>CM075664.1:34026605-39462069 GCA_037954105.1 Canavalia gladiata | reverse complement strand
AGTTCTTTACTATTTTTTATCGCTTCTGTTACGGTTCTATGTTAAAGATATTGCAAGGTATTCATAGTTATATTATATGCTTTTGTCATCCTACATTTTTTTTTCATGTAAAGATGAGATATCACTTTCAAAGCATTATTGGTCAGGAGTTGTAAAAATGTTGTTTATTTTTCTCTTAACCGGTATTAAATCTTTTTCTGCCCCATTTTTTTTTGTTAACGTTTTATTTTTTGGTAAGGTCGACATTTCTATTAGCCAAGATTTTTGGCACAAATTCCAAAATTACCTTTTTCCGGGCATAATTCCTGTGGGTGATAAAAGAGGAAACGAGCACACTGTTATTGATGTTATTGATAAAGATGTGGTAATTCACACATGTGATCTGAAGTGTAGATCTGGACCATACAATGAAACTTATACCAGCAATGGATGGTATCAATTCATTCGGTCCAAAAACCTACATCGAAAGGATATTCTTCAATTTGAACTTCATTTAAATCCACCAACAATGCATGTCAAAGTACTTTCTTTATAAGATTGTATTTTAAGATCTTCAGTGATGTACAAATTTCCAATCCAATGCAATTTTAAGTTATTCTTCCCTATTAACAATGCTTCCATTTTATGTCGCTTACATTCTACTTCAATTTTTTTATGAGTTGTTAAATATATGTAATTGATGGTATTCATCTGGAGTATCCAACATTATCAACTTTGGAAGGTAATTAATATATCCATATCTTTTACATACTATTTTATATTGTTAAGTTAGGTCAATATTAATATACTCTTATCTTCATTGAATATGGTGGTTGATTACTTTTTAAACATACATTAATGAGTCATTATAGTTCTGTATGTTTTTCTTTATCCAACGAGTTGGTACATTACTTCTGTCAAATATAGAAGATATGGATTACTAAACTGCACTGTACGTCTTAATAGTGTACAAAAACTAAAGTGGATATCCTTTGAGTTTTTCTTTCAATGTCATATAATTTAATGTCCACCTAAGGCAAGTTTACCCTGTTGTTTGATCTGCCTATTGCGATGTGTTGGTGTGAAACCGTATGAAGGCAAGTGCACCTTATCGTTTTATGAAGTAAAGAATAAGTAGAGTATCGTCTCCACAGGGATTTGGTTCAATTCACTATTTAAAACCATTTGGAAAGATCTCACCAAATGGTTAGGTTAGCTAAGGTCCTTGGTGTGGAACATGTGTGTCAAGCTGTGAAATTCTGGGCATGTAACCTGTCATTTCTGTTGCTCCTGCTAGTCCAAACCTGCATGAATAGTCAACTGCACTGCTTTTATTTATTCTACTTAGTATTTACATATACTTTTCTAAATTTAAATTAAAATGAAAGGGAAAAACTAGTTTTTCAAGGGTTGCCTCCCTTGCAGCGCTTGTTTAATGTCTCTAGCTTGACAGTTTGAGATTCAGTCAAGTGACTGAAGGGTGCAGGTAGTCTTCTCCTTGCTGATTTCACCTCCATGATAGTGCTTGACACGTTGACCATTGACTTTGAAGCTTCTTTGGGACTGCATATCTTCGAGGGTGATGGAACCATAGTCTGAAACTTCTTTAATCACAAAAGGACCTGACCACTTGGACTTCAACTTTCCTGGAAACAGTTTAAACCTGGAGTTGAATGAAAAAACTAGCTGTCCAGGTTCAAAGACTCTATGTTTGATCAGTTTGTCATGCCATTGCTTGGTCTTTGCCTTGTAGATCTTTGCATTTTCGTAGGCATTGAGGCGAAATTCCTCTAATTCATGCAGTTGTAACAGTCGATTTTCTCTGGATGTGTTAGCATTGAAGTTAAGAAATCTGGTTGCCCAGTATGCCTTATGCTCAAGTTCCACAGGTAAGTGGCAGGCTTTCCCAAAAACCAGCTGGTATGGCAACATACCAATGAGTGTTTTGAAAATTGTTCTATAGGCCCAAAGTGCGTCATCTAACCTGTTTTCCCAGTCTGTCCTGGAGTTGTTCACAGCCTTCTCTAGGATCCTCTTTATTTCTCTGTTGGAAACCTCAACTTGACCGTTACTTTGTGAATGATACACTGTGGTGATTCTTTGCCTAACGCCATATTTGCTCAGAACTGCTTCTAACTGCTTGTTACAAAAATGTGTCCCTCCATTACTAATCAGAATGTGTGGGACACCAAATCCGGACAGAATGTGCTTCCTCAGAAATCTTATTACAGATTTAGCATCACACGTGTGTGTAGGGAGAGCTTCTACCCATTTTGACACATAGTCCACGGTGAGTAGTATATACTCATTAGAGTGAGAGGCAGGGAATGGTCCCATGAAATCTATGCCCCACACGTCAAACAACTCTACTTCTAAGATGTTAGTGAGGGACATTTCATCTCTTCTTGAAATATTTCCGCTGCGTTGGTAGGCATCGCACGCAACGGTAAAATCTTTGGCATCCTTGAATAGTGTAGGCCAAAAGAATACGCTTTGCAGCACTTTAGTTGTTGTCCTTCTTCCATTGAAGTGGCCTCCATAGGCTGAGCTATGACAGTGCCACAAGATATCCCTTTGTTCTTCATGTGGGATACACCTTCGAAGTAATCCATCCACCCCTCGTTTGTACAGGAAGGGTTCGTCCCACAGGTAGAACTTACTGTCATGATACAACTTCTTCCTTTGCTGCCAGGACCATCCAACTGGGATGATCTGTGCAGCTTTGAAATTTGCCATATTTGCGTACCACGGTGTAACAGCAATGGCCAACAGCTTCTCATCTGGAAATTCCTCGTTGATCAAAACCTTCTCACCTTCCATGATTCGTGTAGAGAACCTGGACAGGTGATCTGCTACACCATTGTCCTTTCCCTTTCGGTCTTGGATTTCAAAATCGAATTCTTGGAGGAGTAGAATCCACCTGATCAGCCTCGATTTTGCCTCCTGTTTTGAAAACAAATGTTTCAAAGCAGCATGGTCAGTATACACAATCACTTTGGCACCAAGTAAATATGACCTGAACT
This sequence comes from Canavalia gladiata, assembly GCA_037954105.1. Classification (NCBI taxonomy): domain Eukaryota; kingdom Viridiplantae; phylum Streptophyta; class Magnoliopsida; order Fabales; family Fabaceae; genus Canavalia; species Canavalia gladiata. Next base: position 39,459,067 of record CM075664.1, on the reverse strand, counting down.
TGTCAAAAACGTAGACAACGACTAGCAGCTCTTTTTCAGTTGTGGTGTAGTTCAATTGTGCACTGTTCAGCACCTTGCTCGCATAGTGTATGACCTGTAGCCTCTTGTCCTTCCGCTGTCCCAGCACTGCACCCACAGCAAAATCACTTGCATCGCACATGAGCTCAAACGGGAGACTCCAATCTGGTGCTGCAAGTATAGGTGCTGTAATTAATTGTTCCTTAAGTGTATTGAAAGTTCAGACATGCTTCATTGAAATTGAATTCAGCGTCCTTCACCAAGAGGTCGCATAATGGTTTGGAGATCTTGGAGAAGTCTTTGATGAATCTCCTATAGAATCCAGCACGCCCAAGGAAACTTCTCACTCCTTTCTCATTTACAGGAGGAGGAAGTCTCTCAATGGCTTCCACCTTGGCTTTATAAACTTCTACCCCCTTTGACGAGACCTTGTGTCCTAGCACGATGCCTTCTTGCACCATGAAGTGACATTTTTTCCAATTGAGCACTAGGTTGGTTTCTTAGCATCGTTTCAGCACACAACATAAGTTACTTAGGCAATTGTCATAATCAGAGCCAAACACTGAGAAGTCATCCATGAAGACTTCAATAAAGTCCTCCACCATGTCATAGAAGATAGCTAACATGCACCTTTGAAATGTGGCAGGTGCATTACACAATCTGAAAGGCATCCGACGATAAGCAAAGATTCCATACGGGCAAGTGAAGGCGGTTTTCACTTGGTCCTTAGGATCCACCACAATCTGGTTGTAACCAGAGTATCCATCCAGAAAACAGTAGCAGGCATGCCCAGCTAGTCTTTCTAGCATCTGGTCCATGAATGGAAGAGGGAAGTGATCTTTTCTGGTGGACTCATTGAGTCTTCTGTAATCTATGCACATACGCCAACCAGTTACTATCCTTGTAGGAATAAGTTTGTTCTTCTCATTGGGGATCACTGTTATCCCTCTTATCTTAGGTACAACCTGAACTAGGCTGACCCAAGAGCTATTAGAGATTGGGTAGATAATCCCTGCATCTAATAGCTTAAGGACCTCTTTCTTCACAACCTCTTTCATGGTTAGATTGAGTCTTCGTTGGGGCTGTACTACAGGTTTAAAATCTTCCTCCATTAAGATCTTGTGCATGCAGAAGGAAGGACTTATTCCTTTCAGATCGGAAATAGTCCACCCAATGGCAAACTTGTGAGCTCTTAAGATCCTCAACAATTTCTCCTCTTCTTGCTCATTGAGGGAGTTTCTCACAATTACTAGGAATGTGTGCTTTTCCCCCAAGAATGCATAACGGAGGTGAGGTGGGAGTTGCTTCAATTCTGCTTGTGGGTTGTCCACTTTTCCTTCTTCCTTTGGTAAACCTTCAGAGGGTTGTGAACCTGATTTTATGGGAGGATTAGCTTCAAGTGTGGCTATGCATTCCTCCACACCTTGGCTCTCCTTTTCCCTCTCCTGGCTTAAGCCTTTGGCTTGCCAGAGTACTCCTTCCAGAATAGACTCACTGTCATGTTTTTCAAGAGGGTTTGATAGTGGTGTTGCCAACGCAGTTATTGGCAACGTTGCCAACGCGTCCATCCTCATGCAATGTGGTTGTTCAGCAGGGTGTTTCATGGCTTCAGACACGTTGAACGTCACCTTTTTATCCTGCACCCTCAGCATCAGTTACCCTTGCTGCACATCAATAAGTGCTCTCCCTGTAGCAAGGAATGGTCTTCTTAGGACCAAAGGAATTTCAACATCTTCCTCCATGTCTAACACCACAAAGTCAGCTGGAAATATGAATCTGTCTACCTTGACCAGTAGGTCTTCCACGACACCATATGGATGTTTGATTGATCGATCAGCCAGTTGGAGACACATCATGGTAGGCTTCACCTCCTCAATTTCCAGTTTCTTCATTATGGAAAGAGGCATCAAGTTGATGCTAGCTCCTAAGTCACATAATTCCTTTCAAATCTGTAAATTCCCAATGGTGCAGGGAATTGCAAAGGATCCTCGATCTTTCAGCTTCTGAGGGAGCTTCCTTTGGATGATAGCACTACATTTTTCTGTAAGAGCTATGGTTTCATCTTCCTTAAGCCTTCTCTTCTTGGATAATAGCTCCTTCATGAATTTTGCGTATGAGGGCATCTCTTCCAGTGCTTCTGTTAGTGGTATGTTGATTTGCAGTTTCCTGAATATATCCAGGAATCTGGAAAACTTTCTCTCTTCTTGTTGTTTCTTCAGCCTTTGAGGAAATGGGACATTTGGTGTTGCGGATGTAGCCTTTTCCCCGTTGGCCACAGCCTCCTCAAATAGCTGCCTTTTGCTTTTTCTCACTGGCCTGTCATGGAAGTCCTTCTTCTACATTTCCCTTACGGCTGGTTGTGGACTGATTGTTGGTTCTCCTCCAGATTGCGTTTCTGTATCAGTTCTGGATGGTTGGCCTGCTGGATCAGCAACATCATTGGGTTGTATGATTACGTTTTCTGTTGTCTTTGGTACTGTGGGCAGCCTTGGTTCTATCATCTTTCCACTCCTTGTTGTGATGGCATTGCATTGCTCCTTGGTATTCACTGTTGTGTCACTAGGAAAACTCCCAGTATTTCTTTCTGTGAGTTGTTTGGACAGCTGTCCCACTTGATTCTCCAGATTCTTGATGGATGCTTGAGTGGATTGCATGAACTGGCTAAGTATATTCTCGAAGTCTGCAGAGTTTTCATGTGGTTGGTTTGTCTGCTGTTGAGTAGGTTGTTGCTGCGCATACTATCCGTTTCTCCTAGGGTTGTTTTGGTTCCTGAAATTAGAATTATAAGAGTTAGAATAAGGAGGATACTCAGGCCTTTGTGGCTGGCCCATATAGTGCACTTGCTCTTGACTGTAGGTTCCTGTTACGTCTGTGTCACAACATCCGTTTTCATGTTCACCCCCACAAAAGTCACATTTCAGGACTTGTGCTGGTTGAGGGGTTCCTACGTTAAAGACCTGTAGCTGTTTTGTCAAAGCCTCCAGCTGCTATGATATCAGCTTGTTCTGAGCAAGTATTGCAGTTTGCGTGTCCAACTCCAGAACACCCCTCTTGGGGGCACTTCTGTCAATTGGTGATTGGTACTCGTTGGAAGCCATTATTTCAATTAGTTCCATGGCCTTCTCTGCAGTTTTAGTATTCAGAGATCCTCCTGCTGAGGCATCTATGATGAGTCTGGTGGCTGGCTTAACTCCATTGTAGAAAATGTGGACTTGATGGACATCGGAGAAGCCATGGTGTGGACATTTTTGCAGAAGCTCCTTGAACCGCTCCCAAGTTTCAGAGAGTGACTCTCCTTCTTTCTGACTGAAACAGGAGATCTCTCCTCTCAACTTGTTGTATTTTGAGGGTGGGAACTATTTCATGAGGAACTTGGATACCAATTCTTCCCAGGTGGTAATACTTCCTCTTGGCTGGGTTTGCAACCAATACTTGGCACGATCTCTTAAGGAAAATGGAAACAATCTCAATCTGATCGCTTCGTCAAAGACGCCATTCATCTTGATTGTGTCACATATTTGGAGAAAGCTTGAGAGGTGGAGGTTTGGGTCTTCCACTTCACTTCCTCCAAACTGGTCCTGTTGCACTAGATGGAGTAGGGCAGGTTTAATTTCAAAGTTGTTCGCAGCGATTGGTGGTCTCACAATGCTAGCGCTGCAACCTGCAGAATTTGGAACAGCGTACTCTCCCAACGTAATTCTCCTGTTAAGCTGGTGTTCCTCCATGATAGAGTGATGCACAAGGTTTTCTTCGTTGATCCCTTGCAGTCTCTGTTACTCTTGTTGCACCTTTCGTAATCTTGTTTCCCTTCGGTTTCTTCTTGCGAACTTTTCAATCTCAGGTTCAAAGATCAATTCTTGTTCTTGTTCACCTCGCATAAACAAGTTAAACGAGATTAAACTAAAGAAAGAATCAATGTGCAAACAGAGTTAGAAATATCAAACAGAATTGCTCAATCTAGTGGCAATCATAGTACTCTTCAATATTGAAAAACAAATCCCCGGCAACGGCGCCAAAAACTTGTTGGTGTGAAACTGTATGAAAGCAAGTGCACCTTATCGTTTTATGAAGTAAAGAATAAGTAGAGTATCGTCTCCACAGGGATTTGGTTCAAATACTGAATTCCTACTAGTCCACTAATTGAATTCAATTATGGGGTCACGTAGGCAACGCAAATTTACGCGCGTAGGCAACGCAAACAGAAATCAACAAGAATTCACAGAATCTGTCATAAATCTGGAACTCTGTCCAGTACGCAAAGAATACTTCAAAATAATATCTAAACTATCAAACACTCAACAACTGATATAAATGTGTAAGAATTCAAATTATAGAAGATGTTAGGGTTGGATTTCACCAAAACTTCCCCTATGTAACCTTTGATCATTACGTATATTCAAGATAAAATGTGGTTGAAGATCGAATTCACAATTATTGATTGAAGGTCAATCCCTTGACTCATCAATTCTTCACTCAAATTAGGAATCCTAATCCTTTAGCAATTCCTAATTTGACATGAGCCTTAAGTTCAAGAATTCAAACGATCTCACAATTACAAACCTCTATCCCTAGAGCCTTCACAATTGTGTTATTCAATCTCAGTTCCAATTCTTAAACCAATTTCCCAATTGCGAAGACGAATTTAGATTCAATTTATAAGTAGCCAACTCATAAAAGCAATAAGCAAGGAGATGAATAATCAACGTTAAAGGAAAACAATCTTAAATAAATGCAAAATCTAGGTTACATAAGATCAGTTAAGGATTCATCCTTCCCCAACAGGGGCTTAATTACACATAATGAAGAAGAAGAAAACAGAGGAAGAAGAGAAAGTCATGATCATGGCAGCACGCTGCAGATGCATTTCGTCTTCCGTCCTAGGGTTCCTCCTTCACCCAGAATAGAACCGGCATATCCTCTAGGTCTGCGCTCTGGAGATAGATTAGTGGATAGAGTGAATGATGCCCTGTTTTCGTTCTGTTCTGGGCTTTTTATAGCTACTGGTCTGTAGCGTCGCGTGTCAAACGCGGCCCAACTGCGTTGCCAACGCGGAACCCTGTAACAGATTGTAGAAATTAAAACATATCAGATTTACAAGAATTTATCATCCAAAAGGCTCTAAAACTGTATTTTCCAGATTGTGCATGGGTTATTCAGTTTTATGTCACTTTCTCATGTTTTAATGGTGTTTTATGCTTCAATTACTTGCAATTACATTTAATTATGTTCCAAATAAGTGTCTTATTGGACACTTATCACGGTGACAGCCTTTCATTAAAAGCTTATGTATCTACTTGTACCGATATGTCATTGATGAAATTCTATAAGTTATCACACCATGTGAACGCAGAGACGTCAAACTTCATACCATCTCCCAAAATTTGGTAGAAGATACATTCATACTGTGGTATGTTAAATGGCGGAGATTTTTATTTATTCATCGTTGTGTTCTATATATTCATTGTTGTTCTAATGGTGGTTGTCATAAACATTATTGTAAGGACCATGCCGAAACCGATTTCTCAAATTGAAGAAATTGATGCCACCAAAATAGATTGGAGAATAAGGGTCAAGATTTCACGCACGTTGAAAGTTCCTATGTATGGTCAACCACAACAAATTGGAAGCATTGACATGATTCTGGTGGATGAAAGGGTAAAAATTGGCAACCATCCTTAGGCACATATTTCACTCTTAATGAACGCATCATATATTTATGACATTTTTTTAATTATATGTTGTGCAACTTGACAGATGTATATGTATTGTGAGGCAGAATTTGGTCGCAAAGAATGAAAGACAACTTGAAGAAGGCAAAACATACGTTATAGAGAACCTTTTAGTAGGTCAAAACAGCACTAAATTTAGGACTTATAAACAATAATATCTGTTAAACTTTATGAGGACTACCAAATGTCACCCAGATGATGGCCAAAAATTCCCACACATGTATTTCATTTCACTCCATTTTCTAATATATGCCTTGGTGTGAACATATCCTTTCTCATTGGTAACAAATTTGAGTGCCATTTGAATTTTTTATGCTTATGTTACTTTTTGGTGTTCAACATCCTTTACTATACTAATGAAAATGTTTCTTCATATGTAGATGTTATAGGTCATGTTGTTGAGAAAAATGATATGAAGAAGACACATGTCAATGGAAAAAGGACAAGTCTCATTGATTTCGTTCTCGAGGATTTGCAGTAACCTACTAAAATTCATATTGAGTATAATTAAACTCATGTTAATATAAGGCGCATTTATGTGATTGTCCTTTATGTACATGATGAATAGGTTGAAGTTCACCCTTTGCAAGTGTTTATGTAGAATATATGGAGCAATTTTTCAATATCTCCACCACTGATAATCTTGTGATACTTATTTTGCAACTCTACAAAGTGATACTTATTTTTTTTACCAATATTATATATTAATGGGTCTCCCTTTAATGTTACATGACTTTAAAGGAAAATATGGTGTTTCAAAAGCTTACAATGGTATTTATGTCATTATAAATAATGGTGTAAAGGAAATTGATGAATATAGACAAAGATACAGTCATGTCAAATTGAATCATTTCTTTTAATTTGTTGATAACCTTTCATCATACTTCATGCATGTTATGTTTTTTTTTTATATGCATTATATTACCAAAATTGTGTATTCATTTGTTCTTATAGCCATCATGATAGTTTACTAACATTGACACAAAATATGAGTCAAGTGAGTAACCAAACTGCAACCTGCTTAAATGATGACTTTCTTCAAAATCAGATGTATGACTATTCAGAGGTTATTCTCATATACTACTACCTATTTTAACTGCAGTGACTAAATTTTTTTTACATCAAGTACAAACAATTTGTCACAATGTTTGATATTCATCCATGAAATATGTGATTATTTTCTGTCTTTGTAGAAGTGTGTAGCAGTTGTGTTTGCCAGAGTATTTGACATAAACACAAGTCGGGGTTGGTTTTATGTTTCATGTACAAAGTGCTTGAAAAAGTGCAACCTTGTAGCGCTGTTTTTTTTTTTCCGAAATGTGATTTGGTTGGACTTTTGTATCACAACACCGCAGAGACATCCTCCACCAAGACTCACACCATGATCGTTGTGAAGAAGGAAAAACCTTAGCTTCATTAATTTTTCTAAATTTATAAATTATGTATCAAATTGAGTAGTAACTTAAGAATGTTTAATTTATGATTCTCAGTTGCCGCATGTACTGATGAAAACACTATTGTCTTAATACTTTATTTATTTTTCTGTTTGTTTACATGAATTAATTTCTTATGACTTATTCATATTTTTTCTTAAATTGTTCTATTCCACATATGTCACATTTCAAAACAGGTTTTTCCAAACTGCACATACTCCAATCAATTGTCCAACACATAATCAACAACAATTCATAAGGCATATATACAACCTCTTCAACAACCATCGCCACTGAAGAATGTCTGACAATTTGAATGGGAAGAAATTCAACAACAACAAAGCACATATGTCATAACGAACATATAGTTGCAATTCAGCGTAGGGGAACATCACTATTTCCATTCCATTATACAGTCTGCAAGTAACATATATTTGTAATAACACATACTTTAATTAAATTTGAAATACATTTACATGTGTACCAATCCACATACTTCACGGAACAATTGTTTATGATATTTTGTAAGCCATTTTTTTTGTTAATTTACTTATTATGAGCTTTATTTTGAAATAGTTATTGTTAGCAACAAAAGACCTAATATACTAAAAGGATTCAATTCAACCAACAAATTTGAAAAATGACCTCACAAAATACAAATAGTTCAATGCAACGAAAAAGTAAAAAATTGCATTTAATAGTTGTCAAACATAACATATTGCACATCAGTATAGTTTAAAGGCTACTATTTTTCTACCATATTCCTTAAATTGTCATTGGTAACCATAAATAAAACTTTGTAACCTGTGCAAGAACCATAAATCATGTACTCACTGTTAAAAATCGTTTTCAACATTCTACATGCAATATGATCTAGATGAGGTCAATTTATATCATCCAATTCACCATACATATACATTTTCCTGTTATTGATTTTAACATAAGGCCTCATATTTCATTCGATTAGGTGTTGAGATCTCTTTCTTCCCTTTTTGTGAAAAGCTACAAGAATGATATCCCTAATATCTTTACATTTCGAGATCCTGCTGATACAAATAATGTTTGACATTATTAAAACCATCTGTACCATTGTCATCAATGAAGGATGAAAGGACATCAAAGACATCCACCCAAAATTGAAGCATGAAGGTTGGCTTCAACTTAAATATACCGGTAATGAGAACTTTTTCCTTCGTGTTTACAATCTCAAACACAAGAAAATTAAGTACCCTAAGGAAAAAAGATCTTTTTGGTCATTTACATAAAAACATAGAAGATAAAGGTAAAACTCATAAAAAAATAAATATATTATAATACAAGAAAAAATATATATTTAAAAATTACATTTAAATCTTTCAAAAATATAAACAAATCGTGGTTGGTTAAAAATTTAAATGTAATGTTTTTTAAAATAGCAGTTATCTTTTTGTAATCAATAAAAAAATTATATAATCCTTTTGTAAAAAAACTTTGTTGATCCAGAAAATTATATCGATTTAGAAAATAAGCTTTATCAAGAATAAAAATTTTATACATACAAGAAATATCTTCACTTAAAAAGTCTTGTCAACAACCAAAGTTTTATCAACAGAAGAAGTAAAATTTAAATAAAAGTATTCCTTTTCAACATTATATATATATATATATATATATATATATATATATATATTTATCTTTTTAATAAAATATTTTAAAATATATTTTTAATATAGATTAATATATTTAGTTTTATTTTTTTAATTATAATTTAAGATTATTAATTTTTTAAATTATTTTTTATTATATTTAATTAAATAATTATCTTATTATTAAATTTTGATAAATCTTGTGATATAACTTCTTAATCTTCAATTATAAATTGATGTTTGATATTGTAATTTTTAAAAAATTAAATCAAGATGAAATAAATTGATGTTAAAATGAACTAGAAATTCATATGTTCGACTTTTAAATAAGGTTTATATTTTATGTTTTACAATATAATTTATAGATAATTAATCAACAGTTTAATTTAATATAATTTAAAATTAGTTTTTGATAACGTTTAAAACTTAATTTCGAAACATGATTTATTTTAAAATTTACAAGAATTATGTTAAAAAATATAAAAAGTAAAAATATAATATATTTAATTTATTGCATATAAAATAATAATTTATTTTAAAATTTATTGTATAATTATATCTCTGTTTATTTAGTTCTTTTCATATCGATTTTAAATATGTCTATTCACTTTTTTATTTCTTTTAGATGAATTCGATCCAAACATAAAAGTAACAAAAAAAAATTAAATAATATTAAAGTTAATGCTTTTTTAAGTTACTTTAGAAATTAATATTATTTCAAATTTTTTTACTTTTTAAATGAATTTATTTAAAGTTACTGCTATATCTTATATTTTTTGCGATAAATATCAAATGTAATATTTTTTTAAAATGTTACTAGAATTAATAAGTAATATTTTTTTTATATTTTTATAACATTTTTTAAATGTTATTAATAATATTTTACAATATAAATAAGATGTAACATTTTTTAAAATATTACTAAAATTAATAGGTAACATTTTTCATATTTTTGTAATATTTTTTCAAATGTTGCAAGAAGTATAATATAGTATAGTAAGTATGGAAGTAGCAAAATAAAATAAAAAAAATATCGATAATAATTTCTTCCTCATAAACATTGTACCAAATAATTTAGATGCTTTTTATTTGCATATATAAATTGAACGTAAATGCTAATGCTAATGCATTTGTCGTGAATGTTGTCTTTCAAATGCTATTCAAAATAAACATTTATTAAATAAAAAAATTAATTTAATAAAATAAATAGAGATTAGTATACTTAATATAGAAATTTTTTTATCAATATCTTGGTTTACAAAGCTCTTCTACATGAAAGGTTTTGCTTCCTACAAGTAAATGATTTTGAGTAGAAATCTTAATGATTTATATGTTTTTAGAAATAGTAATTTACAGAAAAACATAAAAGATAAATGTAAAAATCATGAAAAAATAAATATATTATAATAAAAGAAAAAAGTAAATATTTAAAAATTATATTTAGATCTTTCAGAAATATAAATAAAGTGTGGTTGGTTAAATATTTAAATATTCAAACAATTAAATTATGGAAGACTTTCAATTATGAGAGCTTAGCTCACAGATATAATAAAAAAAAATAAGAAAGTTAATAAAAACCTCTAAATTGCATGCATCAATAAAAGGGCTTTCCCGTATCGTCACATTATTTGATTGTCTCGTAAACTTGGAACCGTTAGCTCTATACTTAACAAGATTTTAATTTTGATTCTATTCCTTTTATTATCAACATCCCTGCCTTCTAAATTTCACACGAATTTTAAATACATGTATAATATGTTATGGTTTAGTATGTAAAAAATTATATTAATATAAATAAATTTTTGTTTTTCTCAGATTTTAAATATATGTATATTTAAAAAAATTTAAATAATTATTTAGTTAAATATTTTAATTAAATATTACTTTTCATTTAAATTTAAAAAAAATATATTTTGAGTTTTAAAATTCTAAAATTTTATACAATAAATTTAGGTGTAACATATTCTACCATTTAATGTTTAGAAAATTATAAAAATTGAAATGCAATTTTTTTTTTCAGATTTTGTACATATGTAGGTTTAAAAAAACATATTTAAATATTTAATTAAAAATTTCAATTAAATATTATTTTTAATTTAAATTTTAAAAAATATATTTTAAATTTTAAAATTATAAAATTTTACGTAATAAATTTTAAATATAAACATCTAATATATTCTATCGTTTAATATTTAAAAAATTATATAAGTCTCATATTTTGGGTATATATAGATTAAAAAAATTATTAAATAATTATTTAGTTAAACCTTTTAATTAAATATTACTTTCAATTTAAATTTTTTTAAAAAAATATATTTTAAAGTTTTAAAATTTTAAATTTAGTATTTAAAAAATTATATAAGTTTTAATATAACCTTTATTTGTTCCAATCTTTGAATATAGGTAAGTTTTAAAAAATATTTAATAATTATTTATATAAAATTTTTAATTAAATATTATTTTTCATTTAAATTTTAAATATATATTTTAAAATTTCTAATTTTTAAGAATTAAATTAAAGATCGGATGATATTAATTTGATATTAAAATGAGAAAGCACAAATTCACATGTGCTGCTTTCAAATAAGGTTTATATTTTATGTTTTACAAGATAATTTATAGATAATTAATCAGCAAGTTTAATTTAATATGATTTAAAATCAGATTTTGATAACGTTTAAAACTTAATTTTGAAACAAGATTTATTTTAAAATTTGCAAGAATTAAGTTAAAAAATATAAAAAGTAAAAAATAATATGTATTTATATTTTATTATATACAAAAATTGAATATGTGTACTGTTTTATATTATTATAGATTTCTATTTATTTAGTTTATATCATGTCGATTTTAAATATGTTTATCCAATTTTTTTTAATGAATTCAGTTAAAGTATAGAAAAAAATAAAGTAGAAAAAGTAAAAATAAAATAAAATAAAAAAGGTTACCAAACAATGTTAATGCTAATACTTTCTTTATAAATGTTGCATTGTTTTAAATAATTTTGAATTTTTTTAGATAAATTCATTTAAAGCATGAAAATAGTAAAATAAAACCAAAGAAGGTGAATATAGTAATGCCTTTCTCATAAGCGTTGTACTAAATAATTTACATTTGTATATATAAATTAACCGTCAATATAAAAATGAAATTATAAAATAAATAATAAATAATGATCGTAATCTAATAAAAACATGTAAATAATGAATAATGAATAATAAATAACATGCTAATGCTACAATCTAAGCCATTGGTGTCCGCTTATGAAACCTGTATCCATGAAAGGCTTTGCCTCGGTATAGTTGAATGATTTTGACCAAGCCACTCTTTGTCTTCTATTTGCTCCTCTTCCCCAACATTCATATTCACCAAAGACTGCAGTGCTGAAATATAATACATATTTAAGGATAATAAGTAGTATAAATTTTAAAATAGTTGAAATATATATATATATATATATATATACATATAATTAAACATTAGATGAATTAATAATGTAAAATTTGAAACAAATAACAATGTCATACTTTTTTCTTTCTGGATGATCCCAATCTGACCACCCTTCTGGGTTAATAATATTATCCATATAACAGTTTGAGTATACAACTGTTGGAAAGTCTCCCCATGCTCTAGCAAGGTAAACATTGCCAGTTCCTCTTATAACGCATCTCAAAAAAGAAAATCCTGAATCATCATTTGATTTATACCCACGCGGTGCTGTTATTGCTCCATAATTCTGAGCCGTGGAATGAAGAAAACAATTCTGGAACAAATTTTTCAAAAGTTAGAATTAAATGAAATTGAGAACTTAACCAATTTTATTTTAGTAACATGTAAAAGACTTGTCTTAGTTACCTCATAGAGTGATCTTGCACTGCCAAAAATAAAATCAACTTCTCCTTCGATGAGAGACTCCAAAAAATAATGTTTTCCTCTATCGTCCAAGAGAGTGTCTTGTGATCCTCTAATCCTTACTCTATAGAACATGGCATGTTCACTGCTTACTCTCAGTGCCACAGCTTGCATCCCTATTCCATTAGGGACTGCCATAATTGTATTCTACAACCAATTAAAAAAAGTGACATTAGATAAAGTTCAAAATGCACTTAGTTATTCATCTTATCCTGAATCTTTACCTCAAAAGTGATATCAGTTGCAACGAAATAATCTGATTCCACTACCACAGTTGCTGTATTAACTGTGCCCAATTCATGACCATCTGGGCCTATATCAGATGCCTTACTGTTCCAACTAATAACAACACCTTCTGTTTGATTTATTTTGCCTATAAATGATATATAAGGCTTGGTGACAGGCACAACCACTTTTTCTCTGCAAATAATGGATAGATATAGGATGAAAAAGTAGAACTCAAGTTTTCAATAATAAAAAAGTATGAATGAAGCCATGAAGATTCAAAGATATTTTGAGGACTAAATAAATATAATGTAACTGTTACCCCAAAACAAAACATGAATTCAGTAAAAGAATAAACATAGCTATTTTTTATTAGAAATGAATAATGAACAGTGGTGAAAATAAAAGACAAAAAAATCTAATTCAAAAATATGCAATTACTAACCTGTAAATTCCTGGATAGATGTAAATTTTCACTCTCTGTGTGTTAAAATCTGGAACCAAATCCACAGCTCCTTGAACGGTTTGGGAATGTCCCTTCCCATGCTGGTCAACAATAATAACTGGAACCTCGTTATTGGACTTCAAGCCCAACCTTCTCTCGTCCACATGAAAATCTTCCCGACTAATATAATTTCTAACGCTACCATTACCATTATCATCTTGTGCTAAGTTCACGTAAACCCTTGTCATGAAAATTAAAACAACAAACACAAATGCAACTCTAGAATACAACCTCATGATGGTCTTCGTCACCATGAAAGTGTATGGTTAAACTTAAAGAAGAATAATGTATTATTATAGAACCGGGTGAAAAATAAAAACTCCACCGAAAACAAAAAGTTTCTGCAATTTAGAAACAGTGAAGCAATATTTTTCTCTGAAGTGAAACGTTTGCATCAGATTGTATATAAATAAGAGTGTTAGGTGATACACTTTGAAGGCACCTCATGCTAAACGTATATCTTTTTTTATTAAAGATAAACTATTTATCTATGTTTTTATCTCAAATCTCCTATCATCTTTTTTTATTAATATCTACTTATCAAATAATCAGTTATGAATGAGACACTTATCTTAAATATATGATTTATTTAACATTTTTTTTATTAAAGATAAGTCATTTATCCATATTTTTATCTTAAATCTCCTATCATTTTTCTATAAATATCTACTTATCAAATAATCAATTGTCAATAAGACATTTATATGAGATATATAATAATTATTTTATTTAAATTATTAGTATCGACTTTTGATATTTCATAAGTTTTTAAAAATACTTATTTAAGAATTTTTATTTTTATTATATAAATTTATTATTTAACTAAAAGTTAATCTGGTTTATATAAAATATTTAATTTTACATATATAACTATAAGAATATTTTACTTTTAAAAATATATATTTTACCCCACAAAATGATGGTTCAACATTTTTCATAAGGCGACATGTTTACATATTTAGGAATATACATATTTACTCTAAAAATATTTTGTTATTTAAAAGTTGCGCTGTGCATTGATTATTTATTATATCAAATTAATTTTATAACTTGCCGTTAGTTTTTAATCAATTATTGGGTTGGGTTACATGTATAATTCGAATTCTATCTGAGATAAAAAAATATTATATAAGTAGTTTTTAAAGTGAAAATTTTAATTAAAAATATCAACAATAAAATTTTTCTATCATATAATTTTAAAATATAGGTGTTACAATATCATATTTGAGTGCATTAAAGAATTACTAAATAAGGTCGTCTGATAAGGATATACGGTTCAACTCGTTTATTAAGTAGGTTCAGGTTTATTAAAAAGTCGTTTTAGATAAACAAGCCACACTTAAGTTTATAAAAAATTTATTTATATTTATATATTATATATTTATATTTATTTTAAATATATTATATTTATATAATATTTATTTTATATTTTATTCACATAATATATATATATATATATATGTATTTTAGGTTTATTTAATAGTTTTTTTTTATTTTAAGCTTTAAATTTACAAGTTTTTTTAATCAATTATTTATATAGGTTTTAAATCTATTTATTAAATTTTTTTTGTTATATAGGTTTTAAATAGGCTTATAAACTTTGTAAGCTTTAAATCAGATAAAATCTTGACAGAAAAAAAAAAACCTTTAACGGTTAACAGGCTCAGGATCAGACTTCAAAATTTTTAAATAGATCTCGACTCGATCTACTTCCATCTTTATAACCGAATGAATTGATTATTATCTTTGTATTTTTTTTCAATTTTTATAATACAAAATTATTTCAAATTCTTTTTTATTACGTCATAGACCATTTGAAATTAAAATAATCGACTGCAGCCAAGAATTTTTATTTTAAAAATTTATTATTTGACTAAAATTTAATCATATTTATATAAAATATTTAATTTAACATATATAAATAAAAAAATATTTTACATTTTTAAAGTTTATTCCACAACTTCCACATGAACTCATTATTATTTAAAAGTTAATTTTTGCTTTGATTATTAATTATATCATTGCACATAGAATACAAATTCTAATAGTAAATAAAAAAAATTATCTAAATAAACTTTAGAGTAAAAAAGTTAATTAAAAATATGAATAGGATAATAAACTATCATAGAATTGTAAAATATAACAATTATAATATCATAGTATTAGGCAAAAAAAGTAATAGAATAAAATGATTATTATCTTAGCATGTTCTTTAATTTTTTAATTCAAAATCATGTCAAGCTCTTCTTTAACTAAAGTTGACTTAGGTGATGATTTCTATATAATACTAACTTTGACATGCACATGCTTCCATCACCCACGATGAAGGTAACAGTTGATTCGGCTAAAAAATTGGTAAAAACATGCATGAAAAGAGCTAAAGATAAATGTAAAACTCGTAAAAAAAAAATAAAATTATAACAAAGGTAAAATATATCAAAGATACATCTAAAGATTAGACCTAAGTCCTAAAATAATTCAGCAATATTAATTCAATATTTAAATTTAAAAATTTTATTAAATAAGAGTTATCTCTTTATAATCAATCCGAAAGAAGCATGTGATCGGGTCGTATAACAAATTTGACGAGTAAGAGATTTTATCAATCAGAGAAATATTGTACATTAAAACATATTTTATCAAAAATAAATATTTTATCCATAAAAAAGTATTTTTTCGTAAGGAATTTATCAACAATAAAAGTTTTAGATAAGTGTAATTCAAATAGACTTATTTTATTTTTCTTCATTTTCAGCTTTTTTTTTGTGTGTTTCTGCTTTAGTATCTTTAAATATATTTTATATTTTAAAATATAATTCTTTATAATATAAAAAAAGAGTGAATGCGAATATTTTCCTCTGTAAATTTCAACCAATAGCATTCATCCATCTGTCCGATTATTAGTGGATATGTGTACTTTTCTGAGTGTCTGCGTTGCTAGGTTCATGCAGAATATAATCCATTGCACTCTTCCTACTGTATCACTATTTGCGGGTCCATTCTCATATAGGCTGTCTTATAAATTTGATTCTTAATTTATAAATTTTTTATATTATGTATTTAATTTTATTAATGATTTTTTATAAATAATTTTAAATTTTAATATAATATATTAAATTGAAAGTATTTATGTTAAATTGTATTTTAGATTATTGTAATATAAATTTAAATATAATTATTATTTTTATATTATTCTCATTATTTATTTTTAAATTTTAATTTTTGATATATCATTCATAAAAATAATGTATCTTAATTTCCATAAGTTTTAAAATTTAAAATTTTAATATAATATAAATAATCTATTTTTAATATAAAAAATTATTATTTTATAAATTTATCTTTATTTAAATTTAAGTTTCATTCATCGTTACTCTTCCTAAAATAACAACATCTAAAAGTACAAAAACAAATCTACACAATTAATTAAAAAGATTAATTAGATAGCTTTTATATTTTTGGTTACAATCAATGAGTTATTTTAAAATGAACAAGTAATTACAATAAAAACAATTTAATTATTATTGTAATTATTATTTTTCAACATCGGATGATGAAAAATTTAAGAATTTTTATTATTTAAAAAAGGAAGATAATATTATCTTGGTAATATTATCTAAGTAATCTTTAAGATGAAAATTTTAATTGAAATATCAACAATAAATTTTTTCTATAATATAATTTCAAAATATAGGTGTTACAATATCATATTTCAGTGTATTAAAGAATTACTGACTAGAGATGGAGATGAATAAGAGGATATACGGTTCGGCTCATTTAATAAATAGGCTCAGGTTTGTTAAAAAGTCGTTTTAGATAAACAAGTCACACTTAAGTTTATAAAAAATTTATTTATGTTTATATATTATATATTTATATTTATTTTAAATATATTATATTTATATAATATTTATTTTATATTTTATTTACATAATATTAATATATATATTTTAGGCTTATTTAATAGTTTTTTTATTGTGTAAGTTTTAAGTTTACAAGTTTTTCTAATCAATTATTTATATAGGTTTTAAGTCTATTTATTAATTATTTTATATGTAAATTTTTAAACAGACTTCTAAACTTTGTAAGCTTTAAGCTTTAAATCAAATCAAATTTTGACAGAATAAAAAAATAAAGAACATTTAACGGTTAACAGGATCAGGATTAGGTGTCAAAATTTTTAAATATACCTCGACTCGGGCTATTTCCATCTTGTAACCAAATGAATTGATTATTATCTTTGTATTTTTTTTTCAATTTTTATAATAGAAAATTATTTCAAATTCTTTTTCATTACGTCACGGACCATTTGAAATAAAAACAATCGACTGCATCCAAGAATTTTTATTTTAAAAATTTATTATTTAACTAAAATTTAGTCATATTTATATAAAAGATTTAATTTAACATATATAAATAAAAAATATTTTACATTTTTAATATTTGATAGAAGTTTACTCTAAGAATATTTTGTTATTTAAAAGTTACTTTATGCTTTAATTATTAATTATATCATTGCACATAGAATACAAATTCTAATAGTAAATAAAAAAAATTATCTAAATAAACTTTAGAGTAGAAAAATTAATTAAAAATATGAATAGATAATAAACTATCATATAATTATAAAATGTAACAATTATAATATCATAGTATTAGGCAAAAAAAGTAAGAGAGTAAAATGATTATTATCTTGGCATGTTCTTCAATTTTTTAATACAAAATCATGTCAAGCTCTTCTTTAACTACAGTTGCCTGAGTTGATGATCTTTATATAATACTAACTTTGACATGCACATGCTTCCAACCCATGATAAAGGTAAAAAAATAAAGATAAATGTAAAATTCGTAAAAATAAAAACAAATTATAACAAGGTAAAACAGATAAAAGATACATTTAACGATTAGACCTAAGTCCTAAAATAATTCAGCAATATTAATTTTAAAATTTTATTAAATAAGAGTTATCTCTTTATAATAAACCCAAAAGAAGATAATCTCGTAGTATAACAAATTTTACAAGTAAGAGGTTTTATCAATCAGAGAAATATTATGCATTAAAACAGATTTTATTAAAAATAAATATTTTATCCATAAAAAGGTATTTTTTCGTAAGGAATTTATCAACAATAAAAGTTTTACGTAAGTCTAGTTCAAATAGACTTATTCTATTTTTTTTCATCTTCAGTTTTTTTTTTTTTGTATTTCTGCTTTAGTATCTTTAAATATATTTTGTATTTTAAAATATAATTCTTTATAATATAAAAAAAAAGTGAATGTAAATATTTTTCTGTTCAAGTTTCAACCAATAGCATTCATCCATTTATCCGATTATTAGTGGGTATGTGTACTTTTTTAGTGTTTCCGAGGTTCATGCATAGTATAATCCACTGTATTCTTCCTATATCGCTCCGTGCGGGTTCATTCTCATGTAGGCTGTACTATAAATTTGATTCTTAATTCATAAATTTTTTATATTATGTATTTAATTTTATTAATGATTTTTTATAAATAATTTTAAATTTTAATTACTTTAAATTTTAATGTAATATATTAAATTGAAAGTATTTATATTAAATTGTATTTAAGATTATTGTAATATGAATTTAAATTTAATTATTATTTTTATATTATTCTCATTATTTTTTTTAATTTTAATTTTTGATATATCATTCATAAAAATAATGTATCTTAATTTCCATAAGTTTTAAATTTTAAAATTTTAATATAATATAAATAATCTATTTTTAATATAAAAATTATTATTTTATAAATTCATCTTTATTTAAATTTAAGTTTCATTCATCGTTACTCTTCCTAGAATAACAACATCTAAAAGTACAAATACAAATCTACACAATTAATTAAAAAGATCAATTAAATAGTTTTTATATTTTTGGTTACAATCGATGAGTTATTTTAAAATGAACAAGTAATTACAATAAAAACAAATTAATTATTATTGTAATTATTATTTTTCAACATCGAATGATGAAAAATTTTAAAAATTTTATTATTTAAAAAAGGAAGATAATATTATCTTGATAAAGAGCAAATATACTTTATTAAATATTTTAAAATATTTTTAAAAGAAAATATTAAATGACTGTTATATTTTTCATAAGGCTTTATTAACCGTTGAGTGTTCGAAGAGCAGTGAAATCTTTTATTAAAACAACGTTTCTTATTATAGTCACAATTATGTTTTAAAGGTATTCTCCTAACATTTGGGAGTTCTTTACTATTTTTTATCGCTTCTGTTACGGTTCTATGTTAAAGATATTGCAAGGTATTCATAGTTATATTATATGCTTTTGTCATCCTACATTTTTTTTTCATGTAAAGATGAGATATCACTTTCAAAGCATTATTGGTCAGGAGTTGTAAAAATGTTGTTTATTTTTCTCTTAACCGGTATTAAATCTTTTTCTGCCCCATTTTTTTTTGTTAACGTTTTATTTTTTGGTAAGGTCGACATTTCTATTAGCCAAGATTTTTGGCACAAATTCCAAAATTACCTTTTTCCGGGCATAATTCCTGTGGGTGATAAAAGAGGAAACGAGCACACTGTTATTGATGTTATTGATAAAGATGTGGTAATTCACACATGTGATCTGAAGTGTAGATCTGGACCATACAATGAAACTTATACCAGCAATGGATGGTATCAATTCATTCGGTCCAAAAACCTACATCGAAAGGATATTCTTCAATTTGAACTTCATTTAAATCCACCAACAATGCATGTCAAAGTACTTTCTTTATAAGATTGTATTTTAAGATCTTCAGTGATGTACAAATTTCCAATCCAATGCAATTTTAAGTTATTCTTCCCTATTAACAATGCTTCCATTTTATGTCGCTTACATTCTACTTCAATTTTTTTATGAGTTGTTAAATATATGTAATTGATGGTATTCATCTGGAGTATCCAACATTATCAACTTTGGAAGGTAATTAATATATCCATATCTTTTACATACTATTTTATATTGTTAAGTTAGGTCAATATTAATATACTCTTATCTTCATTGAATATGGTGGTTGATTACTTTTTAAACATACATTAATGAGTCATTATAGTTCTGTATGTTTTTCTTTATCCAACGAGTTGGTACATTACTTCTGTCAAATATAGAAGATATGGATTACTAAACTGCACTGTACGTCTTAATAGTGTACAAAAACTAAAGTGGATATCCTTTGAGTTTTTCTTTCAATGTCATATAATTTAATGTCCACCTAAGGCAAGTTTACCCTGTTGTTTGATCTGCCTATTGCGATGTGTTGGTGTGAAACCGTATGAAGGCAAGTGCACCTTATCGTTTTATGAAGTAAAGAATAAGTAGAGTATCGTCTCCACAGGGATTTGGTTCAATTCACTATTTAAAACCATTTGGAAAGATCTCACCAAATGGTTAGGTTAGCTAAGGTCCTTGGTGTGGAACATGTGTGTCAAGCTGTGAAATTCTGGGCATGTAACCTGTCATTTCTGTTGCTCCTGCTAGTCCAAACCTGCATGAATAGTCAACTGCACTGCTTTTATTTATTCTACTTAGTATTTACATATACTTTTCTAAATTTAAATTAAAATGAAAGGGAAAAACTAGTTTTTCAAGGGTTGCCTCCCTTGCAGCGCTTGTTTAATGTCTCTAGCTTGACAGTTTGAGATTCAGTCAAGTGACTGAAGGGTGCAGGTAGTCTTCTCCTTGCTGATTTCACCTCCATGATAGTGCTTGACACGTTGACCATTGACTTTGAAGCTTCTTTGGGACTGCATATCTTCGAGGGTGATGGAACCATAGTCTGAAACTTCTTTAATCACAAAAGGACCTGACCACTTGGACTTCAACTTTCCTGGAAACAGTTTAAACCTGGAGTTGAATGAAAAAACTAGCTGTCCAGGTTCAAAGACTCTATGTTTGATCAGTTTGTCATGCCATTGCTTGGTCTTTGCCTTGTAGATCTTTGCATTTTCGTAGGCATTGAGGCGAAATTCCTCTAATTCATGCAGTTGTAACAGTCGATTTTCTCTGGATGTGTTAGCATTGAAGTTAAGAAATCTGGTTGCCCAGTATGCCTTATGCTCAAGTTCCACAGGTAAGTGGCAGGCTTTCCCAAAAACCAGCTGGTATGGCAACATACCAATGAGTGTTTTGAAAATTGTTCTATAGGCCCAAAGTGCGTCATCTAACCTGTTTTCCCAGTCTGTCCTGGAGTTGTTCACAGCCTTCTCTAGGATCCTCTTTATTTCTCTGTTGGAAACCTCAACTTGACCGTTACTTTGTGAATGATACACTGTGGTGATTCTTTGCCTAACGCCATATTTGCTCAGAACTGCTTCTAACTGCTTGTTACAAAAATGTGTCCCTCCATTACTAATCAGAATGTGTGGGACACCAAATCCGGACAGAATGTGCTTCCTCAGAAATCTTATTACAGATTTAGCATCACACGTGTGTGTAGGGAGAGCTTCTACCCATTTTGACACATAGTCCACGGTGAGTAGTATATACTCATTAGAGTGAGAGGCAGGGAATGGTCCCATGAAATCTATGCCCCACACGTCAAACAACTCTACTTCTAAGATGTTAGTGAGGGACATTTCATCTCTTCTTGAAATATTTCCGCTGCGTTGGTAGGCATCGCACGCAACGGTAAAATCTTTGGCATCCTTGAATAGTGTAGGCCAAAAGAATACGCTTTGCAGCACTTTAGTTGTTGTCCTTCTTCCATTGAAGTGGCCTCCATAGGCTGAGCTATGACAGTGCCACAAGATATCCCTTTGTTCTTCATGTGGGATACACCTTCGAAGTAATCCATCCACCCCTCGTTTGTACAGGAAGGGTTCGTCCCACAGGTAGAACTTACTGTCATGATACAACTTCTTCCTTTGCTGCCAGGACCATCCAACTGGGATGATCTGTGCAGCTTTGAAATTTGCCATATTTGCGTACCACGGTGTAACAGCAATGGCCAACAGCTTCTCATCTGGAAATTCCTCGTTGATCAAAACCTTCTCACCTTCCATGATTCGTGTAGAGAACCTGGACAGGTGATCTGCTACACCATTGTCCTTTCCCTTTCGGTCTTGGATTTCAAAATCGAATTCTTGGAGGAGTAGAATCCACCTGATCAGCCTCGATTTTGCCTCCTGTTTTGAAAACAAATGTTTCAAAGCAGCATGGTCAGTATACACAATCACTTTGGCACCAAGTAAATATGACCTGAACTTGTCAAAAACGTAGACAACGACTAGCAGCTCTTTTTCAGTTGTGGTGTAGTTCAATTGTGCACTGTTCAGCACCTTGCTCGCATAGTGTATGACCTGTAGCCTCTTGTCCTTCCGCTGTCCCAGCACTGCACCCACAGCAAAATCACTTGCATCGCACATGAGCTCAAACGGGAGACTCCAATCTGGTGCTGCAAGTATAGGTGCTGTAATTAATTGTTCCTTAAGTGTATTGAAAGTTCAGACATGCTTCATTGAAATTGAATTCAGCGTCCTTCACCAAGAGGTCGCATAATGGTTTGGAGATCTTGGAGAAGTCTTTGATGAATCTCCTATAGAATCCAGCACGCCCAAGGAAACTTCTCACTCCTTTCTCATTTACAGGAGGAGGAAGTCTCTCAATGGCTTCCACCTTGGCTTTATAAACTTCTACCCCCTTTGACGAGACCTTGTGTCCTAGCACGATGCCTTCTTGCACCATGAAGTGACATTTTTTCCAATTGAGCACTAGGTTGGTTTCTTAGCATCGTTTCAGCACACAACATAAGTTACTTAGGCAATTGTCATAATCAGAGCCAAACACTGAGAAGTCATCCATGAAGACTTCAATAAAGTCCTCCACCATGTCATAGAAGATAGCTAACATGCACCTTTGAAATGTGGCAGGTGCATTACACAATCTGAAAGGCATCCGACGATAAGCAAAGATTCCATACGGGCAAGTGAAGGCGGTTTTCACTTGGTCCTTAGGATCCACCACAATCTGGTTGTAACCAGAGTATCCATCCAGAAAACAGTAGCAGGCATGCCCAGCTAGTCTTTCTAGCATCTGGTCCATGAATGGAAGAGGGAAGTGATCTTTTCTGGTGGACTCATTGAGTCTTCTGTAATCTATGCACATACGCCAACCAGTTACTATCCTTGTAGGAATAAGTTTGTTCTTCTCATTGGGGATCACTGTTATCCCTCTTATCTTAGGTACAACCTGAACTAGGCTGACCCAAGAGCTATTAGAGATTGGGTAGATAATCCCTGCATCTAATAGCTTAAGGACCTCTTTCTTCACAACCTCTTTCATGGTTAGATTGAGTCTTCGTTGGGGCTGTACTACAGGTTTAAAATCTTCCTCCATTAAGATCTTGTGCATGCAGAAGGAAGGACTTATTCCTTTCAGATCGGAAATAGTCCACCCAATGGCAAACTTGTGAGCTCTTAAGATCCTCAACAATTTCTCCTCTTCTTGCTCATTGAGGGAGTTTCTCACAATTACTAGGAATGTGTGCTTTTCCCCCAAGAATGCATAACGGAGGTGAGGTGGGAGTTGCTTCAATTCTGCTTGTGGGTTGTCCACTTTTCCTTCTTCCTTTGGTAAACCTTCAGAGGGTTGTGAACCTGATTTTATGGGAGGATTAGCTTCAAGTGTGGCTATGCATTCCTCCACACCTTGGCTCTCCTTTTCCCTCTCCTGGCTTAAGCCTTTGGCTTGCCAGAGTACTCCTTCCAGAATAGACTCACTGTCATGTTTTTCAAGAGGGTTTGATAGTGGTGTTGCCAACGCAGTTATTGGCAACGTTGCCAACGCGTCCATCCTCATGCAATGTGGTTGTTCAGCAGGGTGTTTCATGGCTTCAGACACGTTGAACGTCACCTTTTTATCCTGCACCCTCAGCATCAGTTACCCTTGCTGCACATCAATAAGTGCTCTCCCTGTAGCAAGGAATGGTCTTCTTAGGACCAAAGGAATTTCAACATCTTCCTCCATGTCTAACACCACAAAGTCAGCTGGAAATATGAATCTGTCTACCTTGACCAGTAGGTCTTCCACGACACCATATGGATGTTTGATTGATCGATCAGCCAGTTGGAGACACATCATGGTAGGCTTCACCTCCTCAATTTCCAGTTTCTTCATTATGGAAAGAGGCATCAAGTTGATGCTAGCTCCTAAGTCACATAATTCCTTTCAAATCTGTAAATTCCCAATGGTGCAGGGAATTGCAAAGGATCCTCGATCTTTCAGCTTCTGAGGGAGCTTCCTTTGGATGATAGCACTACATTTTTCTGTAAGAGCTATGGTTTCATCTTCCTTAAGCCTTCTCTTCTTGGATAATAGCTCCTTCATGAATTTTGCGTATGAGGGCATCTCTTCCAGTGCTTCTGTTAGTGGTATGTTGATTTGCAGTTTCCTGAATATATCCAGGAATCTGGAAAACTTTCTCTCTTCTTGTTGTTTCTTCAGCCTTTGAGGAAATGGGACATTTGGTGTTGCGGATGTAGCCTTTTCCCCGTTGGCCACAGCCTCCTCAAATAGCTGCCTTTTGCTTTTTCTCACTGGCCTGTCATGGAAGTCCTTCTTCTACATTTCCCTTACGGCTGGTTGTGGACTGATTGTTGGTTCTCCTCCAGATTGCGTTTCTGTATCAGTTCTGGATGGTTGGCCTGCTGGATCAGCAACATCATTGGGTTGTATGATTACGTTTTCTGTTGTCTTTGGTACTGTGGGCAGCCTTGGTTCTATCATCTTTCCACTCCTTGTTGTGATGGCATTGCATTGCTCCTTGGTATTCACTGTTGTGTCACTAGGAAAACTCCCAGTATTTCTTTCTGTGAGTTGTTTGGACAGCTGTCCCACTTGATTCTCCAGATTCTTGATGGATGCTTGAGTGGATTGCATGAACTGGCTAAGTATATTCTCGAAGTCTGCAGAGTTTTCATGTGGTTGGTTTGTCTGCTGTTGAGTAGGTTGTTGCTGCGCATACTATCCGTTTCTCCTAGGGTTGTTTTGGTTCCTGAAATTAGAATTATAAGAGTTAGAATAAGGAGGATACTCAGGCCTTTGTGGCTGGCCCATATAGTGCACTTGCTCTTGACTGTAGGTTCCTGTTACGTCTGTGTCACAACATCCGTTTTCATGTTCACCCCCACAAAAGTCACATTTCAGGACTTGTGCTGGTTGAGGGGTTCCTACGTTAAAGACCTGTAGCTGTTTTGTCAAAGCCTCCAGCTGCTATGATATCAGCTTGTTCTGAGCAAGTATTGCAGTTTGCGTGTCCAACTCCAGAACACCCCTCTTGGGGGCACTTCTGTCAATTGGTGATTGGTACTCGTTGGAAGCCATTATTTCAATTAGTTCCATGGCCTTCTCTGCAGTTTTAGTATTCAGAGATCCTCCTGCTGAGGCATCTATGATGAGTCTGGTGGCTGGCTTAACTCCATTGTAGAAAATGTGGACTTGATGGACATCGGAGAAGCCATGGTGTGGACATTTTTGCAGAAGCTCCTTGAACCGCTCCCAAGTTTCAGAGAGTGACTCTCCTTCTTTCTGACTGAAACAGGAGATCTCTCCTCTCAACTTGTTGTATTTTGAGGGTGGGAACTATTTCATGAGGAACTTGGATACCAATTCTTCCCAGGTGGTAATACTTCCTCTTGGCTGGGTTTGCAACCAATACTTGGCACGATCTCTTAAGGAAAATGGAAACAATCTCAATCTGATCGCTTCGTCAAAGACGCCATTCATCTTGATTGTGTCACATATTTGGAGAAAGCTTGAGAGGTGGAGGTTTGGGTCTTCCACTTCACTTCCTCCAAACTGGTCCTGTTGCACTAGATGGAGTAGGGCAGGTTTAATTTCAAAGTTGTTCGCAGCGATTGGTGGTCTCACAATGCTAGCGCTGTAACCTGCAGAATTTGGAACAGCGTACTCTCCCAACGTAATTCTCCTGTTAAGCTGGTGTTCCTCCATGATAGAGTGATGCACAAGGTTTTCTTCGTTGATCCCTTGCAGTCTCTGTTACTCTTGTTGCACCTTTCGTAATCTTGTTTCCCTTCGGTTTCTTCTTGCGAACTTTTCAATCTCAGGTTCAAAGATCAATTCTTGTTCTTGTTCACCTCGCATAAACAAGTTAAACGAGATTAAACTAAAGAAAGAATCAATGTGCAAACAGAGTTAGAAATATCAAACAGAATTGCTCAATCTAGTGGCAATCATAGTACTCTTCAATATTGAAAAACAAATCCCCGGCAACGGCGCCAAAAACTTGTTGGTGTGAAACTGTATGAAAGCAAGTGCACCTTATCGTTTTATGAAGTAAAGAATAAGTAGAGTATCGTCTCCACAGGGATTTGGTTCAAATACTGAATTCCTACTAGTCCACTAATTGAATTCAATTATGGGGTCACGTAGGCAACGCAAATTTACGCGCGTAGGCAACGCAAACAGAAATCAACAAGAATTCACAGAATCTGTCATAAATCTGGAACTCTGTCCAGTACGCAAAGAATACTTCAAAATAATATCTAAACTATCAAACACTCAACAACTGATATAAATGTGTAAGAATTCAAATTATAGAAGATGTTAGGGTTGGATTTCACCAAAACTTCCCCTATGTAACCTTTGATCATTACGTATATTCAAGATAAAATGTGGTTGAAGATCGAATTCACAATTATTGATTGAAGGTCAATCCCTTGACTCATCAATTCTTCACTCAAATTAGGAATCCTAATCCTTTAGCAATTCCTAATTTGACATGAGCCTTAAGTTCAAGAATTCAAACGATCTCACAATTACAAACCTCTATCCCTAGAGCCTTCACAATTGTGTTATTCAATCTCAGTTCCAATTCTTAAACCAATTTCCCAATTGCGAAGACGAATTTAGATTCAATTTATAAGTAGCCAACTCATAAAAGCAATAAGCAAGGAGATGAATAATCAACGTTAAAGGAAAACAATCTTAAATAAATGCAAAATCTAGGTTACATAAGATCAGTTAAGGATTCATCCTTCCCCAACAGGGGCTTAATTACACATAATGAAGAAGAAGAAAACAGAGGAAGAAGAGAAAGTCATGATCATGGCAGCACGCTGCAGATGCATTTCGTCTTCCGTCCTAGGGTTCCTCCTTCACCCAGAATAGAACCGGCATATCCTCTAGGTCTGCGCTCTGGAGATAGATTAGTGGATAGAGTGAATGATGCCCTGTTTTCGTTCTGTTCTGGGCTTTTTATAGCTACTGGTCTGTAGCGTCGCGTGTCAAACGCGGCCCAACTGCGTTGCCAACGCGGAACCCTGTAACAGATTGTAGAAATTAAAACATATCAGATTTACAAGAATTTATCATCCAAAAGGCTCTAAAACTGTATTTTCCAGATTGTGCATGGGTTATTCAGTTTTATGTCACTTTCTCATGTTTTAATGGTGTTTTATGCTTCAATTACTTGCAATTACATTTAATTATGTTCCAAATAAGTGTCTTATTGGACACTTATCACGGTGACAGCCTTTCATTAAAAGCTTATGTATCTACTTGTACCGATATGTCATTGATGAAATTCTATAAGTTATCACACCATGTGAACGCAGAGACGTCAAACTTCATACCATCTCCCAAAATTTGGTAGAAGATACATTCATACTGTGGTATGTTAAATGGCGGAGATTTTTATTTATTCATCGTTGTGTTCTATATATTCATTGTTGTTCTAATGGTGGTTGTCATAAACATTATTGTAAGGACCATGCCGAAACCGATTTCTCAAATTGAAGAAATTGATGCCACCAAAATAGATTGGAGAATAAGGGTCAAGATTTCACGCACGTTGAAAGTTCCTATGTATGGTCAACCACAACAAATTGGAAGCATTGACATGATTCTGGTGGATGAAAGGGTAAAAATTGGCAACCATCCTTAGGCACATATTTCACTCTTAATGAACGCATCATATATTTATGACATTTTTTTAATTATATGTTGTGCAACTTGACAGATGTATATGTATTGTGAGGCAGAATTTGGTCGCAAAGAATGAAAGACAACTTGAAGAAGGCAAAACATACGTTATAGAGAACCTTTTAGTAGGTCAAAACAGCACTAAATTTAGGACTTATAAACAATAATATCTGTTAAACTTTATGAGGACTACCAAATGTCACCCAGATGATGGCCAAAAATTCCCACACATGTATTTCATTTCACTCCATTTTCTAATATATGCCTTGGTGTGAACATATCCTTTCTCATTGGTAACAAATTTGAGTGCCATTTGAATTTTTTATGCTTATGTTACTTTTTGGTGTTCAACATCCTTTACTATACTAATGAAAATGTTTCTTCATATGTAGATGTTATAGGTCATGTTGTTGAGAAAAATGATATGAAGAAGACACATGTCAATGGAAAAAGGACAAGTCTCATTGATTTCGTTCTCGAGGATTTGCAGTAACCTACTAAAATTCATATTGAGTATAATTAAACTCATGTTAATATAAGGCGCATTTATGTGATTGTCCTTTATGTACATGATGAATAGGTTGAAGTTCACCCTTTGCAAGTGTTTATGTAGAATATATGGAGCAATTTTTCAATATCTCCACCACTGATAATCTTGTGATACTTATTTTGCAACTCTACAAAGTGATACTTATTTTTTTTACCAATATTATATATTAATGGGTCTCCCTTTAATGTTACATGACTTTAAAGGAAAATATGGTGTTTCAAAAGCTTACAATGGTATTTATGTCATTATAAATAATGGTGTAAAGGAAATTGATGAATATAGACAAAGATACAGTCATGTCAAATTGAATCATTTCTTTTAATTTGTTGATAACCTTTCATCATACTTCATGCATGTTATGTTTTTTTTTTATATGCATTATATTACCAAAATTGTGTATTCATTTGTTCTTATAGCCATCATGATAGTTTACTAACATTGACACAAAATATGAGTCAAGTGAGTAACCAAACTGCAACCTGCTTAAATGATGACTTTCTTCAAAATCAGATGTATGACTATTCAGAGGTTATTCTCATATACTACTACCTATTTTAACTGCAGTGACTAAATTTTTTTTACATCAAGTACAAACAATTTGTCACAATGTTTGATATTCATCCATGAAATATGTGATTATTTTCTGTCTTTGTAGAAGTGTGTAGCAGTTGTGTTTGCCAGAGTATTTGACATAAACACAAGTCGGGGTTGGTTTTATGTTTCATGTACAAAGTGCTTGAAAAAGTGCAACCTTGTAGCGCTGTTTTTTTTTTTCCGAAATGTGATTTGGTTGGACTTTTGTATCACAACACCGCAGAGACATCCTCCACCAAGACTCACACCATGATCGTTGTGAAGAAGGAAAAACCTTAGCTTCATTAATTTTTCTAAATTTATAAATTATGTATCAAATTGAGTAGTAACTTAAGAATGTTTAATTTATGATTCTCAGTTGCCGCATGTACTGATGAAAACACTATTGTCTTAATACTTTATTTATTTTTCTGTTTGTTTACATGAATTAATTTCTTATGACTTATTCATATTTTTTCTTAAATTGTTCTATTCCACATATGTCACATTTCAAAACAGGTTTTTCCAAACTGCACATACTCCAATCAATTGTCCAACACATAATCAACAACAATTCATAAGGCATATATACAACCTCTTCAACAACCATCGCCACTGAAGAATGTCTGACAATTTGAATGGGAAGAAATTCAACAACAACAAAGCACATATGTCATAACGAACATATAGTTGCAATTCAGCGTAGGGGAACATCACTATTTCCATTCCATTATACAGTCTGCAAGTAACATATATTTGTAATAACACATACTTTAATTAAATTTGAAATACATTTACATGTGTACCAATCCACATACTTCACGGAACAATTGTTTATGATATTTTGTAAGCCATTTTTTTTGTTAATTTACTTATTATGAGCTTTATTTTGAAATAGTTATTGTTAGCAACAAAAGACCTAATATACTAAAAGGATTCAATTCAACCAACAAATTTGAAAAATGACCTCACAAAATACAAATAGTTCAATGCAACGAAAAAGTAAAAAATTGCATTTAATAGTTGTCAAACATAACATATTGCACATCAGTATAGTTTAAAGGCTACTATTTTTCTACCATATTCCTTAAATTGTCATTGGTAACCATAAATAAAACTTTGTAACCTGTGCAAGAACCATAAATCATGTACTCACTGTTAAAAATCGTTTTCAACATTCTACATGCAATATGATCTAGATGAGGTCAATTTATATCATCCAATTCACCATACATATACATTTTCCTGTTATTGATTTTAACATAAGGCCTCATATTTCATTCGATTAGGTGTTGAGATCTCTTTCTTCCCTTTTTGTGAAAAGCTACAAGAATGATATCCCTAATATCTTTACATTTCGAGATCCTGCTGATACAAATAATGTTTGACATTATTAAAACCATCTGTACCATTGTCATCAATGAAGGATGAAAGGACATCAAAGACATCCACCCAAAATTGAAGCATGAAGGTTGGCTTCAACTTAAATATACCGGTAATGAGAACTTTTTCCTTCGTGTTTACAATCTCAAACACAAGAAAATTAAGTACCCTAAGGAAAAAAGATCTTTTTGGTCATTTACATAAAAACATAGAAGATAAAGGTAAAACTCATAAAAAAATAAATATATTATAATACAAGAAAAAATATATATTTAAAAATTACATTTAAATCTTTCAAAAATATAAACAAATCGTGGTTGGTTAAAAATTTAAATGTAATGTTTTTTAAAATAGCAGTTATCTTTTTGTAATCAATAAAAAAATTATATAATCCTTTTGTAAAAAAACTTTGTTGATCCAGAAAATTATATCGATTTAGAAAATAAGCTTTATCAAGAATAAAAATTTTATACATACAAGAAATATCTTCACTTAAAAAGTCTTGTCAACAACCAAAGTTTTATCAACAGAAGAAGTAAAATTTAAATAAAAGTATTCCTTTTCAACATTATATATATATATATATATATATATATATATATATTTATCTTTTTAATAAAATATTTTAAAATATATTTTTAATATAGATTAATATATTTAGTTTTATTTTTTTAATTATAATTTAAGATTATTAATTTTTTAAATTATTTTTTATTATATTTAATTAAATAATTATCTTATTATTAAATTTTGATAAATCTTGTGATATAACTTCTTAATCTTCAATTATAAATTGATGTTTGATATTGTAATTTTTAAAAAATTAAATCAAGATGAAATAAATTGATGTTAAAATGAACTAGAAATTCATATGTTCGACTTTTAAATAAGGTTTATATTTTATGTTTTACAATATAATTTATAGATAATTAATCAACAGTTTAATTTAATATAATTTAAAATTAGTTTTTGATAACGTTTAAAACTTAATTTCGAAACATGATTTATTTTAAAATTTACAAGAATTATGTTAAAAAATATAAAAAGTAAAAATATAATATATTTAATTTATTGCATATAAAATAATAATTTATTTTAAAATTTATTGTATAATTATATCTCTGTTTATTTAGTTCTTTTCATATCGATTTTAAATATGTCTATTCACTTTTTTATTTCTTTTAGATGAATTCGATCCAAACATAAAAGTAACAAAAAAAAATTAAATAATATTAAAGTTAATGCTTTTTTAAGTTACTTTAGAAATTAATATTATTTCAAATTTTTTTACTTTTTAAATGAATTTATTTAAAGTTACTGCTATATCTTATATTTTTTGCGATAAATATCAAATGTAATATTTTTTTAAAATGTTACTAGAATTAATAAGTAATATTTTTTTTATATTTTTATAACATTTTTTAAATGTTATTAATAATATTTTACAATATAAATAAGATGTAACATTTTTTAAAATATTACTAAAATTAATAGGTAACATTTTTCATATTTTTGTAATATTTTTTCAAATGTTGCAAGAAGTATAATATAGTATAGTAAGTATGGAAGTAGCAAAATAAAATAAAAAAAATATCGATAATAATTTCTTCCTCATAAACATTGTACCAAATAATTTAGATGCTTTTTATTTGCATATATAAATTGAACGTAAATGCTAATGCTAATGCATTTGTCGTGAATGTTGTCTTTCAAATGCTATTCAAAATAAACATTTATTAAATAAAAAAATTAATTTAATAAAATAAATAGAGATTAGTATACTTAATATAGAAATTTTTTTATCAATATCTTGGTTTACAAAGCTCTTCTACATGAAAGGTTTTGCTTCCTACAAGTAAATGATTTTGAGTAGAAATCTTAATGATTTATATGTTTTTAGAAATAGTAATTTACAGAAAAACATAAAAGATAAATGTAAAAATCATGAAAAAATAAATATATTATAATAAAAGAAAAAAGTAAATATTTAAAAATTATATTTAGATCTTTCAGAAATATAAATAAAGTGTGGTTGGTTAAATATTTAAATATTCAAACAATTAAATTATGGAAGACTTTCAATTATGAGAGCTTAGCTCACAGATATAATAAAAAAAAATAAGAAAGTTAATAAAAACCTCTAAATTGCATGCATCAATAAAAGGGCTTTCCCGTATCGTCACATTATTTGATTGTCTCGTAAACTTGGAACCGTTAGCTCTATACTTAACAAGATTTTAATTTTGATTCTATTCCTTTTATTATCAACATCCCTGCCTTCTAAATTTCACACGAATTTTAAATACATGTATAATATGTTATGGTTTAGTATGTAAAAAATTATATTAATATAAATAAATTTTTGTTTTTCTCAGATTTTAAATATATGTATATTTAAAAAAATTTAAATAATTATTTAGTTAAATATTTTAATTAAATATTACTTTTCATTTAAATTTAAAAAAAATATATTTTGAGTTTTAAAATTCTAAAATTTTATACAATAAATTTAGGTGTAACATATTCTACCATTTAATGTTTAGAAAATTATAAAAATTGAAATGCAATTTTTTTTTTCAGATTTTGTACATATGTAGGTTTAAAAAAACATATTTAAATATTTAATTAAAAATTTCAATTAAATATTATTTTTAATTTAAATTTTAAAAAATATATTTTAAATTTTAAAATTATAAAATTTTACGTAATAAATTTTAAATATAAACATCTAATATATTCTATCGTTTAATATTTAAAAAATTATATAAGTCTCATATTTTGGGTATATATAGATTAAAAAAATTATTAAATAATTATTTAGTTAAACCTTTTAATTAAATATTACTTTCAATTTAAATTTTTTTAAAAAAATATATTTTAAAGTTTTAAAATTTTAAATTTAGTATTTAAAAAATTATATAAGTTTTAATATAACCTTTATTTGTTCCAATCTTTGAATATAGGTAAGTTTTAAAAAATATTTAATAATTATTTATATAAAATTTTTAATTAAATATTATTTTTCATTTAAATTTTAAATATATATTTTAAAATTTCTAATTTTTAAGAATTAAATTAAAGATCGGATGATATTAATTTGATATTAAAATGAGAAAGCACAAATTCACATGTGCTGCTTTCAAATAAGGTTTATATTTTATGTTTTACAAGATAATTTATAGATAATTAATCAGCAAGTTTAATTTAATATGATTTAAAATCAGATTTTGATAACGTTTAAAACTTAATTTTGAAACAAGATTTATTTTAAAATTTGCAAGAATTAAGTTAAAAAATATAAAAAGTAAAAAATAATATGTATTTATATTTTATTATATACAAAAATTGAATATGTGTACTGTTTTATATTATTATAGATTTCTATTTATTTAGTTTATATCATGTCGATTTTAAATATGTTTATCCAATTTTTTTTAATGAATTCAGTTAAAGTATAGAAAAAAATAAAGTAGAAAAAGTAAAAATAAAATAAAATAAAAAAGGTTACCAAACAATGTTAATGCTAATACTTTCTTTATAAATGTTGCATTGTTTTAAATAATTTTGAATTTTTTTAGATAAATTCATTTAAAGCATGAAAATAGTAAAATAAAACCAAAGAAGGTGAATATAGTAATGCCTTTCTCATAAGCGTTGTACTAAATAATTTACATTTGTATATATAAATTAACCGTCAATATAAAAATGAAATTATAAAATAAATAATAAATAATGATCGTAATCTAATAAAAACATGTAAATAATGAATAATGAATAATAAATAACATGCTAATGCTACAATCTAAGCCATTGGTGTCCGCTTATGAAACCTGTATCCATGAAAGGCTTTGCCTCGGTATAGTTGAATGATTTTGACCAAGCCACTCTTTGTCTTCTATTTGCTCCTCTTCCCCAACATTCATATTCACCAAAGACTGCAGTGCTGAAATATAATACATATTTAAGGATAATAAGTAGTATAAATTTTAAAATAGTTGAAATATATATATATATATATATATATACATATAATTAAACATTAGATGAATTAATAATGTAAAATTTGAAACAAATAACAATGTCATACTTTTTTCTTTCTGGATGATCCCAATCTGACCACCCTTCTGGGTTAATAATATTATCCATATAACAGTTTGAGTATACAACTGTTGGAAAGTCTCCCCATGCTCTAGCAAGGTAAACATTGCCAGTTCCTCTTATAACGCATCTCAAAAAAGAAAATCCTGAATCATCATTTGATTTATACCCACGCGGTGCTGTTATTGCTCCATAATTCTGAGCCGTGGAATGAAGAAAACAATTCTGGAACAAATTTTTCAAAAGTTAGAATTAAATGAAATTGAGAACTTAACCAATTTTATTTTAGTAACATGTAAAAGACTTGTCTTAGTTACCTCATAGAGTGATCTTGCACTGCCAAAAATAAAATCAACTTCTCCTTCGATGAGAGACTCCAAAAAATAATGTTTTCCTCTATCGTCCAAGAGAGTGTCTTGTGATCCTCTAATCCTTACTCTATAGAACATGGCATGTTCACTGCTTACTCTCAGTGCCACAGCTTGCATCCCTATTCCATTAGGGACTGCCATAATTGTATTCTACAACCAATTAAAAAAAGTGACATTAGATAAAGTTCAAAATGCACTTAGTTATTCATCTTATCCTGAATCTTTACCTCAAAAGTGATATCAGTTGCAACGAAATAATCTGATTCCACTACCACAGTTGCTGTATTAACTGTGCCCAATTCATGACCATCTGGGCCTATATCAGATGCCTTACTGTTCCAACTAATAACAACACCTTCTGTTTGATTTATTTTGCCTATAAATGATATATAAGGCTTGGTGACAGGCACAACCACTTTTTCTCTGCAAATAATGGATAGATATAGGATGAAAAAGTAGAACTCAAGTTTTCAATAATAAAAAAGTATGAATGAAGCCATGAAGATTCAAAGATATTTTGAGGACTAAATAAATATAATGTAACTGTTACCCCAAAACAAAACATGAATTCAGTAAAAGAATAAACATAGCTATTTTTTATTAGAAATGAATAATGAACAGTGGTGAAAATAAAAGACAAAAAAATCTAATTCAAAAATATGCAATTACTAACCTGTAAATTCCTGGATAGATGTAAATTTTCACTCTCTGTGTGTTAAAATCTGGAACCAAATCCACAGCTCCTTGAACGGTTTGGGAATGTCCCTTCCCATGCTGGTCAACAATAATAACTGGAACCTCGTTATTGGACTTCAAGCCCAACCTTCTCTCGTCCACATGAAAATCTTCCCGACTAATATAATTTCTAACGCTACCATTACCATTATCATCTTGTGCTAAGTTCACGTAAACCCTTGTCATGAAAATTAAAACAACAAACACAAATGCAACTCTAGAATACAACCTCATGATGGTCTTCGTCACCATGAAAGTGTATGGTTAAACTTAAAGAAGAATAATGTATTATTATAGAACCGGGTGAAAAATAAAAACTCCACCGAAAACAAAAAGTTTCTGCAATTTAGAAACAGTGAAGCAATATTTTTCTCTGAAGTGAAACGTTTGCATCAGATTGTATATAAATAAGAGTGTTAGGTGATACACTTTGAAGGCACCTCATGCTAAACGTATATCTTTTTTTATTAAAGATAAACTATTTATCTATGTTTTTATCTCAAATCTCCTATCATTTTTTTTATTAATATCTACTTATCAAATAATCAGTTATGAATGAGACACGTATCTTAAATATATGATTTATTTAACATTTTTTTATTAAAGATAAGTCATTTATCCATATTTTTATCTTAAATCGCCTATCATTTTTCTATAAATATCTACTTATCAAATAATCAATTATCAATAAGACACTTATATGAGATATATAATAATTATTTTATTTAAATTATTAGTATCGACTTTTGATATTTCATAAGTTTTTAAAAATACTTATTTAAGAATTTTTATTTTTATTATATAAATTTATTATTTAACTAAAAGTTAATCTGGTTTATATAAAATATTTAATTTTACATATATAACTATAAGAATATTTTACTTTTAAAAATATATATTTTACCCCACAAAATGATGGTTCAACATTTTTCATAAGGCGACATGTTTACATATTTAGGAATATACATATTTACTCTAAAAATATTTTGTTATTTAAAAGTTGCGCTGTGCATTGATTATTTATTATATCAAATTAATTTTATAACTTGCCGTTAGTTTTTAATCAATTATTGGGTTGGGTTACATGTATAATTCGAATTCTATCTGAGATAAAAAAATATTATATAAGTAGTTTTTAAAGTGAAAATTTTAATTAAAAATATCAACAATAAAATTTTTCTATCATATAATTTTAAAATATAGGTGTTACAATATCATATTTGAGTGCATTAAAGAATTACTGAATAAGGTCGTCTGATAAGGATATATGGTTCAACTCGTTTATTAAGTAGGTTCAGGTTTATTAAAAAATTGTTTTAGATAAACAAGCCACACTTAAGTTTATAAAAAATTTATTTATATTTATATATTATATATTTATATTTATTTTAAATATATTATATTTATATAATATTTATTTTATATTTTATTCACATAATATATATATGTATTTTAGGTTTATTTAATAGTTTTTTTTTATTTTTAGCTTTAAATTTA
Organism: Canavalia gladiata; assembly: GCA_037954105.1. NCBI lineage: Eukaryota > Viridiplantae > Streptophyta > Magnoliopsida > Fabales > Fabaceae > Canavalia > Canavalia gladiata. Next base: position 39,421,444 of record CM075664.1, on the reverse strand, counting down.
CAAATTTTTTAATCAATTATTTATATAGGTTTTAAATCTATTTATTAAATTTTTTTTTGTTATATAGATTTTAAATAGGCTTGTAAACTTTGTAAGCTTTAAATCAGATAAAATCTTGACAGAAAAAAAAAAGCCTTTAATAGTTAACAGGCTCAGATCAGACTTCAAAATTTTTAAATAGATTTCGACTCGATCTACTTCCATCTTTATAACCGAATGAATTGATTATTATCTTTGTATTTTTTTTTAATTTTTATAATACAAAATTATTTCAAATTCTTTTTTATTACGTCATAGACCATTTGAAATTAAAATAATCGACTGCAGCCAAGAATTTTTATTTTAAAAATTTATTATTTGACTAAAATTTAATCATATTTAATTTAACATATATAAATAAAAAAAATATTTTACATTTTTAAAGTTTATTCCACAACTTCCACATGAACTCATTATTATTTAATAGAAGTTTACTCTAAGAATATTTTATTATTTAAAAGTTACTTTTTGCTTTCATTATTAATTATATCATTGCACATAGAATACAAATTCTAATAGTAAATAAAAAAAATTATCTAAATAAACTTTAGAATTAAAAATATGAATAGGATAATAAACTATCATACAACTATAAAATATAACAATTATAATATCATAGTATTAGGCAAAAAAGTAATAGAGTAAAATGATTATTATCTTAGCATGTTCTTTAATTTTTTAATTCAAAATCATGTCAAGCTCTTCTTTAACTAAAGTTGACTGAGTTGATGATCTCTATATAATACTAACTTTGACATGCACATGATTCCATCACCCACGATGAAGGTAACAGTTGATTCGGCTAAAAAATTGATAGAAACATGCATGAAAAGAGCTAAAGATAAATGTAAAACTCGTAAAAATAAAATAAAATTATAACAAAGGTAAAATATATCAAAGATACATCTAAAGATTAGACCTAAGTCCTAAAATAATTCAGCAATATTAATTCAATATTTAAATTTAAAAATTTTATTAAATAAGAGTTATCTCTTTATAATCAATCCGAAAGAAGCATGTGATCGGGTCGTATAACAAATTTGACGAGTAAGAGATTTTATCAATCAGAGAAATATTGTACATTAAAATATATTTTATCAAAAATAAATATTTTATCCATAAAAAAGTATTTTTTCGTAAGGAATTTATCAACAATAAAAGTTTTAGATAAGTGTAATTCAAATAGACTTATTTTATTTTTCTTCATTTTCAGCTTTTTTTTTTTGTGTGTTTCTGCTTTAGTATCTTTAAATATATTTTGTATTTTAAAATATAATTCTTTATAATATAAAAGAAGAGTGAATGTGAATATTTTCCTGTGCAAGTTTCAACCAATAGCATTCATCCATCTGTCCGATTATTAGTGAATATGTGTACTTTTTTAGTGTCTGCGTTGCTAGGTTAATCCATTGCACTCTTCCTATTGTATCGCTCTTTGCGGGTCCATTCTCATGTAGGCTGTCTTATAAATTTGATTCTTAATTTATAAATTTTTTATGTTATGTATTTAATTTCATTAATGATTTTTTATAAATAATTTTAAATTTTAATTATTTTAAATTTTAATATAATATATTAAATTGAAAGTATTTATGTTAAATTGTATTTAAGATTATTGTAATATGAATTTAAATATAATTATTATTTTTATATTATTCTCATTATTTATTTTTAAATTTTAATTTTTGATATATCATTCATAAAAATAATGTATCTTAATTTCCATAAGTTTTAAAATTTAAAATTTTAATATAATATAAATAATCTATTTTTAATATAAAAAATTATTATTTTATAAATTTATCTTTATTTAAATTTAAGTTTCATTTATCGTTACTCTTCCTAAAATAACAACATCTAAAAGTACAAAAACAAATCTACACAATTAATTAAAAAGATTAATTAGATAGCTTTTATATTTTTGGTTACAATCAATGAGTTATTTTAAAATGAACAAGTAATTACAATAAAAACAATTTAATTATTATTGTAATTATTATTTTTCAACATCGGATGATGAAAAATTTAAGAATTTTTATTATTTAAAAAAGGAAGATAATATTATCTTGGTAATATTATCTAAGTAATCTTTAAGATGAAAATTTTAATTGAAATATCAACAATAAATTTTTTCTATAATATAATTTCAAAATATAGGTGTTACAATATCATATTTCAGTGTATTAAAGAATTACTGACTAGAGATGGAGATGAATAAGAGGATATACGGTTCGGCTCATTTAATAAATAGGCTCAGGTTTGTTAAAACGTCGTTTTAGATAAACAAGTTACATTTAAGTTTATAAAAAATTTATTTATGTTTATATATTATATATTTATATTTATTTTAAATATATTATATTTATATAATATTTATTTTATATTTTATTTACATAATATTAGTATATATATATATTTTTTAGGCTTATTTAATAGTTTTTTTTATTGTGTAAGTTTTAAGTTTGCAAGTTTTTCTAATCAATTATTTATATAGGTTTTAAGTCTATTTATTAATTATTTTATATATAAATTTTTAAACAGACTTATAAACTTTGTAAGCTTTAAGCTTTAAATCAAATCAAATTTTGACAGAACAAAAAGTTTCTGCAGTTTAGAAACAGTGAAGCAATATTTTTCTCTGAAGTGAAACGTTTGCATCAGATTGTATATAAATAAGAGTGTTAGGTGATACACTTTGAAGGCACCTCATGCTAAACGTATATCTTTTTTTATTAAAGATAAACTATTTATCTAAATGTTTTTATCTCAAATCTCCTATCATCTTTTTTTTATTAATATCTATTTATCAAATAATCACTTGTACACTTATCTTAAATATATGATTCATTTAACATTTTTTTATTAAAGATAAGCTATTTATTTATATTTTTATCTTAAATCTCCTATCATTTTTTATAAACATTTGCTTATCAAATAATCAATTGTCAATAAAATACTCATATGAGATATATAATATTATTTTATTTAAAAATTATTAGTACCAACTTTTGATATTTCATAAATTTTTAAAAAATTTTATTTAAAAATTTTTATTTTTATTATATAAATTTATTATTTAACTAAAAGTTAATCTGATTTATATAAAATATTTAATTTTACATATATAACTATAAGAATATTTTACTTTTTAAAAATATATATTTTACTCCACTAAATGCTGATTCAACATTTTTCATAAGCGGCATGTTTACATATATCTATGAATATATACATATTTACTCTGAAAATATTTTGTTATTTAAAAGTTGCGCTGTGCATCGATTATTTATTATATCAAATTAATTTTATAACTTGCAGTTAGTTTTTAATTAATTATTGGGTTGGGTTCCATGTATAATTTGAATTCTAACTGAGATAAGAAAATACTATCTAGGTAATCTTTAAAATGAAAATTTTAATTGAAATATCAACAATAAATTTTTTCTATCATATAATTTTAAAATATAGATGTTACAATATCATATTTGAGTGCATTAAAGAATTACTGAATAAAGATGGATATGAACAAGGTTGTCTGATAAGAATATACGGTTTGACTCGTTTAATAAATAGGCTCAGATTTGTTAAAAAGTCGTTTTAGATAAATAAATCACACTTAAGTTTATAAAAAATTTATTTATATTTATTTACATAATATTAAGTCTATTTATTATTTTTTTTTTGTTACGTAAGTTTTAAACAGGTTTATAAACTTTGTAAACTTTAAATCAGATCAGATGTTGACAGAAAAAAAAAAAAAAAACCTTTAACGGTTAACAGGATCAGAATCATGCTTCAAAATTTTTAAACAGACATCGACTCGATCTACTTCCATCCTTATAACCAAATGAATTTTTTCAATTTTTATAATACAAAATTATTTCAAATTCTTTTTTATTGCATCACAGACCATTTGAAATAAAAATAATCGATTGCATCCAAGAATTTTGTTTTTATTTTTATTTTAAAAATTTATTATTTAACTAAAATTTAATCATATTTATATAAAATATTTAATTTAACATATATAAATAAAAAAATATTTTATATTTTTAAAGTTTATTCCACAACTTTCACAGGAACTCATTATTATTTGATAGAAGTTTACTCTAAGAATATTTTGTTATTTAAAAGTTACTTTATGCTTTGATTATTAATTATATCATTGCACATAGAATACAAATTCTAATAGTAAATAAAAAAAATTATCTAAATAAACTTTAGAGTAGAAAAGTTAATTAAAAATATGAATAGGATAATAAATATAACTATCACATAATTATAAAATATAACAATTATAATATCATAGTATTAGGCTAAAAAGTAAGAGAGTAAAATGATTATTATCTTGGCATGTTCTTTAATTTTTTTAATACAAAATCATGTCAAGCTCTTCTTTAACTACAGTTGCCTGAGTTGATGATCTCTATGTAATACTAACTTTGACATGCACATGCTTCCCTCACCCACGATAAAGATAATAGTTGATTCGGCTAAAAAATTGATAGAAACATGCATGAAAAGAGCTAAAGATAAATGTAAAACTCATAAAAATAAAAACAAATTATAACAAAGGTAAAACATATAAAGGATACATCTACAGATTAGACCTAAGTCTTAAAACAATTCAGCAATATTAATTCAATATTTAAATTTAAAAATTTTATTAAATAAGAATTATCTCTTTATCATCAATCCGAAAGAAGCCTGTGATCTCCTCGTATAACAAATTTTACGAATAAGAGATTTTATCAATAAGAGAAATATTGTGTATTTTATCAAAAATAAATATTTTATTATATATATATATATATATATATATATATATATAATTAAAAGTATAAATAATCAAAAGGATCGAGAAATTAAGGTAGGGAACGTTTGAATTTAAAGGGATTTAAAGTAGACCTACGAATTAACAAGTTTACAAACAAATATATTCAACAAAAATCAAATCCAAATAACATGAAAGAAACAATTTTAATACAAGATAACAAGTAGGAAAGATAGTTGAATTAAGTAATTAATCAAACAATTACTTTAAGCGATAAGAAACGGACAGATGATAATGTCATGTTGATGTGTTTGAATCTGAACTACAAATGATTCAAATGTTGTGAGTACGTTCTACAGAAGAATTAAATGATGGTTCAAACAATGTGAATGGTCTCTACAAACTATAAATTGAAATGGTGAAAAAAGAGAACACCAGATTCCAAAGTGAATGCAAAAGAACAAGAATAGAGATAGGAAACGCAAAGGGTGAGAGAAAGTGAAAAAAAAAATTAGGATAAAAATAAATAAATTAAAAAAAAGAAAATAAAAAATTTATTTTCGTACAATTATAATAGAAATCGCTGGTAATTAATCACGGTTAAAGAAATTCTTCTTAACCTCGTTTTTAAAGATGGTTTATAGAACCAACATTAATAAATTGCGATTAAAAATAAAATTTTTTGTAGTGTTTACACATGCTATTTCAAATTAATTTCCAGAGTTATATTCATATTTGGTAAGATTTATTGAAAAAGTATTGCAAATTTTATATACATAATTTTTTAATTTATATAAAAATATAAATTATATATTTTTATTTATTATAAAATTCTACATAATTTTTTTAATATTATATCCACAAGTAATATAAACTTAAGTATTATAATTTTTTATTAATTATCAATTTTAATTTTTATCATATTTAAATTAAAATTATAATAATAATAAAATTTAATATTTTTAATTTATTCTTGTTTATATATTCTATTAAAAATATTATATATATAAATTTATAATTGCTTTGATGATTATATATTATAAAAAACAGTTTGATGAATTTATTTATTTTATTATTTATAATATATTTTAAATAAATATTTTTATTTAAAATTAAAAATATTTATAAACATATTTTAAATAATATTTTTATAAAATAATATTTATTTTATCTTTACATTTTTAAAACAAAAATTAAATATTTTATTATAAATAGTTTAAATAAAATGTTTAATAATTAAATTAAATATTATATCATTAATTAATAATATAAAAAGTAGTATTTTATAATAAACGTAATATTATCAAATATGCAAAAATTAAAAACAGAATAATTACTTTTAGTTAAGCTGAAATCTTGAAAGGTATTAAAAATAACGTTGAAAAAACCATTGTTTATTTTATCTAATTATTAAAATAATTATTATATCAAATTAAAACTGTTTTAAATTTTTTATTAATTATTTATTTTTTTTATTTTACTAAAATATCCTATCAAACATATTAAAAATATTTATATAATTTGACCAATTATTGTTTTAGGAAAAAAAAAATTACATTTTTAATATATATATATATATATATTAATTTAGCCAAATTATTGTTTTAGAAAAAAAATTACACTTTTAATTTATATATATATATATTAATTTTTTTCATTTGAAAAATAATATTTTAGTTGTGTTAATTTGTAATGGTTGAATCAGTTAGTTAGCCTTGTTTTTATGCGTTTATTGATTCACTTGAGTTGAAATCTTAATATATATTTAGATGGGTGACTACTCACTCTTTAACTTTTTAATTTGATACACCCTATTTTTGTTTTTATTTGTTTAGAGAAAACATATATATTAAAATATTAATCAATATTATTATATTTTTACATATTATTAATTTTATAAAAAATATTATTTATTTTTATTTCTTGAAAAGATCATTTTTATTATTTTATTTAAATAAATTAATTTTTTACCTAGACAAATAAAAAAATTAGTGGAAACGTATATTTATCTTTAATATTTTTCTCATCGTTTGAAGAAGTGTCAAATGGAAAAATAAAATAAAATTCCAATGTAGACAAATGAAAAAAAGAAAAAAAACTAATGGAGACGTGTATTTTATCTTTTATACTTTTTTGTCATTCGAAGAATTGTCAAATGCAAAAAATATATTTTTATAGATTTTCACTTTCATATAAACTTTAAAGTTATAGATTAAATGTATGTTTAATTGATGTAATCCGCTTATGTCTGGGCCTATATAAATCAGGAAGTCCATATATCCATCTCTAGTAATTTACAGTTGTATATAATCCCAGATTTTTTTCTTCATAACCAATATTAACATACATTGTTAAACTTGCTCTCTACATTAAATAGAAACTACATGATTAGAAGATTTCTGTCCATAACTTTATTTTGTCATTTATTTCTTTTTATTAATTTTTTCTTTTAATACATAGACTAAGCACTAAGTAAAGTACTTGCTCTTGGATATATTAAATAGGAATGTCCAAAAGCCAGATAAAATTGACAGGCACTCATAATTAATCCACAAAATAAATCTTATAATTATACAAAAATCTATTCTTACATTAATTTTAACGTTATACAATTCATTGATGAATCGAATCAAGCAATAAGATCACGTATAGATCTATCACTTTGCAATTCTGATAAAGTTTTTACGTTAATTTTAACCCTTTGTACAATTCATTGATGTCTCAAATCAAGCAAGAAAACCATGTAGAGATATTTCTATTTTCCAATTTGCAAATTTGATAAAAAAAAGTTCAATTACATTTATAGTATGTGATATATATATATATAGCACTTTAATTAATGATGAGGAAGTAAAAGAATTTTATTTAAAAAAATGCTAGCAATACATTTTTTAACATCTCCTATACGGTTGATTAAATTTAAAAAGAAAACAGAATATTTATAATTATTTTAACTTTTTAAAAATTAATCAATTACAAAAAAATATATTAAAAACTATGTTGCCAGTATTTTCTAAAAAAATAAAAATTAATTATTTTAAAAAATAATAAATTTACATGTCTTATAAAAAAGATTAAAAATATATTATATTCTTTTTCTATTATTCTTCCTTTCAACGTCGAATTAGTTAAAGGAAGAAAACTCAAGAATGCTTGGCAGCTTATTTCGCTTTATGTTTTATGTCATGCGCCCTGTCCATCCTTTCGCATGTATATAAATCAAATGGTGTATAATTTTTTTAAAATAAAAGCAAGTAAGATTAAATTATTTATATCTAAATATAACCAAATGTATCAGTTCATTTGGACGAAGTTTTTTCTGATAATTTTGACTAAGGTTGTGATCGTAATTGCAGTAAAAAGTTGGTGGAGCTTACCTTTTTCTTCCTCTTGTATTTGTCTTCTAGAACAGTTAAACATGTTAAACATATAAACTAGTGTTACTGATCACAATGAGGTAGAGTATCCTAGATATTATTTCTTTATAAATTATTTATCAATATAAATAACTATAACTAAAACTAATAAATAATTTATTAATTTTTATTTTAAAAAAATTCATCTTTGTATATCAAATTAATAATGATCATTAGAACATATCATATTTTTTTATCAGACAAAATATTTTTTAAAAAAATATTACTAAAATTAATAAATAATATTTTTTTATATTTTGTAATATTTTTTAAATATTACTAATAATATTTTATAATATAGATCAGATACAACATTTTTCAAAGTGTTATTAAAATTAATAGGTAAGTTTTTTATATTTTTGTAATATATTTTAAATATTACAAAAAAATATAATATATTATAATGGATAAAATATATCACCTCCATCAAAATAATTTATATTAAAAAAATGTAGAATTTAAATTTTAAATTAAATCTAAGTTTTTTTTAGTTTGATATAATCAAGTATTATCTGGATTTAATCTGAAAAAATTTTAAAACCATATTTTTATCAAACTTAATCATCATTTTACAAATTTATTTATTTATTTTGTTTCAAAATCTATATGGAACTAGCTTGATGTAGGTGGAATAGTCCGTTTTATCATACCTAATTGAAAGTTCTAAGTTTAAAATTAGTCAATGAAAGGGCTCAAACTATGAATAGACAGCAGCTTTGGTTACAAGTTAGTATTATGAGAAATAATTTTCAAGAGTAATTAAAATGGATACATGTACCTTGTGAGGCCTGGGTAACGATTTGTGAAAGCCACTGGTTTAAATAGGAATAAAAGTTTGCATTAAAAAATAATAAAAAGATATAACAAAAAGTAAAAGTCAATGGATGCTGAAATTTCTTGAAAAAATAGGAAAAACACACTTTGCCTTCATGAACCTGAAAATTTTCTTTTTCCTCTTCTTCTCTCTTTTATAATTTTTTTTAAAATTTTTGGAATATTTTTGGTTAGTTGTTTTTGGATTGAACGTAGGTGGAGTTCTTACATTGGGTGTAGGTGCATTCGACTTAATCCACATAAAGTGCTACCCAAACCCAATTTCAAAATACACAAAATTGGGCCATATGCATCGTATTGTTCAACCTTTCTCAACTCACGTCCACCTCTTGACCAAAAAGAAAACACCAACCCACCTCTTATAGTGATGTTATCCAATGCGCATTAAAAAGGTTGATTCCGTTCAGGATCATTGACATTTTTTTTTAATTTTTAAATTAAAGTTAAAAATAAAATCTATTTAATTAAAATAATTTTAAGTTAATTTTTAATATATTTTTAAATAATTTAATTTAATTTTTAAAATAAAAATTATTATTTTATTTTTATTTTCAATTTATTATTACAAATATTACCCTATTATTATCGTTATTATCTTACTCTAGCGATCATCATAATTTTATCAATATTATTTTTATCATCAATACCTCCATAAGTAACAATAATAATAGAGTTTATTAATATTTTAATTTTTAATTTATTTATTTTTAAAAATTATTCTTTACTTAAATTTTTTTTTATTAATCTTTAATTTTTATTATTATTTTTTAAATTTATTTTTGATGTTATTTATAGAAAAATTAATTTATTATTTTAATTAAATAAAAGAATTAATTTTTATGATTTTTAAAAGTAAAAAATTAATTTGCATTACATTATAAGTTAGAAATAAATTTATAAAAATTAAATAATTTATGAACTAAAATATTAGTAAAATTTATAATAATAATAAAAATTTTAATTTTTTGTTATTTTAAGATAATTTATTTATTTTTAATTAATGATATTTTGTTTATCTATTTTTAATGAATTTATAACAAGGTGATGAAATAGAATGAATTAATTTATTTTTATAATAATTTATAAAAAATTTAAAATTATATAATTTTTAAAAATTTTAAAATAAAATTAAAGTTCTATCTAATGAAACCTAATTTAATTAAAGTTCTTATGATCTCAATCCTACTTTAATAAAAACATATCTTCCACGATTATGGTCTAAAATTTTCAAATTTCCATGTCATTTTAATGCACCACCAATAACATTTTTATAAACTTTGTCCAGAAAATATCATATATATACCGTAAAGTTCTTGTGTACTATATCAGTAAAATATGCAATTGAACATAGTTAACAAATAGAGTCAAATAGTAAGTGCTGGATAAGGCTACAAAGTGATAAGATATGTTGACTTTTAACTTAAAATTTAAAAATGGAATTTATTTTAACCCAAAATTGCTTCAAAAGTAAACACATGTTAAATTAATCACTTTATCTTATTTTAAACCAGCTATTTGATAGTCAATTATTTTAACGATTTAACGGTATATAACTAAAAATATTAACGTGCACATATAATATTAGAAAAACGTCTAATTCCTTTTTTTATCGAGTATTTGATTGTATACGTCTGATTTTCTGAATCAAAGTTTGAGTCTTTATATGAAAAAAACATCTTAAGATAATTAATTAATCCCATCATATTGTTCATATTTTTAATCTAAATAAAGTTATTTTTTATATAAGATATATGAGACCAATAAAAAAATGTATAATATTAAAAAATATATAAACAATGCTTCATACGTGTACTATCATGTACATAAGTGATCAATATATGTAATTTTTATTATTCGATTACAATTTATGCCACCTTATTTTTTATACCAACTAAGTATAATTTTTAATTAATAGTTGAAAATTAATTCATGTCAGATACACAAGATAATTAAAGTGACATTTTTGGATAAATTTATATATATAATTAGAAATTATAATTTTCTATCATTTCTTTAAAATTGTTTTGTATCTAACAATAAATTTAATTAATATTTTTATATTAAAATTATTAATTTTTTAATAATTTTTATTAATTAATTTATTTTATTGATTAATATTGTTATGAAAGATCAGGAATAATATATAAAAATAACAAATATTATTTTAAATGTTTAAAATGTTATGTAAAAGAAATAATTTTTTTCTAAAATTATAAAAAATGAGAGTATGTATTGCTTTGATCAACCACTTAAATATATTTATCATCTTTATAAATATAGTTTAATTTTATTTTAATTCTTCATCCAGTTTTCATTCTTCTACAATATATTTTAATTAAGGTATTACATTTACATTTTCTAAAATTAAGTAAAAAAATTAATACTTCTTTTTTTTTATCATTACAGTTATTATCTTTATAATAGTTTGTCAAACAAAATTATAAAAATGTGAAGTTATCTTTAGAATATTCAAATAATTAAACTATTAAAAATTTAATATTTCTTATTTTTATTATTACAGTTATTATCTTTATAATAAATTTTCAAACAAAATTGTAAAAATGTAAAGTTATATTGAGGATATTCAATAACTAAACTATTCTCACCATTCATTAAATTGAAAGGAGGAAATTTGAAATTGATTCTAAGGGAATTGTTATTGAAATTGTAATTTAGAGATTTGTTGGAAAGTCTTCATTATAATTAACACTTGTTATTGGAATTGAGATTAAAATCATAAATAAAAAATTTAGTAAAGTTTAAAAATTTTTCTATTTCATTGTTAGGGTTTTTTTATTGAAGGTGATCTCTCTTTACTATTGTTTTAACTATAATTTTTATGTAACAAAAACTAAAAAAAAGAAAATATTATACTTTATTTATACTTTAAACATGTTAGGACCACTGATTTGTTCATGTATTATTCTACATGGTTGTCTCTTATATATTTTTATTGAGCATGTGGAGGATCATTTATCTTTTTCCTATTTTACATGTTGGGGCCACAAATTTCATGCAGGATATATGACCGGCATACCATATATTATACCTAAACCTAGAAATGTAGATATACTTGTTCACTTCACTATGAAGGGGAATAACCAAATGAAATCAAGAATGTAGATCCTAACCAATTTGAAATTTTTTATGCAATGATGCTATGAACATTCTAGTAAAGGACAAAAGATTTATTCCAGATAATTCTTCTAAGTTATCCTTTATATGTCAAGGTGAGGAGATTATATCATTAGAAGTTAATAAAGATATACTTACTATGTTTGATAAAAGTAAGAATTACACATATATATATATATATATATATATATATATATATATATATATAGAGAGAGAGAGAGAGAGAGAGATATTCATATATATGTTAGCAGGGAAGTTGTTCCGGTCATAATTTGATATCTTATGCAAATCAATGCTTTATGACTTGTGTTAGAAATCTACATCAAATGCTCAAGCTAAGACTTTCACACCATCAAATGTGCAAACTCAAAATTCTAGCCAACCATATTTGACCCCATCCACAAATGTGAAACCTGAAGTTCCTCCTCCTGCAAATGTGCAACCTAAGATGCCCCCACCCACATATATGCAACTTAAGGTTCCCACCCAATCATTAATGTAGTCTGAGCAAGTTGAAACACCCGTAGTCACAACAAATTCATCTCAGGTGGCTAATCAACCTTCTATACAGCAAAGTGCAATACTTAACCAATATCAATCACCAAAAGTTACTAAAGGAAGGATCAAATATGGTGCAAGAAAATCGCCATCTCCAAAGATAAGGGTCACCAAGAGAAGTTGTATAAGGATTTTAGGATTTGATTTTTAAGATGTGGCTTGTATATGTCTATATTTTTTTGTATAGGCCAAATCATTTAACATATAGGTTGAACTATTTTTTGTCTATGTTATAATGTGCCAGTAACATAATATATTGATTAGCATACTTTATGCTCTGTTTGGAATGTTATGTTCAAGTTTATAAATTCTAAAATTTAAAGCATGCTTTTGATCAAACTTATGATCTCAAAATAGATTGATGAATATTATGATACAATTTTATGAAATTTTGTTGTTTTGGTTCTATTTGAAATATGGACAGGCCTGTAAATTTTTATTTTGAGCAAACATGATGTTCAAAATAATATTGACGAACATTGTAATTTATATATAGGAATATTATGATCCAATTTTATGAAATTTTGTAGTTTTAGTTCTATTTGCAACATGGGAAGGTTTGTAAATTTTGATTTTGCGCAAACATACAGCCTAGAATGATATTGATAAATATTATGATTCACATATAGAAATATTATGATCCAATTTTATAAATTTACGCAATTTTGGTTCTATTTTCAATATGGGCAGACCTATAAATGCTAATTTTGATCAAACATAGTGCTTGAAATGATATTTGTAAATATTATGATTTAGATATAGACCTTGTTAAAGCTCAAACTTGTTAGGTGGACATATATCTCCATTATGATTTGTTCAAAATAATCAAAATGAGCAATTATAATTCCAATAACCAAAATATCAACATTGCTTCATTTTTACCAAATTTTTTGAACTTACAATTCATTGAAGTTGGAATTTTTAACATGAATAAAATTCCAACAATTAAAACTCAAATAATAATTAAAAGTACATAGATGAAATTGATAATAATTTGCTTCAAGCCTTCAAACATAGTTTCAATCATTAAAACTTTATTTCTTAATTTTTAAATTTCCTTCTTTAATTCTTCAAACTATGTCTTATTCTTATATTCAAATTGAGACACATCATCAACATTATACCACAAAAAATCATACTTATTTTGCTTGCATATATAAAAGAGACAATTGGGATTTGTCTCTATTCGACTCAATTTTATTTTAGCAATTTTTTCATGTTGACAACACCTTCCACCATTTTTTCAGTCTAAGGTGACTCAATGTGGAACTACAATTAGAAAAAAAAGTTATTTCCTATTTTTGGATCACAACAATTACCATTAATGAACATAAAGAAAGAAAGAAATAAAATAATGATAAAAATTTAACAAAATTTCCCCCCTAATAATAATATACATATTTTTGTTCCTTTCCTCTAACATAAATCAATGATAAAAATGAAAGATATTTTTTGTTCAGAATCATAGAAGAAGAAAAATAAATAAATAAATTTTTTTTCTTACATAATTTTGAATAATTTTGAATGTTAAGCTTTGAAGAGGTTCAAAGTTACCTATCCAACAACACACCCCACCACCACAATAAGAAACATTCTAGAAAAAAAATAACTAATACACCCACCATTTCACCAATAACAACATCTATAATGTTATCTTTTGTGATCCTTTTTAAATAAAATATTATGGAAAGGATAATTTTAAAATAAAAATTTCATTACAAACACATTAAATTTCATTACGGAAAAAGTCACATGACTCAACATTTTGTTAACTTCACAACATTCTTTTATTTTTTTTTTTGTCAGGATACACAATTAAAAATATTTTATATAAATCTACCAAAGAAAGAAATATTGAATACTTTTTCACTTAATTTAAAAAAATATGAATATAATTTACTTTTTTAACTATAGTATAAAAAATATAAAATACAGTAACAAATTAAAAATAATTGAATCACGTATAAAATATCTTACATCCATTTATATTTTCAATGTTTACATTTTAAATTAGACAGTTAAGATTTTGTTTTATAAAAAAATTATTAAAAAAATTAGACGATTTATACTCGTTTAATTTAAAATTTAAACAGATAGAAAATACTATTTGTATGTAGTTTATAAATACATGTATGTATTTTTTATTGGCTATTAATTTTGTGGATAAAAAATATGACGTGTTGACCCAAACAATTACCATTATAAAGTGAGAAAAATTCATAGATGTAGCTGCGTTAAGCCAAGAGCCAATAGGTGTATTAAATGGGATTGAAAATGAGTATAGTTGAGTCTAAGTTTAGCTCAATTCACTTGGATTCAATTAAAATTTATTTCATTTATGAGTATAGTTGAGTCTAAGTTGTCTCACAACATTCAGTTCAATTTAAGTTTTGTTCATGAGCTTAAATCACTGGTTTTACACAAATATTATTTATATTAGTTTTCTTTAGAATAAAATAATAGTACAAAATGAACAAAAGGCTATTATGTGTTTAGATGAGATTAATTATTTTCTTATATAGAAAAGGTCATAAAATGTGCTATTTAGTATTATTTTCTATTTTTAAAAAATAGTTTATACTTTTTTTAAAAAATTACTTAAAATAAATAAATTTTTAAAAATTATCAACTTAATTTTAATTAAATTAAATTTTATTATTCTACCCTCAATAATGAATTATTTTAGATACAAAATCAACCACTATAAATAGCTTCATATCTATTTGGTAATTTTACTAGAAGAGTTATTTATTCTTTTATACAATCCAAAAAATATATATTTTAAAGTCACTTTTCATTTAACATATTTAAATAAAAAATTTATTTTATAAATTTATTATAAATACAAATAATTATTAAATAATCTAATTTTTAAAGCTAACCTAAACTAGCTAGCACTTGATATGAGTGACTTTTTCAAAAAGTAAAAAATATAGTAAACATTTTGCGAAGTGCTTAACATTCACAATTTTAAGAATTAAAACAGGATTTTACTTAAAATAATTTACATAACTTATATTTTTATATATTTAATATAATTTTATACATTTTATATGTGTACATTTCTATATATATCCTACTAATTCCTGAACTAAATGAATCTATATTTAATATAAATGTATTTATTTAATTAATAAGTTTAATTTTTATTTTAAATTTAACTAGTTTAATTTATAAACCAAAATTATTAAACTAATTAGCAAATCAAATCTCAAACTTAAATTAGTTCGACCTATTACCGGTTTACCAATCATATTGAAGGTTTAAGGTTAAGAATAATCGAATAACTTGGGTGAGACAAATCACTTCCTCTGATCTCCTCAGCTTACCTCATCCATTTGAGGGATGATGAGTTTCGATTATTAATTTTTAATTAGAATGGTCTAAAATATTTAATTTCGGTATAAAACTTTAACACGTACAATTAATATATATATATATATATATATATATATATATATATATATATCAAATGAATAATTTTTTATCAGAACAATTAATTGTTTATATACTTAATACTCGTGTAAAACATATTTTATAATTTACATGCAAAAAAAAAATATTAAACTTATTCTTCTTAGACAATAGGATTAATGAAAATAAATTTTATATTATTCTGTAATTATACAGGTCAAGTTTGAGAAATACAGCAAGAATGGATATAATTGAATCTTGATTATTTACAGTTACTCTTAATAGCATGATTTTTGTAACATGAAATAATAAAAATAAAATTGTGATAAAAAAAAACACTTCTTCCATTTATTTGAGGATGAGACCATAAATATCATTTATAAAAATAATGTAGCTCAAATTAATTAAGTAAGATTATTATAAATAATAAAAATTCTTATTTTGAATAAACATAACAATAAATTAATTAGATCAGGGATGAGGTTGAAAGAGACGGAAATACAAAATTGAAACTAAACTC
The DNA here is from genome assembly GCA_037954105.1 of Canavalia gladiata. Taxonomy (NCBI): domain Eukaryota; kingdom Viridiplantae; phylum Streptophyta; class Magnoliopsida; order Fabales; family Fabaceae; genus Canavalia; species Canavalia gladiata. The sequence continues at coordinate 39,404,754 of CM075664.1, read as the reverse complement.
TAATCTCGTTGAGTTCACATAAATTTGCAGAAAATCTATACTCTATGTTTTAATTCTATAAGTTATATTTAATTAAACATATATTTTTAGTTAAATTATATATTAAATATATTTTAATTTAAATAATATATAATATACATCAAGAATCTCAATAAAATAAAATTTTAATAATAAACAATCATAAAATATAAAATTTAATATTATTATTTAACTATTATTATAATTTATACAATTTTAGGACAGGATGCAACAAATATCTATACTTCTAAACCCTTGATATCATCCTTTGAATTTTTGGATTGATTTTTTGAATCTTCTTATTTGGGCATGTCCTAATCCAAAAAGGAAAAAAAATGAAACTCTTTAGAGTCTATTGTAATGGAAGACTATGTTTTTTGTTTTATTGTGTTGTTCTAACATTGCTAAATTGTGATAGTTTTGAGCATGCGTGTTTGTTTTGTTGATGTTTATTTGATTTGAATGTTGTAGTGCTCTCTTTTTAGCATTCTTTATGCCTTATAAGCATGGTTGGGCATTTTCAATAAATTATTCTTGAAATAGAAATAATGATTCCACTTTTTCAAAATAAAATTTAGGTTGAATTTGAGTTTCTCAATTTAATCTGATTGAAATATTTTTTAAAAAAATTCAAGTTGAAATCAAATAAATATCTCTAAGTTCAGATTTAACCATCATTCTTAACTCTAAATATTTAATACCGTGTATACTTCATCTTAGATTTAAACTTACGAATACATATAAATTAAATTAACAGGTTTATCCATGCATTCTTGATAGTAGATACTTTCTCTATATTGGAACAAGTATTGTTTTAACAATTTATTTCCTAAATTATCTGTCATTTTATAATTCAAAATTATAAAATATATTTAATATTTTGCATTTTTTATTAAATCTTTAAGCATTATTTTAAAACTATTGTCACAAGAAACAAGTGGATGATTGAATATGAAATGCAGTAACTTATAGAAGTGCTAGTAATGGCTATTGAAATACAATCACATGTACACTTAACATACACAAAAATTGCAGAAGAACTGTCACTCACTATGTCACTCACTATCATGTTTAGGACTACATCTGCATCATATATAAAATCATATAGATCTTCTCCATTAACTAATAAAGATGAAATCTTTACCCAATAGAGATAAAAAGTATAAGTGTGCTAACAATAATGGGTAACAATTAATCAAGAAGATTACAAAATCATTTGCAATTCTTCTTCTTCTGTTAGGAAAGATTCCAAAGTGTTAGTGAATGTGTTTGTTTCCTTAACACTTCACTATCAAATATCATTACAGGGTCCAGGGTCTCTCCCATTTTCAATATCAAAAAGTTAATTAGGCAATTGTCACCAGAAAGTAATCTATCCGATTGAATTAGTTCCTAGATGCAGCAACTAAATACAAATTCCTTCCATTATCTAAAATAAATAAATTTAATTGTTATTTATAAAATTTAAGATAATATTTTTTTTATTTTATATAAGACATTAATTACAAGTTGATTAATAATAAATAAATAAAATAATTTACATAATAATTTTAATATAAATAAAAATATTAATTAATTCTATTAATCTATATTCAAAATAAATAAAAAGGAAGAAGAGCTACATAATTATACAATACGAGAATGTAACCAAAAAACATCTAGTTTGTTAGAAATGTTAGCCTACCAATCGGTCCTTGATTTTTTTGTCTTCTCTCTTTTGCCTTATCAATTCGTTAATGGGTTGTGAAATATCCCATTTGATAATTTGAAAAGAAAAACTTGTCACTAATATAAACAACAAAATATATTTATTTATATTTAGATTTAAGTTATTTTTTATTTAAAATTTTTATTAATTATTAAATTAAAAATATAAATAAATAAATTATTAAATTAAAAATGTAGATAATGAATTAGTTATATGTATAAGAATTATTCCTCTATTTTAACTCACCAGCTATCATCAACTTAAAGACCACAATAGGACAAAATGTTAACTAAAAGAACAAAAAAATGAAAAGGTTCTGGCAAGGAATAGGTTGCTTTTATGTGAATATGACCACAAACCGAACCGATAATTGCCTATTCAATCATGAAGGCAAAAGAAAAAAAAAAGAAGGAGCAGAAAAGTTCTTTTGGCAGAATAGAAAGTTAAAGATGTTACATCTGTGTGTCCTAATTTAACTCGTTCCTGTATAATTTCTTGCGATTAACAAACCTAAACTTTTCTAATTTACCCTTTAATCTGGGTTTAGTTTAGAAGCCACTAAGATATTAGGGATTCAAGTATTTTATATTTATATTTTAATTATTGTAAACAAAATTTAAGTTTAAAGTACAACCATTTTTTTGTATTTAAGTACTCTTGTATTATATAATTCTTTTTTTTTTCTAGTGCTGATCTTGGTCTCTTTTTGGAATCAATTATGTAGAAGGTTGTCGCCAAAAAGTATTTAGATAAGTATGAAAGTGATTGAAACCTTTGTAAGATTCATTATTTTTGGACACGCAAAATAAAAGAGTGACATGAAGTAGCAAAATGCCGCCCTCTTTGGGTTCTCTACAAATATGCATTATATTATGTCCAGAGTTTTCATACATGTACAGTTATGTTGTATGGTGAAAATTATATATATGTATATCTATTTTTTAATTTTTTACGATGGTTAAAATGATTGTAAAAACTAAAAAAATTGATATATGTAAATGGTGGATATTGTGTGAATGTAATTTTAATACTTTCTTTATATTTATATGTTTTGTTTTGATATTAATAGATAAAATATATAAAAATATTAAATAATATGTTGATTACATTTTAGAATATTTTAGTTTATTTTTAATACTATCTTTTAAGATTTATATTTATTTTTTATAATTTTATCTAATTTAATGCATCATGTACCAAGATTAAAAAAATAAAATTATAATACTTAAACTTTAGTCAAATTATTTTTATTTATTATTTTATCTTTATCATTTAATTTAACAAGTAAATTTATTAAATATTTTTATTTTAATAAATAAATTTTTAATTTTAATTTTTAATTTTTAACTAATATTTCAATTTGTACTTATTTTTTCAATTTTTATCTAACTTTTTAATTTTCAACTAATTTATCTGTTAATTCTATCAAACATATTTTAAAAAATAGGTGAATAATTTTGCCTAAATGCGAAATAGTTTCATCCCAAATGTAACTTGGTCTTGTTCTAGTCTCGAGCTCTAGCTAGGTATAATTAATTAACTCCCTATTCTTGTTAATATAGTTATCATGTGTTTATGTTAACGGTAAAATATTTTATATTAATAAATAATTTTGTTTGTAGAAAATATTAGTATATATAATCAATAATTAAATGTTAGTGTAATCCATTATTTATTATTTATTAGTATAGATTTTTAAAATTTACACTAACAATTTAATTTTTATTAAATAAAATTTATATTAACAAAGGTTATTTTAATAGTTGATAAATTTTTATAGATTAATAAATCATTTTTTATGAATACTTTGTCTCTGATAGTTAAAATTGAGTGTTAACACTTGACATTTGGTTCCTAAACTCAAATTAATTTTTCAATTTGAGTTTTTGAGAGAATGTTAAAATATATGAAAAATGCAAACAATATATTCATTATATTTTAGAATAGTTTAAATTATTTTTTAAGATTACTTTTCTTGTCATCTTTTAATTTGTTTCTTTATTAATTAGTTAGGATTATTAGTATAAACAGGGATAGTGTTATATGTCTTATCATTACAAAATATCAATTGTAATATATTACTCTAAAGTAAATACTATTCAAAGTTTTCCTTTTCTCCTCTGTCATTCTCTATATTTAATACCCTATAGTTTCAACCTTAACCATCATTCTCTTAGAATGTGTTTGATGCAATTGTATAGACAATACAATACAAATAGTTTAGCACCAGAAGCTGACTCTAACAATCTTTTCGTTCTATTTATTGTTTCCTGATTGATAAACAGTATAAGCAATTTTGGAGGTGTATTAGGGGTTGTGGACACATTCTGAGTCGACTCGTGAATCCGTCCAACCAAGTTCAAAACCTTAAAAAATGGGTTGGGTTGAATATCTTGGTTTGCTCAAGAGAAAATTTCCCCAATTGATTCTAGTTTGTATGTTTTTGGGTTGAAACTTTTAATAATCCTAGACCTTCTCCTTTTTCATTTTTTTATTTCTATATTTATTTTTAATTTTTTAATGGGTTTTTTTTAAAAATAAATATTTATTTAACTTGATGACTCCACTCAAATCGATTTAAATTTAAATAATTTTAGTTGAATAAAAAAGTTTAGCCAAAAAACCCAAGTCTATTGATTGATTTTTTTTACGAACATTTACGGTGTAGTTTGATTTAATTTTAAAATAAAAATATTTAAATTAATTATAAAAAATTATTTATGATTTAATTTGATTTGTATGAAGTATTATAAAAATTAAATTATTTTAATAATTTAGTTCGATTATTTTTATTTTTTATTTTTTATTTATTTAATAAAATTAAATAACAAAAATAGTATCCAATAAATATAAAATATTATGTTTAAAATTATAAAAAGAATGAAATACATAATAAAAAAAATTCACGATTAATAATATGGAAGTTCAAACTAAATAAAATAATATAAATTTATAATAAATTTAACAATTAAAATATTTTAATATTAATTTTATCTTAAAATAAAATGTTAACTTAATTTTTTAATTTTTAATTTTTCAGTTTAATTATTCAATTTAAAAAAGATTGATTGAAGGTGTAACATGTGATTGTACAGGTTTGATTAATGGTTGATTAAATAAATTTATATATATATATATATATATATATATATATATATAAATAATAACATATATATATATATTTATATTTAAATATAAATTTTTTATTTTATTTTTTATTTATTAAATAAGAGATATAAATAGATAGATAATATTATTTATATATAAAAAATATTGCAGATAGATAAATTGTGTATTTGATTTTGGCGTAGTATTTTGTATTGGATAAAATGTTCCCTCATAGTTTATTTAGTAATTAACAAATATTTAGGCGTTCTACGTCTAATCTATCATTTTTGTATTTTGTTCTATCCCAATAATTATTTTTAAAATTAAATATAAAACAAATAATTTTATGCTGTTTAATCTCTTTTAGCAAACTAATTATGCCCTTAAATATCTTTGGTTAATTATAACTGAAAAGGTATTTGATGATAACGATGGTTAAATCACTCTTTAATATTATTTTGATAAATGAATTTTCTATAACTTTTCATAATTTAATTTTTTTTAACAACTAAAAATTTTTCAACTTTTAAAATTTATGGCTGTACAACAATTTCTAGAGATAAATGAAAAAGGTGCGAAACTATAAAGAATAAAATTTAAGTTACCCAATAATTTATTATTTCATCACAAACTTGGGTTCCTCTTTTTCTTAGCAAGAAGTTGAAAGGGAAACACCTAGCCGAAATAAACTCACGAGATTTGAATGGATAAAGGGTCCCCATGTATTAACAATCTCATTTGATCCACATCGTGACACCTTTAACTACTGTCATGTACATATATAGATAGCAATATAGTAGATATTGACGAATTTTTTATATATTAATAAATAGTTGATTATTTTTTAAAATAAAAAAAAAATAAAGATACAATAGCTTTCAACTAGATGTAAGAATTATAAATGATAAAAAAAATTTCTATAATAACCATTGGCCAATGGCGTGTAGGTAGGGTTGTGATAAGTGGATAGACACGATAAATTAAGTGGAGGATCTAAAGTGTTTCGGAATATATATATATATATATATATATATATATACCACAAACAAACGCAACCCCACAAGCAATAGTAGACATTTTGTTTGGCAGAGAATATTAAGGCGTGAGTATAAGAAGTGGATGTTGGATCATAACTAGACTGTTTGGGTCCGAAGAAAGTGAAAAAGATGATGAAGTCTCCAAAAGTGAACAATCACCCCAGTGTTGGAACTCCCAAGGTAGGACCATGCACTTCCCATTGGGAAGGGGAAGCAAAATGAACAATATAATCGGATGAAGAATAAAGTACACAGAAAAAAATAATAAAAAATAGCATAAAAATAAAGTGAAATATATATATTATTTGAATATAACAATAAAAAAATTATTTTTATTTGGATGAATAAAAAATAAATTGTATAAAAATTACTTATAATAATAATAAATTAAATTTATTAAAAATTTAAAATTTAAATTATTAAGAAAAACACAACCCACTATCTGTCCCGTTTTTCTTCTCGTTTCCCTCCATTTTAGGAGGAATTTTTACAAAGTGGGTACGAAAAAAATATTAAATTTTCTCATTTTTTAACTACCTAAACACAAAAGGAAGGAATTACTTTTTTATATAATATTTCCTTTTTAAAGTCTACTCTTTTAAATCATTTACCCAGATATATTATAAAAGGGTATTTAAAAAAATTTATGACTCATAATTTTTTAATATTTAATTTATTTAAATAAGCTATTTTTAGTTTATTTCAACAAATTTTATGATCAAATATACAATATAAGTTTTAAATATATATTTATTTTATTTTATTTTAAAAAATAATTATTTATTTTTACTAATTTTCAATTAAATTTTTTAAACATAACCCATTATTTCCAATTACAAAGGCCATGTCTCCATTGATTAATCATAAGTGCTGACTCCAAAAGTATCCATCAAAAAGGCAATGTGAGGATGACAACATAATGCATGCAAAGAAAGACACAAAAAGACAGATGGCATGCACACTTGTTGGATCAGTAGCAATTTGTTGTATAGGATAAAATCATTAACCCCCACTACAATTCCTTTTCTTTTGCCCTTGGGGTTCAACACAAACCCTTTTAAGTACACGTGTGCACTTTCTCATTATTGGAAATAGAACTCAAATTGGTGTGGGTTTCTTTTCCATTAATAATGAGGGTTATGATAATTTAGTGGCCAAAAGGTAATTGGAAGGATCTAAAAGAGGAAAAAGAGGTGATCTAAGCAATCAGACAAAGTTAGCATAATCTTTATAAAAAAAAAGTTATTTGCAGATATTTAGGGTTTCTTTTTTATAATTCTAAGATTTAGTTAAGAGAATTATTTAAAAATAAACTAGTCACATATATTTAGATTATTTTATAAAATCATTAAAGGGATTGACGTGGTTCATGATTCATGAACCAACCATCCATGAAAATGAATGGTGGGTTGAGTTATTACAAATCTAACCTATTAAAATCAATAGTGTAAGTTTTAGAAAATTTAGGTGTTATTTGGTATGTGAAATCTTTTAAATTTTTTTATTTATAAAATATTATTTTATTTTTATTTTAATATTTTATATAGAGAATATTACAAATACAAAAAAATTATTTTTTGTTTTTATTATTTTTATAATTAACTTTTTTTTTATTTTGACCGTGCATTTTATGCTGTCTTAAATAATGTTCTAAAGATGGGGTTGAAGGGTCAATTAAACTGTTTGAATCATGAATGTTTTTGGGTGCGAATATCTTTTAGTTTAGATCGTAATTCAATCTCGACTAAACCATAAATTTAATTTATTTAACACCAAGACTCAAAACTTTCCATCATATATAAGTTCGATTTTCAAAATGTTCCCTAATATTCGTGTCCGGTTGTACACCATTTGACACACATGTTTTTTTTTTTAATGTGTAATAAAAGTAAAAAAAAAATATTAAATTTAAATTTTTATATAAATTATTCTAATTTTTTTATCATTATAAATTTTAATGGATCAAACATATGTTTTTTAATAATATTTTAAAGGTTTAATTTCAATCGTACTTGTAAAAAAAATTATATCAATAATTAATTTATAGTTAATTTATTAAAAATTATAGTAAATATAATTTTAAAAATAATTATTACAAAATTTAACGTTTTTCCGTGATATAATATTTTATAATGAATGATAATATAAAATATTTAATTATCAATGCATTTTAATTTAAATTATATTTTAGTATTAGATTAATCTTAGTTAGTATAATTATTTAACAAAATTAACTAAACTATTAATTTATATTAATAGTAACATTAGTATATTAATCAATAATTTTATTAAAATAAAATAATATATTGTCAATAATGTTAATATAATATATTACTTATTATTATATATATTTAAAATTTATACTAATAATCTAATTTTTTTAGATAAAAAATTAATTAACAAGGATTATTGTAATGTTTGATAAAAAAAAAATTTGTAAATGAAATTTGTTTGTGTAGTGATGGAATGCACGGATAGCTAGTAGATGTCATTTGTGAACCCACAAACAATTTCTATGTGTGCCTAGTAAAAACAAGGTGTTTATCTCGTGCCACTACTTTCCGATGTTTGTTTCCATGTTTGATGAAATAAGGCAATTCATATATGTAAATTTTTATTCTTTGATGGTATAAGACTATTTTTTTAATCAACTATGGATCCTTAATTTTTTTTAAAATGAAAATAAACTTTTTCACATTTTAAAAACTCCATTAATAACTAGTAATTTGGTCATGAATGATGAATCCAACTAAGAGGGTTTATGTATATTTTTCTCTCAAAAGTTGCTTTTACAGTATGATACAGTGACTCTTTGTTAATGGTATCATTGGTGCTGTGGTTTGGAATTTAAGGCAATCTCATCATTAATTATAAAACTTATAATTTGCAGAAAGCAAAGGGGTGAGTGGGGCTTAACTTCCACTTTCTAATCTTTTGCGTAAAGGGTGGGGCCACCCGCCGCGATATCACTAACATTTACACAAACATTATAATTACAATAGGTCTATCTTTATGAAATTTTCTTCAATAATCCATTAACTTAATAATAATAATAATAATAATAATAATAATAATAATAATAATAATGCTTATACCAAAATTGTCTTCTCTCTCTACTAATATTGTTTTGAATTATATTGGGTGATATCACAACATCAAGATTCATACTTTGCTACGGAATCAGTTTTTTCTTTCAGTGGTTTATTTTAATACTGATAAGAAAATACTATGATGCATACAAAATTTAATTATCATATATTTTTTTTTATTTCTTATATTATATCATATTTAATATATATTTTTCTTGGCATTATTTATTTCATCTTATTTTACCTACTTTTAAACGTATATCACTTTTTTTTCCATAGTCATAACATTCCCAATGTATGGTCTTCTGACTAACATCAACACCTTCTCAAATCATATGCTTTTCAAAAAACACTACCTCAAAAAGGTCAGAGTTGGCATGTGATTTTCAGTTCTATTTCGTTGACATTTTCATCAAAGACAGCAAGATTTAAAGATAAGAAACAAAATAAAGTATGTACTATATATATATATATATATATATATATATATATATATATATAAATTTTATATCAAATAATTTAAAAATATACATACATATATATATATATTTCATATTAAATAATTGAAAAATAAAAAAGATAAAAAATTTATAGATATGATAATTTAATAAGATTTTTTAATATAATAATAAAATAGTTCTTTAAATATATTAGATATTTGAATGGTTATATGTTATAAAAAAATTTAAAATTTTATTTGTGTAATAAAGAATTTTTAATTTTATTTATATAAAAATTCTAAATAATAATAAAAATATTTTGTGAACTTAAAAATAAAATATAGTGAAGGTTTATTTTTCGAATATTTCTCACTGCAAAGAGAAACTAAAACTAGTCATCAAAGACATTGCTACCTGGTAAGAAATAAAATAGAAAATAGAAAGCATCAATACATATAGGCAAAGTAATTTTCACCTTCTTACACCATTATTAATGGCTAAAAAAATAAAATAATAAAACAAATCGGACAGCTTACATAATAATAAATAAATACATAAAATTTATAATATATATTTTCTTTTAAAAAAAAGTAAAACTTCAAAAAAAATATGTGAATGCTTTTTTTTTTCAAGTTATAAATAACAGTTTCCGACCAGCTCTAAAAGAATTATATCACAAAATCAGTGTTTTAAGCTTAAGCAAATAAGCAAAATCAATTAATTGCTGCAAATTTTTATATTACATACAAAGTACTGATTAATGAATAAATGATTAGTAAGTACAAGTTATTCGTGATATTAAATTTGATATTATTTAAGTCTGAATTTCTTTTAAATTTATATATATTTTTAATTATCTTCAATAATTTGTTAAAACGTGGGATTCTTAACTAATTCAAACACGTTCACTCTATCAAACTATGTTGGTTGAGCTATTGTATGGAACTAACTACATTTTGTTTTATCGAATCTATTTTTGTCTCTTAAAATCTGTTTTAACACGTGTAATGGTTGGAGACAATACATTTATTGTTTTGTTTTATTATATAGTTATTAGCCCACCGTCTTAATTATGCTTTATTTTGTTTTATCACGACATTGTTTTTTTAGTATTAGACGTGGCTGTTGATGACTACACCAAGGTAGCATATATGGATAGTTACTATATTTCAATGTGTGTTTCTAATATATACACGTTTTGAGTGAATGGTTTTTCACTCGTTATGATAGCATTGAAAAATAAATTTAGAATTAAGTTACATCATAATATTATTTTGTTTGGATGATATAAAAAATAAAAATAAAAAATAATTTGTTTAGAGAAATATAAATAAAAAAATTATTTTTTATATAAATAAATAAAATAAATTATCAGTAAAAATTTTATTTAAATCAAATAAAAAGGTAATTTTAAAATTTATTATATTATTTTTTATCAATATAATAATTTTTAAAAAATAATTTAAAAATTAAAAAAACCTTTATCCTTCAATTCTCTCCTATTTAAAAAAATTAAAATTTTATAGAATATAAAAAATCAATTTCTTTTTTCTATTTTCATAATAAAATAAATATTAAAAAATATTTTCATCATTCATATTTCTTTCTTTTGTACTCTCTTTCTTCCTAATTTTTTTTTATCTAAATAAAGAGTTTTTATATTTGTACACACAAATAGTTTAATACACATTCTTACACCTCTAAATCAACAGTCAGAATTTTTTTTCTAAAAAAAATCACACAGCCTACCCTTAAATGTAATCGCATGAAGGCGCTCCACCTTTTCCACTAAATAAAACATGAATCTGTTATAATTTTATTTTCAAGTCAATAGTTTATCCCTGAAGTAATGTATATCTTTTCTAATATTGTTATATTTTGCTGAAAGAAATATTTTAAAAATAATTTTTATAAAAAAATCATCTATAATAATATAAAATTTTACAGTGATAATAAATAAAAAATAAATAAATTTAAGAGTGTGGCAAGTAAATTCTAATTTAATCTCATACACTTAACTTGTTCTTGCACATAATTATGTTTTAAATTCTTTTTCAGTTTTGCTATCGCATTATTACACAGCCAACACATGTCCGATTGACCAACATAATTGATTATGGTTTATCCAGTATCGGATTACTGTTGGTGGAAAACGTAATAACTTGCCGACTCTAGCTATTTGGTACGGAGGAAGTGTGGGATCGCAAACTTGCAATGATTCCCAAATTTGAGTTTGTATTTATACCAACAAAATTTATTTACCATCTATTTAGTGTTTGGGAAAAAAAAATTTCATTATTTGAAAAAACTTAAAAATATACTGTTTATTTTTTAGCATTTTTATAAAATTAACTTATAATTTTTATAAAAAAATTACACAATTAAGATAAATAAAATTTCAAAATTTATGATTAAAAATTATTAAATTATTTTAAATTAAACTTTACATTTTATTGTATTCCTAATAATTAATTATTTCAAATATAAAATTATATGCTACAAATAGTTTTATATCGATTTTTGTAATTTCACTATAAAAAATTATTATACAATTTATATAAAATAAATTATTTTTTATCAAATATATTAACATAAAGCTTATTTTATATATTTATTTATAATAAAAATTGATTATTAAAATAATCTCATTTTTCCAATATCCAAAGATACATAGTTGCCAAATTCATGCACCTGATTTATAGGCGTGCATCTTGCTTATCTGCATCATATGTTAGGTAATGTGGATATATAAATTAACATTTCTTTGCAATTCCGAATTTTTAATTTTTAATTTTTAAATTAATTTTAAAAATAAAATTTATTTAATAAAAATAATTTAAAAATAATTTTTAATATATTTTTAAAATTGTTTTGATTTAAATTTTAAAATTAAAATTGGTTCAAAATAAATTTTATTTTAAAATTAAAATAAATTTTATTTTAAAATTAAAATAAATTTTATTTTAAAATTAAAATCAATTTTTATTTTTATTTTTTAAAAATTATTGTAAAAATAAAATAAAATATTTTATTATAAATTTATAAATATATATATATAAATAAAAATATTAATTTAAAAAATTAATAATTATTATTATAATTATAATATATATGATAATAATAATGATAACGATAATATAAGAATAAAAATAGTATTTATAAGATATTAATAGCAATATGGTAACTATAATATAAAAAATATTATACAATTATATAAAGTTATATTTTATATATTTTTAATTATTAATATTTTAAATATAAAATTATATATATTATTATTATTATATTTTTAAAATTAAAATTAAAAATAAAAATTGGTTTTAATTTTTAAAATTTTTAAAATTAAAAACTTAAAAACTAAAAATTACCTAAAAATTATTTTTTAAACAAAGTATATAATCTAATCTAAATCGTAAAAAATTGATTGAATTAATTCGATTTTAGCATAATCTTTAAACTTATTTCAATGAAATAATTTTTCATCATTGATTTGAATATTATTTAAAATCGATTAAAATCAAAATGTAAATATCCTAATATTTGAATAACTAAAATTGATTTTGTATATAATTATTTTATTTTATTATATATACAAACATCTTAAAAATACACTCAAAATATAAAATGACCAATTAAAAGTTTAATCCCAGAGTTGTTAAAAAATATTTATGCTTATTTTTATCATACTTTTAACTTTTTTTATTTTTTATCATATCAATTATTTTATTTTATATTTGTATTTTTTTATTTTTCTTCAAATAATAAAAATATAAATAAAAAATTATTCATATTATATATATATATATATATATATCATTTGTTTAAAATAAACTTTGACTGATATAAACTCATTAAATATTGTTACATGTATCTATACATTTAATACAATCAAAATATTAATGTTTGATTACATTATTTCATTTAAGAATCTTTTATTATAAAAAATTGCAGTTTAATTTTTAAAATTTATAATTATTTATTTTATTTTTAATTTATTTTACTTCTAAATAAATTATATAAATTTATTTGAAATATTTTATATATGTTTATAATATAATTTGTTAAAAATATTAAAAATTAAAATAAATTAAAATCTTTGTTAATTAAATTATATTTTAATGTAGAATTTAAAATTTTATTAAACAATTATTATAATTGATAGAATTTCTTTCACAATCTAAATTGATGAATAATTTATAAAATTAAATTAATATTATTATAATTTAAATATTTAATAATACAAAATTCAGATTTCAATCTTTGTAAATTAAAGATAATATTTTAATTATATAATTTTTTACCATATTTAAATATTAAATTATATGTTTTTTTAAGATAGTTATTAACTTTACTTTATTTTCATAAAATGTATGTCATATTATATATTATTGTATTAGACTGATTGGTAAAATAATTATTATTTTAAATATAAATAACAAATAATTTATAAATTTTAATCAAAATAATATTTTTAATTTTTTATAATAGAATATAAAAATTTATATAAAATTATTTTATGATAAAAAATTTATAATTCAATTATAATATATATATATATTATTTAAATATTAAAATTAATGCAAGAATAAGCAATTAAGATTGTTAAGAAGAAATGATAAGGAAATTAATATTTTGTACAATTTAAATTTTTTTTATGAGAAATAAAATTTAATTTAAAATTATTAACTATAATTTACTTTATTAGTTAAATGATATTTTATTAATTAATAAATATTTTTTAAAATTAATATAATAAATTAATTAAAGTAATAATTTAATTTTAAAATTAATTTTAAATATTATAGATAAATCAGAACATGTAAAATTTTATTTTTATATTATAGATGTAGGATTTTAAGTTAATTAAGAAAACCAATTTAATATTTTAAGTTAATTAAAATAATAGTTTAATTTAAGATAAAAAATTTATTTAAAAATATTTAAATATTATATCAAATTAATGTATTAAATTAATTATAATAATAATTTAATGTAAAATTTATTTTTAATGTAATAGATTATTAAGATAATAATTAAATTTTAAATATAATTTATAATTTAATTATGATATATAAATTTAAAAAGTAATGCAATTAGGTAATTAAGGTAAATTTTATTTTGATATTATAGGTATTAGACAAGGTAATAAATTAATTAAGATAATAATTTCATTTAAAATTTAATTTAAATATTATACGTATTTTAAGTAATAAATAAATTTAGAGTCTATTTTAAATATTATATGTAAATTAGAATACGTAAAATTTATTTGCATAGTGTAGATTTAAAGTTTTAAATTAATTAAGATAATGAGTTAATTTTAAATTTTATTTTAATATTTTTTAATTGAAATAATAATATATTTAAATTTAAATTTAAATATTATAGATAATTTCAATAATGAATTATTTAAGATTATAAATTTATTTAAAATTAAATTTAAATTATATATAAAATTAATATATTAACGTGATGAAATAAGTTAATTTTAAAATTAATTTAATTATTATAAAAATTAATATAATTAAATTTAAAATTTTATTTAAGTATTTTAGACAATAATTAAAATAAATAAAGTTTACTAAGAGAAAAGTAGGACACAAAACTTGTTTACTTATTATAGTTTTATGATTTTGATACTTTAATAATTTTTATTTATACATTTTTTTATTTTTTAAATTAAATCCTTTCCATGTTCTAATTAATCATAAAAGCATTATGTAGTAGTTTTAAATTAATTAGAACATGAATAGAATTTAAAACTAGTACATTATGATTAATTTTTATTTAAAAGAAAACACTTATTAAATAAAAAATTTAGTACATAATAAATATTTCAAATATTAAACTTCATCTTAAATTATAATATAGTCTAAATTAAAATTCACAAATCAAAATAATCTCTAATCTTATGTTAATATAAATATACTTAATAAACATGGTTTTAAATGAGTGACTATATAATAATAGAATAGAAAATTATCATAAATTTTATGTATTTATAAATTTTGATTAGATTTAGTTTGATTTTAAATATATAAATAAAAAATTAAAACAAAATAACAAAAAGAAACAAGTTTTTAAAATTTGAAATATTTGATTTTACCATTGTTCCATTTTCATTTTTTTAAAAACCGATTCAGCAATTTTGACAGTTTGAATTGATACTTAAGCATCCAGAACTAATACAAATATTGAATAACTCTATAATATCTCTCCTTTCCCTGCAATATAAATCATCATCACGGAGACTTTGCGGAACCATTCTTACTAGTTGTACAATTACTTCCCTTTTGGCTGGAATGTATTAGGCTCTTAGGCTTTGAGCTTCCTTATTTTATTTTACTTTATTTATGTGTCCACGCATAACTCAACTCAAGCATCTCCTTCAACACAAAATCACATTTCTTTGAACATGGCATTCAAGGAGTTCAGAATTCGAAGCTATGAGGGTGAATCCGATAGAGCTGAGGTAGAAGATCTTGAGAGAAGATGCAAGGTAGGGCCATCAGAAAGCACGTTATACACTATGGGTGACCCCATGTGTAGGATTCGAAACAGTCCCATGTATATAATGCTGGTATACTATACTATACTATACTGTATACGATATCACTAATGACTATTTAATTAGTCCTCATGATCCCCTCCACCCTTTTCCTTGGATCCAATTTCTAATCTTCCTTTTCTTTGATCTTTATGTACACTACTCACTGGCCAATTTTGTGTTAGGTGGCAGAGGTGGACAATGAATTGGTTGGTGTCATTCAAGGCTCAATAAAAGTGGTCACATTTCATAGTCATCCTCCAAAGGATATGGCAAAGGTGGGCTATGTCTTAGGCCTGAGAGTTGCACCTCATAGTAGAAGAAAAGGCATTGGCTCAAGCCTAGTACAAAGGCTAGAACAATGGTTTATTTCTAATGATGTGGACTATGCATATATGGCCACAGAGAAAGAGAACCATGCCTCAATCAATCTCTTCATGAACAAGTTTGGCTATGCTAAGTTTAGGACTCCAGCTATACTCATAAGCCCAGTGAATCATCACTCATTTAGAATCTCATTCAACATTGAGATAGCCAGAGTCAAGGTTGAAAAAGCTGAATCCCTTTATAGAAGATTCGTTGGCTCCACTGAGTTCTTCCCTAGTGACATAGAAAATATACTTAGGAACGACCTAAGTTTGGGAACATGGGTGGCTTATTTCAAAGGTGATGGTGATTTTGGCTCAGATGGTCAAGTCCCTAATAGTTGGGCTATGCTTAGTGTATGGAAAAATGGGGAAATCTTCAAGCTAAGGCTAGGGAAAGCACCTTTTTATTGCTTGTTGTTCACTAAGAGTTGGAACTTGATTGATAGAATCTTCCCTTGCTTGAAATTGCCCACCTTGCCTAATTTCTTTAGTCCATTTGGGTTCTACTTCATGTATGGGGTGTACCAAGAAGGGCCATTCTCTGGGAAGCTAGTGAAGGCCCTGTGCAAATTTGTGCAAAACATGGTTTCTAAGAGTGAGAATTGCAACATCATTGTGACACAAGTTGGAGGAAGAGACGAGCTGAATCATCATATTCCACATTGGAAATTGCTCTCATGCCCTGACTTGTGGTGCATAAAGGCTTTGAAAAATGAAGGAACAAACATGTTTCATGAATTAACCAATGCCCCACCACCAAGAGCTCTCTTTGTAGACCCACGAGAGGTCTAGACTTTGAAGTACCAACATCACCCCAAAAAAAATTGGGGGTAAAAGAAAGTGATAAAATGCGGGAGACCAAGAAAAGTTTAAAAAATAAACCCACCTTTGTTTTTCTTTTCTTTCCTTAACTTTGGCTATGAACCAATTAAACCCCACCTATGTCCTGTTTGGTAAGTCCATTGGTCTCTTGTGGTGGGGGTTTCCCTCTAGTTCCTTTCACATCGGTGACACAAAATCTCAAAAGATTTCCATAATTAGGTGCCACCCCTTTGGTGTCCTTGTTAGCAACTCCTTCCTGCGCCTCATGATTCCGAGTAATCAATGGCAGCTGGTCCAAACTTTGTCCCTTTCCTTCAGGTAAAATTTTTGAATTGGATCCTCCTTCCTAACTTTGTTGCATCATTTTTGGAGATTGGACCCTCCTCTCTAACTTTGTTGCATCACTTCTAGATGATTTCCAAAACATGTCATTGCGGAAAAGAGATTTTTTGAGCCATTTTATGTAATTATTATTAAGTAACAATTCTATTCAAGTAGAGTTAGAGCAATGAATCTGTTTAAACAGAAAAATTCAGTAGTTGAAGTCTTGTCCCGCTATCTCCTTGTTTTGTTGTGGAGTATTCTACATTGTTATTGATGACAATAACAATAACATATTGTTATGTAACTAGAAATAATTAATTTTTATAATATCTATTTTAAACTAGTTGAGAGTATAGAAATTTTTGCATTAATAATCTAATTATAATATTATAATCTATTTATATATATATATATATATATATATATATATATATATATATATATATATATATATATATATATATTATCGTTACTGTAATTATAACGAAATGATGAATTTGTTAAAATTTTAGAAAAAAATTATAAGATCATGGATTGATCACCAAATTTTTATTTTAAAAGAAAATATATTTGAAAAAATCTTAAGAAAGGAAAAGTTCTAGATTCCGGAATTGATTACAAATAGGGAAGGTATTAACACTTTACTTTCCCGTTCTGAAAATCGATATCCTTAAGTTGAGCATTTGAATTTGATATTTTGAGAACTGTTTGATCGTTTAAATAGAATAGAAATAAACAGGTTTATGTACGAAGATAGCCTAATAGGACTTATCTTATTCCTACGTATTTCTCGATGCAACGAGAAACTCAAAGTTACGTAATTTTAATTAAGGACTTAATCCTTGTCAATGCTGTGAAGATAAGATGTAAGGAAATTTGTTTAAAGAAGTTCTTAATCTACATATTTACAAAGTCTAAGGCAAACAAAGATTACTCTAAGACTTATATAATTATCTGAACATTAAAGGACAAAGTATGTTACACGTTTGTATTCAGAACTCATTAAGTGAGACTAGAATTCTTAAATATTATTATATTTTGAAAATTAAATTTGAAGATAATATTTAATTTCTTATATTTAAATATATTTTTTAAATCCACATATACACAAAGTTTAAGGTAAACAAAGGTTACTTTAACACTTATATGATTTTCTAAATATTAAACGGTATAGTATGTTACATGTTCATATTTAGAGTTCATTGCGTGAGATTTAAATTTTTTTTTAAATATTATAAGGTATTTATTATATTTAAATCTTAAAATATTATTTATTTATTTAAAATATTCAAATTAAAAAAAATGTTTAATTAAAAAATTTGACATAATAATATTTAAATATATTTTCCTAAATCTACATATGCCCAAGGTTCAAGGCAGACGAATATTGCTCTAAGACTTATATGATTCTCTAAATAATAATGACAAGATATGTTATATGTTCGTGTTCAGTGTTCAGAATTTATTGTGTAAGATTTAGAATTTTAAAAATTAAAACATATTTTTTGAAAATTAAATTTGAAAATAATAATTAAATATTTTTCCTAAATCCATATATGCCCAAAATCCAAAGCAAACAAAGGTTGTTCTGACATTTATATGATTATCTAAATACTAAACGATAAAGTATGCTACACGTTGGTATTTAAAGTTTATTACGCGAGATTTAATATTTTTTTATCAAAATATATTTTTAAAATTATTATTCTTACTATTATTATTATTTTAAAATCTTAAAATATACGTTTCTTGAATTTTAAATTTAGAAATAATACTTAATTGAAAAAAATTAAAAAAAAAACAAGAGCTTCACTTTTATTAAATGTAAAAGTAAAACATTGAATTATAATTTAAATTAATTAAGGTAATTTTGAAAAATAAAAATTTATACCAAAATTGAAAGTTTTACTCAATGACCTACTTGTAATATATTTTTCTTTTTCTTTTTACGTCCTATAAATAACCTTTAGGTTCATGTGTGTGAATAGACAAAGCAAGATCTAAACTACATAATACAAAATAACACCCAAGCATGTACAACATAAGTCATCCAAAATAACTGGTCCCTCCTTTTTTATTAATAGTTTTAAGATCATTCTTTATTAATATATACAATTTGACAATATTATGATAATTGAGAATAACACTAAACATGTGAATTTTCTATTTGTAATGATAACCAATTATATCAATTCTATAGGAATTGAATGAAATTCCGACGTCTCGAGATTATTAAATCCTTATTCCATTATTAGTGCCCCTGAAATTCTGCTAGCCGGCGTTACTTTAGTTACAATCTATTAATGAAACCTGACACATCATGCTTGCCAATGCTACAGACGAAAGGGTACACTTCTAAATAAAGCACCAGCAAGGGAGATGACCTATCTTGTAATTACTCTCTACACAAACTGCTAAATAATGTCATTAGGGTGCCCACGGTTTCAGCCAAAGCATATCATGTGGCACTTCTATATATCTCCCTCAAAGTCTGGTTTTCTGTACCTTACTACAATTTGAAGACTTTTGTAAATTAGCTTTTGATCAACCAACAGGATGACTATTGGACCCTTTTGAAGCCAAATCATCCTAGTTAGGGGCAGACTTATGCTGTGAGCAACTCATGCGGGCAAGTGCAATGAGCCCCACATTTATTACTAGGCAGTATGACCACCTTATTTGCTTAAGACTTTAAAATTGTTAAACCAATTAATAGCCATAGGGGCCTCGCTTGATGTTGTGATTATTGCACTAGTTTGACTGGTTAGAGCCATAGAAATATCTATCCTATTAGAAGGATTAGTACCTGTCACTGGTATAATTACCCTTAAGATAAAAATTAGTTTGTGAATTTGTTTGAGTGGGAAAGCTGCTGTTGATTGCATCTACATTATTATCCAGATGAAATTACGAATTCCTACGAACTCCCTATATCAGTACTCACTTTCTCGATTATTATGGAGATTTATTGAAATAGGCTCATTTGAGTATTTCTGAGAGTTTGACGTAATGTTAGGCACCTATACTTTATTCAAGTGGTCATTAACAGGAGCCTTATGCATTTATTAATTCAAAGCAATTATTACTCACAATATACTTCCCATCTTGTCAATTAAGCATGCCACATTGGATTATCCAAGATCAATTCCCCCCATTGTCAAGTAGAAGATCAGCCCATCAGTAGGGGCCTGGGGTACATTGCTGACACAGGTGAGGCAGCAGTTACAACCATGGCCTATTGATCTCACCATTCAATGAAATCTCCTAATTGAATTCTTTTTGGCAAGTAAAATTCTGTTATTTTGAGTTAGTAATAATAGCAAACAAACCCACTCTCTGCACCTTTCCAGAACCTATATCAGTGATGTATGAAGCCAAGGGTAAACCCCAACTCTTAATCAATCTTGGGTTGGTTTACTTGCTGCTTTACCATAACACAGCTAAGTGCTTAGGCAAGTGTGGCATTTACTGTCACAACAGTCCCAGAGGTGTAACTCATACACTGATATTAGCTTCTTATACACTCAACACAACCTACAAGATTTCCTTCAATAGCCCACTAAATGGGAACACTTTCCAGTTTTCACACTTCAATTTATTGGAGGCTAAGGTTGAACTCACTGTATAAACATGTTTGAGAATGCAATTTCACTATCTATTTATTTTTTAAAGGATGTACAAAGTATTGAAGCTAACTTATTGCGCCTTGACTCCTGATGATTTATTTATAATTTTGCCAAATTATCCTTTACAACTAGTTCTAAGACTTGATCTATACTCACACAACCGTGAACTGTGATCATACAGCACTTTGGAAATGAATTCCACAGACCAAACATCTATAAGAACTATTTGTTTGAATATATACCTATCACTTGATAGTTAAAGAAAGCCAAATGAACAAGCCTAAGCATTATAGCCTATAGTGAATTAGTCAGGTTCTCCATTGTACACTCTTGTTAGGCTGAAAATTCACATTTCTATCTGGCTATGTGCAACTAACGCAAATGAGCAAGCTACTACATACCAATGAGATCAAATAATATCATGCAAACAAGTATTACGAATTGAAATTTACATGCTAAGGTGGAGATATAGCAAATGCATTTACGCTTCAATTTCTTTCAGAGATCCTCCTCACAAGATGAATTTCTTGAAACCACAGGGAAGCCTAAGTATATATTCAGAATGCGATAATCAGATAGGGAGAGAAACAGGTGTGAAGAATCCAACCTGTAGGAAGCTAGCAACAAAGAGTATAAGGATTTCCTCTTTATTGAGGTGAAGTTAAGGCAAGTTCAACAATGAAGGTTTCCAAGAATCACAAATTCTTTTCCTCCTCAAAGCTGGAACAAGCTCTGCATGAGGAAGATCCTAGAAGCGTGAAGATTTCTTGCTTTGTTCAGTAAAATGGAGCACGATTGTGAGAGAGGAATCAGACCAAAGCGCAAGAAGTTTTCTCGGGTAAAAACAAATTTCCTCGTTTCTTAAACTTTTTGCCATTTATACCCATCATCTGTATTACTTAACCATGATTTTATTAGCCTAACCCCATATCATTTTCTAACCCTAGTTGTAACTAACTAATTACTAATTACCTCTAGCCGAATGTTTATTTTCCTTTTTTTTTTCATTTTTACTTTCCTTTTGTCTATTATTATATTTTCCTCTCTTTATTTGATTCCTTTTTATTGATTTTGGTATGATTTGGGCTTTAATCCTCCAAAATACATTCTCTTTTCTTTTTATTTATTTTGCATCTTTAATATTTATTTTTATTTATTATTGTAATTTAAATTAAAAAATTTTGGACAAAAATTGGTATTCACAATTTGCCCCTCTTTACTTAATTTTTACTAGATAATTTGAGAAAACTTTATATATTATTATGGTAAGAAAGGAGTAAAGATGTAAACCAATTTTTTCGAGGCTGGCAGAGTGCAGACTTGCATGGTTACGAATCTCAAAAATCTGTGTGCAAGAATTTATGTATAACTGGGCTTGACATAGACAATACACCAACATTGCCTTGTATAACAGCTTAAGAAACTGACGATAACTTATAAATAAATAAGAAAATGTCAGACCTCTTGCGGTGAGTCAAAATGCCAAAATAGGTAGTGTTGGAATGCAGAAAACTAAAATACAAAGTATGACATGATAGACGAATGGAAATTTAAACAAGCTGGAGTGATGTGATAGGTCAAAATGTAGAAAATTAAAATGTAGAGTCTGATAAGAATTTAAACATGTTAGACCTGATGTGTAGGCCAAAATATCGAAATTAAAATGCAGACCATGATGTGATGGGCTAACAGAAATTTAAACATGTTAGGCCTAATGTGATAGGTCAAAATGCAGAGTTTGATGTGATAGGCTAACAAATTTTAAACATGTTGGGCCTGATGTGATAGGCCAAAATGTAGAAATTTAGATACAAAGCTTGATGTGATAGACTAACGAAAATTTAAACATGTTGGGCCTAATGCGATAGGCCAAAATGTAGAAAATTAAAATGCAGAACCTGATGTGATAATGGAAATTTAAAAATACTAGACATGATGTGATAAGCCAAAATGTAGAAATTTAAATGCAGAGCCTAATGTAATAGCTTGAGAGGAATTTAAAATATTCTAGGTCTAATATGATAGGCCAAAATGCAGAGTCTAATGTGATAGGTTGATAGAAATTTAAACATACTCAGCCTGATGCAATAGGCCAAAATGCGAAAAATTAAAATGCAGAGCCTGATGTGATAAGATGACAAATTTAAAAATGTTAGAACTGATGTGATAAGCCAAAATGCAAAAATTAAAATGCAGAGCCTGTGTGATAGGCTAATGGAAATTTAAACATGTTGGGCCTAACGTGATAGGTCGAAATGCAGAACCTCCCGTTGTTGACAAGAAGGATGCAGACCTGTTAAGACAGATGATATGCATAGATGTCTTGTTGTTGACAAGAAATATGCAAACCTGTTAAGACAAGTGATATGTAGGGATGTCCTATTGTTGACAGGAAAAATTAAACCTGTTAAGACAGGCGACATGCAGAGGATGTCATGTTGTTGACAGGAATGACGCAGACATGTTAAGACAGGAAATATGCAGAAAATGCCCTATTGTTGACAGGAATAATGCAGACATGTTAAAACAGGCAACATGTGGACCTGTTAGCACAGGTAAGGTAATAACTTGTTGAAACGGTACTAAAGAAGAAAAAATGAGCCTCGTGTGATAAGGCAAAAAGACTAAGGGGAAATAAATGTCAAGCCTAGTGTGATAGGCTGAGAAATTGTAAATGCAAAAAATATGCAGAAGAGAAAAACCTAAATACATGTAAAGGGAAAGCCCTATTAAGATAAGTTATACACAAAAGAAACACCTAGCCAAAACAAGTAAGGTGTAGACTCGAAAAGACCTATTAAGATAGGTAAAAGTAAAACAATGGAATGTTAAAATAGGCCAGGTGAAAAGACCTATTAAGATAGGAATAGAAGAGATCGGTGGCAAGAGATGAGCTGTTAAGACAGGAAAGGTGAAATGGAGAATACATGTTAAGACAGGAAATAGAAGGGATGACCTGTTAAGACAATCAAGGTGAAGTGGAGAATACTTGTTGAGATAAGGATAGAAGAAATGACATGTTAAGATAGGTAGAAAGTATGAAAGATGACCTGTTGAAACAGGTAAGGTGAAATGAAAAAAGACTTATTAAGATAGGAATTAAAAGAGATGACTTGTTAAGACACGTAAGGTGAAATGGAGAATACATGTTAAAGCAGGAAATAGAAGAAATGACATGTTAAGATAGGTAGAGGTGAACTGGAGAATACATGTTTAAGATAGAAAATAGAAGGGATGATCTATTAAATAGGCAAGGTGAAATAGAAAATACCTGTTAAAATAGGAAAGTGTCGATCTGTTAAGACAGACGAGATGTAGAGGTTTAAAAGCCTGATAAGATAGAAGAACGATGGTAGAAAATGGAATGAGAGTGTTAATAAATTCTTATTAGGACAAGGATATAAATCTTGTTACAGAGATCAATGGTAGAAGAATGATATGACCTAGAAACGTAGGCACACTGTTTGATGCATAAATTGGTGAGGAAGGAGTATAAATTCTTTTGCTTCAATGTTGGATGTTTTGAGTTATTTCGAACAATTATTTTTATTTTGAATTAATTTAAGCAATTTGCTGATTTCCTTTAGTTTGAGTAGTTTGGGTAAAATTTTGTCCCAGTTTTGAACATTTTTAAGCAATTGACAATTACCTTCATTTGAAATAATTTAGGAAACGATTTTGTCCCAATTTTGAATTTTTTAGAAATTAATATTTTGGACTTGGTTTGAGCAAAAATTTTCCTAAGTTTTTTGAGATTTTTTTGGAAATTATGTTAATTTGAACTTGCTTGAACAAGAACTTGTCCCAATTTGAATTTTGGCTTTCCAACAATTGGGAGTTGTCTCGATTTTAATTTTTTTGAGCAAATATTTGTCCCAGTTGAAATGTTGTTATGCAATTGGCAATTACCTCAATTTGAAACTGGTTTGAGTGAAAAGTTGCCCCTGTTTTGACATTTTAAGAAATCATTTTAATTTAGATTGGTTTGGGAAAAAATTTACCTCAATTTTTGAGATTTTTTAATGGTTGGCAACTACATTAGTTTGAAGTGACCCAAGCAAGAATTTTCCCCAGTTTGTATTTTGGTTTCCCAACAATTGGGGATTGTCTCAATTTGAAATTTCCTAGCAAAAATTTGCCCAAGTTTTGAGATTTTTTTAGTGGTTGGAAACTACGTCAATCTGAAGTGGCCCGAGTAAGAATTTTCCCCAGTTTGAATTGTGGTTTTTCAACAATTGGGGATTGTCTCAATTTAAATTTTTCTCGCAAAAATTTGGCTCAGTTTTATGATTTTTAGCATTTATATTAATTTTGATTGGTTTGGGCAAAAAATTTGAAATGAGTTATGCAATGCTTTAATGAATGTGAGATGACAAGATGCTTTAACTTATTTATTGCTTTTTTAAATTTAAAAATTGATGATATCTGAAATGATTGCTTGATCAAATATCATAGAATGAATGTTATGGGATGACATAGTCCATGTCATGAACTGTAATGAATGCCATGAGATGATTTATATGGTTTTATTTTGTTCCACTTCTATTTCAATTTTTTTCTCTTTCTTTTGACTTTTTTTCTTTTCTTGACAACCTTATAGCGTGTGCAAATGGAATCAAGACTCAGGATGAGCTGGAATAACTTTTCTTATTAGTTTCTTGGTCAGCATTAAAACTTTCCTTTTTCTGTATCCTTACAATATCCTTAAGACCCAATGGTGATCATAATTTTTGAATAAGATACACTTCTTTTTATTTTGGTGACATTATTGCTAGAACGAGGATAATTCTCTAGAAATAATCATGCCATGTTGTAATTGTTGAGGATTCATCTAGTTTATCATGACTTTTCAAAATTAATCTTTTTACTTTTACATTTTTCATATTTCATTTTTGGTATATACACTTGTGAGATATATGAAGTAATTTTGGACAATTAATGGGAGAAAATAAAGAATTATGTAGGTGAGCTTTATGGTAATATATTTAGGGAAAAGATGAAGAATATAGATTTGTTGCCCAAATGGTAACTTTTGGTGAAAAATGTCAATGCTGCTTTTCATAACTTTGATTATCAAATTAATCAAATTTGAGAAATGATAAAATTTTGCCCCAATTTTAGGAAACATATCTTTGATGTGAAGAAATGTCAAATTGTATTTGGATTTTCGACTTATTACCTTTTTTATTGACCCTAACTTTTGTCTGAATTACTCTTTCGAGTTTTTAACTTAGTGGATTGCTCTAACTTTTACCAAAATTTTCCTTTAGGCTTTTCGACCTAGCAAGCTTTTTTCTTTGTCCCTAACTTTTTCTTGGATTTATCCAACAGGCTCTTTATTTTGATCCTAATTTTTTTTATGAATTGTTTTTTAGAGTTCAATCCAGCAAGACTCTTATTGATCAAAACTTTGTTTGAATTGTTCTTTGAATCTTAACCCTAATGTTGTCTGGATTATCTTCTAGATTTTAATCCAGTGGGTTTTTCTTTCTTTCTCTTTATTTTTGCTTGAATTTTTTTTTTTTGAATCTTAACCCTAATCTTGTCTGGATTATCTTCTAAATTTTAACGTAGGGGATTTTTTCTTTTTGACCTTTATTTTTTCCTGGATTGTTCTAGGTTTTAATCTTATAAACCTTTTATTTAGTCTTGCTTGGATTATTTTTGGTTCTCAATTCAGCCGATCTATTTTTCATCCCTAATTTTTGCTTGGATTAACTTTTGATCCAGCGGGATATTTGCTATTGCTCTCTATATTTCTTAGACAAGATATTTTTGAGAAGAAGTAACATGAATGGTCCATTTCTCTCTATATTTTTTTTCCATATCTCACTTGAATTTCGATCCTATTTATTCTACTTCATTGTTTAATTTTTTTCTTTGTATTTGATTAATGAGACGTTCAAAATTACTTATTACAGCACTAACATTATCACCACAAGGAATTTATTCTTCAAGTGTAGAATAAGGGGTTGAATGATGAAAAGAATGACAAATTTTAGAGGTAGAGTTCGTATTGCAAGGTATATGCCAAAGAAACATGACAAGTGTAATTTTTGTATTTCTTATTGAGGTTTATTACAAAAATTAATTTTGAAAAATATGAGAATCGTGGATGATTTTTCTTCAATATTTAAACCTGGCTCTCATAATGCAACATCATCATATAATTCTTCCTCCAATTTCTTTTAGCTAGTTGATGGGCTCTCGTGATTTGGAAATGAATTATTTCCTACATTGGGAGCAAACTTCTCAATATCAAACCATTTCAAATCAATTAAGTTTTGCAGCTTATGCTTCAAACTTAGGCAACTTTCTGTTGAATGACCAATGAACCCCGCATGGTAATCGCAATTGACATTTGCATTATACCATTTAGGATATGGTGGTTCTTAAGGTTTCAAAGGATAATGAGTAACTAAAGCGTTCCTGATTAATTGAGGTAGCAACTTAGTGTAGGTGTTGGTGTAAAACGTATTGAAGGCAAGTGCACCTTATCGTTTTATGAAGTAAAGAATGAGTAAGAGTATCGTCTCCATAGGGATTTGGTTCAAATACTGAATTTCTACTAGTCCACTAATTGAACTCAGTTATGGGGTCACGTAGGTAACGCAAGTTTAAGCGCGTAGGCAACGCAAACAGAAAAATAACCAGATTCATAGATTCTGTCACTAATCTGGAACCCTATTCCAGTTTTCCTGAAACTACTCAAAATAAACTCTAAACTGTCAAACACTCAACAACTGATATAAATATGTAAGAATTCAAATTATGGAAGATGTTAGAGTTGGATTTCACCAAAACTTCCCCTATGTAATCTTTGATCATTACGTATATTCAAGATAAAATGTAATTGAAGATCGAATTCACGAGTTAGTGATTGAAGGTCAATCCCTTGACTCAGCAATCCTTCAGAGCAAATTAGGAATCTTAATTCCTTAGCAATTCCTAATTTGCAGTGAGCCTTACGTTCAAGAATTCAAACGATCTCACAAATGTGAACCTCTATCCCTAGAGCCTTCACACTTATGTTATTCAATCCCAGTTCCAATTCTTAAACCAATTTCCCAATTGTGGAGAAGAATTTTGATTCAATTTATAAGTGGCCAAGTCATAAAAGCATTAAGCAAAGAGATGAATAATCAACGTTAAAGGAAAACAATCTTAAATAAATGCATCATCTAGATTACATAAGATCAGTTAAGGATTCATCCTCCCCCAACAGGGACTCAGTTACACATAATGAAGAAGAAGAAAACAGGGGAGGGGGAGAAGATCTTGATCATGACAGCACGCTGTAGAATCCCTTCGTCCTCAACCTTAGGATTTCTCCTTCACCCAGAGCAGAACCAACGTCCAGGAAAACGGCGGCTCTATCCTCTGAGTTTTCGCTCTGGAGATAGATTAGTGGATAGAGTGAATGATGCCTTGTTTTCGTTCTATTCTGGGCTTTTTATAGCTACTAGTCTGTAGCGTTGCGTGTCCAACGCGACCCAACTGCGTTGCCAACGCGGAACCCTGTAATATATTGCAGAAATTAAAACATATCAGATTTACGAGAATTTATCATCCAAAAGACTCTAAAACTATATTTTCCAGATTGTGTATGGGTTATTCAGTTTTATGTCATTTTCTCATGTTTTAATGGTGTTTTATGCTTCAATTACTTGCAATTACATTGAATTATGTTCCAAATAAGTGTCTTATTGGACACTTATCACAACCCCAAACTTAAACTCTTGCTTGTCCTCAAGCAAGCCTTAAACTACAGGAACATAATTAATTCTGGATAACTCACAACATGCATATCATTTTCCTCAAGTGTATTTCACTCCCCTTCTTCACTCCAACTTGCATCAATCAAAATTTCAGATTTATTTCAAATACACTCCATCAAGCATTGGGAATACATGAAAAATAATTGCAGATTCAGAAAATAGCATTAAATTGTGAGTAAAACAGTGTTTATATTATGGTTACAGCAGTTTTCTATTAAGGAAACACGACCTAGACTTGCAAACTCTCATAAGGTTAAGTGTTTCACTCTTTCTCTCAAGTGTTTGGGTTAGGTGTTTCTCTCTATGTCTCCAAATCAAAATTCCATTACCATAGACTTGCCCCTATTCTCTATCTTTACCAATGAGTCATATGCTTACATAAATCAAAAGGTCTTATAAAGGGTTGTAACGTGGCTTAGGTCAAAGGTGGGTGGAAATTGGGAAGTGGGTTTATTTAAGCCAAAGAAACTATGAGAAGGTTGGAAAATTCACTTTCCATTAGTTTGGAGATGCAAGATCACCCCATAGAAGTGTGTTCCTTTTTCCAATATTTCTTTGCTTCGGTACCCAAATTCTTTTCTTTTTTTTTCTTTGTTTGTTTATTTTTTTATTTTTTTTTTTAGGAAACTCACTACGAATTACATTGCTACTGACACCCTTAACCCCAAACTTAGAAATGTTGCTTGTCCTCAAGCAACCCCAAACTTAGAAGTGTTGTTTGTCCTTAAGAAACTCCAAACTTAGTGTAAAACTCAACCTCACATACAAGCAACCTTCTCCTAGTTCCTTTGGCTAGGCATATTCATGGTTCTTCATAGTCTTGGCTGGAGATGAGCTAATCAAACACAAAGAATTGAGTATAAGACTCAAGGGGGTAAACAATGGACAAGAATGCAAGGTGGGTCATTTGGTCAAGTAGGTGCATATCAAAGAAGTGCCTTAATCATGTTTATGCAAGCATGGGATACTGGATTTCAACTAAGAAACAGGGCAAGTTCTAGAATGAAACTCAATTTGTAACCATACACACACAAAAGAAATAAGTGTTGAGGTCCAACCGCTCACAAGTAATTTGTGCAAGCCTAGAACATGCATTACAAATTAATTGTTGCAAACCATAACAGAACAACAAAGTAATTCTCATTCAACCATGCTACATTCTGCATCATGCAATTGAACATTTAGGGACTGTGCAATCTCTCCATGCTGTGGAGAATGAAGTTCTATTACAATTGATGCTCATTGGAGAGGGAAGAGGAATGATGTTAAAGGTTGATTTGAGTGTTGGGGTTGAGAAAACCCCTACACTGTGCTTATTCAGTGGGTGAACTATGCATGAGTGTGCTTTGGTGATCAGATGAGTGAAAGTAGCAATGTGGTGCTTCACTCAGCCCATACGTGTTGGGCACGCAAGGGTTAGTTGTGTTGGAAACGCAACTAGGCAGAATGCAGATTCATGTGAATTCATTTTAAATTCTGCATAATTAATGTATCAGCATTCAAACAGTACTGCAATAGTTAGAGTTAGAGTTCACTCATTGATCTAATGCACAATTCACTGTTTAAAACCATTTGGAAAGATCTCACCAAGTGGTTAGCCGAGGTCCTTTGTGTGGAACATATGTGTTAATATGTGAAATTCTGGACATGTAACCTGTCATTTCTGTTTTGTCACTAAATTGTCATCTTCCTCCATTTATATTGCTCCTGCTGATCCAACTTCACTTTTAGTGACTTATGTTGATCACTCATTGAGTCATCATATGCTGTGAGTTTGCGCTGGACACACGGTCTCGGTTGCATTGACAACACATATCAGAACAGAATGCAAAATCACATTTTAGTATTTACAAACCTGGTTGGTGTTGGCCACACACATCAACTTACCTCTAGTACAAAATTTATGATAGATTGCAGAACCTTAGGATTCTTCAGCATGTTCTTGGGTTCTTCAACCAATTTGCAAGTTGTAGGGGTAGCTGAAGTATGGATCACACACTAGCAGCACCCAGCCTCTGCCTTGGGCATCCTTGTCAGAGTCTTGTGTGCTGAGATTGGTCTGATACTCCATGTTCCTGACCCAGATTTTGCTTCTTTGCTGCATAACCATTGCGTTGGCCACGCAGATCGCCTCTGTTGGCTACGCAAACCAGAACAGCAAAAAGAATTTGCTGTAACTACACTGTCCAGCAACAAACTGTCCTATGATAGTAGTACTCAAGCATGCTCCAGACCTGCATGAATAGTCAATTGCACTGCTTTTATTTATTCTACTTAGTATTTACATATACTTTTGTCAATTTAAATTAAAATGAAAAGGAAAAACTAGTTTTTCAAGGGTTGCCTCCCTTGCAGCGCTTGTTTAATGTCCCTAACTTGACAATTTGAGATTCAGTCAAGTGACTGAAGGGTACAGGTAGTCTTCTCCCTCCTGATTTCACCTCCATGATAGTGCTTGACATGTTGACCATTGACTTTGAAGCTTCTTTGGGACTGCATATCTTCAAGGGTGATGGCACCATAGTCTGAAACTTCTTTAATCACAAAAGGACCTGACCACTTGGACTTCAACTTTCCTGGAAACAATTTAAACTTGGTGTTGAACAGTAAAACCAGTTGTCCAGGTTCAAAGACTCTGTGTTTGATCAGTTTGTCATGACATTGCTTGGTCTTTTCCCTATAGATCTTTGCGTTTTCGTAGGCATTGAGGCGAAATTCCTCTAATTCATGCAGCTGTAATAGTCGATTCTCTCTAGATGTGTTAGCATTGAAGTTGAGAAATCTGGTTGCCCAGTACGCCTTATGCTCAAGTTCCACAGGTAAGTGGCAGGATTTCCCAAAAACCAGCTGGTATGGAGACATACCAATGGGTGTTATGAAAGCTGTTCAATAGGCCCAGAGTGCGTCATCTAACCTGTTTGCCCAGTCTGTCCTGGAATTGTTCACAGTCTTCTCCGGGATCCTCTTTATTTCTCTGTTGGAAACCTCAGCTTGACCGTTACTTTGTGGATGATACGCTGTGGTAATTCTGTGCCTAACGCTATATTTGCTCAGAACTGCTTCTAGCTGCTTGTTACAAAAATGTGTCCCTCCATCACTAATCAGAATGCGTGGGACACCAAATCTGGACAGAATGTGCTTCCTCAGAAATCTTATTACAGACTTAGCATCACAAGTGTGTGTAGGGACAGCTTCCACCCACTTTGACACATAGTCCACAGCTAGCAGTATATACTCATTAGAGTATGAGATACGGAATGATCCCATGAAATCTATGCTCCACACATCAAACAGCTCCACTTCTAAGATGTTAGTGAGAGACATTTCATCTCTCTTTAAGACATTTCCGCTGTGTTGGCAGGCATCACACGCAACAGTAAAATCTTTGGCATCCTTGAATAATGTAGGCCAAAAGAATCCGCTTTGCAGCACCTTAGCTGTTGTCCTTCTTCCATTGAAGTGGCCTCCATAGGCTGAGCTATGGCAGTGCCATAGGATGTCTCTTTGCTCTTCACGTGGGACACACCTTCGGAGTAATCCATCCACACCTCGTTTGTACAGGAAGGGTTCATCCCACAGGTAAAATTTACTGTCATGGTACAGCTTCTTCCTCTGCTGCCAGGACCATTCATTCGGGATAATCTGCAAAGCTTTGAAATTCGCTATATCTGCGTACCATGGTGCAACAGCAATGGCTAACATCTTCTCATCTGAAAATTCCTCGTTGATTAAGACTTTCTCATCTTCTATGATTTGTGTAGGCAACCTGGATAAGTGATCAGCTACACCATTGTCCTTGCCCTTTCGATCTTGGATTTCAAAATCGAACTCTTGGAGGAGTAGGATCCACCTGATCAACCTTGGTTTTGCCTCCTATTTTGATAGCAAATGTTTCAAAGCAGCATGGTCAGTATACACAATTACCTTAGCACCAATTAAATATGACCTGAACTTGTCAAAAGCGTAGACAACTGCTAGCAGCTCTTTTTCAATTGTTGTGTAGTTCAACTGTGCACTGTTCAGCACCTTGCTAGCATAATATATGACATGTAATTTCTTGTCCTTCCACTGTCCTAACACTGTACCCACAGCAAATTCACTTGCATCACACATGAGTTCAAATGGGAGACTCCAATCTGGCGCTGCAAGTATGGGTGCTGTGATTAATTGTTCCTTAAGTATGTTGAACACCTTCAAACATGTATCATCAAATCTGAATTCAGCGTCTTTCATCAATAGGTCACATAATGGTTTAGATATTTTGGAGAAGTCCTTGATGAATCTCCTATAGAATCCAGCATGCCCAAGGAAACCTCACTCCTTTCTCATTTACAGGAGGAGGAAGTCTCTCAATGGCTTCAACCTTGGCTTTATCAACTTCTACACCCCTTGATGAGACCTTGTGTCCCAACACAATGCCTTCTTGCACCATAAAGTGACATTTCTCCCAATTAAGCACTAAGTTGGTTTCCTCACAGCGTTTCAGCACACAAGACAAGTTACTCAGGCAATTGTCATAATCAGAGCCAAACACTGAGAAGTCATCCATGAAGACTTCAATAAAGTTCTCCACCATGTCAGAGAAGATGGCCAACATGCACCTTTGAAATGTGGCAGGTGCATTACACAGCCCAAAAGACATTCGACGATATGCAAAGATCCCATAAGGGCATGTGAAGACAGTTTTCTCTTGGTCTTTGGGATCCACCACGATCTGGTTGTAACCAGAGTATCCATCCAGAAAATAGTAGTAGGCATGCCCAGCCAGTCTCTCCAGCATTTGATCCATGAATGGAAGAGGAAAGTGATCTTTTCTGGTGGACTCATTGAGTCTTCTGTAGTCAATGCACATACGCCAACCAATCACTGTTCTTGTAGGAATAAGTTCATTCTTCTCATTAGGGATCACTGTTATCCCTCCTTTCTTAGGCACAACCTGAACTGGGCTGACCCAAGAGCTATCGGAGATTGGGTAGATAATACCTACATCCAATAACTTAAGGACCTCTTTCTTCACAACCTCTTTCATGGTTGGATTAAGCCTTTTTTGGGCTGCACTACAGGTTTAAAATCTTCCTCCATTAAGATCTTGTGCATGCAGAAGGAAGGACTTATTCCTTTTAGATCTGAAATAGTCTATCCAATGGCAGACTTGTGAGCTCTTAGAATCCTCAACAATTTCTCCTCTTCTTGTTCATTGAGGGAGTTGCTCACAATTACTGGAAACGTGTTCTTTTCCCCCCAAGAATGCATAACGGAGGTGAGATGGAAGCTGCTTCAGTTCTGTCTGTGGGCTGTCCACTTTTCCTTCTTCCTTTGGCAATCCTTCAAAGGGTTGTGAACTTGACTTCATAGGAGGATTAGCTTCAAGTGTGGCTATGCATTCCTCCACATCTTGGCTCTCTTTCTCTCTCTCCTGACTCAGGCCTTTGGATTGTCAGAGTACTACTTCAAGAATGGACTCACTTTCCTATTTTTCAAGAGGGACTGAGAGTGGCGTTGCCAACGCGGTTACTGGCAACGTTGCCAACGCGTCCATCCTCATGCAATGTGGCTGTTCAGCAGGATGTTTCATAGCTTCAAACACATTGAACGTTACCTTTTCATCTTGCACTCTCAGCATCAGTTACCCTTGCTGCACATCAATAAGCGCTCATCCTGTAGCAAGGAATGGTCTTCCTAGGATCAAAGGAATTTCAGCATCTTCCTCCATGTCCAACACCACAAAGTCAACTGGGAATATGAATCTGTCTACCTTGACCAAGAGGTCTTCCACAACGCCATATGAATATTTAATTGATCGATCAGCCAGTTAGAGGCACATCATGGTAGGCTTCACCTCCTCTATTTCCAGTTTCTTCATTATGGAAAGGGGCATCAAGTTGATGCTGGCTCCTAAATCACATAATGCCTTTTCAATCTGCAAATTCCCAATAGTGCAGGGAATTGCAAAAGATCCTGGATCTTTCAACTTCTGAGGTAGCTTCCTTTGAATGATGGCACTGCACTCTTCAGTAAGAGCTACGATTTCGTCCTCCTTAAGCTTCCTCTTCTTGGACAACAACTCCTTCATGAAT
Organism: Canavalia gladiata; assembly: GCA_037954105.1. NCBI lineage: Eukaryota > Viridiplantae > Streptophyta > Magnoliopsida > Fabales > Fabaceae > Canavalia > Canavalia gladiata. Next base: position 39,369,812 of record CM075664.1, on the reverse strand, counting down.
TTGGCGTACGAGGGCATTTCTTCCAGTGCTTCAGCTAGTGGTATGTTGATTTGCAATTTCCAGAATATATCCAGGAATCTAGAGAACTTCCTCTCTTCCTGCTGTTTCTTCAGCCTTTGAGGAAATGGGACATTTGGCATTGCCAACGTAGCCTTTTTCCCGTTGGCCACAGCTTCCTCAAACAATTGCTTTTTTCTTTTTCTCACTGGTCTGTCATGGAAGTCCTTCTTTTGTTTTTCCTTTGCTGCTGATTGTGGATTGACTGCTGGTTCTCCTCCAGATTGCATTTTTGTTTCAGTTCTAGATGGTTGGTCTGCTGGATCAGCAGCATCATTGGTTTGTATGATTACGTTTTCTGTTGTCTTTGGTATTTTGGGTAGCCTTGGTTCTATCATCTTTCCACTCCTTGTTGTGATGGCATTGCACTGCTCCTTGGGATTCACTGTTGTGTCATTGGGAAAACTACCAGTATTTCTTTCTGTGAGTTGTTTAGACAACTGTCCCACTTGATTTTCCAAGTTCTTGATGGATGCTTGAATGGATTGCATGAACTAGCTGAGTATATTCCCCAAGTCTACGGAGTTGTCCTGTAGTTGGTTTGTCTGTTGTTGAGTGGGTTGTTGCTGCGCATACTGTCCGTTCCTGTTAGGGTTGTTCTGGTTCCTGAAATTAGAATTGTAAGAGTTAGAATAAGGAGGATACTTAGGCCTTTGTGGCTGGCCCATATAGTGCCTTGCTCCTGGCTGGAGGTTCCTGTTATGTCTATGTCACAGCATCCATTTTCATGTTCTCCCCCACAGAAATCACATTTCAGGACTTGTACTGGCTGAGGGGTTCCTACATTGAAGACCTGCAACTGTTTTGTCAAAGCCTCCAACTGCTGTGAGATCAGCTTGTTCTGAGCAAGTATTGCAGTTTGCGTGTCCAACTCCAGCACACCTTTCTTGGGAGCACTTCTGTCAATTGGTGATTGGTACTCATTGGAAGCCATTATTTCAATCAGCTTCATGGACTCCTCTGCAGTTTTAGTATTCAGAGATCCTCCTGCTGAGGCATCTATGATGAGTCTCGTGGCGGGCTTGACTCCATTGTAGAAAATATAAACTTGATGAACATCAGAGAAGCCATGATGTGGACACTTCTGTAAAAGCTCCTTGAACCGCTCCCAAGCCTCATAGAGTGATTCTCCTTCCTTCTGACTGAAACAGGAGATCTCCCTTCTCAGCTTGTTGTATTTAGAGGGTGGGAAGTACTTCATGAGGAATTTGGATACCAATTCCTCCCAGGTGGTGATACTTCCTCTTGGTTGGGTTTGCAACCAATACTTGGCGCGGTCTCTTAAAGAGAACGGGAATAGCCTCAATCTGATTGCTTCTTCAGAACGTCATTCATCTTGATTGTGTCACATGTTTGGAGAAAGCTTGAAAGGTGGAGATTCGGGTCTTCTACTTCACTTCCTCCAAACTGGTCTTGTTGCACTAGATGGAGTAGTGCCGGTTTGATTTCAAAGTTGCTGGCAGCGATCAGTGGTCTCACGATACTAGCACTGCAACCTGCAGAATTTGGGACAGCGTACTCTCCCAACGTAATTCTCCTGTTAAGCTAGTGTTCCTCCATGATAGAGTGATGCACAGGGTTTTCTTCGCTGATCCCTTGCAGTCTCTGTTGCTCTTGTTGCTCCTTTCGTAACCTTGTTTCCCTTCGGTTTCTTCTTGTGATCTTTTCAATCTCAGGTTCATAGATCAATTCCTGTTCTTGTTTACCTCGCATAAACAAGTTAAACAAGATTAAACCGAAGAAAGAATCAGTATGCAACAGAGTCAAAAATATAAAACAGAATTGCTCAATCTAGTGTATTTGTAGTACTTTTCAATATTGAAAAACAAATCCCCGGCAACGGCGCCAAAAACTTGGTGTAAAAACGTATGAAGGCAAGTGCACCTTATCGTTTTATGAAGTAAAGAATGAGTAAGAGTATCGTCTCCACAGGGATTTGGTTCAAATACTGAATTCCTACTAGTCCACTAATTGAACTCAGTTATAGGGTCACGTAGGTAACGCAAGTTTAAGCGCGTAGGCAACGCAAACAGAAAATAACCAGATTTATAGATTCTATCACTAATCTGGAACCCTGTTCCAGTTTTCTTGAAACTACTCAAAATAAACTCTAAACTGTCAAACACTCAACAACTGATATAAATGTGTAAGAATTCAAATTATGGAAGATGTTAGGGTTAGATTTCACCAAAACTTCCCCTATCTAATCTTTGATCATTACGTATATTCATGATAAAATGTAATTGAAGATCGAATTCACGAGTTAGTGATTGAAGGTCAATCCCTTGACTCAGCAATCCTTCACAGCAAATTAGGAATCCTAATTCCTTAGCAATTCCTAATTTGCAGTGAGCCTTACGTTTAAGAATTCAAACGATCTCACAAATGTGAACCTCTATCCCTAGAGCCTTCACACTTATGTTATTCAATCCCAGTTCCAATTCTTAAACCAATTTCCCAATTGTGAAGAAGAATTTTGATTCAATTTATAAGTGGCCAAGTCATAAAAGCATTATGCAAAGAGATGAATAATCAACGTTAAAGGAAAACAATCTTAAATAAATGCATCATCTAGATTACATAAGATCAGTTAAGGATTCATCCTCCCCCAACAGGGACTCAGTTACACATAATGAAGAAGAAGAAAACAGAGGAGAGGGAGAAGATCTTGATCATGACAGCACGCTGTAGAATCCCTTATTCCTCAACCTTAGGGTTTCTCATTCACCCAGAGCAGAACCAACGTCCAGGATAACGGCAGCTCTATCCTCTGGGTTAGCGCTCTGGAGATAGATTAGTGGATAGAGTGAATGATGCTTGATAGATAGATTCCTGCTTTCGTTCTGTTCTGGGCTATTTATAGCTATTGGTCTGTAGCGTCGCGTGTCCAACGCGGCCCAGCTGCGTTGCCAACGCGGAACCCTGTAACATTTTGCAGAAATTAAAACACATCAAATTTATGATAATTTATCACCCCAAAAGGCTCTAAAATTGTATTTTCCATATTGTGCATGGGTTATTCAGTTTTATGTCATTTTCTCATGCTTTAATGATGTTTTATGCTTCAATTACTTGCAATTACATTGAATTATGTTCCAAAGAAGTGTCTTATTGGACACTTATCAATAGGTCATTAGGATAGGATCAAATTTGACAGACTTTTTCTCTTGTATATTTTTATGGCTTTGATTGGAACTTTTGCTTATGGCTTGTGTTTAGGTCGTGAATGGTGTTGGTGGTCAAATTTGCATAAGATAGTAATGAGCTGGAGGGTAAGGTGTTTCGTAGGTGGTGGCGATGTAAACGTATGGTGTATAAGGAGCATAAGGTAATGGTTGAAAACCAGTTGGTCCATAAGGTGCTATCTGAGGTATGTGTTGGCCTTGACCAAAAGCGATATTACAAGCTTCTCCTATCTTCTTCTTTCCAAACCCAGTTGAAGCATTAATTGTCCCTACAGACTTGTGTACAATCTTTCCATTGCATATGCTACCTTTAACCCTTTCTCCTATGATGACAACATCAGAGAAACTGGCAATCATACTACTAATCATCTTGTCATAATAAGGATCTTGGAGTGTATCAATGAGCATGTTAACCATTTCTTTTTCAGATAATGAAGGGTTGTACCTGAGTAGCTAACTTACACCACTGTTGTGCATATCCTTTGAAGATTTCAACTCATTTCTTAGTCATATTTTGAAGTTGTGTTCTATCAAGAGTCATCTCTAGATTATACTTGTATTGCTTCAAGAATGCATCAGCCAAGTCTCTCCATGAACGGATATGTGTCCATTCCAGTTGGATATACCAGTTTCAGCTACCCCAATTAAACTATCTTGGAAGAAGTGGATGAGCAGCTTATCATCATGAGCACAGGTAGCCATCCTTCTACAATACATGGTTAAGTGATTCGTTGGACAACTAGTTCCTTGATATTTTTCAAATTCAGGAACCTTAAATTTGGGGGGAATGACCACTCCTGGATCCAAACACAAGTCACCTGCTTCTTTAGTGTCATATCCACTTCCTTCAATTGCCCACATCCTTTCCTCCAAGATCTTCCATTTCTCATCATTTCTATCAAAAGGGATGTTTAGACATTCTCCCATCATGTTATGAGGATGAGAAGGTGATATGTATATAGGACGAGGGTCTTGGGTGAACATAGGATTCATCCCAACAATGACTGTTTGACAACCTTGATCAGGTTCCTATGAGGTGGCATTTGGAATGACATGAAGGATCTCAATGGTGCATAAAGGTGATTTTTGTGTTTGGGTTTGTGTATTTCTTACGAATGAGGATGCATGTCTGTGAGGGAACCCATAATGAACCCATTTGGCTTGTGTAGGCATGGTCAATGGAAAAGAGACTTCTAAATTCGGGTCAGGAAGATATGATGAGCTGATTGGTTCTTCTAGAAAGGATCCTCCCACATCTTTCTTTTTTGACAATTGTATGATCTCCATTAATTTGGTCATTTGATCATTCAATATTTTCGCCTCATTTCTCAATTCCTCATTTTTTCATTCAAACCCATCCATGATCCTTGATTGTAAACAATCCTGTAAGGGTGCCGAGAAAATTAGCTTTCTTCAATTTTTATTTTTTCTATTAAATTTAAAATTAATTTTGAGAAAAAGATGAATGTAAAATCATGAATGACAAAAATATCAATGTTTCAATGAGGGATAAAATGAAACTAATATGGGATAATTTGGATAAATTGTTTATAATAGTATTTTGATTACTTTGTTATACCATATTAATTTTCAAAATAAATTTATTTAATGAATGAATAGATGTGATGTTGAAATGTACAAATAATTAAAGATTTAAAAGTTGACCATTTTTAATTTTACATGATTGAATGATCTATTGCTTCACTAATTTGGTTTTTCTCTTTTTAGTAATTTTTTTAAATATTTTATTTTACTAAAATTTTCCAAGGTTTTATTTCAATTACTTCATATTTTAATTCTCTTTGAATGAAAAAATATTTCTTATATTTTCTTTAAAATTTTCTAATTTTCTTCTTCTGTCTATTTTTTTTAATCTTTTTATATTTATATTTCTTCAAAATTTTACCCATTTCCCTTAGTTAAAATTTAAAATCTATTGATAGAAAAGGTTGTTCTTAAATTTTTTTCTTTATTCTTCTAATTTTCTTTCTTAATTATCAATTTTATCTATCTTTGTTTTCTATGTTCTTTATTTCTTTCTAATTTTCTTAGTCTTACCTCTCTAACTTAAATTAATTTTATGTTTTGATGCTTTGTGTGTTTATCAATAATATAAAAAATAACTATGTTATCTTAATGTCCTACGTCGGATGACTTATGATTTGGATCTAAGTTCATTCTATTTTATAAATTTAACAAGGGATGGCTTGTAATCTAGGGGTACAAAAGTCATTAGAGTCAAGTTCCAATCCATCATGTTTGCCATAACAGTAGAAAATGCTACCAGTTATAGGGCATCACGAAAAGGATCCACTCTAATTGAAGTTTTCGTGATAGTTAAATAGGATGTGCATCCAAAGTGACACCACTAAATCCCTCTATGCTAAGTTTGCTCAGACCTAGGTATAAGGCCCCACTCTTGAGATGCATGTATTATGTAGTGTGTGGAGAGCATACAAATAATTTGAAATTATATCTTGTAAGAGAAGAGCATCGCAACATAATAGATATATACAAATTTTCTACCCTTGGGTGAGAAACATATGATTTTGAATTAATGTGAGCATGAGTATAGGAAATAAATAACAGAGAATAAATATAAAGGGATCAACATGCATTACACGTTCAATTTGAAACCAGGCTTGACTCTCTCTAAATTTCTCAGCGGAGTCGTCATCTATCATAACTATAATTACAACGAAATGACAAACTTGCAAAAATTTTAGAAAGAAATTATAAGATCATGGAGTTGCCATCAAATTTTTATTTTAAAAGGGAAAATATCTGGAAAAATCCTAATAGAGGAAAAGTTTTAGGTTCGGGAGTCGATTACGTGTAGGGAAAGTATTAGCATCCTATTCACCCGTTTCGAAGAACGATACCCTTAAATTGAGTGTGTGATTTTGATGTTTTGAAAACTGTTTGATCCCTTAAATAGAATATAAATAAACAGGTTTATGTATGAAGATAGCTTGACAAAACTTGATATTGCTCCTACGCATTCTCCGGTGCAGTGGGAAACTTAAGGTTACGTAGTTCTGATTAAAGACTTACTCCTTAGCAATGCTATGAAGATAAGATGTAAGGAAATTTGTTTCAAGAAGTTCTTAATCCACGTATGTACAAAGTTTAAGGCAAACAAAGATTGCTTTGAGACTTATATGATTCTCTAAATATTAAATGGCAAGATATGCTACATGTTCGTATCCAGAGCTCATAGCATGAGATTAGAATTCTTAAGTATTTTTATATTTTGAAAATTAAATTTGAAGATAATATTTAATTTTTATATTTAAATATTTTTCTTAAATCCACATATGCACAAAGTCTGAGGTAAACAAATGTTACTTTGAGACTTATATGATTCTCCGAAGATTAAACGGTAGGATATGCTACATGTTTATACTTAGAGCTCATTGCGTGAGATTTAGAATTTTTTTAAAATATCATAAGGTATTTATTTTATTTAAATATTAAAATATTATTCATTTATTTAAAATATTCAAATTTGAAAACAATGTTTAATTAGAAAATTTGACATAATAATACTTAAATATATTTTTCTAAATCCACATATGCCCAAAGTCCAAAGGCAAACGAAGGTTGCTCAAAGACTTATATGATTCTCTGAATACTAACAACAAGGTATGCTATACGTTTGGATTTAGAATTTATTACATAAGATTTAAAATTTTAAAAATAATTTAAAACATATTTTTTGAAAATTAAATTTAAAAATAATATTTAAATATTTTTTCCTAAATCCACACATGCCCAAAATTCAAGACAAACGAAAGTTGCTCGGATACTTATATGATTTTTATCTGAATACTAAATGATAGGGTATGATACACGTTCGTATTTAGAGTTCATTGCGTAAGATTTAACATTTTTTTTTTATAAAAATATATTTTAAAAATTTAATTTTAAAATTATTATTATTATTTTAAATCTTAAAATATACTTTTCTTGACTTTCAAATCTGTAAATAATATTTAATTGGAAAAATTAAAAAAGGGAAATAGAAGCTTGACTCCTTATTAAATGTAAAAGAAAAATATTGAATTACAACTTAAATTAATTAAAGGTAATTTTGAAAAATAAGGGGTTATACCAAAATTGGAATTTTTATCTTATGGTCTGCTTTTTATATATTTTTCTTTTTCTTTTTAGGTCCTTTAGGTAACCTCCAGGCCCAGTGTGTGAATAGTCAAAGCAAGGTTTAAACTACGTAATACAAAAATAATACCAAAGCATATACGACATAAGCTATCCAAAATAACTGGTCCCCTTTTTTATTAATGGCGCCAGGATCATTGTTTATTAACATATGCAATTTGACAACATTATGAACATTGAGAATAACTTTAAGCATGTGAACTTTCTATTTATAATGAGAGCCAATTATATCAATTCTATAGGAATTGCATGAAATTCCATCCTGAGATTATTAAATCCTTATTTCATTATTAGTGCCCCTGGATTTCTACTAGCCTACATTGTTTTAGTTATAACTTGTAAGTGAAACCTGACACATCATGCTAGCCAATGCTACAAACGAAAGGGTACACTTCTAAATAAAGCACCAGCAAGGGAGATGACCTATCTTGTAATTACTCTCTACACAAATTGCTAGATAATGTGATTAGGTGCCCCCTATTTCAACCAAAGCATATCACGTGGCACTTCTATATATCTCCCTCGAAGTCCTGTTTTCAGTACCTTACTACGATTTGAAGACTTCTGTTAATTAGTTTTTGATCAACCAACAGGATGACAATTGGACCCTTTTGAAGTCAAATCATCCTAGTTAGGAGTAGACTTATGCTGTGAGAAACTCATGCGGGTAAGTGCAATGAGCCCCACATTTATTACTAGGCAGTATGACCACCTTATTTACTTAAGGCTTTAAAATCGTTAAACCAGTTAGTAGCCACGGGACCTTGCTTGATGTTGTGATTACTACACTAGTTTGATTGGTTAGAGCCATAGAGATATCTATCCCATTGGAAGGATTAGTACCTGTCACTGGTATAATTACACTTCGGATCAAAATCAGTTTGTGAATTTGTTTGAGTGGGAAAGTTGCTGTTAACTGCATCTACATTATTATCCAGATCAAATTAACAATTCCTACGAGCTCCCTATATTAGTACTCACTTCCTCGATTATTAGGAGATTTATTGAAATAGGCTCATTTGAGTATTTCTGAGAGTTTGATGTAATATTAGGCACCTATACTTTGTTCAAGTGGTCATTAGCAAGAGCCTTATGCATTTATTGATTCAAAGCAATTATTACTCACAATGTGTTTCCCCTCTTATCAATTAAGCATGCCACATTGGATTATCCAAGAGCAATTCCCCTTATTATCAAATAGAAGACCAGCCCATCAGTAGAGGCTTGGGGTACATTGTTGAAATAGGTGAGGTAGCAGTTACAGCCATGGCCTATTGATCTCACCATTCAATGAAATCTCTTAATTGAATTTTTTTTTGGCAGGTAAAATTTTGTTATTTTGAGTTATTAATACTAGCAAACAGATCCACTCTCTACATCTTTCCAGAACCTATATCAATGATGTATGAAGCCAAGGGTAAACCCCAACTCTTAATCAGTCTTGAGCTGGTTTACTTGCTGTTTAACCACAACACAGCTAAGTGCTTGGGCAGGTGTGGCATTTACTGTCACAACAGTCCTAGAGGTTTAACTCACACTAATCTTACCTTCTTATACACTCAACACAATCTACAAGATTTGCTTCAATAGCCCACTAAACAGGAACACTTTTCAATTTTCACACTTGAGTTTATTGGAGACTAAGGTTGAACTCACTGCATAAACAGGTCTGAGAATGCAATTTCACTATCTACTTATTTTTTAAAGGATGTACGAAGTATTGAAGTTAACTTATTACGCCTAGACTCTTGATATTTATTTATAATTTTGCCAAAATATCCTTTACGACTAATTCTAAGACCCGAGCTATACTCACACAACCGTGAACTATGATTACACAGCACTTTGGAAATGAATTCCACAGACCAAACATGTATAAGAACTATTTGTTTGAATGCATACCTATCACTTGATAGTTAAAGAAAGCCAAATTAACAATCCTAAGCATTATAGCCTATAGTGAATTAGTCAGGTTCTCCATTATCTCTACACTCTTGTTAGGGTGAAAATTCATATTTCTATCTGGCTATGTGCAGCTAACGCAAATGAGCAAGCTACTACATACCGATGATATCAAATAATTTGAAGAAACTCGATCTGAATTATCATGCTAACAAGTATTACGAATTGAAATTTACATGCTAAGGTGGAGATATAGAAAATGCATTTACGCTTCAATTTCTCTCAAAGATCCTCCTCACAGATGAATTTCTTGAAACCGCGGGGATGCCTAAGCATATATTCAGAATGCGATAATCAGATAGGGAGAGAAACATGTGTGAAGAATACAACCTGTATGAAGCTAGCAACAAGGAGTATAAGGGTTTCCTCTTTATTGAGGTGAAGCTGAGGCAAGTTTAGAAATGAAGGTTTCCAAGAATCACAAATGTTTTTCCTCCTCAAAGCTAGAACAATCTCTACGCAAAGAAGATCCTGAAAACGTGAAAATTTCTTGCTTTGTTAAGCAAAATGGAGCACAATTGTGAGAGAGGATCGGACTGAAGCGCAAGAAGTTTTTGAGAGAATTCAAAGAGCTCAAGTACAACGGATTCTAAGAGTTTTCAAAAGTTCCCGCTTCCTAACTAACTACTAACTATCTTTAATAGAATTTTTATTTTTCTGTTTTTTTTTATTTTTACTTTCCTTTTGTCTACTATTATTTTTTTTATTTGATTTTTTATTAATTTTATTAATTTAAACTTTGATTTTTAAAATATTTTTTTCTTTTTCTTTTATTTTGCATCTTTTATATTTATTTTTGTTTATTATTATAATTTAAATTAAAAATTTTAAACAAAAATTAATATATATATATATATATATATATATATATATATTCTAAGTTAATTAAAATTTAGTTTGGTTAATTCCGTTTTGTATGATGATGCTAATGGTAGAAGTTAAGCTTTTAGATCATAATTAAATATTCTAATGATGTGGACCTGCTAATCTTGTTGAAACTATTTATATATGTTTATTTATCATTTAAGCTATACTATAATGGTAGGTAAAAATAATTTAAAGGAAAATATTAAATTTATTTATTTATTTTAAAATTAAAATATCTTCTTTTAAATTATTAGAATTGATGAATAAAAAATTAGAATAGATTTAAATAAAAATTCTATTCCAAATTTTATAATGCAGTTTTCACATATCACCTTTTATAATAACAATTAAAGTCCTTTGTTATATATTATTAAAAAAATAATAAAAAATAAAATGTTGCTTAAAACCTAAAATGTTAGTTTGAAATTGAAATCTAACTAATTAAATTAAAAAATTAACTGATAATTATTCGACCATAATTTAGAATTTCAAAATTATATATGTTTTTAAATGATTATAATTATTTATTTTTTAAAAAAATTTAAAATAATTTATCATCTTAAAAATTATATAAATAATTTTTTAATTTCTCATATTAATTATTAATTATTAATTATTCCTATTAAATAAAAAATATAATATAGATAAATTTATATTATATTTTTTATATTTTATATTACAAAGGAAGAATATTTGATAATTTTGTTGAACCTCTTTTTCAAGAACCTAGTGATCTATTGCTTTTAGAAATCACTGAATGTTATAACAATTATTCAGTTTTTTTTATTATTTTTGTGATGTGTCTTTTTACCATTTCAACAAAAATTATTATAATTTTATTAAATAAGCTTATATTTTTCTTAATTTTTGAATAAAATTAAAAATACATTATTTTGAAATAACAATCACTTTTTATTTTAAAAATTTAATTATTATTAATAAAGATCAAATATTTGTTAAAAATACACAGCAATGGAATAATAAAATAAATAGAAAATTATTAAAAAATTAAAGTAATATTTTATAAAATAAAAAATAAATTATTATCTAAAATTCTATGATCAAGAAAGATTTGTAAAAAATATAAAGAATAAATTATGATAATATGATAAAATGATAAAAAAAGATAGAAGAAAAATAATAAACTAGCAGCTTATACAAACTTAAATTTCACTTCATATAATATTTTTAAAAAACGTTACAAGCTATTAAAATAGATTCATTTACCAAATAGTAATTTATTTTTCTTAAACAAACTCTTTAAGTTAATTAAATAAAGCTTTGTTTAAGTAATTATAAGTTTTTAATTTTTAATTTTTAAATTAATTTTAAAAACAAAATTTGGTTGGTAAAAATAGTTTTTAGTATATTTTTAAAATAATTTTGATTCAAATCTAAAAAAAAAAATATTGAATATTTTTTTTAATTTTAAAATATTTTCATTTTTAAATTTATCAAATTTCACTATCACTAATCATCATCCTATTATAATAATAATAATAATATATTTTATTATTTTAAAAAAAATTTAATTTCTTATTTATCTAATTTGTATATAATAAAATAAAATAAATAATATTATTTAATATATAAATTATATTAAATTTCTAATATTATAATATAACTTTATATTATATACAATTTTATAGTATAATATTATAATATATATTATTTTATATAAAATAAATATTATATAATTAAAAAATATTATAATAATATATAAAATTATTTATCTTAAATATTGATAATAAAATAATACGTAAAATAAAAATTTATATAATTATATAATATTTTTTATATTATAATCATTATATATTATAAATATTATTTTTATTTTTATCAGTACTTATATTACAATAATAATAATAATAATATATTTTACTTTTAAAATTATTGTTTTTATTATTTTAAAAAAAAATTAATATTTATACATTTTTAATAAATTCATAAATGAACGATACTATTTAATATATAACAACTATATTTAATTTATAATATTATAATAAACTTTTATGTTATATAAATTTTTATAATATAAAATATATTATTTTATGTAAAATAAATATAAAAAATAATAATTATTATATATAAAATTATTTAATTTTTATTATTAAATAATATATAAAATATAAAACTGTATGATTATATAATATTATTTATATTATAAATATCATCATTTCAATAATAATAATAATATATTTTTATTATTTTTAAAAAATTAATTTTTATTATTTTAATTTTATATATTAAAAAATAAATAATATTAACTTATATATAAATTATATTAAATTTAATATTATAATATAATTTTATATTATATAACTGTTTATAATATAATATTATAATATATATTATTTTTATATAAAATAAATACTAAATAATATAAAAATATTATAATAATAATAATATTTATATATATATATAATTTTATATCTTAAATACTAATAATCAAATAATATGTAAAATATAAATTTGTATAATTATATAATATTTTTATATTATAATTATCATATATTTATTATTATCTTATAAATATTATTTTTATTTTTAACGTTATTATTAATCATAATAATAATAAAAATAATAATATTTAATTTATTATTTTTAAAATTTAAAATTTATATTATTTTAATGTAATTTAATTTTTTAAATTAATAATTTTATTTATATATTTTTTATAAATACATAAAAAATGATATAATAGAATGATTTAATTTATTTTTATTACAACTTTTAAAGATGGAAAACTAAAAGCTAAAATTAATTTTAATTTAAAAAATTTTAAAATTAAAAATTATTATGAAATAAAACTTTAATAATTAAAGTTATTGTGATTGATTTAATGGTAAGACATTGAAAATTAGAATAATTTTAATTAACTTAAAACAATGCCTCAAGTTTGCCTCACTCAACTTATTAGTTATAGGTTGAATGTAATTTTCAGGTACCAAAAATCTAAAAATAAATATAGAACTTTTTTAGTTTAAAAAAATTATTTGTTTTTTTAATTTATTCTTTGTATATAAATTTTTTTATTTATTATTTATTAAAATTAATTGATTTAAAAATACATATGAAAAAATAATTAATATTCTTTTTAAAAGCTGAGATGAACAAATAAATAAAAATAAAAATTTTGTTTTTTTATCAAATAAAAAAAGGGAATAAATAATATTTAAACTGTTTCGTATATAGGCAAATATGTCTTCTTTTTCTAAAATCAAGGGCATACATGGTCCTCCCTTTGATCACGAAAAATAGAAGGAAATGAAAGTGCTTATATGAAATATGCTGAGAAGTTGAAGTAGCACCCGTCATTGTAGTTTCATTTTTCAGTGGTTGAGAATCGAAGATGCACTGAACTTAGAGGCCCATAGTATATAGCTAGTACTTGGTCCACCTGAGTAATGAGTACTATCCATAGAAACTTAGCATTCTACAATGTATGTTGGTTAAAAGTTCATTCATTATGGAAAATGAGAATCCAAGAGAAAGATGGGTCAAATGGATGTTGGCAATCAACAAGCTACATTAGCTTAAGTAATTTGGACATATTATATATGTCTATAAGTAAAGCTACTTCCGTGCTGTTTTTAGCATTCACAAATGTTATTCACTTTATTGCCTTCTTTTGTTCAACAATATTCCATCATGTTGGTGGAAACCAATTAATTTTAGCCTAACCGATGTCACCTTTAAAACATCTTATATGGTTCGAGGAAGTGGAGAAAGCTTTTGCATAAAGAAAATAAAGTGTAGGGACTCAAGTCACTGCTTATATCATTTCAATCATCTAATTTTAATAATTTTCTAAATTAACAATTTGATGATGAGTAATTGAAATGGAACTGATTACAACTTCAAACAAATCTTACATGAAAATTAAATTAAAAGATTATATTATATATGAAATATATTAGCTGACTATTTTTTTGGTCGCATCTGACTGTTATTATTAAGAGGTTAATCTCATGTTAATGTCTACGAAGATACTTGTTGAAAAGCCCATATATTCATTGGGTTTATTTAGATAATATATGCTGAAATATTTACGCAGGGCATTGCTATTTATACCTCTCTCTTTTTGTTAATTGCATCCTCCTCCCGTTATGAAATTATCATAATAGTTTTATTTTATAAGTTATACTTCCTCTTTCTCAATATCTTTTTGTTTTTGTTTTTTTCTCTTTAATTTAAGCTTTTATTCCTTTATTTCCTCTTCTTCTTAAGCATTAATATTTTTCTTTGTCTCATATAAACAGTAGACATCAATGTTGTTTATTTTTAAAGGATAAGCATTAATCATTTGAATAAACTTTATTGAAGGTTAGTTTTTTTTTCTGAATTAAATATTTTTGAAATTTAAATTTCAAAACTAATTTTTAAAATATCAATTTTCAGAATTTAAATTTTCAAAAATAAATAATAAGAAAAGGAAATTCAATTAAAAAAAAGTTCAAAAAGTAATCCCTTATACCAGAAAGTATATGACCAATTCTTAATTATACTTTTTTAAAACGCAAAGGCCAAGAAGGTCAAGCCCAAGAAAACGAAAATGGAAGAAATAGAAGCCCAAAACTGAACAATGCAGCATTACACGATAAGATCAGGAACACAATTTCCATCCCAAGGAATTATTTTCTTGGTCAGAAGCCCAAGAATAAATCCTGCATCATTACATTAGGTACATGGTTCTGGACAAAAAACACATAAATGGATCTTATTTGGATCTAGCACTAATTATGCCGGACATCAAACAAAATGAAAAAAATATAAAGGAATCACTATCAAAGTTTATTAAAAAAATTGAATTTTTTAAATTTAAAAAAAGGATATTTAAAATCAGTTTTAGATTCAAAGTTATTTATGAAAAGAAAAGATATTAACATTTTATAATGTTTACTAAAAATAGTTCTTTTCTAATTTATTGCACAAATTTAATTAACTTTGAGAATATTTATTTAAATTTAAAATAATTTTTATTTTAAGTATTTTAATTTTAAAATTTGAAAAAATATTTAAAAATATATATTTTTATTTAAAATAAATAAATAATATTTAAAAAACTATTTAGCTTGAGAGATTCATTTCAATTCCTACTTATCTTCAATTACAATAAAAAAAAATCAAAATTAAAGAAAACATAACTGGTTTTAAGTTTGGATTTTTTTTATAAATAAATTGGAAACATACATTTTTTAGATTTTAGAAATATTTATTTTCATATTTAAACAGAATATATTTTTTATTTTTTATTAAAATTAAATTTAAAATAGAAGATATTTTTTTAAATATTAAATTTTGCGTAAATTAAATTCATGTGATTTAGAATGTGTTTTTTATAAAATTTCATCTAGATAAAAAATGAAATAACTAACTAAAATTTTTTAAAGAAAATTTTAACTGTAGTTATTTTGGTAACTATATGAAATAAATAACATTTTTTCAAATGTTATCTTTAGTTGTTTTTAATATTTCAACTACTAGCTAAAAAGTAATTATTTTAATTTTATCTTTTGTAAATTTGATGATTTTTTTTATTATAAAATATTAATTATTATTATTATTAATTCATTAATATTATATTATTTAATTTAGTTTTTAACTATTTTATTTAAAATATTTATTTTTTAAAATTATAAAGATAAAATAAATATTATTTTATAAAAATATTATTCAAAAGTATATTTATAAAATTTAAAATAAAAATTTATAATCTCAAATAAAAATATTATTTAAAAATACGTTATAAATAATAAAATAAATAAATATAATCATCAAACTCTTTTCTATAATATATAATCATCAAAATAATTATAAATCCATTCATAGAATTTTTTATAGAATATATATAAATAAGAATAAATTAAAAATATTAAACTTATTTTTATTATAATAATTTTAATTTAAATAATATAAATATTAAAATTAATAATTAATAAAAATTTATAATATTAAAATTAAATCGAATAATTATACTTTTATTTATCATTTTATTTTTATTCATTAATTTAATAATTAATTTTATTAAATATTTTTTACTTTAATCAACATATTTTTAATTTTTAATTTTCAACTAACTTTTATCTTTTATCTATCCTTTTAGCTTTCTATTAGTTTATCCATTTATTTTAGCAAGCACACCCTTAAATTAACATTCAATCAATCACTCAATAAATATTTAAGATCTAAATATTGTTAAAGTGAATCCATCTATTAATTAACATATTTTAATCATTACATAAAATAAAAGTAATTAAAAAAATTAAAAATTTATTTTTATCTTTTTAAAAAAATTAAATTTACTCAATATAAATTTAAGTTAATATATAACTATTCAATAAATTATTAATAAATTTAAATATAAATCATTCATTAATTAATATCGCTATTACATATATTAACAAGTGTAAAAATTATTGTACAAACTAAATTTTTAATTTTTTTAAAGATATATATATATATATATATACACGCACAGATAACACCAGCCACAATGAATTAAAATCTAACACGTATATTATATTATTTGCTTGAACTATTTTAAAAAAATATCATAATAATAATAATAAACATAAAAATTAACACAAAATTTGATATTAAAAAATTACGCTGAAATTATTTACAGAGATTTCAATAACAAGAATAAAAACTATCGTGAAATTTTAATTTTTATTCATATTTACATATTAAATAAATTATTTACAAGAAACCAATAAATTTATGCGTTGAAACTTCTATTTTTTTTTTTAATTTTACCTAAAAACTATTGTCTAATTATTTATTTACATATTATTTGAAAAAAAAAGCAAAAAAAAAAGAAGCAAAAGGTAACTAAAACAACATGGCCATATATCTGTATGATTTATCAATTGATTGGCCTAGAATTCAAAGTTCGGGCTACGCCACTTTTGTCCCTTTCAAAGACTAAATATGCTAAATAAAAACAGATAAAGAGGCTTAAGGTAGAACAATTGGAAGGGATTTTCGCCGTTTGGGGTATGAGATGATGGTGTGCGATCGTGTCACCACGTGGGAGCTTCATGGCCCCGTGTTACGCGGGAATAATTCATAACCATTTTCATGACATTTTACTCATTTTAGCTTCCTATTTATTTATTTATTTATTTATTTATTATTTCTGATATTAAAAGTGACCAGAGTGTTACATTCAATCTAAGTAATTTTAGAGGGAAGGAAAATGTTACCTGATTTTGTAAGACAATGAATTGCTTCAATCTGCTTCTTTCATCTCTACTTCCCTATTCTTCTTGTTTGTTCCCCCACTGCCCCTCTCTCTGTTCCTATTTTTAATTGACTGCAATTTTTACTTTCTGGTTTTTTTAAAACATTTTTCTATTTTTGTCCTGTTATGTATTTTTTTTTTTCTCTTTCTATATTTTTTCAATTATTTTTCTATATTTTTTTCAATTAAATGCATATGTCCCTGAAGTAACTAAATTAATCTAATAATAAAAAATTTAAAATTAAAATAATTTAATATAAAATTTTAGATTTCAACTTGATCACTTTCTATATTATACACTATAAATTACATTTTCTTATTTGAATGTATTTGAGTTTTTATCCACATTACCTACCATAATTACTTTTCTCCATTGGGTACACTCAAACCCTTCTTAATTCCTTGGCACATTGACGTATTCGTATAAATGTGTCAATATAGTATAAGAAATCATTTTAGATTCTTTAAACTGAATTTAGTATAGAACAAAATTTTAATGATTTTTAAGGATTATTTTAAACTTTTCAAGTATAACTAAATTTAGAGTGTTAGAAAAAAATTATTAATTACAGAATATTTAAATTAAAATATAAGAAAATTTTTAACAGAAAAATATGAATTTAAAAATTTAAGTAAATATGACAAAATTTATTATTAATTTTAAAAAATTATGTTCAAAACTTTAACTCTATTAGTTAATGAAGTAAAAATAAGTAATGTTCTAAAAATTAATTAATAAAAATAATTAAAAATTAAGATATCAATTCAACTAATCAATATTAACTTTAAGTTCAACTAAATAAAGATAGAATCTAAATATACAAAACCATCTGTGTTAAACTGAATAAATTTTATATTGATCAATCCTTTAGTTTTACATGAAAATAAAATTTAAATATGATCATTCCTAAATCAAGTAAAGTCTTAATTATAAAATAAAATTATACTTGAAACGAAAGGAGAGATATAATATTAAAATAAATATTAAAAATTAATTTTTGGAGTTCAATTCGTATTACTAAATTTTTTCAATTGATAAAATAGTTAGTTGTCCATGAAATCTGCATAGAAGGAAATTAAAAAAATAAATAGTTAAGAAAGAAGATACGTTTATATTACGCAAATATTTTTTTTAAGAAAATTAGTTAAGAAAGAAGATACGTTTACATTAAGCAACTATTCTTTTAACAAAAAAAATTTTAGTATTAAAAGTGCTTTACATTCAGTTGTACTATAATGTAAATTGTTGATTTTTTTTTTAAATGTAAATCACTTTTAATATATAAGAGTATTATTATTCATTCTCTTTATATAATGTTCAACAAAAATTTATCATGGATTTACTAAAAAAATAAAAAATTAGCGAAAACCCTCCCTTCTTGTCATATTTTTATTCCATTGACATCTAATAATTACTTATTTTACATTTTTTTAATTTATTATATATTTATAACAATGTTTAAGAAGAGTATGTATGTTTTGGTTATATATACATCAAACTTAAAATAAATAAATAAAAAGTTATAATCTTCTTAATACTGCTATTAAATGTCTAAATCTTAAAAGTGGTGTGTTTCACCACCTGGTTTAATTTTAACTCATCAAACACTTAAATTTGAACACAAAATTTTTAAAAAGTTAAAATTCTCAATTTTAAATTTTATGTGACTTTTATTTTCCTTAATCTTATATGAGCACCTTTATATTTAAGATATAATTTTTTATATAAACAGATAATTATTATTTATGTTGTTAGATCATATCATTATAACTAGATTCTTTAATCAACAAGTTTGTTTAACTTTGAAAGAAAAAGAAGCTCTTTTTTCATTAATTGGATATGTTTATAAAATTTAAATATTTTATAAATTTTCTAAGAAAATATTTTGTAATTTAAAAAGTTATTCTCTATATTTTTATAATAAAGATACTAAATTTTTATAACTATTAATAGATACACATAGTTAAATTTGTTAATTAGCAAGGTTAATTAATTGTTAATTTTTGTTGAATGAATGGATTAAGATTAAAAAGAATAAAAAAAAATTTCTTATAAATAATACAAGATGTTAAAAGAGATGAGCACTTGTTATTTGTGAGAATGAAAAAATTTAGAATCTTTTCATATTGAGAAATATAGATCCTAAATTTTGTAATATTATTTTGTAATTTATGAGTTATTTCATGTATTTTTATAATAAAGATACTAAGCGTTGGTGCTATTTTAAAAAAGATTAAATTTTATATTGCTTAAATTTTTTTTTTAAACTTTAGATATTAAAACATATATTGGGCTTATAAATAAATAAAAAAATTATTTATTTTTATTATAAAATTATATACTGTGATAAAAAAAAAGAAATAATAAATATTATTTTATATTAGCATATTTAAATGTATAAAGGTTATAACTCAAATTAATTTTAAATAAATTATTTTATAAATTTAATTCGAATGTAAAATATGTTTGAAGAAAATTATTTATATTTGAAAACATTTTTTGTAAACTTTTTAATATAATGAAGGTTTTTTGAATAATGTTAAAAAACAGTATTTTTTAAATATTAAAAATAAATATTATTAAAGTAATGGTATAATATTATATTATAAAATATTTCTTAAACAATTTTTTATATTTTTACAGTAAAAATATTATTTTTATTTTTATCAACCATAGTAATCATAATAATAATTTATTATTAATTATTAATAATATTATTATTAATTATAATAATAATTAATATCAGACGTATCAACATAAACCTTAAATACTTTATTAAAAAGATATATTTAATTTAAATTAGACTATAAAATAATGGGATTATTATTAATTTTCTACCAGCTAAATATAATTATTCTATAAGTTATCCTGGTGACGTTAAATTTTTAAAATTTTTTATTATAGCAATTTTTAGTACATAATAAAAATCATCGTTTTTATAATTTAATGAATTTAATTTTTATAATTTAATAAATTATAATAATTAATTACACAAGTTAAATTATATGAGGTATTTGATAAAAAGAATTTATATAACTTTATTAAATAAAGTTACGCAATGTTACGGCTACTGTTCATTCAGGTACTCTTTTTTAAAATTTAGTTTCTTTTTTAATTAACTAAAAATAATAAAAATATATTTGAAAATTTTTAAAAAGTTAGAAATCTTTTATGGATTTAAAATATAAAAGTACAATAAAATTTTTTTGTATTCATTAAAAATAAAAATATGAAAAAGGAATAGTAATATTCAAAATAAATGATAAAAATGAAAATAAAAATATAATTTTTCATTTATAATTTTTTACCATTATTTTAAATTTTATATGTTAAAAATAAATATTTTTAACCTTTAAAATATGATTTTGTAGATATAATATAATATTTTTTAATATTTAAAATATAATTTTCTAGATATAATATATATTTGACATTTTAATGTTTATAGTTATTAAATATAATTTTTTATTCTTTTACTTCAGAAAAAGTATTTTGGTTTAACAATATTATTATTTGTCTCAAAACTTGAAAAACCTTAAAAGTTCACCCCTCACTACAACTTTTATTCAATTTCAAACTATTTAATATTTTCTACTAAACACTTTTAATTATTTAAAATATTAATATACTTTTTAAAGTTTTTAATATACCAAATAATTTAAAGCGTTGAAAAATCTTATTAATTCTATTATTCCACATTAAAAGTATATTAAATATTTTTACTTTTCAATTAATATTTTCTTGGTTTTGCTAATGAGATTCCAATATATAATAATAACAATCCCCTACAAATTGCAATCAACAAAAAAATTTGTCATCATATCTTGTTAAGAAATTGAGAAATTAAATATTTTTTTAACGTTAAAAGTCAGAGAAACTAATAAACTGTAACACAATCAATGCATAACTGTATTTTTTGATTATATTAAAAGGATTTTATCTTTTAATTATATATTTGAAAAAATTATTAAAAGAGATAAAATTTATTTTAATAATTTATGTCCTAAAAGCATTTAATTTCTAACTATCAGTTAAGATATATTTAATATAAAAATAAATATTAATTTCTGATTATCAGCAAACATCTTTAGTATAAATAGAAAAAAAGGTATATTTAACATATTTCTTCAAACAATAAGATAAACAGAAAATAATTTGTTTTTATTTTAAAAGAAATGTTGTTATATATATATATATTTAAAAACAGATAGAATAAATTGAAAAAATAAATAAAACAGAGATATAATATATTAAAAAAATGTACTATAATAGAAACATTTCAATATCCAAAAAGGAAAAACGTTTTATAATAAAAGAAAGGTAAAAAGAGCAATGAGTTGTATATGATTAAAGATTCCAACAAGTAACAGTGAAAACATGACTCATTCCATTAACAAGCCAAAACCCCACAACCATAGCCATAAACTGGTCCACATCATTTATCACTCTTTCTCTTACTCTTACTCTTCCAACTTCCAACTTCTTCTTCTTCTTCTTCTTCAAACAACGCTAGCACTTTCTTCCACCACCAACACTTCTCATCTCTACCTCTTTCCATTCTCACTCACACCCTTCATGGCGGCGGCGTGCGCCACGGACTTGGCTAGAGCGGCGGCGTGCAGAGATGGCGCGGCGGCGGCGCACCTGAAAGTCATCTCGATCTTCATCATCTTCGTCACCAGCATGGTGGGGATGTCGTCGCCGGTGCTGCTCGCCAGAATCTTCCACGGAAAGGCGATGTACGACAAGGCTATCGTGGTAATCAAGTGCTTCGCCGCTGGCGTCATCTTATCAACCTCGCTGGTCCACGTGCTCCCTGACGCGTACGCGGCACTCGCCGATTGCAACGTGGCGACACGACATCCTTGGAAGGATTTTCCCTTCGCGGGACTGGTGACTCTGGTAGGGGCGCTGATGGCGCTGTTGGTGGACCTCGCCGCGAGTTCACACGTGGAGCACGCGCAGTACGCGCCGGTGGTGACGCAGGAGAAGGAGGCGGTAGTGGAGCTCGGCGGCGTTTGCCACGGTGGCAGCGGGGGCGGTGAGGGGGAGAGAGGGGAAGAATTGGTGAAGCTGAAGCAGAGGTTGGTTTCCCAAGTGTTGGAGATTGGGATAATATTTCACTCTGTGATAATTGGAGTCACTATGGGTATGTCTCAGAACGTATGCACCATTCGGCCTCTTGTTGCTGCTTTGGCTTTTCATCAAATATTTGAAGGCATGGGTCTTGGTGGTTGCGTCGCTCAGGTTATTCTTCTTTCATTTAATTTCCCTCTTTACTTGTTCTTATCATGCTAGTTAATTGCTTTAACTATTTGGGATATGATTCTTTAATTTAATTTCCTTTCTGAGATTGAACACAAAACTTTCAATTATTTAGTACACAAAACTTTATTATTGCTACGGATATTAAGCTTAGCTAGGTGATTGAAGGCCTTTAATGGTCATGCTTTCTAAATTAGTGCTATTTTCTTTATCACAAATGCTATCCAGTGTTTACATATACCAATGAAGGAATTAAAAATAATTTTTATTAAAAAAATATAACAATACATTCTTTCCGTAAACTTAATTCACTTTCAATTAATTTTAATAAAAAACTATTTATTGATGGAGAATTCTTTTCTTTTAATATTTGCTTTAGATTTTTTTTATGACATATGACAAATTCCTCTGCTTTTAATGTATTTTCTTATGATTTTCTATTGTCTCAAATCTGATTGATAATAACTTGGTTGGTGATTTGTTATGGCTTGGGTAAGGTGATGTTAGGAGAGTGAAAATTGGCCGCCGCATGGAGTGAGTTATAATTGTAAATTACCATTGAAAACTAAAAAGAGAAAATCTCCAAAACGCCCATTTTTACTTTATTATTATTAATCACTACACTCCATCCTTTCAGAAATTGGTAAGGTGAAATATAATTTGTCAAAAATAAAGGGTGGTATATAAAATAAATTATGCGAATTAAAATTTTTAACCTGAAAGAACCACCTGAGGACATTTTTATTATCGCTGCCTTTGTGTGTGGTTGTGTAGTCACGGGGAAAACAAACTATTCAAATTGGAAAATGTGGATTTGTGTTGCGTAAGAAACATGGCTTGACCTTTGTGAATTTTGCCTACTAATCAGCATGGAAAGATGAGGGTGAAATGTTGACCAAAGTAGTCTTATTTCAGGGGAGGATGGGGGAGGGAATAACAAATGATAAGGAAATGCCGTTTAAATAATAATTTATTGGCTCTTCATCTTTCATTCTTAACCACTAACCAGCATGTCACAGTCTTGTACGGTAAGTTTATCTTAGAAACAAAATACAAAATGTTAAAATCTATAAAACAATGTCTCAAGTGTGCAAAAAGTCAGTCTAAACGGAATAAATTATTGCTTGATTTGTAACGAATTGTTAAATAAACTAATTAACACCAATTACACTCTACTTCTCAGGTATCTGTTGGTGATCCTATATGACATTTACATTCTGATAAATAAATTGATATGGTTTCTTATGACCTATGAGCGTTTACATATTTATATAGAATCAAAATTCTTTGTAAATTAAAATCATTGGTTCATATTACCTCTGCGATTCCTAGTTTATACAAAATCAATCTCAGTAAAAAGTAAATAAAGATAAGAATTCCAAGGTGAACATAATCAATCTTCCTAAGAAAAATATTTATTTGGAGATCACTTGCTTCAGGATAGAAATTAGAATATGCCTGTACGATTTTATTTACGCTCTAGATTACTCTTCCACTCTTAGTACTAGGTGTCATATTCATATTCAATATCTCCTATATATGTAAACTAAAATTAAGTACATGTATTAATTCATGAGCAATTTTAATGCGGACAAATTTGTTTATAGCTTTATGTTTTAATCTACAAGATGCTAATCCATAGCCTCATATGATGATAACTGATAAATTACAGGCAGGATTCAGCGTTGGAACAATTGCATACATGTGCTTCATGTTCGCAGTGACAACACCAATGGGGATAATTATGGGGATGGCATTATTCTCCCTTACAGGTTATGATGATAGTAGCCCAAATGCCTTAATCATGGAAGGGTTACTAGGTTCAATTTCTTCTGGAATACTCATTTACATGGCTCTTGTTGACCTCATAGCACTTGACTTCTTTCACAACAAGCTTATGAACTCCAATGCAATGTTGAAAAAAGTATCTTTTGTTGCCTTAACCCTTGGTTCTGCTGCAATGTCTATTCTCGCCCTCTGGGCTTGAAAATTTTGTACCTTGCGCTTAATTATGTTTTACCCAAAAAAAGAAAGTGTACGTTCAATAATATAAAATGTAAATAAAATCTTGTTAGGAAAAGAATTTATGGAGCACTACATTTTACCTCAAACTTTGTTGATTAAATTTTATATGGAAGTACACATGCATATACATATATAAGTGACCATAATTCACCTAAATCTTCACAATTTAATCACCAAAGTGCATTTAGGTTGAAACTATAATATTTCAAACTTCAGCAGATCTTTTAGCTAAAAACATTGAGCTTTTCAGCACCATGAGATGCATATTTGTAGTTCACTTCCATCATTGGAAGTTCTTGTTTTAGCTGAAATGGGAGAGTTGCAAAATGATTATCATACATACTAAAAATACATTACATTCATTTTCATTTTATTCATGATTGTATATTTTTTTATATTTTTAAATAATAATTTTTTTAAAAAATCTAGATGTATATAAAATAATAATTTGTTTATAAATCAATCATTATACATTAGGGTTAGAGGACTGTTGAGTAAACTAAATACTTGTTCGTTCTACTTTTTCTCTGGTATACAATGAAGAAAATGAGTAATGCTAAATAATGTACTTAACACTTCTAACGGGAGTGACCTTCTTGAGAATTGAGATGATCTGTTGGATGTTTCCTTTTTCTTCCCTCTTTATTTTATCAACTACAGAAAAAAAAAACATTTAAGGATTGTGCTAACAGTATTCCAAAAGCATTGATTAAATAATTAATAAGTAAATTGTTATTAAAAATAATAGTAGAATTATAGAGACCCAAAAAAAATGTATTTTTATAATTTTTTTTACTTTCAATTTGTTAAACACTGTTGTAGGAATACTTATTAGCATTCTTTGAATAATAGTACTAAAAGAACGAATATTTTGAGCATAAATTGTTTTTCTTATATGTATGTTCTAAGAAATAATTTTTAATCTAACAATTAAATATTATTTTTGTCAAAATATAAATATTATTAAAGTAAATTTTATCTTTTAATTTTTTTATATATAATTAGAATTTAAGGTGACGTTTTGTTTATAACAATATTTTTATTTTTATTTATAAAAATATCATTATTTTATTTTATTTTTAATTTTAATATTTTGTAAAGAAATCAGTGAAAATAAAAAAAAATTATTTCCATTTTTACTGTTTTTATTAGAAAATTTTAAAAAAAATTAAAAAAATAATATTTTTATAAATTAAAATAAAAAATAAAAACAAAACATATTTTCGTAAATCAAAACCACCTAAACTTCTTATTAACATACATAAAGAATAAGTGACAGATTTTGTCGGAGTGCATAATCTGTTTGAGAAATAAAAACAGATAGAATTGCTACAAAATTTGTCTAAATAAAAAATATAGGGGGAAATTGTTTACTTTGCTTTTATAATTAGAACTGCTATAAAATTTGTGTCTAAATAAAAAAAATGGGGAAATTGTGCCTAAATAAAAAAAAATAGGGAAATTACCTAAATAAAAATTTAGTCAGTTTTAGTGTCAAAAAAGTTACTGTAAAATAAAATTGCGTAAATAGGCACTCTGCTTTTCTTCACCATTTAACGTTATTTTCAATTCACTGTTTCTCACGTTAGGAATATAAAAATGCATAAAGCTAAAAGTGATTGAAACATTAACTAGGAGAAATGTAACTAATAAAGTTGGATGCCATGCCAGCCTAGTGAAGAATGGACAATGAAGTAATATGTTGGTGCCAGAATTTGCCTACGCAATTTAAAGTATCACTTTACTTTATTGTCATATAACTTATATTATTTTCAGAATTTGCTTCTTTACGAACTTTGTTGAAAGTATATACGCAGATTCCACTAAGTGTTTTTTAATTTTGGTGGATTTTGGGATTCCATGATTTTGATTCCTAGAGCTACAAATCTTTATCTTACACAAAGTTATGTATTCTCGTTCTTTTTCTTTCGTTGTCTTCATATCCCTCCATCTTCTACTGAATTGGGAAACTGTAGAATGACACTATAATAAAAAGAAAACTAGATTCCTATTCAATAAAGAACATGAAGATATATTGAAGGGAGGAAAAGTACATAGTAGAAAAACACCACACGTCTTCGTTCAATCTAACTTTTTTAATTGGTGCGATTTAAGAAGGTTAAGTAATCAATCAATATAAGGATAGTAGGAATATGAATCAATAGCTTAAAAAGGACAATATAAAAATTATAAATACACGTAATTAAGGCTCTCTTTTTTTATTTTTTATTGATTTCTCTGTAAGTATGGTGCAAAACTAAAATTTGAAATAAAAAATAATAATTAGGTAAAAATAATCCACGACTCAGAACTTGTTTGGTAACTTTACAAAATCAAATTAACTTTACAAAATCAAATTTCAGGGAGGTTTTATTGAAGGAAAATAATTTCGATTCTTACAAAAGCAAAACTACTGAAAGCATATAATCAGGTTCTTAAAAGATTCAAATATGAAAAAAAAAATTGGAATCATACTCTACTTATCGTTATTACTTATATAAAAAATAATAGACAAGAGTTTACATAAAGATAGGAATGGAATGGAAGTAAACAAGGCCGTCCAACAGGATCTACGGCTCGACTTATTTAAAGTCTAGTTAAGCTTGGCTCGTTTAATAAATAGATAAGTTGAGGCTTGTTAAAAAGTTTTTTAGATAAACAAGTCACGTTCAGGCTTATAAAAAAGTTTTTTTAATTTATTCAAGGGTCTATTTATATTTATATTTATTTTAATATATTATATTTATAATATTTATTTTATATTTTATTTACATGATATATATATATGTCTTAGGCCTATTTAATAACATTTTTATCTTGTAGGCTTTAAATTAGGTCAGACCTTAACAGAAAAAAAAAAAAAGCTTTAACAGATAACATGCCTAGATTCAAAATTTTTAAACAGGCTTGAACACTCAAAGCCTAACTCGGTTCGGCCTACTTCCATCCCTACATAAAAAGAAACAATTGAATACTTAAAATAAAGATGAAAAATGAAAAGAATAAATAATTTATTATATATGTAGATGTATTTTATTATTAATAATAAATATTTTTGTTAATAATTTATAACTTTTTTTTCAGAAAATAAATGTTTTTTTTTCTTTTCTTTGTTTTTTTAAGACAAAAAGATTATTACATTTTATGGTGACGACATATTACAAACTTCAGCCAGCTAGTTTAGAATAATTACTTATAAATGGGTTGTAAATAAAAATTAATTTTCACAATTGATATTGTTTATTATTTGAATTGAGCCAATAGTCCTCAAGATTATAACCTTGAGCATTTTTGAACCTATGGCTTGTCACATCTTTGGAAAGGATTAAATTTGTACCTCATCAGCAACAGAGCAATCTTTGGTAGAATACTACATGTGCAAACTATTACTGTGTTCCCTTACTTCCTTTCCCCCCCTCTCATTAAGCCATCATGAAACTCTTAAACCATAGCCAAAGATGTGCAGTTATAATAGCCCTAAGTGCAATCTCCCATCCACCATCCCTGTGTTTATATTATTAAAGACACCACAACCATAACTCTTAAATCGTAACCAAACATGTGCAGCCAAAATTGAATCTTCCTCAATATATACCATATGGGAAACACTTAAAATTCCTTGAATTACACAAACCATCTCCAAACTCCAAGCAACTCCAATTCCAACAGTTCCAACAAACCTAAAAAATAGAGTTTAAAGCTTTAAATTAGCCCCAACAATAGTAATAAATATTTATCTCACTTTATAATATTTTATCTAAATGAGAATTTACTATTACTAATAAATTTTGAAAGAACAGATTCAGCACTTTAATTAAGATTAGATCAAGGCATTAGCTCGGATCCAACCTAGATGGTTGCTGGTTCTCCTTTTTGGATCAATATAATGAACAAGGATATGTTTCTAATGTTTGTAAGTTAAATTAACCGGAGAGATGAGTTGGAATACCTTCTATTTTCTATTTAATTTTATTTGTTTGTTTGCTGACTTAAAAAAACTAAAGTTTTGTACTTTGAATCAGAACGATCGTTTCTGTACTTTGCCACATATGAAGTGTCACATAATACAGTACTCTTGTACTTGCTTATTTGGAGGGTGTGACACATCTTGTGTTGTGTACCCATTCTTTTCCATCTAGTAATATTTTTTCTTAGGTTTGTTTTTTTTAAAGTCATCTGCGTTAATTTTCTTTTCTCAATTTTTGTTTTTAAAGTTAATTGTTTAAATAGTATGTTTGGTATTTGATAAATTGATATAAGGGTAATTTTGTCATCTAAACGAATATAATTAAAATTAATGATAGATCATAAAAACAACATTGGACATATAAACAACAACGTATACATTATTTATAAGGTAAAATCAAAGGTTGGACCTTTCAACTCTGAGTTTATATATTATAGTTAACTGTTTAGCTTTTAATCTTGCGAGGTTTCTAAAGGTTGTGATACAGTAAGATTAATCTAAATAAATATTGGGATTTATCTTCTCCTAAATTTTATTTAAGAAGAAATAATTGTTAAATACATAAAAAAATATTATTTTTATTTTATCTATACTTGTATAATTTTTTATATTTTTTATAAAAAATTATTTATCATTAAATTTAAAATATAGATAAAGATAGAATATTTTTATTTGTAAATTAATTTTCATCATTACTTTTTTAAATAGAGATAACCAAATATTAATATATTAGATCAACCTACTTAATTTATTATTTTTGTGGAGTAAAGTAATAAATTTTTTTTCATTTTATTATGATTTTGTAAATTAATTTTTGAATTTTAAAATTTTTTTTAGTTTATCATTTATTAATTCTTTTTAAGTTAATCATTTTTTAAATTAGAGATTAATGATGGTTTGATATATTAAGCATCATAAATTCAATCACGTGAGAAGTCATATCATTTAATTGAATAATGTTATTTAAATGATCTTCATCGTTTTTTTAGGTTATTAAAAGGTGTTCATCTTCAACTTCTATTTGAATAAAGTTTCTATATTTTGTTTTAATCTTTCAATTCGTTCCTTATTTTTTTCCTTTCATTTTTGATATTTCTATTTTTGTTGTATTCCATTCGAATGGACAGTGAGAGGAAGTCAATTTGTAGTGAGATTTCAAGAAGCTCAGTCTAGGTCCAAGGGTAACCAACATGTAAGATGTTATTGCAAATGCAAGGTTGTGATTAGGGTTTCTAGTACAAAAAGAAATCTTGGCAAATTGTATTATGGATGCCCTAAAATAAAGGTTAATAAGTTATTTTTTTAGCATTGTTATGGTTTATTTTGATAATTGTTAACAAGTTTAATATCTTATTTTGTAGATTGGAGATAGATGTCAAATTTTCTTCTGGTATGATAATGATGGGGTTCCTAAAAACAAATTAGAAACTGATTTTGACCGATGGAAGGTGATCAATGTAGCTTGCCAGTTGTAACTCATTAGTTGTTATAGTATTAAAATAATTACTCTTATTTCTTATAACATACTTATTATTAACTTATCCCTAACCTTCAAATTTTGTGCATTGAATACCTCACAATTTTTGTTGCATATGTTGTCTACCTTAGGCCAAGTTGAGAAACATACTTTGGTTCATGATTCTTTTAACTTTTCAACCAATTAGTTGTGAGATATTGCACTAGTAATCTTGAGGATATTTATGTTTCTTTAAAATTCACTTAGAGTTGTTGATCTTACACACTACCAGAGTTGATTCCTCAAATTCATGTCTTTCCATTGCTTAAAAAAGTTTACAAGATATGCCATACATAGAACCTATGAGGTGCTCCTGGCATCATCTTTTGTATGGCATGCTTATACATTGTGAAACAAAATCATGCACATCAACCCCTTACAAAATAAAAATCTTTTAAATAGGTCCTTGATAACAAATTTTTCATATCAAGAGACATTTGACATGCATTAAATGCAATACATGAAAGTCATGCATAAAAGTTACATTTTGCATGTAAAATATAAAATGCCATTTGGTTTGATTATAATCACCAATATTGTCATAGAGATAGATCAGCAAATATTTCCAGTTATCCTTATCCTCCACATCAACAATTCCATATGCTATAACCTATATATGATTGTTAGTATATTGAGCAATTATTGTTAATAATTGTCCACTATAATACCTATAGGAAAAGAGAAGAGAGTAATTGTTTTTTCTTTTCTGATATTTTATTCAACGGATAACAATAATTTAAATAGGCAAAGAGAGAATCAATTAGGGAGTTCCTCTTGCCTAAACAGATTACAAGATAATTTAAATAAGGAAAACTAGGAAAGTATTTAAATAAAGAAAACAAACAATATCAGGTCAGATTAAGGAAAGATTCTGACCTGATTTTATTCTATCCTAAGTTTCCAAATATAAAAGATTTACACAATCTTAACACCCCCCCTCAAATTGGTGCATAGATATCCAACATGCCTAACTTGCTTACAAGAAATTCAAAGTTAGGTTTAAACAACCCTTTAGTGAGAATGTCTGCCAATTGTTGTGAGGTTGGAACAAAAGGCATGCAAATAATTCCTTCATCCACTTTCTCTTTTATAAAATGTCTGTCAATTTCCACATGCTTGGTTCGATCATGTTGGATAGGATTCTGAGATATACTTATGGCAGCCTTGTTATCATAGTATAGTTTCATAGGAAGAGTCATAGGAAGCTGCAACTCTTCAAGAATTCTTTTTAGCCACAAGATTTCACACACTCCTTGTGCCATGGCTCTATACTCGGCTTCAGCACTACTCCTTACAACTACACTTTGTTTTTTACTCCTCCATGTAACCAGGTTTCCCCACACAAAGGTACAATACCCAGATGTTGACTTCCTATCTGTAATTGAGCCAGCTCAATCTGCATCAGTGTAGATCTCAATTGTTTGTTGCCTAGTCTTCTTAAAGAACAACCCTTTACCAGGTGCACTCTTCAAGTATCTTAGAATTCGGTAAACTGCATCTAAATGTTCTTCATGAGGGGAATGCATAATTTTTCTTACCAAACTTACAGCAAATGCAATATCAGGACGAGTATGGGATAGATAAATCAGTCTTCCTACCAACCTTTGGTACCTAGAAGTATCCACCGGTGCACTTTCTTGGTTGTTCCCAAGTTTTTTATTAGGGTCAATCGGAGTTTCAGCTGGTTTACATCCACTCATTCTAGTTTCATTGAGAAGGTCTAATATGTATTTCCTTTGAGAAACCACAATTCCTTTTATAGATCTTGCAACCTCCATTCCTAAGAAATATTTTAGAGGTCCTAGATCCTTGATTTCAAATTCAAGGGCCAAAGACTTCTGTAATCGACTCATCTCAAGCAAGTCATTCCCTGTGAGAACTATATCGTCTACATAGACAATCAGTATAGCCAATTTTCCTTCAAAAGAGTGTTTTACAAACATTGTATGATCACTTTGGCACTGCATATACCCTTGCCTTTTTATAAATGTAGTAAACCTCTCAAACCAAGCTCTAGGGGATTGCTTCAATCCATATAGTGATTTCTTAAGTTTGCAAACTTTTTGTTTAAAGTGTGATTCAAAACCTGGAGGTGCATCCATATATATTTCTTCTTCCAAGTCTCCATTTAGGAAAGCATTCTTGACATCTAATTGCAGTAGTGGCCAGTCAAGATTGGGTGCCAAGGATAAGAGAACTCTTATAGTATTTAACTTTGCAACGGGTGCAAAGGTCTCCATGTAATCTATCCCATATGTTTAGGTAAATCCTTTAGCCACTAACCGAGCTTTGTATCTTTCAATCAACCCATCTGTTTTATACTTGATGGAGAAAATCCATTTACAACCCACAATTGTTTTTCCTTGGGAAAATACACCATATTCCAAGTTTGGTTCTTCTCTAGAGCCCTCATCTCTTCCAAGACAGCATTCTTCCACTCTGGAACCTTTAGAGCAGAATGTATATCTCTTGGTATTTCTACTTTGGTCAGTTCTGAAATAAAAGCTCTAAAAGAAGGTGATAAATTATCATTTGACACAAAATGAGAGATAGGATACTTTGTACAAGACCTAACCCCTTTTCGAATAGCTATTGGAAGATTAGATTGATCTAACTCTAAGTTAACAGACTTATTAACAGAGTGGACAATTTCAGAAAAAATGTTACTTGGTGCATTTTCAGACTCTTGGCAGTGTTGAGGTTGTAGAGTATCACTTGGCCCCAATGTTTGACCCTTTTTCTTCCTTGAATAGACAAGATTAACAGGTTTTTTTTCCCTCAGTCATTGTAATTGTCTCATTTCCTCCTGTTTCAAGGCTCTTAGGACCAAAAACATGTTGTTCACCATGTTCAGCTAGTATTTTAGAATTTTTTTCAAAACTTAAAAATTCTGGTTCCAAGAGTTCTTCGAACATTTGGAAGTTATGTTCTGCATCTTCAACTCTTCTCCCCCTGAAGATGGCTTCCAAAAAAAGGTGTTTCCTCAAAGAAAGTGACATCCATAGTTACAAAATATTTTTTTAAACTTGGATCAAAGCACTTGTAACCTTTTTGGTTAGGAGCATAACCAACGAACACACACTTTGTTGCTCTTGGATCAAGTTTACTTTGATTAGACACATGTAAATGGACAAATACTGTACAACCAAATATCTTAAGGGACAAACAAGTTGAAATTCTATTTGTTGGAAAAATTTTCATGAAGAAATCAAATGGAATTTTAAAATTCAAAATTTTGCTAGGCATTCTATTTATTAAATAAGTTGCAGTCAAGATTGCTTCACCCCAAAGATATTTAGGCATATTATTTTGAAATAATAAGGCTCGAGCAATTTCAAGAATATGTTTATTTTTCCTCTCAGCCACACCATTTTGTTGAGGGGTATTAACACAGGAACTTTGATGAATAATTCCTTCTTGAAGGAAAAAACTATTTAAACATCGGTTAAAATACTCTTTCCCATTATCACTTCTAAAAATTTTTATTTGTTGTTGGAATTGAGTTTTTATCATTTGAAAAATGTTTTTAAAAATCCCTTCCACTTCTGATTTTTCCTTCATTAAATACACCCACATTAGTCTAGTGTGATCATCTATAAATGTAACAAACCACCTTTTTCCAAGAAGATTAGGATCATGACTTGGACCCCACACATCACTATGAATGAGACTAAAAGGACTAGACTTTTTGTAGGGTTGAGGGGAATAGGTTGAGCGATGATGCTTAGCCAACTGACATGTTTCACAAGTAATTAAAGATGGATTTTTATTCTTAAAAAGATTGGGAAACATGTGTTTCAAATAAAAGAAACTTGGATGACCTAATCTATAATGCCATAACATAATTTTGTCATTCCTTGAAATAGATACTGAATTGAGACAATTACTTTGACTCTCCTTATTGAAAACAGTTTCTTCTTCAAAGAAATAGAGGCCATCAACTTCCTTAGCACTGCCAATCGTCTTCCCTGATTTCAAATCCTGAAATTTACATGAAAAAGAATAAAAAACAGCAAGACATTGTTGATCATGTGTTAACTTGCTAACAGACAAGAGATTGCAAGATAAGTTGGGGACATGAAGAACATTATGGAGAGTAAGAGAACTTGAAATAGGGATAGAACCAACACCAGCTATTGCAAAAAAAGAACCATCAACAATTTTAACCTTTTTGTTACCTGCCGAGGGACTGTAAGTAGAAAACAAATTTGGACAATATGTCATGTGATCAGTAGCTCCAGAATCAATGATCCATGGAGCATGAGAATTCTGTGTAGAACTAAGAAAAGTAGTAAATGACAAAGGGGTACCTTTTTGTGCCAAGGAAGAGGATGAAGTAACTGACATTTTTTCAGAGAAAATTTGATACAACTGCTCTAATTGTTCATTTGCGATAAAAGATGACTCGGAAGTATTTTTCTGTTCTTGGTATTCAAAGTTGGATGCTTGAAATGCTTTGCCTTCATGTTTAGATTTCTTTTTCTAATTAGGTGGTTTACCATGGATTTTCCAGCAAGTCTCCTTTGTGTGCCAAGGCTTTCGACAATGTTCACACCATGGTTTTTTCTTCCTTTCTCCGGTCATGGCTGTCTTAACCATGATAAAATAGTCCCTGGATCAGATTTGTACAGCTCTGATACCATATAGGAAAAGAGAATAAAGTAATTGTTTTTTCTTTTCTGATATTTTATTCAAGGGATAACAATGATTTAAATAGACAAAGAGAGAATCAATTAGGGAGATCATCTTGCCTAAACAGATTACAAGATAATTTAAATAAGGAAAACTAGGAAAGTATTTAAATAAAGAAAACAAACAATATCAAGTCAGATTAAGGGAAGATTCTGACCTGATTTTATTCTATCCTAAATTTCCAAATATAAAATATTTACACAATCTTAACAATACCCTTTCAAGAAAGAACCATCCAGACCTGTAGGAGGCTACAACCATCTCTAAAACTCTTATTTCATCCTTTTAGACAAATATAGAGCTTATAAAACTTAGGAGGTCTTTCAGTTTGACAAACGATATTCATTTTAACTGTTGAGCCTAGATTCCTTTAAGCAGCTTAACACAATAGTCCTACAATTTTGCATATTGTTCTTTTTCACTTCCTTGGAGGATAGCTTTATCATCTTTCTTTGCCCTCAAGACTTTGTATCCTCCAACTGTACATTATATTTCTGCTTGAAAATTTTCAGTATCTCAATGCTTCATCAGTTTATCCTTCCTCAGTTTTTTTACAAGTTTCCCAATCACCCATGCCTAGCTTACTTGTTTTTCTCAAACACCCTTCCACAACAACTATGGATATTCTTGAAAGTCTTGATTTGGAAACTGCGTTGGGAATTGCTATAACTGCAAAATATTTTCCTATCATAAGTCTCCTCTTTACATACTACCTTAGCCTTTTGCTTGTGATTTTTCACCTATCTTATTTCCCTACCAATTCCAATTGTATAGTCCTTTACGAGTTATTTGAAAGAATCAAGTGTTGGAAACTCCATCCCAAGTTTTAATTGAACATAGCCAAATTTGGCCCCCTCATTAAATTGTGGGTAGATGTCATTGCTACCTCCATCATCTTCAAAATGTAGAGTTCTGAACTCCTCAGACCTCCATGAAGTATCATCTTCATATTCAACCCATCTTATTTGAATATCCTCTTCTTCGTCTGATGAGTCTTTAGTCAAAACTTCCTTCCTATTCCTTTTGCTTCTTTGTCTCTCATCAACACTTTCAACCTTTGTATCATGCCCTTCATCAACATTAGACTCATCATTCACCAATGTGTGAGCTTTGATTCTTTTATTTTTCTTTGCACTCCCTGTTTCAACAACACCAACATCATCTTGTTGATCACCTTATTAACGTCACTAGCATCCCTCTTATTTTTCTTTGACATTCTTCTTTCAGTCTGATCACCTATATCAATATCACTAGTATCCTTTTTTTTTCTTTGCACTATTTGTTTGAATAGTAATAATAACACCTTCACCATTCTTACTTCTTTTATTTTTTCCACTCTTACTTTTTTTTTCCATTAAGTTTTTCTTTGGCTTTCTTAACCCTTAACAATATACCCTAAATCAGTTGTGGACATAACCTTTTTACCACTTATTGTTCTAACTCCCTCTTCAACACTCCTCCCAACATTATCAAAATCACTCACATTAGTTCTTTTCTTTTTTCTTCCTCTTTTCACAGAACCTCTACTTCCACCAACCTTCATAACTTTCCTTTTCTTATTGGTTTTTTTTTACTCTTTTCTCTATAGTGTTTTCTGCATCTCCCTTCATTTTAGCTGGTTCAAGAACAACTACCTTCACACCAACTCCATGTCATCCCTCTTGACATGAACCACCTCCAAATCAACCAAGTCCATATCATGTTTCTTAATATTAGTTGGCTCAGAATTAAACACCTATACACGGGGAACATCCAGATCATCCCTCTAAAAAATAGTCCCCTCCAAATAATCAACCTCTTCATGATAAATACCCACCTATTCCTTTTTCACATGAGTAACTTCCACATCACCATTACCCTCACCATGACCTTTATTAGTAGCACCATCAACATCCATATCAACACTTTCATTTGTCTAACAAGCTTCACCAACATTTGAAGGACCATCACCACACTTAACCTCTAGTTGTGAGCTTGGTAAAAACACTTGTTGGTCTACTTCATCCACAACAGATATAGAGCGCTCATAATAGATATTCATTTCTCTATCATTTTGTTTGTCTATATTAACCATCTCCAATAAATTAGCATCACGCTCCAAGGCTGAGAAGACTATCAGCCCTTCACAAGCTATATGAAAGGTCCAACCAGAAAATATTTTTCACATTCATATATCCTAAAAATTTAACAAACTTGAAAAAACTAAATATGTCAAGTGTATCTTCATCACAATCTTCATATACTTCAACCTCACCCCATTTATACCTTTTTCTTCCTCCTTACTTCCTCAAAAAAAATTTCATCATAATGAATATAGATAGTTATGCACCGCATCATGCAAATAATAAGGTTTCAGAATCCAATGAATA
Source organism: Canavalia gladiata (assembly GCA_037954105.1). Taxonomy (NCBI): domain Eukaryota; kingdom Viridiplantae; phylum Streptophyta; class Magnoliopsida; order Fabales; family Fabaceae; genus Canavalia; species Canavalia gladiata. Next base: position 39,332,481 of record CM075664.1, on the reverse strand, counting down.
TAAAAAAATATTATTATTTTTACACATTATGGGACCATATTACACAAAACATAAAAAAAAAATGGGAAACCACTTCCAATTCTCCCATACAACTTTAAAAACCAATTAAATGCTATGGTGGAATACTCATTTTCTATAATCAATAGATACAAAATCAATATCCAAAATTCAAGGATCCCACAGAACAATACTCAATACACATTATCCATTTCCATATAAATCCTACACACCAAATTCTAAGCTTAATAGTGCAATGGTGGAATACCTGATTATCCATTTATCTGCAAGATTTGGAAGACAACCACAAAGTAAAACTTTAGCAACGGTGATATGAACTTAGTTGCTATTCTTTTTTTCTTTTAGCTTGAAGAAGAAAACTAACATGATGATAACTACGGACAATATATGTGTTTTCCCTCCAATGCACATGTCTTAAATGGTTTTCTTGTTTTTTAAAAAACAATGTCATTTAATTAAATGATGTGGTTCTTCATGCGGTTGAATTCGTGTCACTTAATATGTCAAATTAGCATATTGTTAATCTGTAACGGATGAAGAGACCCATTTAAAAGATAGATCAATAAATAAGAGATTAACTAAAAAAATTTTAAAACTCAAAAACTAATTTATAATATCATAGTAAAATAAAATATAAATTTATTTTTTTAAAATTTTAAATGAGTTGAATTATATATGTTAATTCTCAAATTCACATATTTTACTTAACATAATGTATGACTTGTAGTATGTCAAGGTATAACTTGTAGTAAGTCAAGGTATAAGTAGGATAAATTAATTTATTAGATTTTTTTAATTTATAATTTTGTTTAATTTTAAAATTTTTAAAAATTTTAATACATTTTATTTTTATTTCTAATTTTACACTCATTATTTATTTCAATTGCTTTTTAAAAATTATAATTATAATTTTATTTTTTATTTTTCTATTATTTTTTTATTATTTAAGCGGGTTGAATTATAAAAAAGGGGTGAGTTAAATTGCACAACTTATCTTGAGCGACATACCAACCTATCACACCTTATTGCTTAGTGGGTTGATGATGAAGATGGAGAGAGATGGGACGGACCAATTCATTTACCACCTTTAATTGCAGAGTGGTCTCAATTACTAAGGTTAAATTTATATTTTATTTTTGGTAACTTTCATATATATATATATATATATATATATATATATAATAATAATAATAATAATAATAATAATAATATAGATGAATATATTTTAATTTAATATTTGAAAATGTAAAAGCAACTCCTTTCAACTGCCTCACAATTTACGTACGTCCAGATCCCAATTTCATAAGCAAATCGTATCAAAACTAATCTCATATGATTTCAAATGACACAAAATAAAAAGAAATTCAAATGAGATCATAAAAAACATACGTTAATATGTATTTTCATTATGCAAAAAATATGTTAAGATCAAAGGATCCATAATCCATTCTGCTAGTTATTTTTATTAGATTACTTCTCCAAAGATCCACCTGATTTATATTAATTATATTAAAATGACAGTTTCACACAATTTTTTATTCAAATTTTTGTGAATAATGTAAAATAATTATCAACGGCATATATTCAAAAAATCAAATTATTAAATAGTGGCTCATCATCCAACGTTCATCAATGCCGCCAAAAAAATAAAAATAAATAAATAATTCGTATATAATATATAATTGTTAAATATATGTCATCTTGGTGCTCCTTTGCAATCAAGCATTGTCCTAAATTAATTATAATTTACACCATTCTATTTTAATATGAAAATCCATTTTTAAAACTTTTTATTTAAATAGGACTATTTATTCCATTTTTTGTGCATAAAAAATATTGTGAGAGATTAATCTCTATCCCACACAAAAAAATTAATGAAGCATCATTTTTTCTTCAAACAACACTTCCAGATAGGTTAAGAATCAATAATTATAACCTACGAGTTTCAACAATATTTTTTATCTTAAAGAGAAAGAACAAATATATAGGAACATGAGGCGTTGTGAGACTAGAAGACAGAAATAGGAGTGGAGAAACTAGCTAAGATGTAGTATGAGCTACGCGTAATCAATGAAACACCAGTGTGTGAGTGAACCACAACGAGCCAAAGTTGAGAAATTGAGACAATGTAATCGCTAACCATGTCACCAAATCTGAAACTATGTAATTGTGAATCGCAAACTGGAACAAATATGATGGTCACCATCAACACCCTTGATCGTGAGACATAGCACTTACCATCACAAACAAACAAGAACAAAGCAGCATTGCACCACAAATAATTTTTTATTTTGTTTTATTTTATTGACTTAATTGTATTTTTTATTTATTTAGATGCTGTATAATTTTGTTTTTTTTAATTTTTTAGTTAATTAAATTTTTCTATTTTTGAAATTTAATAGATTTGATCTTTGTTAATGTTTTTACTTAAAAATTTTAAATATTGTTTTTATTTAAAATTTTGATAAACTTTACAACTGAATTATATTTATAACATGAAATAATTTTAAATATTTGTATAAAGAAATTTAGTGATTGACAAACCATGTTTGATGCCTCAAACGTGATTGACAGGTCTAACGCTGGTGAAGTTTCGTGAAGACAAACATGACAACTGGTAAAAATGGAAAGAAAGAAAGGTCCAAAAAGGTAAGTGTGACAACAGGTCTCGCATTTTTTATTTGGATGCTGTATAATTTTGATTTTTAAAATTTTTTAGTTAATTAAAATTTTCTATTTTAAAAATTTAATAGATTTGATCTTTGTTAATTTTTTTACTTTAATTTTTTTTAATATTATTATTTTTATTTAAAATTTAGATACTTTGTAACTGAATTATATTTATAAAAAAATCATTTTACAATTTAGTGATAAACAAATCATGTTTGATACATCAAACATGATTGACGGGTCTAATAGAAGTAAAATCGTGAAAACAAATATGACAACAGGTAAAAGTAGAAAAAAAAAGGTCCAAAAAGATAATTATAACATGAAGAAGTTCTAATCCAACTACAATTAGAATCAGAGGCTGAGACTGGCCTTTTCCTTATTCTAACATCTTCCAAGTGATAAATTTCATATATATATATATATATATATATATATATATATATATATATATAATTTTGGCCACAAGACATGTATGTCCTGATGAATGATGATTAATTGATTCATGTGCACTCACGCACTTTCGTCGACTCCTATTAATTGCCACCAACAAAAAATAGAAGGCAACTAATTCATCAACAATTATTTTAAATTTCTTTGATAATAATTGAATTTGAACATATAAATTATGTGCATAGCCAGAGAAATAACTTCTCGTACTTGGAAATCATCGTGCAGAGCTTATTTATAACATTTCTGTAAAGCTAAATTAATTATGTTAAAATATTATATAATTGTATTACATAATTATTTTATATAATATATTATACTTTTTACGATATACATCGGTTACTATATTTTTTTAAAATATTATAAAAATTAATAAATAATATTTTTTATATTTTTATAATATTTTATAAATATTACTAATAATATTTTATAATATAAATCAGATGTAACATTTTTTAAAATATTACTAAAATTAATAGATAATATTTTTTATATTTTTATAATATTTTTTAAATATTAAAAAAAGAATAATATAATATAGTATGATGTGTTGATTGTTAATTATTAGTTTGAAAATTTTGTATAAATATTTAAAATTCATTTTTCTCTGTAATATTAAATATTATAAATAATTAATATAATATAACTGTATATAATTAATTTACTGTAAATCTTGCATTGCCTAAACATATTTATCAAACTTTTATTTTAGAATAATAGATGAATTTAATCAAATCTTGAGATAATATAAAATTTATTAGAATTCATATAATATGAGAAATTGAGATAATTTATAAAAAAAATTTAAATATTTTTTATTATAAAATATCAAATAATATTAAAGTATATGGATTAGAATTTGATATATAATTTTTTTTCTACTATAATTTAAAATTTTTATCATTACAAATAAGATGTATATAAGTGCATATGCTAATGATTTTTCAAAACATTGATATAATCATGAAAGCATGATTTTTAGGCCTGGCGATAAAAACAAATATATATAAAATATTTCCGACCAAGTTTTTTATTCAATTCTCAATTAGCATAAAAATCTTACCAAAGTCACCTTCAAAAGAACGAAATTGATACATTTCGCTGCTCTTAAATACCTAGCATTGCATTGTTCGAGAACATTGACTTTTTCTTCTTTGTTGTGGGGTCCAACGTCTACTCAAGTGGATGAGGTGGGGGTGTTCCAATGAAGAAATACTCTAATTTCCAAATCAATAGAAATTTGAGCAGTGATAGCATTAAGGTCGATAGCATATTTGGAAGAGGCCGGGTCTATACTATTTAAAGTATACTATTTATAAGTTATAAATTTAGCTTTGAATTTGGTTTATCCAATTCAATTTTAATTTATATGGATTAAATACTTTATAAAAGTTTACAATTATAAGTTTAAGGATTGAAAATTCATTAAATTTTAAAGATTAAAATTAGTTTATAAGCTTAATTTTTTTAATTTTTTATTTTTTTTTATATTTTTTATAAATTTTTTTATTTTATTTTTTTTAAAATAAAATAAAAATGAAACATTAAAATAATAAAAGAAAAAAAAAGATAATTTTAAAGATAAAAATATAAATATATTTAGAAAAAAATAAAAAAAATAAAAGTATAAAAAGTTGAAAGAGAAAGAGAAAAAATTTAAAAAGAAAAAACTATAAAGATGAATGAAAAATATTTAGAGAAAGATAAAAATATAAAAATATAAATAAATTAAAAAATATTTTAGTAAAATAAAAATATTAAAGAGAAAGTTTTAAAAAAAAATAAAATAAAAAAATTTTAAGAGTAAGAAATTATAGAGAAAAAGAATTAAATATAAGATAATATCGTAAAAATTAATTTACAAGCATTTTACTTAATTTAAGAATTATGTAGGTTAAAATTTAAAAAATATTACTTTTAGATAAACTATAAAATAGATGAGTTAATTCACATCCATTTTACTTAATTTGAGGGTTAAGTGAATTAAGATCTAAAAACTTTATTTCTAACTTAGTTACAAAATAAGGTTAAATAAATTAACTCATATTTATTTCAATTAACTTAAGGATTACATGAATTAAAGTATATAAAATCTTACTTTTAACCGAGGTACAGCATAAAGGATGATAAGATAGGATTAAATGAGTTAGTCTACGTTCATTTTACTTAATTTGAGAGTTACAATAGTTAAGATTAAGGATGGAAGCGAATAAGATCATCTGGTATATGACCTAACTTGATTCAGTTTGTTTAATAAATAGATAGATTCAAACTTATTAAAAAGTCTCTTTAGATAAATAAATTAGGTTTACCCTTGCAAAAAAAGTCTATTTAATCTATTCAGAGATCTATTTATCTTTATATTTATTTTGATATATTATATTTATAATATATATATATATATATATATGTATGTTTTAGGCTATTTAATGATCTTTTTATGTAGTAAGTTTTAAGCTTTTTTATTTAATCATTTATATAAACTTTAAACTTATTCATTAATTTTTCTTTTGGAACGTAGACTTTTAAATATGTTTGTAGGTTTGGTAGGTTTTAAATTAAATTAGACCTTAATATATAAAAAAAATCTTTAACAGATAACAGGGTTAGACTTCAAATTTTCTAAATAGAACAGGGTTGAATACTTAAAGCACCTAACTCGGTTTGACCTATTTCCATAAATTTTACTTTTAAATAAGTTATAAAATAAAAGAAAATAAAATAAGGTTGATGGGTTAATCCATAGACTAACTCACATTAAGCCTATTAAATTAAGGGTTACGTGGGTTAGGGTTTAAAAAACTCTACTTTCAAGTGGACTAATAACCTAAGGCTAAAACTTAAAGTTAAATGGGTCATCCATGGACCAAGGACCAATTTGACATCTCTATTTATAAACATTGAATGAGAATGAAGTAGAAAAAAGATATCTATCTTACCAATATTGTTGAATTAAAAATCTTATAATATAAAAAATATTTTTTTTACATTTTTATTTATTTATTTATATTTTTTATTTAACAGCTTAATTAAGTAGGATGTAAATAAATGTATGTTGTTATTTATTAATATTCCAAGTTTTTTTTCCTTATGTAATCACCATACCTATAATTACATATTACCACTCTAATAGGGTATGGCCAGGGTGGGGAGTGGTTAAAAAAATGTCATTAGAATTAGGTCCTTCTTATATGTTAATTGATGTCTTGGCCCTATTTGAGTCAACCATGACGGCCCAAACCTTGACGTGAAGTGGGAGCCAGGATAGTGCTCAGACATGGCTTTGATCCACATGATATATGTCAACCCAGATGGGTACTCGCACCTAGGAATTGATCTTAACCGGTTATCTGTTTTTAAGCATTAAATAGGGTTGAAAATAAATTAGGTTACGTTTTATTTAAATAAGTCTAACCTGTTTTAGGGTTTAATTTAAAGTTTATGTTAACTTATTATTTATTGTAGATTTTTTTATATTTTATATTTGGCCTCGTTTATATAAAGTTTAATTTGACCTACTACTTACTAAAAAATGTATTATATATTAAGATTTGTAAATGAACCTAAATCTTATCTAAGATGCGCTAGCAGTTTGGCAGGTTAATAAATCTATTTTCAATAAATAATTAGTTTTCTTTTATAAGAAAAAATATTAACATGACTATAGGATTAGACATGTACCGAAACTTTATATATTTTAGGATTAAATATATTTTAATTTTTAAAAATATTTAAATTTTTATTTTTATTTTTTATTTAAAAAAATTTTCATTTAAATTTTTTATTTTTAAAATATATCTTAATATTAACTTAAGTTACGTGATAGTTAAAAGAACTATAATAAAATATTTTATAATATAATATTTTTTTAATAATAATTAATTTAATTTAATTTGAGTTAACGTTAGAAATTATAATTAAAGTATTTTAAAAAAAAAAATTTAAAATTTTAAAATCAAAATCAAAATTTAATTATTTTAAAAAAATTAAAATCATATTTAATCTTATATTTTATTATTTGTACGTATAATAGCTTTTGATTATAAATAGTTTGAACTATTATGTAATTTTTAGGACAAAGGTGCGGGGGCCTTTGTCTAAGTGGTAGATCGATCCGAATTAGAAACAATAAAATAATAACGATTGAGGTCCTGTTTTAATTCATTTCAGGACAAATCAAGTGTTTTGATAGCGATAAATGTTAATGATAGGTTGGGCTCAATTTAAAGAAATAATGTAGCCAGATGACGAATATTATGAATATAATATAGTTTAAGCAAATGATATTTTAGAAAAAAAAATTATTTTATTACCAGTTTTTTTTTATAATGCATCATCAAATATAAAAAATATTTATTTTGTACAAGATCATACTACACATTATATTATAACGAAATTTGAGTAAACTTTATTTACCCTCAGCCTACTAATTGGAACAAGTAATATTGGATCATGTCTCAATAATACTTAAGTTATTTTGTTACAAATAGTAGCGGAATTATGTATTCAACCCACTAGTTGGGCTGAATAATATTGGGTCATGGTTGCCTATCTTAAATTTCAAAGCAGGTACTAAATAAGCAATTACTAGTATAGAGTACGGGTCAAGAAATTAAAGAGGTAATTATTAAACACCTCATAAGCGTTTAACAATTATAATTGCACCTTAAAGTTGGTACTAGTAACAATAATAACCTCTATTAATAAAAAGGTTAAGATAGATTTTTCAATTGTTCACTGACATTGAGCCGCTGCTTGATTATTAAGTTAAACTGTCAGGAATTTAGTGCGAACATTTTATATTATTAGGTTTTACCCTAAGTCATTTAACCATCTTCATTGTTTATAATATTTTTTAAAGTGTTTGTATCAAGTTCCAAAATTGGGAGAGACCTATAGAAGCTTTTGGGGGTGATTGTCCCCACAAAAGATTTTTTTTTTCTTTTTAATATATATATATATATATATATATATATATATATATATATTAATTAAGTTCCAAAACAGGGAGAGGCCTATAGAAGCTTTTGAGGGTGATTGTCCCCACAAAAGGTTTTTTTTATCTTTTAAATATATATATATATATATATATATATATATATATATATATATATATATATATATATATTAATCATGTATATGTTTGCATATATTTGTATTGTTCCCACAATTTTATATATATATATATATATATATATATATATATATATATTTTGCATGTTTTTATAATTTAAAATTTTTTATCATCATTATATTTTTATATGTGTTTAAATTTATTTTTTAAAAATTTCTAAATATCAAGTTTGATTCTTGGCGTGTTTAATAAAATTAATAAATAAATTAGTTGAAATTTAAAAATATATTAATTAAAATAAAAATATTTAATAAAATTAACTGTTAAATTAATAAATAAATAAAAAATATCAATCGATTTAAATTTAAGTATTATAATTTTTTATTAATTATTAATTTTAATATTTATATTATTTAAATTAAAATTAATATAATAAAAATATTTTTAATATTTTTAATTTATTTTTATTTATATATATTCTATTAAAAATATTATATAAATAAATTTATAGTTATTTTAATGTTTATATATTATAATTTTTTTATATTTTTATTATTTATAATGTATTTTGAAATAAATATATTTTATTTAAGATTAAAAATATTTATTTGAATTTTATAATTATATTTTAAATAATATATTTATAAAATAAAATTTATTTTATCTTTACAATTTAAAAAATTAAATATTTTATTATAAATAACTTAAATAAAATATTTAATAACTAACTTAAATATTATAATATTAATTAATAATCTAAAATTAATATTTTATAACAAATAAAAAATTACCAAATATATAAAGAATAAAAATAAAATAATTACTTTCAGCTATTAGTTAAAATTTTGAAAGCATTAAAAATAATGTTAAAAAAGTATTATTTATTCATCTAGTTAGCAAAATAATTATTATATCAAATAAAATTGAAATCGTTTAAAACAATTTTAGTTAACCATTTTATTTTTAATCTAAATAAAATGACGTATTAAATATATTTTGTAATTAAAAATTAGTAATTTTAAGAAATTATTAATTTTTTTAGTTCAATTAAAACAAGTGTGTAATAAATATATTAGTAAATATAAATATAATTTTCTTTGCATCTACCGTGTTTATAATGAAATTAAATTTTAAAATAAACTTTTCATGTTTGAATTTAATGTATCCATAAATTTTTTTTCAACATAACTTTTCTATTCACATTTCTCCCCTTTTTTTATGCTATGTAATTAATCCATTACATAGTTAAGTAATTTATTTTCTTATATTTATAATTAATTTTTTTATAATAATAAAGGTGAATTGTAATTAACTCTATTGACATTTAAGATTAATATCCGGTAGTTTGAATAAGTAACAGTGGTGAGAACTATTTTTTTAATCTAGAACATAATATCTTCTATTCATTTAAGATAATCATTTTAATTAAGTAAAATCATTATATAAGATTAAATTTTGTTCTAATTTTTTTAACAGAATTATATATTTAAACTTCAAATATAAAATTTAAATTTGATCAACTATACGAATTCATTCACGTGTTCGTGAAAATACTTATTGTTCAAGATTTAACAAATTAAGAAAAAAAAATTAACCTACTTAAAAATTAATGGATCGCTAATACTAACAAAATAAATAGCATCTGAAAAATTTTCTTAATAACAATGTCATGGTGAATATAACCTGAGTATCCCTAATCCCTATCCGAATCAATTTATACATAAGTTTGCTACACTATTAAAAACCCTAATGGGGATCATGATCCCCCATTTAATGAGGTGTTTGCCACCCTCACTGTTTGCTAGTTGTTACTTTCTAGCCTCACATGCTCATTGGGTCAAACTTTCAAATGGAGAAGCATGAGAAGAGGGGAAAACGGCTTCCCAATCCAATGCATCTATTCTACTCTCTCTCTCTTACAATTATTTCTTTCAATAACTTTTTAAATTATTAAATTTTATATTAAATCATCAAATTAAAAAATTTTATTTTATAAAATTAAGTTTATAAAATTTAAAAAATATTAAATATTAGATTAAATGATTTTAATTTAATATATATTAGAAGAAATATATTATAAATTTTTATATTAAAATTATTTATTGATAAAATTTAATATTTTAAAAAGTTATTAAAAAAATAATTCTAACACAAGTTAATGTCATAGTAAGTTAATACATGTATAAAAGCTTGGATACATTTTTCAAACATATTGGACAAATAAATACTTATGCAGACAAGGATATCATTATGAGTTTAATTTATTTAAATTATCTATGAGATTAATTTTATTATCGGTTGCAGGAATTAATACAAACACTGTATAACCTTTCCCAAAACTAATTGATTGCCCAAAATTCAAACTTACAATTTCATTTCATGTATCCGAGACAATATCTCACCTTCATCCAATTATTATGTGTTTGGAAAGGAATTTACAAATTTAATTTTGGATCAACATAAATAATCTATAATTTGTAATTAAGAACCTACAAATTATAATCTATATACTACAAATTAATTACAAAAATTTCATGGTGTGTGCAGCATTGACCAAGCTAGGCTAGGGCCAAGGTGTGCATTAAATACAGGAAAGCAAACGTCACTATATATGGCCTCACATGTAGCAGTTTGTTCTGAGCGCTCCATTAGAGAAGTGGGTTCATGCATTATGCATACATAACAGCTAAAAAAAGTCATTGACCAGAAAGTATGCAAGACTGTACATAGAGTTTTGTCCTTTCCTTATGCCATCCCATTCGTTTTCTGCTACCAACAGACACCATTCATTGACTAGTTGATCATGATTGAAACAATGCAAGTTTGGACTTCAGATTTCAGAACAATCAATGACTGTTGAAAGTGTCATCATTCATGACAGGTAGTAACCAATGCCAGCACTTGTAGCCAAATAAGTACTGTTTTTTGTCTTTTCTTTTGGTTTGAAGAAACTATTAACTGCTTTTAGGCCTTAGCACTTGCTTATTTCCTAGCAGATGTAGATAGAACTGTTGCTAACTTCGCTGCTGGTAATTGAAATACAACCATGTTGAAAGTGATGCTTTACTAAATTAGTAGTTTAGGAAGTTTTGATATTAACTTAAATTTTTTATTTAATTTTTGATTATCCTAATTGATATCGTCAGGGCCTTAAAAATATTGGTTAAAAAATTTAAAATAACTTTTTCATTAAAGAATATGACCATACTTATGATTTTTAATGTATCTTTGACATAATTTTCAATAATTTTTTATTAATTCCGGAACTAATATTCTTGGAATTTTAGTTAGCATAATTGGCTCCAATGATTAGCTTAATTAACAAAAGAAAATGTATTATGAATAAAATAATGAATGAAGAGTAATACTTGACAATTGAACAATGTTCAAGAATCATTCAAAAATGTAAATTGACACTCATGAGTTATGGATCTAGCTCTTGCAAATGCTTATGTAATGGGCGTATAATTGAACTCCCTCACCCAATGGAGAAAAACAGAAAGAAATTTGACATGTTCAAAAGAAAAACCAAACAATGTCAATGAAAGATGCAAATGCATAACCAAGCCAAATTAAAAAAGGAAAGAAAAAACTGTATAGAGATGGTTGATCTCAGTGCTTGCTCAAAGTTTATGGATGTGTGTGTAAACAAAGATTGATAAGAGTTCATGTCACTGTGAACCATCTAATTGACTTACATCAGAAGACAGAAAAACTTTGCTTAGCATTCTCTTCAAAGAACAACCCAACAACAAAGATGAACAAGTTTCAGAAACAGAACCACTTACCCCACCACCACTTCCATAACTATCATATTCATCTCCACGCTCACTGTCGCTAATCTGATAACCCGGAGTAGTAACAACCACAATCTCAACCACACCATGTTCATCACCACCACCATCTTCAACAACAGAACCCAATTGAGAATCGTTTTGAGCAGCAGCACCACCCATGTTCACAATAGGAGCTCTACAAATTGGACAATTGCAATGTGAGCTCAACCACATGTCGATGCAATCCACGTGGAAAGCGTGTCCGCATTTGGGTAAGCTCCTTCCAACCTCACCTTCCTCAATAACGCTCAAACAAATCACACACTCTAATTCCCCTGTTTCCTCTGTTTCCTCTGTTTCGTGTACAAACGTGGGAATCGCGGAAACTATCGCCGAGTCTAGCCCTTTGGTGCAGATGGGTGAGTCTTCTATGTTGATGTTGTGGAAATAAGAAGGTTCCAGAACGCCAGAGATGGTCGCCGGAGTTCGCCGGCGGCGGCGGCGGCGATAAAGTGACCTTGATTGCGCGTGTGATAAGAACCACTTAGCGTACACGTGGAGGAGAAGGACGAAGAGGATGACTAGGAGTAAGGAAACGATGGCTGCGAGCATGATGGTGCTGTTGTTATCGGAGAACATGTTGTGAGCGAGTTGACTCAGTGGTGAATCGGAGTGACTCGGCATTGTGAGGGACGCGAAGTGGTGAAAGTGAAGTGTGATTTTTTTGATTGGGGGAAAAGGGTAGGTATACTTTGGGGGAAAGGTTTGAACTTTGAACTTAAAAAGAGTTTTTTTGGAAAGGAGGTTTGGATCTCAACAAAGCAAAGTCAACACCCGGTTTGTGAAATGTTGTTGAATCTTGTTTTGGGGTGGTCGATTGTGCAACTTGTTGTTGAGTATGCGGAAATGTTTACGTGAAAATGAAGGTAATAATGAAATAGAGGTGAATGCGATACTGCGTCTTGCATGTAATGTATTTGCGTGTGATGGTTGGCAACAAATATGGGTATGGTTTTGTCATGCACTATAGAGAGTGAGGGGTGGAAATGAAGTCAAAGGAGAATCCCTGTATCCAAGGGGGTAATGGGGACTCATGCATGGGAATGGGGTGGAGAGATGAAGAGAAAAAAGGGGAGACAAAAGAATCATTCGTGAAGGCAACGGCAGCGGAGGGTAGTTGGGTTTTATTTGATTCATGTGGAAGGTCTTATGACTCATGACCAAGACATAAAATAAGATATTCTTAATTCTCGCAAATTGTACCAAAGCCCAAGTCAATCATGAAAAGAGAGGCATTCCTCCATAATTTCTTTACTTTCACATTACTATTTATCTTCTTTTGGAGCTTTCATGCATTTATTTTAACCTTGTCAACATTAGAGGGGGTGTTGTATTTTTTAGGCTTGGTGGGGTACACTATGGGACCCCCAATTCCTGTTTTAAAGAGATCAATGAGAGAGTTCAGGGGTCCCATGTGAATGGAACCGTACACTATTTTTTTAGACCATCCTACCACGGCCACCAGTCAACTGTTGATAGATCTTCGCATAGATTCCACCATATTTTGTTGCATGTTTCCGGCGATGGATCAAACCCTTTTTAGTTTTTAAAGTGGCCATGGATTATATAGGCTAGTGAATAAAGAGGGATAGCCGTATAGAATACTCAGGATAGAGTCATGTTATACATTATAACCTATAGAGACATCTAATAACAAAGAATTATATTTTCATTCAACACCTTTTATAACTAGGTTTTTTTTTCCATCTTTATTTTATCATACATTTTTCAATCTTCTCTTCCAAGCTCTCTTTGTTATATTCATTTCGGTGTAAAGAAATAGTATATAAAGTTAGAAAACAATTTTTTAAAAGAAAATTACACTGAACACATCTGTATTTGAACAAAATGATATACGTCATCCCTGCCTTTGTTAACTTTCTAGACTTTACACAGATTTTTTCTAATTTTTTATAATTTTATCGGGATAAGAAAGGTCAATAATATTAGCAAAGGTAGAAATATTGTATGTAATTTTATCAATATACAGAGGTGGCCAGAATAATTTCTCCTTTTTCTTAATGGCAAAAGGGCCTCTGCCAATACATTAACATAGTTCATACAGGATTTTTGGAGTTGGAAATCATTACACGTTTGATTTCCTTTTCTTGAAATGAATGTGATCGATTTTTATTATTGGATCACTCTACATGAAATAAATTAATTTGACATGTAGAAATTTAATGACCCACATACGTAATTTAAATGGCTGTTTAGAGTTTTCCATTTGAGAAGTGTTACTAATATAGAAATTTACCTAAAAAGTAGAAAATTTATTTGTGGTTTTCTTTAGCTGGTCTGCAAATGCTGAGACCCGAGGCTGATATCCTTCAGGTCAGACCAACTTTTTTTACCATATTTGCAGATGGAGATGTTGGTCCAAAACCTGGTTCTTCTTTAAATTCCTGTCAATGGTGACAATTTATTATATTCTGGAACCCAATATTAATAATCTCCTCAACTTTGCAGTGGATATGCACAATGCAACCAAACATCAGGATATTTGAGTGGAAAATGGAAACGGGGAGAAATGAAGATGGTGAAAAGTTTTGCTCAAGTTATATTCTTTTTGTTTTGAAGTTCAAAATTCTTCAAATTGGAAACTCAAGGATGCTCATGAAAATGAATAAAAGAGGTTTTAGAATATCACAATTTACATGAGTCATCATTTTTTTTTCTCATAAAAATAAAGTTCACTTAAAAATCTATCGAGTAAACCCCTAAGTTGTCGAAATTGTATGAATCAAACATTTTAGTTCTCAAAATTTTAAAAAACCTTTATTTGTCCCTTACTTTGTAAAAAGCCATTTATTTTAACCTTTTTTGATTTTATTTTTCAGTGTCATTTTATATCAAAAAAGATCAAAGTGGATGTCATTTTATAAAGTTAGGGACTAATAAAAGATTTTTAAAATCTCAGGACATTTTAGTCTGGTCCACACAATTTAGAGGACTAACCCAAGAATTTACTCCAAACGTGTCCTTCCCCTTCAGCTTCTTCACTTCACCTATTCATCTCAGTCCATTAGCTTGTATCTTTTCTCTTCAACACCAGTAACTCCCAAATGTATCTCTATTATTGTATGGAGGGGTACCTGTAAATGAGCAAACCTCACAATTAGATATCTTGGGCAACTTCATGATTCACACTAAAACTTTGTCAAAATAAGATGGTGAACATCACACAATTTCATTTTTCAAAACCAAAATTACTAAAATCATTTCTTAAATATTTACCACAAACTCAATTAGGCTTTTGCATCATTCTATCTTCCATACAAGAGTAAAAACATCACATCCAGCTAAAAATATGAATATATTACCTCAATATCTGCAATTTCTTTCAAAGGCCTATCCGTAAAGTAAGCATATAATGCCCTCAACACTGCCTGCAATGAGAAAAGCATTGAAGAAACTCGAGAATTAAAACCAGCCAACCATAGGACATATACAACTATACAAGTGCAAAATTACGTCTACATTATATGTAAAAGACCTGGTGAGATATCACAACAACAGGTGCTCGCTGTCGTTCAAGCTCAATAATTACGGGTTCTAACCTGCAGTATTATTGAAATTAAAGTTAATTACACCAAATAAAAATTAGTTAGGAGCTAAACAATGCTAAATGTAATGCATCAACCTTTGAATAACATCCAAGTAAGACTCTCCACGAGGATATCGATACCTAAGCTTGTCCTTATTGCGGGATCTGCAATAGAAAAAGTAAAGTAAAATAAAATAACTATAGGTACTTAAAACATTTTTAAACAGCCTTGTGTTCCCTCCAAGCACTTGCATTCTATCTGATATACCAGTTGCATTGAACAAAAAATGAGATTACAAGTTTAATACATACTCATACTCCTCTGGCATGTTCTTCTTGATTTCTTCATATGTCATCCCATCACACACTCCAGCATTTATCTCATCGAGTGGGCGCCATTGTATCTAACATATACAGATAGTAAGTGCTGGAGCACTAAAAGGGTGTAATTTTGTCAATCCATGTCCCCTGATTTAAGGATGGCACTAACCTTGGGAAATCCAACAATTGGACCTGCTGTCAAAATTGTTCGCTGCAGTGTACTAGTCCATATCTAGACACCAGATACAAACATCACAAGCCATTCATCATTTCAATATTTGCACATGTATTTAGTTGATATTAGAACTCATTCAGCATTAAATTAATATAAGTTTCAACAAAAGCCTATACATAAAAAACAAAGTAGTTTTGTTTTGTTTCTTTTAGTAGTGTCAAATATGCAAACTCATGAAAAGCCAAGGGACCCAGTTGGCTCAGAAAAAAAAAAAAAGCTTTTTGCTTTCATTTCTTATTATTGTAAAAGATTACAAAAATATTACTCTGTTTTCAATTTGTTTCTGATTTTCAATGATTTATACATGAAATGGTAAAACAACAAAATAATGTAGTTGTTCGCGAAAACAAGAAATAAAAATAGAAAATGTTCTCTCCAACTAAACAAACTTTAATATAGAATGCTACATTCTATTTTATGTTTCATTTCTTGCCCAAGAGGCTTATTTGCTCAGTTGGGAATCTGTTTATTACTAGAGATACCCCAGATTGGCAGATTCAAGCTTCGATATGAATTATGATCAAATGCCTCCGCAGATCACTTTCTCACCCCATTCTTATTGAATTTCAACATTAATACATAAATCTTTTTTCACTTTTGTTTTAAAAAAATAATTTGTGTATTACTTTAAGGGAGGAACCTAGGATTTCTTTTTTTTTTTTTAATCTTCCTGAAGCTATTGATTATCTTTATCTGGACTGATATCCTAAATATTTCTTTATCAGATTACCTTTATTACAAGAGGCCCAAACAAGAACATTCCCGTGCCAACAGCATAACTACTATCTTCCACTTGAGCTTCAATGCCAAGCCTATAATTCAGAATCTCCCATTCCCACCTTTCTCCCCAATACAAATATTCAATCCAGGCCAACAAAAAGTTACTGACAGAACAATGTCAATCACTAACTTATAACATTTTTCATCATGATAAAGTGATATATATTCTTTACCATTGATACTAGATCACAGTACAACATAAATGCTATATGTAACTAAAGGAAACAAAAGGGTATTGCTAGAAGGAACAAAATTCAAACATCAACTTCGTATAAGCATTAGGTTGGTTCCAAGGGAAAAGGCAGAAATTGAATCTATACAGTTGAAAAAGCTTACAGAAGCAGCTCGTTCTGATTTGAGACGCTTCTCAACAAATTTTGCAAGCTTCTTTTTATAGAGTTCTCCAGCCTCACTGTTGAAACAAATTGCATCATATTCCAGTTAGTCAGCTGAAAATTCGTACTGCCATAGCAATTCTTGTTAAAGAAACTAGATATCACCTTTAAAAGAAGAGAGCAAAAAAGAAATAAATCAAAGGAAGAGGAACCAAAACCATTTCGCCCACTTCTCTTTGCACAAGAGCCATTAGAATCAACTTTTGAATTAAGTCTTGCATCAAAGAGCTGCTAGTATTTTTATTTTCAGCAAAGTGGGTGGATACACCCAAAGCCCAGAAGTAGTACACTACAAAGAGAAACCCCTAGCAAGATAAAAGAAACAAGAGCAATACCTAACAACATAAAAGCTATTAATTTTTACAGATAAGATGTATCCATAAGTCCCAAAAAGAGTTATGATTTGTTGAGTATCCAGTATGCATATGATAAGTATAAATAAGGGTTAGCTCTGGGTTTTATAAGCATCTCAGCAAGTTGTAACATAATACAGTATCAATAGAATATTATTCAAAATCTTTCTTCCCCCAATACCTAAAACTCCATAACTTTTCCAATATGGTATCAGAAAGGTATTCCTCTGTGATTTACCCTATCACTGCTCTACTCCAAGCTCCCTAAAATTTTAGAGTTCTATTATATTTTCATGATTCTTCTTTTAAATTAGTCATCTCTCCTGTCAAGTCATCTTTCGAATATCATTCCTCTCCAATCAGAAAACCATATCCAGTCACCATCCATCTGTTTCTTGACCGCTCTCCACCATTTTGAAATCTCTGGCGAGCCATCAGCCATAAACCAAATGCTTCTCTCTGGTTGTTGATCTCTTTCCCATGCATATGTTGACATGTTTCAAATAGTTTTTCGATTGTCATGCCCTTGCAATTACAGCATATCCCCCAGCTATGTTCTTCATTCCGGCCATCTCCTTCACCCGCTATCCCTGCCGTTGGTCCTCCTCCTCAGACAATCCCTGCCCTCCACTGCCAACTAAACAGTTTTCTGCCCGGTAATACCTGGAGCTAAGTTGACCCATCATTGGTCAAAACCACAGTGGTCTCAAGTCAAACGGACACCAGATGCACCTTCAAGCACAGTTCTTTTCTGCATCCAGCTTTTCTAACTCATCTTCCCACCATGCATAGCAGCATGTGGAGCCTCATTTATAGTAGCTGTCATCTAAGTTGAATTCACCTCAACATCCTCATGCTTATCTCCAATCTACCATCTTTGTCAACTTTGCATCTCGTGTCTCCTCCTATAGATCAAGAGCTGTTTAAGGTCATTTTCTCTCCCCTCTTGTTGTCTCATGGCCTCCTCAACTCAAATATGCCCGTGGGAATGCAAATCATCCTAGCCCCGTGATTTTCCTGAAGATATCAGCCTTGTCACACAACATTCCATGAATATTGGCTAGCCCAATAGCAACTCTAAAGAATCATCCTGGTCTCTCCACTTTGTAGTTTCAAATTACATCGTTTGTTTCTTTTTCTAAAAGGGTTTGATCTCAAATTATATTTTCTCATTATTTCTTATAATTGGTTACCATATTTCCTTATTTTATGATTTGTTTCCCATTTACTTCGAATTATGATTAGTATAAATAAGGATTGGTGCTCAATTTTATATGAACATCTCATCAAACTGTAACACATCAAATATTGTGAGAATATTATTCCATGTTGTCTCAATTTCTTTCCTCCATACCTAAAAGCCCATAATTTCAATGCTCTAACCAGTAACCAATAAAAGGTTTGGTTAGGCTGCCTGACCTACTATTGGCATGGCTCTACAAGATGAGCCTCCACAGTATATGAAAGGGATGGTATCAGAGCAGAGCGTATCCTGCTTTGTTAATGAGCTGCCCGTAGATGTCCAGCCTTGCAAACTTCATGTCCAAATGTTCAGTCCTGGACATGAAAGGATGTATTACAAGTCCCACATTGTTTAGAGGAAAGGCCAATCATGAGTTTATATACTAAGGGGAACCCTCACCCCACGAGCAAGCTTTTTATTTTCAACAGTTACAGCTTTCCAAAGCTTGATCAGGTATTTAGGAGATGAAAAGGTACATATGGACACATAGGAAACCAACAATCAATGTATATGCTAAAATTTTCAGTTACTTCTTAATACCACTATACAGCAGAAGAGCTTTTCCAATAAACAGAACATGTTTAGGTTTCAAACAAGCCTTCATCTTCCTTAAGAAACCAGTTGGTCCCAACACAAGCTGTAACTTCAAGCCTCCAACTGAGATAAATATTGCGGAAAGCTTTCCACTATACTAAAAGGAAGTCAGGGTAAATACCAAGAACAATTGGGCTCATCTTTAGAAAACCTGGCTCACCAGTGACAAATAAGCTAATAATATACCCAGTTTTGGCTTCCTAGAAAATCCACCAAATGGAAGGAGATAAATGGTAATTCCTACAATTGAGGGTTGGAAAATAAAAAAATAAAAAACAAGAGAATGGAACCATAAAGGTTCCTGCATGACTTTTGGGATTCAATGGAAAGGAGAAAAGAGGGAATATTCATTAATATGACTCCATAATTATGATGTGAAACAAAAAAATTGACCTAATGCTCGTCTTTAAACTAATATTCTAGGTCAAGCATAAGCCAATAACACGCTTAAGTCGTGTCAAAATAAGACTCAACATGAAAATAATTTAGATTCTTAATATTCTCACGGTTCAGTTCCTCCTGGAAGCAAAACAGCGACAGGAATTATCATTTTCATTTGTACAACTACCTTTTGTTAGCTTATGTGACATTACGTTGAATACAAGACAGAAGCCAAATATGAGAATACACCTTAACGCAGAGTCTCCTCCAATTCTGCCTCTTACATTATCCTGACTTTCCCCATGCCGGGTAAGTAATATTGGGCGTGGTGTAAGATGCGTATTCACCTGCAAAGTAACAAATTATTCAAAGAAACTTACAAGTATGAAGTAACATCTGCTGAAATCATATCATTAATCTTCTAACAAAAATCATTATCCAAGGAAGTTAAGCAAAAACACACAAGCATATTTAAAAATTTTACTTATTTGTTTTAACTTCAGCCTTACCATTTTGAAATGTCATCAAAGTTTCCCTTCATTGGACTCCAAAAAAGCCACTAACTGAGGTTTCATTGGGGACCTCTTATAAGTGCTTATATGTAGAGAGTCTATCAGAACACTTGCTATTCTGTATTTGTGCTTTTAAGTGCACATACCCAAACATATATAGCTTATTGAATTTAAGAGTTTATAGCATAAGCTCTCATGTAATAAGCACTTGTCAGTATAAGTTGTTTATCGAAAAGGAGCCTTAATAGCTTAAGCTTTTTGGATAGTAGGTGCATGACATTTCTCAATAACCGGATTACATGTTATTACTTAACACAATCATTTCATTTGGTTTGCTTGCTTGTGTGTCAGTGAGGCTTTGACTATAATTAACTGCATTCTCCAAAGAAACTTACCAAGAAAAAGACAATCCGACCAGGTAGGTAGCCACTGATATTGTTCACCTAAATCAAAAGATAGAAGCTGTGAATCATTTACAATTAAAGTCACACTAGATCACATTTCTAAATGGCTAGAGAAAAATCCAAGGAGACACAATATTTGCAACAAGAAAATCCAGAGTATCAGAGCTTCCTCCCCATAAAAATTTTCAAACCACAAAATTATTTTAAAACCATCTCTGCTTTAAACAATGTCAGACAGTATTTGTATATAACTTATCATAAATTATAGGGCTATGCAAAAATTTTGGTCTTCCTTTCAAGTTCCAACCAAGCAATACAAACTCATGGTATAATTCTATTCATAATACAGTTTACACATATAAATATATTCCTTACTGCATGACAACTTTTAGATTGATCGGTTTGTTGACATGACATTGTAGCTTTGGTTAACCAAGAGGCCCAGGGTTCAATTTGCATCTTAGAGCCTAACTGTCAGTCAGATTCTGATCATAAGTTTGTCACCAACAAAGTTTAGAGCTGACTAATGGGCCTTCCAAACTTGTCTGTTTCATGCTATGTTGTATTTTGTATAGAGCAGATACTGCTAAGTTATCGGGAAAAACATAACACGTTCATACAGAAGTAATATGACTTTCTAACACTGATTCTTTGAAGAAAAAACACCCTTTCAATTCTATGCTTACAGTGAACCATGAAATTATAATAAAGACAGGCACAAAGTGGAATTAAGGATATGGTATTTGTAAGTTATTTAAAGTAGAGTTGAAAGTGAAACCATGCCATTTAAGTTTCCCACACAAGTTTTTCTTTTACATCTAATTTAAGAATTAATTAAAAATTTCACTAACCCAAACAACAGCTAATATATGGACAATAGACATGCATATCAACTTGCACTACTAGCTAACCAGACAATGAGTCATGCAAAATGTTCTCCTCAACACATGAAAATGACATAATTAATGGTAAAACTTACTTGTATTTGCCCGCCACATCCACTGGCCATGTCAATCATTTTTATGTAAGATCCTTCTTCTACTGTCTCATAAACCTGGTAATATGAAATCAACATTATTTAAAGCAAAAGCTCACCTAGAATAGCCATTAAAAGTACCTATGAAAGACTTGCCTTCTCATAATTGGCTACACGTTCTTTAAAGTCTCGCAACCCAGCCTCAAAATCCGGTCTGCAAAAGAATTGCTAGTTTCATATGTATCTACATTGTCATCAAGATAAGATGTCATGGGTTTTACAGGAAACATTACTCTTCTGCATAGTCAGGACTTTGCTGAATTTTAAAACGTATATTCCTCTCAATTATGTCTACATCATTGCATATTGTTTCCAGAAAGATAATCTGTAATAAAATGCAAAGATACATCATAAGAGTTCAAAATTAAAGATATCATTTTCATATCATACACAGAGGTACCCATGTGCGAGACTGTGACTACAGTACCTTGCATCTGCCTTCAGCCAGTTTCATCAGCATGTTTCTTCGCTGCTTGCTACTGTTTGTGGCATCAAATATTCCAACCTAATCCAAATTTAAACTTAAGAAAAAGTAATTGAAAGAAGGCATTAAAGTAACAAAGTAATCTAACATGAATGAATTTACCTGGCCACCTTCTTGCATCCAAGATATCATATCTTCAAATGCCAGTTTCGCTACCTAGTGGTGCATGATATATTAAAAAAAACTATGTACATAGAGAAAGGTCAACATAGAGTTAACATTACCAAAATCATCCATGACAAATTGCTAGGTTCAATGTGCAAATCTTAACATTTAGAAGTATATAGGTTCAGTGTATTACATAAATATAGTAATTAGAAAGATTGTATCATTGTATTTATTATATATTTGTTATATAGATATCAAGTCCATGGTGTAGTTGAGGCACAGTCTTAAGCATATTCTTCTCTTCTCTCTCTGTTACACATACACTCTCCTAGGGCATTATAATTTTATTCAAGAAACACAGCTGTGTATGACTCAAGCAAAACAGTTACTAAGGTCTTCCTGAAAATGTTTATTCTCCTACATGTACCAGAGCATTAGTCATAATATAATTTTAACACAAGTGAACTATTGGTGACTAAACAAAAAGGAAACGTTAAAAGTCAAGCTTGAAAGATAAATTAGTTGAATATAATAAGATTGTATAAAGTCTAGAAGCAACATCTTCATAATCTGACAAATAAACATCTGTGACCTAACCATGCACAACCTATAAATTTTACTCTCACAAATTTGAATAAAAAATATTATTGGCCAGAAGTTACCTCATTGCGTGCCTCCATGCCTTCAGGATTGTCAGCTCGAAAGAAATCAGCAGACTGCATAGAAGAATATGACAAGGATTGAAAATTTTCCTAGAAAGCATGCATGACAGTACCATGATATCATGATTCCAAGAATAAAGTTTGCATAAGACAGGAAATCAAGTGTCCATATTGATCACATGATGTAGCACAATTTAAAAGCTGATAACCCTTCATAGTACAAGAGATCATATTAAAGCATTGGTGATGTTAGATTTGACTAATTTATTTTTAGGGTAATGCCCCAGTACTCTCTGACTGGAATACAGTTGAATACTAACCACCTTCCCCATCTTATTATTACTATTCAGTGAGTAGTGGTTTTAAGTTCAGCACAAGGAACAGTTTGTGGCCCTGCATGGCATTCTATTTGACGGTTAAATGTTCAAAGCAAGGTCTTACGCAAGGTTATTACTCTTGGGTGTTAACAGTGTCAAACAAAAGCCCCATATCAATTATTTATAAACTGTGTCAAATTAAGGACAGAGAATGGGTGTCCTAGGTGTGGATTTGTGTAGCATTATTACTGTTGTTGAGGAGACACAATCACAAAGAATCTATCCCTAGATGTCTCTTATTGAACTTAACCAACCACCTTTTACGTTTTTAAACTCCAATAACCCTATTGCATCATCATAATCAACTGAGAATCCATCCCTAGATGCCACTCATCAAACTTTAGAAAAATAACAATCTCTAGATAAAGAATTCTTAGACACTTGAATTATTTTCACCTACCAAATCCTCTGTAGTCTACACTAACATCAACCATATCACTTCTTATGACAAACTGTGTGTACAGGACATCATGCAGTAAGGGGTATATCTAACAAACATTAATAAAAAAATATACACAAAATATTAATCTAACTATTCTGTCATTTCACAGACTACAGAATTCAGATACTCAGTAAATGAGAAAGCATAAACTATTCAATGGATTCTTTACATTAAGTTTACCTGACTAGGACCATGCTTAAGGCGCCGATACTGCAACATTGAAATGTAAGTGTGTCAATTTCATACTTGACATATTTCCAGTCTTCCGTTATGTACAAGACTATTGATCACAAAGAAGAATGGGTCAAGAATGTGAACAACCTTACCAACATTGAAGTGTTTGGTATTATGACCTAACCAACGAAGATATCTTGTAAGTTTAGCTGCAGTGTAAGTTTTGCCTCGTGCTGGCAGACTCACCTAAGAGAAAGAAACTACTAAGAAATGATTTATTTTAAAATGTTCTAATTTAGTAAGATGAACTACAATGGGAATGTGGCATTTTTTTCAGGCACTTGAAAATTCTAATTCTCAAGATATGTAGTTTCATTTTGAATCTCTCTCAAAACTCCAACTCAGCCAAAAACAAAGTGATAATAAAGTGTTGCTAGAAATAATTATACCATGACAATTGCCAAATGTCTATCCTCCTTAGGACCTAGCATCTGATCAGCAATTGCTGCAGCTGCAATAGCTCCAGCAGCTGCTGGAATTGAGTTCTGCCATAAAACCAGGTGCCAGGCAGGGGGGAGCAGAAGCAATTATTTGTTAATAACCTCAATTAAAAAGTTTGACACAATATAAATTAATCCGGTGGAGATAAAATTGAATAATAAAATAGACAATGGAATCATTTGTACAAACCTTAGTATAAGTATCCAAATTAAGATTAGTGAAAGTACTTGAACTAGAAGATTTTACAAGTCTGGGAGATCCAACACCCCTATCAACAAGAAGTCCCCTCTGATCATCTTCCTTTTGCAGAAGTGAAATTGTTCCCACCGAGTGTGATTTAACCATTCCAGGAATTTGGAACACCTTAGATGGATCTGGAGCATTAACCTCTGTCACCTAGTTGGACATCAACTTAGCCTATTGGATGCGATATATTGCTTAATCAAGAATCTATATAACACATTAACTTACTCTTTTTTCTCTCATAACCTAAAGAAGCATTTTGCATTTTAAACATCATTTGTACTGCTACTTGTTAGTTATAACATGATTTACAACAACCAAATTTCATGAAACTAGGAACACATGAAAATAATTCAGAGAATATATAAATCAAAGCCTATTTATTAGCAACAAATATACAACCCCATGATGGGAGATATTTTCTCTGAAGTAGAGATACTTTCCAACAGTTACAACAAAATTTTAGTACTTATCAAAGGAAAACAGAGATAGAGAGAGTAAAATTAACACATATAGGGTATCAAGCATCAACATAATGTCACACTAGACTGATTTTACATTTTCAGAACATATAATCATGAATTTGAAAGTTAAACCTTTATTGTTGCAGGTTGATCAATAGGAACACCACCATCTCCAGTGGAAGATGACATGCTGGCAGATCCACTATTTAGTGATCTGGGATTCTCTGTCAAGTTTGCAGCATATACAGGTGGTGAATTTGTGGAAATTGAGGGAGCTGGGACAACATAATGCTCAAGATCAAGTTCCAAGCCCGCACAAGAGACAGTCTGAATAACAAATAAAAATTAAGCATGAGGTACATAGTAATTGTTTGAAAAAACTGTTTTATTATATACATATTAACTAAAAGTTGGAATAAGGAGCACAAAAAAGGAGCATATCAAGGCTATCAATTATAATCAGACAAGTTATTGAATATGACATGGTAATGTAAGACACATACATGAATTTTGTTAGAATTCTACATTGGCTAGAGTTATATGGTTAATCAAATATATATAAGGTGAGGACAATTCTTATCCCATGAGCTAACTTTTGAGGTTGAGTTAAGCTAAAACCTAATTTCTCAGATGGTATGAGAGTCTATCCTAATGATCCCAATTATAAATAGATGCTCACAATGATTCCTATGTCTTCTCATTTCTCTCTCTTTCAGCATGGGCAAGACGGTGTCATTTGGCAAGACTGAAGTTCAGGGAGGACGACTGGCTTCGGATGTAAGTCCCAGCTACCAGCTTAGGAATTCCTTTCATATTGGTTCTGTGTTGGACTCTCCACTCGTGGTTCATGCTCAACTGGACCATCCCAAGCTTCCCAACTTGAAAAGGTTAGTGTTGAGTCTCTCCATGTTATCTTCTTTACCTTGTGATTGTGTCAATTACATAAGCATGTTGGTAATTCCCATCATAGTTGTGTCATTAGTTAGGCTTTGTCTCCTTTTATTCTAGTTTATTTGGATGTTTGGGTTGTAGTCATGTCATTTCTATTTTAGTATCAACATACTTTGCCCCCTTTATTAATGATTTTTCTTGATGCACTTGGATTTATTTAGCAAAGACAAAGAACCTTTCCAAGTTTTTTTTGTCTTTCAATCATTTTATAATAAAATAAAAACTCAATTTGGTGTTACCATCTGTATTTTACAAAGTAATAATGTCAAAAAATACTTGTCTACATCCTTTCATAATTTCATGACTTCTCATGGAATTCTACATCAAACATCTTCAATCTTGTTCTCATACTTCAACAAAACAGGGTTGTTGAACATAAAAATCAACATCTCCTTGAGATTGCTTGCACACTCTTATTTCATGTTCATATTCCTCATTGTTCCTGGATGATGTCGTCCTTACAACTTGCTACCTTATCAACATGATACCTTCCTCCATTTTAGACAGAACGTTTCCACAACAGGTCTTGTATCCACATTAGTCTCCATCCATCACATCATCTAGTCTTAGGATCCACCTATTTTACACACAATGCGGTCTTGGAGTAGATAACTGCTTTTTTGTTTCCATAAATGTGTTTTCCTTGGTTATACCCAATCTCAGAAAAGGTCATGTTATTTTCCTACTCTTCGGTGTTATTTTATATCCCTTGATGTTACCTTTTTTGAGTTTGTCATTTTCTTTGATTTTATGTCTACCTCTGGATCTTTATATATTTCTTCTTTCATCTCTATTCACTTTTGTCCTCCATAGGAGTCCCCAACACAACCTATTTCACCTCCTAATCACCTTTACAGGGTTTATTAGTGATGACAACATTATTTGACTCCACCATTAACCAATGCTAACACTACTACTAACTCACTTTCAGAGTCATCTCATTTGCTCCCTCCAACCCTACCTCCTAAATCTGGTCTCCCATTGCATTCTGTAAAGATATATGTTCTACTTATAATTTTTTCCCTTATTATGTCAATATAAGTTACAATTGTTTATCTTCTTTCCGTTACACTTATCTTTCTTCTTTGTCTTTTGTTTCAGTTTTCAAGTCCAATGGTGAAACCTTTGCAGTCATGCTTGATGAGATGAATGTTCTTCAATACAGTGGTACTCGGGACCTGGTTCTTCTTCCTCTTAGGAAGTTTATTGTTGGTAGCAAATGGGTCTACACCGTCAAAGTTGGTCCTGCCAACAAGTTAGTCTGGCTAAAAGCTCAATTAGTAGTTAAAGGTTACAAACAATTTTTTGAGTTGGATTACGGTCACATATTTTCTCCCATGGTCAAAATGGCCTCTGTCAAGCCTTTCTTATCTGCAACGTTATTCATCATTAGCCCCTTCACCAGCATGACATAAAAAATGTTTTCCTCCATAGTGATCTTACTGAAGAAGTATGTATGGAGCAACCTCCTAGATGTGTTGCTTAGGAAGAGTCTTCGAGACTTGTCTATTGTCTTCTAAAATCATTATATGATCTCAAACAGCCAACGAGGGCTGGTTTGTCCGATTTAGTACTATGATTCACCAGTTTGGCTTGCTCAAAGTGCAGCTAACCACTCAGTTTTCTTTTGTCACTCAGCCACAGAATACACTTGCCTAATAGTGTACACATACGACATTATTATCACATAATGATCACCATAGCATTAGATAGATAAAACAACATCTTTGTTGTCATTTTCAAACAAAAGATCTTGACAAACTTTGATACTTTTTAGGGATAGCGGTGGCATAATCCAAAAATGATACTGTGATTTCTCAAAGGAAGCATGCAATGAATATTCTACAAGAGATTGGACTAATGATGGGTGCTAAACCTACTAACATTCCTATTGATCCTAATGTCAAATTTCTCCCAGAACAAAGAAAGCCACTTTCAAATCCGAAGAGATATAAAAAACTAGTTGGTAAGCTAAATTATATCACTGTTACTCATCCAAACATTTTCTTTGCAGTCAATATGGTAAGTCAATTTCTTAACTCTATATGAAGGGCACTGGAATGCAGTAATTCACGTCATCAAGTATGTTAAAAGAAGTCTAGACAAAAATCTCTTATATGAAGATAAGGGTCATACCCAAGTTGTGGAATACTCAAATGTAGATTGGACATGCTCTCCCGCTGATAGGAAGTTTATTGAGTCATGACTTCAGCCACTTATGAACTCATTTTGCTCAAGCAGTTGCTCAAGGAACTGAGATTTGGTAAGATTAATCAAATGACACTCATTTGTGTTAATCAAACAACATTATATATTGTGTCACATTTTGTCTTTCATGAGAGGACCAAATATATTGAGATAGATTTTCACTCCATTAAAGAGAACATCTTGTCCAAAGATATCACCACTTGTTTCGTTAATTCCAATGACTAATAGGCAGAAGTTTTTATTAAATTATTGAGAGGTCCTAAGATTAGCTACATATGTACAAGCTTGGTGTATATGATTTGTATGCTCTAACTTGAGGGGGTATATTAGAAATATGACACTCATTTGGGTTAATCAAACAACATTATATATTGTCTCAAAATTTGTCTTTCATGAGAGGACCAAATATATTGAGATAGATTTTCACTCCATTAAAGAGAAGATCTTGTCCAAAAATATCACCACTAGTTTCATTAATTCCAATGACTAATTGGCAAATGTTTTTACTAAATTATTGAGAGGTCCTAAGATTAGCTACATATGTACAAGCTTGGTGCATATGATTTGTATACTCTAACTTAAGGGGGTACGTTAGAAATATGTAAATAAGGTAAGTAGAATAATTATAGTAATGTTGTAATTATAGTAATATTATAATTAAAAAAATTATATTTTATAATTATGATAATTAGGTAGCCAAATATCCTGTGGTTAATTCTTATATTAGTGATGTCTATTATAATTGCATGCTCTGCTATGTAGTTGAAATGTATGGATGGATTCATCCTATGTTTTCTCACTTAGGAAAATACCCTATGACAATAATCATTTTGGACTATCACTTAGGAAAATACTACAAAATAAACTATAGGTCCATGAAGAGAAAGACAACTAAAACTCCTAGCTTTAATGAGAAATCCTAAGTCATGACCAATTCCCTCAATAGAGTTTCTATAGGTCTTCTCCAAACATGGCCAAACCACCTAATCTACCAATTTTTCTACTAGAGGTACTAACCCAATTTTCTTTTAATGCATGTAATCATAGTCCTATCTTATCTAATATGTCCAAAAATTTAACGCAACATTCTCATCTTTACTTCACTTAGTTTATTTTATTGTTGGCTTCTTACCACCTAGCACTCAATTTCATACAACATCCCATGTCTTATAGCTATACAGTAAAATTTCCCTTTTTTAACTAGAGTAGTACCTTTCTATCATAAATAACGCACTCTTCCATTTCAAGCACCCCTCCACTCTACATATCATTTACAGTAAAGTAAAAATAAGGTGATTTTTGTTTGAAGTTATCATCTGAATTTCAAAATAAAGATGAAAAAAAAAACCGTCAACTTTCTTAAAGAGTTTCTGATTCTTAACGCCATGCACCACCACACCACAACCACATCTTCCAAGGAGAATAGCAAACATAAATAAAACTGGTTGTTAGAGTCTTACCTCACTACCTGTCTGAACTTCTGAATTTATGCTGACATCAGGTATGCCACGTACAGCCGAACGACGGAAATTCTCCTGATAAACCCTCCAACTAGCCGCAAGATCAAAGGCAGAAACCCTTCTTGCTTCAACAAACACTCGATACTCAAGAACTTGATCATTATCAAGCCTAAACAAAGCAAGCCTTGCCCCATCTTCCAATGCTCCCCCAATCAGTATTCGACTTGGACCCTCCTCAACAAAACAAGGTGAATTCATGTACTTGGGCTTCAAAAGGAATTTGAACTCTAAAGCTTCTGAAAATACCAAACAAAACCACACTTTCTAGTTAGAAACGTAGTCTAGACACCCCTTTCATATTTCCCAAACTTCAACACACCTATTAACAAGGAGTCTCAGCTAGTGGTGTAACCAATAGAACTATCACTCAATGCTCAGAGTAAGACTTTGCATTTTTCTTTTTTTTTACTTTTTTCCCCTTTGTTGTACATAAATTTTACTATTTAACTTAAAGGGCAAAGCAAGAAAGAAAGCATTACCGTGATTAGGTGGAACAACAAAGCTCAATTCCCACATAGATGCTGATTCCCGTTCCATGGAAAGCTAAAATTTTCCACCAAAAACAATAACAAAAAAAGAAAAGTAAGAGAGACCCAGAAAGATATTAATAAAATGGTGAAGTGGGTATGAATCAAAATTACAGCTTTGGAAGGATCCCAAGAAGGGGCGAGTGGGAAAGATCCAGAAACGTGAGGGAGAAGGTCCCCAGAGAGAGTGAGGTTGGGATTCTCCATCTTCACCGAAACATAGAGCAATCCCGGTATCTTTAACGGTGCTTGCTGAAGGCCATCTAGCTCTTCTTCACTACCTGTCCCCATTTCTTCTTCAGAGTTTCTAGCAGTAACAGCGTGTGTGCACTTGCAGCAACTGAAGCTGAGTAGAAAGTTTTTATGCTGTGAATGTCTGAATAATCTTTATTCCTTATCCAAGTGTGCAAATAACTTGTTCCTACGTGTTAGAACCGTGAACTCATCAATCAAATTATAAGTATTACTTATTTTATTTTGTCATGAAATTATGTAAAAGAAACTTATCTTTTTCAGGGAGAAACTTAAGTTATTAAAATTGATAAACAATGGAATGAATTTTGTCCTTTCCATTTTTATCTAATGAAAAATTAGAATGGATTGAGATAAAATGGGAGAAATTTATAATTTTTATTTTTTAATAAATTATACTTAATTATCTATATATTTTTAAAATAAAGTATATATTAAAAATATTTTAATTTAAATAATATGTAAAATTTATATAAAAATAAAAAGTTTGATATTTTGCTAACAAAATATTACAATTTAATATAATTATTATATATATTGAGATATATTTAAAATATAGGTAGAACTATTTTCTATATTATCAAATGTAATCATGTCTTTTCAAATCAAGTTTTTGTTTGAATTTAAAATTCTTTTTAAATTTGATTGAAGCAATTTTTTTTCAAAATTAAGTCAAGATTGTTTAGTTAAAGTTTTAAATTAAATTAATTTTAATAATTATGAGTTGTTTAATTTTTTATTTTAGTATATATTAGTCAAGTTTGCTCTTAATTTTGTAATGTAATCCATTGATCTTATTTATAGCCTATTTGTTTTACGGTTGAGCAATCAATTCTCGTAATTTTTTAATGTAAAACATATATTTTTAAAAAAATATATGATTGAGATTAATTTATATATATGTATAAAAAATATTTAACATTTTAAAATTAATTTATCAAAATCAATTCTACTCAATTTTAAACTAAATAAACATTTATAAAATTCCTTTAAGAGAATTATATAGATTAAGAAAAGTTGTTAAAAATAATTAATATATTAATTTTGAAAATTTTATTACAAATTTTAAATTTATCCTTATTTAAAATAAAACTCTTATCATATTAATTATAAAAACTTTGAAAAGGTTTAATATCTATGAAGGATAAATATTTAAAAAATTAATAAATAATTTTAAAAATTTAGAAAGGATCTTATATTAAAGATAAAAAAATAATAAATTATCAATTTAATTTTTAAATTTATAACATCTTTTCATTTTAATCTATAAATTTTAAATTATAATATTTTAATTTTTAATTTTATTAAATATTTTTCATGTTAGTACCTATTATCAATTTTCATTAATATCATATAATTTAATATTTTATTTAATCTGTTAATTTTCAATTTAACACCTTAAATGTTATGTCATACCAAAACGATATTATTTAACACCAAAAAAAAAATTAAATTTATTTTTAGTAAAAAATTAAAAAAACTATTATTTTACTCTCATCTCTTTCGAACTTTTACTAACCAATCTCAAATATTTGAATCAAATGAACTAGTTGAAGAAATAAATATTAAATTATGTCATTATAATATGATATAAGTTCTATTAAAAATAAATTTTCCAAATATATCAATTGATATTGGAATAAAGGTACGTAGGACAAATTTTGTTATTATGTTATCTACAACAAACGAAAAAATAAAAAGCAATATCACTTCTTAAAGAAAAAAATGTCACAAATGTGTTAATGCTTCTAAAGTTAATAATTCTAACAATAAAACTTTCAAAATTATTGTTCTTTAAGAAATTAACTGAAATGAACCCTTATTCATTCCTTTTAAGTCATTTATTTAAATAACTTCAAGTATTTTTATTCAAGATTTTTAAGCATGTCATACTAACTTAAGAGATATATTGTAGTAACCCTTGTACACTCTCATAACAGACTCTCTTTTGATCTTAGATCTTTGCACTATTTGTTGAAATTGTTTTATAAACGTCACGTAAAGTATGATGTAATGATGAGGAGCAATTCTTATAAATTTTTAAAAATAGGTAGGAGTCCCTATACATAGAAACAACAATGCACATTAATAAACACAACTAATGTAAAAACATTCACTTTGGTAGTTGGAGATTTTAATTGGTGCTTTGTTTATACAAAAATAAATAATAAACAAGGCAACAAAGATAGAGCAACAAACCCTAATTAAAAAATATATATAAGAACAAAATTTAAATGCAGTATAATTTTTAATGCCAACTTTTATTACGTTTGTTATTAAATTAGAACTCTAATTTTAACTAGAGAACAGTATAAAAATGTTTATAACATTTAAGTTTTATCCTTTATATAATCAAGTATAATAATAATAATTAATTATATTTGTATGCGTAACAGAACTATAACAATAATAGCATGGAAATGGAGATAACATGTAATAACAGTGAACAATTGATTTCCAAATATACTTATATAAAAGGAAAGATTTATTATTGAGAGATGAAGTGAGAAACTGAAAATAGGATTTACAAGAAAATGAGCCCCAAGTGTCTAGGCTCCAAATCCTCTTCTTTGGATTAGAAAAAGGAAAGATATCTGCAAACTTCTTAAGTGAAAATTCCATGATAATGTCAAGAGATGAATAAAACCGGGTTATAGGGGCATTGTGGAAAATAGAGAAATGAAAGAGTCTAGAGGAATGTCACTCACCTAATGTCAAATTTAATGAGAACCATCCCTCAAACCCAAGGAAATAAGTGGTATAAAGGAAGCATGAGTAGCTGCTTTAACAGCAGGATTGGCAACCACCCATTGGAATGAGGACTATACTTTCCAACAATTGGAAGCCACACAGTAGTTTGATGGGAAGATGCCAAAGGCATTTAGTAGTCAATGCAATGTTTTCACAAACCACATTCCTTACTAGCATGAGGAACAATTACCATTTGCATCTCTACTGTCTTCATATTCTTTCACTATCTACATTTTATTATCTCCGGTTTAGTTAGTTAAAATATGATCTTTAACACTTTATTTATAAACCAATAAAACATAAATAATATTATAAAATAATGAACATTTATTATATACAGATCTAGATCTTCATTCATAAATCTAAAAAATAATTTAATTCTAACTTTTTTAGTTACAAAAAATTTGAAATTTTTAGTTTTAATCATATATATATATATATATATATTATCCACATTCATATTCATAAACTTTGGTAAATATTTATTCATATCTATATCCAAACTCATCAATCAGATAATTACTCTATCCATTATTAGTATCTTTTGCTGGTGTCTAATGGATATTGCATCCATTCTCATCCTTAGATGCATGTTTGGCTCTGCATTCGAATTTCGTGAGAGTGTGTATTTCAAACACATTTATTAGTAGCATTGGGGATTTGGACATTTGTCTACCATAATATCCATGGTATAACACATATTCAGACATACTTTAAAGGTGATCTCTAATTAGCCCATTAGCATAAACTTCTTAATACTCCGAGCAAGAACCACATGCATGTGAAAAAGAGATAGCATAGAAGGATACTAGATGTAGTAGTGCGTAGTATTATGTAACGGCTCTGGTTGGAAATGATATATTTCTTTAGCCAGTTTAGATTTGGATTATAGAGGTGGGATTATGATACTTGGTGGTGTCCAATGTGATAGTGAAGACAAAACTAGTGAAAATATGCAAGAAGATAGGAGGCAATTTCTTGAAAAGAGATGCAGGTTTAGAGCTTGTTGATATAATTGAGAAAAATTGTGTTGGAAAAGTCAATGAATCCAATTCCTATCAGCAAATGCAAGTGGCGTTCAAATAAGCCACTAAAAAAATTATGAAAATTTTCAATTTCGCCCAATTCTATCAGAGATGATCAAAATTGTGATGCTTAAACCTAATGAGAAAAGTGTGGTTACACGTCCAAAGATAGGTGAAATGAGATGGAAAGAGGAGAGAGATACAAAGGAAGGGAAAAGATAAAGAAAGATGGAATGTGATATGATACAAAAAGTGATATTAGGATTAAATTCAATGAGATTTAGGTGTAACTTCTTTTTTGGAGGGGTGATTGTACAGAAGTTGTATCAAGAATGCAGAAAAAGAAATAGTTTTATAGCAAATATGTACCGGTATATATTCTACTTTTCTTCTTTGAAACAAATTTTTGAATTACATTTATACACAGAATCATGAACACCTAGAGATCAATTGGGAAAAATCTACAACCAATCATTGGTAATGTTTTGAACCAACATTTACAAGCTGACTATTCACTTCTATTGCAAATACCTCTGCTAAAGGTTAGAGTTAGACATGGTAAACCATACCAACTTCTAGCAATGAAGTATGAGCTACATTTAGAACAACATCAGAGTCTCTACAATTTTTACTCAGAAAAGCATATACAACATCTATGGCTAATTTCTTGAGGATTGAAGATGATTTCTTTGCCTCTGCATAGGAATGGCCCATTATATATGTAACACCAGACTCTTTGGCTTTTAAAATTTGCAAAGACTCATCTTTATAGGGAGATTCTTGAAGTTGGTCATCACCATTCTTCTTAGCCCGTGAAACACATGGAAATGGGAAAATTTTCTCTTCACAACATGAGTTATTCAAAGGGTGTTGTGATACACCAAGGTGTTCCACATTTATGTTTTCATCATCCATAGACAATCGTTGTTGTGTTGATTCGGGAACACTGTCCTCTACTTCTACAAATTGTATTATTGCAGAAACCAACTTATTCTCAAAATTGTAGTTCTCCTGTTGCAAATCCTTGTAACCATATCTGATAATGCAACAAAACATGCGGTACTCCTTTGGGCCAATCCTGCTGATGACCAACCGTTCATTGTCACTGACATAAGGGACTTGAACGGATTTGACACATACAAAAACTAACACCTGATGGAATGCTGGCAAGTTTGTAACAAAATGGCCAAAAATAGAAGGGACACCTGAAGCCAAATTACTGAAAATTATTCCTATTCCGGGGACACGGACCATACCTAAGCAAGGTCCCAAGGATAGTATCTTGCTCATTGAAACCTTGTTTTCCACATCAAATTCATGTTTCTTCATTGTTCCATAGTTCCAAGTGAACATTATACCCATAAAGATAAAAGATAGCACAAGTGGGATCCATCCTCCTTCAGGGACTTTGCAAATAGAAGCTGAGATGTAAAGCAATTCAATTGATCCAAACAATAACAAACATATAAGGGCTTTTGTTATTCCTTGCTTCCAAACAATCACAATTACCAATGTCATCAAACATGTTGTCACAAACATAACAGTGGTGGTAGCCAGCCCTACAGACCAATCAAAGAAGTTGAAGTTTACTTATCAATACTTCAAATATCAGAAGTAAACATAGTGGAAAATAAGCATACCATATGCATGACCCATCATATTTGTATCCCTTAGGCCAATTGTGACAGCTAAACATAGGCACATTAATATCCAATTGACTTCTGGGACATAAATCTGCCCATATATTCTGCTTGAAGTATGAACAATCTTAACAGGAGGAAAACAATTTAATGCACAACACTGGCTTATGATGGAAAAGGTAGCAGAAATTACTGCTTGACTTCCAACAATGGCAGCAAAAGTGGCCACTATGAAAACTGGCCAAAATACAGTTTCTGCAGAAAAAAGTAGCAAAATTACACTAGCGATGCCATAAATAATATTGGCAGTTTGTGATTTCTTGAAATAATTTCTTGCCTGGTATGGCTTTGTAGAAACTTCCTTGAATGTCATAATGGTGCTTAGAGAGAAATGCAGCCTCACCCATATATGCCAAAATCAGGCAAGGATATACTAGACATGTGAAAGCTATCTGAGATTTAAGGGCAATTGTTAAAGCATATATATTTTGGTATGGTAGACTAGCATATTGGAATCAACTTAGTTACTTACTCATGGCTTAAATATATTTTAATTCCTTTAAATATGACCAAATTTGGTTTTAGCCTTCCAAAATTTTTGTTGATTTTGGTCCTTATAAATTTTAAAATTTTTAAAAATATTCAAATATTACTACTCTGTGATGACATGACATACATCTAGTCATGTAATGTTAACAATCATTTTGAGGTGATAAGTATTGTGACATGTTTAGATGCATGCCATCATCAGTTCATTCTAACAGAAACTATTCAGAAGTTTTAAAATTTTTGAGGACCAAAATCAACAATTTTTTTAAGTACTAAAACCAAATTTAATTAAATTTACAGGAATTAAAAATATATTTTACCCATTTTTCATACATTCTATATTCTCAAATCTCCCTTTACCTTTATTGAAAGTGCAGAAAAATGACCCAAGTCAGCATACATTGCCTCCACTCCTGCACCAATGTCACAGAGGAAAATTACTTCAACTCTTTACCTGTTAATAAAATTCAGTATATGATAGGTACCTGTGATTGAAAGCACCACTCCACCTAATGACATCCATCCTTCAATGCCAGTGTTTTTTAGGAACCTCAGCATATATAGTGGAGAAAGTGCATGGTATATTTGTCGGTTCCAGTGGAATATGTTGTATATACCTATACCACTGATACACAAAAGCCATGCTGCAACAACTGGGGCAAACATGAAAGCAACTCTATGTGTCCCATGATGTTGAATGGAGAAAAGGGCCACTAAAATGATGCATGAGATTATAACAACATGATCTGCACAAATAATATATAGTTATAAAAATTGTGCATAATATAAAGGTAATGAAAGAAGCTTGTTAGGCTTACTGTCATGGAGTTGTTTGATCTTAACTTGAACTCCTGAAACGGCTGAAAAAACTGAAAGGAGCACAAGGGATGTTCGTTAACCCAAAGTAGACACAAATACAAATGTTTGTACATATATCAACTCTTGAACTAATTCATATAATCCCATAATAAATAAAATACAGTAAAAAAAGTGAAGATCCATGACCTTGGGAATATGGCATAAATCTCTTGAAATGTAATGCAGGAGCAATTTCCTTTTACTAAAATATATTGGAATGGTAAATTCCTTAAGTATTAGTATTGGGAGGTTCCTTTACCTCCAAATTCTAGAGATTTCTTAATTAGAACCCTTTAACATATCTTATTCCCTCACTTATTCTGCAAAATATACAGAGGCTTGCAACCTCCATTGTAAAATACTTGTCTAATAGTAACCACCCATAAGGAATTTATCAGTACCATCCAATTTCCTCATTATTATATAAGAATTAACAAGATCCCCATTTGACCCCTAAAATATTTCAGTCCATTGGGGTCATGTGCTAGATTAATATGACATTTGAAATATATAATGTTCTTGAGCAAGAGATCCCTAAGCAGAACATGTTTCACAGAACAAATTGAAAGGAGAATAATATTTGCCTTTTCGGCCAAACTTATTAGTTAGAAAAGTATAAAATGTCAAAACCTTCAGCAATTTTTTTCCCCTTACTTTGCTTAAAAGTACTTAGACTATATTACATCGTACATTTTATAGTGAATGCACAACTATTGTGGGAAGATCCATGTGCAAAATTAGAGCCAATTTAGATAAACTTTTCAATAAACACTTGAAGGAGAAGAAAGTTAAATATATCAAGGAGGTAAAATGAATCAAGATTCTCTAATATATTAAAATTAACTTATGCAACTCAACTTTTGCTTAAGTTCTCTTATCTAACTTCTCCATAAGCTGAGTCACTAAGATGCATAAGTAATATTAACTTATGAGCGAAGTTTGATTCATTTTATTTTCTTCTCCTACAAGTGGTTGTTGAAATATTTATATAAATTGACTCATATTTTCTGTAAACGGTATAAGTATTTAATCTGAAACATGTTATCATCTACTGATGAAATTAACAAAAATTAATAATTCCAGCAATTAGTAATCGGATAAAAGTACCATTTGAGGGATGCATTCACATAACTGTAACAAAGTCAATGATGGATCACATACTTCATGCATTCTTATAGAAAGCTCAGGGGCTTCTCTTGATCAACTACCTGATATTGCAGGAGTAATCACACCATCCCCAATTGTCATACAGGTTCCTAGCAGAACAAAGATCAACAGTCCTTTCTGGAACTTTGGGTGCTTTTCAAAGAACAACTTCAAAAATGCAGATAGCCATGTGTCTTCAGAATCATCAGTGATGTAAGAAGATAACTTCTCATCTGTGGGTTGTTGATTAGGTAAAATGCTCAGTCTTGCATGCCGGCAGAGAAGTGAGTATAATGCAAAGGTACCTCCTGTGCAACAAAGTGAACAATTAATTCTAGAAAGATTTAATTAATGATCCTCAGGAAGAAGAGAAAACACCATCTTGATCTCTGGATGATTTGAGATTTAACTAATGTACCTTCCCCATTGTCATCAGCAGTCATCACAATGAAAACATATTTGAAGAGAGCAATAATGGTAAAAGTCCAGAAGATAAATGAAAGCACGCCAAAAATTTCTTCGTCATCTTCTTTGAGGCTCAATTTCCCTGAGAATGTGGTCTTGTAAACATAAAGGGGAGAAGTACTAAGGTCACCATAAACAATTCCAAGACTTTGGTAAGCCAGAGTGAGCACAGTTGCACAAGATGTTCTCTTCAAATTCTGATAAAGAAAGACAAGCATAAGAAACTAGTAATTCACAATACACATTTAACATTAGCCAGGTTGCATAAGACAAAGTAAATAAAATTTCTATTCAATTTCATCATTCGACCAATAGCATTCAATCAACTTCTTAGTATCATGATCATATGTCAGAACAACATCTAGTTCATTGTCATTTTTAAATTTAAAAAGGGAAATGCTAGAATTAAGACTTTTCTCAAATTAAAACCCCTTATGACCAACATTCTCCATAATTTAAAGCACAAACATTAACCAAACATGAAAATTGAAGAAATGAAATAAATAGAGAAATTAGAAGTAGTTCATCATAATTAGATGCTAAAACTCTCTTTGGGAAACAAGGATGTATACGCTGTGAAAGATGAGAGTTGGATAATGTCAACCTTGATAAGCTTGATTATAAAGTACAAATAGCAAAGTGAAGGATCCAATGTAATATTAATATGACTCATACAATGCTAAAAGCCAGTAAATAATTAGAAGAAGAAATCATGAAAAGGACGTTAATGCATCTAAAATCCCAAACAGAACCTGGCAATGCCCTTCTTATACACCTCAGAGGAATACTATGAATAAAAGTAATATCTTGTGAGTTGTCAATACAATAGAGAAAACACCATTTAGCTCAATATATCAAACTTGTTCATGAAAGTTCACAGCCTTAAAAGCATATTCCAGAACATGGGCAAACATGAACTCATTCTTCATTAAGTAATGATTATGTAGAAGTGGATCAATGAGTAAAAAAAAAGTTGACAAGAGACCATGCAAGCATTGAGGGGAGATAATTACTTAGTTAAAATTTAAGGATGTAAGAACAAAAAAAGATAAGAAAAAGAGTACCTGCTGAGAGAGTCCATGTTCCACAAATTGCTCAGATGGATTCATGGCTGAAAAAGAAAGAGAAGTGAAGGATTGGTGCAGAACCAAAGATGAGGTCAATTATGATGAGACAGAGAATATATAGAAGAAAGGGTAGAGAATAGAAGGGATGATGAATAGAAGAGGTGAAGTAGTAGAAAGGCAAGTGGTGTGTGTGTCCAAAGAAGTTGCAAAATGCATTCAATGCTCTTTAACTCTCTCTTGGTGGTGGATTTCATTAACCAACCTAACACCTTCCAGTCCCCTCACCCCTCAAAATGAACTGTGAACAACCTTTTCTCAATCTCTTATTTTCTGTATAAATACTACTTATAAATAGTATTTGTCGCATCAAGTGAACATGGAATACCTGGAATGTGTAAAAATAATTAAAGTGGATGGAGTAACTCAAAAAGTTATTTCAAGTAAAGAGGACAGAAGCCTTATTAAAAGTATCTACATCATATTTCTAAGTAATCTAAAATATTTTAACATATTAACATCTTTTTTAGTTTAAAATTTGATATATGATACGTGAAGTTTGTAAAATTAGATATTTATCATATTTATAGTTTAATATTAAATTTAAATAGATTATGATATCGTGTTATAAACAAACGTGGTTTAACTTATTAATTCCAAAGAAGTTGTCAAAGTCTTATTATAAAACGTATTCAATGTATAATATCTTAATTTTTTACATAATTAAAATTGAAGTAATTTATTGTTGTAAAAGTATATTCTTATTTAGAAAATAAAAATAAAAACCTATTCTTCCATTATCTATCATCTATCATTAGATTAATGTCTTTATCCTAGTAACAAATATAAATTCCCCCCACCTTGATTGAAAGTTCAATGGTAGGCTCTATTGTTGGGCACTTCCAGGTATTTTTTGGTACTAGATACTCATAGGTTTGGCGATTTGGTACATATATTTTTCTCTATTTCAAGTAATTTGGATTCTCATTTTTATTCTTTTCATTTATTATTATTATCATTATTCACAAGCAGTTATTGCACCTTTTAAAATGTCCTTAGAATATAATTGGAAACAAAATTTTTATATAAAAAAATAATAGAAAAAGGAAAGGTTAGATTTTTAATTTGAAATTAATTTTTTTAAAAATTTATGGATAATGAAAAGGGGGAAATGAAAACATAGTTTTGATCAAACAGTTTATGGCCGACTTAAATTGGCAAAGTGGGGCATATTGATAAATGATAATTAACAAGGAACATTGAAGTAGATGAATGTTTGGTCTTGCTTGACCTTTTTCACATCTATTAATGGTAAAGAGCTAAGTTTTCCACCAAACAAAGGTTTGAAGGCTGAGGAGTTAAAAGCTTTGTTCATTCATTCTATCACTATCCTGTGCAGAATTCCACAATTGAAGTCTACTAAGAACAACCTTTTCCTTTCTAATGAAGAAGAAAGTATGGCGAACCTGAATTAGGCACCCATACTATGATGTTAACAACCTACCAAACTATTAAGACATAAAAGATACAAAGAATACTTTCTAAGTCTTTTTTTTTTCGTTTTCAATTGTATACTTTTCTTTTGGTAGTCTATGTTCTCCTCTTTCAATTTTATTATTTAACCATCATAAACTAACATGGCAATGAAGTTATATATAATTATATGTATTTTTTATACTTTTATATAAATTTAATTGAAATATATTGATATATAAAATTTTTTATATTATCATTAAATTATGAATTATTATATCATTATACATGTTATAATTTTAAATTAATTAATAATATAATATAATATTTTTACACTAATCATATATCAAAATTAAACTCTTATAAATTTAATTCTCCACTTTAAAATTAATGTATATATTTATTTATATGTGATCCACATATTACAAGATAGAGAAAAAAATATGTGGGTCCTATAATTTTAAGCATTATAAAGTTCACCATATTTCTCTTACTGCACCTGCAGTTCGCATGTTAAATGATCCAAATCACGTCATACTTTGTTTATATATGTTATTTGATAATAATTCCCATCCATGATTAAATTATCTACACGCCTTACCTCTCACTATTAGATTCATCATTATGATTTATTTGTTGCTGTTTGTTATGAACATCTAAATCTTCTTTAGAGAAAATGAAAAGAGGATTGAAATTTCACGTATCTATCAATTATTATTCACCAACAATAAGGTAAGTGAGCTTTCACAAATGATTGACAGTAACGAGTCAACATATTTTAGAATCTTGGGACATGATCATCTTATTTCTTGGGTATATAATAGAAGCTAGACAATGAAAGCTTTGATTATTTTTGCAATATCAATTAATCATTAGATTTCAGCATCACATAACAACGAAATATTGTTAAGAAAAAGATGATTTTATTAATCATTGTCTTTAGATAATAGTTAATTACTTAAAAATTAAAAGTATAATATATATAGTCTTATCAATATATTTTTCTCATAAAACTTTAATTTATTATTTTTTTAAACAAATCTAATGAAAAAAAAAATACAACCCAATAATTTTGAACTTAATGATTCATATCCTTTTCGATCAAATCATTAAATGTGTGTTTCTTTGAAATATAACTGCACAAGAATTATGATTATTGCTCATACATTGCATGTTTGAAAAGCAAGGGAAAAGGGAACTTGAAAATGTAATTAAGTTTTGAAAAATGAAAAGGGTAAGAGCAGGCAACTGATTGGTATGCTTTCAATATCAAAATTTAATGAACAGACCCCACTTTTATTCACTTAGTTCCAAATCTCCATAAGTTATACCCTTTGGTGTATGAAAGATAGCGCACGGGGGAAGTTGATGAATGTTCTCAACCTTATCCAATAGTTGCTTTCAATGGATCCTTCTTAATTATTCTATCAACAAAAACATTACATAAATCTATATATAATCATAGAAGCTATTAGATTGAATTAAAAATATTAGTGAATAGTAAAGTAAAATATAATTTCTTCAAAAGGAAAGGAAATTAGCTGCCATATCTATGTGCTTTCATTTTTCCTCTTTGATGTACATGTCCTTTTAGGGCATTTGTTTCAAGCTTTAAGACTGTAGTTTTGAGAATGTCATTTCTAAGAATATATTATACAATGGAAAAGTTAAATATCTAAAGAAAAAATTTTCATCATAATGATTTTATCTGATTAAAGCAGAATTATCTTTGTGCAGCATATTTGTGATTTTGTACCAAAATATAATGAAAAGGTTATTTAAATTAGGGTATTTTTAAAATAAGTTTTAAAATTCAAATTATATTAAAAAAAGTGAGAGCGTAAAGAGAAGTTATATTTTTTTGAAACAAAATACTTCCATTCCTCACTATGAGATTAAAAACATAAAATAATACAAGGATGTCAATTTTCAAGAAATTACTAATGCTTAAGAATTTTTAAAAAAATTAAAATTCACCAATTAAGAGATACTATCACGTTTAGAAGTTTACTTTCCAAGACATAATTTTTTAAGTCTTGAAATAATAAAAATAATTTTTTTATGTTCCTTCGGCTTCTTAAAATAAAAGAAAATTTATTAACATGAATTTTAATTATTTTTATAAAGTTCATTAAAATCAGAAAAGAATAATATGTTTTTTATTTATTTAAAAAAAAAGACCTCGTAAACTCAATCCACATTAAAATCACGGGAAATATAGTTAGTTTTTCACATTATCCATCACCTATTGAGGACTCAAATCGAATAAGTTGAGAAATAAACTAGTAGAAGCCCGTTAGCTACAAAAATATAACTAAAAACAAAAAGTAGCTAAACAAGTATTAAGTGGAATCATATAAGGAGACATTCACAATTTGCCATCGTAATAATTTGATTCAAAATCATTTTATCTCTTCTAATTTTATAAGAAAAAAAATATGTCTATGCTTATTGTTTAATCAGTTTCAAGCCTTAAAGTTAATCAAGAAAAAAGGGGAAAATTAGTTAGTAAGAGTGCACTAAAAACACAATTTATAAATGTGATATTTTACAATGTTATAAGTTAGTCCATGTTTGAGAAGTTTTACGAGAAAATAGTTTTTTTTTTAAAAATAGGATGTTACAAAAAAATAGGAATTTTTAAAATAGTTAAAGCAAATATATATATATATATATATATATATATATATATATATAATTTTACTATACTAATTATTAGTTCAATTGGTGCTATTGTTAGCCCAGCTTAAACCCACAGTTCATAATCCCAATTTAGTCCAATATAATTTCTCAAACTAAAGGTTATTACCAAAACCAAACTCATAAGTTATAAACAAAAGATATGGGTAATTAATCAGTACTCCTCACTGTTTTACACAAGATAAACAATGAATTTAATTTTAATAATTATTAGTCTAAAAAATTATATTTTTAATTAATTAAAAATAATGTTAATATAA
Organism: Canavalia gladiata; assembly: GCA_037954105.1. NCBI lineage: Eukaryota > Viridiplantae > Streptophyta > Magnoliopsida > Fabales > Fabaceae > Canavalia > Canavalia gladiata. The sequence continues at coordinate 39,287,788 of CM075664.1, read as the reverse complement.
AGTTTAAAATAATTATTATCAAAATTAATATTTTTAATTAAATATAATTTATAATTAAATAATAATATTCCAAAAATAATTATACTATCAATATATCAATTAAATTCACAAATAATATCTTTTTCGAGCTATTAAAAATAGTCCTTATAAGTATTATCTTTTTCTCTACATCTATTAATAATGTCACAATTATAGTCTCTCGACCTCATCATGCATTGCGTTAGAGAGTAGTTTTTCATAAATTTTGCATCGAATAACACCTCCTCCAGTGTTTTTACAAATAAAAATTAAAAAAATAAAGGTATAAGTGGCTTAAAAATCAAGTTAAAAAAATAATTTAACTTCATTTAATCAAATATATATATATATATTTATTTAAAAATTAAAAATTAAAATGTCATAGCTACCCAAATAAAACTTTCTGATATTGTTCGGTACGGTAATAAAATATGATAAAATAGAATATAATAAAATATAATATCTTATATATTATGTTTGATAGTTATACAACAGAATAAGATCATACATGCTGTTTTGCATTTAATGTTTGTTAAGTAAAACAGAATATACATTTAATTATATATAAATCTTGTCCTATTTAATATTTAATAAATTATAATAATATTAAACAGAACACTTTTTTTATATGCAACTTTGTGATTATTATTATACAATAAGTTTAAAAATCATTAATATATTAATATTGTATAAATAGTTAAATGTGAGATATTTGATAATATTATTAGAAAAATTCTTAAAAGATCAAATCTCTTTAATTAGAAGTATTCTTAAAATAAAATCTTTATCTAAAAAGGAGCATGAGACAAGAACTTTTTGATAAAGTTAACTTATGTTGAACTAGAAAAGAAAAGTCCAGCTTGTAAGGAAAACAAACAAAGCAGATAATGTTATCAAGATAAAGTATAAAATAACTTTTGTTCAAACAATATTGAAGCAATGTTTTCTTGTATTAAATGCATGACTCGTAATATAATAAATTCTAAAGAACAAACTACTTCTCTCGGTCATGACATGTATTCTTGGAATATAATTGAGCAAGCTCTCATGAAGAATTTAAAAATTTTCTTTACTTGTGAACTCAAATTTTTCATAATTTTGAATATTTTAAATTTTTGTTGTTCTAATTATGATTATATATTTATAGTTATCTTGAGATAACATTAAATTTATTTATTTTTATATTTTTTTGGGTTTCAAGCTAAATGCTTGAATAAAAATATTGGATTATTAAGTTTAAAAAAATTGTATAAAAATACTTAAAAAAATAAAGAATATAACACATACTTAATATAAAATATGTTTTTATAATAAAAATTTTGATAAGAATTTTGTTTAAAGACTAAAGAATATAAATTTTATCGTTATTTATCTTTTAACTTTATCCTTATATGCTTAATCTAAGTGCAACTTTGGAATTTTATTAATATTTGTTAAAAAAAATAAATGTCAAATCTTTATAAAACATTTATTTTAAACATTAGTAGTTTTTAAATAGTTTTAAAAATTTTAAAAAAATTAAATTAATTTAGCTTCCTTCCTGTATTTTTTATTATTTTAATTTTAAAATTAATATTACATAATTTAATAATAAAATTTTTACAAAATATTAAAATAAAATCAAATTTATTTATAATTAAATATGCATACAATATAAGATAATATACTTTATGTAAGTGTGTGATTAATTTTTCAACAATTTTAATATACAAACATAATTGCATTAATTATACTTATTTACATAAAAAAATATTTTTTTTAATGTTGTTTCTATTAACTTTCAAAATTTTAACTACTAGCTTAAAGTTACTATACTATTTTTATCCTTTATATATTTGATAATCTCTTATTTATTAAAAAATATTATCTTTTATATCATTATTTAATGTTACATGTCACAATCTTTCATATTACTTACATTTTCTTTTCACTTTACTCGTCTATCATCCCTTTTACATTCCTTTCATGTTGTCTACATTCTATTTTACCTTACTAGTCTATCATCTATTTATCAATATACAATCAGAATATGTCTAGGTTCAAGTTCAATATGGGACTAAATAATCAACTACATTCACACACGTGTGTGCACGCACACACATATATATTGCTATTAATTATAAGTTCGACATATCTCTGAAATGTAAGTAGTATGGAAAATATAACAAGATGATACAGTAAAGTACAAAATAAAGACTATTCCATCCAGATGCAACCCTCAAGACTATAAAAAATCAAATCTCTGCATCTAAAGTTTACCCTCAGTAGTAAAAAGTTACCCATTATTTTATCGATAACGAGAAAATTCTAATGTCTCAAAGGGATCTTTATCTTCATCATCTTCATCGTTATCATCCTCTCCTCCATTTATATCCTTTTTTCCATTATCATGCTCTCTATTCAAAAAACTTGAGTGTGTACGAGAAGGACATGTTTCACCGTGGCAAGGAGTAATTTGTGAAATCTGTCATAATATTGATTTCTTTATAGTGTAGCAAAAACATGGTATTCTCCTAGAAGTAAGAATGGATGGTGCTGCACACACTCAAAGAATGCCCACTAAAATAGAATGTAGTCCATGATGTTAAGGAGTATCCCTGAATGATGTCGATGAAGGAGGTGGAATCGATCTCCTACGACATACCTGCTTGGGAATAGGTGTGGTGACGTTATCAAACATAACCATAGGAACTCATAATGGAGGATATATCGAAGAAGATGCATTGGTCATTCATATGGTTGCTCTACCTCTGAATGTACTCCTGTAATGAGTCTTAATGTTGGGTGGGTGCTGAATCCACTCCTTGTTCTCCTTATCAATCCTAATCTCTATATTAAGATGAGGTCGATCCATCGCGTAGTCTCACTAATATGACAAAACAACATACATAGCAATAAAATAGTAGGGGAGTGAAATATTTCATTCGAGTGAGAGCTACTAAGGAGTAGTATAATAATATACATAAGAAATACAATTTATTATATAATAACTACGTAGAACTATAGTGGTATGCATTATAGTAATGTAATTTAGTATTTATCATCCTGTTTTAAGTTTCCATGATGATCAACTTAGGATTAGGTTGAGACTTAATGTATCTCATCCCATATTAAGTTTCACTAATTTGAAATAAATTATCTCTATAATATGCATGATGCATGTGGATCCAAATCATTATCACTTTAATAAAATAATAAGGGGTATTAGAATCCAATTTCAAATCATTGTATGTTTTTGACAACACTCAAATCATCATTATCATCATGCTCATCATCATTTTATAAAATCACAAAATTGCTCGATAGGTAATGATAATTTTCAAGGTTTCATTGAGGTGATCAAGTTCGATAAAACAGTCTCAACTACAAGGAGCAACACTAGACTATTGAAATACTCAAACCTAACTCAATTACCCCTACGCTCAAAAGTTTCCATTATCATGAACTTTAGTTTACTTCCATATATCAACCTTTAGATTTCTCAGTTCTCTTTCATAGAAGGGCTCGTGGATTATTCCTTCATTAACAATTTACAAACAAAATTTTTATGCACACGATGCATACTAACTAATTGATTTAGTTCTCATCTCTATTTCACTTGGCGGCCTTACCTTCTTGTCCAAATTCATGGCCTCATTAAGTATTTTATTATTCAATCCAATATCTTCTTAGAATTTAATTAAGCATTTTTTTAATACATCAAGTGAGATTTCTAACTTCCAATTAACATTTCATTATATCTAGGTCAGCACACCACAAACAATCTAATAGGACATTTTCTTTTTCAATAATTTATATGTATACATATATCTATTCAACAGAAATCAAATTAGATAAAAAAAAGTCCATAAAAAAAATCCACCCATTGAATTTGATTAGAATAAAATGATAAAATTTCATTCTTAATTAAATATAATTTTATGAATCATTTATCATCATAATATAATAATATATAAATAAATAAAATAACATAATTTTTTTTTAAAATATTAATAATAAAAATAATTTAACCTAAACAATCACGTATAAATTTAAAAGTTAAATTTTAAAATATACATAATATTATATTAAATATAGAAGGATTCAATAAATATACGTACAATCAAATTAAAATATATATTTATAGAGTGATATAGAAAATATAAAATATACTATTTTTAATTTTTTAAAAAAATTAATTATTATTATTTTTTCAATCCATTTATCATATTTATATTTTGAATAAATGTAATCCTCAATCAACAACGACATACATTTATCAACACAATATAATAATACTTGAATAAATAAATAAAAATAAACTAATATAACATAACAAGATTTAAAATAAAAATAAAAATAAAAATAATTTAATCCAAACAATCACGTATAGATTAAAAAATTAAATTTAAAACATACATAATATTATTAAATACGGAAGGATTCAGTAAATATACACGCAATCAAAATAAAATGTATATTTATATATTGATATAGAAAATATAAAATATACTATTTTTATTCATTTTAAAAAAAATTCAATTTATTTATCATACTTATATTTTTAACGAACATAATCTTTAATCAACGATCACACATATTTAATAAAAAATTAAATTTAAATTTATCTAAATATAATTTTTAAATTTGTAAATAATTAATAGAATTTTATTCTAGAGCCCACGAAAGTCTAAATCTACTTTCAAATTCTAGTTGAATCTTATCCTCTTACTTGGACGAAGGAACATCAGATGAAAAAGGTTTATGTCTGATCCTCTTGATTTTAATTTTAGTTTTCTTATCCAATATTACTTTGATCTAAATATGATGAGGAAGATTTTTCAAGATTACTATTGGATTCAAAAATTGTTACCAATAAAAAAAAAAATAAAAACAAACAAAATTCTCAACCGTTAAAGAAAAAAGAAGACATATTTCAAAAGCTTTTTCCTTCAATATTCTATCAAAGTAAAAAGTAAAAATTATTAATTTACTACAACACATAGTCAAAGGAAATAAAACTTTGTGGTATTACTTTTATATAAGTATATTACTCAACATTATCTTGAGTTTTTTTTTGTTGTAACAAAATTAATTCTTGAAGAAACAAAGTTTCATGAAGTAAAATGGATTTGTATTTATAAGAAGAAAAATTTTCAAAAAGTGATAATTTTTTTAAGTTCAAAGCAAAAGATTAATTGAAAAAGAAAAAATAATTGTCTAAAAAAACAATGAACAAGTTTAGTGAAAAAATAAATTTTTTTTATTCTTTTTAATGTTTTTCATATTTTATTGTTTCAATATTTGGTGGTTCTGTGTATATTACTAGCTTTGCAAAGGAAACCTATACGTGAAAGAAAATAGATTAAAATTTTAACAACTTTCATGTAATAATATATATATATATATTTTTTTTTTAATTAATAAATTACATATATTATATTATAGTATTTAGTTTAATTATTAAATATTTTATTTAAATTATTTATAATAAAATATTTAATCTATACTAATAAAAGTTTTAAAATAAAATAAATAATATTCTTATATAAATATTTTTTAAAAATATATTTTTATTGAAAAAATACATCATAAATAATAAAAATAATTAAATAAAATATGAAACTCTATTTTATAATATAATCATTATCCAAATAATACAAATTTATTTATGTAATAAATTTAATAAAAATATATAAATAAGAATAAATTTAAAAAGTATTATTCTTATTTTTAATATAATAATTTAAATTAAATAATAAAATTATTAATTAACAAAAGATATAATACTTAAACTCAAGTCTAATGATGATGTCTTTATTTTTTATTTTATAATGTAGCAGTTAATTTTATGAAACATTTTGTATTTTAATTAATAAATTTTTTAACTCTTAACTCATAATTAAATTTTTAGTTTCTATCTATCTTTTTAACTTTCACTCAGTTTATCCATTAATTTTACAAAAAAATAATTTATCTTAAATTTTTTTTTATTTTATAAAATAAATTTTTATAATTTTTTTAATAAAAAATTATAATGATCAAATTATGATTTCGTCTCTTAATTTTATAATATTTAGTTTAAATTTCTATTTCTTAATTACTTTTATTATATTTTCTAACTTTAATTTAAATTATATTAAATCAAAATAAATTAATTATAATTAAAATATTATAATAAAAATATTTCATAAAATGATAGAAATCTCCTTTAATAATTGTTAATCTTACTTGAGTTAGCATATAATTGAGATATTTTAAAAATAAACATAAATAAAGATTTTAAAATTGAAGGATGAATTTTTTTTTTAATTATTTTAAATAAATTATAAATATTTTTAATCTAAATGATGATAATAAAATATGTTTTTTCTAATACCTTATAGATTTGGAGATACCAAATCTTTTTTTTATAAAAAATTGATATATATTTAATATGGTTATCCATATTTAAAGTTTGTCAAATATGATATAATTTAATAAAAAATTCAGTTAAGAACAAAATTTTTTTAAATTTTGTTAAAAGAATTTTTTTTTTGTAAAATTTTTTATATTTTGTTTGTGATTTATTAAAAATATTATAAAATTAAAATAACATTTTATTTTTATTTATTTTTATTTTTTTAAAATATATTTTATCAATATTTCTCTTTTTCCTTCTTTCTATATATATATATATATATACACTTATTTAATTAAATGTACTTAAAATTTAATTTTTAAATTTTAAAAACAAAAATAAATCTACTTATATCTATTTGTTTATTTATTTATATATATATACTTACTTAATTAAATATATTTAAAATTTAATATTTAAATTTTAAAAATTAAATTAAATCTATTTATATCTATATATATATCTATCTATCTTTATATATATATATATATAATTAAATAAATTTAAAATTTAATTTTTAAAAATTAAAAATTAAAATAAATCTATTTATATATATATATATATACATCTCTCTCTCTCTCTCTCTCTATATATATATATATATATATATATATACTTACTTAATTAAATATACTTAAAATTTAATTTTTAAATCTTAAAAATTAAATTAAATTTAATTATATCCATATATTTATCTATATACATATAAATTTATTTTATTTTTTTTTAATTTTTAAAAAATAATTATTAAAATTTAAATTAATATTTTACTATTTTTTTTATTAATTTCTTAAATATTATAATATAATTCTTAAATAATTATTAAAATTTTTATCTCTACTTCTCCTTTTTTCTCTTTTTATTTCTTTACCTATCTATATATTTATCTATTTTTCTATGTCTCTCTCCTTTTAATAATTATTGTTAAAAATTAAAAATAAATTTTAAGTAAATTTCATTAAATATATATATATATATATTTATAAACAAATACATAAGTATAAATAGATTTAATTTAATTTTAAAATTTTAAAAATTAAATTTTAAATACATTTAATTAAGTAGGTGAATATATATATATATAAAGAAAGAGAAAGAAAGAAAAAAAATATATTTAAAAAATAATAATAGACAAAAAAAAAATATTTTTTAATTTTTTAATAATTTTAATAATTTTTATAAATAAAAATTTAATTTTATAACAAATTATGAATTTAAAAATATTAAATAATTTTTTAAAATTTTTTTAATAAAAATTAATAAAATAAAATAAGTTAAATAATTTTTAAAAAATTACAAATAAAATGTAAAATATTTTAAAAATAAATCTTTTAACAAAATTTTAAAAATTCTAATCTTTAAGTGCAAATTTTTATTAAATTATATCATATTTGACCAATATTAAATATAAATAATCATACTGAACATATGTTAATTTTTTATAAAAAAAGATTTAATATCTATATATTTAAAAAATATAAAAAAACACTTAATTAAAATAATGATTGTGATATTAATAATAATAATAATAAATATAATAATTAATAATGATAACAACATTATTAATATTAATTATTTTGAGGATGACGATGATAATAATATATTTTATGTACGAAAAATATGAAAGTTGAATGATTTAATTTATAAATAAAAGTTAAGCAACCATTGTTTAAAAAATAAGTTAAAAATTAATTATTTTATTTTATTTTTAATATGTTTTATTTTAAAATTAATTTTTTTAAAATAACCTCTTTTACCATCTTTATCTTAAAAATTTTTTATTTTATAAAATAATTAGTAATTTGAGATTTAAAAAATTAAGTTTTATTATAAAAAAGTAAATAAATCAAATTAATAAATTATGTAATTAGTCACCTAAATGGAATCATATGACGGAACGTTTGAACTTGAAAACTGCATGCTTATCAATTGATCAACAAAATTTTGAAAAATAATTAGATGGATATGGTAATTAATGCACAACAATTAAATTAATTATATTATTAATTTTGATTTAAAAATAATTATTTATTATAACTATTTTATTTAGTTGTATGATACTACTTATATTTTATATATTTTTATTAAAGATAATATTTTTATTTTTAACCAATATTATTTAACTAAAATTTCATCAAACATGTTATAAAATATTTAGTATTGGATACACGATTATAAAATATATTTGACTTAATATATATTATCCACCTATATCATATACTAATATTTTAAAAAATATTATATTTATATATTATATAGTATTTAATATTTATATTTGGAGTTTGTTAACATTTTAGCTTCTGTATATTAGTTTTTTATTTAAATTTTTTTATTAATTTTCAACTTTTATTCTTGTCTTTTAAATTTATTTTTAAAGTAATTTATAAAAAAACTAATTTATATTATTTTAAATAAACAAAAAAATTAATTTATAAAATTTTAAAAAATACAAGAATAATTTGCATTATATCAAGAGTTAAATTCAAATTTTAAAAATTAAATAAAAAATAATAAATTCCTTATATTTATATAATATAGATAAAGATAGTATTTATGTATCATATTATAGTTGAATTCAATGTTTTATTTATTTTTTGTCTAATCTTATGGTGGAAATTGAATGTAAGGTATGTCCCAAACTTAGAATTTTTTAATTTTCATATCAAAAATAAATTAATGTTAGGTCAAAATCAAATTTTTTGAATAAATATTGATATAATAATTATAATAAGGAGTAAAATAAATATATCAATTTACTATATATTATTTAAATTCTTCTAACATCTGATGTATAATTAGTTAGTTTATTTTTTGCATTGTTTGGATAAGCGAAACCATAGTAAAAGGGAAGCACAAGTAAAGATCATAGTTAAATTACCTTTTTCCTTTATGTTTGCTGCATTTTGTCTTATCTAAATGGAAAACTTAGTTTCTTAGAATTCACCTTTAAATGTTTCTTGAAAAGGCAAAAAAAGCTGAAAAAAAAAACTTTGAACCATTCTGCTGTTTATCATAAAGTTTTTATGTGAACCAAATATAATAATATATTTATAAAAATATATATTAATAAAATCTTATTTTTTAATTTTAAATTATTAAAATTATTATATATTTATAAAAATATAAAAAATTTTAATAATATATATATTAATAAAAAAATTAAATTTTTTAACTTAAATTTTATACTACTAATATATTTTTTTCATTCTCTTTTACATCCATTCAAATAATAAAAATTCTATTTTTTCCTTCTATTTCAACACATTCAAACAACCTATTTTTTTTTTCTTATTTTTTTTTCTCCAGACATCTTTCTTTTACTTTTCTTCCTATTTTCTCCGTTCTCCAAACAAATCATTAAGGTGTAGTTGATACACCAAGTATTATCATTAACTCTAATTTACTAGAGTTTTAAAATTAACCGCAAAACCATCGTTAACATAAGCATGACTAAGCATATTGACAGCAATCATGGTTCTTCCCATCGTAACCATGTGTGACATCACTTACGTAAAAAAATGTTTAATCATATCGTCTTTCATTTCTTATATAATATTCCATCAAAATATAAAAAAAATAAACATTATAACTAAATATAAGGATTGAATTAAAAAAGACTTAAATAAATAATTAAAATCTTTAAAATCTTTATAATTATTTATAATTTTTTATTCTATTATAATTCATTCTATCCTCTAAATAATATTTAAAAGTATTAATATCATCATAAAATTTTAAAAAACTTTGATAATTTATTTATGGATTTTTTTATTAAAAAAATTTATTAATTTAAAAAGTTCACTTATCTTTATATTTAACAATTTACAATTTTTCATAATTATTCTCATTGACTTTTTTACCATTCTTAGATAAACTTACATTTAGATATTAATGCTTGATGTTAGATTGTTATATCATTACAAACAATTTAAGAAAAGATAAAAAAATATAAATAATAAATAAATTTATATTATTTTACATATAAAAATGATCAAATCAAAATATATTTATATAAAATAGAGGTACCTAGAATCTGTTTTGGATTAATTTAAAAATAAAAAATTAAATTCAGTATCATTCAATTAAAAAATATTTGAATTAAAATGGATAATTTGATTTTTATTTTTAATTAATTAGAATATGATAAGTAAGTTTCATTTTATTAGCTCTTCACTGTTTTTAAATTAAAATTTGTTGTTTATATAAAACATAAAATTTATATAATAAAAAACATGAGGCACAAAATGAATCATCAATATGGGAATGAATTAACAGGATTAATTATTGGAGATCCACTATGGATATGGAATCTCAGACCAAGACACCAAATTATAATTATCTTTTGTATATATATATATATATAACCCTTCAAAGCACTACGTTTTTGGGTCATATATATTTGAAGAAGCACTAGAGTTGGGCTGTTAGTAGTCTAGTCCATGTATCTAAAGCCCATACATGATTAGCCTTAAGCCCAAAAATATATTGGCCCAAGATTTTTAAAAGGCTGGGTTGGATGTAAATTTTCCAATATACCCTCCCAATTTTCTTCCGTTCGGTTCTGTTCTGTTCTGTTCATTCTACACACTCTTCCCTCTTCTTGCTCTTTCTCTCTCTGTTATTGGGCTTCGCTGCATCAGATCTCGCTCACGCAGCATAACTTAGTTCTTCCTCAAAACTTCCACATTCTCTCTTTCACTCAAATCCCTCTCTCTCCCTGTGAAGCCGTGGTTCATGTGCAATGGCTACGAACGCACCTATCACCATGAAAGAGTCCTTAACGGTTAGTGTCTCTGTTTCCCGTTCCTTCCCTCTCCTCAATTTCTCATTCCCATTTCAAAAATCAAAGTTTTTTTATTTTCAAAAATGGGGTTGTGTTTTTTTCACCCTTTAGATCCCAATGCGACACAGCATTGTCATCATTCCATTACAGTGACCCAATTATGAAATTTCCATTTTTTTATATTTGCGATTTGGTGTTTCTTTGCAGCTGGGAAGCGTTGGAATCAACCCACAATTCATTACATTTACTCATGTGACAATGGAATCGGATAAATATATATGTATCAGGGAAACGGCACCTCAGAACAGTGTTGTTATCATTGACATGAGCATGCCAATGCAGCCTTTGAGACGGCCCATAACTGCTGATTCTTCTTTGATGAACCCCAATTCTAGAATTCTTGCTCTTAAAGGTAACATTGGAGGCTCTGATTTGTGTTAGTGGCTCCCAATTGCATCTTATGTGTGTACTTTGATTGTGCTGTTATGGGGAGAGCCAAAATGATAGTGTAGCAATGTCTATATCTGAAAGTTGTGCTATGTATTTTATGATGGTGAGTGAGCCTTGGGGTTCATGTCATTGTGATAGTGAATGATTTGGATAAATGCAGCATGTGCATGTATGGGTTTTCTTTTGTCTCATGAATGTGGGGTTCTATATGCAGCCCAAGTTCCGGGGACCACTCAGGATCATTTGCAAGTGTTTAACATTGAAATGAAAGCAAAGATGAAATCACATCAGATGACAGAGCAGGTGCAAATTTGTAAATGATTTACATTTGTCAAGGTTTTAGATTGTGGTTGTAGTCGCATTGTGGGTTAATGTGGGTTGATTGCGGTCAATGTGGTATTCAATCACTGCCTGATGTGGTTGCTGCAGCCACTGCAACCTAGATGTTGCAGGTTTGCAACCGTATCATATGATTTGGTCTGCAATTTAAAACCTTGGATCTACCCTTGTAAGAATCTTTTTGCTTGATCATTTGTTGCATTATTGATAATTATCTTGTGTTCGATGTTCCATTTCCTTTAGGTTGTCTTTTGGAAGTGGATAACTCCAAAGATAATTGGAATTGTCACGCAGGCATCTGTGTATCATTGGTCAATTGAAGGTTAGGTTTTATTATTTTCCATTGCTAAACATATTGTTCTGTTGCCTGTTCTCTTCTAGAATTCTATCTAAGTTTGACAATTGAAGTTATTGAATGTCTTATACTCCCAAGTTTATACTCGGGAACTTTTTATGCTTGTGAATTTAATATTTTACCATTTTACATATCTTAGGTGATAGTGGGCCAGTGAAAATGTTTGACCGAACCGCTAACCTGGCAAATAACCAGATTATCAATTATCGTTGTGATCCTAATGAAAAGTGGTTGGTTTTGATTGGAATTGCTCCTGGTTCACCGGAGGTATGTGATTTCTTTCTGTTAGTAACTTCAAGACATTGATTTTGATGCTTTAGTAATTCCTCCTGTGGGTTCACTAATAGGCTGCAAATTTTGACAATCTTATGGGTTTTCATTGTGGCAATTTGTAAGGATGATACTGATCATCTCTATCTCTTTAAATGTTGTAGCTGTGTTGGTAATGTAGGAAGGCAGTTCCTGTCTGATCTTTTGCCAAAACATATTATAGATCACAAGCTTGTTTATGAATTACATGCTAATGAATCACTATGAATTAGCTTGTACTTCATGAATTATGTGTCAATACATGAGTTAGTATTAATGCTTCAAGTTATAGTTTTATGAATTAGCTTAATATTTATTGTCTACTTGGTAACATTTTTGGGGGTTATGCACACACAACATTAAGATAATATTTACATATCAAATTAAAATATCTAAGTTTTTCTTATGAAATAATTGTGCTTGACCTTTTTCTAATTATTCATTGATGGTTAATAACTAGATTTTCCTGAGCTTTTTTATTTTTTGTATTGTTTTTGCTCAAGCTTGTATTTACTCTCTACAGTGCTTATATATATTTTTTACCACTTTTAATATTTTAAGGGTTTTTTTTACTTTGTACTAACTACAATAGGTTTGGAATACTCTTTCATTTTAAGCTAATGAATGAGTGTTTCTGTTTTGATCTTTCTTCCTTAAGAGGAATTGTTATCCTCCTTAGGCTAGTTCTTGTACCTTCTTAATAAAATTATTTTCTTAAATTAATGACTTGCCTACTTTTATTTTACAATTGAAGATTGCAAATATTTTTAAGACTAAAAGTCCCTGAATAGTATATCTTTTTATGTGATTCTGATTTTGAACATCAAACCTTATGACAATTGAGAGTGATTTTATTACATTTTGTTGATTGTAGAGACCACAACTAGTAAAAGGAAACATGCAACTCTACTCTGTGGATCAGCACCGTAGCCAGGCTCTTGAAGCACATGCTGCCTGCTTTGCCACATTCAGGGTAATTTTGTCTCCTTTGTGGTTCATTTATATGGATATTGAATGTGGCTTTTAGTTTGCCACTGATTAAATGCTGTATGTGATGTGTAGGTTGCTGGGAATGATACAGATTCAACTCTTATATGTTTTGCATCGAAAAGTATGAATGCAGGACAGGTTACATCAAAGATGCATGTCATTGAACTTGGTGCCCAGCCAGGTATAAGTGTGGCTAGATCCTTGTATAGAGTATATCTATTACCAGCCAACTGATACATGCCTAAGCATTGGTATGATAGATATAAACCTGTGAAATCTTCTAAACAGTTACTTGATTTCTTCCAAGTAGATATATTTTTTTTTAAATATTAATACAACTAATTAGCAAAAAGATATATCATCAGAGATAAAGTGGAGGAAATTTAGAATCGTCATTAATATTTATACAGTTAACTACCCTTTTCAAATGGAGTGAAAACTAAAAATACTTTGTGACTAACAAACTGTTAGAAAAGGTATGATTGAAGACTATGATTGGGTAGTATTTTATGTTAAATACTTCACATGCATTCTGAGTTTAGGCTCCTTAAATAAGTATAACATTTTGGAATTCCTTCTGAGATATGCTGAAGTAAAGAGTTATTTTCTGTGGCAACTCATACTTCTCAATACCATCTGGTATATTCTGTCATTTTTGTTATCAGGCAAATCATCATTTATTAAGAAACAAGCGGATCTGTTCTTTCCTCCAGACTTTGCTGATGACTTTCCTGTGTCAATGCAGGTATAAGTGTAAAGCTCAATAATCCATTAATATTCTCAATTCTTGATTCGCATTGTTAAATATTTGATTTGATATGTTGTTATTGTGCAGATTTCAAATAAATATGGATTGATATATGTTATCACAAAGTTTGGACTTTTATTTGTCTACGATCTGGAGACTGCAACTGCTGTTTATAGAAACCGAATCAGTCCTGATCCAATATTTTTGACCACAGAGGCATCATCAGTTGGGGGGTTTTATGCCATCAATAGACGTGGTCAGGTGTTACTTGCTACTGTGAATGAGTCAGGCATTGTACCATTTGTTAGCGGCCAGGTAATTTATGCATTGTGATGTTTTTTCAGATAAACTGAATTATGGAAATAATTTCTTTGGAATCTAATTCTAAATGTTTCTTTGAAACTTTTGCAGCTAAATAATTTGGAACTTGCCGTTAATCTTGCTAAAAGAGGAAACCTCCCCGGTGCTGAAGAATTGGTAACATTTGGTTAATTGTGTGCTGCTATCAATGTTCTCAAACTTTACATGTTCATATTGACTTTTGAGACTGGCTGTCTGTATTGAGTTGCACAAAATGTTTTACTTGAATATTTTTCTATTTTCTGTATGTACTTCTTGGCTTAATATATTATAGTTGTCTAATCTGAAAAGCTTTCCATGAGTGTGCTTTAGGACAATTGTCAGCAAGTGACTAGCATAAAAGTACTAGAGAATTATAAACAATATACTATTTGTGTTTGTGGTGTATCCTTGTGCATGTGGCTTTTTGATGTTGAGTACTAGAAAGGTCACTTTACAACTTTTATGTGCAAGGCTGCTAGGTACTTGGGGCAATCTTAGTCAAAAGCATGCGCCGAGGAGTATAATGTTGGTGATATTTGTTTGCTACTACCATGATTTTCAATTTTAAATTGAAAATTTTAATTGTATTAGCTTATAATTTATCTTTACCGTCTTTGGTTTTTTCTAGTTGATTTGCTCAGAGGGAACTGGGAAGCATGCCTCTTTTTTGTTTTTCTTTTTTCTAATGTTTTTGCAATTTACTGTCAATGATTGTCAAGTTTCTGCCTCTTTCTCAGGTTGTTAAGCGGTTTCAAGAATTATTTGCTCAGACCAAGTATAAGGAAGCTGCAGAGCTTGCAGCAGAATCTCCACAAGGAATACTTCGAACTCATGACACCATTGCAAAATTTCAGGTATAATTTTGTGTTGAGTGTTTATCAGTTGTTCCTGTTTATGCTTCTTGTTCCTGTTAAATGTATTCTTTCAGTTGTCTGGGGTTTATTTGTTAGAGCTTAATATGTTTTTTTCATCAACTTCTTGATTTCTTTTATTAAATTTTTTAGACTGTACCTGTGCAAGCTGGGCAAACACCACCACTGTTGCAGTACTTTGGTACTTTGTTAACCAGGGGAAAACTTAATGCTTTTGAGTCATTGGAACTTTCCCGGCTTGTGGTAAATCAGAACAAAAAGAATCTTTTGGAAAATTGGCTAGCAGAGGACAAACTTGAATGCAGCGAGGAGCTTGGTGACCTTGTGAAGGTTCTTATAGAAATTTAAATTGATTTTCTCTTAGTCTCATTACCATTTTAGCATATTTATTAATTTATTTTATGGTTAGAGGATGAAATCACATTCTGGTTCCTGTGATCCATGTTTCTTTGGTTCATTGAACATCATATAAAATTTAAAACTACGAAGTTACAAAAAGCAGCTGTTCTCTTTATAATTGAATGGAGAGGAACAGTCACATAACATAAACTATAACAGTCTCTATCTTTCATTCATGTTTTTTTTATAAGCAATCTTTCTTTCTTGTCTAATTACTGGTTGAGTACTTTAGTTTACTTTGGGGCTACTAATATTAAGTTTAAACTCTAGGATGTAGGATCTGTTTGGATGAGCTTATTAAAATAACTTTTTAAACGCCCATATAATCTGCTTTGGCTTAATTTTTTAAACTAAAAATTGAGTAATAAGTTTTGACTGACCTTAAATAATTATCAAATTTCCATCCTTTATAAGCTCTTCTTTGAAATGTCTATTCAAACTTTATTCAACTTATTTAGTTGGACCGCAGTTATGTTATGACAGCAGTGCTTATTTAATTAGCTCCAATAAAATAACTACTTCTTCAGCTGTTTATCCATTCAGGAGCCCAGTTTTCCCTCTTTTCTCCCTTTGAATATTTGGTTTTGATGCTTGGATTTCCATGTATGTAAACACACAAGCACATGACATGCAGAACACACATTTATGTTACTGCAGTTTTCAATTTCCTTGGAGGGAACTCAACCTCTGTTCAGTTTGCTTGTTTTTCTTTTCCTGATCTTTCTAATCTTAAGAGACATGCATACAATGCAGACAGTTGATAATGATCTTGCATTGAAAATATTTATCAAAGCCAGAGTCACACCAAAAGTTGTGGCAGCATTTGCTGAGAGAAGGGAATTTGACAAGATTTTGATATACTCAAAGCAGGTAATGAAAAGTTTTTTTATTAGGCATTATAGAATCGTGAAAATAGTGGTACTATGAGTATATGCTATATTTTGTCTCATTACATAGTCTGGTTTTTTTTTGCATAGTAAGTATTGATTTATTTTTCTCCTTTTATTTGCCAAAGGTTGGATACTCACCTGATTATTTGTTCCTTCTACAAACAATATTGCGAGCAGATGCCCAGGTTAGTGGTTTCTTTCAGAACTAAAATCTAAATGATTATGCCTTGACTTCTATGAAATACTTTTGTGGTAGACTTGTTTCTGTTCTGATCCCAGTTTAAATTATGTAAAATAACAGCACTCATGAATGATAACTAAATGCATCCAAATGGAAATGGTTCTAAATTGCTTATGATGTTTAACTTTATAAAATAGCTATTTTCTTGCTAGTTTACTCTTTTTTATTTGTTTATTCAGACCTTGTTTCATTGCAGGGTGCTGTAAATTTTGCTCTGATGATGTCTCAAATGGAGGGGGGTTGTCCTGTTGACTACAACACAATAACCGATCTCTTTCTTCAGGTTTATTTAGTTTTATCCTTTTGCTTTAATAATGATGGATTCATTGTGCCCTCCTAACATTCATAATTTGACCCACAATTTAAAGAATGAAGCATCATGTACACAATTATTTTCTTGTCATTGCATTGTTCATTTTCATTTATAGAACTAGTATTACTTGATTACTTAAACTGTGTTCTACTTCGTTTTTAAAAATAACCATTAATGTAATGTTTCAAGTGGAAGAATGAAAACTATTGAGAATTCAGTTACTTTATCTTCCACTTAGTTGAAAACTGAAAATGAGGAAATCTATATTAAACCAAGCCTTCTCTTTTTTAAAACTTGCTTTGTTAATGTTTTTGGATATCTTACATGGGCTAAGATATTGGTTTGTTTTTCCTTTAATTTTTAGAACCAAGGCCTAGTTGTTGTCCCTTTTGTTTGTTCTTTATATGTTGGAAAAATTTACCCTTATTTTTATCTATATGTTTCTTCTGTTACTTCTTAGAGGAATTTAATCCGTGAGGCGACTGCCTTTTTGTTGGATGTGCTGAAGCCAAACCTACCTGAACATGGATATCTTCAAACAAAGGTTCTTTTATTTTCTTTGCTGTATTCTCTATCCATGAACTAGATGGTGTTATATATAATTTCTTAATTTTCTGATTTTTTTTTATATTTATTACTTTTAGGTACTGGAAATTAATCTTGTGACCTTTCCAAATGTTGCTGATGCTATATTGGCCAATGGCATGTTCAGTCATTATGATCGTCCCCGGATTGCACAGCTTTGTGAAAAAGCTGGGCTTTTCATACGGGCTCTTCAGGTTCTTGGCTTCTTCAATTCTGATAACTAACTGTAATTTATAGTCAGAATGATTTCTTGAACCTTGTCATCTGTCTCTTGTGTAGCATTATTCTGAGTTGCCTGACATCAAGCGTGTCATAGTGAATACACATGCCATTGAACCGCAGGTTTGGATTTCTAGTGCTTGTGACTGGATCTATCTAAATATTGTTATATATTCTTAGTTCTTACCATGATATGGTTTTCAGGCTCTAGTTGAGTTCTTTGGAACCCTATCCCAGGAATGGGCACTGGAGTGCATGAAAGATCTTTTGCTGGTCAACCTTAGGGGCAATCTTCAAATAATTGTGCAGGTACTGTAATAGGGATCAGTATAATGTTTCCATTAGAAAATTTTAAATTTTTTAGGCTTCTGTGATTTCTGTAAAAAAAATACTTACTAGTACGTGATTTGCAGACTGCTAAGGAATATTGTGAGCAACTGGGTGTTGATTCATGCATTAAACTCTTTGAACAATTCAAGTCCTATGAAGGACTATACTTTTTCTTGGGTGCATATTTGAGCTCTAGGTATGTGTCTCAAGGGACAACGCACATGACATCAGTTCTGTAGATGGACTACTTTTGTTTCTTTAGATTCCTTTTTGTTTCTATAATTTTGGTTTTCTCTTTTGTCTTATATAGTGAGGATCCTGATATTCACTTCAAGTACATTGAAGCAGCTGCTAAAACTGGGCAAATTAAGGAGGTAGAGCGTGTTACTCGGGAATCAAACTTTTATGATGCTGAGAAGACGAAGAACTTTCTAATGGAAGCTAAGCTTCCAGATGCACGACCATTGATTAACGTGTGTGACCGTTTTGGTTTTGTTCCGGATCTCACCCATTATCTCTATACCAACAATATGCTTCGTTACATTGAAGGATATGTTCAAAAGGTAAATATTATGGGGTGTTATTTACTTTTTGTGATTCTCGTTATATTAGTGTATTTTTAAATCTTTCTGTGCTGATCATAAACTTGAATTTCTTACATTATGCTTCTTGCTTATAGGTCAATCCAGGAAATGCTCCTAAAGTTGTGGGACAGTTGTTAGATGATGAATGCCCTGAAGATTTCATTAAAGGTCTTCTACTTTCAGTTCGTTCTCTTCTACCAATTGAGCCTTTAGTTGAAGAATGTGAGAAGAGGTGTGCACCATTTTTTCTACCCCACACCTCCAAATTATTATATTATTTTTTCTCATGTCACTTTCCATGGGCAGGAATCGTCTTCGCTTGCTCACTCAGTTCTTGGAGCATCTTGTAAGTGAGGGAAGCCAGGATGTACATGTGCATAATGCTCTGGGTAAAATTATCATTGACAGCAATAACAATCCTGAGCATTTTCTTACAACCAACCCATATTATGATTCCCGTGTTGTTGGTAAATATTGTGAGAAACGGGACCCTACACTTGCTGTTGTTGCTTACCGAAGGGGTGAATGTGATGACGAACTTGTTAATGTTACTAATAAAAATTCCTTGTTCAAACTCCAAGCCAGGTGTGTATACTGGCCCACATTAGGAAGATGTCATTGTATTTCATAATGCTAGTCTGGGACACTCATGGTATTTCTTAATGTTTGTATCAGATATGTTGTGGAACGTATGGATGCTGACCTCTGGGAGAAAGTTCTTAATCCTGAGAATGAGTATAGAAGGCAGTTGATTGATCAAGTGGTGTCCACTGCTTTGCCTGAAAGCAAGAGTCCTGACCAAGTTTCAGCTGCAGTAAAAGCTTTTATGACTGCTGATCTTCCCCATGAGTTGATTGAGCTTCTTGAAAAGATTGTGTTACAAAATTCTGCTTTCAGTGGAAACTTTAATCTGCAAAATTTGCTGATCCTTACTGCAGTCAAGGCAGATCCTTCAAGGGTCATGGATTACATAAATAGGTTGGACAACTTTGATGGCCCGGCTGTTGGGGAGGTGGCAGTAGAAGCACAGCTATATGAAGAAGCTTTTGCCATTTTCAAGAAATTTAATTTGAATGTTCAGGCTGTCAATGTCCTGCTTGATAACCTCCAGACTATTGATCGAGCTGTGGAGTTTGCATTCCGCGTTGAAGAAGATGCTGTGTGGAGCCAAGTTGCTAAGGCACAACTAAGAGAAGGCTTAGTAAGTGATGCCATTGAGTCATTCATCCGCGCAGATGATTCCACTCATTTCTTAGAGGTTATAAAGGCTGCTGAAGATGCAGAAGTATACCATGACCTAGTAAGGTACCTTCTCATGGTTAGGCAGAAGACCAAAGAGCCCAAGGTGGACAGCGAGCTCATTTATGCATATGCAAAGATTGATCGGCTTGGAGAAATTGAAGAGTTTATATTGATGCCAAATGTTGCTAATTTACCAAATGTTGGAGACCGTTTGTATGATGAGGCTCTCTATGAGGCTGCAAAAATTATATTTGCTTTTATTTCTAACTGGGCTAAGTTAGCAGTGACACTGGTGAAGCTTGAACAATTCCAAGGTGCTGTTGATGCTGCTAGGAAAGCAAACAGTTCAAAAACATGGAAGGAAGTTTGTTTTGCCTGTGTTGATGCTGAGGAATTCCGCCTAGCTCAGATTTGTGGTCTCAATGTCATTATTCAGGTGGCACTCTTTTCTAGAATACTTAAACATTTTATTTTTTATCTTGATAATACTGTTCTCATCGCTTGACTCCAATATCCAATATAAAGATTTATCCTCATATTACAAATCTTTACATGCAAGTTAATGAGTTGTGTTTTGTGTGAGGAAATTTGGGAAATGTAGAACATTGGCAACAAGTGGCAGATAAACTGTTAATTACTTTGTTATTTTCTGTCATTTGACTACTAATCACTCTTTATTGTTATGAAGGTGGATGATTTGGAAGAGGTTAGTGAGTATTATCAGAACAGAGGATGCTTTAATGAACTCATTTCTCTAATGGAAAGTGGGCTTGGACTGGAGCGTGCTCATATGGGCATCTTTACTGAGTTGGGAGTTCTTTATGCAAGATATCGTTATGAGAAGCTAATGGAGCACATTAAGTTGTTCTCAACTCGGCTTAACATTCCCAAGCTTATTCGAGCCTGTGATGAGCAGCAGCACTGGAAGGAACTTATGTACCTATACGTCCAATACGATGAGTTTGATAATGCTGCAACCACTGTAATGAATCACTCTCCAGAAGCCTGGGACCACATGCAATTCAAAGATGTTATAGTTAAGGCTGCAAGTGTGGAACTCTACTATAAGGCTGTTCACTTCTACTTGCAAGAGCATCCTGACATTATAAATGATCTTCTTAATGTGCTTGCCCTTCGTCTGGATCATGCCCGTGTTGTGGATATAATGCGGAAGGTCTGTCTGTCTCATACTCTAGTTTCCAAACCCTGCAGTTTACACAAATAATTGTTTTTTAAATATGTTTATGCAATAATCTTATTTGTTGCTTGAATTTCTGGCTTCTAGGCTGGCCACATTCGATTGGTTAAGCCTTACATGGTTGCAGTTCAAAGCAACAATGTGTCTGCTGTTAATGAAGCTTTGAATGAAATTTACGTTGAGGAGGAGGACTATGATAGACTTCGTGAATCAATAGATGTGCATGACAACTTCGACCAGATAGGTCTTGCACAGAAGGTGAATCTCCCCTATCTTTTTGTCTTATTTGTAAATCTTATTGATTGGGTTTAACAATATATATGAGCAGATTGAGAAGCACGAGCTTCTTGAGATGAGGCGTGTTGCTGCTTATATTTATAAGAAAGCTGGAAGATGGAAACAATCCATTGCTTTGTCAAAGAAAGACAATCTTTACAAGGACTGTATGGAAACCTGTTCTCAATCTGGTGACCGTGAACTCTCAGAGGATTTGCTTGTTTACTTTATTGAGCAGGTTTATTTTCTTATTCCCTTAACATATCAAAATAGCTTTCATTCATTCCTTCGTCATGCTTGCTTCTCCTCCTTCTGTGGTCTTTAGTTTTAAACAAAGGAATTATATTCATATTATTCTCTCTGTATCTTTCCAGGGGAAGAAGGAGTGTTTTGCATCTTGCCTCTTTGTCTGTTACGACCTAATACGGCCAGATGTTGCTCTTGAGCTAGCTTGGATGAACAATATGATTGATTTTGCTTTCCCATACCTCTTACAGGTATATTTTTCACCAGAGTTTCCTTCATTATCTTTATTAACGGATGAATTTTCTTCCTTTTGTTGATAACTATTTTCTATTTTTTCTTTCTCCTAGTTTATTCGAGAGTATACTGGTAAGATAGATGAACTTATCAAGGACAAAATTGAAGCACAAAATGAGGAGAAAGCTAAAAACAAGGAGGAGAAGGATGTTATCGCTCAGCAGGTACTTTTGTTTTTTATCAATTATTGTTATAAGAAAAAGTCAGGTAATATATATATATATATACATTGTACAGATTTTATGTTATATTTGGCTATTAAATTAACACAATATTTTCAATCATCTCCAGAATATGTATGCCCAGTTGCTACCACTAGCTTTGCCTGCACCACCAATGCCAGGAGGAATGGGTGGAGGAGGGTTTGCTCCATCGCCACCACCACCTCATATGGGTGGTGGCATGGGGATGCCGCCCATGCCCCATTTTGGCATGCCTCCAATGGGCGGCGCCTCCTACTGATCTCTTGATTCACGACATGAGAGAAGCTAAATATATTGTTTAGAATCCGCGCACGAATTGAAGACAGTTCCTTTGGATTAAGGACTTCAACATGGTGGATGTAAGCATCTCTCTACCTTGTAGCCTTCCTTCCAAGGTCTGCGCCATTTTTGCATTCAAAGTTTTTAGGTTCATATTTCTTTAGTCAATGGCTGAATAGAGTGGGTCCTGTGAGAGACATGATTATATCTGAGGCCTTAGCTTGATTAACGCATGTATAGTTCATTCTTTTTCACTTCTAATTGTTTTATTAGTTGTGTAGTCATGTAAGTGTATTCTCATTAGGATTTCACAAAATTTGTTTGTTTATTTATTTAACTTGCTATGTAAACTTTCATCAATTATTCAAAGTGCTCTCTTTGTGCAGATTAGTTTCCGTTTTGCCTTTCACTCATAAGTTTGGTTTACTTTATTTTACTTTTTGTTGCTTCTCAGTTATTGTGTTCTTAATATCTTAATTTTGTTGGGGCATTGGAATTTGTATTTCGTGAGAAGCCTATCAAATATAATAAGTATTTGGCATAAGACAAAATATGATGCAGTTGAGTCAATCTTTCTCAAAACTCAAACGTTGCCCAAGTTTGAACCGTGCTCCTTACTTGAATGATTCTCACCACATGCGTGAGTTGACTGCTTCTAACTCCAAAAGGAAAATATCTGTTTTACATGTAATAACTTCTTAGGAATCATTCTCTACTTTTGCCATTTTGTTCAAATCTATTTTACGGAAAATATTTTTCCTTTATGCTATTAATTCTTTTTAACTTTTTTTCCTAGAAAATGCTGTTTACGATTATTTATTGTGAAATCTTACGATTATTTTAAGAACAATATTCCTTTTTAATGAGCTATTTTTCATAGCGAATTAAATTTACATAGGATAGCCTTTTTACCATGAAGAAATGGCTTCGATTGAAACTGAAAACTCCATATTTGAATGTTTTTAAAATTATTTATCATAACGAAATTATTTCCTGTATAAACCAGGAATAAGAAAATTGGATCGAGCTCACTGGTTATTTTTGAAACTGGTTATCTTTCCTGATCATTTAAATAACAAAACTATTTTAACAAAAATTTGATAGCAAACTGATCAAATTGGATAAAATTTGGTAATGCAATGAATCAGAAAATTGATTTATATACAAAATAATATTATTTTAATAATTTTTTTAAAAGTTAAAATTATATTATATTTTATTTAATCTTATATATGTAACTTAAATTTTAAAATTTAAAATAATATATATTTTTTAATTATATAAAATGATGGTATTAATCTATTATATTATTATAAATATATTTTTAATAATTTATATATTATAAATATTTTAAAAATAAAATTTAATTAATATTAGTTCCATCACGTCACATCATTAAATTTTAAATCAGTATTTACTATGATTTTCAAAATTTTGGCATAAATGGATGAATTTACAAATTCAGTGCAATTACCATAATTTTTTTTTCTCCCCGAAGAAGTCAAGAGGCTTCCGATTCAACGGAAAGAACCAAAGAACTGAAGTAATTTAGCTAAAGCTGGTAAAATAGATTGATCTTAATTTAGATAATAAAATGTGGGATTTGGAATTTAAATTTTAAATTTGAATTTAATTTAAATTCTTTTAACCTAATCAGATGAAATTGGATCCAAACTTAACCTATAAAAACTTGAAAATATTAAATTTTTATTAAATTTAAATATCAAGTTAAAAGTTTAAATTAAATTAAATTTTTTATCCATCCTATTAAAACTGTGCTTTTTCTGGGGTAGCCTATTTTATCAGGTCTACTAAAAACATGCTATTTTGAATGATGCCACTCACCATCTGCCTCAATATTTCTATATATTGTAATGCTCAAATGTCAACCTTGCCATTACGAACCAATTTACCATTACGAGAAGTTCTTCCAAACTCTTCGGTTTTTGTTTCTTCATCTTTTGAGTATTTCAACTATTGGTTTAAAGGAGGGAAAACTTGGATTTATATTAAAACTTTCAATATTTTTAAGAAATTGAATTTACTTATGATCTCGATTTTTATAATATAATGGTGTAAATAAATTTTAACTGAAAATTTCATATAAATTTCTCAAACTCTTTACTACTAATCTAATCTTATTGACTCTATGTTTATCACCTTAATTATTTTTAGGTTAATATATACCCTTTTTTGTTGCACTTTATGATTTTTTTCCTCACAAATCCCTGATGTAAACTTCAAAATTTATTTAAGCACTCAATCATTCCACTCTTGATACATTTTCCGTTTTACTTATTGTTTTATGAAAAATAGCTTTCAGCCAAAATCAATCTCTCAATTATATCCTTATTAGTAATTTTTTCTACATACAAAATTAATGGCAACACTCATTTTCACTTTACACTTGCATTGTATTTGATCTTCCGATGTTGTGTTTATGTATCTTTCTACAACAAGTTGATAAGATTGCCACTTGAAGTGATGGGTTAGTAAGAAGCACTGACCTTAATCCATGGCTAAAATATCTCGGGATTTGTTGGTACTAAGTCCAAACACAATAATCCAATTTTATTTTGCATCATATTCTATCAATCTTCATTCCTTTTTCTTTCTTTTCTTTTTAATTGGAGAGGGTCTAATATTCCCATTTCTTTTCACTCAACATTGAACTCACTAATTGGATTTTCATATCCATTTGCCATATGCAATTGTTGGCTGAAAGCAAAAAGTGTTGAGGCGGTGGTAACAGCATGAGGCGTGCTTCTTTGTGACCTTGTCCCATCTAACATGTGCTTTGCCCAATTGATGGTAAATTCATTATTCATCAAAGGAAAAAACACCATATTGCAACTTCCATGTGCTACTAACCTTCTTAAACCTTACACCACTTCTGTTTTGCGTGATATAAGCCGTAATTAAAACAGAACACTCCCTATAAGTCTCTCCCACTCAAAAAAAGATACCACATAAAGTGTAATCTTTCATTGTCATTGATGTTGTGTGGTTCTTGATTGCTGCGTCTTTTATGGTAATTTTTTATAACGTGTAGGATGAGTATTTAAAATGATATTTAAGAAAATTAAAAAGCATCCTAATTCAAGGTATAAATATTTATTAAAATATACATGTGTATTAGATATTATATTGTCTTGATTTGATTTGAGTTCAATATCAAGAAATTTGTAATTGATTAATATTTGATTATAGAAAAAAAAATATCTAATTAAAATTTCATTTGACTTTAGTTATATTTAATTAATACTCCTATTTTTACCTTATGTGATGTACAAATATTCAATTACATTTTTTTATTTTCTATTACTTTTATGCTTATTTTATTTTTTATTTCTTATTATTTTAAAAAATAAATTTTTATTATCATTTTAGAAATTTCAAATAATATTTAATATTTTTCTCTATTGTACCTTTACTCTTCACAAAAATATTAATTGATAAAAAATGAACTGATAAAAGAGGTTAAGGATATAATAAAAATTACATAGTAATATTAACATAAATATAAATATTAATTAATTTTTTTATCATTGTGAAATAGCATTAAATAACGGATAAAAAAATAGAGAAAGCAACAAGCTAATGAGCTATCAACACAATGCTCTAATTGATTGAGTGATGGGTAGATTAATTTAAGATTTCCCAATAAAATAGTAATGTTTCTCTCTCTCTCTCTAAACTCTTTTAAGAAGTAATATTTTTATATTTTATTTATAAATATTCTTGACCTCTATAATTTATCTTATAATGATTTTTTTTATTATTACAAGGAAGGATTACACCCCAAAACTAGATTAAGACATTACGGAAGAAAGACCATCAAGATCAATATCTATACCCCATTGGAGGACTTTCAAACACATTGCATCCAATCCAAAGAAACCATATATATATATATATATTGTATTCAATTAATTTTAAGATTAAACAAAAATCAATTATTTTTCTTGGTTATTATTGGCATGATGAAAATCATGGTATAGGTATTAAAGTGTAACTTTTAGACCAAGACTGAAACCAAAAGGATCTTATCACTATTATTATTTTTTATGTGTTGAACCTACTCATGAAGTAGCAAGATCTAGAAACGATTTTAAGAAATATTCAGTATTGATTTTGTACCATTGATGGCGAAACAAAATAATGATTTATTGATGAAAATTTACAAGTCCCACCCTAGCTGCCTCTGCTCCAATCCCTTAGGCGAATGCAACATCATTTTATGAGATTTGGACATGGATGTTGCCGAGGCTGTGGTTGTGTACTATATCACTACAAACAGAATAATAGTGGTAGTAATCATAATGCCAAGAATGAGTAGTACCAGAAGTGGGAGTAATAAACAAAAAGGATAAAATCGATATTTAAGAAATTTATATCCTTATAATATGAGGGGATATTAAACTTATAATATACCTATTGTACCCGCAAATACCTTGAATAATTATATCAAATTAACATTCATTAACGAGCTAGAATGAAAATGGTGTAGAAATAATTTTTTCCCTATTAGATGAGAACATCCCATTGACGTAACATATTTGAGTGTGTTACCTCTTTGAGCACCCTAAAGAAAGAATTGATTGCTTGATTGGTATTTTCATCTTGTTTACTTTTTTTCATGTATGGTTTCAATTTTCATTACATTTAGTTTATGATAAATGATATTTGCTTGTCAATCAATTTTTTTTTTGTTATTTCGTTTAATGAAGAAAAATGGATATTTTTCAATGATGATATATGTCTTTTTTATAGTGTTACAATATACATTATCTTTAAATATGAAAAAAAAAATTTAATTTAATTTTGGGCAAGTCATAATTTATAAATGTTGAGAAAATGTTGAAGGCTCTAGAAAGCTATTTTATTATCAGAAGGAAGTTTTTTTTTATATTATAAGTGATGTTTTATTCTATCTCAAATTTGAAAGAAATTCAAAACTATTTGCTACAATGGGTACCCTATTGACATAATGACTAAAGGAAATGTTGAATATTTTTATATTTCTATTGTCTTAAAGTATATAAAGGTGATAGAGAAACTAGTTCGTTATGTTTTCCCATGTTCTGGATTTAACAAGACTTGTGTATTATTTCATACAGTACTCTACATTTTAATTGTACATTCTCTTTTCATCTGACTCACTTCGTATATAAAACAATGTTGTAATGTAATTTCAGTGTGGAGGCAAGGGATTATCAACCACACAAGGACTTTTAAAGAGGTACTTAGAGACATTATTGATTGTCCTGTTGTTTTCATGGTTAACATGTTGCATGTTGTTGAGATTGTTGTGTCCAATATTGCTAATGATGTCAATTCTGTTCCACCACCTTTTGCATTACTTTACAGAGTTTTCATAAGAGTTCTAAGCACTAAAAGCTCACTGGTCAAATACTAAGAGGTGATTGAAACACAAACTATAGGGACCTTTAAAATTCAATAATTCAAATATTGTATGGCATGATCGATTAGGCTATTTATTGGTTTGAGTATGAAATGACTTATTTGATTTGACATTTTAAAATGAATTAAAAAATTTAAAATATTCTATACATTTCATGGTTTTTTTTTTTCTTATTATGAGTGTAAACTATTGATTTATCAAATCTATCCAAAGTTAGATCTCAAATAGATTGTTTATTCATATGTGGACCAACAACAATTTTTTGGAATTCTACAAAATAAACCATTGATTCTTGAAATCATACAAAAATATTTTCATAAGTTTGGAGTCTGAGGTGTTGTCTTATGACTTGAATGTCATGGTTTAAATTCTAGAAACACTCTCTTAGCTTGTAAGGATATAGAGTCGCATATATCATCTCTCCTTTCTAGATCCTATTAGATGAAAACTTCGTGTATTGGGTTGCAAAAAAGCAAGTCCAAAATATATTTTAGTTAGAAAAATACGTGTAACATATAACGTAATGAAAGGGAGGATACATATAGAAAATTAAATAAGACAACCTTCTTTTCATCATGATTTCCATAAGAATGATATTATATTGATGTTTAACGAGTTCGTTTAATCATATGAAAATTAAATTGGTAGATTTCTTCACAAATTCATTTTTACATTTTTCTGAGAAGTTAGTTCATAATATTAAAGTCTTAATTGAATGATATCCCAACAAGTTAAGTTAATATGATTACACTCCTTTTAATGAGGTAAATTATTATTTGTAGTAATTATTAGTAGATGGTCTATTCCTTTTCCTAAATTAATATTTGTTTATCATTGTATTTTCAAAGGAAGGTTTAATATGCTATATTCCTAACAATATCTATAAAGAGTGTTATGTTTATTAAAAGGTAACTGTTCATAATATAGTATCTGATCTTTGATTAGAACTTAATTTGAATCTAATTGATATTTGGTTATAGAGAAGTTTGTATCCTTTTAGGATTTAATTCAGTTTTAGCTATCTCATTTGTTGATTATAAATACTTCTATTAATGGTGTCTTATGTAATGTATATTTTTATGGTAATTAATTGTATTTTTTTTATGATTATTTGTTCTCTATCACTCGTGCCATTTATTATTAGGGAAAATATCAAAATTATCCTTGAAAACATGGGAGACATTTTTATCTTTTAAAAAAAAAATTATCATTTAGTTACTCAAGATTACAACATGGGATACTTTAATCATTTCATCGGTTTGAGATAACAATTTTAGAATGATTTTGTGAAGGACTAAGCAGATACATACATGATTCATTTATTTTGAAATTAACGATGTGCTAAAAATGAAAAAAAGAAAAATGACCGAAGAATTAAGATGCTATTGCTAATGCTTTGTTTGAATTATTTGAAAAATAAAAAATAAAAAAATATAATAAAATTATAATAAAAAAGAATTTATTTGAATGGATAAAAATAGAAGAAAAAAATTTCTTCTTTTAATTAGAAAATGAAAAAGAAAATAAAAAATAGAAAAAAATTAAACTTTTATATCTTATTTTTTATTAAAATAATATTTTTTTACTTTAATTTTTAATTTATTTCAATTATTTTGGTAATTTAAATAAAAAAATAAAAGTATCTTTTGCTCTATAGCTCCTTTTCACTTAGAGGGATTACTTTTTTATTGATACCGAAAAATAATTTGTTCTTTCTTATTTCTATTTTTTTTTCTGTTTATTTCTATTGTAATTCATTCCAACCAAATAAGTATAAATGTTTAATGATTTATTAAAGATCAAAATATTTTTTTAAAATTTTTTTAAGTATCAATTTAAATATTTATTCTTATTATTTATATCATATTTCATCGTTAACATATTAACATATGATAAAACAAAATTAATGTAGTACATACATACTTTTATTTAAGGAAAAATAACTGAAAGTAAAAAGTGTAATATAAAACTAAGAAAGTCTAACAATTAAGTAGATACTTATGTTAATTTGTTTACAAAAGATTCTATTAAGTGAGATAATTTTTTTAATAATCTTTCAATTTGAATAAAAATTAATCTTTTATTATTGGTCGAAAGATAATTTTGATCTAAAAGATACAAAACAGTATAATTTAAAAGTAAGATTTATTTAAGCATTGTGTAAAAATAGTATAAATTTACAAAATCTAAAAGTGTAAATGTTGTGAAGAATAAAAATAAATAAATCTTGTTGACAGCATGATTAAAATAATAACATAACACAATATGTTAATTTTGTGAAGATGAATATATTTAAAAAAATTATTTCCCTAAATTATACAATTTCGAATGTTTAAAATCAAGAAAACAATACAATAAGTTAATGAGTTAGCCAGAAATAATGTTAAAGCATCCTGATCACATCCATGTAAAGTTTGAGTCATTGCAGCTGTCCAAAAGGTGAACTCATCATCATAGCATCAATTATTTGAGACAATCTTTCACACACTGTCACGTACAATGCCATCGGGGACAAATCCCAAAATGAGTTTTAAATAATAATTAAATCCAAATACTACCTTACCAAAGTGCCAATTTCCTTTTCATCGAACGCAGCCACACAAAGGAAGCCAAAATGCTCCAAGCCCCAAACCAACCTTTTTTTCGCACTTCTTAAGCTAATCTAAGAAAAAGACCACTATTTCAATATAAAGTATCTTTACAATGTTTTGTTAAGCATATCTCATACTGTTAAGAGTTACTAGAAAGCCTATGGTATCAAACGAGATGGGTGATTTGTAGGATTATTACATAATAATATAATCTTCATTTTCTTACCTTGAATGTTGCATATTATTGACACAAAACGAAAGGGAGGCACCATGTGTCCAACTGTACATCATTTATCATTTCACAACACACAATCTACCCCAATTTATTGTCCCAGATAGGGCCATGGGGATCTCAATGCTAGCTAGATTACTTTTCAATTAATTATTCTTTTTTATTTCCTTTTGAGTCACATGAAGTAAAAGGTAGTTTACAAAATAAATATTGGGAAAGCATAATAATATATTGAAATATATTAATAATAAAATTTTACAGTACAAGCTGTAAATGGTGAATATTCCTCTAATCCTATCTAACTTTTCCCATCCAGCTGTGTCACTGTTACTCTCTTTGCACCGCCACACCAAACTCTCCCTCACACCAAACTTCAACATTTCCTCATTTACCCTTTCATTATCCGAATATTCCAAACTGGTCCCTACCTCCATTCCCTCTTCGTCCCAACTCACACCTTCGCACGCTCTTGCTTCGGACGTAATTGCCCTCACCATTTCCCAACCCTGTGTTTCCCAATTTACCCTTGACTCTGTTGCTAATTTACTAATCCTATTTTTAACTGAATTTTCTTCGCAGTTAATTTTCAATGTCGCTTCTTCTTCTTCTTCAGACTCGTTATCTGACTCGGCGAACTCCGAGTCAACCCAATCAAAAACGCATCGAGGCGACGATTCAACAACGGTATAGGGAAGCAAAAATGGATGTTGCAGCAGCTGATCACAGCTCCACCGTTTGCTCGGTTCCCTCCTTAGACACTTCTCGAGAAAATCGCGTCCTAACTCCGACAACACGCCCGGAATCTCCGGCAACTCGTTCGAGTAACCGATTTGACTCAGCGTGTCGACGCCGCGATCCTCCCACGCCGGTTTTCCGGTTACCATCTCTATCACCGTGCATCCGACTGACCACACGTCGGATTCCGGCCCCTGATGCTCCCGGCGAATCACCTCCGGCGCCATCCACATCGGGCTTCCGCGCGGCGACACCGAAACCTCGCCGGAAAATTCCACCGCCGCGCCGAAGTCGGCGAGCTTAGCGACTGAGCCGTCGCCGGCGACGAGCATGTTCCTCCCCTTAACATCGCAGTGCACGACGCCGCACGCGTGCGCATGGCGCAACGCACTCACAAGGCACCACGCGTAGCGTCTCAACAATCGTTCGTCCACGTCAGCACGGTCCAGGTCAGCGACGGTGCCACCTGGCATGTACTCGAGGTGAAGGTTCCGGAACGAAGACGTTGCGCCCTCGTCGCACGTGACATCGTCGCCGAGATACGCCACCACGTGTGGCGAAGACACGCGCTGGAGGATCCGAATCTCGTTTTCCAACGCCTCGAGCTGACTCTGGAGTCCCGTTTTGCAATTCACGGACTTCACCGCGAAAACGCGACCGTCTTTTTTAGAAACCGCGATGTTCACGACGCCAAACGCGCCCTTACCGATGCACTTGCCTCTCACCCACGTAGCCATTGGAACTTCACTTGGCGGAATTCAAACTTGAAGTTGTGCGCTCTTTGTAATTGACATTTGCGTTATGTGTGGCTTTGTTGAGGGCCCGAATGAGGGTATATATATAAACGTAGTGCGTGTTTGTTCTAACATTCGGTGTTTCGTGTTTTCGATTTTTAAAAATACGTTTTTATGGTACAGCGTGGCATTTGTGAAAGTGGATAATTAAGAAAAGCGGTGGTGACGTTGAGATGGGGATCCCCAGAGAGTGGTAATGTTTTTGACGTAAATGGAGGATTGTGGGAATGAAGTACCCGATACTGTTTTTTTCTTATGGGATGGGGTTTTTAATCCTTATCCATATCACTTGATCATTAAGCTTCTAATTCAAAAATTATACTTTATTTGAACATAATATTAAAGGAAATTAATATGGATAGCAATAACAGTTTTATTGTTTAAATTAGTTAAGAAGGGGTGGTCGGTTTTTATTGATTGATACATTTCAGGGTTCATATTTTTTAGTTATATTTTGTCCTGTAGCGTAGGAATATTATTAATTTGAACATGTGGTTGTAGTGGGGAATGTGGGCTTTTGTAGTTGAGAGGTAGATGTTAATAGTTGGGGAAGGGGAACATAACACGGTGGTGGTAGGGGAAGGGTAAAATGGAAGTGGATGGGGAAAGAACCACGTGGCACAAATTTGTTGGTCCACGAAGTTGTGAAGACAGTGCTAGAGGCTGGTAAAGAAGATGCCGAGATGTCTGGAAATGGCCATGATGCTTGTGTGTGGCTTTAGTCACACTGTTTAGTTAAACTACAACTTTGTGACGTGCACCACCACACTTCCATATCATATTATTTTTAAAATATATAATATGTTTTTATTTTGTTGTAATTTCGGAAATTTTTGTTTGCATGTGAAGTTTGGACTTTGGTAAGGTCCCATATCTAGTCGTATCTTTTAGAAGATGTTCGTGGGATGTTCTCTCTTCTGTTTTGCCAAATTGTTGGGACAATTCGGCACGCGCTTGTTCGCTTCCTCATTAAGTATGTGGCACCTGCTATTACCTTATTACACCCTAAATCTTTTCCGACCCTTAATTTGCTTTTCCCTAATTCACTCTAAATTATACAAAAACAAAAATTACC
Source organism: Canavalia gladiata (assembly GCA_037954105.1). Classification (NCBI taxonomy): domain Eukaryota; kingdom Viridiplantae; phylum Streptophyta; class Magnoliopsida; order Fabales; family Fabaceae; genus Canavalia; species Canavalia gladiata. The sequence goes on along the minus strand of CM075664.1, from coordinate 39,254,052 downwards.
AAATCCCAAATTCAAACCGCAAAATGGTGTGTTTTCCAACTCCTACATCGTGTTTGGCAAATTATTTACATAAAAATTTACGGTTAGATTATTGTAATTGGGGGAAAGATTTTTTTTTTCAAGTTTCGTGTATGCAAACTAAAATTCAACGTGTTTAGAACTCTTGTCCCCACGCCACTTGTCAAAGTGCAAATGCTTGGGAGGAGTTTTAGAATTGAATTTGACCGAATGGAATTTTAAAATTGGACAAAACGTTACGGAAAGGGAAACGAAGAAAAGGTTTGTCCACATAAACATGACTTTTGGCATGAAACTAGATACTTAGAAGAAAAAAAAAAACAATAGTTTGAAAGGGAAACTAGGGGGATTCAATTGCAACATGATTATTCATTTCTTTTTTTCTCCTTAATTATTTCAAAACCTTTTTAAAGCAACAACTAGAATGAAATAGGGTTTCTAAAACCTTGCCATTTGGCTTGCAAATGGGTACCCCACCACCACCACAAGTGACACAACACGGTGGTGGTAAGTAGTCTCAATTACATATGTGGCAAGATTTTGAGGGAGGATAAAGTGACGCGTAGGAATGGTTTCTTAGGAGTTTCAATTTAGATCCTTTCACACTAAGACACGAAGGAGAAGAGTAGAATATATTAATGTGGTGTGCTTACTCGGTGACCTACTTGGTTTGGATAAGGTGGTGATTATGAGGGTTAAGCAACGTGCTTCATGACTTGACTTGCATATTGCCGCAACGCCTATATTTATGTGACGCGGTGTGTCGTGTCCACATCTTTTCCAACCCAAATTCCCCTTCACCAACTATTTTTACTATTACATTTCTTGCAAGTGGGTAAAAAGGATATACATATTTTGGTATAGAGTTAAATAATCGTCCCAAAGATAATTATTATTTTTAATTTGTGACCGAAATTTGTAAAATTAATTAAAGTCTCTATTTGGTCAAGCTATTTCCTATTTTTTTAATAAAAATTATACCTCTTAAGAATAAATTAAAAAAATTATTGGATTTGAAAGCATTACTTTTTACAATTTAACTTTTATAAAAAAAATTATACTGTTAGCTAATTAAAAATTATGATAAGTATAGATTTTAAAATAGATATTATAAAAATTATAATTTATAATATATAATAATATAAAAAATTTATCCTATTAATTTATTTTAATTAAACTTTTACTTTTAAGTATCTTTGATTCATATGATTTAAATATAACAATTACAAATTTTGTATACAAAGAAGTTGAAAAATAGAATAAGTAGCGTTCAGCACATGGGTATGGAATTACCTGAACGTAGAATTTATAAATAATTTAAAAAATTATACTAGCCTCTCATGGACTAATATTTCGAACTAGCACACTAAATTATTTTTTTTAAGAAAAAAACACATACTCCTTGTATAAATTTTTTTCAAGTTAAATAACTACAAGATAGGTGTTTTTACATAGCACATTAGTGGAGAATTTTATAAAATTAAATAAATGATTTAATTTATTTTATATTATTTAACTCGTAACAAGATGGTAATAAACAAGTTGGAAGATATTAGCTGCGGCTTAAATTAGTTACCTTTTCATGCAACGTACAAATATTTTAAAATAAAAAATCATAATATCATTATTATTAAATTATAGTATAATTATGTTTTGTAAAAAGAAGAAATATAATAGAATATTTTTTATTATTAATAATGATGATTTCTATTTTATTAAAATTGGTTTTAAATTTAAATTTTGTATACGGAAAAAATTACTGAAACAATTAATCTTAGTATAATATGGTTCTTAACTTGATTAAAATTATTTCTTGAAAAAAATATGTTGATATATATATATATATATATATATATATATATATATATATAAAAGAAATTAAGTTATTTTAAAAGTAATTTTTTTTATAATTATTTTGTTTAATAATTTTTATAAATAATTAAATTTTAACAATCTAACCGTTAAATTAATAAATTATATTAAATAAATTATTCTTAAAAAATTTTATAAAATTTAAAAAAATTATACTTAAAAAATAAATTAAAATTAACAGATAATATATCTTTTATAGTATTCGTTAATTTAAATTTATTTAATAAAATATTATTATTTTTTTAAAATTTTATAAAAATAATCTATCTAATATAATTTATTAATTTAACAATTGAATTAATAAAATTTAAAATTGTTCATAAAAATTATTAAATGAAATAAATTTAAATAAAATAATTTAATATTATAATATATATATATATATATATATATATATATATATATATTCGATTTGAGGTTATAAGAACATAGAAAAAATTTAATGTAAAATACTTTATACAAAACAAGCTACATAATATGTTGAAGAAAAAATTAAATCTTAAAATCTATTATCTTAAAGAGAATAATTGGTTAGGATCATGTTTAATATATAAGGATTATTCGAACTTTAATATTATATTATTTTATTTATTACTTTAAGTATTTATTTATTTTAGAATAAATTAAGTTATATTAATATAAGTTATATTCAAATTATATTAATTAATATTTTTTTATTAAATAATTTTATTTTAAAATTAACTTTTAGATTAAAAATTTTTACAAATGATATCTATAAAATTTTAGATGAATCGAAAAATATACCATGCCTTATTTATGTATTTCAAAATTAATATAATATATATTTTTAAAATATATAAAAATAATAATGATTTGACCCTAGTTTTATAGTTGTTAGATTTTGATAAAATTTGACATAAATAATAATCAAGGTACTATATAATTATAATTTAATAATTAAATTAATCAAAATCACATTCTATATAAAATTATTTATGATATAATATTTTATATAACTAATATTGGTATAATTAATTATATATTTGTTTCTATTTTCAAAAAGGATGGATGCTTACAATAATAATATTTATATTGATTTTAATGTGTTCATATTTAGATTAAGTCTTTAAATTGAAGTGACCGGATACTTTGTCTTTGTAATTAATGAATTTCTAGTAATGAATTAGATATATAGAAGTTTAAATTAGTAAAATCCATCTAAAAGCGAGAAACTAAAATAGTTTTATATGATTTAGAATATTTTTATCCCTATTTGTGTTTAAACAAGTTTACAAAATATTTAATTTTAATCTATGCATTTATATTTTTAGAAAAAATTTTATAATACAAATTTTTAAATATTTTAAATATATTTTTTTAATTATCAAATTTTAATAAAAAAATATTTTTAACCATTTTTAAAAATTTATTTTAATTTTTAAAATTTATATTTTAAAAATATATTATCAGCATTTTTTATAATTAAATGGGTTAACGCACGTAAGTTGTGATATATTATCCGGCCCTAATTTTTATATGTTGGGTGTAATTGATAAATGTAATTTTTATGAAAAAGTGACTATATATTATGATATATTTATTTGTAATATTATTTTTTTTAGAAATAATTTTTTCAAACTTTAACAAACATTCAATTCAAAGTTGTGTGTAAAATAGGCCAATATGTGGTGTATTGAATTCCGAACCATGCTTATAGTTATATGTGTAGAATTGAGGTGAGTCTTAAATTTGATTTTTGAAGATCGAAGGAAAATCGTCAATACCCAAATTTTCCCGCCATTATACCATAATTAAAATTCATCTGCCACTCTAATTCGCCTCCAAAAAATGCCAATAATAAATAACATCAAATTTTAAACTAAAACTTTAAATTTTTACTAGCGATTATTTCCCAAAATTTTTTTATATGATATATGTCCCGTAGTTCTATTTTTATAATTTATTTATATGAACTTATAATCATTAATTAGTAATTAAATAGTTTTCAACTTTTTTTTAGTATTAACGCCAAGAATATCATTATGTTTGTCATTTCATTTTTTCAATTAAAAATGTGAATTATTAAATAACTTTAAAGTTCAAGCATTAAATTGAAAAAATTAAAAATTTACAGGTTAATTTGCCAAAAGACTAAAATTGAAGCGGGGAAGTTCAACAAGAATAACATAATATAGAATTTCTTATCTCTTTAACAAACGCACTTAAAATGGCAAGAGTAACATTTTGGATGCATTGTTAAAACTAGTTAGAAAGTTAAAAGATGAAAATTAAAAAAATTAAATAAAAATTAAAAGTTGATAAATTATTGATTAAATTAAAAGTGTTTAGTAAAATTAGTTAATAAATATAAAATGATAAATGAAAATATAGTTAAATAATAAAATTAAATAAAAATAAATATCATATTTTTAACAAAAATATACTAAATTTAATTAAATAATTTTTTTAAATAAAAATATCTATTTTTAATTTTTACATAAATAAATAAATAAATTTTAAAATTATTTATTTCTATAATTTAATTTTTTATCAAACATTTCAATATTTTTTAACAAAATAAAATAAATGATATAATAATTAAAATAAATAGTATATATTAAATAGTAATTTTAAATATAATATTTTATGATAATATAAAAACAAATCTATTAAAATTAATAATATTATTATAAAAATAAAATAATATTAAATTTATAAAAATAAATAATTAAATTATAAAAATATTTTAAAAATAAAAATAAATAAATAATCTGAAAAATATAAAAGTTACTTAAATTAAATTTTTCAAAAACATTAGAAGCAGTTTGAAAAATATTAATAACTACTAAAATAAATTATTTTATTAAATAAAATTAAAACGTGTCAATAAACTTTTGGAACTAATTATTTAAATTTCTAACCAGTTAAAATATCTTAGAAAAGTGTTAACTTTAGCTATGCTGATCCGCTCTTAACTTAATTTCCTCCATGCCTCCCACTATCAATTACATTGAAATTAAAAACTAAGAAACACTGAACCCTTTTACTTTTCCTTTTCCTTTCTCATCTTAAAAAGGAATAGATAAAGCTACTTATTGAAAAGAAAGCTAAAGACGTGTAGTCCATTGTTTATCTATAGGATTAGAAGCCCCCAATATGGTTTCTAACATTGCCCTAAAAAAATTTGTTGAATTGAGATTTGAGATAGCAAAGAAATATTGGGAATTAGGTTTATTGCAAATTGTAATGGCACGGAAGTTTGTCTCACAAGAGAGGGACAAAAGAGAAGTCATTAATGGGTTATGAGGTGCGCATGTAGTGCAACTGCACTCAAAACATTCCATCTTTTCCGCTTAGCATGTAAACTTCACCTTCTCTTCTTTAGTAAGAAATTTCAAATCACCTACTCCTTCTTTTATGGATTTCCTCCCACTATACCATTCAACCACCAAAAATTTTGGGTTTCATCGAATCATACAATATTTTGAAAGAAAAAATAAAAGATAAAGGTACCATAATTTGGGACATATATGTAAATTATGACTTGTAGCTTTTCTTAATTATTCTTTGGAAGTTTAATAAATTAAGTTGATTTTGAGTATTTCTTATAAAAATAGCATAACTCTAATTTTTTTTGTAAATTAATTTTGGATTGAATTGGGTTCAATTGGTTTTAATATAGTATCAAAATTTATTTCATCATGGTAAAAGAAACAGAATTTCAATACATTTATAGTATTATAATAATATATTTACTCTAACACAAACTATCGTAAAATAAGTTTATTCAAAATTTCTTAGCATTGATCATGAATGATAAAATTTGTCACAAAGTATATATGAAGGTGTGCCGTAAGAGAAAAGGCTTTAAGTAAGTAAGTATGATTACAGGACGGGCTTTGTTTACTTCTTCCCATCTCAGGAAAGATTGAGATGGATATGGGTTTAGAGAAAATCTACATAAAACAATTAAAATTCACTTCCTACCAGATTTGAATGAACATGGGGAATATATATATACATATATATATATATATATATATATATATATATTATATAAAAGATAGATCAAATATATATAAATAAATAATTTAATAATAAATTCATATTTTAACAAAATATAAGAATTTAATGTGCTATTATAAATTATTGTGATGGATTTGAAGGAAAAATAAAATGAGTATCTATATTTTCAAATTTATTTTTATCTTTACAAATTAGATATGAATACATGTTTATTTTTTGAAAATTTTATCGAAATAGGATTTATCATCCTTAACTTCAACTCTATTGAACATGGTGAAAATAATTAAATTAACATGTAATATTGTAAGTGTTAAATGAAACTAAAAATTTTCACATTGCATAGGATTAATTAAGCTGATAAATATAAAAGTAGTTGTTCACACTAGAAAATCTAATTTTCGTACAGAAGGATAACTGTGAAATGTGAATGAAAAATTTCACATTGCATAAAAATAATCAAGCTAACAAATATACACGTAATTTACGCTAGATTTCCAGGGGATCCTACCTTGGATCATGAAAATACTCTACACTAAGTTGGAATTTAGAATCCTTAAACAAGTTTATCTTAATTTCTATCAAGTCTCTTTATATATATGCTAGTGTATAATGGCTAACTCTTAGTAACTTATAATTAATTATCCTATAATCCCTCAAGCTATGAGCTATTATTGGAGGAAAGTGGCTTAAGAACCCTTGAGACATGTCCAATTTCTATTAGATCTAATTGGTGGATTAACAGTATAATAATAAATACATATACTTTTAAGATTTTGAACTAAATATGATGCCTGATTCAGCTTACTTTCACTTTACCTGTTGGTAGATATTTCTCCAATATTTTCAACTCTCCACGAAACTTAACAAGTACGGAGCGCAATTTACGTTTAACTCATTCGTTGCTTCAATTCAAATTTCATATATATGTTTACTTCAATTTTATAATATATGATACAGGCATTAACAGAGGGAGGCTGTTTCTTTAGACAACTTTACCCAATCTTGTTATGAACGTAAATTTTATTCCAAACCAAGAACATCAAATTATACGACCGAATGGATCACCTTAATATATTAGATTCCATAATTATGTTATGTGCTTCAATATCGTATTAACTTGTCCATATCCATATATTTACAGGATTTTAACTTAGCTTCATATTACTTTGACAATCATAATTCTATAATATATTCGGTATGTACGTAGCCATTCATTGATGAGTCTGTAATTGGCTGCTTCTTAGTTGCTCTTTTAACTCTAGTTATGTATTAAATATTCTCCATGTTAGTCATTTATTAATAATTATACTTTTTTTTTCGACAAGTCGTGATAATTATATCATCTCACAGTGCGATAAATTTAGATATATCTGAGTTTTTTAATTTTTATGATAATTTTAAATGTCATAAAAAAATGATTTTATCATAAAAATCTAATTATAATCGGATATATCAGATGCATTATGCCGTGGTATGTTTAACTTTTTCGTTCCGACACAAACAACAACTAAATTTGATTTCGTAAGCCCTCTTATTCCCCCAAAGGAACAAACGATGCAACTCACGGATCTTGCACCACTTGACTCATTCATCGCAAAAGCAACTCTTTCAATTTTCTTTAATTTTATTTTTTTCTGAATCTAAAAAAAGTCTATTTTTTTCATAGGGGGAGGGAAATTAAAGACGGTTTAACCATTGAGAAAATTTTGAGTGAATCAGATTAAATTTTAACAATTTAACTTTTTAATCAATTAAATTATGAAAAAGAAAAATATAAATTACATTTTTTAAAAAAAGATAAAATTTTGTCTTCAAATTGAATTGGTTAAAATATTTTGTTGAAACCTAAAAAGTAGAGAAGGAGAGTGGAAACAGGGAACGTGGATGTTTGATAGATAACGAACAGAATATATGATTAGACGAGGATGAGTGATTCTTCTCTGAAACAATGAATTGATTAATTGATGAGATATTTTAGTAATGGGCGTATGGTACGGGATACATGCATTCACTACTTAATTCTGTATAGAAAATGTTGGTTGGTGATTGGATGTTTGGGTTTGGTTACATGTACATTCTCAACTATCATCTAACAATTCTACAACACTTAACAACAAACACCTTCTGCTTTCTGCCTTCCGCGAAATATCCCTCCATCACAACGTGTCATGTGCGTACTATTCTCAATGCCAAGTCAATCTCAAGTCAAGCCATAATAAACATTTTATTGTCTTCATCATCACTTCATTATCATTATTATTGATTTAATATATACACTCAGCTCTTGCATTATTCTTAAGCTATAGTGTGTGAATGAATTTTGTTGATTAAATACATTTGGATCTGAAATTGACAATTCAGTGTGCATGACAAACGAGTGCGGTGGATATGATTCTAAGTTATCTTCTATTTTTTAGTTTCGGTGGTCGGCAGAGCACGTATTTGCCGAAAAACTTGGTCAACTTCTACCAACGGTGCTGCTTATAAATTATTTGTAACGTTCACATTAGTTTTCACGAGACATTTATTTAAAAAAAAAATTTCTCATACTAATTAGAGCTCATGGACCTTGTGCCAATCTCCTAATTTTTTAATATTTAGTTTTTATCATATCATGGATCACTTGGCAATGGCACTGAGGTTAATTTGACTTGGTCAGTAGTTTTTAATTTATATTTTAAATATGTAACGGCGTTAAATACTCAACAAATTTTACTGTTTACAATGATATTAATGAAATTGCTTTTGTAAAATATAGCTATAGTCCTATCAAAAATTCTGACCCAAAGCAAACAACAAGAACTCAATTCCACCTCTCCTATTCACCGTTGCAGCATTTTCCAATGTTAAAGATTTGAGACATAAAAAATAGTCTTGGAAATTGGCGAACTACTTGCAATGATAATGCAGAATTAACGAAAGTTAACATTAATATAACAAATATAAAAAACTTTTCAAATGTAAGAAGTGTTCATTTCATCAAAAAGTGTACGGATCATGCGCAAGGAAGTGAGCTTTTTCTTCTCTCTTTTTTTTTTCTACTAACGGAAAATTGAAGAATATCGTAATAAATATGTAAATCATAAACATCTAACTCAACTTAATGGCAATGAAGCAAAGCATTTATGAATATAAATGGCAATAGTTCCCGTACAAATTTAGGAAAGGTAATTAACAAATTTGGGTACAAATATATAATAGTAATTATTCCTTGTATGAATGCAAGCACATCTTGATTATGCGGTCAAATTCGCAAGACACAAGAAGCTCAATTGGTCATGCTTAATTGGTCAATCAAAATACCTTTGATCATGCTGTAAGAGAGATTCATTGATTTTCTGTAACCTTAGAATTTATGGATTCACAAATTCGATAACTTCAATATAAAAAACAAATGAATTATCAAAATAATAATCTATAAATAATCAAATGTTTAATTATTACATAAATATCATTCTATGAAAAAATTTACTAAATGTTATTTTGTTAATATCCCTCTCCCCCTCTCTAAGGGTACAAAAAATTTCAACAATGTCATCATCAGATATATACATAAAAGAATTGGCTACTACTCTATCATGAGGCACCACCAAGCTTCAAAACTGCAGACTGCACTGCAGCAACCACAATGTGAGGGTTTAAATTTAAAACCTTGTGCACCACATTCTTCTTCTCTTGTACTAATCATAATGAAACATCAAATATAGTGCTCCAACTTGATTAGCATAACACTTGTATCATCCATAGAGCCTCGCGAAACTGACAAATCTACAAGCTTTTTACATGCCACCAATGGTTGAGGTTTGTTGTTCCCTACACATAAAGGACGAGCAATATCTACTGCTTCCTGATTACTAACCTGAAATAAGAATGAGAAAAGAGAAACTTGTTCAGTTGATCAGTGCATACATGACGAACAATACTTTTCAATAAGAAAGTAAGAAACTATTAACACTTAAATTAAATGCCTAAAGTCCTATACCTTATCCCATAATCCATCTGAAGCTAAGATTAACAGGTCATGTTCAGGTTGAATTCTGAGAATCTTGGTCTCAGGTTCGGCGGTCACCCATTTTTTCAGGTGTCTATCTCCAATTCCCCTAGATACAGCAAGAGATCCCTGGATTCTCCAAACGCCATGGCATAAATCAACATAGCCCCCCTGCAAGATAAAATTCCAATGCTTAAGTTAAGAACCAACAAATCCAAACCAAACATGCGGTTTCAATAACCACAGAGAAAGGAGAAAGTACAATATAAGGTTCAGAAGTTTACCAGGGTCTCAATTCTGTCCCTTTCATCTTCCCTTGAAGGTCGGTGATCAGATGTTAGGGCCTCAGCAACACCTTCTCTGCTAATGACAGCACGGCAATCACCGGCGTTGGACACAACAAGGTTCCCATTCCTAATCAATGCTGTTACACAGCAAGAGCCACCATGAAGATCTTCTTTTAAGAAATCTGAATCTGTGTTTAGGTACCCACGCTTCACCGCCTCCTCAACATCATCTTCTTCTCTCATGATCACTTCATCCAAAACATTCTTTTCCAAGTTATTTGCAGCAAATTCAGCAGCTTTTGCACCTCCATGTCCATCAAATATGCCGAAAAAAGCCTGCCATGATCATAAAACAAATTTGCTTGTTAGATTTTCATCCATTTAGCTCATTAAGGATGAGAAGCAAGGCCATTAATCCATCTAGCTCATTAATTAACATCACACTCATTACAACCTTTCCCTAATTTCTCTGTTTCAACTATTTAATTCAAGGACAAGGAAACCATTTAATTCATTCAAGCAAATATTACAATCCCACACATAAATCACCGAGAGAACCTTTTAACTTCTAAACCATAACTCAAATATAAGCCCTTATTTATCTCTTATCCAATAAAGATGAGTAATTAGAGAAAAACATACAGCACTATAAATTAATCAAAATTTTTCCCATAAATTCATAAAATTAACAGAATCATCCAGAAAAACTAAAGAATAATTCAAATTCTTCAACAAATTCATTTAATCAGACCCAGATCAAATCCATGAGGAAAGTTTCAAACTTTCCACAAGCCCAGTTCCTAGAAACAGCCAACCAAACCCAAACCCTAAAAAATCATAATTTTTTTTAGATTAAAAAAAAATAAAAAACCAAAATTTCCTTACCATTTTGTGTTCTCCACGTAGATTATCCCCAGCAGTATAACGATCCTCCATGTATTCCCTCCTACCTCTCTTGCAATAAACAGAAAACCCATCTCCCTCAGTCTCAACAACGTCACGCGCTACCGCAGAGGGCGTGGGAGGAACCCCAAAGGAGAGAGAAGTAACGGGTATGTCAAGCCTAGCGGGTCTCTTTCTCTTCAAAACGGTGGCGTTTGGGGAAGTGGAAGAGGATGAAGATGGAAGAGAGAAAACAGTTGGAGGCTTAGAAAGGCGAAGGCGAAAGGGAGATGAAGGTGAAGAAGAAGAAGAAGGAGAAGAGCAAGACGAGGCCGTAGAAGAGTTAGAAGGTTTGAGGTGTGAGAGAGAGAGGGAAAGAGATTCAGGAGAAGAGGAAATGATGGAAGACTTGGTACAGAAGAGGGAAGAAGAAGGAGAAAACACCGGCGAATTGGAAACTGCGACGGAGCAAGACATGGTGTTGTTGTTGTTTTTTCTTCCTTCTTTGTTTTGTGTGATGGAGTCAAAATTCAAACGTTAGAATTGGAATTGGTGTGTTATGAGAGAGAGATTGATAGATATAAAGGAGAGGGTAAAGGGAAGGGAGAGAGGTGTATATATATAAAGTTGTATAAAAGATGGGAATAGAATGTTGTGTTTGTTTAATAGGTCTCAGTGTGGGACCCTCTTATTTGCGTGTTAATTGCGAGGCACAATTATATACAGTCATATACACACCAATCACACTCTATTTTTTAAAACCTTCTTTGACCATCTTCTTCTTACTTGTTACTCTTTCCTCTTTCTTCTTCACACCCTCTCAATCTCAAAATCATTCAACATTTTCATTTTATATTTCACTTTTTTACTTTTCATAATTTTACCTGTTTATGCTAAAATAGCCTTGTTTAATTGGTCATTAATTGTGTTGTATTTTTTAGTTTTTGTTCTAATTATGGGAATTGGATACTGAAAAGGAAAGAGGAGAGTAAGTGTTGAATATTTTCAATTTTATTTTAATTTGATATGGTTTTATATCATAATATGATACGGTATAAGGTACAAACATAAAACAGTAGATTTTAATATCCTAGTATTAGACTCTAATTGTAATTTGTTTGAAATATATAAAAATATACAAATTAATTTTAGAAAATAATTTAAGATGCTATAAAATATAAAAGAACTATGAGATTAATTCCTTTTTTACATTTGAGTAGTTTCTAAAAAATTGGTTTCTCTGTATATTTTCATAATCAAACCAGTTAGATGGAAATAAATCCAATTATAACTCAATTGTATTATTTTCATAATCAAACCAGAATAAATATAGTAATGTCTATTTTTTAAGTTGAACATTTTTTTAGAAAAAAAGATAATTATGAGGGGAAAATTGGTATAAATTCGAAATTTCCAATTCATAAAGATTTTTGAAAGTAATGAATTTAAAAGGAATTAAAAAATTTGGAGGAATTATGACGAGGGAGGGAAGCGTTAAATGGAATTAAAATCTGATTTGAATGTTGACTCTAACGTGTGTTGATTAAAGACATTAATTTGATTTTAGTGAAGAGAGGGTAAGAATGTAATTTGGGATTGTGGGAGAGTAAAAGCTGGAGAAAGTTGTAGATAAATGAAAGAATGAAAAGGAAAGTAGAATTAGTGTATTTGATCTTGGTGCGTTGAAAGAGCGTTTTTTGATTTCACCTTTGACTTACGCACTGCGAGTATCAAACTCCTTCCTTATCTATTTTCTATTTTCTATTTTCTATATTTCTATTATTGTTTGCGTTTTAGGAATCTATGAGACGTGGGACCCACCTTGGTGTGAGAGAGAAACAGGTTCTGAGAAGTTACCGTTGCGAAAAGACAGATTCTTTATTATTTGCTTATTTGGTTTTGATGACCGTTGCCACCTGTTAACTCAAGTCAACGTTCCCAACGTTAACGCATATTCTTACGCCTTTTATTTAACTCCTTTTTTCTATCTCATTCATCACCGTTACGCTACCAGCTCCTTCTCTTCAATCACGCTTCCAACTTGCAACGCCAATTGTTTAATTTCAGATTTTTTTTTATAAAAAATTTATGGTAAAAAGAAAATTGAAATAATTTATTTACTTATACACTTTAGATCAATATCAATTGTTTTAAATTAAAGAAGCGTGTTGTTATATTAATAGATCAGGTTTAATCAAAGTGGTGTTTTAATTAATGATTTTCTTAACATGTAAATAAACCATAAAAAAATTGTAACAACCATTAAATTTAGTGTAACTGAGTAATTCTGATTGCATATCTCGTCATGATGTTACTGCCCTCTATCTACGTGGGTGTTTTTTGGTTGATGGGTGCTGTTTGAGAACCTCATTTTCCTTGTTCATGTTTGTTGATCCAGCAAATCTACAAATAATATTTTCTTGATGGAAACTAAATCAAATTATGATATCAACTTTCTCTAATTTCTTTAATATGTTGCTAACTTATTATTTGAGTTTCACGCTTTGCTTTCGTTTGTTAAGGAAAAAATAAATTCAGGACAAGAAGATATCAAGAAAATATATTGATTTTTTTTATTTGAACTGAAAATTAGGAAAGAAATTATTTTTGAGAAGAGAAATTCTATCTTGTATCCATGAAAATATGGAGAAGATAGTTAAATTTTTGTATATTTTTACTTTAAAATATTAAATGGAATCGTGATAAAATTTGTTAATATTTATTTTTAAAAAATTTCTTCTAATTTTATTTTTAAAATAATTTATTTTTTATTTTATTTATTATCTTCCTATTTTTTTTCTGTTTTATTTATCATATGAATATATCATCATGTTTGTTTAAATGATGTAGAAATAATAAAAGAAATTTTTTAATAATTTTATCTAAATAATTTTTTGAGTCCTATTTCTACATTTTTACTTTTTATTTTTTATTTTTTAATTTTATTTATCATCTAACATATCATTAATACAATATTTTTCTGGATGATGTAAAAAAATAGAGATAATCTGTTTATATAAATTTATACGTCACAGGATTAGATAAATAGAATAGAACGTCTCTTTCCCATTTTATGTAAATATGTAGGAAGTAGGAACCATTTTTTTGTATATGTTTCTCTTATTTTTGCTTGAGACCACTGCTATGAAGGGTTAGAGATAAAATATTGAAAAAGATAAGAAAGTTAGTAATGTTAAGATAGTTTAGAAATCATGCAATTAAAATAGGTTTAGCAATTAAGATAGGTTTAGTTAATTTAAGTTCAAGGGTTGGATTGATGAGTGGTTTTATGTTCTCAGGATTTGAGAAAGAAAATACAAAATTTTTAAAAAATTTAAGAAAAAATGTTGAAATAAATTTCTGATAAGTACATTATAAATAATTTCATAAATTTAAAATTAATTATTTTTGTACATAAAAAAAAAAGTAAAACAGAAAAAATATAAAAACAAAAATTAAAAATTAAAATATCAATTTTTTTTTCTATTTTATTTATCATCTGAATATACCATCATGTTTGTTTAAATAATTTTATCTAAATAATTTTTTTATCCTATTTCTACATTTTTACTTTTTATTTTTATTTTTCAATTTTATTTATCATCTAACATATCATTAATATAAATTTTTTTTGGATGATGTAAAAAATAGAGATAGTCTGTTTGTTTAATAATTAAAAAAATAATTTTTATATTTTTCAGTATAAAAATATAGAGATTAATTAATACCTATATTTTAAAAATATTTAATGATTTAAAATTAATTTTATTCAATTTTAAATGTGTCAAAGATGCAAAAGTTATTCTTACTAATATCTAAATAAACGTGGATTTAATGTGAAATCCAAACATTTAATAATAATTGTGCATTATTATATTTTATGAAGGTTGTGTGCATTATTTATGGTGTGGAATCTTAAATTTTCAGTTGTTGGATAATTTGGTAAAAAAAAAATTCTTCGTCCAGTTGATGAGCTCTTTTATTAAAGTGGGGTTGAAAAATTAATTATTTATGTAAATGAGGTTAAAAAAATAGTATTTATAACAGAATGGTCGTAAATGTCTTTGATACATAAATTTATACATCACAGCATTAAATAATAATTAAAAATTAAGTGTGACGCATAAATTTATGCGTCACGTCAAAGGTTAAAAAATCTGACCTTTAATTTATGCGTCACACGATGAAATGAACAGAACGTTTCTTTCTCCTTTATATAAACATAAGAATTATTTTTGTTCTAACTGCTTCTTTTTCTACTTATTCTATCCTGCTGAGATAATTGCTTGGGATCACGACTCCGAAGGGTTAGAGTAAAACATTGAAAAAGATAACAAAGTTAATAATGTTAAAATGGTTTAGAAATCATGCGGTTAAGATAGGTTTAGTTAATTTAAGTTTAAGGGTTGGATTGATGAGTGATTTTAGGTTTTCAGGGTTTGAAAAAGAAGAAGAAAGGATTTTAAAAAATTTAAAAAAAAAATATTGAACTAAATTTCTGATAAGTACATTATAAATAATTTCAGAAATTTAAAATTAATTATTTTTGTACATAAAAAAATAAAAGTAAAACAGAAAAAATATAAAAACGAAAATTAAAAATAAAAATATGAAATTTTAAAAAAAAATCAGAATCTGAAAATTGGTAATAAAAATGTTAAATATATTATTAATAAAATTTTATATTTAAAATATTAATTATATAGAAAAAATATAAAGAAAAGAAAATGATTTTTTTTTTAATTTTACAAAGTGAAAAAAATTGAATAAAAAAATGCGTTAAATATATTAATAAATTTGTAAAATTTAAAGTAAAAAAATGTTAATACTATAATTGCTAATATAATTTTTTTAAAAAGTCAGAATGTGAAAAAAAATTTAATAAAATAAACGTTAAATATATTTTTAAAATTTTGTTATAAAATTAATGTTAATTAATTTGAAAAATTTTAATTAAAAATTAAAAAAATATGCGGATATTAAAATTTTAAAAATTATATTTTTATAAAATCAGAATATGAAAAATATTTGTAACTCAAAAAACGTTAAATATATTGTTAAACTGCTTTTATAATTATAATAATAAATAATTCAAAAAATGTAATGTAAAAAAAATGAAATGTTAATATTAAAAATTAGAATATAATTTTTAATAAAAATTAAGAATGTGAACAAAATTTGTAATGAGAATAGTTAAATATGTTATTAAATTTTTTTTAAATTGAATATTAAGTAAATTAATTTATGTTATTAAAAATTTTAAAACATAAATTGAAAAAACAAAAAAAATATAAAATAATAGAAATGAGTATTTTAAAAATAATATATAATACAATTAATTATAAAAATGAAAACATATATAATGTAAATAACCGTTTAACAAATTATTTAAAAAAAAAACAGTATATATATTAAAAAGTTTATAAAATTAAGAAAAAAATATTATGTAATAATTGAAAAAAATTAAATAGTTTCTGAAATTATGTTTTTGAGAAATATATTTACATATATTTATTTATTTATTTATTTATATATATTAAAAAAATTGTAATTATTTATTAAAATTAAAAAATTATAACTAAGTTAAAGATATAATTACTAATAATATTTAATAAAAAATATAATTATTAATTTATGCGTTATAAGATTACAGAATAAAAAAATATTAATTTTTTTTAATGCATAAATTTCTACGTCATAGATTTACAGAATAAAAAAATATTAAATTTTTTCTTGCATAAATTTATACGATCGGTAGAATGAAAAAAAAAATTATTATTTAATACTGTAACGCATAAAATTACACATTAAAGTATTTAATGTATAAATTTATATATAAAAAGATACAATTATAAATATTATTTTATAACCCCATTCATGATAATAATTATTTTTTCAACCCTACTTTGATATCATGTTATATTATAAAATATTAACATGTGAAAAGACATTATTTTTTCATCCTCCTCTTAAACAATACTCTTTCACTGATTTATCTTTTTGTTTATTGTATTTTTTTTATATATAAATATAATTATATTTTAATATTTATATTAACTTAATATTTTTTTATAAAACATAAAATTTATTAATTTAACCATTAATTTAAAAATTATTATCAAATAGATTATATATATAAAATTTTATACAAAACAAAAATTGATAAATACTTCATCTCATAATTTTATTTTAACAATTTAAATATATATAAATATTAATAATTGAATAATATCTTTATACAATTTTAAATTCTTAAAATTTGATATATAAAATTATAAAAATATTATAACATAATTCAATTATTAGATTAATAAATTTTATATTTTATATAAAATTATTAAATTAATATAAATATTAAAATTTAACATATAATATTAACAAATTTTAATTTATATATATCATATTATACTTATTTTTATATTTAATTTAGTATTTTTTTATAATATTTTTATTTTTATATTTAATTCAATTATATGATTATTTTTTATCAATGTTTTTTATATTAGGTGGATATTTTTGTTTTAAAAAGATGAGTTGAAATTTATTTAAGAATAATTAAAAAAAAAGAGAACGTAATTAATTATAGGATGTATTTGATAAAATTGGTTTATTAATTAGCTTAAAAATTAACTGAAGGATACAAATTGTAAAGTTAAATAAAATATAAAAGTTGATAAATTATCAATTAAATTAATAATGTTTGATAAAATTAATTGTTAAACAAGTTAATATGTAAAATGATAAATAAAAATATAATTAAATAATAAATTAAAATATGATATATATGATATATTTTTTAATAATAAAATATATTAAAATTTAATTAAATAAAATTAATTTTTTAAAATAAAAATATATATTTTTTAATTTTTATATAAATAAATTTTAAATAAAAACTTTTAAAAGTAACTATTTTTATAATTTTAATTTTAATCAAATGGTTCAATATTTTTTAATAAAATAAAATAATTAAAATAAATAATATATATCAAAATAATAATTTAAAATAAAATATTTTATAATAATATAAAAATATATCTATCAAAATTAATAATATTATTATAAAAAAAATGAAATTATATTACATTTATAAAAATAAAATATTAAATTATAAAAATATTTTAATTAAAAATTACTTAAATTATCTTTTCCAAAAGCATCGGTATGTGGAAAAAAACAAAGCTATTAAATATTTAAATAAATTATTTTATCAAATAAAATTAAAATGTTTCAACAAACTTTTTAATTAATAATTCAAATTTTTAACTAATTAAAATATTTTATCAAAAATATAATTATAATTAAAATATCATTAAAGTAAAATTCTCTTTATGATAGAACGTACAAATTCATTTGAAATTTTAATATAACTCCTTGGTTAAGGTCTTACGAACTGCTAAAGGGTGTGGTTTCATTTTAAAAAAT
This sequence comes from Canavalia gladiata, assembly GCA_037954105.1. Classification (NCBI taxonomy): domain Eukaryota; kingdom Viridiplantae; phylum Streptophyta; class Magnoliopsida; order Fabales; family Fabaceae; genus Canavalia; species Canavalia gladiata. The sequence goes on along the minus strand of CM075664.1, from coordinate 39,235,590 downwards.
GTTAATAATTCATTATTAAATTTTGTTAACATAAAGTTCGGTTTCATTTCTTTGCATGTGATTGATTTTATTTTTCTTTTTCTTTTTCAATTGAAATAATTTATTGATTGAAATTTTTAGTAGTTTGATTTGAAGTTTGAACATTCAATTATTAAATAATGAACAACTTTTTTCCCTCTTAACCACATATTCATAATTATTTTGTTGTATTTGTTACGTTTAAGGAGATGGAAGGAGAGTACAATAGTACGTACTTGTAGATGAAAATGACGACTTCAAACATCTTCAATTAACGTTTGAAGAAGAAGTTTATGCTGTTTATGAAATTAAATCCCATTGTTAAATGTAATTTTTTTAAACTAAAATTTTAAAAAAATTACTGAACCTTTAAAGATTTTAAATTTTATGCTTTTCACAAGATACATGTATAAATACAGGAACATGTTGGACTCATGTTTACAAAGTTGATGAGTTTCCTGAATTTTCTTTTGAATTTCCTTACTTTTTTTCTTCGTTTCTTTTTCATTTCAGTTTTCTTTGATGATAAAGAATTTTGTAAACCCATACATTTGTTTAAGCATTAGATTTTTATTATTGCTGCCTCCTTTTTATGGATAACTACAAATGGTTATGATAAAAGAAGAGGGAAGGGATTTAAAGTTTAAAGTCTTATACTTCACAACCTTCAATGATTTTATTAATTTTTAAACATTAATAATCATCATCTTAACTTGCTTTGATTAGAGTTGGTTCTATTAATTACATGAATTATATTATCATGTTGTTAAAAATAATCTTAAATTGGTTATGGACAAGTTGGCATAAGAATTGATAATGATGTCAAATACTACTGATTCGGGTGTTTTAAAGGAGTTAATTACGCAAGAAAGGTTTGTTCATCTAACATGAAATTGTCAAACAAAATTTTATGTCATTGTGCAAAGTGATAGAAAATTTACTATATCCTGTGTTAATCTAAACCACAATCATGTATAAATCTAAAATAAAAAGTTCGATTTCAAAGGTCAACATGGACACTTGTTTCAAAAAAACAAAATTTGTAATTGAATGTAAAAAATTCCATTGAACCATTGAACAAAATTTTCATTTATTACTAGTGGAAGTTAAAGTGAACATGAGTGCTTACAATTTGATGAAAATAGATTGTAGAAATACATTGCAAAAGGCGAGGGAACTAAGAGATAGAGTTGGGAATGTCGAAGCACATGTAACTATTTCATTCGTATCTAGAAGAGAAATTCATTTTTTATATCATTGAACAATGAAGGTTCTTTACAGATAATTCATTTAGGGATGTTATGCCATTTGATATACATATTTAATTAATAGATACAATATGAAGTTAAATATTTTTCTATTTTTTAATTTTTAAAAAATTTTAAAATAGTTAGTTTTAATTCTTATTTTTTTTAAAAAAATGTTTTTAATCTTTAAAATAATCTATATTTAATACGTGACATATACTAATATTTAATATGTGAATTTTAAGGAATAAAATAATTTATTTTTAAAAAATAAGAAATTAAAATTAATCATTTTAAAAATAAAATATTAAAATAAAATTTTAATTTAAAAAAAAAAATTAAAAATATATTTAGTCGTAAGTATGATAATTTTCTTTTATCAGAGTGAGCCCCCATTTCATTTGGAGGTTGTTTATTATGAAGGGAGGTTAAGACGTGTGTTCTTCAAACCATGATTGGAATGCATGTGGTGTAAGTTTGGCATAACTAGTTACATATTTTTCCTGGTTTGAAATCATTATTATTTTGAAGACTTTTAAATCCGCTCCATGTTGGTTCACAACTTTCTTAACTTGTCAAATGGAGTATTATTCTTATTATTCTTTTTGATGATTCAAATATTAATTTTATCCAAAAAAAATAATAACATGAGGAATATGAAAAGCAAATTTATATATTTAAAAACAAAAAATTCGAGTCAAATACTATTTATTGAACCGGAAGAGAGTCAAATGATTATTATGAAAGCATATCTTTCTTAACACGTTTGTTTATACACATAATTCAATATCTAATTTTATATTAAAAAGTTTAAAAATATAATTTTTCTAGTTTTACACAAATAAATTTTAAGTAGATCTCTCCAATTTTTGAATCAATATTTTTCTATCCTTGATCGCATGTAAACTAAATAATATATTTTCTAAAAATCTAACAATAATAAATTTAGTAATCAATCAATATTAATTGATCAATTCAAACATTCCTATTAATTTATAATCTTGTTGAAAATAATTAATTGCATTATTTACATTTAAAAAACAATTGATTCAAATATTTTCTTTCGTTACTTTAATATTGTTCACACAATGTTTGTTGAGAAAAAAAGCTTTTTTAGAAAAAAAAATTGTATTACCATTTTGCATAATCATAATTTATAAAAAAAAATATTTTTATTATATATTTCTTGAAAATATTTATAAGAAATTGTGATCATGAAAATAAAAAAAAATTGATTTTTTATTTTTAAAATGATAAACAAAGAGATTCAATTACAAATAAATAATTTGATTTGAGAAAGATTTTCATCCATGATTTTGAAAACTGATCAATGAAATAATAAAAAGGAAGTAACTAATGCTAGAAATATTCAATTTGATAAGATTTTATAGGAAGTTAATTTAATAAATTTGACTGTCAAATTCAAAATTTTTGTTAAGCATATCAATTTTTTATAATTTTAAAAATATTTTAATATGTCATCATATACCATCAATTTAATAAATAAATTTCCTTTTAAAATCTAAATAAATATGAATTAAAGAATATATACAGAAAATTTTTTATTTTTAAAAATTTAATATATATAATCATTATATTAATATAATATTATTTAATGATTACATTTATCAAAATCGTGTTTTATAAAAATTTATCATCAAGTCTAGCCTAAATTATCTATAATAAATTGATCATCCTTAATAACTTTTTCATATGGATTAGAATCAATCAACAATAAATATTAAACATGTAAACTTATATTATTTAATGATTTTTAACAATATAAATATAAATAATTTAATCATTAAACTATAAAATTTATCATCACGCACATATTTATCAAATTTTATATAAATTTGATATATAATAACAAATTTATTTTAATTTCAAATAGTATATTGTATTACTTAACTTTTGGTTATAATACCATAAATCTTTATAAACATTTTTCTGCTATTTCAGATAAAAATTAACATTTTACTTCAATAATCATTACAATAAAAGTTAACACAATTTTGAAGCATAATTTTAATAATGATTAAACAACAATATTAAAATCATTACATAATATTATTATATTTGTTTATAATAAATTTTATGTAATGTAATTTTTTGATTGTATGATTTCAAGACAGTAGTAGTATAAATTTATTTTTATCTTAATTGCATTTATTATCCAACTTAGTTTATTTTTGAGCAAAAGCTCAAAAAAAAATATTTTAAATAAATTACCAAAGTGCCATACTTATTATATTTTAAAGATGAAATAAATAATTCGCTCGAAAAATTTTGTAAAATAAAAATTACAGATAATTCCATAGGATTGTGATAGGTTATGAAAGTGCAGTCCTTATAGCCATCAATAAGGTAAAGCCGATGAGAGAGTAAATCTATGGCCTCATACAAATGATCAGCTTAAACATATTGCCTATGGGTCATGTCAAGGAACAAATGCGATCGTGCCCATTTTCCGTTTTGGACCTGTTTATTATTAAAATTGCTTGTGCTAAATCCAATCTTTGCTGTTATTCAGAATTGAGTCATGAAAATTTCAGCATTAATGAATGATATTTAAGTGTTTGTGTTTCTCCTTTTCCTTTTTTTTTGTTGCAGAACAATGACCATCCAATTTCTTTTTATTTTTGGATAGAAGACATGGAATTCCTTTTGGGGCCAAGGGGTCATCTATTTAAATAAAATTAATTTTGTTGATTTTGCGTAGTTCTTTTAGTTCATGAATAAATATTATAATCAACAAAAATAATTACCTCAATATATATTCAGCAACCATCATACAATCAATGTTTGCTATTATATTGTACATTTTGCCCTCACTAATCTCGATAAGTGCCCTTTTAGGGCTGCTAACCTTAACACTAACCATAACACTTACTAGGCACATCATCAGCTTGGAAAATTCGTTCTCATCCACAGCATTGTATACTGTGTAGGAAGGTGTCCTAAGATTTTTCCAATTTCATCCCATGATGTAACAAAGCAATTGGAAAAAGGAAGGGAACTTTAAACAAATCAACATACCAATACATTGCAATTGTCATTTAGGCCCAGTAATATTCTTATAGCTACTCTGATATGTTAACATAAGAGCACAAAATGCATAAAATTTTGAAAAAAAAAAAGAGGGTAATGTTTGCACAATACAGCACATATTCATGTAGATTCAGAAGCATTGAAATTTGCTACCATCACTAGTAATTATCTCAGATCAAGTGTTGGATTATGTATTATGCTTCATCCTAACCCACAAAAATTTAAAAAACATCAAAATCATACAATTATAACCAGTAAGAAAAACCAGCACTTAAAAATTTCAAATTAAGAACTCCATCCAAAGGCATCCATAAAGCCTCAAACACCATTTCATTTTATAGACTTCAAAACAAAATCCCAAGTTCCAAATACCAAAAATTAATAGATTTGGTTCCCCGACGTCCAAATGCGGCATCAAAATTGCAGCAATGGATAGCGAGGGGAACACACTTCTCGGCTTCAACCAAACATTGCCAAACACAGAAAAAAGTGCAAGCAAAAATCAAAGAAATCTGAAGCCTTTCAAACATTAACACCCAATCGAAAATAAAAAATATATATTTAAAAAAAACAAACAACAGACAACACCTTTTCTACATTAGTGAGATCAGCTAAATGTGTTAAACTATACCAAAAACCAAACTTAACCAAAATCGAAAATCAAGGATTAAAAAACTGGGTAAAACAACACTAGACAACTCAGTCCCTTAGATGTTCAATTAATGTTTGCGATCATAGCCGCAAATCATTACAGGTCTGTAGGCTCATCACAGTTGAAAACAGCACAACACCAGAAAGCAAATAAACGACAAAACGCAAACGCATAAATAAAAATTGAAGCTTTGATAGGAACTTGCATTTAGTTGCTCCAGTGTTCTCCCAAAGATAACACAGAAAAAAGGGGTTGCGGGAGGTAAATGAAAGAACAACACATATCGTTATTGCTTCAAGGGAACGAGTCGAATGGGAATCGAATTAATCCGCACCGACCAGATGAAGAAGCGTAGTTCGAATTCCGAAATCGAAAGCTAAACAGATTCTAAAGTGAAGATTCAGAAACCCTAATTTCATATGCGAAGCTAAGAATATGGAGAGAGCACACGAGACGGCGCATGACGGGATTTCCTACTGTCGTTTTATAGAATGAATATCGGGTTGATCGGACCGCTATTATCAGATCCTTGGGATCCAATGGCTCGTATGCTTTTTCGGTGAAAATGGTGTGTTTCTTTAGATTATAATAAGTAAAACCCTAACGGCGCAACAGATTTCCTTCTATCCTTCTAAAAAAAACTTACAAAACCCGAATTTTTTTTTTTTAAGTTTGGTTTGAAAAAATATTTTTTATTTTTTATTTTTAATATTTTATACAGGAAAAAAATTAAAAATTAAAAATAATTAATTTTTAATTTTATTATTTTCAGTATAAAACTTTGAAAATAAAAAATAAAATAATATCTTGTAATTAAAAATAAAAACAAAAAATATTTTATGAAATCAAACCTAAATTTCTAGACGTATTAAGTGCGCATTTTTAAAATTTAATAAAATTTTAATTAAAAATAAAATATTCATTTTAAAAAAGGAATTATAAAGAAAATATAAAATTAATTAAAAATCTAAAAAAAATATTTTTGTGCCTAACTTAAGATGAAGTTCCTTTACAAACAATTGAGAGTTTGAGTTTAATGCTGGTCTTGGTTGGGGGCAATTACCTAGAAAGAAATTCTGAAACTCAATTTAGTAGATGTTTGAACAAATTACAAAAGTATAAAAAAAAATTGTGCATATTGGTAATTGGAGGGATTTGCTGAGGGGAAAGAAAATATTTGCGATATAGAGGAGATTGCAACAAATGAATATTTTAAAACCTATGATTATGATGTAGGGGATCACCTGAGAATCAAATACCTACAATTAAGGATGTGTTGGAATCGGACTAATTAGTTTTACATGCTATAATTGAATTAAAACATTATAATTATAATTTTTTTAAGACTCAATTTAGTTTATAGTTTCTTTGTACAAAATTGAATCGTAGCTAATTATATATATATATATAATATTAAATTTTAAAATTAAATTAATTTAAAATGTTTAAGTTATTATATATACTGAAATAATATATTATTTTATTTATTATAATTTTTTTATTCTTTGTTATAAATTGAAAATATATTTTTGTTAAATATTTCATTTTTTTATAGTTTTAAATATAGCATTTTAAATTTATTTAACATTATTTTTGGTGCTTTATTTTTTAAAACAAAGTAAAAAAAATTGAAATAACCGAACTAATGAAAATTGATTTGATTTTCATAACACATTTTAGCTAAATCAAATTAAACTACAAATATTTTTATAACTGATTTAGATAATATTTTAAAAAAAATCAAACTAAATCGTATTAGAAACATCCTTACATAGAATTTGTTTGTTGACTACTAGGCATTGTCTGGTGTGTAAAAATAGTTCATCTTTTTATTTTTATTCATAAAAAACGTTATCTTATTTTTATTTTACTTTTTGCTTTTAAAATTTTATACAATAAATAATAAAATTATTTTTTTATTTATAATATTTTATATAAAAAAAAACCAACATAAAAATAATATTATATTTTTATAAATAAAAAAATTTACAAACAAAACGGATCCTTAATAACTATAGTATTTAAGACTATATTGATAAAATAAGTTGGGCCCATCCGAACTGTACCTTTTATCCATCGGATAATATAGTATAATGGATCTAAATATCTAATAAATAAATCCAAAACATATCTGATATTATATTAAAGTTTAAATTATATATATATATATATATTATTATTGTGTTCAACTAATTTTTTTAGAGAAGTGCTGATCATACCACCGCACAATTTAGTATATCTTTATCCGAAATTTTTTATTTTTGTGTACGGTAACTGATAGGAAAATTAAAAACTTGGATATATTTAAATGTATCGCATCATATAGGGATGCAATAATTACGACTCTTTCGTCCATTTAAAATACTTATTTTTTATAATTATTTTATATAAAAGATAATTTTATTTAAGACATTATATGATTTAGAGAAGTGATATTCAGCATATCTACAGCAACTTACACTTATATACATTACGGATTTAATGATTATAATTTAAAAAAAAAAAAAGAATTTAATGATCGTAAAAAGGATGAATATAAATGTAATATTCTATATGTACGTAGGATACTTATTTCCGATGTAATATGTTTTTTAGTTAAAAAATCTTCAACCATAGATAAAAGAATGTAAGGAAGTTAACACTATATGCATATGTAAGTGTATCTTTTTTTTTTAATGGAAGTATTATAATTAAAATAATAATTAATTTACATAAAAACTATTCTATATTTATCTAAATTTTAAATTAAATAATTAATTTTTTTAAAATATAAAAAAAGACGATACAATTATAAATAATATTTATATATATATATATATATATATATATAATATTTTTGTATGTTGACAATCATTTTGTATTATAACTACCTGGTGGGAGTTATTATTTTTTTTGCACCCTTTTATTTACAGTGTTTTGTACCCTTTTTAACTTTTTGTTCATTTATGAAATTGTTCATCGGAATTAAATTTCTAGAAGTGTAAGAATGTATTTCTGGAAATTAATTTTCAGAAATGTAAAAATATATTTTTGAAAGTATTTATGTAAAATAATATTTTTGAAATTTAAATTGTGAAAGTATTTTTTTACACTTCCAACAATATAATTTTATATTTTCAAAAATTATATACTATGTAAAAGGGTAAATTTGAAAACAAAATTTACGAAGAAATAAAGGGGTACGATGGGGTGAAAAAGGAATACCTCATTGTTTTTTGGTTACCAAAACCTGGATCATTTCACCGGCTTGTTTAATACAAAAACATTATATACTCAGATAGGCTTTTAATGATCCGCAGGAGTACAGTTGGGCCAAGGCAGCCCAACAATTTGTAAGCCCAATGTGGCAGCCCAACAACTTGTAAGCCCAATATGGCAGCCCGTTTGTCATCTGAAAGTATGAGCCCTTATAAAATCCTAATTAGGAAAGTTTTATTTGACAAAATAATGTGTACTAATCAATAATTTCCCAATAACAACAGTTTCATTAGTTAAATTCGAGGCTGGGAATATAAGGGACATGAGATAAATTTTAATGGAGACTGGAGAGGATGTCGGGAACATGTTGAATTGAAGGACTTAAGTGGTTTACAAGATCTTAAATCCAAATTTGTGATATCATATATCGTAATGAAAATGAGAAAGGCTATAGATCTTAAATTCAAATCTATGTGATATGACATATCAAAATGAAATAAACAAAAAAAAGATGGGATCAGCATCATTATTAGACTATTATTCTAAAAAGGAGCATTGATTGATTCTGATGTCATTTGACAAGACTCAACCCAAACAAACTTGTAAAATCAATGGAAGCATGGAATATAAAAACTAAGAAAGCATAAAACTTTATATGCAAGTTTCTATTAATTATTGGTGCAATGGAAAATACTAAAATGTAAAAACTACTTCAAGCTAATAATTGTTGCAATAGAATTTTACTCCTATGGCAAAATAAAGAAATCATACGGAAAAAATCCGTAGTATGGGAGAATTATAATCTCAATCCTACCTCAATTAATGTATGAGAGACAATTCTTATCCTATATACATCCATTATTATATGTCTGAATAATTACTATAAACTTAGAACGATGATTAATATTAGATAAGACCTTGTTCCCTTCTTTGAGGGATAAAAATAGTAATCATGCACACTAACTAACTGGTAAACTCGAAATATATTTAAATTAAATGTTAAAGTTGTTGTTGCCTGATTTAATGAATATCCACATAGATAATATAAAATTTTCTTACTTGATCATGAATATTATTGACACAAGCAAAAATAAATAAATTAGAAAGATATTTTAATATTAAAATTAGCTATAATATAGAATTTAGGAATGAAAGTATGGAAAAATCATACCTCTTAAAAGTGTGAAGAGACCACCTTATATTTTTGGCGATGATCACTATATCACTGCCCTCTTAATGGGAATGGAAATAAAGCGGGAGTTACTCCTTTAGTTTTTGGCCGTTGGACCATTGTAAATATATCATTTACGATACAATCAATTTTTTTGGTAAAATAAAAATATAACTTATAGTAAAATTTTTGTGTTTTCTATGAATAATTTAAATATCTATAAAATATCAAAAGTATACTTCAAAATACTTACGAGAATATTATACTGAAATTAATAAAATATAAAATCAACTTTTATTTAAATTTTTTAAAAATACTTTAAATAATAAGTTTCTCAATCTTTTCTTAATACCTTTTGTGTAAACTTTTGATTCTACTTTATAAAACGCCAAATACGTATTTTTATAATTAAGAATGTTTATTTATATTTTTCATTCTTTTGATCTATGGGAGAGAATAATATGTTATAATATTTTCCTTTTTTTAACTTGACAAGAAAAGTTCTTAAAGCATTTTTAAAATTATTTGTCGAATATAATTTATAATTTAAAAATAAAAATTATTATTGATAATTATTATATAAACCTTAATCTTTTTATAATATGTATAAATATAAATATTTTTAAATGGCATTATAAATAAATAACATAGTTATAATAATATTTTATAAAAATAATACAGTTAAAAATATACATAGACAAAAATTTAACGTAATATATATAAATATAATATAAATAAATCAAGTTTTTAATTTTATATATTAAATTTTAACATTTATATTAATTTAATAATTTTATATAAAATATAAAATTTATTAATCTAATTATTAAATTATGTTATAATATTTAATAAATTATAAATTATATATATAAAATAAAAATTGATTGATATTTTATTTCATAATTTTATTTTAATAATTCACATATTACTTAAATATATATATATCAATAATTGAATAATATATTTAAAATTTTTAAAATTTTTCAAAATTTAATATATATAATCTATTAGATAATATAATATAATTTAATGATTAAATTAATAAATTTTATATTTTATATAAAATTATTAAATTAATATAAATATTAAAATTGGAAAACTATATTAATAAATTCTATATATATATAACCCATATGGGTGAAATGTATGCTAGTCACCTATCGACATTTGCTGAAAACAACCTATACATTTCGCACTCATTTGATATTTGATCGTGTGTATATTATATTTATATATTTCGTGGATGCAAAGATCAATATCAATAAAGTGTAGGTATAAATACGTACAAAAACTAAAACAAAACCGCGTATAAATAATAATGTATCCTGAATATTACCCCTCAAATATAAAGACTAGCCTTTTGCTATATAACAACTGCATAAAAAGACAAACTTAATGTAACCCAATAATTGTCCACTATGACTCAAAAGGCTAAACATTAAAATATATGTCATGTCAGGAAAAAAATTTGTTCTATGGTCCGGACAGTTTATCTTCTAGTAAAACATGACAGACTATATTATATGTAGTCAGGTCTTATTCAGAAATGCTTAAAATTCATTAATCAGTTAAAAAATTAATTAACAGAGAAACTTTTATAAAAATATTGCTAAGGTATTTAAAAATTGTGATGAGAGTATATTAATAATATTTTTAATAAAAAATTTAATTTTAATTTCCTAAATATTAATAATATTTATTTATATTTTATATGAATTATAAATATGATGAAAATAAAGTTTATAGAACTAAATAATTCTTATTTTATAAATTAAATTTTACAATTAACTTACATCTAATTCAAAATTTAAAATTGAGATTATGTTAAGATTGAAATTTACGATAATTTTTATCTTGCAAGCTAATGTTTAAGTTTAAGTTATAGATTTGTTCAAATTTAAACATATATTAAGGATCTTTAATTTTAATAATTTCAATGCTAAAAAGTAAGTTAAAGTTTTTTTAAAACTAATCCACTTTTATATTCTAAATTTAAATTTTTATTTTTAAATAAGAATTGCAAAATTACATAACTTATTTACATGAAGTATTTAATTTTATTTTTAATTTTTATTCTTTTCAAGTTTTAATTTTTAATTTTTATTTGATACGCTATATCATATTAAATATACATATTTTTAAATAAAATAAATTTTAATGTTATAATAATTTTAATCAATGTTAATTTAAATTTTATATATTATATTGATAAAGATAATTAATATTGATTTTTAATAATTTTTTATTTTAAAAAATGCATATTTTAATTTAATATTATTTAATATGATAAAATATTTAATAATAATAGCCCCTGACTGAAATTTTCCTAATTTAAGTTAAGGTGGCGTTTAATTTGAATTTTTTTTTCATTTTTATGTTCTATTTTTTATTTTTAACATTTTGTAAAAATAAAAAATAATTACTTAATATTTTTACTATTTTTAATATAATTTTTTTAAAAAACAAGATAATGTTTTTATAAATAAAAATAGAAATAGAAAAGTTTTGTCAAACCAAACCAAACGTTATCTAAATTTTTTTATCTTTGATTTTCTGCCATCCATTCCATCAGTAATGATATATTCCAAATGAGTACATGATCAATTCTTTTAAACCAAAAGTATTTGAAAGCGTATTAACAGTTAACCAACACTTTTATTATCTAATTTAGGTATCAAATTATAAGAAAATTGATCCAAATCAGACTAATTAAGTAAAAATTAAGCAATAATTAAGGAGTGTTCAAATTTTCCATGATTTGAAATGCTACATAGGAGTAGGTATGATTTGGTTTGATTTTAGCCTCCGTAACCAATTTTAAAACTCTTATTTAAGTCACATTACAAGAGAAATTTAGTTCCTCAAATTGAAATGGAAAAAGTGATTTTGGGCTTGATTAGCCACTTTTCATTAAGCATGAACCTTAGCTATAGCAATTCAAAAACATTTGTTCATTTTCAATCTATGACAACAGATCAATGCAGCATAGTTGTTAATGTACAACGTAATAGGCCAACCAAACAAGTTGGATCTACCCGGAAATGTTACGTTTGGATTGATAAAAAATGATAAAATGTGGGAACGTCATACAATGATACTCAATTCCATTTGTTGATTAATTATAAAATGTATTTCATCCATTTAATATTTCACTCCTTTTCTTCTTCTTAAGTTGAGAGGTATTGAATAGAACATATTTTTCAGGCAAGATTAATTATTTCATCATTCAAGTTTAATTTGGATTTTAGTTCAATAATACTCTGATTTTTCGTATTCATTTTCGTCTTTTAACTTCAATTTTTTCGTTTCAACATTTTCCTATTGGGAATGGATTTTTTGTATTTCATCCTTCTCCGACGAAGGCCTAAAAGAAAATAAAGTATGAACAATTTATTCATATAAGCAATATTGGGAATGGATTTAAGGACTAAATATCAAAAGAAAATATAAACTATAAACAAAAAAATTAATTATATCACAATGTCAAAGGTCTATTAAATCCTAATTTAAAAGAGTCGAATAATCTGTTACAAAGATATAAAATATAAGAAAATAAAAAAGTTCTGTTTATCCTCTTTGAAGGAAAAAAATCCTTAATGCTTGCTCCCCAAATCCAAATGTGGATGTGGTATGAGATAACAGTTTAATCTTAACTCGTAAATGTTTAACTATCCTAATCTCATTTTGATGAAAATATCCAACTTTAATTAAGTTTAAATTTACTTGAATTTAATAAAATTAAATTTCTATTTTTTATTCATACTTTTTCAAACTCGCATCACAACATATCCTAATTTTTCTTGAAGAACAAAATCTATCTCAAACTATCTGGTACCATGCCTAGATCCTTTCTCTCATAAAAAAATGTTAGCTCGTACACCTTTTTTTTGGTCTTAAGTGATGCCTTCACTCTAACTCTTGTCTTGCACAATTACAAGTTTTACTTTGGAAAAGATAATCCTACAAATTTTATGGCAATTTTATATCTTATTCCATTTAAGTGTAAGTTATCCGATATTTATTTTTCTTTTTAAAAGAATCCCAACTGTTAATTTAAAGGTGTAGCTGTAAGAGGTGAATGCATTGTTTTTATGACTTCCAAGGTCTGGCCACATGATTTTTATTTTACCAAAAGCTCAAAATTCATCAATATTTTATTCCAAAATAAAAAAAAAATATTACATAGAAAAAACAAAATCTAAAATCCTAACAAAATTACTCAGATCGAAACTAAAAAGATAGAAACCAAAATCTAAAATTTTTCCTCTATATTACCGTTAGCAAATTTCCTTTCAAAACATCTCACGCTACAAGAAGTAGAAAAAAGTGCTATTTTAATAAGAAAATTACTTTTTTTATTTTCTGATAAAATATGAAGATTAAATTTCTATTTTTATTAATAAAAAGATGATTCCTATATATATATATAGAAACAGAAAGTTACAAAAGACAGTAACAAATTTATAACAAATTTAATATTTAATATTTTAATATAAAATAAACTAATATAACAATAAAAGCTGAAAGATAAAACAAAAATAGAAAAAAAATATTATTAATCTCTCTCAGCTGAAGAATGTACATCATGCATTCCAAGCTTAAGTTTCCTCCATCTCCTCCATCATAACCCTCACAGTTTCCACTTCTATCCCTTTCCTTCTTAATCTTTTCATTTTGTTCTTTCTTCCTTCCCTCTAAAAAAGATGCCTAACCATTACTTTAGAATGTATTAGATTTTCTAATAGAAACCTTAGGATCTCTTTAGCATGTCTATGATTTTGGATAGTTAAGTGTTGGGTTCAATTTGGCTAGAAAGCAACCGAGCATAGACCTGTTTTTCTTCTAAAAAATAATAATAATGAGAAGGAAAATCTAAACTTTATTTCGGCTAACAGATTAGATAACTGAAATTTTTTTTGTCTTTTTTCTCATTCTTTCCTTCCAATTTGGGTATTTTTGATGAAATACAAACTGTATTTTTTTTCCTTCTTTCGTCTAAATTAACATAATAATAATAATAATAATAATAATAATAATAATAATAATATAGTTATTCTGAAATACTAAATTTTAAAAATACAAAAATAATTAATAACTTCACCTTATAAATATTTAAATTTTTTATTATATAATCATGTAGATATGTATATGTTTATTTTTTAATTTTTACATTAATTTTTAATTTATATATTTTATAATATTAATTATTTTAACATTATTATTGATGAATATTATTTTATATTTGTTGTTGTTTATATGTAAATAGAATTAAATTTATTTATATTTGATCTCTTATATTGTTATAATTTTATGATACTATGTTATTATTATTTATTATTTATATTTTATCATTTATAAAATGATGATAAATTTAATTTTTAAAACTTTTCTAATCAACCGATTAATTTATTCATTTTTTATTCTATATAATTTTTATCTTATATTGTTATTTTATAGCTATGATTTTTTATTGATTTTACTATTATAAATCTTTTAATATTTATAATTTTAGTTTATTTAATATTTTATTTTTAATTTTAAATTTAAAGATTAATATAATTATCCAAAATTCCAAGTGTCAATCTATAATAAATATATCTAATTACTCTATATTCATATATTATTAGAATCGAGACAGTTTATATTGTTATCGTAAAATTTCATATATTTTTTTAAAAAAATTAATGTTTATTTTAAAAAAATTCTATTCAAATTACGATCATCAATAATATTTTAAGCATCATTTGATGGTGTATATATGTATCTTCTTTTATTATTATTGTAAATCACATGCTTTTCTACTCTAAAATTTAATTTCTATTTTAAATATTTTCTTTTTAAATTAATTTATTTAAAAATATTTTTAAGCTTAGATTTATAGTTGCTCTACCATGGCTCATTATAAATATCAAAGATTGTAGTAGATTCTGTGATTCACTTTTAAAATTTATTTTTCTACGTTTATTTTATTTAAATTGTGCTATATTTTAATAATAATAATTGTATATCAATCTATAAGTGTAACTCTTTTTCCTTCTTACATTATTAGAATGGAAAAAACTTATGTATAATTTAGAATTAAAAAATTTATGTATAATTTTTAGTTATCTTAAATTTTATACACCATTTGTGTATAGTACCTTTATTCGACATATAACAAGAATCCTAAGAATTTATGCGTTATCACAATTACCTTAAGTTTGGTATAATGTGCTTTTTTTTATTAATTAAAAATAATTATAAAATAAAAAAATAAAATTATAAATTTTTTCAAAAATTATGTAAAGTATTATTTTTTTCTTTCCAAAATATATATAAAAAATAAATATTTTTTAAAACTTTTTTCTCTAATAATAATTTATTTTATTCAAAAAAATATTTTAATTAAAATTTTCTCTTAAAATAAAATTATCTCTTTTCGTAATATTTCTCCTACTAAATTTATTTTAAAAATAAAAAAATGTGCTTAAAAATTATTGAAAAATTCTCCCAATTTAAAATTTCAATTTAAATTATATTTTTCTAAATTTATCCTTAAATTATCTAAAATAATTTGTTTATTAAAAATTAAAAATATCTTTTTTAAATTTATTCCAAAAATATTTTTTCTTTAAAAATTATGTTTGTTCTATTTCAAATTAAATATTATCAAAATATATTAGAAAAAAAAATCATTTTTTTAAAATTCACTCCAATTAAAATTTATTTTTTCTAAATTGTCCCAAATAAGATATTTTCATGAAATTGTTTTCAAAAATATTTTTTTTTCAAACTTTACAAAAATTTTCTCTTTTTTAATTTATTTTAAAAAAATTATTTTAATTAAATATCTTCTCATTTTGAATTTTATTTTCAAACAAAAAATCTCAAATTTATTTCTTTATAAATATTTTATTTTCAAATGAAAATTAATTCTGGTTGAATTATTTTTTTAAAACAATGTACCCTTAAATTTCTTATCTACCAGAAAATATATTTAGTAGAACTAGAAGTTCTTTTGAGCTATATTTTTTTATATTATATTTATTTTTATGTTCTCTTATTTTATTTATTTAATTTTAGAATCAATTTATTATATAATTTAATTAAAAATATTTTTCTTTAAACAAGTAAGAAAGACGTTAATATTTTATTTATTAGTAACTAATTTTCAAACTTAAATTTTTTTAAAAGTATTTTTTAATATTTATTTATTTTAATAAGTTAAATATTTTTAGTAATGATTCTATTTTTCAATAAATTATAATATTTATTTTTTCATCTTCATTGACCGTTTCATCATAATTTAAACTATGATAAATAATTTTACAAAATAATTTTAATTTAATTTAATTTATAATTTATTGACTTTCATCATTCAACTATGTTTTTATATTTTAATTTTAATTTTTAAATTTTAATTATATTTTTAATTAATTTATCTGCTAATTTTTTCACATACATCCAAACTACTGAAATCAATAATAAATATTTTAAATCTAGTTGTAGAGAAAAATTAATAATTATAAAAAAATAAAATTTTATTAAAAAACGTATTTCCAATTACTTTATCCGTTCATTTTTGTAATAAACAAGTGCAATCTTTTTCATAAATATAAGAAATATGGTCTTATTTTTTAATTATTAATTTCTAATCATCTTTTGTATCATTACTTTATGTGATATTTATGTTAATTAGATACTCCTTCATTTTACATGTTATTAATCTAAATATTTAGTATTATAAATATTTAAAAATAAAAATTATATTTATAAGATATTAACTATTTTTTTATTAATTTGAGTGAATTAATTATTTATGTTTTATAAAAAAATTATTTTTTATTATTAAGATTTATTTATGTTTTTCAAAATAAAATAAAATTTATTTATTTTAAAAGATCAAAATTCATTGATATTTTATGTTTAATTTAATACTTATATTAATTTAATAATTTTTTATAAAATATAAAATTTATTAATTTAACTATTAAATTATATAATAATATTTTTATGATTATATATATCAAATTTTAAATAATTTAAATATTTATAAATATGTTATTTATTTATTAATATTTATATATATATATTTAAATAATATATTAAATATTAAAAAAAATTATACAATGAAGTATTTATTAATTTTTGTTCTGTATAAAATTTTATAAATATATTAAATTTAATAAGAATTTTAAATCAATAATTTAATTGATAAGTTTTATATTTTATAAAAATTTATTAAATTATGTAAATATTAAGTTTGATAGTAATGATAATAAATTCTGATTTTATTTTAAATATATAATTTACTCTTAATTTTATCTTAAAACTAATTTAATCAATTTGCGAACACACTTTAATTATTTGTGAATGGAGAAAGTGCGATAACACTTTGGTGGTAGAAGTGTGACAGCTTCCTTTCACCTGACTAGGATGGTGACCTAACCAATTTAATGGCTTTTGTTCTTCATTTCAAATTGGTGGTGAGGGGTTTGTCGAATTTTCTGGTGCGTACGGACAAGGATCCTATGATCTTGTTTGTATGGAATATGCAAAGAGGGGTTCAAGAAGGAAGGATCCAAAATGACCCAAACCAAACTAACACCCGTTTTTGTTAAACTTGTTTGTTTTGGGTTTAAAATAAATCAAAAAAACACAAACAAAACTAAGGCAACCTAGAATCGGTGGGTAACAGTCATCGTACTAGCGTACCCAACAGAAGAATCAACACATTATTATAATTATTCACGGATTTTATAGAATAGCCCACAATCTCATTTCCTTTATGAACCTAAAAATATAGTAATTTCACCAACAAGAAACCATACCTTGAGCTAGAATATGCATATAGGGTTGTCAATTGTCTATTTCTACATCAAAAAATTAATAAAATGGAAACAAAAACCATACCTTATTAAATGGTTGAAAGTCTTAATATATATGTCACTGCCACTTGAGGGGTTACACTTACTCACGCAACTTGATCGTGTCGCCGCACGCAAGGTATTTTATTGAGGCATCTTGGGCTTTCGTTTTCAAGGCCAGCGTGATTCCATTGGAGCTTACTCATACCCACCAAAGCTTTATAATTTCTTTTTACTAATAATGCATCTTCAAGCAGTGACTATAATAAGGGGAGTTAAAAACAACGATTCCATTCTATCGTTGATTTTCTAGTTGCTGATGAAGTAAAATTTTATATTTCTTCGTTTTTATTAATTATTCTTGTCCATTGCTACCACATCGTTATCGCTTCCCCCACCTTATGTCACCCACTCAAGAAACATTGCAGAAAAATTAATAAATTAAAGTGAAAAAAATGAGATATTATAATCGTATACAATAACTTGGAACGTTTTTAATACAGACTGCTTCATAGTTGCTATTTTTCACTTTTTGATAACATCATGTGCGGAACAAGCAGCTGTTTTCTTTTCTTACTATGTTATCAAATGTTGAAATAAGCAACACTAGAGTTAGGGATTTTTAAAATTGATCCAAACTATTTTTAAATTATTAAATCGATCCAAAAATTGAAATCTAATTAATTTAAAATTAAAAAAATTGTATCCTTTATTGTGTGGTTCAGTTCAATTTTAATTTTTATTGTTAAAATAAAGTTAAATCAAATCAAATCAAATTATTCGTATATTGTATTTTTATTGTTTTAAAACTATATTCTTGTATAAAAACTAATTTTTCCTTTTATTTAATATTATGCTCTCATCCCCTTCTCTCTTTTATTTTTTTTCCAATAAATTCAACCATTTTTTTTTTACATTTATCCCTCCAATTAACATTTTTCTATTATTTATTAACTCAACAAAATCATTTTGATTTACAATCTCATCAAGTCATCCTTTTTTAATTTAAATTAAAAGTCATAAAATAAAAAAAAATCAAATAACTAAATCACAAAAATAATTTAATTTAATTTAATTTTAATATTACATTCAACTGAATTATATATTTTTATATTCAATTCAAATAATTTTTTATGTTAAAATAAATTAAACAAAATCACAAACACCTTTCTTTCTTTCTTTTTATCTGCAAAGGAATAAAATACAAAACAGAAAACACAAAGGATGCTCCAACTCTTCTACATCACCATCCATATTACATACGCATATAAGGGGCAATAGAAAAATCGCAAACATCTCTTTCTTAAGCAAACCCCCACCAAATATGTTCTCATACAATTTTTTTTTTTTATCTTTTCTATTGTATTATTTATCTTATTCTATATATATTTTCCTCTTCTTTTTGTTTTTCTCTCTTATTTATTAAAAAAAGTAGTATAATACTATGGTATATTATAAAAAATTCTAAAAAGAATACATGACACGGTTGCATAATGCATTTTTTAAATTAAAATACCTCGTCACTTCAAAATAAAGGTTAGGTGGATATAAAAAATACATATTTTTATTTAATAATTTTTCACGCTATCTAATAAATTCTTATTTTTGGAATAAATATACTCAAATTTATTAAATAAGATGATAATAAAAGATTAGAAAATAGTGTAAAAATTAATATATAAATATCATACATATAACTTAAGCTCTTTGATATAGAAATTTTTTTTAACACTTTTGAAAAAAAAATATGTCGTATTATGATATCATATATAATTTATAGTAAAATTTTTAATACATCAATCGATAAAGAATCAAAAGTAATTGGATTCATATCCAAATTGAACCCGTCATTATTGGGAATGGTGGGTCTTAGAATCCTCCAGCAGAGAAACCACAACTTGATCTTGTTCAAATTCTGATTTTTCTTCTTAATAATTTCTTCAAGCTATATGTTGATGGTGAAGTTTGAATGGACTTATTATGGATTATAGAACATAATTATTTAAAGAATAGGATCTTTTATCCGTTTATGCTTCATAATTCTACTTGACAAGAAATTGCGGTCGCTGTTGTTGCTTCGTGTATATGCTTTATGCATATGTTTTCAGTCAAGTTTTGCAACTTGGGCTCCAACACATTTTGTGTAGTTTTGATTAGCGAATTACCATTTTTGGCTTCGCAGTCTAACTCTGTGTTACCTAACTTTTGGTACATGACTACAAATACTTTTTATACAAAATAATTTTATTCAAGTTGAATAAAATTATTATAGATTGTAAAATTTTATCTTCAAGTATTTATTTGCATACTAAAGACTCGAATTTAAGATTATTTAAATTGGATTAATCTCTACCAGTTGATTCATGCATTCATTTGTTGTATTACCTAATTTAAATATTTTTAGTAAGTATATATAGAAAAGTAAAATAAATAAATAAATAAAATAAATTACAATTTTTCTAAGTAAAATAAATTTATGTATTTAAAAGTTTTTTTTTATAAACTCTCATTAAATTTTTCTATAAATTACGATATATAAGTTAATTTTAACTTATAGAAAATTAATCTATTTTAATTTTTCTCTTATAAATACTTATTTAAAAATTTATTCAATCTGGCCTTATAATATTTTGATAAAAATAACATAGCATTGACTTTGTCCCCTCCGTATTAAATGGGAATGATCCCATTACTCGATGCTTTTAGCAGTTGCATAGCTGAATTGCCAACCTCACCACTCTTTCAAATTTGAACTACTAGAAGAAAATCTAATAGTTCATGATTCAAAAGCTCGATAGTTTTTTGAGAAAATCTTTAGGATAGATTTTATACTTTTTAAAATTTAATAAAATTTTATTCAATGTTTCTCTTACATTTTTATTATTTTGATAATCTTTATTTACATAATTAAATAAAAAATTAGGCATATCTACTTTATATAATAAAATATTATATTGTTTTCAATAAAATAAAAAATTCTGCAATTATATATATAGATGAAATGAAACTTTTATTAAACATCATGAAATGAGGGGAGACTTAGAGAGCAAAAGTTTCCAAGGCAAAAGGATAAAGTTGAATAAATGTGAGAGGAACATTTAGCATATATAGATGTGGGTTGTTTGGATGTGCTTGTGGTGTCATACCCAAGAAAGCAGTAGTGGAAGCAAATCATGTCTGTATTTATATAAGTTTGGTTTGTTTCCATGCCATTGGATTCCCTTTTACGCAGATGAATAAGCTTATCCATATCTTTTCTTCATCCTTAGCATAAAGGATACCTCTCAAAGACACACTAATGTCTCTCCCTATTAGAACGTACATCATGTCATTTCCCTACCAAGGGGAGAAAATGAATTGATAAGCCCACCCATATAGAATTTTCCGAATTTTGGACCTAATTTTAGGTATAAAATTTATACTTTATTCAATTTTTATTTGCTTACGTAGAAAATAAAAAAATTTGTTTATATTTATCTGTTAATTTAGATATTAAAAATATTAATTAACTTTTGTATATAATATATATTCTTGTAATCATCTAGTTATTATTAAATATAATAAATAAAATTATAATTATAATAAATATAAAGAGATAAAAATAAGTTTTATAAAAAGAAAATTTAAATAATAATTTTAAAAAATTAATAATATTAATTATGTTTTTTAATATGTATATTTTTTTATTTAATTAGATAAATAAAAAAAAAAAGAATCATTAATATTTATACAAAAGATAAGATGAAAGTTGAAAATGATTATGTCTTTTAATTATAGGGGATGTGGATTGTTTTTACTCTTTATCTTGTTAAGCTAAATTGATTATATTTATAGTTAATCTATGATTTTAATACATCTCCTTACGTTTAAATTAGAAATGTGGAGCATGAATTTTATAGAATTGAGCATTTACAAATGGTGTAGTAATTGATATAAGATAGATTTTAATAATATATTAAAAAATAGATATAGGCTTAATTTGATCTAAAAATAGTTTATCAATTAAAAATTATTTTTTATTTTATATCCATTTAGTTGATCTTATTTTTAGTTAATATTTAAAGGTACAATAAAAGTTATGTATTAACTTGCTTAATCCAAACCAATTAACCTATGATTTAACATTACTATAAATTTTTCTATAATAAAAAATTATTAAATAATAAGTCGAACCAATTAACCTATGATTTAACATTACTATAAATTTTTCTATAATAAAAAATTATTAAATAATAAGTCGACAAATTTGAAAAAGAGTTCTAGGTTAGGGAGTCGATTACGAGTAGGGAAGGTATTAGTACTTTACTCTCCCCTATTCTGAAGAATAATATCCTTAAATCGAATGTGTGATCTTGATATTTTGAAAATTGTTTGACCCCTTAAAATAGAATAAAAATAAATAAGTTTACAAAAATAGCCTTACAAGACTTGATCCTACTCTTATGTATTCATCGGTGCAGTGAGAAACTCAAGACTATGTAGTTCTGGTAAAGAGAATCTCTTGAAAAGTAGAAGGATTTTATAAGATTGAGAGTTTTGTAAGATAATTGAAGTGATTTTAGACTAAGTTGATTTAAATATGATTTACGTGTTAACAGAGTTCAAGCCGAATGTAAGCCACACTTGAGTCAGTATGAATTAAAATACAAAATGATAGAGAGCACTACCCATTCATATTAGAATCTGTTAGACAAATTTTAGAAAATTAAAAAAACAAGTTTTTGGACAAAATTAATTAAAATAGTGATTTTAGAAAATCTATGTGTACATAGAGTCTAAATCGACATAAGCTACGCTTGAATCTGTATGAATTAAAATACTGAATGGTAGATAACATTACCTATTTGCATTCGAATTCGTCATGCAAATTTTAGAAAATTGAAAACAAATCGACGTAAGTTGCGCTTGATATATGTATTAAAATACAAAATGGTATAGAACATTACCCGTTCACATTAGAATTTGTCACACAAATTTCATAAAATTAAAAATAAATAATAAGGAAAAAAACTTTGATTTCGTCGTGAAGCAAACTTATATTCTAATAAAAGAAGAAAAAATTGATTAAAATATAAGAGTACTAAAAAATAGGTTGTTTATTTAAAAATAATATTTTGCTTTCATTTATATTTATTATTTAAAACTTTTATTTTTTAAACTATAATTTACCTTATCAACTTAGACTAAACTCTTTTAAAGAAGACTAATTTTATTTTGTAAGTTATGTTGAACTTGATTCAAATCTATTGTGTAGGAAAATGGAGTTGATATTAGTTGTAAAAAAAAAATTGGCTTGATCTAAATTAGTAATTTAAAAGAATGAATAATTTGAAAAACTATTTTGTCTTTTATTATTTAAAAAATTTTAAAAATATTTTTTTTTCAATTTATTCTATTGAATTTAAACTAGAGAAGGTGAAATTTTATTTTTATTTTTTATGAAACACTTGGATTTCGCTCAATTTGGATAAAATAAAGAAAAATAAAAGTGGGCTTAACCCACATTACCTGGAACCTAATTGTTACTTGTGATAAACTAACCACTAAATTAGACTTCTAACTTAGATTTAGCATTCATGAAAATTAACTTAACTAAAACTGAAGGATCAAAAGACAACGTTTATCAACTTATCACCCATTATCTCTATACATATGTATTTGTTTTAATAATTTTAAATTAATATTTTTATAATTCAATAGCCAAATAGGTTATTTATTTATTTTAAAATAGATATACGTGTGTGTTTGGATCTTTTCTTTAGAATAGAGATAGAGAGAAAATTTGGGGATTTAGGGTTAAGAGGGATTGAGTGAGAGTGAGGAAACGACTATCATGGTTGGAGGGGCTGGAAGGGCGAACTGAGAGCCAATGTTAGGGAAGAAGATTGTAGGGAGCATTGTTGCCATACAGAGAGCCTTTGTGGTATTTGGTTCAGAAGATTACCATCATTAGTGATGGAGGAGAAGACAACAATTTTTTTATCTATGGGAGGGAGAAAAGGCACATTTAGGTGGAAAAGGTATTGTCTTGACTTAGGGAGGGTGGTTCGAAATAAATAGAGAGATACCTCCATAATCGATGATGGTGGAGATGACAGTCATGACAGATTTTGCGATTAAGGAAGCCTCCACTGCCAACAACAATGGAGGTGAACGAAAAAGCTTTGTTGGTGGCTTCATTAGTTGCTATGATGCCCGATGAAGGAGAAAATAGTCATGCATGACCAAGTTAAGTAGCAAGAAGGGAGATTTGAAGAAGCAGCATTATCATCATTAACGGTGGCAGTGAAAGGTGCAACAACTGCTAAGGACCATGGAGCTTGAAGGGGGGCATGATGAAGACGCAGGGCCGAGAAGAAAAACCTCTACTTGTCAAATGTGGGCTAACTGAGTGAGGGTTTCCATGAGTGATGTCTGAAAGCCAAGAGCTTGGGGAAAAAGGAAAACCAAAGTAGTTAAATTTTAAAAAATTTAATTAAATATCTACCTTTTTTTAATTTTCTAAATTCTCCTTCAAATGCATGTGGATTAAAGGTGAAGGAATATAGTAGTAAGTGATTTTGTCAAAGTTAGGAAGAACCTCCATGGTCATAGTAGCTAATTCTGGGTATAAAGTGGCCTTGAAGAGATGAAGTTTATTTTGATTTGTTTATTTTATTTTAATTTATCTGTTTTATTTTTATTAAGATTGTACATGGATTGTATGTGGACTGGACTATTAATAATTTTGGAACATTATTAGTATATTTATGATGGAGTTGTAGTTGATATGAGTATGGTGATGTGTGAGAATATTTGGCTGAATCACATAGGTGTAAGAATATGTGTGGCGTTTGGAGATTCACCTATAAAACAAGAATGCATATTTATGTTCGTTAAGGAGTTTATGTGGATATGTATGATTTGAGGGTAGATTTTGATGAATTTCAAGGTTTTCTCTTTTTTTTTTCTTTTTCAAGAACAAGAGGAATTCAAGTAAATTTGGTAACTATCAGATATAATTTAGGTAACAAATAAACCTTCATTTAGTGTCAAGCTTCTATTTTTCTATTTTGATCTATTGTATATTTGGTAGGAGGATCCATACATATATGAATGTAAATTTAGCTTGATTTCATATCAATTTCTATCAAATCATAGCATAATAAAATAACAAACAAAATAGGAAATTAGATCGAAATATGGTAATTATGATAATAAAATAAATGCCAACAATATGCGTACAAATTAAATAGTCTTCTAGAATATTTAGGAAACTCAACTATAGTGATAAGCATAATTAAGGCTATTTACCAATATATAAATTCATTATGCATAAATTTAGGAATAGTAAGATGAAATATGTGCAAATCTGAAGCTGATTCTCATAAAAAGTAGATGAGAAAAGTTAAGTAAAACTTATTAAGAAGATGATTACGAATATGATTATGCTCAATTTAAAATGAGAAGCACAAATATGCTTAATTTAAAATCAAAAGCACAAAAACTTCGAAGAGTATAACTAAGACTATTCCATGAATTAAATGAGAAAAAGTGAAGTAAAAAGAATGCAATGATTCAATCGGTAGTTTCATAAATAAATTGAAAATTAAAATGTACCTAAGAGAAATTTCAATGATGGAGTTGCTTGAAATTGAAATAGAGGAAGAGGATTCTGAAAGATCTTTTTCTGAATCCTTTGATTGCTACTGTGCGTTTATTTCAAGAGAGAGACAACCTTCATCGAAAAATTCTAAGAATTTTTCAGAGAGCTTTTCACCAAACATTCTGAGAGAGTGTCTAATCTTAGTTTCTAATTTTTTAAAAATGAAGATTTTCCCTTTTAGCTTTCTATTTTTCATTATTTATAGGCAAGTAAACTTAACTAATTCCCTACCTAGTTCTATCAGATTTTAACGAACTTCAATAACTGCTTTAACTAATTTGCAATAGAAATTTTTAAAATTTTATTTATTTTTATTTTCCCAATAATTATCTATCTTGGGCCAATGACAGATTCGTGTTAATTTAAGTCCATTTATCATATTTATTATTTTTCTTTTTTTCTTCTCTTTTTTATTAGTTCACTAATTTAAGTTTTGGTTTTATTTAGTAATTTTGTTAATCTAGATTTTTGGCCTAAAATGAATATAAAAAAAATCTTTCCTTCTCTTTTTTTTAATTAATTATTATCATTACTAATTATAATTAAAATTTAAAATATTTATTTTTTATTTTAAAATGTGTCTCGAACATAATTGGATGTTCACAATTCACAACATTTAATATGTACAAATAGAGTGAACACTTAAATATTTACAATAAAAATGAACAAATACTGACATAAAAAAAAAGTGAAATATATAGAAATGAAGTTAAAGAAATCATGCATAATTAATTAGATTAGACTTGACTCTTTAAAAATTTCTAGTAAAGTCACCATCTGTTGCAATAGGGATCACGATGAAACGATGAATGAGAAAATTTTAATAAAAATAGAGGAGCTGCCACCAAAATTTATTAAAATTTTTTTTGAAAAAACTTGAAAATGAATGATATTTAAAATTAGTTTGGATTCGGAGTCATTTACATATAGAAATGTATTATCACCCAACGATGTCCATTACAAAATGATTACCTTCTAATTAATTGTGTAAAATTATAATTAACTTTTAAAAATATCTTTTTGATTTATTTTATTTTATGTAATTTATTTAAACAGTTTTTTTTTCACGAAATAAATTATGAAAATTGTTCGGAAGTTTATTTGGGGTTAACGAATCCAGTTCCCACTCTTTCATATCCTTAGATACAATGAGGAAATGAAAGTTACATAATTCTTTAAAAATATATTTGATTCATTTTAAATTTTTTGAATTGTTTTTTGGATCTTTTAGAAAAATTATGCTTGATTTTGTTAAAAAGTATTTTTGAATTCTTAAAAGAATTATTTGTTTCAAAGGTTAGTTTTGTGATTTTTATTTCAAAAATAGGTACTTTGAAAATATTAAAACTTAAATTTGAAAAAATAATTATTTATTTTATTTTATTTTTTTATAATTTTTGAGAATAAAAATATTTTTAATTTTTTTAGGAGGAGTAATTTAAGAAGAAATAAAATTGCTCTTGTACAGAATTTTAGGTAGCAAATTACTACATAATAAATTCTTATGTTCCAAGCAATATTGGGCTTACCTCTCAATTGATCTCACTTGGTCGTTTATAGACTTAAAACATCTTTTGATTTTCTTTTTTAAAAAAAGAGTAATAAGAAAAAAAATGATAAATCTAAACTAAAAACAAATATAAAGTGAATAAAATAATAAACAAAAAAATTAAAAATCTAAACTAAAAACAGATATAAAGAAAATAAAATAATAAACGATAAATTTTTTAAAAAAAGGTTAGGTTCACTTACTTAAAAAAAAAAATTCAAAGTGATCCATAAGCTTCCTTTTTACAATGAGGACTATATGGATTTACACATTTATTTTTGTACTTACTCCAAAGGACTATATAGGTTTACGCATTTCTCTTCTGCTCACTTTAATGTGTACTTTGAAACACGAGTTTTGCAGCTCAAGTGTTCTCTTCTTTTCCTTATGAAGGGTGTCTCCTTATATAAGATAATGAAAGGTTGAAGAAGTCTACTCTATCTGATGTGGTACTACCAAAATGACTTTTAAACTTTTACTTCTATTTGATGTGAGACTTCTATTTTTTTCTATTTATTTTTATTTTTTATATTTTTTTTTATTTTTTACTTTTAATACCTCGGACAAAATTGGATATTCATAACTTTTAATTTAAGATCAAACTTTGTAGAAACTATGATGCCATTGCTAGGATAAAATTTAATGTATTGAAAATTTTGTGAGTAGCTTGAATGTGAAGGTTAGTAGAAGCAAAAAGGAATTAACTCAATTGTCACATAGCATATGAAATATCAAGTCTAGTGGTTATATGATATAACAAGTGACTTAGAAGCTTGCGATAAGAGGTCATGTTTAGAAAAATAGTTTCAATGGCTTTTCTAAGTTTGTATGAAGGATCCATGGGGAGTATTAGTAAGTTTGCGAGTAAAGAGACTAAAGTTTGTGAGTAGTTCTAAGGCATATTTTATTTGAGATAGAAATATACTAATAGATAATTAAGTAACTTTTAAATTGAGAAAGTACCTACAAGATCTTTTATATGAAATTATGAATGAAGAAATTGCTTAGAAAATTATATTTCAGATAAATTATTTCCTACATGGAAGATATCAATACAAATCAAAAGAGAAATAAAGTTAGTGGTTGTTATTTTAGTATAAAAAGTATGATTAGAAGCATTTTTGTTATAGCCTAAAGATTGAAAATTTGTGGGGAGAGAAAAAAACCACTGTCTACTAGATTGATTAAGACAATAATGATTTTTTTTAACAAATATACTTGGTTGGCTTTGTAGCTTATGATTCCTTAAGGAACCTTCATGTAAAGCTCTTTATTAAAAGTACTATGTAGGAATGCATTGTCCATATTAGGTTGGTGAAAATGCCAATGTTGAGAAACTGCAAGAGAAAATAGTAACTTGAGAGTTGACAATTTCAAGATAAGAGAAAAAAATGTTAGGATAGTCAATCTTCTATGTGAGTGGTCTTTTGCTACTAAATGAGTTTTGTATCTATCTATAGTGTCATACTTCACACAATAAACTCATTTATAAGAAATAGACTATTTGTTAAATGGAAGATCTGTCAACTCCTTACTGTGGTTTAGTTGCAAGGAATTAAATTCTGCTTGCATAGTTAATAATCAACAAGTATGCTTAAGAACTTTAGTAAGACTTGGGTTCAATAGTAGGATTATTTAAGATAAAATATTTATATTTATGAGATAGTTTATAATGAGTGATGACAAAAGAAAGAGGATAGAGATCAATTACGTTCTCAGGATGATGTGAAGTAATACGAGTAGAAAGAAGATTGCAGTGATAATCCTAAAAATATGATGGAGGCTTAGGAGGCCTAGTAGACTGTTGAGTAGAAGAGGAGGAAGGAACAAAATGGGGTTGAAGAACAAGTTCAAGGAGGGTAAGATGAATATGGTTTGGAAAATTAGTGAGATGATTATGAGTGGAATCAGGAAAAGGAAAAAAAGGAAAAGTAAGTAAGTTATCGATGATGTGTTGAAGAATATGAAAAAAAAAATTCATAAAAATTAACATCTCTAAAGATAAGGATTTCCCTAGTTTTTATATAAAAAATAATGTTTCCTTTTACTCCACATTTATATCCAAAAGGATGCATTTCTAGGACTAGGAATAAGTTTAGATAAATGTCCTTGAGAGAACAAGCAAAACATAGAGAATAAAAAAACTTTTAGGTTGAAAATGTTAAAAAGTATGTCATAGAGAGATCCATATGGAATTTTATGATGTAGAACAGGTGTAGAAGTTCTATTGATAAGGTGTGATAAATGAAGAAAACCATAGGACCAAATTTGTTTTTGGATAAATAATCCTAAAAATGTCAAGCCCGAATGATGTTGAGAATATGTCAATGTTTTCTTTCTAGTGTGGAGTTTTGCTGGAATCTCAACATAGATAATTTTGTGAAGGATTTCTGTGTTTATAAAATTGTTTTAGATCAAATTATTTACTATTATCAATTTTAATAATTTTGATTTTAAAATAAAATTGAGTTTCAACCATGCAAATATATATATAAAAGGTCTAACTTTACTTTTAAATTTAAGTAAGTACATCTAAGTATGTCGTGAGTGATCGTTAATAATGCTTAAGAAATAACAATGTCCATAGAGGATATGAGGAGAAGATCTTAGATATTCACATGTATAACCTCAAAATTTATAAAAACATAACTATCATAGGAAAAGGAGATCATTTTTCTTTAGCAAAATGACATATGTCACGAATATAGTGCTTATTACATGATATGGAATGAAATTATTTTTAAAAAGAAATAGCTTCTAAGGGTTTTCCAAGCATATGGTGGTAGATCTTAGACTACTAGTAACATAATTACAAGTAGAAATAAAAAATTCTTGAATTGAAGAGTTAGGAGGCATAGATGTGGTGACAATGTAAAGACTTTATACTTTAATTGCACAAATCATTTTGGAGGTATTGATATCCTGTATGAAGCATATATTATTTATGAAAATTAATTGTCAAGAACAATAGAAGTGAGTTTAATAATAATAATAGATATGAGATTAAATTTAAAACTAGACAAATAAAGAACATAAGTTAATAGAAAGAAGGAAGAGAAATGAATGGTTCCAAAGCAAGAGATAAATGGGTAGCTGATATCTAATTAGTTAATAGTGATGAGAATAATTTTCTTTATAAAGTAAAATAGGAAAGAAAGATGGATATACAATTTGTGACACCACTGTCAAGAACCCATCTTATAGGGTTAAAGTTATCTTTTTGAGTAGAAATGATGCATGAATTGATTCATGCTCCTTCTATGTTGAAGGTTTGATCCGGTTAAGGAAGAAGAGTTGATAAGTTATTGTATTGATTAGTTGTAAACTAAATTTTACTTCTAGTTTTGTAGTTTGTAAAAAAGGTTAGACAATGTTTGTCAAGATCATGTTGACATTTCAAGTGATATATTTTAGGTTCTTGAACTTAAAGTTTGGAAAAAAACTGTTCTTTTTAATAGACATCATCAATGTGGTTGTTCCTTCCACAATAAAAATAAAATTTCTTGATCTAGTTCTTGAAATTAGGATAACTTTTCTTGAAATTAGGATAATTTTTTTTGGAAGTGAAGACAACTTTAGTCTTATTGAGCAAAATCTTAGATTTGTTAATATGTTTGGTGAAAAATTAACATTCTTATTGAGAAATCAAAATAAGACACAACTAGCATTAAAAAGTTAGTCCATAAATATAATTTAAAAATAAATTTAAAAAAATTGTTTATTAAGACAATAAAAAAATCTAACAACATAAGTAGAGTTTCAATCATACTAAAGCTTGAGCAAAATGTCACAAAAGCAATGAGTAATATAGGTGCATGTGGAATGAATTTTAAGATTCCTAGTTTATTCTCTAAAAGCCTTCATAATTGTGTAATGTTTGGTAATTAAAGAATCTCTTTATTCCAAAATGTAGATGTTTTCCTGAAGTTTGGATATTTTGAATAAACCAACTTGAAAGAATTATCCTTTCAAAATATTCTCAACTTTGTCATACTATAAAATGGATTAAGTAATCTAAAAATTCATTCACTTAATTAGCCAGTTGAAGAAAAGAATGTTACATCGCTGTCAAAAATTAAAACAAGTTGATCCATAGCAAAAGTAAGAACAATTTCTTCCCAAAATTTAACTTTGTTCTTAGTGAGAAAATGATACCTAATAAAAACGGAGAAATAAAAATAATACAAAAATTTCTATAAAAATGAATGTAAAGAGAATTAAATAAAATTTAAATCTTTTAAATAAAATATAAATAAAAAATTATTATAAAAAATAGCATAAAAATAAACATAATTAATATTATAATAGAAGAATATAAAAAAGTTTTATATATTGAATTTGAAGAAATAAGTGAATTTTTTTTCTAACAACTATAAACAACTAACAGTAAAACTGAAAAAAGAAACATTTATTATATATAATAAAAATATTAAATGCATTATTAATGAAGTTATATGTAGAAACATATCGAAATATAATTTTAAACTATAAAATATTAACTTATTTCTTGCATTAATTTTTTAAAATAATCTTATTCTAATAAGGCAAGCCGACAAGATTATATATGTTCGCGAATGCGCATCCATGATATAACAAGTTGGTAGTTTTCTTTTGAGTAATTATATTCTCCCAACCAAATAAATAGTAAAACATATAAGATGAAGAAAGAAAGAAAAATGATAAAAAAAATAAAATTCTATCATATAAATTATAATATAATTTTAATAAAAATAAAACATCTTTTCTCATTTATATACTGCAGCACGTTATATTTAATATAAAATGCTAGAAAAATGATTAAATATTTTACATTTGATACTTTTTATATATTAAATTTTTATACATATAATGATATAAACAATAACATATATTTAAATATAAATAGTTAGATTTATTTTATTTTATTATTTTTAAAAAAAATCTATTCAGTTAAACTATGCAACAATGATCACTAGGGAATAAAAGAAAAGGATGAGAAGATAGCAGAATGAATAATGACGAGGACGGCAATGAAACAAAGAAATACAATAATAGTGGTAACTGCAATTGCTGCCCAAACTCCCAACACTAGTCACGCTGCCAGCTTGCTCTATGCCAAACAACTTCAACGTCGGTGACTTTCCTAACCAAAAGCTAATTAATAATATTATATTAAATAATTCCTTAAAATTATAAATATCAAACAATTTAATTTCTAAAATTATAAATGTTATTTTATTCTCTAAAATTATTGAATAAAAACCAATTTAATCTTTATTATTGTCAATTAAGAAACTAAATTTTAAAGACTAAAATGACCATTATTTAATAATTTTAAAAACTAAATTGATTAGTTATCATAATTTTATATATTAATTTTAAATACTAACGGAAATTAATATAATAGTTAAGAAAATATATTAATGATATTTTAAAAGAATTTCTTTTAATTTTTCAATAAATAGAAACTCGATCCTAAGGCATCTATTGATATTTCTCTTATTTAAAATACAGTTTCCATGTCAAAATAAAATTATACATGACAAATGATGTGTAGACTAGAAAAAAAAATATGACAAATGATGTAATAATTTATTTTAAGACGGTTTTAATATAAATAAGTCTTGCATGGTTAAGGAATTGATATTTATTTATTTTAATAAAAATATATTGATAATATTAAATTATTTTTTAATTTTTTAACTATATCTTAACAAAATTAGTTTTTAAAAATAATAATCGGCTATTATTATTATTATTATTATTATTATTATTATTATTATTATTATTATTATTATTATTATTATTATTATTATGCATGATGTCATTGAAGTACTGCCTCCATGATTAGTGGCCATTCTTATGAAACAATTAAAACTCATCTGCTTTTTTTTTTATCACAATATTTGAGTTTAATTCACATTTTTCGAAAAATATATTTAATATTAATATGATGAAATATTCAATTACTAACGTAAGATAAACATATATAAATTCACATTTCTCTCATGGACCAATTAATTTTATTCGTCAATGGGCATTTTCTTTTAGGCAAATTATCCATAAAGATATTGATTAAAGAATGGAAAAAAAATAGTTCATTAAATAGATTATTAATATATCTTTATTATAATTTGTAATATAATCTAAATTAATTTTGTTAAAATATTTTATTTTTAATTTTTTAATCATTATACGAAAAATGTTGAATAGAAAAATCTATAAGTTAAGTTAATTTCAGCTTATAATAGTGACATAAGTTAAATATTATTAGTAAATTATATTACTTTATTTTCATAAACTATTATATATTTTTCTTTTTATTATTATATACAAGGCTCATGATTCTCCTCTTTATCCTTTGTGTATATGATTCTTTCTCTTTTCTTTTGATAAAAATATCTACACCTACTAAAATTAGGTATAAGAACACTATGCAAAAAACTGCATATGGTTAGCTAGATCAAGATAAAGTCGATGTCCTCTAGGGAGGGAACATGAGGTGCATTATCATAGGAGAGAAAGTAGTGTGTTGGGGTATATCCTCATGTTCCTTTGTGCCTAAGGGTGAAAAAAATATTAATAAGCCCATTCATTTGTGTAAAAGGGAATTGCATAGCATGAAAACAAAGCAAACATGAATCAATAAATGGAAGGCGTGAAATTATTGTTCCCATTATTGTATGCTTTGGGCTGGCTGAGGCATGGCAACCACAAACGCAGCAAAGGAACCCACGTGTATAGACACATATCTCACATGTTTAAGCTTATCCATTTTGTCTCTGGAAAACTTTTGCAATATAACCCAATTAATTAAAAACTATTTTCTTTGAAAATTTTTGAGCTTTTGAATCATGAGTGCATTGCAGTGGCATGTGCAGGAAAACAGAAAATAATACTCAAATGAAGTTTCTACTCTTGCAACATTCCAATGACTCCAAAGCTTCCGGTACTTTTAATATATAGCTCAAATTTGAGAATTGGTTTATGTTACTCACCCAAAAATTTTTACGTTTTAATTTTTTTAAATTATAATTATTAAATTGAAACATACCCAAAATTACTACTCAAAGCCATTTTTTTGGTGAAAATTTCATGGAAAACTTGCCCCAACAACTAAACCATCACTGAACAGTGATGGCACAAATAGTCAAATCTGCAGTATTGATGTACAAACCGTCAATTAATTTTTGTTTTAAGAAAGTGATCAGAAACGAGCATAGTGATTGATAACTCGACTTTTATTTGGCATAGATCTTTGTTATTACCGATAACGAAGCTATCAGATAACAACGGATGTCATGTCAACGTCATCTATTGTTGTTATCTACGATTTGGCTGTTAGCAATGATAGATAACCGCTGTTTAGTTGTTATAGATACCTCACCACACTCCACACCTCTTCTTTCATAATTTATTCTTAATTTAGTTTTTTTTTTATATTGATCTGTTTTAACTTTTTTGGGGATTATGACATGTTATAATATATTTAAGCATGTGTTTGGATAATTATATAATGAGATTATTTTAATAATTAACTATATTTATAATTAATTATTATTATAATCAATTGTTTAAAAATTTAAATTTTTAGATATTTTAAATAATTTTTTTAGATTGTAAAAAATCACTTATTTTTATAGTAAAATTTTAAAATAAATATAAACTTATTTGAAATAGTTAATTTATATTTAAAATAATCTTTGAGGATAAAATAAAATAATCAACGAAAAATTAAAAAATCGATAACTTATACTTATAAATTTCACTATTTTACTTATTTTAAATAAGTCATTTTTTTTAAAAATAATTAAAACTTGCAAGTTTTTTTCTGATATATATCAGATAATATTAAATAGTACACTTAACAATTTTTTAAACAATTAAAAAATTAATTTAATTCAAATACACACTTAATGTAGAATTTATTCGTCTTCAATACAAAACTGAATACTTAAACACAAATTTCTTTACCCTATGAACTCCGCATCTAAACCCAATTTTTTCTTTAAGCTAACAATCCCGAGTTTAAGCAACTCACCTTTAAAAAATTATAAGAAATGCAAGTAATATATCACATACTTTTAAATATATATATTTTTTATTTTTTAAAAAATCAAACTATTTATCTAATAAATTTATTTTTTTAAAAAATAATTTTGATCTCTTAAAAAATAATTATTCAGTCGCAAAAATATGTTTAAAAATACATTAAAAAATATATTAGCTAACATTTCTCATAAATTATTACATTGAACTACTCAAAATTTTTAAAATTACCAAGCGTGGTTGCAACATTCTCATAATACAAAATGCAACTCAAACCATAAAAATTTATAAACTATTTTTTAATAAACTAAAATTATATTAAAGAGTATAAAAAATATTAAAAAATAAAAAATAATAAGCTTTTAAAGGAGACACATAAGATGATCTAAAAATTATATCTATTAATCTTAAATATAATTTTTTAAAACTTTTTAACTTGTAATATAAACTATTTATCATTATCAAATTTAAACTTCATATGATCCTATTTTATTTTTAAAAAAATATTTCTATTGATAAAATTATGTAAATGATATTAATAAATATATAAAGAAACAATTTTTTATAAATAGTATGCTACTCTAATAAAGATTTATCCTAGATGATTATCTTTTTGTTTATCTATCCTTTATACTATTTTGAATATATATAAAAATATATAAAGATAATAAGAGTTTACAAATTATTTAGTTAATTAATTTTATACACACTATCTCGAATATGTGTAGAGATAATAAGACTTTGCAAACTATTTAGCTAATTAATTTTATATTTTAAATTTTTTTTCTCCTATTTTAATTTCAATTTCACCTCTAAATATCATTAATATGAATTATGACATTAATTAAAGTTGTTTTATTAAAGTATCAAACATTGTAAATTTTTATAAAAATATTGCATAATTTCTTCTCTCCTACCTAGACATCATTTTAGAAAGAAATCTCCTCAGCATATCCTACTTTTTTTAGTGCATGTTCTTTTTTTCACATGGCTAAATAATGTATTATTTTTTTAAACTTCTAAGAAATCTAACCACCATCTTGAAGCAACCTTATTGTTATTATTTCATTTAATATCTTTATTTTCATACTTAACTCTTAACATCCTACATCACAAACTACTCTCCTTTGTCAAAATACTCGACCTCCACTTTTTCAGTAAAGATAGATTAAAAGAGTTCATATCTCTCACCAAATCCTCTACATTTTTTTTTTTTTACAAATCATTTTTCAAGCTACCTTGTTCTCCTTTATCTCTCCCATAAAAAATATTTAAATAAATATTTAAGAGCAAAAATGATATCTTTGAAAGCTTTAAAGAAGAAAATAATATAGATCAACAACAAGTGAAGAATTAACTTGAGAAGGACCATTCTCCCACCAAAGAATAAATTCTTTAGAAATTTTTTTTTTATCAATGATAGGTTTCGAAGTACTTCATCTCCTATCATTATCTCTAATAAGAATCCTCCAATATTGAAAAGAAAATATGTCCCATTTAACAGTTTACGAACATAGTCATCTTAAGCATTTCATTCTCTTGAACATTAAAACCCATAAGCTGACATTAAACTTGAAGCTATCCCAAAGAGTTGAAAAAGAATTTTTAGCATTTTTGTGTTTGCATATAAATGCTTACCAACTAGCAAGATGTCATTCACATACTGTAGGTGGCTAATACTTAGACTTTAAGCCAAAACAAAATCCATGAAATAAATTTAACTCCCCTATTTTTTTCACCATTTTGCTTAATCCTTCTACGACTATAAGAAAGAGAAAAGGGAACAATAAATCTTTTTACCATAAGTCTTTCCTTACTTTAAATTCCTTTATAGAACTATAATTCATCAAAATAGACATGGTGGTTGTTTTAAGATATTTTGAAATTTAAACATTTCATTTTTGTGGAAATTCCATTCTCATGAGCATGTATATTAAGTATTCTCATCTTACTAAATTATAGGTTTTTTCAAAATGCACTTTAAATAACAAGCATTGTTTCTTTCTCTTTTTTTTTTTCTTTCATTACTTCATTTGCAGTTAAGATCCTATCCATAATCTTTCTTCCTCTCAAAAAAGCAGTTTGAACTTCAAATAATAACTTTTGCATCACCTTTTTAATTCTGTTTTTCCAAAAATTAAGCTAGCATTTTGTACATACAAACAATTAGAAAAATGAGTCTATACTTGTTAATCCTATATAGACACTCCTTTTTGGATATCAATGTAATAAAAAATAATTTGGTCCTTTAACTATTTTTCCATTTTGATGGAACTCAGATTAGTAAGTTGCAAAATTCTTATCCAGTATCTACCAAAACTTCTTTATAAAGCCAAACCTAAAACCATCATGTCTAGGACTTTTGTTCCTTGACAATTCCATATTGCTTTCTTAATTTCTTCCTTGTTAAATGGTGCCACAAGCTCCAAAGATTCTGCTTATAAAATCTAAAAAAAATTCAATTTATTTAACAAAAGTCTTTCTTATCTTGTGCCAATAATAGTTTCTCAAAGTGATCATTAATCTCCTTCCTAATCTATTGTATCTTGTCTTCATTTCATTATTAATCTTTAAATAAAAAAATTTATAAATATTTTTTCTCTTATTTATACAATTATGAAAGCAATATATATATTAACATCTCCTTCTTACATTTATTTTAATTTAAATTTTTCAAAAAAAATTATATTTTTAAGTTAAAAATTAATAAAATTAAGCAACACATTCTTTCCTTCTCTTTATCTCTTCATATTTAAAGTTAAATATTCTCACCATCTAAATCCTCTTCAAAATTTCCTTTTTTAGTTTGATTTGTCAAGATTCCCAAACTGATATTTATTCTGAACTTTCAGTTTTTTATTTCTTTGAACTTTTCTTTTAGCACATGCCTAGCATAGATAATCACTCCAATTACAATTTTTTTCAAAATTTCTTTTGACAGCTTTAAAATCAAAATAGTCATTCCAACATCTCAAAATTCTAAAATTTTTCGATGATATCCTCTTTAGTTTATAAAATTCATGTAATTAAACATATTTTTATTCAAAAAAATACATTAATGTTTATATTTATCATTTTTATAAGTTAGTATCTATTTAATTTTTTTTTTAGTTTTTAAAAATTGTATATTTTTAATTATTAAAAAAACTCTAATACTTTTTCATTTTGTCAAATATAAACATAAAATGAATAAAATTTTTATAAAAATTAAAAAATATCTTATTTTTTATGATAAAAAAATTTAGGTAAACTGATTTTTAGCAAACCTCCATGACAACACATTCGAAATTCGTTACACCTAAAAAATATTTGAATTACAGCCTATAAAACCCGCCGTAAAAAGTAAAAGCTATTAATTAGTAGAAAAATGTTATGATTTACGTTCAAATGGTATGGATTCACTTTTAAAAAGTAATAAATATTAAAAAAATGAAAGATATAGTAGATAATATAATAAATAAAAAAATTATAAAAAAATGCATGTATAAAAATTATTAAATCCGGTCATAGCTTCTACATAGCAGAGATCAAAATTGTCATAATTTTTTATACATGTATCTTTGTTTTTGTGGCGGTTGTACGTTTACTGTGCGTACAAAGTTTTATCCACGTGCAAGTGCACTGTCGGTGTAGAAAGGGGTATTTAAAACCTTTAATATCATTATCACATAAACTATTTTAACAATCTTGAAAAATATTAAATCCTACATTTTGAGCTCACTAGAAAAGTGTTTGTTTAGAAATATTTAAAATGAATGCAAAAAAGGAACAAAATGAGAATAAGGGATTTAAAGACAAAAGAGTATAAACACGAGTTCAATTATGAAAAGACACGATATTTTTGTTTCCCTTTATAACTTTATCCAATTTCATCCTAATTCCCTTATGAATGATTTGAGTCAATTGTTAACCATCCGTTCTAATTCTATTACCACCCAATGATCATGCAATAGCAATATTTTGTCCTTAAGTTACTATCCCCAGTGATCATGCAAGGGGCAAGATGTATAATTAAGAGAAGCATAAAAAACATGCGGACTTGTTAAATTAATAACTGATTAGAAATCAGAGATTCCGATTGATCCTCCAAAACCCTTAGATTCAGTTTACATTATAGTTCCGTTAATTAGGCAATGGTACGATCGTCCATCCCTCAGTTAACCTAGAAATTAATTCTCATTAATTAATTATGCATAATAAAAAAACACAGTTGAATAGAAATAATGAATCATTCATAAAAAGAAAAAGGGGTTCAATTAGTTACATTATAAGTTTCACCAAATTCTCATGATTTGGGGTTAGTTACACATAAAGAGATAAGACAAAAAAAAAAAGATACTAATCCCATAGAACAATCCATAATCCTAATTCTAGAAGGAATGACAAAACCGTAGTGCCAACAATACCGGCAAATAAGACGTTGCAACTCGCATTTTGAAGAACTTAAGAACTTGTACCTCTGAAATCATACGGAAGGATGCTAAAAGAGAGATGAGAATGGAATGGTGTGTGTACGGGCTTCGGAGAGTGGTGTGACCTTTGTAACCTAGGGTGGTGTCATATGATGTAGTAGAGCATCCTTTTATAGGCGTGGACTAGGGTTTCAATGTGGTAGACTAGGCTTGACCTAGCCGCTTCCTAAGCCGTCGCGACCAATCTACGTAATCTTGAAACACTGTAGAGCTGACGTGTCATTGTCGTATTAGGTGTATTATCTTTTTATGCTTCTTTTACCTTTTTTGTCCAAAACTTGTCTATTTTCGGATTCTTAACTTGCGTGACCATTCCTATAAAAATAAAGAAAATTAGGTAGAATTACAATTAAATAATCATAAATTATATTATAATTATAATTAATTTTTCACACATAAATCAACAGAATGGTGATTTATCAGTGGCCCTAGAATATCCTATTTCATGTCCTTTCTTACGGCTCATCGGTCGTGTATTTACAATATATAACCATTTATTCGGCCACACTACAAAATAATTATCATTTAATTCATTTTTTTATACTATAAAAAATTATTTTAATAATTATTTTAAAGGATAAATAGTAACAATTATAAAAATTTTATTTTAATAATCGTTTTAAAAGATAAATAGTAATAATTTTAAATTTTATCAACCAAAATTAAATATAAATTTGTCATTTAATAGATTTTTTATTAATTTATATAACTATAATTAATAACTATAATGAATTTTTTTACTGTTAATATAATTTTTAATAAAAAAATATTAATATAAATATTATGAATTTAAAATAATAATATTTTTAATAATAAAAAATTATTAATGTATATATTATTTATTAGTATAGATTTTGAAAATTTATATTAATAATTTAATTTTTAGATAAAATTTATATTAATAAAAACTATTCTAACATTTGATAAATTGTTGTTTTTTAGTGAATAAGTTTTTTTATAAAGTCACATTGGCTAATGTTAGTCATTCAAGCAGGTTGCAAAGCATTTAGCAGGAGAGAATTATTCTGGAAATACGAAATGATAAACATATATTTTAAAAGTATTTATATTTATAATATAGTTTTTATAATTTTTTTCTAATATATTATATATTATATGTCATTTATTTTTCTATTTCTTTATCTTTATCTTTCTTATGATTCAACAGAAGACGTATGAATAATATTTTTCTTTGAAAATATCCAAATGTTTGATGACTGCATCACATCTCAAGTTGACGGACTCGGGATTGCTGTGTTGTTTAGAGATTCTTTGTTGTTCAAGAAAATTGTTCTTAGAAAGATTTTTTAGATTATTAAAAAAATTATTCATGGAACTGAGCTTATGATTAATCTATTGATGATGGATAAGTTTTAAATTAAATGAGAAATTATTCTCAGTAAATACAATATTATATTTTTTTCTAATTATAATAAATTTTGTTAACAAAAATTGATTTAGTTGATACGTATGTAATCATATTCTGTAAGGATTATACCTTAAAAATAAAATCCAACTAACATGAAAATTTTGTTGGTAGATAATTTATAAAAAAATTTTAAATTTTAAAATATACCTTAATTTTAATATTCTTTCGTAGGATTTAAAAAACACAGGTTTTAATTTTTTATTCACATAAAATAAAAATTATAACAAGTTTTAATTCTAAATTTATTTTTACTTTAATGTGCACGTTACCATCTCTTAAATCCACCATCGATATTTATATATGTAGGATTTATAACAGAAGTACTACACGGGAAAACTTATAGAATACATAAAATAATAGATTGCCCAAAACTTGAAATTATCATATATATATATATATATATATACATATATATATATATATACATATATATATATATATACATATATATATAGATATACATATATATATATATATATATATAGACACACACGAAGAGACTAAAATATATTTAGAACACAATTTAGGGCTCTTGCGTGTATACAACCACGACGACCACTAGGTTCAATTTAGGGCTCTTGCGTGTATACAACCACGACGACCACTAGGTTCTTTATTTCTGGTTCGGTTGTTAGAATCTAATTGAATATTATGTGCTCTAAACGAAACAAACGAATACTATCTATAAATAGGGTATGAGATATAAAATTATAACTTCTACTTGATTAGTTAGAGAGTGAATTATTTTTCTCTATGAAACTTTTTTCCTAGTTTTGAGATAAAAAGAATTTCCAAGTTTCCTTGCTAACAAAATTTTTACTCATTAAACTGACTCAGAACTTCAATTAGAGTCAAGTAGAAGAACGTTCCTTGTGTACAACAAGGGAATAAATTATGGAGTAGAGAATGAAAGTCCTTATCAATCAAACTCTTCACACATGTGGATTGAGAAATAACGAAAATAAAAAAATGAAAAAAAGAAGAGCGACCTAACGTACATGCCAAAAGTCATAAACCAAAGTTGAAAGGTATAAACCATGATAAATTGTCATCAGAAAACAACTCTCTGTAACCTCTAAAAGTCACAATAAATTGGATGCAAAAGAACGACATTAATTGCATTATGAAGGGATGCTTTTATTGTTTTCCTCAGTGCCGTGGATGATTTCATTCTATGGACAAGGACATCATGGAGTTTTGGAAGCACAAAGCCCTTGATTTTTCTTTATTTTTCATCACCATGAAAATGGAACACGAATACATGTCAATCAATTATGGCCTCCCTAGCTACCCAAAAGTCACTATAAACGATCACCTCAAACTTACATCATTTTCAAATGCAATATCATTTATAATTATTTTTATTTCTCATTTTTTTCTTTCGTATATATGTAGGTAAAAAGTATGCCTCAATAAAAGGAGATAATGTCTTGATATTTTATTTTGTTATTCTCAAAACATTTTTCTTATTTTAATTAAAATGGGACCCTAAGAGCTGTCTAATGGCCACAAAAAACTATTCGAACTCAGTTCAGTTTATATGCAAAAACTTTTCATTTTTTTACAACTTATCCTTGCATGTTAGATGTTTTGCTCAAACACTACATATCTCATATTTAAGCCTTTAATAATGGATATATTAGCAAAATTAAAAAGAAAAAAATAATGTTAATGATAAAATTTGTGTAACTAATATATATTACCCCTTTTATTTTTATTTTTATTTTTATTTTACTCTACATAAATATTTATCATTTAAAAAAATGTTGAAAAGTGTAAACATATAATTAATGAAGACATGATATGAACTTGAGCATAATTTAAAGTCATAAAATTAACTATTCAATCCTAATATACATGATTATATATGAAATTAATTAAATTAGTGAATTCTAATATTAATTAGAGTCCACAATGCTCGTGTATAACAGGTGAGAATTCTTTTTGATATTTTAATTCATGAAGGAACTTTTGCGTTCAAGTCCAAAAAAGCTGATCTCTCTATTTCTATCGGGTATACATCGTTGCCTCTGTTCATTAAGTTTTACTTTTATTAGAAAGAGAAGATGAAGAAGTTAATTAGTTAAGTTTCTTATCCATTTCGATATGGAAACGCGGCAAATATACAATGAATGGGGAAAAACTCAGACTGGATTAGATCTCACAGAAAAGTTGCATAATATATCAATATATATGTGTCTGTGATGCATTTGATATTTTGATAAGCGTATAAAAGAGGATGATCTGTCAATAGCCACTTTGGGATGGATATGCAATTTTTATATGCCAGACAACATCTTGATTGGCTTCATTTATTTAGCTTATATATAAGTTATATAATAGATCTCATATCATTAATTTTCTAATAAGATAATTGTTACTTTTTTTTATTCCTTTCTATGACAGATATGCATCTATCTGGATTCCAGAAAAGACAATATATATATATATATATATATATATATATATATATATATATATATATATATATATATATAATAAACTTAATATCCATTGCATATCCGTAAAAGATACCTACATGAATAGGATAAATGCTTAATTGATAAACTTGGATACAAAAATGAGTATATATCTGGAAATTTTTATAGATCCTGATGGTATAATATTTATATCTATTTACCTATATTATTTTATAGTTTCTTTATTTAATAATATTTTAGAAATGTTAAATTTTATTAAGTTAAATATCACAGAAAATTTGAATGGTGTAGATTAATTTACAAAATTTTATAAAATCTAAACCATAAAAAAGTAATAGATTTGAATTGGTAAAAGATATCTTTAGTGTTATGTAACTCAAATGAAGGAGTGGTTGTTATTTTTTTATAAGATAATAACATATATTAATAAATATTAGAAATATTTTAAGATAAAATATGTAAAATTTATAAAACATTTTTTTATCAAATTATAATATTTTATTTTGATTAAGAGAAAATATAACTGTTGAGATGATTGAGCCAGCAATTTAAAAAACA
Source organism: Canavalia gladiata (assembly GCA_037954105.1). Classification (NCBI taxonomy): domain Eukaryota; kingdom Viridiplantae; phylum Streptophyta; class Magnoliopsida; order Fabales; family Fabaceae; genus Canavalia; species Canavalia gladiata. The sequence goes on along the minus strand of CM075664.1, from coordinate 39,191,285 downwards.
GCAAAAATTAATCTCCTTTATTTTAATTTACATTCATAATTTGAACTTAATCAAGTTCATTATGTTCTTATTATGCAATTTTTTGTGAGTTAAAAATATTTGAATTTTTATTAATTATAAAGATTAAATTATCACAAATTAAATAGTCATTTATATATGGAGATAACTCATCAAATTACATAAAATAATTCCTGATATTATAATAAAAAAGTATATTATTTATATGCTATATTAAACACTTTTTTTTTAAATAAAAGATGTAAAAGAATATAAAAAATGTATGTTGTTTTTACTTCAATTCTATATCTTGAGTTATGCATGTTATTTTTACTTGAATTATATATCTTACATTAGCTTCAATCATCTTTTGGATGTACGTAGTTGTAGTTGTTATTAATCGTGTGTAGTTATTATAAATGAGTTTGTTTTTTATTATAATGTAAAACGGAAATTATGATTTTATCATTATTGTGTTTATATTCTCTTGTCTTGTCTGTCTCGTATATGTGAGTGTGTGTTAATCTCTTCCTTAGTTACTTACTATCACAAAGCTACTCTTCTGTAACTTTATTTTACTCTGTCTCTGTTCCCAAATGTGTCTTCTAAGTTTCCTTCAAGTTATTTAATTTTTTTTAAAAATTAAGTAAATTTGATCTATTTATCAAATTTGTTCTACCTAAAAGTTTCAGTTCTTATTTTTTTTTACCTAAATATTGGAGATTTATATCGGATTTGGGATATAAAATTTTTCAAAGTTTACAGTAAAAAATTTACTAATATTGGTAATATTAAAAAGAATTTGTATGATGTGAGATTAGAATTTAAATATAAAGAAATTAATTTTTCTAATTTTTGATAAAAAAATATATTTGAATTTATAAATTTTGAATAAAATAATTTTTAAAATAAAAAATATTAACATAAACTCCTAGGAATTTTTAGTATCTAAAAGTAGAAAAAATTAATAGAAAATATATTATTAAATAAAAATACAAAAGTATATAATATAGAATTTCTTTCCAAATAAAACTTTACTTTGGTTACTTAAAATCAATCCTAAAAATTAATTATGTTAACAAAACTATTAAAATAATTTCATCTATACAGATTTGATTAAAATATATCTAATTAAAAATTTTGAAAAGTGGAAACCAAATTCTCTAAATTTTAGAAATTGAGTTAATTGTCTCGAGATAAACTCAAGATCAAGCTCGTGAATTGTAAACTAAAAATACTAAAAGTGTAATCAAGTATTTTTCTTTAAGTATGTACAGGTGAAGATAAATTAGCTAGATTGAACATGAACTTTATAATTTCTAAGTCTAGGATTGTCAACTTTTTTTTTTTTCTATTTTTGAGCTAAGAATTTTGAGAATTTGATATTTTAAATGATTTTTTTTAATGATGTGTAGTGGTGAGCCATTAAAATACATAAGATACGTGTATTTTACTTTGTAAAGTGAATATACACTTTAATTTAGAAAATGAAGATCTTTAATTTTCATATTTTCTTTTAAGTTAATTTTCTTTTCACCAACAAATTTATAGTTGTCCCTAATCTTTCTATCTATTATAGTAGAATTGTTATAGCGAAAGCATTCTTGAAAATAAATTAGAAGATGAAAGCATATTTTTATTAAAAATTTTAAAAAGTTATCAAAATATACTTAAAAATAGTGCTAGTAAACTATTTTGGTTAAGATAAAGAGTAATGATTATAATTTTTATATATTCGGAAAAAATTACTCAACATGTCCAAATAAATATAATGATTAACATATACACACATAATAGAAAGGAAAAATATCTAAATTCTAAACATTTATATATATATATATATATATTAATAAAATAATATTAAAAATTATTAAATTTTAATTATATTTTATAATTATTATTAATTTATTTTGTACTATTTTCTAATCGAAGCTTTTATAAAATTTTTACTATAATTTTTAATAATTTTTTAATCTAAATCAATAAAAAGTAATTTAAATAACTAATATAATATAAATTTAATTTTTATTTTAAAAATAATTTTAATATTAAATATTTGAAATAATATAAATTCTAAAATAAAATAAGGATATAAAAAAACGAACAATTACAACCTAAAAATTGGAAGGATCGACGTATGTGAGGTATACAAAATGTTATACTATTAATCTCTTTATATAAAATTTGATTTTTGTTGATCGAACGTTGAGTTATAATTTCATATTATTTTTTATATATATCAAATTTTATCTATATATTTACTTAAAAAAATTTATAATTTAATAGAAATTTTAACTGTAAATGTCAAAATCAATAATTTTAGTAAAATAAAGAACCAAAATAAAAAATAGATAAAAAAATTAAATATAAAATAAAATATTAAAAATTTATTTAGAATTTTGTAAAAATAATAATTTTACCAACTGAGGTACGATTAATTATTTAAATTTATAATTTATTGTCATATATAGTTATATAATATACCACTTTTATTTTTTTATTAGATTAAGTGTAATATTATAAATCAACCCTCCCTTAAAGGCCTTAAATCATTAAATGGAATCATATATATGATATTTTATGTTTATATCTAAGATACTTTCTTATAAAAAAAAAAACTTTTAAATCTGAAGTATCAATTATTTACAAATTTATTTTTCCTGTGCTAAATTTTAAGTAAAATCACATAAATAATAAAATATATATATTTAGAAGAATTTTCCTAAAATGAAATTAGAAAGTTGGGGATGTGAAAGTGAATGAAAATCCCCTAAAATTGCAAAAATAAACTTGGAAAATATATATTTACTTCACACCATTCAATTTTGAAAGTTAGGCAGGGTGCTCAACCCTAAAGCAAATGGCTTTATTTGCTTTAAGTCACGGATCAAGAAAATTTCTTTTTTGTTCAGAAAAATCGAATAGAGTTAATTAATTATAACATGTATTTTATAAGTTAAAATTTTTTACATACGATCAAATGGGAAGTTAGACAACGACATTGTGTTTGTGTATTTGTAGCGTAAATGTGAATCTCCTAAAGTCCTAAAAATAACTTTATTTAAAGTTATTATATTTAATTTTCAAAAAATCACTTACTTATTAACTGTATATTTTATTGATATTTTACCAAAATAAAATAAATTTTAAAAGTTGGTAACCATATCATTTTAAAAAATCAATTTAAATTACTTCAAATAATATATAGTAAATCATTTTTTAGCAATATTTTAAATTTAAACATTGTATATGAAAAAAATTCTCATTATGTTATCGAAGTATTTTGACTTAAATAATAGTATAAGTAAAATTATTTATCAAAAAATAGTATTAAAATAAATGATCTATTTGGGGTAGAAAATATTAAATTATGTTGTATAAAAGCATTTTGATAGGATGTCGTCACCCATCGAATGCAATGTGTTATCATATGGTTTGTAGCTTTCCATGATAATAATTAAGTCATGCATAAAAAATTAAAAAACAAGTGTCACTTGTCATTGTATGATATGTGACCTTCTATGATAACAAGTTACACATAAAAAATAATAATCAAAAGTAAAAATTACACATCACCATTTTACGCGTGATATCCTATGATAAAAGGAGTGAAAAAAAGTTAAGTAAAATAATACACTAATGAAAGAGAAGCAAAAATATAAAAAATAGTGTTACACAAACAAAAAATATTAATAAAATTATAAAAACAGTAAAATGTTTGAGTTTTGTTTATATAATTTTCAACTCTAAGATATGTTTATTATTTTCCTAATTTTATTAATATTTATGCTTGTGAAACATTAATTTTTTTCTAAACATTTTTTGTTTCTCTAACATTATATATTTATTAACGTATTATTTTATTTAAATTTTTTACATCTATTTTTTAAATTTTTAGTATATCTTATTATCATGAGATGCATTAGGTGATAATATATAATATATTTTAATTAATATCTTACATGTAACTTATTATCCTAGAATATCATACATTATATGTGACACATGATGCATTCTGATGTGTACCGTGCTATTAAAATATTTATGATTTAATTTTTTTATTTTAGATAGATAATTTACTTTGTAGTAAATAGTTTTAATTATGACATTATTTGGTTCAAAATGAATATTATAAATGTTTGCAACTTGAATATATGATTCCTTCCAAAAAAAAAATTGATACATGTGACTTAGATAAAAAAAAATTTAAAAGCAACCATTTTAATTATTAGGTCAAGTGATTTTCTAAAATTTTATTACCTTGGTCTATTTATATTGTTTAATGAGATCATATATATCTTTTATAGTTTTATAGTCTTGTTCGAATCGAGTAGAACTAAAATATGTGTAATAAAATTTTCTTCCAAATCTTTAATGAAGTTGCATATGCAAAATTCAAAACTACTTATTACATGATCCATGTTAATCTATATTTTATTAAAATATATTATTAATGTCAATTATCTAACTTTTTTTGCCTTTTATTTTATAATAAAAGAATCAATTTTAAATATAAAATATATTTTAATAAAAATATGCAATTCACATTAATTTATATAAATATTTATAAGATATTAAAAATTAATTTTATTTAACTTTGAATCAATTAGATAGTTTAACTATTTTGACACTTTTTATATGATCCTCATTTTAACAATATTAACGGTACAAAATGAAAACATATTTTCACCTTTTAATGTTTTTATTTCTAATTAAAAGTTTTGTATCAATTGGTTTTTTGAGTTGTCAAATTATTATGACGTTATTTTAAGGTTAATTAATTCTATTTTCTCATAGGTCAACTTCAGAAGTGTCATTATCATGTGAAATAAAATATTATTGGTATCACATGTAGCAAGTAAAATTAATCTGTTGATGGTATTAGGAGAGAAAACCTTTAAAATATTAGAGTATTTTAATTATTTAGATAATTATATTTTGAGAAATAAGAGTTAACTGAAAATTTTGAAAATTAAAATTAATGAGACGATTATTTTGCCTACTTTACTACTACTACCTATGGTCAACCTTTTCATATTAGTACACTTCGGCTATACACGCTAAATTTGAACTGTTGCAAACCTAATTTAAACTTTGACATTTATGTCTTTAAATCAAACTAAATACACTGTTAATAGTTTTTTATATTAAAGATAGAAGTGTCAATAGCTTAATTTAATTTTAAAAATAATGCTTAATTTAGCACAGTTATAATCAAACAAAATTTTTAGTAATTTTATATGTGTGATTTTAAATTTATCACTTTCCATGTTATTAAAAAATAAAATTTCACACTTTTAGATCATACATAGCGATTTTATTTAAAGAAATTAAATATTCAAAGCAGCTGAGTAGTTATAACACGAAGAAACTTTTAATAAAAATAATTTTATTTCAAATTATAAATCATATTACAGATACAAAATCGAGAAGATATTTATTGGAGACGAAGCACGCACCAAGATAATCTGTACTCGTGTAAAGTGAATACAAAAAAAAAACAATATTTTTAATCAGATTAATGATATTATATAAAATAAAAAAATAACAAAAAGAATTGTTCCCAGTAACGAACCACGTTCCACCACGTGGTTGAATATAAGAGGAAAGTATAGTGGGTCCTGTGTCCAGTATCCGGGACCAGCCAGTGAATGGTAACAGTACACTGAATCAAAGGAAAACGACGGCGTTTCATGGAACCACTTGGTGGGGTCTTATCATTCATATATTATTCATGTTATTATGCATATAAATATGTGTCCTGGGGAAGCCTTGTGTATGCCAAATTGCTTTAGGCCTTAAACTTCACACATCATACGTGGTGTTGTTGTTCTTTTCTTTTCAATTCTCTCTCTCTTCCTTCTTATAAGTTTGTTTACACTCTCTCTCTCTCTTTGATTCCATATCACATAAACATATATTACAATGTGTGGTATACTTGCTGTGCTTGGTTGTTCTGATGACTCTCGAACCAAAAGAGTCCGTGTCCTAGAACTTTCTCGCAGGTAATAAATAATATTATTCCTTTTTTTTATATATATATTTAGTGTTAGTATAATTTCATGCTTAACACATGATTAAACCATTTTCATCAAGGAAAAAATTAAGTGTTGGTTATTAATTTTGACAGAACAATCTTGCTTTCATAATACCATAATTTAATTTTTATTAATTTGCTAATCAATTAATAATTTTCTTATCCCTTCCCGGAGCAGCACTGTATTTGGTGACAGAGTTAGACAAGATGAAGAATGAAAATATGGAACCAAAGTGACGTAATTATTTTGCTGATTTCAACTGAGTTGGTGGTACCCAGTACCAAATATTTTGAGGGGAATGAGTTAATTACCATGATGGAGTTGAAATAATAATTGCACTTTAATTGGGACTCTATCTATGCCCATCACTTAGATTCAACATTCATTCATGCCTTTGATAAGATAAGTGGGCTACACGGAATAAAATGTATTCTAACCAGATCACTCATTGTTTTATAAATTAAGTTAAACAAGTGAGATGTGTGGTCCATGTTCAAATGCAATTATTGGTAATGTTTAGTAGGAACCGTCCAAAAGAAGATGACAATTGAAAATCTAATTATAATAATAATTATTATACAAGGTGTTAATTGGTCATAGAATTATGCAATTAGTTTAAATCAAACTACTTGTGTCCTTATCATTCATTATGTTTTGAAATTACAAATGATATAGGATGATTTTTCAGTATTAAAAAGTCTCTATTAAGAAAAAGTTGTTGAATTTGACTGTAAAAATGAAAAAAAAAAGTATTAGTTATAAGTGCAGGAGATATATCCTAATTGTGTAGTTAAAAATATTTTAATTGATGATTGGTAACTATCTTTATAAATATTATTTTTAAATCTTGAAAAATGTTCTAAATTTAACTTATCTAATTTTTTATAATTAAAAATATTCACTATAAATCTTTAATATAGGACATATCCATATTATTGTTTTATTTGAAAATTTGTTGGTAAAGATATATTAAATTTGACTTAAGGATTTTTTTTTTTGCACTGCCTTAAAAAATGTAATAAAAGAAGTGGTGAACAATTTTTTCCATTTAGAATAAACAGCATGTCATTTTTGTTGTTGTTGGTGGAGTATGTCCTCTAACTTATTGAAAAAATATTTGTTTTTTATTCTATTTATAACTTATTAGATGTATCCAAAGAGAGATAAAATGTGTTATGATAAAAAAAAATATTAAAATAAAAATGAATGTATATTATTAATTTATTTTTGTTAATATTTAATGGGACAACCGAGAAAGTGGAAATTATTGAATTTTGTTTGTGATTGTTGACGTCACAGGCTGAAGCACCGTGGCCCTGACTGGAGTGGGCTCCATCAACATGGTGATTGCTATTTGGCACACCAACGGTTAGCCATAGTTGATCCTGCTTCTGGGGATCAACCTCTCTTTAATGAAGACAAATCCGTCATTGTCACGGTAGGCCATAACCTAAACACCAATAATACTTTCACACCATCATGTGTCCTCAAGCTTCAATTCAACCTATGAGTGTTCTTAATTTTGTTAATTTCTTCGCTTATTATTTTTTGTATCTTGTTTTATTAATTTAATTATCAGCAGTGAATCATTATTTATGATAGATTAACGTCATAGCTGTAAAACAGGTAAATGGAGAGATTTACAACCATGAAGAGCTCAGGAAAAAGCTTCCTAATCATAAGTTCAGAACCGGAAGTGACTGTGATGTTATTGCACACCTGGTTAGTCATCTTTAATTTTGATTATCAAGTGAGATGAATTAATTTTTATTAATAACATCATTGAACAAACTTAATATTAAAAACATAAACATTTACTTTTTAAAAGTTTTCATAACAATGATAGAAATAAATAATTATTAATTAAGATTAGTTGGTGTTATGGGGTGTTGGATATATAAAGTGATCAAGAGAAATATTCTTGTACATGAATGATCAAAATGTAGTAGATAATTGTACTTTATATGAAAATCAATATTAAATTATAATAGTGGGGTAACTTTTTTTAAAGTGTTATATTTAAATAATTTTAATTTTGATGGAATATGTTATATAGTCAAAATTTTATTTAAACATAAATTTGTTCATCCATTAATCCATTAATGTTTTGAATAGTACGAGGAATTTGGAGAAGACTTTGTGGGCATGCTTGATGGTATCTTTTCATTTGTTCTACTGGATACCCGTGACAACAGTTTTATAGTGGCTCGGGATGCTATAGGGGTCACTTCTTTGTACATTGGTTGGGGATTAGATGGTAATTAAATTTATACTATCACCAACTTTTGAATTGAATAAAGTGACGAGTTTGACACATCTTTGGATTCAGGGTCTGTTTGGATTGCATCTGAAATGAAAGGTCTGAATGATGATTGTGAACATTTTGAGTGTTTTCCACCTGGTCACTTATACTCAAGCAAAGAGAGAGGGTTTCGCAGATGGTATAATCCTCTTTGGTTCTCCGAGACTGTTCCATCTGCCCCTTATGATCCTTTAGTTTTGAGACGCGCCTTTGAGCAGGTATATGTGATTCACAATTACTCTAACAACATTGCTGGAATTCAAATTTAATTTTATGCTTCTTTTGTCTGTCTAGGCTCTATGGTGATCAATGATCATGAATATGATATATATGATTGATGAATTCAATCAACCCAACTCCTTTTAAATTTGAAAAATATAAATTGGTTTGAATATTCAAGTTAGTCCCAATCCTAAAGAGGTGAATTTGACTATTATTGAATTAGATAGTGAATTGTTCATTTTTGAACGTATATAAGTATATGTATAATATGTAATTTTATCATTATTGTTAATGTTATTTTAATTCTTTATAAATACTTTTTAAAATGTTTAAATTTATAAATTTATCAACCCGTTACTTCAATCTAATATAAACTAAATTTGATGAGATTAATTCATGTCAAATTAGTTAAAAGAGATTAAAACAAATAACTTCTTCATAAATGGAACTAACACAGTGAATGTGATCACAGGCGGTGATAAAAAGGTTGATGACTGATGTGCCCTTCGGTGTTCTGCTATCTGGAGGTTTGGACTCTTCTTTGGTTGCATCCATCACTTCTCGCTACTTGGCAAACACAAAGGCTGCAGAGCAGTGGGGATCAAAATTACATTCATTCTGCGTAGGCCTTGAGGTATACATCCAATCAAATTTATCAATGACCTAGCAAATTGAAAAATCTTAATTATACAACTTTTTTTATTATAAATTGAAAAATGATGGATGCATGCTTGCAGAGTATGTCCAATCATTGACATCTGATTTTTAAGTTCTCTTGTTTTTGTTTTAGAAAAAAATTGTAACTGTTAAATTGAGGCGTGTTGAGATGAATAATATTATGCAGATGTACGAATATCATTATTGTTATAAAACATACAACAAAAGAGAGACATAGAAATGAAAAGAAAAAATCATATGATGTACATGCTATATATAATTTTGAAATACAAATTTCATAACTTGCAAATTTGATGAATTTATATGAAAACCTTTAATACTGTCTTGATTTTTTTGTCATATGATCATGTTGAGTAGGGCTCACCAGATTTGAAGGCTGCAAAAGAAGTTGCAGATTATCTAGGCACTGTTCACCATGAGTTTACCTTTACTGTTCAGGTATGTAGCTGAAATAAATAGTACTTTTCAGCTAATTTGGGCTACTTCAATTTATAAAATTGAAAACTAGTAAACCATTTATATGTGGTGCTATGCAGGATGGCATTGATGCCATTGAGGATGTTATTTACCACATTGAAACATATGATGTTACTACAATTAGAGCCAGCACACCTATGTTTCTTATGTCTCGGAAGATTAAATCACTTGGTGTCAAATGGGTTATCTCTGGAGAAGGATCTGATGAGATCTTTGGTGGGTATCTCTATTTCCACAAGGCCCCCAACAGGGAGGAGTTTCATAAAGAAACATGCCGCAAGGTCATAAATTTACCATCCTCATTGCTAGAACAATATAAGGGGTTGAAGTACAAGAGTTATTTATATAGTCATGTTTATTTATTTATTTTATATATATGCAGATCAAAGCACTCCACCAATATGATTGCTTGCGAGCCAACAAAGCAACATTTGCTTGGGGGCTTGAAGCTCGAGTACCATTTTTGGACAAGGCCTTTATCGATGTTGCAATGAATATTGACCCTGAGTATAAAATGGTATGAATAAAGAATGTGATTTGGTTGCTTCATCACATGAAAAATTAAGACAATTTTATTAAGCTGCTTTACTATTTAATTATGTGCAGATAAGAAGAGAAGAAGGACGAATTGAGAAGTGGATTCTGAGGAGGGCCTTTGATGATGAAGAGCATCCATATCTGCCAAAGGTATTCAATAGCTTGTTGCGATGTGCAATGTTTAGATTTTTATAAAATTCATTTGTGAAACTAACATCTAAACCTTTCATTGCATGCAGCACATTTTGTACAGGCAGAAAGAACAATTCAGTGATGGAGTTGGCTATAGTTGGATTGATGGTCTTAAGGACCATGCTGCAAAACATGTACTAAATCCAACCTTTTCTCTATAATTCATTGATGGACTTGGCTGAGTCATAAAATTTTTGTTGCTTATAATTGGTTCTTCACATTCTTCCATAGGTGACTGACAAAATGATGCTTAATGCTGGTAACATCTTCCCCCACAACACACCAACAACCAAGGAAGCATATTACTACAGAATGATATTTGAGAGGTTCTTCCCTCAGGCAAGTTTATCAATCAACCCTTCATTTGAAACTACTCTCTCTAGTCCCTATTCTAATTCAGTACACATATTAAGGAATTTGGTTTAAAATTAATTAATGGTCTAAAAATTAAATAACTTTTCCAAAATTATCCTTATTTAATAATTCAACCATTTCTTGTATTTCTCTTTCCACTTAAATGACCCCTTTCAATTGGAATAGGCACTGCTATTGAAAAAGTGAACAAGAATGTTAAGAAATGTAAATTAATTAAAAATGATTGAATAAATGTTAATGGTAAACTTGGAAAAGAATATTTATTGCTTCATAATTTTTAACAATGACTTATATTAAGGATACCAAAAACTTCTATAATATAACTTATAATTGGACCAAAGGGAGTAGGGGGACAACAAAATTCAACAGAGGGTGATTCAAATATCTGTGTTTCTTAATTTGGTTATGCAGAACTCAGCTAGGCTCACAGTTCCTGGAGGAGCAAGTGTTGCATGTAGCACAGCAAAAGCTGTTGAGTGGGATGCTGCTTGGTCTAACAACCTTGACCCTTCTGGTAGAGCAGCACTTGGAGTGCATGTTTCAGCTTATGACAACCAGAACAACCTGGTCAACAAAGGTGTAGAAATTGAGAAGATTATACCTATGGAAGCTGCCCCTCTTGGTGTTGCCATCCAAAGCTAATATAAAAAATGTGACAAGGAATAATTGCGTGATAATGAAGATAATAAAGCTAAACGTGAATGAAGAATTTGTCTGCTTTCTAATTTTATCTAGGCTAAGCTATATAGATAAGGCTTTCAAAAAGTGTTGCATCTTGTACTGTCTTGAATGCTGTGGGTTGAACTCTTAATATATTGGGTGTCCAAAGCTTCTTTTATCAGTTCATTGTTAATGCAAATTTCCTTATCAGTCATGTAGATTAATGTTTTCTATTTTATTTATAGTTAGATGAAGCATATTCTCGTGGTCATAAAAAGAATTAAGTAAATGACTTTCTTCAAGTCTCAAGATGCTGAAGAGAAAACGGTTCACAGGAAAAGCTTGTTACTCAAATTATTATTTGATATTGTAAGATTTCAAAAACTATGATTAAAATGTATATATCTTTAAAATGGGCTTACACATCAAACTTTTGGGCAGCCCAAAAAATCCACCAAAGCCCAGTACAAAAAAAACATAAAACACAATAAAAAAAGTAAATCTAATGTAATTCGATCATTTTAATATTTTCATGATATTTAAAAAATAAAAATAACTCTATTAAAATATTTAATTATAATTAATTATTCATCTTATAATCAATTACATCATTTTTCTAATATATAACTTGTTCAAAAGTTAAGCTTTCAAAAAAAAATTTCTTAATTAAACTAATCGCAACTTATCTCACATCACATATAACAGATAATATCATGTGTCTCGAATTCCAAGCCAAGACAACCATTAGAACTTGGAAGGACCAAGGTTATGCTATGGGATGCATGATGCATATAATAATATTACTAATTTACCTGGTTACCTTCTTAATGGAAACAAAGCACCAGCACAAAAGTAATTCACCAAAAAAGTAGCATGTGTGTAAGTTGTAAGGAATTCTATAGCTGGGCAAGGTGGCGTGAGAGCATGGGGATTGTTTTTTGCACCCCAAAATTTTTTTTTATACCCCTTACAGGTGAAAAGATGAAAATATTTCTGTTTTTTTTTCTTTTTTCTTTGTCTTTTTATCTTTTTGTTTTTTTTATTTCTTTTTCTATTTGCTATTGTTATATTTTCTTCCTTATTAATCGAATCTATGTTAGGTTTTGTTTGTGGTGGAAGAAAAAACTAAAAAAATAACGTCGAAGAAGTGTCATAGGAGCATCGGAAAAAACGAACGGATTTTATATTCTGCAAACTAATTTGCGGAATGATAAACACTTTCCACAGATTATTTTATGGAATGCATCAATGTATTATGTAAATTAAGTTGTGGAATGTAATTTTTTTGTTTTCGTAAATTAGTTTACGAAACATACAAATGTAACTAGTTTATGAAAAATAAAAAATTATATTCCTCAAATTAATTTACGGAATACATTGATGAATTCCGTAAATTAATTTGTGAAATAGACAAATACTTGTGGAAGAGAAAAAAATTTTGTGAAGAGATGAGGATGTGTTAAAGATAAAATGGTAATAAAAAAATTTCAAAAAATTGAAGAGGTGCAAAAAAAAAAGGATGCGATTAAGATAGCATATCTTTGATAGCTTTACTTTTTGCATCCCCTTTTTTTGCACCCCTTTAATTTTTTGGAATTTTTTTATTACCATTTTATCCTTAACACCTTCTTGTTTCTTTCGCAAAAAAAATTTCTCTTTCACACGTATTTGTTTATTCCGCAAATTAATTTACGAAATGCATCAATATATTCCGTAAATGAATTTGCGGAATGTAATTTTTTGTTTTCCGTAAATTAATTTACGGAAGGTTATATTTCTATGTTTCGTAAACTAATTTGCAGAACCAAAAAAATTACATTCCGCAAATTAATTTACGGAATACACTAATGCATTCTGTAAAATAATTTGTGGAAAGTGTTTAACTTTCCGCAAATTAGTTTGCGGAATATAAAGTCCGTTCGTCTTTTTCGATGTTCCTTTGATGCTTCTCTGACGTTTATTTTCTTAATTTTTCCTCTCACCAAAAGCAGAATCTAACATAGATTGAATTAGTAAGAAAGAAAGTATAATAATGACAAACAAAAGAAGAAATAAGAAAAAAAAAAGAAAAGAAAAAGACGGAAAGAAAAAAAAAAATTAATAGATAGATGTATTTTCGTTTTTTAATTTATAATGGGATGCAAATAGAAATTTTGGGATGAAAAAAACAAAACCCTATCTTTGATAGATTCTGGGATACCCATGCACGTCTTGACTGTATCATAGCACTGCTTTGTATTTATTGGGCCTGTGGCCTTTCGTCCTGCCCTCTGTTTTGGGAGCCTTCTTTCATGTACCCACGATAACAAAAAAGGATTCAGATGATCCAAATGGGACAATAAAAGATAATAAGACAATAATAGTCTCACATTTCTGTCACACACAACTTTACTACTTTTTATGATAAAAAATATTTAACTTGAAATAATCTAAATATTTTTTAAATAATAAATAAAGAAAGTGTTGAATTTTATTATCTTATCCACATATTACTGGCATACATGAAGTTTTTAACTGATGTTTTAAGAGGAAACAAAACTCTCTCACTTATTCAAATAACTATTGGCAACTTCTTATTTCTATTTAGGTTGGGTTATTATTACATTTCAGAATTTATCAACACAAAATATAAATTAAAAGGACTACTAACAGATATTTTTTGTATTATACAACTTTTTTTTAATTGAAGTCAAAAAATAAAAGTAACATAGATTTAATAAGAAAAAAAAAGTTAAAAGAATTAATGATAAAGTGTAGACAATTAAGTTTTAAGAATAAAAAAGAAAATATAATAAAAAAGAATTTACTATGAAACATTTTTAACTTAATTTTAAAATGAAAATAATAATAATTCTTTTTTTATTTTTATTTATAAATATAAATCATTTGATTTCTTCCATCTTTTTAAAAGATTAACATACTATTATATTTTTATCATCCACCAACACTTTATTAATTATCATCACTATTGTTACTTTTATTGTTATTTATCTTTATTATTATTAGTAATAAACTACTAATATTATTATTACCACCATTTTTATTTTTTTTATCTTTCGCAACTTATTTTTATTATCATCATTGTTATTTGTATTATTTGTACTAATCAAATATTATTGTTATTATTAAAGTTGTTGCCACCATAATCATACAACATAATATTATTATCAAAGTTACTTTTATCATCATCTTTACGTTACTATATATTACTATATTATCACAATATTAATTACTATCATCATTTATAGTTATTATTTATAATTATTATTATCATAATATTTTTAATTATCAGCTATTACCATCTCTAGATTAATTAATCGTAGTTGGTTACTATTACTTTTATTATTATTTCTATTATATTATCATTATCAAGATCATTTTTATTATCACAATTGAGTTTATTATCATTAATCAATTATATTTGACACAAGAAAAATCTAAGTATATAAATAATAAATAATTTAAATTTAAAATTTAATGTTAAATTTTGAAAGCTTAAAATTACAAAATATTTAAAGATTAATTAATTACTTACTCTATTTGTTTCAAAATAATTGTTACTATTTTTTCAGTGATATTGTATAAAAGTTAATTAAATCTTATGTTATATTTAAAAGTTAAGTACTCTGATTCAATCTCTTGGGCGAGACATTTATTTTAAAAAATGGCGATAATACATTAGCTTTAACAGTTCGTAAAGGAAATTCCGTTGTTTTCGTTTTCCAAAATCCAATTTAAGGAGAGATAGATTTATTTAAAAGATAAGGACGAATCATCTATTTTGGCAGGAACTTATGATAGGATTAACGTTTATCAACAAATAAAGAACAAAATTTAAATACAAATTATACAAATGTCATAAGGGAAATGTTAACTAGAAGAACCCTTTTTCTTATGTGTCCAACAACATAACGTGCCATTTATCCTCTAGAACTCCCATTTATCACAAGCTGAAAAGTGAAACCTTTACATTGATAGCTAGAGCAACAAAGAAACTTTTTCGTTTCTTTAGCATATACATATAACTTCACAGTTGCAACAAGTTGCATTTATGCAACCTTCAATTAATGCATCATCACCTACTAGAAATTACTTAAAAGAAACACAATAAGAGAGCATGTTAATTGGGTAGTAAAAACATAATTTAGTAGAATAAAGCAGCATAAAATAGTTCATTCCAAGTATCAGGCAATCCTGGAAGACACCAATGGCTGCAATCAGCTCTATTAGGGTTAGCTCTCTTCTGAGGACTAAATTCACCACTATAAATTGAGGGGTGCCCATCTTTTCTCAATGCTGATAACATTGTGATGTCCAAAAGATATGCAGGGTTCTGCATTTCTCTAATAACCATATCCACAATCCTCATCTGTTCAGGGTATGCTCCAGGGTATGTTGTGCCACTAATTGGTGCAGTTTCACCATAGCAATTCTTTCTTGTCATCACACTTGTCCGTCCCACATTCCATTCATTTGGGCTGCATTAGTGCCATCTAGTTTTAGCATGACTTGTGCTCTTTTATATAAAAAGATAGATACAAGCTTAACCAAATAATTATAGACAAATTATATTTATATTTCTTTTTTTATTACCTTACAAAAACTTCCTTTAATCTATATAAAAATATAACATTATATATCATTTTCAACTATATATACTTCATCTACTTTTTTATGCAATTATATGCATAAAAAACGTTAAAATAATATAAAAAAAATAGAAGAATATCATAATATCATTTTGTTAAACTTTAAATGGTATGAGTGTAATTTGCTAATTGTTGAAGTTATGTTAACTGGTATTGAATTTACTTGGAAAAGCACAAATCACTGTTTTATCCTTTATTACATTTCAATGCTTATTAATATCAAAGGCTAGATGGGTTAATGCTAATCAAGTTAGTTGGAAATTATTGTAGTTGTGAAGACAGCCACAAAACTAAGAAGCTGTATTTTTTAGGCTCATTCTCAAAATTAGAGAATCATCCACTCACTGTGGCAGACCCTGGACAATGGACATCTCCATGTGCTCTCCCACCACCTTGCCCCATCAGATTATACAGCACATTTACTTTTGGCCCATATCTGATTTAAATAGATATTGCTTGAAATTGTTGGCTGGATATATCTACTCACAGAGATATTATAGCTTATATCATAAGCAAAAATGGTATATTTTTGAGTGACCGAAAGATATATATATATATATTATACAATAAAAATTGATGAACTATCAAAAGTATAAACCTAAGAAAATTTTTTTCTAACACATCCAAATAATAACATATATTCATCAAAATAATAATATATATTCATTAATTTAGCTATAAATCATTAGATCTGTTGTTTTTTGTTTTTTATTTTAAAAAATTATCAGTAGTTAAATAAAAAATATAGATGAATGAATAGTATTATTTGGTATATAGAATAATTATTGTTATTATTAAAAAAGATGAATAAATGTGATGTGATGAGATGATAAAAATAAAAATATTTAAAAAATATTAAGTAGATATTAGTAATTTTGAAATATATTTGCAATATTATTCTATATTATATGTGACATATACAAATAAAATAAAGAAAAAAATTTAGGTGTAATTTTTTAAGTGTTTAGGTATTGTTTTTTAATTAAAATTAAATTTTTATTTTAATAATTCATAGAAAAGGTCGATATTTAAAGTTGTTGGTTAACAAAATGAAACTTTAATTTAACAAAAAAAATAATATCTAAAAAATTGTACCTACATTTTATCAAGAAAAGTATAAACTTTCATTGTACTATTTTCAAATGTATAGTAAGGACAAAATGTTTTATTTCACCGACACTTTTTTTTTTTCAGGGCATGCATCACGGTGATCCTGCACTAGGAAAAACAACCTTCTCAAGAAGATCTGACATGATTGCTCTGGAAAGGCAATAAAAGAGCCAATTGCTAACTCATGTGACCATGAACGACTTTAAGGTGACAAAGAAACCTTTACATTATTTTGATCACCTAGATTTTGATAAATGAAATAATGGAACTAATAGGACTGCTATTTAAGTTTGCCACCATTATGTCGTTAATATATTTTTTTTTTCATTTTCTGTTATCCTAAAAGAATTTTCAAGTTTATACTTAAAAAAATGTTTTAGCTTTACTAGAAATTTCTTGAACATAATTTTATTCTTGAGGAATGTAACTGACTCTTTTTGCTCCTCATAATTTACAATGTTGTTATTTATGCAGAAAAGTTAATCATAGATTTGCTAATTTTTATCACTGCCGACATTTTTCTCATTTCTTTCTCCGATTTATTGATGTAATGATGGGAATCATATGCCTAAACAACTTTGTAAATGTTAATTAAAAAAATAAAAAACTTTGTTAAGTATGAAAATATGTGATAGAGGAATTTAGATCCTTAAAGTTGCGAAGAACAAAGCGCAGAAGAATATAATAACTTGTGTAAAAATTAAGGGAGTAAGATAATGGCAATTATATGAATTACTAAAAAGTCACTTGTTATAAAATTGTAAATCATTGAAGTCTTAGTTCTATATTCAGCTAAAATACAATGTAGATCTCAATGTGTGATAGAGATAGCACCAGCAATTTCAACCTCAACGTAGAAAACTCAACTTGAAATAATCTTTTCGACCGAAAAACTTTGCAATGATCTATGTGCAAGCTAGCAGAGCCAGATCAAAAGAAGGGTCCCACTCACAGCCCAAAACGCATCTCAGCAGATAAATGCAAATGGGAAAATAAAGTTTGACTTGGGGAGAAAGTTTGGCATTTTGCTTCATGTGTCTGATTAATTATCCTTCGGTTAATCGATTTAATAACTTTTTACAAAGAAAAAATAATCAATAATTTAGTTTTATTAATTAATAATTATAAATCTGAAAGTGTTGATAATTATAAGTAAATTATTAGTTAATAGAATCAAAATGTCACTGCTTTCCTAAGGCAAATTTCTTGGTGTTAGGAGGTTATAACAATATTAAAATAATATAATATAATTGTGAAGCCTAGAAATTAAATACTAGTTCCAACACAATAATGTAAGAGAGAGAAAGCAGTTCAAGATAATAGAGTCAAAGAAGAAGAGGTCCTACTTGTAGTGAGTGGGAGAGATTGCCTGAAAGAAAACTTTGGTTTTGCTTCTATCAATATTGGTGTCCACCCAATTAGCCCATGTTTTCATACCTATTTCCAAAGCTGCCAAACGATCCATATCTGGGTAGTATTTGCCTCTTAATGCTACATAATTCCACCTACACTCAATTATAGCCAAAAACCAAATTACTTAGAGCTCAATGATGAAGACAATGGCAGACCCAAAGTTTCTTTATAAAATGTGTTTTAGTATTTTCTTGAACAAGCTTACAAAAAGGCAAAAAGATATTCTTGCCTACCCCTGAAGAGATCCTTGATGACTCCACCAATGTCCTGTGTTAAAAGACAACACATCAGCACTCTTCCATGTGTCTCCATTTACATCTATCTCTTCCAGCCTCAGAATTCTCTTCCCTTGGACCACATCCACCTCCACCAAATAGGGAGCTCTGTAAAATGAGATGCTCACGCCATAGTCCTGCACATACCATATCAAACCCAATTGGAACTCTTCTCTAAAATGCTTCTTTTTTCTGTATAGCCTATGATCTACACTACAGGATATAAAGCATCAAGATGATGTGGCTGCAGTTCGTTATCAACTTGACACATTTAATTTAATGCCTGACAACACTTTGGGTCCCCTCACAAGGAGATTTCTGCGTAGACACCATATTTTTGGACCCTTACATCTCATGTTTTCTGATTGACACCATCTCACAAACACCTTTTCAACCGATTCTTTGTCCTATTATAACAAATATGACCCTACCCATTATGATGTTGAATGAAACTTAATAGAGAGGGACAACAAAACAAACTATTTACTGCTGGAAAAACTCTGATATTCTTAGCTCTTATTCACCAACCAAAATCTGAATCTTACCCAGAAAAGAATAGAGTGACTTTATGTCCTAAAATCTTACAGGGAATGGAAACTATATGGAAATGTCATGCGGCATTATGCTCAAAAACTTTAGTGAAAAAACTCACCAAGAATCTGAAGGTTGAGAGAGGATCTCCTCTGACCAATTGTGTTTGTTCCTGAGGAGCTGCAGCAGATAGCATACAAATCAAAGACTGCCATTGGTTCCTTCCCAAAGAGTCACCAACAAACATCACTGTCTTCCCTTTCATATTTTGCAGAAACTCCACACCATTGAACCTACCATAACATAACATAACATAATGCCACAAAACCATTCAGATTGTGGTTAACATACTTACTACTTCATATTATTATACATACAAGACCATGCAACTTGAGTGACATAAAAGAACACAACAACAACAACAACACAAAACATTATTTTAGGACACAACATTTTTCTTCTTGCATGTCAAGTGTTGTTGCTTTCATGTTTGTACCTTGGAAGCTCACAATTGAGGGGCTTCCAACGGTATTTGAGGTAACCAGAATCCGGGCGACCATACATTTGGCAATTGAATTCTGGGTCTATGATTGGACAAGTAGAAGATTGGTAAAGAGGGTATGCTTCATCATGGACCCAAGTACCCTTGAAAAATGAACAAGTGCTTTGGTTGGCTTGGAACATAGGCCTCTGCTGGTGGATGTGGTCATGGTGATGTTTCATGCTTAATAGCACAGCAGAAGAAGCTACATTGCATTGAAAGCAAAGTAGGACAATAAAAGAGAAGAATGAAGATAAAACAGAAAAGGAAACCATTGCAGAAGAATGTAATAAGAGAAACAAAACAACAGAAGAAAGGTGAAAGGCAAAAGGCATAGACAACAAAACAAAAAGGAAGTAACTGTTTTGAAATACATATTTATATATATATATATGTAGAAAGGTGGGAGTGTGGGGCTTGTTTTGTTGTGTGCATTCGAAGGTGGATGAACGTGATCACGATGCAACTTTTTAACGCGGTTATGTGAATTTGAATAATTATGTGGATTGTTATGCTTCACAAAAAGGTTAACTTTACCCTGAGGATCAATACAAATGAGTTCTCAATTCTGATATTAAAATAAGTGGCACTATATGTGACGTATTCAAAAAATTTAACACCATATAATAAAATCATATTACTCAACATATAAATTTTATATATGATTTCACATGTCTGCGAAACCATATTACTCAATATATATGATTTGTCATAAGTGGTAAAATTAGAATATAGGCATATAAAAATTGAGGCAATAAGAATTATATTTAAGATGGTGAAAACTATGTAAATGTTATATGTGTTCAGATTTTTTTTTTTATCTTGGTCAATGTACTCAAATTTTTTTTACGAAGTAAGGCTGGATTCGGCCCAATAAATAAGGGCCTAATCATTTGGCGAGGATGGGGATATGTAAAAATGGTGACGTTGTATTTACACTATGATTGAATGAGAGGGTAAAATAAAGAGAGAAAAAGATATGAAAATAAAAAATAAAGTAAAAATATATGGTATTTGGATGGATTGAAATAGATAAAAAAAATAAATAAATTTTTTATTTATTTGGATGAGTAAAAAGAAATAAGTAAATTGTATTAAATAAATACTTATAATAAATAAAAAATTAAATTTTTTAAAATATTTTATTTTTCTAATATTTTTCTAATATTTTTATATTATAATATAAATTTAATGAAATATTAAATCATTACAATAAAAAAATAACCTCCCACACCTATGAGTCCCATCCCTATTCGTTTTGACAAAGTTTTCAGAACCATAAAATACATACTTTTTTTTTCTAAAAATAATAATAACCTATCTTTCTGAGGTTATTAATTCTTTGATAAATTTTTTAAAAAATTAAAATGAAAAAAAGTTACTAAATAGAAAAAAAAAATTACTGCATATAAATATATACTAAAATAGTATCAAAAATTTACTTTTTCCTTTTCACTCATTTCTCTTTTTATCATTTTGGGTGAGATTATATTTATACAAATTTTACCTAGGGATGCAAATAGGACGAGCCGAGTTAGGCTTTTGAATGTTTAAATATAGTCTATTTAAAAATTTTGAGGCATGAAACTAGATTTGTTACCTGTTAAAATTTTTTTTAATAAAGTCTGATCTGATCTAAAGTCTGTAAGACAAATCTATATTTCAAAAAAATTAATAAATAGATTTAAAACATATACAAATAATTGATTAAAAAAACTTATAAACTTAAAATTTACAAAATAAAAAGGTCATTGAATAAACTTAATATATATATATATATATATATATTATGTAAATAAAATATATTAAAATAAATATAAATATAAATATATTATATATAAATATATATAGACTCCTGAATAAATTAAATAAACTTTTTATAAGCCTAAGTCTGACTTATTTATCTAAAATAACTTTTTAACAAGCTTAAAACTATCTATTTATTAAACAAATCAAGTTAAATTAAATTTTTTAAACAAGATAAATCGTATAAGTCGTAAATGTTAGACATTCTTCTTCACTTTTATCACTAAATTTTTATATAAAAAATTCACTAACAATCTTTATATATATAAAAAAAATTTAATAATAATTTTTTTATTCTTAAATCTCTTGTCCCAAAATCCTATCAATATAAGCTTGATGTTATTATTGAGTCAAATAGATATGAGCTAGAACTACATAATAGTGAATGGCTTCATTTCATATTTTTTTAAGCACATACAATAAAATTTTAAGCTATGTAAGATTAAAATTTTAAAATAAAAATTATTTGATAAATGTAGTTTTCTAAAAATAATATCTCTTTTTTAGTTTTAAACTAAAAAATCAAAATAATTGTGAGACTATTTTTTAAAAATTTATTTATTTATTATGTATGCTTTTCAATGTATTATTTTATCTTTTTTATTTATTATTTTTTATTTTCTATAAAAATAATATCTGAAAATTATTTTTAAAAATTTTAAATTAAAAATACAATCAAACATCCCCTAAATGTACTTTTAGTCTCTATAATTTATAGTATGTACAATTTTGGTGTTTAAATTTTTTCTTAAAACTAATTAATTTTTTACTTTTAAAATTGAAAATTTATTTTTTTCCTAAATTTTTATTTAAAAATTTAAAATTCTATTTTGATATCCAAATATTTGGAGATTCATGATGAATTCAAGCTATAAAATAATTTAAAAAAAATTAGAAGTTAAAGTTTTGTATATATTTAAATGAATTTTTATGATATGAGATTGGAATTGGAATAATGTTTCTCTTTTAAATTTTAGAATAAATTTGATGTTCTTGTTGATAAATTTTTAAATAAAATAATATTTAAAATAATTTATTTGATTTAATTGATGAAAATTTGAAGTTAAAATGAGACTTGAAAGATTTTAGGTAAAAGAAAACTAATAAAATAACCAAATTTACTTAATATAAAATATATACAATTATTTAAAAAATTAAGGAGCCAAAATCACACATATTTAAAAAAAAAATAATTAAAAGTACAATTATGAAAAAAAATATATAATTTTTAAGTGTATAAAGATAGTGTTAAAAGATATTACTAATTGAAAATATAATTATTATATTGTAATTATTTGATAAAATTTTAATCTATTTATATTTATTTAATTATACTACTGATTATTTATATTTGGATAAATAAAGAATTAATAAAAATAATATTATTTGAAATAAATAAAATTTAAAATAATTTATATAATTTTTAAGTTCGAATTTTATTATTTTTAACATTCTATTTAAAAGAAAAAAAAGTAGAAGAGAGAATGAGACATGAGAAGTTTCCCATACTTATTTCATTCTCTTTTTTTTTTTCTCTCTTAATGATATATTTACTCGCAGTCGGCAGAAAAAGATTCAGATCCGAGTTTCACATAATTTCCTTATCTTCGAGGGACCATTTTACAGTTATTTAACTTTTGACTAAGTACAAAACCATTGATTACACAAATCACGGTTCATGATACAATACAACCGGTGCACCACTTTTATGGAATACATTCACCTTAGATATCACTGCGATAAATATTAACTCCATTGATATATATAGGAAAAAAAAATTTAAAATTTTTTTATCAGATAAAAAAGGTGGAAGGAGTATTAATTTTTAATTTTTATGTCTATATAAAATTTTTAAATCAAACAACATTTAGTAGGAGAGAAAGAGACATTTAGTATAAGTTGTACGTTTGAATCTAGGACACATAAACATTGGATTTAGAATTAAATAAAATTAATTTTAAATTATTAAATATTTTAAAAATATACATAAATTAATATAAAATATATTGTTTAAAAATATATATTTTACATTAAAAATAAAAAATCAATTGTTCAACAGAAAAATAAATATACCTGTCATGATCCCACAACCTGCAACTTTTCTGAAGTTGTTCTTACCTCTTCTATGGGGTATTCCAGACTCTTCCCACTCTACTAATCCATCCATCTTAAATTTAAATTTAACGGGTCTAAATCTTATAAGAAGCAAGATTTTTAACTTCTAACACATGGAATTATGTTATATTCCTAAGTTATTTTGACCCAGTCCAATGTATCTTATGTTTTGTTGAAAAATTTTAATATTTTGTACTTTAGAATAGATGATAGCATTGTTGTAATTTTTTAAAATATAACAACTCTTTCAATTGAATTAGAACTAGTAAGAAATAAAAATATAAATCTAGGAAGAAAAACAGTACATATGAGAAACTCTAGTGTAGATAACAATTAAAAATGGTTAACAATTAAGATTATAAGAGTCAGAAATCATATTATAATAATTTTTCAATGATAAAAAATAAAATCGTAATAAGTATTAAATGGTCAAATAATTTATTAATTAATTTATAAATTAAATTTAAAGTTCAAATAATAATTAATAATTAATTTTAAATATTTTAAAATTAAAATAATAATTACAATTAATTCTAAATGTTTAAAATCAAAATAATAATGATAATTATTTTTAATTTTTAATTTTTAATTTTTATAAATATAAATTTTTACAATATATTATATTTAAATTAAAACTTTTTCTAACAATTAGTATTAATAGTAAAATATTTAAATTTAATTAAAAATATTTTGCATAATATGACATTATATTTATATTAGTATTATTTTTTAAAAGATATATCATAAATCATTTTTTATTTTAAATTTCTATTTTTTAATTTTATGATTTAAATATAAATAATGTTAAAATTTATAATACATCGACAAAAATTAATCAGGCTAATTCGATCGTATTCTATGCATCGGCTTTTGGTAAAGTTGGGTTCAAGTTAAAATCGAGTTGAGATCAAGCTACCTGTCCAATAAACATCCCTATCTATTAGATGTTAAGCCCACAGCAACAATTTTAATATATAAGTTCAAACATTCAAATAAAAAAAGTAGATGACTAGCAAGGGTTTATTTGTTTTAAAATTGAAAAATCAATTTTTATATTTTTTAGTATGAAACATATATTTTGAGAATCATATTTTAAAAATATTCAATAATTAAAAATTAATTTTATTTAACTTTAAACTAAACCGACACTAATTTAGTGATCCATTGGTGCACCACCGTTTGTGAAAGGGTCCACGATATAAGTCACATGTTTTTCATGTATAGATGGACGGTTATTTAAAGTAGAAAGAGCTAGTGTGGTGTAAAGAGGAACAAATAAGAAAAAAAGCAAGGTTAGTTTAACAATCAAAGATGGTATTTATTTATGGTGGAGAAGATAACTAACGAGTGTAGTTATTCATTCAAGTTGTTGATAACAGATTAATCATAATTTTAGTCCAATAATTTAGTTTAGGTCATAGGTGTATTGAAATAAATGTCACCGTAAATAATAAAGTAATTCTCACAATGCAGGTGGGTTAGATCGGTGGTGTTGGTAGGGTGGGAATCCTCAAACCCTCAATTTGCATATTTGAAAAAGGGAATATGACAATACTTGTTCCGGGAGCATAAGCCTAAAAAAGATGGTTTAATTTGAGCGTTTCTATAAAATTAAATAAGACAACTTTTATAATGCTATGTTCTTTGCTTTCCTTCATCCAAGTTCACCCAATACCGTATCAAGATATCATCATCTACTCTGATTTGGGGGAAAAGTATATTAATGTTATATTTTTTATAATATTTTATTTAATTATTAAATTAATATTATTTAATTATCAATCTGAATTATTATATTTAATTATAATATGAAAATGTTAATCAATAAATATTATAATGAGCTTTTAGTGTAAATAAGTTGAACTATTCAATGAATATTCGTAGAAAGATTTTGAATTTAATAGATTGCTTCTCATTAGATAATTTATATAAATGAATCTTTTACGGAAAAATATATATTTGAAAAGGTATTAAAAAAAAGTACTTTTTTTCCTGCAGAATCTTTTTTTTTTTTTTTTAAATCCAACGAACATTTACAAACATAAATCTTAATCAAATAACAGATAGATATACTTTTATTCGTTTCTTTAATATAATATAATATATATATTTCTTATAATTTATATCTTTAAATATATATTAATTAATTAAATTAATTAAATATATAAATTTAACAATTAGTATCAAAGTAGCTTCTAAATATATTTTACCAAAAGATGATACGTATATCTGTAGGTTCAAATTCACAATGTCATGATTTAGTTATTATTTTTTAAAATTGATTGAGAAATTTTGTTCTCCTATAAATTATAAATAACATATATAAAATTGAGAAAATATAATTTTATATTCTAGTTGAATTTTATTTTTTTTATAATTTTAAACTTATTTTTTATATTAACTTTTAAATTTAATTGTGATCAAATAGATCAGTATTTTTTAAAATTGATTGAGGGCTTTTCGTTGTCCATGTGTTGCTAATAACACTTTGAAATTTCTAGAATTTTCATGGAGTATTGGAAGAGAATTTTGTATTATTCTATTTACAGTTTTGGAAACCTATAAATTTTAGATTTAAAATTAAACTTAATCCAATTAAACTTTTTTAAAATTGATTGAGGGTTTCTTGGGAAGATTATTGGTAGATCATTTATGTTAATTTTGGTAGAACCTGGTTAAGCCAATTGAGAGAATTTTTCATGTCATTTTTGTGGATCAAATGACTCATTTTGAGATGCATGGATGCTGGAGTTGGTCTAGTCTCATTCCCATTCGTAGGTCCAATGCATGCAAATCCACTTAGAAAGCCCAATTTTTTTTAAAAAATATTATTATTAATTTTCATAATTTTAGAAAGACAATTATAATTTTATGGACATTTTTAATATTTTATACTTATTAATTTAAGATTAAATAACTTAATTATATAATGTACTCTTAGATTAAGGATTTAAATTATTTTGTACATACTCCATAATTATAATATGTTATTTTTTAATTCATAACATATCATTATATAATTTTAATTTTTTTAGATATCTTTATGTAATATTATTAATTTTATATTATATTTTAGTCTATCTATAAGTATACTGTTAAATGTTTTATGTATGTTTTCTATGATTGTTAATTTTGTATGATTATAAACTCATTATGAGAAATAATTATACAAATTTTGTGTGAATTAAAATTTTAATTTAATTTATTTTAATTTTTTCTTATATTAATAATAATTAATTCTCTATTGGTGTTTTATTATTAAGAAGACTTGTGATGCATGTAATAATTTCTTACCTAATGTCAATTTTCGAGTATCCTATCGGTATTAGATTTCTAGTAATATAACTATGTGTGTAGTATAACTATTATTGTATATTTCTGATTTATTGTAGTTCGAGATCTTTCGGCAGGATCATACTAAATGAGAAATTTATTTGTAGACATGTTTAGTTGTACACACAAGATCATTTAATTTTCTAAATTGTATAATAAAATATGCATATTAAATTTTTCTTTCATTTCGATGATGGTTGTTTTTTCCACTTCTATAAAAATGTTGAATGAGACTAATTATGAAGATTGGAAAGAATCTCTAGATCTGTATTTGGCTATTGCCAATACGAACTTAGCTACGAGGGAAGATGAACCATTGACTTTTATTGCTGAATCTAGCGATGCTCAAAAGATTGCTCGATAGAGATGAGAACACTCGAATAGAGTGTGTCTAATGGTGATGAAATACACCATGAAGAAGTTTATTAGACAGAGTATCCTAGAAAGTACTAATGCTAAAACCTTTTTGAAATCTGTTGGAGAGAAATCTAAGACTTTTGATGAGGTTAAGAAAATTTACTATTTTCTCTTTGTTTAACAACACCGAATATAATGGTGTTAGCAGTGTTCGTGAGCACATACTAAAGATGGTGCATTGTTGTAACAAGATGAAAGACATGAAATTAGATATTGATGATAGTTACTTAATTTGGAAAATTCTTGAATCACTCTCCTATCAATTTGATGTTTAGGAGAACCTTTTACAACACTCAAAACCATGAGTGGACTGTTGATGATATGAATGCTATAGTTTCTTAGGAGGAAAAGTATATGAAAAAAGGGTAAATCTTATACTGTTCAATTTTTTACTAAGACTTTTGGTAGTAAATTTTTAGCTTCTACATTTGGTACCAAAGACTGGAAGAAGGGTTATAAAAGAAAGCCTAAAAATGATAATAAGAAAGCAGGGAAGGTACCATTACTGTTGGATTCTAAAACGAAGAACTTTAAAGGGTTCACAAGCCTGAGGAAGCCAAGTGATGTTGATTCTAGGATCATTATAGGAGATGAAGCCAAAACAATTGTGGAAGACTAAGAGTAGTGTCTTTATATTTACCTTTTGGACATGTTTTTATTTTGAATAATGTTTTCCATGTACCTTCTACAAGAAAGAATCTAATTTCAATTTCAACTTTGGATAAATGTGGTTACACTTTTAAATTTAGAAATGGAAAGCTTATGATTTCTTTTAATTCTATTGTTGTTGGTTTAGGAGTTTTATGTGATGGATTATATGTGTTGAATTTGTGTGAGATGTCTGTTCACTTTGTTATTGGTCATAAGTGTTCCAAAATTGATGAAAAACTTTCTATTTTATGGCATAGATATTTGGGACATATTTACAAACCTAGAATTAAGATACTCATTAAATAGGGAACCTTACATGACTCAGATTTCTCTGATTTTGATGTATGTGTTGATTGTATTAAAGGAAAGCTTACTAGTAAATCCAAGAGAAAAATAACGAATAGGTGTGAAAATATGTTGGAATTGATTTATACAGATATGTTCGTGGACCTATTTCACCTACTAGTATGGGTGGGTATAGGTACTTTATTACCTTCATAAATGATTTCTCAAGATTTGGTTGGATTGATCTTCTCTAGGAGAAATTCAGTTCCTTGGATGCTTTTAAATCCTTTAAAGTTTCCATTGAATTAAAGATAGGAAAAAAGATTAAATTTGTGAGGTCTAATAAAGGAGGAGAATATTATGGTCTTTATGATGAAATTAGTAGAAATCCAGGATCTTTTGCTAGATTCCTTGAAGATTGTGGTATTGAAACTTGGTACACTATGTATAGTACCCCTAAGTAGAATGGAGTTGTAGAAAGACGAAATTAAACACTTCTTGATATGGTTAGATTCATGATGAGTTATTCTTTCTTGCCAGATTTCCTGTGGGGAGATACCCTGAGGTTTGAGGACTATTGTGTACATCCTCAACCAAGTGCCCAACAAATCTATGCCAAAGACCCCTTATGAGCTCATGACTAGAAGGAAGCCAAGTTTGAAACATTTCCATATATGGGATTGTAAGACAGAAGTTAGATCTTACAATCCTCAGTTGAAGAAGTTTGATTCCAAGACTATTTATGCTTCTTCATTGGCTATTGTGTAGGCTCTAGGGGTAGCAGATTCTAATGTCCTTCACACTCTACTCAAGTCATTGAATCTGATCATGTTGTATCCTTTGAGGATGATTTGGATAGTAGGAGTACTACACCACGACCAGTTACCCATAGAGAATACCACATTGTTGTTCTTGTGCCACCTATTTCCCTTCCTACATATGACATGTTTCTTAATACTCATAATAATGATCAAACCATCCAAGATAACATTGATGACATGATGACAATGGTAGATGAACAAGAACATGATAACCTTATTGCAAAAATTCCTCTTAGAAGATCTTAAAGATCATGTAGACCTCCCATTCTTGAAGACAATTTGGTGTATCTTTAAGAGCATGAATTTGATCTCAATGATGATGATCCTACCATCTTTAGAGAAGTTGTCTCTAATTCTCTTACTTTTGATTGGCTAAATGTCATGC
Source organism: Canavalia gladiata (assembly GCA_037954105.1). Classification (NCBI taxonomy): domain Eukaryota; kingdom Viridiplantae; phylum Streptophyta; class Magnoliopsida; order Fabales; family Fabaceae; genus Canavalia; species Canavalia gladiata. The sequence goes on along the minus strand of CM075664.1, from coordinate 39,161,475 downwards.
ATGATGAATTGGCCTCCATGGCTCATAATTTCCTCCATGCCGATTTTAACCCAATAGGATGCAAATGGATCTTCAAGACCAAACATAGTCTAGATGGTGGAGTTGAGAGATACAAAGGTAGATTAAGTTTGGTCAAATGCTTCCCAAACCATTACCAAATCTATCTTAAACTTTAATTCTTTTCTTGTACATGGTTAGGCTTCTTGTTATACCTTAACCATCATTTTTAAATTAATTCCCCTTAGTTTAATTAAGTTGGCCGAATTGCACCTTTTACCAAGCAAGAGTCATTTTCTCAAAGTTTTTCTCACTTTTGCATCATTAATTTTAGCACTTGTCAATCGTTTTCTTTTGGATCCATCAAAATTTATCATTACTTCATAGATTTTGTCATGATTATGGAAAGTTTTAAGTGTCTTAATTAACTTTGAGTTTACAAGTCTATCCTTACTCATATTAACTTTAAGATTTAATTTTGGAGTTAATTTTATAACTTTTGGGACTTAAATTTTATATTCTTTTAGAGTTATGGTTGAAAGGGTCTAAATCTAAACTTTTATCAAAGTCCAAGTCCAAGATTAAAACTTTTTAAGAGGAGACAAAAGAAAATTCATAACTTTTATCATAAAAATCATAACAAAGTCATTTTTCAAGACAACCAAGTGGAGATCCACTAGATCTACTTTAAGCTCTATTTATCTCTTACTTTGAGCATCTTATAACACTTAACAAAAACTCTCAAAATCCTCCCAAACTACTATAAATTATTTTCTAGAAATTTTAATTGATTAAATTTTTTCAAAAGCTCTAAGAAGCATTTTAATCCATTAAAATTTCCTTTTAACTTTCAAAAATCACTAAAAACCTAGTTATGCTTATTTTTAACAACCAAGGGAGTTTTTAACTCCAACATGCTCAAGCAAATGGGATCCATAGAATTTAAAGAATGATCCACCAAAAAGAGAAGAGAAGCAAGCCAAATCACATAAATAGAAACTTGGAAAAAATATGTAAGATAGAAACCTACTTGTTGAAGACTTATAAAAGGATTTGGTGGATCTTTGAAGTGAATTTCCCTCTCTCTTATTATCCACACAAATACCTCCAAGGATAGCGGTGGGGCTTTGTTTGTTTGACTTATTATGACTTAAACTTCAAATATGGATGTTCAAGTTTAGTGTTGATTTATGAATCTTAATAGAATTTAGAGTTTAGAGTTAATTTAGTAAGCTTGCACAAGTGTTTAGAATGTGTGTTAATAGAGCAAATGAGCTTCACTTTTGCCTATAATCAAATTTAGCCAAGCATGGATGAAAAAGGATTATTTTTGCTTTTAAGGATATTTTGATCTTTTTACATGTAATTTTTATTTTTAAAATTAAATAAAAATGTTAATAATTATCTTTTAACACTAATCATGATTAATTTATCATTAATCAAGGTCAATTTATTTTAGTCATGGTTAATTTTAACTTAACCATAATTACTTTAATTTAACCATGGTTAATTTTATCTTTTCTCATAAATATTTTTATCTTATATGTTATTAATGGTGCGATGACTCATGAGGTGAGTAATTCACTCATTTAACACATGGAAAATTCCTTCATGAGGATAAACCTCAAGTTTTGGAACTCTATTTTAGAGTTTCTTACCTTTCAGCCTTCTAAGGGCATCTTGGTAATTTTTTGAGAATTTTTCAAAAAGTTTCCATGTTGTCCTCTTAATGCTTATAACACTTATTGGTTCATTCCCGAATCATTTTTATATCATCTACTATTTTTTCAGGAACATATTTGCCTTTTTAGGAGACAAAGCTCTCCAAGGATGTTTTGGGTATTTCTTTTGATATTTTCGTTCTCTCTTTGTTTATAATCTTTATTTGTGACTTCTTTACCATCATTATGGGTTATAAGACTTTAGAATATCTTTTAGTTTTTATTTTGAATTACTTGCACATTTATTCGTTGTTGTCCTAGCATAGGGTATTTTCCTTATTTTACTACAAGTTTTCTAATTTCTTTCAACTTTTGTTTTTATCTCTACTTTATTTCTTGCTAAAAGAAATTTGTGACTTAGGGAATATATCATTAGAAATTGTAGGTGTTACATGTTAACTGTCAACACAAAACATGCTAACTATTAACATAACTATGCAAGATTGAAAATCAAGAAGTTTGAATGAATTTGTTCTTGGTGCGACCATGCTAACTATGAACACAGTGGTGCTAAATATCTAAATCTAGAAATTCATCCAATTTGACCGTGCTAACTATCTTAAACTTATTAATATAAGTGTGGTGAAATATGATTTTAATAAAAAATAATAAATAAATAAATATTTTAAAAAATAAAATTATTAAAATCTTTTAAATTGTTAAAAAAAAAATTTATATCATCTCTAAGAATGAAACATATAATAACAATATATTTAAGGATTAATACGCTTATAGTATGATTTTTAAAACTCAATTACTTCTTTTGTAATTAAACAACAAACATAACTTACAAGAATGAATGCTAACAAAACAACATATAAGTGTTTTAAGTATTTTTGTTCAAAAATGAAAAAATTATTTAATATATATATATATATTTAAATAAATAAAATTTGATCATATAATATAAAACTAGTTAAAAAAATTATTTTTAATCATATGTTTTAAAAATAATTAAATAAATTAATTCAATTTTGAATTTAAAATTCAAATACTAATAATACATATTAATAATAAAAAATAATATACAATGAATAATAATTGATGTTTAAAACTAATAATCAACAAGTTATAAATACATTAAAATTTGTTAATAAATATAAACGTTTAAAATCCTTAATTTGAATCATATTTAAAACAATTAATCACAATTTAAATTTGATAATAAAAAATTATTTAAAACTGATAATTATCATGCTTTAAAACTAATAATTAGTAATTAATAAATATGTTTAAAATTAAAATAATAATAATTAACAATAAAATTTAAAATCTTTTAAAATATATAATTTTTATAACATGATAATAGTCAAATTATTTTTCAATTTTGATAAAATTTGATAGAAATAATCAAGGTAATATATACGTATAATTTAATGGTTATATGAATAAAAATTATTTTATATAAACTTATTTACAATGTACCATTTTATGTAATTGGCCTTAGTGTAAGTTAAACTCTTTTCTATATGTATAAGAGAAATTTAGTTTCCAAAACTTGTTGGATGAATTACCACTGCATTCATAAGATTTAGCAACACTTAACTTTTAACATATGATAAAGAAAATAATATAATACTCATATTCTTTAATGTTTAATGGAATTTTATTCTATGCATTGTTTTTTTATCCTATACAGTTTTTTTAATTTATATAACTGCATATTATTTTTTATTATAAAGAATTCTCTAAATTTTTTATTTAATTATATAAATAATAGATGCTAAGGTAAGGCTAAAAATAGAAAAAATATTAGGTAAAATTTTGTTGAGTGACAAAAGATATGAATGTAATTGAAAAAAAGTCTATTAACATATGATGAAATATTATTATTTCATTATAATATTTTATAATTTTAAAATTAATATAAATTTTTATTACTTTTCTATTATTTTTATTATATCATGTCTTTATTTTTTTATTTTAAAGAATATTTTCTCAGATCTAGATCTGCTTCTTTTTGCGTATCCCTCAAAAAAAACATTTCCAGTGCTTAATCAATCTTTTTGCGTTTGCCTCTGCTTAATGTTTTAGCTATTGGCCTGCAAAATCAAAGGTTTGTTTCTTTAGTCAATATTCATCCATAAGAAATTTTATTGATTAAGTGTTATAGTTTTTTCTAGAAATAAAAATTAAACTTCCAATCTTAAATCTCTTTGTCTCATTTATCTTTTCACTCAATTGCATATTTTAATCTCTCAAAAAATATAATTTTTTCAATTTGTTGTATTTTTTTCTTTCATGACTTAATCCAATGGCTCATTATATATTTTTTTTAAATTTCATATATCATCTACAAAGTTGTTATTTTTATGATATTAACCTTTTTTATTTATTTTTATTTTATATCATCCATCATATTCTTAACATGATACATCCTATTTTAAGTATAGATCTATAATATATACGTTAATAACGCTATAATATTTAAGTTTATTGATAAAAAAATAATTATTATTTTAAATGAAGATATTGTGATCTAAAATTAAAGTTTTTGTTTTTTTAATATAGTTAATGTGACCATGACCTATTATAATATGTAAAAAAAAATATTTTTTATCTTTGACAAAAATTGTAACCTTTATTTTTTGAAGTAATCATAGATCATGATTTTAATTTTAGTTTTAGATTATGATTTTAGCAATGTAGTCAGATGTTTTAGCTTTGATTTTATGAATCAAGTATTGATCATAGTTTTTAGATAATGTTATAGATTAAGGACTTGATATTTTCTAAGATGGTCATCAAATTTTAGTGACTATTGATGATCACCAAAATATCACATATTACAGGAGGTTTATTAGATTAGAATTATAATAGAAAATGATAATTGTGTCCTTACTTACATGTTTAAATGACTTTTTAATCCTTTGAGTAGGGAAATAAGGGGAATAATTGATGCTCTTTTTTTGTCAAAGGAATGATCATGCTCCAATGCCATTAGAGATGGAAGTTAACAAGATCGTCTGACAGGAGCATATAACTCGACTTGTTTAAAGCCAAACCTAACTCGACTTATTTAATAAATAGATAGGCTCAAGTTTGTTCAAAAGTCTTTTTAGATAAATAAGTCAGGCTTAGGCTTATAAAAAAATCTATTTAACTTATTGAGAGACCTATTTATTTTTATATATTATATATATTTATTATATTTATTTTAATACATTATCTTTTGTATAGTATTTATTTTAATATATTTTATTTACATAATATATATATATATATATATATATACATTTTAGGCCTATTTAATGGTTTTTTTTATCTTGTAAGATTTAAACTTGCAAGCCTTTTTAACCAATTGTTTATATAGATTTTAAGTCTATTTGTTGAGCTTTTTTTTTTTGAAATGTAGGTTTTTAAACAGACTTATAAGTCTTGTAAGCTTTAAACGAGGTCAGACCTTGACAAAAAAAAAAAAACCTTTCGCAAGTAACAAATCAAGCCTCATAATTTTTAAACAGTATTGAACATTCAAAGCCTAACTCATCTCGACCTATTTTCATTCTTAAACGATACTGACTATGGATAGGCATGACAACGGGGCAGGTTGGGGCGGGTTTCATGTTTTCCACCCATGTTTCCGACACCCCGTGCTTGTCCCTGTCTCCATTCCCATCCTTGCCAAATTTTAAATTTTAAATTCCATCTACGACCGGAGTCGGGGAAACCCATCCTGCACATATCTCCGGTTACTTTTATATTTTAATTTTAATTTTTTTATAATTTATTAAATTATTATATTTTTAAAATTTATATAATTTATTATTTTTATAATCTTACTAATTTTATATAATATTTTTAAAATAATAAAAATATTTTAATAATTTTATACAACGGAGTAGGTTTAGAAGGAGAGATAGAGCGGGTATTAATATCCCCATATCTTCCCTTATCCCTATTTTTAAAAATTAGATTTTACTCAAATCCATCTCTAACCATAATGAAATCATATTTTCTAGATAAAAAATCAGAACAGAACAAGATGGGATGAGCACTTATAAATCTTCTTCTCATCCCTAACTATGGACGTGCAACTAGTGGAAGCAGTTGTATAAGTTTCGAAAGGTTCCCATCCCTCTAGAAATTCCCCAATTGGAACAACCTTTACTCTTGGATGAAGTTTGAATCATTCACTAATCCAAACTTCAAACCATTAATCCCCGAAACCAAACAACACCAAACTTATCCCAACAAGAAAAAATGATTGTTACTTACCTTGCTTACCCTCGTGTGTGCACCCTTGAACGAAGTCATCAGAGGTATAACTTGCATTAGCGTCGTTTGACTCTGATTTACTAAGAGGTTGTTCATGCTAGCACTCTTCCTAAACCACAAGCTCCCTTCCATTACTCACACTTCGAACAACATGATTTCATTTTTCCTTGGATACCTGTCACCGGATGTGACAATGCCATCGTCGATGCATGTCTAGGACTTATGACTGTTTTTGCTACATTGCAAGCATGTGCGAGAAATCTTAGCAGTCCATGAAAGAAACAAATTAAACAAGTGATTTCAATATGTGTATTATTATTCAAGTATGAGAGAATGATGTCAACATGGAAGAATTTAATGATGAAGTGTTTTCTAATGGTGACTTATACATGAAGAATAATATAGGTACACTTTAGATCATATAGTTGGATTGGATTTAATGAATCATGGTTGGTGAGAGAATGTTGGAAAGTAAAGAATTTGAGTAAAAATCTATTGTTGTATGCAACTATATGAAACATGAAAGAAACTAAAAAAAATCTTTTTATATATCCATAAATTTGAATCATTGATGGCTTGATTTACATTTAATTTAAATTATTTTTTTTTATTAAACACAAAAATAAATTATCCTTTTCAATCTACACCGTCCATTATTATACTCATAAATCAAAAATTAAGAAGAAAAATAATTATAATTACTAAATTTGATAACCATCTTAAAAAAAATATGGTTATTTGGTAAAATTATAATTTGTCCATTTAAATATAAGAAACAATTTTAATGTTAATTTTAGGCTACATTTATTAAACTGTTGCCTTATGTTTAAATTATGATTTTGTCATGTTATCTACTGTTTAAACCATAGTTTTATTGTGGTGTTACCTTTTTTTTTTCCTGTTTAAGTTATGGTTTTCAATGAGAAGAAATATTATATTTTACACCATTTATTTATTCGCAAACAAATAAAATAGACAATAATCAACTCATCTAAAATTTATTTAAATATTTTTACATAAGAAACAAATAATCTTAAATAAAGTTTCCATATATTGACATATATTAAGAAATCGTAACAAAATATGAATAAATTAAATAATTTTAATAATTAATTAATCAAAACAAATGTATTCATTATGTCATTAAAAAATCATTTAAAAAATATATATATTTACTTTCATGTATTTCATTTACATCATTTTATAATTTATTTTATAGTATAAATTAATTTAATTTTCATTAAATAAATATTTTATTAATAAAAACAAGATTAATAACCAATTTTTTACTAGCACGACATTTTTTATAGTTTGCTAGGTTTTATTATAAATTATTTTGAGGTAATTTTTTTAAGCATTAATCACTTTACTTTAATCTTATTTTTAACCAAAAGACTTGTTTTTGGTAACTTCAGATTCATCCAAGATCAAGTTTGTAAATGTTCACCTAAACAAATCCAAAGTTAATGATAGATATTCATAATTAGATGTGATGTTAGTGACCAAAATAAAGAAAAAATGATATTATTAAGAATCTTATTTACTTTAAAATAAATTAAAAGCCTAATTTGTGAATGGAAGCCAATGATATCAAAGCTCAAATTGAAGAAATTCTAACAACAAATATAAAAATATAAAAATAATCAATCATTTTCTTTGGTATAAAAGCTTTTGCATCTAAACTTGATTTACATTTATTGATAGGATTAAATTTTTTTAAGAATTTATTTGCAACCATAATAGATTTAACTACAAGAGATGAATTAACTAAAGTTAAAGTTTTTTAATTTTTAGATAATTAATTTTATCTTTAATAACTTTTTTCTAAAAAAGTTCATCCACTAGTGGAAAATAAGCTTTTTACATCGGTTGTTAAGCACTTTTTACATCGGTTATTCAGGCAATGTTGAAGCGGACGATATAGAAAATAAGATTTTTTACATCGATTCTGAAACTGATGTAAAAAGTATACTTTCTACATCGGTTGGGAAAAGAACCGATGTAGAAAGTACACTTTTTACATCGGTTGTGGGCAGAACCGATGTAAAAAGTATACTTTCTACATCGATTATAGCTTTAACCGATGTAAAAAGCCGGTTCTGCCCACAACCGATGTAAAAAGTGCAAAAAGTGTACTTTTTACATCGGTTATGGTCGTAACCGATGTAGAAAGTCCTTTTTTTTAATGTTCATTTTGTTTAGGCATACAACCGTATTATTTATTCACATACCTGTATATAGATACAGAATCCAGGCAGACAATAGAGAATCACCAGACAGACCATACAGAATTCACATAATCTATATATTTAAACTAAATACATCATTATTTATTATCAAACTTTAATTTACAAATGAAATAACTTAAAATTACATCAAACAAGTATTGAAAGTTGAAAAGAAATGTAGTAATTAGTCATTTACTTATTGAAAGCAAAGACAAAAGATGTTAAAAACTGTACTAAACATAAAAAACGTAATAAACATTTTAAAATAAGTTAAAAATAAACATACAATGATGAAATAATTAACCGATGTGACTAACTTGTATCATGTAGTAACATTTTCCCATATTCCTTCATGATGATCATCTCGAATAGCATGTACATCATCTATTTCATTTTCTTCATTGATACTAGATATCCTTGATGATAAGGGAGTTTGAGAAATATCAATATTTGAAAGATCATTGGTGTCATCACTAGCGATTGTTGTCTTTCCTTGAAGAACAACTAACCACCTTTTGGAGCAAGGATCTTGAACATAAAACACTTGTTTTGCTTGGTGGGCCATGATAAAAGGGTCATCCTTGTAAGCTACTTTTTGAAGGTCAACCAATGTAAATCCCAATTCATCGACTTGCACACCACTGTTGCTATCAACCGATCTGCATTTGAAAACAGACACTCTAAATTTGGTGTAATCAATCTCCCAAATCTCTTCAATCACTCCAAAGTAGGATATGAAAGTCTTTACAGGATTTTTATCTTTAGAACTTGCAAAATGCATCGACTCTGCCACCACCATAACCCCACTATTTTGCATGGTACTTTTATCATCCTGAGACTTTGTGTAAAATGAAAAATGATTAATATCGTATCCAGTCCAACATATGACATCAAAGTTTGGGTCATTTACTAACCACTTCAATGTATTAGAGGCACCATCATTCTTCTTAATTGTTTCATCAAACCAGTTTAAGAACATTTTGTTATGCTCATTCAACAACCATTTCTCGTTCATTCGAACATTCTCCTCCCTTATCATAGTTTTGTGAGTAGATAAGTAAGGTTGAACCTCATCGGTATTATTCAAAATATACAAATGTGCTTGAAGAACTTCTGCACGACCCATGCTTTTCACAGTTATGCCTCGTGTACCTTTACCTCCGTGTCTTCCCTCATGACGAGACTTAGGAACTCCTATGGGTTCCACCTCTGACAAATACTCTGTACAAAACTCAATGGCCTCTTCTGCAATGTATCTTTCAATCATAGATGCCTCGGGACGGTGTGGATTCTTCACATACCCTTTTAATATTTTCATGTATCGTTCTATTGGATACATCCACCTTAGATAAACTGGACCACATAATCTAATCTCCCTCAGTATATGAACAACCAAGTGAACCATAATGTCAAAAAATGATGGAGGAAAATACATCTCCAATTGGCATAAGATAGTAAAAGCTTCATTTTCCAACTCATCCAATTTTAGAGGGTCAATGACTTTACTACATATTTTATTGAAAAATAAGCATAACCTACTTATTGTATGTCTAACTTTTTTAGGTAAAATGTCACGAATAACCACTGGAAGTAGTTGTTACATCAACACATGACAATCATGAGACTTTAACCCAACTAACTTTAAATCTTTCATCGAGACAAGTCTTTTAAAATTTGAAAAAATTTGAAGAATACCCTTGTGGCACTTTAACCCCACGTAGGCACTCACAAAAAGAAATTTTCTCTTTTTTTGACAATGTATGACATGCCGGGGGCAAATATGTTTGCTTTCCTACAGACTGTGGAGCTAACTGATGTCGTATACCCATGTGAATCAAATCCAGTCGAGAATTGACTCCATCTTTAGTCTTGCCCTGTATATTGAGAAGTGTTCCAATGATGCTATCACACACATTTTTTTTCACATGCATCACATCAATATAATGTCTAACATCAAGTTTGCACCAATATGGAAGATAAAAAAATATTGATCTTTTCTTCCATATCCTTGTCTCAATGACCTTTTTTTTAGTCTTTCCAAAAACAGTTTTGATGTTTTTAACCCGATCGTAGACTTGTTGTCCAGTTAAGGCTTTTGGAGCAACATCATTTTCTGGAAACCCATTAAAAGCTTTCCTTAATCTACGATAAGGGTGATTAGTCCTGAGAAATTTCCGATGACCAAGATACACTGCCTTCCTTCCATGATGCAGTTGATGGTAACTTGTGCCTTCTTCACATATGGGACATGCTTTGTGCCCCTTAACACTATATCCACATAAATTTTCATATGCTGGAAAGTCATTAATAGTGCAAAAAAGCATTGCCCGCATCATGAAATTTTCATTACCATACGCATTAAATACCTCTACACCTTCTTCCCATAGATTTTACAAGTCTTCAATTAAAGGAGCAAGATAAACGCCTATGTCATTTCCAGGTTGTTGTGGACCTGAAATCATCATGGACAACATGATGTATTTACGTTTCATGCACAACTCCAGAGAAAGGTTGTATATTGTCAAAAGTACAGGCCATGAACTATGTTTACTACTTAAATTGTCGTACGGATTCATTCCATCTGTTACAAGTTCAAGCCTTAGGTTTCTTGGCTCATTCCCAAAATCGGGATATAGTTGATCAACCATCTTCCATTGCAAACCATCAGCTGGATGACGAAGTTTTCCATCAATCAGTCTTTCATATACATGCCATCTAAGGTTCTTTGCTTCATCTTTATTACGAAACAATCGTTTGAACCTTGGAATTATTGGAAGATACCACAACACTTTGGCTGGAGGCTGCTTTGTGCTGTAATTGCAAATAGAATCACCATCCTTCAGTTTATAACGTGAAACTTGACACACAGGACATTCATGTAATCCTTCAAACTCATTTCTGTATAGTATGCAATCATTGGGGCAGGCATGTATTTTCTTATACTGCATACCCATCGGACATAACACCTTCTTCGCCTCATAATTACGCTTTGGTAATGTGTTACCTTCCGGAAGCATCTCTACCAATAGTTCAAGTAATTCGGTGAAACTTTTATCACCCCACCCATTCCTTGCCTTCAGAGTGAATAATCTTAACACTGCTGACAATCGTGTAAAGGTAGTACATCCCGGATACAAAGGTTTCTCTGAATCAGTAGACAAGTTACCATACATATTTGCCCGCTCAAATGACGCATGCCCTACATCACGAATCATATCCTCTACCCAATCTTCCATATTTATATCAACCTCCACCGTCTGTGACACACTTGGCATGCCTCATAACTCACCATGCCATGTCCATTTTGTATAACTTTTACAAAATCCATCACAAAGAATATGTTCTCTAATTTGACCAACACTCAAACGTCTCTCATTTAGACAATTAACACACAGACAGTAAAATTATCCATGACGCTGAGGTAGATTTGTCTGCGCAAAATTCAAAAACTCTTCGACCCCATTCTCGTACTCATCGCTCGTTCATTTAGCATTTATCCAACTACGATCCATACTATACAAGAATCATCAACACATGATTTAGGATTAACCTTGTCACTCATTGTTGTTAATTTATTATCCTCACTATTGGTAAGACCCTATCTCATTCGAGAAAAAAGTTTTTTATTCATCGATTAACATACTTCTAAAATCTTGAATATCATACTTGGTGAAATTTCGGCAGCATTTCACATTAGTCTCCAAGTACACAACTCCATTATGGTTTCATTTACCATAATCAAGCATGTACCCAGAGACAATGCAAAATGAACTAAACCAAAATTTCATCAAGTACAATTTACAAGATTTATGAAGAAATTGTTAACCACTAAATAAAAAACTTTAGTCCCAAACTGTCCAACTTGGACAATTCAAGATTTAATATAATGAATGATTTACTTATTTAGTAATATACTCATTATATTCAACCTTGAACGGGAAACTAAGGGTATGCTCATATTTGAACTCAAGAAAACAAACCAACATATTTAAACTCAAAATCAATACTATAACATACATAAACCCTAATCAAACTTTCACATCTGCAATCACAAAGTAAAGGTGCATAGAACACACCTCACAGTCAACACAAAATGGTGGAGCGGTGGCCAAGCGGTGTCCAAACGGAGGCACAACGGTGGTTGAACGACGACACAACACGGTAGCCAAATAAGAAGCTTAAAAATTACAGAATACAACCAAAATAAATGTATATTTCAACCATAATAATAGAATGAGATGCATAAATAACAACAAAGACGACTTCAAACCTTACGGTGCGCGACGACGACTTCGAACGAACGAACGAAATCGTTCCAATGGCGACGAAAACCACGGACGTAAGCACGGAGTGAAACGACGAACAACAAGGATGTCGACAATGGCTAAGACTTAAACGAAAATAGAGAGAACAAGCCGAAACGAGAAACTGGGGTTTTGGAAAATGAGGTTAAACACGAACAGCGTCGAAAAATAAGTGATAGGGGAAGACATTCTACATCAGTTGTTTCTCAGAACCGATGTAGAAAGTACTTTTTACATCGGTTATTTTCTAAACCAATGTAGAAAGTTTTAAAAAAATCCACTTTCTACATCGGTTACAGAGCAACCGATGTAGAAAGTACTTTCTACATCGCTTGTTTCGTAACCGATGTAGAAAGTTTGAAAAAATACTCACTTTCTACATCGGTTGGGAAAAGAACCGATGTAGAAACTTTCTACATCGGTTCTTTTCCCAACCGATGTAAAAAGTTTACATTTATTTACAAAAGTACCATCTCATTTTTATTTATATCGATTTTTGAAAAACCGACGTAAAATTCTGTTATGATATCGTATTTTTACATTGGTTATCGAAATAAGTAATTGCATAAAAAAAAAGTTATTTTCATCTATATATGTCATCAACAGAAGATTTTATTTTATTTTTTACTTCTTTTCATACCCTCATAAGTTTTTTTGATATTTTATAATGGTGCATTACCATATATGCATTTTTTAGGATAAATATTATTTTAAGAAATCAATATCCTTAGTCTCTATAATAATGACACAATCAATTAAACACACTACTTTTTTCATAGAAAGAAATATATTTGCAACATTAGGTTTACCATGGATAATAACATACAATTAAATGTTTTCTTATGTCATTATCCTTCTCTTTAGTTCAAATACCATCATCCAAACTTTTCAATATTTTAAATTAGATTTATGACCCTTTTATAATTTATATGGTATTTTAGGATTTAGAAATTTAGAGCCTATATGTATATATATAATGTATATATATAAAGAGAGGAAAGAAGAATCAAGTTAATTCTATAGTAATTTAGATGAGAGTTATTTTATTAAATAATTTTTTTAAATATAATTTAATTTCATCAATTTAATTATTAAATTAATAGATTTTATTATGTATGTATATAAAATTTAAAAGAGATATTCAGATATACAAAAAGAGATATACTATAGGTTAAAATAAAGTTATTTAATGGCCACCATACGTCCCCATGAAACACCATGCCTACAGGGAATTGTCAAAAACTGCCATAGTTTTCCACCATGGCACTGTCATGGCCGTTATTTGATAACACTAATGACAGCATACCTTATTAGGATATGTTCCTTCCACCACGTAAAAGTTCAAACCCTTGAATAACTAAATATTGAATGTCAAGGAAGGGTTTGGCATGCATAGGTGACAAAGTGCATGGTTAGCATCATTGTTGTTGTTCTCCTTGATCATAGATCCTTGAAATTGTTGCAAAATATGAACCTATAACCACAAAAATAAAAAATAGTTAAAAGAAATGATTTGAGATGTATTGAATATTAGCTTTAAGATTTATTTGCAACATGTGAATGCACGAGGATTTAGTAGATCAGTATTAGGACGAGCTTAGGCACAAAACTAATAAAGAAATAATTAAATTTTAGTTTGACCCAAAACAACAGAAAGGATGGAAGTATGTGTACGTTGGAGAAAGAGAGTTTAGAAAGATTGAAAGTTTAATAGTATGTAATTCAAAACATATAAAAATGTTTAAAAATTGTAATTAAATGATATGATCGGATAAGATATAAATAATAATATTTGCAAAGTGTACGACACCTGATTTATCATTATTTAACATTTATTTTTACCTTTAAAATTTTTAAATAATTAGTTATTTTAGATTTTTCATATTGAGATTTCTTTTTCCTTTTTTAAAATTGTTTTAATTACTTTTAATTTTTAATATCAAAGTTTCTTTATTCTATTAAATCTTTTCAGTTTATACTTTCAAATTATTTGTCATAAATTTATTCTTTCCTTCCTAATAAAATCTTTTCAGTTTATACTTTCAAATTATTTGTCATAAATTTATTCTTTCCTTCCTAAATTTATTAGCATGCACGTTATACATTTATTGTAATAAAAAATTTAAATATTATTCTTTTAATTTATATTTATATTTTTAAAATTAAATATACTGTTAGATTGCACGAAAGTTGTTTGTTTATAGAAAATTAGGATAGTGATGCAACCAGAAGCCCAATAAAACATGAAAACTCATAACCCTAATTAATTATGAAATAAACCATACAATAATGATAAAATAAAAAAATCTCCTGCTATTGAGAATTAAAAGGAAGATGAACCTTGTAATAATACAATATTTGAAAGATTTGTTCAGATGCATCATTCTCAATACATAATTATATACCATATCACTATACTCTTCTTTCTCTCTCTCTCTCTTTCACACAATATCAGGTTTAGTTTCATGTATGGTTAGAAAGTTGGAAGAGGTGAGATGTACTCCACCACTTGTAGATCCGTCATTCCACTTTTGTCATGCTCTTCATCTTGGTCCACATCAGATACTGAACTGGACTTGTCAAAGTCAATTCTACATTTAACAGAGAAAACATCACGTGGATTTGGATGTCTCTCTGCAATATGAAACATTAAAGTTGTTATTCAGTTATTAAGTGTGTGTCGTTATAAACACTTACAAACTTGAATTGTAATTCAGTTGATTTTGCTTAAAAGTGAATTTAAAGTGAAGTAATTTCAATTTGAAATGTTTTTCCTTCAATTCAGTATAAATTTTTAACTTCATATAAAAAGCTACAATTTATCATGTTTTTAAAGGTAAAATCAATTTTGATAGACTAACCAAACATGTTGCTCCAATAATCAAAGCACATTTGCATCTATTCATCGTGATTCTAGAGGTGCAAAAATGTTCCCAAACACAACACTAAACTGTTAACTTATCTCTTTTGCATAAACAAGAATCATCCAAAGTTAGAGATGCAAACCTTTTGTTAAAACCGACTCTGGGGATGGAATCCTTATCAACAGCTTCTGGCACATGACAGTTCCTTGAAAATCTAGGAAAGCATAGTCCGAAAACTGTGATCTCTCAAAATTTGTCATCTTCGTAAAGCCAAAAGAATTAGTCCATGTTTCCAGCACGCCGGGAACAGCAGGCAAGACTAGCCTCTGAACACCCAGTTGCTTGAGCTTCTGATAGAAGAAACAATCAAGAGAGAAAATGATGCTAGATTAATTGAGAGAAAGTGTAAGATTTACATAACATAGGATCATGCTGGTATATTTTAATTGATTTATAAAATCTCATCCATGGTAACATAATTAGACCCTAGCACTTTCATATGAAGGTGTCATTAAGAATGAATTGAAAAACAGTTGACAGAAATAGCTTGATTGAAGAGTGCCCTTTAGACCCAAAGGTAAATTCTTCCATTTCATACGTGCTAGCATGTTTTATGGAGGGTGTTGAGCAGTTATTTGATTGCCTGAAAATCCAAATTGATATATATGGCACATTTACTTATAGGATAAGAAATTGGATCCAAATTGGTGATAGCTTTTCTTGAATACATTCACAAAACAATGCAATGGGGAATTTCTTTTCAGAAATAGAGGTGTCAAATGAGCATTCACACATTTGCATGCTTTTTACTTTACCTTCTCAAGCTCATCCATTAAAATGCGACACATTCCAAGTCGACGATACTGTAATCTGGTGCCTACAAGAGGTAACTCTGCTACTTTCCGCCCAAATACCCTATAAAATGAAATGGTATATAAAACAGCTACTCAAACAGGAAAATTCAATCATGTTTCATGCAAAACCTACTGCTTGATACATAGTAGTAACAGTCCCATACTCACCTAATAGTTGCTACACTAATCAATTCTTCATTTCTCTCTAGAAGTAAAGTGTAGAAACCTTGGAAATTCAATCGATTAAGCTCTGACCTACAAATGCCAAGGTAAACATATCAGGCATTGGACCAAAGGATAGAAAATGGAAAAAGAGCACAATTTATAGCATATGTAATGAAATCGTGATATCATAGACAATGTATGTTTGTGAACAAATCCATTAGTATGTGGTACGAATTTGAAGGGACACAATAATGCACATGATCTTCTCAATTCAAATGAAATAAATCCCCATTAGAAATATGAATCACCTTCAAAGATTACCCATTTATTCTTTCCACAACTCCAAGAAAGAAAATCATTTGATTTCAAAAATAAACACAGGAAGAATGAAAGCCCTGCATGCTGAACCTACTAAAACCATGTTTAGATCGAACAACCAAGATCATAACATAATATTCAAAGTTATCCAAAATCCATGTTTTAGCTTTCCAACACTAGCTCAGTATTCATGATGCCATCCTTGGACAGTTTTCATAATAACCAGGATCTGAAGATAATTTGAATTATGTAGACAAGCCAAACTAGAAATTTTTATTGCAAAATATGTTCCACAATTAGAAATATGATAGGAATATAAGGAAACTATTCTATTGATCTATTGAGATAAATATTTCTACAGTTCCAGCAATTCCATCCTGCATGATAAATCTAGATACAAATTTTGTACTAACTATATATGCAAGAGAGGAATCTTCTAAATTCTATCTATCTATTGCATAAAAAGAGTATAGTTTTTTGTTATGGATAAACTGTTTTATCAATCTCTACTACATCACTTAGGCTAAATATGGACAGTATATAAAAGTTGGGGAAGGGAACATGTGAACATAGAATCAATTCCTATTAGTTGTGCTACCGATTATAACTATGGTGTAAGTGCCAACATTAAAAAGAAACAACACACTGGTCAATTAACTGCGAAACACAGATATGTAATGCTATTAATTTAAGGTTAAACCCAAAGCAAATAACCTGAACCCTATCACTTGAATATCATTTTAAAAGTGATGGTGTCCTAAATAAGCCACAGCTATTTACTTTTCAAATAAGTGGCCAGCTAACATAGAAATATGACAAATGAGATCCCAGCCAAAGATTTGCCGATTCAACTCAGCATGCTTTAAGCATAATTTCTGAGTATGACAAAAACACAATATGTAAAGAATCCTATTGAAATGTTATGAACATAAATTGAAGGATGAGAATTTCTGACCTGCTGTTGAATATTACGTCATCAATGATATCTCTGTTTGAGAAAGGGTTCTTTAGGGGCTCAAAACATTCATGCATCACTGAAAGTGCAACACTGAGTTTGCTGTAAGTCTCTGGCAATATGCCATTCTTAGTACTACCAACATCACAACTCTCAGAGTTGATACCCTTCACCAACGTCCAAGTGAGATTATTTGCACCAACTATAACTGGCTTTCCTAATAGATTTTGGAGGCCTGCATATATCTGCAAAAAAGAAAAATATACACTAGTAAATGTTTCTAGCAGTATATAATGAAGATAGACAGCCTTAAATATTTCATTAGTATTAAACTTAAATGTACTCTGTTTGTCATGTTGTAACACTTGTTCATCACCAAAACTTTGCATTGTTGACTGGCTAATTATCTATTAAATGAAAACATAAATAAAAGCACACATGATCTGAATAAAGAGCTCATTCCTGGACTAGAAAGCATTAATTTTATAAAATCTAATGTTGAATAGGTAACCAGAATCGCATATGGGGAAGTAACTGACAATAATTTAATTTTTTGATAAAAAAAATTGGTAAAGTGATGCTTCTGAGGAATGTAAAATCAGAATAAATAAAAGAAAAGGAAAGGAAAGTAAAGGAAAAAAAAAGCAGCATGAAGTAGAACTACTAATGCTTCATGCAAGTATGATTAAAATTTTCCCAATTATAGAAGAAAAAGGAAGGTGGATTTGATGTACCTGTTCACACTCTTTTCCACACAACCAATTTTTCTTGTATCTTCTTGACTCATTTATTTCTCTATTTTTCAGGCATCCAACATGATCTACATAAGGTTGACAATAAGACAGCATAAACATTACAATATTGATCAACATATGCAGTGTCCAAAAGAACACACTAACAAAAGGAATGGATGAAATATTAAAGCAAATCTACAAATCAGCTTACATTTATGTTCACATTGAATGCAAGTAAGAAGATATCCATGGTCAGGCCCTTCAATTTTGATTTGGCCACAAATCCGGCAACGACATGATGGACAAAACCAATCACCATCAGGGATATCCTACACATGCAGAGGGAAACCAGCCCAAGGAAAGAACTCAGATGCAAGACCAGTTATTCCTATATGGAAAAGTACTGAATCAAAGTAATCACAACTGAAAAAAAAAGGAAATAGAACAATAAGATAGCACTTAATATGCTTTAATTGAAAATGAAAACAGTTAACATACCGCCAAACCAAGACAGTTCTTATGAAATGCTGATGGGCATTGGTCACATAAAATAAGTTCACCACCATATTGACAAACAGAACAAATATTATCATTTTCTCCATCACAAAGATCATTGCATGGTTTCTCCATAGCTTCTTTTGTTCTATGATCATGCATTACTTCTATCATACAGTCCAAGAGTGACCTACCATCCTTCAAAAAGATACTAGCAGAAGGCCTGTAGTCTTTGCTGCCACTTGCATGATTTACAAAGCCATCAAGACCATATATTTTCTGACAACACCTACACTTGATTCCATCATGAGTTATCCTCCCCTCAACCACATCAGGATTCCTGCCTTCCTTTGCCCGGTAAAAGACCTTACATCTTGGCAGCACCATGTTCGTAGCTATTAACCAAGACAGAACATTTTGAGGTCTTTGGTGTGACCGACTAGGAGCAGACACCTTCTGCACCCTTTTGCTTGATCTTAGCACCCGTGTAGGTGACCCTTTCCTGCGGCGCTTTGGCATGCTGGCTTTTGAATTCATGGTGCATTTATGGTTTCTATTTTGAGTTGGTCTACTTGCTGTTGAACCATCTACGGTACGCAATTCAGGTTCTTTTTGAAGCAATTGGGACAAACTATGCAATAGATCATCACTATCGACACGATCAACAATTCCATCCTTCATGGCTGGGACATTCAAAGGTATCCTGCCAGAAGTAGTCCATTGAGGAATCATTTCTTTAATGTATAGTCTGCATGCACCACAAAGTGAGCCCAAACACTGATTCTGAGGAGACTCGTACAAAGTTCTCCTTCTTTTCTTAGTTGGGTAGTGAATGATCCACCCTTCTGCTAACAGATGCTTCTGTGCTTTCATTTTCCATTTACTTTTATCAACCCAATGGTTCTCTGATGCAGATGCAAGCAAGTAATATTTCACAACAGCTTGAGGACAGAATTCAGGTTCAAATACAACTTTGACAGGAGAAGGAGCCCCATTTGGAGGACAAACATCTAGATCATGGTTATTTTGGGGTTGATCAGATAGCAGATGAGAAATATTATTGTCATTTGTAGAATTCATCCTATTGTTGGACAGCACAGAGTTGAAGTTGGAGTCCTTTAGCCTTTGTTTCAAAACTTGAATAAGTGAAGAGTAAACCTTCTTATCCTGTGTATCAGGTGACTTGTACCTGTACCGTTTTTGATCAGGATAATGTATTTTTTCAGTCCACTCAATTGTCCATCCAAGATATGCAAGATGTTTCCATACTCTTGTCTTCAAACATTCTCTAACGGAGTTTCTCACACCAAGTAAATATTGGTTAACAACATCAGGACAGGATTCAACCTCATTCAGTATCAGAGGTTGCCAACGTATGGATTTTGAGCATCTACGGTTTCTATTCTTTTCACAACAGCTAGCTCGTGGAATTATTTCACCAGTATCAGGCATGGCCTCTTGAACTGGAGATACAAGTTCTTCCTGCACCATAATTTCCTTCTCAGATGCCCCATCCACCAAAGGATCTCTATCATGTCCCTCTTGAATGGGAATGACTCCACCACCATTTTTATCACTATCCAACAAGTTTGGCACGTCACCATTTTCCATAGGCGTATCAGATACTCCAAGGTCAGAATCAAATACATTATTATGCCTAGCATCCCAATGAACATTACCGGTAGGCTCAACTGACTCCAGTTGTGGTGTTTCTTTCAAGAAATCCTTCGGAAGGTTTAAGGCTGGGAAAACTTCTTCTAGTGTGAGAGTGTAGTAGTCACCAACTACCTCCATTACAAGGTCTCTCCACAAGTCCTTCACAGTACATGTCCAGTTCCTCAAGTTATCAAAATCCTTTCTTGTCCTTACATCATACCATATTTGCTTCATTGAAACTGGAATGAAGGATTCCCTCTCACACTCCTCAATCACTTCAAGAAACGCCCACTTCCCTCGCGGCTCCCAATCCTCAGTGGCTTCATTCCAATCCTGAGTTATCCGCATTTGGTGAGTTCCAATCTTCATTTCATCACCCAAATCCGGGAAGAACACGCTCCTCTCCTCCAGTCCATTACAGCGATCAAATAATACACCTTCCCACCAAGCTTCTTGATAATTTACATCAACACAAAGACCAAACGGAAGGTCATCTACCCTGAACTCAGTCAGAGGAGGCATTGGTCTAATGAAGCCGTATTCATTGCAACAATCTGAAGAACTAATACCATCCAAAACAGTTGAAACATTCACCACATCCACAAGATAAGTTGATTCATTATCATCTAGAATGTTGTCATATTTGACGTGACGCTTCTGCCTTCCACAACGGATCACTGTCCCAGGGTGCCATGAACCCAGAAATCCCTCTTCCACACTCTTCACCTGAAATAACGCAAAAAATTAATTTCTTGAACTTGAATTTTCAGATGAAGAGAGCACCACCATTCATGTTTTTTCACGTAGTAATAAAACACACGCACACACACACACACACACACTAACAAATGATGATAACCGATAAGAGAAACATTGACTCCACATGATTTAACATAAACAGTGCCTCCTTTCAATTTTCAACATTTGTATGAATGCCTTATGAGAATGAATAGAAAAATGGAATCCAATCAAGAAACCAACAATTGAAAACTTATCAAAACCAGAAATTGACAACAAGACATAGTAGGATCATACGCAAAAACACACACAAAACGAGAAAACCCACGAAAACCTCAAAGCTGGATTACTGACGTACCAGGAATAGAACAATTGGCTAAACCACTAAAAAAAGAAGACCCATAAATTTATAAACCAAAAGATTATACCTTTATCAAGAAAAAAAAAACAAAATAAAAAAGAAGAAGGAATTATATAGCATTACCTCAACTCTCTCATTGACAAGAAGCTTTCTTTTCCTTGACGCTCTTCTACGTTTTCTATTCTCATTACACTTCACATCATCAACGTCCATTGGAGACTGATTCAGAGACATGACAACAGAGAATGCCGCATACATCCGTTCCGCAAGAAGCCAAGAAAACGGTTCCAAAACACGGAAACTAATGAAACGACAAGAATCAACTACGTTAAACAAACAAAACCAATTAAGGTTCTGTGTTCTCCCTTGATACTCTGCTCAGGAGAAAAAGAACACTCTCACTTCAGTTCTTTCTCACTGTTTATTTTTTTTGTGCTTTTGTGCGTTGAGTTTGATGAACATACTTACGCTTAAAAACAAAGGAGAATTCCCTGTTTTCTCTCCACCCTGAAATCTTCGTTCTTATTGGCCCACACTGGCAAGCCATGCAATGTCTCCTAGGTGGCACGCCTGCACGATTTTTCAATCGTGGACGTTTCCTTACCCTGTTCCTCACTCTCTTAACAGCTTCTTCAAGTGAATATGAGGAGTTAGAAAAGTGCGTGGTCTAGTGTGGGAGGGTGCACAGTGTGGGCGCTGTCTCTCTTTCAGTGAGGGCCACGTGTCACGAGTGGTCACTTCTAAGTAGGTGATGGACCCTACTACACATTCTAAATGTACTTGAGACTAAAGTAAAGGATTTTTATTCATTGACAAAAAAAAAAAAAAAAAAACAGATTTGAATTCATTGTATACATTACAGTAATAAAATCAAATTAATTAAACAGCATTAAATTGAGAAAAGGGGAGAAGGTATGACGAATTGGAACTAGGAATTGACAACGTTCAAATATTTAATACATTTGTCGTCATATTATTAAAAGAGATAAAAACAAAAGGAAATAGTAAAAAAAAAAGGAGTTTTATTTATTGGTAGATAATTATTTTAAAAATAAATATTTAATTTTATCCTAAAAAGTTAAAAATTAATTATTTTATCCTTTATAAGATAAAAATTATCATTATATTTTTTACTGATAAAAAATTCATTATTTTACAGGAATAAAATAATCAATTTTATTGTCTTTCAAAAATTAAAATAACTAATTTTTCATTTTTAAAAATTAAAATGAATAATTATTTATATTTTAAGAACTAAAATAATAATTTTATTTTTTTTAAAATCTAATATAACTAATTCCTAATTTTCCAGAGATTAACTTTTTACTTGTATTTTTTATGTGTATATCTAGTTATAAATGTTGTTTAATAGTTGACTTTAAAAATTATTATTCTTAAAAAATAAAAAATTTATTAGTATTCAAAAACAAATATAATAATTTAAAATTTAAATAAATTTAATTTAATGTTAACTAAAATCTATTATAAAGTATAAATTTTCATATCAAATTTTGATATAACAATATTGTGTTTAAAGTTTATATTTATTTCTTTTTATATATTTATTAAAAATGAACTAAATATAAGCTTTAAACAGGATCTATCAACTACATAAATGCTATATATATAGCACAAACTTTTAATAATAACGTTATTTATTAGTGACTGTGTAAAACTTATTACTTTTACATAGTTGAAAATTTACAGATTTTGTTTTAGTTATAAGTTTTTTTTACTACATTATCTATATTAAGTAAAGTTGTTAAAATTAATCTATGTATTAATTTTAAAAAAATTATTACAACATTATAAATTTACTTTTATGTAAAGTCAAACATTTATTATATTAATTGTATAAAAATAGAAAAGTTCAACAATTATAAAAGATAAATATAAAAAATAATAAAATTTATAATATAATATTTTTTATGTATATCTTTGATGACATGATAAAATTTATATACAATAATTTTTTTATTAAAATTAACATGATCTAATGTTTAATAATATTATACATTATAATTTTTAATAAAAATTTATTATTTATTAATTATTTTTTATTATAGAATCTTGACAGATATTAGAAAAATTAATTTTATTATAAAGCTTATTTAATTTATTCAAAAGTTTATCTATTTTATATATTAATATTTTATTTATTATATTTATTTTAATATATTATATTTATATAATTTATTAAAAATTAAATTTTTTTATTTTAAATAAAAATAAATTCTATATATGTAAAAATTTTTAATCTTATATTTGGATTAGATATTTTAAAAATAAAAAATAATTTTTAAAAGAATTTAAAATTCTAACAATTGAAATATTTTATTTAAATATTATTTTATAAAAAATTTTAAATTGCATAAATTTTTAAAAATTATTTTATTCAACTAAAATAAAAAAATTTAAATTTTTTCTTTACAGATAGAATTTAAAATTTTTATACTACTTTTTCTCGTTATTCTTTATTGTTATTCTTTTTTTTTTAGGATATAATATTTTAAATATTAAATGATATAATTACATATTATTATCTTTTTAATTATGTATATTTATTGAATTATTATTTTATTAAATATGTTTCGTAATAAAAATATTAAATATATAATAAATGTAAATTTTAAAATTTAATAAATATTTAAATATAAAATTTTATACATAATAAAAATTAAACTATTTAATATAAATAAAAAATTTAAAATTTAATAAATTTAAAATTCATCATCCAACTAAAAATTTATTAATTCTTTTTTTATATATATAATATATATATATCTTTAATTTTTTTAATTTTTTTATCTTAGTATTTCTTTACTTTTAGTTATTTCCCTTTTCTTTTCAAAAAATATTAAATGTGAAAGAAAAAAAAAATCTTGAAGGTAATCTCATTCATGAGATTTTGACATTGATTTCTTGCTTTAATTGAAATTGATGGTTTCCGTTTCTATTGGTGTTTGAATAATTTTTTTTTACTTGACCTTATATTTATTTAGTACATACACACATTTCATGTTCTCGTTATAATTTAATGTTCTGTGCATCAAATATTCTATGAAATAATTTTTACAGTAGGTAATTTCTCGTCAAGTTATTAATGGTTTGTAATTTTTTTTACTAATAAAAATAGTCTGTAAATTATCGATTGTTAAATTATCCATAATTATGATAATAATAATTTTTAGTTTAATTATTGATATTTATTTACAGTTATATTATCGATAAATTATATTTTATTAAATTATTTATAATTATTAAATTTTATTTATAATGAAAATGATGAATTTAAATTTACAATTTTATAAATTATTTTAACTTTATATCATTAGGTCAATTTTATTAATTTAATTATAATTATTAATTTATTTTTTGGTAAGATTTAATAAAGAAAATACTAACTAATTTAGTTTTTTTAGTCATTAAAATTTGTTGACATCTTTTTATTATTAAGAATTTTTTATTATCAATAATTGATAGTGCTTTTTTTTTAATGAATAGAAAGAGTTACTTGATCCTGTTAATTATATTTTCAATTAATTCTTACCATATGTTTTTCACTGTCACTCTTTACTCTGCATTTCATGTTTGTACTTATTTGTTTTATTATTAATGTCACACGTATTAATCTGTTAGATAAGTTTAATTTTTCAGCATTTTTAACATTTTGATCTTATGATAAAAGAAATGATTGTACGAAGAAGTATGATATTTTGAAAATTTTAAAACGTTAACATTTTCACATGTAAAGTTTGATGAAAGAATTAAAAAATTTTGAAATCCTAAAACTTTTAAAATTCATGTTAATGCTTAGAAATTTAATATATAAAAAATAAAAAAAAAACAATTTATATATAAGATAATATTATTTTATCTATTTAAAAAAAAAACTGAATTTATGTTATATTTTATTTATATATATATATATATATATATATATAACTTTAATTTAAAAACTTGAGATGGTAGATAAGTTTAAAATTTTAATTATGTAAAATTATAGTATTAATATATTATTTTATTATATATTTTTATATTTTTAATAAATTATATATTATATATATTTTAAAATTTTTAATTAATCTCAATTTAAGTATAATTAAACTATTAATATTTATATTAGTATCTTAACTAATTCAATTATCAGTTTGATTTTTAAAATATTATTATTTTAAAATGTTATGTCGGTTAGTGTTAGAGGTTAACTTTAAATGTTTGTTTTCCTCTAAAATGTTTTTTTTTCTATAATATTTGCACAAGAATATGTAGAAAGTTTGATTTTGTTTATAGTTCACATGTGGTGGAGTGAGCCACTTTTTTTTTTTTTTTTCTGTTTATATATCTATTGTAAAGGATTTACTCCTTAGTTTATATATTGCAGTTTTTCTTTGAAAAATAAATTTAAGACAAAGAAAAGGATTTTACTCCTTAGTTTACATATTGCAGTTTTTCTTAAAAAAAAATAATAAATTTAAGAAAAAAAAAAGAAAGGTAATAAAAAGTATTTTTTTTTTTACAAGAGTTGGATTAGAAACTCATTTCTCGTATCTTAAGAAAGTAAATACATACTCATTTTCCTAATCAACTATTTTCATAAATTTGATAATGGATCTACATTTTTTTAAAAAAGTGAAATTCTTGAAAATAATTAAATTTTCTAAAAAAATTTAAATGCATCCATTAATTAGTTGAAGGTTGAAATATGAAATAAAATAGATGAATAGTTTTACATAAATGTTATGGATCCATTTTGTTATGGAAAATTTGAAACAAATTAAAGTTGAATCTATAAGATTATATAATGAAGTTGTTGTGTGAATTTAAGCAAGAAGGTTCACAAACAATGAAAACAACAAGGATTTAGTGCAGATTGAATGGATATCAATTTTATCATCAATAAAAAAATATTATCCAATTTTATTAAAAAATAAATATAAAATTAAATTTTGTTAATCATCTAAACTTAAAAATTAAAATTTGTAATTTCATATCAACTGATGATAAATCATGATATTGCCAAATAAAATTATAAGTCAATGAGATATGATATTTTAATCTACAAAACATACAATCTTAGGTATAATTAAAAGGTCTAAGACAACAATACATAATGTGCATGCAATATGTAAAGACAAGAATACAATCTTAGGTATAATTAAAAGGTCTAAGACAACAATACATAATGTGCGTGCAACATGTAAAGACAAGAATGGAAAACCTAGATTAAAATCAAATTCAATGGTTTTGAAACTTACTTCTTTGTTAACTAAGACTAAATGAGATAAGGAGAACTTTCCAATCTAATTGAGAAAAGAATCATCATTGATATCATATTTTGATTCAGCAACATTCCTAACAGATAATAAAAAGAAGTTAAAAAGTTCATATATCAAAACCTAACACACGTAAATAGTGGGAACAAGATATACAAAGAAATCATATTAGACCTAAGACATCCACCTTCTGCAACATATGTATAGGAACAATATAGCATTCCCTGAAAGATGATGAAAAGAAGTTAAAAAGTTCATATATCAAAACCTAACACATGTAAATAGTGGGAATAAGATATACAAAGAAATCATATTAGATCTAAGACATCTATCTTCTACAACATGTGTACAAGAACCGGCAAGGAAGCTTAGCAAATGATTGTGTAGATTCATTTGAAAAGGATAAAGATTCTCTCCATTTCTTTTATTCTTCTCTTTCTCTATTTTTCTCTCTTTTACATGAATGCAAGGATCCCACATACTCTCTTTATCTTTATCTCTCTCCAAAATGGACCTCTCCAATTACTGAGAGGATCATGGCTCTTTAAAAAAAAAGTAATTAAACTTTAAAAAAAATGAAATTATGCTCACTTTGCTTCCACTTATAGTTATAAGAATTGTAGATACTTGCCCACAATTATATATACATAAATTATTGGTTTTTATCCAAAATTATGAATAAATGAAGTTAATCTTTTTCTAACTAATGATTATATAAATAGAAAGTAATAAATCGTAATTAAATTTTTTTTTCTTATAACATGCTTCACCTTATCTTTTATATATATATATATATATTTAGTTAAAATATATATTTATCTTGTATATGTATTATTTAATTTAAGTTATTCTTTATATAAAAAAAATTTAATTTAGTTTTTAATTATGTAAAAAAAATTAAATAGTAATCAATATTTAGATTAATTTTAATTCAATCTCATAACAATAAGATAATTTTTACAAAATTAGTTAATAATTTTAATTCAATCTCATAACGATTTCAAAAAATTAGTTAATAATTTTATGCTAAGTAATTTTTTTTAATGGACATCGCTACCTGTTATGCTATGTATTATGAATTTGATTTTACAAATTCTTGGGTTGTATTTTATAATTTTATCATTTCTTTTCTCCTGAAAATACATATTATCTTTAAGGTTAGGTTAAAATTGAGTACTCTTATATTGCAATTTAAAGTTCTATCATTTTTTCTACCTTAAGAATACACCTTGTTCTTAAAATGTAAATTAAAATTGAATACTTTAATGTTACTAAAATGTAAATTGAAATTGAATACTTTAATGTTACGTTTTATAATCCTATAAAATTCATTATCTTTCTAAACTTTCTCTATTCTTTTCTTACGTTCTCTTTTTTAATTTTATAAAACTTTAAAATTTCACAATAATTTTATGTTGGAAAACAATAATCCAATCTGTTTGATGTACTATTTTACATCCTTTAACCTTTATTATCTATTCTCTCTTTCTTTGTCAAGGGTTCAATGTTGCTCCATTTGCTAAAAGGGATGTTAAGTATAACTCAATCTCACATGCACGTGTATTTTTCTTTTTCTTTCTTTCAATGGTTTAAACTTACTTTTTTTACATGTGGTTATATGTCAGAAAAAGGACAAGTATAGATAAAAAAAATTAAAAAATAGTACAACATCCCTGAAGAATGATGTTAATGGTCAAGAACAGGTAGTTTGGCTTTAAACATCTAGAAAAAGGATAAAACCAAAAAGACATGTTATCATAAGTTTAAGAGACAAAAAGTTGTCTTTTTTTCGTGCAAAGGTATTTTGCAGTGCTTTCTTGAAACTAAATTTTAGCATCTAAAGAAAGTTTCTTAGTATTGAATTACTCCTTTGTAAATTTGTATAAGCAGTACAATGTTAGGATCTCAACCTCAGCTCTTCATGATTATATATTCCTAACAATGTTTGGAAGTTGTTTATAATTTTATCTTTGTAATCTTTATACTGAGAGTTTTTGTGGACTAATTGAGTTTGATAGATTGAGTTTAAGTTAATTAAGAATTTTATAGCACAGAGAAACTATTTTCAAAAAAACTTAGTAGTTATTTATGCTTATGTTGGTTTGAGCCTAAGAGAGTATGTGTAAAAGAATATTCAATGTATGTGGTGTTTGTTTTAGTCCAGAGAAAGTGGTTATAGAAGACTACTTAGAAATGATAGCTTAAAGATATTATGGTACACCTTAAAGAATGCTAAGTTATTAATCTTGATGACACGTAAGCTCAAAGTTCCTACAAATGGTGGAAATTGTACAAACATCTAGTTGTTTGAAAATTAGCCAAGATAAATACCATGTCCCACATCTTTATCTTTTATTTACTTGATCTAGTTTTCCTATACTAAAATTTCTCATACTTGAAACAAGTTTAAAATATTTAATAATTCATATTTATCAAATAATTGAAATCAACTTTTTGATAAAGCAAATCTTTTTGAAATCTTTTGAAACATTGTGAAGCATACATTTATTATATAAATTATTGTTTTATATTTTATTATTTATAAGGTAGTTTTAACACTTTACAAGACTATTAATTATATTTATTCAACTTTTAAGAAGATCTTATTATTTTTACTAATAATCTTTTAGTAAGATTCCTAGTATTTAAATAATTGCTTGAGAATGAAACCAATTTTTTTTAGATAGGTAAAGCTTTAGAAAATGACAATCCAATCTCTTTCATGCAATATTTCTAATCTACTTCAAGAATAGTATTCATTAAATTAAAAGTAAAATATTTTATTAAAAAGTAAAATTTTAATGTTATAAATGCATGTTTTAGTAAAATTTATTTATTTATTTATTTATTATTATCTTTAACAAAATCGTATTCTAAAATAAGTTTTTAGAATAGGCTTTAAAATAGATTAAGTTTAAGCATAATCTAACCTAGTTTATCCATCTCTACCTTGTGTAAAAAAAACTATCTTTTATTATTATTATTATAAAAAAAATATTTCTCAATATTTTAAAGTGTAAAAATTGTGTTATCTAATTATCTTAAATGTCATCATATTTATTTTATGAAAAACTAAAATGATAACATTAAAATTAACTTAAAAATTATTTTGTACTTGTTATTTATTTTTGTGATAAAAATGTTAAAAATATTATAACACATTGATTTTTGAAAAACCAATTTAATTATAAATCATTCACTTTTTAATTTAGTAGCTTGAAACTTAAGGATATATAAAATTAATTTGGATAACCTTTGCAATAAGTATTTATATAAACAACTTAAAAAAAATTTAACATAATCAAGTTAATATTTATTTAACATATATATGTTCAATGGAACCTAATAAAAAATTAATAAATAAATTATTTTATTAAAAATTGTAGAATCTAATGTCATTTAAATATCAGATATGTATTTTTCAATAAAAAAATTTATTATAAATTTTTATTGTATCATTTGACATATATTAGAGAAATCGTTAAATTAAAAATATCTTATGCACTTTAATTTTAAAAATAAATGGACGAGATTTTTTAAATAGATTGAAATGTATGAGTTAATTTTAATTTATAACATATATAATTGAATTTTTTATTTTCTTCATCCATAAATATTTGTTAAAAAATTTATTTAAATTGGATCATATTTATTTTAATAAATAGGATATGTGTAAGTTTTTATATAAGTTTTAATTTCATACTTCAGCCTATCTAAATTTTTAATGGCTAACACCAAATCTTGTTTGTGACGTGTTAGGCCATCGCTTTTAACAATTTTTTTTTTTATACTTTTCACATATTCAAAGTTTTTTTTTTACACTCATTTGTTCCAAAAGTAACCTTATTTATTTTTTTTATGCAAATTATGTTATACATCTTTATTTATGCTTGCTTTTGGTACATTCTCTCTACATATACTCATATTTATTTATTTGTTGTTATGTTTTTCATACATGTTTATTTATTCTTGTTTTTTGCATATCATAATTTAAAACATGTTTATTTTTCTATCATTATGTTTATTATCATTTAAAATAAAATATGATTTAATTTAAACTTAAAGATATTAACATACTTATAACAATAATATTTTAAATTTTAAAATACTTGTAAAATTTTCATTGTTCTATCAATGCACATGGAAAATAATTTAATATATAAATAAAATTTTTAAAATATTATATATATATATATATATTTAAATTTGATATGTAATTACTAAGAAATTATTATTTTTAAATAAAATTTTAATTTAAGCAACGATAGTAGAAGAGAATTAATTTTAATTTAATTTAATATATATATATATAAAGATAAACATATTTTAATTTATAAAAATTTTTATAGAAATTTAAAACTGATATCAAGAGATAATTAGTTTAAATTGTAAATTCAATTTAAATATAAATATTAAAATATATTTGGTCTGAATTAAAAATAAATATACTAATGTAGAAATAAATATACTTTGATTTACTATATAGAATCTATGATAATAGACTATATAAAAGATAATAATGAAAAAATAAAAATATAGGATATAGGATATACAAAATAAATATATAGAAGTCTATCATATAGAATGTTTAGAAAAACAAATTAAATAAAGATGTACAACATAGGATGTCCTAAAAAAAATAAAAAAAAATCATTTTAAGGTGAATAAATAATAAAAAACTTAAAATATCCTAAGAGTATAAAAAGATGTGTTAAAAAAATAACCCATGTTTTATTGTAGTTCTTTTGTTTCTTCCTTTTATTTAAAAGTAATTTGAGAAAATTATATATATTTATTATATTTTAACAAAATTATACCAGATATTTTTTTAATATTATAAAAATTTTACTTGCTTAAATTTTGTTATACTATAATATAATTTTAATTTTTTTATGTTGTTAATAAACTAAATAACATATGAATATGATATATACATATTTATTAATAATTTTTTTAAAAAATATTTATATATTTAACTTTAAGTGATTTAAATAAACAAGAACACTGGAGAGCAATTTAAAGGGCTGTAGATCCAAATTCGAGAAGGGATTTTTCAACAATTAGTAAATATTGGTATTGTCACTACACAGGACTGAACACCTTTTCCGACAAAGAATGCTTCTTTAAATATTACACTTTAATAATCCATTGAAGCTGATCTTAAAAAAAAATGTTGAAAGAAGAGGGTAATGTTGTTTTTACAAAAATATTTAACATTATAATCAAACAATATTATTTAAGGAGAGTTTTTGTAAATATAAAAAAAAATATCATGTATAATTTTATTAAAAAATATATAAATATAATTTGTTAAAATAATTTTAATTTATTATAAAATCATAATCAAATTATATAAATTTCATTATCTACTTCGCTTTCACTTATTAAATAGGGAAAAATAATTGAGTAAAATAATTGACATTATATATAATTAAATTCTAAAATTAAAGAAATATAAAACTAATTAAAATATATCATACAATTTATATTTTAAAACAAATAATATTAATATAAATGTAATATTATATGATAAAAAATATTATTTATTAAATTAAAATAATTTATCATCAATATATAATTATTAAAAAAGTATAAATTTTAGAAAAATATAAAATGTAAGACTAGATTAGATTAGATTGAAATAAACCAAAAGATAACTTTAACTCATCCTAAAAAATACAGCAATTTAAAATCCATATTTATCAAAAAATTTAAAACAGAGTTAAGTTAGTGGGATGAGACAAATTAAGAACATCCTTAACTTCTACTAAGTTTATTTTTCAAATAAAAAATTATTTCAGAAGTAAATTTTTTTCATTGACTCTTATCATTACTACTGAAAAAAGTTGTCAACCAACAGTGTTGTCTAAACAAACAAAAGCTAAAATTTATTCCGGCTAAAATTCAAAATCTTTAACAATTAAACTAGGTGGAGATATGCAAGTAAGTTATTCACTGTATCTTCTTCGGAAGAATATTTGATCATAGTTATGATCAAAGTAACTAGAAAATAGGAATACCAAACAGAAGGGGAAAGGGAAAAATCCTCCTATAAGGTTAAAACAACTTCTTTTTTTGACGGCATATATAAATAGAAGAATTGTTCAATTATAAATATAGTAAAAAATAAATATGGAGGAAATGAAAGATTACCCGAACACAGTTATTCCTCATTAAATTCAACTCCAAAAAAAGCACATGGGCACAAGGAAATTGTTAAATTTGTTGCACATAAATTGGTTTGACATTTTCATGTCTTCATTGCCCATAAAATTTGTTGATATTTTAAAATATCTCATTAAATGGTTTTCTTCTCTTTTTAATTTTCTCCCCAATTAATGTTCATAATCATCCTCCAATTCCAGCCGAATGCAATATGTTGAAGGGAATAGGGATCTTAATACGGTTGGAAAGAAGTATATTTATTAAATGGTCCATTCACCTATGCAATAAGCTAGTTACTAGTGCAAAAATACGATATTATAACAAGATTTTACATCGGTTTTTTAAAAATCGATGTAAATAAAAACGCGGTGGCATTTTTGTAAATAAATGTAAATTTTCTACATCGATTCTTTTCCCAACCGATGTAAAAAGTGAGTTTTTTTTCAAACTTTCTACATCGGTTACGAAACAAGCAATGTTGAAAGTACTTTCTACATCGGTTGTTCTGGAACCGATGTAGAAAGTCGATTTTTTTAAAACTTTCTACATCGGTTAGTTTCTCAACCGATGTAGAAATTACTTTCTACATCGGTTCTGAGAAACAACCGATGTAGAATGTCTTCCCCTGTCACTTATTTTTCGACGCTGTTCGTGTTTAACCTCATTTTCCAAAACCCCAGTTTCTCGTTTCAGCTTGTTCTCTTTATTTTCGTTTAAGTCTTAGCCATTGTCGACATCCTTATTGTTCGTGGTTTCACTCCGTGCTTACGTTCGTGGTCGTCGTCGCCGTTGGAACGATTTCTATCGTTCGAAGTCGTCGTCGCGCGCACCGTAAGGTTCGAACTCGTCTTTGTTGTTATTTATGCATCTCATTCTATTATTATGGTTGAAATTTACATTTATTTTGGTTGTATTCTGTAATTTTTAAGCTTCTTATTTGGCTATACCGTGCTGTGTCGTCGTTCAACCACCGTTGTGCCTCCATTTGGACACCACTTGGCCACCGCTCAACCATTTTGTGTTGACTATGAGGTATGTTCTATGCACCTCTACTTTGTGATTGCATATGTGAAAGTTTGCTTAGGGTTTATGTATGTTATAGTATTGATTTTGAGTTTAAATATGTTGGTTTGTTTTCTTGAGTTCAAATATGAGCATACCCTTAGTTTCCCGTTCAAGGTTGAATATAATGAGTATATTACTAAATAAGTAAATCATTCATTATATTAAATCTTGAATTGTCCAAGTTGGACAGTTTGGGACTAAAGTTTTTTATTCAATGGTTAACAATTTCTTCATAAATCTTGTAAATTGTACTTGATTAAATTTTGGTTTAGTTCATTTTGCATTGTCTCTGGGTACATACTTCATTATGGTAAATAAAACCATAATGAAGTTATGTACTTGGAGACTGATGCGAAATGCTGCCGAAATTTCGCCAAGTATGATATTCAAGATTTTAGAAGTATGTTAATCGATGAATAAAAAACTTTTTTCTCGAATGGGATAGGGTCTTACCAATAGTGAGGATAATAAATTAACAACAATGAGTGACAAGGTTAATCCTAAATCATGTGTTGATGATTCTTGTATAGTATGGATCGTAGTTGGATAAATGCTAAACGAACGAGCGATGAGTACGAGAATGGGGTTGAAGAGTTTTTGAATTTTGCGCAGACAAATCTACCTGAGAGTAATGGACAATTTTACTGTCTGTGCGTTAATTGTCTAAATGAGAGGCGCTTGGGTGTTGGTCAAATTAGAGAGCATATTCTTTGTGATGGATTTTGCAAAAGTTATACAAAATGGACATGGCATGGTGAGTTATTAGGCATGCCAA
Organism: Canavalia gladiata; assembly: GCA_037954105.1. Lineage (NCBI taxonomy): Eukaryota > Viridiplantae > Streptophyta > Magnoliopsida > Fabales > Fabaceae > Canavalia > Canavalia gladiata. The sequence continues at coordinate 39,126,586 of CM075664.1, read as the reverse complement.
ATGTGTCACAAACGGTGGAGGTTGATATAAATATGGAAGATTGGGTAGAGGATATGATTCGTGATGTAGGGCATGCATCATTTGAGCGGGCAAATATGTATGGTAACTTATCTACTGATTCAGAGAAACCTTTGTATCCGGGATGTACTACCTTTACACGATTGTCAGCAGTGTTAAGATTATTCACTTTGAAGGCAAGGAATGGGTGGAGTGATAAAAGTTTTACCGAATTACTTGAACTGTTGGTAGAGATGCTTCCGGAAGGTAACACATTACCAAAGCATAATTATGAGGCGAAGAAGGTGTTGTGTCCGATGGGTATGCAATATAAGAAAATACATGCATGCCCCAATGATTGCATACTATACAGAAATCAGTTTGAAGGATTACATGAATGCCCTGTGTGTCAAGTTTCACGTTATAAACTGAAGGATGGTGATTCTATTTGCAATGACAGCACAAAGCGGCCTCCAGCCAAAGTTTTATGGTATCTTCCAATAATTCCAAGGTTCAAACGATTGTTTTGTAATAAAGATGAAGCAAAGAACCTTAGATGGCATCTAGATGAAAGACTGATTGATGGAAAACTTCGTCATCCAGCTGATGGTTTGCAATGGAAGATGGTTGATCAACTATATCCCGATTTTGGGAATGAGCCAAGAAACCTAAGGCTTGGACTTGCAACAGATGGAATGAATCCCTACAGTAATTTAAGTAGTAAACATAGTTCATGGCCTGTACTTTTGACAATTTACAACATTTCTCCTGAGTTATGCATGAAACGTAAATACATCATGTTGTCCATGATGATTTCAGGTCCACAACAACCTGGAAATGACATTGACGTTTATCTTGCTCCTTTAATTGAAGACTTGCAAAATCTATGGGAAGAAGGTGTGGAGGTGTTTGATGCGTATGGTAATGAAAATTTCACGATGTGGGCAATGCTTTTTTGCACTATTAATGACTTTCCAGCATATGGAAATTTATGTGGATACAGCGTTAAGGGGCACAAAGCATGTCCCATATGTGAATAAGGCACAAGTTACCATCAACTGCATCATGGAAGAAAGACAATGTATCTTGGTCATCGAAAATTTCTCAGGACTAATCACCCTTATCGTAGATTAAGGAAAGCTTTTAATGGGTTGCCAGAAAATGATGTTGCTCCAAAAGCCTTAACTGGACAACAAGTCTACGATCGGGTTAAAAACATCAAAACTGTTTTTGGAAAGACTCAAAAAAAGGTCACGGAGACAAGGATATGGAAGAAAAGATCAATATTTTTTGATCTTCCATATTGGTGCAAACTTGATGTTAGACATTGTATTGATGTGATACATGTGGAAAAAAATGTGTGTGATAGCATCATTGGAACACTTCTCAATATACAGGGCAAGACTAAAGATGGAATCAATTCTCGACTGGATTTGGTTCACATGGGTATACGACATCAGTTAGCTCCACAGTCTGTAGGAAAGCGAACATATTTGCCCCCGGCATGTCATACGTTGTCAAAAAAAGAGAAAATTTCTTTTTGTGAGTGCCTACGTGGGGTTAAAGTGCCACAAGGGTATTCTTCAAATTTTAAAAGACTTGTCTCGATGAAAGATTTAAAGTTAGTTGGGTTAAAGTCTCATGATTGTCATGTGTTGATGCAACAACTACTTCCAGTGGTTATTCGTGACATTTTACCTAAAAAAGTTAGACATACAATAAGTAGGTTATGCTTATTTTTCAATAAAATATGTAGCAAAGCCATTGACCCTCTAAAATTGGATGAGTTGGAAAATGAAGCTTTCACTATCTTATGCCAATTGGAGATGTATTTTCCTCCATCATTTTTTGACATTATGGTTCACTTGGTTGTTCATATAGTGAGAGAGATCAGATTATGTGGTCCAGTTTATTTGAGGTGGATATATCCAATAGAACGATACATGAAAATATTAAAAGGGTATGTGAAGAATCCACACCGTCCCGAGGCATCTATGATTGAAAGATACATTGCAGAAGAAGCCATTGAGTTTTGTAGAGAGTATTTGTCAGAGGTGGAACCCATAGGAGTTCCTAAGTCTCGTCATGAGGGAAGACACGGAGGTAAAGGTACACGAGGCATAACTGTGAAAAGCATGGGTCGTGCAGAAGTCCTTCAAGCACATTTGTATATTTTGAATAATACCGATGAGGTTCAACCTTACTTATCTACTCACAAAACTATGATAAGGGAGGAGAATGTTCGAATGAACGAGAAATGGTTGTTGAATGAGCATAACAAAACGTTCTTAAACTGGTTTGATGAAACAATTAAGAAGGATGATGGTGCCTCTGATACATTGAAGTGGCTAGCAAATGGCCCAAACTTTGATGTCATATGTTGGACTGGGTACGATATTAATCATTTTTCATTTTATACAAAGTCTCAAGATGATAAAAGTACCATGCAAAATAGTGGGGTTATGGTGGTGGCAGAGTTGATGCATTTTGCAAGTTCTAAAGATAAAAATCCTGTAAAGGCTTCCATATCCTACTTTGGAGTGATTGAAGAGATTTGGGAGATTGATTACACCAAATTTTGAGTGCCTGTTTTCAAATGCACATGGGTTGATAGTAACAGTGGTGTGCAAGTCGATGAATTGGGATTTACATTGGTTGACCTTCAAAAAGTAGCTTACAAGGATGATCCTTTTCTCATGGCCCACCAAGCAAAACAAGTGTTTTATGTCCAAGATCCTTGCTCAAAAAGATGGTCAATTGTTCTTCAAGGAAAGACAACAATCGCTAGTGATGACACCAATGATCTTTCAAATATTGATATTTCTCAAACTCCCTTATCATCAAGGATATCTAGTACCAATGAAGAAACTAAAATAGATGATGTACATGCTATTCGAGATGATCATCATGAAGGAATATGGGAAAATGTTACTACATGATACAAGTTAGTTATTTATTTAATTATTTCATCATTGCATGTTTATTTTTAACTTATTTTAAAATGTTTATTACGTTTTTTATGTTTAGTAGAGTTTCTAACATCTTTTCTCTTTGCTTTCAACAGGTACATGGCTGATTATTACATTTCTTTTCAACTTTCAATACTTGTTTGATGTAATTTTAAGTTATTTCATTTGTAAATTAAAGTTTGATAATAAATAATGATGTATTTAGTTTAAATATATAGATTATGTGAATTTTGTATTGGCTGTCTAGTGCTTCTCTATTGTCTGCCTGGATTCTGTATGTATATGCAGATATGTGCATAAATAATACGGTAGTATACCTAAACAAAATGAACATTAAAAAAAAGGACTTTCTACCTCGGTTACGACCATAACCGATGTAGAAAGTACACTTTTTACATCGGTTGCGGGCAGAACCGATGTAAATTGTATGACTTTTTACATCGGTTAAGGCTATAACCGATGTAGAAAGTATACTTTTTACATCGATTCTGCCGCAACCGATGTAAAAAGTATACTTTCTACATCGGTTATTTGCCCAACCGATGTAGAAAGTCATACTTTTTACGTCGGTTGCAGAACCGATGTAAAAAGTCTTATTTTCTATATCGCCCGCTTCAACACCGCCTGAATAACCGATGTAAAATGTGCTTAACAACCGATGTAAAAAGCTTATTTTCCACTAGTGAGTCTCAGGATATTATATATGTAAACCCTGCAGAAAGCTGCCAGAATTCAGCTTTTTTCAAATGATGACATTATTTATAAATGATTGTAATGTGAGTAGGGAGCAGAATTCAGCTTTTTTCAAATGATGACATTATTTATAAATGATTGTAATGTGAGTAGGGAGTAGTAAGATTCAGAGATGAAAAAAAATTGAGAAAGATGATATGTGATAAAATAAAAGAAAAAATATACAAAATATATATTAAAATACTATACATAATAACATGTTTTATATTAGAAAGAATTATATTAATATTTTAAATTTATTGAAAAAGTATTTAATATTTCTTTTTTATTTTATATAAATTTTTTTAATTTATATAAAAAATAATATTGCATACATTTTTTAATTATAGAATTTTATATAAATTTTTTAATAATTTTTTATGATTGTATAGATAGAAAGAAAATAAAAAAATCTTAAAAATAAAAAAAATATTTTTGATAAATTTAAAAACATTAATATAATTTACTATTTATATTAATATATTAGTAATTTGTTATCACCATATCAGTAGTATTATTAATTGTAATATCAAATTGGGTTCTTCAATGTGCATTAAAATGTTCAGCACTTTTGTGTAAAGAGAGGAAGTGATAGTGCCTAAACATCAAATAACTTCATTTTCTGTTAATAAAGAGATGTGACCGAGACATTCGTTTTTTTTTTCTTTTGCATTTTTCTTTTCATGGAATGGAAGGGTTGAATAAAGAACATTCCTAATCATCACACCTTAATAAAGGCACTCGATTGAGTAAAGTCTAAATGGTGGAGTTAATTTCAAGGGTTTCTCTTTTTTTTTATTCTGTTATTTTTTTTTTACCGGAAAGATGTATAATCATTATTAAAAATGGACAAACTACAAGGTTTTAAGGTGATAAAAAACTTTGGGTGGCTAACCGTTATGATTTCCAAAATGTCTAGGAAAACAGCAAAATCAACCATTTATTAGATGGATAAAGCTGAAACTAATTATGAAAAAAATTATTCATTTTTAGATTTTAAAAAATGTAATTATTTCTCAAAATAATGATTTAAAGAATTTGTATGGTTGGTAGAAACCAAATTATTTCATTACTCCTTAGGACAGATGGTATCTTAATTTTCTTTATGGGTCCAAAATTGGTATCTTAATCTTGCTTTTGTTTCTTTGGGTACATCTTGATCTGGCTTTCTAATTATAGATCTGTGACCCATCACCATATGAGACGGACCCAAATCTACTTTTCTTCTGCTTGCAGGACCCGCACTCCCTCTGCTCCATTCTTTTTATTATGTTATTTTATCGGTTTCATTCTTTTTTTCTTTTGTTATCGTTATGAGTTAGTAAGAAAGAATTTAAATGATTTAAAAAATGTCAAAGTTAAAGATCTGCTTTAATCATAAAAATTATTTAATTTTTTTTCTTTTATGTTTCGAATTATAAAAATGTGATCATACATTAAATTAGAAATACTTAGTTAGCTTGTATTTAATTTTATCGCTTACTTTTTTAAAAATTAAATGTATTATAGGTTATATTATAATATTTTTCTAAATTTAATATATATTTTAATTTATTTCTTCATTTTTTATTTAATTTAGATTTCAGTTCAATTTTTTAGCTTTTTGTTAATTTAATTTATTTGTTTAAATTATTTTTTGGTAATCTCAATTTAACAAGCATTATTCAAATAGTATTGAAAGATGAAAAAAAGTTAACTAAAAAATTTAGTATTAAAAATAAATAATTATTTATTAAATTGAATAAATAAATAAAGAACTGAAGTAAACCCTAAATTAAATTTAAAAAATTAAATTGAATAATAACAGTTAAAAATTAAATAAAAATCTAAATTAAATTTAGAGAACAAAAACCATAATTTAACCTATATTATATTATAAGATAAAATTGAACTTTCTTCTAATTTACAGGATAAAAACTATAATATGAATTGTGGTTCAAATATGAACAAAAGCAATAGAATCCGGGTGTTGTTTTTTATACTTTTTTTTTACTTTTTATTACCTCCTTATTTTTTAAAAATTTTCCTTAACTTTAATTTCAGAATATATTATTTATATTTTGAAATTAAACTTCTGCAATGACACTTTAAAATTAAATTTATGTAACAGTTTTTTAACATATATTCTGAAACAAAAATTTAGAATATATTTTTTGTATTTTAAAATTTTAGTTCTAAAATATATGTTTAAAAACTGTCCTCAAAATTTAATTTTAAATATAAAAATATATTTTGAAATTAAAATTTTAGAATGAAAAAAAATTAAATTTTAATTTTGAAATAAAAAATTTAACATTTCAAAATATATTTTTTATATTTTAAAATTTTAGTTTCAGAATATATATTAAAAAATATTTTAAAAACTTAATTTGAAAATGTAAAAATTTTAATCTTAAGCATAGCAGCTGAAGAAATGTGCATTGCATGCTAATAGTAATTGGGCTGCCTTTTTGTACTCTTATCTTAAATACATAAGATGGGAAGGATGCAATGCAAACAGCAAACCCCACCCTTAACTGTTTCTTTTCCATGGACTTGCATAATAAAGTGAGGGCTAGGGCGTATTTTCATGGTAAATAGATAAACACATTATCGAAAAATAAAATTAATATTATTATGAAGATTAAACATATTTTAAAATTTAAGCAAAGGATCAAATTCGTCTTGTTATACTTTTCTTTTCTAAAATTAATATGATTTTTTTTTTCAGAATCTCTTATATTAAAGAGATATTAATATTCTCTCATCATATTAATGTCAGGTTACATGAACATTAGATGAGTCTCTTTAAATGATAACCATGAGGGATTAATTTGTGATGTAATAATACAACCAATACATGTATAAGAATTGTCAAATTCGAAGAATTTAAATTTATAAATAGATGTAAAAAAGGAAACAATTTTATTTTTGATGAATATATTTATTTGTAATTAATAATAATAAATATTATATTATTGATAAGAAATCAAAGGGACAAAAATTCTTAAAATTAAAGAAAATAATGACTATAATTATAACAATTTTTATTATTTTATATAAATTAAAATTTAAAAATTTAAAATCAGATTGATTAAAATTTTAGTAATTTTAAATTTACTTTACCTAAAAATAAATGTATATTCAAATTTGTTATAATTTATTAATATTTAACCTTTACAAAATTAACATAAATTTTTAAGGGATCAATTTGAAAATACTAAATGTTATATTTTTTTTAAAAGCAAAAATATATTAAATGTTATAACACATGAATTTTTATGTATTTCTTTTTCCATTAAACAATGCTATTTTGTAGAGTTACAAACCAAAACAAGGTGGTCCTGTCAAGCACATTGTAATTAAAAAAATTTATTTATACTTTGGTTTCAATTTTAAATACCAAAAAGTTATGAACAACTAAATGGTAAAAATATTTAATACAACATAAAGGAAAAATATAATTTATTGCCTAAAATTTTAAACTCATTTTAGTACTCGTCTTTACCTTCCAAAGATGACGAAAGTTAGAATACAAATATGGATGACTACCATATTTAAAGACAAGCAACGTTCTGGACAAATAAGGATTTGAAAATAAAATAATGTAAAAATGCATACAAATAAAAGAATGAAGAACTATGATTGATTATCCGAGATTTGAACCAAGTTTCGTGCTCTTCTTCGCTTAAAAAAAAAGATACAATGGAAAACACAAATAGATGTTTACTTGTCTATCAATGAACAAAAGAAGAAAAGGAAAGTGAAGGAAAAATAGGGTGAATAATGATAACCGAAAAATGAAAGGTGAATAATGATTAAACTATTAAAAATAAGATTAAACTATAGGTTATAAAAACACACTCAATTTAAATGGAGAAAATACTCCTAAATACATTATTTTTATACATGAAGTTGAAGATGTGGCACAAGTTATTTTAAATTATATTTATGTCATACATTAGGGTTTTCGTTTTTTATTTTTTTTAATTTTAATACCTTATGTTTATATTCTATATTTTTTCTTAAAGATTCATTAGGCCATTATTCTCATTCTTCTGATAAGCTTACCGTGTTGGTAGTGAACAGTTTTCTTTTTTTATTTGATTAGGGCTAACAGTCCCCTTTGTTTTGTTGCTTTTGATTTCCTTTTTCATAGCTAAATTTCAAATATTTAGATTAATATTCAATAAATGAATATGAGCAATGTTTAGATCAGGTTTGAAAGAAAATGTATTTATGAAATTAATACTTTTTTGAATAATTTTAAAGTCAATTAGATATAAATGTAAAAATATCAGTGATGATAAATAAATGTTTGTGCCAAATTTAAAAGAAAATGCATTCATGTAATTTAATGATTTTTTTCGATTAATTTTCAAGTTAAGTACATATAAATGTAAAAAATATCAATGACGATGATAAATAAATGTTAAAGCCCATGTTTGATAGAAAATGCATTCGTGAAAAAGTTAATAATTTTAAGTTAATTAGATATAAATGTGAAAAATATCAATTAGATAAATGTACAAAATTTTAGATTGTTATAATTTTTCTATTATTTTCGTTATTCTTCTCATCTATATCATATCTATATTGTAAGTCATGTATTCTTTTCTTTTAAAAAATGAAGAATATATTTTATTTTTAAAAATATTAGGTTCACAAATTTTTATAAAATTAATTTTAAATTTATATAACAATGAAGTAATGCTTTTTAATTTACATGATGACTAAGTGATGTATCCACCATTAATATTATTGAAATTATAAAAGTTTATCTAAGTGATGTATTCACCATTAATATTATTGAGATTATAAAAGTTTATTGTGTAACTATGTTGCTAATTTTGACATTGTGAAAAGTGAATTGATTTTCTTTTCAAAAAATTAAAATAAATCTCTTAAAAAATTTTAAAAATTTAAATTATAATAATATATTTTTAAAAATACATTTAAGATGATTTTAGATTTGAACAATAGTTAAGTGATGTTGCTGAGTGTTGGATAGACCTTCAATATTTTTTGAATTATTGGAGTCACTGTGTAATTATTTTGCTAATTTGTTGTTAAAAAATATGTCCCTTAAATTAAAATATGTAATAATATTGTCTTAAAAATTTATTAGTTTATGATCTATAGGGTACAACAGTCTCATATGGTTCAATACTACAATTGCGTAAACACAATAGGATTTTTTTTTTTTGAATATATAGAAATGAAAGTTTAAAAGTTTGCATTAATGAATGACCGAAATAATTAAATAGTAATTTCTGAACATTTAAAGTAATTAAATAATAATGAAAATAATAATTAATATTTTCAAGTAAATTTTGAACACTTGAAAGTCAAATAATAAATAATAATTAATTGTAAATATTTAAAATTGAAATAATAATTAATAATTAATGCTAAATATTTAAACATTTAAAGTGGATTGCAGTGAATAAAAAAGTTCAAAATCATATAAGAAACATGTCAAGTTTGAAACTCCCGTATCAATGATTTTCGGATAATCCATTGAAATTTAAAGTTAAGTTTGCAATAACCAAATCAAGAATTTTAAGCTACTTTTCTCAAATAATTGTATGTTCAAACTGCAAGATGAATCAACCGATTTACAACTATGCAGGTCCAACGTCATCCATTTGCGGTCAACTTTTCTTATTAATTTGTTCAAAGTCTAGCACATATTTAAATACTTAAAAGCATAAAGAATTTCAAAACCAATCCATATCAAATTTAAAATCTTTAAAGTATAAAAATTTCACAACATTTATATATAATGTAACGTAAATTTATTTTCTTTTTAATATTAAAATGAATTCTTTTAAAATAAATAATAATAAATATATATATATTTCCTTTTTCAAAATATTAAAAATTAATTTCTTAAATATATTTAATACAATTTTAAATTTATGGAATAATATTAATTAAAAATTGATCCATTTTATATTATTTGAATTATAAAAGTTTGCCGAATAACTATTTTACCAACTATAACTCTGTATAAAATCAATTTATTTTTTATAAATATTTCTTTTTCCTTTTATAATATAATTATTCTCTTTTCTAAAATTCAAATATTTTATTACCAACACATAAAAAATATTTTAAAAAAAATCAAATTTCAAAGTAAACCCAAAAAAAATATTTAAATCTAAAAAAATATTTTTTAAATTAAATCAATTGTTATTTTTAAAAATTAAAATAATAAAAATTTCTATTTGTCAAGTTTCAACTAAAACAAATTAATAGACAAAAATTAAATATTTTCAAAATTTAATAAAAAATTATGTTAAAATTTAAATTTTTTTATTAACAAATCAAATTATTTTCAAAACCATTTTCAACTTCTCTTTTTCAAGCACAAAAAACAACTAGAACTTTCTTTAAACATTTTTAAAAAAAATCTAATCACTTTAATTTTTCCATTGAAAAAAAATATGTTGGAACAAGAATTTGACTCCAGCTAAGATAAAGTTTTCATAATTATCCTTCATTTAAAAAATTAAAATAATATTTTTAAATAATTTATTTCTATAAATTAATAAATAATAAAAAAGGTTAAAATATTAAAATAATTTTTAAGAAAAAAATAAATACTTTAAAATTAATTAAATATTACATAATTAATTAAAAAATAATTATTTTTTAAATATAAATTGTAAGTCATGCATATAAATATCCTTATATACGGACCAGTATTAAAAAATTAGGCCCCGATTTTTAGTTTTAAAATTTTAAAAATTAAAATTAATTTTTTAATTTTTAATTTTAATTTTTAAAATTTTTTGTAAAAATAAATTAAAATATTCTATTATATCATTTTGTTATGAATTTATAAAAAATATATAATTAAAAAAATTAATAAAAAAAATTAAAATATATCAAAATAATATAAATTTAATATTTTAAAAATAATAAAATTAAATACTAATATTATTATAATAATAATAGTAAACAGTAGTATGTAAAAGATAATAATAATAGTCTAATAGTTATAATATAAAAAATGTTATTGAATTATAAATTTATATTTTATATATTATTTAATCATTAATATTTTGAAATAAATAATTATATATATTATAATATTTTTATATTATTTAATATTTATTTTAAATAAAAATAATATATATTATAAAATTATAAATTAAATATAATTTATACATTAAATAATATTATTTATTTTTTAATATATAAATTTAGATAAATACAAATATTAAAAATGAATTATTTTAAAATAATAAAAAATAAAAAATTATTTTTATTATTATAGTAATTATAATTATATTGATGATGCTGGTTGTGAAGATGATGAAGGTTATACAATCAAAAATATTATATAATCATATAATTTTATATTTTATTTATTATTTGATAATCAATATATAAAATAAATATTTTATATATTATTATTTATATTATTTAATATTTATTTTATATAAAATAGTATATATTATATTATATTATAAAAATTATTTAATATAAATTATATTATAACACTATAAATTATATATAATTTTTTATATATCCAATAATATTATTTATTTTTAAATTTATAAAAAATATATAAATAATTAAATTCTTTTAAAATAATAAAAAATTAAAAATAAAATTTATTATTATTATTATAGTGATGATGATACTAATAATAATGATAAAAATAAAAATAATATTTATAAGATAATAATAGTAATATAATGATTATAATATAAAAATATTATATAATAAAATAAATTTTTATTTTACATATTATTTGATTATCAATATTTAAAATAAATAATTTTATATAATATTATAATATTTTTATGTTATTTAATATTATTTTATGTAAAAATAATATATATTATAATATTATATTATAAATAATTATATAATATAAATTATATTATAATATTATAAATTTATTATAATGTATATATTAAATATTATTATAAATTTTATTTTTATTATGTAAAACTTAGATAGATAAAAATTATTTTTTAAAATAACAAAAATATATTATTATTATTATTATTATTATTATTAGTATTATTAATGGTTTAATTATAACAGGATTGGATCAATTTAAGAATAAAATTATTTTAAAATTAAAAATATCATTCAATAAATTTTATTTTTTATTTTAAAATTTAAGTTAAAACTGTTTTAAAAATAGTTAAAAATAATTTTTATCAAACAAATTTTATTTTTAAAATTAATTTAAAAATTAAAAATTAAAAACTCACGACTACTTCTTAAGATCTTAAATTTTTTTAAATTTAAAAATCTTGTAAATTATTTTTAACAAAGTTTGTTAATTTTTTTTTAAAAAAGTTAAACATAAAATTTATAAAATCTAACCAAATTCAACCTATATCCATCCTTAATTATTTTTTTACAATTATAATAATAAATAAAAATTTATAAATTTAATTATAGGATTAATATTACAAAAATTAGACATAAATCTAATTTAACCATATATATTTTGTAGAACTTATAATCCATCTCCTTGCATTTAAGATTCAACAACAATTCAACTTCAAAAATTAGCTTATAAAATTAAAAATGCTTTTAAAAATTATATTTAATTAACTTATAAAATTAAAAATACTCTTAAAAATTATCTTTAACTGAGATAGAGTACATGAAACTTCACAATCGTAAGTGAGCTCAAACCTTACTAAATCTAACTTTGTGCCAACACTCTTACATTTTATGTTACTTGTGCTCTAAATTCAATATAAGAAAAAGTGCTTGCAATTTGAAGGTATTTATCAAGAAACACAAAGTAGCATAGTGAAATTTAATTTTTTTTCTTTTTTATGATTGTTTAGCTTCATTTTATCTCACATTTTTTATTTCTTACCACTTATTGTCTAAACAAAAATGTTTTCCATTAATATTAATAAATAATTAAATTTTGATTATAAATTAACAAATTTCACATTGATGAATTAGAAAAAAATAAAAAAATTTATATAAATAAAATAATCATGAGTTCAAAGTGATAAAGCATTTTTAGATAATAAAAAAAACACTTCTCACACTTACTAATTTAAAGTTAAATAAATACTCTACTATAATTAATTAATATAATTTAAAACATAAAATAAATTAATCAATATAATATAAATCACACAAATAAATTAAGTAATACAATCTAAAGATAAAAATAAATTAAATTTCATCATGTTTTCTAAATTGACAATTAATAGGTTCAAAATAAAATTTTTATTAAACTATGTATCATTTTTGAACACTTCAGATCCACACATTTCATTTTCTTGGTTAAATATGGACAAAACTGAACTATTTGTCCAAACCAACGTTAGAGTTTGAGAAATATGGATAATGGTAAACATGCATAATTTTTGTATTTTTTATAATGTAGGAACCGATGTAAAAAGTTGGCGATAATATTTTTGAAAATAAAATAGTCAAAATTTTACATCGGTTATTCGTTTAACCAATGTAGTAAATAGTTTCTACATCGATTCTGAAAAACAATCGATGTAGAAAGTCTTTCTCTTTTTTCTTTTTTTTCGATTTTGGTCATCTTTAACCTCATTCTTTAAATGTCTAGTTTCTTGTCTCGGTCTTTACTCTCTGTTTTTTGTTTACGTCTTAGACATTGTTGCCGTCGATGTTGCTCATCGTTGCATTCTGTCATTACGTTCGTGGTCGTCGTCGTTGTGAACATTGCATCCGCTCAAAGTCGTCATCGCGCACCCTAAAGTATGAGCAACCTCCGTCGTATTTATCATTATTTATCCATCTCCTTTTGTTATTATAGTTGAAATTTACATTTATATTGGTTGTTTTCTATAGTTTGCAAGCTTTTTATTTGGCTACCGTCGTGCCTTCGCTCGACTACCGCTCGGACACTGCTCGACCACCGTTTTACCATTGTTGTGTTGACTGTGAGGTATTTATGTGAAAGTTTGCTTATGTTAACTTGAACAAAAAAGCCTTTGCACCTTTTGCTTTGTTAGGTGATATGTATATTATAGTATTAATTTCATTTTAAATATAGGTAATACTTGAGTGCATGAACTTGGTTTTGAAACATTGAACAATCTTCCTAACTTAAGAATATAACCTAAGTTCAGCCTATGTAGATAAATTGTTAAGGGAATATTTTTAATTCATAAAGAATCTATAACTAAGTTTATTAAGGTCATAATAGATATGAGATAGGTTACTTGTAGTTGATCACGACTTATTATTAATTACTAAAATGATAATTATCATAATTATATGTCTAAATTGCATGTTAATCTTTCTAAGTTAAATTGGTTTCTTTTCTTGAGTTTAAATATAAGCATACCCTTCGTTTCCCGTTCAAGGTTGAATACAATGAGTATATTATTGAATAAGTAAACAATTCATTGTATTCAATCTTGAATTGTCCAAGTTGGACAGTTTGGAACTAAAATTTTTTATTCAATGGTTAACAATTTTTTCTTAAATCCTTATTTTAAAACTTTTAAAATTACAATACATTTGATGTAATTTTAAGTTATTTCATTTGTAAATTAAAATTTAATAATAAATAATGATATATTTAGTTTAAATATATAAATTATGTTATTTCTGTATTGTGTCTGGTCATTCTATTTGTATATGCAGGTATTATAATAAATATTATGGTAGTATACCTAAACAAAATAAACATTTAAAAAAATGGACTTTTTACATCGGTTTTACCTACAACTGATATAAAAAATATACTTTTTACATTGATTTTATAACCGATGTAAAAAATCTTATTTTCTATATTGTCCGTTTTAACACCGTTTAAATAATCGATATAAAAAATTCATAACAACCAATGTAAAAAATTTATTTTTCACTAATAAAACTAGATAGTTAAAAATTACGGTCAAAGTTCTTCACATAGCTTCGAATAAAGTTGTAGTAATTCTAATAAAATGGTTTCCATATTCCATTAGCGATATTCCACAAGCGAAAGTCTTGCTAACTGCAACATGCATGCTAGTCTTGTTAATTTCCAAATAAATAACAACAAGAAAAGGTTAAACAAGAGAAAATTGAATGATGTTAATTTCTTGGTAACTTACCTAAAAGATTCAAGCACATGAAATTGAGATTGAAATTAGGAGAGTTTATCCAAAGGCATGTTGAAACCTTCAACCCAATTGATATTTTGAGGATCCCTTGTTAAGGCTACCCGAGATTGAGTAAGGATAAAGTGTAAGGAAAAGTAACTAATAGAGGTAGCATTATATGAGACCTACTTGGACTCGAAGGAAAGAGAGAAGAACGGTTGAAGTTAGTTTTAAAGTTGGGCCAACAAAGTTTATGGAATCCCATGGTTAACCAAAAGAAATAGCCCTCAATGCTTGCAAGCTTCCTCAAACTTGTCCTTCTCATGCGTTAAACGTTGAAGATCTATGACCAATGGTAGAATGGATGGCGAGTGAATGAGGTACTGGAAAATGGGAGCTTGGAATCCTTTCCTCCCCATCCTTTAGGTCCTAATTAGTCCATGAGTATACCTATTATACATTAATAAAAAGATTGTTCATCACAAACTTCAAGTTTGAGAGAGAGAATCAAAATATCTATAATAGAATTAATTTGGTATAAAATCAATAACATACGTATTATTAAATACTTTTTCATTTTTTTTATTTTTTAAAATAAAAAATTTATTTCTATTTATGTATTTATTTTAGTTTTAAAAATATTATTAATTATAAATTTTATATAAATATCTTTATATCTATTTTATGGTTATTAACAATAATAAGAAAAATAAAAGTAAAAGATAAATTAAAAAAATAAATATATATCTTTTTAAAAAATAATATTAATTTTATTTTTTAATATTTATATTTTTAGATGGATAAAAAAAGCAGAAAGTATTTTAAATTAATTAAAAAATAAATATGAAATGATTTTATATTTTTAATATAATAAATATATTTATTGTTTGTTTATTAACACATTAAAAATAATCTCAAAATAGTTTTATAAAAAAATGTTCTATTGAATGGATATTGATACATAAGACACATTTGATAGTGAGGATATATTATAAAAATAAAATAAGATATAAAAATAGATAAATAGATGTTTAGGTGTATATTGAATAAAAAATAGATAATATTATTTTATTTTATTTTGTACTTGAAATAAATTAACAATAATGGGATAGTATATAAATTATATATAAATAATAAAAGTATCATTTTATTAAAAATACACATAATTTTTTAAAAATTATTTTTCTAATTTAAATTAGTAACTTTTAAATAAAAGTTATATAAATTAAAATACTAAAATTGTGAAAATATTTGTATAAAATAAATAAAAAATATTAACAATAATTTTTATAAAAATATTAAGATTTTTATTTTTAAATTTATATCTAAAAAATTTTATAAATTTTTAAAAAAATACTCAAATAAAATTTTAAGAAAAATATTAAAAACTTTAATTTCATAAAATTTAATCTAATATGATTTCAAAAAATAAAATTAGTTTTTGATTTAATTTAATTCTGCAAAAATGATTTCAAAATACTATAATTAATATTAAAATTATTGTTTGTAAAATTTATTAAAAAATTTAATAAAATACCATTTTTAAATAAAAATAGATAAAATGAAAAAATATGAAAAATCATCAAATGAAAAAAATTATTATTTTAAAATGGAATTTATTTGAATTATCATAATATAATAATTTATGTAGTAACTTATAAATTTATAGTACTAATTTTGAAAAGGCAATAATTTGAATAAGATGTGATAAAAAAATAATTAGTATGTAGATAAATTTTAAAAGGTACAAATTTAAATAAAATATTATAACAAATAATTATTATTTTAATTAATTTATAAAAAAATAATAGTTTGTATAATATATATAATAACAAATAATGTAGAAACTTTGGAAATTAATTTTAATAGCTATAAATATTTCTTATTACCACGTAAAAGAATTAAATGGATGAATTTTTAAATTTGAAATGGCATGCAAATAAATATTATCGTCTTAACTATAATAATTTATTTTTACCATTTTCTATTCAAATTAAAATTTTATGTAATTTATACCTATTTAACATAACAGAATGTTTACTATATTAAGAATAAAAATATCTATTCTTTTTATTTTAAATTTTATTCAAATTTTAAAGTATTTCGTGTAATGTAGGGAAAATTCACTGGTTATACACAATGCTAAGACTAATATTTTCAAGTAGAAATATTTGTTCAGAAACAGAAAAATATTAATTGAAAATTATAAATTAGTAGATTTAATAATTTTAACATTTATGATGAAATAATAGTAGTTATTATAATTAAAAAAATTTCTATAATAAAGGAAATTAATTAAATAAAAAAAATAAGTAAGAATTTTTTTAATAGTTTCTATAATCACATTAATTAAAGTTATTTGTCTAAAATGTTAAAAAAAATTATGAAAATTTTACCATATCAATTTACGTGAATCAAATTAATAAAATTATATATGGATTAGTATTTTTAGTGAATTAAATGAAAAATTACTTAACATGATAAAATTGGAATATTTATATAATTAAATGCATATGAATTTTATATTATTTTTTATTTTTTATCTCATTAAAAATAGTTTGAACACATTATACGTTTCTTAGATTTAATATACAAATTGGTATATCCTTAATAGAGAAATTTTTTTAATGATAATGATATTAATATCAGTACTAAAATATTAAACATCATAAAATATTTATTATTATTAATTTTAAAAAATAGATAAAAAATTGAATATATGAACTAATTTTTTATTATTAGTCAATTTCAATAGCTTATTTATTGCTATTAATTGATGAATTTATAATATCTATTATAATTATATTCATTATAAATATTTATGTAAAAAATTAAATGGAAAAAATTAAAACAAAAATAAATGAGACACGAAAGAGTATGTGTGTATAATATATATATATATATATATATATATATATATATTACATCATAATGAAAATAATTCATGTCTATATAATTATACTAATTAATATTTTCACACAATTTTTTGAGAATATTATTTCATTATTATTTAAATATTTATCATGTCATAAAATTGTATATAAAGAATTATTGTAGTTTTAATTTCATTCTTTATTTGTTTATTTTTTTTAGAAACATTATAATATTATATGCAGTTATTGTTTACTATTTTAAAATATAGTTTTATTATTATTTGTGTTTTTAATGAAATTATTTTATTAACATTTTTATTTTAAAACTCAATTTGTGGTCAATATATATATATATATATAATTTTTGTTATTTTAAATGTATTATTAGTATTTTATTTTATAATTACAAAACTCAATTATTATTTTAAATTTCATGATTATTCGGCTTTTTTTGGTATTGCTATTATTGTTCAAATTAAAAATTATTTTATTATTTTTGCTACCATATTCCCATGCCAAAACTGTACAAAGTAACCAAATATAAACTTGACCAAACCGAATCACCGGTTGTTACAAATTGTTTTTAATTAATAACCATGCTTTTACGGTATGATTTTTACAAATTGATTTTAATATTCTCACAACATAAATTATGGGATGAAAAATTTATTAAAAATATGTTAGTTTAGAAAAAATATAAAAGTGAAGTTTCAACCAAAATTTATTAATGAAAAGAATATTTTAAAAACATTTTATAAAAGGAAATTTTAATTAAAAGTTAGTTATAAATAAAAAAATATTAGCACCTTTTTAAAAAAAAATGGTATTCATAGTTACATGTAAAACTTTAAAATAGATTTGAATAAAAATTTATTTAATTTCTTTTTTATAATAAAAATAAAATATTTAATAATATATATATATATATGCGAAAAAATAAAATAAATACATAAAATAGTATAACAAAATTATTCTTACGTATTCTCTCAAAGGATGAGAAACTTAAAACTATGTATTTTTATCCATTTGATTGATTGAAAAAGAAATTTTGTTTAAAAACAATTTAAAAAATTTGAAAAGATTTTCTTTAAAATTAAATTTTAGGAAACAAGTTTTGATCATTTTGTCTGAAAATAATTTTTTTTAAAAAAATTGTTAGAGTTTAAATTTTTTTGAAAAAGTTTTAATTTTTGATGAAATTGAAATTAAGTGAATTGTGAATTTTGATAGTTTAAAATAAACAGTTTTTTTTATATTTGTTTGATATTTAATACTCTAAAATCTATGCATGTCTAAAAGTTTAGCAATAGTAGAGAATTTTATACAAATAAATATAATTTTTTTATTTAAAATGTATTATTTAAAATTTATATATTAAAAATAATATTTCAAATCCGGTTTAAGATACAGATTGTAGTACTATAAAATTTTAATATTTTAAAAAATTATGAAAACAAAAAAATATTACATATAAATTTAAGGTTGATTGTATAAGATATAAAATTAAAAATATTTATTTAAAATATATAATTTAAAATTTTTTATTTTAAAAATAATATTCGAAATCAACGTGTAGATATGGTTTGAAATAACATACAATTATGATGTAAACTTTTTCAATTATAAAAACATGTAAAGATAGAAAATATTATATACAAATTTAAAATTTATTATGTAAAATTAAAATTAAAATTTTTATTTAATGGTAAAAAATATTTTTACATTAAAATGATTAAAATAATTAAATACAAACAAATGAGTAAAAAACAAATAAGTTGTAAAAATATAAATTTATTAATTACGTTGGTAAAATGGAAAAGAAAAAAATGTTTTACATAGATCAAAATCCCATAAGTCCAATTCACAAATTTTTGAAGCCCAAAATTCTCTGTTGTTGAGTTCTACTGCTGTTGGGCTAATCCCAAGTTTAGCAATTTGTAGAACAAACTGAAGAATTAACCATGTTCTTTTTTTCTTTTGCTTCCTTGTACAAGTTTGGACTCCGAGACATTGAGCAAGATAATACAATCCATCCCTCTTTATGTTTTTCTTCTTTTATCCTATTTTAATATTTATTAATTGATTGTTTGTCCAAACTGAATATATCAATTTAATTAAGTTTAAAAGATGTTTTCTATTGTGAAAAATATTAGGATGTTTTATTTATCTTTATAAAAATTTCATTTGTTTTAATCTTTAATTTCAATAAAAAATGTAATTTTAATCTTTTATAAGAAATTAAAAATTATAATTTTTGTAACTTTTGAAGATAATAATTAAATCAATTGTTTTCATAACTAAATTAAAATACATCAGATATTTGATTAAAAACTTATTTATACCTACATATTAAATATAAGATATTTTTTTTAATTTATAATATATATTATTGTTATAATGATTAGCATTACAATAAATTTTAAAAATTAAAAATTACAATTAAGTATATGTATATATAATGATTAAATATATTTTATTTTTAGTTATTATATTTAATTTTTTTACTTTAAAAATTTATAATTCATAGTAATTTATTTTAATATTATTTCTTTTTAACTTTTGAAAGTAGACACTAACATTATAATGCTATAATGTTAAAAAAATGTAAAAATTAATTTAAAAATAATTATATTTATAACAGCTCAATTGAAAACTATCATGATATAAGAATTAAATCACAAAATTATTATTAAAAAAAATTGTTTTAATAAATTTTGCTCATCACATTTACTTTATTATTAAATTAACAAAATATCATAATTATTTTTATTTTGTAGAGATGTACAAAGAGGTAATTTGGATACTGTAATAATTTTTGTGACTAACAAGTAAAGTAATGTATGAAATTTTAAATATGGAGACGATGATTCTTCACGTTGCAATTTCCACTGGACAAGAGGATATGATCGAAATGTTGATAAAAGAAAGTGTCAAAATGGCTTCTGTTGGAATGTGATACAAAGAATACTACACATATTAGAAGGTTTGATTTAAGTTCAACAGCAAAAAGCAGAATTAATACTTTGATTAGTTTTGGACTCTTTACAAGTTGAAAATTGAGGGATTTATCAAAGAGGGATCCTCAATTCCAAACATTCGAAAGGATGTGAAGGACTGGTGATAGTTGATTCAATGTACTTTTTTAGTTCAGAACATAAGTAGTTATGATAAATTATGTACGTAAATACATGTTTCATATATATGTAAATTATATGTCTTGTATTACATCTTTCAGAACTAGGAAAAAAGTCTTTGAAACAATTATATTGTAAGCAAAACTATAAATATATATAGTTTCATGATGTAAAGATATATGAAAAGCATTCTATAAAATTTTTGAAGTTATATCTTGCCTTCATCCATTATTTCTTGTAACTGTTATCGCATCACGTAAGTTGAACTAAAGATTATTGGAAGGATAGTATGAGTAATTTAATTTGTATACTTTTTATTATCATTTTACTACTTTAGATTTTGATGTTTATTATTAAGGACACTGGTTAGAGCTCACAACTTGAGGGTTTTAATCCAATCTCCAAATTTTCCTAGATAAGTATGTGAAAGCCTTAATAGAACTTTAGTTGAAAGTTGATTTATCACATAAACAAATACACAACTCTGGCTCTTGTTGCAGAGTTGAGTCACATTATCTCCATAGCCAGATGCATGGTTAAAAGAAGCAAAAACTTGTTAACAATCAAGACTAACATACCACTTGTGTTGGTTGTTGTTAAAGGCAATAAATTTTTTACCACTACTCCAACACCAAGTCATGACCACATTTCTATCAAAGACCACTACGTTATATAATTTCTTTTGATTGAAGACTATTTTGTTATGCATATGTCATATATTTCACAAAATGTGATTCATATTATGTGACAATAGGTGGGCTTACCTCCTCTAGTGCAAGAATGAATCCATAAAAAACTATTTTCAACTAATGTGAAGGTAGATAAAAGACCTCTATCTAACCGACTATCTTTTTACATAGGGCCCCAACTGCATTACATTGTATGTCTCTTTCACGTTGTAGGCTCCACTCGGATCCCACGACCACACCCATAAGCATTCATCCAAATGGAATATATGGCCTTCGTTTATCTTCTCTAACAATCTTTGTAACTCCTAATTTTCCCATTCAAACAGCATCTTACGTCAATTAAATGACCAATGTTGGTCACCCACACCACTTATCCTTCCAAAAGCAGGTTGTTAACCCATTTCTTACCCTACATCTTATGCCTAAGTGAAACCAATCCTGATCATATACCTTTCCTATTGATAGGATATCATTAAGAAATCAAGAATAATGGACTTGTTTAACATTCGAACCGTCAGTAAGCATGTTATCACCATATATAGCTTGAATCACCTTCATCCATTCCATGTTCTTCTCTTGTAGCAACTTTCATATCCATTTTAAGAGTAATGATTCATTGAGAATGTGTAATTTCTTAACATCTAGACCACCCTTATGGATAGTCTTTGTCACATCATCCCTCTTGTCCCAAGCTACCCTCTTAGAATTATCCACACCCCCAAAGAAACGCTCGTTGAATTCTCGTTAAAGTGTTAATTATTTTCTTTAGGGCCATGAAAAAGGAAAAGTATAAGATTGGTAAGCTTGTTAGGAAAACTTTCACCAACGTTACTCTCCTTCCTAACGAGATGTGCCTTCCCTTCCAGGTTACCAATTTAGATTGAAATATCTCCATCACTTTCCTCCAGCATGTTGATTTTTTAGGATTCTCCCCTATAGGCAAGCCTATATAGATAAAAGGAAATAGACCATGTTTACACCCAAGAAAGAAGGCCGTTGTTGACATAAAGTTATGTGGAACATTCACACCGTAGATGCTATTTTTTGAGAAGTTTACCCTTAGGGTGAACTTAAGTTCAAAGCACCAAAAAATCACCTTAAGGGTCCATAAGTTTTGAAAGTTTTCATCCCCAACAAAGATTATGTCATCTGCATACTGCAATAACTACATTGAGGTTTGGTCTATTATTTGATAAGGCTTGTATAAGTTTGCCTCAATTGTGTTGCTCAGCATTCCTTTGATAGCTTCTACAACCAGCAAGAACATGGTAGGTGCGAGTGGACTACCTTGCTTAAGACCTCTCTGGATATCTGCTTCTTTTGTCATGCCACCATTGACAAGCACAAATAGGAAACCTCCAAAGACACTTGCAGCCAACCATTTCTTCCATTTGCATTAAAATCCTATCATCCCCCGAACGTATTCTAAGAAGATCCAAGAGACCAAGTCATAAGCTTTTGCAAAATCAACTTTTAATATGTAGAAATTTTAAATAAAGATAGGTAGAATAGTGGTAGAAAGGATAGGTAATGCTTTTTCCAAAAGCCCAACTTGGACATAATTTTATCCAATATTGGTTTCCATATGCTAACTTGTCTTGAATTTTCACCTATTGGAATACCTAGATAATTGAAAGGTATTGACAGTAACTTGCAATAAGCAAACTTGCAAAATTGGAAGTTATACTTCTCGGGGAATAGATCCTTGTGAATTTTCTCTTAGAAAAAGTTAATCTTCAAATAGAAATCCAATTCAAAGCACCTTAATATGCTCTTCAATATCAAAACATTCCTTTGTAACATTTCATCAATAAACACCAAATAATCTGTAAACTAGAGATGTGTAATTTCAATGTCGAGGTTGCCCACTTTATATCATGCAAAGAGATGCTTTTGCGTTGCTTTCTGATTAAGACACTCAATTCTTTAGTTACTAAGTGAAATAAAAAGGGGGCTAAGGGATCTTTCTATCTTACCCTTTTAGCTACATTCAATTCATGTGTGGGACTTCCATTAACCAATACTAAGCTAGTAATTGATCCAAACATCCTTTAATCCAATTTTGCCATCCCACAAAAACTCATCTTCTTTAACATAAATTGCAAGAAATCCTAACTAATTGAATTATAAGTCTTCTCGAAGTTCACTTTGAAAATTAAGCATAGTTTATTTGAGCGCTTGGCCTAATCTATGACTTTGTTTACCATTAGGACTCCATCTAAGATATTCCTTCCCCCATAAAAGCAAATTGTTTCTCCAAAATATCATTGGTAGCACTTGTTTTAGTCTTTTGGCTAGAAGCTTATAAATTATTTTCCACAAGCAACCAATTAGAGAGATAGGTTTATACTGCCCTAACTCCTACGAATTATCACACTTAGGAATTAGGATAGAAAGGATAAAGTGTTGTCCTTAGTAAGCTTGTCATTCTTGTGAAACTCCCTTAACATACAACACATATCCTTCTTAATTAAATACCAGCACTCCTTAGTAAATATGAAATTAAATTCATCTGGTATTGCCATTACACTCCCAAACTTTCTGGAAGGTTTCTAACTCTGAATTCCTATGAAAGAAACATATTATTTGCCTCTTCAATGTTGGAAAAAGATAGTCTTTCCAATAAAGGACGTTCCCACACATTTTCCTTGAAACGTTCTTTAAACAACTTATAATACCTTTTGTGCGTTTACTGTGCGTACAAAGTTTTATCCACAGGCAAGTGCACCCGTCAATGTAGGAAGGGGTATTTAAAATTGTTCCCTCAAAGACTATTTCAACAATCTTAATGAATGATTAAATCCTAACTTTTGAGCTCACTAGAAAAAGGTTTGTTTAGAAATATTTAAAGTGAATGTAAAAAGGGAATAAAATGAAAGTAAGCGATTTAAAGATAAAAGGGCACAAATACGAGTTTAATTATGGAGAGATATGAGACTTTGCTTTCCTTTCTAATTTTACCCAATTTCACCCCAACTCCCTTATGAATGATTTGAGTCAATTGCTAACCATCCGTTCTCATTCCATTACTACCCAATGATCATGCAATAACAATATTTTTTCCCTCAAGTTACTATCCCAATGATAATGCAAGGTATATAATTAATTAAAGCATAAAGAACATGCGGATTTGTTAAATTAATAAATGATTAGAAATCAAGAATTCCGATTGATCTTCCAAAACCCTTAGATTCAGTTTACCTTATAGTTCCGTTAATTAGATAATGGTACGATCACCTATCTCCTAATTATCTTAGAAATTAATTTTCATTAATTAATTATGCATAACAAGGAAAACACAATTGAATAGAAATACACAATCATTCATAAAAAGGAAAAGGGTTCAATTGGTTACATTATAAGTTTCACCAAAGCCCTATGATTTGGGGATTAGTTACACATCGAGAGATAAGATAAACAAAAACATACTAATCCAACAAAATAATCCATAATCCTAATTTTAGAAATAGAATGACAAAACTATAATGTCAGCATAGCTAACAATAGTACGTTGCAACTCGTACTGTGAAAGAGTTTCTATCTCTAAATCTTACGAAGGGATACTAAAAATGGTATGATAATGGAATGGTGTGTCTCCGGTGTAATGATAGACTTATGTCCCGGAGAGTGGTGTGGCCTTTGGGGCCTAGGGTGGGGTCATGTGGTGAGTATAGCCTCCCTTTTATAGACGTGGATTAGGGTTTCAATGTGGTGGACTGAGGTTGACCTAGCTGCTTCATTAGCCGTCGCGACCAATCTACGTAATCTTGCAGCACCGAAGGGCTGACGTGTCATTGTTGCATTAGTTGTATTATCTTTTTATGCTTCTTTTACCCTCTTTTTGGTCCAAAATTTGCCTATTTTTGGATTCTTTGCTTGCGTTACCATTCCTGCAAAAATAAGAAAAATTAAGTACAATTACAATTAAATAATCATAAATTATATTGTAATTATAACTAATTTTTCACAGATAAATCAACAGAATGGTGGTTTATCAATACCATATTTTATAGTTGTTGATTCCTTAACCCCAAACCCCTTCTACTAGCAAGCCATGAATGGTATTGTGACTTTTCCCATTAATGATGGAGTGGAAAAATGAGGTATTTGAGTCTCCTTCGTGTAACCATCTATAATGCGATTTCTGATATACAAAGAATCATACACATGTGTTAATCTCCAAAACTCTGCCAACAACTCATTCCTTTTCAAAATATCTTCCTTTCTAATCCCTTTGCCCTCATCTAACCGATCTAGGTCATTTATCCACTGAATTGTTTTAGTTATTGATCTTTGTATTCCTCCAAACTCTTCCTTATTCCATTTTTCAATGCACCTTTGAATAATTTTAGTTTCTCCTTGAACACATAAGCCCCCCACCGTTGTACGACAAAATCTTTTCAACTCGTTTCTACCATTTGAAGGAATTTAAGGTCCTGAAACCAACAGTTAAGACATCTGAATGGTTTTGGACCCTAGTCTTGCATAGAATATTTCAACAACATCGGACAATGATCAAAGACAAACTATTAAGGGCAATTTATGCAGTTGTAAGCCAATTTTTAAGCTACCCATCCGTCACCAAACACATATCCAATCTATTCTTAGCTCTTGAATTTGTCCTATACCGTGTAAATTTCTTGCCCAACAGCGGAATATCCAACAATTCCATATCCATAATAAATTGGTTGAACTTATTACACTCAGTAAAAGCCTCTTGTGTTTCTCCAAAGTCACCTTTATGTTCTCATTGTGAATACCAATTCTTGTCCGGACCACTTTTATTAAGATCACAAAGATAAATCGAAAAAATAGAGAGAAGTAAAAGGGAATTAAAGATAAAAAGCCTAAAAGAAGAAGAGAGACGAGAAATGAATATAAAATATATATAAAATAGATAGTAAGTAGTGCAAGTAAAAGATAATAGAATGGAAGGGGTTAAATAAAAATTGGAAAAAAACAATAAAAACAAGTGACCATCCCTATAGACTAGGTTTAGTTAGGAATTAGTTAGGTTAGTTAAAAGTTAGTTAGGGTTGTTATTTGTAGGTTAGAAATTAACTAAAGGAAGAGGGGGTATAAAGGGAATTTGGGGAAGAATTTGAGGGGGATGGTTTTTTTTTTCTTGGTACGAACATTTTGAAAACTGATTCTGGAAAAAGTGGAGCTTGCTCTCTCGGTTGGGGAGTTTCTTGGCTTGGTTCGTGATTTTCAGGAGGGATTCTTGAAGCTCTCTCCCACTCTTCCCCAGCCGAAAAGGTTCCTACAACTTTCTTCGATCTTGAGAAAGAAGATTCGGGTTTATTGGTTAAATTGTCTCCAATTCCTCTGAGTTTTGTGGCGGAATCATAGTAGTTTCCCCTGTTCGCAAGCACTTACGCTATCAGGTATGCTCCCGCTCATCAGTTGCGCTTTTATTCTTAGTTTTTTGCCAACTTCAGCATGCTCAAGACTTGACTGGATTGGAGCCTGGAGGATGTTTAGAATTAATTATGGTTATTCGTTTGAATCGCATATGTGAATAAAGTCATGGTTGTTTTACAAAGTCACTAAAATTGAATGCTGCATTCAAGAGGTCCAATTCTGTAAATGTGTTGTTGTTTCAGATAACCTTGAAGTAAATAGGTTTGCCAACCATAAATTGACCAATTACCGGATATAATTCAACTCAGGAAGCAAGAATTTGTGATTTGTTATTCTGTGACTGGTTCTTAGACTAGATACCATTTTGTTAACTAGATGTTGGTTGCTTAGTAAATAATACTTCTGGTAGTATCCATTATCAGTAAACCTGGCTTAATAATACTAGCACACAACCAGTGTGGAATCTGGTTGTTGGCATGAGCACCTAGATTTACTGGCAGCAAGCCTTGAGTCCTTGCTTTGAGCTGGCCATAGTCTGGTTAGAAGCCAGGCTCTAGTCAATGAAGGGTAAGGGAATGATGTTGATGTCCCGGCTGAAATCTGTCATACCGAATCAATAGGGAAGGAACCAGGTCTATAGGATAAAGTCTAGCAAGCCTAATAGGTGAGTTTGGATCATGTCAATCTCAGATCTTGTTTAAATCAACTAGAGTGTGAGCCAACTGGGCAGATATTCAGAAGGCCAAGTCACATAACCAGAGCAAAACCAGTAATTTGGCTGGCCAGTTAGCCAGGTTATTAGGGGGAGTTATCAGGCAGACAAGAGGCCATTGTCTAGGTTTCAGTAGCCCTTATTTCAACCATAGGTTGTGGAACACTACCCGGGTCTCTTAACCCATAAAGACCTGAGCATACCTTCAAGAACCCCTGATCCTTTTATATATGAGCTCTCATGGGAAACTAGAAGGGAATTAAAACTGAATAGAATAGTTATGAGTTGAATATAAGGCCTTTGTGGGGGTTAGCAGCTGGCCATGATATTTGATTACTAAAGAGCTTTCAACTCCAAAGCCTGACATTTATAGCGTGAGGTTTGAACCTAAAGACTGTACTTGTACCAATACTTATAAGATTATAAATGAAAATAGAGAGGGTTGCTGGTAGTGGTGCTTAGTAACTAAAAAGGGAGGTCAAGTTCAGTTTGGAACCATGATGGGAGATGGACTGTGTAGGCAGAGTGAAAAGACTCAGCTATGCAGATTTAGCAGGTAGGTCTAGTCTGAGAAACATCAAGCAGTCTGGTCTTTATCTCTGTTGAGTTTTCAGTTTGCTTATACAAGTTCTGGTTTGGCATCAGGAGGTATGGAGAGCCAAGGCTAGAGGGTCATGATTTAGTAAAGAGTCTGTTGGTTCGATTTTGGGTTTGAATGGATCCACAAAATTTGATAACATATTAGTCTCTCATGCTGAACTACCTTCACAGACTCTAGGCCAACAATAGGCCCATTGACAGAAGCTCTTACTTCTAGCCACCCAGTTTTTGATTTCAATACCTACAGGGATTGGAACCATTGTTCTCATTCCCAATTAGCCCAGATACTATGCCAAGTCTAGGTCAAAGCAAGGATAGTAAACTTGTTCATATATGCATACATCTTACAAATTTAGGATTCTTATCTCAAGCCTAAGACAGCAAGCCATTGAGGTTCTAACCTTGGGCCACTCTCAACCAAAACAACGTCAGGATTTGTCCCATTAGATAAAGAAAGATCCAAATATAGGAATTCAAATCAGTGTCCTTGATGGAGCTTGGGACCAGGCAACTTTTCCTTTTCAATTCTCTGAAATTGAGGCAGCAATCATGCTGCCTCCTGATCCTATGTTCTCAATCCTACATACCTGTATTATAAGCTTGAATTAGGTGGCTAATGAGCCTGAACCATAGGTCAAAGGCTCAGGTTTCAGAGTAGGGTAGGGAACTAGTCCAGCTAGTGATTTTGTATGCTCATCCTGTTGAAATTGGATAACCTGCTAACAGATCCCTGCATGGCCTAATACTCTGGTTTCAAGATCATTCTGGAGGTCTTTGGGTTAAGGTGTGAATTCATTACATGGAACTTTGCAATAACAAGTTAGCAGGAGTCTTCAAACGTAATTACTAAGGGTAGGTAAAAGTAAACAGTGATACTGGCCTAAGTGGTACAAGACTAAGGCCTGATTATGCTGCACCTGCAAGATAAAAATTAATGTGCACTTAGAAGATTGGTTAGAAAGAGTCCATTTGGTAGTTTTGGGTTTAGTTGCAGGTAGCAGAACATTCCCTGTGTTTGTGATCAATTGAATCTGCTCTGGCAGGCTACCATCAAGTTCCATGCAAAGATAATGCATTAGTTTAGTTGATAGCAGGGATCAAAATTAGTTGAAAGTAGAATGTAATTTCTTTTTATAAAACCAATCACTTAATGGATTCAGTCCTAGACAATTTTAGGATGTTCAAAAACCCTTACCCATTTGACTGGTTGACTTAGAGAATGGGAATGAAATCCAGGCCTTAGAAAATTAGACATTGGAATGAGAGACTGTCCATGTTAGCAGCAGTGGGCTCAGGTTAAGGATCTGCTGTCAAACACCTTTGTATGGTGATTACTGGTCAGTAAACCAGTCTTTGCAGCAGGCCACTCAAGAACGCAGAAACATAGCTATGTTGAATGAGTAATGCAAACTACCGATCCCATTCACCCTGTGCATTCTTTGGCAAGTGTGGATTCTTTAGTCATATTCTGTCATAGCAGTATCAAATGTAGTAACAGTTACCAGTAGGCTACTCCTTTGGCCAAATGGGAAATGGATCACCTAAGATGCTTAATCTGCACCAGAAATGCAAGTTAATGCTAGAACTATGGCATCAGGTTTGTGGTACCTATGATCGCAAATTCATATACTGTTCCTGTTAGATGCAGAGATACAAAATGCATAGTTTTGACCCCAAACACATCAGGACAGCTGTCAAACATTACAACAGCTCCTAACAGCTAGGATTCTAGCTTAGGGTTCTCTGTAATGACATTTAAATTCATGCATAAGTCACCATTCACCACCCAGTCTTGGCCAAATGAAAGATCATGCATATCAAAATAGCAACAAGAAATCAAATGATGAAAAAGAGTGGCTTGCCATAGCATTTTCAGCCAAGGCATAGTTATAGGTGGCTTCGTCCAAATTTACTTCAGTATGACCTGCACCTGTTAGCAGTAAAAGGGATAGGATTATAATTCAGTGTTAATATAAACCATGGCCTGGTTATAGACTGGTTTTGGATGGCCCACCCAGTGCCTTGCTTACAATGCAATCCGTGGTTCCAAAGCAAAAAACCAGAAATAGATCAGAACCTAACCCCACTCAAAAAACAGAAGTTGGCTCTCAAAAATGAGACATGGGTAAGAATTTGATAGGTAGGATTCTGTTTTCTCTAGTGAATATGGTAAATAGTCCTAGACTGCACCTAATGCAAACTTTTTAGCATAGCAGGGACTGAAAAAAAAGTCTTTTATTTCCTCCCATACGGCTGCACCAGGGTAATGTAGGCTAAGCACCCTGTTTGAATCCAAGAGTGGTCGGTTTAGCAGGTAGGTGGCCCTGAGGTTTGGTCTGCCCTTATAGTCTTCAAGAAGTATTTTGACAACTGATTTAGAATTGGAAACTAAGCCTAAATCTATGATCTGATATTTGGTTTTAGTTACAGTTTGAGGAATGCATGCCTGATTCTGCACATAATAAATTGTTAGAGGATGCTGAGTTTAGAACTTAGGCATGTCAAGTGGGCAATTTTCTTTAGCTTGCCCCTGTAAATATATCTCAGATCTGAACCAGCATGTGGTAGCAACAGTTTAATGCATAAATCCGCCATATCAGTAGTCATAAGATAATGAGTGGGTCTGGAACCTATGTAAATATCAAAGAAATTGAACCAACTTAGCAAAGGCAAGGGGAAAATATAAAATAATCCGAGAACGGCTATAGGAGAAAAACCTACATGGCCAGATACCCTCCATTAAACTGGAGGGATAAGCCAGCCTATGGCAGATCAAACAGCATCCTGGCCATGGATGAAGGAAAGGTTGCAATTCAGATTAATGTTAAAATTACGACAACAAAACACCTAGAATAGAAACTCTTTTTTTTATCAAAGGTGAAAGGTGGATAACGAGAAATGACCTGAGTTCAGATTTCTATATACATGAAGGATCCAGCGTACAAGAAAAAGATCCAAGATCTCACGCAATGAGCTTCAAAGTTGAAAGTGCAGCATACCCTGTCTTTTGATGTTTGGAGAATCATATGAGTCGTCGTGCAACCTTCGCTTGCCTTCGACTTTGTGCATGTGGATTAAGGATCTTCCTTTAAATACTTTTTCAAAACTATTCCCTTTCCTCTAAAATGATTTTCAAAGTTCATAAAAGACCCAAGATCTCACGCAATGAGCTCCAAAGTTGAAAGTGCAGCATACCCTGTTTTTTAATGTTTGGAGAATCATATGAGTCGTCGTGCAACCTTCGCTTGCCTTCGACTCTGTGCATGTGGATTAAGGATCTTCCTTTTGATACTTTTTCAAAACTATTCCTTTCCTCTAAAAATGTTTTTTTTTTCAAAGTTCCTAAAGGATCCAAGATCTCACGCAATGAGCTCCAAAGTTGAAAGTGCAGCCTACCCTGTCTTTCGATGTTTGGAGAATCATATGAGTCGTCGTGCAACCTTCGTTTGTCTTCGACTCTGTGCAAGTGGATTAAGGATCTTCCTTTTAATGCTTTTTCAAAACTATTCCTTTCCTCTAAAAATGTTTTTTTCAAAGTTCCTAAAGGATCCAAGATCTCACGCAATGAGCTCCAAAGTTGAAAGTGCAGCCTACCCTGTCTTTCGATGTTTGGAGAATCATATGAGCTGTCGTGCAACCTTCGCTTGCATTCGACTCTGTGCATGTGAATTAAGGATCTTCCTTTTAATACTCTTTCAAAACTATTCCCTTTCCTCTAAAAAATGATTTTCAAAGTTCCCAAAAGACTTAAGATCCCACGCAATGAGCTCCAAAGTTGAAAGTGCAGCATACCCTGTCTTTTGACGTTTGGAAAATCATATGAGTTGTCGTGCAACCTTCGCTTGCCTTCGACTCTGTGCATGTGGATTAAGGATCTTCCTTTTTAATACTCTTTCAAAACTATTCCCTTTCCTCTAAAATGATTTCCAAAGTTTCTAAAAGACCCAAGATCTCACGCAATGAGCTCCAAAGTTGAAAGTGCAGCATACACTGTCTTTCGATGTTTGGAGAATCATATGAGTTGTCGTGCAACCTTCGCTTGCCTTCAACTTTGTGCATGTGGATTAAGGATCTTCCCTTTCAATCTCCTCTCAAAATGCCTCCTTTCTATCCAAGTAATTCTCAAACTAGAACTACGTAGCCTTGAATTTCCCATTGCACCAGGGAATACGTAGGAGCAGGACCAAGTCCTGTCAGGCTAACCTCCATCAATATATTTATTTTCACTATAATTAAAGGGATCAAAGCAGTTTTCAAATAAATCACACACTCAGTTTAAGGGTACCGTTCTTTGGAACAGGCGAGTAGGGTGCCTAACACCTTCCCTATTCGTAACCGACTCCCGAACTTAGAATTTCTTCCTCAAGTTAGGTTTTTTCCAAATATTTTCCCTTAAAATAAAATTTGGTGGCGGCTCCACATACAATTAAATTCTATTTTTAAATTTTTAGCGAGCTCGTCGTCTCGTCGGAATTACGGTTGCGACAGATGGCGACTTCACTGGGGACTTTAGAGAGTCAAACCCGTACAAATTGAGTGTGCATTGTATTGGTCCCTTCCTCATTTATTTGCATGATTTATTTATTGCACTGTTTATTCATTTTTCTTATCTATTGTTGTTTGTTTATTCACTGTGTAACCCTAAGGTAGACGAACAATAAATTGCTATATATATCCGTACATTTCCCCAAGTGCAGGTATCCCAATTACTTGTGTGCCCTCATACGTTGCACATGCATTTATTACGAGCGGGGCCCTATACCCGGGTCTAAGTGAAGCCTAGGATAGAGGGGTCTAGTGGTGTCACTTTGGATGCACGTCCTGTTTGACAATCACGAAAACCCCAGCTAGAGTGCGTCTTATTTGCAATGCCCTACAACTGGTAGCATTCCCTATTGTTGTAGCAAGCATCGTAAACTGGAACTTGGCTCTAGTGACCTTGATACCTTAAGAATACAAACCACCCTTATGAGGGGTTCATGCATTAGAGAAGCCTAGCTCCCTAGGACAGGATACCCGTTATAGGACACTGAAAGGGCACACAGTTCTTTTCTACTTATTTATTGTATGATAAATAAATCATGTCCTCTGCATGGCGTGACGAAAAAAGAAAAAAAAAACAAAAACAAAAACAAAAACAAAAAGAGAGAGAAGAAGAAGAAGAGGGGCAGAGTACAGAACCAATGCAAGAGCCCTGCCTATATGCATATCGCATGCACGCTTTAAATTCACATAACATCTTGCATGCATGTACATCAACCATAACATGCATCGAAATAAAGCATTTCATCTTCATAAGTCCTACCCTACCATGCACTCATCTGCTTTATAAATATCTGACTTGTGCGCTTATTTTTGTTTTCTTTTCTTTTGAGGACCCAGATTCTTGAAGAGTATAAAAGAAGAGGGTGAAATGGAAATTAATGTGGAAACAGTACAGTTGAGGAAGAAGAGACGTATTAGCGCCAGGCCGGTAGATTCATCGGTCTTAGATGAATATGGAAATAAATTGACCAACATACAACAAATGTCTTTGACGAAGAAATACGGAAATATATTGGGTTTGTTGAAGGTCAGGATACAGGAAGACACAATCACGGCCTTAGCACAGTATTACGACCCTCCTCTCAGATGCTTCACTTTCCTTGACTTCCAAATGGCACCTACCTTGGAGGAATATGAGCAGATTCTGGATTTGCCATTAGAAGGAAGTAAGCTGTATAACCATTTGGAACACCATGCCTCGTTCCGAGTGACAACACAAGCTTTGGGATTGCAGGATAGTGATCTTCTGAAGGATTATCAGGATAAGAACCGAATAAGGGGGCTTTCCAGGGAGTTCCTTGAAGACTATTTGTGATATTTGGCTGACGGTAACCAGTGGGATGTCTTCTCAGATGTATTAGCTCTCACCATCTATGGTTTGGTGCTCTTTCCTAGCATAGAAGGCTTTGTGGATCAAGCAGCCATCGACATATTTGTAGCTAGGAAAACTAGAATGGAAAATCCCGTTGTTGCTCTTTTAGCTGATGTGTATGGTACGTTGGATTTTTGCCATGAGAAAAAAGGAAAGAAGCTCGTGTGTTGTCTCCCTATGCTGTATGTTTGGTTAACAGCTCACATATTCAAAAGAAATACTAAAGTACGATGCCCTATATCAGATTTGTTGTGTTATCCACTAAAAGAGATGAATAGTCATGAATGGGCTGCCCACCTCGCCAACTTAACGGAAGATCAGATTAGATGGCAGCCAGCTTGGCAGCAAAGGATGTCTCTCATTTACCACTGTAAGGGATTCCCAAATGTTCCACTCATGGAAATCCGAGGCTGCATCAATTATAACCCTATACTGGGGCAAAGACAATTGGCTTACCCCATTAAGGAACCCCCGTCAGGCGAGTTATTAACCCCGTTCATCCTGAACTATGAAGGTAATTTCGTCGAAACACTTCGAAGTGTTAGAGAAGCTTGGAGCGTGACTACAATAAAGGGAAAGGAGTTGGGGGTTAGAAGTTGTGCAGCCAAAGAGGAATATAGGAAATGGGTCCGAGAAAGAGTACAACAAATTAAGTTGCCTTTCAAACCGAAAGAGTCCACCTCCGGAGGTCAAAAAGAATCCGTAGTCATTGAGGATGAAACTGTTAAAGAGTTAAGGGCAAAACTGGAAAGCATAACCATAAAAAATAGCAAGCTAGAGGAAAGGGTATTGAGGGCCCAACAAGAAAATGCAGAACTAAGAAGAGAAAACCAAGAAAAAGAAGTTGCCATGGAAAGTCTTAGAGAACAGCAAAGGTCCGAACGGGAATACACGGCTAAAGTCCATATGAGTCTCCAGGCAGCCAATAAAGAATTGGGACTGAGGGCGCAGGAAAGGGACACAACTCTGCAAGGAAATCATAGGATGAGAGATACAGTCGAGCAACTGAGGGATCGTGTTCATAAGCTCAGGCGGGAAAGGGACCAAGCAACGAATGAAAAAAATAGGGCACAAGCAGAAACTAGCCGGCTAGTAGATGAAAAGAGTGTGCTGCAACAACATATAGAAGACTTGAATTTAAAAATTCAGAATTTGTTAGCCGAATGGGGAAGGGAAGTTGACGAAGAAAAGTGGAAAGTTATTGAAGTGATCAGAATGCAACAGAGAGGTATCAGTGATCTACAAGATGAGATGCAATGGTACAAAAACACGACCAACCACTGGACCAAATGCTTTGGGAGGTTGGCTAGCTTAGCAAATATGGCTATTGAAGAAGTCCCGCCATTACTCAAGAGAGCCGAAGCATCATTACATCCGCTGCACACTCTGCCTGAAGTCGAAGAGTTTCTTCATTTTTGTAAAGAATTAATCTTGAGAATGAACAAATACATTGCATTAGCTGAAAAAGAAGAGCAAGTTTTACCCTAAGAAATTATGCCATGAATAAAGAATCTACTTTCTTGCATATCTGTGTCTGATACTGCATTAATTTCCATTTCACACTCACCCAAAGCACGCTTGCGGCTAAAATACTCGTCAAGAGGACGGGTCCACTATCGTAGGCACACACTTAGTACATGTTTCAATTTATAAAAATGTTTATAATTAACTGACTTACTTTGTTTACCAGAAAACAAAATAGCGGATTCACGCATTCCTCAGCATCCCTACAGCACACGTTCAAAGACTAAAATAATGAATGAGCTAGAAGCGCAAAATGAAGAGCTGCGAAATGAGGTTGCTGATCTGAGGGATCAGTTGGCAAAAGTTATGAAGCTGCTAGAGAAGAATGCAGAGGGACCCTCTGGGGCAGAGACAGCAGCAATGACTGATACACCGGGCCCTGTTCAGGTGGTAATCGATCGTGAGTGGCCTCCTTATGGGATACCACCGGGGTTTATACCTTCATTCGGTCAAAACCCTCAGCCGACACAGGGCGTTCCCACAAACCCTGCTGAGAATCCTCTCGTTCACACCCAATACCCAAATCATCCTACTACCTACCCACCACATATAAATCCACCAGCCACTTACCATACAAATCCTACTACCTACCCACCACATATAAATCCACCAACCACCTATAACACAAATCCTACTGCTTATCCTCCACACACGGGTCCTTCAACTTCTTACCCACAAAACACTAATCCCAACTATACATACATGAACACTACTACCATCGAGAATCCTACCAATTCCATCCCCATGACTACCTACCCACTAAACCCACAACAACCACCTTTCCCTCTACCAAATACCTATGGCCAGACCATCCGACCTGTTGGGCCTCATACAGCTGGGCCAATAGTGACTGAACAGTGGCCAAATACTCCTAGTCAGGAGACCCCTTTCAGTGGTAGATGGCAACACCTAGAAGAGAGAGTCAGGGCCATTGAAGGCAGCGGCTATGGACTAGTAGATGCTTCTGACTTGTGTCTAGTCCCCGATGTGATAATTCCGCCCAAGTTCAAGATGCCCGAATTTGAAAAATATAAAGGAACGGGGGTGCCCCCGAAGTCATCTGACGATGTTCTGTAGAAAGATGGCTTCACATGTGCATGATGATAAGCTCCTGATCCACTGCTTCCAAGATAGTCTCACGGGAGCTGCAGCCAATTGGTATACTCAGTTGGAACGCACCCATGTCCGATCTTGGAAGGATTTGGCAGATGCCTTTCTTAGGCAATACAAATATAATATAGAGATGGCACCAGATTGGTCTCAGTTGCAAAATATGATCAAGAGGGAAGATGAGACCTTTAAAGAATATGCTCAACGATGGAGGGAACTGGCAGCTCAAGTTCAACCTCCTCTATTCGAAAGAGAGATGATAGGAATGTTTATGGACACTCTCCCTGCACCATTTTATGATAAGATGGTGGGCAGCGTTTTGGCCAATTTCTCCGATATGGTTTTAATTGGAGAACGAATTGAAAGCGGCCTGCGTCGTGGAAGAATTGTACATAATACGGTTGGTAATGTAAATGTGAAGAAGCCAACCAATAATTCCTTGAAAAAGAAGGAAGGGGAAGCCCACCATGTCACGTTTGATCCAAATCGCTCCACACCTACACCACCTAGTTACCAAACACCTTACCACCCTCAGTACGCACCATACCCTCAAATGGTGGTCGCCTCTCAACCTAACTACCAACCACCTTACACACCCCCCACAGCTTTCCAGTAAACAACCCCGCTCATGACACAGCCACAACCAACCATACCCCAACCTCCACAAAAAGCTTGGAGTCAAAACCTTGACCCAAACACTAACCAAACTCAAAGAAGGCCAAATAATGAAAGAAGAGTTATACACTTTGACCCGATTCCTATGACCTATACTGAGCTTTTACCCCGCCTAATACAAAACTCATTAATTGCACCATGTCCTATGAAGCCTTTAGAGCCGCCTTTTCCCCTAGTGGTATGACTCAGCTGCTAAATGTGATTATCATGCTGGGGTTGTGGGACATTCAACTGAAAATTGTCAAGGGTTAAAGCACAAGGTTCAGAATTTGATAAATGCTAAATGGCTGAACTTTGAGAAGGACACCCCTAATGTAGGAAACAATCCTTTGCCAAATCATGGAGGGCCAACAGTGAATTGCTTAGAAGTGGAATTTGAGGTGAATATGCTTAATGAGGCCTTCCCTGGTTGTCCAAGGCCTTTAGTTATCCGGTACTCTGAGGAACCGGCTCTTCCAACACCAAATGGCTTGAGGCCGATTACTATAAAGGTGCCAGGACCATTCCCATACAAAAGCAACAAGGAGGTACCTTGGAAGTATGATGCTGAGGTATCTGGGGGCAAAACAGAAGAAGAGGGAATCGAAGTCACCACTAGTACAGCTATTGATGTGGTGAATATAGCTGGAATTGGGGGTATGACTCGGAGTGGTCGCATCTACTCCCCTATAGAAGAGAGGAGGGGACGGCCCTGTGGGGAGGCCATTTTGGCTGGTCCTGAGCCGGAAGCTAATAAAGAAGAAGAAAGAAGGGAACTGAAAAAGCATGTTTCTGAAGAAGACGCCTGTGAGTTTCTAAGGATGATCAAGCAAAGTGAATATGCGGTAATTGATCAATTAAACCGTATACCGGCTAAAATTTCCCTATTAGCGTTAATGATGAATTCCGAACCTCATCGAAAAGTGCTACTGAAAATACTCAACGAGGCACACGTGGTACACAACCTTTCGGTGGAGAAGTTCGAAGGGATTGCAAATAACATTACCGCCAACAACTTCCTCACCTTCACTGATAGCGAAATCCCAGAAGAGGGGGCTGGGCATAATAAGGCGTTGCACATATCCGTTAAGTGTAGGGACCATATCCTGGCCCGGGTCTTGATAGACAATGGTTCCTCATTAAATGTGATACCTAAGATGACCCTGTCAAAATTACCCTGTGAAGCATCCCACCTAAGGCCAAGTTCAATAGTGGTTAGGGCCTTTGATGGTTCACGAAGGGAAGTTATTGGAGAGATTGACCTGCCAGTGCAGATTGGCCCGGTTGTTTTTGAGGTGACCTTCCAGGTGATGGATATCTTACCCGCATACAGTTGCCTCCTAGGAAGACCATGGATCCATTCCGCTAGAGCAGTGCCATCCACTCTTCACCAAAGATTGAAATTTATTGTAGACGATAGGCTGATAATTGTCTCTGCTAAAGAAGACTTTCTGGTCAGTAAGCCCACCAATACCCCCTACATCGAGGCTGTTGAGGAAGCCTTGGAAACTCATTTCCAGGCTTTAGAAATTACTAATGTTACCACTATTAAGGAGGGAGAGGTGGTAGACCAGCATCGGCCGAGCCCTATTAATGATGGCCAGGATAATGTTGAAGAATGGATTCCAGCCTGGAGACAATCTGGGGCAAAACAATGATGGATTAACCCATCCTTTGCAGCTGATTAAGAACAAACACAGGTTTGGATTAGGGTATAAACCCACTGAGGAGGAAAGGAGAAGGATTAAGGAAGAAATGGAAGAAAAGAAACGGGCTAGACTGGAAAAGCGAAAGCCCCAAATAAAGAGGGTCCCTCTACTCCACATTTCAGAAAGTTTTTGGAGTGCTGGGTTCGAGACTCCAGATGTGATAGCGGCAGTTGATAAAGAAGAGCCGCTCAACATGGATGACTTGGTGATAGCTTTTCCGTCAGGACATGAACTAAACAATTGGGAAACCATCGAGCTTCCTGTGATTTTAAATTTAGTCTACATGTAATTTGTAATTGCTACAAAATTTTGTGAATAAACAATATTTTGTACATATGATTGATCAATGAATACCACTGATTTCTTTCAGAAATATTCTTTTCCTTCCTCCAATACATCCATATATCTTATCCTTTTCGCATATTTGCAGATCCGAAAACAACTTGCCTAATGACGATGACGCTAGTATTGTATTGAGTAATTTTGACTGTCTTGTTAATCAAGCGGATGAGGAAACAAAATTCGAATGCGAACCCTCTGGGGAATTACTAAGGTTGGTAGAGCGAGAATCTAAATTAATACAACCTCACCAAGAGGCTGTAGAGTTAATAAATCTGGGGACTGATGAGGATAAAAAAGAGGTGAAGATAGGCGCGTTCAAAAATCGCTCTCGATTAGTGTCACTATTACATGAATATAGCGACATTTTCGCCTGGTCGTATCAAGATATGCCAGGATTAGACACGTCAATTGTGGAACACAAGTTGCCTTTAAAGCCTGACTGCCCACCGGTGAAGCAAAAGTTGAGAAGAATGAAGCCAGAGATGTCCCTAAAGATCCGAGAAGAAGTAAAAAAACAGTTTGATGCGGGTTTTCTAGCCGTAGCAAAATACCCTGAGTGGGTTGCCAATATAGTACCAGTCCCCAAGAAAGATGGAAAGGTACGAATGTGTGTAGATTTCAGGGATCTAAATAGGGCCAGTCCAAAGGACGACTTTCCTTTGCCTCATATCGACGTATTAGTTGATAATACTGCCCAGTTCTCTTACTTTTCGTTCATGGACGGTTTCTCTGGATATAATCAAATCAAGATGGCTGAAGAGGATATGGAGAAAACAACCTTTATTACGGCTTGGGGAACGTTCTGTTACAAAGTCATGCCTTTCGGTTTGAAAAATGCGGGGGCAACATATCAGAGAGCCATGGTGATATTGTTTCATGACATGATCCACAAGGAGATCGAGGTATATGTGGATGACATGATCGCCAAGTCAAGAACCGAGGAGGATCACCTCGATAACCTGCAAAAGCTATTTGAACGCCTTCGAAGGTTCAAGTTGAGAATGAACCCAGCTAAATGCACTTTCGGTGTGAAGTCAGCGAAGCTGCTAGGCTTCATTGTTAGTGAGAGGGGAATTGAGGTTGATCCTGATAAAGTCCGCGCAATCTTAGAAATGCCAGCCCCAAAAACAGAGAAGGAAGTGCGAGGGTTTCTGGGGAGGCTAAACTACATTGCTAGGTTCATTTTTCAGTTGACAGCCACATGTGAACCAATTTTCAAACTCTTGCGCAAAAATCAACCCATCAGTTGGAATGAGGATTGCCAAGAGGCCTTTGAAAAGATTAAGCTCTATTTGCAAGACCCTCCAGTTCTAGTCCCTCCAGTCCCAGGGAGGCCATTAATTCTATACTTGACAGTGTTGGGTAACGCCATGGGGTGTATGCTCGGTCAACAAGATTCATCTGGAAAGAAAGAACATGCCATTTATTATCTGAGCAAAAAGTTTACTGACTATGAGGCAAAATATTCCTTGTTAGAACAAACCTGTTGCGCATTGGCATGGGCCGCTCATCGTTTAAGACAGTACATGTTGAGCCATACCACTTGGTTGATCTCTAGGATGGATCCGATTAAGTACATCTTCGAAAAGCCCGCTTTGTCCGGACGGATTGCCAGATGGCAAGTTTTGCTATCAGAATATGATATCATGTATGTTACATAAAAGGCAATTAAAGGTAATGGGCTTGTAGATTACTTGGCTCAACAGCCTTTAAGTGATTATCAGCCGATGAGACAAGGGTTTTCGGATGAGGATCTAATGGCAGTATTTAGTGAGCCGAAACAGGAAGTAGAAGAGAAGTGGATGATGTTGTTTGATGGGGCATCCAATATGATGGGGCATGGCATAGGAGCCATATTAATATCCCCAGAAGGACAGTATGTACCTATCACAGCCAGGTTAGGCTTTGATTGTACTAATAACGTGGCTGAATACGAAGCCTGTATCATGGGAATACAAGCAGCAATTGATGCTAATGTCAAGAATTTAGAGGTATATGGTGATTCAGCTCTAGTTATCCATCAAGTTAAAGGTGAATGGGAAACTCGAGATGCAAAGTTGATCCCATACCAAGCTTATATTAAGGAATTGTTGGAGCACTTTAAGGATGTCACTTTTGCACATATACCTCGAGAGGACAATCAGTTGGCTGACGCCCTAGCCACCCTCTCATCTATGTTCAAAATAGGTAGAGAGGAGGATATGCCCCTTATCCAGATTCAACGCCGAGATCGACAAGCCTTTTGCCAGTCGATTGAAGAAGAACAGGATGGGCAACCATGGTAACATGATATCCGGCGCTTTCTGAAAGACAAGGAATATCCTGATCATGCCTCAGACAATGATAAAAGAACTTTGAGGAGATTAGCTGCCAGTTTCTTCCTCGATGGAGAAGTGTTATATAAAAGAAATCATGATATGGTCCTGCTCAGGTGCGTAGACGTGGCAGAGGCTAGTAAAATTGTGAAAGAAGTCCATGAGGGATCTTTTGGTGCCCATGCTAACGGACAC
This sequence comes from Canavalia gladiata, assembly GCA_037954105.1. Lineage (NCBI taxonomy): Eukaryota > Viridiplantae > Streptophyta > Magnoliopsida > Fabales > Fabaceae > Canavalia > Canavalia gladiata. Next base: position 39,084,708 of record CM075664.1, on the reverse strand, counting down.
GCGATGGCAAGAAAAATTCTCAGAGCAGGATACTACTGGTTGACTATGGAGGCTGATTGCTATAAATATGTTAAGGCTTGCCATAAATGCCAGGTATACGCCGACAATATCCATGTACCACCTACGTCTTTAATGTGCTATCTTCGCCATGGCCATTCGCTATGTAGGGAATGGATGTTATCGGACCAATTGAGCCCAAGGCGTCCAATGGGCATCGTTTTATATTGGTTGCTATCGACTATTTCACCAAGTGGGTCGAGGCTGCCTCCTACGTCAGCGTAACCCGGAGCGTGGTCGTAAAGTTCGTAAAGAGGGATTTGATTTGCCGGTATGGGTTGCCCAACAAAATCATCACAGATAATGGCACCAATCTTAATAATAAAATGATGAAAGAATTGTGTGACCAGTTCAAGATCCAGCATCATAATTCCTCCCCATACAGGCCAAAGATGAATGGAGCGGTGGAGGCGGCCAATAAAAACATCAAGAAAATCGTCCAAAAAATGGTGCTCACATATAAAGATTGGCATGAGATGCTCCCCTATGCCCTCCACGCATATCGCACTTCAGTTCGTACCTCTACTGGAGCAACTCCATTCTCACTTGTTTATGGAATGGAGGTTGTCCTTCCTATTGAAGTAGAGATTCCTTCATTAAGGGTGTTAATGGAGGCCAAGTTGGAAGAGGCAGAATGGGTGCAAGCCCGGGTTGATCAGTTAAATTTGATTGATGAAAAAAGATTGGTGGCGTTGTGTCACGGACAGCTATATCAGAAAAGAATGAAGAAGGTATTCGAAAGAAAAGTACGTCCCCGAGCATTTCAAGAAGGAGATTTGGTTCTCAAAAAGTTATTACCTATGCAAAAAGGGCTACAAGGGAAGTGGGCCCCAAATTATCACGGGCCATACGTAGTTAAAAAGGCTTTCTCAGGAGGGGCGTTGATTTTGACTGATATGGATGGGAATGACCTGGAAAATCCAACCAACGCTAATGCTGTAAAAAAGTATTATGCTTAATAAGAGCCCGTTAGGTCGAAAACCCGCAAGGGCGACCTAGATAATAGTTAGGGCATCCAAAAGCCCGCTAGGTCAAAGACTCGCAAGGATTATCTAGGCAAAAGTTAGGGCATCCAAAAAAGGCCCGCTAGGTCAAAAACCCGCAAGGGCGACCTAGGCAAAAGTTAGGGCATCCAAAAAAGGCCCGCTAGGTCGAAAACCCGCAAGGACGACCTAGGCAAAAGTTAGGGCATCCAAAAAAAAAAAAGAGAAGCCCGCTAGGTCAAAAACTCGCAAGGGAGACCTAGGCAAAAGTTAGGACGTCCAAAAGCCCGCTAGGTCGAAAACCCGCAAGGGCGACCTAGGCAAAAGTTAGGGCATCCAAAAAAGGCCCGCTAGGTCGAAAACCCACAAGGGCGATCTAGGCAAAAGTTAGGGCATCCAAAAAGCCCGCTAGGTCGAAAACTCGCAAGGGTGATCTAGGAAAAAGTTAAGGCATCCAAGAAAGCCCGCTAGGTCGAAAACCCGCAAGGGCGATCTAGGCAAAAGTTAGGGCATCCAAAAAGCCCGCTAGGTTGAAAACCCGCAAGGGTGATCTAGGCAAAAGTTAGGGCATCCAAAAAGCCCGCTAGGTCGAAAACCCGCAAGGGTGATCTAGGCAAAAGTTAGGGCATCCAAGTAGGCTCGCTAGGTCGAAAATCCACAAGGGTGACCTAGGAAAAATTAGGACATCCAAAAAGCCCGCTAGGTCGAAGACCTGCAAGGGAGACCTAGGCAAAAGTTAGGGCATCAAAAATGCGCTAGGTTGAAAACCCGCAAGGGCGACCTAGACAAACATAAGGAGAATTCTTATCGTCACAAGATGACCCTCAAGAATAGGTGGGAGCGAAAATGTGATACTGGGACAAAAGATAAAAAAGCGGATTGATTAAAAAGCAGTCAGGTCAGTATTGGGCAGATACTGGAGTAAATTGACGAAAGCACAGGGAGTGGATAAAAGTGAAATAGGCCAATTTTGAAATCGGTTCTCATCTTATCAGAATAAGACTGGGCTAATACTGGGGAAAAATTTTGAGTAGGCTAATACTAGGGCAAAATTTTGTTTCCTGATAAGCATGGTTGATAAGGCAGGAAAGGTTATGAAAATACAATACTAGCATTGGTCGTCTAGAAGGCACAAGACCATCCAAAATTCCATCCCTAAATACATACTCTTCTAATTCCTCGTTCTGTTTACTTTTGAAATTCAGTCATTTCATTGATTCAATTGTATTCGTTGATCAAACATATGTACAGAATTAAGTATACCACAGCAATTATTAAATACTAAGACTGTTTAAATCATGGTTAGAACGAAAATCTCGCAATTCATAGTCGTTTAATAACATTGAATGATTCTTCTCTCCACAGAATAAGCAGTGTGATGCATAAAGTCAGCCAACGAATTCAAGAGGGGAAGGCCAATCGCAAGCTCTAGCTCATTCTAAAGGTCATAAGAATCGTGCTATAGCGAAGCCATGAATTCGAAGTCCGCTAAATAAATAAAGATCAAAATCTTTCCAAATCAAGTCTTCTTGCACCTTATTTCTGTTCAGCCTATCACATCAGGCGCTGCATTTTTCCTGCATATTGGCCTATCACATCAGGCCCCTCACGTTTAAATTTCTGTTCAAGCCTATCACATCAGGCGCTGCATTTTATTTTCCTGCATTTTAGCCTATCACATCAGGCCCCTCATGTTTAAATTTCTGTTCAAGCCTATCACATCAGGCGCTGCATTTTATTTTCCTGTATTTTGGCCTATCACATCAGGCCCCTCATGTTTAAATTTCTGTTCAAGCCTATCACATCAGGCGCTGCATTTTATTTTCCTGCATTTTTGCCTATCACATCAGGCCCCTCATGTTTAAATTTCTGTTCAAGCCTATCACATCAGGCGCTGCATTTTATTTTCCTGCATTTTGGCCTATCACATCAGGCCCCTCATGTTTAAATTTTTGTTCAAGCCTATCACATCAGGCGCTGCATTTTATTTTCCTGCATTTTGGCCTATCACATCAGGCCCCTCATGTTAAAATTTCTGTTCAAGCCTATCACATCAGGCGCTGCATTTTATTTTCCTGCATTTTGGCCTATCACATCAGGCCCCTCATGTTTAAATTTCTGTTCAAGCCTATCACATCAGGCGCTGCATTTTATTTTCCTGTATTTTGGCCTATCACATCAGGCCCCTCATGTTTAAATTTCTGTTCAAGCCTATCACATCAGGCGCTGCATTTTATTTTCCTGCATTTTTGCCTATCACATCAGGCCCCTCATGTTTAAATTTCTGTTCAAGCCTATCACATCAGGCGCTGCATTTTATTTTCCTGCATTTTGGCCTATCACATCAGGCCCCTCATGTTTAAATTTTTGTTCAAGCCTATCACATCAGGCGCTGCATTTTATTTTCCTGCATTTTGGCCTATCACATCAGGCCCCTCATGTTAAAATTTCTGTTCAAGCCTATCACATCAGGCGCTGCATTTTATTTTCCTGCATTTTGGCCTATCACATCAGGCCCCTCATGTTTAAATTTCTGTTCAAGCCTATCACATCAGGCGCTGCATTTTATTTTCCTGCATTTTGGCCTATCACATCAGGCCCCTAATGTTTAAATTTCTGTTCAAGCCTATCACATCAGGCGCTGCATTTTATTTTCCTGCATTTTGGCCTATCACATCAGGCCCCTCATGTTTAAATTTCTGTTCAAGCCTATCACATCAGGCCCTGCATCTTATTTTCCTCCATTTTGGCCTATCACATCAGGCCCCTCAAGTTTAAATTTCTGTTCAAGCCTATCACATCAGGCGCTGCATTTTATTTTCCTGCATTTTGGCCTATCACATCAGGCCCCTCATGTTTAAATTTCTGTTCAAGCCTATCACATCAGGCGCTGCATTTTATTTTTCTGCATTTTGGCCTATCACATCTGGCCCCTCATGTTAAAATTTCTGTTCAAGCCTATCACATCAGGCGCTGCATTTTATTTTCCTGCATTTTGGCCTATCACATCAGGCCCCTCATGTTTAAATTTCTGTTCAAGCCTATCACATCAGGCGCTGCATTTTATTTTCCTGCATTTTGGCCTATCACATCAGGCCCCTAATGTTTAAATTTCTGTTCAAGCCTATCACATCAGGCGCTGCATTTTATTTTCCTGCATTTTGGCCTATCACATCAGGCCCCTCATGTTTAAATTTCTGTTCAAGCCTATCACATCAGGCCCTGCATCTTATTTTCCTCCATTTTGGCCTATCACATCAGGCCCCTCAAGTTTAAATTTCTGTTCAAGCCTATCACATCAGGCGCTGCATTTTATTTTCCTGCATTTTGGCCTATCACATCAGGCCCCTCATGTTTAAATTTCTGTTCAAGCCTATCACATCAGGCGCTGCATTTTATTTTTCTGCATTTTGGCCTATCACATCTGGCCCCTCATGTTTAAATTTCTGTTCAAGCCTATCACATCAGGCGCTGCATTTTATTTTCCTGCATTTTGGCCTATCACATCAGACCCCTCATGTTTAAATTTCTGTTCAAGCCTATCACATCAGGCGCTGCATTTTATTTTCCTGCATTTTGGCCTATCACATCAGGCCCCTAATGTTTAAATTTCTGTTCAAGCCTATCACATCAGGCGCTGCATTTTATTTTCCTGCATTTTGGCCTATCACATCAGGCCCCTCATGTTTAAATTTCTGTTCAATCCTATCACATCAGGCCCTGCATCTTATTTTCCTCCATTTTGGCCTATCACATCAGGCCCCTCAAGTTTAAATTTCTGTTCAAGCCTATCACATCAGGCGCTGCATTTTATTTTCCTGCATTTTGGCCTATCACATCAGGCCCCTCATGTTTAAATTTCTGTTCAAGCCTATCACATCAGGCGCTGCATTTTATTTTTCTGCATTTTGGCCTATCACATCTGGCCCCTCATGTTTAAATTTCTGTTCAAGCCTATCACATCAGGCGCTGCATTTTATTTTCCTGCATTTTGGCCTATCACATCAGGCCCCTCATGTTTAAATTTCTGTTCAAGCCTATCACATCAGGCGCTGCATTTTATTTTCCTGCATTTTGGCCTATCACATCAGGCCCCTCATGTTTAAATTTCTGTTCAAGCCTATCACATCAGGCGCTGCATTTTATTTTCCTGCATTTTGGCCTATCACATCAGGCCCCTCAAGTTTAAATTTCTGTTCAAGCCTATCATATCAGGCGCTGCATTTTATTTTCCTGCATTTTGGCCTATCACATCAGACCCCTCATGTTTAAATTTCTGTTCAAGCCTATCACATCAGGCGCTGCATTTTATTTTTCTGCATTTTGGCCTATCACATCTGGCCCCTCATGTTTAAATTTCTGTTCAAGCCTATCACATCAGGCGCTGCATTTTATTTTCCTGCATTTTGGCCTATCACATCAGGCCCCTCATGTTTAAATTTCTGTTCAAGCCTATGACATCAGGCGCTGCATTTTAATTTTCTCCATCCTGGCTTATCACATAAGGCCCTGCATGTTTATCCACAAGTCTTAATTTCCTTTTATTTACTAGGGCTGGACAAAATTGGCTCACGTCTTTACTCATTTCTTACTTCGATAATACAAGAAGTATTCTCACATTATCTAGTAAAAACTTGGTAAAAAGGGGCAAACTGTGAATACCAATTCTTTTCCGGACCACTTTTATTCAGATCACAAAGATAAATCGAAAAAATAGAGAGAAGTAAAAGGGAATTAAAGATAAAAAGCCTAAAAGAAGAAGAGAGACGAGAAATGAATATAAAATAGATAGTAAGTAGTGCAAGTAAAAGATAATATAATGGAAGGGGTTAAATAAAAATTGGAAAAAAACAATAAAAACAAGTGACCATCCCTATAGACTAGGTTTAGTTAGGAATTAGTTAGGTTAGTTAAAAGTTAGTTAGGGTTGTTATTTGTAGGTTAGAAATTAACTAAAGGAAGAGGGGGTATAAAGGGAATTTGGGGAAGAATTTGAGGGGGATGGTTTTTTTTTTTTTCTTGGTACGAACATTTTGAAAACTGATTCTGGAAAAAGTGGAGCTTGCTCTCTCGGTTGGGGAGTTTCTTGGCTTGGTTCGTGATTTTCAGGAGGGATTCTTGAAGCTCTCTCCCACTCTTCCCCAGCCGAAAAGGTTCCTACAGCTTTCTTCGATCTTGAGAAAGAAGATTCGGGTTTATTGGTTAAATTGTCTCCAATTCCTCTGAGTTTTGTGGCGGAATCATAGTAGTTTCCCCTGTTCGCAAGCACTTACGCTATCAGGTATGCTCCCGCTCATCAGTTGCGCTTTTATTCTTAGTTTTTTGCCAACTTCAGCATGCTCAAGACTTGACTGGATTGGAGCCTGGAGGATGTTTAGAATTAATTATGGTTATTCGTTTGAATCGCATATGTGAATAAAGTCATGGTTGTTTTACAAAGTCACTGAAATTGAATGCTGCATTCAAAAGGTCCAATTCTGTAAATGTGTTGTTGTTTCGGATAACCTTGAAGTAAATAGGTTTGCCAACCATAAATTGACCAATTACCGGATATAATTCAACTCAGGAAGCAAGAATTTGTGATTTGTTGTTCTGTGACTGGTTCTTAGACTAGATACCATTTTGTTAACTAGATGTTGGTTGCTTAGTAAATAATACTTCTGGTAGCATCCATTATCAGTAAACCTGGCTTAATAATACTAGCACACAGCCAGTGTGGAATCTGGTTGTTGGCATGAGCACCTAGATTTACTGGCTGCAAGCCTTGAGTCCTTGCTTTGAGTTGGCCATAGTCTGGTTAGAAGCTAGGCTCTAGTCAATGAAGGGTAAGGGAATGATGTTGATGTCCCGGCTGAAATCTTTCATACCGAATCAATAGGGAAGGAACCAGGTCTATAGGATAAAGTCTAGCAAGCCTAATAGGTGAGTTTGGATCATGTCAATCTCAGATCTTGTTTAAATCAACTAGAGTGTGAGCCAACTGGGCAGATATTCAGAAGGCCAAGTCACATAACCAGAGCAAAACCAGTAATTTGGCTGGCCAGTTAGCCAGGTTATTAGGGGGAGTTATCAGGCAGACAAGAGGCCATTGTCTAGGTTTCAGTAGCCCTTATTTCAACCATAGATTGTGGAACACTACCCGGGTCTCTTAACCCATAAAGATCTGAGCATACCTTCAAGAACCCCTGATCCTTTTATATATGAGCTCTCATGGGAAACTAGAAGGGAATTAAAACTGAATAGAATAGTTATGAGTTGAATATAAGGCCTTTGTGGGGGTTAGCAGCTGGCCATGATATCTGATTACTAAAGAGCTTTCAACTCGAAAGCCTGACATTTATAGCGTGAGGTTTGAACCTAAAGATTGTACTTGTACCAATACTTATAAGTATTTAAATGAAAATAGAGAGGGTTGCTGGTAGTGGTGCTTAGTAACTAAAAAAGGAGGTCAAGTTCAGTTTGGAACCATGATGGGAGATGGACTGTGTAGGCAGAGTGAAAAGACTCAGCTATGCTGATTTAGCAGGTAGGTCTAGTCTGAGAAACATCAAGCAGTCTGGTCTTTATCTCTGTTGAGTTTTCAGTTTGCTTATATAAGTTCTGGTTTGGCATCAGGAGGTATGGAGAGCCAAGGCTAGAGGGTCATGATTTAGTAAAGAGTCTGTTGGTTCGATTTTGGGTTTGAATGGATCCACAAAATTTGATAACATATTAGTCTCCCATGCTGAACTACCTTCACAGACTCTAGGCCAACAATAGGCCCATTGACAGAAACTCTTACTTCTAGCCACCCAGTTTTTGATTTCAATACCTACAGGGATTGGAACCATTGTTCTCATTCCCAATTAGCCCAGATACTATGCCAAGTCTAGGTCAAAGCAAGGATAGTAAACTTGTTCATATATGCATACATCTTACAAATTTAGGATTCTTATCTCAAGCCTAAGACAGCAAGCCCCTGAGGTTCTAACCTTGGGCCACTCTCAACCAAAACAACGTCAGGATTTGTCCCATTAGATAAAGAAAGATCCAAATATAGGAATTCAAATCAGTGTCCTTGATGGAGCTTGGGACCAGGCAACTTTTCCTTTTCAATTCTTTGAAATTGAGGCAGCAATCATGCTGCCTCCTGATCCTATGTTCTCAATCCTATATACCTGTATTATAAGCTTGAATTAGGTGGCTAATGAGCCTGAACCATAGGTCAAAGGCTCAGGTTTCAGAGTAGGGTAGGGAACTAGTCCAGCTAGTGATTTTGTATGCTCATCCTGTTGAAATTGGATAACCTGCTAACAGATCCCCGCATGGCCTGATACTCTGGTTTCAAGATTATTCTGGAGGTCTTTGGGTTAAGGTGTGAATTCATTACATGGAACTTTGCAATAACAGGTTAGCAGGAGTCTTCAAACGTAATTACTAAGGGTAGGTAAAAGTAAACAGTGATACTGGCCTAAGTGGTACAAGACTAAGGCCTGATTATGCTGCACCTGCAAGATAAAAATTAATGTGCACTTAGAAGATTGGTTAGAAAGGGTCCATTTGGTAGTTTTAGGGTTCTCTGTAATGACATTTAAATTCATGCATAAGTCACCATTCACCACCCAGTCTTGGCCAAATGAAAGATCATGCATATCAAAATAGCAACAAGAAATCAAATGATGAAAAAGAGTGGCTTGCCATAGCATTTTCAGCCAAGGCATAGTTATAGGTGGCTTCGTCCAAATTTACTTCAGTATGACCTGCACCTGTTAGCAGTAAAAGGGATAGGATTATAATTCAGTGTTAATATAAACCATGGCCTGGTTATAGACTGGTTTTGGATGGCCCACCCAGTGCCTTGCTTACAATGCAATCCGTGGTTCCAAAGCAAAAAACCAGAAATAGATCAGAACCTAACCCCACTCAAAAAACAGAAGTTGGCTCTCAAAAATGAGACATGGGTAAGAATTTGATAGGTAGGATTCTGTTTTCTCTAGTGAATATGGTAAATAGTCCTAGACTGCACCTAATGCAAACTTTTTAGCATAGCAGGGACTGAAAAAAAAGTCTTTTATTTCCTCCCATACGGCTGCACCAGGGTAATGTAGGCTAAGCACCCTGTTTGAATCCAAGAGTGGTCGGTTTAGCAGGTAGGTGGCCCTGAGGTTTGGTCTGCCCTTATAGTCTTCAAGAAGTATTTTGACAACTGATTTAGAATTGGAAACTAAGCCTAAATCTATGATCTGATATTTGGTTTTAGTTACAGTTTGAGGAATGCATGCCTGATTCTGCACATAATAAATTGTTAGAGGATGCTGAGTTTAGAACTTAGGCATGTCAAGTGGGCAATTTTCTTTAGCTTGCCCCTGTAAATATATCTCAGATCTGAACCAGCATGTGGTAGCAACAGTTTAATGCATAAATCCGCCATATCAGTAGTCATAAGATAATGAGTGGGTCTGGAACCTATGTAAATATCAAAGAAATTGAACCAACTTAGCAAAGGCAAGGGGAAAATATAAAATAATCCGAGAACGGCTATAGGAGCAAAACCTACATGGCCAGATACCCTCCATTAAACTGGAGGTATAAGCCAGCCTGTGGCAGATCAAACAGCATCCTGGCCATGGATGAAGGAAAGGTTGCAATTCAGATTAATGTTAAAATTACGACAGCAAAACACCTAGAATAGAAACTCTTTTTTTTATCAAAGGTGAAAGGTGGATAACGAGAAATGACCTGAGTTCAGATTTCTATATACATGAAGGATCCAGCGTACAAGAAAAAGATCCAAGATCTCATGCAATGAGCTTCAAAGTTGAAAGTGCAGCATACCCTGTCTTTTGATGTTTGGAGAATCATATGAGTCGTCGTGCAACCTTCGCTTGCCTTCGACTCTGTGCATGTGGATTAAGGATCTTCCTTTAAATACTTTTTCAAAACTATTCCCTTTCCTCTAAAATGATTTTCAAAGTTCCTAAAAGACCCAAGATCTCACGCAATGAGCTCCAAAGTTGAAAGTGCAGCATACCCTGTCTTTTAATGTTTGGAGAATCATATGAGTCGTCGTACAACCTTCGCTTGCCTTCGACTCTGTGCATGTGAATTAAGGATCTTCCTTTTGATACTTTTTCAAAACTATTCCTTTCCTCTAAAAATGTTTTTTTTTTCAAAGTTCCTAAAGGATCCAAGATCTCACGCAATGAGCTCCAAAGTTGAAAGTGCAGCCTACCCTGTCTTTCGATGTTTGGAGAATCATATGAGTCGTCGTGCAACCTTCGTTTGTCTTCGACTCTGTGCAAGTGGATTAAGGATCTTCCTTTTAATGCTTTTTCAAAACTATTCCTTTCCTCTAAAAATGTTTTTTTCAAAGTTCCTAAAGGATCCAAAATCTCACACAATGAGCTCCAAAGTTGAAAGTGCAGCCTACCCTGTCTTTCGATGTTTGGAGAATCATATGAGCTGTCGTGCAACCTTCGCTTGCATTCGACTATGTGCATGTGAATTAAGGATCTTCCTTTTAATACTCTTTCAAAACTATTCCCTTTCCTCTAAAAAATGATTTTCAAAGTTCCCAAAAGACCTAAGATCTCACGCAATGAGCTCCAAAGTTGAAAGTGTAGCATACCCTGTCTTTTGACGTTTGGAAAATCTTATGAGTTGTCGTGCAACCTTCGCTTGCCTTCGACTCTGTGCATGTGGATTAAGGATCTTCCTTTTTAATACTCTTTCAAAACTATTCCCTTTCCTCTAAAATGATTTCCAAAGTTTCTAAAAGACCCAAGATCTCACACAATGAGCTCCAAAGTTGAAAGTGCAGCATACCCTGTCTTTCGATGTTTGGAGAATCATATGAGTTGTTGTGCAACCTTGGCTTGCCTTCAACTTTGTGCATGTGGATTAAGGATCTTCCCTTTCAATCTCCTCTCAAAATGCTTCCTTTCTATCCAAGTAATTCTCAAACCAGAACTACGTAGCCTTGAATTTTCCATTGCACCAGGGAATACGTAGGAGCAGGACCAAGTCCTGTCAGGCTAACCTCCATCAATATATTTATTTTCACTATAATTAAAGGGATCAAAGCAGTTTTCAAATAAATCACACACCCAGTTTAAGGATACCGTTCTTTGGAACAGGCGAGTAGGGTGCCTAACACCTTCCCTATTCGTAACCGACTCCCAAACTTAGAATTTCTTCCTCAAGTTAGGTTTTTTCCAAATATTTTTCCTTATAATAAAATTTGGTGGCGGCTCCACATACAATTAAATTCTATTTTTAAATTTTTATCGAGCTCGTCGTCTCGTCGGAATTACGGTTGCGCACTCATTTTTTCCTCACTACGTTAAAGTCCTTAATTAAACACCAAATATTTCTTCCTTGATTCTATTTACATAAATAGAAGATCATTCCAAAGTCTCCTCTTTTGTTGCATTTGACAAGGTGAATATATATTCACTATTATACCTTCCACATTATAAGCCTTCCACACCCTTTTTATTCCTTATAAACCCCTGCTTGAGTAGTAGCAACTAACCAAAAATGATGTTTCCTTCAACATACACATTAAACCTCTAGAATTTCCTTCAACAGGAACATCCTTCAATCTAAAGTCAACACTATCCCAAATTGTGCTACGTTCAACATTGGACAAAGATTCAACTTTTATTTTTTAGACACATACTACGTCTAACTTATGTAATGTGATAAGTTTATTTAGATCTTTTTTTTTTTTTTGCTCTGCCTCCATCTGTCTAATATTATAAGAGAATATCTTCATAAAACCCCAAACTTTTCCCTCTACCCTTCAATGTCGGATTGTACTCCCTTTGAAGCTTTTTGGTCCTTAATTTCTATAAATACTCAATTATGTCCAAGGTTCCATTCTTAAATTTAATTGGTAAATAAACAATACTTAGTTAAAGTGTAGCTAAAAATACTAATAATAATAAAATAAAATAAAATAAAATAAAATAATAAATATATTTTCAAAAGTTAGTTCAGGATTAGTTAGGATAGTTGCTTAAATTAGTTAGACATTAGTTGACTCTTGAAATAAGAAAAGGGCTGGATTCACCTTTGAATGAGCTAAAGGTTAACCTTTGAGAAATAAATGGGTTTTTCCTTTTCTATTCCATGACCAAATCATTATATAATCCTTATAGCAGAATTTGGAGGGGAATTTTTTCCTTTTTGGGGAAGCTTTTACTGAAAGATTCAAAAGAATTCTCTCTCACACACTTGCGGATTTTGGGGAAATTAAAAAAAAAAAGAACATGCTGGCGTCTTGGTGGTGGGGTAATCAAAGAAATTTAAGAAGATTCATTGCATACAACATCCAATTTTGTTTTGCAAATTTCAAGTAAGAATCTCACAACCACATTCATTTGTTCAAGAAATATAATTTTCACTCATGCAATTCCCACAATCCTATGCAACTTTTACCTAAGAGACGGTGGAAATAGTTATAATTTGTTTGTATTGTGCATATAATTCTTATGTGAGTACAAATTGGAGTTCAATAATCAATGGCTTCCTTTTCCTCGAGTCCATGGCGGTAACATCACCATAACTGTCTATAGCCACCATTCAGTCAAGTTGCCTTCTAAGCACCCTACCTCATCTGATTGGCATGTTAGCATAATTACTTAAATGAAGATTGATGCTTGAACTGCAATTGAATTCTTACATTTGGTAGCGGTAGTTAATATGCTCTTATCTATGATTAGAATTTAGAATTCATGCGTTACAATGAGCTCGAAAAATGCTCATGCTTTCTGTCGAAGCTACACCATAGCCATTTCACGTTCATGGTGACTCAATCAGAGGCCTGATACTTAGGAAACCAACCATATCCATTTTCTCAAATTAACCAATCACCTTTCCTCATCCAAAAAATCTTGGCACATGCCATCTGCTAAGCTTTGGGTTGGATACGGGTTTCCAGTTGAATTTTTAGAAATTCTGTCAAATATTGTCTTCTAAGACCAGGATATTCAGTTCATAGAAATCAGGATCTATGTGGAGACTTATTGAAATGGATACTTCCATTAAATAACATTCTCTCCCTTAGGTAGCTTGGTGAGGATTAGGCCAACTTCACGACTTCTAGGATCAAAGCTCCTACTTCTGCTGACCATGAATTGCTCCCTCGTGCCACCAAGGCATTCCACAAGTGGCAGTTTCAACGAGGCGGCTCAGGATTTAACAAGCTTTTACGTCATTCTCAATGACTCCTTCATGGCTGAGAATATCAAGAAAGCCATTAGGATTGATGAACAAGAACTTGATAGCCTTACCACTTCTATGGTCGACGATGTCTTCTATGTCTTGCTTAGCTGCTAACTAAGGGCTATATCCACTTCCAGTATCAGTTCTGTTGTTGCCATTTTAATAAGGCCAGTAGCTTGTGCAGCAATGAATATCATGAAGCCTTGCAACAGAAAATTAGAGTAACTTTGGCTAATAAGAATAGAAAATGCAAGCCTTGGAGGAAGGTTTTAGTGGGGAGGTTTTTTTCAAGATTAGCAATGATATTTCTCAATTTTTGGGGCCCCTTATATCGAATCAGCTGCTACTGTCTATGCAAAGTGATTATCTAGCCTGGAAAGGTTGTGTCTATGCCCTCTTAATACTTGTTGGGGCGGTTTTTGGGTGGCAAATCTATTGAGAATAGAATGTTATGCGGTGTGATGTCAATTGAGAGGAAGAAATATGATTTTAAAACAGGATGTGGATTATTTCACCATTTATGCAAGAGTTCTTCTAAAGATGCATTCCCTTAAGAGCCAAATGCATGACTGGAATAGTCTCGAGAGAAAGGTCCTTTCATGCAAAATCGGTACTTAGCTCATCACAAAAGGAATATTTCTTATGAGCACAAAGGAATTCATAATATTAGTTCGTTGACAGCAAGAGATACTAAAGTGAAGGCACCCAAATTATCACAAATTCCTTGCAAATTGATTGAGAAAGGCTTTGATCAGCCCTCAAAGCTCAGCACCGAGACCTGTAAGTCACCAGTAGCAACTGTCAAACCAAACCTCAAGACCTTGATCGTGGGGCCTATTGAGCTTGTTAAAATCAGAAGAAAAAAACTTGCATAGGCAAGGTAAAATTCCTTCCTTTAGCATATAAGACACGTGCCCGACAACCCAAATCTAAATAAGTGACATAGGGGCAGTGTTTGGCTCGTATAAAATGGTGAGCAAAGAATGACCTGGTTCTCTAATTTTCACTCCACTTTTCCATGATTTAGGCTCAAGCTTATTAAGGCCAGAATAGGCCTAAATGTTGCTAAAAAAAGAAACACTAAGGCCCAACGCTAATTTGGTCAAGTCTAGAAATGGGAAAGGGAATAGGCCTGGGTGCTGCCAAGCAAAAATGTGGGCCCAACTTCGATAAACCACAATAAAGGTTATAAGTCCTTTTTGAAAAGGGAAAGGAAAAAAAGTTATTTCCTTCTCCTCTATTTAAATTATATCTTTTTAAATTTAATCTGGGCCAAAACCTTTTTCCTTTTACACTTAACTTGGGTCAAGCCCATCATATGCTCTTCAAATAAACATAATTTCCCTTAATATTAATTTTGTTTAAAAACTATAGTAAACATTTTATCGATCAAAATTCTAAAAGCAGAAATGTTATACCAAGAACATATTTTAATTGCTCAAAATTTATAAATCTTGTGTAACGAGTTCTAATACGAACAGGTAGCATTCTCTATTGTTCCATATTTTAATTCATGCATATTTAAGCGCGACTTACTTCGATTTGGATTCTGCGAACATGTGGTTTTAGAAAATCGTTGCTTTAATTAATTTCATCAAAAAATATTTGTTTTTAGATTTTCTAAAATTCGTGTAACGAGTTCTAATGCGAAGAGATAGTGTTCTCTACTGTTCTACATTTTAATTCGTGCAGATTCAAATGCGGCTTACGTCGGTTTGGATTTTGCAAGCACGTGATTTTAAGAATTTGTTGTTTTAACTAATTTCATTCAAAAAACGTATGTTTTCAAATTTTCTAAAATTTGTGTAACGGGTTTTAATAAGAACAGATAACGTTCTCTACTGTTGCATATTTTAATTCGTGCAGGTTCAAGCATGACTTACGTCGATTTGGATTTTGCAAGCATGTAATGTTAGAAAATTGCTATTTTAACTAGTTTCATTCAAACAAACGTCTATTTTCAAATTTTTTGAATTTCATGTAATGAGTTCTAATGCGAACAGGTAGCGTTCTCTATTATTCTGTATTTTAATTCATGCAAATTCAAGTGCGGCTTACGTCGGTTTGGATTTCGCAAACGCGTAATTTTAGAAAATCATTGTTTTAACTAAATTCGTTTAAAAACTTCTGTTGTTGAATTTTCTAAAATTCGTGTAACGGGTTCTAATACGAACAGGTAGCATTCTCTACTGTTCAGTATTTTAATTTATCCAGATTTCAAGCGCGGCTTACGACGGTTTGGATTTTGCAAGCATGTGATTTTAGAAAATCGTTGTTTTAACTAATTTCATTTAAAAATGTCTATTTTCAAATTTTCTGAAATTCTTGTAACGAGTTCTATACGAACAGGTAGCATTCTTTCTGTATTTTAATTTCTGCAAATTCAAGCGCGAATTACATCGATTTGGGTTCTGCGAATTAGAAAATCATTGTTTTAACTAATTTCGTTCAAAAAAATCAATCTTGCCTAAAATCACTCTCATGTTCTTACAGAATTCTCAATCTTACAAAGTCTTTTTCCCAAGAGAACAAGTCTTTTAAAGAGAACTACATATCCTTGAATTTTCCGTTACATCAGGGAATACATAGGAGCAGGATCAAGTCATTTCAGGCTATTTTCCACAAACCTATTTATTTTCTAGGATCAAAATGTTTTCAAAAGTATCAAAATCACAAACTCAGTTTAAGGGTACCGTTCTTCAAAATAGGCGAGTAGGGTTCCTAATTCCTACTCGTAACCGACTCTCGAACCTAGAACTCTTCCTTACGTTAGGATTTTTTCAAATATTTTCCCTTAAAATAAAAATTTGGTGACGACTCCACAAGCTAATAAATTCTTTTTCAAAATTTTTAACGAGTACGTCATTTCGTTAAAATTACGGTTACGATAATTTCCATCATCATAATCTTACTTACAGTCTTTTCCTCATCTCCTTTAACTATCATACCCAATTTCTTTTCTAATTCCTATATATTTACTTCCTCTTTATAGAAAGCAGTTGTCTTAATGCTACCCACACTATCATTCACCCGATTCCCACCAAGCATATTCAAGATAGATACACCCCTAGATTAAGTAGAGTTACAAGAGCATTCTGTGGTATATGCTTGGTTTTGGTCCTCTTTTTTCACCTAACTTTCATCCTCAGACCATGCAAGGTTGATTTTGATCACCCTTGGTCTCTTGATCCTTTCCTTATTCTGACGGAGATGTGAGCATTACTAAATGCCTCCCCCAATCATTAGGATAATTCATTCAACAATAGTGCAACCCTCTCTCGCTAGTTACCACCTTGATTCTCACCATACAGAGCATTGTGGGCCATCACACCACCTAAGTTGTCACTATTTTAATTTCTTTGGGTTTGTTTTTAACAATTTACAATTTCTTTATCGTACCCTTTACAATGCTTGTATCTGCAATTAGGTTGAAGTTGATTTGAAGTCATCATGGATCTTGTTGTTTTAGAGTTGGGCTCTTAATCCTCGTGATTACTTTCAATGGGTTAACGTTCTTTTCCATTGGCTTAGATCTTGGGCTAATGTTAGGATCCCTAAGCCCATCTAACTTATTGCTTTTGTCTAGTTGTTCTGGAATTTGAAGTCGTCCTGTTTTGGCCAGAAGTAGTATCCAGGCTCACACCATGAGGGGGAAAGTTTGTACACTCCTTATCTTTGATGTGACACACTGCCAATCTATGTTGTATATCTCTTTTGTAATACTACTACTTAACCTCCTTATAATTTTCTTTGTTATTTTAGGTCTTGATTCCTTGGTTCTGTAATTTCTCTAACTTAAACTCTTTAGCCCTAAACTCGTATTCTCATGATTCTTGTTTCCTTCATTATTTTATTCAACATCCTTCAATTCAAAATTTGAAATTTCAAAAGGCATAAACATCGAAAAATCTTCATCCTTTTTTGAAGCAAAATTATAGGCTATGTCTGACCATCATTCTTCGTCCTTCGTGCTTATTGGTGGTGACATGATTTCCATAAAAAATTCTTCCTTATCCTCCCCTAACTCCATCCCCTTGTCCGCTGATTAGAAACATCCCTTTTTGATGCATGAACAAGATGGATGTTCTATCCACCAAGATTTTTCACCATACAAATTGTAAAGATCTTCCCATTAATCATAGATTTTCTGCTACTCTAAATTGTATTGTCTTGTGATGTACGGATCAACACACAAGCAAAGTATAACCGTGATGAGTTTTTGGTGTACTCATCCATGCTAATTGTTGTTCCCATTAGAGCTATAACAGTGTAGAAGAACTCTTCATTCCATGCATACAAAGGAATTCCATTGCATCTTATCCATACCAATATATTCCTAGCCAAGTCCTCCAGTTTCCATTTTGATAAATATTTAAATATATTTGCGAACCAATCTTCTTTTCCTTCCAGCAATTCATTAAAGTCTCCCCCATCTACATTTTTTAACAACTTATTGCTTGTGTATCTTATTCTAATCATTGAGAATCCTTCTAGAATAAGAGATTCATACAATGACACCCACTGAGCATAATGGTGTAGAACACTCACAAAGATTCCCTTTTCCTATATAAATTTACTCTCATCAACATTCATAATCTGCTCATGCCTTCCCTCCTTATCTATCTTGTTATTCCAATTATGAATGTCCTTCTAATTTTCCTTTCTCCTCCATATGCTAGTAGGTTTCTTACCACCTAGTATTGCTTGTGGAAAGGATATGTTTTCCTTCAATTTTCTCAACCTTGGATATTTTATCTCCATCCCATCCTTTTTCAGAGTATCTTTTGGGTCTGCCCGTTGATTATCCTGGTTATTCCTTTCAAACTTTGGAAGCTTGATGAACAACTTCATATCACCTATAAGAATTTGGTCAAGTTGTCTTTATAATGAAATTGGATCTTTGACTTCCAAGAACCGTACAAAACCAAACCTCCATCTAGTCTTTGTTCCTTTAGTGGAAACAAATATTTCCCAAACCTTCCCCCACTATTCAAATATGTGCCACAATTCTAGGTTACTAAATTCTTCTAAAAAATGAAAGAAAAATAAAAATGTTATGTTCCCCTTTTGATAATGGCTATGGTCCCATTCCGTGCTACCTGATCCCTAATATTTTCTTCTGCATTACCAAAATGATAAATAGCCATACCTAAATCATTACCTAAATGCATGAGAGTCAGGATATGATGAGGAGAAAATTTGTAGATTACCAAGATCAGGATTCAATTGATGAGTGATTCCAAAATCTAAATATCAAAACTAATTGTAATCTTGAGTGTAGGTGAGTAAAATTCCTTGATCAAAGAGAGGAGAAGAAGTTGAGATAGTAAAATATGATTACTTGAAGGAGAAGAAGATAATTCAGAGATCAGAAAAGGAAAGAAAAAGTTGATAATAAAGATAAAATTATTTAAATAAACAAATACTCTTAGATTACATTATATTTATATATATAAATATGGCAAAGATAAAATTGAAAGAAAATATATTCATAAATTTTAATAATTTTTTAAAATAATTTTTAGGTTAATTAAATATAAATATAAAAAGTGTCGATTAGTTAAATGTCAAAAATTTTAGATTATTATAATTTTTTATTATTGTGATTCGTGTTATTATTTATACTATATTTACATTGTAATTTATGTATTATTTTAAAAAAAAAATAAAAAATATTTTATTTTTTAAAATATTAAGTTCATAAATATTTATAAAATTAATTATAAATTTATATAATAATCAAGTAATATTAATTAAATTATATATTTACTTTTATTATTATTTAGAATATAAAATTTTATTAAATAATTATTATACTAACTTTGATTTCGTGTATAGTAAATTTATTTTCTTTTTTAAAATTTTTAAAATTAATATTTTAAAATAAAAATATTTTATTTTATTTTTAAATTATCAAAACTATTTTATCTAATATTATTTAAAATTTATTTTGAATATACATGATGATTTAGTGATGTTCATTGAGAGATTCTATCTATCATTAATATTATTTAGTTTATAATTTTTTTTTGTGTAACTATTTTGTTAATTTTGATATTATAAAAATTGAATTTTATTTTTTTAAAAATTAAACACTTAAAAAATAAATAAAAAATAAAATTAAAAACATGTTTTCTATATATCTTTAATATAATTTTAAATTTATGCAATAATTAAATGATGTTGATTGAAAGTTGGATTAATCTTTAATATTTTTTAAATTATTAGAGTTCACAATGTAATTATTTTACTAATTTATTGTTTAAAAATATGTTTCTTAAAATAAAGTATGTAATAATATTATATTCAAAGATTTATTAATCTAGGATGTGATCGACATAATCCAATAATTTTATCTTGTTGATTAGGAAAATAGAATTAATAAAAGATAAATTTATATAAAAAAACAGATAAACAAAATAGGATTTTTATTTTTGTAATATAGAAATGAAAGGTTAAAAGTTTTCATTTATGAACTATTTAAATAATTAAATAATAATTTATGAATATTTAAAGTAATTAAATAATAATCAAAATTAATAATTAATAATTTGAAGCAAATTTTCAACATTTAAAAGTTAACTAATAAATAATAATTAATTATTATCATTTAAAATCAAAATAATAAATAATAATTAATTCTAAACATTTAAAATCTATTTGACTGAATAAAAATGTTGAAAATCATACAAGAAACAAGTTAAGTTTAAAACCTCCGTATCAATTATTTTCGAATAATCCATTGAAATTTAAATTTCCGTATCAATGATTTTCGGATAATCCATTCAAATTTAAATTTAAAATTGAGCTTGCAACAGCCAAATCAAGTATTTTAAGCTTCTTTTTTTCAAATAATTATGTGTGCTAGGGAAATCAACCGGCCGGTTTACTACTATACAGGTCTAACCAGGTCCACTTTTCTTATTAATTTGTTTATATGTGTAGCACATCTTAAAATATTAAAAAATTTAAAAATCAATCAATATCAAATTTAAAAGATTTTAAAATATATAAATCTCACAACGCTTGAACCTCGTGTAAGATAAATTTATTTTCTTTTTAAAGTTAAAATTAATTCTTTCAAAATAAAAATTATAAAAATATATTTACTTCTTTTAATCATTCAAAAAATTAAATTCTTAAATATATTTAATATAAATTTAAATTCATACAATAATATCACCTTATATTATTTGAATTATAAAAGTTTGTTGAATAACTATACATATTGTATAAAACAAATGAATTTTCTTTATCAAACTTTGTTGCGATCTCCTATTTCTTAACTATTGTGAATGATTACCAGTTTGGATATATTTGTTAAAAGAAAAGATGGAAAAGTCGGTCATGCTGAAAAAAAATTTCACTTTGATTGAGCAACAATACGACGTGTTAAAATGATATGACATGACAACAGAATAGAATTTATGTGTTTAAAATAATATTTCGTATAAAAAGTGAAATTTGTGCTTGTGGAAATTATCAAGTAATCAAAGATAAAAAGGACGACCAAAAATTTTGTGAATAATACAGAGTAAAATTTATTGATTTTGAGATACGTAGATATCAAATAGGCTATATAAAATTGGCATGCCTGGTTGGTATTTGAAACGTCTTCCTAGTTTATGGTGAATCTTTTAGATAAACCTCTTAAAGAATTAGAAGGTTCATGCACCCATTCGTTCCTATTATGATATTCAAGTGGCTTTATATATTGTCAAAAAATTCTGTTTTTCATGAACACACAAAGCACATTAAAGTAGATTGCCATCTTGTTCAGATGAAATCGTGCAAAATCATTTTCTTTCATCCTATGTACCGACTCACATTTAATAGGTTGATGTTTTTATCAAAGTTGTCGATGTCAAAAAGTTTGGTACAATCTTGGTCAAATTGAGCATTCAAGATTTGCATACTCCATCTTGAAGAAGTCTGAATGGATAAATCAACTACATATAGATAGTATCAATTCTGTATATAATTATATGCAGATAATATCTTCATTAAATATAAATTAAACATATTATTTTAAAAAATAATTATTACAATTCTATATATCAATTTATTTATATATATAATAAAATAAAAAATAAAAGAAGAAATAAAAATTAACCAAATATTTTTCTATCAGTCTTTTCCTCAACTTTCGTGATTTAAATGAAATCTATTTATAGGTTGTATCTAACACTCTATTTATATTTAATTAGTTAAAACTTGACTTGTAATGCTCCATTAAATTCTTTCTTGAAGGATTCAGAATTTACAAAAGATAAAGGTTTAATAAAATCTTTTATCTTTTATTTTTATTTTTATTTTTAGTTTTAGTTTTATCATAATTTTTTTATGATTTTAGTTTTTTATTTTATAAAAATTATTAGTTTTAATCCTCACTTTTAAATATTTATTACGTGACAAAATTTTTAAAATCAATATCCAATCTAACTTATAAATTTTTAACTTCTAAAAAATTTAACATGCATAATTTGATATTAGTTTAGTTATATTTTAATTTTTTTAATAAATTGAAAACAATACTTAAATATATGAACAAAATATAAATAAAATTAACATATTTATAGATGAAATATATAAATTGATATTTTTTAATCATATAGTCCTTCAAAAGGTTAAAATATAAACTAACGTTCAGGAACCAAATCGTGCTATGACACTTTTAAAATTAAAATTATTAAGAATTTTAATAATAAGAACTATAAAATTAAGAAGAAAATCATAAGAAAATGACAAGGATTAAAATTAAAATTAAATGTAAAATAAAGAACTACAAATTTTATCACGTCAAAGATAAATATTGAAATTTTAACTGTAAATAATGAAGAAATGTTTTGGTTGTGGTTTAATGAAGCCATTTATCTCTTTACCCTTTTTTTCCCTTACAGTAATGTTAAACATATTCATTCCCTCCTTCATATTTTGTAGCTATTTTTTTATGCAAACAATATTTATATGATTTGTAAATATTTATTATAGTCACACCATCCATAACCCATGGAGAGGACGGCCATCTGATTGACACCAAACAGCAGATGAACGAAGGCGATGGACGCAATACTAAATCAAGTGTGGTTTAAACTAGTCCTTAGATTTTTTTATTTAAATAAAGTGCTAAGATTGGATGAAGGTGTGAACTGCGAAGGAAAGAAAACATTCATGAATACTGAAATTTAGAGAAGAAAAATAAATGGTTTTAAGTGCATTTTCCTTTTGAAACGTTAAATATTCATAAAAAATCACATATGTCAAAGTTTGGGACAAAATTAGACATTTAAGATTTGCATGTTCTATTTCGAAGAAGTCTGAACGAATAGTACAACTATAAATGAATAGTATCAATTTATATAATTATATGTTGATAGTATATATATATATATATATATATATATTATGTTTAAATTAAAAAAAAAAATTGATCAAATTTTTTTTCATCAATTTTTTTTAACTCTCATAATTTATGAATGAAATCTATTAATAAATTATAGCTAGCACTTTATTTATATCTAATTGATCAAGATTTGACTTGTAATTGATAATTCCATTAAATTCTTTTTTGAAGGTTTCTGAATTCATAAAAAATAAATGTTTAATAAAATTTTTTATCTCTTATTTTTATTTTTATATTTGGTTTCAATTCTATCATAATTTTTTTATAATTTTAATTTTTTATTTTATAAAAATTATAAGTTTTAATCCTTACTTTTAAATATCTATTACGTGACAAAGTTTTATAAATAAATATCCAATCTAACTTATAAATTTTTAGCTCCTAAAAGAATTTAACATGCATAATTCGATATTAGTTTGGTTATATTTTAACAAAATGAAAACAATACTTAAATATATGAAAAAATGTAAATAAAATTAACATATTCATAAATAAAAATGTATAAATTAATATTTTTTTAATCATATAGTCCTTCAAAAGTTAAAATATGAACTAATAAATACATTTAGGAACGAAATTGTACTATGACACTTTTAAAATTAAAATTATTAAGAATTTTAATAGTAAGAACTAAAATTAAGAAGAAAATCATAAGAAAATGACAAGGACTAACACTAAAATTAAATGTAAAATAAAAAACTACAAATTTTATTATGTCAAAGATAGATATTGAAAATTTTAACTTTAAATAATGGAAAAATATTTTGGTTGTGGTTTAATGAAACCATTTATTTCTTTACCTTTTTTCCCCCTTACGGTAGTATTAAACATATTCCCTCTTTCATATTTTTTAGTTCATTTTTTTTATGCAAGCAATATTTATATGATTTGTAAATATTTATTGTAGTCATACCATCCATAACCCGTGAAGAGGACCACCATCTGATTAGCACCAGACAACAGATGAACGAAGGCGATGGAAGCAATACTAAATCAGGTGTGTTTTAAACTTGTCCTTAGATTTTCTATTTAAATGAAGTGCTAAGATTGGATGAAGGTGTGAATGAAAGAAAACATGCATGAATACCGAAATTTAAAAAAGAAAAACAATGGTTTTAAGTGCATTTTCTTTTTGAAACGTTAAATATCCATAAAAAATCACATAAAAATATATTTATAGAAAATGAATTTGAAAACATACCAACTTGTGTATTTAACGTATGAAAAATTGATTATACTTAACATTTGACTTATAATTGACTGTTTAAACCTTAGGCTTAACGGTTTTTTAAAGTAGTTTTATTACTTTTTTGTTATAATTCTTAAAATTATGAAAAGACTGAGTTTTAATTATATTTAATTTCTCTAAAATGAGGGGATACACTTTAGAGGTTAAAATGTACTTACAATTATTGTTAAAAATAGTAATAATATACTCCAAAATTATCAATCATTAATTTTAGTGCACTTATTTTGTGAAGTGTATCTCTTCACTTTACATAAGTTAGATTCATTATAGGTGGAGGTGAGCATGGATGTCTGTTGATCTAAGCTAACATGATGAATATATAGTCCTATAGAACAAAATTAAATGATATTAGATATAAAAAAATTGATAAAATGGCGTATTTGATAAATTTTATTTATTGAATTATTAAAATATATTGAATTATCTTAATATCATATATATTAAATTTATATAATTTAAAATTTTCTCTTTATTATCTAAGGGCACCAGCAAGAAAAAAGGAAAAATTACAGAGCACCCAGTAAAGAGACCCTAGACATGTCACCAAATAGTAAATTAGTGAACCTCATGGGAAGGTTGTGAAGGATATGTAATCCATGTCTGGTCGAGGAGAAAGAAAAATAAAATAAAAAAAAAAGTAAATTGAAAGGATAGTAAAGAGAAGGTAAAGTTCGAATTTTTTTAATGCAAAAATTATTGCTTTTTTCTTTTTTCTTTAATCAAACAAAACAATACATCATTATCCGTATTTGTTTATATTATTTTTCTTCCTAACCACAAAACATTAAGATGTGAGAGAAGGGTTGACCCGAAGAAAAATGTTATAGAAGGAAGGGCACTTGGCAGCCTCTAGAGGTCCAAACAAGAATCCTTCTGAAAATTATACTAGGATGGTCCTTACGTGGGGATGATTGCAGAGCAGAAATAATCGCTGCAGAGTCTGATTCAACAACAACCTTCTTCAAGCCCTTGAGGATGCCCCATAACTTAGCTATATACGCAGAAAATTCCCAATATGGAAGCCAAAGCCACCCAACCAGTTCCCTTGATCATCCCGGATTAGCCTTCCACAAACACCGTCCCCCAGGTTACCTTTAGAAGCCCCACCGGAGGAGCTGCAATTTTGTTTTCTTTCCATATAATAATAATAATAATAATAATAATAATAATTCCATTACTAGTTCATGTATACAAATCTAATTCTGATATTCTTCATATCATTTATTTATTTATATTTTTTATTTACCAGATTACAATTTTTATAAAATAAAAATAAAAATAAAAAACAAATTCAATAATCTACGTCGGAATATAAACAGATTTATATTACTATATGAATGTATGAAAATCTTTTTCCATACATATTATAGTATATTTTTAATTTTTCAACTTCTTTTTATTGTTTGTAAGAAGAAAAAAGATAAATATTAAAAAATATAAATAATCTTATTTATTTTTTTGTAAAATTTTATTTATTTTTTAATTTATCCTTTATAAGTTTTTCTCTTATCTTTTTTCCTTTTTAATAATTTCAATTTTTTTAATAGTAAAAATATTAGATCTAACAATTTACTACAGTTAACAATAATTAGATAGATATAAAAGATTAAGTAAAAATAATAATTAATACTCTCTTGAAAATTAAAATAAACAAATAAATAAAAATAAATTTTTTATTTTTTTCCTGAACAGTTAAAAAAAGAATGGAGGAAGTATTTTAATTTTGTAAAGGATGAAGATACAGTATGTGTATTTGTTGTGATACATGTTTCTTTTCTTTGTTATTGGGAAAGGTGCTAAGCCTATCCTCAGTTTGATGAGTGGCTCAAACTCATGAGCGGAATGAGAACAAGTATTACTGCATAATGTGTCCTTTTTAATATATTAATTTTGAGACAATCCTAGAATGTTACCTAACTTGTTATGATAAATTTAAATACCTAAAACAACTGAAGTATTACAAGATTCTTTATATGATCTTTCTACATCAATTTTGTCTCTCATCAAGAGTTTCGCATCGTTCTTAGCATGAAGAATATTATCGATATATAAAACAGAAATGATGAAATTGGTTTCACTAGTCTTCAAGTAAAAGGAGAATTAGAACATGGTCTTGGTTAAAAGGGAAAAGGAGAAACTCCAGTGCCCCTTTTCATGTTGGCACATGAACCCGCTGGACCGTTTGACATAACACAATTGATGGTGAGGTATAGATTATGGTTTAAAGTTTTTCTTTTTCTAATAGCTCTTTCATCTGTTTGATTTCTGTCCAAGTGCTAGTGACTTCACTGTATAGCATCGTTTGAAACTTGAACGGTAGGTTCGTGTATCATGTGTACCTTAAAAATTAAAAAAAGATAAATCAGTGTATCATGTGTACCTTATACATATTATTAAAGTATGAGTCTTGAGTCTGTACCAGATCGTGTACATATAGAGGGTGTCCCAGCTTTGACTAAATGAATGATGAACTTGAATTTTCTTGTATGTATTGCACCATTTCTTTGTTCTAAAAGCCTTTTCCCTTCCCGAATGCCAATATTATTATGTTCATTTCACATACCCTATAGTAACGCTAGTATATGCTTTGCATTTGCTTCTATGAGGACCCTATGCAGCAAAACGCCTTTGATTTTTGATTCATGCTACAAAGATAAACATGCTTGCAAACTATTTGACCTTGAACCTGATGCTTGTTTTTTTTCACGTATATATATATATATATATATATATATATATATATATATATATATATATATATATATATATATATTTATTAGTATTTTCTTGTATTAACATTGTGATATGAACCATTTTTCTTTGTAACCATGATTAAGTAATGAAGATTTTCTTTTCTCTTTAACATACATGGTTCTCATATGATATCAAAGTTTATTTGAGTTATAGTTTATCATCTTATATGATCTATCTCATCTCAGGATACATCTTCAATCCTATTGATCTTTTCTTTCTTCATCTAGGAGAGAATCCTACCTTGACACTGGTCTCACCATCCTTAGATGGAAAGAATTATCATTCCTAGTATAGATCGATGAAAATGACTCTTCTTGCTAAAAATAAGTTGAAATTCATTGATAGAACGATTCTTTCTCCTGCAAGAAGCAATCTTTTATATGAATCATGGAAACATTGTAATATCATGGTGTTATCTTAGGTACACCTATCAATCATCGACACCATTGCTAAATTGATGTATGGAAAGACTTGCAAGAGAGGTTCTCTCAAGGAGATAATTTTTTGGGTATTCGATCTTAATAAGAATTATTTTGTTGTAGACAAGATAATCTTTCAGTCACTTATTACTTTAACAGCTCAAGGTGATATTGGATGAATTAGAGAATTTCAAACTATTGTCATCTTGTCAATGCTCATTATATTGTTCTTGTGGAAGATATGATTTGATGAGAAATAATAGCGAAATAAACCATGTCCTTCCCTTTCTTAAGGGATTTAATGACCACTTCTCTCATACTAGATCACAGATCATGATGATGAAATCTCTCCCATCTATTAGTAAGGTGTTTTTTTTCTTTATAATTCAGCAAGAGTGTCAACTTGCTGCCATTTTAAGCCCTGAAGAAGTCAAAGCATTTTTCAACTCGTCAAATAACCAATCCAGATTTCCTTAAAACAAAGTGATAAAAGGAAATAAAGGAGGATGATGGTCATAGAATTTTGGGCCTAATAGAATATATACCTTCTTTGGAAGAAATAACCACACAATTGACACTTGATTCTTCAAACATGGTTCACTCCTGAGTATAAGACCTAGAACCTTTGTAATAAGCCAATCAAGAATGTATAAATTGTTCAAAGCAGCAAAGAAAGTCCAGTCTCAACAATACCAAATCCATAAGACAATCAAGTCTCATTAACCTGAGAAGAATACCAAACTCTAATGTCTTTGGTTCAACAATCTCACAACATTTTTGGAACCCAACTTATGCTCTAGTTTTTATTCATTCCACCAGGATAAATAACATCCAAAACTTTCTAAGTAAAGCTTTTATTTCCCAATAGATCCTAGATACAGGTACTACCCATCATATCACTAATAATCTTCAAAATTTTACTTCTTTATTCAAAATAAAACCTATCCCAGTTTTCTTGCTAAGTGGTGACAAAGTAGAAACTAGTCTTTCTAGTACCATCCACTTATCCCCTTCTCTTTTCATAACTCATGTTCTGTTTGTTCCTCAATTTTCTTTAAACATAATTTTTTCAGTAAACTTGTTAAATCCATGACCTATTCTCTCACTTTTAACAACGCTGGTTGTTGAATCAAGTAAGTGAGCAACAATCAAATGATTGATACAATTAGACTCATTGATGACTTATATCACATGAAAATCAAATAAAGCTCTATGGGTTTACAGCATCATGACACTTCTTCCTCACAAGATATATCATATACCATGTGTACTAAGTGTCTTTTTCATATGAAAAATATAGAACCCTATAATGTTTGTTGCTTTTCTTACCAAAAGAAGCTTTCTTTTCTATAAGAGAATAAAAGACTTTCCATATTTTTGAAATATTACATGCTGATATTATCGTTTTCCATTCTTTCTTTTTAAGATTATCATTATTTTAACTTTGATTGATAATTACTTCTATTTTACATGGATTTGTCTTATGGTTAATAAGAGTGAGACATAGTCTCACCTTCAACGCTTTTGTGAATCAAGTTGAAAATCAGTTTAACATAGATTAAATCAATCAAGACTGATAACGAGCTTGAATTTCATATGCATGATTTCTATAGTCATAGAGGGATCATTCACCAAAGCACTTATATTTATACTCATTTCTATAGTCATAGAGGGATCATTCACCAAAGCACTTATATTTATACTCCCAATAAAACATTATTGTAAAAATAAAACATCAACACCTTTTGAATACTACTTGAGCGCTTATTTTCAAGCAAACCTTTCTTTAAATTTTTGGTCCATTGATGCTATTCGTGTAGCTCATTTAATAAATTATATACCTACTCCTCTTCTTAAAAATAAGCATCCATGTTTTGTTCTGCATAACCATAATCCAAATTTAACATATTTAAAAGTTTTTGAATGTCTTTACTATACTGTTAGTCTCCTCATCCACAAACATAAGTTTTCACCAAGAGCTTGTAAATCCATTTTTCTTGGTTATCATAGGTTGGCACCAAAGGTTATTTGTTGTATAATATAGATACTAGAACACTATTTGTATCTCATGATTTGATTTTTTATGAACTTCACTTTCCACAATTGAAGTAGATACAAATCAGTATAATGACTTCTGTTATGTTATGAATTCCAGCTTACAAATAGAAAATTCTTTACCAATTTTTTATTATATTAACTCTTCAAGTACACATACAAATATTGATATGCCAGATAATAATTCTTCAACACTATGTAGATCATGTTGAACATGAAGAGCACCACATTATCTTCAAGATTTCCTTTGTGATTTAAGCATTCAAGCTATTCTTGTTTCTTCTTCTTTAACACAATCTTTGTATCCTATTTCTTCATATGTAACTTATCATAGATGCTCTACTTCTCACACTCATTATTGTTGTGCTATTTCATCATATGTTGAACCAAAAACATATTCCCAAGCAATAAAGCATCCTTGCTAGATCGAAGCTATGAAGGTTGAGGTCACTCCTCTTGAGAAGAATGACACCTGGTTTATTGTTCATCTCCCTCCAAGAAAAACCCCAATAGCTTGTAAATAGATGTACAAGATCAAGCATCAATTTGATGGTACCATTGAGAATTACAAGGTGTTGGTTTGAAACCGTATGAAGGCAAGTGCACCTTATCGTTTTACAGAATAAAGAGTGAGTAAGAGTATCGTCTTCACAGGGATTTGGTTCAAGTATTGAATTCATACTAGTCCACTAATTGAACTCAGTTAGGGAAACACGTAGGCAACGCAAATGCGCGTGTAGGCAGCGCAAACAAAGAATAACAATATTCACAAATTTTATCACTGGGCTGGAATTCTGTTCCAGTGGGCTTAAAACTAATTAAAATAAACTCAGAACTGTTTAATACTTAATAAATGATACGAATGTGAAAGAATTCAATTTATGAAAGGTGTTAGGGTTGGACTTCACCAAAACTTTCCCTCTGTAACAGCAGATCATTACGTGCATTCAAGATAAAATGTAGTTGAAGATCGAATTCACAAATAGTGATTGAAGGTCAATCCCTTAACTCATCAATTCTTCATTCAAATTAGGAATTCTAATCCCTTAGTAATTCCTAATTTGATGTGAGCCTTAAGTTCAAGAATTCAAACGATCTTACAATTGCAAACCTCTATCCCTAGAGCCTTCACAATTATGTTATTCAATCTCAGTTCCAATTCAAAAACCAATTTCCCAATTGTGAAGAAGAATTTAGATTCAATCTATAAGTGGTCAAGTCATAGAAGCATTAAGCAAATAGATGAATAATCGACTTTAAGGAAAAACAATCTTGAATACATATAACGTATCCGAGTTACATAGGTTCAGTCATGGATTCCTCCTTCCCTAACAGAAAACTAGTTACACATAATGATAAAGAAAGAAAACAGAGGAAAAGGATGAAATCATGAGCATTGAAGACATGTTGCAGTTGCACCTCGTCCTCAACCCTAGAGTTCCTCTTTCACCTAGAACAGACCCAGAAACCTGGAGGTTCTGGTGTAACAGATAGTAGAAAGGTGGCTTTGTTCTGTATCTCTTGGATACCAAAAGTGTGTTATGTTTCGCTCTATTCTGGACTTTTTATAGATACTGTTCTGTAGCGTCGCGTGTCCAACACGGCATAGCTACATTACCAACGCGATGCGAATAACAGATAGCTTCTTTTCTTTCAAATCTTCATGTGCTCCACGTAAGTTCGGTTGCGTTGCCAACGCGGAACCCTGTAATAGATTGCAGAAATTAAAAACACATTAAATTTATGAAAATTTATCGCCTAAAAAGCTTTAAAACTGCATTTTTCATATTATGTATGCTTACTCAGTTTTATGTCATTTTCTCATGTTTTAATGGTCTTTTATGCTTCAATTACTTGCCATTACATCAAATTATGTTCCAAATAAGTATCTTATTGGACACTTATCACAACCCCAAACTTGAACTCTTGTTTGTCCTCAAGCAAGCATTAAGCTACAGGAACATATTTAATTCTGGATGACTCCCAACATGCATAGCATTCTCCTCCTTCAATCCGACTTGCATCACTTAAGTATCCTCTTACCTATTTCAATGTTAATTTCAATGAGTTATGAGGGATAAATTAGAACCTTTGCACAGTTAGGAAAAAACATGAGTGTATTGATTTAAGATAGCACTAGGACTATGATTTCAACAACTTCAAGCAAGATGGCATGGTCTAAACCTGCAGCCCCTCACATGGTCAAATGTCTCACTCTTTCACTCAAGTGTTTAAGGTTATCTCTCAAGGTCATCAAGTTCAGCCTCCATTACCATAGGCTTGCTCATATTCTCTATTTCCATCAGAATTTCACATGCATACAAAAATCAAAAGATCTTGTTTCAGGTTGTAACGTGGCTTGGGTAAGGGTGGATGTGATTTTGGGAAGGTGGCTTACAATAATCAAAGAATTAGGAACAGTTGGCTTGTTTCATTTATGATTATTACTTCACTTGATGCTTATTTTTCTATACTTCTTTCTTTCTTCCTACGCTTTTCTGTTTTTCTTTTTTTTCAAAATTCTTATTTTACTGTTCTTTATTGTTCATTTATAGTGGTGTAAGTGAGTTTCCCACAACCCCAAACTTAGAATGTTGTTTTTCCTCAAGCAACCCCAAACTTAGGCGTAGACTTATTCTCAAACAATCAACTGCTTTCTACTTCTTTGACCGGGTAACTTCATGGTTTTTCAGCTTTTTTAGGGCCGAGTTAATTACATGGAAATGGGTTTTTATGCTCAAGGGGTTGTGCAAGGGATAAATCTATGTTAGGTGGGTCATTTGGTCAAGTGGGTGCATGCAAGAAAATGCCTCAATCATGTTTATGCAAAATGTGATAACTGATCTCAATTAAGAAACTGGGCAAGTTTTGGAATGAACCATCACTTGTGACTTAAACACACAGAATGGATATGCTGTTTGGGTTCAAGTGCTTACGGTGGGTTGGATACACGCTTAGATCATGCATCTTAACAGTCTCATTGTCAATACCATAGCAGTTTGATTTCCAGTTTTTTATCACTCATGTTGTATCTACTCAGGAAATTTGTTCAATCTACTCATTACTCAATCAGTGCATTTCACAAAGTGTAAGGAGATTGATTGATGCAAGTTAGAATAGAGGTGGTTGGAAACACTTAAGGAAGAATTACTATGCACAGTATGTAGATGATTCAGTTTCAATTATCAGTGCAAGGTCAAGAAGACTCCTTGTATTCTGCATGTCCTGCAGTATTTCAGTTAGCAGTCCTGTGTTATGTTGCAGCCTAGTGTGCGTTGGCAACGCAGCTGTCGCTTGCATTAGCAACGCGTTGTGCCTTGTGTCTTGCTGTAACTGTGTGCAACAGTTCTGTTATGTCCCAATCCTTTTCATCTGATGCATGGTCTTGCTATGAGTTAGTGGTGTGTGCACGTGGTTTGGGTGGTACTCAGTGTGTGTAGTACCTAAAATATTCACATAGGCAACGCACTTTGTTAGAATCATAATTTTCAGACAAAATTTCCAGCAGTTCAGTATTCAAATTTCATAACTTAGTATTTACATAATAAGGATCAGGCTCCCTAATCTATCAGATTATCTTAAAATCTCAAAAGAAAACTAAGTCCTAAAAAAAGAAAAGAGAAAAATAATTTG
Organism: Canavalia gladiata; assembly: GCA_037954105.1. Classification (NCBI taxonomy): domain Eukaryota; kingdom Viridiplantae; phylum Streptophyta; class Magnoliopsida; order Fabales; family Fabaceae; genus Canavalia; species Canavalia gladiata. The sequence continues at coordinate 39,051,948 of CM075664.1, read as the reverse complement.
TCAAATGGAGAAAAAGATTTCAAAGCAGTTGTTGCTCAATCTTCGTCCATGCCCTCTCCTCTTGCAGACTCATCATCGCTTTCACTGTCCTCCAGGTCGATCCACTGCAGGATCTGCTCTTCGGAAATATCGGAGAGGTCTTCGTCAGTCAACCCCACATGTTTCCCAATTTTCTTGAAAAACTGCTGGTTCATCCTTATCCCGATATGGACCTTTCACAGGTTTCTCTGTAGTATCTCTACATGTGCTCTGATGCAACGGTTGAAGGCTTGCTGGGCTATCAGTAGCTCCCTCTGCTCAGTCAACAATTCGTATATTCTAGGTGGTAGAGGTGGACCAGACTCCCTGCGTGATGGTGGTCCCTGCTCTGTAAGTATATAACGCTCAATATATGTTTTGTTGAGTGTTGCTTGTGGAGGGACCTTGGTGCACCCCTCAACATTGACCCCTTGGGCCTGACACAAGGTTGTGATCAAACTTGGGTATCCCGAGAAGGCTTTGGGTTTGACAGCTATCTCCTCCATTTTTTGGGCAATTATGTGACCCAAGTCTAGTGGCCTGGGTTTCATGATCACCTAGACTAGTACGGCCCTATTTTTGGCAAGGTCATTTGAATGGAGCAAGGACAAAAGATTGGGTTGCATGAAGGTGCACCGAATCTTCGTTGTGGGTACCAAGTCTGCCTTCCGCAGTGACCTTCCATCTCCTAATTTGTCCTTTTTCTCGTCCCACCTTGCTCCGGGAATGCACAGCACCTGCAGTGAACCTTCATTATCCACTAGGATATCCTTCAGCTTGCTGTATTGACAGGTTCTCCTGGGAATATTGACTTCCAGCAGCTCATTGATCACCTGGGGCTTGAATGAGATGGTTTTACCCCTCACGTAAGAGGTAAACCTCAGTTTTGCCCTTGTCAGTACCAAATTGGAGTAAAACTCCTTGGTAACTTCTTCGTAGCCTTCACAGGCCAGACTGCACAACTTGTGCCATTTCTAGTTCTTGATCTTTTTTGTAATCGCGGGGAACTTGCCTACGTGTAGGCTGATCTTCCTATCCTCCACCACTGAGCTTTCTTTAAGTTTGTCGAATCGCTCATCATTTTCTGTATATTTGAAGCGATGGGTATCTTTGGCCCTCGACTTCCCACAGAGGGCTACAACCGGCGTTGTCTTGATGCGCATGTTCCTTAAGGATGATGCCATTCTGCAGAAAATACAGTTAGTAGATACTCTAGGCTATAACACACTTAGCTATGTTTAACAGTTATGCATGAATTAGTGTAGGGTTGAAAAACCCCTAAAATTAGTTATTGCACAATCCCTTATCAGTTAAAATTAAATCGGCCCCTTGTTGTGGTGGATTGATTCCCTCTGAAGAATCAATGCATGCATGTTCAAGTTTCACCAAAGTGTTCTTTTTAGTGTGCAATTTTGGGAGTACTCACCTTTGTAGGAATTAACACATTCCTTATTCCCAGAATCAATAACTACAGAGTAGAAATGTAAAGGAAGGACATACCTTACTTATCTTGTAGTTGAAGAGGTGAGGAAACCGCTTTTTGGGTGGGAGACAAAGAGGAACGGTGAGTGGGAGTGTTTGAATATACTTGAGTAAGTGGGGGTTTACTTACCTGCCCTCTTTATATCTGATGCATGGGCTACGAAGGGTGAAGTGCGTTGGGAACAATTTTGGTCAATTTGCCTTAGTCCCACTTACCTGTGACATTGCGTTGGCTATGCGACCTTGGCCGCGTTGGCAACGCAGTCTTGTACAGATCTTACACTTCCAGTTTGACAACCCCAAACTTATTTTCTGCTGACCATCCATTTAACTTGCTTTGAGCCTACCTAGCATGACAGAGTTGAGAATTTATGTATCTTGAATTGCCCTTGTGTCCTTCTGTATCTTCAATTTTTTTTGACAACCCCAAAAAAAATTGGTATTATAGAAATTAAAATTATACATATATAATAAGGTTAAATATGTTTTTAGTCCTTTTAAAATATTCAAATTTTAATTTTGGTTCCTTAAATTTAAAACCTTTGGTTTAGGTTCCTTAATTTTTAAAATATATTAATTATAATTCCTATATTAACTTAAGTTATATTAAATCAAAATAGATTAATCATGATTTGAGAATTATAATCAAAATATTTTATAAATAATCAAAATTTTCTTTAATAATGATTGATCTAACTTGACTTAATGTAACTTAAATTAATATCAAGGATTATAATCATGATATTTTAGAAAATAAGGAACCTAAATCAAAGATTTTAAAATTGAGGGATCAAAACCAAAATTTAATTATTTTAGAAGGATTAAAAACATATTTAACCCTATATAATATTATTATTCATATTATAAAAATAAATATTTAAATAACATGAAAATAGAAATTTTAATTAAACCTAAAATTTTTATATCCATAATAATATTATTTCACTCAAGTAGAATTATTTTTTATAAAAAATATTTATAGTTTTTCATATAAAAAAAGTTATGCTAAACATATTAGTGTTAATATCTAAAGTAATTTAATGATAATTTAATTCATAAGAATTTATAATATTTTTTTAGTAATGATGAATTTAAGAAAATAGAGCAGCAGGTAACGAAACATTAAGATTGTAAATCGGACTATAATATTAAAAAAAAGAAAAATATCACATTTCATCATTAACGCAGCAAGTGAAAAATTAAATTTTAATTTTTAAAATTAAATTTAAAAACTAAATATTGAAGAAATTATTATAATTTATTTTAAATTTCAATAATAGATAAAAATTATAAAAAATTTAAAATACATATTTGATTTAAGGTATAATTAATGTTTAAGCGATTGATGATAGTTGATCCGTTATATTTGTGGTTTTTAAATGCATTGCTGCAAATTTTTTTGGAATGCCTGCATCTTCATTGAAAATACATTTGAATCAGATAGCAAAATATAACTTTGCATTGTTTATTTTCGATTAATGTATTCTGATTTTCTTTTCAGAAAACGTTAATAATTTTTTAAATTAAAAATTTATTAGATATACATTTTTTATTCAAAGTACAAATATCAATCAATCTGCATATATTTATATATAAATACATATGGGAGATAAAATATATATTTTAAAAATAAATATGATTCTTTCGTATCCTCAATTCATATTCAAATTTAAAACGAAACAATTTCATGTTTATGTTTCGTAATGATTAATAACAAAAGTCGGAGTCCGCCATTGTATCTCATTTTTTTTTTCTTGATGTAAAACTTCATATATATATATATATTATATATATATATATATTCTAGATGAAAGAAAATAATTTATTTTTGTAAATTATTATTTGTAGAAAAGTTTTACTAATGTTTAATTTTATTATAAATAAATTTCTTTTTAAACATTAAATAGTACATATAAACATTATGTCAGTATATTTTTTCTCATTTAAATTTTAACATTTTAAACATTCTAATTATTTCAATCATCCTTTTGTTTAAATTTTTATAATATATTTTTAACAATTCAAATTTTATTCACTATACTACGAATATAAAAACAAACATACAAATATAAAAAGAAAATATATTCCGAAGAATCCACCGATAAACAATTGTAAAGAAAATTTACTAGAAACCCAGAAGAAGCACTTGCCTCGTTTTACTACAAGCGACTTTCATACTTAGAAAAAATTAGGTAAATTGAGATAAAATATATCAAATTTTATCGATTACATTATTTAAATTATTATTATAATATTTTAATAAATTTTTATAAATATATATATTTATTAAAAATTAATAAAAATTAAAACATTATCATTTATATTTTGAAATTATTATTAAAATAAACTTTGCTGCAACCGTGCCACTATAAAAATAAAAATTATGCATATATAATATTATTAATATTCAAAAGTAAATATTTATATGACATCTAAATAGAAATTTTAATTAAACCTATAAATTTGATATTCATCATAATTTTGACCTCTAAATAAAATACTTTTTTATAAAAGATATTTTATGGTTTTGCATCTATAAAAAAAGGGTTATGCAAACACATTAGTGTTAATATCTAAAGTAATTTAATGATAATATAATTCATAAAATTTTATAATCATTTTTAGTATTGTTGAATAGAAAAAAATAGAGCAGCAGAAACATTAGGATTTTGATATTAAAAAATAGAAAAATATCACATTGTATCATCAATGCATGAAATTAAAAATGAATATTTAATTGTTTAACTAAATTTAAAAATAAATATAAAAAATTATTACATAAAAAATTTGATTTCATAAAATATTATTAAAAAATTAAAATACATATTTAGTTTAAAGTATAATTAATTTTAAAGTGATTGATGATAGTTGATCCATTATATTTGTGATTTTTAAATGCATTGTTGAATTTTTTTTAAAATTTTTGTATCATTATTGAAAACATATATGAATCAGATAGCAAGATATAAAAAATATTGAAGGATTTTAAACATATCTTAGTTTTAGTTTTTTTATAATTTTGCATTGTTTATTTTCGATGAATGTATTTCGAAAAATAATGTTAATGATTTTTTTTTTCGTTTAAGATTAAGAATTTATTAGATAAATTTTTTTTTTTCAAATTACAAATATCAATCAATCTAAATATTTATATAGATATAAATATGGGAGATAAAAGATATATTTTAAGGATGAATATAATTCCTTCATATCTTCTATTTCTATTCCAATTTAAAAGGAGACAATTTCATATATGTTTATGTTTTGCAATTACTAATCACAAAAGTTACAGAGATAGTCATTATTTTATTTAAATCTCTTCTCAAACTAGCTTTTACACGTACTTAAATGTATATTATTTTATTTAAGATGATATAAAAAAAATGAAGATATTAATTCTAAATGATGAAAGAAAATATTTTAAAAATATTATTTATAGAATTTTTTTTACTAATCTTTAATTTTATTAAAAATAAAATATTTTTAAAACATTAAATAATATATATATGAATATTATATCAGGATATTTTTACTCATTTAAATTTCAATATTATAAAAATTCCTAATTATTTTCATCATCCTTTTATTTAAAATTTTTATATTATATTTTTAACAATTCAAATTTTATTCACTTCATTACGATTACGAATAAAAGAACTAACTGAGAAATATAGAAACAAAATATATCCCAAAGAATCCATGGATAAACACAGTATGGTTGCACGTGCTAGTAAAATTTTATAAACGAAGACAGAAATATAGGAAGAAAATATATCCCGGGAAAACCCACCGATAAATTTGACTAGAAACAGGAGAAGAAGCACGTATGGTTTGCACGTGGCAGAGCATGGCTGATTTGACTACGAACTACGAAGCGACGGTGTGGCATTGGTGATGATCAACAATCCCGTAAAAGCAGCCAGCCCCCTCAAGTCAAACTGAAACACCCACATCTTTGGAACTTCCTCCTTCTTTTCTGATGCATTCACCTTTCTTACATCTATCTCTATTCTCTTACACAACTTCTCTTTCACACCTTCACCATGTCCTACTTCACACACCTCTCTAAGTTTTCCGCTTCCAAACCCAAATCCTCACACCTCTTTCCCCTGTTCCCACCCCTCACTCTTCTCTCTCGCTTCACTACCTCCTCCAGTTCTACCTCTCCGGATCGCTATGCCGGTCTGGGCCCAACCAAGCCCCACGAGAAGCCCAGGGTGGTCGTTCTGGGCTCCGGTTGGGCCGGGTGCCGTCTCATGAAAGGATTGGACCCTCAAATATACGACATCGTTTGCGTGTCCCCTCGCAATCATATGGTTTTCACTCCTCTCTTGGCTTCCACCTGCGTTGGAACTCTCGAGTTCAGATCTGTTGCCGAACCCATTGCCAGGATCCAACCTGCTATTTCCAGAGAACCTGGTTCTTTTTTCTTCCTTGCCAATTGTACCGGTATTGATGCTGATAAGCATGTGGTATGTTAACTCTTTTTCTTGAATCCTATAAATACACGTGTGTGTTTGTTCCATATGTAATGTTTTTAGCCATTAGACTCTTGGAATGGTAGATTTCAAATATTTTGTTTTTCAAATTAATGCAATTGATGGGGATGATTGGATTAGATGTCATGTTGAATTGAGCGTGATTTGGCATGTTTCTGTAACTGTTATGTGTAGGAATAGAATATTCTCTACCTACTGAATTCAAGGATTTCGCAATTCCTTGACGTATTCGGTTGTGTAAGCTCGATTGTGTTATAAAGAATACAAGTTTTAGAGATGGAAAATCATGACATTTGTAAACTTATAGGCTTATGGCATGTGGAATGTGTACATTATCTTGCTCTAAGGGGTGAAGGGATTTGGTCTTTTACTGGATTGAACTTTTTTGTATTAGTATTGAAACTCAGGGATGTTTTAAAAGTTTGAAACCATTAAAAGGTACCTTATCTGTAAATGGATTTATTGAAATCTTTTTAGATACCTTTTTGTCTACCCTATCTGGTAACATAAAGCAATTCAATTTCATATCTATTTCTTACTCTTTCTCCCCTCCTGCGAACAAAAAAGGGTATCATACTGGTGTTAATTGAAATATTTGGTACTCACGATGGGACTTAATTTTTTGAGTGAATAATGGCAAATGGTTTTGAAGGTGCAATGCGAGACTGTAACTGAAGGAAAGGAGACACCAGATCCTTGGAAGTTTACAGTCTCTTATGATAAACTGGTAATTGCATTAGGAGCACAACCCACCACTTTTGGAATTCATGGAGTCCATGAGCATGCAATTTTTCTTCGTGAAGTTCACCATGCGCAGGAAATTCGTCGGAAGTTGCTCCTGAACTTGATGATGTCTGATGTTCCAGGTTTGTGATCATTTAGCTATACGAGCTTAATGTAAAATCACATGAAATAAAAAACGATTATTAAAGCACATCACTTATGTAATCTGTATTTGATTTGGATACAGGGATTGCGGAAGAGGAGAAACAAAGACTGTTACACTGTGTGGTTGTGGGTGGTGGTCCAACTGGAGTTGAATTCAGTGGTGAGCTTAGTGATTTTATTGTGAGAGATGTTCGTCAGAGATATTCTCATGTGAAGGACTACATCCATGTTACTTTAATTGAGGTATGCTTAGTGGCATGAGATAGTTAATACAAGCAAAAAAACTACATATTTGCTAGGGCCTATGGCAACAAACATATTGCTCTTTCTGTTGTCTGTCTCCATGTAAACAATTCTTACCAATGTAATGATTGCAGAACACCTTACAGTTCCCGGAAGACTTTTTTCATAATAAATTATCATTTTTTTTCATGGCAAAAATGTCTTTCAAGGTAATCTATGTTAACCAATTTATTCATGCCTTTTCAGGCCAATGAGATATTGTCTTCATTCGATGACCGACTCAGGCATTATGCCACCAATCAATTGACAAAGGTGAGATATATGCTCTCTTTTCTCCTTGTTCAACATGTTCCGGTTGATTTTGAACTTCAGAATATCATTAAAAAATTATATATTGAATTAATTACCCTATGGTATTAATTACCAAAAGACCAAATATAATCATGATGCAATGTTTTTAGCAGTGTTATTTAGGATCATTCATATAATTGATGAGACTCTTCTTTGTAGTAATATGCTGAGCTGGTTGATAGGCTAGCTGTTTTTCAATATTAATTTTATACCTAATGTTCAATTTTCTATCAGTCAGGAGTCCGACTTGTCCGTGGCATTGTGAAAGATGTTGGTGATACGAAGATTATCCTTAATGATGGTACTGAGGTTCCGTATGGGTTGCTGGTATGGTCTACTGGAGTTGGTCCATCACCTGTTATTCACTCTTTGAATCTCCCTAAATCTCCTGGTGGAAGGTCGTTCTTATTTCATAACGCAGTTGCATTTATTTCCTTTCCATTGATAGCCATTTCAAATATACAACATATTGGCAGCTGATTTATGTATGGATATAGTATTTGCTCTGTCTTATCAGGAAAGCAGGATTACATTTGTCCTAGATATTAGTTTTAACATTATATGCTTGTATTTATGTACAAGACTGAGTTTTGGTATAGATCAAAATTATGCTTATGCCAATGAATAACTTTTCCCAAGATAAATTTTTAATTTCACTGTTGAATTGGCAGTTTATTTCAAGCATGCCTTGCTCACAAAATTTCATATAAATCCAAGATATTTTTTTGGTAACATGTAGTTTTCAAATATAAGAAGATATCAATAATTTGAAATCTATTCATTTGTTTTTCAATCTTCAAAGCCTGAAAATCAATATGTAGAAAACCTATATTGTGGTGTATGCCAAGGCTGACATTGGTGTCGATTGAGCTCCATCCATATGTAGATGGAGTTACAGTTTACTTTCCCAGTCATTTGTCCACCATGTTTACTTGTTAGCTGTATAAGGTTTCCTTGCATTTGACACATAGTTGATGAGCCTTGTCTTCTGCCCTCGTGTTTCTTTTATTGTATGGTAACTATAACTAATGATTACTGTATTTCCCTAAAGCAAATTCTGAAAGTTTCTTATTCACAGGATTGGCATTGATGATTGGCTTCGTGTTCCTTCGGTAGAGGATATCTTCTCAATAGGTGACTGCAGTGGATTTGTTGAAAGTACTGGAAAACCAACACTTCCGGCTTTAGCCCAAGTACGTCATTAGTTTCTCCTACATACACTGCCCTTGACACATTTCATTCTGAATGTGATACTTACTTCTATACTTGGTGGTTCATAAGTGAAGTGGTGTTGCATGTTTCTTCCATGCCTGAAAGTTTATTCTTGTTAATTTAATGTGTTGCCATTTGAATTCCACAGGTAGCAGAGAGACAAGGTAAATATTTAGCAACCTTACTAAACAAAATCGGTAAAGCCAATGGAGGCCGTGCATACAGCGCAAAAGATCTAGACTTTGGGGATCCGTTTGTTTATAGACATCTCGGAAGCATGGCAAGTGTTGGTAGTTACAAGGCTCTAGTGGACCTCAGACAGAACAAGGTGATTTTTATTATTCTAAGGTTTTGCTGGTGCTTTTAAAACTCATTCAGGGTTTGATTCACTGACGTATTCGGTATACCTACAGGAGGCCAAAGGGTTATCTCTGGCAGGTTTTATCAGTTGGTTTATATGGCGCTCAGCATATCTAACTCGTGTCATCAGTTGGAGGAACAGATTCTATGTAGCTATAAACTGGGCTACAACTTTGGTGTTTGGCCGTGATATAAGCAGAATATGAAAACTTTCATGGTAAGTACTTTCTTCATGTAATTTTATGTAATTTTTATTAAGGTTTAGAAATCTTATTAGGGCCTTTCGGATGATACTTTTCTTTATTGGTTGCATTACAGGTTATTGTTAAAACCATAAGATGATGATGATGGAGTCGATTTAATCGAATCATTTTGGAGCAACATATTTCAAAAGCCAATAATTCTCAGGAGATGAATTTCAATAAGCTGAACAACTAGAAACTGTACTGGTTATTTTGCTACGTGTTCAATTTATTTAAAATGACAATGAAAGAGGTTACTCGGGAGTTGGCTTGAAGGCGAAGGAATAAATTTGGCTGTCTAATGTCCTTTATTGGTTTATCGAGCTCCGATAAACCAATTGTCATGTTTAAAAACTATTTCCCAATTGTAAGATCACAATTCACAATAATAATATATTGTCAACAGATTCCTTGGGTAGATAGGTTTTGCAACTGTCAACTAATACGAGTCCCCCATTTGCAACCTGTTCATATGAATGAAAATGAGAAATTATATTATTACAAATATATACAAAATTTGGTACAATAAAAAAAAAATATAAAATATAATAGGTAATATGATAAGAAAAAGTAAAAAAAAAAAAGAGTATGTTATATAGTATTATATAAATTTATAGTATAAATAATATTACAAACTAATTTATAGTATAAATGACATTATAAATAAGTTTTTTATTTTATACATTAGATCTATAAGTTAAAATGTTAAAAATAAAATTTTTATCAAAAAAAATTAATAAAAAGAAAAATTTATTATATTAATAATAATTAATATTATAAAATTGAATTTGACCCTTGATTTTATTAAGATAATAGAGCAATAGATCATTTGTTGAACCAGTATTTGTAGAACATTTAAATTTTTATAAAAATTTAAGACATTTAAATTTTAAAAATAAATTTTTTGATAATGATTTTTTTTTAAATATGTATGTATATATTTATATTTCTTTCATATAAATTATTAGAAATGATGAAGTGTTAATTATGTTTTATTATATCTATTGTTTCATGCTTGTTTTATAATATATATTATTCATTAAAATAAAATAATATGAAGAAGTATCAATTTTTTAAAAATTTTATAAAATTTTGTAAACATTATTTATATAATAAAATATATAAATTTAACGATTGAATTGATAAAATTTAATTGTAAAAAAAAATATTAAATAAAATTATTTATGGTAAACTTACTCTTAAAATAAGTTGATTAAAAGTTAGTATCAAATAAATTATGTATATAAAATTTCATACAAAACAAAAATTGATAAATATTTCAATATCAATAGTTAAATAACATACCTACATATTTTTAAATTTTTTAAAATTTGATATATATAATCATAAATATATTATATCATGATTTAACGATTGAATTAGTAAATCTTGTATTCTATACAAAGTTATTAAATTGATGTAAATGTTAAAGTTCGACATCTGGTGTCAATTGTCATCGTAGTGATCGAATTAGTAATTTTGTATTCTATGCAAGGTAAATTTGTATAAATGTTAAAGTTTGATCTCTAGTATCAAGATAAGGATTCAAACTTTAACACTTACATCAACTAAATAATTTTATATAAAACAAAAAATTTATTAATTCAACCGTTATTTAAAAAGTTATTATCAATTAGATCATGTATATCAAAATTTATATAAAACAAAAATTGATAAATACTTCATTTTATTATTTTATTTTAACAACTCATATGTTATTTAAATATATATATAAATATTAATAATTGAATAACATATCTAAATATTTTTAAATTCTTAAAATTTGATATACAAAATTATAAAGATATTATAATATAATTTAACGGTTAGATTAGTATATCTTGAATAACATCATTAAATTAGTGTAAATATTAAAATTTAACCTTCATATATATATATATATATATATATAAAACTAAGAGTTGTGCTAAACATGAGTACAACTGGCACACAAGAAGTAAAAGCAAAACAAAGTAACAAAAAAAAATGCTAAACACACGAGTAAATTAGGGGCACAACAAGCAAAAGTAAAATAGAGTGACAACTCATATTATTCCAAGGCTCATCCGTTCATGCGTCGGAAGTGACGAATAAAACTGAGTGAGATTACTTTGCACCAAACGGCAATGATGAGCTAGCTGTAGAAGAACAGTTGAAGGTGTTAAGAAGAGGAAGTGACAAACAAAGTTCGAAATCCTCTTTTCCAAACCCCGGTAACTTATGCTATGCTTTATATATATTTTTTTTTATTTGCAATTTGCAGAGCAAAAAGATGAAAAATTATGTTAATTTTGTTCATCCGGACCAGTTTAGTGCAGCCTGTTGGTTCACCGGTTTCCTGAAAAACTTGCCGCGTCTTGTGGTTTAAACCGGGTCAACTGCCTTTTCATTCTATTACATTTTTTAAACAGTTACTTGATAACAGTTACTTGACCTGATTCTGGTCACCGGTTGGTTCAATCTAAATTTATAACAACTTTTCTAAAATCATCATTAAATAGTAAGTTTGTACCGAGCAAATTATGTCGCCAAAATCATGACCTAAGAAATGATTGTTATGACTTGAATTTGATAAAGTTTTGGATTTTTTATTTTACTTTTTATTTTAGTTTCTACAACTTTTTAAAATAATGTCTTAATTTATAAAAGTTGTTAGTTTTGATCCTTATTTTTAAAAATTTCTATTAAATAATTGTTTAAGTACATTATAATTTAGCTTTTGAAAGATAGTTAATACAATAATTGATAAGATAGTTAATTAATTAGTTAGTTATGAAAGTTTGTTAAAGAGTTAGAGGAAAGGTGCTATAAACATGGAAAAAGGGAATTATCACTTACATTGGGTGGGAAATTGAGGAGAGTTGTTAGCTCTCCCAAATACTCAGTCATTTCTTGTATCCTTGTTGCTTCTCAATCTGCCTACAACTTAAACCAATTTCAATCAACTGATATCAAAGCTCTGTCTAGGAGTTGTGGATACCTTGGGAGGGAAAAGGATTGTAGATACAAAGCTAGACTTCAAAATTGTTGGAAAACTTGTTGAAGGTGCAAGACAAGCTCTTCCAAAAGAAGAGGAGGTTAGATACCTTCCTCCAACGTTTGGAAACACACATACGAAGAGCAAGAGCAAGAGCAAGAGCAAGAGCAAGAGCAAAATTCAAAGATCAACCCTAGGTTGGAAAGGAAACCTTATTCTATAAGCTACTGTTTGGACTTGAGTTAGGCCCAAAAGTCCAATTTCTAACATGATATCAAAATCTATCCTAGACCTGTTAGAGTCTATCCTAGATTCATTATTGGAATACTCGCAGATGTTTATTCCTATATTAATTGGTTCACCTGCAATTGTTCACGTTCATATGTCCAGTTCTAAACATGAGGAGGTGTGTTAAAATTCCACATTGACTTGAGATATGACCAATCATGTGTATATATGGTCATATGGTAAGGACAACCTTCATCTCATAAGAGGTTAAGTTAGGCTCAAAATTCAAATTCTAACATGGTATCAGAATGGATTGAGTTAGGCCAGAATCTATCTTGTATCCTTGGTGTTTCTCAATCTGCCTACATTGGATCAAGGTTGGGAAGTCATTGTTTTTTCAATAAAAGTGAGTTCTTTATGAACCAGTTTCTATCCGTATCTTGTATAGATATACATGTACTTACTCACCTTTTCTCATTCATGTTTGACTTTGTTACAGCATCTTGACATAGTTATATCTATTACATTTCTAACACGTCTAGCTTACAGGTCTCTACTTAGACACAGTCATGTAGCCAAAATTGCCTTTTCCTACCATTCAATTTTTCAAATAGTAGATGAAGTCACTTGAGCAGATAATAAAAAGATATCACAATGTTGAAAAATGTAGAACGTGTAAACTCTGCACAAACTGAAATTAACTGACATCAGTTACTTGATTCTTTCAATACAGAAAGTTGATGCTCCAGTCTAAGCACTGGAAACCTTACAACATGATATCTGTATACCAACCTTTACTTCACAGTGCAATGGAAGGTCCGGTTACATCATTTATGACCGTTCAAATTATGTCTCCATAAAAGGCAGATGAACTAAGACCTCATTCTGGCACACCATTGACATGTATAGAATTAGCCATCTTTTTGCTGACCAGATTCTTCAACTCAATCTCTCCAGGAAACCTTCTCTCCTTCAGTTTAGAGAACACCTTCAAGGACAGAAGATTTTGAAGAGATAAATAAAATTTCAGAAGCACTGAAGATGCCACAAATTAACCTTATTTGCCATCTAGCCACCATCTATCATAGTAAAGTGTCAGAAGGAAGGCCGGGGAGAAGTAAAAAATTTGTTCAGATAAGGACACTTTAAACAGAAAAGATTCGTATTCGTGATTAATTTATCATTGGTCCATTTCTTAGGAGCTACTATACAAATAAACTCTATAGTAATGATCCCACAAATTATATAATCAAAACACTGAATGTAAGAAACCTAATATGTTGCAAAGCCAGATACTCAATTAGTTAATCGTTGAACCCAAGGTAGGAAACATCTCTCCCTCATCCACCACCCAGAAAAAACATATAGATATATAATCATATGTGATCTGAAAGTAGATGTTCCAAACTAGAAAAGTTTATATAAACACATCAAAGGGGCCACCATGGAGTTATCCAGCTTAAGGTAACAAAGATGTTTTCCATTTAACTTGAATGGAAGATAGGCCCCAATCCCCCATAGTCAGCTCACCATTTCACAATACCTTGCTGCAGAAATCTTAAACTAGTTTTAGTTTATTAAATACAATATCACCTAGTATAGGAACATTTGGAAGAGCTTCTAAAGAGTTTATGAAAATAGCTTATGATTCTCATAAGTTTTTTCATCTTGCTTCAATAAGTTTCTTGGTATAGCTTATTAAAATAAGTTCTTTTAAACTTATTCCAATAAACTTCATGGTTTAAGTTATAGTATAATCACTCTTGTAATAAAAGCTTACTGAAGAAGAGCTTAATCAAGTTATTTGTACAAACACACCCTAAACATGCATTCAACAATAAATAGAGCCCACTGAAGCATGTAGCAAATAATAACTGATAACACTACAACTAGTACAGCCCCATAATGATAGTGCTAATATATTATATGACAGTAGCTAAAATTTTCTCAGTGAGTTTTCAGCTAATCAGAGAAATCAAGTGAAGTTGATAAAAATGTTGATAAAACTACCCACGTAAGACAGCTATCCACTTATGACTGATTCCACGTTCTCAAAAAGAGTCAGAAAGCATAACAAAGCTTACATTTACTGGAGAGAAAGACTAGACTCTCAACTAGCAGAGAAATGTTTCCTATTAAACATAAGAATATAAAAGATGGAAAGAAAACACCAACCAGTTCACCATTTAAGTAAACTTCGAATGCCCCAGTGCTCTGTAAGAATGACTGCAAGGCATTCCCAAGAAGCCATGTACTGGCAATGGTTCCAAACCTATTAGCACGCAAGTTGTAATACCAAGGAGGAGGTGCAACAAAACCTAACATCGGAAAAATATGTTCCCCTGCAACAACAACCCCTATAACACCAATCTGAACAACAGGAACCAATTTGCTCAGCAGACGCTTCGGAAGAGGTGGGGGATAATTTGAAAGAATAACCTCAGTTCCAGGAAAAGCAATCTCCAACATATTCTTCATCGTCACCGCGGTTCCCCTACACAAAACAAAAATCCATTTACACAAAATTCCCCATCCCAAACACAAAACCCTGCCTAAGAAACACAACACAATAAGAGAAGGCAATGATCTTGACTAACCACAGATAATCCAAATTTCAAAGCATACGATATACAACCCAGATCATAGTTGGTAATATTGATGCATAAACCAAGAAATTACACTCTAAGTCATATAAATTTTGGGGTCAATTCCCCCTGTAACCACAAGCTAAATGAGGTAGTTAAATTTAAATTCAAGAATCTTTCTTGTTTATCATTTTTTCTCTCTCTTTCTAAATATCATCAACATTTATAAAAAAAAAAAAAAAACAAACAGCAGCAGGATAATACTAATAATGATACAAAAACAAGTGAAAGTAAGTAGGTGCCTGTAAGAGCAAGAAGAACAGAAATTGATGTGGACAGTGTTGCCGAGACCTACAGTTGCAATATTGTTGGCGGGTTTCTGAGATTACAACGAAGCGACTCATTATTGGTAAAATTGAAACAAATGATAAGAAGGGTTTGCATGATGGAATTGAAATTACCTCGGAGGGGAACTCGATGGTTACAGGGTCAGCATGGCGGTGATGGTGAGGGTGGTGAGGAGGGGGGTGGTGGTGGTGGTGAGGAGGGTGGTGGTGGTGGTGGTGATGGTGGTGCGGCTTGGGCGGCGGTGGCGGCGGTGAAGTGAACAGGGAGATGATGTCAGAACAGAAGAGGAAGAGGGGCAAAGCGAGTAACAGAAGATGAGAGCGATCCATAACGAAGCTGAATTGGAAATTTTGAAGGGAATACTCAGATGAAATGAAGTCGCAACTTGCACCACTATCTACCTTTTCTATACACATCAATGCGTTCTCACTCTTTCAACTCTACATTTTTTCTTATTTTGTGGCTTTAAATTAAATGTGTGTTTGGATTAAAGGAAAATATAAATTATTTTAACAATTGGTTCTATTTATAATAAATAATTATTATAATTAAATATATAAAAAATTGTTTTAAAAAATATAAAATATTTATAATAGTTAATTTTTTATATTTAAAATAATTAATAATTAAATATTAAATATTAAATAACATGCTCATATCATTTAATTATAATTTTTAAATTTTATTTATTTAAAAAAAATTTATAATTTGATTTTAAGCTTTTTATACAATAAATTTAAACATAATTGAATAGTATTTTTTTATTCTTTAACAAAATTAGATCACTTAAAATAATATTACCTCAATAGATATTAGTTCTTTTAAATTTTATTTTTCTATTTTTATAGACATAATTTGTTTAGTGATTACTAACCATTAATTGATAGTGTAAAAACATTACACATTAATGATTTGTATAATTATATTAACAAGTAGAATTAAAACATTTAAATTATATAATTATAAAAAAAAAACTAGTAAAAATTATAGAGATAATGTTTAAATATAACTAAACTTATTCAAACATCATTTTGGTATATAGATCCCTAAAATTATTTACAAAGAATTATTGATTTTTAAGAATAATATTCTATAAATAAGTTTAGGGGATTACTTTTGTTTGCTGATAAAGTCGAATTACGTTTAAAAATACCAATATAATCATTTTTTCAAAAATAAAATTGCGAGCCTCGCACTAAAATTTAATTTGAGTTTAGTTTTACGGTCTTTAAAAAAATAATCAATGGCAATGACCGAAGAATTGATATTTTAAAATCTTAAATTTTTACTTAATAATCATTGTAAATTTTTTTATTTTCAAGAAAAATGATGATTTTAGATCAAAAAAATATTATCCTAACAAGTTTTTATTAAGTTTAATATAAAATTATATTTATTTGTATTATCATATCCTTTTTCATCCACACATCCCTGTTTTTATTTCTTTATTTTTATCCAGATTGTAGTATGATCAACTAAGTGTTATAAATATTTTGTAATATTTAACATTTAGAAGTTAATTAGGGAATGTTACTTTGAGAAGAAAAAGGTAATAAGTTAAAAATTAAATTAAAATGTCAGTTTAGGAATATGAAATATATAAGAAAAGATTGAAGAAAAGAATTTTGAAATCTCATTTAGAGCTTTTTTTAGTATGACTAAAACTCATGAACACAGTGAAGAGCTATTTGAAAGATTAAAGAATTTATTTGTATTTATCTTATTAAATAAGTATTTGACATCGTACTTAATATTGAAAAAATAGAATCATTTATATGATATTTTAAATTTTAAATTTATTATTTTTATTTAAAAAATACTTGAAATAAGAATTGAAAGTATTTCTTTAACTTTAATAATTGAAAGTATTTAATAGCCTTACTTGGTTCTTTTTGTCAAGTTATTAATTTTAATGATAATAAAAACCCGTCACAATTAACAAAAACATCATAACTTCTTTTAGTCATAAGTTACCACAATTGATAAAAGAATAAATTTTAAAAAAAAAAGAAATAAATGATTATAATAAAAAATTGAAGAATTAAAATATTAATTTGTTGAATATTTTTTACAACTTTTAATGTTACTAGTGACTAATTTTAATCATTCTTTTATTTATTTTAATATTTTTATGAGATAGAATGAAGTTTAAAATAACTTCATTATTAGCTTTAAAATTTTACCGAAATTTTTTATTTCATCTTTTAAAGTTATAAAATTAATAATAATTTTCTAAAACTAATTGTGAGTAAAATTGAAAACCATCTCAAGAAAAGAAAAACTCTCTAAAAAGTTTATCCATATTAAATCGGATTCAAATGTAAATATATTTATATTTTAATAATTTACATATTTTTCAGTGAAGAGAATGTAATAGAGGGCGAAGAAATTGGTGCAACTGCAACAATTGAAAATATCTCAAATCAAACCTTGGGGTGTAAGAAATTAACACATACATTCCATTATTCACGATTGTAAAGCAAATTGTTCTGGTGATCAGAAAACCCCACCAAATCATTATTCAGAGTATGCAAGCAATCATGCTATCTTCTGATTACACTCTGCTTGGACTTAATTTTTTCTTCACATATCAAATTTGAAACTCTCCTCAACACTAATCCAAAATATCAAATTTGTTGTTTTGGTCAGAAACACATCAAAATAACCTGAAGAGGGAAGACCTTGAAGTTTTCTGACTTCCAAGCCAGTGTTGTCTATGGACCCCAATGGCATCCAAGTACAAACTGCTCCTACCATGAAAACCAACCACTTTACCCTCTGTAGTGGTTGAGGTGAAGAATTTGCCTGATTCTTCACCAAATGGACCATATTGGCCACGACTAGTATTGAAAGTCAGTGACTTTATGATTGTTTGCCGTTCATCCTTAGTGATTGATCCGTAATAGCCAGATATACAAGTCAGCACCTCATGTGGATACTCCAGTTGTATCTGAAATCACAATAAGTTTGATTATGTTTAAGAATGGTCATGTACATTTTGTATGTGTAGCAATCATTTTACATCAAATCTCATCTTAGAAGGGGAGTTTCAGTGATATTGCCAACTAAAAAATCTATTTTGGTTAGAAGCAAATTTGAATTCAAGTCTTAAACTTACAAATTTTAACCACATGACATTAAAACATATTTTTATGTATGTTTTTACTAAAGCAATTAACATTATAAAACATTAAAACATTTAACTAAATTTATTTATATATAAAATATGTTTACAAACTTACGAATATTATATTTATCGTTAATATTACATAATTATAAATATATTTTTTATTATTATTTTCTGTTAATGTTTTCACTTTGAGCAAACTGACAAGGGGGTTCAGTTTTGAAAAGATTGGTTTAAGGAAGTGTGGAAGACAGTGAAATATGCTTAAAGAAGTGGATACTTAGAATGATACCCTATGCATGGTGTCTCCTCCATTGCCACCATGTTTAACAGACCACACAGATTGCCTGTTTCTATCATACTCAATTTGAATAGAGCATATGCCTTCAGGTAACTTTGTCAAATAAATCTGCTTAATCCCAGAAAAGACTCCATCATCCCAAGGTCTACCTCCATCCCCTCCCCATGGACCTGGTCCACATGGAGCTGGTTCTTTGATCACACCACAAGAAACCTAGTAAAAAGTGAGCAAAGTGAATAGTACAAACCATAAAACAGATAAACAAATTCTTGAATATGTCTTCAACACCTTCTAAAAGTTTATCATAAAAAAGGAATACCTGTTCAGCTGCTGATGGCTTAGCAAGTAATAGTTTGGTAGGCCATTGTGCACTGCCTATTTCACCAATACTTGTTTCTCTAGGGATGATTTCCTTGGGGGGTGTTGCCACTGGTACTATTACTTTCCCTTCTACCACATGTACTCCAAAAGCATCTAGGAACAAACCTTTTCTCCCATGAATGCCAACGATTTTACCTTCTTTCACCTTTGTGGTGAAATATGTTCCTTGTTCATCACCATATGGTCCATACTTCCTTTTGGTAGTGTGGAAAGTTAGTGACCTTATAACAGCAGGCCCCATATACATCAAAGGTCCATAGTAGCCAGATATATGTGTCAGAACTTCATATGGGAAATCAAAGACTATCTGCAAAATGACAAATAATAATTGCTAAAAAAATGTGTTTGGTTTAACTTTTTTAAAGAAATAATCGCTTATTTTTACCAGCTTACTAAGATAGCTTTAGAAAAATAAATAACTATTTCTTCCAAAATAATCATTTCCAAGTATGCACTTAATTTGATTGTCCTAGTTTATTAAGTAGAATAAGCTAAATATGCTTGTATGCTCTTTGTTCACCTTATCGGTTTTAAATCCTCCAGCTCCACCTTGTTTAGATCCCCATATGGTCTCCCCATCATAATCATATAAAACTCTAATCCACACAATTCCAACATTGCGTGACAAGTTGATTTGCTTGATTCCTTTATAGGTTCCATCATCAAATACATATCCACCAATGCCTCCCCAAGGTCCATACGTGAATACACCTCCAACCTTTGGGGGTGACTTTTCCGCATGAGCCATCTGAAAGGAAGAAAGTCTCTAAGATTCATTTGGTGAAAAAACCAAAGTTTGAGAGCCAGAGAAGAAAATTTAAGGAATGTTTCAATGACCAAGAGATCATCATCAGACATCAATGCAGGCTTTCTTACCTTTTCCTTGTGGTCCTCAAAATTGTTGGATTTTTTTACAACAGAAATCTTCCCAGAGACATTGTTTGCTAAAGGCTTATTGAAATCATCTTTTTGTCTTACAGCAAGAACAATATCATAGTTTTGGTTTACACTTCCTTGTATCACAGAATAACCAAAATTCTCAGTAGTGTTAGTAATGTGGTTTTGGGAAGGAGCCAAAGTTTTGGATGGATTTAGTTGTTTCAAGGACTTTAAATGGACTCCAATGGCATCTATGTACCAACCACACCTGCCATGAAACCCAACAATTTTGGCCCCAGTCATTGGGACAGAAAAACATGTCCCTTGTTCAACACCAAATGGTCCATAAGTTTTCTTGTTACTCACAAAACTTAGTGACCGAATTAAGTTTGCCCCCCATTGATTTAAGCTGCCATAATGTCCGTGAAGTGAAGTTAGGAACTCATCTGGATAATCAAGCTTCACCTACAACACAATCATTAGTAGTTAGTTATTTATATGAACAAAGTTTAATATATACCACCTTCTTCTACCTTAACATATTGTTTAGCGCCAATATGACATACTAATGCCACAAGATCACTTAAGGCACAAGAAACCTTTACCTTGTCAGTTTTATTGCCTCCACTTCCACCATGCTTCTCTGACCAGACAGAGCTTCCTTTCTTATCATATTCAATTTGGATGGAGTCAATTCCTGCTCCATGAACTATCACCAATTGCCTTACTCCTGAGAACTTCCCATCATCCCAATGAGACCCTCCATTTCCTCCCCATGGTCCAACCGACGCCGGTTTCTTAATGGAATCCTCAAAACTCTGCACACAAAACATCATGCAAAGATGTTAAAAAAAGGGTAAAAACACATGAAGTTGTTGAACTTAAACTTTGAAGTAATCTATGTACAGAGTCCTATGTAACATGAGCAGCTCTAAGCATGTACTACCATCTTTTTCTGCTTGTAGGGTAAGAATTATAGTATTTGGACTTAGAAGACAGCTGGTGAAAGTGTTAATGTGGGGGGTGTACCTAAGGGATGGCATAAGAGCAATTTATTGCAGCAAAGGGTGAGTTAGTGGCAGAGGACTTTGTCTAGAAAAATAATATATGAGGAACTATGTAGACAAAGCTAATTCAGGTTCCACCATGGAAGGAAAGGATTGAAAGGCAGGGAATCAAATTCCCCACAGAAATGAGTCCCTTGTTTTTATTAGAAAAAATTTCATGCACTTTTTTATGGTCCCTTTTTCAGAACAAAATTATTGGAGAAAAGGAAGGAATATATCATCTTCTGCTGAATTCAACTTTTGGAATTTAGTCAGAAACACTCAGACTCGGTAGCTTCCGTAGGCACTGGTGGTCTGGTGCCATTAGTGGTATAGCTTTCTTTGTGAATATGTGATTTCTAATGATCATTGCATATTCTACACCCTTTTATACTTGGTTGTTTAACATTTCTTAGCTATGGTCTTTGCATTAGAATTTTACACCATGCTTACTCATAAGGTGATTGTTATAAACTATTAAGCGAAGAATCTTATACGCTTTTGTGGATGCTTACTAATGCGACGGTTTTTATTCTACCTATACTTTTCCAGGTTTAGTTTTGTCGCTCCACTAGATTTTTAATCATTAATTTATGAAGCATCTTTAAATGACTATTTGTTTCGTATAGATCAAAATAAAATGACAACAATGATTGATTTTATAATTTATTTATGCTTAACCAAGTTATATTACATTAAATTTTGATTTTAGTTTTTATCTTTTTTTTAATAATTTTGGTTCTTCATTTTTTTAGAAGTTGTTGGTTTTGATATCTCCTATTAAAATTCTTTATATTTTGAATTTTTAAAAATATCAGCATATATAATTTGATTCTTAAATTTATATATGTAGTTACAATTTGATCTTTCCAGGAAGCTATCTGATTTTTAAAAAATACCAATTTATTCATTTTGACCATAAATATATAACTTTATTCGTATACTACTCACACTTTTATAAAAAAAATATATTAAAATATAACTAAATTAATATCAAATTATATACACCATCATCTTTTTAAATTTAAAATACTTAATATATAAAATGAGGAACTAAAATTATAAAAGAATGATGATATGACTAAAACAAAAATATATATCTAATTAGGAACTAAAATCTTCATTAAATCTGCATTTATATAGTCTCGTAGGAAATTACCGAAAGCCGACAGGATATACCTTCAAATTTTTCATATGGAAAGTATCACAAAATTCTTGCATAGTAACCAAATGAAATTCTATATAGTTAAACTTGTTTTATAATGTGAACAGGTTCAACTTAAGCCAAGGTGCAGTTTTCGTTATTGCATCAGAAAACTTTTCCTGTCATTTATTTCAAAGGTAGCTAGAAGAAGCTTATGGTCATCCATTTTTCTGGCTTTAAAACGGAAGCCAAGCTTCATGCATTCGTCTTTCTCCTCCTCATTATATCTGCACATTTTTATTGCTTATGATTTGATGTATTGAAACATCTCCCAGAGATGGACGATTAGATAACCAGTGATGATTCTCTTGCGTAGAAACACAATACCATCCATCTCTAGCTTTTATTTAATGTCAAGTAGGTTTTGAAAAAATAACAGAAAAAACAAAAGAGATCTAACATCTTACATCTATGTAAATGGTAAACTGTTAATAAAGATGTAAAAGAATTCCTGGAGCTTAAGAAGATAATATTCCATCAATTTTCCTAATTATGCTTTTTCTCAAATATATCAAATGTAATTTGAACTGATATTTAATTTAGAGTTATTATCATGGGTGCAATGTACTAATCCTAAACCAAAAATTCTTGAAACTTTTAATGGCATTGATTAAATAGATGAGTTTATTTACTCAACTTCTCTGCCAAAATTTTCCGATCATATATTTCAGGATTGCGGGTCAAAAAGTTTGATATAGTACCATAAATTTAACGTCAATAATGATTATTTAAGGTCCAAGCATGAAAGGGCATCTCGTTTGCTCATTTCAATCCATGTTCGAGAAAGCAGAGCTTGCCACACCATTTTGAACCCAAGACAAATTGCTTGAAACTTAAGGTAATCAATCAATTAAACCTTTACTGTGTATTTGGACGATGCATTTTAAAATTTCAATTCAATTCAATTGATTTAATTGAATTTTCTTCATTTGTAGAATTTCTTATTTGAATAGAATAATTCGATTTCTTTTTATCATAAAATTTTTTATTTAGATAAATGATCAATCGTAATTCAAATGAAATCCACAATCTAGATTCTAAGTCTTTAAAATTGGACGTTGGCATTGTAATATGCCAGAATCTCAAGCAAGATGGGGAATACCTGCAGTGACACTCAAACTATTGAAGTTAGTAGGTGTTTTAGTAGAACAACAATATGAAATTATAAAGCTTACCAGTGAAATATTTGTCCCCTTTTATATAAGGTTTGAATACGATTAAGTCACCGCTAAGGTTAAGGAATACCTCCGCATGATACATTCAGTGTAGCATTAGGGGTTCTTAATCAGTACATATTCTGTGAACCATGCAGAAAAATCATGTGTTAATGTATGGATGGTGTTACGTAGGTTTTAATGGACCTCAAATAAAGGCCGATCTAATTGCTGTATTAACTTTTAGGGAAGTTGCTTTTTTCATTCTTTTTTTTTTTTCACACTCTCTTTCATATTTTATAAAATTAAATATTAAAATTATTCTTTATTTTTATTTTTTAAAATAAATTTAAAAAACTTCTGAAAAAACCAATACTTTTTTATAATAAATTTTTGAAAATATTTATCCAAAAAATAATTAAATTCATTTTAAAAATAATATTTTAAATACATATTTTCAGGTTCTTTGTAAACATATATTCTCACTCCTTCCTCACAACATTCTAAAATAATGTATTCAAAATTCACTTTAATAAAATAAACATTCAAAAATTTATATTCTTATTTTGGATACATTCAAAAATTTATATTCTCATTTTGGATACACATTCCTACTCCGGAAATCAAAGGCAAGTATCTAGTTCAATTGGATCAGGCTTCAAAAAATTCAAACCGAAAATAATAAAGTAATTAAATTTCTTCATCTACGAAATTCTTTGTTTTAAAAATTAAAATTGTTATGTACTAAAGTAGAATAAAATGGTAAACTTAATTTTGAGATGATTGTTTCATGACTGGAACATTTTAATTTATATTGCTATATTTAAAATGGCCAAATAAGATCCTAGAACTAACATAAAAATGATGTCTCAAATTACAGCGTGGAATATATATAATTTTGATTCTATTTGAGATCATCCCCCATTTAATAAAATTCCCTTTTGCTATGCATTTGCAAAGTAGTGTCAGAAATTAAGAGAAACCCAAGAGTAAATAAGGCAAAAGCTGGGAATAGACAAACTCTGAAATATCAACTGAAGCTAGTAAAAGTTCTCACTCGCTTGAAGTCAAGATGTTCTTCTTTAGAATAAAGGTTTTGGTTTAAACACAATTGAATGCTAATGTGTGGAAGAAAGTTTTACTTGCTATATAGTTGATTACAGTGCAATTAGACACTTCGCTTGTCAGAGGAGAGGATTATATAATGCATGACTTGGACAAGAAAATTTACTTTATCTTCCCTCTAGGGGCAAACCTTGTACTTGATAATTTGAAAAGTGAGACCACCAGATAGTTTTTGACTTTTCTATGAAGAAAGGAAAATATTGAACAATAGTAATGCACTGTGTAGGCAAGACAGGGGAAAGAAATAAGCTGATCTGAAGTTTGGAAGCAAAACCCAGAATGCAAACATAATGCATGAACTGTTGAACAATTTCAAAGAGCATATCAGAAAGACGGTTTAATAACAATTTAACAGAGGTTCATAGAATATGCCAACTAAAGTTCTTTCCGGTTTATCTTCTTTGATCACCACTTGCCTAAATAATACACAGAACCAATTATTTGGGAGCAATGAAGTCCTTGAAGACTTTCTATATGCTACTAGTATATCAAAGTGCTCTATTTTATTTGCACACAATTTTTTAACTAATAATGAACAAGCTGTTCCCATTGATGGCTAGCTTGAAGGCAAGACTCGGCACAGACATGACAGTGCCTTAAATCAATATCTACATCTAGGAAAGAAATATCACCCCTGTTCAAAGTTAAATTTTACCCAAAGGGACCACCCATAAAGAGTATTTGCAATAACTGAGAAACTGTCCTCAAATACACACATTCAAAATCTAAAAAGTAAAAAGAAAAGAAAATGGTAACTAAGAAAAGAATTCTAAACTCGCATACCTGTTCCTAGGAATGCAAAGAAGAGGACCCACCCGCTCGAGCACAATGACTCTGCCACACACTGATGAAGTGGAATATTTTATTTCCCATTTGGTACCAAACTCAGTTCTAGATAGCAGATATAATATGTACGGTTAGTTTAATCATATAATGGCCAATCCCCAAAACAAACAACAAAAGACCATGCTTATCTGCACCGGTAACCCGGTCCAACTAGCAAGGGGCCACATAAAAAGTCACTATTTTAGTTGTTCACATCCCATTCTGGTTGATGAAAAGAAGATGAAACAGGTACATCTTGGTCCTTTGTGTTGTCCGTTGTACGCCTTGCATTGTGACCAGAGCAGAGACTGTGAGAAGGCTTTTCTCATTCATCTAACACATAAGCAGGTACCACAAATTTCCATTCCCTTCTGTTAGGGCCCAAAATGAGTCACTGGGAAGGAGAATCTGCATTCATTAGGAAAAAGACACGAGCAAGGGATTTGTGAAATTCTACCTATATTTGTGTCACTTTGATTTCCACATTTTGAGTATTAAGAATACACGATCCAACTACTCAAATTTTGAAATTATTTTGTTAAATACCCAGAGTATTTAAAAGACGAATAAGCCAAAAAAAAAATTATAGTATCTACTTTACTTACAAGGCATCACCCAAATCAGATTATGACATGGTAACCAAAACAAAAGGCAGAAACAGTTACTCATTTAGATGTAGGGTGCTAATGCAATAGAGACAAGAAAGCCATCAAAAGTAGATACTCTTGGAAGAAGGTGGGAAAAAGAGGCTTTCAGGTTCCAGCACTTTCTTTATGCTAACAAGATTTAAGAAATAAAACAGGGACAGAACAAATCGAATTCCTTCATGTTTGGAACATAAAAAGCTCCCTAACAATCATTTAAGATAGAAAGACTGAAAATGAAAAATTATCACAAACTTGCAAAATGAAGAAGAGTAAAGAAGGAATTTCTTGGTGCATCAATGGAATCCTAACCTTACAAGGTGAACCTCCCACTGCTGCAGAGAGAGGAGCTTCCAATGAACATGAACTGAGAGGGGATGATTCTTCCACCTCACCATCATGGCTTGACAAATCATAACAAACGGAAAGGAAGATAAGTCACGTGACTTGTTTAATGGTAGCATCTTGGCCTTTAGATTGCACTAAAATGGAGGGAAAAGTTTTGGTGTAAGCATTCAAATGGATAGCTAGTGTCAACTTATCTTGTGCCTTCATTTTATTCATGTAGATATAGTCAAAATTTTATGTACATCAAGAACAATTAAACCATATGACAGATTTACATACTTTTGCATTCATTGATTCTCTTTCACATCTTTTTACTCTACCAATAATCCCTACAAGAACAGTGACCACCTTTAAAATGGTGTAAGCAATTTGAGTCACTTAAGTATATTTCACACCCATACGCCAATGATATGTACTTGGCAGTGTCATGGCAATCTCTACACATCCTCAAATTCTTTACTATCCGTAAAATTTGAGGTGCATGATGAGAATCTATTAAAGCAAATGCAAGAGCAAGTTTTTCACTATGTACACTATTAATATTTTCCTTCTCCTCTTCCTCAATCCAAAGTTCATTGTCAGAAATATGCGTCTTGACATTTATGGCTACCTGTTTTAGCCAAGAATGTAGCTTGTCAAAATATGGTTTTGACTGATCACCAACAACAAAAGTATGGACCATGTTTTTCCTTTCAATCCAGCTTTGCCCAACAGGTATCTTAGTAGCCTTTTCTTTCTCCAGATTTGTCATTTTTGGAGCTTCCCAATACTTCCCACAAAACGAATATGCCTGTGAAAGTAAATTCTGGGCTATATAAGTTTCAGGTTCCATCTCAAGCAGACGTTCTCCTGCAAGGATTGCCAATCCAACATTCTTATGAATTCTGGAGGCAGTCAGCAAGGCAGTCCACACCAATGAATTAGGCTCAATGGGCATGTTTTGAATAAACTCCAGTGCTTCAGCAAGTTTACCTGAACGACCAAGCAAATAGACCATAGCAGAATAATGTTCCAGATCTGGTCTAATCTGATATTCTTTGCTAATGTTGGAGAAAGCACGCTTCCCCTCATCCACCATTGCAGCATGACTATAAGCTGAGATAATATTTGAAAAAGTAACTCTATTTGGTTTAAATCCATCCTTCCTCATCTGATAAAAAATATCAAGTGCAGCCTCTGAGCAGCCATGTAAAACACAACCAGAAAGCAGAGAGTTCCAACTGATGATATCTTTTGAGGACAATCCATCAAAAATTTTTCTGGAATACATTATATTTCCTGATTTGGCATAACTGTCAATTAATATATTTGATACAGAAATTTCAGATACTAAATTTCTACGCAATGCACAACAATGAATTTCTTTCACTTTCTTTCTGGCCACTAAGTTTGCACAGGCAGGAAGGATAGTCAGCAGTGTAACTAAGTTGGGAGCTACATTGAAAAGCTGCATCCGCCGAAATATCTGCAGGGCCATGTCCTTTTGTCTACTTTGCAGAAAACCAGAAATTAATGAATTCCATGAAGCTACATTTGGCTTAATTTTCCCATCTTTCTCAATCCTTTGAAAAAGATCCAATGCCTGATGCTCAGCACCATTCTGCATAAATCCTGTGATCATTACATTCCATGTAACAATATTAGGCGGTGAATCAGACTCTTGCATCTTCATAAATAATTCATGGGCTTTGCCACAGAAACCAGCTTGGCAATATCCTCCAATAATTGAGTTCCAAGAATATACATCTCTCTCTAACATCATATCAAAAATGTGTTCGGCAGCTTTCAGATTTCCACCCTTGGAATACATGTCAATCAGTGAATTACCAATCAGAATATCATCAACCAAACCTGCCTTAACAGCAATAGAATGGATCTCTGATCCCATGCTTAGTGATTTTATGGATGCACATGCTGAGGCTGCACTTGAAATTGTAACACTATTGGGCTCAACCCCTGCTAAAAACATATCCCTCAGCCAATCTAAGGCATCATTTATCCTGCCCTTTTGAGTAAACCCAGAAATCATAGAAGTCCAGGTATATACATCTGGGGTAATCCCAAAACTCTCCATCTTCTTCATTAAATCCATTGCAATATCACAATACCCTAATTGATTATAACTGGCAATCAAAATGTTCCAAGTTACCAATCCAGGGTCAATTCCTTCTTCCTGCATTGCATCAAAATACTTCTGAGCTTGTTCAATTTCACCCTTCTGGCAATACCCAGTTATTATCACATTCCAGGAAACACAGTTCCTCTCATCCATTCTGCTAAAAAGCTTCTTTACAGAATCCATCTCCCCACATTTAGCATACACTGCCAGAATTGAATTGATCACACGCAAAGAAGAGCGCATTCCACGCCGAATAACCATCGAATGGATCAGCCTCCCAGTGTCAATATCCCTGCACTTTCCACAGGCTTTCACAATCTTTGGAAGCAAAAACTCATCAGGTAAAACATCATGTTGCATCATATCATAAAAAAGGTCCACCACTTCCTCCCACCTCTGTTCTCTGGAACAGGCACCAATCATAGCAGACCAAGTGAACAAATTCCTCTCACGCATTTCATCAAACAGTTTCCGTGCTTCCTCCAAATGCCCACATTTAGCATACATGCTGACCAGCTTGGTCTCCACAAAAGGGTTCACCTCTCTCACCAATCCAATCCTAGCATGCAACTCCCTCCCCACCCAAATGCAGTCTCTGTCAATGCAAGCTTGTAGCAGGTTCATGTAGGTAATGGGTCTCACCTTGGATCCTTGTTGAACCAGAGAGTCAAGAATTTCGACAGCCTCACTCAGGGGACCATTAACACATAACTGGTTCAACTGATCATCCATCAATTTTGGGTGTAATAACCTTTTGGTCATAGAGAGGTTTTTGGAATTGGCATGGACCCTTGTTGATCCATGCCACTCAAACTGGGTGGTACTGTAAGAAGGGACTATAAGAGGAGGCCTTGGTTTACTGAGTAGAATAATAAGGTTCTTCTCCATTGCGTTTTTTCTTTTCTGCTGTTTTGAAGTGCCCTTATCCCCTTTGGGCCTGCCACAAATATGCCGATATAAGGATTCAGATGATAAGGTGGGGTAAGGCTCCTTCCTAGATATCGTTGGGACTTGGGATCCTATTAGATATCATATAATCTACATTTAATTTAAAATTGAATAAAATTAATTAAAAATTTTGAATAATTTTTACATACATTAATTAATTTAAACGATATATTTTTATAATATATTTATTTTTTCTTTTATTGATTTTTAAGTGTATAATAATGATATATAATAAATTTTTATTAAAAATCATATATCCAATACATTAATAATATTAAATATTATAATTTTTAATAAAAATTATTATTTATTAATTTTATTATGTATTCTTAAGTATATATTAAAATTTATATTTTTATTTAGTATTTTAATATTTTAATTTTAATGTGATTTAATTTTTAATAATAATTAATACTTAAAATTTTTAATTGTATTTTTAATAATTAATTAATATACGAGATTAAAAGTATGATAAAAAATTTAGATAATAATTTCTATAAAAATTACAATATTAATGATTTTTTAATTTTAATATCATAATTTTAAATAAAAAAAACTTATAATATAAAAAGCATGGAAAGTATTATTTTATGTGAATACCAGAAAATTTGGTTAAACAAGGTTTACCTTTTAAAAACTGTAAAAGGTAAGGAGAGTGGAAGCTATTACGTTTAAGTTTCTAAATACGAATAGTTGTTATTTTCCGTTAATATTCACATAATTGTTTTTTTTAAGTTATAACACAGATACCTTTTTATTATCTACTTTGTAAAGTGAAGCGTAAGTGATTGTCGTATACAGAAGAAAGTGTATTTTATAAATTAATGTATCACCGTCATAATGTATATTTAGTATTTTATTATATGAAAGTAATCATTATGCATGTAAAATGAGATTCTATTTTCAACCAATAAAAAAATGTCAAAAATTGTTAAATTTTAATTTTGATCGAATGATCTAAAATGATAATAAGTACAATAATAACTACGGATTTTAATTTAAATTAATCTAATCTTATCATTTGATTGTAATGTTTGATGGATGCACTGGATTAAAAATTTAAATATACATATAATTGATCCTTCACCAGAATACATTTGAGTTTTTTTTATGCTCTAAAAAAATCCTTCACCGTTATGTGTGTGTGAATAGAAAAGAAGTAGAACGAGAAATCGATCAGCATCATTTTTAATTAAGGCTTAAGAGGATTATTATTTTTTATTTAATCTAGGTGTGGAAAATCACATCTTTAAAATTTTTAGTGTTGGAATCTTTCCGTCAAATTTCTCATCACTTCTTATTTAACTTAAATTCTTATAAAATAAATAAATAAATAAATAAATACAAATTTATAGAATAATATAAGATTATAAACAAATTAGGAATGTTGCATCCATTCAACTTATAAAGTTTTAATTAATTAATATTGTTATAATTAAAATTATAACGAAATAATAAATTTATTAAAAATTAGAAAGAATTTATTTAATTATAAAATTATTATTAAATTTTATTTTAAAAACCTTAATAAATGAAGAGTTATAAGTTTGAAAGTTAAATAAGAATAGGAGGGTATTAGCATATCATCCTACTTCCCCATTTTAAATAACAGTACTCTTAGATTGAATGTATAATTTTGATATTTTGAAAATCGTTTGATTTCTTAAATAAATAAAAATAAGTAGATTTGTGAAAAATAATCTCATAAAAGTTAATTCTACTCTTACGTATTTTCTAATGGAGTAAAATATTTAAGGATACATAATTTTGGTAAAGAAACTTGATTTCTTGGAAAATAAAATAACTTCAAAAAATCGATAAGAATTGTTAAAAAAAATTATTTGTATGCACATAGGTGTAACTTACAACTGAACCTATACGAATTAAAATACAAAACAGTAAAGAATATTATTTGTTCGCATTAGAATTTATCATGTAATTTTTGAAAATTTGAAATATAAAATCAAAACACAAATAATTTTAAATGAAATAAAATTAAATATAATTTCTTCAAATTCACATGTGCACAAGATTCAAGTTAAACATAAGTTGCACCTGTACGAATTAAAATACAAAAACGGTAGATAATGTTATTCGTTCGTGTTAGAATTCATCATGGAAATTTTAGAAGGTTTAGAATTTTAAAAATGTGGAAATAATTTTAAACGAAATTAAATTAAATATAATTTCTTAAAACTCACGTGTGTACAGGATTTAAGTCAAACGTAAATTGCACCTGAACTTATACCAATTAAAATATAAAAATGGTAGAGAATGCTACTTATTCGTATTACAAATTGTCACGTAAATTTTAGAAAATTTAGAATTTTAAAAATACAAAATAATTTTAGATGGAATTAAATTAAAATTACAATTTCCTAAAACTCATGTGTATACAGAATGCAAGTCAAACGTAAATTGCATCTAAATCTGTACAAATTAAAATACAGAACGATAAAAAATGCTACTTGTTCGTATTAGAATTCGTCACGTAATTTTTAGAAAATTGAGAATATAAAAGAACAAACAATTTTAAACAAAATTAAATAAAACATAATTTCTTAAAACTCACATGTGTACATGGTTCAAGTCAAGCGTAAGTTGCACCTGAACGTATATAAATTAAAGTACAGAATGATAGAGAATTTTACTCGTTCATATTAAAACTTGTCATGTGAATTTTTAAAAAATCTAAAGATATTTAAAATATTAAAATAATTTTAGATAAAATTTTATTAAATTAAATATAATTTTCTTAAACTCACATGTGCACAAAGTTCAAGTCAAATATAAGTTGCACCCAAACTAGAAATATCAGAGTTTTTATGAGCTGCATCTGGAGAAAGAGAATCTAAAGGTGGTTGCTGAAGAATTGGGACTAATGACCGTTGAAACTCACAAAGAGTGATAATGCAAGGGGTCTGTTCATTGGGAAATTTCTAGTGGACAAAACAAAACATATTGCATTGAACCAACAAATGCTACACCCACTCAACAGACACAGAACAAAGACCTCAAGCTTGGAAGCATCGAAACTTTTTCTCTGAACAAGTTCAATCTATAAGAGAGACAACCACAACTTTGTACAAAGAGGAAAGGAGACACATAGCAGAAGGAATTACAGTCTCGGTAAATCATCAACAAAATTGTTTGAAAATAGGTCTCAACGGGAGACTAATGGTCTTGTCAACCAAATATAAGCCTAGCAGAAAGGATCTTCACAATAGACTCATCCACCATTACATTGGAAAGAACGCAGAAGAAATAGGACAAATCGTAGTAACTACAATGATTCCTATAATGCTAGCTATACGCAATACTGACGAGAGGATAAATTAAATACATAATCATTATTTACAATGATTCTAGAGTAGCTTGGAATTAAGCACACACAAAGATCACTCGTCACTTAGCCAAGAATTTCATATTGAAGTTTGTATAAACAAAGATAACAAAGGTTGATGTATTTCCATTTTTTATTTCTCTCAATATTTCTCCACAACAAAATAGATTCGTTTCTTATTCATAACACATGCAAGCCATACATAACAAAAGAGAAAAAACATAACAATCAATTTTGACCAGATCTAATCGCACAAAAAGATAGAGTGTCTTAGTAAGAATTCCGGGTAGCATGAATGTTTCTTCTTCCTTCGAATGAAAAAATGAAACTAGTTCTGAATGAACTTCTTCCTTCGAATGAAAAATGGAGCTAGCTCCAATTGTCGCAGAGAAAAAAGAAAAGAGCAGGGAGCAAAGTAGAGCTCCTGTTTACATCCTTTACTTAAGTTAACTTAACTATGGTTTTTTTTATCTTCTAACCCTAGTTGTAATTAACTAACTAATTAGTAATTAACTCTAATAGAATGGAATTTTATTTTCTTCTTTTTTTTATATTGTTTTTATTTTTATTTTATTTTTTACTATTATTATGTTTTTCCTCTCTTTGTTTGATTTTTTGATTTTATTTATTTATTTATTTATTTTGTTAATTTGGGCTTTGAACCCATAATACATTTTTTTTATTTATCACAATACTTTGCATCTTTTTATGTTCAGTTTTGTTTATTATTACGTTTTAAATAAAAAATTTATACAAAATTTGTTATTCGTATTTTGTCTCTCTTTACTCAATTTTTACCAAATAATATAAGAATACTTCCTATATTATGATGGTAAGAAGTGAGTAAAGATGTGAATCAATTTTATTCGAGGTAGCAAAGTGTGAAGCTAACATGGTAGAGCTGGATGGGATAAATTGAGAAAGTTAAGCATGTAAGACCTTGAAAAATTAAAAGGTGGAGCCTAATGTGACAAGCTTGCATAAATTTATATGAGCTGGCCTTGTGTGATAGGTCAAAATGTAGAAAATTCAAATGCAATGTCTGATGTGATAGGCTGACATAAATTTAAATGTGTTGGATCATATGTGATAGCCCAAAATACAGAAAATTAAAATGCAGAACTTGATGTGATAGACTGATAGAAATTTAAATATGTTGGGCCTTGTGTGATAGGCCAAACTGCAGAAAATTAAATTGTAGAGCCTGGTGTGATAGGCTAGTAGAAATTTAAATGTGCTAGGTCTTATTTGATAGACCAAAATGCAAAAAATTAAAATGCAGAGTCTAATATGATAGGCTGACAGAAATTTAAACATGTTGGGCCTTATGTGATAGGCCAAAATCTAGAAAATTAAAATGCAGAGCCTGATGTGATAGGTTGACAAAAATTTAAACATGTTGGGCCTTATGTGATAGACCAAAATGCAGAAATTAAAATGTAGAGTCTGATGTGATAGGTTAATAGAAATTTAAACATGCTACTAAGCCTTATGTGATAAGCCAAAATATAGAGCTTTATAGGATAGACTAGCAGAAATTTAAATGTGCCGGGTAAATTAAAATGTGAAGCGTGAAATGATAAGCTGACAAAATTTTAAACATGTTGGGCCTGATGTGATAAGCCAAAA
Source organism: Canavalia gladiata (assembly GCA_037954105.1). Classification (NCBI taxonomy): domain Eukaryota; kingdom Viridiplantae; phylum Streptophyta; class Magnoliopsida; order Fabales; family Fabaceae; genus Canavalia; species Canavalia gladiata. Next base: position 39,017,442 of record CM075664.1, on the reverse strand, counting down.
TGCAGAAAATAAAAATGCGGAGCCTGATGTGATAGGATGATAGAAATTTAAACATGTTGGGCCTGATGTGATAGGCTAAAATGCAAAAAATTAAAATACGAAGCCTGAAAAAGTTTTCATCAGTAAAAAATTCATTGTTGATTAGACCAACTTAGATGAGGGTTATTTAATCTTAATTTGTTTGTTTGTAGACTTAGACTTCCATGTTTCCCTATAGAAACACTCTGTAACTCTTTAGAATGAGCTAGAGACAATGATCAATTTTCTTTTTGTGGCATGTTTGCTGATTTAGCCATCATGCTTGTTATTCTGTAAAGAAGAGTTAGTTTCGATTGTTAAAGTACTACTATTCCAAAATTTTCAAACTCATCATGACTTCAAAAAAAGTTTTAGTATAAGTAACTACCATTTTTATCATTGCATATTTTATTTTTGTACATATATTTGAATAGAAAAAATTCAACTGAACAATAAATGGCTGGAATTAAAAACCAAGGATGACATATCGAACTGGAGTGGTAGGAAAAATGTTTGATTGCAAATAACAAGGTTTTTAATGATCCTATGCCTCTGAAGCGAACAATGCTAGTATTGCACTTCAACAACTTCTCCTGACTTATTGACCAAGCTTCTTAAAAAACAAAATTTTGCCCTAGTATCAGCCCAATCTTGATCAAATCGACTTTGAACCAAACTCTTTTCCCTTTTAAAAATTTCCCTAGTATTTGTCTATATCTTGAGCTGATGAATGTTGAACTAGTCTTTCTACCCTTTAAAGATTTTCCCCAGTATGACGCCTAAGATCATGTCATTCCTGAAAATTGTCCTATGATGGTTTATGAATCGTAGTGACATCTTTACTCTTTTGTTTGCCCTAACTTTTTCCTAGAGCGTCCTTTCGAATTTTTGACCTAGCAAGCTTTTCGTCTATCCTAACTTTTTCCTAGATTATCTTTGCAGATTTTTGACCTAGCAGATTTTTTGTCTGCCCTAACTTTTGCCTAAGTCGTCCTTGCGAGTTTTTGACTTAGCGGGCTTTTATTTCCTTTCTTAGGTGGTTAAGTGTAGTATTTTTTAACAGCATATGAATTTATTGGATTAGGGAGGTCCTTTCTATCCATATTTGCCAAGATTAGCGCACCTCCAAAGAAAGCTTTCTTAACCACGTATGACCCATGGTAGTTTGAGGCTTATTTCCCTTGGAGCATCTTCTGCATTGGTAACAACTTTTTAAGTACTAAATCCCCTTCTTGAAACCCTCGAGGGTGTACTTTCTTTTCAAATACTCTTTTCATTCATTTTTGATACAGTTGACCATGGCACACTACAACTAATTTTTTCTCATCAATAAGATTTAATTAGTCTAAGTGGGTCTGAACCTATTCAGCTTCTTCCAATTTTTCCTCCATTAATACCTTTAATGAAGGGATCTTTACTTTGATAAGGAGTACAGCTTCCATTCCATACACAAGAGAGAGAATGAAGTTACCCCGATAGAGGTACGAACCGAAATGCGATAAACATTGACAGCACAAGGAAGCATCTCGTGTCAGTCTCTGTATATAAGAACCATCTTTTGGATAATTTCTTTAATATTTTTGTTAGCTGCTTCTACAGATCTGTTCATCTTTGACTGGTATGGAGATGAATTATGATGCTGGATTTTAAAATCGTCGCACAATTATTTCATCATTTTGTTATTTAATGAACTTCACCACCACATTTTAGGTCACGTTGACGTAAAAAGCAACTTCAACCCACTTAGTGAAATAATCAATGACCACCACTATAAAGTGATGTCAATTAGATGCTTTGGGTTCGATTGGTCCGATGACATTCATTCCTCACATTGCGAAGGGTCATGGTGATGACAAAACATTTAAAGATGCTGGTTATGTGTTGATATTATCAACATATATTTGGCATTTGTGGTAGGTTTTAGCATATTTATAGCAATCAGCCTCTACAATTAACCAGTAGTATCCGACCTTGAGAATTTCCCTTGCTATTACATGTCCTTTTGTATGAGTACCAAAGGACCCCTTGTGAATTTCTTTTTACGATCTTATTTGCTTCTACTGCATCTACACACCTGAGTAAAACCATATTATGATTTCTTTTGTAGAGAACCTCTCCATTACGGAAGAAATTCATGGCCAATCTTCTCAAAGTTCTTTTATCATTTTTTGAGGCATCGGCAGGGTATTCTTTATTACTTAAGAAATGTTGGATGTCGGGGTACCATGGTTTTCCATCCTGTTCTTCAATCGATTGGAAAAAATTCTACTAATTTCAATGTTGGATCTTGATAAAAGGCATGTCCTCCTTTCTACCTATTTTGAACATAGATGACAGAGTGACAATCTATAAGAGAGACAACCACAACTTTGGACAATGAGGAAAGGAGACACATAGCAGAAGGAATTATAGTCTCGGTAAATCGTTGACAAGATTGTTTGAAAATAGGTCTCAACGAGAGATTATTGGTCCTGTAAACCAAATATATGCCTAGTAGAAAGGATCTTCACAATAGACTCTTTTGCCATTACATTGGAAAGAACGTAGCATAAACAAGACAAATCATAGTAACTACAATGATTCCTATAACGCTAGCTATACACAATACTAACACAAAGGATAAATTAAATACATAACCATTATTTACAATGATTCTGGAGTAGCTTGGAATTTAGCGCACACAAAGATCACTTGTTTAGCCAAGAATTTCATATTGAAGTTCGTATAAACAAAGATTGCAAAGGTCGATGTTTTCTGTTTCGGTTTATCTCAAAATTTCTTCAAAATAAAATAGATTCATTTCTTATTCATAACTCATGCAAGTCATAGATAATAGAAAAGAAAAAAACACAGCAATCAAGTTTGACCAAATCTAATCGCACAAAAAGATATAGTGTCTTAGTAAGAAATCTGACATGAATGAACTAGTTCCAGGTAACATGAATGTTTCTTCTTTCTTTGAATGAAAAATGGAGCAAGCTCTGCAATGGTCGGAGAGAAAAGAGAAAAGAGCAAGGTGCAACGTAGAGTGAATTTGAAAAATTTTCTCCAAATGATTTGAAAAGCCTCCCTCTTTTTTTCTATTTTTTCCTATTTATATTCTTTACTCAAATTAGCATAACTATGATTTTGTTCAACTAGCCGATGATTATTTTTTAACCCTAGTTGTAACTAACTAACTAATTAACTAACTCTAACAGAATAGTATTTTATTTTATTTTTTTGTTTTTTATTGTTTTCATTTTTATTTTATCTTTGCCTATTATTATGTTTTCCCTCTCTTTGTTTGATTTTTTTATTCATTTTTTATTGATTTTTTTTGTTAATTTGGGCTTTAAGCCCAAAATATTTTTTTCTTTTTTTTTTATTTATCACAACACTTTGCATCTTTTTATGTTCATTTCAATTTTTATTGCAATTTAAATTAAAAAAAATTCAAACAAAAATTGGTATTCACAAATATCCTTCAAGGTAAATAAATTTTCACTTTAAGTGATCATTCATTTTTTTCTAAATCAAGTTTTATCACCATTTCTTACCTTTCTTTGTATGCTTAAAATTCCCCTAGAATGTAGTGAACTTAGAAGATCAATCTTTAGCATATTCCTCAATTTGTTACTTGTCCTTCAAATAAATTTGGAGTTATAAGGCTCAATGGGAAATTTAGGATATATGTCCACACAACTAAGTAATGAACATTCACATCCTTAATCATAAAAGGGTTGTCATTGTTGGATAATCAAATAATGGCCCACATCCATCCATGGTCTTTCAAAAACACATGTTTATAATTATCCTATTGGCTAAAGTATACCAAGTAATAACCTTGTAGCAAGTTAGGAAACTGTATGTTATTTTTACATGCCCAACTATGATATAGTTTACTCTTAAGAGCCTTCATACTTACATTTTTTCCTTGCAATTTGACTATTAGGAAACCTTTCTATGCTTGGTGTTTTCCTGTAAATCAGTTTTTGTTTTGCTTCTTATTTTTCAGGGTTCCATGCTTACTTGTCCTCATGAAAAATCATTCTATCTTCTCCTGTTCTTCTTTGTCTTTATTCCAAAAGTTAATGATTGCTGAGTATTTGGTGTTCCTTGAAAAATAAAAGCTTGTATGAAGTTTTTTGCGTCAATTTATGGTCAATGTTGAATGTCCGGTAAACCTAACTAAACTAAGTAGGTGATGGTTGTTATGTCTATGTTTATGAATGCACAAAGGCAACCACTTGTATAAGGGAATCAACTTGTGATTCATCAACAAAAACATTTTCAACATTTTTTTAAAACACCACGAAATTCAACAAAAAGCTTGTATGATGTTTTCTCTTTGTTGTAGCCTTTTGATAAGTTTTGTAATTATGACCAAATTGGTTGTAAGTGGTACACTTAATTGTGTTAGATCTCCAACCCACTTGAGTCCCTGGTGGACTTTCAACATCACTTTTCTTCTGGCTTTCCTTGATCTTCGTGGTAATCTTTTCTGTGGAGGTGGATCAATGGCAAGGTAACCATTTCTATTATTGACATCCACTTCTAACATTGGGTGGATGATTCCATTGTTAGCTTTCATGTAAGTAGACATTATAAAGGATTTATCAACAAAAGACTCTACATTCATTCTTTTGTGAGTTATACAAGCATATGCATGCTTGCATGATAATCCAGTCAAGTTCCAATAGTTGCACCCATATATCCTTAACCTTAAATTGATAACAAATGTTTTGTTGCCCTTCCTTACTTGGTATTCTTGTTGTCCACCATATGTCACACCACAGTATCAACCATTGTGCATTGTCTTTTCCATAATTTTCTAATTTTTAGTGTTATGGTGTTAATAGGATACACCTTTCTCAAATAGTTTCTGCACCATTTCCATTAGTTTGCATTCAATGGATTGAATCATACTCAGAATAGTCTTCTTCCTATCCTCACCCAACCATCCATTGAATGTCTCACACATATTATTAATGACATGGTCACTCTTGGAAAGTGGGTCAAATGTATACCTTGCCCACATGAGTTTTGACCTTTCTACAGTAACCATCCACTCAACAACCTCATTTAAGGTTTTTCTAATTGTTGATAATGCCATGTCAACTTTAAACTCATTGTATGTCATTGCACAACTCCAAAATTAAGTTGTTAACGTCAAACTCTGAACTTCTGCTTGAAGTGATTCAACATATGGTTACAACAAAAACTGAAAATGAAAATACAATGACATATTATAAAGGGAATGTCATTGACCTGTTTTGGGCATAGGAGAAAACTCCACTAACAGCTTATGTTAGCCCCTACAAAATAATGACACATGTATTATAAACATTGTTCCCTAAGAAGGAAATGTAAACTCTATTTGTTATACACTTAAAAAAAAATTTACATACATTTTGCATAGCTGGCAGAATTATCAGTACCTCATCCTTCGAATTAGGCATAAATTGCAATGCCTTAGATAATAAAGTCAAAAAGAAAAGTCATGAATTTTTGCATTCAATCTCCACCACAAATATCATAATAGAAAATATGTCCTTGTTTCCATCAAGTGTAATAGCTGAAAGTAAGACCCCACCAAAAGTACCCTTAAGATGGCATCCATCAATTCTAAACCAAGGTCTGGATCCCCTAACAAGACATTTTTTCATGGAATCCAAACACACAAACATTCTCTTGGATTCAATGTTTCTATCATCCCAACTTTCTATCTCAATTTTCACAACACTACTAAGATTTGGGGTCCTAACTAGTACAACCCATGCAGGAAGATGATTATATGACAATGCTATGTTAGTGCATGAACACCATTCATGGTTTGGTGGACCTTTCTCTTAGCACCATACAATTGTATTAAATTACTTGGCACAATCTCATATTTGACAAGTAATTCTTGTTTCATTATAACATAGCTTATGTTAGGGGTCAACCAATAACATACTCTCTAATTTTTTTACAATTTGTGTAAATGTTGCCTTTATATTCTTACTTGTTCTTATGCAATTATGAAGAGGATTATAAGTTTTGATTTTAAATGTTACTCCATCAAGAGATGGTGATACATGTATCCTCCATATGTAACCCCCTACCCCAAATTGACATGTCACCCTCATTCTTTCATTTTTTTTTTCACTCTCAACAATTTAAAACCTTCTTGAATTGCATAGTCTCTCATCACCTTTCTAAAATGAGTCACATTGAAGAACAACTAACTTACTTCTAGGTCAATGTTGTCATTAGCCTAATATTCAACTTGCTTTCCCATTAACCCCTGATAAACCGCTATTATGTTGATTTATCTACGGAAAATTAGTTATAATTATAATATAATTTATAATTATTTAATTATAATTCTACCTAGTTTTTCTTATTTTTGCAGGAATGGTCATGCAAGCAAGAAATATGAAAATAGGCAAGTTTGGGATCAAGAAAAGAGGGTAAAAAGGGCATAAAAGGATAAGGCATCTACTGCGACAATGCCACATCAGCCCTAATAACGCGACAATGTCATATTTTAGCGTGACAATGCCACGTTAGCCCTACAACATTGCAAGATGACTTAAAGTAGTCACGACGATTAAGGGAGCGACTAGGTCAAGCCTAGTCCACTACGTTGAAACCCTAATCCGCGCCTATAAAATTAAGGCTTTACCACATTATTCAACACACCACTTTCAGTATCCCTCGATATCCCTCCATAGGATTTGAAGACAGAAGCTTTTCCACAGTAGGAGTTGCAACGTCTTATTGTTAGCTTTGCTAACATTACAGTTTTGTCATTTTCTTTCTAAAATTAGGATTATGGATTGTTTTGTTGGATTATTATGTTCTTATTTGTCTTATATCTCGATGTGTAACTAATCCCCAAATCATGGGACTTTGGTGAAACTTATAACGTAACCAATTGAACCTCTTTTCCTTTTTATGAATGATTGTGTATTTCTATTCAATTGTGTTTTCCTTATTATGCATAATTAATTAATGAGAATTAATTTCTAACTTAATTAGGGGATAGGCGATCGTACAATTGCCTAATTAACGGAACTATAAGGTAAATTGAATCTAAGGGTTTTGGAGGATGAATCGGAATCCTTGATTTCTAATCAGTTATTAATTTAACAAATCCGTATGTTCTTTATGCTTCTCTTAATTATATACCTTGCATGATCATTGGGGGTGGTAACTTGAGGGAAAGAATATTGCTATTGCATGATCATTGGGTAGTAATAGAATGAGAACGGATGGTTAGTAATTGACTCAAATCATTCGTAAGGGAGTTGGGATGAAATTGGGTAAAACTATAAGGGAAACCAAAGTCCCATGTCTTTCCATAATTAAACTCGTATTTGTGCACTTTTGTCTTTAAATCGCTTACTTTCCTTTTATTCTTTTTTTTTCATTCACTTTAAATATTTCTAAACAAATCCTTTCCTGGTGAGCTCAAAAATTAGGATTTAATATTTTTTTTAAGATTGTTAAAATAGTCTCTGTGGAAACGATATTAAGAGTTTTAAATACCCCTTTCTACATTGACGGGTGCACTTGCCCGTGGGTAACTTTGTACGCATAGTAAACACACAACAACCCCTTTCTACATCAATTTTGACTCATGTCTTTATCAGAATGAACTTCGACATCTATCCTCTCCTCAAAATCATTTGCATTGCCACTACCTAGTCCAATATATGTAACATCATATTCATTATTGGTAAAACATCATTCTGTTGATTTATCTGTGAAAAATTATTTATAATTATGATATAATTTACGATTATTTAACTGTAATTCTACTTAATTTTCCTTAATTTTACAGGAATGGTTATGCACGCAGAGAATTCCAAAATAGGAAAGTTTTAGCCCAAAAAGAGAGTAAAAGGAAAAAAAAAAACAAGGCATCTAGTACGACAATGTTATGTCATCCCCAGCAAAGTAGAAGACATTCCAATCAACCATACGATGCTACAAGGTGACTTAGAATGATTGCGCCTACTAGATCAAGCTCGGTCCATGACATTAAAACCCTAATCTACACTTATAAAAAGGAGGCTTTGCCACACAATACACCCTAACACCCTAGGCCCCAAAGGCCACACCACTCTATGGGGCATAAGCCTATCATTACCCCGAAGACACACTACTCGAGTATCCATTCCATTCTCATCTTCATCCTTCTATAAAATCTTGGAGACAAGCTTTTCACAGTACAAATTGAAACATTCTATTGCCAACTTTTTTAGCACTACAATTTTGTCACTCTTTTTCTAAAATTAAGATTATGGATTATTTCATTGTCTTATCTTTCTATGTGTAACTAATCCTCGAATCATTGGTCTTTGGTGAAACGTATGATGCAACCAATAGAACCCCCTTTTTCCTTTTATGAATAATTATGGGTTTTTATTCAATTTTGTTTTCCTTATTGTGCTTAATTAACTAGTGAGAATTATCTACTCTTGTTAATTTCTAAGTTAACTCAGGGATAGATGATCATATGATTGCCTAATTAATAGAATTATAAGGTAAATTGAATCTAAGAGTTTTAGAGGATCAATCAAAATCTTTGATTTCTAATCAGTTACTAATTTAACATATTCGAATGTTCCTTATGCTTCTCTTAATTATATACCTTGCATGATCATTGGGGTAGTAACTTAAGGGAAATAATATTATTATTGCATGATCATTGGATAGTAATATAATGAGAACGGATGGTTAGAAATTGACTCAAATTATTCATAAGGGAGTTCGGGTGAAATTGGGTAAAGTTATAAGGGAAACCAAAGTCCTATGCCTTTTCATAATTGAATCGTATCTATACTCTTTTGCATTTAATTTTTTACTCTTGTTTTTATTTTTTTCTTCTTCTAATATTTATTTTAAATATTTCAAAACAAAACTCTTTTTTGGTTAGCTCAAATGTTAAGATTTAACTATTCTTTCAAGGATTATTGAAATAGTCTATATGGAAACAATATTGAGGATTTTAAATTCCCTTTTCTACATAGACGCGTATACTTGTCTGTGGGTAAAACTTTGTACTCACAGTAAAGTTTTTGATGTCATTGTTGGGGACTACTTCCCAACAATCTTAGAAGTTTAGATCTTAATTTCTTGAGACATGTATATATTTTATTAAAAAAATAAAAAAAAATTATTGTTATATCTTTGTGTGATTTATTTTTTTTTATGTTAACTCGTTCTCAAGCTTCTCAATTACAATTTAATCATGAGATAAAGAAAACAGCTAGAGGATTATGAATAGAAACCAAAACAAGAAAGATGGTAGCACAAAGATAAAGGACACTTTTGGATTACATGGTCCCAAGTAGCGAGGGCCTACGAAGCAGCATATCAATCCCAGCACTTGAAGGTATTCCTAACTTTAAATTGAAGTATGCCTTTACCAACATGATTCAGAACTCACTTCAATTTGCAGGGACGACCTCAAAGTAAAATTCCTAAGGTTGACAAACACCTTCAAAATGAATAGTGTTACGTAAAATGTCATTAGACAACTATTCTTCCTATTTTCCATCACTAAAAAGGTGAATGATTGGCTAGACTTTTTGCCAAAAGCATCCATCACTGCTTGGAAACAACTACAGTGTCTATTCTTGATGCAATACTTTCCACAGTCGATGCAGCCCAGGATCATAGTGAAGATTTCTGGCTTCACTTAATATGAGAATGAGTCCCTGTATGAGGCTTAGGACACATTTAAGAACCTTCTTCAAAGGTGCCCCATGATGGATACCAAATACCTCATCTTGTGAAAATCTTGTACAACAACACTTTTTATGTTAATAGAGTTGTTATAGATGCAGCATCTGGTGGGGGTATCCTACATATCCCCCTGAAGGACACATGGACAACCATAGGGAATTTAGCCATTGATAATAACCAATGTAGATCTGTTGATAAACATGTAAGGAAGAAGGACTCCCAACTGATAGGAACATATCAAGTCAACCATACTGCTATGATCGCCAGCTAGATAGAGACCTTAAATAAAAAGATGGAGACACTTATGCAGGCACAGACACAACATACCTTGCCTATCCAAACTCCAGTTACATTTGAACCTAACTCGTGTAATCTTTGTGAATCGATAAGCCCTGATAATGAAGGATACATGGTTGAAGCTGATATAGCCCAACAAAATGAGGAGGCTAACTATTTGGGAAACACTTATAACCTTACTTGGAATAATCACCCCAACCTCTCTTAGGGAGTTCATCAAGGTAATAATTATATTAATAATGCTCAAAATGTTTACAAGTCTCCTCACGCACAGAACCAAGGAAGTTATAAGTAAGAAAGGAAGGAGTCAATATCTTTAGAATCACGATTTCAAAATATTGAATCAAGATTCCAAAACATGGAAACTCGAATTTCAAAGCATGAAATATCAAGTGGGACAAATCTATGATATCTTGACACAACAAACACTCAAGACACTGCCTAACCAGCTTGAAGTAAACCCAAATGAGCAAGCTAATGCGATTACTATTAAAAGCGGGAAAGAATTGGAGATGCTTATAGAAAAAGAGAAGGAGAAGGAGCACCTCGTTACTAGCGATCACCAACAAGTTACTAATGATCTATTAATCCTTATAGATGAGAGCCCAAAAAGAAAAGAGAAAAGTGGTTGAAAAGATTATAGAAAAGGGCCCTAGGAAACCTCATGTCGATCCTTACCATCCCATAATACCATTTTCCTCATATATTGAAGGTCAATAAGAAATGTACAATAAAATTGTTGGCCTTAGAAGCAGACATACTCAAGAAAGTTGAAAACAGAGGAACAATGGAAGAGAAATTATGGAGGGTCTTGCGAGTAAATAAAGAAGTCTTTGGATGGCCCATTCATGACATCAAAGGCATAAGCCTACACCTTGCACCCACAAGATTCTTAACCAAAGGTGCAACCACAAAGGAAGTTACCTAAGCCGTAAAGATGAGTTCAAAATTAAAATGCATAGGTACTCAAGGTTCCATAAACAGAGGATAAAAATAGGACATCCCAAGCGTATTCAGAATATGAATCCCAACTAGGTAAGAGGTTATTGATTTATAACTCAAAGTTTCATGTATTTCCACGAAAACTTAAGTTTAGGGGGAGTGACTCTTACAGGGTGAATAAAACATTTCCAAATGAAGTAACGGACTTTGTCAAAGAGAACAAGGAAACCTTGAAAGAGAAGGTCAAAAAGCGCATCAATATATTGTTGAATCCTATGGTAGCCACCTGTGGTTGTGCTTAGCCATTGGGTGAAGGTACGTTAGGCTCATGACATAAAACACACGCTTTCAGGAGGCAACCTGTTTTTCAATAAATTATTAAGATTAATTATTTTAGAACATTAGATAATTATTATTCTTTTATGTGTTCATATATTTCAATTTTATTTTATTTTTCTTTCACATGGATGTATAGAACCTACTTTTAGAATGCATTATTATTATCTTTTGCCTCTAACATATGTGTTTAGTGTGAGTAATTTAAGTCAATGTGATAGGACTTCTTTTGTAATCATTAACATCCAACAAAAAATACATTGAGGGTATTGATAGTCTCTAAAGTTGAAAAGGGAGACATTCTCCCTTATTGGTGTTATTTTCCAGAGAAGTCCTCTTTTACTCTCCACTATAACATATTTGTGTGTATACAAGAGCTTAAGTTTGAGGAATAAGACATTTTTTTCCTATTCGTTTCTCAAAAAATTTTATCTCTCATCTTATTTTGTTTTTCTACCTACTATGATAATTAATTTTTCCAGTTGAACTAAGAGAATGGTAGAAGATTAAGTTTGAGGGGATACTTCCCTTCTCATTTTTTTCTAAAAAATGCTTGTATCTTATGATAACCCTATTTTCTTAATTGTTTGGAATGCTAGTGAATTTAGGGTTTAGGGATCTCTAATATTTTGTGGCAAACGTTAAATGAGTATAACAAGAACATGAAAACTTTTAATAAAAATAATTGATAATTAGTTATGTTCTGTATATTTTGTCTCGTTGTAAAGTAGTTATAGTGAGGATTGAACCTAATTAAGCTTACACCCAACCTCTATCTTTGTTGAGTGGTTCTCCTTTGACTTGTGCACTCTAGAACTTGCTTCATAATTTTGCCAAAGCTTGTGTAAGTTGATTGCATAACAAGAATATGATAAAGGAAAATTAGGTTTCTTTGATTGGACTTAGAATTATAATACCATTTAGTGCCCCCTTTGAGCTTAACACATTAAAAGTTATATTCTTTGATGCCCCTAATTAATTGTTGAAATTCCAGGTACTCTTAGATTATAACTAAAACAAAATAAATGTTTGGGAAAATATGAGTGATTGAAAAAACAAGAGAAAGATGAAGAAAAAAGGGAAAAAAAGAAAAAAAAAAGAAGAGAAAGATGAAGAAAAAAAAAGTTTAAAAATAATAAAAAAATAAAAAATTTTAAATTCCTGAAACCTAAGAAAATATGCTTGAAGTCTAAGGGTAAAAATTATTGAAGATATAACCTTTGTGTTCTTTTTCCTTCTTATATCATACCTAATTATATGATTTTCTTATTATAACCTTGATAAAGACTACTGAAGGATATATTTGCTTGATTGCACATTTTGTGGATGATAATTGGAGGTTGGTCAGTAAAATTCTTAATTTTTGTCGAATGAAACCTCCTCATATTGGATCTGAATTAGAAGCCATCTTATTTGATTGTTTGAAATATTGGGGAGTTGATAAGAAATTATTTTCTATTACTTTGGACAATGTTTCTACTAATGACAGTATGCAAGGGATTCTAAAAGCTCGTCTTCGTTTGCATAATAGTTTGTTGTGTGATGGTGCTTTTTTTCATGTTCGATGCTCCGCTCATATTCTTAATCTCATTGTTCAAGAGGGATTGAAAGTAGCTAGTGAAGCACTTCATAAAATTAGAGAGAGTATTAAATATGTGAGGGGCTCAAATGGAAGGATGATTAAATTCAAAGTTTGTGTGCAAGAAGCAAGGATTGATAGTAGTATTGATTTGAGGTTGGATGTATCAACTAGGTGGAATTCAACATACCTAATGCTTGAAAGTGCATTAAAATATGAAAAAGCATTTGATATTCTAAGAGTGACAGATACAAATTTTAAAAATTGTCCATCAGATGAAGAATGGAGAAGGGGAGAAAAAATGTGTGAGTTTCTAGAACCATTTTATGATACCACAAACATGATATCTGGATCGCCTTATCCAACCTCAAACCTATATTTTTTGCAAGTACGGAAGATTGAATGTATGCTGAATGAAAACTTGCTAAATGATGATGAGGTGATAAAGGAAATGGCCATAAGCATGAAAAGAAAATTTGACAAGTACTGGAAAGAGTATAGTGTGGTATTGGCTTTTGGATCCATTCTTGACCCACGTTTGAAACTTGATTTTATCCTCTTTTGTTATACCAAGCTTGATGAATCAACTTCTAAAGATAAAGTTAAACATGTGAGGGAAAATTTTGAAAAGCTTTATGAAGAATATATATGTTGTTTCAAAACACCATCTGTTGAATCTCAATCATTCAGTGATTCTAATAGTTTGGATAAGTCAAATGAAGAAGGAAGTAAGAACAAGAGATCTAAAGTTTTCAAGGTATTTTTAATTCTTATTCATTAGTTTAATATTGTATATTTTTTATTTAGCTAATTTATATATTCTATATTGTAGGAGTTCAAAAGGTTCCAAAATCAAACTAAATCTAATGTTGGGAAGAGCGAAATAGATATTTATTTGGAAGATAAACCTCTTGATTACGATGATAGTGAAGATTTAGATGTGTTGGGTTATTGGAAGACTAATGAAAAGAGGTTTCCCATACTTGCTATCATGGCTCGTGATGTGTTAAGCATTCCAATCACTACAGTAGCATTAGAATCTGCATTTAGCATTGGTGGACGTGTGCTTACTAAATATCGAAGTTCCACCCTTCCTGATAATGTTTAAATGCTCATCTGTACTAGAAATTGGTTGCATGGTTTTGTTTTGAATTCTACAGGTAAAATTTATATGAATTTTATATTTTTATTTAATTTTAATTAATTATGTTGGGATTAATTATCTAATTGTTTTTTGATTGATTGTGATTTGTGAGTTTTAAATGAAGATGAGTGTACTTCTATTTGTCATGGAATAGATGAGTTGAATGTGCATTTAGAGGATGAAATTGAAGACTAATAAGGAATTGAAGAATGAAAACTAATGTAACTTGTTAGTGGTAAGTGAGTTCATTTTTCAAGATCATATTAAAAGCAGATAAAGGCTTTGTTGAGTTTGCAAAATTTAACATTTTTATAAATAATGATTTGGTGGATTTTTACTCTACATGCAAGTGCCTTGGAACTTGGTTTCTGTTTATGATGAGAAAATTTTAGTGTTCCATGCTTTATAGTTATTTATTGTTATGTAACTATGGAGGCTCAGGTCATCTATTTGTTCATTGGAAAATTCGTTGAATTTGTGTAGTAGAGATATTTATTGTTGACTTATCGTCTTATGTTTTTCAAAGTTAGACTCTTGTTATTTTAAAATTAATTTTAATGTTTGTAATGTTCTTTATAAATTACCAGTTGTCTTGATTGTAAATGGTTACAAAGTATTAAGATTGAACATTGATGTTATGAATGATCTTGAAATTTAAATTTACATGTGTAATTCATATTTTACATGATATTGTTAGATATAGTTTTTCCTAATTTCTTTTAGCATATTCATATTCTTCTCTGAGTCAAGTTGATGAACGTTACATATTTAATCATGAAATATCTTAATTTAGTTTTAACATATTCTATTTACATTTGATGTCATGCGTATATACATGTTATCCTTTTTCCTTAATCTTAGTTTTTATGTGAGGATTGACCCATGAGCTGGCCCTAGCCCACTTGGCCCTAAGGACATTTTATATCTAGGGCTTTTTGGCCCTAAGGGCTTTTCTGACCCTAACCTTTAAGGTTAGGGCTAAATAGGTTAGGGCTGGCCCATTTGACAGCTCTATATACAAGAGCTTAAGTTTGAGGAAGAAGACATTTTTCTTCCTATTCATTTCTTAAATTTTTTTATCTCTCATCTTATTTTGTTTTTCTTTCCACTGTGATAATTAATTTTTCCAGTTGAATTAAAAGAATGGTAGAAGATTAAGTTTGAGGGGATACTTCCCTTCTCATTTTTTCTAAAAAATGCTTGTACCTTATGATAACCCTATTTTGTTAATTGTTTGGAATGCTAGTGAATTTAGGGTTTAGGGATCTCTAATATTTTGTGGTAAACGTTAAATGAATCTAATAAGAACATGGAAACTTTTAATAAAAATAATTGATAATTAGTTATGTTCTGTATATTTTGTCTCATTGTAAAGTAGTTATAGTGAGGATTGAACCTAATTGAGGTTGCACCCAACCTCTATCTTTGTTGAGTGGTTCTCCTTTGACTTGTACACTCTAGAACTTGCCTCATAATTTTTCCAAAGCTTATGTAAGTTGGTTGCATAAAAAGAACATGATAAAGGCAAGTTAGATTTCTTTGATTGGACTTAGACTTATAATACCATGTAGTGCCCCCTTTGAGCTTAACACATTAAAAGTTATATTCATTGATGCCCCTAATTAATTGTTGAAATTTTGGGTACTTTTAGATTATAACTAAAACAAAATAAATGTTTGGGAAAATATGAGTGATTGAAAAAAGAAGAGAAAGATGAAAAAAAAAAGAAAAAAAAAAGAGAAAGATGAAGGAAAAAAAAGTTTAAAAATAATAAAAAAAATAAAAAATTTTAAATTCCTGAAACCTAAGAAAATATGCTTGAAGTCTAAGGGTAAAAATTATTGAAGATATAATCTTTGTGTTCTTTTTCCTTCTTATATCATACCTAATTATATGATTTTCTTATTATAACCTTGATAAAGATCTTTTGATTCTTGTATATGATTTGATTTTTAGTGGAGATTTAAAGTTTATAGTCAAGTCTACGGTAATGTACAATTACAAGGAGTAGAGCGATAATGGTATATACCTTCACGCATTTGAGAGATGGTAAGAAGAGTGGCCCCTTTGCGTTTGATAATTTCAAGGAACTAAGATACTAATTGGATTATTGTTAATTGTTTCCATGATGATAATTATACTTGGTTGTTATATTATTAATATGTGAGGTTCCTTGATTTTATACTTCCTGCATTTACATTTCTTGGGATATTGTTTGAGGACAAGAAATGTTTAAGTTTACGGATATGATAAACCACCATTCTGTTGATTTATTTATGGGAAATTAGTTATAATTATGACATAATCTATGATTATTTAATTGTAATTTTACCTAATTTTCTTTATTTTTGCAGAAATGGTCATGCAAGAAGAGAATTCGAGAATAGACAAGTTTTTGTCCAAAAAGAGAGTAAAATGAGCAAAAAAAAATATCTAATATGAAAATGTCACATCAATCCTAGCGACGTAGAATGCATCCTAATTAGCCTTACGATGCTGCAAGGTGACTTAGAATGATCGCGACTACTAGATCAAGTCCAGTCCACGATAGTGAAACCCTAATCCACACTTATAAAAGGAAGGCTCTGCCGCACAACACACCACAACACCCTAGGTCCCAAAGGTCACACTACTCTCCAGGGCACCAGCCTATCATTAACTCAAAGACACACCACTCGAGTATCCATTTCATTCTCATCTTCATCCTTTTGTAGGATCTTGAAGGCAGAATCTCTTTCACAGCGCAAATTGCAACGTCTTATTATCAAATTTTTTGGCACTACGGTTTTATCATTTTCTTTTTCTAGAATTAAGATTATAAATTATTTTGCTGGATTAGTATACTCTTGTTTGTCTTATCTTATGTAACTAATTCCCAAATTCTAAGGCTTTGGTGAAACTTATGATGTAACCAATTGAACCTCTTCTTCCTTTTATGAATCTTTATGTGTTTTTATTCAATTGTATTTTCCTTATTGTGCTTCATTAATTAATAAAAATTATGTACTCTTGTTAATTTCTAAGTTAACTGGGGGATATGTGATTGTACCATCGCTTAATTAATAAAATTATAAGGTAAACTTAATCTAAGTGTTTTGGAGGATCAATCGGAATCCTTGATTTCTAATCGGTTATTAATTTAAAAAGTTTGAATGTTCTTTATGTTTCTCTTAATTATATACCTTGATTATTGGATAGTAATAAAATGAGAATGGATGGTTAGCAATTGAGTCAAATTATTCATAAGGAAGTTGGGATGAAATTGGATAAAATTATAAGGGAAACCAAAGTCCTATATTTTTCCATAATTGAACTTGTATCTGTGCTCTTTTGTCTTTAAATCTTTTAGTCTTGTTTTTTTTTCTAATATTTATTTTAAATATTTCAAAACAAAATTCTTTCCTGGTGATATCAAAAATTAAGATTTAATTATTCTTTTAAGGATTATTGAAATAGTCTATGTGAGAACAATATTAAGTGTTTTAAATACCATTTTCTATAACGATAAGTACATTTGCCTGTAGATAGAACTTTGTATGCGCAGTAAACGCATAACAACTATCATCTTCACTTTTTATTTCAGTCTTAGAACCCTCATCATAAGATATGTCTTCCTCACTTAAATAAATAGTATCTTCCTAAACAAATGTCTCAGCCTCCTAGTGTTAACAACACGAAAACCCCCAAATTGGGTCTCAAGTCCCCCTTGTTTAGTCATAGCCCTCGCATGTTCACTCTCAACCCCCCATGTTTAGTCTCAACCCCCCATGTTTAGTCTCATCCCCCAACTTCAATGTCAACCTTCACAAGTTCAGTATTAGCCCCACTAACTTCAGCCTCAACCCCCTTAACTTCAATCCCAACCCTAAAATTTTCATTCTCAGACTCAACCATCACAATCACATTGTGAGTGCTCTTTTCAATCACATTACCGATCTCAATTGCATCCAAACCTCTTTTAAAATACAAGTGAATATATGCACTATTATCATTTATTTCAAACATTTTTAATACATCAGCATTAACTTTCAAAGGTAAAAGTTGACCTCTAAACTTAGCCATGAAAGAAATTTTGAAAGGGTTGCAAGGAATAAAACCTTTATCCTCTGCCAATATATCCACAACATCATATGCATCAAATATTTCAAACCGGTATAGGTCCACATCACAAATTTCGTTGGGTTTCCTATTCTTTTTAGTGAAATGGACAAGAGTGTCCACATTTCCAAGTTCAGGTCACATGGATGGCACTTCAAACATTTCACCTATGTGGTTTTAGAAAAAAAATTAACTCGATTTAAACATAATTCACACCACAAGTGATTCCAATAGAAACCAACAAAATAAACAATTTTCATAGAATGAAAACAACATAATAGGAATAATAAGCAATACATGTGGACCCAACTGATAACTAAGATGAAATAGAAAGCACAAAAGGTATTTACCTTTTTGGGAGACAACAAGCAAGTTGAATAAGATATTCCGCATTGAGAGACAAGTGTCAAGTAAAATGAACATATAATCTTTACTTTACCTTGAGGATGAAATGCCAAGATCCAAACATTGATGCTCAATTTCAAGAATTATAAGAATCCCTAATTTCGATCTTAATTTTTGCAAGTGTTTATGAACTTTAATTTTAGTGTGTTAATCAAATTCCCAAGTTCCTCTCATTAAGGTCACTATGTAAAAAAAGGGTATTTTTATCTTCATAATAATATTTAACGTCGTTAGCAAACGACGTCAGTCTAAGGATAAAAAGGAAACGAGCATCAGATGTAATTACGTTAGATCTTAAAAGATACGAGTGTATTTTTTAATTTTTTTTTTTACTATTTTGATCACTTAAGATCCAACTTTCAACTATTTTATTGTTTTGTAAAAGAGTCATGTATGGTTGTGGGTAACATTCAACATTCCTCTTAGTTATGAATTATTTGGATGAGAGAAAAAATAAAAAAAATGAAAGGGAAGAATAAAAAATAAGGTAGAAAAAAGTATTTCCCTTATTTATTTGTATATAAAAATAAGAGGAAACTAAATATTTTCTATATATCATATCGAAATTTATTCTCCAAAATAGAAGAGAAAGTAAAGAGAAGAAGTTTTTTTTCTTATTTTTTATTTTAATTTCTTAAAATTATTATATAATTTTAAAAAAAATATTATGTTAATAAAAAAATATAGTAAAAATTTAAATTTTTTGAAATTAAATTTTATTTTTTAAAATTTATATAAAATAGAATTTATACTATTAATATTTTTTTATTCATTGAAATAAAATAAAATAATTTTTTTCTTTTTTCTTTTTATTTATCTAAATAACTATTTTTTTATTTTTGTTATGATCCAAACAAAATATTAATAGAAAAATTAATTTTAAAAAAATTAAAAATATATGTATAGGTTCAGTTTATACAAGAGAAAAAATATATAAAAAATAAAAATAGAAAAAATATTTTCCAACATAACTGTACTTTCATATATTAATTCCGAACATCCTCTTAGCTGCAATGGAGCTCTCCAACTTTGTACTAAAATAAAAATTGATGTTCAAGCAAGCTCGAGCCATTATTTATGAAACGTCTCTGTCAACCCCAAGGGTCACTAGTTTAAACGGACACGGTTCTGTTCTGCATTTATTGCATGACATACCTCAGGGACCACGTTCTGCACAACCAACGGAGGACATTACCCAATTCATTGCATAGACTCAAATAAATCAACTATCTTTCATTTTTCAATAGAAATCCCACAAACATAACACCACTCTTCCTAATTTGGTTTGTTCGTACAATGATTGTTTCTTAATACTTATTCAGACTCTATTCCATAAATATTTTACCAATTTTAATAAATTATCAACTAATCAATATTTATCCCATTAATTTCAACGTTTTAAACTAGTCTAAATTATTTATCTTAAATTTTTGTGAAATCAGTATCCGTACATTTATCATTTTTTTTCATTTAACATTTTACCCAATACATTTTTCTATATACATCTTACATTTATTTATACCTTTACCTTCGTGGGTGAATAATATCTTGGTCCTCCTCTGTTAGCTTCAAGGAAGATGGAAACCTCTTAATAATAATTGTGTCATTTCCTACTCATTTCTGACATGAATTTATGTGGAATACTATAAATATTTTTAATTATTTTACTTTTATTTTGTAAACTTTTGTATAAAAAACATTATATTGTATTTGTAATGGCTCATGCATATTTTAAAATATATATTCTCTCTATAATAAAAAAAAAATTGAGTGGAGTCATGCGCTCCCATACTCTTCTATATAGGTGACAATATGTACAACTTATAATTAAACTTACGATTATAGATAATATTTAAATTTACTATAGTATATAAGTATTTAAAAGTTAGATCAAATTAATAGTTTAAAAATAGAAATTATAAATAAAAATACAAATATTTAATATTAAAAATAAATAGATTAATACGAACAAAATTAATTTTTATAATCCTTTTGTTAATTTGCATGTCGGTCGCTTTTTAATTTGAAATTAATTTATGTATGGATACGTAATGATAATTTACCTCATGAAATCCAGGTTCTTTTCTTTCAAAATTTTCTTTCCGTCAAAGCTGCTTGGTAAAAACAGAATGAAAGATAATTATTGATTTTTATATAAAAATAAAAATAAGATAAGAGATATATAATTAAAAATAAAAAAGTATTTTGATTAATCAAAAAAATCTAATTTCCCATTACAAAGCAAATTATTTTTTACCAAAAGTTCTTTGTAAACCAACCGATTAAAATTAAAATATATTTTTAAATGTTCTTTTAAGAATTATATTGACTTTAAGTTTTCACAATATTTGAAAATACGTTGATACAAATCTTCAATTTGCACAAGCTATTTTTTTATAAATATTTTCTCACATTTCATATTTATTTTATTTTTCTTAACTGTTTATTAGTTAACTAAAGTTTTATTATATTATGGAAAACATTGAGTACATAACCCTAAAACTATTATTACATTTTTGCAAATTTGTAAATATTTCTTACTTATTTTTATTTTTAATTAACTTTTATATCTTCTGATTTATTTGTTTATTATTTTAATTTACTTGTAAGTGTTTAGTTCATCATTATTATTTATAATTTATTATTTAAATTTTTCAAACCATTGATTTATGTTTATCTTATTATTTTATTGACTTGTAAATATTTAAATATTTTCTTATTTGATTTTAAATATTCAATTTAATTTTTATTTTATTTTTTAAATATTTGGATTAATTATTTTTTATTATTTATTTTTTAGATAAAATAAATTTTTTAAAATTATAATAAATTTGTACAATTAATTTGAAATAATTATTTTAAAGCAGATATTATAAGGTGTTAATATTTTCATTACATGTAAATGAATGTCCAACTGAATTGTCTTTTGCCAAACTAATTATAAAAATTATTTTGAATAAATTTTTTATTTTTAAATTAAATAAAAATAATAGGGACTTCTTTGTTGTTATTAAGAAGTTAAACTAGAAAAGGAGACAAAATAGAACACGTATAAGTTGAAACAAGCATTTAGATATGAGTTGTGATGTGACGGTTTCAAATCTTTTTTCTTCCTCTGAAGTATTTGACAGAAAAACGTGCATCACGAGATGATATTCATATTTTTTATTAATTTATTTTGTTAAAATCATATTCTTGAAAAGTTAAAATAAAATTTAAAGAAGAAGAACGAGAATTAAAAAAGGTAAATTTCGTTAAGTCTAATATAGGTAGACATGGCAACATGATCGGTTATATGTGATCTCTTCTCATTCGTCATCTTAGTATCAATCCCTCTTTCATCTGTATCGAAATTAAAAAATTAATCTCATTTCTATCTTCGAATAGGATAAGAGAATTTATATTTATATTTTTTATAATTTATTAAATTATTATATTTTTACAATTTATATATTTTATTATTTTTATAATTTTACTAATTTTATTTAAGATACATAAAGATATTTTAATAATTTTATATAATAGGACAAATTTAAAAATAGATATTAGTATCCATTCATATTTCTGCTTTTAAAAATCAAATTTTATTCAAATTTATTTTAAATCTCTATTAACTTAATTTATTTTTTTTTGTCAAAATCAGAAGGGGATGAAACAGGCCAAATTGGACATGGATATCATGAAACCTCCACATCAATAAATGAATTGATTGGCTTCTTAGTAAATTCCATGCCTTGCAAAAACGAATGATACTAAGGAAAGAAGCAATAGTGTCTCCACAAGCGTTTAGCCCGCTTAGACTTGATGTACACTAAGTAATTCATCCATACCTTGTACCAATATGTGCAAACATGCCCTTCATAAAGGTGAACCCACTTAGACTTGATCTACACTAACCAATTCACCCATACCTTATACCAATATGTGCAAACATGCCCTTCATAAAGCTGAACCCCTCTACCCCTTTCCTTTATTTAGCTTAGCACATGAGCCATAAAGCATTTTGATACTATGTCACACTATGCTATGCCTTCATCAAAAAGGCATGTTCAGTCTAGCTCACAATATCCACATCTTGATATATGTAATTAATTATCTTTATGTGAATGTCATAATCTAAGTATCTTCTTAAATCTTAAGTATGGGTGTTTCTAGTATAGTTTAGTTTAATTTTTTTAAATATATTTAAATTGATTATAAAAATATTTATGATGTGATACAATAAGTTCAAATATATTACGAGAATTAATCAAACTAATATTTAATAATTTGATTTGATTGAATTATTTTAATATTTAGCTTTGTTTAGAAAATAAATAAATAACTAAACTGTCAAATGAACATATACTTTATTAATTATAAAAAAAATTCATAAAAAGTGAGGTTCACAATTCATAACAAAAAATAAGAAGGTTTATACTAAATAAAATAATATATGTTTACAGAAAAATGCAACAACACAAATATATTCTAGTTTTATTATAGAATGCAATGTCAAATTAGAATAAATATGTAATTACATATTCTTTGGTTCAGTTTTACATAAAGGATATGATCTTTAAAAATTTTAATTTTTTTCAGTTTGATTATATAATTTTAAATGGATTAATTTGATTCCTTAACATCTCTATTATTGAGGCATAAGCTTGAATAATTATTCTTCTCAACATTTTGGATCATATATGTTTAGTTACCACTAAGCACAATGGTCAATGGCTCCCTCCAAAAAAAAAAAAGTCATTTGTATGTCTCACAAAGTCTACCACTCTAAATCTCAAACAATATGCAAACTAATTTGTTTAGATTGTCAATCTCATTGCTAAAAACATCGTATCTCATCCTTGCATGCGTCTCATGTTCATTACTATAATTGTTGAAGAATGACTAAAGATAAATATAGACACCAATATATCAAATCATTAAAAAAAAATTATAGATATTTTTTACGATTATATAAATTGATACGAAATTTATTAAAATTTAACAATTATATTATTTAAACTGTTATTAAAATATATTTTTTAATAAATATAAATTTATAAAAAAATTTAATTTAAATTAAAACTGCTATCATTTATTTTTTAAAATTATTATTAAATTTTTATTTGTAATGTTATATTATTCATAAAAAATCACCATCTATCTAATAAGTAGACATTTATTCTTTACAAGATTAAATTAGAACATCTACAAATTCTAATCACCTCCTTTTAAATAAGTAGTTCAACACTTTGTTAGAAGAAATCATTCAACACTTTATTATCTATATTTTTTTAATTAATTTCTTTATCTTAGTTTTTTTTATTTGATAAAGTAGGGAAATGTTAGAATATGAAGGGTCAAACTTTAGAAAATAATTTTTTGTTAATAATAATAATAATAGATAAAATTTGGAAAAAATAAATCTCAAAATTAAACACGATTTTTGCTTGCAAAATTAAGTGTACGGTATAGTCATGTTGCTTTACTGACAAAAGAAATACCAAAAATAGGATAGTGCATGAAAACATAAAATTTTTTTATAATAAACTTAGTATTCTATTGGATAATTACATGAGCTAGGAGCTAAAACTGGAAAATCTCAATAACTAAGATAAAAAATTAATGAGCACACAAGCTATAAAAAACCAGAGCAGAGGCAAAAAGAGAAGAAAGAAGCTTTACAAAACTCTTGCTTTTACTCTTACTCTAAAGCTTTGTTCGGATGATTTAAAAAATAGAAAAAAAAAAGAATTATAAAAAAAAGAATTAGGTGTATTAAAATTGGAGTAGAAATAAAAAATAAATAAATTATTTGAATAAAATAAAAAAGAGAGTAAAAAGAAAAATTAATAATATAAATTTTAATTTATATATATTTTAAAAATATAAAATTTAACTTTAAAAATTTAATTTTTTATTAATTATTTAATAATTTAAAATAAATAAAAGCAAAAAAAAATTTGGCCTCCTTTATTCTTTTGTTCTCTCCTTTTGAGAGAAAAAAAACATTTATGTAAATTTTACATAAATTAATTTTTTCTTTCATATAAAATAAATATAAATAAAAAAAATTCATCTAAAAAATAATTATTTTCTTTCTAGTTTTCTTAAATCCAAACAAAAGGTTATTTTCTACTTTTCTTAAATCCAAACAAAAAATAAACGTCAAATTAAAAAAAAAAATTTAGAACATTGAGCTGAAAAAATTTGGAAGAAAGTAAGAAAAATCCATCACAACATCCATATGCATAGATAAGCATTTCTTTTCATCGTACACATCCATTAAAGCATTATCATAGTTATCAAATTTTCATATAAAATTAGATTTCAATAGTTTATGTCGAGTACATTCACCAAATAAAATATTAAAAAAAAATTAAAATACAAAGCATACAAGCATGAGAGGAAGCCACTCTATCATCAACCATCATACCACAACCTCGTCGGAAAATTGAAGTCTCCCATCTCATGATCTACCACAAACAAATCCCAAGTTCACTGCTACAGATAATCCCATCAATCCTTTGTTTGCTTCTCTATCTATAACAAACTCAAATTCAAATTGTTGTAGTGTTTTCATCGGAGCCATCTACGATCAACCTCTTCCGCCAGAAACTTACTATCAACACCACAGCCTCACCAGAAAATCGATCTCCGCCCACCGCCACACCCTCAACCTTTGCCCCCTCCATTGTTCCTTCCCACCCCCCCCTTTTTTTATTCTCTATTTATATTTCCTTCTCAGTGTCTCTGGGCCTCTCTCAATATTTAACATGTGAGTTTATGTTTGAATTTAGCAAAAATCCTACATTCCTTTTTTTTTTCTTTTAAAAATATATATATTAATAAGGTCTAACTAATGCTATTTTTTGGACTGATAGAAATTTTATTTGTGGCCTGTTTTTGCTTATTAGATGAGTATCTCTTTAAATTTTTGAAAGTTTTCTGTTGAACTAATACTGTTTTGTTCAAAAATAAAATATACTTTCGCTGGTTGATGGATTATTGGATTATGTTTTCTTTGCAATATAGATACCCAGAGAACCGAAAACAGAGCTTGAGATTGTTGGATATTATAGGCATGGAGTTGGTGGTGGAAAGCAGCAAAGTAACACTAACAATGAATTTACTTATAGAAAATGACAGATACTAATCACCACCAAAGTCCAAAGGGTCTCATGGACCATTCTTTGCCTATCAAACAACCGTTCAGAGAACCCCCATTTTGGAGAGAAGTTCAAGACAAGGAACGTGAACCACCAATGATGCGACGTCATTGGGTGTGTATAAACAGAGGATGCTAGAAAAGAGAGAAACAGCACTTGTGGAGAGACACAATAGTTAAGAAAAATGATATTTTTACAACAATGATTATTTTTTTCGCTAATTAAACTAAATTTATCCATTTATATTTTAAATTTTATTTACAATAATCAATTACTAACCATATGAAATTGATTGTTTATTAAATATATAATTAAATTAATTATTTATATCGATAATTATTATATTTTTATTAATAATTATTACTTATAATTAATTATAAAAATATATAATTGATTAAAAAATATAATTATTATTAATATATAAAATATGATTCATTTAATTATGTATTTAGTTAAGTAATTGATTATTAAATATATGTTATCAATTATTAAAATGAAAGTTTAAAATTAAATAAATGTATTTAGTATAGTTATGTGAAAAAATTATTTTTACTTCAACAACTATTTCATCTACAATTTTACTGAAAAGAAAATTAAAAATATAATGAAAAAAATAAAAAATATATATAATGTGAATTGTAATATAAATTCATTGTAATATGGTTCGATGGACGGGCAAGTCAAACATTTTTTTCGCTTGATATGGTTCAGCCGTTCATATTAATAAATATTTATATTATTTAATAATTTTTTATAAAATATAAAATTAAAGAATCAAGTAAAAAAAAAATTTTATGATAAAAAAATTTTAACTTTAAAAAATTAATATAAATATTTAAAGGATCAATTCAAAAATATTAAATATTATAACTTTTTTAATAAAAATATATTAAATGCTATGATACATAATATTAAATTACTAATAAACTGGAAAGTATTAATACTATCTCAAATATAAGGATATTTAGGAAAAATTAAAAAATTTATTTTTAATTTTTCAATTAATATTTTTAGGATACCAATTAATACTTTTATAAAAATTTGTTTTAGGTAGTTATGAGTTTTGATTATTGATTTTTAAAATAAATTTAAAAATAATTTTTTTTCAATTAAACAGTTTAAAACTAATTTTTTATATATTTTAAAAATAATTTTAAGTTAATTTTTAAAATAAAAAAGTTTTTTAATATTTAGTTTTAATTATAATTTTTATGTTAAATTTTAAATTTATTTTTAAAATATAATTTCTATTCTATTATCATTGTTACATATTATTATTATTATTATTATTATTATAAATATTATTATTATATTTTTTTTTAAAATTTATTTTTATTTAATTTTTAATTAATAATTTATTTATAATAAAAAATTAAGTTAAAATAAATTAACTTATTTTTATAATAGTTTTTTAAAAATTTAAAAATATTCTTTAAAACTCAAAACCAAAATTTGAATTAATTTCTAAATATTTTAAAGTAAAAGACTAAAATCCACTCCCAACGGACGATTCTGAAAAAAAAAAAAAAAAACATGAGGTGGAACGAGTAAATCACCAGTTTGGTCAGAAGACCCACCGGCCAGTCAAATGATGCATGCATCGTTCTTTCCAAGGATGTGCGATATTTGTCCTGTGTTATTTTCTATTTTTGGATGTTTAATGTATTTTTATCTAATCGTATCTAATTTTACGGTTTTGTTAAAAATTCAGATGTGAAAAAACTTATTGATAAATGAAAGATAATTAATTTTATATGTTTATGTGATAAATAATTTTTTAATAACTTTTTATTTTTATCTAGAATGAAAATAGATCGAGCCGAGTTAGAATTTGAGTGTTCAAGTTTGGTCTGTTTAAAAATTTTGAGACCTGAGCTTGGACGTAGATCTATTACCTGTTAAAGGTTTTTTTTTTTTTTTTATCAAGGTCTGACATGGTTTAAAGTCTACAAAACTTGCAACCTGTTTAAATAGACTTAAAATCTATATAAATAATTGATTAAAAAAACTTATAAACTTAAAATCTACATGATAAAAAGGTTATTAAATAGACCCAAAACATATATATATTAATAGTATGTAAATAAAATATAAAATAAATATTATACAAATATAATATATTAAAATAAATATAAATATATAATATATAAATATAAATAAGTCTCTGAATAGGTTAAATAGACTTTTTTATAAGTCTAGGCCTAACTTGTATATTTAAAAAGACTTTTTAACAAGTCTAAGTCTATCTATTTATTAAACGAGTCAAGTTAAAATAGGCTTTAAACAAGCCATAACCCTATTGGATAGTCTTATTCACTTTCATCTCTATTTTTATCTTTGAAGTAACTAAACCGCAAATATTATGCTGCAGAATATTCAAGATAAAAAATCCTGCATGGCAGCAAAAGCAACTTGTAAGTGGTCAATATAAGAAAATTCCAACGGTATAAATGCATCTAAAATAAAATAAATAGGATAGGTAATATATTTAAAAAATTTAAAGTTTGTAAAAGAAAATAAGTATATAAAATTAGTTTTAAATGAATATATGGATTAATTTTTTCGGTCATCGGAGTCAAATTCAGTTTTTTTGTTGAAATTTCGCCGCGTGATAAAAGCTGAACAGACCTATTGCGAGAGATTCACGTTTCGCGTGATACCTGGAGACATTTTTGCATCACACTATCATGCACTTTTTGAATTTGATTCTATTTGAGCATGGGAACCAACCTGAATCCTTCCTAAAAACTATGTAATACAAAATGTACACCTTGAATTTTTTTTTTTACAATATAAAAAGTTACGATAAACAAATTCAGAAATTTTTTTAATTTTTTTTAATTTTTAATTATCCCATTTAAAACGAAGAAAAAAAAAAACGAGAAGAAAACTAAAACAAATGGCAACCTATACTACCATCTAAGATACCAGACTTGCATGTAATGAGGCAATGTGGTATCTCACACGGAGGGTCTTCTAGCTGGACCAGTTTTTGCAATGAAGTAAGCACAATGGTTTGTCTCTCGCAGTGTGTGGTGTGTAGTTAAGCTACAGGCCAAATTTCTAAATTCTTGGAATGCACAACTTGATTTAGAAAAGTGGCGAGTGAACAAATTTTAAAACAAATATTTATCAGGAGAAACAGATTTAAACTTTAGTATCCAGAGTTAATATTTGTCTCGTATAGTTTAGTTTCTTATGATACTAATATTAGAAATCTTGTGTTAACAGAGGAATATGTTTGCGCATTTTACATAAATATACATAATATATGTTTAGTTTAGTCTATTTTTTAAAATTATTTACTTTTGTCAAAACATATTTTTTTCAAAGTTGATAATCAAATCTAAATATGCTAAAATAAATGTTAATCAGTACATTAGTTAAAAAATTAAAAATATTATTAATATTTTTATAATTTTAACATATTTTAATAAAAAAGTTATTTTAATTCTTTAAAAAATGTTCTTAAAATACTGATTAACAAGATCCATTTGTCAAATCTCTTCTAAAGTATTAAAGGAATAATTCAGATTGAATTTGATGAGAAAATTCCATAAAAAAATTTACCGTATATATAACCATAGCTGCTACATAATTTGTGTGGGGGTATTAATTACTTGCGCACTTTTGATTTTCAGTGATAATTAATGAAGTTCTTTTTAAAAGTATTATTTTATTTCTATTTATTTTTTTACAGAAAAATCATATAGATAAAAATCAATTATTGTATAATAATTAATAGATAAAATTCATAATTTATTTAATTAAAATTTGTTTTTATTTATTTTTTATATGTATTAGGGGAAAAGATTAATATTTTAAATTTTTACATAAAAATAAAAATTATCCTTTTATCTGAACTAATAAATAAAAATAAAGATAATATAATAACTATAGGATTCAAATCTTTTACCGTATCGTAACCAAAAACAATCTTTTACCGTATAAGTAACAATATGTTCAGCAGCATGACTAACCATAACTACGCGGTTCCATGATTGAAGTATAAGCCAAAGAAAGAAATCAGTGTTAGAAAATCAGCTAATTGAAGAAAGCCTTAAGATATTTTAATTTATTTAATAAAATAATTATTTTAATAATTATTATCGTTTTTATATAGTTGTTAGCAATTTTCAAGAAAAATTATTTTAAGTAATTTTTATATTTTTTAACTTTTAATTAAAATATTTTTTATTTTTATAATTTATATTTTATTTATTTACTTATTTTTATAAATTTAATATTATTTAAATTTTTGATAATATTACTTATTCTGAAATATTATATTTTAAATTATTTTTAATATATAATAATTATTTTCATTATTATATTATTTATTTATTATTAAATAAAATATTAAACTATTTAATAAAAAATATTTTTTAGAAAATTTATTTATGTAAAAATAAAAAATAAAATGTTTTAATAAAAATATATCATATTTATCAAATTTAATAAATTATTTAACTATATTTTTATTTTATATTTTATATTTTATATTTTATATTTTATATTTTATCTTTTATATTTTATATTTTATATTTATTACTTAACTGAACATTTTATTTTATCAAATATTTTAAATTCAATTTATAGTTTATAATTTTAAGATTTACTATAATTTTTTAATTTTTAAATAATTTATTTATTAATTTTATCAAACATACTTTAAATATATTTGTTATAAGGATGTGTTTAATAAAATAATAATATAAATTAATTTTAAGTTAAAATATTAATTAAAAAATAAAAATTAAATTATCATTTGAAAACTGGTAAATTAATAGATTAAATTTAAATATTTGATCAAAATAAATTTTAAATTAACTGAAATATATAAAATGATAGATAAAATAATAATTAATAAATAGATTAAAATTTGATAAGATATTTTTTATCTTATTTTAAACTATATTAAATTTAATTATAAAAAAATATAATAAAAATATCAATATAAATAAATTTATAAAAATAAATAGATAAATAAAAATATATTATAAAATATATAAATAAAAAATTTAATTAAAAATTAAAAAGTTTGAACACAATTTAAAATAACATTGAAAAAAATATTGGTAACTTAAACTTACTTTATTTTAAACTTTTTATTTCAAAAATTTATATAAAAACAGTAAAAATAATATGAAATGTTTATAATTAAAAATTAAAATAGAAAATAGAAAGGGAAACAAGAAGCCTGTTTAGATTTTATTTCAGCTTCTTCTTTTTATTTTCAATTTTAATTATAAAAATATTATCTCATATTTGTTTTATTATTTATTTTTAAAATTGTATACAGTAAAAGTAAATAAACATTTTTACTCTTCTTGATAAAAATATAAGAATAAAAAATATTTTTATAATTAAATTAAAATAAAAAATAGAAAAAAAAACATAATCCTAATATTTGTATTTAAAATTAACCATCACAACTCACAAACAATGAAACAATTGCTAGCATGTTTCTTCAGTTTCTAGAATTGTCCTCCACCATCTTTCTTGTTCTGAACGCCATTTAAACCAGTGTCAGCAAATGGAAAAGAAAGGTACTAAGTAAAAATATTCTAACTATTATATATCTTAATCTTATTTCTTATTAAATATATTTTTTTATATTTCTTCTTCTATGATATTATATTTTATATCACATTTTTTTTGTTTTTTTGTTTTTCACTTAGTTTCAACTATTTGCCAAACAACTTTGCTAAAACTAGAATACTGTGATATTATTATTACTACTGCTACATCTTGCTGTTGTATATATACATAGCCCTGTGACTATGATTTTCTAAGATTTCTTTTAGTATTTTACCAACCTATTACCCCTTCCACCACGTATCCTGAAACAGAGAAACACTAAGCCAAGCAGCAATGGTTAAAGACACAAACACTTTAACCTATGCTGCTAATGAAAACCAAAAGTATTTTGATCCTGGTGCTCCTCCACCATTCAAAATTGCAGAAATAAGAGCTGCAATTCCAAAACATTGCTGGGTTAAGAACCCATGGAGATCCCTCAGTTATGTTCTCAGGGATCTATTAGTAATTACTGCATTGGTAGCAGCAGCATTTCACTTCAATAACTGGTTTTTCTGGCTCCTCTATTGGCCTATTCAGGGCACAATGTTCTGGGCTCTCTTTGTTCTTGGACATGATTGGTAATATGTTACTTAATCTTTGTTATGAGTCTTACTCATTGTTATGTTATGCTTCCCAATCCACATTAACTTTATGTTGTTAGATGTTGAACTTGTACATTCTGCATTGTACAGTGGTCATGGAAGCTTTTCAGATAGTACTTTGCTGAATAGCATAGTGGGACACATCTTGCATTCCTCAATTCTTGTGCCTTATCATGGATGGTTAGTTCTAGAATCTCTTTTTCTTCTTCATTTTTCACTCCCAAGTTGTTTTCTTTAATCTGATTTGACAACCAAATTTTATTTATTTTCATTTTCATGGATTTTTCAGGAGAATTAGCCACAAAACCCACCATCAAAACCATGGACATGTTGAGAAAGATGAGTCATGGGTTCCAGTATGTAATTACTCTCTTGATTCAACTGTTAGATATATAGGCCTAAAAAAGGGGAGAAAGATTGTATACTTCATGAGCTTGATTTTGGGTCTTATTTTTTGTGTCATTCATTGCCTTAGTTAACGAAGAAGACTTACACGAATCTGAACATCTTAACAAGACTAGGAAGATTCACTGTCCCCTTGCCATTGTTTGCATATCCATTTTATTTGGTAAGTGTTTTTTACTTGGAAAACAACATTATTATGGTTAAAAGAATCTTGAGTTTTGTTTCTGGATGAACTCCATTTCAGGTAGCAAGAAGCCCCGGAAAGCAAGGTTCTCACTTTAATCCCTACAGCACCCTGTTTTCACCCAGTGAGAGAAAAGAAGTAGCAATATCATCACTGTGTTGGTTTATCATGTTTTCTCTGCTTTTCTATCTGTCCTTCATAACTACTCCACTTCTAATACTCAAGCTCTACGGAATTCCATATTGGGTAAAATCACTTCTATACTATTTACTGTTTCTTTTGTTGGTTTTGCCAAGGTGAATTGTGAAAAGTGAAAATTTTTTTATTGAAAATTATGATAACAATATATTGATTATACTTTAAAAAAATATATTTTTTATATTTTTAATAAGCAATATTTGTCCATTAGTTATATACTTGTTTGAACATGCGCAGATCTTTATCATGTGGCTGGACTTTGTCACATATTTGCATCACCATGGTTACCACCAGAAACTACCCTGGTATCGTGGCAAGGTATCTTATACTCTTATTATAGGCAGAGAAAAATGGAAAAGCCATAGGAACTTAAATGCTTTTGTTTCTGTAAACGGAATTAATTTTGTCCCAAAATGTTTTTACCTCTACATGATGTATTATTTGGTGCCATTGTTTTTGTGGGTCAAGGGACTTCAATGTTATGGTTTTTTGTAGAAGAAGTAAATACGTGCCTTTGGCACACACGTGTTGTTTTCTTGGATTCAGCTATAACACGTGTTTCGGGTGTACTCTGACAGGAATGGAGTTATTTAAGAGGTGGCCTTACTACTGTCGATCGTGACTATGGTTGGGTAAATAACATTCATCATGATATTGGCACACATGTTATTCATCATCTTTTTCCTCAGATTCCTCATTATCACATAGTTGAAGCGGTAATTTTTATATTTCACTTAAATTACAATAACTACATTTTCTTTGTACAAATGATTATTTCTTTTATTTATATCTACTTGATTTTTCACAGAATTGGGTATCATTCTAATTTTTATTATTTTTAAAAAATATAGCGTAAAAATAGTATTAAAAAAGGATTGAAATTAACATTAAATTGACCCTCTTTTGAACAGACACAAGCAGCAAAACCAGTTCTTGGAGAGTATTACCGTGAGCCAGAAAAATCAGCGCCAATTCCATTTCATTTAATAAAGTATTTAATACAGAGTATGAGACAAGACCACTTCGTAAGTGACATTGGAGATATTGTGTATTACCAGAGTGATTCTCAGCTCTACAAGTTACATGGAGAATAATTGAAATTTCAGTGATCTTTTGGATGCTAGCTATTCAAATTTCAGTGATATTTAGGATGTTAGCTATTCCAATTACGACGAATTTATGATTTTACATTTTGTAGTTTAACGTTTTTTTTAGGAAGACTCTGAATAGTTGCATAGAAAGACAAGGATATAGTTGGGCTCTATGGAATAATATTTTGAATTTTCGGCGTCGTTTGTGACGTATTTTCTACCATTTCCACAGAGCACTCATAGGCATTTCAAAACAAAATGCATGTTTGGTTTGACGTTAATGTTACTTTTTATTCAATCTGTGTGATTTAGAGCAACTCTGTTGGTCTACTAAATTACTTGCCTTTTCAATTTAAGCAAGCAACTACTGTAGCACAGAGTTTCATTGGTCTACTAAATTACTTGTTAACAACAGTTATTTCGGGTTCCTATAGAAAAGTGGTCCTTATTAACTTATACGGTAAAGGCAAAAATAAAAATAAGTATTAATAAGGATATAAAAATAGTTAAATCATGGAGTTTATTTACTAAATATTTAAATATTTTATAATTTAAAAAGAAAGCATTGCTTAAATTTTAGGTGATTTAGAGTAGAAATCAAACACTTAAATAAGATTATTTAGGTCGAGATAACTATCTTTGTAGCTGAAATTGGGGACCCACATTTGCCACCTAAAAAAGTCTTACACAACTAAAATAGACCCTTAGATTCATTTCAACTCTGAGTCATGTTTCTTTTGGAAACAGAGAGAAGTTGTGCCTAGGAAGGATCAGAGTTTTAAAAGCAAAAAATCTGGATACCGTTGAAGGATTATTGTTTTAAAAGAATTTAACAAATCTATGGTGTAACATAATTTCGGTTATATTTTTTAAAGTTGATATAGCAGTGGTAAGTAACTAATCATTTAGAATTTGCATGTAAAAGTTTGTATAACAAGAAAAATTTAAAGAATTAAAGTTTTTGTTATACTTTTTAATTGTAAATATCATCCGTTGTTATTTATAGAAAATTTTCGATCTAGTTAATTGTAAAAAATAGATCATCTGTTATTTATAGAAAAATTCTGATTTAGTCAATTATAAAAAATTAATATAATTTTTTTATTTATTTAGTTAATTATAAAAAATTAATACTGGAATGATCATAAATTAAATTTACAGATAAAAATTAAAATTATAACAATTAAAAATAATAGTAATAATTTTCTAATAATTTTTTAATGATTATAAAAATAAAGGTATAATAAAATTTTAATAACTATATAATAATTAAATTTATAGATAAAAATTAAAATTATAACCATTAAAAATAATAGTAATAATGTTTTAATAATTTTTTAATGATTATAAAAATAAAGGTATAATAAATTTTTAATAATTATATAATAAAATAATACAATAATAATGTTATCTTTTACTTATGAACATAAATAAATTTTACTTAAAAATTATTTGTTAAATAATTTTTTAATAATAGTCTAGTAAATGACAAATTTTTAAATATAAAAATTTATTATATTTAAGTGTTAATGTTTAAATAATTGAATTAACATATAGTAAAATAATGCAAGTTTAAAAAGTAAATTATTCTTAAATTATTTGTACTATGTTGAAACATCCATTATACATATTATATAATTTTAAAATATAAAAATTCTGCACTGAAATAATTTTAAAATCATTCTCATATTACCTTAAGATTCATGTGAATATTTTAGAAATATTACCTAGTCTTTCATGTAAGAAAATTTTTATCTTTCCATTTATATATTTATTCACATAGGTATAATTGTTAAATGAGTTTCTCAAACATTAGTTTTCTTTTCAAAAAGCGTTTTCATCGTTTCACACCTTAAAATTGTGAATAAACATTTATTTCATAATTTATTTTTAAAGTTTATTAAATGCGTCTTAAAAGGACTCTTATAGCATCTAAGCAATAATACTACACAAGGTTATGCATCTCTTTAAAAAAAATATTGTATATTAAAAAATATTATTTTATAAATATACCATGTACCTCTCAAAAGCATTATTATGGTGGACTAGATATCTCTCTTTCAAAGAATTTATAAATATATCAAGTGCGTTTTAAAGAATTTATAAATATAGAAAATGTAATGCATATGACTTAATTTGACCAATAATTGGATATTTGCTATACTTTTTTCCTCGTGTTAAAGGCTTAAGACTTATTCTCCTTTCTCATGTTACTTAAGACTTATTTCCTTGAAATCTAGAACCACTTTCCTATTTAATCGTAGAATAAAAGGATTAGTATTTTTTTTTTCACTTTTCATATATCAAAAAGAAATTATATCATTTTTTAGTCAATCACTAAACAATACCATATCTAGTATAATTTTTTTTTTCAGCATTGTTATCAACTACTCCAATTTTTACTTGGAAATCATAATGAATTGATAATGTATGTATTTTTTATAAAGGTATGCTTACTAATAAATTTAATAAACATTGTGCTTGTTGACCTTTTTTATTTTTAAATTGTTGAAAAAAGAAGAGAACATTAAATTATTCTCATATTATCTTCTATAATTATAAGAAAACTATTAAAGGTAAATAAATTTTCACAAATTTTTCCTTCTACATCTTTAATAATTTAAAATAAAATTTTTATTTGATGATTCTCTTCTAATGGTAGAAGGTAATGTGAGAATAATTAAATATAATCTTTTTCAAATAATTTGAAAGCAAAGAGGTTAAGAATCATAATGACTATAAAATTGATTAGTAAACATATCTCTACCAAAAATACATACATGGTTACTTTATTATGATTTTCAAACAACAATTAGACTAATTAAAAACAATGTTTACAACAAAAAATAAAATAAAATCATAATAATTAATAATAATAATAAAATAATATCTCAATAATTTGTTAACAATTATAAAAATAAAAACATAATAAATTTTTAATAGTTATATAATAAAATAATACAATAATATCTTTTACTCTTACCATTATAAAATAAAATTTATAAACATGAAAAAATAGTGCTTACAAATCATTAGTGCTTATGATTCGATTCGTTTAAAGCCTAAGTTTGACTTGTTTAATTAATAAATAAGAGCTTTTTTAGATAAACAAGTCAAGCTTAGACTTATAACAAACCTATTTAATCTACTTAGAGACCTGTTTATATTTATATATTATATATTTATATTTATTTTAATATATAATATTTATTTTATATTTTATTTAAATAATATTAATATATATATATATATATATATTAGGTTTATTTAATGATTTTTTGATCTTGTAAATTTTAAGTTTGTAAGTCTTTTTAATCAATTATACTTTAAGCGTATTTATTAATTTTTTGTAGTGTAGACTTTTAAACAGACTTGTAGGCTTTAAATCAGATTTGAAAAAAACAAAATTTTAACATATACTAGATCGAGACTCATACTTCAAAATTTTTAATTAGATCAGACTTCAACATTCAAAATTTAACTCAGTTCGACCTACTTCTATCTCTGCAAATCACTTAACTAAAAGTTTTCAGATATCCATCTAGGTTCAAAATTAAATATATATTTTTTTGTTAAAGCAGAATATAATGACCAACCCAATTATAACAACTATTTTTTTTATATAATTATGTCTAATTAAGACAATTATATGAAATTAGAAGAACAATAAGGCAAACTAAATATTATAAAAATAGATTTTAAGCTCTCACCAAATAGAAGGACCTCATTCTTCACCAATAAACCAAATTCTCCTGGCCAGAAAATTGTTTAAATCCTAAATTTTGGTCTCAATTATTTCCTCCATGAAATCTTCATCTTCTTCAACCTTACACTATATCATTACTTGTTTCTTCCATTCCAACCAATGAGTTAGAAGAAGCAACAAAAGGGTCCAAAAACTAGGGTGAGCATCAAGTGGATTCGATTGGATTCGGACCTCAAAATCCAAAACTGCAGCAAACGGAACCTCTTATACTATGGTCCATTTTCGACCGCACTGCTCATCAGGTTATGCAGATAACAGGTTACGAAGGTTGCAAGTTAGGCGGGGTAAAGATAAGTTAGATGAAATCCATTAAAGACATCACTGAAAGAAAACATAGAATACAATTAAGAAAACAAAATGGTAATTTTTTGCAGCAAGAAAACAAAGGACATGGAGATTTTCTGCAACAATGGTAGTTTTCTAGAAGACTTTTCATGTTGTCATCAATTCTAAATTCAAGGAAGGTTTGGCTAGTGTCTCTCACGAAAATGGAGTTAGAAACAAAATGCAGGAAGGAAAATCTTCGAGGGGTGGTCCTAGAGGCGTTGAGTTCAGGCATAAGGATAGTTTAAACCCCAATAAAACGAGTCTATCTTATTAAATGCCAATATGCTAACCGTGAGTGCAAAAAAGTAATAATAATACATAGGTAGGTCTCACAATCAAATCTACTATTGGTCCATTCTATAAATAGTATGAAATAATTGATATAATTCATCCATAAATTAAAATACAGAAACATTAATTTAAAATATTTGATAAAATAAAGGCATTTAACATAAATCGTCATAATATCTTTTATATTTTTACATTTTTTTATATATTTTTAAAAATAATATAATATTTTTGTTATTGTTAAGTAAAAAGAAAATAAAACACGATATTTTCTATAAAAAAAATCTTAAATTTCTGTAAATAGTACTTAGTGCTCTTTTAACAATTAAAAATGAAAAAAAATTATTTTTATTTTATTTTCGGATGTCTTGAAATGTTGTGTTTTTATCAAATATTTTTTATTTTGTAATACTTGCACCTTAAGAAAGCCGCTTTTCGTCTTCGGATTTGTTAGGAATATTATGATTTTTTTTATACATAAAAGAATTAATGCTATATAAATTTATAATCTATGTCTAGCCGTGTTTGGTCTTTGGATTTGTTAAGAAATATTATGATTTTTTATATATAAAATAATGCTAAATAGATTACATATATTTTTAATTTTTATCTTTGATTTTTAAAATTTTTATTTTTAATCCCTGTAGTTAACTTATCGTGTAATATTTGTTAACTTGACTAATAGATATTGAATTAAACTCTATTATATGTACTCATTAATTATATATATTAAAAAAGTTTACACAAATTATATGATTTTTATCATTAAATCACATAAAAATTTATTTAAATATATCATCGTAATTAACTAATTTTATATTATATATATATATGATAAGTTGATAATATGATAAATTTTTACTAAATATTTATAAGTTAAATTTGTAAATATTTAACTTCAAGTTAATGTAGATATCAAAACTAAAAGTTAAAAAAATTTGAGAAAATAAATAAAAGAAAATTTTTAAAAAAACTAAAAAAAAATTATATATTTATAAAAACTAAAATATATATATAAACATATTGTAATATAAAGTTGTGAATACTTTAGTGGGTGCTGTTTAAATATTCGGACAAGACGAAGCTTATCGAATTTGTTGGCATCGGATAAAGAATAAAGACACACAGATAAATGCAGGCACCTTGAAGAAAAAGGGAAAAAATAAATAATGGAATATGTAATGGGATGATATATATATATATATATATTAGAAAAATTAATTAATCAATTCAGAATAATTAATTTTAAAATTACTTTTAATAGATAAAGAATAAAGACACGCAGATATATTATGTGCAGGCAACTTGAAAGAAAAAAGAAAAAATAATAAATATGATAAATAATGGAATATGTAACCGGATGAAATATATGTATTAAAAAAATTAATGAATTAATAAATTAATAAATATTAATTTTTAAATATGTTATATATTTATTATAAATAAGAAAAAAATAAAATTATTTTTAAGAGTAAACAAAGATATTAATTATATTTTTAACTTATTTATTGTCTTTTAAAATAGATAAATAAAAAATAGAATAAGAATGAGAAAAAGGAAATACTCAATTAATGGTTAAATAATATGTCATTTTAAAGTTATACAAAAAATAATTTGTGATCACATTTGATTTTAGAAAATATTTTTTATTTTATTTATAAAAATATTATATTATATTATTTTTTATTTTCAAGATTTTATAATAAAAAATTAAAAAAAATTATTTTTATTTTTATTGTTTTCTTTACAAAATATTAAAAACAGAAAATAAATAAAAAATATTTTCTAAAATTAAACGTCACAGTATCTTAATATTTAAAATAGTTTATATATAAATGTAAATCATAAATTAATAATTATTTTTAAAGGATTAAACTAATATTTAACATTTATTAAAAAAAACTAACCCAATGCTCGTATACGTTTGAAAATGAGCATGATCTATCATAAAATGTAAAGAAAGCAAGAGCTTTCTGTTCCTTCTCTTCTCTGTAAATTTAAAATAAAGACAAAATCAAACAGGGACCAGTGCGTGGCAAGTGAACCACGCGGGTACTATTTTATTTCAAGTAAGTAGTCCACAAAAGATTTGAATTAATTAATAAATGTCACATTTTTCAGCTCAGTACATCTTTCAAAATGAGGTGAATAGTTAGGTATATGTCAAATATCAAACCATTTTTACATCAGTTAAGACTTTTTTCACTTCATTTTTAAGATATATACCAAACTATTTAAAATTATAAATAATATCAAAACATTCAACTAATTTAACATTTAATAATTGTTAACATGATTAAACTTAAGAATTTACTTAAAATACATTAATAATATAAAATAAATTATATTATTATTTTATCATTGATTGTTATATATTTAATAATATAAAAATATAAAATGTCAAGACAAACTTAAATAACAGCATAAAAAGTTTATCAGTAATGTGAACGCCACTTTTCTGTCTATATTTTAAAATAACTTTATTTTACTTTTTTATCTTCTCTTTATTTTTATTTTAGTATTACTTGGCTAACTTTATTAGTTTTATTTTGACACCTTTTCCTTTTTGGGTCCTATTTTATTATCTGTTTCATTCTTTGTCAACCTACTTTGTCACATTTTGAACTTTTGAATTAATGCATATTGGTACATTTCATCCTGACCCAGGACTAATTAGACTAAACACTCCCTTACCCTTAACCAATAGACCCAATTCATGACCCCAAATTCATTAACTCAAACCCATCTCATCACCAACCCAAGGCTTTTGCTCGCTCTTTTAACCCGTTGGTTGGACCCCTATACTAACCTTAACCCATAACCTAAACCAGACCCACCTCTACGCCTCACCTAGGAGCCTCCCTCTATTTGTTTACCTATATGATTCAAGTACCTAAGAGATAGGTTCTATCTTCTTTTGTACATTTTTTTTCTTTTATTTATTGGATTAACTATTCAAATTTTTTTAACTGTTAGATCTAATATTTAAAATAAAAAGAAAAGAAAAAAAAATAGACAATCAAAGAAAACTGAAAAAGAAATGAATAAAAAAAATCCAATTTCCTTCATATATTCAGTTGTAGCATTACTCGATGCCTCTCTATTTACAAGTTCATCTCAATCTAGGAGTTTTGTTTCACTACACTTGAGTAGTTTGATTGAGATTAGGGATCATAATGGGTACCATCTAGGTAGGATATTTTACTATATATCTTCATACTTAAGTGGATAACAATTTTTGATTTTTTTCCTCACAATTGTTAAAATATGATTATTTTTTTTATTTTTTTACATTTTTTCTATAAACTATTAAAATATAAATACTATTATAAAATAATTAGCACTCATTAAAAGCATGTCTAAGTTTTTACTATTAAAAGTTAAAGTATCAGTTTGACTTTAAAGTTTTTCTTTTAATTAAAAAATATAAAACTTTAATTTCAATTTTAATTATATATTTATTATTTTTACATGTAGTGTGGATAAATAGACATGAATATTATAGTACCAATACCAGTTTTGATAAGATTTTGCAGATTCAAACATTTATACATATTAATATCCAAACCCATTACTATTTTTTTTACCATACTTCATAATATTTGGATCTATGGCCATCCCTAATTGAAATAGATTCTTTAGCTTGTTTTCAATTTTACAGTAAGTTAATGTTTTTATTCTTTTGTAATTAATTAACTTTCTTCATCTAATAACATTCTTTTTATTTTTAATTAAAAAAAGTTTGGATCGAGAATAAAATAATAATATAAAGATGGATGTTACTATTTTACTGAAAGAAGTATTATGAGAGGACTAAAACAAATTTCATGTAAACCCTTTTACATTTTTAACAAATTCATTTTAAACGAATGAAACAGTCAAAAGAAAATCATGCACGATCACTTGGAGGGAAAAGACACTTTGAATACTATTCGATGTAATTTTCTTTTATCATAAAAATATATGCAATTCTCCTTAAGAGATGGAATGGTTATACTTAAGAAAGACATTACTGAATGTCAAAATTCAAATTTAATGGAAGATCAAATTTTCAACCCAACTCTATGCATTTAAACAAATTCTTGCATGTAGAATTTTCTATTTACATTTGTTTAATGATAAACACGTTGACATAATCTGCAAAGTAAAATCTTAATACTTTGTTGAACTTATATAGTAACTTGTAAATGAAAAACATTGAAAACAAAATATCAAAACTTAGTTAATTAGTTAGATTAATGATGTTAAGAACCCATATCCTCTACTTAAAATCTCACCTACTTCAACAAGTGGCTTAGCTCCTTTGGTTCAGTTTGAAATCCAAATTCCAACTTTACTTTCTCATGTTCTAAAGTTTTAAAAGTTAGACCAAGATAGAAGGTTTTTATCTTTTGGCTTTTTGTGACGTGGGAAGCGTTTTTAAAACTGTGGTCTCAGCAAGGAGGATTCTACAACTCTGCTATGAACTTTGGTTGAAAAACCATGAAGTTATCTGTTAAGACAAACACATAAACGTTAAAATCTTTTCAAAATGCACCCCTTTTTAATTATAAAACAAAGTAGATGCAAGCACAGTTGTTACACTTGAGTTGGTTGGTGGGGACTAGAAACTGTTAACACATCATCATTGTACTAGTATTATCAATCTTCCTTCCTTGCAAAATGCAAACACTGGCAAAATAGTAACTATGTTGGAACAAGCACAACCAAAAGTGAGTATCTTCAGCTGCAGAACCCAAAAGAATTTGGTCAGGGCACTGACATTAGCAGTTACTCTGACCTGAAAAAAACAAACACATTCTGTCAATGTCTCTCCCTTCACACAAAACTACAAATTATGGAATCACTGCCAAGC
Source organism: Canavalia gladiata (assembly GCA_037954105.1). Lineage (NCBI taxonomy): Eukaryota > Viridiplantae > Streptophyta > Magnoliopsida > Fabales > Fabaceae > Canavalia > Canavalia gladiata. Next base: position 38,974,456 of record CM075664.1, on the reverse strand, counting down.
TTAGACCATACAATCTGACCCTCCTCTTCAGCTTCTATCATCAAAATCAATATGCTAGAAGCATACCTAAAGGCCACTCTCATTTTGCTCATTTGGTCATTCTTTTCCTTTCCAAGTGTTGTTGAACTTGGAACAAGGTAGAAAAAAGTGCCACCTTAACGCGCCCCAAGAGAAGGTTTGTGTTTGCTCCAAGCAAGGAAATAAAAGGACAAATTTGGCAAAAAACTGACTTGTCAATGACCAAAAGCAAAAGTACCCTCATCCTAACTTGCTCCTTCTCACACATTCAAATGCAAAGCCCGCCACCCTTCTTCTCTCTTATAGCAAAATTCAAATCCCACTTTTGATTACACCTTCCATCCCATTGCACTTTTCTCTTTAGAGAATCCAAAAAGAAAACCCAGCCCACTTCACTTTTTTCACCATTCTCTTCTCTTTATCAAATTTCCTTGTTCACTACTAAATCATTCACAACATGAAGCTCTCGACATCATCATCATCATCGTCTTATTCATCATCATCTCCATTATCTTCTTCATCCACCACCCTCAGTTTTGACCGTACCTTGTGCAACTCCAAAAGTGCCACTGCAGGGTGTCTCACAGCCATCTTGCGCAGAATTCTCTGCTCCGGTGGCCTTCCAACACACCCTTCAGATCAAATCAGAAAACTTGATTCATTGGCAAAGTTGAATGGAAAAAAAGTTCAAGAATTGAAGGCTAACCAAAACACTGAAGCTACCACTACTACAACAAATACTAGTACTATTACTCCTGGGTTAGTGGCAAGGTTAATGGGTTTGGATTCAATGGGAGAGAGACATTCTGAATCAACCTCAGCTTCTTCACTTTCACGTAGCAAATCCATGAACTCTGTGGATTACTTGGGGGAATGCAAGCGAATGGAGGGTCTACATAAGCGTGTTAAGTCTTCATCATTTCGTGAGGTGCCAACTTTCCACTTGCTTGAAAATGAAAACTTTTTGGTACTCAGCTTCGAAAGTGGAAATGAGAGTAAAGAATTCAAATCCAAAGGGAGAAGAAAAGAAACGGATTCTTCAGAGTTCAAGAAAAATAAGAGAGAAAAGGTGCATAATGATGAGAAGGAGAACTTGTGTGATATGTCTTCTGTCTATGTTGGAAATGATGGTAAACATAAACTTCAATTTGACAACACTTCACTGTTCAATGTTTCTTCTGAAAAGGAGTACATTGAATCAGAAGCTGCAAGATTCTCACACCCCATGAACTACAAAGAAGTTACCAGTGGTGAGAAAGTGAAGAGGAGAAAGAAAGGAACAACATGTTATGGAGTAAAAAAGGTAGAAAATGAATGCAGTTCAGAAGATTCTAGCCCAGTTTCTGTCTTTGATTTTGAGCGTGAAGGTCCTGGAACAGGTTTGCTTCTTTAATTTGAGTTCACTTTTCCTTATATGGATATATTAATTCTGATGCCAATAGTTTATTATTTTAGGTAATGGAAATAGTTCTAAACTTCCATAACTTTTTCTACTTTATTTTAATAATTTTTTCGTAGATCTTATTAAAAAAAGTTTTTTTTTTTAATTTATTCCAATAATTCTCATAGTCAAATTTATACCATAAATCCTCCTATCAATTCAGCTGTAATTATAGATTAATTAAGCTGGAACTACCCTTAACTATAGATTCATCAATTCAGCTCAAAAAAAATTATAGTTCTAAATTTGCTAACTTAAACCACAAAAACTGCTGGCAGAGGAGGATTCCTTTGGTGTTGGCATGAGTTGGAGAAGAAAACTGTCACCAGAGCTTGAAAATGGCCAGCCTTGTACTCTGCATTGTGATAGTAACATGATGATTGAAGAGAAGGTTAAGTCAATTGAGAACAACAAACATGAAGTGTCAAAGAAAAAAGAGAAGCAAAGCCAGGAGTGTGTAGATATTTGGAGTGAAATTTGCAGGCTAGTAGAAGACGAATTGAGATCAAATCAATTAGAGGAAGGAATGAGGAAACAATGTGATTTGGAAAGTACAAGTGAAGATTTTGAGTCTGAAATTTTTGATCACTTGTTAAATGAGCTCATAGATCAACTTGTTGTGAATCCCTTGAAAGCATTGCAACTTCAAAATTTGTAGAACAAGCAAATTAATTAAGTGTAAAAAGATTTTGATTCTCCCTCTCATTTATTTTTCAATTCTGATTCTGTCTGTAACATGGTGCATCAAGGAAGATTCTTCATCATTTTTCTAGTTCCAATGCTGTGATGTGTTCTGATCATGCTTTGTCTCAATATCACACGTGGCTCATGACCATAGCCTTAGCCTTATTGCAATGTCGTTATCAAAGATAATTCCAGAACAAAGCATGTTAAAAATGTCATCACTTAACGCAATAAACATTCCCCACCGAAGGCACTTCCCACTTGTGGGTTGCGGCTTCTTTGGCTTTTGTCCTACACGATAACTTGTTATTAGCTTTGGGATCTCAATAAAGTAATTTTATTTACACACATTATCTTATATTTTTATGTAATAAAACAAGGAGAAAAAAAAATCCTTGTCACACACACTTATCTCTCTTTAATTTCCTAATATAAAAAAAGTATAAGGATGACTGAGTATTGATGTGGAAATGACAAAGTTCATGTTATATACACTGCACACGGCACTATAGCAAGTCAATTTCAATTTCACTAAACAACTATAAGTATAGTGCATTTTTCTTTTTCTCTTTTTCTACACAAGGAGCCAAATGCTGTATCCACTAAAATGTTAAAGCTATCTTGGAGACTCTTTTTCTTTCTATCTCTTTAAATTTATAATAAGAAAAGTATAAAGATGATTGAAATAATAAAAGTACTGATCACTGATGTGCAAATAACAAAATTCATCATAATATACACATTTCACACAGCACAAGCAAGTCAACTTTAATTTCATGAGGCAACTATAAGGATAGTGCAGATGGTTATTTTTCTACACAAGGGGCCAAATGCTGTTTCCACTGAAATATTAAAGCTAAATTTGATTTTCTATGCATGGGGCCAAATGCTGTACCCACTAAAATTTTAAAGCTACCTTGGAAAACAAATGGCAGTAATGATAGCCAACGTTTTCACCCCTCACAAGTTCAACCATCTAAATTGGAAAATTATTTCTCAACATATGAAAATATGTAGAACGGAATGAAAAGAAGAGGAAGATAAAAAAAGAAAAAGAAAATAAAATATGATGTAAGATATAATATAATATGAAGAAAAAATAAAAAATAAAATAAAATATATTGGAGTAGAAAATTTATTGAAATGTGTAATAATCAGGATTCATCTAAATTATACAAGTGGAGAATAAATAGAATCAATTAAATATGAACAACACTCATTCTATTTCAAATTAAGTGTAGTTTCAATAAAAATAACTATATTAAATGGTATTTTAAAATTTCAAGATACCTATTTAAAAAACTTAACTTGAATTGACTCGAAGATGACTATTTAAAAAAAAAAATCGCTTAAATTCAACTTGTAAGATACTTAATGCCTTAGCTTGCAATCCAACAAATCAAGTTCTGTTTTTATTTAAGCTTTCAATTGAGTTTGAATAAAATCTACTAAGGAGTCAAACACAAGCAGCTTAGAAGCAGCGTAACACATTTTTACTCCTTCCACAGTGCTTCTGGGAAATTGACAAATTTCAATGTCCATAGAGCACGCAATTATTGACCATAATTTTTTTAGAGGTCTAAGCTAGTAAAATTGTTCGTTGCACAATTAAAAATAAAAGGCTGATAAGTGATAAAAGCCAAGTGCAATACGGTAAGCTTTTGAGAATGCTTTTTCTTAGTGCTTTACACTCCTCCACATTCAAAACCACAAACCAATGAGTGTAAATTTTGATTGCCAAAAGGTAGCAGGCAAAATCCACAAAGGAATTGGTGGAGAATTTGGAAAAATATTTCAAGAAAAAATTATAAAAAGAAAAAACTATTCTGATTCTTTATGGATAAGGTAACTTAAAAGTATATGTTTAACTAAGCATTTATGAACTTGAATATAAAAATGAACTTGATTTTATTTTAAAGCTGGTTTAAAATTTATATTTGAAAAAATTTCTTTAAAAAATAAATTTATAATAAAATTTAAGTATAAATTCTTTAACTCAACATGAAAGTTATAATTTATCTCACCTATTTAAACATAAATTTTAATTCAGATGAACCAAATATATTTCCATCCATTTATGGTAATTCTGAAGATATAAATGCATTTCAAAACACACCTATCCTCCACTATTATCTGAAAACCACATCAAAAGTCAAGCTTAAACCAGATTTCACAGAGGGTTTGATGAATCCCAAAGACATTAAACTAAAAGTAAAATCTAAAAAGTAGTGTTACACCTGCACGCTACAAGTGGCACATAGAGCATAGCAGCATTTAAATAAGCTGATGTTAGCTCACCTACGCTATAAGTCTATAACTAGATTGGACCCACTTAAACATTCTTATATGGCTATAGAGAAAGATAAAACTCGCCAAACTTGACTAATAATAGCGCGTTTGTTTTTTAGTTCGCAAGCATTCAAACGTTCATTTATTCCACAATACATTATTGCTTCTCCATTTGAAAGCATTAGAAAACGCTCCAACGTCAAAAACACACGCTGACTATTCTGCTGTTGGAATAATGATAACAACTTGAAGCAAACACAGCAAAATATTCAACAAACTGAACTGAGAATAAAATGACCAAGCCATGAAATATGTGAAATGCAAATTGAGAATTTTGCATTTTCTTTATATTATTACATCTCCAGTCTCATTATATTGATGATTAGTATACCCCCCACTACATTGCTGTAATTGGTCAATGGAAAGTTACAACATACAAACTCAATAGAAGATATAATAAAAAAGATTAGGAAAAATGGAATCAATTACCTAGTAAAGGGTAGTTGCTGAGGCAGAAAACTTGTATCCTCTGCTCAATTTCTGTATCCTGGCCTTGGTAGAATATTTTACCATCCTTTTACAAATTTGTCATCTAACTAAATTCTATAAAATTCAAAAAATCATCACATTAAATAAACTTCTTGAGTTGCAATTGCAAGGAGGAGCCAACATGAGTCTTAAAATTGTGGTCACGCCACCATTTGCTCCTGCTCCATGTACATTTGCTCCAACCATGCTGGAATCACATCTGTTCCGTTGTTAAGGTGGCATTGCAGTTGTTTTTGCTGATCTTCAACACTACACTCACCGGATTCCACTGGAGCATCCTTCACAAGTGAGTGAACCCAAGACACATCTGGCTCGTTATCGTTTGCATGCACTTTGGTTGTAGCCATTGTAAAAGGACTATTGCTGCTTCGAAATCCAAAAGAAGAAGATTTCCTCAGCTTATTTAGCTCTTCCCCGTTTATGGCCCAATCTAACTTTCCATCAGGGGAACCCCAATTGGAGAAGGTAGAGGGATTTGCTGCTATGGAGGTAGCAGGAGAAGGAAGTTCAGAATGATGGTTCACCACACTTCGCTCAATAAAGCTTTGGCTTCGCTTTGAAAAGGCAGCAGCTCTTGGATTCAGAGCCACTGCAGCTACTTCTCCAGATTGATCAATTCTGAAGGAACGCGATCCAATCATATTTGAAGTGGAAAGGCCGGAAGAATAGCTTCCTATCTGCTGGTTCAAACTCGAACGCATTTGGATTCCAGGTGGAGACTGCAACTGAGATCCTGCAACATCAAGTGACATTCCGTGGAATTTAGGCAAAATTGATGGATCAAGAGATCCATATATGTCTTCAAGGTTAGTAGGCTTCACCCCTGAAAGCCTATTTAATTCACCAGTATGATCAGCCAAAGAAACAGGAAAAGAAGGACTATTGGGGATGGAATTTTTCCAGTTGGAAGGAGAGGAAAGACCAGATATCTCATCCATCATTAGCTGTTGTCTACGTCGATGAGTTTCAAGTCCAAGCAATTCAATATCTAAATCGATATCTCTTGCAGTAGAAGCAGTCTTCAATCTGCTTTTGGGCAGCTGCAGGGTAGGAACCGAAACACTAGTTTGAGACCACATGGATCCAGTGACAGGAGAAGAGGCTCCAGATGGAGTCAAAGGTGGTGTTGATGCAGGAGGCATCAAGACAGATGGGGAACCAAGTGCCATTGGGCTAACAGAACCCATCTCCAATGCAGAAGCACTGGCAGAATATGATCCAGGAGAAGGAATTGCAGAACCTGTAGAAGCATACAACGGGCGAAGCTCCTCAGGCTTGTGAGCAAAGAAGCAAACTCTTCTTGTGCATCCACTTTCATCTTTGCAAAGCCGTGTTCGATACTGGGCAGGGTGAAGCCAGCACTCAAAAATACCATGTGCATACTCACAGGCATCACCCTTACTGCAAGATCCCTTCCGAAACTCAGGACAAGGAACACAGCTGTAATGATATTTCCTTGGATCACGTCGCCTTGCATTTTCCCCTGGATGAACAAAGGGGCACTCAGTCCAATCATGAGAATAAGCCCTTGAACATGGCTTTACTTTGAATGAATACATCCTAAACTCATCCGTACTATATATCCCATTCTTTATGTCTGGAAGGGAGAGATCAACAGGATAATCTTTCTTCTCAGTCCCATCTTTTGACACGCGAGGTGTGTTCATATCCTGTCTTTGTTCCTCAATTAGGTCAACCTCTTCTGGAAGCGTGAGACATGCCTCATCAGCACCACCTGTACCCTCCAGGAGGGCTAGTAGCATCCTGGTCCTTGAATTGGAGATAGAATTAGCCACAGGGACAATCAAGTCAAGGGGCCGTTTACCGTTGGCATCAACAGCACTAACATCAGCAGATGCATGAAGCAAAAGCTTGACAACCTCAACAGAAGCGGCTGAACCCCCAGCAACAGCACAATGAAGAGCAGTGGCCCTATCCGACCCACTAGCCCTGTTAACATCAACACGACCTGTTCCACAAATATAACTCAATACACCAAGACTTCCAAACATAGAAGCAACCATCAGAGGTGTCCTCTCTTCGTAACCTATTTTTTTTGAGCCAATTCGCCTTCCATACCACAAGCCAACCTCATCCACATCACAACCCTCCTTCTCAACAGCATCTTTGAAACCAATTACATCATCTGCAGCTGAAAATTCAAGCAAAGCAGAAATTTTATTATGCAACCCTTCTATTCCATACTCATCCTCCATGACCACACCACCAGTTTGAGAAGGTTTCCTCTTGGAAACACCGCACATGGAGATATATACTATATACCCTCAAGACCTCAGCAGAATCTGAAAATTCACAGGAGAGAACAGGTTCAAGACCCTATTGCACCGCACTTGATGTTTCAAATTTAAAGCACAGAAAACTTAAGAAAAAAGAGAACAGATAAATGAAAATTAAAGGGCAATTTCTCCCCATTTCGCGGATGCAGATGACTGTTTGAGCAAACAAACGACTTGGAAAGTTACAGAATCATGAATCACCAAAAAATTTGCAACAAGCATAAGCGCTAAACTGATAAAGGTTCATTCTTTCAGTTATTTCTAGTTAGATTCCAACAACTATAAAAATTAGCACGAGTCCAGGTAAGATAAGAAACAAGAAACAAGAAATCGTTGCAAACAGAAACAAAATAGCATACACAACCTGTCCTTTGTGTCTTTGTTGGGAAAAGAAAAGCATGTATTTTTAACATGGTTCACGTGATTCTTCTTCATACCAATCAACACTCTCAGGCTTAAACAAATCATTTTCTGAAATTTTCTTGGCAACCAAGGAAAAAACACAAGAGTTTGAAGAACTAATAAAGGATCAAACTTTAAACACAAACTCAAAGACCCATCAACATGAAGAAGAAGAAGAAGAGAAAGGAAGCATACCTTACGAGACAGAGACACAAAAAACAAAGAAGACAAGCTCTGGTTTTGTGCCTTCTTTAAAACTTGCAAAGGCTTTTAGAGAGAGTGGAAGGCTTTTCTCTTCCCTTTGTTTTTATTTTTTTTAATTAATTTATGGTTTGGGTCAAAAAAGTGGAACCCACCTGGCTGCCTTACTAGTCACCAGTTTCTCTTCTTTTTCTACCAATTCCATTTATTCAATTAAAATATAATAAATCACAAAAAATGGGACATTGTTTCACAACACTTTAATAATATTATTATTTTTTAAAAAAATCATATTATTTATGTTATCATATCTTTTATTATATTCCTTTTTAAAAATATTGTATATGTAACAATTTTTATAAAAATTTAATTATAATGCAATGATAATTTTTTATATTATTATGTATTTATAAATTATTTAACATATTATAAGTTTTAATTAACTAACCGTGTAAGTGTATCAAAATTAAATTTATTATAATGTACAATTAAAATTAGTATGTTTTTAAAATATAAGTCGATATAATATATTTTTTTAAAATATAAATAATATTAATTATAAAATTACATGTTTTTAATATTATATTATTTAATAATTATTGATGTAAGTGTATCAAACAGGAACTCTATTTACATAAATGGCACATCATTATTCTACCTAACATCCTGATTAATGATTAATCTCATTTAAAACACGTGTATAATAAAATTTATACAAATTTCTTTTTGTTATTTTTATTAGTTTCTATCAATTTTTTTCTCAAGGAGGATCTTCACCTTTTAAGAACGGAATTAATTTCTTAAAATACGTTGAAATACCAGGGACAAAAAAATTTCAAATATTAACTTTTTCATATAAATAACGAAATCTTTTGTATATATAGTTTGTTTTGGATAATGTATATTTAGAAATGAATTAATTTTTTATTAGAGATTGTTGTTTTATAAGAATAATTGAAAGTTTTATAAAGTATGATATACATTATTTTTTAACTAATTTAGTAGATTCGGCTCTTTGATTTAAAGAAATATTGATTTATTTATTTGTATGATATGAAATGTATGAAATAACTTTTATAAATATGCAAATTATTGAAAGATAAAATTTGAAAACTCCAGTAAAAGTAAAAGAAAACTATAATCATGTGATTTCAATATTATTATTTTTACATGGATAAGGTGGATGATATTTTTAGAGAAATCAATTGTTTTTAATGTTAATAAAAGTGTTTATGAAATCTAGTGTTTTTAGTATTGTTGATCTAGTTTAAAATTATTTTAATTTTTTAATAATATTTTCATTGGCAATATTAGTTATGAAAATAGCATTAGATTAAACTTTTAACTTTATTTAAGGATTTGATCATGAATTAAAAAGATAATTATTACAAAATTTATTATTTTATTAATTATTTGTAGGTAATTATTTTTATTAATAAAAATATATTCTATTTTATAAATAATTTTGTATAATTTTCAATATTAGATAAGTGCTAGTAGAATATTGAATTATTGATTTCAAGAAAAGTACAACATTCTTTGAAGAAGAAAATTTTTTATGTTGATTTTTATGCTAAAATAAATGCTTTCCAAGCTAAACACTATTTTGATTTAACCTATTCTCCTATGAAGTCAAGTAATTGGTTATTAAATTATATTAAAAGTATCTCTCACCTAAGTTTTATAATTTTTTTTTATCTCTTCATGTAATTAAAAAATTTAATTTTTAACTTTCAACCGAAACATATTCTTAAAAGTAAAACAAAAGAAAAAAATCAAACTTAAAATAATTTTAAGAAACATATTTCTTTTATTTCATATTATATGTCACTCTAAAATTTTAAATTTATTATAAAATATTTTTTCTTTAGAAAATAAAAAGATATTAATTATTTTCTTATCATACTCTTAATTGTAGAAATATTACTTAAATATTTCTTTTAAATAGATTGATAATTATATTCTAAATTTTCATTAGGGATATTTTGTTAAAAAATTATTTTATCATAAAAATTTATGAAATTAATATTTTTGAAAATAAATATACATTAATTTTAAAATATAAATAATATAAAACAAACTTTTTAATTAATTCATAAAAATTATGTCGTATTAATAGTTAATACTATCAAATTTATTTAAAAATAATTTTATTACTCTTGAACTCATAAAAACCACAACGAAAAACACTCTTTAAACAAAATTGAAAAACGAAAAAACTGGTTTAACCAAAATTAGTAAAGTAGTTTTCCTTTAACATTAGCCTTTCAGATTAATTTATGTAATTACAAATTAAAAGTAATATTCAAAGTATTTATTACATTAATATTTGTAATATCATAATTTTTTAAAAGATTAGTTTCAATCACTTGAAATTATTTATAAAAATTAATGTTAATAACGTCTTCTAAATTTAAAAATATTTATCTTAAAAATTTAATTATTACAAAAAAGTTATCATTTACTAAAACTTTAACGTTTAATTGTTTCTTGTTAGTATATATTTTCAAGTTTTTATTAATGTAGATATTTAAAAAAAATTAAATTATTAATTTAAATATCCAAAATTTATATTAACAGTAAAATATCCTATACTAATAAAAAAATTTATCACTATAAAGTTTTAATATATATTATTAATATATCAAGTATTAATAAAATACATTATATGTTAGTATAAATTGTTAAATTCTACAATAAAAATTTAATTTTTTAAAAAAATTATACTAGCAATATTTTATTTTATTTTATTTTATTTCATTAATTAATGATTTTTTAATAAATACAACATTCATTTCGGTGTAAAAATAAAAATACTTTAAAATTAAATTAAAGCTGTTTGAAATAAAAATGAAAATATTATAGATAATTTTTCTAATATATGTTCAATGTACCATTTATTATTATTAATATATTAAATTTTGAATTTTTAATAAAATATTTTATATATAAATATATTTATTGTATATCTTTAAATATTTATTAAAAATGTTATAAACAACATAGTTAAAATATTATTTTTAAAAAATAAAATTATTTATTTTGATTGTTTCCAAATCAAACCTCTAGTTAATACTGACACCAATTATCTCTAATTAATAACAACCTATAAAAAATGGAACCCAAATTTGAAACAGAAGTGAAAGCGGAAAAACGGGTGGAAAACAAAGGCACGTGGGCCCGGCGGCGCATAATATCTAAAGTAACTTCAAATAATATGTTAACACGTGTCAGTCATAATCTAAGAACGGCCACACTAAAGTGACCCAACCTGATATTCCGGATGCCCACGCCTTGGGCGTTTTGGATTTTATGAGTTGGAGAAGTTTATCTTTCATCACCGACTGTTACCTTCATAAAACCTCACAGTTGCTCTATGCAACCTGTTTTATTGGTCTGTCGTCTTGCTCCGGTGGGCGGTTAGCTTCGAAGACCAATATCTGTCCTATATATATAAGTTTTTTTTTATAGGAGATAATTATGTTCAAGTTGTATATGATAGGTTATTGTAAAATTGAAGAATTTATTATTACATTTTATATATTAAAATATTTAATAATTTAAAATAATTTTTTAACATTAATTATATTATACTTTAATTAAACAGATATAAAATTATTATAAATAATAAATTTATTTTTATCAATTCCAATTTATTAATGGTCGTATGGTTATGTATTTAGTATTATGTTGCTTATTTATTTATTATTATGGGAGGAGGAATTCAATCGAGATACTAACAATTTAAAAAATAATTTCGGACGTTGAAATTCTTAGAGTTATCGATTTGTGATGGAAACATTGGTGTTTTCTAGAATATCTTTGTCGTCTACAAAATGTTTTTATTTTTCTCAAAGTTCTATTTGACGGCTTCGCATTTCATAGCATATAAAAAGTAAAAAATAACATATATACTTCTGACGAAAAATACAAAGTTTGTACCAGTCAAAATAATAATATTATTATTATAAATTTAGGAAAAATATAAACATATATAAGAAATTGATGTGCACAAGAAAACATATGTAAGAAAATAACATTTAATATAGTTTCAGAAATTTTTTTATTTATATTTATAAAAATATTACTGAGTTTCACTTTTTTCCTAATAATTTTATTATTCACATATATATTAGCTAGAAAATAAAGTAAAAGATAACGCATCATTTTCATAATAAAAAAAGGAAAGTTTTTAAACACAAGCCCATATATTTCACATTTTTTTTTATCGATGAATGTTAGCTTTTAATTAGCAATGAAAACAAGTGAATTAAAAAGTTTAATTCGTTTATTAAATGAATTATATTTAAATTTTAAAATTTGAATTTATTGGACTGTAAGATACAAGAATGGTCATTTTCTAAAGAATAATAATTGTAGCAACAATTTTTTAATTTACTCTACATTATTATTTGATTTTTTTTGGTTAACTAAATTATATGTAAAAATATATATTTTGTTGAGTATAAATCTAAATATAATAACACGCTAAGTTTAGATAGTTCAATTAACATATCAAGGTTTCCTTAAATATATGAATTTATTTATCGTTCTACAAAATCTATTTACAGCTCTCTTAAAGAAAGGAAAAAACTTTCATAGAGTAGAAAATACTGTATCTACAAAATGAATTATTTACTTTGGTTGCATATTGTCGTATAAATATGTGATTTATGAATAATTAGAAGGAATATTATTTTCTAATATATATATATATATATCCAAAAATATATAATAAGAATCTATATATAACCAGTTTTTATTAAAAATTAATGGATCTAATAAATTAATAATATTATTAAATATTATAATTTTTAATAATAATTTATTATTTATTAAATTTTTATTGTATGTTTATAGATACATACTAAAATAACTGTTAGAAGGAATTAATAAAGTGAAGTGCCTATAAAAGGAAAAGAAATAGGATGTAAAAATCTCTTATTCAACCAAATTAATTAATAAATCAGTTTGATACAACTAGTTTATATACCCAATAAAATGATTAAGGTAGTAATTAATTTATTCACATGTGTTTTGTTATACTAATTATAATAAATCAATTAGTAATTGCTGATAATTAATAGTTAGGTTAAGTAGCATCGAAAAACTTCGAAAGATGATACGAACATGTAAACAGTAACCTTCTCTTTCTTACACATCATCTAATGATTAAAGATTTTTAATTTTTAATAAAAAATCTCCAACCATTAGATGATGATGGAAACTAATGTTCATATGGTACTTCACCATTTCTGTCTCCTAATGCCTCCCTTTCCATGGCCTTCAATTTTATTATAACCTTTTCCTAAGTAAGTATTGAAGCGAGCAATTAACCCATCTGCATTTCTTTTGATCTTGTACATCATTTGATTCATTTCTACTTGTTTGCAATAGGGGCAACACCAATGGGTAAATCAACCAATTTTCAAGTATTGTTCTTGTCTAGTGTCTTAATCTTTTTAAACATAACTTGTTGCCAACACTAGTGTAAATGTTTACAACTTGTAGTTTATTGGTTCAACAAAAGTGGACAAGGCTAAAGTATAATTTGAGAGGAAGAGAGATGATCGTAATAAAGCATAGTTCACCATGGAATGAGGGGTGGAGATGGGTTCTAATAATGTATGCCATTGATCATTTTTGAGATGTGTAGGTGGTTTGGAGACATAGGGAATCTTTTAAGAACAAGAATGGTAGAGGTTGGATGTGGTTGAGTAGGAGGAATAGCTAAAGTTTCTTGTTGGATGCCCTATGTAGGATCAATGTGCACAAATGGTGAAGGTTGTATATAAGTTTGAGAAGTTGAGATGCTTATATCTAAGCTACGCTTGTTTATAGGATGGATTGAGATGGTTTTATCTTTGTAGTTATTGATCAATTCAAAATTTTGTTAGAATTAATTAACGTATTAAAAATAGTGTTAAAATAATAATTATTTTAAAATTTTCTTAAAAAACTAACAAAAATAAGTGTATCTTTTAAAAAAATAAATTAAACAAAACATGTATCTTTTAGTGTACATATTCCAATCAAATTAATTTACTAAAGTGTTTGTCCTCATTCTAAGTGTTGACACAACTTTTTCCCTGATTTTGTAAATAATTGTAACAAGACGTATGGACAATATGTACATGTATTTTATTTTTTTCATTATTAGTATTATTCTCTTGCTAATTTTCACTACAATCCAAAGTACCCAAAGTAGAGGACTGTAGGAGAATACACTTGCCTTTATATTTGGAATCGTATCCATGACAACTCTTGTCACGATCAAAGAAAACAACCATAGCTTGCAAGCAAACTCATCATATATTAATATTTAATAATTTTAAACCGGTGAAGCTAGAAAAGCTAAGATTGATCCTAAAAGATCTTTACAGTTCTTAAAGTTAAGAATGCTCGAGAGTTGAGACTATAATTTGAATAATATGATCAAAGATCAAACCAAATTAATAGAAGTGTAAATACGTGAATTTTATTTCCTTTAAACATAGCCATTATCAGCTTATTCAAATTTTTTGTTATCTATTTGACCTTTATGCAATAGTGTCAAGTGAGATTTTGTTTTTTTAAAATAAAACAAACAGCTGCTACTATTCATTTATAATTCAGATCAAGATTATAAAAATAAAAATAAAACATTAAATAGGTTAAGTAACGAAGAAAATCTTCATTTTGAACAAACTTGGAAGGACCACATCAAAACATTTCATTCCTTTATAGTAGTCCATACGTGCATTAATTTGATTTAATTGAACGACTAACAGCATTCGCACAAGATGTCAAAGTATAAAGCGACTTAATTGAATGATATTAATTTTTCAATTTTCACTAAAACATACGGTTTTGTTGAAAGTTATTTTTTGTTTGTATAATTTTTTAAAAAATATATTTAATTAACAAAAAATTATATTGATTCTGATAGTTATACTTTTGAATTGTTATCAAAATATTTCTTGATAAATAATTTGTAAATAAATATAAATTTATCAAAAAATTTTAATAAAAATTAAAATTGTTATCATTTATTTTTTAAAATTATCATAAATTTTTTTATAATATCTTTATTTATATATATATATATATATAAAGAGAAAAAGAGTTAAATATCAAGAATTAAACTTTAATACTTTACACTAATTTAATAATTTTATATAAAATACAAAATTTATTAATTTAATCGTTGGTTTAAAAGTTCTTATCAAATAAATTAAAGATATCAAATTTTATATCAAACAAAGATTAATAAATACTTCATTTTATAATTTTATTTTAATAACTTATATATTATTTAAATATATATAAATATTAATAATTAAATATTATATTCATAAATTTTTAAATTTTTTAAAATTTAACATATGATCATAAAAATATTATAACATAATTCAATGATAAAATTAATAAATCTTATATTTTGTATAAAATTATTAAATTAATATGTGTTAATTTTTCACATATAATATTAACAGATGCTAATTTATATATATATATATATATATATATATATATATTTATTTATTTATTTATTATGATATAATATGATGGGATCAACTTACTTTAAAAGATAAATTTATTATAAATTACTTCGTTCAAAATTGTTTTTAAATGTTTAAATTTTATAAATTTAACTATTAAATTATCTGATTTTATTGTACATATCATATTTATAAAATTTTAAAAAAAATTAACATTTCATTATGTTATTTTATTTTAATAAATATATTTTTTAATATACATTAATTTATATTTATTTAATAAAATATTAAATTTGTTTTATATTTTAAATATAATATATATAATAAAATTTATTAATTTAATAAAATTTAATTATTTAAAAATATATTAAATAAAATAAATTATGATAAATTTATTACTGTAATAAATTGATTATATATAAGTATTTAACACATATGATACTCTCTTTACCATTTTGAGTTACTTAAATATTTTATATTAAATAATAATTTTTTTTATTAAAATTAATATGATAGAAATAATCAACTAATTATTAGTTAAAACAAAACTTCGTAATATCATAAGATTTTTTCTTTAAGAAAAATAAAATTTTGGATATTAATAACTTTTTAAGGATCTAATATATATTTATTATAAAATTATTATTAACTTAATAAAAATGGATTTATTTATTATATAAATGTTATTTTTATATTTAAATATTTTAAAAAAATAAAATTAATTATATCATAATAATGTTAAAAAAATTATGATTGTAATAATAATAATAATAATAATAATAATAATAGTAATATTAGTAATAATAATAATAATAATAATAATAATAATAATAATAGTGCAGTGGTATATAAAATTTTCTTGTTAACATGAAAGTAAATAAATAATTTATTTTATAATTAAAAATTAAATTATTAATTTAAAAATGAGAAAAAAAATATTTTAAAATTAAATTGAAGACTAATTAATTTAACTTTATTTTATCCAAATATTATTTTAAAATTAATATTTAAAATTTATAAATCACCTAAATATGTCGTAATCAAATAATGTATAAAATTAATAATAAAAAAATTAGGTTTAGTTTTTAAAAATTTTAAAACTAAAAATTGCCACCAAACCAAACAAGCTCTAGATGACCAGATTAGTTTTAAAAAACATTGAATTGGATAAAAAAGAAATGCTTGTTTGATCTCTTTTATAACAATTTACTTTAGATACTCCACATGGAGATAGGTAAGATTCTTGTAATCTAGATCATAAAACTGAAATAGGGTAAATACTCCCAACATAAATTATGAGTTAAAATTGTTTTTCAGTTTTATTTATAAAGGTGAAACTTATCTGTAGTATTTTAAAAGTTTATGATATTAATATTTTAATTAAAATTATTTTTAATTTAATAATCTATATATTAAAGATCATAATTTATCATGTTATTCTAATTCTTTTGTTAGTTATTATTCATTTAACCTCTATCAAATGGTTTTAAGTGATAATATTAGTTTTCAAATAAATAAAACAATTACTACCATTCGTTTAAAACTTATGTCAATAGTGGTTAAATAATAAAAAAATACATTTCTTTTTTAGGTAAAATAATAAAAAATACATTAAAATGTTAAATAACGAAGAAAATTTACAAATCTGGGAGGATGATACCAAAAGCATTTTTAATTTCTCCATTTCTTCTGCAGCATCTACATGTCTAGCATTGGTTTAATTTGATTAAAGAAAACAAATGCATTACTTTAAAACTATTTTTTCTAAATTAAAATCCATTTTCATGATGACACTGGGATAATGAGCTAGTAAAAGATATATGATAAGTTGAATCTGTATTGGTCCATCATTAGATGAGTTCAACATTATTTACTTGTAAAATAAATGGTTTTAGAAAAAAATATGATTTATGTTGGTCTCGTTTTAACCCACGTCTTAGAAGACCAGCCGTTTAAGTTATTTAATTTAAAATAGTTTAAAATTATATATATAATTAAATTTATTTTTAAAAAATTGATGCATAAATTAGTATGCTAACCTAGAAATTCAATCCATTTAATCTGAAAATTAAACATGTCAGATAAAAAACATCATATTTAAATAAATCAAAATTTTACCTATTAAAAGGTGGTGAAGGACTGAAAGTGGCAGTAGAGTAAAAAATGTCTATTTGATCTCTTCTAAGTTCTAATTAGTAAGATTTTATTTTGGGTATTCCACATAAAAATACGTAAACTTCTTAGAGTTTATTAGTTTTTATTATTATAATTTTTTTTACAAAAACAAATGTTATAGATATCTTAAATTTATACTATCAATAAAATATAGTATATTAACAAATAATTTTGTTAGTATAAAATATTACTGTATATTATTAATACATTAAATATAATATAATATATTATTTATAAAAGTAAACCCCATAGTCTAAATTAATAATATAATTTTGTTAGAAAAATCTATATCAACAAAAACTATTCTAACACCTAGACAATTTTTTGTTTGTTAATATAAAAATAAATTTTTTTGAGGAATTGAAATGCATAATTATGAAATAATGCAAACAATACGGAACGAACTGTTCCCAACATGGATAAATGAAGAATCAAAATTGTTCTCACAAATATCAAAATTGATTTTGAGAATAAGAATAACAAACGATACTCATGACCTAACTGCATAAGAAATTAAAGGCATGATTATTATTTTTTTTTATAATCACAAAAATGATGAGATTTGAATTTAAAATTTTACATAAATTATATTAATTTTTAATATTTTATTATTAGATCAATTCTAACAAATTAAATGTATGGTTGATTTAAAATCAAGTAAAATTTATTTTAAATTATTTAATATTTCTAAAATATATGTAAATATTAATTTAAATGGTATATTTTTATAAAAATATATATTTGATATTAAAAAATATGGTAACTAATTTTCTAACTATTACAATCAAACCCTACATTTGGCTATGCACACTGAAAAATATTTACTTTAAGAAATCATGCTCCAAACATGATTCCATGCATTGCTAATCACAAACTTCGTATGGATCGATTCAAACAAACAAGCACAGACACAGCGCAAACTCAGTTTTGTCAACGTAAACTTGATTTTAGGGCCTTTTCAAGCATGCATTAGTCGTTCGACCTTTTAAAAATGCTACTAGCCCAATCCTGCTATCCAAAAGCACGTTTTGCAATTTCTTTTGGGTTTTGTGACAGAAAAAAAAAAAGCAATTTCATTTGGGTTATATAACTATTTTTTTAATATATTTTTATTGTCACTACCTTTTAACTTATTTTTGAATGTGATACTACTAATCTTCCTTTGGAGTATTAGCACTTCTCATTTATGAGTGTTTATGCGTCGGTTTGGATCATAACATTACAAGAAGTTCCTCAACTGTTAAATATAAGTTTGTTTATCACTTATAACGGAGTTTCCAATCAAAAACAAGTTTTCTGATGCAAATTGGAATTTTCAAGGACAAAACAATGAAACGTTAGTCAGCTCTTATAATATTTAAATATATTTTAACTCGGAAATGTTCAAATAAGGAAAGACATGTAAAATTTCGTATTTGTAATGGTCTCATTTTAAAATCAATCATTTTTATATTTGATTCCCCTTTTAATCTGTAACTGTGTTATTTATACATAAGTTTCATATCGTTATTTTGTTTTTAGATAATGAAATAAGATAAATATGAAAGGAATGACGTCAAGAAAATGATGCACAATAAACCTTTCATTTTCTCAAAACCATGATATGGGCCACTAACACAATGAGTAGGGAGTAAGGCTTTCATCATTTCATATCCATAAAGGCTAAGTACAAGCGCATTGGATCACAAGCCGGTGGTGATAATTATAGCATGCAACTTATAATTATATTTTTTAAATATGTAAATAAAATTTAAAATTTTATTGTATGTATAAAAACTTTATTATAAAAGATAAAATTTATTTTAGTAATCTTTACCTTTTGAAATAATTAACCTTTAACTATTGTACATTAAAAAAAAAGCACATCTAACTTAAAATATTAATAAAATAGTACACTCAACAGAATGATTATTCAATGTGAACACTGAATTATGTTCGAGGATAAATTTAAAACTTAAAATAAATCATTTTGTTTTTTAGTCTAAAATTAAAAAATAACAAAAAAAGAATAAAAAAAGAAAGAAAAACAATTTTTTAGTTAAGAATTTAGTTAGAAAGTTAGTTGGATTAGTTAATGATGGTTAGTTAAGAATTTAGTTAGAAAGTTAGTTGGATTAGTTAATGATGGTTAAGGATTAGTTATAGAAAAAGAAAAAAATAACAAAAAAAGAATAGAAAAATAAAGAAGAATAAAAATAAAGAAAATTAAAAAAAATAAAACAAAAAAGAGAAAAATTAGAATACAAAAGAGGAAGCTTCTTCACTTCTAAATGCTTTTTTTTCCTTTCTTTTTTTGAAATTTTATCTATAAATAGGGACTTTTATTTAGTTCAAGGGGATTCTTCATTTTCTAACAAAAAATTCAGAATTTCTAAGGAGGGGGAGAGAGGAGCACTTTGAGTCATTGAAGGGGAGATTTTTAGATTTTTTTATAGGAGGAGCACCAAAGAGACTCTTGAATTCTACATCTAATTGAGCACCTTCTTGGTCTCCATGGAACCAGTTATTCATCACCTTCCAAGATGCTATCAAGTGGCATTGAATAACATCAATGGAGGTTAGATCTTGCTTCTATTTCGTTTAATTTTCTTGCGTCTTCTCGGATTTCCGAGTTCATCTTTGTCTCTGTTTTCATTTTCATTTTTGATCGGTCAAATGATCTCCGATTTCAGTCATTTTTGTTGCGTTCTCTTCGTCTTTCTCTCTAGTTTCTGGAATGATATTATTTGTCTAATTTGGATCTGAAATAAAGTCTCTATGACCTGATTACTGAAGGATGTTCATCCTGATGCGCAAATGAACCTAGCTTGTTTGATTTGTGCATACCTTGCTCATTTCTGGTCTGATTTTTGTCAAATTTGTTTTTTTTTTATTCCTATGATCTATATCTTTCAATGTTTTGGTTTTA
Source organism: Canavalia gladiata (assembly GCA_037954105.1). Lineage (NCBI taxonomy): Eukaryota > Viridiplantae > Streptophyta > Magnoliopsida > Fabales > Fabaceae > Canavalia > Canavalia gladiata. Next base: position 38,954,011 of record CM075664.1, on the reverse strand, counting down.
ATTTTTTATATCTACCAAAAAATATTTTCGAAAAATTCTAAGATTTGCATTCAAATTTTGGCGCCAAATTTTCGAGTTCATCTTCGTCTCCGTTTTTCGTTTTCATTTTTTATCGGTCAAACGATCTCCGATTTTGGTGATTTTTATTGCGTTCTCTTTGTATTTCTTTCTAGTTTCTCAAATGGTATTATTTGTCTAATTTGGATTTGAAATGAATTTTTTATGGCCGAATTACTGAAGCATGTTTGTCTTGGTGTGCAAATGAACCTAGCTTGTTTGATTTGTGCATACCTTGCTCATTTCTGGTCTGATTTTTGTCAAACTTGTTTTGTTTGATTCCTATGATCTATATCTTTCAATGTTTTGGTTTTAATTTTTTAGATCTCTGGAAAAATATTTTTGAAAAATTTTGAGATTTGAATTCAAATTTTGGCGCCAAAATCTCTTGTGTCTTTGAAGTTCTTTAGTAGATCTTGTTCTTCTAACCTTGTTTGGGTATTATTTTTCATGTGTTAATCCTTCTATATGTATTTCATTCTGATATTTTTGTGTTTGTATGTCCTCCTTTGAAAAAAATTCCTAAGAGTGCATGACCATATGCATGCATCTTATATGCTAAGTCTAGTTTAAGTCATGCATGATTAAGTCATTGAACCTAAAGAGTTAAGTGTTTGCTTAAATCAAAATTAAAAAAAAATTAATTCTTACCTCTGGACCTTATGACCTAAGCTGGATTGGAGACAATTGAACAAGTAGCATCAATGGAGGTTCAATCCAACCTTTTATTCTGCTTAATTTTCTTACTTCTTCTCGGATTTTTGAGTTCATATTCGTGTCTGTTTTTAATTTTTCGAAATTCATGCAAACGGGTTCTAACGCGAACGAGTAGCGTTTTCTACCATCTCGTGTTTTAATTTGTGTGGGATCCAAATACGGCTTACGACGATTTAGGATCTTGCAAGCATGAATTTCTGAAAACCATCACTTTCAATAAAATCTTATAAAAAACGTCTGTTTTTAATTTTTCAAAATTCATGCAAACGGGTTCTAACGCGAACGAGTAGCGTTCTCTACCGTCTCGTGTTTTAATTCGTGTGGGATCCAAATACGGCTTACGACGATTTAGGATCTCGCAAGCATGAATTTCTGAAAATCATCACTTTCAATAAAATCTTATAAAAAAGGTCTGTTTTTAATTTTCCGAAATTCACGCAAACGGGTTCTAACGCGAACGAGTAGCGTTCTCTTACGTCTCGTGTTTTAATTCGTGTGGGATCCAAATACGGCTTACGACGATTTAGGATCTCGCAAGCATGAATTTCTGAAAACCATCACTTTCAATAAAATCTTATAAAAACGTCTGTTTTTAATTTTCCGAAATTCATGCAAACGGGTTCTAACGCGAACGAGTAGCGTTTTCTACCGTCTCGTGTTTTAATTCGTGTGGGATCCAAATACGGCTTACGACGATTTAGGATCTCGCAAGCATGAATTTCTGAAAACCATCACTTTCAATAAAATCCTATAAAAAACGTCTGTTTTTAATTTTTCGAAATTCATGCAAACGGGTTCTAACGCGAACGAGTAGCGTTCTCTACCGTCTCGTGTTTTAATTCGTATGGGATCCAAATACGGCTTACGACGATTTAGGATCTCGCAAGCATGAATTTCTGAAAATCATCACTTTCAATAAAATCTTATAAAAAAGGTCTGTTTTTAATTTTTCGAAATTCACGCAAACGGGTTCTAACGCGAACGAGTAGCGTTCTCTACCGTGTCGTGTTTTAATTCGTGTGGGATCCAAATACGGCTTACGACGATTTAGGATCTCGCAAGCATGAATTTCTGAAAATCATCACTTTCAATAAAATCTTATAAAAAAGGTATGTTTTTAATTTTCCGAAATTCACGCAAACGGGTTCTAACGCGAACGAGTAGCGTTCTCTTACGTCTCGTGTTTTAATTCGTGTGGGATCCAAATACGGCTTACGACGATTTAGGATCTCGCAAGCATGAATTTCTGAAAACCATCACTTTCAATAAAATCTTATAAAAAACGTCTGTTTTTAATTTTCCGAAATTCATGCAAACGGGTTCTAACGCGAACGAGTAGCGTTCTCTACCGTCTCGTGTTTTAATTTGTGTGGGATCCAAATACGGCTTACGACGATTTAGGATCTCGCAAGCATGAATTTCTGAAAACCATTACTTTCAACAAAATCTTATAAAAACGTCTGTTTTTTATTTTCCGAAATTCATGCAAACGGGTTCTAACGCGAACGAGTAGCGTTCTCTACCGTGTCGTGTTTTAATTTGTGTGGGATCCAAATACGGCTTACGACGATTTAGGATCTCGCAAGCATGAATTTCTGAAAACCATCACTTTCAATAAATTCCCATTAAAGCGTTTTTTTTTTATTTTATCTAAATCATCCTGTATTCTTTTAGAGATCAAGTCTCTTAACCAGAACTACGTAGCCTTGAGTTTCCCATTGCACCCGGGAATACGTAGGAGCAGGATCAAGTCCTGTCAGACTATTTTCCATGAACCTATTTATTTTCTATTCTATTTTAAGGGATCAAATAATTTTCAAAATATCACACACTCAGTTTAAGGGTACCGTTCCTTGGAACGGGCGAGTAGGGTGCCTAATACCTTCCTTACTCGTAACCGACTCCCGAACCTAGATTTTCTTCCTCAACTTAGGGTTTTTCCAAATGTTTTCCCTTAAAAATAAAATTTGGTGGCGGCTCCACAATCAAATTAAAATTCTTTTCAAAATTTAGCAAGTCTGTCGTCTCGTCGTAATTACGGTTATGACACTCAAGAATGAGTACAAATGAAATATGAGAAGTGAATCAATTAAGAACAAAAATGACTAGAAGGGTGTGGACAATACATACAATCGTATAGCCCTCAAAGCATTCAATGGGAGACTTCAAATTTAGATTTTATAAATGATCAAATTTCATGCAAAATTTACCGAAAAAAAAACGTGGAAATGAAAGAAGTTTCACACATAATAAGATCATGGCTATAAAATTATGAATATAGAATGTGTAAGTTGTAACCGTCTTTGGAACACAAGATAAGTCGATTTTACAAGAGCATTCTTATGAGTTGTTAATTTATATATATTTTTGTAGGTTTCACTATTACAACCATTTTTTTTAGTTTATATAATTTTAAGCAATTCATCTTTTTAATAGAGCAACTTAGCAAAATTCATATTTATTATTTTTTAATTTTATTTTGTGTTAAAATGTTTAAAAAAGTTGTTTATTTAAGTAAGTGTTGATTAAAAATTGTTTCATATCAACCTCCTCTAAATGATAAAATAAATTGAACATCAATTAAAAATTTATCTAACCATATCAACAAAACAAGAATAATGTTTATATTATTGTATAATTTTCTATTTTATTTTTATTTTATTTTTATTTTTTTTTCTTTCTTTTTCTTTATATCACCTTCTGATTGTATACATCTAGTAAATATTATCTTAATATTTTATATTATCTATTATTATATTGTATCATATTATATTATGTATTTTATTTTATTTTCTCTTCTCACTTTCTTTCTATGGCTATATACATCTGATGAATATATGGATAATATTTTTTTTTATCTTACAATTTATTTATTTCTAAACTTTTATATATAAAAAAAAACCCCTCAATCATTAACGTTTCAAAAAATGTTAATATCCAATCTAAAACACTCAGTAAACTCCAAAAATAAAGTAACTTCATCCAAAAAAAACTATTTCAATCAAGTAAATATTTAAATTAATCAAATATAAACTAACATATCTAGCTTAAAATATTAATAAATTTTTTTCTAAACACACTCAAAATTATGCTGAATTTGCTGTTCCAAATTAAGCAAAGTCTCCTGTAGAATGGTTCTACAAAATTGTGTTAAGTTTTTTTTATCAGCAAAATTAATTTATTACTTTAGAGTACTAGGATACTCTAACCCTTTTAACATCATGGGCTTACATAAGCACCCTTGTGGACAGTGTCAGCAATCTACATATTTGTACCGAGTTTTTGTGTTTGCCCGATGCTTGAACCACAGCCACGAGGACATTTTGACTTTCTCTAAAATTGTTTCTATTTCTCATCATTTTTGAATATGTTGGAGTTTCTTTCCATCCATACAAAATTGTGTTAATTGATTCAAATAGAATTCAAAGATAAGAATGACATGAATAATGGAATGTTCATCAAATCAGGTTGACCTGACAAACTCAATAGTCTCACTATAAAAAAATTCCTTTTAATCATAATTTTAAAAAATAAATAGTGATAATATTAATATTATGAATTTTTTTTTATAAATCTATATTTTTCAAAAATGATATGTAAAAAAATATTTTGTTAACACTTAAATAATATAACTATCATAATTAAATATAAATTTTTATTAATTTAATATATCATTTTATCAATTTATATAACTGAAAAAAATAAGAGTCAGAGGATTTTTTTTTTGTCCAAACCAAATAAACTAAATTAGTTATTTTTTATTTCAATCTCGAATTAATCAATCAACACTTTCTATAAAAGATAATGGAAAATGGCACGTGTGACATTTTCATGCACTTCATTCCCTTTCAAAACTTTTTTTTTTACTTACAACTTAAAATGTATATTTATTTTATCAATTTTTTAGTAAAATTAATTCTTTAAATTATTTGTAATGACGTCACTTTAATTGGGTATATTTTATTCTGCATTCTATTTTTGAAAGTTTAATGTATACTCTCACTAATTTAATATTTGAAATTCTAATAATTTTATCGAGATAACGGAAACAGATTCTTTCCTGTTTAAATTCTTTTTAGTATTCAGATTAATAAATTATAATGATTAAATGAAAATTTTATGATGAATATTATTTTGATTTTTTATTATTAAAAATTTTAATTTAAAATTTAAACTATTTAATATCAATCCAATAAATATAATTAACTTAACTAAATATTGTAGAAAATTTAACAGGAAAGGATCCCATCCCAAACCCTATAGCACGTCGGCGACGTTCCAAAAAACCGATTCACAATGCGACATAACGTCAAATGTTATCAGTCACCATTTCCTTTTCATTTTGTCTTAATATTTCAACATTTTTCGTCCAAGCATTCTTCGAATTTCATTCCAATAATTGTGGACCTGAGATCATTTTCATAGAGACGAATGTTCTTCAAACTTTATGTTAAATTTAGTAATTTAGTTAGATTTGCATATTGTGGTTTAACCATGTTGGCTGATTTGGGATTTTATAAATATTTTATTTTTCAAGATTTACTGAGACTTTAGCGTGCATTTAATTTCAATTTTTTTATGCATGTGAGGTTTTTTTTATTGTGTTTATGCATGTTGGCTGATTTGGGATTTTAGAAATCTTTTTCCTTTTCAGGATTTATTAAGACTTTATCAGACACTTCGTAATTTTATAATTCAATCTATTGATGCATGTAAGGGTTTTTTGTTGGGTTTATGCATGTTGGGATTTTTGCAAAACAAATTATTGATGCATGTGGATGATTTGGGAGTTTTGCAAAGATGATGATGTTGTTTTTGCTTCTAAATGCGAATAATGGTGAGAATATTCTGAATGGTTTTGTTGTATATCTGATTTGTTTTGGTATGTATTTGATTCACACTTGTCTTTTTCTTACTTGATCCCTGATATCTCTTTCTTCTTTTCTTTTTTGAGTTAGTGATCGAAAAAGTTTTGGAAATTCTGAGTTGTTGCGAATTAATTCAATGAAGCTAAGTATATATTCATTTTTTGAAAAATATAAAAGTTTTCAACGCATGCAGTGTTTTCATTCACTTCGATGACAAGAAAAATAAATTATAATCTTAATGTTGGAACTGCTCCTCCCGTTTTTACCTTCGATGACAAGAAAAATCAATTATAATTACAGATCTGAACATGATGTCAATTCTTTGGATGTTGAAATTGTGTTCTGAAATTTACGTATTTCAGACTTTAAGTTACATGTTGATTGATTTCCACACTCTTTAAATCTTCAAATACTTAATTCTTAGGTTGGTAGATAAATTAGAAAAGAAAATGATTCCGTACGTATAAAATTAAATCGATCCAATTTAATGTGCACACGATTATTTGAAATACACAAGTGTAAAATTAATTATTGTTATTTGATTTTGAAATTAATTTTGAATTAATCATTATTTAATTACTTCAAACGTTTAAAAATATTTAATTAATTCAATTTTTAGAAATTAAGACATTCAAATATATATATATATGAAAACAAATCTTTTTTTTTATTATTATTTTTACCTTAAATTTACATATTTTTCTTTTGCTAATTCTATTTTTTATTCAACCAAATGAAAGTATTGTGACTTTGAAAAATTATATTATAGACAAACAAATTTTTTTAAAGGCAGTACTATCAGTTATTTATTATAATACATAATATTTTTGTTAAAATTCTATTTGAGATGATTTTTAATTTTAATTTTAGTTTTTAATTTTTAAATATTGTTATAAAATCAAATTAAGTGATTCTACTTTATTATAAATTTATAAAAAATATATAAATTAAAATATTAATTTAAAAATTAAAATATAATAAAATAATATAAATTTAAAAATAATAAAATTAAATATTATTATTATTATGGTGGTGGTGGTAATAATAATTATGATAATAATGGTAATAGTAATAGTAGTATAAATAAAAACAATTTTTATAAAATAATGGTAGATGGTTATAATATAAAGAATTTTATATAATTATAAATTTATATTTTATATATTATTTTATTATCAATATTCAAAATAAATAATTTTATATATTTTATTATTATAATATTTTTATGTTATTTCATCTTTATTTTATATAAAAATAATATATGTTATAAGGTTATAAATTAAATATAATTTATATATCACATAATATTATTTATTTTTTAATATATAAAAAAAGTAAATAAAAAATTAAAAATAATTTTTTTAAAATAATAAAAAATAAAATAATAATAATATTATTATAATATTATTGTAATAATAATAATTATATTAATTATAATGGTTGCGGTGGTAATAGTAGTTATAATAAAAAAATATTATATAATAGTATAGTTTTATATTTTATATCTTATTTGATAAAATAAATAATTTTATATATTATTATTATAATTTTTATATTATTTAGTATTTATATTATATAAAATAATATATATTATATTATAAAAATTTATATAATATAGAATTTTATTATTATATTATCAATTAAATATAATTTTTATAATTAAACAATATCATTAATTTGTAAATTTATAAAAAATAGATAAATAAATAATAAATAATTAAATTATTTTAAAATAATAAAAATAAAAATTTTATTTTATATATTATTTGATTATCAATAATTAAGATAAATAATTTTATATATTATTATAATATTTTTATATTATTTAATATTTATTTTAAATAAAAATAATATATTATAATATTATATTATAAATAATTATATTATAATGTTATAAATATAATATAATTTATATATTAAATAATATTATTTTTTTAATATATAAAAATTAGATAAATAAAATAGATTATTTTGAAATAATAAAAATTAAAATAAATTTATTATTTTATTATTATTATTATTATTATTATAATCGTAGTAGTAAATATAAAAATAATAATAATTATGATAGTGATAATAATGATGATTGTAATAAGGTGTTGATGGTTGTGGTTCTCATGATCGTGTGGGTAATGATTTGATAGTGATCATGGTAGTGATGGTGATGATTTAGTTGTGGTGGTGGCTATAATGGTGATGGAGTTTGGTAGACTTAAGAATAAAAATATTTCAAAATGAAAAACATCATTCAATAAACCTTTTTGTTTGGTTTTTAGATTTGAGTCAAAACTATTTTGAAAATGTAATAAAAACCATTTCAAAATCATTTTTGCCAAATTAAGTTTTGTTTTCAAAATTAATTTAAAAACCAAAAATTGAAAACTCGCAACCATCCCAAACGGAACCAAGTCTTCCATATATGTAAGGGATCGTTTTGTTCAAAATATGTTTATTGATGTTAAACTTAAAACTTATAAGAAAGAGCAAAACTGAGGGTAGAACTTATAATCTTTCTACTCCTTCAGAAGGAGCTACATTAGTAGTTGAAGTTATTGGTGAATGTTGTTGACAAGTATTATATTAAAAACAAGATCTAGGCTTCTTCAATGAATTGATCCTTTTCATCCAAAATATCTTGGCTTGCAATATCCATTACTTTATCCATATGGTGAAAATGATAATAGACATGATATCTTAGTTGCAAATTTAATAGATAGAAAGATAAACCTTGAAATTAAGATCAAACTATTATAGACAAGGATTATAATTATCTAAGTTTTGTTTTATAACAATTACATGCAATTGGCCATAATTTCATTTATTAGTGTTGAAATTTCATAAGAGAAGGAGCGAAAGTATTTTGCTATCATTTAAAAATACATGATTCATGGTCCTTATGGACATTATAATAAAAGTTCCCCATATATATATAACAAATGGTAAATGTTTTAAAAAAATTTCAAAACATTTTAAGCAACGAACAAAATTATTGTTGATGAAGATTTTCCTAAATATATAAGGAAAGATGACGGTAAGACATTAACGAAAGGAGACTATGTTGTAGATAATATTTATATAGTGTCTTGTTATCCAACTTTTCTTCTAAAATATGGATGTTATATCAATGTTGAGTATACCTACCAAACAACCTCTATTAAATATTTGTTCAAATATGTTCCTAAAGGTAATGATAGGGTAACTGCAACATATTTTGTAACGACATAATTGATGAAATCAAAATTGCAATGATTGTAGATATGATGTGAAGCATCTTGGTGCCTTTCTAGATTTGGCATTTACGGCAAGGATCCACCTAATATTAGGCTTGTTTCCACTTGCCTTATGAGCAATCAATTTTCATACAAATCGTAATGACATTGAATTTGTTTTAGATAAAGCTTACATACAAGGATCAATGTTCTTTGGTTGGATGGAAGCTAACAAATCATTTGTAGATGTTAGGAAGCTAACATACAATAAGTTTCCCACTAGATTTGTTTAAAAAGAGTCTTCTTCCATATGGATTCCAAGAAAGCAAGGCTTTCCAATTGGGTGTATACCATCTCATGTTCCAATTGGAAATGGAGAGCAATATTATCTGCGGCTTATACTCAATGTCGTAACCGTAATTACAACGAGACGACGAACTCGCTACAAATTTTGAAAAGAATTTTATTTTTTTGTGGAGCCGCCACCAAATTTTATTTTAAGGGAAAACATTTGGAAAAACCCTAACTTGAGGAAGAAATTCTAGGTTCGGGAGTCGGTTACGAATAGGGAAAGTGTTAAGCACCCTACTCGCCCGTTCCAAAGAACGGTACCCTTAAACTGAGTGTGTGATTTATTTGAAAACTGTTTGATCCCTTAATAGAATTAAAATAAATAGGTTTGTATGAAAATAGCCTGACAGGACTTGATCCTGCTCCTACGTATTCCCTGGTGCAATGGGAAACTCAAGGATACGTAGTTCTGATTAAGAGACTTGATCTCTAAAAGAATACGAGGTGATTTTAGATAAAAAAAAAATAGACGCTTTAATAGGAATTTATTGAAAGTGATGGTCTTCAGAAATTCATGCTTGCGAGATCCTAAACCGTCGTAAGCCGTATTTGGATCTCACACGAATTAAAACACGAGACGGTAGAGAACGCTACTTGTTCGCGTTAGAACCCATTTGCATGAATTTCAGAAAATTAAAAATAGACGTTTTTTATAAGATTTTATTGAAAGTGATGGTTTTCAGAAATTCATGCTTGCGAGATCCTAAATCATCGTAAGCCGTATTTGGATCCCACACGAATTAAAACACGAGATGGTAGAGAACGCTACTCGTTCGAGTTAGAACCTGTTTGCATGAATTTCAGAAAATTAAAAACAGACGTTTTTTATAAGATTTTATTGAAAGTGATGGTTTTCAGAAATTCATGCTTGCAAGATCCTAAATCGTCGTAAGCCGTATTTGGATCCCACACGAATTAAAACACGAGACGGTAGAGAACGCTACTCGTTCGCGTTAGAACCCGTTTGCATGAATTTCGAAAAATTAAAAACAGACATTTCTTATAAGAATTTATTGAAAGTGATGGTTTTCAAAAATTCATGCTTGCGAGATCTTAAATCGTCGTAAGCCGTATTTGGATCCCACACGAATTAAAACACGAGACGGTAGAGAACGCTACTCGTTCGCGTTAGAATCCGTTGCACGAATTTTAGAAAATTTAAGAAAACACAGACGAATATGAACTCGAAAATCCGAGAAGAAGTAAGAAAATTAAGCGGAATAAAAGGTTGGATTGAACCTCCATTGATGTTCCTAGTTCAATTGTCTCCAATCCAGCTTAGGTCATAAGGTCCAGAGGTAAGAATTAAGTTTTTTTTTAATTTTGATTCAAGCAAACACTTAACTCTTTAGGTTCAATTACTTAATCATGCACTCTTAGGAATTTTTTTCAAAGGAGGACATACAAACACAAAAAAATCAGAATGAAATACATATAGAAGGATCAACACATGAAAAATAATACCTAAACAAGTTTAAAAGAACAAGATCTACAAAAGAACTTCAAAGACACAAGAGATTTTGGCGCCAAAATTTGAATTCAAATCTCAAAACTTTCCAAAAATATTTTTCCAGAGATCTAAAAAAATAAAAACTGATAAATTGAAATATATGAATCATAGGAATCAAACAAAACAAATTTGACAAAAATCAGACCAGAAATGAGCAAGGTATGCACAAATCAAACAAGCTAGGTTCATTTGGGCATCAGGATGAACATCCTTCAGTAATCAGGTCATAGAGACTTCATTTCAGATTCAAATTAGACAAATAATATCATTCCAGAAACTAGAGAGAAATAAAAAGATAACGCAACAAAAATCACTGACATCGGAGATCATTTGACCGATCAAAAATGAAAATAAAACCAGAGACGAAGATGAACTCGGAAATCCGAGAAGACGCAAGAAAATTAAACGAAATAGAAGCAAGATCTAACCTCCATTGATGTTATTCAATGCCACTTGATAGCATGTTGGACGGTGATGAATAACTGGTTCCATGGAAGCCAAGAAGGTGCTCAATTAGATGTAGAATTCCAGAGTCTCTTTGGTGCTCCTCCTAGAAAGAAATCTAAAAACCTCCCCTTCAATGACTCAAAGCGCTCCTCTCTCTGTCCCTCCTTAGCAATTCTGAAATTTTTTTTAGAAATGAAGAATCCTCCCTTGAACTAAATGAAAGTCCCTATTTATAGATAAAATTTCAAAAAAGGAAAGGGAAAAAATTTTTAGAAGTGAAGAAGCTTCCCCCTTTTGTATTTTAATTTTTCTCTTTTTTGTTTTCTTTTTATTATTTTCTTTATTTTTATTCTTCTTTATTTTTCTATTCTTTTTTTGTTATTTTTTCCTTTTTCTCTAACTAATTCTTCACCATCATTAATTAATCCAACTAACTTTCTAACTAAATTCTTAACTAAAAATTTATTTTTCTTTCATTTTCTTTCTTCTTTTTTCTTTTTTTCTAACTAATTCTTAACCATCATTAACTAATCCAACTAACTTTCTAACTAAATTCTTAACTAAAAAATTATTTTTCTTTCTTTTTCTATTCTTTTTTTGTTATTTTTTAATTTTAGACTAAAAAACAAAATGATTTATTTTGGGTTTTAAATTTATCCTCGGACATAATTCAGTGTTCACACTCAATATACAAAAAGGATGCATTAACTTTAAGGATATTTGAACTATTGACGATATCACATACCCTTCATTTTAAAATGGATCTTATGCACTTTGGTTTATTAGATGATGATAAAGAGTGTTAAAAATAGAGAAGTTGAAAACGTCATTGTTAAAAAATAGGTAAGTTGAAAAAAAAAACTAATTCAAAGAATAAGAAAATGAAGAATAGGTTAAAGTTGGACTCTATTATTAATTGTTGGAACATCATAATTTAAATAAAGGAAAATATAGTCTTTTCTATTTAAGCGTCACTTTCAAAGTGGATAAAACTGAATGCAAAAAAAAAAAAAAACTACCAAATCACTAACAACTAACTTTAAACAACTAAGTTTGATTGCAAAAATAGAAGAAAAAAAAAGGATGAATAGAAAACTGGAACTGAAATGTCAGCTTGTCTAACATTCCTCCTTGGCATTTTAGTGACAAACACCAATTTTTTATCTCAAATCTTCAAATCTTCTCTTTAGTATTAACTTGGTAAAAATGTCAGTTAGTTGGTTTTCAAATGAATAATGAATAAACAACACCTTATTAGATTGTTGAACTTCTCTAATAAAATAAAACTTGATCTTGGTGTTTTTGGTTTGTCCATGAAACACTATATTTCTTGAGATTGAAATAGCTGAAGTGTTATCACACATTATCTTATTAGCTTTTGTTTGTTCATGCCTCCAAGTCCTTTAGTATTTTCCTTAACCATATAACATGATTCACAATAGAGGTAGCGACGATATACTCAACTTCTGTTGTTGATTAAGTTGTAGTTTCCTGTCTCATAAAGCTTCAACTAAAAAATAAGCTTTCAAAAATGCTTTTGGAATCACCAATGCAACCTCCCCAATCATTATCAGAGTAGCTTACTAGCTTCATATTTTATTTTATTTTATTGCAGATTTTGAAAAGAAAATCCCAAGTATCTTGGGTCCTTTAATATATCTTTACACTTTTTTACCAACTGTAAAGTGTGTTTCTTTATGTGAATGCATAAACCTAGAGAGACTACCAACCATGCTTCTATACATACTTTCATATACTTTTTCAGAATTCTAATCTTTGTCAAGTTTCAAACCTATTGTAATTAGAGTGCTTACAGATTTGCAGTCTTGCATTTTGAGCTTATCTAAAATATCAAAAATTTATTTCTTTGACATTATAAATATGTCATCATTGGACTACATTACTTCCATGCCAAGAAAGTTCTTCATGACTCCAAGATCAGTCATTTCAAAGATTTTCTCCATTTCATCCTTAAACTTTTGGATTAGTTCAATTTTACTTCATGTCACAAGGATGTCCTCTACATAAATTGAAACAATTAAAGACTCGTCACTAGTAACTTTCACATACAAAGTGATTTCACTTTGGCTTTAGTCGAAACCAAGTTGGATGAAATGATTGTCCATTCTTTCATACCATACTCTCGAGGCTTATTTTAGTCCATACAGGGCTTTCTTTAAAAGATAAACTTGATCTTCTATATTAGAAGTTAAGAAACCATCTAGCTACTCTACATACATCTTTTCAGCAAGCAACCCTTTCACTAAGGCTAATTTGACATCAAGTTGATGAATCTACCATGAATTATGAGCTATAAAGGAAAGAAGAAGTTTCATACCTTATTACTAGCAAAAATGTTTCTTAGTAGTCAACACTATATTGTTATGCATAAATTTTCACCACCAGTCTAGCTTTGTGTTTGAAAATTGACCTATTGGGGTTGATTTTTTTTTTTTGAAAATCCATTTTACACCTATTACTTTGCGATTCGTAGGTTTATTAACAAGCTGCTAAGTTCCATTTTTTTATCATGTCTAATTCATCTTGCATAGCTCTTCTCCAAGCTTGAGAGTCTTGTGCTTAAGCATAGCATGCTGGTTTATAGTTGACCAAGCTACACCTCTGATAAACATTTTTCAATGTTTTAGTGCCCCTCAAGTTGCAAGTTGAGGTTGTTTATTTGAAAACAATTCAGAATAATCATTCCTTCTATTTTTTCAATCCCAGACAACTTCATCATCAAATTTTACTTCTCTGCTCAAAATTATTTTTCTTGTTTTCAAACAGAAAATTCTGTAGTCCTTGGTTGATGAATTGTAGCACATGAAAATGCCAACTCAGTTCTTTTAGGTTCTGATATTTGGTAATAACATATGCACCCAAAGATTCTGAGATGATGCACTGAAGGTTTGCTATCACACCAAGCTTCATATAAAGTCTTATCTTGTAAGGCCTTTGTGGGAAGTCTATTCAGCAAATAAATAGAGGTATTGTCTCTCTACTTAAAATAGATTTGGCATTTGTCTTTCAATCAATAGACACCTAGTCATTTCCATTATTATCCAATTCTTCCTTTTAGATATGTCATTTTGTTGTGGTGTGTATGGTAAAATCAATTGATGTTTAGTGCTTGCATTATTACAAAATTCTACAAAGTGACCAGAGGTATATTCTCCATCATTATTAAACCTTAAAGCTTTAATTTTCAAATCGCATTGATTTTCCACTAAAGCTTTAAATTATTTAAAAATATTAAAGACTTCGCTCTTGAGTTTAATGAAATAAATCCAACACATTTTGGTGTAATCATTAATGAGGAAGAGAAAATATTTGTTACCACTTATGGATTCAGTTTTCATTAGGCAATATACGTTGGTGTGGATAAATTAAAGTTTCTACTTAGCTCTCAATGCTTGATTTTCTTAAAATGGTAGTTTTGGTTCCCATAAACTTGAGCATCATATGATGTTTCAAGCATATTTACAACCAATTCCATTTTATTCATTTTTGTAATGCTTCTATAATTGAGATGACTGAGCCTTTTGTGTCATAGATTTGTAACCATCTATGAAGCACTGATATAGGCCTGTTCAACTACTTTCTCCAAATCTACTGTAAAAAATTTTTTGTTCATCTTGATGCACAATAATTCTACACAAAAAGGATAAAAAATAGTGAACTTGCGATCCTTAAAATACATTGAGTAATTACTTTCGAGCATTTGTCCAACACTCAACAGATTTTGGCTAATATCAGGTATGTATAAAACATCGGGAATAGCCACTGATCCTCTACCTTTGACTTCAAAAAACTCTCTATTTCTCGCCTTTACTTTAAACTTGTAAGTATCATCAAGGAACCTGAGCATATCAGCACCATTACACAGGTGATGTGTACAATCGCTATCAAGAAGCCAAACATCAGACAAGTCATTTGTTGAAAAGTACGAAACTGTGAAGAGTTTCTCCCTTTGTGCATTAGTCGCTTTTGCCAGCTGTGCTTTTAAAAGTTTTGAGAATTCGTTCTTAGATTTACACACCTTGGTTACGTGTCCCAATTGTTTTCATTTTCTACATACAACATCAGGCCTCCACCAACGGTACTTCTCCATATACGTTGTCTTTTTACAGTGCTTGCAGGAAGGAAACAACCTCTGTTTTGAATCATTACTATTTTCACTATTATGCTTACCACTATTCTTTTGGTTAAGCTACTATTTTCCTTTACCAAAATGCTGATTTTGAATAGGAAAGGCTCCTTAAGTGAACCTGTCCCCTATCAATATCCTTCTTTGCTTTTGTGCTTGTAGAGCGCTCATTAGTTCATCTAATGAGATTTCACTTAGGTTCTTGGATTCTTGAAGAGAGAAGATTTTGGATTCAAACCTCTTAGGGAGAGTTACTAGAACTTTCTCCACAATTCCTTTATTTGCAAAGTCTTCACCATGTAGTCTAACATTATTAATAATTAAAAATATTTAATCAACATGCTTACCAATCGTTTCATCTTCATGCATATGCAGAGATTCGAATTTACATTTTAGGTTCAACACTTGCATTCGACGTGTTCTACCATTGCCTTCGTATTCTTCTTTCAATTTATCCCAAGTCTCCTTTGTTGTTTTAGAGGCCATGATTTGGTAAAACACACAATCTGTCACAGAATTTTTTATAAGGAATTTAGCCTTGAATTTCTTTGTTTTTTTTTTCATTGTAGGATTTTATCTGAGTTAA
This sequence comes from Canavalia gladiata, assembly GCA_037954105.1. NCBI lineage: Eukaryota > Viridiplantae > Streptophyta > Magnoliopsida > Fabales > Fabaceae > Canavalia > Canavalia gladiata. The sequence goes on along the minus strand of CM075664.1, from coordinate 38,938,119 downwards.
GGTAGGATTTGTTGGTAGGAAAGGTAATGAGTTGTCTTCCAGCACTGTTTCCCAAAGGTCATAGGATTTTAGAAAATCTTTTATCTTCATTGATCAAATATGATAATTTTCACCCGTGAAGATAAATGGTGGGTTTAAAGGAAAGTTGTTGGAATCCATTGGTTCATGGGTTAAAAAAAAAAGAAAATTTTGATCCAGTAAGATCAAGCAGACTCTTATACCACTGTAAAAAATAAAGAGGTTGAAAATGTTACTATTAAAAAATAGAAAAATTAAAAATAAAAACAGACTCAAGCGATAAAAAAAGAAAAAATAAATTAAATTATATTTTTTATTAATCATTAGAACATCAAAATTTAAATAGAAAAAAATAATAAATTTTCTTATTTATATACCACTCTCAAAGTTAATAAAATTGAATGCAAAAAAAATTATAACTAAATTACTAAAACAATAATTTTAAACAATCAAATTTGATTAAAAAAATAAAATATATATATAAATAAAAAAATTAAAATTAAAATGTTAGCTCGTCTAACAAAAAATTTCATCAATGCATTAAAGGAGGTGACAACTTGGGACCTATATCTTACATAATTTGAAGACTATTTGTAGTTTTACTTATTTTAAATAACATGGCCCCACCTAAATTCGTTTAGCAAATTAAATTATTGGAAAGAACTCTCTGATGATATCATTTAGCAAAGAAGATTACTGGATTGCCAAGGTTAGTCTTTATTACATATTTTGTTATACTCGTTGATTGACAATTTTTTTCATAACTACTGATTTAATTTTTTTTTTAACATAGATGTGTATTTCAATGAAGAACAATTGAAGGATCTTTTTGTCTTGCTGAAATAGAAGATACGTTGCAAAAATGGAAGAAGCTTTAAAGATTTTTCTTCAATGCCATTTCATGCTATTGATCTGTTAGTAGCTAAGGAGTTAAATTTTGATATTTTGATGGTAAAAAATTATCAAAACTTTTGTCAAATTGTCTTATATTCTTACAATGATGAGAACAGGCATGTTTTCTTATGTGATTACAAAACTTGTTTACGAAAACAGGTGGATTTTACTTTCTTTATGGATATGGTAGTGCAGGATTCTGCATGTAATTATATTGAATTCTGCATGCAACATAAACAAGGATCTCCTCATGATAAATTATTCGAAAAGACAATTGATTATTTGGGATGAAGTAAATATTGTTTCGAAGGATTGGATAAATGCTTGAAAGATGTGTTAAGATATGCAAACGATTTTAATCCAGAATTGCCATTTGGTGATAAGGTGGTTGCTCGGGATGGTGATTTTAGGCAAATATTACCCGTAATTCCTAAATGAATAAGACAACAAACATGAAACATTTAACTCTTCCTATCTTTGGTCTTTTTGTAAAGTGCTTCCACTTACAAGGAACATAAGGCTTATTGCATCATCAAATGCAACTGGTTATGATGAATTAAACCACTTTAGCTAATGGCTTCTAAAAATTGGTGAGGGTCTAGCTGGAGATTGTCAAGATGGTGAAGTTGAAATTCCAGAAGATCTTTTTGATATAGCACTCAGAAACTTCAATTTGTATACCCTGACATTGAAAATTTTGAATAATCAAGTTTACTTTAAAGAAAGATCAATTCTGCAGGCTCCTACATTAGATATTATTTCTGGATTAAACAACTACATTTTGGGTTTAATTCCTGCTGAAGAAAGGATATTTGGGTTTGGAATCTATTTGTAAGGATGAAGCCAAAGACTTTCACTCCATAAATTTTAAATGGAATCTTTCCTCCACAAAAGCTGAATTTAAAAGTTGGAGTTCAAGATATCTTGTTAAGAAATATAGACCAACACAATGGTCTATGTAATGGGACCAGATTACAGTTAGAAGGTTGAGAAATCATGTAACAATGTCAATTATTAACAGGAAGCCATGTTGGAGACATTATTCTTATTCCAAAAATGAATGTGATCTTATCTTCTAATATTTTACCAATTAACTACTGAATTCCAAAAAGACAATATCTTTTGATTGTTTCATTTGCAATGAAAATTAACAAGTCTCAAGAACAAACATTAACTTCTATTACAAAATATCTTTTACGTCCTGTTTTCGCACATGATCAATTATATGTTGCCTGTCAAGAATGATATCAAAGAGAGGATTACAGATTTTGTTGAGAGACTCGTGAAGATATATTTGTCAACTGAACAATTAATGTTGTTTACTAAGAAGTATTTGCTAATTTAAATCAATCATTTATACATGATTTTTTTATAACAAGTTACCGTCAGCCTTAGTTTAGATTTTTTTAAAGAAATTATTTATCATTTATATTCTTCTATCCATCCTTTAAACTATTTTATTAAAAATGTTGATATATTTATGCGAGTAATATTAGATTATTGCATATTCTAATAGTTAAGACATACTATATCTTATTATTTACTATATTTGTGTAAAAACCTGTGCATCACACAAGTTCCTAAACGAGTTATAAGAAAAATAGTAGCAACTTTTTTTTTAAACACTCTTCAACACAATTTTTGTAATTGGTTAGTTTCTTAAAAATTTAAAAATATTTATTATTACTTTTAGAAAATTATTAACTTTTTAAAAAACTGATTAATTATTAAGAATGTGTTAAAAAAATATGCTTAAAAAATATTACTAACATTCTTCTAATTATAAACAAGTGCAAGACTTGAACATGTATCATCTTATATAAAAAACATTTGCACACTAAGAAGTACATTAAATACCATGTGTACAAACTTTGCACACCAACATTACTGGACTTCGATTATGGACAAGAATAAAAGAAAAAAAAGGTATTAAATAGGTATACTGTAGAAAGTTACACATTTACCATAGAAATCACAACAATGATTGCGACAACAAAAATTGTGAGATTAATTATGTGAACACTGCTACCAACTACCAAATGCTATATCCTAAAAGCTACATTTTACAATTACAACAAAACATGGTAAGCAAAAATTTAGTCCAGGTTAATTCTAGCTGGAAGGCATACTCCAAGAGCTTGCTCTTCCACAAAAATGAATTCACAGTTAACTAGTTTCACGACATATTGAGCAGCAGGGTGGTATTTCTGCTGAGCTTCGGTGAAGCCTTTGCCAAGAACACGTTCAACCCAATCCTCCACTGCATTTTTCTTGTCTGATAACCATGCAGCTGCAAGTATCTGTGCTATTACCTCATAATCAATTTCCAACACAACCTCTGAACCGAATGTCCTTTGAAATTGTATGCTAATGCTCTTTAGTACTTGCTCAGCAAGCATATCAAAATTGAATGGCTTAAAAATCACTTTCTCATCAAGTTGATCACAGAAATCATTTAACCAGGCTTCTTCGTTTTCCATTACGCATTTACTTTCATGGTCATTGAGGCCCTCTTCACCCTCCTCTACCGGTATATTTAGATCCAGATAGGATCTTGATGCCTCGCTGACCTGTTTCTGCATCTTGCATGTTGCTCCCTCCTTGGAATCACTACTATCAGCCTGCTTTCTTTTATTCAGAAATGTAGCTTTTGAAATTCCTTTTCTTGGAACAACCTTCACATTTGTGCTACCCATTCTTTTGGAGTCCTCAGATGCATGTCCAAGTAATAATTGCATTTGACATCTTTTAGCTTCAAGGATTCTTTCCTCAGAAAACATCTTACACTCCTCCGAAACAAAAGACCCATTATCTTTACAGATAGTTGAGGTTACAAGAAGGATTGCGCTATTGATGCTAATTGTCCTTCCATGTGAGTCAGGAAATTTACCAGTTCTTACTGCCTGCAACAAACTAGTCTGCACCAGAAAATCAGCTTTATCTACATTTTCAAGAACGACAACGGAATAGGGTTTTTTACTCAACTCTCCAGCAATGTAGTCCACAACTGTCTTCCTCCTGAGCACATCATAACAATATGAATTTTGGCATTCAAAAATCGAGTTCGATGGGTAAAAGCTGTCCAGGAAGCCCAGATCCACAGAGATTAGGCTTTCAGAGTTTCCAAATATAGTCTCCGAAAGAACTGAAGCAATTTTCTTTTTTCCAAGTCTATCTGGTCCAAGGAAAGCAAGCCATATGTCTGCCCTATCATGTGAGCTTCTTCGCTTTCCTGCACCAGATTTACAAAGAGACAAAGTTTGACAGATAGCACGTATGGCTTGATCCTGCCAGCCAACCTTTTCAGCGAGAAGTTTATAAAGAGACTTAAAATCTACTGAATCAAAATTTCCTTCGAAAGTTGCACCAGGGCAGGGAGATCTAGCAATTTGGTGTGAAGTATTTTCATAGCTAGCATTACAATCAGTTGAAACAGAATCTGACAAGCGCTGAAGAAGCTTTCTTTGATCTAGTAGTTTTGGGGTACCAGGTTCCTGAGCAGTTGATGTATATAATGTCCCCAGTCCTAAATCTGTGGTCACAGGAGTAGGGGATGAAGATGATCTGTGGTCAAGCACACTCTTATTGGCCTTGTTAGCCATAGGGGAAGGGGCAACCCAAGGGGCCTTAACATCAATTGGTAGAGTCTCTGAAACTTTTGGTACATGATCAGTTCCAGTATTAACACTGACTGTATCAGAAGGTAATGGGACAGATAATAACTGTTTCGATGGAAAAATACTATGCAACTCCTTAGGCATGTAGGAAATTTGACTAGAATATTGGTGTGATGGATCTTTGCTGCTGCTTTCCCTAAAACCTGGTCCAAACCGCAAAATCTCAAGTGTGGGAGCTTGAGACCTTGGTTGAGAAATATCAAATTCAGGTACTGATCTGGTGTGACAAAGCCGCTGACAAATATTGCTCCATTTCTTTTGGAATCCCAAGATCCTTTCGTTCAAACTAGTGTTTTCTTCATTAGTCTGCACTGGATGACGGATCTCTTATACATCCATAAATTGAAGCAATGAAATATTGCAAGTGATGCAAACCATGATTATCGACATAAAGTGGATTCAAGAATTTTAATCTAGGGAATATGAACTCAAGAAAAGAAAACTTCAGCGCCTTATGAGAAAATATAACTAGTATAATTCACAACATCATTTTATTGATAAAATACTAGACCAACTTTTGCAGATGTTCTGAGTTATCATATAAAGAATAAGTATAATTTTCTTACGCAATGAAGTCCTTTCAAGTTTCAACCATTTGCAGATGTAAATGATAAAGACCAAAGATGAACAGGAAAATATACATGTGGATATAGAATAATGTTTTATTGTCTTAACAAAAGCTTTCAGAAAATAATCCGATCAGTTCATTAAATCCATCCTTTCAAGGAACATTTTTAATATAATTTTCAATATGATAATCAAAAGCCTTACGCTCAATAAAAGAAAGTTTAGAGAGCGAACAAAAAAACAACAGAGAAATATCATTTTTTATCTGGTTTGCTACCTATAAATCACAACATTATCACCCTTTATAATGGAAATCGCATTCTTTCTACCAGCATTGGCAAGTTAACATCACACAGGGTACCTCTGAATTATTATTTGTGGATCAGCAGAGCAATTGCCCCCACCATATTGCATGTATGTGAGTATGCATGTGAAAGTCTCAGTATGCATTGGACAAGCAAATGCTATAATTAGCAATTATAACAAACCTTTGCCACATCCAACCCTCTATGTGTGTCCACATTAACAACCTTTTGTAACCAAGGTGAGCTTGTTGAGAAACTAGATGCCAGAGTAGCAGGACCTACCTTCAGAATATCAGCAACTTCTTGTTCATATTTTTCATTGCATTTGTCACAACGGGTGAGAGATGCATTTGTACAGCTTACAGGATTTTTTATTTCAGAAGGTGTAGGGAAGAACCCACCGAATGGAACAAAGGACCCCATCAAGCTGTAAGTTTATCATGAGCAGGGAACTGTGAGATCCAATGGGCACAAAACAGTCAGAAGCTAAAGTATGCACAATGAAAGAGACTTCAAGGCATCATTGATCTACATAAATTAAAATAGTATATCCAATATATAGTTACTAACAAGAGTATCAAAATTGATGGGCTCACCATGGCGGTCGGACAAATATATAAGTTTCTAACTATCTGTTTCAATCTAACAATACTAAATAAGAAAAGGTATCAACAATAACTATGGAATGAGAATAACATTGATAACCCCAGAGACAATGGGCCCTGCGGTGTAGAAATAGAATCATACCAGTCACAAAAATACTGCTCGTGGAGGCTCATTCATTTTGCCCAACACAAGCAGAACAAGAACTACATGGTCTTGGCAAGTACATTTCTCAGGCTTGGTAATACATCTGACAAGGTTGTATAAATACGACGATATAGATCATGGTGATGAAAACTAAATAGCACATTACAAGAAGAGTACACTGCAGCAAATTGCATGTGACTATTTCTTATTTTCCTACTAAAAAATTGAATCATGAGCTTCATTTGGCTATCTTCTAAATTTAGAAAGAAAAAAAAAGTAATCAAAATAGAGGTCTGAGATTTAGTGAGATAGACTAGAGCTAAACGTAACACATTCAAAAAATTTCCACTCCAACCAAACAGCCCATCTAAAAGTACCAGAGAAAAGAAGAACAAGAAATATAGAAGAAAGCTCAGCAACCAAAAAAATGCAAAATCCTACAAATTCGCTTCACAAAACACAGTCACAATCAAATTAACCTTCGTTTATTTACCTAAAGCCTTAGTTCCATCCTAGGGAACCCATGTTACAATTACAACCGTGCATTGCCTTTTATATGACTGAATATTTATATAATATCCATGAACCAATGTGCAAGACCCTGAACAGTACAACAAAACAAAAAACAATAGAAGTAACAAGATACCAAAAAAAATATGAGAACCAACCTGGATTTAGGATAGAGTCCTTCCATTGAAGGAGTGGCAGATGTCACAGTCAGCAAATGAAGATCCCAATCATTTTCCACATTGGGAAACAAAGCCAAGAACTTAGAATAAGCATGGGAGGTCTCAGCAACTCCCACCAACCAAACCTTCCCACCATGGATCTCCAACAACTTCGTCAACCTCGAAACAACAAACCCAACAGCATCAGCATTCACACCCTCCCCAACAAAAAACTCTACCTCCCCGAAGCTAATAACAACCCCAGAACCCGAGCATTGCTCAACGTCACGCCCCAACTCCTGAAACCTCACACCCATCTTTTCTTCCCCGCTCCCACCCTGCCTCATAAACTCAACAATCTCCTTCTCCAAGTTAACAACTCTCAACCCCGAAATCTCAGAAGAAAACAAAGAACCCCCTCGTCCCTTCTGCACCAACTCAACGAAACTCCAGAGAGCACTTTTCGCGTAAACGCCCATCAGCAAGGGGTTACGCTTATTCTTTCTCGCGATAACCTCCGCGATCCTTCGGGAATTTTCGTCCGGTCGAACCTGTTCGATGTTGCAGAGGAAAACCGGAGGGGGCCGGATTCGAGAGGGGAAAAACGGTTGAACCGGAGGTAAAGGCGGTTGAATCATCGCAAGCTTGACCTCACAGCTTCGAAATCCCGCTTCCGCGAAGACACGGCTCACGATCGGGTCATCGAGAATGGACAAAACGAAGTGTTTCAGCTCAACTTTCAAAAACGACGTCGTTCCCTGGGGGTTTTGGTGGAACACGTGGAAGCTTTCCGGGTGGCGGCGCTGGTTGGCCTGAGAGCGCTTGATGGCGGCCATGAGCGAATTCGACACTGGCGGCTCCTCCTCGGCGGCGCTCTTCGACGACGGAAGCCGGTCGAGGGAGACGCCGACGGAGAGCTCTAGCGCTCGGAACTGGAGCCGTGGGGAGAAGGAGGAGGCGGAGGAGGAGAATCTGCTGGTACCAGCGCCGCCGCGTGCTCGGCCGCACGCCTCACGGAGAGCCGAGGACGGCATCGATAGCAGCGCCGACACGGCATGGAGAGACGTCGTCTGCGCGTGGCTACGACGGCGCGCCACGCTCACTGCATCGTCGAGCGCACGCGCCGCCTCTTCCGTCAAGCATTGCCTCGCTATGCTGACCGGCGTCGGCATCGCCGGCGAGCATATATAATATAATAATATAAAAATATATATAAATAAATATAAAGAAATGGAGTCTATAATATTAATATTATTATAGGAGAATATAGGGGCAGGGGAAATAAATAAAATGTAGCGTTATCTGGGTGCCAGGTTTTTGGGTTTGGACTTTAGTAGTGAGATTATGATGATGATGATGATGATAATAATAAAAATAAATAAAAAAAGTAAGAGGGGTTTGTTTGGGTTTTACTTGTTGAGAGTATGGAATAATTTATTGGAGAAGCAGATGAAGACAAGAGGGTAGAGAGTAGAGAGTAGAGAGGAGCGGAGTGAGTGTTTGTTCTTGGTGGTAGCGGTGGTGACTGTGTCTTTCTGTTTGGATGGTGGTGTTGTGGCAACAGATGATGTTTTGTTTAGTTTATTTTCCTATTTTTTGCTTGTTGAAGAGGGATATTATGGTGGAGTGGATTGTTTTATTTTTGTGTGGGACCCTTTTACTGGCCATTCACTGATCACACAGATGGTGGGCATAGATTCTCTCTTCCTCTCCATGAGTGAAAGGTGTTCACAACTCCCTGTTTCCTATTCCATGGACCATCCCCTCTTTTGGCTGTGCTTCAATTATGATGGGAACAAATCTTAAAACACATTTTTTTAAATAAAAATATTGCTAATATTCTTTATATGATAAGTAAATTATGATTTGTTTAAAAATATTGTTATTCAAATTATAGTTTGAAATTTAAAATTACATTTTATAACAATTCAATTATAATTTTTATGAATTCTTTTATGAATGAAATTCAATTTATATTTCTAAGTAAAATTTTGAGGGCAAACTATTGGTACATAAATTATGTTATACTTATCGAGGTTGTGTTGATGCTTAAATTATGTTATTCATTTTTATTTTTTAATTTTTATTATATTTTATATTTACATTTAGCTTAATACAAACAAAATTTTAAAATGCATTTTATAATTTTAAATATCATTCAATGCTAATTTTAAATTCTTATTTTTATTTTAAAATTCAAAATTGGAAAGTTAAATAACATACAAAAGCAATCATAAAATTTTTCAAAACTTAGTTTCTTCTTGTAAAATTAATTATGAAAAACATCAAAAGTTCGGTATAAATTAAAAGAAGAATGTAAACATAGGGCTCATTTATAAATTCATAATATTATAAAATTTATTTATACCATATAATTAATACATAACGTATTTTTATGATTAAAAAGTGTAGCAATTTAAAAAATAATAATTTTTATCCAATAAAAGAAAAATATATATAAGCATAATTAGGTGTAATAAAACTATTTGATATTTTTTATTTTTATCCTAAATGTATATAATAATTTTTTCTGATCTTTTACAGTTATACAAATTAAAAAGCTAAAATAATATAAAAATGAGAAAATATTAAATAAAATCACATTAAAATTAAAATAACATAATATCATATATTATTGTAAGTTGTATATATCTTTTCTATTTTGTTATGTTGTCCTCTAAATTAAAAAAATAATATTAAAACCATAAATATATTAAGTAAAATTCCGTTAAAACTAAAAGGTGTTAACCTAATTTGTTCAAAATATAAGATAGGCATGTGTATCAATGATCTTTCTTCCGTTTTTTATATCCGTTATTATTTTATAATTTATATTTTTATTTATTATTTTAAAAATAATATTTTTTATAATAATATTAACTAAATAAAAATAAAAATTATAACAATTTTAATATAAATAAAAATATGTATAAAATAACATTAAACAAAAGATAAAGGAACGGAAAAAGTAAAATATTTTGGAGTTGCGAGTGCTTGTCTTTCACGGTGGTTGGGCGAGAGCGAGACAGATGCCGTGCCCACTTAAGCAAATGGGGGCAAAAGGAGGTCAATGTCAAACTTTTATGTCTACAAGATCCTTTTGTCCTTTGCTTATTTATTTATTTTTCATCTTTTTATCTTTTGTAATTATTATTATTACTTCAAGATTTAAATTGTAAATATAGTTAGCATAATACTTAATGATTGTTAATGTTTCAATAAACCGAGGAAGTACTATTCGGAAATAACTTATTTATCGAAAGAAAAATTAGGATTAATAAAAGTAAATAATAATTTATTTTAAATAAGCTAAGCTCAATTGGACACACGTTAATAATCTTTCAAAAATATCTAACATAACAAAGAAAGAAAGATATCCATACAAAAATATATATTGAAGATTCGAATTTGATAAGGTGTTGACTGTTGAACTAGAAAGGAGTTACTAAAAGGCTTAGAGGAAAAGTTGGGATAGATTACACTAGGCTCGTGGTTTTTATCTTCTTTTTGTGTGTGTAATTTGCACTTGTATAAAGGAATAGAAGTACGTATCAATTCGAAAAAGAAACGTGTGAGTATCTTTCCAATAAAAGTTCAAATAAAAGAATTCACTTCATAAAATTAAAAGAAATATTGGGTCTCACAAAAGGAATTATCGAATTAATTTTCTACAAAGTAACAAATTATTATTTAAACATGATTACTTTTTATTAAAAATATAAAATACATATTTTAAAATTATAATATAATCTGTTTTTATTGTTATTATCATTACGATTCTTATTATTATAATAATTATCATGATAATAATAATTTTTTTAAAATTTTTTATTCATTTAATATTCTATTATTTTAATATTATTTAATTTTTATTAATTTTTTAATTAATAATTTTTTATTTATTTATATTTTATAAATATATAGTAAATAAATATAAAATAAAATAAGTTAACTTATTTTTACCATCACTTTTTAAAAATAAAAATTAAATTTTTAAAAATTCTAAAACGAAAAATTAGAAGTCATCTCGAACATAAATAAAATGATAGATGAGTGTTAATTTCAAGTTTACTCACTCTGTTTGTTCTCGTTAAAAATAATTATACATACACTAATTTATATATGAATAAATAGAAATAAAAAATAATTTTATTTAAATAAAAAGGAAAGTAAATAAACGATAAAAGCTTTTTGCATAAATTAAAAAATAAATTAACTTAAAATATACAAATTTTTATATTATTTTAATGTAAAATTATTTAATATATTTTGTATTATAAAAATTAAATTTTTTAATAATTAAAACGGAATAATAATATAAAATATTTTCTTTCATTGACACCTATTAAAAGGATTTTTACAATTTTATCTAATTTTTGATTTTCTTTTCTTTAAATTCTAGTATTTTGATCTTAATTTTTTATTTTATTTTCATCTATTCAAAGGGATGTTAGATCAACTTTTTACATGATTTATATTCTTTTGTTTTTCGATAAAGAAGTGATTGAAGGTAGCTTGGTCAGGTGCGTTGGAAGATAAGTAATATAAGATTTGGTTGATTAGTTCAAGAATCAAGAAAGATATTGGGGAATGGTTAATCGACAAATTAGCTGTCCATGTCATGTCAATGCTGTGTGTGATGGGTATCATTATCATATTTCCCAGTGCGGGATATTTGACCAGAAAATTGTTGCTAAGGGACTTTCGGATTTTTATAATAAAACACTATATTTATGTATGTTCATATATTAATTATTAGTTCACATAAGTAATGTGCAGTTTTTATCACAAACTTTTTTATAATTTTTTTCTATACATTTATGCTTTGTGCGAGAAAATTTACAGAAGGAAGAATTTATTTTTAGGATTTATATAGATTTTATTTTGTTTGTATTTATTTTATATAAAAAAATAAATTAAATTTTGTGAGATTTATTGAAATTATTTTTCTTCTTAAAAAAGAAAATAGAAAAAATTTAAATATTTTTATTTATTTTAAATTATTAAAAAATTTTAAAAATAAATATTATATCAATAAAAATATATAACAACAAGGTTAATTTTTTAAAGTTAAAATTTATTTTTTAAAATTTTACATGAATAAAAAAATATATTATTAATATTATTTTTATTCTTTAAATAATTTTTTTTCTATTTTATTTTTACTTCAATTATTATCTTCCTATTTTTTTTTTATATCATCTAAACAAAACATTAAACTCTTAATTCCACTGCGTATGGACGTAAAATATGAAAATGATAATATATTGTAGGTTGTATGTTTTTTTATTCATAGTTTTTAATGATGAGAAATGATATTCGTATTATTATATAATATGGTACATTCAGTCATATTTATTTTTACAATAATTTTAACAGTTATAAAAATAAAAATTTAAGTGAAATTAAATGCAGTGCATTGCGGTGAAACGTTTAGTTTTTTTTTTTTGTGATTTTAGAAACACTAGTTGAACATGTATATTTATGGATATTTAAAAAATTAAAAATTGTAAAAAATACTATGTAATAAAATTTAATATTATATTATGTAATATAAATTTATATTATATAATGCCATTATAAGTTGGTATATTAAGAATATTTTCTAAAATGATATAAAATAAATTTTATTTATTATAAAATAATAAAAATTATTATATTTAAAAATATATTTTATAAGTATAGGGGATACCGTTAGGAAGGTAAAATAACATACATTTTCATCCATTTTATGAGATGCAGTACCTGTTATAGGTAATACTCACGAATATTTATGATGCAAATATTTTTATATCTCTAAACCTAAAATAATTTTAACACAAATAAAGGCTCTCAAAACAATGCTCTTGGTCTCACAAGTCTAAGGTTAAACAAGGAGACATAAAAAAATGCTTTATGGAATCTCTTCACCTTTATATTCTTTGACATTAAAGACAAAGACAAAGGCTTGAAAGCAGGCTTGTGGAACTTTGATTACTAGCTAATGGTTCTGCGTGATCTAAAGAAAGATGAAAACCTTGAAGACAAGGCCTTGTCATCACATGTCTTTAAGGTTAGGGTTTAATTACAAGCTGTTGCTTTATATGCGAAACAAGATAGTGGCCAGATCAATCGAAAACTTTGTGAGAAGATATGAAGTATGAGATTACAGGATGGATTATCAACTTGGTAAATCCATTAGGGTACATTCTTGGGTTAATATAGTTTTTTTTAAAAAAAATAAAATAGCTTTGAAACGATGCACCCACCTAAGTAGGCAAGGAAAAAATGTTGTTTGAGCCTTCTTCAAGTATGAACGGTTGGCAAACTTGTGTTATGCTTGTTTGAAAGTAAGTCACGCCATTAAGGACTATGAAGTGAAGAAAGAATGTTGTGATGAGGAAGACTATAAAAGCCTTCTATATGGCCCTTATTAGTCAATCTCCTCAAAGCCAAACATGGGAATTAGCCGAATAGGGAAGCAAAAAATTATGTTAGCCAAAAAGAAGGTTTAATGTGTAGAGGGTGGTGGAAAGCAAGCAGGCATAAGAAAGGGCCACCCATGAAATGGCATTGTGCACCCCACTAAACAAAACTCGAACAAGTAAGCATCAAGGGAACTCTTATTAAGTACAATCATTTTTTCCATGGAAGGCTGCAACCAAGACACTGGTCTATAGGATGCGTCATAACCAAACAAAGATGCAAAATATGATCCATTATTAGTCCAAGCCTATGAAAGTGAAAAATCCATAAAAAAAAATAGTGTAAAAAAACCACTAATGAAGGAAATATTAAAAAAACAATCCCAAAAGTTGTCTAAAGTTGTAGAAAACAAGGGCACAAGTTGGAGTCACATAGTCTGTAAACACATAATCCTTGATGAAAAAAAAATGCAAAGTAGGTTATGAAGCTTTCGATGATTATGGAAATAAGTAAAAAGCCTACAAATTAAATGCATATTCACAACATCGGTGATCATTTTAACATGTATGTGGTTGAGTGTGATGGTTTTGGAAGGTAAAAGGCAGGTGGTCTATATGTTTTTTGGAGACAATATTTTGATATTTTCCTGGTCTTGTCATCCCTTAATCATATTCTACTGAAAGTGGAGTCAATATGCATATGTGGTCTTATGCATTTTTCAGAGGTTTATGGCTTTTTGGATTCACCAAGTAAATAGAGAACATGGGAGCTATTCCAATATTAGAATCAACAAGATGATAATCCATGGATATGTAATAGGGATGTCAATGAAAGTCTTTTACGCATATGATAAGTAAGGAGGATACCCCCATTCACTTTGGACACGTCCAGGAATTCTAAGAAACCTTTTTCTTTTTGTAGCCTTGATGACTTGGGTTTTCTAGGATACAGATTCACCTGCCAAACAAAAGAAGAAGCTTGCACGTAATAAAGAAAAGGATAAATAGAACTTTAGTTAATGAGAAATTCTTGAACGATCAGGGTAGAATTATGAATCATTTAATTAATTTTTGAGAGGATCTTTTAATCAATTAAATTTAGAATGAAAAATTATCTTTTGAAAAAGTTTAATTTACATTTTTATCTCTATATTTAATTGGTTAAAAGATTGACATCTTAAGTTTTCATTGAATTGTCCATAATTTTACATGATATATCTCGTCTATTCAATAATTTCTTAGTTAATATAAGGTGGAAGGATACGTGGATTTAATGATCAGTTACTTATTCTCTACCATAATGTTTTAACCATAATTGAACCTTTTATGTCTGATTTGTATGACATAAAAAATAAGATGAAAAAAATAAAATAAAAATAAATTATTTCAATGGATGAAAATAGAAGAGAATTTTTTTTTCTTATTTAAATAGATAGAATATAAAATAGAAAAATTAAATTGATAATATAAGTTATTTTATATTAATTTTAAATTTTTATTTTTATTAATAGACTATTTTTATTTTTTAATAAGTTAAACATTAGAAAATGGAGTAGTTTCTCCCTCTTACTTCTCTCCTATTTTGAAGGAGGGAGAGGGAGGATTATTTTTTTCCTGGATCTTACCCAAAAAGAATTCCTCATCTTATATTTCTATGGTTAAACAAATATAGAAAAATATTTATATCAACCTTATTTTTATTTCTTATTTTTTCCTTTGAATCAACTCAAACAGACAAAGCATTAGAGTTATTTGTAGTAAAAATAGTAAAAAAAAAACATAAAAATAAGCTATACGTAATTGAGTAGCTTTAACTTGATAAGAATGTGATAACTTGATAAAACAACATTGGCCATCATAGGAAGGTGTACCCTTCAAACATGAGAAAATTGGACATATGCTACATTCACGTGGAAAAGCAAAATATGGAGAGCTTTTAAAGAACATTAATACCCTTAAACATAAACTTGTAGAGATGGAGTGATTGTATGATCAACCATCTATATATATATATAAATTAAATTTTTATTTTATAAATTAATTTTTAGAATTGAATTAGATTTAAGCTTAATTTTTAATATAATATAAAAATTTATTTTAGATTTCATAATACATTACTTATAGATGTTCAATTTAAGGTGTATTAAAAGTTTCATATTGTTTAAGATATGGATAATTATAAATATATAAATTAAGATCAATTCTTACTCTATGAAATAAATTTTGAAAATTAAATTAATTTAAATTTAATTTTTAGTAATTTTTTTTAAAATAAAGATTGTTTTATGTGTCAAAACTTTAGAAAATCTTAACTAAACTTTGGAGATAAGATTACAAATTTAAACATATAAAAAAATAGAAATAGATTTGTAATAGAAATATCATTAAAATAATAAAAGATTATAAGTATTAAAAGATATATTGTGTTTGGACTAAAATTCTATTTTATGAATTTTTTTCACTCTTCAAATCCATCCTATTTTAAAAATATTACTATTTTAATTTAGAATAGAATAATTAAGAAGCATAAAAATTTTAGGATGCCTCTTTCATAACAAAAGAAGCAATTAAATTTTTTTACAAATGTTTCCTATAAAATCATTTAGAATAGATGACACTCCAATATTATTCTACTATTTTTTTTTATCTATTATGAAAACATGATGTAATACATCGTATCCTATATATCTTGAAAGAAGTAGGAAATTCTAGTTATGTGAACCAGACTATTTTTGCTTTAATTCTAAAAATAAAAAATCCTATTTATAAATAAATATAGGCCCATAGGTCTATGTAATATCTTATTTAAAATTATGATTAAAACTATAACTAACAGACTCAAATTAATTTTTTTAAAATATTGTCTCAAAATAAAAATACATTTGTTCTCAATATATTAATCACAATGTTGTTATTTTTTAGGCTTTTCTATTTTATAAAGGAAAAAAAAACACAATATAGAGAAGGGTTCATATCTTTAAAGTTGAACATATTAATGCATATAATAGGATAGATTGAATTTTTTTTTTACAATACACTCCAAAAATTAAGCTTTTTAACAAATTGAGTTTATTTGTTATGAAAGTGTTTCATTCTTTTCTTTTTGTATAGCAAGTCTAATAAAAAAATTACCTTCAAAAGTACTTTAGATAAGAAGACCTTCTCTTGACCTAATATGTTTATTTTATATCCTATAATATTCTTTGTTTTTCTATATAAAGCAGTTGAAAATATTATTTTGCATGAAATTAAGATAATCTCTAAATATTCTCACTTTTATCATTTTGTTTTTATAAATCATAGCATTATTTTCTCAAATGCAACCACAAAGAAAGCAAAGCATATTCTAAAGATTTTAAAATTTTATAAGATTGGATAGAGAATGAACTTGGATAAATAAGAACTAATTTTATGATCCAATGTGTAATCAAAATGTGTTTATCATCCAATTATATGAATTCAAAATACTTCTCAAAATAAAAGTAAATATAAACGATTGATACTCACTATAAGTATTTGGATCTTGATAATTGTGGATAGATCTAAATCCTAAGTTTTATCCGTTTATGTCTAAAAGCAAATCAAATGTTGGAAGGAAAGAACACTCTATAGAGTTGAAAAAGAGTTTGTCAAGACAGTGATGGCAGGTTAGTCTAACCTACGCCATGTGCTATTTTTCTTTTCCACAAATTTTGTATGATCAAATTGAGTTAATAATAAATAGATTGTATTGGAAAATAAATATAGATGGAAGGAAGAAGAATATAGCTAAAACTAGGTTTGAGATTTGAAAATTTTAAAGATTTAAACCTAAATATTCTAATAAAATAATGGTAAAGATTCATTACCATAAAAATCTATTTTTAATACATTATCTTTAAAGATTTATAAGAAAAATATAAAGTTTAAAACTTGTGATAATATTATCTTTAAAAATTTATTGAATTATTTTATAAATTGGATCTTAAGCAATGAAATTTTTTTTGAAATATATTATTTTTTAAATATATATATATATATATATATATATATTTATACAATATAGAATAAAAATTTGTTAACTCAAACTTATAAGAAAAGAGAGAAAAAAGTAACTACAAAAATAATGGTTAAATACGTAGAATTAGATAAGATTAAACAAATTAAAAAATTGTTAATTTTAATAGCTAAAATAAATATTATAATTATTATAAAATTAACTTGTTAAAAAATTCCATTAGAAAAAAATTGTGATAAGATGATTTAAATTTTAAAGTATATTAAAACTAGATAAAAAGATAAGATAAAAATTCAACAATAATTGTCCACGTCCAGGTTAAAATTTATGTTGCAAAAGATAAATATTTTGCAAAATTAATATTTTGATTTTTAATTTTATTTTTGTTTCAATTTTATTTTTTATTTTTTTATTTCATTTTGATCTGTAATTTTTTTTTGTTTTGCTTTGATTTTATAATTTTTTGTGTTTATTTTTATTTTGAAACTTTATTTTTTATTTGATGCTCTAACTTCATTTTTTATTTTAATTTGATCTAAAATTCTAAAGATGATATTGAAATAAAAAAAAATAGTAAACCAAACCAAAATAAAATATATAAAAAGTTGAAAGATTAAAAATAAAAAATTAAGGGATAAAAACACCAAATAAAAATTACAATTAGTGAATCAATAGACTAATTTTTTTCAAATGTTTCTAGATAAGATAATTTTTAAATTAAAAAATTACACGAAAAAGAAATCATTAGAACCATTATTATGGATACAAGATGGTTAAGTCCGTTAATTTAGGTGGTGTTTACTGTTAGAAAACGTTTTTTGTTTTTATTTTATATTTTATATTTTTATTATTTTGTATAAAAAATAGTAAAAATAAAAAATAAAATAAAAATAAAATAACTTTTTTATAAATAAAAGTAAAAAAAAAAATCAAAAAATAAACCTAATCTTAAATTGTCGTGCACATTAGTCCATTCCATGGTCTAGCCGTTTGTTTCTAGAGAAGCTTAAAGACTTTTAAAGTATCTATTAACGAGTTTAACAGTTACCTATATATTTTAAAAGGATTCTAAAATAGTTGACAAAACTCAAAAGAAATTTTATTAACTTAACATCACAGTGCAAATTGTATTAAATTTAGTATTTTTTAGATATAAATAAGAAATTTTAAAGAGATAAAACTTAACATATAATGCAACAATGAAATTAAACTTCAATAAACCATAATAATTTGATTAAAATTCTACAATGATACTAATTATTTATATTTTCTTTTCTTTTAATATTAATTTATGATAAAACAATGATATTAATTATTTATATTTTCTTTTCTTTTAATATTAATTTATGATAAAAGATTAAGTATGTATTTAATAATTTATAAATATTTTAGAAATGGAATTTTTTTTTCTTATATACAAATACGAATAATAACTTTCGATTTTTGTTTTTTAAAAAAATCTAACTATCTAATCTGAATGTAACTGAATGTATGAACATTATTTATCAATTAGATTATTGATATTTTTTTTAGAGATTATGCTATGTTATCATACTAGCAAGCATGGACCCTTCGGCTCCTTGAAAGCTTCACCATTGGTAAGGATCATGATGGAGTTTTTTGACCAAGTTGAGGTACTAATTTAAACAAATTATAAAAATTATTGACTAGTTTGGGAACATTTTTACCATATGAAGGCTTAATATATTATTTCACATGTATTTCTTTTGATGATATTAAGAAATATGCTTTTATTTGAGAAAAGTATCCGATCAGTATGTAACATGAAATATTTTATATGTTTCTCTATTGTAAAAAGATAAACATATTTTTTTTTAAATAGCATCAAAATATAAGATGTTGGGTTAAAACATTGACATGTGGTAAGATAGATAAAATGTGTTTGATATTTAAAAATAAAAAATTAAAAAGTATTTAATATTTTTTTAAAATAAAATAAAATAAAATAATATTTTATTTAATTATATATAATTTAAAATTTAAAATATATATAATTTTTAGTTTTAATCATATAAAATCATAATAGTAATATATTTTATATTTTTAATATAATATATTATAAATTTTTTTAAAAAAATTTAAAATTAATAATGATTTAATCTTCTCTATTTAAATTAAATTTTGAACTAATATTTTGATTAGTTTAATAATTAGTTTAATTTTAAAAATTTTAATTTTAACATTATGATGCAAGAAAATTTTGTATTTAAAAATTGTATAATGTGAATAGATGAATATCATAACTTGACTTATGTTTTAATCATATATATATATATATATAACTTTTAATTAATATTTTTTAATATTTTTAAAAATAGAATTAATTATTTATTTGATTAAAATACTTATTTAATGTTTAATATTTTAATTATAATTAAATTGATATTAATTAAATATTATATTTAAAATATTTTAAAAATAATTTGTTATAAAATTTAACTCTTTTAAATGATTAAATTTTATCAATTTAATTTTATATTTAAAAATTTTTATTATATTTTTTTATATATATTATTTTTTAATCTTTCTAGTATTATATAAATTAAATGTAAAATAAAGATGTATATATTTTTTATTCTAAAAATATAAAAATATATTTAATATTTTTTTATTTAATAATTAAAAATTTGTAAAAAAATATAGAAAGATTTAGAATTACTGTCTTGTTAGACATTAATTAAAAAACTATAAATATTTTATTATACAAAATTATATTATAATGCATTAAAATTAAATATATTTTTAATTATATTTGATTAAAAAATTTCATGTTTAAAACGTGCACTGGTAAGTTGGATGCATCAAACAACGGTATAAGTTGTGGAGGTTTTTCCTTTCAAAATTATGTCTTTTCTCTAATATTTTTATAATTTGTTTTATTATTTTGTAAAGTAAAATTAAGTAAAAAAATAATTTTTATTATTTTATAAAATAACATTAAATAAAATATATTTAATGTCTAAAAAATATATAAAATATTTTAATCTAATAATTAAAAAAATTATAGAAATAAAAAAGAATTTAAATTATTTCTTTTGTTTGACATTCATTCTGTTCTCTCGTGTACAAAGACATTGGTCAGAAACAGTAACTATGCAGTGTCCAGCATTGTAATAATGGGTGCTAGGAGAATGAAAATGAGAAGATTGGTTACGTGAAGAGCACTGTGTAATGAGACGGAGACAGAACGGTGTAGGGAAAATAATTGAGAGAGCGTGAAAGTGTAAGCGAGTGTGTTATTTATTTCCATTATGAATGAGTGGCCACGGCCCAAGACGTGAACATTACACGAGGACATAGCATTAGCAACAAAAATAGAAAGTGTGTTAGTGGTGCAGGCATCAGGCGTTATCATAATTGATTCACTTTGTTGACGCTAGCTAGGGTGCTGCTCAATCACTGAATATCATATGAGACTCATACGCTTTTTGTAGAAAGCGGGCGTATGTTTCTTATTCTAGAAAAAAATCCAACTTAATTTATTTTCTGCGCACCCACTCTTCAATATGTACTTTTAATTCCTATGGTTTTCAGAAGCTTTACACATTACTACTATTTTTACGATATACAATTATGTTAGGGTTTGGATAATTTTTTTTTATAATTTTAAATGAAAATTAAGTAATTATTAAGATAATAAATAAATTTAATTTTTTAAAAATATTATTTAAAATTCATTCTTTTAATATAAACATTATTTAAATAAAATTTTAAATATTTTTAAAATTTTATTATTCAAACAAGTAATTTTGAATTATTATATCTAAACGTAAGATTATAAAATATAATTTTTTATTTTTTATTGTGTTATTTATAATACTTTTTATTCTTTATATTTTACACTATATTTATTGTAAAAATGTCATTTTTCGAGAACTTGTGCCTGAAAATGGTTTCTTCCATGAATATGCTAAAGTTTTGCTGCTTTTTCTCTCATAACATAAATTATTAAAATATTTTTTATTTAGAAAACCAGTATTTTTAGAATATTGATTGAAAACTTTAAAAATTATAAAAACTTAATAATGTACTTTTGTAATTTTAAATATATTTTATCATTTTAAGTTTTAATTAGTAATTAGAAAAAATGTTCTATTTGTCTTAAATAATTATTTAATTTGAAATATTAAAAATATAACTTATATTTTTATTTATTAAATTTTTTACCAATTATTAATTATTTCTATAATTCTATTATTATTTTAAAGATAAAATGTCAAAATGAAGTAATTAAAGAATGTATAGTTGGTTAGTGTTTATTTATTTTGTAATTAAAAATTTCTAAAATTATGTTTCATATGCTTTTTTAATTAAAAATTTTATTTTCTATTTTAATTTCTCTTTTTAATTTTAAAACCTTAGTAGATAGCAGGTTGACTCGCTTTAGTATCTTTTTAAATTAAGTATTAAAAATACTAACTTTTTAATCACAATAAAATAAAGATGCAGTAAAGGATTCACATAGAAGCATTCTAAATTTCTAATAAGAAGTTGGATTAAACAATAACAATTAATCCTCTTTAAGAGTAAAAAAAGCATTCACCTTGGTTTGCCCCAATTTAATATATTTATTTTTAGAACTGAAAAAACACAGTCATAATGACCTCTTATTTATCATTTTATTCCTTATTATCATAATCTAAAAAATAAAATATAAAAAGTGTGAGTGACTTGAATTTCTATAGGTTTTTTTATTTATTTGGAGGCAACAAGCTTTTGTCGATTTGTCTAACTAAAATAGATTTATTCAAATCTTAATTTTAAAGACTTAAACCTACTATTTTAATGAGTTTTGAATGGATCTATTTTACGATTTTTACTTAAATTTATAAAAGTAAGCTTTATAAATTTAAAATTTATAAAATTTAAAATTTCTGTAGTTTTTTATTTTTTATTATTAGAATGTAAATAAAATTTTTAAATATAATTGAATTTTATATTATTTACACTTCTTATATATGCACGAGTATTCTTTCAAAAAGATTGATAATTTATTGTTTTTTTATACATAAAAATTGGATTATAATGAGAAATAGTTAACTGAAATCGATCTGAAAAATGTATCTGATTAGTTTATTTTTTAAATTAATTAGTGTATTCAAATCTTATTTTTCATATTTCATTCTTAATTTCACTTGTCTCTTTTAAATCTGAACAATATCTCTATAATTTCATTTTCATTCTTAAATTCACTTTTCTATCTTAAATCATAACATTGTCTCTATAATTTAGTCTTCCATTTATGTGTCTTTTCCCTAAAGTATCCGATTCTCTTTAGCGTATAGAAAACTATAATAACGAGTTGCGAAATATATAAAACCGAAAACAATTTAAATAAAAAATCTATAACTTTATTAACTTTAATTCAAATATTTCGCATGAAAAATAAAAAATAAAAATTATATTTTTATTTAATGAATAAAAACTTATTTAATATAAATAGTTTTTATTAATATATATTGTCTTTTTAATAAAAATAAAAGCAATGAAATCTGAATTTATATAAATTATCTTAACTATTTATCACTAGACTAATTCACATTGGTTTGGATTTTTATTTCAAAATATGAACATGAAATAGATTATATTATTTTTTATATAATACATTTTTAAAAATTAATAAATATTTTATTAATTTACTCTTAACCTGAATACTTAATAATATTTTTAGTAATATTCTAATAGTTTAAATGAAAGTTATTTATTATTATAATTTCATTAATTTTTTTATCTTATTTATTAATAATAAGTAATATTAAAAGAGTGCGAAATTAATTTGTTAACTTAAAAAGCAAACAATTCTTAATTACCCTAAGTTCCATTTTTTGGCGGTGTACTTTAGTACATTAGTGTATTTTCTATTCTAATCTTTGAAAGTAGACATTTGAAACCAATAAAATAAAATAACATGTACCTGATTACCTGACATTAATTAGAATACGATAAAATTGTGCATAATTATATACAATACTGGCATCAAATTATACGTCACAATATTCTTTAATAGACGTAAGGCTTATCTCCAAGTTCACGTTTTCGAGCCTATGTATATCTACAATAGTATTTTTATATTTATGCTAAGAATTAACTAAAACAAATTATTAAATAGGTAAATATATATTTTTTAAATTATAGCAATAAGCAAAACATAAATAATATTTTCTTACTTGACAATTAAAATTTATTTTTACGAAACAACGCGAAATCGTTTCCACATTCAGTGTTTATGGATAGCATTTCCCTCCCAGGTTATATAGTTTTTCTGAAGAAGAAAATGAAAAAATGCAATAATTACCAAACAGTTGGCATGAGCAAAATTGATATAAAGTTCAGAAACTTTTTTCGCTTTGGAAGAGGACAACATTCTCTCCCCCTATAATTGAAGGTTTTTGAAAGTAAAACTGATTTAGGTACATAGCACTCTTAAAATTAGGATATAATATAAACAAATATTCGCATACATGACATCCACATGCTACGTTCAATAGCAAACATGCTTGTTCGTAGATAGGTATGATTAAACTTATCTTATCTAGATTTTTTTCTTAAAGAAAAAACTGCATATCATGGATATTTACCATCTCCTAAAAAAACCTAATTGTTTATGCATCAAATCTAAGTATTTTATATAAATAAAATAAAATTTTATAATTAAAAATATTCATAACATGATAAAATTAATTTTTTAAATAATTTTTTGTATATATAAAATTTAAATTCTTTTTTTAACCGCATATTATTTAAACCAATCACCAGTAACCATCTCTGATATATGGCAAATAATTATTGTAGAAAAAGTTATATCAAAAGGAAACTGAAACATCTCCACGTAATTAATAAAAGTATTTTGTACCTCCGTTATCTATCCAGTATCCACATCGATATGTTTTATTTTTTCATTTTAAGGGTACACACAAGCCATACGATCCTCTTCAGTCTTTACACTTCAGTCGATGCCATAAATGGACTTTTGATTACTTTAACGATAAGATAGGGATTTTTTGGTTTGATGTGACTCCCATTCACAATGTGAAAAAAGCCATTAAATAGTGGGAAAAGATGTGTTCAATGATAAAACTAAAGAAAAATGGACTCAACTTGTTTGGAGACCAGTTTTTATGATAAATGTATGATTCCTATACGAAAATTATCTTATACATAACAATAGTATTTATATTTTAATATATTTTATTTTATTTTTATATTTTTAAAATCATATATTATGTTTAATATTTTTTTTATCTTTTATCTATATCATTTTGTACATCTTAAAATAGAATATAAAATATCAAATCTTGATATCTATGTATGTTGAATTTCTATGGATCACTAAAAATAATCTGCTTTATTTCCTATAACTATAATGTTATTCATGATAAACATGTTCTAATTTCTTGCTCGTTCTTGCGTTGAAAACTATTTATTTTTTCATTTTGATCTATTAAAAAACATAAATATTAAAAATATAATTAATATCAATAATTTTATTAATTTATTTTTATATATAAATTTTACTTTTATCTTTTTTCATTTATTATAGTTGATGAATACATAAATATATAATAAAAAATAATTAATATTTTCTTAAAATCGAAAATAAACAGACAATGAAAACAAAATCTGAATTCTCTTTTCAATTTAGAAAAAGAAACCGCAGGAGTATTTAACATTTGCGTAAGTAATCAGAAGGATGCTCTGGCTCCTTGTGTTCCTTTCTTATCTCTAATAGCTTTTGGAATTTTTTTTTGGTAGAACAATAGTTTTTGAATTTGACTTATCTAAAATAAAAAAAATTATATTTCAAAGGATAAAGTACAATTATTAGTTTGTTAGAAAATAAATTACGATAAAATATAAATATATGTATAGTATGTTATGAAATTATTAAAATTTTAACTATTTAATTTTTAATAAATAAAAATTATAAATTATATTCTTAATTATTTTATAAAATATATTATCTTCACTTCAGATAAATTAAATGTGTCGTCAGAATATTGTTATCTAATAATAGGTATCTGGAGTTGTAATTAACTACCATCTATGTCAAATGTCTTTTGTCATACTTCCTTATCATTTTCTTTTATCTTTCAACATATTGTTGTGATTAGCACCTGGCACCTACCAGGTTGCCTTGCCCATGCAAATTCCTTTCATAATTATCTAATACAAATTTTCAAATGGATCATTTTCTTCAGCGAAGTCACCCTATCTTCTAAGTTTTTTTGTAATTTATTCATTTAGTTAATTTATTTGTTTTAAGAACATTCTCCTAATGTCCTTAGAATCAATAATTTTTTTAATAAAATTACAGCCGAGGTAAATTAGTTAAATGTATACTTTTTAACAAAATCAATTTTATTTTGAGATATAATTCATCCATAGTTTTACGTGGAGAGAAAATGAATTTTCTACATGGTTTTCTTTTTTTCTTTTATCAAACTACACATTTCTCTTCTGCAAAGTATAAATAGTAGTAACATATTCTTTTAAACATATTTTTATAATTATTTTTTAAAATAAAATTATTTATTTTATAAATTGATTATTTTATTAATTTATTATAAGTTTTAAAAATTTAACCAAACATAATAAATATGTTAAAAAATGTATTATTAATATTTCTATCGTAAAATATACTGGTACCTTATGCTGTGATATGGTCTTGCCACAGTGCAAGCCATAAGAAGGGTCTGTGTAACTTACCCTCTCATTAACATGGATATGGAATTGGGAAGAGTCAACCAATTATTATTTGGCTTAAAGGTATGAGAAATGATAAACATTAATTCACCATGTTTTGCATTTACTTGTTTAAGAAATTGAGCATACATATATAGAGAGAGAAGGTTAAAATGTATTTTTTTTATATTTAAAAGTGATTTAAGAATGATATAAAAGTGTGAAAATATCAATTCTCTCTCTGAATATATTAAAATTTTGGAAATTTATGTTTTTAATTTCAATTAATTGATGTTATTGGCTTAATTTTTAAATTTTAATACTCATAATTAATATACCATTAATATCACTTAATTTGATTCTTGTGGATTGCACAACAATAAATTGAGAAACGAATGATTAATATAATAGATTTCACATAGATGTAATCAGTTTATGAGTAGGTGATAAAAATTTTGACGTTTTTAATTAATGTCCGTTGAAAAAATTAATGAATGACTATCGCTATATTTTTTATCATCTAAATTGCACCATACATTTTGGAAAAATCAATTCTTATTATTCTATATCTAATTATTTTGAACTGCACCATACATTTTAGAGGGGTCAATTCTTATTGTTCTATATCTAATTAAAATATGAATGATATGAAAGAGTACATTATCACTAAAATTAGAACATGGATTTATATATTAACTTAAAAATTTAAAAATAAATTACACTTTCTTTGCTTACTACATATTCAAATTAATTTTTTTTTTCTTTCTTAAAAGTTACAATCTCATTTATTGAAAGATTAATACGTATCATTGTCGCAACCGTAATTTCGACGAGACGACAAACTCGCTAGAAATTTAAAAATAGAATTTAATTGAATGTGGAGCCGCCACCAAATTTTATTTTAAGGGAAAACATTTGAAAAAATTCTAACTTGAGGAAGAAAATCTAGGTTCGGGAGTCTGTTACGAGTAAGGAAGGTATTAGACACCCTACTCGCCCGTTCCAAGGAACGGTACCCTTAAACTGAGCGTGTGATATTTTGAAAACTATTTGATTCCTTAAAATAGAATAGAAAATAAATAGGTTCATGGAAAAATAGCCTGACAGGATTTGATCCTGCTCCTACGTATTCCCCGGTGCAATGGGAAATTCAAGGCTACGTAGTTCTGGTTTTGAAAATTACTTTGGTAGAAAAGGAGTATTTTGAAAGGAGATTAAAAGGAAAATTCTTGATCCACATGTACAGAGTCGAAGGCAAGCGAGGGTTGTACGACGACCCATATGATTCTCTAAACATCGAAAGACAGGGTATGCTGCACTTTCAACTTTGGAGTTCATTGCGTGAGATCTTGAATTATTTGGAACTTTGAAAATCATATTTTGGAGAAAAGGGAGTAATTTTGAAAAGATATTAAAAGGGAGATCCTTAATCCACCTGCACAGAGTCGAAGGCAAGCGAAGGTTGTACGACGACCCATATGATTCTCCAAAAATCGAAAGACAGGGTATGCTGCACTTTCAACTTCGGAGTTCATTGCGTGAGATCTTGAATCATTTGGAACTTTGAAAATTATATTTTGGAGAAAAGGGAGTAATTTTGAAAAGATATTAAAAGGAAGATCCTTAATCCACCTGCACAGAGTCGAAGGCAAGCGAAGGTTGCACGACGACCCATATGATTCTCCAAACATCGAAAGACAGGGTATGCTGCACTTTCAACTTCGGAGTTCATTGCGTGAGATCTTGAATCATTTGGAACTTTGAAAATTATATTTTGGAGAAAAGGAGTAATTTTGAAAAGATATTAAAAGGAAGATCCTTAATCCACCTGCACAGAGTCGAAGGCAAGCGAAGGTTGCACAAAGACCCATATGATTCTTCAAACATCGAAAGACAGGGTATGCTGCACTTTCAACTTCGGAGTTCATTGCGTGAGATCTTGAATCATTTGGAACTTTTAAAATTATTTCTTAAAAAAAACTTTAGAGATTTGCGAAGAGAAATCTTAGTTATAGACTTTTAACTTGATCCCGGATATTACAAGTTGTGGAGCTATATGTGTGAGCTTTTAATTGGATGCTTAAGCTTTTTGCATTGTCTTAAACTTTTGGAAGATAGGTCTGGGATTCCAGACTCATGGGAACATTCAGTATTATCAAATTATTCGTGAAGCCTAATCGGCTCAAGATCAACTGTTGATCAGGCTATTCGAGCGAATTTCCTTAGATTTTAATCATGTTGTTCGTCTTTATCATTGAGGTGTCTTGAAGGACTCTAGAATCTTACCTGATTCCGTGGTCATCTATGTCTATACAGAAACTGACCTTGTGCAGAACCAAAGAGCCCAGAATTAAACTGCAAATCTGAACGTGACTCATAAAGCTAATAAGCTACTCTGGGAATTAGAGTGTTCTACCCGTTCAGGGCTAGCATTGTTAATGTTTCATAATGCAGTCCTTTGAACAAAATTGACAAAGTCTTAGAGGTTTGTCAAGCCTCAGGGTACACTTTTATTACCAGTTTATCAGTTTTCATCATGAACGAGATTAATTACACACTAAGGGCTACCAGCTTTATTTTTTAGTCAGGTTCTTTTTACTCAGGACCAGGATGGATTCTTTGGCATTTCCTGTATCCTGGTACTTCGCTTACCCATATGTCAAACTGCCATTGCCTTGGCTCTACCAGATCAGAAATTGACTATTGATGAATCATGGAATGAATTCCCCTTTCCTATTTTAGCAAATCTCAGAATCTGCCTTGACAGCTTTAGCAGAAACTCATAGTCTTGGGACTTCAAAGAGACTTATACAAAACCTGCAATCATCTTAGGCCTAGGAACTGCTGACTAGAACATACAACAGTTTGTCTAGGTGAGTGTAGAAACTCTGCCCAATAGCAGAACTCCAACTCAGCCTTCTAAAACCATGAGTTGCCGGGGATAACATTCCATTTCACCGCCAGACCAAGAAGGGTTCTAAGGCAAACTGCTAGACGTCTGGTCAGGAATTTTAACAAGGGTGAATTCTATATCAAACGACTGGATCCATCACAGGGTACAATGTTGTAGCTACTTTGAGGTTCAATTCCTACATCTGATTGTTATTATTCCTAGAATCATTTGGTGCAGGATGGAAAGCTACTATTTTGTACTGGATATTATTCTCTGGTGTCTGTATCCTCACTCCCAGTTCTGTAACTGCAGCATCCAGACTTGCCTACCATGAGTCAGGACATGGGGGTTTTAAGCTACCGGATATAGTATTCGGCCATCTAAACTGGCTCTTAGGATCCCCAAGCAACTAGCTGGAGGGTTGGCCAAGGGTGTAGATAAGGACAAATTCCAACCCATTTGTTTAGCCTTTACTGGTTTTTCATTGGGATCCAATTGAGATCCTGTCTTGTGTCCAAACAAATCTACCAGAATAGTGACTTGGCGTCAGGTACAAGTCCTTGAACTCACGCACGCTGTTGTGCCCCACAGGCTAACCTCTTATGTACCCCCCAGTTTTAAGAGTGCAGTATCCAAACCTACAGTTTGGAAGCTAGGAACATGAACCTTCTGCATCAGCCTACTGTTTTAGTTCCTGAACCTGAGCCTCTTAATTAACTACTCAAGGGTACTTTTCATGATTTGTGGATGGTAGTTTTTTCTAATCTTCCTCTATTCTGGCATATGTTAAACCTCTGTAGGCCTAAACACTGGTGCAGCTAATCCTGGCTCAATCTGGTTATGTCTATAGAATGAGCGATGGTACCGAAGTTGGCTAATGTCATCATTTTGGAGCTTATGTTACTGTGCCCTGACTCAATGCCCTGTTATGTTCTAAGATAAATTTCCTGAAATTGCTACCCCTTCTCTGCTCAAAAAATGGATTTAGACTCTGACTCCGTGTCTCACCTAGGTCAGTTACCCTATGTCTCTTGACAACTAAGAAAATTCTGAAGTTTGCTTTTCCTGGATCCTATTTTGTATCGGTGAGCATAGTACCAGCAATCAAGGTAATGCTTATCTGAATTGTAATTTACAGGGCTATTATTAAGACTAAATGAACCAGTCACACATCAAAAGCTTTACCATGTGCTGTGGTATGATTTAAGGTATCTGATATGATCCAGGTCTAGGCACAAGTTTAAGAAACTACAGAGGTACATCAGAGGAAAAGCAGATCTGCAATTGCCCACCATAGCCTATATTCAACAAGTTGGCAATCTTTTCCCCAACCTCTAGTTGAGAGATAGTTTATACTGCTAAATTGAAAGTTTACCGAACTTGTACCAGGCTTAAACATAAACAGGTATAGAGAGTCTCTGGCCTACTGCCAATGCCAAATATTTGCCACAGACCAGGATTGGGAACCTCCTATAAGCAGCAGAACCATTCACTGGTCTAACAGATCTGTATCTATTGGTTCCTTAGCTAGATTTTGACCAGACTCCCTCAATTCTATGGTATACTTAGAGACTGCTAGAGCGAGTCATTCCTGTCAAAATCAACAGCCCTCAATGAACCTATTACAGTCTCCCTCTATGCTGTGAAGCCAATCGTATTATGTCAGGTCATCAATTTATCTCCGACCTCGCTTCTGCCCTGAGGCTCCTAGAAGCCTGTTAATCCCAAAATCATTTTTCAGGACCCGGAGAGGATTTAGCCGGACCTGCGACTTCCAAATGGACTACCAGAACATTGCTACAAGACTCAGGCAAGAGTAGACTTAACATGAATAGTCTACCGTTTGCTAAATTCCTTACAGAATGTGCTTTTGGATTGGGCTGAGACTCATCTTAGTGCCCAACTAGCCCAGTAGGATAACTGCCCCTGGCCTTACACTGGCACCTATGACCATAGATGCTGGACCTTCCATTTGTCCCAGGATACCTGTCATACTTTACAAACAGGCAGCTTATTTCCTAATTGGCTCCTAATTAGGTAATCATTGAGCTTTCTTACAGGGATCAGCTATTTCTCTATCAGTTTGGCCACATTAATGAGTCACCATGATCAAGGCTTCTTATGCCATTACTATGGAGCTCATATTGCCATAGGCTAAGGATCAACATTCCATCACATGTTTATTTTTGACAGACTTCCTCAAATTGCCAACTCTTATTCACTAAAGACATCCATTCAGGTTAAAGCTATTTTAATTCTATTGTGTGTTCTGTTTTTCTGCGTTCAGGTTTACTCCTCCTACTGACCAGAGATCTTTTTACTATATTTGGGGTTTGATACTGCTTTTCAACTCCTAGTTCAGACATGAATTGAAAGCTCAGTGGTACAATAATCCTGCTGATGTTAAATCGCCAACTCTACTTGGGCAAAATGGTCCATTATGGGTTAAAAATGTATTTCAAATAATCACCAAACAATGACTGTCCTATGAATCAATCGATTTTGATTCCTGCAAAGCTAAACTTTTGATTGAATGATTTCCAAACATGATTCAAACAGAGCAACAGCAGGCATGCACAAGCCATCGTGGCAATATGCTAAGATATATTAAGCTTCCTTGAGTAAATTCATCCTTAAATTTTCAGAAGAATGCTATGCTAACACAGAATTGGTGAAATTTACTAACCTGAAACGAAGTGTGTCTTACAAAACTTCGAATCGATTCCGGAATTCAATAAAATGGAATTCGTGTGGATTTCGTCCTACTGAAAGTGATGCGGATCAAATGCAAGAGGCTTTCAAGGAGCGTGGAAGTTAATGAGCGTCCAAAAATTAGAAAGACGAAGGAAATGAGTCCAATTCTTCTTTCAGGAAAACTCAATACTTTCAATCCCAGCAGAACCACGTGAATAGGTCAAGCTTCCGTCAAGAAATTCCCACTGAAATTGTGATGGATAGTGAACAAGACTATATCAGCTTCGAGCCAAAAATTTCTCCCAGAGCAGTGAGAGATTCGAAACGAATTCAAAGGAACAAGAACGTGATTCCCTTCCTGAAGTTCTGAGAGTCTCTTGAAAGCTTAGAGCGGAGTCAAGAGAATCGAAGACGAAGAATGTTCCTTCTTCCTAGAGAAATTCCACATATTCCTTCCCAAAATTCCAAGAATCAGCTTGAAACCTGTCTTCCCCTATACCTCTGTATTCTCTCAATCCTTTTTGTGCCAAAAAAGTCCCCTTCAAATTCTCCCCAAAATCTCTTTTATACCCCCTCCTTAACCATGGTAATACCCCACCTTCTTTTAGTTAATTTCTAACCTATGAATAACAACCCTAACTACCTTTTAACAAACCCTAACTAATTCCTAACTAACCCTAACTTCCTAGGACAAAGACCTATTCTTTTCTTCTTTTATTTTCTTCTCTTTCCCCTTTCTTTATTATGATTATTATTATTATTATTATTATTATTATTATTATTATTATTATTATTATTATTATTATTATTATTATTATTTATTATTTTTTGCATTTCTTACTATTGACCCTCTTATCTTTTCCTATTTTTATTTCTATCTTTTCTCTTGCCTTTTCCATTCATTTAGCCTTTATGATTTAATTAAAAATTCCCGGACGGAAATTGGTATTCACAGTTTGCCCCTCTTTGCTCGGTTCTTACCAAATAATACGAAGATACCATTCGTATTATCCAGGTAAGAAGTGAGTAAAGACGTGAACCAATTTCGTCTGGAAGCCGCAGAGTGCGTTGGTACCTTATTGTGTGTCCTGAAAATTCGCGCCTGTATAGCCTCGTGTGATAGGCTGAAATGCAGAAATGTAAAAATGCAAAGCCTCGTGTGATAGGCTGAAATGCAGAAATTTAAACATGCAGAGCCTCGTGTGATAGGCTGAAGTGCAGAAATGTAAACATGCAGAGCCTTGTGTGATAGGCTGAAATGCAGAAAATTAAACATGCAGAGCCTCGTGTGATAGACTGAAGTGCGGAAATTTAAATATGCAGAGCCTCGTGTGATAGGCTGAAATGCAGAAAATTAAACATGCAGAGCCTCGTGTGATAGACTGAAGTGCGAAAATTTAAACATGCAGAGCCTCGTGTGATAGGCTGAAATGCAGAAAATTAAACATGCAGAGCCTCGTGTGATAGGCTAAAATGCAGAAAATTAAACATGCAGAGCCTCGTGTGATAGGCTGAAGTGCGGAAATTTAAACATGCAGAGCCTCGTGTGATAGGCTGAAATGCAGAAAATTAAACATGCAGAGCCTCGTGTGATAGGCTGAAATGCAGAAAATTAAACATGCAGAGCCTCGTGTGATAGGTTGAAATGTAGAAAACTAAACATGCAGAGCCTCGTGTGATAGGTTGAAATGCAGAAAATTAAACATGCAGAAAATTAAACATGCAGAGCCTCGTGTGATAGGTTGAAATGCAAAAATTTAAACATGCAGAGCCTCGTCTGATAGGCTGAAATGCATAAAAATAAACATGCAGAGCCTCGTGTGATAGGCTGAAGTGCGGAAATTTAAACATGCAGAGCCTCGTGTGATAGGCTAAAATGCAGAAAATTAAACATGCAGAGCCTCGTGTGATAGGTTGAAATGCAGAAATTTAAACATGCAGAGCCTCGTGTGATAGGCTGAAATGCATAAAAACAAACATGCAGAGCCTCGTGTGATAGGCTGAAGTGCGGAAATTTAAACATGCAGAGCCTCGTGTGATAGGCTAAAATGCAGAAAATTAAACATGCAGAGCCTCGTGTGATAGGCTGAAATGCAGAAAATTAAACATGCAGAGCCTCGTGTGATAGGCTGAAATGCAAAAAAATAAACATGCAGAGCCTCGTGTGATAGGCTGAAATTGCAGAAAAATAATCATGCAGATCCTCGCGTGATAGGCTGAAAATTAAAATATAACGAAAACTTGATTGGAATGATTTTTATTTTTATTTACTGTTGCAGTCTCTGAATCCACGGCTTCCGTATAGCACACCTCTTAAGACTTTTTGAATGAGCTAGAGCTTGCGATTGGCCTTCCCTTTTTGAATTCATTGGCTGACTTTATGCATCACACTGCTTATTCTGTGGAGAGAAGAATCATTCAATGTTATTAAATGACTATCAATTGCGAGATTTTCGTTCTATCCATGATTTAAACAGTCTTAGTATTTAATAATTACTGTGGTATACTTAATTCTGTACATATGCTTGATCAACGAATACAATTGAATCAACGAAATGACTGAATTTCAAAAGTAAACAGAACGAAGAATTAGAAGAGTATGTATTTGGGGATGGAATTTTGGATGGTCTTGTGCCTTTGAGACGACCAATGCTAGTATTGTATTTTCATAACCTTTCCTGCCTTATCACTCATGCTTATCAGGAAACAAAATTTTGCCCCAGTATCAGCCTACTCAAACTTTTGCCCCAGTATTAGCCCAGTCTTATTCTGATAAACTCCGAACTGATTTCAATATTAGCCTATTTCACTTTTATCCACTCCCTGTCCTTTCATCAATTTGCTCCAGTATCTGCCCAATACTGACCTGACTGCTTTTGAATCAATCCGCTTTTTATCCTTTGCCCCAGTATCACATTCTTGTTCCCACCTATTCTTGAGGGTCATCTTGCGACGATAAGAAATTTCCTCATGTTTGTCTAGGTCGCCCTTGCGGGTTTTCAACTTAGCGCATCTTTGATGCCCTAACTTTTGCCTAAGTCTTCCTTGCGGATTTTCGACCTAGCGGGCTTTTTTGGATGCCCTAATTTTTGCCTAGGTCTCCCTTACGGATTTTCGACCTAGCGGGCTTTTTTGGATGCCCTAACTTTTGCCTTGATCGCCCTTGCGGATTTTCGACCTAGCTGGCTTTTTTTGGATGCCCTAATTTTTGCCTAGGTCGCCCTTGCGGATTTTCGACCTAGCGGGCTTTTTTGGATGCCCTAACTTTTTCCTAGATCGCCCTTGCGGGTTTTCGATCTAGCGGGCTTTTTTGGATGCCCTAATTTTTTCCTAGGTCGCCCTTGCGGATTTTCGACCTAGCGGGTTCTTATTAAGCGTAATAATTTTTTACAGCATCAGCATTGGTTGGATTTGCCAGGTCATTCCCATCCATATCAGTTAAAATCAACGCCCCTCCCGAGAAAGCCTTCTTAACTATGTATGACCCGTGATAATTTGGGGCCCACTTTCCTTGTAGCGCTTTTTTGCATAGGTAATAACTTTTTGAGAACCAAATCTCCTTCTTGAAACGCTCGGGGACGTACTTTCTTTTCAAATGTTTTCTTCATTCTTTTCTGGTATAACTGTCCGTGACACAACGCCACCAATCTTTTTTCATCAACCAAATTTAACTGATCGACCCGGGCTTGCACCCACTCTGCCTCTTCCAACTTTGCGTCCATTAACATCCTTAATGAAGGGATCTCTACTTCAATAGGAAGGACAGCTTCCATTCCATAAACAAGCGAGAATGGAGTTGCCCCAGTAGAGGTACGAACTGAAGTACGATACGCGTGGAGAGCATAGGGGAGCATCTCATGCCAATCTTTATATGTGAGCACCATCTTTTGGACAATTTTCTTGATGTTTTTATTGGCCGCCTCCACCGCTCCATTCATCTTTGGCCTGTATGGGGAGGAATTATGATGCTGGATCTTGAACTGGTCACACAATTCATTCATCATTTTGTTATTAAGATTGGTACCATTATCTGTGATGATTTTGTTGGGCAACCCATACCGGCAAATCAACTCTTTCTTTACGAACTTTACCACCACACTCCGGGTCACACTGACATAGGAAGCAGCCTCGACCCACTTGGTGAAATAGTCAATGGCAACCAATATGAAACGATGCCCGTTGGATGCTTTAGGTTCAATTGGTCCCATGACATCCATTCCCCACATAGCGAATGGCCATGGTGAAGATAATATATTCAAGGACGTAGGCGGCACGTGGATGTTGTCAGCGTATACCTGACATTTATGACAAGTCTTAACATACTTATAGCAATCAGTCTCCATAGTCGACCAGTAGTATCCTGCTCTGAGGATTTTCCTTTCCATCGCGTGTCCGTTAGCATGGGCACCAAAAGATCCCTCGTGGACTTCTTTCACAATTTTACTAGCCTCTGCCGCATCTACACACCTGAGCAGGACCATATCATGATTTCTTTTATATAAGACTTCCCCATCAAGAAAAAAACTGGCAGCTAATCTCCTTAAAGTTCTTTTGTCATTTTCCGAGGCATGATTGGGATACTCTTTGTCTTTCAGAAAGCGTCGGATATCATGATACCAGGGTTGCCCATCCTGTTCCTCTTCAACTGACTGGCAAAAGGCTTGTCGATCTCGGCGTTGAATCTGGATAAGGGGCATATCCTCCTCTTTACCTATTTTAAACATGGACGAGAGGGTGGCTAGGGCGTCAGCCAATTGATTGTCCTCTCAAGGTATATGTGCAAAAGTGACATCCTCAAAGTGCTCCAACAATTCCTTAATATAAGCTTGGTATGGGATTAACTTTGCATCTCGAGTTTCCCATTCACCTTTAACCTGATGGATAACTAGAGCTGAATCACCAAAGACCTCCAAGTTCTTGACATTAGCATCAATTGCTGCTTGTATTCCCATGATGCAGGCTTCGTATTCGGCCACATTATTAGTACAATCAAAGCCTAATCTAGCCGTGATAGGTACATATTGTCCTTCTGGGGAAATTAATATGGCTCTTATGCCATGACCCATTACGTTGGATGCCCCATCAAACAACATCATCCACTTCTCTTTTACTTCCTGCTCCGGCTCACTAAACACTGCCATTAAATCCTCATCCGGAAACCCTTGTCTCATCGGCTGATAATCACTTAGAGGCTGTTGAACCAAGTAATCTGCAAGCGCACTACCTTTAATTGCCTTTTGCGTAACATACACAATATCATATTCTGATAACAAAACCTGCCATTTGGCAATTCGTCCAGACAAAGCGGGCTTCTCAAAGATGTACTTAATCGGATCCATCCTAGAGATCAACCAAGTAGTATGACTCAACATATACTGTCTTAATCGATGAGCGGCTCATGCCAACGCGCAACAGGTTTGTTCCAACAAGGAATACTTTGCCTCATAGTCGGTAAACTTTTTGCTCAGATAGTAAATGGCATGTTCTTTCTTTCCAGATGCATCTTGTTGACCGAGCATACATCCCATGGCGTTACCTGTCACTGTCAAATATAGAATTAATGGTCTCCCTGGGACTGGAGGGACTAAAACTGGAGGGTCTTGTAAATAGAGCTTAATCTTTTCAAAGGCTTCTTGACAATCCTCATTCCAACTGATGGGCTGATTTTTGCGCAAGAGTTTGAAAATCGGTTCACAGGTGGCTGTCAACTGGAAAATGAACCTAGCGATGTAATTTATCCTTCCGAGAAACCCTCGTACTTCCTTCTCTGTTTTTGGGGCTGACATTTCTAAGATTGCGCGGACCTTATCAGGATCAACCTCAATTCCCCTTTCACTAACAATGAAGCCTAGCAGTTTCCCTGACTTTACACCGAAAGTGCACTTAGCTGGGTTCATTCTCAACCTGAACTTTCGGAGACGCTCAAATAGTTTTTGCAAATTATCGAGGTGCTCCTCTTCTGTTCTTGACTTGGCGATCATGTCATCCACATATACTTCGATCTCCTTGTGGATCATGTCATGAAACATTGTCACCATGGCTCTCTGATATGTTGCCCCTGCATTTTTCAAACCGAAAGGCATGACTTTGTAACAGAACGTTCCCCAAGTCGTAATAAAGGTTGTTTTCTCCATGTCCTCTTCAGCCATCTTGATTTGATTATATCCAGAGAAACCGTCCATGAACGAAAAGTAAGAGAACTGGGCAGTATTATCAACTAATACGTCGATATGAGGCAGAGGGAAGTCATCCTTCGGACTGGCCCTATTTAGATCCCTGAAATCTACACATATTCGCACCTTTCCGTCTTTCTTGGGGACTAGTACTATGTTTGCGACCCACTCCGGATATTTTGCTACGGCCAGGAAGCCTGCATCGAATTTCTTTTTTACTTCTTCTCGGATTTTTAGGGACATCTCAGGCTTCATTCTTCTCAACTTCTGCTTCACTGGTGGGCAATCAGGCTTTAAAGGCAGCTTATGTTCCACAATCGACGTGTCTAATCCCGGCATATCTTGGTACGACCAAGCAAAAATGTCGCTATATTCATTTAATAGTGACACTAATCGAGAGCGGTTTTCGAACGCGCCTATCTTCACCTCTTTTTTATCCTCCTCATTCCCCAGATTTATTAGTTCGACAGTCTCTTGGTGAGGTTGTATCAATCTAGATTCCTGTTCTACTAGCCTTAATAATTCCCCAGAAGGCTCAAATTCGAATTCTGTTTCCTCATCCGCTTGATTAACAAGACAGTCAAAATTATTCAATACAATACTAGCGTGATCGTCATTAGGCAAATTGTTTTCGGATCTGCAAATATGTGAAAAGGATAAGGTATGGATGTACTGAAAGGGGAAGAAAATATTGCTGAAAGAATTCTATGATATTTATTGATCAAACATATGTACAAAATATCGTTTATTTACAAAATTTCACAGCAATTACAAATTACATGTAGACTGAATTTAAAATCACAGGAAGCTCGATGATTTCCCAATTTTTTAGCTCCTGTCTCGGTGGGCAGACCATCACCAGGTCATCTATGCTGAGCAGCTCTTCTTTATCAACAACTGCTATCATATCTGGAGTCTCGAACCCGGCACTCCAGAAACTTTCTGAGATATGGCGCAGAGGGACCCTTTTAATCTGGGGCTTCCTTTTTTCCGATCTAGCCTCCTTTTTCTCTTCCTCAGTGAGTTTGTACCCTAGCCCGCACCTGTGCTTATTCTTAATCATCTGCAAAGGCTGGACTAAACCCCTGTTGTTTTGCCCCAGTTTATCTCCGGGATGAAATCCACTTTTCAACATGGTTTTGGCCATCATTAACAAAGCTTTTGGGGGTCGATATTAGTTCACCACCTCTCCCTCCTTAACAGTAGTAACATTAGCAATTTCTAAAGCTTGGAAATGAGTTTCCAAGGCTTCTTCAGCAGCCTCGATATAAGGAGTACTAGATGGTTTGCTGACCAGAAAGTTTTCTTCCGCGGAGACAATAACCAGCCTATTGTCTATAATGAATTTCAATTTCTGATGCAGCGTGGAGGGCACAACTCGGGCCGAATGAATCCACGGTCTACCGAGAAGGCAGCTATATGCCGGCACAATATCCATCACTTGAAATGTTATATTGAACAGAATTGGACCAATTTGAACTGGCAAGTCAATTTCGCCCAATACCTCTCTCCTAGACCCATCAAAGGCCCTCACCACCATAGAGCTTAGTCTCATATGAGTTTCTTCATGTGGTAGTTTAGCTAAAGTGATTTTAGGCATCACATTTAGTGAGGAACCATTATCTACTAACACACGGGCCAAGATATGATCCCTATACTTCACAGATATATGCAAAGCCTTATTGTGCCCTGCTCCGTTATCAGGGACCTCACTGTCTGCGAAGGTAAGGAAATTGTTGGCCGTAAGGTTATTAGCAATGCCTTCAAAATTCTCTACCGACAAGTTGTGAACCACATGAGCCTCATTCAATATTTTCAATAATACTCTTCTATGGGGCTCAGAATTCATCATCAACGCCAGTAATGATATTTTGGCGGGGATGCGGTTTAACTGTTCGACAACCGCGTATTCACTCTGACTGATCATTTTTAGGAATTCACAAGCCTCCTCATCAGAAACTGGTTTTTTAAGTTCCTTTCTTTCTTCCTTTTTGCTAATTTCTGGCTCGGGGACCTGCCCGAATGGCTTCTCCACAGGGTCTTTCTCTTTTATCCTCTATAGGGGTATAGATACGACCACTCCTGGTCATCCCCCCGATCCCCGCTATGTTTACCACCTCACGTGTAGATTCTTTCGAATTTTCGGGTTTTTCTTCTTCCTGTTTTCCCCCAAAAACTTCAGCATCATACCTCCAGGGTACTTCTTTATTGCTCTTGTATGGGAATGGCCCAGGCACTCTTATCGTGACAGGTTTTAGG
The DNA here is from genome assembly GCA_037954105.1 of Canavalia gladiata. Classification (NCBI taxonomy): domain Eukaryota; kingdom Viridiplantae; phylum Streptophyta; class Magnoliopsida; order Fabales; family Fabaceae; genus Canavalia; species Canavalia gladiata. The sequence goes on along the minus strand of CM075664.1, from coordinate 38,898,117 downwards.
CCTTCATGCGTTGGGGCAGCCATGTTGTCTGTGTAGCGAATAATCAACGGCCTTGGATATCCCGAGAATGCGTCATTGACCATATCCACCTCCTCCTCTTCTATCTCGATACAATTCACCGTAGGTCCTCCATGATTCGGCAAAGGATTACTCCCTATACTAGGGGCATCTTTTTCAAAATTCAACCATTTTGCATTTATCAAATTCTGCACCTTGTATTTGAATCCTTGGCAATTCTCAATTGAATGCCCAACCGCCCCAGCGTGATATTCACATTTAGCGGACGGATCATACCATTTTGGGTACGGTGGTTCTACGGGTTTCATGGGACACGGAGCTATCAAGGAATTTTGAATCAGGCAAGGAAAGAGCTCAGTGTAGCTCATGGGTATTGGGTCAAACTGTACTGGTCTTCTTTCATTGTTATTTGGCCTTCTTTGGTGGGGGTTAGTATTTGGGTTAGTGTTTTGGCTCCAAGGTTTTTGGGTTTGCTGTTGGGGCGCTATTTGTGATGACGTGGGTGGAATGTAGGGTGTCTGGTGACCAGGTTGAGAAGTGGCCACCATCTGAGGGTAGGCTGAGTATTGGGGTTGGTATGGGACTTGGTAATTAGGTGGCATGGCCATTTGTCTGTTCGGGTCGATGGTAACATGGTGGGCCTATCCATCCTTCTTTTTCCAAGAGTGACTGGTTGGTTTTTTCATGTTTACATTTCCAACTGTATTATATATGATCCGTCCTCTACGCAAGCCATTTTCGATCCTTTCCCCGATAAGTACCATATCAGAGAAATTTACCGACACGCTGCCGACCATCTTATCGTAAAATGGTGCCGGAAGGGTATCCATGAACATCCCAATCATTTCCCTCTCGAATAGAGGGGGCTGAACCTGAGCAGCCAACTCTCTCCATCGCTGGGCGTACTCCTTGAAAGTTTCTTCCTCCCTTTTGGCCATATTCTGTAACTGGGATCGATCAGGTGCCATCTCTATATTATATTTATACTGCCGGATGAAAGCATCAGCAAGATCCTTCCATGAGCGAATGTGAGTACGCTCTAATTGAGTGTACCAAGTAGCTGCAGCCCCGGTGAGACTGTCTTGGAAACAATGAATCAACAACTTATCGTCATATGCATGAGACGTCATCTTTCGACAATACATTGTTAGGTGACTTCTTGGGCAGCCGATCCCCTTATATTTTTCAAATTCTGGCATCTTAAATTTGTGAGGAATGATCACATCGGGCACTAAACACAAGTCGAATGCTTCTATTGTGCCATAACTACTGCCTTCTATAGCCCGGACCCTTTCCTCTAAATGCTGCCACCTTCCATCTATTTGAGCCTCACTATGGATAGGGTTATGTGATTGCATTCCAACTGCTTGATTATTGGCTATAGGCATCCCGTATGGACCATGATGCCTTAGTATGTGAGTGGAGGGGATTGGTGGATGGGGTGGTTGATAAGGGTTGGATGGGTGTGTGCCTTGTACGTTAGAGCCCGATGGGTTTTCAGTGACAGCGAAATTGGTGTAGTTTGGATTAGCATTTTGTGGTATGGATGAAGGGTTTATATGGAGTGTTTCTGTTGGGTTTATAACGACGCCTTGGACTGGCGGCAGGTTGGATAAGGGCGGTATGTAGTTGGGTGGCAGTCCGTATGGGTGCCATTCAGGATCCGCGACCTCTTGTGGAGGCATTGACACACCAGCTGTGCCCTGATTTTCTACCCCAGCGGGTCCCTCTGCGCTCTTCTTTTCCAACAATTTCATCATCTGAGCCATCTGTTCCTTTAACTGAGCCACTTCATTGCGCAGCTCTTCATTCTGTGCCTCTAGCTCATTCATGATCCTGACTTTAGAGCGTGTGCTATAAGGATGACGTGGAACTCGTGAATCTGCAATTTTGTTTTCTGTGAAAAAAAATGTTAGTTAATTATAAGTATTCTTTATAAATTTAAGTGTGTGCTAAGTGTGTGCCTATGATAGAGGACCCGTCATCTTGGCGAGTATTTTAACCGCGAGCGTGTTTTGGGTGAGTGTGAAATGGAAATTAATGCAGTATCAGACACAGATATGTAAGAAAGCAAATTCATCATTCATAGCATAGAATTTTTCAAGGTACAACTTGCTCCTCCTTTTCAGCTAGAGCGATGTATTTGTTCACTCTCAAGATCAATTCTTTACAAAAGTGAAGAAACTCTTCGACTTCGGGTGGAGTGTGCAGCGGATGTAATGATGCTTCGGCTCTCTTAAGCAACAGCGGGATTTCTTCAATAGCAGTATTTGCCAAGCTAGCCAATCTCCCAAAGCACTTGGTCCAGTGATCGGTCGTATCTTTGTACCATTGCATCTCATCTTGTAGATCACTGATACCCCTCTGTTGCATCCTGATTACTTCAATAACTTTCCATTTTTCTTCGTCAACTTGCTTTCCCCATTCGGCTAACAAATTCTGAATTTGTAGGTTCAAGCCTTCTATATGTTGTTGCAGCACACTCTTTTCATCTACTAGTCGACTGGTTTCTGCTTGTGCCCTATTCTTTTCATTCGTGGCTTGGTCCTTTTCCCGCCTGAGCTTATGAACACGATCCCTCAGTTGCTCGACTGTGTCTCTCATCCTCTGATTCCCTTGCAGAGCTGTGTCTCTTTCCTGCGCCCTCAGTCCCAATTCTTTATTAGCTGCCTGGAGACTCATATGGACTTTAGCTGCGTATTCTCGTTCCGACTTCTGTTGTTCTCTAAGACTTTCCATGGTAGTTTCTTTTTCTTGGTTTTCTCTTCTTAGTTCTGCATTTTCTTGTTGGGTCTTCAATATCCTTTCCTCTAGCTTGCTATTTTTTATGGTCATGATTTCTAGTTTTGCCCTCAACTCTTTAACAGTTTCATCCTCAATGACTACAGATTCTTTTTGACCTCCAGAGGTGGACCCTTTCGGTTTGAAAGGCAACTTAATTTGCTGTACTCTTTCTCGTACCCATTGTTTATATTCCGCTTTGGCCGCACAACTTCTAACCCCCAACTCCTTTCCCTTTAGTGTAGTCACGCTCCAAGCTTCTCTAACTCTTCGAAGTGTTTCGGCAAAATCACCTTCATAGTTCAGGATGAACGGGGTTAATAACTCGCCTGACGGGGGTTCCTTAATGGGGTAAGCCAATTGTCTTTGCCCCAGTATAGGGTTATAATTGATGCAGCCTCGGATCCCCATGAGTGGAACATTTGGGAATCCCTTACAGTGGTAAATAAGAGACGTCCTTTGCTGCCAAGCTGGCTACCATCTAATCTGATCTTCTGTTAAGTTGGCGAGGTGGGCAACCCATTCATGACTATTCATCTCTTTTAGTGGATAACACAACAAATCTGATATAGGACATCGTACTTTAGTATTTCTTTTGAATATGTGAGCTGTTAACCAAACATACAGCATAGGGAGACAACACACGAGCTTCTTTCCTTTTTTCTCATGGCAAAAATCCAACGTACCATACACATCAGCTAAAAGAGCAACAACGGGATTTTCCATTCTAGTTTTCCTGGCTAGAAATATGTCGATAGATGCTTGATCCACGAAGCCTTCTATGCTAGGAAAGAGCACCAAACCATAGATGGTGAGAGCTAATACATCTGAGAAGACATCCCACTGGTTACCGTCAGCCAAATATCGCAAATAGTCTTCAAGGAACTCCCTGGAAAGCCCCCTTATTCGGTTCTTATCCTGATAATCCTTCAGAAGATCACTATCCTGCAATCCCAAAGCTTGTGCTGTCACTCGGAACGAGGCATGGTGTTCCAAATGGTTATATGGCTTACTTCCTTCTAATGGCAAATCCAGAATCTGCTCATATTCCTCCAAGGTAGGTGCCATTTGGAAGTCAAGGAATGTGAAGCATCTGAGAGGAGGGTCGTAATACTGTGCTAAGGCCGTGATTGTGTCTTCCTGTATCCTGACCTTCAACAAACCCAATATATTTCCGTATTTCTTCGTCAAAGACATTTGTTGTATGTTGGTCAATTTATTTCCATACTCTTCTAAGACCGATGAATCTACCGGCCTGGCGCTAATATGTCTCTTCTTCCTCAACTGTACTGTTTCCACATTAATTTCCATTTCACCCTCTTCTTTTATACTCTTCAAGAATCTAGGTCCTTAAAAGAAAAGAAAACAAAAATAGGCGCACAAGTCAGATATTTATAAAGCAGATGAGTGCATGGTAAGGTAGGACTTATGAAGATGAAATGCTTTTATTTCGATGCATGTTATGGTTGATGTACATGCATGTAAGATGTTATGTGAATTTAAAACGTGCATGCGATATGCATATAAGCAGGGCTCTTGCATTGGTTCTGTACTCTACCCCTCTTTTTCTTCTTTTCTCTCTCTTTTTTTTTTGTTGTTTTTGTTTTTGTTTTTTTTTTGTTTTTGTTTTTATTATTTTTCTTTGTTTTTTTTTCGTCACGCCATTTATTTATCATACAATAAATAAGTAGAAAAGAACTGTGTGCCCTTTCAGTGTCCTATAACGGGTATCCTGTCCTAGGGAGCTAGGCTTCTCTAATGCATGAACCTCTCATAAGGGTGGTTTGTATTCTTAAGGTATCAAGGTCACTAGAGCCAAGTTCCAATTTACGATGCTTGCTACAATAGTAGGGAATGCTACCAGTTGTAGGGCATTGCAAATAGGACGCACTCTAGCTGGGGTTTTCGTGATTGTCAAACAGGACGTGCATCTAAAGTGACACCACTAGACCCCTCTATCCTAGGCTTCACTCAGACCCGGGTATAGGGCCCCACTCGTGAGAAATGCATATGCAATGTATGAGGGCACACAAGTAATTGGGATACCTGCAATTGGGGAAATGTACGGATATATATATTGCAATTTATAGTTCGTCTACCCTAAGGTTTATATAAAGAATAAACACACATATAACAAGCAGATAAAATGAATCAATGCAAATAAACTGGAAAGGGATCGAAACAAAACACACTCAATTGAAATGGGCTTGACTCTCTAAGGGTCCCCAGTGGAGTCGCCATCTGTCGCAACCGTAATTCCGACGAGTAGACGAACTCGCTAGAAATTTAAAAATAGAATTTAATTGAATGTGGAGCCGCCACCAAATTTTATTTTAAGGGAAAACATTTGGAAAAACCCTAACTTGAGGAAGAAAATCTAGGTTCGGGAGTCTGTTACGAGTAAGGAAGGTATTAGGCACCCTACTCGCCCGTTCCAAGGAACGGTACCCTTAAACTGAGCGTGTGATATTTTGAAAACTATTTGATCCCTTAAAATAGAATAGAAAATAAATAGGTTCATGGAAAAATATCCTGACAGGATTTGATCCTGCTCCTACGTATTTCCCGGTGCAATGGGAAATTCAAGGCTACGTAGTTCTGGTTTTGAAAATTACTTTGGTAGAAAAAGAGTATTTTGAAAGGAGATTAAAAGGAAAATTATTGATCCACATGTACAGAGTCGAAGGCAAGCGAGGGTTGCACGACGACCCATATGATTCTCCAAACATCGAAAGACAGGGTATGCTGCACTTTCAACTTTGGAGTTCATTGTGTGAGATCTTGAATTATTTGGAACTTTGAAAATCATATTTTGGAGAAAAGGGAGTAATTTTGAAAAGATATTAAAAGGGAGATCCTTAATCCACCTGCACAGAGTCGAAGGCAAGCGAAGGTTGCACGACGACCCATATGATTCTCCAAACATCGAAAGACAGGGTATGCTGCACTTTCAACTTCGGAGTTCATTGCGTGAGATCTTGAATCATTTGGAACTTTGAAAATTATATTTTGGAGAAAAGGGAGTAATTTTGAAAAGATATTAAAAGGAAGATCCTTAATCCACCTGCACAGAGTCGAAGGCAAGCGAAGGTTGCACGAAGACCCATATGATTCTCCAAACATCGAAAGACAGGGTATGCTGCACTTTCAACTTCGGAGTTCATTGCGTGAGATCTTGAATCATTTGGAACTTTGAAAATTATATTTTGGAGAAAAGGGAGTAATTTTGAAAAGATATTAAAAGGAAGATCCTTAATCCACCTGCACAGAGTCGAATGCAAGTGAAGGTTGCACGACGACCCATATGATTCTCCAAACATCGAAAGACAGGGTATGCTGCACTTTCAACTTCGGAGTTCATTGCGTGAGATCTTGAATCATTTGGAACTTTGAAAATTATATTTTGGAGAAAAGGGAGTAATTTTGAAAAGATATTAAAAGGAAGATCCTTAATCCACCTGCACAGAGTCGAAGGCAAGCGAAGGTTGCACGACGACCCATATGATTCTCCAAACATCAAAAGACAGGGTATGCTGCACTTTCAACTTCGGAGTTCATTGCGTGAGATCTTGAATCATTTGGAACTTTTAAAATTATTTCTTAAAAAAAACTTTAGAGATTTGCGAAGAGAAATCTTAGTTATAGACTTTTAACTTGATCCCGGATATTACAAGTTGTGGAGCTATATGTGTGAGCTTTTAATTGGATGCTTAAGCTTTTTGCATTGTCTTAAACTTTTGGAAGATAGGTCTGGGATTCCAGACTCATGGGAACATTCAGTATTATCAAATTATTCGTGAAGCCTAATCGGCTCAAGATCAACTGTTGATCAGGCTATTCGAGCGAATTTCCTTAGATTTTAATCATGTTGTTCGTCTTTATCATTGAGGTGTCTTGAAGGACTCTAGAATCTTACCTGATTCCGTGGTCATCTATGTCTATACAGAAACTGACCTTGTGCAGAACCAAAGAGCCCAGAATTAAACTGCAAATCTGAACGTGACTCATAAAGCTAATAAGCTACTCTGGGAATTAGAGTGTTCTACCCGTTCAGGGCTAGCATTGTTAATGTTTCATAATGCAGTCCTTTGAACAAAATTGACAAAGTCTTAGAGGTTTGTCAAGCCTCAGGGTACACTTTTATTACCAGTTTATCAGTTTTCATCATGAACGAGATTAATTACACACTAAGGGCTACCAGCTTTATTTTTTAGTGGGGTTCTTTTTACTCAGGACCAGGATGGATTCTTTGGCATTTCCTGTATCCTGGTACTTCGCTTACCCATATGTCAAACTGCTATTGCCTTGGCTCTACCAGATCAAAAATTGACTATTGATGAATCATGGAATGAATTCCCCTTTCCTATTTTAGCAAATCTCAGAATCTGCCTTGACAGCTTTAGCAGAAACTCATAGTCTTGGGACTTCAAAGAGACATATACAAAACCTGCAATCATCTTAGGCCTAGGAACTGCTGACTAGAACATACAACAGTTTGTCTAGGTGAGTGTAGAAACTCTGCCCAATAGCAGAACTCCAACTCAGCCTTCTAAAACCATGAGTTGCCGGGGATAACATTCCATTTCACCGCCAGACCAAGAAGGGTTCTAAGGCAAACTGCTAGACGTCTGGTCAGGAATTTTAACAAGGGTGAATTCTATATCAAACGACTGGATCCATCACAGGGTATAATGTTGTAGCTACTTTGAGGTTCAATTCCTACATCTGATTGTTATTATTCCTAGAATCATTTGGTGCAGGATGGAAAGCTACTATTTTGTACTGGATATTATTCTCTGGTCTCTGTATCCTCACTCCCAGTTCTGTAACTGCAGCATCCAGACTTGCCTACCATGAGTCAGGACATGAGGGTTTTAAGCTACCGGATATAGTATTCGGCCATCTAAACTAGCTCTTAGGATCCCCAAGCAACTAGCTGGAGGGTTGGCCAAGGGTGTAGATAAGGACAAATTCCAACCCATTAGTTTAGCCTTTACTGGTTTTTCATTGGGATCCAATTGAGATCCTGTCTTGTGTCCATACAAATCTACCAGAATAGTGACTTGGCGTCAGGTACAAGTCCTTGAACTCACGCACGCTGTTGTGCCCCACAGGCTAACCTCTTATGTACCCCCCAGTTTTAAGAGTGCAGTATCCAAACCTACAGTTTGGAAGCTAGGAACATGAACCTTCTGCATCAGCCTACTGTTTTAGTTCCTGAACCTGAGCCTCTTAATTAACTACTCAAGGGTACTTTTCATGATTTGTGGATGGTAGTTTTTTCTAATCTTCCTCTATTCTGGCATATGTTAAACCTCTGTAGGCCTAAACACTGGTGCAGCTAATCCTGGCTCAATCTGGTTATGTCTATAGAATGAGCGATGGTACCGAAGTTGGCTAATGTCATCATTTTGGAGCTTATGTTACTGTGCCCTGACTCAATACCCTGTTATGTTCTAAGATAAATTTCCTGAAATTGCTACCCCTTCTCTGCTCAAAAAATGGATTTAGACTCTGACTCCGTGTCTCACCTAGGTCAGTTACCCTATGTCTCTTGACAACTAAGAAAATTCTGAAGTCTGCTTTTCCTGGATCCTATTTTGTATCGGTGAGCATAGTACCAGCAATCAAGGTAATGCTTATCTGAATTGTAATTTACAGGGCTATTATTAAGACTAAATGAACCAGTCACACATCAAAAGCTTTACCATGTGCTGTGGTATGATTTAAGGTATTTGATATGATCCAGGTCTAGGCACAAGTTTAAGAAGCTACAGAGGTACATCAGAGGAAAAGCAGATCTGCAATTGCCCACCATAGCCTATATTCAACAAGTTGGCAATCTTTTCCCCAACCTCTAGTTGAGAGATAGTTTATACTGCTAAATTGAAAGTTTACCGAACTTGTACCAGGCTTAAACATAAACAGGTATAGAGAGTCTCTGGCCTACTGCCAGTGCCAAATATTTGCCACAGACCAGGATTGGGAACCTCCTATAAGAAGCAGAACCATTCACTGGTCTAACAGATCTGTATCTATTGGTTCCTTAGCTAGATTTTGATCAGACTCCCTCAATTCTATGGTATACTTAGAGACTGCTAGAGCGAGTCATTCCTGTCAAAATCAATAGCCCTCAATGAACCTATTACAGTCTCCCTCTATGCTGTGAAGCCAATCGTATTATGTCAGGTCATCAATTTATCTCCGACCTCGCTTCTGCCCTGAGGCTCCTAGAAGCCTGTTAATCCCAAAATCATTTTTCAGGACCCAGAGAGGGTTTAGCCGAACCTGCGACTTCCAAATGGACTACCAGAACATTGCTACAGGACTCAGGCAAGAGTAGACTTAACATGAATAGTCTACCGTTTGCTAAATTCCTTACAGAATGTGCTTTTGGATTGGGCTGAGACTCATCTTAGTGCCCAACTAGCCCAGTAGGATAACTGCCCCTGGCCTTACACTGGCACCTATGACCATAGATGCTGGACCTTCCATTTGTCCCAGGATACCTGTCATACTTTACAAACAGGCAGCTTATTTCCTAATTGGCTCCTAATTAGGTAATCATTGAGCTTTCTTACAGGGATCAACTATTTCTCTATCAGTTTGGCCACATTAATGAGTCACCATGATCAAGGCTTCTTATGCCATTACTATGGAGCTCATATTGCCATAGGCTAAGGATCAACATTCCATCACATGTTTATTTTTGACAGACTTCCTCAAATTGCAAACTCTTATTCACTAAAGACATCCACTCAGGTTAAAGTTATTTTAATTCTATTGTGTGTTCTGTTTTTCTGCGTTCAGGTTTACTCCTCCTACTGACCAGAGATCTTTTTACTATATTTGGGGTTTGATACTGCTTTTCAACTCCTAGTTCAGACATGAATTGAAAGCTCAGTGGTACAATAATCCTGCTGATGTTAAATCGCCAACTCTACTTGGGCAAAATGGTCCATTATGGGTTAAAAATGTATTTCAAATAATCACCAAACAATGACTGTCCTATGAATCAATCGATTTTGATTCCTGCAACGCTAAACTTTTGATTGAATGATTTCCAAACATGATTCAAATAGAGCAACAGCAGGCATGCACAAGCCATCGTGGCAATATGCTAAGATATATTAAGCTTCCTTGAGTAAATTCATCCTTAAAATTTCAGAAGAATGCTATGCTAACACAGAATTGGTGAAATTTACTAACCTGAAACGAAGTGTCTTACAAAACTTCGAATCGATTCCGGAATTCACTAAAATGGAATTCGTGTGGATTTCTTCCTACTGAAAGTGATGCGGATCAAATGCAAGAGGCTTTCAAGGAGCGTGGAAGTTAATGGGCGTCCAAAAATTAGAAAGACGAAGGAAAGGAGTCCAATTCTTCTTTCAGGAAAACTCAATACTTTCAATCCCAGCAGAACCACGTGAATAGGTCAAGCTTCCGTCAAGAAATTCCCACTGAAATTGTGATGGATAGTGAACAAGACTATATCAGCTTCGAGCCAAAAATTTCTCCCAGAGTAGTGAGAGATTCGAAATGAATTCAAAGGAACAAGAACGTGATTCCCTTCCTGAAGTTCTGAGAGTCTCTTGAAAGCTTAGAGCGGAGTCAAGAGAATCGAAGACGAAGAATGTTCCTTCTTCCTAGAGAAATTCCACAAATTCCTTCCCAAAATTCCAAGAATCAGCTTGAAACCTCTCTTCCCCTATACCTCTGTATTCTCTCAATCCTTTTTGTGCCAAAAAAGTCCCCTTCAAATTCTCCCCAAAATCTCTTTTATACCCCCTCCTTAACCATGGTAATACCCCACCTTCCTTTAGTTAATTTCTAACCTACGAATAACAACCCTACCTAACTTTTAACTAACCCTAACTAATTCCTAACTAACCCTAACTTCCTAGGACAAAGACCTATTCTTTTCTTCTTTTATTTTCTTCTCTTTCCCCTTTCTTTATTATGATTATTATTATTATTATTATTATTATTATTATTATTATTATTATTATTATTATTTATTATTTTTTGCATTTCTTACTATTGACCCTCTTATCTTTTCCTATTTTTATTTCTATCTTTTCTCTTGTCTTTTCCATTCATTTAGCCTTTATGATTCAATTAAAAATTCTCGGACGGAAATTGGTATTCACAATCATATTTTAGTAAAAAAAAAGAAGGTACACCACAATAATAGAAAGAGTAGAAACTTCTATAACATAACATTAACCGATAAAACTTGTAACACAATTATAAGAAGACAATTAAAATAATTAGCCCTCTGCCTATATATGGTGAAAAACTAGGATTAATTAAAATATATGTACATTTGGATTGATTTGAACATCATAACAGTAAATTCTATGCAGTATTATCAACAAAAGGAAACTGAATGAGAAGTCTCACAGACTTGTAAAGTTCACCATTGCGGTCATACAAATGAACTGCACAAATACCTTCTCTTAGTTCAGATACAGGTAAATATGTTTGTCCCGTAATATCATGTATCTTGGAAAAGTCAATATCAACGACTTTGAAGTACAAGAAGGCCAATTCGGGAACCAATTATCAATTGTCCTTGTATGCTTGGTAACTCTATCAGCTAGAGCTCCAAGAATACCAACATGTATATCGATCATTCATTTATTTAGGTTACATGACTTAGAGTTATGCTATTTTTATTTTTGTAGTGCTAATGCATTTTTCACTTCTTTCACATCTTGCGCGTTTGCGCGTTTGTAGCGCTAGTGCATCATATCATATGTTTATTATTTTTTTTCTTTCTCTTCTTGTTATATTATGTATCATATTTTTAATTTTTTTATCTTTTTTATTCTTCACTTTATATATATTATGTTTAAAATTTTAAATATTTTTGCGTTGATCAAAAGTATTATCTCTACATAAAAGTCAAGAGGAGAATAAAGATTATAGTGTGTTGGGCTGAAGTCTGAATGTCACCCGTCACCCAGGTAGAAAATCACTTTTTACATCGATTATAATCTTAATTGATGTAGAAAGTCCAATTTTTTTAAAATATTTATTTTGTTTAAGTATACTATAATATTATTTATTCATAATACTTGCATATATAAACAGAATGATCAGACACACAAAACAGAAATTACAGAATTTATATATTTAAACTAAATACATCATTATTTATTATTAAATTTTAATTTACAAATGAAATAAATTAAAATTACATCAAATGTGTTGTAATTTTAAAAGTTTTAAAATAACGATTTAAGAAGAAATTGTTAATCACTAAATAAAAAATTTTAGTTCAAAACTGTACTTGGACAATTGAAGATTGAATACAATGAATTGTTTATTTATTCAATAATATACTCATTGTATTTAACCTTTAACGGAAAACTAAGGATGTGCTCATATATGTACTCAAGAAAAGAAACCAACTTAACTTAAAAAGATCAACATGCAATTTAGACATATAATTATGGTAATTATCATTTTAGTAATCAATAATAAGTTATAATTAACTGCAAGTAACCTATCTCATATCTATTATGACCTTAATAAACTTAGTTATGGATTCTTTATGAATTAAAAATATTTCCTTAATAATTTATCTACAGAGACTATAATTTAGGTTATATTCTTAAGTCATAAAGGTTGTTCAATGTTTTAAAACCAGGTTCATGCATTCAACTATTACCTATATTTAAAACGAAATCAATATTATAACATACATATCACCAAAGGTGTAGAGGCTTATTTGTTCAAGCTAACACAAGCAAACTTTCACATAAATACATCACAGTCAACACAGCAATAGTAGAGCGGTGGCCGGGCGGTGTCCGAGCGAAGGCATAATAGTATTCGAGCGAAGGCACGTCGTTAGCCAAATAAAAAGCTTGCAAATTATAGAAAACAACTAAAATAAATGTAAATTTCAGTTATAATAACAAAAGGAGATGGATAAATAACGACAAAGACGACGAAGGTTGCTCATATCTAAAGGTGCGTGACGACGTCTTCAAATGGAGACAATGTTCACAACGGCGACCATGACCACAAACGTAATGACAGAGTGCAATGAAGAGCAACAACGACGGCGAAAATGGCTAAGATGTAAACGAAAATAGAGAGAAAAGGCCGAGACGGAAAACTAGGAATTTAGAGAATGAGATTGAAGACGACCAAGGTCGAAAAAAGGAAAAGGGGAAGACTTTTTACATCGGTTGTTTCTCAGAACCGATGTAGAAACTACTTACTACAGAATAACTGAGGTAGAATCTTTGCCATTTTATTTACAAAAATGTCATCTCCACCTCTTTACATCGTTCCCTAAGAAACGATGTAAAAAATTGTTTTAAAAAATCGACTTTCTACAGCAATTATTCTGTAACCGATATAGAAAGTACTTTTTACAACAAAATTCTGTAACCGATATAAAAAGTACTTTTTACAACGGTTGTTTTGAAAACCGATGTAGAAAGTTCACATTTATTTACAAAAATGTCACCACATTTTTTATTACATCAATCCATGATCAACCAATGTAAATTTCTGTTATAAAATGTTATTTTTCCATTAGTAGTAATACAAAAATATAATATAGATCATAAATATTGTTAATTAATTAATAATGATGATAGCAAATGTTGAACAAAGAATGATGATGATAAATTAAAGATATATAATATTTTTTTAAATTAAAATATAATATTATTAATTTTTTTATAATTTTAAAAATTAAAATAAAATTATTTCAATCCTATTGTAATTAAACATGTGTTGTTTTGTGTTTTGTATTTAAAAATAAAAAATTGAAAACTTAAACATTTCGAAAAGAAAATTTTAAGATATCAAATTGAGAGTTTTTTTTTTTTTTTGAAAAATACACGTGTTTAACCGAGTAAAAAACAGGCCAATCAGGTTATAAAAAACATAGATATTATATTAAAAAAAGAGCTGTACCAGGTTAGGTTGCCTGTTATAAGTATAGCTCAAGTTTTATATAGCATAAATGGATCTACAAATTTAAATGTTATGTATAGTTAAGTCAAAAAATTTAGAAAGTAAAAAACTAAAAGTAAAGGATGCCTATAATTAAAAATTATTTTTATGTAAAAAATATTATATTGTGTAAATTTTATTATTCTAAGACTTTTTTTTTATTTATCACAATTTTTTAAAAGATAAAATTTAAATATATAACACTATATATGGTTGTGCGAATTTAAACTTGATCGAAATTAAACTTATGAATATACCAAATTAAAATTTGAAGTTTCAAAACTTGAACTAATTAAATCAGTATTAAGTTGAGTGATGTGATTAGGTAAAGTTGAGTCTTGAGAGACCAAGTACTTTAACAAAGATTTTTATACTTAAATTAATTAAAAAATATGATAAATATGATTTTTAAAATAATTAGTACATAAATTAATAATTTTTAATGATGTGGTAATCTATGTTTGAACGGTAATGATTTAAACTTAAAGATAATCAGAAGATTAAGTACAAATTATAATGAACTCTTGTGACCAATTAAGGTAATTCAACTTTTTTAAGTAATGAACCGAATGTTACCTTATGGTCGTCACTTAAGAGATAACGGTGAAAAGCTTCAACATGAAGGCCTCTCCTTTGAAATCTGTCAATAATGGCTTCAGCATGTTTATTGGTAGCATGACCATATCCATGCCCACTGTCGCATTCCGTGAAAACTCATTAAGAACATTGTGGATTCCCTCTGGAGGTTCCAACATGATGCTTCTCTTGAAACAAAAGCAGAGTTTGAAGTGCTATTTAGACATTTTATTCTAGCTAGTATTGATTCAATCCTAAAATCAAACTTTTGAAGAGGATCACATTTAATTTTAGAGAAAAATTAATGCACAATCAATTTAGTCAATCAATTATATTTCTCTAATTTTTTTTTTACTTTTGAATTAGATAAATATTAATTTTAAAAGTAAGTGATGATAATATGTTTCCCATAAAATTTTATGGAGCACAAATTAATAAATACATCAATAAAAAATATATTAACAATATAACCAATCTTATCCACTAGAAACGAACAGTACAAATTTAAATACTTATCTTAGTTTTCTTTTTTAAACTATGTGCATATCCCGTCTATGGATTTAACATAGAAAAAAGAACTTGAACAAAAAAAATATTTCTAACACAAGAAATTGTAATATCATTAAAACCAATAAGAATAGTATCAGAACTTACATTCGATAGTATAAATTTTTGAGATGTTTTTGAAAAAATTTATATCGTAGGATAAGATATGTGGTAGTATTAACTTGAAAAATTTGTTCATCTATGATGTAATTTCATCAGATTTGACAGTTCATCTAGTTGAATTAGGAAGCAGAATCAACAAGAGCTTTATCTTTATGTTAAACGAAGGAAAAAAAATCTTACAAATTGGATATTTATTTCATATATGAAGATAAGCGTATCAATAATTAAATAATAATTAATTAAAAATAAAATTTGTAAGTTAAATAATAAATAAATAATTTTAAATATTTAAAATTAGAATAATAATAATAATAATAATTAATTCTAAATATATAAAATTATAATTGTAATAACTAATTTTAGATATTTAAAATTGAAATACTAATAATAACTAATTATGAGAGTTAAAGTGAATAATTGAAATACAATTGTTTTTTCAACATAGACTCCTATAACATAACATCAACTATGACACAATCATAAGAGGACAACTTAAGTAATTAGCCCACTGCCCGTGTGGTGAAAAACTTGGGTTGATTTGAACATCATAATAGGAAACTAACTATATGCAATGTTATCAAGAAAAAAGAAATTGAATCAGAAGCCTCACAGACTTGTAACATTCCCCCTTGACATCACCCAAACAAACAGCACGAATGCCTTCTCTTATCTCAGACACAGGTAAACATGTTTGTCCACCAAAATAATCTCTTTCATGTATGTTACGATGAAGAACTTCGATGTGCAAAAGGGCCAATTCTGGAAAAGTTAATGGAAAGCTAATCTCCTCATTCCACACAGGTACCCAATTGTCCTTAATTATCCTTGTATGTTTGGTAGCTCCATCAGCTGGGACACCAATAATACCAACCTGTAGATGGAACATTCATCTATTTATGTTACATGATTAAGAGTTATACTCATTTTATTTTATTTTAATTTAATTCTAGTACATTTTTCACTTCTTTCACATCTTGATTCTATAGTGCTAGTGCATCATATTATATCATGAATTTTTCTCTTTATTTCTCTTCTTGTTACATCATATCATGTTTCACATCGTTCATTATTTCTCTATCTTCTTCTTCTTTTTTTTCCTATTGTTCACTTGATGTATACCATTTTTCAAATTTTAAATGTTTCCACATTGATCAAAAGTATTACCTGTACATAAAAGTTAGGAGGAGAATTAAGATCAGTGTGTTGGGCCGAAGTCTGAATGCCACCCATCACCCATGTACACCAAAATCTGCTTTGTCATCATATAATATTATTGGGGCATAAATATAAATAAAAAAATTAATAGACCAAAGATCATTTGTTGTAGTTCTAAATATGAATAGACATGTGCATTCCCTCCACCTGAAGAGTTTTTTGGATTGGTCGACTTGCTCTTGGATCGAAAACCTCATTATTGGGGCCAATATTCAACAAGATGTCTGGTTTCTTAACATAGCCACAGCCGCCATTGGCTCTAAACATTCCTTCCATGTACTTGAGTAAGTGACTACTTTCCTTTAAGGGAAAGGAATTGCAAGTGAACAAGGATATTCACTAAACATTGTTTAATTTCTATTAATAATTTTAAACAATAGAAAGAAAACACCAACTTTCAAGTATTGCAAGAAGTAATAAGAATGCATGTCAGATTTTCATATGGTTTTTAACAAAAAGGTTATGCAAGTCATTATTAGATATTTTGTATTATATCTTCCCTGAGACTCTAGGAAACGAGGAGGTAACCCCATTCACCAAAGGATTGGGCAAGCTATTTTGAAATGGTTAATGAAATGTTTTTTACCATGCCTTTAGCGAAACTCTATCCTATTCAAATTATTATTGGGTTATGTTAAGTGTCGTTAACTACTATTTGAGTGGTAAATTAGGGAAGTAAAATGTGTGTTTTAGAGTGTGTGTTAGCATAAAATTTTGTAAAAATTATTTCCATTCTCTGGAAGAGATCATGGTAAGTGTTGATTTTAAGAGCAAGGGAGTAACATGATCATTTAGAAAGATTTGATCTTCAAAATTCTCACTAAATGTTTTTCACCATCTAAATTCATCAAGATGCACGAAATTACTTGTTTCACACAAAGAGAGGTGTAACCTTTCTATGGGGATGAGAGATTCAAGAAACTTTTAAGGAAGTCTCCACTCCATAGCATCGTGCATTATGGACTTAAACCATTAATTACGATTAGACGTTTTTTTTTTGGATTCACATAATATAAATACTGAGGATGAAGGTAAAAAATTAATTAAGATTCTAACTTCAAATTAATGAGTATTAAACGTAAATCATAAAGTTCTAGAAAGAAGAGGAGTAATGAAGCTTGAAATTCATGATATTGTATATGTTCAAGGTAAAATAACTTTTCATTAATTTAACAGCTTTGACAAAGTATGTTCAGACCATACAATTAAGAATTCGTTAGCTGTACACAGATAAAAAATTTAGGTCTATTTAATTCGTCGAGTAACCTAGCTCAACTTATTTTGCAAGTCTAATGTCGGTTGGATTTAAATGGATCGAATTATCCACTTACTTAGCTTTAAATAAAATTTTAAATATTCTTCTTCCTCTTAGTAGGTTGTTATTTTAATAAAAATAAAAATAATTTTATTTTCTACAAAATTCTCTTTATTAATTTCTCACCAACATTTAAATTTTCTTTCCATTTTCTTCAACTTTTAACATTTTGTAGAATTTTATTAAGCAACCAAAACTGAAATTCTATTTTCTTTAAATTATACATTATTTTCTTATTCTATTTGCACAATCAATTATCATTTAACTACCTTAACTATTCTCTACAATTGTATTCTCCAACGGTAATTTTTAACTAAGTTTACATTATCTTTATATTTAGTGTATTTAAATACCATTTTAAAATTCAAATAAAATTATCTTAATGAAAAGATTCAAAATAAAAATTTAATTATATTTTTGTTTTTACCTTTTAATTCTTATTATCATTAAATTTTTTCTAGAAATTTAACATAACCAAATATTGTACAAGTAAGTGTCTAGTTGTCGTAAAAGGAAATAAATAAAGACAATGTAAAGGAAAGAAGAGAAAATTAAATGAACTATGAAAGTACTAGACAATAATCTTAAGATTTTATGTTAGTTTAAAACTAGCAATTACTTTCAAAACACTACGACTATTGAATTATTTAACATGAACAAAATTAACAAAACAATATTATATTTAAGAAGAAATGAAAGGAAAGAATCGATTTCACATGAAGGAAAATGGAGATCTTTTTTTTGAATTTTTTATAACTTTAGGAAATCAAATGATTTGACGTGAAAACAACAATCTCTTTTACATCACTACAATTTACGCTATTGTCAAAAATTTTGTTCATGTATCATACTTTATATAAACACGTCTTAAGGTAATATTAGTTTGAAGTGAGTTTTTATCTAATGTCATTTACATGCAACTTTTTTTCTATGAAACTCTTTTAATTCTTATGTTTGTTATTTGCTACTTTCTTTTTGATATTGACGACTCTTGAAGATAACATTAAATATAAATATATAGTTTATATTTTATCCTCAATTACTATATAGATGGAGAAAAAAACATTACCAGCAAATTGCGTGCTATCATTTGAGCTCCATGCATCCATCCAATCATAGGATCATTTATAGGATAGGAAATAGGATATATCCCAAGTAAATTTCTTTGAGTAAATCTATAGAATAAAATAGTATCAATTAATGTGATGTGAATAATATGACAAAAGAAAGGAAATAACTTCCATTTGATTGTCTAAAACTACATGTATCACCGTGCTAGTCTTTTAAAGATTTTGTCCAACAAATTTATTTTTTTAATATTTAAACCATCATCATATTAGTCTCCTAAAGATTTTATTACTAGATTTGTTTCTAGATTATAGATTTATTTTATTTCTAAATTGCTCTGTCCAAGATCTAAGATATCACTATATTCATGATAAAATCTTTGATGAACTAATTTAATTATAAATTAAATGTTTTAGGATTAATTTGGTTACAAAATTTTTAAAATTAAAACTAAAGTAATGATACAAAAAATTATAAAATTGTTTGGTGAAAAAAAACTTGATGTCAAATTAAGTGATTCATAAAATTTTAGACACTCGATAGTCCTCAATTTAAAGTTTTGAATAATTTTAAAATTAAAACAAATTTTTAATTTTATAATTCAATTCTCAATTTTTTGTAGTTTCTAGTTTCATAAAATTATAAGATTTATTTTTTGTTAGTCACAAAAATAATGATAAAATATGGTAAACTAGTCTAATTAATTATACTCATGAAGAATGAGCTATAGTGGAATTGGACGGTGGAGGGTGCAAGATAATGAAGACTTTGGTACATGAAGAGCTTTGGACGATTGCAACCACAGTAGCAAAAGGTGCTTAGACGGTGCTGACAATTAAAGATGTCATATATTGTTATTGATAGAGTTTTAGATAAAAGATATGTAAAGACTCAACTTTGTTCGAATTTATTTTTAAATGTTGAATTTCTGAAAGCGAGGGAAAATAGAAAAAAATATTTATAATAATAGTTTAAACATTTTTTTCTTAATCATTTTATTATGTTTTACAAATTAAAAAAAATTCAAAAAATATTAACAATAAAATTTAATCCTTATAATTACCTTCTTTTTAGAAAAACTTTAAAAAATATATTAGTGATAGATATATAATAAAAATAAAGATCTTCTTTAATTAATTGTTCTAGTTATTATCACACGCTTCTCTCCCTTCATTCAAGGAAGCAAATCAATACATATGAGGGAGGGTTTAAGGAGATGAAATGTTGTAGTTCCAAAGTTGGATTCCTTCCACCCTCACATACACTCTTTCTGAACAGAAATGGCATCATCTCTGCCAACAAATTTCTTTTACTTCAATTTCATAAATTCTGTTTACGCTTCTTACAATAATCACATTCTTGGATAGCTTTCACACCAATTACTAAGGCTACAACTCACCATCTCTGCCAGCAATTCAGGAGAATCGAAGTGGCTTAAGACTGAGAAATAGTAGCCTAGTAGATCCAATTCTACTTAGTCGCAATGCCTTCGGATTAATTGTATTTGTGTATGACTCGCTTTTTATCAAACTCAGTAAACATTGGGATGGTTTTTGGTTTTTCTTGTCAAGAGCTTTAACAATAGTTTTTGTTTTTAATAAATATTCAACAAATTTTAAATCTCAAAAAACGTATCCTAAATTTTTGTAGTTTCTATTTTTACATGTTTTTTTTGAAATACTAACAATTTTCAATACAACCATCTGTCCTCCTCATATGTATATATAAATGGGAAATATTATTTTTAAATAAATAAAAATTATAAATTATATATTTTAAATAAATATTTTAATTCTAAATCCATACTAAAATTTAAATTTGTCCGAGTATGTAGTACTGTACCTGTCTTAAACAATGTGTATTAATGTATTTAGAGTATTAAATATAAAATTAATTCAAAATTATACCTTCTTGTTAGATTTATCAAAATTTATAATCGGTTGAATTCCGTTATCATCAAAAGTTAAATTGTTTTCAATTTTTTTAAAAAAAATTATCACAATTATTTTTTTAAATTTTAATTTTAATTTTTAAACAAACTCTCTTTAAAATATTTTAAAATTATTTCTCGATAAAAAAATTTCTTAAAACAAATCAAACTTTGTTTATATTTTATTCTTTTATTATGAATAAATAAATATATTATTTAAAAAAAATTATTTTTCATGTTAAGAAGGGATAAATAAATTTTTATTTAAAATTATATATTTAACTTTTGGTACATTTTTTAAAATGATATTTTCTAATTAAATTACAAATCTATATTTTCACATTATATTTTTTTAAATATTTTTTTTAAAAATAAATTTTGATGAAGACTCTATTTTTATATTTTTTTGAATTAAAATTATTTTTTTTATAAATTTTTCATCTTGTCATAATTTAGGTTGCGATAGTGGAGGTTGTCAAATGACAATAATGATAAATGGTTGTAGAATGACTATATCAGTGGAATTGTTAAGTAGCGGCCATAAATTTTAGGTAAAGATAATGATGAAGAAGAATGTTAGGTTATGATAATAACATTGAAGGGTATTGAATATTAATGATGGTGATGAAAATTGTTAAGTGGTGAAGGATGAGGCGACAATAGCAATGATGATGGAGAGTGTTAAGTGGTGGTGGTGATGACGGTGAAGAGTATTGAGCGACGATGATGGAGGATATTGGATGATGGTGATGATAATGGTAAAGAATATCAAGGCAACAATAATAATGATGGCAAATGGTGTTAGATAATAGTGGTAATAATAGAAAATAGTGTTGGACCATGTCAACGACACTGAAAGGGGTTAGGATGATGCAGAGGTCATCCCTCAAACTCCACAAGCACCTCTTGAACCCATTACTAGGTTCAATGCAATGAAGTTGCAGGAAGATGTTGAAGCCCTACTCTCTTTGCATGAAGTACCTATGGAAGCTTCGTGTTTTCATGTTCTTACTATCTTTTTCATTGTAATATAGTCTACATATTTTTTTATATTAGATCTAGGATTTCCTAAAATGTATATAGAATTTAGGGAACCACTTTTCTTTATATTTTCTTAGGATTTTAGCCATTTAAGCTAGTATTTAATATTAGATTTTAGGAGGTCCAAGAAAAGCATCACCTAGAAAACAGAAATGACATATCTTAACCCGAGTCCTTTAAGGTCTATGTAAATAAACCTCATACCTTTATAATTTACACTTTAGAAACTATTTCTTACATTTTTTAAATTTGAAAGTACTTTGATAATATTTTTTTTTATAGTCTCCTCTTTAAAGATTAATTTTTGAATCAATAATAAAGTCTTTCTTATCATTAGATATAAACATCAATATGACATAGATGAAGGATTATAGAATACTCTTCTATAAACATCTTTGGCACCTTTCATTCTATAATTTTTTTTCTTAATTATCTTTTTTTTTCATTTTTTATATTTTTATGCTTTAATTTTCACATTTATTTCTTGAGTTTTATTTTTTATTTTTTTTGTGTTTTTTTAGTGTTTTCTTCAAGTCATAAATCCACCCAAGTGTTCTTCAATTCATGAACATATTAGGTGATACCGATGAATGTTTCTAGTTAATTATCGACAATAATAACAAGTGTGGGGTAGACATAGAGTTGCAGAGTGGTGGTGATGAATAAAAAATATATAATATCTTTTAAATTAAAATTTCCAATCACAAATTTATGTTTTATGATTTTAAAATTTAAGACAAAATTATTTCAATCCTATTT
This sequence comes from Canavalia gladiata, assembly GCA_037954105.1. Lineage (NCBI taxonomy): Eukaryota > Viridiplantae > Streptophyta > Magnoliopsida > Fabales > Fabaceae > Canavalia > Canavalia gladiata. The sequence continues at coordinate 38,875,765 of CM075664.1, read as the reverse complement.
TAATTAAACATGTGTTATTTTGAAATTTTTATTTAAAAAAATTAAAAACTCAAATATTCTAAACAGAACCTTAGAAAATCAATTAAAAGGTTTTTTGAAAAAAAACATACATGTGTTTAACCAAAACAACCGAAGCCCGTTTGATGTTAAGAAAAAAAATATATGCACATGGGCTCAAATTCAACGGCGAAAAACAAAATCTTAGTATATCTAAAAAGAGTTGAATCACCTGATAACGTCAGTTGCATGTCTTTCGGCAATATTTTCAAGTTCTCGACCTCTCAAGCTATGCTGCCCAACGTGATCGCGATCAATCCACCAGTTTTTATACTCAGCTTTTGACTCCTTTCTGGAAATCAAATTCGTATATTCGAGATTATCATCCTCCTCTTCCTGATGAGATAAAAACCAAATAAATCACATAAAGCTGATTAGAAAGGTCTTGATTAGTTATCTAACTCAATATAAGCAAAATTTTCATCAGATTAGAAAGGTCTTGAATCTGACATCTTCATCCTTAGACGTCTGTGATTCTTCCTCCTGTACCATCTTCATTAGATCAAATTGTTTAGTTGAAATCAGAATTTTTCCCTTCAATTTTTCTGGAGAAGGGTATTCTTTTATGTAATTTGAATCAGGGAGAAACAACATGTTTCCAAATACTTCATTGAAAATCTGTATTCAAACATGTTTATTTCCATTAAAAAATGTTATTACATCAATATCAAACTATGATAGTGGCTTAATTAGCCTTTATTGCATGTAAGGAGTTATACAAACCAACCTTGGCCACTTTGCCTTTAAGTAGTAGCAGATCACCTATTTTGTATTCAAAATCTATGACAACAGGATACGGAGAGGTATAAAATGCATATTCCTTAATGGATTTCAAACAAGCTCTGAGTTTCACCGAAGCGTGCAGCATAGTCCTACAGTTTTAAAAGAAGTCAATAAGTTTGAGTTATATGAACGTTGAAAGTTGCAGTGCACATTATAGAAAGTGGAGAGATATACAGATAAGAATACCATATTAATTAACTATAAGATACCGGTCATAACAAATAATAGATTTTTACTAACATCAATTCTTAGGCCATACTATAGAACTTGATTAAAAAATAGCTTTAAATGAATGAAAAAAAAAATTGAAAGACAAATATTAATTAAGTTAAACATCGACCTAACTCAACATTTAGTAAACTATATATTATATTAAAAATAGATTCATCAAACTTAATTCTAAAATATAAATAAATACATATATGAATAAATAGAGCATAAGATAACAATCTTATAAAAAAAGAGCATAAGATGACAATCTTGTTATAAGGAAAGATAAATTTTAATAGACCTATTAGACATATTTTTTGTTTTTTTTTTATATTTTTAATATTTCAATATAGTTTAACAATTTAAGAATTTGTTATAATGTATAATTTTTTAAAATTTTATTAGAAGTTATTGGTTTATCTTTTTAATTTTCATAAGTTATATTTTAATGTAATAAATATAACATATTTTCGTTGTATGAAAAATTAAATTACAATAAAATGCTAAGTAATTTCAATTTTTTTTTCTCTTTCTTACATTATCAGTGGTATCAAAAGTTTAGTTTAGAGGGTGAAAACATGTGACTAGAGATACTTAATAAATGGTTACAAATTCCAATTTTGTGTAATTAACTATCCCATATTTTGATGGTTATTATGATCATTGGAGCATGTAAATGAAAAATATTTTACTATAAAAAAAAGTATTGACAAGTTGTGTCCAATAGAATTCCTATTATTACCACGTGCACTACAATGTTAAAGGCACAAAAAGTTGAAATAGATAGTTTGGAGGTCAAGGGTCTCAAGGCTAAAAACTATTTATTTCAAGCAATTGATCATGCACAAAAAGTTGAAATAGATAGTTTGGAGGTCAAGGGTCTCAAGGCTAAAAACTATTTATTTCAAGCAATTGATCATGCAATATTGGAGACTATCCTTCACAAGGAAACCTCCAAGCAAGTATAAAATTCCATAAAAAAAGTTTCAAGATTTAACAAGAGCAAAGAGGCAAAACTTTCAAGCTTTACGTGTGGAGTTTGAAACATTTCAAATGAAGTTAGGAGAATCAATTGCAGATTACTTTTCTCAAGTGATGACAATTGTCAACAAGATGTGGATCAATGGAGATAAGATAACAGATATCATTGTTGTTGAAAAAAATACTTCGTTCATTGACACCAAAATTCAATTTTGATATTTATGTTGTAGAAGAATCTAAATATATAGATAACCTTTCACTTGATGAGTTTCAAAATTCATTGTTGGTTCATGAACAAAATTTCAAGGTAAAAGAGGCATATGAATAAGTGTTGAAGGCATCAATAGAAAATTATATTATTGTGAAAGGAGGTTGAGGAAAAGGTAGAGGTCTTGAAAACTATCATCATGGTAACCAAGAACGGCACCATCATCACCAAGAAAACCAAGGAAAAGAAGGCGGAAAAGGAGACCATCATTCATCAACTCATAAATCAAAGTCTGCAGACAAGCCATGTATTGAATGTTACCTGTGCCTAGGTATGTTCATTATGCATAAAAATGTCACATTTAATCATTTGTCAAATTTTTTAACAAACTTAACAGGACATGTACTATTTAGATACTGGCAGCAACCACATGTGTGGAGATAAAGTGTTTTCTAAACTAAATGAATCTTTTTGAAGTAATGTCAAGTTCGGTAACAACACCATAATGGTTATCACGAGAAAAGGAAAAGTCTCTATCCAAACCAAGGAAAACTTTACCCATAATATTTCTAGTGTCCTTTTTTGTCCCAAATTTAAAGAAAGATTTACTTAGTATGGGATAATTACAAGAGAAAGGGTATAAGATTTCTATAAAAAATGGAGTATGTTGGATTGAAAATACAAAGATGAGCTTAATTGCTCAAGTTAGCATGATTGCAGATTTTATGTTCCCACTTTTACTTCATAACATCACTCATTAATATTTCTCAGAAAAATTGAAAGATACGACATGACTACGACATTTTCGTCATAGACACCTAAATTTTGGTGATTAAAGACTTTAGAAAAAAAGGAATAATGATCAAACTTCTCCAAATTACTATTCCATCTAAAGCTTGTGAAGAATGAGCTCTTAGCAAACAAAAAATCAATTCCTACAAAGAAAATTATGAAGAGCAAAGCAAGGTTTGGAGCTAATTCATTTGATATTTGTAGACCAATAAACTCATCTTGAAATTGAGGTAAAAGATACATATAAAATTTATTGATGATTTTAGTCGAAAAACTAAGGTGTATTTTTTGTAGGAAAAATCTTAAGCTTTTGAAGTTTTTAAAAAAGTAAAAAATTTTGGTTATGAAAGAAGTAAGCAGTTCCATCGAAGTTCTTTGCATGGGTTGAGAAGTTTGGAAGAATTGATCAATAAATTTGAGTTTGGGTTTAAGGAGATGGAATCTTGTAGTTCCTAAGGCTTTGGTAAAAAGGTCAACAATGTAATCATGAGACAAAATATATGAGACTATGAAACTTTTGTTAATGACCTTTTCTTGAACAAGGTGGAAGTTTGGCTCCATATGTTTAGTGCGAGAGTGAACAATGAGGTTGTAAGCCAAAGATACAATGCTTAGGTTATTGCAATATACTATAGGTGTGGTTGTAGGAATTTTAAGTTCTTGTAACAAGGTTGAATCGATAAAATTTCAATGATAATGGCAATCGGGCTATGGTATTTTGCTTCAATAATGGATCGAGCCACTAGTGTTTATTTCCTAAACCACCAAGATACTAGATTAAGATCAAGATAAATGCATGCTCCAAAAGTAAAGTGTCTATCATCAGGATTTGTTGCGCAGTCATCATCACAAAAGGCCTGAATAAATAGTTGATTTTGAGAGGATGCAAGATGTAGTAAAAGGCCATGAGAGATTGTTTCTTATAAATATCGAAGAATCCTTTTAACTAGTTTCAAATGACTCTCAATAGGTTGAGAGAGAAATTGACATGCTTTATTTACACTATAACTTAGTTTAGGACGAGTGATGGTAGCATTTTGTAAGGCACCAACAATAGATCGGTACAAACTTAGATTTGATGCATAATCTAATCCATTTTTTGATAGTTTGGTATTATTTGTCATAGGAGTTTCTATCCTTTTGGTAGTGATCATGTTTGCTTGATGGATCATGTCACGAATATATCTGGATCGAGTAAGAGAAGAGAGTCATTGCTAAGGTATTTTACTTCAATTCCAAAAAGTTATCAACTGAGCCAATGTCTTTTAGAGAAAAAATTGAGTTAAGATGAGTAATCAATTTTTGAATATAAATAGGAGAATTTCCTATGATTAAAATATCATCAACATATACCAGAATATAGATAGTGGTAGTAGAAGTAGAAAGAATGAATAAGGAGGGATCACAATGGAATAACTTAAAACTGAAATTGTAAAGATAAATGGTGAGTCTTTTAAATCAAGTTGGCCATAGAATGCTTTATTTAGCTTACACACAAGGGATGAGTCTGGAACTATGAATCTAGGGGGTTGTTCCATGTATACTTATTCATTAAGTAACCATTTAGAAAGGTATGATTAATATAAAGTTGTTGTATGCACTGATGATTTGTTAGTGCTAGTGTGAAGGGAAAAGTGAGAGTAAGTGATGATGACATCATGCTAGATAAAGAAGAGAAGGATGCATTTGTAGGTATGAGATAGAAAAAAATCCGTTCATTGAAGGGAACATCTTTAGATATATAGATTTAGCAAGAAAAAGAGAGACAAATCCATCCCTTATAACTTGATGCATATCCAATAAAAATTCACTTATGAGAGTGAAAATTAAGTTTATGAGGATTATACGAGTGTAAGAAAGGATAACACACATAAGAATATGCAAAGTAAATGATAATTTGGTTGTCTTAAAAAACTTAATATAAGAAACTTTTGCATGAATAGATCCTGAAGATAGTTGATAAGGTGTCAGTAATAAGATATTAATAACCTAGAATTTTTAAGAAAGCGATGCATGAACTAGAAAAGTAAGACCCATTTTGGTTATATGTCAATCTTTTTTTTCAATATTTCCATTTTAGTGGTATGTGTGTGTGGACAAATGATTTTGTGAATGATACCAAAATAAGCTAGCATTTTAGAAAAAAAGAGGAAGTCTCCTCCTTAATTTGTTTGTACAGATTGGATGTAGATTAGAGTGGAAACAGGTTTACGACCTCATTTGCTTAATAAATAGATAAATTCAGACTTGTTGAATAAAATTTAAATAAACAAGTCACACTTAAACTTATAAAAAAGATCAATTTAACCTATTTAAAATCTTGTTTAAATATATAAATTTATAATAATTTTATAATTTATAAGATATAAGATCTATAATATACAATAAATACTATATATATATATATATATAATATAAGATATATAATCTATAAGATATGATATACCATATATATTTATATTTATATAATATAATATATAAATATTAATATATAAGATATAAATATATATTATTTATTTTAATATATTAAATTTGTAAACTTTTTTAATCATTTATATATAGAGAGTTTAAACTTATTTATTACTCTTTTATTTATATTATAAGTTTTTAAACAGACTTATAGGTTTGATAGGTCTTAAACATGTCACATTTTTTATGACAAGTAATAAACTAAGACCTTAAACTTTTTAAAAAGAACATACTTACGCATTCAAATTCTACAATAATTCGACATATTTTTAGTTCCTAAGTGTGGAGAACTGAACTTCAACCATGCTTTTAAATTGTTTAAATACATGTAAAATTTTAAAGTTTGGTTTTAACAAATAAATACTCAGGTGTAGCGTGTGTATGCATCAACAAAGGTAATATAGTAGGAAAAATTAGTAGTAAACAACATAGGAGCTGGTCTCCATAAATCAATGAGAATTAATTGCAATGGTTAATTATAAATAGAAATAAAAGGAAAAAATGGTAGTTGATAAGCCTTTCCTAGGAAGCATACAGAATAAAAGTCCACAAAATATTTATTAGTAAAAGCAACTCATTGAAGCAGAGTTTGTAGTTGGGACAATTAGTATTTGTCAAGCAATTTGAATAAAAAGAATACTTGAAGAATTATATTTCAAGCAAATGAGAACAACTGCAATTTATTGTAGTAATTTTTCTTGTATAAAACTCTCCAAAAGTCTAGTTTTACACAGAAGAAGTCAGGATATTGATGTGAGATTTCATTTTTTAAGGAATCTCATCAAGGATGAAGTGATTGATCTTATCCACTGTAAGAGTAAAAATCAAATTGCAAACATAATAACCAAACCATTGAAGTTTCATACATTTTAAAAGTTAACGAAGTTGCTTAAAATTTTTACATTTAAAATGTTTGATTAAATTGAATAATTAAAATTTTCAATTTAAAGAAAAAATGTTATATATAATTATTATTTTTGTTATATTTTTAATATTTTAATGTAATTTAAAATAATTTTAACAGTTTTTATAATATCTAATATTTAAAATTTTATTAAAAGTTGTTGGTCGCATCTTTTTAATTTTTATATGTTATATTTTAATTTAATAAATAAACAACATTTTAACTATATGAAAAATCAAATTTCTATAAAATACTTTCAATACTTTCATTTTTTTTATCTTTCTTAGATTAACAAAACCTAAAAATAGAAAGATAAATAAAAATATTCATGATTTTTATTGGACTTGATCTGAATCAAAGTTAATATTTTAATTTAGTCATTTAGTTTTAATTTAGCTCAAGTAATAACTGAATCATAATTGAATAAATTTTATTTTATATAATTATAATTAAAGAAATTTTATTTTATATATTAGAATGGATAAAAATTCAAATATTATATTTATATCTTAATTTAACAAAAAAAGTATTTAAGGATAATTATAGATTTAATAAGAAACATAAATATAATAAATTTTTATTAAAAATTTTAACGAAAATAATTTCATTGAAAAAGGAAAGAGCAAAATAAAGTAATTAATCATAATACCATTCATAATAAATTGATGATATGATAAATTATTGCGGTATAAAAATCTGAAATATGAATATTCAATGTTTTGTTTAGTTAAATTAAAAAATTTAAAAATAAAAAACCAAAATTAAATGACCTTACAATAACAAATTATATTAATGTAAACAATGTTCCATTGTGTAGAAAATATAATTTTAAGATAAATTTTTTATTTATAATTTTTTAAAAAGTTAAATTTTAAATACACAATATGATTATGCTAATTTAAATTTGATCCAAATGTAAGTCAAGAATAAATTAAGTTAAAATTTTAAGGTTAATTCAAACTAACTAAAATAGTTTTTAGTTAAGTGATCATCATTAGATCAAATTTAATCTTTAAGTAGTCAAAAAGTTTAATTATAATATCTTATTAATGTACAAATCTGTATACTATCAACTAATTAAAAATTATAATAGGTATAGATTCTAAAGTATGTATAACAAAAATCAATAATTTTTAATAACATAACAATCATAATTGATAAAAATATAATATTTTATAATATTAATATAAAAAATTTACACAATCAATACATTTCAATTAATTCTTTAACAAAATAAAAGTTTTCGTGTAATTTTAACGTATATTTATCAACATCTTCTTTTGTTTTGAAAAAATAATTTTTTAAAAACAGTCTTATAAAGTTAAAAATATTTCCCTCAAAATAAATTAATTCAAATTTACACTTAAAATCATTACTTTTCATTCCATCCATTTTATTTTTCTTTTATCTAAACGTTTCCTCTTATGATTACAAAAGTCAGTGATTTTTCAATCTTTGATAAAATATCTGTTATGAAACTAAACCGCTTGATCTAAAGAGAGTAGTGGTTAAGGAATGACTATTGGATTTGAATATCTAGTATTGCATAAAAAATATCTATCCACCAAATTAAATGCATACCCTCCATGAAAAACTAGCACATCGTTGTTTGGGGCTCGCCGTATAGCTAGTGGAATTACTCTAACCCCTTTCTTCAATGCCTTTATTATCGGGGAAACAGTTTCAGTTAAGTTGGATTCGCTGCTTGTGTATAGGAAATAATGAGCCAAAGGAAACTTCATGTCATGGTGCACCTGTATATCCAAAGTACAAATTAGAATGAATTATTATTGTAACCAATTAAGGTAATTCAAAGTAATGAACCAAATGTTACCTCAGCAAGAAGGGGAGCATTATGGTCGTCACTTAAGAGATAACGGAAGAAGGCTTCAACATGAAAGCCTCTCCTTTGAAATCTGTCAATAACGGCTTGAGCATGTTTATTGGTAGCATGACCATACTCTTCTCCTTGAAATTCAACTATAAACTTGCATAAGTCATCCATGCTCATTGTGCCATTCAGTGAAAACTCATTAAAAATATTGTGGATTCCCTCCGGAGGTTCCAACACGTTGCTTCTCTTGAAACAAAAGCAGAGTTTGAAGTGCTGTTTAGACATTTTATTCCCAGAGGATTTCCTATTTGTGTTTTTTATTGACTCTTGAGGGAGACGAAGACAAGAAAGGAGTGAGTTTTTAAAATCTATGAGGAATGACTTGTAGCCAAAGGGAGAATTTATACTCATACAACGTTCATAAGGAAGATGTACAAAACACTCAGTAAAAATTCTCTTTGCTGACTTTATCTCTATAAAGAGATTGCTTCATAAAGATGTAAACACCACTGTTGAATGATTGAGGACTCAAAGGCTTAGAAAATATGTCAACCACTTATGAAGTAGAAGGTATAGGAATGGGATGAAGAAGACTAGATTGAATTCTATCATGGATCACATGACAATCAATGTCTATGTGTTTAATACTCAAGTAAAGCAGATTTGTTGTCATAAAAGAGAAGGATTAGATCTTGGTGAGTAACTGAGAGATCCTGAAGAAGAAAGAACAACCATTATGGTTCACAACAAAGCAGATATCTAGTCTAGTGTGAGAGTCAAGTAAAGGAGTCATCCAACTAATCTTGTGGGATTATACTCAGCTTGAGATTGTAGTCCATTGGAGTAGAACAGGGTTTAGTGGCTAGCAATCCAGTTCAAGTGTCTTATAGTAAGTCAAGAACATATTTTCTTTGGTAGAGAGCAATACCTTTATGGTATCATCTACATTGACAAGAACGATTGTAATAGAGTTGACAAGATCATCCATCTAGTGCAAGGATTTCTCAGGAAGATTTTTCATCTATTTAAGTCTACTATAGTTTCCTCCTAGCTGGTGTTCCATGCAAGACATGTCATGTTTAGATTTTCCTTATTGTCCAGCTAATGGATTTATCATTTCCTTGAGGGATATTGGGAAATTTTTAGTGGGTGTGTGTTGTCTCCAACAGAGCTATTCTTGGTTGATTCCATGGTGACGGGTTTCCTTGATGCCTCATAATGTTCGCTTTTTAGTGTTCCTTGGTAGTTCATTTATTTTCCTTCTCCAATATTAGGTGTAATGCGTCTATTCTTGGGTGTGTATATTTTGGTTGGTATGTTTGTTTAACTCTTGTCCAAACTTAAAACGCTTACAAGCAATTTACTTGAATAAACAAGTCGTAACTTTGTGTAAGAAAGCAGTAAGTTGTGGGTATTGAATGGAATCAGTGATTTCATTAATGATTATTTGTTGGGCCTCATTAAAATCTACCAAGGTAAAACCCAAAACGGAAAAAAATATGCAGATTCTTGCATGTTTCATGGTGCATGGTGAGTAAGAAATATCCCTCCCTTAGAGGATTTTTCTTCGAGATGGTGATCATATTGTCCTCATTATCTTGGAGAGTGTGTATATATATATAACTTGTTTGTTTGGCAGCTCTATCAGCTGGGACACCAAGAATACCAACCTGCAGATGGATTATTTATCTATTTATGTTACATGATTAGGAGTTATGCTTATTTTATTTTTTTAGTGCCAGTGCATTTTTCACTTGTTTCACATCTTGCTTTTATAATGTTAGTGCATCATATCATCTGTTGGAATTTTACTCTTTCTTTCTCTTCTTATATCATATTATGTATCACATCTTTCTTATCTTTATCTTCTTTTTCTATCCTTCACTTAATGTATACCATTTTTCAAATTTCAAATATTCCCACGTTGATCAAAAGTATTACCTGTACATAAAAGTTAGGGGGAGAATCAAAGTGTTTTGGGCTGAAATCTAAATGCCACCCCTCACATGTATACCAAAACCTGTTTTGTCACATTATGAAATTATAGGAGCTCAATTATAAATAAAAAAATTAGATGGAAGACCATTTTTTGTACTTCTAAATATGAATAGACATGCACATTCTACCTGAAAAGTTTTTTTGGATTGGTCGACTTGCTCCAGGATCAAAAACTTTATTATTGGATCAACATTTAATAAGATTAGCATGTTATATTATACTTTTTTAATAATTAAAAAAATATTATAAAAATATAAAAATGTTACCTATAAATTTTTAGTAATATTTTAAAAAGTGTTGTATCTAATTTATATTATAAAATATTATTAATAATATTTTCAAAAATTTTATAAAAATATAAAAAAATATTATCTATTAATTTTAGTATTATTTTTAAAAAATATTATATCTAATATATGTTAAAAAAATATAATGTATAATAATGGATGTTTGGTTTCTTTACACAGTCACAGCCGTCGTTAGCTCTAAACGTGCCTTCCATGTTCCAGCGAACGTGATCTCCACTCTTTACAGAAAAGAAATTACAAGTGAACAAGGATATTACAAAAAAATTGTTTAATTTCTGTTCGTAATTTTAAATAATGAAAAATAAAAACCAAATTTTTAGTATTACAGGAAGTAATAACAAGAATACGTGCATTTAAAAAAGGCCATTATGTCATGTCTGCATCATACAGTGTTAGAGAAGAGCAAAGCAACAACAACAGTGTAGCAAGATACATATACATTTGATATTGCTATGTGTGTTCATAATATTAAAGAAGAGTATGGTAATATAAACAATAGAAAAATACATTATAAATATTTAATATTTACTAAATTTTGTAACCTTTTGACTTAGAAAAATTTGATCCTTTTGTCTGAAATTTTTTTCTTTCTTACAACATTGTGGCTTAAAACTTCAGTTTGAGAAACTAATTTGCATGATTATCAATGGGCAAGTGAGTTTTCTCAAATATCTCTTTTCTTTTTTTAATTTATTTGCAACTAGTTTTTTGAAGTTAAAAGAATAGGAATCTTAATCTTAACTCTAATGTAATTTGATTTCTATTTCTAATTCAAGTTCAATTATTTAAAATTGATTACATGTCTCTATTTTTAATGCTCTTATGATTATTTGTAGTTAATTTTAAATTCCTACCAACAATTAGGATAACTTAAATTAAGAAAAAAACATGATTAAAGGTGATTTAGGAATAAAGATTAACTATTAATTCTCTTAAAAATTATAGAACCTAATACCTATTTAATTAAAAAAAATTTAAAAATTATAATTATTACTTCAAAAAAATTATTAAATCAATGAATTGACCTTCAATCACATTAAAAAAATTAATTTTTTAATTACATTATTCAGATTTGAGTTTGAATAAGAGTTTATATTACTCGAATGAAAATTAGATGGACTTATATTCAAACATTTTTATATTTATTAAATTTTTATCATAATTTTTATTTTATATAATCATTGTATACTCTTTAATCAACTTCATAATCGTTCTAGAAGTTGGATTTTTGACTTGCTTGATTTTATAAAACCGTTTCCATACCCATATTCTAATGTGCATATATTATTTGTTTCTACAAGAAAAATACATAGTGATCGGATTCATAAAAATTATTTTAAAAATTGGTGTGATAAAAGTTATTATTAATAATGATGGATGTCATTGTTGCACTCAAATCCATTATTAATAAGAATTGTGTGAAGTATGGAGTGCAACAATTTACCATTCTTAAAGTAAGGGTTAAGTTGAAGTTTTTAATAATGAAATGAAAAACATTTAAAAATAATAGTCAATAATATTAGATGAATTGAATAAAGAATTAGATTATTTATTTTGAAATTATAAAATAATTAATAAATTATTATTCTATTAATTTATGTGTAAAAAATTAATTATAATTATAGAATAATTATTATTTATTTGTTGATAATTTTATCAATTTTTTTATTTTTTAAAATGGTAATGCGGTAGAAAATTTGAAATAAAGTACAAGTTAAGATAAACGAGGATAAAAAAGCATAAAAATGATAAAAAAAAAAAAGGAAGTCAGCACATCCATCCTAAAACTCAGACACGTCATTGCAACATTTATGATTTTCCAACACAATTATGCAAACTTAAATACGATCGTGCAAAATTTCAACACGAACATATAATATTTCTAAATTTTTCACCATAGTTGTACCAATACTAATGACGTAAAAGATGACCTATCCAAACTCGATTGCAATAGAAAAGCTCAATTCAAACTTATGAAAAAATAGGTAAAACCTTCAAAGAAATCATCCTAAAAAATACCACCACTACTACCCTTTACGCTCTCACGATACAAGTTGTAATATCTTATTACTAGCTTTGTTGTCACATGACTTTGTCAGTTTAGTTTTATAAAATTAGAATTATGAATATTTTTATTAGATTAGAGTTTTATTACTTATTCTTTTTTATTATGTGTAACTAGTCCTCTTATTATGTGATTTTTGTAAAATTTATGATGCAACTAATTGAATCATTTTTCTCTCTTATGAATGTATACATTTTCCTATTCAGTTGTATTTATTTTATTATGCTTAACTAATTGATGAAAATTTATCATTCTTATTAATTTTTAAATTGATTAGGAAATACGATCACATCATTGCTTAATTAATAGAATTATAGATAAACTAAATCTAGAATTTTGGAGGATCAATTGAAATTCTTTATTTTTAACTAGTTATTAAATTAATAAACTCAAGTGTTCTTTATAATTTTCTTAATTATTTATTTTTCATGATCATTAAAGGTGATAACATAAAGAAAAGAACATTTTGTTACATAATTATTAGGTAATAATAAAATTAGAGTGAATAGTTAGCAATTGATTCTTGCCATTCATAAAGGAGTTGAGGAATGATATTGAGTAAAATCGTAAAAAAACTAAATTTATGTATATTTTCACAATAAAATTCATACTTGTGAATTTTCTTCTTATCTTTGAATTTTTTTTTTCTTATTTTATATTTATTTCTATTTTAATTTTTGTAAAAATAAAAACTTTTTTTTAGTAAATTCAAAAGTTTATATTCATTCAATCTTTATATTGTTGGAATAGTCTCTACAAAATAATATTGAAAATTTTAAATACTTCCTTTATATTTCAAAAAATAAATTTTTCTATAAATAAAACTTTAGGACATGCAAATGTACAACAATAACATTTAAGACACTAATTGATATATTTTATTATCAATTAGTATTTGGTAAGATTTTTAAGTTTTAGAGCTAGAACAAACAAAAAAACACATCTAGTTACCAAATTCATAAATTTTAATTAAAAAAATATGTAAGATGATAAAATATTGCATATAGCTGAGCTAGAAATTTTTTTTAGTATGCTTATAAGAATGCAAATTCCTATAAGGAAAGAATCGAGCAATGACACGATAGATTATTTAAAAAAAAAAAAATTTAAACAGGAGAATTGGCCTTACTTTTTAATTGAAGTACAAAGTTATTTAAAAAAAATTAAATCAAAATGGTTAGAATCTTCTTGGTTAAGAAAATGTTTCCTTATGATTCTGCAATTACCTTAGAAGATTTTGATTAAAGAAAAAATTTCATTGTTAATTGTTAGCGCTTCATGGTGATGATTTTTCAAAAGCGAGGTTTCCAACGTTATTATTATGACACACTCAAATTTATCATAAAAATAGTAAGAGTGCTTGCACACGCATGACACGCTGACAACAAAGCTTTACTTGCTTTAACTTCACAAATTTTCCCTATGGGTAGGACACAGCAATAGCAAGGTTGTCTTCCTGCCCCTTGGCTCAATGCTAAAGGGAGATAGTTTGGTTTTGTTAGGTTCGACGACGTTAAAGATCTAACCAGATGTAATGCATGGCTCCCTCCAATGGACCGAAAATCACCTTTGGTGTGCTACCTCTGCCAACCCGAATCACTGGGTGTCGCTGGAAGATTGTATTATTGGCTCCCAATATACGGTGCTGACGGTGAACTGGGAAAACCAGCCATGTGGATTTATTGTCAACATTTGCTGACAGATTTCTTTTATCCAAAGGAGGGATTGCAATCTCAATGGTTCCTACAACACTCAGGCTCCAGGACCCTTCCCTTAAGGGTGTGGTGGAGAGTACTTGGCTGGAATATGCACCCAAGCTAACTGAATCAATAATGTTCCAAAAATCACATCTTACATGGTTGAGGGAACTGGAGGATGAATGGAAGATGTCCAGCAGATCAAGAATACAGTACTAGGCCATTTCACTCAACAAGATGCTGTTCAGACTTGATGGAGAGAATGGATACAGATCGAATTCACACGACGTGAGATTGACCATGCGATCATATCATGTGCGTTAAACAAAAGCCCTAGGCCCGATAGTTTCAATTTTAATTTCATCAAGGACTTCTGGTACTTGATTAAAGACGAGGTCTATGGGATGTTTTAAGACTTTTACTTCAACGCAACCATTCCCAAACATCTAATGTCTTATTTGATAGCACTTGTCCTGAGAAGGAACACCCACAGAAAATAGGTGATTATCGTCTCATCCCTTTGTTGGGATGTCTCTATAAAATGATCGCAAAACTCCTTGCTAATAGACTCAAGGAAGCGGTTCACGCGGTAATGTATAGTTTGGAAATCGACTTCAAGAAAGCTTACGACTCTGTGAATTGGGAATTCCTACAATACATGTGGTGTAGAAGGGATTATCGGAGAATTGAAGGAGGTGGCTCGAATCATGTATTTGCGCAGGACGGCTATCTATGTGCGCACTAATGGCAAGAAAACAGCAGAGACATCAAGTCATAAATGGAATATTGTGCAATGTTATAGTGAAGGGGAGGTATTATTGATCTATAGTCGAAAAATAATACTGAAAAGTAAGGGACATGGTATTAAAATTGTGAGAACAAGGAAAATATGAGAATTGTTTGTTTGTTTTATTTAATAAAAAATATTATATTTATAATAAATTAAGAATAATTTAAAAATCAAAAATATGATTTTCGTCTTGTTTAATAACTTAAACTTTGGCTTCATGTTGTTGGAATTAACTTCTACATATCACTCCTTCGTACCCAAGCTAATTACACTTATTACACTTTGCATCTGATCTTTTTCAATACTAGAATGGTGGATGTTCCATTTTGCCATAATGTCTACAATGTGGATAATTTTTCTTTTTATCCTTATCCTTATTTTGGTGATGGGCATTATTTTCATTATTTGTCAGTTGGTTCTTATAATTTTTCTTTCTGCTATTTATAGCTTCATGATGCTTGGTTGGTAAAGCACCTTCAACCACATGATCCTACCTCCACATGATCCTACCTCAGAAGCCTCCATTACTCCTGGCTTGGAAGACATGTAACACTTCTGACAAAGTGATCTTGGACAAATCCTGTGTATTCTCCAATGTGGTTATTGAAGTTTCATATCTCTCACAAACTATAACCAAAATTTTTTCTACAATTCTAGAATTAAAAAAATCAAGGCCCAATAATCTTACCTTGTTAGCTATGCCAAGAAACCTGTCTAAATATATTTAATTGTCTCAGACTCCTTCATTCTTTGGAGCTCAAATTTTCTCATCAAATTCAGCACTTGCTTACCTCGAATCCTTTCATCTCCTGCATATTCTCCCTTCAAATAATCCCAAATTGCTTTTGCTGTTTTAAAAATCATGATCCTCATGAAGATGGTCATTGAAACACCAGCAAAGAGACATGATTTTTCCTTTTTCTTTCGAGTTTTTCTCTCCTTATGAAGTTTTATCTGAATCATGGTGGGATTGTATGGCAGCAGAGGAACTTCGTAATCTTCTTCAAAAATATCCCAAAGATTCAAAATCTCTGCATAAGTCTTCATTTTGATAGCCTAAAGATCATAGTTTTCTCCAACAAAAATAGGAAGAGCAACTTGTGAGAAATTTGATTCAGCATCCATATCACACGTCTGTAAGAAAAACAACTCTTAATACCAACTTGTTGGTTTATAGCAGAAAAAGAAAACAAAAAAGCAAAGGGACAAAATATTAAAAGTGTGAGGAGAAGAAAAATATGAAAATTGTTTGCTTGTTTCATTCAATGAGAAATATTATATTTATAGTAAATTGAGAATAATAGAAAAAAAAACAAAATTGACTTGCTCCTAAAATCTAAGAACTACTTACTTGCTCACAAAGTTTAGGAACTACTTAGTTGCACCTAGAGTATGAGTTACTTATTAACTAAACTGAATCAAACAAACTAAAGATAGTTACAAAATCACATGTTTAACAAGTATCAACCATATGGACTAGAACCACAATGGGAAATTTCATTGTTACAATATGCTGATGACACCATCTTTATTGGAGAGGCTACTTTGCAAAATGATTTGGTTATTAAATCTATAGTTATTTTCTTGAGTTAGTGTCTGGGCTTCAGGTAAACTACTCCAAAAGTTGTGTATATAGGACCAATACTTTTGACTGAATTTATGATAGACATCGCAACATTAATAAACTATAAGCAAGGATTCATCCCATTCCTTTACTTAGGATTACCTGTAAGAGGCAACCCTAGGAGAGCAAGCAGTTAGGGAAAGGTTGTGGATCTATTCAAGCGAATGCTAGCTGTGTGGAAAGCTAAAACCATGTCTTCTAGAGGCAGGTTAACATTGTTAAACCCGATTCTAACTAGCTTACCGATGTATTGTTGTGCTTGTTTCAGAGAGCCCAAGCGAATCATTAAAAGTCTCACTCAGATCCAGTCTAACTTTCTATGGGCAGGTTGTCAAACATATGCTTTACTATCTTTAGTTTGTTTGATTCAATTTAGTGAATAAGTAACTCATATAATTTAAGAACAAGTAAGTAGTTCGTAAACTTTGTAAGCAAGTAAGTAGTTCCTACACTTTAGAAGCAAGTCAATTTTTGTTTCTTTTTATTATTCTTAATTTGCTATAAATGTAATGTTTCTCATTGAATAAAATAAGTAAGAAATTCATGTATTTTCCTTCTCCTCAGAATTCCAATATCCTGTCACTTTGTTTTTCTATTTTATTTTTCCGCTATAAATCAAAAAATTGGTATGAGAGTTGTTTTTCTTACAGACCTGTGATATGGATGCTGAATCAAATTTCTTACAAGTTGCTCCTCCTATTTTTATGGAGAAAAATATGATCTTTGGGCTTTCAAAATGGAGGCTTACTTAGAGGCTTTGGATCTTTAGGAATCTATTGAAGAATATTACAAAGTTCCTCTGTTGCCACACAACCCCACCATTGCCCAGATAAAACTTCATAAGGAGAGAAAAACTCAGAAGGAAAAGACAAAATCATGTCTCTTTACTGGTGTGTCAATGACCATCTTCACCATAATCATGATTTTAAAAATAGAAAAATCAATCTAGGATTATTTGAAGGGAGAATATGTAGGAGATGAAAGGTTTTGAGGCATGCAAGTGTTGAATTTGATGAGAAAATTTGAGCTCCAAAGAATGAAGGAGTTTGAGACAATTAAAATATACTTATACAGGTTGCATGGCATAGCTAACAAGGTAAGATTACTGGGCATTGATTTTTTTTATTATAGAATTGTATAAAAAATTCCAGTTACAATGCTTGAGAGATATAAAGCATCAATAACCACATTGAAGAATATAACGGATTTGTCCAAGATCACTTTATTAGAAGTGTTACAAGCCTTCCAGGTCCAGAAGCAACGAAGGCTTATAATACAAGATCACATGGTTGAAGGTGCTCTACCAGCCAAGCAATATGAAGCTAGAAACAGCAGAAAGAAAAATTGCAAGAACCAGTCATCAAACAATAAAAATAATGCCTATCACCAAAGCAAGGATAAGGGTAAAAGGAAAAATTACCCACCTTGTCAACATTGTGGCAAAATGGGTCATCCATCATTCAAGTGTTAGAAAATGTCAGACACGAAATACAGTGAGTGCAATCATCTTGGTCATGAAGCAGTGATCTGTAAAAGCAAATTTTAACAAAATGAAGCCAATGTCTAAGTTGTTGAGAAAGATGAAGGTCATATTTTTGCTCTAACAATTTTTTCAACAAGGAGTAGTTCAGAATGTTGGCTAATTGATAATGGTTGTACAAACCATATGACATATGACAAGGCTATATTCAAGGACTTAGAGTCCACTAAAATCTCTAAGGTCAGAATACGGAACAGTGGTTATATCTTTGTAAAGTAAAAAGAACCATTGTAATTTCAACAGGTTTGGGTACAAAAACAATCACAGATGTTCTTGGCATTGACCAAAACTTGCTAAGTATAGGTTAATTGATTGAAAAAGGATTTAAAGTATACTTTCAAGATCAACACTGCCTTATCTATGGCATTGCAATTGGGAGATTCTAAGGATTAAAATGAGAGGTAAAAGTTTCTCATTTGATCTAACTGAGGTGGAGTAGACAGCCTATTATACTCAAGTTAGTCCCACAGAACTTTGACATAAAAGACTTGGTTATTGTCATCTTCAAAGAATGCTAAACATGGAAAAGAAAGATATGGAAAAAGGTCTACCGATATTGTTTTATCATTTTCCAAATTGTAATGCTTGTCAACTTGGTAAGAAAAATTGAAAGCCATTTCCAAAATCATTTTGAAGAGCCATTCAAAATCTGCAACTAGTTCACATAGATCTGGCAAGACCTCAAAGAACGTCATCGTTACAAGGTAGTTTATACTTCATCCTTTTCATAGATGATTATACAAGAATGCGCTAAATTTTTTTTCTTGAAGTTTAAGAATAAAGTGGTTGGAGTATTTATGAAGTTTAAGAAAATGGTGGAGATTCAAAGTGGCTACAACATTTAATTTCTAAGATTTGACAAAGGAAAGGAATATACCTCAACCAAATTTAATACAACAGATTAGTGAAATGAAGTTAGTGAAAGGAGAAACATATTGGTGATGGAGATGGCTAGATGTTGTTGCATGAGAAGAAGTTGCCTAAAACATTTTGGGTAGAGACATCTAATACAACAGTCTTTTTGCAAAATCAACTTCCTACCAAATCCTTGAAAGATAAAACTCCGTTTGAGGTTTGGTATGGATTATGCCTTCATTAACTTTTCTTATTTGATTCTGTTTGTTTTACACATATGCCACAGGTTAAGCATGATAAACTCAACAAAAAGGAATTTCCGGGTATCTTTGTTAACTACAGTTCAGTTTCAAAATCCTAGAAAGTGTATTATCCTCAAATTGGAAAGATGAATACCTTTAGAGATGTCCATTTTAATTAGGATCAACAATGGGACTGGAAGAACTCACAAAAAATAGTTTCATCCTTTCACAATGTTGAAAAAAATCAACTTGAGAAGCAAAAAACGGAGCTATTGCAAGATCAATCAGAAGATGAACCTTCAATCTGAGGCACAAGGCTACTGTCAAACATCTATCAAAGATGTAATGTAGTAATATGTGAACCTACTAGCTGTGAGGATGCACTAAAGGATCCAAAACAGGAGAATGCAATGAAGGAGCTCCTCTCACTGTTGAAGTTTAACAGGTTTCGTTGTTGGAGAGTAAACGTTAATGATGACTTGGAGAGCCCTTCCACCTGATAATATTACCCTAATGAACCCTTAAAAGGTGTCCATTAGGCCTATTTTGGAGCTATCCCAAAGCGTTAAAAGGTCATCCGCATTGATTGAAGGTGGAGTCACCCAAGCATACTGGGTGGGTCCCCAAAGTTGATGACACAAAGCACTCTCAACACGTTCCAGTTTAGTCTCTAGGATCAAGGCTATTGTTATACCTTCCCAAGTCACCATACTCTTAACCTTCCTTCTTTTACGAGGACCACCATGTCCCCTTATATTAAGCGATAGAATCTTCAAAGAACATTTTGCTTAGCCCCTTTCTCTTTCTTCCCACGTTGTTCGTCTCTAACTTTTTTAACTATTAGGGTCTCTACTACCTCTTCTGCTTCCCTTGTGAGTTTCATACCCATACCTTAAGCTAAATCAATAATTGTCTAATTGAATGAATACCCTTATACTCAAATAATAAAGTATTTTTTGTTGATAAAAAAAAAATTGCTTGCCCAAACCATTTAAGGATTATAACTTCCTTTTCTGTTCAATAATATTTATTGTTTACTTTCTCATTATAATTATATAAAAGTTAAAGCTTAAAACATAGTTCTCATGTTTTTAATAAACATTAAAGTTCTCTCCTTTTCGAATATATTCAAATCTTGATAGGTACTAAAAATTTGATTTAGGCATGATGTTACATTGTGTTGTGTATATAAAATATTACAATTATGTTATGTTATTTTTTTTTATAATAAATTTTAATTTAAGTTGTAAAAAAATAAATATAATGATGGAAATTATATGCTTAAAAAAATTCATATATTATTATTAAATATGATTGATGTATATTATATTTTAAATTTTTATTTTATATTTATTACTATGTTCTTTGGTATCAATTATTATGGTTGTATAACTTGTTATCGTGACATTAAATATTTAATTTGCAAAACTATTAGTATGTAAGGTTTAAGTCTGTATGTTTAAAATTTGATAATATTTATATTTATTTGAAACCATTTAATATTTGGTTAATGTAGTATATATGTAACTATATAACAGTATAAGATATTTAAAATTTAAAATATTTTATATTTAATTATTTTGTATTAATTTTTTTGTTTGTATTTCAACAGTACTAATTACTATTTATTAAATTAGTAACTACTAATTAATTTATGTAAAGAATCAAATTATTAAATATTTTTGTAGTTGATAATTGCATTATTAAATATCATTTGACAATTTTAACTATATTTTATAATATTATTCTTCAAAGTTAATTTTTAAGTAATTTTACATTATTTTTATATTTAGTATATCTAAATATGTTTTTAATTGGATGTTTTTATAGTTTCTATAAAATCAAATCGCATGCCTAAAAATAATAAATTGATTTATATCTCAACAATTTATGTTATTATCAAAAAATTTATGCATGTATACCACACTATATTTAAATATGCAAGGGTAATACTTGTTTAAAATGAGTTTCGATTTAATATCGTTTGTAGGCAATTGCATATGCAACTTTTTTTTCTTGAATTTTCTTTTAACCTCATATTTGTTATTTATTATTATTTTTATATTCACAACTCTTGAGTAACATTTAATTTAAATCTATAATTTATATTTTATTCATTCTCAATTAATATATATATATATATATATATATATATATATATATATATATATATATATAATCTAGCTTGCATACTACCATTTATGCTCCAGGCATTCGTCCAATTGTAGGATTATAATTAGACGAGGGTATAAGACTTATCCTAAAAGAATTTCTTCTAGTAAATTTATAAGATAAAATAGTATCAATTTTTATGATGGTAAATAATATAAAAAAAAAAACTTTCATTTAGTTAATTACATGTATCACAACACTAATTTTTCAAAGATTTTGTTCAATAATTTTTTTTTTGAATATTTAAACAATTATCATATTAATCTTCTAAAGATCTTATTACTAGATTAGTTTCTATACTAAAAATTTATTTTATTTTTAAATTATTCCTTAAAAAATATAAAATATTAAATTCATGACAAATTTTTTATGAACTAATTCAGTTCTAACTTAAATGTTTTAGGATTAGTTCGGTGACAAAATTCTTCAAATTAAAACTAAAGTACTGAAGAAAAATTATTGAATCATTCAATGAATAATTTGAAGATAAATAAGGTGATTTATAAAACTTTAGATACTTGATATTTTTTAATTTTAACTTTTGAGCATTTTTAAAATTAAAATATATTTTTAATTTTTTAATTCAAATCTTATTTTTATTTAATTTTTAATTTTACAAAATTATAAATTTTTTTGGTTATAAGAAAGATAAAAATATGATAAATTATCCTAACTATATTGAGAAAGAATGAAAAATAATAATAGTAGAAATAAAGAGTTTTAAGTGGTGACAATAAAAAATATAAAGCTACAATAATGAAAGATGTTGTATGATGATGATAGGAAAAATGTTAGATAATGATAACAACAATGAAAAATGTTGGGTAATAATGATAGTGGTGGACAGAGTTAAGAAATGGTAGTAGAGAATGTTGTAATGAAGAGTATTAAGGAACAATGATAAGAGATATTAGATGATGATGATGAAAAGTGTCATGATAACTATAACAATGATGTTAAACAAAAATGGTAGTAGTTGCAATTAGAGTTAAATAATATAAAAAATGTTAGGTAACAGTGGTAAATATTACTAAATATTTAACTGTGATATTAACGAATATGAGATACAAAGGATGATGGTGATGGATAAAAGATGTATAATATTTTTAAAATTAAATATTATAATCATACATTCTTGTTTTATAATTTTAAAAATAAAATAAAATTATTTTAAATTTAATTAAAAATTATTTTAACCTTATTTTAATTAAACATGGTTTATTTTAAAATTTACATTTAAAAAGAAAATTGAAAACTTAAATATCCCGAACAAGAGCTAAAAAAATCAAATTGAGAGATTTTTTTTTAAAAAAAATTAACTAGAATAAAAGAATCTCAGTCAAGTTTAATCAAACTTAATAAATGGTGTTTCATCAAACTTAATAAATGGTGTTTCATGCTAAAAAAAACATGCACAGATTTAAAGTATGTTTGGTTTGACATTTCAACTAAATTGACTAAAAACTTTGTTAAAAGATTTTAACTCTGCATTTTTTAGATGGTTACTGGTATTTTTAAAAAAATTACTTTAATTAATTTTTATATTTTTTAGCTTTTAACTAAAATATTGTTATTTTTATCATTAATATATTTTATAAGTTTAATATAATTTAATTTTTTCATAATAATGTTAATAGTTTTGATAGATTGATTGTTATACTATTATAAATTATTATAATATATATTATTTATTTTAATTATTATAATATTTATTTTTAATTTATTAAAAATATTGAAATTTTTTATAAAAATTAAAATTATATTTAAAAATTATTCATTTAAAACTTATTTATATAAAAATTAAAAAAATAAATATTTTATTTAATTAAATTTTAATATATTTTTATTAAAAAATATATCATATTTATTATATTTTCATTTATTATTTAGCTATATTTTTATTTATCATTTTATATTTATCAACTAATTTGATAACTAATTTAATTAAATATTTTTAATTTAATTAATAATATATTATTATTTAATTTTCAGTTTTCATCTTTCAACTTTTAATTAAACCCTCTTAAATTTAACAAAAACAAAGAAGAAAACTTAGTATATCTAAAATAAAGGTGAATCACCTGATAATGTCAGTTCCATGTCTTTCGGGATTATCTTCAAATTCATTACCAATCAAGCTAACACGCCTAACGTGATCCCATGTCTGCCAGTTTTCATTCTTCCCTCCACCAATGGAAATCAAATTCGTGTAGTCAAGCATTAGAAAAAACGAAATAAAACAAACAAAACTGATTAGAAAGCTCTTAATTAGTTAATTAACTCAACATAAGCAAAATTTTCATCAAATTATTATTCACCATATAATCGACTTCGAAGCTGAGTCGTTCCTCCTTAAACGTATATGATTCTTCCCCTCTCTAAGATCAAAATTTTTCCCTTCAATTTTCTGGAGAAGGGAATTCTTTCATGTCATTTGAATCAGCGCGGAACAACATCTCTCCAAACACATCATCGACCATCTGTATTCAAATATGTTCAATTCCACTCAAAATGTTATTACATTAATATCAAACCATGATAGTAGTTTAATTAACCTACATTGCGTGTAATGAGTTATATGAACCAACCTTGTCCATGTTGGCATCATAATTTATGGCAACAGGATACGGAGAGGCATAAAATGCATATTCCTTAATGGCATTCAAACAAGCTTTGAGTTTCACAAAAGAAGTGTCAGACCTACAATTTTATAAGAAGTCAATTAACATTAAAAAGAATATTTTTACAACAGTTATTTTTTGGTATCTATATAAATTGAGAAAAAATATATTAAATTAATAAAAAATATATTTGATTTTGAAAATTATATTGTTCAAACCGTGTTAAAATATGTTCTACCAGATAATTTTTTTGTAAATATAGATTTGTAAAAAAAAATTGATGAAAATTAAAATTATCATTATTATTATTTTAAACTGTTACCGTTTGTTTTTTTAAATGTAATTTCAGTTATATCTACGTTGAAGGTTGCACAAGATACACGACTGGAGAGACGCATATATAGATAGCACTATAGGACCAAAGCATTTGATTCAATTAATTTAGTTGAAGCCAAAAATTTGTTTATTAGTATATTGGATGAGTTTCCTTGCATTTTTGCTGAGGAGATAGAACAATACCTGGGGTCTTGTTTCATATAACATGAGGAAAATCAACATTTAGCTTCTCAAGTTTATAAAATAATGTGAAGTTGAGATGGACAACCGTATTAATTAACTACTTGGATACCTGCTCACCTGTTATAAGTATACACCTAAATGTTTATATAATATTATTTTAGTCCTAAGACATAAATTACCAACAAAACTCCTCCACATAGGACTTAATAGCATTCCTAAAATATCCACTGTGAGTCTGTGACCATAATTCAAATTTCAAAATAATGGATTTTTGCTAACATCAACTCTTAGGCCATACTAACAAAACTTGATAATAAAATAGTTTTAAATGAATTAAAAAAAATTGAAAGATAAATAATATTAAGTTAAGAAAGGGCTTACTCAAGATTCAATAAACTACAATTCTAAAAATTAACTTATGTAAAAAGATTGTTTAAATTATATTTTGAGTTAATGCATGATTTTAATTAACTAAAATATTTAATTTAGACTTTCATTTTTTAAAATATCTTTATTATATTTTTTATATTAATCCAAGTTAGATTGATTATTATTAAAACAATTTATTTATTTTTTAAAATATTTTAATTATAATTCTCTAATCATAATTAATTTATTTTAATTTAATATAATTTGGATTAATATAAGGAAACATAGTCAAAATATTTTAAAAAATTAAAAATTAAAATTAAAAATTTTAAAATTAAGAAACGTAAACTAATGTTAAAGATAAATCTTAATAGACACAAGTCTATTCTTAGTAAAATAGAAATAAAGAAAAGATTATTTATGATTTTGGATTGACCTGATTTGAATCAAATTTAATATTGTGATTGAGTTATTTATTTTTAAATCAAACCCAATTCTATAGTTATAGTGGTTCAAGTAATCGTGGAATCATAACTAAATAAACTTGATGTTTAAATTGAAATAGATATAGATCCTTATACCTATATCTTAATTTTTTTTCAAAAAAATAGTTTAAATTATAATTATATATTTTTTAAAAATAATAAAAACACAAATGTAATATTGTTTGTTGAAAATATTAATAAAAATAATTATGTTGAGATAAAATAAGAGAGGAGAAGAAATATTTAACCATAATAATATTTATGATAAATTAATAATATGATATATTACTGAGACATTAAATAGATGAAATATTAATATTATAGCTCAAGTTTTAGCTTTCATACAGCTTAAATCGATGTACAAATTTAAATATTATGTATAGTTAAGTCAAAAGATTTAAGTATGAAATTAAATTAAAGGATGCCTACAATATTAACAAATTATGTTAATGTCAAGAATATTATATTGTGTAGAAGATATTATTGTAAGACATTTTTTCATTGATCACTATTTTAAATTAAATTTTAAATATATAACGAGATATAGCTGTGTTAATGTAAATTTAACCCAAATTACATTTAAGAATACACCTAAGTTAATTTTAAAATTCAAATTTAAACTAATCACATTATTTTTAAGTTGAGTGATGTCATTAAATAAAATTTAGTCTTAAGTAGTCAAGTATTTTAACAAATAGTTTAATTTTAATATATGGTTAAGGTAAAAAGATTTCTATATTGTCAACTAATTGAAAATCAGTATAGGTATAGATTTTGAAATTATTATTACAAAAGTTAATAATTTTTACTGAAGTAACAATCCATGATTAGATGACAGTGTAAAAGGTTAATATAAAAAAATATTTACATAATCAATCCATTTCATTTAATTATTTAACAAAATAAAAATTTTAACCTATATTTATTAACAACTTTTCAAAAAATTTCAAAAAAAATAATTTTAACCTATATTTGTTACACTAGAGAATTTAAGTATCTCTCCACCTAATATGCTTATGAAAATTAAACTCATACCTCCAAGATGAACTATCGGATCGTTTCTTGAATTGTACCATATATTTAGCTCTATTACTCTAACTCCTTTCTTCAATGCCTTTATTATCCTGAAGGAGGATTTGTTGCATGTGTATTGGAAATAATGAGCCAACGGAAACTTCATGTCATGGTGCACCTGTTTCTCCAAAACACACCGTAAAATGATTAAACCAAAAGAAAATCAGAAAATTAAGTACAAACTATAGTGAATTATTGTAACCAATTAAGGTAATTCAACTTTTTTAAGTAATGAACCGAATGTTACCTTATGGTCGTCACTTAAGAGATAAAGGAAGAAGGCTTCAACATGAAGGCCTCTCCTTTGAAATCTGTCAATAATGGCTTCAGCATGTTTATTGGTAGCATGACCATACTCTTCTCCTTGAAATTCAACTGAAAACGTTGTGGATTCCCTCTGGAGGTTCCAACATGATGCTTCTCTTGGAACCAAAGCAGATTTTGTGGTGCAGTTTAGACATTTTATTCCGAGAGGTGTTTCTAGTTGTGGTGGCCATTGTTGACTCTTGAGAGAGACGAGAGAGAAAAGAAAGGTGTGAATCTTTAAATGACTTGTAATCAAAGGAAGAATTTATACTCATACAACATTCATAAGGAAGATGTACAAAACACTCAAAGTAAAAATTGTATTTGCTAACTTTATCTATGTATAGAACAAAGAGAATGCCTTAATATATACTTTATGCTTTCTTTTATGATATTCATATTTATTACATCTTACTTTATTTTATTTTATCCATTTCTGCAATTTCTTTATAATTTTACTTTAGAATTGAAAATCAGAAAATTAAACAAGAAACTAAAAATTAAAAAAAGTTTGGAGGCACAACCTACCCCACGGACAGCAATATCCAAGTAGCGTCTAGAAAACGTAAAAATTGAAACAAAATGTAAATGAAAAAGTAGAAAGGAAAGATTTGGGAGATTGAGGAAAACAGAGAAAGAGGCTGAAAAAAGCAAAAACAAGAATAGAGGCGAGGAAAAGAGATAAAAGACTGTAGAAAACTACACTCTGAATTGAGTGGTGAGCAGAGATGGAAGTAGGCCGAGCCGAGTTAAGCTTTGAGTGTAGTATGGTCTATTTAAAAATTTTGAGGCCTAAGTCTGGCCTGTACCTGTTAAAGTTTTTTTTTTTTTTTTGTTAAGGTCTGGCATGATTTAAAGCTTATAAGGCCTGTAAGTCTGTTTAAAATCTTACATTAAAAAATTAATAAATAAATTTAAAGCGTACAGGATAAAAAAGTCATTAAACAGACCTAAAACATATATATATTAATATTATGTAAATAAAATATAAAATAAATATTATATAAATATAATATATTAAAATAAATATAAATTATAATATATAAATATAAATAGGCCTCTGAATAGGTTAAATAGACTTTTTTATAAGCTTAAGCTTGGCTTGTTTATCTAAAAAAGTTTTTTAACAAGCCTGAACCTATCTATTTGTTAAACGAACCGAGTTTAACTAGGATTTAAACGAGAGCCGTAGACCTTTGTCGGCCTTATTTACTTCCATCCCCAGTGATGAGGAAAACACATTGAGGTGAAAAATAGAAAATAATCTAAGAGGGATTCTTTTCTCCGACACATACTCAAATTCATGCATTCATCATGCAACATTTGAATTTTATTTGATTTTATAAATTTCGAATATAAATATAAAAAAGAAAATAACTCCTTAATAAATTGGGTGATTAAAAAATAATATACTTTTTAAATTAAATTATCAAAATAATATTATTTTGTTGTTTAATGTTAACTTGGAAAAATTTTTCATTTTTTTATTTTTCAACGACTACAATTATTTTATTAAAAAAATTAAAATTTAAAAATTATAAATTTATTTTCTTTTTAGAACTAAATAGCTTCAATTTTTTTCGTTACACTCGAAAATATATAATAGTAAAAATCATAATAGTCAAACCCAACAATAAATTCTTCTAAATAATTTTCTTTCTTTAATAGAATATATGATAAGAATATATTTTTTTTGTTTTTAAATTAAATCAATATTTTTAAATTTATTAAATTTTACACAATTAATTAGAATTAAATATTTTTGCTTAGAAGTTCTTCTATGCTAAAGCTACATATTATTTTAATGCGTGATAAGGCAAGCTTGTTTAGAATGATTTTTCAAATATAAAGTGTAGTGATTTTTTCGTATTTTTAGAAGAGAACTTTCTAATTATTAAAATGATTTGTTTGATTAAACTGAATTAGTAGAAAGAAAATATAGAAAAGAAGAAAAAGGTTGATATAAGTATTTTTCTATGTTTGGTTAATCATGGAAAGAGAAAAAAATTATTTTTTTAAAATTTATAGAAATAATCTTTCCTAAATAGAAAAAAATTAAGAAAGAAAAACTAATCCATTTTTTATTTTAATTATTAATAAATTAAAAAATATTATATTAATAAAAAATAATATAATAAATAAATCAAATTTTTATATTTAATTTAATTTTTTTATTCTTTTTTCTATTTCATCCAAATAAGAGAATAAAATCTTTTTTATTTCTTTTCCTTTTTTTATCTTGAATAATATTTTTATCTTATGTATACTTTGTTTATTATACTTCTAGTTTTTTTTACTATTTCTCAATCATACCAATAAATAAAGCATAAGATTCTTAATTTCACAAAATGTAAGCTAGAAATTCACAAGTTAAAACTTCTTTCAATTTTTTTCTTTATCTTTCTATAATCTATTTTTTTGACATATACATTAAATTTCATACATACAAATTTATCTATATCTCTCTCATAGATAAACTTCCCCATTAGCAAAGAGGATTCACGTTTAAAATTTACAATGTATCTCTAGTTAGTCATTTTGTTTTTAGATTCGACAATTTTAATTTTTTTTAATTATTTTTGATGATTTTAGCTCCTCTTTTAAATTTTATCAAATAATTAACTGTTAAATAAAATCAGGTAAAAAATTAAGATAAAATAAATAATATTTATTTTAAAATTTATTTAAATTAATGGCCGATTGCTGAAATTGAATGAAAAATTAAATATAATTAATAATTAATTATTTAATGAACAATTAATAGAAGGATCAAAATAAAAAAAATCTAAAATTAAGTGAATTAAAATCATCAAAAATAAATTATAAGATTAAAATCGTCAAATCTTAAAACTAAAAAATTTAAAATTACAATTAAACATAAAATTTTATCGTTGGGAAGAATATTTTCGTAAAATTAATTATGGCAAAATTACGTTTGTATGAAGATTTTATTCTAACATCAAATTTATATATACACACATTTAACTAATTAAACGTGTTTTTAAATATCAAATTTGAATTCAATGTCAATTTATTTGGGTTATTTCTTAGGAAAATGTATTTGTTTAATTAAAAAACATGTTTAAAATATTTATAATAATTATGTGAAAATGAAAAAAAAAACATTTTAATGTTTTTATAAATTAAAAGAAGTAGCTTATGAAAAACAACTAATAAAAATCTATATAACAAAATTAATTTTATTATTTATTGTGCATGCTAAAAGTATCATTCTCCATTAATAATGGGAGCAATTTTTGTGCACAGAGTGAAAAAAGAAAAATCCACCCACCCAACCACCATCACCATAAAGGTGTGTCGGGGAGAGAGAACCAAAATGCTATCTCACACGTCCAAGTTCATTTTTAACATTAGTGCAAATTACATAATAACAGTGAATTAAAACTAACCCACTTGGCCTAATTACTTCTTTCCAATCTGAATTTAAATCAAATACCAAAAAAACTATATTGGGGTTGAACGACAGATATTGGCATTCTTTATCTCATGCAGCAATTGAGAATCAACAAGTGTTTGTAATTAGATTACATGGTATTTAAAGAGTAAGGGACTCAAATTCAAGCCTCTAGGATTTCAGTCCCATAATCAATCATAAAACATAACCATTTTGAAAGAAGAAGCTGCAAACACTAAGTCATTAACAAATATTCCATGAATCAATATTTCTTTCTGATATATGAAAATGGTTTTACGGTGGTAATAACATGACCACATAAGCAACATCATAACAAAGACTTCTAAGCAACGTTGTTAGCAAAATGAAATTGGATCAGAAGCCTTACACACTTGTAAGGTTCACCCTTGCGGTCACGCAAACGAACTGCACGAATACCTTCTCTTAATTCAGATACAGGTAAACATGTTTGTCCACCAAAATCATGTTTACCAGAAAAGTCACGCTCAATGACTTTGATATACAAGAGGGCCAATTCTGGAACTCTCAATGGAAATCTGAACTCTTCATTCCATACTGGTACCCAATTATCTTCAATTGTCTTAGTTTGTTTGGCATCTGTATCAGCTGGAACACCATGAATTCTAACCTGCACATACATGATTCATCTATTTGTTGTTATGTTACAAGATTGTGAAGTTTGCTCATTTTATTTTTTTCTTGTGCTAGTGCAAATGATATTTTGTGTACTTGAAGGATACAAAAAGAATGCTATCCCAAAATATGATTTTCACAATTGAGTATATCAATTTATTCAATTATTCCAATTTATCCTTCCATTAATTAAAGGATAAGATATAAAATCTTTCTTTCCATGTTGATCAAAACTATTTTACCTCTACACGGAAGTCAGGAGGAGAATACAAATCGAAGTGTGTTGGCCCGAAATCTGAACGCCACCCCTCACCCATGTATACCAAAACCTGCTTTGTCATTATGTTGAAATTAGAGGAGGCTTAATTATTTTAAAAACAAACAGAGGAAGATAAATTTTGTATTTCATATACAGTTTTACTTAAGAGAATGATTACAAATAAAATTAAAAGTTTTTATTAAAAATTCTAATATTTAATGTTACTAATATAATTCTATGATAATATTTATAATACATTTTATTTATTAATTTCTTAACTAATAGTTAACAAAGTCATTTCAACTTTTAAATGTGGATAGATATGATTATGCACATTCCCTAACC
Organism: Canavalia gladiata; assembly: GCA_037954105.1. Classification (NCBI taxonomy): domain Eukaryota; kingdom Viridiplantae; phylum Streptophyta; class Magnoliopsida; order Fabales; family Fabaceae; genus Canavalia; species Canavalia gladiata. Next base: position 38,844,189 of record CM075664.1, on the reverse strand, counting down.
TGAAGAATTTTCTGGATTGGTCGGCTTGCTCTTGGATCAAAAACCTCATTATTGCTGTCAACATTCAACAAGATATCTGGTTTCTTAACATAACCACAGCCACCATTGGCTCTGAACATTCCTTGCATGTACCTAAGATAGTGTCCACCTCCCTTTAAGGAAAAGAAATTGCAAATGAATAAGGATATCCACAAAACCCAGTTTAATTTCTATTCATAATTCCAAATAATGCAGATTAGAAACCAAATATTCTTAGTATTGTAGGAACTAATAAGATGATGCACGTCATTATAGAATGATGACATGCTGAGTTTTGTCCCACTCTACATTATTCTGCATTATATACTTTTCCTTAGACTTTATACGAAATAAAGAAGTAAATCTCTGTTTTTGAAATGGTTAATGAAATTTTTTTTACCCTGCCTTTAGTAAATCTCTGTTTTATTCATATTATTTTAAGGTTATCCGAACCATTTGGGGATTATTATGGTCTTCTACTTTCCAGTAGCGTCCACAGTTTACCATTCCGAAAAAACTGATATATATTAATCAGCTAACATTGGACTAGTCTCCATTAATATAGTTTTTTCTAAAGAAATTTAAACTATTATTATAAACATTATGAATTTATACTAACTATTTGATATATTATATTAACAAATAATTTTATTAATATAAAATATTAATATACTATATGGTTTGTTAGTATAGATATTTGAAGTTTATACTAACTAAATTTTGTTGCACAAAAACTATAGTAACAAAGGTTACCTTTAACATTTGACAATTTTTATTTTCTAGTAAATGATAATTTTTTTTATAATGCACTTTCTAGAAAATTGCCATAAAAAGGGAAAAAGAGAAAAATATAAAGGAGAATTAAATGAGCAAAAAAAGTGTAAACAGACAATAACCCCAGAATCTTATTTCTGCTTAAAAGTACTATTTACTTCCAAAATACTTAGATCAGGGTATTTGTTGAATTACCTAACAAGTGCAAAATTATAAAACAACACAGCACCTGAGAAGAAATAGGCAGGGAAGTGGTTTCACTGGAAGGGAAATGAAAAAATCCTTCTTGTATGTCTCAGCAGCTTCTAGAAAATCAAATGGAATGTCTCAAAAACACCAAGCACATTTACACCACTACACTATGCTACTGTCATAAGGGGCACATGCATCAAGCTATCAAAATATGCTTGAAGCGAGTTCTATCTAATGCCATTTAGAGGAGGTTGCTCATGCAGCTTCCCTTCCATGAACCTCCTTTAAATCTCATATTTGCCATTTGCTACTTCCTTGAAATTTATGATCAGAACATAGCATTCAATACAAATGTATCGTTCATATTTTGTTTTTTTCATCCTCAATTGCTAAATAGATGGAAATCAAAGTCTAACCTGCATATTAAATGCTACCATTTGAGCTCCATGCATCCATCCAACCATGGGATCGTAATTAGACGAATCCAGACGCGTACCCTTCGGATATATTCGAAGCAAATTTTTTTGGGTAAATCTATAAGATGGAACAATGTCAACTATCATGATGGTTAATAATTAATAATATGGTTAAAAAAAAAAACAGGGAATACGCTCCATTTGTTTACTAAATTAATCTTTTCAATATTTCAATTATCACCATATTAATCCTCAAAATCTTATTAGTAGATTAGCTGCTAGTTCAAAGATTTAATCTATCCCCAACTTAGCTCAAAGGTCTAATATCTTTTAGGAACTAATTCAGCAATAGATTAAATCTTTTAGGGGTTAATTTAATAACAAAATCCTTAAAAGACTAAAGTGGGGATGAAAAAAATTAAGGAACTAATTTAATGAAACTTTTACAAGACAATGCATGTAATTTTAGAACACCAAATTGCGGCTTTTTCAAAAAAAAAAAAAAATACTACATATCTAGCTAGAGTAAATGATACCCACTTAAGTTATATGAGAGAAAAAACATACATGAGTTTAGATTCAACAACCCAAAAAAAAAAAAAGATTCAATATGTAGAAGAAAAGGTTGAAATGACCTGACAATGTCAGTTCCATGAGTTTTGGCAATATCTTCAAGTTCTTGCTCACTCAAGCTAAGACGCCTGGCTTGATCGTGATTAATAAGCCAGTTTTCAAATTTACCTTTTGGCTTCCCTGCACGAATGGAAATCAAATTTCTATATTCAAAACCATCCTCCTCTTCCTCCTCATCCAAATCATCCTGATGAGACAAAAACAAAAAACGGCAATGGAACAGAGTTGATTAGAAAGTCCTTAATTAGTTAACTAACTCAACGTAAGCAAAATTGCCATTAAATTACAATTCACCTTAGAATTGACTCTAAATCTGTCATCTTTGTCCTCAATCCTCTGTGCTTCATGAAACTCTGGTGATTTAGTTGAAATCAGAATTCTTCCTTTCAATTCTTCTGGGGAAGGGAATTCCTTCGTGTGTTGTGAATCAGGGCGAAACAGCATGTCTCCAAATATATCATTCACCATCTGTATTTAATATATAAATTACTGAAAAATTTTACTCATCTGGTTGTATTTGTAATGTTCTTTAAAAAAAAAAAAAACTATGATTCTTAATAAAAGATAATATATAAAATTTTAAAAGTATTTATTATTTTTTATATTTATTTTTCATAAATATTAAGTATTTCTAATTTTTCTTAAAATGATGTAATAATAAAATTTGATTTTAAATTTTAAAAAAAACTTGAAATATTATAATAATTTTTCAAAAAGTTCATTATTAACTAAGTTTAACATTGTCTTAATATGTATAATTAATTCAATGGAAAGAATCTTACAAATAAAAGTGGAAAGAGTATAAAACTTCAAAGCATGATAGTGATTTAATTAGCCTATATTACATGTAATGAGTGACACGAACCTTGGCGACTTTGTCTTGAAGGGGTGGAGTTATATGGTCTTCAAAAGTTATGATAACAGGATATGGAGAGGTAGAAAATGCATAGTCCTTAATGGCATTCAAACAAGCTTTGAGTTTCACAGAAGAAGTCAGAGTCCTACAGTTCTGAAGAAAGTCAATTAGTTTCAGTTATATCAACGTTCAAACTAAAGTTGCAATGCACATACACGCAAGACCACAAAGCAGCTAGTTTAGTAATCTAATTAAAGCGATAAATTTTGTTAAATTTATATTAGATCAGCTTCTTCCACTTTTAACTGTACCTAGGGTCTTCTCTTAATAATAATACTAGATCATAAGAGTATTTAATATATATATATATATATATATATATAGTATCTATAGTTTGGAATGCATTAATAATATTATTAAATTTTTATTTACATTATATTATATTAAAATAAATAAATTATTATAAACTATTTTTTAAAAATATTAATTTGATATCAATTTGAAAATTATAAAATTAAGATATCAAATAAATCTCTAAAACAATATTAAATGATATTTAATATATTTAAAATCAAAATAAAAAATAATTTTATATTTTTAAATATGTGAAGGACTTAATAACTTAAATGTTTAGAAGATGGAACATAAATATAATATGAATCTTTGAAGACCTACAATTAAAGTATGAAAATGTAATTTAGATTGTATAATCACCAAATATATAATAATAATTAGCAAAGAAAATTTTCTAAGTTTATATCGAACCTAATAAATATTTTATAATTTTAATATATTTTTCCGGTAAATATTTTTTTATTCTATTGATAAAATTTAAAATTTTAATTGAATAAAGATTTATTTATAACTTCTAATCTTCTATTCATGAAATAATAATAATACTAAAGTAATAAAATATTTTATAAATTTGAAGTATCTAATATTTTTTAACTCATAACAATATAAATATTTTATTCATAAAATTACATTTTTTATTAGTTAAATATAAAAAAATTAAAAAATTGATTTAAAATTATTTTTATGAATACTAATAAGGATAAATTCATATTTAAGTAAAAATGTGTTATATTAAAATATATTTTTCATTTTCTCTATTTAATACACATATTAAGAATTTTTTTACTATTAAAATTGTTGTACATTTTATTTTTTATTTTTTGTGAGAATTTTAAAAAGTAACAACAAAAATATTAAAAGATAAATTTAAAAGATTAAGAACTCTATAGATGAAATAAAAGAAAAGTTAATAAAAAATAAATCAAGTGATAAATTCTTAAAAATTAAAAATAGAAATTACGAGAAAATGCTTTGTAAGATTTTAATATAAGGAAAGATGTCATGTAATATTTTAGTAGAAGAACTTTATATAGATATATAGGTTAGGGAAATCAACATTAGCTTCTGGAGTTTACAAAACCGTGCGAAACTGCAAGTCAGATTCCTGGTCCTCTGTTCTAAGTATAGATCTTGTTGGGCTTTTAGTGTTAATGTTCATTGTTATATCTTTGAGCATGTGGAAATTATGAGTGTTAGTCTGAATAAATTACATGTATTTAAATTTTTAAACTTGTGATTGATTTATTAAACTTTATTGATTTTTTATATTGGTTTAATTTGATTTATTTTAATTACCTTTTTGTGATTGATTTGCTTAAAATCTTTTAATAATATGCTACAACTAAAATTTAATAGATATATAATATTTGATTGAATGTTAGAATTGATTTAATAAGATTTTGAAATATGTTAATCACAAATGAGAGAAGCATAGGGGAATTAAACTATATAGTCTTAAGTGAAATAGAGATTTTTTATTTATTTATTTTGAATAGGATCTAACTTTAATGAAAGAAAAAAAAACTCTGTAACATTCAAATTATCACAAATATGATGTTATATCAAGATGGTAAAAACTAGCAACTACAATAACACTTATTGGTCAAACTTGCAACTACAAGCAACTATAATAATACCTATTGGGCAAACTAGCAACTACAATACATGAACCACTAACGATTCTTAAGTTTGCTAATTCTTATGCTTAATATCACTACAATGGCCAACAAAAGTGAAACAGGCTGGCTTCAAATAAAAGACATCCATGAAAAATTACCAAAAATAAATTCGAGAAAAATACTAAAAAATAATTTCATTGTTCCAACATTTTTTGTTCTTCCTAATTGTTAAGAGCTTTAGTCTTGCAAATTTACTCTATAGAGAGTTGAAATTTTTTGTAAGCCAAATATAAAAGCACTCTTGTCTTTAGAGACAAGGAAAAGTGTGAATAGTATTATAGGATTTAGTTTTGATTAAGATTATTCTATCTCGTGTAAAGATAAAGGGATGTTTTTTTTATGATGTCATTGAAAGAAAGAAACTATCATACATTCTTCTCTAGACTGAGATAAAATAAGATTTATTGAATCAAGATTTTTTTAAAAGGAAACATGATTTATTAAATCATGAAATTACCTGAAAATTGGACATAGATCATACATTATGATTGAATCAAGATAAAATTAAATGTACACTTTTCTTCTCCCCTTTTTTTCTCAATTATTATACTACATTTATATTATTCTTATTTCATTTTATATTTTTCTGCTATTAATTTCAAAGAACCAATTTTACCCTCTAATCTTTCATGTGCCTAAATGTTTGCAATAAAATCACTGAGTTCATAGTATATCAATACATTAATGAAAAGCTCCTCCATTTAAGAGTTATATAAAAAAAACATTTATCATACAAAAGCTAAAAGCATTGACCTCAAAATAAGTGAATTCGAACATGCACTTTTATCATTACTTTTCATTTCTTCAGTATTATCTAAACATTTCCTCATATCATGATTACAATATTCATGAAGAATCCTTTTTTTTTCCTATGACCACCATGTACATAGTGATAAAATTAATCCATTGACCTCATACGAGAATTGTTGTTAACTAATGCTTTTGTCTAAGGTGATGACTACTAGATTTGAATATTTCGCATTACATACAAAATTGTTATAATTATAAAGTATCTCTCCACCTAATATGCTATTGAAAATTAAATTCATACCCTCCATGATGAACTTGCACATCATCGTATCTGGAATTCGGCCATAAATCTAGCTCAATTACTCTAACTCCTTTCTTCAATGCCTTTATTATTGGGGAAACACTGCTAGGGCTGCTAAATTGATTTCCAGTTAAGTAGGAGTTGTGGCCTGTGTATAGGAAATAATGAGCCAAAGGAAAATTCATGTCATGATGCACCTGGATATCCAAAACACACCAGATTATGAGAAAACCAAATGATAATCAGAATATTAAGTGAAAATTAGAATAAACTCTTCAAACCAATTAAGGTAATTCAGCCTTTTCTTTTTCTAGTAGTGAATCAAATCCAAATAGTATATACCTCAGCTAGGGGACCATTAAAGTCACTTAAGAGATAACGAAAGAAGGCATCAACATGAAGGCCTCTCCTTTGAAATATGTTGAGATGCTTGAGACTGTCAAAAATAGATTGAGCATGTTTATTGGTAGCATCACCACCCTTTTCTCCTTGATATTGAACTAAAAACTCACAAAGGTCATCCATGCTCATGGTTCCATTCTCTGAATACTCATAAAAAATAACACCGATTTCCTCCGGAGGTTCAGCCACATGGAGTCTAAACATTCTCTTGAAACAAAAGCAGACTTTGAAGTGCTGTCTAGACATTTTCCGAGAGAGGTTTCTTGTTGTGGTGGCCATTATTGTGTTGTATAATGTCTATTGAGGGAGAGACACAGAGAGAAAGAATAGAAAACAAAGGTGTGAACCTTTAAAATTTATCAAGAATGGCTTGGAGCCAAAGTGAGAATTTATACTCATATAATGTTCATAAGGAAGATGTGCAGAACACTGAATGTAAATTGTTTTTTTGCTAACTTTATCTCTGTAACGAAGAAAGAGATTGCTTTAATTTATGCGTTGTGCTTTCCTTTATGATACATTTCAATGAGATACATCTCCAGGTAACTGATCTCAAGCCCTATCAAGATTTTAGTTTTTCCCTTGAAATAAAAGTAGCACTCAATAATAAACAACTAAACGTTAGGAATATTCACTGTGATGTGTACGTAAAGCTACATGGAAGAAAAACAATTTCATTGGGTGCAGAGGATAAAAAAGATATGACATATACAAACGTAACAAACTGGTACCATTCCCAGCGTGTCAGAATATCTTTCTTCCTGATTAGTTATTACCAAAAAGATATCTTTCTTCCATATGATGTGCAAGGGACAACTTTGTTGTTATGTTTAAAAAATACACATACTAAAATCTGTAAGGAGATAGAAAGTCGGCAGATCCTAGATTTGTTATCGGCTTAAAATTTTTAAAATTAGCGTTGCTTGGAAAAAAAAATACAAATTTTGGGAGGAGGGGTTGAGCGATGCATATGATTAGAATGCATAAGTAATAACATTGCATGTTAGACTCTTTCCAAAAACAGTGCTAGCAAGCTAAATATTAAAGAAGAAAAAAAACACTTGTAGGAATCCCTCTAAGAAATGGCTTGTAAAGGCATAAGCCTTGGATCCTATAAAGTTATGAATAGTTAAAAGTTTCTTAGATGAAATCCTTAAACATATGGAGTATTTCCTCATGACTAAATTCCATTTGAATATATGTATAAAACAAATCTCACAATGAAAAGCAATTCATTGGGTGCCAATTTTATAAAGCGGAATGACCAAAAACTCAGCCTAAAATTTTGATTTTGGCTCCTTAAGGTTTTGAGAGGACAGATAAGGTCATCCAGAACCAGAATCCCAACATTTCTTGTTTACATTATCAACTTTAACCCTGCTACCTCCTCTCACTTACAAGTCTCACATTTTGAAAAGAAACAATTACTTTTCCACCGGTAACTGTATCTTAAAATTGTTTTTCTCTCATCTAATCATGTCATCAAAGAGTAGAATAAGCAACTACTAAGTAAATCCCATTAAAGATGCTCTTTCATATACATTACGCACCATTTGGAAGTTTTGGATCCGGCAGATCTAAACCCAGTAGGAAAAGAAATGGGCAAAAGCAAGTTGTGACATCTTTTTTTACACAGAAAAATATACGCAAGTACAGAAGAACAGCTTAAATAAACTCAAATCGCATAAGGAGCCTAACTGAGTTGTACTTCACTCCTTTACGGCTATAGAGTGGAACAGCACGGATCCCTTGCTTCAACTCAGCAACGGGTAAACAAGTTTGTCCTGCAAAATCATCTGCCCCAGACATGTCATATTCATGCACTTCCACTCTGAGCAAAGCAAGTTCCGGAACAGTTAAAGGGAAGGTGAACTCTTCTTCCCAAACAGGTATCCAGTTATCCTCTATTATCTTGGTTTTCTTCATTGTGTTATCAGCTGGCACTCCAGCTATACCAACCTGCCTCAAAAATTGACTTATAAGCTAATGCAAGAAGTACAAAAAAGTACTAATATCATATCTCCACCACTGGCGGCATTACAGAGAAAAATTTTCCTGGAACTGATTAATCAAAGTTGTCAAAGCTCCAATTGGTAAAAGATTGAATCTTAGAAAAGTTAACACAAACACAAAATCACTATTGCCTTGAAATAATAAAGGACACCAAATATTAATTTTTGTAAGGAGTTATGTTGCAAGTATAGAATACTTATCAAAATTTTACCCTGACATAAAAATCTGGTGGAGAATACGAGTCAAAGTGGGTCTGTTTGAAATCCATACGCCATCCATCTCCCTCATATATTTTTACCTATCCCGTGAGATCAAATTAGATACAATGTAAAGAAAATACAGATTTGTTAATTCTTTCATTTTGACAGTCTACTTACCTTTAGAGTCTTCCTCACTTGCAACTCATCTTTAGGATTGAATACTTCATTATTTGGACCTACATTGATAAGAAAGTCTGGCTTTTTGACATAACCACATCCCCCATTGGATCTAAACATTCCATGCATCAACCAAAGATTTCTGCCATATCCCTGTCATGGGAACAAAGACTTATAGTCGAATGTTTGAAAAGTTAATAGAAACTCAACTCCTAAAGAAGAATGAGTCAAGATGAATGAAGCGTTAATCATACAGTATGAATTTAACAATGTTACCTAATCATATGCACCATATAGTGTTGGAGTTAATTGATTGTAATTTTAGGTGCATTAGCTTAAATTTTAAGAAACTTTAAATCATCAACTTTGAAACCTTGAGCACCATACTGTTGTCATTATGCTCATCACAGAAGAATAACTAAAGAAATTTTCAGCACACACCAACAACCAAAATTAATATTGAAAAGTCTAATTAGGACACTAAAAGCACTTCATATATTACTGTTCAAAATAAAGGGGATGAGTGAAACATAAATTTAAAACCTGCATATTGAATGCAACCATTTGAGCACCATGCATCCAGCCAATCAGTGGCTTGTAGTTGGAGGAGTTGAACCGTGTACCCTTGGGGTACACCCTCAAAAAGTTTTTCTGGGTGAATCTATTATACAAAATTGAAAGCACTACAATCAGTTTGTTAAAAAAAATTTGAAAAGTGCAAGAGAAGTAGTAGATTGTTTGTTTACTTATGGTGGAATAGCATATCTAATATTTGATAAGAAACCAGATATTACCTAACAAGATCAGTTCCAAGTGACTCGGTAGCTTTTTCAAGGGTTTGTTCACTTAAGCTAAGGCGTCTAACTTCATCATTTTCAACTTTTAGTGCTTCCTTCAGACTGTCTTTGGGTTTTCCCGCATGAATAGCAATTAGACACTTATAATGATTTGTTTCAGATTCATCATCATTTGACTCATCAACATCACTCTGTTGATCCGTGTCTAAGTCACCCTGTAAGAAAATAGAACACAATATCAGAAGGCAAAAGGAATAGTATATTATCTTGAGAAAATAGAGGCTGTTGTAAAGTGCAAAATTTAGCTCACTGTATAATCTTCATTTTGAGCTTTTGCATCTTCAGTGACCTCCTTTCCCCAATCATCTTCATCAGAATCCTTTGATTTTGGCATTTTTTGGGAATTCTCCTTCACACGTTTAGACTTTAGTTTTAGATACTCTTTTGGTGGCTTTGTTGATATCATGATCTTACCCTTTAATTCTTCAGGTGATGGAAAAACTTTCAAATTTTTATGATCCGGACAAAACAGCATATTTCCAAATGTCTCAGTGATCATCTAATATAAAAACAGCACCAAGATTTAATACCAAAATTTTTAGGAACCTTAGTGATTTACTCCTTTCAGATATAACAGATCACCTGAGCAACTTTATCTTGAAGGTGTGGTGTAAGATGGTCTTCCAGTGTTATTATGACCGGGTAAGGAGATACAGAGAAAGCATATTTTTCAATGGATTTCAAACATTGACGGAGCGCCACAGGAGTTGTCAATGTCCTACATTCACAGGTAAACAAGGTTCAGATACTTAGAAAACTTCTAGATACTGTAATTTTAAATATGAACACGTGCAGAAGATAGTTATTTAGCATCAACCAGCAACAAAACATAATGTCAAAGCAAAAGATTCACCAGGACAAGAGATACAAGTAATTCATTAATGTATAGTCCAACAAAATCATTTGATTTACTATCTGTTCCATCACTTATTTATTCTTTTACTCTGAAAATGAGATGCATTTAAGTCTCCACAGGCCTCACCAGAGAGTTTCTCAAAGGAAACATTACAATCAACACTTCACATAATGAGTAACTTTCCATGTTCATTTAATCAAATCAATCACGATAGCAATACAGAAAAGGGAGATCAACAGTAACCATTTCGCAATGCATTGTTCAGCACAAAATTTGAATACCTTCCATGTAAAACAAGCACATCATCCTTGGCAGAATTGGGCCATAGATCAAGCTCCACCACACGCACGCCTCTTTGCAATGCCATTATAATGGGGACATCACTGCAATCACTGCTGAGTTGATTGCCAGTGAGATACGAGTTATGGCCAGTAAACATGAAATAATGGGACAACGGAGCCGTCATATCCTGATTAACCTGAATTACAGAACACCAGGAGGTTAACATCACAAGAAGGACTAAGCTCCTTTCAATGTGAAGATTTCTGAATAAGGCATTTTGGGACAACTTTACCAATATGATAGATAATCGTCATTGTAACTAAAAGTGTTTGGTGTGAAGTGAAAGAATAGAAAACCTGAGATGGAATTGGGGGATTGAGGTCAGGGGAGAAGAGGTAGTGGTGAAAGTCGTCGAGGGAGAGGCTGTGTCTGACGAACTTGGTAATGTGATGGCGCTTCTGCACGGCCAGCTCCACCACCTTGTGCGGATCAACGACGTACTCGCCTTGAACCTCCGAGAGAAAGCGGAGGAGTTGGTCGGGGGTGATGTGGGCTCCACCTTGGGAGTACTTAAGGAAAAGGTCACGCACGTCCTGTGGCGGCACCGCCTCTGCCACCTTGAACGTCCGGTTGAAGCAGAGGCAGACACGGTAGTTACTCATTTTAGAATAATTTGTTTTGGAGTAATGAGAAGAGGAAGAAGAAGGATGAGTTATGAATGTGAATGCAATTGAATTTGAAACGGAGAAGGGAGACAGAAGGGCCCTCCCTCTCTCCCTCTCTCTCTCTCTGCTTAGAATTAAGATTGACCAAAGTTTGAGGTCTTTTCTTCTTCAATCCCCACTCTCCATCTCCATTAATAATCATCCATGCCTCGTACAGTCCTTCCTCAACTGTCGTTTACTTACTTACATGCCCCTCTCTCTCTCCTCTCTCCTCTCTCTCCCCTGATACTGCTACATGCAGCCTACACCATCTCCATTTTTTAAAATAAGAGAAACTGTAAACTTACATCCTAATATATTTTATTTTGTCCCATATACTTTATTTAAAATGTATCATAAATAATTTTCATACCACTTTCTCTGTTAAAAACAATAAAAATAAAAAAATTGAAAACAATAAAATAATTTAATAATGCAATTACAGAAAAAGAATGAATCCCACACAATCAACCAAGTCAATATCATTTGTCTTGCTCTAAGGTTTTTGTATGCTTTCGTCACTATTCAACAATGCGTACTACGTTCTCTGAGATTAAACAACTATTTTGGTAATGAAATTAGTTCTTTCAATTTCATATTTCTCTTTAAAAAAATAAAACTAATTAATAAATTAAAATAATTGATTTTTAAAAAATGAAAATAATCATTTTTATTTTTATTAATATAATTGAATTATCATCTTTTTAAAACCAAAGTAGTTATTTGTTTATTTTTATATTAGGATAGTTATTACTATATATTTAATTATTTTTATCTTGAAATGAATTCACCCGATTGAGATAGATGTTCATCATTTTCCTTCAAATTACTGACCTGTAACATTCTTAAATCTGAGTTCCTCAAAAAAATCTCGATGTGGGCATGTTCGACTTAATAAAGGAGGCGCGTGAAGCAGCATGTTGATGGAGCGTGACAATAACAGTTTGCTTGGTTGGGGAAAGGATGGAAGAAAGAAAAAGTGAGAAACGAAAAACATGAAAAGGTGTTTTTATTTTGTGATTTGTATATGAAAATAGAAAAAAAAATAAGTATTTTTTGAGTATTATCTAAATTTCAATAATAAAAGAAAAAAAAGTTATTTATTTTTTTAGTTATAAATTATTAAAATTATTATATAAAAATAAATAAATATTATATTAATAAAAAATATAACAAAATTAAATTTTTTAAATTAAATTTTATTTTTATAAACTTATACAAAATAAAATTTATACATCCAACATGTTTTTTTTATCATATATTCAAATATAAGAAAAGAATTTTTTTTTTAATTTTATTCCTATTCATTCAAATAATTTATTTTTTTATTTTTATTTTATTTTTAAAGTTTATCTTTTTTTTCTATTTTTTTTTCTTACTCTTATATCATCCCAACTGAACATAAATGTTGATGCTATAGCAAATGATACAAACTTATTATTGGAAGAAGATGACACTCATGTCTAGAATTGATAGACATGGAAGGTTGCATCAATGATGTGGACAAAGTTCTACTCTTTACATATAAACAGTGACTTATATTTAAAGTTGTGAAATAAATCAATATTTATTTAACCCTAATTATATGGGTCAGAATCAAAAAGATTTAAATTAAAAAGTTTATAGGATCAAAAATTATTGTTATTCCAAATCAATAATTTTAAATTTTAGTCTATAAATAAAAAAAATTTCAGATAAAATAACCATAAACACTTGTATTTTTAAATATAGTTCTAATAATTAAAATATTTTAAGCAAAATAAAAGAATATGTATTAAGTGACAAAAATATAGCTGATGTCATGTTTTTGACTTCATGAAAATTAGAAGAAGTAAATATCAAAGAATTGTAAACACTAAGTAATGTATAACATGCTTAAAATAAATTAATAATTTATAATTTCAAACGAGTGTTACTCACAAAGCTTAAGTTACATAGGGGAACAATGATAATGGTTATAAGATCAATTTATCCTTAACAATCTTTTCTAATCAAAACATTGTATCTAATATAGATGGATAATCATTTGGATTCTCTCTAACATCAAGTTCTGTTGTATCAATACGCTTAAGTTAACTTGATGAACTTATATGATTATATTGTCTATAGTATCTTTCTACTCGTTTCGAAATTTTGGTTCTTAAAATCTTTTACTAAAGATTACTTTAGCTTAAAGTTGTTCTTTCTTTACTACCTTGATAAGAACTGTTCCTGCTGGTAGAGGGTCAATTTGGCTCATACAACTCAACTTAACTCTAATCCACATGGACTAGGGTCAAAATGACTCAAAAGATCATATTATGAAAGCCTATATGATTAAAAGTTTATTAACCCTATGAGATTATGGATAGCCTATGAGCTTAATTTTTTCTCTTCAATTTTTTTAATTTTTTTTATTTTTTCTATAAAAAGTTTTTCCCTCTCTACTTTATTTTCCTATATTTAAATAAATAAAAATTAAAATGAATAAGAAAATTTAGAAAGAAGGAGGAAGAAAAATATAAAAAAAAGATAATTTTAGAAATGGAAACATAAATATATTAGAAAAAATAAAAGTATAAAAAAATTGAGAAAGAAAGAGAAAAAATTAGAGACGGAGAAAATTCCAGAGAAAAATGAAAAATATTTAGAGAAAAATAGAAAATATAAAAAGAAAGATAAATAAATTAAAGAGTATTTTAGTACAATAAAAAATATTGAAGAAAATATTTAAAGAGAGAAAAATAAATAAAATAAAGAGAAAATTAAGAGAAATGATAAAATTTTATAGAAAAAAAGTTAAATATAAACTAGAATGATATGAGTTAGTCTACATCTATCTCACTTAATTTGATAATTATATGAATTAGAGTTTGAAAAACTATACTTTTAGACAAAACAAAATGTTACAAGATAGGAATAGATGAATTAGCTCACACTCATTCTACTTAGTTGTTACGTGAGTTAAAGCTTGTGAGTTAAAGCTTAAAAGGTTCTATCTTTACATTAAATACAAAACATAAGGTAAAAAGATATACATAGATAAAAAATTTAGAGAAAAATAGAAAATATAAAAAGAAAGATAAATAAATTAAAGAGTATTTTAGTACAATAAAAAATATTGAAGAAAATATTTAAAGAGAGAAAAAATAAATAAAATAAAGAGAAAATTAAGAGAAATGATAAAATTTTATAGAAAAAAAGTTAAATATAAACTAAAATGATATGAGTTAGTCTACATCTATCTCACTTAATTTGATAATTATATGAATTAGAGTTTGAAAAACTATACTTTTAGACGACGAGTTACAAAACAAAATGTTACAAGATAGGAATAGATGAATTAGCTCACACTCATTCTACTCAGTTGTTAGTGAGTTAAAGCTCGTGAGTTAAAGCTTAAAAGGTTCTACCTTTACATTAAATACAAAACATAAGGTAAAAAGATATACATAGATAAGTTAGCTCATATTCATCCCACTTAACTTAAAAGTTATAATTAACGTGAAGTAAGATATAAAATCTTACTTTTAATCGAGTTACAAAATAAATGATTATAAGATAGGATAAGATGGATTCATCCCATTTAGTTTAGAGGTTACATGAATTTGAATTTAAAAATTATACTTTGAGACAAATTACAAAATAGAAAAAATAAAATAGGACTATATGGGACCATTATTATCTTATACTATGTCCACTTAAATTGAAGGTTACGTGGTTAAAGCATAAAAAAATTATACTTCTAGATGAGTTGTATAACTAGAACCATAACTTAAACTCAAATGGGATGATTTATGAATCATAGGTCAATTTAAAAACTTTATTTATTTTTATATACATTTTAAATTTATTAATTATAAATTTTTCATTTTTTTTAAATATTTAAAAATGATCATAAATAAAATGTAGATGAATGTAATATACATTTGATGTATAAGGGAATATTTTGCCTATTTTATTTGGAATGTATCAAAATAATTGAAAAAAAATTGATTTTAAAATTTAATTTAAATATTGCAGATAATTTAGATAATAAGCTAATTTAAAATTTATTTTAAATATTATAGATAAATATGTAAAATTTAATTTACATATTATAGGTTTCAATTTTTAAGTTAATTAAAGTAATATATTTAAAATTTTAAATTAATTAAGATAATATCTTAATTTAATTTAAGATAATAAATTTATTTAAAAATTAGTTTAAATGTTATATCAAATTAATGATTAAGTTAATTATGATAATAATTAATATAAAATTTAATTTTAATATAATATATAATTAAGAGAATAAATAAATTTTAAAATTAATTTATAATTTAATTTAAATAGTATATGTAAATCATGATATGTAAATTTAAAAATTA
The DNA here is from genome assembly GCA_037954105.1 of Canavalia gladiata. Lineage (NCBI taxonomy): Eukaryota > Viridiplantae > Streptophyta > Magnoliopsida > Fabales > Fabaceae > Canavalia > Canavalia gladiata. Next base: position 38,828,376 of record CM075664.1, on the reverse strand, counting down.
ATATTATAGGTATTAGATAATTAAGGTAGTAAGTTAATTTTTAATTTAATTTAAATATTATAAATAATTTAAATAATAAGTCAATTTAAAATTTATTTTAAATATTATAGATAAATTATAATATGTAAAATTTTATTTACATATTATATTATAGATATAAGGTTTTAAGTTAATTAAGATAATAAGTAAATTTTAAATTTTATTTCAATATTTTTCTTTATTAAAATAGTAATGTATTTTAAATTTTAATTTAAATTAAGATAATTTCGAAAATAAATTATTTAAAATTGTATGTTTATTTAAAATTTAATTTAAATTATATATAGAATTAATGTATTAGTATAACATAATTATGATAATAAGTTAATATATAATTTAATTTAAATATAATAAATTAATTTTAAAATAAATTTGTTATATGAAATTAATGTAATAAGTATTAAGATAATAATTAAATTTAAAATTTTATTTAAATATTTTGGATAATAAATAAAATTAAAGTTAATTGAAAAAAAAATTAAATAATATTCATTTAAATAATTTTATTAATTTATTTTAAATTATTTTTTATTTACTTGTATAAAAATATATTTTTTAAAAAATTAATGTATAATATGAATAATTTAAAGTTATACAAATTAAACTTTTAAAAATATTAACTAAGATTTGATCACATTGATTATAAAATCATACATGCTATTATTTTATTAATCTAAATAAGTTAAGATTTAGTATCAATGTACCAAAACAAACCTTTATTTAGCATTTAAATGCTAACCCTAAAAATGAATTATAAATATAAAAAAAACTTGATTTATTATGTATATGAATTAAAACAGTTGATTAAAAAAAATTATTATAGTATTATAAAATTATATACTTTGTTTAATTTTATGTCTACTTTCATTGTATATAGTATATCATTAGTAGAGAATTATTTTCCCTATATAAGAAACATTTCAATGGGGGATTTTTATTATGGTTATTAGTGATTAACTCATGAACTTATTTTGGAATTAAAAATTATTTGCCTATTTATGTGATATTTTCAAGACGTTTGATATTCGCAAACCTCTTAAAATCTTAACTAGTTTGAGTCCAAACAAATAAACTTAGTTAAAACGGTAAAAGCTCTTCCAACATAAGACTTCTGAATCTTGTTATTATAGCAAACGAATCTCAATGTATACACACATAAATAACATACCATTATTAAAAAAATTTAAATACTTTCAATTAAAATATTTTTATTTTTAATATTTTGTTTAGATAAAATAATTAAATTTTTTATATTTTAAATTTAAAACATGAAGATGGACACCTATTTTCCTGAAATATTTTTTAAAAAAAGTAGTGCAATGAATTTTTTTATCCAGAATATTGAGCAATAGTTTTTTTTTTATTGATTTCATAAATATTTTAAAGTAACATTATGGGTTTTGAAACCCAATTTTTTGATAGGTTTGTCCCTACCACCGTATTACGGTACTCCATACGATGGGATCATAAGAAGGAAGGTGAGGTCCTTGCGTCGGAAGATATGGAAGAAGACAGTGCCAAAGAGTGGAAGGTTGAAGTGAGAAGTTTCAAAAGATAGAAAAAGAAGATAAATAAGAGAAAGCTAAATATCAATTTACCTTATTAAACTATTCTTTAAAATTATAAACATTTTAAAATTTTTATAAAATATATTCAAACAACATATTTTAATATTTAACATTTTAAATATTTTTAATAAATACTTTTTCTTCTTAAAATAATTTATCCAAACACATGATAATTAAATTTAATATGTTATTTTAAGGAATTTTAAATTTTAAATTATTAAATAAAGTTACCATATGTAAGTTAAACTTTGTTTTACTTAGGTTGTGGTGACATTTGAAAAATCTTATTGTACATGAATAAGGACAAGCCACTATGGAAAGAGAAATTTCTTCGGTCCACTCTGAATACATATTCTTTTTCTTGAAATAATCACTTTTTTTTGTATGATTATTTTTTAATTAATTTTGATATTTTATCATTTTAAAAACTATATTATTAATTAATTAAAATTTATAATAGATATAATTTTTGAAATAATTATTATAAAAATTATTTGTAATAATATAATAATTTATAATTAAATGACAGTGTAAAAAGATTTTACATATTTTAATATAATTTAATAAATTTATTAATAAATTAGTAACTTATTAATAAATTTATTTAATAAAATTTATAGTTACTAATACCTTAACAATATGTTACTATTTTATTAGTTTAGTGTGTCTAAGTTAAATAATTTGCACAAAAAGATGGACATAACAGTTCAAGGTTAGGTAGAGCGAGAAAAAAAAAAAAGAGTGACAAACTCGATATATTCTTAAATGTGCTGAATTTGACTTTGTAAATTCAACAAACACGTGCATGTATTTAATATCCATATTTTGTCTTTAAAAAATTAAAAATAATACTCTAAGAATAGATAAGATTTTATTTGGGATCATCCTATTTAACCTAATTTAGGCAGGTAACTGTTTTCATATTTTCTGTATGATCAAAACTGCGTCAAATAAGTTTTAGTTAGATCAATAAAAGTTTTTTGAGAGAAAACCATGTGGCCGTCATTAAGAACATTCAGACATTTCACATGGTCATTAGTCAGTGGTGAGTCTCAACCATATTTCACTCACGTTACCATAAGTTTAATTTATGCATCAAACTTTAAATATTTAAATAAATTTAATAATTTTTTATAAATATAAAATTTATTAATCTAATCATTAATTTAAAAATTATTATCAAACAAATTATATTTATAAAATTTATACAAAATAAAAATTAATAAATATTTTATTGTACAGTTTTATTTTAATATTTAATAATATTATTTAAATATGTATAAATATTAATATTTTAATAATATATACAAATATTTATATTTTTAAAATTTAATATATATATATATAATTATAAAAATATTATAACATAATTTAATAATTAAATAGATGAATTTTATATTTTATAAAAAAATTATTAAATTAATATAAATGTTAAGTGTAACATATATCAACAAATCTTATATATATATATATATATATATATATATATATACTTTCATATAGTAATATTTTTATATTATTTTTTTAATGAATATTATTTTAAATTTTAAATTTTTTAATTTTATTAAATAAATTATTTTTAAATAAATTAAATTTTGAATTATTATAATTAGAATATTTATTTAATTTAATAAATTGTAATATATCATATTAATAAAAATAATAATGATAATTTTAATAATTTATCTTTATAATTTTCAGTAAAAAATTAAATATATACTAATCTTTTCATGTTAAAAAAAGTTAGTGACAATATATGTTTTTTTATAATATTTTTTTAGTATAATATAAAAAATATAAAATTTAAATTTAGACTCTTATATAAAATTATTCTAATTTTTAAATTTTATATTTAGATGAATTCTAATAGTTTCTTTATATAAGATTTTGAATTCAAATTTTATAAAAAAAATGCAAATATTTACTGTCTTTTTTAACTAAGTATACTCAGATTCAACTCAAATTAATCATAGCTTATATGGCTATTTTATACCTAAATAGTAAATATCAAACAACCCTCAAGTTCTCAAGTTCTCAAGTTCTCAGCAAATTAGAATCTGTGACCTGTACTTCGGATATAATTAAGACTATAGTGGTTTCCACTAAGGTTTGTGTCATCAACGAGTGATACTTTGGTGTATTTTAAATTTATTAATATAAAAGGCAAGGCTATAAACTACCATAGATTTATTGTTTGAGGGAGAAGGAGAATTATTGAGAAGGTGGATAATCAGTACCTTTTTAGTTTTTCTCAGCAACTTCTAATATATTGTTGCTATATATTTTGATAAAAAATTAATTATTTTTAACTAATATTCAAAGGATACTCATTAATAAAATCTAATAAAAATCTTGACATGGAATGATCGTGACTTTATTAACTTTGATTTTTATTTTTATATTTTTATCAATCATATTTTTTATTTCTTATCTCTTTCCTTTCATGTATACATCCCCGTTTGGGTGTGATATGTTTTTTTGTCGTTATTTTATATCATGACGACCGTAGCTGTGAATCTGTGGTCACAAATTTGATAATAAAAAACTATTTTTTTTTTCTAAAATAAAGAAGCAACATAACAGGATAATATGTTCGTCTTCCCAAAAAAAAAAAAACTACAACCCCGTCCCCCGCATCCCACTTTTAATTAACAAATGTATTAAATGTTAATAATCTATTGCCTTAGCTCATGCATCCAACTTGAATAAAATAAATTAATGTAAGGATTTTCGAACTACAAATGCAAACACAAACCAGCAAATGAAGGCGAATTTCCTAATTATCAATGTGAACACAAAATGGCATGTGATCATGAATTTCCGAACTACTGATGTGAACACGAATTGCCATGTGATTGTTATACGTATAATATTATAATAAGTAATAACCAAGTATTAGACTCAAATTCCATTTGAGTGTGTTCCTCATGATATTTATACTGATCCTCCACTTGATTTTAAATATTGACTTTGCTAATTTTTCCTGGTATCAGCCTGTAAAGTATAAATTTTGATTAAGAAATTTGATTATGTGAGTCTCAGAATAGGTGTAAGTGTGATGGGACTAGATTCAATAGAGACATAATAGATTTAAATATTAAAATTTAGGTGAATAAATAAGTTAATTTTGGTCAATTGAACAGTTTGTCCTCTGCAAAATCCAATTTACACTACAAGTAGAACTTTAGGTTGCATAGTTACATAATAATGTGACTTTTTCCTAATTGGAAGTAATTTCACAACTTCTGTAAAATAATTTATCAAATTGCCTATTAGTTAAAAAAGTGATTTTAAAATTTTAAAAAAGTATCAAACAATTTTAATTTTACTTTTTAAAATTATCTTAATATCAATTATAAATTTTTTATAAAAGAAAAAATAAAATTAGACTAAACAACCACAACTTGATGGTCGTAAATTATCTTAAGATTCTATATAGAGACACCGTCTATTCGATTTGACCAACCTGATGACGGGAAATTCTGGTGGACAAATTCAGTTTGACCATCTAATATTCAAGTCTAAGCTCAAGACTATTAAGATTCAAATTCAAGCTGAACTTTAAGCTCTTCAATATAAGTATAACAACCTCTAATAGGTTGCTAAAACAATTTCACATCTAGTGCTTTGAGAACATTTGTAGTATGGCAAAATGTATTTTCAGTCTTGCTTGAGTCATTACTCATTAATGCTTAATTGTTTATGAAGTCTAGCCACAAAAATCAATTTAAAGCCCATTTAGTTTGTTTTGAGTTCTTGGTTTAACAAATAATTATAAAATATTACTTTGTTTTTTATTTTATTTCATATTTTTTAAAAGAGTGAAATTTATTAATGTAAATTTTTTGCACTATTAACCAATTAAAAATTATGGATATACATTTTAAAATAATTATTAAAAATTTAATAATTTTAAATTATATGACAATCAGATGATGGTAAAAAAACTTATACACTGTTAGTATATTTTAATTTTTTTTATTATTTGTAAAACAAAAAATGAAAACAATGTTTTCCCAAATGAAACAGAGCCTTATATCATACCCAAGTAGGACACTTGAAAAGAATAATAATTCTCAAATTCGATTCTAAACTAAATAAGGCTGACCTCAGTTTGAAAAACCTATACATGTATCCTCTTTAAATTCAAATTACGGTAAGAGCTTCTAGCTAAGAGAAATAGAAATGGAGTTAAATTGAAGTATGTTTCATTAATCTGAAATTGGTTATTACCAAGTCAACTCATGCCAAATTTATTGACAAACATCTCAAAGAAGTTTAACCATTATATCTAACACGAACATGAGCATACCAATGGGGAGGGAGGGAGGCAGAGGGAGAGAGAGAATTCATTAAAAAATTAAACGACATAATAACTAAAGATGAAAAGAATAAAAAAAAATAACTTCAGTTCATCTTAAGAAAATATTAAGCCAATTTAGTAAACCTAAAATTCTTCCTTTGTGGTGGATCATGGTGGTAAGGGAGGATTCTTTATGGGTGAAGATCAGAGATGCAGAAGACATATTGAAAATTATTGGAAAGTATAACAGTTGATAATTTCGCCCTCCCCTTAATGGGGCAAATGGAAGGTTTATAGAGGTTCTCCACAAGTCGAAGACTACTCTATTCCTATTCCGGATAAACTTTGGTAGTTGGACTTCTGCTTTATGAGCTGTTACCCTTATCTTTAAGGGCTGTCTTTTGTCTTTCGGTGCTGATGGTTGACATCTTTATCAAAACTGGTCTCTTCTGCTTTATAGCTTTATTTCGTCCTTTATAAAAGGAAGGAATCTTCTTTATAGGCGGTCCAATTGTTGTAGTGACAAGTGGACGGTTCTGATCTACAATGTTGTCAGATCGCTTAATACCCGACATTTAGTCGAGTGGAGAAAATATGCCATAGCAGTCATCTTCATTATCAAGGGTTCCTACGGGGGTTCCCGGTTCTTGTATCTCTAAAGTTGGAGGAGAATGTTGCCTCAGTAAAGTCATTAATTCAGTGGCAGAACTAGCTGCAGATAGTGAAGCTAGGATCCTACTCTTCTGTTGAAGGAACGATGTTTCATTATCTATTTGAGTTGCTTGCTTTTGATGAAGGGGATGTTCAGAAATCCACTTCTTTACTTTATTATTACAAACAAGAGAAAGGTCAAACTTGTTCCACCATTTAACCTTGATAACTTTACCGATCATTTTTACATTGGATTCTTCATCTGCTTTTAACAAACAAAAATCCCAAGACAGTATCCAAGATATAGCTTGAGAACTCACAAAAGATACCAGTTGGTTATCCTTATCCTTCTGGAAATTGGTATTGTCACATAAAGTTGCATAACTATCTATAACTTCTTTAGGAAATTTTTTTATAATTGGTCCAAACTTATGGAACCATTGCAAAAACCAGTTTGGGAAGTTCAGGTTAATTCCTTTCTTGAACTACATGAACCATGAATGATTTTCTAAAATATAAAAGAAGGTTTTGGTCCATGCATTAATATAATCAAAATAGTTATAAAATTGGGGCTGATATTGTACAAAAAAAGATTTTGAAGCATATAAAGATTGCTCTCAATCTTCAATGCTAAGAACTTTTAAAATTTTTATTTTAGAATGCATGATTCTACTCTCTGCATTCTTGATATGAGTAATTTCAGCTGAATGTGTATCAACTAAAATTAATTCATAGTACTGTCTTTTTCGGGATGAGTTGGTAGGAAGATCATAAAATCCTTCTGGAAGAACTCTTTTCACCAAGCCCTTCAGATCTAGATTTTCCCATCCCTTTTCAAGTACCATTAAGGGTAGTATTTCGTCCTTTTCAACATAAGGACACTCTGTGCTTGGGTATTTTTTTCAAGTACAACAAATCTGTTATGAGAAATGGAGAGGATGCTAAAGAAGACTAAATATGTTGGGGGTTAGTAGCCAGGGACTTTTCTGGGGGGAGGCTACTAGTGAATTATTAGGGGTTTTCAAAGCCTGTGCAACTGTTAGAGGCTTTTTTGAGGTATTGGGCTTTTGTAAAGAAGGCCCATAATGTTCTCGGCTCATGGGTTTGTTGGCCATTGTCCCTGTAAAAACTCTCTTGTTAAAAAATCAGGTAAAGCATTAGTTTCTCCTTTTATATGAGATATTAAAAAATCAAAATTGGATAATAAAGCTTGCCTTCGAGCAAAATTATGTTTTGAAACCAAGTTTTTAACATCTTTTTGTAAAACTTGTGGAGCGGCTTTACAGTCCGTTCTAATTTCAAAATGCTTATTAAAAATATCATCTTGAAATTTTTGTACACATAAAACAATTGATAAAACCTCTTGCTTTACAATGGAATACTTTTGTTGTGAAGAGTGCCAGATTCTAGAATGATATCTGACAATTTGTTCAGTTTTGGAATTTGGTAAAATTTGTTTTAAAACCCCGCATATCCCGTACTTGATGCATCGGTCTCTATAATTAATCTAGCTTCTGGATGAGGTATTCCTAAACATGGTATGGTTTGGACTAAAGTTTTTACCTTTTTGATAGCGAGACTCATCTCTTCGTTCCAAGCTGCTGGGTTTTTTCTAAGTCTCTTATATAAAGGAGCACATATAGTCCTAATACTTGGTATAAAGTCTGCTACATAATTTAAACATCCTAAAAATCGTTGTAATTAGAGTTTATCTGTTATGATGTCTGGAAATTTTCCTGCAAATTCCAGACTTCTTTGAATAGGAATTATAGTTCCTTGAAAGATTTTGTATCCTAAAAATCTCACTTTGGTTTGAAATATTTTCATCTTTTTAGCGGATACTACTAGCCCATTTTGTTTTATTACTTTTATAAATTGTTCTAAATGTTCTTTATGTTGTTTTATTCCTTGTGAGAAGATGAGTACATCATCTAAATATACTAATGAAATTTTCATATAGGGATAAAATATTTTATTCATTATTTCTTGGAATTCACTAGGTGCATTTTTAAGTCCTTGAGGCATTACATTCCATTTGAAATGCCCGAAAGGTACTACAAAGGCAGTTTTATATCGATCTTCTTCATTTACAGAAATCTGATAATATCTAGACTTCATATCAAATTTAGAAAAGATATTTGCATTATAAATTCTTTTAATTAAATCTTGTTTGTTTGGTAAAGGGTATCTAATCCATTTTAGTGCTTTATTAAGAGGTTTATAATTTATTACTAATCTAGGTGCACCTCTTTCTTGTTCTGATGCATTATTAACATAAACACCTGAGCAACTCTATGGTGATTTGGAGTGTCTAATTAAGCCTTTATCAAGATACTCTTGTAATTCTTTCTTACAAAATTCTAGTTGTTCTTTATTCATTTGGATTAGTCTAGCTTTAGTTGGTATATTGCTTTCTTTAAAATCATTTTCATAGGGTAGTGAAATTTCATGTATTTTTGTGTTATGAAATGTTATGGGATTTGTACTACAGATTTCTTTTTTTATTCTTCGTTCTAGTTCTTTTATCACTTTCTGTAATCCTTCGATTTTTAATTGATCTTCAACTCTTTTATAATTAATTTCTTTATTTAGGAATTTTACTTGATTCTTTTTACATTCAATTAGATTAATTTTTGATATTGATACTTCTGGTAAAAGATTTAATTCTTTTATTTTAGATCCTTTTATGAATTCGAATTTTAAAGGTTTTTCTGGAACTACATAAGAGGTTAGTCCAGAGTTATCTGTTTGAAAGGGATAAATTAAAGTAAAAAAGGGGTTCCTAATATAACTTGATTACTCATACCTCTTACTAACATGAATGAACTATTAAAGCAAATTTTGTTATTACATATCTTAACATCTGATAGTTTATAATTTACCTTTAGCTTGCCTCCATTAGCTCCAGTTAGTCTGGTTATTGTTTTTTCGTAGTATTTAGTAGGTATAAGACCCTCTTGTATGCAATTTAAATCTGCTCTTGAATCTATTAGGACGGTTAAATGATATTTTTCTTCTTTTATTATAAGAGTTATTTGTACCCACCATTTATGGATTGTTATTAAATTTAAGGTTTCTATGCTAAAATTTTTTGTTTATGTAGAGGTTTCTTGTTTTTCTACTAATTTCTTACCTTCTAATTTCTTACCTTCTAATTCTATTAGTCTTATCTCCAATTCTATTTGATTAGTTTTTAGTTTTTGAATTTCTTGTTTTAATAATTTAATTTCTTCTTGGAGGTCTTTATCTCTACTATTCTAGGTTTACTAAATTGGCTTAATATTTCCTTAAAATGAACTGGAGTTATTTCTTTTTTATTCTTTTCATCTTTAGTTATTATGTCATTTAGCTTTTTAATGAATTCTGTTCTGAGTGGAGAATCTTCTAATTTGTCTATAATTGATATTAGTGATTTCGTTTGTTCAGACGTTATTACATTTATTTCAGGGGTAGTACAATCTTCACAATTGCATAACCTTGGTCCTAAACAATAATTATCATGACCTTCTTCAGAATCCACTTCTGAAGAGTTTTTATCTAATTGGAGAATTTCATTATTCTCAGCTTGTTCTTCATCTGAGCTTTCAGGAAAATTCTGAGTTTATTATTATATTAATTAATATTTTCTTTAAATCTTCATCTTCTATTAATTTTTTTTTACTTTACATTTATCTGCAAAATGTCCTGGTTTTCCACATTTCCAACAGACATTTCTCTTCTTTTTATTAGTAGTCATTTTCTTAGAAGTTATTGGTTTGGTTTGGGGTTTTTTATAAGGTTTTTTGGGCTGTATAGTTTTATTATTTTTTCTAATTTGTTGTTTATTTTTTCTACTTGGGGCTACCATAGATTCTACTCCATACTATTGATAGAAATTTTCTATTTCCTTTTTATTTGTAGCCTTTTCTTTTTGTAACTGATTTTTCAATTTGAAATCAGTACACACTTTTAATCCTGTTTCTACTATGACTGAATGTATCTGTCCATAAGTTAATTGATCATAGGGTATAGGATGACCAAAGTGTCTTTCTAAATTATCTATAACCTTTTGGGAAAATAAGACTGATAGAGCTGCTACAAACCTTTCTCTCCAAAAATTTAAATGGAAGTCTTCTCTCAGAAGAGCTTTCGATAAGAAAGTATCTTTATACCATTTATAGTCTAACATAGTCGGACACCTAAGATTCATTAATTGTAAGGCTGCTCTTTCTCTAAATATACTAGAATCTCCTATAAAGTTCTGTATGATGGTAAATATTAGTGTTGCGATGGCATCCACTTCGCTGGACTCTGGTTTTACATGATTTAATATTATGTCTTTTTGGGAGGCCGTAACAAAGTTATCCCAACAACCTCTTAATTGTCCTGTGAAGCCTTGTACTATGGCTTCAGTAGTTGCTTTATCAGATAATCCTTTTAATTTGAAGGCGGCGGCGACCATCGCCATTTGAGAACAGAGGTTTAATATATTTTGTTCACTCATGCCATCTAAGTTCCATTCTGCTATATTTGATCCTGAATAGCTATTTTGTATAAATTGAGATCTTTCTTCTAATCCTATATCTGCTAAGGATGGTCTGTTATAGTAAATTTTTGTTTTTGGGTAAGTAGGCATATATCCTATTTTATTTACTTCTATAGTATTAATACTGTGTCCACCAAGTCTTGATAGTTTTTCTTTAAGCTCAGCTATTTGTAGGTTAACATCATTCTTTCTAAATGCCTTAAGTGCTTCTCTTGATAAATCATTTATATTATATATAGGTCTTTTTAATTTTTCCGAACTACTTGCTTCTTCTTTGTTTTCTATTCTAGTGAGTTGTTTAACCATAATATTTAAGTAAGTATTACTGTAATTTAACTGTTGGTGAATTTTATCTATGTCTTGTTTTTGTACTTCCTTTTCTTTAGAATTTATTTGTTTATATGGGACTCCTATTATTTCACAATCTTTATCTAAAAGGATTAGTATTTTTTTATAGGAGGATATTCTGATTCTATAATTGTATGTTGTTCTGTTTTCCAATTAGTTTCTAGTTTGGTTATCGGATTTATACTATTTTCAAAAGGATAATATATATTTTGTTCTTCTAAATAAATAGGCAACCAATCGAAGAAATATATATTGGTCTCTATCTTATTAAGATAATCGTAGAATAGTCCTCTCATTTTATCTGTTTCTCCTTTAGAAAAGGATTTAAAAAACCAATCTTTTTTAATCTTATTATAGGGAGCATTAAGGTCTTCTCTAATCCATTCTTTATCTATTTTAAATGGTGTATCACATTCTATAACATTTATCACTTGACTTGCTGTAGGAGAGTAGTTAATGTCATCTTTTGATGGTTCATAGACTGGATTAGCAATTTCAGGGTTTCTAATATTATCTAATCCTCTAAGATTTATATGTAGGGTTGATCCATCTACCGAATGTCTATGGATTTCTCTTATAGAACTATTGGTAGAGGCATATCTTAAACTCGGGCTTCTATTCATTCTCAGACGTATATCTGTTCCATCTTGTATTATTTCTCTAATTACTATATTATGTATTTTAGGTTGTTCTAGGGCATCTTTCCAAATCCATTCGTGTGGCACTTTATCTCTTAAGTCTAGATGGCTTATTTTCTTTGGTATATTTATTGTACTTCTTTTAAGATTAGCTTCTACTATTATAGTTTCATTAGACGAGGTTTGTTTTAGTGCTCTAAACCCGTAATTTACTTTAGTTACCTTATAATATACCCTATAGATAATATGGAAAGGATCTGATTCTTCATCAATGATCCCTTCTGGAGATTTTATGAAGATTTTTATGGCTTTTGCAGTTTTTTCATTTTCTAGACTCAGAAAAATTAGGGTAGCAATTAAAGAAAGCAGGTTCGTCAAGGAGATTACTTTCTAAGACTGCTATTATGGTATCTTCTGCTCTTGACAGTTTCATATCCCTGATAATTGCTAGAACATGAAGGTTTACTCCTAATTTATAATTAGGCTTTATGGCCATCTGTATTAATCCTAGATGAATAAAGCCATATCCATCTCTAATATGTTGGTCTAATAGCTTTTGTTCTAATAATTGTATTTCTTTGTTATTTTGAGTTCCTGGGAATGAGTATTCTGCTTTATGGATTTGTTCATTGGGGTTTAAAGAGAAGAATCCTCTACTCTTATATACCTCATCGTCTTTTATGATAGGCATAGCCCAATTTTGTAACTTTCTTTCTATTTCTTCTATCGAGAGCGAACCTGAAGTTGATGCTTCAACATCATTACTTCTCACTACTATTTGACTTTCTCTTTTAAAACTTAATCTACTTAATGATCTTGCTATACTAGACATCGATTCAACAATTTTCTTTAGTTGAGTTTTAGTTAAAGAAATTACATCCAAGGTTTTATCCTATAGAAATTTCCTAGTGCTGACCAACGGACTCGTTGCCTATTCCAAGGGCTTCTTGTCGGGACCACACATCACCTATAGGCCTAAGCAATCTCTCCAACTTATACCCCCAAGAAAATTGTAGAAAAGATAAATAATATAGCAAAACCTTTAAACATCATAAGATTTAATTCAAGAATTTCAAATATAAGAACAATAATATTAAAACAATATCAACTTTAGAAAACTTTCAATATGGGAAATACACTATGAAGTTGTTACAAAAGAAGGTAAGAGATATCAGAGTTTAGGCTCTAATACCACAAAGGGAGTGGACTTCTAAACATCCCCTTCATCAAAAGCAAGCAGCTCAAATAGATAATGAAGCATCGTTCCTTCAACAGAAGAGTAGGATCTTAGCTTCACTATCTGTAGCTAGTTCTGCCATTGAATTAATGACTTTACTGAGGCAACATTCTCCTCCAACTTTAGAGATACAAGAACCGGGAACCCCCGTAGGAACCCTTGATAATGAAGATGAATGCTATGGCATCTTTTCTCCACTCGACTAAATGCCGGGTATCAAGCGATCTAACAACATTGCAAATCAGAACCGTCCACTTGTCACTATAACAATTGGACCGCTTATAAAGAAGATTCCTTCCTTTTATAAAGGACGAAAGAAAGCTTTAAAGCAGAAGAGACCAGTTATCTTTGTCAAAAAGAAAATAACTTTTGATAAAGATGTCGACCATCAGCACCGAAAGACAAAAGACAGCTGTTAAAGATAAGGGTAACAACTCACAAAGCAGAAGTTCAGCTACCAAAGTTTATCCGGAATAGGAATAGAGTAGTCTCCGACTTGTGGAGAACCTCTATATAAGCCTTCCATTTGCCCCGTTAAGAGGAGAGAGAAATTATCAACTTTCATACTTCCCAATCATTTTCAATATGTCTTCCGCATCTCTGATCTTCACCTATAAAGAATCCTCCCTTACCACCATGAGAGAGAGAGAGGGAGAGAGGAAGGGAGGGAGAGAGAGGGAGAGAAAGAGAGAGGGAGAGAGAGAGGGAGGGAGGGAGAGAGGGAGAGAGGAAGAGATAACTGTTAATAACTACGTATCTGTTGGTCAGCCTGGACGGTGGTCCCGGTAGTAAGTCCTCACATAGGCTGTGAATCCGTTGGTTAGCCTTGGTTAACCTTTTTATTAAATCTTGCTTATTTGGTAAGGGGTATCTAATCTATTTTAGAGCTTTATTGAGGGGCTTGTAATTTATCACTAATCTAGGTGCTCTTCTTTCTTTTTCAAAAGCATTATTGACATAGAATCCTGAACAACTCCAAGGAGATTTAGATTTTCTAATTAATCCCCTTTTAGATATTCTCCTAGTTCTTGTCTACAATACTTTATTTGTTCTTCATTCATTTGGATTGGTCTAACTTTAGTCGGAATTTTCTCTTCTTTAAAATCTGGTTCATAAGGGAGACTTATCTCATACTTTTTTCTATGATGAAAAGCGGTAGGGTCAAGACTACAAATTTCTTCAATTCTTTTTTGGATTTGAGTTATTTCTTGTTGAATTTTAGAATTTTTTAGTTGTTCTTCTATTCGTTTGTATCTTATTTCTTCATTGAGTAATTTTATTTGGTTTTGTTTTCGTTCTATTAGATTTACCTCTGGAGACTTTTCTTGTAATAAATTTAGTTCTCTTGCTCTAGGAACTTGAATGAATTCAAAGGTGATAGGGGTCTCTGAAACCACATGAGATACTAGCCCCTTTTCTGTTATTTCAAATGGGTAAAGTGAAGTTAGAAAGGAAATGCTTAAAATTGCTTCATTATTCATGTTTTTTACTAATACAAATGAAGTGGTAAGACATATTTTGTTTTTACAAACTTTTGCTTCAGAGAGTTTATATTTTATCTTGAGTTTTCCTCTATTTTCTCCTGTTACATTTTTTTGGATTTTTTCATAATATTTTGTTGGTACTATTCCTTCTTGAATATAGTTGATGTCTGCTCCTGAATCTATTAAAGCGGTTAAGATAAATTCTTCTTTCTTTATTATTATTTTTACTTCTACCCACCATTTATGAATAATTAATAATGTTAATAACTCCAAACTAAAGATTTCCTTATGGTTACTATTTTGATCTTGATTTTCTATTAATTTTTTCTCTTCTAGTTCTAAGATTTTAAATTCTAAATGTATTTGATTTGATTTAAGATCTTGTATTTCTTTTTTAAGTGTATTAATTTCTTCTTGTAATTCTTTTATCCCTATCATGGTTTGGGGTTATTTAAACTTTTGTAATACTTTTTTCATTTCTACAGGTTTTATTTCTTTTTGGTTATTTTCTTCTTTTGTTAATAATTCATTTAGTTTTGTAATAAATTCTGTTCTGAGAGGTGAATCTTCTAATTTGTCAATTATTGCTATTAGAGTATCAGTTTGATCTCTGGATAGAACATTTACTTCTTGTGGAGTTATGCAATTGTCACAATCCCATAATCCTGGTCCTAAACAATACTCACTATTTTTTTTTTATTTTGATCTTCTTCAGAATCTAAATAATCTAGTTGATATATTTCATTTTCTTGATTTGATATTTCTCTTTCTGAATCTTCAGGTTCAGATCCTGATTCTATTGAAATTTTCATTAAGACTTCTTGTAAATTTTTATCTTCTATTGCATTGATTTTTGTTTGGACTTTACATTTATTTGCAAAATGTCCTGGTTTCCCACATTTCCAGCAGGTATTATATTTTTTATTTTGTGGGAGCTTTCTTTAGGGTTTTTTATATGGTTTTTGTTATGGCTTACTTGGATTAGCCCCATGAAAGGTTTTTGGGCCTTTCTGTTGGGCTTTGTTATTTTGTGTTTCTTCCTACTTGGAGCTCTTATGGGCTCCATCCCATATTGTTGACAAAATGAACCCATTTCCTTTTGTTCTACTAGTTTTTCTCTTCTCAATTGGTTTTGTATTTTTGAATCTATGCAAATTTTTAGGCCTGTTTCTACTACCATATTATGTATTTGGCCATAAGTTAATTGATCATATGGTATTGGTGATCCATATTTACTTTCTATTGTTTGAATTACTTTATGGGAGAATAAGGCAGGTAGAGCGGCGATAAATCGTTCTTTCCAATACCCCGCCGAAGCATCTTCTCTAATCATTACCTTGGACCAAAAATCATCTTTGTACCAAGAGTAATCAAACATTGAAGGACATCTTAATTTTGCTAGTTGGATAGCAACCCGTTCTTTGAAGATGCTAGGATCGCCTATAAAATGTTGAATTATTGTGAAAATAAGAGTAACTACTGCATCGCTCTCATTGGTTTCTTGTTTTATGTGTTCTAATATTTGTTGTTTACTTTTTAGTGGAACTAAATTATCCCACCATCCTCTTAACTGTCCTGTAAATCCTTGAACTATAACTTCAGCTGTAGCTCGGTCAGTCATTCCTCTTGTTTTATATGCAGTAGCTGCCATGGTCATTTGGGTAGTAAAATATAATATTGCTTGCTCGCTTAGCCCATCTAAATTCCATTCTACCAAGTCGTTTCCTGAATAACTATTTTGAATAAACTCATACCTTTCTTCTAGCAATAAATCAGGCATTGTTGGTCTTTGATGAAATGTTTTTAACTTTGGATAATTAGCCTATACTTAATTTTACTATTCTTGTTTTTATTAAATCTAATTCTTTTTCTATTGAACTCTTTTGTCCAAAACCTTCTATAGACTTTTTTAACATCATGGATAAGTTATATATGAGTTTTTCTATAGATTTTTGGCCTTCTTATTTTAATTCTATTCTACTTAATTGTTTTATCATTACCCCTAAAACAGTATTAGAAAAATTAAGTTGTTGATGAATTTTATCTATATCTTGCTTTTCTATTTCTTTTCTCTCTAAATCGGCTTTTTTGAATGGTGAAGCTTTTACTTCTATATCTTTGGTGTTTCTTGAGGGAGATAGATATTCTTGACGAATAATCTTTTCTTGATCTGTTTTCCAAACTTATTGGATTGTTCTAAATATTGTTTTAACCAGGGAAAGAAATATCTATTTTGCTGAATTTCTTCTAAATAATTATAAAATAATGTTTTTGTTTTAATTCTTTCTTCTTCGGTTCTAAAAAATCATTCTTTTCTTAATTCATTATGTTTTCCTTCTATATCTCTTTTTTCTCGATTTAGAACGTTTAAAATTTGGAAAGCTATGAGTGAGTATATACTTTCTTTCTCATATATTGGTTCCGCTACGTAAAAAAATTCTACTTGTGTCTACTTCTCTAATATTATAATTTATTGTTAAACCGTCTATAGAGTTCATCTGTGACCAATCTTAAGAGGTTCCTACTGAGTTATCTCTTTTAAAAGATATTCTAAGATCTCTTCCTTATGTTTCCTATTACAATATTTTTTTGTCTAGACTGTTCTAATATATCCTTTAGAATCCAATGGAGAGAGAGATCAGAAAAGGGGCATTTGAGTAGAAAAGAGGCATTTGAGTAGAAGAAAGTTGAAAATGCTGTCTGATTATCAATGCCAAATAACTCCATTACAAATGAAATAATTATGTACAAAAGATAGAAAAGGCTGCCTCTATCGATTTAAATTTGCACGATTCAATTAGAAGTCTAATTACTAGAAACCTTAAAAAAATCTAACCTCAAAATTTAATTCTGAACGATAATACTTGAGCACAGATATTATATTAATTAACTTTGTGGAACCTAACTATGATAACCTATCAGATTGTTTTTGAAATCACTCCTGCTGCTGGATTACCTATCATGTTGAAAATCCCCAAGTTCAGCATGAGAAATAAATTTGACCGAAAGTTGTCTTTCTACATCTCCCCTTCCAAATGCCACGTTGAAAACAAGTCATCTAACCATTTTTTCATAACATTCAATGTTCAGTTGAACACAAGTTCCACAGAAATAGTATTACCGAAAACCATATTTTCACATATTACCAGCGACAGTTGATAACAAACCCTCCATGGCATCCATAATAAGTCCCATCGGACTCGTCAATATAAAATCCGTGTCTAGCAAGTCATCATTCCCTGGTCCATCCATGTTAACCTGCCTGTTATAAATACCATGTCCACTATATCCATAGTCTCTGTCTTTGAAGATTGAAACAATTTAACATAAATTTAGCAAAAGGGCCTCTTCCTTTCCATGGATTCTAGCCTCATCTTTTTGTACAAGTTGGTACGTCCGGTTGCTTTCGTCTTACCTGCTCCACCATTTATTCAACATATGCACCATTCGAGAGTAGCATATCGTTTTAGTTGCAATTTGCAAATGCTTTCCAGGAAATAGTTAAAATATGTTCCTATCATATTACTAAGTTAATTTGCTCGTGTCATCCCTTTGCTAGACAAACCACAAAATAAATCAAATGTAATAAGAGGAGTAGTGTGATATGGGACTATTAATGACCTAGTGATAAAACTCCTAAATAGATAAAGATTTTGAAAAAGAAGCTGATCACTATAAATTTATATCAGACTGGTCGTGCTTCCAACGTCAAAATCTGTTAACTTTGTTGGAGATGAAGAAATCGAATTTAGATTATTCTGTACCATGAAAACACTATTTTAAATGTTTTCTTCATTCAAAGTATTTTATGTCTCCGATTTCTTGAGAATTTCAGTAGTTTGTAGCTAGCAGTTGAATACACTCCTAGAATGACCTTTCTTTGCAGATAGGATAATATTTCAACATCCATTCCTCTGCTATAGGAATTATAGGTTTCCTGATGTTAACCTCTGCAGGCCGATAGGCACTACTGCATGCAGAATACCTAATTCATATTGGTATAATACATTGAAGTCTGTATTTCTGCTTCGTGACCTGAAACTTGTCTCAAAACTTACAAATCTCAAATTGAACTGTTTACTCCGGTAGCATCACAACACCAGCATACAGTAATGAAACATGCCAAGTAGTGCTACGGCACAAGTGTCAAATTATATCAGATCATTTTGTTCAGTATCCATAAATGTCGGGCAAAAAGCAAGTGGAGTGGAGATGAGATTGCTGAGGTGGATGAGTGGAAATACAAGAAAAATATATAAATGAATGCATCTAGGAATGAGTTAAGGAGAGGACGATGGAAACTTGCCTTAGGTGGTTTGGCCGTGAGTGAAAAAGACTAACAAGAGGCATTGTGTAATCTATGTAACCAAAACCACAATGTGGGGACTCATCTAAATTCTAAGGTAGATTGGTCTCAGTCTAAGAATTAAAGCTCCAAAGTAGACCATTTAAAAGAAAAGACATTTTTCAGCTCATAGAAGCCTCCTTATAAACTAGCTACTAGTGTCCTTTGCATTGTGCTCTTCATACATGTTTGATCATGAACCTAAGTAATCTTGAGCACTATCTACTCATTATTAAGATATTAGAATAAAAAATAATCACAACAATATAATACGAATAACAAAGCAAGCAGAGACAATGAGCTAATAGCTCACATAGCATTGGCGATCGCGAATGTAATGTCATAGGTTCAATCCTTGTCTTGTCCCCTTTCCCTTCCCTACTTTCCAGGTTCACCGCGCCTCCCTTAAACAAAAGAATAAAGAAAAAGCAACCATGAAAAGACAAAATCAAACATTGACAGAAATACCTTGTATCTGAGGCCGTCTAGGGATATGCATTGCTGCAGCCATCAATTCAACCATCCTTACAACAAAGAAAAACAACACAGAAAACACAACCACGAATGAGCGCAGATAGATTTCTCAATACTCAAATCATCCCCTCCACCACAAATAAAACATTTACCTCGAAAATTATCAAACCCAATTCATTATCTTTTCTCCAAACAACCTCATACAAAAATACTACTCCACTGTCACATCAAACCAAAACACCTCACAACAAAATCACACTACCATAACTGAATCATTTTATTCCAATTTTCATCAACTACCTCACATCATACCCTGGGCATTGGACAATACAATAACAATCAAATAACATACTTAAGGTAACAAAGAATTACTCCGATTTCTCCGGCACGTCCTCCGCGGAATCATCCCCTGAGTTCTTCGCCTTATCGTGGCCGCGTTCTCCGTCGCGATTGTGGTGGTTCACGGTGGCGCAGGTCAAAACGCGGCGCTGGCGAACAATATTCGAGAAATTTACAGATAAATCGGAGTATATAGAGAGAACCTTGGAGATGTTACCGTCGATCTGACGAATGAGGCCAACGTTCTTCAACATATTGTGAGGGATCTTCGAGTCGTGGTTGTAGTTCACTTCTTCGATCAGTGCACGGTTCTCATCGAGCACCATCTGCGCCTGCCGGAAGCTCCGGTTCAGCGTGTCCCAAGCCTCCTCGTCGCATTCTTCCTCATCGTCGCCGTCGACGTCTTCGATTTTCTCTCCGGCAGCCTTGCCGTGGTTGTGGAGCCACTTTGACTTAGTTCTTACGGCGTTTTCGTCCATAGCCGCCATTTTCAATTTTCAAGTGCAGTCGAGCATTCCGTTGCCGTTGTTCACACAATGAGTCTCTCTGTGGATTCGAGAAAAGAGCTATACAATTTGTGGTGGCGCTTCTTGCGGCAGCGGGGACTTCAAAGCCTGGGTTATTGACCCTGAGAAACAACCATGGCGGTTTTCCCGCAAAAAGTTTGGTGGCTGAGATTGAACAGTGACGGTCCAATGAGGGTCGAATGATTTAGTTATCTTGAGGAGTTGGCGACTGGTGATTGGGAACTGTCACCGAGTTCAGTGACAGGCGGTTCCAAGTGTAGACAAATATCTTAGTCTAGTTTTAAATACGAGATTAATAAATAAATAAATAAATATCTTCCCTGGTTGTTAATATTTTAAAGGAATAAAAAATTTAGAAAAATAAATATCTTCGCACTGAGATGTACTGCTGGATCAAACGGCACGGGAAAGTGAAATGACGACTAGTGCCAAGTAGGCAACAATGCAAAGCCTAAAACGTAGACCTTTTTTTTAGCGGGGGATGAATAGGTAAATTTACAAGCACTGCATTTGGAAAAATTGGAGCTTTTTACCAAGATAAACCAATATTAAAAATATTTTATAAAGATAATGTTCGAGCATGAATAAAGGATGTGATGTTCTCTGGTGAGGAGCCATAGGTTCACATGAGAACGTGTGGCGCATGTGGAGGTGCATCACAAGCAAGAGTCTCGTCAGCACTAGTTTCGTCTCGCGACAATGCAGGGATTCTGGCTGACTTATCTGAGGTCTTTTGACCCATTTAGGGTCATTTTAAAATGTAATTACGGTAAAAGGGCTATTTTACTTTGATTACTTAATACCTGTTAGGGGTAGGAGAAGTAATTGTTGTTGGAGATATATCATGTATGTTGGGTGAGATGATGCGTCATATCTAAAATGGCAAAATGCATCATACCTAATAGTCCATATGAAAAAAAAAACAGTTTTTGAAATGATTTTATCATGTATTATAGGTGAAATAATACATATAATTTATAATATTAATATTTAATTTAAATATAATTTGCAAACTATTAATATTATTAAAAATAAAATATATTCAAATATAATAGTATTTAATCAATATTAATTAAATATTTTATAAATATTAATTAAATATATTATAATAATATCTCTTAAATGATATTGTAAAATAGAAACTATATAATAAATTATTACAATTAAAATGATAATATATATATCTATTAAATTATTAATGAATTACCGTTTATAAGATATGTAATATAATTTTGGTTTATAAAATTTTTTATTGTATTATATATTATGATATTTTATTTATTATATTTTATTTAATTTCATGATGATTTAAATAACAAAGATTAAATTTGTTTAAATTTTATTATATTTGAAAAGATAATATATTTATCAACTAATGTATAATGTTAACAAGTTTTTTATATTTTAATTTATTATATTATATTTAATTATAACTTATGAGATATTACTATATTTTATTTTATTATGTAATTTATAATTTATAATATCATTTATGAGATATTATTATAATATATTTAATTAAATTTTATAGAATATTATATTTTAAATGTTATTATATTTAAATAATATTTTATTATATTATTATATAATTTTAATAGTTTATACTTATATTTATGATTAAATTTAATTTAATGTTATTATGTTTAAATTAAATTTTATTTTATTTAATTTTGATATTTTAAATTATATATATTATTTTACTTTTAATGTATGATAAAATTGTTTCAAAAATTATTTTATTTTTATATCTTTCCATATAGATTATCAGTGCGTGGTACTGGGATGTCTTTCAAGAGTGGTCCATATTCAATACAATGTTTGCACGTGAGATTCATCTATGATATGACATCTTTTCAAATTATCCCACTAGAATCTTCAATATATATAAGAGTGAACTACCACTTTAATTCTTAAAGTTGTTATGAAAGTTCAGTTTAATCCTGAAAGACGTAAATTAACCTGTTAGTCTCTGACTTTGTTAACCGTGATTCACGTTGGTCCTTTTCCCCCAATTATCGTTACCGACGTGCTGACTTGTAACGTTAAATATCACATAGGAAGCCCATGTATCATAAAACAACGACGTTTAACTTGTTTATAACAGTTGTGGAAATGTTTTTAACATCAATTGGAGGGTTGTAAACATGTTTCAAGGAGTAAACCGAATCAATAAACTAATGGAAATCAATGTTGACCACAGAACATGGAACAATAACATGTGAGCAAGGATATCGTAATACTTAAGAACTTTCACATTTACAATGTTGTTGACCCAAACTAACAACCAACTTGACCATTCCATTGACTAATTGGATTGGATGTCTCTTCAACCTCAAAATGTGATGACTAGATGTCATGTTTACGTACTTGATAAGAGCAAACATCATCTTAATTTTTTCTTATTCCATCAACCAACTTAGAACAATATTTTTTATCATTATTAAATTGAGCAGTTGCTTGTGCATCCTGTTGCACAAAGTATTCTACCAATCTACTATAGATGCATTTAACAATACTAGTGATTGGTAGATTACGTGAATCTTTTAATATTTTACTCATTGCTTCAGACAAGTTTGTATTCATAAGTCCGTACTGTTGGCATGCTCATCATAAGTTAAACTTCATTTTTCTTTTGATATACTATCAATTCATTTAGCAACATCTGGGCTAGTTTGATAAAATTTTTCATGTTTTTCATCAAACAACTACTTACATGGTGTGTAACCTACAATAGAAAATTATAAACATTAACACAATCTCATCTTGTTATTCATAGATGATAAACTTGAATAAAATATATTAACCTTACCTAATTTCAGCAACTGCTGCTTCAATTTTTAGTTCTTCAAATGATGGTTAAAATTACTAGCAATATATCAGATACAGTAGACATGATAAGTATTCGATGGTTGCCATCCCAAATGTGGATTGTTAACTTCTAATTTGATGCTTTAATGTGGATTGTTAACTTCTAATTTGATGCTTTGATGTTGATCATAAATTAGACAAATATCTTGTCTTTCAATCACATACTATCTTAATAAAACAAAGAACCAATTTCATGCATCCAACATCTCCCCATCAACAACAACAAATGCAATTGGAAGAACAAAATTATTCTCATCTTGTGTTGTTTCAATTAGTAATGTACCACGATACTTTCCATGTAAAAAAGTTCCATCAACTTGTATTGATTTTCATTAGTGTAAAACATCACAACATTGTTTAAATGTCCGAAACATCTGAAAAAAATTTCGATAACTGTTGTCAACTTGATGACCAACAACAACTTCAGTCATTTCAAGTTTGTATAATGAACCAAGAGAAAAATTTATCATGTGACGTAACAATCTTAGCAAAATTGCATACAATTCATCCTAGTCACCAAAAACATGAATAATTACTTTTTTTTTTTTACTTTTCAATATGAAACTTTGTATCCATACTGACTTTGGATTCTTTCTTGTATAAGTGATATGAACAAAGATGGTTCTTGATTCACCATTCCTAAATACATATGTTGTAAAAAGCTTAATTTAAACAACATTGTAGAAAATTAAACATTTTAATAAAATAATTTATGAACAAAAAAATTCAATAAAAATAATGTTAATATTACCTAATATGAAATAACATATGAAGTCTGAATCAAGTTTATTGTGGTATCATGAAAGTGCTACATTCATGTAATTATTTTGTCCATCCAATTTAGTAACTATTCACTTATTTATTTCTTTTGACAAAAATAGTTCTCATTTTTCATAAGCATCCATTTGTATGATTATGACACTTCATACAAAGTAATGTTTGTTTCAAATCAATCACAATAAATATTTGATGTATTTTTATTACATAATGCTTAACTGCTAACTGCATTTCATCTTTACTTTCAAATTGTAACTTCACATAAAGTTAATCACCAATCAACTAGTTTGGTGGCATATCTAAACCGGAATAATTGATTTCTTCATTGGGATGTTCCTAATTAATATATGTATAATTTAGAGACACATCCCAAAATGTATGTTGTGATACACCTACAAAACAATGAACAAATTGTTATGTAACATAAATCCCTCAAAATTTTAAAGGTTTAATTGTCACTGTCAAGTAAACTAACCTCTTTGCTCTTGTGGTTGATTTATGGGTAAAAATCAACCATTTGGACCATCAAACAAAATGAGACTTGTCATTTCCAAACTATTTGTATATCTCCATCATTTGTATCTAACTCATGCTCATTAGAAACTTCACCTTCATCAATATCGTCATTATTGTTTTCCTATGTATGTGGTAAAAAATAATCTGGATCATTTTTATATGATAAATTTAGACCTTGACCACAATCACAAACATCACATTATATTTCCAAATAAATTATTGATGTCTATATATATTGTTCAAAATTAAACCAAAAAAATAAATATATTTCAAATTATATTACTTACCACTAGTATATATATATTCTTCGATTCTACAGTCACTACGGGTTGCCTCGATAACTATTGTTGAACCACCAACCATATCAATCTCAGCAAATAATTCAAGCTTTATCATTGATGACTATTGTTCAAAAATATATACTTAAACCTTACACGCTTCAATTTTTCAACAATAACACAACACTTAGAGTTGAGAAAACATTTCTCATAGTGTTTATGCAACGTTCATGGAAGAATATATACACAACTAATGACTCCATTTCAAGGGATGTCACCCTATTCACAGTGCACAGTATTGTGTCACATGCATGTAGTAACGATATCACATGTACACAGTGAAGAATTCACGAAAGCTCTAGTACCTCGTCATCATGAATCATACTTTTTCTATGTCACCTGATTAGCATGAACAACAACTTTAGTGGCATGTTTTACAAAGATTGTGGTGCCTCCTAAGAAGGAGTCACACATTTGGCACCTTCCCAATAGAAGTAACACTCTTTCCTATTACATCTGTCTAGGATGATTCACAGTTGAAATATCTTTTCTCCTTACGGAACACCTCCTCATATTAGGTAACACATACCATGCCTCTCAATTCTTTGTCAAGCAACATTCTTTCTCCTGTATTTTGGTAATTAGCTTCTAATCAATATTTTTAATAAAAAATATTATTAGAATAAAAAATTAAAACCTGATCCAGATTTTTATTAATATAATTTAAAGTTTAATAGTTTAATTAATATTAAATTAGTATTAATTAAATATTTTTAAATTTATAATATATAATATATTAAAATATATAAAATATCAATATATTATTATTATAATTTTATAATTAAAAATTATATATTATTTTAATTTTTAAAAAATATTAAAATAATATTATTTTATATAAATATTTTTATTTATTTTATTGATTTATCAATTTATTAATTTTATCTGTTAGCTGTATTTTTTATTAAAATAATTTACAAAATTAATTAACTCTCAATCTAACCGATCGTTTCGGTCCAAATTTTACAACTATAATATTTTGCAATCATGTTATTAAAAAAAATTCACATTTATACACTTGAATCAAACAAAATTAATTAAAATATTTAATAATTTGTATATCTACAAATTTTCTTCATGGGAAATGAGGTACCCTTGCTAATAGTTATGTGCTTAAATAAGTGAATATAAATTTATTAAAATGTTTTTAAATAAAATAATGTTTTAAAAAATTATTTTAAAACTAAGTTTGAGATAAAATGTAACATAAAAATTTTAACCAATATAAAAGAAATTTTCACGTTTAATCTAGCATACTTTCAGAGGCAAAATTAAAGTTAATTTATGTACATTTGCAAATCACGTTTCTCTAAAAATCGCGAGTTTGAAATCATCGAACCTAAATCTAAACATAATCTTGCCTAATTTTTTCTATAGAAAGTAATTTGTCTTCAATTTGAGTCACGCCTGGTTATCATTTTAATATATATATATATATATATATATATATATATATATATATATATATATATATATATATATTATATTTTAGTTACAAAATTAAAATAACTACAATTATATGATCAAAGCGCTTAATAGTGTTTTGATATATTCTACCCTTTTTCTCATCACAGGTTTATATTTTCTCTTACTGAGCTAGTTATAAGTTAACTGCACAAAAAATATGAAGAAATATAAATTATTTCTTATCCCATGATATTCTATTAGTTATTCGATGTTAGGTGTTTGCCTGTTGACCAAACTAGTATAAAATTTAAAATGATTGGCAAAAAATATTTTAATAAAAAGTAAATTACCAATTTGAGGTTGTTTTTAATGTGTGGCCCAACTGTAAGGTATGTAACATGTGTTACGCATAACTAGTAACTACAGGATATAAGAAGTTGGTATTTGTTGTGATTACAGAGTTATTTCTCATTTGGGCTTCTTTCGGGGGCTACCCTCTTTCTTTTGTTGGAGTTTTCTTCCCATGTTGGATACTTTTTTTTCTCTCCTTTAACGAAAATTTTTTATTTTTATTTTCACCAACCTCTCTTTTTCACCTGACCATCTTCTCCATTTTTTTATATGTCAAATCCTCCTTTTCATGTTACCACCTTTCTCTCTGTCACATTTTTTCTTTGCAATTGAACTTGTTAGAGGCATTTTTGTAGCTGTACTTTCATCGCTGGAACTTCACCGCACGACACTATTAGATCCGTAGTCAGCATACCGTTTTAGGCCTTTTTGGTCTTACTTATACTTTGGTTTTGCATTGAGAATGTGTGTTTTTTTAAAGTGTTTGGAATTTTTATTTTAATTTTAAATATGCATGTTTGGGTTTTTTTTTCTCAATATTATAATGCTCTTATTATTTAAGCATCTTTTGACTAAATTTTATTAAAAAAATTTCATACAAAATAATATTAAAAAATAATATACAACCTCCGCTACATGTCAAATTTCTACATGTTGTATACAATCCTCAACATTTTTTTCTCTTACTTTTACACCTTATGCTATATGTGGTCCTTATAAAATATTATTTTCTCTCTCTATAATTCAAATGGCAATCACTTTTTATGCTATATGTGGTCCTTATAAAATATTATTTTCTCTCTCTATAATTCAAATGGCAATCACTTTTTCATTATGTTATGTTATTTGAGATTCATTTCTAGCAACTTTAAAATTTACACAATCTTCCTTATTTTATTTTTGTTTCATTTTTAGTGACATTTAAAAACTATTTCATCTTACATTTTTATTAATTATTAATTTCATATAAAATAAATCAATCTATTATTTTTATTTATTTAAATGATAAAATAGTTGAAGCATAAAAAGATCTCATTTTTAAAGGTAGTAAGAGATCAATCCAATTAAAATGTGACATAAACTTCAATATACTAAAGTGAAAAATTTACTTGAAATTTAAACTTAAAATAAATAAGATTATTTCAAATTTAACAGATAATTTTTTAATCAGAATAAATAAAATATAGTAACTTTCAAATTCAAAAAAATAAAGGTTCTAATTGCATACTAATTATATTTAAATAATATTTATTGATAAATAATCGATAAATATATTTTTAACAAATTTATTAATAAATAAATTTGTTAAATTCAAACATCATTATTTTTTTTATTAAAAAAAATCGATAATTATACTTAAATTATATGCTAATATGAACACAGTTAACAATTCAATAGTAGTAATAAATTATATAATATAATTGTCAAAATTATTTTTTAATGTTAAACAATTAAACCATACACAACACTAAAGAATTAAACAAGTGACAGCTTCATAAATAGATTTTTAATGTTGAGCAGCATTATCATGAGCAATATGTCGCCACTTAGCATGGGCCAGCTTTTACATATTTGAACACGATAAACAACACGTATAATATTACATGGGGGGAGTTGCTTTTTACATCAATTTACTTTTCGTATCTCTTTTTCATGTAAAAAGATAAAATTATCTCTATAAAATTAGCTTTCGAAAATGTAAATCCGGAAGATTTAAACTTCTTTCCGGAAACATGTATCCGGAAGGTAAATTGTACATATCCGGAAAAGTGTATCTGGAATGAAAATATGAATTTTTGAAATGTTGCGTGAAAGAAGTGTGAATATATATTCCGGAAATACATTTCTGTAACGCAATGAATAAATTTTCGGATGAATGACCTAATGCAATGAATAAATTTTTGGATGTTCCGAAAACACGTTTCCGTAATGCAATGAATAAATTTTCGGATGTGCCGGAAACACATTTCCGTAATGCAATGACAGTAACGCAATGAATAAATTTTCGGATGTTCCGAAAACATGTTTTTGTAATACAATACATACATTTCCGGAAATGTGTATCCGGGAGATCTTTTTCGAAATGAATTTAATTACTCTCCGGATAAGTATTTCCGGAAGTTTAATAAATCTATTCCGGAAAAGCATTTCCGGAAGTTCAATTCATTCCGAAAAATTATTTTCGAAAAATTATTAAATTCAGTTCGAATAATAAAAATGAAAGACAATGTTGGTATTTAATTTTACCAAAAATGAAAGGGAACGTAAAAAAGTAAAAATAGGGGTACAAAAAGCAACTCCTATTACATGTGGCAGCTTCTAATGTTGAGTACAGTGAATATGCACTGGACATATTACATTGCAAGTACACCACGTACATGTTAAAAACAATCTCAAATCGATAATTTGTTTTTTATGAACATCTTTTTTAATAAATATCTTTAATTTGGTCAAAAAGCAATCAGGTACTTGGATTTCAACTCCTAATAAAAGTAACTGGGTGCAGTTTACGTCAATCCTCAGCTTATAAAAGCACGAGGAAAGGAAAAAGAAGACAAAATTTTGCTCTACGTTTGGACAAATTTTAACATGCAGGGTCTGAGATTCCTCTTTGGAGCACGCAGTTCAGCAAAGCATGCATAGAATGGTTCAAATTGATATGGTGAATATAGAGGAGGGCTGTACTCATGAGGTATAGTTTTCCGTTCATGTCAGCAATTCTATAGCAGTTGAAGCAAGAATAAGGTTTGTAGAGACTGATTGCATATTTGCGAATGTGTTGGAAACTCCGAAACGCATGGTCAATTATTGTACACAACAAATAGTTACATTGGTCTCAAGATGCGTATCTACTCCGACACTAATCCAAGCATAGCATGAGCATTAGGCAGAATCGTTCACAAAATCATCCAAAATAAGTCAGGTTCCTCAGTAGGCTGTACAATATGTTGGAACGTGATACATACTGCGCATTTCACTTCTAAGCAATTAAACTGTGTCTGCAATTTTTTTTAATTTTGTTTAGTCATAAACCTAACCTATCTTTCATGTCACCTAAGGATACAGAAGTTACCAGCAAGAGTATATTCATATATCTAAATCATCATCCGGGTCCTCATCAGAATCTGGCATTTCATCATCTGAATCACGAAAATATATAATCTCACCCATCGCAGAATCCTCCTTTTTAACACTTGAAATGGGTGTGGCCTCTCTGGTGCTCTCTTCATGGGATCTTCTACCATCATAAATTTGTATCGGTCTACCATTTCCTTAAAGAATAAAGAGCAAAGTATAACAGTATATATACATAATTGAAACAAAGTAAAGAATGGAAAAATACAAATCAATTTCATACCCTGGTGTTCAAAAGGAAGCACAACCTTTGCCCTATCAATTCGCTCCTTCTCTGACAGCTGGAGATTGAATTGTACCTGTTAAAAACACATCAAGTTTCTTCTATTATTTAATTACAGTCAATGAAAAGAAATCAACTTCATATCACAGTATTTCTTGCTTGGACTCCGACAGTTTCTGAGAAGTGTTTTTGACTGTTTATGTATGTATGTGCACATATATACTCTGTTATCAAACATATATTCATGCGTATGTTCGAGTAGGTGAACAAAGTACTTAGAATGTGACGCATTTTGTCAGCATGAGATATTTCCAAGACAGCTTGTGCCCTTTGCAAATTAGATATAAAACACTTGATTCTATCGTCAGTTTGTGTAATAGACAATATACCATGTAAACATATAATGTTAGAAGCACTCAGCAGTTCAACCAAAGAAGTGAACCAAATTGGCACACTGGGTTAGAACTCAAGACATTTATTCTTGGGTGCCATCTTTCCTAGCATTTATATTATTATCATTATTATTGCTATTATTTTCTAAAAAAGGCCTTCTGGATGCTATGTTCTCTATTCAACCAAAACAGCCAAACCTTAGGGGGAGGAGGGGATTCAACAAAGAAAATCCCTTTTGTAGATCTTTTACTTCTGAAAATTATTTAAAATCTCTAATTACAAATGGTTGTTGGTACTTTGGTCTTAGCTTCTAGTGACAGAGACATAACTTCACAGTACTAGTTTTCCATCTACAGAAAACTATAGACTGACCTTCGGCAGTAGGCCACCAATGGCCATTCCATCTACCAATGAAAGAGACGCAAAGCTGACTCCTCCAAGCTCAACTTTAAATTCTTCACACTGGAAACAAGTAAAGAGACATTATCAGTGCATCAAATTTTCAGGTTTGTCTTTCTAAGCGAAGCTTACAAACAGGAAGAAAGAGATCACCGTTATTCTAACTCGCCCATTTCTTCGTTTGAACCTGACATTAAATTTCCCAGTGGTAAAGTTTTGCTCAGATGAGTTCTCTAAATATCCTATCTGACCATCTGCAGAATGATGATATGGGTCTACACTGGCCACCATGGAGGACATGTACTCAAGAACAGCTGCAGCCTTTTCCTCATGAAGGTCAGAATGCAATAATCCAAAAACACTTGAAATTTGATCTGCAACAACAGAACAACAATGAATTTATGGAAGATATTGTTAATGCATCGTGTCAATCCATGCTATAAATTTTAGCTGCAGAAATAATCAATTACTGCATTTGTTCAGATACTCATAAAAATTTAATTAAATAACATCAAATTGAACAATACTATAAAAGGAACTTTCTTCCCAACTGTTCAGGAATGAATACCATGGCTACGCAGGTTGCTTAGAAGACCTGCAACTGATTGCAAAGATCCATGCCTCAACAGTTCACTCAGCTGATAATATCCAACAAGAATCCATTAGGATTACAGATACACAAACGGACAAAACAAGGAAGAAACCATACAGTCTAAAATAGAATATTAAACAGGCTCAGTTTGGATAAACATTTTCAATAAGACCTATAAGAGAAGAAATAGACTGGTAAAATACATCAATCTTCTCCCAAAAGTTAAAATCAAGTTATGCATCTCAACTTTTGGAAAAGCTAAATGAGAGTTTCTAAAAAAAGTGAGATGCATAAATTGATTTTAATTGAGAGAAGTTTAGTTCATTTTACCTCTTTATTTTCTTCTCCTATAAGTACTTATTGATATATTTACCCAAACTGAGCTACAGAATTCTTATGCAAGAAGCTATATTTTTCTCCTTATTGTCACGTAACCATGAGAATTGGAAGTTAATGTAAAATCTTCTTGTACAAGAATTGTAGGTGTAAAAGTAAAATCAGAAACTTGCATGTACAAACAGGTCAGATAGTTAGACACAGATTACAGGGAGAAATAACTGAAACATAATATCTTTATAACTGCTAAACGGTTCATTAATTTTCAAGAAAGTCTACGGTTAAACAAGATAAATTGATGTATTCCACCCATGATTTTCCAGTTAACCGCCATGTGTCTGACCGTGACGAAGCCAACTTTAGAATTTAAATCATTTGGT
Organism: Canavalia gladiata; assembly: GCA_037954105.1. Lineage (NCBI taxonomy): Eukaryota > Viridiplantae > Streptophyta > Magnoliopsida > Fabales > Fabaceae > Canavalia > Canavalia gladiata. Next base: position 38,796,183 of record CM075664.1, on the reverse strand, counting down.
AGTGAAGGTTGCCATGCAAAGTGAACTGGAAAGAATAAGGATTGAACAGTATCCAAGAGCTCGCAAGTCTCTATAGTATCACCCTTTCATGTGGCCAAAGAAAGCAAATTCCTATTAGCGGAATAATAAATATGGAAGCAGTATGAATCTTAGAAGGTGAGCCCACAAACTCCAAACAATACAAGAAGAAATAGTCTATTATGCAAATGGAACATTGATCATGGATAAGATGAAATTTTTATTGCAATCTCGGGAAGAGATGGGACATCTCAGACTATTGTTCCAACTTCCAAGGTTTTTTGCATTAGCAGGGAAATTGAAATAAAAAACCATCTCATAAGTTTCACAATCATAAAATACTCAGCTATTTGCTAATACAGTCAACATGTTAAGCACTGAGCCAGAAAGAATATTCTTTCCAACACGCCATCAAACTAATTCAACTTCGTTTAAGGCTGTGGTAATGATATTAGCTTTGTCAGTCTTATCATAATTTGACAATCACAGAATGAAAACGTACTGAATCTATGGCAACACAGAAGCGGGCTTTATTTTCTCCAATCAAACCTGCGGGTATATGAATTGGAAAAATTATTCAAAAGAAAAGTAACTATTTTAAAAAACATAAGCATGAAATCCATAAACTGATGCAAAAATGCCTATTTAGTAAAAATGAAAAAGATAATAATTCATAAGCTAACTTTAGTTACAGCACAAATCTATCTGTGATACCTCTGCCCACTTCAGTGATTACTGAAAACAACTTATCCAAATCCTTTATGGTTTTATAAGAACTGGTAGGAAGTGAAATTTGGTGAGAAGGATCCATCACATTTCCAGATTTCCTTGTCTTATCCTTCCAACCAAGAGGATCTGTATAACAATCCATAATGTGAATCCTGCAAAATGCATATAATTTTGAATTAAATAAATCCAAAGTTATTTAAGATTACATCAAAGAAATAATGGTAAGGCACAATAAATTCAGTTAAAACAACTAGGAGACATTTTAAACAATTAAGTTTAAAACATTTACCATCTGTTTGAAGAAGCAACATCCACTCCCTTCATCTTAAACAAAGCAGTATAAGATGACGGACTCTGAGAAAGTGCAACAATTACTATCCCACTACACAAGAAAAGAAATTAAAGCTTTGAGATTAAAAATAAGAATTATGAAATAAAAGAATTAATGATTTTTGGAGAGAGTAAACTAACTGTGACTGAGATTTTTTTGCCATGACATGTGATGAGAGTTGGAGTAGAATATGAGAAAATACATGGAAGGCAAAGGGTGAAGCAAGAGAATCCTTGATTGTGAGAGTAGGCGCAAGCTCTCCCTCCAATGCTCCATCCCTCAGTGATCTACAAATTGAATCTGCCATCTTTGTAGCACAGTAGGGAACAACTGTTACACGCAAAGTGTAAGGCAATGATAGCACAAACATATTAATGGTCCATTTCGCAAATAATGCACATTCAACTGCTAATAAACACAATCTAAACGATGTGTAGCATAGTCACAATCCAGACGGAGAAATGGCCAATAAGTCCAAAACATTTGACAGGTGGAAGTGATTGAAACATCTAGAACTGACTGAAAGACCTCATTTGTTTTTGCTTGGGAACAATTTGGCGCAGGATCAGAGGGAGAAAAGGCAGAGAACATGATTTGGGAGAGAGAGGGAATGATTATCCTAGGCGGAATTTCCAGTAGAATTAAATTTAGCAAAACAAATCATATAAAATAGAGCACAAAAATAGCAACAATCGAATAGAAACAAAATCCCTTATTAGGATGAAAGGCTCCTCACTTGCACTGATCTGCAAGCGTCACTCTCAGGGCAAGGGGTTTTGTTCTGTTTGATCTAAGGTTTTTCTTGCATTTCATGTTCCTCAAACAAAACTAAATTTGATCAAACTTAAACTATATTCACAAACTTGAATGCTTAGAAGTATTCATAACATTTTTGAATTAACAAACAGTACTCAAATTTAAAGAATCCAATTAAAAGTAAGCTAAAGCAGAGAGATAGAGAAGGTGTAAGAAAATGAAGCCTCTGGTACTTGTGGATGATCAAATTTGTGCAGCATATGTTAAGTTGCTAACTAACAAATTTAAGTACGATTGGGACCAGAAACAGTAGTTGGGGCTGAGAGCAGAGGGAAGGGTACCTGTAGGTAGAGACGTGCAGCGGCGCCTGAACGTTCGTTGCCGTTGGGGATGACAGTAACGGACAATGGCTGGACGACTGAGAGTTCGGCGGTGGAGGTTGGCCTGACGTTGCGTCGAGTGGAGGTTCACCGGGAGAGGCGCAACGGCGGCAGAATCCCTTTAAACAAATTTACAAAACTAAGGAAAAAAAAAAAAACAAAGGGCTAGAACTGTCCCGGTCCATTTTCCTTCACTGGTTAAACGGAAAGCGTGAAAAAAATATATGCTTATTGACAAAAAAAAAAAAAAAAAAAAAAAGTTGCTGGTTTCATATTTAATTTAGTCTCCATTGGGTTTACATTTTAGTGAATTAATTCTAAATTATTTAATGTAATTAAAATATTTTTTACAATTTTATAAAAATAAATAGTAATATATTAAAATTAATGAAAACTAATTGAAATAGTTTATATATTATAAATTTAAATTTTATTTATAAATTTATATAATATTAAATATTTAAATTGATAATGTAGAAAGTAGATGAATGCTTCTTTAATAGAAATCATAATAAAATAAAGAGATAGAAAAACTTAATAATTAATATACTAAAAAATAAAACCATATTCTTATATTCAAGATAAAAGAAAATCAGAGAAAGTGTATACCTTTAATTAAGTATGTAAAATTAATTTTAAAAATTAATATAACTAACACTTAATCCATCAAAATATAGGAGTAAGTATACAAACTGATATTTGATCTGGCTTACCAAATATCGGATGATTTTATGATCTCTACTTATCACTTAGAAACTTACCAAATGATAAGTATTGTTTTTAATAACAGTTTCTCAGTATAGATTAATCTAAATATGAACAAAATATTTTGAACTTCGTTTGACATATTTAAATGTGATTTTTATTTATGTCTCCCTAAATAAATAAGGAAGATTTTTGTTGTGATCTAATTATTTCTTAAGGGTTAACAAGGCATTTTCTTTCATGGTTCTTCTTACTTTGTTACTATCGATAATCATACCAGTTATAACCGTTGATTTAATGCATAAAATAATAGACGGTCGAAATTAATTTTAGATATCTATTAAACAGCAGGTCTGCATGTGCTAGTTTTTAACAATTGCATCGATGTCCCTGGCCGAAATTTGAATTAGAAAATGAGTGCTAATGTGAAATTAATATTCTTATTATTCATGTAATGAAAAAGAAAAATATATAATATAAAAATGTGATGGAGAAGGTGCTTGGCATAGATGGAGGAGAGGAGAATGGTTGACGGTGGTATGGGTTGGAAGAAAAAGTAGATGTTGAATTTCCAAATTTGTAATTGATGAGATCTGTTTGCTGATTTTTAATTTGTTGAAACCTTATTGTTGATTTTAAGTTGTTCAAGAGTTTTGAAAGCATTTTGATCTATGGATTTGAAAGTAGTTCCATATACCATGGATTTGTTGAAATGTAGCAACTGTGGGCGTAGTTGCTTCTTGCAGCTTGCTTGCTCAATCTTCAGGGACTTGAAGGAGATGCCTATGTCTACGTTGCATTGTAATTTCAAATAAGGAGAATAACACGACTCTGTGTTGGATTTTCAGACATTAATGTTGGGGAAGCAGCAATGTTGGAGGAGCATATTAGCAATTTAAAAAAAGAACATCAAAAGCCATTTCTTAATCAGGTTACAGGTGCTTAATCTCAACCGGAAGGAAAAGATTCCTCTCCATTTCTTTTTCTCTCTCTCTCTCTTTATGCTTTTCTCTTTTCCATACATAGTAAAATCCACTTATACTCTTTCCTTTTCTTCTAAGGGATCGAACCTCCTCCGCATTGATGAGGATATGGGTCCTATCAGTATATTATATATATATATATATATCAACGACTAATATTGTAACTACCATTGATGAAAGAAATGAAAAAAACTAAAATAAAAATAGGATGAAAAAAATGTATTGATAGAAATATAAGGAAAAGAAGACACCAGGATCCGGTTCCAATTATTATTCGCACTACAAATCATAATTCATATTTCATACATATAAGATGCTACCATTTAGAATTTTATTTTCTTTCTGTTCATTCTAAGACACAAGGATCCAGTTACTACTATTCATACAATAAATCATAATTCAGACACAGTTCATTCGGGAAAATCTATTTAGTTCTGATCCGTATCAAAGTGCAATTGACCCTGAATTCAATAGGCAATCTAAAAGTTATAAATATAACGAATGAAAGGACCTTAATTTGATTTTAAAGTCATACTATACATCACCCACTCAAGATGATAAACGCGAAACAAGAGCTAACCAAAGCTATTAAAATTGATCCAACGATAAAAGGTTGGAATAATTTATATAAAATTCTATATTCAATCATTGTTGTTTTCACTTTGTACAAAAAAAAAAAAAAACAAGAACGAGTCAGCTAGAATATTAATGATACTTCTGACAAGTGCTAAGTTTACAAAATAATAGAACTGCGCCAGTGTTCCGTTTCGGCTGAACGGCAGCACCTACATATTGTCACTTAGTTCTTTGTTCTTCGTTTTTTTTTAGGGGGCAGAAACTTGTCCGTAGAAAAGAAGGGCACAAAAATGGATATGACAATGTACACAAACATGAATGGTATTTCAATCTCTTGGTTCTTTTTAAGAACAATTTATTAGTAATTTAATAAAACTAAAACTACAAATTAGGCTACACGTGAGGCTTGGTATGCAAAAAGCATCATAAAATGAAAGATTACTTTAAGTAACGTGATTTCTATATTATTTGGGACAAAAAGCAATGGTGTTGGAGTTGAGATTTGGAACTCCAACCATCCATGATATTAGGGTTTACCATCAATGCTTGGAATTGATCCCTCGTGGACAGAATTCAATGGAAGTCTGGCCTTCACATTATTTTGCTCCAACACTTTAGGAGAGCTTAGTAGATTCCATCCAGACGCTTGAATCTGACACATAATTATGGCTTTGGCAGCAACAAGGGATGCATAGAATTGATCTTGATCAGGTGGGTTCCGAAACCCTGGCCTCTCATCTCTTCTTTCTAAGCCGGGAAAGTCCTGCATCTTCCTTTTGTGCAATTCATCCTTAACCATCTAAAATTTAGTATCATATAAACAAAAGTGAGGAATACATCATTACATTTATTTTTACATTGCTAAGAAGCGTATATGAATTTACAAACAAACACTCTCAAGTCTTGACTCTTTATGATACAGCACCCATACAAACACAACTGATCAGAGAACAAAAATAAAAAGGATATCGCACCAATTGAGTGACAAATACAAGTAATCTGATATAAACCAAATCTACTCTGGCACAAGCTTATTGATCATGCCATGTCTTCTTATTTACCTTCATCTAATTCTTCTTTGATACTCTGTACATTTGACGCATATGTTTTCTTTCTTCAGATAGACTACGGCCATAATAACCATAGGAAAATATATATATAAACAGGTCTTCACAGTTAAAATAAATTCAATCATCACTATAAACTAAACAGACTCTAAATAATAATCAAGTTCTTATGTGAACATGGTCAATCTTGAATCATGTCTGTGCCAAAATGAAAACGTAAGCATTTGAATTCCATGCAACTTAATTTTCATAAATATTAGAGACTTAATCAATATGCTATAAAACAACAGAGACAAAATGCACAATGATAACCTTGTCCTTAAAAGGTTAAGATCACAGTAGTCAAACTCAAATAGCAGCGCAAAGCAGCCAACCTTGAAAATGCAAGGTTGGAGGTAGTTTTGAAGTTTTCAAAACACCTAACATACATTATACTAAACATATATATACATATATATATATATATATATATATATATATATATATATATATATTGAAAAATATTAACAAAGAAGGAAAAAGAGATGAAATTGCTGGAACAGAGGCTGACAATGCTGGAAAACGACCCAAGCAGGGATGGACCTATGTCAGAAAAAAGAATAGAAAAGAAGCTTGCCGGAAAATCACCCAAACAGTAATAGGGCTTCATTGGAAAACGCCCGCACAGCTATGGACATCATCGGAAATGGACTGCCCCACCAGAAATGGTCGTTGGACTTTGATGGAGGTGAGTAGTTCACCAAAAATGGAGATGGAGAGAGGAAGTACGGCCGTTTGGGACTTTCTTCTCACACGCAATGTTCCTGACTTGGGTCGAAGAATGATTTTAGTGAGAGGGGGTAAAATCCCATGATCGCCCCCGGCCCCACCCCGACACTGAAACGCCACTAAAGGGATTCAGGGAGTGCTGGGGTGCCGCTCCACCTCTATAGCGGCACTATAGTACATGATTGACTACTCTGGTTAAGTGATAGCCTAAAACTTATTTTACATACAGGAAATGAGATACCAACCCTGTATTGTTTGGCTACAGTAATTACATTTAGAAAACACATACTAAAAATTTGCTATAGCAAAATGTTAGCCAGCAAATATAAATAACAAAATAAAATGAAAAATTAAAAAAATCAAAATTTGAAGCACAAAAAGGCATCACAATTGAAGGATTATAGAGTTTTTGTAGAATTTCCTTATTTTTTTAGTAATTAATCAGTGTCTAGAATATCTAAAATGAAAGAATAGATTTTCATTTTTAGATGAATTCTTGAGCAGAACTTGTTTGTAATAATATTAGTTTAAAAAGTCAATTAGTTTACAAATTATTTTTAGCACAGAAGAAAAGATTTCTAGGACAAACCAAATCCAACAATAACAATGCTTGTGGTTCCGCATGAGCATTAGAATTATACAGTATAATCAAAATATCTGTTGTCTAAATATAAATTGTTCACCATGAGCAAACCTTTTTAATCCTTGCTGAATAATATCAAGGATAGCAACACTGACACAGTAATCAATTCTGACAAGATATAACTAGCAAAATCACTCAATAAGTAGGAGATAGCATATCCTATGTTTCCAACAAACTCTAACAGTCAGTCAGCTTGTAGTAACATTGACAACTATGAAATATGAATTGATTCCCACAAAATAAATTATCCTGTGTTTGGATTACTAGAATTTATGTATTTAAATGATTAGAATTTTTTTAAAAAAATATTATAGACTTTCATTTAAGTAGGTTCTATATTAAATAGAGAGAATTTCCTATTTAGAGAAAAATTCTATATTTCTCTATTATTTTTTTAAACTATTATTTATAATTCCTCTCATGTATCATTCTTTTTTTAATAATCACTCATTTTTACTTAGAAATTCCTCCCCCAAACAAAGGGTTAGAGATATTTCTAAATGAAATTTACATTAATAAGCATAAGGGGAATATAGTAACATTGATGACTATGAATTCATTCCTACAAAGCACACTAAAGATATTTTTACATGGAATTTTCATCGATACCACACCCATCTTCCATACAAGTCATGAGTAAAAGGTTGAAATTTTATTCAGCTCCACCTCCCCTTTGCCAGCAATCTTACAGTATCATCCTCCAACCGACTATATTATTCTTACATTAAAACAATTCCCTGTTCACTCCATTTCCAGTCCCCTATAATTGTCAACCTCCCATATCCTCATCTCTTCATAGCAATTGGTATATGTATTCATAATACTAAAAAACTTCTTGAAAGGAAGTAGGAGACCTAAGCAATAAGGTGTATACAGAAAAAGAACATGTAGTATTCTAAAGTTCTTAGGGCTTAAATATGAATCTAAATATCTATTTTCTTCAAGACATTGCAACCTAGATATCTAATAGAAGGTTAATCTCAACAAAAATCTCAAACTAATCCATAACAATCAGCATTTTCCAAACACTCATGCCAATACATGCCTAATTCACAAACCAACAAATGATCTCTCTAAACTATGTTCATCAACGACAATTAAGTGTCTGTTTGTTTGTGAATAAGAACGGAGCTGCACGGATCCCTAGACTGTTGAAAGCTCAATTGAGTGGTGTGATTTATTTTCAATTTGTGGAAAAAGATTTTGGCAATGTTAAATGCTGAAACTATCAAGCCCAAGTCTTTTTCCACCAAGTGAGGTTGAGTACATAAATCAAATGACACCATAAGGTTCAGTGGTAAATCGTGTCCATAGACAGATTATTGACTCCAGACCCTTCTTAATTGTTTCTCCTACAGTTTTTCTCAGTCTCCCTCTGCCTCTTGCTAGCTGGGCTACCCTCCATCCAATCTACTCTCCCTACTGGGCTTCTAAATGTTTTCTCCGCACATACCCAAACCACTAAGGCAAGGCTCTCCATCTTTTCTACAATAGATGCTACCCAAACTTTTCTCTAATGCATTCATCCCTGATCCTATTTTTGTCTGGTACGTCCACAAAAACAACCCAACATTCTCATATCAGTTACACTAAGTTTTTCTCTCATTGGCTTTTTACCGTTTAACATTTGGTTCCATACAACATTACAAGTTTTATAGCCGTACAGTAAAATTTTCCTTCAAATTTGAGTGTACCTTTTATCGCAGATAACACCCAAAGCTTACAAGGATTTACATATTTCATTAACCAATTGTCATTTGGAAATGAAGAATTATTCATCTATACTTAACCACAAATCCAATTAATTATCCATTTATCCAACTGAACCATTTGTTAAACTGATACACAAATGCATTAACCCTTCTCTATCTCACATTACATGGTGGTACAAGTATAACAGAACCCCCCAACCCAATCCTTAATCCCAAATATTAACTTCCCTTATACAAGAAGACCATCTAACCAGAAGAAACATGCATCATACGAAGAAAAATGGATCCGAGAAACAAACCTGAAACAAGCTCAAATTAAGCTTGGGTAGTCCCACTTGTGCCACAGCTAAGGAACCAAAGAAGTTCCCCAACAAAGCAGCATCAGGCACAGCCAAACCCCGCACGATCCCGGCGGTAAAGCCACCGAGAAAACAGTCACCGGCGCCGGTGGGATCAATCTGATCAGCCTCAAAAGGCTTTGCACGAAACGCCCCGTCTTTGCAAAACACCTCGCACCCATCCTTCCCGTGTGTGACCACCACGCAACACCACCGCCTCACCTCTTCCAAATCAATGAAAGAAGCCTCATCAGCGGAAGCCTTAAGGAACCGAATCCGCGGCAAGAGGTGAAAGAACCCACTCTCCTTCAATCCCACGAGCCTCACACGCCCATCTGCCGCGTCGAATGTTCGAATCAGGCCCTGAACATCGACGAACACTTGGTCGCAGATATCAAGCATTTTTTCCAGGGTCTCGGGGAGTATCTCTCCGCCTACCCCGACTGCCATTCCGAATCCGAACCGGGCCTCGCCAGGCAGGTCCGTGGGCCTGATGGGCTCGCAGGCACGGGCCCGATTAAGAGTCCGGTCCGGGTGGGCAGAGCCGAAATGGGCATGGAAAAGGGTGGTTGGGGAAGTGGGGACCACGAGAGGGGGGTGATTGGAAGTGAGGGAGGCGTAGGCGAATTCGGAACCCACCTTGGAGACGGTATGGAAAGGGAGGGAAAGGGAGTCGAGGACGGCAGAGATGAAGGAGGCGGCGCCGCCGAGGGTCTCAGCGACGACAAGGCCGTCGTGGTGGATGATGTCATGGCAGTAATTTCCGACGAGAAGGCCCCGGCGGGGAATGGGATTGGAATCTTTGACCATGAGGGAATTGGAGGGTCATGGGAGGGAAGATGGAAGGGTTTCCGGTGCTTTGCGAGAGACCATTCCAATGAAAAAGAAGAATAAGATACCCACCGAACGAAGGATTTAAAAAGTGTGATCAATGTGTGAGGACGCGCGCCAGAATCAGATTTGGGTGTCAATTTATAGTGGCTCAAGAGCCGACACCAAGCACCAAACTATTCTCTTTCTCTCTTTTCCTTTAACTATTTCTGGATTTGATTTTCCACTAATCATTTTTGGATATTCTGCCAATCATCAATCATAGTTTTTGTTTCCACAAATTTTCTAATTACTAAATACAGAAAGTATTCAACTTTTTTATATTTTTAAAATAATATATATATATATATATATATATAATATCTATTTTATAAAGCAGTATAAAAATTGTTAAATAATAAATAAAAGAATGTAAAAAAATCCGTTCTTAAATTTTACCAAAAATGGTTCAATGTATAATTTTTTTACCTGCGTGTTTGAGTTAATTATAAAAAATTTTAATAATGTATAGTTGTAATTGATTATTATTATTATTGTAATGATTATATAAAATAAATTTTATATTTAAATATATTAGATGAAAAAGTGATTTTAAAATAATTTATTTTCTTGAAGTTGTATAAAATAATTGTTTTTCATAGTAAATTATAGTTAATATTTGTAGTAGTTAGTTTGGTATTTAAAATAATTAATTATTGAAAATAAAATAAGTAAAATAAAAATTAACTAAAATAAATTGAAAATTTTTAACTGTAAATTTTAAAAATATTTTAAATAAATTTTTTCTTTATAAAAATTAAAGACTATAATATTTTTTAACAATAACTTTCAGATTTGAACATTATGTTTAAAAAAAATTTAAGATAGAGTAGTTAAAAAAATTGTTAAAATATTTCAATTCTTTTTTATAGCATTATTTATTTTAATTGCTACTAATTTTTTTTAAATAATGATCACCAATTTTTTTGAAAAGTTACTGTAAGTATTTTTATAATTTTTTAGTTTTTAGTTGAAATATTATTTTATCTTTCGTCCTTAATATATTTTTATAGTCTAATTATTTATTTATCTATTTTTTTATAATTTTAATAATATTTATTTTTTAATGATAATATCATTAATTTTAATATATTTATTTTTATATTACCATAAAAATTTATTATTTTAATATATATATTCTTTATTTTAATTATTATATTATTTATGTTATTTTATTAAATAAAATAATAAAAATAATTATTTTTTAAAATTGTTATTTGGATCCTATTTCGACGACTTTATTTCTCACTTAATTGATGATCAAAACGTAAAATTTTTAGTACAAACCTTGATATGTCTATTTTTAAAATTTTCAAGAATCTTTAAAGTATCAGGAATTAAGATTTTTCCCGATAATATCAATCTAAACACAACATTTTAAAAATATATATACAAAATAAATTAAAGCATGAAATTGTGTAAACCAACTACACGCATCGAGGGAAGGCCGATAGATAATTTTAGCTCGAAAGTCCAAATTACACATCAAGAAATTCAACCAAACAAAATTATCAAATTTTTAAAACATCAAATTCAACATAACATAACTTGAAATATTATTAATAACAAAATAAAACCTTTCCCTCAAGAAATTCAAAGAACAAGAATCTATTCTTCCAAATTCTATTCACCTTGTTCCCATCCCATGGAACAAGGTTTTTTTTTTTTTTACTTTATATAAATCTTTCTAAAGAGAGTGAAGAGATGGGGAAGAAAATTTTGGCTTGAATATTTTCACTCACCTCAAGGAAATTCAAATCAACTCAATTTTCTTGACTAGCATGCGGAGGAAGGAGTATAGTGTGTTTCTATTTGGTGTTTGAAGAAGAAATGTGAATTTGAAGAGAGAGGAAGGGTTGAGGAAGAAGAAAGAGATGAGGGATGAAGGACCGAGATACAGCCCAAGACGTGGAAAATGAAGGGGAGGAGAGAAAGAAAAGTTAAAATATAAAATACATGGAAAAGTTCATGGAAATTATGTGAAATATGACTACAAAATGTAAATAAAATAATTTAATCATATAGAACTTTTCTTTATGAATTAATACAATACATTAAAAATATTATTTTGGATGAGTTAAAATAAAAATAAAAAATCTAAAAATATTTAAAAATCCTTTTTTATATTTTTATCCTTTAAATATATGAAAAACAGACATAATTTTATATATTTTCCACGGTAATGAAGGGTCATAGCTAGAGGACTGATTATCTATTTTAAAAAGTAATGTTTCCATCCATTTAAGTAGTATAATCTGAACCGTTCAAATATTTGGATACCAAATCAAAGGATCATCGGTGGTCATTTGATTCCAGGTTCCATGGTAGGAAGAGTCCCTCTTCTGTATGTTGGTCAAAGATGTTGTTATGTTTTTTGGTCAACAGAGCAGAATTAAACAGGCCCAAAAAGGCCAAAGCCAGAGGGCCAACAGGCCTAGAGAGGTTAAGTGCATTGGTCCATTATTTAGTGCAATGGTGAGTACGTGGGACTTGTGGCAATTTATTATACCATCGCCGTAGATCATGGACACAACATTTTTTTCTGGAATGCTCAATTTTTTTACTTCCCTTTTAATTGTGAATGTTATTTCTCTATTTCACACTCATTTAATTTTAAATTTTTTTCTGCTAATTAACCAAAACCTTAAAAATCATAACCATAGCAATGATGGTGGATGAATTCACTTTCAGTAATCTTGAGGGCTATTCACCTTTTTTCAACCATCATCAAATTCAATGAACCCATTTTCATACTTTGAGACCTGTTATGCGTTGGTACCAAAATTTATAATTCTTTCAAACTTTAATTTGGTTGGCATTGAAATTTAATTTTTTTTACTTTTAAAATTTAAATTCTGAAAAGTAAACATATATATTTAAAATTTGAATTCAATATTTTTTATTTTTATTACCATATAATTCTTTCTTAATTTACTTAATAATATAACACTGTACATCTCTTTCAATTAGGTAAACTATTCTTATTTTTTATACAATTATATGAATAAAAATATTAAAGTAATATAAATGAAAGAAAAATATTACATGAGATTTTATTAAAATTTAAAGATAATAAATGTAATTTGTCTTAAAAAAAAGGTTTGTCTTTTATCTGAATTATGCAGTTAAATCAGTAAAACTTGGAAAAAAATTGGATATATAAAATGACATGATTTTACAGTTTAATGATAAAATAAGTGAAATAATTGTTATACTTATAAAAAAAATATTATATTTTTTTTACTTATTTATGTTTATATGATTATATTTTATATATATTTTTAAAAATTCCAACCACTAAATTTAATATATAAATTAATTATTATTCATAAAATTTACGAGATCTAAAATGTATTGCACATTTGGGCTTCTTTTAAACGAGACAAATGAAAGTAAAAAAAAAAAAAACATGAATAATAATATATTTTTAGTTGTCTACCTAAAAAATAAAAATAAAAATTAACTTTTGAAAGTAAAAATTTCAATTTTTTCTTCATTCTTTTAATTTAATTTAATTTTTCTTCCCCTCCCTTTCTGTATTTCTCACTACCAAACACGCCTCCGTGAAACCAAATTAAAAAAGGGCACACATGACCTCATCCTTACCTTATTGTACGGATAACTCGGTGAGAGGATGGTATCTCAGATTTGACTATTTATAGTCATTTAAATTTTTTATTATTAAAAATATTAATTTAAAATTTAAATTATTAATATTAATCAACAACTATAATTAATTAAATTAATTCCCGGATAAAATTTTAACCGCACAAAACCCGGATCCACTTGGTGAGTGCCTGATGATGTTACGCTTACCAAACACTCATTAAAGAAATTACTAATTGGAGAAAGAAGGATATATTTTTTTAATTAGTTTTCTTAATTTTCCTGGCAAATGTTTAAAATATAAACAAAGTGAAAAGTAAAAAATGAGCCCAGAACACAAACTTCCGATTAATTAAGGGATGGGCCCAATAAGTTAGAATGGATCTTCGAGCAATATAATATATTTGATTTAAATAAGAAAGTGATGGAAAAATAAAGATAGATTGGGATGTTGTGTAGACATAGTGGAAGGGTTTAACATAACACTACAGAGTTGTTCCATGGTAAAAACGACAGAATGATAGGAAACTTCATCTCTAACCGGTGATTAAATTGCTATTTAAGAAGTACTGGATTTGATCTTAGATGAAACAAACAATGAAGAACATAATTGTCTGCTTCTCCCTTTGAAAATTCCCAGAAGTTTAAGTTGCAATCTTATTACGTCTTATTTCTTTCTGGTACCTCACTGAGTTGGTATTATCATTTTATAGTTAAAATCATTATCAACCTTCATTACTTGTAATAGTTCCTTTTTACCGAAAATTGATTCAAATTATAAAATTTAATTTATCTTTAAAATTAATTTTTTTTATTTAATTTTAATAATATTTAAAAATATTAAAAATTAGACTTAAACCTAAGTCAAATAAAAAACTAGCTATAAATGTAATTTTGTTAAAGAGTAAATATTCTAATTTATATTATAAGATTACATTACCTACACGTTAACTAAAGCTTATTTAATAGTAAAAAATTATCTTGTGTAAATTTAAGTAATAATATTTAGAACATGAAAATAACAACAACAAAGATATTTAATAAATTATGTCGTATGACTTCTAAATGTAATTTATTATGACAGAGTAATAATTCATATTTATACTAGAATAGGTAAATATTTATCAGATTTGGATTCAATTATCAATTTTTAAATAAAGCTAAAATTAGAGGTCGTAAAACGAGTTATTCCATCCAATTTCAATTTCAGGCTGGATCAAAATGTTTATTTTGTTATTTGAGTCATAAAATATAAGTTTAATTCATATTTTATATTAAATAAAATAAACTGAACCCAATTAAAAAATAGAATTGAGTAAAAAAATTAGAATTAATTCAGATTTAATATTTAAAATGTAAGTATTATATATTAGTAAAATTAATTAGGTTGACTTATTTTTTTAACCTCTAATTACAATAAACATATTACGTACTTAAGAAAATTTATAAATTTTAGAAGTTTAAAATTTTGTTAGGATATTTATCAAACGTGTGAGATTTGTTTTTACCCATTTTAATTAAGAATGCAGAAGTTCGGCGCATTTTACAACGGAACTTGCGGGTCCTCACATTAAGAATTCAAACATATCTATAGTACTTGAGCATTAAATATAAGTATTTAATACTTATTTTTTGTTCTATAAAATTTTTTATATATAGACTAGCTTAAATATCCTTTTTACCACAAAATTACCCTTAAAATTTCGATGGCTGTTCTATTTATGTTATTAAAATATATAATTAAATTATAAAAAAATAATTTGTTTTTTTTTATAAATATAACAAAATAAATTGTTTCTAATAAAAAAAAAACAAACCGTGACCAATTTTTCTCACCGATGAATTTCCCATTGCCGAGTGCAAACTAAAGCAATTAAACGCAAAATGACAAACTATCCACTTACTAAAATTAAAAACTAGTGGATATATATGTACGAAGCATAGGAAGATTCATGTTCCATCATTCATGGCTTATAGTAATAATTTGTGCCTCAGCCTAAAAAAGTACTAGATTTTTTTCTCACTCATCTTACTACTAATAATTATATGCTTTTTCCTTTTTCTTTATTCTCATTATTATTTAATAATTTTTACGTTTCAATTTTATCCTATTCCTATGTCTACAACAAAAGTTAGTGTTCACCGATTCCCAATTTCCCATGAACATACTCACACTACAATAAAACACTTACCAACTATACGTGGCTCATGCAAGCAAGAGTTGGGAAAGTTCCTCGAAGCTTCACACCACACCATGGAACCTTGCTTATGTGTATACAATGAAAGCACCAAAAATATTTTCCTCTATAACACAACTTACCATATAATATATTCAATTCAATAAGCTTCTTTGTTAGTCCTTCATATTGAAACTCATTTATACTTTCACCACCCCAAAAGAGAAAAGAAGTTCAAGGCTTACATTTTTCCATGAGCACCTACTCACAAGGCACCACATCAAGATCAATGTCAATGCCACCCACCATGGATGAAGACTTAGAGAACAACACAGAGGTTTGCAATAGTACTAATGAAAAGGCAACGATTGTGAGAAAGAAGTCAGATGTGGTTGTGGTCACAAGGTTTAGAAGTTTTATGACCAATTTGCAAGAAGTCTTCTTTGGCACTAAGCTTGTGGTGCTTTTTCCGGCAGTCCCTTTAGCTGTTATTGCAAGTTTTTATAGCTTTGGAAGGGTAAGTATTATTCATGCAAACTATATCCAACTCATTTTACAATTTATGCATAGCATTGTAATAAACGGACATCACTCCTCCAAAATAATACGAAGATATATTTTTTTTTTTAAAAAAGATGTTGTTATAATTAAAAAATTAATAGTTAAAATTATAATTAACTTTAAAAAATTTATCCTCTAAATGTACCTCCTCAATTTAGAAAAAAATTAATTTTTTGTAAATCTATATTTATACACATGATAATATATCTGAATTTTAATTAAATATTTTCACATCTTTTACACAATTAATGATTTATAAATTTATGCTAGTGACATGTGTTATATAAATTTATGCAAGTGACATGTGTTGTTAATAAGTAATAATTAAATTGGTTATTAGCTTGTTAACTAAATAACACACGTTATTAATATAAATACATATCATTAACTAATATAAAATTATTAATTGAGTATTTTTTTCATAATTTTTTTTTTCAAATTTAATTATATATATGTTACCTAATATGCGTTAAATAGTGTATAAAAAGGTTTATCATAACACATACGATAAAAACATGTTTTGTAAATATAGATAAATTTAAATTTAATTTTTTTAAAAAATTTATTAACTTTAATTTTTATAAAATTTAAAATTTTTATAAATAATTACCAATACAATAAAGTTAAAATAATTACCGATACAATAAAATTAAATATATATATATATATATATATTTTTTTTTTCATTATAAAATAATAACATGAACTGTTTTTTAAAAAACTAAAATAAAAATTCATTAAAAAAATATTTATAGTAGCTAAAATTTATTTAAGTTTAATAAATAAGGAATTGTACCTGATTTATTCACCACAAAATACTAAAATCTAATTACTTTTGTGCCTTGCAGCCTTGGATTTTTGCTTTCAGCTTGCTTGGGCTGGCTCCCCTAGCTGAACGTGTCAGCTTCTTGACTGAGTAAGTTTGCATGTGTGTCTATATATATATATATATATATATATATATATATATATATATATATATATATATATATATATATATATATATATATATATATATAATTTTTCTTTGTATTATGATTGACATATTTCTAACTTATAATTTTTCTTTTTCACTCAAAAACTTCACCTCGAACGTACGAACTTCAAGGCAAATTGCATATTACACTGGCCCAACAGGTAAAATCAATTTGATATAATTTTTCCTTTTTACAATTCAATTTGATGTTTCGAATTTATACATATATTGTGTGGTAAAGGAAAATTAATTAAGTTATAGTTTGTATAATATTGTGTGGTAAAGGAAAGTAATTTGGATTCGGTTTGTGTGAATGAGTAGTTGGAGGGCTACTGAATGCAACTTGTGGAAATGCAACCGAGATGATCATAGCATTGTTAGCACTTCACAAGAACAAAGTAAATGTTGTGAAGCTCTCACTGCTTGGTTCCATTCTCTCAAACCTTCTCTTAGTTCTCGGCAGTTCACTTCTCTGTGGTGGCTTAGCCAATCTTAAGAGAGAGCAGAGATATGACAGAGTATATATATATAACTTTTTAGCTTCTGTAATTTACTTTGGTATACTTTAAATCATAAAGTATATTTATAATTTTTTATTAAAAATTAACGACTAAAAATTTGTTATACTTGTATTTGATTTTTTTAAGATAATTCAAAACGATTATAAGTATATTTTATCCTTTAAAATATACCTTATCACTTTTTATCTTGTTAATTTTTCCTAATAAATTTGTTTTGTTATTTAATTATTGAATGAACAGAAACAGGCTGATGTAAACTCATTGCTTTTGTTACTGGGGTTGCTGTGCCATTTGCTGCCATTGCTGTTCAAATATGCCTTAGCAGGGGGTGATCATTCTATAGCCACTAGCACTCTTCAGTTGTCAAGAGCAAGCAGTGTTGTTATGCTTCTAGCATATGTTGCATATATCTTCTTCCAATTAAAAACCCACCGAAAATTGTTTGAAGCACAAGAGGTGATTTTCTTGATAATTTGATATTTAGCCATAATTTATTTATGTTTCAATTTTAGTGCATTTAATTAGCTCCATGGTTTCTGTAAATTTAAGGTGCATATAGAGTTTTCCTTAATAGGTAATACCTATCAGCAAAATAAGTATGTAAACATGAAGGGTAATTGCATTTTTTTTTTACAAAATTTTATGTGAGTGAATGGAGAATAAAATGAGTTTCCAGGATTTTGATAAAGAAATTCAAAACAAAAAATTTTATGAAAAAATATTATCAATGTTCCATCCTGATTTTTACTACTCTCTTATTATACTTTGTAATAAAAAATTATTCATTGACTTTTTAACTAATACCTTAAAAATGCTTGTTAAGAAAACTATACACGTGCAGAATTATGTATGTGTGGACATGATCTAGCCAACATTAAGCAATGACTAGTGCCCAAGGCAAAAAAACAAAAAATCATACATTTATAACAAAATAAATGTGAATTAATGAATGAGAAATCGTATATATTATAATTGTTATATAAAAAATTTTAATCTTGCAATTTTATATAATCATACATGTATGTTAAAATTTGTTTACTTTTAACATTTTCCTCACGATCCTTTTCTAAGTCCATCATTGTCACTTTGATGTATTCAATATTTGTACATAGGTCATATTGTACAATAAGTTATGTGAAATATTTTGAGTATGCAGAAGCAAAGTTAGCATTGAGACTACATAACCACTTTAAATTAGGTGTGGAGTTTGATCATTTGATCTGTAGGAGGACGAAGATGAAGAGAAGGCCGTGATAGGATTTTGGAGTGCATTTACATGGTTGGTGGGTATGACATTAGTTATATCTCTGCTTTCAGAATATGTTGTGGGAACCATTGAGGTATGTGCATATTTATATATATATATGCTTAATATGTTAATTATAATGATTTTGATAATCACAAACTCTAATTTTCCTTACCATGAGCTGATTAAGCTTGAATTAGATTAATGGGTTATATATCTTTTTATATGTAACTAGGCTGCTTCAGATTCTTGGGGCATTTCTGTCAGCTTCATTAGCATAATTTTGCTGCCAATTGTTGGGAATGCAGCAGAACATGCCGGTTCAATTATATTTGCTTATAAGAATAAATTGGTACGGTTTGTCAATTTGTATGTGGGCTTAAATTTATAAATTGACTTTAAAATTAATGATTAATATTGTGTGGTTCAAATTATCATGCAGGACATATCTTTGGGTGTTGCTATGGGATCTGCAACTCAAATTTCTATGTTTGTGGTAAGACTAAATTACCATATTATATGATCATGCTTGCATTGTATAGAATAAAATAAAGGCTGTAATGATAATTATAAAATAAAATATCTTCCACCCCTTTCTTCCTTTATATTTTGGATGTCAATACAAGTTTTGATTATTTAATAATTTTTTTATTATCTAATAATTAATCAATTTCAGGTTCCATTAAGTGTAGTTGTTGCATGGATAATGGGTATAAGAATGGATCTGGACTTCAATCTTCTTGAAACTGGATGTCTTGCTTTTACAATTATAATTACAGCGTTCACTTTACAGGTATGCACAATGCCTTCTATATATATGTGCCATATTATCCTCTCTCTTTTTTTTTTTTCATCTTTTATTATATGATTGATTTTTTTATTTTTGTAGGATGGAACTTCACACTACATGAAAGGAGTGGTCCTTACTCTATGTTACATTGTCATTGCGGCATGCTTTTTTGTTCTCAAAACTCCACTATTGGGTAAGTATACAAATTGAATCAATATTTATAAGATTAATTTTAAATCAAGTGATTCTTGAATTGAAATGGTTTTAATATGTTTCAGATCAATATGCTAATGCTAACTTCGGAGCTAAACCATCCTTTGAAGCCATCATTACCACTTGAATGGTTTTAGTTCCTTTGCAAAGAAAGTAATGTCACACTATGGATAACTGAAATTCTTCACTTGGATTAATTGTAGAGTTGAGTTTGGATTCACGATGGAACTTGTGTGCCTTTGAAAATTGAGGCTTTGAGCTACATCATAAACTACTGAAAGTAGATATTTCAGTGCTTTATTTATATTCTTTCTTCATAATAAGGCTTAACAACGACGTTTTGGGTTTGAAATCAACCCTATGTTTTTTTTTCTTTCCTTTAATACTCTGTTTTCCCTCTTTACTGTTTATAGATATCATTTTCCATGTACTTAATTCATGAGCACCACTTCCATGTATCAACGAATAAGAATTTCATATTGCCACGAATGTAAAAAAAAATGTTAATAAAATTGTGTTCGTTATAATTTATATATATATATATATATATATATATATATATATATATATATATATATCCCGCAACTAAACGTTCTGACTCGTAAATAGTAGTATATTAATAGGAAAATTGTAATTTTACAAAATTTTTATATAATTTATTTTTAAAAATAAATGAGAGATAAAAAGAAAAAACGGCGGATATATATCCATGAAGTATATACATCTAGTGAAATGTAGGAAAAGAGGACCAAAGAAAGAAGTGATTGTCTTAAAGATAATGAGAGAGATAAGAAAAAAAAGATAAAAAAAAAATTATGAAAGAAAATAGATGCATGAAAATCATTGCTGGATAGAAAAGATTATAAAGAATAAACCTTTAAATTAGTTTTTAACATTGTTAGCGTCAAACATTATACTTCCTAACTTATTATAATATCCACGTTAATTTTTGAGATCGCTTATCGTCGATCAGTTTAGTATAAGACTCATTGTGCTTGAACGAAATGATGAGATGTTTAGTTAAGTGACATGTAAACGTTACTTGGTTCATTTAACAATTATGCACATTTTACTAAGTTAAGATCTAAAATGTCCTACACTAACAATTTTAAGGATTAATTTAAAATTTTACTTGATAAAAAATATTGATGGTATAAAATTGTAATGGAGAGACATAAAAAAGTATATAAATTATTGTATAATTTTTTTTGTATAAATATTATCGCACTATTGAAAATAAGATATATGTTGCTAGATGTAAACTCATAGTCGCAGCAAATAAATAAAACGGATTTAGATTTTGTGTTAATTATGATGCATGTTTTAATTTTTTTATTTATTTAAACATAATATTAGAATAAAACTTTATTGAAAATAAATGTTAATTTTAAAATATTAATTAAAATTTTAAAAATTTATATTGTCATCAAATTATAAATTATCACATTATTAAAAATTATTTTTTTATAATATTGACTTGAAAACTCATATATATTATAATTTTTTAATTAGTTGCGAATAGCTTTGATTATCACTGTATCAATATTAAACCCATTTTTAAAACAGTACATATTTAATAAAATAATCTTATTCTTTGAAATGAGATTTTCACTAACATAATTTAGTTGGGAATCCTTTTAGCAAACACCACATTTCTTAATTAGAGACTGCTATAATAATTACAAGGTTATTGTACTTTTTACGACAAGGTCAAAACTCAACTCAAGAAACAAAGGAAAAAGGGAAATTTGTAGGAGCAGACGTAACAGAAGAAACCAAGAAAATTCAAAAAATCCAAATTTATTAAGCCTCAAAATTGGAATTCCTCTGCCAATCGGCATAAAAATTTTAAAAAAGAAAAACACCTTATCTGCTGGATCAAATTAATGCCTTCATTTCTTTGAATAACCACAGTCCGCGCATTGATTAGCCTCTCAAGCAACAACCAGATGAATTTCAACAGAGCATCCAATGTCAGAGTCATCATGTACTGCGATGTTAAAGAGCGCTTCTCTTTTATTTTAAAACTATATCATTCACTCATCTCTTTTGGAAATTCAAAACTTTTACTGATACAGCGAAAGAACCAAAGAAGAGGACAATAAATCCAATAAGCACAATCACCGAAAGCCCCACAGATGAAAATCCGTTCATTGTTCTGTCATATCCAAGATTGATAGACAAATACTCTTTCACTGAGCCCTGAAATCCAGGTCCCACAATTATGGTTTCCACATCACCAAGCTGAGACGTGATAATACCACGTAACGTCCATGCAACCGGGCAGATATAATAGAACCAAATCCACCATCCCGGAATATACTGCGACGTTGCAAGGAATGAAGAGAGACATTAGAATCCAAGAGAGAAATGACAATTTCGCATTACACAATTACTCTTAAGAGCAAAATATGTAGAAAACAATCCAATTATAAGATTTTACTACACTATGAACTACATGATTCTGGGTTAAAAGAGAAAGTTAAAAGAGGGGAACAATTACTGAAACTAGATAAACGTTCTGCAAGTATGGCATTACTCACCGCCTTTGGGATGAGAAAACCTGAAAGAAGATTCCACAGGGAGTAAAATGCTGAAGAAATGACAGCTGCTAGATGTTGGGAAGGTGTAAGACCAACAGCCATCATGCCGTAAAAGGTGAAGTAGGTGAACGTTAGGAACATGAACACAAGATAGAGAAAAAACTTTCCTGCAATAAATAGAAAATATCCACTTAAACACAGATTTTATTCACTTGTAACATCTAAAACAGGCTTTCAACACAGTAAAATCATTTTGGGTGAGAGGACGGGTGATGATCCCTGTTTCTGTAATTAAATTGTAACCTTAAAGTAATAAATATCTACGTACAAACGGAAAGTTGAAATATTACCAGCTGTCCTTTCAAAATTGATCATGAAATATGTGATGATACCAAATACTATTGTCTGAACAGCAATGTATGGTACCTCTATAAGCCCCTGTCAATCGGATTAAGCAATCATCACAAGCCATTCTATATAAATTGTTGTTACACAGGTGAAATAAGTTGTAAACAAGAGAAAGATAAAAGGAAAGAAAAAGAAAAAGATGCAATATAAAATATAATATGATAAAGATATAAAAATAATAATACATTAAAATAAAAATAATCTAAACACATTCGCATAACATATCTAACCATGGAATTAATTTCCAGTATTGTAAGACTTACCTGAGCTGCCGCATATGCGATTGGAGAGTACATTCCAGCTGCTTTCTCTCTATAAAACACTGTTCTTTCTATTGAAACAATTGGTTGTACAGAAGCAGCATTGTTTACCCCAAGAAACAAACAGGCGGCATAAAGAGCTCCCATAACCACAAACAGCTCCTGAGTTGATGTCCTAGAGAATAATAAAGACAACTGTTTTGTTTGTACAGCGGTTGGAGATTAATGGCATCATAAACAACCTTTCATCTATCTTTGATTAAACAGAAGAAGCTTCTCGCGTCTTAGAACAATCCAATTTTAATATATGAAGGTTGACTTTACTAAATTAGTGAAGTCAATCCTGTGTGATTTAGTTTTCATTAGAAGATCCCGAGTAATAATCATTTTATCAAGTCAAATAGAGTACTTTGTCTACTTAGGCAGTCCCATTACTTTTTTATTCCAATTTTGACCTCTTATTTGATTTAATGTTATATTCTAAAATAATTCCCTTTACTGCAAATGAACACCGAGAACGGTTACCTTTTTGCACCAACGTCCCAAAATATGGTACCAAATATCAAAGCACTCATTGTGGTGAAGTATATCCTCATGGCATTATATGCTGGACTTCTCCAGTACACAAGATTTTGTTTCCATAAGCATTGAAGAAATTGAGCCCACAGGTTTTGTGAATAAGTGCTGTCAAACTTTAGTGGTTCAGAGCCTGCAGGAGGATGCGCAAATTCCAAAATAGAAGCTTCCACCGCCCTGCAAAAGACATTGACTCTACAGTTTAATCATTGGTCGGCAAAGAAATCTTTCCATTCTACCACCCGTGTAGCTTTAGGGCTGTAACATCATGGTTCTGTTCCCTTTTTAGAAATTGAGGCCTTTGTTCATATCATCTCTCTCCCACGTCCTTACCTCAAAAGGAGGAATGGAAAGAATTTAGCAATAGCACTTAAAAACTACAAATTACCTGAATTGCTCCGAAGTTTTATAAATATCTGCAAAATCTCCACCAATTCTCTCTTCGGTAGCAGGTGTAGTAACCTCAAGCACCCAGGTAGCTGGATTGTAGCCACTTGAAATGGGGGGTATTCCACTGATTCCCTGCAGAGCAGATTGGAAAATAAACCGCAAACCAAAAAATATAAACAACACACGAAAGCACGCTTGCATCTTGAGGAGAAAAGAAATCCACAAAAAGAACAGAAACAATTAGGCAGAGGCACTCTTGGGTCATACTAAAATTCATGGATATCTTACGTAATTAGAAATGCCTGATAAGATTAAAAATTAATCTCGACAAAAGAATTGTGTTTTCTTTAATGAGAATAATGGCGTCCTACGTTATTAATATTCCCCACTCTCCTATTCTCTCTTTCATCTCTTTCTTACTAAATGTCCTCTTGTACGTATTCTATTTCTTCCCCTTAGCTCCTATACCACATATGCATCAAAATAGGACCTAACCCTGTGAATTAGCACAGTCTCACCTACTACTCTGCTCGTGGCTCCTCCTTTTTTTATTAAAACCTAGAAGTACCAAGAAGAACTTTCAAACTGAGGACAAATATAAATTTTTCAGCTAAGACATCACACAAAAAGAATTTCATATTCATACAAGCAAAGCGTTAGAACACCAGAACAGATGTTGAATAACAGAAAAGTATTATTATATATAGCAGAAAAAAGGTCGAAGTACACAAACTCAGTAACTCTGGTAGAGAAATAGCTCTCTAACCAGCCTGAGAGTACGGCTAGCCCCTGAGAATATCTAATACCTTTCCCTATCTGAAACTTACACACTGATGATCCCTCCCATGCAACGCACTCACTCCTAAATAACTAACCAGTCACATGTCATTCACACCTCCCTTCTAACGAACTGCTAGCACACTGCTCAGCCTCCTTGGCCGATATCCTTCCTCGGCCCACTTTTGAGCCTCCTAAAATATACCTTCCAAACTCTTGGCTTTTCCTCTCTATATTCAGCATTTGGTCCACATACTCTTGGTCCCTATCATAAAATCTAATATTTGATTATATATATAAAAAAAAAAAGCTTGGTGGAAAGGCAGGATGGTTCCACTTGGACAAGAAGACGTTAAACAGCAATGAAAGAAATTCCACAATATCACTCTAGTTGTAACTACAGAAGATAATGCTTTGGAAACAAGATAGGTATTCGAGAAGGGGATTAAGGTGCCATTCTTTTACAGAATGCCACACTAAATGGCATCATATATATTATCTGATATATATAAAAAAAAAAAAAAAAAAAAAGGTGACGTCATCTTATATTCCATCAAATTTCTACCTTGATATACCGATACTCATGATTAAGGAATGAAAAGTAATGACGAAGGCCACGATGATACAAAACTAAATTTTAACCTTACCTGAAAATAGTCTATCATTATCTGTGACTGCACACCAAGCTTTCCCCCATATATCACTCGTCCCCCACGTTTCATCAGAAGTAACTTGGTAAAGCAAAAATCAAGGTTTAGATTCTTTGATAGAAGCTAGTGCACCTTAGTTATCAAAACAGCAAACTAATTAAGAAACTGTAATCAAACTAACTTCATCAAATGCTTCAAATATATCAATACTAGGTTGATGTATGGTGCAAACCACAGTTCTTCCAGTATCAACAGTATTACGAACAGTTCTCATGACAATAGCTGCTGCACGTGCATCAAGTCCAGATGTAGGTTCATCCATGAAAATAATGGAAGGGTTTGCTACAAGCTCCACGGCTATTGTTAATCGCTTCCTCTGCTCTGTTGATAAGCCAGAACTGCCTGGCATACCAACCAAAGCATATCTCAAAGAATCAAGCTCAACCAGTTTCATTACTTGTTCAACAAATTCCTGTAGAATATCTCAGTGAATTAAAGTTTGGAATTAATTCAACACAATAAGATATACAATTAGTCACGAAACTTACAATTCTTTTAGCAACGCCAACTTCCTTTGGAAGGCGAAGAGATGAAGAAAACAGTAGTGACTCCTCAATTGTTACTTGAGGAGAATGTATATCATTTTGTTCAACATACCCCGATACTCTGGCAAATGTCCTTTGCTCTTTTGGGTAACCTGATATTTTAATTTCTCCTTCTATATAGCCTCCAGTTTTCCTGCCAGCAAGTACATCCATTAAAGTGGTCTTTCCGGCTCCACTAGAACCCACTAGTGCTGTAAGGACACCAGGTGAGAAGACTCCGCTCACGCCTGTCAAGAGCTGCAACCGAGTTTCTGGTATGCCTTGCTTCCTTATCTCCTGTAAGAAAGTTCTTTTAGAACTAGTCAATGGAAACGGGATCTCTCCTATATTTTCTGGTGTGTATTTCTATAACATATATATCAGTTGATAAAATTAGAAACTACAAACCACCCCACCTTAGGCATATCAACAAAATAATTGACATTGTGGAATGTCATTGTCAATGGTTGAAATGGAAGAATCATTCCTTTTGTAGCGCTGTCCTCTCTTGCAGATTTGGTACGGGTCCCCGTTTCATGGACCTGATTACTGCCTGAACAATCAAGTGATGGATTGTGAGACATTTTTAGTCAGTACATTATAAATCTTTGAATCTCTGGTCCCACTGAATTATTCATGCAAATTATAGCTCTATCGTTACCATCTCTGGAAGAATTATTTTCGGACTCATCGTCGTGAAGAAGAATTGATCTTGCCTTTTGAAGTGCTGTATTAAAAGTAAATAAGACAAAAAGGAAAGGAGCATTAAATAAAGATAAATAAGCAAATATCCATGGTTAAAGAAATTCGCTGCGTAAAGGGGATGGTAATCAAATACTAAGGGAGGAAGCATGCTCTTAAAAGGAAAAAAAATGGTAAACATTATTCAAAACTTACGATTCAGATAGGCCAAGGCCATAGTGACCAAGTTGTTAAAAAGAAGAGCATATGCTATTAAAACGCCAACACCAAGCCAATACCAGTAATCATCAGTTGGTAGGCTGTGCGAATGGAGGATATTATGACCAATCGTGTTCAACCCAGTAACTGATTTCTGTAGAGAGTTAACATTGTAAACCATCAATATTCTATAAAACCATCACAAATAAAGATTACATATGATGATTCACACCTTCAGTTCAAGATTTTGATTAGTTGACTCTTGACAGGGTGAAAGTTTAACCAAGTGAAAGTTTAACCCTAGTTGCACACATTCTTCATGATTGAATAAAGTTTTGGCACAAGTTAAGGTCGTAGGCCTCTACTTTTCCGTGCTTAAGGAAAGCCCAAAAGGGTATCACAAAGTAGTAGAAGTAAAAGTCATTCTTGACTGGTTGAGTTTTTGGGTAGGGTTAATCCTTGACAGTTCTAACACATGAATTCATAAAGTAAAAAAAACTAAGAAAGTTACATAGCAAAATGATATACCTTCATCCATCTTGAGGCAGTAAATTCATTAACTGTAATAGCGCGTTGTCCATAGGTAAGGGGTGATACCCAGTAGCCCCAAATCCACCATGGCTTAATCATTCCTGAAGTAATAACAGCCAAATCATTAAGAGCAATATAGTTAACTTTTCTCTGACAACTTGTGGTGCTTCCTACCTTTAGGTACAATAAATCCTCCCAGCAAGAATATAATTAGTAGTGCAGCTGATCCAAACGTATTGGCAAGAACCATATCTCGTGCAATAGCAGCCATCAGTCGGAAAAGACCTAATGCCATTTGATGCATGACAAAAAGTAAAAACAAGTAGCGAAAAAACCTGAAATAATCAACAAAATCCAATGATTATAAGAGTTAAAAAGAAAAATCGCAGCATTAAGATGTAATAAAATTAAGATACCTTCCCGCTGCAGGGGCAAATCCAACTGAGTAATATACAACAACAGCCCATATAACAGATTCAATAAGGGAATACGGTACACGGAGAATCCAACTGGTGATAGACCACGCCCATGCAGGATAGAATAAATTATCTCTTTGCTTATAAAATACTGGAAGCCGAGTTATCATAAGAGGCAGCTCAGAAAACCCATTAAACATCATGTGAACCAGCCCAAAAAATAGAGCAGAAAGATAGAGTTCTCCGTAGACCTCGTTTGTGGGATGTATCCTTGTCCTTAGGAATACTGTACAAGTGACAAATCCAACAAAAGCAACCTTCGGCAAAATAAGAAAAGTAGGATTAAAAATGTACTATTATGGATACAGAAATTTCACATTATGGGGACAAGACATATATAAGTTTGTAAGATTAAGAATGTACTATTATTAAAGTATGAGCACAGATTTGTCCTTTATGAATTATCATATTTAGAATTAGTGAATGATTTTTCATTTTTAATACTATGAAAATTTTCTCTATCTATGAAACCAGGCCATCATTAAACCATTTATCTCATGATTTTGCATTTGATTTTTTATGATATTTATAATAAAGAAAACCTCTTTTCATCTGCAATAGTTGCGAATATTACATTAAATTTAAGTGTGGTTGGAGCAGTTCGAAAATTCTATTAAAACTCTCAGGACAAATTTTTGTATATACACATGTACGATATTAAAAAAATTAAAATGTTGCGGGGGCAGCTGCCCCATCTCTCCACAGTGTGGGTCCATTCCCGCATAAGAATCGAAAAAGGAGAACGAAACATAAATATAAAAACGATCTTTTTAATGTGTACATAAAAATATATAATAATAATATTTTTTTATTAAAAATTTAATATATTAATAATATTAAATAATTTTTTAATAAAAACTGATTATTTGTTAACTAAATTAAATAAAGATTATAACAAATTAAGAATACCTGGAAGGTCCTAAAAATATAAAGAAAACTATGCCTTTTGATCAAAAGGATTTCTCGGGCAAAGCAAGCTTTAGCAACCTCCCATTTTGCCACGGCAAATTTAGTTCTAGCCAAAGCAGAGGGATGACATTTTGATTTGTCATATGGACGATTCTGCATGGAATCCACATGCCTTCCAAATTTAGAGTTTTTGAAGGCTTCTGCAATCGCAGAAACTGAGACGAACTTATATGGTTTTGAGGGATCAGACCAGTATTGTTCTTGATCCTTTTTAGAGGTCACCTGACAAAAGAAAAGAGAAGTTAAGGAAGAATTAAAAGAAGGCACTTGATCATGAAAGTATGTTAAGAAGATATACCTCCTGAAGAAAGTCAGCAATCCCCTTACGAGCTGGAAGTTGAAAACCTAGTGACTGAAAAAACTCAAGCACGTCTTCTCGAGGGCCTTGATATACCACATGCCCTTCTGCCAGAAGCACCAGATCATCAAATAACTCAAATGTTTCAGGAGCTGGCTGAAGGAGAGCCATGAGCACTGTAGCATCCATCTGATGAACAAAATTCTTTATGCATTTTACTATCTGGAACGTAGTAGAGCTATCTAGACCAGTTGATATTTCATCCATAAATAGTGTTTTTCTTGGGCCAACAATCATTTCTCCTGAAAGATGCAATATAAGAAGTCAATGATTGCTGCATCTGCACAACTTAATCAGAGTCATCATAGTATTTGAAGTCTTCTAGTTAAGATGCAGTTAAAACATTTTAACTTCGTCATTTTTGGACTAAATCTTCTTATGATTGCCTCAATAATACATTACGATTATAATTACAAACATTAACTTAACCTAAATTAAAGAAAAAAAAAAAGAGGACCTGGGACAGAGAAACAAGCATTAAAGACGCAGAAGACAAATGCAGTTGACTCCCGGAAAAGGGTGAGAGAGAAACCTGTTGTAACTCTCTTTCTTTGGCCGCCGGAGACCCCCCTAAGCATCTCGTTGCCAACTATAGTCTCTGCACATACATCGAGACCAAGCACTTTCAAAATGTAATCTGTGTTCACACTGTGACTTCTACCTCCAACAGATGATGCCTGTGAAGTTAATCGAAGTTCACACAATACATCAGGGTAGCCATGAATAGTCAACAGACAAGTGTAGATATGCATTACTATCATACATGTATACTACACATTAAGGATGATAACCTTCATAAACGCATCAATTTCAGGACTAGGTCGTATGTTCCTCTCTTGCTCTAGACGGCCCAGTTCTTTCGTATATGCTATAAAATGTGGAAAGAGAAGACGGAAGAGGAAGAAAGCAGTTAATAAACTTGTTAAAAAATTGCGAGAATTAAACGCATTTTGTTAAAAATTTAATTGTCAAATATAAAGACAAAGTTTCAACATAATTAAATTAATTTACCTGCAAAACCTTCTTTTGCACCTTGACATCTAGCAGCAAAGTCGAAAGTTTCTCGGACTGTCAGTTCTGCAATGTGATTATCTGTTTGGCTAATGTACGCAGAAGTCCGTTGAACATAAAAATCATCTACCTCACGGCCATTGTATGTTATACTACCAGTTTTCTGTAGAGATAGAGCCGTAAGAAGAAAATTACAAGAGTAGCGCATTTTAAAATGACCGTGGATTTTCAAATATGTGAGCTTATTATAGTATAATCTGCACAATGGCAATTGAAAAAGAAAATATTCACAATATATTCTTTTAAGTATACTGTTTAATACAATTTGTGATTTTATTTTTAAAAAGTTAAAGTAATTATCTTTAAAATTAATATTCTAATTACTAAATATATAACTCTATATTATCTTATTTTTTATTTTTACAAATTTTCTAATTGCAAATAAATAATTATTAAATATATTTTATATTTTTTAAATAATATGTATGTACACTTTTTTTAATACTTATTTTATAAGTAGCAAGAGAAGTACATATATAGCAAAGCTTAAAATAATAATTTTGTTATAGCACCCACAATTATCGCAAAAACAATAAGTTCAAACAACAATAATTTGTATACACCCATCTCATTTTCAAGCCTTATTCATGTGATTTATTACATCTTCTACCACATTTTTTATTTTATTTTTATGAATATATCCACCTGAATTTGGATGGACGGTTATAGTTTTTCAAGTTGAATTTTTTCCCCATTTAAATGAGTAGATAATAATTTATATATATTATACACATATTATAGATAATTTTAAGTTATTTTTAAATTAAAATTAATAACAACTTTTATTGTACCAATTACTATATTAAAATTTAATTTGAGTGAAGATAAATATTAAAAGCACTTACGATTCTGTAATTAAACATTTTCCGCTCAGAAAAGTAAATGCCTTCCACAAATGCATGATCATTAATTTAAGAATACAAATATAGCACCTTGAGGTTGTCATCAAGCTTGCCAGCGAGAGCCGTAAGTAACGTGGATTTGCCCGCTCCCGGAGGTCCAAGTAGCAAAGTCATCCTGCACAGCAAAAAAGGTAGGATGCCGGTTACAACGGAGCACACATGAAAGCTCGGAACCTATCAAATAAAGATATCTCACCGTGATAATATTATTAATTATCAAGTTCCGTCCGCAATCCCAATTACGGGCTTGTTTGTATTTCCTTCGCTCACTCCGTTATCCAAAAATTGTAAAAATTGAACGGATGTGTGCTCCATTGTTACTGGAGTTATCCAAACAAGCTCTAATATAACAACACTACCCTCTCATCTTATCCACCAGAAAATAAAAGTAAATTGATTCAACCTGTTATCCAAACGAGCTCTAATATAACAACACTACCCTCTCATCTTATCCACCAGAAAATAAAAGTAAATTGATTCAACCTGTTATCCAAACGAGCTCTAATATAACAACACTACCCTCTCATCTTATCCACCAGAAAATAAAAATAAATTGATTCAACCTGTTATCCAAACAAGCTCCAATATAACAACACTACCCTCTCATCTTATCCACCAGAAAATAAAAGTAAATTGATTCAACCTAACACGCTAGAAAAAATGGTAACCGAGTATTATGATAGAAAAAAATATGTTCTCAACCAGTTGCGTAAAGATAACATTAACGACTCGCGAAAAACAGGTGAAAAAGAAGAAAGCAACATTTACCTTCCAGGCATGATGACGCCACCAACATTGTTCAATATGACAATGGAATGCCGTTTAGGACGAAATATCCTCATATTGGTTAGCAAACTCTGCACGCAACCGTATAAAACAGCACCCACACACACATACACATCAATCACACGACAAAGCATAACCAAAAACCAAAAAAAAAAGGAAGAAAAATCATAACGAAATTAACCTCAAAGCAATCGCGAGTGTAATTTAGCAGAGTCGGTAAAGCTCGGGAACCCATTTGAACATCAGCAGTGATGCTCAAGTTTTGGTACCTCACTTCAATCTTCGGCACCTCAATGCCAACCCTGTAGCGATTAAAAAACAACAACAATAGAACACGGATCTGTATTTTCGAAAATTCGGAAACACAGAAAAAAAAAAAAAGAGAATTGATAATTAGAATGTGGAACCTGTCGAGACGTTCTTTGACAGCGGCGAGGAGCCGGTAATTGTCTTGTTCGTTGGTGGCCAAGGCTTTCTTAACGACTTGCTCTCGGCGAGAACGGCTGAGTTTCCTGACATCGACTAAGTTATCGGGGCTGGTACCTTGCGTGGGAGGTTCCTGGCGGTAAGATGAGACCCGGAGGAGGGCGTAGTTGATCCGCTTCTGCGACGGTAACCGTGAGAGAGCCGCCCACTGGAGCTCCTCCTCGTCCTCCGCCACAGTATCGGCGTTGGAAGCTCTGGCGAAGCTCTCGGCTCCGAGCGATCCTATTTCGAAATACTCACTTCCATCAGAAGCTGCCATTGTTCTCTCTCTCTCTCTATAACTTTTCTCGCTCTGTAACCGCTTTGAGTCTGAAGAACTTGAGAATGTGAGTGCGCTTTTGTGCATGTGTTTTGAACGTTGAGAGTAAGTCTGGTTTTAAAGGAAGTGGAAGAGCTACCGCGAATTTTAAAAAGGAGAATGAGATGACGGAAATACCCCCGTGTTTCGCGCTGAAGTTCGTTACGCCCTGGGAAAATGGGAACCGCTTTTTCACTGTCTCGTTGCATGCAAAATAAATGTAGCATGGTTGATGTTGACTTTGCTTCACCATTTGGTGCCTTTTGGGCAGTTGTCCTATTCTTTCGATTCGCTGTTTTCGTTGATAAGGAATTACCGTCAATGACCCATGAATCATGATCCACGCGCTTTTGTGTAAAGTCCAAATTTTTCCACACTCTCGAGAATTGTTCCTCTTTCCTGCTTCCTAGAAAAAGAAGTAATATTCACATGTATATACTTTAAAACTGATTCATGCAATGAATAATATGGTATAATTAAAAATAAAAAGTAAAAAAGGTAAAAAACTATGAAAGTGCTTATAAATTATTATTTTTTAAAAATAATATTTCCTTTAAGATTTAAATGAAATGTATAATATTTTTATACCTAATTTTTCTATATTTTTATTCAAAATTAAATATACATTTGATTTTATCATTTAAAATTTATGGTGTCAAGGCTAGTGATGGTTAAAAAGATAGGAAAATTTTAATTAATATTTATTGATTAAGAATTAAAAATAAAAATATTTAAAAGTAAAATATTATTTTTACTAATTTTTAGAAAGTTTCTTTATCAAATTATATTTATAAAATATATAATAATATTAACTAAAATTTTTATTTTTAAGAAATGATAACAGAATTTTAAATTTATTATTATTTGAAGTAAAACATTTCTATTATATATTAATTAAACCACTTTGAAATCAATGGAGTTAAAAAAGACAAATATGAAAAAAAATAACAAATAGTTTCAAAATTTTGTAAAATATTTATTTAAGGACCATTAAATTTATCTTTAAAAACTTTTATAAAAAATAAAAAAAAATTAATAAAAATTAAATTAAAAATAATTTTATTTTTATCTATTTATGATAGTTAATGTGGATTTTTTACTTCCAATAAACTTTTTGTTCAGGTTTAGTTATCTAAATTTTAAGTTATATCAATTAACTTCTTCCATTAGTTTTTTCTTTAGAAAATATCCTTACATCATTATTTTTTATTCAAATAATTGAGATCTTATTAAAGATTTAAGATCCAAAAAAAATTAAAATATTTTAAATTAAAAATTTAAATGATTTTATAAAACACAAAGTTAAAGTTTTTTAAAGAAGATAAAACGCTTAAAATTGTCATACTTTTACTAAAATGTGATAATTTAATTTTGATCTTTTAGTGGAAAAGGAATTTTAAAAAACATTTAGTTTAGTTCTCAATATTTTTGAAAAGAAAATAAAAAAAACTATAGTTTTAAAAAAAAAGTAAACTTAAATAAAAAAAATTTTATAATTCACAATTACACAGCTATAATAAAAGAACAAAAAATATTGTTAAACATACATATAAGAAACAGATTATGTAAAAATATTATATTATAATAAAAATAAGAATAATTAATTATAAACAATTAGATTTTATTTAAATGATGAAATTTAAAATAAAAATGCAAATAATATTATAAAATAATTATATAATTATAACTTATTTATATGTGATCATTCATATATAAATAAATAGTATAGTTTAAGAGAGCTGTTAGGTCCAAATTTAAAGCAAATGCTGGTAGATCATTCAAAGACGTTTATTCAACAAAGAAAGGATGTCAATCTAAGTTGCATGTTTTGGAAATAATAATTTTTTAAAGAAATAATTGTTTATTTTTCAAAAACTATATTAAAAAGCTAATAAAATTAAGTGATTATTTCTTCAAAATACGCTCGACCAAACTAAAACTTGAAGAGACTACCTGCGCAAACATGAACAGAAGATATTTCAATAAAACCTATTACTACATTTGCTATGGTGCATTATCTTCTAACATGATACACTAAGATAGCGATGCGATAACAACACCCATCCCATTTTCCAAAAAACAAAACAAGGAGGGGAGCTTGGTCATCAAATACACTTTACAATGACAGATCATTATTCAGCGATTATCCTTAGTAGTGCAGCGAGACAATTTCCACTCAGACTTTTTGGACTTAGACTTCTTGAGCTTGGACATGAATCCTTCATCGTCAGATTCGTCGCTATGATCACCACTCTTCTTCCCACGTTTCTTCTCATCGGCTCTTCCACAAACCACAATTTTCCTTTCATCCTTCTCCTCAACAGGCTCCGACTTCTCCTTGGGCTTCCAGATGAACAGAGATCTGAAAAGGAATGCCAAGTCAGTCCAAGAATTAAATAACCATATAACCAATCAGACTTAGGAACACCAAGGTCCATTACTGAAGTTTAGCGCTGAATCTAACAAATTAATAAGATTGTCAAAGCATAAATTTGAGTTGTAGCATTGGATAATTTGCATATTGATACTCATATTTCTAACATTGGTAGAGTCTGAACTATGGCAGAGTTGAATAATGAATACAATGTATCAGTATCATTTTCAATAACAATATTCTTTGGAGGAAAAAAATAATGGTTCTAAAATAGCTAGTAAGAGCAATTGTAAACTTTAATTTCCACTTTAAAGGTGCCATCGCCACAGATGACGAATAAAAAGGTTTGAATTCCAACCATAGACATAGAAAATATCGTCAGCCAAAAGAATCCATCATTAGGTCTTTGGTAATAGATAAAATGGAGAAAAATAAAAAATTTCATTATCCAGTATTTTAGGATTAGTAAGACAAGTCAAACCTAGAACTCCCAGATGCCAGGATATCATCGCGTGGATGCAGCTTATTCACTGGACTGATGGTTGTGATGTTTGGGTCCATTACTTCAGCTACCAATTGCCCTGTACTGATATCTATAAAATCAATGGGATGTAGGGCAGCTCCATTATAATTTTCACTTATATAACGACCAACAACAGCAAGGGACTCTGATGGATCCTGCAATTACATAAAGAAAATTGTTCATGAAAAAAGACAGGAGAAGAAAAACATGAAATATTATAAGCAACAGGAAAAAAAAAAACCTTTGGATCCCATTCAGCTTTGAAGGGTGTCAAATGCCGATTGAAATCGTGACTATGTACAATTTCTCGGCTGGGAGAGTCCATATTACCAAATATAGAATCCCATATACGAAGTCGGTTGTCCTGTGATGTAGTGAGAATTTTGTTTCCAGATAATGGCGAGAAATATGCAGAGTTAACAACCCGCATATGCTTGAGGTCATAAATGGATGATCCAGGTTCTATTCGACGCATATCCCAGATACGAGCCTAAAAGTTAGAAATCATAACACATCTCAGAGGCTAGTACATCCAGCATGCAGTGAACATTCAAATACCAACTAAATAAATTTAATAAATGAATAAAAGGGAAAAACTCACAAAATGATCATTTCCACAAGTCAAAAGGATGTCTGGTTGAATTGGATTGCAATGCAGACCAACAACTTTGCTACCTTTTTTGTGGATCAAAATTGCATCACCAGTCATGTGGTTGGAGCGCATATCAACCCTACAAATGCCACAGGTTACATGTAATTTCTGGGCTAATTTGTTTCGCAAATGAAAAGCATAGCACAAATTAGAAGGCTACAATTTTTATTCCCTAACCAAGGAAAAACCATAATTATAAAAGTTCTAAGTTTTGATCTTCCACATGAAATATTTTAAAACCCCTTATAATGATCTAAGTCAGGTCATGTCTGCAGATATCAAGCTCTCTACCACCTTCAATTTATTAATGTACTCGCTAAATTAATAGGATGCTAAACATGGTGCTCTCCAAAACAGGCTCCTAACAGATGCTGTGTGGCAATTCAGCTGCACTTTAACAACTAACTTTCAGAAATGACCATGCAATAAAAAGAAAATCAGAACGGTAGGCAAGTTCAAAATTTATAGCCAGCCAGAATTGATGCTGGTATAAATCTCAACTGAGGACTACTTGAAAACCTAGAGAGATAATAAATAATGATACCATGCACTTGCAGACTCAAGTAATAATTTATCCTTTTACAGAAAAACACTAAATAAAGGTACATGCCAAATTGCCAACTAAGAACAGTGTAGTAAAACAAATTAACAGTGAAGCCTGAAAACTTGGCAAGCTTTCAAAGATTGACATAATCATTCATCAGTTTATTATGAGAAACCAACTTGTATACTCCAGTATTTATTTGCATTGAAATAAATAATTGTGTGGAGGGTGACCAAAAGAAGTTACTTACAAGTGAAGAAAACCAAAGTTATCAGCAACAAGAACAAGACCTTTCTCACAGTTAATATCCATGCCATAGAGCATTTTCCAAGTCTTTGGACCCTAACAAAAGAAGTATATACAAGTTTACTGCAAAAAAAATGAGAAAATTTTACAGGAACTTTAATGAATCTTCTTTTACAATTTTGTCATTGCTAACACCTCCTCATCTCTCAAAATATATAAAAGCCAAAATAATGCTACCATAGACCAATTAAAAGCCAAAAATCCAACCAGCCTGAATTGGCTTTCTCTCTCACTTCCTTCTTGCAGACAATAATATAGCTCATGCCTCCTACTACCAAAAAATAAAAAGACCACCACAATCATGAAAATAATTATTATTTTACAGCTTAACACAACTGGGAATGGAGGGCAGAACAAAGGAAGCACACCATAATAGGTAAAGTGTCTAAATATGCAGCTATTACAATTCATAAATTGTGCTCCAGAATTACCTTGGGCATGTCCTAGTAGTCAAGTAGTTAAAGAGAGAGAGGCCACAAAATAAGAAAACCTTCAGAGAAAAATGTTACCTGCCATCCATCAGGGTTCAAGTTCATTGGAGAGGACGATATCCCTGTCTCCAAGTCAGTACAACTAATGGTTCCATCTGAGGATGCAGAATAGACCATACAATCATTTGTAGGATTAAACCTACAAGTTTTCCATTAGAGCCTAACATTTGGACTTCAAGCTAAGATATAAAAAGAAAATGGGACAATTACAAGGTCATGGTTTTATGAAATAACTTACCTCATATTATTCAGTATACAAGAATGTATGTTCCCATAGACTACCTTCTCATGTACTTTTTCAAAATCCCATACTCCAAGTTGTCCTTTCTTTTGGATCAAATCAGAAACAAAAAGAAATCAGTGGCTAAAAACAAAGGCAACCATAAAATTAATCCCAACTAATGTAATTTACAGTAATAACCTTATCTCCAGATAACAGGATGTTATTCTTTGTGGGGTGAAACTCCAAGCATGCTACCCGTCTACTGTGATATCTGATGACAGCACAATTCACTTGGTCCGGGATCACATATTTAGGCTTGATCTAATAAAAAAAAGAAAAAGGGAATATTATCACAACTAGAATCCCATAATACTAGGCTCTGATAAATAACTTGGAACATAGAGAATATGCAAAACATTATGGAGTCATACTCGTATATATCTTAATGCAAAGAATGTCTGCAGAATATTACTGTTGCAACTTGAAGTTCATCTGTTCATACAGTTCACTACATAATTTGCAAGATCATTATCTAGGTAAGACTAAGAGGATGTACTCTAGATCTCTCTTTCTCGCTCTCAGCAGAAACCGTAGTGCTTAAAATAGATTGAGGCAAGCATGCTAAGGAGGAATACACTTCTAAATTACTACAGAAGTACAGATGCCTGGAACAATGAAAAGGATAACCAGATTAATCTTGGAAGATCAAGATTTCATTAGCATAATTTCAATGTTGTAATTAAAAGTTGACAACACTGACTAACTTATTTTGATACGCCAAGTGCCAAACTAATATATGATAGGTGTTACCTTCACAAACCAATAAGGTTTTGCCCGATCATAGTAACAAATAAAACACCAAATGAACATATACGAGAGTTTTTTTTTTCCATTGGGGAGAGGGAGGACTTGGCTCCCATCATTGAGCAAATTAATAAAAATATAACCTAACATGGATAAATTAACTTCTGCTAAAAAAAAATTATACTAAACTACATTGAAACAGGTAAAAGAGTTTCCAGCAGCACATTAATGGTGCAGGAAAAAAAAATGATTCTTCGCAATCAAAATAAAACTAAAAAAAAAAAAAATAGTCCACTCAGGCTTACAGTAGGAATGGCTGGTCTTAGCTGGCGTTCAAACACATATTCCAAAGGTTTATATGTTTTCCTGCGAGGTGCTGGAATAACTCCATGCTCTGTAGTGACACGATGTGGGCAAGTCAAAGTGGTATGTCCTTCAATTCAAAAACACAATAAATTCAAGAAATTAATTGATGTTAAAAAAAAGATCAATCATGTCAGTGCACCACACTCGCTTATAAAAAGAGTGAAAAACAATATTCACCAGGCATTTTGCATAGAAAGCAAGGCTTCATAGGGCAATCAATATATGTAGCACCTTTGAATCCCGCTTCATGTCCAGGCTTCTTACACACCTAGAAGAGTGATTAGAAACGAATAAACTTAGTTCGTAAGAAAAAAGATAAAAAATAAAAAAAATACACATAATAGAAAAGAAAGTAACCTTGCAAACTTTTTTAAGAGTGATAGTGATAGGTGTTTTCCCTTTTCTGTTCGCGTCTGAACCGACTTCCTCTTTCTGAGACTTTCCATTTGCTGTAGTAACCCTATCTTCTTCTTCTTCTTCTTCAAGTGAATCTTCTTCGTCCTCTTCTTCTTCCGATGAACTCTGTTCGGAGTCAGAGTCTCTCTCAATGAGAACCTTGGGAAACGACGTTCTTCGAGTAACAGGTGCCATACCTTTGCGGTTGCGGTGAGGAATGGAAGCGGGAAAATAGAAAGGCGTACGAGGGACGAAGTGAGGGGAACTTGGCGTTGGAGACAGGACGGGACAAACGATTTCACCACTTGTTTTGTTGGCATTGGATAACACACGTCACTCGTAAAATTAAATTACCTAAATGCCCTCACTTCTTCATTGATGGATTTGTTTGTTATTCTATAGAATAAATGCTTTTATTTTATTTGAATAATTAACATCACACTATTTATATGAATGAAATTTTATTTATAAAATATAAATATAATTTCTTATATAATATTTATTTATATTAATTTATTATTTTATTTATCATGATATAGTTATTACAAACCGCCTTTATTATGTATGCACCCGGTATATAGTTGGGATACCACTAGACAGCTGAACAAAATATAGTGTTATTTTATGTATGAATACCAAAAATTTTCTTGGGTACAATGCATGGAACAGGGTTTAAATTTAGGATACTATATAAATTATTTAAATTTTTCTTATTAAATCATTTTTAGAAGATCGGATAAGTACATTTTGTAATAACATTGCTTCTGATTTTATTTATTAAAAATTTTAAATTATATATATATGATTTTTAATATAATTTTTTTATAAATTTTTATCTTTTTTGAATATTATTTTTTATTAATTTAAACTTTATAATTTTTATATTTAAATAAGAATATATATGAAACATTTTAATATTTTAAAAAAATTATTAACTAGTATTTTAAGAATATTGGTTAAAAATTAAAAATGAAAAATTTTATTAAATTAATGTTATGATCCATTAGAAATTATGCAGGATAGTGCATTAATATATTTTTAATAAAAATTTATCTCCTTTAACTTTTAATCAGTGTTTTAAGAATATTTGTTAATATTTTTACAATTTTAAGAAAACATATATTATTTAACTACAAAACATTTTTTAACGTGTGATTTAAATTAAAGGATCTTATCAATCAATCTAAAAGTAGATATGTTCACACTTTGATTTGGATCGATTATTAAGTAAAAAAAATTATTCAATTTGATCATAAAAATATTTTGTGATTTGATTTGAATCAAATTAATAATAAAATGTAATGTTGGAAATAAAATTAAAAAAAATTAAGTATGATAGTTTTACAAATATAAAGCTATATAAATATAAATAAAAAGTTAATTTTATGAATATAATTATATATATATATATATAAGTTTATTTAAGATTGAATTAAACCAATTTTTAAAATTGTAATCCAATCATATTAAAAAAATTAATTTTTTATCACTTTGATTTTCATTTTATTCTATTTGATTTTACATTTTATCTTGGATTGGATCGGTTCATTAATACTCCTAATTAGATGTAGTAATTATTACTTATTTATACATTGGTTATTATTTTTTAGTATCTTATAGATATTTTTTATATTTACATTTAGATTCATTATTTACTCTTTAATTAATAAAAGTGTTGTTTTATATATTTTATTTTAATTATAAAATATATTACTGTAAAATTGTTTTATTTATATCACATATATCTTGTGCTAAGAGTAATTTTGTTCACATAATTATTGAAGATAAATTTTATTATAATATATTATATTTTTTTAATATTTAAAAATATTATAAAAATATAAAAAAAAATATTATTTATTAATTTTAATAATATTTTAAGAAGTGTTATATATAATTTTTGTTGTGAAATATTATTAATAACATTTAAAAAATATAAAATTATAAAAAATGTTATCTATTAATTTTAATAATATTTTTTAAAAATATTATATTTAATTTATATTAAAAAAATATGATATATTATAGTAGTAATCCTTCCAAAATTTCGGTATATATGAACTTGAATTCAAAATCTTTAATTAATGAGATCAACTCTCCTAATTAATTCATGTATCCAATAATATTTTTAAGATACTTTTATAAAAAATGCATATATTAAAAAATATATAATAACATTTGTTGTGTTAGTTTTATAAAAAAAAATACATACATTAAAAAGTATAAAATAAAATTAATTGTTGTGTTAATTTTTTAAAATTTGTTACTCCATTTTAAGTTTATCGCTTACCGAAAGTTAAATTTTACATTGACGTCATTAATTTTAGTTATTAATTAAATATTTAAAAATTTAAAAATATTAAATATTAATAAAATATAAATATAAAAATTATTAAAAATTAGTTTAATAATAAAAAATTAGAAATTAAAATAGTTTTATCGTTTTCAATTATAATTTTATCATTTTTATGTTATAAAAATAATAATAAATATTATAAAATTTTTATAAAAACCTTATATTAAAAAATATAAAAAAAAGGTTAAAAGGATCATGAAAAATAGGAGTGTAAATAAATTGAAGTATTCAAATTTGAATAATTAAATATTCAACGAAACTTATTTATTTAACTAAATAAAAAAACTCAAATTTTAAAAACTTGACAATTATAGTTAGTACATAATTGATTTATGTATGTGTAATACAGGAACTCATTTATATATGTTTATGTGTATTATTATAGGATAAGACCGCGTTAAATATCAAACATAACAAAATGATAATTTTAAGAATTTTTTATTAAAAATAAATGTTATTTGATCTAAATGTAAATTTATGTAATATTATAAAAGATTCGACATAATTTAAATATTTTAAATATATAGTCCAATCATATTTATTTATATATTTTAAACAAAAAATCATAGATTAAAATAAATTTATAAATTAAGAAAAAAAAATTATAAACAAAAATAATCAAATTATAAATAAGCTAAAACTAAGTCAAGTTCAAAATCCATATTTTAAAAATAAGACTAGTTTATTCTTTAAGTTTGATTCAGTTAAAATGAAGCTTGAACGATTTTTTTTCTCAATGGAACTGAAACTTTAAACGTTCAACTTGATTCAATTTATTTACACTCCAAACAAATAAGATTATAAGAAATAATAAATTAAATATATAATTAAATTTAATAATGCCCATCTTCCAACCAAAACATGGTTTGAATGCATATCCACGAACAACAATGGTTGGCTTATTTTCCTACACTCCTTGCTCTTTTCCATTTTTATCCACCTTTCTTTCACCAAAGATTCATTTAGTTTACTTTAAAATCATTTTAGAATACCCCTACTCCAGCTTAGTTTTCTTTGTTTATCTAAAGAATTACTATTGTCTTTAAAGTAGTTTCATTTAAAAATAGATATTATATTTCTATAATAATTTTTTATACAGCATTCATCTTATCAACATTTTTTATTTATTTTACTTATTTGTAAAAAATTATATACTCTTTTTACCAAGAATAAATTTGAAAATTTCTTTCATTTAAAATTTGTGTTTCATATTCCTAAAAAAATCAAAACGTTTTGTTTCAATTTTTTTTTCAAATAAAAACATGTCTACCATTTTAGTGCTAGATTCAAAAAACCTACTTAAAAAAGATTATCAATGTTGAGGTTTGAGACCCCTTAGCAGTAACATAACGAACAATATCGATCTAACCATCTTTTACAAGTTAGACAACCAGTTACAAAAACCTAAAAATACCAAATTTGTCAATTCAGGTTACTAAACTTGGTCCTATGGCCCAAGTGATATCAAGCTTTAAAAAAAGTCATCTGAACCTTTAAAATAATGATTTGAAGTTTGACTTTATGCAAGTAGGAGGCTATATACATACTAGCCCACTTTAGAATCAATCAACTTTTGTTTTTTTAAATAAATTCTATTCAATATTAAAAAATATCAATATTTCTTTTAAATTAAAAAAATGTGAGCAAGCTTACTAATCATTATTACTTGATCAAATCTAATATATTAAAATTTTAAATTTTAAATTTAAGTATTATCTATCAAAATACAAATAAATTTAAAATATATCAAATGTAGTTCATAATTTATGAGGTTTAGGTTCTTTTTATTTCTTAAAAAATAGCATTTTTTATAAAGCTTGAGTAGAAACGAGCTTAGTTGGTTAAAAAGGCAGCAATAGTGACTTGAAATGAGAATCAACCCACGAATGAAGGCCACTGCAAGTGCAGGCGGAGATTGGTTTGAATGCACAAAATTCATTCTAGATTGACTTAACTCGAGTAAAGTATTGACTAACAGAATCATAACCTTGACATAAACTCAATAGCTCTCTGTAGCTCTCTGCATAGCTAAAAAATTTGAGGACCATTTTTTGGAAGAAACATTCTCAAAGGTCCTTCCAAATTTCAATTGTGTTGTGCGAATACATGATACTAGCAATAAGGTCATAGGAGATAGAGTTGTATATCCATGCAACAACAATATTATTG
Source organism: Canavalia gladiata (assembly GCA_037954105.1). Classification (NCBI taxonomy): domain Eukaryota; kingdom Viridiplantae; phylum Streptophyta; class Magnoliopsida; order Fabales; family Fabaceae; genus Canavalia; species Canavalia gladiata. The sequence goes on along the minus strand of CM075664.1, from coordinate 38,752,048 downwards.
CAACATTGCTAACAGTTAAAGAGTGAAGTATCAGAAGTATCAGAAGGATCGAATGCAAGAAGAAAGCCATCAATGAAAGATATATACAAAAAATTATGTCATGTAATAGTGGAGAGGTTAGTGAAATGGATCCAATACCAAGAATAGATATGTTACTTCGATTAGGAAGAGTGACCAAAGAATCACAAACATGAGAAAAAATGAAGAAAAATGGATTAGTAACGTCTCCTATAAATGACAACAAAGAAGAATTATCAAAATGAAAGGAACAAGAAGCAATGATTGTTTCTCTGATACTATATATAGTTTGAGAAGAAACAAACTTAACGTTTACAAATAAACGAAAGGAAAAGAAGGAAGATGATTATTGATTTATTAAACAAATCATACATGGTAGAATTTTTATATACAAAATGGTTTTAACTAATTATTTATAACATATTGATTAATTGGTATAGTCTGTTAAGTAACACATTTACAGGTACAAAATCTAGATAGAATAAAAAATTAACACATTTATATCTCTCATAAATATATTTATTTTGTATCTATCTCTTTTCTATTTACAAATGAAAATACCGAAAAAGAATTCAATCCTAACTTCATGCTACAATCTCAACAAATCTAAATATATTGGTTAAATATAAATTTTACAATTTAAATCTCTTTAAAAAAATTAATATCTTCAATTACAATAATCTTTTTCTCATTATCATTCTCATCATTATAATTAAAAAATGTGAGTAACTTAAACTTGGGGATTTGTTTACTAACCTGATGCAAATAATAAACCTATGTAAAATTTCTGAATTTATTTAGATATTTAATTTAAAGATCTAAACTTTACATTTTAATGGATTTTTTGGGATCGGTTCAAAATTTCCGGCTCTAGAAACATGCCATATGTTGCAATCACAAATTGAAAAAGGCCGAAGACATTAAGGACACATTACTTGGCTTTTTGCAGCAATACCTTAAGAAGTCGTTTTTCTTTCTATCTTTGTTATTATTTACAATTTTTTATCACCAACTAATTAACATATAACGCCTATAACATTCCATGCATATCTTTTTACATTTTGATGATGTCAAAGGGAGATTATTATCCTAATTGGTATATATATACTTTTCAGCTTTGAAATTTGTTCCTTTGCTCTAATAATATTTTGTATATTTTTCAGTTTTGAAATTTGTTCGTTTGCTCTAATATTTAGAAATATTATATATATAAAATTTAATTATTTATCAAAATCTTAAACTCCTTGAACTATCTTTTGTTTTCTTCAATTTATAAATAATATAGGAAAAGACAAGTTATTACGTTCTATTTATGAATTGGATTAAATAGGATAAGAGATGCCTAAGGTGACACAATAAATTGGATTGAATTTCAAGAAAAAGTAGCCTGAGAAGGCTATCAGGTTTTTGATATAATAATTAATAAATACATATTTAATTTTATCATTTTGGCTTTCAAAACATGCTGGCCATGTTGATTATCTTCTTTATATATATTTTTTCGTTTGTTCCTATATGATTCTCACATCTGTGCTCAACCCAGAAGATTCAAGCTCACTCACTCACTTTATCAATTTTCATAAATAAAAAAACACTGTTGAGTTGCATTAGAGTGTACCGGTTTTATGACATTTCTAATTAGATACATGGCTCCGACGAATCATTTGATCCATTTTCGGTTCACACCGAGCTGAATCGAATTTTATAGCACTGTTTAATATGTCGTTTTGTATTTTTTAAAATTGTTAAAATTTACTTCTTCTTTTTTTTTTTAATTTCTATTAACTAGGCATTATAAAATATAAAAAATGGACTTTCAACAGTACAAGTAACGCAGTACTATACTAATAGATCCATGCTTAAAGACTTTGTTGTTAGGAAGATACGACTCTTCCTGTTGGGTGAAGAAAGCGTATCAAATAAAGTGCTTTTTTTCAATATATTTGTAAATCTGTACTAAATTTTTTTTTATAAAAAATTAACACATGTTTAATATAATTATTCATATTTAATTTTAATTAAATATAATATAATTTAGTAAAAATTTGCAGTTAAAATTAAAAATTTTAAAATTTTGTTAAAAATCCTTTTTAAAAAAATTATACTTTATTTATAATTTTAAAAAAATTATTTTTATTTAAGTTATTTTATTTTATTAATTAAATATACTTAAAATTTGATTTTTAAATTTTAAAAATTAAATTAAATATACTTATATCTGTATATCTGTCTTTATATATATATATATATATATACTTAATTAGATTTACTTAAAATTTTATTTTTAATTTTTAAAAAATAATTATTAAAATTTAAATTAATACTTTACTACTCTTTCCATTAATTTTTAAATATAAAAAATAATTTTTAACTTTTTATATAATTATTAAATTTTTTATCTCTACCTCTCTTTCTTTTTTTCTATTTTTTTATCTATCTTTTTATTTATTTATCTATCTCTATCTTTCTCTTCTTTAAATAATTATTTTTTAAAAATTAAAAATAAAATTTTAAATAAATTTAATTAATTATATATATATAAAGATATATATATATATATATAAAAGTAGATTTAATTTAATTTTTAAAATTTTAAAATTAAATTTTAAGTACATTTAATTAAGTAAGTATATATGTATATATATTATCTATTTTATTTTATATATTTTTTAATAATTAAATTATTAAAAATATATATATAAAAAGATATATTATTTGAATTTTTAAATATTTAATTAATTTTTATAAATCAAAATTTAATTTTGTAATAAGTTATAAATTTAAAAATATTAAATAAAGATTTCTGTAAATTTTTTAAATAAAAATTAATAAAATAAATAAAATAAAATAAAAATAATTTTTTTAAAATCATATAGAAGATTTTACGAAAACAACCTTTTAACAAAAATTTTGTCTTTAACCGTAAATTTTCATTAAATTATATTATATTTTATCAATATTAAATGTAGATAATTATATTGAACATATATTAATTTTTTATAAAAAAAAATTAAATACTGTCAGATTTACAAGGATACCAAATAAACTTTAAAAAATGTAAATCCCGTAATTTATTTAAAGAAAAAAATAAAGTGTAATACTTCAAGATAATAAAACGGAAATAGGCCATCTATTTTTTTTAACATGATATAGGCTATCTTTAGTTAGGTATCACAATTTATTGAACTGCACCAAACTCAGTACTACATCTTCAAATAGGTTATTAATTGGAGTTAATTCATACGGTTCTCGTTGTTTTAGTAGAGAAAGATGTACACATTCACCTAAAAAAGAAACAGTCGAGTGTAGATAGATTCTTTCTTAGCTTTGGATGAGTGGATTTTAGATTGAGAGAATTAGGAGATGGAAAAATACTAAAAATAAAATCTCATTTTTATTTAGATTGAATGAAAATGTGATTTATATTTTGGTGAGGATGAAAATATATAAATTAATAAGTATCCATAGATATTGGATGCTTCCATATTTAAAAATTATTTAAAAAATAAGATAATATTGTATAATATAATATTATATTGATAATTATAAATATAAATTTACATTACATAATATCTTTAATATTATAAAATAACATTTATTTCAATGATAAAAATTTAGACTATTTTAAATATATTTAATAAAATTATATTTGATAAATATGTAAATAGTCACGTGATGGATAATATGATATTTATATCCATTCATTATATGAGTACGAAATATTCATTATAGGTATGTCATTAAGTATTCATAGATGTGAATATTTTTTGTGATTTCAAATGGTGAGAAAACGAGAAAATTTATTTTTAAAAGTACCAAAATATTAAAAATTAAAATAAAAAATTGATTCTTTATTAAAATAATTTTTATAATTAATATAAATAATTTATTTATTTTTAATTTTTTTCAAAAAATATTTATTATGTTATATTTTATTCATTTAAAAATACATCTTTTTGTTTTATTTGTTTGTATTTTATCCATCATTTAAACAAAATCTTAAGATAATCTCTTTCATCATTTAAATGTTTGTTTAACACTGTATATGATATTGTATTATACACATATTGTTATTTTTCAGTTATCTTTTTTTGATTTTGTATACATATTTTTTTTATTTTTACTTTATATATATATATATATATATATATATTATTTTTTAAGAATTAATTAATCCTTTAAAAATCATCTCAAAATAAAAATGAACAACTTTTATTATTCCATTTTTATTGTAACAAAACATTTTTCTACAGAGTTAGTTTGTATTGCTATAAAACTCGATATTTTTATATTAGTTAATAATTTTGTTTTAAATATAATTTTATCAATTTACTTATTAAATTATATTTATTAATATTACACCTAATCTTTCCAAATAAAAACATGCATTATGTCATGTGTAATATGACAGGAATACCATTTATAAAATTAAAGCATACAGGTCGGCACCGCCATCTATAACTACGTTCTTTATTCATGAATTTGATTTACATGAATCACTAGTGATAGGAGGACATCTCCTTTAATTGTATAAAATGGAATTAATTTTTCTTTTATTGTTGTAGTATAAAATATAATATTATAGGAAAAAAATTATTTTACGATGATTTTAAAATATAAATAATAACAAATTTAATTTTTATTAGACTTTTTTTTATCAATTTATATTCATTAAAAATTATTTGCTGAAATTTTTTTAATAATTTAAATTATATAACTATTATAATTTAATATATTTTATCTTGATTTAATAAATTTTGTATCAATTGATATATCTATAAATCAATTTTTTTTCTTTTTATACTGTATCCTTTCATATATTCATAAAAATGTTTTAATTTTGATTTTAATTAATTCATAAAATATATATATTATAACTATTAATTACTAAAATTTATGATTAGAAAATGATGCGTTAATTTTTAAAAAAAAATCACAAACTAAAAAAATACAAAGAATGTAAGGTTTAATTTATTATATTTTAATTTTTAATTTTATAAAAAAAAGTATACAATTTTTAAAAAGATAAAAGTAAACATTTGTTTGGTTTAAAATTGAGTAAAATTAATTTTAATGAAATTGATTTCAAATTATTTAATGAAATTGATTTCAAATCATTTAATGCTTTTAGATGTTTCATAAATTAATTTGAATTATATATTTTATTAGAACATTATTAAAATAGAAAACACATAAGAATGGATGTTAAATTCGAAGTTAGAAATTTTTACAAATACTTTTGTTAAAAATAATTTTCACACAAAATTAAAATTAAACTTCGTTTTAGACAATTCATTGAAATACTTTAAATATTTTTTAAAAATTTTCAAAAATATATATTACAAACAACACAATTAGTAGTAGTTAAATAAATAAGAAGATAAGAAATAAAGAAAATTAACAGATCATGATGTATTTTCATCCAACACAATAGAAATTTTACTATAAATAAGTTCTTACACAAACAACAAACAATTATCTAAATATATTTGTAAAAAAAATTTTAAATTCAAATTTCAAGTAATATTTTAAATAATTTCTTCATGCTCAACACCAAAGATGTAAAAGAAAAGATAACCACCAACAAATAAATCAAAGATAACAGGAAAGTCTTATAACGTCTAAAAAAAATTCAGAATACATATAAAAAGAATGAAGGAATAAGACATTTGAAAGCTTTTATTTGATCAAAATGAATGTAGAATTATTATTGTTGCGTTCTTTAATGATTTCGCTTTATGTAAGTACAACAGAATAGTCACTAAAAAATAGTTGGGATTTGCAACTTTTTTTATCTTCCATTTAATGCATGATCTCGATTTTAGAACATATTTGATCTTTTTTAAAAACTTTTATACCTTGTATGCTACTTCTATTATATTTTGAATTTTCAAATATAATGAAAGTTTCTTCTTCATGAATTTGTTTTAGCAAAGGGTAATTGAATAATTATTCATTTTTATTTTGACTTACGCATGCTTTATTCTAAGAAAAGTTGATATAATTAAAGCTTCCATACTTCAGACACCAGGTGTTTACCGTGTTGTAGGTTTGTTGAGTTTTGCTAACTTTAAACAACAAACGTTTGAGATGTTGTTTCTACTAGTGAACTTGAAGATTTCAAACAATAGATATTTGACATAACTTTAAATACATTTTCTCAAAAGACCACTTTACACACTTATTCACCATTCTAAAACTTAATAAATCCTACAAACTATATAAGAAGAAAAGAAAATATTGTATGAGAAGAGAATAATATGTAACATGTATACTTATAATTAAATTTTATATTTAAATATTAAAATTTTTGGAGCATAAGAACCTTAACGATTTATTTGGATAAAGAAGGAAATAAAATAAAATAAAAATATAAAGGGTGAAATAAGAAGAAAATAAAAAAGTAAAAATATAATGAAAAATTGAGTTGTTTGAAAATGAAATTAAGTGGAAAGAATATATTTCTATCTTTGACCTATGTTTGGATAAATTAAACCAATGTGCATATAGAGATGTATATTTTAGTTCATTGACAAAATTTTTCTTTTGTCTAATGTCTTATTTTTGTTGAGTAAAACTAAAAATGTGTCTTTATATTTTTTTTGTTTTACATTTGCCTTTATTTCTTCCCCCCGATCTATTGAAATGATTTATCTATTTACTTTCATGCAACTAAGAAGTGATTCAACGTTGAAAGGTTTTGTAGAAAATGAGTTCAATCTATTCATCATTGACAACCCCATGAAATAAAGGTGCACATGTTCAATGTTATTACTAGTTGCAAGTACTTTAGTATAGAGCTAATACCTCTGCAAAGACAGGTAGGTTATTTTTTTATTGTGTCGAAATTGGGATAATCAACATGAATATCAATTTTGGAAGTGGAAAGATAATGACCTGTAATCAAACCCAAATTTTTACCCCTAGCAGAAATTGTTACAATTGGAGAAGTTAAAGTATTGGTTGATGAGGTTCTTCAAACATAAAAATATATGCAGCAAGATGTTGGGATTCTAAAGAAAGAATGTCATTGGTTATTCTTCATTTATCTTTTATCTTTGTTGTTTACAATAGTATTTTTTATATGTTGGATGTATTGCTTTTTGAATTGTAGAACATGTAACAAAATAGTGAAGTAAGAAATAAGTTGTCTTCATTTTTGTAAATCAATGGTTATTCATTTTTGTGAATTTGTACAGGTTAGAATTTTTTTTGTAAGGTGGATGTATGTCCTATGTATTATAAATAATGTGGTTATAAATCAAATGTTATCTTTAAGTATTTATCCATTCCATTCTTCCTTGAATCTTAAATTTTATTTATATTTATGGTAATTGTCTTTCATTTTATCTTTTATATCTATTTTCTAGTTTTGAATTTTGTGTGTGGTATTATGGAAGGTGAAGGAAAAATTCAACAACCAATTGATGAATTTATTGTGGTCACAAAACAAAAAAACCTCTCAACTAAAGATGTCACGAGGACAACTAGAAAACGGCTTATCCAATCATCATCATCATCTTCAAAGTTACAAGGTTTTCAATTCTAAGAACCTCCCATTTTTATCTTCTCTTTCTCTGGTCTCTTTGATGAGAAGAAAAGGGATGTGGCACTTGCTTAGTCCTCTTGGAAATATGTAGTTTATTATTTTACTAAAGCACTTCACTTGAGGATAGATACAAAAACATGATGAGTTTGATATGAGGATTTATAAAAGATGAGTCGTTTGATCCTGGAGAAGTAGTAAAGGAAATAAACCCCATTATTATTGCATTTTATGAAGAGTTTCCTTCCTGTCAAATCACAATGTTCATTGCAATTTAAGCTATAATAGAAAATGTAGCTGAGGCAAAGAAGATTCACATTATTGATCTTGAATTAAAAAAGAATGGAAAGGACTATCCTACTACATGCCCTTAAGTCAAGACATGAATGTCCAATTAAGCTTTTAAAGATAACAACTATTGAAAGTGGAATCATTTTAATACACTTACAACCAAGGTTTAAAAACCATACTAAGTTGAAACAATCATAAAGGTGCTTAGAACCATAATTCTACATCTTTTGTGAATCGTTTTATTGAGACTCTTTTATTCTTCAATGTATTCTTTGGTTGTCTAGAGACTTGTATGAAAGGGGATGAGAAGAATCAAATAATTATAGAGTCAAAATACTTTAGTCATGAAATTAGGAACATTGTGGCTATAGAAGAAGAAGAAAGAAAGACTAGAAACATAAAGTTTGATGTATTGGAGGGTTTTTCCTTATGCTATAGACACATGCAGACAAAGTTGAGTTCCTTGTCTTTGTACCAAGCAAATTTGGTGGCCAATATATTTCCTTATAGTATAGTTTAGGTACATTTGATATGAATGGACATTGTCTTCTTGTTGGATGAAAAGGAACACTTATTAACTTTGTTTGTGTATGGAAATTTTTTTTTATATGACAATTTCAAGTAAAAAAAAAAATTGTTTCATATTATCTCTTGTTAATGTTAATCTATCATCCCATGTGACATGTTCACATTTCTAGTTCTTTTTTGTATATATAATTATTTTGAAACTCAATTAAAGTCATAACTTGGTTTGGTTAATAATGTTCATTTTGTTTATTTTTATCAAGTATAAAACCATTTGTGGGGTGTTTTGGTATTTATTAATAATAAATCATGTTACCTTTCTTTTCTTTTCTTATGCCCATGCCCATGTATCTCTAGTTGAAGCAATTGGATAAAAATATCCAAATTCTTGTGATACTTCCTTAATTGTTTAAGGAATTTCCTATGATATTAATATTCATATATATTCATGAAATGTTTCAATTCTTGTACCATTTTATGTACTTTATATTAAGGATAAAGTGGATGTACTTTTTTATATTGCATACTTTCACAAAATTTATGGTAAATAAAAATAGAAGTTATTGATGTATTTATGATCTAAAATTCTATGTGGCCAATTCATATATAATAGGAGTGATTATGAAATGGATTAGTTATGCAGTAACAAAAATGAATAAGAACAAAGATTACCATATTTCCAATTTTTAAGTTTTTAATTTTGGCTCATTTTGAATTGAAGTTGAAGATGCATTGGAATTTGATACATTCTCGTCAATATTGGTAAGTTGTTTTTAGATGGTACAGTAATATTCCAAAAAAATTATGTCTTGTCTTTAACAAAGAATATCTTATGTATTAGTTGCCAATGATATCTTTATCTACTCCTCTTACAAGTATTTGATAATTAATTATTAGAAAAATAAATATAGGTTATGATTGAAGTTATATCATATATTCAGTAAACATGAAACATATTTCAACCTATTTAACCTTTAACATTAACTACAATTTTATTTTTTTTTCTTCTCAAACATTACTGACACGCTCGTCGCAAACGCGCAAAAATAATTTCTAGATTTCCCCCAAACTATTGGTATAGTATAAGGTGCAACCTAGGTCATCTCCCAAAGACCATTTCATATTCTTAAGCAAATAAGGAGACAATTAGAACAAGGGGGTTTTGTAAAGATGTGATATTGAGTGCTAAACGCAAAATACAGACTGAAATTAATTTCTCTTAACAATTATCAACTCAAGGAATTCAGAGGCTATTTTCATAACTAATCATTGATCACTAAAATCATGCATTGTGTTTATCAACCTAGGATCATCTGGAACCCCTACAATGATCCTTGAATTCTCTACTGAGAAACCTCTCAGAATTTAATTGATTATGATCAACAAGATTTAGTAACCACTTAATCTTTTATCTAAACCAATTTTACAATCAGAATTCAGTTGAAGTAAGTAATAAAATGAAAACCTTCAATTCAATTACTTAATTTCTACTCTTCAAACTTTTGGAAAATGATTTACCAATCAAAAACCAATTATAAATCAATTATACATTAACCAAAATACGTCAACCGATCAAACTTTGATTAAAGAATAAAATTGAAGAATATAGTGAAGCAGAGTAGAAACCACTTAATATGCACGTAAATAAAGATCAAGACCTCAAAGTTAAAATGAAAATAGCTTGAATCCTTGAATTGAAACTACAAACCTAGCCTTCCATGAAGGAGGCAAATTAACAACAAAGAAAGAGGCAAATTAACAACAAATAAATCCTAAGCCTTCCATGTAGGAGGCAAAACTAACAAGAAATAAATCCTAAGCCTTCCATGTAGGAGGCAACTAACAATAAAGAAAAACTAAGCCTTCCATGTAGGAGGCAAACTAACAAGAAAGAAAACATAAGCCTTCCATGAAGGAGGCAAAACTAACAAGAAAGAAAGAAAGAAAGAAAGAAAGAAAGAAGATGGTATTGGAGTTGATCTCCCAAAATTGGTGTGTGTCTCCTCTTGCAAACCCTTCTATTTATAGAGGATTTTTGAGGCATCATCTTCAGAAAGTCACCAAATAGGATATTACTTTTCTACCCTTTTCTTGCTTTCACATGGGCTTTGTTGAAATTGCAAAACACTTTTGAATTTTTGCCACCAATGAGCACAACAATTTTGACTTTCTTGCACCGCAATTTCGGATGTTCACATGTCCGAATTAGAGCTTGCCTTCTGAACAAAAGTTGTAGCCCTGGATCTTAGCTGTCCAACAAAGTTGATTTCATCTCAATATGACTTCTATATCTCAAGATATGGCCGCATCTTTGCACACTGTTCAAATTCCACGTCAGCAACACTATCTCATCTTTTGAGATAATTTCGGAGTCCTAAACATCCCATTTAGAATCTTCTCTTGCTTTGTAAATATGGACACTTCTTTAAGCTTTCATTCAAGATAGATTTCATGATTTTTGGATGTCTACAACTCCTATTATGCTCAAAATACTATAATAGTGTCATTTTAATCGGGTAAGCAAAGAAATTCAATTAAACTTCATATGAACCCAAACTCATAAAATATGACAAAGATCACTTAATTGAACATATAAGAAGTCTTAATGAGATAAAAGTGAGAGATAATTATTTATGAAATCTATGCTTATCAAATTCCCCCAGACTTATCTTTTGCACGTCTCGGGCAAACTTAAGTTAAGGATTGGTGACTTTTTTTTTTTTTTTTTTTTGAAAGAACATCAAAGTTTTGAGTTGATTTCTCAAGAATTCACAAAATTTCATGAAACATTCTTTCATCACATTTTTGAAATTACTTAGAAAGGCAACTTTAATTTGAAAAACATAGATTGAGAAAGATAAAACCTCACATGATATACTCTGAATCTCTCAAGTGTTTGATTTGGTAAGTGTTTCTCTCAAATTCAATCCATGAAAGATGAACTATCATAGGCTTGCATATCTTCTACTTCTCTACTACTATGTACACATGCAATGCACAAATCAAGAGGTCTTTATTTTGGTTCTAACGGGATTAGAAAGATGAAATGATATATTGAAGAGATACAATGTTAGACCAATGAAAATGGTGAGGATTGAGAATTGATTGTAAGTGCAAGTGTGAGAAACAGATATCACTTCTTCAATTTTTTTTATTTTTTTTTTTCAATATAATAGTTTATTTATTAATTTATTGCTTCAGTTTTTTTTTTTTTTTTTTTTTTTTTTTTCAACCATGATATTGATGAACACAACAATAATCTCCCCCACACTTATTGAAACACTTATGGTATGATAAATCCAGTATTCCTCACCTTCTATGGTCAGACAAAGTTGTTTTTTTTTTTTTTTTTTTATTTGTGGTGAGCTAAAAAGAAGAAAAGGCTAATCGGCTCAAAGGGCTGATCAAAGGATAAAATTATATGGTTTAGTTATTTGGCCAAGTGGTTTGTTCAAGAAAAACAGTGCCTCAATCATTTTTGTACAAATCATGTGAAAATGTAGCTTCAAAAAGAATCAATGCAAGTTCTGAAGTAACATATTCCATGGATGAAAATCACACAAGAAAGAAAATAATAATAAGGCTCAAAATCTCACAGGTAATATATTTATCAAATCTAATCTATCCAGTTCAAATATGTGTTGCCAAACTAATTAATCTCGAAATGTAAATCATTTTGCTTCAATTATTTTATGAAATCTAAAGAAAAACATACTTCCACATTCAATTTTTTTTTTTTTTTAAATCATAAGATGCGTATCAAGAGTCAAGTGTAACTCCTTACTCAGCCATCTTACTCAAAGCAAGTTTATGAATCTAACCTAATTTTTTTTTTGTTTTTTTTTTTTTTTTTTTTGTTTTTTTTGTTTTTTTTTTTTTTTTTTGGGTTTTGTTTTGTTTTTTTTTTTTTTTTTTTTTTTTTTAATTTTAGATATCGGACCATCTTCCCCCCAACCTATCCAAGACATTGTCCCCAATGTCTTAGATGAAATTTCATATAACAGGAAAAGAAATGTAAGAAAACCATCAAAGTAAGGAAAAGTTATAACCGAAGAGTGGTATCTGGTTCTCTTTTATCTCTGCCATCCTGATTTGGTTGGTTCACCAGCTGCATTGCTTGACTGAGCTCAGATGTAGGATTTTGCAAAATCTCAAGTAGCTGTTCAACAGTTGAAGCAGATACTATGATGTTGCGCATGGATTGTGGCATGAACTCCTGCTCTACTGCATGATCTAAAAAGGATATCAAACCATTATAAAAGCCATTAATATTCAATAAGCCCAAAGGTTTTTTATGAAAATTCCGATAGGCCCAAAATATAATGGTAAAAATTTCTTCCATTGTTCCAAGACCACCAGGTAAAGCAATAAATGCATTAGAATTAACCAACATGTGTCTCATACGGTCATGCATGGTTGCAACCTTCAATTCAGTACCCAGGGTGAAGTAGGAGGTGCTCCCATTTTTTAAGCCAACACCTAAGACGTTACACCCCTTTGTGAGTGCAGATCCTGCAACACATCCTTTTAAACCCTGAATCCCTCCCCCATAAACAAGATTGATTTTTCTTGCAGCTAATGCCTTACCAAGGGTAGAAGCTGCATGTTGAAATTCTCCATCCTTTCCAAGGTTAGACCCACCAAAAACACAGATAGTATTGATCTTATCCATATACGGTGTTTCTGTCTTTTTTTTTTTTGTTGAAAAAATATGTCATAGAGGTGGATAATTTATAGGGACTCAATATCAGACAAGGAGATCGCTTGAATAGTGCAGGATCAGGATTTGGTAGCAAAAGTTTGAATTTTTGCTGCAAAAGTTTGAATTTTTGTTGCAAAAGTTTGAATTTTGGTTGCAAAAGTTTGAATTTTGGGTTCAAGGAAAAGGTGAATGTCAGAGGGGAAAGACTTTAAGCAGGGGTGAAAATTTCAAAAAAAACGGTGGCCCAATAAATTGAAAAGACAATGTAAATGACAAACATACACGCATGATAATGAACAGTAGTTGTGATTGTGGCTCACATCTTCCTCTGGTTTTACGTCCAGTAACGGCTGAAACGCCTTCTAAGAGTCGAGGATGTGCTTCCCATTCAGTTTTCTTGTAAACTGACAACAGGGTCTTTTAAAGTCAGATTCCCAAGACTATAACGTGCTTTTTCCTTACGGAACAGTTCAAACAAATCAAGAAGGACTCCTTGTACATGCCCACTAGGATGCGTCTCAAGAGTCTGAATGATATCATCCAATGACTCATTACTCAGTCCATCCTTTATGAATTGAATTTTGTCCTCTCGATTTCTTGAAACCATTCCAGGGTTCTTGCATCTTGTGTTACAGGTCCATCTTGCACACCTGTAGCAAACTCCAATTCTTTTTGCCCTTCTCTTCTTTGCATAGGAACTTCTTCCCATACCTGGCATATTTTTAACAAATGATTCTTGAAATTCACCTGCTAAACGTACCTTAGCTTCAATGATCCAACGGACATCTTCTGGAAGGCCTAAGAGTGTTAATGCTCTCAATCGTTCAAGTCTGCAATTGTAAATGTCTTTAAGAAAATTTCTGGGGAGAGTAGGGAACAAAATTTTGATCCTGGTGAGAGCTTTCTCCATTTTTTTTCTTAAAACACTCAAGTTATTATTCTTGCAAGCTCAATGTGGTGTAATAGTTGGGATGATTTAAGAGGTGAAGAAGGAAGTTGAGAGATTAGTTGAAACTTATAAGCGAGGAATGTGAGAGAGGGAGAGGGAGAAAGAGAGAGAGAGAGAAAGAGAGAAAGAGAGAGAGAGAGAGAAAGAGAGAAAGAGAGAGAGAGAGAGGGAGAGAGAGAGACTTCTCTTGAATTTATTGCAGGTATGTGGCATTGTGCAAATGCACTTCTTCTACCGTGTGCTTTTGAAAACCTTCGAAAAATGGTTTAAGACGATGTCCATTCACCTTGAAGATTTTTTCAGTTAGCTCATTTTTTATTTCCACTGCACCATAAGGAAAAACATTAGTAACTACAAATGGTCCTAACCATCTAGAGCGTAGCTTACCAGGCATAAGCTTTAGCCGAGAATTGAAAAGGAGAACTTTTTGTCCAACGGAAAACTCCTTTCTTGCCAACTTTTTGTCATGAAGAGCTTTGACCTTTTCTTTGTAAATTTTGGAGTTTTCGTATGCTTCTAATCGAATTTCTTCAAGTTCCTGCAATTGAAGCTTCCTATGGATTCCTGCTTGGTCTAGATCCATGTTGCATTTTTTTACTGCCCAAAATGCTCTATGCTCTAATTCAACTGGAAGATGACATGCTTTACCAAAGACAATCCTGTAGGGAGACATGCCAATGGGTGACTTGTAAGCTGTCCTATATGCCCATAATGCATCAACAAGGCGCAAGCTCCAATCCTTCCTGTTAGGCTGAACTGTTTTCTCTAAGATTTTCTTGATCTCTCGATTAGAAACTTCAGCTTGACCATTTGTTTGAGGATGATAAGGGGTGGAGACTTTATGCATGACTCCATATTTGCGGAGTAGGGCTTCCATTGTGCGGTTGCAAAAATGAGTACCTTGGTCACTAATTAGAGCTCTAGGAATGCCAAACCTGCTAAAAATGTTAGACCTGATAAAATCTGCAACAACTCGAGCATCATCAGTACGGGTGGCTTTTGCCTCCACCCATTTTGAAACATAATCAACAGCTAGCAGAATGTAAACAAAGCCAAAAGAGACAGGGAATGGACCCATAAAGTCTATACCCCATACATCAAATACCTCACAAAAGAGAAGTGGTTGTTGGGGCATCTCATTTCTGCGCGAAATACTCCCTATTCTTTGGCACTGCTCACAAGTTATGCATAATCTGTGTGCATCACGAAATATTGTAGGCCAATAAAAGCCTGAGTCTAGTACTTTTCTAGCTGTCCGTTGTGGCCCAAAGTGTCCACCACAAGCTAAGGAATGGCAAAAGGTAAGTACAGACTGAACTTCATGATCTGGAACACATCTTCTAATGATTTGATCACTGCATGTCTTCCAAAGGTATGGTTCATCCCATATGTAGTGTTTGGCATCACTTTTCAACTTGGCAAGTTGCGATTTGGTGAAGTGTTTGGGTATTTCTTTAGCAACCAGATAGTTTACCAAATCTGCATACCAAGGATCTTTCCCGTGCAAATGATAGAGATGCTCTTCTGGGAATGAATCTGCAATTGAATTTTCTTCACAAGGTTGCTGGATCCGACTTAAATGATCTGCTACAAGGTTCTCTGCACCACTCTTATCTTTAATCTCTAAATCAAATTCTTGTAACAGAAGCATCCAACGAATCAGTCTTGGCTTAGCATCTGTCTTCTTCAGCAAGTATTTCAAAGCTGCATGGTCAGAGAAAACAATAACTTTAGATCCAAGCAAATAGGAGCGAAATTTATCTAATGCAAACACAATTGCCAAAAGCTCCTTCTCAGTAGTTGTGTAATTTGATTGGGTTGCATCAAGTGTGCGAGAGGCATATGCAATGACATGAGATCTCTTGCTAACTCTTTGAGACAGTACAGCACCAAGGGCATAATTAGATGCATCACACATTAATTCAAATGGAAGCGTCCAATTAGGTGGTTGAATGATGGGAGTGGTTGTCAACCGCTTCTTTAGTTCATCAAATGAATCCTTGCATGCTTGATCAAACACAAATTTGGTATCTTTTTGTAGTAGTTTAGAAAGAGGTTGTGCAATCTTGCTAAAATCCTTGATGAATCTTCTGTAAAAACCTGCATGACCAAGTAAAGAACGTACTTCTCGCACAGAAGTGGGGTAAGGTAGAGAAGAAATAATGTCTATCTTGGCCTTATCAACCTCTAAACCTTTGCTAGATACCAAGTGTCCTAAGACTATACCTTCTGTTACCATGAAATGACATTTTTCAAAATTCAAAACCAGGTTAGTCTCAATGCATCTGTCCAAAACTTTAGAAAGGCTTTCTAAGCATGCATCAAAAGAAGAACCATATACAGTGAAGTCATCCATAAACACTTCCATGCAACTTTCTAAGAGATCAGAGAAAATGCTTACCATGCATCTTTGAAAGGTTCCAGGGGCATTGCATAGACCAAAGGGCATCCTTCGATAGGCAAAAGTACCAAAAGGACAAGTGAAGGTGGTCTTATGCTGGTCTTCTGGGGCTATATGTATTTGAAAATAACCTGAAAAACCATCTAGAAAGCAATAGTGAGATTTTCCTGCTAATCTTTCCAAAATTTGGTCTATGAAGGGCAAAGGGAAGTGATCCTTGCGAGTAGCTTGGTTAAGCTTCCTATAATCTATGCACACTCTCCAACTGTTTTGTATTCTGGTAGGGATTAGTTCATCATTGTGATTTTTGACTACAGTCATGCCAGTCTTCTTAGGAACTACTTGCACCGGGCTTACCCAATCACTGTCTGAGATGGGATAGATGATACCAGCTGCCAAAAGCTTACCTACTTCCTTCTTTACCACATCTAGGATGGTTGGATTCAAACGCCTTTGTGGTTGTCTAACAGGTCTGGTGTTTTCCTCTAGCAGTATCCTATGCATACAAGTAGATGGGCTAATACCTGGAATATCAGCCAAAGTCCATCCAATTGCTTGTTTATGGCTTTTTAAGGTTTGCAGTAACCTTTCTTCCTGTTGTGGTAGAAGGTTCTTTGCTACAATGACAGGAAGCTTCTCATTTTCCCCCAAATAAGCATACTTTAGATGTTCAGGCAAAGGCTTCAACTCTAAAGGAGGTGGTTGTATTATGGAAGGAAGAGATCTATCTGAGATTGAAATGTCTGCAACACTTGCATCTAACATGTCATCTTTCAACGAAGGTTGGTCTGCAGCATTAATCCTGGAACACACAATACATGAATCAAATTCATCACATGTGCAAGTAAAATTATCTAAGTAATCTAAATCAAAATCAAAAAATTTAAAAAGTAGATTGTCAATAGAATAATCATCCGCAAGAAGGTCTATGGCATCAAGTTGAAAGAGTGAATGATTCTCTATGGGATGCTTCATGGCTTCAAATATGTTGAATTGGATGATATCATCTCCAAATTCCATAGAGAGAGTCCCCGTATGCACATCTATCTTTGTTTTTGCAGTTTTGAGGAAAGGTCTCCCTAGGATCAAGGTTGCTCTATTGATGGATGACTCATCTTCCATATCCAAAATGTAGAAGTCAGCTGGAAAGATCAGCTTATTCACTTGAACTAGCACATCTTCAAGTACTCCGGCTGGATGTGCTGTACTTCTGTTGGCTAATTGAATCACCACACCAGTTGGCTTCAGTTCTCCCAGATTCAAAGATTTATAAACTGATGAGGGCATAACATTAATGGAAGCACCTAGATCCAGCAATGCATCACCAAATGTAGAGTTTCCTATTGTGCAAGGAATGGTGAAAGTTCCTGGATCTTTACATTTCTGAGGGAGGCTGGGTTGAATTAAGGCTGAAACATTGCGTCCCACACTAATCTTCTCATCCCCTTTGAGTCTTCTCTTATGCGTGCACAAATCCTTTAGAAATTTGGCATATTTGGGAATTTGCTTGATAGCATCTAGAAGTGGTATGTTGACTTCCACTTTCCTAAAAGTATCTAGAAGCTCCTTATCCAATTCTGCATGAACATTGGGCTTGGATTGAACCATTCTATTTGGAAAAGGTAAAGATACCTTCAGATCAGCACAATTTGGGGTTTTCTTCTCATCAGATGCTTCAAGTGCAGATCGTTTATGGCAAGCTTCTTTTTGTTGATCATTCGATGTCTTATCGAAGGCTGATGTACTTTTTTCATCAGACTTTCCCTCTGATTCAGATGGCTCATCAGAGATGTCTCCAGGTGTGGAGATAAATGCTTCTTTTTGGTGTGGATTAGTCTGATTGAAGCTTTGTTGCTTTAAAATTGTAGGGTCTGTCTGCACTTTCTTCCCACTTCTCAAGGTCATGACATTCACACTTTTGGGATTTATGACAGGTTGAGAAGGTAGTTGACCAGAACCTTGAGATTTCAATTGGTTGACAGTGGTAGCCAACTGCCCAATTTGAGTTTGTAAATCCTGAATGGTAGAACTTACATTTTGTTGAAACTGAAGATTGTTGGTTGCTAATTGCTTCATCAAATCATCAAGAGAGGGTTCAGAAGCATTAGAGGGTACAGATTGCTGCATATGCTGTTGTTGTTGTCTGAATGGCGGTGGTTGGTATTTATTTTGGGAGTCAGATGTTTGAATCCTTTGTTGTTGTGGAGGACCATATCTCAAGTTAGGATGGTTTCTCCAACTAGGATTGTATGATCCAGAAGGTGGCTCAAACTTCTGTTGCTGATAATGTTGAGGAGGCCTGTATTGTTGTCCTGTGCCAAAAATACCATTTACTGCAGCCTCAGGTGTCTCACTTTCTTGCAATGTTGGGCATGCATCAGTAGGATGATCTGCAGAAGTGCAGATGCCACATGTTTTGGTTTTGTCAACAACATTAAGTTGCTGTTGTTGTCCGATGGCCAACTGTCTTACGATGGAGGTTAGTTCTTCAATTCTGTTCTCCAATCGTGTATGGTCTGTCTTGGTGGTTATTTCATGGACTTCTTTAGACAAGGAATTAGTTCGAGAATTGAATTGCTGAGAATTTTCTGCCATGTTGGCAATCAAATCTCGAGCTGCTGTAGGAGTTTTGTCCATAAGTGCTCCACCACTAGCTGCATCAATCATGCTTCTGTCCATTGGCATGAGTCCTTCATAGAAATACTGAATCAGTAATTGATCACTGATTTGATGGTGTGGACAAGTGGCGCATAGTTTCTTGAATCTCTCCCAATACTCATAGAGAGTTTCTTGGGAGTTCTGTCTGATACCGCAAATCTCTTTTCTGATAGCTGCTGTTCTGGATGCAGGGAAGAATTTCTCCAAGAATAATCTTTTCATATCATTCCAGCTTGTAACAGATGTTGGATGTAGATAGTACAACCAGTCCTTAGCTCCATCATTTAAGGAGAAAGGAAATGCCTTCAACTTGATATGATCTTCTGGAATTCCTTGTGGCCGCATTGTAGAACACACAATGTGAAATTCCTTCAAATGTTTATGAGGGTCCTCACCTGCAAGGCCATGAAACTTAGGTAGCAAATGTATTAGTCCAGACTTCAGTTCAAATGGTGCATCAACATCAGGGTATTGAATGCACAATGGTTGATAAGCAACATCAGGTGCAGCTAATTCTTTTAAGGTTCTATCAGCCATGTTCTTAGCAAAATATTTAAAACTATCAAAATTTAAAGATGAAAAATCACTACTGTTACTTTCTTGGTTATTACTGGATGAATGCCTTCTATGTGCTCTTTTCAAATGGTGGAATGTTCTATCAATCTCAGGATCATATGCATATAAATTTTCAGGATTGGATCGGGTCATACACAAAAAGGTGAATTCATACAGAAAATCCAAGAATGATATATCTAAAGTAAAAACAATTGTTAGAAAGATTAAAATTTTTATACAAACTCCTAAATGAGCCTAGGAAATTAAAATGGTCCCCGGCAACGGCGCCAAATTTTGACACGCTCGTCGCAAACGCGCAAAAATAATTTCTAGATTTCCCCCAAACTATTGGTATAGTATAAGGTGCAACCTAGGTCATCTCCCAAAGACCATTTCATATTCTTAAGCAAATAAGGAGACAATTAGAACAAGGGGGTTTTGTAAAGATGTGATATTGAGTGCTAAACGCAAAATACAGACTGAAATTAATTTCTCTTAACAATTATCAACTCAAGGAATTCAGAGGCTATTTTCATAACTAATCATTGATCACTAAAATCATGCATTGTGTTTATCAACCTAGGATCATCTGGAACCCCTACAATGATCCTTGAATTCTCTACTGAGAAACCTCTCAGAATTTAATTGATTATGATCAACAAGATTTAGTAACCACTTAATCTTTTATCTAAACCAATTTTACAATCAGAATTCAGTTGAAGTAAGTAATAAAATGAAAACCTTCAATTCAATTACTTAATTTCTACTCTTCAAACTTTTGGAAAATGATTTACCAATCAAAAACCAATTATAAATCAATTATACATTAACCAAAATACGTCAACCGATCAAACTTTGATTAAAGAATAAAATTGAAGAATATAGTGAAGCAGAGTAGAAACCACTTAATATGCACGTAAATAAAGATCAAGACCTCAAAGTTAAAATGAAAATAGCTTGAATCCTTGAATTGAAACTACAAACCTAGCCTTCCATGAAGGAGGCAAATTAACAACAAAGAAAGAGGCAAATTAACAACAAATAAATCCTAAGCCTTCCATGTAGGAGGCAAAACTAACAAGAAATAAATCCTAAGCCTTCCATGTAGGAGGCAACTAACAATAAAGAAAAACTAAGCCTTCCATGTAGGAGGCAAACTAACAAGAAAGAAAACATAAGCCTTCCATGAAGGAGGCAAAACTAACAAGAAAGAAAGGAAGAAAGAAAGAAAGAAAGAAGATGGTATTGGAGTTGATCTCCCAAAATTGGTGTGTGTCTCCTCTTGCAAACCCTTCTATTTATAGAGGATTTTTGAGGCATCATCTTCAGAAAGTCACCAAATAGGATATTACTTTTCTACCCTTTTCTTGCTTTCACATGGGCTTTGTTGAAATTGCAAAACACTTTTGAATTTTTGCCACCAATGAGCACAACAATTTTGACTTTCTTGCACCGCAATTTCGGATGTTCACATGTCCGAATTAGAGCTTGCCTTCTGAACAAAAGTTGTAGCCCTGGATCTTAGCTATCCAACAAAGTTGATTTCATCTCAATATGACTTCTATATCTCAAGATATGGCCGCATCTTTGCACACTGTTCAAATTCCACGTCAGCAACACTATCTCATCTTTTGAGATAATTTCGGAGTCCTAAACATCCCATTTAGAATCTTCTCTTGCTTTGTAAATATGGACACTTCTTTAAGCTTTCATTCAAGATAGATTTCATGATTTTTGGATGTCTACAACTCCTATTATGCTCAAAATACTATAATAGTGTCATTTTAATCGGGTAAGCAAAGAAATTCAATTAAACTTCATATGAACCCAAACTCATAAAATATGACAAAGATCACTTAATTGAACATATAAGAAGTCTTAATGAGATAAAAGTGAGAGATAATTATTTATGAAATCTATGCTTATCAATTACCATTTGTGAGTAGTATTATTAGAAAATTAAAAAAATGGAATATATTCCATCGTGGCCTAATGGAACCTATGTGAGATCTTGAATGTTAGATAAAGATGTGGGTGAGGTTTTCCTACACGGAGCATCTACACCTTGCAAAGCTTAGGCTCCACAACCTTGCCCTATATAGAAACTATACACTAACTTTTAATATAGTTAAAACCATATGCATCATTAAGTATGGTATTTTCATACTATTCATGTATCTTAAGATAAATAATTATAGTAATCTCAAATTAAATAGGATATTAAAATTGATAATAGGAGAACATGGGTGATGTTTGCATAATTTTTGCAATTACTAAGTTTAAAGTACTTGCTAATTTAAGATCTAATGTTCCAAGTAAAATAATATATTATTATATGATACCTAAATAATTTAATAATTGTAAATCAAAATATAAAAATTCTAGATAAAAGAATATAAAAATGTTAAGTTTCAAAATACTGCTTATATAATTATAATGTTATAATAGCAACATTGAAAGTACAATAATAATCTCACATGATTACCTATAATTGCATGTTTAACACTAAAAAGATATCATATTAATATTCACAGAGATAAGACACATACTTTTTTTTTTCAAATAAACATTAGTTCTTCAAAATACAAGGAAAATGTCATTAACACAATACATTTCAACCTAGCTTATCTAGTGACCCTTAGTTTGCAAAAAAAAAAAAAAACTATCATTACACAATAGTATCTATGCTTATACTCTAAATCTTATTCCCATTATAATATTTGTAAGAGTATGTAATTGTTTTTCAGGAGGAACCCACAAAAATTCTCTTTACTTGTCTTCATATATAATCAGGTACTTATAAAAGGTTCTCTTGTATGTTGAAACACCAAGCTCACTTTGCATGGCACACACATCATTCTTACTATAGTTTCATGACCAATTTTTTTTGTAATATGGTTAGGTCTCTTTTTACTACTTGTAGCTATTGTAGAACAAGAACTTGTTACCTTTCAAATATGACATTACCGTCTTAATAGTCTCAGCAAGTGCAAGGATCCTAGATGTGACCTTTTCATAGTGTTCCTTCATGATGTGCATTAATTGTGATTTATATTTTGTTACTCTTGATATAGAAGTACTTGTATACTGATTTTGCTATCTCAGAACAACTGTAAAATCATTCAATGTTGGAGAAATAGATGCCTCTTCCATTGAATCAATACCAATGTCATTAACATCAATTATGTCTTTCTCCCACCTTCTCAACTTATATCTACAAGTCTTTGCATTTATAGCACTTGCTCTATCTTTAGCATAAAGTTCTTTCATAATGTCATAGTGTTTGATAACAATTCTTTTAAACCTTAAAGCTTGTGATTTGACCTACACATGGAAATAAGGTTCTATTAGGAGAAACATATTAACTTATTTATGTAAGCAATTGGAAAGATGACATAATAAGTTATAAAAAACAAAAGGATAACCTATATTAGGTTATTCCACACTTCATCTTTAGCATCAAACATATTAGTCATTGGGTTCTATGCAAATCTACTTAAGTTATTGAACATGTCAAAAGCAACATTGAAATTCTTTTTCAACTTTTTTAACATATTCTTGATATTTTACCTTCTGATAGATAATCCAATGTTTTGGTTAATTTAATCAACAATATTATATGTGTATATGGTCCTACTTTTATCAAATCTTCCACCTTTGTGTTCTTGTTCTAGTAATGCATCCAAAAATAGAGTATCTATGTCATCTATCCACCTTAATAATGTCATAATGTGAAAAAATTTAACAACTTGCACCTCAACATTTATGTTTGAAATTGAGATTTGATCTAACTTAACCTTATAAACTAGCTCATAAGGTGAGGATTGTTCTCAACTTATATATTTTTTATTGATCTTATCTCTAGATAATGTGAGATTTTAACACACCTTCTCGTGCTTAAGACTATACATCTCAATGTGGATAATTGTGGGTGGACCAAATATTGTAAGAATAAACATTTGTAATATCTCAATAATGAATCTAGGATAGACTTTGGTACAATGTTAGAAATTGGATTTTGAGTCTAACTCAACCCATAAGCTAACTTATAGGTAAGGATTATCCTCATTTTATATATATTTGGTTGATCTTATTTTTAAATAATGTAAGATTCTAACAAGTTTCTTTTGGAGAATTTTTAACCTTACCAGTTAATCTTAGTCTATGACATAACTTCATAAATGCTTTAAGACCTATGTGCATAACATCTTGACATATTTGTATTTCAATTAAATATTTCATTAATTATAAATGCACAACTCTATGTCAATGTTATTATCACAAAATGACATATCTCGAAAAGTTGACATCAGCTCCAATAAATGTAACACATGGACAATAACACATAATAACACAATTGCAAATACACATAATTTTTCAGCTAACACATTCATCAAATGATTCAAACTACGCATTTGAATGATTGGGTTAAAAGAAATTTACTTCCTAACAATGGACTCCACTTCATCCAACTCATAAATTAACTCTTGTCGCTTAACTTGATCAAAGTTATCCCTAACAATATATGTATCCATGCTAACAATATCAACAAAATTGTTGTTGTCATTTCACTTAGTAATATCATCTTACATATGACAATTGCAAACATCACATAAGGAAATAATACAATTACAATATTCACTCACATCATCATCTCATACGCAACATATATCATGATAATTTTAAACAAAAGTATAGAATAAAAAAATAGATATTTATATTATTATTGATATATACTAACAACAATTAAATTTAAAGATAAAATAAGTTATAACGATAAAAAGGATTAAGTTGAATTATAAAAATATCCACCTAAAATCGAAGATACAAATTAAATCAACATTTTCAAGTCAATTTTAACAAGGCAAATTATAATGCATTTTAATTTTACATTTTAATAATATTTGGAATAAGTTATAATTTGATTTTTATTAATGTACTAATTTTTTTAGTTATATACATAAAAATAATTTGTATTATAATAAAATTTAAATTAAATCATGTGTACTAAATAGTATTGTTAATTATACTAATATACTTCATTAGTTACAACATAATCTGAAATACTTTATATAAAAAGTTAATTATACTAAAAAAAAGTATTCCAAAATTTTCATAATACAAAATAATAAGTATCATGATTTTCTATAATAAATTTAAAATTATAAACAATTTTTTCTAATTCAAAAACACAACATCAACGCACAACATTATATTCAAAACCACTTATGCTTTTAAAACAATCATTTGTTTTTGCAACCATACTTTACTTTGTCAAACCATCCTTCTCATAACTCTACCATTAATTTGTGCATTTGTTTTCTTTCTTAGAAAATCACCGTGTATTAACTTTGGCATATATTCTAATATTTATCACAACACATCTAGTTATTTGTATTTGTTACTACTTTCAACTATAAGAAAATCTAAGTATCAAACCCATCTTATATGAATTAAGCTTGAAAGAAAAAAAAAATAGGTGTTAAAAAAATACACAAAGTTATTCTTTGTACAGTTGGATAAACAATTGGTTGATTAATCTAAATCTAATGTTTAGGAAATGTTACCTTGGACCATAATATATGTTACATCATCGGATCATCAACCAGAGAAATGGATAAAAAATGGATTATCACAAAATTAAAAACGAATCATAATTAACAAGCAAATGGATTGTAAAAGAAAAAAATTATACAAAATAAATGAAACAATTTTAATGTTGCACTTCTAAAATAAAATGCAGAGAAAAAAATAGCGTCACTTCTAGAGATATGGAAACAAAATTCAAGGGTATAATGATCCATATATATGTTGCAAGAGTCTTTCTCAACATTTTCACGTCTCAGAACACGGAAACATTTATAAGTGGGTTTCACGATAATTTAAATCTTTTCTTTTAAATAAGACAAAATCATCCGAACATAGTTAAAAATCATCTTTCATTATCTTTCCATGTTAAAGCTTTTCATTCATTATCTTTTCACAGTTCAAATAAAAACTATATTTTTCTAAATTTTAACAATTGCAAATATCTATTTTTTTTAACTAATTTGTTTTTTGTTTTATTTCATTACTATTGTCGTATCTTTCTACTTCATTTTGATTTTACTTTTTATTATTTTATTTTTTATTTTTTATTTCAAAAGCTTCTATATAATAGCATCTATTCATAATTGTTAACTTTAGTATTAGTGACCAAATTATTTTAGTTTAGTTGCTAAATCATAATTTTTCAGCAATGCAAGTAAAATTGAAAAAAAAATCAATAAATTTGAAAATTGATACTAATATTGTTATAAAGGTTAGAATTGGTGATATATTCATTGCTCAAGCTTTTCAATATCCATGCATTGAAATTGTTATATAAAAAAAATGATGATAAATTTTCCATACCTAAAGAAGAAGAGTGAAGCCTTTGAATGATGTTCTAGGTGCACATACTTTCGTTTTCAATTGATACCATACGAAGAATAAAAGACTTGGTAGAGTTGATCTACATTGACATATATGGACCAATAAAGACATCATTGAAGTGGAATGGGTCTATAATAATATAATCTCAACTTCAATGGTACCATTCGTAAGCCCAGGCAAGGCTTATAATTAAGGGTTACTCTGATGGAAACTTAGAATTTACTACAATAAGACATTTGCCTCAATCGCTTGTTTAGATACAATGAGAGCTCTAATAGCTCTTGCATCACAAAGATGGCGGATGATTTGCATGTCAAATATCTTTTTTTATGCCGTGCTTTAAGAAAATATTTATGTACTAGAGCAACCACAAGATTTCGTGAATAAAAGAAATAAAAACAAAATGCTCAAATTAAAAAGGCTATATATATTATTACAAAATCTATCATTTTATTAAAAAAGCTAAGGCAACTAAAAAATCCAACTTGACTACCTGACTGAAGATCAAGTAACAAACATAATCACCAAAGGCATTACCTATTAAAAGTAAGATTCAAACAATTGCGAGGGAATTTTGCATGAAGAGTATTGAAGCAAGATACAAATTTCTAGAAACATCTACAGAAAAATATCATAGAAAACTTAATTAGAAGAAATTAGTTTTTAATATACGATATTATATAATTTAATGATTATTATCATATATTTTTATTATATGTTGTTTAATATAGATTAAAAATTAAATTGATAAATTATCATTAAATATTAATGGATAAACGATTTACGGTGTTAATATTTCTACATTGTACTAAAATATTACTCCATATTATTGAACCGTGATTGAAGGCTATATATATAGACAATGAGACATAATATTTCTAGCTTAGATGTTCTTTAATTTTAAAAAATATATTTTATTTTTATTTTTATTTATAAAAATATTATTTTATTTTTTATTTTTTATTTTTAAAATTTTATACTGAAAAATAAAAATTAACTATTTTTTACTTTTTTTGTTTATTATACAAAATGTTAAAAGTAAAAAACAGAAAATAAAAATAAAAAATATTTTCTAAACCTAAATACCATCTAGGTACTATTTAATTTTAGAAAATGTTTTCTATTTTTGTTTTTTATTTTTTATTTTTAATATTTTGCATAGAAAAAAATAAAAATAAAAATAAAAAATAATTTTTATTTTTTATTTTTTATTTTTACTTTTACTTTTTAATACAAAATTTTAAAAATAAAAACAAGATTAAATTTTTATAAATAAAAAAATATTTTTTCAAACCAACGTACACCTAAATTGCCATAGGAAAGCCACTTCAAAAGAAATAAATAAGAGTTTGTACTGTGCCAATTAACATCCACTCGTTTCCATCTTTGCAACTTATTTATTTTTCAAAAGAAAAATATTGGATAGATATTTTTATGATATTTATATTTTAAATAAATATAAATAAAAATAATAGATATATGACTATGTAATATAATAAATTTTTTAAAAAATATTAATATTTTTAAATATAAAAATTATAATTATTTTAATTATTCTTTATTAAAAATAGTACGATGAATAACGTCAATTTAAAGTTATTTTCTGGTATGTTGAGAGGTGCAAGTGGTGGAAATACCTTGGCATCTTCGAAAATAATATGCTCAAAATAGCAAAAATAGCAAGGGTGAGATTTTATGCACAAAAAATTAATGTTTTGTTTGATTTTGTTCTTATGCATCCATATATTAAAGAGTTCAAAAGCAATATAACTAAGGAAAATCATTGATCCAATGCTTTCGAAGGAGAGACAAAACAAGTATCCATCAAGAGTCTACCCTGCATAAATGTGGACCATTCGTTCCCTTCAATAGGAAATCGTGCTACCATACGGCAGCGTTTTGGAGCGACGCAATCATGTGTCAACAACGACAACGCAATTTCACGCACCTGTCCTCTTTATAAACGAAGGCGCACTCCACATTCAGTAACGATTTCTTAACCAAACACGTCAATATTATTGGGCTGAAATCGGGATAACTGTATCCCTATTCAGGAATAAAAATGTTTTCGTTAAGGCTTCCTATTCCTATCGAGAATACCCTAACTCCTCCTCCAAAGCCTAACCTTTCTCCCTCTTTCTATTCCCATTATTACTGTTATAATCCTTATTCTCGTTTCCAAACACAGCGACTTATCGTTCCCAAACGCATTAAGGCCAATGCTCCACCAAACGTGGTGCTTCGGGATGACGCAGGCGACGGGACCTCACTCGTCGGAGAGTCGCCGGAGCCGCTTCCTCCGGAGCTGATGCCGGAGCTATTGCCGAAGCACGTGGCAGTGATTATGGACGGGAACGGAAGGTGGGCGAAGATGAGGAGTTTGGCGCCGTCGGCGGGTCATCAAGCGGGTGTACAATCACTGAAGAGGCTTGTGAAGCTTTGTTGCAGTTGGGGAATCAAGGTTCTAACGGTTTTCGCGTTCTCCGCAGATAACTGGGTTCGCCCCAAGGTCATTGATGTCTTTTCATTTTTTGAAGAGTGGATTTCATGGCTTAGTTATGTTGTTTGTTTTGATTTGCTGAGCTTGTTTGATGTGTGGTGCAGGTGGAGGTGGACTTCTTGATGAGCCTGTTTGAAAGAACAATAAACTCTGAGTTGGAAGCTTTTATGAGGTACTACCAAACTACTACGAAACATTTAGTGGAAGAACCAGAGATAATTAAGGGCCTTTGATGTGTTTAAAACGTGTTCTATTTTTATTTTTTAGTTTTATTTATAAAAATATTATTTTATTTTTAAATTTTTAATTTTTATGTAGAAAAATTGTAAAAAATAGAAAGTCATTTTTATTTATTTTACTGTATAATTTTTTATAAATAAAAAATAAAAATAAAATAGGTTTTCACAAATCAAATATTATTTAAGTACAATAAGTCAATTAAATAAAAAGGAATAGAATAAATTTCATATTTTGTAGCTTATGTATATTTTTTATGATGAAAAGGGAAAAAAAAGTATTCCAGTTTATATTGGTAAATTAAATATATAAAAAATTAGAGAGGTAATCAATCTAATGAAATGGAATATATTTCATTTTCTCATTTTAAAAGATCTTAATAAAAATATAGTAGATTTCACGTTTAAAATTAGTATCTACAAAATAGTTTTAAAAAATTATTCCTTTTAAAATTTATTCCACTTATTACAAGATTAATTACCAGAAACTTAATTTTAGAAGTTTTGATTCTCATTAAACAAAGCGATACCAAATGTGTATAAGGAAGTAACGACATGACCTAAAATCTTAGTGGCTTATATAGACACTAACTATCTTTATAAAACATTATATTTTAGTGGTCGTTTATTTTTCCTTCGTTTTGCTTGATTTCATTTGGATATAGTTTATTATTATTTAATTAAATTTTATTCTCCTTTCCTATAAATAACAATAGAAATATTTAAAATTTCATGTTCGAAATTTCTAAAATCAAAATTAGTTACAAGCTACACCTAAAAATTGCATAAAGAGTATTTAGGAAAAATTTATCTATAAAATTTTTCTAGCACCAGAAGATTATATGTAAAAATATATTTTTATTATTATTATTATAATAATAATAATGGATAGTGTAATTTAGTTTGGTTATCTGTTTGATTGATTTTTTAAAAAATAAATCAGATTTAACAATTTATATGAATATATAAATAAATGTATGGTAGTATTTATGTGTGTGAAAATTTTGTTTTTCTTATATAATGTCAAAAGGGAATAAACACTAGTCACCATACAACTTGAAATTATCTTGGTCAAGTGGGGTTCTATTTTGTGTTTTCTATGTTTTTATTTGTGGTCTGCATAGAGTACAGATGGTGAGCTTTTCCCTTCTAGAAACTATCTTCCTCCGCGTCACATCATGGGAGGGAACCAATCTTCAAATAATATGTTCATTCGATAATAAAATTCTAGTTGTGATTTTAAATTTTTTTCCTTAGATGAAGTTATTTGTGTTACAGCGAAGGAATTCGAATATCTGTGATTGGAGATTCATCAAAGCTCCCAAAGTCTCTTCAGAGAATGATAGCTAGTACAGAAGAGAAATCAAAGCATAATTCGAGATGCCAACTGATAGTGGCAGTGAGCTACAGTGGGAAATATGATGTTGTCCAAGCATGTAAAAGTGTAGCCAAGAAAGTGAAAGATGGAAATCTTCATTTGGATGAAATCAATGAAAACATTATTGAACAAGAACTAGAAACTAACTGCACCCAGTTTCCATACCCTGATCTACTAATTCGAACCAGTGGAGAACTTAGAGTCAGCAACTTCTTGTTATGGCAATTGGCCTACACAGAACTTTACTTTAATCGGGAACTCTGGCCAGATTTTGGTAAAGATGAATTTGTAGAAGCCTTAACTTCATTTCAGCAGAGACAAAGACGCTATGGTGGAAGGCACTCATAACCTTCTCTCCGCATTTAATACTGCTACTTTCCTACCTGCCAATGCCTTCTTTTAGCCATAGGAAACCAGCATGCCAAATTACTTATTTTTTAATACATCTTTAATATCTTTTCATTTTAATATATTTTATTTCTATTACAATCTTTTTATTACATTATATATAATTTAATATCTTTTTTTTCTATCTCATTTCATCAATTTTATATATACAACAATATTTTTTTCTTTTTTATCTTGGTCAACATAAAATTATCAACAGGCACTTGGAGAAAATATATTGCTACTGAAGGGTTATTATATTCTTACATTATTTTTATTATAATTCATTTTTTCACTGTTATTTTCTCTCTCTTTTTTTTTTCTAATTCTGAAAAATATTGTGAGAAATATTAATAGGAATAATTTTTTTCATTATTGTACTGCGCATAGTCAGAAGTTTTTTGTCTTTGGAGGTCGCATCACCTGCAATAAGACTAACAAGAAGAAAACAACTTTACCATATCATTACTATACACTGTTAAAAAGAATAGATAAGAATATATTGAGACATATATAATGATTTATATTAATTCATATATTTTATTTTTTCAAAATTTTAAAAACAGCTAGCTATTATTTTAATATCATTTTTCTCCTCAACGGAAACTTCTAAAGCTAAGCCTCTGTTTGTGTCGTATTATTGATTTTTAAAGTGATGTCAGATGATGTTGAGACTGTTTCGGGATGGCAGTAAATGGTTGTCGGTGCCCAAATGAATGATTTTGGTACGATGATAGATGTTCCTATAAATGATGGTACTATTTATACAAGTGATGAATAGTTTTTATTTGTGTGATAAGATTGAAAAAATTTTAAATGAAAGGTTGATCACCTATAAGATTATCTAACTTTCCATATTTTTAAAAATAAGACTCGCTTAATCTTTAAGTTTGATTCAGTTAAAATGAAGCTTAAACGATTTTTTTCTCAATCGAACTCACTTGATTCAATTTATTTACAATCCAAACAAATAAGATTATAAGAAATAATAAATTAAATACATAATTAAATTCAATAATGTCCATCTTCTAACCAAAACATGGTTCGAATGTATATCCACAGACAAAAATGGTTGGCTTGCTTTCCTACACTCCTTACTCTTTTTTATTTTTATCCATCTTTCTTTCACTAAAGATTCATTTAATTTACTTTAAAAACATTTTATAACACCCCTTCTCCAGCTTAGTTTCTTTGTTTTTGTAAAGAGTTACTATTGTCTTTAAATAGTTTCATTTGAAAAGAAATATTATATTTCTATAATAATTTTTATATTTTTTTATACATCATTCATCTTATCAACATTTCTTTCGATCTATTTCACTTATTTGTAAAAAAAATATACTTCTTTTTACCAAAAATAAAATTTTCTATTTGAAAATTTCTTTCATTTAAAATTTGTGTTCCAATCCTAAAAAATCAAAACCTTTTGTTTCATTTTGTTTCCAAATGAAAACATGTGTATCATTTAAGAGCTAGATTCAAGAAGCCTACTTAGAAAAGATTATCAATGGTGAGGGTTAAGACCGCTTAGCAGTAACATAACAAAGAATATCGGTCTAACCATCTTTTACAAGTTAGACAATCAGTTACAAAAACTTAAAATACTAGATTTATAAATTCAGGTTACTAAATTTAGTCCTAATGCAGAAGTGATACCAAGCTTTAAAAAAAGTCATCTAAACTTTTAAAATAATGATTTGAAGTTTGCCTTTAAGCAAGTAGAGGCTATATTACTTACTACCCCGCTTTAAATCAATCCTATTAAATATTAATAAAATGTCAATATTTCTTTTAAATTATAAAAATGTGAGCAAGCTAACTAATCATTATTACTTGCTCAAATCTAATATATTAAAATTTTAAATTCAAAATTTAAGTATTAGATAAATTTTAAAAAGAAATAGCCTGAGAAGGCTATCAGGTTTTTGATATAATAAATACATATTTAATTTTAACATTTTGCTTTCAAAACACGCTGGTCATGTTGATTATCTTCTTTATATTTTCTTTTTCTTTTATTCCTATATGATTCTCCCATCTGTGCTCAACCCAACAGATTCAAGCTCACTCACTCACTTTATCAATTTTCATTAAAATAAAACACTGTTGAGTTGCATTAGAGTGTACCGATTTTATGACATTTCTAATTAGATACATGGCTCCAACGGATCATTTGATCCATTTTCGGTTCACACCGAGCCGAATCGAATTTTATAGCACTGTCTAATATGTCGTTTGTATTTTTTTAAAAAAATTGTTAAAATTTACTTTTTTTATTTCTATTAACTAGGAATTATAAAATATAAAAAATGGACTTTCAACAGTACACGAATAAGATTGTAATATATTATTTTTATATAAAATAAATTACTAAATAATATAAAAATATTATAATAATATATATATATAATTATTTATTTTAAATATTGATAATCAAATAATATGTAAAATATAAATTTATATAATTATATAATATTTTTTATATTATAATCCTTGTATCATTATTATTATCTTATAAACATTGCTATTATTTTTACCGTAATCATTATCATAATAATAATAATATTTAATTTTATTATTTTAAATATATTATTTTAATATATTTTACTTTTTTGAAATTAATATTTTATTTATATATTTTTAAAAATTTATAATAAAATTATACACTGAAACTATTTAAAAAAAGTATAAATAAATAAATTAATTAAAATAAGAGAAAATAAAGTGATTTCTTTTGTCTAAACAAATAAAAAATATATTAATAGTATAAAATTTAATTTTTTTAAAAAAATTATTAATATAATAATTTAATTTTTATTTTTTAAAAAATATATAATAATTTTTAATAATTTAAAATAATAAATAATGTAATTTTTTTTTCTATTTTCTTATTAATTTGGAAGGGAAACAAAATCTAATCTCATTCATAAAAATTGGTTCCCTTTTTTATATTTCCATACACAAACAAATAAATAAAAATTCCTTGCATCATGGCCCCCATTAATATGGGCAGAGGAAATTTTCCAATTTTAAACTAGATCGATTCAAGTTCATGTGTGCGAGAGTACATTTCTTCCTTACTTGTTTACAATCCCAAGGTAAGGCCAAATATATAAGGACCTCAATGGTCCCTAGTCTAATCCATGTGAGACTCTTTCCTTTTAAAATATTAACAACATAGCCAAAAAAGTGAAAGATGGACATCTTCATTTGGATGACATCAATGAAAATATTATTGAACAACAACTAGAAACTAACTCACTCACTTCCCTTATCTTGATATACTAATTCGAACTAGTGGAGAACTTAGAGTCAGTAACTTCTTGTTATGGCAATTGCTCTGCATAGAACTTCACTTTAATCAGGAACTCTGGCCGAATTTTGGAAAAGAAGAGTTTGTAGATGCCTTAACTTCATTTCAACAGAGATAAAGATGCTTTGGTGAAATGCCCTCATAACCATCTCTCTGCATTTAATATTGTTACTTTCATACCATACATATGTTGGAAAATTTGGATATTACATCTTAGGTTGGGATGTGTGACAACACTGTCTCCAAGAATTTGTGTGCTTGCTGCATGATTCCTAGGATTCAATAATCCCTTCTACAAGAAAGGAGGAAACAAAATTAGCAAAAAAGGGTAATTTAGAAAACCCAACAATATTAGTGATCTTCGAGTTTATCGAAATTTGAAATAGAAAGAGTAATCTCCTTTATACAGGGTGAGATTTTCCAAAATTTAATTTGTTGATAAATATAATTAAATACTATTTAAAATTTTTAATTAAATTAATTTAAAATTTTTCAAATAAAAATTAAATAAACATTTAAAATTGATAATTGATTAAATTCAATGTATGTAGTTAGATTTAAAAGAAATAAGAATTAAAAATGATAAGAAAAGAGTGATATAAAATCTATAATCAAAAGTTTAATTATCATAATTTAAATGGGTAACCAGTAACTCATAATTACATTATAAATAATATTTTATTTTAAATTCTGAAGTTGTTTGAAATATTCATTTTTAACAGTAATCCTCCTCATATTTCAAAAGATTTTAAGAAAAATTTTAATAAAAGTAGAATATATAAAATATGTTTTGCTAAATTTGCATCATGGATTTAATACATCAAATTTAGTGTCTTTTGGACTATGAATCAAATCTTAGACAAATAAACTTAAGTTACAGTATTTTGGTGAATCAAAACTTCTATGAATCAAGAATATTTTGACGTAAGTTAGAGACTCATCTATCACATTACTTTCTAACAATTGTTGTTGTTTTTTCTGGTTTTACGCAAAATAGGTCATGCGCGTGCCTAATAATTCATGAGTGCTCTAGAGATTGTGTTTCAATCTCATACAAACAATCTCTCATCAAATGTATATTGCATTTTATACACCACCCTTAGAAGATGTGATAGTTATTAAAAACACTGGGTTTAACATCTCGTTCAATGCAACTTAACACTTCTCACATCATAGGAATAAAAAATAAACAGCGCTAGAAAGATTAAGAACAATCACAAAAGTTAAGTTCCTGTTATTGTTGATTTTATTTTGACTAAAACTGTATTGCTCTTTATATCATTCACTAAGCTTTTGGTTTGTGAGAAATAAGATCAAATTAATTTTTGACTTCACGTTAATTAAGATCCATGATTATTTAGTAATCATTCACAAGAATTTGACATATATGATCATATCTCAATTTATATTTATCAATAGTTTTTCACTATTGCTCCTATACAATCATGAGTATGCTTACAATAAATGTAATTTTTTTTTGTATAAAGCATTTACTAAGAAATTTTCTTAGTACATATTTTCAAATTCTCACAAATCAAAAATAATGATTTGGTCTCCGAAATATATTTTACTATCTATTTATATAATTAAAATGAGAAAGATTAAAATAAATCTACTTGTGATTTATTCTCGTATTAATTAATCACTCTATTATTTTGATATAATAGAAAACTCATTATTACCATAAATATGGTGTCTCTCAAATATTTAATCAATGTTACAAGCATAACAAAGATATTTTTTTCATAAACTTGTAATGTTACTATCAATGATCTTCTCAAATATTTTGATATGATGATTATATTATACAACAAGATCATTTGTATATCTTCTATTACATGTCAACATCATAAGAAATTTCTAATAATATAATTCTAAAGTATTTAAACTTCTGAAAAAAATTTCACAATATTATAATTTTTCTATAATATTATTGTATCACTTTTCTTATAATTTTAAAATGAAAAATTTACTTGTTATATCTATCTTATTTTTTGTAATATAAGAACAGGTCTAATTAATGTATATAATAGAGTAATTTTAATTTCGACAATTGTCATAATCAGTTAAAAGATACAACAGACACATTTTGTATCGATTTTTGATGTCATGTATATCATACAGAGGACGACTATATTTTATGCTTTGAAGCATAACAAAAATAAAAAAAAATACCAAACTTGAAAGACGTTATGAAGTTATATCACATCCTCAAAGAATGACAAAGATATTAATATATAAAAAAGATTACACATTAATTAATGTCAATTGATTTAAAATATGGTAATGGAAAAGACATATATGCATGTTTTATCCAATTTTTTTCATAAATATTGTAGCATGCAAGATTTTTTTTAATACTATATAACAATTAGTAAAGTGAGAATTTAGATGATCCAAAATATATAATTTTATCTTCATATCTTGAAAAAAGTATGCAAAAAAATAATAATTCAAACATCTCATCATACATGGAGAGATCTTTTCTTTTTCTCATATAATTTAATAAGATCCTTTTCTATTTTATTTTATTTTTTCGTATAATCCAATGTTTAATTTCAACACTTTCAATATTATGTTTTAAAAAAAACACAAAAATCATTATACTTGTATATATGCATACTAAAAAGATTTTTCAAAATTTTTTATATAATAAATTTAATATATTTTTTTTCTTTTTTTATTGTTATTAAACAAAATACAATATACGTTAATGATATACAAAAAATTTAGATTAACATATATAAAGGTAATTAG
Organism: Canavalia gladiata; assembly: GCA_037954105.1. NCBI lineage: Eukaryota > Viridiplantae > Streptophyta > Magnoliopsida > Fabales > Fabaceae > Canavalia > Canavalia gladiata. Next base: position 38,715,418 of record CM075664.1, on the reverse strand, counting down.
TAAATTTATTTTTTAAAATAAATAATAATCCCTCGTTTAATAGAATTGATATTAAATTTATATCAATTTAATGGCAACCTTATTTTTTTATAAGAAAAACAACAATGATATAATGATTTAATTTCCAGCATATAATAAAACATGAAATATAGGATATAAAATTATATATATATATATATATATATATATGATATTAATCAAAGAATAATAAATAAATAGTATTTTAAAAAAATAAAATCATATGTATCTTTGTTAAGAATAAAATTTATAACAGCATTGTGTGTTTACTATATAATATTAGGATTTAATAATATTTTTTATAATAAAATAAAAATAAAATTAGTAAGAATAATAATTTAAAAATTCTAACAATATTATTTATTTTTAAATTTGTCAAAATAAAAATATTAAATTTCTTTATATAACAAGTAAAATTTTTTAAAATTTAATTTATTGATAAATATAATTAAATATTTTTTTTAAAAAAATTTAATTAAATTAATTTAAAATTTAAAATTTTAAAAAATTAAGTAAATATTTAAAATTGATAATTAATCAAATTTAATGTATATAGTCAAATTTTTAAAAATAATTATAAAATATATAGTTAAAAATTTAATTATTATAATTTAAATAGATAATCAATCATTTATAATTATATTTTAAATAATAATTTATTTTAAATTTTAAAATATTTAAAATATTATTTTTACCGCAACACATTCAGATGCATTATTAATCACTCGCTAACTGTTAATGCCTTGTTTTAGGCATAGGAAAGCTGCATGACAAAATAGTTATTTTTTAATAAATCTTCATTATCATACGTTTTTAACATTATTTTTATTTCTATAAAAATATTTATTACATTTATATAATTTAATATTTTTTATCTATTTTAATATCTTAATCAACATAAAATTATTAACAGGCACTTGAAGAAAAGATATTTCTATGTATTCCTCTTTCAAAACAGAGGGTGCATGTAATGGAATAATATAGACAAGTAGGAGAGAGAGAGTGTCTCACACACAATGAATACACCAACCACCTCAAACACAAACTCTATCATTGAACACAATTCCAAAATAACACTCCCAGACTTCTGTAAACAAACCATGGGCAGCAAGATAGACAATCTTGTTGAGTACTAGTACGTTCCCGAAGAAGCAAGGATAGAGCAATCTATCCCTCCCCTAATAAGTCCATACAACTTATACCGCCGACATAAATCCGGCAACAGATGGCTATCAGCAGCAAAAAAGTTGGTATCTACTCCTAGGCTCCATGTCAAGGAACAAATACAGACTAACAAGTTCGATCAGTGTGGTTTAAGAGCCACCTCTCAGGAGCAATACGTACATCTCCTCATCAGCAAAGATCTCATAAATCTTTGGAAAAGAGAAAAGTATGTAGCGCTCCACATAGGTGCTGTCAGGCTTGTTCTCAGCTATCATGGCAGAAAGGGACTCCCAATCAATGCCAGAGTTACGTTGCTCGACACCACATACCGTGATTATGAGCATGCTATTCTAGGAACATGCATCACGACCCTTAACAACGGTCAGACTATTTTCACGATCTTCCCAAACTTTAATGTGTTACTCACGGACCCGACACTCCCCAGTCGGTTTAAAGTCCAAGTGCAAATCATAGGTGCAGAACAAGATGAGGAAGCTTTTGCAGCCTCACTCTGCCACCAGATCATATGGAGAGTACAAGATCATTGCTTTGATCTCCCCTCGAATAAAGAGTTCCAAGAAAACGCTTTAATGGTGATTGCTACTGATGGCAATGAGGCACCATCAATCATCCAGATTCCAAAACAAATTCCTCGAAAGGAATTAGAGAAGTTGGTTCCAACAGAATGGATAAGCAACTATGAAAACTTCAAAGCCCATCAGAGACAATTAGTCTCAACAGAAGCCGACTTCAGAAGAAATTCTGTAGACGGAACTGTCAAAACCATTTTCAGCAGACCAAGAGAAAACTCAGCAACTCCTCCTATTTTTCACAAGATGATGATTACTCCTGGTGAAAAGGAAGAAAGAATCCCTATCTGGGGATTTAAGCCAGATGGAAGAGTGATTTACTCAGATAAGCTTGATGGTCACTTCTTATGGGATGTAGATCCCACAAATTGTGATGAAGGATGTAGTTGTGATGAACATGGCTACACCGATGATGAAGATGACCTTTTCTCTGACGACGATGATGACGGAACAGGACGATGGAGGGCAAAACCAAAGCCTTGCAAACCTCCTCCTCCTCCAAAAAGAAGATCAAACACAGAAGACAAACCCTGGGTAGGAATAAGAAAAAAGAGGGAACCTTTACCTCTCTATAAAGAAGGGTTGAAGCATTTGGGAAGACAAAGACACTCACCTCCATCAAATGATGCGGACCTAATCACCTGGCCTCCACCAAAAAACTGTTCAAATTCATACAAAGGAAAAACAAAGGTACAAATAGTGCCTACTGTTCCCTGTATGATGAACGAGGAAGATTTCCCACCTCTTGAAAGGAGAGACCACAGTGCAAAGAGGGTGGTCACTAGACCCTACGTACAACCCACAGAGGTCACACCAGATGGAGGCTCTAAACCTACTTCCCAGGCGGAGGAAGTACTAAACTGGCAAACAGAAAACGCACTTGCCCAAAACACCGTCCTCCAGAGAATAGAAAAAAAGGTGGACTCCTTTGAAGGACAACTCACAGGATTTTCTGGAAAGATGCTAAAAGCATACGAAGATCTAAAAGGGCGAGTAAACCTGCTTGAAGCTGAAATCGAAAGCTCCAAAAAAGTTAGTTTCCATGAGCAAGTGGCAAGGAATAATGAGCTGCAAAAACTCAGACAAAGGATTGAGGAATTTGAAATGCATTTTAAAAGGCCTCACATGTTTCCTGGAGAAACCTTATCTCCATATGAGATTCCACCTAGGAAAATAGGCCCAACTATGATGTTCAACAAACCTCAGCAGCAACCGCCATCTTTATTACCAATGGTCATGCCACACAAGTCAACTCTTTTTGGTGAAAGATCCATAGCAGACAAAAGAAAGGTTGAGGAATCTGCTTCACAAACTTCACCAGAAAAAACTCAAAGAAGAACTGACAAGCAACCAGAAACCATGATGACAGTCCAGATTTACTCAGAGGAAGGAGAAGATTCAGACGATGAAAAGGAATCTCTCCAGGAAACTGATAGGGAAGAATCCATCCAAGAAGAAGGACATCTAGACCTTTTTGGGCCAGAAGAAGAATTTGCAGATCTAACCAATGTGTTGATGGCAACCCACACCGGAGAGGCATCAACATCTAGACTTCACCCAGATGAGTTGGTCACTCCAACGCCACCATCAAAATCAATATACTTCTCATTGGAAGATATTGATCCACAACAATGGCCAAAAAGAATACTTGAATTCAAGGCATGGATGGATAAAAAACTAGTCAAGGAGATGGACCGTTACAAAGTCATTGAAGAATTTTGTGCCGGGATGGTCGGCATACTGAAGGAATGGTACCAAAGCCTTGGTCATGTTAACCAAGACTAACTCCACTCCATGGAATCAACAGACGCAGTCATTGCAATCCTTCACAGAGAATTTATCGGAGATGCTGAAGTAGAAGACCAGGTCAACCGACAAAAATTCTATAACATGAAGTGCTGTTCACTAAAACCAGGAGATCTATCTAGACATTTTGTAAGAATGGGACAATGTTATTATCGACTGAATGGATTTAATGATGCCAGTCTCAAAAGCACGTACATTAGCTCTTTACCAGAGTCTATCCAAGATGAAATGTACAGAAGTGCAACCAAAGACGGGGCAGATTTCTCTACTAAGACCTTTGGTCAAATCCATCAGTTTGCGATGGGATGTAGAAAAAAGATCTGTGCACAACAGCAAATGCTGAAGAAAATGCTAGAAGGAGAGAAGGATTTTTCAAAAGCTTGCAAGCAAAGTTCTTTAGAGATTGGATGTAAGCAAAAGCACTGCGTATGCAAAACTTCGAGCAAACTCAAAAGAAAGACTACAGGAAAAAAAGAAAAAGAAAAAAGGATGAAGTTCTTCAGAAAAAAGAAAAACAGAGGAAAAATCAGAAGAAGAGACAGATGTTTCATCTGTGGAAAGAAAGGGCATTTTTCCAGAAACTGCCCTGAAAAACAAAATAAAGCAGCCAAGCTAATCCATAGCTTACAACTGGAAGAAGATGATGATGTTGAATCCCTGTACACTGAACAGGAGGAATTCAACGAAGAAACTGCGTTTGCCCTTGCAATTACAAGCAGTGATGAAGATGATAACCCCCATTTTCCAGTCCTGACATTTGAAGAAGTTGATAAAGTAGAAGAACAATCAACCATATCTTCTTCTCCAATATTACCGAATATTGAAGTCTCCATCTTGCCTTCAAAATATGATGTTCCAATCAGGGCAATCGCGTATATGGATACAGGAGCACAAAGGACGCTCATGAATCCAGCTATCCTCCCATCCTTAGCATGGGAACAGGAAAACCATCACTTTAAGGCCGCTGATGGCCAGGCGTTCGCTACAGAACTCATTACAAAAAGAAAGATCGGTATCAAGTTCTTCCAAAATTGTGTGTTATGGACAAAGGTGATAGGAACAGATCTTCCTGGCAAGGATATAGTAATTGGCATGGATACCTACACACAGCTTGATCACTTACGAATCCTTCCAAACGGAGTAAAATTCAAGAGATTCTTCAAAAAATATGTGCCAGTTTTAAGAATCTTTAATCTGGTAGATACACCTCCAAATTTTGAAGAACATCGAAACAAGCTGATGAAATTATGTGCAGATAGCCATGATGTGTTTAAACATCCAAGACCATTGTGGAAAAACCCAAAATTCCATGTCCAACTTCCATTCAAAATGAATGAAGACATCAACCCAACCAAAGCAGTTCACCCTGGCATGTCTCCAGCAGATCGTGCAGCCGCTTATGACGAATGTCAGCAGCTACTGAAGCAGGGGTTGATTGAGCCCACAAAATCAGATTGGGTCTGCCAAGCATTCTATGTTGAGAAAAGATCCGAAAGAGTTCGGGGAAAAAAGAGGCTAGTCATTGACTATAGGCCTCTAAATGATTTCCTGAAAGATGATAAGTTTCCCTTACCCAACATAAGGACCCTTTACTCTTACATCAGGAATGCCCATATCTTCTCAAAGTTCGATATGAAATCGGGCTTTTGGCAACTTGGGCTTGAACCATCAGAAAGGCCCAAAACTGCATTTTGCATACCCAATGCACATTATCAATGGACTGTACTGCCTTTCGGATTAAAAGTGGCACCATCACTGTTCCAAAAGGCCATGACTCGTATCTTCGAGCCCATTTTAGATACAGCCCTGATCTACATTGATGACGTACTGCTTTTCTCTCCAAATGAAGAGAAACATAAAGCTCTGCTCAACAAGTTTTATGAAATTTGTGATCAGTACGGAATCATGTTTTCCTCCAAAAAATTCCAAATTGGCACCACAGAGATTGACTTCTTAGGAGCCAAATTTGCTCAAGGAAAGTACATGCCTCAACCTCATCTGGTTGAAAGACTACCTGAATTCCCCAATGAGAACATGACAAAAAAGGAGATACAACAATTTTTGGGAATTCTAAACTATGTTAGGGACTTCATCCCTAACATCTCAAAGCTGACATCCAAGCTGTCAGCACTGCTAAAAAAAATGCTCCTGCATGGGGCCCTGAACAAACCCAAGCAGTGAGAAAACTCAAAGAGGCAGCAAAGAATCCTCCCCCATTAAAAATTTCCGGAGAAGGAAAAAGGATTCTACAAACTGATGCTAGTGATTATCACTGGGGTGCTGTCCTTATTGAAGAAATTGAAGGAGAAAAATACTATTGTGGACATGCTAGTGGTCAGTTCAAACCAACAGAACACCAGTACCATACCACATTCAAGGAAACTTTGGCCGTCAAGTATGGAATACAAAAGTTTGATTTCCATCTCAGAGCTTATTCATTCGAAGCCAGCTTGATAATTCTTCATTTCCTGGGATGTTGAATTTTAAGAACCGGGTTCCCCCCAATCCACAGATTCTTAGACTCAAAGAATGGTTTTCTAGGTATAACTTCATGGTTAAACACATAAAAGGAAGCCAAAACCTAATCCCAGATTACCTATCTAGGCCAAAGCCAGTGACCCTAATCTCTAGTCTCCATGAATTTCCAATCATAATGATGATGCCAGAAGCATCGTCATCAAACCCTTCCAACCCATCACCTGGGATTGAGAATTTTCCACCAGAGATAAAAATTTTGCATACACTCAATCCAGAAAACATAAAGCATTTTGCGATTTCCCATATGTTTCATTATCTGGCCAGACTACTCCAAGAAAAAGGGGTTATTCCAAAACCAACCTGGTTTGATCCTCAAGCACCATATCTTAACATTTATCCTATGTTAATGGATCATTATCCGTTCACAGACATGGATTTATGGTGCCTTTGGTGTGTCACGGCCCTTTACAAATATCCAATTATTTTCCCAACTTTTAAAATGTTAGAATATTTGGAAAATAAAACAAAACAAAGGGTCTTTGCTTTGGAAATGTTTGAAATGGTTTTGCCCTATCCAGGATTGGATAAAGCACTTATACCAAGATCTTCATCCTTATAACATCTGGAAATTCGATGAAGAACAATGCAGAAAGTTTATGTCAGTGGTTATCCTTCACAGGCCATATTTTAAGCATCCACTCACAGGGTACATATATTCCCAGGATAATGCAGCTTTCTACATCACCATACCAGAGTTAAGACTATTCTCTCAAAATGAAGAAGCTCCTCGTTACCAAGAAGAATTAGCCCTTTACTTGCATGAGCTGAATAATTACAAGTGCAGAAGCAAGGGGACAGAGAATACTTGTTTGAATGTCAAACGTCCCCAGGTTATGTGTTTTCCAAACTGGGAGATACCTGAAGAACATCGACATGAAGGAACAACAAGAGCTATCATCCCCAAAATGAATGATCAGATCAGCACAGAAAATTCTGCAAATATCTTATGGCAAGATTCCCAAGATCCGAATGAAAGGATAAACATCGAAACTCAATTAGAGCAGATACAACTGGAGGAACAAGCAGACGAGGAGGAACATTACATCATGAACACGTCCCCAAGTCATGAGTGCATCTTATCCAAAAATAAAGATTAAAGTAGAAGATTCTCTGACAAGAGATAAAGCATGTCAATAACGTTTGTTTTTAGTCTTTTCACCTTTAAAGTAGTTTGCTTTATAAGATAATGGTCTGTAATAATATTAGTGTGTCTAGATTCCCGGTCTTCATCCAGTAACCGGTTAAACCTTCCTCGTGCCTATATAAGAGGCACCTCTCTTCAGTTGTAAGGGCGGAGAAGAGCTTCAATAAATAAATACAAGTGTGTTTCCACCCAACCATGAGTAACTAAATTTCTTTATCTCTCTTGATCTGAAAAGTCTTGTTGTGCCATTACAGCATGCTCTGACAATAGCCTAGTATGCTCTATGCTTGCCTCCCTGAGGATCCTGCATATCAGAACGGTTTTTAGTAAAGTTTTGATCCATGTTTTACGATCTCTTTCATTGTCATGTTATGCATTCAAAAGTAATCTGTACTGGGACGAAAAAGTAGTCATGAAGACGAAAAGCGAAACCAATAAAATAAAATTGAATATATGATAGTCAGAAGTGCCAGTTTTTTCCTTTGCAGGTCGCATCACCTGCAATAAGACTAACGTGAAGAAAACAATTTTACCATATCATTACTATACAAAGTTAAAAAAGAACAAATAATAATATCAGTTTCATTATTTGAAATATAAAAGAGGTGAGACATATATAATGATTTTTATTAATTCTTATATATTTTTTTTCAAAATTTTAAAAACAGCTAGCTATTATTTTAATATCATTTTTCTCCTCTGGTTGTGTTGTGCTGTATTATTGACTTTTAAAATGATCTGAGGTGATGTCGACTGTTTCAGGATGGTAGTAAATGGTTGTCAGTGCAAAAATAAATGACTTTGGTACGATATTAGATGTTCGGTATTATTTATATAATTGGTGAATAATTTTTAAATATAATTAAAGTAGGAAGCGAACAAAATTATTTAAACGAAATTTATAATTTAATTTAATTAAATTTGTTTAATAAATAGATAATTTTAAATTTATTATATAATTTATATAAAAACTTATTTATATAAAAATTTAAATAAATAATTTAATTTTAAAAAAATTATATAATTTATTTAAAAACTTATTTATATTTATATATTATATATTTATATTTATTATATTTAATTTAATATTTTAGATTTATATGATATTTATTTTAATATATTATATTTATATAATATTAATATATTTACATAATTTATTAAAAATTAAAATTTTTAATTTTTAATTTTAAATACAAAAATCTTTGATTTTTTCTTTTTTGTCTTCATAATAAAATTTTTATTTGTTGTTTTTTTATTTTAACGAAATTATAACTTAATTTTTAATTCCTAATAATATGATTTTATGTAAAAATATATTATATAATATTTTAAAATAAATAAATATAATTTTTTTAATATTAAATAATTTTAATTTATTTTGTATATAAATAATACTAATAAAGATTAAATTGATAAATTTTATAATTTAAAAAATATTAAAATATATTTTTATAAAAAATTTAACTATATAAATTTTTTAATTATATATATATTATGTTTATTTAATAATTTTTTATCTTATAAATTTTATTTTTATAATTTTTTTAATCAATTATTTATATACAGAGTCTCTTTAGTAAATGTTTTTAAATGTAAATTTAATTTTGTAAATTTTATAAATTTTAAATTATATCAAATTTTAATAAAAAAATATTTAATAAATAACAAATCCATACTTGATTATTAAAATTTTTAAATAAGTTATATTTAAATATTTAAAATCTAATGATAAAATTAAAAAATTTTTAAATAAAAGATTGATCATCTTTAATGTTATCTAATTTTAAATTGATTAAAAAAATTATTTTTAAAAATATAATTTATATCTTTTAGCTTGAAACTTAATTTATAAAATTTGATTAAATCCTTTCTAATGAATATTCAAATTTTTTTTAATAAAATTATTTCCATAATAGATACAATAATGTAATGATAATTATTTTAATATAAGATCTCTACGTTGACTTTTGATTCGGATGAGATACTTTTGATTTATTAATAATGATTTTTTTTTACAAGTTTAAAAATATGAAATTTAAATTTAAATAATAATTTATTTTTTTACAAGGTTTATGCTTGCAAATTTTTAATCATGTAAACTTTCCTGCAATTATAATTTGTTTAATGGTTAATAATTTATATTTAATGATGTTTAATATTTTATTGTATTTATTTTCTGTGTTGTCTAAATTATTTGTACATTAACCATATTAATATTTTATTTAAATAATATATTATTTTTAATATTTATATTGCATCATCAAATTATTTTTAAATATTTTATCAAAATTTCCTGAATGTTGAATGTATGTGGTGGAATTTTTATATTGATTTTTTTTGGCAGAATGTTACATAATTTGTCATTATTTTGTATGTATTTTATGAAAATTTTATTTTTTAGTAATGTGCAAATTTTAAATATCTTTATGAAATATTTATTTTAATAAAATTTAAAATATCAATAATAATTAAAATATATTTTAAAATTTAATATGAATGAATATAGGTTGATCACAATTTATTTTAAAATCATATAATTTTATATGTCTTAAAATTTTACTACATGATAAATCAACAATTAGTTGATAATAATATTAATTTTTATTTTAATATGTTACTAAAATATTATTATTTAATTATCTTTTAAGATAATTTTTATTAATAAATAATGTTTATGACATATGACTGTATTATTTGGTATATCTTTTTTACATCAATGATATAATAGTAAAGATGAGTTGGTCTAAAATTTCAAAAACTACCCATTATATTAGTCATTTGATTGATATGTGATCATGACAATATTATAAGTTTTGTAATGTTAAATTTATTCTTATATTACTTACATAATTTACATATTAATCATTTTGTATTATAAATAATTAAAAAATACTAAAATTTAATATATTCATATTAATTAAATTATTCTATTACATAAAATATTAATTTTAATATTTATATAATATATAATAATATATACCTTTATATTCAACAACAAAATAGATTAAATTAAGTTACTAGTTAATATAAAATTAACTAATAACTATTTATTTTTATTTAAAATAATATAATATATTAAAATAAAATATAATAATAAAATATCCATTATTTTTTAATTATATAAATTTTTATATATTTAATATATTTCATTAGAACTTTAAAGTAAATAACTAAACTGATCACTATTATGTTTTTAAAATTTTATTAAATATTTTATTTTACTAACTTTTAACACCTTTTACAATTAAGTATTCTTAACATTATCATAATCGTAAAAATAGAACCATAGTTATTAAATTTCAAAATAAGTAATATTATATCCATACATGCATGAGTTTATTTTAAGTTAGACTAATATATCAAATTAGTTTTTAATAATTAAATGTTTTAAATTATAAAAATACTATTTAATTTTTATTATTAAAACTTTCCAAACTAACATAAATATTATTTTCAATTTTAAAAACTTAATAATTATTATTTAATAATTTTATAAATTAAAACAATATTATTTATAATTTTAAAAATTAAATCAATGTCATATAAAAAAATTCAACTTTATAGCTGGCTAATGATTTAAAATATATAATATTTTAGATTATTTTTAATCAAATTTTGTATTTAAAAATATTTTATTTAAATAGATAATTTAATTTTGATTTTAAATTTAAATAAAGTAATACAATTTGTATCAAATATAATTAATTAATTAATTATTTAAAAAGTAAATATTTTAATAATAAAGTTTACCAAAAATAAATAATTTTTTAGAAAATTTATTTTTTATACTTTAAAATTTTTATTTAAATATAAAAATTTAACGATTTAACATTTTAAAATTTTTATGACGTAATAAATTTATTTGAAGATATGAAATTTAGGTATGCTGATAAACAAATATATTATTTGTGTATTACATTTTTACTTAAATATTTTTAATATTAAATAAAATTTATAAATAAAAATAAATTAGTTTTTTTTATAAATGGTTATTATTAATAATAAATATTATATATTATATTAATAAAATTTTAAAAAATAGAATTTTTAAATTTAAAAATAAAATTAAAGAAATAAAATAATAATAATCTTTATTGATATCACATATGAAAATTTAAAATTTTAAAATAGAGTAAAATTAGAATTAACTTAATTATAATAAATTTAAAATGTAATTTATTTTTAAAATTTACAAATTTATTATAATAGAAAATATACAAAATGTTTAATTGAATAAAATTTTTTAAAATTTCATTTATTTAACAAAAATGATAAATTTTTAAATTGTAATTAATTACAATATTTATTTGAATTTCCAAATTTGTACATATTTTAATGTAAATAAAATATTTTAAATCCTCTCGTAAAATAAATTTGCTCCTTAAAATCCTTATTCAAGTGCTCAGGCTAAATTCATGCGTACTAATAGTTTCAAAAAGTAATTTCATGTATTTTAAAATTGAAGATGTAGTTGATTCTTTATTTGCTTTTTAAAATGCTTCCTTCTTCTTTGTCGCAATTCTGAGTCATACCTCTTGCTTGCCCTAACCATTTGGGATTTCCCTGATTCTCTTCTTGCAGCTGTTCGTGTCGAGTAGAGAGACATGAACCCGTTAACATTAGTGAAGCGCATTCAGAAGATCAATTCCAGAGAAGCGGCACTCGGCATCGGCGACGAAGCTTCATGGCACGCCAAATACAAAGAATCCGCTTACATCTTCGTCGGTGGCATCCCCTTTGATCTCACAGAGGGTGATCTCCTCGCTGTTTTTGCTCAGTACACTTCTTCCCTTTTCTATTAATGAACACTTATTTTTTTAATCTCCATCGTTAAAATTTTTAATTTTTTTTATTATTATCGTTAATTAAACCCAGATACGGGGAGGTTGTCGATGTTAATCTCGTTAGGGATAAAGGCACGGGAAAATCGAAGGGTTTTGCGTTTCTTGCGTATGAAGATCAAAGAAGCACAAACCTTGCTGTAGGTTGGTCTCTGTCCTGTGATTTTGAGATATGTTTTTTTTTTTTTTTTACATTTCTTTTAATGTTTGGTTTTTTGTGTTGCAGATAATCTGAATGGAGCTCAGGTTTTAGGTAGAGTTATTAGAGTGGACCATGTTGATAAGTATAAGAAGAAGGAAGAGGAAGATGAAGAGACAGAGCGGCAGAAGAGGGAGGCGCGTGGCGTTTGTCGTGCATTCCAAAGAGGTGAATGTACTCGTGGAGCTGGCTGTAAATTTTCTCATGATGAACAGGTAAGATAAGCATGTTTTATCATTTCACAATGTAATTTGATATTTTAATATATATTTTGTTTTTAATTTTGTATATGCTGGTTCTACTAACTCCTATTACTTGAAAACTTGAGCGTTAAGGTGTGGTTTTAGTAAAAAATATAATTGAAGTGTTCATATGCATTGTCTTTTGGCTTGTTGGAATGAATTATTGGCCTTTGACACTTGATATTGTGGGAGTGGAGTTTTGGTACTGGTTGTAGAGCAGCCAGAGCTGAATTTTATTTTAATTTTTTTCACTCTCTTGTTTAGGTTGTTGATCTGTGTTCAGCAAATAAGTTGATAAAGATTTCTTGATCAGACTAGCAAAGGGAGGGAGTTTTCCATTTTAAGTTGATGGTTTTTGTTTGTTTCTTTTTCCTGTCATATTTTTTTGTAGCCTTAGGAGGATTCAGTGATGCTTCTATTTTGAACTCTCTAGTTTCTCAATGAAATTTTATTTCTGAAAAAGGGTCTTGTTTTCTCAATCAAGACTCACTTGACCCTGTTCTCTCTCAACTTTGTCACATAGAGTGACTGAATCTCCAACCCCACCCACCACTGAATACCGCAGCTTCAGCCTCCAATTCTAGTAACAGTTCCACTGTTCTGCTCAAGTTAGCCAATAACTTCAGCTAGCCATGGCCTCTAACTTCCTTTTATCTCCCTTGTTGCTCATGCTTGGTCTCTCTGCCCAACTTTTCTCATATTTATGAATTATGATTATATTTACTATTTCAATATACATACAGGGCATCAGATATTTGTTTCTGCTTGCTGTCAGGTTTTATTTTTCTTGCTATATTTTCCTTTTACAAAATGGAAAATCCCTTATCCTGCAAACTCATTGTATTTATCCTCTCTTTGTCTTGATGAATTTCCTTTATATATAAAAAAACTCATCCAGAAAGTATAGAAGACAAATAAGAGGATCAGAAATCTTCCCAGGCTACTTACTAAGAAACTTCAGAGGAAAGAAAGGGAATAGAAAAACATCAACTCAATAAAGTAACATAGTCCATATGCATGTCAGACCTAAGAAAACCTACCCATGAGCAGGAACCCAAATAAAGCACAATACTGGAGAACCTTATTTGCATTTCTACTTCCAAAACCTTAGAATGGGTGGAAACAAGAACATTGATGGTCATATTTATGCAAATCTTCCAAGTAGAACGGTGCAGAATGGTTGGTGAAGAAGTTGCACATTGAAGTTGAAGTTAACATACAAAACTGATGCTTGTTGAATGAAATTGAGCTATTGCCTTTATTTTGATGATTGGTATATAACTTTTCTGAGAACATTACTGAAGTTGTAGTTAACTTGTGTTGTGCAGATTTTGTGGTTAGTTCAACTTGGTTTCTCTAAGCTTCAGTTTGTTGTATTATGCTTTTATGCAATACTAATAAGCTCTTGTGCTCTTGCGGTGGCCTTATTCTATTATAGTCATTTATGAAGTAAAGGAAGAATCACCCGCAATGGGAATTGAAGAATGATTTAAATTAATTAAACCAAAAATCTTAATTCGAAACTATGTAGTCTGCATATATGGTAAAGTTTAAATAGGAATATAAGTTTTAGTTCTATATCCTAATTCTTAATGCATTTTTAACTATAATAATAAAACTAATTCCATTTTATCAGGATTGGAATTGAATTGCATTCCAGTTGAATTAAAAATTTTCAATGAATTTCCAAAGCTGTTAGTATGGGTGTCTAAACTTCATTTCATTTTCTAATGTCCCAAGATTAATAATATGGTGTTTAAATTAATTGCTGGTGACATTGAGAGGCTCATTTATTGTTGTTCACCATTGTTAACAAGTTGGTTTATATTAAAATGGTCTAGCAAATGTTCATCTCTTAGGAGGGGGAAATGTAATTGTTAATATTAGAGGGGAGAGCTTATACAAGGGAAGAGGAGTGTAGTTTACCCATAATTGTTGGCTGCTTCTTTGTTGTCCGGGTTTTCTGCTCTATAATTTCTCCTCACAATTGCTTTGCATATAATTGAACTTTTGAAGTTGTTGATGTTATTTAATGTGCTGAATTTTGGAATAGAAATCTTAGTTGTGGATGATTTATCCAGCTTTCTTTTTGTGTGGTGACTTTGATATCTTGACCATCTTTGCCTTTATTCAGAGAGCTGCAAATACAGGTTGGGGTCGTGAGGAAGACAATTCAAAATGGGGTCATGACAAATTTGAGGGTCCCAAAAAAGAGAGAAGATTTGGCAACAACCAATCAAATCATATTCCAGATATTAGAGACAGAGATTCACGGTCTAGAGCCCGTGACTGTGATATTGGATTGGACAATCAACCCAAGAGAAGTGATAGAAGGGAGAAGACATTGTGGCAACATGATGATGATGATAAATTTGAGGGAAGAGAAAATAACAGTAGAAGAGAAGAAAAGAGATCAAGAAGGCATGAAAATGACGAATTTGAACATAGGTCAAAAGAAGAACGATATAGGAGAGAAGAGAAAAGATCAAGATGGAATGATTACGATGCTATGGAATCCGGGCCTAAAGAGCATCGCAGAAAGGAAGACAAGAGGTCAATAAAGCCAGATGATGCTGACTTTGAACCCAAGTCAAGAGATTCTGATATAAGGGAAGATAGAAGATCCTGGAGGCAGGATGATGATGATTTTGGAAACAAATCAAGAGAACTACTTAATAGTAACAGGGAAGACAGGAAATCACGAAAGCACACTGATGACGAATCTGCACCAAGGTCAAGAGAAGATTATGATAGGAAGCAAGATAATAGATCATATAGAAATGATAGCAACCGAACAGAGTCAAAAGTAAGACATGATTTTGACCGGAGAGAAGAGAAAAAATCAAGAAGATAAGGGCAGTATTTGAGGTCTGGGCTTGAGGATGTCGTTCCTTCTTTGTTGTGGAGAGAGATGATTATTAGAGTAAGTTGAACAACTTTTGATAACCTGAAATATGATTCGGTGCTTCAAATATTTTCAGGATCATTTTGTCATGTACTCACATGATTTAAACTGCTATGAGAGCAGCTATAATTCTCCTTTAGGTGTGGTTTGTTTGATAAATATTTTGTTTGGTTCAACGGTCTCCAACGACCAAGGCTAATGCACCTTGAATTCAATACATTTGGTCTGTAGCTATCAATGATGCTGTTGTATTTTCTATAGGCAGCCAGCAAAAAGGGAAGGCTGTAGCATATCGAAGCACCAAAGTTTTATGGTTTTAGTCTACAAAATACAAAGTTATGATTCCAAGTATTATGTTGTAGTCTTTTACGCTGTGCTATGGATATTTTATCTTTACGTTTATTTTCTTCCCCGTTTTATAAATGTTGAGACGGAGTTGATTACAGAGACTAAAGTATATTCAACATTTGTCAATGACTTTTAAGACGTTTCGGGTACTCCTTGAGCATAACTTGAGGATTTGACGGAATGGACATCGACTTCATCAGCATAGCCTTCTTTATTTGAGAATTTGATCACTTTCTCCCATTTGGGAGATTTTTCACGAGCGGAATTACGCATGGCTAACAAGAATATATGCGCAATTAACTTTAATTAAAACATCATCACAAAATTAAATAGTATTAAATGTAGTTTCTCTTTTTTTCCAGTTGAGTAAATCATTTGCAAGAGCGTAGCTGCGTAGGACCATGAGATTATCGTCTTTTTTCTTTGGCATCAGTCCGATATTTTTTTTTACGTATGTCTTGCTAATCATTGTCTTGAAGACATTGATTAAGAAAGTAAAAATAAAAAACTTATAATTGAAAATTACGTTTTAAATATGAATGCATTGTAATACAATGGCATACATCATCCAGAGAAAATGCAGCACAGGAAAAGAATATTCACAATTGCGCAAGTAAATTTGCCATACACAAACTGCAGCAATTCCAATCTTCAACTTACATTCAGTCAACATTTTTCTCAGTGGAGTGACAGACATATTTCTGGAAATAACAGCTTACATAGGTCATAATAATGACACGGTATTACTTTATATATTATTATCCAAATAAAGGAACTATGAAATTCAACAATGTTATCAATTGCTGCCAATCATACCGTCAATAAGTTTTCCAATAGAAATGAAAGAAGACCCACCGTTAAGGACTGCATTCCTGGCCATTTCTTTCACCTCTTTCACCTTCTTGTGCACTATATTATCCCTATCCATCAATTGTTTCAGTCCTTTCTCTATCTCCTCTGCCATTACAAGATCACTACCCATTCTATAGTCCACTCTCAGCTCCACTGCTAGTCCAAATTGTCTCACCATCATAAAAGCATTCAATTGTTGTTCTGCATAGATGGGCCATGTCAATATTGGTACCCCAAACCACAAACTTTCCAAAATAGAGTTCCACCCACAATGAGACACAAACCCACCAATTGCTTTGTGTGCCAGAACCTCTACCTGGGGTGCCCAACAACATATCATTCCCCTACCTTCCATCCATTCTAAGAATCCTTCTGGTAAGGTTCTGTGTGCATAGTCTGTGGTTGGAGGAGAACGCATAGCCCACAAGAACTTAACTCCACTCCTTTGAAGTGCTAGTGCTATTTCCTTTGTTTGAGATGGACCAAAGCTTCCCATGCTCCCAAAACATAGAAAGACCACAGAGGAAGGTGGTTGCACATCTAGCCATTTCAATATTTTGTCATGCTGGGCTTGGTCTAAATTAGGGTTAGGAGGACCCTTGAGATCAATTAAAGGGCCAACAGCATAGATTGGAGGGGTTTGGCCATCAGATAACGCATCAATAGCATTCTGCTCCAACTCAGAAAAACTATTAATAATAATCCCTTTGGTGTCTCTGATCCTCTGAGCAAGCTTGTAATAGGCAAAATATCCATCTTTGTTAAAACAAGGATCAGGCAAAACACTTGGGGGAACTGGATCTGGGAAACCCGGAAGCAAAAACTCAGGATCAGAATGATTGAAAACATCCTCAATCTGACGTTTAAGTAGGGAAAGTGCAAGACTTGAAAATCCAACATTTGATGTCATAAAAAAGTAAGAAGGGATACCCAGGTCATTTCCCACCTCAACCATGGATAGACAAAAGAAATCTAGAACCAACCCAACAACATGGTTTGACTCAGAGTTAGAATAAGATGATAAAATGCTTTGCAAGGTGGCTTTAACATGGGGTTTGAGGCTCTCCATGAAGGCCCAGATGTAGTATTCTGGAGACTTCATGATGTCAAATTGAGGTGGTTCTACTTGAGGGAGATCAATGAGTTTGATTTGAGGTTGTGAGGCTAAAATTGATCTGATGTAAGAGTCTGAAAATGGAGTTAAAGGGAACTTGATGCAGAGGATTGTGATAGAAATATGGCTGTAACGGTTGATGAGAACCTGTGAAAATTCCAAGGATGAAGTCAAGTGGCCAATCCCAGGTGAGGGAAGGAAGATTATCTCTGCCTTTTCCTTCATCTCACTGCTACCAAATTTCTGTGTGCTAAGAGAGGAAGAAGTGTTTGGAGTTGTGTTTCTCTCTTAGATCTCAAACTTTTATCACACAATAATGTAGACAGAGATAGTCAAACAAGTATGGAAAAGTACTTAAGAAGAGTATGATTACAGCAAGTTGTGATTAGACTGCGTACTAATTATACACCATTTGCTGTCACCCAAATTGTTGATATTTGAACATTCCTTGGAGTTGGAGGATCCGTCCACACATTCATCTCCCTCTATCCATACGTAAACAAGATTTTGACCAATTTCAACAAGCTAAGACGAATTCAATTCTGATTAGCCGAGGACCTGAGGTGAGGCCGGCTTATAAATATTATATTCAAATTAACACTCACTTTTTGTAAAGAGAGGAATTAATTTATACTTGTGTAAATTATAACCGTTCTTGTATTGTTAATAATATATAAAATATAAATTTTATCGATCTGTTAAGTTATAATTATGTATTATTTTAATTATTTATATTAATTTTTGCTAAAATTAAAAAATCATAATGATATAATTAAAAGGTTTTTATTTTTATATATTTTAAAAATATATACTATACTTAATGTACATAAATGAGATATCTAATAATTTTTTATTAATCTAAAACTTTGTAATTTATATGATAAGAATTTTTATAATAGTAGATTTAATTGTACTTACATATTCTGTTTGTTTATAAAATTATATTTACCTCTTGTGCCTTACTATTTTCAAAGTTATTATCCTTTAAAATAAAGTATTATGTACAAGTACATGAAAATAGAAGAAATATATGTAATTTTGATAAAAAAAATAAATATTAAAATGTAAGAATAATATAAAGAAAATTAGGTGTAGATTTCGTGTGATTAAGTTTTTAGTAAATTTTTTATTATTTAAAACATAAAACAATATTTTATTATATTATTTATTCTTTTATGTTATTATAATGTTATTCTAAATTTTTTTAGTTTAATAATTAATAATTTTAAAATTTTTAATATAATAAACATATTTAATTATAATATATTATAAAATAGAAGAGATTTTTTTATAATATTTAACAACTACAAAATCATATACACATAAAAAATTATAATGAAGATATCTTTTTGTCCATTTTATATAAAAATAAAATTTTAACTTAAAAACATATTTATAAAATAAAAATCATATAATTTCTAAAAGTAAAAAGACTTTTCACAACAAATACAAAATAAAAAAGTTGGAGTATTCTTCTTATTTTCATGCTCTAAGAACAAGAATAATTCCGGAACATATTATTATTATTTCTGTTAGAAAATATAAATAAAATTACTAAAAGAAATAAAATTGACTTTAGTTCATTGTACAACTCATTTAAGACAATGAGGTAAGCATCTTCTTAAAAGATGCTTCAATGCGTGTATTTCTGATTGCAATGTTTTGTTTTTCTTCAACCGGAAGCTTCCGCTTGTCCGAGGAATCCACGCTTTTTTCTCTTCTCTTTGTTCAAAGGGGAACCCACTTAATTTGAGTTTCATTGGTGCCATTCATGAAGATAAATATGGAGAAAAATAAATAAAATTAATAGAAAGGTAAAAATAAAAATAAAACAAAATAATATGTTATTAAATAAATATAAATAGAAAATTTTACTTGTTTATATAACTAAAGCAAGATAACAATATTTAAAAATTTATTATAATGTTTTTGAAATATTTTTTTTATAATTCTTATCACATTAAATATCATCTAATATTAAATTATTTTTAAAAAATAAAAATTCCGCTGGCAATCCCTACCCCTTCCAATTTCCTTTTATTTCTTATTTTGAAAGGATATATCTTTTTCTGAGTAAGACCCACTTAAATTTTTTTTTTCTTTTTTTTTCCTTATCTAAATATATTTGTTATTTCCTATACCAAATCAAACCATTAGATTGGTTCATGTAATGATATTGGATGTATAATAAAATAGTAAATTTTAAATTTTAAATAATTTATTTAAATTTTTATTATTAAATTAATTTTAATGGAAATAATCAATTATATGTAAAATCCATATATTGTATGAATATTTTAAAATTATAGAATTTAAATAGTTTATAATTAGACAATTTTTCTAACTTAAAATAGAATAATAAGATAAGACTTAAAATATAAAAAAAAAACTCATAATTGATATAATTTAGTAAAATGTTAACTATTATTAAACTTACATAAAATAATATTGTAATTTGACTTAATCTTGTATTTTTTCTATAATATACATTATTACGTTTAAGTATCATTTGATGTTGTAAGGAGAGAAAAAAGTCATGTTAAAGGTGTTGAATTTAAAAAATATATAAAAACTAGAATATCGTTAAAAAGAATACAAATAAAACGAAAAAGTACAAACAATTAATATTTTATTTATCTATTCATCGTAAAATAGTAAAACCTGCAAATTTAATTTACAACTTTTAAATAAGAAGAGCAATAAATTAAAGAAAAAGAATAAATTAAAACGTTAGCTGAATAATGGAAAGTGATATTGATAATATAAGATTCAAGTAAAATTAAAAGATGAAATTAACTGTATTCTATACACGTAAATTTTGAAAAAATATATTAAATATATTTAGGAAGAATTAGTTTTGTCGCAATATGAAATTGAAGTTGAAGAAGGACCAATACGCCTAAAAGAAGCAAAGACAAAAAAATAAAAAACAATATTCACTAAACTGCTGGTATGGTGGCATAGTCACCTCCATCTCAATTTATATATTACTAGATGTAGATCCACACATTATGCTGGTTTATTATTTTTATAAAAATATATTTAAAAATAATTAGAATACAAACAAAGTAAATATATATATATATATATATATATCATTTTATTTGAAATCTTATTAGATATAATTTTTAAAATTTTTTAAATAATATTTAAATGTATAATACATAAAAGTCACTTGAACTAGCAACAAAATAACAGTTAAATAAATATTATCGTGCATATTAAGATAGTTAAAATAGAAAAAATTCTCTCTATTTTTTTTCTATCCATTTTTTTTATTTTTTATAATTTTCTTTCTTTTTAAATACAATGGATCCATACATTCATTTATTTATTTCTATGACATAAATTGACTGCTACAGTACTAGAGAGGATCCCGCTCGTTTAAAGACAAGGTAAAATTGATAAAAAAATAATATAATTAAATAATTTATATTTTTAATAAAATAAAATTTATATTATTAATTATTAATAATAAATAAATAAAAATATCATATTTAAAGAATTAATAAATATTGATATATATATATATATTTAGTTAGTTATATTTTTAAATAATATAAGATTTCGATATTGATAAATAAAATTATTTTAATTATCAATATGCGAGAAGATTAAGAAAAAAAAAGTTTTATATTTATCTTCATAATATAATTTGTAAAAGAAGAAGTAAATGGTAAACTGACAAGAAAGAAAGATATTATAAAAATTAGTTAATTTAATTATATTGCAATTTATATTTAGATAATAATATTTTTTTATATTTTTATATTTAAATTAAATTCTTATAAATATTATTTATAATGACTAGATTTTTTATACTTTCCCGTCGATTACTTCTAAAATTCTGTTAATATAACATACGGTAGATTTCAACCTTGGTTATCAATATAATATATTGGGGAGAGATTAATTTAAATGGTGTGATTTATATACTATTATATTATTAAATTTTTAAAATATAATTTTTTTCAATTTAACTAATGTATTATAATTATATATTATTTTAATTACATATTTCAAATTTTGTTAAAATTGAACAATTATAAAATTATAGATATTTTTATTTAAATTTTAAAAAATATTTATAAAATAATTTTCAAAATCCATTTTTAAAAAGGAAAAAATAAAGTAAAAGAAAAAAAAATAAAACATCCCGTCAAAGTATTGAATTAATTTATGAATTATTATAATAAGACACAAATTATAATATAAAAATAAGATAATAAGAAATTCGTTAACCAATTAGATACATTTGGTGAACATTCCGATGGACATGCTTTTTATATATAATTAAAATATTGCTGTATGTGTATTACATCTAATGTAAAATAATAATTTACTTACTAATTTTTTTATTGGCACCAATTAAAGTATACCAATTTATTGGTTATTTATATTAAATATTTACACAATATTTATCAATATTAATATGGGTATATAATTAAATAATTAATATTAATAATTTATATAAAATATATAAATATATATTCTATAATTGATAATGTTGATCTATAAATTAAAATAAGATTTATTAATTCTTGATAAAATAATAATAATAATATAACAGAAAGAACGTGGGTAACAGAAAATTGACGATAGAAACTAAAACAATTTGAAATTATTTTGATTTTTTAGTTTTAAAAACTTAAAAACAGATATTATTTTGTGAAATGATTTTCAAAAACTTCACTCATCAAACAAATATTTTAATTTAAAAAAAAAAACACTATTTGTGTTTGAAATTAGTGCAATTTATGATACACCAATTGCATACGGCAATTTATGATACACCAACTGCTACAATTTGGATTTCAACTTATTGAATCCACATGTTCTTAGCAGAATGATAGTCTTGCTTGTGGAAATAATTGCCTTCATAGCCCATAGGCTCTAGTTATTGAACAGTTATACTTAGTTAACTGATTCCATTTACATATACATATATGTGAAATAAAACAATTACCATTGTAGATGGTAGCAGGGATTGACCCAAAGGGAATGGAAATTGGGAAAAGTATGATAAAAGAAAGTGAGAAAACTCTCATGATTATTCAATATATTAGAAATTCAGTTACAGGCATGCAAACTAAGGTGTAACAGAATGATGAATCCTAACTAAATTCAGTTACACCATGCAACAACTAACTAATTGGCTATTAGAAACAAGGAAGGTTTGAGGTGCATGTGCAGCTATGTGATAGACTCTGTTAGTTAGCATTAACTAGTTTGCTACCAATGATATTATCAATAAGTTGTTGAACAGAAATGAAAGAAGAGCCACCACTTAGGACAGAATTCCTGGCCATCTGTTTCATTTTTTGCACCTTCTTGAGTACCATATTATCTCTGTCCATCAATTGTTTCACTCCTTTCTCTATTTCCTCTGCCATCACAAGACCACTACCTGTTTTGTAGTCCAGTCTCAGCTCCAATGCTAATCCCAATTCCCTCACCATCTTAAAAGCATTCAGCTGTTGTTCTGCATAGATAGGCCATGTCAGTATTGGTACCCCAAACCACAAACTTTCCAAAATAGAGTTCCAACCACAGTGAGATACAAATCCACCAATGGCTTTGTGGGACAGAACCTCCACTTGGGGTGCCCATTCACATAACATTCCTCTACCTACCATCCATTCTGAGAACCCTTCTGGTAAGGTTCTCTCTGAATTGTCTGTGGTTGGTGAAGAACGCATAACCCACAAGAACTTAACTCCACTCCTTTGAAGTGCTAGTCCTATTTCTCTTGTTTGAGATGAATCAAAGCTTCCCCTACTGCCAAAACATAGATAAACAACAGAAGAAGGTGGTTGCTCATCTAACCATTTCAATATTTTGTCATGTTGGGTTTGATCTAAATTTGGGTTAGATTGAACTTTGAGATTAATCAATGGACCAACAGCATAAATAGGAGGGGTTTGACCATCAGATAATGCATCAATAGCATACTTTTCCAACTCTGAAAAGGTATTAACAATAATCCCTTTGGTGTCTTTGAACCTCTGAGAAACCTTGTAAGAAGCAGCATATCCACCATCTTTGTTAAAAATAGCAACAGGTAAAACACTTGAAGGAACTGGATTTGAGAAACCCGGAATAAAATACTCAACTTGATCAGAATCATTGAACACATCATCTATTTGACGTTTCTGAATAGAAAACATGAGACTCAAGTATCCTACATTTGAGGGCATGAACAAATAAGAAGGGATACCAAGTTCATTTCCCACATCAATCATGGCAACACAGAAAAAATCTAGGACCAACCCAATAACCGGATTTGAACAAGTTGATAGAATGTTTTGCAGTGTGGCTTTGACATGGGGTATGAGGGTGAGCATGAAGTTCCACATGTAGTATGGTGGTGATTTCATTGGCACATGTGGAGGTGGTTCTACATGAGAGAGATCAATGATTTTGATTTGAGGTTGTGTTGCTATGATTGATTTGATGTATGCATCTGAAGAGGGAAAGTTGGGGAGCTTGATGGAAAGGATTGTGATGGAAAGATGATTATGATGGTTGATTAGGAGTTGTGCTAATTCAAGGGATGAAGCTAAGTGGCCAATACTTGGTAAAGGAAAGAAGATGAGTTCTGCTTTCTTCTTCATCTCAACAATTGTTTTCTCAGTATCAACTCTTGCCTCTTCAGATGTGGCAGTTTGTGAATTTGATTCAACTTCAAATTGATCTTCAATCATACAAGACAGATGAAAGCTGAGAAATATTAATGTTTTTCTTAATTAATGGGATGTAGTCAACAAAAATATTTTTTATTATAATATTTCTGCCAGGAGACACTCTCCTCACAGCTCATGTTATATGACTTTGTATTATCACACTAATAAACAATGTTGGCATCAAATATATTTGAGAGCATTGAGGTGAGGTATAAGGAAGAAAAAAAATATATAAAAAATTTGAAACTTATTTAATATGAAAAAAATATTAACGTAGAGATAATCAGGATTAATTTTTGTATATCAACATCAAATAATATCAATACTAATTTAGAATCTATTTCTATCTTTTATTTTCTGTTATGTTACATTTATATATTTTTTAATGTGTCTATAAAATATTTCTTTTTAACATTTTTTGTTATTTAATAAAATTTATTTTAAATTTGTTAAATGATGTAATTAAGTTTAAATTTTATTTAAGGAATTATACTTTTATTTATAAGTTTCAAATTAGTTTCATTTAAAAATAAAAATGTGCTAAAGAAATGTCTAAATTCTTACTAGTATAAAATATATTAAGATATATCCCTACTCTCCAAGTGTACGGATTTCAATATTCTAGTTGAAAAATGACATGGAAGTTTACCTTTGAAAATTGAAACACATGCATGCCTTTGCAAAACAAGAAATGACACCTAAGTCTATTACCCTTCAAATTCGATTCATTTTATATTATGGGAACTAATCCTGTATTCTTATTTCCTTGGTAAGCATTATCCTTTATTCTAAATTTCTAATAGACATACAATCCGCATGAACACACACACACATATATATATATATATATATATATATATATATATATATATATATATACTTAAATTTTATGTAGAATGTGCCTTCAGCATTTATACTACTGTTAAGTTTGGATATTTTTTAATCAAATTCACTTTTGAATGCTCTTTTTCCCTTTGAATTCTTAAAGGGACTTTATTCAAGTATTGTACTGACAGTTGCGCTTAATGTGTTAAAATAATTCCAAGTTGCATTCTTTTCAGTGATATTTACATCTGATAATTTATTAAAAATATGACACTTGCAGTGAACTTGTTTGGCGCACAAATTTATAGTTGTCAACATGACTTTGTTCACGATCTATTTTTTATAGAAACTTTTTGAGAAGGTTATTTTGATCGTTTTTATAATATTTTTTTAAAATTGTTCATTGTATTAATTTTTAGGTGATTACCTTGACATTTTTATATTTGGTTGAATATAAGTATTTTTTTTCAAATGGTCCAATTAATATTTAATATGTATTTTTGTTAACTTGTATTTTAAATTTTAATATATTCTCGTAAAGTTTTTATATATACTATTCATATAAATAAATTTGATAGTCCAAATATTAATTTATTTTTATAAATATACTGTATAAAATTTTATTTACATTTAAAACAATATAATTATTTGTCCAACTCTAATAATTCATCATTATATATATAAATAAAAATAAAATATTAATTTAAAATAATATAAAATTCACAATATTGTAAAAGTTGTGAAAAATAAAAAATTACATTTTAACAAAAATATTAAAATAATATTATAATAATATAAAGTAAGATTTTAATAGTTAAAATTAAAATATGCTAAAAAATAATTTATTCAAATTAAAAATAATAACAAAATGATCTAATAGTAAAAGGATAATATTATGCAAGTTAAAAACAACAAATTAAAAAATAACTTTAGAACAATTTATAGTTAAAGAATATTATATTAAAATTTAAATTCATAAGTTGTTTAATATTCTCCAAGAAGAAAAATAACAACATTTCACTATTAAAAAATAAAAATATGATTACATTAAAATATATTAAAAATTTAAAATATATATTCTCACAATATATTAAAATAATAACTACTATTATAAATATTTAATATTAATAATAAGATAAATAAAATAATGAAAATTTAGATAAAACTAAAATTTTATAATTTTATGATAATATACATGTTGTCATTCTCGTAAGATGATAAAATAATAAAATAATTTGTTATTATAAAATATTAGAATAAAAAATTGATCCTAAATTAAAAAGTAATACCAAAATTCTATTATTTTATTTAAGTTATGATAAAATTTATTAAAAAATTCATATAATGATAAAATATATCCACTAATCATAAATAATAATATAAATTTTTTATCATAAAAAATGAAAATTTGTCAAAAATAAATCTGTTTAAAGTAAATCCGTTATAATTTTTTATTTTTACTTTAAGATCTTTTTATAAAAAATTAGAAATATTTATTTACTTTTTATATTTGCTTTCGATAAATATTAAATCTTTCTAACTTTTATTCAATCTATTCTTATACTATAAATTTGAATTCTAATTCTTTAGTAAGAATATTTTTAAAAATTTTGTTAATATATATGTTTACATTCTATATAGAGTATTTATTTTATTTTTTTATTTATAGTTTTCATTCATTTAAATTCTTTTCTTAATTTTAACTTGTTTTAAATTTTAAATATATGTTTTATATCAGATTAAAAATATTTTTTAGATAAATAAGTTTTAATGTTACTATATTTTTTAAAATTTTTTTTAAAATTTTATATCATTTAAAATGATGTATCTGTATTTGAATAATTTTTTCCTAATTTAAGATTTTATATCTTTAATTGAATGTTTTATATAAAAAATTATTCATTATTAGTAATAAAAATATTTATCATTTTTATTCTTATTTATATATTTTATCTAAATTTAAAAATAT
Source organism: Canavalia gladiata (assembly GCA_037954105.1). Classification (NCBI taxonomy): domain Eukaryota; kingdom Viridiplantae; phylum Streptophyta; class Magnoliopsida; order Fabales; family Fabaceae; genus Canavalia; species Canavalia gladiata. Next base: position 38,688,180 of record CM075664.1, on the reverse strand, counting down.
TCATGCAATGCGAATTCATACAAATTAGTGTTCAACATTCTAATATTACATAACTAGTTCCTAAAGTTCAGGAACCGTATGCAATCTAATTCTTCTGGTGATTTATAATGTTTCATGTGAAATTCGAGATTGCATCAAACGAGTGAACGACCTCTTGTTAGCAAGTTTTAATGGTACTATTCTTCTTGTTATTCCATGATCTTTATCTTCTTCCTTATGTTAGTTTAAAATTCTTTGATCACGAATGCATTGCTTGCTCTTAAATTTGTAGGCGTGATTGTGATCCGATTTATTTTTAGGAAATAAAGATAAGAGTTTAAATAAATATTATTTAATATATTTTATATATATTTTGAAATTGTTTAAAATTAGAATGTTGGCCTTACGCACACTTTTGTATTAGCAACACTATTATTATACAAATCCCTTCTATTTCTATAGGACCTAATTGGAGCTAGTTTGGGAATAGGTGATGGTTTAGGTTCCTTAAACACAACAAATGAAGGAAACCCATATGGGTACCAACCAAAGAGAGAAGATAGAAGAGATCTTGGGAACACAGGGTTTAACTTCTACAATTCTAGATTTATCACCAAAACCCGATTTTTAACTCAAGCAATACAAAGTCAAGCCTCGCAGATAGAAATTTATCACCTTTTTTTTACCTTCTTCAAATTTGAATCATCCCAACTCTTAGCACCATTTTCCCTATATTAATCAAATTATTCACAATTTTGCATTAAAATCCAACTTTAAAAGTTTCATTTTTGGTGCAGAAAAGCACACATCGGCCATGAAACAATGAAGTTGAGGTTGTTTAGGAGAATGGATTTACACATCAAGCCCAAAACGAAACTGGGATCAAAGGGGACTTTGTTGACAAATAGAGAGATCCACGATGGAAGAATAAGAACAGGGTCAAGGAAAAAGAAGATGGGGGAGAAGAAGAAAATTACCATTAGGTATTGTTAAAACAATGTCATTTGATGTCATCTCAGATTCCACATGCCCGTCAATTTTACAAATTAGCATGTTAACAGAGATTGGGAGTAAGGATTAAAGTGTACAATGTCTCCTAATGTTATGTCGGGCGTAAGGACTAAAATGCAAATTAGAGGCTAATTTGCATAAACAAATCAAGGATGAATTTGTTGATTAACTTATTAATATAATAATAAAATTTAACTTTAAATAAGGATAAACTCAGTCTCGTGATAAAATTTTTAAAAACTAATATATTAACTAATGTTAATAACTTTTCTCAATTTTTACCATTTGGTTTGAAGTGTTATATAAATATAAAAAGAAAGAGTACAAAAAAATAGAGACAATATATAATAGATTTGATATGGCAATGTTCTGAGTCAACGAGAAATGAGTTGTTATCTATATTATCATTTACCTTTTTGGAGAATCATTTGATCTTTACATTTTTTTCCTAAGGATATCCTTTGAACCAATAGGCATACCACATTTTTGGTGTATGGTGTGCTTTAAATTCAATAGCTGCTGGATATCCTTCTAGGATAACCAATCGTTGAAATACTTGCAGCCACTATAATGATGCAGTGACCCTTTTGGTATCTATGAACAAATCTAGTAAGTAGGTTGCTACTTCCTACAAGTTAATTATTCATTCTACTAGTTAATTATTTTCTGAACTTTCAGTTCACATTGATTTGTATGTATAAAAAAATTGGACAATTTTGGTGTGTTTCAACTAATTTTTTATGCCTTTTGTCCTTTTCCCTTTTATTTCCCTAGTGGTGGAAAAATCGATTTATCAAATTGACAATCTAAATATCTTGCTCAAAATAAATCAACTGTTAAATGATTCTATTTCCAAGCTGAAGCTGTTGAGCCCCACCGGACTGCAGTGATTAATAGTAGAATTGGATCATGAAAAAAAAAAATTTAATCTAGGATAAAGGAATTTCAATTATTTGAAAGAAATAGCAGTTTAGAAGCCATGCTTATCAATCTAAGATGATCTTTAGTTTAGTAAATGATTATAGTGAAACCATTAAACAGACCTTAAACGAAGTTCTACAAGAAGAGTAGCAGAATTGTGATATCACTTAGGCAATTAAATCAAGATAATGAATTGAAATATAAAATAGTAGTTGGGTTTAACATATGCCACGGTTGATTACCCTGCTCCAACCTCCTTAACAAAGATTGCCCAAGAATAATTATACTAGAATGTTTAAATTAGCAAAGAGCCAAGCAAAGTCCTTAATTTCAGATTCAGCAATATATCCCTGTAAGAGAAATTTAATGATCTCAAGCAACCATTTCAATTGAAAATAAACATGAAGATGTGATTTCTTGGTTAATTACTAAATATCTTAAATATATATAGAGTAATATTTTGCATCATGAAACTCAATTCTGAAAACGTTCCAAGTTTCTGCTCTTGAACATGTTTCTTCCAATTTTGAAAATTCTGAATATCTTGCCATTCATTTCATTGGAATAATTAGGAGTTTTCCTGAAGAGGCAACAGAAGATATACATTTCTTGCAGCCACAGTACCAAGTAAAAGAAAAGCAACAAGAGGCCTTTCAATCTGTGTCCTTCAGTAATCCTTCAGTAAAACTAATCCGAGTCTGTACAATCAAAGGTTCTTGACAATGTAGCACCTCATAGTTCATAGTATCATGTTGTGTGTTTGTTATGCTGAAAGCTTAGTTTTTTAGCTTTTTTGCTATTTCTGCAAGATATTTACCCTGGTAAAAGGCCTGCTGAAGTTCTAGCTCTGTAGGTTGGCGAGATCCATCGCCTGCAAAAGTTCCAGCGCCATATGCCGAGCCTCCTTTTACCTCATCCATCTCAAACATGCCACTTCCAAAAGTGTATCCAAGGGGAACAAAAAGCATTCCATGATGAGCTAATTGAGTTATAGTTGTCAATCTGCAACCATGACATAAAAGAGGAAACAGAAAACTAGAATCAAGTGGCCATAGGCTCATAACAGAAACCATATGGGAGTTATAAATGAAAATACCTCTTTCTAGTGGTAGTTCTTGGTAAAGCTAAAGAATGTCATTTAGAGTAATATCAATGTCTAGCATTGGCTAAGTAAAAGTAGTAGTTCCAATGTATGATCAACAATTATATAGAGGACAGGTCCAATTCATTCATTCATTATTGTTACTATCTAATAGAAAAGAGGTTTGCTTTCTTTTATATTTATGTGAAAAGAACCAAATGAAACATTTTCTGGGGAAATGGATACTTACGCTGATAGTTCCTGGCCTCCCCCATGAAAACCAGTACTCCAGAAGATTCCAGCCGGTTTGCCTGCCAGTGCTTGAGATGCCCATAGCTCACTGGTGGCATCAAAGAAAGCCTTCAACTGGCTTGGCATCATGCCAAAACGTGAAGGAAAACCAAATATGAAACCGTCAGCCTCCAGAAGTTGTTCTGGTCTTATGTCTGCTATATCATTTGGCTTAGGAGGGGCGTTCAACTTTTCCAATATTAGATCTGAAAGCATCTCAGGTACCTGTTTTCCGCAAACTCAAAACAAACCATTAACTAAGATTAAAAAATGGAGAAAACTTAGTTGCAGTGCCATTCGTGTTGTTGATACTGTTCTCCAATTGAAATTAAAGTTTCAACCCCATAATTGATATCTGTCTTTAATGCTCACCTTTATTGTCTTTGATGTTGATCTTTAATAAAGGTTAACATTAAAGGTTGATATCAGTTATTGGTCGAGGGGAAACTACAATCTTGATTGGAAAACTGTGCTAACAGCACTATTGCATCTAAATTTTATAAAATTGCAATCCACGATTGCAATTGTGGCCATTATTATATTGAATATTTTCCTATAATGCATAACAAATGCAATTGCAGCAGCTTTGCCATCAATTTTCCTAATTACAATACAACCCCAACAGCAATTAAAAACCAGAGGACTTATCATCCAAATATTTGCAAGAAACCTGCACATTCTAACTAATTGAAAAAATTACCCGCCAGAGGGATGCTTCAACACCTTCAACTGATGCTGCCCCTCTGTGTATCTCTCTTGCCATAGTGTCTACATGTCCATACAAGGAGTAATACCTGCAAAAATTAATGTGATACATCATAAAGCCATAAAACTCAATTTGTTATGTCATCATTTAATTTAATGAATTTGAGTTGGATAACTGCACATGACAGAAGAAAGAAAAAGCAAAAAAATGAGCAGTTGAAAGTATGCTTACACAACATAGACCTTGGTGATAGCCATCTTCAAAGATTGAAACACAAATCCCTTTTGCCTTGGTGCTTATAGTACTAACCCCTGGATGACCACAGGATCAAGCAATTAGGGTGACACGAGGAAGAGGAAATAAGGAATATTTTAGATAATAACTTGTAGAATTGATCAGTTTGTTAACAGAAACAGCAAATGAAAAATTTGACAGTTCTTCTACATGCAGTTACAGATGTATATGAATTATGCAATGTTCAATCCACAAACAACTTCAAATGGATGAATTTGGCTGATTATATGCCATTAATGACTTTTTTTAAATTAAATTAAAGTGACCCAAGCATGACCAGATGACAACAAATAAAAAATTATTGTTTAATTAGTGGTAGAGAAATGACGTATGGCCCTCACTCACCAAAGGAAAAATGTGATGAAGCCACCTCCATGAAAGATAAATAAGATAATGAGATAAACAACAGGAAAACTAAACAAAACAAAACAAAACAAAACTAGGTGAGTTGCAAAGTGAATATGATTTTGGGAAAAAAAACAACATAAAGCTTAAGGAGCAATCGAATTCTTCATCCTACAAACAAGTTAGGCAAATTCATAAAAGGAGAGAAACAAACCTTTGAATTCAGATGCTTGGAACTGAGAGAGGGTGGTTAGTAGATGATTCAGCATATATTTATATTTATTTAAAAAGAGTGTTTATTATAGAAGAAGCAAAGCTTGCGTCTGTTGGATGGTGTTAAGTTGGATAAAGATCTAATATTTACGTGGCACTGATAGAGACTCGTGATGTGAAGAGCAGAAATTTTTTTTATTCATTAATATACATTTATTTATATTTTATATATGTCGTTGAATTTAAAAAATAATCTGTCAACGTTAAACTAGAAATATTGACCAATAAATGGTAATGTTTACATGCAAGAGAATCCTTACAGTGTGAATAAATGTGAGTGACCATATGTCCATATCCTCTATGTACAAGTCAGATACACTTTCTTTTCTTCTTCTATGCAATAAAGTATAAACAAATATATTAATGTTTTGCATTAAATAATTCAATAAATGTTTGTTTAGAAACAGCAATAATATATGTTTTTGTTGGGGTTGATTAAGTGCCCATTTATCAATAGGATTTTTATGACATGGATTTTATTTATCAGTAATTTAGAAATACTAATTTAAGAAAGGGAAATAAAAAGTTATTAAAAAACTTCAAATATATTTATTCCTCCACTTATGTTTATAGAAAAATAGTATAAATATTAAAAAAATATAATTACTATTATTAATTTTAAAAAAAATTATTTATTTTTTAATGTATTCTTTATATATAATTTTTTTTATTACAATTGATTGATATAAGGAAATATATGAAAAAAAAATTAATAAAAATGAAATTAAGTACAAATTATAATAATTATATATTTAATATTTTTTAATAAAATTTTATTTTTGACTCTGAGCTATTACTTTAAGGGTTACGGTATAGATAATGAGTTAGCATTATTTTTAAAGTAATACTTATTTTACTTCTTATAATTTTCTAGTTTTTAAAAGGTTTTAGTAGTTATTTTCATAAAGTAATTTATAAATTTTATGAAGTATTTATTATTTTTTAGCAATCCTTAATAATTAGAATTATTAAAAATTTAAATCAAAATTAACAAAGATAAATATTAATAATAAAATTAAAGTTGAGATATTAAATATAGATAAAATTAATAAAATTATAATAATTGTTAAAATCTAAAAAAAACCAACTAAATTTAATTATTTTTGTTGATGTTTGTAATTTGGTTTAAAATGTCTCAAAAAAAGGATCACATAGAATCCTTCCTTCATCTTATTTCACATTCAAGGTTTGGAAGAAATATAATTAATATTTTAGATTTTATTAAAAATATTATTTAATTTTATATTATATTTTTTTATCTCTTATATTAATTAGGTTATTTAAAAAATACACTAATAATGATTAAGGGCATTGGCTATAGTAGGAAACATATTTAATTATTCATTGATATTTTAAAATAATAATCAAAGTAAAAACAATTAACAAAACATCAAATAAAATGAGAAGGAAAAATATTTGTTATAACCTTATTTTCAAATTTTATATTTTATAATCATGTATCAATATTATTATTAAATAATTTTGTTATTTAAAAATCAAAAGATTACAATTATATGTTTGATATTATTCTATGATTACTTTTAGTTTTCACTTAATTTTATCTTTTTCTATATTAATGTATTTTTCAAAGTATGTTTTAAAATTTAAAGAAACAACATTCTATTGGGATTTTATATACTGAATTAATATATTTCTAAAAATTATTTCAAACAATATCCTTTTTGTTCAATTAATATTTTTAAAAAAATCTCTCATACGTAGGATTAGAAAATTAACTTTTGTTATAATAATAATAATTTAACTTTATTATTTATTTAATTTGTATATATTAAAAAATAGATAATATTATTTGATATATAAATTATATTATATTTATAATATTATAATATAATTATTTATTATATATTATTTTTATATAAAATAAATATCAAATAATATAGAAATAGTATAATAATGATATATAAAATTATTTATGTTGAATGATAATAATTAAATAATATATAAAATAAAAATTTGTATAATTATATAATACTTTTTATATTATAACCGCACCATTATTATTATCTCATAAATGTAATTCTTATTCTCACCTCTATCACTACCATCATTGTTGCTGTGATTATCACCGTTACAATGGTAAGAAGGTCAAATTGAGTTAGATTTATAATGTTTAAATTTGACTTGTTTAAAAACTTTGAGATATGAACATGGATAGATTATTTTGATGTGAACATGGATCTCTTACTTGTCAAAGATTTTTTGTAAGATTTATAAATCTACAAGATAAAAAAATAATTAAATAGATTTAAAGCGCATACACGATAAGGAATCAAGTTATCTAAGAGTAATTTTAATTAGAGCTGTTCCGTTTAATAACTCTTATAAATAATTAAATTTTATCAATCCAATCATTAGATTAATAAATTATATTATATAAATTATCCTTACAAAATTTAAAAAATATTTAATATTTTATTAAATAAATTTAAATTAAGTTTTTTAGAAATAATTTTATTAGAGTTACTTTACTTAATAACTTTTATAAATAATTAAATTTCAATAATTCAACCATTAAATTAATAAATTATATTATATAGATCATTCTTATACAAATTTTATAAAGTTTGAAAAAATGTTTGATATTTTATTAAATAAATTCAAATTAACAGATATTATAAGAGGTATATTATCTGTTAATTTGAATTTATTTTTTAAAATATGAAACATTTTTTAAATATTATGAAATTTTGTAAAGATAATCTATCTAATATAATTTATTAATTTAACAGTTGGATTGATAAAATTTAATTATTTATGAGAGTTATTAAACGGAATAACTCTAACTAAAGTTACTCCTAAAATAATTTATCTCTCCTTGTATATATTATTAAAAGGTTCACAAACTTAAAGTTTTTTATGAAAATATATTTTAGTATTTTTTAAATTATAAAATATATTAATTTAGTCCTTATTAATACCATTTGTATAAAAAAAATAAATTAAAATTATTTAATAAAAAATTTTATAATTATTTATTTTCAAAATATTACACCAGGTGATGGTGACGTATATAAATATGGTATATTATTGTACAAGATCACGTAAGGAGAGATTAAGGATTGAATTATAGTCTCTTAAGGATAAACAAAAATGACAAAGGATGATTTTATCTCGAAGATAAGAGAAAATCATATAAGATTTATTTTGTTTGAAATGAAAAATTTTAATTTTTAACAAATCATGTAAATATATTAATATTATATAAATATAATATATTAAAATAAATACTATACAAATATAATATATTAAAATAAATATAGTAAATATAAACATATAATATAAAGATAAATAAGTGTCTAAATAAGCTAAATAAATTTTGTTGTAAGTCTAAATTTGACTTATTTATATAAATTTTTTTTGAACAAATCTTATTCTTTTTTATTTATCGAGTCAAGATAAACTTTAAACAAATTGAATCATAAATTTCTAACGAATTTTTTTATTTCCATCCTTAATCACCATCACTATAATAATAATATTATTATTATTATTTTAATTATTTAATTGTATTATTTTTATATAATTTAAATTTTAATTAATTTTTTATTTATATATTTTGTTATAAATTTATAATAAAATAATAAAATAGAATGATTTAATTTGCTTGTACAATAGCTTTTAAAGATTAAAAACTAAAAATTCAGTTAAACATTTTTAAAATTAAAAAAAAAATTATTATCAAATACATTATAAAAACTACTTTTAAAAATTTAAATTTATCAAATATAAAATTAACAATTTTTAACGGATTAAAATTATATTTAATTATAACTAAAGGAACTATAAGCTTATTAAAATTAAAATATTTTATTAAAATATGTTTAGTAAAATATTTCTATTAGTTAAAAATCGAAATTATTTATGAAAATGTTTTTTAAGATATGTTAGCTTTATTTAATAAAATAACTTATTTTAATTACTATTAACATTTTTGAGACAATTATCAATATTAAAAAAGTTACTTAAAATAATTTTTATATTTTTTAATTTTTAAATGATTTAATTTTTTATTTTTAATATATTTTATATAATTTAATTATATATTTATTTATTTTATAAGTTTAGTATTATTATTCTTTTATGATATTCTTAATTCTAATAAATTTACTTGTATATTATTATAAATTATTATATTTGAATTTTTATTTTAATATATACTATTTATTTTATTTTATTAAATAAATTATTGAAGCATTTTATCAAAAATAAAATTATAAAAATAATTAATTTTTTAATTTTTATTAAAAAATTTATTTATTTAAATTTTAAAAAATTATTTTTATTTTTAAAAAATAAAATTTCAGTTAATTAAATTTTAATATAAATTGATGCAATTATCTTTAGAATAAGTATAAGTCTTAAGCATGAGTCTGCTGAGTTTTCTATTATAATTTTAATAAATTAAATATTTTTAAATTAAAAAAATAAGATGATAAAAAAAATAATATATTTAAAAGTATAATAACAACGAGATTGAAAATATTTTTATTAAAAATTAATTATATATTATAAATATTTATTGAAAAATTGTTATTTCTACTAAAAATATTCAAAAAAATATATCATATTATGATAAAAAATTAAATTAAAAATATTAAAATTTAAAAAAATGTATAATATAATTTGAAATTTATACTAAAATATTAATTTTAAATTTTTTACTGCATTATATATTATAAAATATATTTAAATTTATACTAATATATAATAAATATTCATACTAATATATATTTTAAAAATAATTAATTTATTACACAATTTTATTTTTAAGTATTTTTTTGCTTTAACATTTTAAATTAAATTAAAATTATAATATATATAAAATATATTTTTTATTATAATTTTATAAATTTAATATTTAGTTAGTTTAATATTCAATTTGAATATATAAATAATTAAAATATATGTAATAATATCAATCAATTTATAATGATATTTAAAAATTATTAAATTTAAATTTAATATAAAAGTTAGAAGTAATATATTTTTCATTATAATTTTAATAAATTAATTGTTGTTAAATTGAAAAATGTTGAGAGGGGTAGATGAACTAAATTTAATATAATATATTATAAAAGTATATTAATATAAATATTAGAAAATAACATATAAATAAATGATACTTAGAATATTTTTATTAAAAATTAATTATATATTATAAATATTTTTTAAAAACTATTATTTCTATTAAAAATATTTATTTTTATCAAAATATTTTTAAAAAATCATAATAAATATTTTAAAAATATTATATTATAATCAAAAAAATTATAAATGTAAAATATATTATGATATAAGAAATTGTATATTATAATTTAAAATTTATATTAATATATTAATTTTAATTTTTTTACTACATTATACATTGTACAGAATATTTAAATTTAGATTAATACTAATTCAACTTTATTTTATAATAATTTTAATATATATTATTATCCTAATATTGGTATTCACTTTATTATTATTATTATTATTATTATTATTATTATTATTATTATTATTATTATTCAAACCGTTAACTATGTCTTAAAAATGATTTATATGAAATAAATGTATTATACTTAAATCTAGAAATTATGCCCGATTTAAATTTTATAAAATTTAACTCAATTTAATATATTTTTATGAAGAAAGAAGAAGAGAATAATATATCTAATGAATGAGATAATAAAAAAAGAAAAAAATTAGGGAGAAGATGAAGAAAATAATGTATTTAATAATGAGATAATAAAAAATACAAAATGTGTAATTAAGCTATATGAATGAAAAAATATTAGGGTTTAGGTCGTCGATAGTTTTTCTTAATTATTTCCTCTAATACTATATAGAACTCACAATATCTGCTTTTAAAAATAACTACTTAAAAATAATCCAGCAAAAAAATTTAAAAATTTTATATAATAATGAGTCATAATTGAAAATTAACTCAAATTTATGTCCATGTAATTAATTAGTCTATTAAGATGGTATTAAGTAGTGCAATTCAATATCAATTAAATATAATAAAAACAAAAAATTAATTTACAAATAAATAATATGGATTAACATCACCCACTAATCCCTCCCCATTCCTTTCTCTCTCCAAAATGAATTTCATTCAGGAGTTACACCGTTATTAATTCCTGACCTTTGGATAAAGCACATAATCAATGGCTACTAATTCATGTGGGTACCATTTTTTCACCTGATAAACAACCTTAAGACCTGGCCATAAATAACATACTTTCACTTCTGAAATACTCTCCTTCAAGCTCCTCTCATACAATTCATGGTAAAAGGAATAGATCATGATATGAAAACATAAATGCCAACAACCCTTTCCTTATGGATAGATCAAGCACTCCTTTGACAGCCATAGATAGGTTCTTATGGGGCCAATGCCAACAAAGCCACTTCCCTCACCAGCAACTACAGTCACATAACATTGCAAGGAAAAATGATGCAAGTCTTAGTGCTGAGGAGTTGTGCAGTTTTCCATCCTCTGATGGATCAACCTATAGGTTTATGTGGCCTAACACTCAAGATTCAAGCTTTTTTGATGGGCTCATAGCAAATGAAGAGGTTTTGAAGTGGACTAACATCAACCAAACCCCTACCACATTGTGCCTGAAAGAAAATAAGCAATGTTCAGGTAAGAATGCCAAAGTGGTGGGAAAGAAAAGTCAAAAAGAGTCTTGTGTGGCTTGGATCAAAGGACAGTGGAATCGAGAAGAAGACAGGTTGATTCTTTTGTATTTTTTATATGCTTTTAGTTTGGTTTTCTTGTACTAATAAAGATTTTAGTTGATTTTTATGTATTTGGTATCATTGAAGGAAACTGATAAGGTTGGTGAAGCAATATGGTGATAGAAAATGGGCTGAAATAGCTGAGAAATTGGAGGGAAGGGTTGGCAAGCAGTGTCGAGAAAGATGGAATAATCATTTGCGTCCTGATATTAAGGTTTGTTAATGGCTTTTATAAGGGTTACTTACACCCTTGCATGATCATGGATCATTCTTCAACAAAGTTGCATGAAACGTTACAACTAACTACAGTTTAACTTGAAGTTTATGATATTTTCTTAATTATGGATTCTTGATTTAGATTCAGACAATCAAGGGTCTGTCTTTTTGTTTTTCCTGGTGAAAATCTAGTATATATTTTTGGTATCTGCATGCTAGTCGTTCATCTAGATTTTTCCTTTTATTCCTTCTTAATTGCTAAAATTATATAGTATTCTTCGTATGTGAAGAACACTTCTATATGGACCTTGAATTTTTTTGTAATAAACCATTTTAGTATACTCAAGAAAATTTTATTGATGTAACCAAAGTAAAGCTTCCTCCATTATTTTCATAGCTATACCTAGTATAAATGACACTACCATCGATTAAGGTATGCATTTCTTTTTAGCATGACAACAATTTACCACAAATATAATCAACCACCTTGTGTCTTGTTATGAGGTTCACACTTAATCAACCACCTTGTGTCTCCTTATAAAAGAAAATATACATACAAAATAGTAGTACACATTCGGATACAAATTGTACTTTGGCATTTTTCAGAAAATGTTAGCATCTTTTTATAGAAAAAAGTAAGATATATCCGAATATGAAATACTGTTTCGTATGTACCTTTATACATATATTTTTTTTTTCATATCTAAGAAATTATAATAGAATGACACATTTGTCACATTTTTTTCATATAACATAATTTCCATTTTATTGATTTTTAGTTAGTTTTACAATATCCAGTTACAACATAGCACTTAAACTATTTATATATTTTCCTTGACAACAAAACTCTTTTACCAGAAAGATAGCTGGAGCGAAGAAGAAGAGAGGATATTAGTAGATACTCATGCAAGGATGGGAAATCGCTGGTCTCAGATAGCAAAGTTGATTCCAGGAAGAACAGAGAATGCCATAAAGAACCATTGGAATGCCACCAAAAGGAGACAGAATTCAAAGAGAAAGAAGAAGACACAAAGCTCTAATGCAAAGCCACGTTCTTCTATACTTGAAGACTACATCAAAAGCAAGACTCTAATTAGCAGCACCAACCCCATCAACACCACACAAAGCATCACCACTTCCACAGCTACAACACACACAACACTCTCTGAGGACCCTGCATCAAACCAGCTAAACATTGTGTTATCTGAACCCTCTGAATCTTTTTCCAATGAGCTACTCTTCATGCAAAATATTTTCAGTGAGAATCAGAATCTGGAATCGCTTGGTAGTGTTGAACTTGAATCTTCTATGCACAATGAGAGGCCTTCAATCTCCTACTTGGATTTTTCTGAAACAAATGTTGATCATGTTGCTGAGTGTGGATTTGTGTGTTCCATCCAATACCAAGATAAAAATAACATGCACTTCGATGATACTAATAGTAATAATCTTCTCCCTGGAGAGACTCATTCTACCACTTTAAATCACCTTCCTTCGGATCTCTATCTCTGTCAATTGTTCAATGTAGCCACCGGTTATGGGAATTAAAGCCGCGACAAACTTGATCGTACTTCAGAAGGAAAAAGAGACATGGATTTATTAATAGAGTTTGCTTCTTCTTCTTAACTACTTAGTTCAAAGTGTCTTATTGTGAACTATTCAGTGTTTGGACTTCTCAACTGCAATAATATTTGCATGCAATGTACTGCTTTTTCATAACTCCTCTTCCATACCCTTATGTCATTTTTATTAATCGTTTAGTTGCTCAATTTTTCTGAATTCGAAATCTTATGAAGAATGGTTAAATGTGTATGAGTTAACAAAAATTCATTACATGAACTTTGAGCAAATTTTTAGTAATTTTATAATATCTAGTCTTTTGACACAGTTAATACTTTGAGTAGGGAAAATAACTTGTTAGATGTCATGATTTTAATGAATATATATATATATATATTGTCAGAATGTCAAGAGCATTTAGAACGCTGGTAAATCACAACTTCAATTGAATCCAGCTATATCTAACTAACAGAAAGATAAATACTATTTTTCGTGTTTTTTTATTTATTTTTAAGATTTTTTATTATAAATGAAAGTGTATGGTATATGTTTTTTTTATTGTTTATGAAAGTGAGTGGTTTATATATAAGATCGAGTTTGAAAAGTTATATGGTTTTTTTTTAATTATTATTTATGAGTGAATGATTATGCATATATGAATGAATATGAAGGATAAATTTGCTAAAAGATTGTGGATACTATACATATGTTTTTCTTTTTATTTATTGTGTAGATAACTGTTTAGAATCTAATTTAGAAAAAAAATAAATCTTTTTCTTACAATTTTTATTTTCATTTTATTGGCTACGGTTATGAGATGTGAAAGGTCATAAGGGCCATTAATTTGTAATAAAAAGCATTGAAGCTTTGTAAGTGTAAATTGCCTAGACCGAAAAAGGAAGTTAATTAAGACAGTTTTGTGAAGATTGAAATAGAACGTTACTTTTAGATTTTGATGGAATTAATATTAAAAGATTTTATTTGAATGGAATTAAAAAAAAGAGTTTATTTATTTGAATATAAAAATAAATTAAGAAGAAAATAAAAAATTAAGAAGAATTATTTGTATTTGAATGAGAAGATAAAAGTCCTTTCATAAATAAAATAACTAAAAAGTCACCCTTTTGACTCATTTCTAAGCGCTCATCCTGCAATGAAGCAAAATGCCCTTTTGCACAACTGCGCCTGTCGCTTATTCTTTATATACCAAAAAGAACTACACAATCTTTAGGCTTGTCCATATTTGTATAATTATATGTAATGGAAATTATTCCAAGAGTTAAACATTACAGATTTATGTTAATTGTATAATACATCAATAACAAATATCAGTATTTTATATCTCTTAGTAATTATATAATTATTCATTGGTTTTGGAAATTAATGTATAACATCATGCATTATATGATTAACGTACTCTCAGAATATCTTCTCTAAAATCTTAATTTTTATTAGATAAAAAATTATAAATATTGATATGAACTTGTTTAAATAATTGAATTTTTTTAGTGATATAAATTTTAAAAAAAGTTATATCAGGTGACATATAAAAATTATAAAAATGTTGGTTGTACATAGGATGTGTAGAAAAAAGTCCGCCCGAAACCTTTCAAATTGGGGCCCATTTGTGGGTTGAAATCGGGTTGGACAGATCAAAATTGACGGATAGATGCAAAGAAAGTTGTGTAGGATCAGTTTTCGATTTAATAACCGAATTTAACCGAACCAATCCGCCAAGTATGCATATACTCTTTTTTTATTAATTTTGCATCCCCTTTCTTAATGTTGGGCTTTACTAATTTGACTCATCCCAAAAATGTTAATTCCAATTTTTCCTGTTCGTTGTGTTTGTCTAAGTCGTCCTTATTTGTAAGTTTTGAGTGTCTCTTTGCTAGGGGTGGGCATTAACATGCCGCCGACCGAAATCCGTTGAAACCTATCAAAAAACGGTTTGAAGGGACGGGTAAGAAGGTCAGAAAATTTCAACGGGTAAAGATGGGTGGTTAATGACGGGTTAATGCAGTCGAAGACAGATTTTGCAACCATTATCCGTCGGAAACCGAACCCGACCGAAATCAGTAAGGTTTGTCGGATTTTTTGAGCTTTTTGCTGGAATCAATGGCTTCCTCACCGGATTTCATTGCTTCTTCCTTTGAAAGCTTTCAAACTCATACCTTTTCTCCAAATCCTAACCTTCATCTTTGTTTTTGCCATAACCACATATATTTGAAGCTTCCTGTTGCCGGATTCCATGGCTGTCTGGAATCCGGAAAGTTTTACCTTCGTCCTCCACTGCTCTCAACCGATGTTGCCCACCCGACCAAACCGACCCTCGATTTTACCCGTACCCGAGTAACTCGACTATATCAATGAACGGAATCAGATGAGATATCTTCAAGTTTGGTTTTCGGCGGATGAAATTTTTCCAGTCCGAAACCGCCCGAACCTGTCCAACGAACACCCCTACTCTTTGCTACTTTACTAAGACTTTGACTTTTTAGGATTTCTAGGATTGTGTTTTTTACTTTTTTATTGTTTAATGTCGTTTTTATCTTTTATTTTTTTTATAGTATCGTATATTTCCATCTTATTTATTTTAATATTTGGTTTCTATTAGGATTTGGTAAAATTTCTCACTTTTACTGTTAATATTTATGAATTGCTATTTTTATTTTATTTCAGTGTTATGTTGTAATTGAAAATATGAGTCTAATCTACAGTTTTAATAGTCGCATAGTCTCATCTTTATTAAATATTCATTTTAATTTTATTTTGAAGGTTAGGGTTTGTTCATTGTAAATCTTTCTTACATGTATCCAACTACCAATAAAAAAGGCAAGAAGTTGATTATTAGAAGGTGATGTTATTAATTTCTTTAATTGTAATTTAAGAATTTTTTTTTACAATAATTTATATACTAATTTGTTTATCTGATTTTATTATGTTTACTATGTATACTTTTTAAGGTTGAATTCCTTTAATTTGACCTAATACCTAATACAAGTTCTGTTAGTCTGTATCTTTTACTAAGCCACTGAAATCTGAGGAGTCCTGATTCCTTTTACAAAGATATATGAATATTAGTGAATTTTTTATATAAGTTATCTATATTCATGTTTATTTGATATCTATTCTTGTATGATTTATTATGTTTATTTATGAATCTGTAATTTATTTGAATATCTTATTTCTATTTGTATTTCTAATTTATGTAAATTATTTTGTATATGGTTCGAGTTGAATGGTGGAAGATCTAAATCAAAAGGTATTTTTTCCTCTTTTGTGATATCGATCTTCTTTATATGTAATTTTAGAGTTTTATTTTTTTTACAATAATTTATATACTAATTTGTTTATTTGGTTTTATTGTGTTTAATGTATGTATTGTTTAAGATTGAATCCCTTTGATTTGGCCAAATACAAGTCTTATTAGTTTGTGTCTTTTACTAAGTCAATGAAGTTTGAGAGGTCTTGATTCCCTTTACAAATGGTATATAAATATTGGTAAGTCTTTTATGTAAGTTATCTATATTCATGTTTATTATATTTTTTGTTCTTTTATAATTTATTATATTTATTAATGAATCTGTAATTTATTTGAATATTTATTTCTATTTATATTTCTAATTTGTCTAGATTGTTTTACATATGGTTTAAATTGGATAGTGAAAGACCTAAATCAAAAAGTATTTCTTTCTTTTTTGTGATATCTATCTTTTCTACTTCCACTTTATATTTACCTTATTTTTATTTAATATTTCTTTGTGTTTGTAATTATAAGTTATGACTTGATTTATTTTTTTGTTCAATTGCATATGCCTAAAGGTAAATTAGTGAATTTTCCTTTTGAAAGTGCTGAAGTTTTCACTGTTGCATCTTACCATTTTTCATTTCCTCTGTCAGGTTTTGTTAATTTATATACTGATATATTTTTATTATTATATGATGTTTATTATTATAATTGTGCAATGATAACTTAGTTAAAATTGATCTAATTGTTCCCAATAATTCTTTGGTTTTTTATGAGATTAATGCATGCTTAATGAATGATGTTTATTATTAATTCTTTGGTCTTATTTGATATCAACGAAACGTTTTGCTAAGATTATATCATGTATGATCCTGTGTTATACTAGCTTCTGGTCTATGATGCTTAAACTGATAAATTCTTTATTATTCCTCCTTTTACATGATACTATACTTTGGCATATGTTTTCTATGATGTTTGTTCTTAGAAAATTTGTAATATCCTTATTCTCTGTATGATGATTGATCTGTTAAAATTTTAAAGTCTCTCTTCTTCTATGATGCTTGATTTGAGAAAATATTAAAGACCCTTATCTTCTATGATACTATACTTTGGTCTATGATGTGTGTTCTAGTATATTTTTTATTAGCCCTCCTCTTACATGATATTTTTTATTCGTTAATGTTTGAAGACCCTCCTATTCTATGATGTGTGATGGGGATTTTAAAGTTCCTTTTTTCCTATATATTCTATATATGATGGTTGATTGAGAAATTCTTTAAAGTTTGTCTTCTTCTATGATGCTTGACTTAGAAAATTCTTTCTTATCTCCTTCTTCTTCTTTTATGCTATACTTTGGCATCTAATTTGTGATGCTTGATTGAGAATTTTTTTTATCTTCGTTTTATTCTTTAATGCTACACTCTGATTTTTAATCTATGGTGTTTGACTAATTTTTTTTAATATTCTCTTCTTCTATGATGTTGGATTCTAGTCTCTCTTCTATGATGCTTGATTGAGAAACTTTTTTAATCTCCCTCTTTTCGTATGATATTGCATTCTGATCTCCCTTCTATGATGTTTGATTAAAATTTTTTTAATTTCCCTTTTCTTCTATGATGTTGCGTTCTAATCTTCTTTCTATGATTCTTGACTGAGAAATTTTTTTTTATCTCCCTCTTAGTCTTTGATGCTAAACTCTTGTTTGTAATATGTGATGCTTGATTGAAAAACTTTTTTAATCTCTCTCTTCTTCTATGATGTTTCATTCTGATCTCCCTTTTATGATGCTCGACCAAGAAATTTTTTTACCTTCATCTTCTTCTTTGATGTTATACTTTGGTCTGTAATATATGATGCTTGATCAAGAATTTATTTTAATTTCTCTCTCTTCTATGATGTTTCATTCTGATCTCCCCTTTATGATGTTTGATTAAGAAATGTTTCTAATCTCCCTCTTCTTTTATGATGTTGCATTCTAAGATTAATTCTATAATGCTTGATTGAGAGTTTTTTTAATCTCCCTCTTCTTTTATGATTCTGCATTCTAATCTCCCCTCTATGATGCAGACTGAGAAATTTTTTTATCTCCTTCTTCCTTGATACTACACTCTGGTCTCTAATCTGTAATGCTTGACTAAGAATTTTTGTTAATCTTCCTCTTCTTATATGATGTTGCATTTTAATCTCCCTTCTATGATGCTTGATTGAGAATTTCTTTTTTAATCTCCCTCTTCTTCTGTGATGTTATACTATGGTCTCTCTTGTGTGATTTGATCAATAATTCTTAGATTGAGATAAATTATATTTTCCTCTTGTGTGATCTCATCTTGGAATGTTTACATCTTTTCTATAATATTTTTTACCTTAGTATGAATTTGGCCAATGATGATCAAGCAGTGTTGAATGTTTCCCTTTTATTTTGTAATTAAATTGAGATTTAATTCTCATCAAGGATAAATGAAGTTGATTGGATAATGATGTGTGATCGAGTTAGATTTTAGTTTTAAGTTGAGCTAGAGAGGTAACAGACTTAGCAAACCAAACATAAATGCCAACAAAGTTCCTCTTATCTTAATAGTTAGCCCTAGTTGGTAATATTTGACTATGACTTCTTCATTCTAACAGTATGGAGCAATTTAGTCAACATATTTCCACCTCTAATACTGAACAACCATTAACTACAAATGTTGGTGGAAATCCACAAACAACAAATAAAGTTGTTATTCCCGAACAATCTCAGCCAATCTTAAAAATCCAAAAAATGAAAGCCAAATTCAAGTGGAACTAGATCCACTTTACATGTTTGAGACCATTACAACAAATTACTTGTAGCTGAAGATACTACACCTCAAGCTGCTTGTAATATTGTAGCAAAAGTTTCTACTATCATCCTAAGATCTATGACACCTAATTCATGACTTTCTACCTTATAAGATGCCCAAAGTAATATCAATAATGACCGCACTCAAATAAATTTATCATTTGGGGTCTAATAAGAGTAGAGAAAGTTTAGGTTTTCATGATGTTAGCCAAAGATTTAATGTAGAGGCTTGTAGGAAGGTTCTTGCCATCTTTGTCATCCTAGATGAACAACCATTTAAAATTATGGATGGTGGGAATTTCAAACTCCTTTATAAGCAGTTGTAATCCCAATTTATCCCACCATCTAGACACACAGGAAAAAGATTGCTATCAATTGTATTTGGATGAAAAAATCATATTAAGGGCATTCTTTAGATCCAATAGTAATAGAGTTTTCTTAACAAAAAATTGCTGGACCTTTGTTTAGAACTTGAATTATTTAACCTTGACCATTCATTTTATTGATAATGAATGGAACTATAGCAAAAAAATAATCTATTTTTCAATAATTTCTAACCAAAAGGGTGAAATAATAGACAAACAAGTAAAAGAAGTGTTGAGAGAATGAAGAATTAAGAATATTTTTTCAATTATTATTGACAATGCATCTTCCAATGATGTGGCCATTAATTTTCTAAAAGAATTAAATTCTTTCAATGCACTAGTCTTTCAATGCATAAGGTGTTGTGCTTACATCCTTAACTTGGTGGAAAATGATGGATTAAAGGACATGCAACACTCAATGGTGGAAAATGATGGATTAAAGGACATGCAACACTCAATATCTAGCATTCATAATGTTGTTAGATCCTCACCCTAAAGTTTATCCAAATTTAAAGAATGTTGATTATTATAAGATTACATGTAAGAAACTAGTGAGTCTAGATGTACCTACTTGGTGGTAGGGGTGAGCACAGATCCGCCACCATTCAAAATTGTAAGTAACCGAAGAATAATCGATATAAACGGATGGGTGTTACATTTTTTCAGATTATTCGGGAAAAAAATCTATGGTTAAATACAGATTGGATCGGTCGGAGACGGTTTTGAAAAATTTTATCGTCGGAAACCGAACCCGACTGATATATTATCAAATGTTAATGTTCAGTGTTCCTGGTATTTCTATTCTTTCGCTGTTCCGATATACTATCTGGTTTTATATTCTGTTTTTGGTTTAGTGTTTTGTAGTTTTGTATTCTGTTTTTGGTTCAGTAGTTTTTTGTGATTTTATGCTCAGTTTCTGGTTCAGTATGGTTTTGTGCTTCTTTATTCTGTTTCTGGTTCATGTTTCGTGGGTTTATGCTCTGTTTCTGATTCTAAAAATAGAGTATAAAATTTATAAACATAAATAAAATCAGATTCAACTAAAACTCCAGCAAAAAATAAAAAAAAGATCGACTAAACCCACCCGCATAACCCGTCACCGATATAACTCGAAAACCGAATGGTTACTATATTTTTTCGGTCAAAAATGGTTGAGATTATTAGAAGTTTGGTTTCGAACGGTTCTTAATTTTTCAACCCATAACCGTTCGAAACTGACTATTGAGCACCCCTACTTGGTGGAACTTAACTTATAAAATGTTAGAGTTAGTTAAAAGATACTAAGTTGCATTTGATAAGTTGGAGTTCGAGGATCATAATTTTATGGAATATTTTGGGACAACAACCACACCATCTAGTTCTGATTGGGAGAATGCTAGGATGTTCATCAACTTTTTAAAAAAATTTATGATGCAGCTAATATATTTTCTGTCTCTACTCATGTAACTATTCATGCTACATTCCTTTAGATTTTACTTATCTATTGTAAGTTGAATTAAGATTCTATGAACTTAAATACTATTTTTGCTGTCATGGGATATGAGATGAAAAAAATGATAAGTATTGAGATCGGGTTATTCATACAAATAACCTTCTCTATTTTAAAATCATGCTTGATCCTAGGTTTAAGTTTAATTATGTTTAATGGTCCTTTTGCGATATCTATCCAACTGAGAGTACTTTGTTGTTAAGTTAGTCTTTAGTGTGAAGTTAAGTATGTATAGAATCTACCAGTGGTACGTTGCTCTCAATGAGCAATAACATAGTCTTGCTCAATCCTTTCAACATTCAGTTTAGTCTAGTTTAGTTGAATTCAACCCTCTTGTAGTTGTTGGCCATACTTCTAGAACTGATGCTTTTAGACTGGATCAAAGAAAAAAAAATTCAATTGATGTAAGAAATGAAATTGAGAGGTAGCTAAGTGAACCATGTGTAGATTATGATGAGAAATTTAACATACTTTTATGGTGAAAACAAAATACCTACTATTTCCCCACAATGTCCATCTTACCTAATGATGTCTTAGTCATTCCAATATTCATTGTGGCTTCAGAGAGTGCTTTCAGCAGAGGGGGTAGGACGTTGGACACCTTTAAAAGTTTTCTATCCCCTTGAATTATTGAGGCTCTTATTTATACACAAAACTGGTTAAATCTCTCCACTCAACACTTTAACAATTGTCTATTCAATGAGGACTTAGAACTTTTAGAAAAGTATTATTAGGTACTTTTTATTTTATCTATTTCTTTTTTTAATTGTTATGTTGTTACTCATTTATTTGTTAATTGTGTTTGTTACTTGTACATGCCTCCAAGAATTGGAAAACTCTGAAGGAGGTGGATCTAATAGGGGAATTGGAGTTGGAGAATGGTCTTCCATTCAGTCACAACCGAGTAACCTGAGTTGATACAAAAGAGTAAAATGTTAAATTTACTCTTTCTTAATTGTGTATTTTATGTAAGTTTTACAATTTTTTTTAACTGCTGTTGCATTTCTTCTTACTCTTACAGTATTCAAATCTTCCATTTTTTTTGCGTTCTAAAGTATATTTTTTGACTTAATTATAATTGATGACTTTAAAATTGGTCTATCTATTAAGGTTTAATTTAAAATAAAGCTCACAGCACAAACTCTGTTGACCTTAATTCTAAAGTAAATTGTTTTTAAACATTTAATTATCTTTCACTATTTCTATTGATTAAGATTTTATTATCTATGCATTGTCCAATACTATGATTTCTATTTATTTATATCTCTAATAGTGAAAAATTATGGATTGATGCTGTATAAGTAATGAAGGAATGAATGATGATGCTTATATGCTTTAATAACAATGTCTGCATCTGGTAATTCAATGACCCTCTTGTTAATTGTTATGTACTTAGTTGTAGCTCTTATTTCTGTTTATGTCTGCCCTTAACAGTGAAAAATAAACTTAACAGTGAAAAATGTTTATTCAATATTCATGACTTTTTGTTGATGTTGATCATTGATGCTGCTTCTATTGATATGCTAATTTCTAATCATGGTATTCTTTTATTAATTATATTATCTTCAATACATAATTAACTAATTTAATTTTATCTTATCGTAGGTTTTGCAAATAACTTATGATTATATCCACAAGAATGTAACTATTAACATCTGTTAATAATTTATAATTTGTAAATTAATTTGTTTTTTTTATATAATTTTTTTTGTGTAATTATATTTATTTAAAAATAATGTGTAATGTTGTATAATATGTAAATTAAAATTTCAGTTAAGCTAAACTTAAGTTTATTTATTTTAAATATTTTGTATATGAATAATAAAATTACAAATTTAAATATATTTGAAATTAATTTAAAATTATAATTATATATTCAAAATTAATGTGTATTTTTTTAAAATTTAAACTTTAAGTGTTATACATAAATTTTTTACACCTTATTTAATACGATATTATGATATAAGATTTTAAGAATTAAGCAGGTAAAAATTCAAGTTTTATTATTCATAATTTTTTAACATTAAAGTAAAGTACCAAATTCACCACAGATTAACGATTTCTAAACAATAAAATAATAGTTCAAAAATTATTAAAATTCAGCACTACAAAAAAAATTTTCTTAACTTACAATGACAGTCCAACTAGAGTGACCCGACTACACTACCTATTACCCACATAACCCTACATCTGAATAACGCGATTACATTGTTGAACGAAAACGACGCATATACATTAGAAAGTCAGTTTCTAACGATATTGGATTTTGCTATCCAAACTTGTCCTATAAGTACTTAGTTGCACATGTTGTTTGATATGTATTTGATATAAGTACCCTTGGTTGCACATATTATTTGATATGCATTTGATATATATCAATTACGATGAAAGAAAATGAAAAAAAATATGATCGAAAAATATTTAGATAAAAATAATATAAAATATATAGGTTGTCTAGCTATAATATTTAGCTAAAGAAAGAAAAAGTTGTCTTGCTATATTTTTTTATATTCATTTGAAATGTTTCTATATAATATATATTCTATAGTATAGTTAATTATTTCATTCTCCTAGCATTTTCTATCATTGATAAAGAATACAAATATGAAAACTCCTATCTTGTAATGTGGAGCAAATCAACATAAACGAGGATGACTCTTTCCGTCCAACAACTCACGAAACCACAAGCACAATAAATAAACATTATTCTCGACATCCTACTATATACCATTTTCTTTTGGACAATAAAAACATTTTTCAAACACAAACTTTTGAATTATCAATATACATTTTCTAAATAAAAAATAAAAATGACGTAGAAATATTGATACACATATAACAACACCCAAACAATCAAACATAGAATATGACATACATATCAACCCCAAATGCTTCATTCCTGCTGAATGACCATACTGTCATTATATTCTCTGGTTCCCTTCAACACAACGACGAAAACACCATTCTTTTTATGGTGACGTGGCGACCACAGTCACTTCTGGGAGCTTACGTGGATGCAAGAACACCCTGAGCCCATTCTTCATGAACAAGGTAAGAGACATCTTCTGCTCCACCCGGTGACCGGGAACTAGCGATAGCCGGTAACGCAAGAGCACAGCGGCAGCCACAGACTTCATCTGCAGGTAAGCCAAGTCCTTCCCCAAACAGATTCTCGGTCCAGCATTAAAAGCCATAAACTTGAACCCGTCCTTGGGCGGTTCGAACCGGTCACCCCGAACCGAAAGCCACCTCTCCGGTTTAAACTCCATACAGTCCTCACCCCATATTGTCTCCATTCTCCCCGCCGAGTATATCGAATACGTTACCGTCGATCCCGCCGGAACCACCGTGCCGTCCGGCAACACGTCGTCGGCGATGGCCTGCTTGAAGTCCTGCGGCACCGACGGATACAAACGTAGTGTTTCGGCCAATGCAGCTTTCAGATACACCAACCGGTCGGCTTCGCCGAAGTCGATAGGATCCTCCACCCAGCGGCGGCGATCTCCGCCTCGCGTGTTGGCGAGAACCGATGTTATCTCACTGACTATCTTGTCCTCCACGCGCGGGTGGTTAATGAGGAGCCAGAAGAACCAGCTGAGCGCCACCGATGATGTGTCCCTTCCGGCGAGAACGAAGTTCAAGACGATGCGTTGAAGCACGGCGGCGGAGAAGGGATTGCCGTTGGCGTCGCATTTTTTCATGAAACGAGATAGCAAATCATCGGAGGGAGCTTCCTTGCGATCCGCAACGGCATCGTTCATGTAGTTTTCCACGATTCGAAGGCTCTCCTTTAACCTCTTCTCCGGTCCAACGCACAGAAGCTTCTGGAATCTCCACAGCAGACCAGGGTACAGGAACCTATATTCGCCACAGAACATTGTAACCGTTGGATTAGGATATGGATATATTTAAATTATTGCAATAATTTATATAACAAAAAGACAGAAATGTGAGAAAAACATTTTAAAAATATGTAATATGAATTATTATATAATTTTGTAATATAAATAACACATTTTAATTTATAATGAGCTTCTGGCATAACATATTAAATTAAATTTTTGTTATACATTAAGGATATTTAATATTTATTAACAATCTTATATATTAGAATATAGGTATATATACCTGTGCATGGTGGCTTCAGTGGCAGTGTCAAAAGCGATGGCAAAGGGGTTTTCGGGTAGTTCCGGGGAAAGAGTTTCGGGGTCTTTGCCGAAGGTGAGTCCACAAATGTTATCAAAGGTTAAGCGAAGAAGAAGGTCTTGCAAGTCCACAGAGAAATTATGTTTGGTTGCTTTGTCTAGAATGCACCATAACCGGTTTTTGATGGACCGGTTCACCCACCGAGACATGGCTTGTTTAAGAGTTCGTGTGGTGAATTCTAGAGCCGCGGTTTTGCGTTGTATAAGCCACGTGTCTCCGTCGCTGTTGAAAATGCCTTCCCCCAAAAGGTCATGGAATGCGGTCTGCCATTTGGGTCCTTTCGGGTAGTTATCGAACCGGGTTTTCAGAATGTGTTCAAGGTTCTTTGGATGGCACGTGACCGTGTAGAACCCTTGCTTCCGGGCCAAGATAGGGAGAGGGATGATGCACGTTTGGTAAGTGGCTGAAGCGCCGGTTGCTCGGAGGTTGCCGGCGATCCAATCGTGGACCCGGTTCCGGTTCATGAAGAGAATCGGAAGGCTTCCTAAAAATGGCCATGGTTTTGGACCGGTTAGGTTTCGAGAGAGGAGATAGAACCAGAGGTAATAGGCGCAGAGAGTGGCTGTTAGAGTAAGAAGCAGAGGAAGCGTCTCCATTTGTATATTATGATAATAACTTAATTACTTCCAAATTTGAACTGCCAAAGGGAACATTCTTGCTTTTATATTTACCACAAGTCACATTTTCACAAGGTTTAGGAGAGGGTTGGTTGGAATTTTTTGGCCTAAATAAAAAAGTGGTCCATGTTAGGTGCATATATCATCTATTTACTAGTATCTCTGTTTGCTTGAAAAGCATGTATGAATTGTAATTGATTTTCTTGTGTTTATCTTCTAATATAGGTTTCCATATGCATAATTACACCATTATTAAGTGTTGGTGGTGCACTAAATACTTAATAGTTTATGTTAGATAGTAAGATTATTGGACACTTATACGGGTACAAGGTTGTGTTATATTAGTATTATATAGTGTGATGGGTTCAGTTGTGTGCAAGTTATTATATAGAATGTATGGTATGTGATGTACATTATATTATTGAAATATAGCGCGTGTGGTCAATGATATTGGACTGATTGTTATAATTATGTGGTGACATGTGACTTAGGGACGTGGATAAGCAATTATCAAAAACAATAGCCTGTGTATGTTTTTTTATTGGTGATATACTTTTCCAAAGATTGTATCTTTGGGCATTCTTAGTTGGTTCTACGTAAGTACTCTACCTTTGGGGGTTGGGTACTTTCTCTGCCCAATCTTTTTCTTTTAATACTATTTTGTGTTTGGCTTTTTTAAAAAAGGTTTTTATATGTGAAAATTAAAGACTATGTTATTTGAGCATATGCATAACATCTGACAAAATATTTATTATAAGCTTTGTCAATTGCACAAATTATTTCCATTTTTATATTTAATTATTATTTTTGTTAACGATTTAAGTACCCTTCAAACTGTATGAATTGTTTTCATCCTTTTCATTTAAGTTAAATTACTTTATCTAAGTTTCTTCATTATTTACTTACCAACTGACCATGACATTAGTCTGTTTGGTTATGTCAGTCTTTCTATAAAGATAAAGGATAATCTTTTTTACAGACGACTGGATTTCCCCAATTATTAAATAATTTCTTGCATCTCTTGTCAAGTAAAGGTTAATTTATGTCCAACACTCCACCTGGTAAAATGAAAGGAGTACATTTACTAGAAAAAAGGCTTTTTGGAAAAGAATAAACTATTCTTTGTGTGTATATGTTCATAATAAATTCAACTTTTTTAACAAAATCATTTCTATATACACAGTCAAGATTTAAATTATTGAAGATATAATTATTTCAACTATACTAAACTTTATTGGCGAAAGATTAAAATTATATTAACAAATATTTTAAGAATAATAAATAAATAAATTATTTAAAATCATATTAAAAATATAATAAAAATCATAATAGAAATATATTACTAAAATTTTTCATTTTTTTTACTTCTAAATTCTTTAACTAATACTATCTCTTGAGATAATTGTTAAAGTTTTCCTAAAATTAATAACTAGTATTAATCCAAAACTAAGTAAAACCCATACATTAAGTAAAGCTCTCACATTCTTGTCATCTACCGTATTATTCTTCTCACTTCTTAAAAGCTTGTCATTTATTTATTCCTTAATTATCTTTTTCAGATATCAAGTACACAATAAAAGAAAAATAAAATCAGGCTAATTGACATTCTTGTGAGAGACGCAAGAAAATCGTATGTTTGCGCTTCTTCTGCAGAAAAGATTGTTTTTCTCATCTAATTTGCTTGTCCAAAATGACAAGCCTTTTATGGTGACTTAACGTCGAAAATGAAATAATGGAAAAACGAATCATTCTGGACCGTGATGGTACAGGTGGCAGCAATAATAAGTAGCATTTCATATATGAAAAAAAAAAGGTTCGGGGCTTAAGTATTTTTTAAAAAATTAACATATAAATTAGTTAAAAATTAAAAAAGTAATATAAAAAAATTAAAAACTAAAAAGGTTAGATAAAAATAAATTTTTTAAATTAGTTGATAAATATAAAATAATAAATAGAGGTATAATTAAATAATAGATTAAAACATGGTAAATTTGATATATATTTTTTTCAACAACAAATATATTAAATAATTATTTTTTATTTTTATATAAATATATTTTAAATAAATTTTTAAAAATAATTATTTTTATAATTTTATTTTTTATTAAACGGTTTAATATTTTTTAATAAAATAAAATAAATAATATAATAATTAAAATAAATAACATATATGAAAATAATAATTTAAAATATAATGTTTTATGATAATATAAAAATAAATTAACCAAATTAGTAATATTATTATAAAAATAAAATAATATTAAATTCATAAAAATAAATAAATAAAATATCATATTATAAAAATATTAAAAATAAAAATAAAATTCATCTAGAAGCTGAAAAATATATAAAAATTATTTGAATTAACTTTTCAAAAATTACTGATAAGTGTCTATAAAAATTAATAGCTACTAAAGTAAGTTATTTTATCAAATAGAATTAAAATATATTAACAAATTTTAATCTAATAATTTTAATTTTTCAATAAATTAAAATGATTTTCCAAACATACCTTTAATCTAATGCAAATCAACTATGCGAAGGAAAAATATGTCTTAGATGTACTTCATTCTTATACAACAAAGTTAGGCATAAATTGGAACGTTTAAAGTCATTTCGTGCATCCCTTGATATCATTAATTAATTAAGTGGCTGAAATTTCTTAAGGTAGTTATGAAATAATGGAACTTCTCTTTCATCAATGATGAAACTCTAAAGATCGATAAAGGATATAAGGATAACATAGAGGTTGAATTAATTCACTATATCTAAACCTTAAACATAGAAGTATATTTGTTATTTATTTTATAAGTACTTCAAAAGGTAAATAAAATAATAAATAAACACATTATTAATTATCAAATTCGTTTTTGTGGATACATGTAAAGACAGGTCTTAATTTTAAAGAGCATGCTTAAATATTTATGTACTTTTACGCAAGGGGAAGGAGCAAAATATTACCCTCCTAAAGTATGCAAACCAATATGATTGAAATAGGCAACTAAAATTTTCATAATAAATAATTTAAGTTTTATTTTCTGCCTTTAGCGTTACTAACAAAGTAGACTTAAAAATGTATAAATTACCCACATACTTGATAAATTTGGTATTAATTCCCAACCTAAACTGTTAGTAAATTCTAATAATTAATTTAGTGATAAAATATTAAAATAATTTATATAAAATCTTGATTTCAAATTTTATTATTTTTGTTATACATATGAAAAATAATCTTAGTGTCAGATAAATAGCTAGCTACTATTACTATAAGCTAAATCTAAGTCAAAGAAAAAAAAAATTCCAAGCCTTTAACTACTCCAGTCCCTTGTATGACAATTTAAGAAAATTTCCAAAATTTCAGTTCTAACTTCCTTTCTTCTCTTTGAATGCTTGCCCGGACACGATTCAGTTGAGTACCGTTCGTGACGGTTTATCCGCAGCAAGAAAATGGGCTTGCAGCAAAACATGAAACAACAGTGCAAGGAAAATAAATAAAAAATATTTATTAAAAAAAAATCTAAGATCTTTCAAAATATGGAAATCTTACTTTATTTTATTGGTTCTCAATAAAATGGTACAAAATACCTATTTCAGAATCAATTTAGTCCTTGAATAAAAGTTATAGATTTTTTTTTATAATTCTAATTATGGAACTTTTTAATTCTCCTTATATTATAAGTGTGTTTTCATTACTCCTTTCTAAGGACCAATTTTCACCCAAAATTTTACTTTGTACCTTTTAATGAGAATCAACTTAGCTATTATTTTCACTTTAAGAACATTATAAATTAGATGATAGATAACAAAAAAAAAAAAACTAAAGAAACATACATCACTGTACAAAAAAATTAGGTGTTAATCTCCATTGATATAGGTAGCATATATTAAAAATAATTAAATTATTATAATAACATTATGATTTTATATTAATGATATATTATATTAATAAATAATTTTATTTGGTATAAAAAATTAATATTATTAGTACATTATAATATATTACATTATTATTATAAATTCATAATATCAATAATAATTTATTTTTCGTTAGATTTATATCAACAAAAACGTTAATCTTTATGCATGATATTTTTAATCCACGAGTAAATTATATTTTTTTAGTAATATGTATTAAATTGAATATGGTGTGTCTATGTGTATAAAACAATGCATTTACTCCAATATTATTTTAAGAAATAATACTATTTAAAACATTCTTTGGCTGAAATATTATATATAGAAAGTTGTGGTTGAATGAGAGAAAACATTTGGCCAAATGAATTTAATTAGTAATCAAAGGAGGAAGCTCAGCAAAGCAAGGAAAAGGAAACGCAGACACAAACAAAACATGTACAACCCCTCCTTCTACTCTTTTCTATTCTCTACGTAAACTGAAACAATCCATCGTTTTGTTAACTTACATGAATGGTTAACATCAGTGAAAAAAGAATTTTATATTAATTATTTTTAAATATTTATATCAGTTTTATCAACTGTTCAATCTTAAAGTTGGGAAAAAGGTTATCATAGAGAGAAGGGAAATAAGAATTTACGTGAGATTAGCAATGAAGTCAATGTGAATTTTTAGGTTTTAGAAACAGTCATAAAACGTGACAAACTACAACAATCAGTGAGAAGGAGAAAGAAAATAAAAATGTAAAAGAAAAAAAGAAGAAAGTATTAAAACCTTCAGTGAAATATTAGCTAGGAATAATTTTTTTTAATCATATCTTTATAAATTATTTATTATTTTATAATTAATTAGAAAATTTTTTCTTGTTAATTTGTTCTTAATTTTGCGAGACTTATTTTTTTAATTTTTGATTATAACTTTATGGAGGATTTTTTTTTAATTATTTTGCTACCGTCTTTTGTCGTAGCTATTCTCTTAATATTTAATTACAAATTAACGAGTAATTTTTTTTTTTTACTAATTCCATCGTTAATGTCTATCTATCTTACATTGAATTAAGTATAGGAAATGATAATTTTTTATATCAATTAAATAATTAATTAAAAAATATTATTTTATATTAGTTAATATTAAAATTGATATAAAAAATAAAATTTTGTATATTAATTTTTTGTTCAACCAAAAAAATTATTTTTTATATCGATTTGTATGAAAATTAATGTAAAAAATGTTGAAAAAAAAGGTAAATATTACATTGTGAAAAAATTATTCTTTTAAAAGTAAAATTTTAACAAATTTCTAATACAATCTAATTTTAGTAGATCTTGTTTTGAAAGTAAAAAAAAATCATATAAATAATGTATTTATAATTTTAAAAAAAATTAATTTGTCTTCTTTATATAATTTTATTATTATTTATGATAATTTTTTCAAAATAAATATAAATCAAACTTTAGGGAAAAAAAAGTCATATAATCAATAATTTCAAATAAATTAAGTTGTAAATTTCAAAATTTTTTCATATATAAATTTTTTAAATTATAATAATTTTTTAAATTATCATATAATAAAATTCATCAAAAATTCTTTTTTTCTTCACAGATAATATCAATAATTAAATTATTTTTAAAATTTATTTAATTAAAAAGTCTGAATATTTATTTTAAAATTACAAGAAAACCTAATGAAGAATCGTATGCCTTTATTTTTGTAATTATAATTTTAAATTATTCAAAAAGGTAAATGTTGCACCATAGAATAATTATTGTCTTAAAAATAAAATTCTAGCAGAACTGCAACATAATTCTACTTTCTATGGTTAACATAGTGATACGCATGAGACCATTTACTCAGAACACCTATATGTAAAGTCTCACATAATATTGTTAAAAAATAAAAGAGTAGAAAGTGAGTAAAAGAGTAAAGAGACATGTGTGGAATGTTTAGAGGCATTTATATATAGCACAGAAAAAGTTGCGTCTGACTGGAAATGATCACAACTTTAGATAGTTCAATGTCCAACGATTAGAGAATAATTGTTTGATGGTTAATAAGTATACAACAATCAAGTATTGATAATCCAACAGTTAAATAATAATGGTATAATGACTAGAAAACAAAGACCAGTTAAAATAATACTAATCGTCATATAATAATGTAAAACATATTATTATATTATTGTTTTAATTATTATCATTTGTTAGTCATTTACCAACGATCCCCAATTAATGCCTTTGAAGTAACATAAAGGTTCTCGGCAAATAAGGTTACTTTTATGTTAAAGTGTTAATATCTTGAAGATTGTATTAATAATGAGATAACAACTTTGTTCAACAAATGAATTACTCTTAACTTAATTGAACTATGTTGAAACCTCACTACACACACTTTAACAATGAAGTAAAGATTCCGTGATAAAGTTTTGAATTAAAGTCATTCTCAAATTACCTTGGAGGTTTTACATGAATATTTTAGAAAGATTATCTAACCTTTTACATAAGTCGACCTTTACCCTCTCACTCATTTATTCTCACAATTATCTCATAAGCATTGCGTGTGTTACAAAAACACTATATTATCAATTGCATCTCAAAAACACTATCACTAATGGTTGCGTATCATTTTCAAAGGAGCGTTGCTTCAAGTACATCTTTAGAAAAAATTATAGATGCATCAAGTACATCTCAAAAATATTACCACTAAAGAATATATATCTTTGTCAAATGTCTTATAGATGTATCATGTGCATCTTAAAATCACCATGTTATAGACTATGTATCTTTTTTTTTTAAAAAAAAAACTTACAAATAAAAATCGAGTGCATTTCAAAAGCACCACCATAGGTGCATAAAAGTAATCATATGGCTTGACCAAAAATTAGGAATCCATCACACTTTCCTCATGTTCAAGGCTTAAGGCTCATCCTTATAGCTTTAAACTGTTTTCTTGGTTAATTATCTAGTAAAAGGATTAATAATTTTTTTCACTTTTCATATATTGAAGAAAAATTACACCATCTTAATCAATCACCTAACATTACATCTAACATATATATGCCATTTTTTTTTATTGTAAACGTAGTTATCAACAACTTCAATTGCTGGTTGTGAATCATAATGATGGTGTAGATATTTCCTATAGAAGTATGTCTACTAACAAGATTTCTTAGACATTTTTCTTCTTCGTTTGATTTTTTAAGTACAATAAACTCATTCCATACTATGTGTTATACAAGTCATCTAAAGGGAAAACATATATATATATATATATATATATATATATATATATATATATATATATATTAAAAGAACTTATCTCATCTTTATTTGAAGCTTAATTATTATCACGGAATTCTTTCAATATTTAAGTAATTTTAGAAAAATGCAAACTCCAATTTATAATACATTGCAAGTAATTCAAAAGATGATGTAAAAGATGGTGCAAAACATTATAATATTCACCATTTGGGTTATAAGTGTATGCCTCGATCTATTCATAATATATAGTAACATATTTAGTATAGTTCATTAAAATTATGACACTCCAATAATTTTTGTGTGCTTAGATTATGACACACTTGCATTATTAATATTCATTTTTCTTTTTTTATAAGGTACAAAAACTCATATATGGAGTTTTAGTGCATTTATAACTATTGAATTTCTTAAACAATTTCTCAATATAATGCAATTTTAGAAAAAACCTATTTTTTTCCTTATTTTTAATTGTTAAAATCACATCATCTTCTCGTAAAGTCTTTCATTTCAAATTTGGAACATGAAATTGATTTTATTTTATTTATCACATTTAATCAAGTTTCAAACATCAACATATCATTCACAAATAAGCATATTATAACATAGTCATTTTCAATAAATTTTGTATGCACATATATATTTAAAAAGTTCACATTTAAATTATAATTTATTAAAACATTGTTATGTTTTTCATCATTTTATTTAACTAATTTTATTAATCATATCTAAGCAAATGATCAACTAAAATTATAAAATGTTAGTTATCCATTATATTTTATATAATATGAAAATACTAAAGTTAAACATATTATAGTGATTATACATTTAATCATATTTTAAATATCAATAAAAATATTCAAGTCATATGGCATCCAAATGACATTCATAAATAATATACTTAAAAAATATTTAAATTTCAAATACATTATGTATATAAAAATTAAAAATAATAACATGCACCAAATACTTTGAAAGTAATTTTCTTAATCAAATATGTGATACTTGTTGAATGAGTCAAATCTTATCTATTGTCTTGCTGCTAGTTTGTTATTTCGGTTATTAGTAACTTAATTATCTTATCTTATCTTTAATTCAATTTTGTTGTAGATTTTTTAGGAATTGGTTTGTTGAATTAGTTATGTATTTAGCCTATAAAACAACATTAGACTATTGAATAATCACAACAATTTCCTCATCTTATTTGTTTTTCCTTTTAGTTTCTCTACATTCAACAATGGTATCAAAGCTTTCTTAAAAAAGAAATAGCAACAACAATTTATCATAGCCTTTGATAGTTATATCCAGCCTCCAATTCCATACTTTGATGGTCATTATGATCATTGGAGCATGTTAATGGAAAATTTCCTCTATTCCAAAGAATATTGTCAGGTGGTCAGTGAAGGTGTAGCAGCACCAACACCTGTAGAATTTGGTGTACTGTTAACAAGCGGCTAAAAAGTAAAGCTGGAAGATTTAAAGCTAAAGGATTTAAAGGTAAAGAATTACCTCTTCGAAGTTATTGGTCATACGGTCTTGAAAACAATTCTTTACAAAGATACCTCAAATCATATTTAGGACTCCATGAAGAAAAAGCATGAAGGGAATGCAAAGGCAAAACAGGCACAACTTCAAACTCTCCGTAGTAAGTTTAAAACCTTGCGTATGAAGAAAGACGAGACTGTTGTAGATTATTTCTCCAGGAAAATGGCAATCATAAATTAGATGCAAATTCATGGAGGCAAGATTGAGGATATTACTATTGTTGAAAAAATTCCCTGTTCCATGTTGCCTAAATTTAATTTTATCATTTGCTTTATCGAGGAGTCTAAAGATATTGACAATCTATCAATTGATGAGCTACGAAGTTCTCTATAGGTGCATAAGCATAAATTAGTCCAACAAAATGTGGAGGAGCAAGCTTTGAAAGCAACTAGTAATAAGGAAGATGTTGGATGAGAAAAAGGAAAATGAAGAGGAAGACGTTATTAGAATAAACCAAATAAGGGGAGGCAAAGTAAACATGATCGCGGTCAACAAACTAATGGGAAACCCAAGTTCTTTCAAAAATCAAAAGCTGAGTGTTACCAGTGCCATATATATGGTCATTATAGTTTTGAATGTCATATAAATCTAAATAAATAAAGAGGAGAAAAGT
The DNA here is from genome assembly GCA_037954105.1 of Canavalia gladiata. NCBI lineage: Eukaryota > Viridiplantae > Streptophyta > Magnoliopsida > Fabales > Fabaceae > Canavalia > Canavalia gladiata. The sequence goes on along the minus strand of CM075664.1, from coordinate 38,652,680 downwards.
ATAATTTTGTAGAAATAGAAGAGAAGAAAGAGGAGGCATCCTTATTAATGGTTTGTAATGCAAAAGAAGAAAACCATAAGAACTTATGGTACCTAGACATAGGTTGTAGTAATCATATAAAGATAAATCTGTGTTTGCTGAGTTGGATGAAAACTTTCGATTAATTGTATAGTTTGGTGATAATTGTTTGATTGTTGTCAAGGGAAAAGGAAATATATCAATACAAACCAAATCCAAATCTGTCCATACTATTTATAATGTTTTGTTTGTACCATATTTGAAATCAAGTTTACTTAGCATGGGTCAGCTTCAAGAGAAAGGATTTGAGGTTACTATCAAAGATGAAGTTTATAGAATTCACAATTATACTCATGGATTGATTGCAAAATTTCATGTGACTGCAAATAGAATGTTTCCCCTACATCTCCAATTAGCAGGCCAGTGTTATTTTTCAACAAAAGAAAATGATCTAGTATGGTTATGGCATCATAGATATAGGCACCTGAATTTTAAAGGATTAAAAACTCTACAAAAAAAGAAGATGATACTTGGTCTTCCTTACTTTAACTCCCCTTCAGAAATTTGTCAAAGTTATGTTGTTGGAAAGCAACCTCATGATAACTTTCCAACAAGAAAATCATGGAGAGACAAACAACTTCTAGATTTAGTCCACTTTTAACATACGTGGACCTATAAACCCAACTTCTAATGGAGTTAAATGTTACTTTATAGCGTTCATTGATGACTTTAGTCAGAAAATGTGAGTTTATTTTTTGCAGGAAAAATCTGAAGCTTTTATAACCTTTAAAAGATTTAAGGTCCTTGTTGAAAATGAGGTAGGGAGTTCATTAAAGATTCTACATATTGATCATATAGGAAAGTCCAACTCTCAAGGATTTACAAATTTTTGTGAATCACATGGTATCAAAAGGCAACTCACAACAACATATTCTCCTCAACAAAATGGCGTAAGTGAAAGAAAAAATGAAACAATCCAAAATATGGTACGAAGTCTTTTACATAGAAGTAAAGTTCCAAAGAACTTTTGACCTGAAGATATTGATTGGAGTGTTCATATTTTGAATAGATGTCCTACTAATGTTGTTCAAAACATGATAGCAAAGGAAGCTTGGAGTGGATGTTAACCAAGTGTTGATCATTTTAGAATTTTTGGTTGCACCGCTTATTCTCACATTCCAAATTAGAGAAGAAGAAAACTCAATGATAAAGCAGAAAGTTGTGTATTTATTGGCGTAAGTCATCAATCAAAGACTTAAAAATTATACAATCCTAGTACAAAGAAAGTGATAATTAGTCATGACATTATGTTTGATGAAAGAAAATTCTAGCCATGGAATAAAAGTCCTGATGAAAATCAAATTCCAATAAATTTTAATAATACAGATGAAAATGAAGAGATACTATACACAACCAAAATGGAAACTAATTCCACAAGTGAAGCTTTAGATCAGCAGATTAAAGCATGATCTCAACGCGTTAGAACACGACCAACATGGATATCAGATTAAAAGGTAACGGAAATTAATCAATCTAGGATTCACTAATTCACTTAACTTTATTTTCATATTGTGATCTAGTAAACTTTGAAGTTACTGCTAAAGAACCAAAATGGAAAAAAGCCATGGATGAAGAAATATTGGCCATTGAAAGAAACAATACTTGGGAGCTTACTAACCTTCCATAGAGACACATGACTATCAATGTCAAATGGGTGTACAAAACAAAATTAAAAGAAAATGGTGAAGTAGATAAGTACAAGGAACACCTAGTAGCTAAAGGCTACAAATAAGAATTTGGCATTGACTATAAAGAATTTTTTGCTCCTGTTGTTAGACTAGACACAATTAGATTGGTGACTACATTGGCAGCTCAGAATGCATGGCCTATTTTTCAATTGGATGTTAAGTCAACATTTTTGAATGGAGATCTATTGGAAGAGGTACTTATTGATCAACATCTTGGTTATATTAAAACAGGTTGTGAGCATAAAGTATATAAACTCAAAAAATCTCTTTATGGACTAAAGCAAGCTCCTAGAGCTTGGTATAATCATATCAACACCTATTTTTTAAAAGAAGGCTTTCAAAAGTGCCCATATGAGCATACTTTTTACACAAAGGTTGATGGCATGAAAATACTTATGGTTTGCTTATGCTTAGATGATTTGATTTATACTGAAAATGATAAGGCAATGTTTGATTAACTTAAGGAGTCTATGATGTTTGAATTTGATATGTCTGACCTTGGAAGGATGCATTACTTCCTTGGTATGGAAGTTGTTCAATCTGCAAATGACATTTTCATTTCTCAAAAAAAATATGTGCAAGAAATCTTAGACAGGTTTCATATGAAAGGATGTAATCCTGTTAACACACCAGCAGAAACAATTGTGAAACTTAATAAGGATCCTAATGGAAGGAAGATGGAAAACACTGTTTATAAACAAATTGTGGGAAGTTTGATGTATTTAACTACAACAAGGCCAAATATTATGCATATTGCATCTTTCATTAGCATATTCATGGAGTTTCCAAGGGAGATTCATCTCTTTGTTGTAAAACGGATTCTAAGGTACTTGAAAGGAACCACTGATTATGGAATATTCTATAAGCAAGGAGCCAAATCAAATTTAATTGGATTGTTAGATTGTGATTTTGCTCGAGATCTAGATGATAGAAAAAATATTTCTGGATTTGTGTTTATGATAGGTTCAGGAGCTATTTCATGGTCCTCTAAGAAGCAATCAATTGCCACTCTATCAACCATAGAAACGGAGTTTGTAACAGTAACCTCTTGTGTCTCAAACAATTTGGTTGAGGAATATACTTGAAGAATTACATTTCAAACAACAAGGACCAACTCTAATTTATTGTGATAATAATTTAGCAATAAAGCTTTCCAGGAATCCAGTATTGCATGGAAGAAGTAAACATATAGATGTGAAGTTTCATTTTCTAAGAGATCTTACAAAAGAAGGTATCATTGATGTGGTTTATTGCAAAAGTGAAGATCAAACTGTTGATATATTAACCAAACCCTTCAAAGTAACTATATTCATGAGGCATGTTTGCATTCTACGAAACCCAATTTAAGGAGAGAGTTGGTGACAACTTGTTGAATATTTAGTTTAAGGAAGACTTTGTTGAATGAGTCAAATCTTATCTATTTTCTTGTTGCTAGTTTGTTACTTTGGTTGTTAGTAACTTAATTATTTTATCTTATTTTTAATTATGTTTTTTTGTAGATTTTTTAGAAATTGATTATTTAACTATTGAATAATCACACAACAATTTTTCTCATATTATATGTTTATATTTTTCCTTTTAATTTATGTTACTTCAATAATATTTTCACTTTCTATTATCAAATAAATTAACATAAAATATAATTATATTATACTTTTTAATAAATTATATCATATCTTAACTGTATGTTAATAACAAATAAAATTATATATAATTAATTTTAAATAAATATCATAGTAATATTATTTTAATATATCAAATTTTTTTTATCCCATCTTGTATAATATAATACTTTAACAAAATAGTTAATAATGATAAGTCTCAATACTAATATAAAGATAAAAGTAATATAATTTTTATTTTTTAAATTTTGTTTCTATCATTATCATAAAACAAATTACCTAAGATTACAAATATTTTTATTATATAATATTCACAATTTTGAATAATTTATGATTTATCTTTTTTTATATATTTTTACTATTATTTATGATAATTTTTTTTTTAAAAGGATGTAACTCAAACTTAAGGAAAAAGTTAAATAATCAATAATCTTAAATAAATTAAGTTACAAATTTTAAAATTTTTTATATATAAATTTTTAAAATTATAATTATCAATTTATTAAATTATCATATAATAAAATTTATCAAAAAATTATTTTTTTCTTCACAAGCAATATCAATAATTGAATTTTTTTAAAAATTAATTTAATTAGAAAGCCTTAACTTTACTTTATGATGCAAGACAACTTTAATAAAAAAATATATGATTTTTTTTATAATTTTATTTTAAATTGTTGAAAAAGAATAAATTTTGTACCATATGGTAAATCACTGTTTAAAAGCAAAATCCAAACAAAACTCTAGTTTAATCTGATTCCGATATTGAGACACGCAAGTGACCGTGCAGTTAAAAGATATGTATGAAATTTTTAGAAAAATATGTTATATATAATACATATGTTAATATTCAACTACTAACAAATAATTATTTGGCAACTAATAGATATATAACAATCAGATATTAATTATCCAACAATTAAATGGTAATAATCCGTCATATAATAACATAAAACAAATTATTATTATTCACTAACTATTTATAAAAAAATAAATTTTTCTACATCATTTATAATATAAAAACTTAACATTTTATATTATTTTAAATCACAACTTATATAAAAATTTATTTTTTATATTAATTAAGATCGCAATCAAAAGTAAAAAGTTAAAAAAAAATTTAAATACGAAAACTTTTTAATACCGCTCTAAAAATCAAAATCACATAACCTGTCCCAAGGTATTAGAATAGCTAACCAGAAATCACAAAAGGCGTTTTAATTGTGAATCAAAAAGTAAGAATGAGTTAGAAACTCCAAACATATCATCATATATGATCCAAAATATGTTTTTTAAATCAATTATTTGACAATCGAGTTAATAAATATGTCCTCTTATTTATAAAAATATCATTGCATAAATTTTTCCATATTTTCTTTTAAATAATGTAAAAATTGTTATAAAAATTATAATTTAGACTAATGCAAATGAAATATTTTACAATTTATTTATTTTTTGGTAACAAGATAAATAGGGACAACATATTTAAATTTACTAAACATGACACACTATTGTCTGTTGGTAGGCTGGACAGAATAAGGAAAACATAACTTAGAGGTTACTTTACAAATTAATTATTTAAATCACATATAATTATTTTCCAGTCAGCAAAAGGATTATTATCTTCTTAAGATATGTCCATCATTTAATAAGAAAAAGATTAGAATATTTTTTTATAATGTTTTAATTATCTTCTAAGCACATTTGCATGCCTTCCATTAATTTATCTAGATATGTTTAAGTGAAATAATTTAATTTAACACTTATTCAATGAATTCTCATTTAAAATGAGAGTCTCTTGATAGACTTAGTATGAAATCAAATTTATTGAAATAAGTAAAATATAAATAATTTGATAATTTTCTTAATAAATTTTAGGAAAAAATTAATATTATAAATTTTGAATTATGTTAATTTAATCCTTAAATAAAAAAAATGATTTTTAAATTTTTAATATGTATAAATTAATTTTTATTAATTTTATTTTTAGAATTATCCTTAAAAACATATAAATTAGCATCCTAAAATTTAAATTGTGCAAATTTTCAAATGTTAAGTACGATAAATGATTCAAATCTCAAGGTGTTAATATATATTTAAAATAATAATAATTTCGGAGTAACAGAAAAGTTATTTGCATGTTGAGAGGGTGACGTTAAGTCACATGTGACCCAAATTTTACGGTGCTAATTTATATTTTTCCTAAAGCTTATTGAAACAAATTAAAAACAGTTTTATGAAGAAAATTATAAGCCACCTTCATTAGCATAATGAAGTGCCAAGGAAAACACATGCTCATGCACTGTGTAGTAATTTAACAAATTTTATTAAGATACTAAAACAAATTATCACTCAAATAATATTTTTAGTTATTTTATTTAACTATAATATCAAAATATTTTTATAATAACAAATACTTTTCTATGGAATTTTGTAACTCCTCTGTTCGGAATTTCAAGTTTCATCTCGCTTGAACCGGGAAAGGGAGCACAGATAGAAGGATAGAAAAGTGTGAAAAGTGATTGAATAATCTACATTTTTAGAATAATAATTATTTATTATTCTTAAAAATCATCCTAATTATTAAATAAAAAACATTTTTAATTTTTTAAAACAATAAATATATATGTCATTTAATAGTAGGTTAATTTCATTTTAACTTATATGTAATTTTGTTTTCTTCTTCTTTAAGCCTTAATCTTGTATCTTATAAAATTCTTCAAATGTTAAGAAATTTTTTTCAAGTTTTTAATATTTTTATACTATAATACTAGTATGAACTTTTTCAACAAATTGGAAAAAATAATAATTATAAATTTTAATTTGAAAAAAATTAATAAAGAATTAAATTTATCAAATTTTAAAAGAAAAAAATTCTTAAAAAATTAGAAAAATATATATGAATTAAATTAAAAATAATTAAACCTAATATTTATTTTATAGAGTAATAAAAAAATTGTAGGAGAATACAATACTAAAATCACATTTTTATGATCAGAAATGTAATTAGGTCTGAATAGTCAATTACTATCTTACAAAAATGAACGAATTTGAAACTGATAATCCGGATTCTCGCATTCGCATGACAATGCATACTGAGAGACTATACGTATGAGAGAAGAAATTTAAAAAATGACATTGTAACTGATTTTGTTGGAATGTGTAAAACTTTTCGTATTAAATATGATCTCTCTTTAATGATTTAGGGTTTGTTGATTTTAAAATTAAATAGAATTATTTTTTTATAAAATACTTACTAATCTTGAAATGAGTATTAAAGTTAAATTAATTAGTCATATCTATAGATTTATTAAAATGTATAATTTTTAATTAAAAACTACGAATCAATTAATAACCAAAATAGGCACTTATTAGCTGAATTCGGAAGCACTAGGACCATGCTTCTTTATGTGTAATTCATTTTACATCATTTACTCTCAAGTAAGCCACTCCAAGCTTGAGTATTCATCATCATGGTTTTCACGAGGGACTGAAAAAGAAACAGTCAAACATAAAAAGGGTACTTTTTTTATATATATGATTGTGATATATATATATATATATATAATTATATTGTATCTATTTTTATTTTATTTATGACTGTATAATTTTTTTATATTTTTAAAAAATAAAATAATTATCTGCCGTTGAATTTAAATATAAATAAATATAGAATAATTTTTATATATAAATTAATCATTAATCATTACTCATTCCTCAAAATATGGTGAAACTTCACGCATCTACTGTTGAAAAAGAAATATACGAAAAAAATAAAAGGATTTGTTTGTATATCTTTTAAACGGAATTATCAGGAATTAAAAAAAAATCCAATTGCAGTGGATATGTGTGAAGAACTTGCACAACCAATCTCGTTCATTGATCTTGTGTTGAAAACGAAATTCGTTGAGCCCAAGCATAGGTGCATGATAGACCTATAAAAAAGGAAAGGAAAATTGTGGTTATATAATATATTTTATTTGAAGGTGGGAAAAAATAATATGTAGAATATAATATAATAAAATGTATGATATAAAAAAATGCTTAAAATTCAGTAACATTGAAAATGGTAGAGTGTGCCACACGTGAAATTCATGGCCAGAGGTGCTGTTCTTCCAATCTCACCTTACCATAATTTTTCCTTCATAGAGAAAAAATTAGGTACCAAAAAAATTAGAAAGAATAAAGATAAGACACTAGTGGAGAGTGGAGAGTGGAGAGGTGGTGGTACTTGGTAGTTAGTAGCTATGGCACAATGCAAACCAAATCCAATGGCTCACATTCACTTCATAGAAGTATCCACAAGAGATATATTATCATCATTGACACTGGGCATCCACTCTCCCTTATTCAAATCCAACCAAATAGAAGATTAGGTTCCAAAGGTAGCAACATGGCTTCCCTCATCATGTCCTCGTTTGCTCCAGCAACTGGAAGAGTCTTTGCTGCAACAGCATCAAAGGGTGCTGGTGGTAGCAAAGAGGAGAAAGGATTCTTGGATTGGATTCTGGGAGGGTTACAAAAAGAAGATCAGCTACTAGAGACTGATCCTATCCTCAAAAAAGTGGAGGAAAAGAATGGAGGCACCACCAATGGCCGCAAGAATTCTGTGGAAGTGCCACAAAAGAAAAAGGGTGCTGGTTTTGGGGGATTGTTTGCCAAGAATTGAAGCACTTTTCATACGAGTACCTTGTTCAAATGCATGCATCTATTATATTCCTGTCCTTTTAGCTTTTAATCTATTGACCATTATGGAGTCTTAAATTGTGTTTTGGTCTTCTGGTTCAGTGGAAAAATTTATAGAACAAATTGATTCATTTTGGTTCAGTTACCACTTACCATTACCAACCAGGGACAATATGTTTGACGGTTTAAAAGTTTTTGTTTTATATGTCATTTTGGTCTTGATTTCTCGAGTGTGGGAAACTCAATGTAAATGAACCTGATTAAGTCATGCAATTAGCTTTAAGATCCATTTAATGTTGTCGGTTTAAGTGCAGATTATTATGGGTTAGTGGCCTGTTCTGTTTGTTGATGATATCACAAGTTAAATTATTTGACTCCAATTTTTTTTATGGAGAAGTTTTTAAATTACTTGAAACAAAGAACCATCTGCTTTGAGCTATCCCTCTGACCGTTCAACTCAGATAACCTTAGCACTATCAATCTATCATGTGTTGCGAAATGGTGAAAGTAAAAACCATTCAGGTTTCATACTTCTTAAGATTCCTCCTCCAACATTAAAATAATGCAATCATTCAATACCCTAAAATATGAGGAGGCAAGGATTTTCTTATGGCGTTTTTATTTGATAATCCAACTAGAATGAGTAACCTGTTATGCAAATTATATTCCGAAATATCCATACAAGAAAGAAAGATGTGAAGGCTAAGGATTTCATATAATCATCACATATTCTAACCCTTCCCATCACAAAAATCATGTATTTGTTACTTAGTTCAGCATGTGCATTGTCAAACTTCAAATTATACTAATCATTGCTCATAATATTTCTAATTAGGAACATAGTTTATTGCAATTGGTTGAACATATAATAGGTAGATTTCCCCACAGGTAAGGGGGAAAAAATGCAAAAGGCAAAGAGTTAATGCCTATTCATTGAATTCAAACATACCACTTCAGCTAAAATGAAATGCACATTGATGGAGATTCATCAGAAGAATATACACTGATTCTGTTTGTACAGAAACACAAAAGGATGCTTTTAGTTCACCAAGCTCCCTTCACTAGATGGTAGAGGAAGAGATGAAGATATACACTTAAAACATAGTAGCTAGAACATGATTGCAAGTGTCTTAAGGAGCTTGCAAAGAATCTTCACGACATGCGGTGGTTGAGGAATTTGATCTGGAAAAGGAAGAGTGGATGAATTCAATGCAGTCCTCAACAGCAGCTGTTCTATGAGAATCAATAGATGAACCTGCTGATTTTGATCTTGTTAAGGAAGATGATGAGTCGCGGTGTAAAGATCTTCTTGGAGTGATCAAACGCAGAGCATTTGTTACTTTTTCTGCAAGATCCTTCACAAGTTCAATGGGAGATGTCTCAGACTGCCAAGGAATCTTGAATATGCAGCTCTTCACTTGCCGATTTTTAGTTGATTTCCTACTAGAATTCTGTCTCAAAGACAAGCCTGTTTTCTCATTAAAGTAGCCAGTTTCACTCATTCTGTTGCTTATTTTTGTTTGAATGATGATAGCATTATATACAAGAGAGGGAGAGAGAGAGAGAGAGAAATGAGAGACTGTGTACGTGGTTCTATTGAAAGTAGAAAGGAATTGTAGGTGAGACTTAGAAGCAGAGTTGTTGGAGAGGTGGGAACTAAGGAATGAGGAGGTTCTTGTGTGCTTGAGTGAGAAACAAGCATTTATAGGAGTATTTCACTATTTCTCATATGCGTGTGCTTTTCATGAAAGAACTGTGTGAAAGTAACAAGAAAATAACAACAGCAACCAAGCCTTTTCACTAGACAGGGTTGGTTACATTGATGGTATTTTATTATAAATCATGTTTATAACAACAGCAACCAAGCCTTAGTTTTCCTATATAAGATTACCTTTCATGTAATCTACTAACCTAACCAGAGTCTTCTTTACACATAACCACACCACCTAAAGCTAGAAAAGTACAAAAGAAACTTCACCAATATATATAAAAAGTTTATCATGTTAAAGAAGAAAATCTTAACCATACAATTAAAATTGGTGGTTAAAATTAATTTGATTAAAATAATATTAATGATTTATGTATAGTTGTATAACTTAAATTTAACCATCTCTCTCACCTCTTACGCTCTCATTGGATACATCCTATAATATAAAGTGACACATTGGTGGATTAAGGCGGTGAGAAAAGAAGCATATTAAAGGTATAGAAAGTAGCAGATACACTTGCCCTCTTTATTACTTTCTATTTCAGATGCAGTGCCGCCCTGTGACTTTGCAGAGCACACGTTTATGCTTTTCCATGTAATGGAGAAAGAAGCGGAATCTAAATTGAGTAAAATCAAAGATTGCAGGAATATTTTTAATATAAAGCAATTTACTCATCATTCCAACCTAAACTCATCCCTCCTTCCGTGCAAGTACTTCATTTAAAATATGAAGCAAGTGGGGGCTACACTCATTCCACTGAAGATGCTCTCAGAATCTGCACTAGAATTGCTCCATTCTTTATTTGTTTATTCTTTCCTCAAAGCTCCAAGTGCAGCAATACACACGGCCAATCAATTTGCTGCCAAATACTTTATTTATAAAGAATATGATCCGTGTGAATTAGTTGACATGAAATGATGAATCTTCATTGAGTAATGGAAAATCAAAATCATATTTGTATATACCCTTATTACTTTAGCATATTTCTTTGAGAAAACCATAATGATCGATTGAGTAGTAAAATATTTGGATAGTTTGCATAAAATTTTATATTCAAATTTTATTGTTGTCATTATATGCGCACAAAAAAAAAAACATTGCTTTGAGAAAACAAAGGATAAGAGTATGTTATTCTTGTTTTATTATTTAACAAAAAAGAAAGAGTAAAATGATGCAATAAAAATAGTTTATAAATATCAAAGATCCAAGATCTAATTTACGGACAAATGTGGAACTTGGAAAGTTTAAAATAAAAATATGATGTCAAACTTGGAAAGTTAAAAAAAAGTAAAATATGATTTCCAGAAACTTTTGACTAAAAGAAAGCAAAAGAACGTCATCCAGCATGCTTTTGAAGTTTGATGATATAAAGTCACCATCAAAGTTTCTACTGATTGAGATGATCAACGGTCAACACTTGGTGTGAAACTTATGACCACATTGGAGCTCCTTATGAACAACATGCTGCGATCTCTATTTTTTTATGCAGCAATATCAGCATATCAGGTGAGTTACCCTTCTACCTTCTATCAGCAAATCATTAGCAAATATGGTCACAAGCGGACCACATGTCAAAAGAAAAGGAGAGGATTGATATTCTCCACTGAGAATTTGAAATGATTTAATAATTTAACTCAATCTTTCAATCATGAAATGGAGTGGAAATATGTTCTAATAATTAGGACACCAGCTGCTGTCTACAAAATGAGAACATCACTATGATTTTCTTCCTACCCCAGGACTTTGAAAATACAAATAAAAACACCACTTTAGATTAACCCTCCAGAAATTGGATCTTTTTTCATTCAACTATGATCTTGTAAAAGAACTGATGCATGGTGCGGTTAGACAGACAAGCCAAGTAATAATGTAATAATATCACTATCTAGTAAGTCCTTGTATCGCTTAGTATTGAACAATCGGAAGGCAACCATGGGTTAGATGCCTTGTTTGGGAGATTGGAGGAATGTGTTTGTGCATTATAAAGGGATATACATAAAGGTTAATCATTTCTATAAAATAATGAATTTCTTTTCTCCCACCTGTCCAGTGCATAGCCTGAAGAGCTAACTGCTAAACACGGCTATGACTCACGCTATTTGGTAACTTGCTTTCGTTATGTATCAAAATCATGGGACAATCCATACCAAGAGGATACGTAATTACAAGAACTTGTAGGCAATAACTGGAAAATATTTTACAAGTTAAAATTGTAGAAGAAATTGAAGTTACATATGCAGCCAACTGCATATGTGGGTATTAAAAAATATCTTGGGATATTTTTTGTTCTATGAAGATAATATGTATAAACCTATACGGAAAGATACCATATTAGGCAGTTTCCACAGCCATAAAACCTAAACATCACAGAAAAACTTTAGCAGGATCTTCACTCATCCACTCTAATATTTGCAGTCTACATGGGTTTAAATGCAGACAGATAAAACACACTAGGTTCTTACAATTGCAATTGAGGAGTCTACACTCAACTAGGAGATCTGCACCTAAGGAAACAGTGAGTAAGATACATCTTTCATTCAAAGACCATTATGAATCAAATTAGAAAGTTTCCATGATGGTATCTCTGCCTAATGCTGATGTACACAAGAGTCTCTTTCCACTATTAATAGTAATTGTTTAGATAGCAAATTCTGCATTTACAACAGTCAAAGAAAGAAAAGCATACAAGTCCCCAAGATTCAGAAAGCCAATCAAGAAAACTTGCCTAATGATAAGCAATGTTTCCCTGGAGAAAACGGACTGAGAAAAATATATATGTGCCAGTGCTAAATGATTACATACCACCACTTCCAACTCCACTTAGAATCAAATATCGGGGCACATAGTATCTAATAGTTCAAAGGTGCAGTGCAGATCCAAGACACATGAATTTGCATTTAACAAGTGCATCACATACAAGACACCAGTTCTTATCACGAAAATCCTCCAGAAATAATTTTTTATTGTTATTCACTAAACAAAGTCACAAAGAATCATCTAAGACACAAGGATACATGAAGCTGCATTCTCCATTGAAATGCTGAGTCTTGTACTATATACATGGACATGCACAAAATTTGGCCCCAAACATCTAGTGAAAATTATCAAGACTTTTTCTCATTCATGACAAGCAAAACCTCCCCACCATGAGCCATTGTGAAATCCAAGAACTCTCTTACTTTATGAGTATCTAGAAAAGATTGAGGGGCAGAAAGGTCACTGTCCAAGTTATACCAAACCCCATCAATCTTCCTCAATGTTAACCAGTGTCTACTTCTCCAAATCCCAGCAAACCTTGTTACTGAGACATTGATCACAATCCCCATCAAAACATCTTCAGGTGCATCAAGATCAATGGAGGAAACTCCATTTCTACGATCATGCCACACCACACTCTTTCCTTTCTCTTCCAAAGCAGCAATTAGAACATTTATATCATAATTTCCAGTGAAGGCATTGTGATGGGGCTTGAAAAGGATCGATAAGGGGGTCCAGGTTTCTTTGTTGGAGTCATCAAGTGCAAGCCTTTCAGAAATTGCGTTCAATTTTGCTCGAGTAAAAACACCCTTTTGCTGATTGAAGAGAAAAGGAATAGACCCAAAAGCAGAAAGAGGCATAAATCAGTCAAATTATGAAAAAAGAAACGATATTGAAAATTAAAACCGTAAAATCTATGCGGTTCAAGTGATGGGTATCGTTGGATAGGGTTGAAATTGAAGAACCAGTAATTGCGTAAAGAGAAAAGGTGAAAAGCGTGAAGAAGCAGACCTGAAAGAGAGAGTTAAGAGAGTGCAAGAGACAGAACTGTAAACTTTGTCGTTCGTGATAGACATGGGAATTTTCGGTTGCCATCATAGGTTGTTTCGATGTCCAAGTTCTGGTGCTGTGTTGAAATTTGATGCACAAGCACTGAGGGAAAGGGAAGCTTGGTTAATTATCTACTTTATTACGATTTATGAGTAACCTCTCAAGTTACTCTTCAAAGTTATATATCAATCGAATATTTTAATATTTAAAATTCTAATTAGTTCTGATTTTTAAGACTGTTATTTCTTTTAATTTAATTTTTTCCTATTGATTGCAATAAAATGATAATTTGTTTAATAAAAATTTAGCCTATTATTACAATATGATCATTATCAAGTTTTTCATGGATTTTGAGGAGAAACTATGTGGGTTTTAAAATTGCAGTGCTTGTGTTTGGCTACCTGTTTTGGCATTATGAGTGATGACTTTAAAATAATTATTTATTTTTGTTAATGTTAAAAAATTGTTGAAAAATATTTTTAAAAGAATAATTATTTTAAAATATAGAATGTATTTTAACAATATATTTTATATGTTATTTTATCTAAATAAAAGATAAAAGGGTTAATTAATATTTTTTTTAAAATTTTAATTTTGTTTAATATAATAATTGTTAGTTAATAATTTACTTTAATTTTTAAGATTTTAATTATTAGTTAAAAGTAATTATTTTATTTCTATCATTTATATATGATAATCTTTCGTATATTATAAATATTATTTTTTATATTATTAATTAATAATATAATATTTAATTTTTATTTTTAAAAAAAATTATAAAAATAAAATAAATATTTTTTATAAAATATTTAAAATATATTTATAAAATTTAAAATAAATATTTTTAATTTCAAAAAAATATTTTCAAAATTATATTATAAATAAATAAAATCATCAAACTTTTTTTATAATATACCATTTACAGAGTGACTGTTTCTTCTTTTTTTTTTTTTTGAAAAAAATATCATCTATTTTTTCTATGTCATTATCATCGCTTTTACATCTGTATCTGCAATCATACTTGGATCAATATCTGGATCTATATAATATTTTTAATAAGATGTATAAAAAATAGATTAAAAATATTAAACTTAACTTACTATAATAATTTTAGTTTAATTAATACAAATATTAAAAATTAATAATTAATAAAAAATATAATATTTAAATTTAAATTAAATAATTGTGTTTTTATTTTATATTTTATATTTATCAGCTATTTTAGAAGTTAATTTTGTCAAACACTTTTTATTTTAATTATTTTTAATTTTCAGTTTAGTTGCTAATTTTATCAAATACATTTTAAATTGTTAATTTTTTTTTAAAAATAATTATCTATTTACTTTTTATTTTCATTTAAATATCTATAATAACAAAATGTAATGCAATTATTTAAATGAGTTAACTTTATTTTTTAAAAATAATTATTTATATAATAAAATGTTTTTTAAATTTGTCTATGATTTCACTCAAGTCACTTAACAATATAGAATCAAATTTTATAATTATTTAAGTATTAGCTTGAGGGAAAATTTTATCCATATAATTCTTGCAAATTATTAAAATTTATTTATAAACTTTCATATTTTTCTATAATATGATACATTGATTTAAATAATTCAATCAATTTTTATATTACCATTCAATATGTACATCAACTAATAAGGAGTTGATTTAATTTAATTAATGATATTGAATATAAATTTTTTAATATATAGTTGCATTAAATATTAAATATTTAGAAAAAAATTTAATACTTATAATAATTCTATTGAATTTAAGTAGGATTGTTTCTAATAAAAAATATCTATGATATAGATAAAAATTTAATTCTTATCCAATCTTACAACTCTAAAATTTTCTTAAATACACCTAGCATACTCCACGCTTAAATATGTTCTAAAAAGCTTCACACTGTAATTTAAGAAAGGAAAAAAAATCTGACCAGCAAAAACTGAAGAAGATCTAATTGTTATATCCAATTAATATCAATAACATGAAGGTTTAAAGCTGCAAAAGCATCCTAGCATGTAAATTTGGAATACACTAGATCAGCAAAGGGTACAAGCAATTTCAATGAAGCGGTTATTCTTCTAGAGAGAATTTACAAAAGTTCAATAGCAAAATTTCAGTTGTACAAGGAAGTAAAAATTGAAATACTATCATCTTGCATGGATCTTCAATTAACTTATGATCAAGTGATTAAACTCTACCTAATTCTTATTCCCAAAAGAAGGAGGACAAGTTCAAGCTGGGCGATTTTCATCACAGTTAACCACGAACACAACTTGGATAAATGTACGCCTCTTAAGGGTGTCTTTAAATAAGAGAAGGAAAGTTAAGGTAGCATGACCAAAGGTGGTGGGAAAAGTATGGAAGTTGAAGAAGTATGTGACTGCTTTAAGTTGGCCAAGGTGGGAGGCGGTAGAACGTTCAAAAACTCAAACGGTAATCCCTTCTAGAAGAGACACTAGAACACAAGAGATGTCACTCAAGATACTCAAGAAGTAGCAAATAACGAAATTTGTTAGAATCCCTAAAGAAGTAATAGAAGTCATTATATTATATGGAACTTTAATTTATTGGAGGAGAGTCTAAAAGACAGAATTTAGATATTATTAGATTTTATGTGTTTAAATTATAAGAATTTTTTTTAAACTATTATAAATTTTTATTTAAGTAGTTCTTATGCTAAATAGAAAAAAATTTAAATGATTCTTATTTAAAAAAAAAATTAAAATATTCTATTATTTTATTTTCTTCTTAAATTATTATTTATAATTCCTTTCCTACATCATTTTTCTCTTAATAATTTCTTATTTTTACTTGTAAATTACCGAAATTTTAAAAATTTCCATCCAAAAATAGGATTATAATATTCAAAATAAAGAAAGGTACAACGTCCTTCACCTTCACTACCACTAAGAAAGCTAATGGAAATTGCTAGAAACCAAATTCATCAGGGAAGTTTAGTCCAGTGCAGCCCTCATTGTCTAAAGTGGTAATGATTTTGAAAGCTAATGAGAAGTGACGAATTTGTGTAGAGTATACAAACTTGAACAAATCCTGCTTCAAAAGCCCTTATCCTCTACCAAACTATATAGACAATAAGGTAGATTAATAGATAGCTCATCCAGCTTCATATATAACCAAATACCTAAGACAAGGAGAAAATCTTCTTCATAATGGAGAAAGCCTAACATTGTTACCCAGTCATGCTATTTGGACTCAACTATTGTAACCACCTATCAATGCATGATGAAGAAGGTTTTCCACAACCAAATTGGCCAAGTAGTTGAAGTCTACATAGACAACATAATAGCAAAGATCCAAGAGCAAGGTAGCCTTATTTGAGATCTAATGAATAATGAAGGTTTTCCAACAATTTTAATCCCATAACATGTGTCTCAACCCTCTAAAATACATCTTTGATGTAAAGCCAAGGAAATTACTAGACTTCATGTTCACCTATAAAGGGAATAGAGGCAAATCCCGACAAATGTTAAGCCATTCTGAACATGCCTCCCAAAATGTCAATGAAGTAGAACAACTAACCATTTGGAAGATATCAAAGAAAACAAAAACTGAAAAAGATGTTGGATGTTGAGCGCAAAATAGGTCACAAATATATTTTTTTTTTGAAATTTATTGTTAGAAAAAAGAATCCTGCAACTAAACAAATTGTGCGGTTTCAGCCAAGCTTAAATTTACTTCTAAATATAATAATATAAGAACTCAATGTATTTACAAACTATTCCCTGTGTGATGAATTCATAAAAAATTCTATCATTTTTTTTGTTTGTAAATGATAAATCATATCATTTTCTTTACACAAAAATTATTGTGTAGAATTTCATTCAAGTCTATTCTTTAAATTATATAATGATTGATTTACAGTGTTCCAAACGGGAATTAACATTTAACACGGGACCCTCAGATCAGTGCCTCGAGTACAGCTGTTCAGTTATAAATGTAAAAATGGTGTAGGTAGAATCATGTATATAGAAGACCTAGTACTGCTTATGAACGATAACTAGCACAGTTCGTCATAGTTTTAAATTTGATTCTTACCTTACCTGTAAACTTTAATCATTATCTCATTTGTAATTATATTATGATTTTCTCAAATCCTTTTTATAGGAAATAATTACTAATATTTTTATAATCCTAAATATAAAAAACAATTTAATTTATATATTAATTAATAAAATTTGGTATACCCTTATTTTATTATAAAATTTATGTAAATAAGATATTAATCCATTTTTCATGTCATTAATTCAAACATTTAATACTGTAAATATTTTTAAAATAAAATTCAAATGTATAATATATTAATTATTTTCAATTATTTTTATTAATCTTAACAAAATAATTATTTATTTCTTATAAAAAGCAACTTATGACATCTCCCAACTTAGATAAGGTAAACTCACTTCTTCCAAGACTTTCAACAACCAAACCAATCGACAAACAAACAATAGTGAATATGACATTGTAACCTTCCAAAGAAACTCATCCACAAAAGGACAATGGTCCACCAGTAAGCACCTTGCAGGTTAGTATGATATCACTCCTTTTGTAGTATAAAGGTACAAAAAAGTTTCTTTCCTAGAACACTAGATATTGTTCTCCCTTCAAAATATCGCAAGATCCCTTTATATGAATACAAAGTCATCTCCATCATTCACACCTGGACAAAGGACTAGAAACAGTCTATCCTTGTAACTGCAAGATTACTGAAGTTCTGAAAGAAGACAAAGATGAAGAAGCTGAGTCAACAAAATATGGGATCAATTTCCCCTCCCCTTTATCTTTCTACCCTATGAGGGGAAAAATCCTTCTCAAGTTATCACTGTTCCAATATGGTAGCTCCCATGCGGTATAATCGCTCATCCCAATTGACACCAAATCTGAAAGAAGTTGCCCCAATACAACTGCAGTTGTTGGATGGTCCTGCTTTGATGGGGAGAATTTAAAAAGACTTTTATTACTAACCATGTTATTTAGTGCATATGTTTGCTTCAACTTATTTTTAGGAAATAGTCGTTAACTTTTTCCAACTTTCTGAGAGATCTTTAAAAAAATAAACTATTATTTTCCTAAAAAAAGTTGTTCCCAAACGTGCATTTACAGTTTGGATGAAGTATATTTTGGTGCAACATATAGCAGAACTCTATATTCAACAGAATCATAATGTATACAACTGAGTTACATTTGCAAACAGCCACATCATGACTGAAATAATAGTCAATATACAACAAATTCAATTACCAGTATGTAAGTGGGTGAGAGGCACTATGTATTTCTTCATCTTTCTTATTTCCCTGTGGCTTTGGATGAGTGAATTATGAAATAACATAAATAATAGGCTGGCTGTGTTAAAAAAGATGCCAAAATTCACCTTAACGGAATATACAATGTTGTAAGGATGATCTCATGCTATTTGAGATACAACTTCACTAGCTTCAACCAAAATACATCAAAAATCATACCTCAAGATCCCCTTGGCATAGGTAAGCATAATAGACAACTCTCAACTATTCAGGAACCCGTCTGCAATGGGAGGAGAGACCCTTGCTTGCCTTCTATGAAGATAGCAAGCTCTGTTGGTGCAACCACCAACCTTAACCACTTCTGTAACTCTTCACCCTCTACTTTCTCTTTTTCTGAAGAATAAGCATTATTAGCACACCATGAGTTGGCAAAAATAATTGTGACAGAGTCTATACATATTGACAGAAACACAAGATGTTCATATCCCAATTTGATCAGACCCCCACATGATCACTGTATTGTATTGAAGTATAACATTAAGGTTGGAGTAAAGTTCAAAACCAAAAATCTGCAATCAAATTCATCTATGCAATTTCAATTGATGGCGTGAAACAGTCTTCAGGTCTTAACATACAACATATAAGACCTATTCCATAGTTAAGCTATAACCCTAAACACATATTAGCCATTTAATTAAAAAATAGTGTATTCATCATGAATTTTTAGGCAATCAACAGAAACCACTCCACCAATCACCAAATGTAAAATATAGCAAATACTTACCTTCCAAATGAGCACCCAGACCCTCCAAAACAGTAGGATTAGCCCGCACAACAGAAAGTGATACATCCAACGCAGACTGCAGCAATGCTTTCACCTCTCTTTGAACAAGATCAACAAGGTGTCCCTGTTGTGTTTAAATTAAAATCAGTACATAGTAAAAATTGAATAGGTGAAAGAAATAAGTAAATGAAATACAAGACCTGATCCCTTCCCCAAGGAACTGGTCCCCCGGATTCATCAATTCCACCATTAGAAAGAGTGGCAATGGACACTGGGCCTATTGTCTGATTAAGACCATATTCAGCTATAGCTTTGTATGCCATGTCAGTTGCTCGCCGTATGTCATCAAGTGCACCTGTTGATACTCGACCAGAATATACAACTTCTTCTGCAGCACGTCCTCCAAGAAGGGTAACCAGGCGGCCACGCAACTCATCAATGAAAAGCAAGTATCTGTCCTCATTTGTTGGAGTGTAAGTAAAACCTAAAGCCCCTCCCGACCTAGGCAATATGCTTAGTTTCTGATAACATGCACAAGATAGTAAGGCATGAATATTCTTGTATATTTTCTTAATAAGCAGATAAGAAGCATAACAATGATTTCCAGTACACAAGTACTCTACAATCCAAAGAGAACTTTTCATGTAAAATAAGGGTGGGTCTGGGTCCCTTTCATTTCTATCTATCTATTGTGGTCGCTATTTTCAACTAAAGTTTTATTTAATTTTTCTAAAATATGAGTCAACCCTTAAATTTGTCTTCCACATTACTCTTTTAAAGATTTTTCTCACCAAATTAATCTCTCAAGGTTACAAAATAGTTATCAAAATTTTATGTCACCACTCTGATCCTCCATAAGACAAACATAATGACATTTTAAATAAGACAAATGTAATGATACTTAAAATCTTTGAGATTAAGTTCGTGATCCAAATCTAGGGAAAACTAATAAGGTGACCACACATAATATTTGAAGGACCAATATAGCAGTTTAATCTAAATACGCATTCATTATTCAAATATTCCTAGTTAAAATAGTTGTCTATAGCCACTCTCATCTAATTATATTCTTTTCATCAGTAACTATAATTATTAGTTAGCTTTCTTAAAAGATAAAATATCTTTCAACAGATGTTTTCAATAGTTTACTTGTGTAGATAACTATAAATCCAACTTTTGTCACAAGATATTAAACTAGGAATCTCATAATCAGAGAGCCTGCATTGAAATCATCAATCATCAAAGTAAATAAGTATAGTTACAATAGTGTCATGATTCCAAAAAATCAAATATGCATGAATGTAGTACAAGATTCATCAGTGTATCAGAAATGGCAATGGCACATTTAAATAGCCAAGAGTATCTTCATGGTTTACCTCAACACGTGGCTGTCCAGGAAGAAGATTTGCAACTGCAGTACCAACTACAGCATGACCAGCTTCGTGTCGTGCAACTACAGCCTTCTCACTTCCTTTCAACTTGGCAGTCTTCTTTTCTATGCCCTGAAACAAGTAAATTGGTTCATTTTATCCATAATTGGTAAACCAGGGTCATATTTACAAAACTGAAATTCTCATTTTAACTTTCATGATATGACACATTAAAGTCCAGCCAATTGCAGGTGTAAATGTGCATCCACCAAGTGTCCAAGAAACATAGTAACTTACAGCTATTGATCTTTCCACAGCTAGGATGAAATCGATTTTCTCCACAACAACTTTGTTTTGTCTTCCAGCCAATAAAGCAGCCTCATTCACCAGGTTCGCAAGATCCGCTCTTCAAGATGTAACCACGTGTCAGAAAAAAATTACAGTCTTCTCAATTTTTAAAGGATAAAAAAGAGCAGAGTAAGGAGGAAACATAATAATTGCCCTGTGAAACCAGTGGTCATAGAAGCAAGGTCACCAAGGTTGACATCCTTAGCCAAAGGAAGTTCTTTCTTGGAAACATGGACTTTTAGGATAGCTTCTCTTCCAACCCTATCAGGTGTTTCCACCTAAGAAGAAACATGCAATTTTGCTAAAGATTACTGAAATCATGGTCTTTTTAAAATTAGTACAAAAATCCAAAGGAGGTAACACATTTAAACTAGGATCCAGACCATAACTACTCGATCAAATCTTCCTGGTCGGCGGATTGCTGGGTCTAAGACATCAGCACGATTAGTTGCTCCAAGAACAATTACTGCAGAACTGCTGTCAAACCCATCCATCTCCTGCAATGCAGTTTTAACACATTAACCTCATTGTGACATGATTCCTCTCCCCTCCCACACCCCCTCCCAAACAATCACAAGAAAAAAAAATGAATACAAAAGAATGCTAACAGTGAGCAGCTGGTTCAAGGTTTGTTCCCGTTCATCATTGCTGACAATGCGAAATTTACCATCACGACTTTTAGCCACAGCATCTATCTGCATTCCCAAAGAAAGATTGATCGGTTAAATAGTAAATATAAATCAAACATCTTACAGAACAAAAGAACAAAAGAACACATTTTTACCTCATCAATAAATATTATGGATGGTGCTTCTTTCTTTGCCCTTGCAAATAGATCTCTTACCCGGGAAGCACCCATACCAACATACAACTCTACAAACTCACTAGCGGAGCAACTTATAAATGGCACATCAGCTTCCCCGGCTACAGCCTGTGCTAGTAAAGTTTTACCTGTCCCAGGAAGACCCACCTGTAAGATAAAACAACAAAATTTAGTACCTAAATGTCAAACAAAAGCAATAATAAGATAAAAAAAAATAACTTGGCTATAAATAATTATACAAAGTATGAGCTCAAAAAAGCAGGAAAGGTATAAGTGGAAACTATTCAAAGATTTATTCCTAGAACCACTAGTTCAATCAAGCACAATAGTGTTCCAATTTTTTGCAAGATAATAAAATTATGAGAAAGCACAGTTCATATGACACAATACAGTAGAAAATTTTGCTGGATTTTAGCAGAACATACTCCCAAAAGACATTTCCCATATTTGACACCTTCCCCAAGCAAATATCCTCAACAACAAAGTGATTGCTCACTGACCCTCATGTGCTTCCATATTGGGATCATGAGATAATTGCATATTACTTATCGGATGTCTCTGGATATGACTCACCAAAAGAACACCTCGGGGAGGACGAGCTCCAAGTCGTATATATCTGTCTGGATTTCGAAGAAATTCCTGTCAAGTGAACATCAGCATATTAAAAAGTACTTCCCTATATCTCCAAGAAAATAAAATAAAATAAAATAAAAGGTCAGTCATAGAATAGAAAGCCTAGTCTACACCCTAAAGGTTGTATGTGCTGAATATGATCTGAAGAAAGTTCAACCTACCACAATCTCTTCTAGCTCCTCCTTAGCCTCATCCACACCAGCAACATCGGCAAAAGTGATTGTTTCACCTTGTTCAGATGACTTTGTACCAATAGAAGTTCCTGATTTGCGATTCCTAATCTGACCAGCTGTATGCTGCACATAGCATTTGATTACTCATAAAACACTGTTTTAAAGGTGTAGAAACCATAAGTTGGATAAGTAGGCCAAATAAAACAGAAATTGAGAGATGGAAGGAAATCAAAGGACCTGAGAAAAGCTAACAGGGAATCGATGGAGAAGCCCTGCAAGCACAGCACAATAAAACAAGGCAATCTGCAAATATGAGAATGAAGTCAGTAGTGTGTCACATGGCATATAGTTTCAACCCCACATAATGAATGGAACGGGAAGTTGAATATCCTGAACCAGAGACATTGTAACAAATATACAAAAGCAGGATCCAGTATAAGACAGTAACACAATCATAAATACAGCATGACATATTTAACAAATGTGGAAGGTTTTTTTGTTACTGTAAGTACATATACTTCATGAAGTTAATATAAACATTATCTTCTATTAATCAACCAAAGCAATAAGTTCTTTGCAGAAATTATTATTTCAAATTGTACAAAATTTACAGTTTTTAGACATAAATAAACCATGAAAATTATAATTTATCAGAGCTTGGAATTTTTTATACACTATACCAGTCACATGCAAGTTTCACAGAACTGTGAATGCCAAATTTGCCTTTCTAATAAAACAAAAATTAAAACCAAGAGTTTACCATAAATACTAAATAACAAGTTAGCAAGCCAAAAACACAGATATATTAAAGAAAACAAAAAAATGAAGTCGGGTTGGCCCATATACTCCAATCAAAAATGAAGTTTTATATTAGTAACTGATATCAGCCTTTGATGTTGGTCTTTAATAAATGTATTAAAAGTCGCCTTTAAAGAATTAAAAATGTCAATATTAAAGACTAATATCAATTACCAAGGTGAAACTCTAATTTTGATTGGAGAACAGCAAGGTGAAACTCTGATTTTGATTGGAGAACAGCACCTCCAGTACTACACCTAAATATTGTCTGCTTAAAGATTGTAATACAATGTATAAAATTGATCTAAACTTAACATATCGTAAAATTCACAAGAGCGAATCCAAGCTCTAAAAATGAAAATGAGTATATGTATACATAGTAAAATGCCACAATTTATCTAATTGTTGTGGTTACCAAATTGCATTAATATAAAAGTTAAAATATATATATATATATATATATATATATATATATATAAAATTGTAACATGCAATTAAAAATATTCAAAGTGTCCATGTAGTGTGTAACATGCAAATGTATTCCAATCCAAACAATAAGACAATGCAACGTGCTTACCAGTGCAGAGTTGAGGAACCCACCAGACCGCTTATCCGGGGACCCAAACTCCACCTCATTTTCCAGCATCTTCTCATAAGGGGTTCTTATATCACTAGGCCTGGTGGTAGTGTAAACAATCCTCTTGGTAGGAGCAGCACTCTTAACCAAAGACTCTGACTCCTCCTGCAACCTAGAACCAGAAGCAGATGCAGCAACTTCACCACCATCCACATCAGACTTCAACTTGAACATGATGTGGACCCCATCAACCTCCACCTTCTGCACCTGATCACTATTGATCTTACTCAAAAACTCACTATAAGGCACACTAACAAAAGAGGTTGCAGTTTTTGGTTCGGAGCCAGGTAAGGGAATCCCAGGCCTAAGCAACCGCATAACAAAAACGACAATCCCTAATTGCAAAAGCAAAACCCCAACCTCCTGAGCCTGCACAATGGGTTGCCACCGCCACTTCCCACCACCACCCTTTGAACCCAACCACCACCACCACCAACCCTTCCCTTGTTTCTCCTTCCTCCGGTTCGAACCGGGCCCGGTCGAACCCTTATCCACCCCTTGCCCCTCGCCGTTCTTCTCGCCGGAATCATTCTCTTGGCCGCCACTAGCCCTGGTGGCTCCTCCGTGGAGCCTCTTCAGCTTCAACCCTCCCCATAAATCGAACCTCCCTGACCCTGAGTCCCTCCATAAGCTCGGAACCCTAACCGGCACCGAATTGGGAACGAAACGACACGCGTTTTGATAAAACGACGTCGAGGGTTTTCGCCAGTGGTGAAAAATCGATTTGGACGAGTATGAATTGAGGTAGATTTTGGTGTAAGTTAAGGGAGATAGATACTCCAACGCTGACATTGGAAGATTACAGAAGAGAGAAAGAGAGAGTGAAAATCAAAAGTTCGAAAACTTTGTTCGTGTTTGCGTGCATGGGCAAGTGTGAATATATATGGGTGAGGTTCGGAGATAATCTTCTGGTTTGTGTGTGTCAATTGTAGCATGAGAGAATGAAGAAGGAATGAGGAAGAGACAAGGTGATCCAACAGGGAATGGTGGCCGTTGGATTGATCAGCGTTGAATATCTCAACCGTCGAGATTGATGTGTTGGTTTTTTGAATTAAAAGAATGGTTTTGTTTTCTGATGATTTGATTGTTTGGTTAGTTTGTGGTACTGGTTGTGTGTGGGAGGAAGGATTTAGTGCGGAGCTGCGTTGCGGTGTACGTTTTGATGGGCTGTGAGATCGACACGTGTATGGTAAGAGTGAGTAGAGGTGGGCCATCAAATGATTATGTGACGTTCTGCCTGCTACGTTGCAATTGCAACACAAGTTTGGGGAACATTGGGTTGAGGACCACAAATTCTCACACCATTATTAACTCCTTGATAGCATAGCATGTTATGTTTTTTGGGAAAGATTTATTGGGTACCTTTCAAACCTTTCCATATTGGTCCAATAACATGATTACATATGTTCATTCATAATTTCATTAAAAATAAATTATTGTTTTTATATTGTTATATTTATTTACTTTTAAGGATATCATGAGAATTTATTATCTATTATTGATATTAAAGTTCTTTCATTATTTTAGTCATATACTATAGATCCTTTTTTTATTTATGTTATTCATTTTTCATGCAATTTTATTGACATGTCATTAATTGTTATTTGTATTAACACTTCATACCATTAATTATTATTCATACTAACAATTTATAATATTAATTTTTTTATTTTATTAATTTTCATAAATTTATCTAAAATTTTTTATATTATTGATCATTTATATATCAATTGTTTCTTGAATTTACCAATTTTTTTATAAAGTTAATCTAAAAAAAATTATATTAACAATAAATAATTAGTATTCATAAATATTGGCAATTTTGTAACAAATAATAAATATGTACACATTCCTTCATTGGATATACTAGATAATTAATGAAAAATAAAATCAACTTTTCTATAGGAACAAATCTCTTATTCATATTTTTTAAGAATTTATATCACTTAAAAATAAATTAAGAATCAAAGTAATCATGTACTTGAAAAAAATCATTTTATATTGTTTTTCAATTATTGTGATACACATTGGATTTTTTAAAAATAACTTATTACATTAAAACAAATTACATAATAAAAAATAAATACACAATTAATACACTTAATAAAAAATAAATTACGATTTTTAACAATTAAAATATTTAAACCTTCTATAATTATATAAATAATTTATAAATCTTTTTAACGCATCAACGTATTTGAAAAATTTTATATTAATAGTTCCATAACTCAACTTATACTAAATAAATTTTTACTTAAAAACATTGTGAGGAAAATAATTAAGAATTAATGGCCACAAATAAAGAAGTAATTTATTTAAATATTAAATTTACTAATTAAAATTTTATTTGTTATTTATTCTAAAAATTAGAGAAAAATTAACACGTTATTATTAAAAAAAATTGTTACTAAATACAAAAATATTATATAAAAAATTTATATTTTTGTTAATTTTGTTATTGGTTCAATCCAGGACAACAACACAAAAATTTAGGATAACCTTCCTTTCATGTATATTTGTCAATAAATACAAAGAAAATAATGTAATTATGTGCATTATGATTGATCAATTATAATAGTCTAATTGATATTGATTCATAGAATTTTTTTATATCTTAATGTTAAAATTGGAATTTTGATCTCTTTAAGATGAAAATGAAAATAAAATATTGATATAGATATATTTTGCAATAATTTGAATGTCTAGTTACGTAACAATAATTGTTACGTATCAAAAAAGACACAGCATAGAGAGTTTTTAAGATATGTTATAGGTGGTGAAGACCCCAATGCGCTACTCAAAAAACTGCTTTATTCCTAGAATGTGTTGTACAAATGTTTCTTGTCCAGCATGCATGCATGCATGCATAACTGTGAATCTCCTTGGAGGTGCGCCACAGTTTATGTTAGTTGTGGTCTTGGTCCAGGATGTGCCACAAGATCCCCTCAAAGGTATGTCATGGTCTGTGTTAACCATGGTTCCGATCCAGGATACGTCATCATTATCAAGAACATGTAGTTGTGCTCCCTCCCCAACATGCGTCGTAGAGTTGGATCACATTATTATCGGCTGTTTTACTTTTTTGGGTAAAAATGTAAACAGTAACAATGATTGTTGCACATCTCTAAAATGCACCACAAAGTGTGACTCCCTTCCAAAATGCACCATAAGGTGCACCTCCTTTTCAAAATGCACCACATGGTGCAGTCAAATCTATTAGCCGTTTTTCAACTTTCGTGCAGCGTGCTCTCATACGTCAAATCGAAGCGTGGTGGTGTATTTGTCTTGTAATCCCAACAATGCAGGGCGCATGCGGTAGCAAGTGTGTCAGTGTGGCTCCTCTTGAAGTTGCACCACAAGACGTTGTGCCTCCTTCTCGGAATACACCACATCTCTGCACGGGATTACTTCACCATTTCGTAAGTGTAAAAGTGGAGGTGTAAAAGTGAATGCAGAGAGATTTAAAAGTTGAGAGAAAAGGACATGAAGAATGTAGATGAATAAATTTTTAATAATATTTATTAATAGTACTTGAATTAATTATAAAATTTATAAGATTAAATTAGTAATTAAATTTTAGCATAATTTATTTATATTTAAATTTAAAAATAATAATAATTTTTTAAAAAATATATGATATTATTACATTATAACGTTAAAATGAATATTAACGTTTAATAATTTTTTTAATATAACATTAAATTTATAATGTAAAAATAAATGATAATGTTAAATAGATTTTATTATAATTTAATAAATTAAATATATTTAAAATTAGACAATATATATATTATGCTAAAATATTATTATTGTTATTCGAATTATATTTAATTGGTTTAGTATTAAAGTTTTGTTAAAAATATATAATAATACTTAATTAATATTTTAAATACTTGATTGTCACAAGCATGGCAGTGTTCCATTTATTTTTATTTTTCCTGTTTTCGAAGCATTGCAATTACTGTTTCACGCCATTTTATGAAAATAAATGGTATATTGGAAATGACAACTTTATATCTTCACACTTCCGTTCATTCACATGCATTCAACTAATAATATCTGATTTTTTTTTATAAAAAATAGAATTTAAAAAATATAAAATTATAATTATTAAATATAAAATATATTCAAATGTAAATTATTATCTATTGATATACAGTTATATATATTTTTATCTATTGATATTAAAAATCAAAAATAAAATTATCGTATAAAATGTTGACAAATTTAACTTGTAATTTATTATATATATTTTATATTAGATTTTTTAAGTTTAGGATCCTAAAAAATTAAATATGCGTTGATAAATATATGCAATATATTATATAACAAGAGTTTATTATAATAAAAATAATAACAGATAATAAAATTATATATAAATGGTAAGATTATAAATTAATCCATATTTATATGATTAATTTAAAATATTATTTATGTTTTTTTAAATTTTATTTATTTAAATAATATTTAATGAATTAGTTAAATAATAAAAAATTGAAGATTAAAATTATTTTATAAAATATTCAAAATTCAAATCTCATTGTTTTTTATATTATATAAAATATAATAATTTATATAATTTATTTTTATTACTTACTATAATAAAACATTATAACATAATACGTTATATATATATATATATATATATATATATATAAATCAAATAAAACTTAATCTCAAATTTAATAACATAATATTAAAATAAATTTTATCAATATAATTATTAAATTTTAAAATCTTATATAATATTAAATGCGAATCCTTGTTGTTAATGAAATTTTTTTTGAATTACTAATCCTTGCAAAATTATGTAATTTATCCTGTATTAAACATTTAATTTTTTATTTATAAATTTTTTTTATCAAATATTAATATAATTTAAATTTTGAATATTAATAAGTTATAATACATTTTAAAATATCCTTTGTTTTTTAGATAAAGTAATATTAATAAATTAATTTTAAGTTAATAGTTAGATTGTTCTTTTATTTAATTAAAATATATTTGGTTATTATAGTTATAATAATAATAATATAGTTAAAAAATTATAATGATAGTATTTAATTAATTATAGTTATTAATGTATTAATGATTAACTTATAATTTTTGTATAATTTGTAGGAGAAAATTTAATGGCATCTTGGTCACAATCTAGTTGTGATATTAGATCGGGATCGAATAATCCATCACTCCTAACATTGCCAAGCATTCATATATATGAACAAATTTGGAATGGAGCGTCAAATCGAGAGTTAAAAATTCTTCCAATTGAGCATCTAAGGAGAGATGGCTTTTTAGGAATTACTCAAATTCAATTCTTCCAAATTGATCCTCCTTTGATTGAAACTTTGATTGAAAGGTGGAGACCTGAAACACACACCTTTCATATGCCACCAAGAAAATGTACAATTACTCTTCAAGATGTTGCAGTATTAACGAGTCTACCTATAAATGGTGTTTCAGTTATTGGAAGTACTTCAACTCGTGTGCGGGAGCCTATTGCGATGGAACTTTTGGGAATTTCTCCACCCGAAAATGAAATGCATGGAGCTTCTGTAAAGATGACTTGATTGAATCAACATTTTTCAAATATTGAGGACCATCTGAATAATGAAGTTCAGTTGCATAGTGTCGCAACCGTAATTCCGACGAGACGATGAACTCGCTAAAATTTGAAAATAATTTTTGATGATTGTGGAGTCGCCACCAAATTTTTGTTTAAGGGAAAAAGATTTGGAAAAACCCTGACTCAATGGATGAGATTCGAAGTTCGGGAGTCGGTTACGAGTAGGGAAGGTGTTAGGCACCCCACTCGCCTACTCCAAGGAACAGTACCCTTAAACTGAGTGTGTGATTATTTGAAAATTGTTTGATCCCTTAATTAATTTGAAAATAAATAGGTTGATGGAGGTTAGCCTGACAGGACTTGATCCTGCTCCTACGTATTCCCCGGTGCAATGGGAAATTCAAGGCTTACGTAGTTCTGGTTTTAAGAGACTTGATCTTTTGAAGAAGCAGAGGGGTGATTTGAGGATAGGATTGATTTTTGAATAGACTAAAATTGCGTACTTGCATAACCCAAACCGTCGTAGACCGTGAGTGAGTTTGCACGAATTATAACGCGGAACAGCAGAGAAGGCTTCCTGTTCGTATTAGAATCTGTTGTACGAATCTTAGAGATTTAAAATAGATATTTGAAATAGACGTTTTCTAACAGAGTTAGTAAATAGTGATTTTATAAAATTTATGCTTGCAAAATCCAAATCGTCGTAAGCCGTATTTGGAATCCACACGAATTGAAACACAGAACAACAGAGAAGGCTGCCTGTTCGTGTTAAAATCCGCTTGCACACATTTTAAAACAGATATTTTGACATACATTTTTTAGTGGAGTTAGTAAACAGTGATTTTCTAAAATTGCGTGCTTGCAAAATTCAAATCGTCGTAAGCCGCATTTGAATCCGCACGAATTAAAACACAGAACAGCAGAGAAGGCTGCCTGTTCGTGTTAAAATCCGATTGCACACATTTTAGAAAATTAAAACAGATGTTTTGAAAACAGATGTTTTTACAAAGTTGGTGAAGATAATGTTTCAAAAAAAACGATTGGATTTAATTTAATAGTTACAGAACCAAAATTGGGCTTGACCCAAATTAAAAGAAAATGGAACAAAATAATTGAGTTTAAGTGAAAAGAGGGGCTTGGGCTGGACCCATGTCAAAATTGAATTTGATTTCAAGAAAAGGAAAAAGATCGGGCTTGACCCAAAGAATAGATTAAAGAAAAGAATTAGGCTTGACCCAAATTAAGCAAAATCCAACTTTAAAGAAATGATTTATAATTAAAGAAAAAGAAGTGAGCTTGACCCAAGTGAAGGAAAATTGGATCGAGATTAAAAGAATTGGGCTTCAATTAGACTTGATTTAACATAAACTTGACTTGATTTGAAGTTA
Source organism: Canavalia gladiata (assembly GCA_037954105.1). NCBI lineage: Eukaryota > Viridiplantae > Streptophyta > Magnoliopsida > Fabales > Fabaceae > Canavalia > Canavalia gladiata. Next base: position 38,621,294 of record CM075664.1, on the reverse strand, counting down.
AGGAAAGGAATTACGAACATGCTTCATTAATCAAGTGATAGAAATTTCATTTCAAATCCAAATTAGATAAATAATATCATTCTGGAAACTAGAGAGAAATACAAAGAAAACGCAACAAAAATCATCAAAATCGGAGATCATTTGATTGACTAAAAACAAAAAACGAAAAACAGAGATGAAAATCAACCTCCAGAACACACAAGTTTTTGGCGCCAAAATTTGAATTCAAATCTCAGAATTTTTAGAAAATATTTTTGGTAGATCTGAAAAATCAAAACCGATCAATTGAAAGATATGGATCATAGGAATAAAAAAACAAGTTTGACATCAATCCAATCAGAAATGAGCAGGATATGCACAAATCAAACAAGCTAGGTCAATTCGCGCACTAAGATGAACATGCTTCGGTAATCAAGTGATAAAAATTTCATTTCAGATCTAAATTGGACAAATAATATCATTCCAGAAACTAGAGAGAAATAAAAAGAAAACACAACAAAAATCACTAAAATCTGAGATCATTTGATCGATTAAAAATTAAAACGAAAACAGACAAGAAAATGAACCTCAAGAACACACAAGTTTTTGGCGCCAAAATTTGAATTCGAATCTCAGAATTTTTAGAAAATATTTTTGGTAGATATGAAAAATCAAAACCGATCAATTGAAAGATATAGATCATAAGAATGAAATAAAACAAGTTTGACATCAATCCAATCAGAAATGAGCAAGATATACACAAATCAAACAAGCTAGGTCAATTCGCGCACCAGGATGAACATGCTTCGGTAATCAAGTGATAAAAATTTCATTTCAGATCTAAATTGGACAAATAATATCATTCCAGAAACTAGAGAGAAAGACGAAGAAAACACAACAAAAATAACCAAAATCGGAGATCATTTGACCGATTAAAAATTAAAACGAAAACAGACACGAGAATGAACTCGGAAATCCGAGAAGAAGCAAGAAACTTAAGAGGGATAAAATTCGGACCTAACCTCCATTGGAAGGTGATAAAGAGCTGATTCTATGGAGGCCAAGGGCTGAATTGAAGGCCAGAGAGTCTCCTAGGTCCTCCCCTCAAAGGTTCTGAAAATCCCCTTCTAAGACTCCAAGTTCTCCTCCTCCCAAGAATTTCCAAAAATGAGAAAAAACCCTTTTCTTTTCTTGTTTGTAGGTATATATAGACACATCCCTTCTTGGCAAGGGTGAAGCTCTTTCAAAGAGCCAAAAGCCAGCCTCCTCTCTCTTAGCAAGGGCCAAGTCCTTTCAAAGGGCCAAAAGCCACCCCTTTCTAGGAGTCAAAAGCCAACCCCTTTGATTTCAAAAATTTTGTTTCCTATTTTGATTTTTCAGCTTTTTCTTTTTTTTTTTAAATTTTCATTTTTTTTACCTTTTTCGTTTTTTATTTTATTTTTTTTCCATTTATTTATCATTTTTACTTATTCTTTAATTTCCCTTTATTTTTATTATTTTTTTTTATTTTTTATTTTTTGCTTTCTGTTTTCTGTATTTTCTGCTTTCTGTTCTTTTTGTTTTCTATTTTACATCTTTTCAAAATTTTTAATTAACTTAACTTTTGGTTAATTTTAATGATTGGGGGCCTCGGACATAATTGAGTGTTTACACATAGATATGTTCGTGCTTATATTCTTCATTTGATTGGTGGAGTAGTTATTTGTGATCATTCGAGCAGTAGAGTACCGCTTAGGTACCTTCCATTATTGGTTGATTTCAATCAATGTGGGCAATATAACTGGGGTCAGCTGCTCTGGCATATTTGTATCCTGAGTTGTGCACTATGATTAACTACGATAAGAAAGAAATATGCGAATTTACATTGTTGCTACAATTATGGGCGTGGGATAGATTTCCTTGTATTGCTCCGATTGATCCTACCATAACAGATTTTACACCTCCATATGGAGCTAGGTATGATAATTGTTAAGGTTTTTTTTATTAATTCAATATTTAAAATTATTGTCATTTAATACATTTATTTTTATAGGTGGAGGAGACGTTCCTTTAAGGCAGTTAGACAGGATTTGCAATTTTATAGACACAATTTTGAAACCATGAAACAAAAAGATGTAAGTAATTTATTTGTATGATGTTTAAAAATTATATGATAAAATTTATAAATTTATATACTTACTTTTGAATTGTTTTAATGTGCAAAAAAAAAAATGGCAACCATATGCAAATGAAATTCACCTATTACCTGAAACATGTAGAGACGGACATGATTTTTGGACAACTGTTGTGCCATTATTTTGCTTTCATATTATAGAGTGGCACCAACCAGATCGTGTTATGCGACAATTTGAAATGCGTCAACATATTCCCCAACCCCCAAGCCAACCAGAAAATATTCGTGGGCTGATACTAAAAGGGAAGACAGATGATAACTGGGTTTGAATTTATACTCTATTTCTATATTTATGGAATAATAAGCAACAATTTGTTTGCTTAGGGATGCCTGATGATGGTGTGGTGAGTGTTAGTTCAGAATATATGAGATGGTACACACGTCATACAAGGAAATAGATCACAAAGGAATATGCAATCAAAGGCCGAGCAGTAAGTCTAAGAAGATATTTTTAAACTCCACAATTATATATATCATTTAGTAATTTATTTTTCTCTTATTTGTAGGTCGATCAAGCAAAGTTAATATATTACATTGCAATAGACATGGCTCATTCGGGAAGAGAATCCTTGCTAGTCCTTATGGACCTCATCAAGCAACATGCAGAAAATACGCTAATGATGTTTAAAGAAGAGGACCGTGTTGTGACTGCTCAAATGGCTGCACCAGTTGCTACACAGGATCCACCTCGACAAGAGGTTCATGCGGACATACTAGATAATAGAGTTGAGCGGAAGGCCTTCAATGTCGTCGTAGACGTTTGGAGCATCAAACTCATACCATTCCTTCCCTTCCAACTTGACAAGAAGTATAGTATTTTATGCCATCACAAGATGTACCACCATCACCATTGCCAACATATGCATTTCCATCACAACAATTTAGTGACGATACAGGTCCATCATTTGCAGGACCTTCAGGAGATGGTCCATCTATTGCACCTAGTTGTTATGGATAAGCATCATACGATGATATTGCTTTTGAAGGAGGACTACCATCATTTCAATTAAGAGGTCATTTGTTTCAAGGTGGAGGAGAATCTTCAGTATTTGCTCGTTTAACATCACTTGATATTCCATCTCCTAGGGTGTTGTATGGTGTTTCTCAGCCCTCACCTCCAACAGATCTTGGTGTTGGTAGAAGTTTTTATATGTCATCTCCGTTTAATCTCACAATGATCACACCACCTTCACCCATGCATACATATGTGCATAGTGTCGCAACCGTAATTCCGACGAGACGACGAACTCGCTAAAATTTGAAAATAGAATTTATTGATGATGTGGAGTCGCCACCAAATTTTTATTTAAGGAAAAAAGATTTCGAAAAAAACCTGACTTGAGGATGAGGTCGGCTGATTTTTCTTCCAACTCTGAATCAAAAACCATGCATAGACAGGTTCGATTTAGGCTTGATTCAAGAACCTCATGATGGTGGGTTAAATTGTCAGTGAATTCTTGCAATAAGGTTCGTAGAAAAATCCGTTTGTTGGCTTAATTATTAGCTAGAATATGACTTTCGACAAATATTTAATTTTGGTCCCTGCTGTTCATCACGTATGCAAAGTGATTCTTATTAAGATTTGAATTGGTTGGATATATGCATTTACTGTGAGTCTATGAGGTTTGTGAGTCGCGTTCCCCCTAAAATGGAATATGTTAGCATGGCTTATATATGTTAGAGTTGTCAAAACATCTTCAGATCCTGGTTGGATTTGACGGCCACGAAAATGCCACTGAAGTTGAAAAGATATCTTAGCTACACATAATGGTTCTTAACAATATTCAGAGCGCTTTCAAAAAAAAAGAAAGCTGAACTTTTGAGATTCTGCTTTTGAGCTTGGAGCCAATACCTTATCAAGAGGGGCCATACAGGGGAGTGAGGTCTCGTATGTGTGCAACTTGACAATGTGTACCATGGGGGTGAAATGGCCTTGAGTCCCACGTGATTGCTGTACATGCAAAATTGTCGAACAAAACCATTCAAATAATGGATCCTTCAAAATATTTGGGCTCACTAATTAATTCCCAGCACGGGGCCCTACTAGCAATACGCATTCAAATGAGGAAAATCTCATCTCATGGATATATATAATTCACTAGACATAAGTCACAGAATCGTGTGGCTCAGATGGTTGGGTATGTGGCCTGCCATCCCATGTCCCCCTGATCGATTCCCACATTCGGCAAAATTATTTTGATATGGAAAAATTACCAATAAGGCCCCTAGCTTTTTCATAAATGACAAAATGGTCCCCTTTTCCAGAAATTCAGAAATTAATAAAAAATTCAAAATATTTTCGAAAATTAAGAAAATTAACAAAAATTCCAAAAATAAAAAAAAATTCCAAAATTCCTAAATAATTCATAAAAATTTTATAATTCCTAAATAAATTAAAGATTATCAAGTATTTTCATAAATTTCCTCCTAAATTTCTAATAATTACTTGTGTCTTGTCTTTTTCATTCATCCTTATTCAAAAATAAAAATCTTGTTTTGTGATTCTTAATCTCACGCGACGAGCTCTAAGCACGAACTGGTAGCTTTTTCTGTTGTTCGTTGTTTAGAGATTCGTATGGGTCCAAGTGCAGCCGTAGTTGTCTTGGGCCTTGTGCATATGTGGATTAGGGTTGCCTTTCCTTTTTACAAAATAAAAACCTTGCTCATTTTTATTCCTCGATTTTCAAAATAAAAAAATCTTGTTTTGCGATTCTTAATCTCACGCGACGAGCTCTAAGCACGAACTGGTAGTTTTTTCTGTTGTTCGCTGTTTAGAGATTCGTATGGGTCCAAGTGCAGCCGTAGTTGTCTTGGGCCCTGTGCATATGTGGATGAGGATTGCCCTTCTAAATTTCAAAACAATCAAGCCTTTTTACCATCCAAGTGGCTCCGAAGGTCAAGCCTTTGAGCAGCTTTCAAACATTCCTTTAAACACTTTTGAAGGTCAAGCCTTCAAAACATAACCAAAACTACGTAAGCCTTGAGTTTTCCATTGCACCGGGGAATACATAGGAGCAGGATCAAGTCCTGTCAGGCTAAGCTCCATCAATCTATTTATTTTCACATTAATTAAGGGATCAAACAATTTTCAAAAATCACACATTCAGTTTAAGGGTACCGTTCTTCGGAACGGGCAAGAGGGGTGCCTAACACCTTCCCCACTCATAACCGACTCCCGAACCTAAATCTCTTCCTCGAGTCAGGGTTTTTTCTAAATCTTTTTCCCTCAAATAAAAATTTGGTGGCGGCTCCACATTGTCAATAACATTTATTTTTTTCGTCATCTCGTCGGAATTACGGTTGCGACACAGAGTACAAATATATTTCAAGATTTTAGAGGTCAAGGAATTGACTTAAATGCAAACTTATCAGCTATATTCCATGATGGTGCTTGAATTGATGATCCCCAGTTTGATGTCACACAACATCGTCGTAGTAATCCAAGAAGATCCGTGAGGGATAAAGATGTTGATGATAACTAGTTTTATCTTTGGTTGTGTGTTTATGGACTCTTTTATCTTTATGTCTTTAATGCTTTGTCTTTGATTTCTTCATGTGTTTAGATTATTATGATGAACTTTTTATTTGGTTATTAATTGGTTTGTTTAGATTATTATGTTTGACTTTATTGATAAATATGTTATTGTTATTGAATGATTTATTGTTAAAAGAAATTGTTATGTCACAATTATATAAGGAATATTAACAATGAACTAAACTCATTAAAATGCTAATCTTGGTGTTGATCAACCATGATAAAAATTCCAAACATTGATCATGTCCTTACATCATCATTAACTATCGTTTTGTCTTTGTCCTCTACGTGGACATCGAGATTGATTATGACCAACTTCTTTACAGAGATTGAACCCAAACTCATAAAATATGAAAAAGATATGTGTGGGGGAATTTGATAAGCATAAATTTCATAAATAATTATCTCTCACTTGTTCAATTAAGTGGTCTTTTTCATATTTTATGAGTTTAGGTTCATATGGAGTTTAATTGAATTTCTTTGCCTACCCGATTAAAATGACACTATTATAGTATTTTGAGCATAATAGGAGTTTTAGACATCCAAAAATCATGAAATCTATCTTGAATGAAAGCTTAAAGAAGTGTCCACAGTTACAAAGCAAGATCAGACTCTAAATGGGATGTTTAGGACTCCGAAATTATCTCAAAAGATGAGATAGTGTTGCTGACGCGGAACTTGAACAGTGTGCAAAGATCTGACCATATCTTGAGATACATAAGTCATATTAAGATAAAATTAGATCCGTTGGAGAGCTAAGAACCGGGGCTACAACTTTTGTTCAGACATCAAGCTCTAATTCGGAAACGTGAATATCCGAAATTGCGCTACAATCAACGTCAAACTTGTTGTGCTGATTGGAGAAAAAAAAATTCAAAAGTGTTTTGCATTTTCAACAAAGCCCATATGAAAGCAATAAAAGGATGGAAAAGTAAAAAAGCTGGTTGGTGACCTTCTGAAGATGATGCCTCAAAAATTCTCTATAAATAGAAGGGTTTTTGACACACTCGTCGCAAACGCACAAAAATAATTTCTAGATTTTCCCGAACTATTGGTATAGTATAAGGTGCAACCTAGGTCATCTCCTAAAAACCATTTCAGATTCTTAAGCAAATTAGGAGAAATTTAGAACAAGGGGATTTTGTAAAGATGCATTATTGAGTTCTAAACACAAAATACAGAATGAAATTAATTTGACTTAACAATTATCAACTCAAGGAATTCAGAGGCTATTTTCTTAACTAATCATTGATCACTAAAACCATGCATTGTGTTTATCAACCCAGGATCATCTGGAACCCCTAAAATGATCCTTGAATTGTCTACTGAGAAAACTCTCAGGATTCAATTGATTATGATAAAAAAGATTTAATAACCACTTAATCTTTCATCTAAACCAATTTCATAATCAGAATTAAGTTGAAGCAAGTAATAAAATGAAAACCTTCAATTCAATTACTTAATTTCTACTCTTCAAACTTTGGAAAATGATTTACCAATCAAAAACCAATTATAAATCAATTATGCATTAATCAAAATACGTCAACCGAACAAACTTTGATTAAAAGAATAAAATTGAAGAATATAATAAAGCAGAGTAGAAATCACTCAATAAGCATGTAAATAAAGATCAAGACCTCAAAGTTAAAGTGAAAATAGCTTGAATCCTTGAATTGAAACTACAAACTTAGCCTTCCATGAAGGAGGAAAACTATCAACAAAGAAAAACTTAGCCTTCCATGAAGGAGGCAACTAACAACAAAGAAAAACTTAGCCTTCCATGAAGGAGGCAAACCAACAACAAAGAAAGAAAGATGGAAAGTGGTATTAGAGTTAATATCCAAGGGTTGTGTTTCTCCTCTTGTAAACCCTTCTATTTATAGAGGATTTTTGAGGCATCATCTTCAGAAGGTCACCAACCAGCATTTTACTTTTCCATCCTTTTATTGCTTTCACATGGGCTTTGTTAAAAATCCAAAACACTTTTGAATTTTTGTCACCAATCAACACAACAATTTTGACGTTGATTGCAGCGCAATTTCGGATATTCACGTGTCCGAATTAGAGCTTTACATCTGAACAAAAGTTGTAGCCCCGGATCTTAGCTTTCCAACGGATCTGATTTCATCTCAATATGACTTCTGTATCTCAAGTTATGGCCAGATCTTTGTACATTGTTCAGGTTCCGTGATAGCAACACTATCTCATCTTTTGAGATAATTTCAGAGTCCTATACATCCCATTTAGAGTCTGATCTTGCTTTGTAACTGTGGACACTTCTTTAAGGTTTCTTTCAAGACAGATTTCATGATTCTTGGATGTCTAAAACTCCTATTATGCTCAAAATACTATAATAGTGTCATTTTAATTGGTTAAACAAAGAAATTCAATTAAACTCCATATGAACCCAAACTCATAAAATATGAAAAAGGCCACTTAATTGAACATATAAGAAGTCTTAATGAGCTACAAATGAGAGATAATTATTTATGAAATTTACGCTTATCAAATTCCCCCACACTTATGTTTTGCACGTCTCGGGCAAACTTAAGTTAAAGATTGGTGACTATTTTTTATTTTTTTTCAAAGAAAATCAAAGCTTTGAGTTGATTTCTGAAGAATTCACAAAATTTTATGAAGCATTCTTTCATCACATTTTTGAAATTACTTAGAAAGGAAACTTTAATTTGAAAAACATAGATTGAGAAAGATAAAACCTCACATGATATACTCTGAATCTCTCAAGTGTTTGATTTGGTAAGTGTTTCTCTCAAATTCAATCCATGAAAGATGAACTATCATAGGCTTGCATATCTTCTGCTTCTCTACTACTATGTACACATGCAATGCACAAATCAAGAGGTCTTTATTTTGGTTATAACGGGATTAAAAAGATAAAATGACATATTGAAGAGATACAATGTTAGACCAAGGAAAATGGTGAGGATTAAGAACTGAATCCAAGTGTAAGTGTGAGAAACAGATATCACTTTTTTTTTAATAGTTTATTTATTTTATTTTATTTTTTTGCTTCAGTGTTTTTTTTTCATGATATTGATGAACACAACAATAATCTGCCCCACACTTATTGAAACATTTATGGTATGATAAATCTAGTATTCCTCACCTTCTACGATCAGACAAAGTTATTTTATTTTATTTTATTTTTTATTTTTTTTGGTTTGTGGTGAGATAAAAAGAAGAAAAGGCTAATCGGCTCAAAGGGCTTATCAAAGGATAAAATTATATGGGTCGGTTATTTGACCAATTGGTTTGCTCAAGAAAAATAATGCCTCAATCATTTTTGTACAATTCATGTGAAAATGTAGCTTCAAAAAGAATCAATGCAAGTTCTGAAGTAACATATTCCATGGATGAAAATCACACAAGAAAGAAAGTAATTAATAAGGCTCAAAATCTCACAGGTAATATATTTATCCAATCTAATATATCCAGTTCAAATATGTGTTGCCAAACTAATTAATCTCGAAATGTAAATCATTTTGCTTCAATTATTTTATGAAATCTAAAGAACAACATACTTCCACATTCAATTTTTTTTAATCATAAGATGCGTATCAAGAGTCAAGTGTAACTCCTTACTCAGCCATCTTTCTCAAAGCAAGTTTATGATTCTAACCTATTTTTTTTTTGGGTTTTTTTTTATATATATCAGACCATCCTCCCCCCAACCTATCCAAGACATTGTCCCCAATGTCTTAGATGGAATTTCATATAACAGGAAAAGAAATGTGAGAAAACCACCAAAGTAAGGAAAAGTTATAATCGAAGAGTGGTATGTGGTTCTCTTTTGTCTCTGCCATCCTGATTTGGTTGGTTCACCAGCTTCATTGCTTGACTGAGCTCAAATGTAGGATTTTGCATATTCTCAAGTAGCTGTTCAACAGTTGAAACAGATACTATGATGCTGCGCATGGATTGTGGCATGAACTCCTGCTCTACTGCATGATCTAAAAAGGATAACAAACCATTATAGAAACCATTAATATTCAATAAGCCCAAAGGTTTTTTATGAAAATTCCGATAGGCCCAAAATATGATGGTAAAAATTTCTTCCATTGTTCCAAGACCACCAGGTAGTGCAATAAATGCATTAGAATTAATCAACATGTGTCTCATACGGTCATGCATGGTTGCAACCTTCAATTCAGTACCTAGGGTGAAGTAGGAGGAGTTATCGTTTTTTAAGACAACACCTAAGACGTTGTTACATCCCCTTGTGGGTGCAGATCCTGCAATACATCCTTTTAAACCCTGAATCCCTCCCCCATAAAAAGGATTGATTTTTCTTGCAACTAATGTCTTACCAAGGGTATAAGGTGCATGTTGAAATTCTCCATCCTTTCCAAGGTTAGACCAACCAAAAACACATATACTATTGATCCTATCCATAAACGATGTTTGTCTCTTTTGGAAAAAATATGTCATAGAGGTTGATAATTTATAAGGTCTTAATATCAGACAAGGAGATCGCTTGAATAGTGCGGGATCAGGATTTGGTAGAAAAAGTTTGAATTTTTTGTTTAAGGAAAAGGTGAATGTCAGAAGGGAAAGACATTCAGCAGGGGTGAAAATTTCAAAAAATGGTGGCCCAATAAATTGAAAAGACAATGTAAATGACAAACATACACGCATGAGAATGAACAGTAGTTGTGATTGTGGCTCACATCTTCCTCTGGTTTTACGTCCAGTAACGGCTGAAACGTCTTCTAAGAGTCGAGGATGGGCTTCCCATTCAGTTTTCTTGTAAACTGACAACAGGGTCTTTTAAAGTCAGATTCCCAAGACTATAACGTGATTTTTCCTTACGGAACAGTTCAAACAAATCAAGAAGGACTCCTTGTACATGCCCACTAGGATGCGTCTCAAGAGTCTGAATGATATCATCCAATGACTCCTTACTCAGTCCATCCTTTAAAATCCAAGAATAGTATACCTAAAAAAAATTGTTAGAAAGGTTAAAAATTTTATACAAACTCCTAAATATGCCTAGGAAACTACAATGGGCCCCGGCAACGGCGCCAAAATTTTGACACGCTCGTCGCAAACGCACAAAAATAATTTCTAGATTTTCCCAAACTATTGGTATAGTATAAGGTGCAACCTAGGTCATCTCCCAAAGACCATTTCAGATTCTTAAGCAAATTAGGAGAAAGTTAGAACAAAGGAATTTTGGAAAGATGCAATATTGAGTTCTAAACACAAAATACAGAATGAAAATAATTTGACTTAACAATTATCAACTCAAGGAATTCAGAGGCTATTTTCTTAACTAATCATTGATCACTAAAATCATGCATTGTGTTTATCAACCCAGGATCATCTGCAACCCCTAAAATGTTCCTTGAATTCTCTACTGAGAAAACTCTCAGGATTCAATTGATTATGATCAACAAGATTTAGTAACCACTTAATCTTTCATTAGATCTAAACCAATTTCATAATCAGAATTCAGTTGAAGCAAGTAATAAAATGAAAACCTTCAATTCAATTACTTAATTTCTACTCTTCAAACTTTTGGAAAATGATTTACCAATCAAAAACCAATTATAAATCAATTATGCATTAATCAAAATACATCAACCGAACAAACTTTGATTAAAAGAATAAAATTGAAGAATATAATAAAGCAGAGTAGAAATCACTCAATAAGCATGTAAATAAAGATCAAGACCTCAAAGTTAAAGTGAAAATAGCTTGAATCCTTGAATTGAAACTACAAACTTAGCCTTCCATGAAGGAGGAAAACTATCAACAAAGAAAAACTTAGCCTTCCATGAAGGAGGCAACTAACAACAAAGAAAAACTTAGCCTTCCATGAAGGAGGCAAACTAACAACAAAGAAAGAAAGATGGAAAATGGTATTGGAGTTAATATCCAAGGGTTGTGTTTCTCCTCTTGTAAATCCTTCTATTTATAGAGGATTTTTGAGGCATCATCTTCAGAAGGTCACCAACCAGCATTTTACTTTTCCATCCTTTTATTGCTTTCACATGGGTTTTGTTTAAAATGCAAAACACTTTTGAATTTTTGTCACCAATCAGCACAACAATTTTGACGTTGATTGCAGCGCAATTTCGGATATTCATGTGTCCGAATTAGAGCTTTACATCTGAACAAAAGTTGTAGCCCCGGATCTTATCTTTCCAACGGATCTGATTTCATCTCAATATGACTTTTGTATCTCAAGTTATGGCCAGATCTTTTCACATTGTTCAGGTTCCAGGACAGCAACACTATCTCATCTTTTGAGATAATTTCGGAGTCCTATACATCCCATTTAGAGTCTGATCTTGCTTTGTAACTGTGGATACTTCTTTAACCTTTCATTCAAGACATATTTCATGATTTTTGGATGTCTAAAACTCCTTTTATGCTCAAAATACTATAATAGTGTCATTTTAATCGGGTAAGCAAAGAAATTCAATTAAACTCCATATGAACCCAAACTCATAAAATATGAAAAAGATAAGTGTGGGGGAATTTGATAAGTATAAATTTCATAAATAATTATCTCTTACTTGTTCAATTAAGTGGTCTTTTTCATATTTTATGAGTTTGGGTTCATATGGAGTTTAATTGAATTTCTTTGCCTACCCGATTAAAATGACACTATTATAGTATTTTGAGCATAATAGGAGTTTTAGACATCCAAAAATCATGAAATCTATCTTGAACGAAAGCTTAAAGAAGTGTCCACAGTTACAAAGCAAGATCAGACTCTAAATGGGATGTTTAGGACTCCGAAATTATCTCAAAAGATGAGATAGTGTTGTTGACGCGGAACTAGAACAGTGTGCAAAGATCTGACCATATCTTGAGATACATAAGTCATATTAAGATGAAAGCAGATCCGTTGGAAAGCTAAGATCCGGGGCTACAACTTTTGTTCAGACATCAAGCTCTAATTCGGACACGTGAATATCCGAAATTGCGCTGCAATCAACGTCAAACTTGTTGTGCTGATTGGAGAAAAAAAAATTCAAAAGTGTTTTGCATTTTCAACAAAGCCCATGTGAAAGCAATAAAAGGATGGAAAAGTAAAAAAGCTAGTTGGTGACCTTCTGAAGATGATGCCTCAAAAATCCTCTATAAATAGAAGGGTTTTTGACACGCTCGTCGCAAACGCACAAAAATAATTTCTAGATTTTCCCGAACTATTGGTATAGTATAAGGTGCAACCTAGGTCATCTCCGAAAGACCATTTCAGATTCTTAAGCAAATTAGGAGAAAGTTAGAACAAGGGGATTTTGTAAAGATGCGATATTGAGTTCTAAACACAAAATACAAATTGAAATTAATTTGACTTAACAATTATCAACTCAAGGAATTCAGAGGCTATTTTCTTAACTAATCATTGATCACTAAAATCATGCATTGTGTTTATCAACCCAGGATCATCTGCAACCCCTAAAATGATCCTTGAATTCTCTACTGAGAAAACTCTCAGGATTCAATTGATTATGATCAACAAGATTTAGTAACCACTTAATCTTTCATTAGATCTAAACCAATTTCATAATCAGAATTCAGTTGAAGCAAGTAATAAAATGAAAACCTTCAATTCAATTACTTAATTTCTACTCTTCAAACTTTTGCAAAATGATTTACCAATCAAAAACCAATTATAAATCAATTATGCATTAATCAAAATACATCAACCGAACAAACTTTGATTAAAAGAATAAAATCGAAGAATATAATAAAGCAGAGTAGAAATCACTCAATAAGCATGTAAATAAAGATCAAGACCTCAAAGTTAAAATGAAAATAGCTTGAATCCTTGAATTGAAACTACAAACTTAGCCTTCCATGAAGGAGGAAAACTATCAACAAAGAAAAACTTAGCCTTCCATGAAGGAGGCAACTAACAACAAAGAAAAACTTAGCCTTCCATGAAGGGGGCAAACTAACAACAAAGAAAGAAAGATGGAAAATGGTATTGGAGTTAATATCCAAGGGTTGTGTTTCTCCTCTTGTAAATCCTTCTATTTATAGAGGATTTTTGAGGCATCATCTTCAGAAGGTCACCAACCAGCATTTTACTTTTCCATCCTTTTATTGCTTTCACATGAGCTTTGTTGAAAATGCAAAACACTTTTGAATTTTTGTCACCAATCAGCACGACAATTTTGACGTTGATTGCAGCGCAATTTCGGATATTCACGTGTCCGAAGTAGAGCTTTACATCTGAACAAAAGTTGTAGCCCCGGATCTTAGCTTTCCAACGGATCTGATTTCATCTCAATATGACTTCTGTATCTCAAGTTATAGTCAGATCTTTTCACTCTGTTCAGGTTCCGCGACAGCAACACTATCTCATCTTTTGAGATAATTTCGGAGTCCTATGCATCCCATTTAGAGTCTGATCTTGCTTTGTAACTGTGGACACTTCTTTAAGCTTTCATTCAAGATAGATTTCATGATTTTTGGATGTCTAAAACTCCTATTATGCTCAAAATACTATAATAGTGTCATTTTAATTGGTTAAGCAAAGAAATTCAATTAAACTCCATATGAACCCAAACTCGTAAAATATGTAAAAGACCACTCAATTGAACACATAAGAAGTCTTAATGAGCTACAAATGAGAGATAATTATTTATGAAATTTATGCTTATCACACCTTCATTACAAGCTGCTTACAAAAATAACTTCTTAAATATTAAAAGTTTTAAACTAATTTCACCAAAATATTGTCAATATTTATGTAAACATACATCCATTAACCTACCAATTATTGGACGACAATCTTCTACAACTTTAGTATTAAAACTACCATGTTGTATCAACATTGTTGAACTGCCAATCACATCAATCTCAGCATAAATCTCTAATGCTGACATTAACAATTGTTGCTCAAAAACATTAACCATATATTTAATATCATCATCTTCACATATTTGGAAACCACTATACTCAATTGTATGAGTTGAAATCAAGAATTTTCTTACTAAATAAGAAATCACTTGATTTGATGAAAGCTTTAATTTTTTTTATAATTTTTTGTTTAAGTTCACTAAGGTTTATATCTCTTCTAATACGAATGACTTTTTTACTTCTTTCAAAATTAAGTCCATTTTCTCCTTGAAAAATTCTACCATTTGAATATGTGATAATAATAATTTTACTTATATTAACATAAAATTTTTAAACTACATATTAATTTTTCAAACTTTTTTTTAAAAATTAAAACAAATTAGTTAATATTTAAAATAAAAATAAAACAAAAAATTATAGCAGAAAATAAATTCAAACTTGCACAAAAAAAAATAATATACTTTTGTAAATATAATTTAAACTAAATCCAAATCACAATATCTAGAATACCACTAAACCAAGAATGGTTTAATAATTTTTTTTTTGAAATACACTAAATCACTAGATACAAAGAAATATAAACCTAATAATATTTAAGAGAAATTTTCATTCATCCAACAACAAAAATGAGTCATTTTTTACAAGAAAAATTTTTAATGTGGCTCCTCTCCAAATGCTTCCACACAAAGTTGTGGCTCCTCTCCAGATGCTTCCACATGCTGTGGCTCCTCTTCGAATGCTCCCACACAAGGTTGTGGTTCCTTTCCAAATGCTTCCACACGATGTGGCTCATCTTCGAATGCTCTCACACAAGGTTGTGCCTCCTTTTCGAATCCTCCCACACAAGGTTGTGGCTCCTTTCCATTTGCCCCCACACCATGTGACGTGTTTTTTTGGTCCCACACAGGCTGTGGCTCCTCTCCAAATGCTCCCACACAACCTATGACTCTCTCCAAATGCTCCCACACAAAATTGTGTCTCTTCTTCAATTGCTCCCACATATGGGGTCCACATATGACGCCCTTCCAAATGCTTGCATACAAACCTGTGGCGCCTTTTGATAATACTCCTTATGTATGACGCATCTTCATTTTGGTCCACAAATACGTTTCATACCTCAAACCCGTAAAATGTATTAAAACAATCCTATTTTAGTAATTAATTTAAAAAATAACATCATTTTAGTTAAACTCCCCATTATTATCAGTCACATGCAGTTATGCTCCTTATCGAACATGCACCACAAGTTCCCATCCCCTCAACGTTAGTACATGACTATGGTGGACCAATTTGAAAATATGCAACAATCGGCACGGTATCACTATATCTTTATCGTTGTGTGTAAAAATTTTGTATGTTGGTCGTAGTCAAAGGCAAATAAGCAGCTCCAAAAAATCTTTCACAAAGGAAAAAAAATGTAAAAAAAGTGGAAAGGGAAGAATGCTCTTTTTAGTTTTAAAAAAGACATACTTATAGATAAATGTATATTTTATTTTTTAAATAAATATATTTATATTAATTAAATTATATTTTTAATAATTTAATTAGTTTAGATTAATTAATGTGTATAATATTAATAAGTAGATTTTTAATAATGTTTAAAATAATAATTTATTAAAATTACATGAACTAAATATATAAATGTTTTTAATTATAAATTATTAAATGTAATTTAATTATGTTTAAATTAAAAAGTAATCATTTTTTAATGATATATATTATTGTAAAATCATAACACTAAAAATAAATAATAATTTTTTAAATAGTATTTTTTCTAATTTGTTATAAGTTAATAAAATTTAATATATTTAAAATTGGACTTAATATATATGTGAATCATAAAGTTAGTATCATTGTTGTTATGATGTTAAATTTAAATTTTTTATATTTTATTATAATGTTATTATATTAAATAATAATCATGTTTAATCTATTAAATTAACTTTTAAATTTTATTATATTTTAAATAATAATGTTTACATTATATTATATTATAAATTTTAATGTTAAAATTATAGTGTACATTAGTATATTTGATTATTGATTAAATATTAACGTTGAATAATTTTTATTTGATTATTTATTAAATTAAAATTTACATTTTGTTATATCCTATATAATAATGTTTGGATCATATAATATTATATTTAAAATATTAATGTTTTAATTATATTATGTTTTAATATATTTGATTATTGGTTAAATAATAATGTTAAGATTTTATTGTATTATATTTTAAATAATAAGGTTTAAATTATATTATATTTTAGTATATTTGATTATTAGTTAAATATTAAAGTTTAATATTTTTTGGTTGATTATATATTAAATGAACATTTACATTTTATTATATTTTAAATAATATTATTTAAATTATATTAAATTATATATAATAATATTTAAATTATATTATATTTTATATAATAATATTTAAATTATAGTATATTTTAAATAATAATTTTTAAATTATATTATTTTTTATATAATACTATTTAAGTTATATTATATGTTAGTATATATTAAGTTTGATTATGGATTAAATATGAAGGTTTAATATTTATAGTTTATTATATATTAAAGTAAAATATATTTATTAATTATAACGGTAATAGTTTGATTATTATTATATTTAATTAAAATATATTTATCAATTATAATTATAATAATGATGTAGTTAAAAAAATTATGGTTTAACTAATTATGATTTTTAATTTATTAATGCTTAATTTATTAATTTTGTATAATTTATAAGAAAAAATTATGCATCTTCATCATAATTTAGTTGTGATATTAGATTGGAGCTTGGTAATCTATCATTCTTAATGTTACAAAACATTCATATATCAAAGCAAATTTGAAAAAAAGTACTAAATTGTGACTTAAAGATCCAAAAAGTAAAACTATTTTACGAAAGAGATAATATTCTACAAATTTCATCACAAATTGTTAAGCATCTAAGGAGAACTGAATTTTTAGGAAGTGCTCAAATTTAATTCTTCCAAAATAATCTTCCTTTAATTGAAGTTTTAGTTGAAAGGTGGAGACCTGAAACATGTACCTTTCATATGTTTGAATATATTATATACCTAAAATGAATGAACATATGAAATTTAAGTTCAATTTCTTATGATATTGTGAAAATGATGTATTAACCTATATGTGTTGCCCATCCTATTTTATTACAAGTCATTTATCTCTTCTTTTTTATTTGATTTCTCACATTTGTTATTAACAACCATGCACATGATTGAGACACTTCACATATGAAAAATCCAGTGTTGATTCAATAACAATAAAGGTATGATGTACATTTATTGAATAACGTTTACCTACCATATTCACTTGATCATTCGTCTCTAATTGTAACCCAACATATAACTCCTCTCTTATACATCAATTGGAAAGTGCATCAAATCCAGAAAAAATGATATCTTCATCTTCATGTTTCATACAAATGTTCGTATAGTATGAAGAACTATTTCAAAAGAATTCACCTCCAGTACAAATCTATATTTAAACATGTTAATATAAACAATTAATTTTCAAGATATGTTACATATTTACTATTATCTAATTGTATCGTTTGTGCAAATCCAAATAAAGATAATCCAATTAAAGAGAATATCTGACTAGCACTCATCAGACTACCCTCATTATTTTGATAACATGATGATGATGATTTAAGCACACATGCATGTGCATATCATAGAGATGACCAACTTCAGATTAGTGATGATTATTATAGTATGGGACACAATAAACCTTAGTTTAATCCTAAGTCTATCATCACAAACTTGAGAAGAAGATGTAGATTAAATTCATGTACGTTTATTGCATTTGTTGGATCTGGAATAGAATTGGCCAATCAAATTGTAAGACTTGTAGATTATGTATGAGATTTATATGTATAATGAGATGTATGAATATGATATTATTACTTTTATTTTAACTTTTACTTGAATGAAACGTCTCACTCCCTTCTACTTTATTTCTTGAATGTGGTTGTGGATTTCACAATGAACTTGTAACATAGATTGTCTCCTCAATGTTGAGGTGACTGTCAATGAGGGGTTGGTTGTGAATTTTATACTTTATGATTGCAAGTAGCAATTACAAGACAAAAGTATTAGTTCAAATAATAGAAGTCAAAAAGGAAAGAATCCTATGATTTTTAGTTTTAATATTGACTTAATTTCTATATGTATCAAAATTTTTCATCTTAGTTGTAGTTTTCTAAATTGCTTATATTCTAAGGATGTTAGATTGATGTGCCTATGATAATGTATATATGTATATAAATGAAATTTGAATTTTTGGAAATATGTATGATTCGGGAATTAGGTAACATCATGATCATATGATTGTTTGTTATTAGTACACATTCGAGGTAAATGATATGCAAGTAAGGTTAAAAAAATTTAGATAATCCAGGGATTGTGACAAAATTAAAATTTTATAAATAAAATTTAAACTAAATACAAATCACAACATGTAAAGCAACACTAAGCCAAGAATGATTTAATAAAAAAAAATTCAAATACACTAAATGCAGAGAAACAAAAACTAAAAAATATTTGATAAAAACTCTCATTCATCTAACATAGTAACGAACCGTTTTATAAAAATTAAAATTTTAATGTGATATGTTCCAAAATGGGATGTCAACATATGTGGTGTATGTTGGACTTGGTCCAACACCTGTTATGGTGCCTTCCTATACTAGTCCATGGTCAAAGTAGCATGGGCCTACTTGTGGCTCATATCCAAATGCTCTCACACAAAGACTCTAGCATCTGTTCATACTTCTTTATACTTTTTGTCGTATTTTCATTTGATCCACATATAGTGCATCTCCAAACGCCTCCACAAAAGGTTATGATACCTTTTCGTCCTTCTTCACTCTTATTGTGTTGTATTTCTATTTTGATCTACGTACATGATAGACTTTCATCTTAATCAACAAAGTGTACATATTTAAGATATGTTTAATATAATAAAATATCCTTTTTTTATAATTATTTTAATAATAATCCTAAATGAGTAAAAAAAATCTAGTAAAATTTTATTTACTTTATCTTACAAATATTAATATAAAAATTAAGTAATATTTAAAATTTAAATATTTATCTTTAAAACATGATTGGTTATATTAATGATAAATTTAAAATTATTTTTTTATAAAGAAAAGAAGAAAAATATATATTTTTTTTTAGAAAGATTAACATTTTTTTTATCAAAATACCAATTATTTTATTAATTTATAATAATTATTTTTAATATATTTATAGAAGGTGAGTTAAATTGTATTTGATGGAAAGTGTTTGGTGAGAAGTTGTTAAACTTTCTACTAGGCCTGATTAGAGGCCAGATCCGGTTGGATGTGGGTGCAAATGTTTAAATCAAGAACGAACCATCATAATAAATCTCTGGTCGTTTTCGCCTGAATTTGATATCCGATGATATAGTTTTTGGGTTTTTCAGATGGACGAATTAAACAGGTGGGTTTAAGTGGCTTCAGACCTTGATGAACCACCTTCTTTTAGACCTGTTATATTTTATTTTATTTTTTTTGTTTCTGTTATATTTTTTTTCTAACTTTTTTAAATGTAGTTTTTAGTCTTTTTGTTGCATCTTCTTATTATGTTTTTTTTTAGTTTCTAGGTTTTCTAAACACAATTTTTAACCTTTTTGTTGCTTGTTTTGAATTGTTGGACATATTATATTATAATTTTTGTAAAAAAATTAATTTTTAGTTTTTTAATTTAGAGTTAAACTAGCTGTTTAGATTATTTTTAAAAATAATACCATTTAACATTAGAAATAACATCATTTTAACCTTAACACTTAACATGACTATGCCTAATGACTAGCAATTCACCATATATCACAATTTAATAGTTAATTAGTTACATACAAATAATCCAATACTAATACACATACAATAATATAGAAACAAAATTATATAATACATGTACACTAATATATAAATACTTAAATATATAAATATATGATGTCTTGAGTCTTTGAAAAAATAATAAGCACCAATCCTATTAAAATTGCAAAATACAAATACAAATTAGAGAACTTAAATTGAGAAAATATAGTGGTAAAGTTAGATTGGAAAAGTTGTTTGATAAACACCAATACATTTAAGACTGCAAAATACAAACACAAACATGCTAAAATTAAAATTAGATTGCAGAAAAGTTAGCATGTTAACATAATTGCAAGTGTTTTGACCTTTTACACTATAGATTGGAAAAGTTAAACAACCCCTAACCCCTACAAGTAATCTATCATGGTTAAATATTAATTGATAATTTCACCAAAAAACAGAACACCCATACTAAGAAATGAACTAATAAACCAATGAAAGCATAACTAGTGTACCAAGCAACAAATTACCCAACCAAAGCCAATAAGTTTGCTGACAAATCCACCATATTGAGTAATGAACTGAACAACATGGCCCAAACATGAATGTTTTTCAAAAAATCATAAAAAAACTAAAATGGTGCACATATCAAATAAATTATACTAAAAGTTAACACACCTAACCATTAACTAGACACTGATTGAGTAATTCAAAATTTAAATTGTCATTTCTAATAAGGTTCATGTCTTTTACAACGTACAAAACATTCAAAGAAATAAGATTCAAAAAGCAAAAAATAATGCATAACAAATTAAAAATCTAACTATAATAATTTTAAATTTTCTACATCATATACAATATTTATTCATTATACATACAAATCAATAGTGTGCGACGAAATAAACAAACAAAAAAGTCATAATCATCAACAACATTCAAACTTCAAATTCTAAGAAAATAAATGCAGAATTCACTCTGCCAAGTACAAAACTCACATTCAATATTTCTCATACACACTAAAAAAATTGATAATTCAGAAATCAAAATAAAATTGACAAATGTAAAAAAATTTTAGAAGTTTACATCTAAGTAAGGAGAAATTCTTATATGCAAAACCAAGTATTAGAATATATCATTATACTGAGAACTCGAAAAGGTGAAATTTCAAGCAAAAGCATCAAAATCAAACATGCATAGTACATTTTAGATGGATGTTTAACCTTTGTAAAGGAAAAATTAAAATAAAATTTTTATATAAATATATTTTATAACAATTTGCATGTTCGGATACATAACAATAATAATTATATATCTAGAAAGTACAACACATTGTATAGAAGAATTTGCATTATAAATGGTGGAGATGTTAAAAAATGCGTCATTAGGTGTGCCTACTCCTCACGTGCGCCACAGTATGCAGCATGTTCCTAGGCGTGCCTTCAATCCAGAATGCGTCATAAGGTGAACTCAAATCACTGTTAGTTGTTTGCAGCCTCAACCAGACGCATGCAACTTTGGTTGTTGCGCATAATGTATCATAAGGTTCTTTCTCTTTAGTGTTAATAATGTGATTATGGTGGTTCCATTAGAAAGTGCGCAACAGTGGTACCAGACCGTTATATGTTAGTTCTTTTGTGTAAAAATTTTGAGCATAGTGAATTAAAATTTTAAAATTAACAAGTAAAGATAGAGAAAAGTCAAAGAAAAGTTAAAAAAATAATATCCAAAAATTATAAAGGAAGGTTGTTTTTTTAGAAAGACATACACTTACAGATAAATGTTTATTTAATTTTGTAAATATATTTATATAAATTATATTATATTTACAATAATTTAAATATGTATTAATTTAGATTATTTAATATATATATATATATAATATAAATAAATAAATTTTTAATAACATTTTAAATAATATTTATTAAAATTATTTGAATTAATTATAAATTTTATAAGATTAAACCGATAATTAAATTTTAATATAATTTATTTATTTTTAAATTTAAAAATATAATCATCTTTTTAAAAATATATAATATTATAAAATTATAACATTAAAATAAACGATAACATTTAATAAATTTTGTCAAAATAATGTTAAAATAAATGATAATATTAAATCAATTTATTATAACTTAATAAAATTAAATATATTTAAAATTAGATTTAATATACACATATATGAATTATAACTTTAATATAATTTTTATGTGAATTATATTTAACTATTGGTTAAATATTAAGGTTTTTAAAAATAAATAATAACATTTAATCAGTATTTTAAATATTTTTTTATAATTTAATAAACTTTATATATTTAAAAATAAACTTAATATATATATATATATATATATATAAATTATAAG
The DNA here is from genome assembly GCA_037954105.1 of Canavalia gladiata. Lineage (NCBI taxonomy): Eukaryota > Viridiplantae > Streptophyta > Magnoliopsida > Fabales > Fabaceae > Canavalia > Canavalia gladiata. The sequence continues at coordinate 38,598,525 of CM075664.1, read as the reverse complement.
CTATTATTGTTGTTACAAATTTTAAAAATATACAACATTTTTTACTAAACAATACATAATTTATTTAATGGATACATGTGTGTAAATTATAAATTATTACAGTTGTTCCAAGTTTTAAAAATATGCGACGTTTTTTGTTAAACAATACATAATTTAAGTAGACACAAGTATTGACAAAAGGTTATGTATATGTATGTAAATTATTTTTAAAAATAATAAAATACCTAATCACCAAATAGTTAAATATTATATAAGTTATTATATTAAAAAAAAACTAATGAGGATATAAATACTGTTAGCTTATTACGTTGAATTTTTATATTTTATTATAATATTATTATATTATCATATAATCATGTTAAATATATTAAATCAAGTATATTTTAAATAATAATATTCAGATTATATTATATTTTAAATATAAACGTTTAAATTATAATATTTGATTATCGGATAAAAATAAAGGTTTAATATTTTTAATTGATTATAAGTAAATTAACATTTATATTTTATTATAACTTAAATAATAATATTAAGATTATATTATATTATATTTAAAATATTAATGTTTAAATTATATTATATTTTAGTATATTAAAATATCATTTAAATAATAATGTTTATATTTTAATATATTTTAAATAATAATGTTTAAATTATATTATAGTTGGTATATTTTATTATTAAGGTTCATTAGTTTTTAGTTGATTATATATTAAATTAACATTTATGTTTTATTATATTTTAAATAATATATTTAAGTTATATATAATGATATTTAAAATATATTATATTTTATATAATTATTTTTAAATTATAATATATTTTAAATATTATTATATTTTATATAATACTGTTTAAGTTATATTATAATATTTGATTAAATTTGATTATCAATTAAATATGAAGTTTTTATATTTTGTTGTTTATTATATATAAAATTAAAATTTATTAATTAATTATAATATTAATAATATTATGGTTATTTTTTTGATTAAAATATATTTGTTAATTATTATTAGAATAATGATATTGTTAAAAAAATTTATGATAAAATAATTTAATTAATTGTGATTTTTTAATTTATTAATGGTTAATTTATAATTTTTGTATATTTTGTAAGAGGAAATTTAATGACATCTTTATTATAATCTAGTTGTGATATTAGAGAGGGGTTGGATAATCCATCACTCTTAACGTTTCAAAGCATTCATATATCCGAGCAAATTTGGAATAGAGCATTGGATCAAGACTTAAAGATTTAAAGAGAAAAACTATTTCACGAAACATAATATCCCACAGGTTCTTGTAGATTATTAAGCATCTAAGTAGAGCTGACTTTTTAGAAACTGTTTAAATTCAATTATTCCAAAGTGATCCTTCTTTGATTGAAAGGTTGAGATTTAAAACACATAGCTTTCTTATGCTACAAGGAGAATGTACAATCATTCTTTAAGATGTTGTAGTATTAACCAACCTACCTATCAATGGTGTTCCAATTATTGTAAGTATTTCAACTTGGGTGTGGGAGCCCATTGTTATGGAACTTTTGGGAATTTTTCTACCTGAAAATGAGATGCATGGAGCCTCTGTGAAGATGACTTGGTTGAATTACCATTTTTCTAATATAAATGACCATTTGGATAATAAAGGTTAGATGCATAGATATGTTTGTGCTAATATTCTTCGTTTGATTAGTGGAATGGTTCTTTGTGATCATTTGGGTAGTAGGGTACCGCTTAAGTACCTTCCATTATGGGCTGATTTCGATCAATGTGGGAAAATATAATTATGGGTTAGTTCTTCTAGTATATTTGTATCGTGAGGATTTATATTATTACTACAATTATGGGCTTGAGATAGATTTCTCGTATTACTCTCATTGATCTTGGCCTAATAGATTTTACACTTCCATACAAAGCTAGATATAGTAATTCTCGAGTTTTTTTTAATTTAATATTTAAAATTATTATCTTAATATTTACTTTTATAAGTGGAGGAGACGTTCTTTTAGGCAATTAACTAAGATTTGTAATTTTATAAACATGATTTTAAAACCATGAAAAAATATAATTTATCTGATGTTTAAAAATCATGTATGAAAATTATAAATTTAAAAAATTTACTTTTGTATTGTTTTATATGCAAATTAAATGGCAACTATATATAAATATAATTCATCTATTGCTTGAAACATGTAGAGACAGACATGATTTTTGAACAGTTGTTGTGTCATTATTTTACTTTCATGTTGTAGAATGGTACCAACTAGATTGTGCTATGTGACAGTTCAGAATGTCTTAACATATTTTCCAATCCCTAAGCCAATCAGAAAATATTCATGGGTTGATACTAAAAGAGAAGACATATGATAATTGGGTTTAGTTTTATGCTTCGTTTCTAGATTTATCCAATAACATGAAGTAATTTGTGTGCTTAGGGATGTTTGATGATGGTGTGATGAGTGCTAATTCAGAATACATAATATGGTACACATGTCATACAAGGAGATGAATCATAAGAGAATATGCAATTAAAGGTCGAACAGTAAGTTTAAGAATAAGATATTTGAAATATCCACAGTTATATAAATATGACTAAGTAATTTATTATTCTCTTATTTGTAGGCCGATCAAGCAAAGTTAATCCATTGCATCACAATGGACATGGTTCTTTCGGGAAGAGAGTCCTTACTACTCTTTATGGATTTCATCGACCAACATGCAGAAAATATGCAAGTGATGTTTGAAAAAAAGGATTGTGTTGTGACTGCTCGAAAAGATGCACTAGTTGCTACATAAGATCCCCCTTGATAGGAGGTTTATGCGGACATGCTAGATAATAGAGTTGAGTGGCAAGGCCTTTAATGTCGTTATAGGCGTTTAGAGTATCAAACTCATATCATTCCTTTCCTTCCAACTTGACAAGAAGGACAATATTTTGTGTTGCCATAAGATGTATCACCTTCACCATTGCTGACTTATGTTTATCCATCACAACAATTTAGTGATGATACAAGTTCGTCATTTGCAAGATCTTCAAGAGAAGATCCATCTGTTGCACCTAGTTGTTATGGACATGCATTGTATGATGATATTGCTTTTGAAGGAAGACTATCATCATTTCAATTAGGAGGTCCTTTGTTTCAAGGTGGAAGAACATTATCATATTTTCTCATTTCACATCACCACATCTTCCATCTCCCAGGTTTCTGTATGGTGTTTCTCGATCCTCACCTTCGATAGATCTTGGTGTTGATAGAATTTTTATACGCCATCTTTGTATAATCCCACGATAATCATACCACCTCCACCCATGCATACATATGTGCATAGTCCAGATATATTTCAAGATTTTAATGGTTAGGAAATCGACTTAAATGCATATTTGTTAGCTACATTCCATGATGGAGCTCAGATTGATGATCCTCAGCTTGAAGTCATGCAACATCATCGTCACAACCCAAGAAGATCTATGAGGAATAAAACTGTTGATGATGACTAGTTTTTATCTTTAGTTTGTGTTTATAGACTCTTTTACCTTTATGCCTTTGACTGCTTCATGTGTTTAACTGTTTCATTTGGATTATTATGTTGGACTTTATCGATAAATATGTTATGGTTATTGAATGATTTCTTATGAGAATAAATGGTTATGTTACAATAACATAAGGAATAATAACAATAGGCTAAACTTATCAAAATGTTAATGTAATTTGAACAACCATAATTAGGATGCAAAATATCGATCATTCTTTACATCATCATTAACTTTCATTTTGTCTTCGTCCTTTACGTGGACATCAAGATTAGTTATGACCAATTTCTCTACAGAGACAACATCATTGTCTTGATTATTATTCAACTTAATCCATTTCATTTCTTATATGTGTAGACTTCAACTGACCTTTCCCTTCCAATCTCTCCTCATTTAGCACTAGTATCCATGGATGAACAGGGGGAAATGACATCTCATTTCCAATTGGCCACTATTCATTTGAATATGCACTAAAAACAATTTCAACTGTATAAATAGAATCCACAAATTGGTAAAAGTCTATACTAACAATAGTACATGTAGCGATAACATAGGGACATGAATATTTAAACAATTCAAATTTACCACATTGATAAGATCCTTGTAAAAAACCTATAGCTCATTTGTTACCACCATGCTGTGTGATGGGATTAAATGTTTCTTCAACCTCAAAATGTGAAGGATGATATGTCATATCTTTGCACTTGATGAGAATATGCCTATTGAATTTTTCTAATGTAATCCATTAGCTTACCATAATATTGTTGACCTAAGTTAAGTTCTATCTTAGTAGCTACACCTTTTGCACAAAATATTCAACCAAGATATTATACATACATTTGACAAGAGTTGTAATTGGAAGATTACGAGCACCTTTTAAAATTTTATTGATTGACTCTAACAAATTTGTGATCATGTGCCCATATCATTTACCATGTTCATCATAAGCCAAACTCCATTTTTCCTTTGAGATGTTATTAATTTATCTAGCAACCTCAAGGCTACTTTATATAAACTTTTCTAGTTTTTCGTCAAATATATGTTTACATGGTGTGTATCTTGTCAAGGTTTAACAACATTATCAACGAAATATTCATTAACTGGTATTAATAATGCAAGATATGGTAAAGATAAAACATACCTAATTAAGCAACTCTTACTTTAATTTTTTATTATTGAAGTGATGATTAAAATTACTTCTAATGTGTCGAACATAGTACACATGATAAACATGTGGAGGTTGCCATCTCAGACGCCGATTATTCACTGCAGATTTGATGCTTTGGTGTTAGTCTAAAAGAAGACAGATTCCATCTTTTTGTGTCGCACGCTCAAGTAATAAGGCCAGAAACCAATTTTATGCCTCTAAAGTCCTACGTTCTATAATAGCAAATGCAATTGGTAACACATACTTATTATCGTCTTGAGTTATTGTTATTAATAATGTACCTCCATATTTTTCATACAAGAAAGTACCATTAATTTGAATCAATGACTTGCATTACTTGAAAACTTTACAACATCACTTAAATGTCCAAGAAACTCGAAAAAACTTTCGATATTGGTTGTCAACTTGTTCACCAATAACAATTTTAATTGTTTCAACTTTATATACCGATCGTGGGAAAAATAAACCATGTCTTGTAACCACCTCAGTAATATTGCGTAGGGCTTATCCCAATCACCAAAAACACAAATAATTGTTTTCTGTTTTACAATTCATAATTTTCTAAATGAAATTTTATACCTATACTGACTTCATATTCTTTCTTGTATCAAAGATATGGATATAGGGAGTTCTTGCTTTACCATGCCTAAACCAAAAGAAAAATTCATTAGTTTAACATATTATATTTTATAATAAATATATATTTGATTATATTTCATACCTAAAATGCATGAACATATGAAATTTGAGTCATGTTTGTTATGATTTTGCGAAAATGATGTATTGACGCATGTGTGTTTCTCGTCCCATTTTGTTACAAGCCATCTTCTTTTTTATTTTATTTCTCGAATTTTCCATGGACAACCATGCATGTGATTGAGACATTTCACATATAAAAAATCCGGCTTTGATTTATTAGCAATAGAAGTATGATATATCTTCACTAAATAATGTTTAACTACTATCTTCACCTTATCTTTTGTCTCAAATTGTAATCCAACATATATAATGCATCCCTTATACACCAATTGGAAGGTGCATCAAATCCAGAAAAATTATTATCTTCATCTCCATGTTCCATACAAATCTATATTTAAACATATTAATATAATTGAGTCCAAGATATGTTACATATTTTCCATCACTTAATTGTATCATTTGTTTAAATCCAAATAAAGATAATTTGATTGAAAAGGATATCTGACTAGCCCTCATTGGACTAGGACTAGAACTAACACTCATTATTAAATTTGTTTGCTCTCCTTCATCTGAATCAGTTAGATTATCTTAGTCAGCACCTTTATCAATATCATCATTATCCTCACTATTTGATCATGTTGGTGGAAAATCATAATTTAGATCATCATAACATCATGTGATAAATTTATACCTTTATAGAAAGATGTTTACAAAAATAACTTCCTAATTAGTAAAACATTTTAAAAAATTTAACAAAAAAGTTATCAATATTTATGCACATATACATCCATTATTAACTTATCATATATTGGAGGATAATCTTCTACAACTTTAGTATTAAAACCATCATGTTGTTTCAACATTGTTGAACTTCTAATCATATCAATTTCAGCATAAATCTCTAATACTGACATTAAGGATTGTTACTTATAAGCATCAATCATACATTTAACATCATCATCTTCACATATTTTGAAATCACTATATTTAATTGTGTTAGTTGAAATAAAAAATCTTCCTACTAAAGAAGAAATCACTTAATTTGATGAAAGTTTAAATTTTTCATAATTTTTTATTTAAGTTCACTAAGACTTATATCTTTTCTAACATAAACTATTTCCTTAATTCCTTCAAAATTAAGTCCATTTTTTCCTTGAAAAAATTCACCATTTTATGAATACCCAATTTTGTTCAAGATATTGAAAATAACCAAAAAAAGATATAACAAAATAAAAATAAAAAAATAAGAGAAATAGAAGTCACACATCGAATAGAATTAGTAATCCAAACCAACTTTGAAAGTCCCGTATCGAAAGAGTGAGAGTTCTTTACTCTCTCATTCGATAGAAGTCCTATATCGGACAAGGCATTCTCCTGTATAAGGAAGTGCTCTTTAAAAGAAATGGGCAAAAACTTAAGTTGGAAAACTTGTGTTTGGGAGTACGTACCAAAAAGTAAACTCATCTTATATACTTATTTTTTTATAAATAGTGTCTAAGTTTAAGAGTATGCAGAAGAGTAAATGCATAAGTTTATATAATCCTCATTTCAAAAGAGAAGTTTGTGGATCACTTTTAAACTTTTTCCAAGTAAGTGCAGTTAATTTTATTTAATTTTGTTTTAAGTCTTTGCAACGGCTAAGTGAAATCAATTGAGTGGTAAGATCCACCTTTGATATTACTTGAAACATAAGAATTTATTGAGTGGTCATGTACTAACTTGAATTCTGTGCAAGAACAAACTTATTTCTTCTTAGATTTCTCATCCTAAAAAAATTAAAAAATATTTTCTTTCTCAAAAATTATAAAAAAATAAAATAAACAATCATTTTTTCAAATTTAAATTTCAAAAAAATTATCTTTTTCTAAGAAATAAAAATTGCAAAAATAACTTGTCTCTAACTTTTTAAATAAATAATTTTCTTCCAAGAATTCAAAAATAATTTTTTTTACGAAAATTCAAGCTCAATTTTTTTTAAGAAACCCAAAAACTTCAAAATCCTTTGCTTAGTAATTGAAAACTCATCAAATCTTTTTTCTCAAGAACTAGGTGGTTTTGATCTTTTCATTGCACCCAAGGATATGTAGGAGCAGGAATCGGATCCATCAAGCCCAAATAAAGTTTTCGGATTCTTTTTTTACTTATTTCATAAAGATAAATAAAATAAAAAACTATTTTAATAACTTCGTAAGATAAAATAAATTGGTAAAAATAATTTTTGAAATGAAATAAATATTTTTGAAAGTTAATCATATTTTTTACAATTAATTAGAAAGTAACTGTTTTTTAACGAGTGTCATAGGATGTTAATACTTTCCTTATGTATAAATGACTTTCTGATTTAACTTCGTTTCAAAGATCATAGTTTTAAAGTATTTTCAAAATTTTCTTTAATAAATTTTGGTGGCAGCTCCTCTGTTTTTATAATTTTATCATTTCTTGTTCTGTCGTAACCTCGATTGTGACACATTTGAATATATGAAAATAATAATTTTATCATATTAATATAAATTTTTTAAACTCCATACACAACACAGTTTATTTTTAAAACTTTTTTTAAAAATTAAAATAAATCCATTAATATTCAAAATAAAATAAGATAACAAATTATAATGTCATAGTTTTGAATCATAGCAGAAGTAAAGTCAAACTTGAACAAAAATAAAAATAATACTACACTTTTGTAAATATATTTTAAACTAAATATAATTCACAATATCTAGAGCACTAACAAATCAAGAATAATTTTTTTTTTAAACGAAATACACTAAATCACTGAGTGCAAAACAATGTAAACCAACAATGTTTGAAAGAAACTCTTGTTCATCCGGCTATAGTAATGGATCATTTTATAGAAGCATAAATTTTAATGTGCCGCATTCCAAAATAATGTGATCCACTTGTGGCGTATGATGGACTTGGTGCAACACATGTTGTGGCGCCTTTTGGTAATTACTTCACATGTGGCACATCTTCAAACAGTATCATACAGGATTCTGATGCCTCTTCATTCTTCTCCACACTCATATTTATCGCACCTTCATTTCCATCCATGTACATGACGTATCTCTAAATTAATCACCTTCATTTCCATCCATGTACATGACGTATCTCTAAATTAATCAACAATGAATGTACATATGTCAAACACATTTAATGTATTAAAATATCCTTTTTAATAATTACTTTTAATAATGATTTTAAATGGGTTAAAAATTCATCTTAGACTAGTATAATAATAAATAAAAAAAAATTAAATATAAAAAAATAAAGATAAAAGAATAAAATAAACTAATCTTTATAACTTTATGAGTTTATATCAAGTGAGGGAGATAAAGTGAAAAGTAAAATTTAATTCAAAAATTAATAATAAAAAAGTATAAATAAACTAGAATAAAATAAAATAAAGAAAGTGAAAAAAAAAAGGAAAGATAAAAATAAAAATAAAAAGATTAGACCACTTTATAATGACAATAAGTGCTCAAAATTTAAGATAAGATTATAAAATTAAGATTTTTATTTATTTTTATCTCTACTTTTTATTTTGTTTAATAATTATTTTGTTATTCAAACTTTCAAAAATGTGGAGTAAGTATCATGTGCTTATGGACTCTAGCTGTTGGATTGGATTTGATTATACTTAGCCTAATCATGCTTGATATTACAATGTTTATGTGATTTGCTCATGAAAAGTTAAACTTGAACGTAGAAGGATGTTTTATGAAAAATGTAAGACATTTGTGACAAATGTCAAGCAAAATATGTTTAAATTTAATAGTTTTAACAATTTTTTATTATGTTTAAAAATGTCCTCTAATTTAACTATTACTAAAGTTATTTTAAATTTTTTTTAACATAATACAAAATATAGGTTCCACATTCAAATAAAAGATGATATTGATAGTGCATTTGTTGTTATTTTTTTTTATCAAAATATCATGAGACACATATATTAAACTGTTGAAAGAGCACTTCACATGATTAAGGCATTTCAAATTGTTTAAATCCTAATTTTTTATTAAAAAAAAAGAATTATTTGGTTAGGACTCTTTTAAATGAATTATTTCATTTTTAAGTTTATTTCACTTTAACAAGTTTTGTTCTAAAAAAGGATGATGAGTAGGAACTTTTATTTAAAGTGTTCAACAATTTGGTTGTAAGAAATTCCTTTTTAAAGTGTTCAACAATTTAAAAAGTTTACTGTCATATACATATACATGATTAATAATAAAAATAGTAAGATAAATTATATTAATATTTTTAAAAATTTATTAAAAAAATTTGATACTTTTTATTTTTTATATTATTTTTAACTTTTTTATACATATAAATAATAAAAATTAAAAAAAAATTATGTAAAGTTGTATAATTAAAAATGGTATAAAGTATTATATCTTTATATAAAATTAAAAAAATATATGTAGGATAAAAAACAAAAATAATATTAAATATTTTTTATAAATTTCAAAATATTAATATAATTCTCCAAAAAATATTATTAAAGCCATGTGGAATCACTCCCAAACAAATGCTTCCCTTCTTGAAACTTCTATTGAAAATGGTACTCATCTTATTAACACAGATAGGTTTGTTGTAAGCCCTATTTCTAACATAATCCTTACACAATAATGTTTGAGTTTTTTAGATATTGGATAACAATGAATAGACTAAAAAGATTTATAAGTTCTGTATTGAAAAAAAATATTCCTACAAAATGGTTAAGGATAAACTTCAATTATTAAAAAAATATTTTTTAATAATAATTTTAAATAATAAATAATGACGGTTTTAATTTTTATCAGATTTTTTTAAATAAATTTTTGTTTATAAAAAATTATTCGTCAAAAATACTTTAACAACAATTTAAATGATAAAACTGTTAAATTTAATATATTTTGTTGATTTAATATATTTTTTAAGTTTATATAATTATTATAAAATTTTTCATAAAAAAATTATTTATTTTTATAAATACTAATTAGTCTAGATTCCATAGTGTTGTTTTACACCTTCTACATCCAACGATTCATGGTCAAAAATTAAAAAAGAAAAATAGAATGAAACGATATTAATCCAGATAAAATATATGAACTTATCATTTTCATTATGTCATACTTAAGATTATTATAAATACATTTTTCTATGCTTAAAAAAATACATGCACTAATTTTTACTATTCTTTCCAAGTAATGTTATGATGATTATATTAATGAACTCTATTAAAAACATCAAATCATGCCTACTAATGATAATGAATTAATTTTAATCTATCGTGAAAAGTTTAAGTATATATTGTTAAGTTTTATCTTTATAATTAATATATAATATTTTTATGATTATTAACATAATAGTAGTGTAAATATTAAAAAGAAGAGAAAAATGGACAAGCATAGTAAAGACTAAAGAGGTTGCATGCTCAACAATGTTTCAACAAAAATTACAAAATAGTCTTGAAAATGGACGGATTTTTTGTTTTTTCTAGTGGATGGCATGTATTATTCTAGTAAAAATCCCAAATACTAAAGTAGTAGATAAAATTTAATTTTTTTTAAAAAAAATGTAAGTGAGAATCACTAAATTCTTAATCACTTTGTGATAACTTTTATAGGGACTGTATTACTATGTTAAAAATTAAATCTTACAAAATAATTTCCATTGTTAGATGAAAATTCCTGAATAATTTTATATTTAATGCATGGTTTTTATACATGTGATTTTGGTACCCTTAAGTGTGTGTGGTTATAATATAGGAAATAAAAGGTACGCTATATATGTCTTTTTATAAATCGGTGTTCTAAGCTTTTACTTCATTTTAATTAATTCTTCAACTCTTTTTTATTCTAGAAAAGAAGTAAGAACATAATATACAATATATTTCCAATAAATTGTTCTTTTGAATTATTCGAAGAGGCATGTGTCTATATTTTTTATCCTATAATTTGTTAAAGTTCTAGTTTTTATAAAAATGATAAAAGATATTTCCATACTTAAAGTATTTATTAAAAAATAAAAATAAAAAGTTAGATAAAATATATTTTTAATCTTTATAAATATAAATTTTAGTTTTATAAAATATTTTTTTATTAATTTAGTTTTTATAAAATTTACAATTTTTAAAAATTGTTTTTACAACTACTTATTAATATACAACATGCATTTAAACAAATCATGTCAATTACTATTTTAAAATAATTATTAACATAATATGAATAGATGCATCTTACATCATCATAAACTAAAAACTAAAAGTATGGTTTAAGTATAGAAAGATTTTATGAAAAATATTATTGATGCACTTCTATCATAATTTTTAATATATTCTCACTATGATTTTTAGTTTTTAATAATTTATTAATTAGTAATACCTAAATAAAAGATGTCTCAAATTTTAAGAATGTAATATATCTAAATCATCATTATTAGATCAGGATCCTTTTATGTTATCAAATAAAAACTGCTATGATTTGGTTGTAGGATTTATTAATTATGCAAATTTCACGTCTATTTATAATTACTCTTTCAAACAAATAACAGAAGTTAAGAAAATTTATAAAAACTAATTAATGTATTGATTTGTAAAAGGTTTATTATAACATTCTAAATTGTTTTTATTTAAAGTTAAACTCCATCATTATATTAATTGAAGAAAAATTAGAAAGATTCAATTTATAAAGGATAAATATAAAATATTTTATAAGCAGGACTGAGATAATATTTGATAAAAAAAAAACTCCTATATTATCATATCATATTACTTCTCTATATGAAAGGATGAAATGTGTGTGGCTATATATTGTCTAAAGAATGTATAAGGACTAATAATATTTATGTATGAATCACACTTTTTTACCTAGTATATATTTGTCAGTCTTTTACAATAGAAAAATTATATTTATACAATCAGACTGTATAATTTTATTTTATTTTGCAACTATGAAAGAGATAAAATAGAAAAAAAGAGAAAGAATATGAAAAGAAATAAAAAAATAAATTATATGAAATTATAAATAAAAATTTATTATAAGAATAATATATCATTGCAATATAATAATTTAAAATTTTTATTGAAAAATCACCTAGAATGAAAATCTGAGGTAAACTTACTTTATAATATTTTGATTTCCTTGCACCTCTTTTCTCTTATATATTTTTTATATTATTTTTCTTCTTTTCTATAATTTTATTTCTTTTTTATTATATTATAAATCATATTTTCTTTTACCTATTTTTCCCTACATCCTCCTATTACCCATCTCACATAAAATGTGAGACAAACGTTATTATACCATTATATGTCTATATTTTTTACTTATTATAAAAGACCAAAAAAAGTTCTTTTATAGTTTTACTCAAACCAACAGTAAACTATAGATAAAAAGGGAATTCATCTATCTTCTACATGCAATTTAGAAATGCAAGAGTAGTAGTTTTAATCGAGTAGCTAGTAATTTTAATCTAATGAAGTATTATTCCAAAAAAATCTCTAATGAATAGTACTTGTTAAACAATGTCTGATTTTAATATTTTTCATAAAAAACAATTTTGAATGCTGAAATTCACAACAGTTTTGAAACAAAAGAAATAATTGCAATGTATGATCCTAATGTGATTAAAGAGGGTATTGTGTATTACAGCGAGTTTGAACACAACCAGACTATGCAGCAATGCAACTTTGACTTGTGAAACTGTTCCGTACACACACACACACACACATATATATATATATTTCATTTTTGACCCTTTTTTGTGGTTATCTAAATGGATAAGAAACACACAAAAATTCCTAAATTGAAGGTTCCTAGGAAATTGTGAGCCATGGGAAAAATTTCCTAAAAATGAAGAAATAAATTGTTAAAGTTCAACGGTTAACCATTTGTTAGGGGAAAGGTCCAATAACTTTTCACTGCTCACCATAATTTGGGAGCTAGTTTACCAATTTTCTCTCTATCATTCTTTCTTTAGTTTTTCAATTTTCTAGATGATTTCTATGGAGTCAGTAAAATATCACATCAATTCTACATTTTTGTTTTCCATCATTGATCTTGCACTTTGTTCTTCTGCTACAACACCTCATACATTTATATTTATTTTTTCCTTCCATGGTAGAAGACAACATTTTCTTTAGATGTTTCTTCAATGGGAGGTTTTGTAAGAAACGTGTCAACCCTTTTTGATTATTATAAGGATGATTATACTTACTTGTTTGGATTTGGTAATGGCTAATATGTCCCTCCGTTTGAGTTTTTCATTGTTGGGTTGAGAGCATTATAGTTTGAGATTGGTACATACTATTAGAGAAACAAAGATGGGTTTGAATGCAAGGGACATTAAACTTCGTTTATTCAAAATGTTTCATGTTTCAATTGAGACTAGCTACACTTATATGCAAAAGCATCCACTAATTTCGGGTGCTTTGTTAATTTTCTTCATCTTGTATATATTTCTTTCTTATGTTTACAACTTATTGATCTTCTTGTCACCATTTCTTGTGTGCACTGCCCTTTTTGTTAGAATCTTTTGGAGTTCTGAGCAAAACCAACCAAAAAATGTCAAAAAGGAGGAGGAGAAAAAGGGAGAGGAAAAAAAGGTTGAATTTAAATGTCCACCAAAGATTCCAAATAATGAGAGACGTGGATTCCTTTATAAGTGTCCATCACAAAATGCAACAAGTAGAAGAAGAAATTTCACTGGAAAAAGATTGGATGTGTATGGTGGTATAGAAATAAAAGCCAAAGATTTATCAGCAGTGTTTCGTAATGAATTCACTAAAAGGAACACAGAGATTAGAAGAAACTATTTTTTTGAGAGAGAGATTGGTTCCTCAGAGGCTCCTACAAAAACATTATTTTCTGAACCTTCAATTTTGGACCAGGTGACTAAGGGTGTTAGTTATGATAGTAAAGAGAAAAAGGTAGAGAATATGGAGGATGAGAAAAAAGCACAAGAGGATAAAAACAAAGTTGTAGAGCATACAGATGATGAACAGAAAAATCAAATGGATCTTGGGATAGGTGAGGTGGAGAGAAACAAAAGGCTAGAAAGTCTTATAGCTAGAAGAAAAGCAAGAAAACAATTGAAGTTGCAACTTGAAAATGGTCTAATTGATATGAACTCAGTTATTCCAAGCCATATTGCGCCAATTTTTACTACAAGAGTCAACCCCTTTGATTCTCCAAGAGAGTTTGATGACATAGAAATGCCTGGTTCTGCCCCATCTGTTTTGAGAAGCCCATTTGATCTTCCTTATGATCCTTTTGAAGAGAAGCCTAATCTCACTGGAGATAGTTTTGCTCAAGAATTCACAGATCACCAGAAAGAAATGTTATTAGACCCTAGACTAGAAGATCTGAATGAAGCTAAAGAATACAGGTTAGGACACCCAAGAGCTAGAAGACTTCAAGGTGATAAACTACTTTCTTTTCTCCTCATTCTCTTTCTTCTTTCTCCCCTTTCAAAGTTAATTGTAAAATAAACAAAAGACAAAATTGTAGTCAAATTTGATGATGAAACTGAATGTATCTTGCTCATGTAGGCTGGGGGAACCATGACAAAATTGAAAAATTAATATCCAAAGAAGCTAGTGAAAGTAAATCAAAAGCTCCTATTCCACCACCTGAAGAGGATGAGAAATGTGAAGTTGATATGGCAGGCATCAAAGGTGAAGAAATGGACAATGCTGAAGCAACAACAACAAAGAAAGACTTAATTTCAACAACAACAAAAATGGAAGAAGATAGAGTTGCTAAGCCTCAAGAGATGGTACTCAATTTATCAATATCTAGTACTACTGCTACTGAAATAAATGATTCTCTATATGAATCTCTTTCATCTCCTGAGGATAAGAAACAGGAAAATAAGGTGTTAGCTGGTGGCCCAATTGATCACACTCCATCATGTTCCTTAGCTTCTGACTTACAAGTGGAGATTTCTGATGCTGGTTCACCAACACCAACAGTTGATGAGAGCCGTGATACTGTTACAACCACAGATGGAGAATCCATGATATATGATGGGGACATTGATAAAGATGTTACTTCTGGCAGTGAAGATATGTGGGGAGCCTCACTTCATTCCAGAGAGGTACGCAGAGTAAGTGAGCAAGATATTTCAGAAGTAAACAATTGGAGGGACATTGGTTCACCTATGTGTCTACACAACATAGATGAAGAAAATGCAGCTGATGTGAGCTCTGTGTCATCATCTGATATGTTTGATGATACTCCAACTTATCCAGTGAGCAATGTTAACAGCATCTTTGGTAAAAGAAAAGATTTTTTCACACAAAATGGTGCACCACACCCTTCCTATTCTTCAGAGGTGTTACAACGTTGGAAGCGATTGATACGGTTGATGGATATTCCTGTAAATCATTTGCCTCGTGAAAGGCATTCACAAAAACCAGAGGTGAGTGTGTTCATTTTGGTGCTACTATATTTGTTAGTAACTCATAATCAAACATTCTGTGTGTCTAGGTTGTTCCAAACACTCAACATACATAATTTATTTACAAGGAAAAACAGACTTTCCTCAATTCATACTTGAACAAGATAATTGCCTTTTGCACTTACCATTCCATTTGCTTACTTGCTTTACTTTCATGGAAACTATTAAGTGGTGAATTTTTTTGTTTCAATTTAATAATTTTTCTTGTTCAATAGGAATTGTTCAACCTCCCAGAGGATACAAGTAAGGCACAAGATATCAATGATGCGAACAACTCAGCAAGATCTGAGCAAGATAACACACATAGCTCAAGAAATAATGAAGAACCTAGTGCATTAGCTATGCAACAAGAAGCAACTGATGATGCCTCAATCAACTCAAGTTCAGCATCTTCACCAAGGTCCATATTGCCAATACCACAGAAGACCTTAGCAGATCAAGATTCCTTGCCATCTTATAATCAAGAGATACAACTAGGTGGTCAACAATGTAGCATGGAGGATGTGCCACAAGAAATACTAAATGGTGAAGGTCCGCTTCATTCCATGCCTCAAAATATTCAGCCTTCACCGGATGATCCAAATGTTGAATCACATAATGATAACGAGAATTATTGTAAGGTATGAGTTGTGTTGAAGGTTGTTATTTCTTTTTCTCTTATTCTAAAATATTTTTAATTATTAATCATTAACATATCATTAACTTCAATAAAGTGAGGGTAAAGGTTTGTTACATTATCATTAGGTCATAAGGTAGAGGTTTTATATGATTGACTTTCGTCATATCTTAATAATATTTATATATTTAAGGAACACATGCAAACACACTCACACACAAAATTTTTAAAAAAATGATCACATCAAAATTTGAATATTCTTGTAACTTGGTTTTCCTTTCACAATGAATGAGGTTCATACCTTAACTAACTTGTCTGTGAAATTTACCAGGAGCAGACTTATCCCTCGAAGAATTTCATTCAAGAACCAAATATATTTAGCAAGGTGAATGGTGAAGAAGTTTGTAATAAGGAAGATGAAAAGAAGTTAAAGAATAATAACAATGAAGAAAAATCTACTCCTCTGATTGGACAGGATGCTTCAGTAGAACCCTCTATGCAGGCTGAGATGAGGGCTTCAGAGGATATAAGTGAGAAATCAAGAGAATCATTTGATGTCAAAGTAACATTTGAATCTTTAAACTTGATATATTTTAGTAGATTAGCTAATAAACTTAATACGTTTTGTTATTGTTAAACTGGACAGGTGCCATTGATTTCTCTAGTACTAGAATCAACCTCAGAACAAAGAGAAAATGAAGAAAAATCACAAGCATTAGTGACACAAGAGGCAATCACGGAACCATATACCAGTTCTGAAACATCAGACACAAGTTCTGATGAAGATTTTGAAGGAAAACATGAGAATGAAGCTATGCTCTCATCATGCATATCAACAAGGGAAGGTGACAAGTTGAGAGAAATGGACAGGCCAAAGCATAACTCGAACGAAGTAAATTATTTGCAAAGTGAGGCAAAGCAAGTGGTTGAAGACAATCATGTTGAGAAGGAAATATTGGATAAAGTTGATACTTCTCAAGATCATCCACAACCAATAGCCACCGAAGTAATCAATTTTGAAGATACAACAGGAGAATATGATAAGATGAATAAGAATGAAGGAATTGACAAGGAATTGAACAAGAATGAAGTGATCAATTCAGGAGAACTGAATAATTTGCAAAGTGAGCCAAAGCAAGTGGTTGAAGAAGATCATGTTGAGAAGGAAAAATTGGATAAAGTTGATATCTCTCAAGGCCTTCCACCACCAATTGCCACAGAAGCAATCAATTTTGAAGATACAAAAGAAGAATATGATACGATGAACAAGAATGGAGGAATTGACCAGCAGCTGAACAAGAATGAAGCAATCAATTCAGAAGAAGTGAATTATTTGCAAAGTGGGCCAAAGCAAGTTGTTGAAGAAGATCATGATGAGAAGGAAAAATTGGATAAAGTTGATACCTCTCAAGACCTTCCACAACCAATTGCCACTGAAGCAATCAACTTTGAACATACAAAAGGAGAATATGATAAGATGAACAAGAATGAAGAAATTGACCAAGAGTTGAACAAGAATGAAGTAATCAATTCAGAAGAAGTGAATTATTTGCAAAGTGAGTCAAAGCTAGTGGGTGAAGAAGATCATGTTGAGAAGGAAATTTTGGATAAAGTTGATACCCCTCAAGACCTTCCACGACCAATTGTCACCGAAGCAATCAATTTTGAACATACAAAAGGAGAATATGATAAGATGAACAAGAATGAAGGAATTGACCAGGAGTTGAACAAGAATGAAGTAATCAATTCAGAAGAAGTGAAGTATTTGCAAAGTGAGTCAAAGCAAGTGGTTGAAGAAGATCATGTTGAGAAGGAAAAATTGGATAAAGTTGATACCTCTCAAGACCTTCCACCACCAATTGTCACAAAAGCAATCAATTTTGAAGATACAAAAGAAGAATATGACAAGATGAACAAGAATGAAGGAATTGACCAGGATTTGAACAAGAATGAAGTAATCAATTCAGAAGAAGTGAAATATTTGCAAAGTGAGCCAAAGCAAGTGGTTGAAGGAGATCAAGTTGAGAAGGAAAAATTGGATAAAGTTGATACCTCTCAAGACCTTCCACCACCAATTGCCACAGAAGCAATCAATTTTGAAGATACAAAAGAAGAATATGATAAGATGAACACGAATGAAAGAATTGACCCGGAGTTGAACAAGAATGAAGCAATCAATTCAGAAGAAGTGAATTATTTGCAAAGTGAGTCAAAGCAAGTTGTTGAAGAAGATCATGTTGAGAAGGAAAAATCGGATAAAGTTGATACCTCTCAAGACCTTCCACCACCAATTGCCACAGAAGCAATCAATTTTGAAGACACAAAAGAAGAATATGATAAGATGAACACGAATGAAGGAATTGACCAGGAGTTGAACAAGAATGAAGTAATCAATTCAGAAGAGGTGAAATATTTGCAAAGTGAGCCAAAGCAAGTGGCTGAAGAAGATCATGTTGAGAAGGAAAAATTGAGTAAAGTTGATACCTCTCAAAACCTTCCACCACCAATTGCCACAGAAGCAATCAATTTTGAAGATACAAAAGAAGAATATGATAAGATGAACAAGAACGAAGGAATTGACCAGGAGTTGAACAAGAATGAAGTAATCAATTCAGAAGAAGTGAAATATTTGCAAAGTGAGTCAAAGCAAGTGGATGAAGAAGATCATGTTGAGAAGGAAAAAATGGATAAAGTTGATACCTCTCAAGACCTTCCACCACCAATTGCCACAGAAGCAATCAGTTTCGAACATACTAAAGAAGAATATGATAAGATGAACAAGAATGAAGAAATTGACCAGGAGTTGAACAAGAATGAAGCAATCAATTCAGAAGAAGTGAAATATTTGCAAAGTGAGTCAAAGGAAGTTGTTGAAGAAGATCATGTTGAGAAGGAAAAATTGGATAAAGTTGATACCTCTCAAGACCTTCCACCACCAATTGCCACAGAAGCAATCAGTTTTGAAGACACAAAAGAAGAATATCATAAGATGAACAAGAATGAAGGAATTGACCAGGAGTTGAACAAGAATGAAGTCATCAATTCAGAAGAAGTGAAATATTTGCAAAGTGAGTCAAAGCAAGTGGTTGAAGAAGATCATGTTGAGAAGGAAAAATTGAATAAAGTTGATACCTCTCAACACCTTCCACCATCAATTGCCACAGAAGCAATCAGTTTTGAAGATACAAAAGAAGAATATGATAAGATGAACAAGAATGAAGGAATTGACCAGGAGTTGAACAAGAATGAAGTCATCAATTCAGAAGAAGTGAAATATTTGCAAAGTGAGCCAAAGCAAGTGGTTGAAGAAGATCATGTTGAGAAGGAAAAATCGGATAAAGTTGATACCTCTCAAGACCTTCCACCACAAATTGCCACCGAAGCAATCAACTTTGAACATACAAAAGGAGAATATGATAAAATGAAAAAGAATGAAGGAATTGACCAGGAGTTGAACAAGAATGAAGTAATCAATTCAGAAGAAGTGAATTATTTGCAAAGTGAGTCAAAGCAAGTGGCTGAAGAAGATCATGTTGAGAAGGAAAAATTGGATGAAGTTGATACCTCTCAAGACCTTCGACCACCAATTGCCACAGAAGCAATCAATTTTGAACATACAAAAGGAGAATATGATATGACCAACAAGAATGAAGGAATTGACCAGGAATTGAACAAGAATGAAGGAAGTGACCAGGAGTTTAACAAGAATGAAACTGCGGTTTTATCTAAATCTGTAGGAGAAATTGATCAAGAATGCAACATAGCACACACAAAAGATCATGAAGAAAGGACTTCTAGTTGAGGAAGTTAGTGCACCAAAGCAAGATACACTAAATGATAGCTCTAAAGAAATGAGACGTTTTCAAAAGAGTCAATGGAGTTGATTGAATAGGCAAATTGTGGTGATCACAATGAGGACTTGCTGCAACCAAGGGTCACTAAACCAACGTTTCCTGGCAAAGAAGTCAAGGATTTGTGAAGTGTTGATGCTTGGAAAGGGTTAAGGCCTCGTATTCTATAGAGTTGCGCACCTAAAAATTTGTTTGACAGATTGATCAGGAGTTTGGACTTGCAAAAACAAGAAGACTAACATAGAACTGTATATAGATTAATCAATTTATGGTCCATGCATGTTTGGTTCTATAAATGTTTAGACCATTATTCTATTAGTCACACTGCACATACATTATTATATTCACAATGTAAAAAGTAAGAAATATAGAAGGTCCTTTGTATCTTTTATACCCATAGTATATATATCTCAAACTCAAATTATCATCATCATTTTGTCAGGCTCCTAATATTCTTTGTTTTTTATTTTTTTCCTTTGATGAAAGGGTGAAAATATTTTCTTTTAACTTTTAAAAGAATTATATTTTAGGATCAAAATAGAAAGGGATTAAAAATCAATTGTTGAGAGACAAAAGTAAACAGGCTATTAGACGTGGATACTGTGAATATTTTTTCTTTTTGCCATAAATTTACGCAAAGTTCATGATTATCATAAAATTAAGAATTGGTTGCTGCTTCACAAAGAATTAATATTAAGTTAAAGGAGCTTGAAGGTAGATTCAAGTATATTGACCAATGCATAAAGGGGAGATTGAACCATAATCTTACCTTTTATGGAATCTTTTAAATTATATTAAATTTCAAATTATGAAGGTTTCAAATAATTTCTTAATTTAAATTATCTTAATTTTTTTTATTATTTGAATCAACAGAATGAGAATTTAGTGAAAAAGATAACAAAAACTATTGATATTAAAAAAATGAAAGTGAATACATCCTTTACATTAGTCTGAAGCATTTTTAAAATATTAATGCGAAGAAAACTTTGACTGATTGTGGTAAAGTGCGTTTGAAATTCATATAATAAGTTAGTGTTGTTCCATTTGAGAGTGAAGAGTGCATCATAGTGGATAGAAGCAGTAGCGGTGGGAGTAGGAAGAGTTACATTACATGGATTGCGTTTACATGAATCCCAATGAAACCATTGAAGTTCGTGTCAAACACCTTCTTTATCTTATGAATTTGAACGAAAAGATTGGTCAGATGGCACTGATTGAGCGCTCAGTTGCTACACCCTCTGCCATTAAACACTTCTCCATTGGTAATCTTCAAACTAACCACATATATATAATCTATTTTTTTTTTTCTATGTTAAGCAAAGTTTTGGTTGAAGTTAGTGGAATCATGGGAGTTGTTGACCTTTTTACTTTGAAATATGAAGTGGAAGAGAGAATGTGTTTGAGTTAGTTGAAGCCTCTGCATGTGCTTTTTTAATTACTTCTATTTTTAATTTTTTGGTTTATATGAAGGGAGTATATTCAGTGCTCCAAACAATGGACCATTTGAGAAGGCACTGTCATGTGATTGGGCTGATATGGTGGATGGGTTTCAGAAGTTGGCACTTCAATCACGGTTAGGTATACCAATCATTTATGGGGTTGATGCTGTTCATGGTAATAACAGTGTCTACGGTGCTACTATATTTCCTCACAATGTTGGCCTTGGAGCTACCAGGTTGGTGTCCGTTTTGTTGTACCTTTTTTGGGGGGTTGCTTTGTTGTGATTTGACCTTGCATCTTTTAGATTTTTAGCTATTGACCCTTGCCCTGAATTTTCCAATTGATGATCCACTTTTTGATGTTTTGTTTAGTTCAACTTATTTTGAAGAAATAATGTGCTTATTTTGACTGGCTTCTTGAAATTTCTTTTGAAAAATAAGTGATAATTTCTTTAGAAATAATCATTTCCAATCATGCACCGTGGTAAAAAGAGTGAAATCTCTAATGTATCTTCTAGTCGGTCTTCCAAAATGATACATGACAGTTACTATGATTTTACCAGACATTGCTCCTTAATTTCAAGTATATTGTATTTGTCTTGACGAACAGAGCTTGATTTTATACACAAGCTTGAATTTTCATTCATGGTTTACTTGTAGAGATGCAGATTTAGTTCAAAGAATTGGAGCCGCAACATCACTTGAACTTAGAGCAAGTGGAATTCACTATACTTTTGCTCCTTGTGTGGCGGTAAGGCATCATAGTCAACTTCTGAATTAGTTATACTGATAAACTACAACAGTGGCTGTGTTGTGCTGTGGCAATTCCCTTACTGTTAATATCTTCTAATTATATTGCGCATAATTGCTAAAGCTCACCCAAAAGGGCACAACACAATTTAATTTGCTAAAGAAATAAAGAAAGTCAGAACATCACATTTCTGTGGTAGATTTCTCATTTTAATGCTATTATGGAGGTTGTGGAGGCTATCTCATTTTATAAACTAAAATATTTTTACCTCTAGAAAGGTGTATAGGAGGGGAACTGGGCACTTGTAGATAATAATTTGAGTTTCTATCTGGATCAAATGGAACTCAATTAAAAAGATGTTTAAATACTTTTCCCATGACCTAGCTAATGTTCTTATGAGCTCATTTTCCATAAGGATCAGTCATGCAAGTAATGTAATGTGATTATACAGCCATACTCAATGTATATTGAACAAAAACATATCTGTTTTTTTGGCTAAAAGTCTTTTCTTACAATTAATAGAATGCTGACATTTGTTGGCATGAATTTATACTTTTTACTTCCTGTCAGGTGTTGAGACTTGGGAGCATTACCAAGACATTACCACATGACTTATGAGAGTGCTAGACTGCTTTAGTACAAACATTCAAAAATTCTAATAGATGACAAGCTCATATTCATGTCCACAAGTTAGGACTGAATCCTTTATAATTTAGTTAAGAAAAGGGATGCTCGGTGCAAAAAAGCACCAACTTGGTGGAGCTTGGAGAGGGTAGATGTATGTAGTCTAACCACTGCAAACAGAGAGGCTGTTTCAAGGATTTGAAACCATGACCTTCATAATGTAGTAATTCAATTTAAATTTTGATCTTGCATAACCTGTGACTTATGGTTCTTACTATATGAGTGCATTTTGGTAAACAACTTAATGAAACATAAAATAAGTGCTTATCGTTGAAGAGCTTATATAGTAACTGCTTAATTCAATAAGCTTATTTTGATAGGTTAAGTTTATAAAAGTGGCTTATGACCCTCCTATAAGCTCTTCTGCTTATTTTGATAAGCCTTTTTCAAATAAGCTAAAAGAGCTTATAAGAGAGTTATAAGTCACTTTCATAAGCTTAACCAAACACCTTCATAACATACTTAGTACTTTAGCTGTATTCTTATTCTCTACTGCACTACACTGTCTCTTTTTACATTTTTAAATAAGATATAAATAAGAACAGAGGTGTATAGTGATACTCACTAGCACATTCACGAAAAATGTTCTCTCTCAAACGTTCCTTACCACAAAAACATACAGATGAGACTTACACTAGGTAGCTTGAAAACTTCCAGGATAATTTATATATATATATATATATATATATATATATATATGTTGTTTCTCTTTTTTCTTTATTTTGGGCCTCCTAAAATTTCTTCTTTACAAATAGATGAAATGCAAATGCGCAACTCACTTGGATAGGTGAATGGACAGGTCTGCAAAGATCCCAGATGGGGTAGATGCTATGATAATGAGAGTTACAGTGAAAGCACTGAACTAGTCTGAAAGATGACTTCTTTTGTTTCAGGCTTGCAGGGCCATCTTCCAGAAAGACACCCAAGGGGCTACCCATTTATGGCTGGGAGGTAGGCAGAAGCCACCAATATAATTTCCATTGCATATAAAATCTAGCTATCTTTAGAAATATTTAAATTTGGAAATATACTGACCTTAGCAGGAGGACAATATATTTTTTTCCTTTTGTTTCCTTTTCTGGACTATTTTTCCTAGATTCTGAATTCACTTTAAAAAAATTAAAAAAAGAAAAGAAAAACCCCTGTGGAGCATCTTGAACTTAATGGGAAAGGGACACTGTTAGGATCCAATTGCAAGGTATGGCGTTTAAGTCCCACATTGGTAATATGGAATTTTAGTATGGGGTTTATAAAGCCTTGGACTTTTCAATTACAATAATAAGCTTTTGTGATATGGTTCTCTCAAGATTCTTATTCATTTTGGATGAAAAACAACATTTTTGTTTCAGGATGTATTTTACCTTCAATTCCAAACTGTTGAATTGTACTTATTTTGGAGGTTTATATACTCACATTGTTTTTTTCTGTCCATGGGGAAGACTAGCTATCATTTTCAAAACTTGATACTAAGTTTGGACCGTTATATCTTTATCAAAATCATTTTCATACATCTCTTTAGTACTTCAGAAACAATGTTATTGCCTGTGTCAAGCATTTTGTTGGAGATGGAGCTACAGAGAAAGGTGTAAATGAGGGGAATACTATATTATCATATGAAGACTTGGAGAGAATCCACATGGTCCCTTATATGGACTGCATAGATAAGGGAGTTTCTACCATTATGGTCTCTTATTCCAGCTGGAATGGAAACAAACTCCATGGTCACCATTTTCTGCTAAATGAAATTTTGAAAGGAAAGCTAGGCTTCAAGGTAGCTTCTTTTTTTTTATAAAATTTGTGTCTTTTAGTCAATGGATAAAATAATCAAACTGCTTTGGAAGTGATGTTCATTTATTTCTTTTCTAGTATATTACCAATAGTTGCTATAGAATGAGAATACATGCTAAAATCATGTACACATTTTTTTTGAAAGAGAGAAGAGCTTAAAGATTTCTTAATTCAGGGTGGAACGAAATAAGATGCTACTGAACACATGACTGAAGCTGTTTTGGATTTTCTTTGATTTGTAAATGCAAATAAAGCATTTTGTTTAGACATGCTCTACTGTAGGGATTTGTGATTTCTGACTGGGAGGGAATTGATGAATTATGCCAACCTTACGGGTCAGATTATCGTTATTGCACATCACTGCCATTAATGCTGGAATTGACATGGTATGGATCTTCAATTCCCATAAATAATTAACATAGATTGCTTGATTTCAGTTTATATTCATTTAGATATTCAATAAAATATGTAGGTGATGATCCCTTTTAGATATGAAATATTTATTGAAGAGTTGATGTCTCTAGTTCAATCAGGGGAAATACCAATAGCCAGAATTGATGATGCTGTTGAACGGATTTTGAGAGTGAAGTTTGCTGCCAAACTTTTTGAGTTTCCCTTAACTGACAGATCTTTGCTAGATATAGTCGGCTGCAAGGTAAGCAAAATTCAGCTCACTGCGAATTTCTCTTTCAAATGCTTAGGTGGAATTCACATAATCTTATTTGGATATTTTAATATGCATCCAAGTTGATCAAGATGAATTAATTTCACCATAATCAGTGTCAACATAATTTGAAGAATATGTACAGGACCTTTAGTCGGCTTTATTTTGTGTTGCACACTTCACTAATTATACTCTCTAGTTCGTGGTGGCTGAAGTTTGTTTTCATTTTTGAGGATTTTATAATGTTGATTTGATTACCTTCACAAATAATTTTCATAAAATATATTTAAAATTATAACCTTATAGCATAGTGATCAAATTTTGCTTTACCTCTATTTTCTTTTCCTGTGTGGAAAGTTTTCAGTTGTTTTGTTCTGTCTTCTGCAGTTTCAAGGTAGTTTAGATTTCATTTTGGATATATTGCTATCATTAAGGCTAGTAGGATGGATGTTCATCTTTATGTTCTCTAATAAATTTAACTGTTAAGATGTCTCACATTGGCTAAGAACAGAGCCAGAACACTCTTTATAAATTTTAGGATAATCCTCCTCTCATAAGCTAGCTTTCAGGAATAAATTAGGTCTAGTTTTTTAATATGGGATTAGAGCATATTTACACTTAATATTGGACCACCTACAAATGTCCACTCTTACAAACTTCATGTACGAGATATCCAATTCTGGATGTTAGGGATGTGTGTTAAGATGTCCTACCTTGATTAAGAATAGAGCCATTATAAAGTTTAGGCCTAGTTAAGTCATTGCAATTGAGAAAAATTCTTCCTTCTGTATGGTGCTCTTCTAATCCATCTCCACCAAAGTTATACACTCATAGAGGATGAAAAATCATATCTCAAGAAGAGATAGAACGATCTCATCTTACATAAATGGAAAATAGTTACAAATAATTAAAGAGCAAAAGGCGTAGATGGTATTTTAGATGACATCTTTAATTATATGAAAAATTCCCAGTATGAGCTTAAGTCTGAATTGTTGGATTGATATGCAAGACTATAACCTATAAGTATTAAATCATCATTTCAGGAAATGTTGTGATATGATAGCCAGAATCAATTCCTCCCAAAATTAAATTTTAGAAACAAAAATTTAAGAAAACATCCATAAATTTTCTGCCTTTTTTTTGTAGTTTTCTTGTAGTACAAAAGAAACTAAAGAACTAAAAATGACAGACCCCCTTGTTTCTAAGCAAATATAAGTATGTCTGCGGACTGATGTGGAATTATTCTCCAAGGAATTAAATGATTAATAGTGGGAAGAGAGAGATATAGAGAACAAGAAACAGAGAGAGAGAGGGGATAAAAATGTTTAAGAGATTTACTGATATAGTGCTAGAGAAAGAAATTGTTGAAGAGTGCCCAGTGGGCAATGGATAAGGAAATAATATAAAAATTGGGGTATCCGAAAAACATGCAATGCTTTCTTTTTAAGTAATTAAGATGATTAATATAGTACTAAATGATTCTTAACCATTGGGTGGTTTACAACACCCAAAGCAAAAATGCTTCAACCTTGGCTATTGTACAAGGGAAAAACATGTCCTAATTAATCAGGATTTGAATCACCATAGCTCCTTTTTTAATTAAAAACCAAAAACTATGTGTTTGCCCAGTGTTGACATTTTATACTTATTTATCATCTGGTTACATAATTGCAATCTTTGTAATTGATAGATTTTGTCTTACCATCAAATTGTTTCCACAGCTACACACAGATCTAGCATGTGAAGCAGTTCTAAAGTCCTTGGTTCTGTTGAAAAATGGAAAGGATCCTAGTAAACCTTTTCTTCCATTGAACAAGAATGCTAAGAGAATCCTTGTTGCTGGAACTCATGCTGATGATATTGGGTATCAATGCGGAGGATGGACAGGTACTAAGTATGGATCCAGTGGTCAGATCACAATAGGTAAGCCTTTTCGTTATTTTCTTTTCCAACACTATACATTCATTCAATAATCTTAATGCTGCTGTGGAAGAGCTCATGTTTTGATTATCTTCTATACCAGAGTAGAAGAATTGTTGAAATAAATTATCTACCCCATTCCCTAGTCCCAAATTTTAATCATATGTCTATCACTTCAAAAGTCACCTTATTTTACACCATTGCTTTTTCTTTTGTAACGTTATTGAGCTGAATTCACATGGTTGATAGATTCCTTATACTTCAAATTCAGGCACAACTATCTTGGATGCTGTTAAGGAAGCTGTGGGGAATGAAACAGAAGTTATTTATGAGCAGTATCCATCAACAGACACCTTAAAATATAACGAAGTTTCTTTTGCCATTGTTGCTGTTGGAGAAGGTCCCTATGCTGAGTGTGGAGGTGACAATTCAGAGCTTGTGATCCATTTAATGGAGCTGGAATTATAAACTTAGTAGCTGATAAAATCCCAACACTTGTGGTTCTGATATCTGGAAGACCTTTGCTCTTAGAGCAGTGTCTGTTGGAAAAGATAGATGCTCTTGTGCTGCATGGTTACCAGGAACTGAAGCACAGGGAATCACAGATGTTATATTTGGGGATCATGACTTCATGGGTCAATTACCAATGACTTGGTTCAGAAGTGTTGAACAGCTTGATCAACCAGTTGATTCATGTGACCCCTTATTCCCTCTTGGTTATGGGCTAACATACAATAAGGAAAATTTACACGACTAAGTGCCAGTACTCAAAGACTTGTTCAAATATTCAATATTAGAAGTTTGTGAACAATCTTTTCCCTTGGCATCAATTTTTTATCCTACCTTGCACCATCCCTGAATGGATAATATAATCAGTTACCCTTTTAGAATTTGTATGTCCATGACATTTGCACTAATGAACTTTGGAGATGGCCTTAGCTGAATGCATGTATTAGATTGGCTTATTTTGTGACTCATGTCATGCATTGGAATGGATATTCAAACTCCAGAATTTCAGTTTCTATTCTTGACCAGCCAAGCTAATCTCATAATAATATTGTTGCTTGATATTCTGGTTTATTCAACATCAGTTGGTGTGAAATCTTTCGGATACAACTGCTGCACCCAATGGCATATGATGCACCCGCTATCAGTCATTGTGCTTGTGCCACTTAAGCCCCACTAAAATACTTTATATTCTGGGCCAAAAGGCAGCATAGATAATCAAACCCACTTTTCTCACAGTCCTTAGACAGGACATCTGATAATAATTCTTGTTGTAAAGTTTTGTTTGAATTTTGATTCATCAAAAGCAATTTAAGGTACTATCTCGATTCACTTGAAGCTAATGAAAGAGAGTCTAATATAAGCACGGCTTTGGCAGTGGCAGAGTAAAAGAAAAAGTTTGAGGAAGCTGAAAATTTGCTTTCTTCAAATGATATGATCTACCTCTTCCTTTTAGTGAGTGTTTGGATGAGCATTTGTAAACTTGAATTTAAATAAACTTAAATTTTTAAAATTGATTTTGCTTAGAAGTGAGTTTAAAATAATGTAACTTATGTTTGAAAACTTTTCTTTTAATAGTAAGTTTATACTAAAATTTAGTATAAAATTTTTAACTTAATGTAGAAGTTACAATTTATTCCGTTAGCACAAACGTGAATTTAGAGACAAACATGCTGACACAAATTTGAAACCATATTACACCTGTAAACTTGATTTAAGGGACCCTGGATGTCCATCTAAACATTCCCTTAATCAACAATTAAAAGAATTGAAGGCCAATAATGTTTCAAGTAAATACAATTGATAAACTAAAGTATGATAGTCTTTATAAGATTATGATTGAAGATGTAATAATGTGACATTGTGGTTGTAAAGAAGGACTAATGATAAATTATTTGTAGTTAGTATTATTTTAAGAGAAGAAGATAAATGTTAAGTCATGACTTTGGTAAATTAGTTCTTTTGATAACCCTTCTCATACTTTTTGGCAAGCCACTCACAAGGGAAATCCGCCAACTGGGTTAAAGACTATCAGAAAGAGTGAAATTATGGATCATTATGTGAATGGGGTTTTAACCAATGCAAGTGCTTCATGGAAATAAGAATAAGGGTCTTACTTTCTGTACCCCTTTTTTCTTTTTACACCTCCCTAAATTTTTTGTAAAATTTTTATTCCAACTTTACTCTTACCACCCCCTCCCTTACCTTGTAACATTTTCGCAAAAAAGATTCATCTTCCGCAAACTTTTGAATTCAGCATCTCTGAACTCCTTGCTGCTTGCCTGGTACTGCTTCAGTTGTGCAAAGCTAAACGAAACAACCCAAGGTCAAAGATTCTACATTCAGGTTAGTACCTCTGAACCTTAAACTCGTTTTCTATTCTCCATTGGATAGGGTAAATGTAGGATTTTAGGCTGCTGGGAAGAAGACGACCCGATGCATTCTGCAAACTAGTTTACGGAATGCATCAGTTGTATTCCGTAAACTAGTTTACGGAATGCATCAGTTGTATTCCGCAAACTAGTTTACGGAATACAACTGATGCATTCCGCAAACTAGTTTACGGAATACAACTGATGCGTTCCGTAAACTAGTTTACGGAATGCAACTGATGCGTTCCGTAAACTAGTTTGCGGAGTACAACTGATGCATTCCGCAAACTAGTTTACGGAGTACAACTGATGCATTCCGCAAAGTAGTTTACGGAATGCATCAGTTTTGAAATTAATTTTGTATATTTACCTTTTAAGTTAATTTATGTTTTTTAGGGTTTAAGTATTCATTATTTAAGTTTAATTAAAAGGTTTAGGGTTTACAAAAAACATGTTTTATGTTAATTTGTTCATTATGCTAATTTCATTTAAGTTTATAATTTAAGTTACAGTGAGAAAGTGTGGTTAAGTAATTAATGAACTGTATTTTATTTGGTGAATTTTAGACATGACCAGGACTAGAGGTTCACATAGCAGAGGTGGTATTTCGCATACTGAGGATGTACGCGTTCGACCAACTGCCTCTGCTCGCAGTCGACGTGTTTGGCAAGCCATTGATGAGGAGCATGTTGATGCTGGAGGTGATATGCATGATGTAGAAGAGACATTCCCAGGTGGTCCAACGGATGTCTCTGTACTTAGATCATACAGGGAGCATGTAGCATATTACATATGGACAGGACAGGTGAGTGTCATCACTGTATATGTATATGACATTATAAGAAATAATTTGTTATTTAATTTATTGTTTTGGTTTGTCTGAATGTTATTTTAGGATCGTCCTGCTCTCAAGGTGTTGACCCATGGATGAAAGGTCACTCCTATAGATGTCCCTTACATCCAGAGCATCGTACAAGAAGGTGGATTGGCCGACTTAGTACGGTGCAGTCATTCGATAGCAGACAAGGGCTTATTGT
Source organism: Canavalia gladiata (assembly GCA_037954105.1). NCBI lineage: Eukaryota > Viridiplantae > Streptophyta > Magnoliopsida > Fabales > Fabaceae > Canavalia > Canavalia gladiata. The sequence continues at coordinate 38,567,550 of CM075664.1, read as the reverse complement.
CTGCTTTTGTGGAGAGATGGCATAGAGACACATGCACTTTCCACCTGCTGATAGGAGAGATGACCATCACATTGAATGATGTGTCATCATTGCTGCATCTACCGATCACAGGGGAGCTGTGTTCTGTTCAGTCCATGTCACGAGATTCCGCTTGCGACTTGCTGACAGATCTTCTTGGTGTTTCTGCTTCGGAGACAAACACAGAGACAGATCACACTCGAGGTGCGTATGTCAGGTTCAGTTGGCTACAGGATGTCTGTGATTTGTGCATTCGAGAGGGTCAGTTGGATGCAGCTGCTCGTGCTTACCTGCTGCGATTGGTTGGGTGCACTATTTTTGCTGACAAGAGTGGCACCATTGTGAGTGTGTCATATTTGGAGCTGTTCAGGGATGTTCACATCATCGGGAGGTATGCTTGGGGTGCTATTGCACTGACATACCTCTACGATCAGCTTAGTGATGCGAGTTTTCGCAACACTAAGTGCCTCGGCGGTTATTTGACTTTGTTACAGGTAAATGTCACTTATTGTACATCATTTAAGGGTTTTTTCCCAGATAAACTGTTACTTATTTGTTTATAATATAAGTGTAGGCATGAATTGTTGAGCATTTCCCACTGATTGGGGGACGTGAGCTGAGGGATGACTTTACCCAAGATATGCCCGTGGCGATGCGGTTGAAGATGCTACGCGGTTCTGGGGATGTGAGACCATATAGGGCGGCTCTTGATCGCATACAGGTGGATGACATCATTTGGACACCATATGATGAGTTCAGAGGTCATCGACCCTTCGCCGACCCTTGCTGGTACAGAGGTTTGATTAGATGTGGTGATTTGGTCTACCCTCATTCACCTGATAGAGTGCTGCGTCAGTTTGGGTATGTTCAGGGGATCCCCATGCCTACTGTTGATAGCTTAGGTATGGTTGGAAGTCCTCAGTCCATTGATGATAGTTTTTTAAACTATGAACTATCAAGTCGAACTTGAGCCCAAGACTCTTCACCCTTTCCCAGCAATGCAGCAATTGCACGATATCCACAGTTTCCATCAGCTTCAACATCAACAATGCGTTCAATATAGTTCTGTAACTGAACAGGAAACAAGTCTAGCATAGGCATAACCTTTTTCTTCTTGTTGTTGCGACGTTTAACATCAGATGACAAACGAGGTGATGAACTATCATGGACAGAATACAAACCATCAACATATTCAAAGAAGGATGGTTCACGTTTGGTTGATCGTTCCATCTGCAATGCCTTACCTTTGATTGCACCCTTTGTTCTTACCTTATCAGGAGGTGGACACATTGAAGTTGTATCGGGGAATGCTAACTCATGAAGTTTATTCTTTAGTGTTATCTTTCCACAAACATCAAGCTCTGAGAATCGTTTCTGCAAGGCTTCAAATTCTGGTTGCAACGACAAATCACCCCATTTCTCTGTCATTCCTTGATCAGCAAATGTCAATATCTTCCAATGACGATGAACTGACTCCAATGGTACAAAATTACCCATCACACTATACCTTGCTAACTCGCATGCACAAGGTAATCCATGTGTACTTCTAAGACTGCACCCACAAGTTATACTGTCAATACCTACAATTTTTACCCGCTCATATTCGTTAGCAATGTGGGCTAAAGCATTATTTGATACAAAGCCCCGTAGCTTGGCATAAAACCCTTTGTTGAATCTATGCTCAACAATGATCATGCTTCTTTCAAATGACGCCTTTATGTCACTATGTTGCAGTATTATCATATTATTCATTGCATCCCAGCATGAACACAAGTCACCTCTACTATTTTGAAGCAACCTCTTTAACCTTGCATGTGCACTTTCAACCCTGAAAAGGAATAAGATACAAGTCATGAGCCTTTTATATCATACAAAAATCGTTTTGAAAAATTCATTTTAATAATAAAGATACCTGTTTGTGGTTGTATTTCCAAGATGCATCACCCTATCAATCCAGCAACTCACAAATCTTTCCTTGTAAGGATTTAACCAAGTTCTGTTCACATAATCCAAAAAAATAGGGAATTTTGAACACTTAGTTTCGAATTTAAGAAAACGCTCTTCATATTCAATTTCAGTTGACGAATCCATCAGAATAACTCATGCATCCATTACATAATCCCATTCATCCACTGGAGATACTAGTAACTTGCACTTTGACTTCACATTTTTAGAAACATGAAATTGACAAAGCAAGTATGTTGCAGATGGAAACACTGTTTCAACAGCATTCATTAAGGCGATATCTCTATCTGTCACAATCACTTGGGGAACTAATTCATCTCTGAGAAACAAACCTCTAACTTTTTCTAATGCCCAGGTGAAATTATCTTCTCGTTCAGATTCCAAATAAGCAAAACCCACAGAAAATGTCAACTCTGTCGAGGTTACTCCAACAATCTCAAGTAATGGCAACCGATATTTGTTTGTTTTATATGTGGTGTCAATGATCAACACAATATGGAATGCATTCAACAATTTAATGCCATCTGGATGTGTCCAAAAAATATCTCGAACAACATTAGACGTTTCAGTCCTTCTATACCAATACACATATTTGTCACGTTCCATTAATTTCATCAAGTGCTGGAGTTCCGTTCGAGGACCCCTTTCTGATTTTCGATATTTATGGCGAGCATTATAGATCTGCTTGATGTTAGTCACATTATGATCATCATGACCTCTTAATGTCAACAAAATATTTTTCGGCTTAACCATATTCTTTGTCATATCACCTACTAAAGACTTCTCTTCACCACTTAGTCTACCAGCATATGCATGACCTTTGTCATAACCGTAATTACGACGAGACGACGGACTCGCTAAATTTTGAAAGAATTTTAATTTGATTGTGGAGCCGCCACCAAATTTTTGTTTTAAGGGAAAAGATTTGGAAAAACCCTAACTCAAGGATGAGATTCGAAGTTCGGGAGTCGGTTACGAGTAAGGAAGGTATTAGGCACCTTACTTGCCCGTTCCAAAGAACGGTACCCTTAAACTGAGTGTGTGATATTTTGAAAACTGTTTGATCCCTTAAAATAGAATAGAAAATAAATAGGTTTATAGAAAATAACCTGACAGGACTTGATCCTGCTCCTACGTATTCCCCGGTGCAATGGGAAACTCAAGGCTTACGTAGTTCTGGTTAAGAGACTTGATCTCTAAAAGAATACAGGGTGATTTTAGATAAAAAAAAAAAAGACACTTGAATAGGAATTTATTGAAATTGATGGTTTTCAAAAATTCATGCTTGCGAGATCCTAAATCGTCGTAAGCCGTATTTGGATCCCACATGAATTAAAACACGAGACGGTAGAGAACGCTACTCGTTCGCGTTAGAACCCGTTTGCATGAATTTCGCAAAATTAAAAAAACAGATGTTTTTTTATAAGATTTTATTGAAAGTGATGGTTTTCAGAAATTCATGCTTGCGAGATCCTAAATCGTCGTAAGCCGTATTTGGATCCCACACGAATTAAAACACGACACGGTAGAGAACGCTACTCGTTCGTGTTAGAACCCGTTTGCATGAATTTCGAAAAATTTAAAAAAAACAAAGACGAATATGAACTCGAAAATCCGAGAAGAAGTAAGAAAATTAAGCGGAATAAAAGGTTGGATTGAACCTCCATTGATGTTCCTTGTTTATTTGTCTCCCATCCAGCTTAGGTCATAAGGTCCACATGTAAGAATTAAGTTCTTTTTATTTTGATTCAAGCAAACACTTAACTCTTTAGGTTCAATGACTTAATCATGCATGACTTAAGCTAGACTTAGCATATAGGATGCATGTATATGGTCATGCACTCTTAGGAATTTTTTCAAAGGAGGACATACAAACACAAACAAATCAGAAGGAAATACATATAGAAGGATCAACACATGAAAAATAATACTTAAACAAGGTTAAAAGAACAAGATCTACTAAAGAACTTCAAAGACACAAGAGATTTTGGCGCCAAAATTTAAATTCAAATCTCAAAATTTTCCAAAAAATATTTTTCCAGAGATCTAAAAAATTAAAACCAAAACATTGAAAGATATAGATCATAGGAATCAAACAAAACAAATTTGACAAAAAAAAGACAAGAAATGAGCAAGTTATGCACAAACCAAACAACATAGATTCATTTTCGCACCAGGACAAACATACCTCAGTAATTCGGCAATAAAAACTTCATTTAAGATCCAAATTAGACAAATAATACCATTCCAGAAACTAGAGAGAAAGACGAAGAGAACGCAACAAAAATCACCAAAATCGAAGATCGTTTGACCGATCAAAAATTAAAACGAAAAACAGACACGAAAATGAGCCTCAAGAACACACAAGTTTTTGGCGCCAAAATTTGAATTCAAATCTCAGAATTTTTAGAAAATATTTTTGGTAGATCTGAAAAATAAAAACCGATCAATTGAAATATATGGATCATAAGAATCAAACAAAACAAGTTTGACATCAATCCAATCATAAATGAGCAAGATATGCACAAATCAAACAAGCTAGATTCATTTTCGTACCAGGACAAACATACCTCAGTAATTCGGCCATAAAAACTTCATTTAAGATCCAAATTGGACAAATAATACCATTCCAGAAACTAGAGAGAAAGAAGAAGAGAACGCAACAAAAAGCACCAAAATCGGAGATCTTTTGACCGATCAAAAATTAAAACGAAAACAGACAGAAGCCCCTTTTCCTTTCTTGTTTGTAGGTATATATAGACACATCCCTTCTTGGAAAGGGTGAAGCTCTTTCAAAGAGCCAAAAGTCAGCTTCCTCTCTCTTAGCAAGGGTCAAGTCCTTTCCCAGGGCCCAAAAGCCACCCCCTCTCTGAGAGCCAAAAGCCAACCCCTTTGATTTCAAAATTTTTGTTCCCTATTTTGATTTTTCAGCTTTTTCTTTTTTTCAATTTTCATTTTTTTACCTTTTTTTTGTTTTTTTTTTTAGTTTTATTTTTTTCTATTTATCATTTTTACTTATTCTTTAATTTTCTTTTTATTATTATTTATTTTATTTTATTTTTATTTTTTTTTTGCTTTCTGTTTTCTGTATTTTCTGCTCTCTGTTCTTTCTGTTTTTCAGTTTTACATCTTTTCAAATTTTTAATTAAATTAACTTTTGGTTAATTTTAATGATTGGGGGCCTCGGACATAATTGAGTGTTTACAGTTTGCCCCTCTTTACCCATTTTCCTACCAGATAATGTGAGAAATGATTCTCTGAATATCGTAATAGGAAATGAGTAAAGATGTGAACACATTATGTCCGAGGCAGGCCTTGAAGGAGTCCGGCAAACAGAAGGAGCCTTGAGCTTGAAATTGAACCTCATGGATGCCTGGAGAATGATGATTGAATGACCTTATCGACTTCATGTATCGATAGGGTTTAAATATGCGAGGCTTAGCTGTATAGCTTGACTAAGCTAAGTGGAATGAAGCAATGCCTGTTAGGACTGGCGTGGAATTCAACGGAATGGCTTGTTAGGACAAGCAAAATGAAATGAAAATGGCCTGTTAAAACAGGAAAAGCAGAAGAGAAATGGCCCGTTACGACGGGCTCAGTAGAGTGAAAACGACCTGTTTTAAGATAGGAAAGCATGCAAGAACTAAAATGTAAGATATGTACAAGGTGGCCTGACAGCATAGGCCGAGGTATTTATCTGAGTTGGAGGCCTGACATCATAGGCCCAGCTGTGGAAAAACGAACTTGGCGAGGCCTGACATCGTAGGCCCAAAAGCAGAAAAGTAAACCTGAGGAGGCCTGACAACATAGCCAAGGATGTAGAAAAGTAAACTTGATGAGGCCTGACAACATAGGCCAAGGTGCAGAAAAGAAAACTTGAGGAGGGCCTAAATAGGCCAGGATGCAGAAAGTAAATATGAGGGCATCCCGTTGTTGACGGGAAGGAATGTAGAAAGGGGGTCCCGCTTTTGCCGGGAAAAATGCAGGAAAATTAAACATGCTTGATATCCCGTTGTTGACGGGAAAATGCAAGAAATTAAACATGCTTGGTATCCCGCTGTTGCCGGGATAAATGCAAATGAGGTCCTGCTGTTGCCGCAAGAAATTAAACATGCTTGATGTCCTGTTGTTGACAGGAGAATGCAAATGAAGTCCCGCTGTTGCCGGGAAGATGCAAATGATGGCATGCTGCTGTTGCCAGGATAAATGCAAACCTGCTTGACAGGTGATAGAAAAATCGACATGCTTGAAGTCCTGTTGTTGACAGGAGAATGCAAATGAAGTCCCGCTGTTGCCGGGAAGATGCAAATGATGACATCCTGCTGTTGCCAGGATAAATGCAAACCTGATTGACAGGTGACAGAAAAATAGATATGCTTGAAGTCCTGTTGTTGACAGGAGAATGCAAATGAAGTCCCGCTGTTGCCGGGAAGATGCAAATGATGACATCCTGCTGTTGCCAGGATAAATGCAAACCTGCTTGACAGGTGACAGAAAAATAGACATGCTTGAAGTCCTGTTATTGACAGGAGAATGCAAATGAAGTCCCGCTGTTGCCGGGAAGATGCAAATGATGACATCCTGCTGTTGCCAGGATAAATGCAAACCTGCTTGACAGGTGACAGAAAAATAGACATGCTTGAAGTCCTGTTGTTGACAGGAGAATGCAAATGAAGTCCCGCTGTTGCCGGGAAGATGCAAATGATGACATCCTGCTGTTGCCAGGATAAATGCAAACCTGATTGACAGGTGACAGAAAAATAGACATGCTTGAAGTCCTGTTGTTGACAGGAGAATGCAAATGAAGTCCCGCTGTTGCCGGGAAGATGCAAATGATGACATCCTGCTGTTGCCAGGATAAATGCAAACCTTCTTGACAGGTGACAGAAAAATAGACATGCTTGAAGTCCTGTTGTTGACAGGAGAATGCAAATGAAGTTCCGCTGTTGCCGGGAAGATGCAAATGATGACATCCTGCTGTTGCCAGGATAAATGCAAACCTGCTTGACAGGTGACAGAAAAATAGACATGTTTGAAGTCCTGTTGTTGACAGGAGAATGCAAATGAAGTCCCGCTGTTGCCGGGAAGATGCAAATGATGACATCCTGCTGTTGCCAGGATAAATGCAAACCTGCTTGACAGGTGACAGAAAAATAGACATGTTTGAAGTCCTGTTGTTGACAGGAGAATGCAAATGAAGTCCCGCTGTTGCCGGGAAGATGCAAATGATGACATCGTGCTGTTGCCAGGATAAATGCAAACCTGCTTGACAGGTGACAGAAAAATAGACATGTTTGAAGTCCTGTTGTTGACAGGAGAATGCAAATGAAGTCCCGTTGTTGCCGGGAAGATGCAAATGATGACATCCTGTTGTTGCCAGGATAAATGCAAACCTGATTGACAGGTGACAGAAAAATAGACATGCTTGAAGTCCTGTTGTTGACAGGAGAATGCAAATGAAGTCCCGCTGTTGCCGGGAAGATGCAAATGATGACATCCTGTTGTTGCCAGGATAAATGCAAACCTGCTTGATAGGTGACAGAAAAATAGACATGCTTGAAGTCCTGTTGTTGACAGGAGAATGCAAATGAAGTCCCGCTGTTGCCGGGAAGATGCAAATGATGACATCCTGCTGTTGCCAGGATAAATGCAAACCTGCTTGACAGGTGACAGAAAAATAGACATGTTTGAAGTCCTGTTGTTGACAGGAGAATGCAAATGAAGTCCCGCTGTTGCCGGGAAGATGCAAATGATGACATCGTGCTGTTGCCAGGATAAATGCAAACCTGCTTGACAGGTGACAGAAAAATAGACATGTTTGAAGTCCTGTTGTTGACAGGAGAATGCAAATGAAGTCCCGCTGTTGCCGGGAAGATGCAAATGATGACATCCTGTTGTTGCCAGGATAAATGCAAACCTGATTGACAGGTGACAGAAAAATAGACATGCTTGAAGTCCTGTTGTTGACAGGAGAATGCAAATGAAGTCCCGCTGTTGCCGGGAAGATGCAAATGATGACATCCTGTTGTTGCCAGGATAAATGCAAACCTGCTTGACAGGTGACAGAAAAATAGACATGCTTGAAGTCCTGTTGTTGACATGAGAGAAGTGATCCTGTTAAGACAGGAAGGAATCATGTAGAGGTCCCGTTGTTGACAGGGTGGAACACAAACTTGATGTGTCTTGAGGTGGCGCGTGAAAAGGGATTATAGACTTCTTTGTCAGTTGCCATCGGACAAATTTATTTTGAAATTTCTTTTTCTTGAATTAAAATAAACTACTTATTCTACCTTGAACTTGAAGGTTTTTTAGGCACTTGATAATTACTTTTTGAAGAAACTTGGGCAACCCGATTTTGCCCCAGTTTAGAAAATTGAGGAATGCCTTGGTTTGAGTGAAGTTTGGGCAAACATTTTGCCCCCGTTTAGGCCTCGATGAGATTGATGATGAGCTTGACTTGAATTTTCTGGGCCACTTTGCCCTATTGAACTTGATAGGAGTTGAGGAATTGAGGATTGTCTCAACTTGGGTTTTTTTTTTCTTTTTTTTTTTTGGGCAAATGTTTGCCTCAGTTTGTTCTTGGATTTAAATCTTTCTTAGGCAAATGTTTGCCCCGGTTTGGACTCGATCCAGAATCTGAGGATGACCTTAATTTGAACTTTTGTGGGCAAGCGTTTGCCCCTGTTTGAACTTGATTTTGAGAGTGACCTTAAATTGAATTGTGGGGGCAAACATTTGCCCCAGTTTGATTTTTCTAACATTGAGGAATCGAGGATTGCCTCAACTTGAATTTTCTGGGCAAATGTTTACCCCAATTTTGTTCTTGGTTTAGAATTTGAGGATGGCCTCAAATTAAATTTTAATGGGCAGGCGCTTGCCCCACTTTGAGCTTGACTCTGAATTCGAGGATTACCTCAAATTGAATTTTTGCGTGGGCAAGTATTTACCCCAGTTTGGAAGTCTTTTAATTATGATCAACTTAGGCAATTTTACCCAGGTCTTAATTAGTTTTTTGAAAGATGAGTTATGAAATGCTTGAATGACAAAATGCTTATTGCGATGTTTGAATGACTAAAGATGCGATGTTTGTGATATTTGAATAGAAAGGATGCAGAAATGATGTGGGGTTCTTATTTTGATGCTTTGAAATAATTATTTGGTGAAACAGATGCTGTGGGATAAATGCAAACTATGAAATGAAAATGTTCTTGTTTCTCTTGATTTTTTGATTTTTTTTTGACACATCCTTCCTCGACAACTCCATAGTAGGTGTGAAAAGAATCAAGAGTCAGGACGAGTTGGATTGACTCAACTATGAAGTTTTCTTGGTCAATTCTGTAAATTTGCTTTTGTCAGGATCTTTGAGGCCCAACAGTGGTCAGTATTATTGAATAAGATACACTCCTTACGTCTTGATGACGTTGTGGCTGGTAGGAAAATGAATCTTTGGGAAACAATCATATTGTGTTGCAACGGTTGAGGATTCATCCGACTTGTCATGACTTTTCAAAATTAATCCCTTTTTAATTTTTTTTACATTTTTCATGTTTCCTTGTGGCACGTGCATTTTGAGGTGTGCAAAATGATGCTGGATGATCGAAAGAAGGAGATGGAGAATTTTGAGATTGTATGTTTTAAGGTGGTGTACTTGAAAGGAAAAGGATGATGAAAAGGGTGGGTTCGATTGCCCAAATGGCACCTTTTGATGAAAAATGCTAATGCTGCTTTTCATAATCTTGATTGTAAAATTAGCCAAACTTTGATAAATGGCAAAATTTTGCCCTAGTTTTAGGAAGATATGAGGTGCAGAAATGTCATGTTGTTTTGGGATTCCTGGATTGACCTTAATTTTTGCCTGGGTTGTTCTTTTGAGTTTTCAACCCAGCAGGTCTTTTGTTTTGCCCTGACTTTTGCCTAGGCCGCCCTTACAAGTTTTCGACCTAGCGGGCCTTCTGCTTGATTGCGCCCTAACTTTTGCCTAGGTCGCCCTTACGGGTTTTCGACCTAGCGGGCCTTTTGCTTGATTGTGCCCTAACTTTTGCCTAGGTATTCTTTAATGATTGTCGACCTAGCGGACCTTTTGCTTGATTGTGCCCTAACTTTTGCCTAGGTCTTCTTTGATGATTATCGACCTAGCGGGCTCTTATATGATCCTGATTTTTGCCTGAATTGTTGTTGGAAACCGGAAAGACCTTTTCTGATCGTGACTTTATCGATTCATTATTTTGAACTTTAACCCTACTTTTGCCTGGATTATTTTTTGCTTTTAGTCCAGCAAGCTTCTCTTCTTCATGAATTTTATGTTTCGACCTTGATTTTGCCTGGATTATTTTTTACTTTAATCCAGCGGGTCTTCCCCTTTCTCTTGAATTTTGTGTAGTTGAATATTGATCTTACCGGGATCATTTTGGGCTTCCAATTCAGCGGATCTTTTCTTGCATCCCTGATTTTGCCTGGATTTAAACTTGGTTCCAGTGGGATATTTTTATTTTGAATGGTGATGTAGAATCCCTGGTTGTTTATCCTACTTCCTCATTGGGCTTTTCTCTTTTAGCTCGATTAATTTGACATTCAAGATTATTTATTACAGCACAGACATTCTCACCAATTGGTATTTATTGTTTTGGTGTAGGAATAGAAAATAGGTTGAGTGATGAAAAGGATGATAAATTTTAAGTAAAGTCAAAATGTAAAGCACGTGCTCAAGTAATATGAAAAATGTAACTTTTGCATTATTTATTGAGATTTATTTACAAAAGATTAACTTTGAAAAGTACGACAATTTTGGATGAGTATCCTCGATAGCTTGATTTGTACAATGCAACTTGTCGTGCTTCTCCCATCTTTTCAGCTGGTCGATGAGCTCTTGTGATTTGGCGACGGATTGTTTTCTATATTAGGAGCAAGCCTCCCAAAATCCAGCCACTTTGCATCGATTAAGCTTTGTACTTTTCGTTTCAAAGCTAGGCAATCCTCAGTAGAATGACCAATAAATCCTGCATGGTAATCGCATCTGGCGTTAGGATTGTACCAATTAGGATATGGTGGCTCTTGAGGCTTTAGAGGATAAGGCGCAACCAGGGAGCTTTGAATCAGCCGAGGTAGCAAATCAGTATAGGAGATTGGAATAGGGTCAAATTGGACCGGCTTCTTCTCCTTTTTCTGGCTTTGGTTAGGATTCTGGCTTATGGCTTGTGTTTGGGCCGTGTATGGTGTTGGTGGCCGGACTTGTGTCGGGTAATTGTAAGTAGGAGGGTATGGTGTTTGGTAGGTGGTAGCGATGTATGGATATGGTATGTAAGGTGTGTATGGTGTATATGGTGTGTATGGTGGTGGTCGGAAGCCAACTGGACCATAAGGCGCCATCTGTGGAGTATATTGGCCTTGACCTGAAGCCATGTTGCAGGTCTCGCCTGTTTTCTTCCCAAATCCACTGGAAATGCTGACTACGCCTGCAGACTTTTGCATGATCTTTCCACGGCGCATGCCACCTTCAATCCTTTCTCCAATGATGACGACATCAGAGAAGCTAGAAGTCACACTTCCAATCATCTTGTCATAGAAAGGATTTTGGAGTGTGTCCACGAACATGCTGACCATCTCTTTTTCGGATAAAGGAGGTTGTACCTGAGCAGCTAACTCCCTCCATCTTTGAGCGTATTGCTTGAAGGTTTCTTCTTCTTTCTTGGCCATATTCTGGAGCTGAGTCCGATCAGGGGCCATCTCCGTATTGTACTGATATTGCTTTGTGAAAGCCTCGGCAAGGTCTCTCCATGAACAAATGTGTGTCCGCTCCAGTTGAGTGTACCAGTTTGCAGCGGCCCCTGTTAAGCTGTCTTGAAAGAAATGGATGAGTAGCTTCTCATCGTAGGTACATGCAGACATCTTCCTGCAGTACATAGTCAGGTGTTTCTTTGGACAGCTGGTTCCTTGATATTTCTCGAATTCAGGAACCTTAAATTTTGGAGGGATGACCACGTCTGGAACCAGGCACAGATCAGCTGCATTTTTGTCTTCATAAGCGCTTCCCTCGATCGCCTGGATTCTATCTTCTAGGATTCTCCACTTTTCAGTATCCTCATTTGAAGGATGGATTGGATGTTCCTCTAGCATATGGTGAGCTTGAGAAAATGGTATGTACATATGGTGAGGCCCTTGGGTGAACATAGGATTCGTTCCCCCAACAGCCGTTTGGTATGCTTGTGGAATGGTGTTTGGCGGTAGGTTATGTGTTTGGGTTTGTGTTTGAGCTTGTGTTTAGGGTAGTGTATGAGGAAACCCATAATAACCCCCTTCGGTTGGTGGAGGCATGGTTAATGTTGAAGGGTTTTGTGGAGTGAACCCAGGAAGATATGATGGGTCGTTTGATTCTCCTGGTAGAGATTCCCTTGCCTCTTTTTGTTTGGATGATTGGATGGCCTCCATCAACTTGGCCATCTGTTCCTTTAGAGATTTGACCTCATTTTTCAGTTCCTTGTTTTGTCTCTCCAACTCATCCATGATTCTTGATTTGGAACGGGTTCTATAAGGATGCTGAGAAAGTTGTCTTGTCTTCAATTTTTAATCTTTCTGTTAAATTAAAAATTAATTTTTGAGAAACCATGTGAATGCCAAAATCAATGAATGATAAAAATGTTAATGCTTCAGTGAATATTAAAATGAGGGAGGTGGGGATAATTTTCAAAATCGATGATAAACTTATTTAGCAAATAGATGAATGCAATGTTGGATGCACAAATAACTAGAGGTTTGAAAGTTGATGATCTGTTGCTTTTATTTATTTTGGCTTCTTTTTGGATTTTTAATAGTTTTGGTATTATTTTTTTGTTTTGCTAAAAAAAATCACATTTTGGTTTTGCTAAAATTTCCCTAAGTTTCCTTTCAAACATAAAAGCATTTTTTGATTGATTTTTTTCAAATTTCCTTCCCTTTTTTTTTTATTTTCCATAATCTGTTTATTTTAGTAATTTAATTTTCTATTTCTTTTTTCGAATTTTCTAACTCTCCTCTGCTTTTGGGTTTGTATATGTTTATTTTCAAAAATCTTAGTTTGAATTGGTTTAGGCAAAAATTTGCCCCAGTTTCACTTATTAGTATAAGCGATTATTTTTTTGAATTTTCTTTAATTTTTTGATTTCATTTGTCAAATCTGTTTATTTTCTTCCTTTTTTAGTTTTCAATTTTCTTTGGTTTTTTTTTCTAATCTAAATCAATTTCAAATCTTAATATTTTGTGTTTTTTTCCAAAATAAATATGTTTTTTTTTTCAAAATCTTTTATTGCTTTCTCCCGCTTCTCTTTTCACTATGCTCCCTTATTCGAAATAATTGTATACAAGCAATATATGCATGAATTAGTATATGCCAACATTACAATAGGAGTGTGTACCCTTTACGTGTCCTAATCCAAGGTTCCCTGTCCTATGGATCTAGGATGTCTAATTTATGTATCTCGCCAAAGGTAGGTCATAATCCTGGGGTATAAAGGTCACTAGAGCCAAGTTCCAATTCCATAGTGTTGACTGCAACCGTAGAGAACGCTACTGGTTTCAGGACACTGGAAAAGGACGCACTGTAGCTGGGGTTTTCGTGATAGCCTACCGGGACGTGCATCCCTGGTGGCACCACTAGACCCCTCTATTCCTGAGTTTCGCTCAGACCCGGGTATAGGGCCCCACTCATGATAAATGCGTATGCAATGTATGAGGGCACACAAGCAATTGAGATACCTGCAATTGGGGAAATTGTACAGATATATATAGTAATTTAATGTTCGTCTACCCTAAGGTTTCTACAAAGAATAAACAAACAAAAAAAACAAGAATAAATCAACAAATAAATAACATGCAATAATTAAATCATGCACATAAACAGTGAAGGGATCAATTATAATTCACACTCAAATAAAATGGGCTTGACTCTCTAGGTTCCCCAGTGGAGTCGCCATCTGTCATAACCGTAATTACGACGAGACGACGGACTCGCTAAATTTTGAAAGAATTTTAATTTGATTGTGGAGCCGCCACCAAATTTTATTTTTAAGGGAAAAGATTTGGAAAAACCCTAACTTGAGGAAGAAAATCTAGGTTCGGGAGTCGGTTACGAGTAAGGAAGGTATTAGGCACCTCACTCGCCCGTTCCAAGAAACGATACCCCTAAACTGAGTGTGTGATATTTTGAAAACTATTTGATCCCTTAAAATAGAATAGAAAATAAATAGGTTCATGGAAAATAACCTGACAGGACTTGATCCTGCTCCTACGTATTCCCTGGTGCAATGGGAAACTCAAGGCTTACGTAGTTCTGGTTAAGAGACTTGATCTCTAAAAGAATACAGGGTGATTTTAGATAAAAAAAAAAAAGACACTTGAATAGGAATTTATTGAAATTGATGGTTTTCAAAAATTCATGCTTGCGAGATCCTAAATCGTCGTAAGCCGTATTTGGATCCCACATGAATTAAAACACGAGACGGTAGAGAACGCTACTCGTTCGCGTTAGAACCCGTTTGCATGAATTTCGCAAAATTAAAAAAACAGATGTTTTTTTATAAGATTTTATTGAAAGTGATGGTTTTCAGAAATTCATGCTTGCGAGATCCTAAATCGTCGTAAGCCGTATTTGGATCCCACACGAATTAAAACACGACACGGTAGAGAACGCTACTCGTTCGTGTTAGAACCCGTTTGCATGAATTTCGAAAAATTTAAAAAAAACAAAGACGAATATGAACTCGAAAATCCGAGAAGAAGTAAGAAAATTAAGCGGAATAAAAGGTTGGATTGAACCTCCATTGATGTTCCTTGTTTATTTGTCTCCCATCCAGCTTAGGTCATAAGGTCCACAGGTAAGAATTAAGTTCTTTTTATTTTGATTCAAGCAAACACTTAACTCTTTAGGTTCAATGACTTAATCATGCATGACTTAAGCTAGACTTAGCATATAGGATGCATGTATATGGTCATGCACTCTTAGGAATTTTTTCAAAGGAGGACATACAAACACAAACAAATCAGAAGGAAATACATATAGAAGGATTAACACATGAAAAATAATACTTAAACAAGGTTAAAAGAACAAGATCTACTAAAGAACTTCAAAGACACAAGAGATTTTGGCGCCAAAATTTAAATTCAAATCTCAAAATTTTCCAAAAAATATTTTTCCAGAGATCTAAAAAATTAAAACCAAAACATTGAAAGATATAGATCATAGGAATCAAACAAAACAAATTTGACAAAAAAAAGACAAGAAATGAGCAAGTTATGCACAAACCAAACAACATAGATTCATTTTGGCACCAGGACAAACATACCTCAGTAATTCGGCAATAAAAACCTCATTTAAGATCCAAATTAAACAAATAATACCATTCCAGAAACTAGAGAGAAAGACAAAGAGAACGCAACAAAAATCACCAAAATCGGAGATCGTTTGACCGATCAAAAATTAAAACGAAAAACAGACACGAAAATGAGCCTCAAGAACACACAAGTTTTTGGCGCCAAAATTTGAATTCAAATCTCAGAATTTTTAGAAAATATTTTTGGTAGATCTGAAAAATAAAAACCGATCAATTGAAATATATGGATCATAAGAATCAAACAAAACAAGTTTGACATCAATCCAATCATAAATGAGCAAGATATGCACAAATCAAACAAGCTAGATTCATTTTCGTACCAGGACAAACATACCTCAGTAATTCGGCCATAAAAACTTCATTTAAGATCCAAATTGGACAAATAATACCATTCCAGAAACTAGAGAGAAAGAAGAAGAGAACGCAACAAAAAGCACCAAAATCGGAGATCTTTTGACCGATCAAAAATTAAAACGAAAACAGACAAAAGCCCCTTTTCCTTTCTTGTTTGTAGGTATATATAGACACATCCCTTCTTGGAAAGGGTGAAGCTCTTTCAAAGAGCCAAAAGTCAGCTTCCTCTCTCTTAGCAAGGGTCAAGTCCTTTCCCAGGGCCCAAAAGCCACCCCCTCTCTGAGAGCCAAAAGCCAACCCCTTTGATTTCAAAATTTTTGTTCCCTATTTTGATTTTTCAGCTTTTTCTTTTTTTCAATTTTCATTTTTTTACCTTTTTTTTGTTTTTTTTTTTAGTTTTATTTTTTTCTATTTATCATTTTTACTTATTCTTTAATTTTCTTTTTATTATTATTTATTTTATTTTATTTTTATTTTTTTTTTTGCTTTCTGTTTTCTGTATTTTCTGCTCTCTGTTCTTTCTGTTTTTCAGTTTTACATCTTTTCAAATTTTTAATTAAATTAACTTTTGGTTAATTTTAATGATTGGGGGCCTCGGACATAATTGAGTGTTTACAGTTTGCCCCTCTTTACCCATTTTCCTACCAGATAATGTGAGAAATGATTCTCTGAATATCGTAATAGGAAATGAGTAAAGATGTGAACACATTATGTCCGAGGCAGGCCTTGAAGGAGTCCGGCAAACAGAAGGAGCCTTGAGCTTGAAATTGAACCTCATGGATGCCTGGAGAATGATGATTGAATGACCTTATCGACTTCATGTATCGATAGGGTTTAAATATGCGAGGCTTAGCTGTATAGCTTGACTAAGCTAAGTGGAATGAAGCAATGCCTGTTAGGACTGGCGTGGAATTCAACGGAATGGCTTGTTAGGACAAGCAAAATGAAATGAAAATGGCCTGTTAAAACAGGAAAAGCAGAAGAGAAATGGCCCGTTACGACGGGCTCAGTAGAGTGAAAACGACCTGTTTTAAGATAGGAAAGCATGCAAGAACTAAAATGTAAGATATGTACAAGGTGGCCTGACAGCATAGGCCGAGGTATTTATCTGAGTTGGAGGCCTGACATCATAGGCCCAGCTGTGGAAAAACGAACTTGGCGAGGCCTGACATCGTAGGCCCAAAAGCAGAAAAGTAAACCTGAGGAGGCCTGACAACATAGCCAAGGATGTAGAAAAGTAAACTTGATGAGGCCTGACAACATAGGCCAAGGTGCAGAAAAGAAAACTTGAGGAGGGCCTAAATAGGCCAGGATGCAGAAAGTAAATATGAGGGCATCCCGTTGTTGACGGGAAGGAATGTAGAAAGGGGGTCCCGCTTTTGCCGGGAAAAATGCAGGAAAATTAAACATGCTTGATATCCCGTTGTTGACGGGAAAATGCAAGAAATTAAACATGCTTGGTATCCCGCTGTTGCCGGGATAAATGCAAATGAGGTCCTGCTGTTGCCGCAAGAAATTAAACATGCTTGATGTCCTGTTGTTGACAGGAGAATGCAAATGAAGTCCCGCTGTTGCCGGGAAGATGCAAATGATGACATGCTGCTGTTGCCAGGATAAATGCAAACCTGCTTGACAGGTGATAGAAAAATCGACATGCTTGAAGTCCTGTTGTTGACAGGAGAATGCAAATGAAGTCCCGCTGTTGCCGGGAAGATGCAAATGATGACATCCTGCTGTTGCCAGGATAAATGCAAACCTGATTGACAGGTGACAGAAAAATAGATATGCTTGAAGTCCTGTTGTTGACAGGAGAATGCAAATGAAGTCCCGCTGTTGCCGGGAAGATGCAAATGATGACATCCTGCTGTTGCCAGGATAAATGCAAACCTGCTTGACAGGTGACAGAAAAATAGACATGCTTGAAGTCCTGTTATTGACAGGAGAATGCAAATGAAGTCCCGCTGTTGCCGGGAAGATGCAAATGATGACATCCTGCTGTTGCCAGGATAAATGCAAACCTGCTTGACAGGTGACAGAAAAATAGACATGCTTGAAGTCCTGTTGTTGACAGGAGAATGCAAATGAAGTCCCGCTGTTGCCGGGAAGATGCAAATGATGACATCCTGCTGTTGCCAGGATAAATGCAAACCTGATTGACAGGTGACAGAAAAATAGACATGCTTGAAGTCCTGTTGTTGACAGGAGAATGCAAATGAAGTCCCGCTGTTGCCGGGAAGATGCAAATGATGACATCCTGCTGTTGCCAGGATAAATGCAAACCTTCTTGACAGGTGACAGAAAAATAGACATGCTTGAAGTCCTGTTGTTGACAGGAGAATGCAAATGAAGTTCCGCTGTTGCCGGGAAGATGCAAATGATGACATCCTGCTGTTGCCAGGATAAATGCAAACCTGCTTGACAGGTGACAGAAAAATAGACATGTTTGAAGTCCTGTTGTTGACAGGAGAATGCAAATGAAGTCCCGCTGTTGCCGGGAAGATGCAAATGATGACATCCTGCTGTTGCCAGGATAAATGCAAACCTGCTTGACAGGTGACAGAAAAATAGACATGTTTGAAGTCCTGTTGTTGACAGGAGAATGCAAATGAAGTCCCGCTGTTGCCGGGAAGATGCAAATGATGACATCGTGCTGTTGCCAGGATAAATGCAAACCTGCTTGACAGGTGACAGAAAAATAGACATGTTTGAAGTCCTGTTGTTGACAGGAGAATGCAAATGAAGTCCCGTTGTTGCCGGGAAGATGCAAATGATGACATCCTGTTGTTGCCAGGATAAATGCAAACCTGATTGACAGGTGACAGAAAAATAGACATGCTTGAAGTCCTGTTGTTGACAGGAGAATGCAAATGAAGTCCCGCTGTTGCCGGGAAGATGCAAATGATGACATCCTGTTGTTGCCAGGATAAATGCAAACCTGCTTGATAGGTGACAGAAAAATAGACATGCTTGAAGTCCTGTTGTTGACAGGAGAATGCAAATGAAGTCCCGCTGTTGCCGGGAAGATGCAAATGATGACATCCTGCTGTTGCCAGGATAAATGCAAACCTGCTTGACAGGTGACAGAAAAATAGACATGTTTGAAGTCCTGTTGTTGACAGGAGAATGCAAATGAAGTCCCGCTGTTGCCGGGAAGATGCAAATGATGACATCGTGCTGTTGCCAGGATAAATGCAAACCTGCTTGACAGGTGACAGAAAAATAGACATGTTTGAAGTCCTGTTGTTGACAGGAGAATGCAAATGAAGTCCCGCTGTTGCCGGGAAGATGCAAATGATGACATCCTGTTGTTGCCAGGATAAATGCAAACCTGATTGACAGGTGACAGAAAAATAGACATGCTTGAAGTCCTGTTGTTGACAGGAGAATGCAAATGAAGTCCCGCTGTTGCCGGGAAGATGCAAATGATGACATCCTGTTGTTGCCAGGATAAATGCAAACCTGCTTGACAGGTGACAGAAAAATAGACATGCTTGAAGTCCTGTTGTTGACATGAGAGAAGTGATCCTGTTAAGACAGGAAGGAATCATGTAGAGGTCCCGTTGTTGACAGGGTGGAACACAAACTTGATGTGTCTTGAGGTGGCGCGTGAAAAGGGATTATAGACTTCTTTGTCAGTTGCCATCGGACAAATTTATTTTGAAATTTCTTTTTCTTGAATTAAAATAAACTACTTATTCTACCTTGAACTTGAAGGTTTTTTAGGCACTTGATAATTACTTTTTGAAGAAACTTGGGCAACCCGATTTTGCCCCAGTTTAGAAAATTGAGGAATGCCTTGGTTTGAGTGAAGTTTGGGCAAACATTTTGCCCCCGTTTAGGCCTCGATGAGATTGATGATGAGCTTGACTTGAATTTTCTGGGCCACTTTGCCCTATTGAACTTGATAGGAGTTGAGGAATTGAGGATTGTCTCAACTTGGGTTTTTTTTTTCTTTTTTTTTTTTGGGCAAATGTTTGCCTCAGTTTGTTCTTGGATTTAAATCTTTCTTAGGCAAATGTTTGCCCCGGTTTGGACTCGATCCAGAATCTGAGGATGACCTTAATTTGAACTTTTGTGGGCAAGCGTTTGCCCCTGTTTGAACTTGATTTTGAGAGTGACCTTAAATTGAATTGTGGGGGCAAACATTTGCCCCAGTTTGATTTTTCTAACATTGAGGAATCGAGGATTGCCTCAACTTGAATTTTCTGGGCAAATGTTTACCCCAATTTTGTTCTTGGTTTAGAATTTGAGGATGGCCTCAAATTAAATTTTAATGGGCAGGCGCTTGCCCCACTTTGAGCTTGACTCTGAATTCGAGGATTACCTCAAATTGAATTTTTGCGTGGGCAAGTATTTACCCCAGTTTGGAAGTCTTTTAATTATGATCAACTTAGGCAATTTTACCCAGGTCTTAATTAGTTTTTTGAAAGATGAGTTATGAAATGCTTGAATGACAAAATGCTTATTGCGATGTTTGAATGACTAAAGATGCGATGTTTGTGATATTTGAATAGAAAGGATGCAGAAATGATGTGGGGTTCTTATTTTGATGCTTTGAAATAATTATTTGGTGAAACAGATGCTGTGGGATAAATGCAAACTATGAAATGAAAATGTTCTTGTTTCTCTTGATTTTTTGATTTTTTTTTGACACATCCTTCCTCGACAACTCCATAGTAGGTGTGAAAAGAATCAAGAGTCAGGACGAGTTGGATTGACTCAACTACGAAGTTTTCTTGGTCAATTCTGTAAATTTGCTTTTGTCAGGATCTTTGAGGCCCAACAGTGGTCAGTATTATTGAATAAGATACACTCCTTACGTCTTGATGACGTTGTGGCTGGTAGGAAAATGAATCTTTGGGAAACAATCATATTGTGTTGCAACGGTTGAGGATTCATCCGACTTGTCATGACTTTTCAAAATTAATCCCTTTTTAATTTTTTTTACATTTTTCATGTTTCCTTGTGGCACGTGCATTTTGAGGTGTGCAAAATGATGCTGGATGATCGAAAGAAGGAGATGGAGAATTTTGAGATTGTATGTTTTAAGGTGGTGTACTTGAAAGGAAAAGGATGATGAAAAGGGTGGGTTCGATTGCCCAAATGGCACCTTTTGATGAAAAATGCTAATGCTGCTTTTCATAATCTTGATTGTAAAATTAGCCAAACTTTGATAAATGGCAAAATTTTGCCCTAGTTTTAGGAAGATATGAGGTGCAGAAATGTCATGTTGTTTTGGGATTCCTGGATTGACCTTAATTTTTGCCTGGGTTGTTCTTTTGAGTTTTCAACCCAGCAGGTCTTTTGTTTTGCCCTGACTTTTGCCTAGGCCGCCCTTACAAGTTTTCGACCTAGCGGGCCTTCTGCTTGATTGCGCCCTAACTTTTGCCTAGGTCGCCCTTACGGGTTTTCGACCTAGCGGGCCTTTTGCTTGATTGTGCCCTAACTTTTGCCTAGGTATTCTTTAATGATTGTCGACCTAGCGGACCTTTTGCTTGATTGTGCCCTAACTTTTGCCTAGGTCTTCTTTGATGATTATCGACCTAGCGGGCTCTTATATGATCCTGATTTTTGCCTGAATTGTTGTTGGAAACCGGAAAGACCTTTTCTGATCGTGACTTTATCGATTCATTATTTTGAACTTTAACCCTACTTTTGCCTGGATTATTTTTTGCTTTTAGTCCAGCAAGCTTCTCTTCTTCATGAATTTTATGTTTCGACCTTGATTTTGCCTGGATTATTTTTTACTTTAATCCAGCGGGTCTTCCCCTTTCTCTTGAATTTTGTGTAGTTGAATATTGATCTTACCGGGATCATTTTGGGCTTCCAATTCAGCGGATCTTTTCTTGCATCCCTGATTTTGCCTGGATTTAAACTTGGTTCCAGTGGGATATTTTTATTTTGAATGGTGATGTAGAATCCCTGGTTGTTTATCCTACTTCCTCATTGGGCTTTTCTCTTTTAGCTCGATTAATTTGACATTCAAGATTATTTATTACAGCACAGACATTCTCACCAATTGGTATTTATTGTTTTGGTGTAGGAATAGAAAATAGGTTGAGTGATGAAAAGGATGATAAATTTTAAGTAAAGTCAAAATGTAAAGCACGTGCTCAAGTAATATGAAAAATGTAACTTTTGCATTATTTATTGAGATTTATTTACAAAAGATTAACTTTGAAAAGTACGACAATTTTGGATGAGTATCCTCGATAGCTTGATTTGTACAATGCAACTTGTCGTGCTTCTCCCATCTTTTCAGCTGGTCGATGAGCTCTTGTGATTTGGCGACGGATTGTTTTCTATATTAGGAGCAAGCCTCCCAAAATCCAGCCACTTTGCATCAATTAAGCTTTGTACTTTTCGTTTCAAAGCTAGGCAATCCTCAGTAGAATGACCAATAAATCCTGCATGGTAATCGCATCTGGCGTTAGGATTGTACCAATTAGGATATGGTGGCTCTTGAGGGTTTAGAGGATAAGGCGCAACCAGGGAGCTTTGAATCAGCCGAGGTAGCAAATCAGTATAGGAGATTGGAATAGGGTCAAATTGGACCGGCTTCTTCTCCTTTTTCTGGCTTTGGTTAGGATTCTGGCTTATGGCTTGTGTTTGGGCCGTGTATGGTGTTGGTGGCCGGACTTGTGTCGGGTAATTGTAAGTAGGAGGGTATGGTGTTTGGTAGGTGGTAGCGATGTATGGATATGGTATGTAAGGTGTGTATGGTGTATATGGTGTGTATGGTGGTGGTCGGAAGCCAACTGGACCATAAGGCGCCATCTGTGGAGTATATTGGCCTTGACCTGAAGCCATGTTGCAGGTCTCGCCTGTTTTCTTCCCAAATCCACTGGAAATGCTGACTACGCCTGCAGACTTTTGCATGATCTTTCCACGGCGCATGCCACCTTCAATCCTTTCTCCAATGATGACGACATCAGAGAAGCTAGAAGTCACACTTCCAATCATCTTGTCATAGAAAGGATTTTGGAGTGTGTCCACGAACATGCTGACCATCTCTTTTTCGGATAAAGGAGGTTGTACCTGAGCAGCTAACTCCCTCCATCTTTGAGCGTATTGCTTGAAGGTTTCTTCTTCTTTCTTGGCCATATTCTGGAGCTGAGTCCGATCAGGGGCCATCTCCGTATTGTACTGATATTGCTTTGTGAAAGCCTCGGCAAGGTCTCTCCATGAACAAATGTGTGTCCGCTCCAGTTGAGTGTACCAGTTTGCAGCGGCCCCTGTTAAGCTGTCTTGAAAGAAATGGATGAGTAGCTTCTCATCGTAGGTACATGCAGACATCTTCCTGCAGTACATAGTCAGGTGTTTCTTTGGACAGCTGGTTCCTTGATATTTCTCGAATTCAGGAACCTTAAATTTTGGAGGGATGACCACGTCTGGAACCAGGCACAGATCAGCTGCATTTTTGTCTTCATAAGCGCTTCCCTCGATCGCCCGGATTCTATCTTCTAGGATTCTCCACTTTTCAGTATCCTCATTTGAAGGATGGATTGGATGTTCCTCTAGCATATGGTGAGCTTGAGAAAATGGTATGTACATATGGTGAGGCCCTTGGGTGAACATAGGATTCGTTCCCCCAACAGCCGTTTGGTATGCTTGTGGAATGGTGTTTGGCGGTAGGTTATGTGTTTGGGTTTGTGTTTGAGCTTGTGTTTAGGGTAGTGTATGAGGAAACCCATAATAACCCCCTTCGGTTGGTGGAGGCATGGTTAATGTTGAAGGGTTTTGTGGAGTGAACCCAGGAAGATATGATGGGTCGTTTGATTCTCCTGGTAGAGATTCCCTTGCCTCTTTTTGTTTGGATGATTGGATGGCCTCCATCAACTTGGCCATCTGTTCCTTTAGAGATTTGACCTCATTTTTCAGTTCCTTGTTTTGTCTCTCCAACTCATCCATGATTCTTGATTTGGAACGGGTTCTATAAGGATGCTGAGAAAGTTGTCTTGTCTTCAATTTTTAATCTTTCTGTTAAATTAAAAATTAATTTTTGAGAAACCATGTGAATGCCAAAATCAATGAATGATAAAAATGTTAATGCTTCAGTGAATATTAAAATGAGGGAGGTGGGGATAATTTTCAAAATCGATGATAAACTTATTTAGCAAATAGATGAATGCAATGTTGGATGCACAAATAACTAGAGGTTTGAAAGTTGATGATCTGTTGCTTTTATTTATTTTGGCTTCTTTTTGGATTTTTAATAGTTTTGGTATTATTTTTTTGTTTTGCTAAAAAAAATCACATTTTGGTTTTGCTAAAATTTCCCTAAGTTTCCTTTCAAACATAAAAGCATTTTTTGATTGATTTTTTTCAAATTTCCTTCCCTTTTTTTTTTATTTTCCATAATCTGTTTATTTTAGTAATTTAATTTTCTATTTCTTTTTTCGAATTTTCTAACTCTCCTCTGCTTTTGGGTTTGTATATGTTTATTTTCAAAAATCTTAGTTTGAATTGGTTTAGGCAAAAATTTGCCCCAGTTTCACTTATTAGTATAAGCGATTATTTTTTTGAATTTTCTTTAATTTTTTGATTTCATTTGTCAAATCTGTTTATTTTCTTCCTTTTTTAGTTTTCAATTTTCTTTGGTTTTTTTTTCTAATCTAAATCAATTTCAAATCTTAATATTTTGTGTTTTTTTCCAAAATAAATATGTTTTTTTTTTCAAAATCTTTTATTGCTTTCTCCCGCTTCTCTTTTCACTATGCTCCCTTATTCGAAATAATTGTATACAAGCAATATATGCATGAATTAGTATATGCCAACATTACAATAGGAGTGTGTACCCTTTACGTGTCCTAATCCAAGGTTCCCTGTCCTATGGATCTAGGATGTCTAATTTATGTATCTCGCCAAAGGTAGGTCATAATCCTGGGGTATAAAGGTCACTAGAGCCAAGTTCCAATTCCATAGTGTTGACTGCAACCGTAGAGAACGCTACTGGTTTCAGGACACTGGAAAAGGACGCACTGTAGCTGGGGTTTTCGTGATAGCCTACCGGGACGTGCATCCCTGGTGGCACCACTAGACCCCTCTATTCCTGAGTTTCGCTCAGACCCGGGTATAGGGCCCCACTCATGATAAATGCGTATGCAATGTATGAGGGCACACAAGCAATTGAGATACCTGCAATTGGGGAAATTGTACAGATATATATAGTAATTTAATGTTCGTCTACCCTAAGGTTTCTACAAAGAATAAACAAACAAAAAAAACAAGAATAAATCAACAAATAAATAACATGCAATAATTAAATCATGCACATAAACAGTGAAGGGATCAATTATAATTCACACTCAAATAAAATGGGCTTGACTCTCTAGGTTCCCCAGTGGAGTCGCCATCTGTCATAACCGTAATTACGACGAGACGACGGACTCGCTAAATTTTGAAAGAATTTTAATTTGATTGTGGAGCCGCCACCAAATTTTATTTTTAAGGGAAAAGATTTGGAAAAACCCTAACTTGAGGAAGAAAATCTAGGTTCGGGAGTCGGTTACGAGTAAGGAAGGTATTAGGCACCTCACTCGCCCGTTCCAAGAAACGATACCCCTAAACTGAGTGTGTGATATTTTGAAAACTATTTGATCCCTTAAAATAGAATAGAAAATAAATAGGTTCATGGAAAATAACCTGACAGGACTTGATCCTGCTCCTACGTATTCCCTGGTGCAATGGGAAACTCAAGGCTTACGTAGTTCTGGTTAAGAGACTTGATCTCTAAAAGAATACAGGGTGATTTTAGATAAAAAAAAAAAAGACACTTGAATAGGAATTTATTGAAATTGATGGTTTTCAAAAATTCATGCTTGCGAGATCCTAAATCGTCGTAAGCCGTATTTGGATCCCACATGAATTAAAACACGAGACGGTAGAGAACGCTACTCGTTCGCGTTAGAACCCGTTTGCATGAATTTCGCAAAATTAAAAAAACAGATGTTTTTTTATAAGATTTTATTGAAAGTGATGGTTTTCAGAAATTCATGCTTGCGAGATCCTAAATCGTCGTAAGCCGTATTTGGATCCCACACGAATTAAAACACGACACGGTAGAGAACGCTACTCGTTCGTGTTAGAACCCGTTTGCATGAATTTCGAAAAATTTAAAAAAAACAAAGACGAATATGAACTCGAAAATCCGAGAAGAAGTAAGAAAATTAAGCGGAATAAAAGGTTGGATTGAACCTCCATTGATGTTCCTTGTTTATTTGTCTCCCATCCAGCTTAGGTCATAAGGTCCACAGGTAAGAATTAAGTTCTTTTTATTTTGATTCAAGCAAACACTTAACTCTTTAGGTTCAATGACTTAATCATGCATGACTTAAGCTAGACTTAGCATATAGGATGCATGTATATGGTCATGCACTCTTAGGAATTTTTTCAAAGGAGGACATACAAACACAAACAAATCAGAAGGAAATACATATAGAAGGATTAACACATGAAAAATAATACTTAAACAAGGTTAAAAGAACAAGATCTACTAAAGAACTTCAAAGACACAAGAGATTTTGGCGCCAAAATTTAAATTCAAATCTCAAAATTTTCCAAAAAATATTTTTCCAGAGATCTAAAAAATTAAAACCAAAACATTGAAAGATATAGATCATAGGAATCAAACAAAACAAATTTGACAAAAAAAAGACAAGAAATGAGCAAGTTATGCACAAACCAAACAACATAGATTCATTTTGGCACCAGGACAAACATACCTCAGTAATTCGGCAATAAAAACCTCATTTAAGATCCAAATTAAACAAATAATACCATTCCAGAAACTAGAGAGAAAGACAAAGAGAACGCAACAAAAATCACCAAAATCGGAGATCGTTTGACCGATCAAAAATTAAAACGAAAAACAGACACGAAAATGAGCCTCAAGAACACACAAGTTTTTGGCGCCAAAATTTGAATTCAAATCTCAGAATTTTTAGAAAATATTTTTGGTAGATCTGAAAAATAAAAACCGATCAATTGAAATATATGGATCATAAGAATCAAACAAAACAAGTTTGACATCAATCCAATCATAAATGAGCAAGATATGCACAAATCAAACAAGCTAGATTCATTTTCGTACCAGGACAAACATACCTCAGTAATTCGGCCATAAAAACTTCATTTAAGATCCAAATTGGACAAATAATACCATTCCAGAAACTAGAGAGAAAGACGAAGAGAACGCAACAAAAAGCACCAAAATCGGAGATCGTTTGACCGATCAAAAATTAAAACGAAAACAGACATGAAAATGAACTCGGAAATCCGAGAAGAAGCAAGAAACTTAAGATGGATAAAATTCGGACCTAACCTCCATTGGAAGGTGATGAAGAGCTGATTCTATGGAGGCCAAGGGCTGAATTGAATATCAGAGAGTCTCTTAGGTCCTCCCTTCAAAGGTTCTGAAAATTCCTCTTCTAAGACTCCAAGTTCTCCTCCTCCCAAGAATTTCCAAAAAATGAGAAAAAGCCCCTTTTCCTTTCTTGTTTGTAGGTATATATAGACACATCCCTTCTTGGCAAGGGTGAAGCTCTTTCAAAGAGCCAAAAGTCAGCTTCCTCTCTCTTAGCAAGGGTCAAGTCCTTTCCCAGGGCCCAAAAGCCACCCCCTCTCTGAGAGCCAAAAGCCAACCCCTTTGATTTCAAAATTTTTGTTCCCTATTTTGATTTTTCAGCTTTTTCTTTTTTTCAATTTTCATTTTTTTACCTTTTTTTTTGTTTTTTTTTTAGTTTTATTTTTTTCTATTTATCATTTTTACTTATTCTTTAATTTTCTTTTTATTATTATTTATTTTATTTTATTTTTATTTTTTTTTTGCTTTCTGTTTTCTGTATTTTCTGCTCTCTGTTCTTTCTGTTTTTCAGTTTTACATCTTTTCAAATTTTTAATTAAATTAACTTTTGGTTAATTTTAATGATTGGGGGCCTCGGACATAATTGAGTGTTTACAACCTTCTAATGTTTCGGCTACATCATGGTTGTGAAACCCACATACAACATTAAGCTTCCACCCTTCACCACTTTTTAATGGTCTTCCTCTTAATCTAAAGGGACACTCACATTTTCTTGTTCCACTCACCTTCCGCGCTAATTCATTCTTGTATTGTCTATATTTTCCACTTCTTTCACAACCTAATATTAACATTGTTTTCCGTCCAATTCCACCACTGTCAGATCTAATAATAACCACAACAAATCCATGAGCTTTACCCACTGCTCTAGTCCAATTTATTAAATCATCACGTGAAGGAAAAACCTAATTATAACATACAAACAACCAAATATTACTAAATCATAAACAACATAACAATTAAACTTTTCAAACTAAAAAGCATTTACCATATCAGTCAAGAATGCGTTCGTATAATCACCATTGTTCTCTATCAGAGCCAACTTATTTTCTTCAACACTTAACTTATTATGAGATAACACAAACCAAAATTAAATCACGTTACACACTTTTATATAAATAAAAAAATAAAAAACAATTTCTCCAAACTAATATTACTACATCATCCTCCTCTAGAGAAATTGGCATGTCCACTTCATCTGAAACATGGTTCGTCGACCTCACCGAATCTTGCATAATTATCTCTGCATAAAAAAAAGGAACAAAAATATCACATATCACATACCATAAGCATTTAATTTTTCAACCTTTTTATTTAGTTAATTTAATTAACCTTCCGCAAATTAGTTTGCGGAACATAAAAATCACATTCCGCAAATTAATTTACGGAATACACTTTTGTATTCCGCAAATTAGTTTGCGGAATGTAATTTTTTTATTATTCCGCAAAATTAGTTTGCGGAACCAAAAAATTATATTCCGCAAATTAGTTTGCGGAATACATAAATCTATTCCGTAAATTAATTTGCGGAATGTAATTTTGTACTATTCCGCAAATTAGTTTACGGAAGACAAAAAATTACATTCCGCAAATTAATTTGCGGAATGTAATGTTTTGTCTTCCGTAAACTAATTTGCGGAGGACAAAATTTACATTCCGCAAACTAATTTACGGAAGGTATTTAACATTCCGCAAACTAATTTGCGGAACGTAAACTGCAGCAGCTCACCTCGTCTTCTCCGACGCTTCTCCGACGGATTTCGGCTCACTTCCTCGTCCAACAAAGAACAGCAGTTCAACTTACACTCAATTAACAAATTTTCGTTGGAGTTTTATCAATTCAACAAATGCAATGAAGAGAAAAATGAGATTAAAAAACGAAGAAGGAGGTTCTGCTGATAACATATAGTCTCAGGAGCAATCTTGACTTTTCACCAACAAGGGGGTGCAAAAAGAAATTCTGGGAGTGCAAAAAGCAATGCCCTAAGAATAAAGTGGCCAAGCTGCTTTTTAGTACCACTTGCAAAAAAAGCCAAGCCTTTGGAAAGGGATGGTGGTTGGTCTTGTCAAATACTGTAGCAAAGCTAGTTGTAGGCCCATTTGGCTTATAACGTCATGCATTCTTCATTTCACATGATGCTTGTTTTATTAGGCTATGTGCAATCTGCAGAGATACCCAAAACAAGGATCATTCTGAAATTCTCAATAACTTCAGAATTATTTAATTAATAAATGAATTACTTAAAGTTTGAAAACATGGAATAAAACCTTTTTTAAATGGTACATTTTTCAAAAGACAATAAAAATTTTGGATAATTTATACTAGAATTTGGTGTATCCTGATATGCAACTGTAAAACAAACTGAAATATCAGGCTAAAATTAATGGAAATGATTTTTCATTCTTATGGATTGAAAATATTAACAACAGTTTTTTGGCATATATTTAATCACATATAATAAAAAATCAATAAACACTGTAGTAAATTTTTATTAGAAGTTATAGTATTTAATATTATTAAGATATTAAATCATGTGATTTTCAATAAAAAAATTATTAGATCTTTGCTAACCAATCCTTGGTTAAAAATTTTAAAATACATTGAAAATCACAGTGATATTATTTTTATAATAATTTTTTAATAAAAAATTTCCTTTTTATTTCTTAACCAATTCACTAAAGATACTATGGTTAGTATTTTCCAAACTTATGGTATATATATAAATTTTTATTGTGATATATATCAGGTATATTTGAAAAAATGTATTAAAGAATTCAAACGAGCGACTACCCTGGCTGCAACACTAAAATATTGTCCAATATGCAATCATTCTTATAAGAAAGAAAAATATGTGGCTCTATTTTGTCATTTTGGTTATGCACCTATTTTTGGAACTCCACAAACTTGTCCATGTAGTGATTACTTGCATGACTATGCATCATGTTCACAAAATATTAAGCATATATACTTAATTATCTCCTTGAAAAGTATGAAGTTTTTTGTACAAAACAATCAGAAAGAACTCATCTTAGTGTATGATATTCTTAATGCCAGGTTTTGTAGAAAGTGGCATATTTGTGGTCAAAATAAACTTATAAAAGAAGAAAGCTTATGAGAATTGATGATTTGCATCTTTAATCAAGTGCACACAACAGGTTTTATTTCAATTAGTCCCGCTTTCTATATATCAATAATGCACTTAATTAGCTTAAAGATTCTCCGTCCAAGGAAAGGTTGTGGGCGCGTCTTTGTGCAAGTGAATGAGACAGAAAGTGAAAGAGAGAGAGAGAGAGAGAGAGAGAGAGAGAGAGAGAGAGTAGCACACAGGTTAACTGATGGAAAGTGTCCATCTTCACAAGTTTAATCATGCCGAAACAGTAGTAATTGACCATGACATTAGTATATGTTGAACTTTAGTTTGATTTTATTTTTTTTTCTATGAGAAAAAACAAAATTTTTAACTTTTCTGAACTAAAATACATTTAATTGAAGATGTACTCAATTGGAACATGTTTGTATAAGACTATTCACAATGCAGCAATAACAAAAACACGTTAGTTATGTATTTTTATTTAAAATTATTATTATTAAGATGAGAAAATTTTATTTTGATATGATCTCTATATCACAAAAGAATTCATCTCTAATTATTAGTTAAGAATTTAAATACCTTTAATACACACAAAATTTTAAAATAGTTTCTATAATATATACCTATAAATAGTTATATATAATAAATTTTTATAGAAAATCATAGAACTTCATACATTGATAATGTTGAAAATTTTAATTTTAATAAAAACTTACTATTTATTGTTTTTATCATAAACCAAAACCTGTGTTGAGCTACATGTATGAAAAAAAATGTCAACTTTTTTTTTTTGGGGTAAAATTAGCTTTCTATCAATTTAATAAAAATATCCGTTAAATTAATAGTTGTTTTGATGTATTTTGAAATGGAGGTGACTCGTCTCTAATAACTGAGAGAGCCAATTTTAGAAAAAGATAAGTGTGTTATGTGTATGTAAGAGGAAGAATTATAAAAAGATAAAATAAAATAAAAAGAAGAAAAAATAAAGAAGAGTAATTTTACCCCTCAAAGTGTATATTTTATAATTCATGCATACTGAATATTATATGTAAAGTATATTTAAATAATATTGCACATAGTAATATGAAGCCACGATGGGTAGAACCATTATAACTTTTCATAAATATTGGATATGGGTATGATCCATTCCTACTTTTCATAAAATTACTCCTTCTTTATAAATATGTCATATGCAGACACATGATTTTCATACTTTTGATATTATCCCATCTAAATTTGAGGAAGAAGAAAAGAATTCTTATCCAAATTAATAGAATTCAAGGCATTTAAGAGGAGCATCAAGATCTTAAATAAGTTCAAAAATCATGATTTTAAGAGGTATATAGTATGTTTTATTTATCTATTTTTATCGAGTGTTATTTTATGCACATAATACATAAAATAAAAAATAAAAAAATTAGTGTAATAAAATTTATGTTATCATTATAATTAACTTTTAAAAAAAATAAAATTTTGATACTAATATAATACATTTTTACTTTTAGTTATTTTAACATATTATCATATGTATAGAATAAAAAAAATCTTATTTCTATTAACATATATTTATAATCTTTATTTGAGGGTTTTTACTCAAGTTTGCTATGATGGTGAATAGAATCCATGCATCTAATATTTAACAAGAAAAAAAATATTATTTTATTGGGAAATATTCTCACTTTAGTATTTGATTATATTCTGATAAAGAATGGTTTCAACAGAATCATTGTAATAACATTAATTAGTTATTTTATGCCAATTATGGTATACCACAATACTTTGTGTCTTTGGATATGAGCTCACAAGACACTCTTATGTATGGGGTGAGACCAAGAGGCATAAGGGGAAAAAAATCCTTTCTTGTTTGTGCAAGAAAAGCAAACATGTGTGTGGTCAATAAAATTTCTTACCACCCAAAACCTTAGAAATAAATCCATGAAGAACTGATTAAGAAAAGCTAAAGATTTCTTTTTGGTAAAATAAAAGGCTTTGGTTGTCTCCATGAATGGGATCAACAATTTGAGCCAATATGAGGAGAACAGTGAAATGTTTAAAATTTTGTTTAATGGGTAGGTTCCGTACATAAAGAATCACAAAGACTATGATGCTTTATTTGGACTAGTACAACCCTACATGACCAAATCCACTTTCTTAAGAATATATTTCCTGTCTAATCACACTTGAATCTCTCTTTGTACCATATATTATTCAAATTAAATAGTTAATAATCGACCTTGCAGGAATATTCCCCTTTCTATGAGATTTCTTTAAAAATCTCAAATATTACCAAGGATTAACAAACAAAACAGGAATAGGACCCATTTTTTTATCTAGATTTTTATATACTTACACTAGACTTTTACTTTAATTTTTTTCTTTATCTTTCTTTTCTTATCTTATTATGTTCCTCATTTCATCTTTTATTTTTTTTCTTCCTCTTTTTTATCCACTCTACCAGTATATACTAACCATTTTTTTTTTTTGTGCAATAGGAATAAGAACTAGGAAGTGCGTGATGCTTGAACTAGCGCATGCAAGATCAGCACCGCATATAAAGTTCAGAACAAGTCAACTAGGCTATTTTTAGTGCATGAACAGTGACACAGTTAAATTAAATTCTAGAAAGAAAGAAAAAAAAGTTAGTCATACAACATTGTATCTAAAAGGGAGTGCCCTATGATTCAACTAATTTTCAGTTAGAATCCATACCTAGTATTTAAAGATTCAAATAAATTATTGAGCATCTGAATCTACTTATGAAAAATTAGTCCAGCTTAATCAATAATCTCAAATTTCAATCTTATCTATGTAATTGTCATAAAATATTAGAGAATAAACTTTACTATTTATAATGATCTTATTTAATTTGAGTAAGATTTTCTTCTGTGAAAGTTAATTGTGATTTTTATTAGAAAAATATAAAGATAATCTCTCTGAAAAAAAAAACAAGGAAAAGGGAGGGGGGATGAACTTATCTACAGATCAAAATGAACTTCTGCCTCGTACCAATAGTGGATTCTAGCAATTTTTTTACTAATTCCATTAATTAACTCCTCGGTTGGAACAAATCACAAGATCTCCATGCAGTTTGGAAAGTTACACAAAGGAGATCATGCATGGAAGATATTTATTTTAAGTTGTTGGCATCAACTTTATTTACCCTTATTGATACGAATCACTTTAAGCATGTGCTACATTAACTTGTTGAAGATACAAAATCTTACAGATGTCTTTTTATGCACCTTAATTTAATTTGAAGAACCATTGATTGCCATTTGCCAAGGTATCAAATCATGTATTTCTCAAACAATATTTTTCTTTGATTTCAAAACCAGTACAGTATCCTCAACATACCATATATGCCTTCTAATTTTCATATTTAATTCATGTGTCTCTTTTCTACTAAATTGACATTCCATTATTCACCTGACTTTAAATCCATTATTCTTAGACAACATAGAAAAACTAAGCAAGACCCAACATTGGGGACTTGTTTACCTTGCCTTTCAGGAAGTTATTATTTGTTGAAGAAACAAATGTTTGTACCTTCCTTCAAGTTCACATTCCAAGAACTAACCAATATTCTAATACAAGATATTCACATAGAACTTGGGAAAAAAGCTCAAACACTGTACTTATTGAAATGAACAGAAGATTCTGGTTCTACTCATTAATAATTCACTGCAACAAGCATTAATGCATGTGACTAGTGTTGTGAGGACTGTTGCATTTGGAAAACCATGTTCTGTGTCTGAGGTGCCAAGTAAGAAGAGTCATGAAGACCACTCTTGTGAAGATTCTGTCCTTGCATTTTAACCCCATAGGAGTTAGCACCATAGGGAGACATGAAGACTCTTTCATGAGATGGATTAAGAGTCATAGCTACTCCAGTGTTTGGCTGATTATTCCACTGAAAATGAGTTCTGGGAGTAGTAGTAGAAGCTGAAGAATTTGGCTGCTGATGTGAGAGCACCTGTGGTGAAGTGGATCTATTGGTGTCTTCTGAAGAAGAAGTTGTTGTAGTTTCTGTGAGATTCACTGTTGTTATGTCATGGATACTAGCCCTCCTTTTGTCTTTGCCTCCTGAAAGTTGCCTTATGAAGTACTTCTGAGCATGGCTAGCAACCTGAGTTGGAGTTCTAGTAATAACAAAATTGCGTGAAATATTTCTCCAATCACCTTTCCCATACTTCTTCAGACCCAATAGAAACAATCTGCAGAGAATAACATCAAAGGGAAGTTTAAACTCCAAAACTAAAAACAAAGAATAAACAAACTATTTTGACTTACCTAACTACTCCCTAATAGCTACCTCATGAAAAAGGCAAAAGATTTTAATACCAATAGGAAATATCTAAGACACAACATTTGTCCCTACAATTCTAAGTCCAATTAACTTAAATTCCATCCACCGATTCTAGTTTTTAACAAAATCACCATGTTTTTAAGCAGATATACTTTTTCAACAGATCCTAAATCCTAATACCAAGCAATAAAAAATTTTTATGTATTGTTAAAAAAAAACAACAACAACAATAAGTATACAAAAATGCCAAAAGCTAAAAGATTACTTATGTTCCTCTTCAGTCCATGGCACTCCTTTCTTCCTTTCCTGTTCAGGTGGTTTTCCAGAGGAAGATCTCTTCCCACTACTTCCTTTAAACCCATCATAACCAGAAGTGTTCACCCAATCCAAAGTGAAGGGTGAGGTAGCAGTACTATATCCAGGAACTGGGATCAAACCAGCTTCTATATTGCTAACATCTACCTCTAATTCCTTGTATTGTTTGATCACATCCCCTACTGTTTTCCCTGGAATCATCTCAGCCACTTTGTGCCACCGATCCGGCGTGTCCTTATCATACACTGCAAGAGCATTTTCAAACAACTTGTTCTCTTCAGGGGTCCATTTTGTGTTCCTGTTATCTTCCACATACCAATTGGAGTTGGAACTACAAGGTGCAGGGGACAGAGTTACCGTTTCCCACTTCATCAATTCACTTTTTCAACCACAAGCTATTTCCTCATAAAATCAAATTTGGGTTTAGCCCAACAAAGATTGAAAACTTGAAGGGTGCAAACAGAGGAGATACAGGGGAAGATAGAGCAGAGAGAAATAAGAGCAAAGATGGAAGTTTTACCACTATAATTTCAAGGATAAATCCACAAGCATTTTTCTTTTAAAGGAATCAGAATACCCTTTTTTTTAGTATGAGACTCCTGAGGAATCAAGAATAGACCCACTTGATCAAAAAAATCAAAGAGAATGCTCCAAATTGATGTTGAATGAAGACTATTATCTCTTATCCAATTGGTCTAAATTCTAAAAAGATAACACCGGAACCACTTGTAAGATCTAAACCCATGAATTTCTCAGATACTAAACTAACTGAGACAGAAAAAAAAGCAATAACCCAGAAAAAAAAATTGAAACTTTTAGTGAGAAAAAGTGGTGCTTCTTCTTCAGCTTCAACTTAAGCTCAACCCAATTGGGAAAGCCAAACACAATGAATGTGAAAACCCAATTAGGAAACAGCAGAAAGAGTCAAGAGTTTGTGAGCAACTGAAGTTAGAGAAAGACTGGTTCAAAAGAAAGAAAAAAAAAAAACTGTTCTTTCCCCCTTTTCCCTGCTAAAGAAAAGAGAAGAAATAATAATAATAACAATAAAGAAACCAACTCAGCACAAAACAAATGATAAGAACCCCAAATAGGAAAGAACAAGGTGAAAAGCAAGTGAGCAAGCTTCAAGAAATGAATCTAAACAATCTTTGCTAAGTTTTTTTTTTTTTGAGAAGAACCATCAAGAATAAAAGAAAGTGATGAAGTTGGTGTTGTTGAGCTGTGATTGGATATAATGTGCTTGTGGGTACTGCCTCCAACTATAGCAAGAAAGTTCCCTCTTATTATATAATAATACACTCTCCGTTTTGTGCATTTTTCACAAAAATAATATTTAAGAAATTACTTACTTCATGGACTTGCAATCATTTTTTTATTCTTCAATTTCATCATTTTGAATTTCTTTTTTTCTTCTTTTCGTTGGAATTCTAAAAAAAAAAAATGAGGATTGGCAGCTCATCATAAATGATGGAAGAGCCACCTGCTACGCACTAGTGAATGAGATTCAGCAATGAGCACTTCTTAATTTCTTATAGCATCCAAATATATTAAGCCAACTGTTTAATTTATTTTTAAAATTAATTTGAAATGTTAACTTAGTTTTTTCTGTTACATATGATATGACACAGTTAATTTGCTTCAAGTGTCATACCTTTAACCATATTTAAAGTAGGACAAATGCTAACAAATCTCCTTATTGTTAGAGTATTAGCTAATGATTTTAAATAGAAAGTCTCAGGATACAAATTATTTCTTTTAAGTTTCTAATTAGCTAGCTATTATTGTATTTGGCCTTTTGTTTCTTTTAACAATTATGCATAATCACATTCATTAGTAAGACCTTTAAACTAAAATATATGGGAATAATTGGTTTAATTTTTGAACTGCTAAAATAAAAGTTCTTTTTTTTTTCGGTTCTTATTTAACATGTGTCTTTCCCCA
Organism: Canavalia gladiata; assembly: GCA_037954105.1. Classification (NCBI taxonomy): domain Eukaryota; kingdom Viridiplantae; phylum Streptophyta; class Magnoliopsida; order Fabales; family Fabaceae; genus Canavalia; species Canavalia gladiata. The sequence continues at coordinate 38,530,836 of CM075664.1, read as the reverse complement.
TTATTTTAAATAAAAAAAATTATAAAAATTAAGACAAATTCAAATTGGTCTAAACTTTACTTGATATTTTATTTGGGCTATTTATTTATTTATTTTTGAATTAGGACTAGACTCGGCCATAACTTGTTAATCTCCTAGTTGAGAATTTTGAGCCAAATATTTAAATAAGAAAGCATTAAACATGATGTTAGTTAAGCAATAAACTTTTAGAAATAAAAAAAAATAGAGGATGATTTATAATGTAATTTTAAAATAAATCATATCAATACAATAATGCTATATTATAATGTAAAGACATTAGTTTAAGTCTATAAACTTTACCTTTCTCATCAATTTTTTTAAAAAAAATTAATTAATTATATCTAGGGTTAATTTGAAACGTGTCTTACTCTTGATCCTATATATCCTAAAAATATACTAAAACTTTTCTCAAAAACAGTATACTGAATCTATTTTCTAAAACTTAACATAACCAAATATCTTTAAATTGGGACTGGTTATAAAAGAGTGATGAATCTTAATATCCCTTAATCATAAGTAAATAATAAAAATTACTGGATTTTGATTAATGAGGTAAATTGGTAAGAAACATTCCTCTCATAATTTCATAAACAGGAGGAACCTAATAATTCATTTGAATTTATTAGTAAAGTGAGAATAATAAAAAAGAAAAAGTTAGAAAATGAAATTTGTATAGTTTTTGGGGAAGGGGAAGGTAGCCGCCAAAGCAACGGTTGAGATGTAGGGGTGGTAAATGACAGAGAAGAGCAAGTTGATGGAGTGGGTCCCACATACGGTTACAACATAACTTACGTCGTTTTCTTATTGGGTGTCCTCCCAAATAATTGCATTATGTTTAGGATCTCTAGGAACTGGGTCCCACCCCTTTCAGATTATTACATCTGTCACCACTCTGTTCCTCACCCTCCATTACTTTACTCTTACTAGTTTACCAGGTAACCTTTTTTATCTATCAAATTTTTTACCCTTCTAAAATCAAAAATATAAACAATAAATATAAGGGTTAAATATATATTTTTAATTTTAATATGTTTTTTTAAAAAATTATATTATATTTTTTATTTTTAAAATAATATATGTTTAACATGTAATATATATTAATATATGATACGGATAAAAATTAAAATATTTTATTTTAAAAATAAAATATCAAAATCAATTATTTTAAAAATAAATAAATAAAATCAAAATTTTAAAATTTTAGAATGATCAAAATATATTTAATATAAATATAAATTACTATAAAAATAAAAAATATATGATATTTTTAAATATTTATGTGATTATTTTTAAAATTTTTAATTATTTACTAATAATTATATAATTAAAACTTATTTTTATATTCCTTTTTTTTCTGTAAGTTTAAATATAAAAATATTAAATATAATACATTAATTTTTTTAAAATAAATAGTGAATAATTTTTATATTTTTAATTCAATAAATATTTTAATTTTAATTTCTTGTCAGGTATCTATGAATATATAATAAATAAATTTTTATCTATTTAATTTTGAGTAAACATTCTGATTTTTCTTAACAGTGTAAATGTTTATTAGAGAATTAATTTAATTTTATAAGTGTGAACCTTCATCTGATCCTTAATTTGGTAAAAAGAAAATATTTTTCACTAATATTAAAGACTAGTGAATGATTTTTTTATATTCGATGATTAAATGAGAGTTTAAAAAATAGAAATTAAATTAATTAATAATTATAATTTATAATTTATTTATTTTTTTGCACTTTGTAGTTATTTTACTTCCTACTTCTTCGGTTCTTTTATATTTTAGTCCACGAGTTTATATTTTTAGGAAAAATTTAACATAAAATGCCCTAACAGTTTTATAAAGGTTAAAAACGGAAACCTCATATAAAGAAAGGAAAAGAAAGAAAACACAACACTATTTTGGTAAATATGGATCTCAGTATTTATTTTTGGTACTTGAGAAACAATCAAACAACCCGTTAATTACATGATGTTTAATGTTATTCGATATTATTTTAATTTTAAGGTGAATCTCTATTGAAATTACATGATGAAAGGGATCTATTTCATAAAATAATTTTTATGATAGGTTACATTTACACGTAATTGGAAACATTGAGATTAAAATCAAGCGTAAGTGTTATTAGAAGTACAGAATGAACAAATTAATCAAATATAATGATCTCCCCATATTCGTGGAAAAATGCATACATCATATTCATATATCTATAGAAATGATTGAGATGTTATGATCTCACATATAGGCTTTCGAGGAACCAACTAGCTCATTAGTTATGAAAATGCGGCCATCCATGCATTAATTACAACCTCTCTTATGCTTGGTAAATGACAGCAGAAAATGAAAAAAAAATTAACAAGGACCTATAATTCATATTTTTTAAACCCATTTTATATTTAAAAATTGTTTAATAAATATAATTTTTAACTTTTTAAAAAACATTTTTTTAATTTTAAAAAATGACATATCTTGGTTTTAATAATTTTTTTTTGTATTTTTTAATTTTAAGAGCCATATCTCTTTAATTTATTATACTATTTAATATATATATATATATATAATAATAGAATATTCATTGTTATTGATAGCAATTAATGTTTACTATTTTCTTTTATTTTTTAATCTAAAATATTTATTTAATACATCAAGATTATATATATATATTAAATATATCCTCTACTTAAATAAATTATATTCTTTTAACAACTTTTTTATACCTATAATCAAGATGCACTAACATTTTCCTGGTATATCAATTTAAAGAAGAATTCCTCTCTCTCTTGAGAAGGTAAGAAAATATTTCACGTGAATTTTATCATACTTTCCCCCTCTTTTTAATATTAGTGTTAATTTCCCCTTCAACTATTTATGTTTTCCTTAGATCCGAATGATATCCTTCTACCATACTGTCCATACGGTGTATTTTATACTGTCCAATATTTCTATTTTTATACAGGTGTCAATGACTTCATGCTGCACTTATTTTCCCTCCAAAATGTCCACATTATTTCATACCAAAAAAGTAGAAAATAAAATAGTATAAATAGAAACAAAAAGTGAAACATATATATATATATATATATATATATATATATATATATATAATATTAAAATAATTTTTCTTTGAAAAACTACTTCCTATAATCTTATATATCAGATTTATTTAACTATTTTACAAGGATTAAAAAATTTGGTTAACTTGACTGGATTCGTTATTAATTAATGTTAATTAGTAGGATCCTTAAAAAATTAAAAATATAGTTTATTTTCGAAAATACCATTACCACACTATATAATATTTGTTGTTTCTTTTATTTAATTTTTTTATTCATAATATATATTTTTACTATTATTTATTTATTTAATTAAATATGATAATATTTTTAATTAAATTTAAATATTTAACATTAGGATAGAAATGATGATAATAAAATATAAATATTTTATAAATTAATATAAATTAAATTTAATTGACATATTATTGAAAAAAGATACTAATATATATTTTAATTTTTATTGGATAAATTTCATTTATTAAATTATATATATAAATAATATATATAAAAATATGATCATTAAGTTAGTTTATTAAAAAAAATTTAATAGTTACAATTACCATTAATTTGTTAATAATTCACGTAAAAAAAAGTGTTAGAATTAAGATTATAATAATTTACCATTAATTTTTTGATAAGTTAAGCAAAGAATAGTGTTAAAATTGAGATTAAATTAATAATTAATAAATTTATTTATTATATTTTAATTTATACATGTAATACTTTATAATGATATTAATTATTAACAGTTAAATTACAGAATTTTAAAATTATAAGAATTTAATTAAAAAATTTAATAAAATTATGTGGATTGAAAAATTAATTAAACAAAATACTTATTTCTCTCTATATAAAATATTAAATCTAAGAAAAAAAATTATATATATATATATGAGTAAATTATTTTTTAAAAATATGCTTAAATTATATTCCTTTATTTTAATTTAAAAATATATATATTTTTATTCTCTTAAAAAATAAATATACTTTCCATTTTAATCTCTTCTAATGAACAAATCTTTTAATCATGTTCATGATTATAAATCTGTCTCTTTAGAATATTTATTTTTATATAATTATTAATATCATTAATAATTAATTTAAAATATGTAATTCGTAATTTTAATATTTTAAAAGGTATGATAAAAGTTTAAATACTTTTATTACGAATTTTAAATTTAAACTAGACTCTTTACTTTACCTTTTAAAATCATAAAATTAATAGCATACATTACAATTATTTGTCAGTAATGTCAAAAATCATCATCATAAAAAAATTGTTTAGATTAAAATAAATTTAAAAGTACTATATATTTATCTTTTAAATAAAGATTACAATTAGTTTAATATATATTAGGTGTCTACAAAATACTCGTAATGAGTAAAATAAATATCCACTTAATAAATTTAAGCATGAATATGATAAATATCTGTAAAAATTTATAATTTTTTTTGTTATATGAAAAAATAAAAGAAGACCAAAAATAAAGATAAAGATAGTACTCATAACATCTAAAAACCATTTATTCAACTTCATTAGAGGAAGTTAGAGCATTATAATGATTAGTTTTGAAAAGTACCCATTCTACCTAAAAAAATTAATACAAAAGATTATCTTCTCTAAAGAATATTACAAGGAAATAGTACAATCTCATACCAATATCTTCCAAATATTTAGAATAATATGAGTGTATCTATAAATTAGAGTAGAATTATTTCCATTAACAAATATAAATACCTTCAAACAAATAGTAAAACAATAAATTTTATTATAATTACCGTCTCAGTGAGGAATGTGACAATGTTTGCTGTGTTGATGAAAATGTTATTAGGAAATTTGAGCTTGAGTGTGGAGCCATGTGAAGGGGAAACTCTAGTAGTAACAGTCTTTAACCTCAGAAAATCAGAGGTATGGTGCTGAGTAGTTTGATTTCAGGTTTAGCGCATGCTGATTTTTGTTAACTGAGCAATGAGCAGTGGAACTAACGTTTTTGTGGTGATGAATGAATTGTCAGATTCCAGATTATTACTGTCTTCACGTATTTTTATGTGTGGTGGTTTGAGATGTTTGTTTTCAACATTATTTGTAAAGGTAAATAGACATGTATTGTTTTTGAAACTGTAAGTTTCCATCCAACTTTTTAGTGTTTATGGATTTAGATGCTTGCATCCATTTTTTGGGCATCGGTGATAGTATATTTTGCTCCTAAATATGACTACAGAAACTGATCAGGGAGATGGTGAACTTTTCAACATCTGCATTGATATACATTGTAGTTTTCTACCCTTGCCATGATCTGCATCTTCTAGAATTTGAGAGTTCCTTGCAAACGCGTCACTATTGAAATTGGATGCCTTATTTTAATGTTGATCATAATTAAATTGAAATTCATATTAGATTGATTAGTACCGCAAACAGTGTTTAGTGATTTAGATTATGCTCCTAGTCATTGATTATTAATGAGGAATATGCTGACTGTGTCTGACTCTTGACTTTTCAATAGGGGTTTGATATGCATTGGACAGAAGCACTTCCGTAAGGCGTTGGACCTTCTGCATAATGCAAGTCATATGTTATATATATCACTGCAACTTATATTTGTCATGGTTTGTTCTTATAACAACGTCTTGGTTCAGCTCTGTGTAGTAGCTTAATGGGTTATATTTTACAGGTTGAAACTGCTCCAGTGTCTTCCATGAATTCTATAGTTGTTTAAGCTTACAAAAAGTGTATATTGGTCTTTCTCATTCATCATGGACAGGTACTCATTTGTATTCTTGCTTGCCTTTATACTTTACATGGCTAATAAATGCATCAGATTGAAATCTTGTTACTCTTATATTGTTTATATTTTAGCCCAAAAATTAATGAAAATAAAAATCAAAGAAGTGATCAAACGGTTCTCTTATTTCTTTATAAGATCACACCTCAAATATAGCATTATGCTTCATATTCAATATTTCATCTTTTTCATCAGGAGAAAAACTGTGTATAGACCTTTTGTAGCCATTGTGCATAGGCTTTGTATTTTGATAAAATTATTGCTATATTGATTGGATCACTGAATCTTTATTTGGGTAAAAAAAAATTACTGAAGATATTCTTATAATTATGAATTCTGATCAGATGGGTAGCAGATTAATACATTTATGTGTCAGGACCATGATCTGTAATTAGTTTAGTTCACTTTTTAATATTCGATTGCTTCTTCATCGTTGGCACATTTTACATTCATAAGTTGTGACATTTTTATTTTTATAATGAACAGAAAATACTGAAGAAGCTGAACAAATTTTCAAAACATAATACTCGTTTGTATATCTTCAAGGGACATATCTTAAACTACATGCAAGTATTGAATCATTGTCATGAATTTTGTTTGAGATATTGAGTACTTTGGGTTGGAGAAATGATGTATACCTAATATAATTTTATTTTTTGCTTATGTTCTTCACGCTTCAGTGGAAGTGCAATATACTGTATTACTCTTGTTAGTCGTAACACTGGTTTGTAACTGGACTAATAGAATATGGCACTCGATTTGATGATCACAAGATGGTGATTCCCAACTTTGCAATCATTTTCATCCCTCTAAAGCACAAACAGTATGTTCCACCTTTTCATTGATGTTTGAGTTGCACTCTTCTAATGCATTTTTGTTTTTGGTGTGACTTTAATAGTGGCAGTAGAATCTTTTCAAAAATTTATAATTTTTTAACGTTGTTTAATAGTACAGTTGATATAATTTTTAATAAATATTATAATCGATGTAACATTTAATATGTTAATTTTAGACAATCTAAAAAGTATTTTATGTGTTCATGATGGATATTAATATCCATACTTGTTTATCCATGTTGTGGGTATATTTGGCAAAATTTATGGATATATTAGTTCAATTTAAAGATAGCTGAAAAATAATAATTAATAATTAATAATTTAACAATTAAAGTTAAAGTACTCAGTAAAATGATAAATAAACATATAATTAACTAATAGATTAAATATTTTAAACTTAATCAACTCAATTTGATAATTATGATGCTCCTTAAATATATATAATATATATATATATATATATATATTAAAATTTAATTTTTTAATTTTTATATAAATAAAATTTAAAATATTTTAAATAATTATTTTATAATTTTAATATTTTAAATAAAACTTTATGATAATATAAAATATATTTAAATTAGTAATATTATTGTTAAAAAAATAAGATGATATTAAATTTATAAATATAAATAGATAAAAAATTAAATTATAAAATATATTAAGAATAAAAATAAAAAATATTTTAATTAAAAGATAAAAATTTTCAAATTTTTTTGTGTAACTTTTCTATCAACGGTAAGAGTTCATTTAAAATTGCTAGTAACTATTAAAAAAGTTACTATATCAATTAAAATAATTTAATAAACTTTTTAATTAATAATTTTAAAGTTTTAAAAATTGGATTATTGTTAAATCATTTAAGAAATTGGTTTTAGATTTAATGGTCTAATTATGGTTGAATTATAATTAAATATATATTAATTAAATATTATATTTAAAATATTTATAATATATAATAATATAATATATTAATATTATAATTTTATATGATTAAAAATTAAAAATTGTATAGTATTTTATATTTTAAATTTAAGTAATATATAAGATTAATTATAATATATAATTTTTATTTTATTTTTTATAAAAAAATTAAAATAATATTATTTTATACATAAATTAATTTTTTATTAATTTTTCTGATTCATCAATTTTTTATTAGTTTTATTGATGGTAATTGGTTCCTGCTCATTGATCCAGATAGTTCAATCTGATTTTCACAACATTGATAATTTTAACATTAATTAAATGCGAACACATATTATATATATAAAAATATTTTATATTTTTTATTTAATAAAATTAGAATTAAATTGATGTTTGAAATTCAATAGTAAAAATTTAGACCTATAATTTTAATAAATGTTGTTTATTTTATAATGGTAGTTATACTTTATTGATTTGTAAAAAAAATATTATAAATGTCTTTTACTTTATAATAATATTTATACTTTATTGATTTGTAACAAAAAAAATATTAGAGAGACAGGAGATTGTATTTTGGTTAACTAAATTGCTGATAATGATGACAAATATGAAAAACTTATATACTTAATAAGTATGAGTAATTTTTTAAAACGTAAATATAGAAATAAATAGCATAGTATCTTATCTATTGTCATCCTACTTTTTTAAATAAGTATATAATTTAAAATTAAAAAAAGAAAAGTATAATTTATACATATCTTAGGAAAGAGAATGTAATTTACCCTCTATATGTACCAGTATATATGAGCATGTTTTTCAAGTTTTACTTATTTTATGATCCAAATTAAAAAGTGAGGAAAATTTAGTATATTTATTAATTACTATCTCGTAATATATTAATTAAACAATTTTTTAAGTTCAAAGAGTGTTTACCTTTAATTTTATCACTAACTTAAGAGAATGATATAATTTATGCTAAATATATTTTTCATCATCTACGTTTAAATTTAAGTTTTAAATTAATCTTTTAACTATTTTTTATTTAATTTAATTCTCTAAATTTATTCTAGATTTTGTTTATTTTTTAATTTTTTAATTTAATTTAACCTTTTAACTTTTTTTATTAAATTTATCTTTAACTTTGTTCTGCTTTTCAACTTAATATATATTTTTTTAAATAACAGTGTTGGATTAATTTTTTTTCTTACTCAACATTTAATTATCAAACAATAAACCAAAACGTTTGAACCGCTCTAGAAAACTTATAAATTTCTCGTAAACCCTTTTCTAACTCTTCTTTATTTTAAATACCTAACAATCACCATAGAACCATCATTCTTGACCAAACATAAGATCTCTTACATTATCATTAATTATGAACTTATATCTACCCTCAATACGGAAAAATCATTTAACTCAATAAAAATTGAAAAATGCAATAAAGTAAAAAAAAAACTTTAATACAACATAATTTATGAACTAAAATAAAAAAAATAAAACTAAAGTAAAATCTAGATTAAATTTGGAGGATGAAAATTATAATTTATCCTATAATCTATTACTGAGATTTATTAATTAGACTTGAAAGTAATTGGATTGACACAATGATTGATCTAAACATGCAGGAGGAGTTTATAATTAGCAGGAGTAGTCGAGATGAAGGGACACTTTCATAGTTTCATTGTCTATTAAGGGAAGGGATGTGAAATAATTCCCTGTGATAAATCCTTCCACTGCTATTGTAGGGGCTTTACCATTTTTCAATGCCACAAGCATTGGATGCCCTTTTTATAAATGCCTCATAGAAATTAAATAATATTATTATAGATTTTAAACATTTATATTAATATTTAATATATTAATAATATAACCAATGTATAAATAAATAAATAAAATTACTGGTTAATATAAGATATTTTACTATTAGTATAAACTCATAATTTTTATAATAATTTAACTTTTGTTAGAAAAAATTATATTAATAATATTTAATATAACATTAAAATGTTAGTGTTAAAATTTTATATTTCCTAGAAATATGATTAATTAATTATGTGTTAGAATCTTAGATATGTAATCAACTAAATGTATATAAAATAAAGATAGTTTTTTTTAAATTGAGATAAATTTAAAATTTAATTTTAATATTTTTGTAGTGATATGTTTGTGAAAATGTAATCTATGTTAAAAGAATTTAGGGGTTATTTTGTTTATGAAAATATATTTTTTTAGGTAAAAGGATAGCAAAAATAAGAAAAAAAATATTATTTTTTCATAAAACTTTAAATATAAAAATAACATATTTTATAAATAAAAATAAAAAATAAAACTGAAAATATTTTTGTAAATCAAGTAATCTCCTTATATTTCAATTTTTTTAATTTAAACTGGTAATGTGTGATGCTATTAATCATTTTTGGAACTGTTGCTTTTGTCATATCTATAATATATTCAAATTTTTTTGTTTCATAGAGTGCATGAATTCAGTTCTACGGGAACAAAATCAAACAAAAACCCATTTAAATGCATAAGAGTGATGCACTCACCAAACACAACCACGCGGCATAACATCATCAAATATTCCTATTAAGCAGTAGCCATATAATTGTAGAATAAAATATTTCTGTGACGCCATTTTGTTTGTTTCCTTTTATCTTTACAAAGTGGAGATGATTTTAATGGAAAATTTTAAATATATCAGAGTCCTTTACATTTTCTATTCCTTTAAATATATATATATATATATATATATATTTAATATACTCAATGATCAACCTTTTACCCTTTTTAATTTCCCCCTCTTTTTAGTTTTTAAAATAGGGATGAAAACAAGATAGGAAATGATTATATCGATTAATGAGATAAATTTGCACCGTTGCATCCACTACTTATAAAATATCTTTTATGTCTATTTATGAAATTTAAATTAATTTTTTAATATATATATATATATTATAATTCAGAGTCAGAAAATAATTATAATTACAGAATTATCAGAATAATAAGTATAGATGATTGATTATTTTCAAGAATGTAATATGAAATTTGTTCTACAATAAACAACGAAATATTGAAACATAAGCTTAAAATTTTGACAAACAAATAAAATTGAACATTATATTTCCAATATGTATATTTACAAGGGTTAATAGCGAAAAATTTACATATATACATAATTTCAGTTATATTACTTATATAAGGTGTCATCAACATTATTTCTCTCTCTCTCTTAAAATAAGACAGTGTATTGCATCTGTATCAGCACATGTTGGCTCTTAGAGGTCCGGTAGGGACGAGCGTAGAGAATTGTTGGGAAAGAAAGTGACTCCATAATGATAAAAGAATAATAATATGGTTGGAAAAGAAAGGGAAAAGGGAAAATGTGAAAACGAAGTTAGATTAGTAAATAAATAAATGAGTAAATGGGATTGGCCAATGGCCATTATGTCACCACCAAATCGTTTCCATTAATGGAAAGATTCCCTCCATTAAAGTCAAAAGAAAAGTCAGAAAATGCCATTGCGGGCTTTCATTTCAGCATTCACACTATTTTATAACTCTTCAATTGGATCTCCATAAATAATTGCACAAGGGAATACATTAGGTCTAATTCATTTTTTAAATTTTAGATTTAAATTTAATTTTGTTATTTCTTATATATTTTTTTTATCAAAATTTAATGTGTTTTAAAGTCTATCAAATTACAATTTTATTTAAAAACTTACAGTATAAAAAAGGTATAAAATAAATTTAAAATCTATATGTATATATATATAAATAAATAATTTAAATTCTTTTAATAAAAAATATATTTTAAAAAATATACTAAATATAAATCATAAATGTAATATATATATATATATATAAATGGACTTTTGAATAAATTTAAAAGATTTTTTTATGAACTTAAATGCAGCTTATTTATTTTAAAAATTTTAAATTTATTTTTTTAATAAATAAATCAGAACAAATCATACTTTAAAATAGAACCAGTCATAAGGCCTAACTCTTTTCAATAAGATGCCACCAACTTAATGCTTATTCTTTCGTCAAACACTTTTATCAAATAATGATAATTTTTTAATAAAAGGCCTCTTTTTTATATTTGATATAGTGATGGAAGAAACAACGTGACAATATATTGTGTACTTATACATTTAAAACCAACTGAGGTTAATAATATAAAAATTTTAAATTTTTCGGAGACATTTGATTGAATATGCGGCAATAGAAAGGGAAAAAAAAATTTGATATAAACAAAAACATACATTTATTTATATTTAAGCATAAATTATTGGACTTATTTTATTTTTTATTTTCTAAAATTTACCAGCTGATGATAATCAATCTAAATGAATAGATAACCGTATTTATATATATAAGAATTGTTAGTATATAATAAGCATTGGATCACTTTTCTTTTAAGTACAAGCATTTAAACATGAAAATTAACATTTACTTTGACTTGTGTTTATGTTTATTTTCTATCCTTTTCATTTTAAGATTCTACTAAGGTGTTTTATATTAATTAAAAATATAGTTAAATATTTTATATAAAATTTAGGTTTTTTTTAAACTAGTTTTTAACTTAAATTATACTTATTTATTTTTAATATGATGCCAAATTTTATTAATTCAGTTAACTATAGATGTGTATTCTCATAAATTTCGCATACACCAATATTTAATATTGTACATAAAGCTAATAATATACTCAAAATAATTGCTGCCATATACTGGTTTTGGTATAATTCGAATGTGTTTTATATATCAATTTAAATATTTGATAGTTTATTTAATTAAATGATAAGTTTACTTGAGCAAACTAGATATGTTTAACAAATAAATTTATCTTAGTAGCTTAACGTTTTTTCGACACAATTTAAAATAGTGTTTAAGTTTATAGCTTATAGCTTATAGCTTTTTATTTTTTTATCCGTAATATTTTTATAAAATTTCTCATTTTATTGCCTTCTTTAATATTACATTGTTTATTTTAATAAAATTCTTTCTTTAATATTATAATATTTTTTTAGAGAAAAATAATAGGAGTTTAAAATTAAATAAAACCTAAAAATGTATTCTTATCTACAAAATAAAAATATATATAAAATTTCTATAAACATATCATTTTATATTTATTAACTAGTTTAACAACTAATTTTATCAATTATAAACTAATTTGATAGTTAATTATCTTCATTATAGTTTTGTATTTTTCTAATTTAAATTATGTTCAATTTTACTTTTTCAAAATTTTAAAATAATTATATTCCTATAAATTTAAAATTTATCAAATATAGTTCTTCCATAATTTTTTTTCTATTTTAAAATTTCAAATTATTTTTTGTCCAAGTATATGATATTTATAGTAGATTTGAGATATAAAATAATATTAAAAATTAAAAAGTAGTAAAAATTTTATAAAATTAATTTTTTTTATAGGATATAATATTAAGACTTGAAGGGGGAAATTCTAATATTTTTATTTTGAATAGAATTTGATGTTTTGGTTAGTAGTTTCTAAAATGATGTAATTTTGAGTAATTTTGGATATAATTTTAATATTATTTTTTCAATATTCCAATATAAATCTTGATACCCTTAAAATTGATTGTATAGGTAATCCAAAGGCCGTTGATTGGTCACGTACGTTTCATTTAATTTTTTTTATCGATATATTTCTTTAATAATTATAAAATATCATTTTCATTTGTTGAGTTTAAAATTTTGTAATAAAGTAGTTTCTCTTTTTTTTGGAAGATTAAAAATTGAAATTTAAACGATAATTTTATAATATTAATGAAAATATATTAACTACAAATTAAAATAAAAAATAATTGATTATCATTGGCACTTGTTTTAATTTGTTTTGGGCTTTTTTCTAGATGCTATTGGTGTTTGTCGGTGCGTAGGATTTTTGCAGAACCTACTCATTAATGGTGATTTGGCATCTAGCAATAACTAAGAATATGTTTTTTTATTAATTGTAAAATATTAATGTGTTAGTTGGAGTGAAAGGGAGTCAAATTTCTCAATCATGTGATTTTGGATTTAATTTTAAAGTTTATGAGTAGAAAATATTATTGTTGAGAGAAATTCTTATTTTTAACATCACACTGTATTATAAGAAATTGAATTTTCAATTGTAAGGTAAAAAAAAAAAATACTCTTAAAGGAAAAATCTAAGAAGCTACAACGAACAAGCAAGTTCAATTTCCCTCTTTGGCATCAACTGTTTGTATTTTGAGGGAGGAAATTTCATATTTGGACATACTATTGTCTGAAATCTTATAAACCCAAGCAAAGCTTAATATCAGTTCGTAATATCTTTAACTAAAATAATGTAATATCTCAATAGAGGAAATTTTAGTTGTTGATTTTCCTATTTATTATAGTATTTATACAATAAAATTTTATAATTAGCATAGGTATAAATGTTTGTAAATGATACTTTTTTTGGATAAAAAAGAAATATACCAGAAATATTTGTAAAAAGAACAAATAGATCCAATATTATTCTCTTTATTTAGAAAATTGCTTCCTTGATAAACTAGGGACAAAATATAACGATACAACTCCAGGCAATCAAATCAAATCAAAAACTGAATTTCAGAATTCCAGTTACCAAATAAACAATGGAGAAGGATATATGTAAATGATATGTCATATAAAAAAAGAGATACACAAAAAAAAATAATATGATGCACTCATGAGATATATATATATATATATATATATATATATATATATATATATATATTTCATATGAACAGATAAATATATAATTGCTAATAAATATTTTTTAATACAATATAAATATAATATTGATATATTATACCATTATATATCATACCAAAAATATAAGATTTATAAGTTTAGTTTAACATGCCGTTTAAAAATAAAAGCAAAAAAATTATTTATAAAACCTCCCCTCAAGTTCTTTTATATCATTTTTATGGGTGTACCAAACAAATGAAATACTAAATTGATTTTCAATGTTTATTTATTTTATTCAATGATTTTTAATATTAAAATAAAATTAGTTTTCAATGAATGTAAAAATTTATGAAGTTACTTTTTATAATTTGTGTCAATAATAACTATATATATACATGTTATTTTTTAAACCTTAAAAATTGATATGATGGAGCGGATAAACATTTTGGCTAATTGGTTCAGTTGTGTACTAGGCATAATTAATTTTTTTTATTGAATAATTATTGTTTGTGGAGATGAATTTAAAATATGATTTGGAAGGTGGAAGAATGAATAATGGAGATTACAGAGACGTTAAAAGAAGCAAAAAGTCTGATATGAGGAGGCAAAGCTCCGACAAAGTTATTAAGAAACAACCCACAACGGGCACATTGTACACTCAAATCTGACAAGTTCAATCACATTTATTCAAAACAAGAAAATAAGATCAAAATGTGGGTCTCATGCTACAAAAGGACCGGTTCATCAAAATTTAAAACATCAACATCAATTAGGGCCACTAAATAAACCCATACATCTGGTTACTTTCATATTCCTGTTAATTGGAATCGGAAATGGATTCCAATCAATTTTTATTTTTAACAATGAAAAGCGAATATCATAATAAATATTTCTTTTCATCTTAATATATTAAATTATAAAATTATTTTTATTTATATTTTTTAGAAAAAACAACTACTATTTTGTTAGCCCTAAATATAAGAAATATAGTATTAATGGCTAAATTTTTTATAACTTTACTTTATTATGTGATTTATGTTAAACAAGATATTTATTCATTTCTTATATTATCAATTTATACATTTAATATTATAGATATTTTTAAAAATAAAAAATTAAATTTTTATAAATATTTTTATTAATCTTTATAAATTGGTTATTTATTTTTTATGAAAGGGATAGAAGAAAATATAAACTATTAACAAATTTAATATTTTTCTTATAAATAATTTTTTTATAAATGAATTAATTGGTTCTTATAAACAAAACTGAAAGGGTAATTCATTAACATTTCTGTGTTGCTTTCCCTTTGTGCCAAATTCTATTTAATTTTTTGCTAAATGCCATCCCTAATGGACCTTTGCTCCGGTTATCAACATTTTTAGCAGTATCTTCTTTTTTTGTTGATTTTATTGATAGGTTCGAAATTGCTTTTCATGCAATCATTTCATTGAAAGCTACTCCTCAGTTCCTTCTACTTTCAGCTCTATTATACAAAATCATAGTTGTGCACTATTTTGCAGATAGTTACACTTTAGTTCATATTATTTATCCTTGGTTCACTATTTTCTTTTAACTATTGTTATTATTTATACAAAGATACTAATAGTTAAGGAACCCAAACAATAGCACTCATAACACGTAACAATTTTATTGTGATTAATGATAATTTTATCTAACGGCACATATTTAATTTTTAAATTTGAAATGGATAATGAACCTAATTTAAAATCTTAATATAAAAATTTATGGTTTTCGACTTATTTACAAAGATTTACTGTAATTAATTATGTTGTTTCTCAAAAGAAAAAGAAGTTTGTGAATAACTTTTACCAACAATAGAGTTGACGGTTCCTTTTACAAAAATGTTAAGGTGTGTCTGGTATGGCCCCAAAAAAATTTTGGGTCCAATAAAGGATCCGGCCCGTATATGAATAAATCCCAAGACAAAAACCCTTTTGGGCCATTTACTGCTTGTGCACGTTAATATCCGATTCACATCCGATGCAGGAATGGAAGTGAATAGCACTGTTTAACAGAAGTTTAGGGTTTGATTTATTTAAAGTATAATTTGATTTGATTTATTTAATAATTAAATAGATTTAGATTTATTAAATTTTTTTTTAAAAAAATAAGTTAAACTTATAAAAAATTTACTTAATCTATTCAGAAACCTATTTATATTTATATATTATATATTTATATTTATTTTAATATATTATATTTGTATAATATTTATTTTATATTTTATTTATATAATATTATAATATATATATATATATATATATGTTTTAGGCTTATTTAATAACCTTTTTATCTTGTAGGCTTTAAGTTTGCAAACCTTTTTAATCAATTATTTATATAAATTTTAAGTCTATTTATTGATTTTTTTGTAATGTAGACTTTTAAACAGATGTTAACAGATAACAGATTCAGATCTCAACATTTTTAATAGATTAGACTTGAACACTCAAAATCTAGCTCAACCTACTTCCATCTTTATGGTGTTCAACCTACTTCCATCTTTATCGGTTGACGAGAATATAATATCTAGATTTTTCACCAAAAATAAAAGAAAGAAAAAGAACAAATAATCTATAAATAACAGCATTATGTAATGTTTATTTTATTTTTTATTTTTTATATCTTTTCCATTTATACCTATAAAAATATAATGTTATTTTCACCCTTTTTATTTTTAAGATATTTTTAAACAAGGGATAAAAAATAAAATTTTTAATTATTTTTTTTTCAAATTATTATAAGAAAGAAATAAAATAAAAATAAGATGAAATTTTTATAATTGTAAATCAAAATAAAAAAGTAAATCAATTATAGCTGTCTAGGTCTCTTAAGATTTGTAGAAACATCCTGTGTAAAGGAAATTATGTTATACTCATTCTTTTAAAATACTTGTTATTATAGAAAAATTATTGTATTTCAATTTCAATTTAAATTTAAATTTTATTATATTATCTATATAAAAAATTGTGGATTATCAATCAATTAGAAATTGTGATAGGTGTAATTTTTTAACTAATTATTACAAAAATTAATAATTTTTAATGATTTGACAATCTATGATTGAATAATGGTGTAAAAAATATTGCACTATCAATATATTTTAATTAAAAATTTTACTTTACCTAATTAAGAAAATTATATAAGTTTAATTATTTAATTTTATTATTATTTTTATTTTTCACTTAAAAAAAATGAAGGAGAACATTATTACAGCAATAATATTTTAAAACATTTTAATCAAAGTTATTTAATGTCTTTTTCAATTCTTAAATAATCATCCTTTAGGGATAAATCATTTCCACATTAGCTGTTTCTAAGACAATTGGCACTCCAATCTTTCAGCAGCACAAAGTTCAAACAATGTCCAATAATCTTTGTATCACTAATAAAGAATATTGGTGGCAGTCCTCTACCATTTTGGTGATATCACCATAATTTTTCCATAAGTGAGACATGACCAATAAGATTTAAGAAAAGGAGAAAAGAAAAACTAGAGAATTGCATACTAGTGAGACATGACCAATAAGATTCAAGAAAAGGAAAAGGGAAAACTAGAAAATTGCCTTATAGGATAAAGAAGTATATCAATTTTAAATCAATAAATAATTAGAGTTTATTTAATCCTTTTTCACATAAAAAGAAATGCTCTAATTGAATATTTTTACTATGAAACCATACTTTAATCTTACAAATAAAAAATCAATTTCATGCGTTTTAATTTTAAATTACACAGCTGAAATTTTGTCACTATCAATAAACAACATAACATCTGATGCAAGTTAAGGCAAAGACTTTTGAAAATCCTTCAACTTTTGATTATCATTGTATACATAATTACATGAACCAAAAATTATTCTTGAAGAAGGAGAAAGATGAGAAGTACAAACAATGAAAAAATGGAAGTGAAAAAACATAGTGTAGACATGTCGAATTGGTCTTATTCCACTATTAGCAACTTATCCTTCTTATTTGCTCCAAGAAAATATTGTTATTAGCCTTAATTGTTTACTCCCTTTGGCATGTATATTTTCTTTTTACATGTTTCTCCCTCTCCCTCCTTAGACAAAGATTGCATATAAGTACTCTTCTCAACACTTGGGAAGGTCACTAGGAGGTGGTAATAGAGACTCATTTGACCCTTTACCATTGTCCACCAAAAATGCCATCTTGAGTCCCCATGTTGTATGAATTTCCAAATGGCAATGCATAAACCAAACCCCTAACAAAACAAAATATCATATAAGAAAAACTGTGACATGCAAATTTTCCTATCTTTCTATAAACTTTATACTCACAAATTTTCAAACATAAACTAATTGATAACTTTACCTGGATTATCAGCCCTGAATCTAATAGCAGTCCATCCACCAGATGGGACACCAACAGTGTTTCTCTCCACAGGATCCACAAGGTTAAATTTTTTAGTATCCCTTTTGGGGTTGAAATTCCCTTGTCCCCTACCAACCACAAAGAAATTGAATCCATGAAGATGAATAGGATGGTTCTCAGGAGTTATCATTCCAGTATCTTGCAAGACTAATTGAACTGTGGAGTTGTAAGAAAGTCTATAGACTCTTGTCCCTCTATTAGTCCTCAAATTTGTTGGTTGTTGTGTCCCTGTGAAGTCATAAACCATAGGAGGCTTCCCAGGAAAATCATTAGTAAAAACTCCTTTTATGTTGAAGAAATGTGCTTGAAGAAGAGAAATTTTAGGCATCACAAAGGTGACATTGTTGATAGCTGCAACCACCTTACTACCATTGACACAAGTGGGACAAGGATTGACACCAAGACTAACAGTGAACAACAAGGAATGATCAATCTTTGTAGGGACTCTAGCAGGGTACTTTTTGGAGTTTAGGCTTCTAAGGGAATCAGTGAAGTTAGTAGCAACTGGGGTGGCATTTTTGGGAGGCAAAGAAGTGAGGGTGGTGATGGTGGAAGCAAGTGAGCCTGAATAGTGTAATGTGGCAGAGGCAGTTATGTTGTCCACTGCAATAGGAGAGTCCATGAAAGGAGAGGCTGCTACCATGTATTTTCCACTGCCACGGTTGGCTTTTAGAAGCACATTTGTGGTTTGGCCAGGTGCTATAACAATTGTGTCAGTTTTGAAAGGTTTTGTGTAGACTGCATCAACTTCTACAACAGTGAGTACATGGCCTGCAATCTTAAAGAATAGCTCTTCATTCAGTGCAGCATTGATTATTCTTAGCAAGTAGGTGTTTCCAGCTTGGACTTGGAGTTTGTATCCCCCTACATAGTTCAAAATGTTCTCACTTTTGAGTTTTATTAAATTGACATTAGTGTAAGGAAAATTGTCAGTTCATAACCAAATAAAATGCAAACATTTTTAAGATAGATAGAAAAAAAAAGTAATCATAAGAAAATTTAAATGTATGAAAATCATTGATGCTTGTGTAATTGTTATTAAATTAAAAAAAAAACATTTTTTTCTTTTTAACTCTGACTCATTCTTTCTCATCTTGGGCTTAGTATTTATTTTGGTCAAAGTTTTGGGCTTGGTCTTAATTGTATGAAATGCTAAAGTGCAAGGTTCATGATATCACCTTGTGATGAACAATGTGGGACAGGCCCTGGGTGGCCATTGATTGTGTGTGCATCAGAGACATTTGGGGCCAATCCAGATTTCAAAGCTTCATTTATTACAGCCTCAGTATCTGATTTCCACCATTCACCTGAATCAAATTGAAATTTTGAAATAATGAGACTTATGAAATTCATGATCCCTATCTTATTCATAACTGCTAACTAGACATCTTTATAAACTTAAACATTGAGCAGTATGAAAAAAATATCTATATATAAAAAAAAACGGTAGAGGAACCAACTCAATATGATAACTTGTTCCATGTGGGGTTTGGGAAAAGGGTAAGGAACTCCAAGCTTAGGCAAAATAACAATGGCACCATGTAAGGTTGCCCTAAGCCAGAGGATATGTGCATGCCACCAAAGTGTCCCTCTCTGGCCTGTGAGTGTGAAGTTGTACACATAGGCCTGGCCCGGTTGAATTGGGCATTGGGTTATATATGCTGGCCCATCAGCCCAACCCGTCCTCAATTGTCTTATCCCATGCCTGTTCAATTTTAATTCATCATCAAATAAAAACTAAAGCCAAAAGATTAATTAAGACTAAAGTATATAGCAATTCTAGCACACCCACCAGTGGATGGTAACATTGTATTTGACATGGTTAACCACCTTGACCAGAACAGTGTCATCTTCCCTAGCATAGATGGTGGGGCCTGGGAAATTCCCATTTATGGTTACTATGGGCTTGGTTGAACACAATCTTGTGGCATTCTTCATCACCACCTGTAGACAACATTAACCAATTAGTACCCAACAACAACAATAATAATGAAGTGTAACTGCATGTCTGGGGCATCTACCAAACTTTAGTGCCTTGCATTGCTCAACAATAAATCTAACAATTTGAAGATTGTTTTACAATTCATTACTTAATATATGTATGTCTATTGTTGCAACTTAAAATCTTTGATTTAAGCTATAGCCATGATATATGCAATTCTGTTTTCTAATTTTAAATATGAAGCATTGAATAGCATTACAATTGATTGCATCCTAGCTAATTAAAAAAATGTTTAGTCTTAAGTTCAATACATGAACATTTACTAAAGGTAAATATATGCCTAACTATCAGAAGATTAATAAGGTGTCACCAGTAACTTGTTAAAATTACGAGTGACAATAGTAATAGAAAAAGACAAGCATGACTTATACCTTTACGGAGGCTGAAACCTTCTTACATGACTTGTTTTTTTCTATTGTATACAAAACACTTAGGTTCTTTCGTGGAATGATGAATAGTTTTAGACAAACAATAATTGCACACAAAAGGACTCATTGTTGTTATTTCATGAAAGCATAGTTGAAATAATGTAAGATTATTTGGTTTGCGAAAATATTTTTTATTTATAAAAATTTTTATTTTAATTTTGTTTACTATTTTTAAAGTTTTATATAGAAAATAATGAAAACTTTTTTATTTTTAATTTTCTATGCAAAACTTTAAAAAATAAAAAAATTAAAATAATATATTATTTTTTATAAATAAAATTAAACATCAGAAATGAAAATAGTAAATAATGAACCTAGGCTATTGCCTATTTTGCAACATATGCATGATTCGGGTCATTAACGCAGATATATAGCTAAAGCAAGCAAGAATCCAGAAATCCAACTTCAAAGTTTAAAATTCTCACATGCATGCATATATTTTCAAGAAAACAACTGCTATATAAAATTAAATGAGAGAGCACAAGCGCATGCATGTTTTCTAAGCTCTGTTTCATGTCAGTTTTCCTTGCCTCTACAATATCATGAGTTTATTAACAAAGTTGATCCTCTATATAATGCAAAAGCATGACATGATATTCAAAGTCACAACATAATGCAACCTACATTGAACTTGTAGTGGCGAACCATAGCTTCCACTGATAGAGGAAGCAAGCAAGCCGCTAGTAGAAGAGTGATTCTAATCCACATCATTGCCATGAACACTTCCTTCTATGCACAATGCTAGCTTTTTCCTTTGGAGGGTAGCTAGCAACTTTGTAGAATGCACAATGCAAACTATGCAAGAAGAGACAACCTTATAAAGGGGTACTCTCTGTTGTCATGTCCTTTCAATCAGTTGGTTGAAGAAATACTTGACATTGTAATAAGTATAAGTAAAAAATAATGAAATAAAAAAATTTCTACACCAAAAAACAAAAAGAAGCTGGCCAGAAAGTTCTATTATTTTTCTTGTGTGTCACATAAAGTAGTTATGCATCAACTAAGAGACATTTTGAAGCTACGATAGTTGATCAAGTTTATGGGTGATGTCTTTTTTTTTCTTTTTTTTAATTTGTTTGTGATGGACTATGTGGTCACATCAGATGCTGGGTTTGGTCTAACTATATTGGGTGAAGTACAACGATTCGCAGCTAACATGGCAATTGGTGGAATGGATATAAGGTTTGGTATATGATGTAAGTCAAAGACATGACATATACACCACAACAAATTAAGAAACTCTTAAGTATAAAACAACTGTACCTTTTTGTTTGTCATTGGAGTTTTTGGTTTGGTTATTACAAACTTAAATTCTTCACAAAGTGGTTCCATCTTTTGAAAATGAATAATTGATGTACGACTTGGATATTTAGGTGTAATTTAATTGATTCTCTTCCAAATTGGTAAAAATGGTTTTTTTTTAGTCCTAATAATTTTCACATTAATTTCTCAGTTTTCCTAATACTTTTTTTATCCTATTACTTTTTTTTTTTATCTTTCTCTTGGACTAAATTTTTTTTTTGTAAGAGAATGATATTAAAATGGCATTACTAAAAAAATAGTTGTTTTAGTGAAATTAATTAAGACGATATTTTCTCTGTTTGTTCTTATCTAATATAATTTTAAAAAATTATTCATTTTTAATTGTCTTTTTAGAAATTTAAATAACATTTATTATTTTTATTATATATTCACTCTATCCA
Organism: Canavalia gladiata; assembly: GCA_037954105.1. Taxonomy (NCBI): domain Eukaryota; kingdom Viridiplantae; phylum Streptophyta; class Magnoliopsida; order Fabales; family Fabaceae; genus Canavalia; species Canavalia gladiata. Next base: position 38,507,940 of record CM075664.1, on the reverse strand, counting down.
AAAATATTAATCATGATGGAAGATAGTTAATAAAAAAGATAAAAATATAATAGAAAGTTATATGATTATTTTAATACAAATGAAACATTAATCAACTTGTAGAATATATATAATATTAAGTGAGATAAAAAAAGAATAAAGAAAGTAAGATAGAAGAAAAAAGTTTTATAAATATCCTTTAGGATGATTATAGTTTAAGAGAGAAAAGAAAAGAAAAAACGATAAATATAACAAAATAATAAAGATAGAAGAAAACGAAAGAAGAAAAAAATTAAATAAATATTAGTATTTTAAAATGTAAAGAAAAGAAATCATAGTTAAAGATAAAATAAGCAGTTTAAAAAATTGAAGCTTCCAACAAATTCACCAAAGTTCCGATAGAATCCGATTGGTGAGGGAGACCTTGACATCACTATAAGAGATGAATTATCCTGAAAAGTTGAAAGTTGAAACTATCGTAGAAGGCGCATAAATATTGTTTTTAATAATGTCTATTTGTTTGAAATTTTTCTGGCAATGCAATTCAATCAGCATTAGGCACACTTTCCGAACCACTTTTATTAGAAACAAGTTTTAATTCCTTTCTATTAATGCTTATTTGCGTTGAAACAAATTTTAGTCAGACATCCCTTTCTATTAATCAACTTTAAGATGGTTTTGTAAAAAAAATAATATGTTAAATAAAGTAACTCATTATATCATATTTTCTGATTAAATCATAATAATGATAAATAATTTAAAAAAAATGAAATTACTTCAAAAATAATTTTAACTACACTTTATTTAATAATTTTATAAATAATTAAATTTTATTAATTCAATCATTAAATTAATAAATTATATTATATAAATTATTTTTATAAAATTTTATAAAATTAAAAAAATTAATATTTTATTAAATAAATTTAAATTAATAAATATTATAAGAGATGTTTTATCCATTAATTTGAATTTATTTTTAAAACATTAAATTTTTTAAATTTTAAATTTTTTTATAAAAATAATCTATATAATATAATATATTAATTTAACAATTTAATTATATATAAAAATTATTAAATAAAATAATTTTAATTAAAGTTACTTTTGAATAAATTTAATTTCTCCTCAAATTATGTTATACGAGGATCTAAATTTTAACATAATATTTTTAAAAAAAATTAAAAATAATAATTTCACAAATGGTATATGTAAGTGTGAACCGTTGGACATCTTTTTAAATAAATTTTTAACCGTTGATTAAAAAATGATGAGGATGGATTCATTGTATCTATGTAGCTGAATTGGGACTGAAAAAAAAAAAAATCACATTTTCTGGATGAAGTGAGATTTTTAGATGGGTTTACATTTTATATTTGGGTTTATTCGTTTAAGTGGAGGCTCACATGAGGAAAATAGTGGAGAGGGTGGGTGGCTTGTGACATAAGGTTTGGGATGTTAATGTTAGCCCAACAAAATATTATTGGTGAAGAATGGTTTTCAGTAATTGCTGGCAGTGAGTGGCAGATTATCAGATCAAAAGAAGTTTCTTTCCTGAAAGCCAAAGATTGGAGGAGTTGGTAGCAGTTCATCTCATTAAACAACCTATCTTCATTCTCACCACTTTCTATTTCATTTATTAATTTATTTATTTCTAATCCTCCCATGAATCTGTTTAAAAAATTAATACATGGATATTTTATGCATGTCTACATAAATGTGGATTTTCTTATTATAACGCATTTTTACATAGTACTCTTTCGGTTTTTGAGATGTCAAGATGTACTATTTTAGGAAGAAACAAATTATACTCAGTTTATTGATATCTTGCCTTCTAACAACCTTAAATTTGGTTTTAAATTTAGCAATTTGTTTGCCAAGAGTTAGATCCACTATCTATAGTTTTTAAAGTAATTTTGGTATGATTTTTACATTAAAAATAAAATTTTATTTTAATGATTCACATTAATCTTTAATGTTAATTTTTTTAATCACTATTGTACATTTATAAATTAATATGTCCATTCACAAGTAATAAAGTTGGATATTTTACATCTTAATCATAAAAATTATTAATAATTATTAAGATTGTCAAATTTTTAATGAAATAAATAATATATGAAAATTAAAAGTTAATATAAAAAAATAGTAGAAAAAATCAAAAAAATTTAAAAAATATAAGTAATTACAAATAAAAATTTAATTACAAACTTTTTAACTATTTTAAGAATTATATCATAAGATGAGGATAAATAATTTTCTCTTTCCTTTTCCATGGCTTCATTCTTTATTTTCTTTCTTAATTTTTATTTTTGGTATATTTTTTATTTATTTTATTTTTTACTCATCATCTTTAATACTTGTTTAACAAGATAAATAATTTTTTTTAAACTAAATATAAAAATACAGTTATTAATTTAAAAAATAATTTAAAAGAAAAAGAAAAAATTAATAAAACTATATCATTAAAATTTAATTTTAAATTTTAAATATAATATATTTTAATATATATATATATATATATTTATATATAGCTTGATTTATCAAATTTTAATGATTTTTTTAAAATTTTTTACTTGATTGATTTTATGATTTAAATGATTTGAAAAGATAACTGATTTTTGCTTAATTAGCTTATTTAATTTGAGTTTTAAAACATTAATTCTAAGTATCCTAATTATAAATAATATGGTGCTGGATGAGTTGGAGAAAAAAATATGAGAGATGGATCAAGAAATGATTATTATAAGTAATGTAAATTTGTTAGAAAAAAGAAAAAGAAGTAAAGATGGCTTTGTTGTTTGTTGGTGTAAATAATGATAGTGAAAAATGTATTGTCCCTTAAAAGTTTAGTTTGTTAGTATTAGTTAGACAACCTTTTAATGTCTGGTAATTAGTTTTTCAACTCTTCTAATTAGTTACAGGTTCATGTATTCTATCACTCTAATGTATAAATAATTTTCTTAATATCGAAATAATACAAGAAAATTTCCCATTTATTGTCAAATATTTTTCTCCTCATCTAGCATTCCTAATTTTTTGAAAGGGGATTCAACATGGTATCATAACTTCATTCTTAGAGCTGTGTTGCACTATCCTGGTAAAGTTTTTCTTTCTTCCTTTTCTTGATTTCTTAATTCTTTCTTTCTTTCTTTGATGGTGAACCAAGCCAGTGATCCAGTGAACCCCCTACTATTGACAGCCTAATGAAAACTTTGACACTTCTTTGACTACCATTAAGCTTGATGAAAGTAATTACCATGCATGGTCCCATGCCATGATAATGACTCTCAAATCTAAGAACAAAACTTAATTCATTGATCGAACTCTTCACAAACCATCTAATGTCGATCATTTTTTTCATACTGGAAAAGGTCCAATACTATGATATTGTCTTGGATTAGTCACTCTTTGGAACACTCTATAGTACATAGCGTTTTATGACTTGAAAGTGTCCAAGAAATATGGGCTAACATCAAAGAGAGGTATTATTAAGGTGATGTTTTTCGTATTTCTTCCTTATAAGAAGAATTGTATTATTAGGCAGAGAGACCTTTCCATTATTGCCTACTTCACTCATCTTAAGACTTTGGCAAGAACTTAAAAATTTCAGACTCATTCCTTCTTGTAGCTGTTAGATTTCCTCTTCTTGCAACCTTATATCCACTATCAAATCATACAAAGACAATGATTATGTCATACATTTCTTGAAAGGCCTCAACGAGCAATATGTAGTTGTAAGGTCTCAAATTGTGCTATGATCCCTTACCATATGTTAAAAAGGTTTTCAGTCTTCTTGTTCAATAAGAAAGAGAGTTGATACTTATCCAGATGAGTCAAAGATCATAGTCACTATGGAATTCAATAATAATGCTGGTAGGGGAATATATTCTCAAGGCTAGAAAAATTTTGGAGGAAAGACAGGTTAAGGGGCAAGGAATTCATCTAAGGTATGTTCTTTCTACAACAAGACTGGTAATACAGTGGATGTTTGCTATAAAAAAATAAAACTTGGTTACATCCCCACTTGAAGCAAAATAGCACTATAAACAATTGTGTCTCCTTATCTAACCCTTAAGACACCAACATGAATAATGTGTCTCGCGCTCCCATATTTAATACCAGCCTTGGCTTTATAGCTGATCAACGTCAAGCTATCTTGGATTTTTTGCATAAAATATGACACTTAATCTTCTCATCATATCAACTTGATCACCATAACAAACCAATCAGATAAACATCTGTATTATTTCAAACAAACCCACAAATTGGGTTCTTGATACATACGCTATAAATCATGTGTGTTACTCTTTTTTTTTTTTTTTCACAGCTTCAAGAAAATTAAATCCATTCCTATTAACCTGCTTGATAGGAGTCAAATTACCACTCAAATCATTGGAATTATTTTTCTCTCCAAAGACTTAGTTTTAATTTATGTTTTATATATTCTAAATTTCAAATTCAATCTAATATCCATCTCCAAATTAACAAAAACATTAAACTACCAAGTTATTTTTTCTGATTCCATCTGTCATATATAAGATTTGACATCCATGAAGATGATTGGTATAGTTGAGTTGAGAGATGGATTATATGTTTACCTCCTACAAATTTTATTTTTTCAAAGAAGCATTTTTGAATAATTTTTGTACCTACAATAATGACGTTTGGCATTTGAGACTTGATCACTTATCTCATTATAAATTATACCACATGCAAAGACTATATCCATATATCAGATGTCATAAAAATAATGATCCTTGTGATGTTTGTCATTATGTTAAACAAAGAAAATTGCCTTTTGCTGATAGCATAACTTAATTCCTGATTTTTTTTATATTTGCACATTGATATTTAGGGGCCTATTTTGATTCCTTCCCTTTTTGGCCATAGGTATTTTCTAATCATTATTGATGATAAGTCTAGACACACACAACTATATCTTATGAAGCACAAGTCAAAAGCTTTTTATTTGGTCAAATCATTTGTGACTTTGGTTGAAGCTCAATTCAATAGAAACTTAAAGTGTCTTAGACCTGACAATGACTTGGAGTTCAGTTTGCTCGAGTTCTATCAATCCCAAGGAATTCTACATCAAACCACTAGTGTAGAGACACCTCGGCAAAATGGCATAGTTGAGAGAAAGCACCAACATATCCTAGGTGTTGCCTGAGCTCTCCTATTCCACGCCAACAACTTGTTTAATTATTTTTAGAATTATGTATGTCACTCAGTCTCTCTATACCTTATCAACAGACAACCCATAAAATTCCTCTCAAATCAGTCTCCTTTTCAAGTCTTACACAATGTTGTTCCATACTTAAGTCATCTCAAGACCTTTGGATGTCTTTACTTCATTTCCACACACACTTCCCATAGAAAAAAGCTTGATCCAAGAGCAAGGAAATGCATTTTTTTTGGGATTTAACAAAAGGATATGTTGCTTATGACTTGAACACCAGAAAGGTCTTTATATCCAGAATTGTGCAATTTTATGAACATATTTTTCCTTTCCATAACAGTAGAACCAATACTTATAATGATCATCCTTCCCTTATCTACCTATTTCACCAAATATGCTTCTAATAGAAGATGTATTTCTTTCTGATAGTAGATAAACTCTTAACAATGACTCTCAAGAGACCGCGTCTATTGCTGATCCAATTCTAACTGCCTTCTTCGAAGATCAAATAGAAACACCAAAGCTCCCACATATCTAAGAGACTACTATTGTCACCTTGCCGCTTCTCAACCTCTCCTTCCCAATGTTAAATATCCTATATCCATCACCTTATCATATGAAAATTTATCCCATCCTTAGAAACATTACTCTTTTGCAATTTATCCCATCTTATCTAAGAGACTCTTTGCAATGTTAAATATCCTATTCACTTCAAAGATGTTATTCAGAAACCTTGTTGGAAGATTACCATTCAAAATAAGTTGGATTCCCTACATAAAAATCATACTTGGTTTCTCATTACTCTTCCTCCACTAAAGAACATAGTTGATTGCAAATAGATTTTTAAAATCAAACACAACGATGATGGTAGCATTGAAAGACGCAAAACTCGACTAGTAGCCAAAGGCTACACTTAGATTGTTGGACTTGACTATCTTGCAACTTTTAGTCCAATGGTCAAGATGACTATTGTTCATATTTTCTTTCTTTGGTATCCTCTAACAATTGGCATATTTATCAGCTTGATATCAACACTGCTTTTTAACATGGTGATCTTCATGAAGAGGTTTGCATAAAACCTCTTCTTGGGCTTAAAATTCATGATACTTCTTTTGTTTGCAAGTAACATAATTCTATTTATGGCCTCAAGTAAGCAAGTAGACAATGAAACGCAAAACTCATTGAAACTTTTCTTGGGTTCAAATATAAGAAATCTAAGACTTACTATTCCTTATTCATCAAGTCCTCCATATCAAGCTTCACCATCATTTTGGTTTATGTTAATGATTTAGTCTTAGCAGGAAATGACTTGCAAGAAATCTAACTTATTAAACAATACCTGAATAATTTGTTCAACATTAAAGATCTCGGTCCTTTAAAAAATTTTCTTGGTTTTGAGGTTGTCAAATTCTTTAAACATTATAATATATCAACAAAAATATGTTTTTGATCTCCTTCAAGACACTGGACTTCTCGCTACAAAGTCCTATAACACACCTATGAATTCTGCTCTTAAGCTACAAAGGACACAGGTAATCCTTTTCTTGACCCTTCAACATATTACAGGTTGATTGACAAGTTGTTTTATCTTACTCACACAAGACTAGATATTTTCTATGTTATGCATCATCTAAGTCAATATCTTGCCTCTCCCATGATTGAACATCATCAAGCAAGTATCAAAATTCTTCATTACATAAAAGGAGTTGTTTGTGTCAGAACGTGTGAAGGCAAGTGTACCTTATCGTTTTACAGAGTAACGAATGAGTAAGAGTATCGTCTCCACAGGGATTTAGTTCAAATACTGAATGTCTACTAGTCCACTAATTGAACTCAGTTATGGGGATGTGTAAGTAACGTAAATTGAAACGCGTAGGTAACGCAAACAGAAAAATAACCAGATTCACAGATTGTCAATAATCTGGAACTTTGTTCCACTTTGCATAAAATAAAGCAAAGTATGCACAAAACTATCTAATACTCAATGAACACGCTGAATGGGTAAGAAACTTAATGAATGAAACATGTTAGGGTTGGATTTCACTAACACTTCTCCTGTATAATCCTTGATCATTACGTTCACTTTAGATAAACGGTAGTTGAAGATCGAATTCACAATCTATTGATTGAAAGTCAATCTCTTGACTCAACAATTCTTCACAGCAAATCCGAAATTCTAATCCCTTAGCAATTCCTAATTTGCAATGAGCCTTACGTTCAAGAATTCCAACGATCTCACAAATGTGAACCTCTATCCCTAGAGTCTTCACAATTATGTTATTCAGTCTCAGTTCCAATTCTAAAACCAATTTTCCAATTGCGCAGAAGAATTTCAATTCAATTTATAAGTGGCCAAATTATAAAAGCATTAAGCAAAGGGATGAAGAATCAACGTGAAAGGAAAAAAATCTTAAATGAATGCATCATCTGGATTACACAAGATCAGTGAAGGGTTCATCCTTTCCTAACAAAAGCTTAGTTACACATAATTTGGAAGAAAGAAAACAGGGGAGAGAGGGAAAATTTTGTGCATGGAGACATGCAGCTGAGGAGCTTTTTCCTCAATCCTAAGGTTTCTTCCTTCACCCAGAACAGAACCCACGCCTGGGAAAAGGTGGCTCTCCTCTCTGCATCTGCGTCCTGGAATTATGTCAGTGGATAGTGTGATAGATGATCTGTTTTCGTTCTATTCTGGGCTTTTTATAGTTACTGGTCTGTGTCGTCGCGTGTCCAACGCGACGCAACTGATAGATTGCTTCTTTTCCTTTAAATCTTCATGTATTCCACGTGAGTCCAGTTACGTTGCCAACGCGAAATCCTGCAGAAACTAAAACACATCATATTTATGAGAATTTATCGCCCAGAAGGTTCTAAAACTGTATTTTCCAGATTGTGCATGGGTTATTCAGTTTTATGTCATTTTCTCTTGTTTGAATGATGTTTTATGTTTCAATTACTTGCAATTACATTGAATTATGTTCCAAATAAGTGTATTATTGGACACTTATTAGGAGCTCCTGCTAAAGGATTGTTCTTTCCTATTGTGTTTGATAACAAACTTAAAGGTTTTTGTGATTTTGATTAGAGCTTATCTGGATACCAGAAAATCATTCTTCAAAGGCTGAGTATCGTGCTCTTGCTCAATTCATTTATGAAGTGCAATGGATCATCTATCTCCTTAGAGATTTCAACATCCAACAAACCACTCCAGTTGTTTTATATTGTGATAACAAATTTTCTCTTCACATAGCTGCAAATCCAGTCTTCCATGAAAGGACTAAACACATTGAAATGGATTTCCATGTACTTCATGATAAAATTCAAGATGGTACGTTGCATCTTCTTCCAATTTCTTCACACTTACAACTAGCGGATCTTCTAATTAAACTACTACCTTCTACCTTTTTTCACAATTTCAGCTTTAAACTTGGAATGTTAAATATACACACTCTAACTTGTGGGGATGTGTTAAAGGTGTAGTTTGTTAGTGTCCGTTAAGCAGCTTATTAATGTCTGTTAGTTAGTTTTAAAACTCTTCTAATTAGTTACAAGTTCATGTATCTTGTCACTCTAATGGATAAATAATCTTCTTATTATCAGAATAATTCTCCACTTATTCTCAAATATTTTTCTCCTCATTTAGCATTCCTAATATGTTGAAAAGGGATTCAACATTGTGTGTGCTCGCCATGGGTAAAGAAAAGAAAAGTAATAATGAATGTAATATATTGGAAAAAAGACAATAATGTAAGAATGGTTCTAAAATATTAAAGAAAGGATTGAGTGGTTTAATAAACTTTGCAGCGTAAAATTCAGTGATAATGGAATTAAATATGCTCTTTTGACAGAGTGAATAATAATTCAATAAAGATGAAAGAGTGGATAAAAAACATAATAAAAAAAATAAATAACATAATATGAAATTTAAGAGATGATGAATGCATACAATGTGTAATTTTAATAATTAATGTGTTTATATATGGGAGGGAAAAAAGATAAAAAATAAAAAATTATATTTTAAAAAATCAAATGTATTTTTTAAAATTTTGTCAATGATTTCTTATTATTTAAAATTATTTATTTGTTAATTTTTAAATTTTGTTGAACAAATAAAATAATCTCAAATAAAATTAAATATTCACACATATCAAATATATTTATAAAATTTTTAACAATTATAATTTTTTTAAAAATATTTCTAAAAAATATAATTCTCTAAAACAATATATATATATATATACCAAAATCCTCTTATAAACACTAAAATCAACACTTTTAAAATAAAATATTAATAAATAATAGGTGATTTCTCGAGTAAAGACACAACTATGGTTGGAATTGCATCATGGATTTACTCATTTAATCTTTATTAGTATTTTAATCTTTATTGGTATTTTATCGTACCTTCTTCTTTCTCTTAATATTATCGAGTTACGATTTTATACACAGTTTTTTTAACTTATTGAAGCAAAATTCTATCACTTTATCAGTAGTACTGTTTTTGATGTTTTATTTTTTTAAGGTTGTGATTTTGATAAATATATATATATATATATATATATATATATATATATATAATTTACAATCAAAAGGTAAATCATTTTACAAATCTAACATTATACTTTTTCTAATAAGAACCAATATAATTAAATATTTATACAGTTTTATGTATACTTTTCGGTGTGTCATGCCATAGATTTTACCAACTGATCTTGAGTGAAAACATATGTAAAAAATTTTAGTTTATTTTTCTTCCTAATATTTCCAATTATTTGTTTCTAGATTTTTTTTTGTTTTATTATTTATATGTTATTTTAGTCTTTGTTTTATATCAATAATGTATCATATATTTAGATATTATGTTTTCAAGGTTTGTTACTATTTATCGTTTCTTCATTCTTTTAAAAGTTTTATATCAATTGTAGAGTCTTTTGACATGTTATTGGGTTAAATTAGAACAAAATATTTTATATTTCAATAAAATTTAAAGCTAGATGTGTTTGATGAGTGAAAAACTTTTAATAATATTTCCTAGATTGTTGGATGCGTTATTATTTTAAAATAAAATATTTTAATTTATATTAATATATATATAATTTTAAAATGTTGTTATAATTAATTTAAATGATATTTTAATATGAAACCTATTTTTAAAAATAAAAAATTTAACAACACATATTTAAGATGAAAATCTTTTGATTTCTTTTAAGTGATATTATAGAAGTTTTAATATAAGTTATTTTTAAAATTAATTTTTTAAGAATAAGATTTAAGTTAACTTTTGTATTGAAATTAACTCATGAGTTTATATTAGATGTCGAATTCAAAAAGAAACAACATAATACGTATTATCAAAAAAGTGTTTAATATAAATTGAGTGTAATACTATTCTTCATCGTCACATTAGAAACCATTTTATATAAAATAAATGGGTTAACTTTATTTTTTATTAAATTCACAGTACAAATGGATGACTATTTAATTTGTGGTATTTTAGTCTTTATGATTAATCAAGAATCAAGCTATTTTATTATAAATTTAATTAAGTACTGATTATGAATATATATTAAAGTAAAGATACTAATTTTCACTTTTTCTTGAGTTGCTAGTTTAATAATTTTAATAATTATATTTTTTCTAAATAAAAACAAGATATTGTAATTTAATAAGAGATGTATTATAGATTTTATATACCATATTTTAGAATTCTGTTACTCCATTAATATATGTTATTGGATTATAAAAAAAATTAACTTTCATATTTTTATTTGATGTTATTTTTTAATTAAATTTGGATAATTTTAAAAAATTTATATAACTTATATCATTAACTAAATTTTGAATATATATATATATATATATATATATGAATTACTTAGAAGTGATATATTTTTATTTTGTTTCTTTATTTAATATTTAATGTTATGTAAATGAATTTAAAAAATAATTGACATTTCAGTTTTTTTAAAATCATTTTTTATTGTACTCTTATTTATTAATTATTTAATATTATTATTTAACAAAATATGTTAATCTTATAAATTAAAATTAAAAATAAATAAAATAAAAATTTTAAAATGTCAAAAACCCGGAAGGGGAAATAGAAATCAGGTGAAGTATATATATCACAAATTTATTTAAACGTCAAATATAACTAGAATATCATTTGTATTACGTGGTTATAATTGTTAATTTTTATTAAATAAATAAGGAAAAAAAAATTTGAAATTGAGGCTACTTGATAGTCTTCTTAGTTTTTGTGGCATAGTTACCTTGACGTGTATTGCGGTAGATAATGTAAAACAACATATATTGTGTAAAATAAATACTCAAATAGAATACTCGTACATAGTGTAAGATATTCTCTTTGTTAAAATTGAATTCAAGTTTTTTAGTTTTTGTATTAAGCTTAGTTTCTTTTTTTTTTCCTTCATTAAACAATTTATCTGAATATTTACATCTTCAAAATTAAAATGACTAACGCAACATTTCAACAATTAAAATTCCAATAAATGTGAGGCTTTTCGTCCAAAATAAAAGGGTGAAAGTTGTAAAGTTCAACAGCCAGTTAAAAATCAAGTGAGAGGAAGTTAGCAATTTCCCATTATTTGTCGTGGACATAATATGCATTTAGGATGTTTATGTTCATTAGGCTTAGACAATTAGTTTAGAGTAAAGATTTTTTTAACCATTTCTTTCTTTCTATTTCTTTTATTTCTATTTTTTTATATTCTTTTCTTTTTAACATACATTCAAGAACATCATACACCTTCTTTATATTTTCTCTCTTTGAAATTGATCTCTCCACTCCAGTAAGTGAAAAGGATCCTGGCTCATTAATTTATGTCCAATCAAATTTAAATTTTTTTATACAACCAATCATGAAAACGAAAGTTAAAATACAGAATTTCATATTAAAATATTCTAATTATCACCATTTATTATTAAATTAATTCTATTAATTTAGTTAAATTTTATCTAAATTAATTCTAATTAATTTGATTCTTAAATTCTATTAATTTTCAGTCAAGACCTGAATACCCGATCCACTCGTTTAATTTTATTTTTTAAAAAAAAAATCAAACTTTCAAAGTTAATATTTTAGACTTTAATAATTTCTCTTACTTTTGTCTCCTTTTCATCATTTTTATATTCTAACCAATATGGAGTGTTTCTATTATGTTTACTATGCAACTATGAACATCATATTTTTGAATAAAAGTTAATGACGTAGGAGTACAACTGCAGAAAAAATTTAATATTAGTGAAATATATTGCCTACGTTTTAAATTGATTTGGTTATTATTTCATATTACAGAAAAACGAAAAAAAGAAACAACCAAAATTTTTGTTAAATATATGAACGAGAAAAAAATAATAAAAATAATAGTTTATGCTTCTATCTTTAATTTGATAATTCAAATTAAATCAATATGATGGTAGCCAGATTAATTTTGTTTGGATTGGTAAAAAAACAAAAAACAGAAATCAAACCAAACCAAACCCAATTAAATTTGGAAAGTTTAAATTTATACTTCCTTATCCTAAACCAATTCATAGATACCTATTTATTTCCCTTACGTTATTTACAAATTTTTAGTATAAAACAAGAAAATGTTCGTTTTATAATCGTCCTCACTCCTTAGCATGGTTATACATGCCCCTTTCCAAGCAACGATAAACCCAACGTCACGCAAATGAACACACTATAATTTACAAATGATCAAATACTATTTTACTTCATTATTGTACAATTTAGTTTTGGGTACAAACTTTGGTTCACTATATATAATATGGTAAGAAGAAGAAGCTCTAATGTTAGGATTTGACCTCTTGTTTGTGTAGGTTTCTATAACTAGCAATGATGCCCTTGAACAAAACGTTATTTTTGTCTCACACTAATGCACTATATATAACTCTTTTCTCTCATAGTTTTCATCTAACATATACTTTGCTTTTAGGTGACACCTCCATCTCTAGCTGTGCCCAATAACCATAAAAGCTGTACAACTTTACCCAAAGGTAAGTATTGTTAGTTTTAGTTAAGTGGATATGGACTATGGCCAATTTTTATTCCAATAATTTTATTTATTTATTTATTTTGCATTTTAACATGTCAACTCCTAAGTTGATTGGTTGCAAGTGAATCCTTCAATTGAATTATAATGGCTGAGGAAGATGTTTACACAAAAGATGGAACACTAGATTACCATGGAAATCCAGCTAACAAAAAGAAAACTGGAACTTGGAGAGCCTGTCCCTTTATTTTAGGTAAACATTGTGTATCTTCATTCTTCAACCATGTTTTGTGGGTTATAAGATGTTAATTAAGAAATTAGTACTTATTTAAATTACAGGAAATGAATGTTGTGAGAGATTGGCATACTATGGGATGAGCACAAATTTGGTGAATTATTTCAAGTATCAATTACATCAGCATAGTGCTACTGCTTCCAAGAATGTTGCGGATTGGGGTGGAACATGCTATGTCACTCCATTGATTGGAGCATTTGTGGCTGATGCCTATCTTGGAAGATATTTTACCATTCTTTGTTTTTCAATAGTTTATGTTATTGTGAGTATGCTCTCTTCAATCTTTACTTGATTACTACTTACCAGTGAGACAGATAGAATTTTAAAGCTCCAATAGTACATAAAAAAAAATCAGTAAACTACCATTTTAATCTTTACATGATTTGCAATCAGTCATAATAGTTTCTTATATGGAAATTATCATTTTCATTCTTAAAAATTATAAAAATAATTCAATTTAATCATTTTTTAAATTGATCGGCATTTTCATCTTTTAAGAACGAAAATAATAGTTTCTATTTTTCAAGAAACGTTAAGGTGGTATTTGATTTACGAAAATATTTTCTGTTTTGGTTATTTGTTTTCATGTTTCTTGTATAAAACATTGAAAAAATAAATAAAATGGTGTTTTTATAAACAAAAGTACAAGTAGAAAATATTTTCACAAAGCATACGCAATTTGTTCCACTTTATACTAAATTCTATGTTCTTGATTGATAAACCATATCTAAAAATCATTTCTCTTGTTTTTAGGGAATGACACTCTTGACATTATCTGCATCAGTTCCTGGCCTAAAACCAACCTGTTATGGAAAAGATAACTGCCATGCTACTAATGGACAGAGTGCAACATGTTTTGTAGCTCTTTACCTTATAGCTCTTGGCACTGGTGGGATCAAGCCTTGTGTTTCATCATTTGGAGCAGACCAGTTTGATGATGCTGATCAAGGAGAGAAGGAACACAAGAGTTCTTTCTTCAATTGGTTCTATTTCTCAATCAACATTGGTGCTCTTATTGCTGCTTCTCTATTGGTGTGGATACAACAAAGTGTAAATTGGGGATTGGGCTTTGGCATTCCAACAGTGGCCATGGCAATTGCTGTGGTCAGTTTCTTCTTAGGTACGAGGTTGTACCGAAATCAGAAGCCAGGTGGTAGCCCCCTCACACGCTTATGTCAGGTCATAGTGGCTTCCATAAGAAAGTGTAATGTTGAAGTACCTAATGATAAGTCTCTCTTATATGAGATAGAAGAAGAGTCAGAATCAGCTATCCAAGGAAGCCGCAAACTTGAACATTCAGATGGATTAAGGTAAAACCATTAGCAACAAATTTCTTTATGTTTGTCCATCTTATAGAGAAATATGTTACTAACATGCCCTTTCACACTCTTTATTGGGTTAAGTCTAATGTGGGTTCCACTATTAGTCCAAGTTAGAGATCCTAGTGAAATTTTATCATAATAATGAAGTGAGTGTTAAAAAAGAGTGACAAAAAGTGTGTTGTTAGTATTCCTCCAATTCAACATCAGTAGTAATTTTGATGTTACACTTGGCATAGGGAGGTAGTGCTTTAGCCAACACTCATGCCATTTCACATGCTATCCTATCAAAATATGACTCTTATAAATTTAGAATCATTAATCTTCCAAATACTTTGGTGTGATTATGATTTGCAAGAATTATAATGTTTCTTTTAACTTATTAGATGGCAACCTATTTTTGAGGCACAAAAGATAAAGTAAAAAAAATATGTTGTGCTGTTTTGCTTTATATAGTTATATTCACATTTACCTCTTGTGTGTAACAGATTCTTTGACAAAGCAGCAGTGATAGGAAATTCAGATAATGTGAAGGACCCACTAAACCCATGGAGACTTAGCAGTGTAACTCAAGTGGAGGAGCTGAAAGCCATTATAAGATTGCTTCCTATATGGGCCACTGGCATCATATTTGCTACTGTTTATGGCCAAATGAGCAACTACTTTATTCTACAAGGGGAAACCATGGACACTCATGTAGGAAACTCAAAGTTTCAGATTCCATCAGCTTCTCTTTCTATCTTTGACACCCTCAGTGTCCTATTTTGGGTCCCAGTGTATGATAAGATCATTGTGCCAATAGCTAGAAAGTTCACTGGCCGCAAAAATGGCCTAACTCAGCTCCAAAGAATGGGCATTGGTCTTTTCATATCCATATTTTCTATGGTATATGCAGTAATTTTGGAATATATGAGACTTAAAATGGTTAGGGAACACAATTACTATAAACGTAAGGAGGTTCCTATGTCAATTTTTTGGCAGATTCCACAATATTTCATTATAGGTTGTGCTGAAGTGTTCACATTCATTGGTCAATTAGAGTTCTTCTATGAGCAAGCCCCTGATGCCATGAGAAGCATGTGTTCTGCTCTTTCACTCCTCACAGTTGCACTTGGACAATATGTGAGCTCTTTACTTATAACAATTGTGACAAAGGTTACTACTAAGAATGAAGGTCCTGGTTGGTTACCTGATAATCTAAACTATGGTCACCTTGATTATTTCTTCTCTCTATTGGCAGGGTTAAGTGTACTTAATTTCATTGTGTTCCTTCTGGTGTCTAATTTGTATACATATAAAAAGTCAGTTGGAACACTTCGCTAGAACCTGGGTTCAATTAATTGTACCAAGGATGTTCTTCAAATTATGCAGTTTCTCTATGCCCTTTTAGTGTCTTGTTAAAATGAGTGTTATTTTCTGGTGCATGTAACAAGGTGGGGACATGTTTAGCAGGCTGCATATTGAAAAGTTTTAATCTCAACACCTTGTGTTCCACCTTTTATTACACCATTAAATATGGTCAAAAACAATATTTAATGTCCTTATTATTAGTGCTCAAAGCAACTTTAACCTTGTTACCCTCTCTTTTACTGGTCCCACATATTGAAAAGAGACACACAAGTAATTGTATCTTAAAATTGTTTTTCTTTCCCTTGTCATTAAAAGTTAGAATAAGCAACTACCAAGAACGTCACTAACCGTGCTATGTTCCTAACCTTATAATTATAAAACCCAATAAAAAAATGTTAAATAACTCTACTTTTCAAGTTACTTGTACAAATAACGAGTGAATATATTCAATCTCTATCCAATAGCTATAATTCAATGACGATACACTCTAATTTTTTCAACAGTAGAGGATCCTTGCTCATTTGAGTTCACATTTACAGTTTTGGGATCCATGTATCTTTTGAGCTAGTTGGAGCTAATGTAAAACAAGAGAGGAAAATTCTAAGTAACTTTTGTATAAGACTGGTAGACCTTCACATATAAAGATGAGTCCTAAGGTCCCAATGTGAGAACTTAGTAAAAGCTTGTTCCCCTTATAATATGCCTTTTTTTTTTTTACATAACAGGTGGTGTTGCCTTTGATGCTGGGAATCTGGACAAGATCCATTACCTTTTGTGGAAGCTACAGATCTTTTCTTTCTTTCATTTTTTCTTAAAAAAAATTATCATTATATATTCAGTAAGAGCAAGTGAGCAACAATACTGCATCTTTCTTATTTTTATTAAAAGTACAAATAAAATTAAAAAAGGATAAAATTGAGCTAAGTTCCGTTGCATCTACAAGCAATGGTACCAATTTGTAGACAAACATATTGAAAAAATTGAGATAAATATCTTGCATTTAACATACTCTGAATATATACATAAAAAATTTAAAAATATAAGTAATATGATATGATAAAAAAATAATAAAGTAAAAAAGAATTAGAAATATTATATAAATATGAAAATTCAAGCAAGTGGTTTTCATGATAAATTATATTAAAACTCATTATTGAAAACTAAATTAAGACGAATCAAACTCAAGAAAAAAATTTTCTAAATGATTTCGGTCCTAAAATAATAAATTAAATAATACTTATTCGAGAGTGGCTTAATTATTATATTTTACTCTTCCTCCAAAAGTAATTTTAATTTTTTGAAAAAAACAAAAATATGCTCCAACAGTGATGCCATGAAATCCAAATTAAATTGGAAGAAATACAGCTTGGAAATACATATAGTCGTCGTAAATTTTTTTTATAAAAAAAATTAGCAGAAGCTTTTTTTTATCTTTTTTTTTAAATGGATTCAATAGCTTTCAGAAATACTTTTTGAAATAAGCTAAACGCTTATTTAAAAAGTAATTAAATTTATTTTTTTAAAAAAATTAAATATACATTTTAAATTTTTTTTTAAATATATATTCATATTCCTTTCACAAAACATTTAAAAAAATTTATACTCCTTTGGCACAACATCTCAAAAATCACAAAATGTATTTTAATCCTTTTTCTATTTGGATACATCTATATCTAAAGATAATTTTATTTTATTTTTTACGTAAGAAACAACTTCCAGTAAAGTGGATCAAGGTGTTGTAATATGCTTTGGGCCTATAATGGGCTCACACCAAAATGGTTATAAACTACGAAGTCCAAAAATTTGTCACACACTACTAAACCACGTCATCGCCATTATCATTCCATGATCACCGGAGTCTCACCTTTGTAATGCCTCGTAAGCGCTTTCAAGCACCGGAACCCAAAACAGGTAAGTTTCTATATACCTAAAAAATTAACGTAACTATAGTTAGCTTCATAAGTTCCGCGTTAAACCATGTCTATACTACGTAGTTTTCGTAGAATCTATCCTTGCACACAAGGTGTTTGATGAAATGTTTCACACAAGAGTCTTGTACCTTTCATAAAATTTTTTGCACCCCATTTTTGTTTCAACACAGGTATACAATATGCCCAGGGTTTCCTTAAGAAAATAGGGTTGGGGAAGGAGAACTACTACTTTTGGAAACAAGTTGGAAAAGCTTTACTTTGCACCTACGCAGTGATTGGGGCAGTGTGGGTATACAACGAGACATCACCATTGGGTTGGTGGACACTGAAGCCACGACCAAAGGAAGAGAAGGAGCTGGCTCATTTGTATGAACGGAGGCAGTTTCCTTACCCGGGTGATGAAGAAGCAATGCAGGAGTTCATTGCCAAGGGTGGAATGATTGGAACAACCATTGGTCCTAAAGGGATGGTTGAGGGTGATAAGGATGAAAGTGATTACAAGAAGGAGCTGAAGGACAAGAAGTTTGAGCAGGAAGCTCAGAAACTGTGGATGAGGATGAGGAATGAGGTCATTGCTGAGCTTCAGGAGAAGGGATTTGATGTGGAATGAATGAGTGCAATAAATGCACAAAACTATTCATGGTAGTAAATATTGAGTTTGCACTTTTTTCTGTGTTGGGATTTGATAATTTCAATAAATCATAGGAGACATAAAAGACTAACAGTCTGTTGTTATTTGTTGATGGGTATGCTACTTGCGTATCTTCCCCTGCAATTTTCCCTGTTTCATTAGGCTTGTTTCTGTTTTCTTTTTTGCATCATTCCAAAATCCGAGGAATGGGAGTGCAACAAGCAATTGTCTAAATGGGTAGTTGCGGTGTAAAGACTAACCAAGCTTTATACTTGCGATGATGACTGTGAATTTGGATTAGCTTTTTATTTATAGAACACTGTTTCAGATAGAATTTTTTTATTAAGGAGCTGTGTTGCTCACTGGGGCATTTGATTGATCAACGGGAGAATTGTATAGTTCCTTTTTCTAGTGAATTTAGCTTGGTTTTCACGATAACTTTTTTTCTTCCCCAATTTCACAAGCAGGCAGATATAACAGTATCCAAATATATAGCTGCACTGTATCTTAACAAAACATTTTTCAGGTTTTAGTTTTTTATGAATTTAATTTTAATATAATGTAAGTATAAAACTGTTAACTATTTGAAAATTGCGTGATGTATAATTTTGAAAATAATTATTATAAAAACTAAATTTTAATGATATGATTGAATAAAAATAAAAATAAAAATACACAATATTTTTAATATTTTAATGTTTATTGTAAAATAGAATAAGTTGACAGTATCCTTTTCAAATTATGATAAGTTTTGCCATACTGTTTAATATCTTTTAATGAAATATTAAATTTCATCAATTCTAAAATTGAATTAAAAGTTTTTATCAGGTAATTTTATAAAAAAAAAAGTCAATTTAAAAATAAATAAATATTTTGTTGTATAATTTTATTTTTTCTATTACTAAGAAATATCAATTATTAAATTTATAGGTTTACATATTTTCAATTGATTTAAAATTAATGTGTATAATTTGTATGATAATATTACTTACTTCTGAAGCAAAATTTAAGTTTATATCGATATTAATGTAGGTTTTAATTTATATATTTTATAAAATAAAAATTCCAATTTTGGTAATTTTTATAAAAAAAAATTGAAAAAAAATACTATTTTTAAAATCAGTATGTTAAATACTATTTCTTAGAACAAATGAATCTTCTTCCATCATCGCACTAACATCTATTGATCCAAGAATATTGAGGAATATAATATTATAGAAATGTGCCCCTCAAAAATCGCGAATTACACGTACTTCAGCTAGAAGATTTATGGAACTGAGATATACAATTTGCAAGTCAAAGGCTGTGCTTCCTTTTCCAAAACACTTCATAAGTCAGACCTTTCATTCGTAATTCACTATGGTATGGCCACAACGGCATTCAGAGGCTAGCAAAAAGTTATGCGGTTTATGGAAAGAGCTTTATGAAAAATAAAATGTGTCCTATAAATTGTATAAATTTATAATTCAAATAACAGTATAACACATCTCTCTCTTCACAGTCAACGTTGAAGCATCATTGGTTTTATTCATCGGCAAAACCTACAGGCAGTTAAAACTTAGAAGAAAATGTGAAAAGGAAAAGTCAAATAAAAAAAGAAAGTACTTCAAAATCAACAGTCAACTACAAATATCCTGAATTAACTTCAATGGAAACTGAATGGACTATGTACGGGCTTCGAACCTTCGACCACGAGCTAGATAGATATGCGGATAGTACATCCCAAAACCAAACATTCATCTTTAACGCTACCAGAAAATGCAGAATGACCAGTGAGTTAACCGACCTTGCCATCATCAATTAAGATTCACCATGTACGAGCCTGTGGCCATATTTCCAAAACCATAACAGTATATAAATTCAACGAGAAACAAATGTCTGACCAATGAAATAACGCACCAAGATAGAAATAGGATATTTAAATGGAGGTAAACTGGATTTCCCAGGCACCCATTCCCAATTGCAAGCCAATCAGACGAGTAAACATACAGAATTTGTTGGCCAATATTTCAACATTACAATCAAGGGATACACTTCAATACAAAATAAAAGAAAAGGAATCAATGTCACACCGGAAATTAGGACCATGATAAATTTTAGGTTTGAAAAAGCAACAGCACACAAAAGTATAATAAAACAGTAGCACTGATATTACTATACCTTTCTCTGTTACAAGAAAACTATTAAAACAACAAATATACTGGCAAGGACAATGAAACATCCAAACTGAATTTTTCTCAAGCTCTTGATAAATATGCGATTAACCATAAATGCTCATTAAGCCTGCAAGCCCCCATTCAACTGCCAAAATACAAAGCAAGTACAACAGTAGCAGCCAATGAAGCAGATGCATTGATGTCAGTGATTCTTAACTTTAACCCAGAAACAGAATATGTTGCTTATAGAACCTGTGAAATCTTACAACTAAGCATAAAGTATCATTAATGGACGAATTTGCAATGTTCTTTTAGAAGTTAACCCTACCATAAGGTGGATGCTTCAGGCATGAACAGAATTATCTCCATAAAGCTAGACCAAAAGAAAAAAAAAAAGCAAGCTGTCACATTGGCAGGGACAGATCCTACATTCTAAGTGGTTGACAATGGGGGCACATGTCCCCGATCCATTTTAAAAAAAAAAATTCCAGTACAATGGTCGGGAATGTTCAATTTTGCCCCTATTATGTTTCAAACTTTTCTCCCCTCATCTGGATGAGTGAGAAAATTCTAAAGAGGATTTGAAATCCACTTATCTTTACTACACTTGCCCCACTACCCAAAAAGTTATTTGGTCCGTCATAAGAAAGGAGAAAGGATATTTAAAATTCTGCTTTCATTAAAGCAATTTCAGTTATTAATCACATAACTTTAAAATCCTGTCCTTCAATATTGTTCCTGTACTAATTATATACCCAGAAATTCTCATACCATATCTCATTGTTTCATCAGGAACTCAAGGCCCATCTTAACTTTTCTGAACAATTGAGGAAAGATTACACTTTACAGTTTGTAGTTTATGCATCTGTAACTAACAGTATAGCTGAACCAGGAATTGGGAGGTGAAGCTTACTCTCTAATATGTGAATAAAGCATGAGAATTTTGCCAGAGCCTTTCAAGCAGCATTTTGAGAGATACACCTTCATCCTGCCCAGTATGAACTGAAATGCCATTGCAGCACTAGAGGCAGTAATATACCAGTTCATAGACATTTCAGCTACACAAAATATAAAATCCTTAAATAATGTATAATGTATGATATATCCTTGCAATAAATTCTAGCAAAACCATGTGTGTTGCTCAGAGGATTGTTGCAAACAGAAATTTACCATGTCACTCAATAGCATCATGGGAAGAATAATTTATTTCTGCCACCAGCATCATTAGAAAAATTGCAGCCATAATCTAACAGTGTGCTTTACTTCATCTCGTGAAACAACAAAAATTACATTATATATGTTTTTACAACCAGATATACTTTCAACATCTAGTACAGTTTCATAAGCCATTTCTGGCTATTGAATGCAAATCCTTATCCCTGCTCCTTCCAGACTTGCTTCTTCTATAGCTCTTGGACGGTGTCAAATAGAACCTCAACAAGCCAGTGTCAGGATTATTTGGTGAATACCTAACACTCCGGTTCCTGTGAAACACAAACTCTTGTCTTCCATTCAAAACATTTCCTTTGGTCTCAGGATCTTCGGCCACACCATTAACAAAACCATCCAATCTACAAGGGCTTCTACAGCTAACACTATAGCTACGGGCAAGCTTAGGACCAGCAGGTTCACCTGCTTGTACATTAACCACCCTCCTCAACCTTTGCAAAGATTCAGCAAGTGGCTTATTAACCACAACCCCTGAGTCACACTCTTCCTCCCCCAACCTCTCTTCCCTTTTTTGTACTAATCCCAACTTATTCCACACACCGCGCCACTTGTGCAACTTCTTGGAACCCTTTTGCCTAACCCCAGGAACAACATCAGAAACATCCTTGGAATCAGATTCTAGCACACAATCAGACTCGACAACATCACTTGAAGATTTCACATAATTATCCATCAACTCTTTCTCAGTAATGAGTAACTTGGCACCATAGAATGTGGCTGGAGACACCTTCGCATTTGCATTTGTACTTGCATTTGCATTTGACATCAATTTCAATTCATCAACCTCTGAAATTGACCGTCTCCTACGCGAGTTTGATCTATCAATATCAAAACTCCTTCTGCCATCTTCTGCACTTCCCAAACCAACACTGTTACGGTTACTGTTACTGTCATCGGAATCCTCCACGAGTGAAACCATTGGAGAAAGCCTCGAACATGCTTTACCAATCAAACATCCATCCCAAGAAGCTCGAGGACAATCCACCGAGATTCTTCCGGTGTCAATCGACAACCTCGGATCAGTGTCGCAGGATCTTCTCCCCAAATTGCATTCCCCAATCTCCGATTGAGTGTCCCTCAATCGCCTCGCTTTTCGCTTCTTCTCGACGATTCTATTTGTATCACTGTCAAGATTTTTCTTAGACCTGTGTTTCCATTTCCATTTCTTGAATCTCTCGCCGAACGCGGTGGCCGCGTTCCAGAAGGTTTTAGAATCTCTCCCTGCGTTCTTCTTCCTGCGCTGCAATTCGAGATCTATGAACTCCTTCACAGTCTTCGTTTCTTCGTCATCTATTCCGTCACAAACCCTAGTCTCTCCGGAGTTTGCCGATTCGGAGTTCGGCTTCCGGTTCCGACCTCTCTTCCTATCGTCGAGGCTGAAGAGATCGGAAAGAGAGCTCCGTGGCCGGACCTCGCAGGAGCGACGGCGGGGCTCGGAGGCGGCATCGGCGGTGCTAGGACGGGAGCAGGATTTGGAACGACGAAGGTCCGGCCGGGGAGGAGAGTCATTGGAGTGGATGCCGGAGAGGCGTTCGCGGAGGCAGAGAGCACAGAATCCGGTGACGGGAACGGTAGGGTGGCGGTGACAGGCGGAGAGACTGTGAGGTTTGGAAGTCATGGGTAGAAGAGAATCATGCCAAGAAGGTGATGGATGGGTTTGGTTTGGGTGTGGAAATGAGTATATTATGTTATGTTATGTTATGTTATGTTATGTGAGAGTGAAACAAGGGTAGTGGGAGACACAGCATAAGTATGCACAGAGGAGTACGGAAGCATGATAATGATGTTGATGATATGAATTACCAGTAGTACCAAATAGAATTAAACCCTTCATAAACCCCTCTTTCCTATCAACATTAAACTTCTAATCTTCCCCGCTAATTATTTCATTTTATTTTCTATTTCTTTCCCACCCGTTTTCACATACTAACTATTCGGATCTGCGATCATAAACACTATCTTTGGATTGATCGTCACAGCTTCTAAATTTTACTTTATATTTAATAATTTTATACCAAAATAGACGCTATTAATGAAAGCATACGAGAAGGGGGATGAATAGCCTCTAATAATAAGGGTGCCCTGTTAAAAACATAATTATAAAAATAATAAAAGAATTAACCAAATTTTTAGTTTTTTTAATTTATTTAAATTTTTTCAATTATTTTATAATCTTATACTTTTATAAAATTATTATAAAAATTGTTTTTTTTTATTTTTATTGTTAAAACTTTTATTAAATGATAATTTATTTAAATAAATATATAATTCAATCTCTGAAAATCATATTTTATATATTTTTTAATCTCAAAATATCAATATATATAGTTTGGAATAATTAATATATTTTAATTATTTTTTTATAAAAGTATGGATAATATATAATAAAATTATAATATTTAAAAATTAAATAATCATTATTAAAAATTAAAATTTTAAAAAATGAATAAATAAATAAATTTAGAAACCAAAGTATATACACTAACATTTTCAGGATTAAAAATATAAAAAAAATTTAATAGCAAGAATCAAAATCATAAAAAATAGTAAAGATTAAACTTAAAATTATATAAAAAATTGATTGAGATAAAAAAAAATTATTATTAGTTATAAAATTTTCCAATTATCTTTCTTTCTTCAATGGGGTTAAATTCTTTCTTTTTTTTAATTATCCCCCAAGGAAAAGTTAAGTTGAAATCTTTTTAATATCTATATGTTGCGACCTGCGAGAGAGATGGAGATGAGGAAATAAGTATAATAATAGATATAACAAAATAGAATGATGGAGGTTGAAATATCAGAGGTGTTACTTCGTGTTGTTTCATGTTTTATATTTTAATATTTTATTTTACAAAATTAATGAAAAATATTTTTTAACATTTTACTTTTAACAATTTATATATATATATATTGAATAAGTAATGAGTTAAAGAATATAATAAAAATTAAATAATAAATTTATTTGAAATATTAGATATAAATATTTTTTTACATTATCCTAAACATCAAACAAATAAAAACAAATAAATAAATGTTAATGTTTTCGAAATGTACAAACATTATTATTGATTATCAAAACTGCAATGAATGGTTTAAAGGATTAGGCTACTGGTAGATGTCTATAGCATAGCTTACATCCATCAAAATTATTGTTGTTCGTATCATCCAATTTAATTTTAAAATATTTTGTATTTATAAAATTAACGGTGTACCTCACTTTCCCACATTTGAGAAAAGTGAGATTTAATATTAATAATTGACATCCTCAAGAATCTTAAATAACATTAAATATATTTGTTATATTAAAAAATAAAATTTAGTTAATGTTTATTTTTATTTTTTAAAAAACTTCATGACAACATAAATTAAGAAATATTTAATATATCTTATTAAATATTTTTAATAATTTTGTGAAAATTCTTTTTTGGAACAAAATTTTAAATATTTAAAAATGACAGGTATTTGTTATATTTTTATATGATAAATATTTATCAATGTGGTTAAAGATATCCGTTAAGATATATTACTTCTATCTTAATTAATCCCTTCATTTTTTTTACTGTCATTTTAGATTATTTTATACGGATTAATAAAGCTAATTATTATTCCTGGCTATATTAAAATTTTAAATTAAAAATAAAAATATTTTTAAAAGGATGATAAATAAGAAAAAGATGAAGTAATATTTTTAAAACACTAGTTAACAATGAAATAAATAATTAAAAATTTTAAATAAAATATCTTAAGTATTTCTAATATCCTCGTCACTAGCAGGACACTACTTAACCTAATTATAATTACATTCACATCAGCAAACTTCATTTTTAAGACCTCATTATGTAAGCTAAGCCAAAGGAGTACCTAGAGACACTACTTAGGTGGCTCCTTAAAGTTAATGGGACATGAAAAAGAATGAGAAATTAATAAAGGGTGCATGCAATCTGTGTTTTTAGGCCATTAATTAAGCAATTAATAAATAAAAATATTAAAAATCAAGTTAAGTTACATTAAAAATATTGATGATAAATGCTTAGTAATAACATTTTTCCTCTCATTATTTATTTCCAATATCAATTGTAAGTTGTAACCAAAAACTCTATCGGTTGAGCTGGTAGCTACTACTACACCTTTATGCGTATCATTAAAGGCCACACATTCAAGTTACATAAAGTAACACGTCAAGCAATTAATCTTATTAATTACACAACTAAATCTCATTAATTACACATTCAAGTCACAATAAAAACTTTCTCATATGAATCTTCATAAGTCGGTCATTTATCCAAAATTTTAAATTTTCATCATGATTGCTTGTGATAAAGATGTATTGTCTTAAATAACTTCATTGTAAAGTTAAGCTATGCATATAATGGAATTCTTGAAGTTGTGAATAGTTATAGTTCTTATCAATGTTCTTCATCTACATGACCGGTGATGTTTAAATCGTTTGTTCACTTATAAATATTTAACAGATAGAGAATAGATATATAATTAAACTATGATAATCCGTTACTTCTTTTATTTTTTAATATATGTCTAAAAATATATAATAAATAATTAATATATTAAATTTAATTTTTTTTAACAAAAACATTGTATTATAAAAAAATTTATTATATGATCTAAATACACGTTATAAAAACTGTTTAGTTTTTTTTATTGTATTCTCTATCTCATTAGTTGTTGAGTGTGTTGTTTAATAAAATATACATTAATTGTTAAGAGTAAAATTAAAAAATAAGTATTCATTGATCTTATACAATAACAATAAAAATGAAAAAGTGATAAAATATCAAATATAAAAGAACGAAGGGAATATGTTAAAATGAAATATGATAAATTTATTTTTTTACAAATTTGAGAATTTACTAATTCCTGTAATCTATTAATAGCTATATTATTATTATTATTATTATTATTATTAATTTTTTTGTTTTGTTGTTGCTGGACATTTTTATCTTAAGTCAAAAAACTGTACTTTAATATGGCTTGAAAACTCCTCCGTATAGAATGTTAGGTTAAAGCATGCAGGAATGAATTAATTTAAGGGGGTCATGAGCCTTATTCTCATTTTTAAAAAAGTTTATAAATACAATGTTTTTTACAAGCAAAAGTATTCGGCTTTATAACTTCCAAATATGTAGATCAATTAGTTTCTTACAATAAAAATAATAAAATATAAATTTAATATTTTATATAAATTATTTTAACTTTTCACTTAATGAATCATAACAATTTAAACTAATTAATGTATTTTTATATTAATAAAAATAAAAATAAAAAATAAGATAAAATATTGGTATTATTGTTAACCATGCATAGGTATAGATAAATATCATGATTTGATATAATATTACATATTTCTTTTAATAAAAAATATAATCATGAATAAATATAGTATAATGATAAATTATTTTAGTTATTTTTATTAACTCTTATTCACATGTATAAATATTTATTCTGAAAAAAAAAATATACGACTACTTTTTTATTTCTCCTTTTCTTTTCTTTTCTTTTTTAACTTATCTATCTTTCTTTTAATTGCATTATTTTATAATACGTTACCAGTACAATCAAGATTTATTAACTGTTATTCACATGTATAAATATTTATTTTGAAAATAAAATAATATACGATTACTTATTTATTTATTTTTTGTTTAATTTTCTATTTTTTTAATTGCATTATTTTATAATAAGTTACCAGTACAATCAAGACTTTTTAATGGAATAATAATTTATCTAAATTTTTTATCAACGTTAGGATTTTGACTTGAATAATTTTTTATTTTAATATATATTTTTGCATATTATATGATGTACTTATGAATCTATAAGTGTTTCTTTAATTTTAAGACCTCTTTATTCCTTGTTAATAATGTTAAATCTTTCAAAATTAATTTTTTTCTTAATATTTTGGATGAAAATTATTTATAAAAAATATTTAATGTTAAGAGTCATCATAGTGATAATAATTTTAAAAATACTTCCAAAAAGAAAATCAAGCATTTCTACAAGATTGCACAAAAGTAATAAAATTTCTTCAACATCATTTACATGAAGATTATAAAACTAAATACCAAACTACTATGCTAAGATTTAACTTTAGTTTTACTTTTTTTATTGTTTAATTTTATTTTATGGTATAATTTTTTTTATGATGAACAAATTGAGAATTGCTATATTATTAAAACAAAAAATGATTTAAAAACTAAAACATAAAATTTATTAATAATATAATAATTTTAATTTGAATATATTGACAATATTTTTTATATTTAACTAATATTTGGTAGAATTTATTCAACGAAAGCAATTATATTAAAAATTCTGTAAGAGGTTAAATTTTTCATATGACCACAATACATTACTAAGACATAAAAACGAATCAAAAATTAAAATAAATATTGGTAAAAATTGTATTACAATTATTACACACTAAATAAATTTTACTTTAAAATAGAAAATAAAAATAAATTTTATAATTTGTAATATTATTAGTAAAGTGATATTTAGTATTTCATTAAATAAATATTTATTAATACAATCAATATTATTTTTTATTTAATAATTTTAATATATTTTTGCTTATTCACCGTAATGATTTATAGTTTTATTTTAAAATTATTTTTAATTTTATATGATTTTTTCTATTATTTTTCTCTTACTTATAATAAGTATATAAAGTATTTAAAACTTTGGAAAAAAATAGATGTGATTAAAAAATAATAAGTAACAATTTCTCCATTTCAAAATGTTGGTTATTTTAGCAAATTATATATTTTTTTAAAGTGACTGTCATTTCGATATTTTAATAAAATATTAATTATTTATTTCCAATTTTATATCTAATTACTTTCAGAAATAAAATTTCTTCTTCTAAAACATAATTAACTAATAAGGATAATTTAATAAATTTATTTTTATCTTTGAAGTTATTTATTATTTTATGGAGAAAATGTGAAATAACAATATTTAATGTATTAAATTTTATGGGCATTTTATACTTTTTAATAAATTTTAGTTATAATAAATAATGTGTAAGGAAAAAATGTGTTATTTTTCCTGTTATTTCTTGTAGATAGTATTTCTTGAGAGAAAGTTAAGATTGTTATAAAAACACTAGGAGCCATCAACATTGTATTTCTTCGTATACATCTCTGTTGTATTGGGTTATATTCACCTGAATGCCAAGCTAATTGTAGCAGTAAAACGAATTACTTTGAGTATTATAAGTTAGTTGTTAAAAGAGTACTAGTAATGAAGCTAGACTTATGTATGTAAGTATTTCGAGCTTATATTAAGATCTATATATATTTTTAAATACTTCTCGATCCTTATCATTCAAGGGAAAATAAATACGTTAGAATTGAAAAGAATAAAACTATAATTTGTGCAGGTTAATTCGGCGGGAATGTGACTTAAAAAAAAGTCATTTATGATTAACTTCTATTAGGTAGGACACATTTTTCTCCTTTTGTTTAAGGTATGTATTTAACAAAGTAGTTTCTGTTTCGCAATGGATATGGTTAGTGTTCTGAGTTATGACATTCTCTTCAACAAATCTTCACCGAGGCACCATACCGTTTGGAGTTATATCACATCACCTTAAATATAACTAACAATTTTCCAAAGCTATGCCAATCAATCATTGCCGAAAGCCTCATATAATCCACTCAGCCACCAAGAGCCCTTTGAGAGTTGATTTCCAGTGACTGCTTTAGGTTTGAAATATGATTAATGCTGATGGGTTAGTTAAGAATATGAGTATCATGTGTAATTTTTAACAAGTGTTGTTTAGTTGGAAAGATTTCATAGTTGTTGGAGGAGTTTTAATCAAGGACTAAAAAAACTTATTTTATTTTAAGTTTCATCTTGTGTAGTTGTTTAATTTTGAGACCTTTGGCATTCAAATGTTGATTTAAATCTAAACCAATTTTTGAGTTATAATTGGGCTAATTCATTTAGGAGACATTTTTTTAACGCCTATTATTTCTATAAAAAAAATGTTCATAACACATTATTTTCAATATATTGTTCATTGCTAGAGTAACATTTGTTAAAAACTATTCAAGGAGTGTTTGAAAGAGTTTTATGGAGAAATCAGAAAATGATTTTTTTAACAATTTTTGGAACTTGTTTTTCATTCTGGTTGCTGCATGCTACATAAGATAAATATATTAAGAGGTTTATATTAATAGGTGTGATTATTGGCTCATGATATGAAAAACATTTATATATTTTATTAATCATTTTAAATGGATTTAAAAAGTAAAACTAGACTCTTGTATTTTTTTTAAATGAAAAAGTGTTTTTAATATAATAAATACTATTTTGTTATTTTAATTATTATCTTTAAAGAAATGTTTTTTTTCTTTTTAAAAGTTTAAAATAGTATTTGTTATTATTTTTCTAATTATAATTGGGAAAAGGATAACACTAATTACTATTTTTCAATGAACAAAATAGATAACTATCACAAAAATATAAAAAAATTAATATTAAGTACATATTTAAAAATTAAAAAACAGTTCTAACAGATTAAATGTTTTTCTTAATTTGTATGCAACTTTTCTAATAAAAACTATTTTTACTTTTATTTTTTACTACGTTCCAATTAATACAGAGTAGACAATGTCATATATTAATTAAAATAGAGAAAAGGTCCAAAAATTTAAAATATAAAAAACAATATTGTTTCTACCATTGTTTTATATTAGTAAAAAAATATTTTCTTTATAATTATACCATTAAAACAACTTTGTTTTTTGTGTGACCATTAAAAAAATAAAAAAAAAACGAAGAAGAAAGAGATCTGGAAGCCCATTAGGCCCATATCAGGATCCAAATTGCAACAGAAGCAGCCCTGTTAATTGTTCTAGTGCTGCAAACCAGAACTGGTTCGGTTCGAGTTGCGAAAGGCCAAGATGAAAAAGGCGAGGGAGAAGCTGCAGCTGAGGCTGAACCAACAAGAATACGACGCCGTTTCACAACTCCGCTCCGTTCCTTCTCTCAGACCCGGCGATAACTCATCCTTCTACGAACACTTCATCCTCTCTGGCATCCGAGTTGAACGAGTCGAACCCGGTTCCGTCTCCTGTTCTTTCAAAGTTCCCTCTCGCCTCGCTGTAATTAACCATCATCTTCATCATCATCACTTATTTCACATAACCTAATTGTTATTACTATTACTATTGTTATTAATTGTCTCTCATCTATTTATTATTTGGTTATATTTATATTAAAGTGAAATTTAATTTTGAGCTTCCTTTTGAGGGTGTGCTAAGTATTTGACATGTGAGGTTTGCTTCTATTGCAGGATAGGACTGGGAAGTTGGCCAATGGTGCAATTGCGAATCTCGTGGATGAGGTTGGAGGTGCTGTGGTCTATGAAGAGGGTCTTCCAATGAATGTTTCGGTTGACATGTCTATTTCCTTTCTTTCAATTGCTCGCGTTGGCGTAAGTCATAACTTCATTTCTTTGTGCCTTTTTCATTTCATGCCAGCCTGTGTAGTGTTGATTATGCTGTTTTCCTTCTGGTGAGAGGAAGAAATGGAAATTAATGATTGATAGTGGATCAAACCCTACTTTCTGTATATCAGATAAGCCCCACTCAGTTGATAGCTGAGTAATCGGTCTAAGTGCTTCATAATGATGACATCTACCACCATTATTATTAACAGAGTTAGATAAGTTAATAGAAAATCATCTATTTAAAAAATAATGGATCTATTTTAATCTTTTAACAGATAGAGTTCATATCGAAAATTAAATTAAAATAAAAGACAAATAGATTAGGTTTATTGAAAAAGATTTTAAGAGATAAAATATATTTTTTTCATAATGAATTTACGAGATTTTAGTTTTTTTTTTCTTAAACTTCTCATTATCAAACCTATTTAAATACCTTGTAAGGTATCTGTTTGGTTTAGGAATGAAAAAATTCACACAGTTCCAATAAAAATTTATAACTAAAATTAGTTTTGACACGAATCTTAATTATATCAAAATTAATTATTTCTAACTTTAAAACAAAATAAGTCTAAAGTGTTCTTATGAATACAGGCAAAAAAAAAAAAATTGCTTTCTATTTGGACACAAATTATCTGGTGCGCATCTCATCTGCCAAGTGACCAAGTCCATAGTTTCTTTGGAAATAGCATTGGGAAAGTTTGTGAATTGATAGGGAAAAACTTGTTACGCATATAAATAGGAGCATGTATTTATTTATATCTTGGTTTAAGCTGTTAGATATGTTTTGTTTTTTTATTTTTTATTTTTAAATCTTTCAGCCGTTGAATTAGAAATATAGATAGATGATATGAATAGACTGTTTGAATAGAGGAGAAAGCCTGCACTGCACTGTAACACTTTCCTACTAAACTGTTCTTAGTCAGTCCCTTCAGGGAATATCATACCCTGTACTTTTATTAAGGCTCAGAACTCCTAAGAACTGGTTTGTTGACATGTGTGGCGTTTGTAATCGCTTGCCATTGAACAAGTTCTTAAGATTTTTTGCTTCAGATTTCATCTACAACCGGGTTCTTTGCCTCACTACCAAGTTCCCAATTTCCCCTTGCCCTTTTCCTCTTTCCTTCATCTGTGTGCATCAACATGCATGCTTGCAATATGAACCTTATTGTTTAGGGCGTGACATCTACTTTTACATAATTTAAATGTGTTTATTGTATCTATGCACTTATTTTGTTGCAGGATGAACTAGAAATTACTTCTAGACTGTTGGGAAGGAAAGGAGGTTATTCTGGGACGATTGTTCTCCTTAAAAATAAAGCAACTGGAGAATTGATAGCTGAAGGTCGGCATTCACTATTTGGCAGACATAACAGCAAAATGTAATTCAACATGGTATATGTGTATAAAATATATGCAAGTATATGTAGTTTTTCTTTGTGAAACTGAATTGGATATGTGTCATTATTCATATATATATATATATATTCTTCATTGCTATATACAATGTGTGATTTTGATCGAGATATAGCCGGGTTATGAAAGAAAAATATGTCCTCTTTCATGCATATTAGAATTCCACTGTTTCAAACAGTGTTTATCTTTCTACTTCAGTTATATTCAACACAGCCTTCCTTCGTTTCCTACTGGAGGCGTAACACACATTATATGTAGCAATGAATAATGTTTCGTTACCTCATTTGTTAATTAATACTCCGTCTTTATCCCTTTTTAAAGTTTTAGTTACTCATAACTAGAATTAAACACTTACAATATTTTCTTTTAGTAGACATGTCGTAACGTCGTTCCTTTGATTTCCACGCTCGCAGAGCAACGAAGAATGTATGAGAGAGATATGAGTATATTGATAAAAGAGCGATGATTTTATTGAACTGAGGATGAGTCCTTTTATAATGGTCGGAACTCAAAAACCATTACAATCGATCTAATTAAAAGATTACAATAATGGAAAGACAAGAAGGACGATAAGATAAGATTCTTTCTGACAGGTGTATAGTAAAAGGAGGATAAGCTTTTCGGTTGATAAGATGTCTGCGTCTTGTCTTGGTCTTTAAAGGTTGTCGATTACTTCGATCTCTAAATCTTCAAATGATCACTTGTCTGTTTTGTTTTCTTCACAATAATTGCACTGGTGTACAGGATATTCTGGTAAAAGTTGGCATATACGCTTCTTTGTATTCGGAGGATTCTCCATCTTGTTATTTTTTATTTTGTCATAAAATTGATTAAAATAATTATAATTCCTTGGTGTTCTTCCAGGGAGTAAATTAAAGTTGTTGGGATCATAAAGTAGACCCATGCAGTTTCATCGTTATTTGCAATTATTCGAACCATTTCTTGAAAAATTATATTGTAATCTCGTGCCCTAATTCTTGAGATTGTCCTTAAAATTTCTTCTTCGTTTATTAGTTCTTTTGTTCAGATTCATATTCAAAGGGTTTCTTTGTAGTTCTTAGTCTTATTAGATTTATAGGCTGATAAAATTTATCTGGGTTTATTTGAGTTAAAGTAGAGTAACATCTTATAAAAACGTTATGCTATGTTACAATTCCAAAATAGGTCTTTACAACTTTCTTTGATGGTTCGGATAATTCCGAAATTTCTTCCATATTAGTTGAAGGGTAAATTGATTGAATTAGTCCAAATTGAAAAAGAGCTTTTACAAGTTTTGGGGGTGTTCCTGGGTATATTACTGCTTTGTTTATAGTAAAATGGGATATAAAATTTAAAGTGGGAATTTTTATATTACATTGATTTAAATTGTTTATAAGCTTTCGAAAATAAGTAAAATTGTCAATTAACTTAAACTGCTCTTTTGTAGATTTTTCGGTTTCTTTTTCTACTTCTTGGATTTTTATGATCTCCGTAAATTTTTTCTTTTCTTCTGAAATTTCCTTGACTTCTTTTGCTTTTTCTCTTTCTTTTAATGAGAGTTCTATTTTTTCTATTCTTGTCTGAAAGTTTTCTAACTGGATGAAAATTTTTGTAAAATTTTCAGTTACTTGTTTTGTCCATAAATTTATATTTAATTTTATGATTTGGAATTTCATTCCAACTTGTTCTAGAAATGAATTACTCGGATTACTTGTTTCTTCTTGAGAAACTTTACATGGCTGAATAACGGTGCTATTTGATTCCATCTGCTTAAAAAATCAGCAATAAGGTTATTTTTTCCTTTAATAAATTCTATTTAATAATCATAATAAAACATATCAGACTGCCATTTAATCAACATTTTATTGGATAATTTTTTATTTTTTATTCCTTTATTTAACCAGCTTTTTACTTGAGTATTATCGGTTTTTATTATAAATTTTGTTCCTATTATAAATAGTTCAAATTTTTCTACAGCTTTTATTATGGATAAAAATTCTTTCCAATTTGAATGATATTTTGTTTGTGATTCATTAAACTTACCACTTGCATATCTGGTTATTAATTCATTGTTTTCTTTGTCTTTATAATATAATGCTGCACCCCAATAATTTTCTGAGGCGTCAGTATATATTATCCATTCTTCATTACTCATTGGTATATTTAATTTTGGTAAATTTTGACATAACAATTTTATTTGTTCAACTATTTTATTATTTTCTTCATTCCAATCCCATTTAGTTGTTTCTCCAGCTAATTTTGATATTTTGGAAGTTAATTTTGTTAAATATGGTATATAATTTCTAACTTGATTTATTAAACCTAAAAAAGATTGTAAGTCTTTTTTGTTTTTTATATTTTTAAAATCTAAAACTTTTTTGCTTATATGCTCTTGGAGTTTTATTCCATTTGATGTAATATTTTGTCCTAAAAATCCTATTTTTTCTTTTCTTAGTTTCATTTTTTTAGGTGATATATTTAAGCCTTTTTCTTCAATAATTTTTACAAATTGTTCTAAGTGATATTCATGTTCAGTTTTATTACTTGAGAATATTAATATATCATCTATATATATAACTGCAAAGCTTCTTATGGAAATTAACATTTTTGAAACAAATTCTTGAAATATACTTGGGCTATTATGAAAACCCATTGGTAAAACATTCCATTCATATGTACTGAAAGCGGTAAATTTTTTAGTATTCTCTTCCAATTTTATTTGAAAAAATCCTGATTTACAATCAAATTTACTAAATATGGTTTTTCCTTTTATTAGATTAAATAATAGATCCATTTTTGGTATTAGATATCTATTTCTTATAGCTAAATCGTTTAACTTTTTATAATTTATTACTAGTCTCGATTTTCCTCGTTTTTCTTCATTATGGTTCATGACTATCATTGCTGGTGAGGAATAGCTAGATTGGCTTTCTCTAATTAGATTATATATTTTCATTTCTCTTATATGTTTTTCAAATTCTTTTCTGTTTTCCATAGTCCAAGGATATGGTTTACTATTTACTTCCTTATCATAATCTTTTAGTTCTATTTTTGCTACACGTTTTTATTTTTCTCAGTGTATTAAAGAATTTTCACTATAATTTTCAATAATTCTTTCTTCAATAGTTTTATTTTTTATTGTCTGAATATTTAATACTGCCATTAATTGGTTTATTTCTATAGGTTTATTATTTGGTAGAAATTGAACTTCATCTTCGTTTTGTTTTCTTTGAAAAGCTTCGTCCTTTCTTCTATAAGGATTTGTTATTCTTATTCCCCAAGCTTCATGTTTACATGGTGTTGTAAGGATAATAGCTTTTTTGTATAAAATGAACTGGGTAATATTGACTTAAAAAATCTAATCCTAAAATAATATCACAAGTAGGTTCGTTATATAGATTTAATTCTTTTATAACTAATTCGTAATCTCCTATTTGTATTTTTACATCTTTTGATTCTTGTTCGATTATATGGATTTCCTTTCCTACACTTTCCATTCTTAAAATTTTTTCTTTTCTTTTTCATAATTCTGGTGGTAGCACATTATATTTAGCAACACTTAAATTTGCTCCAGTATCTACTAAGGCGTGATATTTTCTAGATCTATATTTTTGGTAATTAAATTTGACTAGTATATAAAACAACTGTCTACTCATTGATATCTAGGGATTATTAAAGCTTGATAATTTATGGTTATCATTATTCTATCTTTATGAATTCTATATGGTTTTAACAATTCTAATATATCATTACCAATTATTAATTTTATCTTGTTATTTTTATTTTCCTCTACCCAAAATTTTATTTCTTTTATATCTCTTTTATTAAATCTTAGAATGGAAACTATTTTTATTCCTTCCTCTATCATTTCTAAATTATCTTCAGTTAAATTTTCTTCAATATAACTTTTATGTAATTCAGGGTTCACTAAAGTTATAACTTCCTTCCATATTGCTTCCTTTTTTACTTCTAATTTTATTAGAATTTGTTCTTGATATATTTCTGACCTTATAGTTGTTAAGTTTGAATTTATTGGTATTTCTGCTAATAAATTTCTTTGATCTGTATTACTAAATGATCTACTTATTACAGGTGTTCTTGGTCTGTGATCTAAACTTCTTCGAGGATTAATATTTATATTTATTGAAGGTGTATTTACTCTTATCATTCGGTTTCCTATTTCATCATTTGTAATAATTCTTTTTGGTTCTATTAAGTTTTTATAGTTTATTATTTTATCAAGTTCAATTTGTAATTGTTCAGGAATTGTAATATTTTTTCTTTCTTTTGGTAATTTTCTTAATATTGGTAAAAAGTTCTTTTCTATAGTTATTCTTCCATGCGTTTTTTTTATATATAGTATGTTCATTTGTAAAAACTAATCCTATCATAGCGATTATACTTGTAGTTCTAGCTTTATCTAACATTTTAATTCCATTTAGTCTGTGGTATATTAAAATGGATTGATCTATATGTTCATCTGCTCTTGATATAGCAAAATTTGTATTTAAAGTAAATTTTAGTTTTTGGTATATTAAATTTCCAGTTAACATTCCTAGTATACTATCATTTACACTATTTATTATTCTTCCATCTGTTATAAGTAATTCTATTGGAGAATTTATTCCTTCCTTAAAATAAGCTTTTACTAATAATTGTACTCCTGTTATATAAATTTCGGTAACTTCATCTTTAAAGGGTAATTTTTCAATTTCTCTTTCTATCAAATTTTTGCTTATTAATGGTATTCTAAGTATACCTTATGTTAGAGTTGATTCTATTAGATGTTTTCTCTCTAAAACTACACAGGCGCTTTTTTGTTTCCTTTTTGATTTTAATAATCTACTTACTTTTTCCATAAATCCTTTATTTTCTATTTCGTTTGGTTTTAAATTTAATTTTATGTCTTTTATTTTATTATATTGTTCTTCGTTAAATGTAATTCTTCTATGAACTTCTGCTTCATTTATATTTCTATATTCTTCATATTCAGAATTACTAGATGAGGGTTCTTCTATGGATTTCATCATATATATTTTATAATTTTCATCAATATAGTCGTATCCTTCTTTATCTTCTTCTTCTGAACTTTCTATCTCTTTTATTTTATATATTTCTATATTTTCATTTTCTATATCACTAAATTCTGGATTTTCTAATTCTATTGGTTCTAGTTGGTTTTCGTAAGCAACATTTAATATATTTATTCTTTTTATATTCCTTTTTTCTTTACATTCTATACTTATATATCCTATTTTTCCACAATTGTAACATTTACATTGTTTAGGAAATTTTTTATAATTCATATTTTTCTTTCCTTTTTGGAAAAACTTTCTAGGTTTATATTTTTTAAAGTATTTATTTTTTGAATATCGTTTAAATTTATATTTCGGTTTATAATGTTTTTTTCTTATACTTTTATAGTTACATCCTCATTTCTGTGGTTTTTCTATGTCTCTGCATCTTAAAATGGTTTTATTTGTTTTGTAATATTTTAAATTTCTCCATGACTGTTTACATTTGTCTGATAGATATTCTTTTAAATAAAATTCTCTTCTACCCATTATGTCTAAATATATCATTAATTCGGGTTTTTCTCCAAAAGCTTTGTTATAATCTACTAAGATTGTTTCTGAAATTAATTTTGGCAGTTTTCTATAAAATAATTCTAAATAAAATCTTTGGATTGTGTAATTCTCAAATCTTACTTCATAAAAGTATTTTTTAAATTTACAAATATATCCATTTAAATGTTCGGGATTTAGAGAACAAATTTCTATTTGATGTAATTTTTCTATAGCTTTTTTTATCTTTGTATTTTCGTTAAGTGTTACACTTTGTCCTATGAATTCATTTCTTAATACTTGCTCGTATCTTCGTATTAATAAGGCATAAAATTCTCTTCTAGTTGTATAAGGGTCTTCAATTTATCTTACATTTTCCCTAGATTCATGGGTTTTACTTTTCCACCAATTTTGTACATTTCCAGTGAAACTTGTTTATATTAACATGCTCGTGACATTTATATCTATATTTCTACTTATTAAAGCTACTAGTTGACTTTTACTCCCTTCTTCGATACGTCTTTCTATATCTTGATTACAGTCTATTTCTAACCAAATTCTTGTATTTGGTATATTTCTGGTTTCGTATTGTTCCAGTGGTGTTGGATGATTTTTTTCTTTTTTATAGTTTATTTCATATTCTTCTTTTATATTTTTTAATGGTTCCTTATGGAAGTATTCATCTATATTTTCCTTTAGAACTGTACCTTCTTTTGTTCCATTTGTTCATTCTGTTCCCTTATTTTTCGGTTCATCTTTTACTTGATCTACATTAATTTGTCTATAGTCATAATCTTGTATTTTAATCATATCTCTAAATTCTTTCCTTATACTTTCTAAATTTTCTTCTTCTTTTTCCATTATTTCCTCAATTTCATCGTATTCTTCATTTACATTTAGCATATTTATAACTTCTTTCGGTTTGATTATTTCTAAAAGTATATTCATCTCAAATCCTATATTACATGCTATTTCTGCAACTTTACTATTTTCTATTTGTTCCATTTGTATATTTTTCTCATTTTCTACTAAAGCTTTTCCATATCTTTCCTCGTATCTATTTCTTTCTATCTTTTCTATTTCATTAAAAATTGTCCATAAATTTTTATTTATTATTTCTTGTCCTTTTTTTATTTCTTCAGTTATAATTCTATTTTGCTTTATATTTTCATCCATTGTTTGTTGCCTAATTTGTTTTTCATTTAATTCTAACTCATCCAATATTTTTATCATTTTTATTGCAGGGTTGTTTATTACAGGCTCTAGTTTACTAATTCCTAGTGCATCTTTTATTTGTTTTAATTCTTCTTTTATAACCTGCAGCTCTTTATTGTTATTTTTTATATCTATTTTTAACTCATATATTTTTTGTTTTAAGGGT
This sequence comes from Canavalia gladiata, assembly GCA_037954105.1. NCBI lineage: Eukaryota > Viridiplantae > Streptophyta > Magnoliopsida > Fabales > Fabaceae > Canavalia > Canavalia gladiata. The sequence continues at coordinate 38,468,037 of CM075664.1, read as the reverse complement.
TTTGAAAATTCGATTAGTCTTTTTATTTTTGTTTTTTTGGGTTCATCTTCTATTATTTCTCTTAATTCTTTTGGTAAGTCTTTTAATACATCTTCTATACTATAATTTTCTAGTTTTTCTTTTATATTTTTATTTATATAACATCCTAACTGCTTCATTAAATACATGTTAACCCAATTTATTTGGTTAAAAGTACTATCTCCTTCTCCTCCCAAGACAAAAGGAGTTAATAAGCAATCTAAATTTTCCATATTATAATTTATAAAAGAATTTTTTGGTAATTCATTTTCATCAATTCCATACATTCTCGGTTCAATTATTTTTAGACTATTCATTTAATTCTTCCTTTAAATATTTTAATAATTCTTTCAATTTATTTATAACTTCTAAATCTAAGTTTTCTGGTCTATTTACTATTTTTAAGGTTTCTTTTATAGATTTTATCTCCTTTTTAATTTTCTTTTTTGTTCTAAGCATATAAATATTATAAAGCAAAGCAAAATTAAACTGAGATAATGTATACAGAAACAGAATATGTATTCTGGAAAGCAAAAGGGATAAAGGTTTCATATTAATTAACTTCCAAGGCTCTGATACCATTCTTCATTGCTATATACAATGTGTGTTACGCCTCCCGTAGGTAACGAAGGAAGGTTGTGTTGAATATAGCTGAAGAAGAAAGATAAACACTGTTTGAAACAGTGGAGTTCTAATATACATGAAATATAGGTTCTTCATGATGATACAATTACTCTACTCTAATATTTTATTTTGTCAACTTAATATTTTGTTTGGTTTATATTTTGGTTCTTGAAGGATGAATTATATTCTTTTATGTTTTGTTGTTTTTGGTAGAAACAAGAAAAACAATAGAAAAAAAGAAAGTATTTTTTTTAAGGTTTGAATGCAAAAGAAAAAAGAAAGAAAAGAAATATTTTTTTAGGATCTACTTGAAAATTATTTTTTAAAATTGAAGTGAAAATGGAGGAAGAAGTTTGATTTCTTATTTTTGTTTGTTTTTAATGTTTAAATTATTAAATGATTTTAAAAAATAAAAATAAAAATATTATAATATTAAAAAATAATATAATAAACAATCAAAATTTTAAATTTAATTTGATTTTTTAATTAATATAAATTAAAATTATTAATTTATTTATACTTATTCTTCTTTTTCATTTATCTATAAAAGATAAGAGAGTTTTTCTTTCTTATTTTTATTTATCTAAATAATTTATTTTTATTATATTTTTCATATTTTTATTTTATTTTATTTTATTTTTTCTTCCTATTTCATACATTGTTCAAATAAAACATTAATCAAATTTTAAGTGACATCAAAATCAATCTTCTCCACATACATTATGAAATTAAGAAATTATGAACTTATTTATTTTTGTGTTAGATAATTAATTTTTATATTTTTAATATAAAATATATATTTAAAAAATACATAGGTTAAATTAATTTATATATATTTTAAATTATTTAATAATTTAATTATAATTTAATTTTAAATTATTGATGTTATTTTCTATTATTAGGAAGAAGTTTTTTATATTAAGTTAATCTTAATTTTATACTATTAAGAAACTAAACTAATGTCAATTTTTTAGGATTTTATTTAAAGATAATGAGAAATGAAATGGAATAAAATGATCACATTTTATTAATTGGAAAGCGAACATATTAGTAAATATCTCATCAAACGTGAACATATTTATAAAAGCTTGCTTCAGCATTATTACTTTAGAAATAAAAAAACTAAAGGTATATTGTATGAAATAAAATTGATTTAATAAGAGTTATATATTAACATAACCGATCATCTTAAGATTGAGTGCTTAAAATCATAACTGCTTTAAAATTTAATAATTTCTTTCACTTATATTAATTTTACTTCTCTTGATTTAAATTAATCGCATGCTCAAAGGTTCAATATAGTGTTTAAAAGAGTTTAAACACCATATTTACAAATCTTGAATTTCGTGTTACTTTTTTATTTTATCCATTTTTATCAATTAAAAATTTAATAAACTAAATCAGTTTCATCCATTCTTACAAAATCTAAATTGATGCAATTTATATTTTAAAAACTAGAATTCATGTCAAACCTGTACTTCAAATACGAAAATCATCTATTGTTCTTTTTTAAGAGACGTTTAATCTATAGATTTTTTTTTTTCATTTCTGATAATCATATTTTCCTAAATATTATTTAAAAATATAATTATTAATAATATCATAAATATATTTTGTAGCATACTTTAAAAATCTTTAAAATATTGTTTGGAATATAAATAAATTCTCTGTATCTTCATAACAAATTTAAATATTATAAAATCTCATTAAAATGTTTCTAAAATATTTATACTAACATAAAAATTCAACACTTTCAACTTAAAAATCCTAAAACACTTAAAATCTTGTAGTAAACATTCCTAAAATTACACTTCAGAGTCTAAATCACACTAAAATGTACTACAAAAGATGAGGTCATTTCGGTAATTGGCAACCAATACACCAACCAACCAACCCATTCTGCTAGTCACTGAAGACGTCCACAGCAAGAACTCCGTCTCCGCGGCCATGTCAACGTTGTCATCCACCATCGCTCTCGGCGGAGCAACCGCCACGAAACCCCTCTTATTACCCCAAAATCACCGTGGCAGAGTGGCGAACTTCCACCCTCCCAAACCCCTCCTCACCCCCCTCAAGAGAATCGAATTCGAATTCCCCAGCGCCTCAGCTTCAACTTCAACTTCCCTGCGCTCCTTTCCACGCCTTCGTGTTTCTTCCAATGATGCCCACTTCAATTCGGCACCGGAAGAAAGCCACCACAATCAGCAACCGAGTTTCACAGAGTTCATCACTTCCGAGAGAGTCAAAGTGGTGGCCATGCTTGGTCTCGCCCTCGCTCTCTGCAACGCCGATCGTGTCGTCATGTCCGTCGCCATCGTGCCCTTGTCCCTCGCCAATGGATGGACCCGCGCTTTTGCTGGAATTGTTCAGGTGGGTCTTCCTCTCTTTCTTTCTCAAGCACACACACGCACACCAGGTGTTTGAAGAATTGACTCCGGTGATTTTTTAATATTCTTTGGGAATTGCGTTGGTTGTTGATTTGATGGTTTATTTATGGTGGTGCAGTCATCTTTTCTGTGGGGGTATCTGGTTTCGCCAATAGCTGGAGGGGTGTTGGTGGATCACTATGGTGGCAAAGTGGTGATGGCTTGGGGTGTGACCTTGTGGTCCCTCGCTACTTTTCTCACTCCCTGGGCTGCTGAGACCTCCCTTTTGGCTCTTCTCGCTGTTCGTGCTTTGCTTGGCATCGCCGAAGGAGTTGCTCTTCCTTCCATGAATAACATGGTCGCCAGGTAAGGTATTCTATGTTTCATGCCCTTTCTACCCTGCACAAAAGTTTCCAGATGGTAACTATGTCTATATTTGCACAATAATATGGTTATACCATGGGTTGTTAGTTTTTATTTTATGACATGGCATGACATCTATGAAGCACAGATACTCAAAAAATGGCAAAGTATCAATGTCATATGCACATCCAATATCAGTATGAATATGATACACCTAAATACAAATCCAAGAAGTATTTTCTATTTTTTTAATCTATTGCCTAATATTTTTGGGACAAGTATGATACTTTGAATAAAACTAAAATTATGTATGACTTAAATATGGCAGTATCTTATCCTTAAAGTTATAGTAAATAGTAGGCAATTGTGTAGAGCCAAGACTTCTTTTGAATAGGACTAATGGTGCTTTGTGACATTGTGACATGAGTTTGGGGAAATTATGTAATTTTGTGATATGTTCGTGGAGGAAAGAATATACTCTGATATGGGCAAGGGAAAGATATGTATTCTTGTAAATTATGATCATCATCCACAGATATGGCTTTGTATTAATGAGAAATGGTCTATGTCTCTTCACAAGTATTGTGAATTCATGTAAAGCATGTTTTCTTTAAATTCTTAATATATCTAGGCCATACTCCTATATTCTTACATCCGTGTCATATTGTGCCTGTCTTGTATTGAGTATCTCTGGTTCATAGCATGATGCTCTTTGTTATCACTTTGTAATGCCCCATTTTTTGGTTCTTCTGTTTAGATGGTTTCCTCAAACTGAACGAGCAAGGGCTGTTGGAATCTCAATGGCAGGATTTCAGCTTGGATGTGCAATAGGGCTTACACTGTCTCCCATTCTCATGTCGCAAGGTGGTATATTTGGTCCATTTGTGATTTTTGGGTTGTCTGGGTTTCTTTGGGTGTTGGTGTGGTTGTCTGCAACATCAAGCACTCCTGACCGGAGTCCTCAGATATCAAAATATGAGCTGGAGTATATATTGAATAAAAGGCAAAAGTCTTCTCCAGTGGAGGCAGCTAAACCCAAGAAAGTTAAAGTGATCCCTCCTTTCAGGCGCTTGCTTTCAAAGCTGCCAACATGGTCTCTAATCATTGCAAATGCCATGCATAGTTGGGTAATGCTTCACATTTGTTGCATCTGTTTAATTTTTGTTGCTGGTGTTCTTACTTGGAACTGATAATTGTCATATTTGATAGCAAATTATCATTTGTTATGCCCAAATTGGATTCAATTATCTTATAACATGAGGTAATCCTTACCTTCTGTTCCCATTCTTTGATAAAAAAAACATAATAGATCTTCCTTAAATGGGGCTCAGGAGCCCACACTTATTTTCTTTCATGCAAATTCATATTTGTTGGTCTTTTTAATTTTTTTCCCTTATTTTTCAGGGATTTTTTATTGTTCTTTCTTGGATGCCCATATACTTCAACTCGGTAAGGCTTTAATATTTAGTTTTGTGATTGTCAAATATCAAGCAATTAAAATATTTTGAAATCAACTCATAAACCATGTATAAATGATTTTCCATTATAGGTGTATCATGTGGATCTTAGGCATGCAGCATGGTTTAGTGCTGTTCCATGGGCTGTGATGGCTATCATGAATTACCTTGCTGGCTTGTGGTCAGATATGATGATACAAAGTGGTACAAGTGTCACTTTGACTCGTAAGATTATGCAGGTATGTTGCCTATACTAGAAAAGGTAGGAGAGGTATGTAACATACCAGAAGAGTAGACCCTAAATTTAGCTCTTGATATAGAGGAATTGTGCATTTGTCAATTACATACTGATGTGGATCCATTTGCTGGCCATCAATATTAGAAAGGAAAGTAGTTACAGTAGATATAATATAATTAGAGTTTGATTTGTTTCCTTTATTTGTAAAATCATTTTGATTGATCATGATTCAACAATTTAGGATTTGTTTTATTAGATTATATCATTTAGGATTTCTTTCCTTTGTACTGACAGTCTTTCAAAGGACTGTCAATATTCAATAACAAACAAGCAAGTATTCTCAAAATTAGATATCTTAGAAGGGGTCCTACCAAGGATGAGTCTGCTTCCGTAAAATTTAGATTCACTATAGGTTGTAAGAAGAATTCTTCCACGTCTAGACGACTAGGTCCTAGACTAAGGTCCATAACAGCTTGGCACTAGAGCTGGTTGCCATGGCTGACATGGAGAATTTGTCAACCAAATTGGATGCCTTTATGCAAAAAATGGCTACACGACAACAGTGTGTTAGAAGAGCTGATGGCAGAACTTTTCTTTGCAGTTTGTGGACTAGAAAATGGATCAATCCAAGATGACATAGAAGGACAGGCCAATAGGGTAGTGGTGGCGGAGATTGAAGATGAAGATCAAAGCATGGATCAGAAGCATAGTTTGGGATCCATGATACAAAGGTACTCCAAAATGGAATGTCCTACTTATGATGGCCCTAATGATCCTTTAGGGCAATTGATGTGAGAGATTCTTCACCAATCAAAGAACAGTTGAAGGAGATAAGATGGGCTTAATTGCTTTTCATCTCTTGGGTGAGGCATAACTATGATTTGATTGAATGGAGCAAGAGGAGACAGAACATGGTTTGATGCATTTTAAATAAAGAGTATTGCCATGTGAGATTTGGGCCAGCACGAATCTATGGTAGGCTCTAGTACCATGTTAAAAATTGGGTTTGGGCCTAACTCAATCTCAAAAGTTAACTTATAGGGTGAGGTTTGCCCTCGTATTATATACTCATGGTTGGCCTTAGATAATGTGGTACTTGCAATACACCTCTCTCATGTTCAGAACTAGACATATGAGTGTGAAGTTTGGAAGATTGAACATCTATGGGTGGCCCATCAATGAATCTATGGTAAACTTTGATACCATGTTAGAATTGAGTTTGACCCAACTCAACCCCAAAAACTAGCTCCTAGGGTAAGGTTTGCCTTGATATTATATATACTCATGGTTGACCTTAAACAATGTGGGACTTGCAGTAAATCCCTTGGGAGAACTCACCAACCTTAAACAACAAGGGTCTGTTGAGGAGTATCAACACCACTTCCAATCACTCCTGGCTTGGACGTCTAATTTTAAACCTCATCAACAAGTGGACCTCTTTATCGCTGGGTTGATAGAAGAGCTTAGAGTTGATATTTAGATGCAGCAGCCAGGGAACCTTGGAATTGCCATGAATATGGCTTGGTTATTAGAATGCAAACAAATGGTTTATGAAGAAACTCTAACCTCACAAACCACCAAACCTCCCACTAGTGTTTCTCTGATCTCCATTTACACGAGTTCTAATGTAAAAGGAGAGGGACAAGCAACAAAACAAGTTGGGAGCAGCAATGGGGTAGCCTCGTCTATGCAGATTTTCAAACAAATGACTAGGCTAAAAATGGCAGAAAGGAGGGCAAACTGTGATGAATCCTATTCGATAGGACACAACTGTAAAAGGTTGTTCTAGATAGAAGATCCTGATGATGAAAGGGAATTAAAAGAAGATGTGATTGATGCTAAACAAATTTGGAGTGGAGGGTTGTAGGCATGCCCTATCCAGAATTTGAGCTTAAGGATAAGCTCAAAGCCGGGTAAGGTAGTAATGATGTGGATTGGAAAAGGAAAAAAGTGACAGTAGATATAATATGAGTTTTATTTGTTTTCTTTATTTGTAAATTCTCTCTTTGATCATGGTTCAATAATGTAGGTTTTGTCTTAATAGATCATATCATTTAGGATTTCTTATCATTTAGGATTAGTTTCCTTTTATTAACTAGGATCATCTCATTTAGGATATCTTTCCTTTGTATTAACAATCTCTGAAAGGGCTGTCAATATTCAATAATTAACAAACAAAAATTCTCAAAATTAATTGTCTTAGAAGGGGTTTTGTCAAGGACGAGTCAGTCTGCTTCCCTAAAATTTAGATTCCTTATAGGTCGTAAGAAGAATTCTTCCGCATCTAGACCTATGACTAGGTCCTATGCTAAGGTCCCTAACACGTACTTTTATTTCTAATTTAGTTAAAAAGAGATTGTTTTACTGGAACAATGTGTTAGGCATTGTTAGATAATAGTTAGTTAGTTATCTCCTCTTTACTTGTTAGTTGGAAATAACTAATTAGGTTCTGTAAAGTGTATAAATAGAGGCAGGGAGCAGGGAAATGGGAGGTAAGTTTTGGAGAGGATTGGGGCCTTTAGGCATTGGGAGAGAACCAGATCTCTCGAATACTTGGACTGTAATGCTCTTTTCTATTAATAAAGAGTCTTTCTTGTAATTCTGATCTGTTTCCTAACACAATGTTATGACAAACTGCTCCTGGAGTATATCTTTTGAGAGAATTAGAGATAGAGGGCAACTAGAGTGGCCATCTATGGATTTGGAATTTAATAACTACAATGAGTGATTGTTTGGTTCTTATGCATAAATATCTTGCTGTCTCAAGTTATTCCAATATCTTTCTTCTTTGTAAATCCATCAATTTTTTTACTTTATTTTTACAGAATTGTCATCTTTGAAATGCAAGATCATTGGGATATAAGCAGTTAATTACTGGTTTTCCTTGCTGTTGGAGGCTTAAAGCAAGGGAATTAGGTGCTTTTAAAACATGAAAGCACTTGGTGGTGTATCTGAAAATTGGAATCATGTATAAGAGTGAGAATGAGTTTGATTATCTAGCAGACTGTTTAAAGTTTGACCTATCCTGTCTTTTATACTAAATAGATAGAATTGAACCTCTTAAAAAGTCTTTTTAAATAGTTAAACTTGGACTTATAAAAAAAATATGTTAAGCTTATTCAGTAACCTATTTATAATGTGTGTGCATATATATATATATATATATATATATATATATATTATAATTTTATAATTTATTTCAATATAATATATTATATTTATATAATTTTTTCATTGGAGGGTTTTAAACCCGTGAGCGTTTTTAATCATTTATGTATATAGTTTTAAAACTATTTATTGATGTTATTATACTATAGGCTTTTAAACAAGCTCATAAGTCCGGTAGACCTTAAAATAAGCATGTGAAGGTAATAGACATAAATTCAGACCTAAAAATTTTAACATAGGTCAAGCCTACACACAAAGTCTATCCAGTCATGACCTATTTCCAACCCTAATCATATATTTTAAGTCTTTAGTTTTGTATGGTACACAATGGCTGCATTTGATTCATGTAGCTGATCCTATCTAGTAGGAAAAAGCTTTAGTAGTTGTTGTAGTTTACTTTATTTTCTATACTTATATCATAGTTTGGATTTAGCTCTTCTTGCTGTATATTAGTATTAATGGATAATGCTTATTCTTCACTTTCACTGCAGTCCATTGGTTTTGTTGGTCCTGGACTTTGCCTCATCGGTTTAGCAACAGCAAAAAACCCCTCAATTGGTTCTGCCTGGCTTACTTTAGCCTTTGGCCTGAAATCCTTCAGTCACTCGGGTTTTCTTGTGAACCTTCAGGTTTCTGATTTCAATCATGTGTAAAATAAATATATTTTTGGTAAGAAGTCACCTTACTCTAATATAATATTCACTTTCTTTATCATCGCAGGAGATTGCACCACAGTATTCTGGTGTTTTACATGGTATGCCTTCATCTGATTCTTATAAACTGGTGGGAATTGTATATATATAGGGGTTTCAAAACACATATCACTAATATTGGTCATGCATTTTTATCAGTAAATACATTTTAACTGGTTTGGAGCCTGTGTTATGTTATTTCTAGGTGTGATGTGTGATAAAGGGTAAACTGGTTGCTATGATTTTTGGTCTAGAATTAGGTAATTTCTTGACTAGTGTAGGAACTAAATTGAAGAGCTTCTCTCTTGTGCTATTTAACCTATTGAAATTTTTTAGACCAAGCTGTGCTGTAGTAATATAAACTATAAAACCCCTGGCAATGCCCTTCATGAAATTTCATTTAGCTTGGGTAGACATAAGACGGGGAGTAACCTATTGGTCCAGACTTTTAACACCCAATGGAACTTCTACTGCGTTGTAGTGGCATAGGCGGGGAGATTAGGATGAATTATGTACAAAATAAGATCTCTTATATTGAGGATTTTCTTGATTTCTTGTTCTAGGCATCTCAAATACTGCTGGAACATTGGCTGCTATAATTGGAACAGTTGGAGCTGGTTTTTTTGTAGAGCTAGTTGGTTCCTTCCCAGGATTTCTGGTGCTTACATCACTCCTTTATTTTCTTGCTGCTATTTTCTACTGCCTATTCTCTACTGGAGAAAGAGTGAATTTTGATGATCCTGGTGAGTATAAATGCAATGCTTATCTTTCAACGTGTGTACTAGTTTATTTGTTTGGAACTTTTTCCTAGCGTACTAGTTTTGCTTTTGAGGATATTGGTATTCTTGGTGTTTTCTGCATGGTCTTGCAAAACACTGCTAAACAACTTCTGAAAAAATTACTCTATCTCTGTCACGTGTAGGGAACATATCAAGTAAGTAGAGGGATTTATTTTGAATGTAAAAAGAACAAATATAATATTAGATGTTAGAAAAGTCAAAATTAAACATGAAGTCATGTGATCTTTAAAATTAACTTCTAATCTTAACCATCTATCAATTTGCTCCTCTCCCCTTTCTAGATATGCTTTCTCTTAAGGTGCATGTGGGATTTCTTATTGTCGTTATGGTAAAAGCTGGACTCCTATTAATTAGTAAATTGCTGATGAAATATATCTCAAACTCTTTGGGCAGTTGCATGAAGAGAGCTGGAAACTAAGTGTACTGTACAGTTAAATTTTTTGTATATGAAAGGAGATTAACTGAAGAATGACAGAGATGGTTATATATTCTGACTGTCATGCATGTAAAAGAGATACCAACCGTCTACCAGGTGTAAAATCTGTGTACAGTTTGTTTCTTGCTTTCCCTTAAACATTGAGGGTCTCTGTTTTGGATGCATTCGGAGTTGTAGGATTTCAATGGTTTGGAGAATACAGTCAAGAAAAATAAAAGGGAACAAAAAGAAAGGATTGGGTAATAAGGTTTCTTCGTTGTCCTTGTTCATGGAATCCGCTACGCACACTCTACTTCAATATCCTTCTTCCGCCAACATTCTTGGTGGAATCACTGGCAAATTTCTATGGTAACTGCTGGCTCAGTAAACAGCTGCTCGCATGACTTAAGAATGGATCCCGAATTTAACTCAGGGTAATGCTTAAATTTCATATCCATTCTTTTTAGACACAGCTTGAACATAACTTCGTATCCATGAAAGGATCTATTCCCCTTATGACTTTGGTTTCTTTCCTTCTAAATTTTGGCTGTACTTGATTTTGGTAGAGCTGGGAAATAAGGAGGAAAATAAATTTGTATGAGAATATAGCAAAGTTTAGATGAAGGACAATTCAAATGTTTTTAAAACTAAATTCATCATTTGAATCGATGAAATTTTGATTTATTAATCTTAGTTAAATCTTGATTAAATTGGTATGTGTAATTTTAGACATGCTTGTGCGAATGCGCATATAATAAATTAAAAATAGAAGAGTTTATTACATATAGAATTATGCTAATAAAATAGCTTTTAATGCACTAAAATTCCTTTGAACTCGGAAAATGATGTGGGTTTTATATTTTATTTAATAAGTTTCATTTATAATTTTGTGAATTTGGGTAAATTTCAATTAATAATAAATAATGTGTTGCAATTATTTCATTTACATACATTAATAACATAAACAGGGTGATGGGTAGTTGAGACTTATCCGCATGTTTGGATTCAATGTACCGGTTTTCTTGCGGTCCTTCAATTCTGGTCCAATTATAAAAACAAGGGTGTTACTTTCGTCATTCCCCCCTCTTTCGGACACAGCGTTTCTCACCTTCCTTCTAATTTCTTTTTTATTTTCAAATTGTCCGTCGGAAATAAACTTTCAGAAGTGTAATTTTTTTATTTTTGGAAGTTAAATTTTGGATGTATTTGTATAGAATAATGTTTCCGAAATTTAACTTCCAGAAATGTTTTTTTACAATTTGAAAATTAATTTTTTGAAGTATATTTTTATACTTTTAGAAGTTAAATTTCGAAAGTTGTATACATCTGTTGAAAGGTAAATTTGGAACCAAAATTTATCAAAAAAATAAAGGCGGTGTGAATAGAAAAAAAATGTGGAAAGTAATACCCTAAAGACAATGGATAACTCCATTGTTCACAACTTTTTTATTCAAATTTGACCAGGTTCCGATATTTGTATCTATTTTTACATGCTTTATCAGGCATGGGTTATAACCAGTCAAATTATGTTAGGTATGAATTAACTATTCATTTTATTTTGATGAACTTTTTTTTCCATCAACAAATGAAATGATATGTTGTGCTTCATAATTTATGAGTTTCATTTTTTGATTTTTTAAGAATAAAGATTTTTAAATGTATAATTATTTGATTTCTTTATACATTAATATCTTGTTTATATATATATTGAATTAAGACATTAACTCTTTGTATATGGGTTTAAGAGATTTTATATGCCATGAAATTTATCATGAATTATGTTAGTGAAAATTTATATAAAACATCAAAGAAAGTTGCCTGAACCAGTTGAGACTTAATCTATTTGTATGAACAATATGTAAAATCAATCTCCCAGCTGTCTTTCTCAATTGATTTTCTAAACTTGAAGTTGAATTCTTTGAAAATTTTGCTTTTCAGTATCCATTTAAATTTTTACACACTTTAATTATCAAGAATCCCCTTCAATTATAATCACATCCAATAAATTTAATTTAGTGAATTAATACATGTTAAGTTCATTCCTTGTGTGACAATATCCTTCTTCTATTATATTACATTGCACTTACCGGAGGTGATTGTCAACTCATATTTGCATGGATAGCAACCTCACTAGCTATACCCTTTCTCACTAGGTACTTGTATATTCGTACCTAAACTTATTACTTGCATTTTATCTAACTTGGATATGGTCTTTTATTGTGTTTATTTGACAAAGTAATGACGTATAAATGCGGTTATAATATTAATATAAATGATAAAAATTAATAAAATTATTAATTACAAAGAGAATAAAAAAAATTGACTTAGAGAAAATATTAAAAGATAATGCAATTCTTAATTATAAAGCATTAAAGTAAGATTCATTAACTTAATTTAAAAATTATTCCAAAAAATTAAATTATTGTTATAAAATAATATTATATATATATATATATATATATATATATATAAATAAAAGAGATCAAATTATTTTAAGAGTAATTTTAACAAAAGTTATTTGTTTAATAACTCATATAAATAATTAAATTTTATCAATTCAAATATTAAATTAATAAATTACATTATATAGATCATCTTTATCAAATTTCATAAAATTTAAAAATATTTGATATTTCAAAAAATAAATTTAAATTACTAAATAATATACCTTTTATAATATTCGTTAATTTAAATTTATTTAATAAAATATTAAATTTTTTAAAATTTTATAAAATTTTGTAAAAATAATTTTATATGATATAATTTATTAATTATCAACTCTAGCTACTTAATCCATGCTTTGTTGAATATATTTTGTTCAAATTGTTCAATTTTTGTATTAATTTTTTGTTGTTTACTTTTTTCTTATATTTTTACCATTAACTTTGTGGAAATAGGTGAATAATCATGATAGTAGGATGTGTATGGAATAGGTTCACAACATCAGGTTTAGAATTGATTTATAAGATATAAGGCTAAAAACTTGAAATCCAACATCATCCCTACTATGTTCATAATAGGGCTCCTCATATTTTCTTTAAATTTAATCTATTTATATATTTTTTTAAAAATTATATTAACTTTATTTAATTTAAAAAGTATATAAAAATTTATAAAAATAATATTTTAGAAGAAAAATTTTAAGAAGTAAGTTATATTTTAGTAAAATATGTAATTTTAATTTTATTATTTAATTATTTTTATAATTCAATTTTTAATTGTTATAATAATTAATTTATATTTTAAATAATTATAAAAAATAAGAGTGAAAATAAAATAATAAACCTAATGTAGATATACATGTATATCTACATACATATAGGACATGATTAAACAATATTAGGTGTTAAATTTAAAAAAAAAAATTGAATAATTTTTTGTTAAAATAAATTTATAATTCTAATAAATTGGATTTAATTATATAAAATTTTACATAATTTAAAAATAAATTAACAATTTATTGTTATACTCTATCTTAATATTTGATATATTATTTGTAATATATATATACTATTATATTATATATTTATAAATATTTAAATTATGTAAAATTATATATATGATCATTATAATAATATAATATGAATTAATAATTATATTAATGAAATTTACTTTTTGATAAATAAAATATTAAAAATATTTGATAGAGATTCAATCAATTTATTTAAAGTTTTCTTATATATAATTTTGGTTTAAATCTAAGAAGAAACAAATAAAATTTTCATGTTACTTGTATAAGTTTAAATAATTAAAAATAAAAGATAAGATTATGATATAAAGATTTATCATAATCAAATCTTTATAATTAAAGATTTGAATTTATTATATAAAAATTTATTTAAGATTGATTTATTTTAAATTATTTTAGAATTTGATATTAATTTACAAGTGATTTATTTTAATTACTCGTAAATTAAATTAAGATTTTACATTGATTTTCAATTTAATTAGAATTTTTTATTTATTTTTACTATTAGATTTTCTTTCAATTTAGAGAAATTGAGTTTTCTATATAATATGATTTAAGGATTCAACATAAAAGAAGATTTGATGAATAATAATATTTCTCATTGAGAATGTTCATTTTTTCTTGAGTTGGTTCTATTGGTTCTTGGACAAATAACTGTTTTGACAACGTTATTCTTTCAACAAGTTGTGGTAATGGTCAAGTTCCTTTTTGATAACTTTGATGTTCTTCGATAAATTACGGTTTGTGTCGAGTTTCTTTACCTTATCATATCCTTATTCTCAAGACATTTTAATTAATGTTTTTCGGGTTCTGATTCAGTTATGTAGGGTGACTCATATTAGTATCATTTGATTTTGTTTCTATACATATAGTCAGGATCAAACTTTAGCACTTATACCAACTTAACAACCTTATATAGAATACAAAATTCATTAATCCAACCATTTGAGTCATGTTATAATATCTTTATGATCTTGTATATCAAATTTTCAAAGAATTTGAAAATGTGTAGGTATGTTATTCAGCTATTGATATTTACATATATTTAAATAATATATGAACCGTTAAAATAAACTTATGAGATGAAGTATCTATCAATTTTTGTTTTGTATAAAATTTTATATACATAATCTACTTGATAATCACTTTATACAACTATTGATTTAAAAGTTATTATCAAGTTTTGGTGAAACAGAGCTTCTATGAGACAAAAACCACATTGATGCAAGTTACATGCTTGCCTATCACATTATACCCCACAACTCTTTGCCGTTTTCATTAGTTTTGCACTAATAGGTCATGTGTCTGCCTAGTAATTCATGAATGTTTTAAAGATGGTGCCTCAATCTCATACAAGCGACGTCACCTAACATTCATATAAGTGACCTCATAAAGTGTATTATGTATTTAATACACTATCCATAAGGGATATGAGTGTCATTAAAACCATTTTAAGTTTAACCTCTCGTCCAATACAGCCTAGCACTTCTCACAACATAGGAATGGAAATTTCAGTAGTGTTAGAGGGATCAACAATGACTTGTTATTATCCATATGAATCTTCTTCATGGGATCTCCAATTAAAAAGGTTGAGTTCCTATCATTGTTGATTTAATTATTGACTCAAGTCTCATTCCTCTTGATGTTTTATATACCATTTTTCTACCTAACGGTTTGGTCAAATGATCAGCCAAATTTACTTCTGATTTCACATAATCAATGGAAATAATTACATTTTTTAGCAGTTGCTTTATCACATCATTTCTTTAATGTATATGTTGATTCTTACCATTGTAAGAGTTATTTTTTACAATTGCTATTACAAACTTATTGTCACATTGCATTGACACTAAGGATGTTGGCTTAATACCTGAAGAAATATTAGCTAAGAAGTTTCTTAACTACTGAGCCTCATTGCCAGCTAGTTCCAAAGCAATGAACTCTGACTTCATAGTTGATTTTACAATAATGGTTTGTTTAGATGAACTCCAAGATATTGCACCACCTTCTAGTGTAAACACATAACCACTAGTGAATTTTGTCTCATTTCAATATAAGATCCAGTTTGCATCATTGTATCCTTCCAATATGGTGGGAAATCCATTATATGATATACCATAATTAATGGTATCTCTTAAGTATTTCATTAGTTTAACTAATGCAGTCCAATGCTCATTATTGGAGTTTTGTGTATATCTACTTAATCTTCCCACAACATAACCTATGTCTGGTCGAGAGTAATTCATTAAGTGTAATAGATTCTCAATAATTTGAGCATATTTTATCTGTGAAACGGGTTCTTCTTTATTTTTCTTTAAGTGATAATTTCCATCATAAGGAGTATTCACTGTTTTTGGGTCATAGTAACCAAACCTCTTAAGAATTTTCTCGATATAGTGTTCTTAAGATAGTATTATACTATCACCTTTTCTTATGACTTTAACACCTAGAATCACATTTGCATCATTCATATCTTTCATGTCAAATTTAGAAGAGAGGAATATTTTAGTGTTATTCACTATATCATTACAAGTTCCAAAGATAAGCATATAATCAACACATTCATTGTTTTCTACTTTAGTATAAACACAACTATCACTCTCATTAAATAAAAACTCATGACTAATCAAAATATTATTGAATTTTTCATGTCATTGTTTAGGTGCTTGTTTTACTCCATATAAGGATTTATAAAGTTTACATACTTTATTTTCTTGACTGGAAATCACACTTCCTTCAAGTTGTACCATATAATTTTTTTTTCTAAATCTTCATTAAAAAAGCAGTTTTAACATCCATTTGGTGAATAAATAATTTATAAATTGAGGCCGATGCAATTAAAATTTTAATTGAGGAAATTTAGTTACAGGGAAAAAGGTATCAAAGTAATTTACGTTATGTTTTTGGATAAAACCTTTTGCAACAAAATGAGCTTTATATTTTTTAACAGAACCATCATGATAATATTTTCTTTTAAAGATCCACTTACAACTTATTGGTCTAACTCCTAGGGGCAAGTCTACTAAGGTACATGTGTTACATTTCATAATAGATTCAAATTCACTTTTAATAGTATTTTTCCAAAAATAAGCATTAGAAGAGGAGATAGCTTCAATATAAGTTAAAGGATAATTTCCCTTAAGGTACAAATAAAAATCATTTCTTAGTGAGGTTTCTTTCCTTTGTCTC
The DNA here is from genome assembly GCA_037954105.1 of Canavalia gladiata. Taxonomy (NCBI): domain Eukaryota; kingdom Viridiplantae; phylum Streptophyta; class Magnoliopsida; order Fabales; family Fabaceae; genus Canavalia; species Canavalia gladiata. Next base: position 38,451,238 of record CM075664.1, on the reverse strand, counting down.
TTACTTCTTCTTAAATCTTCATGTGGAAGTTTGTTATCTTGTGTAGAAGAATTTTTATAATTATCTATATTAGGTTCTTTTGAAATACTTTTAATTTTTAATGGAAAAATATTTTCTATAAATTCAACATTTTTAATCTCAATTATAGAGTTTTTGTCAAGCACATCACTTTTTAAAACAAAAAAATCTATAAGTAGCATAGCACTATGTTAAACATATCTTATAAGCATACAATAAGAAGTTTTAGAGTCTATCTTTCTCTTTTCAGGATCAGACAACATAACTTTAAATAAGTACCCCCACACTTTTAAATAAGTTAAATTATGTTTATAACCCTTTCATAATTTATAAGGCATTTTTCGTATTTTCTTATGGGGAATCCTATTTTGTATGTGACATGCGGATCGTAAGACTTCACCCCAAAGGTTATCAAGTGCATTAGAACTAATGAGTATGACATTCATAATTTCTTTTAATATCATATTTTTCCTTTCTACTACTACATTTGATTCAGGTGAGTAAGAGGGAGTTATTTCATGTATTATGTCTTCTTTCTCACAAAAATTCATTGATAGTGATATATTCACTATTCCTATCTGATTTAATTCTTTTAATCTTTCTATTTAGTTGGTTTTCTACTTCTACTTTATATCATAGGAACATATTAAACATCTCATCTTTATTTATAATTAAATATAGTTTGGTATACCTAGAACAATCATCTCTAAAAGTTACATAATATTTCTTACCACCTCTTGTCATTATTTGGTTTAGTTCCCTTCGGTTTGTATGAGTTAAGTTAACTAATTTCATTTCTCGTTTTACTACGAAGCAAGACTTCTTGGTTAATTTTGATTCGATACAATTTCCACATTTATTTAAGTTTCCATTTTTAATTCCAAATATTAGGCCATTATTTTATAATTTTTTAATATAGGAAAAATTTACATGTCCTAATCTAGTATGTCACAAATCATAAAAAGAAACCATGTAAGCAAAAGAAGAGGATGAAACTTTCTCATTAATAATTTCAAAAATATTTAAGATAAATACACCTTGGTCACAATATCCCTTGACCACAAAAATAACATTTTGGTTATCATAATTTTTTCTAACTTAAAAGAAACCTTAACCCAATTTTTTTTTTTAAGTAGAGCCATAGAAATTAGGTTGACTCTAATGTTCGATATATGTAGTACATTTTGAAGTGCCAAAGATTTTCAAGATGTGAGGTTGAGAAGAACTTTTCCTTACCCAAGCACAGGTGTAGTTCGGGAGTCTCCAAGATACACAAAATCTTCTCCTTCCCCCATAGTAGTGTAGGAGGTAAACACATTTTTGTTGACACAGATGTGGCTGGTAGCCCCAAAGTCTACCACCCACTTACTCATATTGGCCACAATTAGAGCTTGAGAAACAACAACAGCTACCACATCATTTCCTTCAGTTAAGTTGGTCTTAACTTTAGGAGGGACAATGTTTCTATTCTTGTATCTGCATGCTGGTTCATGATGCCCTAGCTTGCTACAAACATAGCATGAACCCTTCTTTTTTAAGAAAATATGGTTAGATGACTTAGGGAATTGAGAAGGTTTACAGTCGTACCTGATTTTTAGAGACTTGTTTGTTTGCAGTAGATTTTCTCTTGTGGCCAAGACTTTTTCTCTTGCAGTTTTTATCTCCTTTCGATTGGTATCTTCAATTATAATGTGGGTTATTAGGTCCGCAAGGGACAATTGTTTGTGCTTATGCTTTAGTTGTTGTTTGCAATCATTTCAGGTTTTGGGTAGCTTCTTGATGAGGAAACCAGCGACTAGTTGATCTTGTATGGTTATGTCTTCATATTTAAGATCTTCTAGGGGTTGTGATATTGATTAATTTGTGTCTTGATGTCTTCGTCGTTTGTCATTTTTCACTAGTAGAAATTTCCTATGATGAACTTCTGCTTTCTAACATCTTCAATCGTATATTTTATCCTCATCGACTTCCATATTACCTTGGCTTCCTTATAAGAGCAGTACACATCGAAGAGTTCGTTAGATAATGTACTAAGAATGATGTGTCGACATACGTTATTTGCACTAGTCCGATTTTCTGCAAAATTTTGGATCAAGAGGTTTATCATCGATAAGTGCAAATACAACTCCATTCATGTCGAGGATGGAGTATATTATTTTGTGTCATCTGCAATAGGCTTGTCCTTCGAAGACTTCCATTTTGGAGGCATCGGAGAGGGGTTTTGTGTACGCAACAAGAGGATAAGTCTAGTTGACACAAGCAACAAACATGTCATTTGAGGAATTAATGCAATCAACATTGGTAGCCATAAGAAATATCCTTGAGATTATTGTTTCATCTTAATCTGAGGCGAATAGCTGCACTGTTCTCAAAGATATTTGCGCTTGGTTGTGAAGTAGAAGGAAAGTAAGAGCATAACTAGCAAAAGAAAATAACCCAGCACATGAAGAAGGAAAATTTTTTAATACGAAAAGGTAAGCTTGACCTCCTTTATATAGGAGTCATGCTTCATAGAAAATTGATAGTCGATAAATGGTAATAAAACTCATGTAAAATTATAATTAAATTGATTTAAAATTTGACTTTAAATTTATATTTTAAACGTAAATTAATTTCTATTAAAAACAAAATAATTGAATTTAAACTGGTTGATCTAATGCGGACATATTTTGAAATCTGAATAAGAAGTAATAGTGTAATGAGCAGTTTTTAAAATCAAATAATTAAATAAGAATAATTCAAAATAATTGTAATAATACGTGGTTTAATCATAATGAACAATCCATCAATTTTGAAATAAAAAATAATTATGTTAAATAATTTACAATAAATGATCATAGAAAATAAAAACCTTTAAATATAAGATTTTTTAGATAAACAATTAATTTTAGATTTTTAAAAATGATTATTAAAACCAAAATATATGTGAACTGCATTATCGTATAGAGGAGGACAGATTTTTTCATTTTAAACTTAACTAGTTCAATCTCATGCACACGAGATCTCAACCCTTTCTTGCTTGTTTACATACTCAAGAAGTAGATTAGTATTTAAAATCTATATTAATTCCTATTCTAAATAATATAAAATTTAATCCCTTTTAAAAATAATTTAATTCAAAAAAGAAACCAGACTTCAAAAGATTTTTATAAAAAAACATTTATTGTTAAAAATCTTTACCTAAAACATTTAAAGAGTCATCTATTTATGTTGAGAGAAAGATATTATAACTACTATTTTTGTTGAATAAAATATTACATCACAACTGGTATATTTATAAAATATTACATGATAATGAAAATTAAGATATACAATATGCTTGGATAATATTACATTTAAGACTTTTGTTCATAAAATTTCTTTATATAATATTTTTCAGACGATAAATTTTTTTTATTATATTAAAAGTTTTGTCTATTTTATATTTATACGATATTTTAATTTTAAATAATACTAAAGTTTTGTTGAATGAAACATGAGATTTCTTCATGTGATATATGAATTATCTTTAACTAAATATATTAATTTTATTGTTGTTCTTTTGAAAAGTCTATTTAATAAGAATTTTTTAAAAAATTATTGAAAGTTATCTTTTTATTTTATTTAATCAAATAATATCTTATAATAATTGTTTTTATTATCTCACAAATAGTTTTTGAAATTTGATGAAAGCCCGTATTCAATCTTTTAAGGTTAGGATAAGTTAATTTTTTTTAGAGGCTATAACTATCATTACCTTTTTGTTATTTAAATAAGAATAATACTTTTTATTTTGATTTTTTCAATTTTTTTTGGATCATTTTTATCTATTCGTTAATTTTTTTATTAAACAAACATTAAATTTTACCAATCATTTAACATGTATTCATCTAGTCAAATAATAAAAATTTATTATCTCTTTGTGTAATCTTATTGAATCAAATTTTTATGATACAATTCATATTATTTTTTGATTAATTATAAATGGTATGAATCAAAATTTTGAATATTTTTTTAAAATATTGATAACTAACTATCTTTAACTTCTTACTAGTATTGTAAGTTGCATATCCAAAAGTGTAAAACTGCTTCTTGAACTATTTGAAAAATTTCAGAAAAAAAATTTTAAACCAAAAAAATCAAGAGTGGTTTATAAAAAACAAAGGTAAAAAGTTATTGTCCTATAGCCATAATAAGTATAATTTTGAGGGAAAAAATGTCTTGTAAAGAATTTAGGTTGCTAAAGGTCTTGATTCCAATCTTAAACTAAAAGGATTTTAGAAATTTAGATTTTTAAAAATACTATTTTTTGGATTTTTGAATTCTCATTATAATGGATTTATATTCAATACGTGTATACTAATATTGAAGATTTATTTAGAATATAATAATTAAGATGAAATTTTTTTTAGTTTTTTTTTTGAAAGGTTTATCCATCAATTTTTAATTATTATTTTTGAAATAAATTTAGAATTTTTTTTATATGTATGGTCAAATGATGATGAAGAGACTTGAATTTTAGCCATATATTAGCAAGATATTATAATATTGTAGAGAGATAAACTTATTATAATAAAAAATTAAGGGATTTTGAGGGATGATAACCTTTTCTCATATATTGATGGAAGAGTCTTGAACAACTTGAATCAAAGTAGTTAACCTTATTAAAACAAATGTTGAAGATGATAAAAATATTAGTGTTAAATATTTTATTAAAATTTGTATTGATACTTATCAATTTTCTAATATGATCAACACTACTTATATTTAGTCTTGCAAAAAAAAATTTTATAAGAAAAAACATAAGATAGAGTATTTTTATTTTCTTGATATGAACTATGTTGCAATCAAATTATGAAAGTATAACTTACCATATAGTAAAAAGATATTTAGATTAGATTTTTTACATCATTTTATAAAATATTTAAAAATATTAATTAGTCTTTACTAAATCTGTTAATAAATCATATTAAAATTTGGTAATATATAAAATAATTGATAGAATTTTTATTTTAATAATAAAATATTTTTGTTGAATTGGATCTATATGTTTCAATTATATTCAATTATTTTCTCCTAAAAAGAATTTTGAAAAAATTGCTTAAGAATTCTCTCATAACCTTTATTAACCTTTATTTGATACATCGGTTGGTGTAATTAAGAAGAGGAATTACTTTATTATTTGATTAATAATTCATGTTGTAATTTTTTTTTCTAATCTCATATAGAAGTGCATACAAGATTTTAGTATTGAAAATATAGTCTACTACATAATTTAGACATTTTAAAAACATAATATACATTCTAAAATTTTTTGCAATCTTCTTATCTTTAATTTTAGTTAAAAATTTTCACAAAAATTTTGAAGATCTCTAAATTTAAATTATTGTTTCATGGTATATTTCATAGCTTAAAGATTTATCTTTTATAAAAAAAAATATCTTTATTCTTTTAGAAACAACAAGTCTATTTATTTTTATAAATTTATTGAAACATAAAATGTGTTGATTTGATGCTTTAAAATAATTTGCGACCCATGCAATGCAGAAATATACAAAATGATAAGTAGAATAATACTTAATTGGTACTTGAGTCAATATAGTTTCTTAAAAAATAAGTCATGTTATAAAATCTTCTTTCATATGTTATTTAGATTGTAAATACACAATACAAATGATTTTACATCATAAATTTTTTGATTTGACACCTTTAAGTGTTAGGCATAATAGTGCAAAATCTTCTGTAAAACTGATCCATATAAATTAACAAAAAAAACTTGGATTGTCTTCATGTACAATTTTTTTTATTAATATTATCCTCTTCATATTTTGAAATGAAATATATTTAAAAATATAAATTCAATCCAAAGATTTAGGTATTTTGTTAAGCATATTTAATAGAAATATTAATTTTCTTACTCCCAGAGCAAGGAAACAATTTTACCCGTATATTTATTTCAACATATTCCAACCCGTATATTCATTTTATTACACTACAGAATGAAAGTATATGTGCATCGAAAAGCAAGAGCGAAGAATAGTGGTTAAGAAATAAGAATGTTATTAAGTGAAACCACATATTTTTAGTATTGCTGGATATTGAGATTTTCCACAAGTTTTAGATATTCTTTGCAGTATATCCAGGAGAGATTATGATGTGCTTATTTTTTTTATCTAAAATTTTAATTAAATTAATTATTTAAATTAAAAATTAATCCAATTAAAATTTGATAATATATCAGATAATGTTGGAATAACCTAATATATTGATATAATATATCAATTTTATAATTACTTATGCCTAATTCATAAAATTAAAAAATATTTTATTGTATATATTTTAAAATAAATAATATTAATATAAATATAAAATATGAAACTAGATCAAGATGACTTAAAATATAATCCAAAATCATCTCTAAAATTATTAAGTCCAAAGTTATAAAATTAATTTTGGATCGGACGAGATTAGTAGAAAGGAACAGGCCATGAACCCATCTAAGTATATGTATGCACATGAAAGATAATTTTATAAAAAAACTTAAAAGAAAAAGAAATTACAATAATTTCTTAAACTAAAAAGAATATAAAAATAATTTTACAATTTTTTAAATTAACATTTTCAAGAATTGTATTCATTTGTATTAAAATTCAATATAATTTTATAATGTAAAAATCTGTATATACTTAATTAAGATCTTACTAGGTACTAAAATTTATGGTTAAATGTAGGAAAACTGCACAAGTGGACGAACAGAAATGGTAAAGAGGTCGTCACGCGTCACCAAGGCGATAGAAATCACGATCTTCAACTTCTTTACATAAAGCAATCTGAACCGTACCAATTTATTAATCAACGTTCGAAAACGGTCTATGCGGCAAGCCACGGATCGTCAATCTTAACCGTCGATTTTATAATACTCGAACGGACAAGATTAAATAGAGATACTCAGATTCATAACTTCACTCTTCCCGCTCCAAATAAATACCCCATTCACTTCCCATTTTCCTCAGCGAAAACCCTAACTCCCACATTCATATTTTCAGCTGAAATTCAATTCAAATTCTCCGGCAAAAATGTCTGGTCGTGGAAAGGGTGGTAAGGGTTTGGGTAAAGGAGGGGCTAAGAGGCATCGCAAGGTGCTTCGCGATAACATTCAAGGTATCACAAAGCCTGCGATTCGGAGATTGGCGAGAAGAGGCGGCGTGAAGAGAATCAGCGGTTTGATCTATGAGGAAACCAGAGGAGTGCTCAAGATCTTCCTGGAGAATGTGATTCGCGATGCGGTGACATACACGGAGCACGCTAGGAGGAAGACTGTTACGGCTATGGATGTTGTTTACGCGCTTAAGAGGCAGGGAAGGACCCTCTATGGTTTTGGAGGTTAAATTTTAGGGTTTTGGGTTCTTTGGTTGGTGATACTTGTGGTGGATTTTGGGGGTTTGGTGTGGGTATGTGTATATGGAAGGAATTTGTGTTCTTGACGATGGTTTATTTTTGAATCATTATGTTATGTACTTGGATCATCTTTTGCTCGATAATGCAAGAATAGTCAAGTTTCTTCTGTGCTTATTCTAACTTGTTGATAAATTACATGCAGTTTGCATCTTTGAAATGTCTTAGTTGCTTGTTCTCTGTGAAATTGGCGCAGCTTTTGAGTTATTCTTATTGCTTGTGTTATGTGAACTATCCTACACTTAATTTGATGCTTATCTTAATTAGGTTATATATATATGAGGATTTCAATATTTCATTTTTCTATTTATTGCTCTTGGGAGTTGGAATTGGAACTATATGACAATAACATGTTTATTATTTTGAACCTAATTTTCATAATGATTACTGTTTTTAGAAACAGTTCTAGTGCAGGTATCTTCAATACCTGTTGCTTTGCAATTTTTCTAACTGAGCTTAACGTGAACATGTTTCTAGATAAGAATCAGAGAAATAGAAAAGGAATGAGGTAACGAAATGTGTCAGGTAGATGGATAAAAAAGTTAGATAATTAAAAAAACTGTTTGAATGAGTAAATAATGTTAAAAGAACTTAATTGTGTAGAAACATTTTTAAAATTTAAAGAAATTAATTTGTTATATTTTTATTTTTGTATGTTGATTCCCTCCTGCCCCTTTCAAATTTGGGAGGGAATGACTGGGGGAGATGTTTAGAATTGAACTAAATTATTTTTAAATAGTTAAATTGATAAAATGTCAAGATTATAGAAATGATTACAATTTAAATTATGAATAGATCTGGCATAGATACCATATTCTTAGTTGTGATAGTTGAAACAAAAGTCGTTCATTTCCTGTGTCTTTTAGCATCCCTTTCTTCTTTTAGCTTGAGCTGCTTTGTTCCTAATATCAGAAGGGGTATTAGTTCCAGTAAATGTTTTCATTGAATTTTGAATGAGAGGATAGGCTATTGACGTTAGCATATAAATTTTGGGTGCAAGTATAATTTTGAATTTATATTTTATAACATCTAATCTTAATTCTTACTACTAATATGTGGGTAGCAATCTGAAATTCTTGGTTTCCCTTGGTTAAAGAGAAGAAAATATCAAAATAATAGTAGCAAAAAATGTATAATAAAGAGAAATTAGATTTGGAAATATAAGTAAATTAGAGAAGTTTACTCGGTATTATTTAAGTGTGTACATCATTTTCTTTAAAACAAACTATCTAATATATATATATATATATATATAATATAATTTTTTCAGAAATAAAAATAAAAGCTATTAAATATAAAAAGAAAATTGCATAGAAGTAAGTATTACAGGAATACCAAAAAATTATTTATAAATTAGATTAAAAATGTTAAACGTAAATTTGGCTAAAAGTCAAATGATTTATATTTTCTTAGATAAATTTTATGCAATATTCCACATAATATTATTTTTCTCTTTATCTTTTATTATCATATCAATATCTTATCACACTTTCTTCTTTTATTGTATAAAGAAACCACCTCCCCGTTTTTATATATAAGATCACTTCAACTACTTTTTTAATACAACATTCTTTGCAAAATTTTAAAAATATTTATTATTTTTGTATTTATTGTTTATTAATATTTAATCATTATGATATTATATTTTGATTAATGAGTAGGATTAATAATTTTACAAGTAAATTTTAATTTTAATTAGGATATTAAATAAATATTAAAATATTATAATAAAAATTGAATACAATAATAATTGTTATATTAGTATTGCATGTATTGTTTAAATATGTCACTTGTTATTCCTAAAATACATTTTGAATAGCCTAAGACCCAATTTTTTTAACTAAATATTTTTAATATACAAAAATCTTATAATAACTTGTTTAATAACTACATATAGCTTAATTTAATGTTAGGACAAAAATTCACATCGAGCTATCCAACTTATTCACAACTTTAAATGAGAATGAGATTTTTTAATTTCCACCAAAGTAATATCTTTACTAGCGGTTAAAATTAAACTCTAAGAAAAATTGACTTCTCATTTTTTTTTTATAAAGTCTTATGTGAATTAAACTAGGCATCACCAATATAACCCAAAAATAGATACTTACCAACACTTAGCTTAACTTTGGCAAGTTTCATTGTAGAATCCATAATAGTTTCACTTTGTTTGGTTATACTATTTTCAAAAAGACTGAAAATATATCTTTAAAATAGGAAAAAGAACTTTTTGATTTTGTGGGAAGATGAATAGAAAGAAAAAATAATGTATATTTAGTTATTTATATACTAAACCCTTTTTAGTTATCATTTAGATAGATAACTAAAATTTTATGATATTCTCATAATTTATTAATTATAACCTAATACAACATATTAACCTTATATAGAGTGTAATAATTTTATCAAGCATAATATCAATTTCAAAAACTCAAAATTAACTTTCTTAAATTATTTAGAAACTTCATTGCATGTAAGCATCCAAATAGGTTTTCAAGTTTGAATTTAATTAGAATTCATTAAAAGTATAGAAAAATTTATATTATCATTTAATCATAAATTAATATGTAATTAATTTTTTTTAAAATTTATTACTGACAAATCACACCCATAATAATTTGTAACTGATTAATATTTTAAAATATTTTACATTGATATTATATCGAAACTATACTCTTCAAGTATAGTCAAACGAGTTCTCTCCAAAAGATGACAGGGACGTAATAAAGGAACGTTGAAATCATTATTTGATAATAATTGATTAACTGGACTTATCAAAAAATATATATATATTATATAAAATTCAAAAATGTTAACAGGTAAGAATATAAAATTTCTTTATCCTACAACGCATGCCAATTAAACTCAAGAAATATAACTCATTTTATTAAGGAAAAAACTCACAAAAGATGTAGTGTCTAATTGATCGGATAAAACAAACCTCAACTAAAAAAAAATATTTTACTTTTATTTACAAAAAATATTATCTTATTTTTATTTTTAAAATTTTGTAATAATCAGTAAAATAAGAAAAAAATATTTTTACTATTTTTTCACAAAATTTTAAAAGAAAATAAAATATTTAAAATAAAAATAAAAACAAAAAATATTTTTTCACAAAACAGATGATCTCATTTTTTATTATATGGATTAGGGGGGGCTCTTATTAAAAAGCTCAAATCATTGAGTGATTCATCTAAAAAAATAAAACAAACATGTCTCATCATGAAAAACCAGTAGGAACAACAAAGGGGCATTTAAGTTACAAGCTTGCGTTACTCAATGCTATTGGCCCAGTTGGGGCCAAGGCCGGCCAAGCTGCTATTTTCTAGCTACAGTGAACCATTGACTTGGTGTAAAAAAAAAACATCAATTGACCTGGTTTTTTATTTTTATTATTTTTTATTTATTTATTTTGTGCTCAACCTTAGACGTGGTAGGATAGTTACAAGAAAATTGATATGACTATGGCTTTTAAAATGTTAACTTGAAAAAGGAAACTACTACTGGTGGCAACTTATTTTCATTGGACTGAAACAAAACGTGAATGAAGAAATGGTCTGAGATAAATAAATTATGAGGGAAGAAAACAACTCATATTGATGGAAACATATTAGATCTACCCTTTTATTTTTTAGCTACAAGAAATGTTTTGGACTTTGAATAACTTTGGCATCTTCTCCAAATGAAGAGAACTCCACCCCCCAATTTGCATCAATCTAGCCAAAGGAAACATAATGCTAATCTCCTGTATCTTGCTACAAATAATGACACAAACAGACACAATCCAAAGACTCATCCAGCGCTGAAATCTTTCAAGCATGCTGTCAAGAAATGTGCAGCTGTTTTCTCATTGATTCTCTCTGGCAAGAGAAAAACAGCCTCAAATGTTGGACATGATGACAGAAAGAATACATCCAAAGTCAGAGGGGTGGTATCATGTAAGTATGATGGGAAAAAAATGGATTTTTTTTGCCTTTTGGATTGTATGACTATGAAATGATTTTATTGTGCTTGTTTTTGGTCAACCCTTTAGCTAAACTGGGATTCAGATCATGGGAGGGAAATTTTGTGACAAAAAATGTTTGGCTGCAAAGTTACTTTGGTATGAGCTGATGAATGGTTTTGTAGTATTATTCTTGGTGAGATTTTCTAAAATTGGGAAAGATGAACTCTGATTTTCAGCTTCAACTGATTTATCATCTGAGAGTAACACCAAGAATTCATCAAAGTGGAAATTTTCTTATTCCTACGCATCATCTAGTACTGCAAGTGGACAACTTGGAATTGGCAACTTCTCCTTTGAGGAAATTTACAAGTCAACAGCAAAATTTTCTTCAGATAATCAAATTGGGCAAGGTGGATTTGGAACAGTATATAGGGGAAAGCTTAATGATGGATCTCTTGTGGCTGTGAAGCGCGCCAAAAAGGTATAGCATAAACTTCATCTTTTGACTGTTTTCCATCTCTAGAACTAGTTCAATTGTGCTGGAGATGATGAAAGTAAAGATATTCATTAGATACTAATTTTTACAAACATAGATCGCTACGATGCTATTATTTATGATTATTTTTTTTGGGGGGGGGATTTTATCTGAGTCTAACGCAGTGAAATTTCTCAGGAAGTACTACACACTCACTTAAATGAGTTCAAGAATGAAATATACACCTTGTCACAAATTGAGCACAGGAATCTTGTGAGGTTATATGGATATTTGGAGCATGCAGATGAGAAAATTATTGTTGTTGAATACGTTGGTAATGGAACACTTCGAGAACATCTTGATGGTAAGTTGTGGTTTATCAGTCATCTATGACAGAGGGAATTGTTTGCACTTTATACATTGCCGAATGAAATGCATGATCATTATCTGGTATATTCTATGTTTAGGGACAAGAGCCAATTTTACCTTGCGCAAAGCATGATAGTAGTTGTTGGATGAAAATGAAATATCAAGTAGTCAACTCAATTTCCCCAAAAGACTTCGATCAACTAAACTGAAAAGGAAATGCATTCACGAAGTGGTTGGTTACAAAATCAGAAGTACCTCTTTGGATTAATCAAATATAACTTTCATTCATATGTTACAAATTCACAAATCACAGCCTCTGAAGATAAAGGCAATATTAGATAACTTTTCCTCATTATTCTTGCACTCATAAGATGTCTTAGTCCTTTCATCTGAAACTTTTCAGAATTTATAGCTTCACATTATTTCAGCTGTTGGAATCTGCTTTTAATTTGATCATGGAATTTCATTCTTTTGTATTTTCAGATTGTTGTACTTTTTATATATGTATGTTCAGAATATATATGTTAGTCATGAGCACAACCTGGGCTTGGCTCAAGTGGTTGGGTGGGGTGCAGGTTGCTGATGTACCAAAATAGACTTGTGCAGTGTATATATTATTCAATAATACAATACTTAGATGCAATGGCTTTATAATATAGTGCACTTGTGACCTAATGTAGTCAATTATTAATGCAGGTATTCGAGGAGATGGACTTGAAATTGGTGAGCGTCTAGACATAGCAATTGATGTAGCTCATGCAATAACCTACCTTCATATGTACACAGGTATGTCTTACAACATATCTAATTCTGTATAATTGTAATGTGTCTACTTGTACTCTCAGGGAAGGGTATTTACAATATCTATTCAAGTAACCTTACAATGTCTTGTGATGCTTAATTGACAGATAATCCAATTATCCATAGAGACATTAAAGCATCAAACATCCTAATCACTGAGAACCTAAGGGCCAAAGTGGCAGATTTTGGTTTTGCACGGTTGTCTGATGATCCTAATGCAACCCATATTTCAACTCAAGTTAAAGGAACAGCTGGATACATGGATCCTGAATACCTAAGAACATATCAACTCACTAAAAAGAGTGATGTTTATTCCTTTGGCGTATTGCTTGTTGAAATGATGACCGGACGGCATCCAATAGAACCAAAGAGACCCCTTGAAGAGAGAGTGACAATCAGATGGGTAAGTATGTTAAATCCTCCAAAAGCATTACAGAACTAAAATATTACTCATACTGAATGAGCACATCACTTTAGATGTTGGGATTGTTTCAACTATTTATGAAATAAATTTCAGTCTATATTGGATTCCTCAAAAAAGGCCATATCACAGTTTGATTGATAGTTAGCTTCCTCCCGAAGTTTTAAAAGATGTAGTAGTATGACTGACCCAAGATTCATTGTGATATGTTAACATCCTAACTAAGTTGTTGAAGTGTACAATCAATAAGTTTCTAGATCATAGAAAAATAAATCTAACGACCAGAGAAGTCAAATTCAGTTTCTATGTTCAAAGACAATTTGTATGAAAAATTATCAGCATTTTTGCTAAACTGAGAGTCAAAATTAGATCCATAGACTAGTCTTCCTTGTTAAATAGAGTCATCCTTGATCATCTATCCACAATGCTATGATTTTGGTTAGTTTGTGAGAGTAAATTAGTAGTGCGGACAATAACTTAATAAGTGATTCAATGCGTAGCATACCTTTTTCCCCTTGTATCTTATGATGATATGATCATGAAACTGGTAGAAGATACAGACCAAAGAATGGCATAAAAAGCATAATATGTTTGTATTCAGGCAATGAAGATGCTGAAACAAGGGGATTCTGTATTTGCCATGGACCCAAGATTGCGAAGGAATCCAGCCTCCATCAAGGCAGTAAAGAAGGTTCTCAAGCTAGGTCTTCAATGCGTTGCACCTTCAAAACAATCACGGCCACCTATGAAGAATTGTGCAGAGGTTCTGTGGGATATCCGTAAAAGTTTCAGAGATGAAACCATTTCTGATAATTCTTCCCTTCCTTCTCATCATTCAGCAATTTTTCCTCAACGAGAAAGAAATAAGCATATGTTGTTTGGTATTGAAGATGATGACAGCTATAAATTTGCCTCAGCACCTAATCATATTCATTCATAAAATTTGTTCATTGGTTTGTTCAGATTGTCCACACTTTGTCAGTTTTGGTGTATGCCAGATTGGCTTCAATATGATTGTAGTTTTGGTGCCCCTATGAATATATCTATTCTATTGATTGGTATACTATCAGGTATTTTGATTGATGAATATAGTTTTTAATGGTTTAATGCAATTTATATACAACAATCTGGCAACAAGAGTCAAGAGAGGAAAGGAGGTTGAAACTTAAAAGAGGCTAGATTTGAAAAGGAAAAAAAAAATAAACCTTTCTTAATACTATACACAATCTACATGAAGTTCTTGCCGTGGCATAAGATCCTGCTTCCTAGTCCACCTTATATGAGAAAGATATGGATGGAGATTATGCAAAGGTAATTTATAAATATAAAACACAGACATTGTTCAAAGAAGTAAAGGACATAATTAAAAGGAGGCTAAGTTTTTGTCCCTAGTGGCTGCCTAGTAGCACTGAACAAGAAAAAGAAAAAATGGTACCAAAATAAAACTCTGTCAAACATGCAACATCAATAAATATTTAATCACATTTCTATCAACTGCTTTTACCAAACGGAAACTTTTGTCCATTGTTGCAGCTTTTAATTGGAAGTTTTCAAACCTAAAGTATCTGATCCCTTTCCTCACATGACTCTTGTCTAACATTCTCTTTATCTTACCATACTCCTATCCCTCTTTCTATGGTCTAGCATAGTTAGAAATAGTGAAATATCTTCTTTCCTCTTTTGATCTGCTTGAACAATCAACACCCAAATTTATCTGATTGTTTCTCTCTTTTCTGTCTTGCCTGTTTCTTCAATTTTTGAGCACGATCACACTGCTTGAAATGGTAAGTAGTAATACTATCTCAAATTGGGTGCTTCCTGTTTATAATAATTTAAATGAGAGGAAAAAAGTTTATTATTGTGAGCAATTGTAAAAATCTCCCTTTGGTTAGCTGAAAATTGTGAATTTTTAATATTAATTACTAGTTACAATGGTTCAGGAAAATTAGTAGATTGTATGCAATCGAGAATAGAATTAAAGTATTTTTTTATAAAAAATCTCCCCCAAAATATCAATCCTTGTATCCTGATTTCAAATAACCAGGAGGAGTTCCAATTACTTTGCAAAAGCAATTGGCTTCACAGTAGAAACAATACATTACATCCACCAGAATAAAACATACAACTAACTTTACAATCTTGCTACTCTTTGGCCCCAACTATGATACATTTGGTTCCTCATCTCTATCCCTCAATTTTATAGGCATAGAGAACGAGGCAGAACTCAAAGGTAGCAATATTCATAGTTGAATAATAGCCAACACTGCCATCATCACTCTCACAACCTTCAGCAACACTGCCTTCTTTTTCACTCTCAACTTCTTGAGGCCCTGGCTTGAAGATGAAAAGGCCAGGCCCTGAGCCAGACCCACTAAACAACCAATCATGTACATCCCAAAACACTTGCACAGGTTGCTTGTTAACCATAACAGTTTGGTTCCCTCTGAACTTCCACTGCAAGTTCTTGACATGAATCAACACAATACCATCTATGCTAATCCACATCTCAGGGTCATTAGGACCCCCAGTTGAGCTATCCACAACAACTTCACTATCCTTTCTTTTCTCATCAAACCTTGCCTTGGTAGAAAAACTTTTCTTGGCAAACACGTTTTCTTTCTTGACCAACAACATGGCCTCAACACGGGCAGGTCTAGATTTTGTTCTCTTGTAAGCCTTTTTCTTGTAATCTCCCAACAACAACACAATCTCATCATCAGACACTAATGCTACATAGAAATCGCTGCTAGGCTCGGGGCTGCCGGAGAATTTAGCCGACCGGAGATCCCAATAGAGCTCAACCTGGTTGCCATCAACCTCAAAAGTTTTGTACCCTTTTTTGTTCCAGAAGTGCCAAGGCTTCACATCAACCTTGCAGCCATATTGCAACTCACCTCCTGCACTATCAACCGTGATGTGGAAGGAATGGTTCATGAGATTTTTGCACCACAAGGCCGATACATTTCGCCAAAAGCCTCCAACATTAGCTTGGTAGAAACATGTGACCGTGCTTTGTGCAACTTTGCTAGGCAATGGCTCCTCTGTGGTTCTCTCAGCATAGGATGATCCATGAATTGTTGACACTGATTGTGCTCTAAAGGAACGATGGAAAGCCATTATGCTATGTTCTCTAATAAAAAGGACTCAATTTTCAAACCCCCTTTGGCATCAAATGAAGAAAAGCAAAATTTTCATATTGGTTTTTGTGTTCATTTTCATCCTTTGGATTATGAATGAAAAGGATGTAGGAAATGAATGGAACTATAGATAACCCTTTGGACAAGCAATGCAAAATTAGTTGAATGATTCATTCAACACTATCAAACACGGTGAATTTTCAAATATGCTAGGTGCTATGACTGATGGTGAGGTTTGAGAGCAATGTGAACCTGAGATGGTGTAGTCATTTCATGGGAAATTTGTTTGCCTCAGGTTTGGGGCTGAGAAAGAGAAATGGGAAGAGAGGATTGGTTGGAAAGTTAGTTTGTTTTTTTTTTTTCTTTTTCTTTCTTTTCTTCCTTTGGGGAAAAAGTCTCCATCTAGAGGCTAGAAACAAGGTTTGCCCGAAAGACAAGGAGCAAAAGAAATGTCCTAATGAACCATGTTTTTCACCAACTCTCTCTCTTTCAACTGTTAGATGTGGAGACAAAAAAGGAAGGTTAGTTAATCATAATACTAGGTCCTATGGTTTAGTCAACATTCTATTATGCTTCCTAATTCTGCATCATCAGATTACTATAAAATTTATTATAATCATATCCTTATCATATTATGACACGTAATTGAATAAACGAGTTAAAATTAATTTTTTTAAATTTATAATCCTCCAATTTTTTATAAGGTTCTTCATACCAAATCATATATATTAAAAATATGTATAATATTAATTAATGTTTTGATTTATTAAAAATTAATACACTATTCTAAATTTTATCTTAATTTAAAATAAAATTATTCTATCATGTATTAATTGCATTGTTTTAAAATTATTTAAGTTATAAAGGATAAATATAAAAAAATATTTTAAAATTTTATAAAAATAACCTTATAGTAAGTTTTATTATTTTTTAAAAAAATTATAAAAAAATAAAAATAAAGTAATTATTATGTTTAAGAGTAAACATTAGCAATAGAAGCGGTTTGAGATGAATTAGATTTTAAATATTCAAATTATCTATTTAAAAGTTTGAGTATGAGTTTGTTATGAATTAAAGTTTTTTTTAGAAATTTGATCTGGTTTAAAGTTTTCAAACCTACGTTTTAGAAAACATCAATAAACTTTAAAATTCTATATAAATGATTGATTAAGAATGTGTGTAAGCTTAAAATTTATAAGATAAAAAGGTCATTATATATATATATATATATATATATATATATATATATATATATATATATATATATAAAAGAAGATCAAGTTATTTCAGGAACAATTTTAAATAGAGTTATTTCATTTAATAACTCTCATCAATAATTAAATTTTATCAATCCAATCATTAAATTAATAAATTATATTATATAGATTATTTTTGTAAAATTTCATAAAATTTTAAAAAAATTTGATATTTTATTAAATAAATTAAAAATAACAGATATTATAAAAGGTATATAATCCGTAAACTTAAATTTACTTTTTAAAGTATCAAAATTTTTAAATTTAATAAAATTTTGTAAGAATGATCTATATAATATAATTTATTAATTTAACGGTTGGATTAATGAAATTTAATTATTTATAAAAATTATTAAACGAAATAACTTTAACTAAATTACTCCTTAACTTATTCCTCTTCATATATATATATATATATATATATATATATATATATAAAATCAATTATATTTCTAACATTTATTTTTATAATATCTAATTAATTAATTTATAAGAATTAAAAAATTTATTTTTTTAAAAGTAACTAATTAATGTAGATTGAATCTTATAAAAGGGATAAGATAAACTTTATTTTTTATACTTATAAAGAAAACTTTGTGAGCTACACTTCTTTCATTTCTTTTTATAAGATAATTAACTAATTTATAAGAATTAAAAAATTAATTAATAATCTTAAATTTGTCATTAATTTATAAGATTTTTTAAAATTAATTTTAATATTAAGAGATATATTCTTTTAATCTTTTCATTTTAGTAATTATCGTATTTTTATTTAATAATATTTTTTATTCAATAAAAAATATTTTATAAAAAATAATTAATACAATGAAAAATATAGATTGGATCTTATAAAAGAATAAAAAATAATTACTTTTTATTTTTATGAAAGGAGCTTGAAGGTGTATTATGTAATTTATAAAATCTAAAAATGTATTTAGTTTGATTAAAATAAAAATGTAGGACAATACAAAATTTGTAATTTTATATTTGATTAAAAAAATTTATAATAAAACTGAACAAAATTCACAATAATAAAATGAAATTTTAAAAAATTTTCCCATTAAATCTTGGACATTTTATCTTAAAGAACAAAACTTAAAACGAAATGTTCTTTAAGATATTAAAATTAGTTTAATGATAAAATTAAAAATTAGAATAATTTTACATAAAAATTATAAATTTAAATTTTATATTTTTTTTTACATTGTAATAAAAAATTAAATTTACTTATTCTTTCTCTATCTATATCTTTCTCTATATATAATATTAATCATATATGATGTAATATATATCAAATATTATAATTAATAATTCATGCTTTTCATTTTTATCCATCATTTAATATTATTGTATATATTAAAAATTAATATTTTTATTTATATTAAAAATTTTATGTAACTTTATATTACGTTATTTATCTTTTTAGTAATTAACCTTATTCATAATTAATATTTTTGTATAAAACAAAAATATAATATAAATAATAAATATTATCTTAAAATTTTTAAATAATAATTAAAAAATAAAAATTAAACAATAACAGATAAAAAAATAGGAAAAATACAAAAATGTTTATGCTGTAGATGAATCATCAAGTAACATATAGAATACAAAATATATTATTCTTCTATTTTTTTTTATCTGTTCCGTAAAAAATATAAATATTAAAAAACATAATTAATGTTGTTAATTTTTTAAATAATTTTATTAACTTTTTAAATTTATTTTTAATATATAAATTTTATTTTTATTTTTTTTCATTTATTAGAATTGATAAATACAAAAATATACATGATAAAAAAATAATTAATTACTTCCTTAAAAATTAAAATAGACAAATAAATAGAAATAAATTTTATACTATCTTTCTGAAAAGATAAAAATGACTGCAGAAGTATAAATTATCTTATATTGTTCTACATTTGGAATGCTTCAAAGCTCCTTAAATTATAATATTTTACGTTCTCAGGGTTAAGCATTAATGATTATTTTTTAATCTCAAAATTTCTAATCTTTTCCTGCAAGTTAATCCAGGTCATCAGCATAAACACTGAATCAAATTGAAAACTTCCTTTCACACCATTATCAACCAAACTTGAATCCCCCCCTCCCCCACCAATGCCAATATTAGGAAAATTATGATAATATTAATTTATTTTTTCAAAATTAATACACCATTCTTAATTTTTTACTCTTTTATCAAATATTATTTTTATCACTATAAAATCATCAATATTATGAAGGGAAAATATAAAAAAATAATAAAAGTTTTTAAAATTTTGCAAAATAATTTTAAGACCACTAATTTTTTTTCTAAAAAATCTTATAAAAATAATTGAAAGAAGTAATTATTATGTTAAAGGAAAATCTTAATGCATTGTTGTCGAATGACTTAGAGATTATAGGTTCAAATTTTAGAAATAGTCTTCATTTTTGCTTAACTTAAATTGTTTACACATTTACTTTCCCTAAATCTTAAATTTTATTGGATGAGAGTTTTATTTTTGTAATTAATTATATTTTTTTTTTCTTATTTACTATATTCTATAAAAATATGGGAGTATTAGAATTAAAGTACTTGTTTTTAAAATGTGAATAAAGTTGACCTAGGATATTTGAATAGTTTATGTAAAATTTTAAATTTAAATTTTGATATTTTTATTATGTATATATATTCTTAAAACTTCAATATAAGGATATCAAAGTGTAGATAAAAGAAGTAAAGAATAATTAATCCGAATTTTCTCATTCCTTTATAAAATGAAGGTTTGATAATTTCTATTATGATAGAGATTCTATATATTGATATGGTAAAAAAGTTAACTTTAAATGAAAATCAAACTATTAATATAAAAATTAATTTATATTATAATATAATATAGTGATATTATATATTAAATTTTTATAATTACAAAATTTTATCATACAATTAATGTATTAATAATTTAATTTTTTTAAAAAAATCAACAAATAAAAGTTTTAACTATTAATATATTTTCACTAATATATATAATACTTTTTTATATCGTGTTTGAATTTTGTTAGTTGTATAATGTAATTTGTGAAGTTTAAGGATGCACCATACCAAAAAGAAGATATAATGACATAAATATTATAATGTTTAAAAATATAAATGCTGTAAAAATAAATACTTTAATTTATTACCATGTTTCTGCTAGTAAACATCATAATAAATTAAAATATTTTATAGCATGATCACCGATAAACGTTTTAACAATTTTATTATTTGTATTTATTTATTTATTTATTTATTATAATCTATTACAACGTTTAAAAAAGATACATTGTAACAATTGATATATTTTATGGCGTTTATTTATTCAAATGTTGTATTAGCTTATGTCTAAATTTTCAGCTTATTGCTCGTGTGCGTATTGGTCCCTTCTCATGATTTTTTTCTCCCAGAACTTATTTTTTTATCATAAAAATTAGGGGAAGAAACATATGAAGAAAAGCTTCTTCCCTCTGGTACGTCCTTCTCTTTGAATCCTCATTTATGTTTTTTTGCATTGTTTGCCATTGGAATGTGTGAGGAAGGAAAAGAGAGTCTCTCACTGTTGTTGGGAGTGAGAGAGTGCGAAAAATTTGGGGTTTATTTTACTCTCAATTTATTTTGAAATTTGATGTTGATTTTGAGGTTAAAATATTAGGAAATTTTTAATTGAAATGTGATATCCAGAATTAATTATGTTGATAATATATGCAGGTGGGAAAATTAGTTTTTGTAAGCCTTATAGAGAAAAAGCATGGGTTTGAAAATTATGGAGAGAGATTGCAATGCTTAAATGAGAGAGAGAAAGAAGGAGTGCTCGTTATTTTTTTGAGTGAGAAAGCTTTTTTAATGGTTGGATAATTAAGTGTTGGTAGCATGATCGTGGTTTCTTTATTGGAATTCACACGGAGGTGCTCCATATCCATGGGCGTGGAGTTCAGTTGCCAGAAGATGGTGTTCTCTGTCTATTGCCAGCATTGGTGGAAGATAAGTTATATCATTACATTAAGTATTAAAATAAATAAACTTGATCATATAGATTTAAATTTTGTTAAAAAATATTTTTAGATAAATAAATTAGATTAAATTTTATTAAAAAATTTATTTTATTTATTTATATCTATATATTATATATTATATATTTATATTTATTTTAATATATTATATTTATATAATATTTATTTTAATATATTTTATTTATATAATATATATATTAGGTTTATTTAATTATTTTTTATTTTAAAAATTTTAAATTTATAAATTTTTTAATCAATTATTTATATAAATTTTTTAATTTATAAATTTTAAACTATATCAAATCTAGATTCAAATTTTAAAATTTTTAAACATACCCAATTTAAATACTTTAACTTTACGTAACAGTGTTGTTCTTTAATAAAGAAGATGATGTTTGTGTGGATAAGCGGTGTCGATCAAATGACGGTTATGTTCTTTACCTTGTTTGTGTAGAATCATCTTTCTTATTGGCAATTGAACCCACTTATTTGTGGTTTGACGAGTTAAGGATGAAGTGCGTGTGGCGTCGATTCGGGATCGGAGACATTTAGGCCAATGGAAATCCAACTGTATAACCAGTTTTGGGTCAGGTTGTTTTTTAAAATCCACTTCAAAAAATTAAACAAACTTGGGGTCCGTGTTTCTTTAGCTGATTATTGCTTAGTTTAACTTGCTAAGTATAAGGGTAATGATTTGAAGCATAATCATGAATTTTTTTATTGGAGTATGTATCAAGTTTACTTTAATAAGTATAACCTTAAACTACGTTTTAATTAAATTATGACTGTTCAATTATAAAGGATAAATATTTTTTTCATTTTTTTATTTTTATTTTTATTTTTTTTTATATTTTTTTCTTTTAAATATATGCAAGGTTCTCACATATCTTCTTTATTTTTTATTTTTTTTTTAAAATGGACCTTTCTAAAGAAGATATAGCTTGATTATAAGTGTATGAAATTGAAATTAGAATTTGAAATCATTTTAAAAAAGAAAATTTAAAAGTAAAGTTTCCCTCATGGTTGTAGAATTATTCTATAATAAAAATATAATATATATATATATATATATTAACTATTTTATCAAGTTTTCATTGTTTACATATTTAAAGTATTAAAATGAGTACATACACAAAATAAAAATAAATAAGATTGTCTAAGAAAAGCCTACAGCTTGATTAATTTGTCTCAACTTGTTTAATAAATAGATAAATTCAAATTTATTAAAAAGTTTTTTTTAGATGAACAAATCAAATCTAAGTTTATAGAAAAGTTTATTTAACATAGTAGAAACCTATTTATTTTAATATATTTTATATTAAAATAAATATATTATAAATCTATTTATTTTTATATATTATATATTTATATTTATTTTAATATATTATATTTGTATAATATTTATTTTATATTTTATTTACATAATATTAATATATATATATATATATTAAGCTTATTTAATAATTTTTTATCTTATAAGCTTTAAGTTTTTAAATCTTTTTAATCAATTATTTATATAGACTTTAAGTCTATTTATTAATTTTTTTTAAAGTAGACTTTTAAACAAACTTGTAGATCTTGTAAACTTTAAATCAAATAAAAAAAATCTTTAACAAATAACAAACTCGGATTTAGATCTCAAAATTTTTAAATAAACTAAACTTAAATACTCCATCCTTATATATATATATATATATATATATATTACAATTTTGATAAGAAAATAATATTATAAGTCCTTAAGAAAATTATCTAATTTTTTTTAATTTACTATTTTTACATATTCTTTAAAATGAATAAATAAAAATACCTCTATGTTTAGGTTAATGTAAAGTATTTCACTGTTACTTATTATTCTTTTCAATCATGCCTTTGAAACAATTTTTTATTTAACCTAAAACTTGTCTAATTGAATATTGAATTTGGTTGTTTGATAAATTGTTTAGTTCTCATTTAGAATATTAAAAATTGTGATTTATAAATTGGTTTGATATTTTTTAAAGAAAAGAAACCTAACACATTCTTAATCATATTATATCATCTGTAACTGTGTTACTACTTACAACTATTTTAATCATAGAATCTGAATTCAAAATGTAACATTCATTAGAAAATGAGCCTAAGCCTATCTTATGTGCTTGATTGATGGGGTAGGGATGCTACGGAAGAGAGATTAACTCTATGGAACCAATTCTTAATAATACTTTCGTCTTTTTGATTTGGATTAAGTCTGATCATGGTAGAATTTGTAAAACTAGTTATTTTACAAATTCCTAAATTTTTGTCTTAATTTTAACTTTGATCAACCATCTTGATTTAGTTTTTTTTATTCTCCAAGAATAAATTATTCAAGGATGTTGAATGTCCTATTTATATACCCACTAGTTTTATGATTTAGTATTTTTTTTATTCTACAATGGTTATTCTGCCAATAAAAAAAAAACTGAATCATGTAAAATTTAGATTTGCAGAGAAAGAGATAGTAGAAAAGAAGGAAGCAAATAAACAACTAGAACACTTAAGTGTGAATGATAGTTGCATGATTGTATCTTGCAACCTTTCTATGGTAATTTATTAACATTTTTTCGCATTATAATCACATTTTCATTTACACAAAAACATTAATGTTTTACCCTAGATTATTTACTTCTTTAGTTTTGATTTAGAACATATCTTCATGTTTCCTTTATTTATCATCTCCATCAAATTGCATAGTTGAAAAGAAAAAAATACATAATGTATCGAAACTAACATTTCATAACAAGTCATTACTATCTAACTATGTAATGGTTATGGTTGAGAGCCATCGAGTAGATGCATCATTGCTAGTAGTTGATGAATATGATGACATTAGTAAAGTTGGATAATCAACTTAATTGGTTTAAATACCATGGTATAATTGTTAAATTAATTTGTCGAGAATATATTACATAGTATTATAAGTATATTATGTAGTAATTAATTAAATGTTGAATATCAATCATCCTCAAAATCTAATGAAAAAATTAAAATTTTAAGACAAAAAAATAGTCAACTACATCACCAAAAAAAATTACTTAAAAATATTTGTGATGAGGCTTATTCTAATGCAAAAATTTGAAGATGGTGGTCAATGGTACAAATTTCTTCATATATATATTCAATCTAGAAAAGACCGATGTAGAGATACATCTTTGGGCGAGACTATATTTGGTGAAAAAAGTTCAGAATTCTTTGGGATAGAACAAGTTAATAAAACCCTTCACCATGATTGGTTAAGTACCTCTATGATATATATATATATATATCAAGTATTTCACATTTTTTATTCTTTAATCAAATTATTATAATTTTTTTATATATTCAATTTATATTAATGAAAATAGAATTTTTCATATCTATTTAAGATGCTTGTATCTTGATTTAATGCTTTCAACTCAAAAAACAAGTAAATTTTCAATGACAATATGTATCTAACATGCTCATTAAAAATCAGGAAAGAGACAGATTGTTTTTAGCTCTTTATAATATATGGTGAGTAATAATTTCTTATAAACTAATAGTTTTATTTGATTTAAATATATTTTTAAAGTAGTTTGTTGATTTCGTAGAGCTGGGTGTTAGTTGTGATCAATTTCATATTAAACATTATATATTTTTTGAATTTAGTGCATGATGATAAAAAAAGTACTTTCACATTAAAGATACATTCAATCAGGAAGTTGGTGTTATTTTTTATGATAAGTGTATTTTATTATTAAAAATACTCATAATATAAAAGAACTTTGTTTTATTTTATTAGATCTAGGCTCATTTACCACACTCATAACGGATCTAGATTGCTAAAATAAAAATTAAATATTATGAACTATATTTACAAATTGATTATTTACATATCAATTGTTAATAAAAACTGTCATCATCTAATTATTTTTAATTTTTATTGTAGTATTTTTATCAAAGCAATAACGTTAATTATGAGTATTATGTGATGAGATTTGTTAAACAAATTATTTTACAAAATCAAGTGATCAACCTATTAAAAGTATGTAATTTTAGTTATATATATATATATATATATATATATATTTGTTAGCATATCATTTATAAAAGATAGTGAAAATATAAATTAAACGAATATAACTTACTTAATACTTATATCATTGTCCAATTAAATAATATGTTATTTTTCATACATATATTTAATAATCTGAAATGTGTAATTGAACTGTATATTCAATAAAATAATTTATATAATTTGTGGTTTATTTAAATGTTAAGTATAATAATAAATTGAAAAATAAAACTAAAAATATTAAAAGAATATAAATTTAACTAAAATATGAATGAATCATCAAAAGTATTAAATATTTGTAAAAAAAAAATTACTCTTTCATAACATTTAAAAGTAAGAAACATTGTAAAATAGTTACCTTCATTATAGCATTAAAAACGTTAAAATTTATTAAAAATTGAGAGTTTTACCACATTTAAAGATTGTAAACATTATTAAATAAATAGCTTTATTACAACATTTAAATTGTATGAAATAACAAAAAAAAAGTCTATTTAAGTATTTAAAAGAAAAAAATGTTATAAATAGATGCTATTTTACGATGTTTACCATGCACAAACGGTCTAAAAAATACACTCTTTTACCGCATTTCAAATTATTAAATGCTATAAAGAGGTGATTTTACAAATTTTAACAAATACTGTAATATGTTATACACCTATTATAACAGGAGCTTTAACAACATCTATAAACGCTATAAAATGATGTGCAAAAATGTTATAAAAATTTTATTTTATTACAGTGATGTATTTTATTTGTTTAAAATAATAGTGCAAGCGACCACAAAATTTTCAATTTTGTGTTTGATTTTAAAAATGGTTAGGAGCATAACAAAATTCAAGATAAAGGAGGTTACAACATTTTAAAATTTTGTCTCTCATTAATTCAAGGGACAATTTGTCTCAAAGAATAAAATTTAAAACAATAAAAATCTCACGGTTTTAATAATCATATTCCATCTATTCCTTCTTTCTCTCATTTGTATATTTTTCTCTTTTTTTAAATAATATTTAATATATAATATAATATTATATATACACTATTTAAGATATAAATAATAAATATATTATACTTAATTGATAATTTTATAATACTATAATTTTATAAATAATTTTATTTTAATTGTATAAGATATAATACTATAATTTATTTTTATATATCATTTAGGATCAAATAATTACAGTATAATATGAAAGATATTATATGAATAATATACAAAACAAAAAATTATACTATAACTTAAATATTTATCTTGTATTATTTCATATATTGTATTTTTTAGAGTTATCAAATGCTTTATGAATCACAATATTCTACAGTATTAATGATTATAGTTTAAATTTAAAATTTTTAATTAATTTATTTTTTGTCAATTTGTTATGAGCATAAACGTTGATACTTTATTTATTTAACTTGACATCTTTCAATAAAAATAATGTATAGATATTGTTATTATCGTTTTTTTAATTCTAAAAAATTTTCTCGTACCTAATTTATATAAAAACTTCATTTGTATTTGATCTCAATGTATAGAATAACATGCTGAAGGATCTTTGGATTCATTGCACAAAGTTAACAAGGGTGAGATCCTTTATTCTAGAATTCAATCTTAGGTTTATTCATAATCAAAATTGTTTCATTGTTTGTAGTTATGTTTTACCATTAACAACTATAAGATAGTATTAAAGTTGAAAATTTCTTACTTAATATTGAGTCACTATGTGGAATAAGGATTATATTATTTCAATATCTGTCTATAAAGTTGTTTGAATTAATGATTACATGCAACATGAAGCATTTATTTTTTAGGGTTATGGAAACAAAATATTTATTATTTTATATAGTGTGAAAGATTAATGGTATTCTTTTTTGAAAAAAGTTCTTTCTACATACGAAAAGTAGCTTTGTTAATTTTTTTTTTTAAAATATCCAACAGTTAAATTAGAAGTGTAAGAAGTGTAAGTTACTTTTTATTTGTAAGACCATCATTATTTTTTTCTTTTACATGTTAGATTTTATCTATGATTGATGTATGATATGCACTTTTATCTTTTAACTATACCTTTATACCTATATACATGTAGAAATAAGCATCACTAAAATTTATCAATAAAATGACAATTTTTCATAATGAGATTTCTACTCTCATTTTATTATTCTTGGAATAAAGTTTGATTGTCACATCATTGGTAATGATATAATTTGTGTTCCTAAAGTCAATCTTACAAAACAAATGGTTTATTTCACAATCTTATAGCTTCATGTTTTGATTTTTTCACTTGACTGTGCCTTACATTTTGCTTCTCTTATAAGAAATCATATTTCCACTCGTTATTGATAAAGAATATTGCCTAAATTACTTTTTTATTGGAGAACTATTTTTCTTGCCTAATTTACAAAGGAGAAACTATCATCCTAGATCATGATCACTTCGGTGCAATGTTCCACACCATAGGCAACAATGTTCCACACCATAGGAAACCTTATAGATAATTCAAAATGTGCAAAGTAGCATAACAACACCCAATGTGTAAGAATAGTTATGTTCTCCAAATATTTGGGAAAAAAATATGTAATTGGATATTTGTTGTTATAGTTAAAAGTGTAATTTAGGAGTTTCTTGAAAGAGAAAGTCATAAGTAGTTAGATAAGTATCTTGATAAACTAATTAGTCACACAGTTTCCTCAAACGCTTTTATCTGCTTTTCCTGAATATACAAATACAATTGGAAGTTTGATAATCTATTTGGTGCATCATTACATCCTTTTTTTCTAAGATTCTATATCATAATTTATCTTTTGTAATGTAGAATTTTTTTGAAGAATTTTTTTGAAGAGATGAAATATATATATATATATATATATTCAAAGATATTTATTGTCATAATCAGGATCACAAAGAATGGAAAACAACTGTGTTTTGGGGAGAAAAAATTATTTTCAAGAAAAATGAAGTCGCCATTAAAATTTTAATTTATTTTAAAAGGAAAAAAGTTGGAAAACCCTTTAAAAAAATTCTAAGTTCGGGAATCGATTACGAATAAAAAAGGTATTAGCACCTTACTCGCCCATCCAAAAGACGATACCCTTTACTAAATTGTGCAACTAATTGATCCTAAATTTAAACAAATGACAAAGAACATGCGTACAATTAGATAATGTAGAAGTAAATCTAAAAATTAGACAATTAGAATATGGTGAATAAGTAGTACAAAAAAATATTTATTTATACATGAGGAAAAATAAATTAAATATGTACATAGAATAGCCTGTCAGAAATTTAGATCCTACTCCTACGTATTACCGGGTGTGATGGGAAACTCAAGCAACGTAGTTCTATAATTAATGGTTCAAAAATAAATTGAGGAAACTTTTAAGAAACATTCAAATTGAAAATTATATTTTGGAGAAAATGAGTTTTGTAGAAGGAAGAAGATAGTTGAAAATATTTATTTTTAATTTTTTCGAGTCCACATATGCACAAAATTTAAGACAAACGTAGGTTTTACTTAAACCCATACAATTTTTTAAACACGATAAGATAGAGTAATATATATACGCATCTAAAGTTCGTTGTGTGAGATTAAAATATTTAAATTAAATATATGAAATAATAAATTTAAATTAAATTTATTTAAAAAAAATTTAGTAATATTTTGAACTCACATATACACAAGGTTTAAGACAAACGTATGTTGCACTTAAACTCATATGACTCTTCGAACATGATAAGATAGAGTAATCTATACATGCGCGTCTAAAGTTCTTTGCATGAGGTCTAGATTTAAAATATTTAAGTTAAATATAAAATGATAAATTTAAGGTTAATTTATTTAAAAAGAAAATTTTTAGTAATATTTTGAACCTATGTGCACAAAATTTAAAATAAACGTAGGTTGCAGTTAAACTCATACGATTCTTCAAACACAATAAGATAGAGTAATCTATACATATGCGTCTAAAGTTCGTTGCGTGAGATTTAAAACTAAAATATTTAAGTTAAAAGGACTTTATTTAAATGTATAAAAGAAAAATGAAAAAATATATTTCTTAGGTATATTATTATCATATTTTTAAATTAAAGTTCAATAATAACATATAAGTTATTCAAAATTTATTCTACAATTTATATATACATAAAGAAAAATTTGGTATATTATCTTTTATCTTGAGATATAATAATAATAATAACAGCTTTTTAAATATATATATATATAAGAATTATTTTATCATTTCTAGTTTAAAATTGACAATAAATCTTGCAAGATTTGAGAAAATAAATAAATATAAATTTATATGTAAATATATATATATATATTTATTATAAATCTATTCTACAAAAATATTTGTTTTATTGAGAGAGAAATATATTTAGTTTTTATTGGTCTTATTCGGAAAATCTAAACCTATTTTTTGTTTGAAGAACCCATTGACTCGTTTTTTTTTGGAGGTCCAAGCTCACTTTGTTTTTTTGTTTGAATTTTGGGCTCAAACAAATAACCCTGCTAAGAAAGGAAAAGTGCTGCAGTTAAGAATCAAACCCATGCTCTTGAAGAGCCTCAACTAAGGCAGCCACTAGGCTAAGCTTATATTTATGTTTAAATGCTTCCTAATTTTATCTAAGTATTATCTCAAACTTTGTGACTCATACCACTTATGATTTTAAAACCCTTTGCTCCTAAATGAGACCCGGATGGAACACAGACCTTATTTGATTTTGGTAACAAGGTTAAAATAAATTTAGGGTTGAGGTTTGAGATAAGGTGAAGGGGGAGGCAGCTTGAGGGAGCCACTATCACGGCTTTGGAGGTGGGCTCTTATCGTTGCCAAGTGAGGAGAGAGGAAAGAGCAACCATGAACAGCCGTTGCGGTGGTGGTGATGGTAGCGAAGACGATGATCGCCCTTTGACGTGGTCTCCAACAAGGGCAAAAGGTGGTTCTGACAATGGACAATAACGGTTATAGTGGGCATCGGAGAAAGGGGAATCGTCGCTGCAGATGGAGGCGGCGTTAAAGCTTCCGACGAAGGAGGTGAGGTTCTCTGGCTCTAGGTGAGGAGAAAGCTCGTTACTATATTTTTTAAGCCCCTATATCTTTTTTCCTGTTCTTTTTTTTTTTTTAAAAGAAGTTTGAGTGCTTGTGTTTGGGCAACTGAAGGCAGTGTTTATGCTCACTGGTGAAATGTATTGCGAGAAGAAGAGGAACTGAAACCCAATAGGTTTAGGATTTCATATATTGTCTTGATTTATTTAAAATTTTTGTACTTCTAATGAACACTATTATTTGTGGATTGAATTAGGAAACAATTAACCAAGAGTGCGCACACTTAAAATACAAGTTCATTTTAGCTATATTATGTTTGCTAAGTTTCTTATGTAAATAAACATAATTAGATTTTGCATTCCTACAAACACATTAAGCTATTCTTTAAACAAATACAAATATTACTAAGCAGCACAGACACAATGTAAAAGAATGGGTCATGAACTTACTTGGAGTGAAGTAGTTGTTTCTAAAGAGAAAATTTAAGTTAGCCAGAAATTTTTTTTCCCAGTATCAATTGTCCAACCCCCTTTTTTATTTTCAAGGTTTTGTTTTATAGCTAAAGAAACATCAATTTTTACCCATCAAAAGAAACTTTTCCTCAATGCATTTGCACCTTCCTTTTTCAGGTAATTTGAGATTTGTAACTACTCCTTTTTCTATTTTGCATTTGTTTTTTAGTTTTCCTTTTAAATTCAGAATGTGGCTTTAACAAATTTGGCTCCTGTTACTTATGCTTGTTATTGCTCAACCATGCCTGTTTGTCACCTACTTGTTCCCTACCCCTTTGCTTTTACTCTGTCATTTTTGTGTTCATTTATTGCTTTCTATTTTCTATTTAATTTTTATTTCTGTAAATTTTGTAAAAGAAAATAGAGGTATTCATACTCATCATAAAAGATGTTCTACTAAAGCTTAAGACTTCGTCTATAAAAGGAGATACATACTTTAAGGATCATAATTGTTAGACATAATTGATGTTTATGTTATATTTCAATATTTTAATGTAGTTTAAAATAATTTTAAGAGTTTGTTACAATGTCAATTTATTTAAAATTTTATAAGGAGTTATTGTCTGGGTCTTTTTAACTTTCATAGGTTATGTTTTAGTTTAATAAATAGAACATATTTTGGTTGTATGAAAAATTAGATTGAAATAAAATATTTGAGTACTTTGAGCCTTATTTCCTCTTCCTTATGTTAATAGTGGTATCAGAGCTTGGTTTAAAGAGTGAAAACATATGACTAGAGATAATGAACAAATGACTACAGATTCTAATTTTGTGCAAGTAGTTATTTGATAAGTGCCAAACATAACACTTATTTGGTGATATTTTTGAAGAAATAACAAGTATTTTAAATAAACACGAGCATAAATCATAGAAGAATAAGTAGAATTTGAGTGTCTTTTAGAAATTATGAACAATATAGTTTTTTAGAACTTTTTGTGATAAATTCTTTCAATTTTAGTGTGTTATTCACTTTATTAAATCATGTTCACATGAGCTTGTGTTGACCATACAAAAAGCCAACGTTTAGAAGATAAATGTTTGGAAAAATGATGTTTTCTGCTACTTTTGTGTTGGCAACACAAACAGAAACATGTTGGACACATATTCTATAGAACAACATATATAACTAGCCCATTTCTTCAAATCTAGTTAGTGTTGGTCATTGAAAACAAAATTTTCTCTCGATTTCTCTCTCTTGTGACTCTTGAAGTGTTGGATCTGCATATTTGAGAAATCAAAATGCAACATTCATCAAGCTTCATGAAGTTTTGCATGATTTCTTCTCCTTCTCTTGTTTTCTTTGTTTTTATTATGTGTAACTATATTTTTAGTTAGGAAAAGAGGGATCCTAACTCTAACCTTCTTGTAATATGAATTTGTTGCGTTTAATTCAAATTTATCTTCTTTAAATTGATTATTTTTATATGTTCTTAATGCCTCTATAAATTGGCCATTTATAGTTGATCTTAGATTTCGATTCACAATTGGAAAATTGGAGTAGAAGTTGACATTAATATGAACATAATTGAGGATACTCTAGGGGTAGAGGTCAACAATGATGAGGTCTTGAGAATTCTAAAATCTAATGCTTGCTCTTATTAAGAATTTATAAGGAATTAGGATTTCTAATTTGGGAGAAAGGATTGTTTAGTTAAAGAATTAAACTTCAATTTAGTGAACTCAATCTTCAATTATACTTTTAAAACTTGAATTAGAGTGGTCATTTAAGTTGCTCAGGTGAAGGATAGTTGAACTCTATCATAAGATTTTAATATATTGATTCTTTTATACTTGTGGTATGAATTAAATGTTAATTTTTATGAATTGAATTCTAGATTTTCTATAAAATAGTTAGTTGATAATTGTTATATGAAATTTGTTCTTATTATCCAAGTTCATTCTTGATTTGTACTTGTTAGATATAGGATTTATAGTTCATAACTCATTTAGATTCATATAAATATCAATTTCTCCATATTGTTAGTGCAAATTGTAGAAATATTGAAAAAACAATATTTGAACCAAATTCTTATGGGAACGATACTCTCTTATTATTTTCTATTGAAATGATATGGTACAATTTCAATCATATTTACCAACAAGTTTCTATCATTATTGTTAGATATCTGTGATTCAATATTAACAAGTACCTTGAATGTTATTAGTTTAGACATTTTTCTAATTTTCTATAAAAAAAATCTTTTTTCTATTTTTCATATTAATTATTTGAATTCTGAACCTTATGCAAGGTACAGTAGATAAGGAGATTAATTTAAAACCAAAAATTGAAAAGTTTGCTAGAAGAAACAAAAAATAAGTAAAAAGAAAGAAGGAATAACAAAGAAGCTTTAGAATAGCTCAAAAATTTGAAGAAAAGAATTTTGTACAAGAATCATTCATAACAGAATACAATCAAAATCGGAGGATTACTTTGGAATATATTATTTCCAACTCTTATGAATGTAACTCAAGCTTTGTGAGACCACCAATAACCGTAAATAGATTTGAAATAAAGTCAATTCTTCTTCATCTAGTTTAACAAGATCAATTTGGAAGAAATGAACTAGAGGATCCTAATCTCTACATTGCAAGTTTTCTCCTATTGTGTGGTATTATCAAGATGAATGAAGTCTTGGAAGATGAGATTGAGATTATTTTCTTTCTCTTTAAGTGATCGTGCTAAGTGTTGACTCTAAACTCAACTAAGAGGAAGTATTGTCATTAGGGAAAAAATGGTGTCCAAATTTCCTACAAAATATTTCCCTTCATCCAAGTACAACAAGTTAAGAGGGGAAATATCTTGTTTTGCTAAAAAAGAATGGGAATCTTTATATGAAGTTTGAGAGTGGTTCAAAGAGTTTTTAAGGAAGTGTCTTTACCATAGTTTTTCCGATATTCATCAAATTCATATCTTCTATAGTGGAATCAAGTCATCTATAAGGATTATCATTGATGCATCGACCCAAGGATCTCTAAACAATAAAACTACTAAGGAAGTTATTGCATTGATTGAAATTATAACTTTTAATAAATATCAAACACCAAGTGATAGAGGCATGGTGAAAAGAGGTGTGATGGATCTTAATACACAAAATACGATACTTGCTCAAAACTAATTGATCTCACAACAGTTAAAAGCTTTAATAAAGCAATTACCATAATAACCACGAACATTGACATATGATTTTGTTGGAGGCGATCATAAAAATGGATGTTGTGACACCAACTTAATGAGAATTTACAACCAAGAACAAGTCAACTACATGAATCAAGGACAAATTTCTAATTATCCTTCCTTATAAAATCTCTACAATCCTAACTATGGGAATCATTCTAACTTCTCTTTGAGAAATGAGCCTCATATAAAAAATCATCCTACTTAACAACAACTTACTCTATCTCAAGAAAATTCTTCTAATCTTGAGAATATTCTCACCCAATTCATTCAAGTTACTCAAACTAACTTTAAAAACATTGAAACCTCCATAAAAAAATCTTGAAAATCAAGTGGGACAACTCTCTAAGTAATTGCCAAATAGAAGTAGTGGTAATTTTTAGAGTGATGTAGTAGTGAATTCCAAAGAGCATTACATGGCTATTATTACAAAAAGTAGAAAAAAAATTAGTCTTAACCATCAAAAGTGCAGAAAATTGATGATCTAGAGGTGTAAAAAGAGCAACAAATTAATGATTTAGGAGAAAATTTCTTCAATAAAAATGTAGAAGTTCAATGCATAAATCATTCTTCTTCAAATCATCATCCATCAATACCCATGGAGAATAAAAATGAAGAGATAATTGAAAGGCAAAAGAGGAAAAGTAAGAAACAATTGTTTGTAGAAGTAATGAATAACAAGAACATCTCTTCCTATGCCAATATACCATTTCCACAAAGGTTGAAGAAAAAAAAAAGATGAAACGATTGCTCTTACGGAATCGTGTAGTGCTAAGGAATTGAACTTCAACTATTTTAGTGAATTCGATCTTTAATTAAACTTTTAAAACTTGAATTAGAGTATCAATTTAGGTTGCTCAAGATAAGAATAGGTGAAGTCTACCCTAATATTTTGATATATTAATTTTTTTAATATTTGTGGTGTGAATTAAATGTTAATTTTTGTGAATTGAATTATAGATTTTCTATAAAATAGTTATGTGATGGTTGTTATATGAAGTTTGTTTTTGTTATCCAAGTTCATTCCAGATTCTTACTTGTTAGATATAGAATTTATAGTTCATAAATCATTTAGATTTATATAAATGTTAATTTCTCCATATCGGTGGTCCAAATTGTAGAAATATTGGAAAAACAATACTTGAACCTAATCTTTGTGGGAACGATACTCTCTCATTATTTACTCTTGAAACAGTATAGTACATTTGTCATCATTTTTACCAACACTATCCCATGTTTTGATGGTCACTATGACCATTGGAGCTTGTTAATAGAAATTTCTTATGGTCAAAAGAGTATTGACAAGTTGTGTCAAATGAAATTTTCATTATTGTCATTGCACTGCAGTGTTAAAGGCACAAAAGGCTAAAATAGATAGTTTGAAACTAAAAGATCTCATGGGTAAAAACTACTTATTTCAAGCAATAGATTGTGCAACATTTCAGACCATCCTTCATAAGGAAACCTCCAAGCATATATGAGATTCTATAAAAAAAGAAAAATAGTTTTAAGGTTTAGCAAAAGC
This sequence comes from Canavalia gladiata, assembly GCA_037954105.1. Taxonomy (NCBI): domain Eukaryota; kingdom Viridiplantae; phylum Streptophyta; class Magnoliopsida; order Fabales; family Fabaceae; genus Canavalia; species Canavalia gladiata. The sequence goes on along the minus strand of CM075664.1, from coordinate 38,415,040 downwards.
ATAAAGGAAGCAACTCCAAGCTTTGTGTTCGGGTTTGAAACACTTCGAACAGGGTTAGGAGAATAAATTGCAAATTAATCCTCTCGAGTGATGACAATTGTCAACAAGATGGGGATCAATGAAGATAAGACAAGATATCATTGTCGTTGAAAAAAATACTTTGTTCCTTAACACCAAAATTCAATTTTGTTCCTTAACCTTTCACTTGATGAGTTGCAAAACTTATTATTGGTACATGAACAGAAGTTCAAGGTAAAAGAGACGAATGATTAAGCATTGAAGGCATCAATAACAAATTATTTTATGGTGAAAGGAGGCCAAGGGCGAGGTGGAGGCCAAGGACGAGGTAGAGGCCGTGGAAGCTATCATCATGGAAATCATTAACAGCAACAACAGCATCATCAAGAAAACCAAGGAAAATGAGGCGATAGAGGAGGCCATCATTCATCAACTCATAAATCAAAGTCTGCAAACAAATCAAGTATTAAATATTATCGGTGTCATAGGTATGGTAATTATGCATCAAAGTCTTGGAATAATTTGAATAGAAAAAATGGAGAAAGGACTAATTTTGCAAAGAAAGAGGAAGAAAAATAAGTGTCACTTTTAATGGTGCGTCAAATGACTGAAAGATACTAGTTACAGCAACCACATGTATAGCGATAAGAATATGTTTTCTAAACTAGATGAATCTTTTCAAAGTAATGTCAAGTTTGGTTACAACCGTATTGTGGCTTTCATGGGAAAAGTAAAAGTCTCTATCTATACCAATGAAAATTTTACTCATACTATTTCTAATGTCTTTTTTGTCCTAGATTTAAAAGGCTGATTTGCTTAGTGTGAACAGATACAAGAGAAACGGTATGAGATTTATATAAAGAATTGAGTGTGCAGATTAAAGATACAAAATTTCTCAAGTGAACATGACTACAAATTGCATGTTCCCACTTTTACTCCACTACACCACTCATTCTTATTTCTTTGCAAAATTGAAAGATATGACATGATTATGACATTTTCGCTACGATCACCTAAATCTTGGTGGGTTGAAGACTTTACAACAAAAGAAAATGGTGATTGGGCTTCCTCAAATTAATATTCCATCTAAAGTTTGTACTCTCAAAAAACAAATACGAAATCAGTTTCCACAAAAAAAATAAAAAATCATGGAGAGAAAAGCAAACTTTGAAGTTAATTCATTCTGATATTTTTGGACCAAAAAACCCATCTTCTAATAGAGGCAAAAGATATATAATAACATTTGTTGACAATTTTAGTCGAAAAACGTAGGTGTATTTGTTGCAAAAAAAAAACTCAAGCTTTTGAGATTTTTAAAATTGCAAATTGATGGTTATGAAAGAAACATAAAATCCAATCAATGTTCTTCGTACAGATTATGGTGGGGAATGTATCTCACAAGAATTTATAAAATTTTGTGAGACTAATGGAATCAAGAGGAAACTTATAGCAACCTACACATCTCAACAAAATGGAGTTAGTGAGCAAAAAAATCGCACAATTTTGAATATGGTTCGAAGCCTTTTGGTGAGAAGCGGTATTCCAAATATTATTTTGGGGTCAAGAAATTGGAGCATTCATATTTTGAATAAAAGCTTTATACTTGCTGTTCAAAATATGATACCCAAAGAAGCATGGAGCAAACAAAATCCAATGGTGGATTATTTTAGAATTTTTGGATGTGTTGCCTATGTTTGTGTCCCAAATCAAAAGCGAAAAAAGTTAGATAATAAAGGAGAAAAGTGTATTTTTCTTGGTGTTAGTGATCATTCAAAAGCTTATAAATTATATAATCCCAACACTAAAAATTGTTATAAGTTGAGATGTCATCTTTGATAAAAAAAAAAAGTTTTGGAGGTGGAGTAATGATGCTCTTGGACAACAAATTTTCATTACTTTTGATGGAGAGGACAAAGATTAATGTAGCAATCAAAATAAAATAAAGATCAATCTATTCCAAGAATTACACATAAAGAGAAAAAATCTCACAACTTAGAAGAAGGTTGGCTTGGATGGATGATTATGAGGTAATTGGTATTGATCATTCTAAAGACCCACTTATGCACTTTGCTTTATTTTCAAATTGTAATCCTACCACTTTTGATGTGGTTGTTAAAGAAGCCAAATATAGGAAAACAATGGATGAAGAAATTGCAGCAATTGAAAGAAACTACATATGGGAATTGCTTAATCTTTGAGAGGGGAAGAAAACAATTGGTGTTAAGTGGGTTTACAAGCTAAAATTGAAGGAAAATGGAGAAGTTGACATGTACAAGGAACGCCTAGTCGTCAAAGGTTATAAGCGGGAGTTTAGGATGGATTATAAAGAAGTCTTTGATCCTGTTGTACAACAAGATACAATTAGACTAGTAATTGCACTAGCAACACAACAATCATGGCCAATATACCAATTAGATATGAAGTCAGCTTTCCTGCATGATGATCGTCAAGAACAAGTATTTATTGATCAAACTCCTGGATATGTGAAGCTTGGAAATGAAAATATGGTTTGTAAACTTAAAAAGGCTTTATACGGGCAAAACAAGCTCCACGTGCTTGGTATAATCGTATTAAAGTTTATTTCTTGAAGGAAGCTTTTATCAAATGTCCATATGAGCATAAATTTTTTGTTAAATGCAAAGAATGAGGTAAGATTCTAATTGTGTTTTTATATGTTGATGATTTGATTTATACTAGAGAAGACATTTGTGTTTGAGTAATTTAAGCAATCCATGATGCTTGAGTTTGACATGACTTATCTTGGAAGGATGCATTACTTTCTTGACATTGAAATGGTGCAGTCTATGGATGAAATTTTTATTTTAACAAAGAAGTATGCTCTAGAAATCTTAGGCAGGTTTCAAATAAAGAATTGTAATTCTGTTAACACACTAATTGAGGTTGGTTTGAATCTCGTTAAAGATCCAGGAGGAAAAAGGGTTGACAACATCCTTTACAAGCAACTTGTTGGGAGTTTAATGTATTTGACTACTATAAGGTTAGATCTCATGCATGCAGTAAGTCTTGTCAATAGGTACATGGTATATCCTAAGGAGATGCATCTTCTTGCTACAAAAACATTTTTTTACTATTTGCAAGAAATTGTTGATTATGGCTTGTTATATAAAAAAGGTGAAAAATCAAATTTATTTGGATTCACTGATAGTGATTATGTTGGGGCTTGAATGATAGGAAGAGCACCTTTGGTTATGTTTTCATGTTTGGTTGGGGAGCAGTCTCATGGTCCTAAAAAAAAGTAAGAAATTGTCACTTTATTAACAACTGAAACAGAGTTTGTAGCTGCAACAACTTATGCATATAAAGTAATTTGACTAAGGAGAATACTTGAAGAATTGTGTTTCAAGCAAATAGGAGCAACTACAGTTTATTATGATAATATTTCTTCTATCAAATTTTTCAAAACTCTAATTTTACATGAAAAAAATAAGCATATTAATGTGAGGTTTTATTTTTTAAGAAACTTCGCAAAAGATGAAGAAATTGATCTTATCTATTATAAGAATGAAGAGCAAATTATAGATATAATGACAAAATCATTAAAATTTCTCATATTTCAAAAATTAAAAAAGTTGCATGATGTTTCTACCCTTAAAAAATCTAATTAAACTAAATAATTATTTTCAATTTAAAAAAAATATTAGATATAATTGTTTCCGTTGTGTTTCAATAGATTAAAATAATTTTAAAATTCTATTACCATATTAACTTATTTAGAATTTTATAAAAAATTATTAATTACATTTTTTTAACTTTTATAAATTATGTTTTAGTTTAATAAATAGAATATATTTTAGTTATATAAAAATTTAAATTATAATAAAATATTTAAATATTTTAAATTTTCTTACGTTAACAATAACTTCATCATAAATTTTATTATTCTTTTTACTCATTATTTTCTATTTATCTTGCCTTTATATTATCTTTAATTTTTAGTCTCTTTATTGTTTATATCTTTTTGGTCTTTGACAATAGTACCTCCCTAAATAGGTATTGTTGCAAGACTAACCCCTAAGGCAATGTAGCAATTAGAGAGACCTTCCTGACAATTCTTTCTTTTTCTTGAGGGTTTGAACTTTGATCCATTCCTTAAAACTATGGTTTCCTTACCCCATAGAACTTTTCCGGGCTTCCTACAAATTGTTTATAGAAATTTCTCAATACAATTTTTTTCTTTTGTCTTAGTTTTATTTGAAATTAAATTACAAACTTACATGCGTTATTATGGTTAGGTTTTGATTTTTAAAATGTTTACATAAGTAAAAACTTCATAGTTATGTTTGTTTTGTTATATTTTATAAATGTTTAAGTACACTCCTATAAATGCTTTTGGCATTATATTTTTCAATAAAGGATAAAGTTTTATTTGAATAACTTATGTCAATCGACACAATAAATATTAAAATTAAAATTTTTTATTAATTGTTAAAATAAAATATTAATTTTGATTGGAAAATAACATTAAAAGTAGCTATGATATTGTAACTAAATTTTGTTCTAATAAATATCCCTTCAATAAACAGGTCTTTTTCTTGATGGAGGATTAATCATTTGGTTGCCAAATGTTATTTGGTTTATTCCCAAAAAAGTAAAAGGAAGAAATAAACAGGATCACCAATCCATTATAGTCCAAAACTTAACTACACAAGGGTGCTGTTATGATCTTATGCCTCTATTCTTCAGGATTCGATAGAGTGGTTCTTGAGACCTTTCCCATATTAATGTAGTTACTTAAACTTCTAATTCACTGCATCCTATTATGTTTCTATTATCTTTTGTTACCGTTTCTCGAGCTAAATGCTTCCTTTTACAATCGTATTGCAAAGTTGAAAATCTTGAAGAATAAAGAATAGTTAACAAATAAACACGAAGTCTTTTTTCAACTTGTTGTTCTATGTAGGTAACAAGTTCACTTCTAACTAATTTGCTAAATGTGGTTGAGGAGATTCTTTAGCTCGTATTAAGATTATAAATACGGTTTTGGCAAAATTATTTTCTCAAACAAATAAATAATTTTTTTAGTATATGTTGAAAAAATTTTAAAATTATTTTCTACATTTCAACAATAACATACACCCGATTACATTTAAATATAAATCGTCTGATCTGTTTTCTTCTACATCTCAATTATCTAATCCAAATATAAAAGGATATTTGTATACTGTGCAGATGTGGAAGGATTATTGCTCTAAAAAATATTAGTTGAAAGCACTGCATTTGTCTCCCTAACTTTATATTGATAACTTTCATTAATATTTGATTGGAAGCTTTGGATACCTTGCATTTGCTTTCTTCTTGTGTTTTGTTTCTCCCTTGGATTTTAGTTGTATACTAGATATAAACTTGGGCGTGTTGCACACGGATGTCACAAACTTCTAAATTTGATTATTAACAAAAATATATCAATTATTGTGAAAAAAAATGAGTATAAAAGATTATGATTATGAATAGCAAATAAAAAAGTAAAATTCAAAAATAATTTCACAAGAAAAAAGAGAAAACGAGTAAGGAAAAAAGATTAAGTTTTTCCAATCATGTAAATACAGAACATGAAATAACAAAAATAATGATTGATTTATACATAAAAATTATCTTACATTCTAATTTTGGTAGATAATAATTTTTTATTTTTTAAAAATATGAAAAATATTATATAATTATAAATAATTTATGTAATATATTTTTTATATGCAAGACAATCATTTTACAAATCACAATCAATTAAAAAAAAGAACAATTACAGATTGTTAATGCAACAATTGAACAGAAGATAAACTTACAAACATATCTTCATTATCTTATGAGCTTACTTCACAAGTTATATATTATATTGTAATAGATAGATTTTATTTAAAAAATATTATTATATATCTAAAAATAAATGATAATTTATGAGAAAAAAGAGAGAGATAAAAAATAAGAAAAATATAACATGATAAAAATTAAAAAATATATTAAGATAAAATATTATTAGCATGTATAGTAATTAAAATTAATTTTATTTTACTATAATTTACTCTACTATGTTGATGTTTATGCAAATGCAAAAGAAATTTCAATGTCAAGTTGAAGACTCATAAAGTTTAAAAAGAACGAAATGAAAAAAAAAAAGAAGATGAAACATCATAAAGGAGATGATTAAAATCTAGAGGAAAAAGAAATAGAAAGATATGATTTAATTAGCCCTTAGAAAAGATTAAACTACCATGCAATATAAGACTTGAACAAATTTGATGGTAGTACGGTAGATAGGTTTGATTTGAATTTAAGAGTGAGAAAAATTGAACCAATCAAAATAGATTGAATCATTTTAATTCAGTTCTGCAATATCTTTTTCCTGACTTAAATCTAAGCAATTCAATAAAAATAGATTAGTTAAATTTAATTTTTTTATATAGATCTTTTCACTTTTTTTTAAAAATAAATGGGGGATGCGAGTTAATTGGGCCAAATAATAATTTTTTAGCCAAAATTATATCACATTATGCATATAAAAAAATAAAATAAACGCATACTAGAAGTTTGAGTTGATTGGTTCGAATAATATTTCTTTTCAACGAACCAATGCTTATTAATAATAATAATAATAATAATAATAATAATAAAAAAAAAAGTCAGACAACGGATTATTGGCTTCCAAATCAATATAAACCCATATTTTTTATAAAAGGAAAATTACATCTTTTATTTTAAATAATAATGATAAAAAGGAAAAAGTGATGAGTAATATGATAAAGAATTTTTAAAAATATCATTTTTTTTTAATTTTGCTAACTAATATTTTAAAAATATTAGTTAAGAAATCAAAATCAAAAAATTAAAAATTATATTGAAATATATTAAAAAATAATTTCTTAAATAATATTTTTTTAAAATATTTGTCATTATTTTATATTTTTCATAACAAGTATCTATAAAATTACGAGGGTGGGTGTATATCTGACGAAACAAAACAACAGCAATCATATAATGAAAGTTATGCAAATATAGGATCATATACGTGTAGCGTGAAGTTATATTGCTTATTTTTTAAAAGAATAAATTATTTATATTTTATTTAAAATATATTAAAATGAAAGAAAAAATATAGTATAATAAAAAGGAAAATTAATATGAAATAAATTTTGATATTATATTAAAAATTAAAAATTAAAAATATTCTAATCATATATATTTGATTGATGTTTTTTAATTAATATAAAACTCTAACAAAAAAAAAATAATTTTAAATTTGTTTAAAATTTCACAATAAAAAAAATTCTACATATTACATCAACACATCTCTTTACACTTAACTAAAAACAGTTTGATAATTAATTAACAATAGTTAAAGAAATAGATAAAGATGGTTAAAATTTAATATAAATTGTGAATAAAAAGTATAATTAATCTATTATTTAAATTAATGATATTAAAAAATTAACTAATCTATTAATAATTATATTAAGTAATTATATATATAATTAATTGATGTATGAATTCTCAAATAACACACAATCTTCTTAATATGATCGTTATTTTTCATTTTTGTCAGATATTGACAAGGATAAGATTGGTATTTCAGTGTCAAGTAGGTTTTGCAGTTTGGGAGCTTGATTTGCATTGCAACTATCTTTCATTGACTTTTAGTATTGGCGGAAGGTGAAAGTGACTCTTGATATGACATGCTACTTAAGGTACGGTAAAGCTCTGCACTTTTTATACTATCTTTCATTTTTTCCCTAAATTTTGCAAATTTCTTGTTCAATTGATCCTTTGTTACTAGTCTTTCTCCAATTAATCTCATTTCCTTTATGTGCTCTACCCTCATCTACACTCTCTATATGAATCACTTTATCTCACACCTGTCTATGTTTCATCTTTCCAATATCATTCTTGTGAATAATTGAATTTTTCATTCATACTCAGTTCTTGCATAAATTATTTTCCCCTTATTTTTAATTTTAATTTTTGATTGCCTCAACAAAGTTTGGCCAATGCTCTTGGTTGTATCTGTAGAAATGAAAATTGTTCCTGAATCAGATAAGGTTTGTGGTGAAGGACAGGGAGTGATTTGACAAATGGTTAATAAAGAGTGAAGCATATCTTGTAGATACCATTCCATATCATATATTATATAGAACCAGCTAGGGGAACACAAGTCTTTGTCACTTAGCCAGATAAGGACTGAAGCCAAGAGTGTGAGGGTTGGCTATTCTACAATTATTAGGCTGTGTAGGTTTATTTCCCCCTTATTTCCCAGGCAATTCAGGCTTGCAATCCAAGAAGATGATGTTACCAACATTTTTTTTTTGTTGTGCTATCAATTGTAAGGAATTTTGAGATTTTGGTGGATTGCAGCACCATATATAGATGTTTCCTTGTATGTTTTCAATAGCTGGTTAAATGCAATTTTCTCTTGTTAATGAAGAACAATGGTATTGCTAATTCACTACAAATGAATAATCTGGTTGTTAGCTGATATTTGTCAAAATTTGCTAAGCGGCTAGGCCCTCTTATGCCAGGCAATCATGTGCAAATTCTTCACAGCAATGCTGTTTGAATACATTTTTTTTATTGTTAAGCCTTTATATTTACAATTTTTTTAAAATTTTAGATATTTTGTATAAGAAACCACCCTATCCAATCAAGAATACTTACATGATTATAGAATTAGCTCTTTTAATCCGAGGAATCTTAAAATTTTAGAAATTTTTAAATGAAATTATGTAATTATTAAAAGAAGAATGATTTATGAGAAAAATTATAAATGATAATTTAAAAGGATAACAAAATAATATAGAATTTTAGAAATTATCTCTAAATAAGGATTATTTAAAATTATTTCTTTAATATAAAAATTTATAATATTTTAAAAAAATTATTATCATATAAATACATAAAATGTAATAATTTTAAATTACTTTATCAAAACATTATGTTAATTAAAAATTTTGTATAAAAGGTTTAAACTTAACTATACTTAAAAAAAATTAAATATATATTATTTGAACCAATCTTTAATGACTTTTACATATACCTTTTAATAATATTTATCACTAAATGTAACTGATTTAAATTTTATATTTAATTATGTTTTATAATTCTGTTTTTCTTTTCATTTGTAGGAAAATTTTGCAAAGTTGAATAGAGGATCATTTTCTTGGATTCAAATTTGTTAATCTTTTAATATTATTTTAAACAACTATTGTTAAAAGAAATTATTTGAATTTAAGAATGAAATTTTAAAAATTAATTTAATAGTAAAACAAATTCTTTTTTAAAATTTAATTGTTAATATTTATTTTAAAATACGTGAGATTTATATAAAAAAAAAGTTATTCACCTAAAATTCAAAAATTACTTTACTTCTAAAGTTATTTTACCGTGTCTATATATATATTTTTTTACATGAAAAGAGAATTTATAAATAACTAACTAGAAAAAGTTATGGCTATAACATCACAATTCAAAGACTTTCCTTAAACCAAAGTTACCAAACCTCATTTTAACGGGTTAGAGAATACTTTGCCAATGATGAGCATACACATTTGCATTTCCACTAATGTGATTAAAAGAAATAAACAATTATGGCCTAATGAGTGTGGTGTGTGTTTGATGATTTGATTGCTTGGATCACTTTCAGGTTGGCAGTCGAACAGGCACATTTTAAGATATGAAAAAAAAATAAAAATAAAAAATTATTTAAATAAATAAAAATAGAAAAAATAAAATAAATATTTGGATAGGTAACAATAAAAAGAAAAGAAAACCATTTTTTTTTCTTATTTGGATGAATAAAAAATATATTAATAATATAAATTTTATATAAATTTTAAAAAATAAAATTTAAATTTTTTATTTTTTATTTTTTAAAAATATAAAATAATTTAAATAATTTAAAATAAATTAGAAAACCTTTTTCTCATTTTTTTTTGTTTGGAGATTAAGATTTAGATGAATCCACGGAAATATTTTCTTTCTTCCTGTTTCTATACTGAAATTTTTTTCCATATTCCTCCCCATCTCTGACTTGTATCCAAGCAAATCGAGATTTGAGAATCTGTTAGAGATGATGAGCTTCCGAGTGAGTTAGGATGAGAAGACTATCAAATTGCGTAATTGGTGCTATAGATTGACCCAATTGATTCATGATAATTGGCAATTGCTATTTGTATCTTCAGAATTCTATTTGCAATTTTTTATAAAAAATATATTAAAATATTTATATTATATATAATAAAATATACACTATCTTTCCTTTTTTTTTCTTAATATATATATATATAAGCAAACTATATATCAGCATTTGTTACATAATAAATTTTTAAAATATATTTAGTTTACCTTTAATACTCTTTGAGAAAACTTTATCAAATGCGAATTTTTTTTCTACGTTTAATATTTTCAAAATATAATTTTTAAAACTAATTTAAAAAATCAAAATTCAAGAAGTTAAAATATTCTACAAATCTAATAAAATTTTTTAGTTTAAATTTCATAATTATGAAGATACAATTTTAATTTAAATTACAGAAATCAGATTTGGTAGTATTTCAAAATTTAAGTTTTAAAATTATATTTTTTATAAAGTTGATGATTTTAATTATAAAAAAATAATAAAATATGATATTATTTTAACAAACTTTGTTGTATTTATATTGAAGATTTTTTTATCATGGTTTAAAAATGTTTTTAATAAAATATAATATCTATAGTTAAGATAATAGATGGATAAGTAAAGAGAAAAAAATCTGATATAATTTTTTGTGTTATTTTTTATTGGATAAGTCATAAATATATATAAATGAAGCTACCTTCCCCAACGTTAGACATGTTAGGACTATATTTTCAAAAATAATCTTTGCAGATGATCTATTATTAATATTATGCTAAGTAACTATTCCTAAAATTGGGTCATGATAATTACAATAATATCTCAACAAGTTTTTCTAAAATTATCAAATTGAATATCCTAAAAATACCAAATCGAATAATAACAAAAAAAGATCTTTTACAGATTTCAATATTCTCCCTCAAGTTGGAGCATATTGGTTACAAATGTCCAATTTGGAAAGCATGCAGTTCAATTGGATTTTTCTCGTGACAAATAGCAATAGTTCCTAGCAACAACTCATCACGAACATTGCCAATATATTTCGATATATGTGGTACGCTCATGGAAAACTGGATTAGCAGCAATGTGCAAGATAACTTGATTATCACAATAGAGTTTAATAGGTTGAAAATGATCAATGTCAAAACATAATAAAAGTTTCTTTAGCCATCTAAGCTCACAAACAGCATAAGTCATAAGCGATGTTCTGGCTCTGCGGATGAATGGGACACTGTAGCTTGCTTCTTAAATTTTCAAGAGATAGGATGAAGAATAAACCAGCCAATCAGAGATCTCCTATCACAAGGACAACCAACCCAATCCGAATCATACCAAGCATAAAGTTACAAATTACAGTATGTTCGTAACACAATTCTTTAGTCAGGATTACCTTTCAAATAACGCACAACACGGAGAGCAGCATCTCAATGTTCTTGTCTTGGTTGCTGCATGAACAGGGAGAATGTATGTACACAACAAGATAAATCTAGCCTAGTAACAGATAGGTAGATCAATCTGCCTACTAACTGTCAATAGCATTCCGAATCTGGAAGAAGAATGTTGTCCGCGAGAGACAAACGATGATTTGGATCCATGGAACACTAGTAGGCTCAGCTCCCAACAATCCTACTTCATATATGATATCCAATGCATATTTGCTTTGACACACAAAAATCCCAACTGAGTTTCGAGTCACTTCAATTCCCAAAAATATTCCAGCACTCCAAGATCTTTCGTATGAAAGCATTCACTCAAGTATGCTTTGAAGATTATGATGGAATCAATGTCATTTCCTGAAATCACAAGATCATCCCCATAAACCAACACATGAAGAGTGAGAGGCAACATGAGAAACTAGAGGGTCTATTTTGCATATGGTGTCACAAAATCTTTCAGCCTGTCATGGCTGCTTAGCACAATGTCCACGTCCTAAGGCTCCCTATCAACCCTCGCTTTCGGCTACAATAATCTCAAGCAAAGAAACATCACTCTCCACATGCTCAAAATTACTTATATTCTCAATGCTAGCTTCACTCTCAGGATCTTTATTTCAGGATCATCATCAACACTGCCCAAAGGAGAAAGATTAATTGAATCCACATGATTAAGTGCCAACAATCGAGGGTGAGCATAGAAAAATCCATTTTCACAAAACACCACATCTCTTGAAACCATGAAGATTCCAAATCATATACTCTCAAGCCCTTTTTACCATAGGGATATCCCAAGAAAACACATCGTCAACTGTAACTTGTAAATTTATCCCCTTTGGTGTCTCGATTGTGAGTATAACAACAGCTCCCAAAAACATGAAGATGATCGAGAGGTGGTGGCTTGTTGTAGAGCATCTCATATGGAGTTTTCCCATTCAACACAACTGAAGGTGTACAATTGATTAAGTATCCGATAGTTAAGACGCTTTCTCCCCAAAATTCAACAGGGAGATGAGATTCAAAACGTAGTGCATGAGAAGCATTAAGAATATGTCTATGTTTTCACTCTACTCACCCATTTTGCTGAGTAGTCCCTATAGAAGTTTAATGAACAATCCCATGATTTTGAAAATAGTCACTCATGCATGGGAATTCTGTACCATCGTCACTACATACAACTTTTACTTGTTTCCCAAGTTGACGCTACACCGTAGTAAAGAACTGACATATATGTGTGAATAATAATCCGTAATGATCAAAAAATACCTGGCACCACAGTGAGCCATGGTTTGATAGGGTTCCCAAAGATCACAATAAATTAACCGAAGAATGTCCACGGTTTTATTAATGCTAACGGGAAATCTTTCTCTACATTGTTTAGCTCTAAGATAAACATCGCAAGCTTTATTACATAATGCATAATGCATTATTTTTATTAGAACCAATATTTGGAATCAGCTCCACAATCTTGTAAGATGGGTGTCCTAGTCGCCTATGCCACAAAGCAAATGCATTTCCATCATCATGTCTCACAGCACCAACAATGGTCATTCCACCAAGATAGTAGAGCCTCTCTCCTCGTTCACCCGCTTCAATCACCTTCCTCGAGATACGATCCTGTACAACATAAAATTTATCAATGAATAGAACCATAAAATTCAATTCATTAGTAAGTTGTGACACTAAAATTATATTACATTTTAAGCTAGGCACAAGAGAACATTTCTTAGTTTCAGAATATCACTAAGCAACACCACTTCTTCTTTGGTAGCAAAGGCTCGATTTCCATCAAGAAGCCCCACTGGACCTTTCAAGTCATTCTTTATGTCAGTCAAACATTTCAACTTCGTTGTCATATGATGAGAAGCACCTGAATCTATTATCCATTGCACAAGATTAGACTTACCAATCAATTTCTCTGTGGCTCCTAATTTGACATTATTCAAGAGATTCACCAATGTTTTTCACTACTCGCCATTCAGTCCAATAGCAATAGATTTTCCCTCATCTGTAATCATGTTGGCTGATTTTAATGCTGGTGCAGAGGGTTGCGCCACATTTGCCTTGGTAACTGCACCACGTCCTCTAGCATTAGACGTCATCCCTTGTTGTTTGGCTTTGTCGCGTCCAACTCCTCGTCCAGTTTCTTTAGGTCATTCGCATCACCACTCTGGATATCCGATCAATTGAAAACATTCTTCAAAAAAATGCTCGAAACGATTGCAATTGCTGCAAATTATGTTTCGATCATTCTCTTCAATTTTTTCACAAGGTTTCCCTACGGTATGCAAGGAAAAACTCATCACTTCGCTACGTTCTTCCTTGCCATGAGAAAGTGATGGATTTTTTCTTCTTCACGCTTTTTCTCCACCTTGGTTGCTAGATTACAGGTGCATCCACCATGTGTAGGAAGGTGTCTGCTCATGGTTTGCTAATTCCTTCCGCAGCTTCTTCAACCTTCTGTAACAATTGACAATAGTTATACTTTTTTGTTTGCATTCAGCCAACTCCGCTTTGAGCTGCTGGATGCATGGTCTGTTTGCAACATAAAATCGTTCCTCGATATTCGTCCACAGGTCCTGCGCCACCTCCATGTGTGATATGGTTGAACGAAGAATGGGTTAAATGGTGTTCATTATCCATGACACCAACAACAAGTTATTTGTCCACTAATCTTCAAGTTTTGACGATTTTTCGGCTAGTCGGATGTCCATCTACAAACCCAAACTTCTTTCTAACTCTCAATGCGGTTCTTAAACAGCGAGCTCACTCATCATAATTCTCCCATTTCAATTGAAAATGCATCAAAAAGATTACTAGGTTGTCGTTTGCAATGATGTTATAAGTTGAATTGTCTTTCTTAGCTTCACATCATCAACAACAGCGTTAATTCCTTGTGTTATTTCCACTGGACAAGTCACAAATATATACAAACGAAGCTACCTCCCCCTACGCTAGACACATGGTGACTATATTTCCAAAAGCAATCTTTACAAATCATTTATTATTAGTATTATGCTAGCTAACTAAATATTCCTAAAATTAGGCCATAATAGTTACAATAGTATCTTAATAAATATTTATAAAACAATCTTCCTAAAAATACCAAATCGGATATCCTAAAAATATTAAATCGAATAATAACAAGAAAAGATATTTCACATATCTCAATAATAAATAAGAATAATTTATGAATTTTACAAGTAATTTTAATTTAATATTTAATTTGTTAGTTTTTATTATATAATAATATAAATGTAGGATTGAATAAAGTTTGAAATTTAAAGAAGAGTGAAAATTATTATAATGGATTCATTGCTAATATGATAATTGGATGATAAATTAAAAATTTAAATTTTAAAAATAAAAGAAAAATTTATTTATCATTAAAAGATATAACATAAAAGATATATCATCTAGTAGTTATTTCTCCTAATAAAAAATAAAAAAAAGCATATATTCTTATGTTATGTTTCACTAAAGGTAAACATCAATCCTTTGTCATTGTGGAATGAGTACCACCAATAAGTAGTTTGATCTAAAAACTTGTATCAAATTAAGTATATATACATCTGGACTCTTTAAATTTCTGTTCATCTGCTTTTAGAATTAGATGATTCTACAATAGAATATTTTGATTAATCATTTCATAATTTTAACATTAACTAAAATATTAATACCATTAAATATTACCCCTTTATTCTAAATTAACAACCGATATGATCATAATATCTAAGTATAAACAAATCCTTGCAACCATGAGAAAACCATCAAAAATATTTTATCCTACATATGCACATCTAAACTTCCAATAATATTTTTGTATACAAGCATATCGGCATCGATCTCAACATCCACATGGAACATTTTCTTTTCACAAAAGTTATAAATTAGGTATGTTCTCGTAATTCTCCTCGTGCAAGGCCTATATGACCTCATTTATGTAAAGTACCTTTCCTAATTTTTGTCATAGTTATACATATAAACTCATTCATATTAATAATAAATATTATTTATATATTTAATGACAAAAAATATAACAGAATATAATGATCGAAGATAAGTCATATTGGCTAATAGAAAGAACTATAGTATAATCATTCATACATATTAAAACAATTTCTAAGTAGATTAAATTTAAAATTAAAATAATTATATTTAAAATTATTTATATAAAAAATAACTTTACGAATAAATTTTAGTATAATTTGTTTAATTCTATATAAAGTAAAACATGTTTTTTAAAAAATATAAATTTACACATGTTGATGTATGATATAATAACTATTTTTAAAATTTAAATTCTGAAAAGATCACTTTCCATTTTGAAATTTAAATTTTTAAACACTATAACATGTGAGTTCTTAATTCTGAAAGTTATACATATTCATTCTTGAACTTGATTTACCAAAAACACTTAAATATATTTCAAAATTAAAATTTCAACAGTTAGAAAAGATTTTTTGATGTAATATATATGACTTTCGAAACTAAGAATTTGAAACCACATCAAAACTACCACTTTCATAATCTTACTTTCGGAAGTAAAAAAATAAATATAAATCTCACCTATGCCTACAGATGTTTTAAGGAAGCAAAGCACAAAGACAAAAAGGGAGAAGTGAAAATGAAAAGTGAATTAACCATGAGCTGAAGGAAGTGAAAAGAAAAGGAGCAAGTGTAAGAGAAAGTCAAAAAGGGGTTGTAGTGGGGGGATTAATGGTTTAGGAAAAACTAAAAAGAGGGTAAGAATAATTTGGGCCTAATAATTATGGTAGTACCCTAAACTTCTCCCTTTGGGCTAGCTGAATCCATATTAAGTTTATAACATCTATGTACTAGTAGACTCCAAGTTGGTACTGGAATTGTGATTGAGTCAAATTTAGAGAATGTTTGGTATTGAAATTATTAACACCAATGTGAGAGGGAGATCTTTTTAAAAAATTAAAGTCAATTTGAAAAGTTGGTTGGCTTCTGATCCCTGTAACACAAACCCGATTGGGAAAATGAACCATAATTTGTAGTAATAGTCGCAAAAAGTATGTTTATGTTCAATGGTTTCTTCTTTTAAATTGCAATGTGGGCCAAAATTGTCCTATATGGTCACACACAAAAAAAAAATTGTGGGAGCTTTTTGTATTTGAATTCAACCTAGAATACATTGTCCTTTTTACTACCCACATGATAACCTCTATTTTCAAGGGTTTGTTTATCCACCTTATATAAATTTTATGAAGATTTTCTTGTCTTGTGACTCAATGATATCACACTCGAGCACCTTTCCTAGGTAATAACCAATCTTTGTGTCCATTCTTTTTTATTTTGCAATATATGGGTAATCATCACAATGGAACCCCAATTTGGACAGAGGTGGCAACTCCATGATTACGCCATAAGCCATGAGGATGCCATTATTAATCATATGTTTTGCTTCCTTCTTGTCATCAAAGAAAAATTGAAAAAAGTTTGTCTTGGATCTCATCGAACCTAAATCCCTAAAGGTTACACCAAATATTGGCTAAAGCATTTTGAACAAAATTCTTATGGACAAGTTTGTTTGTTGACTAGTTTGCCAATGATGTTATTGAAGCATTCCAACAAACCTTACTACACATCCTTGTCGTTAAAGAAAAATTAAGGTTTCAATCTCAATGTTTTTGTTGATCGCATTTCCTTCAATTTTCTCAATTCCAATGGCGGTTCCATATTGTTTCACACGAAAGAAAACCCTAGAACTAGGCTACACAAGGCAATGGTGAAGCACAATAACCATAAATGAGGGGATGCTATATTTTGACACACTTTATCAATAAGAAACCCTAGCAGAGTAAGTTACTTGAGGAGCTACAAAAATGATCTAATGTACCCTTGTTTTAGTTTCATGAGAAAGCAATCAAAACATCATAAATATTAAGGATGTTGATACCATGAATTTTAATAAGTATATTTTAGTTTCTATTTGATTCAAAAAATTTGTAGTATGATTTAGTTGGATTTGAATCTATTCTGATTTTTATGTGTATAAAATTAAAAACCACGAGATTCGAATTCAAGATGTTATATAAACTATTTTAATTTCAAATTATTAATGACTAGAAATTTAATCCTATTAAAATATGATAATACATGGAATAAGATTATATTGATTTAATTTGTAGGCATAATATATCAATTTTAATAATATATGTAACCAAATCATAAAAATAAAATTAGTATATCTATATTATAGTATATATATATATATATTAAAATAGATTATTAATATAAATATATATTATATATAAAATATTATTTACTAAATTTTTTATGAATATATAAATGTATAAAAAAGTATAAGACTCCAAAATAGAGTAGGATAAATTAAAATTAACCCAGTCCAATTTTCAAAATATACAGAATTAAATTTTTAAAATGTGAACTTATTGAAATTAATTTTTCGATCTACAGAAATTAGTGGAATAAAATGGATCTTGAATACCCTAATGAATACTTTTTTTTTTTCTCTCTTTTCGGTCTGGCCCTAATGAATACTATTGAACCGGATTATTTGACCAGAAACGTGATTTTGATCTCTCGCCAAACATGTTAATGGTTGACTTGGGCCTCTTCTACTTTGTGCTCAGCTGGTTACCCTTCTTTAACGTTAAATCTCAACCGTCCAATTGTTGACAAAAAAACGATGGAGACTGGAGGAGACTACAGTTGAAAATTAGGATGTACACAAAAATAATAATAATAATAAATTAGGATTAATACATGCATATAAAAAATATTTTACTAAAAAAATCTAACCCACTTCACTGTTTTTCATGTTTCATAAAAAATTAGATAGTATTTAGTTTCATAAAATATTTTGTTTTTATTTTTATTTGTAAAAATATTACTTTACTTTTATTCTATTTTATATTTTTTAAAAATAAAAAATAAAGTAGAAAATAATAATTTTTAATTGTTTGCGAAATATTTTTACATATCAAACGTGATCTTTAACTCTTAATTTCACAAAAATGATTTTAATACACAAAAATTTAAGATTGACTTTTTTAATATATTTTTGTAAAGTACCTTCTTTTTCTGTACTATGGAGATGGAGTACCTTTTTCATTTCTTCAGCTTGAAACTAATTTATATATTTTTTAATATTTAATGGCATGACGTTAATTGTTAGGTTTTTCAATGTAAAATTACGGAAAGGGTTTGCTTTGCTTTCCAACTTAATTTCGTCATTGATAATGGATTAACAAACTATTCGGTTGGATTAAAAATTCGGTGACCTATTTCTTTTGTCATCTACCTGAACATATATATATATATATATATATATATATATATATATATTGTTAATCTCAACTGAAATATTATGAATTGGATTGACTTTAAGAAAATAAGTAAATTTAAATTGAATAAAACAAAAAAACTTGGTATTTATAACTAAAATATTAGTCAATTTTAAATTAATTTAACTAATCGCAAAGAGTTAGTCAAGTAAAGTATAGTAGATGAAGTCTTATATAACTAATTTTTTAGTTCAGAAGTTTTTTATTCTTTGAATCGGAGCGCTATTTCCTTATCTTAATTCCTTTAAAAATTAATCTAGCTTTTGTTTGATTAATATTTTTATGAAACCGACAAATTGAGTCCTGTTTAGTTTGATGCTTTGTTTAAAATTTTTATGCAAATGTTAAATAAGGTAATTGCTAAGAGAGTTTTTATATTATTATTTACATTTAAAACTATGCTAATTATCAACCGTTCATTATTAGACTAATTTTAATGATTTATAATGATTTTAATTGATATTTCACAATAATATATATTAGAATATATATTAGAATCCGTAAAAAACCAGTTGGGTTACTCTATTTTTTTATCTAATTGGGTTACTCTATTTAATTTGCATTAAATAATTTAAAATATAATATAAATAAACAATTGTTTTGAAAAAATTTTAATAATATTTTGTGTAATAAAAATATTTAGATGCATAGTAGAAAGCGATTTTCTCCATTATTTTCTTTAATATTTGAGAATAGAGATAAATCTATTTCTATACTTAGCGTCCTTAAATATAGAATGATATATTAACTATTAAATCAATATATCACTCAAAATTTATGTACATATTTTAAATAAAATGATATATTAATAATTATTTTGAAGATACTAACTAAAACATAACAATATAAATTATTCAATAAAAATATTATATAAAATTATTCAATATTTATTTTTAACAATTAAAATTTTAAAATAAAATATAATATATACTTTCAATTAGAATATTTAAAATAGGTTTAGAATTAAATGTTTGGAGAAAAAAATGAAAGCATATAATAACTTTATTTAATTTGATCAGGATTGTCTCTTATAAAAAAATATCTTTAATTATGCAAAAAAAAAAATCCTAATTTTTCATTTTTATTTTTATATTTCAAAGTCTAATATTTTATCTTATAATTTCATTTCGTTTAAATACAATCCCCGAAAAAAATTCTGCTTAATTTTTTATTCTTATAAATTATCAAACATTATTGTCGATTATTATCTCCTGAAAAACATGCATAGTTGAAGCGGTGAAGTTTAAAAATAGTTATATATAAAAATATGTAATTAACTCTTTTAAAAAAAATTAAAGTATTATACATATAAATATGTAACTGATAAATAATATAAAACTTTTTCATGTGACTCTTTCAACATAATTAAATTATAATACATATAAATATAAATTATTTTAATCCTTTTAAAATATTTAATCAAAATCCACCTATATATAGCGAAATATTATCGGTAACAGAAATGAAAACTTAAACAACAGAAAATAAGAATAATGGAAAAATGGCAAGTCTTAAAATATAAAAAAATTAGAGAGAGAATAATTGTATTTAAAGTATAAAATATCCATTAACAAATCGGTGGTTAAAATGAATTAACTGTGGAAGTGGTTGCTGTTGAGATACGAAATATGGCACCCACTCACAAATAGATGGAAACACATAAAGTGAAGTGTGAAAAGGCAACTGAAAAGGGAAACCAGATTGTGAAAAAGGTCACAAAAAAACCTCTCACGTGTCCACCTCACCCAACATGTGATGCACTTTTTGGCAAAAAGTTCAACCTTACCATGACAACTAATCATGCTTTATTAGTATTTAACACAATAAACAATGCCAGCACATGCAAACGGCAAGAGAGAGAAACTCCATGTATGTAATGCAAACCCAAACAAATAGTAGTAGTACTCTAGTGATTCATAAAACCAATAGCAGAGTTTTTTTTTTCTTAATTTTTTAAATTTCAGCATTTAACATTAATTATAAGCATTTAAAAATAATAAATCTTAATAATTATTTATTTAATTTGATAAAATAATAATAATAAATAGTTACAAGTGAAATTAATATTTATTTATTTTTGGTCATGGGGTGGACCAAGAAAAAGGGAATGGTCTTAATAAGCTTTTGCTTTCACTAGGAAAAAGACATGGCCCCACTTGCATTAAAATTTAATTTTTTTAACTATTGTTTTGCACTTTTCATTATCTAAGAGCTTTGCATTGCTCATGTCACATTACACACATCAAACAAACCCCATTGCATTATTCTCTTTCTCACACCTATACCAACCCTCCCCATATCTAATCTACAATCTACCTATTCCTATCTATCTGAACACAGCTGAGGAGAGAGAAACACACAAAAGGGTCTGTGTTTGTTCCCTTGAAAAGTCCAGCTTCTACCCTCTAGGGTTCCTTTGCTTTCAATTTTTGCATAAAAATATTATTTTTTTATAATTTTTCTGAAAAAAGCAACAAACCCCTTTTCCTTACCGATCTTGTCTTCTCTGTCTTTCTTGCCGTAAGGTAATTTTCTTTCCTTCTGATCTCTGAACTCCTCTCTGTTCCATCTTCCACACATATACGTGTGTTCTTCTTTTTTTTTTTAAGGTAAAAAAGTGGTTTTATGTTTCAAAGTTCTTGTCTTTCTTGGCATGAAGGCTTTTCTGGGAGTTTAAGATAAGAAAAAGTTGAGAATTTTGATAAACGGTAATTGGATTTGATTGGAATTGTTATTTGTTATTCTAGTTGTTTCTATTTTCTTGTGTTTTATTTCGTGGGTTTATACGATGATGTGTTTGAGATGTTTCTGACTTTTTGTTTGTTGAGAATTGATCTGCTACTCGTAATTCGTCTCATGGCAGAAGTTTATTACGGTTGCTGTAAAATTCCAGTTGAATTTTTTATTTTGGTGAATTTTCTACTCCAATTCTCTTACGATGGAAATGCATTTTTTAAGAGAAAATACAAGTCTGGTTCCTTTGGCCTGAAAATGATAATTCAGCTGTGTAAAATTATTTATTGATTCTTATTTTCCAAATCTAAACTCCTCCTTTGAAAGTTCTTATCAGAATATTATTAGCTCATGTTTTCTTAATCATAACATACCATTTATCATTCTTCTTTGGATAGAATTGTGTGCTGTTGTATAGTTTCTTGCTGCTATGAAATAGTTTTTTTGAGTTTGTTTGTCAAGCAATTTTATTGTTTTTCCTTTCTTCTTTGAGCTGTCTCTTTAATCTGTACTGTTTGATCTTGACTGCATGTTTGGCACTGTTTGATCCAAAATCCATAAAAATTACTAGTCATGGCATCTGTACATTGTTCAGAGTTTGCATTAAATTCCCATTTCATTTTTCTTTGCTCTTCCTATTACTAAGTATATATTCTAATCAAAATGTTTACTTATTATCTCTTTGCAGCAGCTGAAGTTGCAGAACTAAATTGTAGCTTCCTTCATCCCTTTGTCCAACAGCTTGTGAGTTCTGCGACCAAAGCTGAGCCTCAACATCTTAAATTAATAAAAAATTTATACTGCAGTTTGAGTAGATATGATTACTAATTAAGAATTGTTAATGTAGATTAAGGTGCAAGTGAAGAGGCAGTTTAAAGATGGGTTACTTATGCGATTTTTGTGGAGACCAGAGGTCCTTGGTGTACTGCCGCTCTGATGCTGCATGCTTATGTTTGTCATGCGATAGGAATGTTCATTCTGCTAATGCCCTTTCTAGGCGTCATTCAAGAACCCTTGTGTGTGAGAGGTGTAATTCACAGCCAGCATTTGTGAGGTGTGCTGAAGAGAAAATTTCTCTTTGTCAGAACTGTGATTGGTTGGGTCATGGTACCTCGCCGTCTTCTTCAACACACAAGAGGCAAACAATCAATTGCTACTCTGGCTGCCCTTCAGCTGCAGAATTTTCTTCAATATGGTCCTTTTTCTTAGATATCCCCTCTATGGGTGAAGCATGTGAGCAGGAACTAGGATTAATGAGCATTAATGAGAACAGCAACAAGAGTGCTTGGGTTCCTCCAGAAGGCCAGAATGTGTCTGCTTCAGCTCAAGTGACTGATCTATCCAGCAAGGATAAATCTTGGGCTGGCACATCTTCAATACCTGAGTCGAGCTCGGAACCACGAAATCTGGACCAGCTGGCTGGACCTGCCAATGAATGTATGCCTAAGGTATAGCCTCTTATTTTCAGTTTTGTTCCAAGTTTATAACTGTAGTACTGTACTAGGTTTGATTTGATGAACATTCTAACAACTGCAGAGTGAATGAAATTGCAAGGAATGAATTCTCAATGTAAAATTGTTTGATGCTTTAATTTTTTTCCCTTTATAGAAGCAGCCACAGGATAATAGCAAAAATTGTTGGGAAATGATAACTATGTTTGGTGAGATGGACATTCTAAGTTCTGACAGCTGAACAGTGAATGAAATTGCATTCTGGCAAGGAGTGGGTTCTTTTTGTCAATACTTATATGGTTTTGATTTTTTATTTATTTGTAGAAGCCATGAGAGTAATAGCAAAACTATCTTCCTAAGTAGTCTCTTGTCAACTACTTCTTTGGCTGAATCATTTAAAGTTTGTTATTGATTTATAATTCATTTTCTAAATGACTAATGCAGCATTCAGAATTGGTTTGCTTTGGTTTTGTCTGTATGTTGTTTCTTGGTCAAAAATGTATTTTGGTTTCACAGAACTTTCAGCTTTCCTGAGGTGGCTTGAACTCAAAGCAGGAACTACTTACCTTGCATGATACTATCTATCATTTAGATACCTTCAGTTCGGGTGAGAGTAGCCATTTTAATTTGAAGTGTTTATTGGTGGTGGGGTGCTAGAGGGTTTTGCAAGTTTAGGGCTGATGATTAATGAAAATAAATTAAAATATCCAATCTGTATTATACACTAATTCAGTTAGGATACTGTTGTGATTGTAACTACAGTCTTGTTCAGTTCCACATTTCAGGGTACCAAGATGTTCTCTCTTTCATGGTATTGACTGTTATCTCAAATATTGGTCTATGGATTTTGATGATGGGTGAAATGAAATAATAAGTGGTTTGCAAAGGATATGAATATTGTTCTTGTAGCTTATTTACATGAATAATTGCACTTTATCTAAAAGGGCTGGGTATCTGTATATGTTTCGCACTTTGCTAGTCTTTATCAGTTTGAATTTTTGACCTATAGAACTTGATGACAGTATATAGCAATGGCATGATGATATGCTTGCAAAAATACAATTCATACATTGATGGCTACGTGTTAACTACAAGGCTATTATATATGATTTTGCTATCTTTTTAACTTTTTACTGAGACAAGTTACCCAATTTTTTTTACTTTCTATATTAGTCTCATTGTTTCATCTAATTACTTAATCTCTCATGATGAATCTGCAGTTATACTGTCCTGATAAGAAAGTTTCTGCACTATGTGAAGATGATAGTCTGTATGATGATTTCAACATGGATGAAGTGGATCTAGAACTTGAGAACTATGAGGAACTTTTTGGTATGGCTCTCAGTCATTCTGAAGAGCTTTTTGAAAATGGTGGAATTGATAGTTTGTTTGGGACAAAGGACATGTCTGCCAGTGCTGGTGATTCCCATTGTCAGGGTGCTGTTGCTGCTGAGGTACTCAAATCTGATCATAGTTTGCGTGTGATGAGCTTGGTTTTTCTATTATTGGAGCATCATCTGTTATATTCCACATAACCAGGTCATGTTTTTGGTTGTTGAGTTGTGCATCTGTGAATTTTACAATTGAATTTTCCACTTTACAATTATCTTCTAGTTCTCTTGTGTACATTATTTCATGTTATCTCTCTGATCATCTGGTAATAATGAATATCTTAACTTGTATGATGGAAAGGTTTTAAATACAGGGCCTACGATCAACAGGATTTTACCATGACCTAAATTTGTTTAAAATACTATATCAAATACCTTCCTAACTGAGCAAGCACCAGTATTATTATCTTGATGATTTGAAGTGGAAGGAAGACAACTATGTTGCTTGAATACTGATACGGCACCTGTACCCAGTACATATACAAGTGCAGAATATATGACAAATTTTAAAAATTAAAGGTATGGGTACACTAAATAATTTATAAATAATATAAATGAAGAATATAAATTATTTGTAGATTATTGTGAAAACATCTATAATAAAAGAATTTAGCAAGCTCGTATCTCATATCTCACATGGAAGAATGAATAGGTTTGATGAAATAGGAAAACAAATATGAGAAACTTGATATAAAGGTAAAATAATCCCTAAATTTACCCAAGAAACTGGCATTTATTTGGGAAGACAAATGGTATAGCCAATACTGAAGGCATAACTCATTATACCTTAAGTTGCATACTATTTTATTAAAAAATCATTTTTATAAGTATCCAAGTGTACCAAATGTGTATCAGTACCTGGTGTAGACCAGTTCGGTGTGTTTGACTAAATGAAGTACCAATGCTTCAGAGGAAGATGATTAGAAAGTGGGGTCAGGTTTGTGACTTCATTTTCAGCAAAAAAATTGTTATTGTCATTATAAATTATATATTTCTTCTGGAGTCCCAAACTGATAATGCTAACAGGTAACAACCAAATGTTTAGTCATGATTGTTGGGAGTCAGGATTTTATAAAAATGCCGCAGCAGCAATAATGAAAAAATAAATTGTTTCCTTTTTTTTGGTAGAATATATCAGTATATTACTGTGTTTCAATTCCTTCAATCTCTTATATTTATTTGAAGGTTTACTTTTATTCGTTTTAAGTGTGGGTAATTAAATTCTCACTTTCCTGTATTTTCATGCTTGTAATGTGGAAGTCATTTTATACAATAGACAGAACATTTAGTTTCTTTTGTGCTGTCTCAGATAAATGGTTTGACATCTCTTGTGGTACACATTTAATATCATATCTAAACTTTTGCTTCCAGGGTTCATCTGCTGGGCTGGTCAATGCTATGCAACCTGCATGCAGCAATGCAGCATCTGCAGATTCAATGTTGAGTACAAAAACCGAACCTATTCTTTGTTTTACGGCAAGGCAATCCCAATCAAACATTTCTTTTTCTGGTGTTACCAAAGATAGTGCTGGTGACTATCAAGACTGCGGGGCTTCTTCAATGCTTCTCATGGGAGAGCCTCCTTGGTGTCCTCCTTGCCCTGAGAGTTCTCTGCAATCTGCTAACCGCAGCAATGCTGTCATGCGTTATAAGGAAAAGAAAAAGACCCGGAAGTAAGTTAACTGTAATGATTCTACTATATAGCCAATGATTTCGGTCCCATATCACTGTTGGTTCTTGGTTGACATAAAAGTAATGGCAGCCATCAACCAGTAGTGTCTTTGTCCTGGTCTCAACATGGGACTCTTAATTTGTCTAGTTTTTCTTATCATTATTCATTTTACCTTCTCAGTGTTTTCCAATGATGAGAACCTTAAGAGAACCATACCACAAAAGTTAGTTGTTGTAGTTGGAGAATCCAAGGTCCTATAAATCCCATACTAGAATCTCATATTTCCATTATGGAACTCAAGTTCCATACCTTGCAATTGGATCCTAACATACAACAATAATAACAACCAAAGCTTAACCTATTAGGTGGAGTTGGCTACATGGATCAATCCATGCCATTGCTTTCTACCAAATAGTCAAATACCATTTTTAGTAAAACTGAGAGCAAGGTCAGTTTTAATTTCTCCCTGTGTTTGTTTAAGGTTTTCTTCTACCTGTTATGATCATACCATCTTCTCATTCAAGTCTATACAGGGATGGAATGAAGCAGGGGACCTCAATATTTCTTTAAAAATTATACATGTAGACTGTAGCTTTATATATATGTATATATATATATATATATAAAGCTCTAATCTTGCGTCCCACAAATACAATTATGCATGTCAAAAAAGATTTCACTTTTGTCATCCTAGATGTTTTCTGGACCTGTCCCTGACTCTATTGATCTTCTCTCAGGTGACAAAACCACCTTAGGCAAGTTTTGTCATCTTGTCCTCAGTAGGTGATAACTTTCTCACTGATACATTCTCTCATATTTTCACTCATCCACCTGAACATTCTCATCTTTCATACACTTTTCTTTTTCTTTTTGGCTTTTATTGGCACCACATGCCTAATGTTCATTACCATAGAACGTTGATTTTATTATCTTGTTGACCAACTTGATAAGCCAAGTTATACCTTTCTCTTCAACGCTCTTATTTGAGTGATGAACAAAATAGGTACCAGAGACAACAAAATTCACCAGTTATGCTAATGGTTATTATTTCCATGCTCAAACCTTCAATGCGTTTGTGTATATATATGCTGTACGTTCTGTAATGTTAGATGAAATCAATAGAATGAATACAAAATATGCTATCTTTTGCGTTTGACATAATGTGATAAGCCAATTAAGGATATCCTGTCATACATTTCTTTAGTTTGGGTTGCTATCTTTGTTACTGAGCTATATAATTATTTGCTAATTATTGGATTTGCTGATTTATTTCTAAATTTGTGAGGTTATCTGCTCTGTAAGTGATTTAACATCAGTTGTGGTTATCTTATTAGGTTCGAGAAGAGAGTAAGGTATGCCTCTCGCAAAGCTAGGGCTGATGTCAGAAGGCGTGTGAAGGGCAGATTTGTGAAAGCTGGTGATGTGTATGACTACGACCCTTTGAACCAAACCAGAAGCTGCTGAGTGTACAACTTTTAACCATGTTCTATAAAAGGAAAGAAACACTCATATAGTTGCAAAAGAAAACAGTAACTCTTACCTGAAAAAATGGATGAAATTTGATGCATTCTTTCTCAATGCAATGACCAGCTATCTGATTTTATCACAGGGGCCTAGATTTTCTCCAAGGAAAAGAAGGTTGTCATAAGTCATAACCAGGCCATATTCCAATGAATTGACAGTGTAATGCTCAGGAGCAAATTGTGTGTCCTTCACTGCCAATGGATATATCCAGAGTTGTGATTTCAACTGACATGAAAAATGTCACCAAGTTGCCTCCTCAGGCAATGTGTCTTGAATTTTGATTGCCTTTCTGTTTAACTTGGCAAATCCTGCTTCTTAAATTCTAATCTAATGCAAAATTCTTTTTAAGTCCTTTGGCCTTGATCATAGTTTGTCATATTCTATATGTCAATTCCTCAATCATCTATGTCACATGTACAAGTGTGCCTGTCATGGCATGCATGATAAGTGGCTCAATTTTATAGTTCTAGACAATCTACACTGTTGTAGGCTATAATATTTTGTGCCTCTTGCTTTGCCATGTACAGTATATGCAGTTAGAGGTGTAATGGCCCAACAGTTCCTTAGGTATGACAAATTGTAAATTCGAAGGTTATGTATAGAATAGGATGCTATTTATGCTGATGACAGAAAACATTCTACATTGGACATGTATCATGTATCCATTCAAGTTTTGTTTGTATTTTATTTGAATGCCATTCATACTCTTCAATTATGTTATGTGGTTTATTTACTTCAATTGTAAGCCACTCCTATAAAAATAAACTATTACAGGGGAACCTTATGCAATTATGTATGATAAATCTATATGTAAAAGATGTTTTAAGTATAAATTCTTGAGTTTGTGTTTATCTTCATTCAATGTTTGAGTTTATTTTTTAAAATATATATTATTTTTTCTAATGTTTTTTGAGATAAATGATTTACCTCAGTTTTCAAAATATCAAAATTCAAAATAGTCATAAAAAAAAATCATTTGTGGGTTTGTTTTGATTGTGTAGTTTTTGCTTTTTCGGTTTTTAACTATTAAAATTACATATCCGTAATTAATAAGGGCTTTATTGATTCGAGAAAATTTTTTCCTTCTTTTTTTTGGTTTTACAAATTATTACAAAAATATTACTTTGTATTTTGGTTTGTCTGAAACCTTTTTTTTTTTTTTGCTTTTATTATTTCTTGTATAAATTTTTATAAATACAAAATAAAAAAAGTGAAGATTTGTACTTATTTGTGAAAATGAAACAAAAATAGAACATATATTTTCAAACTAAGTAGACCCTAATATGTTTGGTTTTTGTTGTGCTTTGTTCAAAGTTAGCCAAATTATGTGATAAAAATATAATAAATTATATTTTAAAAAAATATGTAAATGATGTTAAACAATAATGAAGTTATGTATTTTTATAAAAAATAAAAGTTATGTATTTTTATAAAAAATAAAATATGTTTTAACTTGTAATAATAATTTTATGTTATTACTTGAAAATAGATTAGTCAAGCTAGAAATTTTTGTTAGAACAGGATTCATTATTCAAAAACTATTAACATTATGTGAAACGGGATATCAAATTCTCTCACAGGTTAATTTTGTATGCGGCATTATATAGTTTGTGTTTCATTGACGAATCAATAATCATTGAGTTATGTAGAATTTTTTATTAATCTATATTTTATATTTAACGGTTAATAATTTTTTTAAAAGAAATAACAAAAAATTGTACAATCATAAATAGGATAAAAATAAATATAATATATTTTTAACATGATTATGAAAATTATATCAAACAGTTAGTTAGTCTCATTAGTTGATTTGAAAATTAATCTTTTCTTCGAATTAATTATATTACAAAAATTTTAGTAGTAAAATATTGATGGTAAACCGGTAAATTGATGATGAATCCACATAATTAGTAAAAAATTGATTCATATATAAAATAATATTATTTTACAATTTTTTTTAAAAAATAAAATTTTATTTATATATATAATTTAAATTTAAAAAATTAAAATATATATAATTTTTCAACTTTTAATTATTTAAAATTATGATATTAATATTTTTATTTTTTTAATATAAGATATTATAAATATTTTAAAATTAATATTTTATTAATATCAATTAAATCATTAATTTAATGTACAGTCTGGTTTAAAAATCTTAATTTTTAAGTATTAATCACGATGTTAAAAGTAACAAGCGGAGGAAAAGCATATAATTTACTATATTAAGAATTGTAAAATATGCATTACTTTTCTGAATAAAATTATAACTATTTAACGAGGAATATTAAATACTCTTTTATAATAAAGTACTTTGATTAATTAAATAATAAACTGTACTCACAAAACCAGAAAAAACCAAACTGGACTCACAAAATGTGGCAAAAATATTAAAAAAAAAATTAATTTCACAGCACTACATCACCCTAGAATATCCCAATCAAAGAAAAAAAAATTAAAATATATCTATATTTTCTAGAAGAAAAATGTTGTATATTTTTATATTCTTGATGTATTGTACAGTCTATCACCGAATAAAAAATTTTGGTGCTATACGCATAAATTCAGGCTGTAAATCAGGATAAAGTATAAAAATACAAAATTGGAAACATGTCATCGAAAACTACCAATTCTTTGAGTTTAATATTTGTTAACTAGTACAGTCCATTGGGTTAAGCTGGTTTGGTCACCATTTATTTTAAACATATAAAATTAATTTTTGGGCTTTAGAATAACAAAAACACGTTTTGATATAAATATGTGATTCAATAAATCTAAATCATATTTATCGATTAAAATTAATTTTATTTAATTTTTAAAAAAACAAATTCTAAGTTTTGAGTCATAAATTATAATTGTAAGCATGCTAATTTAATTTTTATAATGTGTCGGATTGTTTACTTTTTGTCGTATTTCACCTCTCTCTTTTATCTATTATTAGGTTTATTTATCATGAGTTCTTTTATTAAAAAATAAAAAATGTTAACCATGGTTAAAGAAGGTCCTCCCAGAAAAGAGGTAACGTGTAACCATGGTTAAGGTACTGTTGTCAATAATGAGTCCCTAGATGGTGGGTTCCTCTCCTCTATCTATAAAGCAAAGAGAGAAGAAATTGCGGGTTTTCCATCTTTCCAGAACCCAAATCTTCAAACCCAACCCACTTTGTAAGTCTCATCAAAATGCGTTCTTTTTCTTCTTGCTTTTCAGTTTTCTTCTCTGGGTCGCCTAGGAATTTCGTGTTTCTGTTCAAAATTGCTAGATCGTGAATTGGGGTGGTGTTCTGTCATCTATAGACATGTGAAGTTTTGATTTTTTCCTTTTTTTTTTCTTCCTTTTTCTCAGTATATTTTGATGTCTAATTTTGATAATAAAAAAATTCTTTTCCTTGAGGTTTTGGTCTGTGTTAGATCTCGTTGATGATGAAGAAGCCACTGAAATGCTTCTTGTTTAATTTCGTTTCCTCAATTTGCACTCTGGAAATTTTTGCATTAAATTACATGCCACCTGGGATTTTAACTTGTTTAATCCATATGTTGGTTTGATTTTTCTTCTAATTCAGGACTTTTAACCCATTTTTTCTGAGTAGCTGTTCTTTCCCTTTGTATATATTATATATCTACAAATTCTGTGTTTCTTGCAATTTATTATGTCATTCACTTTCATATGGATTTTATTTTTTGGGGTATAAATAGCTTGTGAAATCAAATACTATAACTGCTATATAGTTAGGATTTGAGCCTACTATGTTTGTTCTTTCAATCTATGATTGATTGTTCACCATCTCACTCTTTATAATTGTGTGAATATTTACCATTTTAATCTTTCCTTTAATATGTTCACAGGTCAGATATTAAGAAGAGACCAACAGAGTTTCCATATTTGCTATTTCTTCTCTCACTGAAACTGGTCAAGTTGACATAGCAGTCCTTATCCTGCCTTTTGATTCCCCATTTCCATGTTTGTTGATCCTGCTTGATTCAAAGGCAATCTGTGTCCACTTAGCTTTGAACTTCAACAATTGCCACACAATCTTTATCTGTAACTTGGTATCCCTAAAGGACTCTCAGCATTGATCAAAATGGGCCTCTCAAGTCTCCCAGCACCATCTGAAGGAGTGCTATGTGTACTTTTGGTGAACACTGTGTTGTCAATTTCCATATTCAAAGGCATTGTTAGGACAATCCTACACATTGTTGGTATCCACCTTTCATCATCCTCCACTTCACCCCCTTCACCAGATGCCTCTCAAACCCCACCAGAGTCATTTGAATTGCACCTTAGTCCATCTGAGAGTTACATTGAAGAGTTCAGGAGCAGGACACCAACACTTAGGTTTGACAGTGTGTGTTGCTGTAAAAGACCTGAACATGACTGCTCTGTATGTCTCACTCAGTTCGAACCAGAATCGGAGATAAACCGTTTGTCTTGCGGCCATCTCTTCCATAAAGCATGCTTGGAGAAGTGGTTGGACTATTGGAACATCACATGCCCTCTTTGCAGGACTCCCTTGATGCCTGAAGATGATACATCATCTTGCTTCTAGTAAGCAACAATGA
Source organism: Canavalia gladiata (assembly GCA_037954105.1). Taxonomy (NCBI): domain Eukaryota; kingdom Viridiplantae; phylum Streptophyta; class Magnoliopsida; order Fabales; family Fabaceae; genus Canavalia; species Canavalia gladiata. Next base: position 38,382,808 of record CM075664.1, on the reverse strand, counting down.
GTGAGCATGCTAATAAGAGAGAGTTTCATGTACAGTGTAGTAGTGTACATATTCTTGAGAGAGTTTTGATGTTCATGCATCTCAGTTCTTCAACCTTTTAAGTTTTAACCCTTTGCCTTTTATGATCCAGAGCTTGTGGAGGGTTTTGTTTTCCTTTTTTTCTGTCTGTGCTCTTGAGCACGAGTGAGGGGTATACTTTTTGCTTGCATATTATGTTTGTTCATAATGCCCATCTTGTTCAGGTTTCTGAGGCTTAATTCTATATTTGGGCATTTGATCCTAATTTGGAAGCATGGATTGTAGAATCCATTTATTTTGCCCTTTGAACTCTCATCATCATGTTGTATATATAGTGTAGTGTGTAAATAGCTGTGGTTGGCACACTGATATCGCTAAACAATACAAACCACCAAGTGTTTTGATTTTTGCTATATACTGCTTATATGCTATATCTCTATCTTGTTTAATTTGTTTTACATTATTAAAATGAGATGCTCTTTTTGAATTTTTCCTTATCTGTTAAAATGGCCTTTTTGAAAATTTTGATTTTAGATATAACACTGTTATTTGATCTACCTAACCGTCCATACCCAGTAGGTTTGGTTGATGTTGATTCTATCAAAATCTTTTATACATGTGTGGTGCTGTGTTTCCAGTGTTATACTAATTGACTCTATATCAATGCCCCTGAAATAAGGGAAGATAGTTTTGCAGATACTTTCTATGGCTTGAAATAGATAAAAGATTTAGGTGGAGTTAGCTAAATAGGTTTAGTTATTTCTAAATTTTCAAGATGTAGATAAAGAAGGCGTGTGGAAGAGTTTATTTAAGTTTATAAATAGAATGGTTCGCAACTGTTTTTACAGGCTTTCATTAATTTATCTTTTTAAGTAAAAACAAAATTATACTATCATGTAATTGAAACATTATTAATTTTTATAATAATAATTTTAGAAGTTATTTCAATAATTTTTAACTTATTGATAATATAAAAATTTGTACTAATAATGTACTAAAATTAAATTATTTTTAATTTATTTCAATGAACTTTATTTCATTTATATATTAATTTTCATTTAATTAAAATGTAATATAAATAGCTAATTAAATTATTACTCAAAATACATTGAAGTATAAAATTCATGTTCAAAGGCATAATACAATACGTCATCACTCATTGCATGTTAGTATGAGTTTACTTTTAAGGAAATAGTTTTCATAAAAAATTGTCAACAAAAGTTTAAAAAAATGAAAACAAACTATTCCGCGTAGTATTTTTTTTTTTTGAACAAATTATCCAAATATCCTACGAAATTTTATCTGATTTTTTAATATTATTTTAATATTATATATATAGTTTTATAAAAATTAAAACAATTATAATAAGATAAAAATAATATTAAATAAAATTTTGTTAAATATTAAAAAGAATGAATCTAATTTTCCCTTTTATTTTGGATTATGTGAATTCAAAGTTTGGATTAGAAGAAATGATGAATGAGTTGAATGTAAAGAGAGTACGTGTGTAGTTGTAACATGGGAAAATGAGGGTGAATGATGGAAAGAAAAATGAAAGTTGCATTGAGTTGGACCATAATTCTTTGTTATTAGTCGTCACACAACAATTAACAACTCAACCACCTGCCTCATGTCCACACTCATTACAATGCCTCCATTTCTTATTTCCTTATTCGCCTCCTAATTTACCAACATTATTATTTTCCCTTCTATGCTACATTATAAATTCTATTTTTTTTAAATATTAATTCACGTACACTAATTTACATCAAAAATACATTTAAATGTAAGCTGTTAATTTTTTTTTGATAATAATGTAAGATGAGAATAATGAAGGTGAAATTTACTCTTTAGGATATAAAAATATTGGAGTTAATTTTTTTGTATAAAATAAATAATTTATTTATTGATGAATTAAAATAATTAATATAGTATAAACACAAATTTATTTTAAAATTATTTATAATATTAAATATTTAAATTATTAATAAAAAAGAAATGAATATTTTATTAATATAAATTTTATAATAAATTAACTATATAAAAAAATTTAATATAATATAAAATTAAGTTTATATTTCTTACAGTAATTAGGATAAAAAAGTATTAACAAATATTTTTCTATAAAGATACTGAAATTAGTAATATGTATGTCCGGTGTTGAATATGGCAGGAAAATGAACGACTCTTGCATTGACTAAACTTGTTTATTAATCACAATCAGTTCTAATCAAGACACATGCAATCTGCATACTTTTATTAAACTGATGAAAACAAAATATTTGAAATCTGAGATAAAATCGGATCCAAGAAAAAATTTACAGATATATGAAAAAGTATGTTTTCTCTCGTCTTTTTATACAACATAATATTAATATTTTTAATTTTAAATATAAGAAATATAATTTTATTTTTTTAGTATATTAATTATTAAGTTTTTTTTATAAGTTCTATGTTAATAAAATATTTATTCACTTTTTATACTATCAATTTAAATATTTAATATTATGAATATTTTTAAAGTAAAATTTAAATTGATAATATTTTGATTATTTTTATTAATCTTGATGGATTGATTATTTAATTCTTATAAAAAGAACTGAAACATGTATAATAATATTTTGTAATTTTAAAAATAAAAATATTTTGTTAAACTAAAAACCCTGTTCTTAATGTAAGAGCTAAGATGAAACTGTTCAAAAAGTGTTGGGTTTTGCCTCATATCACCTTAGTCGTGCATATTTTTCAACACGGCTAAGAGTAGCCTGTACCTATTAAATATGCGTTTATAACTTTTCAGACGCACAACCAGGCATACGCTTAATTCGGGTATTTTTTTTAAAGTGGTGTACTTAAAAATTAAATTTATGTAAATAGGATATTGTAAAAAATATTTTTTTGTAAGGAGTGAAAATAGTATTTAAAATATAAAAATTTATGCGTTTTAAGCTTTGACATAAAAAAATATATTATATTTAATTTTTAAGGGGTAAAAATTTTTTTTTGGGGATAAAATATTTAAATTTGGACGTTTCTAGGGATAAAACATTCAAATATATATGATTTACGGAAGAAACATCAAAATATCTATATTTTAAAGATCAAAACACCTAAATATATGTGTTTTAGTGAAAAAAAAAATTTGGAGGACAAAACGTCCAAATTTAGGCGTTTCTAAGAACAAAACGTCCAAATATATGCGTTTTAATGGACAACGCCCAAATGTTTAGGTTTCCAAGGACAAAACGCCTAAGTATATGCGTTTTAAGGACAATGTTTGCTTTTCCAAGGGCAAAATGCCCAAATATATGTGTTTTAAGGACAATGTTTGCACTTTTAGGATCAAAACGTCCAAATATATGCGTTTTAATGACAATGTTCACTTTTTCGGGGACAAAACGTCCAAATATATGCGTTTTAAGGGTAATGTTTGGTTTTTTATGGGGTAAACGCCTAAATATATGCGTTTTATTGGGCAAAACGTCCAAATGTATGGATTTTAAGGGCAAAACGTCCAAATATCTGTATTTCAAGAGTAGGCATCCCTATAATATATAAAATTTTAATTTTTTGATGTAATTATTTGTGCGTTCTAAGGATTTATAAATAGGTTTGAGTAAATTGTATTATAAGAGTAAAGTTGGAGAGTTTTTCAGTAAAAGAAAGTTTAGTAGATTTTGTTATATTTCATGGTAAAGATTTTTTTTTTTCATACTTATCTAGTTTTTATTTTGAAGTTAATTTTTTTTAATCATGGATGAAATAATAATTATTATATATTTTAATAAAAAAATATTTGAAAATGATGAAGGTTTAACCTTTAAAAAAAACCAATTCAAATTTAAAAAATGTTAATTTTAATGAATTGAAAGAAAAAAAATTTAAAAAATTAAAATTTAAATATTTTAATTATATAAATTTCTGTTTTTAGTTATTCATAGAAACTAATTTTTAAAAAAAAATTCAGGAATAATTTAAATTTAATTATTAAAATTTCTTGTTTTTATTACGATGATAAATTTTAATCATATAAAATAGTCTCACTCTAAATTTTTTTTAATTTGTTCTACAAACTGATTTCTTTAATAAATTTACAATTTATATTTTTAATAAATAATTTCTTATTTTCTTTAAATATTATTTCAAGTTTTAATTAATTTTTTTAATTACTAACTTTTTAATTTTTTTTACATTTTTTAAAAAATTTTTGACAAAAATAAATTTTTAAAAATATCTTCATTAATTTTTTTAGGTTTTTTAAAAATTTATTTTTTTACTTCTTTTTATTTTTTCTTCTTTTTCTACAACTATATTTAACCTTAATACCCCAATATCCAATACCAGAACCCTGACATCTTAAACTTAAACTAACTACCCAACTATTCTAACATTATCTAACCTATCCTAACAACATACTTTCTATATTTTACTAACCTTTTTTTTTTCAACTCTTCAGGCTATGGTCCCCAAATAATCCAAGATAAAGTATAAAATATATGTGGAAGATAAAAAAAAAACATGCAGGACCAACCAGAACAGTCCCACATGTTTAAATAGACAAACCTCCACAGAGGAAATTTAACTTAAAATGCACAAATTTGGGCGGCTGAGGAGGCAAAACGCTTAATTTTCTGCGGGACGCCATTACAAACGAGGAAGGCAAAAATTTGGACCCAAAACTGCCTGAATTTGGGCGGTGGAGTAGGGGTAAGGGCGTTAGAACCTATCTAAGATTTAAATCCCATTTTTCACTTCAGATGCCTTACTTTAGGCGTAAAGGCAGCGGCTACACGCAGGGCTAACACACTTATATTTCGGCAACGTGACGCGCCTAAACTTGGACGGTTCACATCAATCGCCCTTAAACAGCATATATTTGGGCGTTTTGTCCCTAGAAATGCCCAAATTTGGGCATTTTACTCCCCAAAATTTTTTTCGCCCCTTAAAAATTAAATATAACATATTTTTTTACGTCAAAGCTTAAAATGCATAAATTTTTACGTTTTAGGCACTATTTCCACCCCTCTAAAGAAATACTTTTCACGATATCCTATTTACATAAATTTAATTTTCAATTACACCATTTTGGAAAAATATCCCGCTTAATTCCGATTATTGAAACAGGTTTTACTTTTAGCTTTTTCACTTATTTAGGATTATTGTCAAAATTAATTTCTAAAAATATTATTTTAATACATTAAATATGTTTCGGTATATACAGTAATTATATATTAATATAAATGTGCTATGTGGATTAAAATGAAGGTGTGACATATATAAATATGAAAAATGATAAAAAAAAGATGTCACAATTTTATGTAATTTTATTTGAAGATGTGTTATATATGGAGTACTACTAAAAGGTGTCACAGTCTTATATGGGAACATTTGGAAAGGTGCTATATATGGACCTAACATGATTTTAATCATGAACCAACACAAAAATGCATCATAGTATGTGGGAATATTTGGAGAGGCATCATACATGGTCCCACATGACTCTGCCTATTAGGCCAGTACGAGAATACGTTGTAGGGTGTGAGAGCATTTGAAGAGGCGTCACAGTAAATGTTGCACGAGGTCCATCATGCACCACAAGTGGATCACGTCCATATTACGTTATATTTGTTGTCACCTTACCTTTGAATGTGCCACATTAAAGTTTTTGCTTATATAAAATGGTCATTTCCTATCATTGGATGAATGAAAATTTTTTTCAAACATTGTTGGGTTTATATTGCTCTACATTTAGTGATTTAGTGTATTTCAAAAAAAAAATTATTAAACCATTCTTGATTTGGCGGTGCTCTAGATATTTGTATTTAGTTTAAATTATATTTACAAAAGTTTAGTATTGTTTTCATTTTTGTTCAAGTTTAAATCTATTTCTGCTATGATTCAAAAGTATGAAATCATAATTTATTGTCTTATTTTTATTTTGAATATTAACATATATGTTTTAATTGTAATAAAAGATTGAAAAAATAGTTGTGTTGTGTATGCAGTTTAAAAAATTTATGTTAATATGAGTGAAATTATTATTATAATATATTCAAATGGTAGAATTTTTCAAGGAAAAAATGGATTTAATTTTAAAGGAACTAAAAAATCCCTTCATGTTAGAAGAAATATAAATCTAGTGAACTTATACAAAAAATTATAACAAAAAAATAAAATTGAAGCTTTCACCAAATCAAGTGATTTCTTCTTTAGTAGAATTTTTTTTTATTTCAACTCACAAAATTGAATATAGTAGTTTCCAAATATGTGAAGATGTTGATGTTAAATACACGATTAATGCTTATGAGCAATAGTCGTTAATGTTAGTTGTCACAACCTTAAATTATCTATATTCTCTTAACATTCCTCGCACATTATATTCTTTACATATATGATAAGTGTCAAATATGACACTTATTTGGTGATATTTTTGAAGAAATAACAAGCATTTTGAATATAAATGAACATAAATCATAGAAAAAGAAGTAAAATTTGAGTGTCGTTTGAAAATTGTGAACAATATCGTTTTTATAGCTTTTTGTGATAAATTCTTTCAATTTTAATGTGTTTTTCACTTTGTTAAAATATGTAACAGGAGTTTGCATTGACAACATAAAAAGGGCCGCGTTAAGCACACAGAAGCTTGAAAAATTGATGCATTCTGCCACTTTTGTGTTGGCAACACAAATACAAACACGTTGGACACGAATTCTGCAGGACGACATGTATAAATAGCTCATTTCTTTAGATTTTGTGAGTTTTGGATGGTTCAAAACAAAGTTCTCTCTTATGCGACTCTTGGAGTGAAGAATCTGCAGATTTGAGGAATCAAAGTGCACGATTCACCAAGCTTCATTGAGTTTTGCATAATCTTCTCTTCTCCTCTTTTTTTCTTCATTTCTACCATGTCAAACTAGATTTTTAGTTAGGAAAAGAAAAATCATAACCCTAACCTGTTTGTAATATGAATTTGTTGCATTTAATTTAAATTTATCTTCTTTAAATTGATTGTTTCTCTCTGTTCTTAATGCCTCTATGACTTGACCACTTGTAGTTGATTTTAGATTTCTATTCATAATTGGAAAATTGGAGTAGAAGTTGGAATTAAGATGAAGAACATAAGTGAGGATACTCTAGGAATAGAGATCAACAATTATGAGGTCTTGAGAATTCTAGAACCTAATGATTGCTCTAATTAGAAATTTCTAAGGAATTAGGGTTTCTAATTTGGGGGAAAGGGTTGATGAATCAAGGGATTGAACTTCAACTAGTTTAGTGAATTTAATCTTTAATTATACTTTTAAAACTTGAATTAAAGTGACATTTTAGGATTGCTTAGGTGAAGGTTAGGTGAACTCTAACCCTAACATTTTGATAGATTGATTCCTTCTTTTTACTTGTTAGACATAGAATTTATAACTCATAACTCATTTAGATTCATATAAATTCCAATTCTTCCATATTATTAGTTCAAATAGTAGAAAAATTGGAAAATCATTACTTGAACTAAATCTTTGTGGAAAACGATATTCTCTCATCCTTTACTCTTAAAATGATATGCTACACTTGCCATCATTTTCACCAATAATATACGTATTAGTTATGAAATAATTGTACGTTCATGATGTACCTGATTTTTCCAATCCTACAAATATCTGAATAAAAAAACTTCTAGTAAATACATATATATGTACATCGTCGTCCAAGTTACATCACTTCCACAATCCTAGAATATAAGTAGTTTAAGGTACTATGACTGAGATGATAAGATAGGTGCATACAAAATTAAGTTATTCTACTTAAACCAAAAACTACAGGATTCACTTCTCTTCTTCAAATTAATACTTTTGCATTATAGTCGTTTTCCCTGACCACAGAGTGAAAAATTCTTGTCTACTTTCTACGTCAATGATCACCTCAACGTTCAAAGGAGGGTGATCCACATTGCAGGCTCACTAAGAAATCATAGTTACACATACAGAATATAACAGAGGAGAATGAGACACTTCATTCAAGTAAAAGTAAGGATATAAGTAGTGCATTAAATTATACTTTAACATAAAGAACAAATAAGTTCTTTGACCTCCTCAATGAATTATTAAAAACAAACACAATCATCATATGCAATGTATGAATGCGATTATTCTATCATCTTCTTCACAAGTTTCTATGATGAAAGACCTAAGAATAAGTTGGGATTATTGCATTCTATACTATAATAATTTTCACTAATTTAGAGTTGGTCATTCTTACAATATACAAATGCATGTGAACTTAAACATCTTCATCTCTTTATTAAAATAATAGGGGTACTGGGATCCAATTTTAAATCACATTGTGTCTTCGAAAACACTAAAATCATCACCATCATCAATTCATAACATTGCAAAATTGTTTAACTGGTAATGATAGTCTTCAGGATCTTGTCTAGGCAGCTAAGATCGACTAGAGCAGTCTCGGCTATAAGGAGCAACCCTAGGGTATTGGAAGGCTCAAACCCATCTCACATACCCTCTAAGTTCAAAAGTTCCCATTATCATGAACTTTAGTCTATCTTCATGTGAGTCAACTCTTAGATTTTCCAGCTCCTTTTCATAAAAGGGTTCGCGGATTATCCCCATTACAATTTACAAAACACTTTTATACAAATGATGCATGTCAACTAATTGTTCTAATTCCAATCTTTATCACATTTGAAGGTCTCACCTTCTTCTCAAAGATTAAGGCCTCGTAGTCTTCAATTTTATTGTTCAACTCAATACATTTTTTTTCATGTTTAGTTATATAACTTTTAACAAATTAAACGAGGTTTCCAACCTCTAATAAATATCTCTTAAAACTTAGACCAATAATTTTATAAAAATCATTCTTAAAAAATATAGAATTAAATTATTAGTGATTTTATTTTTCTCTAGTTTATTAGGAAAGCATTTAGAGGGAGTAAAATTACTCATTCTCACTTTATCTAGTTAAAGGATAATCTAACTTGTAATAATTTTATAAATTAATTTCTAATATAAATTTCTCCAATATTTTCATATTTTATACTTTTATACTAAGGTTTAAACATAAACGTTTATATATACAAATAAAGTCAATTAAATACTAGCTATATATATTTTTATATACACAATAAAAATATATTAGAAAGAAAAGTAATGCCAATTATAAGGTATTTGATTTTGTACATTTTTATAAAAAAAATAAATAATTCTTTTTTTCACCAAACTCTTTAATGTGATACTTTCCTATATTTATTATGTGAGAATATATCTGTATAACTTAAAATTTATTAAATGTGATTCCCTTTTAAAACCTTTTTTTAACAGCTTTATGTTAAAATATTATAACTTCTATAATTAATATAAAGGTACACAACTTTATAATATCTATAAAATATATGACTGTAATCTATGAATATATGTTCTTGAGCACCTAAAAGTTTATATCACAATCTCACCTATAATTGATCAATTTAATTTCTTACCAATCCAATCACCAATCAATAATTATATAATATTTTATCCAAATTTAAATTTAAATATAATCAAGGATAAATTTAAACTATCATACAATTAGTAAAATTTTATTCTAAAGTAAGAGAGCTCTATAGGTACCCTTATAAATAATTAAATTCCATCCAAAATTAAATTTAAATATAATTAAATCCAAATTCTAAAATTATCAAACAATTAATAATTTTATTCTAGAGTAAGGAGGTTCTAGAACTACTCTTATACTCTACTTGAGTCTGCCCCTCCTACCTGAATTGAAGACCGATGAAACCTTTAATTTTCTGGATATTCCTATGTGATCAATCTTTAAATTTCATGGTCAATTTTTCGAGAAATTATCGAAAGGGTCTTTCTCTTTGGAATGAGCTCCTCCCTCTGTTGTTTTCCTTATGTGTATTATCATATTCCTCCAATTTTAGAATACAATTCCCTCAATTTTAGAATACAATTGTTTTTGCCTCTCCTCTCTTCAATTTAAAGCAATTATGTGGTGGCTTTTATTGTTATTCCTTCTCTTGAGTCCCCTGTTATATGCAATTTTGTGCGTGTATGCGTGCATGCTGCCAACGATCACTTCTTCCCCTCTTTTTATTTAAATAAAACAAAAACAAAAAATAGGGTATTATATTTCTTCTCCTCAAAATAAAAATTTCGTCCTTAAAATTTCTTAGGAGAACAAGTGTGGATATAATTCTCTCATGCTTTCTTCAATCTCCCATGTCGTATATCCTTCATTCCATGTAACCTTTACTAACTTCAACGTTTTTCCCTGCAACTGTTTGATATCTTTAAGGATTTGTACAGGTAAGGCTTTGTAAGTGAAATTCTATTTTAACTGTATAGTATCAGTTTCTATGATGTGTGAAAGATTGGAAATATATCTTCTAAGTTGGGACACATAAAAAACATCATGAAAGTTTGATAGAAAATAAGGTAAAGCTATTTGGTAGGCTATTGAACCAACTCTTTTTAAAATTTGGTATCGACCGATATATTTAGGAATAAGTTTTCGAGATTTCATTACTCTATCGACTCTAGTTAGTGGTGTAACTCTCAAAAATACATGATTACCTTCTTTAAAATCAAGAGGTTTTCATTGCTTATCAAAATAACTTTTCTGCTTATCTTGTGATATCTTCATCTTTTCTCGAATAATCTAGTTTTTCTCTATCATCTATTGCATCATTTCTAGTCCTAATATTAAATTTTCTCCTATCTCATACCAGCACAATGGTGTCCTGCATCTTCTCTCATATAGAGCTTCATATAGAGCCATTCTTATGCTCAAGTGAAAGTTGTTGTTATAGGTGAATTCCACCGATGGTAAGAATTGATCCCAACTTCCTTTATATTTTATCACACGAGCTCTCAAAAAATCCTTTAAAGTCTAGATCATTCTTTCTGTTTGTCCATTTGTCTAAGAATGATATGCAGAAATGAGTACAAGCTGACACCCTAAGGCTTGATATAAGCTACCCCAGAATTGTGAGGTAAATCTTGGATCTCTATTAGATACAATGGATGAAGTTACTCCATGCAAACGAACTATCTCCTTGACGTACATTCGTGCCAATTTGGCCAAGGAACTTTTCATATTGATGGGTAGAAAATGAGCAGATTTTGTTAGTCTATCCACAATTACCTATATCGCATCATACTTCTTAGTGTCCATGGTAATCCAGTCACAAAGTCCATGGATATACTATCCCATTTCCATTCAGGAATTTTTAAGGATTGCAATTCTCCGTATGGTTTCTGATGTTCAATCTTCACATTTTGATAGACGAGACAAGTTGATACCTACTCAACTATTTATTTCTTCATTCCAGACCAGCAGAAGAGTTTCTTTAGGTCTTGATACATCTTAGTTGCACCTGGGTGAATGCTCAATTTGTTTTTATGAGCTTCTTTAAGAATCATCTTTCGCAATTCTTCATTTTTCATAACCAAAATCCTATCTCTAAGTCAAACGATTCCATCGCTCACAGTTTGAAAATCATCTTCCTTATTGGACGAGTTGAATTGATCTTGCAGATCTTGATCCTTTGATTGTTCCTATTGAATCACTCTCAAGAAATCATTGGTGATAGTCAATCTTCCAAGCATGATCCTAGTTGGTTGAAACGTTGTTGCTAGGTTGAGATCTTGAAATTGTTCGATGAGCTCCATCTTCTTTATTATCATTGTGGCAACATGAAGTGCCTTGTGACTTAAAATGTCTGCTACCACATTAGCTTTTCATGGATGGTATAAAATTTGAAAATCATAATCTTTCAAAAATTTTCAACCATCTTCACTATCTCATGTTTAATTCTTTTTTATCAAAGAGATACTTCAAGCTTTTATGATCACTAAAGATCTTGATTCTTACACCATATAGAAAGTGTCTCCAAATCTTTAAGGAAAAGACTACTACAACCGATTCTAAGTCGTGTATGGGATAATTCTCCTCATGTGGTTGCAATTGCCTTGAAGCATAAGCTACCACTCGTCCTTATTGCATCATCATACAACCTAACTCTTGTTTTGATGCATCACAACATAATTCAAAATCTTCCTCATGATTAGGAAAAATAAGAACAGGAAAAGAAGTGAGTCAATTTTTCAATTCTTGAAAACTTGTTTCACAATTGGTAGTCTATACAAAGGGTTGTCACTTTTGCGTTAATCAAGTAAGTGACAAAGTTATACATGAGAATTCTTGTATAAATCTTCTATAGTATCAGCCAAACCAAGAAAACTCCTTATCTCAATGGTTAATCTTGGTCGTTCCCATTGAAGGACAATCTCAACCTTTGTAGGGTCTACCAAAATCCCTTCGTTGGTGATCATATGTCCAAAAAATTTCACTTCTTTTAACCAAAACTCGCATTTATTTGCCCTCGTATATAATTTCTTATCATTTAACACCTGTAGTACAATTATATGAACATTTGTATGAAACATGATGATGAAGATATCAATTTATTTGGATTAAATGCACCTCCCAATCGGTATATAGGAGATGAGTTATATGTTTGATTACAATTTGAGACGAAAGATGGTAGTTAAAAATTATTTAATGAAGGTACATCATACTTTTATTCTTATCGAATCAAAGCCAAGCTTTCAATATGTGAAATGTCTCAATCACATGCATGGTTGTCCATGACGGATGTTAGCAATCAAATAAAAAAAATAGATAAATGGCTTGTAACAAAATAAGGTACACAACACATATGTGTCAATGCATCACTTTTGCAAGATCATAACAAACTTGACTTAGATTTCATATGTTCATGCATTTTAGGTATGAAATATAATCAAGTATATATTTTTTATAAAATATAATATGTTAAACTAATGAAATTTTAATTGTTTTTGTTTAGCCATGGTAAATCAAGAACTCGTTGTATCCATATATTTGATACAAGAAAGAATATAAAGTCAATATGGATATAAAATTTCATGTAGGAAAGCATTGATTGTCAAATAGAAAGCGATTGTCCGTGTTTTTGGTGATTGGTATTAGTCTTATACAATATTACTGAGGTGGTCACATTACATGATTACTTTTTTCCCAGGATCTATATATAAAGTTGAAACGATTGAAGTTGTTATTAGTCAACAAGTTGACAACCGATATTGAAAGTTTTTTCGAGTTTTTTGGACATTTAAGTAATGTTAAGAAGCTTTAAAATATTGCAAGTCATTGATTAAAATTGATGAAACTTTCCTATATGAAAAATACAGAGGTAGATTATTAAAGAGCAACAACTCAATACAATAATAATTCTGTGTTACTGATTGCATTTGCTGTTTTAGAGGGTGAGACTTTAGAGGCATGAAATTGGTTTCTAGCCTTGTTACATGAGCACATGACACAAAGGGATGAGATTTATCTTATTTTAGACCAACACCATCAAATCTACTATGAATAATCGGCACCTGATATGGCAACCTCCATATGCTTATCACGTGTACTGTATTCGATATGTTGCAAGTAATTTTAATCATTATTTCAAGAATCAAAAATTGAAGTAGGAGTTACCTAAATTAGGTATGTTTTATATTTACCATGTCTTGCATTATTAATACCAGTCAATGGATATTTTGTTAATGATGTTGTTAAACCTTGATAGGTTACACACCATGTAAACAGATATTTGATGAAAAGCTAGAAAAGTTTAGACAAAGTAGCCTTGACATTGCTAGATGGATTGATAGCATCTCAAAAGAAAAAAGGAGTCTGGCTTACGAACAACATGGTAGACAATATGGGCACATGATCACAAATGATGATAATCCGCCTTCCAAAGCAATATTATCGTACGATGCTTGTCCATAACAACTAGGTGCAATAGATGGACATTCTTCTGGAGGTCCTGAAATGAAGGACCTGTATCATCACTAAATTGTTGTGATGGAAATGCATATGTTAGCAATGGTGATGGTGGTACATCCTGCGATGACACAAAATATTGTCCTTCTTATCAAGTTGGAAGGGAAGGAATGGTATGAGTTTGATGCTCCAAACATCTACAACGACGTTGAAGGCCTTTCCGCTCAACTCTATTATCTAGCATGTTTGCATGAACCTCTTGTTGAGGTGGATCTTGTGTTGTAACTAGTGCAGCCATTTGAGCAGTCACAACACGATCCTTTTCAAACACCATTAAGTATATTTTCTACATGTTTCTGAATGAGATCCATAAGGATTAGCAAGGACTCTCTTCCTGAATGGGTCATGTCCATTGTAACGTAATAGATTAACTTTACCAGATTGACCTACAAAAAAGAAAACAATAAATTACTAAATTATATTTTATATAATTGTGGAAATTCTAAATATCTTCTTCTTAGACTTACTGCTCGACCTTTAATTGCTATTCCTTTGTGATCCATCTCCTTGTATAACATATGTACCATCTCATATATTATTGCTTGTTATTCCATAAATCTAGAAATAGAGCATAAATTCGAACTCAATTATCATCTGTCTTCCCTTTTAGTATCAATCCATGAATATTTTCTGGTTGACTTGGGGGTTCAAGAATATGTTGACACATTCCGAGCTGTCGCATAACACGATCTGGTTGGTGTCATTCTATAATATAAAAGTAAAATAATGGCACAACAGGTGTCCAAAAATTTACTTATTTACATTATACACACTAAATAATCTAAACCAGTACATATTTAAATTATTAAAAAAATAATTTAATTCATATAAAATGTTTTAACAAAATTAGATATACACTTACCTGTAAATGTATGTTTTTCTAAAATTAGAAAAGACAACATTCCTTTATACTTTCTAGCCTTTCAATTTGTTCACGTTCCTTTCTTTATCGAGCATTTCTTTCACTTTTCTCTCTTTTTACTTACTATTAATTTCAACTCATCACGTTCAAAATTTTTACACTCACAATTTTTACACGAAGGGATCAACATATAGTGGTCTCATACCGCTATTGCGCACTTTACAATTGAACCACCATAATCACAGGGCTAAACTTATAGCGCATCATGGGAAAAAACCAAATCTGCATGCATCTCACAAAAGCTGCAAGTGACTGAGATTAATTTGAGGGCACCTTATGGTACATCTTAAAGAAGAGGCATGCTAACACAAAAGTTGCAAAGGCTACAAGTTGACTGACATTGATTTGGTTGTGGCGCATGACGAGAGGAGGTATACATGATACAAAATCTGTCACATAAGGGCACAATGCAAAATCTGTGACACATTTTCAAATATTTCCATCACACAACTATCACTGTTTCATACCCAAACATGTAAATTGTTATAAAATATACCTATATAAAAATTCTGTTTTAATTTTTACCCTACAAAGGTGAAACACCCTTCACTTCTCAACATTGATGAAATGAGTCATTTGTATTGTTATTACTATTTAACTATACCGCACATGGACTAATTTGCCAATGTACACAAATGACTCAACTTAAAAGGGCATTACTTTTTATGTTCCTTTGTTTTTTCTATTCACATTCCCTTCAATTTTTTTAGAAATTTTATTTTTCATTTTATCTCTCTATAAATATGTAAATATAAATTTTAAAATTTTAATTTCAAAATATATTTTTATATTTTAAAATTAAAATTTTAAAATATCTTTAAAAATTTTAATTTTAGAATGTATTTTTTTGCATTTTAAAATTAAAGTTCTTAAATATATCTTTTATCTTTCAAAATTAAGTAAAAAAAATGTATTCTATAATTTTAATATCGAAATGCAAAATACACATAAGACAATGACATAAATGTAATTTTTAAGGGGTACAAATTCTTGATCATTTTAAGGTGAAAATCATCTTTATTTCTTCTTCTTCATTTTCTTCGTTCTTGTTCTCTATACTTTTTTCTCTCTTATATGCACAGTAGATTCCACACATATAATTGGTATTTTTTTCTTCTTTATTAATCAGAGAGAATCCTAACTCCATTTTAAAGAGGTGAAAAAATAATTTTTCAACTTAGTCACTGCCTAATGTCACATGTTATATTAGTTTTATAAATAAATCTAGTTGAATAGATTTTTTTGGACAAAGTAAGATAATTTTAAAAATAAATTATTTAAAAAAATTTCATTTCAAAACAATTTATTTACGGAAGAAGTTACAATGCTTAAATCTCATAAGTAAAGATAATAATACTAGTCCTACATGTGACTTATGTGAAAAGGGCATAACACACGTTGTTGCATGTTAAAGAATATTATTTAAAGTAATACTATTTAAAAAAAAATCAAACTAATTGGATTTGGATTTTGTGCATGACTCCTAAAAAAGTATGCCACACAACTATTTTACACGTGTAAAAAGAAATTTTCTAATTGGAAGTTGAACTATTATACATATATTTTTTTTATAATGCATGATCATGTGAGTGTGGTAGCTTAACTTGAAATTATAAAATTTCTTTTTATGTGTATAATTGATATGTACAAAATATGTATAAAAATTATGTGTTAAGTTTCATCCACGAATAAATATATCAATTAGTATAAAATTGAGGTATTTTATACCCCCAAGTGTTGATCAAACAAAAACTAAGTCAATAATCCTTAAAAGATGTTTAAATCTCAAACATTGAACTCACTAAAAATAGATTTTGTTGCAAAGATAAAAATAAGAATAGAAAAGTTCGAATGAAAATGCAAAGAGAAAGAATACAAGTACGAATTTATGGATAAACATAAGACTTTTGATCCTTTTATTGCTTTACCTACTTTTACCTACAATCTTTCTTGTGAATGATTGAAAATGTCAATTTTTAACCATCCATTTTAATGTTATTATTACTCAATGATCACGTAATAATAATATTATTTTCTCTAAGAACTATCATCAATGATCATGCAAGGTATATAAATAAGAGAAACATAAAATATTTTCAAATTTGTTAAGTTAATAACTTGTTATAAGCGTAAGATTCTGATTGATCCTCCAAAACTTTAAGACTCGTTTTACCTTATAGTTAAGCTAATTGGAAAATAATACGATTGTCTGCTCCTTAACAAACTTATAAATCAATAAGAGTAGTTAATTTTTATCAATTGATTAACCGCAATAAATTAGGGTTCAAATAGTCCTAAACCTAAGATAGACATATAAAACTATAATGCAACAAGGCTACAAAAGGGGCTTTGTAACTTACATTATGAAAGAGGTTTTTATCTCTAAGATCTTACGAGAAAATGCTAGAGGAAGAAATAGAAATGGAAGATGTGGAAAGTGGGAAATAAGAAACAAAATGAAGGGAAGTGTCTTTGGGATATATGAGAGAGGGGTGTATGGTTATGGTCGATGGTGTTGAATAGTGTGTAAGGTGTGTCTCTTCCCATGTCAAGCCTCTTTTTTGTAAACATGAATTAGGATTTTCTCTGTCGCGAACTAAGTTAACTTAAGTTTCCCCTTAAGCTATTAGGATTGTTTTGAATTATCCACTATACTGTTAGGGCTAACTTAGACCATTTTTATGTCATTAAAGTTAACTTGAATAATTTATTATATCTTCCAATATTGACATGATTGTGCTCAAATTTGCACATCATGTGCTACATGATTGTGCTCCAGGTTAGCACACTCATGCTCACCATCTAGCACGACTATGGTCATGTATGCACAATCATTCCAGAAAACTCCAATCATATAAGGACTTTCTTGAGTCTAGCATAATTGTGTTGACTTCCTTCAACAACATCTAGGTCCATCCAAGACTCTTCAATCCTTTTGTGTCTTTTTTATTTTTTTTTAGCTAAAAATTTACCTAATTTATGATTCTATGCTTGTATGACTATTTTTTGAAAAAAAAATAAAAAAAATTATATAAAATTACAATAAAATAATTATGTATCGTATCATAATTATAATTATTTTTTATAAATAACTTAACAAAATAATAATTTATTAATAATAATTTTATGACATCTTTTCTTTACAAAGTATGCATAAAATTTAATATTTAGTACATTTTTTTAAGGAGTAACAATTTAAATAATTTTCTTTTGACATGTGATCAAATGTGTATTATATCTTTCCATATAAATCACATATATAAAATGAACGTACCTTCTTCACTTATGCAATTTAAGCACTATTTAATTTTTTTTTTATACTTCAAAAATATTCTTTCATATTATTACATTACATGGTCTTTAAATTAATATTTTTATTAGAAAAAAATAAGTATTTATTTTTAAGAAAAATATTAATTTCAAACATTATTTGAGTTATTATAAACAAGTCAACTATGACTGCTTAAAATAAAAGCTTCCCCTAAAATAAATTGGACAACATTTTGAATTAAAAGGTTTTTAAAAAAAATGAAACTTTTTAAGCTAACTTTTTGATTAGGATGAATTGACCATCTTTCAATCTTAAATTTTTGACCTACATAAACTGGATTAAAAATTTAAAAATAAAAAAAATATATATTATACTAAACAATTTAAAAAAAAATTAAATGAACAATTATTTTTCAAAATATAAGATATATCTCATTGTTTAGATTAATAGTTGCATTTGATTTTAAAAAAATAAATAAATGATCGGAGTGTATATATTTTTTAATTATTTTCTTTCATTTTATTTTTAAAAAATATTTTTTAAAAATTAAAAACTAAAACACTTAAATGTGTCCATTAAATTAGTTTTGCTAACTATTATTTTTAAAATACCAATAAAAAGATTAAAAATAAAATATTTTACTTAAAATGATAACATTTAATATTATTATCATATTGTTGTAATTTTTAATAAAAAGTGAGGGATTATTTATTTCAAATTATTTAAAAATATTCTAGAAAAATACATAGGATAAGAGTGTATATTCCTATGTTTGTTATGAAGGTGAAAATAACTACTTCTAAGAATAAAGTATTTTTAAAAAAATCATATTTTCATTTTTTTTTAAAAAGTTAGAAACCATACATTCCCATCCCATTTTTAAGTGGAGAGTTCAAATAAGTCTTGAACATCAAATAAATATATTTTTAGTAATTTAAAAAAAATAAAAAAAATTCTTGAACATCAGATAAATGTATTTTTAAATATAATTTGGAATAATATACCTTAAAGTAATCATTCCTAATAGAATTGGAGTTTTAATTACAGTTATGTCAAAATAAAAATTGATTTGAAATCACTATTTCTATATTTAAATTGTGCAAATATGTAGAATATAAAATTATAATTTTAAGTTAAATTTAATTTTTTTTCAACAACTCTAACGAATTTATGGATAAGATGATGCGGGTATAAGTGAAAAAAATCAATCTACATATTACGGTGATAACAATGGTTATAATCATGGTAGTAAGTTTCGGATCTTCTCCCTCTCCGTGCTCAATAAATCCCATGCTGTACAACACAATGAATTATATGGCATGTCACTTTATTAAATATGTTTATATTCTATCGAGTATATTTTTATAAAATATTATAAAGTAATATAACATTAATTATTGTAAAAAATTATTTTTTAAAATAACATACGTAATCACATTAATTATTAAACTACTTTTAAAATATTTAAAATGTTATTATATATAGTTATCAATTATTATATCATCAAATCATTTCGTAAAATATTTAAAATATTATAATATTTGTTATCATAAAATAACTAATCGTAACATTAAAGGATGATTTTATTTATAAATTCAAATTCGAGGATCAATTTAATAATAAAAAATTTAAAAGTTATTGTTGTAATATTTAATCTTTATAAGGTGTTGAAAGGAGTTTGCTTAATTAGTAAAATATTTGTTTTACAATTAATCATAAAAATATTATGTTATTTTAGATTTGCTTAATCTTTTTAAGGTGTTGAAAGGAGTTTGTTTAATTAGTAAAATATTTTTTTTACAAATAATTATAAAAAATATTATGTTATTTTATCTTTTTTTTGTTCGGTGCCATTTAAACCATTTTTTTTGTTAAATGTTTAAAAATAGTGGATGAAGTAAAACTAGAAAATAAAAGTAAAACATAATATTTTTAATAATATTTATTTATTCGGTGTTTTAGTATTATAATATTTCATTGATATTATTCTTATAATGATTTTATAAATTTAAATTAAAAAATTAATATATATTAACTATATTTATAAAAAATTAGTGACAAGTATTGAAAATAACATTATATTATATTTTAATTACCTCTAAAGCATTAATAAATCAACAAACTGTATATATCAATCTCTCTTTCTTAATCTAACAAGGAAATTCATTGTTTCTTAAAGAGTTTTTTACTTCATGATGTGGTGCATATATCTCCGTTGATCAAACCAGACACTGGATTAGGCTGGACTGGACAACAATGATTGAAAATGATAAATTTTTTATGGTGACAATGAACATGTAGCAACAAAGGAGTAAAACAGTGGTGGTACAAACTTTTATAAAATTTAAAAATTATTTGATACTTTATCAAATAATATTAATTTAACATATAATATAAAATTAAATGTATGTAAATTTTATTTTTTAAAAATTTAGTATGAATATTTATAATATTATTTAATAATTTAATTTATTAAATTTCTATTTTAAAAAATATTACAAATAGTTATAAAATAGAATAACATTAATATAAATTATTTTTCAAATAAATTGATCTTTTTTATAAAAAATAATAATATATTCAACACATTTAAAAATTGAAATTTTTTTTAATTATTGTAATAAATACCACTTTATTTTAAAATTTTCTATTTTAAATATTATATAAAAATATAAACATTTTGAAAATAAATTAAATTAAAAATAAACTAAAGTTTTTTTATAATTACTATTAAAAATTTCTATAACATTCATTATCCTTATATAATATTTTAAAAAATTTAATCAATGTATAAAAAAATCATTAACATTTGTTTAAATTAAAATTAAAAATTATAAGTTATTATGTTTTAATCTGATATGCATTCTGATTCTCGCATAAATTTTTGGATTAAATATATTTTTAGTTTTTATAAAATATTTAAACTTTGATTTAATTTTTTAATTTTAATTTTTTTAAATTATTTATTTTTTAAATATCTTAATTATGATTTTTATATTAATTTAAATTATATTAAATTAAGTTAGATTAATTATTATTAAAGAATATTTTGATATTTTATAAAATATTTTAATTATAATTAATTTACTTTAATTGAATATTAAAAATTATAATTAAAATATTTTAAAATTAAAAATTTAAACTAAAGATTTTAAATTTAAAAAACTAAAATTAAAATTTAAATATTTTAGAAAGATTAAAAATATATTTATCTTTAAATTTTTATCAAAATTAATTATAAAACAAACGAATTTTATATTTCACTTAATTTTTAATTTAATTCGTACTTGTGTTTTAAAAAAAATACATTGATGTGTATAAAATAAATAGTGTAATATGTAATATACACGAGGCGCCAATGAAAGCCATTATCCTTTGGGTCAGTGTGGTGTATGCAGTACCTTGTTCTTAGTCACCACCAACACCAATCTAATCTATCCATAAACCTTTGCACAGAACACCAACACCGTCTCAGGTCATGAACTACTCTGTCATATACCCACCATAGCTTTCATTACCGCTACCATTTTCCTCTTTCTTCTTCTCCTTCTTCTTCTTCTTCTTCATGGCTGAACTTGGTTTTGTCCATCACCACCACCTTTTTCGCTCCACCACTCCCTTCACTATCCCCCCAACCAAGAGGTATGTATGTTCCCACATTCATCTGTTTCGCGATTCTTGTTCCTTCTTAATTGCCCTTATTTCCCTATTGACTGATTCTACCCGGCGAGAAATGTTAATTGATTAAATGAATGTATTCCCAATTCATGTATCGGTTAACATGTTTTTTTCTTGAGAGGGAAATTCCTTCTTTTCAATCTGTTTCTTTAGAGTTGTAGGTGGAAAAACAAAAGAAGGAAGGGAATGGAAATGGAGTTTAGATGGGAAAATGTTTCAATTTTTAATAACTCATTGTGGTTGCTTTGTATAGAGTGGGAAACCACTGTGAAGTTTGAACTCAGTTTCATGCTACAGTGGTGGCATAATTTTGTAGGATCGAGTGTAAATGACTTGCTCTTTTCTTTCTACTTTTCCACATTTCGGTCGTATCATGAAGCAAACATGAAGTGATTTTTGACCTTGCCACATTCCACCTACTCAAACATTCGTATTATTTTTGTTATCATTTAGGTATGGAAAAAAGAAGAAGAAAATAGATTTTAAGAGAGGTTTTGTTGTGTAGTTGACAGAATTTTGAATCCGATGGCCAAGTGACCAGCTTAGCTAGCCCAGTTCCTTCACTTTGTGAACAAAAACTAGCCTGGCTGAAACATTGAGATTCTACACAATTATTGTTGGTCTCTCATCATTTATTCAATTAGAAAGTTTTGACACTTGAGTTGATATATTAACAAAACAATATTCTTGCTTGCTGAAAATTTCATTATCTGTACTGCATTGCTCATATTTCCTATCAAACATAGCAAATAGTAATGTGTTATACTGATTGATGGTTATTTTAATCTATTCACTAGACAATAAACATATGTCTAGCAATAAGCACTAAATATGTATTCATCGGATGATATAGATACCAAATCCATGAGTAATTATGGTTTTATATTTGAAAGATAAGATAATTATGAACAGATCAAGAACGACAGCCCATATAACTAGGAATGTCATATATTGTCATGTTGATGTGTTGATGGATGCACATTCCTTATGGTGTTGAATGTTTTCCCTTTTTTTTTGCGGATCTTGGTTGCACTTATGTATTATAATATTGGTATAATATTGGGACAGGCATGTATGCCATCATGTACCCGTGCACGGTGTATTTCGGTTCATATACTGTATGAAGACCCATAAATCAGTCAGAAGTTTAGCTGCATTGTCAACTGAGAATGGTAACTTGAACATATTTTTGTAAGCTCTTATTATGTTATTTGCTTATGACTTCATTCTTTTAGTATATGGTTATCACCTTCCTTTTGGCTACAGATTTCTTGCTTTGCAGTTGTTGGATCCTTCTTACAGCGGTATTGTTCCTGTGTTAACATCCAAATCATATAATTTTTTTAATATACAACTGACATTACATATCAGTAGAATATGATTCAACGTTGGCTTGTTGCAATACAAGATAACAAGACTAGGATTAAGGAGTTAGATCTTGTGCTCTATGTTAATATTTAATTCTTGTGGTGATAGAGTTACCTCTGTCATATCCTTCCTTTGCTGATTTCAAAAAATAAAGAATTATCTAGATGGATTAACATGTTGATAGATCTTACTGTTACCTGGTCCTAGTGGGGTCCATGCAACAAACACAATCTCCTCCTACTCCAGTCTTGATTGTTGATGGTGCAAGGGTGGTACCTACAAAAATACTTTGATGCTTAAGTTAGCAAGGGTGTCAGCAAGGTTTAGAGTTTAGGATTAGAGTTTGCTACATGAGGGGTGTGAGGGTCCATTTATATATTAGAGGCTTCCCTTATCTGTAATGTTTTGATAAGATTAGGCAGTGGGGGAAGCTATCTCCTTAATTATGCTTAACTGGTAGTTAGTACCCCTTGCTGATAAGGTAATTATCTGCAAAGATCTTGAAGAGATCCTTTCCTGATTTAGATCCTACTTTTAGTAATTTTATATAAATATGTTCATAAGCACTTAAGTATTGATGCTGTATGCCCCTTTTTCAGTAATTGTTAAATGATTTGAACTAACTTTATGAATACAGAGCAAATTTTTTTTATTAAACGAAGCAGGAAAGTAGACTTATCTTAAATTAAATCTATTGCAAAAGTAAATGTTGCCACTGCAAGCATAACAACCATTGTTCTTGGTGCTAGCTACATTTATCCTAATCATTTTGTCTTTAAGAAAAAAGAACTTGGAACTGTATTTGTGTTTCTCTTCATTCTATATAATGAAAAGGTACTTTCTTATTCTGCATTTATACTATCAAATAATGCCTCTCGGTGATATGAATTCTGGTGGTTACAAAATCTTCTTTGTGGTATAAATGTTTAGATCATGCTTGCATAATATATTTTACTTCAGTTTAGAATGAATGATGGATCTGGGCAGTCTGATCTCTCAGGGAAACCAACAGCTAGTGTTGATGAGTTATGCAAGATCATTTGCACCGTGGAAGCAGATTTAGAAGATGGTCACCTCCTGTACATAACCGGTGATCCTGCTGTATTAGGTTGCTGGAAGCCAAACATGGCTGTACTGATGTCTCCTACAGAGCATGATAACATATGGAAAGCTGAATTTCAGGTAATTTGACTGCTCTGTCAAATGTAATCTAATATATTCATTTCCTTGTAAAGAAAGAAAAGAAAAGTTTAAATGAGATGTTTCTACATTCAGCTTAAATTTTGAGTTCATCTTGCCCTGGAATTGAACTTAATAAGTTTCTAATACACACAAAGGAACTTATAAAGCAAGCTTGCAGTATATCAGGAATTGTAGTAAGAAACCTCCTCCTATAGGGAGAATTATATTTCTAAAGCTTTCCTTTATCTCTGGAAATCATTAACACAGCCACCCTTGAAAAGCAAATCATGTCTCTTGAAGATTCTTCTGTTCCTGCCAGTACAAATATAGTTTGTATTCCATAATAAATGATAGGAGACCCATTGCAATAAAATTTTGCACCTTCCAGATCAAAATGTTCCTTTAAAATTTAGATTATTATACAAAACTTCAATATCTTGTAATATTGTATGAACATCATATGCATTTTTATTTTTATGAATTAAGTGACTTAGTTGTAATTTGCAGATTGCTTTTGGCTTGAACTTCAAATATAATTATTTCATTAAAGGAAAATCAAGGTCCTCAAGTGACATTCTTTGGAAGCCTGGACCTGCTTTTTCTCTGTCAGTGCCTCTTATGGTCCTTGAAGACAATAAAATTGTGGTGAGGGATGTGTGGATTAGGTCTGATTCCCCGATGTCTTCACCTTGTGCATGGAGCCCCTTTACAGAGGAAACATATCTTCTAGAGCAACCCTCTATATCTTTCCTGAGCAAAGGTATTACTTTGTGTTACTACACTACTGCTAAAATACTTGTTTTTCCTAATATGTTTCTGAACACTCAAATGCTTCCAGTGGTTTGACAGATGAAGGAAGGATTTGGAGTCTCGTTGATAATGAAGTCCTAGAGTTTGAGACACCCAATTTGGAAGATGAATTACTTTATGACAATGAGGACATGGTGATTGCAAATGATGAGGATTCCCATTCTGCTAATATTCTTTATGAGAATTACCAGCCTGTTGAGGAACCCTGGCTACTCCATTCATCCCCTTCCATTGTCTCTAAGGATAAAATGGAATCCACTGAATCTGAAGCTGGTGACACTGTAAAAGAGCAGCTGAAGCTGGTAGATACAGAAAAGTTGTTGCATGAAGAAAGTAGTAATATAATGTCAAAAGACTCTGTTTCCACCACTATACTTATTAACTCATCAATATGTACCATGCAAAGAATTGCAGTACTGGAGGATGAAAAATTGGTGGAGTTATTACTGGAACCAGTCAAGAGTAATGTGCAATGTGATAGTGTCTATGTTGGGCTGGTCACAAAGCTTGTTCCTCATATGGGCGGGGCATTTGTTAATATTGGGAATTCTAGATCTGCTTTTATGGGCATTAAGCAAAACAAGGAGCCATTTATATTCCCTCCATTTCGTCAAAGGACAAAGAAACAAGAAATGGATCTCAAGGAAAACAATGATCACATGTCTCATGTTACTGATGTCTCTGATAGAATACCAGACATGCATTCTGAGGATGGTTGCTTAAAATCTGTACACAATGACTATGATGAGCAGGAAGGAGAGGATTATTTTTATGTTTCAGAAGTTCTTAAGGAAAATGTTAATGGCATCATGGTTGATGATGAAGTAGAAGCTGACTTTGAGGATGATATAGAGGGAAGTGATGCCTATATAGAAGGAGAAACAAATAATAGTTCTTTTCCTCTTGGCACAAATGGTTCTGTCAACTCTCATATTTTGCAAACAAAAGATACAAAGAGAGCAACCCACATGGCTTTTGGAGAAAACAAATGGACCCGAGTTCGCAAGGGAACCAAAATAGTTGTTCAAGTTGTCAAAGAGGACCTTGGTACAAAGGGTCCCACTTTGACTGCTTATCCTAAGCTAAAAAGTAGATTCTGGGTATGAGTTTTTTTATTGTTGCATAAAGTTCGATTGTACATCATTCTTGTTCTTTCTCCTAAATAATCTATGCTCTGTTTCATCTGAATTTCTTTAACCTTCAGGTTTTAATTGCACGTTATGATAAAATTGGAGTCTCCAAAAAAATTTCTGGTATCGAGCGCACCAGGTTGAAAGTTATTGCAAAGACATTGCAGCCTGAGGGTTTTGGCCTCACTGTAAGAACTGTTGCTGCTGGTCATTCTTTTGAAGAACTGCAGAAAGACCTAGAAGGTTTGCTTTCGACTTGGAAAAATATAATGGAACATGCAAAATCTGCAGCTCTTGCTGCTGATGAAGGGGTGGAAGGAGCTGTTCCTGTAATTTTGCACAGGGCAATGGGTCAAACTCTCTCAGTCGTCCAGGATTATTTCAATGAAAATGTTAGTATGTTAAATAATTTAAAGTCACTCTATTGTTAGAAGGATTTTTAACTTAACAGTGTCTATGTATATTGAAAAGAAAATTCAGGTTACATTCTACTTCTCCTGATTATGTTTTATCATGATTTACTTCAGGTTAAGAAAATGGTGGTTGACTCCCCAAGGACATTTCATGAGGTATAGTATTAGCTAATATTGCAGAAGGCTGCATTGGAATATTAGGACTGGAGCATATAAGTTTTTGTACATGAACAATATTGGCTTTTTTCTTCCCCCATTGTTAAAAAAGATAGAATTGAGAAAGAGAGAGACTATGTGGAAATCAGAATAAGTTCCAATCTATTGCTTAAAAGTTTGAAAGGAGTACATTATACATCTTTATTATAACAGCCTTCTAACACACCTAACAGCTGCTAACAGAAAGGTTTTAGTTAGTTACAACCTAACAGAATTGATATACATTCTGACACCCATAAATAGAGTCAGTCAAGAATAGTAGGGTAATTCATTGCAAGAATTGGTTTGTGAACCCAGCTCTAGTATATGTTGTCACATGCCAGCTTACCATTTTCTATTAGCAAAAGCCAGCCAAAGCCTGGAAAAAGTGAAGAACTGAAATTTTACATCTTAGACATGTACAAGACTATTTAAATTTATGGTCCAAGGTTAGCATGCTGATCCAGTTGTTTGTAGTCAAATATTTCTATATGAATGGTATAATTATCTTTTGCCATTGCAAAACTTATATCAATGACTTTAACGGACACTTTTGTTTTGGCGATTTCAACCTTTTTATTTAATCTTCAGGTGACCAACTACCTTCAGGAAATTGCCCCTGATCTTTGTGATCGAGTTGAACTATACGATAAAAAAGTTCCCCTATTTGATGAATTCAACATTGAAGGAGAGATTGACAATATCCTCAGCAAAAGGTGACTTTCTGTTACTTCTTTTGCTATTAATCATCCATATATAACTTTTGGTGTGTATTATCTTTGTAGACTAGTCCTTAATATTTTTTTGTCTTTATAGATATTCTGTTAGAATATCCTCAAAATATCTTAAAATGTCTTTCGTGCATCTTACAATATTTTAAAATATCTTAAAAGCTATTTAGAATATATTTTGGAATCAATTAGTTATCTAATTGAGGAGGCAATCTTAGTCGTCACTTCCTAATTTTGTTATGTTTCATTACTTAATTAGGGTTAGTCATCTTATTGTATTCCTAGGCTTGAGCTTATAATAGTAATAGTAATAGTAATACTGGTATACTATATTAGTGCTTAAGCTAATAGCCTAATATTAGTATACTAGAAAGAGGACTATTGGATTAGTATTTTGTATCACCATGCATCAGAACAAATCAATATCAATCTCAGATTATTCATTGGGTTATTTCTGTCTTTTACTACTTCCTTTTCTAGACCTTATATTTCCAACATATTGCTTACATGGAAACCAACTAAATGATCTAAAATGTAGTAGGGATGTTATGATTATTATTTGTCAATTTTTTAAGACAGAAAATATTTGGTTTTTAATCATGCAGTTCTTGGTGTTATTTGGGATAAATCATAATTGAGTTTTTTTAATTATAAAAGGCATTGTTATATTGTAAAGCAAACAAACTTTTAATCTTATCTTCCGATTATCAAATCATTGAATTTTCACAAGATGCCCAATCTTTCAGTGTGATGCCCAATTTAATATTGTTAAATAAAATAGAAAAAAAGCCAAAGAGTAAATAGCAGTCTTTTTGCTTGTATTCTTATAGAATGTCAATTGATCTGGCCTTCCTGGACAGTTAATATTAAAATTCTTAACTTGCTAGGTTTCTTTATGTTGATCGCTTTATAGGGTTCCACTTACTAATGGCGGTTCTCTAATCATTGAACAAACTGAGGCATTAGTTTCTATTGATGTAAATGGAGGACATGGGATGCTTGGTCATGGAAATTCGCAGCAGCAAGCTATTCTAGATGTCAATCTTGCAGCTGCAAAACAAGTATGTTTGATGCTTCACTCTTTATTATCACTCATTTGCACATCACATAGGCTTTAGTAAGATAAACTTTGCATTTTTCTTTTGTGCAGACAAGTACTGTTATATTTGTTCCTGCAGAGTTGTTTATTCTTTGTTACATTTTTTTTCTATTTTATGTATGTAAAGCATCCATAAAGTGGAGTGCTTCACCTTTAACCCTGATATATATCCGAAGGGTCAATGAATTCCTCTGATCAAGAATTTCAGGGATGTTTCAAGAAATTTAATATTTAATTTGAAGCGAAGCTTTGATCTATTATCAACATAAATTTTATACACTATCAAATGAAAAGATATGCCATCTCAAAATACGATATTGTGCATTCAGCAGCACTCTGAAATAATATGTGGTGGCATGTTGTTCTACAGCAATCCAAGTGTTTTATGCTTCCACTGAATATAATCTAAACCCTTTTCTATTTCATTCTGCTGTTTTAGAGTCATAATGATTTCCCGTTTAGGTTAAGTAGTTTTCTGTGTTACAAATGTGGATGCATCAATGCAGATAGACATTTAGTGTTTTAATAGCAGTTTATTCAAATTAAACGCAAACAATATCTATAAAAATGTTTTTTTTACTACATGTCAGGCTTGGGTTAATTTGTCTCATTTTTTATTGTAAAGAGATTGACTCATGATTTTTCTGAAGAAATGTGAATTTTATCATTGTGCTGATCGGTATTTGCATAAGGGATTGGAAACAAAAGATGATAAAATAGGGTTTACACTAGTAGAACCTTCTAAGAAGTTGAAGACATTCTATTTTAACTCAAGGTACCGTTCCATTGATCAAAGTTTCCTACATCCTAGTTCACAACTTCCTAGCAAATCAATGAAGCGCCAATAACCTCCCATATGATCTGGAAGTTTTTGTGAATAAAATATTTAACATGTTGATGCTTACTATTAGTTAGATGTACAGTTGTTATGTACCAAAAAAAATTATAAGAGGTAATGAAGGAAAATTCTGTGTATTATTTCATGTGTGGGTCCTGCTAACACAACAGATTGAGTAAAACAGAGTCAACAGGTAAGAAAAGAAAAGGATAACTATGGTTTAAGCAATTCAAGAGTGCCTATGCTCTCCCAAGTTCCAGCCAAATTCCAAATTCTCCTCACCCAACCATGTAACCCCGCTAAGCAGCAAGAAACGTGCCCATGCTGCACTGACCTCCCCTCACCTTGCCACCTCGGCGCTTAGTTATTCTCTCTCTCTCTCTCTCTCTCTCTCTCTCTCTCTCTCTCTCTCTCTCTCTCTCTCTCTCTCTCTCATGCTCTGGGGTCTGGCGTCTGATCCGGCGCATCACCCCACCTATTCCTTCTCACATAAACTTTGGCAATTTTGGGGCTTTGGATACAAGCCTGTAGCAAAGTCCTTAATGACTCATGAACCTTCACCTAACAGTTTAAGAAGCTTTTAGGCAATTTGGTCATTGGCATGCTATTAGAGGCTTTATTGATAAAGTGGTCAAGACTTGAATGTATCTACTCCGTTAAATAAAGTTGAATTTCAGCATTAGGGAAAAATAAACCTGTTTATTGTCCATGCTTCAAGCCTAGAGGGGCTCTGGCATGAAGGGGCTGGTTAAACTAAACATAAAACCATTATGAGTCCGGGAGTTGGTCCTTGACACTTTGCATTCAGGATCACATTTATTTGCTTGTCATTGTCTCAGTGGAGTTCAACTTCGTCTCTATAAATTTCATTTAGTACATTAGTAACAGCATATTCTTTTCAAAGAGGGAGAATAATTAATGATTTGCTGTGCAACAGTATTCCATATATTGCCCTTTTCTATTCCTCAAACCCATGTCCTACATAAAACAAGAGAGTGCAAAGAAATAAATAAGAGGACAGACAGAATCCTAATACTTGTGGCATGACATTTACAATTTAGAGAATTCTATATTTCCTCTGGCAAGCCTGTAAGATAATCATGGAGTTATATTTCATTATTGACTTTTGATACTATTTCATTTATTGTTTTTCTTTACTATTTTTTTAAAGTACTAAACTTTTGTCTTGCAACTTAATACATCCTAAGCAGCACAATTTTTTAATAGAAATAATGTAACATTGCAGATTGCAAGGGAGTTGCGACTACGGGATATTGGTGGCATCATTGTGGTAGATTTCATTGATATGGCAGATGAAGGTGAGTAGAAATCTCCCACTTGTTTGTGCTAATGAAATATATGTTTAGAATATTAATATCACTGGAGTTCTAAAATCAGTGACTAAACCTTTAAAGAATCCTACATGATAGTTTTCATGGCAACATTTTTTGGTTTTTATAATAGTGACATTTTATGCCTATGTAGGAGTGCATAGCTTTTATTCTTCTCCTTTTTAGAATGTTTGATAAAGCATTTCAGCTAGCTGAAAGCTGAAACTAATTGAAAAGTTTGTTAAAACATTTCAATTTATTTTGGTAAAGTAGCTTATTTTAGTAGCTACTAGCATTTTTTACCCAGTTACTAATGTTTTTAGAAAGCTCCTTCAAGTAGCTTTTATGCTTTTAAGCTTCTAGCTAATTTTTTTTTTTCATTTTTACCCTTAATATATTTTTATAATATGATTTTATTTATCTATTTACTTTTATGAGTTTAATATTATTACTAAGTTTGGTAGATTTATTTTTATATTACTATAGAATATTATATTTTGAATTATTATTTTAATATATGCTATTTATTTTAATTATTATATTATTAATTAAAAAGTATTAAACCGTTTGATAAAAATTAAAATTATATAAATAATTACTTTCTTGAATATTATATTTGAAATTATGTAAAAAATAAAAAAAATATTTTTATTTTAAAGAAATAAAATTTTATTTAATTAAATTTAATCTATTTTTTGTTGAAAAAAAATATCATACTTATCATGTTTTAATCTATTATTTAACTATGTCTTTATTTATCATTTTATATTTATCAGTTAGTTCAATGGCTAGTCTTACTAAACACTTTTAATTTAATTGGTAACTTATTAGGTTTCAATTTTCATCTAGCTTTTCAGCTTTCAACTAGCTTGTCCGCTAGTTTTACCAAACACACCCTTATGCTCATGAGTCAACACTGTCACCATGCAAAACTTGTCAACCTAACATGGATGTATCCATGGTATTATTCATATGGTTGCAAATTTAGTTATGGATGGAAAGTGTTTAATTATTGATGGATTATTTAGCTTGAATTCGGCACAAGCAAATTTGCTCTCAAACAATTTTTTCATGGAGCTCCAGTTGTTAACTATTCTCCATCTCTTCAGTGGAAAATATAATATTATTTTTCCTTCTATCAGAAGTTGTACCTATTTTTGTATTCCAGGTTCCTTTTTGATTTTTGAGTCTCACTATCACTTTAAGCATAGAAATGATAGCATCCCTGTTTTCAGAAGTGTAATTTGGCCAACAAATCTGTATTAGAATGCAAAATATTTTGGAGCTCACCTACAGTCAACACTTTTATTAAGCTTGTGGTGGGGCCTTAAAAAGTCTACTTAATTTTTAAGTTGTACACAGAATTTATTTGAAAATGAATTATTTTTTCAATCGTATTCTTTTATTCCTGATTTCTAGATTCAGTTGTTAGGCTTCATTTTTGTCGGTCTGGAGTGCTGTAGTTAATGCTTCAAACTTAAGTGCAAAAGAATGAGAGATGCAAGTGAAAAAAAAACCTAAATAGATAGCCAGTGATTGGATCGCCTGACTTTTGCAATCAAGTTTGCAGTTTCCCCTACACCAAGGTAAAGACTAGCATCGGGTTGTCCTGGGACTTTGTGCTTTAAAGCTATTTAATGCCTCTTGCGGTGTATCAGTTTCGCTTGATTTTCATTATGCTGGAAATTTAGAATGCAAGTTCTCACCCTGTACCCTGATTATGTAATTCTACAATCAGTATCTAGCTTCAATGGCTCAATGTATACAATTTTCACGATATTATAATATTCTCAAGTTTAATTTGATGCAATGATATTTATGAGATAGTTTATCATTTTTTATGCCACTCTGAAATGACATCTTCCTTGGTGTTATTATTCTTAAAGTCTTTATGGATATATTTATTTGTTAAATTTGGATTCTTCTTGATCAGCAAATAAAAGATTGGTCTATGAAGAAGTCAAGAAAGCCATTGAGAGAGACAGATCAATGGTGAAGGTCTCCGAATTGTCTAGACATGGGCTTATGGAAATAACACGAAAGAGAGTATGTTGCTTGCTTTATGGTGAATATATTAACTATATGTTAACCCATATCGCAGATTACATTGCAACTTTATAATGGTTGTACATTGATGTAACACCTATGCCTACGTTTGGATTTATTCAACTCAGAAAAATTGAGGAAAGTGCAGAAATAGATGTGTTTCAAATGAAACATTAAGTGCCCCCTTTTCTTTTGCTATTTTTACTTCCATGGTTTTATTCAAGTATAACTTCTCAAATATTATGCCAAATGTACTTAATTTTCTGTTATTGTACCAATCACCACCCTTCATGCTTGCTTCAACTGACTAACACTAAAATGACTATACATTGAAAAGAAAAATGCACGAACTACATTGTTCTAAGTTGCATTCTCCTCTGATAGTTGTTGGTACAGCACTCTGTTTAGTAAGATTCATTAAAATGAATTACAAATGCTTTTCCAATGTTTGACAGGTTCGACCAAGTGTGACATTCATGATTAGTGAACCATGCGCTTGTTGCCATGCCACAGGCAGGGTGGAAGCTTTAGAGACGTCCTTCTCAAAAATTGAACAGCAAATCTGTCGGCTTCTTGTAAGTAGACATTCGTTCTCAGAATTTTGTTTCAGCCATAAGATCATGGGGAACAAGAAACCTGGAACCCGAGACCAGAGTCGTACAATTTAAAAGTACTATCTCACATTTCCTTAAGCGCCTAGAATCAAGAAAGTTTTATCTATTGTGTAAGATTGACTCTAGGGTCTCCCTATTGGCCTGAGTGCATATTACCTCTGCAATATGTTGTTCTTCTTTTCTCTCTTTATCATTGCTAACTCACTTCTCTAGATCGTAAGTGTTCTGTTCACTCCCCAAATTATTGATACTCACTGTATTGAGTGTGATTTCTTGTTTGTCTTCATTCATATCCCAGGCAACAATGGACCATAAGGCAGACCCAGAAAAACCCAAGTCATGGCCAAAATTTATTCTGAGGGTGGACCATCATATGTGTGAGTACCTAACTTCAGGGAAAAAGACAAGACTTGCAATATTGAGTAGTTCTCTCAAAGTCTGGATTTTCTTGAAGGTATAACTGATTGATGGATATTTTGCTTTACTGATTGTTGCTTATACTATTGTTACCATGCTTTGTAATTATCAATTCAAGTTACTTTTTGTATAAAAAACCTGCTATTGCATAAGGAGAGTATTGGAAGGGTTGGAATGACATTGCAAGGTATGGGGGCAAATACTTCACTGCCATCGTTATAATAATGATGATGACAGTAATAGTAATAATTTGGATCCTCTATTTTATGAGCTTCCTAGATTTTATCTTTCACAACATATAACATTTCTGTCTAGTGATGGGGCATGTCACAAGTGCAGTTGAGCTCTTAAGAAAAGCTAGGTTGGAATTTTATTTAATGGGATAATTTTTTTGTCATTTTATTTTTGTGGCAAAGCCTATATTAAATGTGATTTTGGTTCTATAAAGCATTGCTATTAAAATAATTGATGTGTCTGTTATTTCTCAGAGTCTCGTAACTTTCAAATCCTGCATTGCCAAGCCCTGATTAGCTGTTTTTATTCTTTTCAGGTTGCCAGAAGGTTCACTCGAGGAGCATTTGAGGTCAAATCCTTCACAGATGACAAGATGGAAAAAAACCAGCATCAAGTTGCCATTTCAATGTTAAGATCCTCAGAGGTCAGAACCAAAAAGCCTGGCCAAAATCTGACTCTTGTTCAAGTAAAAAAATCAAAGGCTAGGGAAAAATGAACTGTTCTTCCTTGAAATAGGATTTGGTCTAGCACATATGAATTTTGTTTATGCCTTACTTGGGGAGAAAGCTAGCTTTGCAGGGTTGAAGAGCAAAAATAGTGGAGTTCACTTTGGAGAGTAGTTAGAAAGAGCCTGTTTTAGGTACAGCTTTTAGGCGGATAAATACCACTCCTAAACTTATCACATTGAGCAGTTTTGTTGTAAAGAACGACACCTTTTACCAAGTGATTACAAGTAGCATTTCCACAGCCTCATTTAGATTCCCTATAAAAAATAACGTACCAAAAAACTGCCTGATAAGAAAGTGAAACCAAGGTACCCCTGAAGTTATCATGCGTCTGAACTGGGGAAAAGTAATAGTTTAAGAATAATGCTGGTGTCATCATAAAGAACAATAGCATGAGCGGAGTCATTCAGACGCTGGCAATTCCATGGCTTTGTGCTTTTGTATAACATGAATGTTACACAGAGCTACCCTATGAGTGTTATTTTTGTACATTTTTTAATATTGTTCTTATTTCTCTCAATATTTTATGGTCAATGGTCACCAATATTCCACCCCTCCTTATAATTAGCGTTCTAATTGCATTATTCAACTAGTTTAACAAATGATATGCATTACCCCGCCTAAGTGTGTTTGTATTACCATCTGAGAGCTACAAAAACCATGTGATGTGCATCTCAATTCTCTGTTAGATGGACATGATCTTAAATCAATTGCTGGAAACGGAGTTTGGACCAACGATTAATCAATCAAGCCCTAAATTAGAGTCATGTTTATTTCATAAAAAATTTTGTGTTTGGTTTAATTTATATTTATCAATTTCTGAGGATTTTCTTAAAAAAACATCATTTCTTATAAAAAATTAATCATCATCATGTGTTAAATTGGCCCTTAAGGTAGCCAAAAAAGTGCTGTCAAGAAACAGTAAATGTTGATCCATTCCCCATAACAAGGAGACATGCAATGTTTTCAAAAGTAGATAACTAATACATATATAAAGGAGAGGGATCGATTAACACCTATGGGAATTATATTAAATGTTACCTTGATTATTGGTGTTAATTTTTTTCAAAATTGAATAACTAAATATATAATTAAAAGTTTTTTATTTTCATATATTTTAAAGATATATATATATTATGGATTTTGATGTATTTAAATATGATATCAAATAATTTTGGATTAGTTTCAAATCTGATAAACAATTGATATGAAGGAACGTTAAATTCGAATGTTAATTTTAATATAAAATTATCTATTAAAAAAATTATTAAATGGTTTAATATTTAACGTAACTTATACTAGTGTAAGTTGATTCATATATATATATATATATATTAATGTTTCATAAATTATAATTAAATTAAGTTTGGTCAAATTTTAAATTAGCATTAAAAATTATATTATATATTGAAATAAAAATTATTAAATAGCTAATTAGCAACAATTCGTACGCAGATTTCATATATAAGCCTTAGCCTTTCTTTATTTAAAAAATTATTTTAGAATGATTTTTTTATCAAATTAATAAATCGCTATTAAAAAAAAAACTATTAAAACTAATTTCTAGAATTGGTCCTTAACTGGTTTTGTATCGGATTTAGTTGATTTTTTTTTTATTCTTGACCAATTTATGCTTTATCAGATTTCCTAAGTTATCCAAGTTGGTAACTCAATTGTTCCCATTTCAAGGTAAACTAATTTTTCCCAGTTCAACTGATTTGGTAGGTCCACTTTAAAAACTATGACTAAGAATGTGTAACACCATAATAAAATGAAAAAAATGAAAATGACGTTCACATTGAAAAATCATTAAGGATTATGATGAAACTTTCTGTTTAACATACATCAAATTCACCTACTCATGAGTGATTTGTGTCCCTTTAGATTTGTTAACTAACGCTATATGTTTTCTACTTAATGTTTAACTTGCCCCTGACAACTTCAGATACACATTGAAAGCTTCCCTCAGCCCTTTCATATTGTCTTCATGGTAATGAAAAAGCATTTCAATCTTTGAAAAATCACGCTCCTGACTTTCTTTGGAAAATACTTTTCTCCTCCCTTTACATCCATGCCATGCATCTATATGGGAAACGAAATCTAGTGGCAAGAACAACTTGACAATGGAAATAGCTATTATTATACCTTTGAATTTCTAGTAAATTGGTGTGGAAATGTTAAAAAGGGAGTACAAAATAAAAATGAAAAAATTAATTTTCTAATACATACTCAAAGACATATAATGAAAATCTATATATAGTAAATTTTTATTAAAAACACATAATCTAATATATTGATACTATTAAATACTATAATTTCCAATAAGAATTTATTAATTTCTTATTATCTACCCTTAAACATATATTAAAAACCTGAATAAAAAATAAGATCAACGTAAGCAATTTTGTTTCAGCCATCCACGCGGCTAATAATTAAGCACTTATTCACTACCCTTTTATTACATAAAGACTTATAGCATGAAGTTAATTGTGAAACTTATTGGAATAAGCTAAAAAATATATTTTAATAAGTTATATCAAAATGCTTATTGAAATAAGCTAACAAGAGTTTATAGAAATATGAACTATTTTTATAAGCTTTCCATAAATTATTCCAAACGCCTTGTTAAGCACGAAACAGATTTCAATTAAGAACATCAAAACTTGCAAGTAGCCACTACTCTTACAATACAAAACGATTTTACTCCTCCCTGCTAACTAAAGGTTACAAATTCTCAAATGCAACACATATAACAACTAAAAGTACACGAGTATATTTCAATGCATCAAACAGTGGATTTCAAATCTCACATTAGTTTGCTGCAACATTACAGGTATTAATACCATCCTTGCAATCACTGGTTAAATCATTGAAAGTTTCAAGCTGTTTTTTACCTCTCAAGAACACTTCTGTATCAATGGATACTCTCATATAACCATCAAATTCTACTGAAATACCATTATTGAGTTTTGTTGTCTCTGAGTACCACTCACTACTTTCATCCCAAAGATCCTTATACTCGTCAAGAAAATGAGTGGTATACTTATCTTTCAGAGGGTCAAAGAAAGATGTATCAGGTTCATTTGTTGCTATGTAGAGGTTCCTTCCTTCATCAATCTTGTCACGCAAGGTTGAAAGAAGTGCATCAGGAGATGTATGTGCATCAAGATTAGGCCAAAGCTCCTTGTTCCTTGCCTTTTCCCCTCTCACAACATGAACAGAATCATAGTCCCAGTTTAACTTTGAAGCTATTGCAGACACTATATCCATCAACCGCCTTGATTTCCATAGCAAATGCCATGGCCTTTGAACAACAGATTCAGTCTCTCCTTCACAGACTCTATACCAGTAGTTATCTGGCTCCACAGATCCAAACTTTCTCATGATCAAAGCATCCTTCACTTCCATAAGCTTCATCGGTGTGACCCTGAAATCCTCCACAACATGAAGACTCATCCCATCTTTCTCTTGCCACTTATTCCAATCTGCCCAAAACTGATCCTTGTCTAACACAGATGCCGCCTCCTTTAAATGCTCAAAATCAAAGTAGAACCTGAAATCTTTGCCTTCCTCATCCTGCCTCGATGAAGTGTAAATTGAAGACAGACATATGCTCAAATCCATAACCAATGTTCGGTTTAGGTACTGAGCTTCCCCAAGAGAACACAAGAAACTCCACAAAAAATGATTCATGCTCTTACACCTGTCTCCACCACCCACATAAACCAAATATTTACCATGACGGAATGAACTTTCAGACTCAATTACAGGGAGGCTGTCATTAACAAACTCTCCAACAACAGGTAATGAGTTTGCCTGATCAAACTTGGGTGGCCTCTTCTCCAACCCAGGTTTCTGATTCTTCTTCCTCTTCCTTGCATTTACACCAGTATGGTATTCTCCAATGCTAACAACATTAAGTGTACAATTCTCATACCTATCAATCACAAACCTCCTATAATCCTTATAAAATGCAGCAGCCTTCCCTTCCTTAGGCCTAAACCGCCACGCCATATCGCAAGTACTATCATTGGAACCGGCAACAGGTTTCCCAAATCTATAAAAATGGATATCCTGAAACTTATCAATAGTAGCCCTCATCATCAAATGAAACACCTCAGGGTCCTTACAATCAATAGGACCACTCACATCACACTGTGAAGCCACAGCATCACCGGATTCAGCATTAACCAAGTTATCAACATCAGTTGAATTAATAATGGAGCCAAATACAGTTTCATTAGCTGCCATGAAATCCTCCCCAGTTCTAACAACACTGTTATCAGACTTAAAAGTGGCATTTGATTTGGAAGTGAGGAACATGGTGATCTTGGTTGAAGGGTGAAACAAGGGATCCTCTGGTTCATAAGTGGCAGCCATAATGGTAAAGACCAAGACCCCAATAACAAACACAGAGAAACAAACATTCCCAATCATGGCCATGGCATTCTGCCCTAAATTCTCGGGCCTGAAACTTCCAGTTCTGGAAAATGCAGACCGACCCAACATTTCTATTGTGTATTAGAGATCACCCCCAGATATGTATCCTACATTAACATGAAAAAACAATGATGCCCAATAAAGTAAAATGGGATAAAACAGCGAAAAGAGCTCAAAGTTTCTATTTTTATCATGACAGACAAAAAAAATGAAGAAATAAACAAGTAATGGAATTTGAAGATCTGAAAATGAAAGGAAGCAGAAGAAAGACCCATTTATCCAAATTGCAAGATCTGAATG
The DNA here is from genome assembly GCA_037954105.1 of Canavalia gladiata. Classification (NCBI taxonomy): domain Eukaryota; kingdom Viridiplantae; phylum Streptophyta; class Magnoliopsida; order Fabales; family Fabaceae; genus Canavalia; species Canavalia gladiata. The sequence continues at coordinate 38,343,369 of CM075664.1, read as the reverse complement.
CAGAATTGATAACTAACCTGTTAATCTTGTTATATTGACAAATGATGAATCGGGCAAAAGGGCATCACTGACACCCTCTATCTGTGTGTGTCTCTCACTCCCTCACAAAAGGTTCTTGTGTTGTGCCTATGTAATGCAAGTTGTCAACACACAAACCAATTTTTGATAATTAAATAATATTAGAATAAGGAAAGAAGAAAGAGAAGAAGATGTGAGATTGTGATAGAGTAAGCTATGGGCGGAATGCGCACCCAGACTTGGACCAAGAAAATGACGTGTAGGAGATTTGAGAGCTTGGCGTAATGCGCACCATGTCATCATGCATTGCATGATTTTATATTCTTAGACCAAATATATATTTAGTATTTCTGTGTTTTAATTCCTCAAAATTTATGTTAATATAAATTCACAATGTTAATTAATTCACATCTTTTCTTTTTCTTTTTAAAGTATGTTTAACAAACAAAAACTTGAAATTATTATCTAAAAATATTGTTAAAATTTTAATTTTATTTACTAAATTAATTTTTAATAGTTAATGAGTATTTTTGGGTAGATAATAACATTTTTTAAAAGTTATTTTGAATAATTTTTTAAATTTAATTAAAATATTTTTTAAATTTAATATCATCTATTTTTTACAATAATATTATTAATTCTTTTATATTTATTTTTTATACTATCATAAAATACTATATTTTAAATTATTATTATTTAATATAAGCTATTTATTTTAACTATTATATTTTTTATTTTATTTTAAAATAACATTTTTAAAAAATTAGAAAATTTATGTTATTTATTTTAACATTTTTTTGTTAAAAATATATTAAATTAATCAAATTTTAATCTATTAATTAATTATATATTTACTTTATATTTTATATTTTATATTTATCATTTTTAATATTAATTTTATCAAATAATTTTAATTGAATTATTAATTTATAAAGTTTTAATTAACTTTTTAATTTTAAATTTTCTACTAATCTATTCATTAATTTGATAAAATATATCTTTAGTAGGATGAATTTGCTGTTAAGTTAATGAATATAAATAATTTAAAAAAAAAAAAACAAAGTCCAAGTAAGAAATATATGTACTTGATTAATTATCAATGTGACGGACACGGTTTATGATACATAATAATAAATAAGACAGTAGCGTAGCATTTTCGAAAAAAAAAAAAAAGAAGCGTAATGTTTATAGTACTTGCACTTGGTCACCGACAATGGCAAAAAGGTCATTGTAAAGTGAAGTATTATGCCAACGCTACTCTACTCTTCTACTACAGCTGTCACTAGGTTTTTATTTTTATTTTATTTTTATTTTTTTTTAGAACGTACAGTGTCTTTGAATTCATGTTTTTTATTCTAAATTATATGTATTTTTTTATAAGTTAAGTCTACTTGTAATTGTAATTGAATAAAAATATATTTAAAATTTTATTACAATCGAATATTGAAATCTTGAATTAAATTTTTTTAATGAAGCTAAATTAATCATTGTAAATTAATTTATATGTTAGATAAAATATATTAACAAACATATATATAATTATAGAAAAAATATTTAATTTTTTAAATTTATAATTTTATAGATAAATATTTTAAACTTGAATTAAATTTTATTTATTTGTGTAATTAAAAATCTTGAATTTTATCCATTAATATTGGTTTAATGATAGATATTAAAATATTTTACATAAAATTTTATATTTAAATTTTATTGTTTTTATTATGTATGAAAAATATTTTCATTTTTAATTTTATTTTAATTAAATTTAATATTATTAATTTTATAAATAATCATTATAATTTTAATTTTATTTCAATTAATTATTAAATTTTTATTCTCTCTTACAGATAATTTATTCATTATTTTTTTTTATTCAGTTATCTATGTATCGAAATATAATAAAACTTATCAATTCAGAAAATAAGTAAGAATAAATAATAATAATAATAATAATAATGTAGTTTTATAAAAAAATAATAAATAAATAAATAAAATTATTAATTAATTTATATTTATAATCAATACATATTGTAGGATTTTTTTATTATGTTTTTATTTTTTTATTAATTTAAATTTATTATGTTTTGACTTTTGAAAATAATAAAAAATAAAAAGTAATTAATATTTAAAAAATAAATTATAAGAAGAAATCCACTTATTTTAAACGTAATTTTTTAATAATTAAAATTTACCTCAAATTTGATAGTCAAGATCATTAAAATGATATATCATGATTCAACTTTTTGGTTAATCAAATTAGTTGTAAAAGAAAAGAAGTTATTAAACTGCATAAGTTGCCCAAAATTTATTCCTAGAACAAGTGAATCTCTATCTATAAATTATTGTTTTCTTTTTTATCAGTAATTTGATTCTAATTTAATTAAAAAATATATTTTGTAAAAAAAGAGTAAATTTTAAGGATTAATTGAAAATTTTAAATATGTATTTTCAAAATTGATAAAATTAAAATACAATTAAAGTTCATGATATCTAATTGAAAAAGGAATAAAATTGAAAGGTTAATTCAGATGAAATTAAATTCTAAGGTTCTTATTTACAAATAGGTTAAAGTATAAAGAATATAAATAATCCTTTCCAAAAAAAAATCATTTATTAGTTTGGGAAAACTTTTGTTATGTGGCAAACCATCTCATTGGTGTTTTTCCCTTTCTTTAATTGGAAACACATACTTTTTAATGAAAAAATAAAATTCATTGGAGGACATGTGTTAATACATTAGTGTTTATCCACTGTAATTGAGGAAACATATTTCTCCTCCTGAACCTCTCCAATGAAATATAAGACTTCATTTTTAAATTTTTAGCCTAAATTAAATCTAAACTTTTTTATCCAATCAAGTGTCATTTAGGCTTGATCCATAAAATCTACAAGTTGGCGGCCTATTTTATTATCCCTAGTTTTTCTTTTTAATCGAAGTGGAAAAATACTGCAACATGTGACATGTGATCTTATTATTTTGATTTTTTTTTTATTTTTTTTAATATGTTGTTATTTTAAATTTTAAATTGTTATATGTTATTTTATAGTAAATTCTTAAATTAATTTTTAAAATTATATGTATCAAGTATATTAATTTCCAACTTTTAAATTTAAAATTCATCCTTAAAACTATGAATTGTTAAACAACTTAATCTTTTTATTAATTTCTGTTGGTAGAATTTTAATAAAGTGTTATATTAAGTGACATATAAGATTATTTATATAATCAAAATAATATTATATTAACTATTAGGTATCTTTTTTAATATTAAAAAAAAAGTGATAATACGTAGATTGTATTTATCCTACCATACACATATTAGTATAAATAAAAAGGTAGGGCAGTTGGAAAGGTAAAATTGCATAAATTACACTGGGCAATTGTAAATTGAAGGTTGAAATTGAAAGCTTACAATTTCAAAAATAAAATTATGTTGGTCAAGCAGTAAAAAGATGAGGCACAGCGGAGGTTCGAGAATCCGTCGAAAAAGTTAAAAAAAAATTATATCGAATTTCAGATAAGACAGGACAAGTAAACTATAGGAATAATCCTGAAATCTTTTTTTTTAGAATAAAATTTATTAATTGTATGATAAATTTAAAGGTTAGATTTAATTATATCTTAATTTAATTATGGATGAAATTTAATTATTTGTCGGAATAGTTCGAGAACTTCTTATTTTAGAATAAAATTTTACCAATTATATAATATTTTAAAATTTATCTATAATTATATTTAAATTTGAATATAGATAAAATATTATATAATTATAAATTGGTGATTAGATTAGTTAGAAATTAAATTGATCAATTTTAGATAGGAGTGTGAAATAAAAATTTTAGATGCTCAAAAATATATACATATATATATTCATGAATTACGTTAATAAATTTTATACGAAGTATAAAATTATAACTCTTATATAAATTAATATAAATTATAGGGGTTATAATATTTACATGTTAAGTCGTAGGAAAGGTTTTAAAATAGGATCCTATTTAATAAATTTTAAATTATACAGATATATTCTCACATAGTAAAGATAGAAAGGTACCAATTAAAGAACTGGATGGCAAAAAACAGAATTATTTATTAATTTATAAAAATGTTCAAAATCTAATACCTTATAATATTGACATTACTTTTTTCTCTACTATATTTCTACGATATATAAAAAAATAATTCAGTATTTAATTATATATATATATATATTAAACCTTAGTATAAGGAGGTAAAAAATAAAATTATTGGGAAAAATTATATTAGTAGTTAATTTACATAAAATTATTGGTCTAAGTTTTAAGGGATATTTATTGAAGGTTGGGACCTCATTTAAGCTGGTGGAAAGTACATAATTAAACATAGAGAATATATATCTATAGAGTTAAACAATACAATAATTGATTGAGGACTATGAGATCCTGATCCTGGGGAAAAAGGCGAGGCCTTCAAGTGTGATAGAGATAGGAGTTAGAATGATCAGTTGACATGCATCATTTACATAATAAAAATGTTTTGTAAATTGTAATGGAAGATAATTCGCGAGCCCTTTTATGAGAGAGAGCTGGGAATTTAAGGGTTGGTTCACATGGAAGTAGACCAAGGTTCATGATAGTGGAAACTTCCAAGCTTACGAGATACGCGAGCTGGGTGATAAACCGTCATTTTGTTGATTTATATGTGGAAAATTAGTTATAATTATAATATAATTTATGATTATTCTACCTAATTTTCCTTATTTTTGCAGAAATGGTCATACAAGTATGAAAATAGGCAAGTTTTGATCAAGCAAAGAGGGTAAAAGGGGTATAAAAGGATAGGACATCTACTACGACAATGTCACGTTTAATGCGACAATGTCACGTCAGCCCTACAACATTGCAACATCACTTAGAATAGTCACGACAATTAAGGGAGGGACTAGGCCAAGTCCAGTCCACTAAGTTGAAACTTAATCCACGCCTATAAAAAGAAGGCTTCACCACATCATTCCGCGTACCACTTTCTTCCCTCGACATGGATTTAGAGACACAAGCTCTCCACAGTACGAGTTGCAACGTCCTATTGTTAACTCGGCTACCATTATGATTTTTTCATTCTCTTTCTAAGATTAGGATTATGGATTATTTTGTTGGATTAGTATGTTTTTTTTTGTCGTATCTCTCGATGTGTAACTAATTCCCAAATCATAGGGCTTTGGTAAAACTTATAATGTAACCAATTGAACTCATTTTCCTTTTTATTGCGTATTTCTATTCAGTTGTGTTTTTTTTATTATGCATAATTAATTAATAAGAATTAATTTCTAAGTTAATTAAGGGATATGCGATCGTACCATTGCCTAATTAACGGAACTATAAGGTAAACTGAATCTAAGGGTTTTGGAGGATCAGTCAGAATCTTTGATTTCTAATCAATTATTAATTTAACAAATCTGCATGTTCTTTATACTTCTCTTAATTGTATACCTTGCATGATCATTGGGGTTAGTAACTTGAGGGAAAGAATATTGTTATTACATGATCATTGGGTAGTAATAGAATGAGATTGGATGGTTAGCAATTGACTCAAATCATTCATAAGGAAGTTCGGGTGAAATTGGATAACATTATAAGGGAAACCAAAGTCCCATGTCTCTTCACAATTAAACTCGTATTTGTGCTCTTTTGTCTTTAAATCGCTTACTCTCATTTTGTTCCTTTTTTACATTCACTTTAAATCTTTCTAAACAAACCCTTTTTCTGGTGAGCTCAAAAATTAGGATTTAATATTTTTTAAAATTGTTAAAATAGTCTCTGTGGGAACGATATTACGGGTTTTAAATACTTTTTTCTACACCGACGGGTGCACTTGCCCATGAGTAAAACTTTGTACGCACAGTAAGCGCACAACACTGGGTTTCAGCCTCCTAATGGCCTAGGGTTGCCCTTATAGCCGGAACTGTTCTGGTCGGACTTAGCCGCCTCGACAAAATCTTGAATATTATCATTGCCAGTCGAGCAATTTCAAAATGTTGTAGAATAAGGATGATGCTGATTTTAGTGTTGTCAAAGGCACATTATGATTTGAAATTAGGTCCCGGTACCCTATTATTTTGATAAAGCTGCGAAGAGGTTTGGGCCCACATGCATTTGCATATAGTAAAGATGACCAACTTTAGATTAGTAAAGATTATTATGGTATACGACATAATAATTTCAATTTATTCTTGAGTCTATTAACCCTAAACCCTAAACATATTAACCTAGGGTAAGATGATAGATATTAAATTATATTATTCGCATGCATATCATAGTGACTCATGGTAATTATCATTTAATGGACTATATTATGTTTACTACCATACCATACTACTCCTTAGTAATTTTTACTTAAATGAAATGTCTTACTCCCTTATCCCTCTATTTCTATGTATGTTATTTTGTCACACTAATGAGATTATGTGATAGATTGTCCTCATCTCGATATAGAGATTGAAGTCGACGAGAAGAATGGGGAGTGAGTTCGACACTCACCCAACACTAGAGGTCATTGTAGAAGACATTTAGAGGTAGAGCGATCATATGGATGAGCGATGCGTCTTCCCCGATGCATCCTCCACCATGAGTTCCTGTGGTCATGCTCACCAACGCTGTCGTACCGATCCCTCGGCAGATATACCGTAAGAGGATGATCCCACCGCCTTCGTCCGCGTCATCAAGGGACACTTCTCCTTATCATAGACCACCTCCTACATTGTGGGCATCCCTGGAGTTTGTATGGTGTCACTCATTCCTGCTACCAGGGAGACACCCCGTCTACGACAAACTGCGAGGAAGTCAACCTTGTGACAGCTTCCGCATATTTCTCCTTGTCACGGTGAACCGGATCCTTCTCGCACACACCCGAAACCTTTGGGGAGAGGATATGATAATGTGGTAGTAGATATGGATGGAGAAAAAGATGACGAGGATGAGGATGACGTAGATGAAGACCCCTCCGAGGCTTCAGACTTCTCTTATCATCGATAAGATGATGGATAACCTCTCGCTACTAAGAGCGAGCTTGAGATATTGGAATTCTCTATGGTTGCATATGGATGGACGAGTGTAGCTTTTATGTGATTTCTTGTGTATTTCCCTTATTTTGTACTTCATTATGTCATTCTGTTATAATTTTCCAGACTATTTATATTTCAGCGGTATGTTGAAACCTGTACGAATTAAAGGTAATGTATATGTTTATACATGTGTGCATGTGCAGACGTGGTTAGTTACTTAGTCCAATGAGTAAATTGGACTTTGATACAATTATTGTGGAATATTATGTTGATATAACGGATAAATGATAAGTAAAATAAGAAGGAAAATAGGTAATTTGAAGGACTATGACGTCTATCATAAAATCACATCATTTTCTAAGAACTAATCAATTCGACTTTTACAAAATTAAAAATTATCCATTAAACCTTCATTTCTTTATGGCATAACATGAACTACCATATGGACAATAAAAATAGATCATCCCTTATTGAATCATCAATCTCCCTTACTGTGAATGAGAATTTTGCAAATCACCTCCATCTTTAAAGAACTTTTTAAAAAAAATTCGCATTGATTATTACCAAAAAAAACTACATTGAACACCATTATATCCAATTCCAATTAAAACTCTCTACTTATTAAAAAAATTTAAAAATTTTAATGTTTAAAATTTTTATATCTTACAAGATTTGTATACCTATAGCATATTCTTAGTATACAATAATTTCTCCTAAATAGATAAGTAACATAACTAATAAGATAAAAAAATAAATAAATCTATAAAATATGATAATTAAAAATAACAATGTTAAACATAAAAAGATTTATTATATATATATATATATAAAAGTAAGAGTTGCATATTTTATTTGTTTACATTCTTACATGTAATAATAAAATTGACAAAAAAATACCTGATTAAATGATAATTTAATTACATGTTAATAAAAACTAATTGAAAAAATAATTATCCATATTAAATGACAATTTAATTACATATCTAATCATGTTAAATACAAAAATTTTAATTTTAATTCAAATAAATAATTATTAATAATTAGAATTATTATTATAAATAATCAGTTATTATAAAATATGCAATCAATAATACAATTACATTTAAAATTATTAATTAATAATAAATAAATTTAAAAGTATTAATTAATAAACATAATTAAAAATAATTATTAATAATTAGAATCATTATTATAAATAATCAATTATTATAAAACATGCAATCAATAATATAAATAAATTTAAAATTATTAATTAATAATAAATATATTTAAATATAATAATTAATAAACACAATTAAAATTGAAAATTATTAGATATCAATACATTTTAAAATTAGTAATTGATAAACACAATTAACACTAGTAAATAATAAGATAGACTATTCATATAATATTTGTTCAAAAATTCTTGCTATTACTTAATAAGATTATAAATTTGTTTTAGATAAAATAATTTTTATAAGATTCTAAATTTGAATTTCATATTTTTTATGTTATATCAAAAATTTGTTTTAGATAAGTTAATTTTGTATATTTCAATCTTAGCCTGGCAAATAGAAGTTGCTCTCAAATTCTTTACTATTTTCTTATTTTCTAACGAAAATTGAACAACAATAAATTCCTTTTTATAGTTGTCTAATTCTCAATTTTAATTATTTTATTGTTCTGTTATTGAACAAGTTGTAATATGCATCCAAATAAATTTTTTAAAAAAGGTTTATGGATAAATATTCTTTCAATTGGTATTAAGTTGATGATTTTGTTCAGTTAGCATTTGAAAATTAGTGGTTAGTGCATGGTTTTGGTCTCAACTATTGTGGGATGGTGAATAAGATTTGATGTTGGTTGGTAATCTTATAAGTGTTTGAAAAGAATTTTATTTAAGTAAAAATATAATAGTGTTTAGTCTCATATTTAAAAAGAAAAATATTAAAAAATTTAAATATAAATAATGAGATCGTTTCTGTTAAAAAAAAATTGTGAACACATTCAAATTAGAATGTTTTTCTTTTAAGAAATGATGGATACATCTAAATTAAGATAGACAATACTTCCTGAATATATGGTATTATTACTTTTTTTTATCCATAGTAATAAAGTTTAAAATTAATTATTACTTTTTTTTATCCATAGTAATAAAGTTTAAAATTAATTATAAACAAATCAAGTGATAACAAATAAAATGAAAGCTTTATATAATTCCTGCAATAAAATTTTAGATCAAGCCATTATTTTTGTATATTTCACTTATTTAATCATTGATATTTTTCCAACTTTCCTGTGTTTAAATATAATTGAATATTTTACACTTTAATTTAAAGATGTTATTGAATAAATTATACCTCTTTTTTAATAATGCTTAAATTATACCTCAAAAAGATGGATGAATTACACTAGTCTTTTTCATTAAAAACGAACTTTTAGTCTTAATAATAATGAGTGCGTCCTCCAATGGCATTTTAACTTTTTCTATAACTTTCAGCATCATCTGCAAGTAACTTTGAACATCTATTACTGATTCCAATATTTTAAAAGATAAAATAATATTTGAAGTATATCTATTATTGATTTTATTATTTTACCTATAATTTTATTTTATTTTTTAAAATCACAAAAATTAATAGTAAATATTTAAAATTAATTATTAGTAATGTAAAGAATCACAAGAAATAAATATATTTAAAGAAAACTTATACACATAAAAATAAACTTAAATATAACTTATATTCATCTTTAAAGATATTTTTTTTAAAATAGGAGAAAGAAAATATAATTTAAACATATCTTCTAAATCATACAAATTATGAACATGCTTTTGATAGAACATACCAAAGAGAAGTTCTAGTACAAGTTTAATTTATACAAATAATGTAAATTAAACCAATAACTATATAACATAACATCCATTTAAATGTAAAACAATCATATAATACTAAACTTATACAAGTATTTTGATATATATAATATGTGATGTACCATATATTGATTGACCTAGACTGCATAGCTAGCGTAAATTAGAAATCTTTCATAACACTGAAAAAAAAGTACATGCAAGGGCATATCCCTTTATATGTGCAGAGTATCATGGTGGAGGTATGCAGTGTAATTAAGAGTGATGAGGTCAACAGATCAATCCCAAGTTAGTCTGGTAAACATCATTACACTAGTCATGTAGATCATGGTGATCTAGCTAACATACTAATTGGCCCCCAGAAAAAGAAAGAAAAAAGAAAAGAAAACAGATATATACAAGTTAAAAAACTCAATTGTGCAGAGTTGCTTGATGAGGAAAAAAAGGTACACATCAAGTGGATGGAATCACTGAAGGAGTACAAGATGCAGCCCTATGCTGGATGCAGTTCATGCTGTGTTCCATACTCCTTTGAACCATATCTTGCAACAACCTTTTGGCAGTTTCAGCAGCTTTATCTGCTCCATCTACCCTTTCAGCAATGTCATAAACAATTTTCTCCAAAACTGTGGAGGTTAGTCTTTTTTCTGGGGGAGAATCTCTGAGCAAATCCAGAAGAGCACGCGCTCTATCTTGAGCTTCAGGCGTGCCCTCCACTGTCAGTCGCAACAGACCTGGAATTGCTCCTTCTTTAAGAATCAGTTCCCGGTACTTATCTCGGCAGCTTAGACATAATGATAGCAATGTTCCAACAGCATGCTCAGTGCTGATAAGTGATCCATCTTCAACTGTCTCAACTAGGGTTAAGATTCCACCATCGGCGATTGAGATTGCGGTTCGTCCCTCTTCGGAGTTGGAAAGGATTTCAAGCAGCGCAGTGGCTTTTTCTGCAAACTTGGAATACTTCTTGCACTCTTTGAGGAGATTGATCAGAGGGAAAACAGCACTAGCATCAAGAAGTTCAGTGGAATTCTCAATGCTGGTGGAAAGATTATGAAGTGCTGTAACAGCATCAACTTTGCCTTGAACACTTCCAGATTTGAGAATCAGAACAAGGAGAGGTGCAGCTCCAGAAGCAACAATGATAGGCTTGTTGGATGCAGCAGCTGAGAGTGTCAAGATTGCAGCCGTAGCTAATTCTCGAATAGTACTATTTTGCATTTTGAGGAGCTCAACCAGAGGAGGCACGGCACCAGCTGTCACTATTTTGACCTTGTTTCTAATAAATATGAACTCCAAAATGTTATACGAAGAACTAAATTCCCTACCCAAGAGAAACATAACCCGTAAAAGAAAAGAATGAAGGGTAGGACCCAAAGCATAAAATCACATAGTAACAAGAAAAAAAATGTTGTAAAACCACATGTTTAAGATGATGCTGAATGCTTCATCATCGTTAGGCACAGGGTACTAGAAAACATGAATGTTCTTCCTAGAGTTGAAACATAAAAATAATGAGATATGTCACACCCTGAAAATGTCTTAGTCATCACCAAATCAGGCAAGTTGGTAGTCAAAGACATACAGAAGCACTCGTATTAATTAATGATCAGATTGGATCTATAACTTGCAACTGGTTCTCTCATTCATCAGTACCGTATCACCACAAAATCAATATTCATTTCAAGTTAAGAAATAGTATAAATATTCACAAAAAATGTTAAAATCACCAGCATCTACATTTTAACAAGCCAACGGAGAAAGTGATCCTACACAAGAATGAAACTCATGAGTAAAATCAATTAACTAACTGAACATTTAGCATGGATCAATTTCACTGTAGATCATATTTTGGTTACTAACAGAGGATAGGAGTTGAAAATCCATTTGATCAAATCTTAAAAGGAATGAAAAATAAAAGGATCAACAGACAGACATCTTGCACTGAATGTCCAATTGTTTTGTTCACCAACTGTTTTTAGAAAAACAAAAGAGGAAAGAAAAAAACAGATTGCCAAATAGTTCTTTCTTGTGCATCATTTCAGTGACATACAAATATAGTAACTTTTGCTTCTAGTGTTCCAATATTCCAGATTAGGACAGTATATCTGTTTATTTGGCAACACTTCATGGAACTTTCTGGCTCATTTAAGAAACCCAACTGAAGGAGACATTAGATACAAACATCGCATTCTTGGGATTATTATCCCTGAACTTCATTAAGTTGCTCCACATTGAAAAGATCTGCCAAGTTCTGTTTCGTCCTTCAGAACTGTTTCGAATGTGGAAGCCACTTAATAGGGTGTAACACAGGTAATGACACATGTTCCAAAAACTCACTAGCATCAAATTGAGAAGTATGGTTAACAAGTATTTTTTTTAATAGGTTCCTACCCTTTGTTGTTGCTGTGGCGTTTTTTAAGTGGGGTAAAATGTGTCGAAACAAAGAAAAAGGAAGGGCATTGAGGTCATGTTGAACCACCCTAAAAGTTTTCCTCCACATAGGCTTACAGTGAAATGCAAGTATTGTTCACATCCTTCTTCGGGTGGTGTTGCAAGGATAAGCATCAACTCACTGGAATAAATGAAAGCTAGTACATCTGTTCCTAACAAAAGTTAGAGAGATGTTTCTAAAGTTGTTAGACAATAAAGAAAAAAGCTAAAGATGCAAATAGTCAACAATGTTTTGAAGTAGGTACACAAGATGCCAATACATAAAAGGGAACATTGGAGTCATACATTAGGAAGGGGAAGGAAGGAACATCATCTATGAAACAAAAGACAATGAATGAATGTTGAAAATAGAGTTGGTGACATTTGCAAACAATACATTTTTGGCAATGCTTTTGATGTTAAAGGATGAGGATAAATTAAGTGATATTGATTTTGAGGATGATGGATGAGATAATCATTGGACTTGATTGTTTGGAAAAGGGAAATATTGATGTCAACTTTATTGATATTTCCTTTTTAAAGGGTTGAACCACTTAAACTTGTACAGTCACTTTTTTTTGGTTATTTGATTGATGACCTGAATATCTTGGTTTGTTTTTAAGTTTATATTTCAGTTTATTGGTCATGCAATGAGTTGTTTCCCTTCAAACACTTGAGCCCAATTGAATCACATTTAGACAATTAGAAGCAGGATGATAAGCAATGTCACAAAATGTACACATAGGTAGACAAATATGGGTACGCATATATCCAGACAAACCAACTACAGTAAGACCTACCAAAACACATATGGGTTTAGGTAAAGGATCTCCCAAGACTTTAAAATGCAAATATATCTGTATGTTTTAAATGCTTTGTTGTTTGGAAATATATTTTATGTTATTTGTATTTATTGATTATGTTTTTATCATTCATGATATGATCTGATTCATGATTCAGAAAATAGGTAATCCCAATTTGATAACTGCGGTGTAAAATCTAGTATCCACTTTATTTATGAAGGTTAGCAGTCCTCACAAAAAACTTTATGCAATATTCATCTATTGTTTGGGTAGTGGACCATATCAAGGCAATGGGCTGAACACCATATCCAAGACCTTTGGCAATTCTCACTTTCTCAATTGCATAAAACCTACACAGCCATCTACCATAAAGACCGAATTCATAGTCTATATTTGACTGATTGGGTATACTCTAGATCCAATTTGACCATCCCATACCCAATTCTAATTGATACTCCCAAACAAACAGAACACATGTCAGAAGAAAGATGTTGACAGACAAGTAACAGAATTTTCCTGTCCATCACAACAATCATTAGCAGGTGCAGCATGCACTCCAGGTAAAGATGCCGTTTAGAGGCATATTAAATAAGGGGTTACCAAAAAAGATCTCACATGTGTTCATTTCTAGCCTAGACACTCAAGGAATAAACCCACCTCACCCAAACAAAAAACTTGAGCATTGGAATGTCACTGCAGGTACCCTGACTCCGCAGCAGCCTTGCAGAATTCCAGCATGATTCCAACCACTCTAGATCATTTCCCAAGCTTCTAGAACAGGTAGTGTATTCTTTTATTTTCTGTCTAATCATGCTTACCAGTAATCTCAGAAATTCAGTCATAAAAGTCATGTTATGTTGTGAGAACTGTTCAGGAAAAAGGGAAAGTATATCTAACAATATTAAGATTTAAGACTCTTCAATTAACAAAAAGATATGAGAGATATAAATTTGGAAATTGAAAAAAAAAAATCACAATAACACGGTGTCTTTGATTGTTATAAAGGAAGATCATTTACACCCTTTGAATTAAAAACCATTAAAAGATTTCAAGACAAATATATTGCATTTATAAAGAGATAGCCAATGATACAATATGCATAATTATAGCAAGAATTTAGCACTCCAAGCCCACGTTCCATTTTGCTTAATCTTAATACAGAAACAGTTTTTTAGCCTGAAGTTAATTTCGCAGCATCTTGAACACAGAATAAACTAAATCCAAGCACAAATTTTTAAAAAAAAAAAATCTGTACCATTTATCGCATAGATTTTAGTGACAAGCATCTTTGTGATAGGTTTGCAGAACCGATTTCGAAAAGACTGTATCATACAATAATCGGTTTTGGAAGGAACAGTTACATTTTTTTAGGGGATAAAATATTAAAATTAGAGAGCAGAAGCTATTATGGCACAATTTAACCTATTCATTTCCCATTAGCTTGTGAATATATAGAATTGCACAAAAACAAAAACACTTACTATCCATACAATATAGCACATGGTAGTGACAAACACAAGAAACCCATGAACAAAAAGAGATTCTGACGAATACCCAATAATAGAATTGCCAGACCCATTTGAGAATCGGAAAAACGTATGCATCTTGGGAGAAGGGGTTGTTGAATGAATACCGTTCATTGCGAACAGCGAGGTTGAGAAGAGCGAGGAGAGAGGATTGGCGAGCATCGAGGTTAGAAGAAGAGAGCATCAAGACGAGTGGTTGAATCACACCCGCTTCTGCAAGCTTCGAACGTGTCTTCGACGATGACGATGATTTGCGAACCAGTTTCCTTATCTCTCTAGCAGCCTCAATCTTAGTGTTAAGGTTCCCATTCATCAGCTTCTCCGACAACTCCACTATGTGGCTATGTTTTGCCAGGTTCCATGTTGATGATGTTGTTTCTGCTTCTGATTCTGTTTCTACTTCTATGTTCTCTCCCTCTCCCATCTCTCTCTCTCTCTCTCTCTCTCTCTCTCTGGGGCCAAGCTTTTGCTTGCTTCTTCCTCCCAATTCCTAACCCCCCCTTCGCCAAAATCCGGATTTATTTATTTATAAATAAATAAATCGAACTTTATTTTGGATAAAGTAATATCTAATTTATGGAGTTTGGTTACTGGGAAAAAGTTACATCATAAATACATAGTTCATAGGAAAAATTATATCTCCTATTTCCACACCTATACACTGCACTCCCACGTCGGGCCACTGGACACTTAAATATATTTACGTAAATACACCTATTAAACATATCAAATTTTATCTAAATTAATTGATTATAAATTTAATTATTTAATTAAATTAATTACTATTTTATATAAAAATAACAATAATATTTTTTATAATTAATTACACATTTTTATATTGATTACCTTATAAATTAAACAGTAATCAATTAAAAAAATATAATAGTTATTTTTATATAAAATATAGTTAAGTTAATTATATAACTAAATTTATATACTCTAATGTAATCCATCAACATATTAAATATTTAGATGTAAATAAATGTAATTATCATAGTTATATTTATATATTAAAATCTTTTTTATAAAAGAAAATTTAATGATTTTTACTTTGATATAACCAATATAAGCTATGTTCGGTATGTAAAAAGAATTCCTATTCATAAAGATGATAATTAGTTCTATAAACATTTGGTTAATGGAACTTAAGGTTTTTTAAATAATGTTTAGTTTATGTACACGTTCATTTAACCACCAAACTCTTGAATCCTCGTAAACTTTATTCTTACATATTTTGCATTTAAATATTATTTATATTTTATTATAATATTAATTATATTTCATATTTTAATTTTTTTTCTCATTGTTAAATAAATTTTTTTTTACTGAAATTGTATAATATATCAAATGTTAACAACTAAAGTAATTAGAATAAGTTCAAATTCAAAATAACAATTACAAAATTATGATTAAGTTTCACCTTTTACTCCAAAGTATATATTATTAAAAATTATATTTGTATTTATAATCTATTAATTTTAATTTAACATATTTAAAAATATACAGATATAAACTAGGTTAGATACTAAGATATCTTACTATTCATGGCATTCATGGCCATGAATTTTCTTAAATAATTATCCAAACCTGAATGCAACCTATTTAGCAAATAATTTCCCTATTTATAATAAATATTTTTCTATTTGGCAAATATCCATTAGATCCGAGTTCAATAGTCATCCCTAATGCAGGGCAAACAATATACAGCATTCTACATAATGGCGAAGGGATGAAACTGTTCAGATTTATGGCGTGTTAGGTCATTCGCACGTTAAAATGGAAGAAACTACCCTAAGTAACGCTGAGTGGAACATGGATCTAACCAATCAAAACGTAAATCCAAACACACATTTAGTGTAGAACGTAGAATCCAATTTCATTGCAAGTAAGGAAGGATCCACGGATCTAGAAATAGAATGAATTGAACAAGTCTTAACTAATGTGTAAACTAAGACAAGCAATAAGCCATATTGATGGATGAGTTAGATGAAAACAATTGAGAGTTTTAGTTTGGCCATAGCAATACAACAGCTTAAGTAAATAATTTTCTTGCTATCAAAATTCACTTTACAGGTAAGACAAGGGGCACCAGAAGAGCTTTCCCCACCAACCAACCTAAACCTTCCAAACCCTATAAACCCAAACTAAAAAGAAAGAATGGACATATTTCTCATCACTCAACAATACTCTTAATAGAGTTCAAGGACCTCAACAAAAGAAAAGGGAGGGAAAAGCTTGGAGCTATGAAAAGGTATTAATGGTAACACAAAATAGCAGGAGTAAAAAAGAGAAGGCCTGCATATGTTTCTACCTCATCTAGCTTTAATGGTCAATATCGGTTACAGGTGTCCTACCCTTCATATGTCCTCAATCCAAGCAATCAGAAGATTATATTGCCAAATTTTTCCAGCTTCTTACACTCAAATGTAGCCAATTGCCACGTCCTCGCGGAAATCCAACCATATTTTGGCATTTCTCAAAAAATTTCCCAAGATAGGACTCAATTATCTAATTTAGCTGTCAAGATCAGGAAGACTCCCGGCCTCAGTAGTTGCTCGGCCAATTGATCTGCGCATGCTGAGGCTGCTGATAAACATTGCCTCCAGGTCCTACCATATCAACTGCTCCAGCCATTGTCTGGGATTGTTGTAGCAGTGGATGAACTGTTGCTGCGGTCACTGCTTGTGCAGGGTGATAGATGCCCGTAAAGGTGCCATGCCCAGCCTGAGTTGGGGCAAAAGTCACATGCTGACCCTGCGGTGGAAGGTTGTAGAATGTACTGGTTGGCAAACTGGTGATGTCTCGCCCAGGTGCAGCCACCCACACTGCTGAACCTTCGCTCTGCAACAGAAATATACAACATAATTATCATCTCAAATGTAGGTACTCCACTACCCAAACACAGCATTAAAATTTGGGGCATGTATTTTTCAAACTGTCTTGCAGGAGAAGGGGTTAAATCTGCTAAAGTTCATTGAACTTCTATATGAATGTGGTCTTTGTTTGGCCATTCAAATTCTTAACCAAATTAACAAACTGAAGACATAAAAGTCAAAACGAACTAACCTGCTGTCCGCTGATGTATACATTGCTTTCCTTGAACTGAGAGGAACCAAGATCCTCATTAGAGGTCGAATTCCCTGCAGTAGCTGCAGAATTGTGATTGTAACCAGATGGAGAGGAACCATATACTCCATAAGCACTTGGCATTACAAGGTGAGTTGGGTTTGCGGCATTTGCTCCAGGTTTAAATTGTGGTAGAGGATATTTCATTCCTGTGGCAGCAACAGCTGGGGGAGGTGGATATACGGTGCTGGCCTGAGGTTGTTGGGGAAATGCACCATTACCCAAAAATTGGTGGATTGCTGGAGGTGAGACGTAAAACGGTGAAAAATAGGGACCATAGGGAATGTAGTTAGGAGGATAATGGGATATATGAACCCCACTAGGTCGGAAGACAGGGACAGGTTGTTGAGTAACAGCTATTGAGCTTTGCATCAGCCCAGCAGCTTGAGTCACGAGTGGTGTTGGACCTGCAGTGGACAAGACACCTCCCTGCAAATAAACATAAAATGGCATAAATTTTTCAAAAACTCATATCTTGTGCACCAATCAAACAGTCAAAATTGCATGTAAAGCTTGAGTATTTAAAAATTTGGTCTTTTCCTTGTGATTTCACCAAAATGATACAATTTTATTTCAAGAAAACAACTATTAAAAACATTATTTTAAAAGTATCATGATTAAGAATTCAATTCTTGCCCACATCAGTACACCAGGAAAAAAACCCACAAACCCATTGTAAAGAGAAACTACATAGCCTGCACAAAAGAGTGCATGTTCACAGATAGACTACATTTATAAAAAAGAAAAAAAGTTTGCGGGGATGTACATCCAGGCTGTGGAGGTTGACAAGATGATGAGAGATGTGTCACATTTATAAGATTGAAAACAAAGCTGACGCAGAGTAGCTGCTAGTCTATCAACCAGGCTCATGGTGCCTCTTTTAGACCTTAGATTGCTTTATTAAGTGTTTTGTCATCAGACTCAAAGCCAGGGGGCTGAGTCAGATATACTTCTTAAGTAAGATGTCCATTTAGAAAGGCATGATTAATGTTAAGTTGCAGGACAATCCCATCGTTAGTGAGGGCAAAATAGTAAACACTATGTATTTCTGAATGCATCTATGTTACAGGCTTTATTACTGGAGAAACATCTGTGTGTAATCAAAGTCATAAGCTAATGAAAAAATTTGGCAAAAAGGTGGGCCTTGTATTTCTGAATGCAACCATTTGGGTTTTCTTTTACTCTGAAAATTCATTAGTACCCTATGGCCTGCTTGTGAGGCGGCAGAGGCATGAGAGTCCAGGTATTATTTGCAATAAGAACTGAAAACTCAGCTTGCATAGCTGAACACCAGTTGGAATCTGAAAGTGGGTGGCTGAGATGTGTGGGCTCCAAGTGAGTGAGAAGCAAAGTAGGGATGAGTCGTGGCTTCTAGATCCCAGATTTAATCTAGCCTACATCAGAGTAGATTATGGGGCACTGAGCTGGCTCATCAGATGGTGCTTGTGTGGTTGCAAGAGGAGAGAAGCAGATGTAGGTGAGGACGAGAGTTGTGGACTCAGATGGTCAAAAGAGAGATATTGTAGGTGATGATGAAGGTATAGGAATGATAATTGGAAGAGAAGCAGAAACTGAGGAAGAAATTTTGATAGATGAAGGGGAGGCTCCAAGCAAGGTGAACTAGGGAAAGCGTGATTCATCATCCTTAATGATGTACATCTTATCATTAGGGGCAAGATACTTGTACACTTTATGATGAGGTGAATATCCAAGGAAGATGCATTCTGTGGAGTGGGGGTTCATCCATTGCTTTATATCTGTAAGACACCCCATAGCACAAGAGTCCTTTTACACTTGATGATGCTTAGACCCAATCTAGTGTAAAAGTTCAACTTTATTCAGGAGAATGAGGAGTGGCAATAATTAAACTCCTGATCACCACTTGACCATACAGGCTGTGATACCATGTAAGAGGAGTTCAAGATCTTAGGGAACTTGGCAATGAAATAGTACCAGGATGAGATCATATAAGATGGTACCAATCTATACTGCATCAAGCACCAATTTTCAAGTCGAGGCTCATGGATGACTTTATATCCATCCTTAACATTTCCCAATATCACTCCTACACCTATGATTGATTCCATCTAACAGAATATTAAATATCAGTTTGACAGAAACTCTGGAAATAAACAGGTTCTACATTGCCAATTATGATTTCCTCTATTCACAATTTTCCTAACTTCACCCATACACCTATGACCACTTCCACCTTAAAAAGAATTTTAATTGACAGCAGGAAAGAAAATCTACAAAATGAACAGGTCATGAAAAGCTTAGCTTAAGAAGTGCATGCAAGAAAACCCAGCTGAGTCAAACCATCACAGAACCTAAAAACCATTGAATAAATAGATCAAGCATATAGTAAGCATGATATCCTTTCAGAAAAAAACATTCTTCATATGATATTCTAATAAATTAAACTATGCTGCTAAATATGCATAAACAAGAAGCAAGATTAGAAATGAAATCTAATTTTATAATACAAGAAGCAGACAGAAAAACAGTATAAGGAGGGGGGGGCAACAAACAGGATTTTCAAAATTGAAACATAGCATTTTACATGGTTGGCTCAGGAATAAAATTGAATGGCAATAATATCAGTGCAAACCTCCTGAGGAGACTGAGAATTTGGAGCAGGAAGCACTGTAACATTGCCATTGTACTTGGTGTTAGCCCCAGCAGAAGAAAAGGGGGACAGGCGACCATCACTATCAGCACCTGTGCGGTAAAACTGGGCATAATAACTAGCTGGATCCAATTGTTGATGGACCTGTAGTAAGATAGTAAAAAACTTTTTAAGTAACAAAAAAAGGCATAATAAACTAAACAATGAACAAAAATATAGGTAGCAAGGCTCACAATAAAACTTGGAACCCGAGAAACATCACGTGTTTGAGACTCAGAATTGTCAAACTGTGTAAGCTGAGTACCCAACATTGGAGTCACAAAACCAATACTGTAATTTGGAGTAGTATGTACCCCCGAGTACTGATGACCTCCAGATGGCAAAGCAGTATCTTGCTTGGACTCACTATACTCCTGAATAGCACTGGATGATCCATCAACCTCACTGGCAGACAAATTCTCAGGTCCATTGGTGGGTGACTGTGGATTGTCAGGATAATCCCCCACATCAGAAGTAACTACGGCATTTTGACTGTAGGTGTAAAGGAAAAGATTTGTCAGAAAACAAAAATGGAAAACAACAGGAAATTAAGTAAAAATGTTTTCCACAAAAATATTGATATAAAAAACAATAGGGATATGCGGTTGAAAATGAGAATAGAAATACAAGATACTTGTGCAGCAAAAAAAAACTGCAGTAAGTGTTAAAGTAATATTTAGGCTCTTATGAAATAGCACTATACCACCAAGAGCAACTGGAAGGAAAAGAAAATTTATTTAGGCTGGTCACTAGCAGCCACTATCATTATCCAGGGCAAAGAATCATTTCTCAGAGGTTAGAAAAATAAAGCCTCAACATTGATAGACTAGTTACATTTTGTGGTCATATAGTTACATTACCAGTTTGACAAGGTATTGAAAAAGTTGATTATTTCCATTAACATGATGAAAGTATTTTTTAAGTTATATATTTATATTTTTTTCTAAGGGTTAATAATAGAATTCATAAAATCAGATTATAAGTCTAGGACAAATGAGATTAAACATAACCTTGAATCCTGCTCCTCCACAGTTTCTTCCATAGCCTGAGATGTTTCAGAAAGAGGTGTAGAGCTCTTTTCACTTTCTGGGCCACTAACATAGCTTGTATTAACTCCAAAAGTGGCTCCCAAACTTCCAAAGCTGAACTTGTTTTTTTCAGAATCAGGCACAATGATATGGTTTGGAAGTATAACATGTTGACGCTGTGGAAGATGAAAATCCTCCAGCTTCCTCTGCAATTTTGAAGTAGCTTCTTCAGAGTCTAGAGCACTGGATGCAGATGGTAACTGCCCAGCTGTGTCAGCTGAAATAGAAGGAGCCTCAGATGCACTAGCTGGTGCAGAACCCTGATTGATCGTATGTGTTGGCTTTGGTTTCCATTCCTTGTTAGAACCAGCTGTTTGAAACAGAAACTAATTATAAATCTAGTGCAAGCCAATCTAACAACCTAAACAAATAAGTCATGTCCCACTGACTGGGATCAACTCCAAGAAGTAATTGGCAGCATTAGGAGAATAAGTCAATCAATAATCATAAATGCCTACAGTTAGAAAAAATTATAGGTGCACTCACCCTTGCCAGTATACCCATGCAAATCTATACAAATAAGCACCCACCAATATTGTAAAAAATTCAAACCATACAAGTCATGGGAGATTTTCACATAAAGGAAATTATGCTATTATAATATCATGATAAACTTCCTACAACATGAAGCAACCACAAAGCCCTATCCCACAAGATGAGGATAGCTACGTGGATAAAATAGTGTTGTTTGCTCTATCAAAACCAATGTTTGGGAAAATAAACAATTAAAAAGAGATCTTTTAAAAGAGTAAGGAACTACTAATTCAACAAACTAAAACATAATTTAGTATTGACAAAAATATAAGCCCAACATGTCAATGCTAGAGAATTATAAAAAGAAATTGTTAAGCTACACTGTATATAGTACATGTTCTGGTATCTACCAATTGAAATCAATTAGAAGTAATCTTGGCTGACAAAAAACTAATTTGATTCTAATAATCAGTAATTAATTATTCTAATCTAATCAAGAAAAGTATAGTTGACTACATATTCTAACACAAATGATAGTATGCTAATCAATGTTATTTATGGTGGATGAAGGAAAGCCAAATTCTGCCATAAAAGATGGCAGATAATGTAGCAAACTATGATAATAATATATACAAAAAGTATGCTAAAAAATGCAGACCAGAAATGTGAGGAACTACTTAGCAGAGATAAGCCAGAGTAGATATACAGGCAACCAGCCCTTTAAACCAGAAATGGAAAATGGCCATTGGTCCTCTTTTTCGAAGCCTTTGCCAGAGAAGGTGGCACAAGAAAATGGACCGGAAATTTCTCGGCCCTAATATAGATAACAACATTGGAATGAGGAAGGAACCACCAGTTATTGGAGGTGGCAACTGGAACTAGCTGAAATTCAGGCACAATAAGGGAAAAAGCAGCAGGAATTGCATCACAGCAATGGGCTTGGTGGAACAGTGGTAGATCAAGGTCAGGGGAGATTGGTGTGGTGGAGATGCACCAGTTTATGAACTGGCCAGATGAAAGGTCTTACTTATTGGAGAGGCGAAACTGCCCAAAATCTGGTGGCCAGCAAAGGCATAGATGGTACTAAACATTCCCTTGGGGTGCAGCAACTGAGCCAAAAAGGACAGGGCTTGGCCAAAAAAGCAATAACTAGTAAGGTTTCTGTGATGGTCCCTGTCATGTTGAACTGCAGAAGTGACCCATGCATCTGTGAGTAGCTAGAAAAGTTGCCAGAGTGGCAGCATGTGAAACCAGTAATGTCAATTTTGTGAATAAGTGACTGAAAAAGGGAGACACAGCAATGATAGTTGTGGATGAATTTGCTGTCTATAAAAACTAGCAAGAATCCAATGAGAAAAAATATAACAATGGCTTGGGATTGAATAGAATGGATCAATACATTTTATTTGGAGAGAATTTGGATACAGAAGTGGCTGGATACAGGTAGGAGATTGGAAAAGTCCCAAGAAAATGAGATGGCTGCCAGAATTGGCTTGCTCAATTTGATGACCTTCTGCTCTTTATTGGTAAAGCAGACAAACATTTGAACAACATGGAAAGTTCTTTGTGATCCTTGCCGTTGCTGGTTTGCCACCTGCACTTGACTTGGTCTGCAATCAGATTCTCTCAAGCCCTTCAGTTCCATCATATGATACTGCCTTGAAACAGCTACTGGGTATCTCCAGCCCCCAAGGTTTTATTCCACCCCTTGCAACTGTTAACATGTCTGCACTGGTTTCCCAATTCAATAACTGTGGTGAAAGGGAGCACACTGTGGTAATTGTTCCCATCTTTGTAGCCAAGGTTCTCAAAATCAAGATCCTACCTAGGATTGGTAGGGGAGCAAGGATATGTAAATTGCATGATCGGAGCATGTATAGTAAGATCCTAATAATAACAAGAATACAACCAAACCTTTTTCCTACTAGATGGAGTCAGTTACATGAATCAAACGCCATAACGTTCTATTGTGAATCACAACCTTTGACCTCTAAATCAATTAATAGTTTCACCTGCAGTCTTTCTCAGTCACTCTCTGCCTTTAGCAATAGAGCTATTCTCCATCTGATCTACTCTCCTATCTGGGGCTTCTAGTCTCCATCAGACATGCCAAAACCACCCAAGCCAAGATTATGCCAATTTTCTACTGTAAGTTCCACCTTAACCTTTTGTTTAATACACTGATCCTATCATGTCTACTAGATCCACTCATCATCCAATCCAACACAAATTCTCTTCCCTGCTACTGAGTTTATTCCTTTACACTTAGCACTCAGTTCCAAGGTTGTCAAAATCGAGTTTCAATGTTGACACAGAAGGGGATGTTTAATTGTAGGTTTGGTGGATCATAACATGGATATTAAAATGTATTATTATATTTAAACAAATATACATACATACATACATACATACACACACACACACACAAAAACTGCATAAATAAGAAAATTAACCCTTAAATCATAACAAATATTTAATTAAACTTGAAATAATGATAGATAAGGTCTTGTGCTAAACATTTAATTAAACCTATACTAGAGCTAAACATTTAGTTAAACTTAAACATAATTCAAAGAAAGAACACGGTGTTTTGGGAGAGGGAAGTGGGATGGTCGAGTACTATCGCAGAGAGAGAGAAGGAATAGAGTTGTTGGGTTAGTGGGCACTGGGCAACAAAGAACCAGAGAGAGGGAGAACCGAGTGAGTACCAGAGGGTTTACAAATGGTGCCAAAATTAGGGATTTTAGGAACCCGGGTCACATCTTTAGGAAAGTGGGTCATGCAACCCAACTTGTTGTGTGTGCAGGTTGTGATGTGACTTGGAGCACCACTTCAACCAATCCTACGAGTTGACACAACAATTCACTACAAGTCAAGAGGGGCAACGATCCACAGCAGCACATGACTCGCATAAGGCAAAATAAAAACTTGTTGAATCATACAATTCAATGTGCCAATGCGCGATTTTGACAACCATGCTCAGTTCCATATAACATTTTAGGTCTTACAACTGAGCAATTAAACAATACCTTTTTTTATCACAGATAATATTCAAGACACTCCTCCATTTTATCCACCCTCTTGAATCCTACGGTTAACATTTCCCTCTATTTCTCTGTCATTTTGTATAATGCATCCAAAATACTTAATAGTATACTTGAGGCAGGATATGGTCTCCAATTTTCACCTCTAAGCTAGGGTTGATGCATCTCTTGACAAACTGACATTTCATATAATAACAATGATGAGAACTACATTAAAATCACAACCAACATCTAATTAAACTCCAATTGAAAAATACATATGAAAGCCACAACTCAAATTGAAGTTATAATTAATAGTATATAAGACATGAAAAGTTTTCTCAAAAACATAGAACTAAAAGGACAAGGCAAAAGCACCCACAAAACACAGCCAAAACTTTGTATGTGCTTTTTCCCATTGTTGAAAGACTAATTGTTTGGTCTTTTGCAGCCTTGACCCAGATATGATATTGAAAAACAATTGCTGATGCCTGATGCTTTAACAGAGTCACATGACGGAGTACTCATCCACCCACAAGTCTCTGACTCAGTTGTAGGCAGCACCACCAATACTGATCAACTCAGTATCAAATGATGGGGAGCACGAAGGCAGAGTTGTACCGCCACCCAGAGTTGTGCCACCAAGACAGTAGGATAACAACTCATCAAACGAGAACAGCATAAGAGCTCAGAAAATATAAAATAAAAGTGGAAAAGAGATTGGGAGACAACCAAAAGAAGGTTTGGGATTTTTTTATTTCAAGGGTGGCTATGGATTTATATATATATATATATATATATATATATATATATATATATATTTTGGCCAAGAAAATTAGTTGTTCCACCATTTAATTGGTGGCTCATCCAGATTACAAAAACTGTCTGGTGTCAGCAATTTCACAAGGTTGCCAACGATCCTGCAGGGATCTCACCAAACCAAATTGATGAGTATGATTGGATTAGAAGCAACCACACATAAGCATAAGATCATCCAATCCTTCAGGTAAGATTGTGATCAAAACCACCATACTCGTTGCACTTATTGCAAGAGAATAAGGCCAGGAAAGTGGTTGGGAAAGTCAAAAGAAAATACCAGAAATTGGAGTAGGGTAAAATCAGGCACCAAAGAAAGAGTTCCACATTTTACAAACCTGATAGTGGAATACATTAGGTCTTGGAGGATGGTATTGTTAATGATACCACATTGATAAAAGGAGAGAATCTTTTACGGAATTTGTGATAGGCACTTAGGCTACACATATGTTCGGGTATTTATTGATGATTTACGATCAGAGTAATATCAACTGACAAAAAACTAATCTCTCGCCTAAATAACAGTAATTGATAATTCTAATCTTATAAACACAAGGGCTAATATTCTAATATAAATTTAATATTCCAAGTTCCAACACATACAAGCATATTTATTCTATAATTATTTGGCCAATTGCTTTGTTTGAGCAGAGGAAATGTTGCCATGATTGACAAATGACTAAATTCACAATGTAGCAATAAAGTATATCTCTATTATAAAATAAGAAATCATTAAGACAAAAATAAGACAATTACAGGAAATTGGAAGATAAGGCCACAGAAATGAAAATATGGAAAAATAAAAACATATTAAAATAAGAGAAATATCAATGGACCAAAGCTGTTCAATGATTAATCCCTCTACATATATAAGCTTGATATGTCTGTCTTCATTCAATACTTATTACTGAAAAGCAACTGCTTCTGTATGCATAAATCTTGACAGGAAGTGGTAGGACACAACAGGAAGAGAAGGATAAACCCAAGGCATATGCATATAACATATTCATGCATGATGCATCTACATCTAGGGACTATGCAGGAGACAAAAAATTACTCATTGAACTGCAGAGATATAAATTACCTTTCTGAGTGCCAATTAACTGTTGTGACCGACTACTGTAATTAGACGAAGGTCGACTAGTAGAAGGGCTACCATGAGTTACTGTTGATGAAGTGGTTGACACCTCTGTAACATGATTCTTTGCCGCTCCCTGGGATTTGCCTTGAATCTTTCCTTGCACAGATGAGCTACCAGTCTCAGAAGCTGGCATGAGTTAAAGGAGGGAAAATTATTTGTTAACTAAATTGTAAAACTTTAAAACTAACAAATTAAGGGTTTAAGAAAATATCAAATATTCTAACCAGCATTTAATTTGTTATCAGCAGAGTCAACAGCATTTAATTCTCCAAGAGGGTGTGGGTTTCCCACTTCACGTCTAATTGCACCAACAGCACCAGGAAACCATGAATCATTAGATGGAACCAGTACTGGGTCTGAAGAAGAGAAATAGGTAACCGATGAAGATGTTGGTCCAGATCCCGGGTGGTTATTGGTGGAAAGCACTGATCCACTTCCAGAAGCAACTGTTGCAACTTTATTTGAACTATCAGAAGGCAAAGCACTATTCAAATTGTTGATGTCACCAGAAGATGGAACCATTCTGTCTCCACTTCCAGCAGATGAAGGGGAAGGACCCACACCACTAGTAGTTCCAGAAGTTACACTTGTCGGACCATTGGCATTAACAGGTACAGAGCTGAAAAAACATGTAGTTGAGTAGTTTGAACCGAAGGTACAGAGACTTGAATTCAGATTGCCAGAGGATAGCAATGATAGTTACCAAAACAAGACCAATTACTTAATATAATCTCACCTTGTTCCAGAACTTTTTTCTTTAGATATTGTCTCTTGAGAAGCTGACAAAGGTAGCACAGCTTTCTCAGTGACTTGAGGGCTTCCATTATCTTTTCCTGTACCAGAATTCTTGCTACCAGCAGCATCTGAGAGAAGGTCCATAAAATATAATCTTGATTCAGGTATTCTGATTGGCCAACATAATATTTAAGTTTGAGTAATAATTGAGACTAAAATGCAGATATAATTGGTATTTTTATCTAAGCTACAAGGTATACATGTAAAGGAGCAGACAACAACTTCCAAGATATGCAGCACGAGTGCATGACCATGTTCAGAGTCATCTATCTATTTCTAACACTGCTAGACGTACACAACCTAAAGTAGTCAAAGCAAAAAAACTATTTTAGCCAACAAAAAAGGGGCTTATCTAACATGGGGAAAATAAATAAACCCTCAAATATGTCATAGTTGAGAATGGTTATTCACCATGTGATACATTATGAGGTGAAAAATTTCCCCGACCACCCCTAACTCCCCGCCCTTGAGTGCCAGGCCTCCAACGTGGCTCCACAGATTCTCTGTTGCTAAGATTCTGCAAAATCATAAACAAATGAAAGGGGAAACAAGAATAGAATTACCAAACTACATCAAATGATTAACATAATTTTTGAAAATAATCAGAGCATAAGTAAATGAAAGACCAAATCATATTAGCAAACAAGAAACACAACTTCTAAAACGCCCAAGGTATCCTCCCTCTTGCCAATGAAGAACAGAAGTCTGCCAACCAACCAGAAGGGTAAGTACTAGAAGAGAAGAATGCTCAAGTTGGTGCATATGCTACATACACTCTAGCTTGAGTGGAGGTGTTTCAAAAATATCTAAGATATTTGTAATGAGTATAGTCAATTAGTGCTCTAATAAAGGAGTCAACTGAGGAGTTGATTCCTCTAGTAATTGGGATTTAGGATACTAATTAGAATAAAAGTTGTAGAATCCCAGCCTGGTATGATTAGACAAACTTCCTGTATACTCTTTATTTTCAAATACTACAATCTAGTCAACAATAGGAACAAAAGAAACAATAGGTAATCAACCACGCATGCCAGTTAGAAATGTATTGTTGAAGCCCATCATTGACTTAAAATAAATATCTTACCTCCTTTCTTCTGACCTTCTTTCTTTTGACCTCATGAAATGTGTCTGTAAAACAAAGGATTATGTTAAGACTCGGACATCGCAAGAACCGTAAATACGTAACACAACAATACATAAACTCATTTAGAATTTACACCTAAGTTCACAACTAATGAGCCCATAGGAATCATGTGTGAATGAAGGGCATTCAAAAAGAGAAGGATTAAAAATTGAATTAATAACCCCAAAGAAGGCAACACACTGCCCAAGCTATTTCAACATGTCATTTTAAAAAATTAACACATGAATGGAATTGGAAGCTTATATGCAAAATGATGACAACATGAAACTTCACATCCAACCAATCACTCAAACGGGGAAATGAAAGAACATGAAGACAATTATGAAGAAAGTATTACCAAAGAGCAACCAGCATCCTATCTACAGCCAATCATACATGAAAAATCAACCAGGCACAAAATTAAAACTGAGAATTAATAGTCTGAAAAAAAAAATCATGATTTATAATTTACCCAATAAGTAGACAAATAAAACTAGCAAGAGTTTAATCAGAATATAAAAAAAATTGGTGCACATTAAGAACTTCAAACTTCACATGGCAATAGATACTCCACTAAAACCAAGTGCCTTTAACAAAATAAGACAAACCCATGAGCATTCCTACACACAATAACATGGCAGCATGGCTGTTGGCTGCTTCTTAATTCTTGTTACAGGGCATCACAATAGTGAGCTATAGTGTTGGTTCAATAAGGACCAGTGGCTGCTATTCTACAAGGAGCCAAATTCATTGTTTTAACTTCTTTGTAACATGCCTTTACCAATGAGCAACACAAAATTAGGGAGTTGAGGGCCACTGACACCAACAAACTAATGTAGGGATCAGAAATCATTTTTTGCAGTGCCGCACCTAGCCTCTTGCTCTGTAGAATACAGGTATAGGAGAATCTTAGTAACTCTTTTTCATCACTTTGAACCTCTTCCGTCCTTGCTCTGACCTTCAACCTTTCATTCAGTATTGCACCCAGCTCTGTATCACTGTTTTGCATGCAGCCCTCTCCTTCAACCTATAAGGCGAGGTCACCTGCAGCTTTGCTATGCTGTTGTCCCAGTATTTGTTCCCCTTTTTTTCCTAGTTCTCTTGTATCTCTCTTCCTATTTGTAGGTTATCCTCAGTCACCGCAGGTGTAATAACTATGCTAAACATGATTTTAGCTTTAACTGCTATGCTCATGAATCATGATAAATTAGTTAATCTTGATCTTTTGTTAAGTAATTTGGGCACTATTTTCTATATCCCTGCACTTTTTTCTATTCCAGTTCCACATTATTTACTAAAGCTTAAAAAGAACTATGATTATCAATTATGTATTGTGTTATTTAACAAATTTTAGAAGTGTTTCCATTCAGTCAACTTGCTTCATTATAGCATCACACTGTGATCTGCTATGCTGCTATAACTTCAGATTTAGCCTCATTATTTCCAAAACCTAAACATATCATAAGAAACTTCTCCAGGGTTACAGAATTCAGCTAAAATTTTACATGAAATGCAAGAAAATTTTGCCAAAAACACATTGCAACAATGCAAAAACAAATGAGGTTCTATTTCCAACTAGCTTTACACACATTAGAAAACAGACAAATAGCAATGTCAGGTCGGTGAATCTGCAACAAGCCAACACCATTAATCCTATTAAGCATCCAGAGATTAGACCATGAAAGGGGTTTAGATTTCCAAATGAGATTGTCAAGAAGGAAACTCTCCTTACCATGAGAATGAAGAAGAAATTAGAAATGAGACTTCCATTAAAGCACAAATGGTGGATTTTAGAGTCAGAAGTATACAATCTTGATTGGAGAAAAAAATACCATGATAATCAATTTAAAACACAATGCCGAAAGAAAACATAAAATAACCTTTCATAACATTTCACTGGTGGTGTACAGTCTACTAAATAATTAGCTGCAGAAAAGATAGTTCTCAAATGCCAGACATGTATTTGGAAAATGAAAAACTTGAAAAGAGAGGAAAAAGATTATATAAAATGCCACCATGGCATCACTAACACATGTTATAGAATTAGAAACTCAACAAGCAATAGCAACCACTCTCAGCATACCCAACACAAGTTTGTTGCTTAGATAACCGACTTTCCAAACTTCATGCAACCAATCATCAAACAAAATAAAATATCAAATGAACTGAGATTCAGTTACAGTGAAAGCTTAAACACAAAAGCAGCTCAAGTTATTAATGAACAAATAAACAATGGAGGGTGATGGACAGAAATGAAAACACAAAGCATTCTTGCACAAAGAGCCAAGCACATGACCTAAATATTAACCAAACGCATCAGGGTATAAAACTGTACCCTCTTAAAGTTTCATCCAAAAACTGAACTTTCTATAAGCCAAGCTACACAAAGCCCCTAAGAAACCAAAAATAGGCGTAAAAAAATCCCATCTTTGCCTAACAAAAGTGTACCAACAGTGAAAGGTCATAATAGCAAACACAATGATTCAAGGCCCCTATTCCACCCCAGTACAGAAAAAGGGGGGAAATCAAAATCAAAACAGAACAAAAGAAAGGAAACCCAGATGAGAAATCACAAAGTCCAACACATGGATCACAAAAAAACAGGGATTAAGATCAAGATCGAATCCATGGGAACTTGAAGAGAGAAAAAAGCAATGATACCCTGATGAAGAAGCTTCTGAGCGGTTTCGTTGGGATCCATAGAGCATTCCTTGAGCGTTGCATAGATGTCTTCTTCACTGTGATTACCTGCGATCTCCTTGAGGTCCTGGATCGTCTTCCTCACACTGCTTGGAATTGAAGCCCTAAACCCAGCACCGCTCATCTTTCCAACACAAAGTCACAAACTTTGCAGAAAGAAAATATGTGGGCAATGAAGAAAAGGGAGCAAAGAGGGGATTGGGTGATGGAGAAGAAGATGGCACTAAATAAACATAGAGAGAGAAAGAGAGAGAGAGGGAGAGAGAAAGAAAGAAAGAAAGAGAGAGAGAGAGAGTTGAATGAGAATTGGGAGAGAGTATGATCTATTTTTCCAATGGGGTTTGTTTGAATTGATCAATCTGAATTCTGAATATGGGGAGAGAGGAGAGAGGGAGCAAAACCAAAACAAAGTGCGTATGTGTGTCTTTCTTGTTTATAATTCTTTTTACAGTGTGAAGCCCTTTTTTCTTCCTCTTTGCCTTTTCTTTTCCTTCCATTTTCCTATGAGTTTTCGGGTTATTTTCCTCCTTCAATTAATATATTTTAAAATTAATACTTCACCCTTTAAGTTATATCAGAATGAATCATATAATACTCATCATCTAATACCTAAATCAACTGATAAAAAGTTAATTTAACTTAACTGAAAATTTTAAAAAACCAAATATACAAAAGTTTAAAAGAAAATATTTAGTGTTTATAATGATGTTATTTACTTTATATAAAATTATTTTAAGAAAAATACTTGTAGTAAAAAAAATTGTATAGCATTCACTTAATGATTTCTTTATAGTATTTGTTATATGTTATGGCTGACTTTCTTTTAAAAAAAATTGTGAGATAAAAAATTAAAAAAAACGATGAATTAGATTTTGAAACTTATCATAATTAAAACGTGACTAAAAATTTAAAGAATGCTTGTAAGATTTGTTTGAATACTAAAAACCAAATATTTAGTTTATTTTATTTAAATATGACCATCGATTTAAGTTTTATATATAAAAGAGACTACCTTTTTATAAAAATACGTGTGATAAAAAATGTGAAAATATTTTTAAAAATTTCAAAATTTAATTTAATTGATTAAACATGGTCCAATTAATCAGCTGTAAATATCTCAAATGATTAAGAATTTTGAGTATTTATTAAAAATTAAGGAAAATAGCTTTTATTTAATAATTAGTTATGTTAAAAAATAATTTAATATGGAAACTTAAAAAAGACATTTACCATAAAATGTACAAGTCACATTTAAGAACACACAAAGTTATTGCATTTCAAACATAAAGATTTAAATTTATAATAAGTATTATTTTCAATTTTTAATGGATAATATTATATTTTTTATTTGAGTATGTAGATCGATTAGCAAAATGTTAATCTAATAATTTTAATTTATTTTTAAAAGCTGATTCGAAATACAAAATCATCATAAATGTTATAAGATATATTTTATTTTTATTTTTAACCAATATAAAATATCTTAACATATTCTTTTCAGATTCAAAATTAGATATCAAATACATAAAGTTTACAAAATTAATATTTATAGATGAACCAACATTTAGATTAGATAAACTCTTGTATTACATTAAAAAATCAAGTTTAAAAGTTAATAAAAAAAATTATAATAAAAATTTTAACTTTAATCTTAATCAATATGTGACATATTAATAAATTTTTATTAAATATTTAGAAGAATTAATTTTATCATATAATTTAAAATTATCTTTCGTAAAAAAAACGTATAAAAATACAAATTTCAATAAAAACTAATTCTTGATTTTTATTGTACACCGAACATATATTAAACAAATATTCTTATATTAATCCTTCTAATATTTTATAAAGGAAGTATTAAATGATAAAATAAATGAATTTAACACATTAAAATTAGTAAATAAAGTAATTAAAATATAATTTAAGGAAAATTATTTATTTATAATATAAAAATTAAATACTTAATTTTTTATATATTTTACATTAAAAGATTAATTTTAATACATTATTAGTGTAAAAAAAATTATATTATCAACTAACTAAATTTACCACAGATTTTTAAACTAACTATAATGAAAGTTAGCAAATTTTAATTAAATGATAATTGATGATTAAATAATTATATAAAAAATATTGAAAGTTAATCATTTTTAATTAAATGATAATTAGTGATTAAATTATTATATAAAAAATTATTTATACAATCAATATATTTTAATTAAATTTCAAGAAAAAAATATATCCATTTCTACTATTGAATAGAGATTTTTCCTTTTAAAAGTTTCTTTTATTAATTTTTCCATTATGACAAATATAAAATTGCTAAGAATCTTAATTTTTAAAATTCTTTGTATGCTTCGCTTCGAGAATTATGTCGCTGAGTTTAACTTTAAAAAAATTAATTTAAAATTTAAAATTTAAGTTTATCTATTTTACTTACTTGTATAATTTTATATTTAGTTGAGTTGAGATTTGCTATTAATAAGTAACTTATGCAAAATTTTATCATGACATTGGACATTGTCTTAGTAGTCTATTGCAAACTTTGCAAATTCATGTGCTTAATGTATTAGTTGTATTCATCTATCAACCATTGACGTGTAATTAAAATTTGGTGTTTTCTGTAAAACTATGACAAAATTTGTCTTATGACTTTTTTAATATTGTAAATTTTAAGTATTTTTAATAAATATGCTTTACTATTTGTTATTTGTCAAATTTTAAATTTTGATGATGTAATTTTATAAAGTGAAGATAATGATGGAAAATGTGATATTAATAATGTAAAAAATCTAATTAAAATTGTAATTGTTGTTGCTTATAATAGTAAATTGTTAAATTTGAAATTTTATCTCAAATCTTTATAATTCTTTTTATTGAATGTTCATAAATAAATTTTATCATGAAAATATGAAAATGTAAAAAGATATATAAAAAATGTGATATTTTTTATGAAGATACATCATGATCCATTTCACATAATTGATGAGTACATCTATTTTATTTTTATTTTATGATAAAATAAAAAAGTTAGATGAATTGTTAATTGATTCTAGCAAATATGTTCTATATCTCAAATGTAAAGACATGTTAGATTCTTTCTCTTTATTACTAATTCACCATTTTTACTATAATTATTACTAAATCTAAAAGCTATCAACCATTATAAAACTACCATCAATAATATGTAAGTATTAAATGCACATCACGACATTATCCAAACCATGCATGTCTCAATAAATAATCACTAAAAACCTCCTTTATTATAAATCTTTATACTTAACAACTAATCATCTATTCCTTAACATTATAATCAATGGTTAAATATTTTGTTTTAATTCTTATAAAAATATTATTTTTTTTAATCTTTATATTTAACAAACTAAAATAATGGAATTTTAATCGTTTGTCCAAAATTTTAATTTTGCCTATTCAATCATGCCTATAGATAATATATTTATGTGTGTATATTAAAGATTTCAAAATTATTTAGATTTCTAAAA
Source organism: Canavalia gladiata (assembly GCA_037954105.1). Lineage (NCBI taxonomy): Eukaryota > Viridiplantae > Streptophyta > Magnoliopsida > Fabales > Fabaceae > Canavalia > Canavalia gladiata. The sequence continues at coordinate 38,308,241 of CM075664.1, read as the reverse complement.
TAATGATCTAAACCTATGTTTAGGTGAGTGACGATCTACATAAATTAATCTAATTTAAAATAAATTATATAATTTAAAAAATAATAATATTTTTTAAAAATATCAATATTATTTTAAAACAGTTAAAATGGTATGAAGATGTTACTTACAAAATCATGTAGAAGAATTTTAGTAAAAATTTGAATAAATACTATAATAAACCTTACATATTTTTTAGTAATATAAAAATAAATTAGTAAAGAAATATATTGAGAATACATGGAAAAGATATATAATTTAAATTTAAATAATCATGTTTTAATTAATATTAATTAATTTTTTTACTTATTATTAATTATTTAAATTTCACAAATTAAAATTTCAAATTTCAAATATAAGTATTATACATATCAAAATTTAAACACTCCCATCAAATTTAAATATAATTTTTATATATATACAACGAACCTAATAAAGTTTTAATATAAAATTTTATTTTTTATATAATGTAAAAAGTAAGGAGGATTAAACTTTAAATTTTTATATTAAACTATTATAATTTTTAATATCTCAACAAATTCTAATAGCTTACTTAAAAAATATAAGATTTTAATAATTTTTAAATATAAGATCTTAACAATTTAAATTTTATTTAAAAAAATCTCCACCTTCAATTACAGTTTTTTTTCATCATAATTTAGAAAATAAAAAATGTGGATAGGCTAAACTCACATTAGTTTATTTTTTATTTTTCTTTTAATTGGCATAATGCAAGTAATAACACTAACTTATATGGGTTGAACTTAAAAAACTTAAATTTATTCGATTATTAAATTTAAAGATCCAAACCCTATATTTTCAAGAAAGAAATAAAAATATTATTTTTATAAACAAAAATACATATAAGTAATATATTTAAAAAAGAACTAAAACTTAGTTTATATATATATATAATTCTTCCAATTCTATCCACACAATTTTTAAGATTTTACAACCAAGATTAAATGGTTCATTGATGATTGATGAACCATACATGATTTAGTTTAGGGTTAAGTAGCTTTGTTACCTTTTTTATCTTAAAAATAAATAAAATTATTTCATGAAACAAATAAAAAAAAATATTTCCATAAACTATAAATATATTTAAGTAATATATTTAAAAAGGAACTAAAACTTAATCTTTCAACTTATATAATCCTACAAATTCTATCCACTCAATTTTTAAGATGTTATATCAATAAGCTTTATATTAAATGGTTCATTGGTGAACCATATATGGTTTAATTTAGGGTTAATTAAACATTTTTTATTTTATATTGCTTAATTTAGGGTTAATTAACCAGTATGCTAACAATTTTCTAAGAATATTTATAGGTACATGTAATCTTTAAGATGATTTCAGAAAATATTTTTTATTTTTATTTGTATTTATAAAAATATTACTTTATTTTTGTTTTTAAAATTTTATAAAAAAAAGTGGAAATAAAAAATAAAACCGAAAATAATATCTTTACTATTTTCTTTGTAGAATATTAATAATAATAAAAAAAATGAAACGTCACGTGTTTTCTTGAGAAGTTAACCTATAAGGATGCCGAACAAGGCTTTTGTCAGAGTAAAACAATGTGTATACCTCATTTGTTAGCGAATCTATTAATCCAAACCCAACTCCTACGTTTGAATGATAACTGGTGAGTGAATATAGACTTTTCGGTTGGAAAAAATTTATAATTGAAAAATGTTAAAATTTCTAGTTAAGAAACTAGAAATAAAAAATAATAATAATTTATTTTTGTTCTAATTTTTAATATATTATAACATAATTTTTAATAAAAAATATTCTTAATTTTTTAATTGATACCTTAAAATATTGATTAACTGATACCTTAAGATATTGATTAACAAAAACTCTAGAAATTATTAGCTTAAATAAACTTAAAAAAAACTTAACTTGCACTTTTGACTGATAATTATCACATGATTAGAAGATATACAAAAACATTGTAAAAATAACATTTAACTAAACTATATTTAAAAGGTTATTAAATAAAATAAAGCAACTGCTTCACCTTGTCTATTAAGAATCAATAAATATAACCCATTTTCGTCTGAAGTATTAAAAGAAAGAATGAGTGTCTAACATTTTTTCACACTTCAGAGATGATAAGTTATGTTATACTTTTTTTTTTAATTTAGTCTTGGAAAATAATAAATAAATATGAGAATATTAGTTATGAATCAGACGAAAATTTTTAAATACTTCAGAAAATTATATATGTATAGATTTTTAAAATTAAAATAAAATATTTAGTTATATAGTTTAGTAATATAATTATGTATAGAGATAAAATTGATACAGTCAGAGATAGTTAAATTTTTTAAATATATTGATTATAAAAGAAGTTGTATTTGATTTATATATATATATTAAAACCTCACTCTATTGTGTATGATTATTTTGGAATCTAATTGGTCAGATATGAGTTTGTAAATTTTTGTGTAAACGATTTTCGCAAGCAAATAGCAGCGTTTAGTTTTTCTTTTGAGATATATAGCGTTAAATATGTTTTAAATTTATGTAAATATAATTGAATTTAATTTTATAATTTTAAATATTTTTTGTTAGTTTTATTTTTTATAAATTTTAAAATTTTATTTGTCATTATTTTATAACAATGTGATAAATATTTAATTATATCATGTTAACAATTATATTAAGATGAAAAATAATGTAGAATATTTAGATATAATTAGTAAGTATTAAGTAATAATAAATTTTATTTTAAACATTTTAAAATTTACGAGAATCAAAATAGAAAAATATAAAATAAATTAAAATATATTTTACTCTGAAAGATATTTTAAAATCGAAGTTAAAATAACAGTTTCCGGAAATAAAGACAAATTTGTTTAATAAGTTTACTATATTTTATTCAAAAGCTACTTTTAAATAGAAACCATCAAAATTTCGTAGGCAGCACCATTTTTTCTTTGTGCAATTACCATATTTTGACTCCATTTAGCATGTAAGAATCTTATGAATTTCTCTTCAACAACTTTACCTAAGTGTGGGGTTTGTTTATTCTTTTAGACAGATAATTAAATTTTTTTTATTGTTAACATAAAATAAATATTTTAATAAAAATATATTACATATTAATTTATATATATTAAAAATATTGAATAAAGATTTTATTGAATTTGAAATCATTGTGATACGGAATATTCCCCTCACATGGTGACTATACTAAAGTAGCTTCTGTTTGAGCAATGCTCCTCCACCTTGTAGACAGTGTCAACCAAACACAAACACTACATCTACACTGCAAAGTCCAAAGCCATCCTTCTATGTCTAATATGTGCCTTCAACTTTCATCATGGTTGCCATTAACATGGAAGATGTTTTGTTTCATAGTCTGGTAAAAAAACAAAATATATAAGGAGATGTGATGGAAAAAAAAGTAAAAGCTCCTTTGATTAGTTTATTTGAAACTTTATTTTTCTTTATTCAAATTTAAAAGTGTTTTTTCTTTAATTTTTTTTTACATTTCACTTGGTTTTTTTTTAAATTAAACAAAAAATAAGCCAAGTTCTATTTATATTTAAATTAAATATATTTTAAATTTTTATTAATATAATTAAATTAAATTTTAATGTTTTAAAAATATTTTATTAATCATAGTTTCTATAAATTTTAAAAAATTTAAAATAATAATAATTATTTTATAGATAAGTAATAGACAAATATACAAATTGTGGATCCATCTCCTACACTTCTCTCTCAACGATAGAAGATTTAAAAAAAAAATATTGCACCATTTATATTCGAATGTATATGAATGTAAATATGTGTTTGGTGGAAAATTTGCCGTCTTTTATAACGATGTATGTGATTTAAATATATCATAATATTTATTATTTCAAATAATTATTAATATCATGTGATTAGATATATATATATATATATATTATGTTATTACAAAATAATAAAAGAATTTATTTTAAAATTAGAAGAATTAAAGTAAAAATTGAAGAACTAAGTATTATATTTATTATGTTTATAATAATTAAAAGTATATTTAGATTTAAATATTTTATAGGATGAACAAAATGTTTTTCAGTCTCCCACATGATGCACCTCCGGTCCTGTACAATTGATGAACATTTCAACTTATGAAATTGGATGGTTTTGAAATTTGAACCTACAATTAATTGGGTAGTGGAATTAGTAAAATAAAAAATACTACCATTGATCAAATTGCAAATTTGATCTTGTTATCTTGACTATAACTTTTTCAGTAACGTTGACTTCTTTTTATTTCCTGGCAAGAGACTTCCTTATTTTAGATATATTTTAATTATTTGTTGAGAACGTTTATTTAGATTTTAATTTTAATATATTATTTATGTAAAAATACATATTTATTAAAATAATTAAAAATTATTTTAAATATAATTATTGAAATAATTATTATAAAATTAATAAAATTTAATTATATATCAATTAATATAATTAAATGATGATATTTTTTTACACTATTATTATATTTGAATTAAATGTATATTCTTAACATGTACATGTTATATCATTACTTTTGTACGTATTATTACAAGGTTTCACTTATTTAACCAGTACATGTTATAAATTTTGATAAATTAAAAAAAGCAACTTATTTAAGTTAAAATTTTAGAGTTTATGATTAAAATATATAAACTTATTTTTCATAATTAATTATTTTTAAAAATTAATCATTACAAATAGCTTCATACCCATTTTAAAAATTTGATTATAATTTTTTTTTCTATATGTCAAAAAATAAATTATTTTAAAATTATTTTTTATCTAATTTATTTAAATATAAAACTTGTTTTATATATAGTTATAAATATAACTAATTATTAGAATAATATAAATTTTTATCTAATCGAAAGATGCACTTAGTTAATAACTTTTATTTTTTATTTATATTTAAAAATTAATTATATTATGTAAAACCTACTATAACAAATAACTTCAGATTATTTTTATAATTTTACTATAAAAGCGTTATAATATACATATTAAATGAAATATTACTTTAATTTTTTTTATCTAACATATTTAAATATAACTTATCTTATATAAATCATTATAATAATAATAATCAATTACACTAATTAATCATTAAAATAAAATTTTTATTTTTTTAATTCAAATATGTTTTAACATAATTATGTTATTTAATAATTACTTATAATAAATTTAAGTATAACTTATATTATCATCTTTTAAATTTTAATGTAATTATATATAATATTTTTAAATTTTTACAAAAATATCTATTAACTGATGTCATGTGATTCCGAAGTTATACTTTATTATAATATTAATTTTTTTATTATTATAAAAATCATCTTTTACTTATATTTTCACATACTATTAAACCACTATAATTTTTTTAAAAATATTTATATTTTAAATAATTTAAAGTTTTGCATAATTTAAAATAGAAATAAATATAAATTTTATATACATAAATACATAAATATGTAGATAAAATAGTAAGAAAAAATATTTTACACACATAAAATTGAATTAATCTAATTTTAATAGGTGAAAAAAACATTTTTTTTATCATTTAAAAATATCGAATAATATTTATTTAACATTTTATATTAAATTTATAAAAATTATTTGAATATCAGATGATCATATTATTTTATTAAATTATTTTAAACTTTTAAAAAATATATATTTATATTTATATATGATCAAATTAGTATTTTTCTTATATATGAAAATTTTATCATAATTACAATATATAATTAAATTATTGTCTTAATAAAATTTGCTTTATGCAAAACGCCATTAAAAACTACATAGCATATCAACCATGCTACCAAGTACAAGTGTGTTTTGTAACAAATGCAATGTTTACTTTTTTTTGTATGATAGATTATACATCTATAAAATTATTAAACTGCATAGTGACGTGCATTGCACAACTAAATGATTATACAAGATAGGTTGAAGGGAATGCATGGTGGCGATTATGTAGAGAACTATATACTTATTATATTTTGAGATCATCATATTTTTTCCTATTTATATTCTAAGTCTATTATACAAATAAATGCGAAAGATTAATATCCAACAATAATGTGTATCTAGTAATATTTTCATGAAAACTACAGAAGTAACCACATTTTCTTCTGCTTATGAAAAAAAGACCAATTTGTTCTATTTCATAAAGTACATGCACTTGTGCAAAATATTTATTATTAGTTATATCTATTAATATCACAATTAAGTATCAATGCTTATGATTGTCTAAGTTGAAAATTCAGAGTACTACTTATTTCCCTTTGTTAATAATGTGAAGAGTGAATCATGCCCTCATATGCATTAAATGTGTTTAATTTAGTACTTATAAAGCAAGGTCCATTTTAAAAGAAGAAGAGTCAACACTGAATTTTTACGCGTTGATGCCCATTTGTTATCACATAAATCTACATCTCATGACAATGGTCAAAATTATAGAATTTATGAAAACACCGTAATGATAAAAAAAAAGATTGTTGACCCTTCCAACCTTTTAAGATACATACAAAAAATATATAATGATGAAAGTGAATTTTTCCCTGGTGCCATGAATGCAGATGTTAGAGTCCTACATAAAAGGTCTCTCTTATAGTTAATAGAAGCTATCATAACTTGTTTAATTGTCATAATTTAACACTTTAAGTCGTATTAAGTTATTATTTTAAAGGGTGATATTCAAAATAGTATTTAAGGTTGATTGTAAATATTTAAAAATGATGATTTTATTGAAAAAAATTATGTGTTAACATAAAAATACCATTTTTTTATGCTTAAAATTAATCCTAATATTCAGTCTCAATAAAATTATTTTTAAATAAAATTATTTCATCTTAAAATCAAATTCTATTTTGAGATTCAAAGAGTAAGTATTTATTTGAAAATCTGTTTTCCTAACTAAAGTTTGTTTAATATAGAAGATGAATTGATGAGATTGATGTACCTTACAGGATATACATTTAATAGATTTGATTTTTTTTTAATAACTTTTTAAAAAATTGTAGAAATAAAATTTAAGTATTAATGTATAAGAAAAAAATAGGTCATATTATAATAGATTTTAAATATTCAAGTTTTATTTATTTAATTTTTTTTAGAATTTAATCTTGTATTTATTATATATCACAATTTTTTTTTATTTTGTTGAAATATGATCTCTTTAAGATTTATTATGTTTATAAATTTACTTAAAAATATACAATATAATTTAATAAATATATATAAAATCGATATTATATAAATGATTAAAATAATTTATAAATTTACTTAAAACCTATGATATAAAAAATTGGTAAATAGACATAAAACTTATATATAAATATATAAATAATTACTAATTTAAATTAAAATAAATATGATATATTTATAACTTATATCTTAATATTTATATATTATATATTACATTATAGTATATAAATATATATTATATGTCTTATATATTAGATATTGTAATATAGTAAAATAAATTAAAAGATTATAATAAATTTATATATTTAAATATGTTAAACAAGTTTTTTATAAATTTAAATTTTATTTATCTAATATTTTTAAAATTTTCTATTTATTAAATAGATCAAACTAAATCAAGCTATGCTGGAGATTTTTATGTCCTGTTTATCTTATTTATACTATTTTACTTGTGTGTGGATACATGTAGCCTTTGGGAGTGCTTTCTTAGATTCGAAGAACTTGATAATCGAATTATTTTCAAAACAAGAAGTTTTTTATTCTATCTAACTTTTGTTGAAACGCAAAATCAAACAGGCCTTAATTGTTTTTATATCACATGTGACATGAAGTTATATGTTAAATTAAAAATTTTCTCCTTCAAAAAAACTGAATTCCAAACCGTGATTTTTTTGTCTGGATAATAGTATAACTTTTGATGCTTCAGGAATTAGGATGCATTAATGGCACTATGGCTGATCCTTTCCGTGTTACCGTTTAAAGCCTTTAATTAGTTCATTCAAAATAAATAAACCAACTTCAATTGTCAGGCACTTTTCTCTTGTTTATCTATGCAATGTTGTAATGCTTAGGAGATTTAACATCTTTTATTTTGTAGTTGCCATTAGGCATTTTCATTATTGATCCTATGAATCAAGAATGTTAGAATTGTTATAATTTTAATTAAAATATATTAAAATTATTTTACATTATAATTTTGTGTGTTATTTGTGTGATATAATATTTAATTTTTTTTATATATTATTATGTTTTTTATACATTATTATTATTATTATACTTTCATATAAAATTTTCAATGTATTTTCTTTCTGTTTTAAAAGTATGACAAATTTTAATGTTTTGTTTTCTGTCTTACTGCTATTGTCTATTGTTCATGATCCATTGATGTATAAAAGAAGAATTTGACTTCTCTAAAATGAAATAATGTGTACAAACTCATCCAAAAAAGATCTTTAGGAAGAATGACTAAAAGGTTTCGCTTTTGAAGATAATTTTAGATTTCAGTTTATATAACTATTTTGAATGAATAATAACATGATTTAATTTTAAAATAAAACGAAATAAATAAGCATTGAGTGTACGTATTTCTATATTAATTTGTATATTGACTTCTTTAGCAGAAAAATAAACTGACTGTTTATCAATAAAATGGCTTATCAATTATCATAATGATGATAAATTATTAATTATATTGTTTTAACGCCAAATTAAGGCAATACAAACAAATTTATTTTGGGTCAAGAAATGAAAATGTTGGAACCTATGGACTAATTTTAAAATGAAATGAATATGGAGCCTAATATTTGGATTTGAAAATCATCATAGGCCTTTCAGCCCAACCCAGCATCATTCCAAAATCGTTCCTTTTGTAGACCCAAAAATAAAAACTCAAAACCCGTTCCCTTCCATTATTTGGGTTCTGCTTCTGTATGGAAGAAGTCCCATACTTTTTCCATCATTTTTTTCTTTTTACATTTTTTAATTTTTTTGATATTTTTTATAAATCACTTTACAAAATATATATTTTTATATTTTAAAAAAATGTATAAAATATATTTAAATTAATTTAAATTTTATTCATTCATACTCGTGCATATATATATATATATATATATATATATATATATATATATATATATATATATATATATATATATCTTCCTTTACGAAATATATATAATATATTGCAGGGACTAGTTTATTATATTTTTTACATTATGAAAAGAGACAAAGTTAAAAGTGTTAAGCAAAAACGTAAGAGATATGAAAAGTAAAAATAGGAGTGGAAAAGCAATTGTCATGGAAGAATTTTCAACTCCGCCCTCTTTTTCTGCTAGTCACATAATTTTTCTTATGGTTTTAGGAAATTAAATTATGGGAGTGATGTGTAAATTATTTTTAAATTTAATTCTGTAATATATTAAAAAAGATTCTAAAAATAATTTTATAAATGATTTAAAATTATTTTAAAATTAAAATTACGAAAACATCAAAAAGAAAGTGAAAAAAAGGAGCTTGGTGCCTAAAAAAATTCCCAAGAAAACTTTTTAGGGGAAAGCCCAGGACACATATCCTTTAATGAGTCATTATGAAATATACTAGAAAGTAGCATCAAAATATTTGACACATTCTTTTAAACATAATAAAAAATTTATATGATAATTATTAATTTAAATTAGGCGAATCTCCTTATTATTATTATTATTTTAATATAATTTTTTTTATTTGCATTATGAATCCAGATGAATTGAAAAATTAGGAGAAGGTTGTAGAACATGAGATACACAACCATATTAGTATATTACTACATATTGTTGATAATATATGCTGGAAAAGGAAAATATGATTGATATGGATAAGTCCTCTTTAAGTAATTCAATATTTATGCAATTGAAACAAGCAAATATGACGTGTATTAAGAACTTCACTGTTTGAAAGTGGAGTAGTTAATGACTGTTCTTTGCATTCTATTTTTGTCTAATTATTTTAATGGTGTCCATAGTTAGGTGCGAAAAATTATTACTTGATTTAGAATCATCATGTATTTATGATTCTCAACAATTTGTTAACTATTTTTAATAAATTAATTTTTTTTAAGAAAAAATATTAACTAGCAACTTAAAAATATTGGTTAAAAATCAATAATAAAAAAATATTTATAAAAAAATTATAAATATTATTTTTTTATAATTTTTAATATATCTCAACATAATTTTTAATAAAAATAATTTATTTTTATTTTTAATCCATACTTTAAGATATTGATAAACAAGATCCAAAACTTTATTATATATTGCACAAAAATTAATCGAAATTATGAACATGTAACCATCTTAAATCATATAATAAATTTTCATTTCCATCAATTATTAACTAACGTCCATTCCCAAACATGTGCTTAGACTTTTGTCCTTTTATATTAAGGTTGTGTACAAGTTAGATTGTCACATGCTAGACATGAATATGTTGGGTGTGTGAATCTATAGTAATTGATACTTTTAAGTTTATTGTTTGAAAGAGCTTTTCATGATCTCAACCTTTCTATTGGTTCTTATAGTAGCTATAATTTACATGTATGGTAAGTTAGATCCTAGCCATGTGATAATAATTCTTATTTAGTTTTAATAGGTGATGAAGTCATTTGTAGGCTTAATGGGTTGTCTACATTGCATTCCTTGTCAGCAATCATAGAAAAGGTGTGCACTTTGATCCTAACCTTAATGCTGAGAAACTTGTACTTAGATTTTGTCAAGTGTGTAGCAAAGGAAACTTGGATATCTTCTCCACCAAGGGATCACTTTATATACCAAATTAAATAAGAAACTTCATGATGCCCCCACTTAGCATTATATTAGATTACTTTTCTTGTGGTTTCTTTGTCAACCCCAACTCATACTTTGGTCCTCAATTGAAGAGTGTAGATTGAGGAACTTAGTTGTAAGTATATTCTTTGTCTGGGTCCAGATACTCTCTCAAATGTAGCATTGATATTTGATTAATTCATAACTTTTGATTAAAATTAATAATAAAAGAAGAAATTAATTTACTTTAAAAATAATTTATGCTAAAATTTTTATGTTAAGGAATTATTTTAAATGATTAAATTTCATTAATTAACTATTAAATTAATACAATAAATTAAGTTTGTAAAATTTTATAAAGTTTAATTTTTTAATATTTTATTAAATAAATTTAAATTAATGTATATAAGTATATTGTACGTTAGTTTGAATTATTTCATAAAATATTAAATATCTTTTAAATTATATGAAATTTTATAAATTTAATTTATATAATAAAATTTATTAATTTAATAGTAGATGATAATTTAATTGTTTAAAAAAATTATTAAAAAAATAACTTTAACATCATTATATATAATATGTTATCTTATATATAATTAGGATTACAATTATATATGTCATTTAAAACTTTTAATTATTATTTTTCTGATTTTTATAAATCATAACTACCTATTCTTTTTGATATTTTATTCATCTATTTATCTACTGAAAATATAAATAAAAAATTAAATAATAAATATTATTCAACATACGCTTGTAAAAAAAATTATTATTTTTTAAAAAATAAAATATCAAATTGAAGAGTAGCTATAAACAACAAGCTTACAACCAATTTAACAATATTAATAAAATATGCTTACTCTTAATTTACCAAATTATATGTTGGATGATATGTTGTCTAAATATATTATATTTATATAAAATTATTTGTGGAATAGATAAAATTATCTTCAGATACAATTAAATTCTATCTACAATAACAAAGTGGGTAAAAGACTACCATTTCGTACCACAATTAAATTCTTCTACAATAATAACAAAGAGGGTAAAAGACTACCATTTCGTACAACTCTTCAGGATGTGACATCAATCAGTCTTAATTAATGAGGTCAAATCCATAGTATTAGCAACAAAATTTTAAAGTATGATACCAATCTTTCTACTCAACCAAGCTTGGATGACCCTATAAATAGTAATGAATATTTTTACAATGGAAGTTAGTCTTATGAATTCGTTTTTAATGGGGCTAATGAGAATTTGAATGACAAAGTTTACACACAAAGACCAACTAATAAGAAGAATATCATAGCTAAACATAATAGGAAACATGAAAATCTTACCAAACCTTATGGGATATAATGCTTATCTAATATAAAAACCCATTATATATCTCAGGGTTAGAAAGCAATTCATAGTTAGTTAAATGTTGAGAAATTTAAAGGTACTTTTACTTATACTAATAATCATAAGAGACTTATCAAATATTTTTTTTATTATGTTAGCTATCAATCTAATAATAACTATCTTATTAATGTATGCTTTTACTCATATCTATGCTATACATATTGGTTAAATTAATGATATAAATCGATTTTGATGAAGAAAAATTAAATGAAGAAGAAGAGGTTGAAGCCATTGAACACTTTTTTATTCAAGTATTATATACGTTTGTAGTTGTATTTATCAAAAGTTATATGAGTATCTAACATATATATTTTTGGAATATTAGAAGTATAACAACCTTATCAATATTTACTATTACACATATCTATATCACATGCATTGATCAATTGACGATACAGACTCCAAAGAAAAACAAATAGATGAAGAAGAGGTTGAAGATAATGAACTTTATATCTGCAATTGCATTTATTATAAGAAAATGATCTTAATTTTAATTGCATATATATATATATATTAATGTTTATATAAAATATCTTTTAAAATAATAGTGTTTTCTAAAGTTTAAAGATGTTTTTTTAACATTTTTATATACATGATCAGAAATCAAATTTATATCTAATAATATATTAATTTTTAATATAACTATTTAAAATAAGACATATTGGTAACACATTTTTTTAATATAATCTTCATTATAGAATAAACTTCATATAAGATCCACTAAATAGTGTGACTACTCTTTATTAATTGAGTTCCATTCCTTGGTCAGTGGGTATTACGTGATTGTTTCGTTTAAAATTAAATATAATTATTTTTAAATCCTTAAGTATTTGTAAAATATGTGTGTATCAATTATTTGAATGATACAATTTTATTTAAATATATATATATATATATATTTTACATTAAAAAAGTAAAATTAATTTTCTAAATGTAAAACAAATAAACTTTACATAAATTGAAACGCCCCAAACTATATGACCAAGTTTTCGTTTCCTCAAAATTTAGATATATCCATAATTTTTTTAATAATTGATAAAATAACTGGACAGATACTAATGCTGACGCAGAACAAAATCTATCATATTAGAGAATGAGAAGATGCTAATTAACTGAGTTGAATCATTGCCATCAAGCTTAAATTTCAACAAAAAATGAAGAAATATGTACAAAGGCTGATTTTCTACCTCAATTTGTATTTCCTTTTATAAATTTACCAATTTATGTTTGAAAAGAAACATAGAGGATATGCTTGCTAGTCACCATCTTTATTTAACACTGCCACAAAAACGTGGCCTATCATCTTCCTTCTTGTATTCCTTACGTTATCATCATTTTCTTGCCACACAGATTCTGTTAATACAGTCATGCATTCAGGAACAGCATTTTAAATTATGTCATAGATAAAGAAATAGGCTTAAAATGTTTCCTACATACATTTTAGGACTTTTTAGATTTTTTTTTTAATTTTTAGATTAAATATATTTTTATCTTTTAAATTTTATTTTAATATCTTTTTTTAAAATGATGATGTTGATAATTTATTTTTTAAATAAATTATTTTAATTTTTTTTCATTAATATATTAAATATTAGTATGTGTTATATGTTAAATATTAGTTATTTTAAAAATTAATAATAATATATTTTAAAAATTAAAAATAATTATTTTAAAATAAAATATTAAAACTAAAATTTTAAAATTTTAGATAAATTTAAAATATATTTAACCTTTAATATTTTTCTTATAATTTTAGTTCTAATTTTATTGGAGTTAATATTTTTTTTTCATCTTTAATAACTATTAAGTGATGATGTTATTAGCAGAGAAGTTATTAAATGTCAATTATTTATGTAATCATGTTATTAAAAAAGTTAAAATATCCATATTGTAAAAATATAAAGATCAAATTACAAAAAAAATTAAAAATTAAAACAAAAAGTTCATAAAAATATATTTAAACCTAAAGAATTATAATACAAGCTAGTTTCTACCCAGGCACAAAATATCCTTATCATCATCGTCTAGTAATTAATCATGTCAAATTATGTTGTATTTTATTCTTTAAACCTATCCTAAATAATAAAACAAATTTCAGAAAGGAAGGAACTTGTCCATGGGATTGATGCAATCATAAAATTCCAACATCATCACCTGTCACTGCCAAACATTTGACATGTCTTGTTTCCAATCTATTGTGGTTAATGGCGCTTTATGCTTTAATATTTTGCCCTCATAATATAGTCATGTAGGTGGAATATATTTTCATGAAATAATTAAGAAGTGAAGGTGGGTCATCAGTTTATATCAATTTATCATGTTCAGGAATCTGATTGTTTTGGGATATTATTTTTTTCACTTTTTTTTTCTATTCACATCCCGTTTTTATCATTTTTTTTTGAATTTTTTTTACAGTTTTATCTTCCTACAATTTTATATGTACGGGCAGGATCAAATTTTTTATTCACTTTATTGATTTTTTTGTTTATTTGAAAGCATTTGGGTTTCTTTAATTTATTCATATTGCTATTTCTGAATTTTATGTTTGTAATGGTAACAAAAATTTGGTTTAATTTATATCTAGAATTTTATTTTTTTTGATAAGATATCATTGAGGCTGTAGTATCTTGTTAGGCCTCATCCTCTATCTTATTGTTGTAGATTTCTTAGTTTTATCTTCCTATAAATATGTAAAACTGAATTTCTAAAATTATAATTTTAAAATGTATTTTTTATTCCAAAATTAAATTTCTAGAATAATTTTTTAAAATATATTTTTATATTATGAAACTTTAATTTCAGAATATATTTTTATTTTCTATAATTATATAAAAAATATATTCTAAAATTTTAATTTCGAAATTAAAAAAAATACAGAATCTTAATTCTATAAAAAAGTTTTTTAGAAAGATAAGCATACTCATTACTTTGCGTGTATTTATGTTTGGGCCCAAATCACGTGTTGTTTCGCTAAGGAGCTTCGGACTTTTAACTCAACTAGGCCAGAACCGAAAAAATATAGAAAAAGGTCTTTTTTTTAATATTAAAAGATACTAAATCTTCATCATCATTAAAATATATATGTTTGGTTTTATTTAATACGTTCAATATTAAATTTTTAGTTAAATTTATTATTAATAAAAATTATAATAATAAATATTTTTACTTATACCTACTTTTATAAAAAATAAAAATAAAAATAATTTAATATTAGAATGAAATATATATATTAAATATAAAATAATTTTTAATTGATGTTAGTATAAATTTAAATATTTTGTACAATATATAATATAGTAAAAAATTAAAATTAATATATTAATAGAAATTTTAAATTATAGCATACAATTTTTTATATCGTAATATTTTAAATTTAAAATATCTTCGATCATAATATAATTTTTATTAAATATTTTTAATAGACATAAAATTTTTTTTAGTAAATATTTATAATACATAATTAATTTTTAATAAAAATATTTCAAGTATAATTTATTATTACTTATTCTCGAATATTTATATTAATATATTTTAAAATTATATTATACTAAATTTAATTCCTCTATCAGTCTTATTTTTTTTAATTTAACAACAATTAATTTATTAAAATTATAATGCAAAAGATATTACTTCTAACTTCTATATTTAACTTAAATTTAATGTTTTTTATCATTATAAATAAATATTGATTGATATTATTACACATGTTTTAATTATTTATATATTCAAATTTAAGAATAAAATAATTAATATTAATTTGATAAAATTATAATAAAAATATATTATTTATATATTATACACTAATTTTAAATGTTAAAGTAAAAAAATACTTAAAAATAAATTTTTTTATAAGAAATAAATAATTTTTAAAATATTTATTAGTATGAATATTTATTATATATTAGTATGAATTTAAATATCTTTTACAATATATAATGAAGTAAAAAATTTAAAATTAATATATTAATATAAATTTCAAATTGTATTATACAGTTTCTAAATTGTAATATTTTTAATTTAATTTTTTTATCATTATATGATATATATTGTTTAAATATTATCATAATTTTTTATTAAATATTTTAATGAAAATAATTTTTTTAATAAAAATAATTTTTTAATAAATATTTAAATATATAATTAATTTTTAAATAAAAATATTTTCAACCTTGTTTCTTTTTTATTTTAAATAATTATATTATTATATTTTTAAATATATTAATTTTTTTCTGATCTTATTTTTTAATTTAAAAATAATTAATTTATTACAATTATAATATAAAATATATTACTTATTTTTTTTTTGCTAAATTTGAATTCAATAATTTTTTATCATTATTAATGATTAATAATTAATGTTATTGTATATATTTTAAATATTTATATATTTAAATTAAAGAATAAAATAAATAAACATTAAATCTGCAAAATTATAATAAAAAATATATATTTTTATATTGTATACTGATTCTAAATAGAATCTAAAATTTTTTAAAATAAAAATAATTAAAAAAATTGGTATAATAAATAAATAAAGTTTTAAATAATATAAATTTATAGAAAAATATCATAAATTATTATTAACAAAATTTATATATTATAATTTTCTGTTGACCATAATAAATATTATTAAAGATATATTTCATATACCATGGTTAGAATTTTCTACCCTCTAATTTAAAAATATATCCGAAAAAATATCATAGAATAATTATCAATCTCAACATTAATTTTTTTTTTAAAAAAATCACTATTTTTGAATTTTCTATCCGTTTTTTAATAACTACTTTCCTAAAACAAAACGTAAACCTTAATGTTGGTCCCAAAAATTGTAAGATTACTTAATTTATTCTTTAATTTTGTAATAGTCATCACTTGATTCATTGACTTTGTAAAATATTATTCAGTCTTAAATGATTAAAAATGTTATTACAAAGATGCAATTAAATGATATTTTTCAAAATAAAAAATAAGACAAAAGTTTTATAAAGTCAACTAATATAAAGTAACCGATACTTATAATTGCAAGAGAAAAAATATCGGTGGGATTATTTTTTATTTCTTTTAAGTAAAACAGACTAAAAAATAGTGTATGCTTTACTTTTCAATGAAAAAATTGTTATTGCATGTTTAAAAATAGGTAAAATAAGATAAAAAAATTAAAAAGATATGATATAAAATATGATGTGATAGGTTGAGGAATATAAAAAATAATTAAAATATAAATACTGGTGTTAAAAGATGCTCTAAGGAGCAGTAGATGGTTCATTTTAAAAAAAAATTGAACCAGATAATAAACATGTTATAAATTAATGAAGAAAAATATATCTCTGTTTGAAATCAGTGCCAGTTCAATAAACCCTCTAAAGAATTAAGTGGTTGGCTTTTGGCATGAAGGTTGGATAGTTTCACACCACATGTTTTATGTCCTTTTTTTTTTCTTCCTTCTGTTAAGAAGGAAAAGGTAAAATTCTTGAAAAGAAGGACCATTTTTTTTCTAGATTTGTCAATGACAAAATGATAAATGGAGGAATCTCCTACCACTCAATGAAAAAGGAGCTTTAAAGAGTGTCTTAATCGAGTTAAGTGGACCTTCACTTGATATAACAGGGTAACTAATGCTAACAACATAACATGATGATATTTGATATGTTGGTATAGTATGGACAATAAGATACTGTTTTTGAAAATAACTTGAAATGGATTCTCACATGCCTCATAGGTACTGAAGTCATAGATATAGACAATTGGTTAATAATTGAACCCTCTTAATGGGGTTCTTATGTTTCATAATTCCAAGAAGTAGTGTTCTTCACTTCCTCTACATTGCCTAATTGCTTTCCTATTCTTCACTTTTGTGTGAAGAAGAATAGATACATGGATATTACAAAGGAATGTCCTTTCCAATAGTAATCCTTTTTAGTTGTAGAAGGGTAATGCCAAGAGAATAAGATAAGATCACAAGGAATTGTCATGATAAATAATACAACGGCTGAGAAATGTCTCACTTTCAACACCCTATAATTGACTCTTAATTGTTTTTTTTTTAATTATTATTATTATTATTATATGCAACCTTTATTAGTCAGCTGAAATTCATGTATTTTGTTTCTTAGATAGGTTCAAAGTATATATTTGGATAACATTGACAATTTTATGGTTTTTTTTTTTTTTTCTAAACATGTATACTGGAAGAAGACATTATTACAGAAAAAAAGGGAAGTGCTAGAAATTATGAAATAATTTTAGTGAAATTCACAAAAAATATAAAGTTTCTCTCACTTGAAATAACATCTTTTTCTCTTAAACCATTTTTTTTTCTCTACACTAATATTCCCCTCTTGTCTTGATTGATTAAAAAGTCATTCCTGATCATTTTCACACAATGTCATTCATACCAAATAGCAGTGCTGAAACCAAAAATGCAGTTAATCTATTTGTAACTATGAAAGCTTGCTGAACTAAGATCCAGTTTTATCTACAAGTGCTTCTGCATTTTATTCTAATCTAAATTTAAGTTTAACCTTTTTCAGAATCAAGCTTTATAACCATAATTGGTATATCTTAATGCCCCAAGCTTACTTTTTAACCTCTTTTTTTCTGGATCATCTGAAAACTTTGCATTCTCATTGTTTTGTGTGCAACCCTTGATAATGAATCAAGTTTTTGTTTTTTTTTAACATCATTTTACATTCATCATTTGTTTTGGACATACTTCAAGCTTCTGCAACTGAAGAATACTTCAAAGTAAGAGAAAATTAAATGAATGTCATATAACCAAAACTACAAAGACCAATTCTTTATAACCAAGTCTCTGACATAATTATACAAAATGCAACAGAGTCTAACATGGCCTATTCCACTGAAACTCCTCACAGAACCAACTTATTATGCAATAAACAAATATCCTATCCTAAAACCATAAAAAAAAAAAAACTAAATCAGTTTCTCTTCTGACAAATATAAGATTAAAAATAAACCAGAAAAGAAGCTGAATCTGAAGAAGATGTTGAGGAAGCAAAACGAAGGCTCCTCCTAAGACCACCAAAAGTTAAGCCATGTTGTGGAAAGAGGCGTTGTGTAACCCTTGTCAACACTGCAGTGTACTCTCCTAATATCTCTGTCATAATCACCACCATTATCATCTTTCTTGCTTCTTCCTTGAACTTCTTAGAGAGGAGCCTTAAGGGGTGAGGGTCCTATAAATGAGGCTCTTTTTGTACCTTGGTTTGGTAGTTACAACATGTGGCTCGTGCCAATAGATTTTGTATTGTGGGGTTGGAAAGTTATTTCATACACACATTTATATAAAGCTTATAAAGGGGGTTAGGCAAAAAGGATTAGAATTCTGGCACTTTCTGGTGTGTGTATGTATATATAACTACAGTGAATTAGGCACATAATAATTACCATATTTTTAAGTGGTAATTATTTACCATAATGATTATATAATAAGATATATACAATAATTTGACGATGTTGAAACTTTAAAAGTCACGGATTCACATTTACATTGTGTTTATTTGGGTGGATTCACTAAAATACGCGTATGAGGTAATCATCACGAGAAAACCAAATTTATTTTGATCACGTTTTTGTATGGCGTTTTGTGGTGTCTCATCATAGCTTTTGAAGAGCTGATCTGGTTTGATTCTATTGAAAAATGTTGGAGAGCATGGAGTAACTTGTAAGTTTAGAATATGAAGTTTGGTACATAGATGCATGCATTGGTCAAGGATTATTAGATATCCAAGGGAGTTTTAAACTTATAAGGAAAAATGTTTTTAAATGAAAATTATCTCATTAATTCCTTTTTACATGTTGCTTTTTTATAAATTTAATAAAAATTATATTTTTATTAATTTATTTTTATCTTATCTTCTTTCCTATTTATTAGGAAATTCATAACATTATTTCTATCATAAGAATATATACAAAACAATTTTATCTTTTTTTCATTAATGTTATACAAAATAATTTTTTTTTTCATTAATGTTATCAAAGCATAATCTTATTTAATATTTAATATTTTAAATTTTATTCAAAATAAAATTAAATTTTTTTTATATCATCATATATTATTTTTAATACTAAAAAATATAATAATATTTTACTTAAATTAAAAAATTATTTATTTATTTAAATTAAAATTATAATTTAATTATCAAATAACAATTAAATTATCCCACAATAAAAATTGAAGTATCTCATAAATTCAATATTAAGTTAGTAGTAAATTAATCACACTAGTTTATTAATTAAGGTTGATGTCTAACAACATTTTTTAACAATTAAATAATAAAAAATAAAATTTTTTATTTTAAGAACTATAAAAAAATAAAGTAATTTTTTTTTATATTTTTAGTTCTTGATTAACTTTAAAACATCATATAATTATCAAATTATAATTAGTTATTTATAAATGATTCAAAGAAAATTTATTTATTTATTTATTTATTTAATTTCATTCATCAACATCTTAATTTAATTATTATAATCATAAAATTCGAATTTATTATTAAGAATTGATAGATTTTTTTTAATCAGTATCCTAAAGCATTAAGTATACTAAATAAAAAATTAATAAATAATTTTATCAATTACAATGATAATCTAATTAAAAAATTTAAATATTATATTTTTTATAAAAATATTTGATTAATAAATAATAATAATTATAACTATTGAAAATTATTAATTAAGTTAGTTCAGTAATCATGTATTAATATGTATTATCTATGTATGTAATTTAATAAATAAAATATATTAATTTTTATTCAATAAAAATTATTATATATATATATATTAATCTATCAAGATTATTAATATTTTTTTAATAATTTAAAATTTATTTTTATTATTATAATCTTTATTATAATATATAAATATTTAAATTTAATAAAATATTTTATTATATTTAATTAAATAATTAAATCATAAAATGATAATAAAACTTTTTTTTTGATATATGATGCACCGAATCTTAATCATGGATATCTGTCCCCAAAAATTGAAAAATCAATCTGATATGGTTACCTCATGTTTTCGGTTTGGCAGAATTGAAATTTGGGAGCTTCAATAAAAGATAATTGTTTGGAAGGGCGTTAGAAACCCCTAAAATTGGGTTTGAAGATGTAAACATGATTTGAATCTATACTAACATGTTTGATAATTTTATAACAAAATAGATTTTGTCTCTAAACTCACATTTGAGCCAACGCGATAAGTTGTAGCTTTTGCATTGAATTGAAAATTTTTTACCACAAACTTTTAAGATAAAAGTTTTGAAATGTGAGTTTAGAGACATAGTGGTGGATATTTATGGATCTCAAATATTGCTGCTGCAGATAAGGAATGAAATGTGATCATGATGACCATAGTTGAATGACAAAAAATAAATGGTCATAGTTGTCCAGCAAATAATGTTGCAAAAGGGATGAATAGGGTAGGAGAGATAGATCTCTGAATAGGCCCACTACAACATAGGACAATGGTATTAGTAAAAGTAGTGGAACAAAATGTACCTTCAAAAGAACATAACTTACCTCAAATAGAAAAAGTCCAATTGTAGCATAATGAGGGAATTTTTTAAGCATAAACTAGCCATAATGTGTAGATGCTCAGATTCAACAAAGAAAGCAAAATTGAAGGACATGTAAAAGGATAGAGAGCCCAATTGCTAGTACAATAATATGTACAATACAAGTTAGATATGGAACATTTCCATTCCAAAATTTACACTCATTTTTTTGAAGCCCCTTAAGTTATTTATTCCTCTCTTGAACTAATTACTTGTTCTTTCTAGAAAGAATATGATCTAGCAAAGACCTTTTTCCATGCTTTCAAACTTAGAGACCTAACTTTGGTTAAAGCTAAAGAAGGCTTAAAGCCCTTGTGTGAGAAATGTGGTGGAGTTGGTGAAGATGAGGCTGATTGTGAACTCTCTAACACAACATTGTCTTCTTGGTTCCAAAAACGAGTCTCTTTTCTCTTGCATCTTACAGTTTCTAGCACATCATATTTATTGCAAATTCCCCATACAGTCACCTTTTGTTGACAGTGATCCACATTTACCGAATATATGCCTGTCATCAATAATCAATAAGTTGTCACTTATAAATAAACAATGATTTTTCAATCTATATTCAACGATGTACAATAAAAATTTATGTATAATTTTTTTAATAAATATCATAAAATCTAATATATTCACAACATTAGCTACTATAATTTTTATTAAAAACTTAATATTTATTGACTTTTATTATGTGATCAATGATACATATTAATAAAATCCATATTAAAAATGATTTTAATTTTTTCATAACATTTTTTACTACTTTTTATTTATTAAATAGAAAATATTTAATATTTTTTATAATTTCAAAATACTAAATATATTCATATTTTTATTTAATACTTTCTTTATAAAGTATTAAAAAGAATAATAAGAAAATATTATTTGAGAATATAGTATTATCCCCAATTTACTTGAATTAAAAAAGAAGATATTAATGTAATTTAAATAATAAAAGGGGGGAAAAAGGGACTTTGCAAAATATAGCCCATAGAATTGCTTAAAAAATTGTTGAAGGAACTCCTTGATTATTACCGTTAAATTAAAGATCCAAATGGTAGTTGTTATCTCCTAGTCAAAATATTTTGCTAGCAATTTTCATTAGAGATTTAATACAGTGAAGACAACAACAAATTATCACTTGGTCAAAGCCCATTACTCTCAATGCGTTTTAAATGGGCCCAAAAATTAAAAGTTGTGAACTTGGAAAACCCACACCAAGCTTGACTATAATTGGCACACTTAACAATATTTAGAGTTAAACATGACTCACAAAAGTTGACCCAAAAAAACATGACTCACAAAACAACCAGCTACAATAATTTTTTAACAGAGAACATAAACATAAAAAATAAAATAAAAATCATGTGTTTATCTATCAAGAGTAATGATGGACAAAACTTCTTCATGACAATGATGGTTGCATATATATTCAAATTTACCATACAATCTTGAAAACTAGCTATGACCAAACCAAAATGGTTATTTACCTTTAAGATTGGATAAGGTTTTCTTAATTTTCTTCTCGCATCCACAAGAATACAAGGGAACCATCATTTCAACGTACTGTGCCTCAACAATATTCTTGTAAGCTGGGACAATTTGCATGTTGGCCATTCTAACTTCCCCCAATTCAAACCATCCAATTACCAAATCAATGTTTTTGGCTGATTGTTATGGATGTGTCTTCAACCCTTATATATAAAAGTCTTTGTTGGATCATGGTCGGTTAAGCTTGATCATTATCCATTAGATTATATAGAAAACAAAGCCTTTATACACTAGTCACTTTTTTCTCTCTTTTCTTTTACTACATTTTCCTCCCTTTGTAAAATGTTAGTTGTTAGAGAAATTTTTGAGTAGATCAGTTAGATATTGTTAGGTTAATTTTTTAATCAACTAAATATAAAAAAGAAAATTATTTTCTTGAGAAATGTGATTTAAATTTTTTATTTTAAATTTAATTAATTAAAGATTATTTTGTCAAGATGATTGGATAATTTATGATTTTACGTGATAAATTTATCCACTCAAAAAAATTTCTAGTATTATCATCAACGACTGCTTCATAATTAAGAGGATTAATTAGGGTTTGAAAGATAATGTTTTGAATAGGGTATGGGTGGTGTGACATGGATGAGTGCAAAGCTGTGTCAGCAACTCTGCGTTGATTAATCAAAAGTGGAGTCTTTGTATTCTCCTTTTTGACATTGGGAATTGGAAATTCTTGGAGTTTGGCTCCCATGTGGGTTGTTTTCCTTATCAAAGAAGATAGTAATTGAATTGATAATTCAAAATCCTCTTAATCATTCCTCTCAATGATAATTTTAAAGCAAATGTTGAAGAATGTTATATTGAAAAGAGATCAAAATCCTCTTAATCATTCCTCTTAATGATAATTTTTTAAAGCAAATGTTGAAGAATGTTATATTGAAAAGGGAAAGTTAAAAAAATATGTTTTAATAAATATTATTGATTATATAAAGAAATTATTTATAGATTTCTTTTAGTAGATTTGTAGAGTTCTTATTAAATTTTATTTTTATAAAAATTATTCAATTCTTTAACTAATAATATTTTAAGAATATTGATTAGTATTCTTTTAAATTTTTTTACTATAACATATTATATTTTTTCTAATATAAATCAAATATAATATTTTTTAAAATATTATTAAAATTAATAAATAACAATTTTATATTTTTAATATTTTTTAAATATTATTAATAATATTTTACGATAAGTTAAATAAAATATTTATGATAATGTTATTAAAATTAATAGATAATATTTTTTATATTTTTTATATTTTTATAATTTTTTTAAATATTAAAAAAATATAATATATTATAATGTTTATGTATACTGTATATTATATGAATTTTAAAATTTAATATTAAACTGATTTATAAAATATAAAATAATTTAAAATAATTTTTTTTCGACTTTAATGGTCAATTAGATAGAATTTGTTAATAAATTATGTTATTCTCACGAACAACTTTTTTTTATATATTAAAAACTATGTTATAGAAATATATTTAAAGAGTTTTAAACAATTAAAAACTAAAAATATAATTAAACCAAAACATTTATTATTTCTTTAATTGATTGATGTAATAAATATTTTTCCTGATATTTTTTAATTTTTAATTATTTGGAGAAAGAGTTTATTATTTATAATGGTATTATCCGATTTGACCAAAATCATTTTTAGTAGAAGATACATATAATTTTAAAAATTAAAATCAATTATAATAATTGTTGTTAAAAAGTCGAAATGAATAAAATTAAAATTATTTTATATTAAAAATAAAAAGCACTTTACATTTTTTAAAATAAAATTAATAAAATATATTGATTAATCATTAACTAATGTTCTTAAAAGTTAAAACATATATTAATAAGATTCCATTTTAATTATTAAAGAAAGAAAATATTACTAAGTATTTTATTGTATTTACAAGATATAAAAAATATTAACTAATTTTAAGAAAGAGAATATTACTAAATATTCTTTACATTTATAATATATGACGAACGTTAACTAATATTTTAATTAAAAAATAAAATATTACTAAATATTTATTATATTTATAAATATAAAAAATATTAACCAATATTTTTAAAAAAGAGAATATTAATAAATATTTTTTACATTTATAATATATCACAAACGTTAACTAATATTATTCTAAAATATTAGTTAAAACTTTAAAGATAATTTTTTTGTTAAAAAAAGTAACAATACATTCTCTTTTTCAATATGCTCTAACATAATTTTTAATAATTTTTATTTAATAGTTTTTAAACAATATTCTAAATACATTGATTAACTGAAGCCATAAGATATTAAGATAAATTTTTATATAAAATATTAAAAAATTTATTAGAAAGATATAATTCTATTTGATTGAGAAAAGTTTGGAATTTACTTAATTAAGACTGATAACCTCAGCTTTGTCGAACGTCATCACTGTGTCTTTTTCGAAGTTTTTATTATGTAGAATGGAAGCTTTAGGCACAATGCACAAATAATCGATTGTGATGAGACAGGCACATGCTATTGTCGTTTTCTTTGATTCGTGACCAAACCCAGAAATATTATAAACCGAAGGAATATGTCTGCCTTTCATCTTAAATTATCTTATTGTTGTTTGTATCGCTATTTTTATTATTAATTTTTGAAGTTACGTGGCTTGCATAAGTCATAAAACATTCAGGGTTGCTTTTATTTTAATATAACCAAACAAGTTTGGATGTAGAGTTCAAATGTTTTTTGAAGTTATGTTAGTCTTATTTAATTAGTCAAATTACTAATAATTATTATACGCCACTATAGATATTTAAAATATTATCTATTAATTTTAATAATATTTTAAAAATATTATGTTTAATTTAAAAATATAAAAAATTATTATCTATTAATTTTATTTTAAAAATATTATATCTGATTTATATTATAAAATATTATTAGTAATATTTAAAAAATATTATAAAATATAAAAAATTATTACCTATTAATTTTAATAATATTTTTAAAAATATTATATTTAATCTATATTAAAAAAGTAAAATATATTATAATGAGAAGTTACTAACTCAATTTCAACATGTAAATGCAGATTGCATGCATGTCCTTAATTGTTTGGAGGATACATGTATGTGAGCTTTCGTGGTTCCACCATAAAAATGTACAATGGTTGTAATTTGTAAAACTAATTATTAATTTTTTAATTTGGTATTTTAGAATTTTAATTTACATTTAAAAAATCACAATTAGATAAATATGTTAAAAATAATAATTTTTAAAGATATTTATTTATTTTATTTTATATATTTAATCATCATTTATATCTATTATGTATTTAGAAGAGTATGTTAGTTAATAAGTTATAACTTTTCATTCGTTAAAAATATTTTTAAAAACATCTTGTTAAATATATTTTGTTTCTTTAAATTTTAAGCAGAACTATTTTTTGGAATGAGTATTTTAAAAAGTAACATGATTCAAGAAGAGGGAGCTTGCATGAAGAAGCACAAGAGTGGATAGCAAGAAATTTTGGAGGGTTTAGAAGGATCTATAATAAGGCCAAGGATCAAAAAGTTCTAAGGAAACTTTAGGTTAATTCTTGATTAGTGTACTTGAGTAATTTGATCAAGACTTTAATCATAGCATGCAATTTAAAGAATCAAGACCTTGTCAATTAATTTAAGTTGTATATAATGTAAATAGATTGTTTATATTTTGGATGTATTTAGTTTTTTTTTATTGAATTGTATAAGCTTGTAATTAGTAATTTGATTAGAAGATTGTAGATTGGGTTTGAAGCACAAGGCTTGTGTGGTTAAAAGGAGTTATGTAAGGTTTTCTCTTTCTCTTTTAATATGGAAACACTTTTGATCCTATTTTGCATTAAATATAATTTGAGTATCCTTTTCTAAAGTTTTTGAAAGAATTTTATTTTATTTTATCAAAAGTTATTCATATTTTAATGGTGATCTTATAAAGTTTACCAATATTCTTCTTTGGCTCTATAAAATAAAGGTGGTGTCATTATTTCTTCATCTTTCATCTTATTTTATTTTTTATTTTTTATTTTTGATGATTTAGATTTGAAAACTTAATTTTTTTAAAAGTTTATCTTTCGTTCATATAGCTTGTATTCTACATATTATTTTAGTGATTCTTGAACCTAAATTAATTGTCATAATTTTTTTTTTAATTTCAAAATCATTGAATTTCGAGTTTTGTAATTTGAGGCAAGTAAGAGATTTGGCATAATTCATGTTTTGAAACTTAAATTGTGAATTTCTATATCTATGTGCTACGTGTTAATTTGAATATTCTTTTACCATAATAAAAATAATGAAATTTAAATTTAAAATTTTATATAAACTATTTCAACTATTCATTACTAAATTAATGTTAATAACTTTGTTGAATTGAGAGTTTGAGGCACAAATCCCCATCAAAGATAGATTTAAATTTATAAAACTTTTTTTTTTCATTCCTTAAATTTGTAAAATACTACTAAGTTACTTGAGCTTGTTTGGATATTTTTAAATTTAAATTATATTTATAAATAATTTTTTAAAAGTAGTTTTTATTTTCTTATATTAAATTAAAATATCTTAATATTATTAAAAATAATTTATTTAAAGTAAAAAATTAATTCTAACATAAATATTAGAAGTTAACTAGTTTGAATTTAAAACAAATATACAAATATGCGACAAAATGTTAAGCATTTGAATTTAAGTTATAAAAATAATGATTATTTTTAAAATAAAATTAAAAAATTAAATAATCATACTCTTATCTTTATAAAAGAGTATTAAATGAGAGAGTAGCATTTTTTAAAAATCTTACTCTTTACAATAATAATTTTAATTTATATAATAGATGTTGATTCTTAAAAGGAATAACTTATTAAAATATTTTTTTTCTAAAAATAATAGGTAGAATACATTAACATTGTTCTGTGTAATGTTACTAATATATAGCTAACCTCATTTGAGGTTTCAATCTTAACGTAGTACTTGGTTTAAAAGAAGTAAGAAAAAAATTTAATGAAAGAGGAAAAATAATTTTAAATTTTATTGTTGTTATTTTAAACTAATAAGATTCATATAACAAATACGACCTCTTCCTATTTTAATTATCATTGTTGATGATACAAGGAGTAGCAGTACATGCAAAAGCAATCTAATGTCTAAGTTAATTTAGTAACAAGGATTATACTTTGCTACTTAGAGGAAAGTGAAGAATATCCTTTCATATGATTGAGACTTTTCTTTTATCTCTAATCTTTTGATAAGACTAGTTAACAGGAAAAGTTACCTCTTTAATTATAATAATTTGACGGTTAGTATCTTTTATAAATTATTAATTATTTTTAAGGATCTTAATAAGGTAATTTTTGAAATTCTTTTTAGAATGAGGTCAACAACTAGTTATTAAGTTTGGTTAGAGGAGAGGAAAAAAAATAATCCGATTTTTATTTGATTTACAAGAAAATAGATTTTTTTTAAAACACCCTTATTTTTATTATCCTTATTTCTAAAATATTATTTTAAATTATAAAATATACTTTAATTAACTAAATTAATTTTTCTCTAAATTATCCCACTTTTAGACGGGAGATAAAATTAAATTAAGAGGGACTTTGCCTCCTTCCATTCTTCTTTATTCTAAAAAATTGAACCAAATAAAGTGGCTTTGAAAAAATTCCTTTCCTCCTTTCCATTCTCGTACAATTAAATAATTAATATGTAAGTCATATTATAATTTTTTTGGAAAAATTATATCTAGAAACCTTTTACTCTAACCTGACTCATAAACAAGTTTTTCCCCCCTTTTTTATCAAATAAAAATACCATTATTTCCAAACATCTTACTATGACTTCTAAGCATGTCAACTAAAATGAAATTGATCTCATTTAAATAGTATTCTCTATTAGGTCAGGTTTTAACCATTCCTAAGGAATCACATGTATAGTTTTGATACATATGGAACCCTTTTAAACAGTATTCTCTATTCAACCATTACTTGTGGCTTCGAATACAACTAAATTATTTGTTCAACCAGCATGCTTGTAATACATTTTGAGGTTAAAACCAATTGTCATAATACATACATACATATATATATATATATATATATATATATATATTATTTTCTTCATTTTCAATATCCGAGTAAACAAATTATCATGGAAATTTTATTAGAATGTTGGATTTAATCAATGTGGTTTCTTCAATATTTTTGTAAATAAAGATAGTATACTCAAATCACTAAAATATTAATATTTGTTCATATATATTTAATATGCTTAACATTTTCCTTCTATTTTTAATAATTATTATTCTTACTTATTAAAATTAAAAAATTACACATAAATCCTTCCATTACTCATAATTTTAGAATTAATTTTTTTATAAAATTATTTTTCTACATCATTAATGTATTAATATATTTTTCGTTTTTAGTTGTTTTAACCGTAGTTAATCTTTCCACGTACATGAATAATGCTCCTTGACCTGAGTTAAAGTAATTACCCTATCTAAAGTGAAGCATTGTTCGAACTTTTCATCTCATTTATTGGGCAGGAATGGTTGTGGTGCAAAGTTGAGTTCATATATGCTGTGGTGGATTTATATGCCTTTTCATGAAGAAAGCAAGTAAACTGTATAGGTTATTTTGAATGCATTTTATCTCCTTGGTTGTATTGGTCCATGGTTGTTTTTTGTTTTTTTTACTGGATGAATGAGCTAAAAAAGTGAGCAAGTAGAAGGACCTAGACAAATATTAGTGTGGTGTGGTTACTTTGAATTATTTTTATCAATTTTCATGCGTAGTGTTGCTTTATTGTAGGTGTTGATTTTGCCATATGATCATTTTATTTTAGTGAAAAAATGATGTTGCAATCAGAATCTTCTTGTTCTGGTGATGGATTTTCAACTAGTATTAGGTATTGCTATTATGGACAAGCTGCAATGCTGAGGATGTCTTGGTTTTCTAAGAATCCTGTTTGGAGATATTAATGTTCAATCAATTAGAAGTGTTAATAGTAATGAAGTATGATTGTCGATCATATCATTAAATTAGGTATACCCTGTTTGTGTTATTTGCCACAAAAACAAACTTGATTTGATTTTTCAGGGTAGTATTTACTATGTTTGTGTTATTTTTTCCTGTAGACAACCCCACAGTGTATGTGGTAGGTTTCCAAGGAATGGTGAATGATAATGTTGGCCCATTTGTTTTATTTTTGTAATCACGGTGACCAAATTATAATTATTTTGAAACAGGTTACATATATCGTTTCATTTGGTAACTATTCTTGTAATACTAAAATGACCAAGAATATTGACATTATTATTGCCAAAGATTACTCGTTTGGTACTATTATTCAAATGCCAAACATTACAACCATACAAATCAATTGATTCATTCACTGTTGTAACTTACATAATTGGTAAAAAACAACGATTTTGAGTAAATAAAGAACAATATGGTCAAAATTTTTGCCTAATTGAAATGAAACGTAATAGTTTACATGTAAAATTTGGCACAAAGGTATGGTACTATCTTTTTAAGGTTTTGACATGTTCATTTCCTAATTAAAACAATGATAATAATTTGAAACAAACTTATATATTATGAAAAGTAAGCACAAAACATTTGGCAATCATAATTCAATTAAAACACATACCAATGTCAAAGCATAATACATAAAATAGTTCCATAAATAGTCAATGTTGTACCAAATTATTATCAAACTTAAAGAAACAAAAAAAAAAAAAAACTTGTTCGAAATTAATATTACCTAATTCCAAATTTAAAATTTAAATAGGAAAACTAAAAGCCTTTGCAAGTAGGTCCTCCCTTGATGTGTTGTATGGCCTGATTGCCAATTCTACTACCAGATGAAGTCTCGTCATCTCATCAATCTAGAAAAATTATAAAATAATAATTAGATAAAATAATTTTTGATGTTTTTACAAATTAAACATAAAATTACTCGAAAAGAAACTTACATGCAAGTTAAAATTAATTTCACATTGTTCCATCATCCATTATACTACCCATATGCTACAATCATTCCTGTCATAATAGAGTTGGTCAAAGTTGGGTTTTTAACAATCTTTAAATAAGGATATTATTCTGTAACTTACAAGTCATTGTCCTTAAGTAGACGATGCCAAAGTTCATCAACAACATCTTCGATGTGGAACCACAATCACTTAAATATAAATTGCTTAAAAAATGTGAAGGAATGGTATTAATAATTTTAAAAATTTACACTGTTCAAAATATAAAGTAAAGAAAAACTTAATTTAAATATACTTACAAAATCAAAAGATGTTGGCAGAAACCAATCACAAGTAGAAACACAGCGGAAATTATTGTCAAATGTTTTGAAACAGGAAACAAGGTCAAACACTTGTAAGAGGGACTATATTAGGAATACGAAAGTTTCATTAAAGTATTAAGTTATGTCTTTCATTTGGTTTTGTAAAAAAATTCTTAGGAATATAATTCCTATTTCACCAATTCTTTTTTTTTTTTTCAAACACTGAAAATTAATTCTTTTTCCTTGACAATAATCTGGTTGTAGGGTAACCAATATCTCTTTCCTAAAAAAGAGCAATAGGTAAATGTCATTATATTAGACTGAAATTGATCAACTTGTATGAAAGTTGTGTAGTGTTAAAATTAACTTTACTAATTGATCAAATCTTTTGCAATTGAACCAAAAATATAGGCAACAACTGACATATCTATGTTGTTGAACCTCATATCCCGCTTGTGTTTAAATAAATTTGTGATCCACTGCAATTTGTGAAAACAAAATATCATTCAAAATTTAGGTGAAAAATTGTTAAACAACTGTAGGGTTTAGATGATTACTTACATAAGGAATAAATGGGGCATGCATTATACCAAGTGTTTTGGGAATGCTTTTAATTTGATTAGTGATATAAAAACTAGTATTGGTGCCAATGGTATGCAAAATTTTGGGAGAATCAATTTTGTTCTAACATCATTAGTCAATCCTGATTGTTTATGGGTTGACTAGCATTTCTGCGCATAATGTTAGTTACCAAAGATAATGTTTCTTTGATTTGCTTTATAGTTTTTTCTAGGTGTTATACCTTTACCATAGTGCCTACAAAGAATGAACATTTGTTATTTTAAAAAAATTAAATTTTATAATGATAATGCTGAAGAACAGAGTATACCTTACATGATAAGGAGTTCAAAACCTTTAGCATATGACTTTCTAGTTCACTCTTTTCACGTGAAGATATTTTGATAAGCTATCAATATCTATTACACTATTCATTATAAAATTAAGAGGCATAATAACAATAAATTATGTTTAACTTATGACATGAAATAAATTAAATTTAATGTATAATTTATTGAAATAAATAGTTATAAAATATTAAAAATTACCAATTTTAATATTTTGGTTGATTAATAATGAAGTAATCAATTTATATTGGAATTAATTTAAAAAATACTAAAATTAAAATAAATCAATTTAAGTAATTATGATTTAAGATCTTGATGTTTATTTTAAATAAGAACATTATTTTTGATTATTAATTAATCAATTATATTCTATCTAATTTTAAAAATTAATAAAATTAAAAGAAGTAAATTTAGGTAATTAGAGTTTAGGATTGTCATGTTCATTTTAAAATTACTATACTTAGAATATTTTTTTAAGTAATTAGGCTTATCATGTTCATTTTAAAAATTACCAAAATTATTTTTATTAATTAATTAGTTTAAATTATAATTAATTTTAAATCATAAAATTAAAATAAATTAATTTAGATAATTAGAACTTAGGATCTTCATGCTCATTTTAAAAATTACTATACTTGAAATAATTTTTTTTAAGTAACTAAGGTTATCATACTCATGTTAAAATTTACTATATTTATAATATCTACGTTTGTATTTGATACTATTGGTATATAGAAGGACTAAGCTTCAATTACCAACTAAAGAGCAAAGGTTACAAGTAAATAAATTAACACCAAGCATATGCATAATGAGATATACACCACTTAATATAGCCTACAAATAACGTACGAATTCCACCATTTAATGTGTTTTAGTAGATTTACAACTGTAATTTAAAAAATATTTTTAATAAAATATAATTATTCATGATTTTGGTATTAATATAAAAAAAATTATATTAATTATTTTGAACATTTTATATTAATTATTTTAATAATATAAAAAATGATGATTTTTTATATCAATTCAACAATCAGTAAAAATTTTATTTTTTACATTGATTATTTTATTTTCATGATATAAAATATTTTTATATCAATTTTAAATTTAACTAAGGTAAAAAATTAAGTTTTTATATTAATTAAAAAATAATTAATATAATAAATTTTAATTTTTTTTACAATTTTACCCATCATTATTTTTAAAAAATATATAAAAAATTAAATATCAAGCATCAAAATTTATGAAAATAAAAAACATTAAACTAAAATAAAATTTAATAAAATCAAAATTTAATCCAAAAATATATATTTATATATTACTTTTATACTTTTTTTTTCTAATAGATTAAAAAATATTCCTAAAACATAATTCCAATCTCTCATCACCAATTTGGCCTGTCCATCATCCAATATCTCTATTAGAGTTGCGTATGTTTGCCTCACCATCAAATTCATTTTGAGAGATCAATAATGCTTATAAAAGAGGCATGATACAAGCCCATACATTTTTTACCTTCCACTCCAATCATGCATTCTCTACCACACCCTTCTCACATGTACATAACAAAAGCATTCCCTACTTAACTCTTTCTTATCTCAAAATAAAACAAATATACTAACTAATTCAAAAGGCCAAAACATGAGATTCAAAACGTGAATCTAGTTGAAAAAGCACATTTGGTGGTTGCTTTTGGACATAGGAAGAGTCAAAACAACATGCAGCAATTTGTAAATTAAAGGATAAAAAATTGAATTTCCAATCTCAACTAATTTTGACAGAATTCACTAGCACTAGACAAATTTTGAAAATTAGAATCTTTAATCACATCAAAAGCGAACCAAAATTCTCCTACATCCTTCCAATTTGATTCGAACTATAATATACAATAAAAAAATCACTGGCACCAACACTCTCTTGAATGCATTCCTCCATTGCAGTATAAGAATATAAAAGTTTACATATAAAGACATACAAGGTATATATGGTAAAAATGTAGCTATGAGAAAAGAGTGCAAAGATTGTAGCCAGAAATTAATGAGCTAATAGCAAAGGAAATAAAAGCAAGGAAAGCTAATGCAACAGAAGCATTGACCCTCTCTATGAATTCATCTTTCTCCCATTTGATTGCCAGTCATCAACCTCTGTTGCTGCAGATGATGCTGCTGATATCAGAAGATATGCTAGAACCTGTGCATAAAAAAAAGAGATTAATGTCATGCAAATTAGTAAAAATTTAATGCATGTTTGATTTAATTTATTTTGAATAAACAATCATTCAATTATTCTTTTTCAGTTTCCTCTGAAAGCTTTAAGAAATAAACTATTATTTCTCTAAATTTAAGCTTAAAAAAATGCTACCAGTTTGGGGAATGAACACTTAAATGGAGTCTAATATTTAAAATTCCAAAGCTTTTTAAAGCCAAGGGCATAAATTGAAGAAGTTGAGTCCTGTGTGACTTGCCTGATCCATGAAGAAATCAAAGTGATAACATAGGGGTGTTTGATTATTTGTCTTCCCATGACTAATTGATATGCCATATCACCCGCTTGAAACACTCTGTATGCAAATGTGATAACATTAACAATTCACAAACAAACAATACCTACCATATCAAAGAACTTTACCATAATGATTACAATCCATACCATAAACCAAGTTCCCAATTTCAATTTACCAAAAAATAATTCCTAATTTCAATAAATAAGCCTCCAACAAATCAAACATATATTTAACAAGGTTTCAACGAAATTGTAACAATTGATAATGTGTTGACTCAAGTTACAACCACACAAATAACTTAAAATCCAAATTCAGAAACTTAAAAACCAATATATGATAAGCTAATCTTTGAACCCAATAAAAGAAAGAAAAAAATTTGTATTCCTTGTAACGATAAAAAAGCCACCACTTCAACTTTGAGTCTTATTTGTAGCATTAGTTCTACTTTAGTTCTACGTATTGATGAGTAGTCAACTTAAGTAGATTTCATCCATCTTTTATAAATTAAATTGGTAGAAAATATTATTATTTGTAGATGTTTTATAGCACAAAATATGTAATTACAAGGAATATTTTGATATTCAAACAATTTGTATTAACAAAAAAATGCCAACTCTTTATTCAAATGTAGAGTAGTATACTCTTTATTTAGATTTCCAAATACATTCATCTTTATCATAACATCAACTTCACACTCAACTCTATTTGCGGAATCAATCTCATCTTTTACCTTCTTAAATTTTTGTAAGTGTAAATTTTAAAAGTTACTTTCTCAAACATGTATAGCGCAATTGAGATTAGAGGAAAATAATAGAAAGATTTAAAATCAGATTGCAACTCATTATGTCTATATTATTTCATAACACACTCCAAATTATGTATCTCATTATGTCTATATTATTTCATAACACACTCCAAATTATGTATCAAATCAACGAGACTGCTCTTATTTTTCATATACTTTTAATGAAAGAGTTTATACCTTTAAACAAAGAAATGATTCTAATTCCATAAAAAAAATCTATCATGCAAATATGTGAATGTCCATATATTTTTTAGCTTATACATCTTTCTTGTTTATTTATTCTTCCCAAGATCATATTTATCAACAATTATCTTCCATTCTTCCTTCAATTTCTCTGCATTATAATTATAGTAAATCAGCTAATTAAAATCTTCAAAAAAATTCCTACTCTTAACATTCTCCATAACATTTTTCTATATATGTCATGAACATAATTTATGACAAGAATTTGAAAAGACAATCCGAATAGCCTCTCTCATAGCGTGATCTCCCTAAATTACAACTTTATTCAGATGCTTATCAAACATTGTTTCATAAAAACTTTCCAAAACTCATCTATATGTGTATGTACTTTTATCGTAAGCTAATGCAAACCCAAAAATTATTATCCCATGATGATTATATCCATAAAAAAATTACCAATGTCCTATTGTATTTGTTTTTTATAGGTGGTATCAAATGCCACCACATTGTCAAAACATTGATTATCAACTTTGCAACAACCATTTGCCCAAAATAAATTTTGCAATCTCCCATCATAAGTAGTTATAAAGTTTGAGAAATTCATGTCATTATTGTCTGTCTTTTTTTGCAAATAACAAAGCATCAAATGTATTACCATCCTTTATTTTAACTCTATTTTTCTTGTCAATATAATTATATAAATCTTTTTTTTATAAAAATCAAAACTTGAATGTCCACCTTTTTTCCTAAAATTAAACCTTAAATATGTGACATTTGAACACCATGCAAATGCAAACTATTTACTTGAGTTTTATCATCATAATTAAGTGACCATATGTAGGTATTAAATGAACATGGTCTTGTGGGGTCAATTCACGGTTATGGAAATCAACAAATGCTAATAATTTTTACTTAAGTAATTTGTGATCAAATTTAATATGAAATTTTACTTTCCAATTAATCCTAATCAATGGTCTAGGACCTTTGTGATGGTTAGTTCTAAAATTGTGTTTCTTATGTCTATAATCTTTATGGTTGCAAACCATTTGCCTTATATTTATAACACATATACAATTCCTTTCAACATTATCTTTTGAAGCAAAAAAAACCTTTAATTCTATCATAAAGTAAATAAAATTCAACCACTTCATTTTTACAATTGAATTCTAACCCGTATATGTCATCATTATATAAGAAATTTACTATTTTCTTATAGCTATACTTTTCCACGTGATCACATCTACATTATCAGATTTTTTTAATAATTATATTATTATTTATTAATTACTATTTTTCTTTTATTCTTTTATGTATATAGTAAATCTACAAACAAATAACAAGAAATTTTTGAAAATATAACCTAAACTAAAAAAATAAATTTTTTTTAATGAATTGAAACATAAAAATAAAAAATACAATACAAATAAATATATACAAACAATAATCTTTTAAATAAAACTACAAATCATTAAAATTTACAAAGAAGTTCATTAGTACCACGGTTTATCAACTAAAAAATCTGCAACAAAATTGGGAATGAGGTCTAATAAAATCCAATAATTTCAATGATATCTTATATAAAAAAAAATCTAGATACAAATTAAACCAAATTTTTGTTACCATTACAAACACAAAATTTTGAAATAGCAATACGAATAAATTAAAGAAGCCCAAATGCTTTCAAATAAACGAAAAAAATCAATAAAGTGAATAAAAAAATTGATCCACCGGTACATATAAAATACGAAGTTTTGAATTTAGGAAATTAGGGGAAGCAAGATGGTTCACAATGTACACCAAGACAACGATGATTTCTATGCGACTACAGGGTTGAAATGATTTCACCTGGGTTTAACTCATATCACTAACCTTTACTAAAGTTAATGCTACATATAGTAATAAAATTATTCAGAATATTAACTATGATTAAAATAACTAAAAACAAAAAATATTAATGCATTAGTAATTTTAAAAAATAATTTCATGAAAAAATAGTTCAAAAATTAGGAGTAATAGAAAAATTTATATATAATTCTTTTAATTTAAATGGGTGAGAATAATAATTATTAAAAGTAGAAAAAAAATTCTTACCACATTAAATATATATAAATAGATATTAATATTTTATTAGTTTAAATAGCCTATTTTTAAATTTACAAAAGTATAAGAAAAATTGATATTTTAATTTGTATGTAGTAATTTTGCTTGATTCTGTAATTTATCTGTACATATGAGTTAGAATATATATATATATATATATATATATATATATATTAATTTAATAATTTTTTATAAAA
Organism: Canavalia gladiata; assembly: GCA_037954105.1. Taxonomy (NCBI): domain Eukaryota; kingdom Viridiplantae; phylum Streptophyta; class Magnoliopsida; order Fabales; family Fabaceae; genus Canavalia; species Canavalia gladiata. The sequence continues at coordinate 38,269,876 of CM075664.1, read as the reverse complement.
TATAAAATTTATTAATCTAACTGTTGAATTATATTATAATATTTTTATAATTATATTTATTAAATTTTAAAATTTTAAATATTTATAAATATATTATTCAACTATTAAATTAATATATATTTAAATAATATATTAAATATTAAAATAAAATTATACAATAAAATATTATTAATTTTTTTTATAAAATTTTATCTACATAATCTATTTGATTAAAACTTTTAAATCATTGATTGATAAATTTTATAATTTATAAAAAATTATTAAGTTAATATAAATAGTAAAATTTATTAATTACTATCAACATATATATATATATATATATATATATATAATATGTCTCTTATAATTAAAAAAATAAAAAAAATCTCAGTACAATGTAGTATGATATATATGAACTCATGCCATTAGAAAAGGTTTTGGTTATTTGAACTTGGTTGATCTCAACTAGTGTAATTTATATAAATAATTTTTTTTCATATTACATGCATGTTTTACAAATTGATGTGCAAGTTAAATTGTTATAATGATCCAGTTTACTTAAAAAAAAAATCACAACTTTTATTGGTACTTTTGCATACCGCATATTACTCCTCTCAAGCATACGCTGTCAGCACAAGACACCTCCACATCGATCGTGCTTAACAATTAACATGACTATAATGTAATGGGTATAGCCTTATCTTGTTCTTATCAAATAGCTGTTTAACCATTTTAATAGAATATATATATTTGTACAATATTATTTATTTTAATATATTTTAATTTAGTAATTATAATTTTCTTAAAAAAATTAATATATAAAAAATAATAAACATACATTCTAATGATTTAATAATAAAAAAATTAAAATAATTTTATATAAAAATTCTAATTCAAATCTTATTGTTTCTGATTTAATTTCGTATTATATTTTATATTATAAAATTATACGTTCTAATCATAGTTATATCCTATTATATTTTATTTATTTTTATATTTTTTTATTATATCTTAATTTTTCATCATTCAATATATTTAATTTTAAGATATAAAAATATTAAAATCTTAAATATAACATATAAACACATTGCACCGATGTAAATCGACAATTTCTCATCTCAATATAGTCAATAAAAGTAGCTAGCTAGTTTTATATAATGTAGATGCCAAAAGAAAAATTGGTCAATAAAGTTGTGGCATGCTTTTGAATCTGTTTTCAAATGACGACTGCATCCTATCTTTCTATTTTAACTATTGTACCATTGACATTTTTATTCAATAATTTAATCTAAGCCAGTTCTGTGAGAATAGGTGTGAATCATTTCTGATTTTGATCTGTTTCATTACACTTAGGTAGCTTTTCTGATCAATGTTTTCCACTTTGCAGAATCCAAGGAATACAATGAATTAACAATATTCGTGACAAAATAGGGTATAGGACAAAAGAGACAAATTAGAGACAGTTCTCGTGGCTTTGCCAATCCAACCCTTGCCACGTTCAGAAACGGGTCCTTGCATATTTATAATTTTTTACTTTATTTTTCTTTAAAACATACATATATTTAGAATTTTTTACTTTATTAAGAATTATATATTGTATTTTTTATAATTTCTTAAAATTTTTAAAAATATAAATAAATATATTTAAATGATTAAAATATAGAATATAAATATATAGATTAAATAAATATAATTAATTATTAAATAGTTAAATGAAATAATAAAATAATTAATTTTAAAAAGTAAAATATAGAAATTAAAAAATGTTAGATAAGATATATTTATAAATAAATATTACTTTAATATTTTTAATGGAACAACTTTAATATAATAGATTTTTATTATAATTTCTATATTTTCATCTTTTTCTGTATATATATATATTAAATAATAATTTGTATGTTTATAAGATAAAATAATGATTAGTTTATATAAAAATTTATTTTATTTTAAATTTCAAAAATATAAAAAAAATATTAAAAATTCTATAATTATAAATAAAATAGAAATAAATATAATATATTTTGATATATATTACAATAATTTTTCGTGTATATATATATATAGCAAGGGTTATTTGACTTAAATAATTTGTTCCTCATGTTCGATGCGGACTACCTTCCCTGTGAAACCCACAAATCTAGTTATGGGAAAGAATTTATATATTTTTTAAAAAATAGAATGGGTTAATTTTGAATTTCATTTTAGATATAAATAATGAAAAAATTACTCAAGTGTTTAACAGTGATAGATGTTCATGTTCGGTAACATTTAATGATTCCGAAATATAGATATATATAAATAGCTTTATATTTTTAGACATGAATAGGAGGAAACATCTCCATCCATTCCAAATCAGACCATCATCATTTTTTATTTTTTTTATCGGATAGCCTATATGCTGATGTAATGTAATTAGATATAGATAGAGATAGAGATAAAGATATGAGATTAAGTTAAATTTTAAGTATTTAAATTTAATCTATTTAAAAATTTTAAAATTTGAATTGTTATTTGTTAATTTTTTTTTTAAAGTATAACCTGATTTAAAAGCTATAAATCTGTTTAAAAGTTTATCTTTTAAAAAAAATTAATAAATATACTTAAGGTCTATATAAATAATTGATTATAAAGATATACAAACTTAAAATTTATAAGATAAAAAAGTTATTAAATAAGTCTAAAATATATATATATATATTATATAAATAAAATATAAAATAAATATTATACAAATATAAATATATAATATATAAATATAAATAAGCTTATAATAGGTTAAACAGATTTTTTTATAAATATAAGTCTAACTTGTTTATCTAAGTTAAACTTTAAACAAATTGAACAACCTTATTTACTTTCATCCTATATCATTGGAACATTTCATACAATATTTTTGTGGTATATGTGGGTAACATAAATATCCAATTCATTTTTAAAACTATAAATAACATTTATATTTTATGATGCTTAATAAAAAATTAATTTAATATTTTTATTTATATAATTATATAAAAAATAAAAATTATTTATGTAATTAAAAATAATAAGCAATATTATGTTATTAGATAATTATAAAAAATATTAAATGAAATTTATTAAATTTAAAAGATATATGTAACATTTTCATCTTAAAATTATGCCAATAAGAATTAATGATAAAATATTTATCTATTTAAATAATTTATTTTAAAAATTAAATATATGATAACTTGTTAAAATTAAATATGAATCCATTATTTAAATTTATAAATTTTTTAAATCGATGTTAACTTTTTAGCAATTTTTTTTAAATTATTCATCTAAACATATAAATAATACAACATATAAAATATTAAAATTTAATGCTAAATTATATAGCATAATATAACCTAGATAAGTACAATATATTTTAAATGAAAGATTCATCTTTTATAGAAAGTATTGATTTTCATATTACTATATAATGTCTAATTAAACATATAGAATATATTGCCTCGTACTATAGTACCCCAAGTATTATATAGGATTTTATTTTATTTTTACAAAATCTTGTATGATCTAACTCTACACTACACTAGACATCTTAAAAAGGAGAAAAGGGACACAATTCATGTGAGCTCTTTTCATTATTTGTGCATCTCAATGCCTTATTATATCCACATATATATTAGTTTTCATGTTGTTGGTAGCTTTTTTTAGGCTTAATTTACTCGTTCAATATATGATCAAATGAGTAAAAATAGGATTAAATATATTTTTATTTTTTAAAAATTTTTAAATTTAAATTTTAATCTATATTTTTAAAACGTTTAATTTGATCTTTTATTTTTTAAAATAGACTATATTTTAATTTTTAAAGTAACTTATGTTTAATATATAATATATATTGATATATTAATAATAAAAGATTAAAAGTAATTTATCTTAAAAAATTAAAATTAAAAATAAAATTTTTAATTTTTAATTAAAAATATATTTAATTCATAAAAATAAATACGCTTTATATCAAATTTTAATAACGAATAAACATTGGTAAAATAAATATAAAATTAATTATATTAGTATTTAAAAGATAAAATTATTTTTTTAAAAGATAAATATTAATTATTTTAATTTTTTATATAAAAAAGTTGATATTATAAAACTAAAGCATCTGGGAGGAGGGAGGGAGATCTGATCCATTCTTTTTTATTTTCCTTAGTTGTATTTTTGGTTGCTGCAATGAGATTCTTCAATGTAAACTTTTACTCAGCTCAATATTGAACGTTACCACTTACCAACTTGTTCTTCTCTCACACACACTAATCAATGTTATTAACATGCTCTTTCACATTATTTTATATAAATTTTTGAATGAATTTCATTAAATAATTTAGCTCATTTTTATTTAAATAAGACTAACAAAAAATAATAAATTTATATTAAAAATATAAAAATATTCTCTCCAATTCCTCACTACATAGTCATAAAACAACTTAAGAAAATAAATAAATTAAGAAATATGCAGGCTATGAAACTTAAGTCATATTTTTAATACATCCTAATTTTTTTAAAAAAATTAAATATTTTGTAGATGTATATTTTGTGATAATTTATTATTATCCCAAATTATTTCAATGATAAAACACGGAGAAATTAATTGAAGGAAATAAAATAAGATATCGCATATGCAAGTCATATAGTCAAGTTCTCTATTTGTCTCCAGTCACCAGAGTGAAGTAAATGTTATAAGAAAATTTTATCCAATATTTTTAAGATATTGGTTAAAAAGTTAAATTTTTTTTATTAAAAATATTATAATAATTATAATTTTTAGTACATTTTGATCTTATTTTTAATAAAAAATTATTTTTAATTCTTTACATAATAACTTTAAAATACAGATTAGCAAATTCTAATATTATTATATTCTTTGTAAAAAATATTGAACCTCAAAACCTTTTTGATATTAAAGTTACGTGGTGTGGAAAAATATTTTATAATTTTTATTTGTAAAAATATTTAATTTATTTTAAATTTTAAATTTTATAAAAAACAATATAATTTTTTTTTACTATTTTTATACAAAATTTAAAGTTAAAAAATAAAATAAATAAAATAAAATTTTATACATAAAAATAAAAAATAAGAAACATTTTCATAACCCAAACATAGCTTAAATTGACGCATTATTCTTACCTTAAAATTCTGAATATAAAAAAAAATTAAAAAATGAAGTTGGTAATAATAGGCACTTGCGCCCTTCGTGGGTTTTGTCTGCTGTAGAATATTTCATCTAATCTAATTTTCATAATGATGTGTCAATCATCAATTTAAAAAATTGATCAACATCAAACTAGTTAATCCCTTTCAAAAAACGAAAACATATCATTAGTTAAGCAAGCAGGGAAGAAAAGAAATGGAATAAACTAAACAAAATAAAATAACTCGAGGATACTCATAATATTTCACAAGAATTTGTACAACATTGATCTGTGACTAGTGACAATAATATATCGTACATACATAAAAAAGATAGAACGATATATTATTAATGAACTTATTAATATCATGTGATTTCATTCCATTTGACACCTTGAATTCCACCAACCCAACTCCAAAAAATTCCCATATTGGTGGTACTTATAACCATTTCTTCTCTCTCTCTTTTTTTTCTTATTCTTGTGATGAATTTTTATGTAATGCAACAAGCATTAGGATTTTCATCACTGAAGAGTTGAGGAGGTGGTGTCCTTTCAATGACATAGAGTGGTGGATAGTGATAATAGTACATCATCCTCTTCATGCTTTCATCATCAATGTTAGCCACCACCACATTATTCTCTTCTTTTTTGGCTTCTTCTTTGCCTTCTTCACCACCTTTTTCTTCTTTGTTGTCACCACCCTCTTCTTTTTTGGGTTCCTCTGGTGGTTTCTCCTCTTCTTTCTTCTCTTCAGGTTTAGCTTCTTCTGCTGCAGGTTTCTCACCTTCTTTACTCTCTTCTTTCTTTTCTGGTTCAGGTTCTGGTTGAGGAACTATCTTGGCTTGCTTTTTGGTGCGTCTATAGACATAATCCACTAGCTTGTTTGCATCCATGCTCCCAGTCACAATAACCTTCCCTGTGCTAAACTCTGTCAATGCTGTTTGAACTCCTACATTAATCAACACAAGTTATCACATTAATTATAAATAAATATGACATTGATTAAATTCTTATACACTTCTTTTGTCTTATATATCTTAAGCCTCCAAGGCAAAAAGACAAGATTAAAGTATCTTTTTGCTAAACTTTGATTTATTTGCCTTAAGGAAAAGTTATTCTGATTAACTTTTATAAAACTCTATCTTTTACTTTTTTTTTTATTGAAGAATATTATAATATTTATTTGGTTTCTGTAAACACATAATATAAAAATATCAAATATATTCTGTTAAACATTTCAAATTACTTAAAAGTATGTTTCAATCAGCTTCACCTTTTAAGGCATAAAATACACAAGACTAAAAGAAAGGGCTAAATAAGAAAATTTGTTAGGTGAATAGCAATATAGCATGAATGAATTTTAAATCTATGTTTTTTTTTTAATTGTATTTGTATAAGAGTTAAAGTTGTTTCATTGCTTCTAATGGTCAAATTTTGGCTATCTTAATGGAAATCTCTTCACTCTCTCCCCCAAATTTCTTTCACTTTTTGAGGTGCAATCTCATACAGAACATGGGGCCTTGGGACCCATGTCACATAATCACTAACCAATTTGCACAAAAGAACGCTACTTTAGAGGGTCCAGCTTAAGGTGCTGACTAGGCATACTGATATATACAATGCATGAAAGGATGACATGCCTAAATTCCGGTGTGATGATTCATCCTTTATGGGATCCCTTTGATATATTTTATATTGTAAAATGGTTCATGAAGTTGATTGTCACAGTCACAAAACTGCATTTGGCACCACAAAATTTAATCATTACAAAAGCAGTTCTCTATTTATTTCAATTTTTTACCTGTCCTTTTCTAAGTTACAATCAACAATGTGGCCATCATACTGAAATCAAGAGAAAAATGGTACCTCTCATTTGTAGTATCTTCCTCTTAAGTTGCTCAGCACAGGCCTCACAGTGCATGTTTACATTAAGTTCCACAGTAACTGGTCCACTAACCTGGAACATCAGCAATTACTCTTTGGTGATTAACTGTTTATATGGAATTAGCTTTCCTTTGCTTATTTTGGTCTTAACTAAAGAAGAGGAAAATTATTGTGATACCTGAGAATTGACAACTTCAGGGATAGGTTCTCCTTCTGCTGCAGGCAATGGAGATATAACATTGGCTCTTCTCTTTGTTTTTTTGGTAATAATGTCGCAGATAGCTTGAGGCTCCACTATACCCTTTATGGTCACTTCATTTTTAGACATGTCAATTACCACTCCTTCAACTCCTGTTAGAAGATAAATACAAAAGAAAATAATGAGTGCACAAGCATGCATGACATTTGGAAACAAAAAGAAAGATGCCATCTAACATATGTGAACCTCTTATTTTCATAATATATCTCTCAATTTTCTTGGCACATCCCACACAATGTAAGTCCACAAACAGCACACATGGAGAAGGTGGTTTAGGCTCTTCCTTTTTCTCCTCTGCTGGTTTGTCCTCTTGTTGTTCTTCCTTCTTTTCCTCTGCTGGCTTTTCCTCTGGCTTCTCTTCTTTCTTCTCCTCAGGCTTGGCTTCAGCATTCGGCTGTTCCTACTCAATACAAAAGAGGAAACACATCTAATAAGTACAAGAAAAAACACACACTATCATCAAGATAAAACATGTTACTAAGAAATCATAATGCCAGCAACAGAAGGATTATGATCACCTGTTTTGCTTCCTCTCCCATCTTCCCTATGAATGAAGACTGAAATATCAAATTACTATGCTGATTTTGGAAAAATGGTCCTTGGACATGCAAAAGATGGAGAGGGTTTAACTAAGTACTGAGAAGTCAGTGATATTATAAGGAAGGAAGGAAGGAGTAGGAGTATGATAGATGGCTGGTGGGTTATTAGCTTATAAAGTTAAACTGAGTGATTCCTTATCACATGCACTGCCACTAACTGCAAAAGGAACCTCTTAGTTTAATATTTCTTTTCAGAATTCTTTTCAATCTTCAAGGGTAGTGAAGGTTGAAGGGGTGAACCAGTGGAGCAGGCTTAGCAGATTTATAGACCAAGGGGGGAATTAATAGTGAGGCCAAGTGGGAAAGAGAGAAAGGAAACTTTGAAAAAAGTATTATACTTCAATTGTCCACCGACTAGTAGATTTTTGATGACAAAGTGGTGAAGTGTCATTCTGTCAGATATGCATGGCATATGTGTAAGTGTAGGACCTTATCAGGAACAACCTGGAGGCCTACCTAGGTGTGGATCTATAGTGTCAGCACCTATTCTTAATCTTAATACTAATTTTACTCTTAGCCTTCTTTTTCTTTCTTTGTATCTGTGGTTACAAAATTACTATATTACTAAGCAAATGACAATGCACTACCTAAGCTAAAATAATTAACCATGTGGCATCAAGATTCTTTCTGTCTATTTTTATTATAAAATTCTTTATACAGTTTATTAGACAACTTTTAAATGGAGGTTGGTTCAGGTATATGCTACAGTTAAAAGGAGTTTAGCAAGAAGAGACTGAGTTTGTTTATTTTAAAGAAAACGTTCGAGTAACAACATAACAACATTTTAATTGAATATCATTGAGAATCTTTACATGCTAACAACATACATGCAGGCATTTTAAATTAAAATATTAACTCATTGTTTATCTCAGAAAAACAAATAATTTTTTTTCTTTTTTCTTGTTGAGTAATCATTCTTCCTTTATTTAAGCATCGGCCATGTATAAAGCTTGCTTAGGCATAACTGCTGCCATTTTAAATTGAATATTATTGAGAATCTTGTTGAGTAATTGAATATTATTGAGAATCTTCACATGCTAACAGCATAACTGCAGTAATTTTAAACAATTGAAAAAAATTAAAATTTGTTCTTTTTTCTTGTTGAGTAATCATTCTTCCCCCAATAAGCATCAGCCACGTATAAAGTTTGCTTCACCTAAGTACAAATTAAGATACTTTCATGAAAGACAAAGTGCCATTTAGATTTGTTAAAGATTAGATTAAACATTTATTTATAGATGAATCACATATCACAAAGATGACTAGAGTTTGTCCAATTAATGAAAGAATAGTGCACATAAATCGTTCAAATTTATTTATTTATCTTTTAAGGTCAAGTTGAGGTATGCGTTCGCTCAAATGATTAGACATCAGCAAAAAACTACAGATACATTGTAATAACCTGAAAAATGATATTAAATACTTGTTTCCCTTGGAGTTATACATGAGTTTGACCATGTAGTATAGATTAACGAGTTGAAGAAAGAGCATGTAACAATCAAACAAGCCAAATATCATGAATGTGGGGACAGATACATTATAAGTGAAAATGAAATTAGTTGATACATTTGCTTTTACACGAATTGGAGCTTAAGCAATGCATTTCTAAGTTTCATGAAATATGATTGGGATGGATGACACATGGGGATCAGAGAAATTTCTTTACATTTTGCGTGTAAAAAACTAATATAATAAAGTGATCTCACGTGGACTGTTAGTGACCTTTCTAGTTTCTATGACAAGGCTTTCTCTGTTATGTATCCTTTTCATTTCCTACATCACTAGCACATTGGATTGTGAAATGCCTCTTTTTCTGTTTTTTATTTTTCTGGTCTTACCAATCAATCTGTTCTTCCTCTATTAAATGTAGTAACCAAATACTATATAGCATAAAGTTATGGGGCAAGCTTTCCATGGAGCATTAAAAGTTGTGTCCTTACCAAACTATGCTAACCTATGGATGGTTTGGATTGGTAAGTTTCTTCTTCAATTATATTCTCTTTATAAGGAAACATGAAAACCATCTTTTCTAAACTGGGTTGGTCTCAACATGCTTAATAGAAAAGTTTTTGACTTGATTAATGCTTTCTTTTGGAACAATGAAGAAAGAAGAGTTCCAACTTACTAGGTATATGGAGTAACACGTGGAGATGACTCATCATTGTGCACTAAAAAAGGCTACTTTTACTACCCTATGGTTAATTTGGTGAGAGATATGAACCACAAAATTGAAAGTTTAATAAATTCCACCAACCAACACATCTATTTGATGCAAAGATAAGCAAAGTCCAGCCAAAATGGACTACAACCCTTTGATATAATATAAAGTGGGAAAATAGATTTTGGACATGTGGGTAGGTGTCTAAAACATTGAAAGGAAAGATGATTAAGGGGGTCCTAATCAAGGTATGGTCCCTTCTTTTGTTAGCTTGGCCGGTTAAGAAGAATCTAGATGGTTGCTTAGCTTGATTAGTAAAGCAATTATACTCAACCACACCTATTCTTTTTCTTGTTACAAAATGTATTTATATCTATTCACAATTTCATTATGAATTTATGAAATGATTTTGGGACTATTGGCGTCTTGTCATTTGCTTAACAGAATCTTTGCTTTATAGTGGACACTTACTCAGCTTGTGAAGAAATATTAACCAAAAGGGAAGAGAATTCCATGTGTCCACTCTGTTATTTTCAGTTAAAAGGAAATAAACAAAATGATTAAGAAAGATTTAAAGGTAGGATCTGGTTTAAGGCCAGCCTCAAGGGATAATGGACATCAAAGAATTGTATCCATCAGTTTTTGGTCAATAAATTCTTCCAAAATTTAATTTTCCACTTTTCATTGGAATTTAGACTACTACTAGGGGTATAATTAGTAAATAAACTGCCTATCCCTATCAGAAATATATTTTGTCCATTCCCAATGAATTATAAAATTGGAAATTTCATATTGAGCTATTCTCTGGTGCTTATCATTTAAGAAGCTATGTTAGGACACTGCATGACACTCAAATATTTTTAGATGCATTTTTATAAATTTTTTTATTTTATTTTTAAAATTTTTAACCTTCTTTTAGTGTATAATGACTCATACTCATTTTCAAAACTAGTTCTTTTCAGTGATTCAAAATTTGTATTTTATATTAACTTTAGATTAATTTTATACATCATATTATGGTCGTATCATATTCTATAATTTTCTATATTTGTCATATGGTATTTGTATCCTGTGCCTTCCAAGCTTAACACCATTGAGATCTCTCATTGTAGCTTAGAAATTTACATCATGCTTGTGTTATACATCATAAATAAAGAAAAGGTGAGTGCCTGTCACTATATTACAAAACAATGCAGAACATGAATTTTCCTATAAGTGTTGGCCCAGCTAAGCATGCAGATGTCTGGTGGTTCTCAGATGGATGTTTTCTTTCTTTCATCTTTTTTTTTGTTAGTTTTTATCATGTGAACTTTGAATTGCTTTTGAAGCAAAGATCTCCAATTCTGTATGATTATATGACAGAAATCTCAACGACCAAAAAAATTGAGGTAAGGTACAAATCATTGAGCAATGTATTATTAAAGATACAGGTACTAACACACCACATTATTACATAAGAAATATTATTGAAGAATCTAATGGAACATGAAGACATTATTGAGAATTGGCCGCCAACTCGTTAGTTCTCTAGAATACATTATCAGCTACAAGAAAAACAAATGCTGGGATATAGTGAAGATACTGAAGGACATTGTTTCATGTATGAAGGAACATAATATTGAAGTAATGTGAAGCACTTTCTCCATTTCAAAATGATTGTCCTTTACGGTTACTTAAAAAAAATTAAGAAAAATAATAAATAACTTGAAGAGTGGAATATATTTACTGCATTATCTTTATTAACAAACTTTGTCTTAAAAAATAAAAATTACTATTAAAAGAAGTGTTAAGAAAAGAAATGAAAAAAAATGATGCTTTGTTAAAATTCTAAAAGAAAAATAATTTTGAAAAAAAAAATGTTTTGTTAAAACGACAATCATATAAATCTGAGGAAGCATATTTTTTAGCCCATAATTTTTTTATGTACAATAAATATAATAAGATTTAGAACTAGAATTTCATGTACATTTTCTGAACTCCCATCAGCAGATCTATCTTATTGACTTTGTTCAGTCTATAAGGTGAGTACTAATTAACTGATGTACTTTTCCATAATGCTTTAGGTCAATTAATGTTATATATACATTTAGGCTAAAAGTGATTCAAATATTAGACACTGAAAAAATTCAAATATTAGATAATACAAAAACAAAGAGAAAAGGAGAGAAAGGACATTTGATGCACCGAGTAAAGAATATACTATTCTGTGATCTTACAGGGATGAGGGAACAGGAAGTTTACTGTCTAAGAGTACATTCAATATGGTCTACTTTTCAACAATGTCTCACCTTAATGTATCAGGGAGTGATGTGGGGCTGAGGGCAAAAAGAATCCATATGAGTCAAAATAATTTATCAGTGCAATGAACATGTTTGAGAGGGCACATGGTGTGGGTCACAGTTTCTAAAACCACTTTTTCTGTGGGTATAACTCAAATTATATCTGATATGCAATAGGTATAACTTACATTACAGAACTAATATGCAATCTTATGAGGAGATGCGAAGTTCTATATTACACATGAGTCTTCAACCAACCTGTGCAACCCCAGTAACAAGATAGTTTCATCAGAATAGAAGCCTAAAACTTTTAAGGCACTATGCATATGGGTCCTTGTCACTTATATGTTGCTCAACATGGTTGTTCCATTCAATATGGGACTTAATCAACTTGGAACTCCAACACTACTGAAAAGACTTACTCATCAAGAAGGAGAGAAAGGAGTGAATAGATCCCGCTTTCTCATTTCTGACTTCAATGCTAAACACTATTCCAGGAATTACTTCTCCATGAAATTTCTTCATTTGCCATTACTTACTTTGTCATTCCAGTGAAGTATTCTTCTTTCCTATCAATATAAGAATTGGATTTGTGCTCTGCTTCCTCTTCATCAGTAACCTCCAATCTATCCATTTATAATATATAAAAGTTAAAGTGTAGACTGTGATGCTGAAGCAATATCTTAATTTCCATATATTATGAGATTTTGAAAGAATTTCATATTAACTTGTACTTAGTCCCTCTAGCTGCCATTAGGATGGGATTCTGGCTTTTGAGTAACTAATATGCAAAGTTACACGTTATACTCTTGGTGCATTTATGCATGATTCTATTATTAAGATGTTTATTATGGGTTGTGTAGGTTTTCTTTTCTTTCTCTCTTCTCTCTTTTCTGTTACCAAAAGGAATTATCATCAGGCATTACATAAAAAATTAACATTGATTGCGGAAATTACTGTCCAATAAAGGAGGGAGTTGAAGATGCTGATTGACAAAAGAGGAATTGGGCTCAATGCTCAAGAGTTTCTCAGACAGTGTAGAATTTCAAAAGAAAAAACTGAAAATGAGGTAAAATATTTTTCAAGGACATATTACCATTCACGAAAAAAAAAAAAGGAAAATCAATTTATGTTGAAGGATTTGAATAGCATTGCACATCAGTATCAGGCTAATCTTCTTTGTTCTAGCACTCTAATTTGATTATTCTGAAATGTGAATTTGTGATATAATAAGTTTCTATTATTCCAGTGGTTTCAATCATTATTTGTGCTTTTGCTGATTTTTTTGTCCTGTTAATGGCCATTTACAATCTTCATTCATTTCAATAAAAATATCATGTTCTAATTACATTAGTTGAATCCCAGTGTTGCATTTATAGCTTACCAGGAAAAGAATCCGAAGTTCACTCGCACTGCATTTCAATTATTCAGTATGTACTGTTCAAGCATTGTTGACAATGATTAATTAGATAAAAATGTCATTAGTGTCAGCTTATTAGAATTTTATTTCCAGCCACAAAATTTTCAACAATTTCTTCCCGACTAATGTCAACAAATCTAAACTATTCTCAGCTCCTTCTCCTTTGTTGTATTGACACTTTATGAAATCTAGCATGGAAAGACAGTATGTTTTAATTCATGAATCAAGACATGGAAGGTTTCTTAGTCAAAGTGCATGGACATGGCTTTTGGCTTCATATGGATATTGGTACGAGACATTTTTGGTTATAATTCTTAGACCTTTTTACCATTTAAAGAATACCGAAGCTTTTAGATCCTCTCTTTTGAAGGGAATTTCTTGATGTTTTACAATTTACAACCTTCTTTTGCTCTAAATATTGTATGACATTTCATGATTTTGGATATCTTTTCTTTTGATAATTTTTATTGTGCAGAATTTAAATTACTCCTGTCCAACCCTTTATTATTTATTGTTAAAATGTGTCATATAGGTTAGAAATATGACCATAATACTTCTTTTAAGTTTTGGACAATCTTCCTTTTTTTGTCCTAAATTTTGAAAGTGAGTTAGGCTTAATTCATTTATAATTTTTATCAATAAATGCCAGACCAAAGTTTGGTAGTTCAGAATTAACTTCAGATAACGTATTTCTCTCTCTTCTTTGCACATTTTCATAGACTGCTTACCTAACCATTTTTCAAAAAAATTGTCCAACTCTTACTGAGAAGTAAACACCATAGTCTATACTATAATTATTGATTCCTTGATGAAAGCAGTTAGTGTTTAAGGTGTGTTGTGCATCACCTCCTAATCCATATTATCTGTTAAAAGAGTGGAAATTATGGATTCTAAGTTGCTTTATTGTAAAATATATTTTAGGAAGCAATTTTTGAGACAATTGTAGAATTATGCAACTTGGAAAAATTGCATTAGCTCAAGGAGAGAAAATTGACCCTTCTATTATCAAGAATTAGTTCTACTTCTATCATAACATAGTTCCATCTTAATATGCTTTCATCATCTATTATTTCTTTTATTATCTCTGACTATCATTGATTTTGTTTTTCTTATAAAAGATTTCAAAACATCCATGAATTACCAAATTTCAAGACATTCCTAAGTACATGGGCTATACCAAATTTGTAGAACAAAACCACTCAGTTAACTGTCTGCTTTCTACATTCCTGCCAAGAGAAACAATAACAGGTAGCAGCCCAAATGAGCCATTAAAATCTATACAATAAAAAAAAATACTAAAGTAGCTAAATAAGCTAGTAAAGATAAAGGAGCTATTTGTGAATCACAATTCAAAAACAATTAAGCATGCGTTCAACTCACCACCTTGACACAAGTAATTTGATAGCTCTTGCATCCCTTTTACAAGATTTTTGTTCTGAACTTCTTTTAAAAGAATTTTAGAATAGGAAAGATCTTAAGCCATGATCCAATAGAGTAATCAATTTTGAGAAGAGAGATTTACCAAGATTTTCAGCTGTATCAACAACCGGATGCAGAAGAGTAACTAGGATGAAAACAGGACAAGTGAAGATAAATTTACAAGAAAGGATTTAAACGTAGTTTTGGCAAGTTTCTCATACTAATTTTCTGCAAATCAATGTTATGGACAAATTTAAACATGATGGCATCAGCCTAGAATACCACAAGAACAAAGTCAGAGTAGGACATACTAGACTTTGAAGAGGATCAGTTTCAAGGTAGTTGCAAAACCTATATTGGAAATTATTTAGTAGTAGATCCACATTTTTTGTGTGGTGATGCAGCATGACCTTCTATTGCTACTATTTTTGCCTCAAAGATGCAACTTAGCAACCAAAAAAAAGGCCCTAAAATGGTTGCTATTGCACCAAAAAATGTGTTGCTGGTTAGGATAAGTGAAACTGATTACTGATTCTCAAGTCACAAACTCTTCATTGTAGTGTGCAACATGACTTGCCTCAACTAATGAGTCTCTATTGTTAACCATGACAATGAATTTTCTTTGAGTCCAAGAGCTTGTTCTCTCTAATGTTAAGTAATGTGTGGAGGGATATTAAATGTAAGACTCTTATAGAGTGCAAGAACGTACCATTTTCCCTTATATCCTTCATCACCTGTTTCTTCCCTTCATATTTCTCCTTCTTTATTTTTTCTTTTCTGTTTATTTCTGTCATTTTCTGTATTTTATATATACAATAAGTTTTATACATACCAATTTATTTCCTTCTCTCTCATAAATGAACCCCTATACAAAAGGGGATCTATGCTCTTCCTCATGAAATGCCTCACATCAATGCGGCTTTCTTTGTGAGATAATATTTCTCACTGTTTAACAAATGTATGTTGTCATTTTTTCTATTACATTCCTACTTTTCGCAATAACATTAATATAAAAAATTAATTAATGAAAATTATATAACTATTTTAATATAAACAAAAATATTAATCTGTTTCTTAATATTTTTTCTGATTTTTATAAGAATTAATTAACTAATTTATAAAGATTAAAAAATTTAATTAATTTAGTTAGTGCTATTGAATTTATCAATAATATATATATATATTTTTTAAAACTATCCGTTAACATTCATGAAATATAGTCTTTTAATCTATCTTTACCTGATTAACTACTCCCTCTATTTACCATTTCAATTTTTTTTATTTCTTTTTAATTGTCACTTTAAAAGTTCACGATAGATTTATTATTTTACTTCGTTATATCTTTATCTTATACAAGAGAAGTTAATCAATAAAAAGATAAAGAACACAATAAGAAGTTATATGACAACTTTAATATTAAGAAAACATATTAATTATTTTTCGTAGTCTTTGTGAAACAACTTTAAAGATAAATAAAAGGAACAGAAAAAATTTATTAATTATTGTATCTTTGCTTAATAATTTTTTCAATTTAATTAAAGATTTTTTATAAAAAATTAATTAATGCAACAAATAATGTGGGTTAGATGTTATAAAAATAAAACAAACTTGCTTTTCATTTTTATACGAAAAATCAAAAGGATTTTTTTTTTCAATTTTTATTCTTATTAACTTTCTTTGTTTTAATTTAATTGTTCAAAAAGTGAAAATAAATTTTATTTTTATTTATCTATCCAAATAAAAATTTAAGAAATATTAATTATTATTTTTTCTTAATATTCTTTTATCTTTAAAAAATAAATAAAAAATAATTAAATAAATAATTGATAGATTAGAAAAATTATCTAATTATTATAATATAATAAATATTTTTTTTATATTTTTTAATTTCTAGTTTTAAAATAAATAAATAAAAATAAAAATAATATATATCATCATCATCATTCATATAAATAAAAAAAGTTTTTTTTTTCATTCAACTATATAACTATTCATCAAAATTAACTAAATAATACGATTCAGTGATAAGAGTTGGAAATTTTTATATAAAAATTTTAAATTTAAATCTTATTTCTTCTTATTTTGTATGATTAAATTTGGAATTTATAAAAATAAATTAATATTTTTAAAAAATATTAAAAAATAATATATTTTTATCTATTTAATATTATATATAATAAAAAAATTAATTTATTAAAGTTTATTGTGTTTCTTAAAACTTTCCTTTTGAAAAGTTAAAAAATAACTATAAAATAAAAAAAAATAAATCTAAAAGATCAAAAATATAAATAAAATTTTAAAAATTAAAATGAAAATTTAAAAAGGCTATGAAACATTTTTAATTAAGAAAAACTATTTCGTGATTTTTCTTGTAAAAGAATTTGAACATATAAGACGGTGACCATTTCATCAATTTAGAGCCTACATTCAAACAAAGTTTAAAGGAAAGGAAAGGAAAACTTCTTGTGAGCAAAAGTACATTGGCAAGCGCCGAAAATCATGTGAAACAAACATGTTAAGTTATGGACGGAAACTTGGTAGCTCCTAAAAAAATCATAGGTGAAGCAGGCGATAAATTATAGAGATTGTTTTGTAATATCTTAAAATAAGGTTTAGAGATTATTATATATATTTTTTAACTATAATAATACTTTTGAATATTATTTTTATTGTTTCATACAGAATTATTAATATTTTTTTCATTTACATTCTATTTGGACAAACAATATAACAGGGAGAAAAAAACATGAAAGATCAAAATAAAAGAAAAAGTAAAATCAATATAAATAAATTATATTAATAATTTTTTTACAAATTTTTTTTAGTATCTTGTATTTTTTATTTTTCTGAAAACATGAGGACTATCCCTCTTCTCCCCTAAATCAAGTCACATGGAAAGTAGAGATATTTAAGCTTTTAATGTGAAATTCACAAGAGTTTTTTTCTTTCTTCCACCTTTTTATGTGCCATTCAAATAAAACACTATAAATTTCCGATTTTTCTTTTCTAATTTCCACTCCTTATTTTTCATCATCTAAACATAGAGTTAGTGTAGGGAAGTTTGAGCCGAAACAATCATAAAACTTCACGTAAATGAACAAATATAATGAATATTTATATTTATGTTAAAATATTTTATAAAAAATAAATATTTTTAATTTCAAAATAAAATCAATATTTTTAATTTAAAAAAAACAATATTTTTAAGATTTGCATTTAAATCAACATGATAACTTATATCTTTTGTATTAAATTAAAAAATTCATACTAAATTTTACTATAAATTATTTTAAAAATAAAATTTCTAAATATAAATTATATTATTTTAAATTTGTATTTAAATAAAATAAAATTTAAAACTCCGTTTGAAGTGATTTTTATTTTTTAATTTTAAAAATTAAAACCAATTTTTAATTTCAGTTTTTAATTTTAATTTTTAATTTTTAAAATTTGTTGTAAAAAAAATTAAATCATTCTATTATATAATTTTATTATGAATTTAAAAAATATAAAAAAAAATATTAATTTAAAAAATAAAATTATATCAAAATATATAAATTTTAAATTTTAAAAAATAATAGTGATATAATGGTTATAATATAATATTCTACAAATTTTTATTTTATATTTTATTTAATTATTAATATTTAAAATAAATAATTTTATATTATTTAGTATTTATTTTATATAAAAATAACATATATTATAATATTATACTATAAATATTTATATAATATAAAATTATACTATAATATTATAAATTTAATATAATTTATATATTACATAATATTATTTATTTTATTTTTATTATATAAAAATAAGATAAATAAAAAATTAAAATTCTTAAAATAATAAAAATATATTATTATTATTATTATAGAATGATGATTTAATGATGGTGAAATTAGTTAAATTTAAAAATAAAAATATTATAAAATTTAAAATAACATTCAATAATTTTTTGTTTTAAAATTTAATTTAAAATTATTTTGAAAATATATTAAAAAACAAATTCAAAATATTTTATCAAAAAATTTTATTTTGAAAATTAATTTAAAAACTAAAAAATTAAAAACCCCAAACCTACCAAACGAACTTAAATTTACAAACATTTTTGAAACGCATATTGGCTTTACCTGTACTAATAGATAGGAAAATATAATTTGAAGGAAGGAAAGAGGGAGAGTATAAATGTAGACAAGTGGAGGGTGGGCTTGTGTTTGATGAGATGGAAAATGGCGTTGGGCCCAATAAAGGTGGGCCGTTGAATGAAAGAACGTAGATTTAGAAAACCAAAACCGCGATTCTAGTTTTTGGTATCGATGATTCCAACGGCAGTCCACAGAGACAAATAACCGAGGTGGATGCTTCGTGAGTGCGCGTCCTAATACCTATGTCATTTTCTATTCTTTTCTCCTCAACGCAACGTTTCATCACTATAAAACCCACTTTACTCTTTTCATCCTTTACTCTTCTCGCTTGTTACCCTTTTCTTTCTCTCCATTTCAAACTATCTTCTTTCTTTTTCTCCGATCATGTCTCACTTCAAGACCAAGTACCATGGTATCCATCTTATGCAATTCTCTTTTCCTTTTCTCGCTTCCTTCGATCTATCTTCATAGCTATATTATCTTTTTAGATCTCACTTTTTTTAATTTTTCGTTTTTTGTGCTCGATACTCGCCGAATCTGCTTTTTCTTATGTTTATTATTCATGTTACCTAAGGGTTTAGGGTTTATGGATCTAAAAATTTCAGATCTGACTTGCTGTTGAATTTTTTTCATGATAAACTATTGCCCGATTCTCTATCGCTGTGCTGTGATTTTACATCGGTTGATTTATTGTTTTTTTTGTTTAAATTATAGAATTTTGCATCAGAATCTCTGTCTTAAATTGTTTGATGAAGCTTTAAGACACAGCAGAAAACATTTTTTCTCTTTTTTTTTATTTAATTAATGACATCCCTGTTGTCCGTTTATTTTGTTCATGATTTAGGTTTGGATGTGTTTATTTGAATGCTACTGCTGATAATTCATGATTTTTGCAGATGAGCTCATTGCCAATGCTGCTTATATTGGCACCCCTGGAAAGGGTATTCTTGCTGCTGATGAGTCAACTGGGACAATTGGTAAGCGTCTATCCAGCATCAATGTAGAGAATGTTGAATCCAACAGGCGTGCTCTAAGGGAACTCCTTTTCACTGCTCCTGGAGCTCTTAAATATCTCAGTGGAGTCATCCTCTTTGAGGAAACACTCTACCAGAGCACAGCCGCAGGTATTCTTCACAATTTTGAGGACCTTTACTTCGGATTTGGTTTGATTCGTTAATTGATGAGAATTGCATTATTGGCCCTCGGACATGCATTGTTTATTCTGCTTATGGAGCATTTGGAAAAGCCTTTGGATAATTTATGAAGATTGCTTATCACTCTTATAATGTTTTTTTAGCTTATTTCAGTAAGCTTCATGTTTGTTTTCATGGACAAATAAAAAGAACTTATTGTAAAGGTGCTTAATTAAGCTGTTTACCCAAACAGATCCAGGTTCTTTTTTGGGTTGGGGTTGTTATGCATTGCGTTTATCTGTGTTGCTTTTGTTTGAATGAAAATGGATGATAGTGGCATTTGTTGTTATACTGACATTATTGTGAATGGATTTTGTTTAGGTAAGCCCTTTGTGGAAGTTTTGAAGGATGCTGGGGTGCTTCCTGGTATCAAGGTTGACAAGGGCACAGTTGAACTTCCGGGGACTAATGGAGAAACCACCACTCAGGGTCTGGATGGCCTTGGTCAGCGTTGCCAGAAGTACTATGAAGCAGGTGCTCGTTTTGCCAAATGGCGTGCCGTCCTGAAAATTGGCCCCAACGAGCCATCTCAGCATGCTATACATGAGAATGCTTATGGCTTGGCCAGATATGCAGCCATATGCCAGGAGAATGGGCTGGTTCCCATTGTTGAGCCTGAGATCCTTGTTGATGGACCTCATGACATTCACAAGTGTGCTGATGTGACCGAGCGTGTCCTTGCAGCTTGCTACAAGGCTTTGAATGATCACCATGTCTTGCTTGAGGGTACTCTCTTGAAGCCAAACATGGTGACCCCTGGATCTGATTCCCAAAAGGTTGCACCCAAGGTGGTTGCTGAGCACACCGTTAGAGCACTGCAGAGAACCGTGCCTGCTGCTGTTCCTGCTGTGGTTTTCTTGTCTGGTGGGCAGAGTGAGGAGGAGGCATCCCTAAACCTTAATGCCATAAACCAGGTCAAGGGAAAGAAGCCATGGTCTCTTTCTTTCTCTTTTGGAAGGGCACTACAACAGAGCACTCTCAAGGCTTGGGCTGGAAAGGAGGAAAATGTGAAGAAGGCTCAAGAAGCCTTGTTGATAAGAGCCAAGGCTAATTCGGAAGCCACTTTGGGAACTTACAAGGGTAATACTGAACTTGGTGAGGGTGCTTCAGAGAGCCTCCATGTAAAGGACTATAAGTACTGATCATAGCCATTGGCATTAAGGGTACAACCGAATAAATTTATGATGTTTTTGGGGGTTAAGTCGGTTGAATTTCTTGTTGATGAGTATTGTGGTTTGACTTGTTACAGAATAATCGGTTGAATTTTTCTTCTTTATCTAGTTTACCTTACATCATTTTAGTTCAGTGTACCGGTCAAACCCGGGCAAAAAGGGATGTAGGCATGTAGCTTTGTTTTCTTTAAAAGACATTGCTGAGTGATGGTTTGTGTTTATTTTGCAATTATCTTGCCTTTGATTTCATATTTATATATCTACCGTCCATAATTTCTCTAAATTATTTATTGAAATGCCTTTGATAAAATTATTTTTCTTTGTTGAGAAATCAATAGCATTCAAAAAATCTGTTGAAAAGTCATTTAATTTTGGTTTTCTACTTGGAAAATAAAAGACGGTAATGTCTTAAATTTTGATTGAATGCCCGTATTATGGCGTCAGTTGATGGAGCTGTCCTCGCCAAATATAGAAATGATTTGTGCGTAATAATTTTTTTAAATCTTGCACGATCTTCTAATTGCAACATAATTCATTAATTAATTAATGTTCCAATTTTGGATTTCCTATTTACTAAACCCTAATTAATATAAAAAATTGAAACATTGTCAAGTGATAAAACACCTGTACATTATCTGGAAAATGTATTTACATAATTTAATGATATGAAAAATTAAAATTAATATTTCAAAATTAAATTAAAATCTTGTAATCTGAATTCATGCCTATTTTCATTATATATTTTGGTTGGTGTTTGTACTCGATAATATTAACGCTACTTTTTTTGGGTAAAAAAATGAAATGCATCAATTTAAATTAATTTTAATATTATATTTAAAATGAACTAAATCAAATCATATATTTTTATGTATAATTTAGATGATTTTTTTTAAAAAAACTGAAGCAAATTGAACTTCGAATACCTTTTATTACCATATCCAATGTCCATTAACGAAGACCTTTTATCACCATATCCAATATCCATTAACAAATAATGTTTCTAATTTTTTTTTAATATAATATAATAATACGAAAAAGATACAAGTAAACAATATCATTCAATTAAAATTTTTAAATAAATAAATCAGATTTAAATTTATAAAAAAAATTTATTTAAACTATTAAAAACTTATATATATATATTTATAATATTTATTTGAACATATTTTATTTGTATAATATTAATATATATTTTAAGTTTATTTAACAATCATTATCTTGTAGGATTTAAATTTATAAATTATTTTAATAAATTATTTATATAAATTTTAAATTTATTTATTAATTTTTATTGGGATGTAGACTTTTAAATAGGATTTTATATGATTTAAATCAGGTCAGATGTTAAAAAAAAAAAACCTAATTCAAAATTTTTAAACAGAACAAATTAAACATTTAAAATCTAGTTCAAGCTTAATCCCGAAAACTTATAAATACAACACAATAATATAGCGCACATCAAATAAGAGAGTACCCCTTTATAATATAATAAGAGAGGCCCTGCGTCCTTTCTTCATAGATGGAGCAATCCTCACTTAACAGCTGGAAAGCGGATCAGTACAAACCCACGTGATCCGTATTCGCTTACGTACCACGCATGCTTCGTGGCACACTTTCTAGTCTATTTCACTGGCTTATTTGTACCCGGCTACATGATGGCACCCCCTCGCAGCGTAGGCGATTGAAGTAAAGCCTCTGCCTCTATCGCTTGATTGAAAGGATCAGACACTTTCCCTCACTTTTGATAGCAGAACGAAATAAGTAAGGTAAACTTGCTTTTGCCGATTCCCTGGAATGGTAATAAAATGAATTAGAGGTTATTTTATTTTTTAGGCTAAAAATGTAAACAAATTTTGTATATGGGTATATTACATAACAATTTATATAGCTGTGTATGTAACAGTGATTGTTGTGCATATCTAAAATGCATTACAAGGTGTGACTCCTTTCCAAAATGTACCACAAGATGTGGCTCCTTTCCAAAATACATCATAAGATGTGTCTCCTTTTCAAAATGCACCACATGGTATAGTCAAATCTGTCAGCCATTTTTTCAAATTTCGTGCAGTAACAGGTGTGTCAGAGTGGTTCCTCTTGAAATTGTAGCACAAGATGTTGTGCCTCCTTTCTGAAATGCACCACATCTCTGCACGGGACCACTATAAATTTACCGTTTCGTAAATGTTAAAAATAGAGATGAAAAAGTGAATGCGGAAAAATTTAAAAGTTGAAAGAAAAGAATGTGAAGAATCGAAGAATTTAAAGGTCAGTGTATATTTAATTTTGTTAAAGTATTTTATATGAAATAAATTATATTTATAATAAATTAAATATGTGTTAATTTAGATTAATTAGTGTGTATAATGTAAATGAATAAATTTTTAATAATATTTATTAATAATACTTGAATTAATTATAAAATTTATAAAATTAAATTAGTAATTAAATTTTAGCATAATTTATTTATATTTAAATTTAAAAATAATAATAAATTTTTAAAAAATATATGATATTATTACATTATAACGTTAAAATGAATGTTAACATTTAATAATTTTTTAATATAATATTAAATTTATAATGTAAAAATAAATGATAATGTTAAATAGATTTTATTATAATTTAATAAAATTAAATATATTTAAAATTAGACAATATATATTATGCTAAAATATTATTATTGTTATTCGAATTATATTTAATTGATTAAGCATTAAATTTTTGTTAAAAATATATAATAATACTTATTTTTATTACTTACTATAAGAAAACATTATAACATAATACGTTTTATATATATATATATATATATATATATATATAAATCAGATAAAAATTAATCTCAAATTTAATAACTTAATATTAAAATTAATTTTATCAATATAATTATTAAATTTAAAAATCTATATAATATTAAATATGAGTTCTTGTGGTTAATGAATTTTTTTTTGAATTACTCATCCTTTCAAAATTATGTGATTTATCCTGTATTAAACATTTAAATTTTTATTTATAATTTTTTAATCAAATATTAATATAATTTAAATTTTAAATATTAATAAGTTATAATATATTTTAAAATATCCTTTATTTTTTACATAAAGTAATATTAATAAATTATTGTTAAGTTAATAGTTAGATTGTTATTATATTTAATTAAAATATATTTGGTTATTATAATTATAATAATAATATAGTTAAAAAATTATAATGATAGTATTTAATTAATTATAGTTGTTAATGTATTAATGATTAACTTGTAATTTTTGTATAATTTGTAGGAGAAAATTTAATGGCATCTTCGTCACAATCTAGTTGTGAAATTAGACCGAGGCCGGATAATCCATCACTCCGAACATTGCAAAACGTTCATATATTTGAGCAAATTTGGAATAGAGCGCCAGATCGAGAGTTAAAAATTTGAAGGGCAAAATTATTTCATGAAAGAGATAATATTTTACACATTCCGCCACAGATTATTGAGCATCTAAGGAGAGCTAGCTTTTTAAGAATTGCTCAAATTCAATTCTTCCAAATTGATCCTCCTTTGATTGAAGTTTTGATTGAAAGGTAGAGACCTGAAACACACACCTTTCATATGCCACTAGGAGAATGTACAATTACTCTTCAAGATGTTGCAGTATTAATCGGTCTACCTATAAATGGTGTTCCAGTTATTGGAAGTATTTCGGCTCGTGTGTGAGAGCCTATTGTGATAAAACTTTTGGGAATTTCTCCACCCGAAAATGAAATGTATGGAGCTTCTGTAAAGATGACTTGGTTGAATCAACATTTTTCAAATATCGAGGACCATTGGATAATGAAGTTTAGTTGCATAGATATGTTCGTGCTTATATTCTTCGTTTGATTGGTAGAGTAGTTATCTGTGATCATTTGAGCAGTAGAGTACCACTTAGGTACCTACCATTATTGGCTGATTTCGATCAATGTGGGAAATATAGCTGGGGGTCAGCTGCTCTGGCATATTTGTAGGGTCAGCT
This sequence comes from Canavalia gladiata, assembly GCA_037954105.1. Classification (NCBI taxonomy): domain Eukaryota; kingdom Viridiplantae; phylum Streptophyta; class Magnoliopsida; order Fabales; family Fabaceae; genus Canavalia; species Canavalia gladiata. The sequence goes on along the minus strand of CM075664.1, from coordinate 38,244,197 downwards.
GTTCTGGCATATTTGTATCTGAGTTGTTTACGATAAGAAAGAAATATGCGGATTTATATTGTTGCTACAATTATGGGCGTGGGATAGATTTCCTTATATTGCTCCGATAGATCCTACCATAACAGATTTTACACTTCCTTACGGAGCTAGGTATGATAATTATCAAGGTTTTTTTTTATCAATTCAATATTTAAAATTATTTTCATTTAATACATTTATTTTTATAGGTGGAGGAGACGTTCCTTTAAGGCAGTTAGACAGGATTTGCAATTTTATAAACATAATTTTGAAATCATGAAATAAAAAGATGTAAGTAATTTATTTGTATGATGTTTAAAAATTATATGATAATAGTTATAAATTTATATACTTACTTTTGAATTGTTTTAATGTGAAGATAAAATGACAACCATATATGCAAATGTAATTTACCTATTGCCTGAAACATGTAGAGACGGAAATGATTTTTGGACAGCTGTTATGCCATTATTTTGCTTTCATATTGTAGAGTGGCACCAACTAGATCGTGTTATGCGACAGTTCGGAATGCGTCAACATATTCCCCAACCCCCAAGCCAACCAGAAAATATTCATGGGTTGACACTAAAAGGGAAGACAGATGATAACTGGGTTCGACTTTATGCTCCATTTCTAGATTTATGGAATAATAAGCAACAATTTGTTTGCTTAGGGATGCCTGATGATGGTGTGATTAGTGTTAATTCAGAATATATGAGATGGTACACACGTCATACAAGGAGATGGATCACAAGGGAATATGCAATCAAAGGCCGAGCAGTAAGTTTAAGAAGATATTTTTAAACTCCACAATTAGATATATATATATATATATATATATATATATATATATATATATACGATTTAATAAATTATTTTTCTCTTATTTGTAGGTCGATCAAGCAGAGTTAATGTATTACATTGCAACAGACATGACTCATTCGGGAAGAGAGTCCTTGCTAGTCCTTGTGGACCTCATCAAACAACATGCAGAAAATATGTTAATGATGTTTGAAGAAAAGGACCGTGTTGTGACCGCTCGAATGGCTGCACCTGTTGCTACATAGGATCCACCTCGACAAGAGGTTCATGTGGACATGCTGGATAATAGAGTTGAGCGGCAAGACCTTCAACGTCATCGTAGACGTTTGGAGCATCAAACTTATACCATTCCTTCCCTTCCAACTCGACAAGAAGGACAGTTTTTTGTGCCATCACAAGATGTACCACCATCACCATTGCCAACATATGCATTTCCATCACAACAATTTAGTGATGATACAGGTCCATCATTTACAGGACCTTCAGGAGATGGTCCATCTGTTGCACCTAGTTGTTATGGACAAGCATCATATGATGATATTGCTTTTGAAGGAGGACTACCATCATTTCAATTAGGAGGTCATTCGTTTCGGAGTGGAGGAGAATCTTCAGCATTTGCTCGTTTCACATCACCTGATATTCCATATCCTAGGACGTTGTATGGTGTTTCTCAGCCCTCACCTCCGATAGATCTTGGTGTTGGTAGAAGTTTTTATACACCATCTCCGTTTAATCCCACGATGATCACACCACCTCCACCCATGCACACATATGTGCATAGTCCAGATATATTTCAAGATTTTAGAGGTCAAGGAATTGGGTTAAATGCAGACTTATCAGCTGCATTCCATGATGGTGCTCGAATTGATGATCCTCAGTTTGATGTCACACAACATCGTCGTCGTAATCCAAGAAGATCTGTGAGGGATAGAGACGTTGATGATAACTAGTTTTATCTTTGGTTGTGTTTATGGACTCTTTTATCTTTATGTCTTTAATATTTTATGTCTTTAATGCTTTATGTCTTTGATTACTTCATGTGTTTAGACTATTATGATGAACTTTTTATTTGGTTATTAATTGGTTTGTTTAGATTATTATGTTTGACTTTATCGATAAATATGTTATTGTTATTGAATGATTTATTGTTAGAAGAAACTGTTATGTCACAATTATATAAGGAACACTAGCAATGGAGTAAACTCATTAAAATTCTAATCTTGGTGTTGATCAACCATAATTAAAATGCAAAACATTGATCATGTCTTTACATCATCATTAACTATCATTTTGCCCTTGTCCTCTACGTGGACATCGAGATTGATTATGACCAACTTCTTTACAAAGACGACATCGTTGTCTTGGTTGTGATTCAATCCAATCCATTTAATTTCTTATACATGTAGACTTCGGTCGACCTTTTCCCCGCAATCTGTCCTCATTTGGCACGAGTATCCATGGATGAACAAGAGGAAGTGACACCTCATTTCCAATTGGCCACCATTCACTTGAATACGCATTAACAACGTTTTCAACCGTATAAACAGAATCCACAAACTGGTAAAAGTTCATACTAACAACAGAATATGTAGCTATAACATGAGAGCATGAATATTTGAACAATTGAAATTTACCATATTGGCAACATCCCTGTGACAAACTTAGAGCCCATTTGTTACCATTGCGTTGTGTGACAGGATTGAATGCTTCTTCAACCTCAAAACGTGAAGATTGTATGTCATATCTTCGAACATGATAAGAACATGCTTCTTCTTGATTTTTTTTAATGCAGTCCATTAGTTTACCACAATATCATTGATCTGAGTTAAGTTATGCCTTAGCAGCTACACTCATTTGCACAAAATATTTAACCAGACGACTATATGTACATTTAACAAGAGTTGTAATTGGGAGATTACGAGCACGTTTCAAAATTTTATTGACCGAATCTGACAAATTTGTAGTCATGTGCCCGTATCGTCTACCATGTTGATTATAAGCGAGACTCCATTTTTCCTTTGAGATGCTATCAATCCACCTAGCAATCTTTGGACCACTTTGTCTAAACTTTTCTAACTTTTTGTCAAATATATGTTTACATGGTGTGTAACCTATCAAGGTTTAACAACGTTACTAACAAAATATCCAATGAGTGTTATTAATATGCAAGACATTGTAAACATAAAACATACCTAATTTAAGCAACTCCTGTTTCAATTTTTTATTCTTGAAACGATGATTAAATTACTTGCAATGTGTCGAATACAGTACACGTGATAAGCATGTGGAGGTTGCTATCCTAAGTGTTGATTGTTCACAGCAGATTTGATGCTTTGATGCCGATCTGAAATAAGACAAATCACATCCCTTTGTGTCACGTGCTCACGTAACAAGGCTAGAAACCAACTCCATGCCTCTAAAGTCTCACCCTCTACAATAGAAAATGCAATCGGTAACAGAATTATTACCGTCTTGAGTTGTTGCTATTAATAATGTACCTCTGTATTTTCCATACAGGAAAGTTCCATCAATTTGAATTAATGGCTTCCAGTATTTGAAAGCTTCACAACATTGCTTAAATGTCCAAAAAACTCGAAAAAATTTTCGATATCGATTGTCAATTTGTCGACCAATAACAACTTCAATCGTTTCAACTTTATATACCGATCTTGGGGAAAAATTAATCATGTAATGTAACCACCTCGGTAATATTGCATAGGACTCATCCCAATCACCAAAAACACGGACAATCGTTTTCTGTTTGGCAATCCATGCTTTCCTATATGAAATTTTATACCCATACTGACTTTGTATTCTTTCTTATATCAAAGATTTGGATCATCACAATCATCATCTGTTAGATTCACACCTTCATTACAAGCTGCTTACTTAATTAGTAAAAGTTTGAAACTAATTTCACAAAAATATTGTCAATATTTATGTAAACATACATCCATTAACTTACCAATTATTGAAGGACAATCTTCTACAACTTCAGTATTAAAACTACCATATTGTATCAACATTGTTGAACTGCCAATCACATCAATCTCAACATAAATCTCTAATGCTGACATTAACGACTGTTGCTCAAAAGCATTAACCATACATTTAATACAATCATCTTCACATATTTGGAAACCACTATACTCAATTTTGAGTTGAAATCAAGAACTTTCCTACTAAAGACGAAATCACTTGATTTGATGAAAGCTTTACTTTTTTATAATCTTTTGTTTAAGTTCACTAAGGTTTATATCTCTTATAACATGAATGGTTTTTTTACTTCCTTCAAAATTAAGTCCATCTTCTCCTTGAAAAATTCTACCATTTGAATATATGATAATAATAATTTTACTCATATTAACATAAATTTTTTAAACTACATACATAACACAGTTAATTTTTCAAACTTTTTTTTAAAAAATTAAAAAAAATTAGTTAATATTCAAAATAAAAATAAAATAACAAATTATAGCAGAAAATAAATTCAAACTTGCACAAAAAAATAATATACTTTTGTAAATATAATTTAAACTAAATCCAAATCACAATATCTAGAACACCACTAAACCAAGAATGGTTTAATAATTTTTTTTTTGAAATAGACTAAATCACTAGATACAGAGAAACATAAACCCAATAATATTTGAGAGAAATTTTCGTTCATCCAACAACAACATTGAGTCATTTTATACAAGAAAAAATTTTAATGTGGCTCCTCTCCAAATGCTTCCACACAAGGTTGTGGCTCTTCTCCGGATGCTTCCACACACTGTGACTCCTCTCTGAATGCTCACACACAAGGTTGTGGCTCCTTTTCAAATGCTTACACATGTTATGACTCCTCTCCGAACGCTCCCACACAAGGTCGTGCCTCCTTTTCGAATCCTCCTACACAAGCTTGTGCCTCCTTTTCATCTGCCCCCACACCATGTGATGTGTTTTCTGGTCCAACACAGGCTGTGCCTCCTCTCCAAATGCTCCCACACAACCTATGGCTCTTCTCCAAATGCTCCCACACAAAACTGTGTCTCCTCTTCAACTGCTCCCACACGTGGGGTCCACAAATGACGCCCTTGCAACTGCTTGCATACAGAATTGTGACGTTTTTTCATAATGCTCCATATGTATGACGCATCTTTATTTTGGTTCACAAATACTGTTTATATCCTAAATCCGTAAAATGTATTAAAACAACCTAATTTTAGTAATTAATTTAAAAAATAATACCATTTTAATCAAACTTCCTTAATATGGATTTGGAAACCAATAAAAAGGTGGCTGAAAATGGATCTGAATGCTAACATTGGGCTAACATCTTATATGAAGCAGTACCGTAGCCTTACAAGCTGCTTCAATGGGTACCAGACTCAAACCCTCCTACTCTTCCCCTTCCGCGAAGACAACCTCTGCCGCCTACTCTGCTTGCCTTTGTTGAGAATATGTAATATAATTTTTTATTTATTTACTTATAACAATAATATGTAATTAATTTTTTCTGTTGAGAATTCTATCCTATAACTAGAACATATACTATTTAAAATGGTGGATACCTTTTGCTAAAATAATAATGATAATCGTAGAAACCAATAATAGCTCAGATACTCTTTACTTATAATGTACTACTTAATTAATTTTTTTCCTAACAATAGTGTCTAATTACCCTCCATGCTTAGTATATCGTATATCATATTAATAAAAATAAAATAAAAGCATACTATAAAAAAATGAACATTTCCAATTAAAAATGTGTTATCATTTTTTTCCCAAAAATCAGGAAAAACTAACATGCATAACATACATCAAAAAATGCGAGGCTGTTATTAATTTATTGGTAATATAATATTTGATCGATGTATTCGTATCAATAACACATTCTTGGTACAAAGAGGTATTTGAAAATTTTAAAACAATTTTTTAAGAGCTAAGAATATTAATTAATTTTTTATTTTATGTGCTATAACTTTAAAAATAGATAAAAAAAGTTTAAAAAGGAAATAAATATTTAACAAATTTATTCGAATAAACTCTTAATGAAACTCACTTAAATTTTATTCTATAGAAAAATTACTTGAATGAATGTCTCCAAAAATATATATTTTATATGATAATTCCTTGGAATCCTAAAGTCAACTAAATTGAATTTGAACCGAAACTGCGCAATTAACCGATTGCCAAAGGCTTGGGCAATGAAAATAAAAATATTATTACGAGAAGAGAGATTGGGTTGTGGGTAGAAATTGTGTCGTTTGATGAGTTCATTTGTTAAGTCTAGAAATCACCTCATGTTGAGTTCCTAGTTGCGGTACAATTTTTGGGACAGAAAGCTCCATTGTTTACTCCTTGAGGGGCTTTAATTGTAAATGAAGCTTGAGTAATGTAAATGTAACATTTTATGCCTATGTTATAACAACATGAAATATATATATATATATATATATATATATATATATATATATATATATATATATATATATAGGAGTTTTGTTTTATATTTAACATATTTTAAAAATAAAATAAGATAAATATATAATTTTAAAAAAGATATATTTTATCTTGTTTGTGTACCAAACACTGATATAAATGTTTGTACTTGGTTTAAATACCATTTAAAATTGCCTGTTGGCTTATCAAAAGAGTCGTTAAAGTGAGTGAATTGGTTCATCTGTTTTGTTATGGTAGGTTGATTTCAAAGAGTTGACTTGACTTTTATTGGTGGGCCAACAATTGATCAACTCTATTTGAGTTACTGGGCACCAATTAAGAGTAATTTTCAAAATTTATTACCACAAAATGTAAAAACATATTGTTTAACATTTTGGGATAATTTTTCTTATGTGATGTTGCTATTGATTTTATATTTTTCACCAAATGTTGTATGTCATGTGTCATTACACATAATGTGATAATTGAACGAGTACAGCATTTTAAAAAGTTGCAAAGTTTATATGATTACCACGTAGGAATATCTAATAAGTTGCGTCATGCAATAAACATCGTATATCACATGAACAAGCACATATTAAAAAATTGCAAAATTTATATAACTGCCACAAGCTAATATCAAATAAGTTGCTTCATATTAAGAGTATAACTCACCAAATATAGTCATGTAATAGTCATGGAAGATCCACTTTATAATATTGAAATATCATTTTGTTTGAGTACATATATTTAATTAGCTAAGTTTAGTTGGTTATGTGGTGTGGGTAAAAGCTTTGGGTTCTACATTTAAATTCTAACTTTATACTTATAAAAAGCTATTAAATTATTTTTCCTACAAACACATTACCATGTGTAAAACTATATATGTGTGTAAAAATGTAAAGTACGAACATTTCATTAATGCAAAGGGTGTGTGATTTTTTTTAGTTTCTTAATTATTTAAAGTGTGTTAAAAAATTTAAAATAATAAATATGAGACAAAAGCAATAATAAAACAGCTTGAGTTTTTCTTGAATAATTATTGATTTTTTTAATTTTATTGTGTTTTTATTAATATTTTTATTAGGATAGTTTGACTTATTTGTACTTCACATTAAGATAATTTAAAATATCCCTTCATATCCAAATAAATGTATCTTGTTTTAAAAATATTTTTATGTAGAAACTTCTATATATTACATTTGATAATGTGTTTGTATGAGAAGAGGAAGAAAGAAAAAAAAATTAGTGCAATAGTTTTGTAAAGTACAAAATTGGGATTTGAACTCAAAACCCAAAGTCTTTATCCACACAACATTACTAACTAAGCTAACTTAATTAAACAAATGCACATGCTTTAACAAACTAAGACTTTAATATTGTGGCTTGCATCCTCCATGGTTACCATCATGTGCTAACATAGGGGATTACGATATTCAAACATAGTTCCGGTGGATACATATAGTCGAAAAATGATGGTGTGAATTGATTAATAAATTTTTATAATCGATTACCTATATAATTAAATTAATTATTAATTTGTATAAAAATAATTAAAATATTTTTTAATAATTGATTATGTAAATTTTTAATTAATTATTTTTTAAATTAAACAATAATTGATTATTAAAAATATATAATTAATAATAAAAAATATTATGATTATCTCTATATAAAATAATGATTAAATTAATTATATAATAATTTATGTAATTAATTATATATCTTTTAATTAATTAATTAAAGTAAAATTTAAAATGTAAACATATATATTTGTTGATAATTTTTGTGATGTAGATACACATAACACGTGATAAAAAAATGATGCATTATGAAATAAAAATTGATTAAAAAAAGTAAATTGATAAAATTGTATTTTTTTTACACTTTTTTTATAGTACTTTTTTAAAATTGTCTCCATTCGGTAAAAAAAAAATCAGTTAAAATAGTTGTCTCACCAATTTTATTTTTAAGAGAAATTAAAAAAGATAAAAAATAAATTAAAAATAATAATAATAATAATAATAAAATTTTATAACAATATTAATACATCATAAAATCATTCATTAAGGACTCATCAATGATCATATTAATATCTTTTGGTTGAAATTTATACCATGATATTTAATTTAATATTTGATTATAAAAAAATTAATTAAATCAACTTAATTTATTATAACTTTTAATTAGAGAAATTAAATAAGTTAATTTTTAATTTTAGTAATCTTTGTTTATATAAATTGAAATCATAAAGATCATATAATTAAAAAGCTTGTTATATAAAAAGTTTATAAAATTAAAAAATTCATAAACATAAGTGAATTAAAATCAATTTATGAATTAGCTAATTTTTTAAAATATTAATTTAATTTATTTTTAAAATAAATTGGTCTAATCTTTTTTATAGTCTAAAGTAAAACTTTTACTAATTTATGAAATTATGTGAATAACTATTGTTAACATTATTTAAAAATAAAATTATTTAACTTTATGCTTTTTTATTAGATATTTTTACATTATCATATATAAGAAGGATAACTTTTTTTAGGTAAAATATTTTTAAAGTATTATTATGTCATGAAAATATTAATAATTAAAGTAAGCTAAATTATATCACTAGGATCATCTCATCAAGTAGAATTTGAAAACTTTAGAGCAATGGAGAGTAATTAATGGGCTATTCTATTACATTGATGTTTGGTAAAGTAAATAATGTATGAAAGAATTAGTTTTACAATTTTTTTGCAATCCTGAATTACTTTCTTGCAATGTATTGGGATTTGGTGGTTTCCATTGTTAGATTAGTTGCGTTTTGATTGGTTGTATGGGAAGGTTTGTCTGATGTTGATTATCCTACTGGAGATTCAGTGTGTTATACATCATTTCAATTACTTCAATTGGATGATATGTTTTGTGGTTAAAAACAGTCTTATTGCATACTTTTCATATCATTCAAATAATCATGACTAGTCAGGAGCTTTACTCTCTGTTAAGTTGGTTGATCCATTGTCCCAACTACTCATGAAAAACAAATGTTAAAATGTTGGTTGTTGGAGTCTCATATGACCTAAACCATGTGAATTTGGCTAATGACATAGCAGGAAGAGATGATCTTCTATTTTTGTAGGTCGTAAGGAATAAAGTGGGTATCTTTTATCCATGAGAATTCTGCACTTCTTTAAATTAGATTGACATGAGATGGTTCTTGTTAGCACTCTAAACAAGAAATGATGAATCTTCATCGGTACTGGTAAGCTCCAAATATGTTGCCATGGTATTTAGTGATTCTCCAAAGCCCTTTATCTATCTTTGGTACCTGCATTCAGAATATCAAGATAATAAGATTTTACAACAAAATAATAACTTAAGTTCCAATTGTAGAAAAAAATAATAATACAGATTTGAAGTTAAATATGATGTCGAAGAAAAATTAAGAATTTTTCTAAAAATAGTTATAATATAAGAAACTAGATGTCTTAAAATACCTATCAATATAAAATGTTTAAGGGGAGAAAGATTTCTGTTAGATATTATACCAGTTCTTTCTTATTAATTTAAAGGTTATGTGTAGTTCTTGTTATCACATAACAGATACTTTCACTACAATAAAATAATACAAATTTCAAAAATACAGATCATAGTATTTTTGCACAAGTCCCTCTAAGCTTAAATCTTCCTAAGAACACATACTAGACATCTTTTTATCTAGATACACTATTTTTCTAATACCCAAATTATAACGAGAGTAAATGTAGTAAGTTTAGCATAAGTTATGAGTACATAAGTCACTTAGAAATTTTTGTTTAGTTAATGATTTTTATCTTTTGCTCAAAAGCTTCTTCTTTATATAGGAGGAAACAAAATAGTTATTGTGAGATGAGAGAGTTTTGCAACATCCTTTGCATATGCATTGAATAGATGATCTTGGTTTACTAGAAAGTAAGTTTCTTTTCATCATGTGTTTTGTGCATGAGTTTCTTTTTAATCTTTACCATTTGCTTTTCCTAACAACACAACCTCTTTCCTTTATAAGTTAAGGTTTCATATGAGTGCAAAATCTAATTATTCTTTTTGCTAATCAGTGGTCCAAAAATAACTTTTGTTTGGGAATGATCAATTGGACAAAAAACTACATAATCTACTTCTTTTTTTCCAAAGACACTAAGACGCTTCAAGGTGTCTAAAGACATTTATACTTTTGTATCCGTCTACAAGCATAAAACTGTATGTATATTTTTAGCATCAATGAAAATGTTAATAAATTTTTTTATTGTGTGGCTCAATTCCAACACCAATGTCAATTAAGATGATCTTGTTGAGAGACCATGATAATGAATGAATTTGATGATTTGTGCTTTCAGTGGATGAAAAACTTGATTAATGATTTCCTCATTCCATTTATGAATATATTCTATTATGAGATATGATACGATTGTAGAATGAGGTGGATGTTTTGGTTTTGAAATGACATAACAAGAGTGTGAGCCAAGGAGCTAAGCATCTTACTAGATTCGAATCTTATCACCTTTGTTACACTATCCATTTAGATCCTTTATAAATTTGAAAGTGCTCCCTATAAAATTTTCCATGTGTAGCTTAGATTATACTCTTTGATGATTGTTACAAGATGATCTCTAAAAAAGTATCTTTCCTTTTGTATGAAAAATAAAAATCTATTTAAATTATGTAGTAATCTCTAACATTATTTGGTAAGAAAAGCATCATTGAAAGTTTCAATGTTTCTAAAGCCTAAACCCCTTATTTCTTTGTTCTTCATAATGTTTTCCATTTAATTCGATAGATCTTTTTCTCCACCTTTTGCTCACACCACTAGAATTTTGCCATCTAGGCTTTTAGTTCATAACATATAGATTATGACACTTTGAAACAAGTTATCAAATAGGTTGGGATAGCTTGAACCATTGATTTGATAAGAACTTCTTTTCTTTCCTTTGAAACAAGTTTACTTTCCACTCATTGATTTTTTTTTTTCAACTCTCTTGAACAATTTTGAAAATGTCTTTCTTCGATTTAACTAGCATTGCTGGTTACCCAAAATATTTGTCATGTGTTTGAACAATCTTTACTTTTATGTTATCCAAAATATTTGTCATGTGTTTGAACAATCTTTACTTTTATCCTTTTGTTGGATTATTTGCTTCCAATATTTATTAACATTTTAACTAAAAGAGATTTTTAATATTGAATTATCAACAACATAATTTACAAATTTTCTTATCATTGCTATAAGTATATCTTAAAATATATTTTTTTTCATCTTTCTATGAACTTTTTTTTTTCTCCTTCAAAATTTATTATTTATCTTTTCAAATTCTTCCACTATTTTTTTTCAAAAAAATTTCTTCACCTTTACATTTTATTGATTTTTTTAAAAAAATTTCTTCACCATTATTAAGGATTATTTAAGTTAAAATTTAAAAAATCTTATTTCTAAATAGAATATAAAACAGATGGTTAAAATACAAGATCCTATTGATTAACCCATAAATTATAAACTATTTTAATAACTCTATTTAAATGAGTCAGGTGAATGTAATCTGGAAGCTTAATACACCACTTTTTTTTTATATAAATAATCCAACCCACTTATGAAATAAGTTGATTTATATATCATACTTTATTTTTACAGTTTTACCTGTTAAGCTTCTTAAAGTTGCTCTTTCAAGACAATTTGTAAATCTAAGGTGAATTTTTTTTTCACTTTGCTAAAAAAATGGTTTCTTGTACATATGAGTTTGGTATACTTTTGTCGATAGTTTTCTACTCACGAGTACATCAAGTTCAACTGCAAGGTATTTTATCCTTTGCGGAAAAATTGAATTTAAGACTTTGTCTATTTAATTTTCTTAAAATATTTGACAAATTGCTATTATCCTTATTTGGTTTAAAGGTACTTTGTTATTATAAACAGTTAAAATGTGATAATTAGAATTATTAGTACATACTGAGTATTGATTTTTGATAGACGTGGACATCTCAATTGTTTATTTTGTTTCTAGTTTTTGCTCAGGATTTTGCTGTGACTTTTTTTCTGTTTAGTTCGATAAGTTCGTTCATTTTGTGAGGTTTTTCAGATCTGATGTGTGAAGTCGACACATACCAAACTTACGATGATACCTTTCTCTTACGCTATGAAATTAAACGGAACAAAACTATTATCGCTACACTTTATTTTTACGTTTTTTAATCTTTTTCTTTTATTGGAAAAGTGAAACCACTGAAAATGATGTAACAATAACACTATTGTAAATTAAAGTAGTAGATACAATGTACCAAGAAAAAGTAGTATATATAACTATAGTTGAGAAAATTGGATGGGATTGACTAGTTTAACTGATTTTAGTATATATTTGGTGTAGTTTGTTTAAAAAAATAATAATAATTTATTTCTTTATACCTTTTAAGAGAGAGCTTTTACAACCGACTATTTCAATCTAACTTTTAACCCTTTGAATTGTTTCTAACCTTGGACATGGGTTTGGGAAGTGGACAAAGCTTTCAACCAGTGATGCACCTCATGCTTTGTTTTATGTTTTATATATTCGTTGATACATTCCATTGTAAAGCATAATTTAGGTTAAATTATATTTCCCTTTACTTATAATATTTACTTATTTATATTTATTTATGAGTTCAACTCCTATCCATAATTTTTTAAATCTTAGTCCTTTTCAACCATGAAGAGATAAATGATGGGCTTAAAGGTTATATTCAAATTGTTTCATTACAGTAGGTTGAGTTTGGTCATTATCACTTTACCAAGATGATTGATTGATTTTTGATCAACTTGGACAACCAATTCATAACTGATGGAAGTCGCCAAATTGCACACAACTACTTGTGTAAACATGCTGGTATAGAACAGATTATCACAAACGCACACTTGAGTTGATGACCCCAGATTCTCAGGCATTGAAAAGATACCAGCACCTGGTGCAATTATGATCTAACTGCTGGCATTCACAAAATTATGTGCTTATTTTTTTGTCTAAACCACCGAATATAATCTTGAATCACATAAAACCATTACAAATAATGAAAGTTTCTTTTCAAATTTTTAACATCATTACATTCTCAAAACTGGAATCTAGAATTTTTAATTAAACTAAATCAACCTTCTATTAGTTGACTCAGATAAATTATGTGCTTTTTAATAGTTTATTTTCATATAAAAAATTAATTTTAAGGATTGAGATGGAAATGAAACCTAGTTCATGTAGTAAAAAAGAGAGAATACTAGAGGATGGTAAAAAAAGATTACACAGGATCCTCCACTAGTTGATATAGCAAAAATGAGATACAATACAAGGTTAGCAACATGGGGGCAAAGCAATAACAAAACAAAGCACTAGTGCTAATGTGCCAGCCAAAATCACAAGGTGACAACGTGTGATCAACCCTAACTAAGAGGGAAACTAACTTTAACCCCCAAAACAAAAATGGAAACGTGAATCTAACTGCAGCAACACGAGCCTACAGACTCACCAGCTGAAGACTACGCCATATTCAGCAACGACTACATATACATTATACATATATTTATATATTTTACATTCTTATCAACATGTCTAACAAGTCAAATCCTACACGCCTCCTTAACTGGCTAAAAAAGCAATGGAGGCAAATCCCGCACAAAAGGAATGATCTACTACTTGTAAGCAGTTTAAATTCTAATATATCCCCATATATTAACAAGAAGTACTAATGAAACCAGCACAATTGCAGAAACTGCAAGAACAGAAGACCACATGAGACGGTTGGAGGAAATCTTTGTCGTGGAATGGACCTTTCTGCCCAATAGAAGGTTCTTTGGGCTCGAGATGGATTCTGCAGCTGCAACATGTTGCTGTAGAATCCTTCTTGACTCAGGAGATGTCTTCTCCGGTGCTTCATCATCATCATCACTAGTGACAGTAGAACTCTCATCAGCAGCATCGTTTTCTGAAGCTTTACTCTCCTGTTAAAGAGGAACGCATAAATCTCACAACACATGCAAGTAACATATCTGAGTTAGCGATACAAGTTAAACAAACTTCTTACCCCATCAATGATGGTTTTTGAATTATGGACTTCCAGGGTGCATTTCTCATCGTTTGGTGTCTCGTTGGAACAACGTGGATGCGTAACAAATCCTCCCAAACGTATTCTCCTCGGTGCAATACCTTGTGATTGTGTCATAGGGTTTGTGTTTGGCTGTTCATTTCGTCCTTGACGAGTCCTTATTCTGATTCCAGTATCACCACTAACAAATGCATCAAAGTTTCTTGATTGCTCATAATCATTGACCACTTGGCCCGTACTAACATCAGTTGAGAAAGCCATCTGGGAACTGTTCTGAAGGAATCCTGCATTGCTCTTCTGCTCTGTTGCCTCCTTAGCATAATCAGCATGTAGTGCTTGCAGATGCTGCAGCATACAACAAGACTGACATTATACAGGTGGAATTAAACAGTTATAGTACAAGTTGTGATTTGATGTGTCATTTTAGAGAGAGGGCGATTAGCATAAAAACATAAACGAATAAAGGATTAGAGATGTCACTAGGTGTTTCAAAACTAAAAGAAGTCATTTTGATGGCAGAAACCTAGAATAAACAAACAATAAAAAGGGTTGAAGCTATTACTCACCGTCATATTGATCATTTCCACATCTGAGTCACTGCCTGATCCATTGTCTTTAATATTAGGCATCGATGAGCTCTGCTCATGACTGCTGGAATCTTCAAAGGAGACCGCATCCCAATTAACAACCGAATAAATAAAGTCAGAAATATTTGCCTCATTTGTCCCATACATAGGTTCTGATTGATTGTTGGGTTGGTAACAAAACTCTTGTGGGAAATGAGCATGGACAGGGGAGAATAATTTGTCATCCAATTGCTGATATGTTGGGTCATAAAATATGTTCACGTTCCATGGCTGATCCTCCTGAAGTAGTAAACATTAAGTATAGTTACTAAATCAACAAATTCAATGTCTTCAAATCAGGGGGAGGAGGGAAGTGAAAACAAGAAAAAGAAAGGAAGAAATCAGAGATTAAAACTCAGTCAACCCATCTAACCTCTCCAACTGGTTCTACAATTTGATTTTGTGCATCAGGAGCATCACATCCATCGCTATGGCTATCAACTGCGGTTATCAGGTTGGACACCGCTTCCTCAGAGTTCTCAGGAATAACTGCTGGAGGCTTATCATCCTCTGTAACCTGTGAAGATACCGGAACCAGAGCTGAATCAGACGGTATTTCTTCTGGAGAGTAATTGGCAGTCATAGGAGTTGAAACAGTCCGCTCCACTTCATCACCATTTGAACCTTCAAGACTCTCATCTTGTTTCTTAAATAATCGACAAAGCACATACGGATTCTGTTAAAAGTCAAACAAACCAAATTGAAAAGTTAGCATCATATCACAATCATCATGATATAAATTCTTAGTTCATCATAACTTGCAGCAGCTTTATGTTAATTAATGCACACAGATCTACAGGAAGTACTGCATAAAAGTTACAAGCAGTTAGCCCAGAGGTAATAGAAACATATAAGAGCGCATTGGGCTAGTAAAATGCAACCCAAGAACACTTGGAAGCAAAATAACCAGGTGGAGTATTACTACAAACTTTCAAAGAGATATCAGTCAACATGTTTAGACTCAAAGTCTGCAAACAAGAACTTCTAATAGACAAATAAACCTAGAGAAGCATCAATTCAAAACCAGAAATTTTCTGTTTTACCAAAAAAAGTAGGAAAGTAGAGCAATAAAAAAACCTTAACAATTTATACACTTCAGTGAAAAGCAAAAAACAGTTATACAGCTATTTCAGTTCACAACATCTCAAAGTCAAAACACCATGATAACGAAGATCGAAAAGCAAAAATAACAAACAATAAAAAGAGGAGATAAGAGTAGACCTGTCCAGGATTGGTACCATCAAGCTCCTTGAGGGTAGGCCTATACTCATGCATAACCCAATTGGTCCTCTTTCCTTTGGGAGCACGACCAGTGTAGAAAACAAGAGTCTTCTTCATCCCAATCAAGGTGGAGCCAGATTTAATCCTCCGATCCTTCCCCGTAGCCTTCCAATACCCATGAGTTGTAGCTCGGTTCAATCGTTGCCCGTTCGGATACTTGCGGTCCTGCGGACAGAAGAAGAACCACTCTGGATCCTTGTTCCGTACCACTGACAAATCTACAACAAACAAACCCCCACCCCCACAATCCCAACAACAAAATAATCAAATCAAACAGCATAGCCACCTTCCACATCAATGTTTTACTATTAATTCCACATCCAACAATTCAAAACTACTTTTTTTTTCCTTTTACACAAAGAAATCAAAGTTCTGTTCTCCAATCAAAATCACTATTTCATCTCTTAACCATTGAGCAGTTTTAATCAAGACAACATGCCAATTTTGATCGGAAATCAGCACCACCAACTATATTCAAGTTTTGTTCGAAAGAAGTATCATATCATAAAAAAAAAATCAGCAACAGTGTGAGAAAAATTAGTACTTGATTGGAAATAAATTATTTTTAAAAAATAATCACTTATTCTTCAAGAATTATATAAAAAAATGTTAACAAATTAATTAATTCTCCTAATTAAGCTGAATGAAAGACTTAATTAGTAAAGCAAAGAGTAAAACTTTCCCAATTATGGAAAAACCCCCAAATGAAATTTTCTTAAAGGGAAATGAAAAAACATACCAGGCAAATCCCAAGGCTCCCATTTGCAGACATCAATTTCACGGATAACCCAAACGTCATCACCATTTCCGTTGATCTTCAAACGGAGGTAGTAATCAATAAGCTCTTCATCGGTGGGACGGAAACGGAACCCTAACGGCAACGTGTTCAGAGACAACACCGCCATCTCATCCTTACGCGGTTGCGGGGGCGAATAGTCGACGACAGCAGCACCCATCAGAGTTAAGCGCGTTTTCTATAATACCCAGAAAGCCAAAGAGACAGAAACTCTAAGAAAGAGAGAAACTTTGAGATAAATAAGGTGAAATTGAAGTGGGAATCAAAGGGATTCTAAGGATTTTTAGCTTCTTTTTCAGTTTTCCGTCACGGGTAAAGGAAATTGCTGAGAAAGTTAAAAGAAAGAGAAGGTGGGTGAGGGTGACTCATTTCTTACATATATTGGTATTGACACATTGAATAATGAATATAAATTCCTCGTATATACACTGAATTCAATGTGTTATCTTCTTAACCTCATTTTTCAACCAAATTACACCGTATGCCATTCCCTGAACCTAACGCGTCAAACGCGTTGGTATGGGTAAAATGGGAAATTAGGGTTGGTGGGTAATACACCTGAAATGAACCTGTGACACGTGGCATCAATCTATGCCTCTCATTTAACTTGGTGAGTAAGGAAGTGAGAAAACCAGTATGAACGAGGATAAGGAGCACTTACAAACGACGATAAAAAGTGTGTAGCATAACACAAAACGACAACGTCCACCAATACCCACCTCAGCGTCTCTCTCTTCATTGATCACTGTCCTTTTATTACTTTTTCTTTCTTTTATTTTTTAGGGCACAACTTCAGTCCCTTTATATTTTTGGTTAAAGATAGTCTGCAACTATCCACTTGTTACTTTCTAGTCATTGTTATAGGGTTTGTATATTATTATATATTATATATTATATTATGTTATATTGTCAATTTTTTTGTTATTTTGGGGACTTGTTTTTATTTTATAATTTTATCTTTATAAATCACTAATGGCCCATGGTGGATGGCTCAATAAAGGATAAAGTGATTGATGCTTTGCATTTTTTTCTTTTTTTAATACATGTTCAGATTGGATTCTCTTTGGATGAAATTAAAGTAAAATTGAAGCTATAAAAGGTATTTTGTTCAGGACATTCTAATAATGACAAACTTGTTTGAAAATTACTAAATTTACTAACACTTAATAATTATTTAAGAGAAAAACTAATGCAAGATTGAAAAGTATAAAGGGTTTTTTAATTAATGACATTTGAATAATGATAACCTTATTTGCAAGTTACCAAAATTACTAACAATGATTATTTAATTAAAAATGAAAGTGAAATTGAAACTGTAAAGGTTTTTTATTAATGGCATTTGAATAAACCACCTTATTTTCAAATTACTAAATTTACTAACAATGATTGTTTAATTAAAATTTAAAGTCAAGTTCAAAATATAAGTGTTTTATGTTAATAACATTTTGTTAACGATAATTTTATCGGGAAATTATTAAATTTTCCAACAATCATTTTTAATTAATTTTTTCCTTATGTGGATTGAATTATATCTTTTTGTTAATTAAAATTAAATAGACAATTTACTCATATGCTGCATGAATATTTTCAAATTTTTAAAAGTATAAATTAAAATAAAAATGTTTGATGAAAAATTTGAAATTATAATACATATTTGATAATTAGTTTAAATAGAATTTTAAATGTAGTTCAAATATAAAAGTATTTAAAATTGTGTGTATATATCAAAAAATTATAATTTAAATTTTAAAAATGTTAAAAAATATTAGGTGTCATTATATCAGAAAGAATTAAAAAAATAAGATTTGAGCTGCTTTACAGAAAGAATAATTTAAATTAATATATAGGAATCTGTAAAATTTAAAAGAAGAGAAGTTAAGAAGAATACTTTAATTTATTTAATATATATGAACTTATAAACTTTAAAAGAAGAGGGGAAAAAAATGTTGAGAATAAAGTATCATTTTCTAAGTTACACCAAAAGCTTTATCATAAACCTTATTTCATTATATAAGGCGGGCTACAGGAATTATACGATTTTACTGGATTTAGTTAAAAAATAATTCTTTTAAAATATTATTTGAGATAAAAAAATTATTAATTTTTTCAAATTTGTTTAACCTTCTATTCTTATTCACAATTATGTTGTTAAATTTTTTATTGGTATATATTTTTAATGATGTTTTTTACATTTCAAAATATCTTAATTAACTTATTCGATAGATGCTATCGCAATATCTTCTCATCATGGTGATTTTCATATTTTATCCTTTTATTATGTTTACATATGTATTTTAATATTTTCCTGTTTGTTATTCCTACGATTTTTTTAATATTATTCTATTAAAATTCAACATTAAAAACCATAACGAATAGTCAATCATATAGTAATTTAATAAAAAATTTCATTGAGTTTAATTAATATTTTTTAACTATAAATAATCATTAATATCTTTCTCCATTTTAACTACTCAGTTTGTATTCTATTCCTAACATCTTAATTTCATCATCCCTTTAAAAAATAGATCCCACATATTTAAACTATTAAATTTATGGTAGGATATCATTTTTAATTTGTACTTTCAAATCAGTTTCGTATTGATCCTAGGTAAAATTGTAACACATACTTTATTTTATTCGTTCTTAAGCAAAAATATTTAAATTTCAATAATAAAAACTGAGTATAAGTTTAATACACTTTTAATATAAAAAATTTATGCAATATTAATCAAATAAAAATTACCGAAGATATAAGTTTTAAAAGCATTTGTTTGATGAATCCCAAACAGTTATAAATGAATATGGAAGAATTTCAGTATAACATTTTAGTGTTGCATTGACGTATACCTTTTCCTATAGTCTACATTATCATAAAAGTTGGTAGATGGCTTTGGTTATTTACAATTGCTATTAAAAAAAGAAAAAAATTAATCAATAAAAAGTTGAGACTGTTTGACAATTATTTAGAATTTTTAAACCAAATAAAATAATACAACCATGTTGACACATGAAAAATATTAATATGTAACATGTTAAAGCTTAAGCTTTGAATGCTTGACAAATAATTAATATGAAGGTTTTAAAATGTACTAGCATAACTAAAAAGTTGATAATCTTTGAATTATGAACAACGATACATAGGATTAGAATATACCACAACTCAGGTTATCCATCTATTTATTTAATCAGCGATGATAAGGTTCAAACATTTAAGTTGGATTAAATTATGTTAAAATGAACGAATTTCAGGTCCATTTGAAGAGTGTAAATTAATCTGAAAGAGTTTGGAACAACATGATTTTTCTTTTTATATATATATATATTCACGTGCAAAGGGAATATGTTCTTACTTGCTTTTGAACTAGTTTTGAAAATATTTGGTATTATGTTATCGCGCGAATGATTGGGGGCATGTCATGTATACCTTAGTTTTGAATCTCTAGCATGTGTAGTTTCTATTTCTTTATCTAATTACCTATTTATTTTAGTAACTAGTGTTAAGATGATGCCATTAGCCTGTTAATTAACTCTGTTTTAACAGAAAGTGCTGCTTCATTTTGGGGAGAGATGTAACAAGTTTGATGCTTAATATATTAAATAGTTAATATGTTTTTTATTTTTTTAAAATTTTAAAATTTTTGAATTTGATTTTTGAATTTTAAATTATTGATTTTGATTCTATATTTTTAGAATATACTGCTTTTAATATTTAAAATGACTATTAATATTTAACATGTGTTATTTATTAATATTTGATATGCCAATAACAAAGGATTAAAATAAATTTATTTTAAAAAATAAAGAACAAAATTATTAATTTTAAAAATTAAAAATTAAAAATAAAATTATAAAATTTTAGAAAATTAAAAAAATATTTAATCCTATATTAAACAACGAGAATCTCTCAAGTATAAACTATAAATAAAATATTTATATAATAAATGACACTGAAATTTACATTCATAAATGATATTGAAAAATAAGAGCATCTGTCATATGTCTTGGATTTAGAAATGATCAAACGTGTTGAAATAATCTTACTGGATGAAAAAGCATATTATTTATTTTATTTTTTTTATTATTATTATTATTATAATTTTTTTTAATTTAATATATATATATGTTATATTATATATTTTTCTATTTTAATATATCTCATAGAATATAAAATAAAAATTTATCTTATTTTATAGAATAATATGTTACATATTATTTCAAGTCTAGTTAGTTAATTTGTTAAGTATAATTAGGTAATTTGTTATGAGTAGTTGTTAGTTAATTTTAACTTCATTTTTCTTCACATTAGTCTTTTATTTTTATTTGTTTTTAAAAAGGCAAATGCAATGATATGCTATGAATAAGATAAGATGAATGATCAAGGTTTGAAAGTAATTAATGTAATGTAAAATATTTTATGAAAAGATCAAAATTTTATTTTGAAAAAAATATTGCTTATATAAAAATTCAATCTTTTTATGGCAATGCTTTTGCTTGTTTCAAAAAAATTTCTAGTTTAAGTAGATAAAAATTTTGAATAAAAAGTTTGTCAATTTAATTTTTTGGCTAGATAGTTATTTTGAAAAATTGTCACGGATTGTTTTCCGACTAAAATTTTTAATTAAAAATTTTATTTCAATTTATTTTGAAAAAAACTTTTATTTTAAAAGTTTACCATTTTTATCATTTAGTTTGTTAAGGAAGATTCAAATAATTTTTTGAATTTAAATTTTTCTTGCAAATATATTTGTTACTTTTTTTAATAAAATATTAATCCAATACTATATGATAAAAAAAAAACAGGTAAAACTAACCACTCATAACATATTAACAAACTGTAACAGCAGATTGACTAACTGAACTTACATAGTATAGTATACTTTTTGTATTTTTGTGTCATTAAATTGTTTTTGATTTTTTATCAATATTTTTATTAAAAAATTATAATATTTAATATTGTTAGCATTATTTTAATAAATACTTATTATATATTATAAATAGATTGCAGTTATCTGCTACGAGTATATATTAAAAAACCAGTTAATAATTAATAAATGAGTCAATAAATGAATGAAAATAATAATAATAAAGAGTAAAATTCGCAAAGCAAATTGGAATATTTTTTATTAAATTTGAATAGGAATATTTTTTTATTCTCTCAGTTGGAATAGGAATATTTGCCTGCAACATTACCCTCGTCGGTGACTTGTGCCAGAAATAACCTATTTTTTTTTTTTTTTATAATTTTCCATGCATGACTTGTGCTCTGGTTTTGTTCAGTACATCTCAAAGACTGTATAGTTTGAGTTTGATGTTATATTTGTTTGAAAATTGATCTATTCTTCTGAGTTCTGCTTGTAGAACAAACCTGTGTTCTATGTGTAAAACATATTACAACTCACCACCGTTTATTGTGCATTGGATCCTTTATACTACTTCCATATCTTATGCTTGCAGGGTCAGGTGAGATGTATGCATTCACAAGTCATAGCTATTGAACAATTTAGTTCCTTTATTATTTAAATTTGTGATGTTTTACTGCTAATAGATAGGCTTATGGTTATCATACAAACATTTTTAGTCTATTAAAAACCACTTTTGTAATTTTTGGCATTTTTTTATGCAATTAGAAAGACATTAAATTGTTTTTCCATTATTACTTAGATATCATCATTACCCAATTTCTATTGTATTTTTTAAAATAATTAATTTTTCAATATGGTTTAATATTTTAGTGTATATAAATATATAAAGTAGTTTTCTGTTCCACCTCTTACTGTTTTTTTTATACAATCTTAAATAACTATTTTATTTAAACTCTTTGTGTAATTTTTTGGTTTCTTTAACACTTGAAAATAATAGTTCACCTAACCAATTTTTTCAGAGGCCACATATTATTTTCACCTTCATTGTGGTTGTTGTGACAGTGCTACTGGAATGGAGAAATGGATTTTGGATTTTATTTGTTTAGATGTTTCCATTGCCAATTCTATTATTGCCAACCTATTTTGAATTTTTGTTTCCTAATAACCTTCTATATTATTTTATGTATTGTTTGAAGTTTATGATAATTTTCCAATGTAGTTCATTTTTTAAGGGACTGGGGACATGATATTCATTGGGGCTTGGAAGTGTTTTCTTTGCTCAGTGATTAACAATTAGTGAATTGTGATGAGTTATTATGAATGAAAATTGTTGCAGCAAATGATTTGACATAAAAGAAATGAAAAAAAATAAAATGAAATTCCTTCAATATTTTTAATTAGGCAGCCCAAAATGATGTCCCACACACAGCCATCATAATGAATGAAATAGACAGAAATGAAGTTACTGTATTGGTTCTAGATTTAGTCAACGGAATTCGACCATCATAATTAATCAAAAATAGTCAAATGAAGTTACTGAATACACAAATTATGAACTGTTTAGATCACAAAATACTGAAATTCACCTTGTTATAGTTATTGAAACTTCACACTTTCTGATTCAGGTTATTATTAATAAAAATTTATTATTTATTAATTTGTCATTAAATGCTATTGGATACACATCATAAAAATTGACAACAATAATAATATTAAACAAAACACTGATAGAATTTTTATCTTAATAACCAATATTGACCTATAATATTAACTTTTACTATATGAATTATCAAGATAAAACTACAATTATAATTGAAAAATAATATAAAAACGCCTGAAACAATACATCTACGTTGATCTTTTGAAGAGTTATGGTTGTTTGTTTCTTTGATGCCAAAAAGGATTGAACATATTCCTACTAGCTTATAAACAGTATTAAAATAATGAAAAATTTCCAAAAAACTAGAGGCCTTGGCCAGAAATCATGGTAGCACATGATTTTTTAGCATTTTTGAAAATGAAAAAATTCATACATTTATTTTCTAAAAATATTTAATTATTTTTATTTAATAATTGGGAAGGTTTGTAGAAGATTTAGAACTACTGAATGAATAAAGTCTGGTTGTGATTTTTCCAGAGTCTAAAATTATAATCCTCAAAACTTACAAAATCCAACTACTGATATGGTGAACTTGTTGCCGAAATTTATAACAACAGTATCTCAACAATGCAAGTGATGCTGATGCTCTACAGGGAGGAGAGAAAGTTACATCTGAAGAGTGATCACTGATAACAATACTTGCTTTAATCTCCTTCAAGCAAAAGATTCATTGCAGTTATTATAAAAGCTAATCAATAAGTTGAGGTAATTTCCTATAAATCAAGAAAATTGAAGTGAAAAAATGGAAGAAACTAGCTGCTAACTCAAAATACAAACAAGTTTCTAGAAATAGTCTAGTAATTTACAATGAATTTCGAAATAGTAATACCGAACATAGGTGCAAATTTACACATTTTCACGAGCCTCTCTTCCTCATGGTTGAAAGCTGTAACTCTATAAATGGAGTAGGTACCATCACATGTAAACTTCAGACGGGAGACTGCATCTTCGGCAAAATGAGGGTGCACTGGACTAGCATAGATAACAGAGCCTAGGATTAGCAAGATTAAATTTAACCTATAATTGTAGGTAATTTGTGATTGAACACAAACTAATTGCAAGTAACTGAGAACGCTTAACGAGACACTCTTTACTGGCCAACTATTCAGTGCTCCAAAACTTTGATCCTGTCAAGATAATTATTAATGCGATGTGTATCATCAGCAGAGAATCGATCACCAACCATGAGTTTGTACTGTTCAAATTTAGATTCTTCGCACTTCAAGGCAGCATTTTTACAAGCCTTTATGCTTCCTGAGCCAAAGGTAGCATTTCATATCAGGATTTTAGATGTTCAACATCTAATCATAATGGGATCTGTATCCCCTCGTGTTACTTACTAATATGACATTATAATATGACAATGTCATGTTATAAGAAATAAAGACACAAAAGCAATTATAGTAGGACCCATCATTATTTTTGTAGGGTATCGAATTTGCTTTTATATTTTTCTCTCTCATAACATGACTTTGTCTTGTTAGTAAGTAACACGAGAGGATTCAAATCCATCTTTAAGTGAAACAAAAGATGGAAATCATGCATATGGCTGATGGCTAGATGCAACCAAATAGATTAAAAATAGCAAAAGATTTTTTGGAGTTTCATTCAGATGACTGCACTGTTCAGTAAATCAAACTAACATACAGCATGATAGATTCATGCATCAAGTATTTAATAAATTCCTCTTAACTGAGAAGGAAAGTTATGCATAACTAATCTATATATATATTACAAAACACAGTCCATGCTACACCAAGTCATGTGAACCAATTCCCTCAATAAAGGAAACCTCATACTAAAACCAGTCCAAGTCCTTCTATCAAATTGACATGGGCTCAACCTTTATTATCATCTCTATCCATCCTTAATTAATTATTTTAGAGATCGTTAATCTATTATAACCGATAAATCCAAAATCTTAATTTTCTCTCTATCTATAAGGTACATGTCTTCTTGTTTTAACTGTTACAGACTCTGTTGGTGCCCTGATGAGTTGAACTTTACTTGACGGTTTTTGTATAAAGTTTTTTGATAATAAAATTTCATCACATATGACAAACCCATAGCAAGATGGGGGCAACAAACTGAATGACAATAGGAAATAATAGCATGATGCAAAACTACCAGAATTTTTCTCAATTTTTTCCCAGAATATACACACTATCTAACTAACTCTTTTTTTTTAATTTCAATATTTTACATAAAGGAATTTACCCAAAAATAAAAAATTAAAAAGAATCAATCAAGCAGTATTTTCCCTTACCAGATAAATCGAGCAAGTTAAACATCACCGGGTAATTTCCAATATTTGTGACCATCGTAATGGCAGACCATACTTTTTGATACTCTTCTCTTGAAGCCCTGATGATACACACATTAGTGATTGGATTCACATACTTGACTGCACATGCACAAACATACACAAGTGGGAATATTATCAAATCAGAGGAATTGCATTAGAATTTAGGGTTTACAAAACAGAAGGAAAATAGAATAAGAAAAATCAGTATCAACTTGTCACTACTTACCCTGAAATGATCGCAGTGAAGAAGCCAAACCACACTCCCCAAAATTCACCAAGATGCTATCTCTTATAGCTTTTGAAACATTAAACTGTGTAACTATAACAGGGTCATTCCCCACTTGATCTCTATTAGGGTTCAAAAAAGCCTCCATCACCATGTACCTGTTTCTAAACCCCACCATGATGATCCTTCTTCGCCGTCACTAAATCAAATATTCAAATTGTCAGAACACAAACCAGCAAATTCCATTGATGGAAGGAAGAAAAGAAACCCCTCAAGCATTTTTCTAAGTTCCCAGAAATTGGTCTCAGAAAAATAAAGCAATTTATCCACTGAACCTAGTGAAAGTTTGAAAATTACAATTTATTTTAGTCCACGAATTGATAATTTAATGCAGCAATTATACCTAGGGACGGCAAAGCTTAATGCAAATAAACATGGTTATGCTTGAATTACGCATAAACCAGTTTGAACAAAAAACACAACAAATAAAATTAAATTATGGGGAAACTAACTTGGGCAGCAAAATTAGAAGTGACAAAGGAGGTATTTTTCAGTTAGGTGCAGGGAATTAATTTGGATAGCAAGATCAGGCATGGATTGGTTGGTGGCTAATAAAGTTTTACTTCACAATTCGAGTAATAAATTAATGCAGTAGCTTGATTAGGGATGACAACAGGGCGGGTTGGGGCGGATTTTACTTCCCCATCCCCATTGGGTATTAAAAAATGATCCCCAACCCCGTCCCCAATCGAGGTCAGGAAAACTTGCCCCCGCAATTTTATGTGTGTGTTTGGGTTTTTCCCTGCTCCAACCAGCTCCCACCCCGCCCCCACCCCTGCTTAGTACATCATTACTATTATCAAATGCATTTTCAAATACACTAATTTTTAGATTACAAAATAAAACATAAAATAACTTAAAAAGTAAAAAAACACTTAAAAACAACCGAGGCAAGACATATTGTAGGAGTATTATCCTTATCAAACAAAGAAAAAAACATAAGTAAAACTAGATTAGCAAACTGGATAGAATAGTTTGCAAGACATATCACTATACATTTTCCTTCTAGTGCATTTTTTTCATGTTTATATATATAAACATGTGAAAAAGATGTATTTAGAACAACAAAGTAAGTAATGTTAGGTGGTGACACGTTTACATGTTGACCAATGTGATATATATCCTGTATACATATAAAACTGCCAATCTTGTTTAAATATATAAACATGTCTTCCACAGAGTGGTTACATGATTTTGTAGTGCCCCTTTCTATATTAAAGGCAAAACATAATTGATCAAAATAAAATAAATACAATAAATTCATTTTTATTTATCACAAGTCACAAACACCTTTGCATATCAGAAGTTGGTGTACTTAATTCAACAGGCCTTCAACACAAGTATTACTGAAATATAGATTTTTAGACTTTGACAAGGTTAAATTGATAACTAAATATGGACCTGAAGCTGTGTATAAGCAATCTCCTTTCGTATCAAAGTTTTACTTTGCACAGTAAAGCCTCTTTTAAGAAAACAAATTTATTATTATACACAACTAAGATGATTAATTAAAGAAGATGAAACGACATCAGAATTGGTATTTATAAATCTAACAAGAGTTCTTTCTAAGAATGATGTAAATAAGTGAACAGAAAAATTTAAAAATTATATACATATATGCGCATAAATCAAATTAACCAATGTTAACCAACATGTTTATGTATTCAGAACAACCAAGAAGATGGTGTTTCAATAAAGAGGATATAATGGATCATGACCCTATGGCAGAAGCACAAGAACTAATGAAACAAACTTCGGTGGCCGCTCCCACACTTTTATTGTTTTACTACATGTCCCACAACAACTGAGCATCAATTCCAAGTCTCGGACCTGTAGGTGCACAAGCAAGAATTTACACTTTTACAGGTCACTAATTGCATGTTTACCATAGTTTTTTTTATCTTTACTTTCAGTTCTTCTGTATCATTATTCAGGTCTAATTAAAAGCAATCGTTTTCATCCTTTGCCTTAATTCTCATGTTAAACCAGGGAAAGAATCAATGCATCCATGACAGATGGAACTTTATACACACTAAATCTCATGGTTTGGCTTCCTAAACTTAAGCATTACATTAGAAACCAGTGTAAAGTGTGAGTGCGTGTATTAATTTGCTCCAACTATAAAAACAGAAGAAATTTACTTACATCTGATTTAATCTTCATTAGATAATCCAAGAAATTATTAATGTTTTAGTAGGTTCCTTAAATATATATGTTTTGTTTGAACTTATTAATTATAATAAAAATACAAATGTAAGGTTAACAACAATTATGGGTTCTGTTTTGGGCAACAAGCCTGTTTTATGCAGAGAAAACACCCACCACTAGAAACGGATGTATCATAATTGTTTAACTGTTAACACTTCACACATCAAAATCACAGTTTTCACTTACATTTATTAGCATACATTTATCTACCCAATTACATTCCTCAACAAAATATAAAAATGGATCCAATTCCGTTTATTAATCCACAGGAAAAAACGCTGAGACAAACACAAAGAGTGTCACACGCACACGAGCGACATATTTGAAGTAAAAAGCTACCTGTACCTAGATACTAAATACCCACAGGTTTGAATTCTGTATTCCTCCGTGAGAAAAAGTCTGATCTACTGAAAACGAACAGAGAAGATGGGTCTGAACTTTGAAACCGCACGAAGAAATTGCACGCCCATAGAGAAGTTGGTTTGAGACTCACAAAATCGAAAATTGAAAGCTGGGTCTGTGCTTGTGTAGTGTGATGTGAACAGAATTAGGGCAAAGGGTGTGAAATGTCTATATTACACTACATACATTCTATATAACAAGGGTATATGTGTAATTTAACGTACAACGGACCGGGTAACCGTTATATTAAGATCCCACACGGTGTATGTTCGTTTAGAAACCTTTCTTCGAAAGAAAGACCCATAACATAAAAATGTTATCTTGTGGCATAACCATATCTGTTTTCCCAATTGTTACAGTTAACAAATGGAAGCAGAGAAATAGACATATGCAAACAGTGTCTGCTTCCATTCACCATGATAGTCTCAGAGTGCTCGAATGGGACAAGCTTTGCGACTTGGTCGCTTCCTTCGCCACCACTTCCTTGGGCCGTCAAGCCCTTAAGGTAATAAGCTTCCTCTTTCTGGTTTTTCTGTTATGTTTTAGTTCATTGAAAATTTTAAAAAGGAATGAAATTATATTATGTTTGATTGGATTGGATTGGATTGGATTGTTTAAAATAACCTATCATGAAAAATAATGGATCATGATACCATGTATTTTATTTTGTTCCGTTTGTTGGAGTTTAAGATGATGCTTCTATGGTTTAAATTATATTCTATGCTTCTATGGATTGTTTTATTATGTTGATGAAGATGGCTCTTTTAA
Organism: Canavalia gladiata; assembly: GCA_037954105.1. Classification (NCBI taxonomy): domain Eukaryota; kingdom Viridiplantae; phylum Streptophyta; class Magnoliopsida; order Fabales; family Fabaceae; genus Canavalia; species Canavalia gladiata. The sequence continues at coordinate 38,214,654 of CM075664.1, read as the reverse complement.
GGAATCTGCGGTTTGTTCCATATCTCATACAAGTTTCCTTTTTCTAACTCCGCATATTTTTGCAGTGATTAGCTACTCATTTTCTTTGGTTTGAAATGGCATGTGTTGTATCTTAAATTTTCTTAACATTCTTCAGTACATAGCATTCAGTGAAAGAGAATACTTCAGAGATGCATTTCTCCTTTCTTGCTGCTATTCCGCTGTGTCAGTTGCCTCTTGTTCTCTTTTTGCAAACTTTCATCCTTGTTATTTAGTCCAGCCCTTAAACAGTCACGCCAACAAGTGCAAGTGATTGAGAGAAAGGTAACTCCTGTTTATTTCACTTTATTTCATAATGTTGGTTTTGAAGATAGTGATCCCATCAGAGATGTATTAATTAATAGAGTTTATAGTTTATTTTATAGCTACCAATCTAGTAAATATCATTTGAAAGTTTGACACAAATTAAACAAAAAGACCAATGTATCCTTGGCTATACCATTAACATTCACCTCTGAGTATTCTAAAGGGCTCACTTGAGATTAGGGTTTAATCACAAAAGTTCTTGGCAGAGGTTGACAGCAATCTACCTGAGGATTGTGGCATACCCTGCTTTTATTTTGTCTGTCTTAGGTTTTTAGTTATTGAAATGACTGCTTATCTATATGCTTTAACTTCCATCAGTGAATTTTTTTATTTTTGGATAAGAGACCAATTGACTTGGATTTATCTGAAATTACACACACATGCCCTCTATTTCCAAATCCCACAGAAATGTCTCTTAAAGTTTGAAAAGGCACTACAAAGTTCCAAATAACCCAATATGTACTTTTATCCAATTGAAATAGAACTAGAGCCATGCTGTTTTAGCTATGTTCTTCGTTTCTCCTGCAAGAAAAAATGTATTAAATTATGTGTTCTTAGTAGGAATTGCATATTTCATGGATCATGCTTAGGTCAATGGTCTAAGAGGAAGGGACAGGAGATAGTCACATGTAATGCACACCTCTTAATGCGTGTAAATCAACAAGAGATTTTCATTGCAGGGTGCTCAAATGCAATTAATATAGCTGAGAGGCTGGGACTACCATCTGTTGTTATAGATATGGCTCGTAAGTTACATGGTTCTGCTAGTGCAGAGATAGATGAGGTACATGACAAGTAAATTTATGATAGTCTTTTAAGGAGATCAGATAAAAGATGGAATTGTACCAGGCTCTGGCTTCATGCCCCCATCTATTTACCACCAAATAATCAAATCTTTCTTTTCAACGTGTTACAGATATTTAAGTTGCCTTTCAATGTTGTTTATTTTTCATGTAGGTAATAACTGATATGGAAAAGTTAAAACTAGATTACCAATAGCTATTGCATGAAGTGCGTCACTATCTGTCGTGAGACTATTTGCATTTCATAAAAGATTAAATTAATTGCTTGCTTTATCGCCCATATTTTTACATTTCATGTATAGTTTAAAGAGAGATCAGTTCTTGATGATTACACAGGTACTTGTATATCTAACAGATAATGGAGTAAGTTCATTCAATTGCTAATGCATTCAAGGAAAAATGGATCATGTAATCATATTTACATCTTGCTTTTTATTCTTGATAGTTAGTATTTTTTTCTTTAATTATTATTAGAATGCTCAATACCTGTAACAAGGCTTTCATCCTTGTTTTAATAATTGGAGAGTGTTTCATGTTAGACCTAAAACCTTGCCAAATTTCGTCTAGCCTTCTTTACTATGCAAAATTTGGATACCTGGTTTAATTAGGGAGAATTCTTTATAATTGATTTAATTTTCTTAGTTGTCTCATGCCACCAGGTACTGCAGTTCTCCTTTTTCTTGGCTTTAATAGTTAATTCTTAAATATCCACCATACCTATGGAGCATCTGTAAATTTTTAATTGGGAGATTTTTATTTTTTTTTTAAATTTTTGTAATTGTAGGCACTTCAGAGAACTGTACAATAGTCTATATTGAACACCAGAAGGAAGATCATGAAACATAGTACTGATCTAAGATTTAAGAAGATGAGAGATGTATCAGAGGCTGCAGCAATGGCAAGATCCATCATTCACAAGAAAGTGAGGGAATTGGATTCATGAGCTGAGCGGCCTTCACAGAACAATAAAACCATTAGGAACTCTCATTCGTCAGCTACCAATGAGAGTCAAACTGCTGCGGATAACAATGAACCTATAATTGCAGATAGAAGCGCATCTGCTGTAAAAGCTTTTAACCGATCATTATCAGGTATATGCAAAGATAACGGAACACGAGGGAAACAAAAGGAAACTAAACCATGATGAGATAATATGCTTCCATGTTAAATTTATTCCATTTGAATTAAGTGTACAACTCTAGTTTATTTTTACCTGGTCATAGCACACACTAAAGTTGTGCTGTCTAGTATTATAATAAGGAATAATATCATAGGAATTTTGATGCAGTTTTCATTCACCTATTGATGTTGTAGATAAGTTTGAGCTTCCCAAGGTTGGTTATATGATACATGTCTCTTCCCTTGGGAAAAAGGTGACTGTTTTAAAAGTGGATTCATCCAAAGGAGAAATTGTAGTTCAAGCTGGAAACATGAAGTTGAAGCTTAAATTAACTGACATTCAAAGATCATAGAAGTTGGGAAACCATGGCCATCATCATAAATGAGTAAGTATTTTACTTTGTGCACAAGATCATGTGCTGTGCCTTTCTTCTAACTTCAGAATATACTAACAACACTGTACATCCTGAAAATCAATATTTTAATAGAAATAGTAAAGCCTCAACTTTCAAGAATTAAAAAGTTGATTTTTATGATTTTTTTTATTATTGTTGAAATTGATGCATAGTATCGTGTCCCTAATTATAGATGGTCTTCCTTCATCTCTTGTCATGAATTAAAAATTCCAAAAGCTTTAGTTATTAGGTGAAGATACATGATAGTTTTATATTGCGTCTCTAGCATGCTCCCTAATGCAAGATTCCTTTGGAATTAAAGCATGGATAATTTATATTTTGCTAAAATTTAACTTTTTTGGTTAGAAGAATAAATCATTAATGATCAAATACTAGACCATTTGGTGGTAGAGACTTTGATACCAAATCATGAACCGACTATACCTGAAAGATTACTTGATAAGTGATGACACAAATGGTTTTATATTACATCTCTAATATCCCTTACCCTCTAGAACTTCAAAATATCTTTTTAACTTATCTTTTAGCCCCTCAAAAGGGAAAATCTGCTTTGAAATTGCTCTCTTATGATTTGATGTGAGACAAAAGGTGGGGGGACTTTAAGAAACTTCAGTTTTCTTGATTTAGCCGGATGTGCCAAGAACTACAGTTTTACAATGTCATCAGCAATACAAATAGTTGGTGTGCTAATTGTGCAAGGTACATTTTTCTTGCTGATGCATATAAAATTAACCGAAAAGCAATTTAAACTTTTAGCAAATTGAAATAAAGAAAATTTACCTTTTTTGGTCTTGTCTCTTGTCAGAATGAATCGAAGCTGGCAAAAAATAAAATAAAACAAGCAATTTGGTTAAAGAAAATTATGGGCAACTGATGGTGCTTGCTTAGTGGAAAGAACAATGACAGGTATTCAGAAACACGGTAACAAGAAAAACAAAAGGTTTAGGTATTTTATCCTTTGTTTACTTTCACTTTATTGAGACATAAACCCTCCTTTGAGAGTATGTTAGGTGGTGCTCTTTATATTTGCTCCACTATGTGACACATGATTACTTAACTGAACTAATTTGTTTGTATTTTCTATTTTAGGGTTTTAGACATGGAATATCACTGCACCCCCTTCAAGAAAACATTAAAGGATCCCTATTATGTGTTAGGGTTCCTTTAATTAAAGAAAACTGATTCCACACCCCCTCTAAAGATCAATTAATGAAAAGGGGCCATGGCATTGGCATGATGTAGAAAAGCTGTTTTTGATTTTGAGTGTGGTAAAGACACCGCACAGGTTGATGTATAAAACTTGTTTACTTTTTCTAACACGGTTTTTGTTGTGACATTTCTTGTGAGAACAATAACTTACTTGACTTTATTATAAAGTAGTGCTGATTAAAATAACTATGCAAAAGTGTTGAATTCCACATTTCCACCAAATTGGTGGGACATTAATCGTGAAGCACTAACTTATTTTGGCAGCTGGTAATGGTTCTTGTTGCTTAATAGTACTTCTAAATTTTCAATTGAAATCTTCGAATTTTACTATTTTTCTTTTTCATTTAGTAAATGTTATAATCAGGTTTTTTTTTTCTACCTAAAAGAAACATTATAATTGCAAAAATTATCAATCATATATATAAATAGTATTTAAATCCAAATACATCTCATTTTATTTGTATATATTTTTTCTTATTATATCATATATTACATCAAATTTTTTTCAATTTTTTTTATCTTTTTTATTTTTACAATTTTATACACTTTAAAATGAGATGGATAAATTCTGTGACTCTTATAATTGACCTGAATTAAAGAAAAAAAACAAAAAATTATAATTTTTTTTTGTTGAGTTATTTTTAGTTTGTATAGACGTCACGTCATCCTTTTTTTTCTATGGTAGCTTAACATGCAAAACAAACGGGTCTTCAAGAACTGTGAAATCATAATTTAATGGAATTCGTTTTTCTTTTGAATTTGTATTATGTTTTGACTTTGCTTCAGAAGTGTTACACACAGCGAGGTATTCCCACTTAACATCTCACACCACTAATGAAATTTTACTTTGAAGTAGTGTCTCTTTTGTACTGGTCGTTGCATTTTATGGCAATGTGTACATATTTAACTAAATTTTCAAGCTGTTAACACTTAACACCATGTTTATTGCACAATTATTTTTTATTTTAAATAATTTAAAATATAATGAAATATTTAAGTAATATTTGTTTTTAAATTGTTGACACAAATAATTATTATTATTACATATAAACAATTTTTTAATATAAGAAACTTTTTAAACAATTATTTTATATAGATGGTTTAACAATAAAAAAATTGATAATTTATTGAAAACTATAGACCATAGTTTTTTTTTTCAATAAACCAAACAAAACAAAAAAGGAAACGAAAATATTCTGTCCGTTAATCTACATAAATTTTGGGTAAAAAAATATAGTTTTTCTTCTCCATTTTCTTTATTTCTATCTCTTAAAAAATAATAAGAAACGATTCTGTTGTTTACAAAATTTTGAAAGTACAAAACAAAATAAAAATAAAATAATTTTTTATAAATAAAAATAAAACACAGACAATAAAAATATAAAATATTTTCATATACCAAATGTCACCTTAACTCTTCTAAAGTAGCAAGCAAAAAAATTAAAACGTATTCACAGTTAATTTTAATTAGAAAATCTTGTCATCATAATTAACTTTAAATTAATGATAGATAAATGTATTTTTATTTTTTATTTTAGAAATTTATTTATTTTAAAGAAGCCAATTTTGAAGGGACCACTAACGATAAATTTTGTAATATAATTTGTATAAAAAAATTAAGACTTAGTTTACATTACCTTATATGAATATTCCCTTCTGCAATGCTTTGGAAAACTCTTTTGTCTAGAACTTGATAGAGGAAAGGACCTAATTAGGATTTTGGTTAAATATTCTTCATGGCTGAAATGCGCTCCACCATTACCAGAGAAGCACTGTTTCACATACTGTAATGTTTTGTGGTCACATATTAGTTCCTTGGCAAATTGTTTTATTTTTACATTATCTTTCCATATAAAATAATGTTTTGGATGTATACATATAATGAGGCTTTGAAATGTGATCACTGGGTATGATTAAATTGGATTTATACAGAAGAAAACATACATCAATTTTAACCTGAGCTTAAAGGTTACATCCATGGTTAAATCATTGACTTTGGGTCTTCTTCGGTACTAAACAATTGTCATTCACAATATGCTCTTTGTCGTGTGAAAGCTAGAAATCATTGAACCACAAAACGACAGAAATTAAACACATCATTATCCGGATATAAATAATATAAATTCAATTATTTATCTTTACTGCCGTAATGGAATTTTTCTTCAAAATAGAAAAGATTCGTGAAAGAATAAAATTGCATCCATCCTTAATTTTCTTTATACATATTATTGAAAAGGTTAAAATTCAAGATCTCATATAAAATTACTAGTCCCTGGCCTACTAGCTTTACTCACCCTTAATTTCAATTTGAATATTAGTTAATTTTAACTTATTTTAAATAAAAAAGTTCTTGTATTTTTTTTTACATTATACACATTTTTGAAGTTTATATAAGTTGTGACATTCATATGAGATTTTTTTATTTTTATTATTGTATACTAAAATAAATTCCTCCTCCTAAGTTGTAAATTTTGATCACTAAATTTGTAGATAAAAAAAATGTTTGACATTTTTTTTTATTATATTTTCTACATCTCTTTATAAAATGTCACATCATTGATGTAAAAAAGGATGTTATTTTACAATGAGAAATATATGTGTGTTTGAGTGAGCATTTCCAAATTTGAATTTGCAAAAAATTGATTTCGTAGAATTAATTTTTTAAAATGAGTTTAAGGTAATGTAATTTATGCTTAAAAATTTTTATTTTATAAATAAATTTATAGTAAATAAATTTAAAATTTTCAACTTAACATAAATATTACAATATCACATTTACTTAAAAGTGAATTTAAAAACAAAATCAATTTTGATTCTAGCCAACATATTAACACAATTTAATTAAAACATATTTGTATCTATTAATTGATTATGGAGATACAAAACACACTAAATGCTTATTTGATTTAAAATTAAGTAAAATTAATTTTGATGATGTTAATTTTGAATTGTTTAACATTTTTTTAGATATTTGCATATAGTAATCTTAATCATATATATTTTTATAGTAAATATTTTACATTCAAAATGCAAGAATTGATTTTTCAATGTGAAAACAAACAAATTATAAGATGAATGTAAAAACGGTTGAAGTGAAAATATCAAAGTTCTATTCAAATTGTAGACGTCCATCCTAGTGTATTTACACGCTAGTAAATTGAAAGTTGCTGTCATCGTATTGGAGAATCTATATCTCCTCTCTGTTGAATTTCTTCCATTAGTGAGATTGAAATAAGAGCTTCTTGATTTTTGTTCATTATTTCATTGTAAAATGATTGCCTATAAAAGCCTATAATGAATTGTATTTGTGCAACATATCGATCAATTAATCAAGTGAAGAAAAAAAAAACAATTCTCTTCCTCTATGAGTCTGGTATCATCAATAACTAATAACATCACCAAGTACTTAAGCTTTAACTAAGCATTTTAAAGTTGGAGTTTACATGCAGTTCAATTCAACCTCAGTTGAACTTGAATCTTAATTTCTATTGGGAGAAATTTAAGTATAGTAATATAGTTTTTCTTGATGCTATTTTTAATGAAAATTAAAATTTTATCTCAATAACTAATGCATTAAAAATTGATGCATATTATGAAGATAAAACTTCAATTCTAATAAAAAAACAACACCTAAAACAGCTATAAGACTTTAACTAAATCTCATCTTCTACTATCCAATACAATTTAAGGTGCCATGTTACACATGCTATGCTAGCCTACAAGCTAATCAGCCAAAGGTTAATTAATTATGTACCTATCAGAACGAAATTAAACTAGTTTAATATCTAATTGGCCCTTCCAATTTCCAAGTCAACATTGTGTTTGTGCAATGCAAGTTCAACACTATCTGTGTCAGCAACCCCAGCCCATCCAGATTCCATGGTGGAGTCCAAGAAGTAGAGCATGAAAACAAGGGCAAGGGAAGAAAAAAACAAAGGAATGGGCCCAAAGAGCCACATGAAGAGAGGAAAAGAGAAGTAAAAGGCACGCAAACCAAGGGACCAGAAATAGCTGCCTCTGTTCACAGTGGCAGCAACATAATCAGTTGTAAGCATCTGATGCCTAAGATTTGGGGAGACTTTCTTGAAGGGCACATTGATGAGGATGGTTGCATGGCTATAATACCTTATGGATTGCACATTCAATAAGAACGCCAACAAGAAACACACCAATATTGAAAAGAACTTTATGGACAAACCAAGCTCACTCCTATCCCCAAACACCTCTGAGACCACCGTTTTCTTCTCATTCCCACTGCTCATCAACACTGCAATTAGAGAACTAAGCATTATAGCTGTCGATGCTAAAAGGGTTGATGCCATTATGTTGTTCCTCAAAGATTGCACTGCCAAAACCCCATTCTTGGACACATCCTTCACATAACATGATCAAAACAATATTCAATACTTATAATAATACACATATATATATCAAAGCAAAAAATTGAAGTAATATAGATATTCTTTATGTTGTTCTTCAATCAAAATTAAAATTTTACCTTACAACAATAAAGATTAATATGAAATGTTTGCAAGAAGAAGATTACAATAAAAGATATTTGTGATAATGTAACCAAGTATTTTTCATTTATGAAATTACATGATAAAATGAATGAAAACCCAAGAATCAAAATCCAAACTTTTGAGGACCTAAACGAAGATATATGTACCTCCATCATAGCTTGAACCCAGAAACGGCGATTGATTGCATTGACACCAACAACAGTTTTTGTGGGGTGTTTGATGATTCGGTGGAGGAGCCAGAAATGGTATGCCATGATTAGAAGGAGACCAGTTGGGACTAATATGAAATCAAGGAGTTTCTTTTCCATTTAATGGCAATGTGTGGGAATTACAGAAAGAAAAAAGAAATATGCAAGAAAATGGAAATTGTGATCTACTTTTTCTCTTGCTATTATTAATTTAGAAGGAAGAGAGGGGAAGTAGAAGACGGGTGTTACCGTGTGTGTATGGGAAGAGAGAAGAGAGAAGAGAGAAGAGAGTAAAATTGGTATTGAGATGAATCTCATTGCACAAAACGTGGAGGGCTTTATATGCATACACCAAACAAACACATGAAATTGGAATGTGATGGGCTATGAATTTTATAAATCAATATTATATATTCCACCTTTTCTGCTAATGGGAGAGTCCTTTGTTTGTGATGTATGAGAATGGTAGTTTCCGATAACAAATAGATGGGATGGGATCCACGTGTCTTCTTTCATTGGATTTTATGCATTTCATAAGGCCATGCCCAACCCACTAACTAACCTCGCCACAGAATTCACATTTGAATCAAGCCTTCTCTCAAGGGCTCTATTTATTATGGGATAAAAAAATGGGAAAATAATAAAGTAAATGATTTTTTAATATGCATTCAAGTCACGTAATAAAAAATAATATTATTATTTACTAAAAAACTGTAATTTTGAATATATAATAAGAATATAAATATTTTTATAAAATTGTAATATTTAACAATATTAATATATTAAATATTATTATTTTTAATAAAAATTTAATTATATATAATTTATTATCGTATATCCTTATGCACATAATAAAAAAATTAAATAATAAATATATTATTTACTGTATTGAAAATATTAACAAAACAAGTTTAGTTTTTATTTAGGGATTTCGCGCTGCATTATTTAAAAAATTAGGGATTTTGGGCTGCCTTATTTAAAAAATTAGAAATAATGTTTTTATCTTGAAATGCATTAAAAATATTTATTTTAATTTTTTTAATCAGTATTTCAAAATACTTATTAATATTTTTATATTTATAATTTATAATTTTTAAATTATTAACATATATAATTATATTAATATAAGTGATTTTTAACTAAGTTTTAAATATGTAATTACATTAAATATTTAAAAATAGTATCATTATTTAATTTAAACAATTATTTTTGATAAAAATATATATCATCTAGAAAACTACTTAAAATGATATGTGTGTATTAAGTAATGACTAATTAATGACTGCTCTGGGGGCAGGTCAGACAGTTCTATTGGAGTCAGCTGGAAGTTGCTTTTGGAATTTGGATTCTGAGTTTGTATTTATTGATTAAACGGCAAGATAGGTTTAGATTAAGCCAAATATTCAAATAATTATTTTATGTTCACATGAATATCATTAACGTAAGCGATTTTTAATTGAAAAGTGTTGAGTATTTTTCTTTTGGTAGTCGGTTTTATAAGTATGAAGAGACAAAAGATAAGAGAATGAGAAATGGATTTGGCTTCTTGTGAAAAAATAAAATATGTGGTCTGTGGATATATATATATATATTTTTAATTATAAAATATATTTTTTATTTGTATAAAATAATAAATATTTTTTATTTTCATTATTTTTATATAAATATTTGAAAATAAACATAAAATAATATTCTATAAATAAATAAAATATTTTCTCAGTTTAAGTGATCACTAAACTTACACAATCACATTTTATAGCTTACTTAACCAAGTTGATTCAAGAGAACGAGAATGAAAAATGGTTTGTACAATCATATTTTGCAGCTTAATAAACGATTTTATTTTCGAAAATTTGAAAAATTTAATTATCAATCCTTGAAATATGATTTAAATGTAAGCTACAAGGCTTGCAAGCATTTCTAGGTTTGAAAAAATTTCTAAACACCTAAAGCTTCATTTTTTATGATAACCTCGTTAGAATATCAACTGTCTCCAATAAAAAAATTAGGAATTCTATCCGATTTTATTTTCTTCTAATAACAGTTGGAGCATAGAAAAATTTTATATTTTTATTACCGTATTTAATCCAATTTTTACGACTAAGTACCAAATATTTTTCTTTGAGCAAGAACAAAATTATTCTCATGCAAAAAAAATTTTAAAATGACAATGCAACAAATTTTTCATAAGCATGATAATATTTAGAAAAAAATTCAATTTATAATGATAAATTTTTTCTAATTAAAATTTAAAATATTTTTTTATGAATATTTGATGACTCGTGAGATAATATTACTTTAAAAAATTTATACATTTATGACGTGATCTTTCAACAGCTTTTAAAAAAAATTATATGTTTCAGTTCAACAAATATATATATATATATATATATATATATATATATTAATTAGGTGCAACCAAAATTAAGATTATAATAATTAAAAATTAAATCCATAACGATAAAAAAATAAAATTGTAATAATTTTTCAACCGTTAGAAATTTAAAATTATAATAAATTTTTAACGAATAAATAAATAATTAATTTATAAATTAAATTTAAAATAATTTATAATAAATTTTAAATATTTTAAAATTAGAAGGATAATTATTTAAATTAATTTAAATATTTAAGCTTAAATTAATAATATTAATTATTATATTTAAGATCTTTTGAAATACTTAATTTTTACAGCAACTTTCTACACATTTTAAAAGATTTTAAAAAATAAATTAAATTAAAAGAAAAATATTTTGCTGCGTTAATACGAGTGTAAATACATCAAGTTCGATGTTTTTCGAACTATTAACTAGATCCCTAAACTTAATTGATAGTGTTTTTGTAAAGTAGACCTTTTATAAACCAAAAACATAAACTAGAGGCTCATGTTTCACATTATACCTCATACTTCTTGTTGTTTTCGTTAGTTTTGCACAAATATATTATGCGCATGCCTGATTAATTCATGAATATTCTAGAAATTGTGCTTCAATCTTATAGAAGTGGACCTAATTGATACTCTAACATCTCTTACAGCATAAGAATGATAGTATCAAAATGATCAACAATAACTTATTACACATACAAAGCTTCTTCGTGGGTTCTCCAACTACAAAGGTTATATTTTCGTCATTATTGATTTTATTTTGTCTAAAATTTCATTTATTAAGCTTTTACTTGAGAGAAATACGGTGAAATTAATAATTTTTTTTCACATGACCACATCATTAATCATTTCACAACGTATATGCACATCTCGAATTATAGTTGTGAATAACTTTTCACATTTGCTCCTTAGCAATCAATGTATGCATACAAAAAATATAAGCTATCAATGTATGCATACAAGACATATAAGTTTTGTTACTAAAGAATGTTTAGTAAAAAATTTTAATCATCATCTTCAAACTCTTTCTCAAGTAACTAATAATAATTTGGTCTTCATAATATATTTTATTATATATTTGGATAATCCAAGTAACGATAGCTCTTGTAAGCTTAAAATAAATTCAATTTTGATTACTTGTACAAATCAATTTTATCATCACAATATTATTTTAATATAGTGAAAAAAATTCATATAATAATTAATGACATCTTTTAAATATTTTAAATATCATAGGTATAATAAAATATTTTGCAACAAACTTAAAATATTTTTAATAATAATCACTTTCTTAATAATTTAAATATACTCAATAAAATTACTTATATGATTTATTTTATTGAGTGTCAACATCATAAAAAATTATCAATAATATAATTTTAAGGTATTCAAATTTCTCAATATTTTTTCTCAATATGATTTTGTAATATTTTTATATTTATCACTTTTCGTATGATCCAAAAATGCTTGTTACACTTCTCTTTCAAATCTAATTAATCAATAGCATCTTTAGTTTTTGTTTTTTTTAAACAACAACAACAGCAGCATTGCTATAAAGATCCAACCCACATACATATAAAATATATGATAATAAATTATATATAAAATAGAAATAATTACAAAACATATAAATGCAATTTATCAAAAGGTTATATTTTTAATTTTAAAGAAATTAGGAAAGTATTCATATAATCATGATTGGTTGCGCAAATATATTAGTGATTATCTCTACATTAGAAAATAAATTAAATAGCATTAGAGACAACATTTACTTCATGTGGAATTTTTTTTTTCAGTTAACATATAAAATAATTATTTTAATTTTGAAGGAAATGTTAGAGTAAAAATTTTTCCCTACCCATAAAATTATAAAATTTTAACTTCTTAATAGATTCCAATATTCTGCTAGTTAGACAATAGACCTATCTCATAATTCATAGTGTAACGTAAATCTTTCATTGATAGAGATCATAAGTAGAATCGAACTTTCAAGAAAAATATTTGAAACTTGCAAAAAGAAAATTAATGCAGCAGATATGAATTGAAAAAATATGTTTGCTCTTACAACAAAAAATTTCTAATACGTTATAAAGATAATATTGAATAAATCCTTGAAATTGTTAAAATATTTGGTGACTCATAGACTGAATTCTCAAGGATATATATATATATATATATATATATATATATATATATATATAGAAAGAGAGAGAGAGAAAAAAAATTGACTGCAACAGTCAAAAATTAAATCCATAACAATAAGAAATAAAGCTATTGTGAATAGCTCTATTTTCTTTTACAAAATTTACAAAAATTAAAATTAAAAAGAAAACAGAAAGCAACAAATGAACACAAAAATGACAGGGTAAAAGCAAAAGGGTAGGTAATAGGGATGGAAGTTAACAAGACCGTCTGACAAGGGCCTACGACTCGGCTCGTTTAAAGCCTAGTTAGCCTCGGCTTGTTTAATAAATAGACAGCTCAGGCTTGTTAGAAAGTCTTTTTATATAAAGAAGTCAGGCCTAAGCTTATAAAAAAAGTCTATTTAACCTATTCAGGGGCCTATTTATATTTATTTTAATATATTATATTTATATAATATTTATTTTATATTTTATTTATATAATTTTAATATATATATATATATGTTTTAAAGCTATTTAACGACCTTTTTATCTTGTAAGCTTTAAGTTTGTAAGTTTTTTTTAATTATTTATTTATATAGGCTCTAAGTTTATTTATTATTTTTTTTGTAACGTAGGCTTTTAAACAGGTTTGTAGGTCTTGTAAGATTTAAATCAAGTCAGGCCTCAGGCCTTAACAGAAAAAAAAAAGAGCCTTTAAGATAACAGACCTAAGCTCAGCCCTCAAAATTTTTAAACAGGTCAGACTTGAACACTCAAAGCCTAACTCGGTTTGGCCTACTTCCATCCCTAACAGGGAACAAGCAGGTATAGTTGAGCAACAACAGGCATGAGTAACAAGAGTCAAATTTGTTAAAGCCATGTTCTAAATTTAAAAAAGAAAACTAAAACACAAATGCAAAATAGAAAAAGGAGTAGTTACAGAGCTCAGATTACCATAAAAAGGAAGGTGCAAATGTATTAAGGAAATAGTTTCTTTTGCTGGGTAAAAATTGATATTTCTTTAGCTATAAAACAGAACCTTGAAAGTAAAAAAGGGGATGGACAATTGATACTGAGAAAAAATTTTTTTTGGATAACTTAAATTTTCTTTTTGGAAACAACTACTCCATTCCAAGTAAGTTCATGACTCATTCTTTTACATTGTGTCTTTGCTGCTCAATTATCTTTGTATTTGTTTAAAGAATATCTTAATATGCATTTGTAGGAATGAAAAATATAATTATGCTTATTTACATAAGAAACTTAGCAAACAAAATATAGCTAAAATGAACTTGTGTTTCAAGTATGCACACTCTTAACCTTGCAGGTTAATTGTTTCCCAATTCAATTCAACAAATAATAATGTTCATTAGAAGTACAAATTTTTTTAAATAAATCAAGATAAGATATGAAATTCTAAGCCTATTGGGTTTCACTTCCTCTTCCTCTCGCAAACACGTCTCACCAGTGAGCATAAACACCGCCTTTAGCCGTCCAAACGCAAGCACTCAAACTTTTTTTAGAAAAAAAAAAATAGGAAAGAAGATAAGGGGCTTAAAAAACATATAGTAACAAGATTTCTCCTTACCTAGAGTCGGAGAACCTCACCTCCTTCGCCTGAAGCTTCAACACCGCCTCTATTCGCAGTGGCGATTCCCCTTTCTCCAATGTCCGCTATACCCGTTATTATCCATTGTCAAGACCATTTTTTGCCCCCGTTGGAGACCACTTCAAGGGGCAATCATTGTCTTTGCTACCGTCACCACCATCAAAACGACTCTTGATGGTTGCTCTTCCTTCTCTCCTCACTTGGAAACGACAAGAGCCCACCTCTAAAGCTGCAACGACGGCTCCCTCAAACTACCTCCCCCTTCACCTTATCTCAAACCCTAATCCTAAATTTATTTTAACCTTGTTACCAAAATCAAATGAGGTTTGTGTTCCATCTAGGTCTCATTTAGGAGTAAAGGGTTTTAAAATTATAAGTGGTGTGAGCCACAAAGTTTTAGATAATACTTAGATGAAATTAGGAAGCATTTGAACATAAATATAAACTTAGCCTAGTGGCTGTCTCGGTTGAGACTCTTTAATAGCATGGGTTTAATTCTCAACTGTTGCACTCTTCCTTTTTTTAGTAGGGTTATTTGTCTTTGAACCCAAAATTCAAACAAAAAATCAAAGTGAGCCTGGACCTCCCAACAAAAATGAGCCAATGAGTTCTTCAAACAAAAAATGAGCCCAGACTTCCAAACAAAAAATGGGTTCAGATTTTTCGAATAAGCCTAATAAAAACTAAATATATTTCCCTCCCTTTCCATAAAACAAATATTTTTGTAGAATAGATTTTTAATAAAAATATCTCCTATTATATTTTATACATAGATTCAAAATAAATATTTTTTATATATAAATTTTTATTTATTTATTTTCTCAAATCTTGCAAGATTTATTGTTTAATTTTAAACTAGAAATGATAAAATAATTCTTATATATATATTTTTTAAAAAATTATTATTATTAGTATATCTCAAGATAAAGGATGGTGAAACCAATTTTTTATTTATGTATATATAAACTGTAGAATAAGTTTTGAATAAATTATTTATTATTATTGAATTTTAAATTAAAATATGATAGTAATATACCAAATTTTTCTTCATGTATATATAAATAATAGAATAAGTCTTGAATAATTTATTTATGATTGAATTTTGAATTAAAATATGATAATAATATATCTAAGATGATAATTTGATTTTTTTCTCATTTTTTATATATTTAAATAAAATTATTTTAATTTAAATATTTAAATTGTAAATCCTACGCAACGAACTTTTGACGCATACGTATAGATTACTCTATCTTATCATATTTAAAGAGTCGTATAAGTTTAAGTACAACTTACACTTATCTTAAACTTTGTGCATATGGGGTTTCAAAATATTACTAAACATTTTCTTTTTAAATAAATTAACTTTAAATTTATCATTTTATATATTTAATTTAAATATTTTAAATCTAGACCTCACGCAACAAACTTTATGTGCATATGTATATATTACTATATTTTATCGTGTTTGAAGAGTCGTATAAGTTTAAGTGCAACCTACGTCTGTCCTATACCTTGTGCATGTATGTTTTCAAAGTATTACTAAAATTTTCTTTTAAATAAATTGAATTTAAATTTATTATTTTTGTATATTTAATTTAAATATTTTAATTCTAAATCTCACGCAACGAATTTTAGATGCGTATGTATAGATTATTCTATCTTATGGTATTTAAAGAATCGTATGAGTTTAATTGCAACTTACGTTTGTCTTAAACTTTGTACATGTGGATTCGAAAAAATTAAACAGGAATGTTTTCTACTATCTTTTTCCTTTTATAAATTTTTTTTTTCAAAATATAATTTTCAATTTGAATGTTTCTTAAAAGTCTCTACAACTTATTTTTGAACTATTAAATATAGAATTACGTTGCCTTAAGTTTTACATCGCATCCGGGAATACGTAGGAGTAGGATCTAAATTTTTTTCATGTTATTCTTTGTGTGTATATTTAATTTATTTTTCCTTACATGTAAATAAATGTATTTTGCACTGCTTATTCACCATATTCTAATTGTCTGATTTTTATATTTAATTCTACATTATTTAGTTGTATACTTGTACTTTGTCATTTGTTTAAATTTAGGATCAATTAGTTACACAATTTAGTAAAAGGTACTGTTCTTCTGGATGGGCAAATAAGATACTAATACCTTCCTTGTTCGTAATCGACTCCCAAACTTAAAATCTTTTTCAAAGGGTTTTTTTTCGATTTTTTCCCTTTTAAAATAAATTAAAATTTTGATGACGACTTCGCTTTTTCAGAAAATAATTTCTTCTTACCAAAACACCTCTGTTCGCCGTTCGTAGGGATGAAAGTAGGCCAAGTCGAGTTAGGCTTTAAGTGTTTAAGGCGGGTCTATTTAAAAATTTTGAGGCCTGAGTTTAGGCCTGTTACCTGTTAAAGGCTTTTTTTTTTTTTTTCTGTAAAGACCTGGTTGATTTAAAGCCTACAAGATAAAAAAGGCCATTAAATAGACCTAAAACATATATATATATATATATATATATATATTAATATTATGTAAATAAAATATAAAATATATATTATATAAATATAATATATTAAAATAAATATAAATATAAATAGACCCCTGAATAGGTTAAATAGACTTTTTTATAAGTTTATGCTTGACTTGTTTATCTAAAAAGGTTTTTTAATAGGTCTAAGTCTGTCTATTTATTAAAGGAACCGAGCTTAATTAGGCTTTAAATGAGTCAAGCCGTAGAACGTTCTTGTTCACTTCCATTCCTAATCGTTCGTCGTGATCCGGTTATGACAGCTATTTAATTTTTCGACAGTTAAAATTTAAATTTATAATAAACCTTCAATAGATAAATAAATAATTAATTTATAAATTAAATTAAAAATAATTAATAATAAATTCTAAATATCTTAAAATTATAATAATAATTATTTAAATTAATTTAATATTTAAATTTAAATTAATAATATTAATTCATATTTACGATCTTTTGAAATATCCTAGTTTTACAACACTTTTTCTATTTAAAAATGTTGTCAAAAGTCTATCTTATTAAATGAGATTCAATCAACCTTCACTATTTTAGGATTGAAATTCACTCATTACTTAACATTAAAAATCATGTATTAAATTACCATATTTTAGATGTGATATCCAAGCAACCTAATAACAAACTTAATTCTAATGATTGGATTCACATACTTTGCTTCACACGCACACACGTATACAAGTATGAATATTATCAAATCAGAGGAATTGTATTAGATTTTAAGGTTTACAAAATAGAAGAAAAATCAATATCAACTTGTCACTATTTATCCTGGAATGATCCTAGTGACAAAGCCAAACCACACTTCCCAAATGTCACCAAGACACTGTCTCTTATAACTTTTGAAACATTAGACTGTGTAATCATAACAAGATCATTCCCCATTTGATCTCTATTATTGTTTCTAAATCTCACCATGATGATCCTTCTTCGCCTTCACTCAAATTGAAGATTCAAATTCTTATAACACAAACCAGCAAATTCCATAGATGGAAGAAAGAAAAGAAATCCTAGAAGATAAGATCCGATTACAAGAAACGAGTCGAAATGGGGCATAGGCTTTTAATCTAAGAAGCCTAATGATATTTCAGCTTAGACCAAGTCTGGCCCAATGGCATGGTTGCATGTGTGTATGGCAAGAAAATGGCTTGATCTTACACATGTTAAGTCCCAATAGGATGACAAAGTCTTCACCTTTACGGTATTCTTTATCTCTTCTCGGGATCCAGTTCATTTTAAAAAATTTGAAAACTTGAATGGTTTATTTAAAACATGAGAACATGTAAGAACAAATTCCTAATTAAAGGTCAAAACAGTAAATATTACATATTAAAAATTGTGTAACATGTATAATGTATTTTACAGGTGAAAAATAAAATATTAATAAAAGTTATTGAGTTTGGAAATGTAACGCATTTAATAATATATTTTTCGAAAAACTAAAATGTATAGGTATATATCAAACATGTCCATAAAATGTATAAAGTAATTAATGTGTCTTGAACTTTAGGTATGCATCTTACCTTATCTATAAAATGCATAAAGTAATATGTTTTTTTGAGTTAGAAACCACTATAATTAGGAGCCATGACCCATGCTTGTACATGTTTTTTTATCCTAACCTATTGAAAATTTCTCACAGACTGCATTTGACTTGTTAATATACTTAAAAGGATACCATATTTTAGTAATAAAAAATAAAAAAGAAGCAATAACCAGGTTAGTATTTTTTAAAAAAATTAAATTTTTTTTAATTAATTTATAGTTAAAAATGTTAGAAGTTATAGAATTGTTGAAATGTTAGAAACGTGATATTATAAATTAGTGATAGTCTACAATTTATATGTTAGTGATTAGATATTAATTTATAATAATAGTATATATATATATATATATATATTTTCTTAATTTAGAAATTATGTATAGTTAAAATATATGTTCTAAAAATGTTATAAAAAAAATAAATTTAACTATAAAATATGCTTGTATATATTTATAAAATTATAGTTGATAAAAGTTTATTATTGTGTTAATATTTATTAGTTAAATACATAAATATTAACTAAAATAATAAAATTTTATCAACCATAATTTTTATAACATATAAAAAAATTATAATGAAATTTATATTTTTCAAATAAAATTTTTAACTATACTTTATTTCTAAATTAAAATTATTTTAATATATATATATATATACTAACATATTACTGTTATTATAAACTAATATCTAATCACTAACATATAAATTATAGACTAAAATATTCCTATAATTAGTTTATAAAACAAAATATTTCTAGCACTAATTTATAATATTATATTTCTAATTATAAATTAATTAAAAAATTGACCTTTTAAAAAAATACTAATTTGGTTGTTATTTCTTTTCATTTTGATCATTAAAATATAATCTACTTTTAATTATACGAGCAAGAAAAATCCATTGAGTTAGAAGACAATGAGAAAATTTCATAAGGTTAAGGGAAAAAATATGTGATACCATAACACTTATTTATAATGGTTTTTAACAATCACAACAGTCATATTTGAAAGTTTGATATATAAATTAATATATTTTTTAATAGTTAAACAAATTTTTGTAAATTGTATAAACTAATGCATTTTATAAATGTAACATCCAAAATTTTTATGATAAACGTCATAAATCATGAATTTATATTAACAAAAAAGAAAACAAAAATAAAAATAAAAATTGAGAGAAATTAGAGATCTTAAAAAGTAATGAAAGTATCCTTACATTGAGATAACAACAGATAATATGCAGACAATACAAAAGAAAAAGTTAGAAAAAATTCTAGAAACTTAAAAATCATCAACAATAGTTAGAATATCATAGATAATATCATAGAAAAAATCAAGAATGAAGAAAGAATGAAAACACTGTTAAAAACGTTCAAAACGTCCATGCAAAACTTTATCTTTTGTAAAGGCTAAACTATTTTTAAAAAATAGCAAATGAATTATAAAGTAGTTATGAATGACCCAATATGGATTAGAAATCTTAGGAATAAGGTTTATAAAATTTTCTAATTTTTTTCAAAAATGATGAAAATACCCCTGATAGCTTGGGAGGATCAGAGATTGTTAAACACAAACTTGTAATTTGAGCTTATCATGTTGAACGAAAATTTTAGTTGAATTGGTGTGCCATTATGATCCTAATGAGTCATCATGATTTGATGTACAAAAAGATAAAAAAAAATATTTATGAAAAGAGATAAATTTAATCATGGTTAAGTTACATTAATTATGATTAGGTTAAACAAACCATGATTAGACTTAGAGGATAATTATCCATATTTTATCATTAAATTTAATAAATAAAATTACAAATGAATGGATCAAAATGTCCTTAGTTAAGAATTTAACATCCATTTGGCCAAAAGTGGCCAAATTTATTAAGGCCCCAAGGTGACCCATTTGCTTCAAAAATCAATCCTCCAAACACTCACCCGAAACCTCTTTAATCTCACTCTTACGTTCAAATCTCCTTAAGACCAAAAACTTACATAAGCTTAAACTTCTACTTTTGGGGTTTACGTTATAATTTAGACAAGTAAGCAAACCCCATCAATCTCCATCAAAGATTCGTGTGGACCACCAAGGGAGCACAACAAGTAGGGATCTCTACCTTCAAAAATTTTCTAAATCTTTCATTAAGTGATTTGGCCTATTCTTCTTTTTCTTTTATGAGTCTCTCTCTAAACTCTATGGAGATAACTTTATTAATCACTTTCTTGCTTAAAACCACCCTAGCCTTGTTAAAATAAGCATCACCAAGTTTTTAATAATATTTGGAAGCCAAGATGGAGTTTTAATGGATTAAATTACTTCTTGGAGATTTTGAAGCAATTTATTCGGTTAAATTTTTTTTAGTGATTTTTAAATGTCTTGGGTAGATTTTGATGGATTTTGTTAAGTATTGGAAGATTCTCAAGTAAAGGATAATTACATCTTGTGGATCTCAACTTGGTTGTATTAAAAAATGATGTTATGTGATCTTTTCTCTTAAAAGTTACAAGCTTGTTTCTATCTTCATGAAAAGTTCAAATATTGAACTTGGATCTTTATAAAAATTTATATTTGGACCAATATAATCATATATCAAAAGGATTCTAAAATTTAAGTCACAAAGTTAAAAATTTACTTCATAAAAATTGAACATTTATGATTATAAGACAAGGATTAGACTTATGGACTTGAAAGGTGAAAAGGAATGTTGGTGTAAAACCGTATGAAGGCAAGTGCACCTTATCGTTTTATGAAGTAAAGAATGAGTAGAGTATCGTCTCCACAGGAATTTGGTTCAAATACTGAATTCCTACTAGTCCACTAATTGAACTCAGTTATGGGATCACGTAGGCAATGCAAACAGAAATCAACAAGAATTCACAGAATCTATCACAAATCTGGAACTCTATCCAGTACGTAAAGAATATTTCAAAATAATATCTAAACTATCAAACACTCAACAACTGATATAAATTTGTAAGAATTCAAATTATAGAAGATGTTAGGGTTGGATTTCACCAAAACTTCCCTTATGTAACCTTTGATCATTACGTATATTCAAGATAAAATATGGTTGAAGATCGAATTCACAATTATTGATTGAAGGTCAATCCCTTGACTCATCAATTCTTCACTCAAATTAGGAATCCTAATCCCTTAGCAATTCCTAATTTGACGTGAGCCTTAAGTTCAAGAATTCAAACGATCTCACAATTGCAAACCTCTATCCCTAGAGCCTTCACAATTGTGTTATTCAATCCCAGTTCCAATTCTTAAACCAATTTCCCAATTGCGAAAAAGAATTTAGATTCAATTTATAAGTGGCCAAGTCATAAAAGCATTAAGCAAAGAGATGAATAATCAACGTTAAAGGAAAACAATCTTAAATAAATGCAAAATCTAGGTTACATAAGATCAGTTAAGGATTCATCCTTCCCCAACAGGGGTTCAGTTGCACATCATGAAGAAGAAGAAAACAGGGGAAGAAAAGAAAGTCATGATCATGACAGCACGCTGCAGATGCACTTCCTCTTCCGTCCTAGGGTTCCTCCTTCACCCAGAATAGAACCAGCGTATGGGGGAACGGCGGCTCGATCCTCTAGGTTTGCGCTCTGGATATATATTAGTGGATAGAGTGAATGATCAGATGATCGAGTGAATGATGCCCTGTTTTCGTTCTGTTCTGGACTTTTTATAGCTACTGGTCTGAAGCGTCGCATGTCCAACACGGCCCAACTGCGTTGCTAACGCGGAACCCTGTAACAGATAGCAGAAATTAAAACACATCAGATTTATGATAATTTATCACCCAAAAGACTCTAAAACTGTATTTTCCAGATTGTGCATGGGTTATTCAGTTTTATGTCATTTTCTCATATTTTAATGGTGTTTTATGCTTCAATTACTTGCAATTAAATTGAATTATGTTCCAAATAAGTGTCTTATTGGACACTTATCACAACCCCAAACTTGAACTCTTGCTTGTCCTCAAGCAAGCATTAAACTACAGAAACATAATTAATTCTGGATAATTCACAGCATGCATATCATTTCCCTCAAGTGTATTTCACTCCCCTTCTTCACTCTAACTTGCATCAATCAAAATTTTCAGATTTATTTCAAAGACACTCTATCAAGCATTGAGAATATATGAAAAATAACTGCAGATTCAGAATATAGCATTAGATTGTGAGTAAAACAGTGTTTATATTATGGTTACAGCAGTTTACTATTAAGGAAACATGACCTAGACTTGCAAACTCTCATAAGGTTAAGTGTTTCACTCTTTCTCTCAAGTGTTTGGGTTAGGTGTTTCTCTCTATGTCTCCAAATCAAAATTCCATTACCATAGGCTTACCCTTATTCTCTATCTCTATCAATGAGTCGCATGCTTACATAAATTAAAAGGTCTTATAATGAGTTGTAACGTGTCTTAGGTGAAAGGTGGATGGAATTTGGGAAGTAGGTTTATTTAAGCCAAAGAAACTATGAGAGGGTTGGAGAATTAACTTTCTATTAGTTTGGAGATACAAGATCACCTCATAGAAGTATGTTCCTGTTTTCAATTTTTCTTTGCCCTATTTAGGTTTTCAAATCCTCCTTTTTTTTATGTTTTTTTTTTTTTGGAAACTCATTGCCACTTATATTGCTACTGACATCCTTAACCCCAAACTTAGAAATATTGCTTGTTCTCAAACAACCCCAAACTTAGAATTGTTGTTTATCCTCAAGAAATTCCAAACTTAGTGTAAAACTCAACCTCAGATACAAGCAACCTTCTCCTAGTTCCTTTGGTTAGGCATATTCATGGTTTTTCAGAGTCTTGGCTAGAAATGAGCTAATCAAACACAAAGAATTGGGTATAAGGCTCAAGGGGCTAAACAATGGACAAGAGTGCAAGGTGGGTCATTTGGTCAAGTAGGTGCATATCAAAGAAGTGCCTTAATCCTGTTTATGCAAGCATGGGATACTGGATTTCAACTAAGAAACAGGGCAAGTTCTGGAATGAAACTCAATTTGTGACCATACACACACAAAAGAAATAAGTGTTGAGGTCCAACCACTCACAGCAATTTGTGCAAGCCTAGAACATGCATTACAATTTAATTGTTGCAAACCATAACAGAACAACAAAGTAATTCTCATTCAATCATGCTACATTCTGCATCATGCAATTGAACATTTAGGAACTGTGCAATCTCTCCATGCTGTGGAGAATGAAGTTCTATTACAATTGATGCTCATTGGAGAGGGAAGAGGAATGATGTTAAAGGTTGATTTGAGTGTTGGGGTTGAAAAAAACCCTACACTGTGCTTATTCAGTGGGTGAATTATGCATGAGTGTGCTCTGGTGATAAGATGAGTGAAAGTAGCAATGTGGTGCTTCACTCGACCCAGACGTGTTGGGCACGCAAGGGTTAGTTGCGTTGGCAACGCAACTGGGCAGAATGCAGATTCATGTGAATTCATTTTAAATTCTGCATAATTAATGTATCAGCATTCAAACAGCACTGTAATAGTTTGAGTTAGATTTCACTCATTGATCTAATGCACAATTCACTATTTAAAATCATTTGGAAAGATCTCACCAAGTGGTTAGGTTGGCTAATGTCCTTGGTGTGGAACATGTGTGTCAAGCTGTGAAATTCTGGGCATGTAACCTGTCATTTCTGTTGCTCATGCTGGTCCAGACCTGCATGAATAGTCAACTGCACTGCTTTTATTTATTCTACTTAGTATTTACATATACTTTTCTTAATTTAAATTAAAATGAAAGGGAAAAAATAGTTTTTCAAGGGTTGCCTCCCTTGCAGCGCTTGTTTAATGTCCTTAGCTTGACAGTTTGAGATTCAGTCAAGTGACTGAAGGGTGCAGGTAGTCTTCTCCCTGCTGATTTCACCTCCATGATAGTGCTTGACACGTTGACCATTGACTTTGAAGCTTCTTTGGGGCTGCACTGCAGGTTTAAAATCTTCCTCCGTTAAGATCTTGTGCATGCAGAAGGAAGGACTTATTCCTTTCCGATCTGAAATAGTCCACTCAATGGCAGACTTGTGAGCTTTTAAGATCCTCAACAGTTTCTCCTCTTCTTGCTCATTGAGGGAGTTGCTCACAATTACTGGGAATGTGTGCTTTTCCCCCAAGAATGCATAACAGAGGTGAGGTGGGAGCTGCTTCAATTCTGCTTGTGGGTTGTCCACTTTTCCTTCTTCCTTTGGCAAACCTTTAGAGGGTTGTGAACCTGATTTTATGGGAGGATTAGCTTCAAGTGTGGCTATGCATTCCTCCACATCTTGGCTCTCTTTCTCTCTCTCCTGGCTCAGGCCTTTGGATTGCCAGAGTACTCCTTCAAGAATGGACTCACTGTCCTCTTTTTCAAGAGGGACTGACAGTGGCGTTGCCAACGCGGTTACTGGCAACGTTGCCAACGCGTCCATCCTCATGCAATTTGGCTGTTCAACAGGGTGTTTCATGGCTTCAAACACATTGAACGTTACCTTTTCATCTTGCACTCTCAGCATCAATTGCCCTTGCTGCACATCAATAAGCGCTCGTCTTGTAGCAAGGAATGGTCTTCCTAGGATCAATGGAATTTCAGCATCTTCCTCCATGTCCAACACCACAAAGTCAACTGGGAATATGAATCTATCTACCTTGACCAAGAGGTCTTCCACAACGCCATATGGATGTTTAATTGATCGATCTGCTAGTTGAAGGCACATCGTGGTAGGCTTCACCTCCTCAATTTTTAGTTTCTTCATTATGGAAAGGGGCATCAAGTTGATGCTAGCTCCTAAGTCACATAATGTCTTTCCAATCTGCAAATTCCCAATGGTGCAGGGAATTGAAAAGGATCCTGGATCTTTCAGCTTCTAAGGGAGCTTCCTTTGGATGATGGCACTGCATTCTTCTGTAAGAGCTACGATTTCATCTTCCTTAAGCCTCCTCTTCTTGGACAACAGCTCCTTCATGAATTTTGCGTATGAGGGCATCTCTTCCAGTGCTTCTGCTAGTGGTATGTTGATTTGCAATTTCCTGAATATATCCAGGAATCTGGAAAACTTTCTCTCTTCCTGCTGTTTCTTTAGCCTTTGAGGAAATGGGACATTTGGCGTTGCGGACGTAGCCTTTTCCCCGTTGGCCACAGCTTCCTCAAACAATTGCTTTTTGCTTTTTCTCACTGGTCTGTCATGGTATTCTTTCTTCTGTTCTTCCTTCGCTGCTGGTTGTGGACTGATTGCTGGTTCTCCTCCAGATTGCGTTTCTGTATTAGTTCTGGATGGTTGGTCTGCTGGATCAGAAACATCATTGGGTTGTATGATTACTTTTTCTGTTGTTTTTGGTACTGTGGGCAGTCTTGGTTCTATCATCTTTCCACTCCTTGTTGTGATGGCATTGCATTGCTCCTTGGGATTCAGTGTTGTATCACTGGGAAAACTCCCATCATTTCTTTCTGTGAGTTGTTTGGACAACTGTCCCACCTGATTCTCCAAATTCCTGATGGATGCTTGAATGGATTGCATGAACTGACTGAGTATGTTCCCCAAGTCTGCAGAGTTGTCCTGTGGTTGGTTTGTCTGCTGTTGAGTAGGTTGTTGCTGCGCATACTGTCCGTTCCTCCTAGGGTTGTTCTGGTTCCTAAAATTAGAATCATAAGAGTTAGAATAAGGAGGATACTTAGGCCTTTGTGGCTGGCCCATATAGTGCACTTGCTCCTGGATGTAGGTTCCTGTTACGTCTGTGTCACAGCATCCGTTTTCATGTTCACCCCCACAAAAGTCACATTTCAGGACTTGTGCTGGTTGAGGGGTTCCTACGTTAAAGACCTGTAGCTGTTTTGTCAAAGCCTCCAGCTGCTGTGATATCAGCTTGTTCTGAGCAAGTATTGCAGTTTGCGTGTCCAACTCCAGCACACCCCTCTTGGGGGCACTTCTGTCAATTGGTGATTGGTACTCGTTGGAAGCCATTATTTTAATCAGTTCCATGGCCTCCTCTGCAGTTTTAGTATTCAGAGATCCTCCTGCTGAGGCATCTATGATGAGTCTGGTGGCTGGCTTAACTCCATTGTAGAAAATGTGGACTTGATGGACATCGGAGAAGCCATGATGTGGACATTTTCGCAGAAGCTCCTTGAACCGCTCCCAAGCCTCATAGAGTGATTCTCCTTCCTTCTGAGTGAAACAGGAGATCTCTCCTCTCAGCTTGTTGTATTTTGAGGGTGGAAAGTACTTCATGAGGAATTTGGATACCAATTCCTCCCATGTGGTGATACTTCATCTTGGTTGGGTTTGCAACCAATACTTGGCACAATCTCTTAAAGAAAAAGGGAATAATCTCAATCTGATCGCTTCATCAGAGACGTCATTCATCTTGATTGTGTCACATATTTGGAGAAAGCTTGAAAGGTGAAGGTTCGGGTCTTCCACTTCACTTCCTCCAAACTGGTCTTGTTGCACTAGATGGAGTAGGGCAGGTTTAATTTCAAAGTTGTTGGCAGCGATTGGTGGTCTCACAATGCTAGCGCTGCAACCTGCAGAATTTGGGACTGCATATTCTCCCAACGTAATTCTCCTATTAAGCGGATGTTCCTCCATGATAGAATGATGCACAGGGTTCTCTTCGCTGGTCCTTTGCAGTCTCTGTTGCTCTTGTTGCTCCTTTTGTAACCTTGTTTCCCTTCGGTTTCTTCTTGCGAGCTTTTCAATCTCAGGTTCAAAGATCAATTCCTGTTCTTGTTTACCTCACATAAACAAGTTAAACAAGATTAAACTGAATAAAGAATCAGTATGCAACAGAGTCAGAAATATAAAAGAGAATTGCTCAATCTAGTGTATTCGTAGTACTTTTCAATATTGAAAAACAAATCCCCGGCAACGGCGCCAAAAACTTGTTGGTGTAAAACCGTATGAAGGCAAGTGCACCTTATCGTTTTATGAAGTAAAGAATGAGTAGAGTATCGTCTCCACAGGAATTTGGTTCAAATACTAAATTCCTACTAGTCCACTAATTGAACTCAGTTATGGGATCACGTAGGCAATGCAAACAGAAATCAATCAGAATTCACAGAATCTATCACAAATCTGGAACTCTATCCAGTACGTAAAGAATATTTCAAAATAATATCTAAACTATCAAACACTCAACAACTGATATAAATTTGTAAGAATTCAAATTATAGAAGATGTTAAGGTTGGATTTCACCAAAACTTCCCTTATGTAACCTTTGATCATTACGTATATTCAAGATAAAATATGGTTGAAGATCGAATTCACAATTATTGATTGAAGGTCAATCCCTTGACTCATCAATTCTTCACTCAAACTAGGAATCCTAATCCCTTAACAATTCCTAATTTGACATGGAGCCTTAAGTTCAAGAATTCAAACGATCTCACAATGTCAAACCTCTATCCCCAGAGCCTTCACAATTGTGTTATTCAATCCCAGTTCCAATTCTTAAACCAATTTCCTAATTGCGAAAAATAATTTAGATTCAATTTATAAGTGGCCAAGTCATAAAAGCATTAAGCAAAGAGATGAATAATCAACGTTAAAGGAAAACAATCTTAAATAAATGCAAAATCTAGGTTACATAAGATCAGTTAAGGATTCATCCTTCCCCAACAGGGGTTCAGTTGCACATCATGAAGAAGAAGAAAACAGGGGAAGAAAAGAAAGTCATGATCATGGCAGCACGCTGCAGATGCACTTCCTCTTCCGTCCTAGGGTTCCTCCTTCACCCAGAATAGAACCAGCGTATGGGGGAACGGCGGCTCGATCCTCTAGGTTTGCGCTCTGGATATATATTAGTGGATAGAGTGAATGATCAGATGATCGAGTGAATGATGCCCTGTTTTCGTTCTGTTCTGGACTTTTTATAGCTACTGGTCTGTAGCGTCGCATGTCCAACACGGCCCAACTGTGTTGCCAACGCGGAACCCTGTAACAGATAGCAGAAATTAAAACACATCAGATTTATGATAATTTATCACCCAAAAGACTCTAAAACTGTATTTTCCAGATTGTGCATGGGTTATTCAGTTTTATGTCATTTTCTCATATTTTAATGGTGTTTTATTCTTCAATTACTTGCAATTACATTGAATTATGTTCCAAATAAGTGTCTTATTGGACACTTATCAAGGAACATCTCAAATTCTTCATAATCATGGCCAAGATTATGAACCAAGGACAAAACTTTGACGATCCAAAAACAAAGTGTGCAATTTAGTATCCTAAACTAAGATTTACAAGTTAAGAGGAAAAATTTGGTGAAAAGGACCATTAAATGGTTAAGAAGGTCATTCAACCAAGTCCCTTAAATTAAAAGACAAAGGAGCTTAAATTTTCATTAAGGCATGAAATAAATCCCTCTAAGTAAAACAAGATGACTAAAATTTTAATTAAAAGATTTTAATAATTTAAGAGGCCATTCGACCAAGTCATGGTAATTAAGAAGAAAAACCTTAAAAATTGCCAAAATCAATCCATCTAACAACATAAGTCATAATCTCACAAGAACCACATTTCAAAGATATGAAAAATTGAACACAAAGCCTTAAGAACAATGAGTGTAATTCAACCAATACTTAGGAAATTCCATAAAAGTGGTTAATAAATTTTAAGATGAATAGTGTGAGTGTTTAAAGATTTCTAAGATAATTCTAAGTCAATAGACATGGATTAATAAATAAAGATACAAACAAATCAATTTAAGCTTAACAATCTAAATTAGTTAACTAGGTTAATAATCAAGAAGTATAAAATTACCTTCATTAAAGTTTGAAATAAGACAGTTGTTCATAAAATACCTAAATTAAGGAACACAAGGTAAGTTAAAACAAAAATAAGTCATTCGACCAAGTAAATTCATGGTCCATATTTTCATAAACTTAAACCCGTGAATATTGAGAAAACTTAGCTTATGAAAAAAAAGAAAAGGTTGAGAGATAATTTAGAAAAATGAGTAAGCTAAGTTCCTATGAGAAATCTTTCATAAAACTCAAAGGATAAACCAAGATTGGGAAATTTTAGAAAGAAGTTATACGTTGTCATAGATTTAAAATTAAGCATAAACAAGTAATTTTAATTGAGGGATGAATTTTTAGTTAAATAAATCTGCAATGTTATCATATTGTTTCTTGAGTATATAGATTTATACATAAAGTATATGAACTCTCTTGAATAACTTAGAAAAGTGATGTGATTTATGGTGTCTTATATCATGAAATGTGTGAGAATTAAATGGATTAGATGCTATATGTGCACATCATATTGGCTAGATTATCTGAGCATGCATATTATCTAGAAAATTTGAAAACAAAATTTAATAATTAAAAGATCACAAAAAAAATTTATGTGAAAATTTAATACTAATTTTAATGTGTCTTGTGCGCATTCAAAAGGGATATGGAAGACATAAGTCTTTAGAAATCCTTTTATTATGAAATGTTAGATCTTCAATAATTATGATTGTGATGACCATCAAAGAATGAACACTCGTCCTAAAAGTAAAAGGTAGTGTAGCAGTTCAGTGAAAAGATATTGTTTGACTAAATGTTATTATATGTCTAAATTAAAAATTATCATTGAAAGGCAAAAGAAGAAATACTAATAATTTATGATTAAGGCATGAATGAAGTAAAGGTCAAATAATATCTATAATACGGTGAAAAGTGAATTCAAGAATGCATGAGGTTTAAGTTATGAATATCTCTATAGTAGAATGATTCAAAGCTCATTATGTTATGCATGCTTGTATAAGAATTGATTTCTATTACTGATGAAAAGAACCCACTTCAGATAAGATCTTCTTGAAATTTATAAGTGAAATTATATAAACTAAAGTGATTGGATTGAAAATGTTGACACTAATTTTATGAAAGATAGCTACTAAGAAATTTTAACTTATCATCCCTTACCACCATTTATTTTCCAAACCCCGATAATGTCATATGCGATGACATTAGTGTTCGTCAAAATTAGTCATGTGAACTGGATGGTTAATGCTCATGGACTGCTAATTATGGCCCAAAAGAATGTAAGAATCGACTTCTACGAACAAATCTTTGTTTCTTCTATACCAAGGTCGGGTTTCTCTACCATGGACTTTGCAATACCCTAGAGGCCTTTCATCCAAACATGGTTTTTCCTTTGTCATTGGGTATCAAGCTCCTCTAATTCCTCATGTAGAAGAAACTTCATCATCTAAGGGAGAAAATGATTTTTTGACTCCATCTCGCTACTACAACTTGTCTCATATCTAGTCCTTGCAAGGTAGTTCTCCTTTTCTGTTGTCAAGCTATATAATGCCTATCAAAAGTATGGAGAAGCACTTACTATACCTTGGACGCAAGTTTGTGGTTGGAGCCTTGAGGCCCTCATTACTGAAGTGTTGATCAAGTTTTGTGATGATAGAGTACTGATTTTACCCAACAATGTAAATTATTATAATTAGTCATGCAATATGTATGGTACTTATGTATTATGTATATGTGATGTATGGAAGGGTACTGATGCCCATGCATTAGCCTTTTAAACTTGTAGGACTATATAAATAATAACGTCTGTAAAAATAATATTATATAAGTACCTATGAATATAGGAATGTGCAATATTAGTTATATATGAATGTGGGCTTTTGATTTTATCGTTTTCTTAGTGAAACAATGAATGTCATGCAATTAGTCAAATAAATTGACGAGGCTCATATTTCTAATAACATTTTTAACAAAAGAAAAATTTTACTGTATTTTCAATATAAATGATTTCTTAAAATGATTATGAATCATGAAATAATAGTCCAATAATGAAACTGCGAATTCGACTTATGTTTGATGAAAAATATCCACTTTTTAAATTTTTTGAAATTCGTATGACGAATTCTAATGTGAACGGGTAGTATCTCTAACGTCCTATGTTTTAATTCATAAAAGTTCAAGTGCAACTTATGTTTGTCTTGAACTTTGTGTACATATAGATTTTAGAAAATTATGGTTTTGATTAATTCCACCTAAAAATATCCACTTTTTAAAATTTTCTGAAATTCACATGACAAATTGTAATGCGAACGGGTAGTGTTTTCTACCGTTGTATTTTAATTTGTGCAAATTCAAGTATAACGTATGTTTGACTTGAACTCTATGTACATGTAGATTTTAAAAAATTATAGTTTTAATTAATGATGCCTAAAAATATTTGCTTTTTAATTTTCTAAAATTCGTGTGACGAATTCTAATGCGAACGGGTAGTGTTGTCCATCATTCTGTATTTTAATTCTTACAATTCAAGTGCAACTTATGTTTGGCTTGAACTCTGTATACACATAGATTTTAGAAAATTATAGCTTTAATTAATTCTGCTTAAATATATATATATATATATATATATATATATATATATTTTAAAATTTTTCAAAATTCGTGTGACGAATTCTAAGGTGAATGGGTAGCATTCTCTATCATTCGATATTTTAATTCGTGAAGGTTCAAGCGTAGCTTACATATGTCTTAAACTCTGTGTACAAGCAAGCTTTAGAAATTGAATCGAAATCAATGTTGTATAAAATCATGTTTTCCTTTGTCGCAACTGTAATTCCGACGAAATGAGAAGCTCGCTAAAATTTTGAAAATAGAATTTATTTGGTTATGTGGAGTCGCCACCAAATTTTTATTTAAGGGAAAAAGATTTGGAAAAATCCTGACTCGAGGAAGAGATTTAGGTTCGGGAGTCGGTTAGTAATGAGGAAGGTGTTAGGCACTCCACTTGCCCGTTCCGAAGAACAGTGCTCTTAAACTGAGTGTGTGATTTTTGGAAATTTGTTTGATCCCTTAATGTGAAAATAAATAGGCTTGATGGAGGTTAGCCTGACAGGACTTGATCTTGCTCCTACGTATTCCCTGGTGCAATGAGAAACTTAAGGCTTACGTAGTTCTGGTTTGAAGGCTTGACCTTCGGAGAAGCTTGAAAAAAGAGTATTTGAAAATGAATAGGGTGTTTTGAAAATATTTTAAGCAGAATCCTTAGTCCACATATGCACAGGATCCAAGATAACTATGGCTGCACTAGGGTCCATATGAATTCCTAAGCATCGAACAACAAAAAATGCTACCAGTTCATGCTTAGGGTTCATCGCGTGAGACTTAGAGATTCTAAAAATGGAGTTCTTATTATGAGGGCATCCTCAATCCACATATTGCACAAGATTTAAGACAACTACGGTTGCACTTGGATCCATACGAATCTCTAAACATCGAACAGTAGAAAAAGCTACTAGTTCGTGCTTAGAGTTCGTCACGTGAGATTAAGAATTGCAAAAAGATTTTTTTATTTGTTTAGAGGCATCCTTAATCCACATATGCACAAGATCCAAGACAACTACGACTGCACTTGGACCCATACGAATTTCTAAACATCGAACGGCAGAAAAAGCTACCAATTCGTGCTTAGAGCTCGTCGCGTGAGATTAAGAATTGTAAAACGGACTTGATTTAAAACAAAATGAACTTGATTTGAATTTTAGGCTTGAATGGGACTTGATTTAAAATAAAATAAACTTGATTTGAAATTAAGGAAAAGAATTGTGAACATGCTTCAGTAATTACGCAATAGGAATTTTATTTTAGATCCAAATTAGACAAATAATATCATTCCAGAAACTAGAGAGAAAGACAAAGAGAACGCAATAAAAATAACAGAAATCAGAGTTCATTTGACTGATTAAAAACAAAAACAAAAAACAGAGACGAAGATCAACCTCAAGAACACACGAGATTTTGATGTCAAAATTTGGATTCAAATCTCAGAATTTTTTGAAACTACTTTTTGGTAGATCTAAAAAATTAAAACCAATCAATTGAAATATATGGATCATAGGAATCAAACAAAACAAGTTTGACATAAATCCAACTAGAAATGAGTAAGTTATGCACAAATCAAACAAGTTAGGTTCATTTGTGCACCAAGACGAACATGCTTCGGTAATCAGGCGACATAAATTTAATTTTAGATCCAAATTAGACAAATAATATTATTCTAGAAACTAGAGATAAAGACAAAGAGAAGGCAACAAAAATCACCAAAATCAGAGATCATTTGTCCGATAAAAAATGAAAACAAAAAATAGAGACGAAAATAAACTCGGAAATATGAGAAGAAGCAATAAACTTAAGAGGAATAAAAATCGGACCTAACCTCCATTGGAAGGTGATGAAGAACTAGTTCCATGGCCAAGGGCTGAATTGAAGGCAGAGGTAGAGAGTCTCCTAGGTCCTCCCTTCGAAAATTCTGAAAATCCTCCTTAAGACTCCAAGTGCTCCTCCTCTCCCTGCATTTTGGTGAAGGACCTCTCCTTATATAGAATGAGGAGGGATTAAAGAAGTCCTCCTTGTCCAATGTGGGACTTCTTTCCCACATAGGAGAATTTTTCCTTTTTTCTTTTCTTTTTTGAAATTCTTATTTTATTTGGTGTAGGATTCCTTTTTCTCTTTTCTTATTTTTTCCTCTTCTTTTCTTTTTTTCTTCTTTTTTTATGTTTTTATTTATTTCATTTGTTTTATTTTTCCATTACTTTTATTTTGATTTTTTGAACTATTTTAGACTAAATCAGATTTTGGCAAAAAACAAAATAATTTATTTTGGGTTTTGAATTCTCGGACATAATTCGATGTTCACAACCTTTAACCAGAACTATGTAGCCTTGAGTTTTTCACTGCACCAAGAAAACGTAAGAGTAGGATCAACTCCTGTCTCAAGTTATTTTCCATAAACCTACTTATTTTTATTATATTTAAGGGATTAAAAGATTTCTAAACTATCAAAATCACACACTCAATTTAAGGGTACTATTCTTCGGAACGTGTGAGTAAGGTGTTAATACTTTCCCTACTCGTAATCGATTCCCGAACCTATAACTCTTCCTCTGTTAGGGTTTCTCTAAATATTTTTTCTAGATATTTTTTCTTAAAAATAAAAATTTGGTGACAACTTCACAATCAATTAATTTCTTTCTAATTTTAGTGAATTTGTCATTTCGTTGTAATTCTGGTTACGATAGCTCCTAACATATATAACAAATATCCTAGGATTTGAGAGATTAAAAAATCAATCTATAATTATAGGTAATTTATTATTAAACACAAAATAATTGAAAAAAACTAAAAATATTTAATAAGACGCTTTTTAGTGACCAACTATTTAGTGCTCCAAAACTTTGATCCTATCAAGATAGTTATTCATGCAATGTGTATCATTAGTATGAAATTGATCATCAACCATGAGTTTGAAGTGTTCAAATTTAGATTCTTCACATTTCAAGGTAACATTTTTACAAACCTTTACACTTCCTAAGCCAAAGATAGCATTTCATATCAAGATTTAGATGTTCAACATCTAATTATAAAGGGATTTGAATCCTGTTATGTTACTTGCAAATATGATAATATATATTATAAAAAATAAAAACACATAAGATCATTATTTGTGTAAGATATCAAATTTGTTTTTTTATCTTTCTTTCTCATAACATGATTTTATCTTGTTAGTAAGTAACATATGAGGATTCAAATCCATATTTTAAGTGAAAGAAAAGATGGAAATCATGTGTATGGGTGATGACTAAATACAATCAAATAGATTAAAAATAGTAAAAGATTTTTGAGGTTTCATTCATATGACAGTTCAGTAAATCAAACTAACATACAATATGATAGAGTCATGCATCAAATATTTAATAAATTCCTCTTAACTAGGAAGAAAAGTTATGCATAATTAATTTATATATATTACAAAATATAGTCCTTGCTACACCAAGTCATGTCAACCAATTTCCTCCACAATGGAAACCTCATACTAAAATCAATCCAAATCTTTCTATCAAATTGTCATGGATTCAACCTTTATTGTCATCTTTATCCACCCTTAATTAGTTATTTTAGGGATTATAATTCTATTAACCGATAAATGCAAAAACTCAATTTTCTATCTATCTATAAGGTATATATCTTTTTGTTTTTACTGTTACACACTCTGCTAATAGCCTACTAAGTTGAAGTTCACTTGATGGTTTTTGTATTAAGTTTTTTTATAATAAATTTCATCATAAATGACTAAGCCATAGTAAGATAGGGGCAAAACTGAATGACAATGGAAAATAATAGCATGATGCAAAACTACCTGAACTTTTCTCAAAATTTTCCTCTAAAAATACACTATCTATCTAACTCTTTTTTTTTTTGTATTCCAATATTTACATAAGGGAGTTTACCCAAAAATAATAATAAATGAAATGAGAATCAATCAAACAGTATTTTTCCTTACCAGATAAATCGAGCAAGTTAAACATTTTCGAGTAATTTTCAAAGTTTGTGACCATTGTAATGGCAGACCATACTTTTTGATACTCTCTAAAAACTCCGGTGATACACACATTAGTGATTGGATTCACATACTTCACTATACATGCACAAAAATATGAATATTATCAAATTCAAGGAATTGCATTAGAATTTAGTGTTAACAAAAAAAAATATAATAAAAAAAATTAATATCAACTTGTCACTACTTACCCTGGAATGATCCTAGTGATGAAGCGAAACCACACTCCCCAAAATTCACCAAGATGCTATCTCTTATAGCTTTTGAAACATTAAACTGTATAATTATAATAGGTCATTCTCTACTTGGTCGGTTAAAAAAACCTCCATCACCATGTACCTATTTCTAAACTCCCACCATGATGATCCTTCTTCATCCTCACTAAATTGAAGATTTCAATTTCTCATAATACAAACTAGCAAATTCCATTGATGCAAAAAAGAAAAGAAACCCTAGAAAATAAGGTTCGATTACAAGAAACGGGTCAACATAAGCTTTTAGTATAGGAAGCCAAAAATATTTAGGCATGGTTGCATGTACTTGGTATAGCGAGATCATCAACCTACATGTGTCAAGTTTAGGATCACAATATTTTCGAAATACAACCTTCTTTATTTTTCCTCATAATCTAGTTTATTTTAAAAAAAAATTAAAAATTGAGTGATTTATTACTTTATTTAGAGCCTGAGAGCGTGTAAGATCGGTTGCGGAACATGTGCACAAACCCAGAATAAAAGATTAATAATAATAATATTTTTAGTTAATTTAAAATTAGAAAAAAGAACCGTTAATTAAACTAATTTTTAAGTTCAAAAAGTAGTTGATGGGTTGAGAAAGAACGTTGGACTTGGATCCGATAGTTAATCCAAAATTGAAGGTTGAGTTGCCACCTGACATGACCCGACCCGAGTGTGACACGCTTGCATTTGGATCACAATTTGCCCGAAATTTGACGCGCATTTCCGTTAGTTTTGTCCTACGTTGGTGTGTGTCCCAAAAGTCCACAGTGTCTTCAGTGTCTGATTTCTATAAATACCTGAACCCATTTTGATTCATTCCTTGCTTATTTTAATTTTTTAAGTTTCGCTTTGGTGTTTGCTGCAGGGAGAGAGCGAGTTTCAGAGAGAGAAAGTTTGTGGGGTTATCTTTTTTTGGGTTTCTCGTCCCTCGTTTTTGTAGGTACTGAGGAGGAAGATTTGGCAGCTTGACTTTGTTCAAGAGCGTGTGAGTTAATTTTCCTTCATTCTCTCATCTGAGGCATGTTTGTGTAAAATCAAGTATTCGAATTTTCTGTAATTTATTGATGAGAATTAATTATTATTCAGGATTGGGGCTGGAATGAGTATTGCTGGTGGGGGTTTGATAGGAATGGGTATGTGGATTAGAATGAAGTGTGTGCACATGTCTGTTCCTCTCACATGCTTAGTCCTATAGCTTCCTAACTCTATCATGCACATATTCATTCCTATTAAGGGATTTTAAGATGTTTAGTTCTGGATGACTTATTAAATTTCATAGCGCTTTTGTTAATTGCCATGTTGTGTTTTTTTAGTAATCTTAATTGGTCTTGGTTTAGATCTGCCGCATGTGGATATTTGTCTGCCTCTAGTATAGATGTGGTTTGTCTTATTGGCACAAAGATAATAGATGTATGTACTTTATTTATTTACACTTTGTGAATTTGGATTTTAACCAGAATCCATTGGGATTTGCTCTTTCTCTGAGCTGCTAAATTCCGTTTTTTGGCTATGGTTGTCAAAATCTTCTTGAGATTTTATGTTTGGTTTTCCTATTTTCATATGCTTTTACATAATTGGAAGCAGATCTAATCTAATTTATGGAAGCAGTTTTCTTATTTAACACACACGTGTTCAAACTTAGAATCTTTTTATGAAAGGGAATAAGTAGTTACACAAGAGTGTCAGATTTGTTTATTGTTTACAAAGGAAGGTTAAGTGAAATTAGTTTATGAGATAAGGTTGGTTGGTTGGTTATAGAAGGTGTAAGTCCTTACATATCTTTAGAGCCAAACAAGTTAGTTTCTGTTCGGTTTGACTGAATTATGTATTGTTGTGGTGGGTCCTGCAGAGAATTCAGGCTAGGACTTGAAGTTGGAGTGTGTTAGATTGGAATCTTAGAAGTTTCTGTTTGGACTGAGGAAATGGAGGTATATGGCAAATCTATGGTTGAAGCTCCTTCAAATGTTATTTATCTGTCAAGTATTTTGGGCCAAGATGGTCCAATTCCTGGTCACAAATGCAACTGGAAATGTGAAAATGAACATGTTTGTGGAAACATGTATCGCTGCAAGCTAACAGGGCTGACTCACATCTGTGATAAAAACTGTAACCAGAGAATTCTGTATGATAACCATAGCTCACTTTGCCTAGCGAGTGGTCAAATTTTCCCCCTTACACCAGCAGAGGAACAGGCAGTGAGAGGTGTTCGCAGAAAGCTTGAGGCAGAGAATTCACCCTCGGATAGCTGTGGTGGTTTTAAGCGTAGACGTGATGCTCAATTCCATCCTTCTCCTTTTGAGAGATCTTTCTCTGCTGTCAGTCCTATCTGCAGCCAAGTTGGAGATGGCATGGATATGAACTAGATATCTATTATATAACTGAAAAGACTATTATTTCTCTTGTCCCTTTGAAGTTTTTTACTTTTTTCTATCAGAGGAGTATGGATAACAGAACTTTGAACAATTATGGAAATTTGTTGGTGGATGCGATGTGTCCCCATCTGTTGTAGGAAGAAGTCCTTATATTTCTAGTATTAATGAAATGTAGCATTTAAAGTAGCTTAACTGTTAAATTAGGATTTGAGCAGGGTCTATGGGCACAATACGTTTATGACACCGAAATTGACTTCAGTTTCCTGCTAAACCTAGTGAGAAGCAGACTGTTATGGCTGACTACAAAATGTATTATGTCCTTTACATTGCTTGAATTTGAAATTTGATTTGGACCTCAGTAAAAGTATGTACAAACAATGTACTTAACCATAACCCTTTTTTAGCTGCCAGTCAAGTTTCTAGTCTACTTGTAATCTCAAAGGGGTCCTATTATTGTATTAGTGTTTTCATTACTATTACTATGTCAAGACCTTGTATTCCTTAATTCTGTTAGAACAGCAAACAATTATTAATTCTGCCCCATCTAATAAATCTATTTAGGGTCATATTGATAACCTTGACTTCTGTAAGCTGAGATTCTCTCCGGTTCATCGTATGAACAAAGTTTTTGGTATTTTATCTGGTGAAAACTGACATCGATTTTGCTGCTTGACTCTTCCTTTTTGTGTTACAGGCTCAAGGGAGATGATCTAGTTCACATTTTCATACATTTTAATCATTTTCTGTGATCTTTTCTTTTGGTGATTTGATGTGTAGGTAACTTGTGCAGGTTTTGAAGCATATGCTAGGAAGGAACGTTCAAAACATTTGTGTTGCAATACTGAATTAACTAATTCTTATGATATAAAATTGTTCTATATTATAACATCAATTATTGATGAATGCTTTAATTTCTTGATGTATGCAGGCATGGCAACTTTTGTTCAAGTCTTTCCTTGCCAAAGTTTGGAGAAGCCAACAGTAATGGTGCTATAAAGAGCATAAAATAAAGGCTAAGTGGGCAATCCTAACACTACAGAATGCCAAAAGAATTGAGGCAAGAACATTTATGGTACTGTACAGAAATGAAAGAGACACAATATGGAAAGATGAGAAAGTAGAGATGCCTAATCTTAATTATTAGTTTACGTTGAAATTTGAGGCCTATTGTTATTGACTTATATGATTTATTTCCTATAGTGGTGAGGTGACATGACTTGGAGCAAATTTCAGATCTAACTTCTAAGCGGATGTAATTAATCATTGTTCCTTTCTTCTGGTATATAAGCAGATGTAGGTTTATTCTGATATTTGTGAAGCTAGAGGTTTGTAATATAGCTTTCATTTTCCAATTTTTGGCATCCATGTCTCATTTACTGTATTCTTTAAGTCTTGATTTTCACATTTTAATAGTGGATGCTTTGTTGTTTTTTTTTTTTTTCTGTTTTAGAAAATGCCTATTACTTTTCCGGTTTTCATTACAATACCGTGAAAAGTAGGTTTGAAAAATTTATTGGTAATGATGATTCCATAAAATGTTAAAAGATATAGGATAAGTTTACTTTTGAGTACAAGTTTTTGAAAAACTAATTAATTATGATACCCAATTACCTGTAGAGAGAAATCCCTGTTCTTTCTTCCAAGTATGGAATTTAAACAAGAAAAAATATGCTGAGAAATTGCAAGTTTTTTTACTACATGAAGTCATATTTTTACTAATAGTATTACTTTTCCTATGGTTTCTAAACGGTTGGTGGAGTCACTCTCCTAACGACAATTTCACCGTTGAGAAGTTGATTCTTTTCTTCGCATGAAAGGTCAATAGAGTTGGTAAATGTGAATGCTCTGAAGTCACTGCACACAGGTCAAGGGGTATTGTTAGGTGTACTACCCAATGAAATATTCATAATTCGTACACAAGTTTCCCCTTACGTATTACCTAGTCAATATACTTCTATATAGGAGGAATCCTAGGTCACTTCTTTTTAGGATCATCCTATGCAACTTCCTACATGGTCAAATCCTGGGTCCTCACTATTCTTTGAAGGAAATTCATGAGCTCACATAGATTATTTCCTTACTTGTTCAATTTGCCATGACAGCAAAGGCAAAGGATTGCTTCTAAATTAGGCTATCCGCAATAAAAGAAATACTAAACCCATAAAACTGGTATTGTGAGTGAGAATTTTGGTTTTGTAATGCCAAAGAAACTCATAAGTCATAGCAAACAAATTCTTCAATACAATTATATGGGGGTGATTGGTCATTCCTGGTTTATTCAATTCCCTCAAGTTCCCTCAAGGACAAAACCAATAATACCAACTAGAATTATTGAACATCCCAATAGTGACATCATGGAAATTCCCAAGTTTCCTTGTTATTCTCTTTGGTTTATTATCTTGCTCTTTCTCATCAATATTCATCATAACCAACAACTGTCCTCATACTATATGGCCTGGCACACTCTCCGGTTCTGGCTCGCCTCCACTTCCAACGACCGGATTCCAGCTTGACTCCAGCCAAATGGTGAAACTTACCAGCGTTCCGGGGTGGTCAGGTCGGATATGGGCTAGGACTGGTTGCACATTTGATACAACAGGAATTGGCAAATGCCAAACAGGTGACTGTGGTGGAAGGTTGGAATGTGATGGAAATGGTGCAGCTCCACCAACCTCTTTGTTTGAGATAACACTTGGTAAAGGTAATGAACAAGACTATTATGATGTTAGCATGGTAGATGGATACAATCTGCCACTGCTTGTTCAACCAAAAGGTGTATATGGTACTGGCGCTTGTAATGCAACAGGATGTGTTACCGACATCAATAGAGGTAAGAGGTTTTCTAAAAATGAAGCCAATTATAACATGGTCTATGCACATGTCAATCTTTTTTGTTAATTTAGTCATTGAATGAAAAAAAATTAATGTTTTATGTATGAAATTGTTTTTAATTCCATTTCAATATAGGAAGTGTATTATTATTATTACAATGATTTTTTTAATATTATGAAGATGCACAATAAGATACCAATAAATAATAATTTTTTATTAAAAACTATAGCTTTAACATTATTAACATATTGAATCATATTATTTTTAATATAAACTTACTATATATAGATTTTTATTGTGTATTTTTAGATACACATTAAAAAACCATTGTCATAAAAAACATTAAAAAATTATTGTTTAAAAATTTAACAAAAATGTTAAACAATATCCTTAAGATCATGGT
Source organism: Canavalia gladiata (assembly GCA_037954105.1). Taxonomy (NCBI): domain Eukaryota; kingdom Viridiplantae; phylum Streptophyta; class Magnoliopsida; order Fabales; family Fabaceae; genus Canavalia; species Canavalia gladiata. The sequence goes on along the minus strand of CM075664.1, from coordinate 38,172,643 downwards.
TAAGAAATTAAAATTAAAGTTTTTATTCAAAATATTATTAATGTACATCTATCATAATTTAAATATATTTGGATGTGATTTTGAATAAAAAATTCACTTTTAATTCTTTTAAAGACCTTGGTTAGTAAGATTTAAAATATGAAAAAATGGACTATAACATCTTTCAATAAGGTGTATGTACGTTTGGAAAAAGAAAATAATAGATGTGGTGGATAATATGATAAAAAAAATTAGCAAAATTTAAGTACATATTAGGATTATTTTTAAGATGAATAATTTTTTATTTTTCAAAAGTTTTCTCATAAAACTGAAATAAATAAATAAATATTTTTTCAAATAAATACGCTGAGATGAATGAAAAAAATATATAAGATATGAAAAGGAAAAATTATAAAAATATATATTAACCATTACATTATATTACATTTATTTTATAGGTTGCCCAAAAGAACTTCAAGTAGTGGGTGGAGATGGAAACGAAGGTGGTGTGGTTGGGTGTAAGAGTGCTTGCGAGGCATTTAGATCAGATGAGTATTGCTGCAGCGGAGAATTTGCCAACCCAACAACTTGCCAACCTTCCTATTATTCAACCCTTTTCAAGCAAGCTTGTCCAAAAGCTTATAGTTATGCATTTGATGATGCCACCAGCACTTTCATTTGCAAAGCCTATCAATATGACATTGTTTTTTGTCCTAACACCAACCGGTACTACTTTTCATTCATTACTTCTTCATTCCATAACTTAGATGAAGTATTATTGTTGTTTGTTACTGTTCTTCAATCAAAATTAGTAATTGGAAATAAAGGATATCAATTAGTAAGATGAAGCTTTAATTTTAATTGGAAAACAGTACCATCAGTACCTATAATACTGCATTTATGTTTTATCCTTCTATTTATTGCCACATATTTGCAAAACAAAATCATAACACTCAACTAATTAAACATTTTACATTGCAACAAATGCAGGATTAAAAACCCAAATGGTTCATTTCCTCCTCCACCACCATCAATTACATGGCCTTATCAGAAGTTTCAGCAGGTCAATTCTTCTTCAAATATTCTCTTGCCCTTTCCAGCGACCTTTTTTCTCTTGATTGCCACTCTCTCTGTGTTTGCAATAAAGATGCAGCCACTGATATGAGACAATGGCAGAAGAGAATCTACTAGTGTTTCTTCAAAGGAGAAGAGAAACAAGAAAAAAAAGTGATGAGCTGAGAATATATGTGAAGTACATGAAGGATCCTGAGGAAACAAAAAAAAAATGCAGAAATTACCCTTTCAAAGCTGCAACAAGTTGGGAAATGATTAAGAACCAATGCTTATCTACGATGCAGCGCTTAGTCATAATTTCAGTTTACACACTGTCCTCAAAATAACTTGTAAATCCTGCAGAAAAAATATTCTTTGGAATAAAACAATTCTTTTGCTATGTAAGGAATATAAGAATCCTAAGGTCATTATCTTAAATGTTAAACACTCAAAATTCTTTTGCTAAGGAATATAACAATTATTTTTTATTTGTTTTTATCTATATTCATTCTTTATAGGAAAAAAATTCAACTCAAAATTCTAAATAAGATAATCTATAAAAAAAATTTCCATGACCAAAATAGTTACCAACCTTAATTGATAACTACTTGCAAGACTTTTAAGATCATCATACATAGCATTAGATTTCTTTACCAATTTTTTTTTTAATGAAGCTTTTTATCTCTTATTATATATCTAAAAGTTGAAAGAACACAACCCTCATACATCTTAATACTGTTGATTTTTTATAATTAGAATATATTCTACACCAAATATATCGATCCATTTTAAATTTAATTTTTTATATGATCCTTTTTTTATTTCTTTTATACATTAAAGTTAAAACTAAATAATATATGTTACTTTGATGCTTAAGTTAGTGAAAGAACTTAGTAGGATTTTGTCTAGTTTTAAATACTTATTTATGTGAAAAATGGTCCCTATATTTATATGTGTTAGTTGAGCTTGAATTTGTTAAGACAAATCCTAGATGACTTGCACTTATATTTATAATAGTCATATTGTTTCATAATTACAAATAATTGTCCGATTAGATAAAATTATATAAAAAATAGTTGTAATTGTGCTACTGATTATATCTTGTCTCAGAATGAGTTTGGTATTACATCTCGGATTAAGATGGATATCATTTAATAAACTATGTTAAGTTAAGGATGAGATGAATTAAAGGTCATTTTAGTTTGGATATGCATCCAAATGGCTATTATAAGCTATGTTGTGGCTACAAGAATGACTATCTTAATTGAATGGATCTCATTTTGATTCTTCAGTTTTCGTTATGGATTAACTTATTGCATCTTATTTTTTTCATAAGTAAAATATAAAAAAAAATTGCTGAAAAAATGGAACCAAGTTGAATATGAAAATATAGTTAGAAAGTTATTGTTGGTTAAGAGTTGATTATATATGATTAGAAGTTAATTTTTGTGTATATCTTATTTATAATTATATTTTTCAGTTGTTAATACCTTTAATTTTTTTATAAATTTTCTTCTCACTTTAAGTCAAATATATTTTTTAATAAAATCACTAAAATTAGTCTAATGATGAAGGATTGAAGAATAGAATAATTTAATATAAGAATTGGAATTTTATTTTTGTAATTTTTTATATTGTAAAAAAAATATCTTTTAACAAAGAGTATCATAAATTATATATTTGAAGTCATTATATAATATATTATTTTAAAAATTATAACAAAATCTAGACTACTGTAATTTAGTACTTAAAAAATAAAAACAAATATACTATGTGTGTGTCTTATAACATCCTCTAATATTAAATAAAATTAAATATTTTTAAGATTTTTAGGACATAAAAATGATGGAATTTTTTTTATCCAATAGAACTATTTGTTAGGAATATCAACTTCAATCTGTTGGTTATGTGGTTATTTAGAGTTTGGTAGTTTCTGATATGTTAGTTTGTTCTAATTTATTTCAGATTAGGCTTCTGTATATGCACTATGATGATAACCTTATTAATCATAATCTTTTTTGTTATATGATATATGATAATCTTGAAGTAGATTTTTATTTTATTTTTAAAATTAGGTATGGATGAAGCAAGAGGTAATTAAAATTGTTTTCTTCTATTTACATTAAAATAAAAAAACCTCATATTTTCTCCCTGTGTGATCATCATTAACTAATTCTTATTCACCCTTTTCAACTAGAAAAAGTTTGTATAAATAGAAGCTCTTACTTAACACTAGCTTTTAATCAGGTTATTGGCTCATAAATATGATCATGGATGGTGAGAATGAAATATTTGTTTGAAAGTTTCAGGGGAAAGGGTATGAAGCTTATCATGCTGGTCCATTGAAGATAATCCTCAATATCCGCACGCATCATCTGATATATTATATCTGGCTCTCCAAGGAATAAATAATTAGCAAAATCTTTGTCTTTTACGTTGAAGAGACCAAAAAACCATGCCTTATTCGGTAGAGATTAGAAAACCATGATCCACTCCATTATTTTATAATTTTTTTTTTTACTGGCATACATCTATTCTATTTAGATTCAGTTGTAAATTGTTAAATTTATTTTGTTTTTATTTTTTATTTTAAAAATTATTAATTATTATTAAATAAAAAATATAAATAGAAAAATAAATAATATTATATATATAGAAAATTATTATTATTATTTTATGCGGTCATTCAATATTTCACTTAGATATTTCAATACAATTAACTTTATGAATTTAAAATTCACTCGACCTGTCTCGAGTAACAATCCAATCAGGATTAAGTTAACCTGTATTTAATAAAGTATAAATTTTAACATTATATCAGCTCACAAAATTTTAAAGAAGAGAAAAATAAAAAATAAATGTCTTATTATATATACTTTATTTGTATTAATATTAATATATGATATGTTATGTAATTAATCATGATTAGTTTAAATAATACATATTTAATTGATTGGTTGATTTAAATTATATATCTCTCAGTCTCTTTAAATAAGAGTTAAAATTCGATTCTTGTATATAAGTGTAGGAATGTTCACATAATTCGGTTTGAATTATTTTTTAAATAAAAAATATTCGATCAGATTATAAATATAACTTACGATTTCATTATAATCAATTTTAAGATAGTATCAAAATTAAAAATCTGATCAATTTTTTTTTAGAATGAATTCTAGAATTGTTGGGGAAATTTTTCTTTTCATCTCAAACACTTCCATTATTTTTTGGTCCATGGTATCTATTTGGTTTCTCGTTCATTAATACCTACAAAATTTGTACAATTAGTAAAAATTGTACCAAATAACATTAATATAATCGTAAACTTAATTTTGCAACCCAACTTAATTGGTGGTAATTAAAATTGAACCGTATTTTGGGACAAAGTAGGTGTTGAACACACAGTATTGCTTCGGGTATTCATGCATTAAAGCTTTGGCAATTGAAATATCAAAGAGAAGAATCATTCTATGAGGTGTAAAACTATGAATGCTCTAAAAAGTTCACAAGAGGAATGGCTAACATAACTAACTATTATTAGATTCTGGTTTGGAAGTTTTAAAAGGCGTTTAATTTAACTAACTCAACAACGCTGCGTTTTAGGATACTTTATTTCAATTTTTTAATTTAACCCAACAAGTCCAGAAATGATTTTAATCAATACACGCTCTACAAAAACGCAGCGTTTCAACAAATTACACTCATGAACAAATCCAACCTTTAATTAAAAAAAACTGTACAGAGGACGTGGAATGTGGGAGATGAGGATGGACGTAGTATCATATTTTATAGTGAATGATCTTACAGTTGAAATTAACAAGCACGTGTTTTAGAAGCACATTAAATGAAAGAAGAAGAAGAAGAAGAATAGGGAAAGGGATGATTGATTTAGGAGGGGGAAGGAAGGGGAATGGTGATGTTGAGAAGAGAATGGAGTTGGGAGAGTTCATCCATCAGGGAAACGATGCGAGCGTTGTAATCACGCGCCTCCTGTACCGCCTCCGCTTCCAGGTCACCCAGCTGAGAGCAGAGGCGTTCCTCGGCGTCCTCCGCTACCCGCAGCCGATCCAGTACGACGCGGAGCTGGAGCCTCATCTGCTCCTCCCTCTGCTGGCTCTGCCTCAGCTCCTCCTCCAGCTCTTCATTCCTCTTCTTCAGCTCCAACGCCGTCGTTTCATCCTTCGTCTTCACGGAAACTCCCAGCATCGTGGATTGTAATAACAGAACAGTGCTGTTAGTGCTGTTAGTGCTGCTAGACTTAACTAGTAAGGTTGGAATTGAATGTAACAACTACCAAGGACAAAGATGGGTTTAAATATCAAAGAGAGAGAAAAAATCAGGTACGTCCCGGTTCATTGAACCTGCCTTACGCTTTTGTTTTCCTCGCTTTCAGAGACTTTCTGCTACAAGTTACACTCAACTGTATCCTTGCAATTTATGATGAAGTGAAATAGAATTAATTTTAATAAAATTAATTTTAAATGGTTGGATTTTTTTAAAAATTTTAATTAATTTGTTAATTAATTTTATTAAACATATATTATAAATATTTTATTGAATTAAAAATATTTGAATATATTGATAGTATAAATATCTATTACACTATCATTTAATAAATTTTTAAAAAATATCTATGCACTACATGTAAATATCTATAAAAATATTTTGTATCTCATTTTAAAATGTATAAAAATATTATGATTTGTTTAATATACACACCAAAATACATTAAAAAATAAATGCATTACGTGGGCTCATATAATAAAGTAGTGATCCTTCCGATACTTAGTGAAGGGGTCTAGTTATGAGAGAGAGAGATAAATGGAGGTGTGTGAGATCTACGGTACTCTTTTCACGCGTGAGATCAAGTTAAGGAAAATATTTTTTAATAAAATTGAGTGATAGACTTTTTTTTTAATAATATAATAGCTCTTTTGATGAGCTCAAGTTAAGAAAAATATTTTTTTAACAAAATTAGGTGAGATAGACTATTTTTTTTATAATATAATAGCTCTTTCCACGAGTGAGTTCAAGTTAAAGAAATTATTTTTTAATAAAATTGGATGATTGATTTTTTTTATAATATAAAAATATAAAATTAAAATTAAAACTTTTTATATAAAATAATTTTAGCCTTCAACTTCTCATTCTTAAATTAATTTTAATGTAAAGTTTATTTTTAAGACATGCATGTGTATAATAATAATAATTATTATTATTATTATTATTATTATTATTATTTATTGTTGAATGATGAATTGGTATATTATATCTTTATTTAATGGATAAATTTAATAAAATCAATCTTTCTTCTTTTCAGTTAAAGATTCTTTTCATTTTTTAAAGAAATGGAAACTTACATTTATTATGCTATAATTTATCGTGTGAAAATAATAATTAATAGCTAAGATTTAAATCAATGGAATAAAAAAATTGACTTCCCAAATTATTAATTGAAAATAAAAAAAGAAGATGATATTTTGTCTCAATTCATTTTTTACTAGTGATAACAAGGATTTCTAGCACCACCAGTTACCAAACTTTCCAACGTCACCGACGAAAAGCTTTCCAGCATATCTCCTTCGAGGCTTATGATTAAATGATGCAGATTTTGATCTTCTACACTCTCAGCTGGAAGATGAATTCATCATCACTATTTTCATTTCTTGATTATATAACAAGAAATCTTAGAATGAAGGATAATCGTTACTTCAAGTTAATCAACAACTACGAGTTCTTTCTTCTTTCCATCCTTGAATGTATTTAAATTTTTAGTAACTTCATTTTTTTTTATTTCTCATGATCTTAATTTTTAAATTTTTTTTGCAACATATTATCAGATTCCAAATTTATGATTTTATCTACCTTCTTTGTTGTCAATTACTATTATGATATAAGTAATTAATACCGTGGATTCAAGATACGAGATCAAGGTGTTTGACATTTTTGGAGTCAACAAGGTTGGTATTCCTTGAAGTTGGACTTTTGTTTCATTTCTAAGATAATTAAATGTGAATTGTACATAAGAAAAGGCAAAGGAATGTTTGAAATCGGTGTTGGAAGAAGAAAATTGTGAAACACAATTTTGGGTGTGTTCAAGTTATAGTGCTAGAAATTATTATTTTGTAGAGTCCATATTTTGACAATTAAAAATCGTGCTCTTCATCTTCGCTCTAATCATTCATTACATGTAGAAACAAATATTACAAGGAATTATATTACAAAGACATAATAAATATGATCTCTATTCATCACATGTAGCACTTGATGACAAAATAAAGTCCTCTAAATCAAATTGATATCCTTCTATACATAAACATCATAATAGTTAAACTATTGATAAAGGATTGAATGAAAAATAACTCATTCAAAAAAGTTTTGTAAAGCTAGGTTGAACATTGACTAACTAATGAGTAAACAAACTTTGTAAAGTCCTTCCATGTTGTGACACCATCCTATAATTCTAAGTACTTAAGCATATAGATGCCACAATCATGACTAAAATAATGTGAGTTGTGAGATGTTAATATTATAGTAATAAAAACCAAAATTAGGTCATCATACATAACAAGATAAACGAACAAAATACTTGGTCAACTTCAAATCTGTTGTTTTATTGGAACAAATCAATATGCATTAACACTTGGTTAACTTTAGATAGACAAAGTACACTACCATTAACATGAACAACAATACACTCGCAACCTAAAAAAATTAGTATAAAATAACCTACAACAAAATGCATTACCTATCATCACATCGGGAAAACAAAATTTTAAACATATACATTGTTTAACCAAATGTTTAACTATATTGAAATTTTTGGTTAACTAACCCCAAAAATGGTTAACTTTATTAACTTTCTTATTAACATACTTCTTTAATAAAACAATGTTCACCACAAAGAGTATATCAATCGAACATTATCCACATCAATAACCTAAGTCAATTCAAATAGGGAAACAATTTTTTTATCAATAAAAGTATCTTTAAAAACATGGTTAACAATGTTCAAAATTATGGTTTACTCCATTGTAGGTTAACTTTGTACATCCAAAACCTTTAACATATTGAAAATAATTTCTTCATCCAAAAATTATAAACGAAATATAACACCAAATCTTAAACATGGGTGCTTTAATAACCTAATTTATCTTAAAATCTTTTTTACCTCTTTAAAACCTTCCAAGAGGTGGGTGTTTCAAGAGATCCTTTCTCTAAAAAATGGATCTTTCAAAATGGTATTCTTCTCCTCTCTAATTGATTTGTGCTGTTCTCACTTTTCAAGTTCTACTTTTTTTCTCTATTCTTCCACCTTGTAGATGTTCATGATTTACCTTTTTCTTATCTTTAATCGAACATCTATCATTTACATTTCAATCAATGTCTATTTTTACTCTTTTCTTCTACCTTCTATAGATTTACTATTTGTCTTTAATTTATTATTCTATTCGATTTTGAATGGGGAATCACTCTCCCATGTCTTTCACTGCCATCTATTCATTCCTTTTTTTTTTACAACTTAAACACTCACCCGATGGGAAGCTGCAGTATTCCCAATATTTGCCACACCAGATGGGAGTAAATAAGTGAAAGTATTATAATTATGTTTTATCTATCATTTTCGTAGTGCAATTATAGGAAGTAATGTAACTCTCACCCCATAAGAATATAGAGCTTGTGTTTGAATTAATGTTCTTTGTCAGTTGTATGGAACCTTACACCTACACATTGCACTCTTTCACTTATCTAACATCACTTGCATCTAATGCAACCAAACATTTCTTCCACAATGTCAATGCTCATTTAGCTCTTTATTCCTTTCCATTTTCTTCTTCGTATTTTTTTCTCCCTCTTTCTCTTTCTTTTTCAACTCATCATCCTCCAATTCCAAGGCTTCAAATTGGAACACTCTCCATATGTATCATATTCACCTTCACTTCTCTTTCTTTGTTTCTTTGACTTTATTTTTTTATATTTTTAGTCATAGTTGATTTTTTGCATGTTTCTTTTTTTCTTTTCTTTTTGAAGGTTTTGACGTTATATTTATGATTATCTTGTCAAAAGAAAAATGCATCAAATTGTTCAAGCTTTCTAGAATGAGGCTAATCTTCAGCTTGATTCCAATGCTTCTTCAAGAAATTATATTATATTTTTTAATGTTGTTTATTTTTTGTTCGTTCTAACTTTGATTGATATTGTTGGTTGATTTATCTATATATGTCATTTACCTTTTTTTTGTAAAGTTTTAATTTAATTTAACCTCAACTCAAGTGTTATCTCTAATCATCTAAAATAATTTTTTATTAAAAAATTAATATCTTGAAAATATGTTATCTCTCATCATTCATTACATGTTTCAACAGATACTACCAGTAGTTATATTATAAGACCACAATAGATACTACAAATAGTTGACATACCTCATCAATTAAAATTTTCAAAATAAATTTTCTCATTTTTCATTACATGTAGCATCCAATGATACAATAAAGTTCTCTAAATTGAATTAATATCCTCTTTTATGCAAACATCACAATGGTTAAACTACCAGCAAATAATTGGATACTTTTGAAAAAATAAGTTAATCATTAGCTAAACAAAGAGTAAATCGCTATTGTAAAGTTCTTCCATATTGTGATACCAACTTATAACTCCAAGTACTAAAGCACATAGATTCCACAATTGTGGCTAAAATAATGTGAGTTGTGAGACGTCAACATTATAGTAAGAAAAACCAAAATCAGGTCATCATGCAAGACAACAAAAATGAACAAAATACTTGCTCAACTTTAAACTTGTTTTATTGAGAAAAATTAGCATGCACCAATACTTGGTTAGTTTTAGATAGACAAAGTAGACATCCATTAACATAAACAACAATACACTCACAATCCAAAAGAATTAGTGCAAATATACCCCCACAACATGTATTGCCTATCATCACATTGGAAAAACAAAATTTTAACAACACATACATTATTTATCCAAACGCTTAACTATATTGAAATTTTTGGTTAACCAAATCCCAAAAATGGTTAACTTCATTAAATTCCATACTATTAACATACTTCTTAAAAAAAATATTCACCACAAAGATGTATATCAACCAAACATTACCCATATTAATAACCTAAACCAATTCAGATGGGGAAGCAAATTTTTATTGATAAAAACATATTAAACACATGGTTAACAATGTTCAAATTTATGGTTCACTCAACTCCATTGTAGGTTAACTTTGCAAACCTAAAATATTTAACATATTGAGAATAATTTCTTCATCCAATAATGATAAATGAAATATCACACCAAATCTAGATGCTTTAATATTATAATTTATCTAAAAAATTACCTCTTCAAAACCTCCCAAGAGATGGGTGCTTTAATAAAATTCCTTCTCAGGAAGATGAGTCTTTTAAAAGTGGTATTTTTCTCCTCTATAATAGATTTGGTCCATTTTCACGTTTCTAGTGCTACTACATTTTTCTTATTCTTCCATTTTTACATGTTCATAGTTTCCTTTTTTTTATCTTTAATTGAAATACTATCAACTACGTTTTAACTGGTGCTTGTTTTTCCTCTTTTTTTCCACCTTCTACAAGTTCACTTATTGTCTTGGCTTCCTTATTTTACTTGATTTTGAGTGAGGTGTCACTCTCCTACATTCACAGCTCTAGAAAAACTTCTATGTTCCACTAATGTCCATTTCCATTCCTTTTTTTTAACAATTTAAACACTCATCCAATGGGAAGCTACCCTTGGGTCCAATATTTGCCACATCAGAGAGATATAAATATGTGAAAGTATTGCAATTATATTTGTATATCATTTTCATAATGCAATTATAGTAAGTATTGTAACACCCACTGCATAAGAACACAGAGACTAAGTTTGAATTAATGGTTTTTGTTAGTTGCATGGAAACTTGAACCTACATATTGCATTCTCTCACTTATCTCACATTTAATGCAGCTAAATGTTCCTTCCCCAATGCTAACATTCATTTGACTCTCTCTTCTATTCCCTCTTCTTCTTACCCATCTCTATCTCTTTCTTTCTCTCTCAACTTACCACACTCCAATTCCAAGCCATGACTCTAGATTGGTGCACTCGCCATATGTATGATATTCATCTTCATCACCTTCAATTCTCTCTCTTTCTGTGACCTTGTTATTCTTTTTTACCATGGTTGATTTTTTTCATGTTCACTTTTTCGTTTCTTTTTTAGGCTTCAATGTTATCTTCATGATTATCTTGTAAAATGAAACATGTATTAAAACGCTTCAGCTTTCAAGAATAAGGTTAATCTTCAACTTGATCCCATTGCTACATCATGTAATTATATTACATTTTTTAATATTGTTTATTCTTTATTCATTCTAGTTTTGGTTGCTATTGTTGGTTGATTTCTCTATACATGTTATTTGTCCTTTTTGGTAAAGTTTTTATTTACTTTAACATAGAGCTTTAAGTGTTGTGTTTAATTTTTTAAAATTGAATTTTATTGAAAAATAATTATTTTCAAAATGGATTCTCTCTCATCATTCATTAGATGTTGCAACAAATACTACAAGTAATTACATTACAAGGCCATAATAGATATTTCAAGTAGTTGACATATGTTGTTAGTCAGAATTTTAAAAATGCGTTCTTTCTCATAATTTATTACATGTAGCATCCAATGACATAATAAAGTTATTCAATCAAATTAGTATCCTCTTCTATGCAAACATCATGATGGTTAAACTACCGAAAAATGATTGGATGAAAAATAACCGATTCATAAGAAACATTTGTAAAACTAGGTTGAACATTGACTAACCAAAAAGTAAATAAACATTGTAAAGTTTTCCTATGTTGAGACACCATCTCATAATCCAAGTACTTAAACATATAGACGTCACAATTATGGCTACAATAATATGAGTTGTGAGATGTCAACTTTATAGTAATAAAAACCAAAATTAGATCATCATACAGAACAACAAAAAGGAACATAATACTTACTTAACTTTAAACCTGTTATTTTGTTGGGGCAAACCAATATGCACCAACACTTAGTTAACTTTAGGTAGAAAAAGTACACCTCTATTAACATAAACAACAATACACTCTCAACCAAAAAATTTAATATAAAATAACCCACAATAATATGCATTAACTATCGTCAAATTGAGGAAACAAAATTTTAACGACATATACACCATTTAACCAAATGCTTAGCTATATTGAAATTTTTGGTTAACTAAACCTGAAAATGGTTAACTTCATTAACTTTCATAATATTAACCTTTTTTTTCAAGAAAATAATGTTCAACATAAAGATATATATCAACCAAACATTACCCACATCAATAACCTAAATCAATTCCAATAAAAAAGCAATTTTTTATCAACAAAAGCATCTTTAACCACATGGTTAACAATATTTATAATTATAGTTCACTCAACTCCATCGTAGGTTAACTTCATAAACCCAAAACATTTAGCATATTGAAAATAATTTCTTCCTCTAAAATTATAAACAAAATATAATACTAAATATTAAATGTGGGTGCTTCAATAATCTAATTTATCTAAAAAATTACCTTCTTTAAAATTTTCCAAGAAATAAATCTTCAATTAGATCCCTTCTTTAGGAGATGAATTTTTATGCAATATAATATAATAAAACATTTATTATTATTAATAAAATATTTACTATTTTTTATTTTCTATTTATAAATTATTTAATTTTAAAAATATTCATATAATACATAATATTTAATAAAAATAATATAAGAATAATAAAATAATATTTACTTAGAACTTCTAATTTATTTAAAAAAATATAAAAAATAAATCATTCAATCTTATTTAAAGTACTTTTAATCGAATTATATTAAATATAATTTAAATCAATCGAAAGTAATGGATGGGGATGCAAAGGAAGGAGTATATAGCAAATTAACATAAATAAGCACCTATAATGTAAAAACCAAAATAGGGGGGAGTTTCGAAACCTCAACTGAACCGCTTTTGCAGTTTTTGTTATCCGTTCTCACTCACTGTTAGCGGAAGCAGAAGCAGTGAATCTTGAACACTCTCCCAATCCATAATGCTACTTCAACCCTGAAAACATGAAGGTAATAGCAAAACCTAGTTTTCTTATTTTCCAAACGGAAATGGCTATGCTAACGTTAGGTCATTCTAAGTTGAATGCTACCCTAGCTCTTGGTTTTCCATCTAACTGCATTAGGAGGATGGGGTTGATTACAAAGCTTCGCTATTCTGTTACTGATAGAACATTCACGTCTAATTCAGTGGATCCGATTCCGTCCAAGTCGGATTCGGTTCGGAAGAGGGGAGGAGGATCCTCTTCTCTCTATATCCGTCCCAGTTTATCGGAAATGAAGAAAGAGAAGGCGGCGATTAGGGAAAAGGTTTATCAGTTTTTGAGGGGAATCGGCATTGTTCCTGATGAGCTTGACGGTCTTGACCTTCCTGTGACGGTTGATGTTATGAGAGAGCGCGTGGATTTTCTTCACAGTTTAGGGCTTACAATTGAGGATATTAACAATTATCCACTCGTTCTTGGTTGTAGCGTCAAGAAGAACATGATTCCTGTGCTTGATTACCTAGGTAAATTAGGAGTCAGCAAATCTGCAATCACGCAGTTCCTGCAGAGATACCCGCAGGTGCTTCATGCTAGTGTGGTTGTGGATCTTGCACCGGTGGTGAAGTATCTTAAGGGGATGGATATCAAGCCTGATGATATTCCTCGTGTTCTTGAGAGGTACCCTGAAGTGCTGGGATTCAAACTCGAGGGAACTATGAGCACTTCGGTTGCTTATTTGGTTGGAATTGGTGTGGGAAGAAGAGAGATTGGAGGTCTTTTAACTAGATACCCCGAGATTTTGGGGATGCGGGTTGGTAGAATCATTAAGCCTTTTGTGGAATATTTGGAAAGCTTGGGAATTCCGAGGTTAGCGGTTGCTAGATTGATAGAGCAACGGCCTTATATTCTTGGATTTGGGCTGGATGAGAAGGTGAAGCCAAATGTCAAATCTCTTCAAGAGTTTAATGTTAGGCAAACATCGCTTCCGTCCATAATTGCACGGCATCCTGACATCATTGGAACTGACTTAAAGCCGAAACTTGTTGATCGGAGAAGTTTGCTCAATTCTGTACTTGATTTGGATCCTGAGGATTTTGGCCGGGTTGTTGAGAAGATGCCGCAGGTGGTTAGCCTTGGCAGTGAACCTATGCTGAAGCATGTTGATTTTCTTAAGGATTGTGGGTTTTCCTTGGAGCAAATAAGGAAGATGATTGTTGGATGCCCTCAATTACTTGCTTTAAACATTGACATCATGAAACTTAGCTTTGATTACTTCCAAACAGAGATGAAAAGGCCTTTGGAAGACTTGGTTACTTTCCCAGCATTCTTCACTTATGGTCTAGAATCAACTATAAAACCTAGGCATAAGGTGGTTGCCAAGAAAGGATTGAAGTGTTCTCTGTCATGGATGCTTAATTGTTCTAATGAGAAATTTGAACAACGAATGGACTATGATACTATTGACATGGAAGAGATGGAGATGGAACCATCCTTTGACATGAATTCTCTGATGCAACCAAGGAGTGATGAATCGAATTCTGATTATGAGGACAGTGATGAAGATAATGAGTAGAATGACTAAGTTACTTAAAAAACTAGACTACCTGTGACAAATTTTATCTTCTTTTGATGATCTTTATACTGATAGTTTCAATGCTGTACCATTGGAAAGGTAAATTAATGTGAGTACATGTGAAACATTTTCAAATGTTTGTATCCTAATTCTTATGCTTGTTTATGTGATATGTATTGAGTCTAGTAATCTAATGTTTTAAGAATTTACCTCCCACATGTTTCTATTCACTCTTATGCAAGTATAGCTGCTCATCTCCCCTTCAACTATAATAAGTACCAAAACTCTGCGGATTTGTAAATGAGACATTGGTTAACTCAATAAATAAGCTTCGACAATATGAGAGCTATGTTCTTTTTAGTAAATGCACTTTTGAATTTTTATTATTATAAAAACAGCTTTCCAGCTAAAAGCTCTTCTGTGGCATTTTGATTATATGGTTTTCCATGTGTAAAATAAGCTCAACCAAACTTGGACAACCATTTCCTTTTACTTGTTCTTTCTCCTTGTACACTATTTACCTTTATTTGTATATTTTTTTATTCTCTTCATAGTTTGTATTTTGTACATGTTTACATTTTTAAAAATATATGGAAAGTATGAAGATCATTTCCATGTATTTGGTGCATAATGATGTTATAGAGCCTAAAAATGAATGAAATCTCAGCGAATTATGTAGTCCATCTGTCCATGTATGTCAACTAGGGATGGAAGAAAGAGAAATGGGATAAGCCAAGCTCATTGTTTATGGTCATGCTCAAGTATGTTTTGTTGATTTAAGGCATACATTTTATGCAATATCCTTTGTGTTACCATGCAGGTTCATGATGTAGTCATTGAAACTTGATGTTTGCATTTGACGATTATGTTTATCTTTTATTTTGCAAATGTTATCATGGAGTAAATGCGATTGCATCATTTTCTTTGGCAATGCAGCTATTTATTTGCTAATCATTACACTTTCCTACTATCTGGCAGCTCATTTCCTCATTTTCAGTTTATGCTTGAATTTTAATATTATCACATTTCTATTTTGACCTTCGGCTAACCCTGATATAACAAGGACCACAGTGATGTGTTCAGGTCCTTGCGACCAGCTTAGTCATATGTTTGAAAGGTGAAGGGTGCTTGATATTTAAGAATAGAAGGCATATTACCTGCGTTGTACTCCCATCTCTTGGTGATTGTTCTTGGTTTGTTATTTTTTGTTGACAAAAAGTGTCCTGCTAAGCTTAGAGGTTAGCATTATCTTATTTTTCTCTTCTGTGCCCTGCTATCACCACTAATAAGTGAACCTGGTATCCGTCTTGATTTTGGTTGAAAAGGGGAATTTTCATACAATTCCATTTAAATGTTGCAATACACATAATATGCTGTGATGGTCTTGTGCTGCTATTATGAGCATGATAGCATCTTGCATTGCATGCTGGCCTTAAAAGCAAAGATAGAAAAGGAAAAAAATGGAAAGCAGGAAAGATACTTATCATAAAAAGTAGGGAAGTTAAAGTTAACATTAAAGCTATATGACTATATTGCATTACTAAATTATGGGTATCTAGTCTAAATGTCAACAAATCCATTTCTGACTAATGACATGACTTTTTATCGCTCTACAATTGGTTCACCTTAGCCATCAGCAGCCTTTTCTTCTACAATATCTGCTATGCTCAAACTAATGTATTATTAATTTGTTAGCAAGGCTATCTACAGATTATACACAATAATTAGGGTCTCGACTGAGCACAAAAATACAAGTATCAGGGTTGAGGGTAGATATAGTTTGTTATATCCAGAGTTAGGGACTCACTTTCTGACACTCATAAATACACACATTTGCATAATTTCTGATTAACCAAATATTGGACTTATTTAACCAATAATTTACTTATAATCTACAAAGGGGTTAGTAGCAGGAATTTAGATTAAGTATAACTTGTTAAGTAATTAATAATAAGTAAATTATTGGTTAAATAAGTTTGATCTTTAGTTAGTAGAAGTGATATAATTTTTAGGTGATTTGTGCAGATGTATATGTAGACTTAAGTTCTGTTTGTTTATCAATGTAAATGGACCTTATACAGTTTTCAAGATAAATCATGGTAGAAACTGAGTTTTCTCACAGCAGAAAATTTTTAATTCCAGCTTAACTCTGTTTGCAGTATTATAAAAACAGGCTATTAATCCTGTCATCTAGGAATTATAAGCTTAAGGCTCGGTATAAGGTACACAAGGTCGAAAATGGTGTACCAAACACAAGTGAACATAGACTATTATTAGATATAAGTGTAATTTATTGAACTGGCCAGATTTTTATCCCAAAAAGGCTGTAGCAAGTTGTGTTATACAATTTGTGTAATGTAAGTTGCAAGTTAGTACCAGAATAAATGAAGAATATTGGATGTTTTTGCAAAAAAAAAAAAAGTTTGGTTTGGATGACAGTTCTCTTGAGGAAACCCTAGCTAAGTTGTTGACCAAAGGAGATGCTTGGCAATTGGCATCCCTGGGCGGAGTTGGTGAAGGTGGTTGAGTTTGCTTTACTGGTCTTGCCTGTTCAAGTAGGGTGTTGTGTACCATCTCTTTGCATTGATCTGATCTTGTTTCTTATGTTGGGGGAAGATTTAGGTGTTTGGTGAAGGTATGTCGATGATTTGATTCTCCCCCCTAATCTAGTAGTGATGAATCTGGACGAAGGAAATCAGCAAACATATTATTAATGATATGAATTCATCTGGCCTTCAACACCCAGAATCACTAGATAATAGATAATCATAACCTCTTCACAGCTCAATATGTTTTTATCTAGCATAGGTTCATAGAGCAAGTGGGGATTTTGTAGATTTTAATTAAGCATCTTCAGTGAATGCAACTTTAAACCAGTATTGGTGGAAATTGATTGGATTGTGTAAGGGTGTGCATTAAAGATGATATGGCTGCTTATGATCTTATAGTATTTTGTAATGTTTGATATATTCTGATAGTATTTTTCAATTTATTTTTTTTCATTTTGCCTACTGAGACTGAAGTTGACAAATTACTGACTGCATGAGCTTTGAATTGACAATTAATCGCTCACCTCCAAATCTAGTAATTTGTCATATAAATATGGTACTTCATATGTATGAAGATATCATGATGAGTATGGCTGAAAACCTGAGTGATCAGTATATGTGTATCAAGTACAGTTTACAGTTTATAAATGTTATTAAAATTTGCAACCCTGTGGCTATCAAGAGGCTCTATTCTCACTATACCCAATGCTTGAAAGAATTTGAAACTGAACTCGAAACAGTCAGCAGCATTAAGCACCAGAATCTAGTTTGTATTTTCACTCATGAACCCTAGCCCCCAAAGTCAAATCTCCCATGTGAATCTCATCATTTGCAAACCCTAAATCATTTATGTTTTTGTTATAAGTAATCAAGTCTCCTCTTCATCTCTGTTTTGATTTTATAATACTGCTAAGCTAATGGAATCTTCTTTCTGAACAGGACCCTTTTTTTAGATTGCTTATTGCCCTTGAGGTCTCATTCTTACTGAGAGGCTGAGACAAGATCCAACGCCATTTGTTCTTCATTTCAGGGTAATTTTCTGAAACTCTAATCACTTGTCCTTGTAACTTGTAAACTACTTCGGTTTGCTTTTTGGTCTGCTTTGGTGGATAAATAATTGAATATGCAATTTCTGCTTTTGTTATCTGTTGTTTCAGCATCACCTCTTTATGTCATGAAACTTGAAGAATAGGATTTGAGCCTTGGTTATCTTAATACACTAATACTCACATAAACTAGATTTTTACCAAAGGTTCCAATTTTCAACTGTTCCATTTCCTTTTGAAGATTGTTTGGGGATCAGACAGAATATAACATAAAAGACAGTGGTTTGTATTTTACCTTATGCGTAATGCAGAAATAATACATGCACTGTAGTCTCGCACTCATATATGCTGCACAAAAGGCAGGTTCCTTCCTATTTGATCATTTTTTGGTTGCACCACCAACATAGGTTTCGCATTCCCAGTTATAAAACACAAATGCGAATACAAGGGGAGGGGGTTCTTTCATCCAAAAAATAAAAGGGAAATTGGGTAGAATGAGAAAGCAAGTTTTGAAAAAATATTTTGGGAAAAATGAAGAACAGGGGAAAAAAGGGGGATTGAATTATAAAAATTGAGGGAGTTGGTTCCTAATTTCAGGGAAGAGAATGCACAAAGCAACTTGGAGTAGTATTGAGCCTGAGCTTATTTCTTTGGGGTGCTGCAAAATAAAAGAAAAGAAAACTAGCAAACGTCAGATTAGAGTGAGATGTGAAGAGAAGGAAGTGGCACTGTTGACCATTTGGGGCATTTCTAAAATGATGAGTGACACTAGAGAAGGAAAGATTGTCATTGACTGAACATGCATACTGCTGAATGGTGGAGGTCAAATTAAACCAAAAACAGGGCAATCTCTCAAATAATTGAGTCATTTATTAGAATTTGTTTACATTCTAAATCAATTAGTTTATTGTACCTGCCATTGATTCTGGGGGCATGCTAAAAGTCTGCTGTTATGCTTCTAGCAAGATTCTTATCTGTTGTATGTATAATGCAGTTTCATTAATATAGATATAATTTTAACATGGTCATCATTGGTCTGAATTCAATTAGATAATCTTAGCTTTGTCAAGGGTCTTAATCCAGTCAGCCATTGAGGAATTTTCACCATCAGCAGAGAAAATGTGAAGTTAGATTTAAGGAAGACAAGGATTGATATATTATATTCATCCATTAATTCTCTCAGCAAACTAAAAGGTTTGATTTTAGTGACTAAATCTTGATGATCATGATATATATGATATATTTGCCTTGAACGCTCATGTATAACCACTATCTGTTTGCTAAAATTGTTCAGTTAACTTTTATGATATTTTACTTGAAGTTAACACAATATACTTATAATCACTTTTTATTTGGTATATCATTCTAAGCATTAAAATAATTATAGTACAACTCAAAATGTCGTTTCCTATATAAATAATCAAATAATCCATGCAGTAACACGGGTTATTCACCGGTGCAACGACATTGGTCTCTTTTTAGTAACTAAAAAGATTCACTTAAAAGACTCGAAATGACTGATTTGTACTTATACATTTGTACGTGAACTATTAAATGGACTAAGAAGTAATATTAAAAAGAATGGCAACTTATAGTTACAATAGCCAGTTATTTTTGTGTGTATGGTACAGGGTTATTTATTTATGTATCCTATAACTCAAGCATAAACAACTTTCCCGCTGGTCGTTAAAATGCAAATTTTCTCGTGTTTGATTTTTAGAAAAGGAATTTGAATTTTGGACGTATTTCTTTATGTAAATCCGAGACTTTCACATTACTTTTCCAGTCCCACTCAAAAAAGAGATAAAGGTGTCTCCGAAGGCTATGGATTAACGTATCACAGTTCACGTTAGTGCCAAAGGCACGCTTTTAGTCATTTGTCGTACATGGTCGCATTACAATGTTAGATAATTACAAGATGCAATTGCAATTTGATTTCGACAATCTTTTTCTTTTTTCTTTCGGTGCATTCTATGTGACAAGCTATTTCAGAATTCAAGTCAAACAAATTAAGAGATTCGAATGGTATCATTTTCTTGAAGAACATTACACTATCATATTATTAGTGAAAAAAAAAAAGAACGTGTAAATCTTGCATTACATGACAGTATGCCCTTGTATAGATGACCCTAATGTGGTTTTAGATGCCTGTGAAAAAGAAAAAAAAAAGCCGTCTGGAATCATTATTACTATTATTGTAAAAAATAAATTATTATTGTAGTTGATGATGATGCTAGTTTCTCAGATTTGACTTGGGTTAAACCAAAGCTATCCACAGTGCTCCTTTCGGCCCAAAACAAGGTATTTCTCAAGGGATCGTATTTTTTTTTTTAAAATAGAGCTATCTATGTTTAGAGATTGAATTCACTTAAAAGATTATTATTATTGTTCTTAATATTATTATAACAACAGTTGAGTTTTCATTCTAGTATAAGATGAGAAAAAACTATTAACTTTAGCGAAAATTTATCATGAGATTATATATCATTTATTAAAATATTATAAGTCCAGACGTTGGTAAAAATAATAATAATAATAATCAGACGACTCAAACTTCCCTTAATTTATTTGGATTAATCTCCGTTATGGTAATACTAGGCTTATTTAAGGACATTAAACATAAGAGTGCTTTTACTTCCTTTTGAAATTCTGTGCAATTTTTGAGGACGGTGGTCCAAAACCTTATGTTCACTTCCTTTAATAAAAAGTGAATCGGTATAAAGAGAATCTAACATTCTAACTTTATAATGCTCTTTAATAAAGATTAAAACATAGTCTTCAGTTTTTGGAATTGACACACAGCTGAAACTTAATTACACACATAATGGCTGAAAGATGACGGCACCTCTTTAACTCTTTCACTTTCCTTGATGCAAGCAACTCTTTTACTTTCACATATTTTGAGTATAAAATAGGATAATATACTAAATTTATTTCTTGTTTTTATTTCATATATTTTAATTAGTGATTATAGAAGTCTTGCATTGTTCGGTTTTGTATCTTATTTTCAATCTTTATGAAAGAAATTGTGAAAACGTTTACAATTCCCTTTCATAAAAAAATAGATAAAAAAATAGTGAGTTTTTAATATTTATTTTTGGTGATATGTTTTCGTTGATGAGTATAAAAACATCATACTATTTTCATTTTATTTTCTCATTTTAAAGCTCGGTGAATAAATTTTGAAAACAAGAAAAATGACGATATTTCCTTCATAAAATTTTAAAAAATAAAATTTTTTATATTTTTTTCTAATTATTATTTTAAACATATTAATTTGTTATGATATATAATTTCTGAAATGTGAGTTATATAAGTGTCCCTTGACTTTATGTTTTTTGGACAGCAGTTACTTAACTTTATTATTCCAAATTAAGTCACATTAACACATTGCAACAATTATTAAGTGCCTTTTGGCTAGTATAATATATAAATTTTGAAGTGTAGCCTTTGTAAACGTTATTTATTTCAGCAAGTTTTATCATTCCAAATAAAAAATTTCATTAGCACGTTACAACAATTATCAAGTGTCTTCTGGAGTTTTCTCGAGTAATTATGACAGTATTATCAAAAGTCTATTTTCTCTGATATCTTTTGGTACCTCTTTACAGCAGATATTAACATTTTGACCATTTCTTTTTATTTACTTTATTTTATTCCAAAAAAATTAATATTTATTTTTAAGTGATATTTAATGCCAAAATATACTTTGTAAAACATAGACTTTATAAAGTCATGCCAACACATTATAACTATGATCAATTTTATATCAAATATCTAATTTAATTCTAAACTTTAAAATCCAACTGATAAGAAAAATGCCTATGTTTTAATTAAATAAAATCTATAATAATTGTCTCTTGATGAGGGTTTATATCTAGTATATTATAATATATAAAAGTTAAATACGAATTGTAAAGCCATCATATCAACTTTTTTTCACTTCATATTTTTAAATTATAAAAGAAAAATTTATTTATTTTTTCTCCTTTCTTATCTGTTTAACTCTTCTCATTCCCGCCGCATGATACTTCAATTTTATTAGCTAGTTATGATGATATTTATTTGTTTACTTATTCATTAAAATTTCTCTCAACTCTCTTCTCAAATTTTTTTCTAATTCTTTATTAATGTGTCTATTTATGTTTAACTATCCCAATACCTTTTCACTCTTTTATTTGATTTTTCAATGTAATCAGTTTAAAAGTATTTTTTCTTGTGAATAAAATTTCAAATACAAGTGATTTATAGTTTTTCACGATTAATGTATACTAAACTATAGTGGAACATTATAATATATTTACTCTACAAATAATTTAATAAATGATCACAAACTTCCTGTCTAAAGTCATTAGGATTGATCTTGAGAGATTGAAAATTGGAGTAACTTAACATTATTGTCTGGTTTCAAATTTTCATGTTGTATAAAAAAACTTCCTGTCTAAGTTTTAAACTCCAGGTTATAGACAAATTTTAAGTATATTACTTCATATGCGTCAATTTTATTTGAAATTTTCAAGATAACTTTTTATTATGGAATATTAATATATCAGGTATAAAACTAACTAATAATATCAAGCAAATATTATTTTTTTTACAACATATAAAACTTTCATTTCTTATGATACATACACCTGTATGCATATGCACAAGTTCAAAACAAGATTTTTCATGTCTAGAGTTCTATAATTTTCAAAGGAAAAAAGGTGAATATTCTAAAAAAAAATGCTTAAGCTCTTTAATTATGAATACCAAAACTAACAAAATGAAGAAAATCGAGAAGATGATAAAAATAAACTCATGGACACAATTATGTGTATGACAGTGCCAAAATTGCTCTCTCATAGTCTTATGGGTTTATTAATTTTCTTGAATAAAATCTGCATGTTGTCACAAACTACTTGAAAGTAATGGAAAGTAATTATTTTCATTGTCATAATTAACTCATCCAGTTTACATAAAAACAAGAAGCATAGGAAACACTTCTTAAACTTAAAACATTTTAGTAAATATTCTTAGAATTAAAACATAAAACAGAGCAAACAATCTCTTATTATTTTGACATTATTCGTGATAAATTAAATATTCATATAATTAACATCAGCTGGCAAATTTTGATTATCCAACATCAAGGTTTTTGAAACTTCCTCTAAACCAGGCTGCAAAAGATTACAAGCATAGATGAAATCCATTTAATTAAATAATTCTTATACACCTATGTATCAATATTATTATATTTCAAAACATTTCTTTCTTTAATTGGTCTTTGTTGGCTTTGCTTAGACATTATGAAATTCTTTTTTGTTCCATTCCCACGGATCTAACGATTCTTTGTACAACTTCAATTTGTTACATCTCTATGCGTAGAGAAATCCATGCCAAGATACATTGCCAGAATTCTTCTCTACTTCAAGAAGCCTTAAAGGGTGCATTTCAGTCTCCCCAAGCTACCAAATGGCTAATGCTTAAGACCCCCTATGCACAATTATACAGATTATTCTTTTTATCTTTGTATCATTTATTTCTAAGATAAATGGGAGAAACTGAGTGATGAATGTTACTACTTCAAATGTCATCAGTTATGTATGGTATGTATGAGAATACTAAATTGGTATGGCTTCATATTCTCTCTTGACTTTGCTTGTTCTATGTTAGCCTTGTCATGAATGTGATGAGATCACTCCTTGCCCATTCTATTATTCCAATATTATCCTTTTATGTGATATTTATATAGAAGTCTTGATATTAAAACCTTTGTTAGAGTAGTAGCAAGCATTGCTAGGAATTCCTTTGGTTGCATGGCATTCTTATTGGTGAGAACACCACAGTGAGTCTTGCATGATCAGAAAGAGAGTAGTCTTCAGGCCATCTACCTTTTTCCACCTCTGGAGGGAACAGAACTGCATTTTTTACATTGAAACCAATTGTTTGCTCCTCATCATTACCATTTGGTTCATTATCATGCTGCTCATTCTTCTTGTCATCCCTTTCACTTGATCCTGTTGGATTCCAGATTTGCTGCTGCAACCATAATATTGTGATCATAATTTAGCCAACCAAGTTTTAGATAAAGAACCAAATGGTCTAATTAGTCTAAGTGCATGTTTAGATCCGCATTGAAATGTTAAAAAATTGTGTTCATTTTAATGTAACATAATTCTATGAAAAATTTTGATGTTTGGTTGATTTCAACCAAAATCAATTTTATCTTTAAACTCAAATTTTTACTAAAAGTTACTATGAAGTTCAAAGGTTTCTTAAATTAAATTTAAATAATAGCTAATTTAATCTGAACTACTTTACCAGAAATTCCTTATAATCAATGACACCATTTCCATCTATATCTGCTTGGATCCACAAGTCCTTTGTCTCTTCAACACTTAATCCATGGCAATGACCAATTAAATTAAGCTGCACAAAATGAAAAAACAAAAGCCTTCATTAACATGATAATTTCTCTGACCAGCACACACACACTATGAAACTTAGAATTGCTTATCTAATCATCTAATAGCAATAGATAAGACTAGACCATACCTGTTGAAGTGCTTCACAGAAACCAGAATAAGTAATACAATCTTCATTGTCAGCCTTTAGAAAAGCAAATGCATCACTCTCTGACAGTGAAGCTCTTCGCAATAGACACTGAAAAAGGTGAAGTTTATTGCCAGTGACAGAATTCTATGTCACAACTACTTAATAGTATGTTGCTAGTTTGGATAAAAGTACTACTTTCCAGCATAAGTTCCCAGCCCCACAAAAATAAATTCTTCATTTTTTATCCAAAGACACTCTAGATATGAAATAAAAACATGAAAGTGCTATTTATGACTATGCATTACTAGTTAACATAACCGCATTAAGCACATCATAGCAATGTTTCATTTAGGCATACCAATAGGCTTTCCACTAAAGTTATTCCAGAGCAAAAGTTGCATGTTTTATTGAATACACAAAATGCTTATAAAGAGTATCTTAAGAATTTTGATTATCATACATCCTAACAGCGTTTCCATCCCAATACATTTCATTTTTCTTTCTTTATCTCTTTACCTATCACATCCTATCCTCTCTTTCTTTTTTCCCTCTTCCTATCTCTCTCTTATTTCCACTCCATTTTAGATGAACAACAGCACCTTCCCTTACCTTAAACATGTCAAATACTGCTTCACTCCAACTTGTTTGAAGTAGTTTTTGATATTTGTCAGGATTAAGAAGCCATATAAAATCAACACCACAAATATTTCCCAGATGATTACGGTGGCTAACCCACTGCATTGACACAAAGTGAAACAAATATGAGTGATGGAAATCTTATCCAAGTGAAAAAATCTGAAAGCAAAGTTAAGTTAGTCTTATTACCTTTTGAGCATCAGCATCAGTGTAATGATGTGCAGTATCATAAGATGAGACAAACCCCTGAGACCTCAGGAACTTGTAAACTTGTCCATGTTTGCTTCCATTCCAGTCACTGGAAAATTAAAAAAATATTTATATATAAAATATTAATAGTGATTCAAATTTCTTTAAAAATAAAAGAATGGATCTGTATTTGAAGTTTACCCGCATAGCATGATTGGCAAAGGCTTAAGTTGGTGCTCTTTCTGATAAGATTCCACATATTGAAGTATCTTGTAGACCTGAAGAAAAGCCAAATTTAATGTATGTCAAAGTGAGACACCAAGTGTAACAATAGATGGTGCTTAAATACCAAAACTAAGTGCTTACATACTTGATGCAGTCTTACAAGGCAAAGACTAGAATCATGAGGGAATAGTAGGTGAGTGTTGACAATGAGAATTTGCTGCCTAATATCACTGTTTTGGTATTGTGAAAATGGAAAAGCTAACTCAACATGCAACAATTGAGCTACTCGATCACCACAATCATTGAAGTGCAACTCCTTATAATTAACAACTGTAAAATATTCCTTTTGCACTGCTATCAAAAGGCCTGAAAGTTTCAAAGGAAATTCCATATGAGCATCTATGCATAAAAATTCAACAAGTGTTGCTAATAAAATCATTGAACCTGATTGGCATATAACTGTCTAAATGACTTCTATTCGCTAGGAAATAAAAAACAAGAAATCAGCACTTTAATACCTGATATTACAAGTGTTATTCACTTTTATCCATGATCTCATAAAAGTTTCACTTCAGCCCTTAACTTTAAAAAGTATTATAAAATTTGTTTTACTTTAGTTCTTTTTCACTATATTTTTGTTACCATTAAGAACTAAAGTGAAGTTTTTTTATAACATTTATAAAATTAAGGAGTAACATAAATTATACTTATAATCTAAGGGTTTACTTAATAGAAACAGAACAAGTTATTACTCGATATAAACAAATTTTAAAGATGGCTGTTCCTTTCCTCAACATTTTCTAAACCAGTCATTTCATTTAGTGTTTCCGTTAACCAATTCAATAGGTCAGTCTATAGAAGATTGGAGGTTGGAGAGAGAAGACAAAAAGCATAAGCTCAACCCTGGTTTAAAGAACAATGGTATACAGATTGGATTGGAAATTCAATGTCCCAGGGATAAATGTCCAAGGACATTTTCCTTTCATCTTTTTCCTTGTTTTCTTCAATGAACAATGAGTATCTTAAACTTGTATTATTACATCTCTACGAGATGGCTATCAATAATAAAGATGATGAGTTTGAGATATGAACAGAAGTGAGAATCCAAAAGGGTAATTAATTTCCAATTGAGGAAGAATGTTGCATACCATCACCACGATTATTAGTCCGTCCAAGCTTGAAGTTAATATAACCAGCATCGCTAAGTCTCTTCTCATACAAATTAACAAGCTCTTCATTTCCAACCCAAAATTCCTGCATATTATTAGTACCATCATCCCTCAAAAACAGAGTTCATGACAAAGAAGAAAGAAGAAAAACAGTTTTCATGGGAGGAAGTTTGAAACCATAAACAACTTCATTGATTACCATACATATGCATATATTCTATCAAAATCTCAACTATTGATTTTCTAAAATACATCTCATTAGTCTTCTAGAGAAGTCAAATCCAACACCAATATATTGAATAAAACATGAAATCATTATTAGTCTTTATTAGCACATTAAAAACACTTCAACAATGAATTTCATTGAACATGCAAACCTGAAGACAGATAATGGAAGATCTCTCATACATCAACCAATCCAATATCCTGTGATTCCTGGCCAACCAATGCACTCTATACTCACTTTCACGGCTACTCTGATCCTGCTTTCACCCCACCAAAACAAAAGCATCAAAATTTAGACCACCCCATTAATGCAAATAAATATGTGAAACTCATAACACAAAAAGAACCTCATGGTTGAGACGTTTGTATATGGGTGCTAGAATGTTAAAAGTGGTGCAAGTAATGCAAAATTGTTGGTTTTCTTGCATTGAAGAGGCAATTGCATAACTTGTAGTCCTTGAAATTCTTCCCATCTTCTCACAACTCCAACTATGATGATATGTTTTCTCAATTCTCAGTTTACGTCCAAATCTAGATATGCAAGTCCCTATATATAATATATGAAATAGAATACTGTTTGCACAATCTCTCTCATGTCCCACCAAGTACCCACTACAAGTGTAGGGGATGCTCTAAACATCAGCCACTCACACAAAGTGTCACCTTTTTTTCTTTTATGTGTCCCAAACCAGTTTTTCCTTTCTTGGGAAGGTAACTGAAATTCAACATGTTCTGTTATCATTAAGAGTCTTACACCAATCTAATTTTATATTATCACCCCCTATAAATTGAATTTCACTCTTTGCTTTTGAATTCTCTCAATAAGTTCATGATTTCTTATAGGAAGTTTGGTAGACAGAATTTTTTTTTCCATTCTTAGGAATTATGTTTTGAAAGAACTAAAATTGCTGAAAATATTGTAAATATGTTTGATATGTTTAAGAGATTCTTAAAAATGTTACAAAGAGTATGGTTAAAATTTTCTCATTTTCATAAGAATCTTGAATTCCTGTCTCATTTTATGAAAACATTTTAGTGAAAAATATTATTAAAAATATTTCTATAAATGTTAGTTTCTGCAAATATTTTTTATAATCAATTAATTTTAACTTCAATTTATTTAAAAATTTGAATTTAGTACATCATATCAATAAAGTTTATATATTCTAATTTTAATAATTTATTTTTATAATTTTATCCTTAGTTTTGAATTTTAATTTTTCTATTTAATATAATAAAAAAGACCATTTCTAAAATTAATTTATTTTGATATATAAATTTCCGCATACAATGGAAAAATTTCTTGCTAGTAATTTTAAAAGTCTAATCTTTTTAATATTTTCATATATAATAAACTAGGATTTTTATTCTTAAAGACAAAAACAATTTCTATTGCATTTTATTTCTCCTAAAGATACATGTTTTCGCCATGTTTGACAACTATGATATTTTTCTTTTGTACAGTTTTCTTTCTATTTATATTCCAAATTTTATTTAAATTTAAAATGTCGGCATAGTGTATAAAAAATTTGATAAAATATAATTATCACTCTTGAAACTAAGACAACCTTTTATTTTGTAAAAATAACTGATAAAGTAGTTTACAGTTGAAAAGTTAAATAAAAAATAAAAATTTATATTTTTCAATTATTTTTTAAATTAATCTTTTTTATTCAAAGAAAAAATATTTTATTAAAAATTAAATAAAATAGTTTTACAATAAAAATAATATTTTTCTTTAAAAAATGTGACCTTAAATTTTGAGCTTGCTAATTGTTTAGACTGGAATTTCAAAATTTGAAGAAACTTGACAAGTATAAATTTATTTAAGATTAGGTTTGAGTAAGAATGAATGGCTGGAATCGAAACATTTAATAAATAAAATAATGATATATAAAAAGATATTATTAATTGTTTCACTAAAATTCTTAAAAGTAAGTGAATAACTGATTTATTTTCAACATGCAAGAATAAATAAATATATATATATATTTCCATGATGTGATTGGAATAATATACATCTTACAAGGATGGCCGTAAAAAAACCCCTTTCGGTTTTGAGTACGGATTTTCTCCACCATTAGAAAGGTTCAATGCATGTAAAAGAATATATAAAAAAAACGGAAAAACTTTACCTTAAGATTTAGCATGTTAAAGAAAAACAGAACGAGAGGAAGAGGTCAATGAACAAAGTGAAAATGAAAAAAAAAATTATAAAAAAATTTAAATCAAATTTGTTCTATCAATAAACAAAAAATGAGACACACATAAAGAAGCAATGCTTTCTACAAAGACCAATTGCGATAAAAAGTATGTCCGGTCAAAACCTTTCATAAGAAAACAGAACAGCGGCATAATTAAGCAACCAATTGGAATTAAAATTAGGTAAAATTCCTTTTTTATCTTTTTTTTTAAATTTTTTTCTCTATGCACATAATTTCACACATATATCTTTTCTTTCTATCTTTCTCGACATTCGCTTTGATGAAATCCTCTTTAAGTTCACGATAGTTAATTTGATTATAAGTAAAGTTAGGTATGGTTTCCGACATGATTTGATTTGCACCATTAAACGGTTCTTTTAATGTGTAATTAAGAATATATAATAAAAATAATAATTAATAAACTTTATTAAAAATTATGATATTTATTATTAATATATTAAATTTTTTATAATTTTAATAAAAATATTATATATAAAAAATATATTAAATTAAATAGCCTAGGAGATTAAAATATTTATATTTATAAATATCTGTATAAATTACTTAAGATGGAAGGATGAGAGATAAATATTCAATAAATGAATATAGGTATTATATACTTATTCTGTAAATATTTATCTATTCATAAAATATTTTTTTGTTAAATATTATTATATGTTATAGTTTTTTATTATTTTAAGATGAAATAAAATTATTTGTTATGATTTTATGATAAACTTTTTAGTAAATAAATATATAATGACTATATTAATAAACATATTAAATGATGTTAATTATTTTATGTTGCATGAATTTTAAATTTATAAACATATAAAGGCCTATTATTTATTTAGATATCTTCTAATATATAAATAAACATAAATATAAGAAAAGGATTACTCACACCCGCTCCACCCTATTAACATCCGTATTTCTCATTAGTTAAGATATTATTATTAAAAATAGCTCTAATTTTTAAATTTCGTCTTGTACTTTTATTATTTTTTTTCACTATATTTAATGGTTACTTGACAGTGTTATTAAACAAAATTTGAAGTTTAATAAATGATAAGATTATAAATAAATGAAGAAGCATAACTCTTCAACATAATTTATTTTAGGGGGAGAGAGAGAGTTATTCAATAAATTATGATGGCAAGACACATATATGTTATTTTGAGACTGCTGAGAATATATTAGTTCAGAGTTTTATAATCTAGCACGTATTTGATAAATTAAGCACATCAAGTACCAAGATATATGTGAGAATATTCAGCAAATATTTATTACTTTTATATTTTGGACATGCATAATTCAAATTTTTTACGACTAAAATCGAATTCAAATAGACTAAGCTAAATTGGGACCAAGAAGAAAATAATATAACGGATCAAATATAGTCATTTCTCTTAAGCACATCTAATATTATCTCAGGCATTCAAACATCTTAATACCATGCATTAAAAGAATATTTTGACACTTAAGAGTAGTTACTACTAGCTTGTGTTGACCATTCTTTTACATGAACGTGCAATAAAAGCGTCAAAACTTTTGTATATGTAAACGCAACAGAAACATTAATTAGTTTAAAATAACTTTAAGTAAGTAAGAAATTAAAATAATTGATAAAAAGTAGTGGGAAGAGAATAAATTCTATACGGTATCTTTTAGGAATGTGCAGTGGTGGGAATCGTCAACATGTGGAACAAGTTTTTATCTTTAGGCCGAAAGTTAGAGAAACAAGAAAAAGAGGAAATCATTGTGTATTTTCTGAAGCATGCAAACCAACGAATATTATGATTAAGGGTTCGGCGGTACTTGTGTTCATTTTTCTATTGAATGTAAAGTATAAATAACTATTTTACTAAGGTAGAAATTATGTTATACGGTCAAGAAATTAATTGAGTGATTCAAATTCCAACTTACATGTAGATAAGAGTAAAATTTCATGTCCAAAAGTCTCATCTTCTTTTGAGTTAATTAGGTCGTATATTCCTTATTCGAGTCCTTTACGAAATTAAAACTTTGTAATATTAAGGGGTCTGTTAATATATAAGTTGATAGGAACGTTACATTTTTTATAACATAGATTAAATATAATATTTTTAAAAGTATTATTATATTTTTTTAACATTTTTTATAATATAAAAATTAAAATCTTATTAATATTTAATAATTTAATGTAATTATTTATCAACTATATCAAATTATATTATGTGCTCTTACACTTTTAACTAAGTATATGCTGTATTTATTCAATCACATTGAATAATGAAATTACATTTACTGCATTTTGACATCTTACCTTTCTCTCCATTTATGATCGTTTGGGTTCATCTCATGCACAATCTCTAATACTTAAGAATCTCACCCACCTAAACATCTTTTAATCTTTTAATAAAATAAAATAATAAAATGCTACAAATTCATAATCCTCGAGGAATAAATTTGTTGTATTTTATAAAACATGATTTTATACAAAATAAAGGTCTATAGTTTGATAGTCACATGAGTGATCAGATAAAGCCTCATATAAGTGACATTTTATATCACTAATTAATCATATGAGTTGCACATGTTTAAATGGTTCACACAGACGAATTCCGAGATATTGGCTCAAAATGTTTATGCTAAACGTTGTAAAATGTTATAGGTTGGAACGAAGTTAGAAATATTTTATTAATTAATTATTCGGGAACATCATTCTACGTAATAAATTAAAGGTTATATTTTTTAAATATAATATATAATCAACTCTAACAATAGTGTTAAGTGGTATATTCATTAAATTGATTAATTATTAATATATTTATTATAACTTTTCATATTAATATAATTTACTATAAAAATATTTATTAGTTAACAAAAATAATTATTACAAAATTTAATATTTAATAATATGTATCAATTTTTTTCTTTTCTTCTATAATTCAATTTTTGCAATGTATGTTTAAGGATATATAATAAAAAAATTAATAAATAATAATTTTTTAAAAAATTATAATATTTAATCTTATGAATGTATTGAAATATATAATTTTTTTTAAAACATTCAATATATATAAATTTTTATTGTGTGTTATTGGACACATTATATATTAGAACGATATTAATTATTTAAACAAAATCTATTATTTAAAACATATTTAAAAAATATTAAAATTCATAATAGTAGATTACATATATAAATTGGTAAATTTATAAAATAATTTATCTTTTAATTGAAATATTTAATTTTTATTTTATATACACTATTATAAGTTATTTTAAAATTAAATATGTCTGATTTTTTATTTTAGTTATTATTTTCATAAAATATATTTTAATGTAATAAAATAACAAAATGCATATTAATATACTTTTAAAGTTTAAAAACTCTTTTGAAAGTAAAATTTAATCTATACATTTTTGTCTCATTACACTTTTATTTTATACGTTTGGTACACATAATTAAATAAAAAAGTAAACCATATACAACATATAATATTCGTAGAATTTTTTATATTAAATAAATTAAATCAAATTACATTATATACAATAAATAAAAATATTAAACAATTTAATTTATAAATCTTATATATTTTAAAATATAATAAATACAACATGTAAATGTTATAATGTAGCAAATTCATTTTTATTTGTAAAATATTAAAATTGAACATTATTTTTTTATTATTTTAAAAAATAATATATTCATATTCAACGAAAATAATATGCCCTATTATATTTTTTTGCACAACTGCATGTATAATATCATCAATGCTTTCAGGAGGTAGAATAACTCAAACAATGAAGTAATGAGCATCCCTCATATAGCTTATGTGTTTACTCTCTCATTCTATGGGTAGTTGAAATGATCAAATATTTCAATTCGTGCATCACTTTATCATTTGTAGGAAACTATTGATGAGGATCTATTCGCTAGTCAAGATCAAATAAAAAAAAAAAGATAAAGTACTTAAAATTTTTGTAGCTTACATTTACAAGAAGATAATGTTAATCTCTAAATATGAATAATAATATCTAGTTTTGTATAGTAGTGATAGAAATATGTAAAGGTATTCCCTTCAATTTATCATTGATGAAATTTAAACTAATCACCATGGTAAGAATTCAAACAACAATGAAAAAATATATGAAGATGAAACATAGTCTTACCAAAACGAATAAAAAAACCAATCTTAACAAGCTATCCAAAGTAACCCACAAACTTATTAAAAAAATGGAAGTAATGAAGAAAGTTTAGCAAACACACAATTCGAAAATAGTAATAACAACTTTAAATACATAAAAAAAAAAGTTTAAAACCGATTCAAAAGAATATGAATGGAAGAATTTTGCTCCATGATCCTACCGAATTTTGGATTATGGATAAATTAATCATTTTTACTTACTATATAAGTTTCGATTAATTAATAGTTAATTACTATAATACCCTCAATAAAAATTAATATTTAATTTATTCCCCATAAATAAAAATTGATTTAATCTTCACTAATAAAAATTAATGTATAATGTAATCGTCCTCCTCTTTTATTTTACATTTTTTTCCTTTTTCGTCTTTTTTTTAATAATAATTTTTTTATTAAACATCAACATTGAAATATTTTTTTAAATAAGGTCCTATTTACAATTTTTATGAAAATAAAAATTTATCCATTGAATAGGTAAATCGATCTCATTTATATAATATTTTAAATTTTTAATAAATGTTTAAAAAATTTAATAAAAAATTATATAAAATAATTTTTTTTAACTATACTCTCTCTTTCAAGATTACTTGTGTTATTCTTATCTCATGCCCTCTATTCATGACATTGTGCATCATAATTATACTTTCGATACTGAACCTCCATTATTTACCCTTAAAAGGCCATAAAGTTTTAAATGAAACTATATTTGAAAAGCATTAAATAAAGATTATATTAATAGAAAATAAAGGTAGCTATAAAATATGTCGGCCACACGTATTAAATTTTAAAATAATAATAAATAATGATATTGTAAATATAATTAAGAGATAAGTTTAAGATGAGGTGTAAATGATATATCAGATGACAAGAAACACGACGGTGCTTTAAATCTCAGCTGTCAATTTTCAGTTTTATTTCTTTGCTCCACATGATGTGATTCATGTCTTTGTTGGATATATGACAAAAGAGATAGCAACAAAATTGATTGGTTGAGAAAGATCCAATTCCAAAACTTGCAATTTCTTGGTTTGTTTAATTAATTTTTATTAACATGTATTAATAGTAGATAAAAAATTATTGGTAAAACAAACTTTTATTAAAAATTATAAAATTTAATATACTAACAATATTAAATATTATAATTTTTTTAATAAAAATATTATTGATTAATTTTGTTACTTATCGTTTAACAACCATGTCTAGTTATGCACTGGTGAGCCTTTTGACTTTCACCAAGCGACCATAGTAATGAGTAATTGTAGAAAAGCGTTTTTCTTGTTGTATGGTACACTTTGATTATTTCATATGGCTGCCTCGTTAATAGATTTTAATGAATATTTCTCACGTGATTCTTGCTAGTTGAAGTGTAAATTTCGATTCTTGTCATGTCATGTGATATAATTAGTATCTTTAAGAGTACATTTCCATATAATCAAAGTTAATATATTTTTAAGCAAGGATGTTCTAGGACGGATTGGAATGATTTTATTTTTTTATTTGATTTTAAATTTTAATAGATTTAATTATTTAAATTTAAAGTTAAATTGATCAAAATTTGATAATATATGATTGAATTAATTTAATTTTTGATAAAATAATAAGTTTAATATTATATAATTAAATTATAGGAATATAAAATATAAAATAGTAATATAGTTTTATGTAAAACGCTATCCATTAAATTAAAAACCTTTTATTAATATATAATTAAAAAATAGAATTATAAAAGAATAAATTATATTGGATTAGGTTAGGGCAACTTGAAACCACTAGAATTAGGAGGGATTACCTGCCTCATTTAGGAGTGATACTAGTATAGAAGTATGTTCATTCTATATATGAAGAGCTCTTATTATAGTAAAAGTATTTATAACTTTTTACATTTAAGTGTGATTACATGTATCATACTCCCTTCTTTAAATTTTATGATAAGATAATAATTTTTCTCCATCATTCTTGAAACGTTAGGATTTAGTATGTTAAATTCCTTGTTATCACTGTATTAGAAATAATCATTTTTTAAAATTTTTAAAGAGAAATTTTAAAATAATTATTTTTTAAAATTAAAATGAAAATAAACAATGATTTAAACTTGTTCAATTAATAAAAATATCAACTTAAAATTTTTTAATAGATACTTTAAAGACATTATTAATTATAAATGTCTAAAATATACAATAAATAAATATTAACACATGAAAGATGTCGATATTAAATATATTTTTAAGTAAAGTAATTTTTTTACCTGTAAATTTAACGAATTAAATTTACATGTTAGTAATAAAAAAATATAAACACCTGAAAATATGTTAAACAAGAATATCAAATCAATATTTATTTAAGTTAATGGATTATTTAGTAAATATTTACAGAACAAATTCAGATCTTCAGCACCTAATGCTAGGTAAAGATTAAAAAAAAATCAATTCACAACCTTTTAGAATGGTATAATAGATAAAATTAACTATTACATTATTATCATGAGTGAAGTACCAATACATTATATATAATTTTGTCATGTATAATTAAATAGAATTTAATTAGAATATATTAGCAATGTAAATATTTTTTACATTATCATTTACTTATGAAATGTCGTATTATTAAAAAAATTAGTTTTTATAATAATTATTTTAAATGTGATACCTTTAATAATATAAAGTTTTTTACATTAACGATATATTAAAATTAAAATTATATATATATATATATATTATTAAAAATTACTTTAACTAATAGATAGATTTTATTGTTTCACAAGACAAAATAGAAACTATATTAATTAAGTACTTAATTAACTAACTCAATATAACTGCTTTTCATATACTAAATTTTTAATTATAACCATTTGACAATTCATTTGTACTGTCGATCTTAATGAAAATGTGTACATTGAATCAATAATAATAAACTATAAATTAATAAAAAGATTACATTTAATTAAATTTTTATTTTATTTTACACTTAATTTTAATTTAATATCTACTATTTTTTAATGATTTTGATCTTTCATTTTATGATCAAATTAATATTAAATTATATATCTAAAAACCTTTTAAAATTTTAAAAATGCATAATAATGTTTAAGGATTAATTTTTATAATTACCTAAACGTTCGTCATCAATTAATATAAACTAACAATTTTTATAAAATAAGGAACTAAACCCATAAAAAAATAGTAAAGTCCAAAACCAAAATAAAAATAAAACGAGGAACGAAAATTTTCGTTGAACTAAAAGATTATTTCTCAGTATATTTAAAAACTACATTAATTACTTAATTAACTAACTAAATATAATTACTTTTGATATATTAAATTTTCATTATAACCTTACCAAAAATATCACAATTCATTTGTATTTTTAATCTTAATAAAAATGTGTACATCAAATCAATAATAATAAGTATAAATTAATAAAAAAAATTATATTTAATTAATTTTTTTATTATATTTTATATTTAATTTTAATTTAATCACTATTATTTTTTAATTACTTTGATCTTTCATTTATTTTATGATCAAGTTAATATTAAATTATATATATTTTAAAATATTTTTAAAATTAAAAATATATATAATATAGTTTTCAAAGATTAAATTTTATAATTACCTTTATTCATGACATTGTACAGTAAAAAATTAAATATTATAGAGTTAAAAATACAATAAAAAAAGATCAAATAAATATTTCTCATTATTATTAAAAAAATTGTATAGAAAAAAAAAAGAATTCAACTGAAAACATACACAAGAGTCATGAGTTGTCTTTTAAACACTGAAATTTCAATCTTAGATGGAATATTTTGTACGTGTTTGTACTTAGGGACCTTGTTTCAGATAATGTTTATATAGAGACATTTTTTTTTATAAAAAAAAATTTCTCCAACAGTTACACATAGTTAATAATGGGATTTCTAAAGTCATGAGTTAATTGTGGGATAAGAAAAAATCATTAACAGTTCATCCGTACGCTTTCAACATAAACTCATAACGAAACACATTTAAAAACACAATACATGAATCATGGCCATATTTTTTTTAGTAATTAAGTAGTATCATCAATGTATCACAATTCATTATGTCTCTAAACGCTACCCAAACAATTTAATAAATAAACCTAATGTTTATTTTAGGTCTAAACTGTAGTGATATTTCTCAACTAAATAACTGAATATGTATATATTAATATCATATA
Organism: Canavalia gladiata; assembly: GCA_037954105.1. Taxonomy (NCBI): domain Eukaryota; kingdom Viridiplantae; phylum Streptophyta; class Magnoliopsida; order Fabales; family Fabaceae; genus Canavalia; species Canavalia gladiata. The sequence continues at coordinate 38,134,771 of CM075664.1, read as the reverse complement.
TGAGAAATAAAAATAGAGTTTTCTTAATGTTTGTTGAATAACAAAATTTACAAAGTGGAACTAAGTCCCATTGTGATTGCATGATCCTTAAATTTGTATGGTGGCATACCCTTAGTTAAAGGATCAATTAACATCAGCTTAGTGTTAATGTGTTCAATGATCACTTTCTTGTTCTTAACACGTTCCCTTATGACTAAATACTTAATGTCGATATGTTTACTTCGACTTTCTCTTTTATTGTTCTTAGCCATAAACATTGCGGCTGAATTGTCACAATACATCCTTAATGGCTTAGAAATAGAATCCACAATTCTAAGTTCAAAAATGAAACTCTTCAGCCACATTCCATACAAGGAAGCCTTAAAATATGAAATAAACTCAGTTTCCATAGTGGAAGTAGCAGTTAATGTCTGCTTGGAACTGCTCCATGAAATGGCTCCTCTGACTAATATGAATACGTAACTGGATGTTGATTTTCGTAAATCAACACAACCAGCAAAATTAGAATTGAAGAATTCAATCACTTCCAAATTGTCTGAACATTTATATATAAGCATGTAGTCCTTCGTCCCTTAAAGGTACTTCATAACTTTCTTTGTAGCTCTCCAATGATCAATACCTGGATTACTCTGATATCTTCCTAGCATTCCCACAACAAATGCAATATTAGGCCTTATGCAGACCTGAGCATACATTAGGCTTCCAACAACTAAAACATATGGAATGTTTTTAATTTGTTCCAGCTCGAGGTTATTCTTAAGACATTTATCCATATTGAATCTATCACCCTTCACCACAAATGTTACACTTGGTGAACAATCTTTCATATGAAATCTTTCTAAAACTTTATTAATATAGGTTTCTTGAGATAGACCCAAAACACCTTGATGTCTATCACGGTTGATCTTAATACCGATGACATAAGATGCATCACTCATATCTTTCATGTCAAAATTTTTAGAAAGGAATTGTTTCACCTCATAAACATGTCTGTGTTAAATGTTGCAAGCAAGATGTCACCCACGTACAAAATAAGGAAGAAAATTTTACTCCCACTAACCTTTTGATATATACATTGATCCGTAATTTTCTCAACAAAACCAAATGAAGAGATAATATTATTAAATCTTAAATACCATTGACGAGATGCTTGTTTTAGCCCATATATGGACTTTTTAAGCTTTCATACCAAGTGCTCACCATCACTAGAGGAAAACCCTTCATGTTGTTTCATGTAAACCTCCTCCTCTAGATTACCATTAAGGAAATTCGTTTTCATATCCATTTGTTGCAGTTAAGATTAAAATGAACTACTACATAATACGTAAGGAATCTTTATTAAATACAGGATTAAAAGTCTCTGTGTAGTCAATTTCTTCCTGTTGAGTAAATCTTTTTGCAACAAGTCTAGTTTTATATCTTTCTATGTTGCCTATAAAGTCCTTTTTAGTTTTGTATACCCATTTACACTCAATGGTTTTTACACCTTCAGGAAACAAGACAAGATCCCAGGCATTGTTGTTCCTTACAGAGTTCATCTCATCTTTCGTGATATTATACCGTAATTCTGACTTCTTGCAACTTATAGCTTATGAAAAAGACTCGGGATCATTTTTGACTCCAACATTATACTCATGCAAATACACTACATAGTTATCTAAAATGGATGATTTCTTCATTCCAGTAGATCTTCTTAATATTTCACCAACATCTTCTTGAGGAAAATGTTGTTCAATTGGATGTTCATCAATTTCTAATATTTGTTAAACAAGATCTACTGGATCATTATCAACAACTTATGGAGTTTCATGAATTGGTTGTTCAACATGCGCTTGAACCAAAGTAGTATGATGAATAACTATAGTTCGATTATGACTTGATATGAAAGGTTGTATGTTAGATTTCTCTAACTAAAATCTTTCCCTTAATGATCTAATACTCTCACTAATCAAGTCATCTTCAAGAAACTTGGCATTTCTTGACTCCACAATTCTAGTACTATAAGATGGACAATAGAATCTATACCCTTTCGACCTTTCAGCATATCCAATGAAATGGTCACTAATGGTCCTTGGACCTAGTTTCTGTTCTTGTGGGTTGTAAATCCTTACCTCGGATGGGCATCCTCATATACACATATGTTGCAAACTCGGTTTCTACCCCTTAAATAACTCAAATGGTGTCTTAGAGACAGTCTTGGTTGGAACCCAGTTTAATATATATGCAGTTATTTTAAGAACATCAACTCATAAGAATTTTGACAATTTAGAACTGCTAATCATACCACGTACCATGTCCATTAAAGTTCGGTTTCTTCTTTCTGTTATACCATTCTGATCAGGAGAACTTGGAATGATGTATTGGGAAACTATTCCATTTTCTTGAAAAAACTTTACAAAATGGACCTGGTACTTGTCCATCCTGAGTGTATTTGTCATAGTACTCATATTGCTTCATTTGCCTTTAACAGGACTTAAACATTGTCATATTGCTCAACAAAAACCTGAATGCTAGAAGAGATGTTAGTCTTTATGAACATAAAACAGAGACGATTAGATCGCTTCCACTTTTCATGAAGATCAACATCATCAAGCTCACTATTCTCCGTAATCAGAGGTTGTTCATTCTTATGGATAGCATAATCAATGTCCATCCAACCCAAATGAAAAAGAATTCTCTCCTTCCACATCTTATAATTATCATCCTTAAGCTCAGAAATTTCACATTTTATATCAAACATATTCATAGGTTGAAAAACTGCATAGAAAATATTTCTTTTATCATGCTTAAAAAAAATTGAGGCAACTTAATTATATTTTACCAATAAAAAAATACATATAAATATGAATTTCATGACATAGAAATTACTTGTGTGCTAAATCTCTAATTCAAATAAATTCATATATCTTTATTTATAAAACTATTAAATTATGTTCCTATTTCCTAATTCCTGTGGGTAATTAGAAAATATAATTTAGTATTTTATCTCAATTATTTCTCAAACATAATATAATGAGGATCATGTAGGATAAATTTATTATATTAAAAATGAAATAATTGCAAGTAACATCTTTAAATATCAGTAATATACATATAATTTTTCCTAAATTAAAGATGTTGTGACTATTCTTTAAAAATTATACTCATCACTAGATATTAAAATATATAAACTTATTTAATATCTATAATTATTTATGTCATTCCAAAAATAATTTCATCTAATTAGAGCTGCTGTGGCTAAATCATAATTAAATAAAATTATTTTATCACCAGAATTGCATATTGCCTTATACAATAGATTTAATTTTATGTACTCAAATAATTTTCCTCACAATTATATGCATAATATACCCTAAGTACACATATAATTATAACAATAATTTAAGTATTGAAATTATACATTCGCAAGTAAAATATTTCATATAGAAATTCACTTGTTTAAAACATGCAGAATCATGTTAGACATATATCATACACAACTCTTATAACAAGATAAGAAGAATCACGCTCTGATACCAAATTTTAGAAATTAAACATTATACAAAATCAAAAAGTGCAACCGAAAAGGATCAAAATAAATACCTCTCATCGTTGCCAAAAAAAGTTATATAGAGAAAAAAGAAAGAACTGAACTCAATTGCAAAGATGCAAAGATACATAAGAGTCACTAACTATCTTCTAAGTACAGAAACCTCACTTTTAAATGAAATATTTTGTATGTATTTGTACTTAGAAATCTTACTCAAAATAATGATTTATATAGAAACATTTTTTCTATCAAAAAATATATTTTCAACAATTACAGATAGTTAATAATAAAATCTCTAAAATCATAAATTAATTATAAAATAAAAAAAATCATTAACAATTACATGCTCCTCCATTTTTATAACTGCTATTAATAATTATTAACCCCATAGTTACTCCACTTATACGATAATTATACTTTAGTTATTGAATCCTCCATTATTTACACTTAAAAGGACATAAACTTTGAAATCAAACTTTATTTGAAAAATAAATAAATTATTATACTAATATGAAATAAAGGTAGCTGAATAATATATCGGTCACACTTACTAAATTTGAAAATAATAATAAAATAAAATTTTTATTGTATAATTAGTAGTTAGAAATTTAAGTTCAAGATGAGGTGTGTATGATATTAGATGACAAGAAACACGATGCTTTAAATTTCAGACGTCAGTTTCCAGTTTTATTTCTTGTTCTTCATAATGTGATTCATGTCTTTGTTGAATATTGAGAAAGGTCCAATAATTTTTATTAAAAAATTATAAATTTAATAAAATAAGACTATTTATTAATTTTTTAACAACCGTCTTTAATTTTGCTATGCTAGCCTCTTGACTCTTATCAAGTGATCTTAAAATGGCCAATGGAGTCGCATAAATATACAAATGCGTTTTTTTTACGGTGGTGATTGTTGCTTTTAAGTACAGGTACAATTTCATATGGCTGCTTCCTGTATACATTCTTATGAGTATTTATCACCTGATTCTTGTTAGTTCAATTCTAAATTATAGCTGTCATGTGATATAATTATTATCTTAAGACTCTATCAGGTTAAGTAAGCAAGGGTGTTGAAAGGATGGGTTATAATGATTTTATTTTGAGTTAAATATATTTTTAGTTTTTTAAAAATATTTAAATTTAAATTTTTTAATTTTAAAAGTTTTGTTTTGAATCTTTTATTTTCTAAAATATCATAATCATAATATTTAATATAAATTTAAGTCATATTAAATTAAGTTAGATTAATTATTATAAAAAAATTTAATTATTTTATAAAAAAAATTTATTATAATTTTTTAATTATGATTAATTTATTTTAATTTAATATAACTTAAATTAATATAGGGATCATAATAAATATATTTTAAAAAATTAAAAATATAAATTAAAAATTTTAAATTTGAAAAATTAAAATTAAAATTTAAATATTTTAAAAGAATTAAAAATATATTTAATATTTTTATTTTTTAAAACTTTGATAGGATTAATTATTTAAATTTAAATTTAATTAATTAAGATATAATAGTATATAAAATAAAATTAGATCAAACTAATTTAACCAAATGATTCTTATGTATATAAAAAAATATATTATATTTATTTTTATTTTATTTATGATCGTATAATTATTTTTTAAATTTTTAAATAAAATATCTGCTAACCGTTAAATTTAAAATATAGATATATGTAGAATGATTTTTTTTATAAGTAAGCTGATTATTATTCAATTGATTTATTGATAAAATATATCAATTCTAATATTATATTTAATTAAATAATAGAATTAAAAATATATAAATAAAATTAAGATATATTTGTAATATATATTTTAAAATAAATAATATCAATATAAATGTAATATAATTTTATACAAAATATTATCTATTAAATTAATAAATCTTATTATTAATACATACTTATTAAAAAAATAATTTAAAAAAAATTCGGACCTCAGATCGGATGATTTCAGATAATTTAATCCATTATCGAAACATATCAAATCCAATTTTTTTAAATCTAAATCTGTCAAAATTAACTTTAAATTAGGACGGATCATTAACACCCTTAAAACCAAGTAGAATCTAATTCAATTTTTATAACATATGTTTAATAATATAGTAGTATAATATAAACTTATATCAAAACCAACAATAAGGATGCTTAAAACTTCATTGCATAATTTAAAATCTTAAAATCATTAATACGGCATTTAAAAGTAGTTGTTGATAATACTAAAAATTGTAGAAAATGAAAAATATCCTTAAAATATTCCTTCATAATTAATTATTTATCATTATTAAACAGTTTGCTTACATTAACACACATTAACTTTCATGGAGGAGAATTATAATTTTTAAAAATTAGAAAAGAGGGGAGTATGATTTCATTATTTTTTTCTAAAAAAATGTATTTTACTAATTTTTCGTTATAATTTTCCTAGGATGAAAATACATATATGTAAAATCCATCCATGTTTTTACAATGCTTTGAGTTAGATTTGTACCACAAGTTCACAACACTGACATTAAATGGATATTTTGAATGAAAATTCATTTTCTATGCAACTTAGATATCATTTTAGACTTGTAATTTATAGTGACTTGTGCTTTTTTTTTTGCGTCAAAATTGTGACTTGTGCTAAGTCATGGTTAGTGTCTTTTATAGCCCATATTTAAACTCATAAACTAATCTCTAAGTTGTATTACCTCTGATCCGTATTGGATTGTTGAACTTCAGAATCTCATAAACAGAACAACAAATTGCAGGCTATAAAGTGAATAAACCTAGCCCAATACATCTCAAACATAGAGAAAGGGAAGGCCCATTCATAAAGTAATGAAGGGAGCTTGATCATTAATCACTATTAATTAAATGGGCCCAGTTATTATAACCAAACCCCTTTTAACTTTACTGTCTCATAATTAGAACATAGTTAAAGGATTTACCTTATTTGAAATAACCATGAACCGCCACACTAAGACCATTTAAAATCAAATTTGTAATTGTTCTCTTAAACGCACTATTACTAAGCAAACAGCTGGGAAGGCCTAACCAAAATTTTAAGGAGTGTTAAAATAAATTACAAATAAAAATTGATAACTTTTTATATATTGTTGCTTTTAAATTTGAAAACACATTTAATGTATAATATGATCCAACACAGTGAACCATAGGTCCAAACCATAGCCTTATAAAAATAGTCACAAGAATTTCATTGACAAACGCTCCATGAAAATGAATATCTATTCCTTAATAAATGGTTACTATGCTTACCAATACATGCAACATTACCATATTCAATTAAAGCAAGCTCCGCCTGACACATATATAAGTAAAATGACAGTGATCTTTGGAGGAGCCATGCCATGGATGCAAGAGAGAAAAAAGCACAAAGGCGCAAGAACAGAATAAGCTTTTCAGCTACCTTACCCACTGATGTAAGTGGTGCTTTTGCAAATAGTGTGTGTGCAGTAAGGTACTCATCCAACCCTTTTGTTGACATAAGAATGTCAATTCTTGAGATGATTGTGGATGTGGGAGTTCATGATTGGGATCAAATGGAAGAGTTGGTTTATTGTTATGTTGCTCTCAACTCACCAGAGCTTCATCATCTTATATGCCAAGCATTTGTTAGTCTATGTTGTCCACTTTGTAATGAAGGTCAAAATTAACTATCAATTTAATCAAAACATAGTTTTTACATTAGCACTCTAAATATCAGCACCACATGCCATCACTGCAGTGTAGTCCTCTACCAGTTATTTATTTTATGCTTTCAAGGCAAGGTCTTGACAAAAATAAATAATAAAAAACAAATGTAACCTAAAAAATGTGACTTTTCAGTTTTTGTCAATTTCAATAAGTAGATTGTTAGGAGGTGAAGAGCTTGGTATTTCTGTGGCTGTTGACTGGGTTCCAGTAAGCTCATCATCAATGCTTGTTGATCCTTTTGCAGTTTCTACATCTGACTCAGGCGTTCCCTGTGTCTTATGGGTGTGCTTCCTCTCAGGTACCAGAGAGATCTGTTTCTGAGAAAAAGAAAGAGATAAGTGTGTATATGTGAAATCTAATATGAATGTAGAGAAAAAAAAAAATTTTAAAAAATGAAGAGAAGTTTTACCTGTCTCCTTCCTTTTACCCAACAAAAAAAGTATAATCCCACTATTATCAAAACCATGCCTAGAAACCTGCATATAGATCTTAGATTAGTAATTTTTCTACATGTGTCACTAGGAAATACCAAAACTAGATTGACTAATCTGTTGGTTCTTTATTGGTGTTCCTTCCTAGTGAAGTTGACCAAGTGATTTTGTGATAATATAGTTGCAGGGTCAAACCATGATGCCTAGATAAGGTAAAAAATTAAATAAACACTATATATTGACATAATATAAAGAAAGAAAAAAATGTTCATACGTTCCAACACTTAATGGTTTCCAAAGTAAGATAGCTTCTGAAAAGGCCACACAAACTAGAGCAAGTGGAGTGAACATTGGGGGATAAGTAGGTCCTTTGGTTGTAATTCCCCAAGATAGCATGGAAAATGTAGCTGCTGTAGCCAGTGCTCCCTACACAAATAAATTCCACTTGTTAATCACTTCTGGGTGTTATGCTCCTAATTCAAGTAATCAATCTGTTTTCATATCTTAAAATTAAATTTAGAGGCATATGTTAATAGAATACTTTTATATATTTTCCAATCTTTCAAATAATAAAGTACTAAAGAAAATTGAACAATTTAATGTAAAATTCAAAAGAAATTGTTCTTATTTGTTTAAAATTAATTCTACATCAATGCTACTTAATTTTAAAATAAACAGACCTAAGTATCCTAAGTTTTAATTCACTCAATGTATAGTAGCTTTTATTTGAAGGTAAGCATTCATAATATCTTACCGAGTAGACTATAGTGATGAGTTGTAGATTCCATTCGAATGTCCAAACAGCTTTGCTTGAATCTATGAGTATGCCTATTATTGCTGATTGGACTGTTGCCATAACGCATGCTAGCATTGTTCCCCAATATCCCAATGGAAATACTTTAAGCAACTTCACCTGTTTAAATTCAGAAAACTGTTGTGAAAAAATTGTTTTTCATCTCTAATATTCATCAAATTTAAAACTAATCTCTTTAATAATTATAGAGAGGCAGGTAGAAAATTTTTATATAAATAATCTTGTCATTTATAAATTAACTGAGACAATCCATTCTCCAAAAAGAAAAGGCTAAGTACTTTAAAGAATGATCTTCACAAAGCCTAAAGCAGAGATAGTTAGGTGAAATTCAATAGAGTAATGAAGAAGGGTATACATACTTGAAAAATATACCAAACTGGGAATGAGAAGCTGCTGCAAACCAATAACAAAGCGCCACGTAGCATGTGGGTTTCATGTGCCGCAACAACAGTTTGAGTGTGATGACCAACATAAAATTTCTTCCCTTGGTAAAGACTTATAACTAATGCCCCTACACCACACAAAACTACCCCTATATATTTGGCTTTACTAGCAAATGTTTGCAACCTCAGATTCTCCATTCTGCATTAATTCATCAAACTAGTTATTGCTGATTATGCAATTGATATAATGCAAAAACTAGGATTTTCTCTTATTAAAATTTGATGATCTTCGGTTTAGCAAATTATAACCGTTTGAATTAAAATTGGATGGTATAAAATTTAAGTTAATGTTTGTAATGATAAAAGATGTAGATGAATATAAATCAACAGATCTCAATTTACTAGATTGGATACTGCACCAAATTTTAGCTGGAGAGGTTCCTTTTATGCAATGGATAAGACAGATTTTTATTAATTTCTAAATACCTGAATAAGATACAGGTAAAGACGGTGCATATAGGAATCAATTTGAGAAGATTGATAGAGTATATAGCTGAGGTGTCTCCAATAACATAGTAGAGCAATCCTAGATCCATAATCACCCTGCATTTGATGTCATTGTATTGTTGTGTTAGAAACAAACTAGACAAGCCTTCAATTATTATAAACATTCACTCTGTAGACTAATTGAATACCAAATGTTAAAAAGAAAGGAGCATGCGTGTGTTAACATGAATTAAGTATCTTAAAATAAATAATTGATGCTACTGTTTCAAAATATTGCACTCTGTTACACTTTTATGCAATTGAATTTTAGTCATTCACGTTTAATTATTGTTACTTTCCACAGTAAATCTTTTTAATCAATAAAAATAAAATAAGAGCAAACAAAATTTTTTAATATAAATAAATTAATGATTCAAACTTTTACAATGAAATTTTTGTCATTCATGTTTAAGTATGGATTTTTCACGTCTAACCAAATAACTTAATCACATATTATGTCATATCTGAAGAGGGTCATTTTGAAAAGGATATTTAGAAACAAAGTACTTCTTCTAATCATTTATCAATGAATGCTTGTTTTTATCAGAAAGAGAGTTCAATATATCCAATTTTCAAGAGAAATTTTAGAATGCTTACCCGGCTAATGCGTTACAGAAAAGCCAAAACCAAACTTTCCAATTCATCTTCTTTGCTCCCCATCTGCAACCACAACCCATATTATTTCAAGAGAACATCAGAACCAATAGAATTAGAAAAAAAAAAGAAGAAATAAATTTAAATTTTCTATCACATTTTACTAAATGATAAACAAATAATAAATGTTATTTCATATTTTAAATATTTGTACTTACCTTGTTTAATGTTTTTATAAAGCACAATAATATTAATAAAAAGATATAACATTACTTAAATTAAAATAAAAATCTTGACCAAAGATTAGTATTGATAACTAGTGATTATTCACCAAAACCATCCAACTAATATTTAGAATCACGTTACAACCACCGTCACATTGATTGCAATTCAAAACCTCAATGAAAATCTTAACCATAACAAAAATTAGAACAATTTTAAGCTTAATCATACGTACTATAATTTTTTCTAGTATTATTTTTCAATAAATTGAAGATTTGTCAATAAATATTATACTTTGAACGAGTTTAATTAGTAAATTCATTTTCCATTTTACCGATGGATTATAAATTTATTTATTTCTAAACAGTACAAATTGGCTCTCATTTTTTTAAAATTTTACAAATTAATATCCTTTCATTTATTTAAAATAATATAAATTAAGTCCTATGTAAAGACGAATTTGCAAGATTGATTAACAGAAGAGAAAGAATCGAAAGATTTTTAAAAAATCTAAGAAACAATTTAAAAAATCGAAAGATATGAATTTGCATTGAGATGAATGTTCAATTTTAATTCGAAAACAAATAAAGAAAATTTATAAAGGTATGATTTGTTACCTCTCAAAGTATAGTGCAAAGGAGGCAACGCAAATGGCAGCTACAATGTGACGATAAGTAACGAGTGCAAAGGCGAAACTGTCCTGAACCAAAACGAGCTTTGATAATATTTGCATCCCTGTTGCAAACACTTGCACAAGTATGATGCTCAATACAACCTGTGATGATGTGAACCATCTCTTCGCTCCCTCTGTATCCTCCATTGTCTCTGTTCTTGTTCTAATGAAGACTGTTTCCTCTGTATCCTCCATTGTCTCTGTTCTTATTCTAATGAAAACTATTCAAGTCAACGTAACAGTTTTGTATCACAACCTATGCTAACTATCTCTTTTATAATTCAATGCTAAAGATAAGTCTGCTTGAGTCTGTTATTTGAGATGGAAATTCTGTTACTTGAGATGGAATAAAAAAATAACTACATATCTCGTTTCGTTGTAGTATTTTGAATTTCAGATGTTGTTACACTTAACGATGAGTCTGTAAAACATGAAATAATTTTAAAAATTCATAAGTAAAAAGTTTAATCATTTAATAAATTTTAAGAATTTTATAGAATATGAAATAAAGATTTTTTTTTAATTAGTAAGTTTTGGGTGAAAAAGGTTTAAAATAATTTAACCATTAGTAGATGAAGATTTTTCATAAAGATATAGCAAGCTGCATACGTATTACGTTGGTGTTTTAAAATTTAGGTTAAATTAATCAGTTAGTTCTTATGCTTTATTAATTTTTTAATTAGTTTTTTATAATTTAAAAATAATTTAATTTTTATAATTTAAAATATTATAAATAAATCCTCATACGTCCTTTTAGGTAGATCCTTGCTAATTTACATTTTAGTACTTTTCCCCCCGTTCCATATAAGTTTATTTGTATAGTAATTTATATTTAATTAGTAATCCATAATGAAAGATTAAATAAAAATATGAACAAAAATTTCATAAAGAACTTTTTTTATAAATACTTATATATTGATTTTTTATACTTTCATTTTTTTATTTGTGAATGCTTAAACCTTTACTCAATGCCAATATAATCTCTTATCCAAAAAAGTACGAAGAACAACGTTTGATGAAGGTAACATGTAAAAAAACAGCAAAGTTTAATGGATGTTGTTACCTAGATTTTAACCTTGGTTTTCGAGTCTAATCTTGATCTCTGAAATGCCCTTACTTCTTCCCAGGGAATTGTAACCGCAAGAGACACTTTGAATTATGTTTGAATTATGTTTGAATTATGCTTGAATTATGCGTGCGGAAATTGTTAGTATTTGTTTGCGAGAATCTCCCTTACATACAGTGAAAATTTGTCTTATATATAATCCTTGATAAATCAAGTATCTGGGAATGATATTCTTTAAACATGATAATTGAAATTTGATTCTCATTATAAAACCCTAAGCAATATACAACGAGGATCTTATAAAGATCCTTAATTAATTTAGATTTACGATAGCATTTAATATTATAATTCTTAGGAAAAAAAAATTATAATTGCAACAATAATATATTTAGCAACTTTTCCGGTGACATATCAAGTTTAATAGATGATTTTGATTTTCGATTCCAAACATAATCTCTTAAAACAATTTTGCTCTTTAATCGCTATGTGAGATGAGCCTAAAAATATTAGAGAAATTTGTATATAACATAGGGTGAGAACCTCGTAAAAAACAGAAAATTACAAATATATATATATATATATATATATATATATATGAGTAATATCCCATAATAATAGTAATTTGATGTTAATTCACATCTTAGAGATAAAACGATATTTGATGAAGATTCTTAGCTAACTTAAGTTTTCAATAGCTAATTAATATTACAATATCTGTGTTTGGGTGGAAGACTATGTAAAATATTACAGGAAAATAATTTACTAGAAAAATTAAATTTTAAAATTTAAAATTTTGTTTGAATACTTTTTATGAAAATTTTAAATTTTAAAAATTTTAATAGAAAGTTTTAATGAATTAAAATAAGAAAATTTCAAATTCCATTGAAATAATAAGAATTTGACAATTTTCTCATGATTCCCTCTCTAACCACTTTTATCTCTCATTGTCATAGATTTCAAACTTTAAAGTTTTTTAAATTAAATTTTATTATTTTTAAAATATAATTTTAATATTTTATAAAAAATATATGAAAATTATTTTATTTTAATAATAATTTTAAAAAATGCTCTATAAAAATATTTTACTGTTTATATAAAATATAATTTCAAATTTTTTAAATTTATTTTTATTTTAATATAAGTTTATTATAAAAATATTTTAAATTTTAATTGTTAAAATAAATTTTAGAAAATAATAATAATTTTAATATTAATTTTTCAATACTATTTACACACAAAATAAATTTTCAATTTTAATTATTTTAACTTTTAACTATATTATCTATGTTTTTTTTTATTTCACTTCAATATAATTTATGAATCCTATCATTATTTTTTCACACTATTGAATTTATTATATTGGTAAGTAGCATCAAATTTATGATAAAATAATGAAATAAAAATATATTTAAAATTCATATATTTATCATATTTTATCTTATATTATATTTTTGTCCAACATTGATATTTTATTTATTTTTTATCTTTTTCAGATTAACAAATTAACTTTAAATTTTTAACATTAAAATTTTATTTTAATGTATGAAATAAAACTATAAATAAAATTCACTAATCATCTATTTAGTATCTAAATATATAAAATTGGATTGTTTTTATTTAAATAATAAATATAAATATAAAAATTTTAATTTCTTCTATTCAAGTAAAGCAACTGAATTTTAAAAAATTTAAATTACTTTATCTAAATAAAATATTTAAAAATAAAAATTAATTAAAAGAAGTTTACATTTTATAAAAATAGATTAAATTCTTTAAAATGTTGAAATCTGCTTTAATAAATTTTTTGAAATATATAGCTGGACTACCGTATTCTAACAAATAGTTCTCATGTTACTACTGTTCTCTCGTTAGCTGAGATGTTAGTCACACTAAGTTGTAAATGATTGAGTAAATGATAATGTACCCTACTCTTCTAGGATTCAAATAAGAACTTTAAACTATGAAGGATTAAATTAAAACATTTTAAACTATGAAATTCTAATTCAAAATTGATAAAATTATAAGGACTAACCAATTAATTTAATATAAAATTTATATAAAAATAAAAATTTTATTATTAATAATAAGTAATCTATTATATTAAATAATAATAAAGTAAAAAAACATTCTTTAAATGATGGAAAATTATAAAAATAAATTATTAAATTGAGATATATCATCTCATTGATATATAACATATCAAAATTTAGAATTTAAAAATTAAATTTAACATAAATTATAATAATTTTAATTTTAATTTAATTTAGAAAGGTATTTTTAATTTTATAAAATATATCTAAATTTAAAATCAATAAAATTGTAAATAAAATTAAAATTAAATATTTAATGAAAATAAGTGTAATTTCTAAAATTATTTTTATTAAAAAAATTAAATTTATAATATACCTTCTTCTAATAGATAATCTTCTGTCCTGTATTAGAATATTAAAGTATTAAATATATGAATTTGAGAGTAGTATAAATAGTTTCACTTTTTCGTTAATCTTGTTTGAGTGGAAGACATCTTTAAAATTAATCTAAATCAATTAAAATTTTGATAGCTTTCTTTTTGAATATGATAATTTTGATATAAAAATATAATAATAGTTTATGTTAAAATAAAAATAGATAGAGTTTAGTTAGATTTTAAATATTTAAATTTATTTAAAAATTTTAAACTTTAAATTTAAATAAATCTGATTTATTATTTGTGATGATTTTTTTTATGTTAAATTTTGATACGATAAAATAAAAATAAATAGAGTTAGATTAGATTTTAAATATTTAAATTTTTTTAAAAATTTTGAATTTTGAATTTGGATAAGTCTAATCTATTCTCTGTAATAACTTTTTTTTTTAAAGTTTGATCTAATTTAAAATTTATAAGATCTATAATTTATTTTAAAATTTAGATTGCAAAATAAAATGAATAAATATATTTAAAATTTATATAAATAATTGAGTAAAAAAATTTACAATTTAAAATTTATAAAAAAAAGTATTAAATAGACATAATATATATATTATATAAATAAAATATATTAAATAAATATTATATAGATATAATATATTATAATAAATATAAATATATAATATATGAGATTAAATATATTCCTGAATAAATTAAATAATTTTTTATAAACATAAATCTTATTTATTTATTTAAAAAGATTTATTAATTAATTTTATCTATTTATTTATTAAATAAATTAAATTAAATTAAATTAAACTTTAAAAAAATTAAATCATAAACATTTATCAAATAGTTTTGTTCATTTTTATCTTTATTCAAGAGTTATAATATTTATTTAATATTTTTTAAAATGTTAAATAAATTTCTCAGCAATCTATATGTAATAATGTACAAGAATGAAAGAAAAAAAATATTGATTTAACTAAAAGTAATGATGGAATGCGGAGTTATTGATTGTACAATATCAATAACCCACTATTTGATCTGATAGATGAAGATTTTGAGATAAACACACTTGTGATGCAATCTTTCCTTATTATCTTGTATTTTCATTAATAATCTATGATAAAAATACGAGAGTCTGATCATTCCTACCACATAACTTATTTATTTTTAAAGTTTACTTTTGAAAATGTTTATATTACTAACTAAGAAAAATTATTCTAAAATTATTTATGAAAAATTATTAAAAGCTTATCCTTTTAATTATATGATAGTTTATAATTAGATGATATTTTAGAATTTTTAAATTATCAATATATTTTAATAAACTCTTTATTATGTTGTAAAAAAAATTTCATACAGAGATTTCAATGAAAATGGTGATCAATAATGAATAAAAATAAAATAAATTAGTTAATTTTATTATTAAACAATTTCCTTATTTTCATGTTATATTAGTAATTAAATAACTACTGCAAATATTTCATATTTTTATTAAAAAATTAATTTCTTTCCTTCTAAATTATAACTTAACTTTAATTTTAAATATTAACATAATTAAAAATTTATCAAATTTTTTTAAAATAATTCAAATAAAAATAATTTTGATTTAAGTTTTAACTTTTGATTTTAAAATTTTCAAATATTTTAAATGAAAAAAAATTGTTATACTTTTCGTAATTATTTTCTTTAGTTTTATGAATTTTTATTTATTTAATTTCTTATCAATATAATATAATATGATATTATTATTATTATTATTATTAAGTACTAACAAATATATTAATCAATAATAACAATATTTTCACTTTTCTATTTAGTTTAATTTATAAATTCTGAAATAAATTAAAATTAAAAAATTTTAAAATTAGATAAAACAGTTATTAAAATTATAACATAATTTTATTTATTTATTTTATATATGATAATGTAAAATTTAAATTAAAAATGATTTAAATTATAATATTTCTAAATTTAGTTTATACAAAAAATAAAAATATCTTTAGATTTATTATAATAAGTTAATATTTAAAATTCAAATTGAATTATAATTTTTAAAAAAATTAAATTTTATATAAAAGTTATATAATATAGCACGAAATAAAATAATTTTTAAATATTTTAATTCGATAATAAAAATTAACTTTTAAAATTTAACATAAATCTTTAAAGAATCAATAAAATACTGAATGTTATAATTAGTTTTAAAATAAAAATATACTAAAATTATGTATCATTAAATCGGATCAATTTTTTCGATCAAATCAATTAAATAGGTTTGATATATTTTTTAGGAATAGATAGGCTCAATTTAAATTAAGTTAGCTATTTTGTCTTGTATTTTGGTAAATTTGAGCATGTGGTATGTGTGAGGATATGATTTAATATATTTATTTTATGTGTTAAATTTGTAATTAATATTGTTAGAATAAAATTAATAATTTGTAAACTGATTTTTTTAAAAATTAATTAAATAATAATTTATAAATTTAATTTTTTTAATTTATTATTTTTATTAACAAAATATTATTATTTTTAAAATTTAAAATTAACAACATAATTTTTATGAGATGAAGTTGAATTTTTTAAAATATTTAATATTTTACTTGAAATATTTTAGTATAATAATATAATTAATTTTTAAAACTATAATATTAAATTATGTATATATCATAATTTTTAATTAATATACCGTAATTATGTTATATAAAATATTACATACTTTTTGAGTTCTATTAATTTTAAAATATATAATAATAAATTAAATTTTAGAAAAGTAAATTATTAATAAAATATATTTTAAATATAAATTAGTTGACATTAATTTAAAATATTAAATTTTAATATAAATTTATCTATTAAAATAATAAATAAAATATTATATAATTATATTAATATTTTAAATTAATTGTACAACATTACATGTTCAATTTCTTTTTGAATAGAATAACATAAATATTAAAATATTTTAAATATTTAATATGATACCTCAAATTTAATTATATAACCTAAAACTTCATTAGTTCACAGTATTTTTTTATATAAAAATATTATACATTTTCTAAATTTTAATAATTTTAAATTATTTACTATCAATTTAAATATTAAATAAATTCAAATTTATTAATAAAAATATATTTAATATTAATTTAAATTTATAAACATTTAAACCATATTATAGATTTAAAATAATTCACATTAATTTAAATTAATAAATTATTAATTAATTTTATTGTATTGTTTAAATTTTTGAAAATAAAAAAAATATTTATATTTTAAATTTTTTTATATATTATGCTATATTATATATGTATAATATAAATTTTCATTAATTGGTGATAATTTTTTATATAAAAGTATGATATGTTTTTTGAATTTTAATAATTTAAATTACTTGATATGAAGTGAAAATTTAAACAAATTCAAGTGTTAATAAAAATTTTTAGATTTAAGTTAAATTTAAAACTAAGTTATATTATAATTTTAAATTAGTTCACATTAACTTAAATTATTAAATTTTTCTGTCAGTTTTTAATATAAAATTTAATTATTAAATTAAAAATAAATTATTACAAAATTATATGAATATTTAAATTTACTTTATTGTATAATTTAATTTTTTAGATAAATAAAATAAATTTTTTATTTTTTATATTATATATCATATTAAATTATATATATATATATATATACACACCATAAATTTCAATTAATTGATTGTAATTTTTTATATAAAAATATGATATATTTTCTAAATTTAAGTAATTTTAAATTTTTTAATATTAAATTAAATATTAGATCATTTTAAGTATATTAATAAAAATATTTTTTATTTTAAATTAAATTAGAAAATAAAATATATTATAATTATAATTTAATTTATTAACTTAAATTTTTTAATTTTACTGTTAATTTTTAAAATAAAATTTATCTATTAAAATAGAAATAAATTATTATAAAATTATACTAAATTTTGATTATATATTTCTTATTTTAATTAAATTATTTTAAATTTAAATTTAAATTAATTTTTAAATTTTTATCTATATTTTTAACCTCCGACTAATTGTAAAATTTTTTAAAATTTATCATTATTTTCATTGCTATTGCTATTGAAGACAAATAGAAAATGAAATTGTGAAATTGATTACTCTTTACTAATGAAATGTATATAATAGTGCAGCTCATTGAAAAAATAAATTGTGCAATAATTGTTTATTGGAGACGGTGGATATTGTAAAAAATTAATCTATTTTTGTGGCAAAGAATGATGGTAAAGATTTTCATTATTTTTTATTTGGTTAATAAAATTTAAAAAAATTATTTGAATATTTTAATTTTAGAAAGCATTAATTATTATTATTTTATATATATTTATTTTATCTAGGTATTATTTATTATAATATATAAAAAATAAATATAAATATAAATTTTAAATAATTGATAACATTAATTATATTTTAAAATATTAATATTACTCCCTTCTGTAGATAAATAAAAAAATTGAAAAAATTACTTTTATCTAAAAATAAAAGTAAATAATGTTGTGCGATAGAAGTTACTTGTTTAAAACTTAATTTGACTTGAGATATTTAATAAATAGATAAATTTAAATTTATTAAAAAATATTTTTAAATTAAAAAAATCAAATTTAAATCTAAAAAAATTTGTTTAGTCTATTTAAAAATATGTTTATTTTTATATATTATATATTTATTTTAATATATTATATTTATATAATAATAATATATTTGCATAATTTGTTAAAAATTAAAATTTTTAATTTCACACAAAAGAAATTTAACTTTCTCAGCTTTTTCAAAATAGAACTCTCTCCTTTATTATTTTCATTTGTCTCTAAAAGACTACGATGCAAAAATATATCATGTATAAAACAGTGTAATATCCTAAAATAAATAGTTATAAAATTTTCTAATGTTAGATAATGTTAGTTTATTTTTTGTATAAACGATACTAGTAAGAACTAGATTAATAAGTTCTATAACTTAAAAAATACTAAAATATATTTTTATAAAAAATTTTAAGCTTGTAAATCTTTTGAATAATATATATATATATATATATACGTATTTTAAGTTTATATAATGGTTTTTTTATCTTACAAGTTTTAAGTTCGCAAACTTTTTTAATCAATCATTTATGAGGTTTAAATCAGCTCAGCTCAGCTCAGAGTGTAGATCAGTTCCGCCTACTTCCATTCCTATTTTTTACATGTAAAAAGGAATTTTATTGCTTCATAAATGCAAAATTTTATCCCATCAAAGTTAGAGATGGAATAAATCGAGTCAAGTTAGACTCTGAATATTCAAGTTTGTCCTATTTAACAATTTGCTTATTATCTACCAAAGGTTTTTTTTTTGTCAAAATTTGGTGTGATTAAAAACCTACAAAGTATACAAACCTCTTTAAAATCCTACATTAAAAAAATCAATAAATAAACTTAAAATCTATATAAATGATTAATTAAAAAAACTTGCAAGTTTAAAGAATACAACATAAAAGATTTATTAAACAGACATAAAACACATATATATATATATTATTAAAATATTTAAATCCTTTTATGAAAATATAATTTTGTATTTTTAAATTATAAAATTTATCAATCCAACTTTATTAGTATCATTTGTAAAAAAATAAATTAAAACTATCTAATATTAAAAAAATTAAATATTACTTATTTTGAGATATTACATTACGTTATGTTACATATAACATACTTTTCTTCCACAATATGACATGTCGTAATCTTACAGTAATAAAAGAAAACGACAAAAAAATGTTCTATATCAAGGATAAAAAAAATTTAAATTTTGTTTTTAATTAAAAATTTTAATTTTTAATAAATTAGGTAAATATATTAATCTACTATAAATATAATATATTAAAATAAATATAAATATATAATATATAAAAATAAATTAACTTTCAAATAGGTTAAATAATTTTTTTTATAAATCTAAATCTGACTTATTTATTTAAAATATTTTTAATAAATTTAAACTTATTTATTTATTAAATAAGTTAACTCAAATTAAATTTTAAATAAATTAAATTATAAAAATAATTTTATTCATTTTAATTGCTGATCAAAACTCTTTTAAATCTGCAATGTTACTGTTAAACTGATTTATTTATTTTCTATTTTATTTTTACCTAACTTATCAAAAAAAAAAAAGTAATCTTCAATTAATTAGTTGTTCTTAGTATAAAAGAGAATAGATTTGCGAGAAGGGTAGGGAGAAGAATTTTGGACACAAATTAAAGTTAAGTTGTTAAAAAAAAATAACAATAATAATAAACTGATGATGAAGTACATACTCTAACAAGTGGATTACTCAATTTTTTTTTCTCTTATTTAAAATAAGTACCAAATTATATTATTATTAATATATATAACAAATTTTAATTAGTTGATAATAATTTTTCATATAAAAATATAATATATTTTTTGAAATTTCAATAATTTTAAATTATTTGATTTTAATTATAATATTAAAAAAATTTAAATGTGTTAATAAAAATATTTGATATTAAATTAAATTTAGAAAATAAATTGTATTATAATTTTAAATTAGTTCATATTAACTTAAATTATTAAATATTGATATCAATTTTTAATATAAAAGTTAACTATTAAAATAAAAAATAAATTATTATAAAATTACATCAATGATTTAAATTCATTATATTACATAATTTAATTTTTTTAGAGTTAAATAAAATAAATATTTAGACTTATTAATTTTTTATATTATATATTACATTAAATTATTTATATCATAAAATCTTTGTAATAATTTTATATAAAAAACCTAATGTATTTTGTGAATTTAAGTAATTTTAAATTATGTGATATTAATTTAAATGTTACACAATTTCAATTGCATTAATAAAAATATATTTTATATTAAGTTAAATATATAAAAAAATTTAAAATTTCGATAAAGAATAGATAGAAAAATTAAATATAAGATATAAGGTAAAAAGTTTAAAACTGCATAATGGACAACAAAGTTAGTTGAATTGAAATATTACATAAAAAATTTAATAATAATATAGGTCTATATAATAATATAATATTATTTATATTTACTTAAATATGTTAACTAATGAAATTTTAATTTTTCCTTATATAATCTAAAATTTAATTTTTTTAATTAAATATATATTTTAAATATATTAACTTATATATTTCATAAATAAATTTGATAATTACACAAAATATAGTATAAATGAAATTTTAAGATGTAAAACGATCAAATTTATCTTTAACAAAAATTTTGTAGCTTTGTAAAGAATAAGGATAAAAATAAAAGTTTAGTTGAATTAAATTTTAAATATTTAAATTATTTTAAAATTTTAAAATTTGAATATGATCCTTAATGAAAAAAAAATCTATAATATAAAAAAAATTCATAAACCAAAATTAGAAGAAAAATAAATAAATTAAAAAAAATTGAATCCATCAATACACATTTATACGGATATTGAATATTATCTTTATTTATTTATTTTTATTCTTTTCAACTTAGTTTAAGGGATAAAAAAATATTTATTAAATTTTTTTTTCATAATTTATGAGAGATAAAGAAAATATTTTTTTATTAAATTATATAATCAAGTTAATGATTCATCAATCCGCTTCCTCTTTTGATAAGGGAGAGCTGATAAATTATTTTTTGATATGGGTAAAATAAAGAGAAGAGTTTTTTTTTTTATTTTTAAATTTGACTTATTTTAAAATTTATTAATCATATAAATTTATTTAAAAATTTATAATATAAAAATTAATAAATAAATTTAAAATTTATACAAATGATTGATTAAAAAATTTATATATTTATAATTTATAAAATAAAAATATTATTAAATAAATTTAAAAAAATTATCTCTCTCTCTATATATTATTTAAGCAAGTTTTTTAGTATTTATTTTGACAATAAAAAAAATTATTTAAAATTAAAAATTAAAACTTTTAATTTTTAACATATTATATAAATATATTAATATTATATAAATATAATATATTATTATATTAAAATAAATATAATAAATATATAATATATAAATATAGATAAGATTTTAAATAAATTAAACATATTTTTTATGAATTTAAATTTCATTTGTTTATTTAAAAAGACTTTTTAATAAATCTAAATTTGTTTATATATTAAATAAATTAAATTAAATTAAATTATTCTTTAAATAAATTAAATTATAAATTACTATAAAAATTTTATTTATTTTTATCCTTACTAAAGATATAAAATATTTCCTAATGTACAAGGGTTAAAAACAAAAATAAACTATGAATATACATGGTAGAATCTAAAATTACACAGTAATTATCATGAGCCCAGTTTTCTACCTAGATTTCTAATCCCTAGTTTATCTGTGTTTCTTCAAAAAGCAGGGAGAGGTTACTCATCTTTACTTTCTCAAGACACTTATTTTCAGCTCTCACAACATGATCTTAAAAGGAAGAAAAAACCTACCCTTTATTTTTTATTTTCAATTTTTGTCATTCTATTAATTTTCAGGATCTTCACACTTAGCAGGTAAAGAACTTGGTACTTGAACCGCGGTAGATTGCGCCCTAGAAGGCTCATCATTTATGCTTGTTGATATCTCTACAGATGCTACATTGGGTTCAACCAATTGCTCTGCCTCATTCTTTTTTCCCCACAAAAAAGAGTACAATCCAATTACAATCACAACCATGCCCCACATCCTGCATATAGAGTTTAGATTAGTAAATTTGTTTCTCCCTTTTATGTATCACTAGACACAAGATTATCAAAGAAGCAAGTAAAAACTGCAAGTCAAACTCCTCATTTTCTCCTAAATCAAACATGGATCTTATGTTGGTGGATAATATGATATGGTCATACCGTATAAAGAAAGATAATTTCTATCAAACAATGACTATGACTAACATTAATTATATATAACTAAGTTATATTTAATAAAAATTATATCATATTGAAAATAGCAATAATGTGAAGAAGGAAAGATATTCATACAGTCCAACGCTTATTGGTTCGCCAAGTACGACGGCGCCTGAGATGGCCGCAAAAATAAGACCAAGTGGATTAAACATTGAGGGATAAGTAGGTCCTTTGAGTTTAATTGTCCAAGTTAATAAGCAGAACTTAACAGCAGTACACAGTACTCCCTGCACAAATAAATCACACATGTTCCTCATTCAAAGTTTAATCTCAAATTAAATCACAATTCATATTTTTTAAATTTCATAAACTAATTATTCTTATTAATTGAATGAAATTATTTTAAAAATATAGTAAATGATAAGAAAAATCTTAGTAGTCAAATATTTATCTAGTAATGATATATTACACATTAACTTTAATAATATTTTGGTTTAATAAAAATTTTATTTAGTCTTTCTATTTATTTTGATTTTTTTTCAATTTTTTATAATTTTAATATTTTATTTTATTACAATTGCTGGTTTTAAGTTTTATTATAAAGATTTCTATTAAGTAACATATTATTTAAATAAATGTACAGTTTAATTCTTACAATTGAGATCAGATATGTACTTTTTTTAATTCATGTATCGTTGTATATGATTTAATATTAATTTGATCTTTTTTATAAAAATATAAATAATATATAAATAAAGTTAATATATTTAGAGATTAAATTTTAAAAAATAAAATAATTACTTAAAACTAAATTACATACACAAATTTTTAACTAAAATATAAAAGGTTTAATAAAATATCAAAATAATTTTTTTAATAAATTAAAGATCAAAATTGTTGAATATATATATATATATATATGAATAACTTACGGAGTAGACTATAGTGATGAGTTGTAAATCCCATTTTAATCTCCAAGCAGCTTTTCTAGAATCTATGAATACGCCTATTATAGCAGCTTGAACCGCTGTCATAGCGCATGCTATCATTGTTCCCCAATATGCCAATGGAAACACTTTAAGCAACTTCACCTGTTTAAATCGAAAATGGATAATAATCACATTCATGGCATTTTTTAAAATATTAAGAAATGAGCCACTAAAGAGGAGTGTTGGTGAACTAATATGTATTATATTTATTTATATAAAAATAAAAAAATTTAATTATCTGTTTATATAAATATTTAAGATAATATTATTACTTATTATTTTTTATTTACACTAGTTTATCCATATAAATATATATATATACATATTAAAATAAATAAAAACATATTAAAAATTAAAAAATAATTTTAATCAAATCATTAATTTTATGGATTATTTATTTTCTAAAAAATAT
Organism: Canavalia gladiata; assembly: GCA_037954105.1. Lineage (NCBI taxonomy): Eukaryota > Viridiplantae > Streptophyta > Magnoliopsida > Fabales > Fabaceae > Canavalia > Canavalia gladiata. The sequence continues at coordinate 38,110,068 of CM075664.1, read as the reverse complement.
GAATTAGTGTAATATATAAAGGATATATATAACTATTTAATAGCTATTTGTTTTGCAATAAATGTAGATAAATTTATTATTAATAAATTATAAATAATTTACAATACCTTCCAATGATATATATATTTTAAGAAAAATGAATATCAGATGGTCATGTAAATAGAAAAAAATAAATTTTATTTTTGAAAAGAAATAGAAGAGAAGAAAGGAAATGATAAAAAATAAAGTTAAAATAAAAAAAAATTAATTATTTGGATGAATAGAAATAAAAAGAATAAAAAATTCTTTTATTTTATTTTATTTTAAAAAATAAAAAATATTAATAATATAAATTTATTTTATATAAATTTTAAAAATAAAATTTAATTTTTTATTATAATTTTTTATTAATATAATATTTTAAATATATATATATATATATAATAATTTTAATAATTTAAAAAAATAAAAAATATTTTATGCTATTTTTTTCTATTTTAAAATTAATATTAATATTTTTGTGAAAAATTCATAAAAATATTTTATTTATTTTATTTTCATGCAAAAATAAAAAATAAATTTTTTCATTGTCTTTCTTTTCTTCTTTTCTTAATTTTTCAAACCAAATAAACCATAATTCTTTAATGTACCAAAAGGAAAATTAATGAAGTTTTTAGAAAAAAATTATTTTTATGTCATCTTGTTATGTATTAAATTTGCACTTATTTCTCTTTATACATATCTACAGAATTTGGTATAAAGTCCCATCCATTTAATATTCATAAAAAGAGCTTTTATACTATAAAATCATTCAACATGAGACAAATTATTTATGAAAAAAAGGAAAAGATTGATGAAGAGCATGCAAATAAAAAAAATACACAAACCAACCAAATATACTTAGATACAGATTAGTAGACTGACGAGAGTAAATTACTATTTTAGTTATTACAAAAATTGGAACCAATCACATTAATTTTAAAAAAATATTTTTTATTTTAAAAGATAAAGAATAATTCGTTTTAATAAAAAATTTAAAAATAAAATTAATAAATTTATATATTTTAAAAAATATTTTTTACTATTTCAAAAATTAAATTTAGCAACTCAGAAATTTTGATAGAAAATGGTATTTGACTTGACTAATGAAGAATGCATACTTGTGCAAGATACCATGCTGTGTAAAAGAAGCAGCTGCAAACCAAAATGATAGTGCCACGAAACATGTGAGTTTCATGTACAGCAACATTAGTCTGAGTGTGATGACTAAGATGACCAATATAAAACTCCTTCCCTTTGCAAACACTTATAGCTATTGCTCCCACAACACACAAAATTGCTCCTAAACTCTTGGCCTTGCCACTCCATGTTTCCAACCCCAGTTTCTCCATTCTGCATTAATTCATTATCAACTATTTAATTCTGATTATGTAATGATGTATAATAAAAATATGTTTTTCTTAAAAATTATAATTTTGAATTTTATTAAAACATTAAATTATGTGATTTTTAAAAGAAATATTATGTATAATTTTTTTTATGTATGTCCTTGGGCATATATTAAACAAAATTATTTATATAGACTGATATTTGCACATACCTGCATGTGACAGAGGTAATGAAGGTGCTTACAGGAACCATGTTGAGAAAGTTGGCAGAGAAAGTAGCTGAGGTGTCTCGCAGGCCATAATAGAACAACCCTTGAGCCATGGTCATCCTGTAATTGGTGCCATCATATTGTGATATTAGGAAGCAAATGAGACAAAACTATATGCTTATTTTCAGTGTGAGAGGTTTATTTTTTAAAGGAATATACAAGAGAAAAAATTATAGATTAGGAAGAGAAAAAAAGGAAATTATGTATATCCACTTTATAAAAGGAGCAGCCATGATAGTGTTAACATGGATTAAGCATTTCAAAATAAATAATGCTGCTACTTATGCAATATTGTGGTCACAATTTCAGCTAGCTGAATTAAACTCTTTTGATTATTGAAAAAAGATGTGAGTATTTAGTTCTGCTTATTTTGAAACATGACTTTCTTTCTAAAAAAATATTAATATTTATCCAATTTACATAATTTACAGTTCTAAAAGTCAAACTCAAAGTCCATTAATAAACTGTGTCAATTCCTATCAATTAACTTACGTGTCAGTTAACTCATGAAATTGGACCTGCCAAATAAACATACATTTGTACAGCTGGGGGTGGTAATTTAATTTTCATCGAAGTAAGAGAAATCAATCCACATGTTTCAATTTAAGAATGTGCGTTTCACAATATATTTTATTCGAATAATAAAATAAATAAATAAAATTATAAACTTTTTATATAAATAATCATCAAAATAATTATATATTTATTTATGTAATATTTTTTAACAAAAATATAATAAATAGAAATAACTTGGTATCTAATAATAAAACCAAAAAATTAATAAAATATTTAAACTGAAATTTGACAATTATATTTTATTTGTTATTTTATTTTTATTATTTAATTTAATAATAAATTTATTAAATATTTTTTATTTTTATTTTATTTTTCAACTAAATTTTTTAACTATTATCTATATTTAATTTTTAGCTAACTTTCTAATTTCTCCTTATCTTATTCACTACTTTTCCTGAAAATACATCTACTGGTGCCTGACAAAAAGGGCATGAAAAAATGAGCTTGATCAATCTTGCTGTGAAATGTATTAGTCCTGCAACTCATTGGAACAGTAACTGCAGTAATCATTAATGGGAGGCGGTGGATATTGTAGTAATTTAATCTATTTTTGTAGCAAGGAGGTGGTAAATATTTTCACTACTTTTCATTTGTTTAATAAAATATAAAATATAAAATATTTTTATTTTTTTTTAATTAATTTATCTATTTATTTTAATTTAAAAATATTAATTATTTTTTATCTATCTAGATATTATCAATTATAATATATAAAAAATAAAATAAAAAATAAAATTTTTGAAAATTAATAATATTAATTAATTTTTAATGTTTATATTTTTTTTCTAGACTGATAAAAAAATTTGAAAGAAGTAAGTTCAGCGTGTGAAAGAGATTCTATTGCTTCATAAATGCAAAATTTTACTTCATCAAAGCTCTTCTAAAAATGCAATATTGCGGCTAAACTGACTCATTTATTGTCTATTTTATTTTGGTATAAATATCGAAAATAATAAATAATATTCTTCATTTGGTTGTTCACAACACAAAAAGGAATAGATTTGCAAAAGGTGTAGAGGAGAGAGAATTTTGAACACAAATCCAAGTTAAGTTCCATTAAAAACAAAAGCCACAGTAACAATAAAATGGTGAAGTTCATGGTCAACAGCTAGGTCACTCATTTATTGAAAGTGCCTCCAACTTTTCTTCCGACTGAAACCAAATTTATGTGCCTAGTTTAATGTATCAAGAGTTGCCTTAATGATAGAAAGGAAAAAAGATAAAAAAAAATTATTAGATAAATAAAAATAAAAAAATAAAATTTAAATTTATAAATTTAACTTTTTAATTTTTTATTAATATATTTTTTTAATTTTTTAAATGTTTTATAATTTTAAAATAAAAAATAAAAAATTTTACCGTTAAATAAATGTAAATAAATAATAAAAAATAAATAATATATTTAATTTAACACAGATTTTTTATTTATTTTTTAACTTAACAAAATATAAATAATTTTTAATTAAAAATAAAAATGAATAAAATTATTTAATAAAAATTTAAAATTTAACTTAATTTAATTTGTTTAATAAATAGATAAATTTAATTTTATTAAAAAATTTAAATAAATAAATTAAATTTAGATTTATAAAAAAATATCTTTAACTTATTTAAAAATTTATTTATTTTTATATATTATATATTTATTTTAATATATTTTATATACATAATATTAATATATATAACAAAAAAAAATTAACAAATAACAAATTCAAATTCAAACTTTAAAATTTTTAAATAAATTAAACTTAAAAATTTAAAATTTAATTTAATTCAACCTATCATTATTCTTACTTTTAATTTAAATAAAGAATAATTTTTTTAAAATTTATTTCATGCAAATTATTTAAATCTGTTAATATCCTAGTATTAAGGCTACTCTTACTTTTTCATACTTAGTTTATGATAAGTATTAAGAAATGGTGCTAATTAGTATAATTGCATTAAACTTTGAAAAGACGAGGCACACATTCACATGCCTAGTAATTGTTACATAGAAGGTGAAAGTAATGGATGGACACGGAAAATCAAACTTCCACCATACGACTGGACCTCTGAAAAACAGAGTAATAATTACTGTCCTTTTTTTTTTTTTTTCACTATAACTTTTTTATTGTTATGGTTTTAACCATTATAAATAATTAATAAAAACTTGAAATATATATTAATAAATAATTCTTTATAATAATTAAAATTTAAAAAATTAAATATAAAATAAAAATAGGTTGGTGTTATCGTGCATGTGGTCCAACATTCAATGATCATAATTATTATATATTTATTTTGGGACTAATTTTTTCTTTGTAAGCATGTGACCTAGCTTTTAATGATTTGTTTGGATCAGAAAAATAAGGAAAAAAAAGAAAGAGATAATTTTTTTTTTAATATTTTTATCTATGTGAATAATTTTTTTTTTCATTTTTTTATCCAAACAAAACATAAGCATCAACCCTTCAAGCTCAACTTAATTGATGCGTATACGTATACCTCCTCCGACAAAAAAGAATATTGCCGGTTATAGACACTTAAAAATTAAAATTCCAAATGTTTTTCTATATTGCAACCCTTTTATGAAGGCGATTTTAGAAAGAAGATAATGGAGATTAATTCAAGTTTCAATACATTTGAAGAAGTTCATTTTGAAGAGGATATTTAACCACGAAAGCTATATCAATGAATGATCGTCTTATAAGAAAGAGATCTCAATTATTGATAAAATTTTATGGCTATAGGAAGTAAAGGATGTGTAGCGTACCCCACGAGTGCGTTAATGAAGAGCCAAAACCATACTTTCCAATTGAAGTTCTTTGTGCGGCCTCTATAATCACATCACCCACATCATTGAAGACAAACATCAAACATTAGTGATGCAAGAAAATTAAAAAAAAAATTAACAACAAAGAGTAAAGTGACAAATGAATAGAATTAAAAGCCTACTTTTCAAAGTAGAGTGCCAAGGGGGCAACACAAATAGCAGCCAAAAAGTGACGATATGCAATAAGTGCAAAAATGAAAGTGCCTTGAACCAATATGGCCCTTGATAGAAGCTGCATTCCAGCAGCAAACACTTGCACAAGCAACATGCTCAATAGAGCTTGGCATGATATGAAACATTTCTTCATATTGCTCATGCTCTTTGCCTCCATTGTTCTCTCTATGTCACTCATTCTTTCTAATGGAAGACAAGGAAGCAAGCAAATATGTAACTATGATAGATGAAAGAAATGGCTTTGACTCAGCAGTACATGTAACTATGTGATGCATAGACACCGCGTCAGTGAGAATTAAAAGTCATGTAAGTGAAGAATAAATGATAGAAGCCAGCTTCGGGAACACCTGAAGGGAAATATAAATATTGTGTGACAGATGCCATATAATAGTGCAAAAACCATTATGTTGGGAAACTCTTGTGTCACTTTGCCAATGGTTGCATATTACCTTTAGTTGGGTTGGGATATCAATATTCATAATAAATGGAGCTAGCCAGCATTCTAGTGAGATTTTTCCCTTTTTCATTTGCAAAGTTCAAATCTATGACCTTGCTTAAGATAATTAAGCGTGGATCTTTTGAACCAATGATCTTGCTTAAGGATAATTAAGCATGGATCTATTGAACCAATTTTTTTGTGATTTTTTTTATTATTTTTATAAAGTTAAAGATAAATATTTAAACTATTAAAATATCTATATATATTTAATATGATTAACATCTCTCATTTATTTTTCATAATTGTTCATAAATTCTTCTGTTACTTTTAAATTTATAATTAATTTCTTTCAATTTTTTTATGGTGCAGTTAGCCACTTAGCCATTTATTTCATCCAATGATATTATTTTATATTTTATTATACTTTATATAAAAATAATATTTTTTTGAATTTTTTATAAAAAATAAATAATTATTTTATTAAAATTAATACAAATTATTAATATGTTACTAAATTTTTTAAAATTTTTTTAAATATTTAAAAATGATAATATTAAAATAAATAAATATTTTATTTAGATAAAATTTATAATAAAATAACTAAAAAATTAATAATTAATATATTTAAATATATATTTATATTTTATAAGTAAGATAAAAAGCATTGTTAATTATGCTATAAAAATTAAAAAAATTTAAAATATTATTTTTACATATAAATATGATTATTTAATTAATAATAATTAAATTAAATTAATAAAATAGTTATAAATATTATATTTTGTATAATAAATATTTTTTAACCGTTAACATTAACAGGGAATAAATAATTTAACAGATGATGTGTTAAAAAAATTATTTTAAATATTTCAAATTAATTTTAAATTAAATTATAATTATTAATTAAAGACTATTTATTATAAAAAATTATCAAAAATTTATATTAATAAATAACTTATTATATTTAACATTTAATATTTAAGGTATGGATAATATATGTAGTAACAAAAGTATTTGTTAGTATAATATATTTTATTTATTATATAAAATTATCTTTATATTAACAGTGATTTTTATTAAAAAATAAACTTTAAAAATTTACTTAATATTAATATGTTAATAAATAATTTTTTAGTTATTTGAATAATTTAAACCAATCAAATATATTGATACTTAATTATTTTCATTTTATTCTAAATTAAATTATAACATTTATTTTAAAACTATAGATCAAATGGATTAACTTATCATATTTTTAAAATTTTTTAAAATAATAATATAAAAATATAATATTTATAACTATTTTATTAATTATCAATATTTTTTTATCTTAATTATAAAATATAAATATCCTAATTATTGAGTTTTTGATATTGTTATTTTATTATAAATTTTATATTAATAAAATATTTATCTTTAATATTATCAGTTAAAATATTTATATTAATATTTTAAAAATTAAATTAGTGACATATTAAGTATTTTTATTAATTTTAATAAAATAATTATTTATTTTTCATTAAAAATTTAAGGAAATATTATTTTTCTATAATTCTATAAAGTATATTTTTATTAATTTTATTAAAATAAATATTTATTTTTATAAAAAATTTTAAAAAATATTATTTTTATGTTAAATATGGAATGATATTGTTGAATCAAATACATGACTAATATCACTGTAGTAGAAGGGAATGAAGAAAATTAATTAAAAATTTAGAAGTAATAAAAAAAATTATATTTAATTTTTTAAGTTTAGTAAAATAGAATAATAATTATAAAAATAGATAAAAAAATGTTGACTATATTTAATACGTAGGAATCATGTAGATATTTTAGTAGTTTAAAATAAATTACTTTTAAATTTACAAAGATATAGGAAAAATCACTTTTTTTTATTATTAGGATTTGTTTTGATCGGTAGAGATGGGATAAATTTGATTTTATTTTGTAGTTAGAATAAGGATATAGGTTGTATCTAATTGTTGTTAATTTTGAATTTTATTCTATTTATGTTATTTCTCTTGTTATAAGTTCTCAGTTTAGAAATATTTCCGCAGTTCTCTTGTAATTTCTATAGTTCATCAATTTTCTTTGAATATGAAAAAGATTTTATTAGACAACTTTGTAGCCATTTCAGTGATTTTTTCCCAAAAAAGAACTTAATATCCGGGTATGAGCAAAAAGATATACTGAGAAAGGAGATGAAGAAAAAGCGTTGCTGGCATATGTGGGTAATGTTGGATTTTATGGACGAAAATTGTTCTTTTGTTTCTTTTTATTTATTTAGAAATACAAATACAAATGTGAAAAGATATAATTACTGTAATTTGTTATTTGCTAAGTGGACATTAAGCTGGCATTTAGTTTTAGAGAACATTTTTTATTTTTATTTTGTGTTTTCTATTTTTAATTTTTTTACAATAAAAATAAAAAATAGTTATTTTTTTTATTTTCTGTTTTACTATTCAGTGTAAAATTTTAAAAATAAAAAATATAATAAAATTAAGATAGTATTTTTATAAATAAAAATAAAAATAAAAAATAAAAACAAAAAAAATATTTTTTTAAATCAAATAGCATCTTCATTGTTTTTTTTTCTTTTTAATTTTACTTTTGGATACCATCTCTTGTTATCCAGATCAGTTCTTGATGTTGTCAAAATAGTGGATTTATGATGCGAATATAATGGGTGAGAATATCATTAGTTATGCGGATATAAATGGACTTTTGATCAAATATTTAAATGAGAAATGGTGAACGTCAAATAAATATAAAACTTTTATATATAAAAAAGAAATTTAAAAAATGAAAAGAATGTTTATCTAATTATTATATTTTTAAATGAAGTAGTTACGATAACAGATATGAAAAATTAAACCCCCATAAACGTATGAAAACTCTAGATTTTTTAGATCAAAATGCTGAGGGGGAAGTTAATGAGGAGTGGACGGATAATGATTTATTTATTTTTATAAATAATTTTAAAAAATTTGCTAATGTGATCATATCAACCTTTTCATATGAACGTTATCATAATTTTTAGGATTTTATTTTATTTGATTATGCCAAATCATTAACCTTATTAAATCAACTTTATCATATGAATGTAAATAATATAACTAAATTTTTATTTGATATTTAAAATTTTAATTTAATTTAATTTTAAAATAAAATTAAATATTTTCCAATAATATACATATTTTTATTTTTAATATCAAAGATACAATAATAGTTTATTTAAATTACAAAATGACTTATTTATTTAAATTAATTTTTAATTTTTAATTTTTAATTATCAAATATAAATAAAATAATCTTATACTAAGAATTAAAATATTTATTAATCATACTAATTTATTAATCAAAGATTAGGATTTAATAATATTATTTAATAGTAAAGTATTATATCTTTTACTTTTATGAATAATAAAAAAATGAAATAAAATTCTTTTCATCTTTTCAATCTTAATTAATTTTAAAATATGGTATTTTTGTGAAATTCTAATTAACTCCATTATTACAATCAACAATTAAATGATTCAAAGAAATTATTTTATTCATTAAATTTACTTGGTAAAGATTTTAATTAATCGTTATAAATCATAGATCTCAAATTTATTATAAGAATTGATGAATTCTTTTTTAATTAATTATTAATTATATAAATATTTAATTATATTTAATATTTACTAACTAGCATTCTAAATACATTAAATAATTTTGTTAATTTTTATAACAGCTGTAGGTAAAAAAATTCTAATAACGTATCTATATGAAATCATCTTATTACTTGTAATTATTAAATTTTTTTAATTAAACCAGTTTAATAATTATACCTTTATATAAATGTAATTTAATAACTAAAATATATTAATTTTTTAAATAAAAATTGTTATATATAAATAATTAATATTTGTTAATAATCTAATCATCAAAAACTAATTAAATTAGATTATAAAAAACTGTTTCTTAATATTATTATGATTTTTATCATAATATTAAATCTTTAAATTATAAAATATTTTATCATATTTAATTAAATAATCAAATTATAAATATAATTATAAAATAAAATATTTAATGTATAATAAATTAAATTTTAGATATACATATTTATCTACAACATGTTACATTCATTGAAATGTAAAATAAATTCCTAAACAATCTATAAACATGACCACCATAAAACAATAATATTATAATAATAAATACATTATACATGGTATGGTATTTAATCCCGTCATAAACATGGATTGAGATTTTTTTTCACCAAAAAGAAATAGTTAAGTTATACAGGATTATCAAACTCAACTATTTTTCTAACAGTTCATTATTATTTGAATAAAAAAAACGATTGATTTATGTATAAAAATTATTTTATATCTATCCATATTTTAAATTCAATCGTTGATAATTTTTTATTTTTAATAAAATATAAAAAAATTATACAATTATAAATGAGATAAAAATAAAAATAATATTTTTTTATATATAAAACAATCATTTCTCCTGCCACTTCGCTTGGCATGTAGTTGTTTTTTCTCACCAGCAGAAGCCATTAACCACGAAAATTCACCCATCGTCTTCTTCTCGAATTACATTATTTATCATATCTCAAACTCCGGTCTTTACATTTCAAGGAAATTTTTTATTTACTGTATTAACTACCAAACTTTTAGTGCCTAATATTACAATAATAATAATATTTTTTTTTTATTATTATTATTATTATTATTATTATTATTATTATTATTATTATTATTATTATTATTATTATTATTATTATTATTATTATTATTATTATTATTATTATTACTACTACTACATGTAGATATCATTTGATGGTGGTCATGTTTTAGTGAATAAATAATGGTTAAAAATACAACAAAAAGCTTGTTAATATTTTTGGTTCTATTAAACAGGCTACTTATATTCATGTTAAATCCGTAAAAATAACGTTTGTAGTGACTTAATCAAGGAAATAAATTTACAAATAGCATTCATCATTTTAGCATGTGACATAAGTGGTAGGAAACCATTTTATAAAAAATCTCATAAATTGGTTTAAACTCAGTTGATTATTCTCTCTTTGCCCATTTTAATTACTATTTGTAGTATTTTGATTGAGGAAATGTGTCACACTATCCATATCATGCTGGCACATATTGTATTGATGAAATCTTTTTAAGTGATATGCCACTTCTACTTATATGCAGTTCTTGGATTTCTAAATCCCTGCTTTATGCAATATCTCTCTCTTCAGAAAAGCAGAGAGAGGTTTTGGTTATCTCTACTTGCTCAAAACATTTATAAACTTTCAATAACCAAACCTTAAAATTTGGTCATTCTTCTCAAATTCAGGAACTACACATTTTCAGTAGGTGAAGGACTTGGTGCTTCTGTGGCCGTTGATTGGGCTCCAATATGCTCATCAGTAGTCATACTTGTTGATAATACCTCTGCAGCTGCTACCTTTTGTTGTGGCAAATGTTGTGTCTCATTCCTTTTGCCCCATAAATAGGAGTACAATCCCATTATGATCAAAACCATGCCCACCAACCTGCATATACATTTTGGAAATACCAAAACTAGATTATCAAAGAAACGATTCAAAAAAGCTAATTTGTTGTGGCTTTGATGGTCAAAATCCATGTATTTTTCATAAATAGAATTCTCTTGTTGCTAAATAACATGAAATGATCATGTTGGAGAAAGAAAAATATTTTTTTTTCAAACAATGATATACTATGATTTGTTGTAAAATTTACTAAAAAAATTATCTTGTTCAATCAAATATGATTAATCATGTTCCTTAACTTGAGAAAAATTATTTGACATTCAGTTTGTAAAAATATTTTTTTTCACTTTTATTTAAAGAAATACTACCTTATTTTTATTTTTAAAATTTTGTACGAGAAATTATTAAAATAAAAAAAAGTTATTTTCATTTTTATACAAAACATTAACTATAGAAAATAAAATAAAATTAACATTAAAAATAGAAAATATTTTCGTAAACTAAATGCTACTTTAAATCTTTCAAAAGAGGTAAGAATTTAAAGAAATATTAAAAATATCTTTCAAATGAGGTAAGAATTTAAAGAAATATTGAAAATAGGAATAATGTTAAGAGGGAAAAATATTCATACATTCCAACTTTTAATGGTTCACCAAGTAAGATAGCTTCTGATATGGCTACGAAAATAAGAGCAAGTGGATTGAACATTGGAGGATAAGTAGGTCCTTTGATTGGAATTGCCCAAGATAGTAAGCAGAACGTAGCTGCGGTAGCCAATGCTCCCTACACAAACAAATCCCACTACTTGAAATAACTATGAAGTTTCATGATTTAACTCCCTTGCACTTTTCAATTTTCAAAAACTAGTCACTCTATTTTAGAATGAAATTCAAGAGGGACTAATTAACATTATTATTTTAAATAGTAGTAGCCAAGCCACACAAATAATGATATATTAGATATTAATTTATCAAATTTTGAGTAATGTAAATTTGTTGGATAGATACAGTAACTTCAATTTGAAGGTAAAGCATTCAGAATATCTTACAGAATACACTATAGTGATAAGCTGTAGATTCCACTCTAATCTCCAAGCTGCTGCACTAGAATCTATGAATGGGCCTATTATTGCTGCTTGAATTGCTGCTATAACACATGCTACCATTGTTCCCCAATATCTCAAAGGAAACACTTCAAACAATTTCACCTGTATAAATTGGAAATAGCTATTTAGATGGAAAATAATCACATTCCATTTTTGCAAAATTGAAGGAATAAGCCACGAGTAGTGATTGTAAACTTATGTATATTTTATTTATAATGAGTAGATAACTATTTGTTTCGCAGTAAATTTTCAGAGCTCCATTAATAAGAAGCAATAATAAATAATAATTATAATAATAATATTTTACGATTCTCTCAAATGAGATATTTATTTTTAAAAAAAATAATACCGGATAATCTTGTAAAAACTAGAAGGCGATGATTAATTTTTAAGTTTATTAACAAATTCATCCTTAAGTTATTAAATTTTTACAAATACCTGACTTAATTCTTTTTTTCTTCTATTTTTGCCAACTTGAATATGAGATAGACTCAAAACAATGAAATTTTATTATTTAAAAGTGGTTTGGGTGGCTAAACATTCAAAATAAATAAGCAATATGGATCCTCTTGTATCTATTTCTGCATTTATATATTTACAAAATTTGATATAACATCCCATTTATTTAATATTTACGAAGAGAAACAAATACAAATTTTTTAATAAATCATTTCAAAAGAAAAAAATTAGCCTAATTTATTACAAGAAAAAAAAAAATTGATGAGTGTGGAGTAATCAAAGAATGGAATACTTACTTGCACAATGAACCAAACTGTGTATGAGAAGCAACTAGAAATCAAAAACAAAGTGCCACGAAGCATGTGGGTTTCATGTGCCACAACAGTTTTATTGTGATGAGTATGATTACCAAGATAAAATTCCTTCCCTTTGTAGAGAGTGGCAGCTATTGCTCCCCCAACACACAAAATTGCCCCTATAGACTTAGCCTTACCAGCAATTGTTTGCAACCTCAATTTCTCCATTCTGCATTAATTCATGAACTAATTAATGTTGATTATGTAATTGATATGGTAGATTTGATTTAATTAATTTTTAGATACCTGCATATGACAGAGGTAAGGAAGGTGCATATAGGAATCAAGTTGAGAAAGTTGACTGAATAAGTAGCTGAGGTGTCTCGAAGACCATAATAGAACAATCCTTGAGCCATAGTCATCCTGTGTTTGGTGCCATCAATTATTATATAAATAACAACTTTATGCAAATTGTATGGAAAAAATTAAAAGGACTAGAGCTTGTATGTGCTAACATGAATTAAATATCTCTAAATAAATAATGCTATCACTTTCTAGATATTGCAGTCACCACTACTGATAATTCACACTAGTTAAGTATAAAACTCTATTTGATTATTGAAAGAAAGTTGGTATGCATATTTACTAAAGTTTATTTTAAAACAATAAATACTTTTTTATTTCCTTTTTGAAAGAATTTAAAAAATTAATTCTAAAAATTTCTTATTCCTCATTTTCCATAAGACAAGATATTTGACTCATTTTAAGTTATTCTTAATAATTATGTACAAGAACGGGGGATAGTTTTAATTTCTAATTTAAGGTATTGAAAGAAAGGAAATGAATTCGCATGTCTCTTTTATATGTCTCATAAAAATTGATATTAGAAATTAATATCACACTTTTAAAGAAAAAAACTATTTATTTAATTTGAATTTTTTTGGAAAAATAAAAACAAAAAAATATACATAATTAAGTTCAATTCAAGTCACAAATGGTTGACAAATATACCATGAAATTATAAGCTTTGTTATAATTAGAACCAAAATTATTATCTTCGCGGTCTTTTAAAAATTAAATACTTTGTCTAATTTTTTTTTTTATAAATGCTAGAATCTAAAACATCTAAAATTTTTATGTTTTAAAATTTTAATGAAGACATAACTTTAATTATAGATACAACATTTTCTTTTTATCTGTGCAAGTTTTAAAATGATCGTAAAAAATAGTATATTAAATATTACAGGATCAAGTATTTAATAAATTGTTTAAAAAAGTGTCTAAAAACACTTTATACACTTGGTATTTAAAATATTATAAGTATATAAAATGTTATCTTTACATGCAATACTCTCTTTTATGAAGTAAAAAAAATACAAGTTAAAGTAATTTCACAACATAACTAATTTTCAATGTAGCATCAATACTATGAAAAAAAAAAAAACCTTAACAATTTTGATATTAGTGTTTGTACTAAAAGAAAAAAAAAGTTATATACAACACATGAAAAGTTTTACAAAATATACAACCATATGTTCACAACACAAATATCTAGACTAGTATGAAAAGTTTTTAAAAAAATACAACCATGTAACAAGTAATATTATATATTTATTGGAAGATAAAAAATATTGAAAATCATAACTCTATTTTATATTTACTTTTTTCTTTTTCTTATATAAAAGTAAGCTTTGAAGAAGAAGACAACAAACAATATTTATTAAATATAGATAAAATTGTTCAAAATTTTTATTCTTTAATCTATATTTACATAAGCTGGGTATATTTTTTAGGTAATCTTGTTAAGAAAATTTTCCAGTTATTGTTAAGCTTCATTCTAAATATGTTGATAACATATTCTTTTTCTCATCCTTTTATGGTTTTAAACTTTAAGAAACTTGTTTAAGAATAAATTATGAGTTAAAAACTTGTGCAAGAATATTTTGGAATTTTATCTCTATTATAAAGAGCTTTCTTTTTTCTTAATAAATTTTTATTTACTGAACATAGTTCTTGGTGAAAAAGTAAACCAATAAATATTTTGAGATTCTTGTTTTCTCAGCTCTTATCATTTTAGTTCAAAGTTAAATAGATTGTTTGTGATACTTGTTTTACAAACTCAATTTTTGAAGTGTCGTATGAAATTTTTTTAAAGATGTCTAAACATTTCAAACACCTAATTCTTAAAGCTCATTTTAAAAAATTATAAAAATCATTAATACACAATTTAACTTTTTTTTATGTATTTTTATATTTATTTCAATAAAAAAATAATAGAGGATAATTTTTTTGTTTTAATTATAAAAAATAAGTATTAATTATTAACATTTCTTTTATATTCTTATTTTATTATGAGGTTTGCTTTTACAAGACATTCATCTATTTCTCTTGCTATAAATTTGATTATTTAATATTATAGATATTTCTAGAATAAAATATTTTTTATGAAATAAAATTTTAAATTTATAACATATTAAATGATTTTGATATTTTTTTTAAAATGGTGATAGATAGAGATAGTAACTAAATCATTAGAACTAATTAAAATAGTTAAATTAATTAATATAAAATTTTGTTAATTTCATCTCTTAAAACTGATTTTATGCTTTTAAAAGTAAATTTCTTTAGAAATATATATATATATATATATATTATACTTTTGTATTTTTTATGTAATAAATAATTGCTTTCCAAAAAAAAAAATCTTTCACTTTTAATTGCTTAAAATCGATCCTAAAGATTGAGGCTAACAAATTTCATTATTAATATAATACTGTTTTTTATTCTATAAATATTTATGGTATTAAAGTTTAGAATTAGTAACATAAATAATAAATTAATATCTCTTTAACACAAATTTCACAAGAAAACAAGAGTATAAAAAAATTTAATTAATACATTTAAGATTTAGCCTATGAGTAAGATTAAAGAAATACTTATTATTTCTTGTAAAAGATATCAAAGAGAATATTTTAGAATGTAAAATAAAAATAAATATCCTCTCATTTTTTTCTATTACTTTTACAATTAAATATTAGTTATTTATGTTTAGTTATTATTATTATTATTATCTGAGATTAATTTTTTTAGTAAACAGTAATAATAAAATAATTTAAAAAAAAAGATGTAATATAACAAAAATAATAATTTAACTTTTTTGGTACAATTTTAAAGTATGAATGTGTTCTGGGTTCAAATTAATGGGAATAAAGTCCAATCCACATAGATGCACTTCCCTTGATCAACATCAATAATCAAGCATTTGGATAAACTCCTATCAGACGCCTAAGCTAAACTTGCAGCCATAGAGACATACTCCAACAAAAGTCTTTATACAAGGAAGTAAGGCTAAAAAATTGACATTCAAGACTTAGGAAATATTCAATGATTAGAGATTCTAATGTAGCGTATGAAGTATCATATAGGAACTTTCTTTAACTTTTTAAGTGTAACTTACCTACATAGATTTTCTGTAAAGGTCATTCATATATTATCCAAGTAAGTTTTTTTCATATATTTTTAGTTTGTTAGAATTTTTACTTAAACATTAAAATGTTATTGCAGGTATTTATTCGTTTGCTTGAGATTTTTAGTAAGATAATATTTTTCACTCCATCATTAAAAACTTTGAATCAAGGTCATTAATCTTTTAGAAATTACAACAAATCAAAATCTTTCACATTTTAGTGTACTTACCTATAGATGAACACATAAAATATCTCAAATATTTATCTTTATATGTTTTTCTATCAAGTATGAAATTGATAACCTTTTTACAAAGGTAATCAATGATCATAAAGGGAAATGACTGGAGATTCAGTCAAATTTCAATACATTGCAATATATTTAAGTCAAGTTAAACCTAATCTTATATTGATAAAATTATAATTATATTGATTTTACTATAGGATTTTAGGTCAATTTTTATAATTTTTTAATCAATAATTTATCATATTTTACCTATTTTTTTTTTAAAAAAATGAATAGACTTGAAATGCAAATTGGATGCAAAAGTTAAAGTTTGGAACTAAATTTTAGCATTTGATTACATGTGTACATGCGTGTTGGATTAAGCACACCCATACTAAACATGTCTACATGTTTATGCAAAATTCAACAACATCAAACGTTCTTAACCTTTTCAATCAATCATGTAAGATTGTGCATGATAATGCACATTTTCAAGAACGAGCATGTTTCTAGTTTGCGTACTTGTATTTTAATTTTAATGAAGAGAAATTTTTTATACAGGTGAGCAGATTTTAAGCATTGATCGTGCTCAATTTATATATCATATTTTAAACACATTTAATTCAATTTTAATGAATATTTTTTTAAGGGAGAGAAAATAGCATCTTAACACACCATATTAGCTATCTCTTTTCTCTAACTACATATTTCTCTTCATCATTTTCTTTCTCCATTACACCTTCTATGATAAACCACTTTTCAAGTACTCAATATGTATCCTAATTTAGATTCAATTTTTTCTAGTGTTAGAATCACACTACTAAAAGTTTCCCTCTCTGGTTTTATTCTATATTAAGATTATAGAATCTTTACGAGATTTAATTTTTACTTTTATTGCTTTGATTATGTGTAAATAGTTTCACAGTCAAGAAACTTTGAAGGATCTTATAATATAACTGAAACTAACTTTTTCTCCTTTATGAATCAATATTTTTCTTCTCAATTGTATTTGGCTGTTTATTCTTAATTATTTTTGAAAAATAATTATTCTTTATAATTCTACGTTGACTAGATAATAACCAATTGAAACATTTCCTAATTAGTAAATTTGTAGGATATATTGAATTTAAGATTCTGCAAGATCAATATTAATACTAAACTTTCAATAAGGTATTTAATTAAATTTGTTGATATATTAGCTTCCTATTATTTGTTACTTTACATCATCATCATGAATAATAATCTTAAGAGAAATAACATTAACGATGAATGATCATTAAGTGTTAATAGAAATAAAATGAATAATTAACAATTAGATAACATAATTTATAAGAAAATTAATATGAAATTAAATAAATTTATAAATAAAATCAAACTTTCTAAATTGTTCAGTATTTAAATTTGATATTTGATTATTTTTTATTTATTTTGGATATTCTATTTTTATAAATTTAATTTTATTATTTATCTTATTTTTAATCAAATATAATCAAAATTATTTTCTTATTAATTCCAATATTCAAAAAATAATTAATCTAATATTTATTGAATAGTCAACAATACTGAAAAGTTTAAAAACATTTCTTTTCCTATTCCTGATGGCAAAGGTAAACTGATAACATATATTTAAAGAATTACACTTCTAATCATTTATAAATGAATTATCATTTTATCAGAAAAACAGTTCAATTAATCAAAGTTTTCTAACAATGTGTTTGGATGAAGTATTTCAACATTTAAAAGAATTTGAAATATTTGGAAATATAAATATTTTCAATTTAAATACTTTCATTTTAAAAATATCTTGTTTGGATAAGAGAATTTCAATTTATTATATTTAAAAATTTTTATTTGGATGATAGAATTTAAATTTATTAAAATTTAAATTTTTAAATTTTTATTTAGATTACATAATTTAATTTTTACTATATACAAAATTTTACGTTTAAATATTTATAGGTTTATTTTAATTTTTCTCTTATTTCTTTTTTTCACAAAAGAATTTAGATGTACAAGTATTCTTATTATACAATATATTTAATTAGAATAATAATCCAATAAATGTATATAATTAAAATGATAAAAACATATAATTATATCAATTGATATTAAAAATATTATATCTAGATATGAAAGATGAGGGATAAAGATGTGAGAGAATGAAAAATAATAACAATGAAAGATGAAATAATACAAATATAAAATAATGAGAGAAAAGAATTTCAAATTCCATCTATTTTGGAAGAATTTGAAATTTTCTCATTTTAGTTGGTTAAATTACTCTTTAAAAATGCTTATAATTTGAAATTCCTTACAAAACAATATCCAAACAAAATATTTCAATCGTTAGAATTTTAAATTCTTTTATTAGTTTGCTTATGCATACCCGGTTAACGCGTTAAGGAAAAGCCAAAACCAAACTTTCCAATTGAACTTCTTTGCCTTCCCTCTGCAAACCGATATCATGAGAAATTCAACAAGCGACAGAGTTAGGAAAAAAATTAAAAAATAATTTTAAATTTTCTGACATGTCTTTCTATTAATTATTTTACTGAATGAAAAATAAATATTAAATACTTTATATATTTTAAATATATTAATTATAGTTACCTTTATTTTGATACCTTTTTTTATAAAATTATTAATAAATAAATATAACATTAATTAAATTAAAATAAAAATCATGAAAGAACATGAAGCATAGAACAAATGGGGGAAAAGGAAGTTTAGGGGCATAAGTATTATTAGACTAGTGAGAAGAAAAAATAAAAGATGACAATAAATTTTTGATATAGTAATAAAAAAATAAAAAGTAAAAAGACTGACTTATGTTAAGAAAAAAAATAAAAAAATTAACTTGATGATAAAAAAAATTAAAATAGACAGTATTAGCTATATTTATTATCAGATTTATATTTATTTTCATAAATAAATATATTATAAATCTCTCTCCCTTTCTATCTATCTATCTATATGATATTAAACCGGCTGATGTCCAACACTATTCAATCCATATATATTAAATATATATATATATATATATTAATCTTTATATTATTTATATATATATTTAAATAAATTATACTACATATATGAATCTTTATATTTATAAATATACTAATCTTGGTAAATTTAAAAATTTCATATAAAATAATTTTAGAAACTTTGAATTTATAAAAAATAATAAAGTTTGAACTTAAAATGAAACCTTTCAAAGTAGAGTGCAAAAGGGGCAACACAAATTGCAGCAACAATATGACGATAAGCGATGAGAGCAATGATGAAAGTGCCCTGAACCAATATGACCCTTGATAACAGTTGCATCCCAGTAGATAACACTTGCACAAGTATCATACTCAATACAACCTGCCACGATCTGAACCATTCATTCCCTGTCATCAACCCTTTTCTCTCTGTCATGCTTAACTCTATCACTCACCACACTCTCAATTTTAAATATTCTCTTCCTTTAAACGAGAATTATGATGCAAACCACCAATGATACTTAAGAGTATTAAATATTTTCATATCAAATTATTTGGAATAACTGTTTGGTCAAAAGATTTATCATTTAAGATTATAAATCATCCAATTAAAATTTATTAATTTAGATTTTTAATTAATTAAAAATAAAACACCCGAAAACGTCTCCTTCCAAAACAGCATTCAGAATCGCTTTGTTGCATTTTCCAAGATTTGCCCCAACTTGCTTCGTTGCCAATGGATTTGAAGGCCAGGTAGGAATCGATAAATGAGTAGTTGATTAAGAGTTAAGTATGGTTAAGATTTTTAATTAATTATTAATTGATTAAAATATGAATAAATAAAATTTAATTAAATGGTTCATAATCTTAAATGGTAGATTTAGTGCATTTAAAAAAAAAATTAGTTATTTTTCACTTTCATTAATAAAGTATTAAATGCTTGGAGATTAAATGAGAATTTTTCAATCAAAATAAAATATTTTATATTGTTTGAAGATTTCTTAAATTTAGGAGTACTTTCTCAGTAATAATTACTTTGTCAATTTATTTTTTAAAAATATTTATTTTTCAGTTTTGATAAAGAATTAATTTTTTTCTTCTAACATTACCATTAAATTAATTATTATATAAAAATTAAAAACAAAAACGGAAAACTATAAAACATATTATAAAAAATTAAATAGTATTTTTATTAAAATAATTAAATAATTTCTTAATTTTTAAGCTCAATCTTAAATAATTATTATTTTAAACCGAAAAAGAAGTATATATGTTAACTTTAAAGGTCAATAATTTTAAAATAAAAGAAAAAACAGATATCAAAATAAAGTTAGATACTTACACTGCTAATTTAATTGGATTTTCTTTCCTTTTCTTTTTACTTTTGAGAAAGAATATGAAGTTCTAAAGGTAACTTGTTGTTTTTACTTATAATGATATTTATATACAAATAAATTTAACATCTTTTCATTTCTATTTTCTTTTTAATCTTTCTTCTTTTTCATTTATATTTCTTTTTTTTTTTATTTCTCTTCTCATTTTAGGGGAATACAGCACCTAAGAGGCACAACATCATTTTTACACAGTTATAATAATATCAGAAGAAATTTTCATGTTGAATGGAGGGTGTTGTTTAGTCTGACAAATTTTGTTATAAAACTTCGACGAAAAGACAGTGATTGATTGTATATGTTTATTTTATTTTATTTTCATTTTGTACAAAAAGCATCAATATTTATTGGATAAAGTTTATTTAAAAATAAGTAGAATAAAATTAAATAAATATGATGTCACGTAATAATATATAAAATAAAAATATTATTAAAATATTTATATTTATATCATATTTATTGTACATTTACATTTTTTATTATTTTCATTATTCGTAATTTTTTTTATTTCATTTTGTGATCTATAATTTGAATTATGTATTTGATGTTTTATTTAATCATTATTGACTAAATAATGACCTACTCTAACGGTAAGAAACAATATAGAATTACTTTTTTTAACACTTAAATGTAAAATAAATAAATAAAACAATTGAATATCGATCCAATTTAATCGAAATTACGAAAGATCATATTATATTAACCCAGACTTGATATTATATTTGAATTGATGCAAATTAGATGATTCTTTATTGCATATAAACAGATTTAAATTAATAAACTAAATCACAGACTCCCCTTAATGGAAACCATAAGAAGGATTTGGTCTTCATTTCACCGTTACATTTTCTTTTGTTTTATATTTTCAAATTAGATTCTCTCCTGTGTATTCATTCTTTCTCCGATTTCTTTCCATAGGTCGCGCTCTCCTCTTCATAATTGACTCAATTTTATTTAAAATTAAATTTTAAAAGAGGATTTTGATGATTTTGTTAAAAAGGAAATTTGTAAGAATCTGAAGGATTTTTAAAAAAGGTTCAATTTTTGGTAAAAATAGAATTCAATAAATTGTGAATTTTGATAATTTTAAATAAAAGATATATTTTATATTCTTTAATATTTAAATACTCTAAATCTATATATGTAAAAGTATTAAAATTAGATTGAACCTCATTTAAAATTTCGTGCATTGTTGTCAATTAACGTAAGATAAATAATCACAAAATTAAATTAAGCTAACAAAATAAATATTTATGAAAAAATAGAAAAAAATTAATTATTAATGATAATGCTAGGGAAATAACCATACGAGACATTAAATATTTGTAACAGATCAGGTAATTTAATGAATTAAAGTTATTTCATAAACTAAACTCATTTAAAAATAATAATAATAATAAATGTTAATCATTAATATACATGATAATATAAGAATAAATACTATAAAATATATTATTTTACAATTTCAATCATTAACATTGACGGGTGTGCGCTGATATTTTTTTTAGAGAGATGGAATAGAGTCAAAAAGGATCACGGGGGTCACTTCTAAGCATGGCAATAATGTCTGTACTTTACTTGTTCCGTTTTTATCTTTAATTTGATGGTAAAAATTTAAGTTAATCGGAGTTGAGGTGGGAAACGGATAAAATTAGGTTTTTGAAAGTGGGAATGGGACAGATATGGGATCATGATATCTGCCTAGTTTTTGTCCCTAAACTCGTTCTATTTTTAAAATTATTAAAATATTTTTATTATTTTAAAATATTATATAAAATTAATAAGATTATAATAGTAATAAATTATATAAATTTTAAAAATATATAATAATTTAATAAATTATAAAAGAATTAAAATAAAAATATAAAAAATAACATGAACAGATGCGGGATAGATTTCTTCGACCTCGAGCAAAAATGAGATCAAGATTAATATTTTATACTCGGCGGGGATGGAAACGGGAATGTGGATGGGCACAGGGTGTCGGGGACGGAGACGGGGAACGTGGAAGCCGCCCCGGCCTCGCCCCGCTATCATATGTAGCCATTGCACAGAGTCAAAAAAATATGAAATGGTGAGGGTTATGAAAATTTGTGGGTGAGAAAATTATCTTGGTATAGTTTTAATTTTAATTCGATTAAACATTATTATTAATTTTTAATTTTTATTAAAAAGGTTAAAATATATTATTATTTTTAAATTTTACTTTTTTATTTTATACATTTTAAAGGTAATTTTAGATAAAATTGATTTCTCGCTCTAGCTTGTGCAATTATAATAGTGAGCTACTTACAACTAATTAGTTAGTTTGTGAATTAGAAAGATTTTTTTTTTTAAAAAAATCTGTAACAAATCTAAATAAGAAAATGATATGATCATGTGTATATGTTGATTTTGAATATATTTTTAAAAAGATATTAGTATTATTATGAGCTCAAAAATTACGTACTTAGACACAATTTTTAGATGAATTAAATTGAGTAAACATCATATTCAATCAAATTAAAAGCATGACTTTATGTAATAAGAATTGAAAACTGATCTTAGTGAGAAAAAAATGATAAACTAGATAAGATAATATCTTTTACCAACGAGTTTTTAGACGAGGGAAATGTTTTAGAATGACCAACCCCCTGAAAAATTTGTAAGGTTCTATTTTATAGCATAAAGTTATCAAATTTCTAGTCAATAAAGAGTTCTTTCCTTCCTGCATTTTGCACTCATCATTTTGGGCATCCTGGTTTCTAAACGTGTGCACAACCACCCTCTTTATCTCATTTGTATTTATGTTTTAAAATGAATTTTAATCTCAGACTGGGGTTTTAACGATTTAGGCTCCCTATGATTCTTGTTGGTTGTTACTATTACTCTGTTGCTAAATTCTGAATTCCTCCTTGCTTTGGTTTTTTATTTTTTTGCTTTACTTTTTTTTCTCAAATTTTTCTTCTTTTAAATTTTATGAAATAAATAAGGATAAAACATGGTATTCATATTTGTCCCTCTTTACTTGATTCTTATTAGATAATATGAATAATTAAGTTATTATGGTTATTGTAGTAGGAATTGAGTGAAGAAGTGAAGAAGTGAATCTATGCTTATCTGAGTAGTTGCAATGTAAAGAAAGCATGACTATCTAGAGTGACAAAACTTCAAGACCAAGTGGGAGTAGATTTAAAGTCACTAAACGAGATACAAGAGACTTAAGATATGAAACAATATGGCATATGGGTCCTAATATACAACGCTTGAATGTACAAGGATCTTAAGATGTCATGCATGGGGTGTAGAGAGCCTAAGACACAATGTGTATAACGATACTAAGCTTAATGCGGGTGGCTCGAGGACAAAGTAGACAAGCACGAGGATCTTAAAAGGAGATGGACACAAAGGCCTTGAAACATAATAACTGGTAGGCACAGAGGACTTGTAATGTAAAATCTGATAGGCACAAGGCCTTTGAAACATAAAAGCAAGTAAACATAAGAGCTTTGGAATATAAAGACAAACAGACATAAGGGCTTGAAACATAAAAACTGACAGGCATGGGGGGCTTCGAAATATAAAAGCAAGCAAGCACGAAGGACTTGAAACATAAAAGTTGATAGACATTGATGGCCTCCAAATATAAAAGCAAGTAGTCATAGGGATCGTGAAACATAAAAGCTGACAAGAATAGGGGTCTTGAAACATAAAATCAAGCAGACATGAGGGTCTTGAAATATTAAACCAAGTAGGCACGGGTAGGCATGGCAACGGGATGGGTCAGGGTAGGTTTCATGTTTCCCGTCCCCGTCCCCGTTCCTAACACTTCGTGCCCATCCCTGTCCTCGATCGGGGTTGGGGGAACCTGCTCTGCACCCATCCCCAGTATTTTTAATATTTTTATTTTTATTTTTTATAATTTATTAAACTATTATATATATATATATATTTAAATTTATATAGTTTATTACTTTTATAACCTTACTAATTTATATAGTATTTTAAAATAGTAAGGATATTTTAGTAATTTTAGAAGCAGGATGAGTTCAAGGCTGGGTAACAATATCCCCATACCTGTCCCTATCCCCGCTTTCAAAAATTGAATTTTACCCGAACTAGTCCCTAACCCCGTTCAATTTGAGTTTTTTCCATCAAAATTGGTGTGATACGGGTTTGGGCAGGGTGGGTTTGGGTTTGTTGGCCATGCTTAGGCATGGGCCTTTGAAACATAAAAATTGATAGACACAGGGGCCTTGAAACATAAAAACAAGCAAACATAGAGGGCTTGAAATATAAAAGCAAGTAGGCACAAGGGATTTGAAACATCAAAGTTGATAGGCATGATGGCCTTGAAACATAAAAATTGTTAGGCCAGGGGTCTTGAAACATAAAATTAAACAATATGATGTAAAACCAATGCATGTGGTTCTGTATAAGGATAATGAAAATGAAATATATGCAAGATGATCATGCTACGAAACAAACCTATTGTACTATGTTAGATGATAATTCCTCAAGACATTTGATGATGCGGGAAAGAGATGTTAGATATGTAATAATAATGTGTACTTTGTAATGCCTAAACTTTATCTAGAAAATCAAAGATCTTGAAAATATGCTAAAATGAGAATGGTTAACCATTTAATTAATTTTCTTGTGTATTTAATCCTCTGGCTCCCTATAATGACAATTTTCC
Source organism: Canavalia gladiata (assembly GCA_037954105.1). NCBI lineage: Eukaryota > Viridiplantae > Streptophyta > Magnoliopsida > Fabales > Fabaceae > Canavalia > Canavalia gladiata. The sequence continues at coordinate 38,084,304 of CM075664.1, read as the reverse complement.
AATGCTTCAAAGATGGATGATGACTCGCTTGAGTTCATGTCTCGATTGTCTAGCAGTTTGTTCACCATTTGGAAAGGTGGCTTTCCCTTTAGTTATTGTTCTTCTTTTTAAGAGCTCATAAAATCAAGTGACTTTTGAGAACCAACCAAAATTGTAAAGTTTATCAAGTTAAATGAAAAGATTATTTTTATTATATGTTTACCAAAAAAGTTGCAAACTAAACAAATGATGAATAGTAAAATGACAAGATCATATTTATATGGAGGGAAGTTATGTTTATAGGAAAAGATTATACTAGATGAAAGTAAAAGGAGTACAAAAGGGAGAAGGATTCAAAGAGTACAAATAGGTGAAATTTAACGACTAATTTTGAGATGGAGCATAGTTCGAATAGTACTAATGCCTCATATCCATAACTTTGAATGTCCCACAGTCCATGCTGAAAAATTGCCCTAGGTTATGGTTCCAAAGGCATTACTCTCATGCCAGTTTCCCTACTTTACAAGTCAAATTCGTTCTAGGCCCTTTCCTTCAAATAAGATTTATCATCTTCTCAGGTTTTCAACTTAATGAAGAAATTATTTGACCCTTATTTTTTCTTGAGTTGTTCCTTTAAGTTTTCAACTTAGCCAGTTGCTTTAACTTTTTCTTAGATCGCCCGATTGAATTTTTAACCTAGTGAGCTAACTTTTCACCTTCTTTATTCTTTTTTCCTTCTTCCTTTTTTCACATTTCCTTTACTCAAGCAAAGTATTTTTTGACTACGTCCAAGTTCATAGGATTCAGAAGATCATTCCCATCCATATCTGCAATCATTAAAGCCCCTCTAGAAAATGCTTTCCTTCCAACATAAGGCCTTTCATAATTTGGATCCCATTTTCCTCTAAAACTCTTATGAATTAGCAATATGTTTTTGTAACACTAGTTCCCTTTCATGAAATTTTTGAGGATGTACTTTCTTGTCGAAATCTCTTTTCATCCTTCTTCGATGCAACTAACCATGACATAAGGTAGGTAGTCTCTTTTCTTCAATGAAGTTCAAATTTTCAAAACAGGTTTCCATTATTACTTATAGTGAAGGGACTTCAACCTCAATAGGAAGCATTGCCTCCATTCCATATACCAAAGAGAAAGAAGTTTCCATAGCTGAAGTACGAACTAAAGTCCAGTAACCAAACAATGCAAATGGAAGCATCTTATGACAATCTATATACATTACCACCATTTATGAAGGATCTTCTTAATTTTTTTATTGGTTGTCTTTATCACCCCATTCATATTGGACGATAAGAAGAAGAGTTGTGATGATCACTTTTAAAATGATCACAAAGTTCTTTCATCATTTTAATATTATTTAGGTTCGTGCCATGTTCGATAATAAGTTTACAAGGAAGACCATAACGATATATCAGTTCCTTCTTTACGAATCTAACTACGACATTTCTTGTCACACTAGTATATGAAGTTGTTTTTACCTATTTAGTAAAATAGTCAATTTCTACAAGGATGAAGCGATGACCATTAGCTCCCTTGGGTTCCCAATAAAATTTATTCCCCACATTGAAAATGGTCATAGTGATGACAAGCCATTTAATTGCGTAGGTGGGACATGAATATTATCAACATAGGTTTGGCATTTGTGGCAAGTCTTCACATATTTCAAACATTCATTTTCCATGGTCAACCAATAATATCTAGCTCTTAAAATTTTTCTAGCCATTGTATGTCCATTGGCATGGGTGCTAAAAGATTCTTCATGAATTTCTTAAATGATCATTTGTGTCCGGACAGTGTGGCCCATCTTAGAAGCATCATATCTTGATTTCTCTTATAAAGTACCCCTTCACTTAGGAGGAAATCCATTGCCAGTCTCCGCAAGGTTTTCTTGTCATTTTCTATAGCATCTAGAGGGTATTCTTTGTTCTTGATATATTGTTTGATATCATGATGCCATGGTTTTTCTTTTGACTCTCCCTTTTTTGTTTGACAATATGTTGGTTGATCATAAATTTCCATTCTTATAAGTGACATATCTCTATCATGGCTTATCTCAAACATTGATGATAAGATGGCTAAGACATCAACTAATTGATTGTTTTCCCGATGAATATGATTAAAAGTGATCTCATCAAATTGCTCTATCAACTCTTTAATGTGAGCTTGATAAGGGATTAACTTTGCATCTCGAGTTTTCTATTCTTCTTTTAGATGATAAATTACCAATAGTGAATCACCATATACTTTAAGGATTTAACTTTAGATTCAAATGCTAGCTGGACTCCCATGGTGCATGCTTCATACTCAACCATATTATTTGTACAATCAAAGAATAGTCTTGTTGTGGTCGGGACATATTTTTCTTTCGGAAAAATTAATATAACTCTGATCTTATGTCCTAAGATATTGGAAGCTCTATCAAACATCAACCTCCATTTCTCTTCTTTGGAGGGATCTTTATCATCTAACAATGCCATTATATCTTCATTATGAAACTCACACTGCATTGATTGATAATAATTCATGGGTTGGTGTGCCAAGTAAAGTGCCAAATCACTATCCTTAATGGCCTTCTGAGTGACACACACAATGTCATATTCTGATATAATACTTGCCAACAAGAAATCCTTTCAATAAAAGAAAACTTCTCAAAGATGTATTTGATTGAATCAATTTTAGATACCAACCAAGTTGCGTGACTCAACATGTACTGCCTTAACTGATGAGCAGCCTATGCTAAAGCACAAACTTGTTCTAAAAGTGAATACTTAGTCTCATAGTTAGTGAACTTCTTACTCAAGTAGTAAATAATATGATTTTTTTTCCAGAACCATCATGCTGACCTAGCACATAATACATAGATCCATTAAGCACAGTTAAGTACATAATAAGGGGTTTTCATTGGATTAGTGGCACCAAAATTGGGGGATTCTGTAGACAATACTTGATCTTCTCAAACGCCCTTTGATAATCATCATCTCATTACATGGGTTGATTCTTGCGTAGAAACTTGAAGATTGGCTCATAAGTGACACTTAACTATGATATATATTTGGATATGTAATTTAACCTCCCTAAAAATCCACGAACTTCCTTCTGTATATACTAGGACCTGACATTTCCAAAATTCTACGCACTTTATCAGGATAAATGTTGGTGTGTAAACGTATGAAGGCAAGTGCACCTAATCGTTTTACAGAGTAAAGAGTGAGTAAGAGTATCGTCTCCACAGAGATTTTTTTCAAGTATTGAATTCCTACTAGTCTACTAATTGAACTCAATTATGGGAGTGTGTAGGCAACGCAAACAGGAAATAACAGGATTCACAGATTGTCATAATTCTAGAACTCTGTTCTAGTACGTATAAAACACTTCAAAAGGCGTTCAAAACTTTCTACTACTCAATGATCAATATGACTGTGTAAAGGATCAATGTATGGGAGGTGTTAGGGTTGGATTTCACCAAAACTTTCCCTATGTAACAGTAAATCATTACATGTATTCAAGATAAAATATAATCGAAGATCGAATTTACAATTATTGATTTAAGGTCAATCCCTTGACTCATCAATTCTTCACTCAAATTAGGAATTCTAATCCCTTAGTAATTCCTAATTTGATGTAAGCCTTACATTCAAGAATTCAAACGATCTTACAAATGCGAACCTCTATCCCTAGAGCCTTCACAATTATATTATTAAATCTCAGTTCCAATTCAAAAACCAATTTCCCAATTGTGAAGAAGAATTTGGATTCAATCTATAAGTGACCTAGTTATAGAAGCATTAAGTAAGAGATGAATAATCAACATTTAAAGGAAAACAATCTTGAATACATATAACACATCCGAATTACATAAATTCAGTCATGGATTCACCCTTCCCTAACAGAAAACTAGTTACACATAATTAGAAAGAAAGAAAACAGGGGAGGGGGAGGGAGTCATAAGCATGACGACGTGCTACAGATGTTCTTTGCCCTCAACCCTAGGGTTCTTCCTTCACTCAGAACAGAGCCAGCGTTTGGGACAAACGGCGACTTTATCCTCTAAGTCTGCGTTCTGGAGATAGATTAGTGGGTAGAGTGATTGATGCCCTGTTTTCGTTCTATTCTGGGCTTTGCCAACGTGACGCGGATAACAGAATACTCTTTTCTTTCAAATCTTCATGTGCTCCACGTAAGTCCGGTTGTGTTGCCAACGCGGATTCCTGTAACAGATTGCAGAATTTAAAACACATCAGATTTATGAGAATTTATCACCTAAAAGGCTCTAAAACTGTATTTTCCAGATTGTGCGTGGGTTATTCAGTTTTATGTCATTTTCTCATGTTTTAATGGTGTTTTATACTTCAATTACTTGAAATTACATTGAATTCAAATAAGTGTCTTATTAGACATTTATCAATAAACTTTTATCCTTTTTTGACTCATAATAAAACCTAACAGCTTCTTTGATTTCACAACAAAAGTGCACTTAACTGGATTCAATTTTAGCTTAAACTTTCTTAACCACATAAACAAGTTATGCAAATCAACCACATGATCTTCTTCAATTCGAGACTTTGTAATCATGTCATCTACATAGACTTCAATTTCTTTATGCATCATATTATGAAATAAAGTTACCATAAATGTTTCATAAGTTTCCCCATCATTCTTCAATTCAAATGATATCACCTTATAGAAAAATGTTTCCTATAATGTAATGAATATTGTTTTCTCTATATCTTTGGGTGCCACCTTAATTTCATGTACCCAGAAAAACCATTCATGAAAGAAAATATCGAGTGTTGAGTTGTGTTGTCTACTAAGACATAAATGTGAGACAAGGGAAAATCATCCTTAAGGCTAGCTTGATTTAAGTACATATAAATCCACGCACATTCAAACCTTACCATCTTTGCGACCCATTATGGGTATTTGGTAACTCCCAAAAACCAAGCATTAAATTACTTCTTCACTTTTTTATTTTTAGAGACATTTCTACTTTTATTTGCCTAAGTTTTTACTTAATTGGAGGGCATTCTGATTTTAGTGAAAATTTATGCTCTACTATATTAGTATCTAGTCCAGACATATCTTGATAGGACCAAGCAAAAATATCTTTGTATTCACGAAGCAAGTCTATAAGATTTTTATGATCATCCTCCTTCATAACAGTTCCAACCTTAACTTCCTTTTTATCATTTTCAGTTCCTAGATTGATAATTTTGGCCATCTCTTCGTATGACTTGATTTCTTTACTTTCTTTCCCCACCAGCCTTTATTTTAAGGGAAGGTTTGTATTCGTCACCATCCTCATCTATTTCGGGTTGATTAACAGGATTATCAAAATCATGGAGTGAGGCATTAACATTATTATTTTTTAGGGAATCAATTCCATATCTATTTTATTTAGGATTTTGAAAAGAAAAGGAAGAATAATGAACAAAAGGAGTGTGAAAGTCAAAATAAATTTTATTGATTAACATATATTGATAAAAAAACATGTGCCCAACATACAAAATAAACATCCTAAAGCTTTGGACGAAACAATAGGTTTACATTACAAAATTACTTTGATATAGCATTAAAAGTCATAGGAAACTCAATGATCTCCCAATTGTTTAGGTCCAAGTTCAGAAGACAAGGGTAGACCAAACCAAATTCTTTATCATAAGCTTTATCATCGATAATTGCTATTTGATCAGTTATCAATCCAACATTACAGAAGATTTGATGGATATCATAGATAGGGATCCTTTCATCCTTTGGGTTTTTGTTTTGCTATCAGCTCATATATTCTCTCTTTGTCTCTCTCTCTCCCCCCCTTTATTGCAACCTTTCTCAATCCTTCTTTGTAGGTTGATACAAACCCAAATCGATCTTTATTCTCATGGGGTTCTAGCAGTCCCACTCGTCCTTCTTAATTTCTTTCCAGACCTTTGTCATACTAATATCCCTTCCTTATCATGACCTTGACCATTATTTTGGACGTTCTTGACAATCAAGGTCTCATCATAATATTTCCTTTCTTCACATAAGAGGCATTTACAATCTCAAGGGATTGGAAAAAGGTTTTGAGCGTTTCTTCTGTTGCCTCAATGTAAGGAGCTGATGATGGTTTAAACATCAGTATGTCCTCCTCGGCAAAAATGACCACTAATCTATTGTTAACTATTAGCTTCAACTTTTGATGTAGTTAGAAAGGTACAACTCTAGTTGAAAGAATCCACGGTCATCCAAGAAAACAACTGTAGACTGGGAGAAAATATTCATCACTTGAAAGGTAATATTAAAGGTACATGGTCCAATTTGAACCGGAAGCTCAATCTCTCCAATTAATTCTCTTCTAGAGTTATAAAAGGCTCACACCATCATGACATTGGGCCTCATATGAGACTTATTGTGAATACCCTTTTTTTTTATCCTGTTTTCTTTTATAAAAACTTACAGGAATAAAAATTAAAAAAGAAAAAGAGAGAAGAAGCATAACAAACTGGGCACAGTGATTGTAGGGCACAAACAAACCAAACATGAAACAACCAACAAAGGCCACAGGTGCCCAAAATTGGCAAAAACACAATCAGAAATTGAAAAAAAAGCATTTTAATACAAGTGCAAAAGAGGTAAAGGGTTAAGTAGTTGCAGTTTAACAAATCAGAATGTCCAAAATAGTGGGTACAAAAATGCAGGGAGGACAAGCTTTTGTTGGATAGAAATTTGAAAACTTTGCACTATAAAATAGGATCTTAAAAACTTGGGAGAGGGGGATGATTAAAATTTTTTTCCTTGGTCTAAGACATTTTTGAAGGAAAAAAAGATCAGCAAACCTAGTGTGATACTTTTGCTCACTAGGTCAGTTTGCAATTTTTATCATATAAATCATGCTTTTAACTTGATTGAATATGATGTTTTCTTAGTTTGATTCATCTAGAATCTATGCTTAAATTCCTTATTCCTGTGCTCATCATAGGACTGATATTAAAAAATCCAAATCAATATATATATATATATATATATATATATTTGGATTTGGTACATATTCTTACTAAAAATTCCATAATCAACATAAAAAATTAGAACAGAATCCTAAAAATCTATCTCATAGAATCTTAGACTTATCTTGCTTTGATTTCTTCTTCCTCTCATCAACACCGTATCAGTAGACACCATCTTTGACCATTCACAAATAAAGCTTCGTTCCTTAACCAATAATAGATTCACTGCTAAGTTTATTAGCCAAACATTTTTTCACAGAGTATGATTAAAATTCAAAATTTAGATATAGGATTTTCAGTTTTAGATTTAAAAAAAATAAAATCATAGTTCTGCTCCTAGCCTTAAAAATCACTGGCGTTCACTCCTAACTGGCCGTGACCACTGTCAGAGTTCGTTCCCAGCCTCCGTAGGCTCAACCTACACCTCACTGTTCTTGTCCATGGCTTCTGCAAACTTAATCTCATGCCTCACCGTTACTAACTTTGGCCGCCGTCATCTCCTTCTTTGCTGGCCACTGTGAGTGATGATAAAGAGACCATCTTTCTCTAGGCGAAGCTCCTCTCTCTCTAAGGCTTGAACTGTAATCCTCTCTTTTGTGCAGTGATGTTGTTCACCCCAAAGCCGCAACGATGGCTACCCGGTCTCCCGCTCTCTCTTCAGCGGCAGAGGTGGCTACTGCCCCTTATTCCTTCTCCCTCTCTAACCCTAATACCCCAAAGCCCAAGATTTTTTCGCAAAATGTTTTGAACGCTTATTTTGAACTTCTAATTTCTGAGGGGACATGAAGTTGTTATGCCCAAATTTATGTAATTAGGTCATTTGTTCTATTTTTAATTAACTAAAATTTATGGTCACTAAATCATAACTATGGGTTTAGTTGGGTGGTTAGATCGTCTTATTTAGCTTGAAAAGTAAGGGTTTGAATCCTGGTTGCATCCATTTTTTTATAAGCGTTTGTTATCTTTTATTGTATGCTGTTAAGTAAAATTTAGTGGGCATTTATGCCAACTTGAAAGTGTTTGGCTTAGTGGTCATGTTGTTACAGCCTTTCGGGATGTGGATTTGATTCTCACCTATTGCACTTTTCCCTTTTTTAGTAGTATTATTTGTTCCTGAGCCCAAAATTCAACTAAAAAAAGGGCAAGCCAAGACCTCTAAACAAAAAATGACCAAATAAAAAAGGGTTTAGGTTCTTCAAATAAATAAAAAAGCCCAGACCCAAATAAAAACCGAGCTCAAACTTTCAAGCAAAAATAAGTTCAGATTTCCCAAAGAGAAATAAGCCCACTAAAAACTAAATATGTTTCTCTCTCAATAAAATAAATATTTTTGTAGAATAGATTTACAATTAAAATATCTCATAATATATTTTATACATAGATTCAAAATAAATAATATTTTAAAAAAATAAAATAATTTTAGTTTACATATGAATTTTTATTTATTTATTGATTTTATTTTTGGCTCAAATCTTGCAAAATTTATTGTCAATTTTAAATTAGAAATGATAAAATAATTTTTTATATATATTTCAAAAATTTATTATTATTATTATTATATCTCAAAATAAAAGTTGGTGAAACCAAACTTTTCTTAATTTATATATAAATTGTAGAATAAGTTCTGAATAATTTATTTATTTTTGAATTTTAAATTAAAATATGATAATAATATACGTAAGAAAATAATTTTTTATATATTTAAATAAAGTTCTTTTAATTTAAATATTTTAATTGTAAATCCCATGCAATGAGCTTTAGACACATATGTAGAGATTATTCTATCTTGTCGTGTTTAAAGAGTCGTATGGAGTGCAACCTACGTTTGTCTTAAACTTTGTATATACAGGAGTTTTAAAATATTACTAAAAATTTCCTTTTAAATAAATTAACTTTAAATTTATCATTTTATTTGTTTAATTTAAACATTTTAAATCTAGACTTCACGCAACGAACTTTAAATGCATATGTATAGATTACTCTATCTTATTATGTTTGAAGAGTTGTATGAGTTTAAGTGCAACCTACATTTATCTTAAACCTTGTGTATATGTGAGTTCAAAATACTACTAAAAATTTTCTTTTAATAAATTGAACTTAAATTTATTATTTTGTATATTTAATTTAAATATTTTAATCTTAAATCTCTCGCAACGAACTATAGATGTGTATGTATAGATTATTCTATCTTACCATGTTTAAAGAATTGTATGAGTTTAAGTGCAACCTACTTTTATCTTAAACTTTGTGCATGTGTGGACTCGAAAAAACTGAACATGAATATTTTCAACTATCTGTTCTCCTTTTATAAAACACATTTTTTCTGAAATATAATTTTCAAGTTGAATGTTTCTTAAAAGTCTCCACAATTTATTTTCGAACATCATATATAGAATTACATCGCCTTGAGTTTCCCATCAATATGGGAATACGTAGGAGAAGGAGCTAGATTTCTGTTAGGCTATTCTGTGTACATATGTAATTTAAATTCAAATTTTAGTTAAAAAATTATAAAACAATTTTTTTTATGAATTTCATCTAAAATAGATTTAAATTTTTATTAGTTTTAAAATTAAAAAATATTAAAACAAAGATTCATAATATAAATTTCATCTAATATTCTTATAGTATAGATTTACAATAAAATATTAAAACTTTATTATTAGTTTTCAACTAAAAATGATAAAATCAAAACTTCTTGATGTAATTTTGGTTCAAATTAAAAATTATATATAGGAATTTTTAAAAAAAAGTTATTATCATTGAATCTTAAAATAAAAATGATGAAACTAAATTTTTCTTTATATATATAAAAATATGTAGAATAAGTTTAGAATAATATATTTGTTATTATTGAATTTTAAATTAAAAATTGAGATAATAATATACCAAAAAAAGTAATTTGTTCTTCTCATCCTCCACATATATATTTAAATAAAATTTATGTAATAAAGTTCTTGTAATTTAATATTTTAATTCTAAACCTCATGCAATAAACTTTAGACACATGTGCATAGATTACTCTGTTTTATCGTGTTTGAAGAATCGTATGAGTTTAAATGCAGCCTACGTTTATCTTAAACCCTATGCATATGTGAATTCAGAATATTATTAAAAAAATTTAAAAAATTATTTCAAATTTATTATTTAATATATTTAATTTAAATATTTTAATTTTAAATCTCACGCAATGAACTTAAAACGTATATGCATAAATTACTTTATCTCATTGTGTTTGAAGAGTCGTAAGTGCATCTTACGTTTGTCTTAAACCTTGTGCGTATGAGGATTTTTAGAATACTATTAAAAAATGTTAAATAATTTTTTAAAATTTATCATTTAATATATTTAATTTAAATATTTTAATTTTAAATCTCACGTAATGAATTTTAGATGCGAATATATAAATTACTCTTATCATGTCTGAATAGTCATATGAATTTAAATGCAGCTTATGTTTGTCTTAAACCTTATACATATGTGGATTTAAAATATTATGAAAAAATTTAAATAAATTTATTTCAAATTTATCATTTAATATAATTTAAATATTTTAATTCTAAATCTCTTGCAATAAACTTTAGACGTGTATGAATAGATTGTTCTATCTTATTATGTTTGAATAGTCGTATGAGTTTAAATGCAGCATACATTTGGTTTAAACCTTGTCCATATGTGGATTTGGAACATTATTAAAATTTTATTTAAATAAATTAACTTTAAATTTATTATTTTATATGTTTAATTAAATACTTTAACTCTAAATCCCATGCAATAAGTTTAGACGTGTATGTATAGATTATTGTATCTCATTATGTTTGAAGAATTGTATGGATTTAAATACAGCCTATGTTTGTGTTAAACCTTATGCATATGTGAATTCAAACAAATTAAATATGAATATAAAATTTATTTTTTAATATTTCTGAAAAGTATCTACAATTTATTGTCAAACAATTATAGAATTACATTGTCTTGAGTTTTTCACTGCACTCGAGGAGTATGTAAGAGCAAGATCTAAAAATTCACACATTTTCTCCCCCTTTCTCCATTCTTCATTTGATGGATAATTTTTATAGTTTGTATTTGTCAGTCTGAGAATATCAAATGCTTTTTCATATTTCAGTGCATTTTCAAGTATTAAATACGTTAAATTCCATCTAGTTGATAAATCTAACCTCAATCCATTACTAACATCAATGCTTGCTTCTTGCACACAAGCTTTAAATTTAATCATCCTCCGGTCTGACCCTCTCACAAACTTAACACTCTCCCTAATTTTATGAAGAGAGCAAAGCACCAAACATGAAAAAAATCACCATCACACAATAAGCCATTTTGCAAACGAATATGGGCTTTTAGAATACTTTGCATACTATCATTAGCAGAAGCATTATCCAAAGTGATAGAAAATAATTTCTTCTCAATCCCCCAATTCTTCAAACAATCAAATAGGATGACTTCTAATTCAGATCCAGTATGAGGAGGTTTCATTCGCCAAAAGTTGAGAATTTTACTCACTAATTTCCAATTATCATCTACAAAGTGTGCAGTCAGACAAATATATGCCTCAATGGTAGAGGTTGTCCATACATTAGATGTTAAACATATTCTGTTGGGAATTAGAGATCAAACTTTCTTCAATTTGTCCTTTTCTCTAATATAAACTTTCTTAATATCTGACACAACAATTTTCCTAAAATACATCGCAACATTTGGATTTAGATACTTTATCCATTTCTTGACCATGTCATATTCAACAAAATTAAATGGTAGATCATGCTTAATTATAACTTGTGCAAGAAGGTCACGATGTATCTTTTGATTAATTTTGTTGGTGATAGACTTTTGGTTAGACACCATATCATCCATGTTCAGATTTGATTTTGACAACTCTTTACAACCAGAAATATGACAACTTAAATGTGAAGTCTCATAATGCGTTTTGGTCTTGAAATTTTTACCAACTACAAAATCTTTTCCACAATAATTGCATGCAGCCTTATCACAACCATCCTTATCTTTTCCAATTTTTGAAAAAAATTTCCATATACATGAAATTCCTCTCTTAGTTGATTCAGTATTTCCAGAAAAGGTAGGAGGAGTTTCAGAAACTACTTCATCTTCTATATTTTGATTCGCATATGCTATGTTAGAAATCTATAAATAAAAATAAGTTTGCAAGATTCATTAATTGAAACTAACAATTGGCATAAATGGTGATGGAATTAGTATCCATATAATTAGCTCACACTTACTTATGATGTTATGGACAAGGATAGTCTCAAGACAACTTTAATCAACTTCAAAATTATGATGGTTTCACAACCTGTATATTTTTTTTAGAGAAATAAATAAATATTTCTAATAAAGAGAATAGAATTAATATATAATCAAAAAAATTATTCAATACTCAATGTTTAAAATTTAATGTACGTTATTAATTTATTAATAAAAAAATATTTATAACATTGAGTTCCAGACACACGCATATGTATTTCATTCACGGTGAATCAATTAAACTAAATAATTTGGTTTTAATCAAGTTTTGAGTAGCAATTTGGAAACCAAAACAGCAAACTATAATTAGTTAAGGAATAAGTGTTGAAACTTTAACAAAACATATAAAGAATAAAATGCTTCACTATTAAAAACTGAACTATAACTCTATCTTATTAGTTGTTTAAACAATAAAGTTAAAAAATATCATGTAATTATATTAAGCTTTTGATAATATTAAAGTATAGATCCACCATGCTAAGATGGAGCAGCCACCATTCATTATGCTCCCATTTAAAATTAGCATTTTAAATGTGTAGTTATGTCTAAGTAAGTGGCTACACTATAAACCAGAAACGGCAGGTCCAAAACAACATCAAAACCATGCCAATCAATGTGAACTTATACATCAAACAAATATTTTTAAAGTTTAGTATCCCATGTGAAATATAAAAAAGTGAACTTATACATCAAACAAGAGAGAAGCAAAGAAAGGGATTCAAAAGCCAACTCAGAGAAAGGGAAATCATGGTAGGAATTTTCCACTAAATTATGTTAGAATGTTCATATCATTTAAAAATCATATTTATTTTTATTGGAAAACAAGAGTAAAATCCAATTAGATTAACAATGGACATCAGGCTCTGTTTAAATATGCTGTAATAAAACAGATTTGCGTTGGAAAATGATAATGAAAAAAATAGGACGTTGGCATACAAGAAGGATTCCAACAAAACAATAAGGCAATGAATTCATAAAACTACAATATAAAGCCTTTGCGTTATATTTGGGAAACAAGCATGTTATATTTGTAAGTATACTATAACAAGAGAGGGTAGGATAAAAAAAAGGACCAAAACCACAAATAATGTCGTCTACTTAAGTAAAGAGTGAGCTTCACTAGTAAGGTATGGTGGAAGTTTAACCTTCTCTTTAATAATTTTCTCCTGAAGTTTCTTTTTGTTTGCGTGTGCGAATGGTGCCTACCAAATGAAACTCAACAATCAGGAAGAAAATGAATGTACACACTTTGTACCAAAGCAAAAACCCTTGGATTGGGCAAACGATTGCAATTTAGGCGTATGAGCTCCAAAAATTAGATCTCCAAGAAAGTAGAAAGCCATCAAATGCTGATATGTCTACCTTGTGTTCTTATGCAGAAACTAAATGAAATAGAAATGATTCCGAAAGTAAATTAAACCGATTCATCCAGAATTGAATTGTGAAAAAGGATTGAACCTCAATATGATCCATATTGAGATAATGCAGTTTCCCCAACTTTGTAGTCATAAGCATCTATGACTCTTTTCATTTTCTCCCCATTGCACAAGCAACCCTACCTTGGCCAAGGTTAGCTTATCTAATCAAGATTGGTAAAGATTTGATTGCCAAAGGCTGACATAATTCAATTATTCAACTTTAGGTACCTTCACACACACCCACAAGCTACACATAAATACTGATAATCGATCCAAGAGATGGCATTACCTTCCCCGTTAGCATTTCATACAATAGGATACCAACACTCCACCAATTTGTATCCTTGTATGATTTTTGGAGCCATATATTTAGTGGTTCCACACATAGAGTTAGATCTGCCTGATAAGTCAATTTCTTTTGAAAGTCTGAAATCAATTAGCATTACCTATATGGACAAGGTCATGTACTATTGACCCTATTACACACAACAATATGGTTCTGTGTAGAAGACCTTTAATCTTACTTCTGTGGTTGCTCTTCTTCCTTTTCATATTGGGCTACTATGATGGATCAAGAACCATAACCTTTTCCTATTTTGCAAGGAACAATAGAAACCCAAAGAAGGTAAAGGGAGACCACTTTCCTTTTGTTGGGGCATTGAGTCTAACGAGTTAGTGGAATGACAAATACTAAATATCATAATAGTTGAAGGCTGATCTTAATGGAAGTTATCATTTTAGTTGAAGGCTGATCTTAATGGAAGTTATCATTTTATCCTTGAGCTTATATTATATATAATAAATAAAAATTTCTAGGATACAAAATTAAAAGATGCTGCAAAGGAAAATTAGAAAACATACCCTAAAGATTAAAGTGAAATCAATCCATTGGTTGTTCTCAAAAGAGGATATTTGGTTGGCGTAAAATAATATTTGTTGATGACAAGGTGCTCCCAATTATCCTTCATGACAAGAACAACGCACCAAATACCAAATGAAAAGACAGTGATGGAGAATAAATAGAAGCTTCTGTGGTTTAGCTCGACCTAGAAATTGTTAAAGCAGGGATAAGGAAAAGTTTTCCAATGCAATGGCCCCTAATGTTGAAACAGGGAGTTGGTCTCAATACAACTAGCAGTCTCTGTAAACCTTCATTAGGATCTGAACCTAAAATTTCAGGTAGTCCAACAGAGAAAGCTATACTCTTATAGGATGTATCAGGTTTAGGTGTGGACATGGATGAATTGAAGCACACACATAAAGTTCTCCAAGTCTCTATGTGGAAACAGTTAACTCGGAGAAGAAACAAAGTGGCGTTGCAATAAGGAAGGAGATCAACAACAAAGGTCATTCATTGGAAAGGCACATTAAAGATAATTTTAACAAGAAACAAGCAAGAACAACAGAATAAAACTAAAATAAAACAAAATTTGCAGTAGTGAAGGGCAATCATCAAAACTCCAGCGAAGATTCATGTGACTTAACGGGAATCTAAACACTCCATCCATGCTCACATGTAAAATAAATTGTTACTTACCTCAAAATGAGGGAGGGAAATTGAATGCTGGAGAGTTGAGAGAGTTACAGAGGCTTGTAGGATTTAGAATACTACAAGAAACACAAAAAATTTGAAGAGAATACAAATTAAATCAGAAAATGTAAATCTAAAATAAAAACAAAATGCTTGACAAGTGCAGCTAAAATCACGAATTATGTAGTTAAGCAAAATTGAAAGATGTTTCTGGTTTCACCCTCTGTTTTTGGGATTAGGGTTCTTATTTTTTGGATAATTTTGGCTCATCCTCTATTTTTTATCTTTAAAGGTGTGAACATGAATGTTTGAAAGTGAAATGAAACCAACAAATCGGATCTTACAGGGTCAGGGTTGACCCACGGATAAGCCCCACCGGATCACTTATTTTCAGTGTCATTTTATCAGGGCTATTTTAATTGTTTTATTATCTCCAGGTTAGGGCCAACGGGATATAAAATAAATTTGGATAGGGCTATCCCCAGGGTCAAATCCCATTTTGAAAGCTCTAATAGGAAGGCCATATGGTGGATATTGTTGTGCATGGGCTTTTTATGGGTTAAGGTTTGGATGTGGTAGTATGAAGTGATTGTCAGGGTATAGAGTGAGTGGTACTTCTGTTGTTGTAGGATTATAGCTGTGAACTTTTGTTGGGGGTAAAACTTGGTGGTTGGGAAGAAGTTTTCAATTATTCTTCACCTCCAAAAGGGGTCTCTTCAGTGTTCCTCTTTTCTAATGCTTCCAGCATCTCCATCATTTGTGTCATTTTCTCCTTTAGCTGGTTAATGTCATTTTTCAAACCTTCCTACACTTGTTCGAGCTTATCCATGATTCTTGCTTAGGTGCAAGTCCTATAAGTATGCCTTGGAATATGCATTGCTATTATTGTTTTTTTTTTTTTAGAGAAAAACTTAAGGAACATTTATTAGAAAGGAAAAGGATTATTTTTCGATCGGAAGTGAAGGAGAAAGACACATTACATTCCATACTTCAAAATAGAACATAGTCTGGTACATGGTGCCAAAGAGATTACGCCATTTAGTTATGTAATACAAAACATCATAGCTAAATATGAAAAAAGAAAAGTCTTGCATCTCATCATCCCTTTCTAACTCTAGAAATCATCCTCTTCATTTTTTTAGGCATTATTTGCAAAAATGAATTAAAATTCTAATGTCTTCAAGAGTGTCGAAAGGATCCATGGCAACGTCTGCACGTCTTAACATATATGATAGGTCATCAATTGCCTCAATGTCTAAGCAAGCCAAATCCATAAAGCGTTGCATCCATTTTTCAATATCATTATGTTTGTTCTTTAGCTCGTTATCCATCTTTTGTATAGCAGTTTGGTATTCTTGAGTGATTTTTATCAATCCACATTTTTCAACGTTTATCCCTATCATACATAAAGCTGCCAACTTAGTTATCTGGTGCTCCATCTCATTTACCCTCTCTTTCAAACCAGACACCTGTTACAAAGCATTCTTTTCACTTTCCTTTGTTTTGACTAATAAATCTTACAGCTGTTTCTTTGCTACCAAGGTCGTACGTCACTCCTTTACTCTTAAGCCTAATTCTCTATTGTATGCATCAAGGTATCGCTTTCTTTTCACTGCTTTTTATCACTCTAACGCTTTGCTTTGTGCAGACATCTTCATAGGCTTATTTCTTCTCACAAATTTCTCTTTTTAAGATGGCACATGCTTGTTGTGTTTCTAAAAGTTCTTCCTCTATTTTTTTATTATTTTCTTTATTTCGTCCCAAGCAGTGAATAAGAACTGGATAGTTCGTCACCAACTTTGGAGCGATCCTCTGCAGTAGTCTTATCAGATGCAACTGATTTGTCTCCTATATTGCCTACAAACTATGAAGGGCTTGAAGTTGATTGTTTGATTTATTACCGGAATTGGTTTGTGATCAAGGATCAACATTCACCTAGCTTAACTTGACAGGGGATTTGACCTTACACCATCTCTGGATGTGATTGGCTGCACAATAGAGAACATTTAACAGGATCCAGACAGGCCATGTTGTGATTCTAATCAGGCTGTGAATCAAAGTTAAGCATTAATCTCAAAGAATTGGCTTTGGCAATTATCAATGATGTGGTTACAAAAGAGTGATAGAATGAAGGAACTTTCAAACTGATGAAGCTTGTGGTATGTAACGAAAGGTCAGGCTACAAATGTCTAGGATTGCAACAGACTCAGTGATAAGTGAATCAAATATTTCAATAGCCTTGGACCTATCCTTATAGTTGCAGAGCCTGGCCAGTTCATTTCAGTGAGGTCAAGGTTATTGTTGCATCCTCTTTATGCGAAATCATCTACTACTGTATTCCTCGTTTAAGATGTTGCCGCTTAACTAGTTTACTGAACCATGGATGATGCAAAGACCGTTGGCTATGGTAGCTGCGGCCACACTTCCGCCGTGAATTCAGAAGAAGAGGATGATATCTAGACTCATATATTTGACTTTAATGTGGTGATTTGGTTTCAATTTGGTGTTAATGCTGCAAGAACAATAAGCCATACTACAAGCAGTGAATATCAATCTTCGGTGCCTTTTTATGATCTTTCTTTGTTTTGAATCTAAATTTCTAATAGAATCAGTAATGGTTTTGCTTTCATTTCACAATTGAAGTTAGATTTTCAGAAGCAAAGTGAGATGGTCTTGCTATGAACCGATACTTAGCGAAGCAAGAGAAATAAGATGTGTGAGGAATCTAACCTGGATGAAGCAACTGTCCTTTACGGAACTGGTTCTGCCATGTAGGTCCTGAGCATGCTACCTTCCGAAAGTACCAATAGAGAGAGTGGAGAGTGAGAAAGCGAGAAGGAGCTATTCAGAGAGCAGAATTTTGGAACCGTTGTAAGAGAGAAGATTCAAGCTTGAATGAGAGGACTTCTGAAAACTTTTTTGAAAAATCCAAGAAACCTCTCTCTTCCCTACCAAAATCCTTTTTATATATGCTGAATTTCTTCTTTTTTCTCTTTTTTTTTCCTTATTTTTATTCTTTATTTTTTTTTATTAATCCTACCTACCCTAATTAATTTGTAACAACTTTCTAACTAATTTTTTTTATTTGTTTATCTTTATTTTTTATTATTTATTATTATTTTTTTTTTCTTTATTTCTTTTCTTCTATTTTTTTTCTTTCTCATTCTTTTTCTTGCTATTATTATTTTTATCTGTTCTATTATTATTATGTTTCTATGTTATTTTTACTTACTATAATTTAATTGATTTTGGAGCAAAAATTTGTTTCGTACATTATAAATATAATTTTAGTCTCGCACATAATTGGGTGTTCACAATGTAATAGAATAAATCATTGTCCATCCTAAGATTTGCACAACAAACACTTATTTACAACAAACTAGTGGAAAGATAAGAAAAGTAATAAAACACAAAGAAATAAGGATGAACAAATTGCACAAATCAATTAAATGGCTTAACTCTTTAAAGTTCGTCCCCAACAGAGTCGCCATTTGTCATAATCAAGTTCATGATAAATGACGAACAATGTTTATTTGGAAGGAAATTTATTTTTCATAAAAATATTAGCACCTTATTCGTTCATCCAAAAGAATGATATCCTTAATTAAGTTGTGTAACAAATTATTCCTAAATTTAAATAAATAAAAAACTCCAAGCATACAAAAAAATAAAGCAAAAGCAAATTTATGAATGAAAAAAGACAACCTGAATATAATAAAGAAATAAAAAAATATTTACATACATAAAAGAAAACCAAATAAATATGTACAAAAATAGCCTTACAAAACCTTAAATTTAGATCTTACGTATTTCTGGATGCGATGAGAAACTCAAGGCAACGTAGTTCTATAGATTTAAATTTTTTAAATAAAAAATTTGTTGAGAAAGTAAAAGGAATTTTTTTCAAAATTAAACTTGACATATATGATCATTTTAAATTAAAAAAGAAAAAACCATGTTATTAAAATATAAAAAATAAAGAAAGATTTTTTGTAAAGGCTTAACATTTAGTACAATAAATTACAAAATTTAAATAAGGTAATGAGGTATATACACTGTTTTTATTTTTAATACTCTAAATTCATATATGTACGGAGTTAAAGACAGCAAATAACAATACTGTAAATCGTTAGGTTTCCAAAAAAAATGTGATGATAAATGCATTACACATACAAATTTATAATTTTTTGCATGAGATGTAGAATTAAATTACTTTTAATAAAAAGATTAATTAAAATATTTAAATTAAAAAATATTAAGTCCATATATGCATTAAGTCCAAGACAACAGACAATTGCGATGTAAATTTTTATGATTCCAAAAACATATAATGGTAGAGACATTACTATACACAAATTTGAGGTTCGTTGTATGAGATTTAGAATCAATTTTTTTTAATAAAAAAGCTTAATTAAATTTTTCAATAAATAAAGATCCTAAATCTATATATGCACGCAATTTAAAATAACAAATAGTTGCAGTCCAAAATTCTTACAATTCCAAAAAAAGGTGATGGTAAAAGCATTACTCTTACAGATTTAAGGTTTATCGTATATGATTTAAAATTAAATTATAAATATTCAAGAAAAAAGAAGACTTATTTCACTAACAAATAAATTATACTTTATGTGAAAAAAAAGTATAAGAATAAAAATAATGCATGTATAAGGAAAGATATAAAGGTAAACTATTTACTTAGGCATAGTATAAACATTGATTTAAAATTTAACAATAAATAATCTATTCTAAACTTACTCCATGATTTTTCAATAAAAAAAATATATCAAAATAAATTTGGTTTCACCTTTTTTTTTATTTTAAGGTTTAATAATTTTTATATTTTATTATTTTTTTAAAAAACTTTAAATAAATAATTAATTAATTAAATAAAATGAAAATGAAAATATCAAGAATTTTTTTATTTTATCATTCTCAATTTTAATAATTTATTATGAATCTACTTTAATAATTAGATAAAATTATATATTAAAATTTTTTGATTTTATAATTTTTTTAAAATTAAAAATAATTTATTTTAAATCTATTTTATAAAAGATTAGATAAATTTAATATAAAAAAATTATTTTGATTATTTTAAAAAAATTAATAAAAATTTATGTTAAATTTAATCTTTTTTTTTTTGGCAAATGTTGGGCTCAAGATATAGAGAACGTTAAACATGAAGGTGAAAATGACTATTAAAATTTGAACCCAAAACCTTTAAGCTACTTTGGGTGATCCAACCACTATTATATTTAATAATTACAATTAATTGCACCAAATTTATTTAATTATCACCTAAATGAACGACATATTTTGGTGAAAAAGAAATGCAAAACCCTATTCTGATTAAACTTGAACGACATTTAGGGTTGGGATTTGACATCAAGTAAGATGGGGCATAGCTATTGTCACTGTGGATGGAAGAAAGGAGAGAGAGCTTGACAGGCAACCATAGCCTCAATGACATTAAGGAAAGGTGAGAACTAAGGTTCAGTCGTTGTGAGAGACGACATCACAGTAGTTGGGTAGCCAGTTGTGTGGAGGTTCTGGCTGCTGCATGGAAGAAGGGGGAGTTCAGGGAGTTAGGGGAAGAAAAGGGAAACTGCCATCGTTGGGAGATGCAGCATCGTAGGAGAGAGAGAGAGAGAGAGAGAGAGAGAGAGAGAGAGAGAAAGAGAGAGATCTAATGGGGGAAAGCGAAGAAAAAGACTAGGGTTTAAGCCCTAGAGAGAGATCTCCAATGAGAGAAAGAAGGTCTTCCTGTCATCACTTACGGTGGTCGGAAAAGAAGAAGATGATGGCAGTCGGAGATATGACTGGTGAGGCATGAGGTTGAGCTTGCAAAAACCAGGGACGAGAACGATGTGGCACAGGTTGAGCCTACAGATGCCAATGAGGAATTATGGCAACGACCATGGTGGACTATGAGTGAACGCATCAATTTTTAAGGTAAGGAGTAGAACTATGTTTGTTAGTCTTTAATCTGAAATTGAAAAATTTAATGTCTAATTGTAATTTTGCTATATTTTGGGGAAACATTTCTATGTTTGGTTGAATTTGTTGGTTAGAGAATGAAATCATGGTCGTTGATGGCCAATGTGGTGTCTATTGGTGACCTATTGGCAAGAGGAAGAAAAAATCAAAGCAAGATAAGCTTAGGATTTTATAAGATAAACTTAAGATTTTATTATGATTTTTTCTTGATTATGGAGTTTTTTTTTTTTAAATTTGTAACAAATACAAATAGGAAGAAAATGATATGAGCATGTGTGTATGTTGATTTTGATCATTTTTTAAAAGATATTAGCATTATGATGAGCATAAAAATAAAAACTTTAGGCATAATTTCTAGATGAATCAAACTGAGCAAGCATCATATTTCAATCAAATTAAAAGCATGGCTTTATGTAATAAGAATTGAAAACTGACCTTAGTGAGCAAAAGTGTCAAACTGGATAAGATAATATCTTTCACCAAAGAGTTTTCGGACAAGCGAAATTTCTTAGAGAATGAACAACCCCCTAAAAAAATTTTAAGGTTCTATACTATAGCACAAAGTTATCAAATTTCTGCTCAACAAAGAGCATTTTCCTTCCTACATTTTGCACTCATTATTTTGGGCATTTTGATTTCTAAATATGTGCGCAGCCACCCAATCTATCTCATTTGTATTTGTGTTTTAAAATGCTTTTTAATTTCATACTAAGATTTTGAAAACTTAGGCTACCTATGATTGTTGTTGGTTGTTATTGCTACTCTTTTGCTGGATTCTGAATTTCTGCTTGCTTTGCTTTTTTTTGATCGCTCATTTTTTTTCCTCTTTTAAATTTTATGAAAAAAATAGGATAAAACATGATGTTCATTGTTGGTATAAAACGTGTGAAGACAAGTGCACCTTATCGTTTTATGAAGTAAAGAATGAGTAAGAGTATCGTCTCCACAGGGATTTGGTTCAAATACTGAATTCCTACTAGTCCATTAGTTGAACTCAGTTATGGGGTCACGTAGATAACGTAATTTGAAGCGTGTAGGCAACGCAAACAGAAAAATAACAAGATTCACAGATTCTGTCACTAATCTGGAACTCTGTTCCAGTACGCATGGAATACTTCAAAATACATTCAGAACTATCTAATACTCGATGGACAATCTGAATGGGTAAGAAGGAAAAGAATGGAAGGTGTTACGGTTGGATTTCACCAAAACTTTCCCTATGTAATCCTTGATCATTACGTATACTTAAGATAAACGGTAGTTGAAGATCGAATTCACGAATTAGTGATTGAAGGTCAATCCCTTGACTCAGCAATCCTTCACAGCAAATTAGGAATCCTAATTCCTTAGCAATTCCTAATTTACAGTGAGCCTTACGTTCAAGAATTTAAACGATCTCACAAACGTGAACCTCTATCCCTAGAGCCCTCACAGTTATGTTATTCAATCCCAGTTCCAATTCTAAAACCAATTTCCCAATTGCGAAAAAGAATTTTGGTTCAATTTATAAGTGGCCAAGTCATAAAATCATTAAGCAAAGAGATGAATAATCAACGTTAAAGGAAAAAAATCTTAGATAAATGCAAAATCTGGGTTACATAAGGTCAGTTTAGGATCAATCCTTCCCCAACAGGGACTCAGTTACACATAATGAAGAAGAAGAAAACAGGGGAAGAAGAGAAAGTCATGATCATGGCAGCACGCTGCAGATGCACTTCGCCCTCCACCCTAGGGTTCTTTCTTCACCCAGAACAGAACCAACGTTCAGGAAAACGACGGCTATTGCTTCTGGATTTTTTTTCTCTGGAGATAGATTTATGGATAGAGTGGATGATTGATTGATAGATGCTCTGCTTTCGTTCTGTTCTAGGTTATTTATAGCTATTGGTCTATAGCGTCGCATGTCCAACGCGGTGCGATTGACAGATTGCCCATTTTCCTTCAAAACTTCATGTATTCCACGTGAGTCCAGTTACGTTGCCAACGCAGAATCCTGTAACAGATTGCAGAAATTAAAACATATCAGATTTACGGGAATTTAACCTCCAAAAGGCTCTAAAATTGTATTTTTCAGATTATGCATGGTTTATTCAGTTTTATGTCATTTTCTCCTGTTTTAATGGTGTTCTATGCTTCAATTACTTGCAGTTATATTGAATTATGTTCCAAATAAGTGTCTTATTGGACACTTATCACAACCCCAAACTTGAACTCTTTCTTGTCCTCAAGCAAGCATTAAACTATAGGAACATAATTAATTCTGGATAACTCACAGCATGCATATCATTTCCCTCAAGTGTATTTCACTCCCCTTCTTCACTCCAACTTGCATCAATCAAAATTTTCAAAGATACTCCATCAAGCATTAGGAATAAAACAAGGGTAATTACAGATTCAGAATATAACATGAAATTATGAGTAACACAATGTTTATATCATGGTTACAACAATTTTGCTATTAAGGAAACATGGCCTGGACTTGCAAACTCTCATACGGTTAAGTGTTTCACTCTTTCTCTCAAGTGTTTGGGTTAGGTGTTTCTCTCTATGTCTCCAAATCAAAATTCCATTACCATATGCTTGCCCCTATTCTCTATCTCTACCAATGAGTCACATGCTTACATAAATCAAAAGGTCTTATAATGGGTTGTAACGTGGCTTAGGTGAAAGGTGGGTGGAATTTTGGGAAGTGGGTTTATTTAAGCCAAAGAAACTATGAGAGGGTTGGAGAATTAACTTTCCATTAGTTTGGAGATGCAAGATCACCCCCATAGAGGTGTGTTCTTATTTTCAATGTTTCTTTGCCCTATTTGGGTATTCGAACCCTTTTTTTTTTTGGGGAACCCATTGCCACTTATATTACTACTGACACCCTTAACCCCAAACTTAGAAATATTGTTTGCCCTCAAGCAACCCTAAACTTAGAATTGTTGTTTGTCCTCAAGAAATTCCAAACTCACGTGTAAAACTCAACCTAAGATACAAACAACCTTCTCCTAGTTCCTTTGGTTAGGCATATTCATGATTTTTTTCACAGTCTTGGCTGGAAGTGAGCTAATCAAACACAAGAAATTGGGTATAAGGCTCAAGGGGCTAAACAACGGACAAGAATACAAGGTGGGTCATTTGGTCAAGTAGGTGCATATCAAAGAAATGCCTTAATCCTGTTTATGCAAGCATTTGATATTAGATTTCAACTAAGAAACAGGGCATGTTCTGAAATGAAACTCAATTTGTGACCATGCTCACACAAACGAAATAAGTGTTGAGGCCCAACCGCTCACAGGCAATTTGTGCAAGCCTAGAACGTGTATTACAAATTAATTGTTGCAAACCATAACAGAACAGCAAAGTAATTCTCATTCAATCATGCTACATTCTGCATCATGCAAATGAATATTTAGGGACTGTACAATCTCTCCCTGCTGTGGAGAATGAGGTTCTATTAAAAGTGATGCTCATTGGAGAGGGAGAAGGAATGATGTAAAAGGTTGGTTTGAGTGGTGGGATTGAGAAAACCCCTGCACTGTGCTTATTCAGTGGGTGCACTCGCTGTGAATTAGCAAGGTGATGCTTTGCTTAGCCCAGATGCGTTGGGCATGCAAAGGTCAATTGCGTTGGTAACGTAACTGGGCAGAATACAGATTCATGTGAATTCATTTTAAATTCTGCATAATTGATGTATCAGCATTCTAACAGTACTGTAGTAGTTAGAGTTAGGGTTCCTTATTAATTCTAATGCATAATTCACTGTTTAAGGTTAATTGGAAAGATCTCACCAATATGTAACACAGCAGTGTGTTGGCAATACTGTCTTATGCCTGAATTTTACACTGTGTTGTGTCATGTGCCTTGCAGTAGTACTGGTTTATCCCAATTTCCTTTAACCTCATACATGGTTTCGATGTGAGTTAGAGTTGTATGCTTAGGTTGGTGTACACTCAGTGTGTGTGTAGTACCTAAACAATCCACATAGGCAACGCACCATGTTAGAGTTAGTGTTTTCAGGTAGGATTGTAACAGCAGTTAATTCATACGTAGTATTCACAGAGCTGGTACAAGATTGGCCTGATTACAAAAAAAAAATTGAAAAATTGAGAAGAGAAAAAAACTCCTACATACTAAGTCCTAGAATTTCTGTTTCAATTTCATGGGGAAGATTATCATATACAACTTGCTTAATCTTCGTCCATGTCATTTCTTCCTGCTGACCCTCCTTCACTTTCACTATCTTCTATGTTGATCCACTGCGGGGCTTGTTCCTCGGGTTCATCTGAGAGGTCTTCATCAGGCAACCCTACATGTCTCCCAATTTTCTCGAGGAGTCGTTGAGTTTTCTTCGTTCTTCTGTTGACCTTCTGCAGGTATCTGTGCAGCGCCTCCACCCGACTTTCTAATTGGCGGTTGGAGGCTTGCTGTGCCAGCAACATCTCCTTCTGTTCAGTCAGCATCTCATATATCTTGGGTGGCAGAGGTGGTCCAGGTTTCCTCCGAGGAGCTGGTTCCTGTTCAGTGAGAATATGCTGCTCGATATACGTTTTGTTGAGTGTTGCTTGCGGGGGAACTTTGGTTCATCCTTCAATATTCACCCCCTGGCTCTGGCATAGAGCAGCTATTAAGCTCGGGTATCCGAGAGAGGCCTTCGGTTTGTGAGCAATCTCTTCCATTTCCTAAGCAATGATGGTGCCCAAGTTCAGGGGTTCAGACCGCATGATTATCCAAACTAAGACAACCCTATTCTTGGCTACGTCATTTGAATGGAGTAGGGGCAAGATATTGGATTACCCAAAGGTGCACCAAATCTTTGCCATGGGCACCAAATATGCCTTCCTCAATGATTTTCCGTCTCCAGATTTGTCTTTCTTTTCGTCCCATCGTGCTCCGGGGACGCATAGTACCTGCAGTGAGCCTTCTTTATCCACCGGGGTATCTTTCAGCTCGTTGTACTTGCAGTCTCTTCTGGAGACGTTAACCCCCAGCAGCTCGTTGATCACCTGGGGTTTAAAGGAGATGGTCTTTCCCCTCACGTAGGAGGTGAATCTCGTTTCTGCCCTGGTCATCACCAAGTTGGCGTAGAATTCCTTGGTTATTTCCTCATAACCTTCTCCCGCCAAGCTGCACAGTTTGTGCCATTTCCTGTTCTCCATCTCCTTGGTGATTGAGGGAAACTCCCCCCTCTTCAGGCTGATCCTTCGGTCCCCCACGATGGAGCTTCCTTTGAGGTTATCAAACCGCTCCTCGTTATCAGCATACTTGAACCGGTGGGTGTCCTCAGCCCTTGATTTTCCTCGGAGGGGTGCTGCGGGGGTTGTCTTGATGCACATTTTCCTTGATGCTGATTCCATTCTGAAAAGAAAAGAAACCCCAGTTAGCGAATATGGTAGAATGCAGCAGTTTTATTACCTTTCACTACGTCTGTGAAGATTTTCGTGTGCTTGAAAATGGAAGCCACAGGTCTTTGTTTGTTTCACTCGTTGTTCATTACAATGTTGCCCTGTTGATTTTTCCGAGCATCTCCACGCATGCAAGCTCAGGCATCCCCACATTATGCGATTTTGGACTTACCTTCCTCTGTAGAGCTAGCCTACTTTTGTGCACGGAGTTGGTAACCACGAAATGGAGAGGAAGAAAGAGGAAAAAGAAAGACTTTCATACCTTGGTTCTCTTGATTATGGGCTGTGAAAAGACTGTTGTCTAAGTAGAAGATGAAGAGTGAGTTGAGTGAGCGTTTTCAGAGGGTTTGGTGAGTGGACGTTACTTACCTGTTTCCTTTTTATAACCGTTGTGTGGGATACGAAAGGTCTCGTGTTTGGAACAGATTAGGTCAAAACCTTTTACCTTCCTTGCCTTGTGAATTCTTTTCTGGGTTGGCCACGCGGTAGCACTACACTGATAGGTCACTCTTTGAATCTACATTTGGCAACCCCAAACTTGCTTCCTGCTAGTCATTTACTCTACTTGTTTAAATTCCATCCCCTTGGCAGGAATGAACAGATATAGAAATATATATATATATATATATATATATATTTATTCATATTTTTTTTAGGGAAGGAAGTTTGTATGCTCTGTGATATGGTGACCCTTGCTGAGTTAACTGTCTGGTACTGTCCTCGTTTGTTGTGTTGGCAACGTTGTTGGCATAGTGTCCTGTTTGTTTCAGCCAATTGAATTGTTTTTTTATTTTTTTTTTCTATGTTAGATCACACATTCAACACACTAGGTTAGATTTGGAGTTAGGGTGCCATGTAGATAACACAAATTTCTATGTTCCTGAATTTATAATCAACTTGTAATACAAGCACGACAAAAAAACTAAATAAATAGGAGCAAAAAAAAAACAAAGAAAAATTTGAATAATTAAAACTGGTTGCACCAAGATTACTGTAGTTAACTAAGAAGGGGGAAGGACCAAATCCTATCCATGTCTATCAGTCTTCTTCCATCTGGGCTATGGTTGCTGGTCCAGCTTTACTCTCAACGTCGTCCAAGTCAGCCCACTGCAATATCAATTCCTGTTCGGCATCAGAGATCTCTTGCTCAGTCATACCTATCCTTCGTCCGATATTTGTTAAGAGCTTCCTGTTGGCCTTCGTCCCCAGATGGACTTTCTGTATATTTCTGCGTGTGACCTCGACTTGCTTGCCTAGGTGGCGCACAAGGAGGTGTAGTTCACTCAGACGCTCGGTCTGCTCCTTGAGCATCTCGCAAATTCTTGGTGGAATCTGTGCCTTGCAGAGGACGTAACGCCCAATGTAGTCTTCGTCCAAAGTGGGATGAGGATCCACTCGGGTACAACCCACGATCTTGACTCCCTGCGCTTCGCACAGGGCCGTGATAAGGCTGGGATATCTCAGGGAAACGGAGCACTTTCGAGCAGTGCTCTTCATTTCTCGAGCGATTATTTAGGCAATGTCCACCTCGCAGGATGTCATCAGCATCCAGAGCAGGACCGCCCGCTTGTTGTTTACTTCATTGGAATGAAGCATTGGCAGCAAGTTCGACTGCACGAACGTGTACCAAATTTTGGCTACCGGTTTTAAGTTAGTCTTGTGCAAGGACTTCCCGTCGTTGGAGCCATCTTCTTTCAACTCTCATTTGGCTCCTGGTATACAAAGTACCCTTAGAGATACCGGTTGGTCTATTGGAGTACTTCTGTGATGCTGATACATGCATCTGAATATGGAGGGTCTGACCTCCAGCAGGTCCCTTATTACTTGCGGGGCGAAAGAGATCGTCTTCCCACGAACGTAAAAGGTGTAGTAGTCCTCTGCCTGAGTCAATGCCATGTTGGCATAGAACTCTCGAGTGATTTCTTCATATCCTTGGCCGACCAAGTTGCATAACTTCTCCCACCGTCTGTCTACGATTTCGTTCTCAATTTATGGGAACTCCCGAGTGCGTAGTTTCAGTTTTCTATCCCCTACTATGGGGTTTCTCTTGAGTGTTCTGTATCTTTCCTCATTTTCCGAAGATTGGAATCTTTGCACATTTGCTACCATGGCTGGAGCTTTGGAGGGGGAAGCCATTAGAAAGTTGTTGTGCTTGTGAAGTAGAGTGGCAGTTTATGCGGGAAAGTGAGGAGTTGCAATGAGAGGATTCGACTGGGTTTTGATGGGGGTTATGGTCACTTAGATACTCTCTTTATATTCAGACGTGGGGGATATGAAGAGTCTAGTGGTTGGGTGACAGTTTGGAAAATTTAATGCTGACTTATGCTTATAGATTAATTTAATACTTTTCCTGAGTGTCCTTTCCTTTTCCTGTTCTGTTCTGATGCTAGTGCGTTGGCTACGCACTTGCGTTGGCATGTACTACATAATCCTGTATTTCATCATAGGACTGAATTTGAGTTTTGGTTTTTGTACCCCTTATTCGTTTGGTGTCTCTTGGTCCATTTTGGGTTTCACTTCTTTAATCTGCAGAAAAATGGAAAAGTAAAAATCACTAAGATAAAATAAATAAATAAAAGTATTTTACACTACTTCCAAGGGTTGCCTCCCTTGCAGCGCTTGTTTAACGTCTCTAGCTTGACAGTTTGAGATTCAGTCAAGTGACTGAAGGGTGCAGGTAGTCTTCTCCCTGCTGATTTCACCTCCATGATAGTGCTTGACACGCTGACCATTGACTTTGAAGCTTCTTTGGGACTGCATATCTTCAAGGGTGATGACACCATAGTCTGAAACTTCTTTAATCACAAAAGGACCTGACCACTTGGACTTCAAATTTCCTGGAAACAATTTAAACCTGGAGTTGAACAGCAAAACCAGTTGTCCAGGTTCAAAGACTCTATGTTTGATCAGTTTGTCATGCCATTGTTTGGTCTTTGCCTTGTAGATCTTTGCGTTTTCATAGGCATTGAGGCGAAATTCCTCTAGTTCATACAATTGTAACAATCTATTCTCTCTGGCTGTGTTGGCATTGAAATTGAAAAATTTGGTTGTCCAATACGCCTTATGCTCAAGTTCCACAGGTAAGTGGCAGGCTTTCCCAAAAACCAGCTGGTATGGAGACATACCAATCGGTGTTTTGAAAGTTGTTCTATAGGCCCAAAGTGCGTCATCTAACCTGTTTGCCCGGTCTGTCCTGGAACTGTTCACAGCCTTCTCCAGGATCCTCTTTATTTCTCTGTTGGAAACCTTAACTTTACCATTACTTTGTGGGTGATACGCTGTGGTAATTCTGTGCCTAACGCCATATTTGCTCAGAACTGCTTCTAGCTGCTTGTTACAGAAATGCGTTCCCCCATCACTGATTAGAATGCGTGGGACACCAAATCTGGACAGTATGTGCTTCCTCAGAAATCTTATTACAGATTTAGCATCACACGTGTGTATAGGGACAGCTTCTACCTATTTTGACACATAGTCCACAGCTAGCAGTATATACTCATTAGAGTATGAGACAGGGAATGGTCCCATGAAATCTATGCCCCGCACATCAAACAGCTCCACTTCTAAGATGTTAGTGAGAGACATTTCATCTCTCTTTGAGACATTTCCGCTGCGTTGGCAGGCATCACACGCAACAGTAAAATCTTTGGCGTCCTTGAATAATGTAGGCCAAAAGAATCCGCTTTGCAGCACCTTGGCTGCTGTCCTTCTTCCATTGAAGTGGCCTCCATAGGCTGAGCTATGGCAGTGCCAAAGGATGTCTTTTTGCTCTTCACGTAGGACACACCTTCAGAGTAATCCATCCACACCTCGTTTGTATAGGAAGAGTTCATCCCACAGATAAAATTTACTATCATGGTACAACTTCTTCCTCTGCTGCCAGGACCATTCATTCGGGATAATCTGCGCAGCTTTGAAATTCGCTATATCTGCGGACCATGGTGCAACAGCAATAGCCAACAGCTTCTCGTCTGGAAATTCCTCGTTGATTAAGACTTTCTCATCTTCTATGATTTGTGTAGGCAACATGGATAAATGATCAGCTACACCATTGTCCTGGCCCTTTTGATCTTGGATTTCAAAATCGAATTCTTGGAGGAGTAGGATCCACCTGATCAGCCTCGGTTTTGCCTCCTGTTTTGACAGTAAATGTTTCAAAGCAGCATGGTCAGTATACACAATTACCTTGGTACCAATTAAATATGACCTGAACTTGTCAAAGGCGTAGACTACGGCTAGCAGCTCTTTTTCATTTGTTGTGTAGTTCAACTGCGCACTATTCAACACCTTGCTAGCGTAATATATGATATGTAGTTTCTTGTCCTTCCGCTGTCCTAGTACTGCACCGACAGCAAAATCACTTGCATCACACATGAGTTCAAATGGGAGACTCCAATCTGGTGCTGCAAGTATGGATGTTGTGATTAATTGTTCCTTAAGTGCATTGAATGCCTCCAGACATGCCTCATTAAAGTTGAATTCAACATCTTTTACCAAGAGGTCGCACAGGGGTTTGGAAATTTTGGAGAAGTCTTTGATGAATCTCCTATAGAATCCAGCATGCCCGAGGAAACTCCTCACTCCTTTTTCATTTACAGGAGGAGGGAGTCTCTCAATGGCTTCAACCTTGGCTTTATCAACTTCTACACCCCTTGATGACACCTTGTGTCCCAAGACAATGCCTTCTTGCACCATAAAGTGACATTTCTCCCAATTGAGCACTAAGTTGGTTTCCTCGCATCGTTTCAGTACACACGACAGGTTACTCAGGCAATTGTCATAATTAGAGCCGAACACTGAGAAGTCATCCATGAAGACTTCAATAAAATTCTCCACAATGTCAGAGAAAATAACCAGCATGCACCTTTGAAATGTAGCTGGTGCATTACACAGCCCAAAAGACATCCGACGATATGCAAATATTCCATAAGGACAAGTGAAGGTAGCTTTCTCTTGGTCCTTGGGATCTACCACAATCTGGTTGTAACCAGAGTATCCGTCCAGGAAACAATAGTAGGCATGCCCAGCTAGTCTCTCCAGCATCTGATCCATGAATGGAAGAGGGAAGTGATCTTTTATGGTGGACTCATTGAGTCTTCTGTAGTCAATACACATACGCCAACCAGTCACTGTCCTTGTAGGAATAAGTTCATTCTTCTCATTAGGGATCACTGTTATCCCTTCTTTCTTAGGTACAACCTGAATTGGGCTGACCCAAGAGCTATCGGAGATTAGGTAGATAATACCTGCATTCAATAACTTAAGGACCTCTTTCTTCACAACCTCTTTCATCCAATACCTGCATCCAATGTGGCTGTTCAGTAGGATGCTTCATAGCTTCAAACACATTGAACGTTACCTTTTCATCCTACACTCTCAGCATCAATTGCCCTTGCTGCACATCGATAAGCGCTCGTCCTGTAGCAAGGAATGGTCTTCCTAGGATCAATGGAATTTCAGCATCTTCCTCCATGTCCAACACCACAAAGTTAGCTGGAAATATGAATATGTCTACCTTGACCAAGAGGTCTTCCACAACGCCATACGGATGTTTAATTGATGATCAGCCAGTTGGAGGCACATCATGGTAGGCTTCACCTCCTCTATTTCCAGTTTCTTCATTATGGAAAGAGGCATCAAGTTGATGCTAACTCCTAAGTCACATAATGCCTTGCCGATCTGCAAATTCCCAATGGTGCAGGGAATTGCAAAAGATCCTGGATCCTTCAACTTCTAGGGGAGCTTCCTTTGAATGATGGCACTGCATTCTTCTGTGAGAGCTATGGTTTCATCTTCCTTAAGCTTCCTCTTCTTGGACAACAACTCCTTCATGAATTTCGCGTAAGAGGTCATTTCTTCCAGTGCTTCAGCTAGTGGTATGTTGATTGCAGTTTCCTGAATATATCCAGGAATTTAGAGAACTTTCTCTCTTCCTGTTGTTTCTTCAGCCTTTGAGGAAAGGGGACATTTGGCGTTGCCGACGTAGCTTTTTCCCCGTTCGCCACGACTTCCTCAAACAATTGCTTTTTGGTTTTTCTCACTGGCCTGTCATGGAAGTCCTTCTTCTGTTCTTCCTTTGCTGCTGATTGTGGATTGGCTGCTGGTTCTCCTCCAGATTGCACTTCTGTTTCAGTTCTGGATGGTTGGTTTGCTGGATCAGCAGCATCATTGGTTTGTATGACTACGTTTTCTGTTGTCTTTGGTATTTTGGGTAGCTTTGGTTCTATCATCTTTCCACTCCTTGTTGTGATGGCATTGTACTGCTCCTTAGGATTCACCGTTGTGTCGCTGGGAAAATTCCCAGTGTTTCTTTCTGTGAGTTGTTTGGATAACTGTCCCACTTGATTCTCCAAGTTCTTGATGGATGCTTAAGTGGCTTGCATGAACTGGCTGAGTATATTCCCCAAGTCTGCAGAGTTGTCTTGTGGTTGGTTTGTCTGATGTTGGGTAGGCTGCTGCTGCGCATACTGTCTGCTCCTCCTAGAGTTGTTCTGGTTCCTGAAATTAGAATTGTAAGAGTTAGAGTAAGGAGGATACTTAGGCCTTTGTGGCTGGCCCATATAGTGCACTTGTTCCTTGCTGGAGGTTGCTGTTATGTCTGTGTCACAGCATCCGTTTTCATGTTCACCCCCACAAAAGTCACATTTCAGGACTTGTGCTGGTTGAGGGGTTCCTACGTTGAAGACATGTAGCTGTTTTGTCAAAGCCTCCAGCTGCTGTGAGATCAACTTGTTCTGAGTAAGTATTGCAATTTGTGTGTCCAACTCCAGCACACCTCTCTTGGGAGCACTTCTGTCAGTTGGTGATTGGTACTCATTAGAGGTCATTATTTCAATCAGCTTCATGGCTTCCTCTGCAGTTTTAGTATTCAGAGATCCTCCTGCTGAGGCATCTATGATGAGTCTTGTGGCTGGCTTGACTCCATTGTAGAAAATGTGGACTTGATGGACATCGGAGAAGCCATGGTGTGGAAACTTCCGCAAAAGCTCCTTGAACCACTCCCAAGCCTCAAAGAGTGATTCTCCTTCCTTCTGACCAAAACAGAAGATCTCTTCTCCCAACTTGTTGTATTTTGAGGGTGGGAAGTACTTCATGAGGAATTTGGATACCAATTCCTCCCAGGTGGTGATACTTCCTCTTGGTTGGGTTTGCAACCAATACTTGGCGCGGTCTGTTAAAGAGAACGGGAATAGCCTCAATCTGATTGCTTCGTCAGAGACTAAAGCTAGATGGAGGAGTGCTGGTTTGATTTCAAAGTTGTTGGCAGCGATCGGTGGTCTCACGATACTAGCGCTACAACCTGCAGAATTTGGGATAGCATACTCTCCCAACGTAATTCTCCTGTTAAGCTGGTGTTCCTCCATGATAGAGTGATGCACAGGGTTTTCTTCGCTGGTCCCTTGCAGTCTCTGTTGCTCTTGTTGCGCCTTTCGTAATCTCGTTTTCCTTCGGTTTCTTCTTGCGAGCTTTTCAATCTCAGGATCAAAGATTGACAGATTGCCCATTTTCCTTCAAAACTTCATGTATTCTACGTGAGTCCAGTTACGTTGCCAACGCAGAATCCTGTAACAGATTGCAGAAATTAAAACATATCAGATTGACGAGAATTTAACCTCCAAAAAGCTCTAAAACTGTATTTTTCAGATTGTGCATGGTTTATTCAGTTTTATGTCATTGAATTATGTTCCAAATAAGTGTCTTATTGGACACTTATCATTCATAAATATAATTGGGAATTCATTTTCGCTCATAATTTGAGAACACTCTCAACTTTCCTATCATACTCATAACTTTCACCTCCTTTGATTTTTAAGATTTTGTGGGATAAGCTACTTAGCCAACCCTTTGCTTTGTGTTGGAATTAGGAACTTTAGTATTAATTGAGGGACCAAGAGGGTTGAAGAGCGATTTCATATAATATTTATTAGAGGTGATATATTGTGATGATAAAACAAGTATTATCTTCTATTTAGTTTTCATTTTTTGAGATAGTTTAGTAGCAAGAGTGTATGAAGGTATTGAGTAAAAACGCAAAGATAGGAAATTCATTACAAAAGATATGATTTCATAGAAGGAACTAAAGTTCCTATTTATAATATTTTACAAAACCAACTAACTAATCAAACAACTAACTATATAAACTAAATTAATTTCTTTTCTTTAATATCCTCTCAAGCTAGTAATAATGCACCATTATCAAGTTGAAGCTACAAGAATCAAAACTTTAAATATTCACCAATTGTTATTTACTTGGCATTGTTTTGATAATAAACAAGATTATCAGTAATAATCTCCTATGCACTGTAACCAAGCAAGGTAGGCAATAGGATTTGTTATCAATCCAATACTAGTGCTAAAGTTCCACCTTGCATATTTTTGACATGGAAAAAGAAACCTAAAAATGGCCTTCAGTCAGGGTGCTAGTTCATCCATATTAGTTGTTATAAGTAAATTTGGGTTAGTTGAAATTTTCTCTAAATTTCCATATCTCTAGCAAGCATAAAGTCAAAAACAGTGTATGCATCTCTCCATTCCCTACTATCAGCGAAGCTGATAAAGAATTCTGGACCAGAACCAACCCATGCAACAGATCCTCTTCTTTTGGTAAGCCTATAATTCTTAATCCCTCTACAATATTTCCCTTCTTCTTGGATATTTCCTATAGCAGCAAACATAATATTTTGTGTTGGAGCACCCCCCAACTTGGATAATGCTCCAACTCAAGAAGGGTTCTGAAATTTTTGATAGTTTTTGAAACGATATCGTTGAAAAACATGATCTTATCTTCTAGCTATTTACCAATGGTGGTTGTTAGAAATGGATTTATGTCACCTTCTTGATCACCTTGCTGAAAATCATCGGAGTAACATCTTGTGTTGCAGTTTTTTCCAATATAGGTATGGCATAAGGTTATTCTATAATGAGCCTATCACATTCTTTGATCAAATTGGCAAATCTTAATTTATCTTCAACCAATGAAGCAACTATATTAGTCTCGTATTTCTTAAGATTTACGAAAGTAGTACCTTTCCAAAAATATATCGTTGATAGAGAGATTTTACTCAATTACCTTTTTTGCATCAATGGTAGTCTTGATGAAGTTATTGAGTTTGATGTTGGCTTGGGTTGTATGACCATTATAAAAAAAATTCTAAAATAAAAAAGGATTAACTTATGCTAGCCATTCCAAACCTTTTAAAGGATTGACGTTACATAAATACAATAGGTTAAACTTATTTTCTTTTTTTATCAATCTTTATAGATGAGAAATGATGAAATGAGTGAGAAGACAAGAAAGGGGTGAAAGATGGAAAAACTTGAGGTAAAGGAACTTGGACTAGAAAAAGTGATGGTGGGCTCCATTAATGCTCTATTGGAGTTTTAATACCATCTTAATTTTGAGATAGTTGGTTTGTAAGAATGTAGGAAGAAATTGAGCCAAAATACAGAGAGAGTAAATTTATTATGAAAGACATGATTTCATACAAGTTAAAGCTCCTATTTATAATGTTCTACAAAAATAACAAACTGATTATAACAAACTAAACTAATTTTTTATCTTTGATATTATATTAATAATTCTAATTTTTTAATAAAAAAATAAAGTGTAGTTAGCGGTAAGTGTCAAATATGATACTTATTTGGTGATATTTTGGAAGAAATAATGAGGATTTTATACATACACGAACATAAATCATAAGAAAATAATTTAAATTTGAATGTTCTATGGAAATTGTTAATAATGTAGTTTTCCTAGAGTTTTTGTGATAAATTTATTCATTTTTGGTGTGCTATTCACTTTGTTAAATCATATTCATATGAACGTGTGTTGACAACGTAAAAAAGTCAACATCAAGCGCATAAATGCGTGGAAAAAATGATGTTTTCTTCTACTTTTGTGTTGTCAATGTAAATAAAAACATGTTGAATACACATTCTACAAAACAACATGTATAAATAGATCATTTCTTCAAATCTAAACGGTTTTGATAGTTAGAAACGAAATTCTCTCTCAATTTCTCTTTCTTGTGACTCTTAGAGTGCTAGATCTATAGATTTGAGGAATAAAAATGCAAAATTCATCAAATTTCATGGAGTTTTGCATGATTTCTTCTTCTCCTTCTCTAATTTTCTTCATTTTCATTATATATAACTAGATTCTTAGTTAGGGAAAGAGAGATTCGAATCCTAAACTTCTTGTAATATAAATTTTTTGTGTTTAATTCAAGTTTATTTTCTTTAAATTAATTGTTCATCTCTGTTCTTAATACCTTTATGAATTGTCACTTGTAGTTGATGTTAGATTTCTATTCAGAATTGAAAAATTAGAGTAGAAGTTGGAATAGAGATGAATAACATAATTAAGGATATTCTAGGGATAGAGATCAACAATTATGAGGTCTTGATAGTTTTGGAACCTAATGCTTGCTCTAATTAAAAATTTCTAAGTCCTTGGGGTTTTTAAGTTGGGAGAAAGGGTGGTTGAATTAAAGAATTGAACTTTAACTATTTTAGTAAATTCAATCTTTAATTATACTTTTAATATTTTGATTAGAGTAATAATTTAGGTTGTTTGGGTGAATATTATGTAAACTCTATCCCTAACATTTTGATAGATTGTTTTTTTTCTTTTACTTGTTATATTGATTAAATATTAATTGTTGTGTATTGAACTTAATATTATTTTAAAATAGTTAATAAATAGATATTACATATTTTTTATACTGTAATTTATTGTTGATTCTTACTTGTTAGATATATAATTTATAACTTATTTAGATTCATATCAATATCAATTATTTAATATTGTTAATTTAAATAGTAAAAATTTACGAAATCAATACTTAAATCAAATCTTTGTGGAACAATACTCTTTCAACATTTGCTTTTAAATAAATGACATGATACATTTATCATCATTTTTATCAACAATTAAAAATTAGAAGTAGAATAAATGAAACTTAACTTTAATTAGGATCAATCGAACCACGATTATCATACAATCGTATTTAAATTTTATTCTATCTATAAAATTAATATTACGAAAGTATTTTTTAATTTAAAAATAAAAATAAAACCTCTCACATATTGGGAAAACTCTATTTTTATTCAAATTCAACTTATTCATATTATATAAACAAAAATCATAGAAAAATATAATAAAATCTAAAAATAAAAAATAAAATCTAATAATAGAAAATAAATAAATAAAATTATGAATTAAAAAAATCCTAATCAATAGTAAATCGAATTCAAATACTAATTTAATTTATAAATAATAAATTTAAATCCTAATACTTAAATTTGTAGTAAAACTTCAATTTTAGTTGCTATCTCTTAATTTTTATTCTCATATTAAAATTGTTTTTTCTTTTCCTTCTTAATTAGATTTTTTAAAACTTGTTGCATTTTCTTAATTTTTATTCTAATTATTAATCCCGGTCACATCTCATATAAGAAATCTTTAGGTGAGTTGATTGAATAATATGTCAAAATTATGTTCAATGTACACATAGTTGTATGTGTAGGACAGGCGCGAAACACATTTACATCACCACGAGGGGTAGAAATTAAAAAATAGTGGAAAAAAGAAGAAATTTTCACATTTTTTGCGATACCAAATTAAGATATATCAATTGTTGTAAATTAATAGGATATCATCTCTTGGTCTCTTAAGCTGATACGTGATACGTGTAATTGCACTGTCATCACTGATTTGTGCGCTTATTGCGTGATCTTGCAGAATTCAAACAGCCCCTGTGCAGTAAAACAGAACTAGCAAGAAATACTCTATTTGGAAAAACCAACACTGAGTGATATACAATACATATATTTCAAGTATGTTGAGAATATTTAAAATGGAAAGAATAATCTCCTTTACATAGGGATGAGATTCTCTACAAATTAATTTGTTGAGAAATATAATTAAATATTATTTAAAACTTAATTAAGTTGATTTAAATTTTAAATTTAAATTCAAATGAAATTTTAAATAGATATTAAAATTAGTAATTAATTTGATTCAGTGTATTTAGTCACGTTTAAAAAAAATTAAAATCGATAATAAGAATGATGGCTACAAAATATATAATTAAAGGTTTAACTATCAGAATTTAGATAGGAAATTAATAAATTATATTTATATTTTAAATAATATTTTATTTTTAAATTTAAATTTTTTTAAAATATTTTTTTTCCAACAATCCCTTACATATTTGAAAAGCCTTTAAGAAAATTTAATAAAATAAAATATATAAAATAAATTTGCTGGATTCATATCATGAATGTAATACATTAGATCGGGTGTCTTTTGGAGTATGAACCAGACCCTAGACAAATAAACTTAAACTTAACGTACAATATTTTGGTGAAGCAAAGCTGCTATGAACCAAAAATACTTTGACGTAAGTTAGAGGTCCACTTGTCTTAACCTACAGTATTTTTATGAAGCAAAGTTTCATGAATCAAAAACACTTTGACGTTAGTTAGAGGTCCACTTGTCACGTCACATTCCCACAATTCTTGCCGTTTTTGCTGGTTTTGCGCAAAATAGGTCATGTGCGTGCCTGGTAATTCATGAGTGTTATAGAGATTGTGTTTCAATCTCATACAAGAGGCCCCACTTGATACTCATATAGTTGACTTCGTCAAGTGTATCATGCATCTTGTACACCACCCATAAGGGATATGATAGTTATTAAAAACATTTAAGTTTAACATCTCGTTCAATGCAACCTAGCGCTGAATCTCACATCATAAGAATGAAAAGTAAATAATTGTTATTACCCATATGAACCATTTTCATGGGATCTCTAATCATAAAAGTTGGGTTGCTGTTATTGTTGATTTTATTTTTGCTAAGACTTCATTCCTTCGATATCATTCACTAAGTTTTGATTTCGCATTAATTAGAACCCCTGATTATTTAGTAATCATTCATAATACTTTGTGACATATATGATCATATCTCGATTTATATTAATTTTCACTATTTCTTTTTGGCAATCATGAGTATGCTTACAAGAAACATAATTTTTTCTTTTGGTATTTACTAAGAAATTTTCTTAGTACACATTTTTTAATTCTCCTAAATCAAAAATGATGATTTGGTCTCTGTAATATACTTTATTGTCTATTTAAATAATCGAAATCATGAATCTCTTTTGAGATTAAAATAAATCCACAAGAATGGAACATCAGAACTTCTTTAATACGGAATACAGCAGACTCAAATCTCCTCAGTTTTAGCGAACATTCTAATTTACTTAATAAAATGTTACAACAAGTTAGACCACTTGAAACCACATGTGTATTTAAGTTTTTTTTGTTTGAAAAATGGTAAATTTTACCTCTTGTTAACTTTCATCATCAATTTTGAGAAGAGAATTATATTACATGTAATTCATTCCAACCTTTATCCAAGTGGATAACAAACCACCACAGAAACCTTTGATTTCTTTTTGTTATTTATGTGAAGAATTCAAATCACGATATCTTTTTTGAGATTAAAATAAATCTATTTTCGCTTTATTCTCGTACAAATCAAATTTATTAATCATTACTATATTATCATAATATAGTGGAAAACTCATTAATATCATAATTTATGGTTTCCCTCCAACGTTTAATGAGTATCACAATCATAATATATATATATATATATATAATAAATTCATAATATTCAATGATTTAGATATTTTCTCATACTCATATTATACAACAAGATCATGTATATATTTCCTTTTATTACATACCAACATTGTAGGAATTATTAATAATATAATTCCAATTTATGAAAAACTTCTACTATGATTTTATGATATTATTAATCTCCACACTTCTTGATAATTTCAAAATTAATTCAAAATATCATTTGTTTCACCAATACATAATAAAATCAATTATTTTATGATTATTCGAATTTGTGGCATGTATAAAATTTAATTTACATAAACATATCAAAGATAATAAATTATCCAAAATTAAAATTCATCTTACGAGCATAAATTATATCATATAATAGATACATTAGTGTACGACCTTTTCCAAACTTTTGATATGATATTGTAATATCATTTATATCTTAATTGTTACAAATATTACTATAAAAATAGAAAAAAAAATTTGAAATAGCCCATAACTCTTCTACAAAATCACAATATAAATTTTTATCAAATTAAATTTAACAAAATAGAGTATGATCATCTTTATATCTCATCTGTTAAAATCTTTTTTTTCATGTAATTCAATAAGATTTTAAATTTTTTTTCACATAATACAGTATTTAATTTCAATATTATAACCAAGTAAATATATTTCTAAGCTTTGATAATGCTTTACAATTTGCAAAAAATAAAAGGTAATTTACAAATCAATTTTTTAAATAATGTCATCACATAATAGAAACATAACATGTCTCTATTTTTTGTTGTTTATTATATTGATGGACATTAAATGAAAATAATACAATATTAAGAATAAGAGCATTAGTACTCAACACATTAAGAAAATTACCTTTTACAATTAAACAAATTAAAATAAAAACATATATATATACATGTCAAGTAATTTGCATAACATAATATACATAATATTTTACAAATCTTGATTCATATTTATGGAAATAATCAATCTATTTTATTAATAATAATGTTATTATTATTATTTTAAATTAACTTTTAATTTAATAAAATTAATATTAAATTTATATCAATTTAATAATATTTTTATTAATTAAAAACTACGGCAACAATAATAAAAAATTATTTAAAAATTTGGACAAACACATCTTTGTAGAGATAATATCGAATAAAATCCTTAAGATTATTGTAAATTATCATTTTTTATCTCTTAAGCTGAAATGTGTCTTCAATCATTTATACTCTTATTGCGTTGAATTTAACAGTCCTCTGTGATAAAATAGAAAATAAAACTAAAAAAAAAGTTTTAATTAAAAAATAACCAACTAAATAATTTACAATACATATATTTCTAGCATGTTAAAAATATTTAAAATAAAAAATAAATATCAATAAGGTATTATGCGCCAAGAGAGATAAAGGCGCATAATATCCAACACAAATATCCATTAAAAAGTATATTACAGCTAATAATAATAATAATAAGATAGGCATATTCCAAATAAAAAAAATAGAATTATATAATGATTTTATTATTATAATTTTAAAAAATGACATTATAATTTATATTTATTTAAATAAATAAACTTGTTTACTAATTATATGTTTTTTAAGAAAAAAATATTATTATACATAATATAACCTAGATTTGATGTAGATTAAATTATAAGTTCTCGGATGATCTAATTCTATCCTTAACAAGAGATCAGTGAAGTTATATACGAAGCATTTCCTAGTCTTAATAACAAAGGCAACACTAAATATGAATTTATTACATATGAAGTACATTACATTTTACACTGTAATTAACAGCAATACTTCCGTTCTCTACCTACATTTCTAGACTCCTACCTCATCTCTTTTTCTTCGGAAAGAAGAGAAAGGGTTTCTCATCTCTTGCTACTTTCTCAAGACATTTATTTTCAGCTTTCAAGACAAGACTTCGCAGAAAAACAAGTCTAATTTCATTTTTCAGGTTTTATCCTTAATTCTTTTCAATTTGAAGAACTACACATTCAGTAGGTGAAGAACTTTGCACTACTGTAGCAGTTGATTGGGCTCCAATAGGCTCATCAGTAGTCATACTTGTTGATAATACCTCTGCAGCTGCTACCTTTTGTTGTGGCAAATGTTGTGTCTCATTCCTTTTGCCCCATAAATAGGAGTATAATCCCATTATGATCAAAACCATGCCCACCAACCTGCATATACATTTTGGATTTGTAATTTTTTTTTCTACATCTATATCACATGGAAATAACAAAACTACATTATCAAAGAGGCCAATTTGTTGAGGCTTTAATGTGTTCTTAGTTTCCTAGTGAAGTTGACCAAGCTAAACTGTGATAAATTATAATTGCAGGGTCAAAACCCACATCATATCTCCCAAATGAAATTTTTATCATTTCTTGTTATTAAGTGATATGATATGATACAAAAGAATTACAATTTTTATTAAACAATAACATATTATGATTGGTTCTAAAATTTACTAGTTAAATTGGATAAATAATTCTTTTAATTTCTAAAAGATTAAGGATTGATTATATTAATTTTTGAAAAATTCAAATTAGCATTATCATTTTTAAAACATAAAAAATAAGTTATTTTAATTTTTTGTAAGGGTTGAATAAATTAATTTTAGGAATCAAAATAACTGATTTAATTAAAAATGAAATTGATAGTTTTCATTTTTTAAAAACTAATTAATATAATCAACTTTTAGTTTTTCAGAAACTAAAATAATTATTTATTTCTAGTTAAATTTAATAAAAAATTATGTCTTGCTCTATCATATATATCTATATAATGTTGCATAACAACGATAGAAAATTCAAATCCTTAAAAATG
This sequence comes from Canavalia gladiata, assembly GCA_037954105.1. Taxonomy (NCBI): domain Eukaryota; kingdom Viridiplantae; phylum Streptophyta; class Magnoliopsida; order Fabales; family Fabaceae; genus Canavalia; species Canavalia gladiata. Next base: position 38,041,218 of record CM075664.1, on the reverse strand, counting down.
AGGTATGAAATTAAAGGAATATTGAAGGAAAAATATTCATACGTTCCAACTTTCAATGATGCGCCGAGAAACATAGCTTCTGATATGGCCACAAAAATAAGAGCAAGTGGATTGAACATTGGAGGATAAGTAGGTCCTTTAACTGTAATTGACCAAGATATTAAGCAGAAAGTAGCAGCGCTAGCCAGTGCCCCCTGCACAAAAAAATTCCAATAGTTAAAATAACTACAGTGTGTTCATGATCCTCATTCAAAATTGATAGTTTTCTAATCTCAAAAACCAATCACCCTGTTTTAGAAAGAAATTTGAGAGGAATTAATTAACACTATAATTTTAAACAAATATTATAATATTAAAGAAAACTCAACAATTTAATGTATAAAATTGAAGAGAAAAACATTAAGAAGAATCTTACCGAGTAGAGTATAGTGATGAGTTGTAGATTCCATTCTAATCTCCAAGCAGCTTTACTTGAATCTATGCATACGCCTATTATTGCTGCCTGGGTTGCTGCCATAATGCATGTTAGCATTGTTCCCCAATATCTCCATGGAAATACTTTAAGCAACTTCACCTGTTTAAATTGAAAATAACTATTTAGGATGAAAAATAGTCACATTGAAGCTATTTTCATAAAAACTGAATAATCAAGCAAAGAGAGAGTAGTGATGGTAAACTTATGTGTATTATATTTTGAATGAGGAGATAATTATATTTTAATAACTAACAACAATAATAAATATTTTAGAAATCTCTCAAATGATATATCCATTTTAAAAAAATGAATATTTATTGATGTAACATCCCATTTAATATTAATATATATATGATTATGATGAAGAGAAATAAACACAAAATTTTGACATGCAAAAGTATAATAGAGTAATGAAGAATGGAAGGCATACTTGGACAATGAACCAAGCTGTGTATGAGAAGCAGCTAGAAACCAAAAAGAAAGTGCCACGAAGCATATGGGTTTTGTGTGGCACAATAACAGCAGTTTGAGTGAGATGAGTATGATGACTAATATAAAATTCCTTCCCTCTGTAGAGACTGGTAGCTAATGCTCCCCCAACACATAAAATTGCACCTATACACTTAGCCTTACCAACGCATGTTTCCAACCTCAGTTTCTCCATTCTGTATCAATTCATCAATTAATTAATTAATGCTCATTATGTAATGGATATATATATGTATATATATATATGCTACATTTTAATTCATTTAATTTTTAGATTCTTAGATTTGTAGATATACCTGCATAATACAGAGGTAAGGAAGGTGAATATTGGAATCAAATTGAGAAAGTTCACAGAGTAAGTAGCTGAAGTGTCTCGAAGACCATAGTAGAATAATCCTAGAGCCATTGTCATCCTGTAATCGGTGCCATCATATTAGAAAGCAAACAACACAAGCCATCAATTCTTATGTATATTCTTTCTTCTTCGTTTTTTTTTTCATCCATTTTATAGAACATGTCACAATTATATAAAATATTAAAAGTAGTCGTCCATGAAGTATTAATGAGGATTAAAGTTTCCGAGTTAAAAGAATAAATATCGTTGTATATATCTAAATATTTGTGCAATATAACTTCTTTTAAATATAAAAATTTGTAAGAAAACTATTTAGAAGATATTTTTTTGTTTTTTAAAAATATGATGTAAATATTTAATGTTGGAAATTAATTATAAAATAAAAAATAAATTTTTATTATAAATATTATGAACGTATTTTATTATAACTTTTAAATCTATTTAAAAATAATTTTTATTTTTATTTAAAAATCATTTTAATTTTTAACTACTTCTTTAAGATATTAGTTGGTATAATCCTTAATAATTTTCTTAATGAATTCTAAAGACATGTAGTAATAATAATAATAATAATAATATAAAAAAATAAAACTATTTATTAATAATTTATTTTATATCTTTAGAAAATCCGTTTTATAAAATGATTATTTTTCAAAATTAGTTCATTTTCTTTATGTTTAAACAAAATTAATTCATTTTCAAAGATGCTTAAAGACAAATTATACATAATTCATGAAGTTGTGCTTGCTATTAATAGTATACATTTGTACATGGTTGCAGAGGTAAATTCAAATGCATGTTTCCTTTAATAATTTGTATACAAGTTAAAGGGATAAACACAGGTGTCTGACAAATAGACCATAAAACTATGAGCTGCATTAATCTTGGTATGAAATTTTTAGTGTCTTGGGATTCATTGGAAAAATAACTTGTGCAGTAATCATTAATTGGGTTCGGTGGATGTTGTACTTAATTGCTTCTATTTTTGAGGCAAGCAAAGGCGCCGAATACCTATAACAATCCATTACAAAAGAAGGTTCTGTTTCACATAAATGCAAATTTAGAATTTGGTCCTATGCAGAATGCACTAGTAATTTATTCAGTAAAAAGTACTTTTGAATATGCAATGTCACTGCTAAACCTACTCATTTATATTCTCTTTTTTTTTTTTTTTTAGCCTAACTATCTCAAACAGTAAATAATTTTTATTATAAGGTTGTTCTCAACACAAAAAGGAACTGTAAATATAAATCTAAGTAAAGTTCTGTAAAAACAATTTTTTTCGTTTATTTATCTATTTTGATTATAAAAAAATATTAATTATTCTTTATATATATCCTCTTATATCTATTTAATTATTATAAATTATAATAAATAAAATAATAAAAATTAATTAATTAATTTAAAAAAATTGGTAATTTTAATTATATTTTTTGTTTTTTAAAAAATAAATAGAAATAGAGAAAATAATAATTATAATAACTAATGGTGAAGTGAAGTTCACACACTCACCAGCTAGGGTTACTCAATTTCTTTGTTTTTTTTTTATAATTTTAATCTACAATAACTGAAAATTGAAAGTACCACCAACTTTATTTGCTTGCACAGACACCAAAGCCCAAACCAATGTACTCTATGTAGAAAATGCGTGATGGGTTGCATTTAAAGGACTTTAAATTTAGACGAGGGTAGGGTTTCCTTATTATAGATGGCTATGTGTATTGAGAAATGGTGCCAATTAGTAATGAAATAATTCAAAGGTGTAATAATTGTTCTATAAAAGGTGAAAGGTAAAGGATGGAGCAGAAATTGCAGAGCTTGTACCATACTCCTTGAAGAATTACTTACTCCCAAAAGGTTAAGCATGCAAGTGGTGTCACAAAAAGTTCATATGTGAGCTCCATGTAACAGGTAACATTCAATAATCATAATTATTATAGTAATTATTTTGTGGGGGTATGAATCTTCATTGACCATATGAAAATTTTTCCACAGCTTTTTATGTATCAGCCTTTTCAGTCTAGTTAATTAATTCTGACTACGGACACTTAAAATTAGAAAATGATTGAGGTGAATATTCATTTATTTACAACTGTTAATTAATGGCTGTGATTATTATTTTTTATTTGTTCAAAGTAAAATAAATTACAGCCGCTGATTAATGGAGTTATAACTCAATTATTTTTATTTAAAATTTCAAATATTTTTTATTATGTGTTTTATTTAGCAAGTATGAAATTGTAACCTTTCAGTCTAAGAGATGGGACGGAAGGGAGGGGAAGTGATTTTTTAAAAATTAACTGTTTTATTGATTTAAATTTTTTTATAAAATATATAAAATATGAGATTCAAATTTATGACTCATTTAAAATTACGATCATTATCAAGAATTTAAATTTATGACTCTTTTTACGATAATTATCAAATTTTTTTTCTAGATCAATTTTAGCAGTTTGTTTGATTTAAAATTTTGAAATAAAAAAAAAGAAAGAAATAAAATTATTTCTATTTTAATTTTCCTTCAAACATAAAAGAATAAAAAAGAAAAACAATTCAATTTGTTAAAATGTTTTTTCAAATCTAAATTTGTATTTTAAAAACAAGGGTGATAAAAATTTTATTTAAATTTTTCTTAATCAAATAAAGATTTTTTTTCCTTTTTCATATGATTAAAAAATATGATAAAAATAAATTACTTCTTCTCTCCCCTCCCTTATATGAAACGGTTAAAAAAAAAAAAGGAAGATTCATTCAAGTTTGAATTAATACCAAAAAAAATTCTCTAATATTATAAGAGGTTGATTTTGAAGAGGGTATAAACTCAAAGAGCATTCTCATCATATATCAACAAGTGAATGTTCAAATAATAAGATAACTCAATTAATCAAGTTTGTAGCTAAAGGAACATAAGAATGAATACGTACCCCACTAATGCGTTAACAAAGAGCCAAAACCAAACTTTCCAAGTAAACTTCAATGTTCGGCCTCTGCAATCACAACCCATATCATTCTAGAGAGAGAACAACAAGCATAGAGCGGTAGGGGCAAAGTATAATAAAAGATATGATCAAAGATTAAAAAAAAAAAAAATAGGTCAATTGGGGGATCCAAATTCAGGGTAGAGAACTAAATAGTTAAGGAAAATAGTTATTTCAAAAGCTGAAAAAGAATAATTTCTCGAAAATATAAAGAACTATATACATACACTCTGAGCAAAGTGACTGAGTTCAATAGTAGAAAATCAGCTTGAAAGAATTATTAAGTTTTGTAGAAAAGAAAATCATCATGGCTAAGGCCTAACCTTTATTAAACCCAATATAGCCTCCCCCAGTCCAAAATTTATTTCATTCTACGACAACTTAAGTAACCAATTAAATAAGTATTAATTAATTTTTTAACATTTTTAAGATATGAAATGAATATATTTTTTATATTTTCTCAATAAAATATTAAAAAAGGTTAATATAATAATATTACAGGAGGATATAAAATTATTTTTAAAAAATAAACAAAGATCAAACATAAAGAACAGTTGGGGAAGCAAAAAAGTTAAAGGGTGTGAGAAGTAAACCCTTACAAACGGAACTAAGAGTAAACACTAAAATAAAAAAAAATGCCCATTAACCGAAAAATGGTCTCTAATATTAAAAAATGATCACTAAAATAATTAGTGATCAATTTAAAGACAAAAAAATGATCTCTAATATTAAAAAACGATCAGTAAAACAATGGAAGTTATTAAAACCTTTGAAAGTATAGAATTAAAAGCTTAATTACCTTTCAAGGTAGAGTGCAAAGGGGGCAACACAAATAGCAGCAACAATGTGACGATATGCAAGAAGTGAAAAGATGAATGTTCCTTGAACCAATATGACCCTTGATAGAAGTTGCATCCCAGCTGCAAGCACTTGCACTAGCAACATGCTCAATAGAGCTTGTGATGATGTGAACCATTCCTTCAAAGTTCTCAAACGCCCCTTTACCTCCATTCCTCTCCCTATCTCACTCATTTTTTTGTGCCTAAGAGAGAAAAAAGAAAGAAGCAAAATAAAGTGCTAAACTTCCTCACCTTGTCTCTTCCCACAAGAGAGACAAATATATGAACAATGCTAGAAGAAACAAACGGTTTAGGCTCAGAAGCTAATGTGACTATGTGATGCACACCACACCAGTGAGAATTAATAGGCAAGTGCTGAAATAAATGATAGAAATTAAACTTAGGAAAAATATCAAGGGAAATGAATATAGTGACAGATGCCATACATTAGAGCAAAACCATTATGTTTGGAAACTCTCTCTGTCACTTTGTCACTGGTTTCTCCAACTTTGTCACCATTTTACAAGATGTGCTGTATGCCATTCGTGGTATAATAGTGATATTAATATGCATTTTATTATATAGTTGTGTTGGAATATTGATATATAGTTGGTGCCTGATAATTAAGCTTTGTTTGAATTGCTTTTATCTAATTTAAATTTTAGGATAAGTTTGTTTTTGTTATTTAGTAGCTAGGATATAGATAAACATGGAATCTAGTTGGTGTTGATTTTGAATTTTAAGTACCAATTTCATGATGTTTCTCTTGTTATAAGTTCAGTTTTGAAATTATTCCTCAGTTCTCTTGTAATTAATCTGTTACTCATTCCTTTTCTATTTACATGAAAGAGGTTTTATTGAACAACTTTGTACGCATTTCAGTGATTTATTCCCTCAAAAGAAATTAATAATATCTGGGTATCAACCTAAAGATATATTCGGTGTACATAAAGAAATTGCGTTTTAATCGTCCTTCATACCATTCTCTCTTGGAGTTAATATCTTCTTTATAAGAAAATGCCATTATTTGAATCAATATAATTTTCTGTTAGAAAGTCCAAATGAGAGAATAATCCATGCAAGTTAAGAAAGATGATGAAAAAAAATAAGTGTTGCTGGCATTGGTTAAAGTTTCATGATTGCTTTATTTCACGGAAATTGTTTAACTCTAACTATAAAATAAATCTTAGTAAAAAGATAATCACATTTGAATGTTTCCGTGTTGATTTAATGAATATATTTTGAATTTGACAAATTGGTTGCATCTGGAGCCAACCTTGGATTATAATCGTCAGAATTTATATTTTGAATTAATTTATATAATAAAAAATAACCGTAAATTTTTTTTTTCTAATGATATATTAGTAAGTTTCTTGCGGATTGTATGTATATTTTTAATTTTTTTAATATATTCCTCGACTAACAGTTGAAATTCATTTTTTTAAACATTTTAAAAATTATTAAAGTAAATTTTATTTTTTCTAACAAATTTTTTTCATACATGTATATGATCAAAATTTGAACATTTCTCAGCATATTGAAAGCACATAAGTATCTATGGATTGTGTTAGGGTAGGACACAAGATACAATGTGATTGAACAATTAATGTCTTCAACTGAACAATTTTTCAGCAAAACTTCGACAAGTCCGTTTTGACTTGTAGAGATTTCATTCTCCGTGAAACCTTATGTCTTAACGTTTTGACATTTTCAATCATGTTTATGGTGTTTATTTCTTTCAACGAAATAAAAATTTTATTCTTATTTTTCTGTTTATTTTTATTTTAACGAAAGTATTAATTATTTTTTATATATTTATTTTTGTCTAATTATTATCAACTGTAATAAATTTTTATGCGTAATATTTTTATTATTTTTATATGAGAAAATTATAATAAATAAAAAATAAAAGAGTAAAATTATAAATAATAAATTAAAAAACTAAATATTTTTTAAAAAATTAATAATATTAATTATACTTTTTAAAATTTATATTTTTCTCTTTTTAAATAGATAAAGTGGAACATGGAATATTTTCATAAAGTTTCTAGTGAGAAAAAAGACAATGCTCATTTTTTTTTTTTCAAAATCAAGAGTGGAAAAAGCTAAGAATCGAGCTATTGCCAAAATGGCTCAGAAGCATAAAAGAAACGATAAAACTTTAATTTAATGAAGTAAAAATTATCTTTAGATGTATACTACAAGTTACCGTATAATACAATAAAATAGTAAAAAAAAAATTACAACCCAAATGTAAACTTAATCTATATTTTATTAATAGCTGAAGTATACAGGGAAAATGCTACCGTTGTGGTTGCATTTAATGAATACTAAGATTGTTAAAATTTATTGGAAAATAGAAGGCCAAAGATGAAGGGTTCCTATTTGTGATATCTATCAAAGCTTCCGTAGTGCTGGATTAATGTTCTCTGCTCAAAATAGCAGTTGTCAAAAATGAAGTAGATGATAAAAAATTTGGTTTGGTTCGTCCTTATCCTCCTAATTTGGAGCTAAGCAATTGGAAGATCATCGAATTTCCAGTGATTTTTGATGCCACATCAAAGTAATTTTGTAATGCTAAAATATTGTTTTGCCCAAAGTCTTAGGTTGCTTATTTTGTACGTTGGGTACATATTTTTATCAGTATATGTTAATCAATAAAATGCATTTTGAATTCCATCTAATTTTGTACATTTTCTTATTTTCATCATTTCCATACTTCTTTTGTTCACTATTATCTCTTTCCTTTTCCAAATGTTGACTAAAACAGGTTCGAAACTGGTTTCCTCGAAAATAATAGCGCTAATGTTTCGTTCCATAATTTTGATAATCCTGTCAATCAAGCTGAAATGGATGAGGATGATGATGAGTGGGAACCTTCCCTTGAGTTATTAAGGTTAGTGGAACAAGAGAATAAAGAAATTAAGCCACATGAAGAGACATTTGAAATTATCAATGTGGGAACTGAAGAGAATAAAAAGGAAGTCAAGGTTGGAAGTGTTATGAGGAAGGATGACCATAAAAGTCTGATAGACTTGCTTCGTGAGTATGAATATGTTTTTGCTTGGTCTTATCAAGATATGCCTGGGTTAGACACCAACATAGTGGAGCACAAATTGCCACTAAAACCAGAATACCCTCTAGTTAAGCATAAACTTAGGCGAATGAAGGCAGAAATGTCTTTAAAAATTAAAGAAGAAGTAAAAAAACAATTTGATGTTGGGTTTTTAGCAGTTGCAAAATACCCACAATGGGTTGGAAATATTGTTCCAGTTCCTAAGAAAGATAGTAAGGTTCGAATGTGTGTGGATTATCGAGACTTAAATCGAGCTAGCTCTAAGGATGATTTTCCTTTACCCCACATTGATGTCTTGGTAGACAACACAACTCAACACTCCCTATTTTCCTTCATGGATGGTTTTTCTGGATATAACCAAATTAAGGTGGCACCTGAGGATATGGAAAAAACGACGTTCATTACATTGTGGGGGACTTTTTGCTACAAAGTTATGCCGTTTGGATTGAAGAATGCTGAGGCAACTTATCAAAGGGCTATGGTGATTTTGTTTCATGATATGATGCATAAAGAGATTGAAGTTTATGTAGATGACATGATTGCAAAGTCTCAAAGTGAAGAAGATCATGTGACAGATTTGCATAAGTTATTTATGCGATTAAGGAAGTTTAAACTCAAACTAAATCCAGCTAAGTGTACTTTTGGTGTGAGATCAGGAAAGCTGTTAGGTTTCATTGTGAGTCAAAAGTAGATAGAAGTTGATACCGATAAAGTGCGTGCAATTCTAGAAATGTCGGCCCCTAGTATAGAGAAAGAAGTCCGGGGATTTTTGAAAAGGTTAAATTACATTGTCAGATTCATATCACAGTTAATTGCCACTTGTGAGCCAATCTTTGAGTTGTTACACAAGAATCATCCCATGAACTGGAATGATGATTGCCAAAGGGCGTTTGATAAAATCAAGTATTATCTACAGGACCCTCCCATTTTGGTGCCACCAATCCAAGGAAGGCCCCTTATTATGTACTTAACTATGTTGGATGAATCCATGGGTTGTGTGTTAGGTCAGCATGATGAATATGGAAGAAAAGAGCATGCCATTTACTACTTAAGTAAGAAGTTCACTAACTACGAGGCCAGGTATTCGCTTCTAGAACGAACTTGTTGTGCTTTATCATGGGCTGCTTATCGATTAAGGCAATACATGTTAAGTCACACCACTTGGTTGGTATCTAAAATGGATCCAATCAAATACATCTTCGAGAAGCCTGCTCTTACTGGAAGGATTGCTCGTTGCAAGTACTATTGTCAGAATATGACATTGTGTATGTCACTCAAAAGGCCATCAAGGGTAGTGCTTTGGCAGATTACTTGGCACACCAACCTGTGAATGATTACCAATCAATGCAGTATGAGTTTCCTGATGAAGATATAATGACATTGTTTGACAACAAAGATCCCTCTGAAGAAGAAAAATGGCGGTTAATGTTTGATGGAGCTTCCAATGCCTTAGGACATGGGATTGGAGCAATATTAATCTCCCCAAAAGGAAAATATGTCCCTGTCACAGCAAAACTATGCTTTGATTGTACAAATAATGTGGCTGAATATGAGGCATCCACTATAGTAATCTAGTTGGCATTTGAATCTAAAGTTAAGATCCTCGAGGTATACGGTGATTCAGCTCTGGTAATCCATCAGCTAAAAGGAGAATGGGAAACTCGAGATGCAAAATTAATCCCTTATCAAGCTCACATCAAAGAATTGATACAACAATTCGAGAGGATTTCTTTTCATCATATTCCTCGAGAAGATAATCAGTTGGCTGATGCATTAGCCACCTTATCATCAATGTTTGAGATAAGCCACGACAGAGATATGCCACTTATATGGATGGAAACTCGTGATCAACCAGCATACTGTCAAACAATAGAGGGAGAGTCAGATGGAAAGCCATGGTATCATGATATCAAGCAATATATCAAGAACAGAGAATACCCTCTTGATGCTTCTGAAAATGACAAGAAAACTCTAAGGAGACTAAAAATGAGTTTCTTTCTAAGTGAGGATGTACTTTATAAGAGAAATCATGACACGATTCTTCTCAGATGCGTCGATGCCATTGAAGCATAAAATATTATTAAAGAAGTTCATGAATGATCCTTTGGCACCCACGCTAATGGACATACAGTGGCTAGGAAGATTTTAAGAGTTGGGTATTATTGGCTGACCATTGAACATGATTGTTTCAAGTATGCAAAGACTTGCCACAAGTGCCAAACCTATGCTGATAATATCCATCTTCCACCTACGCAGTTAAATGTTTTCTCCTCACCATGGCCCTTTTCAATGTGGGGAATGGATGTTATTGGTCCCATTGAACCCAAGGCAGCCAATGGTCATCGCTTCATCCTTGTAGCAATTGATTATTTTATTAAATGGGTAGAAGCAGCTTCATATGCCAACGTGACAAGAAATGTAGTAGTTAGGTTTGTAAAGAAGGAATTGATATGTCGTTATGGCCATCCTTGCAAACGTATTACTGACAATGGCACCAACCTAAACAACAAGATGATGAAAGAACTTTGTGATCATTTCAAAATTGAACATCACAACTCTTCTCCTTATCATCCAAAGATGAATGGGGCAATAGAAACAGACAATAAAAATATCAAGAAGATCATTCAGAAAATGTTGATAACATACAGGGATTGGCATGAGATGCTTTCTTTTGCGTTGCATGGTTATTGAACTTCAGTTCGTACTTCAACTGGGGCAACCCCTTTCTCTCTGGTGTATGGAATGGAGGCAGTACTTCTTGTTGAGGTCTAAATCCCTTCACTGCAAGTCATAATGGAAACTCGTTTAGAAGAAGCAGAATGGGTTCAGTCCCATTTTGAACAATTGAACTTTATCGAAGAAAAGAGGCTAGCTGCTTTGTGTCATGGTCAATTGTATCAGAGAATAATGAAAAGAGCCTACGACAAGAAAGTACGTCCTCGGGAATTTCATGAAGGGAAGCTAGTGCTAAAGAAAATTTTGCCGATTCATAAGGATTTCAGAGGAAAATGGGCTCCAAATTATGAAGGGCCTTATGTGGTGAAGAAAGCATTCTCTAGAGGGGCTTTGATTCTCGCAGATATGGATGGGAAGGATCTTCTGAATCCCATAAACTCTGACGGAGTAAAAAAATATTTTGCCTAAAACAAAGCCAGGCCAAAAAAAAAAAGAAAATTGAATGAAGAAAATGAAAATTTAGCTCTCTATGTTGAAAACCCAAATGGGCAGCCTAGGAAAAAGTTAGAGCGGCTCGCTGAGTTGAAAACTCGAAAGAGCGACTCAAGCAAACATTAAGGTCAACTAATGAACTTACTTGAAAGGAAGGACCAAGGATGACTTTGACTTGCAAACTGGGGCAAATGGATTGAAAGCGGTGAGTTTTGAACCACAAACTGGGGCAAATGGATTGAAAGCAGTGGGTTTTGAACCATAAACTAGAGAAAATGGATTGAAAGTAGTAGGTTTTGAGATGCTCAATGTTATGGATATGAGGCATTAGCTCTATTTGAATTGTACTCCACCTCTAGGTTTTGCTGAATTTCACTTATTTGTACTCTTTTGATTTTCCTCCCTTTCGTATTCCTTTATTTTCCTCTAGAAGAATCCTCATTGTAAACATAATTTTTCCTTATATAAATATGATCTTTCCATTTCACTCTTTATCATTAGTCTAATTTGCATTTTTTTATGAACATATACTGAAAATAAATATTTACCATTTAATTTGATAACCTTTACAATTACTTCGTCAGTTGTCAAAGACACTAAAATTTAATGAGCTAAAAAAATGGAAGCACACTGATTATAGGGCAAGCCACCTTTCCAATTGTGAACAAGCTGTGAAATCAAGCGAGTCATCATCCATCTTCGAAGCATTGAGCGTTTTGTCACTGAAAGGCGCCAAAGGATTAAAAAAAAGCTTAAATAGTCAACATTTTTATTTTAGTTAATTCAAGGCCCTCAAGTCTGCTTGCTTTTAAATTTTAAGGCTCTCGAGCCTATTTGCTTTCAACTTTCAAGGCCCTCGAGTCTGCTTAATTTTATATTTTAAGGCCCTCGAGCCTGTTTGCTTTTATGTTTTAAAGCCCTCGTGCTTATCTATTTTTATTGTTTAGGTCCTTCGTGCCTGTCTATTTTTAAATTTCAAGGCCCTCGTGGCTATTTGATTTTATTGCTTTAAGGCCATTGTGTTTATCTGTTTTTAAATTTTAAAGCCCTCGTGCCTGTATGCTTTTATGTTTAGGGCCCTCGTGCCTGTCTGTTTTTAGATTTCAAGGCTCTCAAGTCTACCTGCTTTTAAATTTAAAAGCTCTCGAGCTTGTTTGTTTTCAAATTTCAAAGCCCTCAAGGCCTACTTGCTTTTATGTTTTAAAGCCCTCGTGCTTATCTATTTTTAGTGTTTAGGGCCTTCGTGCCTGTCTATTTTTAAATTTCAAGACCCTCGTGTCTATTTGCTTTTATTGTTTTAAGACCATTGTGCTTATCTGCTTTTAGATTTTAAGGTCCTCGTGCCTGTCTCTTTTTAGATTTCAAGGCTCTCGAGCTTACTTGCTTTTAAATTTCAAAGCCCTCGAGCTCGTTTGTTTTCAAATTTCAAAGCCCTCGAGGCCTGCTTGCTTTTGAATTTCAAGACTCTCGAGCTTATTTGTTTTCAAATTTCAATGCCCTTGAGGGTGCCTGTTTTTATATTTCAAGGATCTTGTGCTTATATGCTTTTAAATTTAAAGGCATTCGTATTTGTCTGCTTTTAGGTCTCCTACCATTTGTTTCATATTTAAAAAAAAGGGTGATTCACGTCTTTACTTGTTTCTTACTACGATAACTTGAATAATTTCATTATTCGTGTCATCTACTAAGAATCAAGTAAAGAGAGGCAACTGCGAATACCTCCATTTTTTTCCCATTTTCGTTTACAAATTTTACAAGAATAAAATTAAACAGAAAACAACAAATGGACACAGTGATTCCAGGGCACAGGCAAACCAAAAGCAACAACCAACAAAGGCCATAAGTGTCCAAAATTGGCAAAAACATAATCTGAAATCAAAAAAGCACTTTAACATACTAGTGCAGCAGAGGTAAAGGTTTAGGTGGTTGCAGTTAAGAGCTCAAATTACCCAAAATAGTGATGTAAAAATGCAGAAAGGAAAGAGTTCTTGGTTGGATAGAAATTTAATAACTTTGTGTTATAAAACAAAACCTAAAAAATTGGGAAGGGGTGGCCTTTGAAAAAAAATTCTACGTCTGAAACATCCTTGAAACAAAAATCAAATTCAGTTTGATACTTTTGCTCACAGGTCAGTTTACAACTTTTATTAAAGTCATGTTTTTAATTTTATTGAATGTGATGTTTGCTTAATTTGATTTCATCTAAAATTTGTGCCTAAGCTCTTGATTCTTTGTTTAATGTGATGTTTTTAATTTGCTCCTAAAAAAATCCAAATCAACATACATACATGTTCATATACACCTATAATCAAGGAAAATCAAAGCAAAATCCCAAATTTATTTCATAGAATCTTAGGTTTATACAAGAGATTTTGATTTCATCAACCAAATATTTTTCTTCTTCCTTTGAAAAAATCAGGATTTATACATAGGATTTTCGCTTATATTAAAAGTTAAAAACATAACTCTGTTCCTCACCTTAAACTCGTCGTCGTTCATCCTTAGCCGGCCGTGACCGTTGCCGGAATTTGTTCCTAGCTTCTATAGGCTCAATCCACGCCGCACCTTTCCCATCTACGACTTCCGCAAACTCAATCCCATACCTCACTGTTACTATCTCCGGCCATTGTCATCTCCTTCTCCTTCCTCTCTGTCCATCCTGGTGGCTATGCTAGTTCATGGTGCTCATGCACCAATACTTCTCAAAGGTTGCTTTTAAGTTATTTGGGCAACCATGCTCATCTTTAATTATGTTGTAACGAAATTGAAGTATATACTCTTTTATTCATTCTATAAAAAGAAACAAGATAACATCTCATAGGACAAAAGATTTAGTCTTTGTTCATAGCAATTCTTGTTTCTTTTTTTATTTTCAAGAAATTCTCCACAATATCATCAAGTAAAAATTAAAATTTAACACACAGCACGAGATGAGTTTGGATCACTGATGAGCATGGAATTCTTTTCAACAACTAAAGGCAATATTTTTCAATAATGAGGATGAAGAAGCTTTAGGAAAGTCTAGCAAGTTATTTTCTTTAAAAACAGTTTCGGTAATGATGTTTTCGAACAACGTATAAAAATTGAATCAACTAATCGGATCGAAAATCAGTTATTTTTTCATATCATTTGAATAACAAAATTATTTTAATAATAAATTAATAAAATAGTAAACCAATATGACAAATAAAATAATTAATTTATATAAAAAAATTATATTTTTAACTATATTTAAAAATTAAATTATATTTTATTTACTTTTATTTACATAACTTAAATTTAAAAATTTAAAATAATATATAATTTTAAATTTTTAATCATATAAAATTACCGTATTAATACATTATATTATTATATAATATAAATATTTTAAAAATAATATTTAATTAATATCAGTTCAACAACAAATTTAATTACATAAATTAGTTCAATGATCAATTTAATTTTTAAAATTTTTTTTAATATATTTTTTAAGATTGATTATTTCATAAAAATTAAAAAGTTGAACAATTTGTTTTAAAATGAATATATTGATCCTAATTTTAAATTTAAATTTTTTTCATATTATAATATATATAGAATGAGAAAAAAAAAGTTAAATTTATTGATATTAAATGTTAAATTTAACAATTTAATAATTTTTTATAATGTGTACAATTTACTAATTCAATTATTAAATTATATTATAATATCTTTATAATTATATGTATATTAAATTTTAAAAAATTTAAATATTTATAGATTTTTTATTCAATTAATAATATTTATATATATTTAAATAACATATTATATATTAAAATAAAATTATACGATAAAATATAAATTAACTTTTATTTTATGTAAAATTTTATAGAAATAATCTATTTAATAAAAATTTTTAAATCAACGGATCTTAATATATATATATATATATATAATAAACACCTCAAATTAATATATAAGTAGAAATAAAAGTAAATGAAATCGTTTAAAAGTAATCTAAACCTTGATTCATTTATTTAATAAATAAATAAATTTATATTTATAAAAAAAATTTAAATAAACAAATTAAATTTAGTTTTATAAAAAAATTTGTTTAATTTATTCAATAATCTATTTATCTTTATATATTATATATTTATATAATATAATTTTTAATTTAATATATTTATATAATTTGTTAAAAATTAAATTTTTTTAATTTTTAATTTTAAACCAAAAAAATCATAGATAATTTTTTTTTATTCTCAAAATAAAATTTTTAACTTATTTAAACAATTTATATATATATATATATATAAGTTTTAAATTTATTCAATTTTTTTATCTTGTAACTTTTAAATTTTTAAATTTTTTTAATCAATTATTTATATAAATTTTAAATATATTTATTAATTTTTTTGTTACAAACTTGATAAACTTTAAAATAAATTATATCTTCACAATAAAAAAAATTTATGATAGATAATAAATTTAAATTCAAATTTTAAAATTTTTAAATAGATCAAATTTAAATATTTAAAATTTAAATGAATTCAACCTATTTTTATTTTTATATATAAAAATAATATAAAGTTAAATAATAAAAAAACTAAAATATAAATTTGTGGTGTGCACACTTCAAAATATTTTTTTTTCTTTTCCTTATACAAATAAGCCTGTGCAGATAAGATTAATCTGTTTCATTTTTTAGCACATAGTTGACTTTCTATTGGCATGCATGTTTTGATAAAGCTTCCATTTCTTCCGAGTTTGCCCAATTTCCTGATACTTCTTTGTTTTATTGTATTTTCATAATTAAATTTGTCCTTTCTTAATTCGTGTCTTAGCGTGCTTCCTGAGTTTAGCAGCCAATAAAATCTCCTCTGTTTTTACTTTTATTTTATATATATATGTATATATATATATATATATATATAATACTAAAATTGTAATGCAAAACATAGAGTAATTTATAATAATTTACATGAAATTTTAAATTTAAATCTCATCATTTTTTTAATTATAAAAAAGATACATCATAATTTAAATTAACAAATCAAAAAATTGAAGGAAATGAAACAAAATAAAATAGATAGCAAAAAGAAAAAAATAATTAAAATAAAATATACTGTTCATAATTACTTTTCTTTGTTGCTTATTCTTAGATAAAATAAATTACCACTATTTATTTTTTCGCAACAAGAATAAGTGAATATATGGACACATTTTATTCCATCACATGAAATTGGAATAACGTGATAGCAACCACGTAAGCCAAAATAAATTAACAATGCAGTGTAAGCGAAGACAAATGCATGAAAGTGATTAAGCAAGGCAAAAATGGGAAAACAAATTACGTGAAAGCAATTTAAGTGAATTTTTTTTAAGAGAAGCAAAACAGATGGAAGTGTTGTATGTCGAAGTAGTAAAGCGATTTTAAGATAAGACCATTCCAAATTCAAATTGACCAGATGTGTTTATACTTGAAATTAATGAAAATAAATAACAGAGAAACGTTTCTACAATTGATCTAATATTAAAGAGCTGAGATAATTTATATAAAATTTTAAATTTTAATTGAATTATTTTTATCATTGTATACCATAAAAAAAAAAGTGAAAGTAATTATGAAATCGGGCATTCAAATTGATAAATACTTTTCATGTTGGAATTTAATTGAAAATGATTAAGTGAAGTACTTTTGAGTGAAAATAAATAAGTGAACACAATTTTTTTTATTTGTTCACGCTTGAAATTTAGGTGAAAACAAGTAAATAAAAGTGAAAGGTAAACTTAGGTAAGATAATGAGATGAATTGGGAATAAATTTTGTTTTTACTATCTTTTATTAGTGTGCTTTTTCTGTTGTAAATCTAGAAATATTTAAATTTTTCTATAAAAAGCTAATAAAAAATTAATACATATTTAATATTGTTATCTATATTTAATATTGATCAAATATAATACAAGTTAGTAAAAATTGTATTATATTTGATCTAACTTTTTTTAAAGGATGAAATTTTTTAAAATTTTTTAAAGGATGAAATTTTTTAAAATTTTATTAAAAAATATTTTGTAAAATTTTTTATACTTTATTTATAATTTAAAAAAATATTTTCATTTAATTTAATTTATTTTATTAATTTTTATTTTAAAAATTTATAAAAAAATTTATTTAATATTTTTAAATTCATAATTTGTTACAAAATTAAATTTTAATTTATAAAAATTATTTAAATATTAAAAAATTAAAATAAAATTTTATTTTTATCTATTTCTATTTTTTAATATTTTTCTCTTTCTCTTTCTATATATACTTACTTAATTAAGTATATAGTTTTCTCTTTTTCTTTCTATATATATATATATATATATATATATATATATTTCTAGGTCTCTCCTTTTATTTCTTTTTTTATAACTATTTATCTATTTATATATTTCTTCTTTTATTTTTCTTTCAATCTAAAATAAGTTAGATGAATATGATTGTTTTAAAACCATAAATAAAGTATAATTTTTTTCTAAAAAAGTCTTTTAATAAATTTTTTAACTGTAAATTTTTACTAAATTATATTATATTTGACCAACATTAAATATAACAATTAGATTAGAGTCAATTTTTTATTAATCTTTTATTAAAAGGAGTTTGATATCCTAATATTTATAGGAGTAAGAAAGAAAGCATCTATTTTCACAAAAATTCAAAACAAACTGGGATAGAAGAAAAAGTTTAGAGAAGAGTTAGAAAAAAAAATTGAAATTCAACCACAATCTTAATGATTCTAGTAAACCTAAAAATAGTGCATTTTTTTTACCTTTTTTATTAATTATATTTTATTTTGTATATATATTTTAAAATAAATTATATATTGAATATATTTTAATTTAAACGATATATAACATAAATATTAAGAATCCCAAGAAAATAAAAAATAATAATACAATTACGTTATTAACTGTATACAGAAATTCAATATTATTATTTCATTATCAATAGAATTATTACTATAGATTTAAAATTAAAATAATTTTAATATTTATGTTTTCAAATCTAACTTATTTTTGCAAATCAAATTTAAATTTAACTTTTTCTTAAACCAAATCAAAATAGAGTTTTTCTATCAATACTCATAAATCCAAAGGCCTAGAAAATTCTTGATCATCCACATGCATCAAAATTAGCATCCCTCCAAATCTCCATATATGTTGGTGTTCATTTGCCACTTTTATCTTCTTGATTTGATAGAATTCTTTTCGAAAACCGATTCACCTGATTGAAACGTCCTTGGACGAGTATTTTACAGAAAAATCTTACCATTTACCTTTGATATAATTGTACATGACTGAAAGTTGCAAGACGTTTTTCCTCAATCTTATTCAAATGTTCATGTGATTTTTACCTATTTTGATTCCTCTAATTTTATCTCCATTAGAATCCTAGGGATGACAACTTTCATACAATACACCAAAGAATATGGAGTCATCCCAATTGATAACCTAATTTTCTTTATATTTTTATTAGATACATTTACCAGCCCACTAATTTTGAAAGGTAATTATTATACTTACCAAGATTTATACTGCAACTGCATTCAAAAATTCAAAATTAATTTTACTTAAAACTTTAATACAAGCATAATGTTAGTCTATTCATCATCCACTTAGTAACGAAAGCCAAAGCCAACTATAAATTTATAACATATCCTTACATTTGCAATGTAATTATCAGCACCATATGTTATCACTGCTGTTAGCTGTTACATATTTTGGTAAAAATGCATTGCAGGTCTCCTCCTAGACTTTTTTAGCCCTCTCCTATTGTATCTCTATCTCTTCAGAGAGATGGATAGCTTACATCTATTTATTTTCAGCTTTCAAGACATGATTTTGATGAAAAAATCAATCTTACCTTGAAAGTTTTTTTTTATTTTTTTTTATTTCAGTTTGTGTCATTCTTTTCAATTTCAAGAACTACACTGCTAATAGATGGAGAAGAAGTAGGAGCTACTGTGGCGGTTGATTGTGCTCCACCTGGTAAACCGGTCATGCTTGATACTTCTGCAGCTGCTACATTTGGTTGAGGTGGAGCCAAGCACAGTGTCTCATTATTTTTGCCCCACAAAAAGGAGTACAATCCTACCATGATCAAAACCACACCCAACAACCTGCATATGCATCTTATATTAGTAATTTTTCTACACTATCTTAAGGAAATAACAAAGCTAGATTATGAAACAAGCTGTGGAGAAAAGCCAGTTTATTGTAGCTAATTAAATGGTGTTCCTTTCTAGTAAACTTGATACCAAATGATTCTGTAATAGTATTGCCTAGATAAGGTGAGAATTAGAAGGAATATAGAAAATTGGCATAATGTGAAGAAGGAAAAATTTACATACGTTCCAATGCTTAATGGTGCTCCTAGCAAGATAGCTTCTGAAAAGGCCACAAAAATAAGAGTAAGAGGATTGAACATTGGAGGATAAGCTGGTCCTTTGATTGTAATTACCCAAGATAGGAAGCAAAATGTAGCTGCCGTAGCCAGTGCTCCCTACACAAATAAACCTCACTTGTTAATCACTTCAGTGCGTTCTTGGTCCTCATTCAAAGTTTTATGTCTAATTAAATAACAGTTGATAGTTTTCAAACTTTAGTTATTTACACAAATAATGATATGTGATGGCTTCGATTTGAAAGTAAGCTAGCATTCATAATATCTTACCGAGTACACTATAGTGATAAGTTGTAGATTCCATTTTAATGTCCAAGCAGCTTTACTTGAATCTATGAGTATGCCTATTATTGCTGATTGGACTGTTGCCATAACGCATGCTAGCATTGTTCCCCAATATCTCAATGGAAATACTTTAAGCAACTTCACCTGTTTAAATTCAGAAAACAGCCAATTGAGAAGGATAATAATCACATGAAAACCTTTCTCTTTTTCATACAAAAGTGAAGAAACAATCCGCAAGAGAGTTATGATATGATAGTAAACTTAAATATGAGCTTCACATATATAAGATCATTTATAAAGACACAAAAGCCTAATGGAGAGATACTTCAGGGGCTTTTTTATTTCTATTATTTTTATTTTCAGTTTTAATTATAAATTGTTATCTTGTTTTTATTTTATTTTCTATTTTTAAAATTTTGTATAAAAATTCTCAATACAGTAAAGTTATTTTCATTGTTTCTGTATAAAATTTTAAAATAGAAAATAAAATAAAAATAAGATAATATTTTTGTTATTAAAACTGAAAAAAAAAAAATAGTCAATAAAAATTGGAAGTCAGCAGACCCTTAGGTGCAATGTAATGAACTAAAGAGGAATGAGATGCATACTTGGACAATGAACCAAGCTGTGTATGAGAAGCAGCTGAAAATCAAAAAGAAAGTGCCACGAAGCATGTGGGTTTCATGTGCTGCAGCAGCAGTCTTGGTGTGATGACTATGATGACCAAGATAAAATTCCTTCCCTTTGTAGAGACTGGTAACTAATGCTCCTCCAACACACAAAATTGCCCCTCCACTCTTTGCTTTACCAGCCCATGTTTGCAGCCCCAGTTTCTCCATTCTGCATTGATTCATCAACTAATGCTGGTAATTATGCAATAATGCTACACTGGATATGGAAGATTTATTTATATAGAGATGAATTTCTAAATACCTGCATATGATAGAGACACAGAAGGTGCATATAGGAACCAAGTTGAGAAAGTTGGCAGAGTAAGTAGCTGTAGTGTCTCTCAAACCATAATAGAACAATCCTTGAGACAGAGTCATCCTGTATTTGGTGCCATCACATTCTTAGAAAACCAACTCCTCAAGCCATTTTTTATTATAAATTATCCATTTTTTTTATATTATAAATATAAATATCCACTTTATAAAAGTTATAATTTTAACTAGTAAAAGTTATAATTTATAAAACTATTTTATTATTTTAATGTAAAAAAAATGAAGAGCAAACACTTAACCCATACAAAGTTGTTCTTGCTAATTCTATACATTTGCATGATGGTTGGAGGAGATGTTTCAGTTTCCATCTTAGGCATTGAAAGGATTGATCATATTTTCTTATAAAAATTTAATATTTTTTAATTCCTAAATGTCTTATTATTTTCTAAAAAATAAGTGTTTTTCATTTATTAGTGAATGCTTGTATTTTAGAAGAGAGCTCAATTGATCCAACTTTTCTAAAGGAACTAAAGAACGCATACCCCATTAATGCATTAACGAAGAGCCAAAACCAAACTTTCCAAGTGTACTTCTTTGCGCAGCCTCTGCATCCAGAATCAAATCATTCATGAGAAGGATTAAATATTTTTTATAACATTAAATATTACTTCAGTATATTTTACACCAATATTTAAAGTCAATTTCAAACATTTAAATGAGAATATTTATTAAAAAATTTATTATATTATAAATATAAAAAATGTGACAAAATATTTTTCTTTTAAAAAGAAATATCTATTTATATTTGTTTAAAATACTTAAAAACTAATATTAATAAAATAATGATGATTTAATTTTTTTTATAAAGTATTAGGACGATTAATTAAAAATATATATAACCTTAAAAAGGATCAAATGTACATTACTGTTGGGAAAGCTTTGAACAATATCGTTAATTTTTGTTAGTTTTGTTAAAATAAATAAATGTTAAGTAATTATTTGTTGAAAAAAACTCATCTAGACATACACACCACATTTTCACAAACTAAATATCACCTAATAAATAAATGAATTTTAAATATTAATATATATTTTTTGGATTGTGTGATTTTCAGTAGAAATTGATTATATCAAATTATTATTTGATATCATTTAACACACCTTACAAAAACAGATAAAAAAATGAAAAGCTTAATTACCTTTCAAAGTAAAGAGCAAAGGGGGCAACACAAATGGCAGCAACAAGATGGCGATAAGCAATGAGTGCAAAGATAAAAGTGCCCTGAGCCAATATCAACCTTGAAAGTAGCTGCATCCCTGTTACAAAAATTTGAACAAGTAACACACTCAATAGAGCCTGAGAAGATGTGAACCATTCCTTCAAACTTTTCTTGCTCTTTGCTTCCATTGCTTTCTCTGTGTGGCTCATTGTCTTTGTCTAAGTAAAAAGAAAAGGAAATCAAGCAAAATATAAGGCGCTGAACTCGCAGTTTTTATCTCTTCCCACAGGAGAAAACAAACATGTTTAATTCTATACGTAAAACAGCAGTGGAAATCAAAACAACAGGTGCTAGAAATAAATGATGGAAATTAAGTTTCGGAAGCTTCCAGTGAGAAACCAAATTTGGTGACAGATGCCATACATAGAAGCAAAACCATTATGTTAGGAAACTCTCTGTGTCAGCATGCCACTGATTTCTGCTACTTTGTCACCATTACATGATGTGCTGTATGCCATTCGTGATATAATAATAGTAACAATATGCATTATTCTTTTAGTTGGGTTGGGATATTTCGTGCGGTAATTGATGTTGATGCAATTCTCATATGCTAGGAGTTAATGTCTTCTATATAAGGAAGTGTCATTGTTTGAACAAATTTCTTGTAAGAAAGTTCAAGTCTGAATCAACCATGCAAGTTAAGAAAGATGATGAAAAATCAAGTGTTTCTGGCATGCATCTCGTGCCAATGTTGGATTATATGGCCCAAAAGTGAAAATATCATGCAGGAATTAAGGCATAAAGAGTTACGCTACTTGAACTTTAATTTCCTTCCTTTTCCTCTTTTTTTTTTTTCTTTTACTTTTGACCTTTTGGGTTACTCTTGTTTAGATAATTATGCTGTTTTGTCAAAGAGTTTTGATTATCAACATTGCAACAATATTTTTATTCAAATATATTTCATTTTTTTTTATCATACCACATTTTACATATATTTCTCTTATCATTTTTTCTTTCTTCCTATCTTTTTTGTTTTATCTTATTTAATTTATTTTCAGATGTATAATAATAATTTTTCTTTAATTAATAACAATATGACTGAGGATAAGAAAATTTTCTGTTAAAAAAACACAAATGCTGAATCCTATTGAACAAAAGATATTAAAAACATAGCACAAATTTATGAGTGGTTTGTAAACATTAATTCGTGCTAAATCCATTCATGTTAAAAAAATCTTCTAAATAGGGAAAGGGAAATTTGCATGATACAGCTTACTCTATTTGAGCCTGTGGTTTTGGGATGTTAAACTGTTCCGATTTTATTTTCCCTTTACTATTGTTATCTCTCTTATATATCTTTTTATAAAGGCAACATGTAAATCTATCCAATTATGGGTGTGCATATAATTGTGCTTTGAAATTGATATTTACCAACTCTTTTCTTTTCACAAAACTATCCATACTAACTTCCTATATATAGAAGATTCTGAAATGATCCAAGAGTAGGTCAATCTACACTAATATGCACAGCTTGGTTAGTTTCATACGTCATATCGATAAGGTCCAAATTAAGTAAAAACAAAAACATTTTATACGCATCACATATATTTAGCATGGGTTGCTTGCATTTTTACATTTTTAATATCATCGGTGTTCATTTGCGGGAATGTTTACAACATCCATTTAAGACATCCCGTGGTCCTCATGATGCCCTGCCAAACTAGTGAGTTACTTGTGCAGAGCATCAAAGGATATTATTGTTTTTGAAAATGTTATAATTTTCAATGTTTTTTAAATAAGCATAATTAATTTGGATAAAGGTTAAAGAAAAGTTTTTTAGAATAAGATATGCAGGTATAAAATTCTCAATCATTTGTTAAAATAAAACAAAATTAATTGAAGATAAAGAAGAATAAAGACAAAAAGTTTTGATATGACAACAATTTGGTAAAGAATATTTAGTTGTGAAAAATAGGCATTTGCAGTGTCAACTAATGAAATTTGCAGTGCAAATGTTCACATGAAAATTAATAAATGGTACAAAACAGTTTTCCTAAAACCACACGAAAGTAAAAGTCCTTTCTCTTTTCCAACAACTTTTTAATCTTTTCTTTTCTCTTTTCCAACAACTTTTTAATCTTTTCTTTCAATAGACAGACAGTTGTATGTGTTGTGTTTAAATACTTTACTTGAAGGAGAAAAAATGAAAACAAGAATTATTCTCTCAAATAATTATACTAAATTCATCCATCTACCTTTCAAATTTAATTCTTGCTAATCAATTACCAACAAGATGTAATTAATTATTTACTATATATATATATATATATATTTGAGTTATATAGTTGATTAAATAATCAATTAATGAAAATATGTAATTCATTGTAAAAATAAAATTTAAAATATGAATAGATGGATAATGGATTCACTGTAATTACATGGAAAAATATTTTTTAAATGAAACCACTAATAACAAATTTGAAAAGATGAATTTTTTCATTGCTTTGTTAAACTTGTAATCTATCATGCAAAGGATAATTAACTGTGAAGTAAATTAGGCGTAAAACTGCAGGGGTTAATAAAATGGACGAAAGCAACACACTCAAAATAATAATAATAATAATAATAATAATTATAATTATAATTAGCTAGGACCCATGAATTGAGAGGGGAGAGAGATTCACCTTTTCTACCATACTTGGAATGGAAGACAACTTTCAAAGCTGGAAAACCGATTATCCTGAATACGTTGATTCTTCAAACAATGCAACGTACTCACGAATCTCTACAACTGCAAGGTTTATTTGGCCCTGTTCAAAATGTACAACAAATTCCTCAGCAATCTATATATATTATATACAGGAAATTAAGAAAGGAAAATATAAATTGCTGGAGTACATGCTAACATGAATTAATTAACTAAGAAGGAGATTATATTTAAGAGCTTTTAGTGACACATGACATGACATGTTTGTTATTTTGCGATACAGTTCCAGGTGTAACAACCTACTAGAAAAAACAAAGGAGTTTGATTAAATTTATGTTAAATTCATTAGAAATGTTCATTATTCATCATTTATTGTACGTACGGGAACTAATTAGTATGAACACATTTTGTAAAATTGATTATAAATTATCTGGTCTGGTTAATTTAAAGTAGGTTGATTTTCTCCTTTTCCTTTTGATTGCTATTTGTTACATTTTGATCGATAAGTGTGTGCCACACAATTCATACCGCATTCCATGAAATTCTTTCGTGTGACATGCAATAACATTTTCTTAAAAAAAAAGAAGATAGCTCACCGTGGTAAAATTGTATGAATGAAGACATCTAGATGGTGCACTGGTTATGTCTTTTACACCAAGGTACCAGACTATAAGTATGAAAAAAGAGGGAAAGAATTTCAATATATAAGAAAGGAAAAGATGAAGAGAGTCACTATCTAGTTCAGATGTCTTAAAAATCCTTCAAACAACTGAGATGTTTTAAGAAATTACGTGAGTGGAGTATATATACAAGAACGAAGAAGACGAAAAGAAGCGCTATCTGATCTAGACATCTTAAACATTCCAAACAGCTAAAATGCTTCAACATATAACATGAATAGAGAATATATACAAAGTGTAAATTAGATTTGTTTGTGATGAATTAAGAGAAAAGAAAATAGAAAGGAAGAAAATATGGCTGTATAAATCTTTTCCTAGAATAGGAGCGAAAACAATACTTTTTGATCAAATTCATAGAAAAATTATCCCAAATAAGAGAGAATTAGGGAAAAAGTTACTCCATCTTCTTTTATTTTTTTGCTTTTAATGTTTAAATTATTATATTAATAAAAATAAATTTTTAAGTTATTCAAAATTTTTAATTAATATAAAATAAAAATTTTACAATTAATTTATTTTTTCATCCATTCAAAGTAGAGTCCAGGAAATCGACTTGCTTACTGGACTGGACTACAGAAAGAAGCTACCATATGCGCTACTACGGACCTTAGACGCATACTACCAAACCGAAGAACCGTGCGAAAAGGAAAATTACCCGTGGTTAGTATGGACTAAAGACTGGGCCCAACCTAAAGATTTTTGGGCTTGGCAGAGAGCAGCCAGCCGAATACAGATGTTTAATTTAAGCCCAAAATCGTGGCCCAAGAGTATTCCTTTCGGATTCCTTTCCTTTTCCCCTTTCCCTCGTCGTCGTATATAACATGTCCTCTAGGTTTTGAAAACCCTAATCTGCTCTCACTGCCGCATAGCAAGAAAGAGTGTGAGAGAGAGAGGGAAGGAGACAATGAAGACGATTCTCTCTTCCGAGACAATGAACATCCCGGAAGGGGTGAGCATTAAGGTGCACGCCAAGATAATCGAGGTGGAAGGTCCACGTGGCAAGCTGGTTCGAGACTTCAAGCACCTCAATCTCGATTTCCAGCTCATCACCGACGAGAACGGGCAGAAGAAGCTGAAGATTGAATCGTGGTTCGGGTCACGCAAGACCTCCGCCGCCATCCGCACCGCCCTCAGCCACGTCGAGAATCTCATCACTGGCGTCACCAAAGGCTTCCGCTACAAGATGCGCTTCGTCTACGCTCACTTCCCCATCAACGCCAGCATCACTAATAGCAACTCCTCCATCGAGATCCGAAACTTCCTTGGCGAAAAGAAGGTCCATTCTCACCTTCACTTCACCCTTTCATCGCTTTATTTTATTTTTGCACCTTTATATGCGTAAGAGAGGTTTTAGTGTGTCCTTAGTTTCAAGGGATAGGCATTTGTGTATATTGGGATTGATTTGCATCGTTTGAAGCTTTTAATTTCTAGGTCATTCAGCATTAATTTTTCTTTGTTAGTCGTTGCCAGCCTTAGAAATGCTTGAGGCTATTGTAGAAGTTGATGCATTTTCATTCCCTGTTCTCTCTCTCTTTGTGAGTAAGTGAGCGATGTATCAATTTTTTTAACGGTGAAAATTGAATAGTTGTCTCTCTCTTTCCACTGGACGCAATTGGTTGGCATAAAAGATAGAGTTTCCTGCAGATGATGGACTCTTTTTATTGAATTGAAATATGCATTTGAGAGTGTGTATGTGTGACTGAGTGATGTATCAACTATAACCTGAGCAATGACAATCAGTAATCTTTGTCTATTCTTGAAAGTTTGAATGATTTGGTTTGAGTATTTTAGTTTCTCTCCCTCCTATCATTTGTTGGCACAGGAAGATAAGACTTCCCTGCACCTGATAGACGTTTTATTAAATCAAACTACGTTTTTGGTTGTATTTTATTAGGTGAGAAAAGTGGATATGCTTCAAGGTGTTAGTATTGTTCGATCTGAAAAGGTCAAGGATGAATTGGTTTTGGACGGAAATGACATTGAGCTTGTTTCTCGTTCTTGTGCCCTAATTAACCAGGTCAGCAGTTCTCTCCCTCTCTTTACAAACACATGCTCACCAAAACTTGTTCAAATTTGCTCTTTGGTCTTGCGTGGATTGTAATGACTTTTTTTCTTTTATTTATTTTTAACAGAAATGCCATGTTAAGAACAAAGATATCCGGAAGTTCCTTGATGGTATCTATGTTAGCGAGAAAGGGACAATACTTGAGGAGTAGATCGTGCACAAAAAGGATACTTGTATTAGTTTGAGTCATCTGTTTGGATTGGTTGCACTTTAGTATGAGTTTTTGGAGACTTTCATAATTAGCTTGTTGAGATTGAGTTTACAATTTTGTGTTATCAAAGTTATCTTTCCGGCAGATTTTATTTGAAATTTATAATTCCTCTTACATGCGTTCTGGAATATTTAATGTTACTTCACCGTTTCGGCACCCGATAGCATTAGTAGTGTTAATCATTGGCTATCTTTCTGGAGAATACGTAGCCTCATTTTTATCCCTGTTCTCCTTTACCATTGGCTGTCAAATACGAGATAAGAATATGTCTGGTTTTCTGTAATTTTAAAAAAAAGGTATTGCTAATAAGTGTCTTAGGGACACTGACTAAAGAATCAATAAATATGAATTTTTTATTAGAAGTAATGTTGGAAGGGCATTGAAAATTATGAGGGGAGTGAATTAATAATACTTTTTTAATCAAAATTGTTATTTTTAATTTCTTAATCATTACTCTTTAGAGCCTGATTACCAAACTAGTCTCGATACGTAGATAAGGAAGGTAGAAAATGGTTTGGAGGTGAAGCAAGTACTGTGTGGTCCTGATGTTTTATTACCTACAGATGTTTCAGGTTTGCTGTGTGGTCCTGATGAAGCAAGTACTGGCCATTTGTTTTTCGGACGCAAGTTTTCAATTATGATCAGGACAGAGTGCTTAATTTTGTAGGTTAAACAGCAAACCGCATATTAATAGTATTGATAATTTTTTACGGTTTAAGGATTGTGTTCATCAAATGCTGTTCACAGACAAATTCGGATTCTGAGGTTTGGTCCATATGGTTGTCAAGGATTAATGTCACATTCAGATCAATTGATCATAATTCACTAGGTATGATATAACATCGTAAAACTTAGAAGCTGGTGGTGGATCAAATGTAAGGTGACAGGATTTACTTACCCCTTTTATTGGGTTCGAATTCCCATACAATGCATTTCAGACCCCTGTCGACTGGATACTGAACATATCTCCGCTGAAATCTAGTCCACTGGGTGCACTGCATTTCATTTCTACGTCAGAGAGCCGTATTCAACATGAGTAAGGTTTAGCAGTTGCCCTGTTGCTGTCTTAATAATCGTATGATTCGGTGGCCGCCTTGTTGAGGGTAGTTTAGTTTATTTGGGAACAATTTTGGTTTATTGTTTTGCTGTTATTGTGGGATAAGTTTAGCCATCCGTAACTGCAATTGCGAAAAGGAGATCCTTAAGACACTGGTTGTCAAATACTCGTCTGTTACTAGAAATGGACAAAGCTTTTCTGTGGATTATCAGTAATTAAATTGCCATTAGATGAATATATGCATGACTGACGTAAGTAAACCTTGGAGACTAGGCTGTGGAGTATAACTCAGCGAAGGTTTGCCTATCTTACAATCTTTCTAATTATTAAGTTAAGAATCTTGCATCAGCATCCAGTCTTACGGTCAGTGCTGGCCAAATTTGTTAGGATCTCTATTTTTTGCGGTTGAAGATTTGTCAAAATCTCTGTATCCGTTATTTTACATGTGTATAAACAATTACATCTCCTTACAAATATGAAAGGGTAAAACCTAAGTGTGTAAAGTTAATGATCCTTTAGATGGCTCTACTAAATCAGCTATCTTTGCAAAATCTTTTTCGTTTAATGTATAGATAGGTCATTATATTATTATTCTTTTTTTTGTTAACGTTGAATTGTCATAAAATATAGCTTACTATGGCAGCATTTGATATAATTTGGAAGGCAGAACAAGGAGAACAACGAGGTAAATAATAAAATACAGTATAACTTTTTGTCCTGTATATTGTTTTATAATTATTGCATAACATAAGTATTTTTTGTTATATTCTAAAATATCATTTATATTATACAATATTCATTTTACCTAAAATAATACAAGAAATATATTATAATAATATATCATATATAATTATTATAATTAACATAATTATATAATTGGATTATATAATTACAATATTATATTATATTATATCTATATATTAAATAGTATACATAAAATTATATTTTATTTTAAATGTTATATATAAAAAGGGGGGATAGATTGGAGATAGTTAGATATAGAGAGAGTGATTATTAAAAAATGGATACTTTTATTTTTGTAAGATGCGTTCTTTGGAAAAGGAGTCTTAGTTTAGTGGAAAACATAATTTTTAAGTTGTGTTGACTTGAATCTTGAATTTCGTAGTGTCCCTCCACCATTTTTAAAATTAAATATGGAAATATAAGTTTTGTATGGTTCAATTCTCTCACTTTAAGTAAATTAAGCGCACGATATGAATATCTTAATATAAAATCACAATCAATTAACATACCAGCACAGATTTGTTATTGCTCGATTCTCATTATAGGACTAGAAAAGAGAGTGCCTTGCTAACAAACATAATCGATTTGTTTGAATCTAGAAATATGAGGTTTTTATGTTTTAAAATCTTTAATGATAATATAAACTTCAATTAATTGTATTTAGTTTCATATAATTCTCTCAAAAGATTTGTGTTTTATTCTTTCGTTCTTTATTTTTTTTTATAAACATTGAACTCTTGATTCAATTACAAAAGAGGGTTTTTTGTACTAATATTTGTTTTTCATCTATTTTGTTGGATTTGAGTTTAAGGAGACTTATAAAAATAATACTTAAACTTGAGTCTATAAAGATTTGTTCAACAATATTTAGTAAGTTTGTTGTTGATTATAGAAGAATTTTTTTCATAGTAAAACTCCTACTACATCTGAAACATATATCAAATAAAACTCTTAAATTATAAAAGTGAACTAGTACTAAACTTCATTCTTTCTATTTTTTTTTTCTTATTTGTCTAATTAGAGTGATTGTGAGATTTACTTTTAAAAAGAATATTTTAAAATTGATTTAAGGCGTTTGAAGTTGTTCAAAAACTTCTTAAAATCAAGCTTGATTTCAGTCTTTATGAAAATTATTTTTAAGATTTCTATATTTTGAAATGAGTTTTTTTTTAAAGCTGATTTAAGTTGTCTAAATTGTTCACACATCTCTTAATATGAAGCTTTACTTTAGCCTTTCAAAAAAATTGGTTTTAAATAAAAAGGTTTTGCAAAAAAATTATACATACAATTTAATTCTCCTTTTCGTGCGTTTTATATATTCTTTCATAGTTAAAAAATAATAAAAAATATTACTAAATTTATGATAAAAATATATTAAAACATTAGTTAGCATTATCATATGGTTGATCAACATTGGATTTTTCTTAAATAAATCTTAGATTTGACTCTTATATACGAAAAAAAAATTCATTAAAAAAACTAGTCTTATCAACAAGTAATTGATTTAAATAATGCATGCTTTTATAATAGGTCTGAATATCAAATCATGTTTAAATAAAAATATAAATAGATTCTAAATTCTTTTCATACTGAATATAACTTACGTCATTTTTTAATAACTAATCAAATTAAGAGATATAGGAATTGTTTAAGCATTCCTAGATTAGAGGTAGTTTTTAAGAGGTTTTCACAACCAAAACCACGGAGCCATTGTGAATAAAGATAAAAAAAATTAGAAAAAACTCTTAAGAAGATCTAAACTCAGAAGTTATTTATGAGTAAAGAAGGTGTTATCACTTTAGTTATCCATTCTAAAATATGACGTTTTTAGGTTAATTGTGCAATTTCATATATTGAAAATTGATCCTAAATATAAAATATAAAATAAACAAATATATTTTGATTTTGGTTTGGTTTTGATTTCAATTTCAATAAAAAATTCAAGATCATCTAGTTCTTAAAAATGAATCATGGAATAATTGATTTTTAATTTCAAATAAATATTTTATAAAAAAGTAATTTTATTCTTATATATATATATATATTGT
Organism: Canavalia gladiata; assembly: GCA_037954105.1. Classification (NCBI taxonomy): domain Eukaryota; kingdom Viridiplantae; phylum Streptophyta; class Magnoliopsida; order Fabales; family Fabaceae; genus Canavalia; species Canavalia gladiata. The sequence goes on along the minus strand of CM075664.1, from coordinate 38,009,465 downwards.
AGCAAGATAATTTTGGAAATAGACTTTTATTTTTAAAAAGAGATTTTTTTTTTTAGAAATTCACATTGTATAGAAACTTAAGAAAGCAACATATACATAAGATTTTTACGATTCTTGTAATATTTAAAGGTATAGAAAATACACATTCATCCACAGTATGCATCATTGCATAAATTTTGTAAAAAAAATAATTTTATTTTAAATTTAGATATATAAAAGCCTTAAGATAACAATGACTACAATAAATTCTTACAATTCTTATATCAAATTGAGGATAAGAAAAATTACACATCTATATTACATATCATTGTGCAAATTTAAAGAATAAAAATATTCATTTGAAACAAAATTTTATTAGAATAAAGAGTGAAGTTTTACCTGATATAAAAACAAATAATAATGATACTAAAAAGCTAGCACAAAATCTCAGTTTTTACTCGTATTTACATGTTATTTATAAATTTAATTATTATTGGATTATTTTTAAAATGGATATTTTATTAGTTTATGTTTTCAAATTTGGCCTATGCTATTATTACTATTATTACTTAAACAAAAGAACAACCCTTACGCTCAATAGACTTTCTCCCCTCTTATTGTATTGCCAGTAGAAATCACATTGGCCCAAAGTAAACACTTGTCATTGGATAACCCAAACCGGGGCAACTCGAATTGGCTAATCACAAATTGAGCCCATTTTTCTTTGGTAGTGGATGGCTAGATGCTTCGAAAAATAAATTAGACCCAAATTGACCCAAGCATGATTCCGCTGCTCCATTATTTTTTTTTTCCTTTTGTTTTATATTTAAATAAATCAAATAGAGATCCAAGCCAACTCACCTGAACGTTTTTTGGGACCAAAATAAAAAAATAAAAAGATCAAATCGAACATGAGAGCCGTGGAGAGTTCCACGTTCAAAACAGGTGCTGCCCACGGAGAAGAACAAGCACCGCCACTTCCGGTTTTCCGCCGTGCATGTCACCGGAACCACAGCGAGAAAGGTAGCGGTGGCTCGTTGGTGTGGTTCCGGTTTGTGCAGAGGGAGGGGTTTCCGAGCGGTGCTTGCGGCGGTGGCGATTTCGTTGCCGACCACCGTCATTCATGGCTCTTTAGAGTGGTTGTGAGTTTTTCTTCTGAGATGTGAAACATACAGAGGATGATGACTTCATTTTCATGTTCTGTAATCTGATTACGTTTTAGGTTCTACACTTCTATTACATTGGACTCTGCCTAATTTGATCGTATTTGCATTAACAGATTTGAGTGTATGTATACGAATGAACAATATCAAAATTTGATGCTCGTTATTCACATATTGACTGAATGAAATAACTTAAGAAAGTAAGGAAAATGTTACCTGGTTTGAATGATCAAGGAATTGATTGAATGTTCTCCTTAGTCCTTGCCTGTGATCTTCATGACTTCAATTTCTGCTTCTCTTCTTTTCTCTTACTTTTTTTTATCAAAATTTTCAAGTTGAAAAGGATCTTCTAGAATTTTTCTCACTTCTTCTCTGCTTCCTACTCTCTTCTTGAAGTTTTTTATTCTCTTTCTAAATTTGTGTTTTATGCTATGCTCTTTTCTGAATGCTATCTTATGAATTCATGCTCTGAAGCAGCCAGCCAACAGTCTCTGCCTGGTTCAGCGGAAAAGATGGTATCACAAGCACAAGTTGGTTTATGCCAAGCAGCCATCCTTAAATTATTATTTTTATTTTTTATTTCATTTTCAGATTTCTATTTTTTTTTTCAATTATTTTTTAGGTTGTTTTCATTTTCTTTCGATTTTTTGAATCTTTCGGATTTTTAATTTTTAGATTTTTCAATTTTGATTTGTTTTTTCAAACACTTTTTTATTGAATTAAAAATAAGATTAAAATAATATCAAAAGAAACGGTTGAGTAAAATATAAAAAAATAAACAGGACGAAATAGTAAAAATAAAATAAAAGAATACACAAAATGAAAATGAATAACATAAAATTATCCAGAATAAAATTAGGTACTCGGAAAAGTTTTATTTTTAAGATGTATTTGATAAAAATAATAGATAAATTAGCATAAAATTTAAGAAATAGATATATACTGGAAGTTATAAATTAAGAGTTCGATAAAAGTAGCTAATATATGTAAAATAAAAATAAATATATAGATAAATAATAAATTAAAATATGATAAATATAATATTTTTAAAAAATATATTAAGATTTAATTAAATAAAGTTTTATTTTTAAAATAAAAATATTTATTTTAAATTTTTACATAATAAATTTTAAATAAAATTTTTTAAAAATAATTATTTTATAATTTTAATTTTTATCAAATGGTTCGATGTTTTTAATACAATAAAATAAATAATATATATTAAAATAATAATTAAAAATATAATATTTTATAATAATATAAAAATAAATTTGTCAAAATTAGTAATATTATTATAAAAATTAAATAATATTAAATTTATAAAAATAAATAAATTAATAAAATATTATACCAAACAAAACTGTAATATTTTAATAAACTTTTCCGCTAATAAGTTAAATTTTTAATTAAATTAAATATTTTATGAAATATATTCTAAATAAATTTTTAGGTTAAGTGAAATTTTAAAAAAGGGTAAATCATTCCTAAAAAAGAAACTCATAGAAAGCATTTACAATATGGTTACTGAACAAATATTTGCAATAACATGACAGCACTAAAATAATGAATTAGAAAGGAAGCAGTAACTTTATTTTAATTAGCCAGACCATCTTTCTTTAAAAGGAAATAACTTTTTAGGTCAATTTAGAGGTTTTTTATGTCAATTTTTTATTTAATAAAATTCACTTATTCTTATTGATAAGACATGATATGCAAACTTTTCAATCCACTTTTATGTTATAAATTTGACTCAACACTGTTAAGTGAATATTTTTAAGAATTTTTTTTATATGTTACTTTTTATGTTAAATACTTAATTTTATTGTTTATTTATAACTTTTCTTCTTTCATATAATATCATTTAATTTTTTTTCTTTGACTCATCGTATTAAATTAAGATTTTTCTTCTTCTTCAATAAATTATATTTAAGATATTATTTTAGTGTAATTAATCTTAATGTGAATCCATTTTTAAATTTTAAAAACTGTATCATTAAACTTAGAATAGGCAAATAACCTATTTTTGTACCTATTTTTATAGTTTCTACATTTTTAAAAGTCATATTTATTTACTTTTTTTTATCAGTTAATAGAATATAATATTTATTATTAATGATAAAAATATATTTATTTTGTTATTAATTTTTATTACTGAAATGCATGAAAAGTTTTCTACTTCATTTTATTATAAATGTTTTTACAGTAATATATATATATAGATATAGATATATTCTGTATGGCTATCCTTATGATATATATAACTCTAAAGGTTCTTGTTGAATAAGTAACTTGCGAATGTAGCATAACTCTGTTGATCAATGAGTGAGTGTTCGCGTTGGATAAGCAAGTCTTTATTTTGTATCATAATTTCTCCTTCACAAGAAAATAAAAAACTTGGACAACAACAATATTAATCCATGATTGATTCCATCTCTGCCTTGCATGTTGCATGCGGCAACGATGCTCAGTATTTGCTTTGTTAAAAAAATAAATAAATTAGACATTTAATTTAAAGGTGTTTGTTTATCTTTCTAAATTTGAGTATTAAACTTTAACTGATTTGGATTAATAAAATAATGCCATAATTTTGTAATTAATGCAGTTAAATATTAATTAATATTTTTAAAAGTTCAATTTATAGAACTTTAAAATATTATCATTGCATATTAGTCCTTTATATAAGTAAATAAAAAATAATTTAATATAATTTAAAATAAATGAATATTATATTATGAATTTTTTTTCAATTAATTTAATTTTAATTAATACTTAAAATATTTAAATAAAATTTTAAATTTAATTTATTATACTAATTTTGCATAATAATTAAATTAATTTTAAAATTAACTTATTATTTAATTATTTATTATATTTAAATTAAATTATTTATTAACCTATTATCATAATTACATTATATTAATATAAATTCTATATATTATTTATTATATTTAATAACTAAAGATTACAAAAGCTTTTTTTTTTCTAAATAAATAAGTCATTTAAGCATTGGATGAGTATGATTAATGAGAATAGATAGAATTCCAAAAATTATATTTGAACATGTTTATAATGACTACCAATAGATCGAAGCAAAGATCGAAGATAAAATAAAATCTATAAGGATAATAATTTGATTTAAATTTAATGAATATTTGCAAAATTATAGATAAAAAATAGTTTTTACTTATTAAATAAGTGCGTCCATGTTTAAACAAATTCATAAAATTTTATGGATACTAATGTGTGAGTATAAAATAAAATATCTATTCTTATCCTGTAGATAATTTTTTCCTCTCTCTCTCACGCATATAGTTACATATTTGTAAGAAATTTAATTATATAATTATATTTTTATTATATTTTAGGCCTAGGATTTGAAAAGCTTTTATTCAAGCTAGAAGTTATACTCTTAATTAATAATTTTTTATCATTAATTTTAGCATTAACACATTGCTTTTTGGTTTTTATGAGCTTGTAAAAAGCAAAAATATCATTGCAATATTTCATTTAATTAAAATGTAAATAATTAATTTTGAACATGAATATAGAGATATCCAGCGTTGAAGCATGAACGCATATATTAAAGTTAATACTTACATACATATAAAAAGGATGATTGTTTTTTACTTTCTGTTTAAATGCCAATGTAGATATGAATTCTCTGATATCAAACTCAAATCCTACCGATTATTATTTCTAAAAATATATTGCTATATTATGAAAGTTTAGCATTATTTTTTATCAAGAGAATCTTGTAGATACACACGTTCAAAAAAGTGAAGACGAACTCTTTAGGATGAGAAATTATATTTAAAATAAGGTACAAAGTTATAGTAGTAGAACAAAAAAAAAATCAAATAAATTTACATTTCATCTTTTAAAATATAAATTTATTTTAAAGAAGCAACATCATTTTTAGAAAAATGGACGCAACATCCAATAAAGACTAAGGTAGATTTCACAACAAATTAGAAAAGTTGTGAGAAGAATGAAAAAATATGCAGTTAATCAAGTTTTTTTATTTTACAAATATATTTTTAATAATTATATCCTATGATCATATTAATTTAGGTGTTATATAACAATATTTTAATTTTATTACTTAATGTATAATTTTAGTTTCTTTAGTCTTTCCTATTTAGTAATTATTATTTTAATATTGTTTATTGAAATTATAACACATTAAAAACAGGAAATACATTAAAAATGAGTGTCTTATATATTTAAAATTATAATAATTGTATTTTTTTTTATTTACATAATTTTTACTTTAATTTTCTCCTTATACTCATAACAATTTCATATTAATTTGATAGATCTCATTGTTTTAAAGTGTGAAGAGCACTTTATAACTTTTTTATATATATAAGCGTTAAAATTATGATAAAAAATATATATATATATAAAATAAATTATTAAATTCTTAATTAATAAGTTTTTAATGATAATAATTCTGATAATAAAAATAATTATAAATATGAACATTTATTTAATTTTTTATGAAGATTAAATTAAAAATGATTATATAAATATAGAAAAAAAATTTAAAATTTAACTTAATTTTTTTTTATTTTTGTTATTATGAAAGGATCTCAATTTCATTGAGATATATATATATATATATATATATATATATATATATATATATATATATATATATAATACCAAAAATAAAGATTACAAAATGAGTTATCAAACATATCAGGATGTTTATATTTTTTTATAAAAAATAAATAGGAAATATAAAATAGAATAAAAATAGGATAAAAATGAATTATTTAAATGAATAAAAAAAATAAAAAAATGTTATTATTTTATTTAAATAGACAAAAAAAAATAATAAAAAATTTAGTTTATATTATTTTATTAATATAGTTTTTTTTGTTTTTAATTATTTAAGCATTAAAAGCAAAAAAAATTAATTTTTTCTTCTAAATTTATTCTATTTGAAAGAATTATTTTCTATAATCAAAACATATTTTTTTCCTTTTATTTACATGGTTAAATAAATTTATAAAAAAAATTATTAATCTTATTTTCTTTTGTTTCTTTTTCAAAGTACAGATAAACCTTAATAAATTAGGAAAAAAAATAAATTGAATTTAAACTTTTAACATCATAATTAAATTCATTTTTAAATGTTTTTACATATCAAAGAAGAATTAAATTTGATCAGATTGAATTAAAAATGTACAATTTAGAAGTTAAATCTTATATTTTATACAGAATATATTAGGATGGGATGGATCCAACCAGATCGGCCAATGGTGACAGCTATAGATGGGAGGTGGGGTCCACTTTTTGATTTGAAGAATTACACACATTATCATCATCAAGTGACTCAAACACACAAATGCGTGGCTTGCTTGGGACTCAATTCTTTTCAGAGCAGTGGGTTCACAATATTTTCTTGCATTCAAATTTCAAGAGCAAATGTATTAATTTTTTTAAAAAATAGAAATTATTTTTATCATATAAATTTTTCCCAAGTTATTTTTCTAAATTTTGAAAAATGTATTAAAACTGACTTTTTTAATCTTTTCTTTGTTTAAAAGTACCTGTTAGTAAAAAAAATTCATAAAAATTTTCCAAATAAAGAATCCTTAACTATTTTAAACTTTGATATATTTAATGGACATCAATAAATTGATATATTTATTATAATAAATTATTGGATAGATTAAATTTATTCTATAAGATTATAAATTATCTAAATAATTTAATTTTTTTATTAATTAAATTTAAAAAAGTCATCCTTTAATTAAATATTTTATATTTTTATTTTCAAATTTAATTATTTGAAAAATTAAATTTTAAAAAACTAATTAAATAATCATATAATTTATAATCTTATTTGATGGATGTAATGTGAGAAAAGATTTTTTATATTTATTGATAAATAATTTTTTTTAAAAATTTTTACCAAATAATAATATAGTTAAATTTTATATTTATATATATATTAATAAATTTTATATTTTAATTAATTTTTTTAAAATAGTTTTTTTTTAAAAAATTTAACAATATTTTTAAATAAAAAATTTTAAAATTAAAATCATGTTTAGAAAGAATACATAAAAATTAAATATTTTAAACTATAAAAATTTATTTTTTAATGCATACATAAGTAACTAAAACATCATAAGAGTTAATTAAATTTTAATATTAAATTAATCATGTGTCAATAAAAAATTAACTAAATATTAGATATAGTTAACCAAAATTTTGTATTGAATTAACTATTCGATATAATTAATTACCACATGTATTACCAAAGTCTTCTAAAACCTTAAAAATTTGTAAAATACTGATTTAATTAATTATAAAAATATTTTGAAGGTGAAATAATTAATTAAAAGTTGATGTAACAGTAAACGATTATCAACATAATTAATCGATTATAGGAGTTACAGAATACCTTAGTAATGTAACACCTTAGTAATCAATTATCAACGATAGTAATCGATTATCAAGCTTAAAGTTTAAAAATTTTGAAATATCTTTTTAATTATAATGGTTTAAAATCAACCTATTTGAAATTATAATTGAAGTTTATATATAAAAAAATTATTTTTAACCCATTTTTCATTAGAGAAGGAAAAATAAATAAATAAGAACAATAAAAATTTTTTTTTAAAAGAATTTACTTGTGAGAACTTTGATTTAAAGTATAAAAGTTTTGTCATTATTTAAAATTTTTTATTGTTTCGAACTTTAAGGATATTTGTGTTTTGATTTTCAACTATTTTTCTCAATTTTGATAGTTGATTCTTAAGAGAAAGAATTCTCTCTTAAAGATGGTTTTGTATTTGTGTTAAAAGTATGTTCTTTGCATGTTTTGTAAACCTTCAAGTTGAGAATTTTAAAATGGTTGTTTAAAAGAAAATTGTGTAATTTCTGTATATAATAAAATAGTGAATTTTTTTTTTAAGATAAATAGCTCTATGTGGTTAAAAATAAATCAGAATAAATTCTTAAATAATTTTTTTTTACACTTTTATATTTCAACATCTATTATATATTTTATATTATTTTTAAATTTTTATTAATCTTTATAATTTAATTTTAATTTTTTAATTAATCATTAAAATTACATTAACATTGAATAATTTATAAATTATATTTAAAATTTTTAAATAATTACTATTTTTAAATTTATTGTTTTTTAATTAATTAATAAAATTAAAAAAAAAATCTATTAAACCTAATTCATTCTTCTCCTAGATGGATGACCCTTTAATTAACAAGTGATTCAATTAAAAAGTTCACAATTTATTAATTAACAGGAAAATAGTTCTAACAACTACACTCACATCAATTTAGGTGGACGTTATGATTAGGCAATTAACTAAACCAAGGTTAAAATAATATGATGAATTATTAGCTGACGTAACCGATCAATTATTTCTATATTTTATGTAAAATTAAAAGTGATTAAATTTGCAAGTGACGCCATCACCATTGAATAACAATTATAATTTTTATACATTCAATAATATTAACATCTATTCTCGTTTATTTTTACTTTTATTTATGTAGACACTCTTCAATTGTATAATTATAGAAAGCACGTTTAGGAAAACCGCAAACGTGAACTGGGAATAAAAAGCAGCAGACAGGAAAAGCAAATCAACTTTCTTGTTGCATAGCATAATCTTACAATATTGAAAGGAAATCAAAATTACATAAAAAATTATGACACAAAAAAGTGAAATAATTGATATATATTAAAAATATATTATATTTATTTTTATCTTATTTACTGTTATATAATTTTTTATATTTTTTAAAATAAAAAAATTATTAACTGGGTAGATAAATGTACGGATAATTTTCATATATACCGTAGAACCATTAGATTTGACAAGGTTCTATAATTGAATTATCGATCTCATCTTTTCTTCTCATACAATAAATTATACTGATTATTGACTGCACTATATCAAAATACCATAAAATAATAACTAGACGGTGCACTAATTGGTTGATCCACAATTATAATTCTCGATTATTGTACAGATAACACACTGAAGAATATTCCTTTGACACGTGTAACAACTTGCTTGATCTAAGTTTATATCTAAAAAATTATTATGGTTTTCCTTTCATTTTCATTGGAGTTACGTAAACGGTTCGTTTGCCTTCACTCACTAATACACTTAACAACAAAAATAAAACATGAGTGGACCATCAATTCTAAGGACCAATTTTGCACCTCATATATCTGTACTGTCGTATCATTTCCAGTGCAATATGTTATCTATTTTGTTGGTATGTTTATTTGTTTGTTTCCTAATATGAATGAAATTAATCAAATTCACATTCATTACCTTGGATCATTTTCCTCCTTCAAATGATGCAGATAAGAAAAATTGAATAAACTCTTAAGAACTAAAGTGGATATTTTATAAAATCTAACTATTAAGATAAACAATGCTTACAATTTTAAACATTTAAATAAGGATTTACTCAAAAAAAATTCATTACTTCTAGTACTTTTTTGTCTTTTAATCTTAAGTTGAAGTCATTGCCTACTCAGATTTGCTTTCTTTCGTTTTGGTTTATTAACAAGTAGCACCTAATTCAAACCATCTTCCTAGCTTTATGTGTGGCCTTACCACCATTATTAGCACTAGCACAAACCATATCTACCAGCTGAAGGATTGGAATTTCCTTTATTCTCTTGCAGGCAATGGCTTCCATATGCAATATTTGCCTCATATTTTGCTTGCTTAATCTTCTAGCCTCCATAGGGCCATATAAAGTTTCGGTTCATTCAGCAGCTAGTGATGTTCCAATTAATGTGACCAAACACTTTCACTTCCCTGATTTCAGTAGCAACAACCCCAGATTAGTCCATGATGTGAAGCTCCTAGGCAGTGCTAAGTTCTCAGATGAAAAGGGTGCTCTTCAAATCCCAAATGAATCACAAGACACAGACAAAAGACATCAAGCAGGTAGAGGTATCTATTCCTCTCCAATTCGGTTGCTAGATCCAAGTACAAAGACCCCAGCTTCGTTTGAAACAACCTTTTCTTTTCAGTTGAACAATTCCACTACTTCTGAGCAAAGTGCTTATGGAGGTAGTGGCTTAACCTTCATCATTGTACCTGATGAGTTCACTGTGGGAAGGCCAGGGGCATGGCTTGGTATGCTCAATGATGCTTGTGAGAATGATTACAAAGCAGTGGCAGTAGAATTTGACACAAGAAAGAACCCAGAGTTTGGAGATCCAAATGATAACCATGTTGGCATCAACTTAGGTACCATAGTATCTACCAAAATCATCAATGTTTCTGATGTTGGAGTGTCCCTTAAGGATGGTTTTGTTCACCGTGCTTGGATCTCTTATGATGGTCCTCAAAGGAGAATGGACATTCGTCTAGGACTAGCCAACCAAGAGGTTTATCCATCCAAGCCTATCTTCTCAGAATTTGTGGACCTCTCTCCTTATCTAAATGAGTACATGTTTGTGGGGTTCTCAGCTTCCACAGGTAACCTTACTCAAATCCACAACATACTCTCTTGGAACTTCACTTCTACCAGCCAAGCTTTTCTTCGCTTCCCTTCATCTGAAACCTGTCAAGGTAAGATCTTACTTGAGAATAGTACAGCAACAGATACAACAACTACGAAGAAGTCTACTAAGAATGAACCACCACGCAGTTTTTTGATTTTTGTGGCTGCTTTTGCACTGGCTCTGGCTATTTTCCTTGGTTTTTACTTTATCAGTAAGCATAGAAAAAATGCTGCCAAGTTAAACACTTCAGTGGAGACTGAGATTCATAGGCCAAGGCCTCCAAACAAGCCACGCCGCTTCACTTTTTCTCAGCTTTCATCTTCTACTCGGTCATTCAGTGAGATAGAGTTGCTTGGTAGTGATTCTAGAGGAGTATACTACCGGGGAAAGCTTTCTAATGGAAGCCAGGTAGCTGTGAAAAGGTTCTCAGTTCAGTTTCTTAACACACACGGATCAGATAGGAAGCGTTTGTTGAAGGAAATTAAAACCATTAGTCATGTTCGTCACCCGAATTTGCTTCCTGTAAGAGGCTGGTGTCAAGACAACCATGAAATCATGGTGGTTTATGACTTTGTCCCCAATGGCAGCCTGGATAAATGGCTATTTGGGGCTGGTGTTCTACCATGGACTCGACGACTCAAAGTTATTAAAGATGTAGCTGATGGCTTGAGCTTCATCCACAGCAGGCAACTAGCCCACAAGAACTTGAAATGCAGCAGTGTGTTTCTAGATGTCAATTTCAGGGCTGTTTTGGGTGATTTTGGGTTTGTGCTAATGGGGGCAGAATCAAAACAGTTTGAGTCAGCAGTGTGTCATGGTGCAGATGTGTTTGAGTTTGGTGTCCTTGTGTTGGAAGTGATTGCTGGAAGGGTACGGGAAGAGAAAGAGGAGGGGAATCCAGAAGAGAGGAACTTGTTGGATTTTGCTTGGAACTTGCATGAGACTGATGAGAAAGTGAAGCTGGTGGACAGAAGGATGGGATCTTTGATCAACTTGGAGCAGGCAATTCGTGTTCTGGAAATTGGCTTGCTTTGCACTCTAAATGAGAACAAAGGGAGGCCCTCAATGGACCAAGTTGTGGAGTTTCTTCTTAACATGGAGAAGCCTATTCCTGAGCTCCCAAGAACTCGCCCTGTTGCCTTGTTTCCATATAATAGTGCCAACACTGGACTATGCAATGCATATTCTTGTACTTTTTAAGTGAAGCCATTATATTAATGATTATGTGGGTGATATATGAATAAATATGAAAAGGATCATTTTTATGCCTGCAACAATGGATGATTGATTTTCCAAATGCTGCAGATATTCAGGGTGCTGTGTGTTTATGAAGATGGTAGATAAATATTACAATGTATCACTCTGGGGCAGTTCATTTTTGGTATGCTTTTCTTTAGAAGCTTCACAGCCTCTATGTAGGTGTATTTATGATTGTCAATGGTTAGTGAAAAATGGTTGTTAGTAGTAAAAGTTGAAAAGCAAATTCAAATTTATTTTATTGTTATTTTTATTGGAGAAAATGGACCAAATCAGAATTTGATGAGTCAAACTCGTCACCTTCATAGGAGAATGGCAAGAAGGTTAAATTATAAGCAAAGTACAATGTTACCCTTCTTAGTTTACTTTTGACCCCGAATTTCTTTGGCCCAAAGGCAATTAATCCGATTATTCCCATTTCTGGTTTGCGACCGAAATTGTCTTTACTCCTTTAGGCTAGAGTCATGCCTAATACGCAGGGCAGGACAACTTGGAACAAAATTGTGAATCATTTATGGTTGCGATATAGCATTTGGTTTTCCCTGCCAAAGTGAAAAATAATTTGTTTGCCAAGGCAAAAACTGCAGTCAAGCAAGGCTTGGAGGAGTAGGGTGTTTACTATCATCTTCACATTCCTCCTTCTCATGAACTGCTACTAGAAAACCCTGAAGCAACAAAATGCCAAACACTTGAAACACAAACTCGATGAATAAGTTGTCAAAAACAACTTGGCCATTACCACCGCCACCACTCTCTCTTAACTACCCTTCTCTGTTTGCCGGCATTAACCTTCTCTCTGATGAGTGACCAATGATTTCAGTACTGGGTAGCGTAAAATTTTGAATTTTTTGGCTTGTTAGTTCAGGAATTTCATGATCGCTCCACCAGTGAAGAAGATTCTGGATTTTCACTTCAGCGCCCCAAAAGGGGGATAGTATTTGATCTTACAAACATATCAGCTTGATGAATTAATCTTTCATAGTTTGAAGTCACGATGTTACTGAATGATTATGTGAGTGATGAATAAATATGACAAGGATCATATTTACAAAGCATATGTTCATTCACAAGCAACTCAGTTTTGAATTTGACAGCTACAAACTATAAAAGAAAAAGGCATAGTGATCTACAAGTATGGCAGGTTGATTCAAATAGTGTACAGATAAGAAATTCATAAGCTAATCAAACTAACCAGTCACTCGCAAACCAGCTTCGTTTTGCGGCAATATCATCTGAAGTACATTAAACAGTATTAATGAAATGGAAACACTCAATTACTCAAAGGCTCTGCAAATAGAATATCCTCACTTGGTTTGAGCTCATTAGTAAGTGTTTCACATTCATTCTGTCTTTAAAAAAAATACTAAAATTAAATTACTAGAACTGGTCTAATGATAAAAGATTGGAGTACTTTATACAAAATCGTTGATTTAAACCTCATTGCTTAATTGCTTTCCTTGTACACAAAAAAAAATATATACTAAAATCCAGTCATTCTAACAAAGCAATTTCTGTTTGCCGTTGACATTCTCTGTCCATGCCTTTCTACAGCTAGGAGTTCCCAACATAAAGCAAGCAGTACTACCGGAAATATAGGATGGAGTTTCTCCATTATGTCATCATCCAACCTGTAAAAAGGCACATTGTGTAGAAAATCTTCAAAACCTGGATTTAAAGCCAGATATGAAATACCTGTATATGTTGGATTTGGTGACAATGCCGACTATTTCTCACTAAAGAAACCAGTCATAACTTTTTTATCTACACTACACATACTCTTCCCAGGAAGCAATCTTATTCGATCAAAAACATTCACAGCATGATAAATTAGCTATTTCAACCGAGATCTTGTTAAAGAAAATCAAGCATATAACTCTTCAATCATTCAGCCTAAAATCAAATTTAACAAATAACTTCCCAGACATTCGGATTCCTATAGCAATGTTCTTTATTGACTTACACTATGAGGAAAGAATCAACATAAAGTATAAAGCTGAGGCGATCAAGATCAACCATTACATTTAATTGGCATACATTTGGAAATTTCCTCTAGCGCAAGAAGATAGATATAAAATCATTAACCATTGCAGTATCCTACAAATTTAAACAACAAACTGAAGCGTCTCATCAACAGTAACAAAATTGAAGCACCACATCTAAAAAAAAAATAAAGAGATTCATAAAGAGACAAGTGATCAGAAATCAAATCAGTATTCAAAGTTTAACAATGGTAATAATAATAATCATACAGACAATACAAGAATGGCCGTGTGATCAATTTACAAAAACAAATGAACAACCTCAAATCCCTCAGTAATACAAAGTACAAATCAAATCACATCCTCGTAGATACAGAAACCCCCGTTAAACTAAAAAAGACCGAACAAAACGGAAAACCCCAACACGATGAGCCACACAATGTGCACCAAAAGCAGAGCCTGACCAGGAAGCGGTGCCGATCCCCCATTCCCAACTTCACAGAACCCTAATTTCGCAACTTCGACGCCGGCGCACGCTGCCTCTGGGCAACCACACCAGTAGGTCACGCCGTCGGCGCCGCATACTGGGTCGGCGCGGAAGCACTTCGCGGGGCACGAAGACGGCGTCGTTTTGGCGCACACGGTCGTCCCTTCCGACGGCAACAGGAGGATGCGGGAGGATTCTTCGTGTTCGGTCGTTGCGACGGAGAAGACGATGCAGAGCGCGGATACGGCGATCGTGACGGCGAGAAATCGAGGAAGAATAGGTGCGGAGGATTTCGCCATGGTTGAAGGAGAAGCGAACTACAAGGGCTCGCTGTGCTGAATTTGATGACACAGTTGGATAAGTTTTGTGATTTGGAAGAGATTGCAGTGATTATTGGAAAATTGGGAATCGGAGGGTTTTGAAGCTGAACCCTAATTGATGGAATTGGGGATTTTCTTTTCCGTCATGGCCAGAAAAAGAAAGGGGCAGAAAGAATCTTCTTGCCGTTGGAGCTGGACCAGCTCGGGAACGGGTCTGCTTTTTTTTTTTTTTTTTTTTCAATACGCGAAAACGAATTTACACCTAATTTTGGGAAATTTTTGAAAAATGAAATTAAGTTACTGCATACATTGATTCTTGGACAAGGTAAGCAGCGGAAAAAACGTGTCAATGCTATAATCGTGTTACGTAAAATAGAAATTTAGAATCTGAAACTTTCCCTTTTGTGTTGTGTATTCGAGGGAGAAAAAACAGTTTGCAATAAAAGTTAAAAGAATTAGTTGGGGGAGAAAAAGAAAAAGTAGAGTCAAGTGTTGGACTCGGAGCATGTGGTATATAAAAGTTTGTTAATAAAAAATTTGTTCAAGTGACATAAATTTTGAAATGAATAAATAAGAATCAATAATAATATTTTAAAATTGACATAATCTTCAAATTCATTTTCTTCATTTTTAGAATACGTTAATTTTTTCACTTCAAAAATAATAATGAATATTTTAAATTACATTTTTATCAATCATATATAATAATTTTTTAGAATTAGTATGATCAATTAAAAAAATTAATAATTAAGTACACATTTAAATTAATTTTTGATAAATAATTGGTTATTTTTAAAAATTCTATTACAAAATTAGTAAAAAATAATTATTTCTTTAAAATAATTAATTAAACTAAACCTATACTAATTCAACATATCCCAAAACAATGGAAACTATTAAAGGCTAACTTCTCCAAAATTTTGAATAGAGTATTACATCGCCTAAAAAATGTTTGTACTTAAATTTGTTTTCATATAAATAATAAATTTAACGTTAATATTCATATTCAATATATATATATATAATTAAACATAATGTTTTTTAACTGCAACTTTTTTTTGACAAACTAACGTTAAATTAATATTAAATCTATTTATAAATAAATAAGAATAATTTTTTTAAAAAAATTGAAGGAGTAGTTATTTTGAATAAAAACTCATACAATGATTAAGAGCATATTTGATTTGGTGTTGATATTTAGTTTTCACGATTTACGTGACATGTGAGAAGGAAAACTTTTCTCTTTCAGTAGAAACTTTGATTTAATTGGTGTTTAATTAAGTTCTAAAATTCTCAGTAATGAAATTAATAAGAATAATTTTACAATATTTAAAATAAATGTCAAATATGACTATCAATTATAAGCTTAATGCAACGTAAAGTATAAATATTTGACAACTATTTAACGAATAAAATATTTTTAAATTCTTCTAAAATGTTTTAAATTAGATTAAACATAAATGTTACTTTATATTTAAGCATCATCATATCTATTAAGATTGATTTAATGGTATATCGTCTCCAATGGAAGAACTCCAATATATTTAAAGCAATTTAAGATATAATAAAATATTTAAATATTTTTTTTAGTTGTTTTTATAAAGAACTTTAATTACATATGAGCAACTATTTTAAAGATGTTTTAAGATAGTTTATTTGAAGTCTTTAAGTTTAAACATAATCATTTTTATTATAAAAAATAACTAAAATAAGTTTGTTAATTAGTATCATTATTTATATAAGAAAAGAATGAAAATGTATATAAGATGAAAAATTGTTAAAAAAAAGTTAAACAGTCGCTTAGCAAAAATAATATTTAAACTTAATCTATGTTTGCTAAAATATAGAAATGCAAAATACTGAGATAGCAATACCAAAGCTGGCATCTCTAGTTTTATATATTTTTCAAGATAAAATTGGTGAACATGCAAGGAATGTAGAGATTTTGTGAGAGAAAGAAAAAGAAAAGAGAGAAATCATAAATATGATGAATGATGAAAGAAGAAGAGAACAACATAGAGAGAAATGAGAGGTATTAGATGGTAATTGAGAACGTTGGGGATGTCCATGTTTCATTGTTGTAATCTTCTATAATACAATCCATTATTCACTTTTTGACAACCATGATGATAACTAGAACAATTTTAGGAATTGGTGATACAAAAATTCCCTGTGGAAGTGAAACAATCACGCACCATTTGGCCACAAAAAACACCTTACACTACATGACAGGCTAATTGCTCATGCTACCCGAAATCTGCTCCTAGAATTCAGAAAAGGTTGCCACTATATTATTACCCTCTGTTCATTTTTTTTTGGCTCAACCACCTTCACCATTCTCACAATCTAATAACTATTATCATTGTATATAGCACTACCTAACTCCCTCTATTTAGCATTCTATTCCATTCATCATCTTCAATCATGGGAGGGTGTGCTAGCAAACCCAAGGATCTTGACCTGAAGCAAGTGGATGCCCCAAGTGAGGCTCCTACAATAAAAGAAGCTGAGGGAGAGGTTGTTGCTGTTCAGGTTATAATTTTCTCTCTTTTATATTTTAGCATGAATCCTATTTGTCTTTGTTGTGGTTTTTCATTGTTTTAATTTGGTTGGTGGGTTTGTGCAGGAGGACAACAAGGAAGGAGGAAAGAGTGACAGTGAGGAGAAAGAGGAGCCTTTGGTAGATCTCTTTGAGCCAAAAGAGAAGACACAACAACCCTTTCAATCTGCATTTGTTCAGAGTGTTGAACAACCAAGTGAAGTCCCTGTCTCTGCCAAGAAAAGCCTTGAATGAACCTCATGTTAACCTGCCAATGATCACCATCTGAGTGTGTGATGAATCTTGTTCTTATGCTAGATTGGATTCATGCTATGCAAGAGGGTTATTATAACTTGTAATATAACACTCAGGGGTTGTCTCATTTGTACCCACAATTATTTGTTGGATTTTATTAGCATCATGCAACAATAGAATATTCTTTTATTAATTATATTGACACAATTTGAGATCTTGATAATTTATGGTATATATAAAGGGAAGGAGTAGGATCAAATATTATAAAATATTAAATTTAGTAAAATGATTATTCTAATATATATATATCACCTAATAACTTGGTTGTTGACAAAGTGGAGCATGTCAAACAATGAAGCTGTACACACTTAATTGGAAAAGATAGAAATAAAAGGAAGCAAGTACAAGAGATAAATTTATCCATGAATGTTTGTTTTAGACAAGATTGTATTGTTCTTACTTCATGTAGTCAGATTTTGTGGATTCAAACTTCCAGGATCCTGATGCTTCAGGTCTCATGATGTATACTTGTTAGAAATAAAATATGACGGTGACAAAAATAGAAAAGTACTATGACAGATATATCTAAAATTCCTTGTCTCCAACTAACTTGTTAATTATACTCTCTTCAATATTCAAACTTATCATTTTCACTTCTTCCAAGGATATATTGCAATGATTCTATTCTGCTAATTTGTTATAGTAACTTTGACTTGATCAATACTGTCAATGCTGTCAAATTAGTCAATATTGCATTCACTTAGCTGGTGCATGATTTTTTCTGAAATGGTTAGACTTATAATGCTTTAACGGCATAAAATTCCCTTGTCAATACAATTTTTGATCTTCAATTTGAGGAACTTGCGTATTTCCGGTTAGTTTCATTTATTTATTTTTTAATTCTGTAATTAACAATAGAGCTACCGTCCTTATTTTTTCATCTTTATAATGTTTGGCATTCAATATTTCAGTACTCTATTTCTGCACTATAAACAAAGCCATTTTGTTGTCCATTTTTATTGTTTAGAAAAAACATTTCTCATTAGACTAAACCTTTCTCACCTTGCCTTCTTTCTACTTAATAGTAAAAAAAAGGTTCGTTTCCCCAACAAAACCTCTTATTCTTAACACTAAATATTAGGTTATAGTTGTTCGACATGCTGAAAGTAATGTCAACCTATTACAAGTCATAGTAAAAAAGCACATGAAAAATTCAGATTATAGTGCACAACTTGGAATGGTAAAGGAGAGAAGTAAAAAAAGATTAGCTATATTTGATATTGGTATATATAAAACAAAAATAAATCCTCATGGAATGAGAATATGAACCATTTTTTGGTCACTTCACATGTCTCTAACGCATCATTATACAAAAAAGCTCCACTTCCATAAACACATTAATTCAAGTGGAAACTTCAATTTTCTAGAATTTTGCATGTCATCATAGACTTGACCTGCTGAAACAGAACTATGGTTTGAGTGAAAATAAAACAAAAATTGACAAACTTTCTGTTGTCTTTCCGTGGCAACAGGATATTGTTATTGAGTAACGCCATTATGAGTCTTGTTTTCATCTTTTACAGCCAATATGACCAAAACCAACAATAATGGATAGCTTATTGTGGCAAGCACCCAATTCACAATCAATTGTGACATGAAAGACACCTTGTGTTCATCAACTTGCCAAGCAACTGCAGCCCCTGCACTTTGTATTCCTTTATAGAACCCAGTATACCTATGTAAGTGAAAACAATACTTCATTTCCATTTTCCAAACACAATGAATATATCTTACTAACTACCTAATTTCATTGACCAAAGGCTATAATATAAAGTACAAATAGAGGAAACAATTAAGCAACTAACTAAAGAAAAAAACTTGTTTTACATCACATTTTAATTTTACACACAATTTTACACCAGTTATTTTTTTTTAAAAAAAAATCTGTTATTATATCTACCTGTCAAATGATTAGACATGTCATAAGAAATTGTTAGAAGGTAATGTGAAATAATAGGACTTCTAACTAAATAAGAGAGGTAATGCCTTACATCAATTTTTACCTGCTCAGAATCTCAGATTCATCAGCCAAAGCTCCAATAACCCAATAGACCATGCTTTGGAAGATGGCATCTAGCAACCCAAAACTGAAGTACAAGACAAAGGGTCCAGCAAAATGAGACCCTGAGCACTTAAAATCCAACTTTCGAGGCAAATCATTTGAGGAGTACCTTAGTTGATTAGCAAGTCCACCACCCCATATTACAGACCCAAGAATAGCAACCACCCCAATTCCCACCAACCCTCTCACCCTTCTACTCTTAAAACTGAAATCCATTATGTATCCAATCCAAACAGAGCCTAACATCTGAGCACCCCAGTAAAACACACTATTCAACCCCCGGGTTCTCAAGTTGAACAACACCCCATTTACATTATTGAATTGGTAAGGGTAGAAGAAATTGCTAGACCAAGCAGTAGGAACAATGAGAAGCATTTTCCAATTGAAAAACAACTTGAGAATCTCCAAGCATTCAGTGGACACATTTGAATACAAAATGTTGGTCATGCAGTTGCTACCATCATCATGAACAACCTTGCTTGCAGGCAAGATCACCAATGACAAAAGGGTCCCTAGTGACATAAAACACATGAAGCCTATGTAGGTTCCATCATTGACAGAAGCAGACTCACTGCGATGGTAATTCAATAAGAAAGGGATTAAGCCACCAATGACACCACCCATGTTGAAGATGCTCCAGAAAATGGAAATGTAAGTCCCTTTTCTATTGGGTGGAGGGTAGCATGTCATGATTGCACCTTGTGCAGCCCATAGTAGTCCTGCTCCTACACCAACAAGAGCACCAGTGACAATGGCAAAGGCTTGGTGTTGATGATGGTTGTAGTAAAGGAAGGAACCTGTGTAGAGGACATAGGTGGAACAACCTGCGAAAAGTGTGAGGTGGGGTCCTAGGATGTTATAGATGCCACCACCAGGATGCCAAATATGGAGAAGGTGGTGTAGAGGGCAGTGAGGGAGTTGTTGGAGACAGTGTGATCCACTTGGCCTCCTCCACCCATTCCTGAGAGGGAATTCAACATGCCAGGGCAACAAAAGCAAACAATGCCAATGAGGATAACTTGAACAAGTGGTGAATTATGTCTGAAAAAGGTTGCATTTTTTGTGTTTTCAGCTCTCTGGGTACCTGATTGTTCTTCGTCCCCATTAGAAACCATTGCAAATAGGAAGTGAATTTGTTGGTGTTAGCTATTTGAGATTAGGGACTGTGTGTGCATGCTTATGTGAATGCTTGTGGAGAATTTAAAGGTGAAATGAAATGTTGACATTATGGAATAACAAAAAGGAAAAATGTTAGATGTCCATGTGATAATAGGTAGAATATCATGGGAATATGAGATAGATATAGGTAGAAGAAAAAGAAGAAAAGGGAGATGTCATGATAAATCCCATAAAAAGAGATATAAAAAAAATGAAAGATAATAAAATGAAAATTCATATTGTTAAAGTGTATAATGATCAAGATTATAAGAAAACTGTAAATTATAGTATTTTCTTATCATATATATATAATAATATTTTCATTTTAGATATCATGATAAATCCTATAAAAAGAGATATAAAAAATGAAAGATAATAAAATTAAAAATTAATATTGTTAAAATATATAATAATCAAGATTATAAGAAAATGGTAGATTATAATATTTTCTTATCATATATTTAATAATATTTTCATTTTAATCTATATTTTTTATTTTTTATGTGACATTTTTTTTTATCTTTTTATCTCTCCATTCTGATGTATCACATTTAACATGTATACTCATAATTTTTCATATTTTATGAATGCACTTATGGATCCTATCATTCAAAAGCATCATACATCTTAATTGTTATGATTTTGTTCATTTGTTATCTAAAATTGAAAAATCATTTTGCCTAAGAACATTGAGGGTATACATTATATATGCACTCATGCATGTATGCTCAAACTTTGATTTTTAGAGAATGTGAATATGATTTATTTAGAAGCATATACCATATTAGTTTTTGTTTTTGTTTATTATCATTTGATAATGGAGCTTTAAAGTTGAATTCATGTAAACATTATATCAGTTTGAATTTCGATTTAATTATAAAATTATAAGATAAACATTATATATTTTTCTCTTTTAACTACTTCGTTCAAAAAAAATTTTAAAAATAGGAGTTAAATGTCCAAACATGAAAATGTGAGGTATTGTTGATTCTCTCTAAAGTTGGATTGAAGATAAATTAGAAACATAAATGATTGAACCACATATTTACTATACTCTCCATCCATCCAAATTTTAGATTAGATAGGTATAGGTCATTTGATCCTCTCATTTATTTTTTTAAAATAAATTCTTAACCGTCCAATTTTAAATATAAACAAATGGAGAGTAAAATAGGTATGCATTTCAATCATTTCTCAATTAAAAATAAAAATAAAATTGTAGGAAAAAAATTAGAAATAAAAAGGAATGTAGGAAAAGGCCTAAGACTTGTCCATACTTTGGTGAAATCATCACTTATCCTAAAAGCACTCTTCATCGCTTGTGCTGCAGTTTTGACCATAGGGATTCCCTCTCTCAAACATGGCAATACAAGGAAGTAACCGAGTGCAACCAACATCTAGAAAATGAATAGCTTTTTTGGAATCTGATTCTAAAGCAATACATTGTAACCTCAATTAGTGGCAACTGAAGTCCATGGAGGACATATAGCCCATAACTCTTCTTGGACAATTGAGCATTATCCTAAACTGTAAGAGCATAACTCACTGAAAAAGCTTTCAAAAAGGAGAATTCAATTCCTCTAATAATAAGTGCATCTTTAGAAATGATTGATTGTTAAAAGAGAATAACCTTTTAAAAATTTTAGTTTTAGGAAGATACTAAAAATAAGTGATTTTTTTTTTCAAAATAAGTTAAACTAAATAGTAAAATATATACTAATTCTTTATATTATAACTTAATATTTTATTTTAATCCGGTGATTCAAGATCATTATATTAATACAAAGAAAGAATAATGTGCACATATTTATGATAAAAATATTTTAATTACTTACTTTAATAATTAATTTTAAAAATATACTACTATAATTTTTTATATTTAATATAAACATTAATTTTTAAAATATAAAAATGTTCTTAAAATAATAATAAACTATTATAGTAGACAAGAATGATTTAATTATGAAATCTACTTATTAATTTATAAAAAGATATGTAGTTAAACAATTCAGAGTTTTCTTTAATTGATTTAACTGATTTTTTTATAAAAAAAAATAGGTTTCTCATATCTTTGAGGTATATTATATTGATATTAATTTTTTAATTAAGAATATTGAGACATAATATTTTACAAGTAAAATAAAAATTATATTACCAAAATTTATAACAAAAAGTAAAATATCGTATGGTATGTTTCATATTATTAAAATAATATTTAAGATCATTTCGTATGTCATATATATTTAGGGAGAGAGACTTAGAAAAAGAGAAAGAGAAACAGTAACTCAACATGAAAATGTGGCAAGGAGTAACATTAATGAATGTTGATTCTCAATATTTTAAAACCTTTATAATTTTTTTTAAAATACCATCTGTACTTATAATTCGCGTAAATGATGCTTTAGTAGTAATTAAATTAAATGGTTCGTTTGATTCAATTAAAAAGAAAGATGGATTTGAATAGAAAGGAAAAAGAAATCGAGAGCTTTTATGGAGTATAGGAAATCTATCGCTTGATTTTCAAGAAGAGGAGAGCAAAAATAAAAGTATACTACTATTAAACCTTTACAATAGACAAATAAAAGTGTTAAACTAAAGTTTTAAATTAAAGATAATTTAGTTACTATAACAAACTTAAAGCATTTTTCCTCTCTTGAGTGATAACTAACCACACAAATTTACTTTCTTCAAAATTGTTAATGTTTACTCAATGATGGGCATGCATTCATGTAGAATATGACAAAAGAAATATTTATTATTTGCACGAGACAATACATTGCTTTTGTAAACAACATTAGCTAGCATAAAAGATGGGTATGAGGTGATATTTATCTCATAGTATTTTAGGGGAAAATCATCTCATAGTATTTTAGGGAAAAAGTAAAAGAGTTGTTCCATATCATGGCAGGTAAGTTTATTTCTATTTTTGGTGTAAACTATTGTAAAAAAATAATATTTTTAAAAAATTTAAAATTTAAAATAAATTATTATTTAAAATATAATTATGATTTATTGATTGCATGTTTAAATTATGGTAATTAAACCTTTAATTATAAATTTTGTAACCATCTTTTATAAAAGTGTTTTTCATTTCTTATCAATTATAAAAAAAATTCAAAACTATTTTTGCCTCCAACACTTGTAATAGAGTAAAACAACTAAAGGTTCAACTCAAATTTCTATAAAAAGGCTCTCTCAGCTAATGCTTACCTTTTAGTAGTCCAAAAATTTATTGATGCTCTTGAAACTGTGGGTCATTTTGTTTCCACCAAGGATCACATTGAAGCGATTCTTGATGATCTAGGTGAAAAATATGATTCTTTAGTAACAATCATCATCTTAAAAACGGATCCATATATTATCGATGAAATTGAATTGCTGCTTATGATTCAAGATGAATGCCTAGATCGTCATCGCACTTCCTCTGTTCAAGCTAATCTTGCTTAGAGTATGAGAAATTTTTTTTTGATTTTTTGTTCTTTCATTTAGAAGAGAAATTTCTCTTGGATAGAATACATAAAGTTTAATAAAGAAAATTTTCAAATTGTTGCATACAATTAATTCCTACATTATAAGGCCAATAATTCATGTACAATAAATATAAAATCAGACAACGATTTTGTTATGCTAATTATGGCATTTAATTTTGTATATACAAGAAAAAATCCTATTCTAGCCAATTCTCAATGATTTTGACACTCTTCCTCAATTTGGTGAGTGGATACCATCCTTTCTAACTTGCCAAGAATAGGATGAAATGCAGTACTACTTAATCATTTTGTTAGTACGTTTACAAGTTGATTCCAAAGGATACAAATAGTTTCATTATCCAACTTTTCCTTTATGAAGTGTTTATTTACTTCAATATATTTGGTCCTATCATGTTGTAGTGGATTACGTGTAATGTTTATTGCTGACCTATTATCATAGTACAATCTCATGAGTTTATTCTACTAAACCCTCAAATCTTCTAAAATTATATTTATCCATAGGAGTTCACATATACTTAGGGTCATTGCTCTAAAATTTTCCTGTGTACTTAATCTTGCAACAGCATGTTATTTCTTACTCCTCCAAGTCACCAAACTTCCTTCAAGGTACAATAACCACATATGAATCTTTTGTCATCTATAGATCTAAGATAATCAACATTATGTATGCTTCCAGTGCCATTTCCTTCCCTCTTGTAAACAAAATTCCTTTTCCATGGGTTCCTTTCAAGTATTGTTGAATGCAGTAAATAGCTATAAGATGAATTTCCTTATGATTATGCATAAACTGACTTACCATCCATACTGTGTAAGCTATATCCATCTTGTATGAGATAGGTAGATTAATTTTCCTACCAATTTCTAGTGTGATTCTCTGTTAACAACAACACCTCTTATTGCTTCACTCAGCTTATGATTTTGATCAATCAATATTTCCACAGGTTTGCAACCAAGTTTCCTTATTTTTGCCAATAGGTCTAGCACATATTTTTGTTGAGAATTTAATATTTCATGACTAGAATGAACCACTTCAATGCCCATAAAGTATTTTAGTTTTCCCAATTATTTGACTTTAAATTCTCGTAGCTAACACTTCCTTAAGATCTCCATTCCCTTTGGATCATAACCTGAAACAATTATATCATCTACATATACAATTAGTGGAGTAACTCCCCTAAAAGATGAGTATTTGATAAATAGGTGTGATCACCTTGACTTTGCTAGTATCCCATATTTTTCATGATTGTTGTAAACCTACCAAACCATGTCCTAGGTGATTGATTATTTTATTCCATAGAAAGTCTTTTTAAGTTTACATACTTTACCTTTAACTGATTCAAACCCAAGAGGTAGTACATTTCCTCTTCAAGATCATCATGTAAAAAGGCATTCTTAACATCATACTGTAATAAATTTCACCCATAGTTGCTAAAGATAACAAAATTCTAATAGTATTCCTTTTTGCCACAAATGCAAAAATTTCTAGGTAATCAACTCCTTATGTTTGAGTGTACCCTTTTACTACTAACCTTACTTTGTATCTTTCTAGTGTTCCATTAGCTTTATATTTAATAATAAAGACCCACTTACATCCAAAGTTTTTTTCCTTTAGGTAGTTCTACCAACTCCCAAGTTTTGTTCTTTTCTGGTGTATCCATCTTAACCTTCATAGCATCTCCCTACTCCTTAATACTAAATGCTTTGACAATAGTTTTTGGGATTGTGACAGTGCCTATGTGAGTGAGGAATCTTTTTTGATTATTGGATAATTTATCATGACACAAAGTGGAATATTGTGTACCTTGGCTTTTGAGTACAGGCTCTAACATCTTTCCTTATTGCAATTAGGAGATCTCCATCTTCAATGGCCCTATCTTCAATAGGAATATTCTGTTATCTTTGCCCAACATCATTAGTTTCTAGCATTTCATGTATTAGTTCAGAAGTTCCAAACATTCTAAGTATCAAATCAGAATATGGGACTTGTGGTGGTTGGATAATAACATTTTCCCTTCTAAAGTATACCTGTAATGGATAAGTAGTACCCTAAGTTTGATTTACAATTGTCTTTGAGCTTGTAGTAGATGGTATATGATTAAGAATTGACTCAGGTAATGAGATATTTTCTTTAAAATGATTCTCTCGTAAGAACGAATTATCCTAATTTTCTATGTATGAAACATCCATAATACTCGAGTACAATCATCAATGAATATAACAAACCATCAACATCACGATATGTATGGAATATTAGAAAATCCCCACACATCACTATGTGTTAAAGCAAAAGGAATTGACATTCTTTTATTATTATTTGGGAATTTAATACATTTGTTTTTTGCAAATTCATAAGTGCCACAATGAAATAAACTAGTATCATGTTTTTTAAATAAATAGGGAAGCATGACCTTTAGGGTACTAAATGAAGGGGATATAACCAGATCTTTTCTTTATTGAAGAGGGATGATTCTGACAATAAAGACATAAGAGTTTGAATCTTAGTGATACACATCATGTTATCTTCCTCAAGAAGGTAAAGACCATTGTCTTCCTGAGCAAGTTAAATCATCTTCCCTGTTCCCTAATCTTGAAACTTGTATATTGTAGGAGATAAAAGTCGCTAAGCAATGTAAATCTACAATAAACTTGTGAACTAAAATCAAATTTCCAAATAATTTTGGCACATGTAAGGCATTTTTCAAGATTATATTTTGGTTTATGATAATATCTCATTCTCTAACTACTGTAATGAAAGTTTCATCAGATGTAGCAATTTTTTTTATTGCTAAGACAAGGTTTATAGGAGATAAAACTAGTAGAAGATTAAGTCATGTGGTATATAGCTCTAGAGTCAACAATCCATACTTCTTCTTTAAAGGAATTTAAAACATTGAGTGCATAAGTTTTATAGCTATTACTTGAGAATGCTAAGGATCAACTACCTGAGTCAATGGATCTTGTTAATGTTCCCAGTAACCCCCTTAATTTTTTAATCTCCTATGTGTTAAATTCTATAGATGGATTAGAAGAGTTGCCATCTATAGAACCTGTTTATGTCATATGAGGACAAATCTTTCCTCTTTGATTTCCTTTAAGTGTCCAATTGGGACTTGGATTTGGAGGTTTCCTATGAAGTTTCCAACATTTGCCTTGCATATGCCGATGCTTCTTACAATATTTATACCTAAGAAATCTTTATTTTCCCATGTAGGTATCTCCATCCTTCCTGTTCCATTCCCAGGTTGAATAAACTATCCTAGACCAACATTTTTCCATTTGGTTTGAGCAACCAAAGTAGAACTTTCAGTTGGTTATGATTCTAACATTACTTCTACAAGCTTTTTCTTCTTAAAATACAACCATAGTCCCATTGAGTGAGGATAAGTCTTTTCCCAAAACCTGAATTCTAATAGGATCAAACTTAATGTTTAATCCTACTAGGAACTTATAGATTACATTTTGCTTCAAATTTCTCATAGTGATCTAATTCCTCCCACATATTTTGTAATGTTTGGGCATACTCACTAATGGAATGGTCACTCTATTTTGTTGTAGCAATCTTTATTTTAGTTTTATAGATCATCAATCTTGGAATAGTTTTCTCTATAGTTATCCTATACTTCCTTGGCTATCTTCATAAACATGCAAGCATCATTAATTTTGATGTCATGGTGTTCCATAACTAAGACATTACAACTACATCATCCTCATCCCTTGTAGCGAACTTGGGATCTAATGATATTGGGGCTCTGTTAGTAAAATGGTCCAATTTTCCTTTTCCTTTTAGAAAATTTCAAATAAAATAAGACCACTTTAAATAGTTTTTTTTATTGACACATAGGTTATGCGTGAAAAAATTTTGGTTCAAGGGCAGGAATTTTAGGGTTTTAAAAGAAACAACAATGTAGGTCAAAAGAACACAACGGAAGAAAAAAATAAAAAGCCTTACGACAATGCAAGCCATAAGATCAAGACTACACAAGTTCCTAAGGATTTTGGAGCTTTGATACCATGTTAGAAATAATTTTCTGATTTCTGGTTCTTTCATTTAGAAGAACAATTGCTCTTAAATAAAATATATGAGGTTTAATAAAGAAAATTCTTAAATTATTGAATACACAATGAATTCCTACATTATAGGGTCAATGATTGTTGTACAACATATACATAATCAAATAGCTAATTTTTTATGCTAATTATGGCAATTAGTTCTGCCTATACATGGAAATATCTTATTCTAATCAATTCTCAGGGATTTTAACACAGACCAAAAATAAAAAAAAGGTAACTCGAACGATTCTCTTAATAATTCAGGATAAAACTCTTCTCATGGAAGAAGGTCTTCAAGAGGATTTTCTCGAGGAGGATGATATGCCAGAAAAAATAATCGTTACTTCTTTAATAAAAACTCACACCCTCAATGTCAACTTTTTGAAAGGATAGGTCCCACCATCTAGAATTGTTATCACTGTTACAACTAGAACTTCCCTAATCCTTTTGCTGCTACTATTGCCTAAGAGTTCACTCAAGACCCTCCAAAACAAGCCTTTGTGGTAATCATCGATACTACTTCTAATTCTAATCATCTCACTCATGGTGATGTTCCCTTTACTAATCTTGACTTGGTATTCAAGCTTAGGTGCATCCCATCACTTAACTTATGATGTCTCTAATCTTCAACAACCACCTACTTATCAAGGCATCACTTCTATTCATATAGGTAATATAACAAGTATGAAAATTTCACCATATTGGCAACTCAATTTTACTAAATCCTTCTAATTCCTTAAAGTTTCGCATCACTCCTTTTTTCATGTACCTTATCTCACAATAAGCCTCCTCATCATCTCTTAGTTCGCTTAAGATAATGCTATATTTTTTGAATTTCACTCCACTTACTGTTGTGTAAAATCACAGGCTACATGTCAAACTCTCTTTCACGGAACCATTAAAAATGGATTCTACATCTTCAATGATGTGATTACTACTTTAAAGCTTTCTTCTGCTTCAATTGTTTTTAGTTGTTTTACTAATATGGTATCTCAAAAACTTACTCTTTTAGAATGGCATACTCGTCTTAACCATGTATATTTTTCCACTGTAAAATGAATACTATCAACTTGTAATATTTCCTTTCTTTATAATGGAAAGACCAATGTTTTCCATGCATGCTGTTTAGGAAAAATGCATCAACTTCCTTTATCCTTCTACTCTCTCTCATTTTTCTTCCCCTTTTGAATTAATACATACAAATTTATGAGGGACCTACAATTATTCCTAGCATATTTGGAGCATGATATTATATAAGTTTCATGGGTGATTTTATTCATTTTACTTGGCTTTATCCCCTTCGCTCAAAAATCCAAGTTCTAACTACTTTTCTAGCATTTTAGGCTATGGTTCAAACCCAATTATTGTTGCCCAACAAAGTCATTCATTTTGATAATGGCTTTGAGTATTTTTCATTTTCAAATCGTCTTCAAAGTTTTGGGATTCAACACCGACGTTTCTACCCCTATGCACATCAACAAAACAACACAATTGAGTGTAAGCATCATCACGTTGTCAAAACTCGATTAACTTTCCTCGTTGATTCTAGGCTTCCTTTCTCATATTTGGATGTTGTGTTTCTTCATGCCATTATTGTCATCAATGCTCTTTCTACCTCTATTCCCAACTATCAGTCACCTTTGGAGTGTTTTTATCACATCAAACTGAATTGCACTAAATTTTAACCTTGGTTGTGCTTGCTTTTGACACCCTACAATCATCACAAGTTGGATTTTAAATTCAAACTTTGTACCTATTTAGGACCCAGTGCTACATGCAAGGGTCATAAATGTATTTCCCTTTATGAGCGTCTCTACATTACTTGTGATGTTGTATTTAATGAAACTTTATTCCCATGTAAACGTGGCTTCTCCCTTTCATCCTTGACAAATCTTCTCTCCAATCTCTAAGACTCCTTAATAAAATATGTTTCTACCATTCCTATTCTTCCTTCCATTTTGTTCTCATTGTCATCTTCATCTTTTTCTCCAACAATTGATTTCATAGCTCTTTTTACTCACTAGCAACTTTTACTCATTGGTGACATCATCACCTCTCATTAATTGTCATTTTATGACTAATCGTAATAAGGTTAACATTTTTAAAACCAAAGCTTACATTCCCTCCCTTGAACCTTCACCTATCCAACAAGCTCTCTTTACTCCTCATCAGCTTCAAGCTATGCAAGATGAATATGGTGTTCTTCTAAAAAATAAGACATAGATGTTTGTTCCCCTTCCACTAGTCATAAGCCCATTGGCTGTAAATGAGTTTTTTGTACCAAATACCATCTTGATGAGTTTCTTCACAAATATAAGGCACGTCTTTGATTATTTAGAAATATTTCGTCCTATTGTCAAACTTGCAATTATATGAATTATACTCATTGTTACTCTTTCAAAAGGATGGTCAATTCATCAATTCGATGTTAACAATGCCTTCTTACACAATGATCTTATTGACTATGTTTACATGTTCCAGCCTCTTGGGTTTGCTATTGGAAATTTCAGTCTAGTTTGCAATTTCATAAATCCATATATGGTCTTAAGCAAGCTCCACATGCTTGGTTTGCTAAACTAAGTTCTACTTAACCATTTTTGGCTTTATTCCTACAAAAAGTGATTACTCTCTATTTGTACACATTACCACTAACTTTGTCTCCTATGTGTTGGTCTATGTTGATGATATTCTTGTCACCAGTAGTGCTTCCTCTACTATTGTTACTCTTATGAAACAATTTCACACTACCTTTTCTTAAAGGATCCTAGACCACTCCATTATTTTCTAGGTGTTTAGGTTACCTATTACTCTAATGGTTCTATCTTTCTACCTCAAACTAAATATATCACTAACTGTTAATAGGGTATCAAAGAGGATATTTATTTTATTCTTCCTAATTTATTATTGTAAATAGGATAGATTTATTATTATTCTTTTCTTAATTATGTTTATGTAAATAGGATTAATTTTATTATTATTATTTTAGCTTATTATTAGAAAGTATCTTCTAACCAAAAAATCTTTCCTTAGTTAAGGCTAATGAATTTTCTTTTATTTGATAATTTACCTTTTATCATCCTCTATAAAAAGGATGTCTTTACATACAATAAAATATACACATATTCCAAATATTTTAAGTTGGTATCAGAGTAAGATCTTTGTGCACCGTGCCTCTATTTTACAGCCATGGATGATAATTCCTCAGTCATTGGCAACAACCAAAAAAATAGAGTGCCACTCTTAGCCCCATATATCTGATCCAGTAAAAATATGAATAATGGGCGTCGGTTGGCGACTCAAATTCAGTTTAGATCACCATATTTAACTCACTGGGATGAACTATCATGGTGGTCCCAATCAATTTAGATGTACATATATGGCAAAGGAAAGCTTGGCTACTTCACTGGTGAACTAATCCAACCTGGCATCACTAACCCACAACATAATGTGTGGGATACAAAAAATGCTATGGTAATGACATGACTAGTGAAGTCAATGGAGGAAGATATTAACAGTAACTATATATACTATTCCACAACCAAGGAATTGTGAGATAGTGTCAAGGAGATGTACTTTGACCATTGAAATAAATCCCATATTTATGAACTCACCCTAGAAGCTAGAGAGATTTGGAAAAGAGGTGGCAATATAACAAAATACTTTCACACCTTGAAGCGAGTATGACAAAGTCTTAAACACCACTAGTAAATAATAGAAGAAATTAGGATATTTCAATTACTTGCAAGTCTCGATAGGAGACTAGATGAAGTTCATGGAAGAGTAATTGGAAGAACAAACCTACCCTCACTTGGAAAAATCTTTGCAAAAGTTAGAAGAGAGGAAACCCACAGAGTTATCATGGTGGGTAAGAAAAAGTTGAATCAACTCCTTTAGAGACCAATGCATTTTTAATGGAACCTGTTGAACTCAAGAGTTCAACCAATCAAAAAAATCTCTCAAATTTTTGGTGTGATCATTACAACAAATCTTGTCACACTTGAGAAACTTGTTGGAAAATTCATGGAAAACTAGCACATCTCAAAGGCAACAAAATAAACCTTAAAACTTGTTCTGTTTCAACTGCTCATAAGGCTAAAAAACTATCTTTGAGTAAGGAATAGGTTGAGCAAGTTATAAGGCTATTAAAGTCTACTTCTTTATCTGGTATTCCTAGTGGTTCTTTGGCTCAAACAAGTAATATAGTACCCTTACTCCCTTTAAATGCATCTCAAATTCGAGTACACCATGGATCATTAATCAGGTACAACTGATCACATGACCATTCTTTCCCCTTTATTTAAAACGTACTCTCCTTGTAATGAAAGTGAAAAATGTAGAATTGCATATGTAGTTTTTCATCCATTGCAGGAAAAGCTAGGATTAACTTGTCCAAAAACATTTTCCTAAAAAATGTCCAACATGTACCAAAAATTTCTTGTAATCTTCTATCTATTAATAAAATTTGCAAGGATTCCAACTGCATTGTGAAATTCTATGGCACTTATTGTAATTTTCAAAACTGGACATCAGGGAAGATGATTGGCAATGTTAAGATGATGGATGAACTCTAGTATTTTGGGGATGTTTCCAAACAAGAAATAATTGAATGATTTGCTAGTACAAGTTTCTCCATTTTGAGAGACCAAATAATGCTCTAGCATAATAAACTAGGGGATCCTAATTTCCAATACCTTAAACATTTGTTTCCAAATTATTTAAAAATATTGATTTTTCATTATTGAAATATGAAATTTGTGTTCTTGATAAAAGTCATAAAAATTTTTATCACTCTGATCCTTATCATGCATCTAAACCTTTTTATTTGATCCATAGTGATATGTGGGACCCTTCAAAAATAACAATTCAATTTGGGAAAAATGGTTTGTAACCTTTATTGATGATCATACACGATTATATTGGATCTATCTTATGCATGAAAAGTTTGAGGTTTTGAAAATATTTAAGTTCTCACAAATGGTAGAAACATAATCTAACATAAATTTATATTTTGAGAATTGATAGTGACACTGAATATTTTAATAAAAACATGGATGAATTTTTTCAAAATAAAGGTATTCAATATCAATCTACATGCCCAAATACACCTCAATAAAATGAAATTGCTGAAAGAAAAAATAAACATTTTCTTGAGATAGCATGTGCCATTATTTTTTAGGGTAATGTTTCAAAATATTTGTGGGGGGATGTTGTACTAACAACAACCTATCTAATAAATTGAATGTCTACCCATGCGTTAAATTATTTCTCACCTTTACACTTCCAAAAATCCTTTTCTAGCATGCTAATTACATACTAAATTGCTTGTAAGGATTTTTGGTTGTACTAGATGATCCCAACTAGAAATTAGCAGTCTTAGAAGAAGTGAATGCATTCAAGAAGAATGATACTTAGGAGATTTTAGACCTACCACATGACAAAAAATTGGTGGGATATTAGTGGGTTTTCACCATTAAGTGTAAAGCTAATTGAAGTATAGATAGGTATAAGGCTAGGTTGGTAACAAAGGGATTTACTCAAACCTATGGAGTAGATTATCAAGAAACCTTTGCTCTAATGGATAAACTCAACTTCATATAGGTTCTCTTATCACTTGCTGCCAATTACAATTGGACTTTACATCAACTAAATGTAAAGAATGTTTTTCTAAATGGGGAACTAGAGGAAGAGGTGTTTATGAGTCTTCTCCAGGATTTGAGGAAGAACTTGGGAGGAATAAGGTGTGTATACTAAAGAAGTCCCTCTATGAGTTGAAACAATCCCCTAAAGCATGGTTTGAAAGACTTGGAACAGTGGTGAAAGGACTTGGCTATAATCTAAAGCCAGGCTGATAACACATTTTTCTATAAACATTTAGCACGTAATAAAATTGTTATCTTGATTGTATATGTGAATGACATTATCTTAATAGGTGATGATAGCTTGGAACTCAAAAACTTGAATGAGATACTTTCCAAAGCTTTTGAAATCAAGGAACTTGGCTCATTAAAATACTTCCTTGAAATTGAATTTGCGAGGTCCAAACAAGGTATTTTTATGAACCAACAGAAGTGTATCTTAGGCCTATTGAAGGAGATCGGATTACTGGGTTGCAAAGCTACTAAAACACCCATGGAATCCAACATAAAAATATAGCCAGCAGGACCAGAAAGTGTAACAAATAAAGGAAGATATTAGCAATTAGTGGGAAGCATAATATATCTATCTCACACATGTCAAAACATAGCGTTGTGCGTTTACTATACGTACAAAGTTTTACCCACAGGCAAGTGCACCTGTTGGTGTAGAAAAGGGGTATTTAAAATCCTTAATATCGTTTCCACAGAAAATATTTTAACAATCTTAAAAAAATATTAAATCCTAATTTTTGAGCTCACTAGAAAAAGGTTTATTTAGAAATATTTAAAGTGAATGTAAAAAGGAACAAAATGAGATTAAGCGATTTAAAGACAAAAGAGCACAAATACGAGTTCATTATGGAAAGACATGAGACTTTGGTTTCCTTATAATTTTACCAAATTTCACCCCAACTCTCTTACGAATAATTTGAGTCAATTGCTAACCATCCGTTCTCATTCTATTACTACTCAATGATCATGTAATATCAATGTTCTTTCCCTCAAGTTATTACCCCCAATGATCATGCAAGTATGTAATTAAGAGAAGCATAAAGAACATGCAGATTTGTTAAATTAATAACTGATTAGAAATCAAGGATTCCGATTGATCCTCCAAAACCCTTAGATTCAGTTTACCTTATAGTTCTGTTAATTAGGCAATGGTACGATCGCCTATCCCTTAATTAACTTAGAAATTAATTCTCATTAATTAATTATGCATAATAAGGAAAATATAATTGAATAGAAATACGAAATCATTCATAAAAAGGAAAAGGGGTTCAATTGGTTACATTATAAGTTTCACCAAAGCCCCATGATTTGGGGATTAGTTACACATCGAGAGATAAGACAAACAAAAACATACTAATCCAACAAAACAATCCATAATCCTAATTTTAGAAAGAGAATGACAAAACCGTAATGTCAACAGAGCTAACAATAAGACGTTGAAATTCGTATTATGGAAGAGCTTCTTTCTCTAAATCTTACGGAGGAATATCGTGGATACTAAAAGTGGTGTGACAATAGAATGGTGTGTCTCCGGGATAGTGATAGGCTTACGCCCCGGAAAGTGGTGTGACCTTTGGAGCCTAGGGTGGTGTCATGTGGTGTAGTAGAGCCTCCCTGCATGTCGTCACG
This sequence comes from Canavalia gladiata, assembly GCA_037954105.1. Taxonomy (NCBI): domain Eukaryota; kingdom Viridiplantae; phylum Streptophyta; class Magnoliopsida; order Fabales; family Fabaceae; genus Canavalia; species Canavalia gladiata. Next base: position 37,973,868 of record CM075664.1, on the reverse strand, counting down.
ACCAATCTACGTAATCTTACAACACTATAGGGTTGACGTATCATTATCGCATTAGATGTATTATCTTTTTATGCTTCTTTTACCTTTTTTTGTTTCAAAACTTGCCTATTTTCGGATTCTTAGCTTGAGTGACCATTCCTACAAAATAAGGAAAATTAGGTAGAATTACAATTAAATAATCATAAATTATATTATAATTATAACTAATTTTCCGCAGATAAATCAACAGAATGATGGTTTATCACATAGCCTTTTCTATGAGTATGGTAAGGCAGTTTATGCATGCACAAGGCCCAGAACACATGGAATCTATGTTTAAGAGCCTTAGACACTTGAAGGGGTAACATAGAAAAAGGTTACTTTACAAAAACTGTGGACATCTTCAAGTAGAACCCTACACAGATGTAGATTAAGTTGGGAGTATCATGGATAGAAGATCAACATCTAACTATTGCACATTTGTTGGAGGAAATCTAGTTAGTTGGAGGAGTAATAAACAAAGTGTTATGGCAAGGAGTAGTGCAGAAGTTAAGTTTAGACCAATGGCTTGTGGAATTTGTGAAGCATTGTAGGTGGAGAAACTCTTATATGAGTTAAAGGTTCCTAATTCACTACCAATAAGGTTGTCTGTGACAATAAATCTATAATTTTTATTGTTCATAATCCAATAATACATGACTGAACCAACTATGTAGAATTTAACAAACACTTTGTAAAAGAAAAGATCGAAAGAGGACAAATCTAGATTTCATATGTTCCAGTTATAAAACAACTAGCAAACGTTCTAACCAAAGAAGTATCCAAGAGCAAGCTGAAAATGAATGATACCTTCAAGCTAGCTTGAGAGAGAGTGTTGAGAGGGTATCAAAAGGATATTAAATCTAATTTAATTTTTCCTGATTTATTACTGTAAATAGGATAAATTTATTATTATTATTATTATTATTATTATTATTTTCCTGATTATATTTCTATAAATAATAGGATTAATTATATTATTATTTTAAATTATTATTGGAAAGTATCTTCTGACGAAAAAATCTTTCCTTAGTTTAGGTTAATGATTTTCCCTTTCTTTGATGATTTACCTTTTGTAATTATTTTATAAAGAGAATGTCTTCCTCTACAATAAAATATATACATATTTCAAACATTTTAAGCTAACTTACTTAAGAAGGCTAAGATGTACACAAGTAAAAAATGTCTACGCATGTGAATTTTGGTCTTACACTTTTGTCCCTTTTTGGCTCACCTTTATCGGATCTCACCTTATATTGCTCTATTGTTAGATCTCTTCAATATGAAACTATTATGTGACCTAAGATTTTTAACTCTGTTAATTGGGTTTATCAGTATATGCATTTTCCTCTTAATACTCACTAAAAATCAATGAAACATATTCTACGCTATTTACAAGGCATTCTCTTATGACCTTTTTTTTTTCTTATACCAATTTTTAACTCATTGCTTATTATGATTCTAGTTGAGGTTTTGATCTTGATGATCATAGATCTACCTTTAGATTTTGCATTTACCTTAGTTTTAATTTGGTGAGTTGATCCTCTAAAAAGAAATCTTTGGTTAGTTGTTTTGAAGTTGAATATAGGTTTCTTTCCTTTACAATTTCAACTCACCTAAATTCAAAACTTGCTTCATAACTCTTCCATTACTGTACCCACAATTTAGTGTGATAATCCAAGTGCCGTCCAACTTTCAACCAATCTTATCTTTCATTATCGCACCAAGCATTTTGATTTTGACCTTTCACTTTGTTTGTGAACAAGTAGCTACTCACAAAATCAATGTTCATCATATTTTGACTCTCCATCAAATTATTAATAACTTCCTAATTTCAAATGTAAACTTAAGGTCTATAATTCCTTCATCCCTCAATTTAAGAGGGATGTTAGGACAAAAAATTATTTATCAATTAATTAATTTTTTATTAGATTATTTTTGTTATACTTTAGTTTCTAATTTAATTTTTATTATATTTCTGCGACATTTATTAAACATTAATTTTTATATAAATATTAAGATGTTAAATGGACACAACAATATAATCGAACATATTACTTTTCTTCTTCTTACTTTTGGTTTCTTTTCTTTACTTAACATATTTAAGAAATTTATCTATAATAAATTGAATTTTTATCTATCAAATAAAAATAAATTTAAAATTTGATTATTATTTCACAAATTTGTACAATCTCGAATGTATAGATTTATGAACTATAATATCTAAACCTATATACATATACAATTATAATTTTGTTATATTTTATATTTAAATTTAAAATATTTTTAAATATATTTTTTAAAATAGTTAAATATTATATTTTTAATTAATATTTTATTTTAAAATTAATTTTATTAAAAAAAAATTATTTTTTAGTTTGTTGAAAAAAATATTAAAATATTTTATTTAACTAAATGTAGTAATGAATACGAATTTATAAGTATAATCATTCCACGTATAGATAAATTGGTATATAACTATTCTAACTTAAGTAAAAAAATTTATAATATAAAAAATATGAGATTTTAGAATTTTTATGTAAACCTATTAATTTTCAATCTTTTATCATTCTAGTTTTAGTAACTTAATTAAAGATTTTGAAATTGAATATCTATAACTAAAGTTGTATTAAAAACTTAAAAAATAAATTTGATCATTTATATGATTTCTACTGGTTTATTTAATATAATTAAATATTCAACATACTATATATATATTGATATCCTAGAAAACAAAACAAAACATTCTTTTAAGTATAGATATAGATACTAAAATTGATATCTGTAAATATGTGAATTAAACACTTATTTTGGTAAACAAAAATATAAAATACTTTGATATCTTGTTTAAACTCTACTTATGTTTATCTTTATTTATGTTTGTTATTATTTTTCCGATATTATTTATTTTAAAGATAATATCAGACTTTACTAATTTTTATAATATATATATATATATATATATATATATATATATATATATATAATTCTTATATATTTACATTTACTTCTAAAACTCAGAATAGCCTTTATATCATTATATTTTATTAATTTTTTGTATAAATATTTTTTTATAAAATTATAAGTATCCTCTGTAAGTGACGAATAAAATTATTGTATATTCTAAAATTTTTCTTTTAAATATTTAACATAGTTATATAATTAAAACTCAGTCAAAATTACTTGTTAAGTTAGATTAGCTCATTATGAATTGATCCATGTGCTGAATCATATTTTTAAAGAATAATGTGGTCGTATTAATAAATTTTCTTTTATCTCCAACATTTTATATTAATATTATCAATTTGATCGCATATTTTTTATATGTTTAAATTGTGTATTATTCAAATAAATTATTTCATCTAGTTTCATTTACAATCGCTTTTGATCCCAAAAAATTAGAATTAATATCTTATTTTTTTTAAGGCATATCTTGTTGTTTAGTATTTTATGAGAATTATATTTCTTCACCCTAAAATCTTATTATCATCTTCTTTTTCCTCAAAAGTGACAATACTAGGAAATCAATTTTTTTTCCTTTCTATAGTCCTTCTTTTAAGAAAAAAAATTCTAATTAAAATAATTTGTTAATTATAATATTCTGTCTTTAAAAATAATTTTGTTAATTAATTTACCCACAAGTTCCAACTATTGTGGCGTTGCACTGTTGCTTTCTCTGCCAACATCAATAACACTTCTGCGCAAATTTTAAAACCCAATCGTTGGAAGAAAGACCCATAACATAAAAATGTTATCTTGTGGCATAACCATATCTGTTTTCCCAATTGTTACAGTTAACAAATGGAAGCAGAGAAATAGAAATATGCAAACAGTGTCTGCTTCCATTCACCATGACAGTCTCAGAGTGCTCGAATGGGACAAGCTTTGCGACCTGGTTGCTTCCTTCGCCACCACTTCCTTGGGCTGTCAAGCCCTTAAGGTAATAAGCTTCCTCTTTCTGGTTTTTCTGTTATGTTTTAGTTCATTGAAATTTTTAAAAAGGAATGAAATTATATTATGTTTGATTGGATTGAATTGGATTGAATTGGATTGTTTAAAATAACCTATCATGAAAAATAATGGATCATGATACCATGTATTTTGTTTTGTTCCCTTTAGTGCCCTTATGTTTTATTTTGTTCCGTTTGTTGGAGTTTAAGATGATGCTTCTATGGTTTAAAGTTTGGTAGAATTGATTTTAAATTGAACTGGTTGGAATGTGTGTCTAAAGTAATCTTAGCTACAAATTTTTCATTGGAACATGTGCACAGTGTAGGGAATTGATTCCTGATGTAAAACAAATAGGCTTGAAATCAGTCCTTTTTCAGTTCAGTTTTATGGTAAAATTATTCAAATAATGGAATTATAATTTTTTTCAATTTTGCTTCATTTTGTACCATCCAATTCCATTTTACTCACCATTTGATATGTAAATATGGTCTTATTCCATATTATGTTGTGGGGTGTTCGGGTAACAGGACCAGCTATGGTCTCTGAATCAAACTTTTGAGGAAAGTCTTGCACTTCTCAAGGAAACCAATGCGGCTGTCGAAATGCACAAGCATGGCACTTTCAGATTGAACTTGGGTCACCTTGATGCTATGCTGGTGAGTAATTGGAGTATAAAAATGGGTTATTTTTATAATAATAACAAACAATTTAATACATGACAGTTTTTCATGTATCTGTTTTCCTTCCTACCAAGTTCATGGTTCAAGGTTCCTGTAGGTCAAAACCGCCATTCAACATGCCCGGAGAAGTGTACCCATGAATGGCCATGAGGCAAGGGCTGTTCTGGCTCTTCTGCAGTGTGCTGAGACCTTGCAGGGTGATCTCAAAGCTGCAATTAAGACAGACAAAGATTGGCATGGTCGTTTCATGCCTCTTACAGAAGTGGTAAATGGTGAAATAAAATTTTGAATTATATGTCATATTGTGTAACTAATATTACTATGTTTCTGGTTTTTTTCTTACCCTCTTAAACATGCATGCAGATAATGGAATTTGTCATCAATCGATCTTTAATTAAAGCGATAGAGCAAGTTGTTGATGAAGATGGCTCTATTAAGGACTCTGCGGTTTGTTTCGTATCTCATACAAGTTTCCTTTTTGTAACTCTGCATATTTTTGCAGTGATTAGCTGCTCACTTTCTTTGGTTTTAGATGGCATGTGTTGTATCTTAAATTTTCTTAACATTCTTCGGTACATAGCATTCTGTGAAAGAGAATACTTCAGAGATGCATTTCTCCTTTCTTGCTGCTATTCTGCTGACTGTCAGTTGCTTGCTGTTCTCTTTTTGCAAACCCATGTATGACACAAACTTTCATCCTTGTTATAGAGTCCAGCCCTTAAACAGTCACGCCAACAAGTACAAGTGATTGAGAGAAAGGTAACTCCTGTTTGTTTTACTTTATTGCATAATGTTGGTTTTGGGGATAATGATCACATCAGAGATATATCGATTAATAGGGTTTATAGTTTATTTTACAGCTTTCAATCTAGTAAATATCATTTGAAAGTTTGACACAAATTAAGCAAAAGACCAATGTAACCTTGGCTATACCATTAATGTTCACATCTGACTATTCTAAATGGGTCACTTGAGATTAGGATTTAATCACAAAAGTTGTTGGCGCCGGTTGACAACAATCTACCTGACGATTGCAAAATACCCTGCTTTTATTTTGTCTGTCTTAGGTTTTTAATTATTGAAATGACTGCTTATCTATATGCTTTAACTTCCATCAGTGAATTTTTTGTTTTTTTTGGATGAGAGATCATGTGACTTGGATTTATCTGAAATTACACACACGTGTCCTCTATTTCCAAATCCCACAGAAATGTCTCTTAAAGTTTGAAAGAGCACTACAAAGTACTAAACAACCTGATATGTTCTTTTATCCAATTGAAATAGAACTAAAGGCCATTATATTTTGGTCACATAATAAGTTGGCTGAAGTCATAATGTAATTGATGAATTGGCTCAAACAGCTTGGGGGTCAAAACTGGAACTGTATCATTCAATCCTATGTTGATAAACATACTTATGACAAATGGCTAACTTATTTTGTTTGACAAAGATCTGATGGCTTTGTTACTGTTTGTGTTATAAACAAGTGCTAATTAGGATATTTTGGTAATGCATACTAAATGTCATGGGAGATTTCTGTTGATTTTGGAAATTAGGGGGGAGTTGTTTGCCATTTCAGCTATACATGTGAAGTTAGAGTGGTTATCTATTTTTTCCTTTTGTAGTTATTTATTTATTTTTTATTATTTATTTTTTGCAATTAATTCTTTTATACACTAGATAAATAATATGCTAGATTAGTAAATCTTCTCTGCCTTGAGTTTTGACTTAGTGGGTTTTTCCTATGACTATCTGTATGGTCAGACTCAGACATACTGTATACTTAAAACTATTTGTTTCCTAAATTCAGGTACAACAGTTAATGGAGAGGATAATCAGGAATGAGAGGAATGAAACGACAATCCTTGTAAGATTCACTAGATTGTAGATGTATTTCTTTTCCTCCTGCATGTTTCTTTCTCTATTGATTTGTGATAATTCAAACAGGAAGTGAATAACGTTGATGGCAGGTGGTGCATAAGAGTAGATTCTGGACAGACTAGTTTAAAAGGTCTATTACTGTCCAGGTACATAAAATTTTTCAATGTTTGTCAATAGAGCTAGTAGATGGGTGTACAATTCCATTCCTTAAAGATAGTTTTTGTTGGCAGTGGATCAGGAGTTGGAAGTACTATAGAGCCACTTTCTGCTGTTCCTTTAAATGATGAGTTGCAGCAAGCAAGAAGTTTGGTGGCAAAGGCTGAGGCAGATGTGCTTTTGACATTAACCAAAAAGGTTTTAACATGATCTGATGAAGTTTATTTTGGCAATATTTTTTTTTCTCTAACAATGTCATAATTTGTGTGCACAGATGCAGCTGGACCTTGATGATATTGAAAAGATATTGAACAGTTTGATTCAACTAGATGTGGTAAATACCCAGTAATGTTTTTGAAGAGAAGTGCATCACCATTTCTTGTTTCCTGTCCTTCCTCTGTACTTGTTCACTTGTGAGATTTGCTTTTGTTGCTGTTGAAAGAATTTGCTTACTGGCTATCCTTTTAATGAAGGTCATCTCCTCATTGAGAGTTGGATGAGTCGTCTTTTGTACAGATGCTGCTATTGGCCGTACTTGTGCTGTTCTGCTTATTTTTCATTTCATGAACAAAATCTTATTCCCAAAATTTTTGTTACGAGTTGTACTTTAGTCAACCTCGATAACTAGCTGTAGCTCTGTAAAATTGAGATACGTATCATTGGTTGATTAATAGTGTGTTTGGATTGGTGTTTTGCTTGGATGGATCCGTGTTCGTCTAGACTCAATAAATAGTAGCTTCCATGTTCAAAACTCAAGTTCAGCCTTTCTGGACACCTATCCAAATGTGTGCTAAAACATTCTAGCTTCATTAAGATATGGTGATAGTAGTGAAAGGCAAGAGTCAGTTTTCCTGTTCCTGGCCACTCTTTACATTAAATCACTTGAATGAGTAAGGTGCCTTATTAAATTCAAAGTATATTACAAAATTTGGCCGGCAAATACACGTACAGAATTTGAACCAAATTTATGTTTCTGGCCCACTTTTTATTGCATCTAGCATTAAAGAGGTAAAATGGAGTTAATTTCGTACATAATTACCCTAAAAATGATCTTTTGCCATATAAAACACAAACCATAGTATTGATGTAAACTTGGGATTTAGTGCCCCTACAGTGATCCACTTAGTTGCTTACAGATTCAAAAACTTGCTTAGGTAGATGACCTCGGTTAACATTTTTAGATTTGACAACATGATAGGCTTCCTTACTGTGCGAAAGATAGTCAGTAATGTGGTTACTTTCATGCAGATTAATGCTCGTGCTACTTATGGTCTTTCATTTGGAGGGTCAAGTCCTCATATATTTCTGTCAGATAGGAATGGTTCTTCTTCTACTGTGGAAACCTTGACAAAGAATGACAAATCCTATGGACCATTACCCAGCAATAAGGAATGGAAGTTGTATCTGCCAAAAGCTTATCATCCTTTATTGCTCTGGAGGCACAGGGAGAATTTGCAGAAGGCCAAAAGGAACGTCAATCTTGCTACTTCAGTTAAGTCACAGATGATGCAAAACTACGGTTCTTTTTTACCATTAATTTTTCCTCCCTATTTTCCTCTTTATTTGGGAATGGACAGGTTTGAGTGGTTGCTGTTCCTGGGTTGGGGTCTTTGATAAAAAGGATGCTGTGTTGATTGTCAGAAATATTGTGACCTTTTCAATCAAGAGATGCTTAGAGGAAAAGGCCATCCTGATTGTTGCTTACAAATGACCAATTACTTCCCTTTCCCTCCTTTTTTCTTCCCATGGGAAAATATCAGGAAAAAACTAGACAAGAAGAATATATATCATCTAGAGGGAGAAAAACATAACTTAGGGATTAGGAAATTGGGTTAGGGTTTCTTTAGGTGAAACCAGTGAATATCGAATATATTTTTTTTCTTTCAGATATTTGATATGTTGTTTAAAACTAGGTTATTCTTGTCTAATACTTGCAATGTATTTGACGATCACTTATGATAAAGAAATTCTGGTAGTCAGGTTGCTGCACCAGACAATGCCCACCCAGTACCAGTTGATTTTTTGGTATCTCAGAACACTCGTGTTATAGTTATAACTGGCCCTAACACTGGCGGCAAAACCATATGTTTGAAGACTCTAGGGTTGGCTGCTATGATGGCAAAATCAGGTAAATGTTCAATGTTTGCTCTCTCTAGCATTATTACATGCATATAAATGGTGATCTTTTGCTGTATTCTGTCAAGTAAAAATTCATTTAACTTCATTTTTTTATTATGGTGTGACTTTTGAGTCTTGATATTTAACCATTGGGTTTTAGACATGAATTTGCATTTCTTTTCACCACATTTATTGTCCTATTGCACCCTCCCTAAACTTGAACAATAAACTTGAGGGAATTAAAAATGATGTGATCTAGTTTTAGCTAATGCTCTGTTCCCTCAACAGGTGAAATCTACTTTTCATAATTTCATTTTCATCCAAGGTCATTAGAGCTCTCTGTTAACCCTGAAATTTATCATTTTGGTCTCAGAGCTCTCTCCTTACAAAGAGAAATGTACACAGAAAAGTAGGAAGGCAGAGTAGAAACACCCTCAGAAATAATTCTGAGCCTAGAACCCACTCTCTTCTTTTTGTCTTGATTAATTTTCAATTTGCTATTCCCATTTTTCACTTATAACCAACCAACCTCTTTCACTTCCCTTGGCTCTCCTTCCACTTTCTTACAGACCTATTCAGCTTCCTTTAGTCAGTTCCTTTGATGTGTTCTGGCAGACCTTTCATATACCTACAGATTGAGTTTGCCTAAACTAGCTCATTGGGCTTCTTCTTCATGTAAACATTCTTTGTTGTGATTAAGATTTTCCAGGTTTCATTTAGTTGCTGGTTGCATCTCTCTTTCTATCCATCAGAACAGAACTGCACATGCCTTGGAAATTATAATGTTCAGAGATGCCAAACTGCTAAAGTATGCAATTAATCAATAAACTAGGAAAAAAGAAACAGATGATAAATAAATTTAAACACCAAGAATTTCATTAATTTGATATAACCTATTTTATGTCACCAATTTATATGATTGGTCCCTTTGTCCGCATATCTAATTGGCCACAAGGTATGGACCTTTCATCCATGCATAATCTAATTTTTGTTCCTTTGTACCTGAGTAAATTTCCAGAAATTTTAACATCTCATATCCTTTTTGAACATGACCATGTATTTTAAATTTTGATCTATCTAGTGATTCGCAGATATTATTCCTATTTCATAGGAGAGACAAATACAATTTACATCCACCTTTATGATTGCCTTGTTACATGTGACATTTGGTGATATGAAAATATAAAACTTCTCATATAGGAATCATGTTAATTTCAGGTCTAAAGACTACATATACCATTATCAAATTTAATTTTATGACACCCATAACGATCCATGCAATGTTGGGTCAATACATCATTATCCTTAATTGTGTACCTATGTGAAAACTCAATTTCTCTTATCTATAATTTGTGAGATTTGATTATCAGTTTACTCACACACCAGTCTTAATGTAATTATATTGTCCTAATGTTAATTCTTAACTAGGGACGTTTTTAAGAATATTACTATGTAGTATCTCTCAATCAAGTCATCTACTTGATGTTCTACAGAGTTATGCTTACTATTTTAAAGAGATTAATATATATTCTTTAGAAAGAAATATTAATTGAAACATCTTGTTACATAATAAATGTAATACAAAATATATATTCAAAACATATAGTGCATACTCTAATAGTAGGCAAATTGTTGATGACCTTCACATGATATAGAATGAATGTTTAAGATTAGTTATCCACTATGATAGTAAATTATATATCTAGATAGAAAGTGAGAGTAAGAGTGTCATTTGTTAGGATAAAAAAAATGTTCTCATCATGATATGGTGTGAGGTGAAAAAAATGGACAGGCTACAGGGGGTTCAGCAGTTCTATTAGAACTGTTATCATAAAGGTTAGTGAAAAGATTAGGTTACAGAATGGTCAATGGTGTTATAAATATCGCCTACTGGTTTAAAGATGTTTTGATCCTCTGTGGATTTCGGTGGATCTATGTAAACATTACCTACATAATTTTATTTCTAGATACTTGTGGGGCCTTCAAAATTATAAAGATATTATGAGCAGCTTGCTTCACATCAAGCATGAGTTATTTCTTATTATATATTAACCTATATGATGATAGAATCTTCATTTCATTTTTTAATCTATCATTGTTATTCATGAATAAGCTATGTAGGATTGACTAGTGGATCTATATATTTGCTTCAAATAGTTATTCTGCTTACTCAGCTTAAATACTTGAATTTTATGCTCTGAACTCGTCATGTTGCAGGTCTCTATGTTCTTGCTTCTGAATCTGCACAAATTCCTTGGTTTGATTCTGTTTTTGCTGATATTGGTGATGAGCAGTCCTTATCACAATCTTTGTCTACATTCTCTGGCCACTTGAAACAGATAAGTGTAAGGAATAATGTTTTGATCATGTAGAATTTAAATGCTGAAGACACCATTTTTCTCATTTATTCAAATTTTTTTGTTGCATTTCTAAATCTTTTATACCTCAATCCATGACCTTGTGTTTGGATAGAGTATTCCAACATTTCAAGAACTTTGAAATACTTGGAAATTTAAATGCTTTCATTATAAAAATATTTTGTTTGGATAAAGGTATTCAAATTTTTTATATTTAAAATTTGTTTTGATGGTGGATTTTTAAAATTATTGAATTTTAAATTTTTTATTTAGATTAAGTAATTTAATTTTCATTATATAAAAAATTTTACTTTCAAATATCTTCTTAATTTTACTTCTACTTTTTATTATTCACTGAAGAATTTAGATATATAACTATTTTTATTAGGATATTGTGCAATATTCAAATAGAATAATAATCCAACAACTATATAGAATAAAATGAATAATAAAATATAATCAAATCATCTAATCATTAAAAATATTATGTTCAGAGATGAGAGAGCAACGGGAGAGAGATGAGAGAGAGCAACAAGAGAGAGAACAATGAGAGAATGTAATACCAAGAGAGCGGTTGTTCATGAAAGTGAGTTAGGAGGAGCTAGATGAATTTTAAATTCCAATTATTTTAGGAGAATTTTAAATTCTTTCATTTTAGTTTATTAAAATACCTCCTTAAATTTCTTAGAATTTCAAATTTCTTGCAAAAGAATATCTAAACAGGATATTTCAATACTTAAAATTTTAAATTCTCTGAAAAATTACTTGTCCCCCTTAAAATGACTCATCCAAACACAAGGTAATGAAAGAAATTAAGCAACTTATAAACATTTCAGTCTGATTTTATTAGCAGTTCATGTGTGATTTTTTTTTCAGATTATGGCTAAGAGTGACATGTAATTTTCCTTTATTATTTTAACTATAAAAGAAATTCCCATTTCACATTTTAATTTTCTCTTGCAGAATATTAAATTACAGTCAACAAGCCTGTCACTAGTGCTACTGGATGAGGCATGTATTTTGTGAGTTTAGTTAACAGTTTGAATATGTAGTGTCATATAAGTGTATGATTGATAATACTATCTCTGCAATTGTTAGGTTGGTGCAGGAACAAACCCCCTTGAAGGAGCAGCACTTGGAATGTCATTATTGGAATCCTTTGCTCAAGATGGTTGCTTGTTGACTTTAGCTACAACTCATCATGGTGAACTGAAAACCCTAAAATACAGGTAGGCAATACAGATGATGAGGACAAAAGTTTAAAAAAATGATTTCAAGGAAAACCCTAAAAACCCTACATGACACCATCTCCTTTTGCAAAATGAAAAAGGACAAAATAAAAGAAATAGAAGGAAAATTATCACAAAAGAATTCATTCATAGTCAAATTGGCATGTGCCCATTTTTTTTTCAAGGGCACAGATACCTAAGGTGAGCTGTCAAATAGTATTGATTGTTAGTTATATTTAATAAATTTCAAATATATATTGTGAATAGATGTTTGATAATTTATACTGCATAGGGGACCCAGAACCCATAATGGTATCATTGAAATTCCAGATATTGAGTTATATTTTTTTTACTTCTTCATGGATTAGTTTCCATATTTTCTTTTTATATTTTATAATCTATTTCCTTATTTAATTAGGATTAGGAGTCTTCTATTAATATAAATTGAAGTTAGTCCTTTTCTAACTCAACCTTCACATTGATACCAACATAATTTTTTTATTATTCCATCCTCTCTCAATACATAAACTTATATTTTCAACATGGTATCAAAGCAATGACATCCTCCCAGACTCTTCTCATCACTGTTCCATTGCTAAGTTTTCTAAAATTTGGAGCTCTACTTCCATTATTATTTTCTTCCTTCTCATTAGCAGTCTCTGTTGCAATGTTTTCCTTCCAGCACCTTTTCTATCTCTAAATTTGCTTAACATTGTTTCTTTGTCAGTGGGATTTTCTACCCACCAATGCCACAATCTTCTTTAGAATCCTTAGATTGGCTTTTACCTTTTTGTGTCATCTTTCTGTCAGTCCAAATCTTGCCGTTTGATAGTTGATTTTTACAGTGAGCTTTCCAGCAAAAGAACCCCCCCCCCCCCCCCAATTAGAAGGATCTCCTCCAGGTTTGCCTTATCCTTAAATCTCAGGCCGAATTGCCCTCACATGTGTTTCCCCACATGCTGGTATACTCTTTTGTCTTTCCTCTATGCCATTGTTGGTATAGATTTGTTGTTGGAGCACCAACTCCACTGGCTGACCTCACCATCATCAATAACCTCTATTTGTCCAACCCACCAAGCCATTCTGTCACTGGAGTACTTTCCACATGCTGTCATATCTTGTCATAGCCCATCAAACAGGTGTCTATTTTCTGGTAACTGAAGGCATGTTGGTTGCAGTTGATGTTATTGGACTAGCCTTACCTCTTTCCAAAATCCAAATCTACCCTCCTCTCCTCTAAAAGACACTATTCAGGTAATGGGTCATTGATATCCACCTCAGATCCATTTTTCAACTAGCTATATTATGTGCCACCTTCCCAGCCAGAGCCTCCGATTGTCTTCTATAGTCATCTCTAATTAAATCCAGATCCCTTGCTCCTGTTTGCAACCTTCCAACAGTCGTTGGTCTTCCTTGGGTTGCATTTTGCCTTGTATGATGCTCAAATCTGATGTGTTCTCACTCTCTATTAGGTTTGACGTGTTTGAGTCGCTTCTTGACATTATTTTTTGCTGGTGGCATAACTTTAGGGGGAAACAGTTGGAAGGTGTTTAGCCCCACTTGCTTTTGTCCTAAACACAATCTTGCCCCCACTTTTGTCTCAAATGTAGTCTGGCCCTGCCTATCTTTATCCCATGTCTGATCTGGCCTTGTCCGTCCCAAATGTTGTTTGGTCCTGTCTTTATCCTAGATTTTACTTCCAAGCTTTCCGGTCTTTTTAGTTCTCTAGTTGTGTGGAGCTTCCAAATGTTGTTCTTGATGAATTTTATTTATTGCAGTTGTTTTAGTGTGCCTTACAAGAAATTTTGGTTGATGATCATTCAGTGAAGTCTTTTCTTCCATGGTCATGCAACACTTCAACCGGCTCTCCAAGATGATGATGATTATTCCAAATATATTATCTTTTTTACTTGTGTTCTCTAATAAAAAGTATGAAACTATTGCCTTGAGTTTCACTTTCACATTTCTGACTTTTATCTCATGAGCAGTAATGAGGCCTTTGAAAATGCATGTATGGAGTTTGATGAAGTGAATTTGAAGCCAACTTACAAAGTTCTTTGGGGTGTACCAGGTAACCACAGTTTAACTCATGAACAATAATAATGATTACAAGTTTGTTGATGTGTTTTTCACTTGCTATTAAATACCCTGTTTTGTCTTTTGACTTGTCCTCTTCCTTTGTGTGATGCTCATCTAAAGCATCTAAAAGTTAGAGTTAAATCTTGGGATATTACAATCCCAAAAGATGGTTGAGTATGAAGGACTAAACCTAGAAAGCACCCCCATTTTAAGGTTTCAAAGGTCTAAGGTTGTCATATTCACATGGAATCATGTATTTACTTTTTTGTATTGCAAACTAAAGTCCTTCTAACTGAAATAAAAATAAAAAGTTCTGCCAGTGCAACTGCTTACCATAAAAAGGTACTATTTGTTTTCTGATTACTTTTTTTCATTGCAATCTTTTTTTTTTTTAACAAAATCTAGTTATAATAATTGGTCATGATAATTGTTATCAATTTGTGTTTATTTTGAATCTAGAGAAATCATGATTATCTGGTTGTTTTACCATCTAAAACTGGGATATGAATGAAGGGAGGGATTCAGTGGCAATGTTTTCAAAACTGAATTTGTCATTGTTTTGATGAAGACATAGGTCATGATTCAACTGTAAATGAGCTGTGGTCAAACTAATGATAATTAAAAAAGGTGATCCAACACATTGTGGCTCCCACCTAGTGGGGTCTAGGGAGGATAGATGTATGCAGTCTTATTCCCAAAAGTAAAGAGCTTGTTTTCAAGATTTTAAACCATGATCGCTAGGTCACAAGGCAACAATCTTACCAATATGCCCAGTCTCGCCTTCAAAATCAACAATAATTATATATAGAGTTAGACATTAGGTATCAAACTTAACACTTACACCAACTTCATAACTTTATATAAAATACAAGATGCACCAATCCAACTATTGAATCTAGTTATAATATCTTTATGATCATAAATATCAAATGTCAAATAATTTGTTTTGTATGAAATTTTAGAAGTATGATCTACTTATAAGAACTTCCAAATCGATTGAATTATTGAATCTTATATTTTATAAAAAGTTATTAAGTTAGTGTAAGTGTTAAGTTTGACATCTGATATCAATGGGTCTTGACTATATATATATATGAGGAGGGATCAAGTTACTCAAGGAATATCTTTAGCTAGAGTTACTCCGCTTAATAACTCTTATAAACAATTAAATTTCATAAAAAGGTTTGATAAGTTATTAAATAAATTCAAATTAATGGATATTATAAAAGGTATATTATCTATTAATTTGAATTTAATTTTTTAAAGTATCAAACTTTTTTAAAATTTTATGAAATTTTGTAAAGATGATCTATATTTTTTTTAAACAGTAAAATATAATAGCATTATAGGAGTACCAAAAGTATTCAAAATTACAGACTCAAGAATAACCTATCTATAATATGGATAGGTAATTCTATACTAAGGACTATAGTTGACTTACAAAATTCTGGCACCTCACATGATCTTTTTCCTTCTCTATTCAACAACAATCTCTATGACATGTCAAGGCTGTCCCTCATATTCAACACTCAATCTATAAGTATGATCTATATAATATAATTTATTAATTTAACGGTTGGATTAATAAAATTTAATTGTTTATGAGAGTTACTAAACAGAGTAACTCTAGCTAAAGTTACTCCTGGAGTGAATTGATCCCTCCTCTCTCTCAATATATATATATATATATATATATATTAAGCAATGGACGTACATGAGTTCATAAGAAATCAAGTTAGATTTTATATTAAAATAAAAGGATAGTGTTATACGCCCTACAAGAGAAAAAGTAGTTAAGAGTTGTAATGATAAATAAATGTAACTTCAGGATGAAATATTATAAAGAATTTGCATAGCAAATAACAATTTATATTTTTGGTAAATAAAGCTTGAACCTTCCATCAATTAAACCATTAGTGGTTTGTACAGTTCAGGACAGTTTGGACCTATTTCTGCAGTTCAATTGATGGTTTTCAAACTAAAGCTTGAATTGGTCATCAATTAAACGATGGCCACTTTGTACAAGTACAGTTTAGGATGGTTTGCTTTGAGTTCCACAGTTTGGGAGGCTGGAACAAACCAGCTGATAGGCCAGTTTTCAATTTAACCGGTCTTGTCCTGTTGTTTTAGCTATGTTCTTTGTTTCTTCTGCATGAAAATATGTATTAAATTTATGTTCTTAATAGGAATTGCGTATTTCATGGATCATTTTAAATGATAGTCAGATGAATTCACACCTCTTAATGCATGTAACTCAACAAGAGATTTTCATTGCAGGGCGCTCAAATGCAATTAATATAGCTGAGAGGTTGGGACTACCATCTGTTGTTATAGATACTGCACGTAAGTTATATGGTTCTGCTAGTGCAGAGATAGATGAGGTATGTGACAAGTAAATTATGGTAGTCTTTTAAGGGGATCAGATAAAAGATGGAATTGTACCATGCTCTGGCTTCATGCCCCCTTCTTTTTACCACCGAATAATCAAATCTTTCTTTTCAACGTAATACAAATACTTTAGTTGCCGTTCAATGTAGTTTATTTTTCATGTAGGTAATAACTGATATGGAAAAGTTAAAACAAGATTACCAAGAGCTATTGCATGAAGCGCATCATTATCTGATGTGAGACTCTTTGCTTTTCATAAAAGATTAAATTCATTGCTTTCTTTATCGCCCATATGTTTATATTTCATGTGTAATTTAAAGAGATCAGTTCCTGCCGATTACATGGGTACTTTTATATCTAACAGATAATGGAGTAAGTTCATTCAATTGCTAATGCATTCAAGGAAAAATGGATCATGTAATCATATTTACATCTTGCTTTTTATTCTTGATAGTATGCTTTTCTTTAATTATTATTAGAATGCTCAATACCTGTAACAAGGCTTCTATCCTTGTTTTAATAATTGGAGAGTGTTTCATGTTAGACCTAAAACCTTGCCAAATTTCATCTAGTCTTCTTTTCTATGCAATGGATACCTGGTTTAATTAGGGAGGATTCTTTATAGTTGATTTAATTTTCCTAGTTGTTTCATGCCACCAGGCACTGCAGTTCTCCTTTTTCTTGGCTTTTAGTTAATTCTTAAATATCCACCATACCTATGGAGCATCTGTAAATTTTTAATTGGGAGATTTTTTTTTTTTGGTAATTGTAGGCACTCCAGAGGACTGTACAATAGTCTACTGAACACCAGAAGGAAGATCATGAAACATAGCACTGATCTAAGATTTAAGAAGATGAGAGATGTATCAGAGGCTGCGGCAATGGCAAGATCCATCATTCACAAGAAAGTGAGGGAATTGGATTCATCAGCTAAGCAGCCTTCACAGAAAAATAAAACCATTAAGAGCTCTCATTCATCGGCTAAGCAGCCTTCACAGATCAATAAAACCATTCAGAACTCTCATTCATCGGCTACCAATGAGAGCCAAATTGCCGCGGATAACAAAGAACCTATAATTGCAGATAGAAGTGCATCTGCTGTAAAAGTTTTTAACCGATCATCATCAGGTATATGCAAAGATAATGGAACATGAGGGAGATAAAAGGAAACTAAACTATGATGAGATAATATGCTTCCATGTTTAATTTATTCCATTTGAATTAAGTGTACAACTCTAGTTTATTTTTACATGGTCATAGCACATGCTAAAGTTGTGCTGTCTAGTCTTATAATAAGGAATAATATCATAGGAATATTGATGCAGTTGTCATTCACCATTTGATGATGCAGATAAATCTGAGCTTCCCAAGGTTGGTGATATGATACATGTCTCTTCCCTTGGGAAAAAGGTGACTGTTCTAAAAGTAGATTCAGCCAAAGGAGAAATTGTAGTTCAAGCTGGAAACATGAAGTTGAAGCTTAAATTAACTGACATTCAAAGATCATAGAAGTTGGAAAACCATGACCATTATCATAAATGAGTAAGTATTTAACTTTGTGCACAAGATCATGTGCTGTGCCTTTCTTCTAACTTCAGAATATAGTAACAACACTGCACCACCTGAAAATTCAATACTTAAATAGAAACAGTAAAGCCTCAAGTTTCAAGAATTAAAAGTTGATTTTATGATTTTTTTTATTAGTAGAAATTGATGCATTGTATCGTGTCCCTAATTATAGATGGTCCTTCCTCCATCTCTTGTCATGAGTCAACGGTCCCAAAAGCTCAAGTTATTAGGTAAAGATACATGATAGCTTTACATTGCGTCTCTATCATGCTCACTCATGCAAGAACCTTTGAGATTAAAGCATGGATAATATACAAGCCTGTACTGTGCTAAAATTTGAATTTATTATTTTTTTTGTTAGAAGAATAAATCATTAACGACCAAATACTAGACCGTTTGTCATAGAGACTTTGATACCAAGTCATGAATCAACTATCCCTAAAAGATTAAGTTGATAAGTGATGACACATAAACAGTTTTATATTACATCTCTAATATCCCTTACCCTCTAGAACTTTAAAATATCTTTTTAACTTATTTTTTTGCCCCTCAAAAGGGAAAATCTGCATTGAAATTACTCTCTTATGATTTGATGTGAGATAAAACAAAGGTGGGGGACTTTCAGAAACTTCAGGTTCTTGATTTAGCCGGATGTGCCAAGAACTACAGTTTTACAATGTCATCAGCAATCCAAATAGTTGGTGTGCTAATTGTGCAAGGTACACTTTTCTTGCTGATGCATATAAAATTAACCGAAAAGCAATTTAAACTTTTAGCAAATTGAAATAAAGAAAATTTACTTTTTTTGGTCTTATCTCTTGTCAGAATGGATCGAAGCTGCCAAAAAAAAGAAGAAAATAAGCAATTTGGTTGAAGAAAATTATGGGCAACTGATGGTGCTTGCTTAGTGGAAAGAACAATGACAGGTATTCAGAAACATGGTAACAAGAAAAACAAAAGGTTTAGGTATCTTTACCCTTTGTTTCCTTTCACTTTATTGAGACATGAACCCTCTTTTGAGAGTTTGTTAGGTGCTCTTTATATTTGCTCCACTATGTGACACATGATTACTTAACTGAACTAATTTGTTTGTATTTTTTATTTTAGGGTTTTAGACATGGAATATCACTGCACCCCCTTCAAGAAAACACTAACGGATCCCTATTATGTGTTAGGGTTCCTTTAATTAAAGAAAACTGATTCCACACCCCCTCTAAAGATCAATTAATGAAAAGGGGCCATGGCATTGGCATGATGTAGAAAAGCTGTTTTTGATTTTGAGTGTGGTAAAGACACCGCACAGGTTGATGTATAAAACTTGTTTACTTTTTCTAACACGGTTTTGTTGTGACTCTTCTTGTGAGAACAATAACTTACTTGACTTTATTATAAAGTAGTGCTGATTAAAATAACTATGCAAAAGTGTTGAATTCCACATTTCCACCAACTTGGTGGGACATTAATCGTAGAGCACTAACTTGTTTTGGCAGCTGGTAATGGTTCTTGTTGCTTAATAGTACTTCTAAATTTTCAATTGAAATCTTCGAATTTTACTATTTTTTTTTTTTCATTTGGGCAATGTTATAATCAGGTTTTTTTTTTCTATCTAAAAGAAACATTACAATTGACCTGAAAAAAATAAAAAAATAAATTTTTTTTGGTTAAGTTATTTTTAGTTTGTATAGACGTCACGTCATTCCTTTTTCTCCATTAGCTTAATGTGCAAAACAAATGGATCTTCAAGATTTGTTAGATCATAATTTAATGAAATTCACTTTTTCTTTTGAATTTGTATTATGTTTTGACTTTGCTTCATAAGTGTCACACACAACGGCGTATCCCCAGTTAACATCTTACCCCACTAATGGAATTTTGCTTTGAAGTAGTCTCAATTTTGTACTAGTTGTTGTACTTTATGGCATTGTGCATGTTTATTGGAACAATTACTATTTATTTTAAATAATTTTAAATATAATAAAATATTTAAGTAATTTTTCCTTTTAAATTGTTTATACAAATAATTATTATCACATATAAAGAAATTTTTAATATAAGTAACTTTCTGAACAACTCTTTTATAAAGATGGTCCAACAATAAAAAATTTGAATAATTTATTGAAAAATATAGACCATAGTTATATATATATATATTGGTCGATAAATCAAACAAAACAAAAAAGGAAACGAAAATATTCTATCCATTAATGTACACATTTTAGAGGTGTGTACACAAGAAAACATAACTAAATCTACAAAATAGTATAATGTAATTATACTCATGCTTTATTTGTGTAAGTAATTATACTTAGATTAATTAGCAAACCTTTGTTGATTATTCCGAATTATACCTCTTTACCAGCTACAGTAGAAAGTAGCAACTTCCCACTATAAAAAGTGGTGCCATAATATACATTCAATAGACGTCATGTGTTTTGTTTTGTTTTTTTTTCTTTTAAGTTGACGTTATATGTATATTTAATAAACGAGCAAACGAAATTGATACCGCAATGGATTTTTCAAAGTTCAATAAAAGATGGAATTTTATTTATTTCAAATATATGAAATAATTTTTAACATGAGTGCAAGCACGTCAATAAAAGAAGTCAGAAAATTTTATTGTAATATTAATTTTGACGAAGAAAATGGAGAAAGAAGGTAGTGATCAGTGGGAGGTTTAGGTAATGTTTAATTTGAAAAACATTTTTGATTTTCATTGTTTGTTTTTGGTTTTCATTGATTGTTTTTACTTTTATTTAAAAAATTGTTACATTACTTTTATTTTATTTATTTTTTTAATTTTATGCAGAAAACAATAGAAACAAAGAATAGAATAGAAAACAATTTTATTCTTTACAAAATTTTGAAAATAAAAAATATTTTTAAATAAAATTAAAAACAGACAATAAAAAATAGAAAATATTTCTGTAAACCAAATACCATTTAACTCTTCTAAAGTAGCAAGTAAAAAAAGTAAAAGTGCATCTGCAGTTAATTTTAATAGAAAGCCTTGTTATCATAATTAACTTGAAATCAATGATAAATGTATTTTTATTTTTCAGTTTTGTTATTTATTTATTGTAAAGAAGGTATGAAAATTTTAAAATTAAAGTAGCTTTTACCTAAGGTTTGGATTCGAAATTTAGATTTTGAAATTCGTTTACACCGAAAAAGAAGCCAGATTGAAGACGATTAATGATAACTTTTGTTATATAATTTGTATGAAAAATTAAGACTTAGTTTACATTACCTTATATGAACATTCCCTTCTGCAACGCGTTGGAAAGCTCTTTTGTGTAGAACTTGATAGAGGAAAGAGCCAAATTAGGATTTTGGTTAAATATTATTCATGGCGCACTAATGAAATGCGCTCCACCATTACCAGAAAGGTACTCTGTCACATACTATTAATCAAGATAAACAATAATGTAAATATTGTGGTCAAATAAATTACTTGGCAAATTATTTTATTTTTACATAATCTTTCCATAATAAATTACTTTGAAATGTGATCATTGGCTGTGTATGATTAAATTGGATTTATTCAGAAAAAAACATACATCAATTTTAGTCATTCAACAATTGGCATTCATAACAGGCTCTTCGTAGATGTAAAAGCTAGAAATAGGGAGGCAAGTGAATAAGGATGTCCGACAGGCCTACAGCTCATTTCATTTAAAGTTTAGTAGGTTCAGACTTGTAAAAAAGTCTTTTTAAATAAATAAGTCAGATCTATGCTTATAAAAAAAGTCTATTTAACCTATTCAGGAGCCTATTTATATTTATGTATTATATATTTATATTTTTTTTAATATATTGTATTTATATAATATTTATTTTATATTTTATTTACATAATATTAATATATATATATATGTGTTTTAAGCCTATTTAATGATTTTTTTATCTTGTAAACTTTAAGTTTAAGCTTTTTTAATTATTTATTTATATAGACTTTAAGTTTATTTATTGATATTTTTTGTAATGTAGGCTTTTAAACAGACTTGTAGGTCTTGTAGGCTTTACATCAGGTCAAACCTTGACAAAAAAAAATCTTTAATAGATAACAAGTTTAGGCTCACGCTCATGTTTCAAATTTAAGGGCTTTATTTTTCGCACCCCTTTTTTCTTTTTGCACCTCCTTCAATTCTTTGAAATTTTTTTATTACCATTTTATCTTTAACACCTCCTCATTTCTTCTGCAAAAAATTTTTCTCTTCCGCAAGTATTCGTCTATTCCGCAAATTAATTTACAGAATGCATCAGTGTATTCCGTGAATTAATTTGCGAAATGTAATTTTTTGCTTTCCGTAAACTAATTTACGGAAGATTACATTTTTATGTTCCGTAAACTAATTTGCGAAAACAAAAAAATTACATTCCGCAAATTAATTACGGAATACACTGATGCATTCCGTAAATTAATTTGCGGAAAGTGTTTAACATTCCGCAAATTAGTTTGCGGAATATAAAGTCCATTCGTCTTTTCCGACGCTTCTTCGACGTTATTTTCTTAGTTTTTCCTCCCATCAAAAGCAAGACCTAACATAGATTTGATTAATAAGAAAGAAAGTACAACAATGGCAAATAGGAGAAAAAAAAAAGATGGGAAGACGGAAGAGGAAAGATTAATAAACAGGGATATTTTTGTATTTTCACCTATGAGGGGTGCAAAAAAAAATTTGGGGATGCAAAAAAGCAATTCCCACTTTTAAATAGATCAAACTTAAATACTTAAACCTAACTTGACTCGACTTATTTTTATCCATAATTAGAAATTAATGACAAAAGAATTGAAACTAAACTATAACATTATTATCGGGATATAAATAGTATAAATTCAATTATTTATCGTTACTGCCGTACTTGAATTTTTCTTTAAAATAAAAAAGAATCTAAAATGAAAGAATAAAATCCTACCCACCCTTAATTTGAATTAGAATATTTAGTTAATTTAAAATTATTTTAAATCAAAAGTTATTATATTTTTGCTTTTACATTTTACACAATTTTTTTAAGTTTATATAAAAAGTTAGGATCGTTTATATGCGATTTTAAATTTAAATTTTTCTATTTTTTTTCTTGTATATTAACATAAATTTTTCTTAGTTGTAAATTTTGATCATCAAACTTAGAAATGAAAAATGTTTGATACCTTTTTTATTTTATTTTTATAAATCTTATGCAGTTTGATACCTTTTTTATTTTATTTTTATAAATCTTATTATAAAATAGCATATGTCGTAACCGTAATTCCGACGAGACGACGAACTCGCTAAAATTTTAAAAATGACTTGATTTTGATGATGTGGAGTCGCCACCAAATTTTTATTTAAGGGAAAATATTTGGAAAAAAACCCTGGATGAGATTTAGGTTCGGGAGTCGGTTACGAGCGGGGAAGGTGTTAGGCACCCCACTCGCCTGTTCCGAAGAACAGTACCCTTAAACTGAGTGTGTGATTATTTGAAAATAGCTTGATCCCTTTAATTAGAATGGAAATAAATAACGTGATAGAGGTTAGCCTGACAGGACTTGATCCTGCTCCTACGTATTCCCCGGTGCAATGGGAAACTCAAGGCTTACGTAGTTCTAGTTTATGAAGGCTTGACCTTCAAAAGTGCTTGAGAAAAGATTATTTGGTTTGTGAAGGCTTGACCTTCGAAAATGCTTGAGAAAAGATTATTTTAAAGATCTTGCTTTGAGAAAGTTTTATTTTTGGGAGGGATTTTTGGCCCACTCATGCACAAGGTCCGAGGCGGCTAAGGCAGCACAGGGACCTATACGAACTACTAAATGTTGAACAGCAGGTAAACCGCCAGTTCCCTATTTAGAGCCCATTGCGTGAGACCTAGAAGCCCAAAATATTTAGGAAAAGATATATATATTTTTTATTTGAAAAGGACCTCGAATCCACTCATGCACAAGGCCCGAGGCAGCTAAGGCAGCACAAGGACCTATACGAACTATTAAATGTTGAACAGCAGGTAAACCACCAATTCCCCATTTAGAGCCCATTGCGTGAGACTCGAAGATCCTAAAATACTTGAAAAAAGATTTTTTAAATTTTCGAAAAAAAAGAAATATTTCGCAATTGGTGTAGGTCATAGGATAAAAGAAAACAAGATTTTGAGGCAATTGGGGGTTTAATATAATTTTTAGTAACTATGGGATTTTTATGAGATTTCTATGAATTTTAGATTTTTTAATTGAAACTTTTTTGTAATTTCCGAACATTTCATTAATTTCTGAATTTTCTATATTTTTATTAATTTTCTGGAATTTTTATTAATTTTCTATATTTTTTATATATTTATTTATTTTCTGGAATTTTTTATTAATTTTTGAATTTCTGGAATTTTTTATTAATTTTGGAATTTCTGTAATTTTTTATTAATTTTTTGAATTTCTGTAATTTTTATTAATTTTTTGAATTTCTGGAATTTTTTATTAATTCTGGAATTTTTATATTTTTTATTGTTTACTGGAATTATTTATTAATTCTGGAATTTCTGGAATTTTTTATTAATTCTGGAATTTTTATATTTTTTATTGATTTTCTGGAATTTTTTATTAATTCTGGAATTTTTGAATTTTTTATTGTTTACTGGAATTATTTATTAATTTTTGAATTTCTGGAATTTTTTATTAATTCTGGAATTTTTATATTTTTTATTGATTTTCTGGAATTTTTTATTAATTTTTTTATTTCTGGAATTTCTATTAATTTTTGAATTTCTGGAAAATTTTGTTATTTTTTGTTTTTTATTTATTTTCTGGAACTTTTTATTAATTTCCTAAATTTTATTTATTTTCTGGAATTTTTATTAATTTCCTAAATTTTCTAGATTTTTATTAATTTTCTAGATTTTCTAGATTTTTATTAATTTTCTAGATTTTCTAGATTTTTATTAATTTTCTGGATTTTTTTAATTTTTTATTATTTTCTGGATTTTTTAATACTTTTTGGATTTTTTTTTATTTTATTTATTAATTTTCTAAAAGAAATGGACTGATTTAGCATTAATGGAATTGGCAAAGGGTAGCGTAGTAATTGCCATGGCAAGGGTATATTGGAAATTAATGGGAATGATCAGGGTATTTTGGGTATTCTATATTTAGGGGCGGAATGGGAATTACTTGAATTCCCTAGGGCACTTTGGTATTGTTGGAGGCCAGTTCCTAGGATTCGAACTCAAGGTGACAGACTTGCAAAAGTGTGCATCCCTGCCATTAGAGCCAATGTGCTTTTGTGGTATATTTTCATTTATTCATTCTATATGCAAACGGGTGGAGATGGCATTTGCTCTCAACATCATCCGCCAGTGGGTCCCACATCCGCTTTTGGTCAACCTCTTTTGGAGGTGCATGTGTAGTACTCATCAATGGCTAGGCAAGGAATGGTCCTTTCTTTCTTACTATTCCAAAGTTACCTTATGCTCCAGAAAGCTAAATGTTTGAATATTCGCTCTTTATTGCTTCAATGTCGTAATCGAATTCTGGACGTTGCAAAGTAACTATTCAACTCAATAGGAAAATAACTTGGATTGAGCTCCAGTTTCGGCGCCCACATCCTCATGGCATGAGCCACGCAAATCCCATATAGGTCTTTGACGACCACAGGGTGGCCATTTGGTTGGTGGTACGGATTCGTTTCATATATGGCTTAGGCACAGGGAATCAACCAAGTGCATGCAATCTATGATCAAGAACCACAGATTCACAGTGGAGATCCGCTCCCATCATCTATGCATGACTTCAACCAAGTTTCTAATCGATAGAGGATGATAACATAGCAAATTGCCTAGGTAAAGTGAATTATACAAGCGCATGCAATCGATGATCAAGAACCACAAATTCCCAGTGTAGGTCATTAGCATTCACTTATCCTCTACTCTCAAGATTCATGCATGATTTCAACCAAGTTTCAAACTGATAGAGGACAATAACGCAGAAAATTGCCTAAGCCGAGTGAATTAACCAAGTGCATGCAATCTATGATCAAGAACCACGAATTCACGGTGGAGATCATTAGCATCAACGAATTCTTCAGCAACTTAATAAAGATCTTGTATAAAGGAATATTGGTAGAATTCAATTCTCATCTGATTTGCAATGCTTATTATTCATTATGAATCTAATGCAATGATGAAGGTATGAATGCAACAGTTAAGGAACACATGCAATGTATTTTGGTAGGATGATTCTTAAGCTAAAGCAAACCTGGAAGTAGCTCCTACCAATTCCTTCTTTGCTTAATTGAGACCTCACGGGTTGATGCCAAGCTCAGCAATGTTTTTCTCTTTCAAAAGCAACTTCAGGACCAGCAATCCTTCCTTTTCTTGGTGAAATTTCTTTCAAAGGTTTCCCCCCCCCCCAAAATGAAAAACGAGCTCCTCCCCTAAGAAATGAGAGAGATCCCGAAAAAAATTTCAGAACCCCCCCAAGAATCCCTTTTTTATATTGCCTCCGTTCTTTTTTCTTTTTTTTTTTTTTTTTAAAACTTATTCGTTTTTATTTTCTTTCTATAAAGATTTTTGTTTAATTTAACTCATTCTGTTTTTTCTGTTATTTTTTTACTTAATTCTGTTTTTTCTGTTTTTTTTTTTACTTTACCTCATTCTGTTTTGATATTTTTTAATATCTTTTGTTTTTGTTTTTTTTTCGGTTTTATTATTATTTTTATTATTTCTGTTTTTACATTATTTTTTCCAGATTTGGTATCTTTGTTTTTTTTTTTTAATTTCACTTATGTATTTATTTAATTTTTATTTTTAATCTGTTTTTTTTTCTTTTTCAAAAACTATTTTCTGTTTTTTCTTTTTTTTTTTTGAAATTTTTGATTTTAATTGTTTACTTATCTTTCAATTATTTTTCCAGATTTCAAAATATCTATTTATTTAAATTTTGAAATATTTATTTTTCCTGATTTTTCTTTTCTGATTTTTTATTTTAATTTTCTTTAACTTTTTCTGTTTATTATTTTTCTTTTTCTTTTCTACATTTGACTTTTCCAGAATTTTATTATGTAAAAAAAAACTTGACTTTATTATTGTTTTTCTATTTGTCTGTTCTCTGTCTGCCTGTTTTCTGTTTTTTCTTATTATTATTTTTCATTATTTATTTATTTATCTTGATTAATTTTCTGGTTGGAGGCCTCGGACATAAATGGGTGTTTACAGTTTGCCCCTCTTTACTCATTTTTCTACCAGATAATATGAGAATTAATTCTCTAAATTATCGGGATAGGAAATGAGTAAAGACGTGAACACTTTATGTCCGAGGCAGGCATTTTGAAGAAAGTCCGAGAGTAACACTAGAAGCCTTGAGCTTAAAGTGAACTTCATGGATGCCTGGAAGGTGGCGGTTAAATGGTGTTGCCGGCTTTGTGTGCCGATAGAGTTTAAATATGAAAGATTTGATTGCATAACCTGATTAGGCTATGAATACTGTTGAAGTACAAGAAAAATGAGGTGAGAAGGGCCTGTTTGAGGTAGGAGAGTATGCAAGAACAAAAATGTAAGATATGTACAAGGTGGCCTGACACTATAGGCCGGAGTGCAGAAAAGAAAACTTGAAGAGGCTTGACAACATAGGTCAAGGTGCAGAAAAGAAACTTGAAGAGGCCTGACAACATAGGCCAAGGTGCGGAAAAATAAATTTGATGAGGCCTGACAACATAGGCCAAGGTGCAGAAAAGAAACTTGAAGAGGCCTGACAACATAGGCCATAATGCAGAAATTTAAACTTGATGGGAATCCCGTTGTTGACGGAAAAAATGCAAATGAAATCCTGCTGTTGCCAGGATGAATGCAAACCTGCTTGACAGGTGAACGAAAATTAAACATGTTTGAAGTCCTGTTGTTGACAGGGGAATGCAAATGAGATCCCGCTGTTGCCGGGAAGATGCAAATGAAATCCTGCTGTTGCCAGGATAAATGCAAACCTGCTT
This sequence comes from Canavalia gladiata, assembly GCA_037954105.1. NCBI lineage: Eukaryota > Viridiplantae > Streptophyta > Magnoliopsida > Fabales > Fabaceae > Canavalia > Canavalia gladiata. Next base: position 37,945,495 of record CM075664.1, on the reverse strand, counting down.
GACAGGTGGACAGAAAAATAAACGTGCTTGAAGTCCTGTTGTTGACAGGAGAATGCAAATGAGATCCCGCTGTTGCCGGGAACATGCAAATGGAATCCTGCTGTTGCCAGGATAAATGCAAACCTGCTTGACAGGCGGACAGAAAAATAAACGTGCTTGAAGTCCTGTTGTTGACAGGAGAATGCAAATGAGATCCCGCTGTTGCCGGGAACATGCAAATGGAATCCTGCTGTTGCCAGGATAAATGCAAACCTGCTTGACAGGCGGACAGAAAAATAAACGTGCTTGAAGTCCTGTTGTTGACAGGAGAATGCAAATGAGATCCCGCTGTTGCCGGGAACATGCAAATGGAATCCTGCTGTTGCCAGGATAAATGCAAACCTGCTTGACAGGCGGACAGAAAAATAAACGTGCTTGAAGTCCTGTTGTTGACAAGAGAATGCAAATGAGATCCCGCTGTTGCCGGGAACATGCAAATGGAATCCTGCTGTTGCCAGGATAAATGCAAACCTGCTTGACAGGTGGACAGAAAATAAACGTGCTTGAAGTCCTGTTGTTGACAGGAGAATGCAGATGAGGTCCCGCTGTTGCCGGGAAGATGCAAATGATGAAATCCTGCTGTTGCTAGGATAAATGCAAACTTGCTTGGCAGGTGGACAGAAAATTAAACGTGCTTGAAGTCCTGTTGTTGACAGGAGAATGCAAATGGGGTCCCGCTGTTGCCGGGAACATGTAAATGATGAAATCCTGCTTGACAGGATATGTGCAGAAAAATTTGATAAGGCCTGACAACATAGGCCATGATGCAGAAAATTAAAAGTTGATGGCGGCCTGACATTATAGGCCATGATGCAGAAATGTAAACTTGATGGTGGCCTGACAACATAGGCCTGAAAGCAGTAAATCTAAGCTACAGCGGCCTGACAACATAGGCCTAAAAGCAGTAAATCTAAGCTACAGTGGCCTGACAACATAGGCCTAAAAGCAGTAAATCTAAGCTAGGGTGGCCCGACAACATAGGCCTGAAAGCAGTAAATCTAAACTATGGCGGCCTGACAACATAGGCCTGATAGCAGTAAATCTAAACTATGGCGGCCTGACAACATAGGCCTGAAAGCGATAAATCTAAACTATGGCGGCCTGACAACATAGGCCAAAAAGCAGTAAATCTACACTATGGCGGCCTGACAACATAGGCCTGAAAGCAATATGTAAAGATGCAATGCTATGGCCTGACAACATAGGCCAGTGAGCAAGAATGGAAAGATGCAATGCTACGGCCTGACAACATAGGCCAGTGAGCAAGAATGCAAAGATGTAATGCTACGGCCTGACAACATAGGCCAGTGAGCAAGAATGGAAAGATGTAATGCTATGGCCTAACAATATAGGCCAGTGAGCAAAAATGCAAAAATGGAATGCTATGGCCTGACAACATAGGCCAGTGAGCAAAAATGGAAAGATGTAATGCTATGGCCTGACAACATAGGCCAGTGAGCAAGAATGCAAAGATGGAATGCTATGGCCTGACAACATAGGCCAGTGTGCAAGAATGCAAAGATGGAATGCTAATGGCCTGACAACATAGACCAGTGAGCAAGAATGGAAAGATGGAATGCTATGGCCTGACAACATAGGCCAGTGAGCAAGAATGGAAAGATGTAATGCTATGGCCTGACAACATAGGCCAGTGAGGAAGAATGCAAAGATGGAATGCTATGGCCTGACAACATAGGCCAGTGAGCAAGAATGGAAAGATGTAATGCTATGGCCTGACAACATAGGCCAGTGAGCTGGAGTGAATGAAACACTTTACCTTGCGCTTGATAGTTATTTCCTTGAAGAGACTTGGGCAACCATTTTGCCCTAGTTTGGAAATTTCTTGATAACTGAGAGACATCTTGATTAGAAAGAATTTTGGGCCAACATTTTGCCCCAGTTTGAAGGGTTTCAATAAGCTTGACTTGAATTTTTCTGGGCAACCTTGCCCTATTGAACTCAATTGGAGTTGAGGAATTGAGGATTGCCTCAACTTGGATTTTCTCGGGCAGATGTTTGCCCCAGTTTGAACTTGAATTTAAATCTTTCTTGGGCAAATGGTTGCCCCAGTTTGGACTTGATTCATCATTCGAGGATGACCTCAAATTGACGCCCCCTTTTTTGTGTGGGCAGGCGTTTGCCCCAGTTTGAGTTGATTCAAAACTTGAGGATGACCTCAAATTGACACCCCCTTTTTTGTGTGGGCAGGCGCTTGCCCCAGTTTGGAAGTCTTTTAATTATGATCGATTTAGGCAATTTTACCCAGGTCTTAATTAGTTTTTGAAAAATGAGTTATGAAATGACAAAATGCTTATTGCGATGTTGTGATGCTTGAATAGAAATGATGCAACACCTTTTTTTGTTGTTTCAAATAATTACTGGATGAAATGGATGTTGTGGGATGAATGTATGCCGTAATGTGGCTCTTATTTTGATGCTTGAAATATTTACTTGATAGAACAAATGCTATGAAAACCATGGAATGGTGTAAAAATTTTTGTTTCTCTTGATTTTTTTTTTTAACACATCCTTCCTCGACAACCCCCTAGTTGGTGTGACAAGAATCAAAAATCAGGATGAGTTAGATTGACTTAAGTTCGGTGTTTTGGTCAATCTTTTGGCTTCTTGATCAACTTTGGAGCTTCCGACAATGGTCAACAGTATTGATTAAGACACACTCCTTCTTTGGTGGCATCATGACTGGTAGGAAGATGAATCCTTGGGAAACAATCCTACCGTGTTGCAACGGTCAAGGATTCATCCAACTTGTCATAATTTTTCAAAATTAATCCTTTTTATTTTTACATTTTTCACATCTCTTTTGGCATGTGCGTTATTGAGGGGTGCGAAGTGATTCTAGATGGTTAATGAAAAGATATAGAGAACGTTTGCAAAGGATGTTTGAGGTAGTGTACTTGGAAGGGAAAGATGACAAAAGATATGAGTTCGATTGCCCAAATGGCACCTTTTGGTGAAAAATGCCAGTGCTGCTTTTCATAATCTTGATTGTCGAATTAATCGAACTCGAGAAAATGGCAAAATTTTGCCCCAGTTTTAGGGATATATGAGGTGCAGGATTTCATGTTGTCCTGGAATTCCTGGTTTGACCTTAATTTTTGCCTGGGTTGTTCTTTTGAGTTTTCAACCCAGCAGGTCTTTTGTATTGCCCTAAATTTTGCCTAGGTTGCCCTTACGGGTTTTCAACCTAGCGGGCTCTTGATTGTGTGCCCTAACTTTTGCCTAGGTCTTCTTTGAGGGTTTGACCTAGCGGGCCTTCTGCTTGATTGTGCCCTAACTTTTGCCTAGGTCGTTCTTGATTGTTGACCTAGCGGGCTTCTATTTGATTATGCCCTAACTTTTGCCTAGGTCATTCTTGATTGTTGACCTAGCGGGCTTTTGCTTGATTGTGCCCTATCTTTTGCCTAAGTCGTTCTTGATTGTTGACCTAGCGGGCTTTTGCTTGATTGTGCCCTAACTTTTGCCTAGGTCATTCTTGATTGTTGACCTAGCGGGCTTTTGCTTGATTGTGCCCTAACTTTTGCCTAGGTCATTCTTGATTGTTGACCTAGCGGGCTTTTGCTTGATTGTGCCCTAACTTTTGCCTAGGTCGTTCTTGATTGTTGACCTAGCGGGCTTTTGCTTGATCTTAAATTTTGCCTGAATTATTGTTGTAAACCGGCAAGACCTTTTTCTAATCATTATTTTGAACTTTAACCCTATTTTTGCCTGGATTCTTTTAACTTTTAATCCAGCGGGTTTTCTTCTTCTTGAATTTTGTGTTTTGACCTTGATTTTGCCTGGATTATTATTTTTCTTTAATCCAGCAGGTCCTTTTCTTTTCTTTGAATTTTGAATTTTGACATCGACCTTGCCTGGGTCATCTAGGCTTCCAATTCAGTGGATCTTTTCTTCCATCCCTACATTTTGCCTGACTTTAGACTTGATTCCAGCAGGATGTTTTATTTGACAGGACATTTTGAATAGGGATCTAGAATCCCTGGTTGTTATTCTGCTTCCTCATTGGGCTTTTTCTTTGAGCTTGATTAATCCGACGTTCAAGATTACCCATTACAGCACTGGTATTATCACCAATTGGTATTTATTATTTTTTGGATATAGGAAGAAGAAGTGGGCTTGAGTGATGAAAAGGAAGGGTAAAATTTTTTAGAAGTAAAGCCAAAGATGTAAAGCACGTGCTCAAGTGATATGAAAAATGTAATTTTGTATTTATTCATTGTTGTTTATTTACAAAAGATTAACTTTGAAAAGTACGACAATTTCTGGATGAATATCCTCAATTTGTACGAGGCACCCTGTCATGCTATTCCCGTCTCTTTCAGCTGGTTGACGGGCTCTCGTGATTTGGCAACGGATTGTTTTCTGTATTGGGAGCAAGCCTCCCAAAATCCAGCCATTTTGCATCAAGCAGGCTTTGTACCTTTCGCTTCAATGCTAGGCAATCCTCAGTAGAATGACCAATAAATCCTGCATGGTAATCGCATCTGGCGTTAGGATTGTACCAATTAGGATATGGTGGCTCTTGAGGTTTCAAAGGATAAGGCGCGACTAGAGAGTTTTGAATCAACCGAGGTAGCAGCTCGGTATAGGAGATTGGGATAGAGTCAAATTGGACAGGCTTCTTCTCCTTTTTCTGACCTTGGTTGGTATTTTGGCTTATGGCTTGTGTTTGGGCCGTATATGGTGTTGGTGGTCGGACTTGTGTCGGATAGTTGTAAGTAGGATGGTATGGTGTTTGGTATGCAGCGGCGATGTAAGGATATGGTATGTAGGGTGTGTATGGTGTATATGGTGGTGGTCGAAAGCCAGTTGGACCATACTGTGCCATTTGAGGAATGTATTGGCCTTGATTAGAAGCCACATTGTAAGCTTCACCTGTCCTCCTTTTTTCTGTAGAGGCGTCAACTGTCCTTGTGGCATTGTGCATGATTTTTCCTCGACGCATGCCACCCTCGATCCTTTCTCCAATGATGATGACATCAGAGAAGCTAGAAGTCACACTGCCAATCATCTTGTCATAGAAAGGATCTTGGAGTGTGTCTACGAACGTGCTGACCAGCTCTTTTTCAGATAGTGGAGGTTGCACTTGAGCAGCTAGCTCCCTCCATCTTTGAGCATACTGCTTGAAGGTCTCATTCCCCTTCTTGGCCATATTCTGGAGTTGGGTTCGATCGGGAGCCATCTCGGCATTGTACTGGTATTGTTTGAGGAAAGCCTCAGCCAGATCCCTCCATGAACGGATGTGTGTCCGCTCTAGCTGAGTGTACCAGGTTGCAGCTGCCCCTGTTAAGCTGTCTTGGAAGAAGTGGATGAGAAGCTTCTCATCGTAAGTACATGCAGACATCTTCCTACAGTACATAGTCAGATGTTTCTTTGGACAGCTGGTTCCTTGGTATTTCTCGAATTCAGGAACCTTGAATTTGGGAGGGATGACCACGTCTGGTACTAAGCATAGATCGGATGCATCTTTGGCTTCATAAGCGTTTCCCTCAATTGCCCGGATCCTGTCCTCTAGACCCTTCCATTTTTCTGTATCCTCAGTTGAAGGATGGCTTGGGTATTCCTCAGGCATGTGGTGGGGATAAGAAGATGGTACGTATATAGGGTGCGGCCCGTGGGTGAACATAGAATGCGTTCCTCCAACGGCTGTTTGGTAAGTTTGTGAAGTGGTATTTGGAGGTAGGTTATGTGTTTGGGTTTGTGTTTGGGCTTGTGTTTGGTTGTATGAAGGTGCATGCCCATGAGGAAACCCATAATGAACTCCTTCGGTTGGCGGAGGCATAGTTGATGGCGAAGGGTTTTGTGGAGTGAACCCAGGAGGATATGACGGGTCTATGGGTTCCCCCAGAGATTCCTTCTGTTTTGACAATTGGATGGCCTCCATCAACTTGGCCACCTGCTCCTTTAGAGTCTTGACCTCATTTCTCAGTTCCTCATTTTGTCTCTCCAGCTCATCCATGATTCTTGATTGTGTACGAGTCCTATAGGGATGTCGAGGAAGCTGTGTTTCTCCAATTTTCTGTTAGAGTTAAAAATTAATTTTTGAAAAATAATTTGAATGCAAAAATCATGAATGATAAAGATGTTGGGGTAAAATGAGTATGTGGATGAAAAATGATTTTTGAAATATTTTTTTTTTTTATGATAAATTTATTAATGAATGAATGCATGCCATGTACAAATAATTTTTTAGAGATTTTTGAAGTTTGACTATTTTGAAAATAAACCAGAGTTTCTTTATTTGTTTTTAGCAATTTTTGTGTTTTATGAGTTTTGGTGTTTTTTATTTTGCTAGAAAAAACTTTTAGTTTTGTTTAGAAAAAACTTTTTAGTTTTGCTAGAATCTTTTTAGAAAGCATTCTTTAGGTTTTCGAAATTTCATTTTCTCTTTTTGAATCTTTTCATTTTTCAGTACTTTCAAAAAATTGTTTTCCTAAATTTTCTATTTCTAAGACATCCATTTAAGTTTGTTTTTGTTTTTTCTTTTCAATATTTTCAAAATATTTTTCTAATTTTTCTTAGGAATTTTCTCCTTCTATTTTGGTTTTCTTGATTTTTATCTTGATTTCATTTTTGTATCTCCCCAATTGTAGCCTTCAAATCGCTTGTATCTTGAAAGGGGTGTGTGTGCCCTCTTTATTTCTTATGCGGGTCACCTGTCCTAAGGATCTATGGCCTTTTATATGAACCTCTCAAAGGTGGTTAGTGATCCTAAGGGTATAAAGGTCACCAGAGCCAAGTTCCAGTCCATAATGCTTGCCACAACAGTAGAAGTAGCCACTAGTTGTGGGGCATTATGAATAGGACACACTCTAGCTGGAATTTTCGTGATAGCCACACAGGACGTAGGCCCCAGCGTGACACCACTAGATCCCTCTATCCTAGGTAGCACTCAGACCCGGGTGTAGGGCCCCACTCATGATAAATGCATATGCAATGTATAAGGGCACACAAATGATTGGGACACCTGCAATTGGGGAAATTGTACAGATATATATAGTATTTTAATGTTTGTCTATCCTAAGGTTTGTACAAAGAATAAACAAATAGATAGCAAATAAACAGAGAAGGGATCAAATATAATACACACTCAATCAAACAGGCTTGACTCTCTAATGTCCCCAGTGGAGTCGCCATCTGTCGTAACCGTAATTCCGACGAGACGACGAACTCGCTAAAATTTTAAAAATGAATTTGATTTTGATGATGTGGAGTCGCCACCAAATTTTTATTTAAGGGAAAATATTTGGAAAAAAACCCTGGATGAGATTTAGGTTCGGGAGTCGGTTACGAGCGGGGAAGGTGTTAGGCACCCCACTCGCCTGTTCCGAAGAACAGTACCCTTAAACTGAGTGTGTGATTATTTGAAAATAGCTTGATCCCTTTAATTAGAATGGAAATAAATAACGTGATAGAGGTTAGCCTGACAGGACTTGATCCTGCTCCTACGTATTCCCCGGTGCAATGGGAAACTCAAGGCTTACGTAGTTCTAGTTTATGAAGGCTTGACCTTCAAAAGTGCTTGAGAAAAGATTATTTGGTTTGTGAAGGCTTGACCTTCGAAAATGCTTGAGAAAAGATTATTTTAAAGATCTTGCTTTGAGAAAGTTTTATTTTTGGGAGGGATTTTTGGCCCACTCATGCACAAGGTCCGAGGCGGCTAAGGCAGCACAGGGACCTATACGAACTACTAAATGTTGAACAGCAGGTAAACCGCCAGTTCCCTATTTAGAGCCCATTGCGTGAGACCTAGAAGCCCAAAATATTTAGGAAAAGATATATATATTTTTTATTTGAAAAGGACCTCGAATCCACTCATGCACAAGGCCCGAGGCAGCTAAGGCAGCACAAGGACCTATACGAACTATTAAATGTTGAACAGCAGGTAAACCACCAATTCCCCATTTAGAGCCCATTGCGTGAGACTCGAAGATCCTAAAATACTTGAAAAAAGATTTTTTAAATTTTCGAAAAAAAAGAAATATTTCGCAATTGGTGTAGGTCATAGGATAAAAGAAAACAAGATTTTGAGGCAATTGGGGGTTTAATATAATTTTTAGTAACTATGGGATTTTTATGAGATTTCTATGAATTTTAGATTTTTTAATTGAAACTTTTTTGTAATTTCCGAACATTTCATTAATTTCTGAATTTTCTATATTTTTATTAATTTTCTGGAATTTTTATTAATTTTCTATATTTTTTATATATTTATTTATTTTCTGGAATTTTTTATTAATTTTTGAATTTCTGGAATTTTTTATTAATTTTGGAATTTCTGTAATTTTTTATTAATTTTTTGAATTTCTGTAATTTTTATTAATTTTTTGAATTTCTGGAATTTTTTATTAATTCTGGAATTTTTATATTTTTTATTGTTTACTGGAATTATTTATTAATTCTGGAATTTCTGGAATTTTTTATTAATTCTGGAATTTTTATATTTTTTATTGATTTTCTGGAATTTTTTATTAATTCTGGAATTTTTGAATTTTTTATTGTTTACTGGAATTATTTATTAATTTTTGAATTTCTGGAATTTTTTATTAATTCTGGAATTTTTATATTTTTTATTGATTTTCTGGAATTTTTTATTAATTTTTTTATTTCTGGAATTTCTATTAATTTTTGAATTTCTGGAAAATTTTGTTATTTTTTGTTTTTTATTTATTTTCTGGAACTTTTTATTAATTTCCTAAATTTTATTTATTTTCTGGAATTTTTATTAATTTCCTAAATTTTCTAGATTTTTATTAATTTTCTAGATTTTCTAGATTTTTATTAATTTTCTAGATTTTCTAGATTTTTATTAATTTTCTGGATTTTTTTAATTTTTTATTATTTTCTGGATTTTTTAATACTTTTTGGATTTTTTTTGATTTTATTTATTAATTTTCTAAAAGAAATGGACTGATTTAGCATTAATGGAATTGGCAAAGGGTAGCGTAGTAATTGCCATGGCAAGGGTATATTGGAAATTAATGGGAATGATCAGGGTATTTTGGGTATTCTATATTTAGGGGCGGAATGGGAATTACTTGAATTCCCTAGGGCACTTTGGTATTGTTGGAGGCCAGTTCCTAGGATTCGAACTCAAGGTGACAGACTTGCAAAAGTGTGCATCCCTGCCATTAGAGCCAATGTGCTTTTGTGGTATATTTTCATTTATTCATTCTATATGCAAACGGGTGGAGATGGCATTTGCTCTCAACATCATCCGCCAGTGGGTCCCACATCCGCTTTTGGTCAACCTCTTTTGGAGGTGCATGTGTAGTACTCATCAATGGCTAGGCAAGGAATGGTCCTTTCTTTCTTACTATTCCAAAGTTACCTTATGCTCCAGAAAGCTAAATGTTTGAATATTCGCTCTTTATTGCTTCAATGTCGTAATCGAATTCTGGACGTTGCAAAGTAACTATTCAACTCAATAGGAAAATAACTTGGATTGAGCTCCAGTTTCGGCGCCCACATCCTCATGGCATGAGCCACGCAAATCCCATATAGGTCTTTGACGACCACAGGGTGGCCATTTGGTTGGTGGTACGGATTCGTTTCATATATGGCTTAGGCACAGGGAATCAACCAAGTGCATGCAATCTATGATCAAGAACCACAGATTCACAGTGGAGATCCGCTCCCATCATCTATGCATGACTTCAACCAAGTTTCTAATCGATAGAGGATGATAACATAGCAAATTGCCTAGGTAAAGTGAATTATACAAGCGCATGCAATCGATGATCAAGAACCACAAATTCCCAGTGTAGGTCATTAGCATTCACTTATCCTCTACTCTCAAGATTCATGCATGATTTCAACCAAGTTTCAAACTGATAGAGGACAATAACGCAGAAAATTGCCTAAGCCGAGTGAATTAACCAAGTGCATGCAATCTATGATCAAGAACCACGAATTCACGGTGGAGATCATTAGCATCAACGAATTCTTCAGCAACTTAATAAAGATCTTGTATAAAGGAATATTGGTAGAATTCAATTCTCATCTGATTTGCAATGCTTATTATTCATTATGAATCTAATGCAATGATGAAGGTATGAATGCAACAGTTAAGGAACACATGCAATGTATTTTGGTAGGATGATTCTTAAGCTAAAGCAAACCTGGAAGTAGCTCCTACCAATTCCTTCTTTGCTTAATTGAGACCTCACGGGTTGATGCCAAGCTCAGCAATGTTTTTCTCTTTCAAAAGCAACTTCAGGACCAGCAATCCTTCCTTTTCTTGGTGAAATTTCTTTCAAAGGTTTCCCCCCCCCCCCAAAATGAAAAACGAGCTCCTCCCCTAAGAAATGAGAGAGATCCCGAAAAAAATTTCAGAACCCCCCCAAGAATCCCTTTTTTATATTGCCTCCGTTCTTTTTTCTTTTTTTTTTTTTTTTTAAAAACTTATTCGTTTTTATTTTCTTTCTATAAAGATTTTTGTTTAATTTAACTCATTCTGTTTTTTCTGTTATTTTTTTACTTAATTCTGTTTTTTCTGTTTTTTTTTTTTACTTTACCTCATTCTGTTTTGATATTTTTTAATATCTTTTGTTTTTGTTTTTTTTTCGGTTTTATTATTATTTTTATTATTTCTGTTTTTACATTATTTTTTCCAGATTTGGTATCTTTGTTTTTTTTTTTTAATTTCACTTATGTATTTATTTAATTTTTATTTTTAATCTGTTTTTTTTTCTTTTTCAAAAACTATTTTCTGTTTTTTCTTTTTTTTTTTTGAAATTTTTGATTTTAATTGTTTACTTATCTTTCAATTATTTTTCCAGATTTCAAAATATCTATTTATTTAAATTTTGAAATATTTATTTTTCCTGATTTTTCTTTTCTGATTTTTTATTTTAATTTTCTTTAACTTTTTCTGTTTATTATTTTTCTTTTTCTTTTCTACATTTGACTTTTCCAGAATTTTATTATGTAAAAAAAAACTTGACTTTATTATTGTTTTTCTATTTGTCTGTTCTCTGTCTGCCTGTTTTCTGTTTTTTCTTATTATTATTTTTCATTATTTATTTATTTATCTTGATTAATTTTCTGGTTGGAGGCCTCGGACATAAATGGGTGTTTACAGCATATCGTTGATAAAAGATGTTATTTTACAATGAGAAATATATGTGTTTGGGTAAGCATTTATTTTGAATTTTAAAAAATTAATTTTGTAGAATTATTTTCTTTTAATGAGTTTAAGGCAATGTAATTTATGCTTAAAAAATTTTATTTTAAAAATAAATTTATAGTAAATTAATTTAAAATTTTCAACTTTAACATAAAAATTATAATATCACATTCAGTTAAAAATAAATTTTATAAAATCAATTTCAAATCAAATCAACCAAATATGTTAATACATTTTAATTAAAACATATTTATATATATTAATTATGTTAATACATTTTAATTAAAACATATTTATATATATTATTTGATTATCAATTTTAATTCAAATCAACTAAATATGTTAATATATTTTAATTAAAACATATTTATATTAATTAATTGATTATAAAGATACATTGTATACTAATTTAATTTAAAGTTTAAGTAAAATTAATTTTGATGATGTTGATTTTGAACTCTTTAACATTTTAGTGTTATTATGATATTGAAAAGGATATTAAATTTTATTTAATTTTTTAATTTTTTAATTTATTATTATAAATAGGATAAATTTATTATTATTATTTTATATTTTTGTAAATATAATTAATTATATTATTATTTTATTATATTATTGGAAAGTATTTTTTAATCAAAAAAATTTTTCTTATTTTAGGTTAATAATTTTTTCTTTATTTGGTGATTTTTTTTTTGTAATCCCTCTATAAAGAGGTTGTCTTTATGTATAATAAAATACACATTCTAAATATTTTAAGTTGGTATCAGAGTAAGATCTCTATGCATTATGTCTCTAATTTACAACCATGTCTGACAATTCCTCAATCGTCGGTAAAGACCAAATAAAGGAGAGCATCACTCTCAGCCCCTCAGATCTGATCCAGCAGAAATATGAATAACGGGTGTTGGTTGGTGACTCCCATTCAGTTCAAATCACCACAATTCGATATGGGTCGAACTATCTTTGGTGGTCCCAATCGATTCAGATGTACATCCATGGTAGAGGAAAATTTGGCTACCTCACTGGTGAGTTAAACCAACTTGACATCACTGATCCACAATATAAAGTGTGGGATGCTGAAAACTCTATGGTGATGACATGGTTGGTGAATTCAATGGAGGAAGATATTAGCAGTAATTATATATACTATTCCACAACCAAGAAATTATGGGACAGTGTCAAGGAGATGTACTCTGACCTTAGAAATAAATCCTAGATTTATGAACTCACCCTACAAAATAGAGATATTTGGTAGGGGGTGACAATGTAACAAAATTCTTTCACACCTTGAAGCAAGTATGGCAGGATTTTGACCATTTCAATACCTATAAGTGGAAATCAGTTGAGGATGCTAAATACCACTAACAAATAGTGGAAGAAGGTAGGATATTTCAATTTCTTGCATGTCTCGATCAAAGACTAGATGAAGTTCATGGAAGAATTATCGGAGAACAAACTTACCATCAATTGGCAAAGTCTTTGTAGAAGTTAGAAGAGAGGAAACCTACAGAGCTGTGATGATGGGTAAAACAAAAATTGAATCGACTCCTCTTGAGACCAATGCATTTTTAATGGAACCTGCTGCACTCAAGAGTTCAACCAATCAAAAAACCCTCTCAAATCTCTAGTGTAATCGTTGCAACAAACCTTGTCACGCTCGAGAAACTTACTGAAGAATTCATGGAAAACTAACACATCTCAAAGGAAGAAAAACAAGCCTTAAAGCTCGCTCTACTCATGAGGCTGAAAAACTATCTTTGATTAAGGAACAAGTTGAGCAAGTCATAAGGCTATTAAAGTCAACTTCTTTATCTAGTGCTCCTAGTGGTTCTTTGGCTCAACAGGTAATTTTATCCCCCCTCCCCTCACCCCACTTCCCTTACTTTCATCTCACACCTGAGTACACCATGGAACATAGATTCAAGTACATTTCATCACATGACTAGTTTTTCCCCTTTATTTCAAACTTACTCTCCTTGTTCTGGAAGTGAAAAAATTAGAATTGCAGATGGTAACTTTTCACCCATTGCTGGAAAAGGTAGGATTAACTTGTCCAAAAATATTACCCTAAAAAATGTCCTACATGTACCAAAACTTTCTTGTAATCTTCTATCTGTTAGTAAAATTTGCAAGTATTCCAACTACATTATGAATTTTTATGACACATTGTAATTTTCAGGATCGAACATTCAGGAAGATGATTGGCAGTGCTGATGATGGATGGACTCTATTATTTTGAGGATGTTTTTGAAGATAAAATAGCTCAAGGATTTACTGGTTCAAGTTCCTCCACTATGAGAGACCAAATAATGCTCTGGCATAATAGACTAGGGTACCCTAATTTCCAATATCTTAAACATTTGTTTTCAAGCATAATAGACTAGGGTACCCTAATTTCCAATATCTTAAACATTTGTTTTCAAGTTTATTTAAAAATGTTGATTTTTCATCATTGGAATGTGAAAGTTGTGTTCTTACTAAAAGTCATAGAATTCCTTATCACTCTCAATTTTATCATGCATCTAAACATTTTTATTTGATTCATAGTGATGTGTGAGGCCTTTCAAAAATAACAACTCAATTTGAGGAAAAAATGGTTTGTAACCTTTATCGATGATCACAAATGATTATGTTGGATTTATCTTATGCATGAAAAGTTTGAGGTTCTAAAAATATTTAAATGTTTTTCACAAATGGTAGAAACATAATTTAACACCAAAATTTTGATTTTGAGAAGTGATAATGGCACTAAATATTTTAATAAAAATCTGGATGAATTTCTTTAAAATAAAGGTATTCATCATCAATCTACATGCTCAAATACATCTTAGTAAAATGGCATTACTGAAAGGAAAAAATAAACATCTTCTTGAGGTCGCACATGCCATTATGTTTGAGGGTAATGTTCCAAAATATTTGTGGGGCGATGTTGTACTAATAGCAACCTATCTAATAAATAGAATGTCACACGTGTGTTAAATTATTTGATACCTTTGGAAACATTCAAAAATCTTTTTCCAACATGTAGATTACATACTAAATTGTCTTTAAGGATTTTTGGGTGCTTTGTTTTCCTACATACATCCTCTTTTTCTTAATTTAAACTAGATCCAAGGGTAGAAAATGCATTTTTATTGATTATTCTTCAAACCAAAAAGGTTATAAATGTTTCAATCCTCACACAAAGAAGATACATGTGAGCATGGATCTTACTTTTTTAGAAAATCAACCTTTTTTTTCAAAAAAAATTTCTTCAGGAGGAGAATTTAAAAAAAGGTAATTTTTTGTATAAACCAAATACAAGAAAAAAATTATGAATCTACCTGTTCTTATTTTACATATTGAGGATACAAGTGTCACTAATACAATCAATAAAGAACATGGAAAACAAATCTTGGAAAACTTGTGTTATACATGGTGAAATCCAAACAGAAAGAAACATCACAGTTAGATAAAGAGCTTCAAGTTTATGTTCGAAAACATCCTAAGCAGATAAAAAACAATTCCATCACCTTAGCACCAAATCAATCAAAAAACCCAGGAGACGGTCAAATAGAAATACCTCAAGAACTTCTAGGTAACTCTATAACTTCTATTTCTAATACTGACCTACCAATAGCTCTTAGGAAAGAAACCAAAACCTGCACTAGAAATGCACCCAAAACCAGCACCAATCATCCTATTTCCAAATATGTCTCTTACCAAAATCTCTCAAAAATCACCAAGCCTTTACAACCAAAATAACAAACTTGTTTGAGCCAAGAAACATTAAGGAAGCACTAGATGATCCCAACTGGAAATTAACAATCTTAGAAGAAGTGAATGCACTCAAGAAGAATGATACTTGGGAGATTGTAGACTTACCACATGATAAAAAACTGGTGGGGTGTAAGTGGGTTTTCACCATTAAGTGCAAAGTCGACAGAAGCATAGAAATGTATAAGGCTAGATTGGTGGCAAAGGAATTTACTCAAACCTATGGAGTGGATTATCAAGAAACCTTTGCTTTGGTAGCTAAACTCAACTCCGAGCATATTCTTTTATCACTTGCTACCAATTACAATTGGCCTTTACATCAACTAGAAGTAAAGAATGCTTTTTTGAATGGAAAACTAGAGGAAGATGTATTTAGAGTCTTCCCCCAGGATTTGAGGAAGAACTTGGGAGGAATAAGGTGTGTAGACTGAAGAAGTCCCTTTTATGGATTGAAGCAATCCCCTAGAGTATGGTTCGAATGACTTGGATCAGGGGTAAAAGAACTTGGTTATATCCAAAGCCAAGCTGACCACATACTTTTCTACAAACATTCAGCAAGTAATCGAATTTCTATCTTGATTGTATATGTGGATGACATTATCTTAACACGTGATGATAACGTGGAGCTCAAAAACCTAAAGGAGAGACTTGTCAAAGCTTTTGAAATCAAGGAACTTGGCTTATTAAAATACTTCCTTGGAATTGAATTTACTAGGTCTAAGGAAGGTATATCTATGAACCAGCAGTAGTACATACTGGACCTATTAAAGGAGACCAGATTACTTGGTTGCAAAGCTGCTAAAACACTCATGGAACCCAACATAAAACTGTAGCCAGTAGAATGAGAAAGTGTAACAAATAAAGGAAGATATCAGCGACTAGTGGGAAAGCTAATATATCTTGCTCACACACGTCCAGACATAACCTTTTCTATGAGTATGGTAAGCTAGTTTATGCATGCATCAGGCCTAGAACATATGGAAGTTGTGTTTAGGATCCTTAGATACTTGAAGGGGTCACCTGGAAAGGGGTTACTTTACAAAAATCATGGATATCTTCAAGTAGAAGCCTACACAAATGCAGATTGGGTTGGGAGTGTCATGGATAAAATATCAACATTTAGCTATTACACCTTTGTTGGAGGAAATCTAGTTAGTTGGAGGAGTAAAAAACAGAGTGTTATGGCAAGGAGTAGTGTAGAAGTTGAGTTTAGAACAATGACTCATGGAATTTGTGAAACATTATAGGTGGAGAAACCCTTATACAAGTTAAAAGTTTCTAAGTCACTACCAATAAGGTTGTATTGTGACAAAAAATCTGCAATTTCTATTGTTCATAATCTAGTACTACATGACAGAATCAAACATGTAGAAATTGACAAGCACTTCATAAAAGAAAAGATTGAAAGAGGGCAAATTTGCATTTTATATGTTCCAACTAGGAAATAATTAGCGGACATTCTAACTAAAGGAGTACCCGAGAAGACTTTTGATAGCATAATAAGCAAGCTGTCAGTGAATGATATCTTCAAGCTAGCTGGAGGGGGAGCGTTGACAATGTATTAAAAAGGATATTAAATCTTATTTGATTTTCTTAATTCTTTCTAATTTATTATTGTTAATAGGATAAATTTATTATTATTTTTTTCTGATTGTGTTTCTGTAAATATGATTAATTATATTATTATTTTATTATATTATTGAAAAATATCTTCTAATTAGAAAAATTTTCCTTATTTTAGGTTAATAACTTTTTCTTTTATTTAATAATTATCCTTTTATAATCCTTTTATAAAGAGATTATTTTTCTGTATAATAAAATATATATATATATTCTAAACATTTTAAATTTTAGATATTTGCATATAGTAATTATCTAAACCATATATTTTTATAATAAATATTTTACACTAAAAGTGCAAAAATTGATTTTTCAACGTGAAAACAAACAAGTTCTGAGTAAGATGAATGTAAAAACCGTTGATGTGAAAATATCAAAGTTATATTCAAATTGTAGACGTCCATGCTAGTGTATTTACACGCTTGTAAATTGAAAGTTGCTGACATCGTATTGTTGGATTTTATATCTTCCTCTCTGTTGCATTTCTTCCATCGGTAATGAGGGTGAGAGTTTTATTTAGTGAGATTGAATATATGTCAAACTGAAATAAGAGCTTCTTGATTTTGGTTCCTTATTTCATTGTAAAATGATTGCCTATAAAAGCCTATGATGAATTGTGGCAAAGTGATGAGGATGCTTGCATGGCTATAATGAACCAAAAGTGAAAAATCATCCATTTCATTGTAAAATAAGAGCTTCCTGATTTTGGTTCATTATTTCATTATTTCTTGATTTTGGTTCATTATTTCATTGTAAAATGAATAATAAAGAGCGAAGTGAAAAAAAAACAATTCTCTTCCTCTGTGAGTCTGGTATCAATAACTAATAACATCACCAAGTGCTTATTACATAAGCTTTAACTAAGCATTTTAAAGTTGGAGTTTACATGCAGTTCAATTCAACCTCGGTTGAACTTGAATCTTAATTTCTACTGGGACAGAATTTAAGTATAGTAATATAGGTTTTCTTGATGCTATTTTTAATGAAAATTAAAATTTTATCTCAATAACTAATGCATTAAAAATTGATGCATATTATGAAGATAAAACTTCAATTCTAATAAAAAAACAACACCTAAAACAGCTATAAGACTTTAACTAAATCTCATCTTCTACTATCCAATACAATTTAAGGTGCCATGTTACACATGCTATGCTAGCCTACAAGCTAATCAGCCAAAGGTTAATTAATTATGTACCTATCAGAACCAAATTAAACTAGTTTAATATCTAATTGGCCCTTCCAATTTCCAAGTCAACATTGTGTTTGTGCAATGCAAGTTCAACACTATCTGTGTCAGCAACCCCAGCCCATCCAGATTCCATGGTGGAGTCCAAGAAGTAGAGCATGAAAACAAGGGCAAGGGAAGAAAAAAACAAAGGAATGGGCCCAAAGAGCCACATGAAGAGAGGAAAAGAGAAGTAAAAGGCACGCAAACCAAGGGACCAGAAATAGCTGCCTCTGTTCACAGTGGCAGCAACATAATCAGTTGTAAGCATCTGATGCCTAAGATTTGGGGAGACTTTCTTGAAGGGCACATTGATGAGGATGGTTGCATGGCTATAATACCTTATGGATTGCACATTCAATAAGAACGCCAACAAGAAACACACCAATATTGAAAAGAACTTTATGGACAAACCAAGCTCACTCCTATCCCCAAACACCTCTGAGACCACCGTTTTCTTCTCATTCCCACTGCTCATCAACACTGCAATTAGAGAACTAAGCATTATAGCTGTCGATGCTAAAAGGGTTGATGCCATTATGTTGTTCCTCAAAGATTGCACTGCCAAAACCCCATTCTTGGACACATCCTTCACATAACATGATCAAAACAATATTCAATACTTATAATAATACACATATATATATCAAAGCAAAAAATTGAAGTAATATAGATATTCTTTATGTTGTTCTTCAATCAAAATTAAAATTTTACCTTACAACAATAAAGATTAATATGAAATGTTTGCAAGAAGAAGATTACAATAAAAGATATTTGTGATAATGTAACCAAGTATTTTTCATTTATGAAATTACATGATAAAATGAATGAAAACCCAAGAATCAAAATCCAAACTTTTGAGGACCTAAACGAAGATATATGTACCTCCATCATAGCTTGAACCCAGAAACGGCGATTGATTGCATTGACACCAACAACAGTTTTTGTGGGGTGTTTGATGATTCGGTGGAGGAGCCAGAAATGGTATGCCATGATTAGAAGGAGACCAGTTGGGACTAATATGAAATCAAGGAGTTTCTTTTCCATTTAATGGCAATGTGTGGGAATTACAGAAAGAAAAAAGAAATATGCAAGAAAATGGAAATTGTGATCTACTTTTTCTCTTGCTATTATTAATTTAGAAGGAAGAGAGGGGAAGTAGAAGACGGGTGTTACCGTGTGTGTATGGGAAGAGAGAAGAGAGAAGAGAGAAGAGAGTAAAATTGGTATTGAGATGAATCTCATTGCACAAAACGTGGAGGGCTTTATATGCATACACCAAACAAACACATGAAATTGGAATGTGATGGGCTATGAATTTTATAAATCAATATTATATATTCCACCTTTTCTGCTAATGGGAGAGTCCTTTGTTTGTGAAGTTGTTGTGTGCTATATGAGAATGGTAGTTTCCGAGGATGGAATCCACGTGTCTTTTTTCATTGGATTTGATGCATTTCATAAGGCCATGCCCAACCCACTAACTAACCTCGCCGGAGAATTCACATTTGAATCAAGGCTTCTCTCAAGTACTTTATTTATTAAGGGATAAAAAATTTAACTATATATAATTTTTCATCATATATGTTTATGCACATGTTAAAAAGTTAAACAATAAAAATATATTATTTACTGTATTGAAAATATTAAAAAAAATTATTTTTTATTTAACGATCTTGTGCTCCAAAAATAAAATTAAAAATAAATTTTTTATCAAAAATTATATTAAAATCAATCAAAATAAAAAATTTTATTTTAATTTTTAATCAATATTTTTTATATTTAATATTCACGATTAAAAATGAAAGTAAATCAAGTTAAATTAGATTTTAAGTTTTAAATTTGACATATTTAAAAATGTTGAGATCTGAATATATATTTGTTATCTATTAAAAAAAATTTAAATGTACAAAATTTATGAATTTATATTTTAAAAATATTAATAAATAGATTTAAAATTTATATATATTATTGATTAAAATAGTTTACAAATTTAAAAAATTTTAAAAATAAAAAAATAATTAAATAAATTTAAAAAATATATATTAATATTATATAAATATAATATATTAAAATAAATATAATAAATATTAATATATAATATATAAAGATACATAGGTTTTTAAATAGGTTAACAGATTTTTCTATAATCTTAAATTTCATTTATTTATTTAAAAAATTATTTTTAAAAGTTTAAATTTATATATTTATTATATAAATGAGTTAAAATATATTTTAAATAAATTAAGCTCTAAATTTATGTTAGATAATTTTATTTAATTTCATTTTTATTGATGATTTTAAAATATAGTTATATTAATAAAATTGGTCTGTAATTTAAATTTTAAATATATATATATATATATAATTGTATTAAATATTTTAAAAATTACCATTGTTTAACTTTAACAGAATTATTTTGAATAAAAAGTACGTAAATCTGTTTGTTGTAAGTAATAATTGGAGTCAACTCAAGTTGCTTTTAGAATTTGGATTCTAACATTGCATTTCTTGACTAAACTGCAAGATAGGTTTAGATTAAGCCAAATATTGACTGAAAGATAGATTTAGATTAAGCCGAATATTCAAATAACTATTTTATGCTAAATATTATTAATGTAAACAAATTTTTAAGAAAATTATTTTTTTTTCTCATTTTATATATTTTTTAATATAGAAAGATAAAATTATTTTTAAAAATAAGTAATTTTTTAAAATGTGAATGCATAATATTTGAATGTTTTTTTTAAAAAACATATATTTAAAAGGTAATATATATATTGTTTATTAAATTTAAAAAGATGTAGGAGAATATAAATTTTTATATATCTATTTTTAAAAAACAATTAAAATAAATTTTGGATATATTATTTTAAAATATTATAAAAAAAAGAGTGTGAATATATATTTCGAAAGAATGTTTCAGTAAAATAATGAATAATTTTTTAAAAATATTTATTCAACAAAATTTTGTCAAAATAGATTTAATTACTTTTCAAATTAAAAAGTATGAAATTTTTTCTAATAAGTTTTATAAGTAGAAAAAAAATAAAAAAATAAAAAATAGATTCAACATATTATAAAATGTTAAAATAATTTGATTTGTGAATATATTTTTTATTTTAAATTATAAAATAGTTTTTACTTTTAATTAAAAATTTTGTATAAAATTAAAAAAAAAGATAATATTTTTATCAATAAAAATAAAATCGCATTTTATTTATGATTCAAAGAAAAAAAAATAAAAAATGGTTTGTATAATCATACTTTGCAACATAATAAAATATTTTATTTTTAAAATTTAAAAAAATGTAATTATCAATTCTTGAAATATGATTTAAATGTAAAATAGAAGGCTCGCAGATACTTTTAGGTTTAAATAAATTAAAAAAAAAATAAAGCTTCATCTTTTTATGATAACTCTTTAGAATATCAATTGTCTGCGATAAAAAGATTAGGAACTTCATCCTTCTTTTTTTAATTACACTTTGAGCATAGAAAAATTTTATAATTTTATTACCATATTTAATCCAATTTTTACAAGATTTCTAATACCAAATCACATTTTCCCTTGAGCAAGAACAAAATTATACTCAAGCAACAAATCTTTCTCAAACATGACAACATCAAAATAAGGGAAAAGATCCAAGTGACGATGAATTCCTTTCAATCAGATTCAAAATAATCCAATTTTTACAAGATTTCTAATAATTAAAGGACTTAATCCCCACTGTATGATTATATTTCATGCAATTAAGAGGAAAGGGATTGTGATTGGAGTTATGAAAAGGAATGGCTTCAACCACTGCATGAGGAAATAAAATGTGCCACTCAGCTTCAACAATGCAACCCTGTGAAGTCTATTACAAGGGTGGATACCAGAAGTGGTAGTTAGTTTTATGCCAAGTAAAAACACCTCCAAGAAAATCAAGATCCATAAGATTGTAGTTCACCATCATGTTAGAGAACTGCAAGGCTTTGAACCCTCTAAAACTTCATAAAGACTTAAAATGTCATTAAAATCTCCAACAAGCACCCAACCATTCATATTAGGACTCAAATTATAAATATGGTCCCAAAGAAAACACCGAGTAATGTATGTTAGGCTAGCATAAACTGCAACAATGAACCATTTTTAATTTTCAACTTCAACACAGAATGTAATAGCTTGACTCATACTTGGAACCAAAGAAACCGCAAAATTGTTCTAAAATGATAAAAATAAATAAAGATTAACATAGAAAGAGAAACTACACTTATATACATCTTCAATTTTTGAGTTTTATAGTAAAAAGTTGTAGTATAAAAAATATAATTAATTCAGTTATATATATATATATATATATGATAATAATCAATTATCTTTATATACAATGGTAATTAATTCAGTTATGTACATAATTAATAATTGATTATCTTTCCTACACATAATCAATTACTACATTATATAATTGATTTTCTGTTTTGATAATCGATTACAATTAATTAATATTTTATAAAATATTAATTATAATTTTTTATTATCAAAATTAGTAATCAATTATTAAAAATAAAATGATGATGGATATATATATATATATATATATTCTCTATATATATGATAATCAACAATTAAAAATGATAAATCCTAAATTCCTCCTAAGTTTTCACAAGCTTCCTGAAGAAAAAGAGGTTTATGACCGGAAGTTTTTGACACTCTAATTCACTTTAGCAAAGTTGCCATGAGTTTTGAAGATAAAAAAAAGAGAGAAGGATGGTATTGATTGACCAAGTCACATACATGACACCACAAATATTCCAAGCCAAAATAGAAATGTTTTCAAAAGAAGGAAAGAACCCAAGAAAGGCTACATTGTCACAGGGTCTTTAGCGACAAGTGTTTCCATAATAAGTGCTTGGGTCTCCGTATGACCCCTTCTTGGAAATGCACTGTAATATTATTCTCAATCACCATATTGTTCATATTGTCTCTTACCATGTAAGGTGAAGCCATGATCATTTGTTTGCTATTGCCCACGATCACACTCTTCCCTTTTTAAAAAGATAAATAACGTTACCTTTTTTTTAATCTGTTTTTCTTATTGAGTAAAGGAAGATACTTACTCATCAAAATCATCAAAGATTATAAAAAACTATTCATATTTTTCTATTTTTATAAATATTTGTAACAGAAAAAAATATAAAAAAAATATATAAATTTAACATGATTTAATACTACTTGTCTACATCTATAAAATAATTTTAAAAAATTTTAAAAATTGCAACTTACATGTAAAAATTTATAAATTTTAAGTGTATTTAAAAAATTATATTGTTGTAGTAATATAATTTATAAAAAAAATTCAATTTATAATAATTTTTATTTTATTTTTTTAAAATTATTTAATGTAAAATTTTAATAAATCCAACAGTAAAAATGTCTTGGAGACTTCACCGGAATAGAAAATGATTTCCACAATCTTAAGGTCATTTCTTTTTTCTTCTAACAATTAGCCAGTCACTGTATAATTGTTCATCTTCGTTATTAGAAATCGTGTTGTAAAATTGAAGGTAATAATATTGTCATTTATTGATGTGTGACATCTTATTAGAAATGTAAAGTTTCTAATTTTTGGCTAAATTGGTGTATCATGGTGAACATCAATGACTTCAACATGTATAGAATTTTTATTTTCTGGTCAACATCAATGACTCCACCATGTATAGAATTTTTCTTTTCTGGTTTGGTCTCCATGTTACTCTCACAGTCCTTTGAAAGGTTCCATCTTTTTCGAATAATAAAATATTTTAATGTAGTTAAAATTAATTCTTTTCTATTGTAGATATTTTTATATAAATGTATTTAATATGACATTTTATTTAGATAAAATATGAAATACCTAGTTAAAATTTTTTCAAAATAATTTTAACTGTATTTAACATAATAACTATTTTAATAATTAGATAAAATCATTAATATTTATTCAAATGCTAACTCTAATAGCTTTCAAAATTTTAGATATAACTATTTTATTTTTATTCTTTATATATTTGATAAAGTTTTGTTTATTATAAAATATTATTTTTATATTATTAATTAATATTATAATCTTTAATTTAATTATTAAATATTTTATTTAAATTATTTATAAAAAATATTTAATTTTTTATTTCAAAAATTATAAAAATAAAATAAATATTATTTTATAAAAAAAATATTATTTAAAATATATTTATAAAATTTTAAATAAAAATTATTTAATTAAAAATATTTTATAAATAATAAAATCATCAATTTTTTATAATATATAATCATAAAATAATCATAAATTTATTTACATAATATTTTTAATAGAATATGTATATATATATGTGTATAAACAAGAATGATTAGAAAATATTAAACATATTTTTATCATAATAATTTTAATTTAAATAACACAAATATTAAAATTAATAATTAATAAAAAATTTAATACTTAAATTTAAATAAAATGATTATAGATGTATCTATATTTTATTTTTATATGCTAATTTAAAGGTTTAGAATTTAAGGTACAATTAATTTTATCAAATATTTTTTATTTCAATTAACATATTTTTAACTTTTAATTATTATTTTTTAATTTTCAGCTAATTTATCTTCTAATTTTATCAAATATATCCTAAATGTAATTTATATAACAAAATTATCATTTACAATAAGTAATTTCTACCTTTTTTTTCTAAGAAAGGGTAAAATAAATGTTATTTATAAACGGAGAACCAGAAAACAGTAAGAAATTAAGCATTGTATGATTGACGCGCCACAACATAAAGGACGCTCCAAAGGAAAAGGTGCACGAGATACTCGAGAATGACGTCTGAATAATGGTCCTTAATTTTTAAACCATTTTAACAATACAAAGAGAAATTTAATTTTCAAGCACAGGTACTGTATAAGAATTTCACCCTATTATTTGATAATATATTTATTATATTATTGAGTAAGTTTAATTATATAACATATGTATTGATTAAATAATATATCGACAACATATTATTATATAATAATGTAAAATAAAATTATGAACATTAAATGCAAATTACAATAACCAGTTCCTCTCCTGATTTTGTGTTATGTTGATATTTTCTCAAACTATTTAAACTTGAGTTTTAGCACGACATTGAGATTCATCAAATTATAGTTTACAATAAGTCATATATTATTTTTAACCTATATATTAAAGCAAATACTAACACATTAATGTAGTAATTGTATTTATTTAAGAATTAAAAAAATAGAAAGTAGATTTTTTGTCTGCATAAATATTTTAAAAGAACTCATTAATAGAATTATTATATTGATAATTTAAAGATAAAAATAAAAAATGTGATGATATATGTTTTGAAATTATTAATATTATACAATTAAATCATAAGTTTTTTAATAAAATTTTAAATTTTAAATATATAATTATATTAAAATTAAAAAAAATATTATTTATAATAATCTTATTCAACTTAAATAAAATTATTTTCAACTAAATATACATATAATCTATAAAATACATATAATCTATAAAAGAAACTATATTATCTAGATATGATTAAAAAAAATACTCAAATATTTTCGTTCTATTTCATATAATGAAAAGGTAACCGGGGATAAATATGTAAATTCACATCCAATATTTTTATCCAAAATTTTTAAAAATAAATAAATTATTGAATTGGTTAAGATAATGATTCAAGATTTAATAATTTATTCATATTTAAATTGAAATTGAAATAATGTTAATTAAGTATTATTTTTATAATATTTAAATATATAATATATTAAAAATATATAAATACATAATAGTATAATATAATAATATCATAATCTTATATAATTAAAAATTAAAATTTATATATTTTTTAAGTTTCTAAATTTAACATATTTATATAAAATTAAATAAAATATAATATAATTTTTTAATTTTTAATTTTTATAAAAATAATTAAAATAATATTATTTTATATATAAATAATTTTTTATCAATTTTACTGGTTTATTATTAATGTTGTGTTAAAACAATTTTATTCTTCAAGTAATTTGGGAAACGAAACATTTCCAATCCAGCTGGCTAATTCAATTCAATTATAAAAAGTATGTTCTCACCTAACTCTAAATGACATAATAATAATTAAATTAAAAAATTAAGGTTGAATATTTATACTAGCAATATTATTATTCTAATGGTTATTTTTATATATTGTTTAAGTGAGAATCAGCTTATTTTAAGATTTGTTTTTAAAAAAGGTACGGACAATTTTATTTTATTTTATTTTTACATTTCCATGGAACGGGGTTAAGTAGCCATTCTTCATCCCAGATTGAAATCGGTAAGGTCGATTTTGGGAAACGAAAAAACTTTAGAAAATGTGGATGGATAATCGTATGTATCAGAATCTGTTAAAAAAAAAGAATATTGCTAATTCAAAAATATTTTTCACCACATAGAAGCTTACATTCAGTGACATCATTAGATGTTGAAATTTTTTTTTTTTAATTTCTAATCCCCCAATCACAGGTGTATAGGATGGATATATTAGGTATATGTATATTAATTATTTTTTATTGCTAATTAATGTCTTAAGAATATTATTTTTGTTTAAAATATTAAAAATAATGTTGAAATATATTAAAAATCATAATAATTATATATTTATTATAAAAAGTTAAATATGTTTTTAATTTTTTAAAATAATCAACTTTTTATTTTCATTTTTTAATTCTAAAATATTTGATTTAGATTCTACAATTTTTAAAATATTTTAATTATAATTTTTTATGCTAATTCTATTTAGATTAAATCAATTTAAATTGATTATTATTAAAAAAATTAGTCATTTTCTGAAATATCTAAATTATAATTAATTTATTTTAATTTAATATAACTTAAATTAATACCAGAAATTATAATCAAGATATTTCAAAAAAAAATATATTTAAATTTTTAGAATTGAGAAATAAACTAAAATTTAATTATTTTAGAATTATTAAAAATATATTTAATTCTAAAAAAATTTTAAATTTTTTAACATGTTTCCTAAATGCAACATTTTCCTTAAGGGAACCAGGTCAGGAAGAATAAATTTATCATTTAACTATTTTAATATTTTTCACAAGTTTTTATCTATTAGGTGTTTAATCTATTATTATTAGCCTATGTTTATTTATTTTAGTTTTGGTTCCATCAGTAAATAATACATTTTTCACTAATATTATCGATCTTTACTTATTAATAAAATAATAGTTGTTTTTCAAAAGTATTACTTCCAGTTTTCATTTATAAATTTGTGTAACAACATAACGTACTTTACCGCCAAAATAAGATAACATTTTCTATTATTACTTTTTTGTAATGCATGTTTCGTGCATACTCTGAAACTTTTGGTCAAAAGATTGAATGATTCTTGTTCACGTCTTTATTGTTTCTACAGTCTTTTCCATGATTATAGGAAAAGATGGCAAAGAAATTTGATAAAAAAAAACCAAGATATTAGTAATGAATGGGAGTAAGAGAGACGAGAGGTGACGGGTAGCAAATATCACAGAAAAATATTGATTGGTATTTTAAGGGTTTTATTAAAAATTTAAAAAATATTAAAATATTTACAATATATAAATATTATAATTTTAATACTATTTTAAATAAAAGTTATTTTTTTAGTTTTAAATAAAACTCTTAAGGTTCTGGTTAGCAATACCCTCGAATGAATAACAAAACTGTTGCATAACAAGAGATATTATGGCATTCAAGTTTGCAATTAGTAATAGGTAAAATAGGTGGAGGATTGAATTGTTATTGCTCATTCCTTTGAGTAGGTAATAATGAGGATTGAGAAACTAAAGCTATAATGGAGATACCAAAAAGCAACAAACTATATATAAAAAAAAAATTGTAGGTATTATTTTTTTCTCGTGGCAGATAAGTTAAGAATAAAATGAAGTTACTGAATAAACTTCACACTTTGATACTACTACTACTATTATTATTACTATAACTATTATTAAAAATTTACTATTTATTAATATGTTATTAAATGCTATTGGATACACATCATAAAAATTGACAACAATAATAATATCCGAACAAAACACTGATAGCATTTTAGAACATCCCCCGGTCTTCCTATCAACACTACACACCAATGCCAGGGTCTCTCCCTAACACATAATATATTTCAACATAATTCAATATAAAAGAAACACGACCAACTACTTTATTTATCAATTAGAATCCAATGAAAAGAAAACGATTCAACTTATCAGAAAGAGGATGCGCTAGCAAATGATGCTAATGCTCTACAGGGAGGAGATGAGGGAAGAGAAAGTTACATCTGAAGAGTGATAACTGATAACCATACTTGCTTTAATCTCCTTCAAGCAAAAGATTCATTACAGTTATTATAAAAGCTAATCAATAAGTAGATCTAATTTCCTATAAATCTAGAAAATTGAAGTGAAAAAATGGAAGAAACTAGCTGCTAATTCAAAATACAAACAAGTTTCCCTCTCTGATCATCTGTCCTATAACTAGAAATAGTCTAGTAATTTACAATGAATTTCGAAATAGTAATACCGAACAAAGGTACAAATTTACACATTTTCACGAGCCTCTATTCTCTCATGGTTGAAAGCTGTAACTCTATACATAGAGTAGGTACTATCACAGGTAAACATCAGAAAAAATGGCAAGTCAGAGCACTAACTAAACCGGAGACTGCATCTTTGGCAAAATGAGGGTGCACTGGACTAGCATAGATAACAGAGCCTTAGATTAGCAAGATTAAATTTAACCTATAATTGTAGGTAATTTGTGATTGAACACAAACTAATTGCAAGAAACTGAGAATGCTTAATGAGAAACTCTTTGGTGGCCAACTATTCAGTGCTCCAAAACTTTGATCCTGTCAAGATAGTTATTCATGCGATGGGTATCGTCAGCAGATAATCGATCACCAACCATGAGTTTGAACTGTTCAAATTTAGATTCTTCACACTTCAAGGCAGCATTTTTACAAGCCTTTATGCTTCCTGAGCCAAAGGCAGCATTTCTTATCAGGATTTAGATGTTCAACATCTAATCATAAAGAGATTTGTATACCCTCATGTTACTTACTAATATGACAATGTCATGTTATAAGAAACAAAGACACAAAAGGCAATTATAGTAGGACCTATCATTATTTTTGTAGGGTATCGAATTTGCTTTTGTATCTTTCTCTCTCATAACATGACTTTGTCTTGTTAGTAAGTAACATGAGAGGATTCAAATACATCTTTAAGTGAAAGAAAAGATGGAAATCATGCATATGGCTGATGGCTAGATGCAGTCAAATAGATTAAAAATAGCAAAAGATTTTTGGAGTTTCATTCTGATGACTGTACTGTTCAGTAAATCAAACTAACATACAGTATGATAGAGCCATGCATCAAGAATTTAATAAATTCCTCTTAACTGAGAAGAGCAGTTACGCATAACTAATCTATATATGTTACAAAACACAGTCCATGCTACACCAAATCATGTGAACCAATTTCCTCGATAAAGGAAACCTCATACTATCTATGTGCTCAACCTTCTATCAAATTGCCATGTGCTCAACCTTTATTGTCATCTCTATCCATCCTTAATTAGTTATTTTAGAGATTGTTAATCTATTATAACCGATAAATCCAAAAACTCAATTTTCTCTCTATCTATAAGGTACATGTCTTTTTGCTTTTTACTGTTACAGACTCTATTGGTGCCCTGAGGAGTTGAAGTTCACTTATGGCTTTTGTATCAAGTTTTTTGATAATAAATTTCATCATAAATGACACGCCCATAGCAAGATGGGGGCAATAAACTGAATGACAATGGGAAATAATAGCATGATGCAAAACTATCAGAACTTGTCTCAAATTTTTCCCTTGAAGATACACTATCTAACCAGCTCCTTTTTTTATTCCAATATTTACATAAAGGAATTTACCAAAAAAAAAAAATGGAACTAGAATCAATCAAACAGTATTTTCCCTTACCAGATAAATCGAGCAAGTTAAACGTCACCGGGTAATTTCCAATGTTTGTGACCATCGTAATTGCAGACCATACTTTTTGATACTCTTCTCTCGAAGCCCTGATGATACACACATTAGTGATTGGATTCACATACTTCACTGCACACGCACACACAAAAGTGTGAATATTATCAAATCAGAGGAATTGCATTAGAATTTAGGGTTTACAAAACAGAAGGGAAATAGAATAAGAAAAATCAATATCAACGTGCCACTACTTACCCTGGAATGATCCCAGTGACGAAGCCAAACCACACTCCCCAAAATTCACCAAGATGCTGTCTCTTATAACTTTTGAGACATTAAATTGTGTAATTATAACAGGGTCATTCCCCACTTGGTCTCTATTAGGGTTCAAAAAAACCTCCATCACCATGTACCTGTTTCTAAACCCTACCATGATGATCCTTCTTCGCCCTCAAATCGAAGATTCAAATTCTCAGAACACAACCAGCAAATTACATTTGATGGAAGGAAGAAAAGAAACCCTGGAAGATAAGGTCCGATTACAAGAAACGAGTCGAATTGGGCCATGGGCTTTTAGTTTAGGAAGCCCAATAATATTCCAGCATGGACCAGATCTGGTCCAGTGACGCGGTTGCATGTACTGTGTACGGCGAGAACATCGCTCGAGCCTACACGTGTCAAGTTCGAACAGGATCACAAAGTCTTCGAGGTACGACCTTCTTTATCTATCCTCCTAATCCGATTCGTTTTAAAAACTTTGAAAAATTGAGTGATTTATTATTTAATTTCGAGCATGAGAGCAGCAATGTAAGAACGTTGCGAAACACGTGCACAAACCCATAATAAAAGATTTAATAATAATAATATTTTACTTAATTTGAAATTAGAAAAAAGAACCGTATTAATTAAATAATAATTTTTAAATTAAAAAAATAGTTGATGGGTTGAGATAGAACGTTGGACTTGGATCCGATAGTTAATCCAAAATTGAAGGTTGAGTTGCCACCTGACATGACCCGACCCGAGTGTAACACGCTTGCATTTGGATCACAATTTGCCCGAAATCTGACGCGCATTTCCGTTAGTTTTGTCCTATATTGGTGTGTGTCCCACAAGTCCACAGTGTCATCAGTGTCTGATTTCTATAAATGCTTGAACCCATTGTGATTCATTCCTTGCTTATTTTAACTTTTTAAGCTTCGCTTTGGTGCTTGCTGCAGAGAGAGAGAGCGAGTTTCAGAGAGAGAAAGTTTGTGGGGTTATCTTTTGTGGGTTTCTCTTGCCTCATTTTTGTAGGTACTGAGGAGGAAGATTTGGAGCTTGACTTTGTTCAAGAGCGTGAGTTCATTTTCCATAATTTTCTCATCCGAGGCATGTTTGTGTAAAAATATTTTCAAATTTCCTGTAATTTATTGATGGGATTTAATTATTATTCAGGATTTTTATATCTAAAATGGGGTGGGGCTGGAATGAGTGTGTGATAGGAATGAGTTTTGCTGATGGGGGGTTTAATAGGAACGGGTATGTGGATTAGAATGATGTATGTGCACATGTCTGTTCCTCTCACATGCTTAGTCCTGTAGTTTCCTAACTCTAACATGCACATATACATTCCATATTTGGGATTTTAAGATGTTTAATTCTGGATGACTTATTCAATTTTCATGGCGCTTGTGTTAATTGTGATGTTGTGTTTTTTTATGTAATTTTAATTGGCCTTGTTTAGATCCGCCGCATGTGGATATCTGTCTGCCCCTAGTATGAATGTGGTTTGTCTTATTGGCACAAAAATGATAAAAATGTATGTACTTTATTTATTATTTATTTACGCTTTGTGAATTAGGACTTTAATGAGAATCCATTGGGATTTGCTCTTTCTCTGAGCTGCTATTCCGTCTTTGGCTATGGTTGTCAAAATCGTATTGTGATTTTATGTTTGGTTTTCCTGTTTTCATAGGCTTTTGCATCATTGGAAGCAGATCTAATCTAATATGGAAGCAGTTTTCTTATTTTACACACACATGTTCAAACTTAGAATCTTTTTCTGAAAGGGAATAAGTAGTTACAGAAGAGTGTCAGATTTGTTTATTGTTTACAAAGGAAGGTTAAGTGAAATTAGTTTATGAGATAAGGTTGGTTGGTTATAGAAGGTGTAAGTCCTTACATCTCTTTAGAGCCAAGCAAGTTAGTTTCTGTTCGGTTTGACTGAATTATGTATTGCTGTGGTGGGTCCTGCAGAGAATTCAGGCTAGGACTTGAAGTTGGAGTGTGTTAGATTGGAATCCTAGAAGTTTCTGTTTGGACCAAAGAAATGGAGGTATATGGCAAATCTATGGTTGCAGCTCCTTCAAATGTTATTTATCTGTCAAGTATTTTGGGCCAAGATGGTCCAATTCCTGTTCACAAATGCGACTGGAAATGTGAAAACGAACATGTTTGTGGAAACATGTATCGCTGCAAGCTAACAGGGCTGACTCACATCTGTGATAAAAACTGTAACCAGAGAATTCTGTATGATAACCATAGCTCGCTTTGCCTAGCGAGTGGTCAAATTTTCCCCCTTACGCCAGCAGAGGAACAGGCAGTGAGAGGTGTCCGCAGAAAGCTTGAGGCAGAGAATTCACCCTCCGATAGCTGCGGCTTTAAGCGTAGACGGGATGCTCAATTTCATCCTTCTCCTTTCGAGAGATCTTTCTCTGCTGTCAGTCCTATCTGCAGCCAAGTTGGAGATGGCATGGACATGAACTAGATATCTATTATATAACTGAAAAGACTATTATTTCTCTTGTCCCTTTGAAGTTTGTTTACTTTTATCTATCAGATGAGTATCGATAACAGAACTTTGAACAATTATGGAAATTTGTTGGTGGATGCGATGTGTCCCCACCCCATCTACTGTAGGAACAAGTCCTTATATTTCTAGTATTAATGAAACATAGCATTTAAAGTAGCTTAACTGTTAAATCAGGATTTGAGCAGGGTCTATGTGCACAACACGATTATGAAACTGGAATTGATTTCACTTCCTGCTAAACCTAGTGAGAAGCACTGTTATGGCTGACTGCAGAATGTTTTCTGTCGTTTACATTGCTTGAATTTGAAATTTGATTTGGACCTCAATAAAGTATACACAAGCAATGTACTTAACCATAACCCTTTTTTAGCTGCCAGTCAAGTTTCTAGTGTACTTGTAATCACAAAGCGGTGCTATTATTGTATTAGTGTATTCATTACTATTATTACTGTCAAAAGCTTGTATTCCTTAATTCTGTTAGAACAGAAAACAATTATTAATTCTCTCCCTTCTGATAAATCTATTTAGGGTCATATTGATGACCTTGACTTCTGTAGGCTGAGATTCTCTCCAGTTCATCATATGAACAAAGTTGTTGGTATGTTATCTGGTGAAAACTGACATTGGTTTTGCTGCTTGACTCTTCCTTTTTGTGTTACAGGCTCAAGGGAGATGATCTAGTTCACATTTTCATACATTTTAATAAAATTCTCTGTTATCTTTTCTTTTGGTGATTTGATGTTTAGGTAACTTGTGCAGGTTCTGAAGCATATGCTACGAAGGAGCGTTCAAAACATTTGTGTTGCAATACTGAATTAGCTAATTCTTAAGATATAAAATTGTTCTATGTTATAACATCAATTATTGATAAATGTTTTAATTTCTTGATGTATGCAGGCATGGCAACTTTTTTTCAAGTCTTTCCTTGCCAAAGTTTGGAGAAGCCGACAGTGATGGAGCTATAAAGAGTATAAAATAAAGGCTAAGTGGGTAATCCTAACACTACAGAATGCCATAAGAATTGAGGCAAGAACATTTATGGTATTCTACAGAAATGAAACACACAATATGGAAAGATGAGAAAGTAGAGATGCCTAATCTTAATTATTAATTTACATTGAAATTTGAGGCCTATTGTTATTGACTTATATGATTTATTTCCTATAGTGGTGAGGTGACATGACATGGAGCAAATTTCAGACCTATCTAACTTCTAAGCGGATGTAATTAATCATTGTTCCTTTCTTCTGGTATATAAGCAGATGTAGGTTTTTATTCTGATATTTGTGAAGCTAGAGGTTTGTAATATAGCTTTCGTTTTAAAAATTTTGGCATCCTTCTCTCGTATACCGTAATCGTTAAGTCTTGATTTTCACGTTTTAATAGTGGATGTTTTGTTTTTTGTTTATTTTTTTAAAAAAAATGCCTATTACTTTTCCGGTTTTCATCCCAATACCGTGAAAAGTGGGTTTGAAAATTTTATTGGTAATGATGATTCTATAAAAAGTTAAAAGATATAGGATAAGTTTACTTTGAGTACAAGTTTTTGAAAAACTAAATAATTATGATACCCAATTACCTGTAGAGAGAAATCCCTGTTCTTTCTTCCAAGTATGGAATTTAAACAAGAAAAAATATGCTGATACATGAAGTCATATTTTCACTATTAGTATTACTTTTCCTATGGTTTCTAAACGGTTGGTGGAATCACTCTCCTAACGACAATTTCACCGTTAAAAAGTTGATTCTTTTCTTCGCATGGAAGGTCAACAGAGTTGGTAAATGTGAATGCTCCGAAGTCACTGCCAGAGGTCAAGGGGTATTGTTAGGTGTACTACCCAATGAAATATTCATAATTCGTACATAAGTTTCCCCTTACGTATTACCTAGTCAAGATACTTCTATATAGGAGAAATCCTAGGTCGCATCTTTTTAGGATCATCCTATGCAACTTCCTACATGGTCGAATCCTGGGTCCTCACACTATTCTTCGAAGGAAATTCATGAGAGGTCACAGATTATTTCCTTATTTGATCAATTTCCCATGAAACAGCAAAGGCAAAGGATTGCTTTTAAATTAGGCCATCCACAATAAAAGAAATACTAAACCCATAAAAATGGTATTGTGGCTGGGAATTTTGGTTTTGTAAGGTCAAAGAAACTCATAAGTCATGGCAAACAAATTCTTGAATACAAATATATGGGGGTTTAGGGTCATTCCTGGCTCATTCAATTCCCCTCAAGCTCCCTCAAGGACACAACCAATAATACCAACTAGAATTATTGAACATGCCAATAGTGACATCATGGAAATTCCCAAGTTTCCTTGCTATTCTCTTTGGTTTATTATCTTGCTCTTTCTCATCAATATTCATCATAACCAACAACTGCCCTCATACTATATGGCCTGGCACACTCTCCGGTTCCGGCTCGCCTCCACTTCCGACGACCGGATTCCAGCTTGACTCCGGCCAAATGGTGAAACTTACCAGTGTTCCAGGGTGGTCAGGTCGGATATGGGCTAGGACTGGTTGCACATTTGACACAACAGGAATTGGCAAATGCCAAACAGGTGACTGTGGTGGAAGGTTAGAATGTGATGGAAATGGTGCAGCTCCACCAACCTCTTTGTTTGAGATAACACTTGGTAAAGGTAATGAACAAGACTATTATGATGTTAGCATGGTAGATGGATACAATCTGCCACTGCTTGTTCAACCAAAAGGTGTATATGGTACTGGCGCTTGTAATGCAACAGGATGTGTCACTGACATCAATAGAGGTAAGAGGTTTTCTAAAAATGAAGCCAATTATAACATGGTCTATGCACATGTCAATCTTCTTTGTTAATTTAGTCATTGTAGGAAAAAATATTTAATTTTTTTATTATGAAATTTTTTTTAATTTCATTTCAATATAGGAAGTGTATCAGTATTACAATGATTTTTTTAATATTCTATAGATACACAATAAGAAACCAATAAATAATATTTTTTTATTAAAAACTATAGCTTTAACATTATTAACATATTGAATCATATTATTTTTAATATAAACTTACTATATATGATTTTTATTATGTATTTTTAGATACACATTAAAAAACCATTGTTATAAAAAAGTTAAAAAATTATCATTTAAAAATTTAACAAAAATGTTAAACAGTATCCTTAAGATCATGGTTAAGAAATTAAAATGAAAATTTTTTATTAAAAATATTATTAATGTACATCCATCATAATTTAAATATATTTTAAATAAAAAAATTCACTTTTAATTCTTTTAAAGACATTGGTTAGTAAAATTTAAAATATGAAAAAATTGACTCTAAAACCCTCCAATAAGATGTATATACATTTAGAAAAAGAAAATAATAGATGTGGTGGATAATATGATAAAAAAGATTAGTGAAATTTAAGTACATATTTGGATTATTTTTTTAAGATGAATAATTTTTTATTTTTTAAAAATTTTCTCATAAAACTGAAATAAATAAATAAATATTTTTTCAAATAAATACGCTGAGGTGAATGAAAAAAATATATAAGATATGAAAAAGAAAAATTAAAAAAATATATTTTAACCATTACATTATATTAAATTTATAGGTTGCCCAAAAGAACTTCAAGTAGTGGGTGGAGATGGATACGAAGGTGGTGTGGTTGGGTGTAAGAGTGCTTGCGAGGCATTTAGATCAGATGAGTATTGCTGCAGCGGAGAATTTGCCAACCCAACAACTTGCCAACCTTCCTATTATTCAACCCTTTTCAAGCAAGCTTGTCCAAAAGCTTATAGTTATGCATTTGATGATGCCACCAGCACTTTCATTTGCAAAGCCTATCAATATGACATTGTTTTTTGTCCTAACACCAACCGGTACTACTTTTCATTCATTACTTCTTCATTCCATAACTTAGATGAAGTATTATTGTTGTTTGTTACTGTTCTTCAATCAAAATTAGTAATTGGAAATAAAGGATATCAATTAGTAAGATGAAGCTTTAATTTTAATTGGAAAACAGTACCATCAGTACCTATAATACTGCATTTATGTTTTATCCTTCTATTTATTGCCACATATTTGCAAAACAAAATCATAACACTCAACTAATTAAACATTTTACATTGCAACAAATGCAGGATTAAAAACCCAGATGGTTCATTTCCTCCTCCACCACCATCAATTACATGGCCTTATCAGAAGTTTCAGCAGGTCAATTCTTCTTCAAATATTCTCTTGCCCTTTCCAGCGACCTTTTTTCTCTTGATTGCCACTCTCTCTGTGTTTGCAATAAAGATGCAGCCACTGATATGAGACAATGGCAGAAGAGAATCTACTAGTGTTTCTTCAAAGGAGAAGAGAAACAAGAAAAAAAAGTGATGAGCTGAGAATATATGTGAAGTACATGAAGGATCCTGAGGAAACAAAAAAAAAATGCAGAAATTACCCTTTCAAAGCTGCAACAAGTTGGGAAATGATTAAGAACCAATGCTTATCTACGATGCAGCGCTTAGTCATAATTTCAGTTTACACGCTGTCCTCAAAATAACTTGTAAATCCTGCAGAAAAAATATTCTTTGGAATAAAACAATTCTTTTGCTATGTAAGGAATATAAGAATCCTAAGATCATTATCTTTGACTCATTGCTTTGTCTCTGTTCCTATGGTTGTTATTTTTTAGATGGTTATGGTTTAATTTTCTCTGGCACGAATTGCTCCCCGTATAATTTTAAATTTGTTAAATTCTTCTTTAAAAAATAAAGGAAATCATATTAACATCATTCTGTATAACATGACTCTTCTCATTCCCCAAATCTATTTCATGGACTTTTGTTTTTGTCTCTATTCATTTTTTATAGGAAAAAAAATTCTAAATAAGATAATCCATAAAAAAAATTTACATAACCAAAATAGTTACCAATCCTAATTGATAACTACTTACAAGACTCTTAAAACGATCATACATAGCATTAGATTTTCTTATTAATTTTTTTTTAATTGAACTTTTTGATCTATCATTATATTTCTAGAAGTTGAAAAAACACAATTCCAGGCATCCTAACATTTTTGATATTTTTTATAATTAAAATATATTCTATACCAAGTATGTTAATCCATTTTAAATTTAATTTTTTTATATGATTCTTTTTTATTTCTTTTATACATTAGAGTTAAAACTAAAAAATATTTGTTACTTTCACTATGTTTTAAAGTTTTCAACAAAAATTTCTAGTAAAAATATCTTTAATAATGTTAGTAATGGTATTTGAAGGATTCCTTTTCTATTCGATCTCAAGTTGTATCCTAGATTAGTGAGGTACCCTTTCAAGATGATATGTGTTGGTGGTAGTTGCTAGAATATTCTTGTAAAGAATACTTTGATGCTTAAGTTAGTGGAAGAACTTAGCAAAATTTTGGCTAGTTTTAAATGCCTCTTAATGTGGAATGGTCCCTCTATTTACATGTGTTGTCGAACTTGATTTTGTTAATATAAATTCTAGATGACTTGCACCTATCTTATAATAGTCATAATCTTCCATAATTACAAATAA
The DNA here is from genome assembly GCA_037954105.1 of Canavalia gladiata. Classification (NCBI taxonomy): domain Eukaryota; kingdom Viridiplantae; phylum Streptophyta; class Magnoliopsida; order Fabales; family Fabaceae; genus Canavalia; species Canavalia gladiata. Next base: position 37,907,319 of record CM075664.1, on the reverse strand, counting down.
TTACTGTGATTAGACAAAATTATGTCAAAAGTAGTTGTAATTGTGCTAATAATTGTATCCTATCTCAGAATTTGGTATTACATCTCGGATCAAGATGGATATCATTTAACAAACTATGTTAGGTTAAAGGTAAGATGAATTAAAGGTGATTTTAATTGGGATATACATCCAATGGCTATTATACATTCTAATTGTGGCTACAGGAATGATTATCTTAGTTGAAGGAACTTCATTTTGATTGTTGAGTTTTCGTTATGGATTAATTTATCATATCTTATTTCTTTCATAAGTAAAATATAAAAATATTTTTTTGTAAAAAAAATGAAAACAAGTTTAATATGAAAATATAGTTAGGAAATTGTTGATGGTTAAGAGTTAATTACAAGTGATTAGAAGTTAATTAATTTTGTATAAATTATTATAAAATCTTATTTATAATTACCTTTTTCATTTGTAAACATGCTTAATTTTCACAAATTTTCTTCTCACTTTGACTCAAATATGTTTTTAACAGAGTATCATAAGTATCTGTCGGATTGAATTACTTCATAAAGGTTAAGATTTGGATGAGGCAAGAGGTAATTAAAATTGTTTTCTTCTATTTACACTAAAAAAATAAAACCTCATATTTGCTCCCTGTGGGATCATTATTAACTAATTCTTATTCACCCTTTTCAATTAAATAGAAAATATATATATAAATAGAAGCTCTTACTTAACACTAGCTTTTAATCAGGTTATTGGCTCATAAATATGATCATGGATGGTGAGAATGAAATATTTGTTTGAAAGTTTCAGGGGAAAGGGTATGAAGCTTATCATGCTGGTCCACTGAAGATAATCCTCAATATCCGCACGCATCATCTAATATATTATATCTGGCTCTCCAAGGAATAAATAATTAGCAAAATCTTTGTCTTTTACGTTGAAGAGACCAAAAAGCCATGCCTGATTAGGCAGAGATTACAGGAATGAATAAAATTTTTAAAAAGGTTTATAACTTCGTCTGTTTAAAATTTAATTTAATTTAACTCATTCAATAAATATATAACTCATTTAATAAATATATAAATTTAGGTTTAAATTTATTAAAAAAATCTATTTAATCTATTTAAAAATCCATTTATATTTATATATTATATATTTATATTTATTTTATATTTTATTTACATAATATTAATATATATATATTTTAGGTTTATTTAATGATCTCTTTATCTCATAAACTTTAAATTTATAAATTTTTTTAATCAATTATTTAGATAAACTTTAAATTTATTTATTGATATTTTTTTGTAATATAAATTTTTAAACAGACTTATAAATTTTGTAAACTTTAAATTAGATTAGACAAAAAAAAAAATTTAACAAATAACAGACATACATGTTTAAAATTTTAAAATTTTTAAACAAATCAAACTTAACATTCAAAGTTTACCTCAATTCAATCTATTTTTATCTTTAACTACGTCACTCTGTTATTTTATAATTTTTTTCTACTAGCATACATCTATTCTATTTAGATTTAATTGTAAATTATTAAATTTTTTATTTTTATTTAAAAATTATTAATTATTAATTATTAATTATTATAAAATAAAAAATATAAATAAATAATACTATATATATATATAAATTATCATTATTATTATTTTATAAGGTGATTCAATATTTCACTTAGATGTTTCAATACAATTAACTTTATGAATTTAAAATTCATTCAAGCTGTCTCGAGTAACAATCCAATCAGGAATAAGTTAACCGGCATTTAACAAAGTATAAATTTTAACATTATATCAGCTCACAAAATTTTGAAGAAGAGAAAAGTAAAAAATAAATGTCTTATTATATATACTTTAAAATAAATTGTGTTAATATTAATATATGATATGTTATGTAATTAATTATGATTAGTTTAAATAATACATATTTAATTGATTGGTTGATTTAAATTATATATCTCTCAATCTCTTTAAATAAGATTTAAAATTCGATTCTTGTATATAAGTGTAGAAATGTTCATATAATTCGGTTTGAATTATTTTTTAAATAAAAAATATTCGATCAGATTATAAATAATTTCTGGTCCACTGAAGATAATCCTGAATATCCGCACGCATCATCTGATATATTATTTCTGGGTCCAAGGAATAAATAATTAGCAAATTTTTTGTCTCTTACGGAGAGAGACCAAAAAACCATGCCTAATTTGGTAGAATTAGAAAATTTCGACCCACCCCATTATTTTATAAAAATAGTAATATATATTTATTGTAAATTTTTAAATTTATTTTATTTTTTATTATTTTTTAAAAAACTATCATCTATTGTATAAAAGTATTTAGAGATATAGATGACATTGTCTATATTTTACTTATCTTATATTTAAATAAGATGTTTTAAAAAGAAAATTAATTTTTAAAAGAATTTAAAATTTTAAAAATTAAAATATTTTATTTAGATATTATTTTGTAAAAAATTTTAAATTTTAATAAAATATTTTAATAAACTAAAATAAAAAAATTTAAAATTTTTTAAAGCTTTTTAATTAATTTTTTTTTCTTTCTTTTCCTCTTTTACTATTATTTATTCATGCTGCTTTTTTTTTAAATTATCATTTATGACATTTTTTTATTATTCTCTAATTTTTCTCTTATATCTTTCTTTTTCATCTTATTTATTTTTGTATATAATATTTTTAATATCAAATTATATAATTATATTTTATTATTCTTTTAATTATGTATATTTATTATATTATTATTCTGATTAAATATATTATTAAATAAAAATATTTGTATATCTAAATTTATAAGTAAATAAAAAAATTAAAAATAATTTATAAATATTTAAATATAAAATTTTGTATATAATAAAAATTAAACTATTTCAGCTAAATAAAAATTTTAAAATATAAAAATTTAAATTTTAATAAATTTAATATTAATCATCCAAATAAAAAAATTTAAAAATAATAAATTTAAATTTTTTTATTCAAATAATATATTTTTAAATTAAAAATATTTAAATTTCTAAATATTTTAAATTTATTAAAATATTTCGTCCAAAACACCATATTAAATATTTCAATATGATTAACTTTATGAATTTGAAATCCACTTCACCTATTTCGAGTAACAATCCGATCAGAATTAAATTAACTGATATTTAATAAAGTATAAATTTTGACAGTATATCAACTCACAAATTTTTAAAAAGAGAAAAATAAAAAATAATTTCATATTATATATACTTTAAAACAAATTGTATTAATATTAATATGATATATTTATAACTAATCATGATTAATTTAAATAATACATATTTAATTGATTGGTTGATTTAAATTATATATCTTTCATTCTCTTTAAATAAGATTTACAATTCAATTCTTGTATATAAGAGTAGGAATGTTCATAGTTCGTTTTGAAATATTTTTTAAATAAAAAATATTCGATCAGATAATAAATATAACTTACGATTTCATTTGAATCAATTTTAAAATAGTATCAAAATTAAATTAATCTTATCTCTTTTTTAATTAGATGGATCATTTTAATTTTTATACCTAGAAAGAGAAAGAAGTGTTTTTTTATATTTTTATAAATCTGAGGATAATACATCTTTGATGTGAATAAATAAACATATGACATATGTTTTAATGCATTAAACTAAATGTAGTAAATATTATTTTTTTAAGGGTCTACTAAAAAGCAGTTTTGCATATAGGATCTTATCCTATTTTTAAATAAAATAATTTTTAAAATTTTAAATTAAACATTTTTAAAGAGATAAATATCTGATGGTAATTCCAATTTCCATGTGAATGAATATTGAGAAAGCATCAACCCGTATTTTTGTGGTTAGTGGAGAACAACCATCCACGAGATTTATCATGAAACCAGAATTTTCCTTTCCCAAAGTGGGGAAGGTGACGTGGCTGATTGGATTGTTGCGGCGTCACTTGGCAAGAGGAATGAAAGGTTATTTCATTAAATTTTTTAAATTTAATTCATTATAAAGTAGGAGTAGGATTTATCTAAAACTAATATTATAAATTTATATAATTAAAAAATTAAAAATTATATTTATTTTAATTTTTTAAGTTTAAATTGTACATGTAATATTAAATAAAATATTAATTTTATTTATTTTAAAAATATTACAATATTATTATTTTATATATAAGTTAATTTTATACTAATTCTATCTATTCACCATTAATTTACCAATTTTTTATTGATTTATTATCAATTTTTTATTAAAATAATTTTATAATTTAATTAATTTTAAAAAAATCAAATTTTGATTCAATTGATTCCACTACGTTTAATCCGATTTTTATAATTATAACTAAGTATAACATTTAACTTCTATTATTAAATAAATAATTTAATTATTTAAAACATAAATAGAATTTTAAATGAATACATAATTTTATCAAATGAAAATTAAATAAGAGAAAATTTGTTCTAAATATTAAATTTTATCATAAATGTAATCTCATAAAAATTAAAATAAATTTTTTTGAAATAAAAAATAATTTTAATAAAATATATCTTAACTAAAAATAATATAAATTTAATATGTTTATGGGTTTATTTTATTTTATTTAATTTTGAATATAACATTTAAAATTTAAGCCAAACTTAAAAAGACGTACGTGGTTTTTTCATTTTAGGTTATTTAAGTTTTAATTTTTTAAAATTAATTTAATAATTTTGAAACGGTTATTGAACATTCCTAGTTCAAAGAGATAGTCACACTATGAATCTATGATATAAAAGTTGTTTCAAATAAGATTATTCTTAATAAATATACCTATAATTTAGATAAAATTATCATGCAAAAATTATAATTAAAGTCTATAAATTTTATTACTATTTTAATTTTTAAAATATAAATTATTAGAATTAATTAATAATAAAATTGAAATATTAAAGTAATTTACATAATAATATCTACGTTCAAAAAAAAATATTATTTTAAAACATTGTGTGACATTAGACAATAACCTGAACATGATAATAAATGTAAGACTAATATAATATAATTTTGTACAAATGAATTCTAGAATTGTTGGGGAAAATTTTCTTTTCATCTCAAACACTTCCATTATTTTTTGTCCATGGTATCTATTTGGTTTCTCGTTCATTAATACCTACAAAATTTGTACAATTAGTAAAAATTGTACCAAATAACATCAATATAATCGTAAACTTAATTTTGCAACCCAACTTAATTGGTAGCAATTAAAATTGAACCGTATTTTGGGACAAAGTGGGTGTTGAACACACAGTATTGCATCGGGTATTCATGCATTAAAGCTTTGGCAATTGAAATATTAAAGAGAAGAATGATTGGATGAGGTGTAAAACTATGAATGCTCTAAAAAGTTCACAAGAGGAATGGCTAACATAACTAACTATTATTAGATTCTGGTTTGGAAGTTTTAAAAGGCGTTTAATTTAACTAACTCAACAACACTGCGTTTTAGGATACTTTATTTCAATTTTTTAATTTAACCCAACAAGTCCAGAAATGATTTTAATCAATACACGCTCTACAAAAACGCAGCGTTTCAACAAATTACACTCATGAACAAATCCAACCTTTAATTAAAAAAAACTGTACAGAGGACGTGGAATGTGGGAGATGAGGATGGACGTAGTATCATATTTTATAGTGAATGATCTTACAGTTGAAATTAACAAGCACGTGTTTTAGAAGCACATTAAATGAAAGAAGAAGAAGAAGAATAGGGAAAGGGATGATTGATTGATTTAGGAGGGGGAAGGAAGGGAAATGGTGATGTTGAGCAGAGAATGGAGTTGGGAGAGTTCATCCATCAGGGAAACGATGCGAGCGTTGTAATCACGCGCCTCCTGTACCGCCTCCGCTTCCAGGTCACCCAGCTGAGAGCAGAGGCGTTCCTCGGCGTCCTCCGCTACCCGCAGCCGATCCAGTGCGACGCGGAGCTGGAGCCTCATCTGCTCCTCCCTCTGCTGGCTCTGCCTCAGCTCCTCCTCCAGCTCTTCATTCCTCTTCTTCAGCTCCAACGCCGTCGTTTCATCCTTCGTCTTCACGGAAACTCCCAGCATCGTCGATTGTAATAACAGAACAGTGCTGTTAGTGCTGTTAGTGCTGCTAGACTTAACTAGTAAGGTTGGAATTGAATGTAACAACTACCAAGGACAAAGATGGGTTTAAATATCCAAGAGAGAAAAACAAATCAGGTACGTCCCGGTTCAGTGAACCTGCCTTACGCTTTTGTTTTCCTCACTTTCACAGACTTTCTGTTACAAGTTACACTCAACTATATCCTTGCAGTTTATGATTGTTTGATTTAACAATAATAATAAAATAATAATTAAATTTAAATAAATAAAATATAATAAAGATGAATTTAAAATTAAATTAGTGATCAAAACCAATAATTAAATTCCATCAAAATAAATAAAATATGACAAAGATAAATAAAGATTTAAAATTAAAATAAATATTAATAATAAAAAAGAATTAAATTAAAATAAATATAATATAATAAATATAAAGAAAGATCTAAAATTAAAATTAATAATAATGATGAAACAAGCATTAAATTAAAATAAATAAAATATAATAAATATTTAAAAATGAATTGGTGAATAAAATTAATATTTAAAGAACATAAATAAATATAATAAAATATATTCATATTAAAAAAGATTGAGAAGGTATTTAGATGAAAAGAATAATAAATAAATCGATGCTAAAATATGATATACAAAATTTCATATTTAAATTTTTTTTATTTTTGGTTGAATTTTTTAAGGTTTTAGTATTTATTATTTTATACAATATTTAAATAAAAATTAAAATTAAAAAATAAAACAAAGACAATAAAAAGAATAAAATGTGAAACTAAATAAAAAATAAAAAGTATAGATAAATAAAATAAATTAATTCATGAAATATTTTGTAAAGTAAAAAAACAAGATAGATAAGAGTGAAGTATGAGAGGTAAAATCTAGTGTTCATAAGCATATCTCGTTAGTCAGAATTTTCAAAAAACATTCTCTTTCATCATTCATTACATATATTACTCATTGAAGCATATAGATGGCATAATTATAGTTGCAATAATGTGAATTATGAGACGTCCAATAATAGAAAAAAAATAAATCATCATACATAACAACATAAACAAATAGAATATTTGATCAACTTTAAATCTGTTGTTTTGTTAGGACAAATCAGCATGTATCAACATTTAGTTAACTTTAGATGCGTAAAGTACACAACAATTAACATGAATAAGAATACATTTGCAACCATAAAAAAAAAATTAGTCCAAAATAACCTACAATAATATGGATTACCTATTATCACACCGGTAAAACAAAATTTTAACAACACATATATTTGTTAATCAAACATTTAGCTTATTGAAATTTTTGGTTAACTAAACTCCAAAAATAATTAACTTTCATATTAATAATATATTTCTCTAAGAAAACAATATTCACCATAAAGATATACATATCATCAAAGGCATCTTTAAACACATGGTTAACAATGTTAAAAATTATGGTTTACTCAACTTCGTTGTAGGTTAACTTCGCACACCCAAAACATTTAACATATTGAAAATAATTTCTTCATCCAAAAATTATAAACGAAACATAACACTAAATCTTAAATGTAGGTGTTTCAAAAACTTGATTTATCTAAAAAATCACCTCTTCAAAACCTCCTAAAAGGTGGATGCCTCAATAAGATACCTTTTTTAGAATATGAGTTTTTTAAAAATGGTATTTTTTTTTCTAATCAATTTGTTCTCTTCTCATGTTTCAAGTGTTATTGTTCTTCCCTTATTCTTTCATCTTCTATACATTTATGATTTACCTTTTTCTTACCTTTAATTGAAACCTTATTAGCTACGTTTCAACTAGTGCATATTTTTCCTCTTCTCTTCTATCTTCTACATGTTCATTTATTGTCTTAACTTTGTTATTCTACTCAATTTTGAATGGGAAGTCATTTTCCCACATTCATGGCTCTCACAAAACCTCGATCTTCCAGTAACATTTGTTGTCATTCTTTACTTTTTAAAAAAAAATTAAACACTCTTACAATGCAAAAATACCACATGTCTAATATTTTTCACATCAGATAGGTGTAAATAGATGAAAGTACTGTAATTTTATTTATGTATCATTTTCATAGTGCAATGATAGGAAGTAATGTAATGTTCACCGCATAAAAACGCAAAGATTGAGTTTGAATTAATGTTCTTTGTTGGCTGCATGGAACCTTGCTCCTAAACATTGCACTCTCTCACTTATCTCGCCTCACTCTATCTAATATAATTGAACATTTCTTTCTCAATGCCAATGCTATTTAACTCTCCCTTCTCTTCCATTTTTTTCTTCCTCTCTCTCTCTCTCTCTCTCTCTCTCTCTCTCTCTCAACTCACCGTCCTCCAAATCCAAGTCATGGCTCTATATTGGAGCACTCACTATATGTATATCATGTCCATATTCACCATCTTTCTTTAACCTCTTTTTTATTCTTTTTGGCAATGGTTGAATTTTTGCATGCTCGCTTTTTTTTTTCTTTTGAAGGTTTGAATGTTATTTTTATGATTATCTAGTCAAAAGAAATATGCATCAAGCTGTTGAGTCTTTCAAGAATGAGGCTAATCTTTAACTTGATTCCAATGATTGCAATTGTTGCTTGATTTCTTTATGCATGTCATTTTTTCCTTTTTAGTAAAGTCTTTTTTTTATATTTTAAACTAAGTTTTAAATGTTGTTGATAAACCACCATTCTATTGATTTATTTACGAAAAATAAGTTATAATTACAATATAATTTATGATTATTTAATTATAATTCTATCTAACTTTCCTTATTTTTTTAGGAATGGTCACGCAAGCTAAGAATCCGAAAATAGGCAAGTTTTGGACCAAAAAAAAGGTAAAAGAAGCATAAAAAGATAATACATCTAATGCGACAATGACACGTCAGCCCTACGGTGTTGCAAGATTACGTAGATTGGTTGTAACGAATGAGGAAACGGCTAGGTCAAGCTCAACCCACTACATTGAAACTCTAATCCACACGGAGGCTCTACTACACCACATGACATCACCCTAGGCTCCAAAAGTCGCACCACTCTCCGGGACGTAAGCCTATCACTACCTCAGAGATACACCATTTTATTCTCACACCACTTTTAGTATTCCACGATATCCCTTCGTAGGATTTCAGAGGCAGAAGCTCTTCACAGTGCGCGTTGCAACGTCCTATTGACAGCCTTACTGACACTATGGTTTTGTCATTCTCTTTCTAAAATTAGGATTATGGATTGTTTTGTTAGATTAGTATGTTTTTGTTTGTCTAATCTCTCGATGTGTAACTAATCCCCAAATCATAGGACTTTGGTGAAACTTATAATGTAACCAATTAAACCTCTTTTCCTTTTTATGAATGATTTCATATTTCTATTCAATTGTGTTTTCCTTATTATGCATAATTAATTAATGGGAATTAATTTCTAAGTTAATTAGGGGATAGGTGATCATATCATTGCCTAATTAACGGAACTATAAGGTAAACTGAATCTAAGGGTTTCGGAGGATCAATCGGAATCCTTGTTTTCTAATTAGTTATTAATTTAACAAATCCGCATGTTCTTTATGTTTCTCTTAATTATATATCTTGCATGATCATTGGGATAGTGACTGGAGGGAAAGAATATTGTTATTGCATGATCATTGGGTAGTAATAGAATGAGAACGGATGGTTAGCAATTGACTCAAATAATTCATAAAGGAGTTGGGGTGAAATTGGGTAAAATTATAAGGAAACCAAAGTCTCATGTCTCTCTGTAATTAAACTCGTGTTTGTTCCCTTTTGTCTTTAAATCGCTTACTCTCATTTTGTTCCTTTTTACATTAACTTTATATATTTCTAAACAAAATTTTTTTTAGTGAGCTCAAAAATTAGGATTTAATATTTTTTAAGATTGTTAAAATAGTCTTTGTGGGAACGATATTAAGGGTTTTAAATACTTCTTTTTACACCGACGGGGTGCACTTTTCCATGGGTAAAACTTTGTACACACAGTAAACGCACAAGTTTTTTGCGTTTTTGCCGGGGACTATTTGCCAATAATCTTCAAAGTTTGAATCTTGATCGCTTAAGACTTGTATATATTTTATTAAATCTTTTAAAAAATTAAAAATTAAAAATTAAAAAATATATATTATTAAATTTTATGTGATCTTTTGTTTGTTTACGCTAACTCGCTCTCTAGCTCTATAATTACAGTTTAATCCTAGGATAGAAAAAACAACTAGAAGATTGAGGCGAGAATCCAAAACAAGAAAGATGGCAACACAAATATGAAGGACATTATTGGATTATATGACCCTAAATGGTGAGGGTCTACAAAACAGCATTTCAATCCCATCACTTGAAGGTATTCCTAACTACGAATTTAAGGCTTCCCTTATCAATATGATTCAGAACTCACTTCAATTTGGAGGAACAACCTCAGATGACCCACATCTCTACATTAGAAAATTTATAAGGCTAACAAATACAATTAAAATGAATGGTGTTACACAAGATGCCATTAGATTACAATTGTTCCCCTTTTCCATTATTGAAAATATTAACGATTGGCTAGACTCTTTGCCAGAAACATCCATCACTACCTGAGACCAATTACAGCGTCTATTCTTAATGCAATACTTTCCACGGTCAATGAAGTTCAAGATCATAGTGGATATTGTCAACTTCACTCAGTACGAGAATGAGTCCCTGTGTGAGGCTTGAGATAGATTTCAGAACCTTCTCCGGAGGTGCCCGCATCATGGGTACCAAATACCTCATCTTGTGCAAATCTTCTACAACAGTCTTTCCTATGTCAATAAAGTTGTTATAGATGCAGCATGTAGTGGGGGTATCCTATATATTCCTCCTGAGGACACATAGACAATCATGGGAAACTTAGTTGCTAATAGTAACCAACGGAGGTCTGCTGATAGACATGTATGGAAGAAGGATTCCCAACCAGTAGGAATGTATCAAGTCGATCATATTGCTATGATAGTTAACCAATTAGAGACCTTAAATAAAAAGATGGAGACACTTATGAAAGCACAGACGCAACATACCTTGCATATCCAAACTCCAGTTGCATTTGAGTCTAATCCGTGTAATCTCTGTGAATCCATAGATGATGAAGGATGCATGAGTGAAGCTAATATAATCCAACAAAATGAAGAGGCTAACTGTATAAGGAAACACACTTGGAAGAATCACCCCAACCTCTTTTGGGGAGGGCATCAAGGTAATAATTATACTAACAATGCTCAATATGTTTACAGGCTCTCTCACGCACAAAACCAGGAAGACTATAAGCAAGAAAGGAAGGGGCCAACATTTTTAGAATCCCGAGTCCAGAATATGGAAACATAATTTCAAAATATAGAGAATGGGTTGTCTCTAATTACCCAAAAATAATTTTTATTAAAAAATAAGTATCTTCAAAAGTGCATTCACTCTTATCATTCATTACATGTAGCAATAGATGCTACAAGTAGTTATATTATAAGGTCACACACAATATATACTACAAGTTATTAACATACCTCATAAATTAGAATTTTCAAAATGTTTTCTCTTTTATTATTCATTACTTGTAGCATCCAATGACATAATAGAGTCCTTTGAAACAAATTGATATCCTCTTATATGCAAATATCACAGTGGTTAAACTATCGACTAACAATTGAGTGAAAATAACCCATTTGATAACAAACTTTTGTAAAACTAGATTGAAGATTGACTAACCAAAGAGTAAACATGCATTGTAAATCCATCCCATTATGTGATTCCATCCCATAATTCCAAAGTACTAAAACAAATAGATGCCACAATCATGGATGCAATCATATGAGTTGTGAGATGTCAACATTATAGTAATAGAAACCAAAGTTAGTTCATCATATATAACAACATAAATGAACAAAATACTTGGTCAACTTAAAACTTGTTGTTTTGTTAGGGCAAATCAACGTGCACTAACACTAGGTTAGTGATAAACACAAAAGTACATCATCATTCACATGAACAACAATATACTTGCAACCCAAAAAGATTAGTGCAAAATAACTCATAATAATATGCATTATCTATCATCCCATTGAGAAAACAAAACTTTAACAAAATATACATCATTTAACCAAACACTTAGCTGTATTAAATTTTTTAGTTAACTAAACCCCAAAAATGGTCAACTTCATTAACTTTCATATTACTAACATACTTCTTCAAGAAAACAATGTTGATCACAAAGATATATATAAACCAAACAATACCCACATCAATAATTTAAACCAATTCAAACAGGGAAGCAAATTTTTATCAACAAAAGCATCTTTAAACACATGGTTAACAATGTTCAAAATTATGTTTTACTCAGCTCCTTAATAGGTTAACTTTGCACATCCAAAACATTTAAAATATTAAAAATAATATCTTCATACAAAAACTATTAAACAAAATATAACACCAAATCTTAAATGTGGGTGCTTCAATAACCCAATTTATCTACAAATTTATCTCTTTAAAACCTTGTAAGAGGTTGGTGCTTCAATAAGATCCCTTCTTTGGAAGATGGATCTTTCATAAAGATTAATTTTCTCCTCTCTAATTGATTCATTCTCCTATTATGTTTCAAGTGTTGTTGCTTTTCCCTTGTTCTTTCATCTTCTACACGTTCACAACTTACCGTTTTCTCATCTTTAATTGAAATTCTATCAACTACGTTTCAATTAGTGCCTTTTTTTCATCTTTTCTTCCACATTTTACACATTTACTATTTATCTCTACTTTGTTATTCTACTCAATTTTGATTATGGCATCACTCTCTCATGTTCAAGGCTCTCACAAACCTCCACATTCCAGTAACATTCGTTGCCTTTCTTTATTTTGTTTTTAAACACTTAAACACTCATCCAATGGTAAGGTGTCACGTGTCCAATATTTGCCACATCAAATAAGTGTAAATAAGTGAAAATATGGTAGTTATATTTGTTTACCATTTTCATAATGAGATTGTAGGAAGTAATGTAACATTCATTGGATAAGAACACAAAGGTTGAGTTTGAATTAATATTCTTTCGTGCCTGTATGGAATCTTGCACCTACACATTGCACTTTCTCACTTATCTGAATCACTCACATCTAATGCAACTAAATATTTCTTTCCCAATGCCCATGCTAATTTAAGGTAAACTAAATGATATTTTCAAAAATTAAAAAAAGATTAAGGTAATGTTGCCATATGAGAAGAGAGTGCGAAGTTTAGAAATACCAAAAAATGGTAGATGGTGCTCTTAGTGGGATAAGGTAGTTATGAATTTTAAAGATAATAAAAAAAATCATTTTCATGAAGCAAAAGAAAGGGGTTGAGGAATGGTTTCTGCCGAGTGAATGAAGACAGTTATCAACTTCCGAACGAATTAAAAGAAGGATAAAAATGTGTTTTTGTAAAGTATAAATATAATATATTTTTAAAATAAATAACTAATAAATAAGATAATAAAATAAAAATAAAAATAATAGTTAAAAAAAATAAATTTGGACTATCTTTTATCGTAAAAGATTTTAGTATTGGTGGGTCTACTATTATCGTTGTTTTATTAATTTTTATGTAAGTAATTTTAATATAAATAATATTATTTTATTTGTTAGTTATTACCTTCTTTATTTATGTTATGTGTATTGTATACATATATCTCAAATCATACAAGTTTATCGAGAGTCATTTGCTACCTTGAACTTTGTGTATATTGAATTCATTTTCCTAAAAAATGAATTTATTCTAAAAAAATAAGGAATACATTTTTCTCTTCCAAAAAAATAAAAATATAAAATGAATTTTTCAAAATATTTAAAATCATTCTCAAATCTACATAATGACCGAGTGAGATTAATTAAGTGGTCAATCTAGTTTGTTGCTACTTAGATCATAAGGGTTTATTGAGTAACCTTTGCTACCTTAAATTCTATGTAAAAGTGAATTCATTTTTTTTAAATTGATATTTTTCAATATAAAGTGTGAGAATTTTTGTTTAAAATTTAAATTTAAAATCATTCCTTTTCCTAAAAATCATTTTCCCAAAAATAATTTCATTTTTTTTAAAATAAACAATCCACCAAATCAATAAAAAAAATCAAAAATTCTTACCATAAGTCAAATAAAATAACAAAATATAAAAATAATTTTATTATTGGAGTAAAATAAATAGATTCAAAGTTAAGTATATTTTATACACAAATAATTAGAAGGTAACTGTTTTTAACAAACATTATAGGGTGTTAATATCTTCCCCATGCGTAATCGATTTTCGCATCCAATTTGGTTACAAAGATCAGATTTTTTAAAATTTTTCAAAAATTTATTTAATAAATTTTGGTGACATTTCATCTTTTTTATAATTTTATCATTCATCATCTCATCGTGATCTTGGTTGTGATACTTCTCTTCTCTTCTCTTTTTTCCTTTTCAAAATATTTAATTCATATAAGGTCATTTCTATTTTTGTCTATAATAATAGTTACAATATAGTAATTAAATTATAAATAGTAAAGTAATTCAAAATATGAGCAAAATTAATTTTTTAACATAATCATTATTTATATAACTAATATTAAAATTTTACCAACCTCAATAACCACTTTAAGATGATTGCTTCTTTGCCTAAGTGAAAACAAGAAAATGAAAGATCTTAGTTGTCTCATCTACATTAGAGTATAAGCAACATTCTTCTATGACTACTCGCTTTTTCATTTTTACAAAATCCAACAAGGATGAAAATGAAATATAACCTCTTTTACTTGAAAACCTAAAGAGGATGGACAACAAATTTTCACACCCAACTTTAACATCAACCAAAAATATATAAAATAAAATCCTAAATTGTTATGGTATATGAGATAAAAAGAAAAGGAAAAAAGTTAACAACCCTAAATGAAAGGAGATAAGCAAACGAAAGCTCCAATAATATTAATAAAATTTTCAAGTAGGATTCAAGATGGAGGCAAATGGAAAAACATTCATCCAACTCAACCTAGAAAAAAAAATGATGGTGAAGGAATTAACAGAAACAAAAATGACTAATGATAGATACACGATTCTATTTTCAGCAAAAATAATAGAAATAAAATGTAAAAAATGAAATCAACCACAATCATAAATTTTACCATGTCAACTGGATGTATAGAAATAGATACTATAAATATGTTTATGTATATTTTCATAAAAGAAAGTAATATAGTACAAGATCCATACAACATAGATTCTTCGATATTCTTAATCACTATTTAACTTAAAATTTGATGTTTAAACTTGTAATTGAATTAAAAACTAATACAAATTTTTTTCTTCTACTAAGCTTGTTAGGCTTTGTTTAAGAATTCTTTTATCTAAATTATAGATATTTTTTATAAAAATAATTTTAGTTAGATTAAAAAATCTACAATAAAATAAATGAGAAGGAATAATAAAAAATCATTTGAGAAAAAAAAATTTGACTATTTACTTAATAATTAATCCTAAATTGTTGTATTTCTACTATCAAGATTCATCTAAAAAAAATATTACATATAACTTTTCAAAAATAAAGATGTTCATAAATAGTTTCATTTAAAAAGGTAATTTAAAAAAATAAAAAAAATAATTTTTTATTGATCTATCCAACTTTTAATTTTTCTTTTTTAATAAAACAAATTATATATTGTTGAAATATATTTTAACTATTTTCTATTATACCTTATTTAAAATGATATCTCTTTCATATGGTTAGAGCTGTCAAAATGAGTCATGGTCCTAGGGCCAACCCATTTAGTTCTAAATTTTGTCTCTACGTTATGTAGCCCACTTAGAAGTAGAACTTTTTTAAGCCCTAATTTACATGTCCCTACATTATGTGACCCACTTAGAAGTATGACTTTTTTAAGCCCTAACTTACATGTCCCTCAATTTAAAGGGTTTAGTTAGGGTTGGTCCAAGGATCTGCTCTAACCTTTTTTTTTTCTTTCTATCTTGTAATTTATCTTAAAATATAATTTTTAAATCTAAATTCATATAATCTTCAAATTTCATTGTTTCTCTTAATTTATTCTCTCATTTCTTTATTTCTCTCTTTAAATAATCTTCAATATTTTTTATTATACTAAAATATTATTTAATTTATTTATCTTTTTTTTATTATTTTTCTCTAACTATTTTTTCATTTGTCTCTAGAATTTTTCTCTTTCTTTCTCAAAATTTTCTCAACTTTTTTATACTTTTATCTTTGCTTAATTTATTTTTTCTAATATATTTACCTCTCTATCTTTAAAATTATTCTTTCTCCATATTTTTCCTTTCTCCTTTCTTTAAATTTTCTTATTTATTTTAATTTTTCATTACTATTTTATTTTAAGAGAGGACAAAAATTAGAAAGGAATTTTTTTTATATAGAAAAATAAAAATATTTGAAGAAAAAAAAATGAAGCTCATAAGTAAAGTTGAGTTAGATTGGATGGGTCAAATTAACACCTCTATCAACATGAACACTTTTTATTAGAGTAATAAATAAAAAATGACTCCAAAGTGAAGCGATTTTTAGTAAAAAAATTCATAGAAATATAATTATATAAGTTTATAAAGTTAAACAAACTTTGACAGAACCTGTTGTTAAAGAAAACTCAAGTGAGTGACCACTTATATTAAATACAACATCTTGGTTGGAGAAAATTGTTAAAGATGAATTAATTTTATAACATTGATCATTGTTCCCGTGTGACAAATTTGTTTTGATTATTCACGTATAATTATGTGAATAATGTTCTTTTAAGATTGTAAATTGTTTTGAACTTGTTGTGTATTGCTTATCATTTGTAATTCTTCAAAATTTACTTTTCCTAATCTTCATGAAGCGAAGGACATGACATTAATTATATCTTTTCCACTTAATACAAATTCTTTTATTTTATTTGAAATGTTTTCGTTGTTAGAAGTAAAGTGAACGACTTGGTTTGACTCGCTAACTCGTTAACTTAAGTCACATAAACTAAAAGTTAAAATAAATAAATGTAGAATATTTAAAATTTGTAATTTACTAATATATTTTTGATAAATTGTTGAAATTATTGAAAATTATAAATATAATTATAGTCTATATAAAATATAAATATTTATATTTAAATTATTATAATAATTAATAAATCAAATAACTAATTTATCTATATTGGACATTTTAAATTTATATTTTGTTACCAATTTTAAAATTAAAATTTTTTCTAAACATATACTTATAATGGTATATATTATGATTAAGTTACATATTTTATCTATTTTATACAAAAATAATAAAAATTATATGAATTTAATTTATATATAACAAGTTGGTTCATGAACCAAACGAGTAGAGTTATACATAGTTCAGGTTCAGCTTGTTTAGTTAACAAGTTTAATTTTTAGCTCAAGATCAGCTTATTTGGTTTATGAACTAAGTTCAACGAATTAATTATTGAATCGAGTCTCAAACTAATTCTAGCGGGTTCGGTTCATTGTCATCCCTAATTAGAATCATCTTAAAAAAACACAAACATTCATAATTTCATTCGATAACCTTTTTATTTTTTAACCAAAATTTGCAATCAGTAATTTAAGATAATAATAATTTTTTATGTAAAAGCTGATACAAACCCACTTGGCCCTAAAGGGCTTTTTAGGCCCCAACCCATAGGATTAGGGTTAAATAGGATAGGGTTGGCTTTCAAAATTATATTTAAATTGTTTGAGAAATATAAAATTAAGTAAAATGAAATGATATAAAATTATTTTCCATTATTTAAATTTAAACAAAAATGATAGAATAAAATGGCATATGAAAATTCATTTCTTCTTATTTCAATGTATATATGTTTTTAAAATTAAATAAATTTTATAAAAAAATATTTAAAGTTTATTTTTATTGATTTTATATGTTTAAATTTAAAAATTAAATTCAAATCAAGGTTGTTTAAATTATCATAGGCTTAAAATTATTATTTTTTTTAAAATATATAATATTTAAAATTTAAATTAAATTAATGTTTAAAAATATAAATTAGAATAAAAAAACTTAAATATTCAATATAAAAAAGTTATATAACTTAATCATAATTGATAAAGAGAATAGTTGCGTAAAGAATATTTTTAATGAAAGAATTCCTAAAACCTCTATCATCAAACTTACCATTAATTGTTTTGTAATTATTAATTATAAAAGTTAAATAAAAAATAACATTTATTTATAATTTTCCAATTTTAATTTTGTATAAATGGTTAAAATTAAATAAATAATTATTTATTGATTAAAAAATCCTTTATTAAAGTCTTAAAAAATATAATATTAGTTTTAAAATAGATTAATATAGGATTTTTTAAATATAATACACTTTGTTGCATTTATTTGATAAGCAATGGATGAGAATTTTGTTTTAATTTGTTATAAAATATTTTAACAACTAGTTTTTTTTTCTATTATATTTTATTATTCTATAATTTATTATATTTTATTTTATTATTTTTTATTGATCTAAATATAACCTAGGAATTTTGAAGTTTAAAAATTATTATCTAATTTGAGATATTTCTTTTTTAATTTTTATAGATACAAGAGTTTATCTAAATTCTTAAATCTTTTTTTTTTCATTGGTTCATTTTTAATTGTCTCATTTTTTCTTTTCATGTAGTCTTACTTTTTCTTTATTTTTTTTATTTATTATTCATCATTCAATACCCTGTTGTTCCTACATTTCGTATTTTATATATATATATATATGTATATATATAAAATATAATATAATATAATATAATAATATTTTAATCAAATTTATTCTTTATAGCCTAACATTTATTATGTACAGAAATAAATATCAATCAAATAATTTATAAATTATTTTCAAACTTAGTCTATATTTAAATTAAGTTTTTAAAATTAAAAATATATTAAAAAATACAAAATTACTCTAAAAAATAAATAATTTATAAAGGAATTATATAAAAAATAACCTATGATTAAGAATATAAAATAAAACCTTTTAAAACTCCTTAGTCTATACTAAATAAAAACAACCAATCTAAACATAAGATATGTGAGCATCATCAACAATATACAATACAATCCACAGAATTCAAATCATTAATTAAAAAAATTAGACAAAAATTTTATAAAAAACCTTGTTTAATTAAAAATATTCAGATTTTAAACCTTAAAAAAATTTACAAAATCGAATCAGTTCACTTATTTATATTTCATAATAATTATTTATATTATTATTATTAAAATTTTTTATAATAAAACACTAATATATACTTATTTCACTTTTTATTTATTAAGATAAAAATATATATTAAAAATATAATTAATATTATTAATTTTTTAAAATTATTTTTAATAAAGTTTATTCTTATTTTTATAATAAAAATAATAAATATAAAAATTTATATAGTTAATAATAATTAGATAAACATAATATGTAAATCGTTTTTTACCTAAAAAGATTAAAAAGTAAGCAAGGGAATAGCATATAACATAAACCCTAAAATAACATAAACCCTTAATTTTAGTTTCAGAGCCGTAGCCCTAGCATCTCAAGGAATAATACGCTACGCCCTGAACCATTGACGGCGACGCACACCCATATCAACTGGTAATACGCACCATTTCCATCGGTCATCTCTGTCCATCGCTCATCATGCCTTTGGCTAACCCTTATTGTATCTCTCATTCCTCAACATCCCTGTTTTCCAGAAGCTGAATCTACCACTCAAGTAAGTGGATACAATTTTGCATGAAGCCTTTCCTTCGTCGAACTTGTTCCAAACCAAGACAGTTCTATCTTCTATGCTTTTCATTGTTCCTTCTCTTTCATCTTCTAAAACTTGATTTGCTACGAGGATTGATGGTGTGTTTCTGCTTGTTCCTTCTAAATTTACGAATCTTCCATATGGTCACAATTTTGCTTCTGCATATAGGAAATTTTCACATCATGGTGTCACAGTTTTGTACACAGTTGTCAAGAGTTTTATTTTCCAGTTTAAGCTCACTACATTTCACTACTGCTGTGATGCTAGACAATATTCTGTTTCGCAACTGACTTCAACACGGTGAAAGGATCCAATTTTGCTGCATATGATTATTAACAATAGAAACCATTTTTTTGGTTTGCTGCACAATTCAAGCCTGATCAAGCTACTGCATTAATTTATTATTTGAATTGTGAAGTAAAATTTTATTAATCACCAACCAATCCATGCTTATCTTGCTATCCAAATTAATTCCCTGTACCTAACTGTAAAATACCTCCTTTGTCACTTCTAATTTTGCTGCCCAAGTTAGTTTCCCCATAATTTAACTTTTTTTTTTGTCCAAACCGGTTTATGCATACTTTAAGCATAACCACGTTTATTTGCATTAAGCCTTGCAGTCCCTAGGTATATTTGCTGCATTAAATTATCGATTCTTGAACTAAAATAAATTGTAATTTTCGAACTTTCACTAGGTTCAGTGGATAAATTGCTTTATTTTTCTCCAAGACTCACAAATTTCTGGGATCTTAAAAAAATGCTTGAGGGGTTTTTGGAGGGTTATAGAAATTTCCTTTTCCTTATTTTATAAAACCCAAGGAGAAATCCTTATTTTAAACCAGTCCTTTCCTTCACTTCTCAAATCCCTGTTCAGACACTTTAGTCTGCACACTAAAATGCAACACCTTAACCCTGTTTCTCTACTTGTTTAGTTTCTGCACTGCAAAGAAGATAGAATCATAGAACTGAACAGAACCTACAGTTGAATAAAGAGACAAGCACCATCAGAGAATAAAGAACCTCAACCTTTTTACTTGAAAAGTTAAAAAGAAAGTGTCAGAGATGGAGGCTATGGTGGAGAAGAAGGATATAATCAACAATGTGATGTGCCTTTTGACAGACCCAGATGGAGCTCCTCTTGGTGCTCCTATGTACCTACCTCAGAATGCAGGTCCTCAACAGCTCCAACAGATTGTCAACAAGCTTCTAAACAATGTAACCCATTATTCTATTCCCAATTTTATTTTACATAAATTGGTTTGTTGTTGTTGACTTCTTGTTATTATTTTAACATTGATCCATTATCTACATTCTCTTTTTAGGAGGAGAAATTGCCATATGCTTTCTATATATCAGATGAGGAGCTCCTTGTGCCACTTGAAACATATTTGCAGAAAAACAAAGGTAGTTATATTTGGTTACAACAAATTAGCTATTTCTAATTTGTTTTCTTGCTTGTTTTATTTTTACTAATGTGCGTTTTTCCTTGGTAATGTCAATTACTTTATTTAAGTCTCGGTGGAGAAGGCATTGCCTATAGTTTGTCAACCTCAAGCTATTTTCCGGATTCGACCCGTGAATCGTTGTTCAGCAACTATTTCTGGTATGATAGATATGAATTGTATTTTTTCATCCATATGATGGCACAATGCTGTATGTAAAATTTTATCCTAAAACAAGGAGCATGTGTGCTAAATCATGTCAACAGCATCTAGATGATTTTAGCTTATAGTATATTGTTGTCATATTAACTGGAATTCATCATGTTAGGATCCTTTGTACTTTGCAGGCCATGCAGAAGCTGTACTTACTGTTGCTTTCAGTCCTGATGGGCGGCAACTAGCTAGTGGTTCTGGTGACACCAGTGTTCGATTTTGGGACCTAAACACACAGACACCATTGTACACTTGCACAGGTTTGACATTAAAGATCATAATCATTCATGGTACCTGACAAACATAACTCCATGTTTAATTATAGCAATAAACAACTAATGGATTTTTAAATATCCTTCTTTTAGTACAAGAGCAAGCAAAAAATGATATGCAAAAAGATATGATAGAATCGTTATGTGTGAAATTGCATGCTAGTAGGGATGGAAGTGAACAAGGCCGTCGGGTTTATGGCTCGGCTTGTTTAAAGTTTAGTTTGGCTCGACTTGTTAAAAAGTTTTTTTAGCCTATTCAGGAGCCTATATATCTTTATATATTATATATTTATATTTATTTTAATATATTGTATTTGTATAATATTTATTTTAATATATTTTATGTACAATATTAAACTATATACATGTATATATGTTTTAGGCCTATTTAATGACTTTTTATCTTTAAGCTAGCAAGCCTTTTTAATCAATCCTTTGTATAGATTTTAAGCTTATTTATTGATCTTTTTTGGAATGTAGCCTTTTAAATAGGCTCGTAGGCCTTGTAGACTTTAAATCATGCCAGACCTTGATTGAAAAAAAGTCTTTAACAGTTAATAAGCCCATATTCAGGCCTCAGAATTTTTAAACAGAACACTCAAAGCCTAACGTGGCTTGACCTACTTCCATCCCTATATGCTAGTAAGAATTCTTGATGGATTTTGTAGGTTATATCTGTGTCCGATTGGTCTCCGTTACCATGAGTATGCTACAGGGGAAAGAATGGAAAATAATAGAGAATCAACGCAGATGGGTAAGGAGGACTGATAGAACTGGTACCTAAGGGTAGAAGAAAAAGGATCTTTTTTAGAACATCTCAAAACCTAACCCTCTCCAATGTGGAGAAGATTAGAACTGATGCAAGAATTAAAAGAGCTTTGGTCTGCTGAGATTGCTTCAAGTAGCTTAGCCTCCTCCCAAAATCTACTAAGAATACAACTAACCTTTTCCTTAGCTTCTCAGCCTATTTATTTACTCTCTCCCTCCTCTTCCTAACTAACTGTTTCTGTTGGGGGAAGTTAGTTACAATACGGTTACATCATGTCTAATTAGGGTTCTCTGTGGTTTGGTCCTCTACAAGACTACAACTATTCTCCTTTGCCTCTCATACACCCTCCTAATAAGGGGAATGTTTATACTATTAAGCCTGTAGCATAACTGAATGATGAGCTACCAAGGAATGTTGGGAGATTGGTTAGGAAGAAAAGAGATTGTAAGAGGGAAGGATAGGAATTAGGAAATTTGAAGGTAAGCAATTATTGAGTGAGGATTTGGCATTGGAAAGTAGTTTACTAGTCTGTCAAATGTCCTGTAGCATTTTTGTTCTGTTTTCAGAAATTATAGAGCTTTACCTCTGCTTTAGGGAGCTAGTTTTCATTGCTCCATGAATAATCTGTTTCTATCAAGTTCGCATCAATTGCATGACACTGTTCCTTTTCATGTATGTTATACTCTTGCATCTTTAATGAGAATGACATGTATAGTTTAACTTTTACAGGACACAAGAACTGGGTCCTTTGTATTGCATGGTCACCAGATGGCAAGTATCTTGTAAGTGGGAGCAAAGCTGGAGAACTTATATGTTGGGACCCACAAACTGGAAAGTCATTAGGCAATCCACTAATTGTAAAATCTTCGACTCTTGTTTACCAATTTCTAATTTTGTATGAAAACTTGTTTCATTTCTTCCTCTTTATTTCATTATAGTGTATTGAGAGCATTCCAATTGAGGTATAATACACTGTCATAGTAGTCAATTTGGTGGTATATAGGGGTGCTGTTGTTGTGTTTGCTGGTTGCAATCATGGCTGAATCACTTGCCATGCACAGAAGCTTTCTTTGATCAGTAAGCCATTTTTTAGGGCTGCTTTATAATTTCATATCCTCTTCTCCTTAAGAACCATTGTAGGGATAGAAACCCTTTACCTTCAACAAAACATAATTGCCCATCTTCCTCAATCTTTAGCCCACATGTTTTTTGTCTCTCTTATGGCCAGCTACCAATTTTCTAACAAAGGTTGGTCCATATCTGTTCTTTTTTTGGTCAAGGTTAGCATTTCAGTTTGCAGTCCTTTGTTAGCCTCTGCACTTATTGTACAACTATTTTGTCCTTGTTCTGATCATGTGGTATGATGTCATTATCCTACCCAGCGTTATTGCCTCAGACTAATTATTACTGTGTCTTTAAGCTTGACATTTGATTATTAGTTATGATTGTATTTGATTTTTAGTATTTTTTTTAGGTTTGAGCACTAATGTGCAGTATAACTTATTTGCATTTTATCTATTGTCTTATGTATAGTGGTGATCCTGCTATCCAGCTGTAGTATTTTTGGAGATGGGCATTTTGAGCCATACCATATAGGATTGATTACTATGTATGTTGTAAATTATCTTGCTTTATTAACAATTCTTTGAATGGGATATTGTGATTCATAAGGTTTCTATGTAGAAGTGTATTTTTTGCTCCATGGATGGATGTATTACCATTCTCTAAACTGGTTTGGCTTGTATTTTCTGCTATCTCCTCTTGCTTTTTCTAATCATTGTGTTAGTGGCCTGAAGCTTGGAGAAAATCATGGTGGATCTTTCTATGTGTGTGGGTGAAACAAAAGATCACCTGTAATTTGGTATAGGATTAGGCCTTGGGAATTTGCTATCCAAAAGCCTTGCAATAGCAGCTACATGAATGCAGCAGTTTTCTTTAGAAGTTATTTCTCTGTAGCACCTAGTAATTCAATGGAAGTATGAATTGGGTGCAAAACTGGCACCATTTCTAAAACTTGACCAGCCAATGAACTAGTAAAGACAATTAACTCATGTTTGGCTGTGGTCAAACTAATCATAATTATACTTATATATTTTAATATTATATAATATTAAGTAATAAACTAGCATGAATTGATGAATTGAAAACAAGTCAGTGAGTTACAACAGATCACAACAAATCAATTCTACAGAAGAACATGGCTTGATAAATTGAAAACGAAGATTGATTCAAAATAATGTTGGTCCAAACAGTCCTGTTACTTTTTCCAACATTATATATTGTCACAAAGATTAAAAACACAAGAAACTTGAAGCTCCTGAACTAAGTCATTTGTGGTGGCGAAGCAAAGATTGAAAAAGTGAGCAACAAAGCAGTTGTGAAAGGGGCTGCTCTTATTTAGTTAGAAGTGCACAACTCTTATTAATACTGATTGTGCTTCGATATTCTTCCCTCTTACTCTCCAAAAGTAAACAACAACATAGCCTTATATCCCCCTAGCTGAAGTCTGCTACAGGGATCACATGACAATTTTGTCCATTGTTCTTGATTAAAAATCAACCTCTGGGATTATATTTGTCATGAGATCCCTTTTAATAATCTCCGTCAAACTTCAAAGTCCTTGGCCAAAAAAAATTAAAGACTGTTTCCTGAGAAAATGCAGTAGTTTTGTAGATGTTTCTGATAAAGTGTTGTCTATTTATTTGTTTTCGGATACATAGTTGAACTATTATTTTGGTTAGTCAGAGTTACTTTGATAACTAATGTAATTTGAAGATTGCTATAATGTTTCTTGGATAACAAACTATGAAGTTTGCTGAATATAGGGTCACAAGAAATGGATTACTGGTATCTCTTGGGAACCTGTCCACCTGAATGGTCCTTGCCGTCGCTTTGTAAGTGCCAGTAAAGATGGGGATGCTCGTATATGGGATGTTTCTCTGAAGAAATGTGTTGTATGTCTCAGTGGCCACACACTTGCAATAACATGTGTGAAATGGGGTGGGGATGGTGTGATTTATACAGGGTATTCTTTCCCTCTTTCCTCCCAATTCCTCCTAAGATTTTAGTCTGAGTTTTTTTGTATATATATTTTTATACTGCATGAATTGGGATATTGGTGCAGTATCTATGGTGGTATGTCAAGTTATTTTTTAATTGAAGCCTGAAAGGACTAATTATTTTTATCCATCGAGGTTTTAATCTCTATTTTCTCAACTACTCTACTGTACTTTGATCACCAGGAAATTTTTTCCAGTATACCCCTTTTGGGAAATAAAAGCTCTTACTTTTATTCTCATGTTACGATTTTATCTCGTGTTTCTATCTATATTAAGAGATCTCTTTCAGTTTTTGTTCAACTAATCCTGATGTTCACCGGTGTTGCTAACTCTGTTATTTTATTTCAGCTCCCAGGATTGCACTATCAAAGTTTGGGAAACCACTCAGGGGAAGCTAATTCGGGAACTGAAGGTTAGCCTCATCCCTTTAGGAGATGTTTTGTTTCATGGTATAGACATGTATTCTTGGGAGTAACATTCCTAGGAGTACGATGATGGAAATGATATTCCTGGTTATTTTAAAAAAATATGTTTGGTTAGTATTTAAGATTTTGAGGAACGTTTTTAAATTTTATTTTGTTTAAAAGTTAAAAAAAATAAAAAAATAGAAAAAATGTAGTGAAATGAAGTGGAGATGGGAAGTTACTTTGGAGAATAACTTCCATTCCCATGGAATGTAAGATTCCCGCCCTTCACCATATAAATAAAAACATGGGAATATGAATGGTATTTTATTCCTGAGAATAGTTTTTTAACCCTTGCAACAAACATGGGATACCCATTCCCATCCTATGTATTCCCATAAATGTTTTTACATCACTTGAAATAAACAATCCCTTACTGTTGAATGTGGTTATTGTTATGCCTGACAATCCTTTTTCTCATGCGGCTTTTATGCTTGTCAGATGTCTACCAATTGGAATGTTACTATTTCAATCTTGAAGGATTTTACTGAGTGTAGTTTTGATTCATTGTTTGAATGCATGTGTTAGCTTTTTATACTATCTAATATTTATACATGTAAAAAGTTTGACTATCCAGGTATGATGATCAAACTCTTTCAAAGATGTCAATACATGAGTAGACAATAGTGCAAAAAGGTTTAGTTTACAAAAATGTAGAATCAAAACTGAACCTGTTCACTAATGCTTTGGTTTTATGTTATCCATATTGCCAAGACAATGTTAAACTTTTTTATTTATTTTATTTTGATTGAGTTTACTATTGAATTTCTTTCTTTTTCTTTGAAATTTTAATGAGAAATTATGTTGGAAATTTTTTTCATAAAATTTTATTTTCATCCATGTTGAGGAATTGAGCAACTTTGGGCCGTTGGATTTCTTCTTTTCTTGGTTGTTCTTTGGTTTGTTCTTTTTCTAGGAGGATTTTCTCTTCGACTCTATAAATTTTTTCTTTTATAAATAAATGAAGTTTGGCTGTCACGGAATGACAAAAGAATAAGTCTTGTACATAGGAATATGATGATGGTTTTTTACTTTTGCATCATATACATTCTTCATTTCCTATAGTCTTTCTTAAACTTCCTTCCTGCTGATATTCATAATTTACTTTTTATTTAGTGTATACATTCTCTATTTTTCCATACTACTTTTTTATACATATATATTTTGATATTAATGATAGGGACATGGGCATTGGGTTAATTCTTTAGCATTGAGCACTGAGTATGTCATTCGCACTGGAGCTTTTGATCATACTGGAAAACAGTATTCATCTCCGGAGGAAATGAAGAAGGTAAGTTCAATAGTAATTTTAACAGTTTGAAGTTTGAACCATAGTTAATAGTTAACTAAACCTGGCCTGTGTTGGCTGGTCAGACTGGTAGAGAAATTCTACAATGCACCTTTAAGTTTAGGTATATCAATGCACTTTAGTTACCAAACCTGGCCTGTGTTGGCTGGTCAGATTGGTAGAGAAACTCTACAATGCACCTTTAAGTTAAGGTATATCTATCCACCCTGATTGCATTGCCGACTTGGAACTGAACAAAATAAATACACAACTTATTTTTTTTAGATCCAATGGCAACACGTTCAAGGTGCATAGATGCAGCCCAACTTGAAGGTTGCATTGTAGAATCCATCTAGATTTGGTATCAGTAAACCCAAACTCAAACTGGACAGATTGTGGATATAGATTTCTATTCATGTGACCCTGTCAACTCCTGTGGTTTGAACTGGACGGGTGGCATTTGTTCTAGCATGCAAGTTTTTCTATATAAAAAGAAAAGTCAGGGATCAAACCCTGCTCTTCATAATGGAAGGCAAATTGTAGTGCCAACATGCAAGTTGCTTCTTGTTTACTTTATCCTCTCAAAATTTCTTTTTAAACAAACAAAATGATATTTGCTGCTGTATATTTAATAGGTGATAAAAACATTAGTCGTAAATAAGTTAATGATGGAAGTTCTAAAATTTGGACCTTTAGGTACAATTAATCCCTTGTTTCTTTTCTCCTTTTAGTTGTCTATTTTCCATTCATAAATATTATTACAGCTCTCACTTTCAATCTGTTAAATGTTGTGTTTCTCTCCCTTATATTTTTCAGGCTTTTTTTACAATTCCTTTCTTTCAGGAATTTCATCCATCTCTGTTTTACTAATATCAGCTTATGTTGCTGATGAATGTAGGTTGCTCTTGAGAGATACCAAGCAATGAGAGGCAATGCCCCTGAAAGATTGGTCTCTGGATCTGATGATTTTACCATGTTCCTTTGGGAACCCTTCATCAGCAAGCACCCGAAAACTCGCATGACAGGTCATCAGCAGGTAAAACTTTATTTTTCTATACAATTTTAAAATGTATCTTTTCTTCAAATTTGCATATGACCTCAGTTTGTATCAGTGTTATTGAGTAACAAAATAGGCTTATAAAGAATTTTCTCTGATGCAGTATGGTTTTTTGGTACTCAAAATGGGAAAATAAGTTCTAATTAACCTATTCAGATCCCATTCTTAGGCAACCTATGAGGTCTGAATTCCATGTATCTCTGGAAGTTGTGCCACAGCTTGTTCTATGCAAACTATAATTATAAATATTTGCAGATATCATTCTCATAATTTGTTTCTGTGTCTGTTTGTTGAAATTGGTTTAAATGTTATACAGATTTAATCATAAAAATTATTAGGTTACAATTTTGTTTATATACATGTTCCATCTTTTAGGGCTATTGATACAAACTTGTTTGCTGACAGCTTGTGAACCATGTCTATTTTTCACCCGATGGGCAATGGGTGGCAAGTGCTTCTTTTGATAAATCTGTGAAGTTATGGAATGGCACCACAGGGAAATTTGTTACTGCCTTCCGTGGCCATGTTGGGCCTGTTTACCAGATAAGGTACAGCACAAGGGATTTATTCTTATTTTGAAGTGGAGGTTAAAGATATTTCATTTAGAACTGTAATTAAGTATACTTTTGCCATTCAGCTGGTCTGCAGACAGTCGACTTCTGTTAAGCGGCAGCAAAGATTCCACACTTAAGGTAAGCACGAATTTTCTTTTCTTGCAAGGAGGGTTATGTGAAAATCAGACCATGGTATGTAGTATGAAGAAATTGTGCACGAATCAATGTGGTAATAAATTTAGAAAATGATAAAATATAGAGAATAGGTGGAAATCAGGCAGGTCAATGTTTATAAATCGTTTTTGTAATTTATTGGGTACTATTTCTGGTTTCCTGTGAAAATATCAAAGAACCTTCAATTGTTCTTGGTTTGCAAGGTTTGGGATATTCGTACTCGTAAGTTGAAGCAAGATCTTCCAGGCCATGCTGATGAAGTATGCTTGTTCACATTCCAAAAGCTTTGAGTAATTTTTTTGAAATGTTTTTTTCATTCTTGTGGCTAACCTGTCATTTTTCTTGGGAAAGGTTTTTTCTGTTGATTGGAGTCCGGATGGAGAAAAGGTAGCTTCTGGTGGTAAGGATAAAGTATTGAAGTTGTGGATGGGCTAGATTAATTTTTGGATGAATATTGGGGATCTACAGTTGGTGTATCTCAATGTGTTACGTTGCAATTGATTTCATGGAAATCAATGGGTGAGTTATGTGGATGTAATATCCTATCTATATTTATATGGTCAACCTATAAGATGTGTATGAAAAATAGTACTCTACGTAGCCAAGGAGGATGGGCATAGGAAGAAGTTGCTCAAATTGAGTCTAAGAACAGTGGTAAAGAAGCTGATTGGATTGTTTGGGGGCTTCATATGCTTGCGAGGATATCTTTGTTTTCTGCTCTGCAGTCTTCTTTTGCTCTTATCTCTCATTATTGCCAAACGTAGGCATTGTTTCTCAATGACAACAATGGCTAACATCTGTTGAACTGTCGTAGGGTTCATTAATAGGAACTGAAGTTTTTGCGCTCTTTACCACATGAAGTACGATCTGAGGTGACTAAATGTGTAATGGCAAGCGCAAGGCTTTTTACTGGCCAGGTTATTTTGGCTTTTGAATGGAGTACTTCGAAAGTTGTCATATGTATAAAAAAATGGATTATTTAGAAAATTAAATTTCAAATTTTGAAATGATAGGAAATTGAATTGCATCTATTTAATTCCTCTTTTTCAAATTTGTTTGGATTGCTTGTGAAATTAAATTGCAGAGGCTTGAGAATCTAGATCTCAAACTTGTTGGCACAAGCACCTTTTTAGATCGGTTCAAGTTTGTTCACGAAGCACCTCTAAGGTTACAGTGGTTGACCCCTCAATTATGCTAATACAATACAAGAACGCAAAATGTTTGAAGTTATTCGTGTATTTTTCAGGTGTGCTAAATAATATGTACTTTATACATGTTTTTAGCGTGTCTATAAGTAATGCTATATGACTTCTATCGTGTTTTTGGGTAGCGGTGAAAATATGCTAGGATTTTACCGATGTCTTGCCATATAAATGTAATCTACATAAGGTGTTACTTAGTTTGTTAGAAATGTCTATTTAATTAGGCTGGTTATTTGACCTATTTAAAGTAATTTGGTCATGGATAAATTTCATAACAAGTATTTATCGGACATTAAAATAAAATGAATCAAGACAATAAAAATGAATTAAACTTTTAGTATAATTAAAGTTAATTTATTCACTGCAACTTTTTCAAAAATGTGCTTGTCTGCCATCTTATTTTAACTTTTCATCAATGAATTTTTCTTACATATGACTTTGAATTAAATTTTGATCATGATAAAAGTTAATTTATTCACTGCAACTTTTTAAAAGATGTACCTGTCTATCATCTTATTTTAACTTTTCATCCAAGTATTTTTCATACATATGACTTTGAATTAAATTTTGATAATATAAAAATTAATTTATTCACTGCAACTTTTTAAAAGATGTACCTGTCTATCATCTTATTATTTTAACTTTTCATCTAAGTATGTTTCATATGACTTTGAATTAAATTTTGATCATAATAAAAGTTGATTTATTCGTTGCAATTATTTTAAAAATGAACCTATTTATCATTTTATTTTAATTTTTTATATATTTTTATACATATGATTTTGGATTAAATTTTGATCATGTTTAAAAAATTTGATTATTTACTAACGGTTGAAAATTTGATATGAGTTTAACTTCAAAATTAGCCTAGCGGTGTTATATTATATATAAATAGTTGATCTTTTCTTTATTTAACGTGTAACTTGTAAAACATCCACGTCGAGGATTAAACAATTGGTGGGCATAAAGTTTGCAGGATATGTGCAGGTGGGTTGATTTTTTCTTTACTTAATGTGAAATTTGTAATACACTTATGTTTAGGATTAGATAACTGGGTATCTAAGCATAAAGTTTGCAAGACTATATATTTACAGGTGATCTATTAACGGATCAGAGGATGTTCTGATATCATGTTAAAAATTAGATGAGTATAACTCAAATCCAAAAGTTAGCTTATAGGAAGAGAAGTGCCCTTAAATGAAATGTGCATAATTGAAAACATAGAACTTGTAATACTGACTATGTTAGGCCTTGTTGATAGTCCATGAAAACTGTGGGCAATATTTTTCTTTGACACAATTTATGTTTCTTATATACATTGCAATAAAAAAATTGAATGATTATGTAAAAATAGAAACGTAAGGTGGCACATTAAATGTCAACGTATTTATGACGTTTCTTAAAATAATGTCTTTAAAAATAAATAAAGGAATGAAATTTAACTTTTATTATTTTTTGGGCAGAAATGATATGCACTCATACAAATAGTAATTTATTACAAAATTTTTATAATTAATTGCATAATCAATTATATAATTAAATTAATTATAATATTTTTTATAATTAATTATAAGTTATACTTACACATTTTTAATTATCGATTATTAAGAATAAGTTTTAAAATATAAATTGATGAATTTACTATAGTGTGAATAATTATTGTTTTTTGGAAGTAATTATTATTTTTTGGAAGTTGGAAAGAGAGAAACTGAACGTCCTCCTATACTATAATTGTAACATAGGCTTCCTTAATAATTTCATTATATAACAGAACTGAAATATTGCATATGACAACTCCGACACTCCAAACAGTCCAAACTAGATTGGCTCCTAATTGATGAAACCATATCATGTATATTCATTTACTTTCTACCCATGTTGCACCTTAATTGATGAATCCATGCCATCCAGGAGATTATTAAAGGTGTTTTATTTTTATACTTTTATTGATTTTCTAGATCTTCCAAAACATTTTTGTTATCTGAGAGTGTATATATATGTCTGTCACCTTCAATAAAAATTTATGCTGGCACAAGGGAGCATAATTGGCACATGGTACACAATACGATCGCTATAGTTCATGTACCAGATTAAGCAAGTATAACAATATTTTTTTATAATAAAAGTAACGAATGTTTAGATCTAAGATCATATAAATTATTTCAAATTTCACCATTAGACCACTCTAGTGGGTTAGAAGAATAACAACATGTAATTGAATGAGAAACCCAAAGCTAACCAGTATTTAAAGTGTGGAGAGAAGACATTAAAACCTTATATTCAACGGGTTACTGCAATAACAAATTTTCGTAGACAAGGAAAGTTGTTTTGTTAAAATGAAATTTTAGCACATCCACATTAACTGTGTCATAGGTCATCGTGAATCATGTACCCATTTCATGGGAGGAGTAGGAAACATCTGATCCTCTTCAATCAGCACAAGTAGAATTTAACGAATTTTTTGGTAGAAAGTCTCATGTCCATTACCTGCTCGAGTTAAGCCTCCTCGAAACCTTATCAGCAGCATTATTATCGTTGTTATACAACTTCTATAATTGTTCGTAAGAGAAATTAATGTTCCTAAAACTTTTCATAACGAACTATCATTCTAAGAAATTATATTTATATTATAATTGTATAATAATTAAGAAATTATATTTATATTATAATTTTATATAATAATTAGAAAAATAGTAAATTCTAAGAAATTATATTTATATTATAATTTTGTATAATAATTAAGAAATTATATTTATATTATAATTTTATATAATAATTAGAAAAATAGTAAATGAAAAAGAAGAAAAACATACGATGGATAATGTGATTAAAAAAAAGTTACATATTTTATGAAATTATAGTAAAAATTGTTGTAAAAAATAAATATTTTTAAAAAATTTAAATAGTTATTAGTTAAAATGAAATTATGAGTTATTGGTTGTTCGCATAAATTGTGATAGTTAAAATTTTAATTATAAATTTTATAATTATTTTTTTTATCAATTTTTATTTTTATTTTTTAAATTTGAGTACATACATTACATTTGATTAATTATCAATTTTAAATATTTATTTAACTTTTGTTAAAATTTTAAATTTTAAATTTAAATAATATTTAATTATATTTCCCAATAAATTAAATTTTGAAAAGTTCTATCCTATATTTATTCAAAAATTATTAATATAATTAAATTTTTTAAATCATCATTCTTTCTAATTTTGTTTTTGTTTTGTTGTAGAAAAGATTGTTGAATGTTTTATTGTAGAGATGGTTAAATTATGTGCATTATGTAATCAGCGCATAAATCATTAGTTACAAGGTTGTTACATATATCAGCCTAAGAAATGATATTCAAAATTTTTAGTAAAAGTAACTTTATTGCTTTTTAATTGATAAATTTGTATAATCAATAGTAATTGTGGTAATATAGATATTATCAATAATTAAAGGACATTTATATATATATATATATAAATAAAAATATATATTCATTTATATTCGAATATAAATCTTTAGATATATCTTATTTTTTATTTTTTTTTTAAATTTTATCATTTATTGATTAAAAAATATAAATAAATGGACACTAGTATTTAAAAAATTATTTTTTATTATTAAAATAATAATAATTAACAGATATAATTACATCCATTCAATTGCAAATAACAGTGTAAAAAATAATAGTTAATTTCTTTACATTTATAATAAATAATCAATTATTCATTACGTAATTAATTACATATCTTCTATAATTAATTATAAATGTATCTTAAAAATCACGTACATAAAAAAATTAATTATTAATTATTAATAATAATTTTTTATAATAACCGTTTATAAAAAAAGTTAAATATAAATAGATGGATTTAGTTACAGGTAATTAAAATAGTGTCCCAATATCTTATCATAGTTGGTTTTAGCACCGTCGAGAAGATGGCCTTTTAGTGTTTTTATATCTTAATTGTTAAGCGTTTTTTTTATCCCAAAATTACGGCAACTTCAATAACCAGTTCTGGTTGTCCGCATCATCACCGTTAATCTATCTCATTTTTTTATATTTTGGTTGCTTCTTTTCTGGGTATTTATTATAATTATTTTTTAATCCTAAAAATATTCAGTTATTAGCTTAAGAGATAATTTTTTTAACAAACTATTTTTTTTTCGTTCTTAAAAACAGCTTTTAATTTTTTTTTTAAATTTAAAAACAGAAATATTGTTTAGACGGTCAGTTTTATAAAGAATAAAGATAATACATTGTGAATTGTATCTAAATATATGCGGATAAATAGTTTGATATTTTTTTTAAAGAAAATCAAAACCATTGATTAAAAGATGAACTGAGTGATTTTATCATTTGTATGTTTGGGTTTCGGAACTATTTTATAAATTAGTTCTATCTTTTAATTTTTTAAAACTAAAATAAAAAAATATGTGAAAACAAAAAAAAAATTATCCTACTATATGGAAAATTACATTAGGATTTTTAATAAGGATAACTCTTGTTGAAAGGAAAATTATCATGTTTTGTTAGCAATAAGCAAGTTGTCGTTTAGTTTATTTTAATTGTATTTTTGTTTTGTCTCTATAATGGAGCATTGTAGTTTGTTGGATGTTCACTCTTTGAACAGTCTTTCTGTTGGTAAAATAAGATGCTGTTCTGGTTACTTGGTTACATGGTTGTCTCTTTAAATCATCATTGAAATTTTAATCAAGAAACTTGCACCATTATCCGATTTTTGATTTTTGATATGATAGTTTTGACCAAGTTAAACATGAAAATTTTGAGGTTGATTGGTTATTTAATAACGAATATCTTCTTTTGATTATGAATACTTGGTTCAATGATCCCTATAATGATCTTCAAACTCTCAAGATAGTTAAGGAAAAATTTATTTCTTTTGATAAAAAAATTGTCTGGAATATTTTTAGAAACAAGAAAAAATTGAAAAAAATTGATGAAAATTTATTGATAATTTGAGTTTGAATTTTATCATTTTTGTAATTCTTTTAATGCAAGATTCACTTAAAATATCAAAATATTTTTTAGTAGAAAGAATTTTTTTAAAATCTTAAAAAAAAAAGGTAAAGTATGAAAATATGAATTTTTTTTACATACCCAGATAGTTATTAGGCATAGAAAAAAAATAAAATTCATGATCTATATTTTTCTAATGATATTTAGTATATTAATTATAGTATTCTCAAAGTTGAAACTATTAAATCTTTTAAAAAAATTATTTTATTTTGAAGAGGATGTAAATATTAATAGTTTTATCATTCTAAATATTTTTAAACTTTCTAGGAAATAATGTTGAACTTTATATAAGAAGTTAACGAGGAGAAAATCTTTACAACTTTGAAATATATGAAACTTTACAAGGTGTGTGGATCAAATAATTTTCAAGTAATTTTATTTTAAAGATTTTGATATACTATTGTTGATGATACATAAACTTTGTTAAGCATTCCTGTTATTTCGATGAGATCCAACCCTTTTTAGTTGAAGTTCTTATTATTTTTAGTCGTAGGGATGATTATCCTAATAGGTTCAAAGATTTTAAATTTATTAATTTTTATAATATTATTTTTAAACTTGTTGCAAAAGTTTTTGTTAACAACTTTCATACACTTTTATTGTTGATGTTATTAATCCTCTTGAAAGTAGTTGTGTCAAGAGATGATATTTTAGATAATGTTATAATTTTTCATAAAATTTTGAAAAAAAAGGTTAGACGACATTGGTCTCGAATTAAACTTGGAAAAAACTTGTTCTAAAAATTTTTAAAATATTTTCTTAAACATTTTTTGGATATTTCAAAATCATTGCAAAAGCTTATTATAAACTATGTCATTTCTATTTCTTCAAATCTTATTTGGATTGGTTAGAAACTATCTATATCCAGGTCTATGTGTGGTCTTAGATAAGGAGACACTAGTGGAAAATAAGCTTTTTACATCGGTTGTTAAGCACATTTTACATCGGTTATTCAGACGGTGTTGAAGCGGGCGATATAGAAAATAAGACTTTTTACATCGGTTCTGCAACCGACGTAAAAAGTATGACTTTCTACATCGGTTATGGTTGTAACCGAGGTAGAAAGTCCTTTTTTTTTTAATGTTCATTTTGTTTAGGTATACTACCGTATTATTTATTCACATACCTGCATATACACACAGAATCCAGGCAGACAATAGAGAAGCACCAGACAGCCAATACAGAATTCACATAATCTACCGATGTAAAAAGTGTACTTTCTACATCGGTTATGGTTGTAACCGAGGTAGAAAGTCCTTTTTTTTTTAATGTTCATTTTGTTTAGGTATACTACCGTATTATTTATTCACATACCTACATATACACACAGAATCCAGGCAGACAATAGAGAAGCACCAGACAGCCAATACAGAATTCACATAATCTATATATTTAAACTAAATACATCATTATTTATTATCAAACTTTAATTTACAAATGAAATAACTTAAAATTACATCAAACAAGTATTGAAAGTTGAAAAGAAATGTAATAATCAGCCATGTACCTGTTGAAAGCAAAGAGAAAAGATGTTAGAAACTCTACTAAACATAAAAAACGTAATAAACATTTTAAAATAAGTTAAAAATAAACATACAATGATGAAATAATTAAATAAATAACTAACTTGTATCATGTAGTAACATTTTCCCATATTCCTTCATGATGATCATCTCGAATAGCATGTACATCATCTATTTCAGTTTCTTCATTGATACTAGATATCCTTGATGATAAGGGAGTTTGAGAAATATCAATATTTGAAAGATCATTGGTGTCATCACTAGCGATTGTTGTCTTTCCTTGAAGAACAACTGACCATCTTTTGGAGCAAGGATCTTGGACATAAAACACTTGTTTTGCTTGGTGGGCCATGAGAAAAGGGTCATCCTTGTAAGCTACTTTCTGAAGGTCAACCAATGTAAATCCCAATTCATCGACTTGCACACCACTGTTACTATCAACCCATCTGCATTTGAAAACAGGCACTCTAAATTTGGTGTAATCAATCTCCCAAATCTCTTCAATTTCCAAAGTAAGATATGGAAGCCTTTACAGGATTTTTATCTTTAGAACTTGCAAAATGCATCGACTCTGCCACCACCATAACCCCATTATTTTGCATGGTACTTTTATCATCCTGAGACTTTGTATAAAATGAAAAATGATTAATATCGTACCCAGTCCAACATATGACATCAAAGTTTGGGCCATTTGCTAGCCACTTCAATGTATCAGAGGCACCATCATCCTTCTTAATTGTTTCATCAAACCAGTTTAAGAATGTTTTGTTATGTTCATTCAACAACCATTTCTCGTTCATTCGAACATTCTCCTCCATTATCATAGTTTTGTGAGTAGATAAGTAAGGTTGAAACTCATCGGTATTATTCAAAATATACAAATGTGCTTGAAGGACTTCTGCACGACCCATGCTTTTCACAGTTATGCCTCGTGTACCTTTACCTCCGTGTCTTCCCTCATGACGAGACTTAGGAACTCCTATGGGTTCCACCTCTGACAAATACTTTGTACAAAACTCAGTGGCCTCTTCTACAATGTATCTTTCAATCATAGATGCCTCGGGACGGTGTGGATTCTTCACATACCCTTTTAATATTTTCATGTATCGTTCTATTGGATACATCCACCTCAAATAAACTGGACCACATAATCTGATCTCTCTCACTATATGAACAACCAAGTGAACCATAATGTCAAAAAATGATGGAGAAAAATACATCTCCAATTGGCATAAGATAGTGAAAGCTTCATTTTCCAACTCATCCAATTTTAGAGGGTCAATGACTTTGCTACATATTTTATTGAAAAATAAGCATAACCTACTTATTGTTTGTCTAACTTTTTTAGGTAAAATGTCACGAATAACCACTGGAAGTAGTTGTTGCATCAACACATGACAATCATGATACTTTAACCCAACTAACTTTAAGTCTTTCATCGAGACAAGTCTTTTAAAATTTGAAGAATACCCTTGTGGCACTTTAACCCCACGTAGGCACTCACAAAAAGAAATTTTCTCTTTTTTTGACAACGTATGACATGCCGGGGGCAAATATGTTCGCTTTCTTACAGACTGTGGAGCTAACTGATGTCGTATACCCATGTGAACCAAATCCAGTCGAGAATTGACTCCATCTTTAGTCTTGCCCTATATATTGAGAAGTGTTCCAATGATGCTATCACACACATTTTTTTTCCACATGCATCACATCAATACAATGTCTAACATCAAGTTTGCACCAATATGGAAGATAAAAAAATATTGATCTTTTCTTCCATATCCTTGTCTCCGTGACCTTTTTTTGAGTCTTTCCAAAAACAGTTTTGATGTTTTTAACCCGATCGTAGACTTGTTGTCCAGTTAAGGCTTTTGGAGCAACATCATTTTCTGGCAACCCATTAAAAGCTTTCCTTAATCTACGATAAGGGTGATTAGTCCTGAGAAATTTTCGATGACCTAGATACACTGTCTTCCTTCCATGATGCAGTTGATGGTAACTTGTGCCTTCTTCACATATGGGACATGCTTTGTGCCCCTTAACGCTGTATCCACATAAATTTCCATATGCTGGAAAGTCATTAATAGTGCAAAAAAGCATTGCCCGCATCTTGAAATTTTCATTACCATACGCATCAAACACCTCCACACCTTCTTCCCATAGATTTTGCAAGTCTTCAATTAAAGGAGCAAGATAAACGTCTATGTCATTTCCAGGTTGTTGTGGACCTGAAATCATCATGG
The DNA here is from genome assembly GCA_037954105.1 of Canavalia gladiata. NCBI lineage: Eukaryota > Viridiplantae > Streptophyta > Magnoliopsida > Fabales > Fabaceae > Canavalia > Canavalia gladiata. The sequence goes on along the minus strand of CM075664.1, from coordinate 37,868,121 downwards.
ACAACATGATGTATTTACGTTTCATGCATAACTCCGGAGAAAGGTTGTAAATTGTCAAAAGTACAGGCCATGAACTATGTTTACTACTTAAATTACCGTAGGGATTCATTCCATCTGTTGCAAGTCCAAGCCTTAGGTTTCTTGGCTCATTCCCAAAATCGGGATATAGTTGATCAACCATCTTCCATTGCAAACCATCAGCTGGGTGACGAAGTTTTCCATCAATCAGTCTTTCATCTACATGCCATCTAAGGTTCTTTGCTTCATCTTTATTACAAAACAATCGTTTGAACCTTGGAATTATTGGAAGATACCATAACACTTTGGCTGGAGGCCGCTTTGTGCTGTCATTGCAAATAGAATCACCATCCTTCAGTTTATAACGTGAAACTTGACACACAGGGCATTCATGTAATCCTTCAAACTCATTTCTGTATAGTATGCAATCATTGGGGCAGACATGTATTTTCTTATACTGCATACCCATCGGACACAACACCTTCTTCGCCTCATAATTACGCTTTGGTAATGTGTTACCTTCCGGAAGCATCTCTACCAACAGTTCAAGTAATTCGGTGAAACTTTTATCACTCCACCCATTCCTTGCCTTCAGAGTGAATAATCTTAACACTGCTGACAATCGTGTAAAGGTAGTACATCTCGGATACAAAGGTTTCTCTGAATCAGTAGATAAGTTACCATACATATTTGCCCGCTCAAATGACGTATGCCCTACATCACGAATCATATCCTCTACCCAATCTTCCATATTTATATCAACCTCCACCGTCTGTGACACATTTGGCATGCCTAATAACTCACCATGCCATGTCCATTTTGTATAACTTTTGCAAAATCCATCACAAAGAATATGCTATCTAATTTGACCAACACCCAAACATCTCTCATTTAGACAGTTAACACACGGACAATAAAATTGTCCATTACTCTCAGGTAGATTTGTCTGCGCAAAATTCAAAAACTCTTCGACCCCATTCTCGTACTCATCGCTCGTTCGTTTAGCATTTATCCAACTACGATCCATACTATACAAGAATCATCAACACAAGATTTAGGATTAACCTTGTCTCTCATTGTTGTTAATTTATTATCCTCACTATTGGTAAGACCCTATCCCATTCGAGAAATTTTTTTTTTATTCATCGATTAACATACTTCTAAAATCTTGAATATCATACTTGGTGAAATTTCGACAGCATTTCGCATCAGTCTCCAAGTACATAACTTCATTATGGTTTTATTTACCATAATGAAGCATGTACCCAGAGACAATGCAAAATGAACTAAACCAAAATTTAATCAAGTACAATTTACAAGATTTATGAAGAAATTGTTAATCACTGAATAAAAAACTTTAGTCCCAAACTGTCCAACTTGGACAACTCAAGATTTAATATAATGAATGATTTACTTATTTAGTAATATACTCATTATATTCAACCTTGAACGGGAAACTAAGGGTATGCTCATATTTGAACTCAAGAAAACAAACCAACATATTTAAACTCAAAATCAAGACTATAACATACATAAACCCTAAACAAACTTTCACATCTGCAATCACAAAGTAGAGGTGCATAGAACATACCTCACAGTCAACACAAAATGGTTGAGCGGTGGCCAAACGGTGTCCAAATGGAGGCACAACGGTGGTTGAACGACGACACAACACGGTATAGCCAAATAAGAAGCTTAAAAATTAAAGAATACAACCAAAATAAATGTATATTTCAACCATAATAATAGAATGAGATGCATAAATAACAACAAAGACGACTTCGAACCTTACGGTGCGCGACAACGACTTCGAACGAACGAAATCGTTCCAACGGCGATGACGACCACGAACGTAAGCACGGAATGAAACCACGAACAATAAAGATGTCGACAATGACTAAGACTTAAACGAAAATAGAGAGAACAAGCCGAAACGAGAAACTGGGGTTTTGAAAAATGAGGTTAAACACGAACAGCGTCGAAAAATAAGTGACAGGGGAAGACATTCTACATCGGTTGTTTCTCAGAACCGATGTAGAAAGTACTTTCTACATCGGTTGAGAAAATAATCGATGTAGAAAGTTTTAAAAAAATTCACTTTCTACATCGGTTCCAGAACAACCGATGTAGAAAGTACTTTCAACATCGCTTGTTTTGTAACCGATGTAGAAAGTTTGAAAAAAAACTCACTTTCTACATCGGTTGGGAAAAGAACCAATGTAGAAAGTACTTTCTACATCGGTTACATAACAACCGATGTAAAAAGTACTTTCTACATCGGTTCTTTTCCCAACCGATGTAGAAAGTTTACATTTATTTACAAAAATGCCACCGCGTTTTTATTTACATCGATTTTTAAAAAACCGATGTAAAATCCTGTTATAATATCGTATTTTTGCACTAGTGAGACATAATGTCACCTTTATCTCTTTATCAATTGTCACCTTATCTCTTTATTAGATATATAATATGAGATATATGAAACGTTATACTCTAATAAAGAGGATAATAAAAAATATGATTACCTATTAGAATCAACAAAAACCTTCTAGTCCTAACTCTAATAGGTAATGAAGAGAAGAGAATAACATGGTTACCTATTAGAATCAACTAACATAAACCTTCTATATCTTAACTTTTATTTGTTGATGATGTCCTTGTTTTTTATTAAGGAAAAAATATCTCATATTCATATTCATGACATTATTAATATTTTTGATAATTTTGACATAACTTTTTATTTCAAAGATAATTTACAAAAATATAATAACATTTTTGTTCGAAACTCCTTAGTGGCTAAAGAAGACTAAATTTTCATACTTCTTACCTCAAATATTAGAAAATATTTGGGATTTTTCATGATTGAAAGGAGAATTAAAAAATCCCATTTTAATTTTATTATTAATTGTATCACTGGTAAGCTTATAAGTTGGAAGAAAAGTTTTCTTAACAAGGTAGGTAGATATGTTTGCCTTTTTCGAAGATTTTATCTATCCCTAATTATATAATGTGCAATTGTTAAATCCCTTACCGTAAAATTAGATGTATAATAAGAAATTTTATATTATGCACAGATAATACAAAATGTATAAAATTAGTAGGATGACCAAAAATCAGTGGTTCCAAGCATTTTAGAGGGCTTGGTTTGAGTCAATTTCATGATATTAATATCTCTTTGGTAATATAATCCAGTAAGTATTTCACTATATAGACAAATTTTTGGCCTATATAATTCTTGACAAATATTGTTTGAGTGACATTATTATTAATTAAAATGACAAGTCATATTTCTCTTACCATGTATATTTCCGCATGACAAAATTTTGTATTCCCATTCACTTTCTTTTTTCCTTTAATCCACCTTGAATGCACACAAAAGTCACAAAAGGAAGAAGGATGGATTCCCATTCACTTTCTTTTTCCTTTGGTCCAAGTTGAATGTCTCCTTTTAGATTCTCTCACATCAACACACAGTACTCGTCTTCTTTCTCCATCCACACATTCACTCAATGTGCTTCACTTGTCAAGGAGATCCATCATCTCGCGTAGCCAAGAACCACCAAGTTTGTAATTTGTAAATTTTTATATATATTCTTATGATTATTCATAAACTCTTCCTTTATATATCGTTATTTTGATAGTTTAATCTATTCATGTCATATGTCCATTTCACATTAATTAATTAATAATAATATGATTAATTTAAAATATTATTTTAAATAATTTTAATTCTGAATCTTATGTAATAAATTTGAAATTTGTATGTAACGTTTGTTTACTATTACATATTTTTCAAATTGTAAAAAAATTTAAAAGTATAATTTTTTTTTATCTTAAACATTATATATATATATAAATTTAAAATTTTATATTAAATAAAAAATATATCTTTGTATTTAAAATTATCAAAATTTATAATTTATTAAATCTTACTTTTACCAAAAATTAAATTTTTTTCAAAATCTTTTATTTTTTTTTTCAAAATTTTTTTTTTCCAAATGAAATCACTAAAATAATCTTTCCAAAATTTAGTTTTAAAAAAAAATTTTAAAATTATTTCTCAACAAAATTTCTTTTCAAAAATCAAACAAATAGAATTGAATTTTTCTTTCATGTTAAAAAATACTAGGAGCAAACAAAAATTCTTTCTAGCTATTTTTTATAAACTCCTTGTTCCATCATGATTTAGATTGTGGTATTTTTTATTGGATTGATTGATTGAAACAATTATACATGTGTGTTTCATAATTCATATATACATATTAAAGATGTTTGACAACATTTTCAGGAGTTGCTTGACACTCCTTTAATGTTCATTCCTTAATATATTAAAGCCCATTTATATAATAATCCAATATATTAAAGCCCATTTATATAATAATCCAATCCATATCAATGTAAGCTTGTCAAGATATAATTATTTAAATAAATTTTTTTAAATAACATTTATACTTTATCTTATGGTTATCAATGACTTATTAGAAGAATGATTAATTTTTTTTAATCATGGAAGTGAATTTAAAAATTAAAAATTCTTTACATAAATTTCTTCTACCATCTTCATTCCAACAATATTTATTCTAGATGTCACTTAGAAGATAAACTATTTTTTGATAGAGCCATTTAGAATGATAGAAACTATAATCTATGTCATTTTCTTTATGATTTTATTGATCTTTATCATTAGATTTGATAAAATATTGTTTATAATAAAAAGTTTTTTTTAATCTATATTATAAAATATTGAAAGAGACAAAAATAAATACTAACTATAAGATTCTTTTACGGAAGTAACTATATTGGATCTTAGATCATTCATAATCTTCAATATGTTAATTTATTCCAATTTTATATAAGTAATTTTACAAATCATAAACTGGTTTGATAGTTGTAAATGTTGATAATCGTGTATATAGAAATTGTAGGTATTGGAGATCTTATGTAAATTCTTGGTAACACTAGCTTGGAGATATTTAAAAAAATATTATATTGACAATGTTAAAGTTAAATTTTTTATTTTATTTTATAAATTTTTTATCTTACTTCATGATATGTATGATATTATTAGATTTTTTTATAATTATTTAAAAATGGTTATACATGTTAAGAATACTATTTTTTTTCACTAGTATTCTTGCTCATTCTTAATATTTATGATATTTTGATTAAAAATTAAAACGTTAGCTTGTCTATTTTTTATCATAAGCAAATTTTTATACTATTTTTTAAGATAAATTTGGATCTGTTGACACTAGTTCAGTTTATCTTCTCTTATGTAAAAAAAAAAAAAAGCTCCAACGTAGAGGTATACTCACATTTCCATTTTCCATTTGGGCATTGTTCTTCTCTTCTAGTGAGAAAAGGCATCCACATGTAGCTTCTAATTTGAAGTGTGACACATCTTAGGTTTCTGTTTTACTCTCTTTGTTCTTTTCTTCTATCTATTGAACTACTTAGGATATTTAAATTGATGTTACGCTAATATTATTTGGTTTTAGTCTTTCTCACTTCTATTGAATATTCTAATGATGCAAAAGAGTATATATATATATATATATATATATATATAATTTTTTTATTAACATATTGAAAAATAAAAATGTATATAGAATGTTTTTAATAAAATATATTAGAAATATTTAAAATTATTTAAATCTGTTTAGAGTGGCTATGAGTTTTTAGTTTTTTATTTTAAAAATTTAAAAAATAAATTTTATTGGATAAAAATGATTTTTAACACATTTTAAAAAGAATTTTAACTCAAATTTTAAAATTAATAAAACAAATTTATTAAATGTTGTTTTAATTTTGAACCATTAGTATTCTTAAATGTATTATCATTAAATTATTACTGTTATCATAATCATCACTAAACCATCATAATATTATTTAATATATAAATTATATTAAATTTATTATATTATAATATGATTTTATATTATATAATTATTTATAATATATTATTTTTTATATAAAATAAATTTTAAATAATATAAAATATTATAATAATATATAAAATTATTTATTTTAAATATTAATAATAAAATAATATATAAAATAAAATTATATATATATAAATATATATTATGATTATTATAGTATTATTATTATCTCATTTACATTACTTTTACTTTTATAATTAGTATTATAATAATAATAATAATAAATTTTATTTTTAAATTTTTTGTTTTTATTATTTTAAAAAATTGAAAACTTATTAATTAATTAATTATTTTTATTAATTCACATATACTATTTAATATATAAAAATTATATTTAATTTATAATATTATATATAATTTTTTATTATATAAATTTTTATAATGTAATGTATATAATTTTATATAAAATAAATATTAAATAATATAAAAATATTATAATAATTATATATAAAATATTTATTTATTATCAAATAATATATAAAATATAAAATTATATGATTAAATATTATTATTTATATTATAATCATCATTATTAGAATATTATTTTTATTATAATAATAATAAAAATTTATCTTTTGTTTTTTACTATTTTAAAATTATTAAATTTTTTATTTATATAATTTTTATATATTAAGAATAAATAATATTATTTTACATATAAATTATATTAAATTTATAATATAATATTATTTTTATAAAAAATAAATATTAAATATTATAATAATAACATAAACAAATTTTTTTATCTTAAGTACTATTAATCAAATAATATATAAAATATAAATTTATATAATAATATAATATTTTTTATATTATAATTATCATATAACTATTATTATCTAATAAATATTATTTTTATTTTTATTACTATCACTATTATAATAATAATAATAATATTTAATTTATTATTTTAAAAAATTTAAATTTATATTATTTTAATATGACTTAAGTTTTTAAAGTAATATTTTTATTTTTTTTGTTAATTCATAATAAAAGAAATATAATAAAATTATTTAATTTACTTTTATAATAATTTTTAAAAATTGAACATAAATATTGATTTTAATTTTTAAAATTTAAAATTAAAAACTATTTCAAACAGAATCTTAATGTTTTGTTTATAAAATTTGTTGATCACTGTGCATGATAATAAATATAAAGATATATATTGCTCAATTCAATAAAAAAGTTTTGTTTAGTAAAGTTCTTATAAACTTTTATCATATGAGAATTTATATTATAAATTTGATCATAAAATATTATAATAAGTTGCAAAAGATTTATAAAAATAATAATTTTTTTTATAAATTTCTCATAAATTCTTCCATACACCTCCAAAATATATTATTGCTTATTACATGATTGAAATATTCACTAATATTTTTATAATTATTTTTTTTTTGTGAAAAAAAAAATAAAAAAATATTTTTTTTTATTTTGTTGAAGAAAAAATAAAGATTAAGAATAAAAAAAACATTTTTAAAAAATAATAATTTTTTATATTTTTTAATTAAAATTTATTTATTTTTTCTTCTTATTTTTCTTTAAACTAAGTTGAAAGTAAATAAAATTGGATATGTAAATCATATAAATGTAAGGTTTCAACCATTAGAAAATAGTAAACTTTTAATTGATGAAAAGATAAATTAAAAATGAGAATTTTTAAAATTAAGTGTAAGAATTTTAAAAATATTTATTATATAATATTTAAATTATTTAATACTTCAAATAATTTATAATGATACTCATTATAAATTTTTATGAGCATAAAGAAGAAAGGAAATTTTTTTTTTAAAATTAATATATTGGAAATTTTTTTTATAAAGATAAACTATTCACATTTTTTAATGCACATTTTATTTTATTTAAATTTTTTTACTTTTTAAATATTTTAATAGTTTTTAAAATAAATTTTAATAATTTTTTAAAACTGATACTAATTATTGTAATGGTTAATAAACCATTAAAAATATAAAAAAAATCAAATATAATAAATACAAAATACTGTACATATATAAAATAATTAAAACTCTAATTTATAGCATAACTTATGACCACTGTAATGAAAATAAAATAAAAAAAGTCATAATTGCTTTCCAACACCATTAAGTAACTAAGTGATGACATGCGCTACCTTTTATTATTGGTATGGCTCCTCCTTCCAATGAATCTTGTAATTCACAATTTCAGAATTTCCATCAAAAGTGGTATCATAAAATAATTTTTTTTTATATATAAAATCATAAAAAATCAGAACCATATTTATTTTAAGAAAAAAAAAAGTTATTGTACATCTATATGAAAAATATAATATATAATAAAAATATTAAAAATAAAAAATTATTAAATATATAATAATGAAAATCGTTGTTCTGACATACTCCAACAAGGTGGAGTATACAGAGTCACTCCACCAACTAGACTTAGTCCTCTTTTTTATTTAAAAAATAAAAAAAGGAAGAAAACACCAATCAATCATAGAGTTGGATGATAAAATTGGCTGTGAGTGAGAACAGAGGAAACCTGAAGTAAAGGAAGAAAGAAACCCCTTTCTTATAATCTTATCTTTGTGCCTGCAATTTCAACATTTATCAAATTCATGCACCATTAACAACATTTTCTCATTTCCGAACATAGTTAATTAAATATACAATATATTATTATTATTATTAGGTCTAATAATAATAATAATTTGGAGTTGAAGAGAACGCTACGGCACTGTGTCTCTACGCAACCTTCTTTCTTTCAATGGCGTCTCTCTTCCAATGCCACCATACCCATCACCCCTGCTTCGTCTCCACTTCCCCTACCATGTGAGTTCTTCTCTTTTCCTCTTTAGGCAGATTCTCTGTTGCTACCCATGTGATAAAGATTCGTTTTTTATTCGTAGATCCCCATGATGATGACTTTTTTTGGGGGAAAAAATTGTATTAGTTTGTTGCTGATTACTTGAAAACCCTATGTGATCTGTGTACCCAGTTGATTTTTATTTGGTGGGCATATGTATATCTGCATTGTAGTTGGAATTTGCCTGTTGATGATATTGGCTTGTTGCTCTATGGATATGCTTGCTGATTCTTGTTTTTGCATTATCACAGTGATCCATGATTTGGATTGATGCTGCTGATATTCATTTTCACTGAGGTGACACTGTGAGCTACATGATTTGTTATTATTCGTTTTCGGAATTTGCTATTTGAAGAGAGATGTATGAGTTTGACATGTAGTGGAGTTTTCTTGGGAAGGATCTTTTTGTGGTAAAAAAATGTTGTTGGGTGGAGGGGGAATTTGAATCGGAATTAAGTTTTTTTCCCTGGGGTGGGATGGATTTGCAGAATAATATGCAGCCTGAATTGGGCAAATTAGAACAGATTGTTTATCAGTTTCTTTTGAAGTGCTTACACATCATTTTGGACTCAAGGGTACCTTTGTTACGCCCACATGATAGAAGTGGTGACCTGTCAATGGGGCCTCGTGTGAGGAGGAGTGACAAGTGGTTTAACCTGGCACTAGGTGATAGACCTTCTGCACTGGATAATTTGCACTTCTGGCACCGAAATTTGATGGATCCAATGATGATTGACATTATACTAGTTCATGAAGTTGCTGGTTCTTCTGTTGAGACGGTTATAGAGAGGTGGGTTGTTCAGTATGAGTGTCCCCGTGGTGTAGTGGCTCCTCAAACTGGTGACATTACTAGCTCTTACAAGAAGATGTACCAGAAGTCAATAGTACTTTTCCGTGCTCTTTATTCTCAAATGAGGCTTTTCCCAGCTTATAAGTTATTTAGGCAACTAAGTACATCAAGTCATACTTGCAATTTTGATATTATTTACAAGGTCTCTTCCTTTGGTGATCCATTCTCTCGGTCAGAAGGGGGAATGATGGAAGAATATCATTTTGCTCCTGTTGAAGCCCTTCCAGGCCGCCTTTGTATATCTGTGACTTACCGAACTACGCTATCTGATTTAAACCTTGAGTGTTCAACTTCATTACCAACAAAAATAATTACTGATTATGTTGGAAGCCCCAATACTGACCCTTTGAGGTCTTTCCCTGCCTCGGAAAAGGGAGTTCGTGCCACTTCCTTTCCGCTAAGAGGGATAGCACCTCCATCTTCTGTGCCACTTGATCGTCCTCATAGCTGGACATATGGCTTCCATAAAGCTGCACCTTTTGTACAGAACCATCCTTATGTTGGCTCCCCACCAGTGTATCGAGCTTCTCCCAAGACACACGATTTTCAATCCCCACCTACTGATAATTATGGTGTCAGGTTGCACAACTATCGAATACAGAATCGGCAATGGTCTACCAGTTATGATGAGTATCAACTTTCTCCTCCATTCTCACCCTCTCCTTCTCCATCGCCACCTACATATTTCTTTGGCAGCAATCCAATGCAAACCCGTATACGCTCTGAAACAGCCCCTGTAACTATACCTCATCCAGTAATGATTAAAAGCTCTAGAAATCTTTCTCCTAATTTTTCTGATCCTAGTAGAAACTCTCTGCCCCCTTTATCTCCCAGACGGAATGATGGTTCATCACAAGAGTCTCCATCTGGAATCAGGTCATTAAGGAAATTAGAAGCTTCAAGAACTGGTCAAAAGGTAACCTTGGTCCTTCATTTCTACTCCTGAAGTTAAAATCGAATGTGCTTTATCTGTTTGATAAGACTGGTATAAATTGTATTTGCTTCATAGATTGTCAGAGATAGCAAAGATGATTCAGGGCGGTTCTCAGGATTGTTATCTTCAAGTGGCTCACCACGTATTGGATTTTCTAGAACCTCAAGTAGATTATCTTTTCAAGATGACTTGGATGATGGTGACTTTTCATGTCCCTTTGATGTTGATGATGTTGATACACCAGATGTTCAACCCAGGTACTTTGGTAGACTTTGCCATTCACAACTAACGTCATATGCATCTTTAAGATTACTGTGGATTCATAGTTACCTTGATATGAGTCCTGTTTTACTTTTAGCAGAGCTCCTTACTCAATAAGAATTCCAGCAATGCCTTCTATAATGAATTTATATTTTTAAAACCATTCCTAGATTATTAAAGATTATACTGGGTGTATAACTAATGCCATACAGTAGAAGTTAATATAATCCGCTTACATGATCAGAATGGTAAAAGAAAATCTGCGTTTTTGAGGCTGATGTTTCTGAACACTGACATGGTTCTAGACATATGTGTTCAATGGATAAAGAACCTATTTGATATTCCATGGAATGTTAATGAAAAAGCAAAAGACCAGAAGATTATTTGATATTATGGATTTGATTTTGTGGGACTTTATAGATATGTTTCTTAGGTGTTTCTGAAATTTTGATAGGCTTTAAGTCAAGATTTAATTAATAAAAGAGGTCATATCTGGAGGTTATTTAATATAGGTTTATTTTTATATCTCTATGATCCTTTTTCAGTCAATGTAATTGGGCATAAGTTAATTAAAAAATTCTAAGAATACTTTCTATCATTAATTTAAACAATGGTCTATAGTGGCCTTTGTATCAAGGTAAATTAAGCGATCAATCAAGGTCTAAATTCCTATATCAGAATTCATAAGTAACAATAGATAATTGAAGGTTCTAATCGCTGTAGATTCCCTTGTTTTATGTAATCTGACCAAGTTCAGAATCATATGTAATTATAGTAAGACTCTTTCATATATTAACTCTCTGCATCTTATAAATACAGAGGTGCTTTTCAGATTTCTTTAGCCTGGGAAAATTGGAAAATAACTATATTTTGAGAGGCTGTCTAACTTTAGTTTAAACAATTATTTTTATGACCTTGTAATTTATCCCCAAGACCCCCAAAAGCCATGTTTTTCGTAGCCTCTTATTAAATACAAATTTATCCTCTGGCAACTTTGGCTATTGATTTGAAGTTTGGCAACTGTAGTCATACTCATATCTAAGTTTGTTTATTGATGAAAAGTTTGACAATAATAGTTAATGATATCTATATCCCTGGATGGATATACCTTTTCTGCTTGTTTGTCCATCTACTTTGATGAAAAAACAATTTCTTGTGCTCCTGTGGATTGAGTTTAGATCTCCTGGTATATTTTGAGAATAACAGGGTTGTCTTCTCTATATCTCTAGATCTAGGTGAGCCATACTAGATTGTTAAATATGAGGCCATATGATTTGAAAGATATAATTTCTTGACTTCCACAGAATGTTTGGATCCAATTGCAAGGTAAGGAACTTGAGTTCCATATTGGGAGTGTATGGGATTCTAGTGTGGGGATTTGTAAGACCTTAGGCTCTTTAACTACAACAACTAGCTTTTGTGGTGTGGTTCTCCCATAGTTTTTATCTTAGAGACGAGTGAGGGAATTTCTCTCCCTCGCGTGTATTTCCTATGTGAATTTCAGAATAGTGGTCGCCATTTTATTTATCCAATAACTGCAAAATTGAAATTAGTCTAGACTCTTTTACATGGGTTTGTTAACTGACAATTGCTTGTAGCCAAAAAAACTTATAATTGCTCAATGCTTGTCTGTATTTCTTTGGTTGCCTTAACTTTTTCATATATTAGGACCAAGGAGGAGGGTCTCCAGCTACATATGCCTGTGCTTGGTATCCACTTCACATGGAATTTAACATGATGGATTCTTGTTTGTCAACTTGTAGAGTACTGGCTTCTGTAGGAATGTAGTTGCATGTTATTTATCTGCTGGTAACATAGTCCTAGAGTTCCTTTTTTTGTGAGCATTTGCATTTTATTCGGGGAACTGATGATAATTGTTGGATTATGTTTTACAGTTTTATGGCGATTTCTTGGTTCTCTGTTAACATGTTTAATTGGAAGATGGAATTATACAAAATGAGCAACTTGCTATGCCAATTCGATTTAAGCCTTTGTTAGATGAATGCTCTTTTATCATATTATTTTTGTATAATATGCTGCTTTGACATTGACCTACTTTTCTGAATGCTTCTCTAAATATCCATGATTCATATTTTATTATCTAATTATTATGTTTTTCCTTATTCTTGTTTATTTTATGCATAAATAGTCAAAATGTGGATGGGAGGAGTGCTACAGAGATCACTTCATCCCTGCCAATGGGAAGAAAATCACAAGATGCTGCTGTTGGTGTTCTTGTGCACATGCTTAGGACAGCACCTCCTTTGCGCCAAGATCCAAGTTGTTATTCATCCCATTCCCCAAAGGCTGCTGAACTTGAGGGAGGAGTTGCTACTGCATCTGGATTCTTCATGCCTCGAAAGACCATTGATGCACTTGAAGAGCTCAGAAGTTACAGGGAAATGAGAGATCTTCTTCTTTCTAAGAGTGGCTCTCGGATCCTGAAGGGAGATGAAGCTTAAGCATGCTGAAATGTTGGGTTCTAATCAAGATCCTAAAATAGTTGAGGGGGGTTGATGCTGACTAAAGAGTGGTACTAATTACAGTTACACAGAAGAAACACTTCTTTTGGGAAAGAAAAAGATCTAATGGACTAGTGTAAATATCCTGATTCAGTGTTGGCTAGAAAAGACCAAAATTATTATATTATCATAACCAAATTGCTTCTAGTTTGCTATCAATCTTCATAGTCAATTATAGTTGTGAATTGAGGAACTTGCTTGCCTGGTGTATGTGGCAAAAAATGTCACTGGTATTTTGAAAGGCAAGGTTGTTGAATTTCATTGTAAAGATGCATCCATGCAATAGGAAAGATGTATATTGGGCTTCTTTAAGATGTTCAATCACTGTGATACTTTTATTATACAGGCTGATTTATATCTTTATTGCGTATTAATATGATCAATATCTAGTCACCATTTAATACCATTGTGTTTCAAGTTTCAACTGAAAGCATCATGGATCAGAAAAAGAATCAAACTTGCTGAACAAAACTTCAAGAATAATAAAGCGGTTTCACATTATTAATAAATAGTCTTTAAATCAAACAGGTTTTAAACTGAGTTAGAATATAATGAAATTAATAGGACTTGTCCTTTTGTTTGAACCTAACACTTCTTTTCCAGTAATCTACTTTTCTAATACATTAATAAGGCTGAAAATAAAATGTAGCTATTAAGAATGAGTTGAATTCGCAAGTCTTTTTATATTAATTTTATACATTGTTGTTTCTCATCTAGGTTTTTTACTTGAGTATGCGTGTAGATTACATGTATTTATTTATAAGAGTGAAAAATGTAAAAACTTGAAGCGTTAATTAATTTTAATGGAAGATGAGTCTAATATAGTTAATGCAGGAAAAGAATATTCCATCAAGCCCTTAAACAATTTTTTCTATTATTTCCTATGGGAAGGATGCTACTGTGTTATGTACACCTCCATGAAGGTCAAGAAAGGTAAGCTAGAGATTGAGCTCGGTAACTTATGGTTTTATCCATGAAAATTGAGTATTTTAATAGATGGAAGACATGACAATCCAAGTTTAGGACAATGACCGATGTTGAATTAATATTTACATAAAACTAACAACTTATAAAATATAAGATTGATGAATTAATATTTTATAATTATTGATATTTATATATATTAAAATAATATATTAAATATTAAAATAAAGTTATGTTCAAAATATTATTAATTTTTGTTTTATATAAAATTTTATAACAAAATTTATTTGATAAAAATTTACGAATTAATTGTTAGATTGATGAATCTAATTTTATATAATATAAAAAATTATTAAATTAATATAAATATTAAATCTAATACTTAATTAACAAATCCTATTATATATATATATATATATATATATAAGAGAATATTGTATCTGTATGTGATTGCACATATGTATTTTAATTTAAATTTTTAAAATTTAATCAAATGAAAATTTATTTATGTTTAATCCATTTAAATTTCATAGATCTTACAATTTTCTATCTAAACAGAATTTTCTCATTTACAAAATTTATTATATTTATTTTCATTTTCTAATTTTTGGTTATGATAATATGAAGCAACTTATTTTAAATATGAGTATTTTGTGCTTATGTGTTAAATTAATGATAAATAAAAAATAAAAAAATAAAAATTATAAAATATAAAGTTTGATATTATACAAAATAAATCATAGACTCATAAATTAATATTTTAATATCATACTATTAATAAAATTTAATTTGAAAAGAAAATGATAGCATTGATAATTAAATTTTGCATACCATTAATTAAAAACTAGTATCATTACTATTACTGATCAATACAAAGGTCTATAAAAGAATAAGGGAAAAGAAAAGCTTTCATTTCATTTTATTTTTATGATAGAAAATTCATTTATACCTATTATTTAAAAAAAAATCCATAACGGAATGAATTTCAAGCATTCAATTATACCGTTTCTAATCAATTATGAAACGCGCAATTAATAAATATTAATAACCATATTTTAGTTCCGACAATCAAACAAAAAATTATTAAACAGATAATGAATAAATAATAAACATATATAAACTCGATAAACAATAAATTAACTAATGTTTATAATTGGTAAGGAAAAAATCAAATTGAAAACCTTCAAAATTAAGGATTTCTTAACAAACCAATAAAACTAAATTTAATTTTAACAGATAAAATATGTGGTATCTTGGATAATCTTGCTCGTAGGGGAAGGGGGCAAATAATTGTATTTTGAAAAGAATCAACCAAACTTCATCCACGCAAGGCAATTTTTAATCAATTCTGAAATGTCCAGTTAATAAATAATCATAGCCACGTTTTAAATACGGCAATCAAAGAATAACCATGTTTAAATTCGACAATTAATGAATAACAAACATATTTATAACTGGTAATCAAAATAAAAAACATGTTAAAATTGGAAACTAATGCTCAAAACTGGTAAAGAAATAAAATTAAATTGAAACCTTCAAAATAAAAAGATTTAAGAATAAAAAAATTCAAAAGTTTGGTTCTATTTCAAAATTTTTTATTTTTCAGATTAATTTTAAAAATAAAATCTCTTTAGTATAAATAATTTTAAATTAATTTTAACATATTTTTAAATCAATTTTTATATGATTCTTAAAATTTTAAAAAAAATTTATGATTATTTTAAATTGTAAATCATATCACCATTACTACTACTAAATTACCATTATAATAATTTTACCATCATTATCATTTCATTATAACAATCATCACCATTATTATCATCATTATAATTATTATTATAATAATAAATTTTTATTATTTATTATTTTATTATTTTAATTTTTTAATTATTTTTGTAAATTTAATAATTTTGTATTTATTTATGTTTTAATTCATAATAAAATAAATAATATTATTTAATATATAAATTATATTTAATTTATAATATTATAATATAATTTTATATTATATAATTATTTATAATGTAATATTATATAAAATAAGATAAATATTAAATAATATAAAAAATTATAATAATAAAATATAAATTATTTATCTTTACAAATTTATTATCAAATAATATAAAATAAAAATTATATAATTATATAATTATATAATATTATTTATATTATTATTATAATTATTATTATAATTATCATCATTCCAATATAATAATAATTAATTTTTATTATTTAAAAAAATTTAAATTTTTTTATTTTTAATTAATAATATTTTATTTATTTACTTTTAAATCATTTTAAACTAAATTATATTTATTTTATACTATTATAATAATTTTATATTATATAATTATTTATAATATAATATATAAAAATAATATTTTATATAAAATAAATACTAAATAATATAAAATATTATAATGATAATATATAAACTTATTTATTTTATATATTAATTATCAAATAATATATAAAAAATAAAAATTTATATAATTATATAATATTTTGTATATTATAACTACTATTGTAATTATCACATTATTATTATTATTATTTTATTAACATTAATTTTATTATGATCAATACTATCATTATCATAATTATTATTACTATTATTACTAGATAGTCATAATAATAATTAATAGTTAATTAATAATAAATATGTCAGAAATTAATAAATAATAAATAATAAATATAATTAAAATTGATAATTAATAAATTAATAAGTGTTTAAAATTAATAAAAATATAATCAATTTCTAATTTTTTAGATAAATTCTTAAAAATAAGTTTAATTTTTTAACAATTAAAAATATTATATATTTTGAATAAAATTGTGTGTAGATAAAAAATTTATCAATTTTAAATGTGAATTTTTAATCTCATGCAAGATCATTTATAATTAATTCTAAAAAAGGAATATAAAATTAATAAATAATCATAACTATGTTTTTAATCTAATAATAAATTTTTTTAAAATTGATAATTAATAAATAATAAATATATTTATGATTAGTAATCAATAGATAATAAACATATTTAAAATAGGTGAATAATAAATAATAAACATTTAAATTTGATAAATAACTAAATTTAAAATTAACATATCTAAAATATATTTTTGAATAAATTATTAAAATAAAAATTTAATTTTTAATAATTAAATATCAAATATCAAATATTGTAGAAAATCAATCGTTATTTTTAGATCGGTTCGTGTCTAAGGCATTAGATTAATGATCTAAGCTATTAGATTAATCTAGTAATAAAAGGATATTTACATTAGTATTCTAGATTTATATGTTATCATTTTTTTTATATTATACTCGCGTTTTAATCTTACGCATGCAATGTAATTATTAATTATTAATTAGTTCTAAAAATATATAATTAATAAATAATAATAATCACATCTTTAACAATCAAACAATAATTTCTTTTAAAGTCGATAATTAATAAATAAAAAACATATTTATAACTGAAAATCAATAAATCCTCAACATGCATAAAATCATTAATCAATAAATAATAAAACTATTTAAAACTGATCATCAATTAATTTAATTAAAAACGTTCCATCCAACTTCAAGCACAAGGTGATATCTAATCAATTCTAAAAGCATGAAATTAATAGATAATAATAACCATATTTTAGTCTAATAATCAAATAATAATCATGTTTAAAATCGTAATTAAGAAATAATATACATTTATAATTGCTAATCAATAAATAATAAACCGTATTTAAAATCAATAAATAATAAATACATTTCCGTATAATAAATACCAGTAAAGAAATCAAATCAAATTTAAAAAATTTGAATTACAAATTAAAGCAGTTTTCATAAAGTTCTTGGTTGGAGCCTCGTTTTCATCATCATACACAACAATTAAAACCTCCAAAATAATAAAAAAAAAAATTCAGATAGCCATTAAAACAAAATATAACTTTGGAACAGCTAATTTTTTTCCCTGAGGAGGGATGGATTTGCAGAATAATACGCAGGTTGACAGGGACAAAGTGATTGTTCATAAGTTTTTTTTGAAGTGCTTACACTGCATTTTGAGCTCAAGGGTACCTTTTTTACGCCCCAATGATACAAGTGGTGACCTATATGGGAGGAATGACAAGTGGTTTAACCTGGCATTAGGTGCTACACATCCTGTAATGCATACCTTGTGGCACGGAAATTTGATGGACCCAATGAGAATTCACATTATACTTGTTCATCATCTAGATGGTTCTTCTGTTGAGACGGTTATAGAGAGGTGGATTGTTCGGTATGTGGAACCACATGCAGTGCACGTGGCTCCTCAAATTGGTGCCATAACTGATTTTCAGAGGAAAACATACCAGAAGTTAATAGTATTTTTTCGTGTTCTTTATCATACTCTGAGGCTTCTCCCAACTTATAAGATATTTAGACAGATAAGTAAATCAAGTAGTCGTTATGAAATTGATTATAAGGTCTCTTCCTTCAGTGATCCATTATCTGGTGCAGAAGAGAGAATGATGAAACAGTATAATTTCACTCCTATTGAAGCCCATTTAGGACACCTTTTTATATCTGTCACTTACCGCATTACGCTATCTGATTTAAATCTTCAGTGTTTAACTTCGTTCCCAACAAAAATAATTACTGATTATGTTGGCAACAGTTCAATGCAAAGCCGTATACGCTATGGAACAGCCTCTGTAACTTTACCTCATCAAGTAATGGGTCAAAGAAGTGCTAAAAATCTTTCTCTTGAGTTTTCAGAGCCTAGTACAAACTCTCTGCCCCTTTCATCTGGAGTTAAGTCAATAAGGAAATTAACAACTTCAAGGACTAGTCAAAAGAAGGTAACTTTGATCCTTCATTTCTACTCCTCAAGTTAAAATCAAATGTCTTTTATTTGTTTGATCACACTTTTATACTAACCTCAAGTGGATTATCTTTTCAGGACGACTTTGATGATGGTGACTTTTCATGTCCTTTTGATGTTGATGATGTTGATATACCAGATTTTCAGTCAAGGTATTTTGGTAGAGTTTTTCATTCACACAATAAAGTCAATGATAATTCCAGCAATGCCTTCTATAATGAATTTATAATTTTTAAAACCATAGTATAATCTGCTTGCATGATCAGAATGGTAAACGAAAATCTGTTTTTTTGGGACTGATTTTTGAACACTGATAAGGTTCTAGAGATATGTGTCCAATGGATAAAGAACCTATTGATATTCCATGGAATGTTAATGAAAAAGCAAAAGTCCAGAAGATTATTTAATGTTATGGATTTGTTTTTGTGGGACTTTATAGATATGTTTCTTACGTGTTTTTTCTGAAATTTTTATAGGTTTTAAGTCAAGATTTAATTAATAAAAGAGGTCTATGTGGAGGTTATTTGGTTATCATAGGTTTGGTTTATATCTCTATGATCCTTTTTCAGTCAAGGTAATTGAGCATAAGTTAAAAAATTTCTAAGAATCATTCCTAACATACTTTAATTTAAAAAATTGATTTCTATTAACCTTGTAAACTTCATTCCTTTGTATCAAGGTAACTTCAGAGACCAAGAGGACCTCATAAATATAGGTCTAAATTCCTATATAGAATTCATAGGTAAGAATAAATAATTGAAGGTTCTCATTCCTATTCTAATAGATTCCCCTCCTTTATGTAATCTGACCAAGTTCAGATCATATGTAATTAGAGTAAAACTCTCCCATATATTAACTCCCTGCATCTTATTAATACAGAGGTGCTCGTCAGATTTTTTAGCCCAGGAAAATTGGAAAAAATAGTATAAGAATAGGGTGTCTCACCGTTTAGTTTAAGCAATTGTTTTTATAACTAAATAATTTATCTCAAAACATCGATGCTTGTTAGGATGATATAAAAATAGAAAAGAAAGAATTAGGAAGGTAAAATATGGTGTAAAATAAAAGGAAAAAATAAAATTGTTTGAATAAAAATACAAGAGAAAGAAAAGGAAAAAATTAACTATTGTTTAATTTCATAAAATGTTTTTTGTTTTTATTTTTATTTAAAAAAAATATTACATTATTTTTATTTTATTTTTTGTTTTTAAAGTTTTATACTAGAAACTATGAAAATAAAAAATTAAAACAAAAAGCATTTTAGATAATTAAAAAAAATAACGAAAAATATTAATAGTATAAATTTTATTTTATATAAATTAAAAAATTAATTTAAACTTAATTTTTTTTTATTATATTATTCTTTTATTAATATTATGATTTTTATTTAATTTTTTATTATTTATTAAAAATTTAATAATTACAACACTAAAATTTAAAATAAAAAAACACTTCTGTCCCTCAATCCTATTCTCATACATGGAATTCATGAAAAAAAAATTTCTATATAAGAAAAATTGATTCAAATAAGAGAAAAAAATATTTTCACATATATATTTTTACTTTTCTAGTTCAATCTCTTTTATTCCTCCTTCAAATATATCAAAAATCATATTTTTTTCTAGTCTTTTATTAAATATCATATAAATACTAAATTCACGCATTGCATCCAAAATTTACCTTTGAAAACCAATTACCAATTTTAGTAATTAGTTACAATGAAAGATTGTAATTAATAATATTGAAAAATTATGCTCAATTCTATTACGTATGTAATTATTCATGTTTTTTCTAGTCTTTTATTAAATATCATACAAATAGTAAATTCACGCATTACATCTAAAATATACCTTTGATAATTAATTAATTGTAATTGACAATATTGAAAAATTATACTCCATTGTATTCTGTATCATTCAAAATGAAATTGTAACGATTAACGAAATGCATAATTGATTATATGTACGAAGGATACTCAATTATGTACCACAAATATAACCATTTTCTATACCATTAACCATGATTTTTTTCAGTAATTAATTATAAAAGAAAAATTTTGAGGTGTAGATAAATAAATCAATGGTAATTATACTGTTAATATTTTTTTATTAAATATCCAATTTATCCTCTAGCAAGTTTGGTTATAGATTTGAAATTTGCAATTGTAGTTGTCTTACTAAAATCTTAAGTTTCGTTACTGATAAAAAGTTTGACCCTAGTAGTTAGTGATTTAGTTAATGATTCTATATCCCTGGATGAATATTCCTTTTCTCTTTGTTTGTCACTCCTGCTTTGATGAAAAAACTATTACTTGTGGGTAGAATTGATATCTCGTGGTATATTTTGAGAACAATAAGATTGTCCTCTTTATCTCTGGAAATGTAGATGAGTCATATTAGATTGTTAAATTGGTAAATATAAACAAACATTTGGACTGTGATTTTCATCCTTTTACATCCTATGATCAACAACCAGAAAAAAAAAATTGAAAAAAAGGGAGGGAGCATGGGACGGCTTGCACCCGTGTAGAACCGGGTGCAAGACCGTTGGTGTATGTAGGAATATTGAGACTCAATGAAATTTTAGTGTAGGAATTTTAGAGTACTGGTTTGCTGTAGGAACATGTAGTTGCATGTTATTTATCTGCTAGTAACATGGTCCTACAGTTCCCTTTCTTGTAAGCATTTGCATGTTGATGTTTAATTGGAAAACTTGCTTTACCATTTCTACTTGAAGCCTTTGTTAGATGAATGCTGTTTTACCATATTTTTCTTATACAATCTGCTGCTTTGACGTTGACCTACTTTTCTAAATGCTTCTCTGAATGCCCATGATTTGTATTTTAGCATCTAATTATTATTTTTCCTTTTCTTGTTTATTTAATGCATAAATAGTCAAAATGTGGGTGAGAAGAGTGCCACTTACCTCCATTCATCACTGCCAATGGAAAAAAAATCACAAAATGCTTCTGTGGGTGTTCTTGTGCACATGCTTAGGACAGCACCTCCTTTGCGCCAAGATCCAAGTTATTACTCATCCCCTTCCTCAAAGACTGAACTTGAGGGAGGGGTTGCCACTGCTTCTAGATCCACCCCAAAGACGGTAGATGCACTTGAAGAACTCAGAAGTTACAGGGAATTCAGAGATCTTATTCTTTCTAAGAGGGGCTCTCAGACTGTGAACAGAGATAAAGCTCTTAAAGAGTGATGAAGCTTAAGCATGCTGAAAAAGGTTTTAATCAGATCGTAGAATAATTGAGGGTTTGATGCTGACTTAAAGAATGATACTAATTTCAGTTACATACAAGAAGTACTTCTTACGGAAGCAAAAAAATCCAATGAATTTGTGTAGATATACTCACTCAGGTCTTGGTTATAAAACATCGAAGTTGTTAAATTATCGTTACAAATTAAATTTGGATGTAATTCAATTTAAAAACTAACTTAAGTTGAAAATTGTTCTCGTCGTATACTTGGTTGATTGTATTTTTAATAAATATAAATTTTAATTAGATCATAAAATAGTTGAGAAGGTTGATGCTTATCAAAGAGTGATACTAATTACAGTGACACAAAAGAAGTATCTGGAAAAGAAAAGATCCAATAAATTTGTATACACATGGTGACTCAAGTGTTGACTACAAAACTATAAAGTTAACATTATTATTATAAATTGGAATTGAGCTTAATTTTTTAAGGGATGTATGCTTGGTTAGTAAGGAGCAATCCAATAAATTCACATAAAAACTGAGTTAACTTAATTTCAAATGATTGGTACTAATTATAATTAGATAAAAAAAAATACTTTTAAAAAAAATTCAATAAATTTATATAGATATCTTAATTTAAGTGTTAGTTATAAAATATCAAAATTAATTTATTATTGTTTTAATTAAATTTAAACTTTTATATATATATATATATATATATATATATATATATATATATATATATATATATACACGAGGAAGGATTATGTTATTCTAAAAGTAAATTTTACTTATTCGTTTAATAATTTTTATATATAATTATATTTCATCAATCCAACTGTTGAATTAATAAATTATATTATATATATTATTTTTATAAAATTTTAAAAAATTTAAAAATTGTTTAAAATTTTATTAAATAAATTTAAATTAACAGATGTTATAAGAGGTATATTATTCGTCGATTTGAATTTATCTTTAAAATATCAAATATTTTTTAAATTTTATAAAAATTTGTAAGAATAATTTATAAAATATAATAAAATAACTTTAAACAAAATTATTTTTTAAATAACTTATATATATATATACTTATTTAATCATATTTTTAACAAATACAAATTTTATTTATATCATAATATAGATGAGATTAATATTGATCAAATAGTAATACTAATTACACTTTTGTAAAAGAACTAGTTAAAGAAGAAAAACATCCAACGATTGTGTACATACGATGTCTCAAAGTAATAACTACAAAACAATAAAATTATTTATATTATTATTATAAATTAGATTTGAGTTTAAATTTTGATCGGTATATGATTGATAATGAACACACCACTAATAAATGTAGAAAAGGTTCTAATGCTATATCAGTAGATAAATTTAAATTTAATTTAACTTAAATATCTAATTTATGTGATAATAATTATCTTTATTTTATATATTTAGTTGATGATATTTTTTATTAAATGAAAATTTAACAATTATCATAACCAAATTGCTTCTAGTTTTTATTTTTAAATTTTGTCTAATTTAACAAGTTCTAAAATTTAAAAATACAAATAAAAAAATTCATTGTACTCACTGAATGTATGTTTGTTTAAAATAAGATTATTTGCACACTCTGCAGTTTTATTATGACTGCATCAAATCCCTTGTAAGAAGGTGAAATTTATGATATTTTCACTTTAAAAGTTACAAAATAAATACTGGGTATGATAAATAATTCAGATTACATCAAAATAGAAGACCCAACTCCAGGCATGTAATCATCACGTGACATTTCCATTAAGATAACATAAAAATATAATAAGAAAAGAATATTGAATTTAACAAAGATAATTTTGAAATTTATAATGACATTTTACAAATGCAGTAGCCGCCTTTAACATTTGAAAGGCAAAGGCTTTCCAGTATTAACTTGTTATTTCTGCAATTTTCATTTCATGAATATGAATTCATCCACTTGCCCCTTCTGTCATTTATCATTTCCATCCTCAGAA
Organism: Canavalia gladiata; assembly: GCA_037954105.1. Taxonomy (NCBI): domain Eukaryota; kingdom Viridiplantae; phylum Streptophyta; class Magnoliopsida; order Fabales; family Fabaceae; genus Canavalia; species Canavalia gladiata. The sequence continues at coordinate 37,843,741 of CM075664.1, read as the reverse complement.
ATCCAATGGTTGGTCTTTCTTTCTTCACCATTTCATTTGATACATTACATGCTGAGTGACATTGCTTCGTTTCACTTACAGGCACGCCAACACCCATTTCGACGATTACGATGATGATTATCATTCTCCCCAGGTACCCCTTTTTCTTTCTTGTTCTCACTCTTCATACCCCAGCTTTTTTCCTCTTTTTTTTTTTGTTTCTTTTTGGTTTATTTGAGAGACTCAAAATAAAAATAAAAATTGAAGCTTTTTTCCAACCCGTTTTGAAAGTGGTTCGCTTTGTGGGTTGTGGTTAAAGTAAATTTTAGTTACTCAAATGAGTTTACAATGTGATTTTGTGAACAATTTCTGCTCAATTAGATTCCTGCACTTGATTATCTTTAGTTTACCCCTTTTTTGCTGAAATGCATGTTTTCACATTATTGGTCTAAATGGACCACCTTTTCATTTCCTTGTCAAGAGAGAAAGACGTATAAGGATTTATGTTGTTACTGTTTCATATTCTGCAGGATAGTGGCTTGCATTTTGGTAGAACTTCTGGCGATTGTAACAGTTGGTGTGATGGTGGTGGCGGAGGGATTGGTAGAGATAATGGGGTTTGGAGAATGGATGAAAAGATCTCTTGTTTGGTTGATTTGCAGAGAAGGGGTGAGTTTCTCAAGGTTGAAGGGGGTTTGATGGCTTTGTTAAAAAACTGTTTGGAGTCTGAAGCTGAAAACTCTAGAAGCATTTTGTCATGTTATGTTGATCACTTCGAGTGCATTGAGTCTGAGGATGTTGGATGGGGTTGTGGTTGGCGTAATGTTCAAATGCTTAGCTCTCACTTACTGGCACAAAGGCCAGAAGCAAGGGAAGTTATGTTTGGTGGTTCTGGATTTGTTCCTGATATCCCATCACTCCAGAGGTGGCTTGAGATTGCTTGGGAAAAGGGTTTTGATGCACCTGGCTCTGATCAATTCAACCATGCTATTTATGGATCAAAAAAATGGATTGGAACTACTGAGTGTGCTGCCCTTTTGCGTTCTTTTGGTCTCCAGGCAAGGGTAGTAGATTTCGGTCCTAAGGAATCTAAAGCACTCTATCTATCTGTCCCTGGTTCAAGTGTTGGGGCACAAGAGTCAGTGAGAATTAATGAAGGACGGAAGAGGAAAGCACCAAATATTTGTGGACCAATGGATATGTATCTGTCTCGTCATGTTGCCCAAGCTAGTTGTAGCCATGATGCAAAATCATGTTCTTCACTTATCCGGCTTCGTGATACTGTGGATAAAGAAAATTGTGGTGATAGAGTGGCAAACAGTGCTGCTAAACAAAATGAGGGTCATCATGTTCTTATGGACTTTGTGTGGAATTACTTTTCTAATAAAAGCACCATTCAATTCGGCCACAGGTCTGTTCTTATCTGTGACAAAATGTAAGTGAAGCTGCATTTTAGGTACACATGTTCTAACCATGCAAGTGACTATTTCTTATGGTGTATTAAGTCTATAAAGCTTTTCTTGGGCAGGCCCTTGTACTTTCAACATGATGGACATTCAAGAACGATAGTTGGAATTCAAGTCAAACACCAACGAACTGGAATTCAAGTCAAACATCAACGAACTGGAATTCCGCAATATAATCTCCTGATTTTGGATCCTGCCCATGTAATATATTTGCATATTAATGTTTATTTTTCTTGTTATTTAGGTGGCTGTGACTAATTGCATATCATGAGTGCTTCTTGACTGATTGAAACTCAGGTCAAATTACAATGCTTAACCTACACAACCCTTATTTTGTTTATGATCCTTGTCTGTAGTTTTGTCTTGTAACTACTGATTGTATTCTTTGGATTAGTAGAGCTCTACCGGTGAGAATATTCGTTTTGAAGTAGGTTTAGATGTGTTTTCTTCCTACTCCTCTCCATTATCTGTGTTTGTGTGTAGTTCTTAAAAGAAGTAATCTGGAACATACATGTTATGTAGTAATGATGGCATGGCATCCTTTCAAATGTTGTGACTTATTATAGAGAACTGCTGCTCTAGAAAGATCACTTAGGGAGAAAGTTGGATGGCAGAAACTCATAAAAAGAGGAGTGCACACACTGAAGAAGCAACAATATCAGGTTTTATTATTTTCTAAAATTTGTAGTTGTCTTGAACCATTGAATGATGAGGCTTGATGGTATTGTTTCTATTTCAGTTTTGTTATGTTGATCCTGGAATTGCCAGTGAGGAGGAGATGGAAAAACTCAAGACAATTGATAGTGTCTTCCTTGAATTTTAAAGAACCATATATACAAAGGAACTTGCTGCATCCAGGTACCATCTATATTTCACGTAATATAACTATTTTTCTTGTCTTTTTTTTTTTTTCCTGACTAGGATTCTTTGACAACAGAGAAGAAGTTGGAGACAAAAGAAGTTTCTATATTTTGGTGCAGATATTTTTCTGTTAAAGATGCTGGAGCTGCTTAAAACTGTTAACAGATATGGTTCTTTTGAAGCTCAGTTATACATCATCATTGAGGGAGACATACTATATTCAGTATCATCAAAGGGATTACCATTAGATACAACTCATTCTTTATTAAGGACCTCAAGATCTCTTTTGTGGATGATGACATTTCTATTTCCACAGCTAATGAGTGCTACTGCTACTGCTACCATGTTTTTATATGTAATTTTTCTCGGAATGACAAAAGTTCTTGGATCTTATGGACACAGTAGAAGTTGGAATTCATATGTTTTCTTGGGAGACTACTAAGATCATGACAATGAATCAGTTTCAACATTTACAATTTCTGCACGCTTAGAATTGATTTTGACCTGAACGCTTCATGTTTACCTGTTTATATTTTGCTTGCTGTAATATATTCTTGGACAATGCATTTAATACATTTAACTGAGGTTAATATGACTTTCCTAACTGCTTCTACAAGCACCGTATCGGCCATGTTCTATGTTCTTCACTAATTAATATCGGAGGACTAGTTTATTTCTTATTTGATGTTGGTTTCAACTGTAATTGCTCATGCTTTCTCAGATAATAATGTTTTTGAATTCAATTAGTCATTTCAGAAAATTTTTACAATGAATAGTGTTAGTTTTGGGTTTATGGTTTACAGTTTCTCTCAACGTATTGGCTTTTTTGAGTTGTTAGATTTTTATTTCTCTTTTTAGAGGCAGGTCATAATTCATTTGAGCCAACCCAGCACAATGCAACGAAATAAAATTAATCGTGCTCACTAAACGTTGAAAACCATGTTACATGTATGCTTTGTTCGGGTGATATTGAAAATAAGTAGAAAAAAAAAGTTGAAATAAGAAGTAAAAATAAATTGTTTGAATAGGTAAAAATAGAAGAAGAAAAAAAAAATTCTCTTATTTGGTTAAATAGAAAAAAGAGAAAAAAATTATATTAGTAGTATAATTTTTATTTTATATAAATTTATAAAAATAAATTTTTTTTAAAAATATTTTAATTTTTTATTAATATAATATTTATTTATTTTATTTTTTAAATATATAATAATTTTAACACTTTAAAATAAAAAAAAATCTTTTCTTATTTTCTCTTTTGTTCAAAAAAATATTTTAATAAAACTTATGAAAAATATATTTTTTTTGTTTTTATGTGCAAACAATTTTTTTATATTTCTTTTTTTTCTTTCTTCCTCTCTCTCCTTCTTCCAATTAAACAAACCATTAAGAGAACTTCAACCGAATTTAACATATTGTGGTTTAAAGAAAGTAAAAGGCATGACAATTACGCCTTGTACAGTAAACCTTTATTTGGTCTTCTGTTTTTTCAAAAAAGATGCAACTTAGGCCGCGTTTTTTTTTCTCTCGATGTAATCCATCTGTTAATTTCTTTAATTTTGTTTGTTAAGTTTTGATTTTTGTTTACTTTCTGATTCCTCTGAATGTATTATATGACTTTTCTATTTGTTTTCTTTAGACATCAACACAAAAAAAATTTATTTGAGCCCTCATTTTTAGAGTCGCGTCGACACTTAACAAACAAAACAAACCAAAATATAACAAAGGAATTACATGAAAATGAAAATTTTCTAAACTAAATAATAACTTTTTAAAGATGCGGGATAAAATTATAATATTTTGAAAGGCCAAAAATATAATTTATTATTATTATAGATGGGGATTAATTTATTTTAAAAATTATTTTTTTAAAATTATTTTACTTAATAATTTTTTATAAATACTAAATTTTATCAATTCAATCATTCGATTAAAAAATTTTATTATATAAATTAAGTGTATAAAATTTTACAAATTTTAAAATTATTTAATGTATACTTCATCACATTTTTTCAATTTAATTTATAGGTAAAATTAATATTTTTATCTTGTGATTTATTTATTTTTTAACTCTGAAGCTTTTTTTTTTAACATTTTAGTCCTTGAAATCTTGACGTCTCTCGAATGTGTATATGGATTATACGATTTTTTATTCCCAAACTTAAATTAAAATTTGATTTTAAAAGATCAAAACATGGACTGCAAGGTAAGAATTAGAAGTTTTATGCGAATGCGTTGTCATTGTTGAAAGGCACATATTTATCATTATTTTTTCTTTTGTGTGTGTGGTGTTTTCAGTCTCGTGAAAAATGTTTTTTATTCAATGATGTGAAGATGATGAAGGGATCCTAAGGGATATGTTGTTGCTGATACAGAGGACGAAGATCATTTGCCTTCAAAGCTCACTGAGGTAAAGCAATAGAAGAATTAACTTGTATTCAAATGTTTGAGTTTAATTTATCAATTTGGTAGTTATGGTGTCGCTATTGACACTAGGTAGCAACAAACCAATTTCAATTGCTATGTACTAAGATTAGAAAATAAGGTGCTGTTTGCTTTGTGATTTTTTTTTTATCTTCTATTTTCATTTTTGCAAGTAAAAGTGAAAATAAAAAATAAAAATAAGGTGATATTTCATTAAATAAAAGTGAAAACAAAACGTTTTTCCAAATCAAACATCATCTAAGGTGTTACTTAGTATTGATGTATTGGAATAAGTAAGATTAATTTTCAGTATTAAATGAAAGTAATATTCTGATTATGTTTTATTTGGATTATATTTCATTAAATTTAATTAATTGTTGATTAAAATTGATTTAATTTCACTAAATGGAAAGTAAAAGTAACATATATATATGCAGCAGAGGAAATGAAAGCTTTTAATAAACTTAAGAGGACTAATTTGAGAGAGTTGATAAGGGTAGATACCTGCACATCCACCACTTTGTTTCTTGTTGATGTTTCTACAATCTCATCAATATCTATGGTATGATTGAAGCATTGTTAGAATTGGCTTTTGTCTGGACCAACCATCACACTATTGAAAGTCTCTGACATGTGGCAAATCAGCATATCACACCTCTACTAAAAAGAGAATCTAGACTTGCTACTGTGTATATGGGGGAGCCTTTAACAAATGCTTATAAGCTTCCTCATTCATTGTATTCATCTCCTTCATATGGGTCTCCCACTACTGAAGATAAGCTACCATTGAGACCCTCTCTAAATGAGCTCTTTTAACTGTTCAGGGAATTCTTTTTGAAATTGTAGTACAATGTCTAAAACAAATTATTTGATCAACCCCTGGTAACAGCACTTCAACTGCTGGCAAGTAGCAACAAGTCCTGTTACATCACACTTCCATTAGTAATTCCTAGATAATTAAAAGCTAGAAATGAAATTGAAATGTTTAGTTGCAAACTAACCTTCTGTTGGTCAAATATAAATAACAAAGATTTACAAACTACAATAAAGATTTACAAACTACAAGTCCCCCAAAGTTAGTGATGGACAAATCCAAGACTCCTTGTTCTCCCACTCCTCCACAGCCATTACAATTGGCAACATTTTATTATTTAGATCTCTTCTAATAGCAGCAAGGATTTAGCCACAAATATGGTCCATAAAAAATTCCATATTTAAAGGTTGTTTTAAAGTCATTGCAAATTATTAATCTTAATTATTTTGATTTCAAAATCGATCAATTATTCATTGAAATTACATGCATTATTATAAATTATTTTTATTTAATTATCCAATTTTAAAAGAATGGTCGTTACATGTTTAAAATTTAAATTTAAATTTTAAACTAGTTTAAATTATGTTTTTAAAAAAAAATTATTAATATTATTATTACTTCTATATAAAAAAGTCTTAACTTATTTTTTTTTACATAAATGTTTTTTACTATTTTTATTGCTGAGTTATTTACCTTTTTGTTAATTATGCTTCTAATCTCTGTTTATAGACAGGTTCGTTGAATCCTGAAAATAACACAAATATTTTTGAGAACAATAAACCCTTAAACCATCAATCAATAACACTATGTTAGCTTCATCTATTTGAATCTTTTCTACCAACAACTTTGTGAAACTAGAATTAGACCTCACCGTCTCATGCTAATAATCATACAACCTTCTACATTGTTGATCCATCAACCATATCTTAAGCCTGTCTTAAATTTTGTCAATGTCATGCTGCTGACTTATGTCACCATTTTATGGACTCCAAAAAATCTTCTGTTTTGCAAGATTTCCCTTCTTCCTTGATGGTTTTTCTACTTTCTATTACCCTCATAAAACATTACTTTCTCTACTTGCCTTCAATTGTTTTACCTCTTTGATCTTGTCTGTCACCAACATTTTTAAACAACACATTTTACACCTTTTTATATTCTCCGTCCCTTTTGCTCCATCCTTTTCAGCTACACTTTCCACTCCATGTGTAACATCATTCTTAAGTACCTTCCACACCCTTATGCACAAACTTGATTGTCTCTTCACCACAATCTTTCTTATCAACATCTATCTTTTCCTCCACTCACTCCATGTACACCACCCTTCTCCTTATCTATATCTTCTTGCACTTCCACTCCCTCCTCCTCCTTTTCTTTTTACAGAAAGTTTGCATTCATAACTTGTGGTTGATTGAAAATGAAGATTATGAAACAGTCCTTCTTCTTCTTTACCAGGAACTATAGTCAAAATGGAGGTTTTTCAGATTATTTTTAAAACTACAAATATTTTTTTTAATAAAAGATTATTTGAGTGAAATATTGTTAATGTGATAAAATTAAATTTTTAATAATTTTTACATATAAAATTTAAATTCAACATTTTACTTAAAAAATAAAATATATTATTCGAACTCAATATTTGTTGATATGATTTTCAAGAACTTTTTAAAAAATATCTTTCACATTATTAATAAAAACTTTAAATAATTTGTATTAAATTATGAATTCAAATCTTAATTTACCATAATAAAAAAATTTAAATAATGTTCTTAGTTTTAATGTTTTATTTGGATCGAGTGAAAAAATTAAAAAAATACTCATAACAATAATATATTTTTTTTGTCTGGTTGAAAAAATAAAACAAGAAAATATTGATTTTTAAAAATAAAAGAATAAATTTTACTTTTTTATATTTTTAATTTAAATTTATAAAAAATATCTTTTTTCATTTAAATAAAATATTAGTATAAATTATTTATATTTTGATATGTTTCTTTTGGATAATATTACATTTTTTATTTTTAATTCTAATTATTATTTTTATATTTTTTAAATAATAAATATATATATACTTTTTATTTAATAGTTTGTATGTACCACGGCATATAGCTTTTCCTTTCCCTTTTGCTGTTTCCACTTTTGAAAAAGTGTTGAAAGCAATTGGCTGACAACTAATCAAATGCTGCATGGGATAAAAGGGCTTTTTTCCTACGCTAGGCTATATATATATATATATATATATATATATATATATATATATATATATATATATATAAATTTAGGATTGAAAAAAAAGTATTTATTAATATGAAGTTTAAACTGTGACTATAACGCATAAATTAAAGTATTTATTAATATGAAGTTTAAACAGTGACTATAACGCATAAATTTATGCGCTGCAGCCAGCTTATGACGCATGAATTTATGCGTCACAGATTTAAAAAAAAACAATATTTTAATAGACGAAACATAAATTTATGTGTTACATATTTGAAAAAAATAATATTTTAATGAGCGAAGACTGTGACGCATAAATTTATGCGCAACAGCCTCGTATAAATTTATGCGTCATAAGGCTCTTCTGAATAATTTTTTATTATGTGACGCATAAATTTATGTTTCACAGCCATTAATTAATTTGAAAATATATATAACGTAATTAAAAATGCATAATAATGATATATAAATTAGTATGTGCTGAATGTGTTTTAGCGAAGGAGAGAAAGTGAAGAAATTTAGAAAGTGATGTTTTGAAAGGTTTAATTTTTACATGTTAAAGGTATTTTTTTACTACTTTAATTTGTTTTAAAATTTGTGAAATTTATTTTTAAATTAGTATTGTGACTGATATTATTTTATTTTAAGTTTATATTTTTAATTTTGTAATTATGGATGAAATTATTATTATTATATATTTTAATGGAAAAATATTTGAAGGTGAGGAGGGCTTAACATTTGAGGGGAAAAAACCAATTCAAATTTTTAAAAATGTTAGTTTTATTGAATTAAAAGAAAAAATTAGGAAAAAATTAAAGTTGTCATGTATCCAAATTATCTCAAAGTTAATAGGAAGATTTTTTGTGTCATTTGAAAGTGTAGAGTATAGAGGATTTGAAATTAGGGATAACGAAGATGTAAAATGCATGATTAATGCATTTGAGCAACAATGTTTGATGCGCATGCTTGAAGTGTATGTGGAAATTGAAATTGTTAACAAAGAGACTGAATCTGCACCAAGTGGTAAGTAAACGATGCTTGGCATTAAGTTATTTGTTTAGTTTATTAAAAATTTAATTAAATAAATGTTTAATATAAGTTTTTCTGTAGGTGGTATAAATGTTTGTAATAATGATGATGAAGCTTATTTGTTATCCCCATGGTGAGTTAAGTGAAGAAGAAAATGATGATTTAAATGTCAATGAATTAGAATGGAAAAATTTAGATGACAGTGGTGATGATAGTGATGGTGATGATGATAATGATGTTGATGGTGATGAACATCGTACGGTGAGCCATATTGGAGGTGATGGTAGAAATTCATTTCAAGTTCCGTCTTCATCACATGGAACATCTGTTCAACGAAGAGATCAATCAGGTAAAAAAAGTTGGTGTTAATGTTGTTAAAGAAATTAAGTTTTTATATCTAACATTATATTAATTTGTTGATTTATTTTGAAAAAAGAGGTTGCATTTTGGAGTAGCAGTTCTCATTACAACAACATTAATTGGGATTATCCAGATGAAGATGCTAACTTTTCAACAAATATGGGACATGATAAATGAGTGGTTGGTGATGAGTTGTACGTCGGTTTATAATTTGAAAGCAAAGAACACGTACAAACTGCATTGAAACATTATGCGATGAAGGTACACCAAAGTTTCGTTGTTGTTGAATCAAAGCGAACTCATCTTTCTGTTCGTTGTCCTAATTACAGTAGTGGTTGTCCATGGAGAATGAGAGCTTCTCTATCTAAACGATCCAATGAATGGAGTGTTAGTAAATGGGGTGGTCAACATAGTTGTGTGAATCCGTATATATCTCAAGACAATAAAAAGTTGGACTCTCATTTCATTGCTTCGTGCATATTGGGTATGTGGTTATCATGAAACAAATATCTTATTTTCTATTTTGTATTGCATTTTTAAATTTTCTGACTTTATTTTGGTTGTTTATTAGGTATGATAAATGAACAACCATCGATATCAATTTCGTTGATTCAAGAAAGAATACTGAGTCAATATGGGTTCAAAGTATCTGACACGCTCGTCGTAAACGCGCAAAAATAATTTCTAGATTTCCCCCAAACTATTGGTATAGTATAAGGTGCAACCTAGGTCATCTCACAAAGACCATTTCAAATTCTTAAGCAAATAAGGAGAAAATTAGAACAAGGGGGTTTTGTAAAGATTTGATATTGAGTTCTAAACACAAAATACAGAATGAAATTAATTTACTTAACAATTATCAACTCAAGGAATTCAGAGGCTATTTTCTTAACTAATCATTGATCACTAAAATCATGCATTGTGTTTATCAACCTAGGATCATCTGGAACCCCTAGAATGATCCTTGAATTCTCTACTGAGAAACCTCTCAGAATTTAATTGATTATGATCAACAAGATTTAGTAACCACTTAATCTTTTATCTAAACCAATTTCACAATCAGAATTCAGTTGAAGTAAGTAATAAAATGAAAACCTTCAATTCAATTACTTAATTTCTACTCTTCAAACTTTTGGAAAATGATTTACCAATCAAAAACCAATTATAAATCAATTATACATTAATCAAAATACGTCAACCAATCAAACTTTGATTAAAAGAATAAAATTGAAGAATATAGTAAAGTAGAGTAGAAATCACTCAATAAGCATGTAAATAAAGATCAAGACCTCAAATTTAAAATGAAAATAGCTTGAATCCTTGAATTGAAACTACGAACCTAGCCTTCCATGAAGGAGGCAAACTAACAACAAAGAAAGAGGCAAACTAACAACAAATAAATCCTAAGCCTTCCATGTAGGAGGCAACTAACAACAAATAAATCCTAAGCCTTTCATGTAGGAGGCAACTAACAATAAAGAAAAACTAAGCCTTCCATGTAGGAGGCAAACTAACAAGAAAGAAAACATAAGTCTTCCATGAAGGAGGAAAAACTAACAAGAAAGAAAGAAAGAAAGAAAGAAAGAAAGAAAATGGTATTGGAGTTAATCTCCAAAATGGTGTGTGTCTCCTCTTGCAAACCCTTCTATTTATAGAGGATTTTTGAGGCATCATCTTCAGAAAGTCACCAACTAGGATATTACTTTTCTACCCTTTTATTGCCTTCACATGGGCTTTGTTGAAATTGCAAAACACTTTTGAATTTTTGCCACCAATGAGCACAACAATTTTGACTTTCTTGCACCGCAATTTCGGATGTTCACATGTCCGAATTAGAGCTTGACTTCTGAACAAAAGTTGTAGCCCTGGATCTTAGCTGTCCAACAAAGTTGATTTCATCTCAATATGACTTCTATATCTCAAGATATGTCCGGATCTTTGCACACTGTTCAAATTCCACGTCAGCAACACTATCTCATCTTTTGAGATAATTTCGGAATCCTAAACATCCCATTTAGAATCTGCTCTTGCTTTGTAACTATGGACACTTCTTTAAGCTTTCATTCAAGACAGATTTCATGATTTTTGGATGTCTACAACTCCTATTATGCTCAAAATACTATAATAGTGTCATTTTAATCGGATAAGCAAAGAAATTCAATTAAACTTCATATGAACCCAAACTCATAAAATATGACAAAGATCACTTAATTGAACATATAAGAAGTCTTAATGAGATAAAAGTGAGAGATAATTATTTATGAAATCTATGCTTATCAAATTCCCCCACACTTATCTTTTGCACGTCTCGGGCAAACTTAAGTTAAGGATTGGTGACTATTCATTTTTTTTTTTTTTGAAAGAACATCAAAGTTTTGAGTTGATTTCTCAAGAATTCACAAAATTTCATGAAGCATTATTTCATCACATTTTTGAAATTACTTAGAAAGGAAACTTTAATTTGAAAAACATAGATTGAGAAAGATAAAACCTCACATGATATACTCTGAATCTCTCAAGTGTTTGATTTGGTAAGTGTTTCTCTCAAATTCAATCCATGAAAGATGAACTATCATAGGCTTGCATATCTTCTACTTCTCTACTACTATGTACACATGCAATGCACAAATCAAGAGGTCTTTCTTTTGGTTCTAACGGGATTAGAAAGATGAAATGATATATTGAAGAGATACAATGTTAGACCAAGGAAAATGGTGAGGATTGAGAATTGATTGTAAGTGCAAGTGTGAGAAACAGATATCACTTCTTCATTTTTTATTTTTTTTTTATTTATTTTTTTATTTATTTTTTTTTTTCAATATAATAGTTTATTTATTAATTTATTGCTTCAGTTTTTTTTTTCAACCATGATATTGATGAACACAACAATAATCTCCCCCACACTTATTGAAACACTTATGGTATGATAAATCCAGTATTCCTCACCTTCTATGGTCAGACAGAGTTGTTTTTTTTTTTTTTTTTATTTGTGGTGAGCTAAAAAGAAGAAAAGGCTAATCGGCTCAAAGGGCTGATCAAAGGATAAAATTATATGGTTTGGTTATTTGGCCAAGTGGTTTGTTCAAGAAAAACAGTGCCTCAATCATTTTTGTACAAATCATGTGAAAATGTAGCTTCAAAAAGAATCAATGCAAGTTCTGAAGTAACATATTCCATGGATGAAAATCACACAAGAAAGAAAATAATAATAAGGCTCAAAATCTCACAGGTAATATATTTATCAAATCTAATCTATCCAGTTCAAATATGTGTTGCCAAACTAATTAATCTCGAAATATAAATCATTTTACTTCAATTATTTTATGAAATCTAAAGAAAAACATACTTCCACATTCAATTTTTTTTTTTTAAATCATAAGATGCGTATCAAGAGTCAAGTGTAACTCCTTACTCAGCCATCTTACTCAAAGCAAGTTTATGAATCTAACCTAATTTTTTTGTTTTTTATTTTTTGTTTTTTGTTTTTTTTTTTTGGGTTTTTTTTTGGGTTTTTTTTTTTTTTTTTTTTTTTTTTTTTTAATTTTAGATATCGGACCATCTTCCCCCAACCTATCCAAGACATTGTCCCCAATGTCTTAGATGAAATTTCATATAACAGGAAAAGAAATGTAAGAAAACCATCAAAGTAAGGAAAAGTTATAACCGAAGAGTGGTATCTGGTTCTCTTTTATCTCTGCCATCCTGATTTAGTTGGTTCACCAGCTGCATTGCTTGACTGAGCTCAGATGTAGGATTTTGCAAAATCTCAAGTAGCTGTTCAACAGTTGAAGCAGATACTATGATGTTGCGCATGGATTGTGGCATGAACTCCTGCTCTACTGCATGATCTAAAAAGGATATCAAACCATTATAAAAGCCATTAATATTCAATAAGCCCAAAGGTTTTTTATGAAACTTCCGATAGGCCCAAAATATAATGGTAAAAATTTCTTCCATTGTTCCAAGACCACCAGGTAATGCAATAAATGCATTAGAATTAACCAACATGTGTCTCATACGGTCATGCATGGTTGCAACCTTCAATTCAGTACCCAGGGTGAAGTAGGAGGTGCTCCCATTTTTTAAGCCAACACCTAAGACGTTACACCCCTTTGTGAGTGCAAATCCTGCAACACATCCTTTTAAACCCTGAATCCCTCCCCCATAAACAAGATTGATTTTTCTTGCAGCTAATGCCTTACCAAGGGTATAAGCTGCATGTTGAAATTCTCCATCCTTTCCAAGGTTAGACCCACCAAAAACACAGATAGTATTGATCTTATCCATATACGGTGTTTCTATCTTTTTTGAAAAAATATGTCATAGAGGTTGATAATTTATAGGGACTCAATATCAGACAAGGAGATCGCTTGAATAGTGCGGGATCAGGATTTGGTAGCAAAAGTTTGAATTTTTGTTGCAAAAGTTTGAATTTTTGTTGCAAAAGTTTGAATTTTGGGTTCAAGGAAAAGGTGAATGTCAGAGGGGAAAGACTTTAAGCAGGGGTGAAAATTTCAAAAAAAATGGTGGCCCAATAAATTGAAAAGACAATGTAAATGACAAACATACACGCATGAGAATGAACAGTAGTTGTGATTGTGGCTCACATCTTCCTCTGGTTTTACGTCCAGTAACGGCTGAAACGCCTTCTAAGAGTCGAGGATGTGCTTCCCATTCAGTTTTCTTGTAAACTGACAACAGGGTCTTTTAAAGTCAGATTCCCAAGACTATAACGTGTTTTTTCCTTACGGAACAGTTCAAACAAATCAAGAAGGACTCCTTGTACATGCCCACTAGGATGCGTCTCAAGAGTCTGAATGATATCATCCAATGACTCCTTACTCAGTCCATCCTTTATGAATTGAATTTTGTCCTCTCGATTTCTTGAAACCATTCCAGGGTTCTTGCATCTTGTGTTATAGGTCCATCTTGCACACCTGTAGCAAACTCCAATTCTTTTTGCCCTTCTCTTCTTTGCATAGGAACTTCTTCCCATACCTGACATGTTTTTAACAAATGATTCTTGAAATTCACCTGCTAATCGTACCTTAGCTTCAATGATCCAACGGACATCTTCTGGAAGGCCTAAGAGTGTTAATGCTCTCAATCGTTCAAGTCTGCAATTGTAAATGTCTTTAAGAAAATTTTTGGGGAGAGTAGGGAACAAAATTTTGATCCTGGTGAGAGCTTTCTCCATTTTTTTCTTAAAACACTCAAGTTATTATTCCTGCAAGCTCAATGTGGTGTAATAGTTGGGATGATTTAAGAGGTGAAGAAGGAAGTTGAGAGATTAGTTGAAACTTATAAGCGAGGAATGTGAGAGAGGGAGAGGGAGAAAGAGAGAGAGAGAAAGAGAAAAAGAGAGAGAGAGAGACTTCTCTTGAATATATTGCAGGTATGTGGCATTGTGCAAATGCACTTCTTCTACCGTGTGCTTTTGAAAACCTTCGAAAAATGGTTTAAGACGATGTCCATTCACCTTGAAGATTTTTTCAGTTACCTCATTTTTTATTTCCACTGCACCATAAGGAAAAACATTAGTAACTACAAATGGTCCTAACCATCTAGAGCGTAGCTTACCAGGCATAAGCTTTAGCCGAGAATTGAAAAGGAGAACTTTTTGTCCAACGGAAAACTCCTTTCTTGCCAACTTTTTGTCATGAAGAGCTTTGACCTTTTCTTTGTAAATTTTGGAGTTTTCGTATGCTTCTAATCGAATTTCTTCAAGTTCCTGCAATTGAAGCTTCCTATGGATTCCTGCTTGGTCTTGATCCATGTTTCATTTCTTTACTGCCCAAAATGCTCTATGCTCTAATTCAACTGGAAGATGACATGCTTTACCAAAGACAATCCTGTAGGGAGACATGCCAATGGGTGACTTGTAAGCTGTCCTATATGCCCATAATGCATCAACAAGGCGCAAGCTCCAATCCTTCCTGTTAGGCTGAACTGTTTTCTCTAAGATTTTCTTGATCTCTCGATTAGAAACTTCAGCTTGACCATTTGTTTGAGGATGATATGGGGTGGAGACTTTATGCATGACTCCATATTTGCGGAGTAGGGCTTCCATTGTGCGGTTGCAAAAATGAGTACCTTGGTCACTAATTAGAGCTCTAGGAATGCCAAACCTGCTAAAAATGTTAGACCTGATAAAATCTGCAACAACTCGAGCATCATCAGTACGGGTGGCTTTTGCCTCCACCCATTTTGAAACATAATCAACAGCTAGCAGAATGTAAACAAAGCCAAAAGAGACAGGGAATGGACCCATAAAATCTATACCCCATACATCAAATACCTCACAAAAGAGAAGTGGTTGTTGGGGCATCTCATTTCTGCGTGAAATACTCCCTATTCTTTGACACTGCTCACAAGTTATGCATAATCTGTGTGCATCACGAAATATTATAGGCCAATAAAAGCCTGAGTCTAGTACTTTTCTAGCTGTCCGTTGTGACCCAAAGTGTCCACCACAAGCTAGGGAATGGCAAAAGGTAAGTACAGACTGAACTTCATGATCTGGAACACACCTTCTAATGATTTGATCACTGCATGTCTTCCAAAGGTATGGTTCATCCCATATGTAGTGTTTGGCATCACTTTTCAACTTGGCAAGTTGCGATTTGGTGAAGTGTTTGGGTATTTCTTTAGCAACCAGATAGTTTACCAAATCTGCATACCAAGGATCCTTCCCGTGCAAATGATAGAGATGCTCTTCTGGGAATGAATCTGCAATTGAAGTTTCTTCACAAGGTTGCTGGATCCGACTTAAATGATCTGCTACAAGGTTCTCTGCACCACTCTTGTCTTTAATCTCTAAATCAAATTCTTGCAACAGAAGCATCCAACGAATCAGTCTTGGCTTAGCATCTATCTTCTTCAGCAAGTATTTCAAAGCTGCATGGTCAGAGAAGACAATAACTTTAGATCCAAGCAAATAGGAGTGAAATTTATCTAATGCAAACACAATTGCCAAAAGCTCCTTCTCAGTAGTTGTGTAATTTGATTGGGTTGCATCAAGTGTGCGAGAGGCATATGCAATGACATGAGATCTCTTGCTAACTCTTTGAGACAGTACAGCACCAAGGGCATAATTAGATGCATCACACATTAATTCAAATGGAAGCGTCCAATTAGGTGGTTGAATGATGGGAGTGGTTGTCAACCGCTTCTTTAGTTCATCAAATGAATCCTTGCATGCTTGATCAAACACAAATTTGGTATCTTTTTGTAGTAGTTTAGAAAGAGGTTGTGCAATCTTGCTAAAATCCTTGATGAATCTTCTGTAAAAACCTGCATGACCAAGTAAAGAACGTACTTCTCGTACAGAAATGGGGTAAGGTAGAGAAGTAATAATGTCTATCTTGGCCTTATCAACCTCTAAACCTTTGCTAGATACCAAGTGTCCTAAGACTATACCTTCTGTTACCATGAAATGACATTTTTCAAAATTCAAAACCAGGTTAGTCTCAATGCATCTGTCCAAAACTTTAGAAAGGCTTTCTAAGCATGCATCAAAAGAAGAACCATATATAGTGAAGTCATCCATAAACACTTCCATGCAACTTTCTAAGAGATCAGAGAAAATGTTTACCATGCATCTTTGAAAGGTTCCAGGGGCATTGCATAGACCAAAGGGCATCCTTCGATAGGCAAAAGTACCAAAAGGACAAGCGAAGGTGATCTTATGCTGGTCTTCTGGGGCTATATGTATTTGAAAATAACCTGAAAAACCATCCAGAAAGCAATAGTGAGATTTTCCTGCTAATCTTTCCAAAATTTGGTCTATGAAGGGCAAATGGAAGTGATCCTTGCGAGTAGCTTGGTTAAGCTTCCTATAATCTATGCACACTCTCCAACTGTTTTGTATTCTGGTAGGGATTAGTTCATCATTATGATTTTTGACTACAGTCATGCCAGTCTTCTTAGGAACTACTTGCACCGGGCTTACCCAATCACTGTCTGAGATGGGATAGATGATACCAGCTGCCAAAAGCTTACCTACTTCTTTCTTTACCACATCTAGGATGGTTGGATTCAAACGCCTTTGTGGTTGTCTAACAGGTCTGGTGTTTTCCTCCAGCAATATCCTATGCATACAAGTAGATGGGCTAATGCCTGGAATATCAGCCAAAGTCCATCCAATTGCTTGTTTATGGCTTTTTAAGGTTTGCAACAACCTTTCTTCTTGTTGTGGTAGAAGGTTCTTTGCTACAATGACAGGAAGCTTCTCATTTTCCCCCAAATAAGCATACTTTAGATGTTCAGGCAAAGGCTTCAACTCCAAAGGAGGTGGTTGTATTATGGAAGGAAGAGATCTATCTGAGATTGAAATGTCTGCAACACTTGCATCTAACATGTCATCTTTCAACGAAGGTTGGTCTGCAGCATTAATCCTGGAACACACAATACATGGATCAAATTCATCACATGTGCAAGTAAAATTATCTAAGTAATCTAAATCAAAATCAAAAAATTCAAAAAGTAGATTGTTAATAGAATAATCATTCGCAAGAAGGTCAATGGCATCAAGTTGAAAGAGTGAATGATTCTCTATGGGATGCTTCATGGCTTCAAATATGTTGAATTGGATGATATCATCTCCAAATTCCATAGAGAGAGTCCCTGTGTGCACATCTATCTTTGTTTTTGCAGTTTTGAGGAAAGGTCTCCCTAGGATCAAGGTTGCTCTATTGATGGATGACTCATCTTCCATATCCAAAATGTAAAAGTCAGCTGGAAAGATTAGCTTATTCACTTGAACTAGCACATCTTCAAGTACTCCGGCTGGATGTGCTGTACTTCTGTTGGCTAATTGAATCACCACACCAGTTGGCTTCAGTTCTCCCAGATTCAAAGATTTATAAACTGATGAGGGCATAACATTAATGGAAGCACCTAGATCCAGCAATGCATCACCAAATGTAGAGTTTCCTATTGTGCAAGGAATGGTGAAAGTTCCTGGATCTTTACATTTCTGAGGGAGGCTGGGTTGAATTAAGGCAGAAACATTGCGTCCCACACTAATCTTCTCATCCCCTTTGAGTCTTCTCTTATGCGTGCACAAATCCTTTAGAAATTTGGCATATTTGGGAATTTGCTTGATAGCATCTAGAAGTGGTATGTTGACTTCCACTTTCCTGAAGGTATCTAGAAGCTCCTTATCCAATTCTGCATGAACATTGGGCTTGGATTGGACCATTCTATTTGGAAAAGGTAAAGATACCTTCTGATCAGCACAATTTGGGGTTTTTGTCTCATCAGATGCTTCAAGTGCAGATCGTTTATGGCAAGCTTCTTTTTGTTGATCATTCGATGTCTTATCGAAGGCTGGTGTACTTTTTTCATCAGACTTTCCCTCTGATTCAGATGGCTCATCAGAGATATCTCCAGGTGTAGAGATAAATGCTTCTTTTTGGTGTGGATTAGTCTGATTGAAGCTTTGTTACTTTAAAATTGTAGGGTCTGTCTGCACTTTCTTCCTACTTCTCAAGGTCATGGCATTCACACTTTTGGGATTTATGACAGGTTGAGAAGGTAGTTGACCAGAACCTTGAGATTTCAATTGGTTGACAGTGGTAGCCAACTGCCCAATTTGAGTTTGTAAATCCTGAATGGTAGAACTTACATTTTGTTGAAACTGAAGATTGTTGGTTGCTAATTGCTTCATCAAATCATCAAGAGAGGGTTCAGAAGCATTAGAGGGTACAGATTGCTGCATATGCTGTTGTTGTTGTTGTCTGAATGGCGGTGGTTGGTATTTATTTTGGGAGTCAGATGTTTGAATCCTTTGTTGTTGTGGAGGACCATATCTCAAGTTAGGATGGTTTCTCCAACTAGGATTGTATGTTCCAGAAGGTGGTTCAAACTTCTGTTGCTGATAATGTTGAGGATGCCTGTATTGTTGTCCTGTGCCAAAAATACCATTTACTGCAGCCTCAGGTGTCTCACTTTCTTGCAATGTTGGGCATGCATCAGTAGGATGATCTGCAGAAGTGCAGATGCCACATGTTTTGGGTTTGTCAACAACATTAAGTTGCTGTTGTTGTCCGATGGCCAACTGTCTTACGATGGAGGTTAGTTCTTCAATTCTGTTCTCCAATCGTGTATGGTCTGTCTTGGTGGTCATTTCATGGACTCCTTTAGACAAGGAATTAGTTCGAGAATTGAATTGCTGAGAATTTTCTGCCATGTTGGCAATCAAATCTCGAGCTGCTGTAGGAGTTTTGTCCATAAGTGCTCCACCACTAGCTGCATCAACCATGCTTCTGTCCATTGGCATGAGTCCTTCATAGAAATACTGAATCAGTAATTGATCACCGATTTGATGGTGTGGACAAGTGGCGCATAGTTTCTTGAATCTCTCCCAATACTCATAGAGAGTTTCTTGGGAGTTCTGTTTGATGCCGCAAATCTCTTTTCTGATAGCTGCCGTTCTGGATGCAGGGAAGAATTTCTCCAGAAATAATCTCTTCATATCATTCCAGCTTGTAACAGATGTTGGATGTAGATAGTACAACCAGTCCTTAGCTCCATCATTTAAGGAGAAAGGGAATGCCTTCAACTTGATATGATCTTCTGGAATTCCTTGTGGCTGCATTGTGGAACACACAATGTGAAATTCCTTCAAATGTTTATGAGGGTCCTCACCTGCAAGGCCATGAAACTTAGGTAGCAAATGTATTAATCCAGACTTTAGTTCAAATGGTGCATCAACATCAGGGTATTGAATACACAATGGTTGATAAGCAACATCAGGTGCAGCTAATTCTTTTAAGGTTCTATCAGCCATGTTCTTAGCAAAAGATTTAAAACTATCAAAATTTAAAGATGAAAAATCACTACTGTTACTTTCTTGATTATTACTGGATGAATGCCTTCTATGTGCTCTTTTCAAATGGTGGAATGTTCTATCAATCTCAGGATCATATGCATATAAATTTTCAGGATTGGATCGGGTCATACACAAAAAGGTGAATTCATACAGAAAATCCAAGAATGATATACCTAAAGTAAAAACAATTGTTAGAAAGATTAAAATTTTTATACAAACTCCTAAATGAGCCTAGGAAATTAAAATGGTCCCCGGCAACGGCGCCAAATTTTGACACGCTCGTCGTAAACGCGCAAAAATAATTTCTAGATTTCCCCCAAACTATTGATATAGTATAAGGTGCAACCTAGGTCATCTCACAAAGACCATTTCAAATTCTTAAGCAAATAAGGAGAAAATTAGAACAAGGGGGTTTTGTAAAGATTTGATATTGAGTTCTAAACACAAAATACAGAATGAAATTAATTTACTTAACAATTATCAACTCAAGGAATTCAGAGGCTATTTTCTTAACTAATCATTGATCACTAAAATCATGCATTGTGTTTATCAACCTAGGATCATCTGGAACCCCTAGAATGATCCTTGAATTCTCTACTGAGAAACCTCTCAGAATTTAATTGATTATGATCAACAAGATTTAGTAACCACTTAATCTTTTATCTAAACCAATTTCACAATCAGAATTCAGTTGAAGTAAGTAATAAAATGAAAACCTTCAATTCAATTACTTAATTTCTACTCTTCAAACTTTTGGAAAATGATTTACCAATCAAAAACCAATTATAAATCAATTATACATTAATCAAAATACGTCAACCGATCAAACTTTGATTAAAAGAATAAAATTGAAGAATATAGTAAACTAGAGTAGAAATCACTCAATAAGCATGTAAATAAAGATCAAGACCTCAAAGTTAAAATGAAAATAGCTTGAATCCTTGAATTGAAACTACGAACCTAGCCTTCCATGAAGGAGGCAAACTAACAACAAAGAAAGAGGCAAACTAACAACAAATAAATCCTAAGCCTTCCATGTAGGAGGCAACTAACAACAAATAAATCCTAAGCCTTTCATGTAGGAGGCAACTAACAATAAAGAAAAACTAAGCCTTCCATGTAGGAGGCAAACTAACAAGAAAGAAAACATAAGCCTTCCATGAAGGAGGAAAAACTAACAAGAAAGAAAGAAAGAAAGAAAGAAAGAAAGAAAATGGTATTGGAGTTAATCTCCAAAATGGTGTGTGTCTCCTCTTGCAAACCCTTCTATTTATAGAGGATTTTTGAGGCATCATCTTCAGAAAGTCACCAACTAGGATATTACTTTTCTACCCTTTTATTGCTTTCACATGGGCTTTGTTGAAATTGCAAAACACTTTTGAATTTTTGCCACCAATGAGCACAACAATTTTGACTTTCTTGCACCGCAATTTCGGATGTTCACATGTCCGAATTAGAGCTTGACTTCTGAACAAAAGTTGTAGCCCTGGATCTTAGCTGTCCAACAAAGTTGATTTCATCTCAATATGACTTCTATATCTCAAGATATGGCCGGATCTTTGCACACTGTTCAAATTCCACGTCAGCAACACTATCTCATCTTTTGAGATAATTTCGGAATCCTAAACATCCCATTTAGAATCTGCTCTTACTTTGTAACTATGGACACTTCTTTAAGCTTTCATTCAAGACAGATTTCATGATTTTTGGATGTCTACAACTCCTATTATGCTCAAAATACTATAATAGTGTCATTTTAATCGGGTAAGCAAAGAAATTCAATTAAACTTCATATGAACCCAAACTCATAAAATATGATAAAGATCACTTAATTGAACATATAAGAAGTCTTAATGAGATAAAAGTGAGAGATAATTATTTATGAAATCTATGCTTATCAGTATCATATAGGAAAGCATGGATTGCAAAGCAGAAAGCAATTGTCCGTGTCTTTGGTGATTGGGATAATTCTTGTGCTTTATTGCCAAGATGGTTACATCAAATGATTCAATATGCTCCTGGTTCTAGGTATAAGCTTGAGACAGAAGATGTCATTATTGGTGATCAGGTTCAAAATGGAGTAAGAAAATTCTTTCGAGTTTTCTGGTGTTTTAGACAATGTTGTGAGGCATTTAACTTTTGCAAACCGCTTATTCAAATTGATGGGACATTCCTTTATGGGAAATATAGAGGTACCTTGCTAATAGCCACAACTCAAGATGGAAACAACTCTGTACTACCTATTGTTTTTGCTATTGTTGAGGGTGAGACATTGGATGCATGAAGTTGGTTTTTAGCTTTGTTAAAAGAGTATGTTACTCAGAAGAGTGGAATATGTTTGATATCAGACAGACATCAAAGCATTAAATCAGCAGTTAATAACCCCCATTTGGGATGGCAACCTCCATATGCATATCATGTTTATTGCATCAGGCATATTGCAAGCAATTTTAATCATCGATTTAAAAACCAGAAACTCAAACAAGATTTGCTTAAATTAAGTAAGGTGATTTTATACTTTATATTTATTTAGGGACTTCATTATTATTTTGTTCATGGTTATGTGTTTTGAATGAACTGTGCAGGTTACACAACATGTAAAAAGATTTTTGACCACAAGTTAGAAGAGTTTAGAGCAACTAATGCAGACGTGACTAAGGGGATTTATAGCATATCAAAGGAGAAATGGAGTATTGCGTATGATGAAAATGGTAGACGATTTGGTCACATGACAACCAATCTAGCAGAGGCAGTTAACAAATTATTAAAAGGTGCACGAAATCTTTCAATCACAACTCTCGTTAAATGTACTTATAGCCGTTTGGTTGAATATTTTGTGCAAAGGGGTGCAAGCGCTAAGGCTGAAATGGAAAGTGGTCAACGTTTTTGTAAAAAACTGATGGATGCAATTAGGAAAAATCAAGAAGCAGCATGTTCTCATCAGGTTAGAAGATATGACATACATTTTTCGCGATTTGAGGTTGAGGAAGCTTTTAATCCAATAAGTCAACGAGGTGGGAATAAATGGTCGGTAAGGTTATCTGATCATTATTGTCAATGTGGTAAATTTCAACTGCTAAGGTATCCTTGTTCTCATGTAATAGCTGCTTGTGCGACCGTTAGTATTGACTTCTATCAATACGTTGATAATGTCTATTCACTTGAAAATATCTCTGGAGCTTACTCTTTTGATTGGTGGCCAATTGGGAATGAAAGTGATCTTCCTGATGTTGCGAACTGGGTTCTCATTCCAGATGAAGATAAGTTGAGAGTAAAGGGTAGACCAAAATCAACTCGGATAAGAAATGAAATGGATTGGGTTGAATCACAACAAAGAATCAGATGCAGCAGGTGTAAGGAGTTAGGTCATAATCAGTCTCGATGTCCTCAAAGAGAGCAAGGTTAATTATGTATGACAGCGATTCATGCCTTGTATGAAGTTAAGATATTTTAAGGTTGCTAATGATATGTATTGGAGACACATTATTACATTTTTGTGTAAGTGTAGACGTTATATTCAACTATTTAATTTCATAAATACGTCATTCCAATTTGAAAATAAGTTCCTAAAAAATTTACAAATTTCAATCTCAATTGTAATTATATATGTTCATCTAACATTATTCAGGAGTATAAAAGCCCTGTAATATATGTTCATCCTCGTAGTTCAGGAGTAAAAGCCCTGTAATATATGTTCATCCTCATAGTTCAGGAGTAAAAGTCCTGTAAAAGCCTTGTAATATATGTTCATCCTCATAGTTCAGGAGTAAAAGCCCTGTAATATATGTTAATCCTCATAGTTCAGGAGTAAAAGCCTTGTAATATATGTTAATCCTCATAGTTGAGGAGTAAAAGCCCTCTAATATATGTTCATCCTCATAGTTCAGGAATAAAAGCCCTGTAATATATGTTCATCCTCGTAGTTCAGGAGTATAAGTGATCTAATATATGTTATCCTCGTATCTCAGGAGTATAAGCGATCTAATATATGCAGCCTGATCTAACTGTGCTCCCATATGAAATGCAGCTGACAAATCTGCATTTAGATCAATGCCTTGTCCATCAAACTGGTCATGCATGTGTAGAGGATGGACATAGGCATGCATGGGAGGATCCGGCGTAACCAACGGTGCCTGGAAAGGTGAGGAAGTGTGAAAAGATGTGTTAGCATGGGATGATGATGCTCCCTCTGTGCCCTAAAAGGCTGCTAGTACTCCAAGCTCAACGTGGTCAAAAAATGTTAGCGATGGCAAGTCCGGCGAGTTAAACAGCCCAAAAGTAGTGTCAAACTATAACTCACCTGAAGTACCTACATGACCTGCATTTATTAACATCACATGAGTCACATGTTATTAAATTTACAACTAAAAATATCATAAATTGGTTAATAATGATAATACAGAGAGAGAAAGTAACAAACTAGATGCATCATGATATCTCTGGGATGGAAATGTGTACATCGAATGCCGTGAGGGTGGCACATCCTCAGTCGGGACAAAGTACTGAGCCTCCTGTCTAGATGGAAGCTAGGGAATGAGGGGTGTCACAGCAGCTGACCTCCGTCGACGTCGCTGCAAACCCTGTCTCTCGACTCTTGTGGGGTCCATATCCGCCCTCGCGTCAGATGGAGGAGCCTGTTGAGTTGGTTCAGGTGCACCGAACCTAGCCTCAACAAGGCGATCCTCAATCTTCTTCAAGAGCATGATCCTCTCCACACGACCACGAACCCTGTCTATAATATTAGCATGTGATATAGACCCATCAGCAGCAACCTCTGTAGTCAAGTAGTGTACGATCTCCAACTCATCAGCCTAAGTTTAAAGTAAACATTAAATAATTATTAAGTATAACTTAAGTGTTATAACCAAATAAGTTAAGAATTTCAAAACTTACCACGCGTCCCTTAATCGCAGCTTCTTGTGTGATCCATCGACGTGTATGTCGAATGTACCACCTCATATAATCAAAGTTGTGACTAAGAAACTCGTGTGATGGTACACCCAGACACACACGTTGATGTCTCTGCTCCCAGATGGCTAAGAAAGGGGCGAAAACTCTCCGCCAGTTCTCATTAGTCTTCCCCTTCAGTGTCATGCCATGTACATCCTCTGGCTGAGAGGGAGGTCGAGGAATATGTTGAGCCATACCGAACTGCCTCATGCATCGATCAGGTTGATGCCATTCTAATATGTTAAAACACATTAGAGGCACCACATCTATCCACATGTCAGAGCCAGCTATACAGGCATCGGGCAAATCATCGATGACCGCCCGATATGGCTCTCATGTGATCTGTATATAGAAGAAGTTAACTTAAATTAAGTTGAACATTGACCAGAAAAAATGAAGAAGTTAGATCATAAGAAGCATGAATCGAACCTGTTGTCGATCCAATGAATCGAAGATATGCCTATAATACGCGATATCATGGTGTCGGCCTGGCCTGAGGCATCCTCGTATCCATCTATAAAAGGATTGAGAATTAATTAAGACCTAACTCATAAATGTCTAAAGATTTAATTCATAACTGTTGAAGATGTTTGTTGCATACCTTGCACGTAAAGGCACACTATGATCATCATACCCAAAACATCCAGGAGATAACTTGGGAAAACGTTCCCAAGTCCATAACTGCAGCAAAGAGGTGAATCCACATATCTCCTTCTTATCGTAATCTGTGCAACCACATAGCTCACGATAAAGATATGCAAGTACTGCTCCTCCCTAACTATACTCACCACATCTATCGAAGTCCGCAATGAATGGGAGGTATCTCAAGGGAACTCTTGAACTAGAGTGGTCGCAGAGAATAACACCACAAAGCAGTCGTAGGATGTAAGCACGTGTATATCTATCAAGCTGCTCATCACTGCCCATGTGGTCATCTATGCTGGCAAAGTGCTGAAGCAGCCAACTCATCTTCAAGGAACCTCCAACAAGTTCCCGCTCAGAAGGTAAAGCCCCAAGTAACTCCTGCGCAATGGGCTTCCAAACCCTCGCAGATGTAGCACCAAAAAGAGGTTGACCATCGATAGGCAACCCCGTCAGAACCGCAACATCCTGAAGAGTGATCGTGCATTCCCCAGGCAGCATATGAAAGGTGTGCGTCTCTGGCCTCCACCTCTCAACCAATGCTTCAACTAACGAAGCATCGCCATGTAAGAAGGGTAGCTGCGATATATGAACGCTCTGAAGTGTCAGAAGAGACGCATCATCTGGTTTTGGTCAGATGATGCGTGACTGGGATGACCGACTTGAAGATTCCATACTCTACGATAAATTTGTAATTAAGTTATCTTGTTAAATGTATATGTATTTATAAATTTAATTTATAAAGTTAAATTTATATTTAAAATTTTATGTAAACCTAACCTATTTAGCCTAAATTAATCTAATTTAAATTTGAATTTTTTAAATTTTAAATTTTTTAAGTGTATTTACTAATTTCATAAATTATATAGTATTTGTTTTAAATTTCTAAACTTCAATTCCTATTTAGCCTAAATTAATCTAATTTAAATCTGAATTATTTAATTTTTTAAGTCTATTTACAAATTTTATAAATTATATAGTATTTGTATTTAATTTCTAAACTTAAATTCCTATTTTGGCTTAATTAATCTAATTTAAATATGAATTTTTTAATTTTTTAAGTCTATTTACTAATTACATAAATTATATAGTATTTGTTTTAAATTTATAAACTTCAATTCCTATTTAGCCTAAATTAATCTAATTTAAATCTGAATTTTTTAATTTTTTAATTTTTAAGTGTATTTACTAATTTCATAAATTATATAGTATTTGTTTTAAATTTCTAAACTTCAATTCCTATTTAGCCTAAATTAATATAATTTAAATCTGAATTATTTAATTTTTTAAGTCTATTTACAAATTTTATAAATTATATAGTATTTCTTTTTAATTTCTAAATTTAAATTCCTATTTTGGCTTAATTAATCTAATTTAAATATGAATTTTTTAATTTTTTAACTCTATTTACTAATTTCATAAATTATATAGTATTTGTTTTAAATTTCTAAACTTCAATTCCTATTTTGGTTTAATTAATCTAATTTAAATATGAATTTTTTAATTTTTTAAGTGTATTTACTAATTTCATAAATTATATAGTATTTGTTTCAAATTTCTAAACTTAAATTCCTATTTTCGCTTAATTAATCTAATTTAAATCTGAATTATTTAATTTTTTAAGTCTATTTACAAATTTTATAAATTATATAGTATTTGTTTTTAATTTCTAAACTTAAATTCCTATTTTGGCTTAATTAATCTAATTTAAATCTGAATTTTTTAATTTCTTAAGTGTATTTACTAATTTCATAAATTATAGAGTATTTGTTTTAAATTTATAAACTTCAATTCCTATTTAGCCTAAATTAATCTAATTTAAATATGAATTTTTTAATTTTGTAATTTTTTAAGTGTATTTACTAATTTCATAAATTATATAGTATTTTTTTAAAATTTCTAAACTTAAATTCCTATTTTCGCTTAATTAATCTAATTTAAATATGAATTATTTAATTTTTTAAGTCTATTTACAAATTTTATAAATTATATAGTATTTGTTTTTAATTTCTAAACTTAAATTCCTATTTTGGCTTAATTAATCTAATTTAAATCTGAATTTTTTAATTTTTTAAGTGTATTTACTAATTTCATAAATTATATAGTATTTGTTTTAAATTTCTAAATTTAAATTCCTATTTAGCCTAAATTAATCTAATTTAAATATGAATTTTTTAATTTTTAAGTGTATTTACTAATTTCATAAATTATATAGTATTTGTTTTAAATTTCTAAATTTAAATTCCTATTTTCGCTTAATTAATCTAATTTAAATTTGAATTATTTAATTTTTTAAGACTATTTACAAATCTTATAAATTATATAGTATTTTTTTTTAATTTCTAAACTTAAATTCCTATTTTGGCTTAATTAATCTAATTTAAATCTAAATTTTTTAATTTTTTAAGTCTATTTACTAATTTCATAAATTATATAGTATTTGTTTTAAATTTCTAAACTTCAATTCCTATTTAACCTAAATTAATCTAATTTAAATCTGAATTTTTTAATTTTTTTATTTTTTAAGTATATTTACAAATTTTATAAATTATATAGTATTTGTTTTTAATTTCTAAACTTAAATTCCTATTTGGGCTTAATTAATCTAATTTAAATCTGAATTATTTAATTTTTTAAGTGTATTTACTAATTTCATAAATTATATAGCATTTGTTTTAAATTTCTAAACTTAAATTCCTATTTAGGTTAAATTAATCTAATTTAAATCTGAATTTTTTAATTTTTTAATTTTTTAATTTTTTAAGTGTATTTACTAATTTCATAAATTATATAGTATTTGTTTTAAATTTCTAAATTTAAATTCCTATTTTCGCTTAATTAATCTAATTTAAATCTGAATTATTTAATTTTTTAAGTCTATTTACAAATTTTATAAATTATATAGTATTTGTTTTTAGTTTCTAAACTTAAATTCCTATTTTGGCTTAATTAATCTAATGTAAATCTGAATTTTTTAATTTTTTTAAGTCTATTTACTAATTTCATAAATTATATAGTATTTATTTTAAATTTCTAAACTTCAATTTCTATTTAGCCTAAATTAATCTAATTTAAATCTGAAATTTTTAATTTTTTAATATTTTAAGTGTATTTACTAATTTCATAAATTATATAGTATTTATTTTAAATTTCTAAACTTAAATTCCTATTTTGGCTTAACTAATCTAATTTAAATCTGAATTATTTAATTTTTTAAGTCTATTTACAAATTTTATAAATTATATAGTATTCGTTTTTAATTTTTAAACTTAAATTCCTATTTTGGCTTAATTAATCTAATTTAAATCTAAATTTTTTATTTTTTTAAGTCTATTTACTAATTTCATAAATTATATAGTATTTGTTTTAAATTTCTAAACTTCAATTCCTATTTAACCTAAATTAATCCAATTTAAATCTGAATTTTTTAATTTTTTAGATTTTTTAAGTCTATTTACAAATTTTATAAATTATATAGTATTTATTTTTAATTTCTAAACTTAAATTCCTATTTTGGCTTAATTAATCTAATTTAAATCTAAATTTTTTAATTTTTTAAGTTTATTTACTAATTTCATAATTTATATAGCATTTGTTTTAAATTTCTAAACTTCAATTCCTATTTAGCCTAAATTAATCTAATTTAAATTTGAATTTTTAATTTTTTTAATTTTTTAAGTGTATTTAGTAATTTCATAAATTTTATAGTATTTGTTTTAAATTTCTAAACTTAAATTTCTATTTTCGCTTAATTAATCTAATTTAATTCTGAATTATTTAATTTTTTAAGTCTATTTACAAATTTTATAAATTATATAGTATTTGTTTTTAATTTCTAAACTTAAATTCCTATTTTGGCTTAATTAATCTAATTTAAATCTGAAATTTTTAATTTTTTAAGTTTATTTATAAATTTCTTTATTTATATAGTATTGGTTTTTAATTTCTAAACTTAAATTTAGATTTAAAATTTTATGTAACCCTAACCTATTAACACTAGATTAATCTATCTTAAACTTTTATTTTTTTAAAATTTTAACTTTACTTAATAATTTTATACAATCTATATTCTTTTACATTAAATTTTTATACTTAAAATTAATATTTAACATTTTATATAAATTTATTTATCATTTTTATTTTTTAATCTTTATTTACTTAAATTTGTTTTAAATTTTATGAACTCTATAAATTTAACCCTATAACAAGAATCAATTGAATAATAAATTAAATATACAATAAATATAAATAAGGCTAACTAAATAATTAAATCATAAGCATAATTAATTAAACAATTTAATAAATTACATAAATAAATAAATAACTAAATAAAAAAATTATTTATCACATATCACATAACATATCCTACCACACTAAATTAAATTAAGTAAATCACATTTAAATAACATAAAATTAACAATTACATTTATTTATTAAATCTATTTATTATTAATTATATTTTAAACTTAACTTAAATTTTTTAATTTATATTAAAAAATAATTACAGTTTCTTTTTATTATATATATAAATATAAATAAATACATAATAATATGTAAATATATTTTTTAAACAAATAATGTTACAAATTTTTTTCAATTATTACATAATATTTTACTTCTTATATTTATAAATTTTTTAAAATATATACTGTTTTTTTTTAAATTAAATTTTTAAGCACAATTATTTTCATTATATATGTTTAAATATTTATAATTAATTGGACCAAATATTATTTTTAAAAATACTCATTTATAGTGTTTTAATATTTTTTGCCTATTTCCTTATTCTGTTTTAAAAATTTTTAAAAACTCCAATTATATTAATAAATATTATATTTCAAACAGTTTTTAATAACATATTTAACAATTTTCATTAACAAAATTTTTTAGATTTTTATTTTAAAATATTAATATTATAAATTTTGTGCAACAAATTTATTGCATTATTTAATATTATAATTATTCATATTTTTTAAAAACATATTTAACATTTTTCTGTTAAAAATATTGTTTAAATTCTGAAAATTTTAATCTATTATTTTATATATTTTAATATTTATATTAATATTTTTTTTTACTTCACAATTTTCCAATTAATTAACATTATTTTTATAACAATATTTTAATCAGATATTTACCGCTTTTTTTTTAAATAATTTTTTCACATTCTGAATTTTTAAACAAATTTTATTATAAATTTTAATATTAACATATTATTTTACGTTAAATTTTTCAAAATAATTAATATTAAATTTAAAACAAAATGTTAATAATATATTATTATATTCTTTTTATTAAATTTTTTTTAATATTCTGTATTCGTTGAAAAAAATTTGGCAGAGTCATATATTAATATATTTTTTTACTTAAAATTTTTCAAATTATTTAATATTAAATTTAAAATAAATTGTTAAAAATATATTTTTACCTTCTTTTTATTAAAATTTTTTTCACATTCTGATATTCATTAAAAAAAATAATTTTTTCGTTTTTTTATACTTTATTAATATATTTAACGCTGAAATTTTATAAAAAATAAAATATTTCTATTTTTCCCATATTATTAATATTGTAATTTTAAAATTTAATTAAGAATTTTTTTAACATTTTTTTAATTACAAACTTTCAGATAGGCAGTTTTTAATTAATTTTATATTTTTATTTAAATTTTTATTTTTTATTTTTTCTGTTACACGTATTCTTTTCTGTGGAAAAAAAATTATTTTTTATTTTTAAATATATTTCGATTGTTTTTATTACAATTTTTTTAAAAAATTTTCTTTAATTTTTTTAAATCGTGTCTTCAGTAATCCCAACTTGCCAAAACTTGCAAACGCCAGCACATTTTCTCAGCAACAAAAGGCAGAATATCCACATGCAGAGAAGGGAACATGTGGACCACAAAACTGGTCGCAGTTCCTTATTTAAAAGAGAAGAAACATTTAACTCTTTTTATCCTGTGACGCATAAATTTATGCGTCATACATCCCAACAAGCACTATTTCAAACCTTTAATGTATAAATTTATGCGTGGATAAAATATTGTTTTTTTGAAAATCTGTGACGCATAGATCTATGTGTCACAGGATAAAATATATTATTTTTAAAAAGATATGACGTATCATAGACTGTAGCGTATAAATTTATGCGTCACAGGATTTTAAATATAAAACTCTAACGTGTGACGCACTACATCCTACTACGCATAAATTTATGTGTCATAATCACTGTTTACACCTTATATTGATAAATATTCTTTTTTAACCTAGATTCGTATATATATATATATATATATATATATATATTTAAATCTAGTAAAAAAGCCAGATAAAAGAGGAGCATAAAAGATGTGGCCGAACACTTTTCATGCAGAAATTATAATATATACTTGAAAAGTATGATTTATTATCCAATAAATTAATATTTAAAAACAGGTTACATAATATAATCATGCAATCCATAGATATGTTTTCATTAGATTCCGTCTAATACTTTCATAAATTTCTCCTTCTCATGGATTTGTAGTATAGGACGAAGGTGAAAGAGTGAAGCTATTCCTTCTATTTATTTGAAGGAAGCTATTCCCTCAAGTAAAATTATACAATAAATAAAATTAGAATTAGTAATGTAGATTTTTTTAATATTATTATTTAATTATATATTAAAATAATTTTTTAATATATATTAATTTAAATTTATTTAATAAAATATTAAACTTCTTTTAAATTTTATGAATATAATCTATATAATAAAATATATAAATTTAATAATTAGAGGAATACAATTCAACCGTTAATATATTCAACAAAATAATTTATATTTAAAATAAATTAATTTCTCTTTATTTTTTATATATATATAAGTTAATACATTTTCATTTTCAATATTTTACTTTTAAAATATGTATTTACTACACATAAATTTATTTTTTAATATTTTTACATTAAAATACTTTATTAATATACATTAAAGCATAAATTATTAATATAGATATTATTAGTTTATAGTAACAATTTAATATATTATACTAATAAATAATTTTGTTATTATAAAATTTTAACTTATACTCTTAATATATCATGGTAAAATAAAATTATTATGTATTAATATTTTAATATTTATTAGCTTTATTAATATTTTTAACAAAAATTAAAATTTTAAATATAAATATTATAAATTTATGTTAATAATAAAATATTTTATTCTAACAATTAATTTTATTAGTATCAATATATTAAATATTAATATAATATATTATTTATTAGTATAGAATTTCAAAATTTATACTAATTACTAATTTAATTTTATTAAAAAAATTTATATTAATAAAAATTATTTAATGTTTAATAAATTTTTATTAATAAATTAATTTATTTGTAGTGCATTAAATATTGTCTTTCAACAAAAAAAAAATATTTTTAAAATGATTTATTGAAACTGGATAAAAATGAAATTATTTATTGTTTTGAGATGAATTTTATCACACGGCAGAGAATCTGATTATTTTAATATAAATATATAGTTTATATACAGTGCGATACGTTCTGAAAATAATATATATATATATATATATATATATATATATATATATATATATATTTGTCTCACATTACTAACGAGCAAAACATGAAAATTACTGAAAAAGATGTACGTCTGCGGTCTGCGCAATTTGTTTTATACAAATAATTATAAAAAAACTAAAAACTATTCCTCACATCTTTCTTGAAAGAGACTGAAATAGAAAAAAATAAATATAAAAATAACGTTTCAACAATTGAACAAGATTATAGTGATTTCGACTAAAGACTAAAAAATATCAAATTTCACATTAATTTTCAACGAGAATAAATTAAAAAAATTGAAACAAATAAATAAAGTCAGTATAGCCTAAAAAACATTAAACTGGGTTCTAGAAATTTTGACAGATTATAATGGAAGATAGTGGGAACAGTACTTTCTCTAATATGTTAAATTTGTTCAGAAAGAAATATCTTGTAGAAAATTTAAGTGTCTTTGTCATTGTTATTTTATATATATAAAATTTTATTATACTTTGATCGATACTTTTTATTGTGTACATGTTTGGAATATAATTATCTTTTAAGTAATATACTTCTTTTAGAAAAATCAATAAATTTTAATTATGAATTTATCAATATACGTTCTTATTATATGTATAAAAATAAAAATATATTTATCAAATATTTTTAATAATTAAATAATTTTTTTAAATTTTAAGATATCTAATTTTTTTATTAAATAGGTATTAGTTTTAATTTTAAAATATATCAATCATAAAAAACCTATTATTACCATTTACCAGTAATCCAGTATCGCAAGTATTTTCAACGATTCTTGCGGTGTTGGACTTTATATTTTTTTTTAGTATTTTGTCGAGCTGTTGAACGCTATACTTATATTTTTTTTTTCAATTTTTATTTTAGTCTCACATGTAAAGTGTGCAAGATATAATTTTTTTTAATTTTTAACATTATTTGTGTAGACCAAACGCAACTTTTTTAGAATTTTTTAAAATCTTGTCTACTAGTGATGCGAGACATGCATGTTTTTTTTTTATTTTTTTTTATTTTTATGAGTGATACATGTTTATACTAAAATAATAAAATTATCTTTCACATGATAAAAATTATTTTAAATTAATAAATAATTTTATTTATATTCCATTATTATAAATAATTTTAAAAAAATTATATTTTAACAAAAATTTAAATGGTATTAATATAAAATATTATTTACTAATATAAATCTTTAAATACTATATTAACAATTATTTTTGTTAAACAAGTTTATATTAATAAAAACTGTTTTTACGCTTAATAAATTTTGTTTGTTAGCAAATTATAAATTTTTGTAGTCATTGTTTATGTTTTGAAATTCACATTATATTTTATCGTGTTTTTAAAACATAAGTTACGTAATTATTATAATGTAAATAAAGATTAATTTTAATGTATTATCTCACTAAAAAGAATATTTTATATTTATATTCAATATTATGTTATTATATTATTTAACAAATTTAATATAACATATCTTTAATTTGGATTTAATATTTATAAAATATTTTTATTAATTTTAAAATAAATTATATTATTAACGTCATATACATTAACTTTTACTTCAAAAAATATTTTGAGATATATGTCATTAAGAATGAAAAAAAATTGAACATAATAAAATTACTTTAAAAATTTAAATTTAATCTATTTAAAAAGTTATGATGTTGAGTTTAAATTTGTTATTTTCTATAGAATTTTTTTTTCAATACTTAGTTTATTTTAAAATACGCAATATCTACAAATTTACAATATAAAAAAATTAATAAATAAATTTAAAATTTATATAAATAATTAATTATTAAAAAATTTTAACTTTAAAGTTTATAAGATAAAATATTTATAACTTTATAAATTTTAACTATATAATTTTAAAATGTATTTATTAAATGTTAATTATATATAAATATAATAATAATATATAAAAATTATAAATTTTCAATCTAGATTAACTTCTATTTCTACTTACATGTTATATGATAAAAAACAACTGTAACAATCATTTTTAGAATATTTTAAATTTATAAGATTTAAAGTTAATAAATATATATTATATCATCATTAAATGATAATAAAACTATTTTATGAAATATATAAAATTTATAGAATTAAAATTAATAATTTTAAAAAAATTAAATTCAACGATATTTACAATAATAAAAATATATTTTCCTTAAATTTTTAAATAAAATAAAATGTGAAATAAGGATGGATGATTGGTCAACAAAAAGGTTAGATTCACACGGTGGTATTATTGGTATTTAAAGAGAGGTGAGAAGAGAGTTGACAATGTGAATTGATGAGTTCCAATATATTTTTATTAGAGATGCGCCAGATCACAAAACAGCTGTGACATGAACATAATAATGGTTTGAACTTTGACCAGTGAAATATAATTTTCTCTTCTATAAGTTTTGTATGAGTGATATCAATTTTTTAAAAATATAAATATTCTAATTAAATTTTTCAAAACATGGACAAATTAATCGATATTTTTAAACGAGAAAATTAGTTTTTTTTAATCTGCTTAATAACACTAATACTTTTATCTTTTAAATTTTAAACATTAACTTGACTTATTTTATTTTTTAATTATTAAGAAAAAATGATTTTAACTTATAACTTGTTCGACATCAAATCAAATCTAAATCTGTACCAAAAAAGAAAATCAAATCTAAATCATAAAATCAATTTACCAAAACGAAACTAGAATTTGTCTGAAGCTGAACTGATTCAAATCCAGCCTACCCTACAACAGTGTCTCATCCAACGGCTCACATTTGAGGATCTAGACCACACAATAGTCAGATACACCGACCCTATTTAAAATTTATTTCAAGGTAGAAAATAAGAAACAGGACCACATCAACCCCACTTTAGGCTTACATCATTTTATTTATTTATTTTATTATACCACTTGCTTGGCATAAACTCATTCTTTATACTTAATTCAACGTCTTAAGCAGTCACGTTTCACTACATTATAGTTTTAAATCTGTTTGTTGGGATGTTTTAACATGCTTACTGACAACAATAGTTACAATGATTTTTTTGATGCTTAATGTTTGAAGAGACGTGGGTTCTACTTAAAATATCATGAGATTGTTGGTGTATAATGTAGTTTTTGGCAAGTACATCTAGTGGTTAGCACAGTAGAAAGAAAAATTATAAAAGAAAAAAGAGTTATTGGGACTTTGTTTTTGTATATATCTTAAACTTTTTCCATTTTTTTTAAATTCTCTCTTTACTGCGCTTAAGGCCATGGGTCATGCAGACCTGTCCCCTCTGGCACGGGAATAGTTTTGTCAATTTTCAAATAAATTACTCTCTCTGAAAAGTGGGGGATGGATGACATTGGTTTAAAAGGTTATCATTACTATTTTTAATTTTGAAAAATAATTTTTATTTTATCTTTTTTGTATTTAATAAATAATATTTTTATCTTTTAAAGATAAGAATAATAATTATTCTTTATTGTTTAGAGACTAATTTTTGTAAATTTATTCCAACTAAAATAGCAATTTACTCTTAATTTTTGGATAAAATCACAAAGCCTGTTTATTAATCAAAACTACAAATAAACTCCATGTACTGTGTAATTATGAATTTTTCTCAACACAAAATGAGTGAACTTCAGCATTATTTATATTTTTCCTAAAATTTTATATCTTCATTTCCCATGTGTGAAGTCGTTGAAAGGTGGAGTTCAGCATTAATGCAGAAGACTCAACTCTCAAGAGTCAAGAACACTTAAATCTCAACCCAACTCCTTTGTCTCTACCAAAAAAATCCAATCTTGTCGTAGTTTCTGTATCAGTGTCCTTCTGGGGTAGCCTCCATCAATGGAAGAAGAAAGGCATCAATTGATAGTACATGATCATGAAGAAGAGGATGAAGAAATGGAAGATGGTGCTTTGAAGAGAAGGGAACATCTGTCACATGGGAAAGGCAATCTTGTTACAGATGTAGTAGCATCCTCTTCTTCCTCTTCTCTTACTAGCAATGGTAGTGAGCATAGTAATGGAGTTTGTTCAGTGGTCACAGACCCAGATATGTCTCCTGTTCTGGAAGAGGAAGAAGTTGTTGAGATAGGGAATGTTGGTGAAAGTTGCAACCATGTTAACGATGCTAAAGTGGATAATGAAGCTGTTGGTCTTGGACTAGTGACTGAATTTGCAGGAGCAGCAACAAATGGAGAGGCCATAACTGGTGCTACCTTTAGTGGTGCTGTGTCACAGAATAAGAACAGTGTTTACTTTGACAAACAACAAGGTACCTCACTACCTCTCTCTTTCTCTCGGGTTTCTTTTTTTGTTTTGTACTATAGCATCCTATTTGGGAAAAATGATCAGTTTGTTGGTTAGTAGAAAACTGTTCTCTTTTGGCCTCTTAAATTTTTTGATACATTTTTCTGGAATTCACAGTTTTGTGTGTTTGTTGTTGCACTACTCTCATTGCAATTACTTTTCTTCAAATTAAGTTACCAAGTGTAGTGAGAATTGTAATGTGTATTAGTCCTAGTTTAGTTGTTCTGGATGTTTTCAAGCTGTTGATTTACATAAGTCCTTGTTCGGGTAGTTGAAGATAGGTCTTAATCCAAATTGGTGTTCCAGACCTCAAAAATAGTCTTTCTTAGTTTGTTTCATGAGTACCACTAACATGTGAACAAAGATAATCTCCCATATATACATTAATTAACTGGAACTAACCCAAAAAATAGGACAGATATTCTGCTCAACTAAAGTCATCTTCTATCAAATTTCTAGGAGTTAGTTTTCCTTTTCTGATGTTTAGTAAACATGTCACTTTTTTATGCCTGAAGGAATGTGGAAATGTCACCACTGCGCATGGACCAAGCGATTTGACAGTCCTTGGACTGTGCCCATTTGGAATCTTAAGGGTTATCCAGATTTGCTGATGAATATCAAAACCATGAGTCAACATGGACCATGTTTTATTTGTGAAACTAAAGGTCAGTAGATGCCAAAATTCTAGAACACATTAGCAGTTCTGACCAGTGTAGTTGAACAACCTTTCAACGGGATGGATTCTCAATACTGATTTGTAAGACCATGAAATGTAAACTTGCTGGATGAAGTTGTAACAGTTAATTTTACTTTGTTGGCTTTAAAAGTTTAGTGTTCTTTGAATGTCAATATGGAAACAAGATCCATTCTTGTTCCATGTTTCTATATATGTAACTTTTGACATTGTTTTGGAGATGTTCAGCCATAAGGTGATTTTTATTTATTTTAACTATTCTTTTGGTTAGTAGCTAATAGTCATATCTTTGAAACTCATTTTAGGTGTTTATAATTATGCGCCATGGTATTGAAATGGTTATATGTGCCATGCTTGCAGATGATGAAGTGAATGGACTTAATGGAGTTCAAAACGGTGATGCTTATAGGTTGGTCCATTCAACAAATCTGGGGGAGAGAGAATTCGATATACAAGTGGATCAGTCAGTTATTCAAAATAGTCTATGCAGCGAAATTGTGAATCAGTGTAAGAAAACTGTGGATGACAAGCTCCCTCACAGGTCAGAATTATACCATTTACATAATTCACCTGAAATATCAGCTACAGCTGTTACGGGTTTTCATGAAGAAACTAGTACAAAGGAAGGTCCTAACTTGAAAAAAGAGATTGACCAACAACTGGAAGAATTTGACGTTGAGGCAGTATTAGCAAAACAAGAGACACATGACTTGTTCTGTCCTAATTGCAATTCTTGCATTACTAAAAGGGTTATCCTCAAGAAAAGAAAAAGGAACATTCGTCATTTAGACACCAAAGCCAAACGTGATAAGTTGGAGACTATAGTTAGCTCAGAATTGGTTGATAGTTCTGCACAAACTGAAGCCAACCAATGTGATCGTGCAAATGTAACCTCTGATATTGTTAGTCCAGAGCCACCTGCTGATAATAATCATCCTGATAGACAGCCAGAAGTATTCAGATGTTTATCATGCTTCAGCTTCTTTATTCCTAGTGGTAAGTGGGATACCTTTTTTGTGAAAAAAAACATAGTGTAGTCTAGTTTTATTCATACTTCATTGGCTGGAAGGAAATAATGACACTGAACTTTCTTCAGCTTAGTGACTTAAAGCAGCAATTTCAAGGAAGCTTTATTGTTAATGAATAGGTATAAAATATGCCATTTAAGGAGATCTGATTATGAATATTAAACATGCATGTTTTATTGTTTTTTGATATGCTTGAAGATCTTTGTCAAGTACCAACCGAAACTTAAGTTTAAGCTGTTAGGTGAATGCCTACGAGTTTTTTATATCCCTAAAAATTATGATCCCAACTTTTGTACATAAATTACTTTTCTGCAGACTAGAAGTTTTCATTTGACATATTCTGATTGATCTGTGATGATTATGTGCTTGTCATCTATGTGAACTTAATAATCTTGTTAATTTGGACAGGAAAATGTTTCAATCTGTTCCGTAATTTTGGTGGTGCCAGCAAGAGTGAAAGTGCAGAAAATCCTTCAAGTATACCTGCAAACAATTTGCAAAATCCTTCAAATCTACCAGGCTCCGATGGAAATTGGTTCATATCTCTTATTACATCGAAGAAGGGGAAAAAACCTAGTAAGCAAGTTTCTTCTTTTAAGAAAAAAAATTTATTATATAGATACTTCTTAGAGAAGTCGCTTTAACAGTGATGCTTATTTGAAGATTGCTCCCCCCCCCCCCCCCAAAGGGGTGGTCCGCAGGTTTTCCACCCTAACTGTGCCACTGTTAGCATTGTTTTGGAGTTTCAATCCATTTCTTGTTTGAGGTCTGCAATTATAGTATTTTGTCACTGTTGTTTGTGAAGAAGTTTTTACAATGGAAAATGGATTACATTCCTTGAGACTTCTATATAATGCTTATTTAAATATGATATTTGAGCTAACTGAAAATTTTGTTTCAAGAAGCATTGATTTACTCCCTTTTTGAATCTCCTAAGTTTCTCATATTTTCCTTTCCAATACTTTGTTTAATAGATGAGCCATATGAAATGTAAATTGAGAAATACAGGAAATCATGCTCTTAGCTTACAGTGAATTTTGCTAAAAATTGAAGCTATTTATTATGAAACCTTTCTGTCTCCAATTTGCCCATTTTCTTGAATAATTATGTAGGTGATGTGTCCCTTGAACATTCTAGAACTGGTTCTGCTGAGCAGCATCACTCAAGATCAATTACTTCAAATGAGCTAACCTCTGAAATTGGTCATCCAGAAGCTCCAGTTGCAGATACATCTACAATTAACA
The DNA here is from genome assembly GCA_037954105.1 of Canavalia gladiata. Taxonomy (NCBI): domain Eukaryota; kingdom Viridiplantae; phylum Streptophyta; class Magnoliopsida; order Fabales; family Fabaceae; genus Canavalia; species Canavalia gladiata. The sequence continues at coordinate 37,803,321 of CM075664.1, read as the reverse complement.
ATGTAAAACCAAGACCAGATATTAATAATGGACATGGAGGGATGAATTCTCTGATTTCATCAACCGTAAGTCAATAAAGATTGAACCATGTGTAGAAAATGACATCAAATCCCATAGGGTTTCAAGAAATGAGCCTTCAGCTTACCAAAAATGTCTTGACTCATTGTTTCAGAATGATTTGTCATCTATACAATCTCATACCAAGAGTGCTGGTGATGTGATGAATGGAGCGCTGAAGGTTGGACAGGATTTTATAGATTCTTCAGCAAAGGAACAACTACTGGCTGGAAACCTGATGACCAAGGGGGGAGAGAAAAAGAATACTTCAGTAGATATAATAAAGACAAGTATGATTGAAATTTAAAAATGATAATTCCTTGAGTTTTGGTTTTAATACCAGTTCTTTCAAAACAGAATCTAGCAACATCATACACTTTATTGTGCATTATGAATATAGCAATAGAAATATGCTATCTGTCTTGAAAGGTTGTTCCATATTAATAAAGAAGGTATACTACCACTGGCTCAATTATTTGAAGGCTAGTTACTTTCAAATAAACCATGATATAAAAAAAAGGCCAAGATTTATGGTTATATGCTATAATTGTTTTTCCTCTAATTTTAGCAAAATTAACATGATAAAACTCCCAACCTGCATAATTTTCTTTCATTTTTTTTATTGAATTATGCATGTCTACCTTTAAACTTGTACAAAGCAGCTTGCACAGTTCTACAAGATAAATGAAAATATGAAATGTTTGTGCACATATTAATTACATAATGTACATTTTTATATTTTGATATATTATTTATTCCAACAATTCATTTCTTGCTCACTTTTCCAAATCATCTCAAGCAGATAATGTTGAAGTTATGTCCTCAATAAGCTTTCCTGATGAGAAGGTTTCCAAATATGAGAATGTTCTTCGAGTTGATGCTGCTACAACTGAAACACTTGTTAGTGCTGGAGAAACTGCTAAAGATGCCATCCTGAATCCTTATGAAGGGGAACCTGAATTTCTTGTTTCTTCAACTGTAGGGTCTCCAGTCTTTGAGGTGTCACTCAAAGACGTGGACAAGACACCAGAAATTGTTAAGAATAGTTTTTCCTCTTTGGGACAGGGAGAACAATCACCAATTCAATCTTTTGCAAGTGCAATACTCCCAAATGATGTAACCAATAATAAACAAAATTCTGGACTAGATGCTATCTTTCCGACGAAACTAGATGTTACATTAATTGACAAAGTGCAAAAGGATATTGACAAGAAAATATATCCTTCTACCAGAAAAGAAAATGAAGGTATGTGCATGAAATGAATATCACCAGCATACATTAAGACTTGCTTCACCTCACTTGTAGATTTTTTTTCAAAAAGAAATCTTGCAGGTTTGCATTTGTGTTAATCGGAGTTATTATTGTGGTACAGGTGGTGATGTGATAGTTGTTGTAGAGGGAGATGCAGTTAAATCCTCAACATCTGAAACATTGGATAATACTCCTGTTGAAGGTGTTACTATGACAGAAGCACATACTCAAGTACAAATTAGTGAACCATCTAGAGATGAAGTTGGTGAACCTCAAGGATGGGAAATAGTTAAAAGCATTGTGTATGGTGGTTTAATTGAGTCAATCACAAGCCTAGGAATTGTGTCATCTGCAGTTAGTTCGGGTGCTACCCCTTGTAAGTATTCTCTCTCTTCCTTTGGGGGATTGAGTGGGCCCCTTTTAAGAGTGAAGATCAGTTAATTGGATAAGGCGTATATAATTAGGAGTGGAAATAGGTTAAGCTAAAAAGTCTAGCTTGGCTAAAATGCCTACTTAGTAATGATGCCTTTAAAATAGGTTGGTGAAACCTACATTTAACTTGGCTAGCCAACTTTAAGGTTTTAAATAGGCTAACAAATATATAATTTCAAGGTATTGTAGAAAAATTTAATATAGTAAAAATAAAAATAATATCATTGTTATTACATTATTTATATTTACGTAAATAGGACACTTTATTAAGCTTAATAGGCCTTTTGGATGATCTAAAACCTTGCCTTTTAGTTAAACAAGGTTTAAAAAAATCTTTGGTCTATTAAGCTTAATAGGCTTTTTGGATGACCTAAGCCTAGCCTTTTAGTTAACCAAGCTTTCAAAAACTCTTTGGCGTAGCTGAGTAAATTGGCCTAGACCAATCCATAGGCCCCTAACAAAATTTGAAGAATAAAATTATTACATGTATTTCACTAGATTTGAATTTCCTTTTCCTCATGGGAGAAGGTGCTTAAGAGGTCTTAATTTGAAATATAAAATGTGAAGTACCTTGTGATAGATGTAAAGAGATTCATGTCTTATTTCAAATCAATTGCATGGTTATCTTGCTTATGGTACTTGAAGCAAATTTTATAACTTTAAGCACACATGAAGTTTTTCACCTGATTGGTGCAACTTTTTTTAAACCAATTTGATGTTATTTGAAATTTAATTCCTAGAGTGTTGTAATTGGTGTAGAAGTTTTTTTGTTAATATTTTTTGGCTAAGTTGTGGATACCAAATACTACTTATACACATGCTTAATTTTTAATATTACTTAACATAAAATCAAATGCATGAGGCATGAGTTACTGAGGTTTCTTTTCTGTCTTTTAATGAAGAAGACATAGGTGTGGATCTTGACTTGTACTAAAGTTACTGTGGTTATAATTCATTCAATTCTCACCTATGATTTCTGTGAAATATCATGCATATGACTTCATACAAGTGATACTAAAAAATTAATTTGTGCTTGGTGTCCCCAACTATGCTAAAAAATATATAAAGATGAAAGGGTCATGGGTGAGACCATCAACTTTATACAAACTAGATATCAACCTAAGCTATGTCTTGCACAGGCAAGAGAAACTAAATGGTTTTAAATTTCTTAATGAGTAGAGTTGGAGCTAAAAAAAAAACTAGAAGGAGTTTCTTTCATCATGATCTATAAAGACTCCAAAAAAATCAGCATAAATTAAATTGGCTAGAGCAAGAGAAAGACTATCTAATTCTTAATAGTTCATGTCCAACTCTAAGCTTTTATTGGTCTATCATTCTTAGAGGTGGAGTTAGGCGGAAATTTAAAAAAAAAAACTCAAACAATTAAGAGGAATGTAACTTATGTTATGAATAATCTCGAACAATAAAGATGGGCTCAGCGCACATATTTCCTTCCCAAAGGGTGTGGCAAAAAAAGATATTCGATTTGAAAGTAATTATTTTTATATATTTGGTCTAATTCTATGTGTAATTTTTTATTTAAAAAATGTGTACATTAGGTAAAATTTTATTGGGTTTGCAACAATGGTAATGATGAGCAAGGATAGTCTAAAATCAATTATCTAAATATTTTTCTCTTGGTACTTATTTTATCATTCTTAGACATGGATTTAGGTGGAAATGTAAAACAACAAAAATAATAAATAGTTAAAAGAAATGTAACATGTGTTAAGAATTAACTCAAACATTAAGGTAGCCTAAACATGGGATTTATCTTTAGAGAAGAAAAGATTCAAGGAAAAGTTAGCATTTGCTGAGAAGCTAACAAGATGTGGCAATCAAAGAGAATTTTATGTTGCTAACATGTTAATTATATAGCTTGTGCTTTAGACTACATGCTATAAATAGATTACACTATTTTGAAAAATATGAACACCAGAGCTGCAGCAGCAGGCTGGTAAAAAATTCCATACCTGTAGTCACCACATTAATGATCAGATCTTCCTTAAAGCATGTCCTTTGTTCGATAGTATAGAAGATACCCAAGTGTATTTGTTGGACTTAAAAAAGTTCTGATTTTGTACGGAATCATATATGCTTATTAATCAAATCTTTCTGTCTTAGCAGTTTCTTGGTCCTTAAAGTAGTTTTACTTTAATATAGAATTGTCTCTATCTCCTGCTTTTGTGAGAAAGTTTGCTAAATTGCTAGAATTAATATCTATACATCTGAGGTTGATTTCAAATTTGCACTATTTTATTTTGTATCTTAAAAGATGAAATTTTAGTTGATGACAAGTTAATTTTCTGATCTTATGTTTGTTGTAGTGAATATTATAGCATTGGGATTTGCAAATATCATTGGTGGACTCTTCATCCTTGGTCATAATGTGAGTGGCTTCCCTGTACTGCTCAATCTCAATTACAAATTGTATCATTATGTCTCTGTGGCATTCAGATTTCTTGCATGAAAAAATATAGTTGAAATATCACGTTGAGATAGTCTTATTCAGAATGGAAGTAGGAATGACTAATATGATATGTAAAGTTTAAACATCTTGGTGTATATGTTTTGTCTCTCATACCATAACAACATCATTTCATGCTAGGATGACTTAATTTAAATGTTCTAATTGGTTTTTTCTAGAACTAATTCCTTGAACAAAAGACAAAAATTTTACTAAGTCTTTTTTTCTTTTCCCAGCTTATTGACTTGAAAAATGATAACTCTGGAGGGGATCAAATGCAAATGAATGCACAGGATCGGTATCAAGAATTACTGGGACGGAGAGCAAACTTCTTGCTTCATGTTGTTGTAGCTGTTTTATCATTCCTAATATTTGGTTCTATACCCCTTATTATATATGGTCTCTTGATTAATAAGAATTACTATGCTGAAGTTAAGCTTGCAGTAGTAGCAGCCACTTCTGTTGTGTGCATCATTCTACTTGCTATTGGGAAAGTTTACACAAACAGACCACCCAAATCCTATGTTAAAACTGTATCATACTATGTTACATTGGCAGTTGCAGCCTCAGGAATCTCTTACATAGGAGGCAGCCTAATCAAGGATCTCCTAGAGAAACTCAATCACTCAGAGTCAGGTTTTGCTATTACCATGCCTACATCAGACACAAGTATGAAATCAACATGGATGTCTCTCTGAAGTCTGAAGTAATAGGGAGTAGGATTTTTGGGAGTTTGAGCTTCTTCTTATGCGGATCTTCGAAGGTAGTCCCTAGAGGAACTTGGTTAAAATAAATATATTTGTAGGAAGACATGAAGGTTTAAGCAACCTTTTTCATTTTATGTTTTCTTTTCTTTGCCCAAAAATTCTTGGTTTTGTATTATCAAAATGGAAATAAAAAAAAAATAGAATTCAATAAAATCATTGCATTCCATCTTTGTTCCAAGTTGTGATTTGTGAACAGTTCTCTTATGCTGCTTATCCAATGACATAACATGTTGCAACAACTAAGATATATATATAGTTTATGGGAAAGGTGTGATACATAAATATAACGTCTCCAGGTGAAAAATATATGATGAAAAATTTTAATGCAAGTAGAGATATCATTCTTGGACACAGGTATAAGCTTAAATGGGGAAGGGGGAGGTCCCAGAAATTTTCCTTTTTAAAAATCTTTTCTGCTGTACTAACTTCCAGAATGTACAGTATCAACTACGGTTATTTACACCTACAAGAGGTTTTTGCGTCTGTTGAAGCATTAAGTGTCAAAATCCTTACTATTGTTCATAAGCACAACAAAACGTTCCAAGAAATAAACAGCATTAAAAGTTAAAACTATAATTTAGTGGAAACGTGACAGCTAGAAACGTTGAACTTGAAGAATGATTTTAGGCCAAGAAAGTACCATAACAGAATGAAGGAAGCTTAAAGTGGAGTTCACACTGTATTGCTTCTAAAATGAGTAGGTCACTATTTTAATCTCCAACTTTATAACCTTTTTGTTTTAGTTTTGTTCTTAATTTCTACATTTATCTATTTTAGTTTTAAATTTGTCAAACACTTTTGAAAATTGTAAACTGAAATGTTGTAATTTAAAAGTTAAGAACTAAAAAATGTTAAGAAATTAATGACTAAAATGAAGGTTTAATTTTTCCAAAATTCTTTGAAATGAATTTTATATGAAATTAACACATTTGACTAAGGTATGATCCAAATCCTCCAGAGTGAATCATTGGATGAGGCAAAATTAAGATAAACGTGTGAATTTTTTTATTTTTTTTTGTGCACAATGAAAGTAACAGAGTTGGAATCAACAATCTCATCCTAAGAAAGTTTGATTGTTCTTTAATAAACTGAAATTATTAGTTATTATTATTATTAACAAATAGAGTTAATTTTAGAGGATGAAAATTTTAGTTTTTCCAACACAAAATAATTATTTTAAATTCAATTTTTAGCATTAAGTTTTAAATTAATTCACCTGAGGTATTTACAGATTCAATATTCTGAGACAGAAGCATTGCCTGACTCAATTTGTAGCTTGCAAAAGTTGGAAATCTTGAAACTAATGGATTGTGATAATCTGTCTACCAGCACACTTGAGCTGCTTGCAAAAACTCAGACATTTTGTTGTTTATAATTGGAAATTTATCTTGTTGAGTGAATACATAGTCAGTCCAGAGCAAGTGCACAGCTTGGGAGAGTTACAGCACTTCAAAGCTTGGAGGAAAAGTGTGCATTAAAGGCTTAGAAGATGTTACAAGTTCAGATGAAGCTCAAGGGGCCAATTTGGTGGGAAAGAAAGACTTACAGGAATTATGCTTGGTATGGTACACCCAAATCTTTAAACGACCTTCCCTTGCTACTAATGTTGAACAAGAACAAGTAATTGAAATGCTTCAACCCCATTCAAATCTCAAGATGTTAAGAATAGAATTATATAAAGGATTAAACATGCCAAGGTGGATGGGATTTCTGAGTAGTTTGGATACTCTTGATCTTCTTGGCTGTAATAGTTGCATGCAACTTCCATCATTTGGTAGATTACCATGTTTAAGAAAGCTTACAGTTCATCCATTTTTGTGATAAGCTTGGGTGCTTATCACAGCGTTGGAAAGGTCTATCATCTCACTTCACTGGAGGTTCTGCATATTCAAGGTTGTCCAGCATTGATTGAATGGTGTAAAGAGGGAACAAGGGAGGATTGGGATTAAGATAGCGCATGTTCCAACATCTTCATGTTCTCCAATTGTCAATTTCTCCATCCCCTCCTATTTGTTCCTGAGTCTTCACTTGTTAATTTCACTGGTCGATGTGTGCATGGAGAGAATCATCCTCTATTGAAACAAAGGTTTGTTAATTTCATACATTTAATCTCATAGGTTGATAATTATCTCATTTTTTTTCTTAATGTTTTTGGCATCAGTGAATTCTAGCTGTCGGTTGATTCAATTTAAATCCAATTTCTGCAATCTGAAAATGGATACTATTACAAGAAATACTCTAAGTAGTATAACATAACTTAAGTTGCAAAAAATATTTATGTTATTTGAAAACAAAATCATAACATAACTTCTAGAGTGAAGTAGCATTTCAAAAGAAATATTTGAAGCTCATTTTTTCTAAGCTAAGAATTTCAAATAAACTATCTTTGAGACAAAAAAATATTGCAATGATTTTATCTTACTTATTTACTTTCTTTCAGGCCACAATCCTTTTCAGTATCACATGTTATTCTCCCACTTTATGTATGCGTTCAAGTTTTGAAGCCTTACATTCGGTTTACCAATAACGTATATATTAACAATATTAACTATTTTTATTTTTTAAATTGGCTATGCTATCTTTATAGTTAAATGTACAGATCAATTCAGCCTGTTGAGCTGGTATATATTAACCCATTATAAACAGATTGGATCAGATTAGCAAAATAAATAAGTTAGAAAAAATGATAGTTTATGTTTAGTCTAATTTGATTTACAGGTTAATGAACTAACCTATTTAAGCTGTTTAATTATTAAAATATATAAAATTATTTTAAAAATAATAAATAAATAAAATAAATGAATTTTAATTTTTAATAAAAGAAAATTTGATCCACGAACTAATTCATTAATCCAAAAGTTCAATTCTCTCAACATGTGGATCAAACATACCAGATTAAAAAATTCACACTTAAATGGATTACAAATTTTATCTGTTCAAATTTATCTAACCTACAGATTTAGACATCAACTTGTGAAAATTTGAACCCATAAATTTAATTTTATTTCTATTCATATATAAAGAAATTTATAAGTTTTATTTGTTTATTTTACTTTTATTTGATCAGATAAATTTGTCTAACGTAACCTTAGACATATTTTTGCCTTTGTCTTATGATATGTACTCTCATTTCCTAACTTACCCTGTAAGTTAAAAGATATAACTTCCCTCACATGTCCAAAGATAAGCATTAAAAACTATCCAAACATATTAAATACTTTCAACATAACCTCAAACATTTATTTTCCAAGAAATCTTCCTCTGATACTAAAAGTGTAAAGATAATTTGGATAGAATATATTCTTGAACCTAAATGAAATAGATGCTGATCAGGAATGAGAGAAGAAAAAGAATCCTAGAGTTGTCCTCAAGGTCAATATAGCATCACTTGATACACAGTTGTTGCCATCTATGGATTAAAATTACCAAAGATGTCGATGACCCCAACAAAAGAATGATACAAGACCACTTAATGGATACAATTGAGTTAATAAATATTCTTTTAATCAAACTGATTTTAAAGTGAGTTAGAATACAATAAAATTAATAGGACTTGTCTTTTTGTTTAAATTTAATCTTTATTTTTCAGTAATCTATTTTTTTAATACATTAATAAGGCTGAAAATAAAATATAACTATTAAAAATTAGTTGAATTTACAAGTCTTTTTTCATATAATTTTATACATTATTGTTTTTCATCTAAGATTTTTACGTAAGTTTGCAAGTACATCACATACATTTATTTTTTAAGAATGAAAACATTAGTAGAAAACAAAATTTTATATTGGTTGTTCATGAACCGATATAAATAAAAATATGATGATATTTTTGTAAATAAATGTGAAGTTTTTACGTCGGTTCTTAAAATAATCACTGTAAAAAGTACTTTTTATATCGGTTATTTTATGAACTGAGGTAGAAAGTAAATTTTTTTATAATAATTTTTTATATTATTTCTTAGGAAACCGCTATAGAAAGTATTTTCTACATCGGTTATAGAATAACCGCTGTAGAAAATACTTTCTACATCGGTTGTTTTGAGAACCAATGTAGAAAGTTAGTTTTTTATAACAATTTTTTACATCTTTTTTTAAGGAACCGACTTAAAAAGTTGGTGATGACACTTTTATAAATAAAATGACAAAGATTTTACATCGGTTATTCGTTTAACCGATGTAGTAAGTCATTTCTACATCGGTTATGAGAAACAACCGATGTAGAATGTCGCCCCCTTTCTTTTTTTTTTCAACCTTGGTCGTCTTCAACCTCATCTTCTAATCCCCAGTTTCTCGTCTCGGCCTGTTCGTCATTGCACTCCATCATTATGTCTGTGTTCGTCATTGCCGTTGTGACCATTGCCTCTGCTCAAAGTCGTCGTCGCGCACCCTAAGGTATGAGCAACCTTCGTCATTGTTGTCGTTATTTATCCATCTTCTTCTATTGTTATAATTGAAATTTATGTTCATTTTGGTTATCTTATATAATTTGCAACCTTTTTATTTGTTTACCGTTGTGCCTCCGCTCGGCCACCATTCTACCATTATTGTGTTGACTATGAGGTATTTTCTTTGCACCTCTACTTTGTCATTGCATATGTGAGAATTTGCTTGTGTTACCTTGAACAATGCTTGTGTTACCTTGAACAAAGAAGCTTATGCACCTTTGCTTTGTTAGGTAATGTGTATGTTGTAATATTGATTTCGTTTTAAATATAGGTAATACTTGAGTGCATGAACCTAGTTTTGAAACATTGAACAATCTTCATGACTTAAGAATATAATATAAATTCATCCTTTGTAGATAAATTGTTAAGGGAATATTTCTAATTCATAAAGAATCCATAACTAAGTTTATTAAGGTCATAATAGATATGAGATAGGTTACTTGGAGTTGATCACGACTTATTATTAATTACTAAAATGATAATTACCATAATTATATATTTAAATTGTTGATTTTTCTAAGTTAAGTTGGTTTTTTTTCTTGAGTTCAAATATGATCATACCCTTAGTTTCTTATTCAAAGTTAAATATAATGAGTATATTACTGAATAGGTAAATCATTCATTGTATTCAATCTTGAATTGTCCAAGTTGGACAATTTGAGATTAAAATTTTTTATTCAATGGTTAACAATTTCTTCTTAAATCTTGTAAATTATATATGATGAAATTTTGGTTTAGTTCATTTTGCATTGTTTTTGGATACATGCTTGATTATGGTAAATGAAACCACAATCAAGTTATTTACTTAGAGACTAATATGAAATGCTTACGAAATTTTACCAAGTATGATATTCAAGATTTTATAAGTCTGTTAATCGATGAATAAAAAACTTTATTCTCAAATGTGATAAGGCCTTACCAACAGTGAGGAAAATAAATTACCAATTATGAGTGATAAGGTTAATCCTAAATCATATGTCTATGATTCTTATATAGTATAGATCGTAGTTGGATAAATATTAAATGGACGAATGATGAGTACAAGAATAGGGTCAGTCATTCTTCAAGGAAAGATGACAATCGCTAATGATGACACCAATGATCTGTCAAATATTAATATTCCTCAAACTTCCTTATAATCAAGGATATCTAGTATCAATGAAGAAAATGAAATTGATAATGTATAATGCTATTCGAGATGATCATCATGAAAGAATATGGAAAAATGTTACTACATGATACAAATTAGTTGTTTATTTGATTATACCAGCATTTTATGTTTATTTTTTAACTTATGTTAAAATGTTTATTACTTCTTTCATGTTTAGCACAGTTTTTAACAATTTTTTGTCTCTTCTTTCAACAGGTACATGGGTAACCTATGTGAGAACCCTCCTTATTTTAAAGGTTTTAAAATTACAACACATTTGATGTAATTTTAAGTTATTTTATTTGTAAATTTAGATTTGATAATAAATAATAACGTATTTAGTTTAAATATATAAATTCTATGATTTCTATATTGTCTGTCTGATCATTCTGTTTGTATATGCAGGTATTGTGAATAGATAATATGTTAGTATGCCTAAACAAAATAAAAATTAAAAGAAAACTGGACTTTCGACCTCGGTTAAAACTATAACCGATGTAAAATATAATTTTCTACATCGGTTGTGACCTTAACTACCGTAAAAAGTCCTAGAAAGTAGGACTTTTTATAACGGTTGATACACGAACTGATGTAGAAAATAAGTAAGACTTTCTACCGCGATTCTGCTATAGAAAGTATACTTTTTACATCAGTTTTATAACCGATGTAAAAAGTCTTATTTTCTATATTACACACTTCAATACCACTCAAATAATCAATATAAAAAATCTATAACAACCAATATAAAAAATTTATTTTTTTATTAATAAAAATATAAAAACTTGCAATGTTAATTAATTTTAATGGAAGATGGATCTAATATACTTAATGCAGAAAAAAAATATATTCAATCAAGCCATTAAACATCTTTTCCCCTCATTTTCTACAGGAAGGATGTCACCGTGCTGTCTACACCTTCCTAAAGATCAAGGGAGGTAAGCTAGACATTCAGCTTCATAACTAATCACTTTATCCTGCAAAATTGAATCTTTTATAGATAGATGAGAATCAAGTCTAGAACAATGAATTGATGGTTAAATTAATATTTATATTGATTTAATATTTTTTATAAAATATAAAATTTATCTATTTAATTGGTGAATTATATAATATAATAATATTTTTATATATATATTATTATTAAATTTTAAATAATTTAAATATTTTAAAATATATTTTATAATATTTAAATTTAAATATATTAACATATTGAATATTAAATAAAATTATATAATAAAATATTTATTAATTTTTATTTTGTATAAATTTTATAATATAATATATTTGATAAAAAAAATTTAAATTAACAATTATATTAATAAATTTAATCTTGTAATTAAGTTTGATACTTGATTAGAATATATATATATATTTATTAAGGTTAATACTTGATCAACAAATTTTTACACACTATATATGTAGGTGTGAGAGAATGTATATGATTGCACATATGTATATAGTATGTATTTTAATTTAAATTTTTAAAATTTAATCAAAGAAAAAATATTTAAGTTTAATTTATTTATAATTTTTAGATCTTACAAGTTTTTATCTAATTTTTTTTTTCATTTATAAAATTTTATTTGTTCTTTTTAGTTATAATAATATGACTTAAGTTAAATGAGTATTTTACGCTTGAATATATTAAATTAATGATAAAAAATTAAAATGATAAATATTAAAGATAAAAATATAAATTTTGACATTATACAAGTACTTATTTATAAATTATAGACTTAAATTAACATTTTAATAAAAATTATTAAGATTGATCTAATAGTAAGAAATTGAATATTAGAATATTTTTAAATTTTAGGTTTTAACATCATATTTTTTAGATTGTACCAAAAAATTAATATTTTAATATCATACAATTAGTAAAATCTAATTTGAAAAAAAATGATATCATTGATAACTAAGGTCCTGTTTAAAATAATTTTTAGTTTTAAAATTTTTAAAAATTAAATTTTTTTTTAATTTTTAATTTTTAAAAATTGTTGTAAAAGTAAATTAAGTCATAAAATTATATCCTTTTATTATGAATTTATAAAAAATATATAAATAAAAATATTAATTTATAAAATTAAATTATATAAAAATAATTTAAAATTAAATTTATTTTATTATTATTATTATTATTATTATTATTTTGATAATTATCACAGTAATAATATTAATAATAGTAATAAAAATAAAAGTATTGTTTATGAGATAATGGTAACAATGTGATGGTTATAATATAAAGAATATTATATAATTATATAAATTTTTATCTTACATATTATTTTATTATCAAACAAATAACTTCATATGTTATTATTATATTATTTTTATATTATTTAATATATATTTTATATAAAAATAAAATATATTACAATATTATATTATAAACAATAATATAGTATAAAATTATATTATAATGTTATAAATTTAATATAATTTTATAAATCAAATGATATTATTTTTTTAATATAAAAAATTACATAAATAAAAAATAAAAAATTTAACTTTTTAAAAAAAAAAATTAAATTATTATTATTATTATGATGGTGATTGATACAAATTAGGATAATGATATTAAATCATACAATTTTATATTTTATATATTATTTTATAATTAATATAAAAAAGAAATAATTTATATATTATTATTATTATATTTTTTATATATTCAATATTTATTTTACATAAAATAATATATATCATATTATGATATTATAAATTTAACATAATTTTTATATATCAAAGAATATTATTTATTTATAAATCTAAAACATAGATAAATAATTAAATTATTTTAAAATAATAAAAATAAAAATAAAAAGTAAGAACAATTGTTATTATTATTATGATGGTAAGTAGTGTTTAAGATAATGATAATAGTATAATAATTATAATATAAAGAATATTATATAATTATGTAAATTTTTTATATAAAATTTAATTATAAATATTAAAGATAAATTCTTTATATATTATTACAATATTTTTTATATTAGTCAGTATTTATTTTATATAAAAATAACATATATTATAATATTTTATTATAAATATTATATAATATAAAATTATATTGTATTGTTATAAAATTAGTATATATCAAATAATATTGATTATTTTATTTTTAATATATAAAAAAAATTAAATTCTTTTAAATCAATAAATAGTAGAAAATAAATTATTATGATTATTATAAAAATAACAATAACATTAATTATAATAGTGATAGTAATAATAATTATAACTTATAATCCAATGACGAGATATTGTTTACCAATGGTCATGATGATAGTTTAATAGTGGTAAATATTTTAGAACTAAAAACAGTAAAGAAATCTCTTTGTTTAGATTCAATTCGAGGTGGTTTCGAGTTTTCAATTTTTGAATTTCAAATCAATCTTAAAAATAAAACTTAATTAATAAAAAAGTTTTGAAATAATTTTTAACATATTTTTAAATTTTTTAATTCAAATCTTCAAATAAAAAAATAGGTTTATTAAATGTTATTTTTAATCTTAAAATATTTTTATTTTTAACTCTACCACCATGGTAGTTATCACTACCACCGTGAACATTTTATTACCACCACCGTAGTTATCACTGTCAAATTATTATTTCACCATGGTGAACATTTTATTACAACTATCATTATCAGTACTATTTTTATTATAATAATAATAATATATTTTCTATTTTTATTGTCTTAAAAAATTTTAAATTTATTCTTCTAATTTTTATATTAAAAATAAAATAAATAAAATTATTTAATATATAAATTATATTAAATTTACATCATTATAATATAATGATGTATTATATAATTATTTATAATATAATATTAATATATATATATATATGTTATTTTTATGTAAAATAAATATTATATAATATCAAAATATTATAATAATATATAAAATTATTTATCTTAAATATTAATAATTAAATAATATATAAAATAAAAATTTATATATATCATGATCATAATATCACTATTATTATTTTAAAAATATTATTTTTCTTTTATCATTACCACTATTACCATCGTTAAATATAATAATAAATTTTTTAAAAATATTTTATTATTTATTATTTATTTATCTATTTTTATAAATTCATAAATAAAATATTATTTAATATACAAAAATTATATCTAATTTATAGTATTATAATATACTTTTATGTTATATGAATTTTTATAATAAAATATATACTATTGTATATAAATTAAATATTTAATAATATAAAAAGTCCTAGAAACAATATATAAAATTATTTATTTTATATATTGATTATCAAATAATATATAAATTATAAAACTGTATAATTATATAATATTTATTATATTATAATCATCATTAAAATCACAATCAGTATCATCAACATAATTATTATTATCATAATAATAATAATAATATTTTTTATTTTTTATTTTTTATTATTTTAAAAAAATTATTTTAAATTTTTTTATTTATTTAATTTTTATATATTAAAAAATAATTTTAAAAATATATTAAAAAATAATTCAAAACTTTTTATCCTAATTTTTAAAATTAATTTAAAAACAAAAAATTGATAAACTTACCATCATTTTTATTGATGCTGTGATGTGATTAATGGAATTACGGAACGAAAATGTATGTGTATATTGATATGCTGGTTGAAAGCAGAAAAGAAAGCAATAGTGTGTATAAATATTTGTTATTACTACGAGTGCAGTGATGATGATCCGGAAGGGATGGTGTGTATGTTGATGAATGCTGAAGGAATTTTGTGGCTAAGTAGAGTAAAATAAGATTGAGACAAGTGTATGTGTAGCACAGAATCAAAGAAGATAAGCAGTAACAGAACCAATTACAAATTAGAATGATGAGATTGAGAATATACCTAAGCGTGAGAAGGAGCTTGCTACATTAGAAACAGCATTCCCCTCGCATCAGATAATTTTGGTGGAATGAAGGTTAAGAGTTAAATAAATATTATTCAATATTTTTATATTATGTATTAAAATTTTTAAAATAATATTATTTTTATTTTTTATATTGAAGAAATCCAAACCTAATTCAAATAAAATGTTAATTTGAGAGTAATTTACTTATGGATACCAATTAATAATTTTTTAGACATCAAAATAATTTTTATATAACAAACTTTTATTTAGTTGATAAAAGATAAATTTAATTAATAAAATATATAATTAATTTAAATAATAAAATATAAAATTAATAGATAAAAAATATATAATTATTTAAAAGATAAAACTAAAAAATAAAAATAATTATTTAAAATTTTATTAATTTTAAAAAATTAATTAATAATTTTATGGTAGATAACCTTCTTAAATTATCATCAATTCATAACATGTTATATATGGTATCTATTATGAATTTGAATTTTTAAAATTTTGTCTTGCACGTTACAATTTTTATATTCGATAGATGAAAAAAATATTATAAATTATTTTAAAATGATAAAAAAATAATTAAAAATAACAAAAAATAGAGAAATAAAAAAATATTTTTTTATTGACTTATTATCTTTTTAAGAATCATTTAAAATTAAAATTAAATATTAAAAAAATAATCTTATACTTGGATAGACTAAAGGGTATAGCTTAAATGCTAGAAGTATACATAAAGCTTAAGGAGTCAATTTTGACGAAAAGAAAGATCCATGAATTATGCTTGTATCGAAAGTGCTTGAAGTGAAGGCATGTCACATGCTACCAATGTTGAACAAGTAATAGAAATACTTCAACCTTATATAAATCATAACATGTTGAAAATAGAAAAGTATGAGCAATTTAACTGTTAGATTATAAAATTTTCAACTGTTTAATATATATATATATATATATAGCTGGGGTGGATCCATCTCAAAATGAACACAAAAAATGAGCTTATTCACCTCATAACATCCTTCGGACAGCAGCAAACCAACTACAATAGCAAACTGACCCTGAAGACAAAGAAATGAAGAAGTGTTCTTTTACCACAAAATTGCAACCTTTAAATATTGTTGCTTACAAAAGGTGCTTCTGATTTGGTTCTTTGGAAACTATTTTAGAAAAAGAACAATTTGGGAGCAGCAACTTTATTACCATTATGAATGGGACTAAAAAACAACTTTTAAACAATATTAAAGTCCATGGTCCATAATGGACCATTTCTAAACTAGAACCCACCTAGAATTCACATGAGATACAGGACGGAGAAAATAGAATACAAGGTTCCCTCCCTCCTTTCGTCCAACTTTCCTTCAATATCATTACATTTCAATTTTCCGTTTACTCTTATGGGTCCCAGTTGACTTGCACCCTATTTCTTCACCATTCATTCAACCAAAACCAACTTCTAATAATCTTTTCTCTATTCAATCTTTGCATTTCTGAAAATGGCTGAGGCCTTACTCGGAGTTGTGTATGAGAATTTGTTCTCTCTGATTCAGAATGAATTTGCAACCATTTCTGGAATAAAGAAAAAGGGTGAAAAGCTATCAAACACACTGGATCTGATCAAGGCCGTCCTTGAAGATGCGGAGGAGAAACAAATAACAAACCGTTCTGTAAAGGTGTGGCTACAGCAGGTCAAAGATGCAGTATACGTGCTGGATGATATCCTTGATGAATGTTCCATACAATCCAATCCACTTCGGGGTTGGTCCTCTTTCAAACCAAAGACCATCATTCTTCGTCGTGGGATTGGCAAAAAGTTGAAAGAGATCACTGAGAGATTTGATCAAATTGCTGAAGCTAAGAACAAGTTTCTTCTGCATGAGGGTGTCAGGGAGAGGCCAAGTGCAGTGGCTGAATGGCGCCAAACCAGCTCAATTATTGCCCAGCCTCGGGTATATGGACGAGAAGGGGATAAAGATAAGATTGTGGAGTTTCTTCTTAGCCAAGCACTGGAATTTGACTTCCTCTCTATCTATCCTATTGTTGGCTTAGGTGGGGTAGGGAAAACAACACTTGCTCAGCTAGTCTACAATAATGAAAGGGTAAGTAGCCATTTTAATATAAAAATTTGGGTTTGTGTTTCTGAGTATTTCTCTGTCAAAAGGATTCTGTGTTCAATTATACAATCTGTTGTGAGAGAGAAGTATCATGACTTTGATTTAGATGTCATACAAAGAAAAGTGCAAGAATTGTTGCAAGGTAAAAGGTACTTGCTAGTTTTAGATGATGTGTGGAAAAGAAATGAAGAATTGGAATTCGGATTAAGCCATGATAAATGGAATAAGTTAAAATCTACTTTGTCGTGTGGATTCAAAGGTTCTTCCATTTTAGTATCCACTCGAGATAAGGAGGCTGCGGCAATCATGGGAACATGCCAAGCTCACCATTTGTTTGGTCTTTCAGACGATGATTGTTGGTTGTTGTTCAAGCAATATGCATTTGGGTCTAACAAAGAAGAGCGACAAGAGCTTGTAGCAATAGGTAAGGAGATAGTAAAGAAGTGTGCAGGATCACCTCTTGCAGCACAGGCATTAGGAGGTCTACTGCACTCAAAGAATGAGGAAAAGGAATGGCTTAACGTTAAGGAAAGTAGGCTTTGGGATTTGGAGGATGAAAAATCTATTTTACCTGCGTTGAGATTGAGCTACTTCTATTTAACGCCAACCTTAAAGCAGTGTTTTGCATTCTGTGCTATATTTCCAAAAGACGAACAAATGTTGAAAGAAGAATTGATTCATCTTTGGATGGCTAATGGGTTTATTTCATCTAGAGAAAGTTTGGAGGTAGAAGATGTTGGCAATATAATTTGGAATGAATTGTACCAAAAATCATTATTCCAAGATGTCAAGAAGGATAACTATTCCGGAGACATTATATTCAAGATGCATGATCTTGTCCATGATCTTGCTCAGTCTGTAATGGGACAAGAGTGTCTAATTTTGGATGATGCAAACCTGTCTAATTTGTCAAGGAGTACACACCATATTCGTTCTAACTATATTTCATCAACATCCAATAAGTTAGCTTTGCAAAAAGCTGAATCCTTGCGAACTGTATATGAGCTTAGACCTCAAAATTCCAACATTTCAAAGTACTTTTCAAGAAACTGTTCTCTTCGGGTTCTACGGATAGGATCTTTTGAGTTGTCATCCCTCAGGAATTTAATTCATTTGAGGTATTTAGAGCTTCGATCTCCCCAAACAAAAACCTTGCCTGACTCGATTTGTAGCTTGCAGAAATTGGAAATCTTGAAACTGATTTTTTGTTCTAGTCTGTGTTGTCTACCGAAACAGCTGAGTTGCTTGCAGAACCTCAGACATCTTGTCATTCGTTGTTGTTTTTCATTGTTTGATATGTTCCCTAACATCGGAAAATTACGTTGCCTAAGAACATTGAGTCAATACATTGTAAGTTCAGAGAAAGGGCATAGCTTGGCAGAGTTACACGATCTAAAGCTGGGAGGAAAATTGAGGATCGAAGGCCTAGACAATGTTAGAAGTTCAGATGAAGCTCAAGGGGCCAATTTGGTCGGAAAGAAAGATCTACAGGAGTTATCCTTGTCATGGCACACTAACGGTGGAACCATGTCACATGCTACTAATGTTGAACAAGAACACGTACTTGAAGGGCTTCAACCCCATTCAAATCTCAAAATATTAAGAATAGAAAAATATGAGGGATTAAACATGGCAAGGTGGATGGGATTTCTGAGTAATTTGGTTACTCTTAAACTTGATTGTTGCAGGAACTGCGTGCAACTTCCATCACTTGGTAAACTACCATGTCTGAGAAAGCTTGAAATTGAATATATGGATAATGTAGAATACATAGATGATGATGAATGTTACGATTGCATGGAGATACAGTCTTTCCCATCGTTGGAGGAACTCAAGTTGTTTGTGTTACCAAAGGTAAAGCAGTTGTTGAAAGTGGAAAAAGGAAACATGTGTCCACGTCTATCTAACTTATCCATTGGTCACTGCCCTGAACTTGTATTTCCAAGCCTTCCATCTATTAAAAGTCTCACTTTCTGTGGACAGAATGACAAGTTGCTGAGTTCAATCTCTAGTGATCTTACCACCCTTGACCTTTATGGAGGTGGAGACAATCCAATGACATCCTTCCCAGAGGGAATGATAAGAAACCTAACTTGTCTTAAAACTCTGAAAATGAGTGATCTGCGTGAATTGAAGGAATTACCGGATGAACTGTTCTACCTTCAAGCATTGGAAAGTTTGTCCATCCAATTTTGTGACAAGCTTGAGTACTTACCAGAGGGAGTTTGGGAAGGTCTATGCTCCCTTCGAACTCTAACAATTATGAGATGTAGAAGCTTGAAATCCTTGCCGGAAGGTGTTCGACATATCAATTCACTGGAGGTTCTGGATATTCAAGGTTGTCCAGCATTGATTCAACGGTGTAAGGAGGGAACAGGGGAGGATTGGGATAAGATAGCACATGTTCCAACAGTACTTTTGTATAACTAGCTCCATCACCATCCTTGTGTTGTTCTCCAATTATCATTTCCACCCATTCAACCTTATTCTCTCTCCCCACCCCAGTGCCTGTTTTTTTGTTTAGCAGTCTTCATTCTTAGTTAGTTTACTGTATGAGTATTTCATCCATCTCAGTGTTTCACTTATGTAAACAAATGAATATAAAATCCTTCTCTTTATAACTCTCAAATTGTGTTAGAAAGCATCAAGAAATAACCTCCAAAAATTAATCCATATCATTTTAAGCTATGTCATATTTGTCCGAGTTTAAAAAAATAACAAGGTTCTTAAATAATGATAAGGACTAATATAATCAAAAAAGAAACTTCAGGAACCAGTTTAACTTACTCTAAAAATAATAGGGACTAACTTGAAGGTTTATCCCAGCTATGATAATATGGTGAAAATTAGTATTGTTAATACCGAAATTATTTTTGGGTTTTAACACTTATATAAAAAAAAAAACATGTGATTTTTCTCCTTCCAGTAGATTTGAACTTTGGCGAGAGTTTACTTTCCTAATGAATGAATCTATTTTATCGTCTTATTTTTAGTTTTTAAAAATTAAAAGTTGTTTATTTTTATTCTTGTTGACATTTTAATAAAGAATTTTTTATCTTTTAAAAGATAAAAATTATAATGTTTTATTATTTAAAAATTAATGTGTGTAAATCTATTCAGACTAAAAAAGAAACCTGTTTATCAAATAAAATAAAAATAAAAGCAAACTTCATAATTCTTTATAGAGTTATTTCAATAAGAAATGGATGCTATACTTGAAAAGGGAGGAAGCCAGGCATCTAAGCACAAAACAAAATAATATGTGCTAATAGCAAAATTGATTGTAGCCCTACCTCAGCGAGAAAGGTGAGAGCCATAGCCACAATTCATGTTCTTTGAGTATCAGCAGCAATAATTATTCATAGCACCTTAAGATGCAAAATGAACATAACTAGCTGGGAAGAAATGAAAAAGTGTTCTTTTATAAAAAAAAATGTTACCTCTAAATCTTGCAGTATACAAAAGTTAAAGATCCCTCCTATTTGCTTCTTTGTAAATTATACTAAGGAAGGGACAAAAAAATTTGTTAGCAGCATAGCATTAAGAAATGGACTAAAGAATATTTTTAAATTATGTTAAGCAACATGATTCTTTTTGTTTCTAAGTTAAAATCCGTCTAGATTTCATACAAAATACATGATCATTGAAATAGAATATAAGACTCTTTAAATTTTTTCTCCAAGTTCCTTTTAATACAATAGCATTTTAATTTTCAATTAACTTTTAAAGGTTTTAGTTAACTTGGATTCTATTCCCTCATCATTCATTCTAACAAAATCAATTTCTAATAATCTTTTTTTTTTGTTTTCATATTTTTAAAAATAATTAAAATCTTAAAAACAATTTTAATAATTTTTTATCTTATAACCTTTGAATTTACAGATTTTTTAATTAATTAATTATATATAATTTAAGTATATTTATTAATTTTTTATATTGTAGAATTTTGAACTTATCTATAAATTTTAAAATATGTCAAACTTATATATTTTATTTTATTTATTAATTTTAGAACAAGTATTTTAAATTTTATTTTAATTTTTATACATATCTAATTTTGTATATAGCGTATATGATATATGTTTGCGTTATATTTTTTATATAAAAATTATTTATTAATTTTTTGTATTATAAACTTTTGAATCATTGTATGTTTGTAAATTTTAAAATAAGTTAGACTTGACAAAAAAATCTATAATATTATTTAATTGTATTAAAATTTTTATTATATATTTTTTATTTTTTATTTATTAATATTTTTACAATTAATATCCTTATAAAAATAGAATATAATGAAAAGTATTACATATCATCTTAAGTTTTTAAATTAAAATCATTAAAAGAAATAAAAAATAAATATAATAACTATTGAAAAAAAATGGAGAAAATATATGACAATCATCATGAGATAATGAAAAAATTATAAGTTATCATTAGTTAAAAAGAATGCATGTTTCTATTAAAAAAAGTAGTAGGGGAAAATTTTTTTAACTTAGAGAGCAAGTTGAAAACAGTAGATGATAGATCTACACTAGATACAAAGGGCCATGGCCATGGAATTCTATGCATTGTTCTTGTTGAAAACCCGGTTGAATTTGAAAGTTTATTTAGACTTGTGGCAGGAACAGCTATAGAAGTTTTCTTGGCATGTATTGTTGCATATAAAGTGCTTCTTGATAAGTTGCAAGAAGGGTGGCATCCTTGCAAGAATTGACGAAGATATTATGGACTGTGTTGATATTCCTTTAGTTTCAAATGAAAAAATTATAACTACTTTAAAGACATATACGTGATAGTGTGTATCATATATTTGTGAATTTTGAATGTTTATCATAAAAACTATTTTAATTTTAAAAATAAGTACTTTATATTTTATTTTAGTTTTTATATGTATTTAAATTTTTATATATGTGCTATAAGGATATGTTATATATATATTTTTGTATATGTTACTATATCTATATATAGTGTTTTAAAATTGTATAGTTAAGGTTATAAATCTTTTTATCTTGTTAGTTAGTTTTAAGGTTAAATTTTTTTTAATCAATCATTTATATAGGTTTTGAATACTAGCTTTTTTGTATTGTATGCTTTTAAACGGGCTGATAGATCTTGTATAATTTAAAATAAATTAAACCTTCATAAAAAAAAAAAAAACCTGATAGGTAACCAATTTAGGCTAAAATCTCAATTTTTAAACAAGTCACACCTGAAAATTCAAAACCTATCTTGGTATGAACTTTTTTCATCCAACGAATGAAGGATTTGATCTACCACCATTAAACAAATAGAAGGAAACTTGCATCAACTTTATTGTAATAAATAAATTTTTTTTAGAAAAATATTACTCTCAACTTTAAAAATAATAAATTTTTATTAGAAGATAAATATTTATTTTTTGAAAGCCTACAAACTTGACAAGAAGGAAATTTCGGATATCTTTGTGAGCTACAGTTCAATGTGAAAAACCTACAAAGTGTATTATCCTCAAACTAAAAATATGATTATCACTAAAGATGTTCATTTTAATGAAGATCAACAATAGAAGTGGAAGAACTCACAAAGAACAATTTCATCCATTAGTAATGTTGACAAAAATTATCTTGCGAAGCAAACAATAGAGTTGTTGCAAGATGAATTAGAAGATGAACCTCTAATTCAAAGTATAAGGCTACTATCAAACATCTAAAAAACTGTAATAAAGCAATATGTGAACCTACTAGTCGTGAGGAAGTACTAAAAGATCCGAAATGGAAAAATATGATAAAAGAGAAAAGGATTATGATTAAAAAAACCAAGACATGGAAGCTAGTTAATAAGCTAAAGATAGAAAAATCATTGGAGTTAAATGAGTTTTCAGAACAAAGCTTAATGCAGATTGCTAAATCAACAAAAACAAGGTCACACTCGTATTTAAAGGGTATGCACAATTTTTTTGTGTTGATTATTTCTACTACGTTTGCTCTCGTCTCTAAATTAGACACAATTAGATTGGTGCTGATAGTAGCTGCACAAAAAGACACTCTATAGCCTAAAATGGACACTAAGAGCATGGTATAGTCGGATAAATGATCACCTATTAAGTATAGGCTTTGTAAAAAGCTTACCCGAGTCCATTCTTTATGTGAAATATAAGGAAAATAACTTTCTCATAATTTCCCTCTATGTTGATTATCTTTAAGTGATCGAAGATGATATATGCTTGGTCGATGACAAATCTTGATCTTATAACTTATTTCCTTGGGATTGAAATCAAACAAAGTAAAAAATGAAGTGTTTATGTGTCAAAGGAAATACTAAAGAAATTTCAAATGGAGGAGTACAAAGCAGTTAGAACACCAATGAATCAAAAAGAGAAGTTAACCAAACAAGATGATGGTGATAAAGTTAATGAAGGATATTATAGGAACTTGATTGGATGTCTAATATATCTCACTACAACAAGGCTAAACATTCTATTTTCTGTAAGTCTTTTATCTCAATTTATGCATTGTGCTAATAATGAAATATGCTTAAAAGCAGCAAAAAGAATATTGAGGTACATCAAATGTATTATTGATTATAGGAGTCAAATTTGAGAAGTGTCAAAAAACTTAAATTGTATAAATTTTATAATAATGATTAGGTTGGATTTATTGATGACATGAAGAGTACTTTAGATTATTATTTAATCTTGGATTCAAGAGATTTTTCATGGTACACAAAGAAGTAAGAGATTGTGGCTCAATTTGCTGTAGAAGCTAAATTTATAGTAGCAACGTTAGTTGCAAATCAAGTATTATGGTTGAAAAAAGTCTTATATGATTTACACATGCAACAAAAGAATAATCTTTTTTTTTGACAATTAAGCAACAATTTCAATAGCAAATAATCCAGTATATCATTGGTAGACTAAACATTTCAACATCAAGCTTTATTTTTTGAGAGAAATGCAGCAAAGTAGAGAAGTAAACTTAGTTTACTGCAAGTTTAAAGATCAGTTAGTTAACTTGTTCGTAAAATCACTTTCTGTTAGCATATTTGAACTTTTAAGGCAAAAAGTTAGAGTTTGCAATTCCAAGAGTAAGGAAGAGTGTTAAACATGTGCTTTTGTAATTGTCTTTAGTTTGTTGTAAGTACTTCCTAAACTTTATGAGCAAGTAAGTACTTCTTAAACTTTATGAGCAAGTAAGTAATTCATAAACTTTAAAAGCAAGTTAATTTTTGTTTTTTTTATTATTCTCAATTTACTATAAAAGTAATATTTCTTATTGAATGAAATAAGCAAACAATTCTCATAAACTAATATCATCTCCCTTTATTTTTATGTTTTATTTTTCTACTATAAACCAATAGTGATAAACGACGGATAAAATAGAACATAAATTTTCCTCGATCCTTTCCTCCAAATTTTTGGATAATGACAGGTACCTCATTAAAGATATGAAAAACAAAAAGGAGTTTTCATATTCTCAGTCTCCCGAAACGTAGATAAAATTGAGAAAAAAGAAGGAAAAATAAAAAGTTCCACACCATCTACCTACATCCATGAATACCTTAAAAGTATTCGTTACAACTTGAAATTTTTGTATGAAAAAAAAATTATAATTCCTTATCATTTTTGACACATAACTATACAAGCCCCTAAGTACACCTAAAGGATCCTTCGTTACAATTTTTGACACAACTGCATAGGCCCCAAATACACCCAAAAGATTCTCCCATATAATTTTTAACACAACTGTCCAGGCCCCAAGCATGTTCAAAAGACAACATTGTTGGGGTAACACACAATTAACCAAATTTCGAGAGACTACATTGTTGTGGTTGTGATGATAAAAGACATATAAAGCTTCTAATTTATAAAAGTTTTTTACATCTTCCTTCTTAAGTTATTCAATGTAGTATTGTAATCATTGGATATCATCTAGTAGGCTGAGGCGTATGACAGCATTATCCTCACGGATTTATGATTTTCTTGCGTGATTCCCCAAAATTCAACAGCCCCATATGTAATAAACAGAAAACACAACTAGCAAGAATGATAATTTAAGAAATCCAGCAATATTAGAGATTTTCAAGTAGATCAAGTGTATAGAAATAAAAAGAGTAGTCTCCTTTATATGGGGTAAGACTTTCCAAAAAATTAATTTGCCTATAAATATAATTAAATACGCTCCAAAACTTTTAATTAAATTAATTTAAATTCAAATAGAATTTTAAATGGATAATTAAAATCAATAATTAATTTGATTCAATGTACATAGTAATGAAAGGATGGTCACAAAACATATAATTAAAGGCTTAATTACCAAAATTTAAATGCACAATCAAAATTATAATTATATTTTAAATTAAGTCTTTTAAAATATTCATTTTTTTTATTTTTCTTACCATCCCCATATATTTCAAAAGTATTTAAGAAAATTTTAATAAAACAAAATGTATAAAATAAATTTTGCTGGATTCACATCATGAGTGTAATGCATCAAATTTGGTGTCTTTTAAATAATAAACTGACCCTAAACAAGTAAACTTAACTTATAGTGTTTTGGTGAAGTGAAACTTCTATGAACCAAAAACACTTTGACATAAATTAGAGGTCCATCTATCACATTACACCCTCACAATCCTTTCCGTTTTTGCTAGTTTTGTGCAAAATTAGCTCATGCACGTGCTTGATAATTCATCAGTGTTCTAAAAATTATGCGTCAATCTCATACAAGTAGCTCCATTTGACACTTATAAAGTTGACTTAATCAAGTGTATCCTGCATTTTAAACATCCCCATATAAGATACAATAGTCATTAAAAGCATTAAGTTTAATATCCCGTTCAATGTAACTTAGCACGTCTCACACTATAAGAATAAAAAATAAATAGAGCTAGAAGGTCAGCAATAACTTGTTATTATCCATATGAACCTTCTTCATGAAATCTTCAATCACAAAGGTTGGATTCATATTATTGTTGAATTTATTTGGCTAAAACTTCATTTCTCTCGATATCATTCACTGAGCTTTCACTTTGTGAGAAATACAGTCAACTTAATCTTTGACTTCACATTAAGTAGGATCCATAATTATTTCATAATTATTTACAAAATTTGACATATATGTACATACCTCAATTTAATTTATCAATTGTTTTTTCAACATTGCTTATTAGCAATAATAATATATTTATACAATATATTTACTAATAAATTTTTCTTGTTACTTATCTTCAAATTCTCTTTCAAGTAAATAATAATAACTTGATCTCCATAATGTATTGTATTATTTATTTGAAAAATTCAAATCATGATATCTTTTTTTAAGATTAAAATAAATCTATTTGCGATTTATTCTGTACAAATTAAATTTATTGATCATCCCTATATTATTCTAATATAGTGAAAAATTCATTAATATCATAATGTATGGTATTCCTCCAATATTTAATGAGTATCACAAAATAACAAAAATATATTTTTTACAATAAACTTATATATTTATTGATCTTCTCAAATATTTTGTCATACTCATATTATACAATAAGATTATATATATATATATATATATATATATATATATATATATATATATATATATTCTTTTTGTTACGTGTCAAAATGATAGGGGATTCTCAATAATATAATTTTAATTTTTGAGAAATTTCTATTATGATTTTATGACATTATTAAAATTTCACATTTTCTGAGGATTTCAAGATTAATTCAAAATATCATTTGTTTTATCAATACGTAATAAACTCAATTATTTATTAACTTTTCAAATTTCTGACATATATAAAATTTAATTTATATAAACATGTCTAGTGATAAATTATGCAAAATTATAATTTATCTTACTAAATAAAACATCAATTATATCATATAATAAACATATTATTGTATTCATATGATCTTTTTCAAATTTTTGATATAATCATAAAATCATTTATATCTTACTATAAACATTACTATAAGAATAGCAAACAAAAAAAACATCAAATAGCTCATAATTTTAAAAATATATTAAAAAATAATTCAAAACTATTTTATCCTAAACTAGAACCCACCTAGAATTCACATGAGATACAGGACGGAGACAATAGAATACAAGGTTCCCTCCCTCCTTTCGTCCAATTTTCCTTCAATATCATTACATTTCAATTTTCCGTTTACTCTTATGGGTCCCAGTTGACTTGCACCCTATTTCTTCACCATTCATTCAACCAAAACCAACTTCTAATAATCTTTTCTCTATTCAATCTTTGCATTTCTGAAAATGGCTGAGGCCTTACTCGGAGTTGTGTATGAGAATTTGTTCTCTCTGATTCAGAATGAATTTGCCACCATTTCTGGAATAAAGAAAAAGGGTGAAAAGCTATCAAACACACTGGATCTGATCAAGGCCGTCCTTGAAGATGCGGAGGAGAAACAAATAACAAACCGTTCTGTAAAGGTGTGGCTACAGCAGGTCAAAGATGCAGTATACGTGCTGGATGATATCCTTGATGAATGTTCCATACAATCCAATCCACTTCGGGGTTGGTCCTCTTTCAAACCAAAGACCATCATTCTTCGTCGTGGGATTGGCAAAAAGTTGAAAGAGATCACTGAGAGATTTGATCAAATTGCTGAAGCTAAGAACAAGTTTCTTCTACATGAGGGTGTCAGGGAGAGGCCAAGTGAAGTGGCTGAATGGCGCCAAACCAGCTCAATTATTGCCCAGCCTCGGGTATATGGACGAGAAGGGGATAAAGATAAGATTGTGGAGTTTCTTCTTAGCCAAGCACTGGAATTTGACTTCCTCTCTATCTATCCTATTGTTGGCTTAGGTGGGGTAGGGAAAACAACACTTGCTCAGCTAGTCTACAATAATGAAAGGGTAAGTAGCCATTTTAATATAAAACTTTGGGTTTGTGTTTCTGAGTATTTCTCTGTCAAAAGGATTCTGTGTTCAATTATACAATCTGTTGTGAGAGAGAAGTATGATGACTTTGATTTAGATGCCATACAAAGAAAAGTGCAAGAATTGTTGCAAGGTAAAAGGTACTTGCTAGTTTTAGATGATGTGTGGAAAAGAAATGAAGAATTGGAATTCGGATTAAGCCATGATAAATGGAATAAGTTAAAATCTATTTTGTCATGTGGATTCAAAGGTTCTTCCATTTTAGTATCCACTCGAGATAAGGAGGCTGCGGCAATCATGGGAACATGCCAAGCTCACCATTTGTTTGGTCTTTCAGACGATGATTGTTGGTTGTTGTTCAAGAAATATGCATTTGGGTCTAACAAAGAAGAGCGACAAGAGCTTGTAGCAATAGGTAAGGAGATAGTAAAGAAGTGTGCAGGATCACCTCTTGCAGCACAGGCATTAGGAGGTCTACTACACTCAAAGAATGAGGAAAAGGAATGGCTTAACGTTAAGGAAAGTAGGCTTTGGGATTTGGAGGATGAAAAATCTATTTTACCTGCGTTGAGATTGAGCTACTTCTATTTAACGCCAACCTTAAAGCAGTGTTTTGCATTCTGTGCTATATTTCCAAAAGACGAACAAATATTGAAAGAAGAATTGATTCATCTTTGGATGGCTAATGGGTTTATTTCATCTAGAGAAAGCTTGGAGGTAGAAGATGTTGGCAATATAATTTGGAATGAATTGTACCAAAAATCATTATTCCAAGATGTCGAGAAGGATAACTATTCTGGAGACATTTTATTCAAGATGCATGATCTTGTTCATGATCTTGCTCAATCAGTTGTGGGACAAGAGTGTCTAATTTTGGATGATGCAAACCTGTCTCATTTGTCAAGGAGTACACACCATATTCGTTCTTACTATATTTCATCATCATCCAATAAGCTAGCTTTGCAAAAAGCTGAATCCTTGCGAACTGTATATGAGGTTGGACCTCAAAATTCCAACATTTCAAAGTACTTTTCAAGAAACTGTTCTCTTCGGATTCTACGGACAGGATCTTATGAGTTGTCATCACTCGAGAATTTAATTCATTTGAGGTATTTAGAGCTTCAATCTCTCGAAACAAAAACCTTGCCTGACTCGATTTGTAGCTTGCAGAAATTGGAAATCTTGAAACTGATTTTTTGTTCTAATCTGTGTTGTCTACCGAAACACCTGAGTTGCTTGCAGAACCTCAGACATCTTGTCATTCGTTGTTGTTCTTCATTGTTTGATATGTTTCCTAACATTGGAAAATTACGTTGCCTAAGAACATTGAGTCAATACATTGTAAGTTTAGAGAAAGGGCATAGCTTGGCAGAGTTACACGATCTAAAGCTGGGAGAAAAATTGAGGATCGAAGGCCTAGACAATGTTAGAAGTTCAGATGAAGCTCAAGGGGCCAATTTGGTCGGAAAGAAAGATCTACAGGAGTTATCCTTGGCATGGCACACTAACTGTAGAACCATGTCACATGCTACTAATGTTGAACAAGAACACGTACTTGAAGGGCTTCAACCCCATTCAAATCTCAAAATATTAAGAATAGAAAAATATGAGGGATTAAACATGGCAAGGTGGATGGGATTTCTCAGTAATTTGGTTACTCTTGAACTTGATTGGTGCAGGAACTGCATGCAACTTTCATCACTTGGTAAACTACCATGTCTAAGAAAGCTTGAAATTCAGTATATGGATAATGTAGAATACATAGATGATGATGAATGCTATGATGGTATGGAGATAAAGGCTTTCCCATCGTTGGAGGAACTCAAGTTATTTGTGTTACCAAAGGTAAAGCAGTTGTTGAAAGTGGAAAAAGGAAACATGTGTCCACGTCTATCTAACTTATCCATTGGTCACTGCCCTGAACTTGTATTTCCATGCCTTTCATCTATTAAAAGTCTCACTTTCTGTGGACAGAATGACAAGCTGCTGAGTTCAATCTCTAGTGATCTTACCACCCTTGACCTTTATGGAGGTGGAGACAATCCAATGACATCCTTCCCAGAGGGAATGATAAGAAACCTAACTTGTCTTAAAACTCTGAAAATAAGTGATCTGCGTGAATTGAAGGAATTTCCGGATGAACTGTTCTACCTTCAAGCATTGGAAAGTTTGTCCATCCAATTTTGTGATAAGCTTGAGTGCTTACGGGAGGGAGTTTGGGAAGGTCTATGCTCCCTTCGAATTCTAAAAATTCTGAATTGTAGAAACTTAAAATCCTTGCCGGAAGGTGTTAGAGACCTCACCTCGCTCAAGGTTCTGAATATTAAAGGTTGTCCAGCATTGATTGAAAGGTGTAAGGAGGGAACAGGGGAGGATTGGGATAAGATAGCACATGTTCCAACAGTACTTTTGTATAACTAGCTCCAAAAACAAGTGGTGCCTCCATCACCATCCTTGTGTTCTCTCTTCCACCCCGTGCCTGTTTCTTGTTGAGCAGTTTTCATTCTTGTCCGCTTATTTTAAGCCAATGAATATAAAATCCTTTTCTTTATAATTGTCAAATTGTGTTAGAAAGCATCAAGGAATAACCTCCAAATAAATTCATATAGTTTTAAGCTATGTCAAATTAGTCCGAGTTTAAAAAAGGCTTATAAAGCACTTATTAGTTCTTCTAATGAGATTTTGCTAAGGTTATTAGATTTTTCAAGTGAGAAAATTTTGGACTCAAACCTTTCAGATGTTAGATGAGTTGGTATTTTAGTTCCAATCCATTTTTTTTGTTTTTGAAGTCAAATTTAGTTTCTTAAAGTTAGTTATTAATAATTTAGTGGTAATTTTATTTTTCATTCAGTTTTAACCAATTTTGAAAGTGACGCTTAGTGGCATTAGTGGTAGTTTTAATCACATTGAGAGTGACGCTCAGTGGCTAAGTGACTTACTGGCTTAGTGGTAGTTTTAACCACCTTGAGAGTGGCACTTAGATAGGAAAAGTTCATTATTTTTTCTCGATTTAAACTCTCATGTTTCAACAATTATGAACACAATTCAGTTTTAACTCATTCTCCACTTTCCTATCCTTTGAGTTATATCTTTTTCAACTTGTTTATTTTCTAACAGTGGTATGAAGAGCCATAGTTGATCTTACAGGATCAAAATTTTCCTTTCTTTTTAACCCACAAACCAATGACTTACAACAACCTTTCTTTGAACCCACCATTTACCTTCATTGGTGAAAATTATTGCATTTGGTCAGTGAAGATGGAAAAGATGGAAGATTTTTTGAAATCTTATGACCTCTGGGAAACGGTGCTTGAAGATATCTCATTACCTTCCCAACCAAGAAATTCTACCTTGGCTCAAATAAAATCTCACAGTGAAGAAAAAGCAAAGAAATTTAAGGTCAAGTCTCTTATACAAAATTCTGTGGCAGATTGTGTGTTTTATAGGATCATGGCCTGTAAAACAGCAAAGGAGGCTTGTGACAGATTGAAAGAAGAATATGAAGGTAGCGATAGAACAAGTTGAATGCAAGTTCTAAACCTGAAACGTGAATTCAAATCTTTGGATATGCATGAGAATGAAACAATTGATAAGTATATTGATCGAATCTCCTTAATTGTTAATAATATTAGATTACTTGGTGAAGATTTTGCAGACAAAAGGATTGTGGAGAAAGTTCTAGTAACTCTTCTTGAGAGGTTTGAATCCAAAATTTCCTCTCTTGAAGAATTCAAGGACCTTAGCAAAATATCATTAGGTGAACTAATGAGTGCTCTACAAGCACAAGAGCAAAGAAGGACCTTGAGAGAGAGAGAGAGAGCAGGTTCACTGAAGAAGCCTTTTCTATTCAAAAGCAACATTCTGGTAAAGGAAAACAACATCTTAACCAGAAAAATAATGGTAAGCATGATGGTGGAAGTAGTAATGACTCAAAACAAAGGTCGTTTCCTCCTTGCAAGCATTGTAAAAAGACAACGCATATAGAGAGTTATTGTTGGTGGAGGCCTGATGCTATATGTGAAAAATGCAAACAATTGGGGCACGTAACTAAGATTTGCAAATCTAAAAACAAATTCTCAAAGTCTTTACAAGCACAACTAGTAGAAGCGACTGATGCACAACAGGAGCAACTCTTTGTAGTTTCTTGCTTCTCAACAAATGACTTATCTGATACTTGACTTCTTGATAGCGGTTGCACACACCACCTGTCTAATGATGCTGAGATGTTTAGTTTCCTTGATGGTACTTACAAGTCTAGAGTAAAGGTGGGAAATGGAGAGTTTTTAGAAGTCAAAGGTAGAGGATGAGTGACTGTTTCAACAATCTCAGGTATTAAAACTTTTCCTAATGTTCTATACATACCTAATATTAGCCAAAATCTATTGAGTGTTGGAAAAATGCTTGAAAAGAATTACTCAATGCACTTTAAGGATCACAAGTGTATTGTTTTTTATCCCTCTAGTGTAGAATTATTCTGCATCAAGATAAACAAAAGAATGTTTACAGTGGACTTGGGAAAAGTAGCTGAACAAGCCTATATCAGTGCTTTAGAGACGACTACAAATCTATGGCACAAAAGGCTTGGTCATCTCAATCATAGAAGCATGACATAAATGAACAAAAAGGAGTTCGTGTAAATATGCCTAAAATCTCATATGATGCTTAAGTTTGTGGGACTTTTCAGCAAGGTAAGCAATCAAAACTACCTTTTCAAGCAAATCAAGCATGGAGAGCTAAGCAAAAACTTCAGCTTATCCACACTGATATGTGTGGCCCAATGAAAACTGAATCCTTAAATGGTAACAAGTATTTTCTCCTCTTCATTGATGACTACACCAGAATCTGTTGGGTTTATTTCATTAAACTCAAGAGTGAAGTCTTTAATATTTTTAAACAATTTAAAGATTTAGTGGAAAATCAATGTAATTTGAAAACTAAAGCTTCGAGGTCTAATAATGGTGGAGAATAA
This sequence comes from Canavalia gladiata, assembly GCA_037954105.1. Classification (NCBI taxonomy): domain Eukaryota; kingdom Viridiplantae; phylum Streptophyta; class Magnoliopsida; order Fabales; family Fabaceae; genus Canavalia; species Canavalia gladiata. The sequence goes on along the minus strand of CM075664.1, from coordinate 37,769,897 downwards.
ACCTCTGCTCAATTTGTAGAATTTTGTAATAGTGCAGGCATTGAACATCAATTGACCTTACCATACACACCACAACAAAATGGTGTATTTGAAAGGAAGAACCAAACAATAATGAAGATGACTAGGTGTCTTTTGACTGAAAAACGGATGTCAAATCTATTTTGGGCAGAGGTAGTCAATACCTCTGTTTATTTGATGAATAGGCTTCCCACAAAGGCCTTACAGGATAAGACTCTATATGAAGCTTGGAGCGATAGCAAACCTTCAATGCACCATCTCAGAATCTTTGGATTTATATGCTATTACCAAGTGCCAGAACCTAAAAGAAGTAAGCTAGACAATAGGGCTTACAAAGGAATTTTCATGGGCTATGGTTCATCAATCAAGGGCTACAGAATTTTCTGTTTAGAAACAGAAAAAATAATTTTGAGCAGAGAAGTAAAATTTGATGAGGAAGCTGTTTGGGATTGGCAAAATCAAAGGAATGCTCATGTTGAATTCTTTCTAAATAAACAAACTCAACTTGCCATAAATGAGCTAGTGGATGACCTACCAGTGAAGGACACAAGAACTTTGGAAGATGTTTATCAAAGGTGTAGCTAGGTCATCTCTGAACCAACATGTTATACTGAAGCACAAGACTCTAAAGCTTGGAGGAGAGCTATGCAAGATGAATTAGATATGATTAACAAAAATGGAACTTGGCAGCTTGTTGATAGACCCACAAATCATAAAGTGATAGGTGTAAAATGGGTTTTCAAAACAAAACATAATCCTGATGGATCAATTTGCAAACACAAAGCTAGAATGGTGGTGAAAGGTTATGCAGAACAGTATGGTATAGACTACCAAAAAACATTCTTCTTGCCATTGCAGCTCACAATTTATGGCAGATTCATCAACTTGACGTCAAATCATCTTTCCTAAATGGGTTGCTTGCTGAAGAGATCTATGCATAGCAGTCAGATAGTTTCTCAACTCTTGGTAAAGAAGATCAAGTCTATCTTTTAAAGAAAGCCTTGTATGGACTAAAACAAGTCCCAAGAGCATGGTATGAAAGAATGGACAATCATCTCATCTAGCTTGGTTTCGACCAAAGCCAAAGTGAAGTCACTTTATATGTGAAAGTCACTGGTGGTGAGTCTTTAATTGTTTCAATTTATGTAGATGACATCCTTGTAACAGGAAGCAAAATTGAACTAATCCAAAAGTTCAAGGATGAAATGGAGAAATTCTTTGAAATGACTGATCTTGGAGTCATGGAGTACTTCCTTGGCATGGAAACAATGTAGTCGAATCATGGCATCTTTATATGTCAAAAAAAATACATTTTTGATATCTTAGACAAGTTCAAAATGTAAGACTGCAAATCCGTAAGCACTCTAATTACCATTGGTTTGAAGCTTGGCAAGGATGAGAATTCTGAAAAAGTATATGAAAGTATGTATAGAAGCTTGGTTGGTAATCTCCTATACCTCACTGCAAGTAGGCCTGACATTCCATTTGCTATAAGTTTGCTCAATAGGTTTATGCATTCACCTAGAGAAACACACTTTGCGGCTACTAAAAGAGTGTTAAGATATATTAAAGGAACCAACATACTTGAAATTTTCTTTATAAAATCTGCAGAAAAAACCATGAAATTGGTGGGTTACTCTGATAGTGATTGGGGAGGCTACATTGATGATTCCAAAAGCACTTATGGATACTTATTTTCCTTGGGAACGATTTTTTTCAATTGGAGCTCTAAGAAATAGGAAACTACAACTCAATCAACCGTAGAAGTTGAGTATATCGCTGCTTCCTCTACTGTGAATCATGCAATATGGCTAAGGAAGATGCTAAAGGACTTGGGGCATGAACAAACAGAAGCTACCAGGATAATGTGTGATAACATTTCTGCTATTTCAATATCAAGAAATCCAATGTTTCATGGACGAATCAAACATATCAAGATCAAGTTTCATTTTATTAAAGAAGTTTAACAATCTAATGAAGTGTTGTTTGTTCATTGTTCATCAAAGAACCAGCTAGCTAACATTTTTACTAAGTCAATACTAAAGGAAGATTTGAGACAAAGAATTGGTGTTTGTCACCTAAATGCCAAGGAGGAGTGTTAGATGAGTTAACATTTTAGTTCCAATCCATTTTTTCTGTTTTTGAAGTCAAATTTAATTTCTTAAAGTTAGCTATTAATAACTTAGTGGTAGTTTTATTTTTCATTCAGTTTTAACCACTTTCGAAAGTGACGCTTAATGGCTTAGGGGCTTAGTGGTAGTTTTAACCACCTTGAGAGTAGCACTTAGATAGGAAAAGTTCATTATTTTTCCTCTATTTAAACTCTCATGTTTCAACAATTATGAACACAATTCAGTTTTAACTCATTCTCCACTTTCCTATCCTTTGAGTTATACCTTTTTCAACTTGTTTATTTTCTAACATCAGGAAGAGTTACCAGAACTTTCTCCATATTCTTTTGTCTGCAAATTCTTTACCAAGTAGTCTAATATTTTTAACAATTAAGGAGATTCGATCAACATACTTACCAATCGTTTCATCCCCATGCATATGCAAAGATTCAAATTCAAATTTCAGGTTTAGCACTTGCATTTGACGTGTTCTATTAATGCCTTCATATTCTTCTTTCAATCTGTCCCAAGCCTCCTTTGTTGTTTAGAGACCATGATCCTGTAAAATACACAATCTGTCGTAGAATTTTGTATAAGGTACTTGGCCTTGAATTTCTTTGTTTTTTCTTCATTATGGGATTTTATCTGAGCCAAGGTAGGATTTGTTGGTTGGAAAGGTAATGGGCTATCTTCAAGCACTATTTTCTAAAGGTTATAAGATTTTAAAAAATCTTCCATCTTCACTGACCAAATATAATAATTTTCACCAGCGAAGGTAAATGGTGAGTTTAAAGGAAGGTTGTTGTAAGTCATTAGTTTGTGAGTTGAAAAGAAAGAAAAATTTTGATCCCGTAAGATCAACTATGATTGTGATACCAGTGCTAAAAAATAGATAAGTTGGAAAAGGTCTAACTAAAGGGATAGGAAAGTGGAGAATGAATTAAAATTAAATTGTATTCATAATTATTGAAACATCAGAGTTTAAATAGAGGAAAAATAATGAACTTTTCCTATCTAAGTGCTACTCTCAAGGTGGTTAAAATTACCACTAAGCCACTGAGTCACTTAGCCACCAAACGTCACTCTCAAGGTGGTTAAAACTACCACTAAGCCACTAAGCCATTAAGCGTCACTTTTAAAAGTGGTTAAAACTGAATGAAAAATAAAACTACCACTAAGTTATTAATAGCTAACTTTAAACAATTAAATTTAACTTAAAAAAAAGGATTGAAATTAAAATATTAGCTCATCTAATGAAAGTCAGACATCTAAACATAAAACAAAATAATATGTATTAATAGCAAAATTGATTCTAGCACTAAGTCAACAATAAAGGTGAGAGCCATAGCCATAATTCATGTTTTTTTAGTATTAGCAACAATAATTACTCATAGCACCTTAAGATGCAAAAACGATCAGAACTAGTAGGGAAGAAATGAAAAAGTTTTCTTTTATAAAAAAAAATTGCAACCTCTAAATCCCGTAGTTTACAAAAATTGAAGATGCCTCCTATTTACTTCTATGTAAATTATACTAAGGAAGGGACCAAAAATTAATTTGTTAGCAACTAACTTTATTAACATTAAGAAATGGACTAAAGAACATTTTAAACTATATTAAGCAGCATGGTTCTTCTCATTTTTAAGTTAAAATTCATCTAGATTTCATACGACACATGATCATTGAAATATAATACAAGGTTCTCTCGATTTTTTTCTCCAAATTTCCTTCAATACAATAACATTTCAATATTCTATTTATTTTCAAAGATTTCAGTTACTTACCTCCTATTTTCTTACCATTCATTTTATCAAAACCAATTTCTAATAATCTTTTTTTTATTCAATTTTCATATTTCAAAAACTGATTAAGCTCTTAAAAATAGTTTTAATGATCTTTTTCCGTGTAATCTTTAAATTTATAAATTTTTTTAAGTTAATTATTTATATAGATTTTAAATATATTTATTAACCGTTTTATATTATAGATTTTTTAATAGATTTGTAAATTTTGTAAGCTTTAAAATAATTAAGCCTTAACATAAAAAATAAACTCAATTTTAAATCTCAAAATAACATGTCAGACTTAAATATTAAAAGTATAACTCGATTCAGTCTATTTTTATTTTCATTAAAATTTTAAAAATAATTTTTAAAAAATAAATTTTATTCTTCTTATTTACTATGTATTTTCAAATTTATTTTTCTTATTTTTTAAACAAAATGAAAGTAAATAAAATCAGGTATAGAAATCATATAAATGTAAGATTTCAATCATTAAAAAGTAGTTAATTCTAATTGATAAGTAATATAAAAATATTAATGATCATTTTTAAAATAATTAAAATAAAAATATTTATTATATAAATAAGTTTAAATTATTTAAATTTTATATCACACAGTAATGAACATTTAATTTTATTCAGATTTTTTATTATTTTTAATATTTTTAACAATTTTGTAATTTTTTAAATTTGTTAGCAACTATTTAGGTTAATAAAATATAAAAATTATAAAAAACTAAATATAATAAATAAACGATACTGTACATTTATATAACAGTTAAGACTTTAATTTCTAGCATAATGTTATGGCTACCATAATGAAAGTCAAAAAATCATAATTGTTTTCCTAGAACATTAAGTAACCAAGTGATAATGCTTTATATTTATTAGTGATATTTAGGAACTCCTACTTTCATTCTATCTCGCAATTCATAATTTCCATCAATAGTAACATCGAAAGTTGAGTCAATACGTTGTAGTTTAGAGAAAAGGCATAGCTTGTCAAAGTTAGATGATAAAAAGTTTGGACAAAAAATTGAGCATCCCAAGCCTGAAAAATGTTACAAGTTCAGATGAAGCTCAAGAGGCCAATTCAATTTGATGGGAAAGAAAAATATACAAGAATGAATTTTGGTTCTGTGATATTATGATTATCCATAATTTTTGCCTCATGGTCACTTCCGACATAAATAAATTTATTTTATCGTCTTATCTTCATTTTTATCTCATGTTCATGTTGGCTATGCACATTAACCATAATTTTGGTTATTTATTCCTAACGCTCCAATGAATTCTGATTAAAAAAATTGTATTCTTAAATAATATTATCCTAAAAGTTAATATGTCTATATCAAACACCACTTTGACTTATGTGAATTTTTTGTATTATGAGTTTTGCCTGTCTTATACCCCTAAGATATGTAGAAAGATGTTAACTTGCACTGGTCAAAATTTCCTTACTTCCAATTTTCCCTTGCTTAATTGTTCAACAGGGCATTCTACTTATGTGAAGTTGATTACTTGAAGAGATGCTATTTTTCTCCATTTTCACTAATCAATCTACATATGGAGAGATCATCCCCTATTGAAACAAAGGTTTGTTAATTTCCTACATTTAATCTCATAAGTTGATAATTGTTTCATTTTCTTAAGGCTTCAATAATTTTTTTTCCTTAATGCCAGTGGCATCCAGTGAATCTATCTGTTGATTCAATCCAAATCTAATTTCTGCAATCTGAAAATGGATACTATTGCAACATGCAAAATGTAGTTCGCTGATATGTATGAAAGTTTTCAGATTGTTGAAATTTGTTACTCTTGACTACATGTACATATCTCAGTATAAATATGAAAATGTTTAACTTTACACTTACATCCGATCCAACCCGCCCATCAATGGTCGTTTGATCTTTCTTAAAGAAAAAGAATGAATAATCATTTCGGCGATAGGATAAGAGATGTATGCATTCTATACATACGAATATCATCCTTCGTATTAGGGATGAAAATGAACAAGGCCGTCAGACATGAGTCTATGGCTCGCCTCATTTAAAGCCTAGTTAGACTTGGCTTGTTTAATAAATAGATAAGCTCAGATTGGTAAAAAAGCCTTTTTAAATAAACAAGTCAAGCCCAGTGTTATAAAAAAACTTATTTAACCTATTTAGGGACCTATTTATATTTATATATTATATATTTATATTTATTTTAATATATTATATTTATATAATATTTATTTTATATTTTATTTATATAATATTTATTTTATATTTTATTTACATAATATTAACATATATATGTTTTAGGCCTATTTAATGGCTTTTTTATTTTATAGACTTTAAGTTTACAAGGTTTTTTTAATTAATTATTTATATAGATTTTAAGTTTATTTATTGATTTTTTTGTAATGTAGGCTTTTAAATAGACTTACAGGCCTTGTAGGCTTTAAATCAAGTCAGACCTTGACAGAAAAAAAAAAAAAAAAAACCTTTAACAGGTAGACTTGAACACTCAAAATCTGGTCAGCTCAGTCTACTTCCATCCTTACTTCATATAAATATATTTCAGGTTTATGTTGATTTTGATAGTTGCTAGTTGAATTGCATCTTCTTCCTTCTCCGTTGATTCAACCTAAATAATGTCTAATAATATTTTAAAAAGCGAACAAGTCCTTAGAAATAATTTTTAAAAAAGTCAATTTTTTCTCATTTTCTCTATAATTTAAAATTTTTTTTTAAGAAATCTGAAGGTAAATAAAAATAGGCATGTGAATCATATAAATGTAAGACCTTAACGGTTAAAAAATAGTTAATTTTTAAGTGATAAATATTATAGAAATGTTAATGAGCATTTTAAAATATTAATTGAAAATAAAAATATTTATTATATAAAAATATTTCAATTATTTAATATTTAAAATATTTAATAATGATACTCATTATAAACTCTTATTAGTAGAAAAAAAAAGGAAATTGTTAGGTTAATACGTTTTTAATTAGGAAAAACTATTCACGTAAACATGTGCCATAAGTTGTAGGAACAGTACAATTGTTTTATTCCACAGTAATGCACATTTTTTTTTTTCAATTTTTATGATTTTGAAAATTTTGAAAATTTTTGAAATAATTTATAATATTGTTTTAAAACTGCTAACAACTATTTAAATAATTGGTAAATATAAAAAATATTAGAAAAACTAAATATAATAAATAAATGATAATGTGTCCATCTTTCTAATTTAACCATCTAGCATTGGTCTAAACTTGAGTTGCTACCTTGCCTTCATCTATTAAATGCCTCAATTTTGGTGGACAAACCATAAGTTACTGACCTCAATCCCTACCAATCTTGATCTTTAAGGATGCGGAGATAACCCTCTAACATCATTTCAAAAGGAAACGATGAAAAACCTAAATTATCTTAAAATACTACAAGTATGAAGGTTTCCTAAATAAAGAATTATTATAATATATATATATATACTAATTATTTAACACTTAAAATATTTAATATTGATCTTCATTAATAAACCCTTATTAGTAGAAAGGGAAAGAGGAATTTTTTTTCTTTATTTAATACATTAGAAAATTTTTAAGGAGGACAAACTATTCATGTAAATATTTTTTATAATTATAATAGGAAGAGTGTAATCATTTTTTTACTGCACACTAATGCATATTTAATTTTATATGATTTTTTATGAGTTTAATATTTTTTAATAATTTATTAAGATAATTTATAATAAATTTAGTAATAGTTAATAAAAAATAAAAAATATAGAAAACTAAATATTGCTCAATCTCATGTATATGGACAAGATGAGAATAAAGAGAAGATTGTGGAGTTTCTTCTTAGCCAAACTCACGATTTGGACTTCCTTTCCATCTATCCCATTGTTGCTTTAGGGAAGATAAGGAAAACAAACACTTACTCAACTAGTCTACAATAATGAAAAGGTAAGTAACTATTTTAGTATGAAAAATTTGGGTTTGTGTTTCTAATATTTCTCTGTTAAAAGGATTCGGTGTTCAATTATGAAATCACTTGTGAGAAAGAAGTATGATGACTTTGATTTACATATCATCCAAAGAAAAGTGCAAACCCAATATAATTTTTTTTATATAATTTTAAATTTATATGTTGAAATGTTTAATATGCTTATGGATAAAAATAGTTATAAGCATCTTGATGTTTAATGCTTGAGCTCCCCTAAAAATATCATGATGTTGTTTGTGTACAAAGTAGTTTTTTATACAGTAGATCTGGTTAGCATAGTAGAAAGAAAAATTATAATTATCAAAGAAAAAATAAAATAAAAATTATGAAAGGAAAAAATAGTTTGAGACTTTCTTTTTGTTTCTATCTTAAACTTTCCATCTTTTTAATTCTTTCTTACTTTAGCACGTTTAAGGCCATGTGATCCAAGCAGGTCCCCTCTCTAGCCATGAACAGTTTGGCATAATTTTCAAGTAAATCAATGTTTCAGTTTCGAAAAAGTTGGGGATAAATGACATTGTTATAAAAGATAACATTATTATTTTTATTTTTCAAAAATTAAAAATTTATTTTAATCTTGTTAGTATTTTAATAAAATTTTTTATTTTACAAATATAAATTATAATTTTTTATTTACAGACTATCGTTTGTAAATCTATTCAAACTGAAGTAGCAATTCACTTTTAATTTTTAGATAAAATCGCAAAAGCCTGTTTATCAGTAAAAACTAAAACAAATTTTATGTAATGGTGAATTTTAGAGAAGCCCAATTCATAATTCTTCCTTCACTTCATAATTCTCTAGTCAGATATTTCAACCAGAAATTAGTGATACATTGAAAAGGGAGAAAGTTAGGCCTCTAAGCATGAAAAAAATAATACATACTAGTAGTAAAATTTATTCTAGTATTAACTCAGAGTCAGTTTATGTTTTTCGTATCAGTAATTAATAATACAAATCGAAATAATCAAATTGAGAATTAGCTATAAAAAAATTGCAACATTTTTTATCTATCCGAAATTCAAAAGTTAGAATATTAATTTTTTTTTTAACTCTAATCTGTTTTCAATATAATTTGAGAAAATCAGCAAAATCAATCAAAGAAAATTCAACTTATAAATTTTTATGCTAATCAGTTTTAATTTATAGAAATTTCTTCAGATTCAGTAAAAGATCCAGCATACATGATTCAATTTCTAAATCATAATATAAAAAATGAATATAAAAAAAAACTTATTTTCCGAATAACATCCTACTTACAGCAAGCAACAAACCAACTACAATAGCAATAGCAAACTGATCTGCTACACTTAGAAATGAAAAAGTATTTTTTTCTAAATTTTGTTGTTTATAAAAGTTGAAGGTGCTTCCAATTTGCTTCTCTCTGAACTATAAAATACAATTTGGCATCAGCAATTTTCTTAGCATTAAGGAAGAGACTACAGAAAAAATTTAAAACAATTTTAACAACACCGTCCATAATGGACTATTTCCAAGCTGAAGTCTTACACATCACACGAGATACAGGACAGAAAGAATAAAATATAAGGTTCTCTTTATTCTTTCCACCCAGTTTCCTTCAATCTCAATACATTTCAGGTTTGTGTTTACTTTCATAGACCCTTCATTGACTAACATCCTGTTCCTTCACCACTCATTCAACCAGAACCAATCTCTAATAATCTATTCTCTATTCAATCTTTGCATTTCTGAAAATGGCTGAGGCTTTACTTGGAGTTGTGTATGAGAATTTGTTCTCTCTGATTCAGAATGAATTTGCAACCATTTCTGGAATCAAGAAAAAGGCTGAAAGGCTATCAAGCACGCTGGATCTGATCAAGGCCGTTCTTGAAGATGCTGAGGAGAAACAAATAACAAACCGCTCCATAAAGGTGTGGCTGCAGCAAGTCAAAGATGCAGTATACGTGCTGGATGACATACTTGATGAATGTTCCATACAATCCCACCAACTCGGGGGCTTGTCCCCAAAGAACATCATGCTTCGTCGTGGGATTGGCAAAAAGTTGAAAGAGATCACTGAGAGATTTGACCAAATTGCTGAAGCTAAGAACAAGTTTCTTCTACATGAGGGTGTTAGGGAAAGGCCAAGTGAAGTGGCTGAATGGCGCCAAACCAGTTCAATTATTGTCCAACCTCATGTATATGGACGAGATGAGGATAAAGAGAAGATTGTGGAGTTTCTTCTTAGGCAAGCACATGGTTTTGACTTCCTTTCCATCTATCCCATTGTTGGCTTAGGAGGGGTAGGGAAAACAACACTTGCTCAGCTGGTCTACAATGATGATAGGGTATGTAGCCATTTTAATACGAAAATTTGGATTTGTGTTTCTGAATATTTTTCTATCAAAAGGATTCTGTGTTCAATTATACAATCTGTTGTGAGAGAGAAATATGATGACTTTGATTTAGATGTAATACAAAGAAAAGTGCAAGAATTGCTGCAAAGTAAAAGGTATTTGATTGTTTTAGATGATGTATGGAAAAGAAATGAAGAATTGGAATTCGGATTAAGCCATGATAAATGGAATAAGTTGAAATCAGTTTTGTCATGTGGATGCAAAGGTGCTTCCATTCTAGTGTCCACTCGAGATAAGGAGGCTGCAGCAATCATGGGAACATGTCAAGCTCACCATTTGTTTGGTCTATCGGACGATGATTGTTGGTCGTTGTTCAAGCAATATGCATTTGGGTCTAACAAAGAAGAGCGTGAAGAGCTTGTAGCAATAGGTAAGGAGATAGTAAAGTGTGCAGGATCACCTCTTGCAGCACAGGCATTAGGAGGTCTACTGCACTCAAAGAGTGAGGAGAAGGAATGGCTTAATGTTAAGGAAAGTAGGCTTTGGGATTTACAGGATGAGAAATCTATTTTACCTGCTTTAAGATTGAGCTACTTCTATTTATCGCCAACCTTGAAGCAGTGTTTTGCATTTTGTGCTCTATTTCCAAAAGATGAAGAAATCAAGAAGCAAGAATTGATTTATCTATGGATGGCTAATGGGTTTATTTCATCTAGGGAAAGCTTGGAGGTAGAAGATGTTGGCAATATAATTTGGAATGAATTGTACCAGAAATCATTATTCCAAGATGTCAGGAAGGATAACGATTCTGGTGACATTCTATTCAAGATGCATGATCTTGTCCATGATCTTGCTCAATCAGTAGTGGGACAAGAATGTCTAATTTTTGATAATGCAAACCTGTCTGATTTGTCAAGGAGTACACACCACATTTGTTCAAACATTACTTCATCACCATCTAACAAGCGAGCTTTGCGAAAAGTTGAATCCCTACGAACTGCATGTGGGTCTGGACACCTAATTTCAAACATTTTAAAATGCTTTCCAACAAACTGTTCTCTTCGGGTTCTACGGACAAGTTCCTTTGAGTTGTCATCTCTCGGGAATTTAATTCATTTGAGGTATTTAGAGCTTCGAATGACTCAAACAAAAACCTTGCCTGACTCAATTTGTAGCTTGCAGAAATTGGAAATCTTGAAACTGATTTTTTGTTATAATCTAAGTTGTCTACCAAAACAGTTGAGTTGCTTAAAGAACCTCAGACATCTTGTCATTGAAGATTGTCTTTCATTGTTTCATATGTTCCCTAACATTGGAAAATTATGTTGCCTAAGAACATTGAGTCAATACATTGTTAGTTTAGAGAAAGGGCATAGCTTGGCAGAGTTACACGATCTAAAGCTGGGAGGAAAATTGAGCATTCTAGGCCTAGAAAATGTTAGAAGTTCAGATGAAGCTCAAGGGGCCAATTTGGTGGGAAAGAAAGATCTGCATGAGTTATGCTTGTCATGGCACACCAACGGTAAAGCCATGTCACATGCTACCAATGTTGAACAAGTACTTGAAGTGCTTCAACCACATTCAAATCTTAAGATATTGAGAATAGAAAAGTATGAGGGATTAAACATGCCAAGCTGGATGGGATTTCTGAATAATTTGGTTACTCTTGAACTTAACTCGTGCACGAATTGCTTGCTTCCGTCACTTGGTAAACTACCCTCTCTAAAAATACTTGTAATTGAATATATGAATAATGTAGAGTACATAGATGATGATGAATGTTACAACATGGTGGATATGAAGGCTTTTCCATTGTTGGAGAATCTCAAGTTAAATGCCTTACTAAAGTTAAAAAGGTTATTGAAAGTCGAAAAAGAAAACATGTGGGTCCATCTTTCTAAGTTAACCATCCGGCATTGCCCTAAACTTGAGTTGCTACCATGCCTTCCATCTATTAAAAGCCTCGATCTTGGTGGACAAAGCCATAAGTTACTGAGCTCATTCCCTAGCAGTCTTACCTCACTTGACCTTTACGGATGTGGAGATAACACAGTGACATCATTTCAAGAGGGAATGATGAGAAACCTGGCTTGTCTTAAAACTCTAGAAATATGGAGTTTTCCTGAATTGAAGGAATTACCTGATGAACTCTTTTACCTTCAATCTTTGAAGAGTTTGTCCATTTATTTTTGTCATAAGCTTGAGTCCTTACCAAAGCAAGTTTGGGAAGGTCTATGCTCCCTTCGATGGTTGACAATTCAGTTCTGCACAGGATTGAAATCCTTGCCAGAGGGTGTTCAACATCTCACTTCACTTGAGGTTCTGAGTATTCGAGGTTGTCCAAGATTGGTTGAATGGTGTAAGAAGGGAACATTTTTGGATAAGATGGCAAATGGTCCAAAAGTAATTTTGGAAAGGTAGATTCAAAAGCAAGTGCTGCCTCCATCACCATTTTTAATGTTCTCCAATTGTCACATTTCCACCCATTCAACTATATTCTCTCTTCCCATCCCACCCCCTATTTTGTTGGGCACTCTTCACTCTTGTAAGGCATTCTGTTAGTGAATTAAGAGCTGTTATTTTACTGTTATTTGTTGCTGTTTTTGTTATTCTGTTACTGTTGTTTTTAAGTTTGTTTTTTATATCCTAATTCTTAGGAATGCTGGTTGTTGTTGCTGTAACATGTTCCTGTAAGTTACAGAGTTTTAGGAATTCAGTTGAGTCATATTTTCTATTTATTCTGAATTTGACAGCAATGAAAGATATCCTTTTTGCTTTGTTCATTTTCTTTATACCTTTATCATATACCTTGAAATAACAGTGGTATCAGAGCTGGTTATTCGTGAGGGACCCGTGAGAAAGATTAAGAGGTTAGAAACTTCACCTTTTCTTCATACAAAGTTAGAAATATGGAAGCAGGATCTTTTTCAGCCATGACTCCTCCCGTGTTCGATGGTGAAAATTATCAAGCCTGGGCAGTGAAAATACAGGCTTATCTTGAGGGTTGTGATTTGTGGGAGGCGGTGGAAGAAGACTATGAGGTTGCTTCTCTTCCAGACAACCCAACTATGAATCAAATCAAGTACTACAAGGAAAGAAAAACCAGGAAAGCCAAGGCTAAAGCTTGTCTGTTTGCTGCTGTTTCACCTGCCATTTTCAGTAGGATTATGGCTTGTGTTTCAGCCAAAGCCATCTGGGACTTTCTCAAGGATGAGTATGAAGGAGATGAGAGGATCAGGAGCATGAAGGTGCTGAACCTGATTAGAGAGTTCGAGAGATTACAGATGAAAGAGTCTGAGACGATAAAGGAATATTCTGATAAGCTAATTGAGATAGCTATCAAGGCAAGGGTCCTTGGCACTGACCTCTCAGACAACAGGTTAATGCAGAAGATTTTGGTCTCTTTGCCTGAGAGATTTGAGGCGACTATTGCCTCCTTGGAGAATACCAAGGATTTGTCTCAGATTAAGCTAGCAGAACTCCTTAGTGCTTTGCAGGCACAGGAGCATAGGAGATTGATGAGGCAAGAAGGAAGCATAGAGGGTGCTCTGCAGGCCAGGACACAATCTAATTTTGGTGGAAAGGGCAAGAAGACAAAAGGGAAGAAAGGGAATGACAGTAGCTCAGAAGCTGTTGTAGGAGAAGGCAGTGCAAATAATAGTGGAGGAAGGTACTTTCCATGCAAGCACTGTGGAAAACAGAATCATCCTCACTTTAGGTGTTGGAAGAGGCCAGATGTAAAGTGCAGAAGATGCCATAAGCTTGGACACATAGAAAAGTTCTGCAAAGAAAAGAGAGATCAACAGCAAGGTGAAGCACATGTTGCAGTCCAACAAGAAGTAGATCAACTATTTGTTGCTTCTTGTTCCAGCTCTAGTACCTCATGTGAAAGTTGGCTTACAGATAGTGGTTGTACCAACCACATGACTTGTGATGAAAGCCTATTTAGGGACCTTGACAAATCAGTGTTGTCAAGGGTGAGGATTGGGAATGGAGAATACTTGACTGTGAAGGGTAAATGGATTGTAGCCATAGAGAGTTGTGCTGGAACTAGGTTGGTTTCTGATGTGATGTATGTGCCAGAAATTGATCAAAATTTGCTGAGTGTGGGGCAGTTGGTAGAGAAGGGATTTAAGGTGATATTTGAAGAGGGGAAGTGTTTGATTTTTGATGCAAGTGGTCAGAAACTGTTCAGAATTAAGATGCAGCACAAGAGCTTTTCTTTGAATCCACTTGAGAAGGATCAAGTGGTCTTTAAGTGCCAAGTCAATGTCTCTGAGACATGGCACAAGAGACTAGGTCATTTTCATCACAAGGCCTTGCTGTATATACAGAAGAATGGGTTGGTATATGGACAACCAGATTTGGAGGAGCAGTTTCCAACTTGCAAAGCTTGTTTGTTAGGCAAACAAATTAGGCTTCCATTCAAAGGAACAACATGGAGAGCCACTCAAAAATTGCAGCTGATACATACAGATGTTTGTGGTCCTCATGCAACTCCATCTCTAAATGGCAATAGGTATTTTATTATTTTCATTGATGACTATACAAGAATGTGTTGGATCTACTTTATGAAGCAAAAATCTGAGGTTGCATCGATCTTTTTGAAGTTTAAAAGGTGGGTAGAAAATCAGAGTGGCCATGAGATTAAGATTGTTAGATCTGACAATGGGACAGAATACACTTCAGAAAGATTCAACCTTTTTTGTGAGGAGGCAGGCATTGAGCATCAGTTGACTGTTCCCTACTCTCCGCAGCAAAATGGAGTTAGTGAGAGAAAAAATAGAACCATCATGGAGATGACCAGATGTTTGCTTCATGAGAAGAATTTGCCGAAGCAATTTTGGGCAGAGGCTGCAAACACGACAGTTTTTCTGCTAAATAGATTGCCTACAAAGGCCATTAAGAAGACACCATTTGAAGCTTGGTTTGGTGTCAAACCAATGCTAAAAAACTTGAAGGTGTTTGGTTGTTTATGTTTCTCTCATGTTCCTCAAGTCAAAAGGGACAAGCTAGGGGAGAAGGCTGAACCAGGAGTGTTTATCGGATACAGTCTGATTCCCAAAGCCTACAAGATTTATCAACCACAGACAAGGAAAGTGATCACTAGCAGAGATGTTCAATTCTTGGAAGACGAGCAATGGGTTTGGACAGACAAGCCACAAGACAAGCATAAGGAGGTCTCATTGGAACCGGATGAGCTAGTAGATGACATTCCGATTAGAGGCACCAGATCTTTAACTGATGTATATCAGAGGTGCAGTGTGGCTATTCTGGAACCAACAGGATTTGAAGAAGCCAAGAATGACCAGAGATGGATGAATGCAATGAAGGAAGAATTGGCTATGATAGAAAAGAATCAGACCTGGGAGTTAGTGGAGAAGCCTAAAGATAGGAAGATCATTGGGTTGAAGTGGGTATTCAAGACCAAACTCAATCCTGATGGCTCAGTGAATAAGCATAAGGCCATGTTAGTGGTGAAGGGCTATGCACAGGTTTGGGGAGTAGATTTTTCTGAGACTTTTGCACCTGTGGCTAGATTAGATACAATCAGAATGATCCTTGCTTTAGCAGCTCAAAAAGGTTGGAAGGTGTATCAACTAGATGTGAAATCTGCATTTTTGAATGGAGTATTGCAAGAGGAAATCTATGTTGAGCAGCCAGAGGGATTCATCACACCAGGCCATGAGGAGAAAGTTTACTTGCTGAAGAAAGCTCTATATGGTTTGAAGCAAGCTCCCAGAGCTTGGTACAGCAAGATAGATGAGCACTTGCTAGGCTTGGGCTTTGAGAAAAGCTTGAGCGAATCCACACTCTATGTCAAGAAGCTTGGTTCTAACATAGTTATTGTATCTTTGTACATTGATGATATGTTGGTGACAGGGAGTAATGCTTATCAGATTGATACATTTAAGCAGGATATGATGAAGAAATTTGAAATGACTGATCTTGGTGAGATGTTCTACTTTCTCGGCATGGAGATTAAGCAAGCTCAGAATGAAATCTTCATATGCCAGAAGAAGTATTTGAAGGAGATTTTGAAAAGATTTAATATGGAGGAGTGCAAGAGTATGAGTACTCCTATGGGTCAAAAAGAGAAGCTGCAGAAGAAGGATGGAGCTGAAACTGTAAATGAGGGTGTCTACAGGAGTTTAATTGGCTGCCTAATGTATCTCACTGCAACCAGACCTGACATCATGTTTTCTGTAAGTGTCTTGTCTCGATTTCTTAATTATCCTAGTGAGTTGCATATGGTAGCTGGAAAGAGAGTATTAAGGTATCTACAGGGTACAGTTTCATATGGAATCAAGTTTTGTAAAGTTCAAGAATTCAAACTACACGGCTACTCTGATAGTGATTGGGCTGGATCAGTTGATGACATGAGGAGCACCTCTGGGTACTGTTTTACATTTGGATCAGGATGTTTTTCATGGTGTTCAAAAAAGCAGGAGTTGGTCGCTCAGTCAACTGCAGAGGCTGAGTTTATTGCATCTACTGCAGCTGTAAATCAAGCCCTGTGGCTGAAAAAGCTAATGGATGATCTGCATTTGGAACAAAAGGATAGCACAGAAGTCTTTGTGGACAACCAAGCCACTTTGGCCATTTCACAAAATCCAGTATTTCATGGAAGGACAAAGCATTTCAAAATTAAGTATTATTTCTTGAGGGAGGTGCAGCGATCAAGTGAAGTAAGGCTGGTGTACTGCAGTTCAGAAAACCAACTTGCAGATATATTTACCAAGTCATTTAATGTTGGTCGTTTTGAGACTCTTAGAAATAAGTTGGGTGTGTGTAGCTCATAATTCAGGAGGAGAATGTTAGTGAATTAAGAGCTGTTATTTTACTGTTATTTGTTGCTGTTTTTGTTATTCTGTTACTGCTGTTTTTAAGTTTGTTTTTGATATCCTAATTCTTAGGAATGCTGGTTATTGTTGCTGTAACATGTTCCTGTAAGTTATAGAGTTTTAGGAATTCAGTTGAGTCATATTTTCTATTTATTCTGAATTTGACAGCAATGAAAGATATCCTTTTTGCTTTGTTCATTTTCTCTATACCTTTATCATATACCTTGAAATAACACATTCAATAAAATCTCACTTGACGACTATGTAATCCATCTGAATGCTTCACTTACATAAAGCACTCTTATATGGTTTTGATTCTGTTGGAGCGTAATAGTGGGTACTATCCAGATCAGGTGTTGGAGCCATCACCATCTTCTGCCACACCTTCAGGACTCAACAGTCTCCATCTTCACTTGAGCAACAACACTTTGTTGAAAACCACCAAATCTTGTGTTTGTTGAAAACAACACTTAAATAGACCACTGGCTATTAGAATATGTTTGTCACTTGTTTTGATAAAAAGATAAATATTGTGTGATTTATAGTAGTTGGGCACTAGGATTTTCAAGGCAATTGTCAACAGAAATATTTGAAGCTCATTGTTTCCTAAGCTAAGAATTTTACATAAACTACCTTTGAGACAAAAAATATTGCAATCATTTTATGTGACGTCTTTACTTTCTTGGGGTCACAATCCCTTCAAGTATCGCATGTTATCTTCCTACTTATGTATGCACTCAAGTCTTGAAAGCAATCAGTTCGGTTTTCCAATAATGTATAAATTAACAATGTTAACTATTTTTCATTTTATAAATTAGTTATGTTCTGTTCATATGTGAAGGGGTTTACAAATTTTATTTATTAATTTGACTTTATTTGATCAAACAAATTTGTCTAACGTAACTGTGGACTGATTTGTGCCTTTGACGTATGATGTAACTCAAATCCCAAAAAGGTTTACAACTAGCTTCAATTACGTGGACCAAGATATGTACTCTCATTTCCTAACTTATCCCATAATTAACAAGGTTTTCATAATGTATACATGACAAGTTGAACGGTAGCTTCCACTCACGTGTACAAAGATAAGCATGAAAACTATCCAAGCATATTAAATACTTTCAAGAAATCTTCCAAAAAAGAGGATTTGGGTAGAATATGTTCTTGAACTAAAACGAAGTAGATCCTGATGGGGAATGAGGGGAAGAAAAGAACCCTAGAGTTCTCAAGGTGCAAAGTACTCCTCTGATTCATTCAGATTTTCTCTGAAATAAAATAATTAATCGTAGTTAAAAATTGTATAAAATTTACAATATAGAGCACTTAAATTCAAATTTTCTATGAAATAAAATTATTAAACAAAGTTAAATTGCCTAATTTTACAGTGAGAGCCTAAATATAGACTAATTAAATAAAAAATAGAGGGAAATCCCTAAAAATAATCCAAATCAAATAAGTAAGATAACACTAACTAATTATGGTAAATTAAATTAAATCATTGAATATGAAATTGAAACTTAAATCACAAATAATATCTAATTATGCCATAATCTAATCTCTACTAGGTCCAAAAAAAAATTCAGGACAGAAAGACATGTTCCTTCTCTAAAAATAGTAATAACTACTGTATGATTATTCATTCTCTAATTTAAAATTTTATAAAAATAAAAGTAGAAGTTATATCTAACATAAACCATTACTTGATTAATTTCATTGTACCTAAAAAAGAATAATAAAAGAGTAGCTACTACAATAATACTTAAAATTTACTCAATCAGATCAACTTCCTACTTTCAACTCTTGCATGTTCTGTTCCCTCCCTAGTCCCAAACTTATGTCTCACTAGTTGGATTATTGAATCCCTCAGCCGTGAAAATTCATTGTTTCATAACATTTCAATGCCCCGTTTGGACAAGAGCAATAAAGGTTGTTAGAGACAGGTCAAGTTATTATAATTCATTCGAGTTCACCATATAATTGACTTGGTTCAGAATATTAAAAAAAACACTTTAATCCAAGAACTGAAAGGATTATAATTAGTTTAATTTGTTTAAAATGAAGGGAACTAAATCAAAATAACTCAAACCATATTAATTAGTTTAGTTTGTGGTATCAGGTTCATTGGGTTAATCCAAAACCAGTAGACATAGAGTTAAAAGATTTTTAATTAAAAATTTGTAAAATGCAAAATAAATTAGTCTGCGGACACATAATGTTTTCCAATTATGCACTTAGAAAGTAACGTTAAATCTTGAATTAAAATTAAAAACGTAATGCATTTAAATCAGAAATCATTGCACTTATTGAAAGCAAAATCATTTTAGACCCCAATGTCCTTTTCTCTTGGTTTGGCAACTGAACGGGGATAAAAACAACAGAGAGGTGGGATAAGATGCAACGCAAAAAGTGAATTCATTGAAGTACCAGGAGCCAGTGAATTAAAAAGGCTATGACACTCCTCATTACTGATTGCGTTTTTTTCCTTTACCCCACGCATTCAGCATTGCGGCCCCAACGATCCATGTGAGAGCAAACAGATCACTCCACTGTAGACCACCACAAGGCAAGTGTAAGAGACAGACGGCCAGAATGAGCATTATTCACATATTTTACTTCATATAGGCGACTCCATAAATGTAATATAGATTACAGCATAAACAACATGTGGTGAGCTACCAGAATACAGTATCACTTGATACAGAGTTGTTGCCATCTACGGATTAAAATTACCTAACATGTAGATGACCCTAAAAAAAAAAAAAGAATGATACAAGATCACTTAATGGTTACAACTCTCCCATAAGTTCTCATA
This sequence comes from Canavalia gladiata, assembly GCA_037954105.1. NCBI lineage: Eukaryota > Viridiplantae > Streptophyta > Magnoliopsida > Fabales > Fabaceae > Canavalia > Canavalia gladiata. The sequence goes on along the minus strand of CM075664.1, from coordinate 37,750,014 downwards.
GCAGGTGAGGACTATCACCGCAACCATGGGCAAATGCTAATACAAAGACAAAGACAACAATAAATTCGGCAGTACATCAGTTAGACCAGACATGAACCAGACCGTGCCTATTGCCTGTATAGATCTCGTTGCGCTCTTCATCATAGAAGAGAGCAGTAATGTCTTCCAAGGCTTCTGAAACTGTGCTCCTAATTCTGGAGACACGCTTTCGTTTCCCTGAATTACAACTACTACTTGAACAATTGTCATCACTACAACTGCATTCCTTCACCATGGGAAAGCTATTACTTGCTCTTATTTTTGCAAGACACTTGCCCGTTAAAATGTTGCTGACATTAATGGACCCTGCTGCATTAAAAGAAACATAACTTGTTAGAGATGTACCTACAAACATGGTGCTCCCATACAAATACGAGTTGATCACACTGTTCAAATTTTAGCCATCAGATCAACATTTGAAACACTTGGCTAAATCAGTTTTCAGTTCAATGACTAAACAGTAAACAACACCTTTCAAAATATTGATCCCACTTCACCTCCAATCACACAAGTGCATTAAAAAGGTAGAGGCTACCGGAAAAGATTAAATGAAAAAATGGGAGCAGCTGAGCAGGGTTAAAAAAATTTACCGTTTCCTTCAGATATTGAATCATCAGAATCAGCCTTGCAGTATGATATGATGAGATCTTGGTCACTGGTTATATAAATGTTGTTCGTATTGCAGTCAGGATGCCACAAGAGGTGATCCTCAAAGGAAGTAACAAGTTCCCCACGGAAGTTCCACACAGCCACAGTTCGGTTTCGAAATGTCAGGAATAATTGGTTCTCATACAGAAATATAAATGCAGATGGTGTCATAAATTCACTTCTGCTAACTTCTGTTAGCTCAAAAGTTCGTACCTGAAATTAATTTAAAGTCAGATATGTGGATGTTAAACAATCAACAATCTATACAACCCATGTATAAACAGGAAATTACTTACATCAAGAATTTGAAGGTTTTCATTTTCTTGCTTCACAAGAAGCTTCTCATTGAATTGTTCAATAAAATCCACCTTCTTATTCCGATGAAGAAGATGGTTAAATGATTTCAAAACAGTACCATCTTCTATTGAGAGGATTTTGAGTGGGACATGGCTACTTGATTTAGCATAAATCAACAACATGATCCCCGGACTGAAAAAAACATCATGAAACAAAGCAATGTAATGCAAATAACACAAGGCCACAAATGTAAACAAAAGAGGAGAAAGAATTAAATGCTATCAAGGCTTAAAAGATGAAACAATATTATTTTAAAAAATTATGAATTACCATAGATCATATTTCCATGGTAGTGTATTGTATGAGAAAGGAAAATTCACAAGCAAAACAGGGAAAATTACCTTATCTTAATCTCTTGTACATTTTTATCTGAAATGGAGTATAACATTGTATAGTTTTTCAGGTCAAACACCTTGTATATACTGTAGAGAAAAAGAATAATATATCTAAGTATCACAATCAAGAAGCTTTGAAATATTATATAATTATATATCCATACAAAAGTGTCAGAACAATAAAATTATTTACCTATCCTGTGCAGAGTATGTGAGTACTTTCCCATTTACATCATCAAACTCCACAAAACCTGGCCACTTTAATGACTCGGATTCAAAAAGAGCAAAGCCAGCATCTGGTTTAACCCTCCTTATATATCTGAAAAACATAGATATTTTAGCATAGAACACAACAGCAAAAAAATTGGACAGGCAATTGTTGCTATCTACTGCTTTCTTCAACCAACTCTCTCTCCCAGACCAATTTTATTTTTTCCATGGCTTTTATTCATTGAGCATGGAAACTAAAGGTAGGAGTTGCAGAGCAATAAAGAGCTATACTTACTCAATTCGTGTGCTTCTGCATTTCAAAGAACTGTAACTGTCTGATGCATAGACAGAGACTGTGATCAGTGAGTCATTATTTTTATTATAAAATAAACTCCTTATGACTTCGTCGGGACTAACATTCAAGAAGCATATCCTTTCATTGGTCTCTGCGGCAAACAACGGAAACATGTAACATATATCGTGTATCTACTTTTATGTTACAAAAAGAAGTATTAACAGCATATTTAGATATAATAGTATATGAAAAATTATATAAATACCAGTCCAGTACTACCTCGGCTAAATGCTGCGCAAACGCCTGATTGTGCAAGAGCAAAAACAATGTCACGTGCTGCTACAATCTCAATAATCTTTGACCTCTTTCTCAGAAATGGCAATACCACAGATGAAGGACCTTTTGGATCATGTGTATCATATTCTTCCTGTAAATAAATCCATCAGATACAATCACAAGAAGTGGGGGAAATGGGGACAGTGAAGCAAAGTACACATCTCAGCAGTGTAAACAGGAGGCATGCAGTTTTCTCAGTATCCAATGATTTAAAATAGAGTGGTTCCAAATATTACAATTGTATTACACAAATGCATGGTGAATTTCTAAAAAAAAAAATATGCACTGAGTTTGCATTAACCTAGAAAATCAAAATTTCTACAACATACTCCTCTTGATCCCTCAGCAGTGACCACTCATAACCTCAAACAAATTTACAATGTTCTAAGTAATCACACGTCCACATTAAGCTATTTTTTCCATTCCCAATGTCTCATATGTGGAAGATCTGTTGGTTTTGTGCTACCTATGGTACAAGCTTGTGGCAGGTTCAAATTATTCCTCAACATCTATAAAATAGCACACGGTTGGACCAGATAAAATCTAAACCCAGAAGCCTTTATTTGTGAGAAAATTCATTGTTTAAGCAGGCAACTTGAGACTAGAGAGTATAGTTTCTGCTAGGGAAACCTAATAAATCTTTACCATAAGTATTTAAGGAGTCTTCACACAAAAACATTTGAATTGTTCTGTATCCAAAAAATTACTAAGACAAACATAAGGCTTCAGTCCGTAATTAAATCATTAGGTCTGAATAACTTCATCACTCTCCCTATGCATACAAGAGAGGTGGCATGTTCATTCGGGTCTTAGGTATGAATACGTACGTTTATTATTGACCCCTCACTCCCCACCCCCAAAATAAATAAATAATAATATTAACGAATTTCCAATTGGCATAGGGTAAATTGTAAAAAATACAAAGCATATACCCTAATTATTTGTTTATCGATTCAAATTTTATTTTGACATCCCCACGCTTACCAATCTCACAAAAACGTCACATATCCGTCCAAATGGCATAGGTTGAATTGTAAAAATACAAAACATATGCCCTAATTATCTGTTTATCCATGCAAATTTCATTTCCACATCCCCCAAGCATACCAATCTCACAAAAACGTAGCATATCCATCTATCATGAAGCCTAGGCATTCGCTTCCAACGAACTAACACATACAACCAAGTAACTAGGCTCAACATAAGGAGCATAATTTAACACAACAGAGTCACGTGACCTAACCATCAATCCTTGAACAGTATCTCACAACTACCCAAAGCAAAATTTCACGAACCTGCAAGCGGATGTTGCGAAACCTTTCTTGAGCATCGGTCATGGAGAAGGCACGGTCGCGGTTAGAGCTGATTTCGCGCCGCTGAAGCTTCTTGACGCTATTGACAAAGCCATCAACGGGACGCGGCCTCTTCTTCGCCACCACTCTGCGGCCACAGCACGGTCTTGGACTCACCGTGATCCTCCTCCCACCGCCCTCCATGTCAGCAAGCGAAGGAGGCCACCGAGCAGGGAAAAACCCTAAATCCTCGGTGTCTCTCTTCGGTGTCTCCGGCAAGAAGCTACGTTGGGAATTGAGAGTGAAGATTTAGGGTTTGAAAACCGTTGGCTCTAGTTGTTGTACTCTTCGAGTTCGACTTTCGATCTCGTTTTTAAATTTTGGAAGGGAAATGGAGAAATAAAGAAAAAGAAAAAAAATGCAGGAAAAACAAAGAGACAGTGTGTCAGTGTGTGCGGAAAAGGTGTGTGTCGTGAAGGGGTTATTATAGGGACACTGTGTCCGTTGCCAACCTGTTTACGATGCTGACTTAGGCCTAAACTCTTTACCAGGCCTCGGCCCATCGTTTTCACATGCATATAAACCCAATTTATGGTAACGGTACAATTGGTTTTTTAAAAAAATTTTGTTTTTATATTTTTGGACACAAAAAATTGTTTACATATTTTTTAATTTATTTAATTTTATAAATTTTATATTTTAAAATTAAAATAATAAAAAAATCAAGTGGTATTTTTATCAGTATGATAGATAAAATGTTAGTTTTGTTAAACAATGATCAAATAACATATTTGAAGCAAAAAATAAAAAAAAATTATGATATGACATGTTTTTCTTATTGTCTATAATAACATTTTTATTTTCTTCAACAATAATAAATTAAAATAAAACAATTATTAAATGGAATTAAAATTTATGAAAAAATAATGTAAATCAAGAGAATAATTTTTATGTTTATTAATTTGATATGTAGTGCCAACATTTAAAATTAAATTGGATTGAATGAATATATTTAAGCATAATAAAGTTTGAAAAGAATAAAAAATATAAAAAATTATGATTTGTTTGATGCAAGAAAAAAATTGTGAATTACTAAAAAATTTATCCTAAAAGTCATCTAATGATAGAGTGGATATTCAAGTTTAATAAAATTAGATTGATTAGCTAAAAATAAGTTACTTTTATTTTATACTTTTAAAGTGGGATAAAATTATTAATGATAGAGTGGATATTCAAGTTTAATAAAATTAGATTGATTAGCTAAAAATAAGTTACTTTTATTTTATACTTTTAAAGTGGGATAAAATTATTAATTATGTATTAAATAAAATGAAATATAACTACAAATTAGTATTTCAAAAAACTAGTGATATTGAATGATTTAGTGATCTCATTGTAATGTCTATTTTTCTTCAATTTAATTTGATTGTAAGAAATGAGTCAAATTTATTATTTTTTAATTTTTTTTAATAATTTCTATATAATAAATAAAAATCATTTCAGCTTATTATAAATTATTTAAATAATCATGTAACATTCTTGTATTATTTTATTTTTTCTTTACACTTATTATTTAATATTGAAGGTAATTGAGTTATTTAAACATATTAGAAGTTGGTTATGGTCTTAAATTATTAAATTATTTTTTCTTTACAACAAATGAAATTGGTTATGGTCTTAAAACTACCGATTTAATCAATTTGACCAAAAGGTTGTTAGGTTATTTGTTCAGACAGTTCAAAAAATCAGTGAAGTAAAAAAATTGATTAAAAGTCGACTAAAACCAATCAAAATCTGGTGTGAACCGGTCTTGATTTTTCTTTTCGATATAACTTTTTTTTTAATCTTTAATCCTAATACATTTTAAAAGTGAAAAATAAATAAAAATGTATATATAAGATGTATATATGAATTGTTATTATTTAACTATTTGTTATAATTTTTTTATATTTTAAAACATCTAATACGTTCCTTTACAACTTTAAAATTTTACTTTAACATAATATGTTTATAATTTTTTATTACTTCGTTATCCAATATGTTATATGATATTAAAAATATATTAAATTATTACTACACCAGTGGAAAATAAGTTTTTTACATCGGTTATTATGAATTTTTTACATTGGTTATTTGAGCGGTATTGAAGCGGGCGATATAGAAACTTAGACTTTCTACATCGGTTGTAGAACCGATTTAGAAAGTACACTTTTTACATCGGTTAAAACTTCAACCGATGTAAAAAGTCAGACTTTCTACATCGGTTGTAATCACAACCGATGTACAAAGTAACTTTTTACATCGGTTAAGGTCACAACCGAGGTAGAAAGTTTATATTTTTTTTAAATCTTTTTTTCATTTAAGAAAATTATTATTTTATTTATTCACAATACCTGTGTATATAAACAGAATACCAGGCAGACAATACAGAAATTATAGAGTATATAATTAAAATAAATACATCAATGTTTATTATAAAATATAATAAAAACAAACTAAAAATCTAAAAATCCCATGAATTCAACCCAAATTGGCAACCTCAATCAGAAATTCCCCCCAACGTCTCCTGATATCATCAATTTCTTCATCTAACAGAGGTTGAGGATTGTCAAATATCTACAAGATGTTTTTGATTAAAATTAGTGAACATGTCATGTTATGCATTAAAATTAAATAATTAATTAAAGACAATTGTAATTACCTGGTGCCAAGAGTTAACAATAGAAGCCGAGACAATGAGAAACATATGTCTCATCACATAATATCCACACTCGGTTCCTCCGGGTTGTCTTGGACACTTCAAAAAAATAATAAGAGTATGAAATATAATTAGAGATGTTGATAAAAGAATATAAAATAATTTAATAACTTTTAATAAAGTACTTACCTTTGGAATTATCCATATAGGCTTTTTAATATGTGATGAATGCGTCCCTTTTAACCGAAGTCGAGCATTCATTGCTCTACAGTAAAATAAAAAGCAAATGAATACCTTTGACAATAACAAGTTATATGAATATAAATACCAAAATCATAAAAACTTACAAATCTATAATGTCCTTTATGTCTTTCTTTGGTTTTTGCCAAGCAGAGCATAGAAATACAACTACATTCCGCTTCGGACAAAAAATAATGATTAATTGCCAATGAGCCCTACAAAATATGGATGACAATGAACAAAAGTTAGGAATTTAATTGAATTCATGAAATAAAGCAATTAAGTATTGACTTACGATTGAAAATAGGGGGCTAGGTAACAGTCTTTATCAGACTGCAATCTCCTCTGAAGATATTCTTGTATCTCAGCTACCTTGTTCCCAGTTTTCTGCATATGAACTGGGTCCAGGAATCCATAGAGGTGTAAGTTACCTCTTTCAGTGCAGATACGATACAGGTACCTAATATTGCGAATAATTTTTATATGTTAGCTTTTGATAATGAAATACTTCAAGTAAGGTTTAGAAATTTACTTACATCAACCATAATTGTAGAACTGTTACACATAGGAGATCGTTACCCACAACCAACTCCAATATATCCTTCTTAGTAATATAGAAGGGGATAGGTGTGGGCTTCCCTATGATATCTGCTTCCATTGTTATTTGCAAAGTTTGGTCGTCCAAGTTCATGGCGATACCAAATAGACGTGTGAGCAAATCAACCTCATATTTCTTTGTAGGAGGCTCAGGAAGATCTGCTGTAGCATTTAAATCAATCTTCTTCCCACGATCTTCCTTATAAACCTACGATAAATTCACAAAATAGTAAGAAATATATATATATATATATATATATATATATATATATAGACACACATAATATATATATTAAAAAATTAATAACGTATGCTAAAATTATCTAATACCTGAGGTTGAACTCGCTGCACAAGTCTCCTCGACCATATAATGAAATGGTTGGGGGCTTGCCCCACGACATGAACCTCCTGAGTAGGGACAGGAACAGGAGCATCTGCATCTTCAACCCGTTCAACCACCACTCTAACATGATCATCATCAATTTGCTGGTGATGGATGGTTGAACCCAAGGTGTAGACTTTCCCAATTGCTACCAGACGATATGGATCATCAACATATAACTCATAATCGTCTGTACCTGCATCCACATCCTCTTCTCCCTGTAGTTGGTCCTCCGTCGGAGCACAACTTCCCTTTGTGCTCACGCATCTAGGAGAAGGTGATGGATGGTGACCCTGTGTCTGTGTTTGGGAAAGTCCCAAAGATGCAAGCTCATGCCTAAGCTCTTGCCTAAGCTCCTGCCTAAGCTCCTGTCTGAGCTCTTCTCGAAGTTCTTGCCTCAGTGCTTGCCTCATGTCTTCACGTATGGCGTCCAACTCATCTCTAGACACCAAACCTTCTCTGGATGTCTGTCTAGAAGACAATCCAAAGTACTGTCTAAGGCCAATACCTCGGCCAACTGCACGAACACGCCCTGGATGCTCCGGTTGGCCAATAGCAGTACTTAAGATGTCATCCCGGCCAGTTGGAACAAAGACTCCTTGTAAGCTTTGTTCAACCAAAGAATCCTACAAAACAAAAAATGACTGTTATCAGTAATGTAAATGTTTGAAGATAAATAAAATGGAAATTTACAAAATTTTGTAATTACTTACAATCTTCTCAGCAACAATGCAAGAAGGCTCTGATGTGTACTCTCCAGTTGCCTTTTGGCGTGCCCTCTTCCATTTCTCATGGCGTGAAGGTGGAGAGGGTGGAGAGAGAAGTGTAGAGGGGTCTGCTTCAGATGATTGCTGACGTTCTTTCGACTTCTGGTCCATCAGCCTCTCCTGAAGCAACTCATAACCCCCACGAGATAATCTGTGGGGGTAAAAGTTCTTAGCAGAAATCTGTTGAGCCTTCTTTCTTTTCTCCTGTTATAAGAAAGCAAATCAATTAATCATAATATTGTTTATATTAGTCAATTAACAAAATAAAATATTAGAAAGATACATACAACGAATGCAGGATCCATTCGAGACTCAACAAATCTCTGCCAAGTGTCTTGATCAAGGAACTGGTACTCCTCACAAGGAGACACATCCTTGAGTGACCCATATATATATTTGCTGGTGAGATGTGTCTTGAAGCCCCTCCAGCGCTCACCAGCAAATGAAAGCCACTTCCTCTTCAGGAAGTTAGTGTTTGGTACGTCATATGTAAGCTACATAAACAAAGATGTAATTGGTTAGTGAATGATAAATTTATGGAAAAACTTAAAGCTTTAAAGTTAAATACCATGATAGTCTCCCAAATTTGATCCTTGACTCGCATCTCAACATCATCCCAATCCTTCTTCAAAATACTGGCCTTGCTTCGTCCAAGGAGGGCCACATAACTCTTAAACTTTGTCTTGTTTGGCCCTAATGGATTCCCAGTGGCCTGATCAAACTGTATGGGAATCTTTTGCTTACCGCTTCGACTAAGGGTTAACTCCCTTAACCGTGTGGCTCGTCTTCCCTTCTTTTGCCGAAAAGAAGGGTTCTCAAACCCACTTTGTGAAGGAGGAACCTCTGAAGGATCAGTCATGTATCTGTTAAAAGCAGAGAAAACAAATATGAAAAAATTATTGAAATTTTTTCAATAATTTTATGTATTGTATGCATCAGCATCTGGAAATATTATGTATGATATGATTTGTACTAAGATCACGTATTGCTCAAGCAGTTGGGACAGTAAGTAAATTTATGGCAAATCCTAGAAGAGAGCACTGGAATGTTGTTAAAAGGATCCTAAGATATATTAAAGGAATGCTGCATTATATTTTGGAGTATCAAAGTTTGTTATCAAAGAACATATTTAGATTTTGCAAGTACTCTTGACAAAAGAAAATCTAAGAGCTATATGTTTACACCTGCAGGAGAAATGGTAAGTTGGTTATCCAAACTACAGACTGTTGTAGCTCTATCTATTTAGAAGTTGAATAAATGGCAATTAACCAATTATGAAAGTAAGCTATTTGGATTCAACATTTAATGGAAGAACTCAGGCAAAATCAACAGAAGATTACTCTTTATTGTAAGAAATCCAGCCTTTCATTTAAGGAGAAAGCATATAGGAATTCAATATCACTTTGTAAGAGAAGTAGTAGAGAAAAGGAGTGCAGATATGCAATTAATTCAACAAAGATAACAAACATCTGTTCTGATAAAATCAATCAATGCAAAGAAGTTTATATGATGCATATTCTCCTCTAGCCTATCATAACTATAAACAGCATAGAACTAGCAACATAGAAAAATTCTAAAAGCTCATAAAAGTAACTTTAAATAAGATATTATGAACTGAACAAGTCGTAAAGCTACTTTTGTGGCATGAAAAGTCAAAAAAGAGAAAACACATTTTAATAGACAAACCAAAGGCTAGACTAAGACTAAGACTAAACAGAAACAGGCAAAAACAGAGACCTAAACAAGCAAAGGCTATAACTATCTACCTCATATATATTAACAGGCAAAACAAAGGCTAGACTAAGCAAAGGTTATGGCTAACAACTAACAACTAATGCAGAAACAGAAACAGGAAACAGAGACCTAAACGACTCTGTAACGACGTACCGGTGTAGACGACGACGACGACAGCGCAGACGAAGACGACAACAGCGTAGACGAAGACGATGACGGCGACTTTGAGCACGACGACGGCTTTGAGAACGACGGAAGCTTTGGCAGCTTAGAGGAAATGAGTTAGGGCAGGAATCGAGTGTTTACAGTTATGAGGACGACAACAGTCGTATCAGCTATATAACAGACTTTCTACGTCGGTTGTTTCAGAGAACCGACGTAAAAAGTACTTTCTACATCGGTTGCTTAATAACCGATGTAGAAAGTCTTACTTTCTACATCGGTTGATTTATAACCAATGTAGAAAGTAACTTTTTACATCGGTTGATTTATAACCGATGTAGAAAGTAACTTTTTACATCGGTTATAAAACAACCGATGTAGAAAGTGACTTTCTACATCGGTTATTAAGCAACCGATGTAGAAAGTTTAAATTTTTTTACAAAAATGCCACCGGCTGTTTTTCTACATCGGTTATAATGAAACCGATGTAGAAAGTGTCAAATTTATTTACAAAAATGCCACCGCCTTTTTTTACATCGGTTGGCGAATAACTGATGTAAAATCCTGTTATAAAAAGCTATTTTTGCACTAGTGCTAGTTCAATCTATCATACCATTAAATTCTGAATAAAAATAAATCAACCATTGGTCTAATTTTAAAAATATTTAATTTAATATATTTATTTTAAAATTTATTAAAATTAATTTTGATATAATTGAATTTGAAATATTAAATATGATTAAAATATAAGTTTAAATTAATTTTAATTATAAATTTTTCATTAAAATATGTCTATGTTGTAAAAAATTTTCATTAAAATTTTTTTTATTACTTTAACATAAAAACTTGATCTGATTACATGTTAAAACAAAAAAAAATATTATGTACCGCGGGATATATATATATATATGTATATAATTTTTTTTTATTCATTCATTTTGTTGTTCTTAACCTTGGACAAATAAGTATTTTTGTTGTTTTGTGAAGATAAATTAAGTTGTATTTGATTTTAGAAAATAGTTTTCACTTTTATTTATAAAAATTTTATTTTATTTTTATTCTATTTTCTGTTTTTAAAATTTTTTTAAAAAAATAAATTAAAAAATAATTTTTTATTTTTAATGAAATATTAAAGACAAAAATAAATAAAAACAAAAAACATTTTTTAAAATCATACACCATCTTAGATTTAGAATTTCTTACTTTAATTAGTAATTAGATCAAATTTTATAAGATGTTTTTTTAAAAGAAAAATTCAACTCATCATACAATAATAAAAGTTTTTTCTAATGTGTAGTCAAAGTCATATAGTAAAAATCTATATATATACTAAGTATTTATTGAAAGTCACAATTCAATACATTTATAACATTAAATAATATAATTTTAATAAAATTTTCATTATTTATTAATCTTTATTGTGTGCCATTAGACATACATTAAAAAGAATGATAAAAATATATTTTACTTTCACCATATTTTGATCAATAATTGAATTATCGAGTCATTGAGTTTAATCTGCTTAAGTCTCCAAAAGAATCAGGTCTTAGTTCTTCAAGTACAAGTGATGATCCAATCAAAGTCTCGAGCAAGAATGGTAGGATACTTACAAAGCAGTTCAACGCTCAAGTCATTGTATATACTTTAAAGGTTAACAATATATACATGTATATATGCATTGGAGAAGGTGATTCATGTCCTATATATAAGATTTAAATGCAAATGAATTACAACTCTAATATTAGAGCACTAACATGAGTTACAATCTGATGTAATATATGGTCCATAACCATTAAATATTTTGAAATATCTAGTATGAAATACATGATTCTTAAGATATAATTCTCTACTATTACTCATTGGGGTACTTGTTATAAAGAAGTTTTGCTACTTACTGGATCTTAGATAGCCTGGTCCAATGGTTATACCATTCATAAGTGTCCCTATCCAAAGCAATTGCAATGCGGTTTAGGCCTTTGATGTATAGTTCACCAAAAAATTATTACTCTAATAGTATAAAATAAATATATGAATACTTAGTATTAAAATACATATACAAAATTTTAAATAAAACAATGAACGCAATTATCTTGAAGAGAAGTTTCTTGAATAAACTGCAATGTACACAATTTAAGGTTGCATATGCGTATCCCGAACCCAAAATTAAGAAACAAAGCTATGCGTTTATCCAAAGCCTAAAATTTTCATAACTTGTATTATTTGGTGGTGGCTATCAAAACTCCAATTTTTTTTTTGTCTAGTTATTAAAATATTTTGACAAAAGTACTATACACTTCATTGCTTACTTTACTTCATGAAACAATGAAAAAGTTTTGTAAAATGAAAGAATTTTAAGGATGAATAAAAGATTTAGTTTTAGTTCCTCAACAAGTGATAATAAGGTCTCCAAATGAAATCAAAGGGTGCAATAAAATTCTATAACCATTATGCACCATAACAAAATCCCATAGCATTCATAATGATAATCTTCATCCTTCATCCACGAAATCCCCTCCCCCCAACAAAAAAAAAAAACATTAACTAAATCGACTTAAACTTAGTTAACATTAAAATGCACTCTAGTTCAAATAACACCATCATTTTAAATTTGACATCATAGAAAGAGATCATCTTTTATAGATTTCTCAAGCACATCAACTCTTGTTTGGTGTAAGAAATAAACATCAACTTTATACAATTAGGAAAGTTCATCGAATTAATTCATCAACTTTTTGAATTTCACATAATCAAATACAATTCATCAAACGAAACTAATTACACCAAATATTTATTAATTCGGTTATCGAGTTCACGTTTTCATAAATTGAACCAACTAAAATGAACTAATTTTAATATTTTTTTATGATTTGAAAAAATTTTCTTCTCTTATTAAATATATATTTTAATTAGTATTTTAAATTTATGAATCATTATTACCTTTTATAATATATTAAGGTATTTTTATAGCATATTGAGATATTTTAAACTTGTGTACAACATATATCAACACAATAACTTAAGCCAAATTTTTTATCAGATTGGTTTGGTTGGGATTTAATTTGTTATTTTAAAAAAAAATTGAACTAAACCAAACTAATTAATTATGATTGGATCAATTTTTTTCCTTTTAAAATTTAACCAAATTAATCCATACACAATCACTTAAACCAACTTCTAAAATACATTAAAAAAAATCAATATTAAATCCATAATTCTTGTTATCCAACTATTGTTAACAATCCATTCAACATTTTCTTGAGCCCATAATGGTTAAAAGAAAAAACAAATAATCTCTTCAATTTAAAAATATAAATTTAGAATTGCACAATAACTTATATTCAAATGTATATGAGTGTAAGTTGTTGATCTCTGTTTTTAGAAAAACTAACAACTGTTTGATTAAAACATAAATGAATAGATTTTACACTTTGAGAATTTGGATCCTAAATTTTATAGTCCAACATTCTCTTTAAAAGCCTTATGATTTTTTTTTATTTTATTTTTTACTTTTAATTATAAAAATATTATATCCTTTTTATTTTTTATTTTTAAACATTTCCAATGAAAAAATAAAAATATTTTTTTCTTTTTATTATGAAAACTTTTAAAAAATAAAATAATATTTTATAATTAAAATAAAAAATAAAAATAATTTTTTCAAATTAAATAACCTCATAACATGCCATTTATCAATTTTTATAAACTTCAACTTAGTTAACATTTAGTTACAACTTTTATTTTCCTTCTCTTCTTCTTAAAAAAGTTTGACTAAACATATTAAAACAAACTATTACATTATAAAAAATCATTGAATTTAAAAAATAATGATAAATTAATTAAAGAACTTTTCATTTTAAAAATTAAGCTCAAAAATTTAAATCTAATATTACCTTAGTAGACTTAATCAAAGAACTAAATTCACCATCAATAACAAAATAATAAAGTATGTGTTTGGTTCAATTCATTTTAAAAAAAATAATCACTTTTTTAGACAAAATTTAAAAATAAATACTAATAATTATTTTTCGCATTTAAGTTGCATAAAATATGTTAAAAATAAAATTTTTGTTAAAGCATTGGGCCTTATTTTGTTAGGACGAGTTTAATAAAGACTTTATTTGACATTTTTGTTTTTTACAATATAATAATAATAATAATAATAATAATAATAGGAAAATAATGTATCCAATTGGCCAGTTTCACTTTAGTAGTAGTAGTACAAACTCACCATCATATTAGACTTTATTTCTTTGGACAAACCCTTTCATTTATCCCAATGTTAACAGATTCTGCTTGGCTGTGATGCACTTTATACAAGGGGGGAAAAATTAAAAAAGTTAGCACAAGGGTACCCCTAATGACACTTATAGGTACAGGAATTTTCTCATTATGAAAGCAAGTAAAGTAGCCTTTGAAACATTGCAAAACCCGTTCACACTATCTATTTTTCTGCACACAAAACACAACCCTTGTCTTGTTTTCTGTCTTTTTTTTTTTCTTTCTCCGCATCCTCTATGGGGAAAATCTGGATTGAGGTATGCTTAATATCTGCTCGTGGGGTGAGGGGTTCACCCTCACTTTGGAAGCGTCAATGGTATGCTGTTGGTTGGGTTGATCCTAAGAGCAAATATTGCACCAAATTTGATGCTTCAGGAAATGCAAATCCCGTTTGGAGAACCAAGTTTGCCATCCAAGTCGATAACTCTGACCCAAACTTGCAAGATCTTGCACTAAACGTGGAAGTTTACAGCAGAGACCCTGTGTTCCTCTCAGAGAAGCTTCATGGCTCAGCAACCGTTGTTCTCAAAGAGTTTCTTAGCAAGCAGGTTCTTAACTCTGAGACTTCTAGGCCAGGGCATGAGGAAGTAGGAAGCTACCAATTACGAAGGAAGAAGTCAAATAAACCAAGAGGCTTCGTTGATGTTTCAATTCGTGTTTTTGAGGACAAGGAAGAACCTAATCCCAACCTAGAAGGTATTATGGTTATTTTATCTCACAACCTTTAAATAAAAAGATTGCTTTTTGTTTCAAGTAAATCCCATTTCAGTCACTTTAATTTATATAAAAAAATTCATTTTCCTTTATTAAAAATAAATAAAAAATGTTTATTTCAGTTTATGACCCAAATATAAGTAGTTTACTCTTTTTGTTTCTCTTATGTGAGTGAGCTTTTAATTCAGTGTGCTTAAAATGGGTTCCATGTTTGAGTGAAAAAGTTGGCAACTTTGATTGAAGTTTGCATCAATGTTTGTTATGCAGGCAATGGGGGAGGAATAGTGCTTTTAGATCATGGCAATAGGACTCACTTGAGCAATGGAGGTGGATTTGGGCAAGGCTATTCATATCAAATGGGTCAAGGTTCATTGAATGGACCAGGAAAACAGGCACAAAGTAGTGTCCCTTATTCACATCCAGTGCCATTTCCTGCAGACTATACTAACCCATATGTGAGTGGACCTAGTTATCAATATCAACCACCCAGAACAACAACTCCTCCACCACTTCCACCCTCAAATGTTGGTTACTCTTCCACTTTTTTCCCAAGAAATGATGGTTCATCATCTAGCTATTTTAACATGCCATCAACATCATCATCATCATCTGGGGCAGCCCCTAGGCAAAGGGGACCTCCAGGATTTGCCATTGGCGCTGGTGCTGGAGCATTAGCAGCAGGTGCCGTGATGTTTGGTGATAACTTCATTTCAGGATTTGATGTTCCTTCTGGCCTAGGAGATCCCACCCTTACCATTGCAACTGATCCTCTTTTCTAAATTCCAACTTGGGTTCTCAATTGACCAATGTCACCAATTGTAAGATGTAAGATTCACAATTATAATTGAACTTCGGTTTTTTATCACCATTGGATGGAAATTTAAAGCTGGATATATTTCTCCTATGGAGGTAGGACACCTGCAGAGGATTCAAATTCAGCTGCTTCTGTAATCATGTGTTTCTATAGTTTAGAGTTTGTTTTGATAAAATTAATTTTTTAATCTATTAAATGTGATTGGTATATATTTTTAAATTAATTGTAATCATATTGTCATGGAATTGATTCTACTCCATCTATTTTATTTTATATTTTTTTCGATATCTTAATTTATTTTTAAACATTTATCATTTTAAAAGTCGAGTTCAATAAATTCCTTATTCTATTGGTATCTCTTATCTATATACTAATTTATAATTACATTTTAACTTTTTTAATACTGATAATTTTGTAAAAAAAAATGTTATCATAGTTATATAATTAATTTTTTTTGTAAAAAGATATTTAAAAAGATCAATAATATGAAGATTTAATGAAATTTTTAATCTTTTTAATTTATATTTATTTTTTATTATCCTTTTTATTATTTTGGTTCAATTTTTATTATTAATAATCTCTATTAAATGATAATATTATTTGATTAAATATACAATTTGGTTTCTGAAAATTATATCCTATATATTTCTAGTTAAAAAAAGTGTTGGTTTATACAATTTGATTATATTTATGTTTATATTAAAAATTAATTAAAATTAATGTAGAAAAGACAATAATAAATATATAAAATAATATTAAGTTATTATATTTTAATTAAATTAAAAATTAAAATTATCGATTTAGATGGATTTAAAATTTTATTCAAACCAATACAAATTAAATTGTAAACACCTTTACTATCTATGTGGAGTGAGATTTAAAATTGAGTTATTATTTTATACGTTTAAACGTTTTTTTAATCCAATCTTCCGTATTAAGTAGGATCGAGTAATCCAAATAGATAGTTTTAGTTGAATCTGAAGAATCGAGTTTTTCTCTTTTTTCCTTACAATCTAACTAGTATTTTTGTTTACCTGCGCGGTGCAGGCCTCCGCAATGTTGTGTTTGGATAAATTAAAAAATAAAAAATAAAAATAAAAAAAATTGTAAAATAAATTAAAAATAAGGAGAAAAAAATATTAATAAAAAAAATAAATAGATAAAAAAATATGATAAAAAATAAAATTATCTGAATTGATAAAAATAAAAAAAAATTCTTTTATATTATTTAGATAAATATAGAAAAGAATGAAAAGAAATATTGTTAGTATAAATTTTAAAAAAATAAAATTTAATTTTAAATAAAGTCAATTTTTGTACTATATTTAATAAATTTAAAAATTTAAAATTGATAAAAATAAAAACAGAACCTTTCACTTATTTTTATGACAAATTTAAAATATATATATATAATTATAAAAAATTTAATTTCATCTTTTTATATAAGATAAATTTTTATTTTTTCATTTTTTTTCAACCAAATAATAAATAAAAAAAAATCTTAAATAACAAAATAAAAAAATTAATGTCACGTTATGATACAATAAAATTCTAATTCATAAATTACGTGTTTCATCTATTACAACTTTAACATAAAAAATTATTTTAATTATATATATATATATATTATAATGTTAAATATGTTATCATAATTATAATATTATCTAAATAAAAATATTAAACTATCATATTTTTATTAAAAATATAATTTTATTATTGAGTTTTATATATTATTTAAATTAAATTATATTTAATATATTATTTATTTTAGAATATATACATAAATAAATAAAGATTATAATTTAAAAAATATATAATTTTTTATATTTATCTAAAATTCGATAAAATTGAAGTTGAAATTTTTAAGTTTTTTTCTGTTTTTTGGCACCCAACTTCATTTTTAGTGGGATATGGACAAACAAAATCTATTGCACTCCGTTTTCATTATGTATGACAATGGGACGAGTTTCACTTTCTTCATCCCCGTTTTCGACACCCTGAGTTCATCCTTATCTCCGCTTCTGTCTATGCCGGGTTTAGAATATTAAACCCTATCCTTGCTCAGGTTTGGGAAAACCCGCTCCGTGGTATTTTTCATATTTTTATTTTAATTATTTTATAATTTATTAAATTATTATATATTTTTTAAAATTTATATAATTTATTATTTTTATATAATATTTTAAAATAATAAAAATATTTTAATAATTTTAAAAGTGAAACAGGTTCGAGGACGAAAACGGGGCGAGTATAAATATTTCCATACCCGCCTCTCCCCGCTTTGAAAAATCGAATTTTATCCATTCCTACCCTTGATCTTGGTCAATTCCAATTTTTCCCGTCAAATTCGAAATAGAAATAGGACCGACGAATTGGGAACAGATCAAATTGCCTCTGTAATTTTCATATCTAGTGGCACTTGGTTGTTAATATGGCATCTTGTTATAATTGAGGTAAATGTTAGGTTCAGTTTTCAGAGTTAAAATCTTTTTAGCCTAATGTAAAGAATTCTTTTTCTATTAATGCACCTAATATTCCTTTTCAAGATTTTCTACACTATTGGGAAATGGTTCAGATATTTTAAAAAATATTTTTAACTAAAATAAATAAAAAATATTAATATTATATTATTTTTATTTGTAAAATTATATTTACATTTTTTTTAGTTCAAAGAAATTTTTATTTTGATTTTTTGAGAAAATTTTAAATTATAACATTATCATTTTATTTTAAAAATTATACTTCCTTTTTGAAAAATATATAAACTTTAAAATGTTGGAAGATAACATAAAAATAAAAATAAATATGCAAAAAGTAGAAAAATTGATAATAGATACTTAGGTTCAAAAGATAATAAATATTTTAAATTTATTATTATGAACTTAATATTTTATTTCGATAACGTGAAAATTAGAAATAAAAAAATAGAAAAATATAATAAAAATAAAAATAGAAAATAAATTATTTTAATGGGTAGAAATAAAATTAAAAAGAAAAAAAATTATTTAAATAAATGAAAAATATATATATATATATATATATATATGTTAGTAGTATAAATTTTATTTTATATAAATTTGTAACTATAATATTTCTCAAATTTTTTAAATAAAAATTATATTAATATTCAAAATACTATTATTATCATTTTGATATTAAAACTTTTATTTTTTATTTTTATTATTATAAAATTTTATTTCTATTTATTATTATTATTGGATAATTTTATTTTAAAATAATAATTATGATTGTATTATTAGATTTTTTTATAAAGGTTTATATTTATTTTATTATTTTTAATTTAAAATAAAATAGATAATTACTTATACTATTTTGGTTAATCTCTTAAATAATTAAAAATTATTTTACCTTTAATTTATTTTTCTTGAGTTAATTTAAAATATTTAATTGATCCTAAATTATTAAATATTGTTTTACATAATTTTATAAATTTTTAAAATTTTCCTATCTTATTATTTTATCATATTTTCTCATAATATTATAAAATTAAAATATAAATATATTATTATTATTATTACTTATTTTCTTTTTTTTTTCTTCTTATTTGATGAATGTGATCTTTCACTGTTACTCAACAACGGATCATTTTTCTTTCTCACATGTGAACACACTATTGAACTTCTTGTTGAGAGAGCTTTTCAACAACATACTCAGTTTCATTTCTGACATTGTTTTTCCTGTTCATTTTAGTTTCCGTTGATAGATAATTTGACATTTGTTTGAAACTTGTTTGTATGTTTAATAACTATTTTTGTTAAAATTGATTATTTTATATATTTTTTCATATTCTAATAAATTAAAGGAATGAAGTTTTTAAGAGTTTAAACGTGGCCATCGTTTCTCCAAAATTGTAATCATTAAAGTAAAGAGAAGACTCGAATAAAATTAGCAGTAGTTCTAGAGCACCTTTAACCCTAAAATGAAATTTAAAGATCCTTATAAAAAATATTTGATATATAATGATGTCTGGAATTTACATTCTAACATGTTTTAATGTTTGATATTAATTTTGGTAGATAATAAGGGTATTTAGATATCACTAAATGTGTTTATCTTACCTTTGTGTTATAGAGCACAATCATGTTCATATTTAGCACGACCATACTAATACTGAATTGGATGAATTTTTGGGTTTGAAACTTTAGCACGACTATGCTCATGGTTAGCACAACCCTGCAAAAAATAAATTTATATGAATTTCTGAATTTATAGATTTATCATAGTTATGCTTATAGTTAGCATGATTATGTCAATAATAAATTCATACAAATTTTTGGATTTAGTAAGGTTGGGCTCATAGTTAGCACAGTCATTCCAATAACAAAAACATATGAATTTCTGGGTTTTCAAGTTTAGCATGGTCATGCTAAAGGTTAGCACAACCAAAGCCAAATTATAAATTTTGAAATCTAGCATAGTTATTCCAAGAAAAAATTGCTAGTGAGTAAGCAAGACCCTACTAATAAGTGAGCAAGGTCTTGCTAGTGAATGAGCAAGGCCCTCCTAATGAATAGGTAAGGCCTTCCTAGTGAATGAGCATGATAAAATTTAGCAAATGAGCATGACCACGCACCCTTCGAGTGAGACCTTGCTAAATGATGAAGATCAAGACAAGTAAGACAAGAAGAAATACAAGCATGTTGGGAATCAATATAAGCTTACCAAAGATAAAATGAATATGCAAATCATGAAGAACACAATGGTACATGGGAGTCCACACAGTCACGTAGCATTGTGCTAATACAACCACGCAAGATACTAGGCGAAGATTATACATGTTTGTAATGAATGGAAAAGAAGTCCAAAATATTAACATCGTTTGTTATTATTGGGTTGAAATGAATTGACGTATGAAGTTTGAAAACCTCATTTACCATATAGAAATTAAGTATGAGCTTTTATTGAATGCACTAGAAGTCTTAAAACTCTAGCATTGTGTGTTACAATTAGGTGAATTGAATTGACAAATGGATGATGTGTGTTTATGTTAATCGACTAGAAGTCCAAACACTAACAATGTGTATTGTTATTGGAAAATGAATTGATAATTGAAAGTTAATATCTTTCAGTGGAAAGAGATTGTATATCCAAATTTGTAAAGCTGATAAGATAAGTACCCACATGATAAGCGGAAGAGGACAATGAGGTTCTAACTTTTGAGAAGAAGATAAGACCTTTAATTAAGAATAATGAATGGGTGAAAGAGAACAATGAGACCTTGGATTTGGAGAAGAAGGCGAGATTATCGATTAAGAATGATTAGTAAAGTAAGTGAATAGATTGTCGACCATGCATCATATACATAAAAAAGATTGTTTTGTAAATCATGGATGTGAGGGATAATCTGCAAGGTCATTTAAGTGGTGTAGCTAAGAAATTTAAGGGTAGGATGACATGTAAATAGATCATAGTTTATAAGAAATGAGAATTTTTAAGCCTAGAAGGTACACGAGCTAGGTTTGATCCTCTCCAATAATTTGAATTTGCTTCTTGTAACCGAAACTACTTTGGTCGGAATTAGCCGTCTCGATGAGATATTGAAAACTATCATTACTGGTCAACCAATTTTGATTTTTTATTGAAAAATGTGAAATATGAAATGATTATGTTGTTGATGATAATGATAATGATAATGATAGTATTTCCAATGACATCCTTTTATTTGAGAAAGTGGGTTTTGGCATCCCTTTATTGTTTTGATAATATGATGATGATAATTTGGACCCATATGCATTTATATCTTGTAAGAATGACCAACTCCAGATTAGTTAGGATTATTGTGGTATGGAGTAAAATGGTTGAAGAGAATGATAGAGTAAATACATGCATACATTGCATACGACGATTGTCTTTGTAAATAAACTTTATGATAGTTCTTTGTAAACATCAAAGAACTTCCATGGTTCTTGTTTGGACCTTGAATCAGGTCGATATATGAGATTGTAAGACATGTGTATTTGAGTATGAGGTTTATGAACGTGTATGACTGATAAAGAAGATAATGGAACAACCTTATGCATATAGTGTATGCTAAGATTGATTTAGTGACAGTTCCTGTGATTGTTCAAAAAAATTTTATGTTTGATATATTAAATGGTAATGTAGCACACTACTCCTAATCAAATTTTACTTTGAATGAAAAGTCTCACTTCCCTCTCTATTATCTTATTCGTATGTGATTATGGATTCCATAATAAAATTGCAATATGGATCATAATCTCTTTAACATTGAGGTGGTCATGGATGAAGAGGTTGGATCATAGTTTTCATATCCTGTGACTATTGCAAGCAAGAATTACAAGATAAGAACATCGTTGAAAGAATAGAAGTCAAAAAAGTAAACCTAGGTCATCGTGTATTTCATTTTGTGCAATACCAACTTAGATCGCCTATAATTTATTTATGTAAAAATCTATATAAATCATTTAGGAAGATGTTACACTAAAAATATAAAATTGAACTTTAAAAATTTGAATTTTTTACTATTTTTTATTAATATGATATTTATTTATTTTATTTTTTAAAATATATAATAATTTTAATAAATTATAATTAAAAAATAGAAAAAAAATCCTCTTTCTCTCCCCTTTTCTCTCCTATTTAGAAGAAATTAAAATTTTAGGTGAAGTTTATAAAAAAATATTTCATTTCCTCCTACTTTTATGTATAGATAAATATCAAAAAATATTTCTATATTTTTTTTTTCTTTTCTTTTGCCTTCCTTTACTTGATCAAACAAACTATAAAGGTTAGAGAAAAAAGAGAAATATATTTAAAATATTTATCTATAATTATTATTACTATTAATATATTTATTAATATTAAAATAAACTAAAATGTATATTAAATTTTTTTAAAAAATATAATATTTAATATCATAATAAAGCACCACATAATTTATGTATGTCTAGTTCTGAAGTAAATTATATTTTATTGTTTTTATGTTTTATTAAATATTCAAAAATTTAGCGTATGTGTCATTATCTTTTAAAAATTATTTACTTTTAAATTAATAAAATTAGAATTTAACTTAAAGTTGTCTTAAATTAATTAAAAAAATTAAACAAAAAAAATTGTTCAATAATAACAGTGACAAATATAATGTTAAAATTTTTATATAATTTTAACAAAATATAAATTTTAATTTTGTTTAGCTAATAAAATGATAGGAACGTGATTTATTCTATATTGCAAGTGAATATTAATCAGCTTGAAATATTTGAGGGATTTTAGTTTTTATTTTTAAATTAAATTTGAAATAAAATTTGTTTGGTTAAAATTATTTTGAATATTTTTTTATATTTTTAAAATAATTTTGAGTTAATTTTTAAAATAAAAAATAGATTTCTTAATAAAGTATTGATTGGTTTAATATGAAAATATCCTATATTCGTCTAAATTTTAGTTCTAATTCTCGATAATTTTTCTTTTTTAAAAAAATATAAAAAAAGGATTGTAGGGTTGTAAATGTGGTGAAAATGAATATAATTTATTTTTGATATGTATGAAAATCATTTTGCTCCTTAACATTTTTTAATTATAAAATTTTTTATTTTAAACTTTAAATTTATCTCTTTTATTTTTTATTTTTTTTTTATTTTTTTCAATGAATTTATAATGAAGAATTGGAATAAAGTGAGTTAACTCACATTTACAATAACTTTTTAAAAAACTTAAAATTATAATTCAAAATCCAAAACTAAAATTGGATTTAGTTTCTAAATATTTCAAATCCAAAAATTAAAAATTATTCTCAATCAGATTTTAGTAATTTGTTTGGTGTTTTGACCTATGTATAGGATCATTTGTGAAAGTACTTTTTAAAATGGAGATGTTTTAAAAATAATTTATTATAGAAATTAAAACTGTATTTTTTACACACTATTTGATGTGATAAAAATTTGAATAAAAATTCTCACCATTTTTCTTTTGCTTCTATCTTTAGAAATCTAACTATTGAATCAATAATTTAAGTTTTTACCTATTGGATCTAGTGTTTATGATAAAAAGGAAGAAAGAAGAGCATACTATTCAAGGGGACTAGAGAGGAAATATATGCATAGTGAGTTCCACATTACATTCATTATTTCTATATTTTTAAAATAGAACTCTCCAAATAACAAGAGGATTCTGATCCTAAATATGTTATACATTATTTTAAAAAAATTTATACAAAAAAATTAATTTTATAATAATTTATGACACAATTAGAGCTTGCAAAAATTTCCTACAAAATGCATATAAGTATGCTTGATAAGTGCTCACATCATAAATCATAAATGCTTCATAACATCGTAAACATTAGGTGTGAAATGTCACTACAAGCTTTAGCGTCGTCGATCATTATGAGGCGATTGAACTATAACCACTGTCGTAGGAATTATACGGCGGTTGAGAAGGCGGGTTCGCTAACCGCTGCAAGTTGAAAAATATGGAGGCAGTTCCTTAATGTTCAAAGGCGATTTTAAAAAATTGTTGAGAAGCTTTTTGAAAAGTTTGATTTTTATTTTCTCCCTTTCTTAACGTTGTGACCCATATACTATGCAACCTTTGCGTATGAAAACCCTTGTCTGTGTCATTGAACACAAAACATCAAACTCTTGTTTGCATTCTTCCTCACCATCATTATATCGCATTTGTAGGGGGAAGATACAAGTCATATTTACTGATTTGGAAATCAGAACAAGTAGCATCTTCTTTGGTTTTGTAAGGTATGTTCTCTGATTTCTTATCTTCTTAGAAGACATGTTTTGTGAACCTCCTTATTTCCATGCTATGCTCCGTTGCATTCTTAGTTCTGTTATACCGAACAAAAAAATTGCCAAGCTTAGAAAAACACCATCATAAAAGGAGACGGGTAGATAATGGGGGCTACGGTTGATGAGGAAGCCTGTGGTAGAAAAACACCTCCTTCATAGATTTAGAAAACTCCACTTACTGGTTTGATAAACTTCCTTTTTTATTTTGGGGTTTAATTTTTTCTATTTATCTCTAATTATCTAAGAATAATAGATTAAGCTAGAGGGATAAAATTACAGTAACTATGGTTCGACTGAGAATTTATTGTTTTATATTGCAGTGACCAACCAAATTTTTGTGTTAAAAGGGGATTAAATGACATGTAGAAAAATAGTAAAGAACAAAGGAATATCAAAGCATAAACATTGATTAGTTGTGTTCAAACTTGCAAATAAATCATGGGATGCTTGCCTACCTATTAAGTATATATGGTATTAGCTATGAGTCTTGGCATAAAGTTCCTTCAACATATAAGGAACTTATTTGGAATAATGTTATTAAGGTATTAATCCTAATTCAGTGAATATATTTTCATGTGAATTGTGTACACTATATTTTAATTCTTCAATTTGGTTTTTTGTAGGAAAAGTTTCAAGTAAATGACGGAGAACACATTATGTCTAAAATTAGCAAATGTTGGAGAGATAATCAGTGTAGATTATACAAGGAGTTTGTTGTTGAAGATGCTACTTGGGAACAAAATCTTGAGTCAAGTCCAGATGGCATCCCAATATATCAATGTGTCTCTTTTCTGCAATATCGAGAAAGTCAAAAAATAATGGTAAAAAGTCATCTATTGATATATTTGTTAATATATGTATGATTCACTACTTTTTTATATAGGCAATATCTGCAAAAAAAAAAATATGGCAAATTGACAAAAGCAAACCATACCTCACACACTTGACTCAAAGTCAATTGCTAGAAAGAAGCGCGAGCTGGTATAGTTTATAAATAAGCATTTTTATCATATTTAAAGCCTTAAATTTAAATTTTCTCTTATAGTATAACTAATATCATGCTTAATTCAGTAAATTGAAACTGGAAGAAGATATAGTAGAGGAGAAATGTATTCTATTGCACATAAGAGAAATGATGGTTCTTTTGTCAATGAGGAAGCTAGAGAAAAGAATGTGAGTAGTATACAAATTTATGAAATTCTATTTTTTTCATGTTTGTCATTTTGTTTCACAATTATTCTAATTAGAGTTGTAGATATTATTTTGACTATAATAACATGTTAATCTGTTAAACTTTCATTCATTTAATGTTGATTGCATGTTCTGACTATACTTTATTATTCTTTTTACCTAGAATATGACTGTTTGCTATGTTGATTAATTAAAATGTTTTGAATTGGTTCATAGGAACTATTACATATGAAAAATAATAACTTTGGTTCTAATGAGGATGCTTACATCAATGTGTTTGGGAAGGAACATACAGGACGGGTGCGAGACATAGGATTCAGTGTTTGCCCCTCCCAAATCTTTGGTACTGTGCACACTAAAGGAAGCTCTAGTGTATCTTTTCATATTAGAAATGAGCTCAAAACTGAATTACAGGAAAACAAAGAAATAATTGCAGTTTTGGAGGAAAAAGTTGCAAAGTATCAAGCTTTGGAAGAACAAGCAGCATTTCTTATGCAGCAATTGCCACATCAATTTAATCAAGACTAATGGTTCTACTACTTTCTTATACTAGTAGTTTTATTGTTTTATTATTTAAATACTAATGGATAAAATTATTTGATAACAATTTTAATTTGTTTTCACTTTTCATTAATTTTAGGCAACAGATTTAGGATCACCAGTAGAAAGAAGACCATCTTCATCAGCAAGTGATGATCCTGGACCGCATGAACCACCATCTTTTTAGTTGTTAGACCATATTGAATGTTATGTTGCACTTTCACTTAACTTAACAATTTCTGATTTTGTTTAAAAATTGACATGAGACATGTTATTTTATTTTTCAAATAATGAATGAATTTCATTTTATATAATTTGATTATTTAGTTGTATTCATTTATTTTATGTAGAAAATAGTAAAATTTGAAGTACAAATGGAGCTAAATTGTTTGATCATTTGCAGCGGTTTTTGATTGTTTTGTGGGTGCCTTTGATCGTTTTGCGGCAATTATTGATTGTCTTGCGGTGGTTTAATATTTATATTTTAGGTTGCATTTACGGCGATCATGAGGGAGATTTTTTATCGCTGATCTGGTATTGTGACGGTTTGAACGATGCTTTTCTACAACCGCCACAGAATACCTCTTGACGGAAGAAACAACGAATAGTTTTCAAACCATTGCAAATTTTATCTATGGTGGTTTAAATCGCCGCTAAATATATATAAAACCGTCGCAAAACATAGTTTTTCTTGTAGTGTGTGTTATATGCGATTTTTGACACACTTTAAAATGCAAAAGTATATGTGTATTAGGTTAGTACTGGGTTTATCTTATTTAATAATATTGATAAAAATATCATCAATTTTTATTAATTATTACCTTTAGTAAAATTTTTAAATTTAAATATTACCAAATACTATTTATATTTTATTTTAGCTTTTCAATATCCAAAACTTAAAAAGAGAGAAAATATTTTCTTTCTACATCCACTCTTATTCCAATACATGATCCTTCTTACATTCGTCTTTTTTTCAACAATCTTCATAGGTTTTCTACATTGTCTCCTACAAAAAAAGTAATCTCTCTTTATTGTTTGTAAATTGGCTCTATGCCATCTCACATTTTCTTGAGATATCTTTTCTTTTTGTTGATCTAATTGTCTCTATGCATCTATCATTGCAGGCTTTAGGATTCTCTACAAATCTAAGGTGAGTTCTTCTATTTTTGTTTTGATTTTTCTGTTTAGGAATGATTTTCTTCAAATTTGAGATGAGCTTTAATCATTGTGATTTGGAAAGATTATATTCAAATTTAATAGTTAGCTTCATAGATGATGCAAAAATCAACGACAATACCATGGATATATGAGAAACTAATATCTTAATAGCCACAACATTTCTTTCTACCAATATGTTTAGTATAAAATTCATTATTTGGTATTATGATCAGTTATTTATAACTTTACTATGAACTATCATACTTGTTATTCTTAAAAAAAAATTATGTTGATGCTTATATTTTCATTTATTTATTAATAATAGGATATTTAGTTATTTTCATTTAATATATAGTGAATGATATGGTACTTATTTTATTATTATGATATTTATTTTTAAAATTTATTTTCATTAATTTATTAATATTATGATATTTAGTTATTCTTATTTAATATATATTGAATGGTATGATATTTATTTTGTTATTATTAGAATTATTATTGTATTAAAGTACCTTATATTTTTCTTTTGTACAAATTTCAAAAGGAGGAATGGATAAGAGTTGGATGTATGAACTAAGAACTTCTGGAAAGTAATGGATGGGTTAAAACAATTTCTTGACTTTTTATTTTCTAATGTTACACAAGAAACTAAAATTTTATGTCCTTGTAAAAATTGTAACAGTTATTTCTTGTGTGATGGTGAGGAAGCATATGAACAACACTTGGGTTTTCTATGGCGAAGGGGGATCTTCAAAAAATTGTATAAACAAGAAGAATAATGAATTTAACATGCATGATAATTTGGATGAGCTTTTAGAAAAGACATTATAAAGTCAAAACTATACGAAGAAGGTCAATTTGAATACATATTGGAAAGTGAAAAAGAATATATTGATGTAGAAATAGTAAAGTTTTACAAATTGGTACATGAAATCCAAGAAGAAGTATACCTTGGTTGTAAGTGTCGCAACCGTAATTCCGACGAGACGACGAACTCGCTAAAATTTTGATTGCTATAGTTATATGATGTGGAGCCGCCACCAAATTTTTATTTAAGGGAAAAATATTTGGAAAAAACCTTGACTCGAGAATGAGCTTCTAAGTTCGGGAGTCGGTTACAAGTAGGGAAGGTGTTAGGCACCCTACTCGCCCGTTCCGAAGAACGGTACCCTTAAACAGAGTGTGTGATTTTGAAAATTGTTTGATCCCTTTAATTAGTATGAAAAATAATTACTTGATGGAAGATAGCCTGACAGGACTTGATCCTGCTCCTACGTACTCCCTGGTGCAATGGGAAACTCAAGGCTTACGTAGTTCTAGTTTGTGAAGGCTTGACCTTCGAAGTGTTTCGAAAGAATGTTTGAAAATTTTGCTATTCGAAAAGAAGTTTTATTATTAGGAGGGGTCTTTGGCCCACTCATGCACAAGGCCCGAGGCGGCTAAGGCAGCACAGGGACCTATACGAACTACTAAATGCTGAACAGCAGGTAAACCGCCAGTTCCCCATTTAAAGTCCATTGCGTGAGGCCTAGAATCTCAAATGTCAGAAAAAAAAGTTTTTTAAAGTTTTGAAGGGGGCCCTAAGTCCACTCATGCACAAGACCCGAGGCGGCTAAGGCAGCACAGGGATCTATACGAACTACTAAATGTTGAACAGCAGGTAAACCACCAGTTCTCTATTCAGAGTCCATTGCGTGAGACTTGAAAAACCCGAAATATTTGGAAAAGAGTTTTTATTTTCACGAAAAAAAAAGAAGATTTATTTTGACCGTTAGACAAAGGACTTGACCTTTTTTATTTTTATTTTTTTTTATAAAGAAAGAAATTTTGTTTGGAATTTCAGGAAGCTTGGACATGGAGTTCCATTGATTTCAAATTAAATTAATTTTTGTTCAAAAATAGGAAATTGAAAATTATTAAAGATCTTAATTTCAAAAATAAATAAAAGAAAGAAATCTTGACCCAAAAAAAGAAAAGTCTTGGACTTGGTTTAAATTATTCATTTTTTTATTCAAAAATTTTAGTTTGAACAAAAAAATTTTTTAGTCCGCTTAGAAGAAGTGGCAAAGGGGCCAACTAGTTTTTTATTAGCAAGACCAAATGTAAATGGTGGCCCAATTGAATTGAAAATGATTCGTGTTGGCTCCACCTGGTGTGATCGAAGCTATTCGAATGCTGCCTGATTATCTTGGCCACACTCATGTATGAGGCCCAATTAGCTGCCCAATGACATTGAACTCGTGCATGAGAAAATTCAAAAGGGATGGCCATCTGGGGGGATCGAACTCAAGGACTTGTGAACTGGAGGCAGCGAGCTAACCACTTGGGCTGGGCTACCGACTTGACATTAACATGGATATTTGTTTAACATATGTAAGGTAGCAGTTGGATATTCAGCAGTTAGGAGGTCACTTAATGAGGCTCCCTTACATAAACCAGCGTAGCAGCAACATGTCTACAATGCCCAATAGATTCAACTTATGCATCTCTCCTAGTTATGACAGCACACACATTCCATTCTCACTCCCGCACCAGTCCAGACCAGTCCTTTTAAAGCAAACACTTCGAGCAGTCACAAGGTATTCAATTCTGGTGACTAGCAGCAACATCCACCAGCTTTGGAAAAGGGGATGTTAATCAGCTACCAATTCAGGCATTTGGAATGTCTCTTAAGGAGAAAGCATGGTTATCTTGCACATCAGGACCCAGCTAGGGACTTTTCTTTTCCAGCTTCCTTGCCTGTCCGAATATATTGAACACTATTTCTGCTGTGTGAGATAGCTCAAGACCAGCCGATGATCGTGACCAATGCTCAATCATGGAGAACCATTGGCCTTTGTTTCGATTGGCCGATCTATAAGGCATTGTGCAAGCAGTTAATCTCCCAAAAGGGGGAATAGTAAATCTATCAACTCTTCTTCATCTACCAAGATCTTTCGAAAAATGACATTTATTTTACATGCACAAATTTGTAGGCCATGTAAACTCGAAGGCTCTTTTACTTTCAGCGTCTTCTGATGCTTCTTTGATAATGTGCCATGAGAATTACCCAACCTGTGCTTGACCCCTTAAGCGGTTGATAGGATGGTTGTTTGAGACCTCGCAATCTTGATCATCCAGATTTCATCCTTGACCAATTTCGTTCAGTGATGACAGGCCACTAGCTCATCACACTGTTCGAGCTATCTATCATTTCAGTGAGCAGCCATTCAGCTATGGTATAATCTGAAATGTCCTCATTAGTAGTTGATATTGGGTCTGAGATTTCTGCGACAAGATTACCATCAATACTTTTTGAAATGCTAGTGCTTTGCACCTTTATTGATCTAAGAGGTGGGAAGTCCTTGCTGCAATTATGTAGTAGTTCAGTGCTGGCATAATGGCCAAAACCACTGATCTTCCTCTCCAAGCAGGTTTGAAATATAAGAGCCTAATGAAGTAATCTTCCTCTATCATTGGTAGCTCTCATTGAGGTGGCCACTTCGACCATAGTTGTTAGGCTATATGAAGTAATATTTGATCATAAGTCATCCAAGTAATCACCTATAGTTTCCGGTTCTGTTAAACAGAATTCCTATGCATTTGGTGTCCAGGTTTCTGCATATTCAGGGGCTAGTTCTATTTGATTTTGACCAGGCAGTGACTAATGTTAAGAACCAGCGACCACTGGAGCCTTAATGTAGGCCACAGGGCTTGGAATAAGGTAGTGTTAGGTGCTTTGAAATGATCTTTGTGACACTACAGGTATGATGAAAGCTAACATAGTGACCTGGAGATTTTTTCTCTCTCAAAGCCAATCTCCCCCTAACCGTTAAGCAATCATGAACTCCAACACTTACATGAATGAATAAACTTGAACAGAGTGAAGGTAATCAGACCCTAACATTCACTCAACGATTCAGATTGTATGAACCACCTCCCATGGATTTCTTACTCTAATATAAAACGTACATACAATCCGGCTAACAATTCTAAGTCCAGATATGAACTAACATCACTGTTAGCCAAGATCCCACGCATTGTGAATTTTAACATGCAATTCAACAATATAGAGGGCAATGAATTTCGAATGCAAGTACTAGAGAGATGTGAAACGCTTGCCTAACCTTGAGTTGCCAAACAAAGGAACGAGATTCTGCAATTCTGCTCGACCTGGAGGTGGGAATCAGAGTGATTTCTTCTTTGCCAACCACGGGATTCCAGAATCGAGAGTAATCTTTCGAAGGATCTTCTCTATCAATCTCCCCAGCTGATTGAAATTCCTCAGTTCTTTCAAGAATTTTGAGCAGTTCCAGAAGAATCCTTCAAGACTCCAAGAAACCCCGGTCTCAGTTTTCAATCTTCTTATTTTGCTTTTCCCCCTCTTTTCTTCCAGCCGAGAGAGTTTTTGAGCCCCTCTCCCCTTGTTGCCAGAACCAGCGACACTAGGCTACGCCCCAAAAGTTCCGATCCTCCTTGGTTCTTTTGGGTGAGTGTTAAGAAGTGGTGGCTCCAAAGATCACCAGGCAGCCTTCCTCCTTCTCTGCCTTATTTGCTGTTAAAAAAAAATTCCTCCCCCCTTCAATTCTGTTTTTCCTTTCTTATAAAAACCGTTTTCTGTTTTTTTTTTGTTCAAAACGTTTTTTCTGTTTTTCTTCTTTTTATTATTATTTTTATTTAACTATGATTTCAGATTTTATTATCTTTAATTTCTGTTTTTTGCATTTTGTGAATTCTCTTTTTTTTTATTTCTGATTTTAAGATTCTGTTTTTAATTTTACTATCTTTTGTGTGTTTTTTTTATTTTAGTTTTATTGTTATTTATTATTTCTGTTTTTACATTATTTTTTCCAGATTTGGTATTTATTTATTCAGATTTTGAAATATTTATTTTTCCTGATTTTTCTTTTTTCTATTTTAATTTTCTTTAACTTTCTATTTATTATTTAAAAAAAACTTGGCTTTATTATCGTTTTTCTATTTGTCTGTTCTCTGTTTGCCTGTTTTCTGTTTGTCTGTTTTCTGTTTGTCTGCTTTCTGTTTTCTGTTTTCTGTTTTTTTTTGTTCTTGATTTTATCATTATTTTTCATTATTTATTTATCTTGATTACTTTAATGATTGGAGGCCTCGGACATAAATGGGTGTTTACAGTTTGCCCCTCTTTACTCATTTTTCTACCAGATAATATGAGCATTAATTCTCTAAATTATCGGGATAGGAAATGAGTAAAGACGTCAACACTTTATGTCTGAGGTGGGCTTTTTTGAAAAAACTGAGAAGCACTAGAAGCCTTGAGCTTAAATTGAACTTCATGGATGCCTGGAGGGTGGCGGTTAAATGGTGTTGCCGGCTTTATGTGCCGATAGGGTTTAAATATGAAAGGTTTGAATGCATAACCTGATTAGGCTAAGAACACTGTTGAAGTACAAGAAAAATGAGGTGAGAAAGGCCTATGCAAGAACAAAAATGTAAGATATGTGCAAGGTGGTCTGACAATATTGGCCGAAGTGCAGAAAAGAAAACTTGAATGTGCAGAAAGGGAAACTTGATGGTGGCCTGACACTATAGGCCGTGATGCAGAAAACTAAACTTCACGAGGCCTGACAACATAGGCCATGATGCAAAAATGTAAACTTGATGGTGACCTAACACTATAGGTCATGATGCAAAAATTTAAACTTGATGGTGGCCTGACAACATAGGCCATAATGCAGAAATTTAAACTTGATGGGAATTCCGTTGTTGACGGAAGAATGCAAATGAAATCCTGCTGTTGCCAGGATGAATGCAAACCTGCTTGACAGGTGAACGGAAATTAAACATGTTTGAAGTCCTGTTGTTGAGTGGAGAATGCAGATGAGGTCCCGCTGTTGCCGGGAAAATGCAAATGAAATCCTGCTGTTGCCAGGATGAATGCAAACCTGCTTGACAGGTGGACAGAAAAATAAACGTGCTTGAAGTCCTGTTGTTGACAGGAGAATGCAAATGAGATCCCGCTGTTGCCGGGAAAATGCAAATGAAATCCTGCTGTTGCCAGGATAAATGCAAACCTGCTTGACAGGCGGACAGAAAAATAAACGTGCTTGAAGTCCTGTTGTTGACAGGAGAATGCAAATGAGATCCCGCTGTTGCCGGGAACATGCAAATGGAATCCTGCTGTTGCCAGGATAAATGCAAACCTGCTTGACAGGCGGACAGAAAATAAACGTGCTTGAAGTCCTGTTGTTGACAGGAGAATGCAGATGAGGTCCCGCTGTTGCCGGAAAGATGCAAATGAAATCCTGCTGTTGCCAGGATAAATGCAAACCTGCTTGACAGGTGGAAAGAAAATAAACGTGCTTGAAGTCCTGTTGTTGACAGGAGAATGCAAATGAGATCCCGCTGTTGCCGGGAACATGCAAATGGAATCCTGCTGTTGCCAGGATAAATGCAAACCTGCTTGACAGGCGGACAGAAAATAAACGTGCTTGAAGTCCTGTTGTTGACAGGAGAATGCAGATGAGGTCCCGCTGTTGCCGGAAAGATGCAAATGAAATCCTGCTGTTGCCAGGATAAATGCAAACCTGCTTGACAGGTGGAAAGAAAATAAACGTGCTTGAAGTCCTGTTGTTGACAGGAGAATGCAAATGAGATCCCGCTGTTGCCGGGAAGATGCAAATGAAATCCTGCTGTTGCCAGGATAAATGCAAACCTGCTTGACAGGTGGACAGAAAATAAACGTGCTTGAAGTCCTGTTGTTGACAGGAGAATGCAAATGAGATCCCGCTGTTGCCGGGACAATGCAAATGAAATCCTGCTGTTTCCAGGATAAATGCAAACCTGCTTGACAGGTGGACAGAAAATAAACGTGCTTGAAGTCCTGTTGTTGACAGGAGAATGCGGATGAGGTCCCGTTGTTGCCGGGAAGATGCAAATGAAATCCTGCTGTTGCCAGGATAAATGCAAATGAAATCCTGCTTGACAGGATATGTGCAGAAAAATTTTGATGAGGCCTGACAACATAGGCCATGATGCAGAAAATTAAAGGTTGATGGCGGCCTGACAATATAGGCCTGAAAGCAGTAAATCTAAACTAGGGTGGCCTGACAACATAGGCCTAAAAGCAGTAAATCTAAACTATGACGGCCTGACAACATAGGCCTAAAAGCAGTAAATCCAAAACTATGGCGGCCTGACAACATAGGCCTGAAAGCAGTAAATCTAAACTAGGGTGGCCTGACAACATAGGCCTGAAAGCAGTAAATCTAAACTATGGCGGCCTGACAACATAGGCCTTAAAGCAGTATGTGAAGATGCAATGCTATGGCCTGACAACATAGGCCAGTGAGCAGGAATGAATGAAACACTTTACCTTGCGCTTATTTGGGCAACCATTTTGCCCTAGTTTGGAAATTTCTTGATAACTGAGAGGCGTCTTGATTTGAAAGAATTTTGGGTCGACGTTTTGCCCCAGTTTGAAGGGTTTCAATAAGCTTGACTTGAATTTTTCTGGGCAACCTTGCCCTATTGAACTCAATTGGAGTTGAGGAATTGAGGATTGCCTCAACTTGGATTTTCTCGGGCAGATGTTTGCCCTAGTTTGAACTTGAATTTAAATCTTTCTTGGGCAAATGTTTGCCCCAGTTTGGACTTGATCCAGAATCTGAGGATGAACTCAAATTGAGCTTTTGTGGGCAAGCGTTTGCCCCAGTTTGAACTTGTTTTTGAGGATGACCCAAATTGAATTGTGTGGGCAAGCATTTGCCCCAGTTTGGAAGTATTTTAATTATGATCGATTCAGGCAATTTTACCCAGGTTTTAATTAGTTTTTGAAAAAATGAGTTATGAAATGCTTAAATGACCATGTTTATTGCGATGTTTGTGATGCTTGAATACAAAGGACGCAAAACCTTTTTTATGCTTGAAATAATTTGGATGAAATGGATGTTGTGGGATGAATGCATGCCAGGATGTGGCTATTATTTTGATGCTTGAAATATTTACTTGATGAAACAAATGCTGTGCAAACCATGGAATGGTGTAAAATTTTTGTTTCTCTTGATTTTTTAACACATCCTTCCTCGACAACCCCCTAGTTGGTGTGACAAGAATCAAAAATCAGGATGAGTTAGATTGACTTAAGTTCGGTGTTTTGGTCAATCTCTTGGCTTCTTGATCAACTTTGGAGCTTCTTTTCTAGGATCTTCGAGACCCAACAATGGTCAACAGTACTGATTAAGACACACTCCTTCTTTGGTGGCATCATGGCTGGTAGGAAGATGAATCCTTGGGAAACAATCCTACCGTGTTGCAACGGTCAAGGATTCATCCGACTTGTCATAACTTTTCAAAATTAATCCTTTTTATTTTTACATTTTTCACATCTCTTTTGGCATGTGCACTATTGAGGGGTGCGAAGTGATTCTGGATGGTTAATGAAAAAATATAGAGAAGGTTTGCAACGGATGTTTGAGGTAGTGTACTTGAAAGGGAAAGATGACAAAAGATATGAGTTCGATTGCCCAAATGGCACCTTTTGGTGAAAAATGTCAGTGCTGCTTTTCATAATCTTGATTGTCGAATTAATCGAACTCGAGAAAATGGCAAAATTTTGCCCCAGTTTTAGGAATATATGAGGTGCAGGATATCATGTTGTCCTGGAATTCCTGGTTTGACCTTAATTTTTTCCTAGGTTGTTCTTTTGAGTTTTCAACCCAGCAGGTCTTTTGTATTGCCCTAAATTTTGCCTATGTTGCCCTTACGGGTTTTCAACCTAGCGGGTTCTTGATTGTGTGCCCTAACTTTTGCCTAGGTCTTTTTTGAGGGTTTGACCTAGCGGGCCTTCTGCTTGATTGTGCCCTAACTTTTGCCTAGGTCGTTCTTGATTGTTGACCTAGCGGGCTTCTATTTGATTATGCCCTAACTTTTGCCTAGGTCGCTTTTGAAGATTGTCGACCTAGCGGGCCTTCTGCTTGATTGCGCCCTAACTTTTGCCTAGGTCGCCCTTGATTGTTGACCTAGCGGGCTTCTATTTGGTTATGCCTTAACTTTTGCCTAGGTCGTCTTTGAGGGTTTGTCGACCTAGCGGGCCTTCTGCTTGATTGCGCCCTAACTTTTGCCTAGGCCGTTAGGATTGTTGACCTAGCGGGCTTCTGCTTGATTGTGCCCTAACTTTTGCCTAGGTCATTCTTGATTGTTGACCTAGCGGGCTTTTGCTTGATTGTGCCCTAACTTTTGCCTAGGTCATTCTTGATTGTTGACCTAGCGGGCTTTTGCTTGATCTTAATTTTGCCTGAATTATTGTTGGAAACCGGCAAGACCTTTTTCTAATCATGACTTTGTCAATAATTATTTTGAACTTTAACCCTCTTTTGCCTAGATTCTTTTAGCTTTTAATCCAGCGGGTTTCTCTTCTTCTTGAATTTCATGTTTTGACCTTAATTTTGCCTGGATTATTATTTTTTCTTTAATCCAGCAGGTCCTTTTCTTTCCTTTGAATTTTGAATTTTGACATCGACCTTGCCTGGGTCATCTAGGCTTCCAATTCAGTGGATCTTTTCTTCCATCCCTACATTTTGCCTGACTTTAGACTTGATTCC
The DNA here is from genome assembly GCA_037954105.1 of Canavalia gladiata. NCBI lineage: Eukaryota > Viridiplantae > Streptophyta > Magnoliopsida > Fabales > Fabaceae > Canavalia > Canavalia gladiata. The sequence goes on along the minus strand of CM075664.1, from coordinate 37,712,887 downwards.
AGCAGGATGTTTTATTTGACAGGACATTTTGAATAGGGATCTAGAATCCCTGGTTGTTATTCTGCTTCCTCATTGGGCTTTTTTCTTTGAGCTTGATTAATCCGACGTTCAAGATTATTTATTACAGCACTGGTATTATCACCAATTGATATTTATTTTTTGGATATAGGAAGAGGAAGTGGGCTTGAATGATGAAAAGGAAGGGTAAAATTTTTTTAGAAGTAAAGCCAAAGATGTAAAGCACGTGCTCAAGAAACATGAAAAAGTAAATTTTGTATTTATTCATTGATGTTTATTTACAAAAGATTAACTTTGAAAAGTACGACAATTTCTGGATGAATATCCTCCATTTGTACAAGGTGCCCTGTCGCGCTATTCTCGTCTCTTTCAGCTGGTTGACGGGCTCTCGTGATTTGGCAACGGATTGTTTTTTGTATTAGGAGCAAGCCTCCCAAAATCCAGCCATTTTGCATCAATCAGGCTTTGTACCTTTCACTTCAACGCTAAGCAATCCTCAGTAGAATGACCAATAAATCCTGCATGGTAATCACATCTGGCATTTGGATTGTACCAATTAGGATATGGTGGCTCTTGAGGTTTCAAAGGATAAGGCGCGACTAGAGAGTTTTGAATCAACCGAGGTAGCAGCTCGGTATAGGAGATTGGGATAGGGTCAAATTGGACAGGCTTCTTCTCCTTTTTCTGACCTTGGTTGGTATTTTGGCTTATGGCTTGTGTTTGGGCTGTATATGGTGTTGGCGGTCGGACTTGTGTCGGATAGTTGTAAGTAGGATGGTATGGTGTTTGGTATGCAGCGGCGATGTAAGGATAGGGTATGTAGGGTGTGTATGGTGTATATGGTGGTGGTCGAAAGCCAACTGGACCATAGGGTGCCACTTGAGGTGTATACTGCCCTTGACCGGAAGCTACATTATAAGCGTCACATGCCCTCTTCTTTTCTGTAGAGGCGTCAACTGTTGCTGTGGCGTTGTGCGTGATTCTTCCTCGACGCATGCCACCCTCGATCCTTTCTCCAATGATGATGACATCAGAGAAGCTAGAAGTCACACTGCCAATCATCTTGTCATAGAAAGGACCTTGGAGTGTGTCTACGAACGTGCTGACCAGCTCTTTTTCAGATAGTGGAGGTTGCACTTGAGCAGCTAGCTCCCTCCATCTTTGAGCATACTGCTTGAAGGTCTCATTCCCCTTCTTGGCCATATTCTGGAGTTGGGTTCGATCGGGAGCCATCTCGGCATTGTACTGATATTGTTTGAGGAAAGCCTCAGCCAGATCCCTCCATGAACGGATGTGTGTCCGCTCTAGCTGAGTGTACCAGGTTGCAGCTGCCCCTGTTAAGCTGTCTTGGAAGAAGTGGATGAGAAGCTTCTCATCGTAAGTACATGCAGACATCTTCCTACAGTACATAGTCAGATGTTTCTTTGGACAACTGGTTCCTTGGTATTTCTCGAATTCAGGAACCTTGAATTTTGGAGGGATGACCACGTCTGGTACCAAGCATAGATCAGATGCATCTTTGGCTTCATAAGCGTTTCCCTCAATTGCCCGGATCCTGTCCTCTAGACCCTTCCATTTTTCTGTATCCTCAGTTGAAGGATGGCTTGGGTATTCCTCAGGCATATGGTGGGGATGAGGAAATGATAGGTGCCCAGGGTGAGGCCCTTGGGTAAACATAGGATGTGTTCCCCCAAAGGGTGTTTGATAGGCCTGTGAGATGGTGTTTGGAATGGCATAGGGGATGCCTGTGGTGTTAGAGGGTAGGTTGTGTGTTTGGGTTTGTGTTTGGGCTTGTGTTTGGTTGTATGAGGGTGCATGCCCATGAGGAAACCCATAATGAACTCCTTCGGTTGGCAGAGGCATAGCTGATGGCGAAGGGTTTTGTGGAGTGAACCCAGGAGGATATGACGGGTCTGTGGGTTCTCCCAGAGATTCCTTCTGTTTTGACAATTGGATGGCCTCCATCAGCTTGGCCATCTGCTCCTTTAGAGTCTTGACCTCATTTCTCAGTTCCTCATTTTGTCTCTCCAGCTCATCCATGATTCTTGATTGTGTATGAGTCCTATAAGGATGTCGAGGAAGTTGTGTTTCTCCAATTTTCTGTTAGAGTTAAAAATTAATTTTTTGAAAAATAATTTGAATGCAAAAATCATGAATGATAAAGATGTTGGGGTAAAATGAGTATGTGGATGAAAAATGATTTTAGAAATCTATTTTTTTTTATGAATGAATGAATGAATCAATGCTATGTGCAAATAATTTTTAGAGACTTTTGAAGTTTTGACTATTTTGAAAATGAATCAGAGTGGCTTTATTTATTCATCCTTGATTTTTTACAACTTGTTTTTAGGAGTTTTGATACTTTTTATTTTGCTAGAAAACTTTAGTTTTGTTTAAAAACTTCTTAGAAAGCATTCTTTAGGTTTTCAATGTTTCCTTTTCTGTCTATTGAATCTTTTTATTTTTCAGTATTTTCAAAAGATTGTTTTCCTAATTTCTCTATTTTTAAAACATCTTTTTAAGTTTGTTTTTGTTTTTTCTTTTCAATATTTTCAAAATATTTTTCTAATTTTTCTTAGGAATTTTCTCCTTCTATTTTGGTTTTCTTGATTTTTATCTTGATTTCATTTTTGTATCTCCCCAATTGTAGCCTTCAAATCGCTTGTATCTTGAAAGGGGTGTGTGTGCCCTTTTTATTTCTTATGTAGGTTACCTGTCCTAAGGATCTATGGCCTTTTATATGAACCTCTCAAAGGTGGTTAGTGATCCTAAGGGTATAAAGGTCACTAGAGCCAAGTTCCAGTCCACAATGCTTGCCACAACAGTAGAAGTAGCCACTAGTTGTGGGGCATTATGAATAGGACGCACTCTAGCTGGAATTTTCGTGATAGCCACACAGGACGTAGGCCCCAGCGTGACACCACTAGATCCCTCTATCCTAGGTAGCACTCAGACCCGGGTGTAGGGCCCCACTCATGATAAATGCATATGCAATGTATAAGGGCACACAAATGATTGGGATACCTGCAATTGGGGAAATGTACAGATATATATTGGAATTTATGATTCATCTATCCTAGGGTTGTACAAAGAATAGACAAACATATAAATAAACAGATAGACAAATAAACAAGTAAATCGTGCAAATAAAAGGGGAGGGATCGATATAATGTACACTCAAATTAGTTGGGCTTGACTCTCTAATATCCCCAGTGGAGTCGCCATCTGTCGCAACCGTAATTCCGACGAGACGACGAACTCGCTAAAATTTTGATTGCTATAGTTATATGATGTGGAGCCGCCACCAAATTTTTATTTAAGGGAAAAATATTTGGAAAAAACCTTGACTCGAGAATGAGCTTCTAAGTTCGGGAGTCGGTTACAAGTAGGGAAGGTGTTAGGCACCCTACTCGCCCGTTCCGAAGAACGGTACCCTTAAACAGAGTGTGTGATTTTGAAAATTGTTTGATCCCTTTAATTAGTATGAAAAATAATTACTTGATGGAAGATAGCCTGACAGGACTTGATCCTGCTCCTACGTACTCCCTGGTGCAATGGGAAACTCAAGGCTTACGTAGTTCTAGTTTGTGAAGGCTTGACCTTCGAAGTGTTTCGAAAGAATGTTTGAAAATTTTGCTATTCGAAAAGAAGTTTTATTATTAGGAGGGGTCTTTGGCCCACTCATGCACAAGGCCCGAGGCGGCTAAGGCAGCACAGGGACCTATACGAACTACTAAATGCTGAACAGCAGGTAAACCGCCAGTTCCCCATTTAAAGTCCATTGCGTGAGGCCTAGAATCTCAAATGTCAGAAAAAAAAGTTTTTTAAAGTTTTGAAGGGGGCCCTAAGTCCACTCATGCACAAGACCCGAGGCGGCTAAGGCAGCACAGGGATCTATACGAACTACTAAATGTTGAACAGCAGGTAAACCACCAGTTCTCTATTCAGAGTCCATTGCGTGAGACTTGAAAAACCCGAAATATTTGGAAAAGAGTTTTTATTTTCACGAAAAAAAAAGAAGATTTATTTTGACCGTTAGACAAAGGACTTGACCTTTTTTATTTTTATTTTTTTTTATAAAGAAAGAAATTTTGTTTGGAATTTCAGGAAGCTTGGACATGGAGTTCCATTGATTTCAAATTAAATTAATTTTTGTTCAAAAATAGGAAATTGAAAATTATTAAAGATCTTAATTTCAAAAATAAATAAAAGAAAGAAATCTTGACCCAAAAAAAGAAAAGTCTTGGACTTGGTTTAAATTATTCATTTTTTTATTCAAAAATTTTAGTTTGAACAAAAAAATTTTTTAGTCCGCTTAGAAGAAGTGGCAAAGGGGCCAACTAGTTTTTTATTAGCAAGACCAAATGTAAATGGTGGCCCAATTGAATTGAAAATGATTCGTGTTGGCTCCACCTGGTGTGATCGAAGCTATTCGAATGCTGCCTGATTATCTTGGCCACACTCATGTATGAGGCCCAATTAGCTGCCCAATGACATTGAACTCGTGCATGAGAAAATTCAAAAGGGATGGCCATCTGGGGGGATCGAACTCAAGGACTTGTGAACTGGAGGCAGCGAGCTAACCACTTGGGCTGGGCTACCGACTTGACATTAACATGGATATTTGTTTAACATATGTAAGGTAGCAGTTGGATATTCAGCAGTTAGGAGGTCACTTAATGAGGCTCCCTTACATAAACCAGCGTAGCAGCAACATGTCTACAATGCCCAATAGATTCAACTTATGCATCTCTCCTAGTTATGACAGCACACACATTCCATTCTCACTCCCGCACCAGTCCAGACCAGTCCTTTTAAAGCAAACACTTCGAGCAGTCACAAGGTATTCAATTCTGGTGACTAGCAGCAACATCCACCAGCTTTGGAAAAGGGGATGTTAATCAGCTACCAATTCAGGCATTTGGAATGTCTCTTAAGGAGAAAGCATGGTTATCTTGCACATCAGGACCCAGCTAGGGACTTTTCTTTTCCAGCTTCCTTGCCTGTCCGAATATATTGAACACTATTTCTGCTGTGTGAGATAGCTCAAGACCAGCCGATGATCGTGACCAATGCTCAATCATGGAGAACCATTGGCCTTTGTTTCGATTGGCCGATCTATAAGGCATTGTGCAAGCAGTTAATCTCCCAAAAGGGGGAATAGTAAATCTATCAACTCTTCTTCATCTACCAAGATCTTTCGAAAAATGACATTTATTTTACATGCACAAATTTGTAGGCCATGTAAACTCGAAGGCTCTTTTACTTTCAGCGTCTTCTGATGCTTCTTTGATAATGTGCCATGAGAATTACCCAACCTGTGCTTGACCCCTTAAGCGGTTGATAGGATGGCTGTTTGAGACCTCGCAATCTTGATCATCCAGATTTCATCCTTGACCAATTTCGTTCAGTGATGACAGGCCACTAGCTCATCACACTGTTCGAGCTATCTATCATTTCAGTGAGCAGCCATTCAGCTATGGTATAATCTGAAATGTCCTCATTAGTAGTTGATATTGGGTCTGAGATTTCTGCGACAAGATTACCATCAATACTTTTTGAAATGCTAGTGCTTTGCACCTTTATTGATCTAAGAGGTGGGAAGTCCTTGCTGCAATTATGTAGTAGTTCAGTGCTGGCATAATGGCCAAAACCACTGATCTTCCTCTCCAAGCAGGTTTGAAATATAAGAGCCTAATGAAGTAATCTTCCTCTATCATTGGTAGCTCTCATTGAGGTGGCCACTTCGACCATAGTTGTTAGGCTATATGAAGTAATATTTGATCATAAGTCATCCAAGTAATCATCTATAGTTTCCGGTTCTGTTAAACAGAATTCCTATGCATTTGGTGTCCAGGTTTCTGCATATTCAGGGGCTAGTTCTATTTGATTTTGACCAGGCAGTGACTAATGTTAAGAACCAGCGACCACTGGAGCCTTAATGTAGGCCACAGGGCTTGGAATAAGGTAGTGTTAGGTGCTTTGAAATGATCTTTGTGACACTACAGGTATGATGAAAGCTAACATAGTGACCTGGAGATTTTTTCTCTCTCAAAGCCAATCTCCCCCTAACCGTTAAGCAATCATGAACTCCAACACTTACATGAATGAATAAACTTGAACAGAGTGAAGGTAATCAGACCCTAACATTCACTCAACGATTCAGATTGTATGAACCACCTCCCATGGATTTCTTACTCTAATATAAAACGTACATACAATCCGGCTAACAATTCTAAGTCCAGATATGAACTAACATCACTATTAGCCAAGATCCCACGCATTGTGAATTTTAACATGCAATTCAACAATATAGAGGGCAATGAATTTCGAATGCAAGTACTAGAGAGATGTGAAACGCTTGCCTAACCTTGAGTTGCCAAACAAAGGAACGAGATTCTGCAATTCTGCTCGACCGTGAGGTGGGAATCAGAGTGATTTCTTCTTTGCCAACCACGGGATTCCAGAATCGAGAGTAATCTTTCGAAGGATCTTCTCTATCAATCTCCCCAGCTGATTGAAATTCCTCAGTTCTTTCAAGAATTTTGAGCAGTTCCAGAAGAATCCTTCAAGACTCCAAGAAACCCCGGTCTCAGTTTTCAATCTTCTTATTTTGCTTTTCCCCCTCTTTTCTTCCAGCCGAGAGAGTTTTTGAGCCCCTCTCCCCTTGTTGCCAGAACCAGCGACACTAGGCTACGCCCCAAAAGTTCCGATCCTCCTTGGTTCTTTTGGGTGAGTGTTAAGAAGTGGTGGCTCCAAAGATCACCAGGCAGCCTTCCTCCTTCTCTGCCTTATTTGCTGTTAAAAAAAAATTCCTCCCCCCTTCAATTCTGTTTTTCCTTTCTTATAAAAACCGTTTTCTGTTTTTTTTTTGTTCAAAACGTTTTTTCTGTTTTTCTTCTTTTTATTATTATTTTTATTTAACTATGATTTCAGATTTTATTATCTTTAATTTCTGTTTTTTGCATTTTGTGAATTCTCTTTTTTTTTATTTCTGATTTTAAGATTCTGTTTTTAATTTTACTATCTTTTGTGTGTTTTTTTTATTTTAGTTTTATTGTTATTTATTATTTCTGTTTTTACATTATTTTTTCCAGATTTGGTATTTATTTATTCAGATTTTGAAATATTTATTTTTCCTGATTTTTCTTTTTTCTATTTTAATTTTCTTTAACTTTCTATTTATTATTTAAAAAAAACTTGGCTTTATTATCGTTTTTCTATTTGTCTGTTCTCTGTTTGCCTGTTTTCTGTTTGTCTGTTTTCTGTTTGTCTGCTTTCTGTTTTCTGTTTTCTGTTTTTTTTTGTTCTTGATTTTATCATTATTTTTCATTATTTATTTATCTTGATTACTTTAATGATTGGAGGCCTCGGACATAAATGGGTGTTTACAGTAAGGATTTCATAAAGTTGTCAGTCATTTTTGTCTACTTCATCTGAAAAATCTTCATGGATAGAGCAATATGTCGTTTAATATGTTGCTAAAATCTTAAAAGAATTTCTCTTGGAAAACTCTTGTTTGCCATCAACTTTTCAAGATTGCGAATACGTCATTTAAGATTTAGAATTTATTTGTGTAAAAATTCATGCATATCTTAGAGATTGTATTCTATATAGGGGGAGTATGAGAGTATGACTTGATGTCCTAAGTGTGGTACTTCTAGATATATAAAAAATGAGTTTCAAATTTCTAAGAGAAAAGTTTCTTGCAAGGTAGCTTCACCTTCAATTCTAGTGAAATTTTTGAGATATTTTCCTTTGAAATCAAGGATCAAAAGGCTATTCATGTCTTTAAAAAAAGCTGATGCAATAAAATGGAATAAGGAATGTCACACTAAAGATGGAAAACTAAGGCATCTAGAAGACTCACAGGCTTGGACAATCTTTGATTCTTTACATCCCAATTTTGCATTGGATCCTCGAAAAGTAAGGCTTGTGTTGGAAATTGATGGATTTAATCCATACAAAAAATTAAGCAGCAGATACAATATTTGGCTAGTGGTTTTAATGACATATAACTTAGCTTCATGGTATTGCATGAAGCAACCTTACTTGATGTTGTCATTACTTATTACAGGTTCTTCTTGCCTACAAATGACATTGACATATATTGACATCCTCTAATTGATGATCTAAAGGAGTTATGAGAAAAAGGCGTTAAAACATATGAGGCTTCAAGTCAACAACTATTTCACACACGTTTTGCATTACTATGGACTATAAATGGTCTACCTAGATATGTTATGTTATAAGGTTGGCGTACAAGTGGAAAATTAGGATGCCCTATATGTAACTATGACACATGCTTTGAATTATTATATCATAGTAGAAGGATGTGTTATATGTGTCATAGAAGATTTTTAAATTCCAAGCATAGATGAGAAAAGATAAGAAATCTTTTGATGGAAAAAAGGAAATAAGAGTATGCCAAAGCCATTATTAGGTTTAAAAATGTTTGAAATATTATGATATCGAGAAATGAATTTGGGAAAACTAAAAAAAATAAAAAAATAATGATGATCCATGAACCAAAATAAGTATAATCTTTGAGTTACAAGGAAACTAATTTGCTTCATAACAACTTGGACGTCGTGCTTATAAAGAAAAATATATGTGAAAACGTTGTTGGAACATTATTGAATTTAGAGGTGAAGATAAATGATCATCTCAAATTTCACATTGACTTAGTAAAAATGGGTACAAGAAAAGATATCCATCCTTTGAATATAGGTCCAAATAAGACAGTTCTGCCATCTGCTTGCTTTACTATGCCATCAAAAGAAAAAGAAATCTTTTGTTATGTTGTGAAAGGAATGAAGCTTTTTGAAAATTATGGTTCTAACATTTCTATGTGTCCAACTTTAATAACATAAAATTCTTGGGCCTAAGAGTCATGATTTCCATATGTTAATGCAAAACTTGCTCAAGATAGAAATAAGAAAGACTTTACCAAAAGAAGTTGCAAAAGTGCTAATCAAGTTTAGCTCTTTCTTCAAGATTTTATGTTCCTAAGTTATTGATGTTGAAAAATTTAAGTGCTTAGATGATAAAATTGCATTAATTATTTGTAAATTGAAAAATATTTTCCCTTCTTTCTTTATGTTAACGATGCATTTGTCTATACATCTAACATATGAAACTAGAATTGTTGGACCTATACAATATCGTTGGATGTATTTAATTGTAATATGTCTTTTTTTTATTCAAGTTGATAAATATAATGAAATTTTATTTTATTTCTCTTCCTTTTAGTTTTTTATTTTTATAGATAGGTTCCTTCTAAAGTTAAAAAGTTACGTGCTTAATTGAAGTTGTCCAGAAGGTTCAATTGTAGAAGGGTATATAATAGATGAATATTTGACATTTTGGTCAAGATACTTGAATGATAGTATTCAAATAAAGTTCAATAGAGTTGAAAGGAATGTTGATGGTTCAATAGAAAATGGAGTGATGAAAAGTTTAGATCCTATAATGTTGGAGCAAGCTCGTCATTATATGTTGTTTAATTATGATATAGCTAAGTCATATATCAAGTAAGAAATATACTTACCTTTTTTTTTCTAACATGAGATTAATATTGTTTTTACATTACATATTTGATCTTTTGATGCAGAAAACATGAAAAATTTCTTTACCATCAAATTATTGATGGTATGGTAGGAAAGTAGAAGAAGACAAAAGACCATTGTTTTACTTTTTCCGAATGGTTTGAAGAACTCGTTAGGAATATGGTTGTGAGTGAAGAAGTTAAATGGTTATATAAAAGGCCTAACATTGTTTCTTGGAAATTTTCATCTTATGTGATCAATGGGTATAAGTTTATCATTGAAGGTTATGAAAGAAAAATACAAAATATTGGAGTTACGATCACTTAATCTACAATTAGATTTAAAAGTGAGAAAGATAAAAATCCTAAAGTAGAAGATGTTAACTATCATGAAGTTTTGAAAGTCATACTTCAACTAGATCACTATAGGCATTACAAGTTTGTGATATTTGATTGTGATTGGTTTGAAAACAAACAAGATGATTTTGGATTTATCCTTGTAAATTTTGGAAAGCTAAATTTATGAAATGATCCCTTTGTATTTGCAACTTAAGTAAAGCAAGTTTATTACACAAAAGACCTAAGTGATGATTGACATGTTGTTACTAATACCATTTCTAGAGATTTATTTGATATCTTCAGTGACTTACAGAATTATGAAGCAGAAAATCATGTAGGAGCTAAATTAAGAAGTCTTATACTTAATCAATCTACGAATGATGATGAAGATATTGGTTGGTTTAGAGATGATATACTTGGGACAACAATTGATACATGTGCAATAGGAGAAAGATCAAATCATAATATTGATATTTGTGATATAGAAATGCCATTTTTTTTTAAAATTTTCTTTTAAATGACATGTTTGATATATTTAGTTGCTAAAAAAAATATGATAATGAGTTTTTTGCCTAGAAACTTGATATTCTCTTTCAAAATCTCATTCGTAATTTTCATTTTATATTTGAAGTTTAATAAAATAGTTTTCCTTACAAACTTATTGTACTAATTGTTTAACATATATTCTTAGATTTTCTTTTTACTTAAACATGACAAGAAAGGTAATCTGGAAGAAATGTTTGATGGGCTAGAGGAAAATGCATCAAGTCTTTATCAAATGCCCATGTCATCTAAGTTGAACTGCAATGATACATAATTAAGGTTGTTTTCTTATTGTTTTGAGTATATTTTACTTTATAAATTGAGAAATTTATATTACTTAATTGTAGACTCTGACCGCAAGAAGAAAGTGATCCCACACGATATCTCAAAACTAAAGGTATAAGTTTTTCTCACTCATCTTTTTCACCTCAATTATCCAAGAAACACAAAGTTTCATGGCCAAATGGTTCTATGGGAGAAGTGCTTGGCGAGTTAGAGGAAAATGCATCAAGTCCTTATCAAATGTTTGTGTCATCTAAGTTGAACTGCAATGGTACATAATCGAGGTTGTTTGCTTGTTGTTTTGAGTATTTTTTACTTCATAAATTGAGGAATTTATATTTTCTATTTATATTACTTAATTATAGATTCTAATAGTAAGAAAAAAATGATCCTATAAGATATGTCAAAATTAAAGGTTTAAGTCTTTCTTAATCATCGTTTTCTCCTCAACTATTCGAGAAACATAAAGTCTCATGTCCAAGTAGTTCTATGGAAGAAGCACTTGGTGAGTTAGAGGAAAATGCATCAAGCCCTTGCTAAAAACCCATGTAACCTAAATTGAATTGCAATGGTATGTAATTAAGGTAGTTTGCTTGTTGTTTTGAGTATGTTTTACTTTACAAATTAAGTAATTTATATTACTTTATTGGAGGTTCTAATAGCAAGAAGAAAATGAGTTCAAAAAATGCCTCAAAACCAATTATTTAAGACATGAAGATTAATTACAAGTTAGATTGAGTTCTCTTTGTTAACTAGTTGGTTGCTTTCAGGAAAAGTTGAGTAGTTATTTGGGGACACTAGTTAGGAATGTTGGTAATATTTCAAAAGGGACTAAGTCCCACATTGCTTGGCAAAGGGTCCTTCTTAGGCTTTATATACTAAGACATACCTTGAGCTTGTAGACAAGTAAGAAAGGAATGTGCCCTCGTGCACATGAGTTTGAACCAACTCAGTTAAAATCAGAGAAATCCCCCTGAGCGCAATAATGTGGACCACATACTTTATGATAATCATTTACAAAACCTAAAAATATTTGCTTACCCGAAAAACCTACACCATTATTTTTGATAAACCCATTTTAATTTTATTTAATTTCTCTTCAAATTTTAAATTTTAAATTCAAATTTCAAATCGATTTAATTATATTTTTTAATTGTTTTATTATTATTTATCAGCTTTCAAATGTTGTTTGAAATGCCTCTCCTCTCCTATATAAAGGATGCATAACTTACCTTTTCTAAACACACATAAGAAACATTTTCTCTCTAAAGCTACTGCTAGGTTCTTTTCTCTTCTTTGCTAGTTTTACTCCTTCTTTTTTTTTTGGCAAATGGGCCTATTGAATCCTAGGCACATATATCCTTGAGGACAGTGCCACTACACGCCTCAAACCACAATTACGAACAATAAAGAATGCACATTTGGCTCCCCTAACTTACATAACTTGGAAAGGAATAAAGGAAAATTGGGATAACATATGGAAAATAATCATTGTACTATATCATATATTTTTATTTATAGAATTATTTTTTGTGCAGTTAGAGTTTGATATTGATGAACATGCTAAAAAATAGGTTTTGGAGACTATTGGTTCAAGTTAAAAGACTTATAAATGCATATTAAATAATAAATATTTTAAGTAAACCATGAATGAGGATTATAACATAAAAAATGGACCATCCAATGTTTCTCTTGAGTAATGGAGAATTCTGGTTAAATTCTACAAACTAACTTAGCTATGGTGATTTAAATACATTCTTATTATATAATTTTATTTACTTGATATATCATTATCTTTATTGTTGTGTTTATGTGAAGTTATTTTTTAAAAGTTTTGTAGCAAAAAGAACAAAGTTAATAGAGTAATGCACACTAGTGTTCATACCTCAGGATAAAAAAAACTTTTGCTAAAATACATGATGAAGATGTTGGAAAAATTATTTTGTATAGATTTAATAATTGTATATTGGATCTTATATTTATGTGTGCATAGACAAGTAAGAACCCAAATGGAAAAGAGTAATCTCAAGTGGAAATGTACATTCTAACGCACAAGCTTAAGAATGAAGCAACTATAAAAGTTATTGTATGTCATCATGTTATTATTTTAACATTTATTACTTCTTAACTATGGTTCTAACATCTAATATAGTTAAAGTTTGAAGAGGTAGTAACTTCACATCTAGAAGTAGTAGAACATGACATGACCTAAGATGATATATTTTCATACGTCTAGGAAAAAGATAGACCTGGCCATGTGCGTATATACTAAAAAGAGGTTGTACCATCAGACTTGTAGAGGTCTCGATCTTAACCTGAAACTCAAAAAGTACTTGAGGAAATGAAAAGGAATGCTCATAAAGAGATAAAAATAATTTAGGAAAATTGCAAGAGGAAATGCGAAAAAAGTTAAAAGACCAAGTTGAAGAATTAAAAATGAAATGTTAAGTGGTTTCAAATTTGTTTTAAATGAGCTACAGAGAAGTTTTCTAGGAGAAATGGTTCTAAACCTATCTAGCATGTCAATTCCCTTTACAAATGTAGACTTTAATGTAGCTTCTTGTGCTACTACTCTTCATGTAGATTATGTTGAAAAAAAAGGAAAGGTAAATGATTATTGGTGTAAAACCGTATGAAGGTAAGTGCACCTTATCGTTTTATAGAGTAAAGAGTGAGTAAGAGTATCGTCTCCATAGGGATTTGGTTCAAGTATTGAATTCCTACTAATCCACTAATTGAACTCAATTATGGGAGTGCGTAGGCAACACAAATGCTTGCGTAGGCAACGCAAGCAGAAAATAACAATGGGTACAGATTTTGTCACTGGGCTGGAATTCTGTTCGAGTATGCCTAAAACAAATCAAAATACTCTCAAGACTGTTTAATACTCAATAATTGCTTCGAATGTGAAAGAAATAAATTTATGTAAGGTGTTAGGGTTGGATTTCACCAAAACTTCCCCTATGTAACAGTGGATCATTACGTGCATTCAAGATAAAACGTAGTTGAAGATCAAATTCACAAATATTGATTGAAGGTCAATCCCTTGACTCATCAATTCTTCACTCAAATTAGGAATCCTAATCCCTTAGTAATTCCTAATTTGATGTGAGCCTTAAGTTTATGAATTCAAACGATCTCACAATTGCAAACCTCTATCCCTAGAGTCTTCACAATTATGTTATTCAATCTCAGTTCCAATTCAAAAACCAAGTTCCTAATTGTGAAGAAGAATTTAGATTCAATCTATAAGTGGCCAAGTCATAGAATCATTAAGCAAAGAGATGAATAATCAACGTTAAAGGAGAACAATCTTGAATACAAGTAACATATCCGGGTTACATAGGTTCAGTCATGGATTCCTCTTTCCCCAATAGAAATCTAGTTACACATAATGATAAAGAAAGAAAACAGGGAAGAAAGATGAAGTCAAGAGCATGAAGATGCGTTGTGGTTGCCCTTTGTCCTCAACCCTAGGGTTTCTCGTTCACCCAGAACAAACCTAGAAACCAGGCGATTCTCACGTAACGGATAGCAGAAAGATGGCTCTGTTCTGTGTCTCTTGGATTCAAAAAGTGTGTTCTGTTTCGCTCTATTCTGAGCTTTTTATAGACACTGTTCTGTAGCGTCGCGTGTCCAACGCGGCACAGCTGCGTTGCCAATGCGATGCGAATGCCAGTTTGCTTCTTTTTTTCAAATCTTCATGTGTTCCACGTAAGTCCAGTTGCGTTGCCAACGCGGAATCCTGTAACAACTGCAGTAATTGAAACACAACATATTTATGAGAATTTATCGTTTAAAAGACTTTAAAACTGCGTTATTCATATTATGTATAGGTTACTCAGTATTATGTCATTTTCTCATGTTTTAATGGTGTTTTATGCTTTAATTACTTGCAATTACATCAAATTATGTTCCAAATAAGTGTCTTATTGGAAACTTATCAATGATATTATTACAATTGCTATTAAAAAAAATTATCAATTATTACAAGTCTTTTATTGTATGTTAATGATGTGTGAGAATATTTTGATCACTGTACACCAACGATGGATATATGATGTGTGAGAATATTTTGATCATTGTATATCAATTATGGATGAAATTTTGAGTACCATGAATGTCAAGGTTCTCAAAAGTCTTAAGATTATGTTTAAAAAGGAAATTCATAAATTCATTCTAAGAAGGTATCTTTAAATTCTTTTACCCTATGTTTGGGTAAGAAATTTTAAAATTTTAGAAATTTTTAAGTAAAAATTTCATAAATTCATTCTAAGAAGGTATCTTTAAATTCTTTTACCCTATGTTTGGGTAAGAAATTTTAAAATTTTAGAAATTTTTAAGTAAAAATAAGTAATTATAAAAAAAGAGTGATGCATGAGGAAAAGTATAAACAATAATTTAAGAAGAAAACAAAATAATAGAGAATTATAGAGAAATTTAGAAATCCTCCCTAAATAAGAGTTATTTAAAATTCTCTCTATTTAACATGGAAACTACTTAAGTAAAAGTTTGAAGTATTTTCAAAATTCTTTTTTTATTGTTTAAACACATGAATTATAGTAATTCTAAATTATTCTATCCAAACACAAGGTTAGACATTTTTCTTTAAATTTTCATAGAAAACTAAAAACTTGAAAATTCTTTGTTATATTGATTTAATGATGCTGTCTTTTTAAATCTAGCTTTTCAATGTATAACATACATATGAAAATATGTCAAGAACAAGCATATAAGAATTCCAAAAACAAAGAAAAGGAAAGTTTCAATTGCTATTAAAGTTTGTTTTAATAATTTTTTTATGGATTAAATTATTTCAAGTTATGAAAATTAAATTATATATAATATTTAAAATTTTTAGAAAAAGATCAAAGGATCTAATCACAAGAAAAAGAGGAAGAAAGTGAAAACCAAGATAATTAATGTTGATTTTCCTAAAGTTGTTATCGTTGTTACTACCTAATTTTTTTATTTGAATGATGAATGGGTATTGGGAAAAAAACTAAATCTTCTATTATTTTTTATGATTCTTTATATTTACTTTCTGGTATCAGATGTTGGAAAGAGACTAAATTCTTCGTTATTTTGATTTATTTTTATGAATTTTTATATTCACTATTTGATATGAGATGTTGGGGAAGAGATTAAGTTTATTATTGTTTTAATTTTTTATTAATTTTTATACTCACTATTTGATATATTTCATAATTATAAAATTAGAACAGCCTAATATGGTTGGATATACAATATTTAATAATCTTTAACCTAATATGGTTGGATATACAACATTTAATAATCTTTTACAATATCTTTCTTACAATTAATTACATTTTTTAAAATATTATTAATAGTATTATTTGGTAACATTTTTTAAAAAATTAGTAACATTTTTAAAATATGGTTTAAAATATATGATAGTATTTTTAATCTTTTATAATATTTTATATAAATATTGTTATTTATTATATAAATGTTACTAAAATAATATATTAAACATTTATTAAATGTTATCAATAATAGTTTATAATATAAATTAAATACAATATTTTTTAAAAATAATATTAAAATTAATAAATAATATTTTTTTATAAATATTACTAAAACTATGAAATATTATAGTGGATAACATATAAAATACATATAAATTTGAGTTTATTTAATCATATTAAGTGTGGGATCCTATCAACATAACTAGGTGTGCTAGGTGGGAACGGATTCGGTTAAATGAATCACATCCCGCTATAACTCGATCCTTTATATTTAATTCTGATTGTACCTATGCTAAGATCTGTTTAGATGGGTTATGGGTTTTGAATTTTCGGTTTGGGTTGGCTGGATTGTATCAGTTCAAAAAAGTTCCCACTACATGCATGAAGAATGCAACGATAAGAGAAGATATATTTACAAAAGGAGGGAAAAAGGGAGAGGATGACAGAGGCTGGTGCATGCATTAAGGATGGTGTTGGAGAGGTAGAAAAAGTTGGAGCTGTTGAAAGTGGGTGGGTGGACTCTTCTTGATTTCTTCACTTGTTGTTGTTGACATGAAACTTAAAAAAAAATTATGTATAGTTACTGTGTATGGCACGACACTCTTGCTAGCTGAGTCTTCTTGGAAAGTGGAAGTGGAATGTGGCTGTAACCCACACTGTAAAGACATTTAATGTTTACCTTCTGAGTCACACAAGCTATTCAAGGGACACTTTGTTTATTTTCAATCGCTGACTTCATGAGAAACAATCACATGATCAGTAGTGTTCATTAGTTGTATATGAAGTGTTTCAAGTATGGACGAGTCAGTTCGGTTAATATTATCCAAAACCAATTCCATTAGATAACATCTATCTGTAACCGATCTTATCAACCTGATTAACCCGTTTTTAACTTGTTCAACTCATTTATATTTTGAAATTTTGGCTAATGGAAATTCGGGCGGGTACTTCATATAAATTTTGAAATTTATATGAAGTGTTCATGATATATATATTGATGGTTTTTTACCAGAAATAATTTTTAAAAAGTGTGACAATTAGATTGAGATGTATCAAGGTAGAGATATTATATTGTATGTGTAAATATTATTAATTGTTCAAAAATAAAAATAGTACACATCCACACATTATATGTACCTATCTACACGTACCGTTGGTATTGTAATAGTTTTTTCATTGCAACAATTTTATTTTATTTTTAAAAAGAACAAATTTTATGATGTTAAATTAAGATAAATGACATTATATATGCAAATATTATTACTCTATAACTATATCATAAAAAAGCCTCGCTGTAATTGAATTTAAACAAAAGAAGAGGATGTTAGCGTGGAGCCAATATTTGACAAAAAAATATTTGTGAAAACAATTTGATGCTAAAAGAATGGGAACCAAGTTGTAATGTGAGCTGCCCAACAACAGAGGAACTTAACATGGAGAACACAATTTTTTTATTAGAAGGAATGGAGGAAGATTTAAGTAATCATTTTAATTTTTAAAAAATTAAAATCTATGTATATTAAGTTTTAAAATAAAAAATAGTTTTTTTTATTTTTGAAAAAAAATATCTTGATTTTAAAAAATAAAAAATCAGTTATTTTAATTTTTCTTAAATTCAAAAAATATTATTTTAGTTTTTTGTACAACAAAATTATAATGATAGATCTTTTATATTTTAAAAAATAATAATAATTTTTCTATTTCAAAAATTAACATAACAACGTTTAATATTCTGAATTCAATAATTATTTATTATGAGCAGAATCTTTACTTAATGGCTTTGTTTTAATCTTATATCTTTTGTTCAAGTTTCTTAATGCAACTCACATCATGATCTAGTGTGAAACTTCTGTTCAAGTTTCTTAATGCAACTCACATCATGATCTAGTGTGAAACTTGGATAGAAGGGTATTTCACAAAGCAATTGTGGACCTTGAAGAAATATACTGAAAGGGTTAATTTTTTTAAATAGTTTTTTCCTACACAAGAAAAATTAACATCAAATTAATATTAATGGCTAGTTTGAAGAAGAGAAAATAAATATATTAAAAAGTAATGATTTATTTTTATTTTATTTATTTAAAAAAATAAAAAAATATTTTTTCTATTTTGTGATTCAAATTTTAATTTTTATCTTTTTTCATTTTATCTTCTATAAAGAAAAGACAGAAATTTTGTTAATACTTTTTAAATGAACACGTCAACTATTAGAAATATAAAAGTTTTATTTTAATATTTTAAAATTACAAATTCAAGTTATGTTGATGCTTTCCAAAATTAATAGATGTTACTAAACAAACCTAATATAAATTATGTTTGTTATTTCGAAGAACTGATATAAATTTTTATATTATAAAGTACTAACATATTGTGCACTAAATTTTTTAGTAATGAATTTAGATATTTTTTTACTATTGTATAAATATATGTAAAAAAAAAATATTACAAAAATTTGAAAAAACCATAATTTTTTCCTCTACTATCAAGGTGACGTTGCAAGTAAATTCATTTGACTTTTGTAATCTAGAACTTCTCCAAGCTAAAGTGATAATATACTCTTGGAAAGTTCTCATAGATCACATCCAAACAAAGCCAAATTTCTGGAAAAGAGGAATCGTTCAATTCCTTAAAGATTGTATTTGTTTTTTGTAATAAAAAATAAAAATATTCTCTACATCTATTTTTTACATGCAGGTGATATTACATAGTATGGTACAAAAGTTATGACTTTTTAGGCATTGAAACGCTAATTATATTCAAGGATTTAAAAGAAGATAAACAAAAATACTTGGTTTTTCAGTGAGTTTATCTATTGTTTGGGCTTTGTGGATCACGGGGAAATGATATCATATTATAGTAATGTTTTAAATACTGAAAATGTTTTAGAATTGATAAAGATGTGGGAGTGATCTTGGCATAGGTTTAGGAAATACATGATCTCTGTGTCTTTCATTACTTGAATAGTGGACTTGCGCTTCAACTAGCTAGGGGATTCTTTTCTGTTAAAAAAATCACAATTACACATTATAGGTAATAGTTAAATGATATATGATAATAATGCTCACCGTAATATTTAGGCTGTCATACGCATAGTATTTTCTGATTTAATTAAAACTTAATTATATTATCCAAATATTTTTTAGATAATAATTTTAATATTTATTTTTATATGTTAGATACATGTATTTTTATTTTGAGCTTGG
The DNA here is from genome assembly GCA_037954105.1 of Canavalia gladiata. Lineage (NCBI taxonomy): Eukaryota > Viridiplantae > Streptophyta > Magnoliopsida > Fabales > Fabaceae > Canavalia > Canavalia gladiata. The sequence goes on along the minus strand of CM075664.1, from coordinate 37,693,466 downwards.
AATATTTTAAGGAAAGAAAATAATTTTTAAGATAATTTAAAATTTTAACAATTAAAATATTTTATTTAAATATTATTTTATAAAAAATTTTAAATTTTATAAATTTTAAAAAAAATTTAAATTTCTACAAAATAAGTGAAATTTAAAACTCTTTTAAATTTTTCCACTTATCCTTATAAATATTCATCATCTTTTTGTCTTATTTTCTTTATCATAGTTTTATATTTATAGTATTTTTTTATAATTATTTTTTATTAGCGCTATTTTTCATTGTTTCTTTGGTTGCTCTCTTACATTTTTTTCTTTTGTTTTTTTTATCTTTAAATATAATATTATCAATATTAAAGAATATAATTATATTTTTTTTATCATTATAGTTATGTATATTTATTAGATTATTATTCAGATTAAATATATTATATAATAAAAATATTTATAATCTAAATTTTTTAATAAAAAAAGTAAAAATATAATTAAAAATAATCTATGAATATTTAAATATAAAATTTTATATATAATAAAAATTAAATTATTTAATCTAAACAAAAAATTTAAAATTTAATGAAATTAAAATTTATCTTTCAAATAAATAATTTTAAATATAATAAATTTAAATGTTTATCCAAAAAATATATTTTTAAAATAAAAATATTTAAATATTTTAAATTGCTTAAAATGTTAAAATGTTTCATCCAAATATAAGATTATAATTTTTTTATTGTTTGCAACTTAATTTTTTATGTAGAATAAAAATAACAAGATTTAAATTTAATTTGGTCTTGATTGTTTAATTTTAATTTTAATTTTGTCTTCCATTTTTTAAATTTATTTTTTTAAAATTAATATGTTTATTTTTTAAGATAATATTCTGTTTTTTTATGCCAATGTTATTTGTTTACTATACTTGATTTTTCAATTTTTAATTATTTAAAGAATATTTTAATACTTGATACAGATATAAGTTCACGATAAAATGATTATCAGTGAAAAAAGTGAAAGTCTGAGATTTGATCAACAATAATAATTTTCAGATGGTTTGTTAGTTGTAAGTCTAAAAATGAAGTACAAAGTAAGGAATGGTTGAACAAGGGTACTTGGTAGGCTGCCAACAAAGGTTTAGTTTTAGAATTTTGCATAGTAGACTGATAGAATGCTAAAGAAAAAGAATCCCCAATCTAAGATGTTGCTTAAGGAAATTTTTGTTGGGTTGAAAGACAAATTAAATAATATATAGAAAATGACTAAATTAAATAATATATAGTTAATAAAGAATCATTGATAGAAAATAAATATTTAATTGAACAAAAAATATAAAAAATTAAATCAAATTTATAGGACAAAAAATTATAGTTTTTTTTTTTATCTTTTTTAATTAAAATGAAAAATTTGTTGTATTCAACTTAGATCTCATATATTTTTAAAAAACTTTAAATGCCATATATATTTAAAAAAAACCTTGAATGTGATGTTGAATACTGGTTAATCTTTTAATTTTTTTACCAATCAAACTTTTAATACATTATTTAAATTATTATTCTCACTCTTAAAAATAAAGCAACTACCTTTGCTATACTGATATTTTAATATATATATATATAATATAAAATATATTTAGTGAAAATATTTTTATACAAAAATAAAAATATAGTAAATTTAGATCATATAACTATAAATAAATAATAATTATTAAAAAATTTAATTCATATAATTATTTTAAATAATTATATAACTTTTTAAAAATGTTAATTTTAATTTTAATCATTCATAATAAAATTTAATAATAAAAATTTATTTTTACATTTTACATAAAAAAATTCTCATTTAATTCATTATATATGTATACATTTAAAAATATAATCAAATAATATATCATATGCCAAATTTAATATATAAATATAAAATTTAAATTTATAATATTGAAATAAAATTTTTAATATTAATTTATTTAAAAATATATAGGTAATTTAAATTTAAAATGTTAATCGATCAGTTTCTCCGCATGTTTCCTTAACTTCAATGAAATAATATTGAATTTAAATTTTGATTCTCACCTCTTCTAGACTCAACTCCAAAAACTTTGTCCTTCTTGAGAGGGGGCAAGAATGCATATTAAAAGAAGAGTCAAAGCTGCTCCAAATTTGCTCAATTGCTCAATAAAAATAAAATGTATTTTAATTGGTTCATCAACTATTTTTCTAAAAGAAGTATTTTAACAAGTTACATCACTGAATGCATTTTAAAAAAATAAAAATAAAATGTTAATATATTGATTTTAAAAATAATACACATATATATTGAATTTTTTTATAAAAATAAAATAAATTAATTTAAACTATATAAATTATAATTATTTTAAAAATAAAATATCTTTTATAAAAATTTCTATTTTTAATATTTAAATTTTAATTATTTATAATCAAATCTAATGATTTTTTTTTTATTTTCACATAAAAATTAATGCATTTTATATGTCTCTTATATATACTATAATTTCCCATTTATCATACAAAGAAAAGGGGCAGTGGGTCTCACACCTGTACACTAATTCAAATGTTCACGGTCTACTTGAGAAAACAGGAAGCTTCAGCTTTATACTGTATGCATATATCAGAACTCTGGACATCCCTTGTCAGAACCATTTACCATTGATTTCCAAGCCATGTTTTGCACAAAACTCATATTTTATGTGGATAACTCTCCTAAGAAAAAAACATAATCATTGTCAAATTACTGTGAAGAACCAATATCTATACAATATTTATATTAATGAAAATTGTGATGATGCAACTTTTCAAGGTGTAGCCGAGAAAGTGGTGACCAGTGAAGTCTTGATGGTTTAAAAAAAAAAATATTATAATGCAGTTTGGTCTGTATACACAAAAAATATATTAATACAGTTTGGTCTGTGTTATACCTCGGAAAATGAAAGATGTGGAGTAATTGGTGCATAGGAATGAGATATACATGCTGACACTGTCAATGCTTTTGAGCTGATTCCATGATAACATGCTTCTGTTTTCACAATGAAACATGCAATGCAATAATAGTGACATGGATACTTATCACTAATATATATTGATTATTATAAATGGATCAAGGGTTCTTGAGTTTGTATGTCATTTAAGTCATGTAAATGAGTTAAATATGATAAGCCGATTGATGAACAAGATAAAAAAAAAAAATCAATACTCAAAATATAAAAAAGTTGAAACCCAAAATAATGACTTGGAATGCATGTTAATTGTTTGTGTACGGCTATGGCACACTTAAAATGGAAAAGAATAGATAGTTGCAACAAGTCCTGTGAGGTGTACAGATACAAGTGTTAGATACACTAACACCTAAATCTTGCTTTCCCAACCCCCAAAGAAAGAAAGAGACTAGTACCAAAAAAACCTGAAAGGAAAGTAGCACCCTTAATTATCTGCTTCATATGAAAAATATGAGAATAAAGTAATCACATAAATTTTTATATATAAAACCTAATTTCATAGGATTGATCATTTTAAAGTTTAGGGCTAAACAAAATTTTATATTACTAAATCCATCAGATATATACAAGTGTCACTACTTCATTAATTTTAAGATTTATACAAGTATTGGAGTTCACGATTATTATTTTTCTGCAAAGTAATAAAAAAGTACAAAGGTGGTGGGTCACTAGACTATTAAACTCATGCAACTGTTCAAATATTAGCTGAATCTTGGGCTGTTGTGGTAAAGAGTTAATACTTACAAAGAGCTAGAAGACGATGTGTAACATCAACAACAGTGTACTGGTCACACCTTTTTTGTGCTAAGCTTATTTAACATTTTATAAAGCCATTTGAGACATTGATGCAAATGGAGGCAACAGAAAGAAGGAGCTCCCTTCAGTCCAAGCACAGAGAAAGAAGGTTGCAAAATATATATTTTCTCTTTCATCCACACAATATTATAATGACAAAATGATCTTTATTTGCTCAAGTTATTATATTTATGTATAAAAAAGATACAATAAATTATACAATAATAAAACAAAAGTATAAAATAAAATTGAAAAAGATAAAAAAAAATTGTATAAATCATTATAAATTAGTAGTATGAATAAGATTTTTCTATTTACACTAGCTATTAAACATAAGTCATGCTCTTTTAGCAAAAGATGCAGTAAATTATAAAATAATATGAAATTTTTTTTAAAAAAAATATAAGATGTGATCAAAAAAATTAAAAAACATTATATAAAGTATTATGAATTTTTTCTTTTTAACCTAACTACTGAATATACTATTGTATGAACGAGTCAACCCTTAATTTAGCAACCTATTCTTTTCTTACATCCATGAATGGACTGAAGAAAGCCCCTTCACTCTCTTTTCTTCCGATGTGAGCAGGCCGTTTTAGTAGAACATACCTTCTTCCTAATTCAAAAAATGAAAAAAGTATTATTATACGAGAAATGGAATTTGTACACAACAAATTCAAAATAAGTGAAATCAAATAAAGAAGAGAAAAGTGTATGATAAAATAAATAATAAAATTGATGAAAAAAAATTATTGTATAAATGTGTTGTATAAAGAATATAACCTTTATTATATAAATTTAGTTTACATTTTGCTGACAAAAAAATTATATAACAATCAACCAAAATTCAATAAATAAAGGATAATTTTCTTTTGTATTAAAAATTGAGAATTAATTAATTAAACTTCCAAAAGACGAATATAATAGGTAATCACCCAAACAAATTAATCCACACTTAAATATAAAGTATATGCAAATCTATGATGAAGTGGAAGGGGGAAGAGGGTTGACTACGACATCAAATTAAATGCTGAAATAATATTGATTACACATTAACTAAGTATGAAATTTCTGGCTTTGTGATATACTATTGGTCCTCGTCAAGATTAGTGTTTTACTGGGGGAGTTTGGCTAGGCTTGTTTTCTGATTTTTCAAATAAACCAGTGAATGCAAAGCATATAAGAAAATGAAATTTTCAAAAGAGTTAAAACAATATATATGTTTCATCCTCAACCCAAATCCGATGTTGCAAAGCAAACTCACTCCTATGAAAATAAAGATAAATAAATTGAAATTTGAAAAGAACATGTAGGCCCAAACTTCCACAAAGTCATGAGCTTCAAGTAAAAGAAAACTTATAAACAGGAAACACGATCAGAATGTACTTTCAGAAGGGATAACAATGGAAAAGATGCCACAACATAAAAAAACCAGCTGATTCTTATTAATTAAAGAAGTCAGAAAGGAAAGATATATGTCCATGCAAATTTATTGTTATAAGCTCAGAATCAGCTCAGAAAGTAATAAATATGCAAACCAATTTTCACCACTAGTAAACATTTTCATCAAAATTGGTACCAACAATAATCAAACTATTAGGCCAAGCTACAATAGCTGGAGGCACAAATCACTAAACCAAGGAAACCTAGCTTTTGAGAACTAGAAGACCCTTGAAGAAGATGAAGGAAAGCATACACATCCAACTTCATGAAATTGTCATAGAAGAAAAAGAAAAAAGAAGTTCTTGAGAGAAGAAAAATCTTCTGTGTATGAAAAGCTTTTCTTGTTAACATTTGTATGACACCTAAAAGAAAAATTTGAGTAACCAGCTAGGAAGACTAACCTTAGAGCTAGAGATCAAAAGCAGGTGCAGCCAGAAACCCTAATTAAGGTATATGTTTTTATTGATACCTGTGCTGAACAGATGCAACACAATGAGTAGTTATAAAGAATTGAAAACTGTAAAGACGAAAAAGGACTTGCAGGTGGTAAAGAGTGACCAAGTAAAAAAGAGAGATTTAATTAATTGTTTATTTATTAATATTCAAGCATTTTATTTTTCTAGAAAAGAGAAATTCATAGACATGATGGGTCATTGTCCCCATGAGAGTCACAGACAGGAAAGTGAATCCAAGATCTAAAGAAATATTCTAGTGGTGAAAGAAAGGTGCAAAGGAGGATGGGATGTGACACCATGAAGTTAACTAAATTCACTTGATAGCATTAATGTATAGTCACACTCTTTTTGGGGTTTTTTTTCTTCTTCAATTTTCTGGTTAAGATTTGTACTCTTCTCATTTTATACTGTTAGACAATTACCATATGCTATTTCACCTTTTATTGGCATAGTTTGTGGCATAAATTCGTGGTCTTCAAGTTTTTAAGGTCACAGCTTGTGCAGTTGGATTTTGGCCATCTAAAATCCACCTCACATCTTAAAAAATTATAGAATAAATTATTGATTAAATCATCAGTTATTACAATTTTCAACAAAAGTTAGTTTAGTCGGTAAAAATTAGATTTATAACTTATAAAATTAAAAATTTAAATTTCATTATCGATGAAAGAATTTAAAAAAATATCATTAAATAGTATAATCTTTTTATTATCAGTATTTTTATAAAATTTAATTATATCATTATTATTGATATATAATTATATTATTAAATTATAATTATATATTTTTTATATTAACAAATTTATGTAATTTCTATTAAAAAAAATTTGGAAGCTAGGTGACTAGAAACCTCCTTATCCATTTCTGTTGGCAAGTCCGTGAAACTTGCAGGGAGTTAACAATGCTTCAAAACAAAAAGTACTGTTATTAGTGAATTTATTATCTATTACAATGTATAAAATGGGCATATTCATGTATTTTACTATTCATTTTATTAGTTAGATAATGAATGATTCAATCACCCAATTTAGTCACCTACTGTTTTATATTTATTTTTATTTAAAATTGTATGTATTGTATTGTTACTATTGTTTTAGAGATAGAATGATTTATATTACATTCAAAATTTTATTAAATATTTTTTAACAGTGGTATGTATTTAGCTTAACTTATTTTTGAGAAATAACAGGTAATTTTTTTACTAGATTTTTGACAAAATCTTAAAAAATTATCTTAATTTGAAGCTGAAATAATGGGTCAAATTTATTTAGTTAATGAAGGGTTTAGCTTTGAAATTATTTATATGTTATTCATTGACATTGTTGCTTATAGTTAGGTGTTTTGAAAATTTGGTAAGTACATATTGGTATATGAGAAATTATTGATATTACATATTTAGATAGAGCAAATTTTTAGTATATAAGCTCAATAAATTCCTTTTATGAGTTAGTTATGGAAAAATGCTAATAAGTAAGAAGAAAAGAAGTATTTAAACATGGATACAAAATATTAGGCTAAAATGAATGTTAGCCGGTTGTGATTTATTCAAACAAATTGTTCATAACACATCTATATTTAACAGGTGTACCACAAAAAATCATGTGTGCCTGTAATCCATGTTGAAATGACACAAAATTATGTTTATTTCATTATAAAGTGACTTTGCAAAAATGATTTATCATTAGTTAAATTTGGGTTAATTTGGATTAATTTAATAAATTTTAACTTTTGTATTAGGTTAAAAATTAGTTAAATTTTATTATAATTTTCCTTTAAAGAAAAAATCTAACATAAATGACACTATTTTAATTTTTTTAAGTATAATTAATTTTATAAAAAAAAATTCATTCAAACTTCATTTTGAAAACCTTCACCCCAAACACATACTAAAAAGAAATTAAGAACCATATTCACTTCTTTATAAATGACACTATCAATAGATCTGATCACATTATTGATAGAATCAAAAGATCGATTCATAAAATAGTATAAAAGATTAAATTATATTGATTAATAACATATTAACATTATCTAAATTTTTCTATCTACAATTAATTATATGTTATATAATAAAAACAATGTTAATATATTACACATTAATTAAAATTATGAATAAAAAATATTTTTATAAAGTTTAAACAATTATCGGATATTCAAAATGTCTTAATCTTGACATTAGAAAGGCAACATACAATAAAGTGTTCCATGACCTAATATTTTATGTTTTAACATAATTTCTATTCTATAAAAATTATTCATATTACACTAAAACCATTATCTGTAATAAATTATATATAATAAACTATAAATTAATTAAAATTTTCTAACATATTTTTTATATATTTAAACTTTATTTTTTCATATCAAAACAAACCGGGGCATTTCAGGGATATTATATGGATAGGTAGTAATTAAAATCCGACAACTTAACGTCCCTATCGAAATTACTGTTCATACGTGAGCGTTCTCAAATCTCAACAACACCTTGAAACCACATCTCTATTTTAATAACCAATTAACCATGCTTATTGGATGAGATAATCTTATTTTGTATGTATTGGATAATAAAAAAGGAAAAAAAATTGTAAGAAAAGATACACAATATAATAGAAGAATATAAAAAGTAAAACATATTAAAATATAAATATTTTCAGAACATACGTTTATGGTTTTTTTTATTGGATGTATATTGAAAGCGTGTGGACATGCAATTTTTGATGGTCTGCGGATTTTGCCGGTTAAAGCTATTTAAAATAATAGCCTTCAAGAAATAGTATTTACAAACTCACCCAAACAACCCGCGGCAATGCTATGTAGAATATAAATTATTTAATCAATTAAATTTAAGAAAAATATAAATTATATATTTTGAAAATAATTAAAAAAATTAAATTATTAAAACCTGATTAAATAATCTATAATTTTGCATACTAAATGTAATATATTCAAGAATTTCTCTTTAAATAATGGATGATATTCACAGTTGTTGACTCGAGTTTAAGGAAAGTTATACAGGTTTTTTTTAATTGTTTATATTTATAATATTTTCAACAAGCATCATTATTGGAACAAGGACTTGCTTGCAATTGTTTAAAAATTATAGAAGCTAACCGTCCATTCAATATTTTAATTATTAAATCAACGGTGTAAAAACAAAGAGGGTTCAAGACATTTTTCTTTTTAAGTTTTCAAACATTTATCTGTTTTCAAAGCATATCTTTCCAACAATGACAATAATTGAGTATTCACATGGTAAGAATGAGTCATCTACTTTTAAGTTCATATTTTTTAAAATTAATTATACATTTTTATTTTTAAATATTTCTTCTTTTTAAAACTTTATTTATTCTAATTTATACACATGCTGGATGCATAGGATAAATCTTACAGAATATCTCTTTTAACTAACTCAATTTTATAAAAATATTCTCTAATTATAAGTAACTAAAACTTCTATCAAATACTTATTGTCTTCCTTTTTTCCCCTTCATTTATAACTGATTTTTTTAACTTTTTTTCTTCTCCGCATTAAACATAAATCCTATTTAACATATTTTGATGGTTTTACCGTCATAAATTCATCCTGAATGTATAAATCTATTAAATATTTAGAAAATAAATTATTACTCATAATAATTTTATCAATTTATAATAATATTTTCTTCTATAAAAACATATACAATTTTATAAAAAATTATATTAACACACTTTTTTCCAAAAAAATTATATCCACAATCTTAACTAGAGAAGAAAGTTTTTGTTTTAAGATTAAATGAATCAATCAATCTTTATAATTTTACAAGATTTTTAATTAAATTTTATATTTTAAAAACATTTTTATGGTATTTAATTTTGTGTTTCACATGAAGCCTTTAGTATATCAACAGTTGTTAGAAATTAAGATAAAATACAAATGTTAATTGACACAAATTATAAAAAAAATTAAATTTTAACTATTTTTTTCTATAACTACTATTATTTACTTTGTATTTTAAAGGGATTAAATTTGTTATATATATAATGATTAATGAAAAAAAAAAAAGATGATCTTTATGAAAAGCAAAGTCAAAAAATAATATGATAAAACTGGTTGGAATTAAGAGCATAGCATCATTTTGGCCAATTTAAACCTTCATCTTATTAATTACTTGTACCAAATATATAAAAACCACTTAAAGTCCATGATGAACCCAAGATGCTTGATCATTTATCATTCAAGTGCTGCTCTACAATGTGCTTCCTTAGCTGGAATTTGCTCCTCATTATCAAAATTCATAAAAATACACTGATCTGTCAGAGTACCTTATCCATATCATAATCCATGTGCATTGGGCTCCACATTACAGCCCAATTTGCATTCCAACTCCAAGTCTTTGTAGACAAATTTATTTGCTGAGTGCTAACTATAACTATTTCATTGTTGAATCTTGCAGGTGACTAGCACAACAATACACAACTGGAAAAATATGGTAATAAATACTCATAATAACAAATATCTATTTATATTAAAGTGTAGATTTTTGTATTTATTTTTTTATTTTTATTTTTTTTTTAAATCATTAATCCTTAAATAAATTATGTAGATAGATAAATGATATTATATATTATATCAGAAAAAAACTAACAAACTAAAGGATAGAGATGTTTCTAAAGAAAAAGAGAAGAAGGAGGAATTAGATTAAGCAAAATAATGATGAAATTTAAACAATGAGACATACGTGGGAGCAACTATATTTAGCACTATAGGCTACCTTTCATTGGTGAAATCATGAAAATATGAAATAAGATGCTTGAAATATTTTTAAAGGTAAACTTTTATATATATTTTCAAAGGTAAACTTTTATATTAAGGTTGCTCTAGTCTACGATGATGGTTTATTTTAAATTTGAATAAATTACATGAACATCTTTGATATTTATTAAAAAGTATTAAATATTTATTTTTTTATATTATTTTAATATTTCATATGTATATAACATCACAAAAATTAAGATAGATTTATGTAGAATTATGTAATTGAAAATGATATACAATATTATATTTATATAAATTTTAGAGAATTAATGTAATTTTTTCTTTAAATTTTAATAGATTTGATTTTGAACTATTTAACTTTGATAATACTGATTTGTAAGGAGAAGTGTTTTTGTTTGTACGTGTAAAACAATGAAAAATCATTTTTGGAGATGAAATTACCAAAATAAACATAATGTAATATTTTTAAAAAATTATGATAGAAACGGGTTATCATTAGAGAAATAAATGAAGGTTATACTTGCAAATACACACTTCACTTTCAACAGTATAGTCCAAAAGCAACTAAACCTTACCCAAACAATAATAAAAAAAATTACAAATTAACGATGATTTAAAATTTTAAATAATTGTTTAACTTTATGTTTAGATAAACTATTTTAAGAGAAAAAATAATTTTTAGAAAAATTAAAAATTTTAAGTATAAAATTATCTTTTTTAAATTTTTTTCTTATTCTAAATATGTTTAGAGTCTAAGATTAAGATCATTATTATTCGTATTTATCTTTAAATTTATTTTATAAAATTTAAAAATATATTCTATAAATTAATTTATTGTATATATATTTTATAAACTAATTTATAGAATATATATAAAAAATAAATAAAATAGATTATAAATTTTAAAAAAGAGTGTAAAAATAATAATAAGAGATGCAAAAAGTAAAAGGCATTAAATTTAGAGAACTGGCCTGCACAATAACTTTTAAATCGCTTATTTTTACTCAGATTTTGTTGCAAAGCACAGATTTGGTTCTTCCTTCTTTTTTGACTTCAAACACATGAAAATATCTTGTGTTGGTATCCCCTGAGACAACCACCTTCCTCTTAATTTTTTTGAATAATGAGAGTTTATCTTCATACTTGCCTTTTGCCACAACTCATAAATAAGAGATTTCTTAAAAGAAAGCTCATCATCAATTCATCATATAATTGACTTGTTTCAACTTTATGTTCTAAAGTATTAATACTTTTTTCTAAAAATGTAATTTAAATCAAAATTTTTAAAATTGAAGAATTATCTCGTTTAGAAAATATGTTGTTAACCGTTCTTTAATTTTTTTTTGTTTATAGTGAATTAATAAATTAGCTAATTAATGTTAATATATTGATTGCCAAAATTAATTGAAATTCCTCTTATTATAAGGTATGTTTTAATTCATTATAATATCCTTTTCAATGTTTTAATTGTTTCCTCTTTCTCTCTCCACTATGAGAGTCAGCATGAGAAGAGGATTCAAATTCTTTTCTTAACTTGAAGGAATTGTAGTTCCATCTTAAGTCCTTTAACATATCCTCTAAATTTTATCTTTGTCAATTATAGTAGAATCACCTTATTTTGTTTGTACAGACATAGTATTTTTCCGGGTTTTATTAGAATAATATTTTTACAACACATTCTCATATCATATTTTAGGATAGGGAGAAATAGAATAAAAAGAGAAAATATGAAGTAATATAATAAAAAGAGATAAAAAAAATATATAAAAATATGTTAATTAAAATAACATTACTTTTTTCATTATTCTCCCAAATCACCTTGTAATGTGAACATGAGACATAAATTGGTACAAAAGAAAAGGAAAACATGTGTAACACACGGGGAAATTAAACCAATTGGCGGTACAGAATTGCCAAATTCTTAAATATTTATGGGCTTCATTAAAAATATTTCCGAAGTTTAAAAATCAGTCAAAATGTAAAATATCTTTAAATTCTTGAGTCAAGTAATATTATATATATATATATATATATATATATATATAATAAGTAAATTTCTGCGTTAGTTCTGAAATTATATATGTCAGCCATTTTAATTTTTAATTTTATCATTTTTTTACTCTAATTTCCAACTTTTCAAATATTTATTTTAGTAATTTTCTATTCACAATAAAAATTAAAATAAATACTACTCCCCAAAATAAAAAAATGAAAATAAATTTTATAAAATTAATATAAATTTATACTTTTAAGAACTAAAATGAAAAATTACGCCATCTTAAGTTTATTCATTCATCGCACTCAATTTAAAGTTTATTCATTCCTCGCCATTTTTTTTATTGGGAACTACACTAACATGCTTACATGAAGGACCATTAGTCCAAATTTATGGGCATATTCTAACTAATTCTCCCATTTCAGACACTTGTTGCTTCTGATTTGTGGAGAAATTTTTGTTATAACATTACTTTTTCATGTCAATCTACTTTCGCTCGCAAATTGCTAACTCAACTTTATTATATTGCAAATTTACAAATTAAGCAAAAAGTACGTGTGTTGATTAATTGAGCAAATAGTTTTCTTTCTCTTCATGACACAAAAATTAAAAAATTAATTATACTTTTAATCCATTTAATTGATATAGATGCAATTTTAATTTTCTAACTTTTAAAATAATTAGATTTATTTATTTTTTAAAATCATCAAATTTAATCCATTGCTAAATTTATATAAATTAAAAATTTTAAATCATTATTTTTATTTAGATCTCTGAAAAATTTTATAATGATGTAAAAGCATAAAATAATTTTTAAAAATTAGAAGTGAAAATTTTATAAAATTGAATAATTTATAAAATGTAAAACTACAGTTTGAAAAGAAAAATTAATATTTTTATTTTATTTTTGATAAAGTTTAATATTTTAGTTAATAAATTTTAAATAAAAGATATTTTAATCAATTTAATTTATATAAATTGAGTAAAAAATAAGGAATATAAAATTTTAGGTAAAAGTAAATTGATAAAAGATTAAATTTTCCAATTTTAAAAGTAGATGAATAAAAATTGTTCAAAATAAACTTGAAAAATTCAAAATTGTACAAAAATCAAAATAGAAATACTAAAAATGCAATTAAGCCAAATTTATGTCAGGTCCATTTTGGAGAGATAAAGAGTATATATAATCCATAATTATGTAAGGGGAAAATGTTGAGAAATAGAGATAAAGAAAATGGAGAGAAAGAAATAAAATAAAATATTTACCCCAAATTTATACTAGTACTCTCTCTCTCAAACCACACAGCAGCATTATAAAATCTGTAGATGCCACATCTTCATAATTGGATAACATACACTAATGGCTGAAACAGCAGGTCTCAGGAGTTCATTAATGCATACATGTACGAAATGAAAGCCACACTTCATTTTGTTTCTCCGAGCAAAATATTGGCAATGCAATTCAGGAGAGAAGTTTTACTTGCCATGCAAAATGGAAAAAGAAATAAGAAATGCACAATTGCAATCTCACCAAAAGACAAAGCCCAAATTTCTTTTAATGGGTAGCAATTTCAGCAGTTACAAGTTAAAAGTTACAAGTGCAAGAACAACTCAGGTGGCATTTTTGCATAAAGCCTGGGAAGAACTATATGCATACTTTGAAAAAGGGGTGGTGGAGATGAGAGAGGGAAGAGAGTTTCAAAATGATGCAACATTATGAACACATTTGGGTTCATCATACTGTTTGAGAAATGACGAAAATATATCAGGTTAGTAGATCCCCTCGGGTTTGAGTATCCAGCAGCTGAGTAATTTGTACATAATTTGACCTCATTACAAGAGAACGTGAACTTTTAAGCCATGCCTTGATGATTTCCTACAAGCACATTTCCCAGGAATCGATTGATGAAAAATCTTACTGAATCAAAGTACTAAACATAACACTTTTTAGGTATTGGATTGGCTCAAAACTATGATCCAACTCAAAGATTGAGTTTAAAACAACTGGAAAAGCAGACTTGTTGATCCATCTCCGAAGGTCCGAAGATCGGCAGGTTTAACCAATGCTCTGCATAGTGGGCAAGTCCTTTCCCTCTCAAACCTGAACACAAAAGTGCCTTTGTTGGTCAAGAGAGAAGTTGTAAATAAGAATATGAGCATATATATACAATTTAAGTGACTTCTACAGCGAGGGTATCGTGGAGCTAGCTTTTGTATCAACTAATTTTCGCTTCAAGCAATCTTAAGGACACACCTTTCAATCATTCTAATGCATCTTGGAGATTGATTCTCCTAGGTGTTTGGCTTGGGGTTTGAACCCAATTAGTTTAAATATTGGACAGGAATATCGAGATATCTAGGTAGCAAGAATAAAACTTCTAGTGAAATGAAAATTCCACAGTAAAAGAAAAACAGTACTTCTGCTCATTAATTGAAAAGCAAACTGTAATTAGATGCACATATGACTAAATGGATAAGTTTTCTTGGAGGCAGCTTCATGTCCCAGAAGTGCCTTTGTTGGTCAACAGATCTTCAAAATGATTTCGAGCACATAGAAATATAGCTCAATGGATTCTTATACAAGTCAAATAAGTCTCAAATATACAATCTTTATCATTACTTTATTCATACATTTGACGATTATCAGGTGGCAAGAATTAAATTTATCACAATGAAACTTTTGTAGCTAGAGCAAACCAGTGCTTCTGGCCATATTGCAAGACTACTCGGATGCATAGCATAGCCAAAGACCATTTTTCTGGAGGGCATCTACATGTCTAAAAGTGAATATTCTAGAAAATTCTATTTTCTTTAAGGCTTTAACAAAACAAGTCCATCCCTCACTAGTTTAAAGGAGAAGAGGGAAATGATCAAGGGAACCTACCCTTTCCTCTTTTACATTCCCTATTTTTATTAAATTTACCAAATTAATACCTAAACTAAATATGATTTAGATAGAAGAGAATTTTTTCGAAGGACACATCCTAGCATAAATAAATATGAAAATGCATAACAAGCAAAGGTTTCAACTGTTAAAAAGTTGTAAATAAACAAATTATTCATAAATTTAATGAATTATTCCAAAGAAAAATAGGTTGCCCTTTTAGCCATTAGAACTTATTCTGGAAAACCTTTTACAAAAGTATTGTATTCTTGAGAATTAATAGGGGGAACTTGTGGGAAACATTCTTAGCTGACTACTGGTCAGTAGTGTAACCCCAAACAACTATTTACCGCCTTTCAGCACATCTGAGTTTATTCTTAAAAACATATTGTAACTTTCCTTTTTAAAAAAGAAGTTCCAAATGAGAAAGAGTTATCAACTCACCACTCTAAGACACAATCTTCGCAGAAAATGTGTTTACAGCGCAACAAGATAGGGGCTTGCATCTTCTCTTGACATATAGCGCATAGGTCACCAGCAGCGTTAACCTGCATTTCAATACTGTAGAATTTAGAATCATATTTAAATAGATCGCCAAATAAAAATCTTCAATAGTATTTATACAGTTTTTCATCTGTGAATATAAAGAAACTCCACAGGAAAGGAAAAAAGGAGAAAAACAGGAAGACAGAAGACATCTAATAAGAAAAGGCCAAAAGCAAAATCCTATCCATTAGAAAAGGCTCTACCACATCTATGTAATAAAGTCTCCAGCCCCTCTGCATAAGACATAATGAATCCCCATAAAAGTAGCAATCAATCAAATCCTATCCATGAACAAATGCAGAAGACAGGAATTTTATCAGTGAAACTTCCAACATTTCTCCTCAGCCAAAGATTCAATAAAACTGCAAATAAGACATATTGACATAAAGCTCATCTCACTGCAAATCACATAAAAAAAACCCATGAAAGTAGCCACTAGCCACTAACCAGAACCACAGAAAAGTAAAAAAAAAAACAGCTCTGTCCAATAAAATATACAAAGGTAAGAATTTATACATGAAAATTTAACATTTCTCTTCTGACATAGATACAGTATAACTGCAAATAAGGCAATTTGAATAAAGATCACCCATCCCTACTCCTATGCAAACCTTGAAAATGATTTGGCAGAATTTGTTCAATTTTTGTAGGACAAGCTCAATAAGAGCATTCACAAAGTTCTTATGTTCCTTGTTCCCTTGTCAAATAAGGGGAAAAATTAGAACATGCTTGCATAGGTTTTCTCAAAAGATCCCTCTCCATTTCATCCATAAAAATCTTGTACACAACCACCACATGGAAGCAAAAACAACTAAAAAAGTATCCGAGCTCCATGAGGATAAATTGTCTTCTCAGAGTGAATGTGTGATGAATTGATTGATGCCTTGTAAACTACATTTACAAGACACAAATCATACCTTTTTGGTTAGAAACTATGTTCAAGTAATCTTATAGACAACAGTTGCATTAACTTACATAGCTTTAGTCTCAGATTGATGAGGTGTATTACTTGTTGGAGAATAGCGAACTAAAAGTAAATTTCTTATGCAGCTAACATTTGCACACCCAATTTCAATATATTTTATACAAATGTATGGATTTACAAGAATAAGAAAACATGTCCCAAACAACAAAAATGTCACATAGCAGAATCAGTCATCAGAACATTGTAACAAAGGAGAGGTGCTGTTTACAAAAGTAATTATTCAGATGCAGTGTTAACAAAAAAAATTAACTGAAACAGAAATATTACCTGTTCCATTGAGGCATGTACTCCATAATGAATTTCCTTGCTTGATAACGCTTTCAAGGAAGAAATGAAGCATTGGAACTAATAATCACACAGAAGGTTGAAGACAAAGGAATAATTTAGCATCTTACACAAATATCGTTAAATACAGAAATAGGCACACTAACTTTGAAGTGTGAAAACATACCTTCTCAAGGACAGATGTGAGCTTAAAAGTTAAATACAACCCTGTGGTCAGTGATGAAAAGAGACTGCCATAATCCCTGTTCAAAAAAAACCGGTACCAAACTGGTGTTGGCAGCAAGGCGCGATACAATAGCAGTGTGTACTCAACAAGAGTTAACATTTGAGCCTAAAAATAAGTTTGATAAATTCAGCTGTTGTAGCATTCAACTATACTAGAAAATAACATGCTCTTGTATATGGAAGGCACTAATCACCTGGCGACGGAAGTTATGACCCTTGCCATTTTTGTAATATATTAGCAGGACACACTTGAAAGCCATTGCAGCTTGCCGCATCAATGTATCTGAAAGTCAATATATGGTGAGCATCAATACCAACAACTAACTAAAGGCCAGAAAAATGCCATTATAAAGGGATAGATAACACACAAAGAAGCAATCAACAAAGACAAAATCAAAGTATATTGATAAAAACTATGTTTTTCTTTATAATTATGAATTTTCCACCTTATTTTCATTGTTTCCTGATTTCAAGTTGTTGTGAGGAAATGGTAGAAACAGATTTTGTTGTTTATTAGCATTTCATTTGCAAAATTCTTGAAAACAAAGTAACATTTTTGTAATTATTAATAAAAACATATCAACTGAAAATGAAAGAAAAAGCCAAATCATACACCATACAAAGCTAAAATTCATTTTGAATAAATAATGAGCATTTCATTAAATACTTAAAGGACTTCAAATGTGTACATGCTGAAGACTCGTGGATCTTTAGTCAATATTGAAAATACAGATCTAATATTCTAAAATTCTAATCAATTTATAAATTCCAACAAAATTCTCTGCATGGCATACAGATATAAACCTTTTACAAGAAAAATTGAAACCAGACCACCAAATGATATTATTCCTCAGTTCATGTAATAATATCAATTCTACCGAAGGTTGGGGGTTTCCATGTCTCTGCTCATTCTTGACAGTTTACACCACATTAAACATGTTGTGATACAAGCATTTATTTCAATATTTGTCAAACAGGCTGAAAGAGAAACCACAAAAAGGAAGGTTTCAATTTCATCATTAGTCATCAATAAAAGAGCAGCAATGTGCTGAAATTTAAATTGCAGCTATATATATAGCATTCAGTGTTTCACCTAGACTTTATAATTATATTTCTAAGGAGCTTACTTTTTATCACAGTCATACTCATACACAGCAGGCATATATTTATGTCAATATGTAAATCAGAACAAATAAAAGTTATAAGATAAATTCATCGTACAATGTACTAACTGAAAAGTGCATTCACAGAATAAGTCCATACCATTGACCAAGATGATGAATATCGCATGCCAGAAAGGTGTTTCTCTTGGAGGAAGCATGACCAGTGGGTATAAAAGATCATCATTTTGATACCACCAATAAATGCATATCACGTGAAGCATGAAAGCAAAAGAGATACCAACGAGAACAGAGACTTTCCTATCTCCCTGCAAAATAGAACTTGTGTTAGCCTCTCCCTTTTTTTGGGTATGAGGACAAGGGGGTTTACGAAATAGAAACTTGGTTTAGGAATGGAAATTTTAAAGGATGTGCAAATATATGGGTAAAGCACCTTTAAAGCTGTCTGCTTCTTGACAATTTCATTTGACTTGAACATCACAGCTGATATCCAAATTGTGACAAAGAAACCTGCAAATTCTCAGAAATAAATATCACCAAGTAGTATAGAAGAATCAAAAGTGCAAATTAAGAGAAAACTGAAACTATATGCAAGAAGCAGTGAATCATGCACCAACTCGGAGGAAGAGGTTGTAAAGAAGAAAAGACACAATCACAATTCACAAGAAAGGTAGAAAGCAAACCACAGACTGTTCTTCATTAGGTAAAGCTTTTGAATTATCAACAACGTATTACTATACAAAATCATGGCAAGAACATCATCGTGTAGTTTGTTTTTTAAAATCCATCTATACTTTTCTCACTATTGGCAACACAGCACTTTCCTTGTAAAGGTGAGACACCTCCAAGAGGGAGGGAGAAAGATTAAACATAAATCTTCAGAAATAACATTCCCTTAGATATAACATGTGATTCTCAAAAAATCTTCTCATATAATCTTTTATTTTCCTCTATATCATTCACTCAGAAATAATGTACCAGCATTGTATGGTTGGACTAGGAATTAATAGAAAACATTTAACAAGTTAGTGAGTCCAAAATATATTTAAATAAAATGTGAAGTAAAGATGTCAATTAACACTACTTTCACAGTTTCCATTGCTCACAAAGGCAAGTTACGTTATTTGTCCTACCGTTATTCACCGAAGCACATTCCCCATGAATATACAAGCCAGGTTCCAAACACAACAGCTAGCCAAGTTATAAGAAGGCAAAACTATTAAGAACATCATGCAGAAAAACAAGCCCCAGTAAAAAATTAGATATGAACTCAGTTTGGCCACCATATCAACAAAGTCTAGCATATGCATCAGAAACAATCTTGAATTTTACCAACATTTGGCCATGGATAAACCAATAACAAGTAAAAAGTAAACAAAGGAGAATGCAAAATGGCTATGTATGATTCCATTGGAAGATTGAAGCACCCTAAGAGGACCTTTTGAAGATTAATTTAACATCATAGACATAACATAACACATGAAGCAGAATAGAAGTGGCTATACCTTGCAAATGCTGGCGGATGAAAACAACCAATAACAAAAGCGAGAAAGGAAGAATCTGCTCAATCCACTTGGCAACCTGGTGAATGTCAAACCTCTGGTAAGATGATGAATCCCTACTGTCATTTTCTACACCATTCCCAGCAGCATCACCATCAACCTGTCCACTCCCAGCCAATGGTGAAGATGAAGAAGACGGTGCCAGAGGAACTCTCTCACTTCCACCATGGCCTTCAGCATCAGCATCAGCATCAACATCATCCAATGCAGGCATTCCTCCTCTATTTTCACCAATCATACCATCACAATCATCATCATAACCCACTTCTGCAAGCTCATTCTGATCATGCTCCCCTCCTCCAATGATCCTTATTGCAACTTCCCCTGCACTGTTCCCAGAAGCATCATCATCAATTGGTTGAGCTTGAAGCTGAGACCTTAATTCTGAACCAGAAACTCCATTATTGACAATCACAGCCTCAGAATCATGGCGAAGAATGCCAGAGTAATCCAACAAAAAGGAAAGTGGGGAACGTAAGGGGCTAACAGAGGGAAACCTCATCCCATACCATGTTACAGTACTACCAACACTGTTATTACTGTTACCATTGTTATCATCATTACTATTAACACCTCCAGAAGATGACGATGGTGATGACGGATTAGATGAAACGGTGGCGTATTGGTCCGAATTAGCACCCAAAGTTTCCATTTTTGACACAAAACAAGAAAACCCTAATCTTCACTTTACCTCTCTTATAATTGATCTTTCCTCTTCTGTTATTTTCTAATTTTCTGTCTGATCATAAACATTAAAAAAACGATTATGAGAACGGGAAATGGAACTAATCGCGAGAGAGGGAAAGACAAGAAGGTGAAAACCCTAAAAGGGTCAGAAAGGAGGAGAATGAATGAAGAAGAGAAGAGGGATGCATTAGCTTTATAAATTACCTGAGGGATTTTGGATTGGGCAATGGGAAAAGGAAAACCAAACAGCTTTGCCCTTTGGGCACAATGGAACTGATAAATCGCTTAAGGGTGCAGAGGTGGGTTTGAGCTCAATCAGTAATGGTGGTGGCAGAAAATGAACATGATGATGAAGAAGATGATGATGAAGATGATGATGAAGAGGAGGAGGAGAAGGACGATGATGAAGGAAAGAATAGGAGAAAAGTCAAAGTCATGGAGCTGAAACCTTCGTTTTCCCTTCCTTTTTCTTTCCTTGTTTTTTTGTTTTATTTATTTATTTATTTATTTATTTTTATTTTATTTTTATTTTTATTATTTTGTTATTGTGGATTTCAATTCAGAATTTAGAGAATTTTATTAATTGCTAATTTCAGTTAATTCTGGTTTTGTTAGATTCAATATTTATGATTTACTTTTTACTTTTTTTATTACTAAATCTTGTTATCCGTCCCACTAAGAATATTTATTAAGGAATAAATAAAAAAATATTATAAATTATGTCCAAAGTGTAGGAAAATTATAATAAGAATATTAATAATTTATATATTTTTTTAAATTATATATTCAATTTTCTATATATAATAATATATTTTCCTATATTATAATATATTAAATTTAAAAATTTATATTATGATGGGTTAATTTTTTTGGTAATTTTTTAAAATTTAAATGATTTTATTTAGAAAAATAAGCATATATGTTCATTTTAGATTTTAGAATTTATTTAGTGGATATAGATTAACATTTTATCATTATTTATACACTAATATCTAATTGTGATTAATTAATGTGAAAGAGAATGGTTGTGAGGGTTGTAGAAGAATGTTTTACAGTGGCGAACCAATCAACAAGGGAGTTGGTAAGAGAAGGTAGTAGGCATATGATATTTGATGAGATGAAATAATTGTGATTTGTGATAACTTAACTGAAATAATTGATGTTATGGGGTCGACAAAGAAACGCGTTTAAACGGACACTGTCAGATTCTTTTCTTCTCTTTGCCATTCCAACCAATGAAGAAGAATAATCATCCACCGTCTTTTTTTATTTTTATTTTTCTTTATTTATTTTTTATTTTTATTTTTTTAAATAACCGATCCCTGCTTATAAAAAAAATGGTTAAGATTTGTCTTTCTTATACTATTATTCATAAGAATGTTGATGATCCTACATACCATAGAGTCTTACACGGAGTGACATCTAAATCAAATGAAATTTTTACAAAAATTAAATAAAACACCTTCTTGTGGATATAATTGGATGGAAAATACAACTTGTATGTAAAAAAAAAATTATTCATAATTTAACATATCTAATCATGAATTTATATTATTTTTATTTTTTTATACATTTAGAATGATAGTATAAAATTTGTTTATTTTTATTTTTAAGAAATTAATTTTTTACATATATCTTTATATCTATTAATTATAATAAATAAATAGATAAATATAAAATTTATATGTAAAAGATAAATTAAAAATAAATAAATTTTTTTAAAAAATTAATAACATTAATTATATATTTTAATATTTGTACAATTTTTTAGACAAATAAAAAGAAAAATATTTTATTTGTATTAAAAATATTCATACAACGTATTTAATTTAATTGATAAAATTCATTTCATTAGTAATAACAAATTAAAGTGAAGTAAAATATATACATTTTCAATTTTTTAGTGTTGCAAATTATTAAAATTAAACTTAATTGGTAGAGTATAATTTTGTTAGCAATGTATTTTGTGAGGACAACTATATTGTCTCATAATCGGAAGCGTCTCTCCCCTCATCTCGCATGGTGTCTCAACGAGTATTGGTTTAGAGAACAAAATAAAATCCAAACCAATTATTAGTTTATTTAGTTTCCATTTAGACAAGAGTAACTTTGGGGAAAATGATTGAAAAAATTAATTTGTGTTCGGAATGATATTTTAAAAATGAGTTTAAAATTATTTAGTTTTTTTTTATATATAATAAAATAGAATATTTTGTAAGAATAAATAGGTATGTTTTTTTTAAAGTTCTATTCATTGAAAAAATAAAAAAAACCATTTCTCTCAGATTGATTATTTAATTAATTTTGAAAATTGATAAAATTACCTAGATGCAATTCATTTGTGAAAGAATTGATTTTAATGATTTTAAATGTGATTATTACCTTTAACAACTATCCAAACAAATGATTAGATAGTTTCATATAATTTGTTCCAAATCAAATTTAACTAATGAAAGATAACTGATGATAGTTCAATCTAGCATTCCAAGCTTATACCAAATATATCAATCTTTATCACTTTTATAAAAAAAACGTAACATTTGTTATGGACTTGCCTGATCTAATTTTATCATTTTGATTTATCTTGTTTCTTTTTTTATATGGTTAATCTTTTTTGTTTTGTATTTTTAAGTCTTCATCATCCTTAAATCTGTGCTCTGTTCTTAAAAAATGGTTTGAGAAGGATGTTTGACTATAAATTTTGATAATATTAAATGAATCTCTCTTCTAGAAGTTTAAGATTATATGGATGGACTTTTCTAAAATGTACTATAATATGCAAATAAATGAATCTCTTTTACAAGGAATTATCTCTCTATAGTTTTTATTCTACGTTTATAAACGTTGTACCTGTTAATTACTTTTAATCTTTTTGAGTTATCTCCGCGAGGGATTGAGTTCTGTTTAACTATATCTATTTGTTATTTGCATAGATCATCATTGTTGCAACAAGATGAGATGCAGCCAATATAGTTTGGATTAAGGGTTACTAATTGACTTTGATGATCTTTATCTTATCCTTGGCATATGCTAGTGATAAATCTTTTGGATTTTAAGAAAATTATGCTATAAATATGAATATTCATAAATTGGATAGTGTGATTTCCAGTCAACAAATGAATTTGATAATTATTTGTTTTTTCTTTTTAAAGTTGGTAGAGCCTTAGATTCTCATTAAGTTACAATATTTAATGTGGTGGCTGCTTTTTAAGAGAAGAATATTGGTCTACAGCGTGTATGATGGATAGACTATGCTTTGGCTTAGAAATATACAAAGAGTTGAAAAAAAAAAAAACTCATCTCAAAAATAAGAAAAGTGCTCAAGGTAATCTATCCCTAAACATGTGATGACTTATTTTACGGATTTAGGTTTAGACTTAAATATTGTTTAATCGAAAACTTCTAGTGCATGAATTCTGTTTAATTTGGCAAAGTCTAGTTCATGGAGTAAACAAAATGCTCAAGACAGGAGTTATACGTAGATGAAAATAACAATTCAATGAATGAATTTTATGACTTTTTTATTTTTTAAAAAAATCTATATTTACAATAAAAACTTTAAGAATTATTGTTGTTGGTTTTACAGCTGTTTATTTAGTCTTGCTGCTTAATTCAATTATGAGTTGTTTTCAATCTTTAGTATGAATGTATACTTCAACTTTTAACCTCAGGATCATGTGTCTCACTTTATTTATTGAGCTTTTTTTTTTTTTTATCTTTCAATTTTTTTATTAGGCTTTAGGTTTTTTCTTAAACATGAATCTAATACAATGCTAAGATTTATGAGTGGATTTTTGTAGCATGGGCATTACAAATTATCTTGCATATATTTATAAAACCTCTAAAATTAGTCTCTAACTCATAATAAGATACGTTGATTTTCTAAGCTTTTTACTATCAAGAGGACTAACGTAAATAAAAATATTAAAGCTGAAGGATTAACGTAACCTATAAAAAATATTTAATATTTTGTGTTATTTTCCTGTTTTGAGAACCAATTTGACGGACCTTAAAAATAATAGGAATTAATTTCAAAATTTGTTCTATCTTGACTATTTATCTACATCAACTTATTTCTAATTATGTGATATATTTTCTCAACTATGAGGTAATTTGTGTTATCTATGCTTTGAACATGGTAAAATAACATCTCATCTTTTTTTTTTTTATTGTCTATTTTTTATGATTACTTTTCAGCAATGAAAACATTAAATTCTCATATTAAATAAATTGAGAAAATTAAGAAAAATATGTGAAAAATTAAAATTTGGTTACAACTAATCAATAGATTTTTAGATAATTGGACAAAAATATAAAGAGATCGGTTATATTTTGTCTTGGAAGCTAACGTAAAAATAGTAAGTAGATGTTTAAAAAAAAAAAACTAGTGCATAAATGGTAATACAAGCCATGTTAATTGCAGACAAAAGATTAGAAAAATTGACAATCAACTGGGAGAAATCAATATGAAAACTATAGAACAAATACGAATAGATATAATCAAATTGTCTCCATTCTACTATTAATTAAATATAAATTTTAGATAAAAATAATATAATAAAAAAAAACTTACACATAACATTTTTCATAGTTAATCATATGAATAACTTAGAATGTGTGGCAAGTATAAATATTTAGAGGTATAACCAAGCCAGGTCTAATTCTAGGGAAAAATGTGTTGAAACTAATTCTTAGATAAATTTAAATTCTTTAAAAAAATTTAAACAACTCAGTGAACCAATTCAATTTGATTCAGGTTGCTATAGGTCAAGTCATTAAGTTAACATGTATTTATTTTATTTTTCTCAGTATTTGGCATGTATTTAGATTTCAAAATAAATAAAAAATTAGGAAAAATAATCCTATACAATCGAGCCATGCATGTTTCATTGTACAGTAAATAACAGAAATACAACTATAATAAAATTGAAATAGAATGAAAGCACGAAGAACTTGAAAATGAAACTATGAAAAGATCAGATATGAATGAAAACAATAAATATAAGAAAGATTGAAGGAATATACAATAAAGTTAGATCTGAATATCAGATGTGGTAAGAAAATCCTCAAATATAACAATTATACTATTTTACATTAATTTTTTGAGAATTACTTAGTTAAAAAAAATTGGCCATTATAAAAAATAAGAAAATAAATATAAAGTATTAGATTTTATTTATTGGATAAAATAAAAAAATAGAATATAATTTTTTTAAGTAGCTATTTATATGATTATTAACTAACTTTTAATTCTAACAGTTCAGAAATGATTCTATAGTCTAAATTTATATTTTTCACATATATATATATATTTATTTAAAATGAAAAGTATTCTATAATATATATGTTTCCTTGTTTATAGTACTAAATAAGTTATTATTTTTAATAAAATAATGATGTAATTAAAAGAATCCACATATAATATTTCCCTTGATTGTATGAAGAGTTTAAGATAATGTGCCCCAAAACATATAAATTTAGAACAATGAATTTAAGAAAAAATATATGTTCAAACCAATTAAAAAACCTTAGTTTAAGTCAATTTGTTTAATAAAAACATAACAACTTGAAGTAAACTAATATAATCAAAGTTTAGTTAATTTAAATAAAGTCACTAGCTTGGCACATATTTATATTTTAAAATAGATAAAATAAAAAATTATAAAAATTCCATATAATCCAACATGCAACATTGCATGTTTTATGGCATACTGAAAACAAAGATGGCAATAAAATTGAAATTACTATCTATCACATACTAGACATTTAAAATTATATTCGCTTTTAACCATGAAAGGTTCAATTTTTTTTTTGAATATTTTAATTATCTACATATTTTTATTTAATCATATAATTAAATTTTGTATTATTTTTATTTTAATTATATTTTTTTTTATTTCAATTTGATTATCTAACTTTCTTTCGTGTAACAAACTTAATTTAACACAGAAATTAGCGTATACATTTAAAGGACCATATTAAAAAAACAAAAATTAAGAAACTAGATACAAAAATTAAATAAAAATTAGACAATTAAAGTATTTAATTTACTTATAAAGAACTAGTTCAATCTCTTTTTTTATAAAATATGAAAGGCCAATGCTAAGAAATGCCGTTTGTTAATTATATTATGCGTGAACCTCTAAATTAATCCTGAAAATTTATGACATGGATAATTTTGTTCTTTCAAAATTTAAAAACTCTTAATTAATCTCTAAATTTACAAAATAATATTTGATGTAATATTCTTTTATATAAAATAATAATTAAAATGAATAATTTTTATAAAATAAGGAAAAAAGTGAAAATTTAAAATTTCAAAAATTTAGATTCGTTTAAGCTTTTTGTTTTGTATTTTCAACATATATCTAAAATAATTTTATCTTAATTCTTAATTTTTGTTATCAATAAATTCATTTTTTAGAATGAAAATATCATAACTCTACTTTAATTTTTATCTTAACCCTCATTATAATAATAATAGTAAGAATAATTTACTTTTCATTTTTTAACCATTTTTTAAATTTTTATTGTTTTAAAACAGATTAATTTTTTTTGGTATTTTATTATTTTATATTTTAATTGATCTATTTTTTATAAATTTATAATGAAGAAATATGATAAAATAAATTGTCCTATATTTATGGCCTTTTAAAAAAATCAAAAATAAAAGTTTAAAACTCTAAACTATATTTAACTTTTAAAAATCTCAAATTATCGGACGGAATCTAAAATATTCTATCTCTATAACCTTGAAAACTGACTTTAAAAATGTACTCATTATGTAATTGATTGATGCTTATAGACATCCAAGTCACCGCCGCCGGTGATTGCAACATGCGCTTTGCACAATCGCTAATGTCTACGTTTGACAAGCCTAGCCAACGGCATTCCGTTTACGCAATCAAAAACAAACATAAACAATAAAATTAAATAAAGAAGCAAGTTATTATTTTCTCTTTCTTGTCAAGATCACAGAAAAAACAAAAAGCATTGAAGTTCACAAGGAGAATATTTCTTAGCAAACAGAAATAGCAAGGAGAAAATAATTGATTTTAAGTTCACACGTAAATGACACGGATGAAACAGAACATCCCAGTATTTGGACTAACCAACATATTATACATGTAGGTGATAGTGCTAATCACAATCCATGCCCCTAACATGACAAACCCTCTGACACGGCCATTTCAATTTCAAGCAAAACAAAGCGTTATAGTATCTACATAAAGGCCTTCTTCATAGAATGGAACACAAAGGAAAGTGGAACATGAATAAATTAGAATGCTAGTTTCATTAGCCACTCCAGTTGTCTTTCCGCTTCCTTATCTCTCCTAAAGCTTCAACAGGCGACTTGAAGCCCACTTTCTCCTGCAAATATTCATATTTTAAGAAAAGCTTCAGTTTCAGCCTTGTGTCACTTTATTTTTTATCCAAGAAAATAATATGGAAGACTAGCTGCCACAAATTGCAGCTTCCTTTCTAAATAAATGTTTTAGAATTTCAATTTCATTATAATTAGCAAACACCAATAAACTCCTGAAGGAATTACTAAGTATCTGTTTCATTCCACCCTCCCATCAATGTGAAATCATCTATTTTTTCATACTTTGAAGAGGGGTTGGAGAGGTGACAAACCTGGAGCTCAGGTAGATCAACCCTCATAAATGGATTGGTCTCCATCTCATCTTCAATGGTTGAGGGAATTGTTGGTTGGCCAGCTTGCCGCTGATTCTGAGCCCAGGCTAATTTTTGTTGTGCCTTCAAATTGTCTGGCTCAAGTGTCAGAGCAAACTGCAAGTTCTTCACTGAGTACTGGAGGGAAAACAAATTCAAACTCTTGCAGGTGATTATATATGTAAGGAACAACATATAATAAATAAGCTACTAACAATTTAAGCTTTTAGAGGCCAAAAGTAAAACTATAGTAAAACAATCTATATTTTTTCCTTCCCTCATCTTGCATGCTCTCTATGCCTCAATGCTGCATTATTAATTTAATCTAAGTCATGAATTTTGCATACAAACAATGAGCTTCTTATGAACAGTCACCGAGGATTATCTAAAGCAATCCACTTCTTTCCAAATCAGAACTTTACATCTGGGCAACTGGATCTTAAATATTTGAAAATCAATAGTATCTTTTTCAGAAAACCAAAGAAGTGTGTTTTTGCTTGCTCAAGGGTTACTGTAACAGAATGCTAGCTCTTAACCAGAAATATATGTTTCCATTCCATGCACGTTAATAGACAAACTCAAGCGTAACAGAAGGTTAGGAAATAGTATTCACAAATATATAATGACCCTAACTTCAGCACTATATTTGTTTCAAGAATTGAGTGTTGGTAGGTTCCAACTTCTTATTCCATTAGATTCATGTTGAGCTAACAGCTCTATGCAGCACTAATTAGAGATATAAGCCTTGCATTTCCTATAATATTCAGTTTTTACTTAATATTAACATGCTTTGACTGGCCCAAGAAGCTCATTTTGGACTATTTTCAGACTATTTATAACTTCACAGCCAACAATGCTTATTTTGGATTATTTACAACTTGACAATCAACAATTCCTAGGGTAGCCCAGCTAACATCCATAAGAAGTTCATACATATTTTGCAGAATGACCCAAGATGTTAAAAGAATTCAGGAAGCATGCACAACATATTCACAATTAAATTAGATGTACATCCTCATCAACTGTAGAATGATTTTGAACTCAACCATTTGCATCATTCCCCAATCCCCTAATTACCATTAATTAAATTAGAAATATTTACCAGGTAAAATCATGCATGAACTAATTGCTGAAGCAGTTGTGGATCAGTACCATTCATTATTTTTATAAGACAATCATCAATGACACTTGCCATAATAGTTTTTTTCAGTATGGATGGAAACTTCAGTATGATTTACCTCATGGCCACAGTATACTCGAGTTGGCTTTGGTAATGAACCTAGTGTTACAATTAGTGACTGATACATCTGTTCTGCAGTTCCTTCAAAAAATTTCCCACAACCAGCAATAAACTGTAAACCAACAATAGCACAATAAGTCTGTAGATTTAAAAGGAGTGAAGGATCTCTTCAGAATTCATATACATGAAAGTTTTCACAGAGAGAAAGAGAATGAGAACCAAAAATACAAGTCACATACCATGACTTCAAATGCTTGGCACATATTTAAGAATAAGTTTAATATATGCTTTCCAAGAACTACTTTTTTCAGACATGTTTCATGAAAACTCATTAAAGCGAAACAGATTGATGGTCATCTTACCAATGTATCTCCAGTAAAAACAGCTGGATCCTCATCCTCTTTGCCAGTGACATAATAACTTATGTGACCTTTAGTGTGGCTGGGCAAATCAGAGAATTTGGCTTATGTTAACAAGAGAGGTAAATGTGTCTGGTGAAAGGGTGAAAGTGAGGTTGAAACACAACAGAAAACATCAAGTCAAGCAACACCAGAATAATGATAAACATTACCAACTAATAATGCACCAACTAAAGTTAATAATAATAAACAATAACAATAACCAATAAGGTCAATGAAGCAAGGCGATGCTTTATTGGTATCTTATCACACAATTCCATGCATCTATTGGTTCTAGCATCAGACAAGCCAGCTAAAACCCTAAAACAGAGGGTGACAACAATTGGCACAAGAAGTTCAGCATGCAGTTCACAATTGATACTTCAATGCAAAACTTTTCTGGCAAGAGAAATACCTTACAACAACCATAGCCAGGTGTTAAGACTGCATCATATTCATCCGGGCCTGATTACAATTCTCAGCATTCAAATATTATGCTTGACACTTGGCAAGTTTATGACTTTTTTCAAATCTGTTCCAGCATTGCACTAACATTGATACAGTGTTGAATCACACATCATTGAAATGGCTAAAATAGAGCTTATAAAGGCTTTGACAATTCCTACCTCATGAGCTAGCCTTTAAAGTAAGTTAGGCCCAGGTCCAAATTTAAGCTTTAAGATATAGAAATATTTCTTTCTTCTTATTTTTTCTTTTCAAGATTAGACTATTTTAATTTCATTCGAATCGAAGGGAAGACCTAAATAGTCATGACCCCAATGTATAATGCAATGCACCAATTACAGAATCCAAAATCTCCACTTTTGGGATGAGGAGAAAGGGTGCCAAATTGAATCTACACTAGACAAGTTAACATACCAAGGTGTATGAAGGGCCAATATGGTGACAGCATTTCCAAGAGACACCTTATCACCGTTTTCAACTTTATCAGTGCAACCCTTCACGTTATCAAAGGAACCACCATAGACCTTAATTCCAGGCACCAATTCCTTTATCTTCTCATTTCCACCAGCATGATCCCTGTCGTGTCACATAATCACACACAACAATTACAATATTTCATTTTCCTTTACAGTTGAGTATAATCAATGTATATTACATATAACCTTAATTTATTTCAAACCGCTAATAAAAGGTCAGACATTCAGTGAATGATTTGTTTTTGAAATAATATTGTTGTTACAATCAGAAAGAAAGATATGAATTGAAAATTAAAGGAAAAAAAAAAAAAGAGGCGTTGGAGTATGTACCAGTGATGGTGGGTGGTGAGAACGAACTTGACAGTGAGTCGGTGTGAGTTGGCAAATTCTAGAACCTTCTCAGGTTCAACGGGATCCACCGCCGCGGCTTCTCCAGTGCTCTCGTCCACGATCCTGCAGCAGCAATTAGATTGATTCAGAAACTGTTATTATTTTCGCAGAAAGGGAATTAATTGAATTGAAGGGAAGAGTGGTTAATTACAAATAGGAATAATTGTCTTGAAGGCAAGGAATGTGATGAATTTTCATCTTTCCCTTTTCCCAATTCAATGTCAACGCACTCCTGCAAGTACCCACCTTAATGGCTATTCTTCTTACGACTAGCAATACAAGCTACCATAAATAAGCTCAATAATTTTTTTCTTAATTATTAATTTTTTAAAAAATAATTTAAATACAGGTTGTACTTTAGGCCGTTTATAATTAGTTTGTTATAAACAAGATCTTGGACTAGATAAACCCTGTGTTGATTTTTTCAAATTTGGCTGGATTACATCTAGAGCATATAATTTTTTTATACATAATTATATTAGTAAAAATTATTAACTTTATAATAATTATATAAAAATATATTTATTATATTTTTAATCAATTCATAATATAAATTTTTATTTTAAGAAGGATAGTGTTTGAAATATATAAAAAATAATAAATAATACAATGAAAATAAAAAATAGAAATATGAAATTAAATTTATTTTTAATAAAGTTTTATTTTAAAATTTTTATTATTATTTAAATATAATTTTTTTCATATCTTATTTTTATTTAATTTATCTCAAATATAAAATAAAATATATTCAATTCATCATCTTATTAACCGAAAATAATTTTAGTTCTATAAAATCCGACACTAGTATAACAGCTAGTTTAGTTTTTTGCTTCATAAAGGAAACTGGTCCCAATGCATTTGGGCCTCCGGCACAGTAGTAGCCCATAATTGAACCTATTTCTGGTATGGGCCCAAAACAGAAGCCCACCTCTTAAACGGGTAAAGCCCTAAGCAGCTAACACTATATAAATTCCTCTTTCTAGGGTCTGCGTCTGCATTCAGAGCTTCAACCCTAACGCGTGCGGAGCAGAGAGAGACGTAGCCATGGGGCGGAGTAAGTGCTAAGCACCTTTCTCTCTTGCAAAATTTCGATATTTCGTTTCAATATCATTTCCTCTACGGTGAAGTCCTCTATTGTTTTGTAGAGTTCTTAATTGAATCTATTTGGGCTTGAGGCTTGGTATTTTTGTTTTCTATAATTTAGCTCGGTCTTGGAAAATGGAATTGTCAGATGTGGTTTATTTTACCTGTTCGTTCATGGTTATTGTAATTTGGATGTAAACCTAATTTGAATGTTAACCAAGTGATTGTTTTAGTCTTTTAGTTCATTAATCGGTGTATGAATCATAGTATATTGTGCTCAATATTATATTTTGTGTTTTGGATTTTACAAGTATTGATATTCGTTTCGATATTTTGTTTGGAATTTCAATCTCATGTTTTGCAATGAACTGCTTCAGCTTTTGTCTCATATCATACTGATTGTTTGATTGTAACTGTGAATCGTGTTTGATTTAGGACCTGCAAGGTGTTATAGGCAAATTAAAAACAAGCCATACCCCAAGTCACGATTTTGCCGTGGTGTCCCTGATCCCAAGATTAGAATTTATGATGTTGGCATGAAGAAGAAAGGTGTGGATGAGTTCCCCTTCTGTGTCCATTTGGTTAGTTGGGAGAAGGAAAATGTTTCAAGTGAGGCACTTGAAGCTGCTAGGATCGCTTGCAACAAGTATATGGCAAAGTATGCCGGTAAGGATGCTTTCCATTTGAGGGTCAGGGTACACCCATTCCATGTTCTCAGGATCAACAAGATGCTTTCATGTGCCGGAGCTGATAGGCTCCAGACTGGAATGAGAGGCGCATTTGGAAAGCCACAAGGTACTTGTGCCAGAGTGGCTATTGGACAGGTCCTACTTTCAGTTCGATGCAAGGACAGCAACAGCCATCATGCTCAAGAGGCCCTTCGCCGAGCAAAGTTCAAGTTTCCTGGTCGTCAAAAGATCATTGTCAGCAGGAAGTGGTATGTACTTGTTTATAAATTTGCAGGATGATGCTAGTTATGCATCTAGACATGATTACTTATTTTTCTGCATTGCCTGAATTTGATTATCTATTGGCAGTGTATAGTTACATTTGATTGTTTCTTCTGTGTTTGACTCTAGTTAATATTGTTTGAAATGCTTGCTCAGGGGCTTCACCAAGTTCAGCCGAACTGATTATATCAAGTTCAAGCAAGAGAACCGAATTGTGGCTGATGGTGTGAATGCGAAGGTAATGTGAAGCTGCTTGTGAATGCCATTTTTACTGTAGTTGAAACCTTTTGGCATATGGATTTTGTCACTAAGGAAATTTATCAAACATAGAAGCCTGGAATGTATTGGAGCATGTTTCTGAATGAAATTTACATTATGTATTATTCAATTGGCACTTCTCTTTAGTATTTTTAAGTGCATGTAATTGGCTTTTTAACTTGCAATTTCCTTTTTTGTGATCGTGCAGCTTCTTGGATGCCATGGACCATTGGCTAACCGTCAACCTGGACGAGCCTTTTTGTCTACCAGTGCTTCTGCGTAGTCTGTCTGTTAAGTAGAAATATTAGACGTTGGCATTAGTTTTGCAAGAGTGAATTTTGAGTTTGTTATTTTGTCCGTACATTACTTTAAACTAGAAGTAATTTTCGTTTTTGTGTACCTCTTTAATTGGATATTTTTAATGTTATATTTTATTATGATACCCATTTCTCCTCATTATTATTCGGTAAACGGTTGGTTAGCTAAAATATTGGGTAACAGTACCTGTATTGTTTTCTATTATCGATTGTTAGCAATCACAGGATATGAAAATTTGAAATTCTTTACTTTATTGTCAATGGTGTTGGCTACTGCTGACTCCACCTGCAAGAGTGGTTTTCATGGATGTTGTACTTGGTTATTGCCCAGGGGTGCGCGCGTAAAACTGCGGATCTACCTTTGAATTCTTGTTTTCTAGCTGCTTCCTGCTTGGGAGTTATTGTTTCGTGTTTTTACCGATCGCTAATTTGTTGTTGTGCTGAAGATACGTCGTTGAGAGACTGGGTCAAGTAAAACCGATACGAGGCAGTCTAATTCAATTTTCACTGCAATCAAATGTGTATGCAGTCTAATTCAATGGTCACTGCAATCAAACGTGTATGTATTAAGTGAACTATCAATTAGCCCTTTATTTTGTTATAGTTTTTCAAAATCATTCCTAATTTTTTAAAATGAAGTTTAAAGTCAAAGTTAGTTTTTGTCTTATTTTTTTTGTTGACGACGTGTAAATAAGTTAGAAATATTATTGTTTTACGCTATTTTTCTTCTATCTACAAATCTAATTTTACCTACATGTTAACAAAAATAGTTGTTTTGAATATCAAAAGATCATTTGAGCTTGGCAAAATGACTCTTATCTACATGTTTTTCTCCGCAATCTCCTTCCTTTACAGATCTTTGCAATTTTGTTTTGAAATTTTAATTTTTCACTTATTTTTGTTGGAAAGAGTAAGGTAGTGATGACATTTACGATGTACGGAGAAAGAAGAAAAATGAAAACTTTCTACTATTGAGGTCTTAAAAAAATTTGCTGAAAGGCTTTGATGTCTCAATGTTTGGTTTGCCACCGTAAAATTTAACGAGTCTCTCTTTATGGATATGGAAGATTTTAAAGCAAATGAAAAAGTGGTGCTCATGCATTTTTCATGTTTTGCACCGTGGATCTTTCATGCTTTCCATAGGTTATATTTAAAATAGAGTAAAATTTTTGGCATAGGTTATATTTAAAATAGAGTAAAACTATCAAAAGTGAGAGATGATTTTGAAAGATTCTAATAAAATAAGGAAGTAAAATTATCAAAAGTGAGATACAATTTTAAAAATTTTTAATAAAATAAGAAATTAAAATGATAGTTTATTCTTTAAAAATAAGTATGGGATTGAAGTATGTCATTTTATCTTAATAATTTACGATTTTTATCTTCTCGTTACGAGAAGAGAAAAGATTGAGAGTGAGTTGTGGGAAAGGAAGTGAAGGTGTTAGAGGGAGTGAACTTCAATGAAGGAGACAGAAAAGTTTTTCAGAGAGGAGATCAACATTAACCAAACGAATTGAAACTATTAAAACTCCCTAAAATTCATAATAATTGGTGGAATGACAGATTGATTAGTTAAAGCTTATAAAGACTAACAATGGTGCTTGAAATTTCATAAAAAAATGTTAATAAAAAAAAATAAAGATAAAAATTAACTTGAATACAGATGACAAAATAACAGATAAATAATCTAATTTTAATAAGTCACAAAATTTTATTTCTTTTATCGTGTCTTGTTGTTCTCATTTTACTTCTACCACATACACCATTTACAACTCTATAATATTATTTGATCTAACTCAATTTAAGTTTGCATTACTTTTTATATGATAATCTTTTTAAGTAGAAAATAATTATTGATTTTTAAAAAATTAGTTAATTATCTAATAATTTTTAGTAGCATATAGTAGTTTTTTAGAATTTAATTTTGATGCATTGTTAATTTAGAAAATTTATATTGTGAATTAGTTAGTTAACATGTTAGGCTTAAAGCAATCATAACAAAAGAATAATTTGCAATAATACAATAATTATTAATTATTTTTAATAATATAATAATTTATGATTAACTAATATCATAAATACACTTTTATAGGTTCAGTATATTCTGCCTAAATTTCTTTCTTTAATTGAAAGATACTAGTATCTGTTTTTCAACGTTTTATCTTTTAATAATTTTTCCTGCTACTACCAATTAAGATTTCTGCTGTGGAGACAATATTTGAGTTCTGATAATTAGTGATTTAGCATACTTTTAGTTTGATGAGTAATGAAATGGACGCAAAAGTAGATAATGGCCTCAAGAGAAATCATCTGGACCTGAAATTAATACATATCATAGTCCCATGCAGCTAATGATCCTGTTTTATTAGTTTTTTTGTTTTGTTTTGAGAGTAACACCAAGACATAAATTAACAGAGTAGAATAAGGACATGCACATGTATGAATGTAAAGAAACAGTTTCAAAGTTTAACGAGTAGGCTAATAGGGGAACTACTGTTCTACGACATGGATACATTTCCTGTTCCTATCTTACTCCTAATCATGGAAACATATCAACATTAATTCCTTTCTAGAATTTTTTAGCTTTAAGACCTCTCTATCTAATTTTCATGTCATTTCAATAACTTGGTGCTCTCCATTCAATTAGGAGTGTTCGAGACCCATCTTGTTTCACAAATCCGATTTGGTTCAAGTAATTTGATATATTTAGGTTTTAGAAATTAGAGAGATGACACATTCCATAAACATGTTCAAAGTTCTCTTCATGTAATTCTAACTCGTCCTAACGTATCATATTATTTTTAACACTTATGCTCTAATAATAACACTTTATAACTTCATTTTGTATAACATGATATTATTTTTATGCTTATCTAATTTATTTTGAAATATATATTGTAAAATTATTGAGTTTGTTTAAGTAATAAGCTATTAGTTGAGAAATGGTGGTTAAGTAAAAAATTGTTGAAAAGGAGTTGTTATGTTGAGACAAAATTAGGAGCTATTAATGGAACATGGACCTAATTTAGAAAGCTAGCTGTTTAGTTGATAGAACCTCAAATCAAGAAGCTTGGTGGTTAAGGAGCATATTAATTAAGTCAATAGATAGTTGTAGACAATTGAATCAAGCAATAGTTGAAGCCGACAAGATATATTAATCGATTTGGGGGATATTAGCCAAAAAGCTTTTTAGTTGATACAAGAGAGTTCAGCCTAAAAGGTATAATATTTGGATGATCTAAATCAACACTATGTCTTAAGGATGATGTAATGGGCTCATAAGCATTCACTTATTGTAGAAAAGTAAGGTTCAATTAATTACTAAACTTTTCCTATCACCTTTAATTTAACCATACCATAATAAGAACCGTTAAATATTATTTTTTTAACGATTAGAAAAATATGAAGTTCGAATCCAATGCCAATTAATAAATGCTAAATTGACTAACACCGAAAAGCCTTAGAGATTATGAACTAAGTAATGGCAGAATTGAACCACCATACTTTTGAATTTTTTCATTGCAAAATTCAAGATGGATAAATTGATGCATAGATATAACAAAAGCACCGCGTTACCCTTCAACCACTTTAAAAAAAAAAAATACACAAGCATAATTTAAAGGGGAATGTTAGCAATTCCATTTTTTAAACTTACTTTTAAATACATCACTTGTTAGTTTTTAAAAAATTAAAATAATATTTTAAAATAGTTATAAATTAATATTTTCATTTTAAAAAAAATTAACTAATAAGAAAATATGTCAAAAAATATCTACATTTAAAAAAATGTGTTAGTAACATTTCTCAAGTTAAAAATTCCTCACGAGAGAAAAGCCCTAAAATCTAGAATACCACAATCTTATTTGTAATTCAAGAATCAAGATTAATTGGTCTCATTATTGTCTCTATATGACAAAAACTACGTAAGCCAATCGCAAAATTGTGAAAAGGAAAAGAATAAAGAACCTCCTAAACTTGTAGAAAAGCTCATTAAGTTCTCCCCCAGACGCTCTATAGATCAATCAATAGCAAATACATTATCACGTGACAATTAATATAAGGTAATAATGTTATTGTGGTTGATTAATGTAATCAATAACCCAGAAGCGCCTCTCACAACACACTAAATTTAAGATAAGGCAAATACTAATCAATGTCTTTAGGATACAGATAAAAAATCAAAAATTAAAATTTTTGTTGAAAAATATTTTTAATATATTCTACTATTAATTTTTATTTTTCTTAATTAACATATTTAAAATACTAATTAACAAGACCCTTAAGATTATAAATAACATGGTGACGTTAATTTTCTTTTGGGTTTCCTTTTGAATGCCGTCTTTGTTGGAAATGGAGGGTTGTTGGCACGTGGACATTAAATGCCACCTTGCTTATAATATGTGAAAAATATCATATATATATATATATATATATATATATATATATATATATATATATATATAATTATGAAAATTACATTGAAGCCTTTTGAATGAAAATCCCTAAAGTTAAATTCCTTCTCAGCCTGGGAAGTGTTGGTATTTGACAATGTGCGGTGATTGAAAGGATTTAAGTTTAAATGTCAACTATGATTGCACAAATCATGTTGTCTTGGTTGGACATTGGATAGTATTAAATCACCGGTGGTGTAGTTTCAATGTGGACCTTATATATATGAATCTACACTGTGATGTTTCACTGAATCTGGAATTAGAGGAAAACAGAAAAATGATTACCCAACTCATGCTAGCATGCAATTACGGCAACATTTGTTTCTTTTTTTGGTCTTGGGGACATTTATTTCATAGCCAATGCATATATGCATTCAAAGTATGTGTTCTGTTATGGACCCTATCATTTAGTTTTTGATATGAGAAAGTAGGTTTGGTGAAATAGTATAACTAATACTCACGCTCATATTCAAATTTAAAATTTTGTGAGTAATTATTTACATTCAAATTTAAATTTATTTAATAGATTGATAATTTTTATCAATATTCATTGAATTTGAGTCTAATTATCATTTCTAATTCATATAACGTGTCATTAAATATTTTCTTTTAAGGTGTGTTTAAGAAAAATAACTTTTTCCAAGTGTAAATTTGTTGGTTTAAATTTTTATTATGGTGAAGCTTAAATACATCTCATCTTGTGAAAAAATTACAAGAGGTCTTCCTATACAGTAGCCTGCAAGAAAAGCAACTATGTATGTATGTGCAAGAGGAGTTGGTTTATATTGATGAAAATTATATATTACCAATAAGTTTATATAAACATAATTTTTAATAATCTAATTATTAAATTATAGTTATATATTATTTAAATTATTTATATTAAATCTTGTTAAAAATAAATATATAATTATTATTTATATATTTTAAAAATATATATTACATTAATTTTAATGCACATTAATCTAAAAATTTGAAAGTATAATATATACAATAGGGGTTTTGGTATATTTTGAAATACATTATGTAGCAAAAATTTATTGAATAATATATAATCAAAGATGTGTAAGTATAAAGTGATTCATCCTTCTATATTTGACCAAAGTTAAACTCTTTTAGTTAACAAACTTAATAATTAGCCAAAGTTTATCAATTTCTTTAATTCATAAACTAAGTTAATTAAATTGATTAATTAATCAAATTTTAAATTAATTTTAAATTGATTCGTTTTATTTATAAATATAATTGGATTTATATTGATGTACACTGTTTAACTTTATATTGATTTCAAATGAAGAAATTGTCTAATTAGAAAACACATAACACGATATAATTTTTCTATTTGATGATTGAAGAAAAAATAAAATAAAAAGTTAAATTTTAATTTTTCTTTCATTTTATTTTTTTATTTAAATTTTGAATTTATCTTTTTTTTCCCCTTCGAAACAAACAGAAGGAGTCATCGGTGAGGCCCATTAGTTAATGATAAAGGTCCATTAGTAAAATAGGGAGGAAAGCTCTCAAAGTATGTGTAGTTCGTTAGATTGTTCAAATCAGGTATTTTAAATGCCATTTGATTTTGATTTGTAAAAATATTTTTTATTTTTATTTATAAAATATTTTATTTTATATTTTTAAAATTTTGTATAGAAAATAGTAAAAATAAAAGTTATTTTTTGTTAATGTGAGAATGAGTTGAAGTTTCTAAAAGAAGTTTATAGTTTTTACTGTTTAAGGCATAGTTTGATCTTTATTTTTTTAAAATATGATTTGATATTTAGTATATTTAATAAATAGATATATTTAAATTTATTAAAAATTATTTTAAATAAATAAGTGAGATTTAGATTTACAAAAATTTTATTTAGCTTATTTGTGGATATGCTTAAATATAGAAATTTATTATAATTTTATAATTTATGTTAATATATAATAATATATATAATATTATATATATATATAATATTAAATTTGTAAATTTTTTTAATTATTTATATATATAAATTTTAAATTTATTTTATTGATATTTTTATATTATAAATTTTAAATTATACACATTTTTAATTTTATATATATATATATATAGAGTAAAGATCTGTTCATATTAGATATTAAATTTTAGTACTTATATCACCTTAATAATTTTATATAGCAAAATTTATCAATTCAACCGTTGATTTAAAAGTTATTATTAAGTAGATCATATATATAAAATTTTATATAAAATAAAAATATATAGATACTTCATCTCGTAACTTTATTTTAACGGTTTATATATTATTTAAAAATATGTAAATATTAATAGTTAAATAATATATCTACATATTTTTAAATTATATAAAATTTGATATACATAATCATAAAGAATTATAATATAATTTAACAGTTAAATTGATAAATTTTACATTGTATATAAAATTATTAAATTAATGTAAATGATAAAATTTAACACCTATTATCAATAGATTCTAACTCATATATATATATATATATGATTTAAATTTTTTTTATTTAAACTTTTAAATTGATTTTAAATAAGTTATATCTTAATAATAAATAAAAACATGATAGATTGAGGTTTTAAAATTTTTAAAAAAATAAGATTTGAACATTCAAAATCTAGTTTAACCTATTTTATTTTTATCTCTATTACCTATATCAAACTATAAAAACAAAAAATAAAAATAAAGTGGTATTTTTATAAATAAAGTAAAAAGAAAAAAAAACAAATATTTTTTGAAATCAAAGAATACCTTAATGTTTAAATAATTTTTTTTTATAAAATTAGAAACTAAAAAATAAGTTTTAAATCTTAAAAATTAAAATACATAATCATAGAACCTTATAAGAACTATCACAAGAGTTTACTCCCCTCATGAAAACTTGGCCAAGATATGCCTCATTAGCATTATTGAATCACTCTATATTCTGAACAAAAGAGCACCAGAGATATTAAACTCTCATAGTCATTAGGACTGCCTCATTCTCCTAATTAAGAGATTTTAAACCATTAATTTGATGATAGGAATCAAAGGGTGGACTGTTGAGTCTTAAATAATTAGACGGTGATGATCTTTTGTTATAGAATATAAGCTATTCGCATTGAACTCATAAAATTAAATACTGAATGTTAGATAACTGTTTAAGACTATTATTTCGTCCGGTAATTTAGCCTCTCTCTTATAAATAAAAGAGTTATCATGATATGTATAATATAATGAGGTTATGCCATTTATTTATTTATACAGTTTTGTTATAAGCCGAATAATGTTACGAAATTTTTGACCAACAAGTGTTGGTGTTTGATTGGTTAA
This sequence comes from Canavalia gladiata, assembly GCA_037954105.1. Lineage (NCBI taxonomy): Eukaryota > Viridiplantae > Streptophyta > Magnoliopsida > Fabales > Fabaceae > Canavalia > Canavalia gladiata. Next base: position 37,651,715 of record CM075664.1, on the reverse strand, counting down.
ATAATTAAAAAATAGATTACATGGATATAAATATTTTATTAACAAAATTTGATATAATTAATAGATCATTGCATTCTCAAATGTATAGATAAAGATAAATTCTATTTCAGTAATAAATTAAAAATTAAATGCATATATTCTATTTAATTGCCACGCCAATAATATCCTTTTTTTCAAATTATATCATATTAAAAATATTTTATTCATACAAAAATATATATACTTTATTTTTAAATCTCTATTATATCATTTATCTTATTTTTTCATCTTTCTATCTCTTGAGTCTGTAATAAAAATTGTAGAGATATTTGTGAAGATATAATTTTCTTGTCAAATTTGATACCCGCCACATTAATGCAACAAACCATATGTCAAATTCTTGTGTACGTTTAATTCACACTGTGTAGGGTTCATCCTGAAAGACATGCCAGCTAATTTAATTTATGTCTTGCTCCTTCATTTCAAACGTTTAGACTTTAGACTCATGCAAGCTATGCTTTTTTCCTTTTATGTTGAGCTAATTTCAACAGCAAAAAGTGGGCATTAATGTACTGGTAATTGTTAGTTAGAAGGTTTTGTAAGGTTAGCTCCCTCATTATTGCTGTCATTGTAGATTTGTAGTTTAAGTAGGAAATTGATTTTGGGTTCTTTTCTTTCATCAAGAGATAACCTCACCTTGTGTGAATGAATATCTTGGTGTCACCAACTCTTTACAGTGTTCAGTTTAAACTCTTTATTTATTCTATAGTTTCATGTCACATGTTGTGTGCTCAAAAAGTTTAGTTTAGTACTATTGCACGCCATTTCATTTGATCCCTCATTAAATGGCAAGTGGGAGATTTTGAGATTCATAGTGCTTCTTCAACTGGGTTATATCCCTTACTTGTTTATGTGAAGTGATCATGCTTCATCATTGTCTTGGTATTGTGAAACTGAATTTCATTCATAGGTAAGCTTCTGAATTCCAAAAATTTGAATACTTCCAGTCACTAACTTACATTGCTTAATATAATATTGTTCATGATTAAAGTGGAAAATAAGGCATTTCTAATGGAGTTGGTCCATTTGTAGTTAACTCTGTTGCTCATAGGAATCATCATGTTTGTTTTTGGAACCTGATCACATGATTTTAGTCTTCTTCACAGATTTGGAAAATTCATGTGGTTGATTGTGCATGTGCAGAGTTATTCTATTATGATATGTTATGTCTTCCAATTCCTTCTCTCTTGACTGTTTGGTTATTTATTTATTTATTTAATTTTTCTAGTAATGTTTCTAAGTTAAATGGTGTTTTGTTTGCATGATTTCAATGAAAGAATAAGGAAGTATTTTTTGTTAAGACATTTATATTATGCTTGTTTTGAGTTGTTTTAGTGAAATACTTTACCCATCTTCATCCCTTTTGATTATCCTTTATTTCAGTAAATGTCTCAATCTGAAGATGAACTTTTTAGAGTATACATTTACCATGTTTGGTGACAAAAACTTGAAACCAACACTAATAATTCACAATATCATTTTAAATCTGGAGATTGCAGCCTACTTTTAGCAACAAATGCTTTTTCTTTATAAAGTACGGAAAAGAATCAAACTTTAGCTTTTTCTTTTTTTAGTTCTGTTTTTCTTGGATTCTTAATTTCTACCTTCCTTTTCCCCCCTTCTTTCCTTCTTGTTTGTTTTGAAACATATAAGAACTGATTTCATGTAGCAATTTCTTTTTTCTGGTTAAAAAGTGTACTTTAGTCCCCCATTAACTAAAGTTCACAGTGAAGCCTTTGCCTTTTTTCTTTTTAATTGGAAGAGTTTGAATAACATCTCAAATATTGAAAGAATGAACATTCCTCAACTGATTTGTTTTGAAAGAATTTACCAACTTCAAGACCTGCTACATGGTAAGCATGTGTAAGACTAACTGTAACTGTCTTAATATCCTTTCCGGTTCTATGTAAAGCAGCAAGTGTAGTTTTCTGCATCGACAAGATCATTTCATGCTAAAATTGATGTTCTCTAATAAATTATTTGATTCAATTTATTTGACTTGATTTCCCCAAAATATCTATATCCAATCTGTTAACTAATCCAAACCACTTTTCATGTTCGAAGTTTCACATCATTGTTTTTAGACTAAATTCATACTCAGTCAAATGACTCCATGTCTTTGAACATGTTCATCCTTCTTAGCTATATGGCCAGCTAACAATTTACTATAATTTTCCAAAGTTGAACCAAGCAAGGATGAAGAACAGTTAGGGCCAAAACTTGGAACTACCACTTGCCTCCGTTTCACACCAAACAAGCACTCATGAAGTTCCAGTTCCATGCTGTTCCATTTGTTCTGCTAAGCTTCATATTGTCTCTCTTTGGCCTGGTTGTAGCTGACTTGAACTCTGACAGACAAGCTCTCCTTGAGTTCTTTTCCACTGTTCCACATGCTCCAAGGTTAAATTGGAGTGAGTCTACTCCAATATGCACTGCATGGGTAGGTGTGACTTGCAACACTAATGGGACTAATGTCATTGGAATCCATCTTCCAGGGGTTGGATTCAAGGGCCCTATTCCAGAGAAGAGTATTGGAAAACTAGATGCTCTTAGAATGCTGAGCCTTCATTCCAATGGCCTTAAAGGAAATCTTCCTTCTGATATCCTCTCCATTCCTTCACTCCAATATGTAAACCTGCAGCAGAATAACTTCTCAGGTCTAATCCCTTCCTCTATCTCTCCGAAACTCAAAGCATTGGATATTTCCTCTAACAACTTCTCTGGTAGTATCCCTCCTACATTTCAGAATCTCAGTAGACTCACTTGGTTGTATCTTCAAAACAACTCCATCTCTGGAGCTATCCCTGACTTCAACCTTCCAAGTCTCAAGTATTTGAATTTGAGCTTTAATAACTTCAATGGTTCAATTCCAAATTCCATCAACAATTTCCCTTACACTTCTTTTGTTGGGAACTCTCTCTTATGTGGACCACCTCTCAATAAATGTTCTACAATCTCCCCTCCTCCTTCTTCTTCTCCTTCTTCTTCTTCTCTGTCTCCTTCTCCTTCTCCTGTTTATAAACCACTCTCTCCAACATCTCCCCAAAATAAAAGAGCTAACACTTCAAAGAGTTACTTTGGCCTAGCTTTTATACTAACTCTAGCAATTGGGGGCTGTGCCTTCATCTCTCTCCTAGTTTTGGTGATCTTTGTATGCTGTGTGAAAAGGAAAAAGAATGAAAGCAGTGGCATACTGAAAGGGAAGACACCTTGTGCTGGAAAGACAGAAGTTTCAAAGAGTTTTGGGAGTGGGGTGCTAGAGGCTGAAAAGAACAAGTTATTCTTCTTTGAAGGTTGTTCTTTTAGCTTTGACCTTGAAGATTTATTAAAGGCTTCAGCTGAAGTTCTTGGAAAGGGAAGCTATGGAACAACATATAGGGCTGCTTTGGAGGATGGAACAGCAGTGGTGGTTAAAAGGTTGAGGGAAACTCTGGTTGGAAAGAAGGAGTTTGAGCAGCAGATGAATGTTGTGGGAAGAATTGGAAGGCACCCCAATGTCATGCCCCTTAGAGCCTATTACTATTCTAAAGATGAGAAACTTCTAGTTTATGACTACATGTCAGGGGGCAGCTTGTTTACCTTGTTGCATGGTATGTTTTACATTCATACATTCGTCTCTTTTTCGGTTTTATTAGTCCAGGTATCAATATCTTCTACTAATCAACATTACGAGAATACGCAAAATATGCTTTTCTTTCTTCACCATTCTTTAACTGCATTGTATTTATTGGCTAGTTCATGTGAGTAACCAAAATGCAAAATGAAGTAGGAGTTCAATGACCAATTGCTACAGAAAAACAATGATCAGTAGCATGCTTTATTTATTTCTACATGAGAGTCTCTGAGTTCTAACTAAACTAGGATAAATCAGCTTAAGTCAGAACCAATCACCATCGAAGAACACCGTTATGCTATTTGTGTAACAATAAATAAATCATGGAACTATTGTTAATTGTAACAAAAAGCTATATCTTTACCTTATTCTTCTATCCTTCCAAAACAACAGGAAATAGGGGCTTTGGAAGAACTCCATTAGGCTGGGATTCAAGAATGAAGATTGCACTTGGAGCTGCAAAGGGAATTGCTTTCATTCACACTGATCAAATGGGTTCAAAACACACTCATGGCAACATCAAGTCATCCAATGTGCTCATAACCCAACAACATGAATGCTGCATCACTGATGTTGGACTAACTCCTTTGATGAGCACCCCATCAACCATGTCAAGAGCCAATGGTTACCATGCTCCCGAAGTAACAGAGTACCGGAAGATCACACAGAAGTCTGATGTTTACAGCTTTGGTGTGCTCCTTCTTGAAATGCTCACAGGTAAGACCCCTTTGGGATATCCTGGCTATGATGACATGGTGGATCTTCCAAGGTGGGTGAGGTCTGTGGTCAGAGAGGAATGGACTGCTGAAGTTTTTGATGAGGAACTGCTTAAAGGGCAATATATTGAAGAGGAGATGGTTCATATGCTTCAGATTGCACTGGCTTGTGTGGCAAAGGTGGCAGATAATAGACCAACAATGGATGAAACTGTTAGGAACATAGAGGGAATTAGACACTATGAGTTGAAGAACCGTACTACATCATCTGAGTCTGAATCTAATGTACAAACTCCTTGATTATTTTGTATAGCTACACTTGCCTTGCTATGCACTTAGTATTTTCTTTACAAGGAATAACCTTGTTCTGTATGTTATGTTCAGATGACATAATAGGTAGTTTCTTATTCACCAAATGCTGAAGGAAAGGTAGTGTCAAGTGAGTGATCATTGAAGAAATAAAAAAAATTTAAAACCTCGCAGTCTAGTATAGCCATATGAGTTTTTTCAATAATTTTTTATTGTCACATCTATATATATAATATATGAAGCTTAAACCGTTGATTATTAGGCCTACATCTCTTGTTATTCTTTTTAGTTTCCACATGTGTATTTTACTCAAGGTGTCACTTTTCTATGTTCAATTTCTTATTGTTCTCCTTCCTTTACTCATCAATGTATGATTCTTCCATTCAGTTTAAAATTTCATCTTCAGTGTCAATATCATCGTTGTCTTTTATTGTTTTCATCATTCACTATTCGTTCAATTTTCCTTCTCAAAACAAATAATCCTTGTGCTGCCTTTGAAACATTGATATGATTACTTTATATGCTTCCTAACTTATCTCTTAAACCCAAGACTCCCACACTGGTGTCAACAAACCAACCCCAAAGTAGCGTCTGAATTTGGAGGAATATCAAGAAATTGAGCCTTGCTAAACCTATGAGTTCCAATTTCCTACTTATTATTATCAAGTAAAACTGTTGAAACAGACCAAATTCCAACTTAGACTACACATCTTTGGATTCTTTATTTGTCTTAGCATTAGCAAGTTCCACATTGCCTAGAATATAACACAAACCAATCTTTATAAACTTTTCCCATTGATTTAAGTAGAAAAATTATGAAATTCAAATGAGGGTGAAATAAGAACTTAAAGCCAAAAGGAGGATGATATAAAGCTCTATAACACCATAGAGGAGTATGTAGTAGATAAATGAATGCTAAACATGACTCCGCCCCTTGTATTTTTTTTTCCTCAAATAAACCATATAATACATGAAAATAAATGTTAAGAACTATAAGATTTTTAAATATAAACAAATATACTTAGTTTTATGATTTAACTTTATTATAATTTTAATATTATCATTTAACTTGTTCTTACTCTTATTCTTGCTTTTTTCATTTATATGTTAAAAAATTATATTTATTAAAACTGGATTGAGTAATTTAACCAGTTGAATTGAAAACTGATTAGATCACCAATTTACAACTTAGAAAATTAGTCAAATTAGTTAAAAACCGGTGAAAAAATAAGGGTTAAACTAATCTTTTAAATTTTATTTTTTTTGTGTTTTAAGTTTCTTTTATTCTAAAATGTATTTTAAATAAATAAAATGCATACCTAATATTAACATCTAAATTCTTATTATTTAATTATTTATTATAATTTTTTATCTTGTAAAATATATAATATAATTTTTTTATATTAATTAAAAACTTCAGCCAACTTGTTTTAATAGTATTATATAATTTTAAAAAAATATTTTTATATTGATTACCAGAGTTCAACTAATAAAATCAATCCTTTCATCGATTTATGACGGATTTAATTTTTAAAAACATAAAAAAACTCCAACCTCATAATGTCCTATCATAGTTAAGACATGGCACGTACCTTTAGGCATGGATTTTTTTTACCATGGCTATGATATCGATATCCTCAAGACCAACGAGCTTGGAACTCCAATGTAATTAAAAAAATTCCGTCAAATAAAATTCTTGTTTATTCTGTTTTTAGGGTTTGTATTCCTTTAAAAGTACAGCTCCACTAAACAGAAAAGGACAAAAATTTCTACAGATTAGATGACCAATCATCCTAGAAAGAAGATTCTAAGTATTTTGAGATGTTTCCTCCTCTCAAATGCTATTAGCTGGCTATTAAAATGGCTGTTTTTAGATTGAACATTTAGTTTAATCACATGTTAATTACTAATTTAACTAGTTAAATCAAATGATGATAAGGGAAGCTTTCCTATTCAGTCTTTTAGTTCAATTTTTAAAACATTGCTCCAATCCCATCAGATTTATTTTTGTAAGCTACTCATTGTGGTTTTCCTGCTTTGTTATTGATGCTTGGAATCACTTTTCACCATTCCATCTTTGTTATCATAATAATAATAATTAAATGAATAGAATACGATAATAACTAAAATTCCCGTTAAGGACAATATGATAATAACATTAAAAGAAAGGCATAACCGGTCTTAATTCCCCTTTATAATTTTAAATTTTGTTAACATTACATCTTAGAATTGATATTAAGTACATAAAAATAATATTTTTTTATAGAAAAATATTTATTATATTTTGATCTAATAAATATTTTTAATTGTTTAAAATTAATTTTAAGGACTGAAATTAATATTTATTATTATTATTTTTCTCTCTTACTAACTGTATGTTGGGCAGCACATTACAAAGTATTTGAAGTTGGAGAGAATAAAGGAAGAAGATACTAAATCTGGAGAAGGTTACCTCTTAATTTTCATTTACATCAATCTCTTTACATCTCCTAAACTTTAAATCCTAGCCTTGGATTCAAAAAACTATACATATAACAACGAAAACTTAGAAAATTAAAAGGTTTTGCCTTGAAGGGTACGCGGATTTGGCCCCATAAACGTTCACTGTTAATAATAATAAGGAAATCATGTCTCGAGAATACATGGATTTCATCAATTATTCTTCATGCATATCCTAGAATATCCAGAGGGAAACCAAGGAATTAGAATCCCTTGTCAAGAAACAAATAAAGGTAAATGCAGGTAGTAATACTAAGACAAAACATACAAACAAAGCTATATTTTTTTAACATAGTTCTTGTGCTTAGGAGCACATAATAAAGATTTATACAAAGTAAATTTTTATTAAAAATTATAATATCCAATATATAGTAAGATTAAATATTGTAATTTTTAATTAAAATTTATTATTTATTAAATTTTTTTATTATATATCCTTAAATAGAAGTTACAAAAACTATATAAACATGAGTACTTATAAAGGAGGGGTTTGCCTTTGCAGACTTCAACGCTAAACATTGTGTATTCTCAAATATCAATGCATTTTCCTTGAACAAGCCGATAAATGAGACCCGTTATTCCCCATGATAACTTTCTAGCATTTAGAAAGCAATATCTCATTTGTCAGATTCCAACAAGACAAGTGAACTTGTTTCATATAAACTTAGCATGTTGCTGCTCATTCCTTTTGCTCACATTCTACAATCAGATACCAACCTTTGTTCAAAGTAGAATGGCCACCAATAACCAAGCTGTTCTCTCAACTCTAGATAATGCCAAAACACAAAGCTATCATTACAAAGCAATTGTGATAGCAGGAATGGGGTTCTTCACCGATGCCTATGATCTCTTTTGCATAACTGCAGTTACAAAGCTTATAGGTCGCTTGTACTACTTTGACCCTAATAGTCATAGTCCAGGAAAGCTTCCAAAGAATGTAAACAATGCAATAACTGGTGTTGCATTGTGTGGAACATTGACAGGTCAGCTCTTCTTTGGCTGGTTGGGTGATAAACTTGGCAGAAAAAAGGTTTATGGCATAACACTTGCCACTATGGTGGGGTGTGCCTTAGCATCAGGTCTTTCTTTTGGCTCCACAGCCAAAAGTGTAATTGCTACTCTCTGCTTCTTCAGGTTCTGGCTTGGATTTGGTATTGGTGGAGACTACCCTCTTTCTGCTGTTATAATGTCTGAATATGCCAATCAAAAGACCCGAGGAGGTTTTATTGCTGCTGTTTTTGCTATGCAAGGGATAGGAATACTGGTTGCCGGAGCTGTTGCCTTGTTGGTCTCAAAACTGTTCTTAGCAGCTTATCCAGCTCCTCATTTTGTTGATGATCCTGTGCTATCTACTCAGCCACAAGGAGATTTTGTTTGGAGAATAGTGCTCATGTTTGGTGCATTTCCTGCAGCCTTCACTTATTATTGGCGTATGAAAATGCCAGAAACTGCAAGGTACACTGCCTTAGTGGAAGGAAACCACAAGAAGGCTGTTGAAGATATGGCCAAAGTACTTGATAGGGATGTACCTTTAGAAGAATCAAATACCAGGGTTGTTTCCATGAGTAGCCAGTATGGATTATTCTCTTCTGAGTTTCTTGAAAGGCATGGCCTTCACCTTTTAGGAACAACTAGTACCTGGTTCTTGTTGGATATTGCCTTCTATAGTCTTCAGTTAGCACAAAAAGATATTTACCCTGCAAGTGGACTTGTACCAAAGGCTTCTGAAATGAGTGCCATACAGGAAGTCTATGAACTTTCCACAGCAATGTTTGTGGTGGCCCTACTTGCCACAGTCCCTGGATACTGGTGCACAGTGTACTTCATTGACAAGATTGGAAGGTACAAAATCCAGCTTGTTGGGTTCCTTTTAATGTCTCTTTGCATGTTGTTTCTGGGGCAAAAATATGGAGAATTTGTGGGAAATTCTGACTGTGGCCCAAATGCAAAACATGATTATTGTAATGGAAACAGCATCATGTTTGCCATTGTTTTTGGATCTAGCCTCTTCTTTGCTAACTTTGGACCCAATAGCACAACATTTATAGTGCCAGCTGAGCTGTTCCCTGCTAGGTTCCGTTCAACATGCCATGGGATATCAGCAGCAGCTGGGAAAGCAGGAGCTATCATTGGTGCTTTTGGGGTGCAAAGCTACACAGATAATGCAGATGACAAAACAAAAGGAATGAAGAAGGCACTTACGGCCCTTGCAGTTGTCAACATGCTTGGATTCTTCTGCACTTTCTTAGTGCCAGAAACACGAGGCCGATCACTAGAAGAAATCTCAGGAGAGGACAAAGAACACCCCAGCAATGTTACTAAAGACAATGCAAATGAGACAACAAATGATGCAAAAGAGGGAACAAAAAATTCTAGTGCTGATATACCTCCAGGAACCTCAATGGTTTAGTTCCACCAAGGCATACAATCCGAATATCCCGACCAGAAGCATCAATAAGCAAGCGAATAAGTGGAAGAAGGATAAAAAATAATAATGTGGTTTCAGTAATTTCTACAGTGTTTCCATGTTCTGCATGTGTTTTAGTTCTCGCCAAACTGAAAGGCAAAAAAAATAATGTCTGTTTGTGTAACTGCTAGACTAAGTGCTTCTTTATTAGGAGTGTGCATTTGAATTCTTCCTTACTTGCCAAAACCACTTGAACGAAAATGAATAATGCCTGTTGCTGTAACGTCTACTATCAGTGCTTTTGTTCTATGCCTATGTATTAAATTCTTTACTTCTTAATGTATCATTTTCAGAAGAACCAATAATTAAAGCTTGGAATTTAATTGTATTCAAGTCCCTTTTTCCCTTTTACTCTAGTTCCAGATGACACAGATCAGAATCCAGTTATCCACAATGAACAGAATGTACAAAAGACCAGCCATGACACCAATTAACTATTTAGATAATAACTTGTGAACCAAAAGAAGAGTACATAGGTAGTTCACCTCAATTATCATTAACAAGATCGGCTACGGAATCAGATGTGAAGAATATGGCTAGCTTGTTCTTTTAGCTCGTAAACATTGAATTTAATACAAAAGCAAGTGACTGGTATTAGCATTACTTGCTTGTATAATTACCAGAAAGTATAACTTTATACAAGGAGCAGTATCACAGAGACAATTTTGAGTCAACATATATGTTACATGACTTGGCTGCTCTAATATGACCTTTACTGTAGAAACCAGGCATTTCTATCACGATACAACAGGAGTACCAGCATAGGAGAACTTCTTGAAAGTATTGTCATCCTTTTTAGGACTTGAAGCTGGAGAATCCAGCAAGGGCATGGTAGTCCACCGCTCCTCAAAGTTAGCAACACAGTGCTTCCCAGCAACTTCTGGGACAAAGCTTGGCCTAATTTCACGGGCTTCCAGTTTCTTCCAACTGACTGATTTAAACCATTTGTGACCTTTAATCTCCTCACAGCCACTTGGTCCACTGCCAAGGCGTTTGTTAGCGTCTTTCTGCAACAGCTGAAGAGAAAACCTCATTATACTCCGTCACCCAATATATGACAATGGTAGAGCCAATAGAGAAAATGATTGGTTCCATAAATAGTGGATTGTTCAGAACCATGCAGCAACAACATAAGTATTCCCACTAGGTGAGGACATTTCAGAACTATATATTAAGGGGAAAAAATGTGCATTAGATGTAAGTGAAAAGTTGTACCCCTTTTAACAGTGAATGTGCCTCATTTGACAAAAAAGATGGGAGCTTGATTTTGTCTTTAATTATCTTCTGCTGGATCTTTTGTCTATTTCCACCGGTGAAAGGAGGCTGTAATTAGAGTAAACAATAAGATAAAATCTGGGAAATTATGAAAGTTACAATAACTCATTCGAAGACCAACAAACTAAGGTATTGGCTGTGTATAATTAAACACACATAAGTGGCTTGAGAGTGTCAAGGAACTGTATGTCATAGACACACCAAACATAATGGATGATCAAGATAACTTTCTCAATATCTTCAGCAATCTTGGAGACAAACTTACCCAAACCACCATACTACAGTAAAGAATACAGCTATAAGTTATTTGAGGCTTTCTTTGTCTTCACCAGGGATATTAAAGTAACTAGCAAATAGCAATCATTCATCATAATCTTAGCAGAATTCAGTTGGCAGTTAATATCCTCAGCAATCATTCTTTGGTTTATGTATGCAATGTTAGCGTCTATGTCTTGATGCAGAAACAAAATAAATTCCACACATACCAGGCATACAAATTTATTTTGCCTAGTCATCAGAATGAAGCAATTTCAGTAAAAACTTAGGAAAATGCTGTAGTTCGAGCATAGCCAGCAATTAATAACTTTAAATTAATTTCATTCAAAGTAGAAAACAGTCAATTGCTTTTTAAGGTAATCAAGTTAATCTATCAAGTTCTAAGAAATCCAAGCCCCATTTTCATCCTTCAGTAGTGAACGCCTGACAGAGGCATATGTCCAATTGGAAGAGAAAAAAGTAGTGCGACTACTATTTCACACTAAGAAGATGAGAAAAAGCACCAAGTTTCTAACCTTTCCGGTAAGCATTTCGTATAGTAAAATTCCTACACTCCACCAGTCAGCTGCCTTATCATGACCTTTCCCCATAACAATTTCAGGAGCCATGTACTCTAAAGTTCCACACATTGAATTTGACCTTTCAGTCTCATTAAATTGCTTAGCCAGGCCAAAATCTGTTAACACTACCTGGTGTCAAGCAAAAGGAATATGTCAAAATACAGCAGGATAGAAATTAGATACAAATCAGAAATCCTTTTAGAACAAATACATAGGAATGTGGCATGCCTAATGCAGAGAGACACAGTCAAACACGCAGGTTTATGTTATCTTACATGACCATCTGCATCGAGGAGAATATTTTCAGGTTTAAGATCCCTATGCATTATATCCTTTGCATGAAGATAAGAAACAGCACAAATAATCTCTGCAGCATAGAAGCGTGCCAAATCTTCCCTGACACAAGTTACATGAGTAAGAGAGCTGCATATCACCATTTCGTAATATACTTACAGAATGCTGCGTATAATATACCTGAACAGGCCTTGTCGATAGAGGTGGAAGAAAAGGTGGCCACCATTGACAAAATCAAGCACAAGATACAACCTATATTTGGTCTGCAAGTCTAACATAAGTTGTCATTATGCAAACATGATAGTACTGTCCATTTTTCCTAACCTATACATATTCTGCACAACACTAACATATGTGAACTGATAGATAATATGAAGCATATGATATAGAAATCACTTCAGTCAAGCAAAAATATTACTTGGAATGAGTATCTGAGCTGCACAATGAACGAGTGGTCCACCTTTGTCAATATATCCCTTTCAGATTTTACATATTCAACTTGATTTCTCTGCATGATCTTATCCTTGCGCATGACCTTCATAGCATATATCTCTGAAGTGCCTACCCTCCTCACCTGGTACACCTTACCAAAAGCACCTTGGCCAACAACCTTCAAAAGTTCAAAATCCTCAACTCCAATAGTCTGATGATTCAGACAGTAATTATTGAAATGTAAGTTACTTTTGTCTACAACAGCACCGGTCACAGAATGTTCCTTAAGTTCTTTCTTTGTTTCTCTATAGACCTCCTCCGCAACATCCAATGCGTGATCACCTGTCTCATGTAAGGTGAGCTTGCTAAGCTCCACGGACTGACTAATACAGGTTGTGGGAGCCAACAAAGATTGCGAGAGGATGCGAATGACAGAAGGATCATTGCAAATCTTTTCATTTGAAGTTGGTGTAACTACCAAATTTCCATGTTTTTCAGTGCTTGCTGCTATGGAAGCTTCAATAGGACACGGACCAAACACATCAGAAAATTCAAAATCCACACAATCAGAAGGCAAAAGATCAGGTGGCCCACTTGGAAGAAGCAACTGCTTCAGAGAAGGCTTCTGTGAACTATCTCCATTTAAGATAGAGAACTGAGAGGAAACCATGGTTGTTTGATAAAATAAGGAGAACACAAAATGATTAAGAATCTTCAGAACTATAGGTGTGCCTTGACAAAAGATTGAAGACCACAAATGGAGGAAGATGGAAACTCAACAATGGCCTTTATTAATTGGAAATGAGTATATACTTCAGGAGCTCCCAGAAAACTTGGTAACAAGAAGCAAACCAAAATCCAGAAAAAGAAATTGTTATTGCTTCCTGGTTTACAGGAAACAGTAGATGCAGCAATACTTCTCAAGTACATGAAGATCAGGTTGTGAGAGCTGTAATTCAGGACAATAGAGCAGTTACGTCCAGTTTTGCAATAAATAGAAGTGAGAACAGAGAGAATTAACTTCACCACAAAGTGCAGCTAACATTTAAACAGTGTGAAAAGACACAAAAAGGGGAAAATGCTCAATTGGCAGTTTCAAATTTGACTCCAAACAAAACAAGGTTAGCATCACAAACTAAATTTCCTCTGTTGCTTCTGCTTTATGAGTTCATGAGATAAAACAAGTCATCACAAATCACAACAAAAAGGACAGAAAACAGCATTCCAGAGAAGTTCAAACAATGATATAACATAACATCAAAATACATTCCTTCAATGACCAACTCCCAAATGAAGAAATTTAATAGAATATCATAATTCTAAATGCTTAACATTCTTGAAGGGCACCTAATTACCATATAAAACATAATCAATACATCAGAGGATTTTTTTTTTCTTCACAAAAGCAAAATGAGTTATAAAAACAAAAAAAAAAGCGCAAAATACTAACACAGAACAAGTTCCGGAAAGAGAATTTCAAGGTTCACTCACATTGAGGAGAATGCAGATGAGAACCGTTAACAAAGGAAACTATAAAAGGTGGTTATACAATGCCTTTTCCATTCACTGTATAAATAATTAATTTTTCTTTTAGCGGCGGATTTTTTTCCGCTTCACTTTATGAAGAAAAGTGGACTTTGATTAACAACCACGTGTGGACACGTGGCATTTTTCATCGGTGTATATACCAATTAAGTACCTTTTTTTAATGAAAATATATATGTTACTCAAGATTGGTATATTATTTTTGTCCAATATTATTATTACAATTACTTCCTTTTTACAAAAAAAATGAATATAAAATAAAGAAGGAATAAAATTGAAACTTCCTTAGCTTTGCGTTTGGGATTAGCTTCAATGAACCTCAAGCAAAGCAACAGAATACATTGCAACGTGGATGTATTCGTACGCAATTGTTTATTTATTATATCATCTCTCTTTTTCTTTGCGTACGCAAATCAAATTCCATTTTATTCTGAACAAATTGATCTCCAAATTCATTAACATCGTTCATTTTGAATTCAAATTATGAGTAGAACTCGTTTTTGTTATGCAAGAATTGAATAAAAATTTTAACATAAAATCCAAAATAGTAAATTGAGAGTCACAAGTTTTGCTGAAGATAAAGATGCCTTTTTCGTTTGAGCTTAACACCTCATGTTGTTCATTTTGCACATTTCTTTAATGCAAGGAATAATTCCTATTGGAAATGGTTCCATGATGCTCTTCTGCATATAGTGAACTTTGTAATAGCAAGCATGCAACTTTGTTCTTCAAACATTTAGGTCAAAACTTACAAACTTGGGAAAGCAATTCTTTTAAGCGTTACTTGGAATAATACTCTTTTCGTTTTTTTAAATAAAAATTAATGATCATTGAATTGAAGAAAGGAAAACCTCCAAAGTGGAAAGTATTTTAATATTGCACTCATTTCTTTTTACAGGATTCTCTTTATCAAATAATATATATTATAAAAATATACAATAATATCATTTAATATTTTAATTTTCAAAAAACTAGTATAATATTTTAAATTTATCTCAATTTAAAGTCAAATTCTGCTATTATATATTAATTATATTATTTTAAAATCATTAAAGTTAGAGTTATCAAATGAGTTTAATCCTAATCTAGTTAGTACTAGTTCTTGGGTCATAAACTCTACGGGACCAAAAAATTTCCCATATAAAAAGTTTGTAAAACTATAAAATTCACAACTTCAAACGAGCTAGGACCAAATTATGGACTAATTCATTTTTAAAAAATGCTATTAACCATTAAGCTGAATATTATTACTCCTTTTTTAGTCCATGAGATCATATCTATTAAAAAAAAGTTAAAAAAAAGATTAATAAGTTAAAATTAATTTTAGTTACAACCTGAAAAAATTAAAAGCAAAACCATAAACAGTGGATGTCATCTTCCTAAAATATAATTCATATAAATCTGCAATTATAAAAAAATAATAGAATGCATATGATATATATACTTCTGCAAGTGATGACAGTAAGCCAATCATTTTACGCATAAGAGTGACATCCCTTTCATGGTATCTTCAGGAGACATAAAACCACCAAATTAAAAATTTTGATGCTTAAAAGTATTCCTCAGTTCTCTCACTTTGCTACAGTGTACTTTGTCAAATAAGTGGGAAATTTTCAGTGCTCTGACAAACTTTCACTTTGCTACAGTGTATTTGTCATGGTTAATAGCATTGCCTTCAAAATCCATTTAAGGCTCAGTTTGCTATCTACCATAAATGTCTGTAATATTGACAGTATTGATGAAGCAGGATTCATGACTTTCTCCTGATAGCCCTGAATTCAACATATATTGCCTCAGGATGCTTGCAGACTCACTTGAACTAAAGGAAGCAAACCCCCAAAGTAGAAAATATTTTAATACTCCCTCCACTATTTTTAGAGGATTCTTTTTACAGTTTTACTGAATCATATATATTAAGAAAAATATATAATAATATTATCTAATATATTAGTTTTTTAAAATTATATGGTATTCTAAAATTATATTTATTTAAAATAAAATTATATTATATATTAATTATATCGCTTTAAAGTGATTAAAGTTATGAAAGATAAATATAAAAAATGATAATAAATACTTCTAAAATTTTGTGAAAAATTTCATATTAAAAACCATTAAACTTATTTTAAAATGATCTTATAAAAAAGATTGAAGGAAATATTTCTTTTTAGAATTAAAACAAATTTTAAAATAAATTTCTATTTTTATCTTTAAGATTGTAAGAACCATTTATTTTAATTTTTAAAATTTATAAAACAATAATCCTTAAAATGTACAATGCCAATCACTTTTATTTTTTCATTAATAAATGTTAAAAATAAATAAAAAAGGTGGATGTACTTTGGATGCACCCACTTAAATTGTCAATTTTTTTTAATAATAAAAATGTTTATAACAGTTAAAAGATGTATATAAATATATATATATATATATTATTGTGTATGTGTATAAATATCAATACTCAATAAGTAAGAGAGCATAAACAAATCATATCAACTAATACATTGAATGGTTATTTCTTGCATTTCAGTCCCCCCCCCCACACACACACATACATTGTTTATTTTATTTTTATTTTTGTCTCCCACAATCCAAAAACTCCTCTTTTCTATCTCTTTTTCTCTTCCTCCTTCGCCACAATCGAAAAATTGGAAGAATATATTGAGGAAACTCTCATCCCTTGAGGAGGAGAAAACACAACATAACCCTTATGCAATGGAACCCCATTTGAATGTGAAAGACCAAAATTCTATGCCTAGTACATAAATTCAATGCAACCCCAAAAAGGAGGGGCAACCATAACTTGAACATTCCAGTATACAAAAAGGCAAGATATCATTCCCACCCACCTTTAACACATAAAAACAGTGAAGTGCAATGAGTGTTATTATCAACAAGTTAAAGACTTGGTTGAACGCACAATCATGGTAGATGGAGTGAAAGTCACATTCAAGGCTTCCCTTTGGAGTACTCTTTCGCAATGTAGCAAAATTCAAAGCTAAGGTGGCCTAAGCAAACATTGAAGTTCCCATGCAATGTGTAGGATTGTGTTATCACAACAAGTAGCACATTAGATGCACTAAGGCTAGAATGATGAGAAGCTAAATAAAAGTGTGGCCGGTGGAATTTGCCACCAGAGGCCACTGAAAAAGTGTACAAGACCATATTGAAAGAAACAAGTATCCAACATGTAGCTAATGTGAGATGTCAACACGTCATTACCTATTTTTAACATCCACTAACATCAAGAATTATAAAGTAATTGACGTTGTAGAATCTCAAGAACTAACGTTTTGTTTTATAAATTTTAGAAATTACAGTGAATGATTACAATTTTAAAGATGAAAATGAAGATTTTCTCTAAATTCTCAGCAATCAATTATGGGCTGGAAGTTCATAGTGGAAAATTCAGTCTCTCAAGTGGACTTTCTCAATAGTGTTCATAATCAGATGGTTTTTTTCTATTGTTATTTCATAGTGATTGGGGTTTTATATGGTTATCAATTAACATTTTTTTATATATGCTTTTCTGCAAAACAGCAGGGTTTCTTGTAATATTAACATTTCAATTTATTAAGGTTAAATATGTTTTTATTCTTTTAAAATTTTAAAATTGTAGTTTTAATTTTTTATTTTTAAAATCTTTGATTTTGGCCTTCATTATTAAATATATGATATATAACATCGATATATATATATATATATATATATATCATGAATTAAATATGAGTTATTTTAAAAATTAAAACTAATCTATTTTAGAATATAAAGGAATAAAGCTAAAATTTTAATGATTATAGCTAATCTATTAAATATGAGTTATTTTAATGATTATTAAATATGAATAAAGCTAAAATTTTAAAAATAAGATTAAACTAAAATTTTAAAATTCAAAAATACATTTAATCCATTTATTAATTATACAAAACCAAAGCAATTCAATTTCTTATATTAACTAGGCATAGAATTTTTGGAGGCAAATAGATGATTTTCTTAAAATTATGGTTGCAGAAACCAAATGACTTTGAAGAGGTTTAGGACCATTTTGATTGATTTTGATAAAATTATAGATTAGGGCAAGTCTTACATCCTCAAACCTCCATTACCTTCATTACGTATGTCATCCAAATAATACTTAACACACTAAATTTATGTGTCTGTTAGGTTTGGATACAATAGGGATGAGTGCAATTAATGATTATATAGGTTGAAATTTACAATGCAATATTACATATAGTTTAGGAATTAATTTGACTTGTTTTAAAAATATTGAATTTAACATGATAATTTTGTCGCATTAAAAATACAATAAAAACAAAAAAAAATGAAAATATGATATAAAAATTTGTTAAAAAATAATTGAAAAGTCATTAACAAAAGAGTTAGAAAGTTTATGCCTATATATGACTGAAAGATAGAGATTCAAGACACAAAGATGAAGATACCAAAGCTCATGTCTCGTGTTTTATCTATATTACAAATAGATTTTTGTTACCACACCTATATGTTACATAACAAGAATTTGCACTTTATTTTTAGTGAAACGCTACATAACAGGAGGTTTAACGAGGAAAAATAGTAGAAAACTATAATTAAGAAGGAGAATGTTTGAGGGAGTTTGGAAAATAAAATTTTAACATGTAAGTATATTGAGAAATAATATGTGGGAATTGATTGAAATAAAATATTTTGAAAACAAATTATATACATCATTTTGAATTGTTGAGAAAGAACAGGGTCAAGCTTATTAGAGAAAGAATAATTAATACCCTTTAATGTGTTCTTGGTAAAAAAAATGGAGATGAAGAATATTATATGAGAAATATGAGGATCTTATTTTAAAATATGAATTTTAAACAAGGATATAGAGAGATCTCAAATAAAAGTATGGTGGAAGGACCTTGGATATTGTGTGGGTGGGGTTTAGGAAGAAGGTGGTTTTGAGATTTGTTATAAGGAAGATTGAGGATAATGGCAATACAAGGTTGTAGGAGGACATCTAGTGTGAGGAGGAAAGATTGAGTAACCTATTTCACAAACTATACAAGAATTTAATAAGTTTAAGAATTTTAAGGAGGTGGGTGAATGGGAAGAAGAAGTTTAAGATGGAAGTTGCGATGAAGGAGTATTTTTTAGTGAAAAAAATCTATTATTGATCTCTTTATAAAAACATTGCCTAATGTCTTAATCCAATTGGAAATTTGTAATGGATGACATTAGTTGAAAGATAGAACATAAGTTTAGAAGTTCAATTTGATTACAAGGTATTGCAAGAAAATCAACCATTGGCCAACAATGATATTTTCTCCTATAGAAAGTGTTGGACAACATCTATCCCATTAAATATAGATACATTTGGATGAAAATTGATTGTTGATTGAAACCCGACTCTTGTGAATTTGAAGAGTAGAAATATATTGTGCATGACTTATATATGCTTATGTGTTTTCTGTAAAAGATATGATGAAACAACAATTCATCTTTTTTTTTCTTTGTAAATTCAAGTTTGTTATAATTGGTTTGGTTTTAAAGTTATACTCTCATTTAAATATAATTTTTCTCAGCACTTGGATCATAGCAACATCATGTTTAGGAACTGTGATATTTTTTTCAGTCTATAATGAATATAATTCACAGTATTTCTTAAGTATATACTAGGTTTATGGTGAAGTGCTTTACTTTTTCTTTTGCTAATTGGATTCAAAAACCTTTATATGATACATCATCCTTATAAATATTCTTTTATATGTACGTTAGGATACATGTATCCTGTTAAGTTTGTATAGTATTTTTTTCAGTTTCTATATGTGATATTCGTTTTTAATTTAATTTCTATAGATAAAAATTTTCAATTTAGTTCTTATAGGCGAAAACAATTGTAAAATAATCTTTAATGTCAATTTTCATACTAACGATGTCAATGATTTTGTCAATGTGGCCAACATAATTCTAACTTGGTTTAGAGATTATGTTCCATAAACCCTGATTAATCAGAGGGATGGTGTTGGTTTTGAGAACAAAACTTCAATGACGGTAGATATGGAATTAGAAGCTAGCAAGATCACCCGCATAAGTAGGAACGCTAATAATTATTGTGGTTGTGAAGGAATAGTAAAGATATACATATTAAGAACCATGCAAAATTCGAGGAGATTCCAAAGATGTTCAAATTATAATGTGAGTGGAAGGTTATGTGATCCAGTAATTTGATCTCAAATGATTTAAAGTTAATGTGAATATATCATTATGTTGGCAGAAAAAAATGGAATTATAATTTGTTTGAATTATTAAATGATGTCATTTCTTATAAAGCTTTAAAGATGTAGAAACAGCAAAGAATGATAGCAAAATTGAGAAAAAAAATTTGAATATACATTAACAATATGAATTTTATGGAAAATAATAGTAGATACACTGTTGATTGCTTTTATTTTCTACTATAAGAAACAAGCAAAAGTGGCTAAAGAAAGTGATGAGCATGTGTCTCCTATAAAAAACAAACAAGCTTTACTGATTTGCATTGTTGATGGCTTGCAAAAGTTGTAGCCAGGAGGAAAATTGTCTTAAAAAAGTTAACATAAAAATATTTTTCTCATTTCACTTTTGCTGCCACATATGCATAGCCCTGATCAAGAACCCAACACCCAACACAAAATCAAAAAATTTGAAGCCAAAGAATGTGAGACAGGTGGGTTGAAATGGATTTTCGGGTTAAACAAATTAATTTTGCGGGCCTTAACGAGTAGTAAACTCGGTCGGATTTGGTTTTTCAAATTTTTCTTTGTCGAAAATCAAACTTGTTCTTAGTATAGGTTTGGTTTAAGACAAATTACAGCCTTAAAATTTAGGCCTAATCTAACTTGTTCTTAGTAAATATAAGTTGAACTTGATTAAGGGTGCGTTCGGATAATGTTTTCTTTTTATAAAATTTATAATATATAATTTTTTAGAAAATTATACTTTTAAAATTTTTAAGAAAGCCGCAAAACCGGTTTTTATGCTTTTGTTTATTTTATTCAAACGTGGAGAAGTTTTTAATTAAATTTTGAAATAATAAAACGCATACAAAGTGGACCTAATTATTTTATGCATACTTTTTTAGTTTGACCTTGAAAAACCAAACAAGCCATCAATCCAACAGAATAAGGCGATGAAATATGATAAGAAAATGTTATTAAACAATCAAGTCTATATTCCATAGTCAAACTTGAACAAGTGAAGTTGAGAGTCAGAGCATGATGCAATATTACATGTCAAATTTAAGTTAGCTCCTTGTCTCAAAACAAGCACTTGAGATTTTATGAGAACAACTACACAAAAATGAATTAAAAGAATGAAAAAATTGAAATTTTGTAATTAAGAGTTTTATTACATTAATCAAATATCTTATTAGACTCCATTCTTCAATATCTTACTCATAACAAACACATTACTAGGGAAATATATAGGATTATTAATACAATATAAAATATTAGTTGCAATTAAAGAGAATACAATCAATATTATTGGAAAACTATTTACCAAATTGATTTTTTTTCAAAGCACATGATTTGGAGAGAAGCAAAAGTAGAGAAAAGCTAGCAGGGTGGCCTAGTGTGATAGTTGCATCCAACGTCAAAAGTTGCAGCTTTTACAAGCAAACCAAAGAGAAGGAAAGGGGTTGAGAAGAAGGGGCTATGATCACTGTCTAGTTCATACACAGTCAATGGTGGCCACCTCTTTATCATGGCTTCTTGTTGTTCTGCCTTCACCACACTGTCTTGCCTTGTCCTTATGTACACCCTTGGTACCTTCTCCACTTCACTACCATCCTCTGTGAACCTTGCACTGGTCAATGCTAGAATTGGCCCTGGCCTCAATAGCATACCTGCTAAGGTTGAATCCTGTGCCACAATGATCAGTGTCATCAGTCACATTACTGTTCAAATATTCATAATTGGTAATATTGGTCCCATGTCTACTCTTCTAGTTTTGATTATTAAAAACAAACTCATCTTAACTTACTCCTTCAGTTTATCTCAACAAAGGAAGATTGCTTAAGTCTTATAAATGATATTCTAGCTATAATCTTAGCCAATATGAAATATTTTAATGCATATTTTCATGACTAGGATGGGACATATGAAGCAGGAAGTTTGGAGAACTGAACATTTTTTAACATCTTAATATTAAGGTTGAATAAGTTCTGATATCATGTTAGAAATAGATTAAATCTAACTCATCGATAAAAGTTAACTTACAAGAAAAGGGTGGTTTGAATCTTGTAAAGAGTTTCCTAACCATATTCTTAACCAACAAGAGATATTCTAACAATGGTTGAGCAATATATAATATAACTAACTAGAATGTTCTCTAATCTCTAAGGATGTTTTTATTTGGATAAATTTTCTTGGTTTTGACCTTTTTCCAAGAATATTGCCATAAAAGGTCCTACAAGTGGCAAAGGCAGAAGATGATAATGACATTGATGGCAAGCAAAAAGTACATGACATGTAGGGTACCCTGGTGCTAAAAGGTCTGAGTAAGTGAACATGGGTTAAACAGTTTTGTAGATAAAGCATGCAAGTCCTTTGTTCCCTCCTTTAATATACCTCATGTGGGCTTAAAGGGTAGATGATTTTGCGTTGAAATTCTCTCTTCACCAAAGCACTGGTTGGAGGCTTATCCTGTCCCAATCCAAATCCTAGCTGGTATACATCCCCAAACTCAGATAGCTCAGGTACACCCTGCTTGACACAAATCAAAATCACTTTCCAAGCTTCATTGTATCTATTATTTACAAGAGGCACAAAAAGTAATTAGCTACTCTATTGGCATGTAAAGCTAGCAATTAGACTCTAATTGTTTTGTTTCTTTTCAATCATTGGAGATATTTAAATGGAGTGAAAAAATTTCTATCATATATACCCACCTCTGGAACACAAAAATAGACCTATGGAACATGCTGTCGGATAATTCATTACAAACCACTCTAGTGAGGAAAAGCAATAAAACAAAAGATTTGACAATGTCATGTCTTCAAACATGAAAATAGGGCTAAGAAAGGTTCTTATAATTATTCATTCAAGAGATTGATGTTTTGGTGTGGGTTTGGATGCCACAAAATTATTAATGATGATAGACACATTCTGAAAGGAAAAGAGGAAACTTCATTTGATTGATTGAAGAAGCTTAGTAGCTTACTATGATTTGCATAAAGAAAATTAGCTTTGTTCTGCATGTTATAGGCTCTTTGAACATTATGTCAATGTTAGATTCCTATTCATTTTTATTAATCAAAATCTAATTACATTTCAACCCCCCCCCCCTCAACAAAAAAAAAATCAATCTCTATGTAATAAGAAATAAATGCACCCCGGGTCAGAATGCATTAGGTGTAAAGGATTCCGTGTATACCAACTTTGTTGACCTTATATTATAAAATTACAACTAGTTTGTTGTCAAACCCTAAAAAATTAGGAGCTGCCTAACTTAAAGTATAGGGAATTAATTCTCTTTAATGTATCACATTAGATTTTTAAGACCGGTTGAAAAGAAATTTAGTTTCAATTGACATAAAAAAATATCTCAAATATATCTCTATTATATAATAAAAAGTTAAAAAAAGACCCACAATTAAGCAAAGGTTAGCTAATAATAAACCTAAAATTAAAAATTATCTCCTAAATAAGGGAAAGAAGAAAGAGAGATAAAATTAAAATAGAAGATAAAAGGGGGAAAACAAAAATTCAATTTTTTTTTCTTTTGGTTAACACATTACCATATTGCTTAACAGCTGCTAGTTTGTTTGTACATGGGACTATACTTTGGAAGAATATGAGAGTTGGTGTGTGCTCCTCAGATTGGTGAAGACAGTTGTCAATCAATTATTTCAACAGAGTATCAAAATCAACCTTGCTGGAACTTGAAGAGTCCAAACATTGGACAACAATGGAATCCCATAAACATCACATCTCATACCAAGTTTATGTTCATATACACTTGACATCAAAGTTAATTATCATAGTACTCCCTCTCCTGTTTGCAAAATATAACTAAAAGGAAGGACACTGGAACATGCATGGCACATTGAATGGTTCAATGTTCAGAAACTCAGATTGAGACATTGAAACAGGAAATGCTGAACAGATTTGGTGAAAAGGACTCACATCTTTTAGATCTTCATCTGTCCAATATCCAAACTTGAGCATAGTTGCTGCCACATACACTGCTAAACGGATCTTCTTGGCAAACTTGTGACAAGCCTGAGTAACACTCAACCCTCCTGCACTGTGCCCCACCAATATCACCTATATAGCAATCACATCACTCAAAGGGTCAGTTGATGTGAGTAATTAAGTGTTTGTTTAGTTCAGCTTAATTTAAATAAATAATCCTTTATTTCTTTCAGTTTTTGAAAGAGTTTTTAAAAAATAACCAATAATTTCTCTAAAATTATGCTGAACCAAACATGTTATAAGTCATTCTAGTTGATCTTAAGTAGTATATAGACAGAGGGGACTAAAAAACCTGTTCATTCTCAGGCAAAGCTGACAAGAACTCCAAGAGTGGCTGATTATAATCACCAAAAGAGAGAACAGAATCAGCATCAGATTGATCAATTCCAGCACTTTTGAGGTCTATGCATGAGACCTTATAGCCAGAATTCTCCATAAGGCACCGGATTTTGTACCAGCACCAACCTCCTCCACTTATGCCATGCACAAGCACAAAGTGCTGCTTCAAGGGAATTGTTCCTCTTGGATCAGCACTTTGAGGCATGGCTTTCTCTGCCTTCACCAACATGGTGCTTGATCCCTCAAGTCTAATTTGCATTCAACTTTGTTATAGTAAGGGAATAAATAGTCTTTATGGGTCATGATGTTTACCTTTTTATTAACTTCCCTTGGTAATCATATTATGGATTATTCAAGAGTTTATGGAGATATACCCCTTTTGGGTTGGGGTCATTTGACTCATTTCCATCCATCTATCATAAGAACTTTGAAAATGTCAACATTGACTACTATGGAAGATAACTTCTTGCATAGCACTGGCGTAGGATGCACTCAGAAGAGGCTTGGACTTGTGATCAAGTGGTTCAAAAAGGACTCCAAATTGTGCATTTTGTGGGATGCTCACATAATAAGAGAAAGTAAAACTATTTAAATAATTTGACATTCCTGCAGAGAAGATTTTGCTTTGGAAATGGAGATTTGTCCTTCAACAAGACAGCAAGAGTTTTATTTTTCTTTAATATATAATACTTATATAATTATTATCTGGATTTGATAGTGGAATTGGTCCTGAGTTGTCCTGTCTGAGTTGTGACACATTAATTTGCATTATAGTAATCATCTATTTATTTCTTAGGATATTGCTGATTTGCTGGCTGACAATATCTTATAAAGGGTTAAAATAGTTTGTATAAAATTTAAAATTTAAGTTTTATTATTTTTATACAATAAAAAAATGATAACAAATAAATAGGAGAAAAATCTACACTAAACTGATATGTAATATATATTAATTTATATACCAATAAATATTATACTATAATGTGATCTAATACTTAATTGTTTCTACATTACATTGTAATGATGTAAAAAATAAAAAATGTTTGCTTTACAGCAATTATCTTGCTGTTATTTTTTTTATTATTATTGCTGTATTTTATCTCTATTATACAAACAACATGACCCATATCAGTTCTTACCAGTCATGTGACATGTGACTTGATATTCTTAAACAAGAATATTTTAAATTAAAAGAAACAATGTTAGTAAAACTAGGAGGAAAAAAAAGGTGAATCTAGAGGTAGCTTTGTTTGGTTAATCTACAAATAGAGTGCACAATGAACTAGAAGGCATTGCCAGACATCACAATAGATGGAATTCTTCAGCATATTGATTGGAAGAAGATAAATGAAGAGAACCTTCACTTCAATTTCGCAACAAAATTTATGACCCCTCAAAAGAAAAATTGAAGAATGATAGCTGAGTCCATTAAGCAAGTTTGTTGCGCATGATTATGAATAGTGGTCAACCTTTAGGCCTCCACGAATTTTGGTGTCACATTATTTGTGAGGAAAAATGGTTGGATGATATAACTAGTTAAATTTTTTTAAAAAAATGTTAAAAAATTTTAAAAAAATTCTAATCATAGATGAAAAATGTAGAGAAAAAGAAGAAAAAAATAAAAATAGAAAAGAGATTATGTGCAGCTCGCATATTGTAAACAAAGTAAATGGAAAAGTGAGATTTCAAGTGGGAGGTTGTTCCTTCACACGTGCTATAAACCTGCACACTTTGTGTTCCTATATGTCAATGTTATGCTAAAAAATATAATTTTTATTAAAAGCATAAATAAATCAGTATTTTAATGATATTAGTTAAAAATTAAAATTAAAAAAATTATTTAATTTATATTATTAATATACCTTTATTATAAATTTTAGTGCATCTATTTTAATATAATTTTAATAATTTTTTACTTTTAATTTTTTAATCAATATTTTAAAAAGATTTATTAGCAAGATATTGACTAGAAATTACTAATAAAAACTCATCATGATTGTGATAAAACCACTAATTAAATTTTCTAAATGTATCTTTTTCTCTCTAATATTATAAATATATCATATTACTTAACAATCTAAGAGAATTTAAATGTGATGAACTGTAGGTGGAATTAAAATATTTTAAAAAAATTTAATGGGTCTTGAGTTAGAAATTAAAAAAATTGTGGTATATTTATCCTCCTAAATGCACTAAAATCTACTGCCAGCATCAAAATCTATTTCATAGTTTACCTTCTCCAAAAATGAAAAAAAATAAAATCATTAAACTATGGAAGAAGAAAGAGAACAAACATCACACTTCACAAGTTATTGCCTATTGGTGTTAGGATGGTAACCAAGCATGGTGAAAGTGGAGAGTACTTCCTTTCTCCTCATTCCCATATCTCAATTTTTCCCTTCATTCATTTCCCTTATCTTCATTTTGGTTGTATTTTTTTCTTCTTGTTTTTCATCTCTTCAAAGGCTGCCATGGGAAAGAATCCCATACTTATATTATTATTTGGCATGATGATTAAGATTTCATAAATTCATTTTTTTTAACGTTTAATTTATATTATTAAAAATGAAAGTATTAACTTTAAAAATAAAAAATTTAATGGAAACAAATTATTAAAAATATAATTACAATTTTTATTTGAAATATAATATATTTAAAAAAAAAACATTAAAGTATATGTATAAGATTATTTTAATTTTTTTTGTGAGATAGGACCTCATGGAGGAGAGTACATGCTTGTTCCCATCCACAAATCTACTCCGGAAATTTTTTTAACGCCACATATCATCACCTCCATAAAAAAAATAAAAAATAAAAAATAAAATTCAACTTCAGAATCTCAAATAAAACAATTCCCACAGAAATCTCTTGCCAACCCTAGTTGATGTTTATGGAGAGGAAATTTCCTTTTTACACGTCAAGTTGTGTTATTGTCAAGGGAGAAGGGGTTAATAAAAGACGGTACAAGTTTTAATGTAGAAAGAAAATAAATAAAAACAAATAAAACGGAGGGAAAAAAAACTGCATAAAGCATTATTAACATCTGTCCAAAATCTGGAAAATTGACAGAAGTTAGAAAAGTAAACAAGATTGGTATTTGACATCAATTATGCAGGTATTAGTGCAATAATTTTCATACTTTTAGTTAATTAATTATATTATAGTTTTACAAATTATTTGTTATTCTTTCAAGACCGTGGCAGTAAATTTTTTTAAATAAGTTTTGTGTAAAAGAAGAAATTAGTAATGCATGAGAATCAAGAACCAATGCATATCCTATAAATCAAATTAGAGCAATATGGAAAAAAATCCTGTCTGCACTTTTTTTTTATGAAAGTTCACTTTTATTTTTTTTAAATTTTTTTTATAGTATATGTTTAAATTTTTATAGAAAAATTAAAACCTAAAAAATGTTATTTCTATTTATTTTGATAACTCACTTTAACTTCGAATTTAGATACAATTAACTATTTTCTCTATTTTTTATTAGTCTATTTTAAAATAAATTACATAAATTACAAAACTTAATTAATTTATTATTTATTTTAAAATCATTTTTTAATTTTCAATATGATTTATACTATTAATTAAAATTACTCCCCCCATCTCATTTTTTTAGTTTTTTAATTTGTCTTAATATATTTATCAAGATCAAGAAAACATCAATTTTTTTTAATAATATTCCTCTTTATTGGTATCTAACCTACTTAAATCAATTCACAACTACATTCTAACTTTTTTTAATAAGATTTTTTTTCAAATAGTTATTTTATCATAATAATTTATATAATTAATAAATTTATCAAAAATATATATTACAATAATATAAATTTCAATCTCTATAAAATGTCAGAATCTGATTTCAATATATCATTTTTAAAATGATAAGTGTAATTTTATTTATTTTTAAAATAAACTATTTTTAATTTTTCATTATTAGTGTATCAAACACTAATTATTTTAAAGATTAAAAATAATCTATTTTAAAATTCAAAAACTGAAATTTTTCTTTTTAAAAATAAGAGACTATAATTAAAATTTAAAAATTTTTAAAAATTAAAAATTTATTTTATCCTATATATTATGACCTTAGAAGATAAATAATATGAGATGAAAAAATGTAAAATATTTTAAAATAGAAAAAATACTAATTTAATTAAAAATATTATAATTAATATTATATTAGGTTTTTAAATTAACATATAAATAAAAAATTCTTCTAAAAATAGATAGATTAAAAGAAAAGAAAAAATAATTATTTAGATTAGGTGAGTTGAAATTTAAGCTGAAGTGGGTGTATCGACCTTGGTGAAGTCAGGTGGGAAGGTGTTGGATTCCTGGGTTTCTGCGCAGTGACCTTGTATAGTCCAAGAGTAATAATACAACCTCAGTGGTCAATTGAACTAATAATGTATTAATACAAAAGCTAGCTGATTGGTGGGTAGAAATGTAAGTAGTACGAGTCGACTCAGGGTTTAAATGTTTAAATTTGTTTTGTTTAAAAATTGTGAGGTTTATGTTTGACTCTATTATCTGTTAAAGATTTTTTTTTTTGTCAAGGTCTGCCTTGATTTAAGGTTTTGTTTAAAAGTCTATATTCCAAAAAAAAAATCAATAAATAAATTTAAAGTTTATATAAATAATTAATTAAAAAAAGTTTGTAAACTTAAAGCTTATAAGATAAAAAGGTCATTAAATAAACCTAAAATATATGTATGTTAATATTATGTAAATAAAATATAAAATAAATATTATATAAATATAATATATTAAAATAAAATATAAATATATAATATATAAATATAAATAGATCTCTAAATAGGTTAAATAGGCTTTTTTATAAGTTTAGGTCTGGTTTGTTTATTTAAAAAAAAAATTTTTACAAGAGTGAGTCTGTCTATTTATTAAATGAGTCGATGTCTATTTATTAAATGAGTCGAATCAACCTAACTAGATTTTAAACGAGGCAAGCATAGATTCTATCGGGTAATCTTATTTATTTCCATCCATATTGATGGCTGCTTTAGTATTATTCTTTTTAGTAGATCACAAGTATTTTTTTATATGATCAAATCCTTATCAAATCAAGCAGGACCACTAAAATATAGTAATGTTGCAAATACCAAGAATTTCCTTTTCTTTTTTTTTTTTTGGTCAAATACCAATAATTTCTTCAAGCAGTCGCTTGGCACAAGTGATGATCATAACTTATTGTTATGGCTCTTTGAGGAATTACATTCAGTGGTAACTCATTCTTATTCCTGATGACAGAATCAAACATCACACAGATCAGTTTTGCTTTCTATCAAATAAAAATAAGTTTTGATTTAAAGTTGAACAAAATTAATTTTGATAAAATTGATGTTGAATGGTTGAACATTTTTTTAAATGTATACATCAATTGATCTAATTCATATATTTCCTTTGTAATATGTATTTTTCTATTAAAAAGTATGAAAATTAAATTTTCAACATTAAAGTAAACAGGTTCTAGATTATCAATTGTGGATGAAGTAGATCTTGAGATGTGTTCCTGCAAGTGAGTGTAGGGAGTAATTATTATGGCAAGGTTTTTTTGTTTTTGTTGATGGGGCCAGGTTGTATTGTTTATTGGATTTTAAAAGACCCTCGGCCCAATAGCTATAGTAACTATAGGTGGCCCAATTTAGAAAGAATGCAGTGTGATTTTAGCCTTACGAGTATAGACATAGACCAACTTGTTTTCCAGACGAACGACAATTCTTTTTCAAATTCCTTCATCCTTGTACTACCAACAAGCTTCTGTGCAATTTCTGTTTCTGTTTGTTTGAGGTCTAGTAATCTTCATTATCAATAATGCAGGGTTATTGGTTTTTATACCCCTAAAAATGAACAGGAATTTCCATGAAACTATGTTTATTTTCTTATTTTTATGAAATTTTTGTATTCGGCAATTAAAATTCTGAAATACATTCTTTTACTTAATTTTAAAAGTTAAAAAATAAATTTCAAAAATTTAATTCTAAAAGGAAAAAAGTACATTCTAAAATAAAACTTTCATAATGTATTTTAGAAAATTTATTTTTAAAATACAAAAAATATATTTTGAAATTAAAATTTTGAAAACCTTTTTTTACATTTCCACGAAGCGATAAAATTGAAAACAAAATCTTTAAAAAATAACATATAATGTGAATAGAAAAAAAAAGTAAAAAAAATACCTACAACGTATTTTTATATTTCATAAATTAGTTTATAAAATATAAAAATATATTTTATAAATTAATTTACAAAATATAAAAATATATATTTTATTAATTAATTTACAAAATGTAAAAATACATTCTACAAATTAATTTATAAAATAAAAAAATTTATATTTTATAAATTAATTTACGAAATATGTTTATCAAAAAATAAATTTAAAAAAATGAAAAGGGTGCAAAAGAAATTCCCAATAATAATAGATTTTGTTTGCATGTGATAATCATATGAAAATTTCTTTTTTGCACCTTTTTTTTTCGTACTTTCATTCCATTTTTTTTTAATTTTATTGTTTAATAAATATATTTTACAAATTAATTTGTTAAATATATATTTTTATATTTTGTAAATTAATTTACGAAATATATTTATATATTTTGTAAATTAATTTGTAGAATATATACTTTTATATTTCGTAAATTAATTTATAAAATATAAAAATATATTCTGTAAAATAATTTATAAAATATAAAAATATATTTCCCAAACTATTATATGAAATGTAAAAATTATATTTCACATATTAATTTATGAAATATATTTTTTTACATTTCAAAAACAAATTATAAAATACATATAAAATAAAATAAAATAAAATGAAAATAACAAAAATTTAAAAAAATATATAAAAAGAAAAAAAACGGTCGTAAAAAAGTAAGGGCCTTGTCATTTTATAATCCATTTAAGAGTTTAAAATCAAACCCAATACATTTTTTCTATACCTCGACCAAAAAATCAGCGTTTAAATTCCTTTGGACCCCAAACAAAAGTTTGAAATCCTTAGTGGTATTATTAAAGTGGAGTGAATTTGAGTTATGAATGAATTTATTTTTCTTGGATTTCACATCCCATTCCGAGTGCATGTGATTAGGTCAAATAGTGAAGTCAAGGAAACTAGTTGAAGAATCTTCTGATTCTGATTCTGAATGAAATGCAAAGTTTAGAGACAGTACAAATAATGCAGTCAAGGCTCCGAAGGAAAGTAAACTGGCAGATTCCGTAGCCCTCAGCAGCTACACCATACTTGAGTATGTCAGTTATATTGGTTATCACGCATTCCAAAGCTATGAGAACCAGTTCACGCTATGATGCTAAGATATCACATAATAAGGTTTAGCATTTTATTGTAACGTGATTTTCTAGATAATTCCCATGCTTAGGTTTTTTATTATAATTTTTTAAAAATTAAGTTTGAAATAATATAATAAAATGTAACTTTTTATTGAATTAAATTTTATTCTAAACATATTTTTTAAAAAATAAATATAAATTATACCATTTTATATTACTTTTAAACAAAATTAATTCTACATTCAGTTCATTCAATTTTAAATTTACGAACAGTCACATAATAATTTATCCTTTTCATGAAGATGTCCGTTTCAACGCTTGTGAAATTTGATTGAATTTTTTTTTATTTAATGTAAAAAGTGACAAAAATTTAATTTCGAATCCTTCATCGTTAGAATTTTGACAAGGGAAGTTAGATTTGACGGAACTCCTCTTCTATGTGTCTTTGGAATGTTTTATAGAGAAATTTGAGATTATTATCTTTAAATAATAAGATTTTTTTTGAAAATATTAAATGCAACAATTTAAATAGCAACGGATAGATGAAAAAATTAAAATGCGATTTAATTTTAAAAAGAAAATGGAACTGTCTATTTTAAATTAAAAATATTGTTTATTTTAAACAAATAATAAAAATATCTATAAAAATATAATTTATATATATATATATAAAAAGAAGAATGAAAATTTAATTCCATAATATCCTTAGAACATTCATTCTAAAATAATTATCTTCAATTAACTTGCATAAATTAATAATAATTTTAAAATAATTAATTTTATCTTTTAAAAAAATAAAAATAAATAGTTTTTTGAATGAATAAATAAATAAATAATAAAATAAATAAATAAATAAACATAATTAATATAAAATTTATTAAATTAATAGATAAAATTAAAATAACTATAAGTATTATGAAAAATTAATTTTAATTTAACAGTTTAATTTCTGTCAATGCACGAAAATTTTAAAATTATGTAATTCTTTTAAAAATAATTGTAAATTAATTAATTTAAATATAAAAAAACTTAAGATACACATTTTTAAATACACCAACCAGTCCCAAATTTAAAAATGAAATTAACAATGCATGGTCTCGTCTAATTCTTTTATATAAAATTAAATTAAATTATTTAAAAAAAATTAGATCAAAGATCATTAAATTATTATAACTCATATATTTTTTATTAAAATATAACATTAATAAAATATTTGGTCTAAATTGTTTTTTTATACAACACTAAATTAAATTATTTATAAAAAACGAATCATGATATAATCATATATATATATATATATATATATATATATATATATATATATATTAATATATTGACATTTATTCCTTTTTTTAAGTTAACAATTATCAGAATTATAAAAAAACATAAACATGCTAAACATAATAATAATAAAAAATAAAATAATGATAACACTAATATTAATAATAGTAAAATAATAACAATAAAATTAATAAATAATAATAATATAAAACAAAATAACAACGTTAAAAGTAGACATTCAATATGATAATAAAATTAATAAAAATATAATAATAAAGTAAAATAATTAATAAAAGTACAACAAAGAGATCAATTGATGAACAAAGAGAATGAAAAGAAAATAAAAAAATTATTTATAAAATACAATACAATAAAAATGAATAATTATGAGTATAACAAATAACAATAAATAAAAAGAAATAATACTATTAATAATGAATAAATAAAAATTAAAAAATAAACAATAAAATATATTAAATAAAAAATACATAATACTCTTGATTGGAAAATAAAATATTTTTAATATTTTATATTAATTTATCTAAACATGGAATTAATATAAATTAAGAATAACATTATATATGTCTTATAAAAAAAATTCTGACGTGTATTATAATTGAAAAAAAATGAACTCTGATATATATGTCGGAAATAATCTAATATATATTATAAATATGAAATAAATTTTATTGTAAATAAGAAAAGAAAAAAAATCTTATATATATTATAAACAAAAATAAATAAATAAATTTTAATATATATATATATAGTAACATGTATTATAAAAAATAAATAAATTAATTAATATATATAATATAAAGAAGAATGAAAGTATTATATTATATTATATTATATTATATATATATATATATATATATTAAAATCCAAAAATAATATTCATTCAATTCTATTCACGTCATTGGATTCCACCATACTTTTTTATTATAATCTTTTGTATCACTAAATTATGAGGACAAAACCAAGGATCAGCCTTGAAAAACGTTAATTAAGTTCATGTTCATATTAAAAGATAAAGGAATAAAATATTGCAAAAAAAATTAGAGTTTTACTTTAGAAAGGATACGCGCAAGGATAAAAAACTAGAATATGATAAGAAATGAGGGTGAAGATAATAATGATAAAAAAAATATATTTAATATTTTTTTAAAAATATTTATGTGGCTAAATAAAATAATTAAAAGATTGTTTTTATGTATATTTTAATTTTTTTATTTTTATCTTTGAATTTTTTTAAAAAAATTAAAATTTATTTTTAAATAAAATTTCTTCTTTCTTTTTAGTTTTTTTTTCAGCTTGTTAATGTATTTTATATTTTTGTTTAGTATTTCAAGATTATTTAGTAATTAAAAAATTAAAGTCAATTTTTTTTTCTTATCCATGTTCAGTGTATTAATTCAATTTGTTATTAATAAGTCTATTTGTGCAATTGTCTAATAAACTAAGATTTTATTCGGATAGTTTCAAGTTTTTATTTTTAAATCAATTTTAAAAATAAAATTTATTTGATAAAAATAATTTTTAATATATTTTTAAAATAGTTTTGATTCAAATTTTAAATAAAAATATGTTTATTAAATATTATTTTTAATTTTAAAATATTTTTATTCTTAAATTTATTCACTCACATCATCCATTAAACCATCAATGTCACCGTTATCCCAACTACAATCACCGCTAGCTATTAAAATGGATTATGGTTTTAGGGTTATGGTTTTAGGATCAGCTCATTTAACCTTAAGTTTTGGTTTTATATTATGTGGCCCACTTAGAAGTAGGAGCTTTTTTAAACCCTTACCTACATGATCCTCAATTTAAAGGGTTTAGTTAGGGCTGGCCAGCCCTAACTCTTGTTTTTTTTTTTTATAATTTGTATTAAAATATAATTTTTAAATTTAAATCCATATAACTTTCAAATTTCATGTTTTGTCTTAATTTTTTTTCTTATTTTTTTTAAATAATCTTCAATATTTTTTATTATACTAAAATATTATTTAATTTTTTTTTAATTTTTTATTTTTCTCTAACTATTTTTTCATTTATCTCTAAATTTTTTTTTCTTTCTCAAAATTTTCTCAACTTTTTTATACTTTTATCTTTTCTTTATTTATTTTTTCTAATATATTTACGTCTCTATATCTAAAATTATCATTTCTCCATATTTTTTCTTTCTCCTTTTTCTAAATTTTATTATTTATTTTAATTTTCATCACTACTTTATTTTAAGAGAGGAAAAAAATTTATAGAAAAAATAAAAATATTTGAAAAAAAAAATGAAACTCGTAGGTAACCAAGCTATTTTGACCTTAACCCACATGACCACATGAGTTAAAGTTGAGTTAGTTTGGATGAGTCAAATTGACAACTCTATCAACTGAAACACTTCTTATCATAGTAATAAAGAAAAAATAACTTCAAATTAAAACGATTTTTAGTCAAAAATTTCATAATTATGTAAGTTTATAAAGTTAAAAAAACTTTACTTAAGCTTATTGATATAACAGAATATGTTGTTAAAGAAAACTCGAGTAAGTGACCACACCTGTATTAGATATAACATTTTGGTTGAAGAAAATTGTTAGAGATGAATTGATGTTATAACATTGGTCATTGTTTCCGTGTAACAAATTTGTTTTGATTCTTCACATACAATTATGTGAGTACTGTTCTTTTAAGATTGTAAATTGTTTTGAACTTGTTGTATATTGCTTATCATTTGTAGTTCTTTGAAGTTTACTTTTCCTAATCTTCACAGAGTGAATGACATGACATCAATTACATTTTTTCTATTTAATACGAATTTTTTTATTTTACTTGAAATGTTTTCATTGATAGAACTAAGATGAACAACTTGGTTCGATTTGCTAGCTGGTTAACTTAAGTCATATAAACTAAAAGTTAATAAATGTAGAATATTTAAAATTTGTAATTTACTAATATATTTTTTATAAAATAGTTGTTTAATTGAAAATTATAAATATAATTATAGTCTATATAAAATATAAATATTTACATTTAAATTATTATTAATAATTAATAAATCAATTAACTAATTTGTATATTGGACATTTTAAATTTATATTTTGTTACCAATTTTAAAATTAAAAATTTTTCTAAACATATAACTTATAATAGTATATATTATGATTAAGTTACGTATTTTATCTATTTTATACAAAAATATTAAAAATTATATAAATTTAATTTATATATAACAAGCTCGTTTATGAACCAAACGAATAGAGTTATATATAGCTCATGTTCAGCTACTGGTTTAGTTAACAAGTTTAATTTTTAGCTCAAGTTCAGCTCATTTGGTTCATGAACTAAGTTCAATAAATTAATTATTGAATAAAGTCACGAACTAATTTCGAGTTGATTCGGTCTATTGTCATCTCTAGTTAGAATCATTCAAAAGCACAAACGTTTATCATTTAATCAGGTAACCTTTTTATTTTTGAACCAAAGTTTGTCGTCAGCAGTTTACTATAATAATAATTTTTTATGTAAGGGTTGACCCATGCGCTAACCCTAGTCCACTTGGTCCTAAGGATTTTTTATATTTAGGGCTTTTTGGCCCTAAGTGCTTTTTAAGCTCTAGCCCATAGGGTTAGAATTTTTTAGGGTACGACTGACCTATTTGACGACTCTCATCGTATTACAACTGTTATTATTGTTATCTTTATTACTATTATAATAATAATAATAATATATTTTTTAATATTTTAAATTAGTTTTATTTTTATTTATCTAATTTTTATATAATAAAAATAAAATAAAAAATATCATTTAATATAAAATTATATTAAATTCATAATATTATAATATAATTTTATCATTTATATAATATTTTTTATATTATAATCACTATACCATTATCATTATCTAGAGAATACTATTTTTACTTTTATCGCTACTAATGGCATAATAATAATAATAATAATAATAATAATAATAATAATAATAATAATAATAATAATAGATTTTATTTTTATTATTTTTAAAAAAATTATTTATCTATTTTTGATAAATTTAAAAATGAATAATTTTGATATATAAAATTTATACTTAATTTATAGTGTTGTAATATAATTTTATATATTATTTTATACAAAATAAATATTAAATAATATAAAAAAATTATAATAATGATATATAAAATTATTTACCTTATATATTGTTTATTAAATAATATAGAAAATATAAAAATATATGATTATATAATATTATTTATAAGATAATCACCATCATCATAATTATTATCACCGTCATAATAGTAATATTTTTTATTTTTATTATTTAAAATTTTTATTATTATTTATCTATTTTTATATATTAATAAATAAATAATATTATTTTATATATAAATTATATTAAATTTATAATATTATAATATAATTTTATGATATATAACTATTTATAATATAATATTATAATATACATTATTTATTGTAAAATAAATATTAAATAATATAAAAATATTATAATAATATCATAAAACTTTTTACGTTAAATACTAATAATTAAATAATATATAAAATATAAATTTATATAATTATATAATATTCTTTATATTAGAACCATACATTATTACTATTATATTATAAATACTATTTTTATTCTTATCGTTATCACAATCATGATATTATAATATTTAATTTATTATTTTTTTAAATTTATATTTTTATTTAATTTAATTTTTTAAATTAATATTTATTTATGTATTTTGTAAATCCATAATAAAGTGACTTAATTTGTTTTTATAATAATTTTTAAAAAATAAAAATTAAAAACATAAACTGATTTTAATTTTTAAAAATTTTAAAACTACAAACTAAAAACCATCTAAAATGGATCTAAATTAACAAATTTTTTCCATCATTCTATCTTGAGTTTACTTATTATATATTTTTGCTATCTTAATTCTGCAAGATTATGCCACCCAAATTATACTACTCATTATTTTATATGTTAAATTTAATATTTATACAAATTTAATAATTTTTTATAAAATATAAAATTTATTAATACAAGTATTAAATTGTTTTATAATATCTTTATAATCATGAATATCAAATTTTAAAAAAATTAAATATTTGCAAGTATGATATTTAAATATTGATATTTAAATAATATATTAGATATTAAAATAAAATTTTATAATAAAATATTTACTAATTTTTATTTTATATAAAATTTAAAATTTATAATCTATCTAATAAAATATTTTAAACCAATAGTTACATTAATAAATTTTATATTCTATTAAAAATTATTAACGATTGAATAAGTGTTAAATTTTAATATATATATATATATATATATATATATATATATATATATATATAATACTACAAATGTAATTTTGACCTTTTTTTCAAAAGTAGTAACGGGACCTTTTCTTATTTATAATAAAAAAAATGAAATGAATAAAATAAAATAAAGTAAATAATATTAATATAGAAATTAAAAATAAATAAATAAATAAAAAGTGTAAAAAATTAAAAATTATGATAAAATATTTATAAATTAAATAAATAATAAAATAAAAAATTAAATTTAATGTCCAAATATTTTCGTTCAATCTTTTAAATTTTTAAAATTTTGATTTTTAGTAAATAAAAAGTAAAAATTAAAAGATGATAATAAAATAAATAAGTAAGAATTTGGTATTTTATTATGAAAAATTAATAATAATATTAATGACAAGGTTAATAATGATAATAATAAGAATAGAGTAAATCAATTTAAAATAGAAAGTTGTAGAAAACTATAAAATAATAAATAAATATAATAAATAATTATAAATAAAAATTATATAATAAGAAAATAAAAATAATAAATAAAATATATTGAAAAAATTTTGTTTTAAAATTTATATTTTTACTAAAATAAATACAACATAACAATTAAAGATAAATGAAGTTCTAAAATTTAACTAGTGATTAAATGAGTAATTTAAAAAGAATTAATGATAATAAAATAAAAATCAATAGAATAAGTAAAATATAACTAGTGAAGATAAATAAAAATTTATGATTAAACTAGTGATTAAAATTAATAATTAAAAAAATGTAGATAAATTAAATAAATATACTTAAATTGAATATTGATAAAATATTTATATAATAAAAAATAGAAATAAATAGATTTTAAAATGTGATACACAAAACTTAATGTTGACAATTCTTTATTTTTGTCTGAATTTTTAAGATTCTTTTATTTATTATTTTATATAACATTTTAATGAAAAATAAAAATTAAAACTAGATAAAAAATAAAAATAAATAAAAATAATTCAATTCTTGAAATATTTTACAAAATTAAAAAAATAGATAAATAAAAATAAAATATAATAAGAAAAATCTATTATTTATAATAAAAAAATTTGTTTGAATAATTTTTGTATTAAAATAGAAATAATTTGAAACAATCTCTATTTAAAAAAATTTAGAATCCTTTTATTATATTAATTGTTTTTTAATTGTTATTTGTGATTCTTTTTATATGTTATTTTTTAAAATAATTATTTTTTTTTATGCATAAATTTTTAAATTCTAAATTATTTTTTTCAAACATAAGATTAAAATAATCAAATTATGATTTGAATAATTTCTTATTTATCGTGAAAGTTAACTCTTTAATATTATATGTAAGATCTAATTAATTATTTTTTAATTTTAATTTGATTAACAACATTAAAATTTTTATTAATTATATTATTTTTTGAAATTATCCATAAAATTAATAAGATATTTTTTTAATTTTTCTCCACCTAATTAATTATTGTATCTTTACTTTTAATTAAAAGTATTTTTGTTAAAAAAAATTAATACAATTTACACTGTTGATGAAAATTTTATAAAATGGACTAAAATAAATTTAGCTTTCAACTCTACTAAAAAAAATTAAAAGAAATACTTCTTATGAATACACACATAATATACAATATCAATCATAATTTTTTAATCATTTCTTATGAATGTTGAGTTATCAACCTTTCATAATGTATGATCTTCTTTATCATTAACTTTAGATTCGTTGGAAATATTTACCATGGAGTCATTGTGAAACTTCATTGGTGATGGATATCCATGGATATCCATGCTTCTTAAAGCACGTGTCAATTGTATGTCCACTCTTATCGTAATACGTGTAAATTTTGAATGTTCCTCAACTTATATTATTTTGAAAATTCCTTCTCCATCCTATTCCTCTTTGTGAATCATTTGTATTAATGAATACCTTTGGATCTTTTGTGTTTCCATAACTATTTTGTCTTTTTTGCTGGAGAGCTATTGAGAAGACTTTGTTCAACATTGGTAGGATTCCATGAGTAGTAGGATATGGGTCTTTAAGTGGATGAAATCACCATTCAATCTTCTCATGAATCACATGACATAGTCTTGCTCCTTATACTTGTGAGATTTCCTCATTGCTACATAATAACATTGTGATGTCAAATTCACCAAGGAATAAGTCGATAATTCTCTAATTCTTCCTATAAACCTTTTTAATTCGATAAAGAAATCAGTCATTGTGAGTATTCCTTACTTGAGAACAAAAAATTATTATTGTAATTCTGCCACTCTCACGAGGTCTCCTTGGTAGAACCATTCCTTTAAATCTCTCCAAGCATCTGTTGCATTTTTTATGTAGAGAATACTCTGTCCAATTGATGGAGAAACAAAGTTTACAATCCATGGATAAATTAGGTTGTTACACCATTCCCAATGTTCATAGCTTGGGTCAAAGGTGGAGGAAACATGAGTTGTGTTGTTGAAAATTTTGTATTTGTTATTTGAGATTAAGGCTCTATTCATCGATCTTTCCCAGACATGGTAATTCCTCCTGTCCAGCAACAATAGCATTAACACAATGGACGAACTTTAATTTGGATGAATGAAGTAAGGAATTTATTGATTCTACGATGGATCCAAGGTAGTTTGGACAATATCTCTTGAATTATTTCCTCTCACCATGGATTATGCGCAACAAAGCTCTGAGTGATACCATCTTGATACAGACACAGAACATTCGAAACCTAATAAAAAAAAAGAGAAAAGGTAGAATAATGAAACTGATATCTTATTTCATTATTAAAAATATTATTATGTGAGTGGGTTATATGGCTATATACACAAGGAAATAAAGTTGGTTATCGGGTCATGTGATTGGATGACTGTTATAATTGATGCATGTGATTAGTTGATCGTTATAATCAAGTACTAGTAGAAGCTTTGCAAGATGCTTTCTAGTTCACATGGGATGTGGGTACAGGATGACTTGTGTGCTCTAACAAATATATAAGCACATGTTAAAAAAGATAAGATATATTATAAATATGCATCTTAAATTTAGGAAGAATAAGTAAAAAAGGACAATAGTATAACTCATGATGATTTAAGCATGAGGTTAGGACACAAACTTGGTTATGTAGAAAGAAGGAATTATAGAATCTTGTTGATAGTTATGTGTAGTTATAGTTTTGGAATAAAATAAACTAATAGTTATGGAATTATAATTTTTTAATAAAGTGAATTAATGGTTCATAACAAGTTGCATTTACTGATGCTGAAAATAATGAAAGAAGCAATGAAGGAAACATTTTCTTTGCTTGCCAAAAGGAATTTAAAGAGGAGAAAAGTTTATGGTACTTGGATAGCAGTTGTAGTAATCATATGATGGGAAATAAAGATGCTTTTGTTGGCATAGATTCTTTATTTAGATCAAAAGTTAAATTGAGCAATGGAGAGTTTGTTAAATTTGAAGGCAAAGGAATTATTGGAGTTATAACAAAGCAAGGTAACAAAAAATTTAAGACGTTTGTTGAGAAGCAAAGTGGTAGGTTCATAAAAATTTTGAGAAATGATAAGAGAAATGAGTACACCTCTAATCAATTTGAAAAATTTTATGAAGATGAAGGAGTGTAAAGACACTTGACTGTTAGTTATACACCTTAACAAAATGGAGAGTCAGAAAGGAAGAACTAGACCATGATGGAGATGGTTAAGTCCATGATGTTCGAGAAAAGGATACCAAAAGAATTTTGGCCCAAAGCAGTAAACACAATATACCTGTTGAATAGATGTCTAACAAAATCCGTGTGGAATAGGACACCATTTGAAGCTCTAAGTGGAAGGAAACATTTGGTGAACCACCTTAAAATTTTTGGATGTGTTTGTTATGTTCAAATTCCAAAGAAGAAAAGGACAAAGACTGAAGAAACGAGTGAGAAGTGCATCTTTATTGGATATAGTTATATGTCAAAATGCTATAGACTCTACAACATGAAAACCATGAAGGTGACGGTAAGTTGTGATGTTGTGTTTGATGAGAAAGCTTCTTAGAGTTGGCAAGAAAAGAAGATTGAGCATGAAACTATCTTAGTTCCAATTTTACAACAAAATGTAACAACTAAAAATGAGTAATCAACCCCTTCAACACCAAGCTCTCCATCCTTAACATCAAGTTCTTCCCCATCATCTCGAGACTCAACTCCAGTAAAAGTAAAAAGTTTAATTAATATCTATTCTAGCTGCAACTATTGCATGATAGAGTCAGGAATTTTTGAAGAAGTAATCAGAGAAGATGCTTCGAGGAATGCTATGTAAGAAGAGGTAAATGAAATTGAGAAGAACAAAACATGGAAGCTAGTTGAAAAGCCAAATGACAAAGAAATTATTGGTGTTATGCGGGTGTACAAAGTGAAACATAATCCGGATAGTTTAGTCCAAAGAACCAAGGCTAGATTGATGGTGAAAGGGTACGACGAATAGCCTGGAGTAGATTACAACGAGATTTTTGCACCTGTTGCTTGATTGGATACTATTAGAGCCATTATTGTATTGGTTGCTAAAAACGTTGGAATTTATACCAACTTGATGTAAAATCTGCATTCTTGAATGGAGAATTGAAGGAAGAAGTTAATATGCAACAACCCAAGGCTTTGTGATTAAAGGCTAAGAGGAAAATGTGTACAAATTGAAGAAATCTCTCTATGGGTTCAAACAGACCTCTAGAGCACGGTATAGTGAGATTGATAGCCACTTCATAGAGAAAGGATTTCAGAAAAGAAAAAATGAGTCTACTTTGTATGTCAAGCATCAAGATAAGGTTGATATCTTTATTGCAGCTCTTTATATTGATGATTTAGTTGATACAAGAAATAAAAAAAGGATGATTGAAGATGCTAAAATGGATATGATAAATATGAGATGATTGATCTTGGTTTGTTGTATTATTTTCTTAGTATTAAAATTTATCAAGAGGAGTTTGGTGTGTTTATTTGTCAAAAAAAAATATGTTGAAATTTTTTTGCATAAGTTTGGAATTCTTAGTTGTATACATGTTGATACTCCCTTGGTGGTGAATGAAAAGTTTAGCAAAGAAGATGATGGAAGATTGATAGATGCAAGTGTTTATATAAGTTTGATTGAAAACTTATTTTATCTTACTTCTACAAGGTCTGATTTGATGTATGTTGCTACTTTACTCTAAAGATTCATGAATAATCCAAGTCATTTACATCTTGGAGTAGCATAAAGAGTGTTTAGGTATGTTATAGGCATGATGAAGTACGAAATTAGATTTGAAAAAATTTCACAGTTAAAGTTAAAAGGCTTTTATGATAGTGATTGGGAAAAAAATGTTGATGATATAAAAAGTACTTCAGGTTATATATTTTCTCTTGGTTCTGGTTCAATTTCTTGGTGTTAAAAAAAAAGAATTAGTGATGCAATCTTCAATAGAAGCAGAGCTTCTAGTAGCTAGATTGGCTACTTAGTAAACATGTTGGCTGAGAAAAATTATGGAAAATATTGGAGAAAAATAAAAGGAGAGTATACAACTTTATTGTGATAATAAATCTACTATTTCTATGGCGAAAAATTCAATCTTTCATAGTTGAACCAGACATATCAATATAAAATACCATTTCATAAGAGAGGTAATTGAAGAAGGTAAGATAAAACTTGTATTTTGAAGTTCACAAGAATAACTAGGCGACATTTTTACTAAAGCACGTTAAGAGAAAAATTTCAACAAACTAGAGAAGCATTGGAAGTGAAGGAACATGACATTAAAGGAAAATATATTGATAATAATGTGTAGTTATGATTTTGAAATAAAATAAATTAATAGTTATGAAGCTATAATTTTGTAATAAAGCAAATTAGTGGTTTATAATATTTGTAGAGTTGTTACATATAACTCT
This sequence comes from Canavalia gladiata, assembly GCA_037954105.1. NCBI lineage: Eukaryota > Viridiplantae > Streptophyta > Magnoliopsida > Fabales > Fabaceae > Canavalia > Canavalia gladiata. The sequence goes on along the minus strand of CM075664.1, from coordinate 37,607,306 downwards.
TGATCTTTTAGAATTATTTTGTGCAACCTTTAGTTTCCTAAAATTAGCTTGTAGTAATTATTTCATTTATAAATTGATATATTTGTATTACGTATGATTATAATAAATATATATAAAAATAAAAAAAATTACTTCTTTTTTCTACATATATATATTTTTTCTTTTAAAATATCACCAACAAATCTTATAACAAAAATATCATTTTCATTAAGTAAATCTAACGTTTAAGTAGAAAATAATACAATATTATTTCAAATAAAAAATAATACAATATTGTTTTAAATATCATATGTAAGGATATTCTTTATATAATGCACTTAGACATTTGCGTGTAAAAATAATTTGGTGGTATACAATAATTTGTCAAAATCAATTAGTAATGAATTACATGAAATTACTAAAACTTCAGTCTCTGACTTAAATTTCAATTCAACCACTAAATAATTTTATTTTACAAATTGAATACTTTAATCATTATCTAAATAAACTTGATTGCTATTTTTGATAATTTTATTTTATTAAAAGTTAAATTTTTAACCTAAATCGTAATATGTTACTAGTTAAATTATTAATTTATAAATTTAAAATAATTATAATTTTGATACATAATAGTATTTAATTAATTAAAATAAAATTTGATTTTTAATTCGATCATAAATATTTTTTAAATTTAAATTGTTTATTATGTCACACACTATTTTATTTTTAATTTATTATATTATTGTATCATTAATTTAATTACCACGTGTAAATTTGATAAGATGAATTGTTACTTTTATCTATAATCAATTATACTATGTAGTTGTTAATTTGATTACTAAATAATCATTCTCAACGTAAATATAATAATTCTTTTATAATTAAATTAATGATAAATTTATTTGGCCATTAATTAATTTATATATATATTTATTTATTTTTTATACATCCATCCAAATTTATTTACATTTATAAAAATTTAACAAAAAAGTTAAATATTAAATAAATACATTTCATTAATAAATGAAAATGAACTACATTACATAAAACATAAAATAAATAACATAAATATAAAAATCTCAAACCTTAAATCAAAGTAACAAATAAAAGTATTGAAATTATAAATATAGAATTTTAAACTCTAATCATGAATAAAAAGTATCTAAAGTACTTTAGGAAGTTTAGAATAAACTAAAAAGTAAAAAATCAAACATTATGGTCAATGAAAGGAGATTTATTGGTATTATAATGATCATCAAAGGAGGGAACATTAGCTAGTACATCTTGAGTGAGGTGGTTACCAAGCTAAATGATAGGACAAAATGCTAAATGTAAGACAAGTTATTTCATAACGATAATATTCTGAATTAACTTAGAAGACTATTTATGAAACTCAAAAGATACGATCTACAACTTTGATTTAGTCTTATCAAATTTAAAATACTTGCTCTTATACTCAAATTTTGTTTGTCATAACTTTTCATTAAGGTTAACAATGATTTGCTAATAATTGATTGAGTCAATAATAAGATCAGATTGGATATAACAAATAGATTATAAACCCATCATTCAATAGTTCTTTTGGATTAGAAATGACAATAAGACGAGTTAGGGGTGAGTTTCATGTTTCTCGTCAGAGTTAGAAAATCAACCTTATCCCTATCCCGAGCAAGATCAGGAAAACTTGTCGTGCACTAATCCATGTTTTTTATATTTATATTTTAATTTTTTGTAATTTATTAAATTTTTATATATTTTAAATTATATATTTTGTTAATTTTATATAATGTTTCTATAAAAATAAGGATATTTTAATAATTTTATATAACGAAGCGAGTACCAGTGTCCCTACATCTGTCTATGCCCCCACTTTTAAAAATTAAATTTTATCCTAACCTATCCCTGTTCCCGATCAACTCAAGCTTTTACCGTCAAAATTGGAATAGAATGATACGAGCATGAGTTTTTTTGCCACCTTAATTAGGATGATGAAGACACAAAATATCCATATGATCATAACTTTGAGTGTAATTAGTAAAGTATTAGAAGAATAAAACTAGCTTTGATACATCACTATAACATTAGAAAATAAAATATATTTTTAGCAAACAAAAAGAAAAAAAAGAAAAAGAGAAAACCATAAATTAAAGAAAAAAAAGGATAAAAAGAGAAACCTCAAAATAAATGAGAACAAATTGGGATTAATTCTTAAGCTATAAATTATTTATTTCATATTACTAGAGAAGTTTAATAATCAAACAAATGTTCAATGTTCAATAAATAAATAAAAATAGAAAGAAAAAAGAAAAAAATTAACTAACCTTAGTGTAGAAGACACATTTTAAAACTTAACGAATTAAGAATATAGTTTATGACAATGCAATCCAACTTTGAATCTTGTAAATTAATGAACTTAGAATTCAAATACTAAAGCATCATTAATATTTAACATGTTTTACATAAATTATATAGATAAGTGATCGTTAGAGAGTATAATTTAAAAAACACTTAGATAAAATAAACACTTAATAAAAATCAATGATTAACAAATAAATGATTAAACATTTAATATTTTAAATAATTAAGTACTTGAATTGAAAGATTGATTGAAATCGATAATGAAGTAGAGTGAAGTCATGAATTGAGAGAGAAAGTGAGTAAGACTAAATAATAGCGAAATCAAAATGAAAAGATCAAACTTGTATCTAAACTTGTGTAACCTATTGATAAATTTTGGAATCTAAGATTTTTATGATTCACTTAAATATGTCATTTAAAAAAATTTATTTATATCACCAGATTTTCATCATTTTTCAAGTAAATCACATTGACTTGAAAAATAATGCAATTAAAGAGGAGAAAAAAATTTATTCCATACACATAATTTTTTCCTTACCGTTTGCATTTCTACTTTGTAATGATAATAATAGTATGTGTCTATATAATTGTAATTATATTTTTTAATTGTTATAACATTAAAAATATCCATTATTGGTTAAAATAATGGTCAAATAAAAACGGTGTCCATTATTTAATTTTGAACTAATATCCTAACATAAGAAGGTTGGCAATGTAATCATAGTAAGTAGATAATAGAAGGTTTAAAATAAAAATTTATCAAGTAAGGAATCAAATCAAGTTTTTGATAATAAATTTTGCACATTTCATGATATTATTATGACAACTATGGTAGCTAACAAGTAGAAGAATATGAAAATACATATAAACTTGTCATTTTAATATATCATGTTTTTCATAAACTATAACTCAACATACCATTCATGGTGAAGGACATCCAAGTGTAGGGAACCGAGTATTCATATGTTGAATATGTATAAAGAATACGAGAAATGATTTTAAGGAGTTTACTTTATTTTTCCAATTTCCTTTACCATGTGTTTTACAATATGCCTTATCAGAATTAATTTTAAAAACCTTTTCCTTAAATCAAAATTTCTAGATCATTAAAATTTTCTTGTATAAAAAATTTGAAGTCATAGAAAAATTTAATAAGAAATTAAAGTAGACTATCTTATTTCATGTAATTAAAGATGGAGGTTCATCGACAATAGTGGAACAAATTCACTGAAGTGATGATAGTGTTTATGGTGGTTTTTGTCTCCATAGCAACCTAATGGTATTGAGTTTTGGATGGTAGTGTTTTTGGGAGAAGGTGACAATGATTGTGTGATAATTTTCATTTGCAACTAGGGTTGAAAGTGAAAGTTGAATCAAGTTGTGCTTAACTCAACTTAACTCAACAAAAGTTTATTCAGCTCGAAATTGACTCGAGTTCGGTATGAGTATTTTTTTTAATTTCGCTTGACTCAATTGAAGCGTATGAACAACTCATTTTGGTTTGTTAACTTGTTAGCTCAAATCATGTAAATCAAAAATTAAAATAACTTAAATCCTAGACATTTAAAATTTATAATTTACTTATATTTTTTAGATAAATAATTATCTAATTAAAAAATATAAATGTAATTATAATCTATATAAAATAAATATTTATATTTAAATTATTATAAATAATTAAAAAATTAAATAACTAGTTTGTATGATGGATAATTCAACTTATTTAATTATTATTTAAATCTCAAACTAACTTTAAATTGGTTTTATTCATAATCTAAACAAATATCAATATTTTTATTTCTCTCTATCTTTGTTTTTAAAAGTCAAATTATCCATTTCAATCTTGATTAATTTAAATTTTTCTTATTACACTTAAAAGCAGGATAAAGATGAAAATTTTTGCCATTCATAATTCTACACGTTGATTTTAATTTAAAACTTAAAAAATAAATACATAATTTTAATGATAAGTCTTTATTTGATGATACATCATGATCATAATGATAAAAATTAATTTTATTTTTATTTAATATTATAATAATATATGTAACAAAAATGATATATAAAAAAAGAAAAAATTAATAAATAAAACAAATATGTAAAAAGAAAATAAATATAAAATCTAATTTTGGGATAAAAACTGAACGAATAAATGTAAGTCATTAATAAAAAATAACTAATATATATAATATGGTTTTGATCACTCAAAATTTTGAATTAATTTTTACATTTTTTTAACTATCAACATAATCATTAAAAAAAACTGTTATAGCATCTAATTTAAATCTACAACCAATTTAATAATTACGTTCTTTTTATTTGTTTTTCAACCAGTTATTTAATCACTAATTTAGCTGTAAAAATTAAATTAACTTTGTTGATCATTGGTTTCATCGATTGTTAAGTTAATCTCTATCTATAACTAACATAAATTAATTATAAAATTTGGTTGCTAAACCTAATATTTTTTGGCTGTCAGAGAGTGACAACGCGTGGTGGGGCTTCCCTCCCAAAACAATTTTGTACAATATATATATATATATATATATATATATATATAGTTATATAATTTAGTAACATACTTGTGTATATCAATAACATCAACATAATTAATACTTAGCTAGGTTGTTTAATTATATTAATTATAAAAAAATTATATCTATTTGGATAATATTTTTTTAAAAATAATCTCTAGAAATTAATTAAATATAACTTCTATGTACATTAAAAAATATAATCATATTTATTGAAGTTTATTTTTATCCCTCCCTTGTCTAATTTCTGAATCCGTCTCTTGTAAAAAACCATGCGCATTTTTCTTAAACAAAAAGGATCAAATACCATTTAGGAATAAAGTGTAAGATGAAGAGAAAACTAAGATGTGTACCGGCCAACATAAATACTCTTAATATTCCATTGACTTTGATCTAGCCTTCTAGAAAATGCTAATATTGTGAAAGGCATCAACTTTCAATTATTGAATACTTAAATTAAAATAACATCCCTAAGTTTTCAAGAGCTTATGAAGATAAAATAATATAATAAATTCTCTAGATTCATTTCTACCACATTTGATTTTTCTTCTTTTTTTTTCCCTCGTCTGAGAGGGTTCAAACTCCTCTGCTTTAAAATTTTGGATCAATTTCCGCTACGATGCATGAGTAGTGAATACAAAATTTGAGATCAAATATCACATATATTTATTAATTAAAAGAGTTTAAAAAAGGTAAGATTACTTGTTATTTTGCAAATAAAAAATATACACATAATCATGGACTAAGAAAAGAGAAAAGCAAAAGATGAAAGAAAAAAAAAAACGCAGTTGAAAAGCAAACGCTATACTGTTTGACTGATAAAGCAAACAAGAAAATATTGATATTTCCATGTATTTGGTACGGAGAAATAGTAATTGACCATATTATCATCCTTATGTGTAATTTTTTTTAAAGAATAGAAAAGTTAATAAGAACGAAAAATTGGAAAACATAAAAAAAATATGCATGATTAAAAAAATACTAAACACAACTTTGCATTAAAAAATTATACACAATCGACGTAAGTATATTTTATTTAAGGAATTTCAACTTTCTAGCGCTTTAGTTTTACTTAGTTTTGGATTCAATTTAACAAAAGTGCAGCTAATTGAATTTTTTTTCAGTATCAATTAAATTAATTATAACTGTTAAATTAATGTTTAATAGTCTATATTTTAAATTAATATTTTAATTATAAAAAATTTAAATAATCATATATTATGAAATCTTTATTTAATGGTTGTAATTTATTAAATTGGATAATAAAAAAGATTTATTTCCAACCAATTGTATACGATTATTGGACCGTACGAATCCATTATTTAGAATTAGAATAATTTTAGAGTATTTTAATATGGTATCCGTTTAAAAATGTTTATTTATTTATTAATTAATATTTATAGTAAATATAATTTTTAAAATAATTATAATGAATATTAATAATTTATAATTAAATAATAATATAAAAATTTATATTTCAAAAAAATATTTCTTTGAATTATAAAACATTAACAAATTTTTTTTAAAATGAATTAAACTAAAACACATAGCTATACTAAATACATTTCTAAGCATTACCTCAAGCTCATTAGTAGTAAAACATTATCTCTTTGGAAGACAACTTAATTAAAAAACTTCACTTCATTACGTAATTAAATTTAATATATTAAAATTTTTAATAATTTAAAAAATAAATTATAAAATAAGTACTATATTCTCAATCTGGCATAATTTCTTATATATAGTTAAAAAAGTGACTCGAGAAAATGAATTGCTGGTTTACGTCTTTATATTTAAAAAAATTGGTTTTATCCAAAAGAAAGTCCTAATAATAAAAGCTTACAATATTTATAAACTAATGTTGATATTAAAAAAGTGTGAAGTGAAGAAAGAAAGAAACTCATATGTTAGAGAAGTTGGAAAATGTGATTAATTTAATAATGGGTAGAAGCCTAGAAGGACAGGTGTCATAGGGAAGCTGCTCAAAGACTAAGTCAGACACAGCCTTCAATTCTTTTCCACTTTTGTTATTTTCTGTACAATAATCACTCTCTATCTTAGCCTCTAATTTTCTTGCTGCTTTCTGCATCAAAATAAATTGAAATATTTTATAGTAATTTTTATAATTTATTTTTCTATTTTTTATTATATCATTATTTTATCAATATTTTTTATTTATAAAAAATATAAAACTTTTTCTGAGAAGCAAATCATAAATAAAATTCTCTATTTCACCCTTAATTTTAACTCCGGTTCGATTCAATACTAATACTTTTACTCATAACTAGTCTTAAGGTGTTAATTAAAAAATGAAATATTTTTTTTTGTAAAAATATAATTAACATATCTTTTATGACTTCTAACGCAGTTTCAGTTTGATTTTTAATTAAAATTATTTATATATTAATTATTATATTAATACCCTTGAAATACTAAATAATAGAATTCATTTTTTATTATCATTTTTTAGTATTTAGATAATAAATAAACAAATAATCAAGATAAAAATTATACAAAATATAAACAAAAATATATTAAAATATTATATTATCTTTTTAGTAAAATTTTTCGATTTTTAATAATTTAGCGATTGTCCTAAGTACAAAATCATGTAGTAAATGAAAAGTAATAAAAGTAAAGTATGATGGGTGAGGTGGATGAATCAGTTTGTAAAATGGAGTCCAGCAATGGAGAGGGCACTGATTTTGATATTACTATTTCAGAATCTTCCATCCATTGGAAAACACAACATGAAATCTCTCATACCGTGTTATTAGTATTATCGATTTTTTTTAATGTGTATTTAACAATATAATAAATATATATATACATTAAATATTATAATATTTAATATTAATATATTAAATGTTATAATATAAATATTATTTTTAATAAAATTTATTATTTATTAATTTTATATTTTTAATTATAAATTAAAAATAATTTTAAATATTTATAATTTTTAATTATTAAATTAAAAATATTAATATTTGTATATTTTCAAGATAATAAATAGATAAAAAATTTATTTAATATTTATTTTTTATTATTTTTATAAAAATTAGAAAATAAAAATATTAGCGATACATGTCTTTAAATTTATTTTTTAACATATTTTTTATAATGAATTTGTTCTTAAAAAAATTTAAAAAGTTATAATTACTTCTTAAAAATTAATTTAATTTTTTTAAAAAAACAAACCAACCACAAGAATTATGTTAAACAATGTGTTGCTGTCCTTTTTTGAAAATAAAATTCATCTTAGTTTTTTTATGTTTTAAATTACAATATTTGCTACATTAATTATTTTTATAAAATATTATTAATTAATTAAAAAATATTATTAGATAAAAATAAAATAATTAATTATAGAAAAATTTAAAAATATATCTTAAAGGATAATTTTAAATAATTATATACATTACTAACAGTTAACATTTTTACTAAATTTCTTAATTTTAATAAAAAAATTAATTAGACTTATAATACAGAATGAAATAAAATATTATGTATATAATAATTTTAATATAAGTGAAAAATATTAATTAATTATTTTACCTAGATAAAATGAAGTTAAAGAACATATCAAGATACAATGATAAAATAATAAAAAAATTAAAACTGTTGTGGGGGCAACTTTTCCCATAATGCTTTGAATGGGTCCAAATGAAAAGTAATTTATTAAAAAAACAAAATTACTTCAATAATTTATACCTTTAAAAAAACAATATCCACCAAAAATAGTAATTACTCCCAAGAAAAAACTAATAAGCAATTCCTTTGTCTAGAATAAAACAATATTATCATTAAATTAAAGGAAGCTAAGAATTGGCTTCATTTTGACTTAGTGTATAAGTGCTCTTAACTCCAAACCAAATGATTTTAATAAATGATAAGAAAACCTAATCCTGAATGGAAGATGAATAAAAGTCAAACGATGGGACCCACAGTGCCACGTAAACAGTTAGAGGTTGGTTACGCTTTAAATGAGAAGAGCGCCGACTCTGAAAGAAAAACCCATTCAACTGTTCTCTCTTTCACTTTCTCTTTTCCTACTTTTCCAACTCTCACAACACATTTTCACAACTCAACAAATTAACTTACAAAACAACAACACCATAAACACGCAACTACACAGAACATGGAATTAAAATCTGAGCTTGTAGTTACACAACACAAGATCGATTCTTTGTTTCTGGGTCAAATTCAGAAGAGTTGACCAAAGAAACAAATAGAGAAAGAAACTCTGTGTATGTGTATGTGTGTGTCTCTCTCTCATATTCTGTCACAAAAGCTTTGCGGAAAAGAAAAGATTTCTCATTCCCCACTTTCCCGCCAGGTTCGTTTTATTCATTCATTCATTCACCTACGTACTATATACCAACCCATCATAATCTTCTTTTTCAGTTTCTTTAAATTTCTCACCTTTTTTTTATTCTCTTATCTTTATCTCTTTCTCTCGATCTACCTTCATTTTCTGATCCCATCTAGCCTCCCATCTGACCCTGTTGTGGCCTTATACATAGCGGTTACCCAATTCTTCCGGTGAATCTTTCTGTTCTATTTCTTCTTCTCTTGTTTTTTAAAAAATTAAAAAAACGTTTTTTTGGAAAAATTGAAAATGGGTTTTCCTTTTTCTTTGTGGGTTTGCGTATTATGATATGTTATTTCTTTTGAAGGATTTTTTATATAATGGGTGCGGAAGTTGATGTTTTTCATTCGTTGCGTTGGGCTTCTCTTTTGTTTTGTTAAAATTGAGTGAATGCTACAAATTTCACTTTGAATTCAGCTTATTTTTTTTAGATTATTCAAAACATTTGACATATATGCCAACAAAATCCATTTTCTTCTCTGTTTTTTTCCTTTCCTTTTTTTTTTTTAATTTAATTTTGGTTTTTGTCATTTTTAGACGTGAAGAGTTAATTGCCCTTACGTCATAACCGTGTGCCCCTGCCACTGATTAGAAAATAAGATAAATGGTAAATAGTTTCTCAGATTGCTGGTTAAAAATGAGTTTTTTGAGTTTTTAAATACTGTGAGATCTCTTGATTAATGTGGTCTATAGATAGGGAACTATCATAGAAGAGCATGTAGTGGATAGAGACTGAGAATTATGGAATTATGGACAAGCTTCCAAAATTTGGATGATGGTCCTTTCAAGGAGTATTTCCTGTTACGGGAAATATTTATTTCGGTAGTTGAGAGTATGTATTGAATATTGATGTCTGGTTTCTGCTAAATTTAAGTTGGTAGTGTTTGCTGATTCAAGATCCATAAAGTTACTTTGTTAAAACTTACTAAATTTGAACAAAAGGTTTTTATTATTTGTTTTTTTTGTTGATTTGCTGCATCTTGCAGTTTCTTAGTGCTGTTTCATTTTCTTAAATGCCATACCCTTTTTTCTTTTTTTAACATAATTAAGGAGCCAATTAGTTTCGAGAATCCGAGCTAAACTTCAATCTTATTTGATGCAGACAGGGAAAGCTTGAGAGAGGTTTGTTCTTTTTTCTTTTGGAAGGGTCCAGCCAGAATGCTGTGAGTGAATTTTCTATTTCACTTTGAGATCTGCTGTGCAAAATCCGTTGCCAGTATCCAATCTTGGAACGTAATTTATTGCAAATTTGGAGTAAGATGTCTGACAAATTGGCTTCCAAACCTCGATTAGTATTATGTCCTAAATGCCGTCAACTTCTTCAGGAATCTCCAGATTATGATGTATACAAGTGTGGAGGATGTGGCACAACACTTCAAGGTTAAAATTTTCATTGCTGTATATGTTTCTTTGCTTTTGGGGTTTTATTCTCATGGGAAACTTGATGGAGTTAAAATTTTCATCTGTGAAGTTTATGACTGTCGCACTTGCTGAGCTCTAACATATTGTGCTTGAGTTGTTATTTTCTTGTGAACTTACTCAAACCAAAAGAATTTTTTGATGTGATTTATTCTCTTAGATTGATTGATATAAAAGTCTTGCTAGAATAAATTATTCCCCACTTTGTGAAGCAAACATTGTTGCTCCATTCTATTGCCTGCCTCTTGCATGCGTATTAATTTTTTATGAAATATTAGTTTACAAATTAGGTAACTGATTCTATACCTGTATCTCTTGTAGTTGTTAATATGATACTGAAATCATTTCATTACTCCTTGCACAGCTAAGAGACGAAGAAGTAGGGCTGTGAACTTAGAATCCAGTACACATGAAACTGATGCAGACCCTAGAAATGCGTTGGATCCTAAAGCTGGTGATAAACAACACAGCAATGGAGAGAAGCTAGTTAATCATCAGGAGAATGGTTTCAGGGAGAAGACAACTAGTTCTTCCTCAGGAGAATGTTCTTTGGATGGAAATGACAGAAGGGTTCAAATTGAAAATGGTGAATGCAACAAAGAGCAGCTAGTCGCTTCTCAGGAGAATGGTTTGAGGGAAAAAGCAAGCAGTTCTTCCTCAGGAGAATGTTCTTTGAATGGAAATGGTGGAAAGGATCAAATAGAAAATGGTGAATGCGATGGAGAGAAGCTAGTTACTTCTCAGGAGAATGGTTCGAGGGAAAAAACAACGCCTAATTCTTCCTCGGGAGAATGTTCTTTGGATGGAAATGGTGGAATGGATCAAATTCAAAATGGTGAATGCAATGGAGAGCAGCCAGTCGCTTCACAGGAGAATGGTTTGAGGGCAAGAGCAACTATTTCTACCCCAGGAGAATGTTCTTTGAATGGTAATGGTGTAAGGGATCAAATTGAAAATGGTGAATGCAATGGGGAGAAACCAGTTATTTCTCAGGAGAGTGATTTGAGGGCAAAAGCGTCTAGTTCTTTCCCAGGAGAACTTTCTTTGAATGGAAATGGTGGAAGAAATCAAATTAAAAATGGTGAAGGCAGTGGAGAGCAGCTGGTTACCTCTCAGGAGAATGGCTTGAGGACAAAGGCAAAAAGCTCTTCCCCAGAACATTCTCTGAATGGTAATGGTGGAAGGGGTCAAATTGAAAATGGTGAATTCAATGGAGAGCAGCTAGTTATTTCTCAGGAGAATAGTCTGGTGGCAAAGGCAACTAGTTCTTCCTCAGCCGAATTTTCTTCTATAGGAAATGGAGGAAGGGATCAAATTGAAAATGATGGTGAATGCAATGGAGAACACCAGGGGCAGTTTAATTTATCAGATGAAGAACCGAAAAACAAGATGGATATCTATAAGTTATCAGATATGAGAAAGCATACAGTATCCAACAATAGTTGTTCTGATGAGCTAACTTGCTTTGAGGACATGACCTCAGCAGAATTGATGGCTGAGAATTCAGTGGAAGATGCAAATAATACAAATCCGCAACTAGAAGGAGAAGAGCTAGGTAATGGAAATGTGCCATTAGAAGGAAAGGGGGAGCAGTTAATTAGTGCATTGGATAAAGAAGATGCCAATGATGAGAAATCAACTCTAGTAGGGGTAAAGTCTGAAGTAGACATTGCCAGAAATGATTTATATGTAGAAGAGTTAAATAAAGGAAACTTGTTACTAGAAGAAGAAGAACAAGAGTTAATTTCCAGATCGGATAGACAAGAAGTCTATACTGACAAATCAGCTCCAGTTGGTGCAAACTCTAAAGTGGATATTAATGAAAGCAATAAAGCAGGATCAGAAGAATTACATATTGAAAACTTGTTATCAGAGGTAACGGAAGAGAAGTTGAATGTTTGCGCATCAGACGGTGAAGATCCTATTCATTACCAATCAGCTCTAGGGGGTGCACAATCTGAAGTGGACATTACACGAAATGCATCTACTGCCAAAAGGTCTTGCACGAAAGAAGGAAGCATTTCATGTGCTTATCCTTGTAAACTTGAAGAAGGTACATCCGGTAATCAAGTATCTTCCAAAAATATTCACCATAGCTTTGACCGTGTAAGGTCTTTTGATACATTTGATAACACAGATGTAATTAATCACAGTTCAGAAATTAGTGGTGCTCTGAGAGAATTGTCTAACTCCACTCCCACTCGAAGCTTTCATGCTTATGATGGCAGTATCTCTTCAAATGATGGGGTGGATGAGCGGTTCCCTGGTCAATATTTGAATTCTTTTGAGAATGGTTGCACTGTTGCCAATGGTGCTTCTGAGGGAGAGTCCAGAAAGGGAAAAGGCCTTGTCAATAGCATGTTATATGGAGATCTTGAAGCACAACATCAATCATATTTTCCCAAGGGAAAGTTTCATGTCCCAAAAGACAACAGGGGGAATCAAAACGAAATGCTGGAGACTGTAAGACACGGTCATGCACATTGGATGAGAACAAAGAAAGATGAGTTTCCCCCCAAAATGCATCACCATCAAAGTGGCTCACAATCTGGCTATGAAAGTGGCAGCACATCAAATCAAACTCATGATGAGTTCTACTGCAGCTCAAGCTATCTTTCACCTGATTCCTTTGAGGACCCTGACCAGGAGAAAATGAAGCTGTTGAGAATGGTTTATAAATTGCAGGATCAACTCAACAGAACTAGCTATGTATATGGGGAAACAAATGGAAGAATGTCCACGGGAAATCATATTTCTGCTTACCAAAGCACTGATCTCCATGAAAGAAGATTTTATCATGGCCTGGATTACTCTAGGTGTGATGGAAGATGTAATCATGGAATCAACTGGTGCCGAAAGCATGATTTTTCTCGGGTTCCTTATTTAGCTGAGCCAAAAAGCAGTACACTCCATGTTGATCATCCTTGTTTCCATTGTTGTCCTCAAGAGTGGCAACACTCAGCAGAGTTGCCTCCACGTGTTCTTTACCAGCATGAAGAGTTATGTAGGCACCATCCGGGTCACAATTGTTGCTCATCTCACCATTCTTATCCTCCAAGTCCACAATGGGTCATAAACTCTAAACTCATAGTACGTGGCCATGAAGCAAAATCTTGTGATCAGATGCACATGTCTCCCGAGGTGAAGAAATACTATAGGGAGAAACCGAGCTTGACTAAGCGACATTACCGGCCTGTAGCAGGTGGAGCTCCATTTGTCACTTGTCATAAATGCTTAAAGCTGCTGCAGCTGCCTGCTGATTTCCTCCTTTTTAAAAGGGTATGTCACCAGCTCAAATGTGGTGCGTGTCAAGAGGTGCTCAAATTTTCTCTGCAGAACAGAAGCCATATAGTTTCTTATGCACCAAATGCACTAGGGGACCCATCAAGTGACCTTGATGACCTAAACAAGGTGATAGATGATGGCAGCAATCCACATTCAGAATCTCATGCCACCTACTACCATTCTCCACATGCAGACGACATTTCATATTCTGATGATTATGACCGTTCTATTAGTAAAAGCTACTCCTCAGAAGGAGATCCTGTTTCTGTGACACCATCACATGTCTCACATGGCAGCGCATATGATAAGCCAATGGTCTCTTCTGGTACCTTTGAGCCTATAATAGAGAAGGAGAAAATTGCTTCAAGAGGTCCTAGTACAAGTAAGGCTCCAGGGAAAACAGATGAATTAGCTGTGAACTCCTCTGATATGTCATCAGAAATGGAGGCAAATTTTCAGCCAAAAAGTTCACCACTTCATCAACTGATGGGTTATTCCTCACTAAGTCAAGTGATAAGAGGGGTTCCATCAGGCAAAGAGCACATACTCAATGGAGAAAATGATCCGAGTCATAACTCTTAACAAAGCTGAAATGTCATGCATTGGCTCAGATGACGGTTAGTTTATTCTATTTATGGTGAATCTAAAGTGAAACTGGGAAGATCAAGAATGGGGGAGTTCTTTATCCAAATTTGGGATGTATCGATGCATCCACACAATGAGTTATTTTGTTTAGTTCTTTTGAACTAAGGCAATGAGATTGACTTGTTGCTCTATAATACGTGTTAGAAGCAGATTAGCCCCATTATTCAATTTTCTGTATAACAGTTTGACAGCAGATGCTGAAAATATAATCCTTGTAAAAATATGATTTTGGTGTGTATAGAAGTAATCATTGTGTGTATTTAAATTTATTTTCATAAAGTCATAGTTAATTTTTTCTATAAACAATGAGGGTCACCTCCTAGCAACGATCTGATTTTGTAACTTTAATTGCATTCATTCAATCAGACTTCTCGTAAAGATGAAGGTCTCACTCAAAGTCTCAAGATTACCGTTGCCTGAAGATCAACAAGCAATTTCCGGCAGCAAAATCAAAGAGCAATGTTGAATTAGTACTACCATGTGATCTTATTTTATTTTTTGGTGGCAACGAAAAGTTCAGTAAGGGAGTAAATTACCCCCATTTTGAGGTCTTGAAATTAACATGATTGGTATCAGTCTTTCCTCTTTTTTATATATTGTTTTTTGAAGAAACAATTATTTTTATAAAATATTCTCCGGAGGCTATAAAAAAGTTATTTCTTCAAAATAAATTAATCCAAACACAAACTTAAATTATTGATAGAATTTAAGCAAAATGCATGGTTTTGATTTGATTGATATTCTTGCGGGCAACTATAGAACTGGCAGCCTGAGGCCCTCGGGTAGTAAATTACTGACAATTTGTCGCAGTAAGATCCTAGTCCTACAAAAAGAAGGCATTTTGTTTCTTCTCATTTGTTGGCATTTCAGTTTCATATCCTCTCCTTGGCTTAATGCTCGTCCTCTCGTGTGGTGCAGAATGCATGGTAAAATATTAGTAGGGACATGGAAAAGGATCATCTTTAAAATGGTTCCCATTCCCAATATAAAGATACGGCAGAATCCGCATCAAGAGCTTTGACATTTTTTTTTCGATAATTTTGTTTTCTTTTTTTGCCATACTTTTTTCATACCTTGTTTATTTTTTTTTACATCGATTTTTTTAAATTTTTATTATTTTTATTTTACTTTTTTTTAATATTATATTTTATAAATTAGTTTACAAAATATATTTTAAAAAATGTATTTTATATTTTGTAAACTAATTTACGAAATATAAAATTTACATTTTATAAATTAGCTTGTGAAATATATTTATTAAAAAATAAAATTTTAAAAATTCAAAAAAGATAAAAAAAAATTGTAAAAAATAATTTTCTTACTCTTTGAATGAACACTTACATCATCATCATTAGAGCTTGAAAAAATCGCAACTTTTGATTTTAATTTTTGTAATCTTCTGTTTTTTCTTTGCTCACCCTTTTTTTTTTAATTTTTGTTTTATTTTTTTTTAATATATATTTCGTAAACTAAATTAGTTTACGAAACATATTTTTACATTCTATAAATCAATTTACGAAATGTAAAAATACATTTTGTAAAATACATTCCGTAAATTAGTTTACAAAATATAAAACATATATTTTATAAATAAATTTACAAAATATATAAATAGATTCTATAAACTAATTTGTAAAATATAAAAATTTATATTTTACAAATTAATTTAAAAAATATATTTATTAAAAGAAAAATTTTAAAAAAGAATTAAAAAAATGGAAGGAGAATGTGAAAAAAAAATACAAAAAAAAATTTCTACAGCCAGGAAGGTTGATACTTTTTTTATCCCTTATTTTTTTCTTCTCACATTTTCTTTTTTTAATATATATTCTACAAACTAATTTATAAGATATATTTTTATATTTGTAAATTTTACAAATGAATTTGTATAATTATGTATAGAGAAACAAAATTAAAAATAAAATTAAAAAAACTGAGTGCAAAAAGAAAAAAAAGGATGAAAAAACAATCCTCCAAGAAATCCCCATAAGGTCCATGGAAGAGTAAATTTTTGGTGCTCTTGTAATGTTTACTTCTTTGAAAGTTAGAAATATTAATTTGACAGTTTTTTCTTATTTTTATCACAAAAAATAATAATAATAAAATATGAAAGAAAATATCCATATATGTAAGTGTTATGATTTTAATGGAAGGAGAACATACATTTTGAACACTGATTTTTTTTCCCAGGGAAAGGAATTGCAGTGGGAAAGGAGTGCTATATAAGGGATGTTGAATTTCATCCCGAGAACTTGCAAATAAATGTCCCAATCAAATGTGCTAGGCTCACAGGACAACTATGGACTATTTTATTTATATGCCAAAGTAACAATACAGAAAAATTCTTTTGATCTAAAAATGGGGTACATCTAGATTGTGTACCGACTCATTAAAAATTGTCTCTATACCTGCTTCTTCTATTGGAGGCGATGGAAATCCTCTGATCCCGAAGCATGTTCAAATTGGGGGCTAACAAACGTGTGTACCGGTCAAAGTACAAGAGCTGCTTCAGGAGAAGTGCAAATTCTCGAGGAAATTTCAGTCCATACGATTCGCTAACCTGTACCTGGAGAACACGAAGAAAATAAATAATTAGCCTTCGTCAAACAGCCAACATAAGAAATTCCCCATTTAAGGAGGATCACCAAATGGAAACAGGATGCTTCTCATTTCAATTTTTAAGATTAAGGACCGTTGGATGTTCTTTGGCCTACATTAATCAGAAAAATTCTCATGATCGTCCAAAATCATATTTCAGTACAATTTCTTTGTAGTTGAAAGAAACTTTTGGGTTTTGGCTTAAAAAGTTGAAATATTCACCAGTATTGTATCCTGTATTAAATGATGTTAACAGACATGCAAACTTAAAGAAGAACAAACTGAGCAATTTTTTAAAGCATCATCTTAATTTGCAAAAAAGGAAGCATAAATCATTATGTTTCTTCCTAAGTAGCACAGCTCAATATATCAATTCAACTACTAGCAGTAACAGTGAGACTTTTGAACTTTTATTTTGACATGTAAGTTTGTCTTTGGGTTCCAGTTAGTTCAATCCAAAATAGCTTACCACATCAAGAAAGAGTGCATTCATCTGCCTCTCATCAACAACTATATTTGCAGAGACAGCAGTTGCAGTTGTGGCTGGTCCACTTGAAGTTGCTACGACTATTTCAGTGTCCAACTCCTGCAGGTCCACAGTGGGCACATACAGAAAAATGTAAGTAATATTTTCTGAACTGGGTTTGGGCCAAGTCATATGCATAATGTCCTACAATCAATCATTCGATGATGGAACTTGGAAGTACTTATCAACACCGGGAAAATACCTTTTTTCTGAATGACGCTCTTCGTCTACTAGAGTACTAGATAACTAATATAATGATAGATAACCCCATGGTTAGTTAAGAGTCAAGTATAATTAGTGTTTATTAGTGATTTAGTTGTTGACATATCTGTTAGTTGGACTGAAACAGAAAAGAATTAAGACAATTTGCCTATAAATAATAGGAGGTTAAGAGAAAGGTTATTTGTCATTTGCGAGAAAATTGGGAATTTTTGGGCATTGAGAAATTGCATCCCTTCAAAGGTTTGCAGTGTTCTATCTTTGTAATTGGGGTTTATCCCTATTTCTTCTTAATAAGTTACCTAGTTTCTTACATATAATAAGACCACTTTATATTAATTCAACCTAACCCCAGTATTTAGAAGAGGCATGGATATAGACCACTCAATAATGAGATATCTTAATTTTTCTTAACTAAATATTGAACATTGTTTACAATTCTCCAATTAATTCACACACAGATACACACACGTATATATATATATGCATACTCAATAACATTAATTTTCTCATGACCATGTTGTCAGCAGAGAGTGATAGATATACAACGACAGGCTCTACATATTTTATCATGTGTCTGGTCTAAGTCTTACTCTCCACATCACTTTGTCACCTGAAATACTTGAATGAGAGGATCCAAATCCATCAGGGAAGCGTTAAGTGAAAGCACTAGTATATCCTACTGCGAGTGAGCAGATAAATCCCAAACATTGGATCTTGCATGATTGATCAGGATTAGAAGACAAAATGCAGGCATGTAAACATACAGATTATAGTTTGGGTGCCACAAGTGTAAAAACTGAAATGTGCTCTTCAAATTAGCAAATACATACACACTCACCTATGTAGTCACACATATGACCAACAAGTGACAATACATGAATTACAATACTTGCCTTAATTGATGAGAATACTTTTTCCAAATCTTTGGCAAAGGCCTTAGCATCAACATCCGTGTTTGTAGCACCCATTTCAATTAAGGCAGATGCCATTGCGTCATAATCTTCAACGGCAATTGATCCCAAGAAGACTTCCATAGCAGCCCACGTTTTAGGGGATATACGACCAACAATTCCTATAGATTGAATTATTTTTTAAATCCTATTTAATAGAATGTAGATTGAAACTTGGAACACACAAAACCCCATATATACATAACTATAGTTAGACATACATAACTACAGTTAGACATATATATATATATATATATATATATATATATATATATATATATGAGTCAGAACACTTACACCATGTCACCAATTTAATAATTTTTTATAAAATATAAGATTCATTAATCTAACTGTTGACTTGAAAGTCCTTATTAAGTATATCATATTTGTAAAATTTCATACAAAAGAAAAATTAATAGATATTTTATTGCATGGTTTTATTTTAATGTCTAATATGTTATTTAAATATATATAAATATTAATGGTTGAAAAACATACCTGCAAATATTCAAATTATTTGAAATTTAATATAAATTATTATAAAGATATTATAACATGATTCAATAGTTGGATTGATGAATCTTGTATTTTTATAAAAAGTTATTAAGTTGGTATAAATGTTAAGTTTGATACATGATGTTAACAAATCGTGACTCTCTCTATATATACATACATACAACAAATATTGCATAACTTGTAGTTTTTAGAAGAGGAAAGACATGGTGAGCTTATAAAGAATAAACAAAGCAACAGTTATTAGAGTTTGCAAGATGATGATTTCTTGCAATAAGCATAGCCAAAAAAATAAAAAAAACACTAATTGACAGAAACATGTAAAAACACTTACCTTGTGTTTGGATGAGGTATTTTAAGGAGAAAAAATAACTTTTAAGAGAATTTAAAATTCTAACAATTGAAATATCTTGTAAAAAATTTCAAATTGTAGGAATTTTTAGAGAGTATATTAATCAATTAAAATGAGAGAATTTCAAATTCCTCCAAAATAGATGGAATTTGAAATTCCTTTATATTTATTTCTCTCATTATTCTATATTCGTGCTACTTTATCTCTCGTTATTCTTTTTTGTTATTCTCTCACATCTTTCTCCCTCATCTCTCATATTTGAATATAATATTTTTAATATCAAATGATATAACTGTATATTTCTATTATTTTAATTATGTACATTTGTTAGGTTATTATTCTGGTTAAATATGTTACATAAAAAAAATATTTGTATATCTAAATTTTTGGTGAACAAAAAAATGTAAGAGAAAAATTAAGATAAATCTATGAATATTTAAGCATAAAATTTTGTATACAGTGAAAAATAAATTATTTAATCTAAATAAAAAATTTAAAATTTAATAAATTTAAAATCCACCATCGAAATAAAGAATTTTAAATATAATAAATTGAAATTCCTTTATCCAAACAAGATATTTTTAAAATGAAAGTATTTAAATTGAAAGCATTCAAATTTTCAAGTATTTCAAATTCCTTGAAATGTTAAAATACTCCATCTAAACACAAGGTTAAGTTTCAAATACAATTTAAAGAAAGTTAATAGATGAAAAATGCACTACAAAAAGTTACAGCTTAAGTAAAACTATCTGTAAATATGAACAAAGAGAGCATACCAAAGTCAAGAAATCCAATACGGCCATCACGTAGAAGCCACAGATTTCCTGCATGTACATCTGCATGAAAAGATTCACATGCAAGCAAACTTCCAAACCTGCAATAACATTTATACCAACATACACAGACTCAAGTTAGAAGGGGAAGGCTTGGGGACAATAACTGCAAAATAGATTTCAGAGTCATACCACACATTTAGGGCAGTTATAAGGCTGGTTTCAGGATTAGAAACTAATGAACTTATGGAGTCTAGGTCAGTAAGAGGAACTCCATACAGTCTTTGCATAGTTAAAACTTTCCGTGTACTGCAGTACTGATACACTTTGGGAGCTGTTGCATCCCCTGTGAGTCCCATTGCTTCCAAATATCTCCTGAAAGCTTCAATATTTGCAGCCTCCTTGTAGAAGTCAACTTCTTCAAGCATAGACTCCCGTATGTCTTTGACAATACCAACCTACTAAAAAACTGCCCACATTACAAAAGAAATTCTGGCCACTACCATTTATCTACAAAGATGAGAACAATAATTACAAAGGAATGTGAATATCTTATAAGAAACTAAAAAGAACAATGAATCTAGTACAATGGACAAGAACAGAAGACGAAGAAAAGATAAGCAACATAGTTAAGAATTTTACTTCAGTGTTTGGTAACATATACCTAAAAATAAAAAAGAAACGCTATTTTAATGTTGTAGCAAAAATATGTATGTAGAAGTGAAAGTGCCCATATTGCTTATACCAGTGAAGTGCGGCTAATTTCAGGATTCAAGAACTCCAATATTCGAGCAACAACATAGACAAAGTTAAGATCTGCCACTAAAATGTCCTCTATTCCTGGTTTTAAGACCTTTATAACCACATCCTCCTGGGAGCCTTTTAGCCTGGCACCGTGAACCTAGATGTAATTATATAGCAATTGCATTAGCAGTCATATACTAATCCAAATAAAAAAGTTATAGGTGTACACGATATACCTGTGCTATAGAAGCAGAAGCAATGGGTGTTGGGTCAACGTATTCGTAAACACTTTCTATTGGTTTACCTAGTTCCTTACGCAATATAGATTGAATTTCCTCAAAAGGAACAGGAGGAGCTCTATCAAAACAATTTTGGAATTCTTGTACATACTCAGGTGGAAAAAGTGTTGGTGCTGATGCTATGAACTACCAAATAGAAATCAAATATAGATAACCATCAGTATAAAGGTGCAGGGCATAAAGAAGATCAACTATCAAATTTGGAAAGAACTACAGTATTGAGAAAATGATCATATCAAGTGGTCATAGAATTTTATCTGCAACCTGCATTACTCTTCTCAAACTATGAACAATTGAATATTGATTACAGAATCATTTTATACTGAAACAAAGCAAGTGTAATCTTTTTCAACTTATCAAATAACACTATAGAACAACAACTGGGAAGCCAGAGGAGGAAGTAGAGGAGTCCACACATACTTGACCTAATTTGATGTAGGTTGCACCCATGCGTTCAAACAACCTCCTCAAATAGAAGGGAGAGAGTAAACCAAGCTGCATATCAGTTGGTAACCCAGCAGATGAATTTGTTGACTACAAATGATGCAAAAGAGTTAATAATTTTCTGTCCAAATTTTTTAATAGAAACACAAAAAAGGAATATATACTAAGAGAGAAATAGAAGAATGTTAACTAGTCTTCAAAAGGAAGCAGGAGTAGATACATAATTTAAAAAAGTGCTAGCAGTGTATACACCAGCAAGATATCCCAGACCTCACACATACACAGTAAAATTATGTTTTGTACAGTACATGGTTTAAAGAAATATCCTCCTCTATTTTTATGGACAGGGGTAATAACTTGTCTATAATGCATACCATATGATACCAATAGTTACAAATGGTGATGAGCTAGTTTAAAAGTGAAGCTATATTCTCTTACTGAGAAGACAGCAATCCATTTATCCGCCTGCTTGGCTACAAACTTTAAACATAACATCCAACTAACAAATGCTCTAAGATCATTAGTTAAGAAGCATTTAACGCACCCTATTAAATACTTTCAATCACTTAAAAAAATTATGTTTTTGACAAAATAAATCTTTTCTTATGTAATAGAATAGATATGCAATGTTATCACTGGAAAATGATAGCCTGCATTTCTGCAATCCCTGAGAATTTTCTGATACACAATTTAGCCTCCAAATCAGTCAACTGCTTTTGAAAGAGCTTACAAGGAACTTAAATTAATAGCTTATGATTCCCATAATTCTTTTAAAACTTATTTCACTAAGCTTCTTAGTGTAGTTTATCAAATAAACTCTTTTTAGCTTATCTCAAGTTTCAACAAGTTTCAAAATCAAATTTATGCTATAAGCTATTAATTGAATAAAGGCTCAGGTAATCTATTTACTCAATCGCATCCTTACTCCAAAATTTGGTCAATTTCATGTAGGAGGACTAAATTGTTAAAACTTGATAGATTCAAAGACTAAATTATATACACATAAACCTTCAAGACAAAAATAAACACAGGTTGCCACTCTGGGGAGATAATTGTATATTACTAATTACTTTCTGCTTCTTTTTTGCAGCTCTAATCAGTGGCTATGTTGTGTTGTCCATACCTTAGAGACATCCGTTAACCACTCTTGACCGACGCCAACGAAGGCTTGAAGACCTTGAGCGAGCCTGAAGACACCCCTAGGACCCGTCTCCAAAGATGTTTGCACTATGTCTTCCACCAGCTTCGGCAACTTCTCCATGCTATCTGAGACCAAATTCTCCCAATTCGTTAAAAATTGAGATACGAGTCAGTAACTAGAAGGTAATTGAAGTGAAGGAACGAAAAAGAACCTTGGAATCGGCGAGAGGAGAAGAGATCTTGGGCTTGCGCATAGCGAGCGAAGAGAGTGAAGCCCTTCGACTTGGAGCGAAGAACATTGAGCTTCGCTATTGAAGGTGGGGAAGGAAGGAAACGATGATGATGGAACAAAGGTAAACCACCGCTTCTCAAACCCGTAACCGCCATAAAAATGGTAGTTGCGAGCTGCCAGAGAGAGAAAGAGAAAGTAACAAAGCGTGGAGGGAGTTTTTAGTTTTATGGCTGTGCTGTTTTCTTAGTCAATTTGGACTTTCCGTTCATGATAGTTACAGAGATTTTATTTTGTGAAATATAGGGGAAAAATTGGCCAATTTAGTGTGGTTTAAATGCTATACTTAGTTATTAAAATTGATAGCAGTTAGTTTTTTATTTTACATAATATTGTTTAAAATAAATATTTATTTATCCTCAGTGAGTGTTAATCTAATTTTTAATAATAAGTAATTGAACAATTATTTTACATTAACATCTAACTTGTTTTTAGTATTTTTATATAAAATTTTATAAAATAAGAATAACATAATATTTTTATAAATAAAAAATTTGCAAAGCAAGTGATATCTGAAAATTTTATTATATTAAAAATGAAAATATTAATACAGTGAGGATTATAATTGATAAATATTTCAACTTTACAAAATTTGGTTTTCATGATATCAACTTTGTTATCTGAAAATGTCATTTTCATTTTGAAAATATAAAGTTAGACAATTTTGATTTAACTTGTTGAATTTTCATATTTTAATAAATAAGCAAATCGGAATTTAAGATACAATCTATTGTTAAAATTAGAATTTAAAAATAATTAAATATAGGGTTATAAAAATTCTTTAAAATACAAGCAGATTTAAAGTTAAGTTGTTAAGGTATTGAAAAGATTTAAGATATTATTAAATTAATAAATTAAATTAAATTAAGATTTTAACTATTTTAATTTTTTATCAATTTTTTAAAAAAATGGTACGAGAATATGAAGTTGATGAGTATATAAAAGATGATGAAATATTTTGTCACTTTTTTAATTTAAAGAACAAACATGCTATATAATATGAAAAAATTGTGCACGAATCAACATTAAAACTAAATGGTTTTAGTTGATTGATAGAATAATAAATTAGAAAATAATAAAAGACAGAGAATAGGTAGAAATTAAGCGCATCAATACTTATAAACCGTTTTTTTGTATAATTCATTTCAAATCTATTTAATGATTTTTTAATAAAAAAGTATATGTTTATATATCAAAGGAAAAATCAATGAGTTAGATGGTGAATAATTCAACTTATATAAAAATATAAGTTGAATACCTAACATCCAATTTACTATCTCTTTTTTTTTTTTTTAAAAAAAAAATCTTTAGATAGTATGAAACGAAATATTAATAAGTTAGATGTTGAGAGTTCAACATACACTCTTTTATTAAAAGAAAGAAAATTATTAAACTGAATCTTAAGAGTCCTACTTTTACATATATATAAAGAAACAGTATGTTAAATCCAGTTATTTCAACTTACTTGTTTTATTAAAAAAATAAAGTTGATAGTTAGTTGGAGCTTTAATGTCCATCTTACTTTATTTATGTAAATATTTTTCAACTTACACTATTTTTGTAATGTTCAACTAATATTATACTACTAATGTAAAAATGCCTCTAATTATCTATAATAGTTAACAATGGTAAGAAATATGTAGCTAGAGTTTCTCTTTTAGATCACACTGGGGCAAGTAGCAGGCTATCTGTCTTAGTTATTAGGAGATGAAAATTAAAATCAATAACTAAGACTATGGTTCGATAAAGATAAAAATAGATTTTGTAAAGTTTAGGATGTGTCTGTATCTTAAATTTAAAGTTGAAGTTTGATCTATTTACTAAGAAATAAGTCATATTTTGACGAGCGTGCTGATATGTTTTTGCATTTGTTTTCTGATTCTCTCAATCACTGAATTATACTGTAAATTCAATATTAGAAGGGGGCAGAATGGTCTTATCAGTAAAATCCAAGTCGAACGAATACCGTTGGATTCGCTGAAATAAACGTGTGCGGCTGTAACAACAGCAGGATCCAAGACCTGGTACTTCTCTGAACAGAAACACAGAGATATATCGCATTATATTTATCTATCTCTCCCTCTAACTTGTTTGCGATTTTCGCAGACTCGCAAGCCCGCGCGTGCGTTACAGTCTCCTACTGCATGCTCTCTCTCTCTCTCTCTCGGTTCCCTAATTCATGCTTTGTTCACTCTCTTCTTCAGGTTTCAATTCCAAAACCCCCTTCCTTTTTTCCAATGCGAAAATTCACTTTCAACACTCATTTCTGTGTTGAGTTCCCCGAAAGTTGACTCTAGTTTGGGACTTTTTTTGGGGTTTAGACTATGGCTATGGCGGTGTTGTTCTCATTCCATGTTTTTGTTCTTTCCCTTTGATTCAATTCTATTAATTTTCACTTCTAGCTTTGCTCTTCGAATCCTTTTTGCCTAGTTGCATTTGCCAGTTTTTGATTGTTTCTCATTCAATCAATCTTAAGCTTCTGAGCTTGTGTTTAATTACTGTTAGTCCAATGGTTAGTTCCTAACTTTCTATTATGATAAGGCTTAAATATGTTTTTAATCTCTACATTTTCCGGAGGTTTTTGGTTTCCTATAGTTGTGAAACTTGTGTTAGGTGTTTTTAGCCGCTGGCACACAAATAATCATCACCTTGCAGCCCTTCATTAGCCACGTTATCATTTAGAGGTGTTAGGGACTAAAAGTGTTGACTCTGAAAAAATTAGGAACTAGAACCATAAAAAAAGTTTGGAGGTATTAAAACTAAAAATTCTGAAATAACGCAGGGATAACAATTATAGTTAAATCTTGTAATAATAATGGTGTTTCCTCTGATTTTGTGCATATGTGGTTTGCAAACCAAAGTCTAAATGCTAAATCTTTGAGTTCTAGTGGCTCCATGTTGTGCTTCAATTTCAATTCTTTAAAATCATAAGTAGTCTTTGTATTGTAATATTTTATGAAACATAGCTTAGCAGTTTTTTTTTGTTAAATTATTATTTTTTTGGGTCAGGGTGATAAGTGATGGGTAGACGAAAAAGTAAACCACATCGATCAGGTGGAATAATACTAGAGACAAATGCTACTGCTGAAGCAGAACTGGATAAACAGAATGTAACAGAACCAGGGGAAGAAGCAAAGGATGGTGCTGGTGGCATTGATAAACCTTATTTTGTTGAGGTTGACCGCTCTGGTTGGTTGTCAAACGAACACCTTGATATTTCTGAAATTGTTTTAAGTGATTTGAATTTGAGAGAAGGTTTTTCTGGTTTTGATTTGTCCGAGGATTTTTATCAGGATCCCCAGTACTTGTTAAGATTTCGTGTATGTAATGTCAATGATGTTATTGGCCGAATTAAACTAGGCCATTGGCCTGTGTTACCCTATACTGATATTCATCTAGAGTTTGTAAAAATAGTTACTGTTGACCATATGGAAACATGTACAGTGTTGTTATCTGGTATTTTTGACGGACCAGATGAAGGTGTTTCTGGTCTTATTCACTTGGTAAGTTTGAAATTTGTTACGTTGAGGCCAGTTCTTGGGATTAAGCTTTCCGAGGACATTCCCTCCCTCAGGGTAAGGGTTGAGGTATTAAAGAGTGCCTTTGATGCATGCGAGTCACTTCTTGATAATTCTAGACAACTATGGAAAAAGAGTATGATGAATGTCATGTCTTGGCAACATCCAGAAGTAATGACTTCAGAAGTTCGATATGGGTGTGGTAGCTGTATGAAAATGGAAGTTGATCCGCTGATGGAAATGGCAGATGGCACTTGCTATACCTGGAAACATGCAAGGTTCGATCCTGCGGGTTTCTATGAAGCCATTAAGCCTTCAAAGTAAGTAAAGCTGTTAAGCATTCTATTTGGCCTTTATTTCCAATTTTAAGGTAACAGTAATTGGTAAAATGGTCAACCAGTCATATAATAACATAAAACTTTACCTAAGTCTAAGAATAATCAACCTCATTACAATTTTTTTTTGTTTAGCTTTTTGTTTATCATTTGTATATCCTTTGTGCAGAGTGGAGCCGATGCTCGAAGATGACCTACCTGAGTTACTTCCTAAATTGAGGCCATATCAACGGCGTGCAGCTTTCTGGATGGTAGAACGTGAGAAAGCAATGAAAGAAAGTCACGGTGAAAGAGAAAGAAATCAGTTTCATTCTCCATTATGTGTGCCTGTGGATTTTCTGGACATCAGTTCTAAAATGTTTTTCAATCCATTCAGGTAAGTTTTATTAACCAGTTTTAAAAATATAATATATATGCATTTTTGTTTATTGCACAATTCATGTCTGGGTGTTCTCACACACTCTTTCCCCCCAACTATTATGAATTCTTTTTTTCTTCCCTTATGCTTATTTGAGTTACAATGGCTTCAGTGGAAATATTTCATTGTGCCCAGAGACTTCTTCACCTTATGTATTTGGAGGCATTCTTGCTGGTAGGTCCCAAGCTATGTTGCATGTTTCATTTATTTCCTCATATAATCATGTGGTTTTTTTTTTTCTACATTCTAGTTTTGAAAGATTTTAGACATTTACTATTGTAGAAACTAATGTTTTGTATATAAAAAGTCTTTTTCATAATTGTGCCCCCTTGACATACTAATGAATTGATTGTTTTCATCCCAATTCATTACATGATGAATAACCCATGGAATTTTGTGGTTGCAATATTGATGAGTCTGCTGATAGCACCCTGTTGTCTATAAAGTTGAAATCCTATAGTTTATATCTAATATTTATATGAACTGTTCTTTGGCATCCATCAATATGGAAAGTTGGCCTTTGACTTGGTATTAGAGTTGGCTTTTATTGATATTATTGACAATCTGTGTGGGTGTTGTACTTGTATAGTTTTCCATTTCTGGTACAAGTGGAAGTTCTGTCTTGTATGACTAACTCTTTTTAATGCAACAGATGAGATGGGCTTGGGAAAAACTGTTGAGTTGCTTGCTTGCATCTTTGCTCACCGTAGATCATCTTCTGAAAGTGACATACTAATTGATTCAGAGCCCCAAGGTAGTGGGGACCAAGAAGTCACTTTGAAAAGACTCAAAAGAGAGCGTGTGGAGTGTGTTTGTGGAGCTGTGAGTGAAAGTCTCAAATATCAAGGACTATGGGTTCAGTGTGACATTTGTGATGCTTGGCAGCATGCAGATTGTGTTGGCTATTCACCTAAAGGAAAATCTTTGAAATCAAAACAAGGATGTGAAAGCAAGACATATAAAACTACCATAGCTGTGAGGGATGGAGAATATGTATGTCAAATGTGCTCTGAACTAATACAAGCTACTGAATCTCCTATTACCTCTGGGGCCACTCTCATTGTCTGCCCAGCTCCTATTTTGCCCCAATGGCATGATGAAATTATTCGGTATTGGTTTTTTTAATGAAAGTTTTATGTTTTCATTTTGTGTTGCTTCTAGGAGGATTCCCAATCCTCCTGCTCTGTATAATGCTGGGTAAAGTCCTTCTTTTAGTCTTATCCTGTGTGAACCAGGACTGGGCAAGTAATGTGCCTGCAGCCATACTTTAATAGTGTTTATGAATTGTGATCATGGAGTGTAATTCTTTTTTAATGATTAAAATTTAATTATACTTATAACTGTCTCATTAACTTTTGTTTGTCACTGTAGTCATACACATCCAGGCTCCTTGAAAACTTGTGTTTATGAAGGTGTGCGAGACACATCTCTCTCCAATACATCTCTGATGGATATCAGTGACCTTGCCAGCGCTGACATTGTATTAACTACGTATGATGTGCTTAAAGAGGATTTGTCCCATGATTCTGATAGGCATGAAGGTGATCGACACTTCTTGAGATTTCAGAAAAGGTTTGGTCTAAAGTGTGCGATATTTCCCCCTTTTTATTATATCATATGTAGGATGTTTTGCGTGTCCATTTGAGAATGACAAGATGAGTTTATACCGAGTTTTGCCATATTTTTCATTCATTAGATTCTGATTTTTGTGTCTGATGTGTTATATTTTCTTTGTTTTTTATAGAAACTTGGTATCTTTATTTGAAACAATGGGGGGAAGAAATCCCACCATTACAAAATAGAACTCACACTAGGAACTTCGAGCGTCTGCACCTCCCATGCCAGAAGGCCCTGATTTCCTTTCACAAACGACAAGATACCCTCACATAACCTCCCTTCTTATTTATAGGCAATATGCCTTATTCAAACTATCTCACCTAACTAACTCACTAATGTAACTAACTGACTAACGGGTAACTAACCTATTACCTAACTACTAATGGGAGTTATCTAAAGTTTTCTTTCTTTCCTTTTCAAACCTTTACAATAAACAATGCAGAGAGATACTCATGCTATGTATTAAAGAAAAGTTCAGATCTCTGCATGTCCATTATGGTCTCAACTCCCAAGTATTTTATTAGCCTTTTCTTCCTTGTAGGTACCCAGTTATCCCAACTCTTCTTACCAGAATATACTGGTGGAGGGTTTGTTTGGATGAGGCTCAAATGGTGGAGAGTAATACTACTGCTGCCACTGAAATGGCTCTGAGACTCCATTCAAAGCATTGTTGGTGCATTACTGGGACCCCAATTCAGCGAAAGCTTGATGACTTATATGGACTTCTAAGATTCCTTAAAGCTAGTCCTTTTGATAAATATAGGTGGTGGACTGATGTTATTCGAGATCCTTATGAGGTATTTTCTCTGTAATTTGATGTGTTATGTAATTGTTGCTGATTGACTTTCCTTATTACTAGTTTTTTTCTTTTATGAATAAAATTGAAATATTGTATTATAAGTCTCAGTTATGTTCCATTATGGTCCACCTTATAGCCAAAAATAATGTAGTAGTCTTTTCACTTTGCAGGTAGAGCTAATATGGAAATCTAAGTCCTAATTGTATTCTCATATGACATGCTAGAAGCCTTGTGTATTTAGAAACAATGAGTTACCTTTCTATAATATTATCTTAGTTTAGATATCTCTAATTTGTCATGTCTTAGACCTAAATCACTTCTTTCATTAGAGCTTAAAAAGATTTGTACATTTCATCTATTCTTAGCTGTTGCTCCATACTTCTGCAGAGGGGAGATATGGGAGCTATGGAATTTACACACACAATTTTCAAACAAATCATGTGGCGCTCTTCTAAAGAACACATTGCTGATGAATTGGACCTTCCCTCCCAAGAGGAGTGCCTTTCTTGGCTTACACTATCACCAGTAGAGGAGCACTTTTACCAGAGACAACATGAAACTTGTGTTAGCGATGCTCATGAAGTTATTGAAAGTTTGAGAAACGATATTCTTAATCGGAAAGTCCCAGGTTTATGTCCAGTGTTATGCAATTCATTTTATAAGTCATTTGAAAGCTATGTGCATCTGGGATAATGACTGAACTTGCAATATTTCATGTGGATTCCAGGTTCGGTCTCTTTGAATGGTTCGTCTGATCCTTTAATCACTCACACTGAGGCAGGTAAGCTACTGAATGCTTTGCTGAAGCTTCGTCAAGCGTGTTGTCACCCCCAGGTCGGAAGTTCTGGGTTGCGTTCCATGCAGCAGTCACCTATGACCATGGAGGAAATACTAATGGTATGTAAAATTTGAAAGGATCTTTGATAAGTTATTACAATGTACTAATGTCTTTCAATTGACCTAGAACTTAATATGTAGGTTCTTATAAGCAAGACCAAGATAGAAGGTGAGGAAGCTCTCAGGAAGCTAGTTATTGCTCTGAATGGGCTTGCAGCAATAGCTGCAATACAAAAAGATTTTTCTCAAGCTGCTTTACTGTACAATGAAGCTCTTACTTTGGCTGAAGAGCATTCTGAAGATTTCCGCCTGGATCCTTTGTTAAATATCCACATTCACCATAATCTTGGTGAAATACTTCCATTGGCTACAAATGTTGCTTTGGTATGGCCATCCAAAGGAAAGCAATTCTCTGGAACTTCTGGAGTTAAGGTGACCAAAAAACATCTTATTCTTAAGGTAGATTGTTGTCTTGTGAAGAGGCGAAAAATAAGAGGCTGTGATGACATAAATTTAACAGTTCCTTCCAAAGAAGCATCAAATATTGCATCTAGCCTTTCAGAAAATGACTTGAATGAAGATTTTGAATTTAATAAATTATCAGCTAGTTCTGTCCAATCTCTGATAGCAGAATGTGAAGATTCAAAACAGAAATACTTATCTGTCTTCAGTTCAAAGCTATCAGCAGCTCAACAGGAGTTTCAAAATTCATACACGCAGGTAAATATCCTCAATGGCTCTTAAGGAAAAATATACTCATTTATATCAAACTTTGAGATTTGTTTGAGCTCTAGCTTGCTGTGAATATAAGTTGACCTTTTCCTGTGGAATGCAAAGAGCTCTAAGAAGCCTGTGTGTGTAGTAACTAAAATACTACCCAAAATTGGTTATAACTGTTAAGATGTTTTAAACTTGGTTAGGAATATAACTAAAATACTTATAATATTTGAGATAATCCTCCTCCTATGAGCTAGTTTTTGAGAGGGACTTAAGTATGGTTTGTTCCTAATATGGAAATAAAGCCTATCCAATTTTAATGTTGGGCCACCTGCAGCTAGGGGTGTTTGCGGTGTGGTTTGGTTCGGTTTTAGAGGAGAAAATCATCCAAACTTATTATAAAGACACTTGCAGTTTGGTTGTTGGAACATATTATGAAAACCAAACCAAACCAAATTGATCTTTGGCACTTTGGTTTGGTTTAGTTATTTTGGTTTTTGACTTTGTTTAAAAAAAATTCAAGCAACAAAAACTGTCAAATAAATGTAGAATGTTATGTTTAAGACTATAAGGAAAGTGAAATACCTGATAAAGAAGGTTCATAACTCAACCCAAAACAAGAAAGTTCATAGTATATGTTGAGAATTAGGCATGGGCCTAACTCAACCCCAAAAGCTAGCTCATAGGGTGAGGGATGCCCTTAGATTATATATGCATGGTTGGTCTTCCCTTTGTTCAATGTGGGACTTGTAATAATATATAACCAATACATGTTTATAGCATATATAACAACTCAAATATTTCAATGCTAATTTGATTCTAGAATGCAGTGTCAAATTGGAATACATGTGTAATTACATGTGATTTGGTTTTCCATCAGGAGAACCACAAACTAAATCGAATTGTAAGAAAAGTTGCGCTTTTAAAATTTTTTGACTTTTTTTATTTCAATTTTTTTCAGTTTTCGGTTTGGTTATGTGGATTAGAGTGGATTGGTTCAAATCCTAAACATCCCTACATGTGGTTGTCTAATTTTGCAAACTTTAGGCAACACATGTCCTAAATGTACAAGGGGTGTTTTACCACACATTTAGCTAGAAATATAACCAAAATACTCCTTATAAGATTTGAGACGATCCTCTTTTGTTGAGTTAGCTTTTGGGAATGAATTGGACTTGGTCTATTTCTAATAACTTAAATATGGGGTCTAACTCAATCCTAAAAGTTGAGTTAAGGAAGGAGAATTATATCAAGCCTTGTATGGAATATTCTGATAATATTCCTAACCAATGTGGGACATATTAATATATCTCATCATAACACACCTCACACGTAGGACTAAACATCTTATATGTGAAGTTTGTAGGATTGAGTGGCCTACCATTAAGACTACATATGTTTTTGATACCATACTAAATTTTAGTTGGGCTTAACCCCAAAAGCTAATTCAAGGCAGGAAGATTGCCTCAAGCCTTGTAAGGAATATTTTGACCATATTTCTAGCCATCTGGTACATTTTAGCAGTAACCACATGTCGTAATTGTAAGAGTTGTAGGAGAGAATAGAGACAAAATACTGTGAAATTGCTATTGATTGGATATGATGTAATTTGTTACAATGTGATGGTACTATATAAAACCTAAACCACTAACCTGTATTGATACTAATCATAATCCTAGCTAAATATGAAGACAAAACTCAAGATAAGAAAATAAGGAAACCAATCTTATGAGATAAAAAGGAAATAAGGAAACTAATCCCAATGATAATCCAAGATATGATAGAGATATGATTGGATATTTTCATATATTCTAACACTGCAAACTATTTCTTACTACACTAATTCCTAATACAGAGTTTGGCCATTGTTAATTTAAGCTTTAGCAACCATTTCTATGACCATTTAAGTGACTTATTTGCATGACAACCTAACACCTTTTTATGATATTGTTCTAACTAGGGTTGGAAATGAGTCAAGTTGAGTTGGGTTTAGCTCAACTAGACTCAATTAGAATTTATTCAGCTTAAAACTTGACTTGAGTTCGATATGAATCTCTTTACTTAACTCGACTCGATTCAATCTCATAAACGGCTATGCTTGTTAGCTCGTTAAGTCAAATCACATAAACCAAAAGTTAAAATAATTTGGATCCTGAACATTTAAAATTTGTAATTAACTAATATCTTTTTGACAAAGTAATTGTCAAATTGAAAAATAAAAATGTAATTATAGTCTTCATAAAATAAATAATATTTATATCTAAATTATTATTGATAATCAATAAGTCCAATAACAAATTTGTATGTTGGAAATTTCAAATTTATTTTATGTTACTAATTTTAGAAGTAAAAATTGTCTAAACATATAGCTTATAATAATATATATTAGGACTACATTACATATTTTATCTATTTTATATAAAAATAAAATAAATTGTATGAATTTAATTTCTGTGTAGCGAGCTGGTTTATAAACCAGACAAGTTGAGTTCCATTTTTAGCTTAGCTTAAGTTTAGTTCATTTGGTTCATGAACCAAGTTCAACGAGCCAATTATTGAGTTAAGTCTCAAACTAATTTCGAGTTGGTTCGGTTCATTACCAACCCTACTTCTAACAACTGTCATATTCTATTGGAAGATTACCATATGCCTTGGTTCGCCCAATTCAATTTTGTAAAAAATTGTTTACTGTACTTGTGCCTGCCTTTTGTTTACATAGTTTAAAAAAAAAAGAAGGAATACAAGATGCATCACTTGTTCAGGCCAAAAGAAGATATGTCACTAATCATGCATCATTTGAGGCTACACAGTTGTCATTTTTAATTTCATGAGATACAAAGTAAGATCATGCCATGTTGAGATATTTTATTTTAAAATTTTGAAGAGGTGAGCTTATTCAGGGATTTTTTTGCTTTGATGATATTTCCTTTTTATTATGTTCCTTATCTAGCGGAATAAGGCTTGGCTGCTGTAGTAATAGTCCCCCCCCCCTCTCCTAGGCCCCCTTGCTTTCTATTTTCTGTAAATGACATTTAAACTTTTGGAAGGTCTGTAGTGCATATCGTGACAGCAGAACAGATCAAAATGCATTTTGGTGGTTAGAAGCACTCCATCATGCTGAGCAGAACAAGGATTTCTCTACTGAGTTGATTAGAAAGATTGAGGAAGCCATCTCAGGAACTTCAAACAATTCAAAGTCATCAAGAGTAGCTGCTCGGTTAGTTATGCTTTGATTAACACATTTGTCAAGTACCATAGTTTTATGATAACCCATATTCTTCACTTCATAAGTTATGCTTGATCAAATATGTATGATCACAGTAAAAAAGTTGTTGAACTATGTAATACTGTTAGAACTGATATAAAAAACATAAAGGATCCTGTTATGAACTACACTCTAGGATATAAGAATTAAGTTACTGCTGGTTATTTTCTATTATATGGTGCTAAGGACAAACTTTCCTGATTGCCAAAGCTGTTAGTGAAGTAGGTTCATTAATAGTTTTATATACAGAAGAAAGACTCCTTTTGGCTTGTGCGTTAAGATTTGAAAATTCCTTGCTAAGAGATTTTGATAGATGACTATTAGTAAATTAACTATGACATGTGCTGTGACTAATGCATGTTACTTCTAATGTAGTTTCCGGGGCATAAGCTCTCTGAAATATCAAATTCAGACAGGTTTGGATCAGTTGGAGGCCTCTAGGAAGGTGCTACTAGATCGACTATTAGAAATTGATCAGACAATGGAAAAACCAAAAGAAGAGGATATTGAACGTGTGGGTAAATGTCGGAATTGTCAGCCTAATTGTGATGGTCCCCCATGCGTTTTGTGTGAGCTGGATGAATTGTTTCAGGTTTGCCTATGAATTTGTTTGTCAATTTGATTCCTCCTGCATCTAATGAATGTAATATGGTCTTATGGTTTATTTGTATCCTCAGGATTATGAAGCAAGACTTTTTGTTCTTAAGAACGAACGTGGAGGGATAATTTCATCTGCTGAGGAGGCAGTAGATTTTCAGAAGAAAAACTTTGCATTGAATCATTTCCTCTCAAAACTATCACAATCTAATCACAGTTCAGCCATATCTGATATTCATGAAGAATCAAAGAAAAGGAATGTTGGGCAAAGAGTTGTGGTTAGTTACTTCATTTGATTGACTTTTGCTTTGGGTCATAGATAGATGCAGATTGATTATACCGCTTCTCTCATTTGTTTTTTTTATAGTTGAAGTTGAAGACAATACATGTTCTCTTTTATTGATATTAATTATTCATTGTCTATTGAAACAGAGTCCAGAATTGTAATTGTAACAAAAAAATAAATAAAATGGATAAAAGACTTCTGAAATGCATCAAGAGATTCAACACCATGTTCCATGCCCAGTAAAATTCTCATATCTTGTGAATTGTTGTATTGAATTTCACCATCGCTATTGTTCTGAAGTCAATATGCACTCTGGCAAATTAGATTTGGAGGCTGACCAAAAATGATAAGCTCATTTTTCATTTAAGAAAATCAGGCTAGTATTTGAAATGTGTAGCATGTGCTTTTTAATATTCCATATTGATTTTGTTAAGCTTTTTAGGTTTCAAGATCAGCATCTGAGTTGGAGCTTATTCTTGGAGTTATAAAGAACTATTGCAAGACTCGGTTAGGAAGGGACAGTGTCTCAGTGGCCACCAAGCATTTACATGTTTTTGAGGTATAGCTTGATGAAATATTTTTATGTTGAATGGCCAGATAGGATCCCTCTAGGAGGTATTAATCTAGATAGTTTTATTTGAATATTAATCTCCTTTCCTCCCAAAAAACCAATAAATGGAAAGAAACCTTTTGAAGATAAGTTGAATGCGCTTGGTAGCAAAACAATTATTGGCTGACATTTGGAATCTTTTTAAAAGTTGAGATTATCTCTATTAACTGCTTTGATTGGCATGACTCTGATCCTCTATTATTGACTTTGTTAGGGAATGAGAAAGGAGTTTGGCCATGCAAGGTCCTTGGCATTAGCTCAAGCTCAGTATCTACGTGCACATGATGAAATAAAGATGGCTGTTTCCCGTTTGCATCTAAGGGCAAATGAAAATGATAAATCTCTTGATGCTTTAGGTGAAAATGAATTGTCTGCGGCTAGCTCAAGCTTTTCCCATGATAAGTTTATGTCGTTGACCTTGTTGTCACAGATAAAAGGAAAACTCCGCTACTTAAAGGTATAGAGAAAACAAGCCTTAGAAATTTGTATATATTGAAATTCTCTTCGTGTATATTTGCTAAATTTTTAGGTAATCAAAAGTGGTCACCATTGAACAATTAATGATGACTATTGAAGCTTGCTAAAATTGATGGGTGATTTGATTGTAACTGAAATCTTCTGTTACTGAATATTTTCATTTATTGGTAAAGGTATAAAATCAGTCATGGACCTCCACATAACTACTTTAAGCTTATAGGAGAACTAGAGGTTCTGTGATGAAGTGGTTAGTTTAATCCTTATTGTCCTCATTCATTATAATTAAATTATAATTTCAGCACAAGGTAAGGTGGACTTATTTATTATCCATGCTTCAGTCTTGTAGGGTTCTTCCATGAATGGTTGAGTAACATCTCAGAGATATTAAACTGTTTGAGCTTTGGTTCTTGACAATAATCATGAACCGATGTATGGGACATGGGAAATATATCTTGTTTATGGTCATATTGAAGTTCATTCATAAACCATAAGTCAAGAAACTCATGTTCATATGACATTGAATGAATAACTAAAGTAAAGGAGATCTTTGCTGTCTAAAGAATAAAGATATAGTAATTCTCGGTTTGGTTTTTTATTTTGCTATGAGCTTCTCAAGATTCCATTGTATATTGTTAAGATGCCATACATTTATTAGGAATATGGCTTGAATACTCCTTATAAGATTTTGGCAATTCTGTTCATTTGAGTAGAATTTAGGGTTGAGTTACGTTTGGTCTATTTCTGATATATATCATTACTATCATTCTGTCAACATCTTCTACATCAATATTGATGAGGAATATCAACTGATGATTGTCACTGTTCTTTTTCTAACATGACTCGCAAGAGTTGGTGGAGACAAAATTTAGTGATGGCATATTTAAGGACCACCTCTGCAATGTTGGGCTGAAAAATAACTTATATGACAGGCGGTCTACAAATAAAGTAAATAATAAATAACATAAAAAGAAAAAAATTGAGCACTAAGAATGGTTTGTCTCAACAATGAGATTTTCATGAAGGAAGTTGATACATGGGAATACTTTATGCTTTCAGGGACCAAAGTTTTGTTTGACCTTTTTAATTATTACTTATTCCAACTGTCATATGAAGTTTAATCTGTGAGGCATGTTGGATTTAATTTATAGGTGAAAAGAATTTATAACATTAATATACATGACAATCTGAAAGTTAAATCAGCTACATTGGAAGGCTTAATTGTTTTGTTTTTTTATAATTATTTTCTTTTAGTTTATTGTTTTGGGAAGGATAATGAATTTGGGGATATTTGGAAGAGCTTATGAGGAGCTTTTTTTTTTTTGAGAAAAATAGTTTATGATTCCTATAAGTTTTTTTTATAGTTTATTTTGATAAGATTCTTTATGAAGCTTATCAAATAAGCTCTTTTTAATTTATTCCAGTAAGTTTCATGCTCAAATTTTTGCCTTAAGCTCTCATGTTATAAGCGCATATGGAATAAAGCTCTTAATTAAGCTCTCATGATCCTGCTAAGGTTTTTTCGTTCTTGGTGGTTGTCATTTGCTGATCCCACAAAAAAATCAACCTGTCTTGAAATTTGAATGGAGCTTTCTCACTAAGATTCCATAGAATCTATGATTTTCTTTTATGATTTGGACATCTAACCTAAGCTGAACCACTTTTCAGGGTTTGGTTCAATCTAAGCAAAAACTGCCATTGGAAAGCCCAAATAGTTCTTCATTCAGACAAGAGACAACTGCAATGTCAAACTCTACAGAAGAGAAGGGTGCACTCATATCTAAAACTGATGATGAAACTTGCCCAATTTGCCAAGAAAAACTAGGCAATCAGAAAATGGTTTTTCAATGTGGTCATGTTACATGCTGTAAATGTAAGGATTATATGAGCAAACTTTATATTATCATTCTTTAATTATGTTAGAGATGTAATTAAGTTATTTGTCTTCACCTAGCAGTTTAAGCTTTTTGGGGAGTCGATTGTTGACATGATATTAGAACCTCTGTGATCATGTAGTGTAGAATTTGATCCTTGTTGTCCATCCTTCTAAAAATAAATGAATTTCATTGTATGGTAAATACGAGTCTGTGCATTGTCCACACCTTAAGCTCAAATTAAAGGGTTGTTGTGTGAAGGGGCATGTAATGAAACCATTCAAATGTCTTAATTAATATCTTAAGATTTTAAGAGAGTTACTCCTTGACAAAGTTGTTTAAGACCTGCACAATGCTTCAGTCACTGTTACCAGACATACAGTTGCTGCTGTATAATATAGAAAATCTTTATGTTTCTTTTGTTTTTATGTACTTCTAAAAATTATTGGTATATTGAGTTAGTGTTGATCATATGCATTTCACCATGTCCACATAAAACACTAATTAAAGCAAATAGTACCAGTATGCATAGTGTGTACTCTTTTAGTGTTACTCATCCATCTGTGTTCATCAAACATATGGTTAAACATTTATTGACTTTAAAATAAATGTTATGTGAAACGTAACTATGAATCTATTTTGTACAGGTTTATTTGCTATGACTGAGCAAAAACTTCAAAATAGCAAGCTTCATAATTGGGTGATGTGCCCTACCTGTCGACAGCATACCGATTTTGGAAACATTGCTTATGCTGTTGATGCACAGAATGAGTCTTCCAATTCTTCAATGCTGCATACAATTAACAGCAGCGAAAAATGTGAAGCAGAAGCATCCATTCGTGTTAAAGGCTCATATGGAACTAAGGTATTTTTCTATGTAACAACTCAAGTTCTATAGATACTCTTGAGATAAACGAACATAATTCTTTTCTACATTTACACATGCTACTATCCCTAGGATATACTTTACTGTCTTAATCATGAACTGACATGGTTTTTACTTTTATTGTGTTTGAAAACTACTTAAATGTTTGTCTACAAACCTTTGTTGTTTCACATAGGCTTAATCTACCATTGTTGGACTTGAAAAACTAGGATGTAGAGCTGAGTATGTCTTTCTGCATATAATTGTCCACTTTTAATGCATTTGGTGGCTCATGGATTTTCTATGAAATTAAATTTTCATTAACTAAATAAACTAGTTATCTAGTATTGGTAAGGGAAAAATTCTATTTCTAATTGTTAAATTATAACCATTATTCAGCTACCTCCCAGTAGCTTAAGCTTTTATAGAAGAATAGTTTCTTGATGTGGTATTAGTGCCTATACCATCAAGTGGTCAAGAGTTCAATCAACTATGCCCCCGTTTTGCATAATTGAGTTAAATTTCAACATGAGTTAGCATGTGCATTTTTCATGCTTCATGTTGTGTGTACAAAGTTTTATCCACGGACAAATGCAACCGTTGGCATAGAAAAGGGTATTTAAAACCTTCAGTATCGTTCACACACAGACTATTTCAACAATCCTTGAAAGAACTATTGAATCATAACTTTTGAACTCGTTAAGAAAGAGTTTTGTTTTGAAATATTTAAAATAAATATTAAAAGGAGAAAAAAAAAACTAGAGTAAGAGATTTAAAGACAAAATGGCACATATGCGAGTTCAATTATGGCAAAACATGGGACTTTGATTTCCCTTGTAACTTTACCCAATTTCATCCCAACTCCTTTACGAATGATTTGAGTCCATTGCTAACCATCTGTTGTCATTCTATTACTATTCAATGATTATGCAATAACGATATTCTTTCCCTCAAGTTACTACTCCCAAAATGATTATGCAAGGTGTATAATTAAGAGAAGCATGAAAAACATGCGGACTTGTTAAACTAACAACTGAGTAGAAATTAATAATTTCGATCAATTCTACAAAATCCTTAGATTCAGTTTACCTTATAGTTCCGTTAATTAAAAAATGGTACGACCGTCTATCCCCAAATAACTTATAAATTAATTTTCACTAATTAATTATTGTGTATGCACAATAAGGAAAACACAGTTGAATAAAAATAAAAAAATCATTCACAAAAAGGAAAAGGACTCAATTGTTTACCTTATAAGTTTTATCAAAACCCCATTACTTGGGGATTAGTTACATATTAAGAGATAAGACAAACTAAAACATACTAATCCAATAAAATAATTCATCCATAATCCTAATTCTATAAAGAGAATGACAAAACCGTAGTGCCAACAAAACTGACAATAAGACGTTACAATTTGTGCTGTGGAAGAGTTTATGCTTCCAAGATACTATGGAAGGATACCGAGAGAGATGAAAACAAAATTGGTATTAAAGTGGTGCGTTGAATGATGATGATGTGGTAGAGTTTCCTTTTTACAGGCGTGAGTTAGGGTTTCACTGTCGTGGACCGAGCTTGACCTAGCTACTTTCTTAATTGTCGTGACTATTATAAGTCATCTTGTAACGTCGTAGAGCTAACTGGGATGCCTTCTACGTTATTAGGGCTAATGTGATTGTCACACTAAACGTAACATTGTCGCATTAGATATCTTATCCTCCTTTTACTTTTTTTTTTTTTTTTGTTCAAAACTTGCCTATTTTTATATTTCTTACTTATGTGACCATTCCTGTAAAAATAAGAAAAATTAGGTAGAATTATAATTAAATAATCATAAATTATATCATAATTATAATTAATTTTTTGTAGATAAATTAACAGAATGTTAGTTTATCATTTCAAACACGCTTTGTGTTAGGGTGTGTTGGTGATACAAAATCATTATTGGGTCTTTACCTAACACTAATGTTTTCAGGAGTGTTAATCGTTGAAAATAATGGTAAAAAATGATGGCTTAATTCTATCTAAATTAATAATTTATATTCTAGTTAAACTTAATGAAATAAGTAACCTATTAAGTAACAAAAACAGGAAAAAAATGTAGCTTGTTTAAGCAAAATTCTTAGAAGAAATGAGACATTTTTTTATCTTTTTTATTTTTCTAAATTAATAAAATAAACATTTCTAACTATGAAAAGCAGATAAACACATCAGATGTGAATTTATCTTTGAATAAGATGTGATTACATATTTGTGGATTTTTTAGATACATATATTGTTGATAAATCTTTTGTTTAAATCTGTGCTAATACAGATTATAAGTTGTTAAATAACTGATATGCATATAAATTTGTTTGTAATATATATTAGTGTATCTTACTTTGTAAGGGGGGATTATAATCTATCAAATAAGTTTAATTTGATTCTAACGTGTTTGTATTGAAGTGGCTATTACAATTTTTCGTGTTAGATAGGGTTTAGGAAAATAGTCTAGCTTCCTAGTGAGAAGAATCACAGTCGAAGACTATTACAAAAGAATACTTTTTCTTTTAGATTTTTTAAAATTTGAATATCCATTATAAATGTGTCTAGCATTTCTCATAATATATTCTTGTTCCATCTCATATTTCACATTCTAATTTGCTTGTTTCAGCAAATAAGGCATGCTTGAGTTTATTTTCTTTGGGTGTTCTGTAGATTGAAGCAGTCACAAGAAGAATCTTGTGGGTAAAGGCTACTGATCATAAAGCTAAAGTTCTTGTATTTTCAAGTTGGAATGATGTACTTGATGTTTTGGAACATGCCTTTGCCGCCAATGACATCACCTACATCCGGATGAAGGGAGGCAGGTATGATAATCTATGCAGTTACCATTTCTAATTCTCTTTTTGTTTATGCTGGACAATTAGACATTTATTTGGAGGAAAAAAAAGATATAGGACAGGCAGAGGAAAGATTATGACTGACATCCTATTGTGGTCCCACACATTTGATTTCTTTCTCAATATGTTCCTAACTTTTTGACTTTCTCACTTTGGTCCCTCAAATTCATAATTCACTTCAATTTGATCCTGCTGTCTATGTTTCCATTAATCTCCTCATGGAGGTAATGAGATGTGTCATCATAAGTATAATGTGGCACCTGACATTACATTTAGACTTTGAGATGGCATTTAAAATTTTGAATCCCTAATTTAACATATTTTGTGAAATTTAGCAAATTCCTTGGTATTACCCTTTATCAATACACTCTTAAGTCCATATATTAGCCCTTTTTACTTACCACACTTGGGCATTGATCTGACCTGCCCGTGGGTTCAATTTGAATAAATAGCATCACTTGTTTTAACTTCTATCATCTCTTCCATGACAATTATGGGTATTCAAGGATGTGGTCATAAACTTTGGGGATTTCTTTGGTAGCATTTGATGCCTAGACAAAATGAAATAAATTGGAATGGAATGGTTTTATCCTGATTTCTTCTTGATTCCTCCCTTTTTAGTGGAACCAAAATATACTACTTTTTAACTGAATGTCCAGCACTGTTATATTTTAAAATGCACCAAACACAAGATAGAACTTACATGTGCTTTGTCCCATTCTACTACATACACTACGTTTTCATTCATATGAATCTTATTGATAGATCAATCCACACCTAGTTTTTTGCTTGCTCTCTAGAAGTATAACTTAAAGGAGATCAAGTGGCATGCTTTAGGTTACTGGGTCTAAGAAATTTCAAAATTTTGATCCAAAACGACATTTAACTTTCAATATACTTGGTGTGTCTTCTACAAAAATGAATTTGAGTTTGTTTTGTGCTTAAGAAGGGAGTTAATGCTTTTTTGCATTTCCTTTCCCTGTCTCCTTTGGATGTAAGAGAAAATATGTATAACCAATTGGGTCAAATTTCAAGGACCACTTAACTCTAATGTGAGGGACTAAATTGTGAGTTAATTCATATGTTATATTAGAATTTGGACTTGGGCCTAATGTCAACCCCAAAAGCTAGCTCATAGGATGAGATTTGCCTCCACTTTATGTACCCATGATTGGCCTTACATCTAGCCAATGTGGGACTTCTAATACGCTGTCTCATACCCAGAATTGGACATATGGAGCGTGAAGTTTGCACAAGACTAGATATATGCGGGTGGCCCATTAGCGGATTTAGGATAAACTCTAATACCATATTAAAATTTGGGCTTGGACCTAACTCAACCTCAAAAACTAGCTTATAAGATGAGGTTTGCCTCCACTTTATATACCCATGATTAGCCTTACATTTAGCTAACATGGTATTAGAGTCTATCCTAGATTTGTTATTAAGA
The DNA here is from genome assembly GCA_037954105.1 of Canavalia gladiata. Lineage (NCBI taxonomy): Eukaryota > Viridiplantae > Streptophyta > Magnoliopsida > Fabales > Fabaceae > Canavalia > Canavalia gladiata. The sequence continues at coordinate 37,563,320 of CM075664.1, read as the reverse complement.
TATTTGTAGATGTTTATTTTTGCAATTGGCCAACCCACAATTATCCATGCTTAGATGTTCAATCCTGAGCATGAGTGTGGTGTGTTAGAATCCCACATTGTTTAAAGATAAAACTAACCAAATATATATAAGGTAAGGTCAAATCTCTTCTTATGAGCTAGCTTTAGGGGTTGAGTTAGGCTTAAAACCTAATTTCTAACATGTTAAAATTGTTTAAATGATGCTCATGCCGAAAAATGATAGTGCCACATTATTTTTCAGTGACACAACATCACTTTTGTGAAGTGAAATTGAACACATGGAGGACCAAATTGAAGTGTATTAGAAATTGGGCTCGAGCCTAACTCAATCCTAAAAGCTAGCTCATAGGGTGAGGATTGTCTCTATATTTTATACCCATGGTTGGCCTTACCTCTAGCCAATGTGGGACTTCCAATAAAGTGAAAATATGAATATGGAAACCTAGAGCAAGAAAGTTGAAATGTTAGGGATGACATAGACTGAAATAAAAAATTGAAACAAGTGTTGGTTATTCTGTTTGCAACATTATAGTTCATAAATATGGCTCAGGTTTATTTCTTGTAGAGCCAGGTTAGACTTTTGCATTGGTTAATAAAATGATTGATGATCTACATCTTAGATAATCAGCCAATTTGAACTTCATTATACTGATGTTATTTTGGTTATGAATTTGTGAGTTCAGAAAAGCACATGTCGCCATCAGTCAATTTAAAGAAAGACAGAATGGTACAAAAGGATGTGAGGAGTCAACACCAAAATCTATTCAGGTTTTATTGCTTTTAATCCAACATGGAGCCAATGGCCTCAATCTTTTGGAAGCACAGCATGTGATCCTTGTAGAGCCATTACTCAATCCAGCTGCCGAAGCACAAGCAATAAGTCGTGTACATCGCATTGGACAGAAATATAAGACCCTCATCCATCGTTTCATTGTAAGTTTCTTAGCAGACAGCAGTTTATTAAGTGAGCATTCTTATTTCTCTCCCTCTCTTTTGTGCATGCTAACTCGGTCATAACTATTATTATCTTTTTATGTGCTCTTGACTTAAATCAACGGTAGTGCATTCTTTAGAGACTGTTCGTCATGGCCTCTGAAGATTCTCAAAAGGGTCTTGTTTTATAAAGAACATGTTAGGTTTCAAGATTCAGTTGGCCCAGTCCAGCTTAGTCATGGACCTTGGGTTTGGAAGACATATAACAGAAGAAATGAGAAAAGACTGGGGTAGGAGGGCAGAAAGGGAAATTAGTAGCGGACAGTTAGAGATCCCATGTGTTTGTTTCTTCATGGAGGAAAGGTAGTGGGGTAGTTTTTTTGGCATTCCGTTACAAGGGAGTAGGAGCCTAGCTCTGTGGGTATTCAGGTTTCATCTCTGTAATACAGTTTATTCAACTTTTAATAAAATTTCTTTGTTTGCATAAATTGGTCTCGACAGAACACCTTTTCCATGCTGTAGTTGAATAAAAGTTATTTAATTCTGATTATCATATATTCCAACAATATTTTCATCCCAATACATCTTGTTTTTTTTATATTTATTTTCTTATCACATATCTCTTTCTTTTTTCCTTCTTTCCATGTCTTATTTTTTTCCTTCTTCCTATCTCTTGCTTCCTTCCATCCCATTCCTACCTACTTTTAGATGTACAACATCATTTGTTCAAAATTATTTGTTATAGTTTTCCAAACATCCATAGTGATCATTATTTAAAATTATTCTATCCTCTGTCCAATCGACAACCTGCAGATGAGAGCAGACCATGGATTTAATATTTGAGTTTCATTGTTCAAAATTCTTTGATTTAATCCTTAGTTCATCTTAAAGTATCAGCCTCTTGAAGTTGGAAACCGACTATGTCATGCAGGGTGTCAATGTCTGTGTACTTAACGTCCATATCTGACCGCTTGATGTTGCTGAATAAGGAGTGAAAGCTATATACATACTGCTTGACATATATATAGCATGCTACACCTTCGGGAATAACTTGCTAAAATATTTCCAGAAAATAAGTTGAGTATATTAGCATTCATGAGTGCTAATATACTCTCAGCTTTTAGGAATATTTTTGCAAAGCACATTTTGGGAAGTATTTTAACAAACCTAAAGTTAAAACTTGCTAATATACTCCTGGTTCTGTTGCTGTTTTGATTTTAGTTGCACACCATCTCTTTTATCCCATGTGTGTGTTCCTTCATTTCATATCATAATATCAACTGCATTACTTGAACTATGATATCATGAATTCAGTAATTCCATTGATAAGCAAATCATGCTTGTCTTTCCACTTGCGTCTGGTATAAGTCTGTCTTGCAAATCATGCTTCTGGTCCAAGCAAATCATGCTTGGTGTTTTACAAATAAATTCATATATGAAGAGTTGTTCTTATAATCTTGTTCATGAACGTGTTAGGTAAAAGATACTGTTGAAGAGAGCTTATATAAATTGAACCGAAGCAGAAGCAATCATTCCTTCATTAGTGGGAACACCAAAAATCAAGATCAACCTGTTTTGACCCTGAAGGATGTTGAAGCCTTACTGTCTAGAGCACCACTAACGATAGCAGAAAGTGATGAAAATCCTAATACAGATAAAAATCTAAGACACTTGCCACCATCAATGGCCGCTGCTATAGCTGCTGAGAGGCGACTTAATGAACAAAGGACATGATTTTGCTTCTCTCTTCATTCCATAGATGGGGTTACATTTCAAAGATGCTACTAAATACAAGTGCAATGATTTCAAGAGGCAAGAGGAGTTGCAATGCAATAAACCGTAGATTCTTCTAACTGAAATTCTGTAGTCTAATATTTAGAAATTTATTTATTCTTGTACATATATTTAGATCTATATGACTTCAATTTTGAGCTGAGATCTGTATAATATATAAACCCTTTAAATGGTCTTTGTTACCCCCCCCCCCCTCTCTCTAGCTGGAAGTGAAAACCTTGTATCATGATTTTAGGCATTCTATTTATAATATAAAATATGTTTTATTAAGATTTTAATCCTTCATTTTACATTGCTGTTACTTTGTCATGTTACAACAATTTTTGATACTTGTAGATTTAGTTTTTCTATTATGAGAGACAGCTCCTTCTTGTCCTTGTCCTCTTATATAAAGTTACAATAAGTAGGTTCAATAATTTTTTATTTTATTTTGAATCAGTTTTTCTTTTGTTTTTCTCTAAGTCATATTCTCATCTCACATCAATTAACATTTTTTATCCTTCAATAACTTTTTCACACAATTTTTGCATCTCCCTTCAACCACCTTTTTTCATCAAATTTATGAAACATTTTCTGCCATGGAAACAATGAATTAGTGATTTATGGTCACAAACTCTAATGATTTGTGGTAAATTTATGTATTTCATTGTGTTTTCTTAGGAAAGATAGATCTTGATAATGTGAATCCTGCCTATCCTGAATAGAAGCAATAAGATTTAATTTTTAAATGGTTTCTTTTCTCATTTTTCGACTCTATTCTTTCTTGAGTTATCACATGTGTTAACACATGGTAACAAACTAAAATTCAATCTAGCCAATTTATAATTGGATGAAAGAGTTGTTCAGAAGAAAAGTCATTATCAGACTTTTTTCTCATTAGCGAATCAATCTCTTATTAAGATTAACTTAGGATAATTCTTGAAGAATTTCTTTGATGAATTTGATGTTTTGTTCATTGGTAATTCAAAGTTATCAGGACTTGTGCTCTATCACCTAAATTGAAGTTATGTTGTTGATTCATGAAACGTGACTTAAGAAAAATAAAAAGAAAGTTCTTGATAATTCTAATTCTATCTCAATCAATGTGATACAAGTTTTATAATCTCAAATCTCGTCTAATCCATCATCTAACTTTGAAAATTGAAATGTAAATTTTTAAACTTTTGATGAATGGATTTTTGTATATTTATTTTTAAATTATGTTAGGATAATTGAGTAAGTGATAAAATTGGTTAATTTTTAGATTTAATGTCTTTTGACCTTTGTTCATTATGCAAGTCTTTGTTTATTAGAGAGTTAAGACAAAATCCTAAAATCATATGTATGTCTGTGTAGCCTAACCAAAACGGATCATAAAATTATTTGGATTGAATTGTGATTCAGTTTTTGTCCAAACATGATCTAGATACTTCAAGTGATACTTGATTATCTGAACATGAATTAATTCAAATTCCAGGTATTATCCTAATAGAAAATTATGAGTATAATTGAAGATTGCTTAATTGAATTTAAATCAAATAAAAATTAAATTGTTTTCAAAATATCTTTTTAAACCTATGATAATCCTGCTTATAAATTGAACTAGCAAATTAATTCGTCTTTAATATTGTTAATTTTATTAATTTGCATTTTTTTTATCAATATAAAAAATAAATCTCCCATTTTTTTAATTTTGAACTAAATCAACTATTTTCCAAGGTCCTTGAGAGATGATTAAGCTTGTCTCTGATACTACATTTTTGTTTATTTTTATTTCATTTTAACCTGACTGCAATGTTAGTTGTCCACTCCACAAGGATCGAATAATCAATTTGGTGGAAGTGGTTATTATTGAGTTATTGTGCTTGTTTTGGTCGAAATAAAGGTTGTGGAGGTATATATGGTAAGTGTGTCTATGCTCATTACCAAATCTGTTATGGGTTTGTCCATGATGCCAACATATGTTATTGTCACATTTTAGAATGCCCATTTCAAGAACCCTTGGGTCACATTTAGTCATTTCAAGATCAAACTTCTTGGTTTGGTTCTCCTTTATAAGTTTCTCGTCCTCTCAACAATCCGTGTTACTTTTTACTCAACTCCTTTGCTAAGAATCAAGTCAATCCAATTATTGTTCTTGACTAGAAACCAACAAGTGCTATCAATAAATTTCAAAGGCATACTCAAGTCTTTCTCATTGGGTTTGATCTTGTACCAAACTAAATCTAGTTCCATGACATAGATGTTGCTCATCATGTTATCGATGATCCAACTAACCTAATGGAAACTCAAAGCTTTTCCAAGATCTAACCAAAGCTTTTCCAAGATCTAACCATGTATTCATGGGTAATGAAAAAGGTTTGTTATAACTTCAATAGAATCTATTGTGTTCCATTCACCTTATAAATCAGACACTTTTCTAATTTTTAGAAATCGTCTTTTAGTTTCTTCGATTGCTAAGAATCTGGTCAATGTTAGCAAGTTTGCGAGAAATAATTTCAGTGTAATTTAAATTTCATCCCATCTTTTTTTTTTTTTGTTAAGTCTCAAGTCATTTTTGAGGTTCTTCTACCAGATATACCATGCAAGGATGGACTATACTTCATTTGATAATTTCAAGCATCAAGATCTTCCATAGATGTTTCAAATTCAATACCATTTATTTTTAGTATGGTAAATGAATCTGATAATATTGAATACAACAACTATAATTTTGATTCTAGTAGTTCTAATTATATTATCTTAGGACTTCATATTACAATTGAATTGTAGTTTTTATCAAAAGAATGTGTATTTTTAGTATACTCACCTCACAAGGGATACAAATGTCTAAATGCTAATAATAAAATTTTCATCTCAAAATATGAGTTATTGAATGAATTGAGATTTTCTTATCTAGAGCTTTTTCCTCCAAAATACAAGAGCTTGGTTCCACTAAATCTTATCTCTACTATTTTTCCTTTATTGACAACTAATATAGGTCCTTCAATGTTTTTCTGTCCATATTGACACACAGTAGAACTACTATATTTCCACAAATCTTCTATCCACTTCATCTTTCCACTCAACCACAACATAACCCCTCCCTTGCTTTAGCTGACCAAGGTCTAATCCCTTTCGTGCGTCATGGAAATATTTATGTCATGCAAATTAGAGCTACCAAGTCAGTCATTGTCAAATCAGGCCTTAATCTCACTTTACTTTAGACTTAACATGAACTTTTCAGAATCCAACAAACATTAAAGGATTAGAACTAAATTGTTGCTATGAAAAATGAATTTACTGCTTTTATTCGTAGCCACACATGGATTTTAGTCCCTTATTCCTTAAGTTACAAACCCATTGGTTGCAAAGAAGTTTTTTGCATCAAAAGAAAATCTTGACGGTTTAATGAATAAATATAAAGCCAAGCTTGTAGTCAAAAGGCTTTCAATGAAAGGCTAGTTTTGATTTTTTTATAAATTTATTTCTAATAGTTAAACCAGTTTCTGTTTGCACAATATTATCTATTATCATTATAAAATAGTAGAATCTCAAACAAATTGATGTAAATAATTCTTTTCTAAATAAAATTCTAAAAGAGAAAATATATATGCTTTAATCCCTGATTTTGAAGTTGAAGAAATGTCTTTAGTCTACAAGCTAAATGAAGTACTTCATGATATTAAACAAGCCCCAAAGGCTTGATTTAAAAGGTTAACTTCCATTTTTATCCCTTGATTTTTTTTTTGACAACAAGTAAAATCTTTTTTTATTCACATTTCATAAGGATAATCATAGTGTCTTTCTACTTATCTATGTTGATGACATTATTATCAAAGGAGACTCTTTATTCCTAATTCAACATTTCATTTCTAAATTTAACTCAATTCACTCTCAAACAACTTGGTCCTCTTGACTACTTTCTAAAAGTCTAGGTTTATCATTTTAAAGATTGATCTACTACTATCTCGCTCCAAATACATTCAAGACATCTTTCATCTAAACAAGATGGCAGATGTAAAAGGAATTTTTACCTCAATAGTCAGCAATAACAAACAGATCATGTTGCAGATCCTATTATGTATAGATCCATAGTAAAAGTCCTACAATATGCTACTATTACTAAACTAGAGATTAACATTTATTAGAGTATAGATAGTTACACATTTTTTATAGTTAGTTAAAGACATTTTTTGTAACATTTAGTTATAATTTTTGTTATATTAGATATTTCCAGTTACACAGTTTCTATTTTCTAATAATTTCATTAATAGTTACATGTTACTAACATTTTATTTTTGTTTAACATAATGATGGAATTAGTTCAGTTGAGATCTTTCCTTTGTAGCTTTTGTATTTCTTTCTCAATTGATCGTAATATTTAATATTCTTTACTTTTCAACTCTTAACTTTTTCTTAATCATTTATTCTTAATGTTTCAACATACAGAGCTTATTAAGATCTAGTCATGACTTCTTCACCCGATGTTCTTCCTTCTCCAATTGCAGCACCTATGTTTGCTCATCAAATCACCATTAAATTGGATGAAAAGAACTTCCTATCCTGGAAGTAACAAGTCAAAGGTATAATTCGTGGATATCAACTTCACGGTTTTGTTGTTAATCCTAAAATCATCTCATGATTTCTTTGGGAAGCTGATAATGACATTGGAAATGTAAATCTTGCCTATACCAAATAGGCACAACAAGACCCTTTGTTGTTTAACTGGTTGTTGTCTGATGAATGAATTTTTGTACATTTATTTTCATTTATATTGGGCTTAATTGGATTTGAATCTTATCTAGTTCTATCATTTTGAGTGATTTTTATGTTATTGGACTTAAATGATAAAATTAACTTAGACCTTTGTTCATTGTGCAAGTCATATCTTGTGCTATAAAATTGATGTTGGAATGATTCTAGAAGAATTAGAAAGCTGAGACAAAATCCTAAAATCACATGTATACCTATGTAGCCTAGACAAAACGGATTTTAAAGTTATTTGGACCGAACCGTGACTCAGTTTATGTCTAGACAGCCCAAACATGTTCCCGTAAAATAGGCATATTTAGGGGTACAGAAATTACTTTTAGATGGGGTCAATTTATGAAGATCACGGAAAAAATTGTCTACAATATTTGTTCAAAGATAAAATCCTAATTCGACCTTCAACACACATTAAAATCCAATAAAAGAGGTGTAGACAAGGACCTGTATTTCGTGCATAATTTGAATTCAAGCGAATAGGATAAATAAGGAATTCAATTAAAAATCTAGAAGGACAAGGGAATCAATTCTTGAAGGATCTTTATTCTTATTTTAAAATAATTAATTCAATTTTTATCTTAATTTTAAATTTGAATTTTAATAGGAAAACTTGGTTTATAAAAGGGAAAAGCTTAATACATTGTAAATATAAATATATATATATATCTTAAACTCTCAATAAAGTCTCATTCTAATTTTTTTTTATTTTACAAAAATTTTAAAGGAAGGCTAATTTCTTTAGTTGACTCACTGATTTTAATTCTATAAGTGAGATATTTGAGATTTTGTTCTTAATTGAATCTACGATTTCTTCTTTTTCTGTCCTTTTAATACATTGCATTTGTTTTTTATAATTATGAAATTGGATGCATAATTTAATTTCATATTTTATGCCTCAATTCTAAAGTTAGGATTTTTTTTATTCTTTAATTTGTATGCAAAAATTAAAAAGAATTATTAGATTTCCTATAAGATTTGATGATTTCGATTCTTAAGAATTAATTTGAAAACTTCGAGTGATACTTAATTGTATAAACATAAATTAATTCAAATTATAGATGTTATTTTAGTAAGAAATCATGAGTTTAACCGATGGTTTGGTTGATTGAATTCAAACTAAATAAATAGAATTTAGTGAGTTTAGTTTTTTAGAATTGATTTTAAAACTTTACATTATGCTTAATTATCTTAACATAAATTAATTCAAATTTGAGATGTTTTCTGAGTAAAAAATCAGAATTGAATTATAAAGTAGATCAATTTTAAATTTTAAATATTGTTCATTCTAATATTTTTATTTTTTACCAAAAATAAAACATAAATTTTTTATTTTTTTAATTTTAAATTCAAATTATTTCCTACTAAGAGACAGCCAAAGTTATGTCTTATTTACTTGTATTTTATTTGTACTCCACCGCAACATTGGTTGTCATTATCTACAGGGTCCCCTAGGTTCATTCTTGGTAGGAATAGGAGGAAATTCATAATTTCTCTCTCGGACAAACTATATCAACTACGATTTGAACTAAAATCTATATCCAAATGTTCTCGCATCATTTCTGAATATCTTCAATGCATCACAACAATCGTTAATATTTTTCTCTCAATTGGTGAGCTAATCTCACTCTATCATCATCTTGAAGTCATTCTTGATGGTCTTCGAGATGAATATGATGCTCTTGTTACTGTTATTCAGAATTATAGTGATCTCTATTCCATTTTTGAGGCCGAAACCATGCCTTTGGCTTATAAAACATGTCTAGAATAAAACAAGAAGAAAATTCTAGGTGATTTCAACTCTCTTTCTGTTAATGTCGCTCATGTACAACAACCTTAACATGTTTCTACTCCTCCAATTTCATAGAATTTTTCTCCAGCACTTCCCAATCAGAATGTGCAATTCTTATCCTCAAGGTCTGGTAAATTTTCAAGGACGTAGTGGTCCTTTTCATGGACATGGTGGCTTTCGATCTGGTCACAATCAAGGACATGGTGGTTGTTATGGGATCTTTCTTCTATTCAGTATCAAAGTTGTTACAAATTTGGCTACGAAGTCAGTGTATGCTTTTATCATGCTACTGGTTTACCTCTACAACCATCATTTCCATTTGTTGGACATTATTTCGCTTCTCATCTGACACCTAATCCCCCTTACATGACACTTAATCAACCTTAGATGACTCCTTCATTCCTAACCTCTCGATCATCAAGATCTAATATCCCTCCTAATTCAGCTCAAGTTTGTATTGTTGGAGTATCTCCAATTCCTTATCCTGCATGATTACCTGATTTTAGAGCCACTCATCATGTCACCAATAATCCTCATATTTTGATGGACAACACTCCTCTGCTTAGATCAGATAAGGTTTTCAGGGGAAATGGTCATGGTTTGTCCATCTACTCTGTTGGCTCATCTATTCTGCACTATCTTTATCAACCACACACTGCACTAGTTCTTAAATATTTACTATTAGTACCACAAATTTCCAAGAATACTGTCAGTGTTGGTAAATTTGCCTAGGATAATTCTGTCTACTTTGAATTTCATCCAACATTTTGCCTTGTGAAATCATAGGCAACTTCTAAGGTGCTTTTACATGGATAAGTCAACAAAGATGGTCTCTACTCCTTTGATGGTCTTCAAACACAAGCTACAACCCCCAAGACTGTTTAACATTTTGTTCCTTCAACCTTTTCTTTAACTACAATTGTAATCTAGAAGAATTTTCTACTTATCATACTTGGCATTGTAGGCTTGGGCACCCTCATCATGAGGCATTACTTTCAACCCTGAGACTTTGTAATATTTCTTTACCTAATAAAGAAAATTCTGATTTCTGCTCAGCTTGTTGTCTTGGTAAATTACATCGTTTACCTTCTCATGAATCACTTGGATACTACTACTAATCCATTTAGTTCAAACTCTCCTCTTACTGTGACAACAACTTCAGCCCAACCATTGTCTGCTGCTTCAACTAATAACACTTCATGTTCCAAGTTTGAATCCTTTCAACACTCATCCTATGTGAATTAGGGAAAAGTCTGGTATTATTAAACCTAGACTTCAGCCAACTTTTCTTCTCACTCACATGGAACCAAAGTCAGTCAAACAAGCCTCAAATATCCAAATTGGCCTGCTGCCATGCAAGAAGAATATGATGCACTCATCAATAACAACACTTGGTCCTTGGTAACTTGTCCTCCTAATAGAATACCCATTGGCTGTAAATGGATCTTTCACATTAAAGAAAATCCAGATGGATCTATAAATAAGTATAAAGCTCGTCTTGTTGCTAAAGGTTTTCATCAACAAACTGGCTTTGATTTTTCTGAAACATGCTCTTCTATGATCAAACCTGTCACAGTCCGCACAATACTTATCATTGCTATTTCCAATCACTGGTATATTCAGCAAATTGATTTGAATAATGCCTTCTTAAATGGGTTTTTAGAAAATGAAATCTACATGGAACAACCTTCAGGTTTTGAAGTTGCCAATTCCGATCTTGTTTGAGAGCTTCACAAGGCCATTTATGGCCTAAAGCAAGCTACTTGGGTATGGTTTGAAAGACTCATTTCCACCCTTGTCACATTAGGATTTGTTGCTAGCAAGTGTGATCCCTCTTTGTTTATCTACAATCACAATTCTCATACTAATTTTCTTCTCATCTATGTGGATGACATTATTGTCACGGGTGATTCTCTTACTCTTCTTAAAGAACTTCTCGCCAAACTTAGGGTAGCCTTTGCTCTCAAACAACTTGGCCCTTAGATTATTTCTTAGGCATCCAAGTTCATCATATCCAAGACGGATCCCTTTTACTATCTCAGTCCAAATATATTCATGACTTCCTTCTCAAGGCTCATATGGAACATGAAAAAGGTATTTCCACTCCTATGCTTAACAATCTTAAACTCACTCAGTTTGGTAGTGAGACTACTTTGAGGATCCCACACTTAACAGATCTATAATAGGAGCTCTCAAATTAGCAACCATAAATAGACTTGAAATTAGTTTTGTAGTCAACAAAGTATGCCAGTTTTTATCTCATCCCCTTGTTGCCCATTGGAAGGATGTCAAACGCATATTAAGGTATTTCAAAGGAACTATAAATCATGGGTTAATACTAAAGAAAACACTTCTTCATCAGCCTACTTCCCTCAAAAGTTTTTGTGATGCTGATTGGGCATCCGATCAAGATGATAGGAAATTTGTTTCTGGCTCCTGTATCTATCTTGGACCAAACCTGGTCTCTTGGTGTTCTAGAAAATAGACCCTTGTGGCAAGGTCTAGCACAGAGGCTAAATATCACAATCTTGCCAACACTGCTACTAAGATTATGTGGCTGCAATCTTTGCTAACTGAGCTTGAAATTCCATTCAAAATACCGCGAATTCACTGTGATAACCTCAACACTGTTTTTCTTTCTCACAATCCAGTATTGCATGCTCGCACTAAGCACATGGAGCTCGATATTTTTTTTGTTTGAAAAAAATTATCATTAAAAGTCTTCTTGTTACTAAGATTCCAACTTCAGACCAATATGTTGATGTTCTCACCAAAGCATTATCTTCACTACACTTTTAAGCTCTTGAGGACAAACTCAGAGTGTTTGATAGACTATCTCTCACTCACCCACCCTGAGTTTCAAGGGGAAATATTAGAGTATAGACAGTTACACCTTTGTTATAGTTAGTTAAAGACACTTTCTATTACATTTAGTTATAATTTTTGTTATATTAGATATTGTTAGTTACAGTTTCTGTTTTCTGTTAGTTTCATTATTAGTTATAGATTGCTGACATTCTGTTTTTGTTTAACAAAATGATAGAATTAGTTTAGTTCAGGTTTGTCCTCTATAAATAGAGGCTTTTGTATTTCTTTCTCAACTGATCATAATATTCCGTATTCTTTATTTTCCAACTCTTAGCTTTCTCTCAACCCTTCACTTCATAAAGTTTCAATAACCTTGCAGTCAATAAAGTCTGGCAATTCTTATCTCAACCACTTGAAGAATATTGGAAAGCTGTTAAGAGATCTTTTGAGGACACCTTACACTATGGGATGCTATTGTAGAAAACCTCTTTCCATCTACCTATTTTCTTAATTGCATATTGCGATGCGGATTGAACCTTAGACCCACATGATAGAAAGTCTACCCGTGAATCTTACATCTATTTTGATCCCAAACTTATGTCATCATCATCTAAAAAGCAAAATCAAACATTGAAAAGTAACACAACTATTAAATTACCATAAATACAATCTTTGCTAAATAAGTTGAAAATTTCTCACAAAACATCCTAAATATTGTGACAACTTAAGCACATTACTTTATCCACAATATAATCCTACATGCTAGTACCAAGCAAAGTTTGATGTTTCCTTCATTGATGAATACAATCATCAACAAAATCCTCATAATCAATCACTTACCTAACTCTAATCTATGTTTGGATATTTTTTCTTTTAAGCCATCCATATTATTATCTAAGAGTTACGAGAAATTAAAAGTGTTAATTTTAAAAAATTAAAAGTTAAAATTATAAAAAGATTTTAAAAATATATAATTAAAAACAATAAAAATATATTTAAAGAAAAGGTTAGAAACAGCTTTTGGACAGAAAAAATATGAGGACATTTTTTTAAAAAAAAAAAAAAAAGGTTTATAAGTAGGTACCACTCTTTTGAACACGTACCCTCTTTATTTGTTGCCAAATGCTGTTTGGTGGATAATCTGCAATGATCTAGAAAACTCTGTTAAAGATGCCACGTATATACCTTGACCATGTTACCTGACACGTGCCAGGTTGGTACCCCTAACTATCCCTCTGCTTCAAACCTCGTATATATATATATATATGTCCACAGATCCACGCCAAAGAATATCTCAACACAAACACTCAAATCATCTAATGTCATTGGACATGAAAGGGTCTGTGGATACCCACTTCAACTTCTCCACTTCTCATCCTTTTATTCCATGTCAAAGCCTTGTCTCTCCTTGTAATGTGACTGTGCCATTAATAGCCAAGGGGAGAAGTTTGAGCTTCAAGGTAAGCACTTGTTGGCCAAACCATGCATCTTGTGTTGTGCAGAGGCAAAAGGGTGGTAATGGGTTTGAGGTGGGGTGTGCAAGTTGGGGTTTGGTGACAGAGTTGGCGAAAGAATTGGAGGCTGAGATGAAATCACAACATGATGAGAAAAATGGTAGGAATGGAATGGGAAGGTTTAGACACAAATGTGGAGAAAGAGAAGGGGTTTTGGAACTGTTGGAGTGTTTGGAAAGGGAAGCAATAATGGGGGAAGATGTGGGAAAAGAGCCTATGGATTACAACCGAAGGGCTCAGATATTTGATAGAAGCTCTCAAGTGGTTCAAGCTCTCAAGGAACACAACAGTGATGTTTTTCCTCAACAGTCTTCATAAACGGAGGAAGTACCTTTGATTTGATTTTGATTTCATCTTTGTATTTGAAACAAATAGTGATCAATACAGCATCATAGAATTTGGATGTTTTGGTACATAAGCAAGCAATATAGTATTATGAACTCCTCTCTTTTCTGTATGTTGTGTATTTATTTGCTTATTGAATATTGAAAAACCAGGTTATACATCCAAAACATTTTATGGAGCAGTAAAATATTCTTTGAAAGATCTGAATAATCAAAATTACTACTTTTACTTTTCAATGAAAAAATTGATTAATTTAATCTTTTAAAAAATAAATCAGTATTTTCATCTCAACGAGGAAAATAATAAATTTTTTATTTTAAAATTATTATGACAGATCTATCAAAATGAAGTTCCACTTTTAGTACATGATTTAATAATTGTTTAATTTTAAAATTTTTTTTTATAAAACTGATAAAAATAAATTATTTGTAATTAAATTATTTATTTCTTTATCTTTAAATAAATCAAATCAGTATTTTTATGAAGAAAATAATTATTTTGATCTTTTAAAAATTATTACGAGTTTACGACCTATCAAAATGTTTCTCTTTTCTTGAGTGTTCAGTTAAGCTGGGTACCATCAAGTGAGTTTATTATGTGAATTGTGGCCGAAGAGTGAAACTGAAACTGAAACCGAAACCTGAGGACAACATTGGCTGAAGAGTTCCACTAGCACCTAGCGAGACCCACATGTGAATCAAACTAAAGTAAAAATGTTGGTGATGAAACTAAACAGAGTAAAAAGGTAAAACGAACCTTGAAATAAAATAATAGATACATTTTACATGTAACAATATTAGAGAGAAAAAAATCTGGCACGGTGTGTTGATTCATTTGTGCCAATTAGCAACAAATGACAACTCCAGTGAGCCACACAACACTAACAAAACTTCCAACGGTTATTACAGACTACACAAGTGACATAGGTTGTCATAGGTTCATCAGCACTACGAGTCTGCATTTGATAATAAGTACACTTCCTTTGACCACATTTACCACACTTAAATTGATCGGTTGTGGCTTTTGGTTGAACTCCTCGCTCACACTCAAATAAAGCTTTCTCCTTAATTTTCTCATTCTCCTGCCTCCTTCTTTCACTGGCAATTTCTGCTGTGTTCATGCTGATCAGTCTCTCAGGCTTAACAGCTCCAAGTAGAACTTTTCTCCGGAAATCTGGGTTGTTTGGATCCTTAAGATTGAACATTAAGGACCTATACTTGACCTTTTGTGTACCATTAGAAGGACCCCACTTCTCAAATAGCACAGACTCCACTGAGACCGCAATTCTAATAGGATCGCATGCATTAACTTGGTCTATTTGATCGTCATCAACCTCTTTAGAAACCTTCGATAAAGCTTCTTGGAGTATTTCCCTTATTTTGTCTCGCATCACATTATTAGATTTAATCATGGTTTTTAGCTTTGGGGTGTGGCAGAGCTACACAATTTTCTCTTCTTTCCAGATGGTTGCTTCTCTTCCTTGGCTATCTTTTCTACCTTGATATTTGCAGCAGAATCGGTTTTCTCAATTTTGACATCCACATTTTGTACCATCAAATTTCCTGAGCTAGGCTTTGGAGTACCATTCCTATCAATTTTCTCAAGCATGACAGTTTCCTCCTTCTCAATCTTAACTGAAGGTGTTTTTTTATCTTTCTCAGCTTTAACTCTCTCTCCATGTGATTCAACCTTATTATTAGTGCTCCCATTCTTAGTTTTGCTTGTTTCCTTGATAATTATGCCTTTCCATATCTCAATCAGGTCAGTAGCAAAGGCCTGAATTTTCTGCCTCGGATGCTTTGTGAGATGTCTAAGGTGTTTGCCAACCTGAAAGATCCATATAAAGAAGAAAAAATCAAAACAAACCTTCAAGTAAACCATCCAGGGAGATAAAATATATATAATTTTATGTCCTCATTCTGTGCCATCAAATGACAAGGATGAAACATTGTTCTCCAAAACAAAAGCCTGATATTTTATAATTTTTCCTTTAATTTTGCTCAACAGAATACTTCAAAGTTTTCTGCAACTTTCTGTCTCTTTCCCTTCCATTTCCATCTGGAAACTTCTATACTAAGGATCAAGATACAATACGGCACGCGTTCTCCTTCAACCAGATTTATTTCCACTTAAACATTCATACCAAGTTTTAAAGCATATGTCCTTCATTTTTCTCCTCTGGATGAATAGGAATCCAAAGTCAGTTTCAGATACATCAGCTACTTCTTGGTATAGGAAAGGTAAAACAAAGAAATCATGCCAACAAGGGTTGATTCAGCTGGAAAGGATGAACATGCCCTCGCCTTGAAATGGGGCAGCCTCCCCTCCTTTTAAAACTATTTTTTCCAAAAAGAAAAAGCAAAGGATATATATCTAGAGAAGTGACGCATAGAAGGGGGATAATAAGAAATACCCTATTATCTATTTATTCTTAATCTAGAAAGACACCAATTCTTACATCCCAATATATATAAGCTCATTACAAATAAAAGAACTTGAGTACAACAAGGGAGGGCATAACAGGAAAAACAAGCATTGAGGAAAGAATGGAGAATGGGAGTAGAGTTTCTTTAAGTTGTTTTCTACCGCATCCACCACAAACCCGGTAATGCCTTTTAACAAGGGTCATAGAACTCCGAACAAGGATCAAGAAACAGGCTCATCTATTCATTTTTCCAGGAAGCAAAATGTGTGGAACCACTATTTCTAAGCCCAGAGTCCAAAAAACAGAGAAATAAAGTAACAAACTAGTCAAGATATTTTCCTTCTTCGCACTTAAAGTGCATTTTATGTCTCCCATTTACATAATGCACAACAAGAACTATATTAGCACCATTACCAAGTAGCATGCTCACCATTACCAAATGACAAGTATAAGCTCAAGAATCTACAAATTTGAGATGGACCAGGACAGTCACCCCAGAAATTTGTGCAACTCCATCCTAATTCCCGACATGATTTAACAGAAATTTCTTACGTAGTCAGTTGAGAAACCCCAGCACACCTCTGTAACCAATTAAGATAAAAACATCCATACAATATAACCTATTGCAAATTTAAGCACGCACACCATACATCATAACTGCATGGCCTAATTCCTTTATTTGTTAAATATTACCCCCAGCAGCCTCTGTAGCATAGAATAAGTGAAATGGAGTACTGAACTGGACCCCTAGACAAAGTGCTCTCTGCTTCCACGGAGAAAGCTTTTGAATTATGATTCATTAGACAGGAAAAAGACAAAAGACTCGGATGTGGTTTTAGCCTCAAACTAATTACATGTCTGAAGATGCAAATATTTATTTCATTTAAAAACACACCTCCAAATAAACAAAAGAAACCGAAATAAACAACTTCACAACGTAAACAACACCTTCAATTTTTCTTCTCTTTTGAGTCCAAGACTCAGCAAGGACCTAGGGGAGGCCCATCATCACCAGAGCTAAGCCTAAGGATGCTTAATCAGTAGATCCTGAAAGAAAATCCATACAATGCCCTCACTGCTATAAGTCTCATATTTGTTTTCAAATTAACCATGAAAAGCTCATCATCATCACATTACATGGACGTGTTCTCCACATTCTCTTCACATCACCAACGCACTACCAAATCCTCTCATCTCTAAAAACAAAACAAAAAAATGCAGCCTCATCCAAAAACACCAAAAAACCAATTAAACTAAAAAATTGAATATAAATAAATACATGTTAAGAGACAATTTCTTGAATAAAAAAAAAAAAAAAAAGAATGACCTGTGTGTTGACAAGAATCTTATAATTAACAGGGAAATTCTTGAGCTGTTGTAGTGCATCGATGCATCGACTTTCTTCGTGTTCCGCATTGGAGGAACTCGATGATGTATCCGCTGCCTTCTTCGCAGCTTCGTACAATTTCACTAACTCCTTCTCCATCACTCTGCATCTAAATAATGAACGTTAAGATCAAACCCTATGAAGATGATAATCATGATAATGATTTATAGTTAAAGATGAAAAATTGAACCTCAAAATAACGAACGAAAAGAAGGAGCGAGCAGAGACTAGAGAGAGTGAGTGTACTGTGCGACGCGTTTTGTGTGTTTGTATTGTATGGGCAGTGAATGGAGGGAACATAAATCGGGAAACAGTGTATTGTTAATCGGACGGTCATCACAGAATCTCCATCATCCAACGGTTCGTGTTCCGTGACAAGTTTCAATATGTTCATTATTAGCCTATTTCACATTCATGTCATGTTCATTAAAGATTAAGGTTTAAAGTTGGGAAGCATTATTTTTAATTAAATTGATTTTAAATTATTGAGTAAAATTGGATGGCGCAAACGTTGAAAACGAAAATTAGGAGTTCGTTTGTGGTTTTAAAAGATAATAGATTTTGATTTTTTAATAAATCTGTAAAAATATTTTTTCAAATAAACTAAATTAGTAAATATGATATGTTGACCCTCTTTGCGTTTGAAAATGAAATTGCACACATCTCCATGTTACATATTGAGTGGCACCGATTTATTATTAGGTGAGAAAATGGAGTTTCAAGGAGTTCCCTCACTAAATCAAACACTTTATTAAGCTTAGATGAGTAGAGAAACTGGTATCAACCACTCTGGTGGCAGTGTTTGTTATTGAAATTGTATTATTTGAGAGTAGGAAAAATTGATATTAGTTGTGTAGTATTATAATGTGATAAGATATTTTAATGTGTTTATAAAATTATTAATTTTTTTAGTACATTATAAAAGGAAGAAATAACTAAGGTCTAATTAAAGGAAAAGAACAAAAATCAACAGAGTTAATAATTTATCTTTATAAAAGAATGGGTGAGAGACTTCGAAGCTTATTGGGTTTAAACTTTAGAGACATTTATTTTTGTCATAGGCTCAACATGCTAGATGGAAATAGTTTAATTTACGTGAAGGAAAGTTTGAATTTGCTTCATAATAGAATTATACTTGTGAAAAAGGAAATATTTTCATTAACAGGATGCAAAACTGTAATGTAGCAAATAACTTTTTATGCGCTTCAGGGAAAGTTTGAATTCTAACTTTTGTTATACCAATCATAATCTTAATAAAAAAAACAAAACATAATAAAATAAGGAATTACAATAATTAAGCTTTAGAGATAATATAAAAAATAAAAATATCAACTACAAAAAGTAATTTAAAATATAATAAGATATTTTTAAATATTTTTAAATGAAAAAAAAATCATTCTAAATAATAATATAAGATAAGATAAGATAATTTCTAATATTTTCATATATTTTAACATTTTTCTTTAAGATAAAATTTACTAAACTTTTTAATCTTATCACAAATAAACCCTTTAAATAAAAGAAAACAAACAATAGAATTGATGAGTACAAAAGTACGAATATGAATCTTTTCAACTCTGGTGAGGCCACTAATTATGGTAAATCCGTGGAAACAAGTTAATTTTCCTAGGAAAGCTACGAAACTAGACTGATGAAGGACTTGGAGCTTTTTGTAACATCACATGCAAACAAAGATGAAACAACTATAATAATTCAACAATTTTGAATCATTGAACTACCGCGATGGTGTGATGAACTGGCAATTAATCTGTTCTGATTTTTCATGATCATCCACAATTTTGTTAGATTCTTTCGATTAGATCATCATAAAGATTTTGACCATAAAATCCAATTTTAACCACATTGGACAAAGTCAAGTAAATCTTACCATTGAGTTTTTCATATATTATGATGGAATTTCTAGAGAAAACAAAAGACACCAACCATGCCTTTGTTTGATGTGCTTGAACCACTAGCAATAGCATGAAGTGAACCCCTGAAATCAACAGAGGAAAAGCCAACAAGATGAACATTACTAGCGTCGTAGCGATCAGATACTGAACAACACTAAGATAACACCAACGAAACTATTAGAACAGTCCCTAGGACTTCTTGGGCAACATTGGGTGCTTTTGAAATGAAAATCTATCAAAATGATGCCACAACAATAATAAATCGACGACAGTAGTCAAGGGCTAGTTGAAACAGCTAGAAAAATGCATGGAGGAGGAGGAGGTTAAAACTCAAAGATGGTTAAAACAAAGGATAAAATTGAGAACGGAGTAGATCACAGCCAAGTTTGGTTGGTAACTTCATGAGAAAGCAATACGTCGATCACTCCATCTCACGCGTTGGTAACTTCCTCCCACAGACGACATGCATGGTGACAACAACTCTAGTCAAAATGACGGGAGATTGACCCCATTTAACAATTGTTGGCAGTGAGGACAATCACAACTAATGAATATAAAAAACATAAAAATATCATCGTTATTATCATTACAGGTAGGAGTAATAGATGAAACTCAACATGAGTTCCTTTAAATAACTTCGGCCAATTTCAATAGTGGGTTTCATGGTATTTTATTCAATAATAAATTCATCTCCAATATTTATAAAAGGTCGTCAAATTAATTCTAGACTCTACATATTAACAATAAAATCTTAAAAATCTATTTCCTGTATGTAATATTAATCCTATACTTGTATTTCGTTGGCCACATTCATCCCCAAGAAGGACCAATGACCTACAAAGAAAAAATCTTATTGCTTTTAAGTTTAGAGGCTAATTTGATGACTCAAAAATTGGGGATGAATTTGATAATTCACTCTAACAGAGTGTTCAAAAAATTGTTAGCATTCATCTTGATTACAAACTTACAATACACATTGGATGTCAAAAGCCATCAAATGGTCCCTAAAACAAGAAATCGTATTGAACAGTTAAAACGTACATCTATAGTTTCATGCACTCCGAGACATTTGTTCAAAATTGATATGAAAGGTGATCTTGTATTTTTCCTTCTCTGACAAGTTAAACAGAACGTGAAAGCTGGTTTGGTTTTCTGTCGGGACTATCCTGTTCACAAGTTGGCCGGCGACCCTTATCTGGACCACCGATGATTCCCCATCTCTCAAATTGTCTTTGTCGGGTTCGAGCCCTCTCCTTCTCTTCATCTGATTTCTGTGAAAAACAGTGAGGACAAGAGACTCCATATTCAAATTCCGGGGCTTCCATGTCAGCATCACTTACAGGCTGCTTACAACCATAGCAGAGCTTGAAATTTCCTTGCACCAAACCATGCTCCACAGAAACTCGTTTGTCAAAAACAAAGCACTCTCCTTCCCAGAGGCTTTCTGTTTCTGGAACCTCCTCAAGATATTTCAGAATTCCACCTTCCAGGTGAAAAACCTAGGAAGTTTTCAAATAGATATATGACAAAAATCATATCGTATGCCGGTAATTAAATTGCAACTACAAGAAGCAAAACTCATTCATACCAGTAGAAATATTATTATTAACTTGTTTATCATATATCAGCAAGAGTCTGTGTATGTTAAGGTCAGACAGTGAATATTTTGATCACACATATATAAGAAGTGTAGTGGTTTAACACAAGACTAGCAAAGAGCAAAACAAACTATTGCCCAGGAAAACATGGTATAGTTATTGGCCAAAAGCACAAAACCAATTCGCAGAGAAAGTTGTTCCCCCCTCACACAGGTCATGGCTATGTATTTCACACAAACTGGAGACAATCAATTTTACACACAACCTCATCAAAATGCTTTACCCTTGCAAAGAAAATAATGGGCCAGAAAACTAGAATGGAAACATAGAAGGGCCACTTACCGCTGCTTTCAGCAGTTCTTTTTCAAAGTACAAATGATATAAGAGACGCACCAGAAACATAAATGGGTGGGAAAATTATTTAAAATCATTTTCAGAATTTATTTATTTATTGCTTTGTTAGAAAGAAGATGTTATTATGAACATAATTCTAGGACCTGCCAAATTACTTCCATCCCAACATGCACTGGAATTGCATAAGCTTATTGTATGAAAGAGACTGAAACTTATTAGTGTTATCATATCAGTGTATTTGACAAGACTTCAAAGATAAATGATTCTAACATCAGTTCTATCCTTTAAGAGGTTGATAGGTAATGGCATTGACATTGAATTCCAAACCAGAAATCCCTTTGAGATATTAACATACTATGACCATGAATTTAAAGAACAGTTGTGCCTATTTTTCTTGGATAAAAAGAAGAAAAAGGGTCATATGATGTTCTCAAACAATTTTGTTTGTGCAAAACAAAATAAAATTCAAGAAGAGAATCACCTCATTGAAACCTTGACTGAGAAGTAGACTTGAAGCTTTCTCACATCTAATACCTCCGGTGCAATACATTGCAACACGTGGCATATGTTTTTTTGGATTCTCTATTTCTTTTTCAGCATTTTGGACTGAATTGTTTACCTCAACTTTTGGATGGTCACCAGAATCTGTTCTGGTAAGCTGGAAATGCTCCTCCACCCAAGATGGGAATTCACGAAATGACGTAGTACAAGGATCAACTGCTCCTTTAAACTTTCCTATTCTGGTTTCATAGTTATTCCGCACATCAATTACCACCTGCACATGAAGATGCCATTAACAATAAAAAAAATCTGCATTTCTTGTATTTACATTGCACATTACCAATATGATGTCTCCCCCATCCCAACTTGCTATAGTGAAATTATCCACTGCAGTTCTCCATCATGTGCATATAAATGAATCATCTAAACTTGTATTCAACCGCACAGTACATAAACAATTTGCAATCCTCAAATATAGCAGTGATATTCAGAAATCACAACTTTGAAAAAGAAAAGGTTCCACAAATTTTCAGCATATCTTTTTTAAAATAATCAATGAATACATAACCAGTTTTTTTTTTTAAAAAAAAAAAACATTTAAGAATTTTCAGATATTACAGGAGTTTCTCCACCTTTTAGCAAGGAACCAGAAACAGCAAACAAACAGATCAGAATGTTTAGACTTGGAGCATCTTGAATATTCAATTTCCTCATGAATCCAAACAATGTAAGCTATAATGTTTAATATATTAAGTCCCCACCGTTCATAAGATCACATTAAAGACATTTCATAATGGATATAGGAGAACAATGATAGTGAGATGTTAGCTACTCACCGTATCTGGATCACTAATCAAAGCATTCCAATCTTTTGGGCCAATATACTTTCCAACCCTTTCAATAGGCGATACACTAGGCATCCCAAGAGTGACAATCTGCCAACATGTAACGAAACAAAAATCATAATAACCAAGATAGGCCTGAAGGAGAAACACCACGAAAGTTCAACATAGTTTTGCATTTAATATCAAATTAAATTTAACAAAGCAATCCATTCTTTTGGCATTATGAATGCTACCTCTTTCTTCAACTTGACTCTCACATGATCCCATCTGAAGGGAGCATCCTCCCCGGCAGCAAGAGGAGAAGCAGCGCTATGTCCATGATGGATGGCCTCCTCCTCCGGACCAACCGGCGATTCCACCCGTCTTAGCCCCTTCAAACGACCATCACTTTGCACAAATGCAAGAACTTTCTCCACCGACTCCCGAGTGCCACATATGCTGCCATTGATCCCTTCGGGGGCAAGAATAATTCCACCTGAAACACGCTGAGCAGCTTCAGATGGGTGAGACACAACATCTCAATAAAAACAAGCAAGCAATTTTTTTTGCATAAAACTAATTTCTAGTTAGATTATTACAGGACTGCCATGCATAAATACAATAGAGCTAACAGTGACCAACAAACTAGCAACCAACCAACCAACTAGCCGTAACTAACTAACAGAAGCTAACGAACTCTGTTGTAAAATTGACATGGCACTTGGATGGAAATATCAAATATGTCACATCATAATGTAAATTAAAATCTAAACAATCATACACTAAAAATTTATGTAGAAAAGATACATGCATGAATGAATTAGCCAAAATGCATTAGTTGCTAGCACTGAGGTATAATGAATTATATACATACATACATACATTTGTTTTCCCTAATTTCTTAAAGTGAATGGAAAAAGTGAGTACCAGCTGTTGACAGAGTTGTTTCAAGGGATTTCGCATGAGAGCATGGTCAGGGAAGTCCGCGAATTTGTAGAAGGAAACTACGACGAGTGTGTTAAGCGAATCGGGTTCGGGTGAGATGGGTATGGCGGGGCTCGCGTGAGAGAAGCATTTGGAGAGAGTCATGGTTTGAAGAGTGTGAGAGTTGGAGAAGAGAGGAAGGAGGGGGAATGAGGCTTTATGGTTTCGTGTACAATATAGTGTGGTTTCCGAGGAGATGACGGAAGATGACGGTAACGGTGACGGTAACGGTGACGGTAACGGTGACGGTAACGGTAGCCTCCTACCGAGGGCAAGCAATGGTGGAGGAGTAGGAGGTATTATAATAGTAGCCGTGCTTCTCAGCATGGAGGCCGCGTTTGGATGTGGTTTCATTTCATTTTTCGTATTAGGAAATGAACCAGCAAACCTTTTCAACCCAAAAATAGGACCTGGGTTTTGGGCCGGAGCCCAAGTTGGATTAACTAATTTTTTATTAACTGTAGTTTTGAAACAACAGAAATTATTAACAATATTTCATGTGTAATTATGTGTATTAGGTAATTAATATTTACAATAATCGGTATGTTAATGACTTCAGTTTATTTCAATGTTTCATTATTGGCTTTGAGACTCTGGTGGTTGAATATTATTCGCTTTTTTATAGTCCTCATACCTCTTTTTTGTTAGAGATGTTTAGTCTGCTTTAGGCTCCCCTGCTCTCCTTGTATTTATATAAAAGAAATATTAACTAATAGAATATATGTATATATTTTTATTATGATCAATAAAATAGTTAAAGTTTATTAATGAGATAAATAAAATATTTATAAATTAAAAGAGAAAATATGTCTTATTAAAACGATAAACTTATTTTTTAAATAAAAATATTTATTCTTAACATTACTTATGAAATAATTAATATTTTTATTTTTTAATTAGTAAAATTAGTAATGTTTCTCTGTCAACCACTTTGCGAAAGCCTTCTCTCCAAATCCAACCCCATTGATTGTTGCTGTTGGAGTTGTCATTCCGCGTGAGCCACTTGTAGTAGCCTTATGCTTCCACCAACTACTTTGTATATATATGTATACTCTTACTTAAATTCATTAATACACTCTAGTTAAAAAATTACTTGTTTCCTTTAACAAAATTTTAACGTTGACAAATTAATAAAATAAAATTATTATTTTAATATTAAAATTAAGTACAAAAATAAAATCCAATTTCTCTATAATGTTTTACCTTTTCTTTTTTCAATAGTTATTATCATTATTTTTGTTCCTATAAACTTGGTTTTTTTTTTTAATTTATCTTTTATTAGACCTAACAGTATAATTTTACTTTGCTAAAAATACTTCCTTCATTTCTTCTTTGTTTTCCATTTAAAATTATAATAGGAACTAAAAATATAGCTAATATTCTAATTTTCATGAAAAATGTTAACTAATTTTCTATCACATTCTTTCTCTTATATCAATTTTCTAAAAGCACACATTAATTAAATGCTAAGAATAAAATATAAAAAAAAATTAATTGTTTTTAATTTTGAAATGACAGTCAAAATGAAATGCAAAATAAATAATTGATAAAAGAAAATAGAGGGATTATAAATTATTTGGTTATTTTATTTTCCTCATAAGCTTATCCTTACACAAACTTAACTTAATCTGCGCAATAATATTTATCTAAGTTATTTTAAAATTAATTCAACATTACTCTGTTCTCAGCACATCTAAATATCATTTAAAAATTAAATAGAATTATATATCTTTAATAAGATTTCAAATCTAAAAGATTACATTTATGTATTATTTCTTTTTCTAATTACAATAAACATTTTAAAAAAATATCCGAACAATGCACTGCTAGTATCTAGTTGCTATTAATTAGTGAATAACTGAGATAAATTAACATTTTATCCTTTTTTTACAATATTATGAATTATTGTATCTTTTTGTTAGAATTTGAATGTCTATGTTTAGGATATTACATTTGATGATTCAATGTATTAATTTTTTTATAATGTGTCCAAACATATCAGTATTAAATCTATTAAGTTGATCAAGTGATGAAAGGTTAAAATAATTTATATTAAATTTTAGATGTAAATCTGATTGTTTTCACTGTACGAAAAAAAATGTATCAGTGCCATGTCCTTTTTTGTTTAAATGTCTCATGTCAGAAATTGTTATATCATAATCATGTGTATAATCTAACTAGTAAGGAAAAGAGAGAGAAATGAAAATGATTTAAAACGCTACAAATTTAGAACAACAACAAAAGAAAAAGCAAACTAAAAGTGTAATCAAGATCTGCATTCTTGTTGAAGTCTGCAGAAAGATAGGGAAAACAATAGTCTTACACCATTTTTAGAACATGAGTTCACTTGGAAACACAAGAAACATAACTTGAGTTTTTTGATGGAACCAAAATATGTACCGTTACTGGGACACTTGTTGCTGTTGCACCACCAAAACAGATGATTTGCAATCAAGATCAGCTGAAGCAAGATAATCTCCAATCACTCCTAACTCAGTAAACTCAGTCCATTGTTGAAGGGCTTTTGTTTGAGGACACTCAATACCATGGCGTCTCCCAACTATAATAAAGTCATGTTCATCTACCATTTCACGAAGAATAGAAGCAGTTTGGAGTCCACTCTCAACTTCTATTTCTTTATAACTAACATTTTCCAAGTCAGAGTGTTCATTTTTAGTATCTTTTAACATTGCAATATCAAGGACAGTGTCAAGGTCATGATTTTCATCGTTGTTCTTGATTGTAATGTGATATACCACAAGGTTAATGCTAGAGTCTCTGGCTGCTCTATTGGCTAAGCACAAAGCCTCTCTGTCATCATTTCCACCCAAAAAAATCATGGCTAACCGAAGTGGTGAATCTTTTTGATGAACTCCACGGCTCACTAAGATTCCCACTGAGCATGGAGCCCTTTCCATGACCTTACAATTTATAGTACTTATGTTCTTGTCCTCATGTTCTATTTTACCTTCAATGGACCATTTTCTATGAAATGGAAGGATAATAATTGATGCAACTTTGTCCAATCCAAGGAAGCACACATCTTCTTGCATCAATGCAGGTGGAGATATGGCTGTGTAAGGGTATACTGATATTGCACCTTGATTTTCATCTTCATAGAGTTTGAAAGAGAGAATCACATTCTCTGAGTATGAGTTTTGTACATTAGAGGGAGCACCTTTCCTCATCCTGTGAGATATGAAAATGGGAGAGGAACGCCCTGCAAGTTCAATTAGATGCAAGACATCCACAATGATAGGATCTTCTGTTGTTGGATAAAATAGATCAAGAGCTCTCATCATAGGAATTGTATGATGTTGTTTATGAATGCAAACTACCACCCTAAGATCTGAGTTGGGCTTCAAGTTGAAAAGGTTCCTTTGCTGGTATCCAGCATATTTCATTGAAGGATCATACAAACGTTTCACCAATCGGTACACAATACTGCTTGTTATCATGATTATGATTATAATCACACTGAACATTTCAGCATGAAGATCCTGCACAAGTATTTCATCAATAATGGAAAAGATAACTCAAAACTTGCACAACTGTTTAACTACATATATAGGAAGCATATCAAATGAGAGCCTGGAAAGTTGAAAGAGTTAATCTTTGTGGTCAAGTGATTAACCCCTCTTATCCTTTCACCTTTTAGATCTAGATTATCATGCAGTTGATGCAATCAAATGCAAATAACTAGTATTTTGCATTTGATTGCACCAATTGCATGATTTTTTACTATAAAGAATCCAGAATCTCATATTTAATCCGATATGCTTATAGATAGATGGATAAATAGATAGATAGACAGAAAGTGAGGGGAAATATAGTACATGTTTGTCCAATGCAGAGGTATACATGCTTATTTGCACGACACCTTTGTAGTTCAAAAGGAGTGCAAGAGAGAGAGCATCCTTTAGGGGCAACTTGAAGTAGAGTGAAGAAACTAAATATGTTACCATTTTGACTAGATAGCCCAAAAAGAGAAGAAAGACGGTGACCAAAATTGCTGATGATGGGGACTTTAGCAAGCTAAGATTGACCTTCATTGCACATGTAGTCAAGAAGAATGGCAAAAAAAATTCTATGCCAAACTGACTCCTTTGAACCAATGAAGATCCTAATGGAGCTCCACTTGGTGTAGCCAATCCAAAGATGAATGGTAGAAAGATGACTTCCTGATTCACATTTGTTGCAAGCCAACCCATAGCAAAGACAAATCCCATAATAATATTGAGGTAAATGTCCTTCACTTCTTGTCTTTCTGGTGTGTTTTCAATGACCCAAAACATTACAGGACGATAGAGAAAGAAAATTATGATAACCACCAGAAATAAATACCCAAAAGTTATACCAAATCCCTTTAGGTCACGGTGTTTATCAAATGCTGAGGCTAAATATACAAGAATGTTACTCAACATGTCACCAACTAGTGCACTAGACAATGTCAATCTTCCAAGTTCAGAGTTTATGATTTGAAGATCATTGAGGAGGGAGGCAATCACAGCAAATGAAGTTATATTCTGTGATATCAATACAACAAGAGCTTCATGGCCTTTCTTATGCAAACCATTACCCTGGTCTAAAAATGAAGAAAGGGAATTTTCAGCTACAAGACTAACTAGCATAGGTGTTATCAGTCCTAAAAGGGCAATGATCCATCCCTTTTTTCCTGTTCTAAAGATCATGCTGAAATCCATTTTCACACCTTGTTCAAAGACAAATAGTACATATCCAAGTGATGCTATTGAAGCAAGTGTATCTTGGCTTCCATAAGGAAACATCATCATCTTGGTTTTCTCCAATACATGTAGTGTTGGTCCTAGAATTAGCCCCGCCTTAAAACAATGACAACTTTTTGTTAGGCATCATAATCACTCTTCAATTTCAATCTAATTCAATTTAAACATATTTCCATGGCATCAATGTTCTTATAATGACTAAGCACTTATATGCACATTACTAATATTTATTTGTTCTATATTAATTTTTCTTATAATTATCTTGAAAATAAAGTCACCCAATTATTGAAGGAGAAATTGCAGCAATGGAAACAAGGGAACCCAAGTTTTAGTTATGCTTTACATCAAGCATACACATATACACATATAGGATGAAGGAACTTACCATCATTTGAGAAATGATGAGAGGTAAACCCAACTTCTTCACAGGGAATTCTAAAGCCCATGTCATACAATAAATTACAAAGACTTGAAGAAGGTGTACTGGAAAAGATGATCTTGATGGTGACCCTTCTGTACTATGTGTTCCCCATATGCCATCTGATAAAATATGGGGTGGAGTTTGAAGACAAACATCATAGTTTGCATGATTATCAGAGACGTTGAGTAGAGTAATTGATGCAAATACAGTGTCATTTGCATTTATTTCCATTGCTCCAACTCAATTAACCACAAGTCAACAAGAGAAAGAATAATTGAAAAGACAAATATCAAGGATATATATATAGATATTATAATTAGCATTATTGAATTTGGAACAAGCTGTTAAAGATAGGAATACAAAGTTTACCAGCTTAGTGCATCGTTGTAAGTGTGATAAAGTTTTTGGTCACAATGTTGTACATTGTTATAGAGGACAATATGACAAATAAGCTAATTTTAAGTATGACAATTTAGAAAAGGAGATCCAATATTAGAAATGACAAATAGAAATAGAAGTATACAAGAGAGGCATGTATTCATGGGAAGATATGTCATGCCCCAATATTTATTTCATTAGCGGAACTCAACAAAAATTATGGCACTGTTTTTAAAACATTTTTTACATTACATAATAAAATATGATTATTATGCTATCAAGTGTTGTCATTATATTATCTTAAAAAAACTGTATTTGCATCAATAGTAATATTTATACACAAGTATTGTGAGCACCTAATTTTATCTAAACTTTCCATTCCTTGGGAAATAGTGATGTAGGGTCCTGATCACCTATTTATTGTCGCAACAACAAAGCCTTTGGACAACACTTTTCCCACAACGAAGCAAATTCACCCGAGCCTAAACTCCTACATTAGGCAATACCCAGCAACACAACAAGCACGAAATCTCATCGTCATCCAAGTTGGTTCAGTTCTCAAACTTATTCTTTTACTTCATTTTATACTAAAGATCGGTTTCCTATTTCTTTATTCTATGCATTGTGATAATCATATATTATATGTTATGTATTATATAACAATATCGATTAGTACTTACTTTTTATTTTTATGTTTATGTATTGTATTTATAATGTAACACATAATACAATAACTATTTTATTTTGTAATTACTCGTAGAGTATAACATAATATATAGTAATTATGTATTATATAATAATAGTTGAATATTATCCACAATAAATGATACAAAGTAGTAATAATAATTACTAATTATTTTTATATTTAGAAATTATATTTTATTTTTAAATTTATTTATATTATTTATTTTTAATTATATTCTTGATTATTCATTTCATATTCAATTTTCTAAATATATATATATATATATATTATAATTTTAAATATTTTTTATTTAATAAATATTTTAATCTGAGATACCATGCAACCTTCAAATTGTAAATTATAATTTACTTTTACATGTTTTTAGAATTGTAATATTTTAAATAATTTTTTCTATGATTTTGA
Source organism: Canavalia gladiata (assembly GCA_037954105.1). Classification (NCBI taxonomy): domain Eukaryota; kingdom Viridiplantae; phylum Streptophyta; class Magnoliopsida; order Fabales; family Fabaceae; genus Canavalia; species Canavalia gladiata. Next base: position 37,532,751 of record CM075664.1, on the reverse strand, counting down.
TTTAAAATGATCATTTCTCTAAAATTTAATTATAAATAATTTTTTTAAAATATTTTTAATTTATTTATCGGTCTACGTAGATTCTGAGTTTTTATTGCATTTGAGGCTACATAGACACAAATGATTTTTACAAACCAAATTTTGTAAGTATCTCTTCCTTTTTTATTAATTTTATCATTCATTTATAACTATTCATTTTAAATTTTTTTATTTTGTTTAAAATTTATGTAAAGTATATTTTTTTATTGACTTGTAAATATTTATTTTTTTTAATTATTTATTTTAAATATGTGTTTCTATTTTTTAATATTATATATTTAAGGAATTAAAAAATATTTTTAAAATTAAGATAAATTTCTGTAATTAATTTAAGATAACTATTGTCATAATGAAAAGTATTAATACCTTTCCAGGTAAATAACTTTCAAATTCAATTTTTATTTGTAGATTGGTTTTTAAAATTAATTTCAAAATATTTTTAAATTTTTTTAAATTAAAAAAAATTGATGATGACTTCATAATATTTTCTAAATCATCGATATTTCGTTTTTGTTTATAATTTTATCATCTTATTATTTTGTTTATCGTCTCTTCATTGTAACCTTAGTTGCAACATGTTTAATATAATATTTTTTTCTAAAAACAGAAAAAAATGAAAATTTAGAAATAATAGAACATAAAATAAGATATATTTAAACCATATCACAATAATTCTTATTCTTCATCTTAAGAAGTTACAAATTTATCATTAGATATTTTTATTGAATAAAATTTAAAAATCATATTTATAAAAAATAATGATTATTACATCAAATATTGTCACTGTTTAGAAAAAAATAGATAGTAAATATCTATAATATATATATATATATATAAATAGGGTGATTATACCATGATTAAAAAAATTATATTATCTTAAAAAATATATGCGCTGTTAAGATTTACATAATAATAATAATAATATTTATACACATGTATAATATTTTTGTTTATTTATTAGCTTTTATGATGAAAAGAAAATTTATATTGAATTTTTCATATTTTTTTGTTATTATCATGTTTTTTAGTATAGAGTTACTTGAAGATAGATGGGAGTTAAAGCTTAAATGAAATATTTGAAACATATATCATGAAACTTTTGCGTTCTTATTTCAAAATCTACTTTAATTTAAAATTTCTTAAAAATTTTATCATATTATAAAAGATCTTTAATATTTTTATATTTATTTAATAAAAGAATAAAAAAAATCTCACACAAATAGAAGATTGCAAATATGGGATACAATTTTTTTTATAAATGAAAGGATTCATTTCAAAAATAAAAGAGATAAAAAATGTATATATGTGACCAATATATATAAGAAAGATAAAATATGAAAAAAAAATGAACTATTATATGTTCACCCATGCCTTGCATACATGTTATAAACTTTTGTCTAAAAAAGCCAAACATAAAAAGTTAGAAATAGTAAAACGTAATAGAAGCTATGTTTATTATTGGATAATTTTTTTTTTACTCAAATTTAGAAGCTATGTTTGTACAAAATAGACATGGAGCAGGAAAGATGTTAATACAATTTATACTAATGAATGAATAACTAATTTCCAACAAAAAAATTAATGAATAACAAAGATAAAATAATAAATTACCATCATTTATAATATGTTCATGATGAATTATTATCCTTTAGTTAAGGAATTGCATTTTTATATTTGTGATATTTCATTTCAAGATTGTAACATTAATTTTATGTGTTTTTAATAATGTGTTATCTTCGTCACGCGTCAAATATTTTTTATAATGCTCGGGTGGTCAACTTTGTGTTGTCATAAATGTCCTATGCTGTGTTTGTGCTTCCTAGATTGTGTATAATGTAACTAGATAAGGAAAAGGGAGAAGTCAACATGATTTATTTGAATATTAAAGCATGCTTTACAAATATTATTTTCGAGGTAGGTATACTCATACAAGTTTTGGACATGAAATTGCTCCCACTCCATGTGTTTACTCAAACTCTCAAATAAGAACCAAGAAAGGAATAGGCTGAAGGACAAGCCCAGCATATAGCGAGTAGTCCAAAACTTCCACAGTATTAAGGATTGAGCCAAACCCTACAAAGCCTATTTCATTGTCATATAGAATAAGATATATTTCTTCTTGAAAGTTTTGTAACACTGACATAAAAGTAGATACAATCAAGACCATCCAAAACCAGGTTTTCTAAAAGTTTACATAGCATGAAATTGGGCTAATTTACCACTTTGTGAATCCAGAAAAATTGCAATTGAAAAGCCTGGCCATCAATAGTAGCTAAATCACCCATGAGGTAATATATTCCTTTCTATTTGATTGGTTTCCTTAGCTTTCAAGATTGCTTTTAGAAATGATCCATGACTCTTCTCAGAATCTAGAACAGACTTCAGTTCTGCAACCTTCTGGCTAGCATTTAATTCCAGAGTAATCAGTGCACCTGGTCCTTTGATACCCCTTTTAAGAAAATTATTCAGATCATCATAAGGCTAAGAATAAAAATGTTAAACAAATGGAATTAAGAAGGAAAACTTGCTCACTTTGCTCACTTTGTCCACTTTGTGAGCTTCTAATGCTTCACACTTATTCTTTTCCATATCAATTTTAATTTGAGGAAAGCATGCAGTTATATTTAACTGTTTCATGTATACTTTTCATCTGCTTTTGAGAAGCTTTGGAAGCACCTTCAAGATGGGGGAAAAAAACAAGAATCCACAATTAAACATCGACTAGCAAATATAAATGGATTCTGCTTTATATGTGTATGGTAATACATTATAAATAAATAAATGCCTTTCCCATAAATCCTGAGCAAGCACGTCAGAAAGAAAATCACTTCATCATTTCACATGATGGGGAAACATTGGTTTGTGTTACTAGTTTTCTATATATCCCATTTTATTAGTTTAACCTCTTTTTTGCTTTGTAGCATGAGCGTAAACTGAGAGAGCTGGAAAAATCTATCTTCTATGGTTGCATTAGTTTCTGGTAGTTATATACTAACCTATATACCAAAAGTATACATACTGTCACAGTTACTTAGACAAGGACAAACAGAAATATGAAATTATATGCAGAAGAAAGATACAATAAAAGGAAGACAATTTACCTCGAAGTAGGATATGTATTGGCTGCTGCTTTATCACCAACAAGTATTGAGTCACATTTGGAGGAGTCTTAAGTATTCTCATCCCTCAATAGCTCCTTGCACGTCCAACTGATATTTTAAGTATTCTCATCCCTTTACAATTCCTTGCATGTCCAACTGATATACTCCTGGAGATAATCCTACAGCATTCTTCCCCCTGTGAATCATCATTATCCCTATATCTGTTTGTTGATAGTTATTTGTCAAAGCAACAATATAAAACTCCCCACAGTACCATCTCCCTCCAAAACAACACTTGTATTTCCAAGTAATGTTGGATCCTGTCTCCATCTGTGCCCATGAAATCTTAGAGCATTGCCCCTCTTTGTGGCAAAATTCTATAATCTCTCATTCCCATCCACATCCCCAGCACACCAATTCTGCATGGTAGAGAACCTAATTTCTGCTCCTTGAGCACAATACAATTTCACAACAGCCACACGAAGTAGGTTCCTATTATAAGATGGTTTAACAGCCATGCTTAATGACTTAAAGACCCTACCGTTACACAATGATATTAAAATCTTACGTACATGCATGGCCTAGAAAATAGAGCTGTGAATTTAAAGATCATTCCATGATTACATAAAACTTTCATCATAAAGGCAACGATGAATGATGTGCAATGCTGGCCAGTACGCAAGTGATCAGGAAAACATCATTCTATTAATCAAAAGAGGATCTAACTGGCTGAAATTTAACAATCAAAGTGCTTCTTCTTTACACTGTCCATTGCTCTCTCTCTGAACCCAACTATAGCCTGAAGGTTTCTTAATCCCCTTTTCACTAATCAACTTCTTAACCTCTTCTGTGTGCTCCCATTTATCCTTTGATGCATAAGTGTTTGCTAGAAGCACATAATTTCCAGAATTCATGGGGTCAATCTCAAAGAGATGTTTGGCTGCAATCTCACCCAATTCCACATTGCCATGAACCCGGCAAGCTGCCAATAAAGAACCCCAAGTTATTGCATCAGCACTTGTTGCATTATCCTTTATTAGATTGTGTGCCCGTTCTAGTTGCCCAGCCCTCCCAAGGAGATCAACAATGCAAGCATAGTGCTCAGGTAAGGGCTCAATACCAAATACTCCAGTCATAATCTGAAAAAACCTACAACCTTCTTCAATGAGACCTGATGAGCTGCATGCATTGAGGACACCTATGAATGTAACTTGATTCGGTTCTAATCCTTCCTTTTGCATCTTCAAGAAAAGATCTATAGCATTTTGTGATTTCCCATGCTCAGCAAAGGCAGCGATCATTGCACTGTAAGTATACCTATCTCTGTATCTCATTGTACTGAATTCTCTCCATGCTAAGTTTATATTTCCACATTTTGAGTGCATATGGATCAATGCATTGGAAACCATATGTGTCCTAACTGAGATAAAAGAACAATGGGTTATAACCAAGCAAAAGGACAATGGTTAATACAAAGAATTCTTCACCAAAGGGATTGAATTGACAAAATAATAATAACAGACAACCAATAACAGAAGGACTTACCACAGCCACCCTCCTCAAGATGGTCTGTTAATGTGTTTGACAGTCTAATATCTCTAAGTTGAGCACAAGCTGACATAGCACCCACCATCGCCACCTCAGTGATTCTGATCTTTGCTTGTCTCATTTTCTCGTACATGTCAACAGCTTTCTTGGCATATCCATTTTGTGCATAACAAGCAAGCATTGCTGCACAAGTTGATGCAGCCTGCGGCACAGGTATCCCATCAAATACCCTTCTGGCTTCATTCACTTTACCTAACTTACCATAACCAGCTATCATTGCAATCCAAGTGACCTCATTCTTCTCATTCATGACATCATACAATTCCTTGGCAGCTTTCATGTCTCCACAATTTGCATATCCAGCAACCATAGTAGTCCAAGTAAAAGAATTCCGCTCCCCCATGTTATCAAAAAGCCGCTGTGCATCAACCATCATGCCCACCTTGGCATACCCACAAATCATAGCCGTCCAGGCAACAACATCCCTGTCACTCATTCTATCAAACACATCACGTGCATCACTTACACAGCCAAATTTCACGTGCATGTCAAGCAATGCAGTTTGCACAATCTTGTTTCCAAGAAAACCAGACTGCACCACCCTGGCATGCACTTGTTTTCCTTCAAACATGGCAGGGACTCGGCCGCACGCGCTAAGGACCGAAGAGAAGGTGAACCCCGATGGCAAAACCCCATTTTGATGCATTCTAGCATAGGTAGAAATGCAATGGCGAAAATGGGTATGATGGGATAAAAATGCACGAATAAAGGATGTCCAAAGGAAGCTATTGGGGCAAGTTGACATTGTGTCGAACAGTTGGTGAGCATAACAAAGATTGGTTTTTTCAGCAGTGAAATGGAGAACCCGGAGAAACAAACGACCAAAGAAGTAATGGTGAAAATGGGGTGGTTGCTGAGTGAGGAGTTTGAGAAAGAGAGCATGAGTTTGTTTGAGATGATCAATGGTTTTAGCATCATTGAGGAATTGCTTTAACCGAAGATTAAGTTTTGTGTTTTGGGTTTGGGCAAATGATAAAGTGGTAATCCTCATTTTGAACTTCTTCAGTCATATTCCAGTTTGGAAGATGGCTTAGGAGGCGAAAATTGAAAATGGTCTCAACTCAGTTTTAAGCAAGTTTTAAAAACTCATGGTTCAGTTGTAGACTTATATTCATTGATGATGGGTCGATTTTTTTATAAGATATTTTTACAATAACAAAAATAAAAAGGAATTTAATATAAATTGTTTTAATTTATTATTATTATTAGATCAATAATTTTAATAATTTAATTTTTGTGTATGTTAAAGCGCTTACGAATTTGATTTTAGATAAAAAAAAAAAAGGTACCGTTAATTTAACTAATTAAATGAATGAATTCTAACGTAAAAATATAAAGGTTAGAATGTAATTTTTTGTTATCATCATGCATTTTGATTAATTGGTGAAAGATTAATCTAACTTAACAAAAAATATTAAATTTAAATTTTTAGTGTGAAAATTTAAAATTTTTTATTATTTATAATAATATTACCAAATTTAAGTAAAATTATTTCTGTAATTGATACTTATGGTTTAGATAAAAAATATATATATAACTTTTTTAAAATTTAATACTTTTAGCAACATGTTTCGTAAAAATTATAATTATTAAAAATATTATAATTTCATATGTTCAAAAAATATTTGAATATGAATATGGTTAATTTTTTTATTTTCATTAAAATATTAATTTTTCATCCCTCATATCGGAAGGTTTTATTGAAACACTTAGTTAAAATACATTTTTAAAATATTAATTTTTAACATATATTTGTAAACTATTTATATCAAATATAAAAAGCTAACATTTCAACTCAAAATTCTTAAAAATCTTAATAAAATCCTCCTATCAAACCTCACCTATTTATCTATTAATGATTTAAATTAAAAAAATACTAACATCAATATTTGAGAATGATTTTAAACATTTAAAAATAATAATTTAATTAAAAATACTTATTATATCATAAATATAAAAATAAAAATATTTTTCAATAAAAAAACTTGTATGATTAAAATTAATCATAAAAATTAATATTAACAAAAACATAATTAAAATATTTCATAATATCAACTAATTTTAAATTAAGATTAAGATTTTTTTAAAAAATTAAAATAAAATACACTTTTACTTTCACACTTTATTTATTCATTCATTTAAAAAAAACAAATTTAAACTTGAATCGCCTAAAATTATTTTCTTTTACCAACATGCAACAATTTATTTATATTTACAATATATAAAAACTGAAACATTTAATATTATCAATTATCATTTAGCAGCACGTTAGCCAAGTTGTTAACAATCTGATAGAGTTTCATACTATCTTAGTAAATCATGATGATGAGAATAATAATTACATCTTGTAAGGGATTTTCATCAAGTAAATCACATATATATTGGTAACCGAATGTAAATTTGATAATACTAAAATAACGGATTGTTCTTTACTTCTCAATCATGCATGTTATCACATACTAATCTTTTTTATGTGTAAAAAATATTATTTATTTATTTATATTTTTTATTTAACAATTAATATTTTTTTAAATAAAGTAAATTTAATGATATACAACTATATATATATAATTAACTTCTTTTACAAATAAATTTATTAATAATTATTTTATTTAATATTTTTTAAATAATTAAATTTTATCAATCTAACTGTCAAATTAAAAAAATTTATTTTATAAATTATTTTTATAAAATTTTATAAATTTTAAAATTAATAATTAAATAAATTTAAATTAATATATATTAAAAAATATATTATATATTAAAATAAAATATTAAATCTGTTTTAAATTTTATAAATAAAATCTGTTAATTTAACAGTTGAATAAATAAAATTTTATTTAAAAAATATTAAATAAAATAATTTACAATAAATTTATTTTTAAAATAAATTAATTTTTTATTTATATATATAAATATTACTAAATAATTTAATAATTAAATTAAAATATAATATATATATATATATGAGATTCTACTGTTCTCAGTTTTTGTTATTTTGGTTACATGAAATGCAATGATAAGATTTTAATAAGAGTATTAGTTTAATATATGTATTTAGTGGGTGAGATGAGAGGAAGACTTGTGACTAGTGTGACTATTTTCATATAATTGTGAGTTTATATTTTGAGTTGTTATTCACATTTTCGTTAAACTATAAAATGCATATATACGGTGTGACAAAATATTGATAAAATAAAATAAAATAAACGATATATACTTATACGTAGATGCAGGATAAATTTGTTGTAATGGACGTCTATCGTATTCACAAAATAACTTAATATATTATAAACTAACAGCCCGTGATTATAATACAATAATATCAGTTTATATTATATAACTATATATAATACAATATTACAATATAAATATATATTATTTTATATAAAATTATTTATTTTATATATTAATTATTAAATAATATATAAAATAAAAATCTATATGATTATATACTATTTTTTAAATTATTTATTATATTATTATTATTTTATAAATATTACTATTTTATTATCATTATTATTATAAACCATTACATAATAATAATAATAATTTTTAATTATTATTTTATTTTAAATTTTTATTATTTTGATAAAATTTAATTTTTTAATTACTTAAATTAATATATTATATTTATCTATTTTTTTAATTTATAATAAAATAATAGAATAGAATATTGTGTTCAATTTTATAAAAAATTAAAAATTTTAACCTAAAACTAGATTTAGTTTTTAAAAATTTTAAAACTAAAAGTTAAAAATTATTTTAATTCGTATTTAAGTTTAATGATAAAAACTGCTAAAAGATTACATGTACAAAGAAAAGAAAAAAAATTATTTATTTAAAAAATTTATTATTAATTTATTATTATTTTTCTTTATTATTTCACATGTTATATAAATAAAGCATTAAAATATATTTTAAAAAATATTTATATTCAAAATTATTATTTTTAATATGTCTAATTATATATTTAATAATTTAATATATTTTAAAAATAAATTCTAATTTAAAAATGATAAAAAATAAAAAATAAATAAAATATAAATTATTAATTAAGTTAAAAATAGCTTTGGTATTTTTATAAAATTATAATATATTTCAACTTTTATTACATATAGCCACCCTTGCATGGAATTATAATATATTCTCATTCTTATAAAATTTTATATATGCTTCTATATTATTATAATTTTTTTAAAAAAAATTATTTTAATAACGATTTTAGAATATAAATATTGATTATTTTAAATTTCGTTGAAAATAATAGTAAGCTTTTAATGTTTTATTTTTAAAAGTAAAATATGTTAAAAAATAGTTTTAAATTAATTTTTAATATATTTTTAAAATAATTTTAACCTAAATTTTGAAATTAAAAAAAGTTTCAAATCATTACTTTTAATTTTAAAATATTTTTATTCTCAATATTATCAAATATACATTTGAGTTTGTACCGGTTTGGACAATCGGGCAGGTTCGGGTTTGGACCAGAAAACCTTCCACCGCTAGAAACCATCGTCATTGAAAATAGGTTAAAATAGAAAATAAAATAAAAAAAAATTCAAATTCCGGCGACCGTGACCATGGATTCCAGCCAACAAAGCTGGAAAGAGATGTGACTTTAAGCGAAAACGAGAATAAAAACTCCAATATTAAAAGGATAAGATGCTTTTGGAAACTTTAAAAAGATAAAACCATGAAATATGAAAAAAAAAATCACAGATTTCGCGGCAAATAAACCATGGGTTCTGGCGAAAAACCATGGATTCCAGTGAATCTTTAAATCATCTATAAATTTTGGTTTCCAGCGGGTAATGTTTATAGAACTCGTCTCCGACCGATTTAACCTTCTGTAACCGCTTCTCCTTATCCTTTTCCGACGGAATCCATGGCTCCCTTGAACTGTTGACGTAGGTTTTTGGCAGTTTTGGTCGGATTTTATACCCACCCCTATTCTAAGTCTACTATCGTTACCGTTACCACCATTATTATTATCATCTTTATTATTATTACTATTATAGTAATAATAGTAATAATAATAATAATATTATTATTATCTATTAATTTTTTATTTATTTTTATTTTTATATTTTATTATTTTAAAAAAAATTTAATATTTATTAACTTATTTATTTATTTTTTGTGAATCAAGCAAATGATACTAGTTCAACTGTAAAAATTATATTTAATTTATAATATTAAAATACAGTTTTATGTTATATAAAAATTTATATAATATATATATATTATAAAATAAATATTGAATAATTTATAAATTATTATATTAATAATGTATAAAATTATTTATCTTGAATATTAATTATTAAATAATATATAACATATAAAATTATATAATATTTTTTATATTATAATCATCATTATTATTATAATAATAATAATTTTTTTGTTTTTTATTATTAATAAAAAATTTTATTTTTTTATTTTTTATTATTAATAAAAAATTTAATTTTTTTATTTATCTAATTTTTATATAATAACAACAAAATAAATAATATTATTTAATATATAAATTATATTTAATTTATAATATTATTATATAATTTAATAATATATAATTATTGATAATATAATATTATAATATTTATATATTATTTTATGTATAATAAATATTATAATAATAACATATAAAATTATTTATCATGTATATTAATTATTAAATAATATATAAATAAAAATTTGTATAATTATATATTTAATATTTATACTCATTACATTATTATCATTATCATTTATCATTACCGTGTAAACATTATTATTATTATTATTATTATTATTATTATTATTATTATTATTATTTTAAGTTATAAATTTAATTATTTTAATAAAATTTAACATTTGTTAATTTTTAAATTTATTTTTTATTTATTTATTTATGTAAATTCATAACAAAATAAGATAATAGAGTGACTTATTATTTTTGCAACAACTATATTTAATTTTAAAATATTTAATATTAAAAACTAAAAACTATTTTAATGGAAACTTAGTTTTTATTGAAATTTTTTTAACAAATTTATATTCGTTAAAAATTATTTATAAAAAATATTTTAACTAAAAACTATTTGAATAAAATCTTAATTTTTATTGGAATTTTTTTAATAAATTTATATTCGTTAAAAATTATTTTTCAAAAAGATATTTTAACGATAGTTTGAACAACATTATTATAAAAATTTAATGTATTTTATTTTAATTTAATATATGTTATGTTAATTTATATAATTATTAAAAAAATATTTAAAAAAATCTATTTTTTCTAATATAGGAGAACAAAATCAAATGAAATAAAATAATTTTACTCTTTAAAAATTTGGTAATATTCAATGGTAATTTTTTAATTTCTTTTTATATATAATAAAATTTAAATTTATAATTTTATATAAATTATTTGAATTCTTTGTCTTTAAATTATTCTTAACAGTTTTCTAATTTTTGTAAAAAATATCAAATAAACACAGTTATGACAAAATAGTGTTGCTAAATATGTACCTAAACTGGAAAAAACTTTTCAGCATATTCATAAACTCTTTGCTAGTTAGTTTCAGTCACATGAATACACAAGCAAGTATTCCATGTACACATGAAGTATATTTAATTAAAATATAATTTCAAAGATAAAATTACAAATTAAAATAAATATTTTAAAATTAAATAATAAATATAAATAAATAAGTAAAAAATTAAGTTGTTTATATTTTAAAATAAAAATAATAAAAAAAATTATTTAAGATATGAATAAGAAATTGATATTAAACATTGTGAGTAAAATTTTTACGTCATCAATCAATCACATATCATTGGTATGATTTTTGAAATTATTAATATAAAATTATTAATTTTTAATTATATAATAATTTATAATTAAATGATTGTAAACTAAACTTATGTAATGATGATATATTTTATTTAATTTATATAAATAAAGAGTTAAGTTAAGATGAAAAATTTATATAAATAAAAATGTTAAATTTAATAAAACTGAAATTTAAGGAAAAATATTAACGTACATAGATAGAAAATTAAAAAGTTATCGATTTAAAAACACTTAAAAATATAAATTGCTCAATAATGGTATATAAAATATTATGTATTAAAAAGAGAAAAATTTTAAGTAGATTTGTCATAAGTAAGAATATATTTTAATTTGGATGATAAATTAATTAGAGAATAAAAAAATTATTTTTAATTTATTTAATTTTTATAAATCAATTTTTAACTTAAAAAAATGTAAAAAAAAATTTCAACTTTTAATTTTATTATTTATATTATTATTTTTGTTTATTTTCTGTTAAATTTTTGTTAATAAAAGCTAAATTGCATATTTTATTATATCAAAATAATCTTGTTTTGATATTAAAATTTTAGATGAACTTTTTCTGTATTATGTTATTTTGAAATTAAGATGAATATAAATTTGGAGGTTCATCCAAAATAACGTCGTTTTAATTATTTTTTTATTTTATATGTAGATATGATTTGTTTATTAAAAAAAATTAAAGTTAAAATCTATCTATTTATTAAATAAATTAAATTAAATTAAATTTTAAATAAACTGAGTTATAAATTCTTGTTGAATGACTTTAATATTTTTATTCTACATGATACAGTAAACTTTTTCAATAAATTAAATTTACATGTACAAATATTTTTACTAAGTTGAATTTTTGAAGTCTATACATTGTTATAATTTCATTTGCAATATATTGATAGATATTGTCAATTTTACTTTCAAAGATCATTACATCTTAACCAAATTAATTCTTCATGTATCCTACCATCTGACCAATACACGCACAAAAAATTAACACTTTTCTTTCTTTTTTCCAAGTCAACTGGGATTCGCCAACAGAGTTTCTTTCATATACAAAAATGTTTCATTTGCTTCTATTCATTTTTTCAGTTAACTAATCTTTATGCAATGATACCCATACCTGTTAAAAGTAATTTACACCTTTTATATTTTTAAATTTATGGGTAATTTTTTAAAAAATATTCAATAATCTATATCCAAATATAATTAGGCATAAATTATTTTTATTACGTAAGAAATTTTTTTTTCTTAATATTACTTTATTTTCTATTTTTTTATTTATGTTTTTCTATCATTCTAATTTTTATTTTACCTTTTTGCTTCACTTATCATGAATCTTACATATAAAATAAGATTAAAAAAAATAGTAAACTGAGATATATGATAACACTATCCTTAAATATTTAGATGCTTATTGCATGATCTTTAAAATTTAATCGTCTCTTCTATAATAAAGAAAAGAAAATCAACTAACAAGAATGATAAATCATAAAACCTAACAATATTAGTAATTTTATTATCTCGATTATAAAAAATAGAAATAGTAGTTTCCTTTACATAGAAGTGAGATTTTCTAAAACTTTAATTTGTTGATAAATATAATTGAATACCATTTAAAACTTTTAATTAAATTAATTTAAATTTTGAAATTTAAACAAAAATTAAATGAACATTTAAAATCAATAATTAACTTAATATATTATAAACTAACAGCCCGTGATTATAATACAATAATATCAGTTTATATTATATAACTATATATAATACAATATTATAATATAAATATATATTATTTTATATAAAATTATTTATCTTATATATTAATTATTAAATAATATATAAAATAAAAATCTATATGATTATATACTATTTTTATATTATAATTATTATATTATTATTATTTTATAAATATTACTATTTTATTATCATTATTATTATAAACCATTACATAATAATAATAATAATTTTTAATCATTATTTTATTTTAAATTTTTATTATTTTGATAAAATTTAATTGTTTAATTACTTAAATTAATATATTATATTTATCTATTTTTTTAATTTATAATAAAATAATAGAATAGAATATTGTGTTCAATTTTATAAAAAATTAAAAATTTTAACCTAAAACTAGATTTAGTTTTTAAAAATTTTAAAACTAAAAGTTAAAAATTATTTTAATTTGTATTTAAGTTTAATGATAAAAACTGCTAAAAGATTACATCTACAAAGAAAAGAAAAAAATTATTTATTTAAAAAATTTATTATTAATTTATTATTTTTCTTTATTATTTCACATGTTATATAAATAAAGCATTAAAATATATTTTAAAAAATATTTATATTCAAAATTATTATTTTTAATATGTCTAATTATATATTTAATAATTTAATATATTTTAAAAATAAATTTTAATTTAAAAATAATAAAAAATAAATTATTAATTAAGTTAAAAATAGCTTTGGTATTTTTATAAAATTATAATATATTTCAACTTTTATTACATATAGCCACCCTTGCATGGAATTATAATATATTCTCATTCTAATAAAATTTTATATATGCTTCTATATTATTATAATTTTTTTAAAAAAAATTATTTTAATAACGATTTTAGAATATAAATATTGATTATTTTAAATTTCGTTGAAAATAATAGTAAGCTTTTAATGTTTTATTTTTAAAAATAAAATATGTTAAAAAATAATTTTAAATTAATTTTTAATATATTTTTAAAATAATTTTAACCTAAATTTTGAAATTAAAAAAAGTTTCAAATCATTACTTTTAATTTCAAAATATTTTTATTCTCAATATTATCAAATATACATTTGAGTTTGTACCGGTTTGGACAGTCGGGCAGGTTCGGGTTTGGACCATAAAACCTTCCACCACTAGAAACCATCGTCCATTTGAGTTTGTCGTCATATGAGTTTGTGAGGTACGGATATAATCCGTGGCCGGTTTAATCATTGAAAATAGGTTAAAATAGAAAATGAAATAAAAAAAATTTCAAATTCCGACGACCGTGACCATGGATTCCAGCCAACAAAGCTGGGAAGAGATGTGACTTTAAGCGAAAACGAGAATAAAAACTCCAATATTAAAAGGATAAGATGTTTTGGAAACTTTAAAAAGATGAAACCATGAAATATGAAAAAAAAATCACAGATTTCGCGGCAAATAAACCATGGGTTCTGGCGAAAAACCATGGATTCCAGTGAATCTTTAAATCATCTATAAATTTTGGTTTCCAGCGGGTAATGTTTATAGAACTCGTCTCCGACCGATTTAACCTTCTATAACCGCTTCTCCTTATCCTTTTCCGACGGAATCCATGGCTCCCTTGAACTGTTGACGTAGGTTTCTGGCAGTTTCGGTCGACGTCGGATTTTATGCCCACCCCTACTCTAAGTCTATTATTGTTACCGTTACCACCATTATTATTATCATCTTTATTATTATTAACTATTATAGTAACAATAGTAATAATAATAAAAATAATAATAATATTATTATTATTTATTAATTTTTTATTTATTTTTATTTTTATATTTTATTATTTTAAAAAAATTTAATATTTATTAACTTATTTATTTATTTTTTGTGAATCAAGCAAATGATACTAGTTCAACTGTAAAAATTATATTTAATTTATAATATTAAAATACAGTTTTATGTTATATAAAAATTTATATAATATATATATATTATAAAATAAATATTGAATAATTTATAAATTATTATATTAATAATGTATAAAATTATTTATCTTGAATATTAATTATTAAATAATATATAACATATAAAATTATATAATATTTTTTATATTATAATCATCATTATTATTATAATAATAATAATTTTTTGTTTTTTATTATTAATAAAAAATTTAATTTTTTTATTATTTTTTTATTTATCTAATTTTTATATAATAACAACAAAATAAATAATATTATTTAATATATAAATTATATTTAATTTATAATATTATTATATAATTTAATAATATATAATTATTGATAATATAATATTATAATATTTATATATTATTTTATATATAATAAATATTATAATAATAACATATAAAATTATTTATCATGTATATTAATTATTAAATAATATATAAATAAAAATTTGTATAATTATATATTTAATATTTATACTCATTACATTATTATCATTATCGTTTATCATTACCGGGTAAACATTATTATTATTATTATTATTATTATTATTATTATTTTAAGTTATAAATTTAATTATTTTAATAAAATTTAACATTTGTTAATTTTTAAATTTATTTTTTATTTATCTATTTATGTAAATTCATAACAAAATAAGATAATAGAGTGACTTATTATTTTTGCAACAACTATATTTAATTTTAAAATTTTTGCAACAACTTTATTTTTGCAACAACTATTTTTTTTAATCTTATTTTATATGTAAGATTTATGATAAGTGAAGAAAAAAGGTAAAATAAAAATTAGAATGATAGAAAAACATAAATAAAAAAATAAAAAATAAAGTAATATTAAGAAAAAAAAATTTCTTACGTAATAAAAATAATTTATGCCTAATTATATTTGGATATAGATTATTGAATATTTTTTAAAAAATTACCCATAAATTTAAAAATATAAAAGGTGTAAATTACTTTTAACAGGTATGGGTATCATTGCAAAAAGATTAGTTAACTGAGAAAATGAATAGAAGCAAATGAAACATTTTTTTATAGGAAAGAAACTCTGTTGCCGAATCCCAGTTGACTTGGAAAAAAGAAAGAAAAGTGTTAATTTTTTGTGCGTGTATTGGTCAGATGGTAGGATACATGAAGAATTAATTTGGTTAAGATGTAATGATCTTTGAAAGTAAAATTGACAATATCTATCAATATATTGCAAATGAAATTATAATTCAACTTAGTAAAAAATTTGTACATGTAAATTTAATTTATTGAAAAAATTTACTGTATCATGTAGAATAAAAATATTAAAGTCATTCAACAAGAATTTATAATTCAATTTATTTAAAATTTAATTTTATTTAATTTATTTAATAAATAGATAGATTTTAACTTTAATTTTTTTTAATAAACAAATCATATCTAGATATAAAATAAAAAAATAATTAAAACGACGTTATTTTGGATGAACCTTCAAATTTATATTCATCTTAATTTCAAAATAACATAATACAGAAAAAGTTCACCTAAAATTTTAATATCAAAATAAGATTATTTTGATATAATAAAATATGCAATTTAGCTTTTATTAACAAAATTTAACAGAAAATAAACAAAAATAATAATATAAATAATAAAATTAAAAGTTGAAATTTTTTTTTACATTTTTTTAAGTTAAAAATTTATTTATAAAAATTAAATAAATTAAAAATAATTTTTTTATTCTCTAATTAATTTATCATCCAAATTAAAATATATTCTTACTTATGACAAATCTACTTAAAATTTCTCTCTTTTTAATACATAATATTTTATATACCATTATTGAGCAATTTATATTTTTAAGTGTTTTTAAATCGATAACTTTTTAATTTTCTATCTATGTACGTTAATATTGTTTCTTAAATTTCAGTTTTATTAAATTTAACATTTTTATTTATATAAATTTTTCATCTTAACTTAACTCTTTATTTATATAAATTAAATAAAATATATCATCATTACATCAGTTTAGTTTACAATCATTTAATTATAAATTATTATATAATTAAAAATTAATAATTTTATATTAATAATTTCAAAAATCATACCAATGATATGTGATTGATTGATGATGTAAAAATTTTACTCACAATGTTTAATATCAATTTCTTATTCATATCTTAAATAATTTTTTTTATTATTTTTATTTTAAAATATAAACAACTTAATTTTTTACTTATTTATTTATATTTATTATTTAATTTTAAAATATTTATTTTAATTTGTAATTTTATCTTTGAAATTATATTTTAATTAAATATACTTCATGTGTACATGGAATACTTGCTTGTGTATTCATGTGACTGAAACTAACTAGCAAAGAGTTTATGAATATGCTGAAAAGTTTTTTCCAGTTTAGGTACATATTTACATGTATTAATGGCAACACTATTTTGTCATAACTGTGTTTATTTGATATTTTTTACAAAAATTAGAAAACTGTTAAGAATAATTTAAAGACAAAGAATTCAAATAATTTATATAAAATTATAAATTTAAATTTTATTATATATAAAAAGAAATTAAAAAATTACTATTGAATATTACCAAATTTTTAAAGAGTAAAATTATTTTATTTCATTTGATTTTGTTCTCCTATATTAGAAAAAATAGATTTTTTTAAATATTTTTTTAATAATTATATAAATTAACATAACATATATTAAATTAAAATAAAATACATTAAATTTTTATAATAATGTTGTTCAAACTACGTTAAAATATCTTTTTGAAAAATAATTTTTAACGAATATAAATTTATTAAAAAAATTCCAATAAAAATTAAGGTTTTATTCAAATAGTTTTAGTTAAAATATTTTTTATAAATAATTTTTAACGAATATAAATTTGTTAAAAAAATTTCAATAAAAACTAAGTTTCCATTAAAATAGTTTTTAGTTTTTAATATTAAAAATTTTAAAATTAAATATAGTTGTTGCAAAAATAATAAGTCACTCTATTTATTTGATATTTAGACAAGTTCAAGCTTGTTAAAAAGCCTTTTTAAATAAACAATCCAAATTTAGACTTATAAAAAAACCTATTTAATCTATTCATAAGTTTATTTATATTTATTTTAATATATTATATTTGTATAATATTTATGTTAACATATTTTATTTACATAATATATATATATATATATATTAAGTCTATTTAATGATCATTTTATCTTGTAGGCTTTAAGCTTGCAAACTTTTTTAATCAATTTTTTTATATAGGTTTTAAGTTTATTTATTGATCTGTATTTGAATGTAAATTCTTAAACAGACTTGTACGTCTTGGCTTTAGATCGGGTTAGAGTTTGACAAAAAAAAAGTTTGTAACAGGTAATAGGAGGTTCAGCCTCAAAATTTTTAAATATAGATCAGATTTGAATACTCAAAGTCCAACTCGGTTCAGTCTATTTCCATCCCTAATGATTATAAAAGCTATCATTTAAGTTTAATTATCACAATTTAAACAGGTCATTAGTAACCATAATTATATTTTAAATAATAAGTTATTTCAAATTTTAAAATTTTTTGAAGTATTCATTTTTTACAACAATTTTCCACATATTTAAAAAGGTTTTAAAAAATCTTTTAATAAAATAGAATATATAAAATAAGTTTTGTTGGATTCACATCGTAAATGTAATGGATCAAATTTGGTGTATTTTGGACTATGAATCAAATGATAGACAGATAAACTAAATTTATAATGTTTTGGTAAAGTAGAACTTCTATGAATCAAAAACATTTTGATATAAGTTAGAGATTCATCTATCACATTACATTCTACAATTCTTGTCATTTTTGTTAGTTTTGTGCAAATAGGTCATACATGTGTTTGTCATGAATGCTCTGGATATTGTCTCAGTCTCATACAAGTAGCTCACTTAACACCTGTGTAATTGATTTCATCAAGTTTATCCTGCCTTTTATACATCATTCATAAAAGACATGATAGTTATTAAAAACAATTCTCACATTGTAAGAATGAAAGATAAACAGTGCTAGAAGAACCAACAATAATTTGTTGTCATCCATATGAACATTTTTCATGGTGTTCAATTACAAAGGATGAATTTCCATCATTATTGATTTTATCTTGGCTAAAACTTCATTTCCCTTAATGTCATTCACCAAATTTTTGCTTTGTGAGAAATACGATTAAATTACTTTTTGATTTCACATTAATTAGGATCCATAATCATTCGCAATACTTTTATGTATATGATCATATCTCAATTTATATATATTAGTTATTTTTCATTATTGTTCCTTGATAATCATAAGTATGCTTGTAACAATATAAATTTTTTGTATAAAATATTTACTATAAAATTTTTTTGTACATATTTTAAAATTTTCTCTAGTCAAAATTAATGAATTGGTCTTCGTAATATATTTTACTGTTTATTTAAATAATCAAAATCATGAATCGTTTTTTAGATTAAAATAAATTCACTTATGATTTATTCTTGTATAAATTAAATTTATTTATCATCACTATAGTACTTTAATATAGCAAAAAATTTATTAATACCATAGTTTTTTTATCTCTCGAACATTTAATCAATATCATAGACATAATAAAGATATTTTTGTCATTAACTCGTAATATTACTATTAATGATATTCTCAAATATTTTAATATATTTATATTATACAACAAGATCATTTATATATATATATATATATATATATATATATATTATTCTATTACATGTCAACATCATAAAAAAAATTTAATAATATAATTCTAAAATATTAAAACTTTCCAAAATTTTCATAATATTATAATTTTTCTATAATATTATTATATTATTTTTTTTTTATGATTTTAATGTGAAAAATTTACTTATTGTATCTCTCTTATTTGTTATAATATAAGAACAAGTTTAACTAGTGTATATAATGGAGTATTTTTTAGCTCAACAATTATCATGGTCAGTTCAAAGATATAATAGATATATTTTATGTCAATTTCTCATGTCATGCATATTCTATAGAGGACTACTTGACTACTATATTTTATGCTTTGAATCATAACAAAAGTAGTAAAATACCAAACTTTGAAGACCTTGCAAAGTTGTGTTACATGCTTGAAAAATGATAAAAACATCAATATATCGAAAAAGATTATACATTAGTTAATATTAGTCAATTTAAGTTATGGTATGAGAAACATATGCATATTTTATCCAACTTCTTTCACAAATATTGCAGCATGCAAGATATTTGTTTAAAATATTATATAACAATTAGTAACGCAAGAATTTAGGTGATCCAAAATATAATTTTTTTAAGTTGAATAAATCTTGAATAAAGTATGCTAAAAAGAATTCAAACATCTCATCATACATAAAGAGATATTTTTTTTTCTCATATAATTCAATAAAATTCTTTTTCTTGCATAATCTAATATTTAATTTCAACACTCTCAATATTATGCATTTACAAAAAAAAAATGAAAATTACGATACTGGCATGTGTGCATGCTAAGAAGATTTTCAAAAAATTTTATATCATATAATAAATGAAATATACTTTCTTCCTATTTTTTTCATTATTGTTAAACAAAACAAAATATGAATAATATATAGGAAATTTAGATTTACATATATCAAGATAATTTATAATTTATTTTTTTAAAAAAAGAAAAACCTACCATTTAATAGAGTTGACATTAAATTTATATCAATTTAATAACAATTTTTTTTTAACTAAAAAATAGTAACAATATAAGGATAAAATTTCCAACACACATATATATAAAATATAAAATATAGAATATATAATCATACATATATACATCACTCAAGAGTATCATAGATTTATTTATATAAATATAGTAAAATATAACATTAGGCAAAATAATAAAGGATAAATTACATTAATATCCCTGAGATATATTGAAAAAACCTCAATACTTCTTTGTTTTTAATATTTCTTTAACATCCCTTATGGATAAAGTATCATAAAAAATTAAGGAAGATTATACGGTATGTTATATCTTTATCTAAATTAAGAAAGGGTTGTGTAGGGACAAGAAATGAAGGGACATAAGGTGTTTTCTCAATGAAACTTAGAAAATGTCAATGTAATTTGTCCATTAATAAACAAATGAATAGTATTTTGAGAAACAAATCATGTGCATCTTTATTGAGATCAAATTCTTAAGATCATTGAAAAATTTGGATATCATCTTGTAAATTAAGTCATATGATAACATTGTTCTTAAGAATTTGTCCGCTTATTATATAATTCTCATAGTTTGAACAAATCATAAAATGTAATAATATTAGTGATTTTCAAGTATCTCGAGTATATAGAAATGGAAAGTATAATATCATTATGTAGGATTAAGATTTTATAAAAATTTAATTTGTTGATAAATATAATTAAATATCATTTAAAAATTTTAATGAAATTAATTTAAAATTTAAAATTAAAATAAAAATTAAATAAACATTTAAAATTGATAAGAAATTAGATTCAATATACTTAGTTAAGTTTAAATTTTAAAATATTTTGAAATATTCAATTTTTTATTATCTCTTAGTAACTTTATTTTATTTTATTTTTCACTTATCATGCATCTTATATTTAAAATAAGATAAAAAAAAATAGTAGATAAAAGGAAAAAATTACCTTTAGAATCTTATATCTATTAAAAAAATTTAAAATTAAAATTAACAAAATCTTACCTAAAATCAATAACGTCTCAAACAAAAGAACGATTAAATAATTTGATTTATTATTGCTTGAAAGAAGAAATATTAAACAAGATTGATTATGATAATAATCTGATAAAAAGAATGATTATGATAATTATATATATATATATATAATAATTATTTTATCTCAAAATATTTTTGAAAATGATAAATTTAAATAAAATTATAATAATTTTGATTATTTGTTTTTATTAGCTTAAAAGAATTTATTTTAAATTTTGTTTTAGATCTAGATTAGACTGACCCTTAAAAATCCTTATATATGATACTATTTCATAGTCATGCGATTAAGGTTTGCCTTTCTAATTTAAAGATATCTATAAAGGAATGAGTGAGATCTCTAATTTAGACATTGTTGTTTACCTTTACTTCATCTCTCAAATCTCTCAAATAAAAATCGTTGTGCGTCTTTGCTTAATATATAATAGAACACTGTAAATGTATTTTCAAACCTAATAGTAATTTTTTCCAATGCTCAAGCAAAGGATCAAAAGATGC
The DNA here is from genome assembly GCA_037954105.1 of Canavalia gladiata. Taxonomy (NCBI): domain Eukaryota; kingdom Viridiplantae; phylum Streptophyta; class Magnoliopsida; order Fabales; family Fabaceae; genus Canavalia; species Canavalia gladiata. The sequence goes on along the minus strand of CM075664.1, from coordinate 37,510,218 downwards.
GATGGATTTTGGGACCTTTTCTTCTTTCTTTTGAAAAATAATTTTAGAAATTATCAAGCTTGTGAAATAATTGTAAAATACTAATTATAATTTAATAAATGAGTTTTTCTTGTGTTATTATAAAATAACTATGTTAGAAACATTTTATCCTTTGATCTATACATTTTACTTTATTATATTTTCTTATATATAATGAAAACAATATTTATTGTGTATATATATATATATTAAATCAAATTAAAATTTAAAAACTGCTATAGAAGTGTATTATATTACATAAATTCTCCATGCTATTGCATGGTTAGAATTACTAGTTCATATCATCAAATTTTGGATTAAGGATAACGAAAAAGAGGTATGAGGAATACATCCCAGAGAGTAAAGCACACTTTGTTAGAATATATGCGAATCTTTCCATTTCTATTATACTTTTTTTTTTATGTTGGAATTGCATATCCAACCCTAATCTGTCATGGCTCAAATGTCCTACTTATTATAATACACTCACTACAAAACGTGAAAATGGAGATGCAACCATCAAATTTATGAATGAAAATAGAATAATAATTAGCTTATTAATAAAAATTATCCTACATTCATTTACATCTAAAATTCAATAATTAATATTTTTATTCTTTTAAAAAATATACAATTATAAATAAAATAAAAACAAATATAATATATATATATATACATATATATATATATATATATATATATATATATATATATATATATATATATATATATACTTTGAAGTCTAAATTCAGGTGCAGCTTTCTATAAATATTCAATCATTATAACTTTTGCTTATGTAATTTTTTAATTGTTATAGTTGTTATAGGTAAATAAAAGTTTGACATGTCGCTATTTCCCACGATTTGATGCAAAGTACGATTAAGAGATGATAGGAGAAATTGGTATAGAAAAGTCATAAAGATAACATCGAAGGTGATGAACCGAATAAATCGGCTTTGGACACAGCATATTTAATTGCCATTAACAATCCCACTGTATGCACACCCTGTAAATTGAAATGAGCAACCAACCCTGTGTACTATTAATAATTATAATATATAAAGTTTTAAATACACATGATATACTATAGTACTGCACTTTTAATTCACTTCATACCATTGTTAACTCCTACGCACTACACAACAAAAGAAACTTATATTAACTAAGTTATAACACCACAATAACTCATAACTCATGACTAAATCTTGTATCTTAATTTGTTTGTAATAACAAGAGTAAACCCAGTTCGGTCCCTGTAATGTTTTGGGTTGTAGTATTAGCTTTAAAAAATAGTTTTTAATAATAAAAAAAAGTTATTTATTTTAATTCTTTTAGTTTTCTTTAATTTTTAAAAAATAAAATAATTTTTTTAAAAAAATATAAATTATAATTTTTATCTTTTAAAAGTTAACATAACTCAAATCTATCAATATCAAAAACCTAATTTATAACACTAATAATAAATTCCACAATTTTTCGGTATTATATATGGTTACCCTTACTTTATATATTTTGGCAGTTTTTACTGTATATACATATATAAGAAAAGAAAAAATAAAATAAAATAATTAAAATATATTTAATGCAAATTTAGAAATATATTTTTTAAAAATATCACTTATTTTTAAAAATTATCTCATAAAATTTAAAAAGGTGAACGATTATTTTTTAAATAAGTTGAATCAATCAATCATTTAATAATATAAAAAAATTATAATATTATTTAATTAGAAATTATCATATTATTAAAAATATTAATTTTATAATTATTATTTTAAATAATATATCTATAATTTTAAAATTTATTGAAAGTATAAAAATATTATATATTTATAATATTTTAAAATTAAATTTATTATTTATTTTAAAATATTTTTAATAAATTTTAAGAATTTAATTTAAACAGGAACTCTTTTGAATTTAACAAGTTAACTGAACATAGATAACAAACACATTATCGTTAACTAGCAAGCGGTCGTCATCACCAAATTAATAACTCATTAATAATGGGTAACACATTCAGTACAGGGAACGTATGACTACTCAAGATGTACTCATGATTTTGTTCAATTTTCGTTTTTTATCTCTGTAATGAAAATTTAAAGCTTATCTTAAAGCATTTATTGTCTATACTTTAGCATTTGTTTTGATAAATTATGATAAAATATAATGGCGTTTGGTCTTCTGCTTTTTTTATACTGAAAAGCTGTTTTAAAGTTGAAATTAACAATAGAAATTTTAAGGTTAAAATTGTTTAATAATTTTTTAAAATTGTAAACTACAATGTTAATGCCAAGTTCAAACTCTTAAATATATAATACTTTTTTTAATATAAAGATTTGAAATAAAAAAAAGTAAAAACTAACTCCTAAAATTATCTTTTCAAGAGCTTTTTCAAAAGTTTTTTTATTAAAAGTATTTTACTGTTTTATAAATTCCTTTTTTCCAAATTATATTTTTTTATATTTAGTTGAGATATTTTTTTAAAAAAAAAATTTTAAAAAAAATTTTAAATTATAAAAATTAAAATATTTTGTTTGGATATTTTTATAAAAAAATTTAAATTTATAAATTTTAATAAACTATAACAAGAGAATTTAAATTTCTTCCAAAAAAAGTGAAATTTAAAATTCTTCAACTTATTTTCATGAATAATTATTCTCTTCTTTGTGTTACTTTTCTTCTTTCTACTACTTTATCTCTTCTCTCTTGTTGTTAGGGCTGAAAATAGATCAAATCGAACTGGATTTTGAATATTTAAATATAGTTTTAGCATGTTATAAACTTTTGATTGTCAAAGTTTGGTTTGTTTTAAGGTTTATAATACGAAAAAAATTAATAAATAAATTTAAAATATATATATATAAATAATTGATTAAAAAAATGTAAAACTTAAAATTAACAAGATAAAATATTCGTAAACTTAACTATATAGTTTTAGAACATATATATTAAATATTAATTATATACAAATACAATTATGCATATAGTATCCAAGGTATAAAAATTAAAATAAAATATAAAACGTTTAAAGTAACGTACACAACTTTTATAAGAAAACAGAGAATTTCACAAATATATGATTCCTTTTGTATGAAATTAAAAATTATAATTATTAATAAATTATATAAATATTTTAATGTTATATATTATAATAAATATAAGTATATGATATATAAAGATAAATAGGTTTTTGAATAGGTTAAATGAACTTTTTCGAGTTGTAGGCTGCCGTTAGACACCCTGACTCGATTTCATCTCTATTTGTTGCTCTCTCATCTCTTGCATAATATTTTTAATATCAAATTATATAATTAATTTTGTTATTCTTTTAATTATATATTTGTTAAGTTATTATTTTATTTAAATATATTATACAATAAAAATATTTATATATATAAATTTTTAAATAAAAAAAAAATTAAACATCATTTTACAATAAATATAAATAGCATATGTAATTATGATATTGAACTTTATGCCATTAACAAAATGCATGATGGAATATAGAGGAAGAGTATAATCGTTTGCAGCATTAACAAAACGAGATTGAACTATATGCAATTAATGAAATGCGTGGTTGAATAAAGAGGGAAACCATTGTTGTACGTGATTTTTTGTTTTATAAACCTAGAGATAAATGTGGTTTGTCATCGAGGGAGTCACTTCAAATGAATTGATGTTTTATTTCTAATCTTTATCTTTTGATTATTTCTTTAGTTTCTACTTTTGATGGTTAAACTTTTGCTTTTTATATTTCCTTTGTATTTGGTAGATTAAATCATGCTACTGCACATTTATTGTATGCTTATGCTTGATAGCTACCATAGTTTTAGAGAATAAAGTTTGATACAAGAATAAGAACTGTTGATCAAAATAATACATGTTCTAGTGTCTAAACATTAAGTACAAATCAACAGGGAAAAGAAAACTCTGCTTGGTAGATATATTGTAAAAAAAATTGAGGTTAGTATGTTTGATTTGTTATAGCCGTTAGTTTATGATTTTTTCGACCCGTTTTGATATTCTTATATATAAAATAGTATTATTTATTTATTTAATTTTTATTTAACGGCTAATAATTTAAAAATAAATAAATTCAAAAACCTACATCTAACTATAAATATACATACGTTATTATGCGTCTCAAAGTTGTCCATTTACCTTCATACTATATTTCTCAACAAATTTACATGGGAATGCATTTAAACATTTATAAAGATGGTGCCCATTTGAGATCTATGAGAAGATAGTTGATGCTAAATTATGGCTTTATTTCTTGTTAGCATGGTGTGGCTTCTTGGGTTGTGAAAATTCTATCGTGTAAAAAAATGTGATGATGTGATGATTTTAGGGATCATATGAATGATTTTGGATATTAAAAAATTCTAGGCTGATTTTGTTTACACCAATTTAACAAGCAATTTGTGATGGATTTGTGGTGAAAATGTCTATCACGGTTATATAATAATATTTTGCCATGATTCTTGATAAAAAAATTCTCTACAATGTTAAAACAGGAATCTACCTTCAAAGAAATTATACGAAGAAGAAAAAGAAATAAAGAAAGAAATTGAGATATTTGAATAGATTAAAATAAAAAGAAAAAGATTGATTTATTTTAATTGACTTATTTTATTTAGATAAATAAATAAAAAGAAAAAATATATGAATAGTAAAAAAATTTAATTTTTTATTATATTTTTATTAATATAATATTTATTTAGTTTTATTTTAAAGAATATATAATAATTTTAATAATTTAAAATAAAAAAATATAAACTTCTTTCCCTAATTGTTTTTTCAATTTAAAGAAAAAACAAAATTTAATGAAAAGCACAAACAAACATTAAAAAAATATTATACTTTTTTTTCCATAGAAAGCACAAAGAAGCTTTAAATGTTTAATAAAAAATTCAGTTCTAATTTTTATTTTATGATATTTATTGTGTAATTTTTATGATTACAAAATATTTTATAGTCATATTTATAACTTATTTTTTAATATGCACGGTTTATCATGTAATTTTTATCATTTTTAAAGTTTTTAAAATTTTTAATAAAAATAAAAAATTTAAATTTGTTAAATAATATGATATTTTATAATTTTTATATTTATTTTGGATCTTATTTAAAACTTTTAAAAAAAAAATTTATTTCTTTTAAAAGAAGTTTACGTTTAGTCAAACATGATAATTATATAGGTTGTGAATTTATTTGAGTAAATTATCAGATCAATCTCCAATGATTACAAACAAATTTTATACAAAATTTTATAATATAAATATAGTATACTAGTTTTAATATACAGAAAAAGTTATGAAGTTAATTCTTATTTAATATATTAATTTTATACTATAAAAATTTATGTATTAAAATAAAGAGTTAAATATATTTTTATTTTTTTAAAAATACTGAAATTTTTTTTAGTTTTTTATTTTAAAATGATTGATTTTAATTTTAATTTTTAAAATAAATTATTTTAAATTTTTAATTATTGATATATGTTATACATTAAATATTGATAATTTTAAAAATTAAAATATTTTATTTTAAAAATAAAAGATTAAAATTAATTATTTTAACAATATAAAATTAATACTAAATTTTTTAAAAAATTTAATCCTTAATATCGATTTTAAAAAATATAAAATTAAAACTAAAATTTAAAAAATATTTAATCCTAAATATCGAATGACGTGGGACTAAAATAAAACATGGAAAATTGATATCGGATGATATCTAAATATCCATCTAGAAAGTATTGACATACTCGCTACCAGCCAACTTATACTTTAGGAACCAAGGAAAATACTTTTTTAAGATTGAAATATCTCTTGAATTTATTTATTTTTTAATATTTGTAATTTGATACATTAATTTTGAAAATATTAAAATTGTCATTTTTATTCTTATAAAAGAAAAATATGATTAATTTAGTTATTTAAAAAATTAAATTCATATTAATAAAAGATTAAATTTTACAAATTTTATATTTTCTTAAAAATAAAATAGTAATTTTTATTTTATTTGTTTATATTTAAATCTTATCTATTTTTTTATCAGGAATAATTTTGTTTAAATTGAGTAAAATTATTATAAATGTTAAAAATTAATTTTAAATAATTTAAACCTGAGATATCTGATGCGGTTGGATTAATCTTTGTCACTTAATCTATATACATAATGATAAATTTCTATTCCTTTTAGAATTAACGTTTTTTAGTATGCGAAGGAGAAAAGAACTTGGAAGATAATCATAAAAAAAAAGTATATATATAAATAGTAGAATAATTTATTAAAAAATATAAAATATGATATCTAATATAATAAAAAATATATTATATAATTTCATATTACAAACAACACATCGAATCCAAATAAGTTGCTCTGATATAACATTTATTGATTGTTCCTTTATCAACATACTGTTAAGTAGTATATACATTTTCTGACCCTTCATTATACGGATTAAAATGTTAAGAACATAATTACATTACTTTTTTACTAATTTTAAATATATAATCAAATATTGCAATTAAAAGTGTCAACTAACTTAGCTAGAAATTTTTTTTACAATTATTTGTTCAAAAACCTATTCAAACTTATTATATATAATAGTATAAAACCGTTCTTACTCAAATAATTGGACCAATTAATACTACATTATATACCCTCGGTTAGCAGATATTATTGTAGGAAAATTTGGAGATCAAGAGACAAAGATGAATGGGAGGAAGATTTCGTATGAAAAGATAAAGATGTATGTTTGAGATTATAAACTCGTTTTATATATATATATACAAATATTTAATAAATTAATAATAAATTTTGAGAAATTTTTATATATTTTTAAAATAATTTTACGCATATATTTTATTTTATTTATTGAATATTTTTATTAATTTAAGAGTATTTATAACTATAAATAATATATACAGAAAATTAAACTTAACATTTATATTAATTTAAATTTTTTATAAAATGTAAAATTTATAAATTTAATTATTAAATTGTGTAATAATACTTTTATGATTATATATATTAAATTTTAAATAGTTAAGATATTTACAAATATATTATTTAATAATTATATATTTAAATAATATATTATATTTTATAATAGTTATTCAACAAATTATATATGAAAGTTAATTATTTATATAATAATTTTATAATAGTTAAAAATAATTTATATAATATAATTTATTAATTTAATGGTTTGATTAATAAAATTTAATTGTTTATAAAAGTTATTAAACAAAATAACTTTAATTAAAATTATTTCCAGAATAACTTTGCTTAAAGTTATTCCGCTTAATAACTCTCATTAAAAAATTAAATTTCATCAATCCAACCGTTGAATTAATAAATTATATTATTAACATCATTTTTATAAAATTTAAAAAATATTTGATACCTCAAAAAATAAATTTAAATTAATAGATAATACTCTTACGGTAATTAATTCCTTCCTCATTTCTCTATATATATATATATATATAAAAGGGATGAGATATTTTAGAAGCTTTCTCGAGATATTTTATAAACAATTCTAACATAAAATTAATCTACTTATAATTCTTTTAAAGGATTGAATTTCATCGATTCAACCATCAAGTTAGTAGATCTTATTGTGTAGATTATATTTATAAAATTTTAAAAAAATTTAATATTTAATTATATAATTTTATATTACAGATAATATATCTTTTTTAATTTATATTAATTTAAATTTATTTATTAAAATATTAAATCTGTTTCAAATTTTATAAATATAATTTATACAATAAAATTTATTAATTTAGTAGTTAGATTGATAAAATTTAATCATTTAAAAAAATTAAGAATGAAGTAATTTTATGTTAAAGTTATTCTTAAAACAACTGCATAACTTGATTCATTCTTGCGTATCTATATATATTAGTTAATTTTAATTTTTAATTTTTAAAATTTTTAGTTTTCGTTTTTCATATTTTAAAATTAATTGATTTTATTTTTTAAAATAATTTATGTTTGACATGTGGTATATATATAATAAGCAACTAAAATTAATTTATTTTGAAAAATTAAATGATTAAAATAAAAAAATTAACATTAAAATTTTAAAATTTTAGAAGAATCAAAAATATATTTATCTTTCTTCCTTTTTCTATATATAAAAGGAAGGATTGAGTTATTTCAAAAATAAATTTAATTATACTTTATTTAATAATTTTTATAAACAATTAAATTTTAAATTTTATCAATCTAACTATTAAATTAATTAATTATATTATATATATTATTTTTACAAAATATTAATAAATAATATATCTTTTATAATGTCTGTTAATATAAATTTATTTAATAAAATATTATTTTTTTAAAATTTTATAAAAATAATTTATATAATATAATTTATTAATTTAACAATTGAATTAATAAAATTTAATTATTTATATAATAATAAAATAAAATAATTATATCTAAAATTATTCATTAAATAATTTGATAATATATATATATATATTACTAGACAGCAACGAACTAATTAATTAATTTATCTATGATCACTATATCATTTTTTAAAATTTTTTATAAAAATATAAAAAATATTATTTATTAATATTAATGATATTTTAATAAATATAGTATCTAATTTATATCGTAAAATATTATTAATTTTAAATATTATAAAAATATAAAAAATATTATCTATTAATTTTAATAATATTTTTAAAAATATTATATTTAATATATATTACAAAATATATGATATATAATAATAGATGTAAATTAATTTTGAATTAGATACTACCAAAACTATATAAAAGTAACAATTAAAAGTTAAATTCAATATACCATTCCTGAATCAACCTTGATACCCACATTGGATAATATAATTACCTGTTTATAAAATTAAACTTCCAAAGTAATGGTTATAATAGTTGTTACTTACGGAATAATACAAGAATACATGATTATAAGAGAAAAGCTTGTATTAGAGTTATATATTACGTTTAGTATATTTTTACAATAATATAAATTTAAAGGTTTTAATATTTTAAATAAATTAAAAAAATACTCAAATGCTAACTAGGTATAACTATAATAAATATGAATACATTACAAACCCACATCTAAATTTGCAAAAATTTTACAAGTAATTACTCAATCCAAACTTAAATACATTTAATAGGTAAAATTTATCCATTACAATTTTTAGTCTACAGCTAAAGCCAAGAAGTTGGGGGAAATACGCCTAAGCCATTACAAATTTTCAATCAACAAAGTGTTTTTGTTAACATTGCTTTTATAAGGAATAAAATTAAATAATTGAAATAAATTTTTTTATGATAAATATTTATTAGCCATATAATTATTTGATTATATATTAAATTTTTAGATTGATTTTATTCAATATTTTTTAAAATATAAATTTAATAATACAATTATTAAATATAAATTAATATTTTCATGATCATATATATTAAATTTTATATAAATTAAAATTTTATAAATACATTATGTAATAATGAATATATACATATTTTTTTATTTTAAAAATATATACAATGCGATAATAATAATATACTAGCTATTAACATTTTATATGTAATAAAAAATATAAAAGAATAAACTAAAAATTTATTTTATTTTTTAAAAATAAATTATTAAAATTAGAAACTAAAATAAATAAATTTTAATTTTCAGAAAATAACCTAAATAATTTAGTCAACGTTAAAACAGTAAATGACTTAACAAGTTTGTATATTTTTTTCTCTAAGAAAAAGGACACAGTACTACACGAACGTCATCATTAGGATCATAATCAAACGTCATCGCTAGCTTCCAATAGCAGAGAGTCTGTATTTCACGTTTTCCCAGAAAAAAACACTTATCGTTTCATCAATAATGCGTTGGACTTGGGAGCTATCAAATTACTATCAAAATAGTAATATATTAATAAAACCTATTACGAGAGAGTTACAGATTTAAATTTTTAAAATAAATTCTAACTTTTTTAAAAGCATAACTTGTAACTATTATTTAATTAAACATAATTTAATAATTATATTTTTGTTTTATTTATATATTTATAAGATTTTCTTATTCGCGTAAAATATTATGGTCAATTTCTTTAAAAGTTACAAAAGTAATTCTTATATTTTTGATAAAAAAATATATTATTCAGATTAATTTGAACCAGTTTAATAACTATATGTTTTAAATAATTGTATTAGTACTTAATAACATAAATATTAAATAAAAAATTCTATACACTCGTTATTTTTAAAATAAAAAATTTAATAATTTTATGTAATAATTAAAAATATAAAAAAATTAAAACTACTATTTTTACATAAAAAATTTAGATAAGTTAGATTAAACAATCCTATCTGAATAAGAATGTAGAAAAATTCAAAAAACACTAACAAAATTATCATATTAATCAGTAGCCAGATTTGATTATTTACATAATGGATGAAAATCAATTTCATTAAGAAACTTGTATTTATATAATTTTTTGCTATAAAAAATTATTATAAGCATTGAAATGAATTTTTGAGAAGTTTAATCCAAATGGAGGTAGAATAATGTGAAGATGTGGAGTTTGAAGTTTTATATGTAAAAAGAAAGAATAGAAAAATTGTTATATTTGATAGAAAATTATTATAACGGGTTTCCCATCACTCATCAATCTCCCTTTCCCAACATCTTTCATTCATTTCTTTGGTTCTCTCTCTCTCTCTCTCTCTCTCTCTCTCTCTCTCTCTCTCTCTCTATCAATATCAAGCACTATGCCTAGAGCTACACTATAATATCCCTCTTTCCTTTGCAAACCCATCTCCAACCTTTCTATTGCCAAATCCAAAGCAAAACCAAAAAAGGGAACACTCACACAAATGAAAACCCAAAGTGTATCAGAAAATAAAAGGAGAGTGATTATTAGACAGCTTGTGGAAGGTCAAGAAGCTGCTACACAACTCAACCTTCTTCTTCACAATCCCTTACAGATTCAACCCTCTCTTTCATCTCACCAACTCATCGCCAATGTTCTCAGATCTTTCACACACGCCATTTCTATCATAAATTCTTTACAATCTCCTTCTGCTGCTCCTGGTGCTCATCTGCCTCACCGGAATCTTCTCAATTCCGGCCAACATGAGTCGCCGGTGGTCGGTTCCGGAAATGATCCCACATGTGGAAATTCCGGTAAGAGTAGGAAAAGATCCCAAAACGGTGGAAGAGGTTGCTACAAAAGAAGGTTAAATTGTTTATAATATAATCTTCTACTTTTTATATCTATTATTTCTCATTAATCCATTGCTTTTTTAATTTCTCACCGTAACACATGTTTGCTTTTCTCATATATATATATATATAGTTCGCTTCCTTAGGTCGCAAACTGCAAATTAACCGTTCTTTTTCTCTACTATTTGATGAATTGGGATATGTACGGAAAATAGCTTTCCGTACACAATCTGTGTCTTTGTTTCTGAAACCTTTTTCTTTCCAATATCAAAATTCTAAAATCGTTGATTTTGATTATTTATATTTTAAAATAAAATATTTTTAGTTTTTTCATCATTAAGTATCAACATTGATATATATATATATATATACTACCTCTTAAACATTGATTGATTATTTATAAAATACAAAAATAATTAGTTATTTTAAAAATATAAAACTAAAACTAAACTTTAAATTTTATGAAAAAATCAAAAACATGTTTAACTCTTTCTTTAATGAAAAAAAGTTTGAATTTCGCTGTTATGTAAGTTGGAGCACGTGATAATATTGATATGTTGATTTTATTTAGATTTAGGAGATTTGTTCGAATCCTGGTGCGTTGCCTTTATTTTCTTTATCATAGATATGTTACAAATTTCTAATGTTATTTTATGCTGTATAAAGTACATGAAATGATGACATGCATAGGGCATATATTCTTGAAATGTTATGCAGGAAGAGTGTAATTACATGGACCACAGTCTCCAACACCACTGATGATAAACATGCTTGGAGGAAGTATGGACAGAAGGAAATCCAGAATTCTGAATTCCCTAGGTATCAATCTATATATATATATATATAATTGTCTTCATTTTTCTTTTTAATTTTTATTGTCCGTGGAAAGATATAATTCTGAGACAGTATACGTAGACATGAATATTTATAGATAAATTTAATGAAGTTAAGTTGCATCACAAAGAACTTTGTCTTTTTCTTCATTTGGTTTATTTCCTATCTTTCCCTATCTCACAAGAGACCTGGATTGGTTCTTACTTCTTATCCAGAGAGTGGTTGGTTGGTCTACATAGAATTTTCAGTTTCACACTACAAATTAACTTTAATAGGTTACTGCTACAAGTGATAATCATTTTCCTTGAGTCCTGAACTCGTACCAAAAGTGGAAACCAACTCAAGATACTGCTAGCTAGGTGAATGTTGAGAATATTATTACAAAAATAGAATAATGTGGTAAAAGAGACTTATTCATGTACCCTTCTTTTATATTAGACTTTTTTATATTTGTAAATGTTTAAATTATGTGTGATTTTAATTTTTTTTAACATATTAATCAATTAAGTTCTTTTATTAGTGAAATTAGGTATATTTAGTTATTTAGTCATTTTTTAGCTAATATCTTAAATTTTTTATCTAAATATCTGCAGTAAGTGAGAAACTTGGGATATGAAATACTTAAAAATTGTAGAAGTAATAAATATAATAAAAATTTGAAAACAAAAATTGTATAGGATATGATATTAGGATTCGAAATGGAAAAAAATAGTTTATTTTCAATTTTTAGATATAATTTGATATTTTAATTAGTAAATTTTAACTAAAAGGTTTAAAATAATTTAATTATTCAATTTATAAAAATTTTATAGAATAAAATATTTGAAAATTTTAAGTAAAAATGGATAGAAAAATTAAATTTACATGATTTTACAAATAAAAGAACTTAATTAACTTTGAAAGAAAATAAAAGACTGAAACTATACACGATCCAAATTAAAGTGGCTAAAAATAGAATTAAGTTCCAAATATTATGTTAATAGTCAAGCTTTTATCTAATGAACTTGATCAATTACTATAAACATTGAGGATTCACGCTAAGATATAATACACTAATGATACATATAAGTGAATTTGATTTCTAAAAATCATCAAGTAACTAATATAGAACTTGGTTGATATAGAAAATTGATATATACCATAGATGCATTATATCTTGAATAGAAATTCACAATATCTATATTAGTAGATGAATTTCCATTAAAAGATTTCTCACCTTGTTACTAATAATAATTTGCAGGAACTACTTCAGGTGCAGGCACAAGTATGATCAAGGTTGCAAAGCAATCAAACAAGTGCAAAGGGATGAAGAGCATCCTGATATGTACCGAATTACATACATTGGCGTTCACACATGCAATGCCACCCCAAAGGCTACAGATTCGGTCACAGATTCTATCACTTTGGAATCATATTTTCTGAATTTTGATCCTGGTCACTCCAAGGTACCAAATGAAGATCAGGATCACCACAATAGCTCACCAAGCCTAACTATAAAACAAGAATTTCCCAAAGAAGACACACCAAATGATGTTACAGATCATGACAAGTTGGATGATCCTAACCTGTGGACAGAGTTGAAAGATTTTGAACCTTCCAAGCATGCCATTGTGCCCTTACAGATGGAATCTGATGATAATAATTGTGATGACTCTCAAGGCATGGACATGGAGTTTGGGGTGGAGTCTGTTCATTTTGGCACTGACTTCCACTTTGATGAAATTCAGTTACTTTAATGCTTTGATTAGCTTCCTGATTAAGCTTAATTGTTGGGATTGAGGTTTTAATAAATCATCTCTTATTTCTAATTACCATGATTGTAATGTTGTGAGAGAGAAATAAATAGTAATTGATGAAATATTGATGTCTATAATATATACTATTGGTCTTATTAATCTCTAAATGTTGAAAATTATATTTGTAGTTCTCCATAATGATAAAGTTTGTTCTTAAGTATATTTTTTTTAGTCAAATTATTTCTTCTATGACAAATTTTAAGAACAAATTTGATCGAAATGCAATTTTTATTATTGAAGTATATAACATGGCCGATTCCATTTTTTTATAATTTAGTTTAATTATTTACTCAAAATAGAAAACTTTTACGTAGAGATCTATTATATATTTGTGCAAGGGTCTTTTCATCTCCAATAAAAAAAAATTTCTCTCAAATTTAAATTTTTAGGTAGTGTTTGGTTTCAAAAAATATTTTCGATTATCATTTTTTTTTAATATTTTATAAAAATAATAATAATAAATAATTATTTTCTATTTTTACTATCTTCATTACAAAACTTTAAAAATATAAATAATGTGATATTTCTATAAATAAAAATAAAAATAAAAAAATATTTTCTAAAACTAAACATCTTCTTGCGGTTTATACATGCTTTGAAAAAAATATTTGACTATATTTATATGCATTATTTGCCTTTGATTTCTTATGACTATCACCTTCAAAAGACTATATCATGCAAGAGCATGAAGACCAATTACATCCTAGTTGAAAGTTCTATGGAAAATTGCTTGGAAAGAAGATTGTGATAGCTACTCCCGGTCCAATAAATAACCAACAATATAAACATACATTTATATGGGTGAAAAGTTAATTAGTGATAAACTCGATGCTAGCAAGTAGACAAAGGGTGATTAGAGCAAGTGGAGTACGAGTGTCTCAACCAAAAGATTGAGTACGATGTATACGTATAGGGAGGGTAATTCATGGGTGGAATATATTATATATAATTGGAATGTGTTCTAGTAAATCAACATGATGTGTCATTTTCAAAATCTATCAATAATTCCAAGACTTTGATTTAGGCCTTGCATAATGCATTTCCTCCTCCCCTTTCAACCCGGAAAAGCGATGGCACAATAATATTTTGCCCCTTTTAAGAAGAAAATAATTTATGATGACGGCTTTAGAGATGGTTTTTGGTTGTGGAAGTATTTGTATTAAATTGATGTTTTTTTAAGCATTCAATTATTTCCACTATTAGAGTTGTGTTTAAAGTAGCAACGGAAGATTAATAATCTAAATTTTCAAATGTATATAACTTCATTGTGTTTTGGTTTACAAGGATTTTTATTGATCAACTAATCATTGTAAAAAATTTATTTCACTCTCACTCCTATATCCACTTACCATCTTTGTAATTAAATGATGAAATATGTACATTTTATATAATATCTCTTATTTTTTATTTAATTTTTTTATCATATTATATGATTGCCTATTATATTTATCACGTCTCTTCTTTCTTTTATCCTTTTTTTCTCACAAGGTATAATCCTTCAGATTTTGCTTATTGCCGGCTCCTATTTATTATGTTCATGAATTGGTGAATATGAAATAGTCAATTAATATGACCAAATGAATTTTCCTTCATTATCTGATTATATTTTGGGGTTGCATCTGATTATGCCTATTTAATCCATAAAATAAACGTGTTTTAGTCGTTAGAACTTAGAATGACAATTGTAAGTTAATTTTCTTTTTTAAAAAAATAAATAAAGAATATGCTACTTTAGACATTAGCTATTGGGGTGCAATTGAAAAACCTACGCTAAATAGAAAATATATTTGGATTTACATTTTTATTTTATAAATTGAATTCTAATTCTGAAACAAATAAATGCAGGACTCTAGTTTTATCTACATCAATCATATGCAAAAGATAATTCAAATTTATTTTTTATTTTAGAAAAGCCAAATTTATTGATGAGAGTGGATCTTCAAAAGATAGCAGAAGTAAAAGAACAAGAAAGATTTTGTTCTTTGCTATCCTTATGTTTAAGAGGAAGATAATACCCTCCCACTGTATTAATATCATCTATCATAAAATTTAATATATTATTTAAAAAATTATAACATTCAGTATTTTTAAATTGATTCCTTAAAAGTTCACAGTATTTTAATTTTTTTTTTGTTATTTGACTTTTTCTATATAATTTTTTTCAACTTTTCCTTTCTAATGTTAATTCAATTCAAACTTACAATAATTATATCAATAATCCTTAAAAAAATGTTTAAATTTTAACTTTTGAACTCATAAAAAATACTTTATTTTTAAAGTATTTCTTAAAAAAATGAAAATAAAAATAAAATATGAATAGAAAATGGATAAAAGGAGAAGAATATAAACATGAGTTCAATTATGAAAGGATATAAATTTTTGGATCCTCCTATGACTTTATCCAATTTCACCTCAAACTTTCTTATAAACAATTAAAAATCAATTGTTAATTATTCGTTATAATTCTATTATCATTCAAGGATCGTGTAATAATTATATTTTTTTTAAATACTATCCTCAATGACCATGCAAGATATATAAATATAAAAAATATAAAGAACATTTAGATTTGTGAATTTAATAACTAGTTAGAAATCTAAAATTTTGATTAAGCTTCCAAAACCTTTAGCTTATTGTGAAAGAAACTCATACTTCTAAGATCTTATGGAAGATTCCGAAAGAAGAAATAGACATGGAACCAAAAATAGAAAATGAGAAATAAAGTAGAGAGATGATGTGTAAAACATATGGCTGGATGTGTCTTCTTCCAAGGTCTAGTCTTCCTTTTCATAGGCATGAGTTGGACTTTCTCTATTGCGAATCGAGTTGACTTAAGTTATCCTTTATTTCGTTAGGATTGCTCTGAGTCATTCATCATATCGTTAGGGCTGACTTAAATTGTCGTTAGGGTTGACTTAAATTAAAAAATACAGGATGCTGTAAGGTCGTGCTCTAGGTTAGCATGACCATGCTCATCATCCGGCACGATCGTGCTCAGATCTACATGATCTTGTCGAACACACATTGTAATAGCATGCTTGAATCCAACTCGATCATGCTGACTTCTTCTGGTGGAAATTTGATTCTTTGATTTTTCCTTTACTCTTTTTTTTTTGCTATTTTTTAGCCTAAAATATGTCTAATTTTTTAATCTCTATTTTGTCTTGTCAATTTTTGAAGAAATAAAAAAAATTAGATAAAATTATAATTAAATAATCATAAATTACATTATAATTATAAATAAATTTTTAAAGATGAATTGATAAAATAATTTTTTATGACTCATCATACAAATAAGCACTTTTTATAAATTTAATTTGCTTCCACTAATAATAAAACTAGAATACAATTTAGGTTGAAAGTAAATTATGAATGTGTTTAGTAAAACTAATGAATAAGATAGTTCAAAGTTAAAAGTTTAAAAACTAATTAAAAGTTAAAAAGTTAACTAAAAGTTAAAATATAAAAAATTTACTAATTAAAATAAAAGATATTTAGTAACACTGACTTTTAAAGTAGTTTATAAAGATAAAATAATAAATAAAATTATGATTATCATATTTAATGTTAAGTATTATAATTTTTATTAATTATTAATTTTAATATTTAATTATTTAAATTAAATTATTATATTAAAAATGAGGATAATATTTTTTCAATTAAAAAATATTATATAAATAAATTTATTGTTATTTTGATGATTATATATTATGAAACAGAAAATTTGATAATTTTATTTATTTTATTATATGATGTATTTTTTATAAAAAAATATTTTTAAATAAAAAATTTTTATTAAGATATTTTGAATAATATTTCTCTAAAAAAATATTTTTTTTATTTTTAAAATTTTTATCAACATTAAGTACTTTATTTAAATTATTTATAATAAAATGTTTAATAATTAAACTAAATACTATAATATTAAATAAAAATATAAAAATTATTTTATAATAAATAAGAAATTATCAAATATACGAAGAATAAAAACAAATTTATAACTTTCAATGAGCAGCTAAAATCTTGAAAATTAATAAAAATAACATTAAAATATTATTTATTTTATCTAATTATCAAAATAATTATTATATTAAATAAATTATATATTTAAAATAAAAAATTTAAATATGATTTACACCAACAAATTTCAAATCGTAATAATAATAATAATTGTAGAATGATAATTTTATTTTTATATTTTATGAACTAAACATAAAAATTAATATATTTATATAAACAATAATTTTTTATATCTCATGAACCAAAGATAAAAACAAATAAATTTTTTAAATAAACTAAAAGAATATAATAAAGATTAAGAATAATCTTATTATAAATTAAGAATGTTTTTATTTATAGATATTTTATGTTTAATAGAATCATTTTATATCAATTTAATTGATATTATTTTACAAAAATTTTATCATTTTAAATAATATTATTTTATTTGATGTTTTATATGAAAAATAATTTTAATTTTAATTTATATTTTCATAAATAGATATACTATTTTATTTTATGTTAATTTTTTTTATAAATAATCATATCATTTTTTTTATACTTATTGGTATAAAAATATATTTTTTGGTTCATATATTTTTATTATTGAAAAATGGGAGGTATCCATCAAAGATACAAAATAACAAAATAAATAAAATTTTAAAAAATAAATTTAATGTAATTTGATCATTTCTACCTACTTTTACAATTTTAATAATTCAATTACATTCTTTCTAATGTATAGACTTTCTTTTTAGGCAAGTATTTTTGTTCAAAATTTAAACATATAGTTATAAGGGGAACATCTCTCCTCCTTAGTTAAACTAACCAATGTAGAATTTGGATCACACACATAACGAATCATTTCTTAAGTTAAGCTTCCAAATACCATAGTATCTTCTAAAAATTGGATTCATTTTTCAATATTTTTCTTCATCTTTACTTCACTATTCTTAAGAATAGAATGATCATCTAAACAGCAGATGTTCTTCTTGATTTTCCTCCTTGTAAAATCAAGAAACGTCCCTCGTACAATTTACATGTCTTTTCAATTCCCACATATTTGTATGCATGTAACGTCATTTCATCAAATGAAATAATATTGGCATTAACACTATATACATACTTCACATTGGGAATAGTTCGGATTTTACCTTTATGAAGTTTCAAGCAAAATTTTTCAATGCTCTCAACCTTCATAATCAATTTTGTTCCCATACTGATAAAGTCAATATTTCTATCTTTTGCAAAATAATAAACATATCTTGATCATTGTACACATGCATATTAGCATCAGAATCTAACTTTCATTTAGAATGATTTTTATAGAATCATCATTAACTCCTTCTACATGATAGAACTCTTCATCATCTAAGGATTCAGTTATATGAATATTTCTCTTAAGCTATTTTATATTCTTTAAGTCTTCTTTAAACATTGGACATTAAGATTGTATTTACCTTTTTTCTTCACAGTAGTAACACTTCACCTCATTGAGATCTTTGTTTACAAAATTTCTTTATTATCCACCTCTCTAACAAAAATTATTTCTTCCTTTATGTGAGTTTTCCACAACCAGTATCTTCTCATCATTGAGCTGATTGTCTCTTTGTATTTTCTAATCATCTCAAAGGATGATAGTTACATTATCTAACTTGATTGTATTCTTTCAATTAATAAGAATCTCACTTATGATCTATATGATAGAGGTTAAAGAAGCTAATAAAGTAATTTCTTACTCTTCATCACTTATCTTTTCTCCTATACTTGAGAACTGACAAATTAGATAGTTAAACTCATTAACATGATCATGTAGATTACCTCTTTATTTCATTCTTAATGTGTCCAAGTCTATCTTCAAATACAAACGATTGGTTAATGACTTTGAAGCATAGATCTCCTCTAACTTTTTCCATATTTGCTTGGATATTGTCTCATTCAACACAATGTACTTGATTGCAGAAGTAAAGTGCCAACCAAATAGTATTTATAACTTTCCTTTGAATAGTCTTCCACTTGTTATCTATCATGTCTTTCTTCTTTTAGAGTCACATTCAAACCTTATTTCACTAAAATATCTTTTATTGTGCATTGTCACATAGTCATGATATAGAATAGTTATAAAAAAATTCATAAAATAATAAAAGAAAAAAAAATTAAACTACATCTTCCACTTTTCTTCTTGCAACCATAACTTTTTTCCTTTTTAAACCAAAACTCTTAAATATCTATTGTTGGACAACATAAGATATCCATTAAAGTTACACAATAACAAAATAAATAAAATACAAATAAAATTTAACATAATTTGATAATTTCAACTTACTTTTATGATTTAAAAAAAAAATAAAAATAACTTTATTAAAAAATATTTGATAACAATATACTATTTAATAACTGAATTACATTCTCTCTAATATATAGATTTTTTTTAAATATATATTTTTACTCAAAAATTAAACTTCTATTTATATAAAAAAAATATCTTCCTTTTTTAATTAAATTAATTAATATAAAAAATTTGTTTCACATACACATAACATATATTAATTTACATGAGACAACCTTTAAATTGAACTAAAAATAAATTTTTAATTTGAATAGAACAAAATAATTCTCAATTTAGATAAATAAATATAATTTTTTATGTTAAATAAAAAATACAACTCTTCATATTTTCATATTTTAAAAATTATCCCAAATTCTAATACTTGTATCCATAAGCATTTATTTGTTATTTATAAGACATATTAAATTTAAAAAAATGTAATGGTACAAACAAACCCTTTTTTTGGTAGAAAAGTGTGTACGCAAGATTTGTTGAGCTTCAGTTTTATTACGATAATAAAGTAGTTGTGGCAGTGGCACACCAAGTTTTTATATTATTACTGTTATACCAGTTAATAAAAACTTAATTTTTAATTAATAATAAGTATCAATTAAATGATAAAAAATTATTTGGTGAAAATAGATCAGTACATATTATTAATTAACTAAACAATTAAAACATTATTAATGAGCATAAAAAGTTAATTGAAAATTTTAGCGTACTGAACCTCTTTCTGTAAAGAGCTAGCATAGTAACATCAACTTTTCTTTATCTTCATCTCCAAAGTTGGACACAAGACATGTGGACCCAAGTAAAAAGGGAAATGGGAATGCAGACAACAAAGATGCAAACAAATTAACTTAGGAATTAAATAAAATAAAGCTTATATTCATATAAGTTGAGAAAGAATATATAAATTTACACAGGAAATGATGGACAGATATCAGTACAATGTATTTAGATGCATACATTTGAATTTTAACCGTGTTAATATTTTTAAAAAAAATTATAACTGTTAAAGTGAAATATATTAAAATAAACATCTACAAATATTATTTTTCAATTCACAGTTTTTATTAATGAAACCAATCAATGATAAAAAAATTATAAAAATTGTTTTACTATGTTTTCTGAAAAAGTTAACCTCAAATCATTGGTGGAGAAGGATTGTGGGAAACATCTAAATATTTATCGTAATAATTTTTTCATGTATATCATCTATTTATTAATATCTTTTATTTAGTAGTTGATATTTTTTTTTAAAAAAATAAAATAAATTTAACAAATTTTATCATAATATAGTATACGCCGCAAACTTAGTGTTACTGCTAACTGTTTATTTTTTACACTTTATTGTCTTAATTGCTCTAATCATTTTAACGTGCGTGAGTTTTAAAGTTTCTTTGAAGATTTATTGTGCAAAACAGTAAATGTTACTGAAAAAATATAACTTAGTGTAGTATAATAAATGTTCTTAATATTTTTTTTCATATTAAATTTTTATCCTAACAGAATACATCATAAAATAAATTGAAATTAAAGATTAGCATATATTACAGAGATTAGATTTTAATTTAATTGAAAAATAACACCAAAATCACTTATCATAGTGTATTTAAATTTTGTTTTAATAAAACAAAATTGTAAGCTCCAACTCACTTTCTCTCTTATATAGCATATAATATGAGCTATTTGCTACACCAATGTTCTATAAATTAATGAGAAAATTCTTGCAAAGTAAATGAAAGTTAAAATTAATTACAACATTCTTCAGTTTTTCTTGTCACTTGCTTCCCATTTATCTTCAGTGGAAGGAAAAAGGGATTCCATACTATTACCACTGCTACTACCTGAGTTGAACATAGCATCAGCCATATCAGCCACCAAATAATTATCAGTTCCAAATTTTGAAGTAGAAGGACCAGCACCACTACCACCGCTACCGCCACTATAGAGGTTGAGGTTCACCGTGGACAACCATCCTGTGACAGAAGTTGGTGATGGAGATAACTGTGGAGAAATGGTGTTGGTGGTGCTTTGAGTTTGAGTCATGTCCTTTGAAATATGATCAACTAGTAGTTGTGGTGGTGGAAATGATGATGGTGCTGTAGATGACATGTGACATGTATGTTCACCTCTATATGTTACTTGAAATATGTTAGGATTGTCATCAAGTCTTTGCACTTGCTTCTTGGCTTGACATGAATATAATTTTTGATGGGTGCATCTATAGTAAGCCCTGAAATAAAAGAAATATTTCATAACAAGAAAGAAAAATGCTAGCTAGCAACATATTTTAATATACTCTTTATTATTAACTAAAATGTATTGAGTGAATCTCAGTAAAAAAAAAAAGAAATGAATCTCATATAATTTTATGAGTTTTAAAAATATTAGCTATAATAAAGAAAGTGTTACAGAGAATGTTAATGAATTATGATTGATCAAGGGGTATTAAACATGATGCATTTATTCTGTTTAAGTTGTTAGTTGTAATTTAAAAAGGGGCTATTTGTCTTCGGCTATCAATTTGTTAACCAAATAGTCAATTTGATAATTAATTAATTAGATAATGTGAAAGAGGCATAAACATATACATAAAGAGTCAACCACTTGTATCATGTGTGAATGAGTCAATTTCTGGAACATTTAATAGTGATGTGCTACTGAATTTTCAGACTTGAGCAAGAAATCTTGAAAGAAAATGATCTAAATGGTGTAGATAGAAGATAAAGGTAAGTTTGAATTGAACCTGTCAAACTATTTAAGCAACTACCATATTATGATTGTTGCAATTTTGTAGTATAGTATATGCTTTTAACCATTCAAGATCATATGCATGTGTATGGGTCCATTTTAGGTGTTTCAATTTATGCTAGCTAGAGAACTAGTTGACGAGTTCAGTTGATTAGGTATTAATTAAATAATGAATTAATTAATTGTTCATACCTTGGATACTTGGTCCCAAGTATCTCTTTCTGGCCATATTTTCTCCAAGTGAAACCATCCTCTGGAGGCATATCTGTGTTACCAACCTGTGGTGCTGGAAACAATAATGTTCTCTTCTTCAGATCATTCTTCCTGATGATAATTAAGGTGAAGATACAATTATTAATTAGATGAATGTTCAAGAAATTGCTATGTTTATAGAGAGAATTGCAAAATGATGTAATTATGATTAAGTAGTGTAATTAACAGGAAATATCCATGTGACTTTTTGCCTAATTACTAAGAAAGAGCTTGGAAAATTCTAATGCATACTTTTTGAGTCAGTTCCCTTTCGGTAACATAGCAATAATCGTGTACGAATTATAACTAAAGCTTCCAAAACCAAAAAGCATTTCACTTTTGTTTTCTTCCTTTCAATTATTGTGGAGGAATGAAGTGTAAGCCTCTATGGACAATTCTTACAATGGTGTGGACAAAAACAGGACAAGCTCTTTGCATTTGCATAAACTAGTTACCCAAGTAGCAAGGCAAATTATACCCACAAACAAGTTACCTAAAGAGTAAGGCAACATACCCATAAACTAGTTGCATATGTTTGTAGCTAAATTCAATTAGATATATATATATATATATTGTGCATTATAAAACTATGTTAAACTCATTCAAGCTCCACCTTTTTACATGACTTTTGATGTTTTCTCTTTGGGTTAAGACAGGATCTAATTGCTCACTGAAACCTATTCTTTTTAGACCCTTAGCTAAAACAGGACAAGCTCTTCTATATTTTGCATAAACTATAGTCATATAAACACATGGCATCATTTATCAATTATATATAATAATGATGATGATGATGATGATGATGATAAAGTGTACATACCTTTTTCCTGTTCTTGAGGGTGGTGGTGCTTCTATTCCTTGCATTTCTCCTTCGGACCCTTTTGATTTATCTGAAGCTTCCACATCCTTCCCACCCATTTCACCAATTTTAAGGGTACCCCTATACCTTAGGTCCTGAACATCCACACCACCACCTATAACCATGTTCTTATTTTCAAGCAAATCCCTCACACCAAACTGTTGTTGTTGCATTAAAAACAAGTGATCCATTGTTATCAATTCCTGCATTGAACTTCCACTTGTTGCACTCATCTGACTCTGATGTGATTCACTATGTGGCAACATTGAAGCAAAGGAAGAAGGTGTTATGGTTAAGCCTTGTTGGGACATCATCACCAATAGCCTCTCTTTGGCTGCACCAAATGCCTTCACTACTTCATCAATGGACAAAAGTAACATACTAGGATTGTTGGCCATGTTGGCAAGTTTTGGTTCAAGATTTTTTGCCAATTCACAAGCTTGCTTTGTGGAATTCAATACCTCTTCCATGGTTTCAGGGATTTTTGAATGCTTTGTTTGGCTTTCCATGAATTTTGAACTCTACGTGTGAAAATATAAAGGGGTTGTTAAGAAGAGCAAGTTTCTTTGGTAAGCTTCGATGTTGGTTCTGTCGTTTTAGAGGGAAAATCTGTGATAAAAATTCTTACCTTGGCTTAACTTAATCTTTATTTTATTTTAATCATTGAAAATAACCTTTGTGTTTTAATTTTATGTGAGAATAAAAATTCATTTATAAAGATTAAAAATAAATATATATTTTTTAATTTAGGAGAAGAAAATAATACCTCATATTTTTAAGGTAAGAAATAGTTATTAACTCAACAACATTTTTAAAATACATTTATTTTACCCAAAAAGAAAACAAAACCTTGAATTCATCATCGATAAAACATAAATAAAATTTATATAAATATTAATATTTTTACTTTTTGTATAAAATTTAAAAAATATTAAAAAAATAAAAAAATTAGATAATATTTTTAAACACAAAAAACATATTTTTACTTGTGTAGAAAGATAGACTTAGTCTTCGGTCTATGCTACTTGGAAATTAAATGTTTATTTTTTTCTTTTGGTCTTGAGGAGACCCTTCTGCCCCATTGAAACCGTTTCTTTCGTTTGATGAATTTTCAAGGTTTGAAGCACTGACCCAACCAACTACTTTTCTTCTTCTTCCTTCGTTGTTAGATTTGAACGTACAATAAGCGGTTAACCCTAAGTTCTTGGAATGATCCTTTCTCATTACTACTAATTATCTTTACTTGCCACAGTACAAAAAAAATTAATTCAACTAAGATATGGTCAAAATTCTTTGGTCCTATATCACATGCAATGCAAAACCTTTCTAGTGTGAATTAAGATTATAAAAACACACTTTATTATCAACATTTAAAAATTCAACCCACCGTGTTTAGTGTTTACAATTGAAAGTAACCACAACAATTTTCCCTTCATATTGAAAATTATACACGGCTTAATTTAATTATAACTTATAAGTCGTTGATGGTAATCTCGGAAAAAATTAAATGCTAATTAACTAACCAAACAATTACATTCGGGCGATTTAACCAAATATCATTCCATATTTTTTTTTATATTACTTTATATGGTAAATAATTTTATAAAAAATATGAAAATGGTATAGGTATAATATTTTTATATAAATTAAAAAATTATATAGAATAAAATACCAGATGAAAAATTTCATTAAATTTTTAAGAATATAACTTTTTACATTGACCGGAAAGCAAAAAAATTTCAAGTGTTGTGCGTATACTTACATTCTCTTATTATTTATTTTAAAATTGTGTTATTATTGATATATTAATTTATTTTTTTAATTAGATTTAGTCCTTTGAATGATGTTATTGTTGTCATTGGCTCGCTAGCCGCAAACTTCCATAGTAGTCAACGGAACAAAGGACCAATGATAACATTTTTGTATAAATTGCTTTTTGCCTGATTTCAGGGTACAAGACAATGTAAGAGTTAACTCTCCACAGTTTTCAGAATCATGGATACAACTCATTTATTTTTTTAACAAATTAGTAAAAAAAAATACTTTACCTATTACTTCCAATTAAAAATTTCATTTTTAGTAACAGTTTTTAAATTTTTACAGCTCAAAGTGTATAGAAAGATAAAAATGAAAAAAAAATAGAAAAATTATATACATGATATACTATGTGATAAAAGGATGGATAGAAAAAAAATACTTTTAAATATAAATACTATTTATATATGATGATAATTTTCTTTTTAGCAATTTTTCCTTTAGGTTGTACTTTGTTCTATATGTCCTTTCGTGAGGTGTGAAATTGAAATGTATAAATGGATGATTTGGTAGAGAAATTAGATGTAAAAGGTAAAATGAAGTTAAATTTGTATAAATTAGCTAAGGAAAAGTTTTTATATTCAGGTAATATTTTTTTATATTTAAGATATTTAGAAAGGTTAAATATAAAATAAAAAGTTAAAGTTTTAACAAATTTAAGATTTTATTAAAAAAAGTAACAAATAACAAATAATAATTTAATTTAATTATAAAATTATAAGTTAATTAAAATCTATCAAATATTAATAATTATAACTTAATTAAAACAAATTAAATTTTAATGAACATAATATAACTACAACCTAATTAAATTCTAATACAATAATGATTTTTTCACCACATATAAACAGTATCATTTACTTATATATATTTTATCTAATGTTTAACATCTTTTTTTTTTAAAACAAAAACAAAAACATAATAGATCTAATAGAATACATCTAAACTCTAAATGGATGCATATTATTTGTTATTTGTTGTATGTGTAAAAAGTTTTTTTATTTAAATAATAGTCATAACCTATTTAAAACATAAATTAAAATCTAAATTGTTAAGGAAGGGTATTCTTTAACAGGTTACGGGTAATTTTTTAGACACGATTTGTATCATCTCAATTATTGTTTATAAAAAATATAAATTAAAATATAGATTAAATTTTAACAAACATAACTTGATTAAAGTTCTATTTAAACTCTAACAGTTATAACCATATTAAGTGAAAAAAATTAAATTTACGTTCTAAAACTTAAACTAATTCCTAGCAAGCATAATCTAATGAAATCTAAATTTTAAATACTAAATTAAGATCTAATAGTTATAACTTAATTAAAATATAAATTCTAAAGGTTAAACTAAAACCTAACAGCTATAACCTAATTAAAAATTAAATTAAATCCTAATAATTACAATCCAGTTGAAGCCTAATTTTTTTTTAAAAAAAATCATGAATTGTTCTATTATAATTAAAACTTTAATTTTCAAAAAATTATAATTTAAATTAATTCCTAACAAGCATAATCTAATTAAATCTAAATTTTAAAGACTAAGTTAAGATCTAATGGTTATAACTTAATTAAAATATAAATTCTAAAGGTTAAATTAAAACCTAACAGCTATAACTCAATTAAAACTTAACTTAAATCCTAATAATTACAATGCAATTGAAGTCTAAACTATAACTAAAAACTGAAAATTTAAAATAATCCAACAATTCTAATTAAAAAATATTTATAATTTATAATATAAAAATATCTAAAATATTCATAAATACATATGATGATTTGATAACTTATCTGTAAGTAAATTGTGTAAAATCTTAGATGTTGTTTCTCAAAACATCACTTGTGACAAGGAGAAATATGAGAAAAAATATAAGAAAAATTAAGAAATACAAAAAATGGGAGGGGAAGGAGGAAAGGGTGCTCAGTGTGTATATATACCCTTAACAAAGGCTCTACTAACCTCAACTGATGGTTAGGTTCTTTAAAATTTTAAAAATCATATTCTTAACTAATAATAATTAATTTATGTCTAAAATTTATTCTACAACTATTTCCATTTTAAATTCAACAGTTAACAACTTTTTTATCTTTTTAAAAAAATACAAAAAATCATACGATCATAAATAAAATAAAAATAAGTGTAATATAATATAATATAATATATATATATAAAATAATCATTTCAATATTTTCAATAATAAAAATTATCAATAAATACATTTTGTAAAACAATGACAACTAAACTAGTGTAATTCACACAAAATATCCTTGTTTTATGGCATGATTTTACTTACAATTTGTTTATTAGTAATAACACAAAATTTACCTGTCGTCAAAAATTTCTTACCATCAATCTGAACATAAAAAATATGGACAAATGTATTGTCATCGGTAAAATATGTGGGTATGAGCAATATTTCTTGTAGGGTAATGGTTTTACGTTTGATTAATCTTTGTTAGTATAATTTTTATTTAACAAAACTTAAAGAGTATAAGAATACTAAGGGTGCATTGATACATGGAGTATCTGAACAAGTATGATAATATAGGACAAATACTCGCAACATAATTTTTTGTTTTGTATGTTGTATTGTGATCAATGTATAACAAAAAATAATTTTGTATGTTTTTCACTACAATAACCTTTACACTAACCAAGAAGGAGGAAGAGAAAGTGTATGATTATTTATATAAAAAAATAGATATCTTTTTAAGTTAAATATTTTTTAGTGTTTGTAAATATAATGAATTTTATTTTTATTTTATAAAAAAATATTTTTATCTTTGAATTTTAGAAATTTTTGTTTTTACTTTTTATTTTTAATTTATCATTAGATATTTTTTTTTCACTTAATTAACAAATGTTTAGTTAAATTTTATTAGATGTATCAACTTATGGTATATATTAAGAATTTTTCACACCAATAATATCGTTGAATATATAAAAAAAAATTATCTTAATATCTCACGTTTATTAATTTAAAAAATATATGCGTTGAGTTTATATATGTATCAAAATTTAATAAAATATTTATTAATTAAGTTAATAAATATTTAAGTGCAAGCTAATGAAAAAATTAAAATAAAAAATTAAGAATAAAAAAGTTATAAAACTAAAAATAAAATTTTAATATTAAAAAATTTAAAATATATTTAAACTTTATCGTTTTAAATCTTGTTCCTTAAGGCAGTTTTCAATCCTTTCATTTTAAACAAATCAAACGCATCCTAATATTATGATATATTATATACTAACAATTATTTTTATTAGTACTAAATACTAAAATATATTATTAATATATCAAATGTTAGTATAAAATATTATCGATTAATATTTGTCTTCAAAAGTCATATTAAAAAATTAACTTCTGTCAAATAAAAACTATTTTAGCATATTAACTTATAGTATTTCTATAAACTCTACTTAAAACAGTGTATGTGCTTATAGCTTGGACTTTATTACTATCTGTTTCATTTTTAACCTCAATTCATCAATTAAATTCCTCATTTATCATTTTCTTAATATTATACTATTTATTTTAATAAAATTATATCCTTTAATATTACATATTTTACATTATTTATTTAAATTTTTAAGAAAAAATTATATTTAAATAAAAATTTACAAGAGTTAAAAATTAATTACAAACCCAAAAATTATAATTATTAAAAAATATAAATGTTATATAAAAATCATATAAAATGATTTTATATCATGTTACATCTATCAATTAATTCAATAATTAATTATCTAAAACACTCTTAATTTCATTTTTTTAACTAAAGTTAACTTTTCAAACCGAAACAGAACCTTCCAACAGTGTAATTAGTCTCGTGAATCAAATAACCAGGGAAGAGAAAACTATTTAATAAAGTTTACTTGCAATGTGGAAAAACAAATTCATCATTTAAAAAAACTAATTAATATAGAAAAACTATAAACAATGTGCGCCACTGGTTTCAACTTTCAACTTTCAAATGCAAATTGCAATAAACAGTGATATTTTCTGATTTTGACAAACATAGGAAAAGTGTCAAACATTTATTTATTTTATTAATTTATTTAATTTTAATCACACCATCCCATTAAAAAATATAAGTGGAACTTGGCTGCTTCGTCTCCAACTCTTCTCGATGAATGTGTTAAAAAATTGATTTACCAAATAGAATAATAGTTTTATGTAATATTTTGTCGTTTAGCTCAAAATGTATGTTATGGATAAACTTCAGCTAGGGATATTTTTCAATGATTATATTTTTTGTTTTTAATAATAATTTTTTAACATATAAATAGTGTGATACATTTTTATATCTTTAATTCAACGAACATTTAAATTTTTTTTAATAACTTACATGTAAGGATAATCAATTCGGATGTAAGTTTTTAATATGTAAAATTACATTTTCCGTTTTGGGTTTCTTTACCCATAGTTAGTGGCGAACACTGTATTAAGGATTCGA
The DNA here is from genome assembly GCA_037954105.1 of Canavalia gladiata. Taxonomy (NCBI): domain Eukaryota; kingdom Viridiplantae; phylum Streptophyta; class Magnoliopsida; order Fabales; family Fabaceae; genus Canavalia; species Canavalia gladiata. The sequence continues at coordinate 37,479,858 of CM075664.1, read as the reverse complement.
TAAAGTCGCAGTTTAGAACAATGTTCTATACTTGGTTAATATAATTAAAATTAAGAATGAAACTGAATTTATTTAATACTATTTACCTTTTTCTAATTTACCAAACATATTTTGCACTGAGTAGATTAATTGACTTTATTTTTAAATAATTTATAAAAATTTTGTTGTGAGATTTTTTTTAAAAAAATAACTTATTCCTAAAAAATGTTAAGCATTATCAATTGAACATGATTTATAATAAGGATTTTCCTTGGAAAGAACTTAAATATGTTTTTTAGTGTTTGTATTTTAAAAAATTTATAACTTTTGTTCTTGTATTTATGAAATTTAGGTATTTAATTTTTTTTAATATCACTATGCAAATAATTAATATCACTTATAATCATATCGTTATTTAGTAGTTATTAAGAATTATAAATTCTTATTTAAAAAAGGAATAAAACCATATAAAAACATTTAATATGATTAAAATAAAAAATTATATAAATATAAAAATCTAAAACATATTTAAAACAAACAAAATTAAAATTTGAAAATTTTTCATAAGACTCATTAATTCTGAAAAGTTCAATTTAACTTTAAAATAGACGTGTAATGTCTGGTTTTTAATCAAATAGTTAAATAAAATTTAAGATTAATTTTAAAGCAGAGAGAATTTGATCGAAAATAATGGAGTTTATTACAAACTTGAAAAGTAACTGTTATCATTCTTATCACGGAATCTAATATTGATTATATATTGGAGTAATAAAAAAATATCAGTACTCTTGGAGATAGTGAGTGACAACTATTTTTTTGCTTTTCTGTTTCACAATTCACATCTCTAATCTAAAACATTTTATTTCCGTTTTTATTTATGTGCTGATATAAAAATTTCAGATAATATTAATTATTTTTTATTAAAATATTTTATGTATATAAATAAATAAATGATGGATTGATAAAAAAAATTTTAATAATTAAAATACAAGAATTAAATTTCTTAATTGATATATTTTTTAAAACAGATAAATAAAAATAAAAAATATATATATTTCTGACTTTTAGGTTTAGAGCTTTATTAGGACTAATAATAAATTTACCTCATAATAAAATTATTGTTTAATTAAATATATTGATAGTCGTTTAATCATAAATTTTTATATTATTAAAAACAATTAATTTTTTATACTAAATAATTTTCTATTAATTAAAAATTGAAAAGGAGGAAGTACATAAAAATAAAAGTGATAATAATAATAATAATAATAAAAAGCATGTTAAGAAAAGAAAAAGTAAAAACAGATGGTACTGATAGGAGTTATTCATGGCACAAAGTAATGGTTGTGCTGCACATTCTCGTACGACACAGACACACACAAAACAAATCAGCATTTTCTTTCAATATTACTATTTTCTTGTCATCAACCTCACTCACTCTCACTGCAATTTCTGATCTTTTTCACTGTCAAATCACCATTTTTACGGTTTCACACTCACACGGAGATAGAGAGAGATCAGTGTGTGAGAAAGAGAGAGATGAAGATGGTTGATGGTGATCTGAATCTGTGTTCAAATGGGTTCATCATTTCCATGATTATCTCTTCAATAATCACCCATGTGGGTGCTTCCATCCATGACTATCAAAATGAGACCTTTATCCACCGTTCTAATTCCTTCTTCTTCCATGGTGGCAGTGAGGGTCTCTATGCTTCCAAACTATCTTCTTTCAATGACTCTCAAACCTCTGACCCCAATGGCAAATCCTTCATCAGGTAAATCAATCACACCCTTTTTCTATTTTTTTTTTTTTGTTGTTGTTGTATTTCTATCCCTCATTTGTTATTTGGGAATTTTTCAACCCTTGGGAAGATTGGGGTTCTCTTTTCATTGTCACATTTTTCATAAAAAATAATTTTTTTTGTCCTTCAATGATGACCCGATTGGATGAGTTTTGGTAAATATTAGTTTATGATTTAAGTTACACAGATGTTTTGATTTGTTTGTTGTTTAAATTAGCTTATGAAATTGTAGCGAAACTGTCACCTTTCCTTAGCTTACAAGGATTGCCACCGGAGAGATACTTTTTTTTTATATTAATAAAGTTTAGTTATATTAATGGATTCTTATGTGAGGAACCAAATGAAAAAATAAAATAAAAATGATAGTTAAATGGAGTTTGTTTTAATTTGTCTAATGTCATGTGCTTGATCAGGTTTGAATCTATCACCTTTAGGAGAACAAAAGAATCTGTGGAGAGGAAGAATGAGATGCAGCAAAAAACAGGGTTGGTGGAAGCTATAATAGTTAAGGTTAGAGATAGGAATAACATTGGAGGAGCTTACCTGAACTCTGATGCTATATGCTGCACACGTGAGCTTGCCAAGGAAGGTTCCTGCAAGTTAGGAGAAGTTATAATCCGAGAAAAACCGGATGATCCAAATGGGCCTAAACGCTTGCAGACATTTTTTGAAGGGCAGGATGAAGAGACTAAAATGGTGATTCAAACTGTTGACATAAACAGCACAGGAATGTATTACCTGTATTTCATGTTTTGTGATCCTCAGCTGAAGGACACTGTGATCTCAGGAAGAACTGTTTGGAGAAATCCGGATGGTTATCTACCAGGGAAGATGATGCCATTAATGACCTTTTATGGTTTGATGTCTTTGGCTTACCTTTTTCTTGGTTTGGTCTGGTTTCTTCGGTTTGTACAGTATTGGAAAGATGTAATACAGTTACATTACCACATTACTGCTGTTATTGGGCTTGGGATGTGTGAAATGGCCTTATGGTATTTTGAGTATGCAAATTTCAATTCCACCGGAAGCAGGCCAATGGTAATTACATTGTGGGCTGTTACATTCACTGCTGTCAAGAAGACGGTCTCACGGCTTCTTATTCTGGTGGTTTCTATGGGTTATGGTGTTGTGCGCCCAACGCTTGGTGGTATAACCTCAAGAGTACTTCTTCTTGGTGTGGCATATTTTGTGGCCTCGGAAGCACTTGAGTTGGTGGAACATCTTGGTAATATTAATGATTTCTCTGGGAAAGTGAGGCTCGTCCTGGTACTACCTGTTGCGCTGTTGGATGCATGCTTTATTCTTTGGATTTTTTCATCGTTATCTAAAACCCTGGAGAAGCTTCAGGTAAACTAGTAGTCTTTCATGCACTGGTGTGAATATCATCTTCATCACTTTTTTGCTCTTGAGAGAGGCAACATATTGATGAACTCAATTCCAGTCTATGAAATTCTAGAATAGGGACATGTAGAACATATTTGTATTCACTGGTTATTATTGTTGATATGCACACAAAAGTGTTATGAACTTATGATGGTTTAACAAAGGAAGAAAAGATACATTTAGGAAATGGCTTTTATGCAATTTACAAAGTGTTATGATCCAAGTATGAATTTAAAACAGGTAACTGAAGAATGCTCAGAGCTTCAAAATAAAATAAGATCATTGTTTTCCTGTAGATAGTTAGTGATACTTCTACACTTTCATTCTTAAATCTGGCAAAATTTGCATTCCATTTGCTTAGCTGTTTATTGAAATTGATTGTGTCCAGTTGTCTATCTTATATGCACAGATACGGAGACTTACAACAAAACTTGAGTTGTACAGGAAATTTACAAATTCCCTTGCAGTGACAGTGCTGCTTTCAGTAATATGGATCGGCTACGAGGTAGTCTTTTATTTGTTTACTAATTTCTTCCTTAATTTCTCTCTTGCCTTTTGAGGCTTGTTAAGCCACATAAAATGTTGCTATTAAATGATGAAGTCAAACCTTCTTTTCTTCCAGCTAAATATATTTTTTTTAAAAAAAAGAAAACTTATTTCCTTTTTAAGTTCTCCCTTCTAATTTACCTATATTTAGTTCAGTATAAAACAGCAAAGTCTAATGAAAGAGAATTTTGGGTGGGATGATAGATATGAATAAAAAGTTGACAAGTGCTTTTGATGTCAAACAATTCTGACTAGTTCCTGAATAAACCACTAGTGGCAAGAGTTGTCCATAATCTTGTTTTCTATTTTTATGCTGACAGCTAAAAGAGATTCGGCCTGACTTATTGTTTGTTTCAGTTGTACTTCAATGCATCTGACCCTTTAAGTGAACTGTGGCAAAGAGCTTGGATCATCCCAGCTTTCTGGACTTTGCTTGCTTTTGCTCTCCTGACAGTGATCTGCATTCTCTGGGCCCCATCTCAAAATCCAACTAGGTATTATCTTGCTTTACTATTTTCCCACCTGTTGAAGCATAAAATGGAGGGAAGAAAGAAAATATACAAAAAGAGGGATATAATTTATAAATCCTCATATAACATGAAAGCCTACTAATGAAATGAACTATAGTGATATTATTCTGGTGAGAGGACAGAAATCCCAAGCTTGGAAAATGTGATTCATGTAATTTTCATAATTGCATATTTATACTTGTAAATAGGGATGTTTGTGGTACAGTTTAATTTGGTTTTAGAGAGAAAGAGCCATCCGAACTGATTATAAAAACCATTTGTGGTTTGGTTCGGGTCGGTTAAAATATATTATGAGGACCAAATCAAACCAAACCAATCTTTGGTGGTTTGGTTTGGTACTTTGGTTACTATGGTTTTTTATTTTGTTTTAAAAAAAATCAAACAACAAAAATACTGTCAAATAAACATAAAATACTTTGTTCAAAACCTTAAAAAAAGTGAAATCCATAAAAAAGAAAGTTCACAATCCATAATAAAAAACAAGAAGATTTATAATAAATTAAATAATATGTTTACAGTAACTATAACAACTCAAACATTTCAATACTAATTTTATTTATTCTAGAATGGAATATAAAATTGCAATACATGTGCAATTACATGCAGTGTGGTTCAGTTTTGCACAGGGAACTGCAAAATAAACCAAAGAATTTTAAAAATTTTAATTTTTTCAATCTAGTTACGTGGTTTAGAACGGATTGGTTTGGTTCCTGAACACCTCTATTTGTAAATCATCTTTCCATTATTCGTACCTTCTCTTCTCTGGAAGTTAGTTAATATCTGTTGGTGAGAAAGTGAATTAGTAAATTGCTAATATCTGTTAATTTTGTTGGGCTGAGATAAAGAATATTGAGACATATTGAAAGTTATCTTGTAACTTGAGAGGAAGTTAAACAGTGAGGGGGACAAACCCTTCAAAGAACTAGTGTGTTTTCTATTCTATAAATTGGGGAGTTTTCCCTTATTCTTTCTAATAAAGATACCAGCTTTTTAACTTTCTATCAATGGTATCTTTTGACCTGAAAGTAGTAATGTCTGTTCTTAAATGTCTTGCGTTCTAAAATGTTTCAAGTCTTTCAGATAATTGCTCATGTTTTGAGAACACCTTATAAATCTGTTTCCCAAGTCATGTAATACTTCTGTCCTCTTATTGAATTTTAAACTTTTTATATAATGACCGGTAAGTTGTGGTTTCATTTGTGTGGTAGCAAGAAAATTCTGGGAAAACACCTTACAGAACACATATTGAAATCTTTTTAACATATACTTTAATAGTAAAATAATTATTGTTATTTTGTTATAAAATGTGGTTATGCCTTTTTGGTTGCAAGAATTTCTGTTGCAGCAGGGAGATCTTTTTTAAATTGTAATATTTTTAATCTTACCTGAAAAAGAAATAGTTTATATGTTAGAGGAAAGACTTGATTTTTTATCAAATTCTACAAGCAACATTATTTGTCAATTGGTGGAATCAATATACATTAAGATTCTTTATGTTTCTTTATTGGAAAGGTACTAGATATGTATCACTTAACATTCTAGCTCAATGCTCGTCTAAAATGAAAATCAACCAAAGTATATGAAAGGAATTCCAGAGTACCATAGGTGAAATTAAATCTCAAACAATATCAATTCTCTTTTTTATCTTTTTCTTTCTCTATACACCATAATTTCAATATGGTATAAGAGTTTATCCACTCTTAATGTTGGATCATTCGCAGATATTCAGTTCTACAAATGTTACATTAGATATTCTCTTCTGAGTGTGAGAGTATGTGTTAAGATGTTCTACATTGGTTGGTAATATGGTTACAATATTCTTTATAACACTTCAGCAATCCTCCTTTCTTAAGCTAATAATTATGCTTGATTTTTTCACTAATATAATAACATTTTACACGGGATTGCGCAGATATGCATACTCAGAGGAGACCGGGGATGACTTTGATGAGGAGGCAATCACGCTGACCGGAAGCGCAGTTAAGGTGTCAGGGGAAATGGCAGTGATGTTAGAAAGAAAGGAAAGAAAGACATCAATGGCTACAGCAGATCATCTTGTGTTTGGACATGGAGAAGATAGAGAGGAGGACAAAAGGGAGTGATGGCAAAAACTTTTGTATTCTGTTATATCAGAAATTGTTAGTAAGTTGTGCCTCTTTGCATTTGCTTGGAAAGGGTCTAAAAGAAGGGTAAGCAATGGAGAAGCAACAAAAGAATGGGAAAGAGGGAATGCAGGATTTGTTAAGATCATTATTCAATGGCCATTCAACTTCTATATTCAAAGAGGGTGTTCAGTGGATAGCAACCAAAACTAACTGGTAGACACGAATACTAGTTAGTAATATTATCATTGTAGTTAACTCAACATGGTTCGAGTAATTTTTTGAGCCTAGTTTTGCTTACCCTTTTTATTTGCTCTACTCAGCATTGTTGAAGAAATACAAAGAAACAAAGAAACAAAGAAAGAAAATATTATCATCATTAGTCATTAGCAAGTCTTTGTGGAGAATAATATATGAAAGCAAGGGATGACATCTTATTAAAAGAATCATTTTTTCTCTCTTTATTTTTAGAAATTGGAAATAGATGTTTTAGCATTAAATACATGTACTCCAATTTAAGACCGAGTAGGTTGGGGATAGGCATGGTAGTGTGCCCTCCTCTTTTCTGCCCCTTGGTTTGGATTTAAAACATTAAACTCCACTTTCATCCATGATGAGATTGGGAAAACCCACCTGCACCCACTTTTATTTTTTTATATTTTAATTTAATTTTTTTTGTCATTTATTAAATTATTATATTTTAAAAAAATTATATAATTTATTATTTTTATAATAATAAAAATATTTCAATAATTTTATATATTTGATGGTGGAGGCAGGATGAGTATTAATATTTCCATATCTGTTCTTATTTCTGTTTTTAAAAATTAGATTTTATTCAAACTTTTGATCAATTTGAATTTTTTTTTTAAAATCATAGTGGATTGGGTATGAGTCTTTTTTGTTATAGTTGCAACAAAAATTTGTAATTATTTATTTAAAATTATTTGGTTATGATTTGTCAAATTTGATAACTATTATATTCAATGAATGTATTTTAAAAAATTGTACTTAATTTTGTGTTGTTTTAAATTTTAATATTTTTCTTTTAATTCTTTTGTGAGAAATAAGTTGGAGATTCCATTCACCTACTAATGTACTTTTGCAAAAGTGGACACAACTCTTAAATGAGGGTAGTGTGTTGTATTAAATAATAAAAATTTTCTTCTCCATCAAAATTGGAAGAGAAAAATATTATTTGAATAAAGTGTATACAAACTTTAATTTGTGTAACTTTTAACAAAGACTTTTTTAGGTAATTTTTAACCTTGCATTTAGATAGAAAATTTTAGAATTTAAAAATTTGTGAATAAAAAATGAGTAATTATTTAGTAAAGAATGAAATATAAAAATAATTATAAATGATAATTAAAAAAAACTAACATAATAAAGTATTTTAGAAATTCTTTTCAAATAGAATTCATTTGAAATTATTTATGAGATAAAAAATTACTTAAATAAATTTTTAGTATTTTTAAGATTTTTTTTCTTATTATTTAAAATTATAAAATTTAATAATTTCAAAGTTTTCTATCCAAACATAAAGTAAATGATTTTCACACCTCTTACTTGATCATCCAAAGAATCAACCTTTATTATTAGTCAAAAATATAATTATAAAAGGGACTATTATAAGTAAATTTCTAAACTATTAACTTGTCTTTATCAAAAACACCATGACCAAGCTCCTTTGTACTCAAAATCAGATATATCATTGGGAACCATTATCCTTTGAAAGGAGACTAAAGTCCATTTGCGTTTAAACTTTGAGAAATATTTTTGTTTTCAAATGCTCTTTCAAAAAACTTAAAAGTAAAATGATTATTTTTCAACAATGAATTGAACCAAACACTAACTGATATATGAAGAGAAATCATGGCGATACGCAGGACAAAGCAGAAACAACTCGATATTTATATAGGAAATATAATCTCTTCTAGTCAAAACCCAAGAAAATGCTTTACCAGATAAAACCGATTCCAGCATACTCAGGTTATGGTTGTAAGTTAAAGTTGTAACGTACTCAATGAAGTATTGTAATACTTTTTTAGTTTCTTTTTATATGCTGTTTAATATTATTTTATATATATTAAGAAAGTTAATTAATATTTTGTTTGTTTTAAAATTATTATATAATTTTTTATTATATTTTTAATTTCTCTAAATTAGTTAAATTTTTTATTAATTAATATTCTTATGAATAATAATAACTTATTATGTGTAAAATTGTGAATTATTGTGGTGTGTTCGTATACAAGTCTAGAACGTGTCTACGAACTGCGAGCTCTTAGCTTGTATTTTTCTTTATGTTTGGTAAATGATATTAGCCTTTATGAGGCAGAAATCGATCAAGAATATTTTTTAAATTTCACCTGTTTGAATGTTTGAGTCATTATTATATTCATATTATACAAAGAAGGTTGTTTCTCAACTAGTGAAATAAATCTTGTGATTGTCCTGATATGATATGTAAGATTCTTATGATAAATTCATTAAAAAATTCCAATCTCAATTATATAAACTTGTCTATTGTTTGCTGAATATTTTGACAAGGAATTTGTTATTACTGCAAGTGCTTTTTATTTTAAGTTGGTCGTTGTCAATCAAAATATTATTTAATGATGGATTTGACGGCTTGAGTAATCATTGTAATGAATTATGAAAATAAAAGTGAGAGAGAGAAGTTTCTTTTTCTATTGTCCATATTAAAAGCAAAGTTGTCCAGCCACTGTATTAACATAAAATAAAAGTGCTTCAGAACAGATAATAAAAATTAATAAATAATAAATTATTATAAAAATATAATATTTAATATTTTAACGTATAAAATTTTATAATTTTTAATAAATATATACTACATATAAATTTTCATTATTTTTTCAAACACATTACAAAAACTGTATAAATAAAAGAATACTCCCATATACAGACTTTTTGACTTTCTTAAATCAAACCACTGATATTTCTGAATGTCTTGAACACGCTAGACATTTTGACTTTCTCATACCATCCAAAACATGATTTTAAAAATGTATACATTATCAACCAATTAGATTTCATTTCAAGATAAATATAATTTTAAAGTAATTAATATGATAATTATAATTAGATGACACCATAATAAAACATTTACAGTGCCAGTGTATTCCAATTCCCTAAACATTCATATTAAAGAGTGTGGATGCACAAACAAATGAACATTCATTAGAGTGAACCACATTTGTGGCTTCAACTATAGTCATACCAAAGAAATGTACATATTGAGGTGAGATTATGCATTGTCTAGAATCTACACATTTCTCAAACTGTAACAACTGTAGGATGGAACCTATGTTGTGCAAAATTTTGCTCACCAAGCCTTCAGTAATAGAAGCACAAAGGTGAAAAGAATTGAGTACTGGAATGTTTTACAAGCAGCAGTTAAAAAGCAGCTGGTAGATAAAAGAGGTGTTGCAATGTTTCATACTTCTTCAACCTATCACAAAAAATCATCATTAATAAAATCTGTAATCTCAATACAAACCAACTTAGTTCTTCTGAAAGGAGGATCAGAATAACCTGAGGTAGGCTCATTAACTCAAAAACAGCTTTCTTAGGGGTAAGTTCATTGTCGATAATACGAGCAACAGCTGTCAACACCGGCATCTTTACATTATATTTCTGCGCCAAAGCGATCACAGCTCCGGCCGTGGAGACACCTTCTGCTACCTGCACATAGGAGAAGGATAAATATTTTAGCAACTCTTCACACTTGAGTGAATTTCATGCATGATCAGGAACACTTTTGGAAACATTTTAGATACCTGATTCATGGAACTGAGTATGTTCTCAAGCGTTTCGCCTGTGCCAAGACGAACACCAACTGTTCTGTTTCTTGAAAGATTGACGAAACATGTAAGCATTATGTCTCCAGTTCCTGATAGACCAGTTATTGTAGTTGGCTTTGCACCCATCTTCAAAAGACAATTGGTGGACAATGAAATAAGATAGGCAGAACAGACATCAGTTATTTCCGCATGCGCTTCAAGGCCATTAAAAAGAAAGTAATGTAATGTTTGGATTGCGAAAATATTTTCTATTTTCACTTTTATTTATCAAAATAGTACCTTATTTTCATTTTGTTTTCTGTTTTTAACATTTTGTACAGAAAATAGTGAAAATGGTAAAAAGTTGTTTTATGTTTTCATTGTTTCCACTACAAAACTTTAAAAAATAAAATAATATGGTATTTTTGTAAATAAAAGTGAAAACAAAAAAACGTTTTCACAAACTAAACACCACCTAAATGTGCATGTGTATAGTGATAGATGGTATCTACTATAAATCTAATGCATTTACACATTATGTAAAATTGAAATATATGCAGAATCAACCAAAATGCCAAACCAAGACCTCTCAGAGCATAAGTCAATATAACAGTGTGTAATTGGAAAGGTTTGAAGTTTGCTTTATATGTATTGTACATTCTGTATTTTGTGCTTTCTGCTAATTAGATGTTGAATACAATGTATCTATCTACAGTTGCCTTTAAAGAGAAAACCAATTTACTCCACCAATTGCAGAGTTCTAAGAATTGATTGAATAGAGATTAATTACCTTCGTAGCAAGCCACCGTATCTCTGAACAGCCTTGTGAGACAAGAGCAGCCATTGAATTGTTACCAAGATTCATACCTTCCACAATCCCAGCTGCTATTGCAAGCACATTCTTGAGTGCACCTGCTATTTCAACTCCTGTAACATCACTGGAGTTATCAGAGATTACAAGCTGAACATTTGCATCACAGAATAGGCATACTTGTTCCCAAGGGAGAAAAAAAGTGATGACAAATGAAAAGAAAACCTTTACTTATGACATTCAATTTCAGTTATGGATCTACTTAAGGTCATCTACCTCGACGTGCTGATTCTTAAATGACTTGAAGCTAGTAGCTGCTGAACTGTATTTGCCAATTTTTTGTCTTTTGATGCCACCACCATTGCTGCTAATTGAAAAATGGAACCACAAGGCAAAACTTACTACTTTTCGTCATACATGTAATTGAGGAAACAAAGTCCATACATGAAAGTAGCAACATCATTGTCACCTGTGGGTAGCTCATTCATCAATTCCAGAGCAAAGGAAGGCCCTGATAGTGCAACAAATGGCTGGCGAGGGTTTTGCAGCGCTTGAGGAATAATTTGAGCCATCATCCTCAGCGTATTCAGCTCCAGGCCTTTACTGAGAGATATGAATGGTAAGCCTGGATCAACATACTCAGCAACACTCTCAAGAAAAGATGCACTGAACTGCAACACCATACACTAAGATTCAGTCACTTGCATCTTTTACAAACATTAAACGCAGAGATTCGTCATGCATATTTTACTTGATTGCAAAGCCTTGAACTTCAACAAAGCATCAATTACTACTACTACTACTGAATATCGAATATAAAAAATGAACAACAAATTCAAATGACCTGAACAGGCACTGCATGAAGGCAGTAATCTGCATCAAGCAAAGCAGATTTGGCATCAGTTGTTGCAACTACATTTTCCGGCAAAGTATGATCCGGGAAGTACTTACTGCCAAAAAAGAAAAGAAAAGCATACAAACAGTCACCTAAGAAAGAAATGAGTGATGAAATTATATAATATTATATGATCACAACTCACAAGTTAACCTGTAATTAATAATGAGGACAAACAAAATGGTTACCAATTGCAATGTCTTTCATTGATAGAGAAGCAAACTTGAGGATCCCGAACCAGCATTTTTACTTCTAACTGAGCCTTCCTATTAGCAACATGAGCAGCCATTGCAGTTCCAAACGAACCCCCTCCAAGCACAACCACCTTTTCAAACAAACAAAAATAGAATCTCTCATTGTCACACATGACCCACCAAATTCTCACATTCTTGGTTTGGTTGTTCTTTACAAGGTGAAAATCAATGAGATTTGAATTCAAGATCCTCATGTAAAACTAAACCCATCAACGATCTAGTGGCTTACATTCTTGGTTTGGTTTAAAATGGAATAGAACTAATTTTGATAAAATTAATTTTAAACAGTTATAATTAACACATGTGCATAATAAATTAATCAGAATCATATTTTTTATTCGAAAATGAAACAATACATTTTCCAATTCTAAAACATACAGTCATAACCCTTTTTAAATAAAGGAACCAATACATCATAACATTGACTATTACCGATATATACTAATCATTTATAAAATTTTCTTTACTTATCAAAAACAAAATTACCACCCCTATAACATTGGAAACTCAATGGTATACTCTATTGCTTAAAAGATGTAGTTTAGGGTTCAAATTTTTGTAAAAAAAAAAATTTAATGAAAACATTTTTTTAACTGTTCTTTTACACAAAACTTAAAAAAAATAAAAATAAAATAGGATTTTGTAAATAAAAATAAGAAACAAATGTATAAAATATTCTTGTAAATTAAACTGTTCCTAAAAAAGAAAATGTTTTTGCTACGAAAAAACCGTTATTTTTTTTTTCATTTTTTACATTTACTAATAATTAGAAAAAAAATGTGACCTTTTTTGTGCGTTCGAGGACGTCGGTGTTGGCCTTGGAGCGCCAAGACCTGGACCATCGGACGAGCTTCTCCCAGGCGACCCGAACGATTCTCCGGCGATCCCGGGTCGGGTCAGGTTCGGGTTGGATATCCGGGTCCGGATCTTGAGAGGTTGAAGGTGAAAGAGAAGGGTTTCCGGCACAAGAAAGGGGGAGAAAGGTGGGTTTTGAGTGTAAACTATGAAACTTTGAAGGGAAATGTGTTGTCGAAGAAAAGAACGGTACTTCCAACACTGCCGCCATTGTCAAAACTTGAGAGAAAAAGAAAGATTTTGTGTGTAAGAAAAACTGGAAACCTTATTTATCCTTTCAAATTTTTATGGGATAAAATAAAATAAAAATACTTCATTTATAGTATTTTATTTTTTAAATAAATCCAAAATCGATTCCTTTCTAATTAAATTCGAATATGTAACTATTTTAATTTTTTAAATTAAAAATTAGTTATATTAGTTTTTTAAAATAAAATATTTTCATTTTGAAAAATTTTAGATCAATTTAATTTAAAGTTTTTATCAGAATTAGAATAATAATTTTTTACTTTTTAGAATAAAAAATATTTAATTATTTTTTATAAAATAAAATAATTGATTATTTAATTTTTAAGTATCGTTTATAATTTCTTTCATACTTAGATTTAGTTTTAATGATTATCTATTATTAATTTAAGATTTTTTATCAACATAAATTTTTTTAAAAAAATATTCTATATTAGAGCATCAATTCATCACCATAACATCATTGAGATTTTTTCTTTTTCTTTTTTTACGTTATGAAATTAAATTCTTATAACTAGGAGGTGAGAAATCACAACTTAAATTCAATGTAATATTAAACCTTCATTTATAATTTAATTTTTTTTATCATTAATTTTTTGCCTATATACCTCTCATGAATTTATGGATTGGCCACTATTTTTGTTTAAAATTAAAAAAATGGAATTTTAAATTGAAATTAGAATAAAATACCACAAAAGCAACAATTTAGGATAGAGATATTGCAAGATCTAAAATTATCAAACATAATTTTTTTTATCTAGAGTATTGAGTCTCAAAACTTTAATATTTATAACGTTCAAAGTTTTAATGATTTCATATCCTTCAAATAATGATTGGATATTGTTGAACTAGCAATTTCACTAAATATGAAAAATTAGATGATTCTCTATTTATATAAGTTAAATATAATGTATAAAATGGTAATGGTCAAAACTCTAAGACATAACAAACTTGAAAATAATCTTGTCTAAAATCTTCCCTTTTTTAAATATGAGAGTGACTCATAAAAGGAACTTGTTTTGGATGAAAACAAAGATACCTTGTAAAAAATTTGACGCATGTTCAAATCTAAAGCAAAGTAAAACAAAAGGAAGATTATGCTATGGTGTTTGGATGATAATAGGGTAAATTGTTGTTGTAAGTACACCAAATTTTTGCAAAGACATTTGCACATTTGAAAAAACTACTAGCTATCAAATAGCTCGTTCAACATCTCCATATATTTAATGGATGATCAAGTTTTTTTTTTTTTCTTTTCAAATTTCAGTGTTTAGGGTTTATTTCTTCAAGAAACTGTATATGTTAAACTTTAGTGCGAAAGATAAATTAGTACATGGTTAATCAGATCTTCATTTCAAAGGTTAGTTTAATAATGATAAATATGTTAATTGGTACTTCATTCATACTTCACTTAAGATAACATTATTCAAGTTTAACTTTTCAATAAAACATTTATATTAAAAGAAAAAAAGATAAAATAAATTAAACTTCTACGGTAAATTAAAATAAATTTATGCACATTAGCTTTTAAAAAATATTTTTTTTTGAAATATTGGTGTTGATAAATTGACTTTAATTTATAAAAAAAAAAGTTTGATTTTTATGTTTTTGTTTTCCTATAAATATTTATTAAAAAATCCATCCAAAATAAACCTTATTTTATATTATTAGATAATAGCTTATATACTTGTCATTGATAACTATCACAAGCATATATTTTATATTATTTTATTATTTAATTTCTTCTCTTTTTTCTCTTTTACATGAACTTAAAAATATATTTGGGGATAAAAATTTTGGAGGAAAAGAAAGATAAGATAATTTTTTATTTTTACACTAAAAAATATATAATATTTATAAATATAAACAAAAAATAGAGTTATAGAATATGATATTTAATTATAAATATAAACAAAAATTAGAACAA
This sequence comes from Canavalia gladiata, assembly GCA_037954105.1. Taxonomy (NCBI): domain Eukaryota; kingdom Viridiplantae; phylum Streptophyta; class Magnoliopsida; order Fabales; family Fabaceae; genus Canavalia; species Canavalia gladiata. The sequence goes on along the minus strand of CM075664.1, from coordinate 37,464,722 downwards.
TAAATTTATTTTAATCTATTAATGCATTTTTAATTTTAAAAATTATTAAATAAAAAAGAAATCCTCTTTTGCTATTCTAAAACTTTTCACCGTCACGTGTGTATGAATCTTTGAGTTCAATGTTCCTTGGTGTGCTTCTTTTGATTAGAAATGTTGCCATCATTGTACAAATCCAAATCCAATGTTCCACTAGATTTTGATGAAGAAAATAACACATCAACGACTAATGATGTAAGATGAGAATTTATTTTTGAAGAGTATACGACAGCAATGAGCTACCAAACATGCATGAATGTAATTGTATAATGAACACAACTCTTTCTTGGGGGAACTTCTTTTATGAGTGATGATAATATCATGAGGGAAAGTTCAATGAATATTTTCAAAATAATAATAATAATAAATAAATCGCACAATCTATGGTTCTCATTTAATTAGGCTTTTGTGTCCAATGTGGATCTTAGATAATAAAATGACACCTTATTTTGGTCATCAAATAACAATATTTTGTGATAAGTATTGTATTATTTGAAAATAAAATTATTCATTTTTTTTAAATCAAAGATATCAACTTTTTTGAAAATGAATGATAAGATATCACTTGAAAATTATTCATTAAAGAATAGTTTTAAAAATTTTGGGCTAACCTAGGGAAATAATCTTCAAAAGAACAATAAAATTATAAAAGTATAAGCAGGATATGTAGAACTTTCACCCTCATCTTATAACTATGGTATAAAAATTCCTCATCTTATAACTATGGTATAAAAATTCCTCAACCCAACCAGCATTGAAATGAAAAAGGGGAATAGCTAAATACACCCTCCTTTTTCCATAGTATTTTGCATCCCATCTAAAATGATGACTTTATCTCATTTATTTGTTTTTTAATCAATAATATATTCTCAAATTTTAATTTTGAAATGTAAAAAATATCTTCCAAAATTTTAATTTAAGTAATGAATTTTTGACATCCCAAAATTAAAATTTCAGAAAGTATATTAAAAATTTATTTGAAAATTTATAAATTATTTTTAAAATTAAACTTCTAAAATATAAAATAAACAAAATAATTTCGTAATTTCACATGAAAATACAAGGTACTATAGAATAAAAGGGGATGTATTGGGTATTGCTTTTTGCACCCCCCAGAATTTCTTTTTGCACCCCCCTTGTTGGTGAAAAGTCAAAATTGCCCCTGGGACTATATGTTATCAGCAGAACCTCCTTCGTTTTTCAATCTCATTTTCCTCTTCATTACATTTGTTGAATTGATAAAACTCCAACGAAAATTTGTTAATTGAGTGTAAGTTGAGCTGTTGTTCTTTGTTGGACGAGGAAGTGAGCTGAAATCCGTCGGAGAAGTGCCGGAGAAGCGTCGGAGAAGACGAGGTGAGCTGCTGCAGTTTACGTTCCGCAAATTAGTTTGCGGAATGTTAAATACCTTCCGTAAATTAGTTTGCGGAATACATAAATGTATTCCGTAAATTAATTTGCGGAATACATTTATGTATTCCGCAAACTAATTTGCGGAATATAATTTTTTGGTTCCGCAAACTAATTTTGCGGAATAATAAAAAAATTACATTCCGCAAACTAATTTGCGGAATACAAAAGTGTATTCCGTAAATTAATTTGCGGAATGTAATTTTTATGTTCCGCAAACTAATTTGCGGAAGGTTAATTAAATTAACTAAATAAAAAGGTTGAAAAATTAAATGCTTATGGTATGTGATATGTGATATTTTTGTTCCTTTTTTTTATGCAGAGATAATTATGCAAGTTCGGTGAGGTCGACGAACCATGTTTCAGATGAAGTGGACATGTCAATTTCTCTAGAGGAGGATGATGTAGTAATATTAGTTTGGAGAAATTGTTTTTTATTTTTTTATTTATATAAAAGTGTGTAACGTGATTTAATTTTGGGTTGTGTTATCTCAGAATAAGTTAAGTGTTGAAGAAAATAAGTTGGATCTGATAGAGAACAATGGTGATTATACGAACGCATTCTTGACTGATATGGTAAATGCTTTTTAGATTGAAAAGTTTAATTGTTATGTTGTTTATGATTTAGTAATATTTGGTTGTTTGTATGTTATAATTAGGTTTTTCCTTCACGTGATGATTTAATAAATTGGACTAGAGCAGTGGGTAAAGCTCATGGATTTGTTGTGGTTATTATTAGATCTGACAGTGGTGGAATTGGACGGAAAACAATGTTAATATTAGGTTGTGAAAGAAGTGGAAAATATAGACAATACACGAATGAATTAGCGTGGAAGGTGAGTGGAACAAGAAAATGTGAGTGTCCATTTAGATTAAGAGGAAGACCATTAAAAAGTGGTGAAGGGTGGAAGCTTAATGTTGTATGTGGGTTTCACAACCATGATGTAGCCGAAACATTAGAAGGTCATGCATATGCTGGTAGACTAAGTGGCGAAGAGAAGTCTTTACTAGGTGATATGACAAAGAATATGGTTAAGCCGAAGAATATTTTGTTGACATTAAGAGGTCATGATGATCATAATGTGACTAACATCAAACAGATCTATAATGCTCGCCATAAATATCGAAAATCAGAAAGGGGTCCTCGAACGGAACTCCAGCACTTGATGAAATTAATGGAACGTGACAAATATGTGTATTGGTATAGAAGGACTGAAACGTCTAATGTTGTTCGAGATATTTTTTGGACACATCCAGATGGCATTAAATTGTTGAATGCATTCCATATTATGTTGATCATTGACACCACATATAAAACAAACAAATATCGGTTGCCATTACTTGAGATTGTTGGAGTAACCTCGACAGAGTTGACATTTTCTGTGGGTTTTGCTTATTTGGAATCTGAACGAGAAGATAATTTCACCTGGGCATTAGAAAAAGTTAGAGGTTTGTTTCTCAGAGATGAATTAGTACCCCAAGTGATTGTGACAGATAGAGATATCGCCTTAATGAATGCTGTTGAAACAGTGTTTCCATCTGCAACATACTTGCTTTGTCAATTTCATGTTTCTAAAAATGTGAAGTCAAAGTGCAAGTTACTAGTATCTCCAGTGGATGAATGAGATTGTGTAATGGATGCATGGGTTATTCTGATGGATTCGTCAACTGAAATTGAATATGAAGAGCGTTTTCTTAAATTCGAAACTAAGTGTTCAAAATTCCCTATTTTTTTGGATTATGTGAACAGAACTTGGTTAAATCCTTACAAGGAAAGATTTGTGAGTTGTTGGATTGATAGGGTGATGCATCTTGGAAATACAACCACAAACAGGTATCTTTATTATTAAAATTGCTTTTCAAAACGATTTTTGTATGATATAAAAGGCTCATGACTTGTATCTTATTCCTTTTCAGGGTTGAAAGTGCACATGCAAGGTTAAAGAGGTTGCTTCAAGATAGTTGAGGTGACTTGTGTTCATGCTGGGATGCAATGAATAATATGATAATACTGCAACATAGTGACATAAAGGCGTCATTTGAAAGAAGCATGATCATTGTTGAGCATAGATTCAGCAAAGGGTTTTATGCCAAGCTACGGGGCTTTGTATCAAATAATGCTTTAGGCCACATTGCTAACGAATATGAGCGGGTAAAAATTGTAGGTATTGACAGTATAACTTGTGGGTGCAGTCTTAGAAGTACACATGGATTACCTTGTGCATGCGAGTTAGCAAGGTATAGTGTGATGGGTAATTTTGTACCATTGGAGTCAGTTCATCGTCATTGGAAGATATTGACATTTGCTGATCAAGGAATGACAGAGCAATGAGGTGATTTGTCGTTGCAACCAGAATTTGAAGCCTTGCAGAAACGATTCTCAGAGCTTGATGTTTGTGGAAAGATAACACTAAAGAATAAACTTCATGAGTTAGCATTCCCCGATACAACTTCAATGTGTCCACCTCCTGATAAGGTAAGAACAAAGGGTGCAATCAAAGGTAAGGCATTGCAGATGGAACGATCAACCAAACGTGAACCATCCTTCTTTGAATATGTTGATGGTTTGTATTCTGTCCATGATAGTTCATCACCTCGTTTGTCATCTGATGTTAAACGTCGCAACAACAAGAAGAAAAAGGTTATGCCTATGCTAGACTTGTTTCCTGTTCAGTTACAGACCTATATTGAACGCATTGTTGATGTTGAAGCTGATGGAAACTGTGGATATCGTGCAATTGGTGCATTGCTGGGAAAGGGTGAAGAGTCTTGGGCTCAAGTTCGACTTGATTTAATTCGGGAGCTTGGTCAGTATCGTCATGTGTATGTGAATCTGTTTGGTAGTGAAGAAAGATACATACAGTTAAGGACTTCTTTGTTTGTTGGGAATGAAAAAATGGTTTCACCTGATAAATGGATGACGATTCCTGATATGAGTTATGTAATTGCGTCTAGGTATAATGTCATACTTATTCATATTTCCATTCACGGATCAATGACATTTTTCCCGCTCAGAGGTGAACCACCACAATTGATGAACCATCGTTTTATTTGCATCGTATTTGTTAATGGTTGTCATTTTGTACAGGTATTCATCCACCTATCTATTATTATTTAACTGAAAGTTATTTATATTTACATTGATCTAATGTATATTATCATTGCAGGTTTTTATAGTAGATGGAGCTCCAGTCCCTCCAACTGCTTTGCAATGGCATAAATATTGTGATGACAATGCTCGGATGTGGGAGTGACCATATATTAGTCGGATGGATTTATTTAGTTCATTATTTAAAAACAATGTTGATAATGTCACAGACATCACAGCCGATTAGTTGTAATATCCTTTCTACTGTTGATTATTGACATTATTTGATATGAACAGACCCTGCTTATCAGTTCAAAATTTTGGTGAATTCAAAATCATACAAATCACATGGATAGTAACCTGCTTATCATTTCCCTGTTTTTGATCAATTCAAAATCATACAAGTTTAAAAATGAACAGTAACCTGCTAATCATTTCCCTGCTTTTCATCAGTTCAAAAGCTATATACAAAAGCAATATACAATATAAAAATCATCATTTATCAAATACATATAGTGTTCAAAACTGTGATATATACAAAGATCAATCATAAATCCCTAATATATGACATCAACTGCTTGGATGACTCCTCTTCCTCCGCTGGTAGGTAAGAACATCACCACGACCTCCAACACATGCTATGTTCAAAGCCTGGCGTGCCATATCAGCTTCTGATGAATCATCCGGGAGTCTTCCTAAAGCAATGATGCCTTCTAGTAGTTCAACTATTCTATCAAAACGATCCTGAAAAATAAATTATATTAGTAACAATATCATCTGCAACATGATTTTTCAAATAAACAAATGGATTACCTGGGTAGAAAGTGAAACTTCTTCCACTGCATGAGATTGGCTAGCCTCTGTGACCACAACAGGAGGTTCAGGTTCACCCTCACCCACACAACTACTGGGTAAAAGGTATGGGTGGGAGATCCTGCGAAACCACTCCATGTACGCAACAACACATTGCCCAGGAGTGGTAGCAACAGAACCTCTAACCTCGTCTGCCACCAATGATAGTTCATAGTTTAAAAAACTATCATCAATGGACTGAGGACTTCCAACCATACCCAAGCTATCAACAGTAGGCATGGGGATCCCCTGAACATGCCCAAACTGACGCAGCACTCTATCAGGTGAATGAGGGTAGACCAAATCACCACATCTAATCAAACCTCTGTACCAGCAAGCGTCGGCGAAGGGTCGATGACCTCTGAACTCATCATATGGTGTCCAAATGATGTCATCCACCTGTATGCGATCAAGAGCCGCCCTATATGGTCTCACATCCCCAGAACCGCGTAGCATCTTCAACCGTATCGCCACAGGCATATCTGGGGTAAAGTCATCCCTCAGCTCATGTCCCCCGATCCGTGGAAAATGCTCAACAATCCATGCCTACACTTATATTATAAACAAATAAGTAACATTTTATCTGGGAAAAAACCCTTAAATGATGTACAATAAGTAACAAAGTCAAATAACCGCCGAGGCACTTAGTGTTGCGAAAACTCGCATCACTAAGCTGATCGTAGAGGTATGCCAATGCAATAGCACCCCAAGCATACCTCCCGATGATGTGAACATCCCTGAACAGCTCCAAATATGACACACTCACAATGGTGCCACTCTTGTCAGCAAAAATAGTGCATCCAACCAATCGCAGCAGGTAAGCACGAGCAGCTGCATCCAACTGACCCTCTCGAATGCACAAATCACACACATCCTGCAGCCAACTGAACCTGACATACGCACCTCGAGTGTGATCTGTCTTTGTGTTTACCTCCGAAGCAGAAACACGAAGAAGATCTGTCAACAAGTCGCAAGCGGAATCTCGTGACATGGACTGAACAGAACACAGCTCCCCTGTGATCGGTAGATGCAGCAATGATGACACATCATCCAATGTGATGGTCATCTCTCCTATCGGCAGGTGGAAAGTGCATGTGTCTCTATGCCATCTCTCCACAAAAGCAGACAATAAGCCCTTGTCTACTATCGAATGACTGCACCGTACTAAGTCGGCCAATCCATCTTCTTGTACGATGCTCTGGATGTAAGGAACATCTATAGGAGTGACCTTTCGTCCATGGGTCAACACCTTGAGAGCAGGACGATCCTAAAATAACATTCAGACAAACCAAAACAATAAATTAAATAACAAATTATTTCTTATAATGTCATATACATATACAGTGATGACACTCACCTGTCCTGTCCATATGTAATATGCTACATGCTCCCTGTATGATCTAAGTACAGAGACATCTGTTGGACCACCTGGGAATGTCTCTTCTACATCATGCATATCACCTCCAGCATCAACATGCTCCTCATCAATGGCTTGTCGAACACGTCGACTGCGAGCAGAGGCAGTTGGTCGAACGCGTACATCCTCAGTATGCGAAATACCACCTCTGCTATGTGAACCTCTAGTCCTGGCCATGTCTAAAATTCACCAAATAAAATACAGTTCATTAATTACTTAACCACACTTTCTCACTGTAACTTAAATTATAAACTTAAATGAAATTAACATAATGAACAAATTAACATAAAACATGTTTTTTGTAAACCCTAAACCTTTTAATTAAACTTAAATAATGAATACTTAAACCCTAAAAAACATAAATTAACTTAAAAGGTAAATATACAAAATTAATTTCAAAACTGATGCATTCCGCAAACTAGTTTACGGAATGCATCAGTTGCATTCCGTAAACTAGTTTGCGGAATGCAACTGAAGCATTCCGCAAACTAGTTTACGGAATGCATCAGTTGTATTCCGTAAACTAGTTTACGGAATGCATCAGTTGTATTCCGCAAACTAGTTTACGGAATACAACTGATGCGTTCCGTAAACTAGTTTGCGGAATGCAACTGATGCGTTCTGTAAACTAGTTTGCGAAATGCAACTGATGCGTTCCGTAAACTAGTTTGCGGAATGCAACTGATGCATTCCGCAAACTAGTTTACGGAATGCAACTGATGCGTTCCGTTAACTAGTTTGCGGAATGCATCAGTTGCATTCCGCAAACTAGTTTACGGAACGCAACCGATGCATTCCGCAAACTAGATTACGGAATGTATCGGGTCGTCTTCTTCGCAGCAGCCTAAAATCCTACATTTACCCTATTCAATGGAGAATAGCAAACAAGTTTAAGGTTCAGAGGTGCTAACCTGAATGTAGAAGCTTTGACCTTGGGTTGTTTCGTTTAGCTTTGCACAACTGAAGCAGTACCGGGCAAGCAGCAAGGAGTTCAGAGATGCTGAGTTCAACAGTTTGCGGAAGATGAATTTTTTTTGCGGAAGAAGTTACAAGGTAAGGGAGGGGGGTGGTAAGGGTAAAGTAGGAATAAAAATGTTACAAAAAATTTAGGGGGGGTGTAAAAAGAAAAAAAGGGTGCAGAAAGTAAGGCCCGGATGTATTTTGCAGCACCTACTAAAACATTGGTTAAAGGCCCAACAAATGAATCAGAATATGGCCCATATAGGAGAAAAAAAAAACACAAATGAATCTTGAATATGCATAATACATTTGATGAATCTATTCACTGATTTCAGAGTAGTTGCCATTCTTTGTTTCCCTTAACTAGATTTCAGCCATGTTGGATTGAGGTAGTGGAATATGAATAATGATTTAAGTATCTGATTATCATTTAAATAATATTTTCATCTCAATAGATTTTTTTTTTATATTTATCTTGTATCATATTATATTTTACATCATTTTTTTTGTTTCTATATTTTTTTATTTTCACATTTTTAAAACTATTTTCATATGTGTAATAACAATTTTTTTATAAATATTTTAAATTTATATTAGTAATAAATATATTATATTAATAAATATTTTTATTAATACAGACTATTAATATATACTATTATCATATCAAATATTAATATGTTATTTGTTAGTATAAATTTTTAAAATTTATAATATTAGTTTAATTTTTATTAAATAAAACTTATACTAACAAAATTTATGCTAATATTTGAAATTTTTTATTTGTTAATAATTTGTTTTTTAGTTATATATATATATATGCAAATATGTGCGTATTAACAGGAATGGACTGATAAAATATACGAGTAAATATCCTGTGTGTACAAGTGTTTGCAAAGACACTATGAAATCTGATAAAATATAAATTTTAAAATTATTTAAGAAATTATAAATAAATATAAATGAAAATAAAGTAAAATATAGATATTGAAATTTTTTAATTTTGAAATCTTAAAAATTAATCTCATTAGTAAAATATCATTTTAATGATAAAATATAAATACCGTATTACACGTAACTTTGATTAAAGAAATTATATTGTTATAAAAAAATAAAATATTGTTTTAAATAAATAATTAATCTAAACAAAATATTAAGTTAGTTTTACAAAAAAAAATCTAGTATGTATCATAAAATAAAAAAAATTATTTAACAATAAGCTTAATATAAAAGTTATCTTATTTTTAAAACTATTAACGCTAATTTATAATATATAGATGACTTCATATTTATTGAGGAATTGTTTGTGAAGCTTCTTTTATTAGTTTTTTAAAAGAAAAATCCTAAATCTATGGCTAGATTTGTCAGGTGACGTATCATAAGATAAGGAATTCTATAATCATTGAGGTGCTGACATTTTTGTAATTCTGTATCTGACAATAATTTATTAATAAAACGACTACGCATCTCTATCTATACTGTATTATTGTCTTGTCTTATATTAAGTTATTAAATAAAAATATTTTTGTAATATAAGAAGCTGTGCTGTAACAATGATTACATGATGGTCTCATAAAGAAATATTAGATTCCTGATTTTTATTCTTTTCAAACATTTAATATTTTTATTTTTATTTGTTATTCTAATATATTTTATTTAAAATGTATATTAATCTTTTTCCGTAAAATACAATGAAATATAAACTTTTTTGTTTTACAAAATATCATGTCGCCAATGAATATAAAAGATTAATATTAAACATATTGATTTAAAAATTAAAATGAAGGAAAAATGAATGTTTTCGAATTTCAACTTCTCCTTTCTCAGGTGGTTCCAGAAAACATGACTGAGTTACAAGTGATGCTCATATCATTTGCTTTTTTAAAGTTAGTGATAAATGGAAATGATAATTGGCATGACACCGTTGGATTGGTCCCCTTTCTCACCAACCGTTGGATTTAACAAAAATACTGTAATGGCTAAAATTACTCCTTCTGTGTAAAATTTACAAATTGGTCCCTTAATAGATGGCATTTTTATGATGTTTTGCAAGTAAATCCAAACAAATTGAACCTCGATCATGTAAATTAAATTCTAGCATCCAAGGAACATGATTCTTTCCTGTTGAAAAAATTAAAGTGTGCATTTGAAGAATCACAATATATATATATATATATATATATATATATATATATATATATATATATATATATATAAAACAAACAAATGATGTTGAAATTTAAAATCTAACAAAAATTACTTTAATTTCAACGATTGAATATAGATTAGACAATTTATATTTATTTAGTTTTTTTATTATAAGCATCAACTTAAAATATGACTCATTCAATTTTCACCCAACAATTGTGATTTTTTCATAGGCATTGATCAGTTGAAATGAATTGATACAATAACAAAAAGAAGCAATGGGTATAAGGAGATAAAATGATTTTGCTTTAATTAGAGAATTAAGACGACTTGAAAATTTAGGGATAATTTATTTTGTGAAAATATTTTTTTATAAAAATTATTTTAATCTTATTTATTTATTATTTTTAAAATTTTAAATATGAAACAGTAAAAGAAGAATAATTAAACATTGTTTTACAACTCTTATGAGATTTTCCTATAAACAATAGGAAGAAACTCATCTGATTCAATGGCCAAACAGTGTTTAGATAGAGAATTACAGAAGCAAGCTTTCATTCATTAAATTTGCTACATGTTGAGAGGGACTAAATAACAAGTAAATTGGACGAGTGACTCATCAATTGAAACAAATGTTAAATGGAATTTTGTAGGATAAACTTGGCATATTTGATGAAGTTAAGCAATATGTAAAAAAATTTCTTTATTTATTTTGTTAATATTTCTTCTTGAAAACGTTTCCTATAAAATGTTTCATAACATATTTTCAAAAAAAAAATATTATCATTTTAATTTATAATTTATTTAATTTTTTAAAATAATTTTTTTATTTTAAAATTTGTTCATTATTTTTTAACTTTTATTATTATCTTTTAAATTTATCCTTGATATCATAATGTAAAGAGATTAATTTGCATAATTTTAAGTAAATAAAAAAATTAATTTATATAATTTTTAAAAATAATTAATTAATTTGTATTATATTAAAAACTAAAAATTAAATAATTTAAATATTAAAATGTTAGTAATTTTTTTTTGAAAAAAATAGCAATATCATAGTAGCAGCTATCATGATTTTAAGCAAGCTCTTGCAAAAGGAGGTAGCAAAAATGGGACCAGTGATGGCACGATAACAATTTAATACCGACCAAGACAGCTAGTGATCAATGATGATTGATTTTTATGTATTATCAATTTTTGATTATATATTGATTGCATATCAATCAAAAACAATAATTTGCAGCCTCCATATATATGCTATTCAATTTTATTGGTGAGGTAGCTACCTTTATAAGTAATTTTGTGATTCATTTTTGCATGTTCTGTCCCTAATTCTCTATTATATTTTTTATGCGGAATTTGTTAAATTAATAATGATAGTTAGATTGATATTAAATAATTTAGATTTTAAATTAATATTTTAATAATAAAAAATTTAATTGATCATAAATGATTCAATTTTTATTTAATAATTATAATTTATTTAACAGGATATACACCCAAATTAAAATGGGGAGAATCCTACTAACGTTTAATTTCATTTCATTTTATGAGAAAGGTGGTTGATGGTGGAACCTGCAATATTATAATATTGAATCCTTTTGTTACAGTGACTATTAATCACTTTTTTTCGTTTGTTATTATGCAAAAATTTTTACCTCTTCGCTTTTAATTTATTCTAAGTCATCGTCGATATTTCACATAAATTTATGATTAATTAAAGATTTTTATCTTATAAAATGTAGACATGGTATAATAAATATAAATTAAAATCTAAAGAAAGGTTACTAAAATTAAATGTTAGTAATAAGATTGAAGTCAATAATATTAAATAAAAAAATATTAGTTTTTTTAAAATAAAAATAATCACTTTTAACTTTTTTATTTAATCTGTGTAATTTGGTTAAAATTATCTTTATAAAAAGATTAGAGAGAGTAATAAAATTTATTTTGTGAATTTTTAGATTTAAATACGTTATTGTGTTGAGGATAAGATGCAATGTGGTGTTATATTATAGAATTGGTGAAATATTTTATAAAATGGATTGTAATTTGTAGGATTATATGTGATGCAAATAGATTCGATTTTATTGATTATAAAAAATATTGTAATTTAATTTAATTGGTTGAATATATTATAAAAATTAAATTAAATCAATTTTTAACGGTTTAAGCTGGTTTGATTATTTTCATTTTTGAATTTATTAAAAATATGAGACAACAAAAATATTACTAAATAAATACAAGATACGGTGTTAAAAATCATAAAAAATAAAATAAAAAATGAAAAATTATTCACAATCTATAAAAAAGATTATAATAAATAAAACAGCATGTTTACTGTAAATATAGCGGCTCAAATGTTTATAATATTAATTTTATAATATAAAATTATAAAAATTATAATTCAAACTAAACTATAAAAATTATAAAGAATGTGGTTGGAAACAGATTAGAGGATCCAAGAGAAAGGATGAACATAAAGAATCGTTTAATTCTTTCTTTGTTTTTGAAAAAATTTAGGAAAAAAAAATTGTTTCTAAAATTTGTATAGATTTTATTTATTTGTATTTGTTTTATTTAAAAGAAAAAAATTAAATTTTATGAACCGTAAAAAATATTTTGCCTTTAAAAAAAAGTGAAAAAAGATTAATTTTTTTTATTTATTGTTATTATTAAAAAAAATTTAAAAAATAAATACTATATCAATAAAAATATAATAACAAAATAATTTTTTTAATTAAAATTTTTACAAAAATATTTATATAAATTAAAAATTATATTATTAATATTTTTTTCCATTTTATCTAAATAATTTATTTTTTATTCTAATTAGTTTAAATTTTTATCTTCCTCATTGTTTATTAATTAGTTTAAATTTTTATCTTCCTTATTGTTTATTTCTTATCTTTATATCATGTTGGTAGAAAGGAATAGATAGCAATATTAACAAATGATTACATGTGATATCCCGTAAAATCTGCTTTCCCGTTTTCCGATGTTCATCTTGAAATTTGAAATTACCTGATTACCCCTATTGGTTACGTTTTAAAAAGTTATCTGAATTTAGTTTTTAATTTGTATAAAGAATGATTTATTTTTTATTCAAGTACTTATTTCATTTTTATAATTTAATTAATTAAATTTTATTTTTTAACATGTTTTTAAAAATAAATATAATATAATTTTATTATAAAATAAAAAAATTAAATAAATTATCAAGTGTCAGTAATATTAAAGTATACATTTAAATTTTTGTTTGAATGAATAAATTTAAAAAAAATTAAGAGGATGAGAAAATATAAAAATTATTTTTTTATTTTTTGGATTGTATAAAATTAGTCTTTTTATATGTGTACGGTATGAATTTAAACACATTGATAAAATTGAGGTTGTAATTTTATTAGTATAGTATTTAATATATAAAATAAATTTTTTATAACAAATTTTTTTATAAATATATTTTAATCAACACGAAGATGTATTTTATGAATTTTTTATAAAATATTTTATAAATTTTATTTATGAAATTTGTTATGAATTTATGAAATGTTTTTTGAATTTTTGAAGTTTTTTATGAGAAATTTTTACCGTTTCGTATAAAATATTTTGTAAATCTTTTTACAAAGTATTTTATGAATCCTCTTATGAAATATTTTATGAAGTGTGTTATAAACTTATGAAATGTCTTTTGAACTTTTGAAGTCTTCACAATCTTTTTACGAAACTTCTCGTAAATTTTTTTGTGAAATATTTTATAAATTTTTTCATAAAATATTTTATAAAGTGTTTTATGAAATTTTTTATGAAATGTTTTTTGAACATATAAAACTTTTTATAAAAATTCTTCACAATCTTCTTATGAAACGTCTTATAAATCTTTCTATGAAGCATCTCATAAACCTTTTAATTAAGTATTTATGAATTTTTTAAAAAAGTCTTTTGAATCTTTTGATGAATTGTTAATGTTATTTTCTCTATTTTTATTAACTTCTAATGATACATGTATAGTATTCTGTTGTAATAAAAAAATATTATAAACTACGTAAATTGAATTAAATGGTAAAATTTTATTGAAACCTACTACGCAGATAACTTAAGGTTTCTACTATTAAAAATCTACTAAAAAATCTTAGCTTAAAATTTATTTTATATTGAAAGAAATCTTTGTTGAAAATGTTCTTCATATCTTATTTTCATAATTGAAATACTTTTAATATTTTAAGAATAATTTAAGTTAATTTTTTTTTACATGAATTAGGTGATAAAATTCCTGTGACTCATTTATTTACAAAATTTATAAAAAAAAATGTTAATTTGATCTAAATCATTCATAGATATATAAAAACAATAACACATAAAAAATCATAAAAAATTTTACTTTAACTAAAAGAAATATTAAAAGAGACTTCTATAAAATAACATATGCTTTGATCTATTAATTTCTATTAGTAGCTTTTATTAATAGCTTCTTATAGTTGTGTTTATTCTATTTTTATAGGTTTTCATATTTTTATTAGTTTGTAATAATAATGATTGTTTTTTTAGGAACGTTCTTCTTGTTTATTTTAATATTATTATTATTATTATTATTCCTTCTCAATGTTTCATAAAAAGTTCATTTTCATAATAATAAAAAATTTATTAAATATTATATAAATTAAATTAAAATCTAAAATTTTATAGAGTATACATAATGTAAAGTTCGTACAAAATTTTAGTTTAAAATTATTTTAGTAAAAGAAATCTGTTTAAAAATGTTCCCCAGTTTTATAGTTAAAATATGTTTCGATATTTTAACAATACATTGAGTTATAAAAATTATTTTTACATGAGATTAATAAAAATTTTAAGAATTCATTTATTTATAATTTTTATAAAAAATAAAATTTTAATTTTTGCCTAATTTATTCTGTAACATACGAACAATTATAACAAATTTTAATTTAATTTTAAAAAATATAAAAAAATAAACAAAAAATTCTTATGAAATGGTATAGTAAGAAAAGTAGAAGAAAGAAAAAAGGAAAAGGAGATGTTAGTTTATTTACAAGAAAAATTAGGCTCTTTTATTTTGATTAGATAATTTTTAATTCAAATTACTTAAATAGGATTTTTTTTTTAAACTATTTCCTATCTTATGTAATAACATTGTCTATAGTATGTTCCATAATACACTACGTTGATGGCACATTTTACAATGAATTATGTAAGGTGTTACACGTAATGTTAACACATGATACAACGTGTGAAACGTGAGCATTCTAAGTCTCTGGACGTGTAATGCATTGTAGCATAGCTTACCGCGTGTAACGCATTGTAGCATGTCTATACGCATTGATCAAAGTCAGTTAACATCGATAGACATTTCAACGGAACCCTCAAACTTGAAAGTCGAGTGATCACAAAACATTACTCCTCCCATCGAAGTATATAAATTACATAATAGAACAAATTGTAGTTGAGCTACGCATAAAAAGTCTAGTCTGATCATCTAAGTCGACCTAAAATCTAAACCAAAATCCTCTTAACGTTGTCACGTTTATGTAATAATTTCGCTCGTCTAACCTTCAACTCTCGATCTCATTTTTCATTCTGCAATCACTCTGAGATATGGACCAAAAGAAAAGAATCGTTAAGACCCGGAACTCAGATAACATACTAATATGACATAATATATAATAATTAATAGCTATACTTAAATTCAAATACATACACTATTTAACTGAATAATTATAAACTCTAAATATAAATTAAAATTTAGTGAAACATTTTATACTAACTATTTTAATTACCTACATTACTAATTTAAATTAAATTAAATTAATTTAAAAATAATAAATTATATTAATTAACTTTTATTTAATTTATTTTATCTTTATAAATTTTTTAAAATCTAATTCATTACACTAAATTAATGATTTTATTTTAAATTATTACACTAATTTATTAATTTTGTATATTTTAATTAAAATGTTTTTAATTATAAATGTTATCCTACACACTTCAAATATTTTAAACATGTAAAAATTCTATTTATAAATTTCATACATAATTTTTTAATTAACTAATTATTTTAATTAAACTACATTACTAATTTAAAATAAAATAAATTAAATTAAATTTAAAAATAGTAAATTGTATTAATCAAATTCAATTTAATTTATTCTATTTTTATAAATTTTAAAAAATCTAAATCATTACACTAAATTACTGATTTTATTCTAAATTATTACACTAATTTATTAATTTTATATATTTTAATTAAAATATTTTTAATTATAAATGTTATCCTACATAGTTCAAATATTTTAAACACGTAAAAATTTTATTTAAAAATTTCTTACATAATTTTTAAATAACTAATTATTTTAATTAACTACATTACTAATTTAAAATAAATTAAATTTAAAAACACTCAATTAAATTAATCAACTTCAATTTAATTTATTTTTCTTTAAATTTTTTTTAAAAATTACTAAATGATTACACTAATTTATTAATTTTTATATTTTATTAAACTGTTTTTATTTACAAATTTTATCCTGTATCAAATATTTTAAATACCACCAAATTCTATTTAAAAATTTCTCACCTAATTTTTTAACTAACTAACCATTTTAATCACCTACATCACTAAATTACATTAAATAAAATTAAAATAAATTAAAAAACACTAAATTAAATTAATTAACTTTAATTTATTTTATTTTGTCTTTATAAATTTTTTAAAATCTAATTTATTAAACTAACTTGATGATTTCATTTTAAATTATTACTCAATTAGGATTAATATTTATATTTTATTAAACTGAATTTATTTTAATTTTTTTAAATAGGGTATATAATTTATTAAACTGTATTTATTTTAAATATTTTTTAAATAATTTAATTCTATTTATTACGCTAACTTCTGCTACACTTTTTAAATATTTTAAACACCTACTTAATTATTTCAAAATTTTCACATAATTTTTTATTTTAACTACTTACATTACTAAATTATTTAAATTTAAATTAAATTAAATTATTCTAAATATTTTAAAAAAATTTATGTCTATTATAATATATGTAAGTTGTACTAATTTTAATAATTTTTATATTTTATGGCTAATTTTATAAAATTTTGACGTTCAATAAAATTTTATTTTCTAATTAATAATAACAGTATATTGAAATTAAATCTTTTAACTTATAATTTACATTAATTTAAAGTATATATTATAAAGTTTTTTTAACTTAAAATTTATATTAAAATAACATATATTTTTATATCTGCTATTCTAAGATTAACATTATATTAATAAAATATTAATTTTTTTAAAACAAATTTTTTAACAAAGGAGACAAAATAGAGTAAAAGAGTAAAATTCTTAATTTTTTTTTGAAAATTTTTTCACATGTAAAGGTTTTGTGACCTTACATATTATATATAATGGTTTTAATGATATTTTTTAACCACTAAAACGCATCTTAAAGAAATAGTTTAAAAAGATTCCTATCAAATAATTTAAATTAAAAATTATCCCATCAAAATAAAAAAATCAAAAAACTTAAAGAAAATAAAACATAAAAAATAAGTTGGACCACTTATAAAACTTCTTCCAATTTACCTTTGTATAAATCTCAAATTAATTTTAGCATAATAATATAATTTCACATGCCCTAAATTCATACGGATATAATAAATTTTAGACTAATTTTATAAGAATAGTACAATTAACACGTCCCGAAAAGCTTCAACCATATCAAAATATTTTGAAAAGCAAGAGAAATGTACACCCACTCTAATAGAAATAAAAAACAACAAATAAATTCAAAATAGATCTCAATAATAATAAAATAATATAGATCAAATGAATAGTATAAAAACAGTAATTTTTAATGTATAACAAAAATTTGAAATTGTAAAATGTATAAATGGTAGGAAGAAGAAAAATATCAGGTGGTCAGACCCATCTATAAAAAATCTCTTCTAATTAAAATGAAAATAAAATGAAAGGTAAAAGAAGGAGAAGAAAAGAGGAATGGAAATTCTTTTTGGTTAAATTAATTCTATGATTTTTTAAATATTTTTAATGGTTTTTTAATTTATTTTTTTAATTAAATTCTTATGGTTTTAAGTTTTTTTAACAATTAACATTCTTAAATTTCTATTAAATATGAGTAACATGATATTTTTTTTAATCTTTACTAGTCATTATTAAAATCTAAGATTATATATATATTCTTAAAAATATTTCTCCCCAAATTCTTAAATTCAACTTTATTGAATAATATACTTAAGATAAACTATTTTATTTTTCTACCTATAAGAACCATGCATGCATTAACATTAAAATTTGTTTATATAACAGAAACAATTTGTGGTGCATGTTTGTTCGACCAACAATAATATAAATATACAAATATGTGTTTCTGCTCATATACATGTTTTCTTGTCATTGATTTTATTATAACTGGACCATTTTGAATAGAACATACTGTATACATGTTTTCTTGCAATGTCTTTGTTATATGTCTTTAGAAACATTAAGCTACAAATTAAAAAAACAAAATAGTCCCTTTTAATATTAATACCACTCTAATAAAAATAAAATTTTAGGATTTGAAGATAAAATTTTTCATAAAAAATTATAAAAAATCAGAATTGAATATTTAATAGTAGAGGAGGAAAAAAGTAAATTATCAAATTAAAAATGCTCTATTATCCATATTTAATAGATATTTAATGATGTTAATTGTTAACAAATTAATTACAAAATGTTAAAACTACAAGAATTCAATTAAATCTTTTTAAATTATGATAACATAATTAAAAATTTAATAAAACTATAGGAACTAACAATTTAATTTAGTCTTATTATATATAAATATATTTAAATAAAAATTTCTATAATATAAAAATATTAAACAACTAAATAATATTTTTTATTAATAAAACATTATACTAAAAAATATTTTTATTAAGTTAAATTTGTATAATTATATAAATAAATATTTAATATATTTTAATTTTTTTTATTTATCCAAACAAATGAAAAGACTTTATTTTTTATTTACTCCTCATATTTCTATCTGTTTAAACAACATATTTTTTCATTCTAATCTCATTCTATTTTTTATCTTTATTTTTTATTCTCTTCTACCTTATTTCTTCCTCATCTATAGAGGAGCCTAAGAAAATAAACTATTATGGAGATTAGATGATTAGAGTGAAAGTTAAACATAATTACCCTCT
Organism: Canavalia gladiata; assembly: GCA_037954105.1. NCBI lineage: Eukaryota > Viridiplantae > Streptophyta > Magnoliopsida > Fabales > Fabaceae > Canavalia > Canavalia gladiata. The sequence continues at coordinate 37,445,573 of CM075664.1, read as the reverse complement.
TAGATTTCTACTGGAATAAGCTTGTTATTGGTTGTTGGTATACAAGTATTTAGTTTTTTAAAGCCTAGTTTTTTCTTTTGCTTATGCTTGTCTTCCATTTTAGATTGACTTAGAAAACATAAACACAGAGACTTCAACAAGTTTTATCTGATTATAAATGCTTTGACAAATTTTATTTTGATTAGTTTTGCCTCATTGCACATGTTTTGATTGGTTTTATCTACTTGATTGCAAATATTTTGATTAATTTCTTCTAATCTCAAATATTTTAATGAATTTTTCATCATCTTGCAATCTAATAAGATATTTGATTTTTGAAAATATTTTATACTTTTAGTTTTATTTACAAATATACTGTTTTGTTTTATTTTTATTTTATTTTCTGTTTTCAAAATTTTTGTAAAAGAAACAATGAAAACAATATTTTTTTTCTATTTTCACTATTTCTTATATAAAGCTTTAAAAATAGAAAAAAAAAATAAAAATATGTATTTAAAATGCAGGCTTCGACAATTTAGTCCATTTCACTTGCAAGCTAAACAATATGAATCAACTCTAGCACACATAAGCACACATTTTTTAACAATACATAATAGGTATATGATCCATTACATAATAAACAAAAATTGATATATTTTTTGGAATCCTTATTGGTATATGATCCATTACATTAAAAACAAAAATTCAATTCGATCTTAGTGTTCCCTCCATCATTTGCTAGCAAGTTTCTCACTCCATCATTTAATAGCTAGTTTCTCACCGCGAGTTCTAGAGTCAAAAATTTATTATTTGACCATTATGATGGGGTTTGTGTAGGTTAGGATTTTTTGGAATGTTAGAAATTTGGGGGTAATTTTTTAAGTGAACATTGAGAACGAAATTTCCGATATTGCTGAAAGATAATGTTTGTTTATTAGAAGAGTGCTTTTGGTATGGTCCCAATTTGTGTCCTTAATTTATGAAATAGTTGTGGGCTATGTGTTCAATTCCTGACTAGTACTGTTACGAATAAAATGGTTGTGATCCCCAAGTCTATAATTTTTGAGTTAGATTGGTAAGATGTTTAAAAATGCATGTGGCCCTGAGTCCCTTTATGCTTGGTTGGTACGTGTTTTAAAATACATTTATTATAATGGTCATTTATTCTAAAGTTTATTTATTTATTTTTGGTGCAATACTTAACTTTATTTATACATCATGGTGGAAACGTTGTTGAGGAAGATGGAAGAATGAAGTATAAATGGGGCAGTGTGGACGTTTGGGAGGATTGTGATGAGGACACTTTGGATGTTTTCAGTTTCAGGAAATTTGATATTTCTCTTGGTTACCATAATGTGAAAACTGTTTATTGGTTGGATCCCAATTTGAGTTTTCATGATGACATTAAGATTTTAGAGCTTGATGTTGATTTATTAAATATGATACAAGTAGCAAAGATAAATGACTAGAAAATGGATATCTAGCATTCTGTGAATGAAGTTGCAGACACAAGTTTTGATACAAAGTGGTGAGAAAGTTGAAGGTGAAAATTTTGAAATTGGTGAAGGGGTTAAGAGTGGAGGGGATTTTCCTGATATTGATGCTACAGATGGTGGACTTGATGCATTTGTAGGTGTGAAGAGGAGGGTGGTACGACTCTTGGTGAGGGGGTTGAAGATGAAACAGGTCAGGGGGCTGTGCAGTTAGAAACAGGTGAGGATGCTGAAAATGTTGAAGGTCATCATGAGGATATGCATGTTGAAGTTGTTGGCATATGTCATCATGAGAAGAGAACTTACATGACTAGGGGGCATAGAAAGCAAGCCATAGTAGAAGCAGTTGAAAGTCCTAGTGAAGTAATAAAGGAGAGAAAAAAAAGAGTAAGGACTAAAGAAAAAAGTGCTGAAAAAAGTAAAAAGTCCAACGAAAAAAGAAAGAAGTCTTACCAAGGATGTGAGGGAGAAAGAAAAAAATGGTTAAAAAGAAAAAAGTCTCGGAAGAAGGACAAGAAGTCCTAGTATGAAAGTAATGGAGAAAGGAAAAAGTGCATAAAAGAAAATATGTCCCTAAAAAACAGTGGAAAACATAAGAAGAAGTATAAGGATTTGAGAAAAATTTGCAAATAAAGAAAGAGAGAACTTGCAGACTCCTCCTAGCAAGTCTGATAGCAGAAGAGGAAAGAAAAAGGTTGTTGAGGTTGAAGTTAGTCCTCCTAAAAATTCTACCAAGAAGAAAGGAAAAGAACTAATTGTTGAGGTTGAAGCTAGTCCTCTTAAAAAATCCGATAAAGGGAAAGGAAAAGAAAAAGTTGTTGATGAAGTTTCTAATTCATGATCTGATGAAATGTCTGATGACAGTGATGAAAATTTTGAGTGTTTGCTGGAGGAAGTATCCGATGACAGTGATGATGATATAGAGACTATGCCTGAAAACAAAACTAATGATAGTGATGAAGACCACTCATGGAGATCTGAAAAAATTAAAACTCCTATTAATTCAGACGATGAAAAAATAGATAGGGAGGTAAACCCACAATGGAATGTGGAGTCACCATTTAGGCATATTCAGCTCGAACTTGGAATGAAATTCTCAACTATTGAATCATTCAAGAAAGCTGTCAAGGATTACACAATCCAACTTGGTAACATGGGTAAAAAATGACAAGGTACGTGCAAAGGAAAAGTGTAATGAGTCTAGCTACAAGTGGGAGATTTTCTGCAGTTACAACAATGCCATGCATTGTTTTCAAATTAAAATTTCATAATGAACATACTTGTGGAAGAGTGTTTAAGAATAAGTAGGCAGATCAGAGTTGGGTAATTGGCAAACTAGTCAAAAGATTGAGAAAGGACAAAGACATGAAGCTTGCAGAGATCATTGACTACTTTAAACAAAAGTTTGGAGTTTATATTGACAGGATAAAGATATGGAGGTCAGTGAAGCGAACCAAGTCAATCCTACAAGGAAGTGAACAAGAGAAATATGCTAAATTATGAGATTATTGTAATGAGTTGTTAAAGTGGAATCCTGGATCCACTGTTAAGATGGAATCAACATCATAACCAGATGACCCTCCACAATTTCGTAGAATATACATCTATTTTGATGGCTGCAAAAAAGGTTTTAAAGAGGGCTGCATACTACTTATAGGGCTTGATGGAGCATTTTTGAAAGGATACTATGGTGGTGTACTTTTGTCTGCTGTTGGGCAAGACTCAAACAACCATATTTAGGTGATTGCTTATGCTGTTGTGGATGTTGAGAACAGAGAAATCTGGACTTGGTTCATGGATCTGTTGCATCAAGACTTGGGAGACCACGTTCAAGATCAACAAAGCCTAACCAATTCAATAGAAATATGAACACATTGAAGCTCACAAACTTAAAGGCTTATGACTATTTGGCTGAAAAACCAAAAGAAGCTTGGACTAAGGCATAATTTTCACCATGGCCAAAAGTTGACAATATTTGCAAAAACAATTGTGAAGTCTTCAATGCAAAAATCCTAACAGCTATAGAGAAGCTAATAATCTCAATGTTGGAGGAAATTAGGATCATGATCTTCAACACGATCACCACAAATAAGTTGAAATTGGCTAGACACATTGGACATTTACCACCAATTCAACAAAGCAGGTTGGAAAAATTGAAAAAGGAATCAAATAAGTGGACAACTACGTGGTCAGGTATTATTACTCCATATGTTATAATTTATCATTTTGTATGTCATACTTACATTATTGGTTAACAATGTAGGGAATGATGATGGACACAAGTTTGAAGTCCATTGTTGGCCACATATGATCGCTATTAATTAAGGAATCTAGAGTTGTACATGTCGTTTTTGAGAGCTGACAAGTCAATTGGTTAATTACCTTTTATGTATGAATGCATATTATAGCCAATGAATGATATTTGATGAAAATGTTAATCTCATTTTTTCCAAGAATTCCATGTGAACATGCCATAGCTGTCATTTCATATAAAAATGAGAGACCTGAGAACCATTGCCATGCATGGCTCACAATGGCCTCCTATGAAGCTACCTATGCAAATTATATTGAGGCATTGTCTGGACAAGAATATTGGAGCCACACAGAACAAACACCACTGGTTCCACCAAGCTTTAAAAAAAGACCAGGAAGGCCTAAAAAACAAAGAAGAAAAGAAGGCAGCGAAAAAATTGTCACCCCACATAAACTTAATAGGAAATTAAAGGAATTTACATGCAGTGTTTGTGGTGAACAAAATCATAATAAGAAAACATGCCTTGTGGCCAAGAGGTAAAGGCTGGAACAAATGCAACATGCTGGGTCAATTGAAGTTCCACCTGGGCCAGGATAGGGCTCTGCTGCTGGGGCACCTTAGATCTATGCAATTGGGCCATCTGAAGAAACAGTTGTTGGGTCAGCTGAAGTATTTGATACTGAGCTAGGTGAAGCTGGTGCTGAAGTATCTAGAGACACAAAAAATTTATCTGCCACCAACCTCTTCAGGCCAAAATTGACAATTAGAAAGGTTGGGTCATCATTTGCAACAGAGACAACACAGGTTCCAAAGGATACTTCTGAACCTCAACAAGGCAGCCCACCTGCAAATTCTCCACGTCCACACATTAATGAATCCAACACTACTGCTAAGTTTATGTCAACACCTACTTTAAGGGATACAAGACATTAGTCATGATAGATTTTTGCTGTACTTTTGTAGGTCACTGATAGGCCATTAATTTACAACTATTAGAACATCTTTTTCTTTCTATTATGTTTGAACATGTATTGCTTTTTGATTTTGTTTTCTTTACAACTGATGTTCTTAATCATAGGCCAACTGCACTACTTTCTAACAGTTTATGTTAAGTAATGATTCTGACATGTATTAATCATAGGCCAACTTATTATGTAGTGCAGCTTAAATGAAACTAGCCATGTATTAATCATTCTATTCTCTGACAAAAATTACGAAGTTTGAAAATGGTAAAAAAGGATAAAAACTGCCCCTATTCTATTTAGTAGTTAATCCGTACATACAAACTCACTTGAAATAGATTACTGACTACCAAAGAAAGCAAGAAAAACAGATAAAGCAATTGTCTTTTATCATTCATATCCTATCAACTTTTTAATTCCCATGTAGAATACCCAATTACAGATGAAATTTGGTTAATTTTTTGAAGTTGTCGAATGATGATCTCTTCAAATTGAGTATGTAAGGGGAAATTTTCATGTTAATTGGTTGATGATTAGGCAAAAGAATTAGAACAAGGTATTAAAAATTCAAAAATTTCCCCAACCATAAGAACAGATCTGGGTATATGGGTTTGATCTACCCAGATTTTGGTTGTCACACCTGTTAGCATATCTTATTTACATTATTTCTGATAAGATAAAGTTTGCTGATAAATTTTGCATAACCTATGAAACATAAATAATTTTATTCAATAAAGTCAATAATCTCATTGTTCATTTATACTTCACATATGGAAACAAAGTTAACATTACATTTACTCAGCTCCTCCATTCATCCCAAACTAGTTCTTCAAAATGAAACCCATAAAAAATGTAACTAAAAAAACCATTAACCCCACCCCTATAATGACTATCACATTTAGTCTTTTAACTTCACAATCTAAGTCATTTAACTTCTTTGACATGTTCTTCATCCATCTGTCGTCAATAGCTTTAACATTGTTCACTGATATAGTTTCATTGTCTCCCCCCAACAGTATTATTAAACCACTTGAAAAATTCACAACATTCATTCACCTACATATATGATTCAAGTGTTAAATAAACTCTTTAAAACATACAAACAACAACGTGGGAAATCCAACCCACTTACCTTTATTTTTGGGCAACCATAGTATAACTTTCCAGGATTCTTCTCAAGCCCTGAAACCCTTATCACACATTGCAATATGCAATGGCATTTCAGTACGTCATTGCCATTTTCTGTTGTTGTGACATTCTTGCCTCCATACTTCGTATGCACTTTCTATCATTCACCCTTGACATCGACTACAAATCAATTCAATGACTAAAGTTTGGATTTACAGATTACAAATCAATTGCAAAAATTAAGATTCCAAATATGGATGCTTTCTAAAATCCCAAATCTCAGACCATTTGATACGAAAATGAAATTAATACATTTGTTTAAATCCATGTGTGTGACAAAACGACGACATTTGAGGTTCACTTGTCTGGCCACATTAAGATTTAACATCATGTAACGTTACACATCAGCAAGTTCTTAATAGAAAATGACTCTAAAAACTAACGTGAATCACATTTTGAAAAATGAAAAAGGAACAGATTAATTTCTTTAAATCAAAAACTAATATAAAACTTGATAACAAGAGATTAAAGTTACAATTTACTTCTAATTTTATCATAATAATACAATTTTACATACCTTAAATTCATACGGAATACATAAATTTTGGACTAATTTTATAAAAATAGTACAATTAATACGCCCAAAAGTTTCAACCATATCAAAATATTTTGAAAAGTAATAGAAATGTACACCCACTCTAATAGAAATAGAAAACAACATTAAAATTCAAAATGGATCTCAATAATAATAAAATAATATAAATCAAATAAATAATATGAAAACAGTAATTTTTAATATATAACAAAAATTTGAAATTGTAAAATGTATAAATGGTAGGAAGAAGAAAAATATCAGGAAGGTAGACCCATCTATAAAAAATCTCTTCTAATTAAAATAAAAATAAAATGAAAAAAAGAAGAAAAAGAAAAGAGAAATAATTTTTTTTTTGATTAAATTAATTTTATGAATTTTTTTATATTTTTAATGGTTTTTTAATTTATTTTTTTAATTAAATTCTTATGGTTTTAAGTGTTTGTAACAATTAACATTCTTAAATTTCTATTAAATATGAGTAACATGATTTTTTTTTACTTTTCTTTACTAGTCATTATTAAAATCTAAGATTATATATATATATATATATATATATATATATATATTCTTAAAAATATTTCTCCCCAAATTCTTAAATTTAACTTTATTGAATAATATACTAGACTATGAACTCACGTTAACACTTGAGATAACCTATTTTATTTTTCTACCTATAAGAACCATACATGCATTAACATTAAAATTTGTTTATATAACAGAAACAATTTGTGGTGCATGTTTGTTCGACCAACAATAATATAAATATACAAATATGTGTTTCTGCCCATATACATGTTTTCTTGTCATTGATTTTATTATAACTGGATCATTTTGAATAGAACATACTATATACATGTTTTCTTGCAATGTCTTTGTTATATGTCTTTAGAAACATTAAGCTACAAATTAAAAAAACAAAATAGTCCCTTTTAATATTAATACCACTCCACTGTTGAATATACTATACAATAAAAATAAAATTTTAGGATTTGAAGATAAAATTTTTCATAAAAAATTATACAAAATTAAAATTGAATATTTAATAGTAGAGAAGGAAAACAGTAAATTATCCAATTAAAAATGCTCTTTTATCCATATTTAATAGATATTTAATGATGTTAATTGTTAACAAATTAATTACAAAATTTTAAAACTATAAGAATTCAATTAAATCTTTTTAAATTATGATGACATAATTAAAAATTTAATAAAACTATAGGAACTAACAATTTAATTTAGTCTTATTAGATAAGTATATATATATTTAAATAAAAATTTCTATAATATAAAAATATTAAACAACTAAATAATATTTTTTATTAATAAAATATTATACTAAAAAATATTTTTATTAATTTAAATTTATATAATTATATAAATAAATATTTAATATATTTTAATTTTTTTATTCATCCAAACAAATAAATTTTTTATTTTATTTTCCTTTCATATTTCTATCTGTTTAAACAACATATTTCTTCATTCTAATCTCATTCTATTTTTTATCTTTATTTTTTTATTCTCTTCTTCTCATTCTATTTTTTATCCTTATTTTTTTATTCTCTTCTACTTTATTTCTTTTTCATGTAAAGAGGGATTCATATAAAGAGGGGTTCAAGGAAGTAAACTACTACGAAGTAATAATTACGCTTTCATATTTTTATGGAATAAGCTTGTTAGATATACAGGTATTTAATAGCAAGTTTCTCACTCCATCATTTAATAGCCACTTTCTCACCTTAGAGTTCTAGAGTCAAAAATTTATTATTTTTTTTTGGCTTAACTGCTTTTTAGTTTATGAAAGTATAAGTAAATTTTGTTTTAATTTTAAATTTTTTTCGTTGATTTAAATTTTATAAATTTTAGAATTTTAAAAATATTTTTTATTACAATAATATTACACACATATATATAATCATGCTATATAGTTCTTGTATGATCAAATTAATTTAAATGACATTTCTTTACCATTTTTTACACGCAAATGTTAAATTATGCATAAATACAAACCTAATATGAAAGTGTAACAAATATTGCAATAAAAAAATAAAATATATCAGCTCATGTAATTTACTAAATTTTGAATTAGTAATTTACTTCTTAATACTATATATATATATATTCATTTATTTCGAATTTTAGTTATTTTAAAATAAAAACCTTAACTTAAATTTACATGTATTAAATTTTTTTTTTAAAACAATTCAAAGTAGTAGGTAGCAATTAAAACGCATAAAATAACTGACAACATTAAAATTGGCAGAACCTCTTACCGAAAGGTACTTCCATTAAATGGCATCATTCTTCTCGGTTGCTTATCTTCGGAAGGAAAGCACCCCAACTCATGGAATATGGTGGCCAATCAGAATCCAATTTTTTCCCCAAAAAGTAAACAGGTTCAGATCTATGATTATTAGAATATTCCTATACATACAAATATACAAATATTACTGTTTATCTCTTTACATAAACAAAATAAAAAAATAAAAAAAATTGAATTACTTACCTCCAAATATAAATAGATATATATACCTGAAAAATTTTCCCCACACCATTAATAATCAACATGATGCGGACGTTACCCAAAATAATAAATAAATCCGGCACGTGAGTTTACTTAACTTTAAATTTTAACTATTAATATATTATTAAAACAATGTACGATAACCTATTGATTAAGTAAATAGCTGTTAATTTTTAATAATTTCAATTTGGTCCTCTTAAAAAAATTGTAAGTTCCCGTTAAAAACTTTCCGATCGCCGGAATCCATCGCCGGGAAAAAGTAAGTTAAAAAAATATTTAAGATATCAAGGGTTAAAATGCAGGGTTTGTATAATTTTACGGATTGATTTGGAAACTTTAAAGTAGTACATACAATAACAAATAATATTATTAAATACATATAAAAAGAAACATTATTGATTATAAAATACTGAAAAACAAGTAGACGAGGGGAGAATATACGGCGTCAGAAACGAACAACGAAATTATTCGTACTTGGTCCAAAAGTATATATACCATGCAAAATACAGAAGCACTTTACGTACAAACGTGGAAAGCGAAAAGCAAAGAATGGTTTGCAGCTCAGACAAAAAAATCTTCTAATCAGTGAAGCATTTTTCAAACCAGCAATTATTAGTTAATTAGACATAAAAAATCAGAAAGGTTAGGCGACCCCTATTGCCAACCCATAACTCCTTTTTCTTTATCCTTTGCATTATGTGACACACTACCTGTTACCTGTCTCTGTTAACGTATAATAATTAAACACATTTAAAACGATACCGTTCCTATCTAATCCCTTGTCGTTTCATCTGCAAGTTGAACTCTTGCTCCACCACACTCCCAACTAGGACCTTAATAAACAACCACGTTTAGCGATAATCTAAGGGTAGTTTGGTAAATAGACTCGGGAAACCGGTCAATTTTGGTGATAGCAAGTCTCAACGGAATCACACTGCATCGCACCCCATTTGCTTGGTGAAACCGCCACACACTCTGTTTCTCTCTCTCCCTCTCTTTGGGTTTTATTTGACGGAACGGTTTTGCGACAACTTAGAGAGAGAGGGAGGGGGCACCGGGAAAAGTGGCACAAACTGTGATGCCGAATCCCGAGGGTCACCGTAACCAACACCGGTCCAGGACTCGACCGTCTACGTCAGCGACGGTTCGACCGCCGGTTCGGTCGAGAATATCGCTGAGGCAGTTGCTACGGGTGGCGTCGGTAGCGAGTGGTATTCAGTTTGGGTGGGCCTTGCAGCTATCTCTGTTAACGCCGTATGTGCAACAGTTGGGGATTCCTCACGAATGGGCCAGCATCATCTGGCTCTGCGGCCCAGTTTCTGGACTCTTCGTTCAGCCCTTAGTGGGCCACATGAGCGACAGATGCACCAGCCGGTTCGGTCGACGCAAACCGTTTATATTGGTCGGCGCGGTGACGATCATCATCGCCGTCCTCATCATCGGTTACGCCGCTGACATCGGGTGGTTGTTCGGCGACACTGAGGCCTATCGGCCTGCCGCCATAACCGTTTTCGTCATCGGGTTTTGGATCCTCGACGTGGCCAACAACGTCACCCAAGGTCCCTGTAGAGCTCTGCTCGGTGATCTCACTAGTAAGCTCTTCTTATTCTTCTCCTTCATATTGTTGAATTTGCAATCTATAATTCAAAATTTCACTGTTCATGGTGTTTTGATGTTTATTTTTATTTATTTATTTTGTGAATTGATTTTACATGAATGTAATTTGTGCCTCCAATTGATATGGTTGAATGGGGATCGAGCTACCTAGTTGACTTGGATGTTACTTGATGACCGTGTTATATGGCATGATTTCATCTATGTATCTTGCAGCTGGTTAATTTACTTAGCTTTGACCATTATGATCGGCATGAGTATTAGTGTTGACCTGAATTGACCGAACTTTCTTCCGCTAGATATTTTGTAAATAGTATATTTACCTAGTTCGTTCTAGTTTGGGTCAAAATGGGAACTAAGAGGTTCTTTCTCGAAACTCTAGAGGGACATTTATGTACTTTCTCTGCATTCTAGTTGAGGCGGATCAGGGCTAGTAGGTTACCATTTTTGTTCTATGCTTTTTTGTAGTTAAATTTGTTTAGTCCTTGCTTTGAATTTGAAACTCACGGTTGTGGTGTTGATGCCATATGAATTTTGACCTTAGTTATGGCCTTGTATTTTGATTGCTACGTGTTTCACTTTCATATATAAAGAAACTAATGTCTGTTGAAAGTTAAACTTAACCATTGCATAATCTTATGTGTAAAATTAAAAGATGAAGCAAGAAAATCATGCATGCATAAGATTACCTAGAGATTAATGCTAGCAGCTAAACATTTGAAAATTGAAACCACAGTTCTTTTATTATATTTAATGTGGGTGCAACGGGTATCTGGTTATAAGCTGTCTCCAATATTGTTTCATCTTTATCCACTCGTGCATATCACATTTGAACTTGAAGGATTTCTTAAGGATACAATTATGGTTCATGTTTGGATTGAGCCTGGGAGATGTATGGAAGCTATACTAAGAAATAGGAGGAAAAAATACTTTATTTAGGCTTGATTTTCGCTCATCCCTCATGACTAGTTATCATTGGTTAGCTGGGGTTGCATAAAGGATGGAGAAAATTGAGAGAATTTTTTGGTCAGGGATGCAAGGGAAAAAGAGTGATCATTAGGTTGTTTGGGACATTTGTTTGTAGGTCGTTAGGAGACAAAGGTTTAGGCCTTGGTAAGTTTTTTGGCAAAATTATTCCTTAGTTTGGTAAGTTATAATTGCATTCTCCTTGCCTAGGTTATTATTTGTATGTATAGTTTATACCAGAGTGAGTGGGTTGCTAACCTAGCAATCATTTTGTACTCTCATTTGAGGTCCTGATAAGTTTTTTGACCAAAATTATTCCTTAGTTTGGTTAGTTATAATTGCATTCTCCTTGTCTAGGTTATTAAGTGTACTTTTGGGTTGCTAACCTGGCAATCATTTGTGCTCACATCATGACATGAGTCATTGTAAGTTCTTTTCTCCTTCATATGTCTCTTCTTTGCATCGATTTCCCTTTCTAAATTTCTACTAGTACATAGGATTCCAACATCTCTTCGAAATCTAAATGTGAAAGAGCTATACCTTTCGTTATATATTGTCCTGCAGCCAATAACATCTTGAGTAGGATTTTGTATGTGTGGGATTATTTGTATATGATCTAAGAGCTTGGAGAATGTTTAGTCATTAAGTTTAGAGGATTTGACAGGAGTAATGAGGGAAATATCTTTTCTTAGCAAGGGTAGGTTTTAAAGCTTCCCTATTCAGCACTTGGTTCTGCTGCAAGGAATGTCTTGATAGAGATGCAGAAAGGCTGGACAGCAGTCTTGCACAATTATGGTTTATTGTTTATTTTTGGTTTTTGTTGCTTAAGGAAGATATCTTATTATCCTTATCTTGTAGTTATTCTTTCCAGCCAGAACTCTTATTTTAAAAAACTTAATATAACTTGTTATTTATTCCATTTAGGCAAGGGAATCCTTGTAGTTAAAAGGAATCCATAGTGTGTGATTTGAGCATGGGATTTCAAGAAGGTTTTAGGAGCCAAGGAGCAGAGATGAATAAAAAATTGATGGATGTTATTTCAAACGAGGACAGCTATGGACTAGATAAATATTTTTTGAAATTCTTGTAGCAAATGTGAATTACCTTCTTTTGCTCTAAGGTCCTAATAATAACCAGAAAGAAAAATTTTAAACAGGGGTACTGTTATTATTTGAAGGAGGGGCTAAGGGGAGGGGTAACAATCCATTGCTCCCAAAGGAACTTAAGCCAACTCTAAAGAGTTAAAGGTGACTAAATGGGCTTCTCGGCCTGATGGGGCTGCGGGTTATAGCTGGCTGAGCCATAACAACTCGATTTCTATTTGGACTCCTAAAATGATACCTGGTGAAAGCTCTGCAGTAAGAGTCATTATTTTACAATGTAAACACTTCGTCTCGTCTCAAAAGAAGAGACGTTATTTTACAATGTAAGCACTTGGTCTCCTTACAAAAAAAAATCCAAATCAAGAAGATTAAATTTTATTTTTTAAAAAAGGTGTATTCACCTTCTTCTTTACAAATTAAATGATATCTTTGATAACTTTTTACCACTGATGAATTTTATTAACTCAGTCATTGAATCATGCTATATTATTGTAATGATCATATGTATAAAATTTTATAGAATTTAGAGATTTGGAAATAATAGTTATTTATTTATATTTTTAAAAAAATATCATACAATAAAATAAAGTGGAGTGATGAAGTATCAATTAACTTTAGTTCTGTTAAATTTTGTCAACTTGATTTACTTAACAAGAACTTTAAACTCAACAGTTGATTATTAATTATGGCATACATTATAGGATATAGTCAGAATTGATTAAGGAGAGATAACCAATCTGCTACAGATTAGGAGAAAATAACGGTGTAAATGAAGGGATAAGAACAGAGCAAAACAAGGGGTGAAAAACAGCCTTCGTAACAGCAATTGAAGCAGTGGATTCAGTTTTCATTGTCACTGACAAATCTTCCTAGCAATTAATTCCTGAATCCTAAGTAAAACACATACACATGTTCTGCAAATCTTTAGCATCTTTCGGAATGATTCTGTTTCCTCTATCCGAATTTATCCTCAAGTTTATTAGCTGAAACAAATGTAAGTCATGTGAAATATGAAATAAATTAAGAACCCAGCATGAAATATTGGAGGATGCAAGGAAATACATTGATTATACCAGAATTTTGGCAGAAAATTTCCTTCTGTCCCATGTTTTCTAGATGTTAGTAGGGGATGAAGGCCTGAGCTACAGAAACTTTTATTCCAAAATCCGAAATACTAAATAAATATGATCCTATTTAAAGGTGTATAAGCAAATTGAATGAGGAGAAAAATGTTTGTCACGTATGTTGTAACCTCTGAAGTAGTACATGTATATATTGAATGTAAAGTGGTGCAATGAAGAGTGCATGCACCATGCAGGAAAGGATAAGCAGCTACCAACTAACCAAACTAACATAAACAATAACTGATATCTGATTATTTATAACTGGCGACGAACTAACTTGAAGTTGTTGCATTCCCCTATGAACTCACCACCTGAGGTGATTAATATGGTGGGATTTAACCAGCTTATTTGAAAATAAGTTAGTCCAGCATTACTTGATACCATAGATAGTCTGTCCAGATGATCTTCTACTTGATATTTACTATTGAATATAGTTCTCAACTAAATTAAAAGGGATATAGTAAGTATCTTTTATTTTCATCACTTGACCTAAATTGCCATGCTATGTTGACCTAGATGTCTGAATAAATACCATGAGAAATTTATGTGCTTTAGTGAGTATATCCGTTACTTTAGACATATATAATACCCATTTGGATGGGGGGAGAGAAAGAGAGTTATCCATATTTTGTGAACTTCCTCATGGACTCATCACATTTGGTGACTAATAAGGTCGGCTTTAACCAGCTTTTTTCAATAGAGTAGTTCTGCATTGATTGATACCATATATCCTCTATCCAGATGATCTTCTGCTTGATATTTACTATTTAATATAGTTCTCAACTAAATTAAAAAGGATATGATAATTATCTTTTATTTTCATCTCATCTGACCTAAATTGCTTTGCAATGGTGACCTAGATGTCTGAATAAATGTTACGAGACATTATGTGCCTTTCTATGCCTCAGTAAGTCTATCTGTTACTTTAGACATATAAAATGCCCATTTGGATGAAGGGGAGAGAGAGAGCTACACATGTTTTGTGTGAACTCTCTCACTTCCTCCCCCCTCCAATCACATAAAGCACAAAATGTTTTTATAATAGTCTCATAATTCTTATGAAAATGATGGGAAACAAACAACACATTGATGTTCCTCTTCATTTATTTCTTTTTCTTTTTCTTCTTTGGAATGTTAGGCAAGGATCCTCGAAGGACACGTGTTGCAAATGCTTATTACTCACTGTTTATGGCTGTTGGTAACATTCTTGGCTATGCAACTGGATCATACAGTGGTTGGCACAAGATTTTTGCATTCACACTTTCCCCTGCCTGCACAATTAGTTGTGCAAATCTCAAGTCTGCTTTCTTTCTTGACATTGTTTTCATTGTGATCACAACATATATCAGCATCATGGCAGCTCATGAAGTGCCTTTAAATTCAAGTGGTGGGGCAGCCCATGCTGAAGCAGGGGCAGGGGAGTCAGGTAGTGCAGAAGAAGCTTTCATGTGGGAATTATTTGGGACATTCAAATATTTTTCAACCCCTGTATGGATAATTCTGTCTGTTACTGCTCTAACATGGATTGGGTGGTTCCCATTTATTCTCTTTGATACTGATTGGATGGGTCGAGAGATATATGGTGGTGATCCAAATCAAGGCCTTACTTATGATACTGGAGTTAGAATGGGAGCACTTGGTTTGTTGCTTAATTCAGTTGTTCTTGGATTAACATCATTGCTCATGGAGAGACTATGCAGGAAGAGGGGGGCAGGTTTTGTGTGGGGAATCTCAAATATCCTGATGGCTTTTTGCTTTATTGCAATGCTAATAGTAACCTATGTGGCAAATGGCATGGACTATGTAGGCAAGGATCTACCACCAACTGGCATTGTGGTAGCTGCATTGATTATCTTTACCATTCTTGGGTTTCCACTGGCAGTAAGTTGCCCTACTATCATATTGTTCCTATCCTTTCAACATGAAGGCAGCCTTTATGTCTCTTTTGTCCATTAAAACAAAGGTTCAAAGCATATTTTGTTGAATTAGTTTTGAAATTGTAGGGGTTAATACATATTAGTTATAGTAATTGACTTGCTTTGGCTGCATAATCTCCTTAGCTCAAACTGTCCTATCTTGTATGACTTCTGTTTTTATTTTCTTTTATTTTCCTTGGGCACAGTCCTTGTGATACCTTTTATTGAGTATTACATTATGTTAGAAATGCAAATTTAGAAATGGTTCCTTATATAGTGGATGAGTTGAAATTATATATGCTATTTGATTAATTTTATCTGATTTATATCATTCATTGCAGATCACTTATAGTGTTCCATATGCCTTAGTTTCCACCCATATTGAGTCCTTGGGACTTGGCCAAGGTGGGATTTTATTCATTGCCTTGTTTGTTCTCTATTGAAGATGTGTCTGTAGAATTATTTATATGCATTGTTGGTACTTACAGGGTTATCAATGGGCGTTCTAAATCTGGCAATAGTGATCCCACAGGTATTTCTTCTTTTGAATTCCTTTTTTATATGATTCAAGTTGAACTACCTTTATTTTGTTGTTTGTACCAACCTAGTGGAAAGCATAATCTTAGTAAATGTTAATTTGAACTCAGTCAACTTCTATAATTTAAAATATGTTATCTTGAATTGAGCATAATTATTTGTCCGCATGTCATGAGGAGAATTATGTGCAGCTTCATGCCTCTTTATAAATCAATATAATTTATGTAATCTAATAATTTAGGTTGAATGATCATGCCTGTTGGTACCATGAGTGGCAAGAGGCAGTAAAATGCAATCTGTGATCCCTTACCATGCATTTGCCTTAATTAAAACATGACCTTTGGGCCTTTCTTAGGGAATTTTGCTTAGATCATCAGTGCTGTGTTTTTTCATGTTGTGGTAAAATTGTAATTTAGTTTTGTATTGTTGTATTCCTTTGACTAAGGCATGAACATGGGCATGGAAACTGCAATACAGTAAAATTGAATATGCCCCTCTCCCATTTAGATTTGAGTGTCACATCATGTCTGAAATTGGTGCCCAACACAGACATGCCTAGTTTTTTAAGTGTGTCTACTTTGTAGTTTTGAATTGGTTGGTTTATTATTGCTTTTCGATAGTTCTTCATTGCAACACAACTAAAACTTGTCCATTTTATTTAATAATATAAACAAATATTAACAGATGGAAAATTTCCTTTGAAAAATAAAAAACCTCAGGCTGAGCTCCAGAGGTAGACCATGAGCATGTTGTATCCTATGAAATGTCCAAGAACGAGAAAATATGCTAGGGAACGGTAAAATTAGCACAACTAAGTCTTTACTCCTTTGTCCTGCCGAGCCTTTAAAATTAGTCAAAAGAAATTGTTGCCAGATTCAAAGTATGCAACCCAAGATTACCCAAAACCACCAAATTGAATATTCAACAGGTGACCATGGGAAAAAAATTGTTCATAGCTATTGGCAATTGATTTTTTTTTTTTGCCTACCTTCCGTTCACTGTTTCTTGAAGGCATTTGACAATTGAGGGTTATTCTATTTGCATGGTTTAGCATAGATCAGAGGATCCTGTTTGTTACAGAGAAGACTTGGGCTGCATTAATATTTAGTTCTAAGTTGGACCCTACTTTCCCACATAACGATCAATGTGAGTGGTTTGGCTCTTGCTTGATATGTGAAAAGCAACTTTGGACGTGAAAATTCTTTCATTATGCCAAATAACATATTTAAATAATTCATCCAGGAGTTTATTCTTTTGGATGTATCGAAGTCTAAGAATAGATATTATTGGAGATGAAGTAAATTTAATCAGCATAAAGTGTACTTTATACCATCATAATGATATAATGAAAAACTAAAGTGCATTAATGTTTTTTTCACAAACATCACATTTTGAGAAACTGACAGATTTCAATGTAGTGTACATAGATTATGACATCACTTGCGTACAAGTACCTTCTAGAAACTGTTAAATTTTTTATCATTGTGTTTGAAATCATAAAAATGTGAAATCAATATGAATGGATCTGATATGATGTCCTTTACATTGAAGTGATTAGATCATCAATTCCTTATTCGGAACTTATTATGAAAGAATATAATTTGAATTGATTTGCAAATTAATTCTCATGTTTGGGGCACCTCATAGATAAATGGATCATTTATTCTGTTTTAACAAATTTACTTTATTACCCTTTGAATAGGTTAAATATAATCAATAAACTAATGATGGCAAAATTTTCAATTCAAATGTTAAAAGTCAAATCTAATCCTACCAAATTTGGGTTAATTTTTACATACACACACCATAAGCAAAATGGTTCAAAATTAAAATCAATTCCTAGTTTATAACTATCCTAAGAACATATTATTTATATGTCAAATCAGTTCCCATTTGCTTTGTTCCTAACATATGGTATGTAGTTCTGAGCGAATGATGTTTTGTGTCTATTATAAAATCTTTGCAAGAAGAGTCATAGTTGTGAATTGGATTTCTGTTCATGGGGCTAATGAGTTACATATTTATCATGTTTTAACAGATAGTGGTGTCCCTTGGAAGTGGACCATGGGATCAGCTATTTGGCGGAGGAAATTCCCCAGCCTTCGCTGTGGCAGCAGTTGCAGCCCTTGTCAGTGGACTCATAGCTGTCTTGGCTATTCCCCGATCTGGTGCTCAAAAGGCTCGAAGCCATGTATGAGGTATCATGTTCTGTCTGCTGTTGGCACTTATTTCTTTCAAAGAAGAATGATGAAATTGAAGAGGTAGCTAGAATTTGTACATAGTTATTTTTTTTTTTTTGCTTTTTTTTCTCGAGCTTTTCTCAGCTCAAGATTCCACACTCCCAATCGTTTTCTAATAAATAAATGAATGTTTGGCTATGCTTTAATCTTATTGGTCATTATAAACCCAACGAACGACCTGATTTTTGAGTGATATCATTTTCTGAAGTAAAAAAAGCTTTGGGAACAATTTTTTTGTGTGATCCTGATGAGCGAGTTGTCTGTCTAAAACAGTGAGGTTGGTTGGCTATGTAAACCATGAGAGACATCTACAGGCTGTAGGAAAGGGTGAATACTCTTGATGTCAAAGGAACAATGTATAGCACGAAATTCACATATCATCACTCTTCCAATCATATTGGAATCTCATGTAATCATAAAAGCTGTCACCAAATACTGGTTGACATTGTGTGCAATCAATGGAGACCTTTGTCATTGTAAATCAGTCCTGCCTGTGTCAGATGTTACTTTCAAGGCAGAGATAAAGTAGTTAGGGCATCTTCAAGGGGTTTTAAAGTTTATCTTGGGCAACATCCTTGCTCTCCAAGACGAATTGCTGCTGATTGAGAATTACTCCACACGAAAAATTCTTTTATTTCAAGGCAATGCTGATAGTGCCTAAATGATTCCATAATGATGCGTTGGAATCTTATACATTTGTGTGATTTGTTTGTATTAGTGGGATGAATGTGTTTAGTGGCCAACAGTGAATATGTGAATTTTGCTGATGGAAACCTTGACAAAGACCTGGCTCAATCCTTATTTTGGTATAAATATTTTTCTTTAGCAAAACGGAGGGTTTGATTTATAGTGGTCATTTAATGTTTACATGTAACTGTGGGTCTTGTTGCTTTTTCTCAAAATTAAATGCTTTTACTTTTCGTTTAGTATTTTTATTCTTAATTTGGTAATCAATACTTGGGGACAAATTCCCCAATTCATTTTGCTGCTTTTGTACCATGGAATAGATTCATGTTTGATACACATTGCCATGATTTGCTTTCAATTCTTTCGCACAATATCTTTCACACAGACACTTCTATTCACACACACACACACACACACACTACGTACATTTTCTCGTATCATTTGGATTGACTATCAAATCTATTTAACTTATAATTTAAGGTTTTTGCTGAGCGTATTAAAGGACACTTTGATTAAAAGTTTAATTAATAGAGCTATTAAAAATCATGGTAGGAGTGCATTTGAAAATCAGAGTGGAGACACATTGATAACACTTCCATATAACTTTTAATTCCTCTATAATTGATTTTAGGACATTTGTTAACATTCCTCATAATCTATTTATAATTATTTAAGAGATGGGTTTGTGACAAGAATTATATTAATTATAAATAAATAAGTGGGTGGTTGTCAGTAAATTATTAGATAAATTGGTTTGATAATTAATTGACAAAGTGCAATGTATGGAAGTGAGAGAATAGTATTATTTGACAATTTCCGGTATTTTAGGCTACTAAAATTAAAGTTAGTTATTTTTGTTTTCTTCTGATGTTTGATTAGGTCTATGACCGTGAAAGATGCTTACTAGTTCTGGTCGACGAAATCCATTGCATACGTCGCTGTAAATGATTACTCAAGGTACCATGTGGTAGAATTTAATGATGTTATGTCCGCAGTAACTCCATTAAACCAAGTAATTTGATTCGTGGAGAAAACGGAGGAGGGTTTCTGTGGTGGTTTGGTAGAACAGTTGCTACGTGACTAGTTCCTCCACAATCCTTCACCTTTTTATTACAGGGGAAAAGTTTTGGATGTGTTATTTGTACAACATATCATTCATCATATATATATATATATCTTTTTTATTTTTATTTTATGATTATTGTTCATATATTTGTAGTATAAATAAATTTTCTAGATAATTTTTGGTTAGAGGGATACAAGCATGGAATCTGTTCGATCTTCTAGAGAAGCATATACCAATGTCAAAATTAAACTTTGATTTGTCTTGTCACTCTTTTTTTCCAACCTTGTGTGGTGGTATTCATTCTGCGATATCTAAAATATAGTTAATACTATTTCTAAATTTTTTTCTTTATTTTTATCCATCATGTCATCTATCTTCTCTCATACTTTTCTCTTCTCCTTCTTATCTAATTGAGAAAGTAAACATAAAAGAACTGTGAGAATAAAATTTTAGAAAAATTCTGCTGATCTCCGCCGAACCAACTTGTCTTAAGATGTCTATTTGATTGATGACAGTACATTTGTATGCCATAATCACGTGATCCTAAATATGGTCTCTTTCAATTTATTAATCCCTTAGGTGGGAGGGAATTAGGCACTGTCCTTACCCAATCAGGATGCCAAATTCGAAATGGGATTCCAGTTCATGTTCATCCTTTGGATGACATTGGTTTTTATTTACCTATTTTGGTACTGATGTTGCAGCTGCTTTACTGATTTTTTAAATTTCTAAGCATTGGTTCCACTCCATGATACATGTCATTCATTCACGACAACTGGTTTTGCTACAAACGCATGGAATCTGACGTGGAATATCACGTGTTGCAGAGAAGATTAAATTTATACCATGCAATGAAACAAAAAGAAATTGATGGGTAGAGATGTTCATACTCATAGTCATAATGCAAGAGAAAGTTTATGATCTGCTGGGTGTGTTGTGGTTAAGGACGATTGAGCAAATGTGTTTCTGTTCCTAGGAGATGCTATCCTATACATAGACTGTACTAAACCTTTGTGATACAGATTAAATGGTTGTGATTGAACTCCACCATGTAATTTTTATTTGTTTATTTTTCAGTATCTTCCAACCGACAATCAGGACTAGGCCCTTCCAAATATAGATATTATCAAAATAAGTTATTTTTTTTTAACAAAGTTTTTTCAATACATACAATCAGAATTCATATTTCTTTTAACATACTTAAAAAATATAGCTGAATTTTGTTGGTTTCCAGCACATAATTTTCTCTCTAATGTTTCCCATCTCCCATCTGTCTCTTCTCCATACGGCCGTCCACACCATCATTCTCAAGTAACGCCACTAGTGGGTCCCAACCATGACAATAACACCTATCCCCCTTCCATATTTATATTTATATTTATAGAAATAAATGGAAGATAACCTTTATAAAAGGGAAAGTCCTAAAAAGGTGTAATATAATATCCTCTAAGCTTCAACTGAAACTTATATACAAGACAACCAACTTGTCATGCTACTGGTGCCTGGTAACGGACTCTACTGATTAGAAATATGATATTGATTAGAAATCCTATTAAAGATTTCATTTCTCCTCTATTGGTTAACACCAATAAATTACTCAAATTGCAATACTTATAAAGCCTGATATCACAATCGTTACCCAACCAGTGTGTGCCTGCTCTTGATTGAACATTCAACGAGCAATAATATGAAGAGCATTAGAAACAGGGAGCATATAGTTGTGGGACCTATACTTGGATGTTAGTGAAAACTTGCCATCTCTAGAATAAGGAAAAGTAGTCAAGGGAATGTTTGTTTTTAGGCTTTGGGTGTTTCAGATGTGGTTCTATCCATATAGACAGCAGGAGTTGTGTTCGGAATGGGGTTTATGACATTGGTTGGGAAATATTGGAACATGCATGGCTTTACTGCCTTCAAGAACATGCAAAAGCAAAACATTTTGCCTTCCGAATCAGAAGCTACTGTCGAAAACGAAACAAACCATGTTGTATTTGGAGTACATGAAATTTTTAAATGTAGTACAAGATGTGTAATGCTAATAATATATTCTTTGACACATTATTTTTATCGCACTACTATTATTTAATATATTTTATATGCGTTCCAAATTTGGTATTACTCTCATGACCCCACATTTTACTGAAAATCAATTTCATTTTATATCAAAGATGTAGATTGTTGAAGTAAAATAAGTTTATTTTGGCAAGCATTGGAAACTAGTGGCTGTCGTTTAACTAAAATAAGGTAAAGTATATAGAATGTAAGTTTAGCATGAGGCGCGTTAATCCTAACTTGGGGGTAACATTTGGAAGACCGTACCTGTTTATAATTAATATGGCTTCACTGTCTTGCTTCCATTACACTAAACAATGAAGGAACAGGATGGTGATGATGATAACCATAGGATTCAAGCAAGGTTGTGAGGTGGATGAAATGAAGGGTCGAAGCAAGCATTATCTGTAATAAAAGGTGGTGCTCAAATTTAAAGAAAAAATTTACTGCTATAAATAAACCCTGAAATATTGTATGAAATTAAGGGCTAATATGATAACTTCAACATATTTTATTCCACCTTTAGTTAGTGTTTGATTAGGTTAAGAAAATATGACACCTGTTTAGTGATTTTATTATATTTTTATAGTTTAAATTTTTATTCGGAGAATTCTTATTTTGAGGAAGTATTGAATCAGAAATCATTATGATATAATTTTTTCTTATCTGTTTTGTAGTCTCTTTAATATTTTAAAAAATTAATTTAATGATTTTATAAAATATAATTTTAATATTTTTATAAAAATATAAAATGAAAATTATTTTGTTGAATTTTTTTATAAATATATATTTTTTTATAAAATATAATTTTATTCTTTTTATAATTTCTTAGTTTTAATTATTATTGATTACAAAAAATATTTTAAATTTTAATTGTAGAAAATTAACTTTAAAATAATTATAATTTTAATACTATTTATACACAAATAAGTTTTATAAATTTTTATATTTTTATTGAAAATTTTAAAGTTAAAAAATTTAATTTTAAAAAATTATATTAATAAAAGGATAATTTATCATTTAAATATATTTTATATTTTATCCTATCATTATTTTTTTTTATTTCAAATTAATGTTAGCTAGAATAACATAATAATATTTAATTTATTATCTTCATGTAAATCAAATATATAATAAAATAATAATTTATATATTGTTACGATATCTAACTCTCAACGTAATGTAAAAGAAAAAAAAATGTTGTGTGGAATGAGTTGACATATTTAGACAAGATAGGATTATGAAACATTAAAGAGGAAGGAGAGATAGTGCCAATTATGGAATAAAAAATGATAAAATTTTATTTGAAGTGTTCTGAAAATATATGTAAATTTTTTTTATAGAAATTCTTATCAAGATAATATATCAAATGAAAGGTAGTTTCCTAACAAAAAGTAAGAGAGAAAAATATAAAAAATATATATAAATGAAACTATTAGTACAGATTTAGAGGTGAATATAATAATAATAATAATAATAATAATAATAATAATAATAATAATAATAGTGTCAAATAAAATAATATATTTAATAAATTATGTTATCACGTTTGAAAAGCACAACTATGATAATAAGTTAACAACTACTGAAAAGTAAAGTTTTTTAATTAAGTGATAATACATAATATGGTATTAAAAAATAGCAGTTAATAGAAAGTGAACTTCTACTACTTATAACAAATGGGTTAATTTCATATGTAAAGGAATTGGCTTCTCCATCATTTCCACTTACAATTCCCAATTTCAGGATAAAATTCTTTATTTTCCCATTCACAACTACCGAAAACATGGTGTTTGAAAAGATTATCCATTTCCAATTTCCCATTAACAAGCAAGCTACTTAAAACCACTATTTAGTGCCATCATTATCGAACCAAACTTGTCGTTGTTTTGACGGCCAAAAAAAAATCATTAAAGCGAATAAAGGCATTCATTTTTATTTTTTTTTTATTTTAATATTTTTACTAGAATTTCACCGTCCTATAGATAACTTTGGACATATTTCCTCTTCACATTCAATAACTCAAAGCTAAAGAAAACTTTATTAGCCTATAATTCTTCAGATACCAATACTTCCAATGTTTTTCACCTTTTAATAATATCACGTACACTTACATAGTGATAAAAAGTGAACAAGGTCGGTTACCATGGATGGCACCTCCACAATCATTTCTTTTGTTCAACTTTGATCTTTCTTTGACATTTTTTTCTTCAAAATAAAAAAATAAATATTGACCTTTCTTATTGATATAATAATATAAATTTTATGACATGCTTCAATTAAGACACGTTTCCAAAGGGGCCCTAGTCCTTCATGCATAAAAACCCCTCCCCTTCATCCTATTCTTCTCACATACAAAACCACCTTGCTACTCTCTCTCAAACAAACCACACATAATCTCTTAACCCTTCATTTTCTTTTTCCCTTTATATCTATATAACAGTTTTATATCTAGTCATGTGTAATCCCAAACCATCTTCAGCATCACCATTTCTGTGTCCCACAAAATCCCACCTCAAAACTCCTAATGTTTTGTATCATATCCCTGATGATCAAGTTCAAGATGAATTGCATAGATGGCCTACTCTTAATGAGGTAATGAAATAGAATCTAATTAATACATGAAAAAGTATGTACCATAGTTTATTTTTCCTTTTTGTGTAAAAGTGAGTTAAACAAAGTAACAAGTTACTATATAACATATATCATTATATCCTCTCAATAGTGACATGAAAAACAAATAACAATGTGAGTTTATGATTAGACATACCAATTGATATTAACTATTTGTCTCTTTTTTTTCCTTTCTGCTGCATTATTCATTCAGGCCTTTGCAGAAATGAAAGCAATAGGGAAGATATCATGCCCAACAGCCCTAACTGGTTTACTTTTATATTCAAGAGCTATGATCTCTATGATTTTCCTTGGCTATCTTGGTGAGATGGAGCTAGCAGGAGGGTCTCTCTCCATTGGTTTTGCCAACATCACTGGCTACTCTGTGATCTCTGGATTAGCCATGGGAATGGAACCAATTTGTGGACAAGCTTATGGAGCAAAGCAATGGAAATTACTTGGCTTGACACTGCAAAGAACAGTTCTTCTTCTTCTCTCAACCTCCATCCCTATCTCATTCATGTGGCTCAACATGAAGAGAATCCTCTTGTGGTCAGGTCAAGATGAAGAGATATCATCAATGGCACAAACTTTCATTCTATTCTCTATACCTGATCTTTTCTTACTCTCACTTCTTCACCCTTTAAGAATCTACCTAAGGACTCAAAGCATCACATTGCCACTAACATATTGCTCAGCTATCTCAGTTTTGCTACATGTCCCTTTGAATTTCCTCTTGGTGGTTCATCTAAAGATGGGAATTGCAGGGGTGGCTATAGCAATGGTGTTGACTAATCTCAACCTTATTCTCTTCCTATCTTCCTTTGTTTACTTCTCTGGTGCCTACAAGGACTCATGGGTCCCTCCAAGTGTGGATTGCATCAAAGGGTGGTCTTCATTGCTATCACTTGCTATTCCAACTTGTGTTTCAGTGTGTCTTGAGTGGTGGTGGTATGAGTTCATGATAATGTTGTGTGGCCTTTTGGTCAATCCAAAAGCAACCATTGCTTCAATGGGAATCCTTATCCAAACAACATCTTTGGTCTATGTGTTCCCATCATCACTCAGTCTTGGTGTTTCCACAAGAGTTGGGAATGAGTTAGGTGCAAACAACCCTGGAAAAGCAAGAATTTCCATGATAGTGTCACTCTTCTGTGCTGTGGCTTTAGGCCTTGGAGCCATGATGTTCACCACCTTGATGAGACACCAATGGGGAAGATTCTTCACCAATGACCACGAGATTTTAGAACTCACATCACTAGTGTTGCCAATTGCTGGGCTTTGTGAGCTTGGAAACTGTCCACAAACCACAGGTTGTGGAGTTCTTAGGGGCAGTGCTAGACCCACCATTGGTGCCAACATCAATTTGGGCTCATTTTACTTGGTGGGTATGCCAGTGGCTATCCTTTTGGGATTTGTGGCTAAAATGGGGTTTGCAGGGCTTTGGCTTGGGTTGCTTGCAGCCCAAGCCTCGTGTGCTGGCCTCATGCTCTTTGTTCTTTGCAGAACTGATTGGAATGTGCAAGTAAAAAGAGCCAAAGAACTCACACAAACTTCATCAATAACTACCACTTCTTGTTCTGTTGCTTCTCCTGATTCTAACTCTAAATTACCTACATTCACCAAAGCAGAGGCCAACATAAACAACAATGCTCATCCTTGTCTTGAAGAGATAGTTATTACTAGTGATGGTGATGACCTTACCAAGACATCTTCACTTGAAACAGATCCACTCATCATACACACTACCAAACACATTGAGGATTAGTTAACCAGAGATTTTTTTCCATTTTGGACCCCATTTTTTTACCTTAATTTATTGGATTGTACTGTAGGATAAAATTGTCCTCCCAATATTGGATTGTACTGTAGGATGAAATAGCCCCCCCCTCCCTTTTGTCTGGTTTCTTCAGGTTGTATTATTAATACCCCATCTTTTTTTTAATTTCTTTTTTTGTTTCTTCAGGTTGTATTTGTAATAATTGCAGTTGAGAAAGAGAAAAAAGAAAAACTTCTTTTAAGAGTTATCTTATTTGTATTATATTAATATAAAGATTCATATAATATACATATGTTTATCATATCATTTATTATATTATGTATATTCTCAATTTCTTATTTATTATTGTACAATTTATAATACAAAGTATTGTAAAAAAATAACATTTTTCTTTTTTATTACTTACCTATTCATAAAGACACTCATAAAAAGAGAAGAGGTTGGGAGAGGGCAAAAGGGTTCTCTCTAACTTTGGTACTCATCCCTTCTATAAAAGGCCAAAAAACTAATGATCTAATAATAATGTAAAAACAACCTTTGATACCATTAACAATAGGCCTAACCCACTGTAACTAAATTCTCTGAGCATCATGTTCTTATTCTTATTCTCTATCTCCTTTTACAATAATAAAGCAAATGCAATGATATAATATTTAAGCTATGTAGAAAAAACTCTTTTATCCTAATCTCTCCAATCCTATAACGTGTAGGAAAATCAAAATTATATTTGCCAAAATGATATCTTTCTATATTTCTATTTGAGATATTATGTTAACATGTATATCAAGAGTATTTTGAATTTGATGTATGTGCATCGTATGTGTCCGATATATATTCGTGTATAATACTCCCATCTTTTAAATTATGCTCCAATATTTGTTTATCCCTTTTAATTTGAAGTTTGAAGAAGTTAAATAGTATTGAAATTTCAAAAAGATTTATAAATATTGATATCGGGTTTTTTCAATTATGTTAGAATCTAAAAGATAATTTATTTATGATAAACATGTTATTTAATTATCCTTATTTGTATGATATTTTTATATTTTATAAATTTTTTAGGAATATTTTTTAATCTTAAAATTTATTATTTTTATTTTAAAAAGTTGTTATTTGACTAAAATTTGATGAAATTTATTATAAAATATTGAATATAACATACATAAATATAAGTGTATTTTAGTTAAGAAAAATAATTGAATCATATGTAAAAAGTGATTTACATCTTATTACATCATAATTAATTTTTTTTTAAAAAATTGTGGGGTGCCCAATTAGAATGAAAGGGGTATATGTATATTTTTAAAATGTGAAAAATTATATATATATATATATATATATATATATATATATATATATATATATATATATATATATATATATATATATATATATATATATATGCGCCATACTTGTATGCTGATATTATACCTGTATCCATGCAACATAGCTTACTAGTTATACAAATCATGAAAGAGGATTTGACCTCTCCCAACATAGTCCTTTCACACATACATTCATGAATTGAACTCTAATTAAGAAGTTTAAATGATCCAATTATATGTTACCATTTTTAACAAAATATTTTTTATACATACAACTATGAACTAAAATCCAACTAACATGTTTAAAAAATCTAATATGTCAACGGTCCGGTTTGTTGATAAGAATGATTAGCATTTAGCAAACACTTTTTAACATTTGAGAAGACACTATAAGTGGATGAAATCCAAGAATGACCCCACTAATAAAGAATGAAGTTGAATAGGAGTAATTAATAGTAATAAGTTGTAAAAAAGAAGATTATTAATATTTATCATGGCAGAAAGCACAAAGCACAAAGGGAAGAATGAGTAGTAGTGGAGAAGTGGGAATGAAAATGGGTAGAAAAATATGTTTCTCTTTTTCCATGGACACAATAGTGTGTGTACGATAAGTAGAGAAAGAATGAGGTTGAATAGAGTCACAGATAAATGCATGCATAAAGCATATGCACTGAAAAAGCAGCAAAGAAGGATAACAATAATTGGTAATAGAGAATATCCAGAGAAGAAGGGGTATTGGGGGACCCTGTTTCTAACTGCACATACAAATCCATCTATTATTGTTTTTGTCTACTTCTCAGAGTACAGCAAAATTGGAACAGTGCCTTTGCATTACAACTTGCCCTCCACCTTAGGCTACCCTTCATTTATTTTTTCCTAAAACTATCACCAAACACCACTTTAGAATACTATTATCAAAAACACAAAAGTACTCTAATTTTTTTATTTATTTTAATTTCTCTAATTTTTCATGTGCACATTTTCTCCAACATCATGTGGTACAGGGCCCATGTTCTTTGCAGTTTGGAGGGGAACACCTAAGGTCAAGTTTTGTCCTCTTTTCCTTCTTTTCCGCTTCTTCTAGTGCTTGAATTGAAACCACTTCTCATCTATCTTATCTTCTATTTTTCAACTTGTATAAGTCATCAATTTTATTTTTTTTTTACATTTCATTTTCCTTAGTTTTTTTCTACATTCTTTTATTTCTTTGTCACATAATCTATTACATCTCTCTCTCTCTCTCTCTCTCTCTCTCTCTCTCTCTCTTCACCCATCTCACTCCCCTTTGTGAGATTTGAGCCAAACATTATTAGTAAATAATATCATATTCTCCATTTACCTATACTGCATTATTATTCTGTATTTATGCTCTCACTTGTAGGCAGCATTGGATTAAGTTATTTCAATAATTTTTATTGAATAATTTTATTTTTATTATATAAATTATATTTATAAAATTTTATGTTAAGTTAAAATTAATTGACAAGTAAGTTATGCATAAATATAATATAATTTGTGTTTTTAAAATATTTAAAAATAAATTTACTAGAACTGATATAAAAATCTATATAGTATATAGAAACAATTTAATAGTTGAATCAATAAAAATCAAAATTAAAATAAGTCTAGTTTACTCCAATATAAATCAGTTTCTCCTCATAACATGTATATGATGATATTTATATTAACTTGCTATTATACTTTAGTACTATCCTATTTCTACATTAATATATTATGTATCAATACCACTTGCTAAAGTATTTCACAAATGTGTTTGATGGTTAAACCTTTTTATTCATTATTTTTTAACATAAAAATCTAGCCTAACATTAAAAAATTTAGTTTAAGGTTTCATTTGATTTATATTTTAGTAGAATTAATTTTGACATACTTGATTTTGTTAAAATTAATTTTTAGAAAATTAATTTGTGTTAGAGTATAATATTTTAAAATTAAATAAAAATTGATTATATTTGATTGATAAAGCTAAAATTTTTTACTTCTCCCAAAATCAATTATACTCATTTTGCCCACCTCAATTTTGCAAGAAACATATACACTACTACTATACAAAATTAATTTGCTATAATAGAATGTGATTCAAAATCAATTATGAATTCTATCCAAATAGGAACTAAATAAGTAAATTTTAAAAAACAAAAACAATAATTAAAAATAAACATAAAAATGGGGGCAACAAATTGCCATAACCCATTTAAGCTTAACCCTGATAAGTGAATCAATTTCGAATGAGATAGAGTAGGGCAAAATAAGATTATACGTAAATTTTCATAATTTAATTTAAGCCACAAACCGTATTATTCACACAAATCCATTTTAACACCTTTAATATTTATTTAATGAAAATTCAAAATCTTTAAGAGGTTATAAACAACTCATGCAATTTCAAGAATAGATACCATTAAAATATTGAAGTTTGACAAAACTTAGACCTTCTAAAAAATATGAAAAAACTTTATATATATATATATATATATATATATATACACACCAATATACATTTATTTATATTTAATTATAAATTATTAGATCTATTTTATTTTAAAAAATTATCAATAGTTAAATAAAAAATATAAATAAATAAATGATATTATTTATATTTTAAAAAATCAATCTTCAAATATAATAACAAAGTTTGAATTAAAAGTCTGCACCTATTAGACTATGTTTTAAAGCCTATTAGGTTGTTACCTATTATATATATAGGGACCTTAATCATGTCATTATTGATAAAGGGTACAAGCCTATGAAGGTGAGGCCTTATAGGTACTTTCATTATGTAAGACTACTTCGCACCTATAACACTATGTTTGAAAAACATATAACGTTGTCACCTAACAGGGACCGAATTTGTGTCATTCTTCGATAGAGGGCACAAATCTAATGAAGATGAGACCTTATAGGTGCCTTTATAAAAAGGGAGCAAACTGAGAAAATAATATAGAAAATGTTCAAGGAAGGAATTATCATTCTATAGTGTTAGTGCACTCTTACCACTTGTTTTGATTAAGACAAATATATAGTAATCTAAATTACAATCCAGGGTTTGATTGTTATTACCAAATTTTGATGAAACCCAGATATCCATATTTTTAGAATCGAATTGGATTATGAACTTGACCATTGACCAATCTGATCAAGCTATAGAATTGGTAAAAGTAAGAACTGCATTTTGAATTGGAGAACCGATTGGAACTTCTGAACTACTTGTGAATTGGATTTTTGCAATCAAACTGGTTTCTTTTAATTTTTTTAAAAATGCTAAAATTTCCCACTTGTGGTCCAAACCCTACTCCATGTGTGTGCATAATCCACTAAATTATTTGATTACCTATTTTATATATAAGCATTATTTATACATATAGACACACTTTTTTGGAAGCAACAAATCAAGTTTTACTTTTAAAGTTTACAAAATAGGGCCACAATTGATTCAAACCCAATCTTCTACAAAGTAAAGAAGTCCTTACCACCATTACATATATAATTTTAAAAACATTGCCAAATATATACATACAAAATAACTTCCAAAATACAACAAAGCCATAAATGACTAAGGATGCCATTTAGATTGATAAATGATATGCCCATTCAACATTTCAAGATTTTATGAATCAGATTTTTTAAAGATTATTTAAAAAGTCAATTTTAGTATTCCCATATTTTGTTTAAATCTTTTAATAATATTATTATTGTAGGATTTTAGGACTGAAATATAAAGGAAAACACAATGGATAAGAAAATTAAAAATAAAAAACACTCAACGAATCCATGTATTAGCCATAAGATGTGTTACTTCAAGGATGAGGTAGTTTATCTCCATATATGGTTTACCAATCAAGAGGTCTGTAATTAGGTAGCAATATGCATATATAGTATCTACATAAATGAAACAAATTCCCAATTGAATTTATCTTATAAATTTGAACTCCAAGAGTTCTAGTTTAGGATTTCCAATTAAATTCATCTTATAAAATTTGAATCCAATTTCAATTCATTTCAAGTGTTTAACTTTCTATGTTTCCAATATATTAGCAATTGCAGTATATTGATTTTTATTTTGATAATATGAATAGTGAGTGGTTCCTCCTCCTCAAGTAACACAAATATTACACAGATTTAACATATCCACAACAATTGTTGTTACCACATAATCTAATTCCTTTGCTTAACGCATTTGAACATGATCATGCATCATGTAATCTCACTCAATTAATGGATTTAAAGATGTTCTATACGATGAAAAAAATTAAATATCTTTTGCATGATTTTCAATATAATCCAATAACTATGTTTTTAACCACCATACATATATTATAGGCAATATCTGATAACATGAAACATACAATTTCATGGAATTGTTGTAATTTTAGATCAAAAGATCACATACACTATTATCAAAGAAATTGTGCAAGGATGATTTGACATTCATATAGTTAACAATCGATACAATATTTACTTGATGAATCCGTCCACTGAATCAATTGCTTTAACACATACCTATGTATATATTTATATTTTAAATTTATGACTCGTGAAATATAATCACCAAACTATGCATATATTAGTTTTTATACATTTTTGTTGTCTTAATAAAATAATGCTTAAGTATTAGCTTAGGGATACGTAAATATAACGTTATGATTTCATTCAGTAAGTTTTTATAATCAAGGCATTCATTCATATCATATGACATTGAATTCATTATTACAAGGGTTTTATTACATCCATTTGATTCAAAAAAAAAATTATTCATGTATTAAATAAATAATACGATCTCGTATAATTAACCTATAAAACATACCCAATAATCGTTAACAGTAACGTATTTCTTTACCATTGATGATCAGACACTATTATAGCACCCTTTGTTTACAACCTAAAAATAATAAAATTTAAATTCAAAATATCATATAAATATTTTAATTTTTAATTTTTACTATTAAATTAATTTTAATGACTTACATTATATTACCTTTGAGTATTCACAAAACTAGAACACTACTTAAAGGCACCCAAGCTATTCGACAGGTTAATTTGACTCAATAGTGAGTCTTAGATCATATTGAAACGAATATTGGGGGAAATTTTAGTATTATAAAAAAAAGTATTATCCTGATTTAAGATCTTAGAATAAGGTTTGTTTTAATGGGAGCTAATGTCATATGATCCCATAGGACAGGATTGTGAATCAGAGGTTAATGAATTAGTGGAAGAATGACACATAATTCCAGCTAGCTGGTGCTATAGTTAATCGCGGAAGACTAACCTTTATTTGATTAAATGAAATTAGAAAGAAGCAATTAAAAATAAATTAAGAATTAAATTTATTTGTTTATTTAGATGAAATTAAAATGAAGGATTTTTTTTAAAGTAGATTTTACATTTAAAAAAATCCCCCAAAAATTGAGAAAATGGAAAAGGATTTGTTGAGTTTCTTTTTTTAAATTTTAAATATAAAAATATTAAAAATTTAAAACAAATTTTTATAATAAAATTAATTTTTTTATTAAATTTAATTTTTATAATTTTTATATATTTTTTATGTATAATTCACTTTTTTTATTTTTCTATTAATTTAAATAAGTATAGAATTTTTTTTACTTATTCTATTTTTATATGTAAAGAACATATCTTTTTCATCATATTTTTACTTTATTTTTTATTTTATTTAATTTTTCTTATTTCATCCACATCATTTAACCAAAACTTAAAGATTTTTTTTGGATGCATGAATTTTGGAAGGAGAAAATTACATACTATTTAGTTGCAAAAAAAAAAAAAAGTTTTTTAAAGTTATCTTACTTGATTAAAATTTTCAGATGGGAAGAAATTGGAGGAAGCATAAATTTTTTCTAACTTAATTTTGGTTTCATTTCAAAAGTGTGGGAGTTTGGAGAAAAATATTTCTTAAAACTGAAATATCCTTCAAAACTTGGAATGATATTTTAAGAGTAAGGATAATAAAAAAGTTTATTTTAATTCTTTTGTATCCTTCTAATTAAAAGTAAGAAGAACTTATTTTTCATTTGAATCAAATAGTATGTTAGGAGGAAGAAAAAGAAAATTTGTTTTATTTGGATTGAATGAAATGATGGAGGAAAGAAAAATACTAAGTTACTTACTAAATAAAATCCTTCCTAAAATGGAGAGTAAAGGAAAGGAAATGTATATGGGATTTTTAAATTTTTTTTATGTTACATAATATAAACAAATATTAAATTATTTAAAAATATAATATTTTCAATTTTTTATTAAATTAAATTTTTATAATTTTGTTATACAATTCACTTTTTTATTTATTTAAATAAATGAAGATAATTTTTTATTTTTTTATCTGTTCAAATAATGTATAATTTTTTTATCATATTTTTATTCTATTTTTGATTTTTTAATTTTTTCTTTCATCCTTGTAGGAGTTCAAGAATGCCCATAATAACTAACCTACATTGGTGAAATTCATGTGGGATTTCAAGAAAAATGCTACTCTATTTTTATTTATAAAATTCTTCTATCTAAACTATAAAAGTTAAAAAATATATAATAACATTAATTATTTATAATTTTTAAAAATTTATTACAACATTCTAAAGTTGGCTTCACCCTTTATTAAATCCATCAGTTAATAACGATGAAAGCGTTTATATTTTTTAAGATGTCAATCGTTTTCGATGTTTATAAAAGTATTTTTGATATTTTCAGTATATTATTGGTGTTGATAGTTTTATTTTATTTTATTTTAATTTTATAATATTAAATTTTATCAGGATAATATTAAAGTTAAACTTTTGATCTTATTTTTTAATTTAATCATAACTGTAAGAGATTCTTGTTGAGATGTTGATTATGATAATATTTATTATTTTACTGATTATTTAAAGGTAGATATGTTTGTTAATCAAGAGAATTTTATTTTATTTTATAAATAAATTAACATTATTTTTAATATTTAAAAATTATTAGTATAAAATTAAATTATTTATTTACAATATTTTTTGAAAAAAAATATACTAATTTTTCAGTTAAAATAAATATTTCTCAAGTTGAACACACAACAATATTTGTTCTGACCCTCTCCTTTCATATATTTATAATTGGTTGTTATCAAACATCATAAATATTTCTCATATTCGTTTCCAATATATTTTTTTTATTTCTTCATATATAAAAAAACTAGCCATTTTAAACCAATCGTAATTAATAACTGGCCATTTTAAAAAAAATAAAAAATGTATATATACATATATGTGGCCTCATTTATCTTCTTATAATTTGTGTTGTCTGGTTCAGCAAGCGTTGCTACCTTACCAGCATTTATGTTGATATATGTTGCATGTTGTGTCCTTTTCCTCCTTATATTTTGTTTTTCCTTTTACCTTGTACCGATAAAAAAGGGGTAAATTATTTGCTAGTGTTATGCTATATATAAAATAGTTTTTAAAAATTACTTTTAAATATCAAATAACGTAAATGATATAACAAGTAGTATTTTTTTTCTGTTTTTCAATAGTGTTATGTCATGTTGGAATTTTAATTAGATTTATTTTTTTAAGATTTTTTTTATAGAATATTTTAACATTTTAAAGAATTTAAAATATTTAAAAATATAAATACTTTCAATTTAAATATTTTTATTTTAAAATATTTTGTTTAAATAAAGAAATTTTAATTTATTATATTTAAAATTTTTTATTTTAATAATGGAATTTAAATTTATTAAAATTTAAATTTTTATTTAGCTTAAATAATTTAATTTTCACTATATACAAAATTTTATGTTTAAATATTTATAGGTTTATTTTAATTTTTTTTTACTTTTTTGTTAAAAATATTTTAAATATATAAATATTTTTATTATATAATATATTTAATCAGAATAATAACCTAACAAATATACATAATTAAAATGATAAAAATATATAATTGTATTATTTGATATTAATATTATGTTTAGATATAAGAGATAAAAGATAAAGATGTAAAAGATAAAAAAAATGAAAGATAAAATAATACAGATATAAAATAATAAAAAAATATATAAAAAAATTTAAAATTTCATCTATTTTAAAAGAATTTAAAATTCTTTCATTTTAGTTGGTTAAAATATTTTTTAAAAGTTTCTAAAAATTTAAAATTCTATCGAAATAAAATATTTTAATTATTAAAATTTTAAATTCTTTGAAGCATTATTTTTTCTCTTTTGCAATACTTCATACAAACATGAAATAATATTTAAAGGTTATTTTATATCTTTAATAATAATAAAAGTTGAATCAGATAGACCTCTATCGTTTAAAAAGTCAAAGCTTTTCTCATACTTATTTCCTCTATTTATTAAAATTAACTTTTTTTAAGAAAAGTTTAGATGAATTGAATTATGAAAATTTTAAATTTTAATAAATATTTACAAAAGTTCTTACAGATTATTCATGACAAGGTTCTTACATTGACGCCTATTACATGGATCAAGTAGGGTTTTTTTAAAATTGAACTTTTAAGAACGTATAAATTAGAGGAGAGAAAATTCTGCCGGAAAAGGAAGAGAAAGAAGGTTGTGTTAGTTGTAATGGAAACATATTTTATTCACCTCCTCAAAATCTAATGTTCCTGATAAGTTTAAATATGTTTTTGGGTCATTATATTATCACATTTTTTTTAGTTCCTCTCTAAACTCTTTATAAGGTTATAATATTGTTTTTTTTTAATTATTATTTTTAATTTCTAATGAGCATTAAATAATAATATAATTAATGAAAATGATGATATTATCAATTATTTATATAACTACATTAATAAGAGGGGACAAAATACTTACGTCGCATAATATAAAGATTAAAACCATAAAAAATAGAACAGATTAAAATAAAAAATTTCATAAAAATGTATGATGAAAGACATGTTTATGCTTTTGTTTTATTACTTTACCTTTATTAATAAAATTTGTTAATTTTAAAATAGTTTTTGTTAGTATAACCTTTATCTAACAAAAATTAAATTACTAATATAAACCTTAAAATTTATATTAACAGAAAATAGTTATATAAATATTAAATATATATTAATATTGTTTATTAACAAAATTATTTTTATTATATTATATCCTATTATTAGTATAAACTTTTAATATCTATAATAAAAATTTAATTTTGATAAAAACGTTATATTAACAAAGATTAATTTAACATTAAGTTGGTAGTAAAATATAGTTTTTTTTAGTGTAAATTCAATTTGCCATGTTCAAAGACTTGTGTTTTATTTTAGTACAGTGTTTATTTTTGGAGTGTTCTTAGTACACTGTGTTTTTTTATGGAGTGTTCTTAGTACAGAGTTTGGTGGGCATATTCTTGGCCTTGCACGGGCTTTAGATATTTACGGTACAAAATATCTTTGGTAGATTGTGAAGAAAAAAGGACATTTGACTTAGTTTTCATGACAGATGTGTATGTTCCCTCTGAGATGCAACTTCTTTCACTTTTTTCATATAACCACACACACAAAAAAAAAAAAAACAAAGACCATTAATTTCTTTATATATTGTTTAAGGAAATAATCCTCCCATAATAACTTTTCCCCCCAAACAATGCTTTTGAATGGTATTTGGGAATCATGGTTAAATGTATTTCTATATGGTGAGATATCTATATATTTATATATATACTAAATTTATTGGTTATAATTTTTTATTTTTTTAAAATATAAAAAATTCAATGATCATAAAAAGATGAATATAAATATAATATTCTATATAGATGTATGACAATAATGTTTATTGTAAATATAATTAATCACATGTAAATTTAAAATTTCAATAGTTAAACATCCTTCCATTTTAACAATCTAAATTAGGCTTATTGTAATTTAATTTTCTTTTGGTAAATAGTTAATTGTAAATTTAGATATTATATTAATCATATTATTATTTTGTTTACGATGATGACTTATATATTTAAATTAAAATAAAATTGATAAATTTCCATGTTACTCTTATTTTAGTTGGAATCGAATCATTATATGGAATATAATTCCAAGTAATGTACATAAGAAGCTTATTTATTCAACAAGAAATTAAACCGTTGAGAAGAAGACACGTGTCTTGCATTTACCTTTCCATAAGCATAATAATCCTCCAATGGTATCATTTATTTAAGTGCCACTTTTCACACATTCAAAAAAGCCACGAAGGGTATAACCAAAAAGAAAAAGGCATAAAAGGTACGAAATTGAGGGCACCCCATATGGCATGCTATACCGAATAAACCAAAAGAATTCAACAAAAGAAGAAACCATCAAGGTAAAAGAATCACCCAACATGTTTGATGTGAATTTTCTACTCTATTCCCAAAAAGAATTGACTTAATATGGTAATGCTCCATTCCCTCTATATTATGTCTTGTCACACACCAAACCATGATTCTAGATTCCATTTATTTTAAAGTTAAAAAATTAATTTTTAATTTTTTAATATAAAAATATATATATTTATTTAGATTAACTTATATATATTTTAAAATTATTCAATATTTTAAAATTAGTTTTATGAAAATCAACTTTAATTAACTTTAAATCCAACAACCACAACTTAAAATGAGTGAGTGGACAAAAACCTTTATCCTCTTCACATTGAAAGAGTCAATGGATGAGCTTGTGGGCAGTGTGGCCACTTCTCATGCATTTTTTTTTTACCATAACAAGTGTTGACCTTTTTCCATATGGGCAAAAGCAAATACTTTTTGAGTGTCAAAAGTCAAACCCTCAAACATGTATTTGTAGTTTTGATCATTAATTTATTATTAATTCTTTAATTCCAAAAGATACTTCCTTCTCCTTTATTTTTGTCTGGTATTCTCTGCTTCTTTTTTGTTAGTGAGACTTCATATATATCTAAAAGAAACATTTAACTAACAACACTATAGCCTTGGAATTTTGTTGAGTTTTTATTTTTTATTTTTTATTAGCTAGCTTGAAATTTTGTTTAGTTAATTATTGCAACGTTTTTGTTTTTGTGAAAACCCTATCTTTATGTTACCTTTGCCTAATTCGTGAGAAATCTTACTCATAAAATTATATATATTTTTATTTTTCTCAATCATCATAATTATCTCATAGTTTTTCTCTTTTCTTTTTAGTTATCTGTAATTTATTTGTATGAGTTGTTGAATATATGTATTGATTGTATGAGTATAATATTTCATTGCGGTGTATAACTATGTGTGACGTAGATCTCACCAAGGCATGTCTTATAGTTGTGCTTAGGCTTTAGATTTTTACGCACTCATAGGTCAAGATATTTTTTTTTTGTTACATACCATTACCAGAAAGGTGGTTATTGTGTGTCAATGAGCATATGATAAAAAGAAAAAAAAGTTTTATCAATTATATAAAAAAAGAAGTCATTTATTGTTTACCTTATTAAGTAAATTAAATCATTTAATAAGACGTATTTCATATTTTTCTTATTGCGTATCCATGGGCATATAAAATAAAATCCCTTATTATAATACTGAAAATATGGATAAAATAAAATATCATAATAACTCATTTAATTGGTAGTATTTTCTAGCTCTAAAAATGCTTGTAATTTTTTTTAAGAAACATGCTTATAGCGTGTTTGAATTAATTTATTTTATATCAGAAAAACCGTTTTATATATAAAAAATATCCTTGAATTAGTAACTGATATATTTCTAAAATTACTTATTTTAATTATTTAAAAAATTTATAAAAATAATTTATATAAAATAAAATTATTTCAAACATGCACTAAATTTTCTAAAAAATATATTTTTTAATAAACAAAATAAGGCAATCTAAACATGTAAATTATATACATGTTGCATGCATTCTTCCTGTCTTCCATTTATTTCGTGCATCCAACACGGATTTGATTTGCTATTTGGCTTTGTCTATGAACACTTGACGAAGGAGAGCATCCATGATTTTAACGGTGTACCATTTGTCGTTTTAAATCACAAGACACGATGAATGTCTACCACCTCTACAATACCACCAATATCATATATATACCTTCATCTTAATTAGCAATCTATAACTCTTATAATTTTATTCTTCAAAGGGTACTTTTAATATCATGGATAATGGATCTTGCAAGCATATTATCAATATTGTAAAAATTTTATAGAGTAATTATATAATCAATTAAATATATTTAAAGTGATGGTAATATTCATTTAATCAACTAACTTTTTATAATTGAATTAAATTTAAATTTAAAATTTAAAAATAATGTTAAAATTTATTTTAAATTTATTATTAGATTACTAGTAACTATTTAACCTTGCAAATTTTATATTTTAAATATTTAAATATAAAAAGGATATATTATTAGAGATGACCAACTAAATATGTATAAAGTAAATATAATTTCTATCTCATTAACTAACTTATGAAATTGAATTAGGTTTGAATTTAATTTTTAAAAAATATTTATTTTAATTTTAAATACAATGATTTAGTAGAATAAGACAAAATTATAAATAAAATAAATATTTATTTAATTAATAAACTTGATCACATCATAAAAATACATTAGAATAAACTATACAAAGAATTGTTTTATTGAAAAATAAGTTTAGGATGGGACTAATTACATAGAAAGTATATGTATAAGCTTGTTGTAAATTCTTATCTGAAAACTAAGTTAGCTACGGTTATGACATATGAGTGTGACATGCATGTTAGTGTAGGCATGGAAGTATGCCGTGCTGACCAAAAGAACCTAAAAAATGAATAAATTATTCAAGTAAAGGACGAAAGAAGAAAATCAGAGGAGAAAGAAAAATAGGTTGTTGTTTGTACAATCACTATTCAACTTTGAAAAGATGCCAATCGTGTGGTATTGTATTTGTATAGCAATATATAGTAGTCACATATATATGACAGAACTACACAAAGATGAATTGTAGCAGTGCCGTATTAACTTTAATTCTTTTCCAAAAAGGAGGGTCCCCTTTCACTTTACTTGCACGGGTGCGGTGTTGCTGGACCATTTTCTCTTCTTCCTTCTTACATCCATTAAAGCCATGACACATAGAAAGCTATATGAGAATGTAACTTTGAGAGGGAATTGCATTGGTACCGTTTATAGGGAACAGGACTTTTCATTTCATTTATTTGTCTTCTAAGGATAGGACCCTTAATTATATATATATATACAATTTCATCATGCTTTAGTTCACACCCATTTAGGGTTTTTGAATTGCAGCATTTTATATATACCCTATTGTTAAAAAACAACTATGTGGTTGTGGTTCAAAATGAGCAAAATGAGATCCTCCTCCATCCATTGATTTTGGCATGTGTTAATAAATTAAATATTCAATCATTATTATTTTAAAATAAAGGACAACAACTTGGTTGTTGTTGATTAGTGTTATTTTTTTAACACACTTTGTGTATTGAGTTTTGTTTTGTTTTAATTTTAATATTAGTTTTCTTTGTAAAGCAATATCTAGGTGTTAATATAATTGAAGCAAACAAAACTGAAATTCAAAGCCGTGATGGTAACCGATCGTGATATAGAAATATAGATGAGACCCGCACTTGAGCCACTACCTTATAGGGTAGAGTGAAAGGAGAGAGATCAAAGAGAAAGACTCATGCTATATATTAATATTATTTATCAAGAAATAAAGGATTGG
This sequence comes from Canavalia gladiata, assembly GCA_037954105.1. Lineage (NCBI taxonomy): Eukaryota > Viridiplantae > Streptophyta > Magnoliopsida > Fabales > Fabaceae > Canavalia > Canavalia gladiata. Next base: position 37,403,936 of record CM075664.1, on the reverse strand, counting down.
AAAATATAGTGTACGCAGATTTTGTGCAAAACACGTGGATATATATTAAAATTAATAATGTGGGGTGGCTGAGTTTTAAAACATTCATGATTATGTTGCTGGTATCTTCGTTTTAATTGAAGTGAAAGTAAAGCAAAGAGAAGATGCCAATTAATATTATTAGTGGTGGGTTTGAAATTTCTTTACTTTGTAACCTATAAATGGCTTTTGATCTATTTCCATTTGTTGTTATAGTTTGACTATCTAGTTGTAGGATTATTGGATGGCCACCTTTCGAAGCATACACACAAATTCATGATTCAATTCATATTGAACTGTCGACTAATTAACAATTAGTGGGAGAAAGAAAAAGTGAGGAAAAAGAAACCCAAGAAAGCTTATAAGCACCAATAGATATTAAAAACCAATTCATATGTCCAAAACAAAACAATAGATAAAAATCTACTAAGAAAGATAGGTTATAACCCCACTAGCTGCGTCATTGCCCCAAGAACAAAGAAGAATTATTAGGGTCCAATAAAAAAAGTTAAATAAAAAATATAAGAAAAACAACCATTTTGATCTTTGAATAATTTCAAATCAGTTATATTAATTTTTTTAAAATTATTATTTTTGTTTTTTAATAATAAAAATGTTGATTAATTAAGTCCTTTTTAAAAACTAAATTAATATTAAAAAACTACATTGGACAAGTTGTATACATTTTGAAAATAAAAATAATAAGTTCTATGCTTTAATTAGAATCTAATATAACCAATTTCAAATGGTTCAAGTATCAAAAATGATTTACTCTGAGAGATAGATAGCTATAGCTAGGTCAGCCATCATTAATATTTTTAGTGAGTGGGGTTATCAAAGACCAGACCAATATGGAAATTTCTATGAGTAATTCACTTCAAATTTCAGATATAGGTATGAATATGATGCCCTTTGAAGCTTGGCAGTCAAACTAGTAATGCTTATATGTTCAAAAACGCTAACGAGAATAGTGACATTGTGACAAGTGACACAAAATATAAATTGAATTGAATTACCTCTTAGTCAACACTATGACATGGAATTGGCTTTTGGTCTTGTCCTCTTGTGTTTGAGAATCACACACGCCTAGCAATTCATCATACGCAAGTACAACCATTGCCATGCTACCAACTTATTAATTCCCATTGGCATTGTAACAAAATTATGATCACAATTCTAGTTTGAATGGTAAAGAGTCAAGAAGCTAAGATTCTATGCTAAGAGTTCTATAACAAGAAGTGAAACATTTTGAATTGGATTTTGATTGAGTTGTGTGGTTCATACATAATATATGTACTATAATGTATTGATCCTAACAATGAGAAATACGGAAGCATATACATTGCTATGGTCATTCACATTATGTCCATAGTGCGTATCAAAGAGTCTAACTTTGTGTCTTTGAAGCCAAGATAACGTTCAACACATTAAATCTCTTACATTTCTTTGCTCAAATGCTAACTATTAGCTTTAGACTGCGTGAGAGGTTAAACTAATTTACTAATTAATTGGTTACAAGAAGAACCATAGGCCACCCACTCTAAATTTAAAATAAAAAAAAACTTAAAAGTGAATATTTATTAAATATTAAAAAGTTTAATTGTGGGTACGATATCTTTTTAAACATTTGATCTTTGGACCAATTCCACTTGGTCCATATATTTTGATCTCTGAAATCATAATGGGCTCGTAAAAGCTATTAGCTTGTAAACTCCACACACTATGGGTTATACATGTTGGTCATATTTTAATGGCATATTAAAACTAAGTGTTAATTACCTTTTGCCGTCCTAGTTCCTATTCCATTAATTTCTTCTTTAAATTTTTTTCCTTAAAACACTTCTATATATCATTAGGGGTGAGATTGTTTGGTAAGATATAGAGTAGCTTTTCAAGTTAGCTCCTAGCTTATTTGACTTGCTTAAACACTAGTTCCATCAAAGTGAATAAGTTTGGTAAATGTAACTTATTTTAAGAATTTATTGCATTTTAAATTCGAAGCTAGTATTTTTGAAATGTTAAATAAAATAATGTTTGAATTTATAAATTTTTGATTTATTGCTTTTCTTTCAATTTTTTCTTGAATATTTTGTCATAATTTCTTTTTTACTTATTTTTTCATTAACCCTTACACACTTTCAAAGAAAATTTATATCATGTTTTATAAAATAAAATCATTAAAATATAATATAAATATATTTATATTATATTATATTATTTCATTTATTAAAAATCCTTAAAATGGAAAAAATTAAAAAATATATACTGTCCTAATTTTCAAGAGGATAAATTATTTCAAAGATATTAAATTTTGAAATGTGATAATATTTAAAAGTAAATATAGTTTAAAAAATATAAGTTATGTTTAACTAATTAATATTTTATTATTTTACACTAGTCAACTCCTTTAAAAAATTAATTTTATTAAATATTTTTAATTTAATTAAATAATTTTTTAACTTTTAAATAATTTATCCGATAATTTTATCAAATATAAATAACTTTGCATGCATGATTAGCGAGGCTACTATGACATCAAGGATTAAAATAATTTTTTATTAGTTGCAATTATTTAGATAAATAAAATAATATGTTTTTATTTTATTAAAAAAGAAGGAATAAAATTATTTTAAGATTAATTTATATTAAAAATTATTTTATTTATTATTTTTTTAAATAATTAAATTTTATCAATTCAACCATTAAATTAATATATTTTATGGTATAAATCAGATTTATAAAGTTTCATAAAATTTAAAATAGATTTAATATTTTATTATATAAATTTATTTAAATAGCTAATATACATATTCTAATATATGTAAATTTAAATTTATTTAATAAAATATTAAATATTTTTTAAATTTTATAAACATAATCAATATAATAAAATCTATTAATTTAACAATTGAATTAACAAAATTTAACAGTTTAAAAAATATTGATTAGAATAATTTTTAACACGAGATACTTATAAAGTAATTTGATTTTTTTTATTTAAAATATAACTTTTAAAAATTTTATTTATTCTAAATTTTTTAATTTCATATCTATAATTATTATTAGATTATATTTCAATAATATTAGATGTAGTTTTCATTGATTTTTGTACATATCTAAACCATCAATTAGATGTGTATTAAATGGATTTCTATAAGAGATTGACTTAATCTCAATGATTAAGTTTAGAGGATCTAGTACATCTGTTAATTTTCTTATTTTATCATTGGAGTTTGACTTTCAATCTTGCTTCAATGGAGAAGGGAGAAAAGATAAGTATATATAAAAGTCATTTTAAAGTGTAAGTCAAATGATAGATTTAACATGAAAGTTTGAATATATATCAAAGAGTGAGTACATATCTAAAATTTTGCTTTGCTTAATCCTTACAAGGTTGTTCCCAACAATGTTTACTTTTGCAAGAGGAGACAAGTGTTAGCGTGGGATGCATACAACGGCTTGAATATTGTGAGATTAGGCTTGTTTTTAGCATCAAAAGTGATCTCTTAGAACGTAGAATAAAGACACTTATCTTGCTTTTTCCAACTAATAGTAATATTCGGATGAACCCTTTGAAGATTCATTTAGAAAGGTGAAGCAAGTTTTTCCTACAATTAAAAATTTAAAGATAGTAATCTCTAAAAAATAAGTGTTTATTAATTTGCAAACAAATGTCATCTTAATATTGATTATAACCTTTGAAAGAGACACTAACATTATATTGTGTATTTGTTACCTATCTCTAATGTTCTTATTTGATTCTTTTCAATTGCATCATTTAACTATTATACTTTGGCTAGTAATAAACCAAATTGTTAAGGGAACAAAAAGGCCCAACTTATTTTCAAGTTCAACAATATTATTGGTGAATCTTGAAATTTTAAGAGTGAGTTTTGGTTATAAATCTTCTAAATAAGCTTAGGAACATATTACATTTTCCTTTAGTCTATCAAAAAATTTAAACTATATTTTCAATGCTTTATAATCCTTCTACTAGGTATGCTTCTAAATAAAGAATAGAAAGGACAATTTCACATTTGTCTATAAAAGTCCTTTTATTGAGTTAGACATTTATCATCCTTTCACTAAGTTTAAGATTACCATCCTCCATAATTTAGAAGTGAAACCATTACGGTTTCATGTTAATTGTTTGGCCTTGACTTGTGTTTTTTAGTTAATATGTTGCTTTTTTAGCCTCTCTTATACCATTTATATTTTATTTTGTATGTTTAAGGTGTACTAACTAAAAAGGATTAATGTGTCTCAAAATGTCCTATCCATTACAATCCAATATCCTAAATGCTTATATTGATTGATGATCTATGACGTAGCTTAAAAATCTATATTTATTGACAATTTAGAATGTATCCTAAAAGAAGTATTTATTACAGTCCAGGATGTAACTCTAAAATTTATATCCATTAATAATTTTATATATCATATCATAGTCATACTGTAGTTCAATGAGGGATTCATACACCTATGCAAGTACCCTTTGAAACTTCAACGAGTATTCCTTTATTATTAGTTGGTGAAATCTATAGGCAAGATGTGAAATAAGGGCTAGAAACTTGTGATCTGTGTTAATGAGCATGCTATGCATCTCAAAAAAATTTTACGATTGATTAATTTCTAATAAAATGTTTTTTTTTTTTATGTATCATTCAAAACATCCACCAATAAGTAGTATCCTTTAATCTCCAATATAATTAACTTACCTGCAATATGTTTGTCTATGTTGTTCGTAGGATTTGGTTTCAATTAATTATGAAAAAATATAACAAAAATGTAACTTTCCAATTTAAGTATTGAACAAGACTACATAATAGACTATTTCAAATATAAAGATAATATATATATATATATATATATATATATATAATTAATCATTATTATTATTAAGATTTTCTTCTTATTTTTACTTTTGCCATATAATATCTATGGTAAAAAATAAATATTTTAAAATTTAAAATAAATTATTATTTAAAATATAATTATGAATTACTGATTATCTGTTTAAATTATGAAAATTAAACCTTCAATTATATATTTTATAATCACTTTTTTATTATCAGTTTTAATTTTTATTTTTTTTAAATATGATTATATATATTAAATTTAATTAAATATCAATTTTAAATATTTATTTAATTTTTTTTGGATTTCAAAATTTAAATTAAAAATTAAAATCGATTTAATCAAACATTTTAAATAATATTTAATTATATTTATAAATAAATTAAATTTTTAAAAATTCTCACTCTTATATAAAAAAGATTTCTCTTTCTATTTTAAAATTATTCAATATACTAAAAAGTTATTAATAATGTTCAATTTCTTAATTTATATTTTTTTTAATTTTATTTTTTATGTTATTACAGACGAAATTGTTAGAATCTTAAAAAATCATCTAATAAACATACAAATCTTTGAGAATCTTAGTTTATAATAGTTTTCTAACAATATTTTCACTTAAAAAATAACTCTTCTCCTAGATAGTTTTGACTCTTTTAAAATTAATGCAATATAATATTTTATATAAACATAATTATTTTTAAAATATTTGAATGTTTAATAACAACTTAATCACCAAATTTTGAAAAAAAATATTATCTTTTTAATTTTTCATTGTGATACATGTTGACTGAATAAAATATATCTAATTCTTTTAGTTTTTAATCACTATATATTTCCATCAATATCATATAACCTAATTTGTTTAACACACTTTTATAAATCTCTTTCTAATTCACTCTTCCATTAAGACAATCTTTTCCTCCAAACCTGCCTCTAACAACGATTCTTATTTTCCCATTTCTCATGTTTCTTTATTATTACTAGCTTATTTTATATTAAACTATATGGCCTAAGAAATCTGTATGCCAAGTATTTTCTTCCAGTTATACCTTCCAAAAATATTATATCTTCCATTCCTTACTATTTTATATAAATTTGAATTTAATCATTCCTTTTTGTCATATTTACCTTATATATGCTACATAAATCTCTCTAACCTTGTGAATATTTTTTATTCTCTTAAACTGGTAAAATAGTGCATGAGTAGAAAAGGTTGGTTGAGTACAAATGTACTTACTCTAATATAATCATGAAAATGTAGTTAAATATCAAAATCTGTTCCAAACTTTAGTTTTCACTCAATTTGCATTCCAAAGTCTCATATTTACTTTTACCGTAAAAATAAGAAAAATAAGTGGGATATAATAACTTAGCTAAAAAAATTATAAAAACTCATCTAAAATCATATAAATAAATTGATAGAATTAGTCGTTTATTAGTATTTATATACGCTTACAAGTCAATTATATCATCATAAGAATCTCTATTATTGAGGTATTTAAATTAAACTCAAATAGAACATACATCATGATTTCTATGAAAATGTAGATGGAGATAATCATGGCGAAACTTTCTAGTTTTGATGAATTTTTCATGGTATTTTTTTTAATTATTATTAAGTTCAGGTAGATCGTTAACAAGTTGGCATTGATTCTCAGCTTAAAGAATTTATTACTCCAACTTTATATGTTGTCTTAGCATTACATAAAGTCCAATATTTCTTTTATCAGAAAAAGTCTTTATAATATTCTATTTTCATTGAAGCATTTAACTTTGGATTAACTGCTCTAATTAAGAATGAAGTAAAATGATTCATCTAAAGATGGTTGATTTTAAACAACATATTTAATGTACACTAAAAATTCAATAAATTTTGTAAAGATTTATTAGCATCATTAACTTCTAATAATAATTATATTGGTAATGAAAATGAGTTTCTTTCATTCCTATAAAAAAATCTAATTGTATATTTTTAAATTTGTACAAAAGATTAACGTCATCATAATGACTAAATTTAAAAGATTTAATTTATTAATTTTTTTCTTATGTTGCCATTGTTATTTTGAGTTCTAGTCTCTTTATCATCAAACTTAATTATATAAAAAGATAAGTGTGTCGGAAAATTACTTCAATGTTAAAATTAAAAAAAATATATTCTAACACTAAAATTTAAAATTTTAACATAAAAAAATAAAAAATAAATACATGGTTAAAAATATTGATTAGTGCCTTCTTATATAATTATGCACAATGTTCAACGTTTTGTAAACAAAAATTTTTACAATAAAACATATAAAATGGTTTAATAATTAGAACACTTTATCTATCCTTAGCAATATAAAAGGGTAAATAAAACCATCATTTTGATACTATCAATCTAATTATATTCTATTTTAAAACTCTATAATCCAACACTTAACATTTATATATTTAACTAACCTAAATAATAAATAAGTAATATTATTTAACCTTTCCCATCACACATTTTTTTATCATTGACATAAAATATACAATTTATGTTTAATTTATCACTTTTTCATAAAATATTTAATTTGTCGTATCGATTTATGCACTTACTAAATAGATTCTTTTATGTATGTTAGCTTAACACTCTTGAGCAAACTAATATGTGGCCCCGTGGTTTTTACATTTTTACAAATTTATTATAAAATAAGCATTTAAATTGAAAAGAATTATAAAAAATGTAGCACTTAACACATGTAATTATGAAGAAAGTGCCTGGTTTATAAAAATTTAATTATAATATTAAAAATTACTAATAAAAAAAATCTAAAGAGAAAAAAGAAGGAGATCAAATTATTTTATATTTTCACTTTTATTGTATTTTAATTTAATGATTATGATTAATTATCAATAATTTTTAATATATCTTTAAGAGTATATATAAGATAAAAAATTAATAAGTAGAATATTTTATTAAAAAATATAATATTTAATATTATTAATATATTAAAATTTATAATTTTTAATAAAAACTTATTATATAAATTTTTATTATGTTCCTTACACACATTTAAAAAATTGAATCACTAATTACTTACTTTGCAATTTTCTTCTTAGTTTCTTTCGATTATGACTCTAACATTCACGATTATAAGAAAAAAAAATTAAAGTATGGAATTATAATTTTAAGTTAAATTTTAATTTATTTTTTCAATAAAAACTGAAATTTTTTTAGCCATAAACCATAATCAATTAAATTTATTGGAGGTAGTGGAAAAAGAGACTAACTGCCACATGGCATCACAAGAGTACTTCTCCTATTGCTACATTTTAACATCCCTACCTTTTTTCTTAAACATTTTTTTTAACCATTACATGGAGGATTAGTCACTTATTTTAAGAATACATATGTTTGTCGTGTTGAGAAGTTAAAACACACATGGAATAGCATAGTAAAAAACTTAGTTATAGTACCCTTATTTTACACAGATTGTTTGAACAATTCTTAAAAGATGTTTAATATGTGGATTATGTAATAAAAAATTATGGTTTAAAGGATAAAAGATAAATTTATACTACAGTCATATATTGAACTTAATTTCTACACTGTTTTTATAAAAATAATTAAATAAATTTATTAATCGTAGTCTATTTTGTTATAGATATTGCAAAATATAAAATTTTTAACAATATTTATTTCAAGTATTTTGATATTTTCATATATTAACAAATACAAAATAATAGTCGTGATAAGCATAGATTTCATAAATAATTATCTCTCACTTTTATCTCATTAAGACTTCTTATATGTTCAATTAAGTGATCTTTGTCATATTTTATGAGTTTGGGTTCATATGAAGTTTAATTGAATTTCTTTGCTTATCCGATTAAAATGACACTATTATAGTATTTTGAGCATAATAGGAGTTGTAGACATCCAAAAATCATGAAATCTGTCTTGAATGAAAGCTTAAAGAAGTGTCCATAGTTACAAAGCAAGAGCAGATTCTAAATGGGATGTTTAGGACTCCGAAATTATCTCAAAAGATGAGATAGTGTTGCTGACGTGAAATTTGAACAGTGTGCAAAGATCCGGCCATATCTTGAGATATAGAAGTCATATTGAGATGAAATCAACTTTGTTGGACAGCTAAGATCCAGGGCTACAACTTTTGTTCAGAAGTCAAGCTCTAATTCGGACATGTGAACATCCGAAATTGCGGTGCAAGAAAGTCAAAATTGTTGTGCTCATTGGTGGCAAAAATTCAAGTGTTTTTCAATTTCAACAAAGCCCATGTGAAAGCAAGAAAAGGGTAGAAAAGTAATATCCTAGTTGGTGACTTTCTGAAGATGATGCCTCAAAAATCCTCTATAAATAGAAGGGTTTGCAAGAGGAGACACACACCATTTTGGAGATTAACTCCAATACCATTTTCTTTCTTTCTTTCTCTCTTTCTTTCTTTCTTGTTAGTTTTGCCTCCTTCATGGAAGACTTATGTTTTCTTTCTTGTTAGTTTGCCTCCTACATGGAAGGCTTATGTTTTCTTTATTGTTAGTTGCCTCCTACATGGAAGGCTTAGGATTTATTTGTTGTTAGTTTGCCTCTTTCTTTGTTGTTAGTTTGCCTCCTTTATGGAAGGCTAGGTTTGTAGTTTCAATTCAAGGATTCAAGCTATTTTCATTTTAACTTTGAGGTCTTGATCTTTATTTACATGCTTATTGAGTGATTTCTATTCTACTTTACTATATTCTTCAATTTTATTCTTTTAATCAAAGTTTGATCGGTTGACGTATTTTGATTAATGTATAATTGATTTATAATTGGTTTTTGATTGGTAAATCATTTTCCAAAAGTTTGAAGAGTAGAAATTAAGTAATTGAATTGAAGGTTTTCATTTTATTACTTGCTTCAACTGAATTCTGATTGTGAAATTGGTTTAGATAAAAGATTAAGTGGTTACTAAATCTTGTTGATCATAATCAATTAAATTCTGAGAGGTTTCTCAGTAGAGAATTCAAGGATCATTCTAGGGGTTCCAGATGATCCTAGGTTGATAAACACAATGCATGATTTTAGTGATCAATGATTAGTTAAGAAAATAGCCTCTGAATTCCTTGAGTTGATAATTGTTAAGTCAAATTAATTTCATTCTGTATTTTGTATTTAGCATTTGATATCACATCTTTACAAAAACCCCTTTGTTCTAATTTTCTCCTTATTTGCTTAAGAATCTGAAATGGTCTTTGGGAGATGACCTAGGTTGCACCTTATACTATACCAATAGTTTGGAGGAAATCTGGAAATTATTTTTGCACGTTTGCGATGAGCGTGTCAAAATTTGGCGCCGTTGCCGGGGACCATTTTAATTTCCTAGGCTCATTTAGGAGTTTGTATAAAAATTTTAATCTTTCTAACAATTGTTTTTACTTTAGGTATATCATTCTTGGATTTTCTGTATGAATTCACCTTTTTGTGTATGACCCGATCCAATCCTGAAAATTTATATGCATATGATCCTGAGATTGATAGAACATTCCACCATTTGAAAAGAGCACATAGAAGGCATTCATCCAGTAATAACCAAGAAAGTAACAGTAGTGATTTTTCATCTTTAAATTTTGATAGTTTTAAATATTTTGCTAAGAACATGGCTGATAGAACCTTAAAAGAATTAGCTGCACCTGATGTTGCTTATCAACCATTGTGTATTCAATACCCTGATGTTGATGCACCATTTGAACTGAAGTCTGGACTAATACATTTGCTACCTAAGTTTCATGGCCTTGCAGGTGAGGACCCTCATAAACATTTGAAGGAATTTCACATTGTGTGTTCCACAATGCGGCCACAAGGAATTCCAGAAGATCATATCAAGTTGAAGGCTTTTCCTTTCTCCTTAAATGATGGAGCTAAGGACTGGTTGTACTATCTACATCCAACATCTGTTACAAGCTGGAATGATATGAAGAGATTATTTCTGGAGAAATTCTTCCCTGCATCCAGAACAGCAGCTATCAGAAAAGAGATTTGCGGCATCAGACAGAACTCCCAAGAAACTCTCTATGAGTATTGGGAGAGATTCAAGAAACTATGCGCCACTTGTCCACACCATCAAATCAGTGATCAATTACTGATTCAGTATTTCTATGAAGGACTCATGCCAATGGACAGAAGCATGGTTGATGCGGCTAGTGGTGGAGCACTTATGGACAAAACTCCTACAGCAGCTCGAGATTTGATTGCCAACATGGCAGAAAATTCTCAGCAATTCAATTCTCGAACTAATTCCTTGTCTAAAGGAGTCCATGAAATGACCACCAAGACAGACCATACACGATTGGAGAACAGAATTGAAGAACTAACCTCCATCGTAAGACAGTTGGCGATCGGACAACAACAGCAACTTAATGTTGTTGACAAAACCAAAACATGTGGCATCTGCACTTCTGCAGATCATCCTACTGATGTATGCCCAACATTGCAATAAAGTGAGACACCTGAGGCTGCAGTAAATGGTATTTTTGGCACAGGACAACAATACAGGCCTCCTCAACATTATCAGCAACAGAAGTTTGAACCACCTTCTGGAACATACAATCCTAGTTGGAGAAACCATCCTAACTTGAGATATCGTCCTCCACAACAACAAAGGATTCAAACATCTGACTCCCAAAATAAATACCAACCACCGCCTTTCAGACAACAACAACAGCATATGCAGCAATCTGTACCCTCTAATGCTTCTGAACCCTCTCTTGATGATTTGATGAAGCAATTAGCAACCAACAATCTTCAGTTTCAACAAAATGTAAGTTCTACCATTCAGGATTTACAAACTCAAATTGGGCAGTTGGCTACCACTGTCAACCAATTGAAATCTCAAGGTTCTGGTCAACTACCTTCTCAACCTGTCATAAATCCCAAAAGTGTGAATGCCATGACCTTGAGAAGTGGGAAGAAAGTGCAGACAGACCCTACAATTTTAAAGCAACAAAGCTTCAATCAGACTAATCCACACCAAAAAGAAGCATTTATCTCCACACCTGGAGACATCTCTGATAAGCCATCTGAATCAGAGGGAAAGTCTGATGAAAAAAATACACCAGCCTTCGATAAGACATCCAATGATCAACAAAAAGAAGCTTTCCATAAACGATCTGCACTTGAAGCATCTGATGAGAAGAAAACCCCAAATTGTGCTGATCAGAAGGTATCTTTACCTTTTCCAAATAGAATGGTTCAATCCAAGCCCAATGTTCATGCAGAATTGGATAAGGAGCTTCTAGATACTTTCAGGAAAGTGGAAGTCAACATACCACTTCTAGATGCTATCAAGCAAATTCCCAAATATGCCAAATTTCTAAAGGACCTGTGTACGCATAAGAGAAGACTCAAAGGGGATGAGAAGAACAGTGTGGGACGCAATGTTTCTGCCTTAATTCAACCCAGCCTCCCTCAGAAATGTAAAGATCCAGGAACTTTCACCATTCCTTGCACAATAGGAAACTCTACATTTGGTGATGCATTGCTGGATCTAGGTGCTTCCATTAATGTTATGCCCTCATCAGTTTATAAATCTTTGAATCTGGGAGAACTGAAGCCAACTGGTGTGGTGATTCAATTAGCCAACAGAAGTACAGCACATCCAGCCGGAGTACTTGAAGATGTGCTAGTTCAAGTGAATAAGCTGATCTTTCCAGCTGACTTCTACATTTTGGATATGGAAGATGAGTCATCCATCAATAGAGCAACCTTGATCCTAGGGAGACCTTTCCTCAAAACTGCAAAAACAAAGATAGATGTGCATACGGGGACTCTCTCTATGGAATTTGGAGATGATATCATCCAATTCAACATATTTGAAGCCATGAAGCATCCCATAGAGAATCATTCACTCTTTCAACTTGATGCCATAGACCTTCTTGCGGATGATTATTCTATTGACAATCTACTTTTTAAATTTTTTGATTTTGATTTAGATTACTTAGATAATTTTACTTGCACATGTGATGAATTTGATTCATGTATTGTGTGTTCCAGGATTAATGCTGCAGACCAACCTTCGTTGAAAGATGACATGTTAGATGCAAGTGTTGCAGACATTTCAATCTCAGATAGATCTCTTCCTTCCATAATACAACCACCTCCTTTAGAGTTGAAGTCTTTGCCTGAACATCTAAAGTATGCTTATTTGGGGGAAAATGAGAAGCTTCCTGTCATTGTAGCAAAGAACCTTCTACCACAACAGGAAGAAAGGTTACTGCAAACCTTAAAAAGCCATAAACAAGCAATTGGATGGACTTTGGCTGATATTCCAGGTATTAGCCCATCTACTTGTATGCATAGGATACTGCTGGAGGAAAACACCAGACCTGTTAGACAACCACAAAGGCGTTTGAATCCAACCATCCTAGATGTGGTAAAGAAGGAAGTAGGTAAGCTTTTGGCAGCTGGTATCATCTATCCCATCTCAGACAGTGATTGGGTAAGCCCGGTGCAAGTAGTTCCTAAGAAGACTGGCATGACTGTAGTCAAAAATCACAATGATGAACTAATCCCTACCAGAATACAAAACAGTTGGAGAGTGTGCATAGATTATAGGAAGCTTAACCAAGCTACTCGCAAGGATCACTTCCCTTTGCCCTTCATAGACCAAATTTTGGAAAGATTAGCAGGAAAATCTCATTATTGCTTTCTAGATGGTTTTTCAGGTTATTTTCAAATACATATAGCCCCAGAAGACCAGCATAAGACCACCTTCACTTGTCCTTTTGGTACTTTTGCCTATCGAAGGATGCCCTTTGGTCTATGCAATGCCCCTGGAACCTTTCAAAGATGCATGGTAAGCATTTTCTCTGATCTCTTAGAAAGTTGCATGGAAGTGTTTATGGATGACTTCACTGTATATGGTTCTTCTTTTGATGCATGCTTAGAAAGTCTCTCTAAAGTTTTGGACAGATGCATTGAGACTAACCTGGTTTTGAATTTTGAAAAATGTCATTTCATGGTAACAGAAGGTATAGTCTTAGGACACTTGGTATCTAGCAAAGGCTTAGAGGTTGATAAGGCCAAGATAGACATTATTACTTCTCTACCTTACCCCACTTCTGTGCGAGAAGTACGTTCTTTACTTGGTCATGCAGGTTTTTACAGAAGATTCATCAAGGATTTTAGCAAGATTGCACAACCTCTTTCTAAACTACTACAAAAAGATACCAAATTTGTGTTTGATCAAGCATGCAAGGATTCATTTGATGAACTAAAGAAGCGGTTGACAACCACTCCCATCATTCAACCACCTAATTGGACGCTTCCATTTGAATTAATGTTTGATGCATCTAATTATGCCCTTGGTGCTGTACTGTCTCAAAGAGTTAGCAAGAGATCTCATGTCATTGCATATGCCTCTCGCACACTTGATGCAACCCAATCAAATTACACAACTACTGAGAAGGAGCTTTTGGCAATTGTGTTTGCATTAGATAAATTTCGCTCCTATTTGCTTGGATCTAAAGTTATTGTCTTCTCTGACCATGCAGCTTTGAAATACTTGCTGAAGAAGACAGATGCTAAGCCAAGACTGATTCGTTGGATGCTTCTGTTGCAAGAATTTGATTTAGAGATTAAAGACAAGAGTGATGCAGAGAACCTTGTAGCAGATCATTTAAGTCGGATCCAGCAACCTTGTGAAGAAACTTCAATTGCAGATTCATTCCCAGAAGAGCATCTCTATCATTTGCACGGGAAGGATCCTTGGTATGCAGATTTGGTAAACTATCTGGTTGCTAAAGAAATACCCAAACACTTCACCAAATCGCAACTTGCCAAGTTGAAAAGTGATGCCAAACACTACATATGGGATGAACCATACCTTTGGAAGACATGCAGTAATCAAATCATTAGAAGGTGTGTTCCAGATCATGAAGTTCAGTCTGTACTTACCTTTTGCCATTCCCTAGCTTGTGGTGGACACTTTGAGCCACAACGGACAGCTAGAAAAGTACTAGACTCAGGATTTTATTGGCCTACAATATTTCGTGATGCACACAGATTATGCATAACTTGTGAGCAGTGCCAAAGAATAGGGAGTATTTCGCGCAGAAATGAGATGCTTCAACAACCACTTCTCTTTTGTGAGGTATTTGATGTATGGGGTATAGAATTTATGGGTCCATTCCCTGTCTCTTTTGGCTTTGTTTACATTCTGCTAGCTGTTGATTATGTTTCAAAATGGGTGGAGGCAAAAGCCACCCGTACTGATGATGCTCGAGTTGTTGCAGATTTTATCAGGTCTAACATTTTTAGCAGGTTTGGCATTCCTAGAGCTCTAATTAGTGACCAAGGTACTCATTTTTGCAACCGCACAATGGAAGCCCTACTCCGCAAATATGGAGTCATGCATAAAGTCTCCACTCCATATCATCCTCAAACAAATGGTCAAGCTGAAGTTTCTAATCGAGAGATCAAGAAAATCTTAGAGAAAACAGTTCAGCCTAACAGGAAGGATTGGAGCTTGCGCCTTGTTGATGCATTATGGGCATATAGGACAGCTTACAAGTCACCCATTGGCATGTCTCCCTACAGGATTGTCTTTGGTAAAGCATGTCATCTTCCAGTTGAATTAGAGCATAGAGCATTTTGGGCAGTAAAGAAATGCAACATGGATCTAGACCAAGCAGGAATCCATAGGAAGCTTCAATTGCAGGAACTTGAAGAAATTCGATTGGAAGCATACGAAAACTCCAAAATTTACAAAGAAAAGGTCAAAGCTTTTCATGACAAAAAGTTGGCAAGAAAGGAGTTTTTCGTTGGACAAAAAGTTCTCCTTTTCAATTCTCGGCTAAAGCTTATGCCTGGTAAGCTACGCTCTAGATGGTTAGGACCATTTGTAGTTACTAATGTTTTTCCTTATGGTGCAGTGGAAATAAAAAATGAGGTAACTGAAAAAATCTTCAAGGTGAATGGACATCGTCTTAAACCATTTTTCGAAGGTTTTCAAAAGCACACGGTAGAAGAAGTGCATTTGCACAATGCCACATACCTGCAATAAATTCAAGAGAAGTCTCTCTCTCTCTCTCCCTCTCTCTCTCTCTTTCTCTCTTTCTCTCTCTCTCTCTTTCTCCCTCTCCCTCTCTCACATTCCTCGCTTATAAGTTTCAACTAATCTCTCAACTTCCTTCTTCACCTCTTAAATCATCCCAACTATTACACCATATTGAGCTTGCAGGAATAATAACTTGAGTGTTTTAAAAAAAAAATGGTGAAAGCTCTCACCAGGATCAAAATTTTGTTCCCTACTCTTTCCAGAAATTTTCTTAAAGACATTTACAATTGCAGACTTGAACGATTGAGAGCATTAACACTCTTAGGCCTTCCAGAAGATGTCCGTTGGATCATTGAAGCTAAGGTACGATTAGCAGGTGAATTTCAAGAATCATTTGTTAAAAACATGCCAGGTATGGGAAGAAGTTCCTATGCAAAGAAGAGAAGGGCAAAAAGAATTGGAGTTTGCTACAGGTGTGCAAGATGGACCTGTAACACAAGATGCAAGAACCCTGGAATGGTTTCAAGAAATCAAGAGGACAAAATTCAATTCATAAAGGATGGACTGAGTAAGGAGTCATTGGATGATATCATTCAGACTCTTGAGACGCATCCTAGTGGGCATGTACAAGGAGTCCTTCTTGATTTGTTTGAACTGTTCCGTAAGGAAAAAACACGTTATAGTCTTGTGAATCTGACTTTAAAAGATCCTGTTGTCAGTTTACAAGAAAACTGAATGGGAAGCACATCCTCGACTCTTAGAAGGCGTTTCAGCCGTTACTGGACGTAAAACCAGAGGAAGATGTGAGCCACAATCACAACTACTGTTCATTCTCATGCGTGTATGTTTGTCATTCACATTGTCTTTTCAATTTATTGGGCCACCATTTTTTTTGAAATTTTCACCCCTGCTTAAAGTCTTTCCCCTCTGACATTCACCTTTTCCTTGAACCAAAAATTCAAACTTTTGCAACAAAATTCAAACTTTTGCAACAAAAATTCAAACTTTTGCTACCAAATCCTGATCCCGCACTATTCAAGCGATCTCCTTGTCTGATATTGAGTCCCTATAAATTATCAACCTCTATGACATATTTTTTCAAAAAAGATAGAAACACCGTATATGGATAAGATCAATACTATCTGTGTTTTTGGTGGGTCTAACCTTGGAAAGGATGGAGAATTTCAACATGCAGCTTATACCCTTGGTAAGGCATTAGCTGCAAGAAAAATCAATCTTGTTTATGGGGGAGGGATTCAGGGTTTAAAAGGATGTGTTGCAGGATCTGCACTCACAAAGGGGTGTAACATCTTAGGTGTTGGCTTAAAAAATGGGAGCACCTCCTACTTCACCCTGGGTACTGAATTGAAGGTTGCAACCATGCATGACCGTATGAGACACATGTTGGTTAATTCTAATGCATTTATTGCATTACCTGGTGGTCTTGGAACAATGGAAGAAATTTTTACCATTATATTTTGGGCCTATCGGAATTTTCATAAAAAACCTTTGGGCTTATTGAATATTAATGGCTTTTATAATGGTTTGATATCCTTTTTAGATCATGCAGTAGAGCAGGAGTTCATGCCACAATCCATGCGCAACATCATAGTATCTGCTTCAACTGTTGAACAGCTACTTGAGATTTTGCAAAATCCTACATCTGAGCTCAGTCAAGCAATGCAGCTGGTGAACCAACCAAATCAGGATGGCAGAGATAAAAGAGAACCAGATACCACTCTTCGGTTATAACTTTTCCTTACTTTGATGGTTTTCTTACATTTCTTTTCCTGTTATATGAAATTCCATCTAAGACATTGGGGACAATGTCTTGGATAGGTTGGGGGGAAGATGATCCGATATCTAAAATTAACAAAAAAAAAAAAACCCAAAAAAAAAAACAAAAAACAAAAAAAAAATTAGGTTAGATTCATAAACTTGCTTTGAGTAAGATGGATGAGTAAGGAGTTACACTTGACTCTTGATACGCATCTTATGATTTAAAAAAAAAAAATTGAATGTGGAAGTATGTTTTTCTTTAGATTTCATAAAATAATTGAAGCAAAATGATTTACATTTCGAGATTAATTAGTTTGGCAACACATATTTGAACTGGATAGATTAGATTTGATAAATATATTACTTGTGAGATTTTGAGCCTTATTATTATCTTCTTTCTTGTGTGATTTTCATCCATGGAATATGTTACTTCAGAACTTGCATTGATTCTTTTTGAAGCTACATTTTCACATGATTTGTACAAAAATGATTGAGGCACTGTTTTTCTTGAACAAACCACTTGGCCAAATAACCAAACCATAAAATTTTATCCTTTGATCAGTCCTTTGAGCCGATTAGCCTTTTCTTCTTTTTAGCTCACCACAAATCAAAAAAAAAAAAAACAACTTTGTCTGACCATAGAAGGTGAGGAATACTGGATTTATCATACCATAAATGTTTCAATAAGTGTGGGGGAGATTATTGTTGTGTTCATCAATATCATGGTTGAAAAAAAAAACAAAAAAAAAAAACTGAAGCAATAAATTAATAAATAAATTATTATATTGAAAAAAAAATAATAAAAAAAAAATTGAAGAAGTGATATCTGTTTCTCACACTTGTACTTACAATCAATTCTCAATCCTCACCATTTTCCTTGGTCTAACATTGTATCTCTTCAATATATCATTTCATCTTTCTAATTCCGTTAGAACCAAAATAAAGACCTCTTGATTTGTGCATTGCATGTGTACATAGTAGTAGAGAAGTAGAAGATATGCAAGCCTATGATAGTTCATCTTTCATGGATTGAATTTGAGAGAAACACTTACCAAATCAAACACTTGAGAGATTCAGAGTATATCATGTGAGGTTTTATCTTTCTCAATCTATGTTTTTCAAATTAAAGTTGTCTTTCTAAGTAATTTCAAAAATGTGATGAAATAATGCTTCATGAAATTTTGTGAATTCATGAGAAATCAACTCAAAACTTTGATGTTCTTTCAAAAAAAAAATAAAAAAAATAAAAAAATAGTCACCAATCCTTAACTTAAGTTTGCCCGAGATGTGCAAAAGATAAGTGTGGGGGAATTTGATAAGCATAGATTTCATAAATAATTATCTCTCACTTTTATCTCATTAAGACTTCTTATATGTTCAATTAAGTGATCTTTGTCATATTTTATGAGTTTGGGTTCATATGAAGTTTAATTGAATTTCTTTGCTTACCCGATTAAAATGACACTATTATAGTATTTTGAGCATAATAGGAGTTGTAGACATCCAAAAATCATGAAATCTGTCTTGAATGAAAGCTTAAAGAAGTGTCCATAGTTACAAAGCAAGAGCAGATTCTAAATGGGATGTTTAGGACTCCGAAATTATCTCAAAAGATGAGATAGTGTTGCTGACGTGGAATTTGAACAGTGTGCAAAGATCCGGCCATATCTTGAGATATAGAAGTCATATTGAGATGAAATCAACTTTGTTGGACAGCTAAGATCCAGGGCTACAACTTTTGTTCAGAAGTCAAGCTCTAATTCGGACATGTGAACATCCGAAATTGCGGTGCAAGAAAGTCAAAATTGTTGTGCTCATTGGTGGCAAAAATTCAAGTGTTTTGCAATTTCAACAAAGCCCATGTGAAAGCAAGAAAAGGGTAGAAAAGTAATATCCTAGTTGGTGACTTTCTGAAGATGATGCCTCAAAAATCCTCTATAAATAGAAGGGTTTGCAAGAGGAGACACACACCATTTTGGAGATTAACTCCAATACCATTTTCTTTCTTTCTTTCTCTCTTTCTTTCTTTCTTGTTAGTTTTGCCTCCTTCATGGAAGGCTTATGTTTTCTTTCTTGTTAGTTTGCCTCCTACATGGAAGGCTTATGTTTTCTTTATTGTTAGTTGCCTCCTACATGGAAGGCTTAGGATTTATTTGTTGTTAGTTTGCCTCTTTCTTTGTTGTTAGTTTGCCTCCTTTATGGAAGGCTAGGCTTGTAGTTTCAATTCAAGGATTCAAGCTATTTTCATTTTAACTTTGAGGTCTTGATCTTTATTTACATGCTTATTGAGTGATTTCTATTCTACTTTACTATATTCTTCAATTTTATTCTTTTAATCAAAGTTTGATCGGTTGACGTATTTTGATTAATGTATAATTGATTTATAATTGGTTTTTGATTGGTAAATTATTTTCCAAAAGTTTGAAGAGTAGAAATTAAGTAATTGAATTGAAGGTTTTCATTTTATTACTTGTTTCAACTGAATTCTGATTGTGAAATTGGTTTAGATAAAAGATTAAGTGGTTACTAAATCTTGTTGATCATAATCAATTAAATTCTGAGAGGTTTCTCAGTAGAGAATTCAAGGATCATTCTAGGGGTTCCAGATGATCCTAGGTTGATAAACACAATGCATGATTTTAGTGATCAATGATTAGTTAAGAAAATAGCCTCTAAATTCCTTGAGTTGATAATTTGTTAAGTCAAATTAATTTCATTCTGTATTTTGTATTTAGCATTTGATATCACATCTTTACAAAAACCCCCTTGTTCTAATTTTCTCCTTATTTGCTTAAGAATCTGAAATGGTCTTTGGGAGATGACCTAGGTTGCACCTTATACTATACCAATAGTTTGGGGGAAATCTGGAAATTATTTTTGCACGTTTGCGACGAGCGTGTCAAGTCGCCAACTCCATTACTGGCTCATTGGAAATTTTGATTAATCCTCCTTATATATAGTAATGATCATTCTAGTTCTTACTCAAATTAAGAATCAACTTCGCACACCTCATTATCTAAAATTATATTGTCAGATTTTAACACATATTAAATATGAGAGAGTGAAGATGTTACTTCTTAAATTACTCCAACTATCTTATTCTTCACCTCCGTATCTTTTGAATTAAAATTAAATAAATACATAGGAAAAATTATTTATTTTATTTTTTGATTTATTAGAACAACATTTTAGCACAATTTATTAACTTATAGTATTGTATTTGCATTATTTATAAGTTTTTACTGTTATAATATCATTCTATTATTATTTTCATTTTCACTTTTAAAGGTAATATTATTATACATAATACAATTTCATTATTATAATAAACTAATATTAAAACAATATTATAAAAATAAAGTAAATAATAGTATAAAATTATAACTAAATTAATAAACATCAAAAACAAAAAACAAAAAACTTAAAATCAAATGTTATGATTGAAAAATTTTACCATAATAGTTTGAAATAATACTAAACCAACAATATGGCATTAAAATAGGATAATAAAGTATTATTTAAAAAAATAAGCCATAAAATTTTAATTTGGGATAATCATAAATAATTTTAAAATAATATAATCAATAAATAAAAAATAAAAAAAATATAAAATTGTTGATATAATAAGATAACCATCGAATCTCAAAAAACATACAAATATCTTGACTATAGTCTTTATTGTTATGCTTGTATTATTATTATTATTATTAAAAGTTTATCGATTTAGTCTAAACATCTTATTTTTTATGATTAAGCCTGTTGATTTTGTGAGATTTTTTTCTTGTTATTAATTACTACAGAAGCTACCTTCTAAAAGAATTAAAGGAGACTTTATTGTTTTCTCATCTTTTGGTTGTCACTGTTGGATGATTTCATATGATTTTGTGGCGCACTTTGGAAGCTTGATGTATGTGGAAGTGCAACAAATCTGGTTTGACTTCATGGATTTTCATTTATAAATAAATAAATAAATATATTTACCTGAACGGTTATTTATGAAACTGCTAAGATAAATTGAGCTTTATTAGCGGTTCACTCTTAAACACGCTAATAAAATCCATTTTTAGAAGCGAACCTAACCAGAACCGTTAATGTAGGTTCCCTTTACTAACAGTTCAAAATCGTTAATGTAGATGGGATTTATTTCGATCGCAAGAAAATAATGATTAATGTAAGACTTCCCCTTAATTCTAAAATTGATTCAATTAGTGTATAGAAAATAAAATCTAACACATTGAAGAATTAAAATAGATCCACAATATCTACCACCCTCATATATAAGAATTAAAAACAAATTCACCAATATTTATTAAACTAGAGTGCACTTATTAATAATGACATGGTTTTTTTTTATAAAAAAAATCCTTCTTTAAAGAATGATATTTATCATTTAAATTATCTTATTTTAAATTTTTAAATAAATTATACATATTTTTTTTTATACTCTTAAAATATTTTTATTTTTATGTACAATTTTTAAAATTTTAAATACTTAGTAGTTAAATTAATTTTGCTTAACATTAATCCCATTGATATTGGTGCCTATCAATCAAGTGATAATTTAATATTCATAATCTTTATTCTTTCTGCCGGTGATTCGTAATTTCTCATCATCATCTTTATTTTTTCAATTTTTCATGGTCTAATATTTGTATAGCAATTAAAATGTTGAATTATACTTGATCTCCTACATCAACTCAAAAGGCAAGTTGTAAAGACCCCTTAGCCCACCTAAGCCCAACTTTTCCAATAAACGGGTCAGGGTGGCCCAAATTAACTGGGCTATATGTTCCAAAACCCTGTCCCGCTTAATTGAATTGAGTTTCTGACTTTAAAAAACAAGTAAAACGTGTTATTTGTACTGCAAAATTTTCATGTGACAATTTTTTTTTTTTCTATTTCTTTCCATCACTTTACTCATGGCATCCCACACTCTACCTTTTTTCTTCCTCTTTCATGTATGATTTAATGTAAAACTTGTAGTATAAATAACATTTCTTTCTTAAACAGATTAAGTTTATTTGATTTTATCTTAATTCAAAGTTAGTTCTACTAATTATAAAATGAATGTTTTTCAGCTTAAGGTTAGTTCAATAGAGAACATATGTCAAAAAATAAACATAAACTTTTAAAATTAAGAAAAAATATACCATTACACATATATTAGAATGATTAAAAGTTTAATTTTTGTTATCATATGATTAGGGTTTAGGTGTATAAGTTAAAGGGTTAAAAATAAGAAAAATGTAAAAAATAAAGAATTCATTAAATTGATAATATAAAATCATTTGTTATATTAAAACATTTTAACTTTTCAATTCTTTAACCAATGGACCGAATAGATAGGATAAAAAGCTTCAAAAGTTAAATGAAACAATTTAATCGGATTATAAATACAATAGTGCGGTAAATATAAATTTCCTTAGGATGAGATAAATATAAATATTCTATAAATAATTTTTTTAAGTGCAGAAACTTTTTTCTGCATATGAGACATCATTCTCTTAAACCAAAATCTTTAATCACCAAAAAATAAAATATAGTGAGATCTCGTTTTTTTTTTCAACTTATTTTAGACAAACTATAGCTTATAAATGGAAAAATTAATGAAAATAAGTTATCAATGAAAATATAAAAATTCATGAATAAATTAACAATGAAAATATTTTTATAAAAATAATAGTTAATTAAAATATCTATATCTTTATAAATAAGTTAGTATTATTATACAATATAAAACTTAGGGGATTTTTGGTATGAAATTTATTTTTAAGTTTCCCATGAATCTTATGTTAATTTTTTGATATTTAATATTATTTTTTTAAAAAAATAAAAATATTAACATTCTTAAAATATTTTTTAATTATATTTTTCATTAAATTATTTTTATGAAAGAGTAAGATGAGAATTTAGATTTTCTATAAACATAAAAAAATAATTATACTTATAATAACATTTTTAGGATCTTTTAAACGTGCCAAACTTATTTATAATAGTCTCATCAATTATAATTTTATTTAAAAAATTTCCTAAGAGCGGAAAAAAAAAATTATATACCAATCATCCCATTTAATATCATTCTATTTCTTTGTATAAAGGTAGATGGTTGTGACTTGTGAGTTTGAATTCAATAACGCTGAGAGTATTTTACATTTTCCAATGTATTATTTAATTATATTGTTATTTTTAAATAAAAGCAAATTTGATCTGGACCAATAGACATATGTAGTCCTAAAATGAGCGTTTTGGGCTTTCTGCCTCACGTCGAACTCAGGTCCAACTCCCTTCGCCCGTTGATTTGGGCCTAACACTAAGGATTGTGACCCAACCTATATGGAACCAAAAAAAAAATTGATTTCTATTGATTTTTAGAAGCGAAATGATTATAATACATACGAAAAATATATTACATATATTTCCATCTATTTTATGGTTGTAGAATATTTTTATATTTTTAAAAAATAAAAATTACCAATGCTTAAATTTAAAATATAAATAAATATAAAATAATTTATATATATAAAGTAATCGGTTTTAGAATAGAAGCACGTCCTTTTAAAAATAAAAATGAAACCATACCACGATACAAATAATACAACTAGGCTGCATCACGCATGCCTCCAAATCGGGCTAAATATCAAGGCTTATAGAGCCTTTGAGCCCTTATCAATAAAACTCCATAGACTATAAAATAAAATATGTGTTTTTTTAAGAGAAAAACAATACCATAATAATTGAAAACATAACTAGCAAGTTACCATGTATTGCATATTTTTAAATTTAAATAAAATTTTTATAAATAAAAGTAAATTAAAGTTAACAAATATTTTTATTATCAAAATTATATCAAAGGTATAAAACTACTAAAGTTGAGAGTAAATTTGGGATAATAAATATTAAAATTAATTAATATACTTTTATTAACATGATATATCAAAATTTTAAAACTAAATATAAATATTTAATGTAAAAAATTACATAATTTAATAAAATTTTGACAATCTCATCATAATTTATTATCCGTGAGTCGAAAATTAGATAATTTTTACAAAGGTATAAAGATTAAATTATAGCAAATTGAATGAACATCTATCTCTCATTTAATTTCTTGGCTTGTTATTAAACCATAAAACAGTAAAAAAAAACTATTTAATATTATTTTGAATAGGATATAATATTTGATCTGTTTTAGACTTAACCTTTATGACAACCAAGAAAATATGTTGGGCTGATTCCGGATGCAATGCACAAACTTCACATGCTCCCGCCCTTGCTTCAATAGCTAAATTATCTTTAAATAATAAAAGGTTTGATTAATTTTTTTAAAATCAATAAAAGATCCTAAATTTATATATATACGGAATTTAAAATAAAAAATAACTACATAAATTTTTACAATTCTAAAAATATGAAATGGTAGAAGCATTACACATGTAAATTTAAGGTTTGTTGCATCAAATGTATAATTAAATTATTTTTAAATAATTAAATGATTAATTTTTTTTAAAAATTAAAAAAATATTTCAAAAATATAGATGATAGAAACATTATACATACATATTTAAAAATGATTGCATGGGATCTAAAATTAAATTACTTTTGAATAATAAAAAGCTTAATTTTATTTTTTTAAATTAAACAAAGATCATAAATCTATATATAAATAAAATTTAAGATAACAAACATTTGAATTGTAAATTCTTACGATTCAAAAAATATATAATATTAAAATTATTGTACATATAAATTTATGGTTTATTTTAAAATTTAAAATTATTTAGTAAGTTAAAAATATTTATTTAAATTATTATAATAACGAATAAATAATTAAATATATAAATAAAATAAATAACAAATAAAGTTTAAAAATAAAATATAAAATAAAATAAATCTATAAATATAAAAATATAATTATTACTTTCTATTATTTATTGATGATAATATTAAGAACTTATTATTATTATTATTATATTTTATATATAATTACAATATGTTATACCATCATTATCATTATTATGAAATGTTACATTTATATAAGATTGTAATAAAAAATAAAAAATATGTTTATATAAAATAAAAAAATTAAATAAATAAAGGTAAAATGAAATTAACATATTACTATATAATATATTTTATTTTATATGTTATATATATATATATATATATATATATATATATGATTGTGATAAATAAAAGATATCAAATACTCCTCCTTATGTTTACACTATTAAAAAATTACGTTCATTTTTTTAGATAGTATATTTACTATATTAAGTTAATTTACCAAACTCGATTATAAAATAAAAATTTTAAAAATAATTTTTTTAAAAATTATTTTCCAACAAGGATAGAAACATCATCTATAACGCAATATTTTATGTGTTATAGATTTGATGCACAAAGAGAAGCGTCTATTGAAAGAATAACGCATCAATATACGCATCTCAGTTGGTTATATGGAATTCATGTGGGTTGTAATGCATATTAACAAGCGTTAACACAGGGTAAGATGCCTAATTTTATTTATCTTTAGTTGAACGCTCTTTTTAATGCGTCATACCATTTTTATAGTTGATTTTTATGCATTATACAAGATTTAACGCTCCATTTTATGCGTCATAACTAACATGACACCTTATTTTGTGCGTCACAAACTACTTTAAAATCTTTCGATTTAATAAAAGGCGTAATAAGGTTTTAAAAAAATAAAATAAAATAAAATGCGTAATAAGCTAGTTAAATAGGATCCATGCATTGCATACTTTATGATTATTTATTATAATGGTAAAATATTTGAAGGTGAAGAAGGTTTAACGTTTAAAGGTAAACAAAAATCTACTCAAATTCGTAAAAGTGTAAGTTTAAATGAGTTGAAAGAAATTAAAATTGTCATCGAATTAGGTAACTTCTAATATAATAGACATATTTTTAGTGTCATTGAATATTAAGAGTTTCAAATAAGTGATTGTGTATGATCAATGCATTTGAGCAACAACGTCTAATGGGTGTATTTGAAATATATATCGAGATTGATACAGTTAACATATGAATAAATATGTATTATATGTAATATTTAGTAAATTGATATTACAAATTTAATGATAAAATACTTTTTAGATCCTCTAAATGTATCCGATGATGAAAATTGAAATCATTACTTATCTAGAGTAGATGAATTTAATGATGAGAAAAATGATGATCAAAATGAAAATGATTAAGATTGGAAAAATTTAGGTGACATTGATGATAATGTTGAAGAACAAATAGTATTAAATTTGAAAGGAAGGTCATTTAATGTTCCTTATCAGTCATATGATATATCTCATGAGCAAAGAAGCAAACCAAGTAATGAAGTTAATTAAATGTATTTAATATTTATTTTTGTTATGTATAAAGAAGAAAAAAATTAAGAGTTATTTGTTAACTTGAGAGTAGAGTTGGCATTTTGGAGTAGCAGTTCACATTACACCAATATCAGATGGGAATATTTGGATGAGGATAGTAACTTTTTGATAATGGAATAACATTTGAATTGGGTTATTAGTGATGAATTGTATGTGGGTTTACAATTTAAAAGTAAAGAAGAAGTGCAGCTGACATTGAAACATTACTCAATGAAGGTACACCAATCATTTGTTTTTGTTGAATAGAAATGGAATTTCCTTTTTGTTCGATGTCCTAATTATGTAAGTGATTGTCCCTAACGGATGAGGGCATCCCTATCAAAAAGATTGAATGAATGGTAATGGGAGGGATCAACATAAGTGCGTTAATGTTTGTTTTTCTCAAGATCACAAAAAATTGGATTTAGATTTAATTTGTTCGTGCATATTGGGTATGTGTTTTTCATTTTAATATATATTTTTGTAAAGTGTTGATATGCTATTTTAATAAATTTGGACTTATTTTTTCTTATATATCATTTATTAGGTATGGTAAATGAAGAATAATGTATTTTAGTATCATTAATTCAAGAATGGATATGGAGTCAATATGATTACAAGGTGTCATACAAGAAAGCATGGAATGCAAAGCAAAAGACAATTGTTCATGTGTCAGTGATTGAGATGAATCTTATGCTTTATTGCCAAGATGGTTACATAAAATGCTTCTATATGCACTGGGATCCAGGTACAAGTTTGAGACAAAAGATGTTATCATTAGTGATCAGTTTTAGAACGAAGTTGGTAAATTTTTTTGAGTATTTTGGTGTTTCACTCAATGTTCTCATGCATTCAATTTTTCCAAACCTGTGATACAAATTGATGGAACATTTTTATAAGGAAAATATAGAGGAACGTTACTGATAGCAACAAGTTAAGATGAGAATAATTGTGTGTTACCAATTGCCTTTACTATTGTTGAGGGTGAAACATTGGATGCATGAAGTTGTTTTCTAACTTTGCTGAGAGAATATGTTACCCAAAGATCTGGAATTTGTCTCATATAAGACATATATCAAAGTGTTAAATTAGCTGTGAATAACTCACATTTGGGATGATAACCCTTGCACACTTATCATATTTATTGCATAAGGCATATTGCAAGCAATTTCAATCATAAATTTAAAAATATAAATTGAAGCAACAATTGATTAAATTAGGTAATGTGTTGTGTTATTTAATACAAATTATGGTTTTAATTATGATGCAAATATCTGATTATTGTTTATATTTAATCATTGTGTAGGTTACATTACGTGTAAAGAAGTTTTTGATCAGAAACTGGAAAATTTTAGACAATTAATCCAGATGTGACTAGATGGATTGATAACATATTAAAGGAAAAATAAAGTCTAGCGTATGATGAGAATGGAAGGAGATACGGTCATATGACAGCTAATTTAGCTGAGGTTGTGAATAAATTATTAAAAGGTGCACGTAATCTTTCATTCATTACTCTTGTAAAATATACCTATAGTCGTTTGGTTGAATATTTTGTGCAAAGGGGAGTAATGACAAAGGCTGAGATTGATAGTGGAAAACATTTGTGTAAGAAAGTTATGGATGCAATCTAAAAAATTCAAGATGAAACTTGTGGTCACCAGGTGGGACAATATGATATATAGTCATCACGATTTGAAATAGAAGAAACTTTCAATCCATTAATTCAGCGAGATGGCCAAAAATGGTGTGTGAAAGTGTCTGATCATTATTGTCAATAAGGTCGATTTCAACTATTAAGGTATCCTTGATCTCGTATAATAGCTGCATGTGTTGTGGTTAGTATTGATTTTTATCAATATGTTGATGATGTGTATAGATTACAAAACATTTATAATGCTTACTCTGCATAATGGTTTCTAATTGGTAATGATCATGATCTTCCACATGTTGAAGACTGTGTTCTTGTCCCAGATGTGAAAAGTTGAGAGCTAAAGGTAGACCTAAGTCGACACGTATAAGGAATGAAATAGATTGGGTTGAATCTCAGCCCAGGAATAGATGTCGCATATGTAGACAAGTAGGTCACAACATTGGTTGTTGTCCATAAAGACTCCCAAGTCTAGTGATATTAGTTGTTTGTAACCATGAACTGTTATTACTAAATATTAGTTCTTTGTAATTATGAACCGTTGTCCACAACGTTGGTCATTGTCCACAAAGACTCCCAAGTTAGGTTCTTTTTATCGTAATTTGTATAATTGCACAACTCACGATAAAGGTAAGCTAATGTGGCCGATCCCCAGCTATATTAGCTGCATTGGTTGAAGTCAGTGAGGAGTGACAAATATCTGAGCGAAACTCTCGGACTGGAATGATCACAAAACATGACTTTGCCAATAAGTCATAGAATGTATGCTTTGGTAAACCTATCTAGCTGCTCTGGTGTCTCTATGTGCTTTGTAACATCATCAAAATGAGATAGCAACCAACTCATCTTAAGAGATCCACCCACCATCCCCTCTCAACAGGTGACACCCCTAACTAATCCTGAATAAGAGGTTCCTAAACTCTCGAAGATGTACTTCCAATAATAGGAAGACCATCAATCAATAGACTAGGAACACTGCAACATCCTACAATGAGATAGTGCACTCTCTCGGGATAGTGTGAAACGTATGAGTCTCTGATCTCTATCTCTCTACCAATTCTTCAAGCAATGAAGCATCACTATGTAGGAACTACAACTTGGTAACTCCCAAAAATCTCTCCCTCCTCAACCTATCAATTATCTGTGCCGGTACAAGTGGAGCGTCATCACGCTCATGCAACAACTTCACTTTCCTAATCTTCAGCTCCCTATCCGACTCCCCGTTTCATAAATGCTCAGAAATATGGACATCCTAAAGCGTTGATAGCGATGAATCCTTTGGACCTGATCTAATAATACGTGTAGATTGCGATGATGATGCCATAATCTACTAAATAAAATTAGCTAAGTTACTAATTTGTATAAAATTTAAATTTAAATTTACTTAAATTTTTTATTCAACTATTATGCTTTCAATATTTTTAATAATCCTATATTACTAAAATTTTATAATATAAATTTTTTTTACCTAAGTTACTAATTTGTTTAAAATTTAAATTTACTTAAATTTTTTTAATCAACCATTATACTTTTAATATTTTTAATAATCCCATATTACTAAAATTTTATGATATAGACTTTTTTATCTAAGTTATTAATTTGTTAAATTTTAAATTTACTTAAATTTTTTTAATCAACTATTATGCTTTCAATATTTTTAATAATCTTATATTACTAAAATTTTATGATATAATTTTTTTTTTACTTAAGTTACTAATTTGTTTAAAATTTAAATTTACTTAAATTATTTTAATCAACTATTATGCTTTCAATATTTTTAATAACTCTATATTACTAAAATTTTATAATATAAATTTTTTTACCTAAGTTACTAATTTGTTTAAATTTAATTAATTTTTTAATCAATTATTATACTTTCAATATTTTTAATAATCCTACATTACTAAAATTTTATGATATAATTTTTTTTATTTATGTTACTAATTTGTTTAAAATTTAAATTTACTTAAATTATTTTAATCAACTATTATGCTTTTAATATTTTTAATAATTCTATATTATTAAAATTTTATGATATACATTTAATTAACTAAATTACTAACTTGTTAAAGATTTAAATTTAATTATATATATAAAAAACTAACTAATAATGAACAACAAAATATTCAATTTAATTGAATATATATAAATTAA
Source organism: Canavalia gladiata (assembly GCA_037954105.1). Lineage (NCBI taxonomy): Eukaryota > Viridiplantae > Streptophyta > Magnoliopsida > Fabales > Fabaceae > Canavalia > Canavalia gladiata. Next base: position 37,373,085 of record CM075664.1, on the reverse strand, counting down.
TAAATTTAATCAACAACAAATTAATATTCAATTAACTAATATATAATAACCATATGTAAGCATATAATAAACTAACTAATAAAAAAAATTATTTATTCCATATTGATGCATTATTCCTTCAATAAACACGCTTCTCTTTATGCGTCAAACCTATAACACATAAAATATTATGTTATAGGTACTGTTCCTACCCCATTGGGAATTAATTTTTGAAAGAAACCATTCTTAATGCTTTGTATTTATGTGTATGATGTTTCTTATGATCAAGATTGTGAGAAAAGGTCAACCCTGTACAAGAGAGAAATCAGAGAAAGAAAGTATAGGTTCTTAGAATAAGTGAAATAGGGAAAGAATGAAAGGGGAGAGTGACCTTGAGTCTAGTAAAACTTTGTTCGTGTATAGTAAACTTATGAGAAGGGCTGTGATAAGAGAGGGAAGTTGTTGATCACTTTTGATTATATGCATCTAGGGCCCTAGGTGTGATGCCTTTTTCGTGGATCATATAAAGGGAAAAAGAGTCCAATGTTGACTGGGTTCCTTTGAGTTTATGTGAGAGAGTGAATGTTATATTTTGTGAGTGTTGGAGAGGGGATAAAATGACTGTCCCCTTTTTTAAAGACCCAAAAAAATCTCATTGTATTTTTTTTCCGTAATTTTCTCAACTTTTATTTTTACCTTTAGCCAACAATTGACCAGGTACAAAATTCAATTTTTATTTGTATGGTTTTTTCCGTTTACTATTTTTTATGAAATAAAGAAAGATAAAGTGGATATTGACATCTTGTCTAGCTATCCTTCACACAATCTTAAATATGTACAGAGGTAATAATAGCTTGTAAATTGTTTAGTTGATTAATTTCATATGAGAAAAAGTTTCTTCTCCAGTCTCAATTCCACATGCAAGCATCATTAATGTGAATTCTAATATTTGATAAAATTGCTTCCTTAAAGTTCAAAACATAATAATGTCTTGGAAGAATATTGCATAGTTTCTCTTCTCCTACCCAAACATCATGCCAGAAATAAATCTCTCTCATCATTCCTTATATTTTTTATGCACATTCTCTCACATACATTACTGAATATTGTATTATTTCTCCAAATCTCTAAGAAATATAACCACCATGTTTAAGAAAACCTATTGCTACCATTTCACCTAATGTCCTTATTTCCATATTTAGCTCTTAATACCCTACACCAAAACTAAGTTCCTCTATCAAAATCCTTCACCTTTGCTTTCCAAATAAAGCTAGATTAAAAAGAACTCACATCTCTCACCCTTAAATCCTCATATCTTTTTCTTTACAAACTACTTCCCAGGCTATCCAAAAGATCTTTCTTTTCTCTTCTATCCCTTCCTATAAAAAACATCTAAATAAGGATTCAAGAACAAAAATAATATCTTTGGGAGCTTTGAAGAATGAAAGAAAGTAGATTGATAATGTGTGTAAAACTTACTTGAGAAAGACTAGTCTACCACCAAAGGACAAATTCTTACACTTCTAGGAAGACAATATTTTTTGTCTTATCAACAAAAAGTTTCCAAGTACTTCATCTCCTGGGATTAGCTCCAATAGTAATTCCCAAATATTGAAAAGGAATATGCTTCACTTAACAGTTTAGGAACATAGCCACTCTAACCATCCAATCCTCTTGAACATTAATCCCCATAAACTGACATTTATAAAAGTTTACCTTTTAGCTCGAAACTAGCTTGAAGAGTTGCAAAAGGGTCTTTATCACTTTCGTGTTTGCATATGAAGGCGTATTGACCAGCAAGGTGTCATTTGCTTATTGTAGGTGGCTAATACTTGGACTTTTTGGGCCAAAACAAAATCCATGGAATAGCTTTAACTCCTTTGCTTTTCTCATCATTTTGCTCAACCTTTCTGTGATTATAAGAAAAGGAAAGGAAAAAAAATCTCCTTGATGTAAGCCTCTCCTTACTTTGAATTTCATTATAAATTATCATTCATCAAAATAGATACTATGGTTATTTTAAGACAATCTAAAATCCAATCATTCCATTTCTGTGAAAATCACATTTTCCTTAACATATACATCAAGTATTCTCAGCTTACGAAATCATAGATTTTTTCAAAATTTACTTTAAATAAAATGCATTGTTTCTTTCTCTTTTTTGTATTTTTCCACTACTTCATTTATAATCAAGACCCCATCCATAATTTGTCTTCTCTCAACAAAGAAGTTTGAACTTCAGATATTAACTTTTGCATCACCTTCTTAATTTTGTTTGCCAACAATTTGACCAGCACTTTTGTACATATAGCTAATAAGAGAAATGGATTTATAATTATTAATCCTATATAGACACTCCTTTTTGGGTATCAATGCAACAAAAGAACAATTTGATCCTTTAACCATTTTTTCATTTGATGAAACTCATATAAGTAAGCCACAAAATCCTTACCTAGCATCTCACAAAACTCCTTTATTAAGCAAAATTAAATCTGTCAGGTCTAGGACTTTTTTCCCCATCACAATCCCACATCGCTACCTTAATTTCTTTACCTCTAAATGGTTCCACAAGCTCCAAAGGTTCTGCTTTTGAAATATAAGAAAAATCCAGTTCATCCAAAAGAGGCCTACCTTTATCTTGTGGCAAGAATAATTTCTCAGACTGATCCTTGATCTCCTACTTGATCTTCTATATCTCTGTCTTCATTCCATCATTAGTATTTAAACAAAGAATCTCAAAAATATTTCTTCTCTTATTTATGCAACCATGAAAATAACGTAGGTTGACATCTCCTTCTTACCTCCATTTTAGTGAGTTAAAAAAAAAAATTCTTTCCAACAGAGAAGATAACAAAGTTAAGCACCATACTCCTTCTTTTCACTTATCTCTAATATAAATTGAAAATCACATATTAATAACTAAATAAATAAAAATCAAATAAACTAATCTAGATCAAATTGTATATTATTTTTTTCAATCTAGATAATTACCCTATATTATATAAAGTAGTTGTGCCTGGGGTATTAACTTTCCCGCCCAAATGCCCTTCCACCCTATCCAATCCTTTGGTTCCACCGTATCCAATATTTACTTGCCAAATTGATTAACTATAATAGAGGTATATTTTGCAAATACGAAGGGATTTTTAAAATCTTTCAGAATCTACGTATTCGAAAAGTTTCAATTTCTGATTCTGCAAATCAAACGTCTCTTTTACTCTCTGCATTAAAACTTGCTTAATGGAGGCTTTCAAAAATGTTACCCTTCCTCCTCTTCCCAAAATTGATTCATTGCTTCTCCAACGTCTTCTCCTCTTCCCGAAACGGTCTCCTTCCTCCAAAGCTAGCCATTTATTTGGGAAGCTCTTATTACAAGCATTGGAGCGATATTGTTGGTTAATACCGATGACGTATTCTGCTGAGGCGCATCTGCTTTTCTCAATGTTAAACGGGAAAAGAAAGTGTTATTTGCAGCTACTTTGGTAAAGGTCTGTAAATTATTGGAAGGTTTTCAAGTTCAATGTTCTTTACTTCCCATTACTAATCGTCGTCTTTTGGTTTGTCATCATTCTTTTCTTTTGGTAGATTTGAATATCAATGACGTATTACTTTGAAGGAATTATTGGCCCCAGAGTTGTAAGTTTTTCATACTTTTTTTCAAGTAACTGTGTTTCCCAAATTTTTATTACGTTCTGTAATATTGTTTGTTGTGAATGTTTTGTTTTTGTAAGGTCGACATTTGTATAGGTCAAACTTTTTGGGAGAAATTCCGGGATTACATGTTTCTTGGGACTTTTACTGTCGTTGATAGAAGGGGAAACCCCCACAATGTCGTCGTTGAAGAGAGAGATGACAGAGCTTATATCACGGAGGGTGTCGAAAATTTGGTTGATTTCTACCATTTGGAAGAGCCCCATACAATTCAATTTCATTTGATTTATCAGAAACAATTTAGGATAAGAATTTTTAATTAACATCTTTTTGAAATTGATTACCCGAAGTTTTGTGGATTTTGCAAGTTTGAAAGAGATATTACCATTTCATCATATGCAAATAACGATTTAAGTATATGTTTTATGTTATTACAAAATGAACAATTACCTTCATTTTATGTTATTTAAGTATATGTTTTGGTTTAACGATTAATGTTGTTTCATATATGCGTTGGATGCGGAATATCTTATATGGTCATTAGCAAAAAATATTCATTCATATTTAAATGATCACCAAAGTTGACCCCATAGACTATGATCAAAATAAATATTTGTACTTAGTTTATGTCTGGCTAATTGGTAATACGAATTAAGACATTAACAAAGCACTGTTAATGTAAGTGAAACAGATTTGGAGATGCTCTCTTAAAAATGATAAAAAAATGTTGATTAAAAACATGATTGTCCTTAGTTTGTAAAAAATTATATACATTAATTAGTCATTATGATAGTAATATACGATATTTTTTTTCTGCTCTGAGAATTGGAATGGTTGCAGAATCAGAAAAAAGACTCTACAACTTCTATATCATATCTGTTACGCTTAATGGTGAAGACAGATGAATGGTTCATGCTCATGGCATATGAATAATGAGTCTGAAGTGTCTGCAAATAATTTGATTGCTTCGTCAGTACAAGTAAACATTTATTTCCTCAGCTGGACTTTGATGACAAAAGGATACGTGAATAAGGTGAATCAATAATGTTGTGGTAGTGATGCTTACAACTTGCACCTTTTTAATTGGCAATATGTGTTCATTCCTCTCAATAACTATTAGTTTCTTTTTATGTTGGAGTTCAATGGTTGCAGCATGAGAGAGATGTGTCTCCAACTTCTCTATTGTATCTTTTGTGGTTCATTTGCATTGGTTAGTAATTTATGATGACCATAAGAGCATGAATTCCATTGGTTGGTCCCTACAAATAGACATTCATTGCATAAGATACGCTTTTATGAATAAATCGAGTGTATCATTAATGTTAAGGGTCGATAACTACAATCTTCTTAACTGTCATCATGCCTGTTTATATTTTCTTTTTCATTGCATCATCAATGTTATGACTTAACAACTTCAGCTCCAGATTTTACATTTACTTTCAAAACTAATCTTTAGAAAAAATGAAAACGAAAATGACTACATGATTAACATCACCATTGTATAACTTCACCTGCAGATGTAAGATTTATGATTATTACTACTTATTCCAATAGGTTTTATGACAGAAGTATATATTGAAAAAATCAAATCTCCATTAAGCGATGCTATCAAATTTTTATGCTTCCCAAAAACCATGCTTAGAAAGTAAAATATCAACAGATTACTAAACATATACACGACCTGCCGTTTTTCTTCTTTCAATCCTCCCAATGAAATATCTCTACAATTGCAACTCTATATTTATTGTTTCTGATATTTGATGACTACAAACCATTAATTCGAATAGTTGGTAACTACAAATGACCATTCATTTACTCAGTAATTTATGTATACCTCAGATAACTTAATCATTAATATTAAGAGTCCATAACTGAAACTGCCAATTCATCCTTCATTTATGATTTATGATTTATGATACATGATACATGAAAGGAATGAATGATTATTTTGAAGACTCTACAACTTCCCCTAGCAATGAAATTTCTTTGTAAATGCAACTTCATATTTATTGTTTCTCATAGTTGGGCAGGTGTAAAGCAGTAATTGGATTGGTTCGTCACCATAGATAACCATTCACTGACTCATTTATTTATGTATACCTCAGATAACTTCACATGCAAAAGTCTAATAAAAGAAACACGAAAGGAGTGAACAACTTCACCTGCCCTTTCATGATAAAGGATTCGTGAATCGAGTTAGTCTTTAATGTTAACATTCTACAACTTCATTGTTCTTAATTGCCATCATGCTTACGTTTATTTTCTCTTGCTCTGCATCCTTAATGTAAAGACTATTCAAATTCCGCTACACATTAATGATTCATGACTTATTTCAAAAAATTGGAGCTTGGATGTATGTTTACGTGAAACAAGTTAATTATTAACATGACTTTGCAACTTCCGCTACAAAGTATGTCACCTAAAAATAACAATTTCTTTATCGAGCAATGTGAAATACATCTCATGCTGCCAGAAAAATACCTCGGGAAGTCAGATGTCAAGTTTAAAGGCAAAGTATACAATACCCGATTACATCTTTGGTGTTTCTATCCTTCCAATCATATTAATGTTGTTCAGTCACAACTTTAAATATTACACACTATAGACTATAGATTATAAATTACAGATAAAAAATTTAACATTAAACAATTAAAATTAAACATTACAGTTACGATATCAGTATACAAGTTACATTTCATATCGGCTCATTAAAACATTTGCTTCAACTGTTATCAAGTTAAACACTAAAATCAGACTATAAATACTTCTATCATTTATTTTCCCTCCAAAATCTTCAACCACTAAATAGTTTTATTCAAAGGTACACAGAGGACTCCTCCACTACTGTATTTTCATGAAGTCGATTATTTACAGTTTAAAAATGAAATCTAACTGCTACCACTTTAATTTCTTAACGACTATGACTACCAAAATTTCATAAGTCATTGAACAATAGAATTTCCGAATACATATAATCTTTACCATTTATATATAAGAAGCACTTGAACATATAAAAAACATATTACACAACTGTAAAATATTTTCATTCACATCAGTCAATCAGGTACATATTAGAGGCTGCATTCATTCAACATCTTCTATTTCTTCTATACATATTTCTACTTTGAAACATCCATTGCATGCTATCCTTCTGTTGTTGTTTATTTTTTAAATTAACTTATCTTCTACTATCTTCATTCAGTCTTTAGTCTCCATTATTCTTTTAAAAATATGGAACTTGGACAAGGATCATCTGTAGCTATTCGAAAATGTAGCACTTTCTGGATGCAATATGACCCTGACCAGGTTTGCTCCTCAGCCTATGTTTCTCATCTTTAATTATTACCACAGCTATCATAACCAATTTTATTGTTTCATACATATTATGTCAGATGTTGGAGTATTTACCTTCCCTCTTTTTAAAAAACTACTTAGAAGACATCCCAGATGTCATCACACTTAGAGATCAAGCAAATACTGAAATTTCCCTGGATGTTTCTAAGACAACAAAATTTGTATCTGTCTTTGAAGGATGGGAAAATTTGAAAGAGTTATACCCAGACTTGAAAAAATGGGATTGGCTACTAATGAAGTATACCAGAAGAGGAAACTTCAATATGAAAATTTTTAACTTTATGCATGAGGAAATTTCTTATCCACCTAAGGAGAGAATCATACCCGCCAATAGTGTGAAGCTACAAATATTATTGGATGATTTCAAATATGATTCAATGTATGCCGATCTAAATCTTCCTCCAAGACCATAATACAATGTTTGTGAAAAAACACTAACTGCATTCCAAATGAACAATAAATTGGTAATAATATTAACCTTTGTTTTACATGCATTTTTTTGTTAGTAACATATGTTATTTTAATTAATTTATGACATTATCTGTATTAATAGGAAATGCCTCGTGCATTTACCACAACTGCAATGCTTGATATGTGTTCCAATGTTTGTCTGAGATATGAGGAGATTGGTGAAATGATATTAGATATGTCCTGCTCCAAATTGAAAGGAACAACACAATACAGTGGGCAACTCAGTAATGGATGGTCACAATTCTGTGAGTTTTGTAATTTCAAAGTTGGTGACCCAGTTATTTTTTCATCCTATGCAAGTAGACCTCATATCTTGCATATACATCATAAGAGTGATTGAACAATGATTTTTATTTTAATTTCTATCCATTTTGTAACTTTAACTTTCTTTAATTACTAAATAATTTTTTTTTTACATGACATCATACAATGTTTAATAAATTTGGAGATACAATTTTCAATACAATGTTTAATATATATATATATATATATATATATATATATAAAATTTCAAAAAAAAAATATATCGCACAAGTAGGGTTACTAATTTTTATATAAAAATCAATTGAAAAAAATTTCAAATGCATAGTATAAATGTATAAATTATTTATATTTATTTTATATTTATGTTAAAATTGTTCTATTAAATCTAAAAAAATTTCGATAACTTCAATTAAACTTTTTCAACTAAATATTTTCTTAAAAATCTTAATTAAAATTATTTCACAAATAAGCATAACCTAAATATGATCAAAGTTACATCATATACAAATTTTCAAATTTCAACAAATAGTTTAAGTTATTCCTATTTTAAATTTTAAGATAATAAATATATTTGTTTAATATTTATTTTATATAATAAAATATTAAAAAAACACATACCTAAATTAGATACGATACAAGTTGGATCATACATAAACTTCTAATAAATAACTTAACCTATTTTTATTTTTAATTATTATATTATAAACGAATATATAATTTTTTAATATTTAATATTTATAAAATAATAAAAATTATGAAAAAGACATGCCATATTCAGACGAAAATATCGTCAAAAGTTTAATTACATTAAATGAATATCTGACAGGAAAACAATTTGAATAAATATTTTAAAAAATGAATATTAATTCCTATCGTTAATGGGCGATTCTTTTAACTATATTTTTTATGCAAGAGAGTTAATAGGCCGATATATCATTTTCGAACTGATACATAGTCATCATATAGGTAACCAAATAAAAAAACTATATCTTGTTGCTTCGATTTTTGTTGAAATCGTTACACAAAATTTTACATAATTTAAATATAATTAATATTTTATTGTTTCTCTTAATTTTAATATATTATTCAAATATAAATAAATAATTATTTTTATTTATAAACATGTAAGTTATGTAAAATCATATATAATTTATTTAATATAATATAAATTAACAGTTAAATTAAAAAAATGTTAAAAATTTTAAATTTCAAAACATTTAATTTTATAACTAATATTTATTTATATTTTAAAAAATATTATATTAAAATATTGTTATTTGAACTTTCAATTATAACTTTAAAATATTCATATTTATATTTCAATTTTGATACTATATAACTATAATCCAATATTAAATATACAACAAATTATATTGTATATAAAATATTTGATAATATATTATTTAATATAACTTATATTTGATAATATATCATTTAATATAACTTAGACGTTATAAATTATTTAATATTTTTTACGATAATCAATAGACTTAAAAATAAACTACCAACTATATAATGACCATCAAATTTAAACAAATCCCATCCCCTTTTCCCGACAAACTGTGTGTCGTGAAAATTATATAACATGAAACAAATTAAAGTTGTATTTACTATTTAGATATGATTTTGCGCAAAATATTTTTATAATATAAATATGTGTAGAGTCTTTTAGAATTTATTTAATCTTTTACACATTACAGAATATCAAAATTACATGTGTTTTATGTTGTAATTTTTAATATACACACTCATAATTTTTGTAAAAGTTTTTAAATATCTTTTTTATTTAATTAAAATACACTAATACGGTAAAAGGAAATTTATACTATCATTAAGTTATTAACTATCATATAATTAAACTTATTTATTTTTATAAATTAAATATCATATTAACGATGATTTTTAATTAATAATAATAATAAAAATTATTAATATCTTTTAATATTTTTTTAAATAAAATCATATATCTCTCCTTTATACACCTATAATAAATGCTCTTAAGTAGTTAATTCATGCAACACTATTTTTTTAAAATGAATATAGTTTATTATCTTAAGAGAAGTTATTAAATATATAACCCTTTATTGTTGGTGATTTTGATTTATCCAAAATAGACATAGATGCAATAGTTGAGATATAAATATGTTCCTTTAAATATCTATTAATATTAAATACTGCATGTCTTCCTCTTTAATATCTTCTCTTCTTTTCTTTAGGTGAAGATGGCTATTATGAAAGTATTCCATTCATCAATCATACATCAACAACAACAAACCAAATTGATTCCAATACTACAAAACAATGATAAGGTAGAAAAATAAAATTTTGAGAAAGTCTTCACATTTGTCATATATCAAAACTCATAAAAAACAATTGAGGGAAAAATTGTAAAATTGACTCACATAAACCATTCTGAGAGAATAAAATAATCCTACCAGATTAGGTAGAAGAATTGTGCTACCTTAGTGGTGCTTAGTACATGTTCCAAATTTATCAAGATGTCATGATTATATACAAATAAACAGGTTATCCAAACTTATTTATTATCTTTACATGCAATCAAAGAAGGCCTAAAATTTTGAGGACATTAAAGCATGATGGGTTGAAGGAAAAAGATAGACCAGACTTTATTTGCCGTGTTTTTAAGATAAAGCTTATCACCTCATTATATAAATAAAGTAGGGAAATATTTTTGGAAAAGTTGTATCAGTTACACTATTATATGTTCTATTGCCATGATTACTTCATCCTCTTAAACTGTTGACTGAATTCACGTTATGCATGCAAACATTGCTCTCATATTTAATTTGATAAGATTTCATTTTACATTGAACCAATCATTTACATTATTGAATTCCAAGAATGAGGCCTTCCCTATGCTCATATTTTGGTATTCCTCCATTCAACAAACAAGTATGTTACAACTTATGATAAGATAATCAATGTTGAAATACCTTATTGCCAAAATTGAACTAGCCTTGTTTAAAATCATTCAGACATTAATGGTACACAATCCATGTGGCCCACAAAACAAAAAGTCTCTATGCATGTACAATAAAAGATGTAGCAGATACTTTTTCAAAAATATGTTGAAAGAACAACCATCAATAATGAAGGATATCCAATTTATAGAAGACGAGATAATGGGAAAAAAAATTCAAAAGGATAACTTTCTCATTGACAATAGATATATTGTTCCATATAATAAGTATCTACTGCTAAAGTATAATGAACACATTAATGTTGAATGATGCAATTAGTCAAGGTTTATAAAGTATTTGTTAAAATATATCATCAAAGGTCATGATTACATCACAACAAGTTCTTATCAAAGTAATCAGAATGTCTAGAATAATAATACAATTTATAAAATTAAGTTGCACTATAATTGTAGATATTTGTCATCGTGTGAGGCGGTTTGGAGGATATTGGCATTTGACATCCACTTTCATGAGCCAGCGGTAGAGAGACTATCTTTCCACCTGCTTCAACAACATTTCATTACCTTAGAGGATGATGATTCACTGCAACAGATAGTAGATCGACCATCATGTTTTACAACAAAGTTCATAGCTTGGATGGAAGCTAATAAGAAATTTCAAGGAAGACATATGCTAAGTTTCTTGCTAAGTTTGTCAAGGAACAATTTAATCATGAATGGACAATCAGGAGAAGGGGCTTCTTAATTGGTAGACTTCATTTTATTTCTCATGAAACTTATGAAATGGATTACTTGAGGCTTCTTTTAAATAAAGTTAGAGATGCTCAGTCATATGTTGATGTCCGTATTGTGAATAATAAAATGTACCTCACATTGAAACAGGCTTACTACTCATTAGGTTTGTTGGATGATGACAAAGAATATATAAATGCTATTAAGGAAGCAAGCAAGTCAGTAGGGGACAACATATTTTTTCAAAAGAGTATTTGTGATATTACTTTTGTCTAAAACCAACTTGAGATGCTTGAGTTCATTTGGAAAAATACATGGACATATTTAAGTGATGATATATTGAACATCCAAAGTCATTTATTGCAATAACATGGTAAACTTCATGGTCTTCTTATGCTATTTTTTCAATGTCATCTCTTATTGATTAACATATACACAACCGTTTTTTCATCTGGATAAATTTCTATCTCACAGAGGAAAATATTGAAAAATTTTCATTGTATAAGATCTATAAATTATGGCAAAGTAATAATAGAAACTTATTTGACCACCCAACAATGCCTTAAGCTAATATCTCTGTGATATCTCAATGTAACAATAGATTTTATAATGGATGAGTTTTATTATGATAAGGACGATTGGCCAAAGACGATGAAAGATATTTATCAACAATGACAAATGAGTAACAACATTTACAGCAAAATAATGGATGTAGTTTCCATTGGTCAAGGTAGAGTTTTTTTTTCTATATGACTATGGAGGTATTGGAAAAACATATTTGTGGAAGTTTATCTCTATTGCAATTAGGTCAAAAGGAGAAATCGTTCTCACCGCAACTTCAAGTGGAATTACCGCATTATTACTATCAAGTGAAAGAACAACACATTCAAGGTTCAACATTCGAATCATAGTTGATGAGGATTCCACTTGCAACATAAAAAAAAACAATTCATTGGGAGAGTTAATAGTTAAAACTAAGCTCATTACCTAGGATAAAGCCTCTAAGACCAACAAATATTATTTTGAGACAGTTGATAGAACATTCAAGGACATATTACGCTTCTTAAATTTTTGAAAAACCTTAACAAACCATATGGAGGAAAAGTGATTGTTTTTTGTGGTTATTTTAGGCAGATTCTTCTAGTTATTCGAAAAGGTTCGAGACAAGATGTTGTTCATGAAACTATTAACTCATTATATCTTTGAAAATTTTGTGAAATCCTAACATTGACCAAGAACATGAGATTGTAGAATGGATGGTCTGGTATTGAACATAATGAGCTTAATAGTTTTTCCAAATGGATATTGAGCATTGGTGGTGGAACTATTGGCGATGAGAATGAGGACACCATTGATGTAAGTATTCCTCATACTTGAATTTGTTGATCCAATTGCATCCATAGTTAAACAAACATACCTAAGTTTTTAACCAATCTCAACAATCCATTTTTTTCAAAATCGTGCAACATTGGCCCCCACAAATGAGATAGTCAAAATGGCAAATGATTATATGCCACAATTGATGCTAGGAAAGACTTGGACATACCTTAGTTTTGACAATCCATCAAACATGAATGAACATTCTATTCAATGAAATGACATGCATACTTCTAAGTTCCTCAACACAATCAACTGCCTTGGCCTACCAAACCATGAAATAAATCTTAAGGTTGGGGTCCTAATAATTTTCTTGAACATTGACCAAACTTCTGGAATATATGATGACACCTAGTAATAACTCAAATAGGTAATTATATTTTGAAAACAAGATTCATTTCTAGAAGCAATGTAAGAGAAAAAACACTTATTCCCAATTTGTCATTGACTCCATTTAATACTAGGATTCCATTCAAATTTCAAAGAATACAATTTCCTATTGCACTATTCTTTGCAATGACTAAAAACAATGCCAAGGTCAGTCACTCACAAATGTTGGAATTTATATTCCAAAATCATTTTTCTTTCATGATCAACTATATGTGGTTGTACGATCCTAGGTTGATAAACATAATGCATAATTTTAGTGATCAATGATTAGTTAAGAAAATAACCTTTGAATTCCTTGAGTTGATAATTGTTAAGTCAAATTAATTTCATTCTGTATTTTGTATTTAGAACTTAATATTACATCTTTACAAAATCCTCATGTTCTAACTTTCTCCTAATTTGCTTAAGAATCTAAAATGGCCTTTGGGAGATGACCTAGGTTGTACCTTATATTATACCAACAATTAGGGAAAATCTAGAAATTATTTTTGGATGTTTGTGACAAGCGTGTCAAAAATTTGGCGCCGTTGCTGGGGACCATTTTTTTTTAGTTTCCTAGGCATATATAGGAGTTTGTATAAAACTTTCAACCTTTCTAACAATTTTTTATTTTAGGTATACTATTCTTGGATTTTTTGTATGAATTCACCTTGTTATGTATGACCCAATCCAATCCTAAAGATTTATATGCATATGATCCTAAGATTGATAGAGCATTCCACCATTTGAAAAGAACACATAGAAGGAATTCATTCAGTAATAACCAAGAGAGGAACGGTAGTGGTTTTTCATCTTTAAATTTTGATAGTTTTAAATATTTTGCTAATAACATGGCTGATAGAACCTTAAAAGAATTAGCTGCACCTGATGTTGGTTATCAACCGTTATGTATTCAATAACCTTATGTTGATGCATCACTTGAACTAAAGTTCGGATTAATACATTTTCTATCTAAGTTTCATGGCCTTGCAGGTGAGTGTCGCAACCTTAATTCCGACGAGACGACGAACTCGCTAAAATTTTAAAATGGGTTTTGTTGGATGTGTGGAGTCGCCACCAAATTTTTATTTAAGGAAAAAAGATTTGGAAAAAAAACCCTGACTTGAGGATGAGATTTAGGTTCGGGAGTCGGTTACAAGTGGGGAAGGTGTTAGGCACCCCACTTGCCCGTTCCGAAGAACGACACCCTTAAATTGAGTGTGTGATTTTGAAAACTGTTTGGATCCCTTTAATTAATGTGAAAAATAATTTGACGGAGGTTAGCCTGACAGGACTTGATCTTGCTCCTACGTATTCCCCGGTGCAATGGGAAACTCAAGGCTTACGTAGTTCTGGTTTATGAAGGCTTGACCTTCAAAAGTGCTTGAGAAAAGATTATTTTCCTAATTTCCTATTTCTAAAACGTCCTTTTTAGTTTTCTTTGGGATCTTTTCAATATTTTCAAAATAATTTTCTAATTTTCTTAGGAATTCCCTCCTTCTATTTTGTTTTTCTTGATTTTTATCTTGATTTGATTTTTGTATCCCCAATTGTAGCCTTCAAATCCCTTGTATCTTGAAAGGGGTGTGTGTGCTCTCTTTGCTTCTTGTGTGGGTTACCTGTCCTAAGGATCTATGGTTTTTAATGCATGAACCTCTCCAAGGTAGGTTGTAATCCTAGAGGTATAAAGGTCACTAGAGCCAAGTTACAGTCCATAATGCTTGCCACAACAGTAGAAGTAGCCACTAGTTGTGGGGCATTATGAATAGGACGCACTCTAGCTGGGATTTTCGTGATAGCCACACAGGACGTAGGCCCCAGCGTGACACCACTAGATCCCTCTACCCCTAGGTAGCACTCAGACCCGGGTATAGGGCCCCACTCATGATAAATGCACATGCAATGTATAAGGGCACACAAATGATTGGGATACCTGCAATTGGGGAAATTGTACAGATATATATAGTGATTTAATGTTTGTCTATCCTAAGGTTTGTACAAAGAATAAACAAACAGATAGCAAATAGATAAACAGTAATGGATCGTGCAAATAAACAGAGAAGGGATCAAATATAATACACACTCAATCAAACAGGCTTGACTCTCTAATATCCCCAGTGGAGTCGCCATCTGTCGCAACCTTAATTCCGACGAGACGACGAACTCACTAAAATTTTAAAATGGGTTTTGTTGGATGTGTGGAGTCGCCACCAAATTTTTATTTAAGGAAAAAAGATTTGGAAAAAAAACCCTGACTTGAGGATGAGATTTAGGTTCGGGAGTCGGTTACAAGTGGGGAAGGTGTTAGGCACCCCACTTGCCCGTTCCAAAGAACGGCACCCTTAAATTGAGTGTGTGATTTTGAAAACTGTTTGGATCCCTTTAATTAATGTGAAAAATAATTTGACGGAGGTTAGCCTGACATGACTTGATCCTGCTCGTACGTATTCCCCGGGGCAATGGGAAACTCAAGGCTTACGTAGTTCTGGTTTATGAAGGCTTGACCTTCAAAAGTACTTGAGAAAAGATTATTTGGTTTGTGAAGGCTTGACCTTCAAAAATGCTTGAGAAAAGATTATTTTAAAGATCTTGTTTTGAGAAAGTTTTATCTTTGGGAGGGATTTTTGGCTCACTCATGCACAAGGCCCGAGGCGGCTAAGGCAGCACGGGAACCTATACGAACTACTAAATATTGAACAGCAAGTAAACCGCCAGTTCCCCATTTAGAGCCCATTGCGTGAGACCTATAATCCCAAAATATTAAAAAAGATTTTTAAATCTTAAAGAAGACCTCAAGTCCACTCATGCACAAGGCCCGAGGCGGCTAAGGCAGCGCGAGGACCTATATGAACTACTAAATGTTGAGCAGCAGGTACACCGCCAGCTCCCCATTTAGAGTCCATTGCGTGAGACTTAAAGATCCCAAAATATTTAGAAAAAGATTTTTAAATTTCTGAAAAAGGGATAATTTGCAATTGACGTTGATCCTTGAATAAAAGAAAGTTCGAATTTAATAGAAGAATCCTCATTTTTTGACTTTTGGAGTAATTGGGGTTTTAATGTAATTATTTAGCAATTATGAGATTTTTATGAATTTTCTGGATTTTTTTTGTATTTTTATGGATTTTCTGTACTTTCATAAATTTTCTGTATTTTATAAATTTTTATGAATTTTCTGAATTTTTATTAATGTTTATGGATTTTTCTGAATTTTTAATTAATTTTTTAATTTCTGGAATTTTTTATTAATTTTCTTAATTTCTGGAATTTTTTATTAATTTTTTGATTTTCTGGAAATTTTTATTAATTTTTCTATTTTCTGTAATTTTTTATTAATTTTTTGATTTTCTGGAAATTTTTATTAATTTTATGATTTTCTGTAATTTTTTATTGATTTTTGATTTTCTGGAAATTTTTATTAATTTTTGATTTTCTGGAAATTTTTATTAATTTTTCTATTTTCTGTAATTTTTTATTGATTTTTCTATTTTCTGTAATTTTTTATTGATTTTTGATTTTCTGGAATTCCTAAGGGCAGTAGGGTAATTTTCCACAGCAGAGACAAAATGGGTATTAATTGAAAAGGCCTGACAGCATCGACCTACAAGCAATAAACTAAACTGGATGGATGGCATGACAACATAGGCCAGAAAGCAGTAAATCTAAACTACATGGTGGCCTGACAACATAGGCCTGAAAGCAGTAAATCTAACTACATGGCGGCCTGACAACATAGGCCTGAAAGAAATAAATCTAAACTACATGGCAGCCTGACAACATAGGTCTGAGAGCAGTAAATCTAAACTACATGGCAGCCTGACAACATGGGCCTGAAAGCAGTAAATCTAACTACATGGCGGCCTGACAACATAGGCCTGAAAGCAATAAATCTAAACTACATGGCGGCCAAACAACATAGGCCATGATGCCGGAATTAAAACTTGATGGTGGCCTGACAACATAGGCCATGATGCAGAAAGGTAAACTTGAGGGGAACCTCGTTGTTGACGGGAAGAATGAAATCCTGTTGTTGCCAGGGTGAATGCAACCTGCTTGATAGGTGAACGAAAATTAAACATGCTTAAAGTCCTGTTGCTGACAGGAGAATGCAAATGAAGGAATCCTGCTGTTGCCAGGATAAATGCAAACCTGCTTGACAGGTGACAAAAAAAGACATGCTTGAAGTCCTGTTGTTGACAAGAAACTGCAAATGAGGTCCCGCTGTTGCCGGGAAGATGCAAATGAAATCCTGCTGTTGCCAGGATAAATGCGAACCTGCTTGATAGGTGACAGAAAAAACATGCTTAAAATCCTGTTGTTGACAAGAGAATGCAAATGAGGTCCCGCTGTTGCCAGGAAGATGCAAATGAAATCCTGCTGTTGTCAGGATAAATGCAAACCTGTTTGATAAGTGAACAGAAAATTAAACATACTTGGGGTCCTGTTTAAGCTCAAGGCTTCTGCTGCTGCTTGGACTTCTTCAAAAAAAAAAAAGTCGCCTCGGACATAAGGTGTTCACGTCTTTACTCATTTCCTACCTCGATAATTCAGAGAATCATTTCTCACATTATCAGGTAGGAAAATAAGTAAAGTGGGGCAAACTGTAAACACCCATTTATGTCTGAGGCCCCTAATCATAAAATTAATTTAAAATAATAAACAGACAAACAGATAAACAAAAAAAAATATATAAGAAATTTTAATAAAGAAAAAATATTAATATAATAAAAAAAACCAAAATCTGAAATTTTAATAAATAAATGAAAAACAGATTTTTCAAAATAAAAAAAAAACTAAAAAGAAGTTAAAAATTCAAAAAGGAAAAATAGAAGTTCTAAAGAAAAATTAAAATCTAAAAATAATAAAAATTAAGGAAAAGTAGAAAAATTTAAACAAAAATAAAAAAAATAATAACCAAAAAAATTTTTGGAAAAAGAAAACAAAATTAAAATTAAAAATACAAAATAAAATAAAAAAATCAGAAGAATAAGAAATTAAAGAAAACTGGAAAATAGATAAAATTCTGAAAATAAACATTTAGCAAATGAAATAAATAGAAAATCAAAGAAATTACAAGAAAACAAATAGAATTAAAGAAACATAATAAAAATAAAGAAAAATAAAATCCAAAAGAAAATAATGAAATAATAAAAACTAAATTTAAATAAATAAAACAAAATAAACAAACAAAAAAGGAAAAGGAAAAACAGAATTGAAAAATAAACGTTTTAAAACAGAAAATATATAAGACAGAAGAAAAAGTCTTTAAAAGGGGGTTTTTTTTTTGTAAAGAAGCAAAAATCAGTTTTGAAGGGAACTTCTTCCTCTCGAAGACTCTTGGATTCGGGGAAAAGGCTCAAGGCCTACAACATACGGAGGGGGGCGCAGATTCTTTGCAAGGAGAAAGAAGTTTCTTGAGGGTTCTTGGAAAAAGCTCGAAGATCTTCCTTCAAGGAAGAACCTACAGATTTGAGAAGATAGAGGGTAGAAAGTCGATGACCTTGGCGGAGTTTGCTTCCAACGATTAGGTAAGTCTCAATACCTTGATCCCTCTCATACATGAGTGTTTAAAACGAAAACGATTCTTGAACATAGCTTAGGTTCTATTAGCAATACTAGTTCCCGCATCCATACCCTTTGATTAAGGAGTAGAGTTTTCTGTGATAGAACAAGACTGAATCAGATCATCATGTTTGTAACTATTTGATTCCATGCGTTAAATCGTAATCATCACAAAAACTAAGTTGTGCGTGAAATTTGGTTTGGAGGTATGTAAATGTAAGTGGATCTTGAGATAGAACTCAGTTAGAACTTAAACCCAATAAAATATATATACAGTCTTCTAGCCCTGAACCCTACGGTCTCAAGAAAGGTGTAAGATCTGCATCATAGGAACAAGTACTGCTATTGTTGATAACAAAGGGCAAGGTTAGGTTTCTCATTACATCTATGACCATGGGTGATATGGAGAAGGATAACACCACTAGACGTATGCCCCGCCGTAGTAGACGTCTCCTCTCTGCCTCAGACAAGGATACCTATGACGAGTCTTGTGATCGAAACTACATCACCATCGTCAACTCAGCGTCATGAGACGTATCTCCACGCACACGCCTTGCAGACTCTGACTTTATAATAAGGTGCATGTATTGCCTACAGGATTCCAGCACATGATGTCATTATGCTTGGATCAGTGTCGCGAGCAAAGGTCCAGGCAGTGGAAAACGCGCTTATGGGGCAGGTTCAGTGCGGAATGCTCATTACTATCAGGGGAAGGAAAAGCCCAGCGTCCAAAATCCTGTAAATCGGTAGTATGCAAAGCCTCCCTAGGAAGTATCAGATTATGTCATGAACCCCTTTGAGTATTCAAAACTCGAGACCTGGTGCAATTCATGTTTGCACATTGATTTAAGGCCATACCAACGTTAGTTTTCCTCAAGCAGTGAGCCATTATATTAAACCAAAACCTCGCTGACTTAACACTTCCATGATCAAGTCATAAGGAAGTCCATTGAAACAGGGCCACGATGTATATTAATGGGGCCATGTATGCCATCCTACGGCTCAAGCTACCTCTATGACAGGCACTAATATCTGTCGGCCATGGGAGGAGTCTAGGCAGGAGAACAGAAACCAGCTGGGGAATATATGGGCTGACGTGAGTAAGTTAAGCTCACTTTTTTTGGAACTAAACTAGGAAGCCTCATCAAATTAGTAGATTTGTGAGGTTGCACCTGAGAAGTATTATGGCATCTCTATCATTATGCTTTCCACTTGGTCTAATTCAAAATAATCTAGAGGTGTCAAGTTAAGTTTACTGTTACCGAGG
The DNA here is from genome assembly GCA_037954105.1 of Canavalia gladiata. Classification (NCBI taxonomy): domain Eukaryota; kingdom Viridiplantae; phylum Streptophyta; class Magnoliopsida; order Fabales; family Fabaceae; genus Canavalia; species Canavalia gladiata. Next base: position 37,353,118 of record CM075664.1, on the reverse strand, counting down.
CTAAGGACTTCTAAATAAGCCCCATGCAGTTTACGTATGAGCCATATCCCTGGCTTACTAGAGTATCCTTTAAGTAAAATCAGGGGCTTTAAAAGACTTAAAAGCAAGGCTAGCCTGGTGGTGAGTGTGCTGGGCACATACCTCCTAGGCCGCGGGTTCGATCCCGGGAAGATACCCTCAATTTTAAATTTTCAATTCCTCCCATTCATGCTGTCCCAAGCTGCAAAAATTCCAACCCTTAGGAATTCCAGAAAATCAAAAATCAATAAAAAATTACAGAAAATCATAAAAATTAATAAACAATTCCAGAAATTAAGAAAATTAATAAAAAATTCTAGAAATTTAAAAATTAATAAAAAATTCAGAAAAATCCATAAACATTAATAAAAATTCAGAAAATTCATAAAAATATCATAATTGCTAAATAATTACATTAAAACCTCAATTACTCACGCAATGGTACCTGTTGTTCAACATTTAGTAGTTCGTATAGGTCCTCGTGTGTTCAACATTTAGTAGTTCGTATAGGTCCTCGTGCTGCCTTAGCCGCTCCCAAAGATAAAACTTTCTCAAAACAAGGTCTTTAAAATAATCTTTTCTCAAGCATTTTCGAAGTTCAAGCCTTCACAAACCAAATAATCTTTTCTCAAGCACTTTTGAAGGTCAAGCCTTCATAAACCAGAACTACGTAAGCCTTGAGTTTCCCATTGCACCGGGGAATACATAGGAGCAGGATCAAGTCCTGTCAGGCTAACCTCCGTCAAATTATTTTTTACATTAATTAAAGGGATCCAAACAGTTTTCAAAATCACACACTCAATTTAAGGGTGCTGTTCTTCGGAACGGGAAAATGGGGTGCCTAACACCTTCCCCACTTGTAACCGACTCCCGAACCTAAATCTCATCCTCAAGTTAGGGTTTTTTTTTCCAAATCTTTTTTCCTTAAATAAAAATTTGGTGGCAACTCCACACATCCAACAAAACCCATTTTAAAATTTTAGTGAGTTCGTCGTCTCGTCGGAGTTAAGGTTGCGACAGCGAGGACCCTCATACACATTTTAAATAATTTCACATCGTGCGTTCCACAATGAGGCCACAAGGAGTTCTTAAAGATCCTATTAAGTTGAAGGCATTTCCTTTCTCCTTAAATCGTGGAGCTAAGGACTGATTGTACTATCTACATCCAACATCTGTTACAAGCTGGAATGATATGAAGAGATTATTTTTGGAGAAATTTTTCCCTGCATCCAAAACAGCAGCTATTAGAAAAGAGATTTGCAGCATCAGACAAAACTCTCAAGAAACTCTCTGAGTATTGGGAGGGATTCAAGAAACTATGCGCCATTTGTCCACACCATCAGATCAGTGATCAATTATCGATTCAGTATTTTTATGAAGGACTCATGTCAATGGACAGAAGCATGGTTGATGCGGCTAGTGGTGGAGCACTTATGGACAAAACTCGTACAGCAGCTCGAGATTTGATTGCCAACATGGTAGAAAATTCTCAACAATTCAATTCTCGAACTAATTCATTGTCTTAAGGAGTCCATGAAATGACCACTTAAGACAAACCATACATGAATTGGAGGTTAGTTCTTCAATTCTGTTCTCCAATTGTGTATGGTCTGTTAGTTAGGAGTTAGTTAGGTTAGTTAAGAATTAGTTAGAAAAATAAAAGAAAAGGAAAAAATAAAATAGAAAATAACTTCAAGGGCGGGAATTTTTGAAAAAAGATAGCAATATAAAAGAGAGAAGAGATTATGAAGGTAGGGGGATTGATTTTTTCGAAAGGAAGAAAAACAGGAGTTCTCTCTTAGGAACCTTGTGGCAGATCACAAGATTTTCAAAGAAAAATTCTCTGCATCCAGAATTGCAAAAGCTTAAGAGACGTAGCATTCCTTTGTAGAGTTCCCAGGCCTAAGGAATTGCTGAAATAGTGGGAGCAGAGGTTCGTCATCCTTGGACCATCCAGAAGCTATCCTCTAATCTTCTCTTGTTTTGAAATACAGAGATTCAAAGAATTTTAGCTTTTCTTTGCAGAATCTCTAGGTAAGTCCATGAACACCTCGCTCCTTAATCCAAAGTGGTGATTGTTATCAAGATATACATATTGAAATAAAGAAGATTTGTGAAGCATAACTCGGATCCTGTGAGCATTTAGCAATATTAATTTATACTTTCATGTCTTTGTTTAAAGTGTGGGATCCGCTGCATTAAAACCAATTTAAACCACCTCAAAGATCACTATGTTCATACTTTCATTTTTACCTTTCAAATCATGTGAATCTGGAGGTAACCTTGCCGTTGGTACGAGAGCATATATGAAATTTAGTTGCTTTGTTACTTAGGTAGATAAAGAAATTAACAACTTGGGGAACAAGTCTCTGAGTGAGGCTAAAAACTGGAGATTTAAGCAATATAGGTATTGTTGAGGCTGAAAGTGTATTGCATGTGTATCAGTAGAAGTTTGTTCTGATTATATTGAGCTAAGTTTCAGAAACAGTGCATCTGTTGGTTCAATCATAGATTCACCTCCATCCTTCTGAAAATCCTCTAGGGGTCTTATAGAGTTTGAGTTTGTAAGCCAAGGTCACCAAAGAGCATGTCAACGTTAGTGTAAGGAATAATTCTATCCTATTAGGTCCCATCCAAACACTGATTTGAGTGGACTTGCTAGTAATACAGGTTGGTGCGCTCTTCTGGTGGGGTTTTACGCTCCCCACGACAACCACTACAGCTAGCTTAACCTGTCACATTATTCTGATAGGCGTCCACTGATTGCCCATAAGAATTGGCTTATTGCCATCTCTGCAATCAAAATCCCTTCAAGCTTGGCTGGAGTTAAATTATGATTCTATTTCGGCAAGGCCTTGAGCTAATACCAGGGCATTCTTCCCATGCGCACCTCTGATATCCGCTTGATGCACAAGTCATGAGCCTGAAAACTGCGAGAACCTTAGGTTGTAGTAAAGTAAGCCAGAAATCCAAACTTGAAGAGGACCTGAAAGAGTTGGTGAAGGAGCAACCTGATGCTCCATACACTTCTGATCCATAGTGAAACCAATCAAAAACCCCAAACCTGAGGGAAGTTTGCATAATTCTGCCAAATTACACCACTATCTTAGTTAAGAAACCTGAGAATCGATCAATCAAAGGCTGTTTCTATTGATATTTTCTGGAAATAAATCAGTCCCTATGACTTTTTTGAGCCTGCAGTATACGATGCTCAAGATTCATTTCTTAAAGATAGAATTCAACCTGGTTCATCTAGTGGCTTGGCAGAACTGCTTGTAGAATAGTAAAAGTAAGATGCCATCATATTTCCATAACCAAAGCCTGAAACCAATTTACACTCGCTTCTAAAAAATTAGAATTCAACCTGATGAAGGTACCAATTAAGGGTATGAGGTAAAGGCTTTGGGAAAATGTGAGGGCCATGATACAGGGTCTGTGGGTGCTCTTTCTTTGTCTGAGTTCTATTCGTCTCAATGTTATATTCTTCAGTGAGTCGTATCCCTCTAAAACATGCAAACTGATTGAATGCCTCATTAACTATTGTTAAATTTAATTTGAGGCATTAGAATCCTACCCAGAAGCTTGGCTTAGTGGTTAGCACATTACACACCACTACCAGGTTTAGGATTCGATTCCTTCTTGGAGCTTTTTTAAGTTCATAATTGATTAAGTCGCAGATGGCTAATGGGCCACAGTAGGCCTCTCTAATTCTTCTTGGTTGCCATGCACTCAGTTGGGCTATGCATACCGATTGCAAATTGGGCCATGCTCTAGCACCATTCTGAATCTAAATTGGGCTATGAACGGGCCTAGCCAAGACCAGCAACGACCTCTCTAAATGGGTCATGCCATTGGGCCATAATAAAATCAAACTAATTTCATTTAACCAACATAAATTCCTTTATTTTTTTAAATAATTAATTAGGGTCAAACTCAATTCTTTTTGTTTATCAAGCCTAAGTCCTTTCAAATCAAAGTTTTCTTATATGGGTCAAGCTCAATTCTCTTTTAATTTGGGTCAAGCCCAATACTTTTTTTAAAAAAAATTCAATATCATTTTATATTTTATTTTGGATCAAGCCCAATTTCTTTTTTTTTGGGTCAAACTCAATCCTTTCTACTTTAAAACAAAGTCCATTTTTTATTGTTTTAGGTCAAGCCCAACGTTTTTCTTTAATTTTAAATCATCCCTTTTTTGGGGTCAAGCCCAATTATTTTTTTTTTTAATTTGAAACCAAATCCATTTTTTTTATTTTTAAATCAAGCCCAATTTTCTTTCTTCTTTATTTGAAATCAAGTCTATTTTTAATGTGGGTCAAGCCTAATCCTGTATTTTTTGGGGTCAAGTCCAATTTCCTTTCTTAACTTGAAATCAAGTCTATTTTTCTGCTAATTTGGGTCAAGCGTAAAGCCCAAACCCATTCGTTTCAAATCAACTCAAGCTTCTTTAAAATTAGTTTTGATAACTAAGAATTAAAACTCCCAAAGAAATATTTATTAAAACCTCAGATCTCACATAATGAGCTTCGAATTTGAAAGTGTAGCATACTCTGTTTTTCAGGATTCGGAGAATCATATGAGTCGTAGTGCAACCTTCGCTTGCCTCCGACTATGTGCATGTGGGTCAAAGATCTTCATTTGTCAATCTTTCTTAAAAATTTAGATTTTTCCAGATACTCTTCAAAGTTTCAAACTATCCTAGATCTCATGCAATGTGGATCAAGGGTGTTCTTTCTCTTCTTCAAAAATAAAATGACCAAAACACCCAAATGCTTTTTTCATACTCTTTACAAAACCTTCTTAAGGATCAAGTCCTTAACTAGAACTATGTAGCTTTGAATTTTCCATTGCACTAGGGAATACGTAGGAATAGGATCAAGTCCTGTCAAGTTATTTTCCTAACCTATTTATTTATATTCTATTTAAAAGGGATTTTCAAAATATCCAAATCACACACTCAGTTTAAGGGTACTGTTCTTTGAAACGGGCGAGTAAGGTGTCTAATACCTTCCCTACTCGTAATCGACTCCCGAACCTAGAATTCTTCCTCAAGTTAGGGCTTTTCCAAATATTTTCCCTTCAAGAATAAAATTGGGTGGTAGCTCCACAATAAAAAAATTTCTTTCTAAAAATTTTAGCAGGTTCGTCATTTCGTTGTAATTACGGTTATGACACATTTTCTTCTTATGCAATCAGGCCTAATGTTCATTACATTGCCATTGATAATTGAAATTTTTTTAACTTTTCTTTAAATAATATTGGAACACTTTTCTTGTTTTATATATATTCTCCATATAACTAAACTATTTATCATGATATCATTGTTGTGCCTTATTTGTTGTAGTATTTGATTATTATGGTGTGTCAATAACTTATGAATTTTTAAATTACTATGTTTGCATTATTCTCTTTTCTAAAATAGCTTATGAATTTATTATGTCTATACCTATACCTTTATTATTATAATAGTGGCCTGACCTATGTGTTGTACAGTTATTTTTATGTTTAATAATTGTTGATATGATATCAATTTATTTTTAAAAAATGGTAACATATAATAGAATTAGAACCTATACATTAATCTTGTAAAACTAATTGACATTAACATACATATATAAATGTAAAAGTTATTAAGGAAATGTAAGAATGAAAGTATCAAAAAATATATTCATGCATAATACAGAATGAAACCATATAAATTGACTCATATAATATGCAGTGAATATAGAATATATATAGATATAATAAATGAAAGTATGAAACCAAAAAATAAAATGTTAATAATTGTTTGCAAGACAGTGGTATCGGAGTAGAAAGTTCTTATCAAATGAATAGAAAATAAAATGTAAAGTTAAATGAAGGACGCTTATTGAACAAAATAGAAAATAAAAAACAAAAAATTATTAAATATTTCTAAAATATAATTGAATTAGACATAAAAAGAGATTAAAGTTAGTAACATGGGAAAAATAATTGGGTGGTGATTACATTTGTCCTCTAAATGAATGAAATCTATAAGCGGGCGGTGATTACCTTTGTTCCAATCAATGAGTGAAATTTATAAGCGGAAGTTGCGAAAGCTATTTTTCACTAAAGCAATAGAAAAAAAAGGCAAAGATAAATATATGGTTTGTTAAACAAAATAGAAAATGGGAAACAAAAAATGATTAAATATTCTTAAAATTTGTAAAGGAATTAGAGGTAGTCACACATGAAAAAACAATTGAATGTAGAAGTGGCTAAGTGATTACCTTTTATCCAATCAATGAGTGAAATTTGTGACTGTAAACTATTTCCACCAAGTAATAGAAAAAAAGAGACAATGGTACAAAGTACCTGTTGAACAAAATAATAGATAAAAAATAAAAAATTATTAAACATTCATAAACACGTAAGTTAAATAAATGAGTTAAAGTCAACAATATGTGAAAAATAATGGGGTAATCATCGTGCAAAAGATGGTGAAGGTTAAATATCTTTAAAACACCATTCATGTATGAAATTGGGTTAGAGTTGGTAACCAAGAAATAGAAAAATTATTAAATATTCTTAAAATATAATTCAATTCACACATCGAAATGAGTCAACATCGGTAGTATATGAAAAAATGATTAAAAAATAATTACACAATGGTTACCTTTGTTCAACCAAGAAGTAAAATTTATAAGTGAAGCTGGTTTCTACCGAAGAAATAGAAAAAAAGGATTAAGTAAAGATCAATAAGGACTTATCAATAAGGGTAAATATTGACTCATTAACCAAGGAATAGAAAAAAAACAAGGGCAAATAAAAATATTGAACAATTGGACGATGATTACCTTTGTCCAATTAATGAGTGAAATTTATAAGTGGAAGTTGCGAAAGCTACTCTTCACTAAAGCAATAAAAGAAGACAAAGATAAATATACGACTTGTTGAACCAAGTAGAAGATGGAAAACAAAAAATTATTAAATATTCTTAAAATATAATTCAAATCAAATATGTAAAGGAATTAGAGGCAATCACACATGAAAAGACAATTGGATGCAAAAACGAGAAAGTGATTACCTGAGTGGTAAGGAATAGAAAAAAAGAGGCAATAGTATAAAGTTCTTGTTGAACAAAATAAGAGATGAAAAATAAAATATTATTAAATATTCATAAACATGTAAGTTAAAGAAATGAATTAAAGTCAGAAATATATGTGAAAAATAATTGGGTAAATAAAGAAATTGTGAACAAAATAAAGGAACAACAAAGAAGCTCAAGGGTAAATAAAGGACTTATGAACAAAATAGGAGATAAGAAATAAAAAAGGTTAGAAGTAAGTAACTAAGCAATAGAAAAAAGTAAGAGATAAGTTATTAAAGATTCTTAAAATATAATTCTATTCACATATGGAAATGAGTCAACCTTGGTAACATGTGAAAAATAATTGCAAAAGCAATTGCACAATGATTACCTTTGTTTAACCAAGAAGTGAAATCCATAAATGAAGCTGATTTCTACTAAAGGAATAGGAAAAAAAAGAAGTAAAGATAAAGGAAAGACTTATTGAACAAATAGAAAATGGAAAACAAAAAATTATTAAACATCCCTAACAATACAATTCAGTTTAGACATGGAAAGGGTTAGATTCACAAACCAAGGAATATAAAAAAAGTAAAATAAAAATCTATCGAACAAAATAGGAGATGAGAACTAAAAAATTAATAATATCCCTAAAATATATCTCAATTCAAAGATAGATAAGGATCAGAGTTATTAGTGTATGAAAAAAATAATTGGATCAGTGTCAAGCAAGTGGTTACCTTTGTCCAACCAAAAGTCAACTGTGTGAGCAAAAGTTAAGCTAGTTCATATCAAATGAATAGAAAATAAAAGGTAAGGGTAAATGAAAGACTTGTGGAACAAAATAGAAAATAAAAAATAAAGGAATTATCAAATATTTATAAAATACAATTCAATTCACACATAAAAAGTAATTAAAGTTAGTAACATGTGAAAAATAATTGGACGATCATTACTTTGTCCAACCCAAAAGTAAAATCTATGAATCCAAAAGTAAAAAGGATAAACATAAATATGACTTGTCGAACAAAATATGATATGAGAAACATAAAAGTATTAAAAGGCAATAGTTACCTATGAACAAATAATACAATAATCAGATGCAAGATTGTGTAATCAGTTACCTAAAGAGTGTGAAGTTTGTGAGTGAGACTTAGTTCCTACCAAATGAATAAAAAAAAAACAAAATAGTAAATAAAGAGCTTGTTGAACAAAGTAAGAGATGAGAAACAAAATTATTAAATACTCTTAAAATATACTTCAATTCAGACATGAAAGGGTTTAAATCAATAGTCACCTGTAACAAAAATAATTAGGCGTAGGATTGAATATGTGGTTATAAAGAAAAGAGTAAATACAGTACTTATTAAAAACATGAGGAGATGAGAGAAAAAAAACCATTTAATATCCCTAAAATACAGATCAATTTTGGACATGAAAATTTTTTAGAGTCAGTAACTAAAGAATAGAAAAAAAGTAAGAGTAAATAAAAAATTTAAACAAAATAGGAGATGATAAATAAAAAATTATTAAATATCCTTAAAATACAAAATACAGTTCAATCCAAACATGGAAAAGGGCTAAGATCACTAACATCTCAAATTGGATAGTAGTTACGTCTATCCCAATTAAGGAGTAGAACTTGTGAGTGGAAATTATTTTCTATCAAAGGAATAAAAAAAGGTTAGAGTAAACAAAAAATTATTAGATATCCAAAAAATAGGGCACAATTCATATATGGAAAGAGGTTAGAATTACTAATTAGGGAGTAAAAAAAAAAGGAATGTGGTTACCGGTGTTCATTTCATAAGTTGAAGCTTTAAAATAGAATCGAAAATAAGAAGAGAAAGAATAAGAAGATAATGTATATAAATGATAAGAGATTGTAGGTCTGCAGTAGTGAGAGTGTTAGAAGAAATATGCATATACATTGGAAAGAAAAGACGTTGGAATAACATGCATCTACTAACCATGAATAACCAAAATAATTTGAAGAAACGTTTCAGAAAAACTAACCTCTCACTAAAAAGCTAATGCAAGCATTTATGAATGAAGTCGAGTAAATCAAAACAGACAAATGGAAGAAGGAAGGTATATAGAAAGAAAAGACGTTAGAAGAACATGCATCTACCAATAGTGAATAACCAAAATGATTAGCAGCATCCCGATCAAAATGAAGAAATATTTTAGAAAAACTAACCTCTCACAGAGAAAGCTAATGCGAGCGTTTATGGATGAAATTAAGCGAAGCAGAACAGAGAAAGGAAGTTTATGGATGAAGTCGAGCAGACCACAATAGAGAAAAAAGATAGGAGAGGAGAAAGGTCTACAAAAAGAAAATACGTTAGAAGAACATGCATCTACCAACAATAAATAACCAAAATGATTAGCAGCACCTCGATCAAAATGAAGAAATGTTTCAGAAAAACTAACCTCTTATGGAGAAAGTTGATGTGAGTGTTTATGGATGAAATTGAGTGGACCAGAACAGATAAAGGAAGTTTATAGATGAAGTTGAACGGAACAAAATAGAAAAAAGAGAAAGAAGAAGAGGAAAAGGATTAAAAAAGAGAAAGGAATAGGGATAGACACATAGAGCAGTGATTATGATAAGTGGAGGAGTACAAGATGGTTCAATTTGTCATTAAGACTTTGAATAACATAGATACTCCAACATTTTCAAACTTAAGACCTGCCTGTTGGATTGTTTCACTTATTGAATGGATCAAAATACTCACATTAATATGCAGAAAATAAATGGATCGACAAAATAAACTCTTAAAATAGATGAAAGACATGTGTCAAATATTGATTAAAAGGCACGGAAGGATACATTTAAATGAAAACACTATAACTTATAATATGTTTGTTAAATATTTGTCTAACATATATGTTAGTATTTAAATTTTAATACATATCATATTTTTTATAAAAATATTCAAAAAATCAAAAAAATTTTAAATAAAAAAAATGTACAACACAGAAATAAGGCAACTATAAAAGAGATATAGAAAGATGAAGATTAGTACGTGAGTGTAGTATCGTCACTTTCCTGCCTAAATTTGCTTTTTCCTTCGGTGGCTCTATTTGAATTGAAGAGACTCCTCCATCCGTGACGTTTCTAATCCAGGAAGATGTATGCAATTGCTTTGGCCTAATTTTTTTTTCTCTAATGTGTATTTTCATTTTTGAAAAAAAAAACTAGTTAAGAATTGATAAAAACCCATATAAACCAATAATTCACCGGTTGTAACCGGTTTTTTCAACGCTTACCTAAGTGCCATGCGAATTAAACACTACTTTATATGTATGTATAATAGTATAATATTAATCTTCATTTTCACTCAAATAAATTTGTATATTAACATAAAGATGTGATTTTATTATATCTAAATTTTTAAAGTTTTACAATAATTTTAACTATCATAAAAAATTAAAAATTATATTTTTATAATAATTAAATTTATCATAAAAATTAAAAAATTTAAATATAATCAGGTATACCGCACTGTATGATGTTTTTTAGTTTTTTTTTTCTGTAAACTTAAGTTCTCACTCGTATAACTTTGTGGATACTAACGACAGCTTGAGTACTATAACAACAATCCCATACATTATGGGTCAAATATTAAAGAAAAATACAAAGAGTTAAAAGACAAAAAAATATGAAAAGTTTTGAAGAAAAAATAATTATATTCTAAAGGAAGAGTAAGAAATTATAAAAACTATTTGTAATATGATAATTTTTTGCGTAATCAACGGTATCCCCATCGATTTGAAATGTTCTACCTGTCACCTGGTCCCACACCCCTTCATATGTAGTTCTCTTATGTTTTATATATAATTATTTATTAGGTTTGAATTGAATTGAATTAAAATTTTTAATTTGTTATATTTTATTATTAAAAATTTAAATTTTTGTATTTAATTAGATGTTACATTGTTAAAGAATAAATTTTTAATTAAAAATAGATTTTTATTTACAAATTCATTGAAAAAAATAATTAAATGAAGAAGATATTTATTTAACAAAAACATCGGTCCAGGCCTACTTATATATAGACTTTTTTTAAGAGAATCTCAATACTTATTAGGTACACATAAACATCAAATTATTATGTGTGCGTACCCAATAAAATATATTTGACTCATTTAGAGAAAAAAGACTCAATTTTAAAAATATATATTTATAATGATTGATAATAAATTTAATGATCAAAATTATAATTTTTATCATAATTTCAAATATTATGCGTTTAATTAATGGTTGTAAATTATTATCTAAGGTGCATTGAAATCCCAAGAAATGCATGTGCATATATAAATTTCAACAAGTCCTTAAGTTAATTTTAAGCAACTAAAAGATAAAAAATTGTTAAAAAAAATTATTATACTTTAATATATATTATGAATATAATAAATATTTTTAATATAATAGTTTTTAAGTTTTGTTATTTAAAATTGATATTAACAAAAAATTTATTTTTAAAATATAAAATATATTATCATGACATCTTAAATATTTGTTGATTTAAAGTTGAATAAAATTAATTTTGATAATATGAAATAATTTTAAAATACATATATAAATTAATCTGAACCATATAAATTTTTAAAATATATTTTATTTTAAAATTTATAAAAATTAATTTTTAAACTTTAAAATAAAGAGGCATAAGTAGAAATATCCATTATCATCCGTGCATAGGCCAGAAAATTTTAATTGTGATCCTTAAATGCAAGAGTGGCTATAATCCATGACTTGTTCATGAAAGTTGTGGCAAACACATACCCTGAAATCTACGAAACCATTCCCTACCACATATTCATGCCCCCATCTTATCTTTTCTCAACACCCATTTTACATTTCCCCAACCATTATTCATATTTCTTTGGATCATCAATAACTCATGCATGTTTTTCTGATCGATCACATTAATAAACCATAAGCGCCATGAAAGGTGAAACAGTGTTAATTTCTGCAAATTGAATACCTGTAATGTGTAATTGTCATGTCAATGTCGAAAATGTTATCTGTATCACATTAAGCCACATTTTCTAAATCACTTTCAATAACTAATATGGCATAGTTATGTTAAAAATAAAATGACAGATTTTATTAAATAAAGATCCATCTTGATTGGTTGGTTATAAGATATATGATAATTTAAAATTATATATATATAATATTAATTTTTATTAAATAAGAATTTATCTTAATTGATTATTTGTAAGACATTGATTAATATCGATAAAAATTATATTTTTAAATATCAATTATATGAAAGAATACAAATTTCAATGTTAACATAAGATTATTTTACACTTACAGATAAAGTTAGGATAAAATTTAAATGTAATATCATATGTATTGTCAGTTTCATTTTTTAAGTAAAATTATATTCTTACCTTAGTAATTAATATTAAAATTTAATGTTGACCCTTTTAACATTTTACAATTGTACTTTTTTATGTTGATTAACATTAATTACAAAAATAAAATTTTAATTTTTGATTTTATTATAAAAAATATAAAATTTAAACCTAAAATTTTATATAAATTATTTGAACTTTTCATTGTTTGATATTCTAATAGTTTTAATTTAATTGAGAGACAATATAAAAAGATCTGCAGCTAAATTTTTCCATAAAGTTTTGCACCTTTCAGAGAAACGAAAAGACCAAAACCATGGACCATTTAGAGGAAAAGGAGGTAAGAAAAGGATGAAGTAAAATAGAACGCTTACATTTCACATATGCATGGGATATTAACTCCATGTTGTTATAATCCTAATAATCAATTAATTACATTAATAATTAATTAATTTTGTAAATAATTGAAGAATCATATTTCGTTATACATCATTTATATGAAGTAATTAATCATGATTTTATTTTACATTATTAACTTATATTTTTTCATAATAATAATTACATAATAAATTATAAAACAGTAAATCCAAATATGATATTCAGCCAAAAGGAGGAGGATATGGGTAACATGGTGATATGAAGAATATTTTTGAAATAAAATAATTTAGAGGTAAAAGAGGTGAGATAGGGAAAGAGTGTGTGTGGATAAAACGTGCTATGCACCACCCAATGAGAACTCAGAGAAATCACACTTTCTCAAATCCATCCAAATTCTTTTCCTTCCGCCACATCTCTTACACCATTTCCACACACGCCCAAACCCAAATTCAAAAGACAAACAGAGAGAGAGGTTTTAGTTTTAGCAGCAACTAACTCTACCTAACTTCTCCTTCTGTCTCTCTCTGTGAATCATTATCAATGGCCGTTTCAACCACTTTCTCCGGTGCAAAATTCGAGAGTTTGTTACTGAAATGTGGTTCCTCCAATGCCACCACCACCACTCACTTATCATCTTTTTTTGTCAAAAATAGAAATACAATTATTCAGACTCAGAGAGGGCCAATTCGCTGTGAGGCTTCTTCTTCTTCTCAACTTTTGGTTGATCGTAGTAACAAACCTTCTAATGTCTCTGCTCTTGAGCAACTTAAGACTTCTGCAGCGGATAGTAAGTAACTAACTAACTTCTCTTGTTACTTCAATTTTCAGTTAACCTATGTTTCAATATCTCATTCTACGTGGAATTAACACAGATCAAATAAAACTATATATTATAATTGAAATGGATTCATTATCTATCATTCCGTTTTCATTTTAATTTAACGTATTTAATATATTAAAATTTTATTTTATTTCACTTCATTACATTATTTCTTACCAATCCAAATCCAAACATAGCCTTAATGATTCCATCTCATGCGTGTTTCTCATTCCCATTATTTCCCTAAACTATAGTTTCTCCCTTTTGCCTTTTTTTACACCTTGGAAATGAGGAATTGAATTGAAATGGAAGTAGTTTTCAGTACTTGTGACAAATTACAAGACATTATAATGATTTTTGTTTTGACGTTTAAACAGTAAATTTGTAGTTTTTGAATGAGATCAACAACAACGCTATTTATGGTGCGTGTTCTGTTTCATTCTCCTTGGTAGCATTATCATAATGCAACTTTTAACTGGTACTACTTCATTTTTAGAACATATCAAATTGAAAAAGAATGTATATGTTATATTATAATACGTAATTTTTTATACATATATTTCGTCCTGTTTTAAACAATTTACCCAATGCTACCTCTGTTTTCCATCCACTTTATTAATCCAGTATTCTATTCTATTTATTTTTAAAATATGTCAAATATAAGATTGAAATATTTTCTGTTTTGTCTGTTTACGTTTACCAAAAGTTATTATTGTTTTTAATTTGACGTAAGAATTAAGAAACACAGGGTTATTCCAATACTCAATAAATAAATAGAGAAGAAAAAAAAAACAAGTAGTTGTTGTTTCAGAACTTGTGATGAATAACAAGATTTGAAAATTTTTATTTAAATGTTTGCATAAACATTTTTATTTATAAAAATATCATATTATTTTTGTTTTTAAAATTTTGAATAGGAAACAGGAAAAATAAAAAAGTTATTATTTTATTTTTATTTTTATTTTGTATACAAACCTTTAAAAAATAAAAACAAAATAATATTTTAATATAAATATTTTTATAAATAAAAATAAAAAATATTTTCACATATCAAACACAACTTAAATTTGCAGCTTTTGAATGAAATCAATAACTTAAATTTGATTTTATGTAAGCATGAAGAAACTTAAATTTGATTTGATGTAAGCATGAAGAAACGCTGTTATTCCAATATTGAAAAGATAAATAAATAAATAAAAAGGAGCAGTAAGCCTATAATCCACATACCTATGGTTGGATAATTAAGTGAAACTAACAAGTATTGAATAGTGTATGCAATTAGGTTAATATTGAAATTTTTAATGGTTTACAAAATGAACCATAACAGGGTATACAAAGGAAAGGAGCAGCATAGTGGTTATTGGACTGAGTGTGCATACAACACCTGTGGAAATGCGTGAAAAACTTGCCATACCCGAAGCAGAGTGGCCAAGAGCCATTGCAGAGCTTTGTAGTCTGAATCATATTGAAGAAGCAGCTGTTCTCAGCACCTGCAACCGAATGGAGATATATGTTGTTGCACTCTCCAAGCACCGTGGTGTCAAAGAAGTCACCGAATGGATGTCAAGAGTATGTTTTCTCTCAACTTCATTGAGTATAACTTCATTGAGTATAACTTCATTTTACTAAAACTTCACCTTAGTCCCCACTCATATTAACAACTAATGGATGATATTTTTTAAAGTTAAAGACCTAAATAAAGTTCTAATCAAATTAAGACTAATGCATCAAATTAGTCCACAAAATTATGAATAAAGGGTAAACATTCTTTAAGGTTTTTCATTCTATGTTCTTTTTTTATTCATGTTATGTTGACCTTTCTCGTTTATATAACAGAATAGGAAATAAGGAGAAATTTGTTTATCGAGAAGGATATTATTATATTTTTAAATAAATTAAAAAAGTATTAATTAAAATTTCATTAAACCTGAAAAGCTCTGCATGTATTTTACCTTAAAAAGTCAATGACTAAAATAACCTTTCAAAAGCTAAGGGTTTTGTCCAAGTTTTTATCCCAGATGGGTTATTCTAGTGCATTAACATCATAACATATATTTGACATTCTTGTTCTATACTTGTTTGCAGACAAGTGGGATCCCAGTTGCAGATCTATGCCAGCATCAGTTTTTGCTTTACAACAAAGATGCCACACAGCACCTTTTTGAAGTATCTGCAGGTCTTGACTCTCTTGTGTTGGGAGAAGGTCAAATCCTGGCCCAAGTGAAGCAAGTAGTAAAAGTTGGACAAGGTGTTAATGGCTTTGGGAGGAACATCAGTGGCCTATTCAAGCATGCAATCTCAGTAGGAAAAAGGGTGAGAACTGAGACAAACATTGCTGCTGGAGCAGTTTCTGTTAGCTCAGCAGCTGTTGAATTGGCCTTGATGAAGCTACCTGAAGCATCTCATAATAGTGCCAGAATGTTGGTAATTGGAGCAGGGAAAATGGGAAAGCTTGTGATCAAACATTTGGTGGCAAAAGGGTGTACAAAGATGATTGTTGTCAATAGAACTGAAGAGAGAGTTGCATCAATCCGTGAAGAAATGAAGGATGTTGAGATAATCTACAAACCACTTTCAGAAATGCTCACATGCATTGGTGAATCAGATGTAGTTTTCACCAGTACAGCCTCAGAAAACCCTTTGTTCTTGAAAGATCATGTTAAGGACCTTCCTCTAGCAACTCATGAAATTGGAGGCCATAGACTTTTCATTGATATATCTGTTCCTAGAAATGTTGGTTCATGTGTCTCAGAAGTTGAGTCTGTGAGAGTGTACAATGTTGATGACCTTAAAGAGGTTGTGGCTGCTAACAAAGAGGATAGGCTAAGAAAAGCAATGGAAGCTCAAGCAATCATTGGTGAAGAATCAAAGCAATTTGAGGCTTGGAGGGACTCATTGGAAACTGTTCCTACCATTAAAAAATTAAGGGCATATGCTGAAAGAATAAGGGTAGCAGAACTTGAAAAGTGTTTAGGGAAAATGGGTGATGAAATCACAAAAAAGACACAAAGAGCTGTGGATGATCTTAGTAGGGGAATAGTGAACAAGTTGCTTCATGGACCAATGCAACACTTGAGGTGTGATGGAAGTGATAGTAGAACTCTAAGTGAGACCCTTGAGAACATGCATGCTTTGAATAGAATGTTCAGTCTTGAGACTGAAATATCTGTTTTGGAACAGAAGATTAGAGCCAAGGTGGAGCAAAACCAAAGTGAGTGATAGATTATGACACCAATTTTTCATTCATAACACTCATTTGTGTCACTTTTCTAGGAATTAGAATCATGCAATCTTCGGTTGCATGATTGAAATACTAGTAAGAGAACTTCAATGGATTTATTGTATCTGTGTCTGCTTGATCCAACTTGTGGTTGAACATTTAGCTTGGTTTTTACACCGTATTTGGCTCTGGAGTATGTATTATATACAAAGTAGAGATGTTATGTATTATAATGTTATGGTGAGCTTTGTATTTATCACGAATAATAATTTATACCTAAATTTGTCCTGTTAATAGTTTACTTGGATTCTGTACCAGATGAGATTGATTTTGGTTGTTCTCAGTTTATGCCAGGTTTTTTTTTTTTAGTTCTGGTTAATCTAATTTAAATGTTCTCAAATTGAAGATCAAATAATGAAATTTTTCTAAATTGTATTTACATCGTTAATATTGTTTTAAAATTTATAATTGCTCAAAAGTCTTTAAATTCTTATCACTTCCAAATAATAAAAAAAAATTATTTTTTTCTCTTTCTTCTCTCCCTTTCTTTAAAATTCTTTTCCTCTCCTCCACTCCTTTCAAAGAAATAGTGTATAAGAATATTTAGGTTCATTAAAATGAGATATAAAGTGAAAAAAGTAAAGATATATCATCCTTTATTTAAATTTATATATCTCATAAACTTAACTTATTTTAAATAAAAAATAAATATATTTATAAATAATTGATTGATTTAGATTATATATATTTAACTTTTCTTAAACAAATTTGGTTAACATGTCTGTATTTTCTCATTTTTCACACCTTTTTAGTTTAGACTTTAGAGAAATTAAATTCATACCTAAAATGTTTATCTGTAGCGTAAAGATTGTTAAGGAATATTAATTATTAGTTGCTTTTTAACATATTGTTATTGGTGAAAGACATAATTTAGATTAAGTTTTCATTTGGTTTAAAGTTGAGTATAATTAACGTTGAACTGTTGAATAATTTTAAAATACATCTATAAATTATTTTGACATATTTTTCTTGAAACTGTGTGTTTTACATTGGGGAAAAATATAAAATTTAAATTTTTATCTTTAAAATAAATTCATTATCTTGTAGGTATTGTTAATTTGAATAGAAATGTTTGCTGTGTGTTAAAGATACGGATCCGTGTAAACTAAAAAAAAAAATCACTTCAAAATGCTGTTAATATGATTTACTAAAGAGCTGTAGTATATTGCCCTACATATCTTCTTAACAATTCTCCTTTTACTATATAAAATTATTAAATAAAAATATAAATTTAACTAAAATGAATTTATATTGTAAAGAATTTTTGTATTTTTATTTAATTATAAATTATTATATTATTATAAATAGTTAATTTTATAATAATTATTTCAAAAATTATATTTATTGTAATTTTTAATTGGTTGGTAGTGTAATTTTTTTTACATTAATAATATATAAAATTAAATTAAAAATATATGAATAAATTATTTTAAAAGCATAAAATATTTAATATTTTCTTCATTTAATAATTAAAAATAAATATACTAGAATATATAATTACTCTTTACTAAAACTATAAATAGTAAAATGTTATGCTTAAAAATATATTTATCTTAAAATATTTATTAGTTCCTATGAAAATATATATTATTTTAAATTCATATTTAGTAAAAAAAAACAAGATAAGTAATTTAAAATTTACTGTTTAACAAATTTGAAAATAAAAAAAATCTAAGAGCATAATCTATTTTTCTAGAAACTTTCAAAAGTTATCTTCAATTTTAACAGATTTAAGTAAAGGGAGATGAACCCATTTAAGGAAGAAAAATTTCTCTAGGGCTTTCTCTAATTTTTTCATCTACAAAACTTAAATATCATGGCTTTATTTATTTTCTTTTTTAAAAAAATTATTTGATGAGCGAACATTTTCAAAATTATTTTTTAAAATAATATCTATTTTTCATTTTTTAAAATTAAAAAATCAAAGTAACTTAAGTTGTTTTTCTTTTTTATTTTCAGTTTTATGTTATCTATATTTTTTATTTACTAATTTATCTTTTTAGCTTTATTTCAATTTTTTTTAAAATATTTTTTAAAAAATATTTTAAAAAATAGTTTTAAAAACTAAATCAAAAGCAAATCAAACATTCCCTTAAAATTAATTTGAGATGGTTATAAGTTTTTAATTTTTTATTTTTAAATATAAATTTTAAAATAAAATATGTTTAGTTAAAATAGAATTAAAATATTTTTAATTTAGTTTTAAAATAATTTTATCTTAAATTTTAAAATATAAAAAATATTTATAAATATGATTTAGTTTTAAAAATATTACGTATTTTTTATCAATTGTAATTATCATAATTATCTATTTATTAAAAAAAATTATTTTAACGACGATTTTAACTTTGAACAAGCATTTTTCTGATAAGTCTATATTTATTAAAAATTATCCGTTATTTTAATAACAGTTTAAATTTTATAATTGGCAAAATTGAATATATTTAGTGTTAGTTTATAGAACCATAAAAAATATCCTTAAAAAAATTAATTTTTTTAGTGATTCAACATTATCTACTGTTAATATTAACATTAGGGCTAAGCAGGTGCACCTGGTCTGATCAAACCCACAAGAACATAGAGTTCAAAAATGTGGCTTGGATGGTTTAGGTCAGATATCAAATTATTCAAGTGTTTAAAATGGATTTAAATGATTAAAATCAATTGAGTATGGGTTAAAAAATTGACACCATTGGTGACCCATCTTAACCAAAGAAAATAATGACATATACATTATTCCCATGTTGGACAATTTGTCACTTGCTGGATTGTTTGGTCTACTATTCTACAAGCTACTAAAATTTTAACTAAGCGAAAAAAAAAATTAAATTTTTCACTTTTACAAAAAAGAATCATAGTTACTTTCATTGTCACTTTCTATTACATTTCTTTCCTTTTGCAGTGCTCTGCTAGCTTAAGGTTTCAATCTCCAACATCGATATTGACACCTTTTCTCAATATCGACTCAATCTCTATACATTTGATAAATAGTCTCAATATGTACGAATTATCTTACACTATTTCTTATATCCATTTTTCATCTCATCTTTCCTTTTTGTTCTCAAGTACATGTTTTCTACATGACGTTTGCTTGTTCTATTTTCTACTTTGCTTATTTTAGTGCTCTTTATGATAGTGTAACTTACTCATTTTGATTCTTTATGTAGCTTGGAGTCGGTGCTTATGTTTCAAGATAAAGGTTTTTTTAAAAGATACTTCCTTTGTTATTTTCTTTCTCTCTTAGAATATCAATGCTGATTTTGTATGGATGTTTTGATGTCATGTGTAGTGGCTTTGGAAGATTGTTGATGTGGTGACTCGAAAGGTTTCTCTGTCATGATAATTTTTTTCCTTGTTACTTTGTTGCAATTTTGGAGAATGTTCATGCGATGATTGAATAATTGTAATGAATGATGGTATTTTTTATGATATTTTTTGGTTATTCTTATGTTGTTACTTCCTAAACCTTGATATTGTTTAGTGTTTTATTTTAATAGTTAGACTCTTTGATGATAGATATTGATATCATATTCTATAAGATAAATAAGAGATATTGCAAGTTTTAGAGCTGTAAAAATCTTGTGGGTTCAAATCTAAGTGAACCTTCTTGAAAAAAGAATTCAAGTAAGATTTAATTTATGTTTATTTGGTTGCAAAATATTTTTGCTTTCATTTTCTATTAAGTTTATATTTATTCATTTTTGTTGTATAACAAATTAGTGTGTACCTTCTTAGATTATGTTAAATTTTTTATTCTATACTTTGATGTCTTTCCTCCTTAAGTCTAAGTAATTATTTGATGCTTTTTATACTTAAGTGATTTATGCATCATTATGTGTTTTATATTTGAAAATGTGATTTAATTTATTCGATGGATATGTGTAATCTAACTTTTTTTTGTTTGCTTTAAATTTTCAAATGTGATCACATAGGAAAATCGAAACTAATTTTCCATTAAGTGCTTAATATATAAATTTGAATTAATTGCTTAATCTATTAAAATTGAAACAAAATTTCTTTTAAGAGTCTAAATCTTCTCATTTCTTTACAATATTATAACTTTTTAACTTTTCCTTAATAACCTAAATTTGTTTCAGGGAACATTTGAGAAGTTGGAGTTTGAGGATGATAGCTTTTCATCCTATTTTGGGATTGTTTCTCCTCCCTCAACATTTGATTAGGATAATGTTAGGGTCTTCATAAAATTTCTAAAAATTTTGTATGATGTAACAAAATCCTTCTTCTCTTCTGTTCGTGTAAGCATCCATGAAGCTTTTCACCAACTTTCTTCAATTTTTTGTGAGCTAAAGCAATCTTCTATGAATTTGAATTTTTTATTGATTGTCATGGGCCTTGAAATGAAAAAGACGCATGAAAAATATTAGGGTGATGTATTTCACATTAATCAACTTTTATACTTTCATGTAATTGTTGATCCTCAATTCAGATTGAGATATATGAAATTGAGCTTCAAAGATATGTATAATGATGGCATTGATTTTGTAGAATAACTATAGTTCACTGTGAAACAAAATTTAAGCAAAATTTATAGCTAGTATGTTGATAAGTATCACCAAAAAAAAAAAACAGCACTACATACTACTCTTCTAGTTCATTGCAAGGGGTTTCTTGTAATAAAACTTTTCTCCCTCAAATTGCTACACACATAGCAAAACCAAATGATTTCAAGGAGAATTTGAGAGCGAGGAATTCTATTGATCAAAAAATAAACTTGATATGTATCTCTTTGAACCTTGTGTTGATGAAGATGATAAATTTGACATACTTGTATGGTGGAAACACAATTCCTCTCATTTTTCCATACTTTCTCTCATGGTAAGAGATATTTTATCCACACCAATGTCTAACGTTACCTATAAAATGCATTCAACATTAGGGATAAGATGTTGGATACATTTAGAATCTCTTTATCCCTAGAAATGACTAAGACACTGGTCTATAACCAAAATTAGATCAAGTCTTCACTCTATTAGTTTAAAGATATGAATATTAATGATGATTTGGAGATATTTAAAAATGTAGTATCAGGTATTTATTTATTTATTTTTCTTCAAATTTCTTTTATTTCAATAATATTTAACAGTATGTTTTCCTATAATGACACCTAAAAATTCAGGAGTCAAGCATTACTGGAGGAGCTAGAAGTTCAACTTCAAATCTTGAAACAATAGTTGGAAGTGTTGGAACTATTGGTTCAAGAGACTAAAACAAGTGTATGATTGTATTATCAATGACCTTGATTGTGTATATTGTGTTTATTCTCATATATGTTCACTCATTTTGCCTGTTGCGTTTTCATGGTTATTTTTTTAATAATTCTCAACTGTGAATTTTCATAATAACTTGTTGGACTCAATATATTTTGTAATCATGTGCTATTTTAGAGTGGATTATGCCATGGAGGTTTATTTTGCATTTGACAATGGACTTCAATTTGCATGTTCGGGATCTTTTTTAATTTTCAAATAGGATTTTGGACTTTATTTTAATTTTATTTATTTTATGTGAAGGTTTATCGATTTCTCATTTTTAGCATTAACTGTCTTGAATCTATTGTATGATTTTGACTTTAGGGATAGTTATGCAATTTGTCACTCATTTAAAATTTATATGATTCAATAAGTAGGTTAATACTAGTATAATTTATGCTATATCATAAATTTATCACGGATTTGATTTGTTACATAGTACCTAGTTGTAAACTCTTGAAGTTATTTAGCTTGAATTTTGAAAAGTATGTAACAAAATTTGTCTTCCTTAATTAAGATAATGATTAATGAATATAAAATGTAACTCAGTTTAATCATCAATATATTTTAGTCAAATTTTAAAAATAATATATTTTTTATTTTTATTATTTGAAAATACTTATATGTTCTCAATGCTAATTTTTAGGCTAATTTTTAGCCTAAACTTGCTTTATATTGCAAAGTTGGATTCACTTGTTTAAGGTTATTGTAAATTGTAAATTGTAAATCTTAACTTATTTTATAAATTTTTTTATTAAATGTAACTTAATTTAATGCTGGAATCATAAGATTTAGTTAAATGAATCCAATGATGGGATAAAAAACATGGACAAAATTCTATTATATGTTTCTTTTTCTTTTCACTATGTAAATGTAGATAGCAAAGTTAAGTTATGTTATGATTTATGTTACTATTGTTGTTAAATTGATTTTTGTAATATCTAATATGTTAATACCTAACAATAGTCTATTAGAGCTTGATAATGATGCTAACTTCCCCGAAATGATTTTCATTTTTTACAAAATCTTGTAAATGCAAATGAAATTATTCATATTATAGGTGTTAATTTTTAATATTAAATTCAAAATATTTGTTTTAATTTTTTATGGACTATTTTAATGATCAGTGAAATATTAACTAGATTTATAAATGATAATATTTTTTTCATTAAAAATTACTATAAAGATCACAAATATTGAGCTAACTAATTACAGTTATTCATAACATAATCGATAGCAGATTAAACATTATGCAAAATTGTAAAAAAAATAATTTTTAATTTAGCTTAGACTAACATCTAAAATAGCCTAAATTTAAACATTAACCAAACTTATCCAACAAAAGTTAACCTTGTACTTAATTAAGACACGATAAATAAATAAAAAATATAGATGGAATTGGGCCACACTTTTAATGGGCTTGGATTGCAATGGATTCAGCTTTTATCATCCAAACTCAACTCATGTTCAGCCCTAGCAGATATCACCCATCACTATGTACTCTTCAAATTATTTTTACTTAACACTACATCCTTTTTTATTATTATTATTTGGCATTCTCCACTTCTAAAGTTATTGCAAAACTTGACTATTATCATTGCAACTATTAATTGCTCGTCATCTTCCATCATTGTTGTAGCTGCCTTACTAGTATAGTGTGTAATCAAACTTAGTTGCATTAATATTTTCTGTTAGTAATTTGTTAACTAATTAATCTTTTTTCTAATTATATTAATTACATGTTTTTCACATCTCATACATAAAAGATTTTATTTTCTCTTTATTTCTTACATCTTATATCTTTTTCATATTCTATTACTTAATGATTCTACCAAGGTAATTATCCTACATTTTTCAATGTTGTTATACTTAATCTAACACTATCTATAT
Source organism: Canavalia gladiata (assembly GCA_037954105.1). Classification (NCBI taxonomy): domain Eukaryota; kingdom Viridiplantae; phylum Streptophyta; class Magnoliopsida; order Fabales; family Fabaceae; genus Canavalia; species Canavalia gladiata. The sequence continues at coordinate 37,329,038 of CM075664.1, read as the reverse complement.
ATTATTATTATTATTATTATTATTATTATTATTATCATTATTATTTGTCAATATTATCGCATGATATATTTAATTGTTATCCTATTTTTTAACATATTTCACTAATGTATTACATATGATCATCATCTATTATTATTATTATCATTTTCATTACACTCTTTGCCATTTAATTCTATTATTATTAATTTATGATATGGTAAAAATAATTTATTCTATTTTATCTTTTTTATTTTAACAACTAAAATATAAATTTTATAATGACCTTATACAAATTGAAAAACACACTAAAAATTAAAAGTATAAAATTAAAAAAAAATGTTTTAATTTTAAAAATTTTCAACAGCTCAAATTAAAGTTCGCTCTAAGTGGAATCTAGACTTACTTAAAGGAAATCAGTTCTTTATTACTTAAAATAATATACGTTCATTTATGAATTTAATTGGTTTGAAAAATTTTATTAATTAATTTTTCTGTTTGAAAAATAATAATCAACAAAACAGAAAATAATTTCTTAATCTTTTTTCGTAAAAATAATTTCTTAATCCAAACAGGGTTAATTAAGTAATATTTAAACACTAAATTTTCTATCTATGTAAAATTTATTAAATTAGCGTTGAAGAATATTATTGATATTAATGGAGAAATCGAAAACATAATACTGATTTAAATAAAGAAAAAAAAAACACTATTAAGTGTTTAGTGTGCCCAAACCGTATTGAACGATGGATTTTCATTTTGAACACAATTCATGTTTAAATAAGTCCCTGGTATAACTGTTATCTGATACAGTATAATTGTTTCCTAGTTACTGTTTTTGCATTATAATTGAACCATATAGCAAGCAGAGATTCATACATACTTCGACACAGCGTAATAACATGTTATTCATTTACATCTATATATAAACAGTTAAACAAAAAATATAAATGAATAAATGATACTATTTTATATAAAAGAAATTATTAATGTACTGAATTATAATGCACACCCACATATTTTTTAATTAAATTAAAAATATTATATAATAAAACATTTAATTAAAATATATTAAAAATGTAAATTTTATATTATTATCCAATTAGATTTTATCATATAATTAAAAATTATTAATTTCTATAGTGATTATTTTAAAAATTTATTTAAAATAATTTCTAGTTAATTATTATTATAAAAATCATATTAATAATATTATTAAAAGTAAATCAAATCATAACAGTTGAATTGGATAAATTACTTATACATTAAAGTTTGGGTGAAATTACATTTTTTTCTTCTACTATGATCAATATATGCTTTTATCCTTCAAATATTTCAGTTTGAATTTAATTCTCTATTCTTTTTTACTATTATGTAGTCAAGTTCTTTTGATCAATACCTTTACACATAATTCCTGGATTTTATTTTCTATTCAAATAATTGAGGTCTAGAGCAAGATCGAGATGAAATAATTCGAAGATTTTAAAACCTAAAAATTGATGAAATTCAAATTTTTATAAAATAATAAACTTAAAATTTTAAACATAATACCAAATTCACACACTTAACTTAAGTATATGGATAAAGAAAAGGTAACTCTAAATTTTATATCGACTAATATTCAAGATACACAATAAGAAATCAATACGTTTTTACTTTTTTTATTTATTAAAAGTTATAGTATATAATTGGAAAAAAGGCATTTAACATCTTAAACGTTGGCCTCTTTTTAAATAGATATCTTAAATTTTCACTTGGTCCCAATAAATCTTTAAACTTTATCTCTTTCACAATTGAGGATGTCAAGAAGTTTACTTTTATCTAATGATACTTAAACTTTATTAATTTTATAAGTAAACATCTTAAATTTTAATTTTATTCAAATTAATCCTTAAATTTTACCAATTTTATAAATATCTCCATTTGTAAATTAAAATAGAATTAAATTACTCATCAAAAAGAAATTTAATAATTTACCTACCTTAAATTTTAATCATTCATTAATTTTTAAGTTATTTTCTAAATATTAAAACATAATCAAAATCCTGAATTCATAAAAAATTCAAAGTTAAAATAATAAAAATAAATGCTCACAAATATATATATATATTTCTTATTTTATTTATTTTATTTATTTTTTATTTCAAAATTATATCATATATTATTTATTATTATGATACTATCACTAATATTACTATAATTGTTTTTATTATATCGTATATATTTTTTATTTTCATTTCTGCCTTTTTAATTCAACTTTTTATTATGTTTTACTATTATTATTATGACATTGTATATACTCTTTTGTTTTTGAATTTCTGCTTTTTAAATTCAAATTTTTTATGTTTTAATATTTGGAAAAATAAATAATAAAAATTAACAAATAAGCTGTTTATAAAAAAGATCAATTAAAATGAATCAAAATTTAAAATATTTATTATAAAATTGATATAATTTAAATATAAATTAAAATAAAATTAGTCCAAGATACTTGATTGTATAAAGAATAAAATTTTAAAATCAATTAAAATTTTAAGTGTCTATTTAAAAAAATAATATTTAAGAAGATTAAATATATTTTAATATTATGAATTAATAAAAAATGTGTATGTATAAATTTTTATTACATACCTTCAAATAATTATTAAAAGAAGCCAATTTTATATTATGGGTAACAAGGGTGGTAACTCTTGAGTTTGTCCTATTTACTTTGGAAATAAAGGATTACAGTTGTGGAGAATGACAATAGGTCCTTTTTTATGATTCATGCAAGAATTTGGCCCTCTCGAAGAGCTCAAAATGTTTGATGAAACAAAACAAAAAAGCTAATGAATGCTTAGCATCGATCATGATTCCATTGTTGTGCGTTAGTTTAACAAAAGAGTAAGATCCAATTCCATGCACTCCACCCAATGATCACAGCTTCACATGCTAATGGACAAACCGACAACCATATCCATTAGTGTCACACAATCTCAATACCATAATGCAAACCCTCTAACCATCACCAAGCACAACGTTTTTTTTAATATCAATAAAATATTATATTCAGAGAGATTACAAACTGAGGACAGAGAATCAGGGGTTAAAAGTGTCATCAAGAGTATTTATTTATAACTTTGAATTTAAATAGATTTAATTTTGTAAAATTAATTTTACTTTGAAATAAGTTTGAAAAATTATACTTATAATAAAGTTGATATAACTTTTATACTGAATGCAAAAAATAGAATAAAATAAAATTGATCACATTTGCCCTCTTGTGAGTTTAATGAAAAAAAAAAAAACAAACAATTTTGGTTGAAACTAAAAAGTGATCAGATATCAAAATTTTCTGTAAAATTACATTACAATAGAATAAACATAATTAGTAAGATAGACATAAAACTTGTGGACTATGTACTTGCATGCATATATGATTTTTCTTTTTCTAATTTTATTTTTTTAAAAATGAAAGAAAATTATTTAAATTTAGAATTATATAAGATTACTGAATATTTGCTCCTGTCCTTGACTAATCCCTAACTACCACATGATATTGCTTTTAGAAAAATATTTGTCATTCATCTCATTTGGAATGTATTAAATAATTCCTAACTACCACATCATATTGCTTTTAGGAAAATATTTATCATATATCTCATTTGAAATGTAAAGAAAGAGAAATAGAAAAAAAATATATATTGAGATCTTTATCATTTCTCATGCATTTTATTCAGGTGAATGACATTTGAAAGAGAACAGAAGGCATGAAAAGTATAGAAGGTGGGTAACATATAACAACTTAGCATTTTTTTCATCACACAAAGTCGCAAACATAGAAGGGATAATGTAATATACAAACTACAAATCCTTGACCACAAGAGGAACATGAGAGCACAGAATATAAGAACCTCCCACAGACAGGTCTTGGGGTTTTATAAGTTGTGACAATCATGAAAAAAAGCTTACTGAATATAAAAGTCATGACAACAGAACACAGATAGTAAATAATATCATAATTAAAGCAGCTTAGCACAAATTCTATCCATTCCAACATGCCCTTCAGTTCTGCTTCCAAGGTTAATATTGTTATGGCCTTGGTTTGCTCCCCCACATAGCCCAAAAAGCTTTTTAACCCCACAAGCAGTTAGATGAATAGAGTGTGACTGTGATGAGATGCTTCACCTTGTCTAGTTCCTGCTCTTACTTTTTTCAACCGCTCTGGGTGCTGCAAGAAGGCCCAAAAAGTTTAAGTCTTTAAGCCTATAGATTTGACTTCATTTGGTTTAGGTTTTTCATTTTTATTTTTAATTTAGGTCCTCAAAATAGTTCTGTGACTTCACACAGCCTAGGAAATCAGAAAAATTATTCTTTTACAATAACATTACATAATCTATTTCCAAAACTCACTATGGAATCAAAACTTAACCTGTTTTAGTGGCAGCAGCAAATTTGATAGCTAAGATTAAGTCTCTTTCCTTACCTGTGCATAATAGAAACATGCACCAGTCTTGGAATTTTCTAATTTTAAATTTTGTCTATTTATTAACATCAGATAATTACTTTTCATTACTTTTCTGATCAACTCCACCAGTACCCTTTTCAGATCATCAGCTATTTAGGTTTTAGGATCAATGGTGTTCAATGGAATACTAACCTAGACCAATGGCATCGGAGCTCTTCATGATCCTTAGCCTCCTGCATGTATCAATAAACATCCTGCAAAGAGTTGAGATATTAGCTTGGAATTAATTTTCAGATATACCCAACATCAGTGACAATCAAACAATAGTGTTCAAGAACAATTCAAAATGGAAAGAAAAAAGCTTAGTTTTTGTAATTCTATATTAAAATGTATTTAACTTTAATCCATGTTCACGTAAAACTCAATAATATTAAATAAGAAAGTGCTATATTTAACTTCCAGTAGTAGTTATTAATAGTTCTTTAAATGCAAAGCACCATTGGATTCTTTGCTAGCATAAAACTTTTAAAATTGTTATAGTTCAAAATCCAACCCCAATTAAACTAGAGCAAGCCAGCCTAGTCACTCAAAAACTTGTTGAGTTGTTTCCTTTTTCCTTTTTGATAGGGATATGACTTCAGCATGTCAAATAATTAAAAATAACCCTTGTCCTTTAAACTGATATATGCATTAATTTCAAACCGGGCCAATAATTTCAAACCTATTCAGAACCTCACAAAATTATGCAAAAGAAGTGCCTTCCCAAAGTCTCATGAAAAAAAAAACTATATTGGATATCTGTTCTCCAGTCGTAAAATAATGTTATACATTCAGAAAATTATATTTTATATTTTAGTGTTATAAATGAATAGACAATCGTCTCAAAGAATAGGAACTCTACATCCTAACTCTGTTTTATCTTTAAAGATAACAAAATTGAACAAGCAATACAGTATACGCTCATTGATTTTTTTTATTTTTTATTTTTTCATTGTTTATGATGCTTTGGATACACATGCACCTAGTATATTTCAAAGTATTGATATTGCACAACAGACCGGTAATAAAACAGGAACCTGACTCCAAAACATCTTTAGGTTGTTAGCCATTCCTTGTATTTTTCAGTAGGCAACATTTAATAAACAAAGATAATTTATGGCTGCCTATTTTTAGAACTTGTAGGGTTGGAGTACCCCTAGCACTCCTTTTTAATATATTTTTTGCTTATACCAATAAATTATGCTGCCTAAATATCAAGGATAAGATACATCTTCAAACTTTGCAGGTGATGTCACATATTCATCAAGTGCATGTTAGTGTTAATTGTTATACATTCATAGATAAAAAGGTTAACTTCTGTGTACTCAAGTTGTTTTTGATATACTCACAAGCAAGATAGACACTAAGGTTTATATTCAATATTCATGCCTTCCATGGCTTTCTACGACCTTTTTATGCAAAATGCTAGTTTTCTACCATCTACCAAAATTCCTTGATGCACTTCTACTATTTTCAGAAAATTCATTATCTTTAAAAGAAATGCCAATAAAAGACTTGCAAGTTGCAAGTACATAAATGAAACAGAACTTACTTCCAGGGAACATCACCCACTAGCATCCAGTCACCATCTTTATCCTCATATGTAAGAACATATTCTGACCCATGAAGCAGATCCCTCAGCTTGGTTTCATTCAGCATCTCCCTTCCCAGATTTCCATGAGATCCACATTGACCTGAAATCACATCAATACAAGCAGTAACTGGATCCAGGCAAACTAGCCTTAAACTATTCAAAGGCTAATGTTTTTCAAATTTAACTAATTCTCCCCTACCTATAGTGAAACAGCTAAACATCTTCTCCAGAGCAGAAGATAGTTCTGCATATGCAGAGTAATTCTTCAAGTCTACTTTTCTTAAATAAGGTGCACCATCCATACTAACCTTCACAAACAGTGCACCACACCCCACTGTTCCATCTACTTCTTCAACATTCTTTGAAGAAGTAGCCAATGAGTTTTTCCTAAAAGATCTTATAGGAGGCCAACCTACAACCTGTGCCCTGCCACACAAGGATCATCAGATGTCATTTCCATGGTTAAGCCCAAACTTTATGCCAATTCCCATTTTCCACTCACTTACTTGGTAGCTGGTGCACTGCCATTATTATTGTTAGGACTTGGTCTGCTTTCATTGACAGCTTGAGGCCTCTCCAGGCCAACCTTTGTCGTTGCTATTTCTTTGACCTTGGCTTGCTGAGTCCCAACATTCTCAAGCATAGAGCTAGGTTTCAACCCCACATTAGGAGAAGGCCTCGGCGATAATATTGCTTTGACCTCAGAACTCACAAGCAATTTCCCCTGCATGGTAAATTGGGGACTTTTAGTGTCTGGTCCAGCATTAAAAAAGTACATATGTCCCCTTGAGAATCCAATTGGTATTTACCTCAGAGAATCCATTCATGGCATCTGAGAACCCTCTTTTGTTCCCCAAAACAGCAGGCTTTGATGAGGAATGATGATCATCGGTCACCGGATGCAAAGGAAACAGCGGTTTTTCATCGAACTGAGTTGAACTTCTAAAGCAAAGATCTGAGTCTCTTCCAGGAGACTGTGATCCTGGAAGCCCCAGTCTAAGCTCAGTAGCTTTAAGGTTCAGATTGCTTTTGCTCTCACCTGAGAAGGACGGGACTGAGCTATCCACGGATGGACAATCAGATAGCCCCATGTAATTGCGCTCTTTTAATTTTGAGCTATTCAGACACACACTTTCCATGGTGGATGAGGTTGAAACCAACACAGTGACATTGCTTTCACCTTCCTCATCCCCTATGCCTAGCAGTGGCTTAGACATCACAATTCAAACAAAAAACTCCCAATTTTGAAATTCCCTATCAAACAATAACAATTAACAACATCTGTCATGGATCCTTCTTTGGCTACACTTGATTGATAAGCAACCTCAACAAACTGATTCATTTATCTAATTTTTCTTTTCTTTGCACCTAAGAACCATGAAATTAGCACCACTTTGATAACATAAAGTTAGTTGCAGGGTTTAAATAGTAAGAACTTAGAAGCAACATAACATTCTTAAATTAAAAACACTGCAACTATAGCCAAAACACAATCATCAAGGGTATATGTATATAAAACATGAGAATAATTACTTCGCAGTGGGGGTAGTTATGGCACAAAGTTTTCAATATTAACCAAAAGAGAATAAATCATAGGAAAAGTCTTAATCATAATACAGAAAAAAGAAAAAAACGGATGGCATACAGAACTTAAGAGCCAAAGCCTTCACTAAATCACCTTCAATAAATACATACGTACATATATATATATATATAGATACACACACTGAGAAAGCTAGAATATTTGTTTTAATGGCCTAAGGGATTTTGAAAAAGGAAAAACATTAGTAAAAGTTTGATGAGTTTTTTGAAACTCATTACAGGGAAAGGTTCTGAATACCAAAGTTGGAGCCTTTAGAGCAAAAACAAGCAACATAATAAAGGATTGTAGATTTGGGCATTCACAATGGTTGGTTACAGCGATAAGAAGAGAAACAAAAAAAGTGAAAGAAAAAATTAGAAGGTGAAGTTGACAATGTTTTACCTGAAGAATCAGCGGATGAGAGGTGTGAAGAAGAAGAAGAAGAAGAAGAAGAAGAAGAAGAAGAAGAAGAAGAAGAAGAAGAAGAAGAGTGATTTGGTAGAGAAAACAAAGAGAAGAAAGAGGAACAGAACTAAGGACCCTCCATTTGTCACAATGTAACAAGAGCTTGACACCATGCATTAAAATATATGACTTTAATATAAAGAAAGCGTCATAAAAACAACACTGCTCTTTATGTAATTTCCATTTTTATTTAAATTTTTTCACCAGTAGGTGCAGGACAATGCTTAAAGAATTTAAAATAAAAAATTATAAATATATTATTATACCATAACATTTAATAGAATCTTATTGCATTTTTTAACGGAAAAACTTTGTTACTTAATTAATTAATCAACTTTTTATAATAATAGCTAATAATTGTTTATTTATTAAAGAATGTGCTAAAATATTAGTTAAGTAATTAGTAACTAAAATTAGTAATTTAATTCTTCAATTTTATTTTGAGTTAACCAACTTTTTAGTTTTGTTTACATTTAATTTTGGCTTTATTTCTTATAACTTTTTATAATTTTGTTCTCTTATTTAATTAAAGATGTTGGTTTCGGTTTCTGTTATTAAAATTTTCTATATTTTTAGTCTTAAAAATATTAATGTGTACAATTTAATTTCTTAATTTATTTATTTACTTATGTTTTAACTTTGTAAAAAACTATTTGATTCTTTAAAAATATCAATTTATAAATTTTGATCCCTGAATATAGTAACTTTATTTATATGTTATTCACATTTTTTTTAGAAAAAAAGTTAAAATATATAATTAATTATATATATCCCACATCTTTTAGAATTAAGAAAATACACATGCAATTTTTAAAGATTAAATTTTATACTTATTCAGATAACATCATCACTTAATAGATTTTTAATAATAAAAATTAAAGCCAACAAATTTTATAAAATAGATAAACATTCATAAAAAATAAAATAAAAATAAATTAAGAAACTAAAAATTCATAAATTTTTATTTTTATTTCAATTTAAATTTTTAATATTTTAAATTTTTTAACTGGTTTTAATTTGGTTTTATTTATCAATTGTGACAATAAAAACTTTCATAATTGAGAAAAAGAAAGGCACATTTTCTTGCGATAAGAAACCAGGAAAATTCATAATCAGGACTAAACTAAAATCAAATGAAGAGATAAAAAGAATTTTAAAAAAGTAAAAAGATAAAACTAAAAAGAAAAATTAAGTTAGAAAATGTATTAGTTTTACCTTAATTATTTTATTAAAAATTACAAAAAAAATACATTACTACTATTAAATTATATATTTTAATTAGTTTTTAATAGTTAAATACTATTAAATCTGCATAACAAAACGAGAAAGTGAAATATTTCCAACATATTTTTCTAAACATATTTTTTAATATATTGTATGATTGATCATTTAAAAAATAAAATATTTAAAATTAATTTGTTAAAATTATTTTAATTTTTTAAGAATAAATCAATCATAAAAAAAAATATATGCGAGGAAATGCACTTGAAGTGCTTCGTTTTACTGGCGATTGCCAATGCACCGTTCATTTTTCATCCTTGTTGAATGAATGAATCTGGAGCTTTTTTTTTTGTTTTAAGTTACATGGTTAATTATATTAATTTTACAGAAATATTAATTTAGTTTTTGAATCTCTAAATGTTATTTTATTGTTAAACTATTTACTTAAAATTCAATACGCTACTAAATTATCTCTTTAGACATTTTTTGATATCATCACTTTTATCTTTTATAACTATAAACATGAGTAAAATTTTAAATAAATTTAATAAAAAAATTATATAATACAATAAAATAAATTTTTGACAGATTAATTTGACCATAAAAATATTTTAAAGATGAAATAAAACTTTTTATACAGACCATTAGAATATGTGAAATACCATAATTTATGAACCATGTTTGGAATTTCATTGGAATAAAATGAACTTTTATTATTGAGCTGAAAGAGTGGAGTTCGACTCATAAAACAATGTCTTAAGATATTTTGGATTTTAGTTGAATGTTGGGTAGGAGATATTAGGGTAGAAACCTTTATGACGACTTTGTTGTCAATTAGTTAAAAACGGATGAATTATTTTAAAAAGCATTTATGTTAATGTTGTTCCATTTTTCTGCCAAACTATGCATATTAGTACCACAGATTGTGGTCCAAAAAAGGAGAAATGATATGTGATTATACCCAAAAGTGAAATATCTCAATGGCATGCTAAAGATTTATTTGCATGCTTCCATTCCATTGGTAAGTACATGCTAGTGACTTCCTATTCTTCAATGCTTATTGATCTGACTTTTACGGGTAATGTACTTTAATATAGCATAATGGGGAATTAGTAAATTTTATGAAATCAATATTTTTTAAATATTGTTCATAAAGGTTATGCAAAACCATTGTTTATATCAAATAAGTTAATCATTTACACGTTATCTTACTTTAAAAAACAAAGCTTTAAACAAAATTAGGTATAGTACTTCTTTAATAGGATAGCTTAATTTTTTTTATTTTATGAAAAAATGTTAAAACAAATCAAATTTTTTTTATATTTTAAAAAATTAATCTTTAATTATTCATTTTTGTATAGTATATATAAAAATAATCAATTTTTAATATTGAAAAAAATCATAAATAGGAAATACAAAAATTTATCAAGGAATTGGAAAAAAATTCCACATGGAAAATCTAATGCTGCAATATGAAAAATTTATAAACACAATTCAAAAACTTTGATTATTATATTGAAAATGGATCATAATTTTCTTATAGTAAAGAATAAGATAATATAATATTATTAAATAAAAAATATAAAAATCAAAGTAATAGATCATACATAAATATTTTATGTGCTCTTTTAAAGTATAATATGACATAATCATGTTTCATATTTAATAGAAATAAAGTAGATTTATTTTTTTAAAATAATTTAGTTTTATTATTAATTAATAAAAAGTATTATAATACATATTTTATACCCAAAATTAAACAAATAAATATGAATAATTTTAAGATTGGAGATCTATTGTTAACTAAATATTAAAACTAAATAAATTTTAATATCATATTAAAAACTGATTGAAGTTGGTTTAATTTTTAAAAAGTGTTTAAATCTTACGGAAAATATTCTAATTATATTTTTAATCTATAAAAATAATCTTAAATAACTAAGATAAAAATATCCAAATCAAAAAAATAGCAAATGTAGCTCATTGTCTTTGCAGAGATAGAGGCAACGCTTTCTCTAATGCACATGTGTTTTTCGTGGCAAAATTGTCATTTTCATAAACTCAAGGTCTCCAAATTTGATGTTTGATTAGATGCTTGATAGCGATTAAGTTTATGCAGTACATTTTTTTTTTAAATTTTCCCTTTTTATTTTTTAATTTTAAAAATTAAATCAGAAAAAACAGCTTTCTAAAAGTAGAAAATGAATATCTACCGTGTAAACATTACAAAGAAAATTTCATTAATAACCTAAAGCGTGCAAATCGTGTTTTTCATTGAAAAAATAGATTTAATTATTTTAAATTAAAATTAAGGCTTTTTACAAAATTTTATTTAAATAATAATAATAACATAAACTTGGTTTGAAATAAAAAATTCATACGAAATATATTTTAATTTTTTAAATTAAAATTGTTTAAATTAAGCTTGCAATTACTCTATTAAATATGTTGATTATTATATATTTAATTTTTAATCCGATGTGTAAAAAATTAATTAAAAAAGTAAAATTTACAAGAGTTTAGTTTGTTTGGGCTGTCATTTAGTCAACAAAACCCCGTTTACATGTTGAAATCTATGGTTAAAATTCAATATACACGCATTCCAAAATAGGTTCAGCAAAGTCAATTTAGTTCCGATTCTCAAAAACAAATTTACACCCATATATAAACAGGTTATTTATCTTAAGTCTTGTAAACTTTACTTCTTTTAATAAAGTTTACAAGATTTGATTAAAAGTAATAAAGTTTACCTCTGAAAGGATGTTTCCACCTTGGTTTAACATTAGGCCATGATATTAATCATTTCTCCAAATGTTCTTAACTTTCACGACATTTTACTGATCATTGTTACATTGAAAAATACCATTTTTAAAAGTAAAGAAGTTATTGATCGAAAATTTAACGGTTTGTTATTAATTGTAACTGAATAGTTAGTAATTAAATATTATTTTTAAAATATTTATAATATATATAATATTTAAAAATATTAATATTATAATTTTATATAATTAAAAATAAAAAATTATATATTTAATTTTTAAAATTTAAATTATACATACAAAAATTAAATAAAATATATAACAATATTTTTATTTTAAAATATTAAATAATATTATTTTAAATATAAACCGATTTTTTCAATTTATAATTTTTTATTAATTTTTTACTAAAATAATTTTATTATCCAATTATTTCAGAAAAAAAAATTTAACCAATATAATGGACTGATTTATCCGATTTTTATTTAAAAATCTTAAATGACCATGACACCCTTAAAAATATGTTTAGTCTTTTTGGAAATGCTCTTACCCAATGGAATGATGGTGCTGTCCAATTCTTCTATTTTATTAAGCAACTCTCTATTTTGAAAATTTTTTTTTTCAGTGTTCAATAAGTATTATACATTTTTGCCTCATTGCTCAGACGAAAAAGGAAAAGAGTCCATCCTAGAAAGAGAGAACATTGTGATTATGAAGACAAAGAAAAACATGGCATGCTGAGCTGAATACTGAAAATTATATCAACAATTTCACCAAATCCACTCATTACTCTTTTTAATTTATTGGTAAGATTCCCTTCTCCATCCACACCCACCTCCTCAGTATTATACACTAACTGATAATTTAATGCCATGTATAACTCCCACACACTCACATGTCTACCTTCTATATGGATCCCACCAACTACTTTCACATGTTATTGGTAGGACATTGCTATAGCTATCTTCATTCTCTTGGGGCAAATTTGGAACTATACACCAAAATTTTCCCCTTTTAAGAATAATTTTTTATACTTTTATAGTATTTATTTTCTTACATTTAAATTTTTATTTAATGTTTTTTATTTTAAAATTAAAAAATGTTCATACAAAAATAGGTATTACAATTTTAAAGAAAAAAATGTGTGATGAGAGGAGAATATTAGATGCCTTTATTCACCTGGGGCAAATTTGGAAACACAGACGAAAGTTTTCCCATTTTTAAGAAGAAATGTTTGATACTTTTTATAGTACTTATTTTTAAGTAAAGATAAAAATAAATATTATTATATAAAAAATATGTAATGGGAGAATTAAAAATTTCTGAATCCATCATTATTTTAGTCTCTAAAAAATTTATATTATTTATTAAAAATAAAATTAACCATTTTTATTTATAAAAATAAAAAATTAATTATCTTAATATTTTATTAAAAATAAAAAAAGTAATATTATCAATTATAAATTCTTCAACGATTGAAACGACGGTTAACTCAATTTTGGTTTAAGTAGAATTAAACAGAAAATCACACATTAGGCCACAAGATTTAAAAACAACTTTTAATGGGTGGTCCAATGGAAATTTTTTCTATAAAAAGAGGGAAAATAAATAAAAGGTGAGAGTATATTAGAACTTTAATTATTTGAAAAATAAAAAAAATAATATAAAAAAAGTTAGGTAGGTTTTTGAAAGTGTGTAAAATACGTTTAGACATTTAATTAAATTAAATTTAAAAGGTTGATGGAGACAAAAAACAAAATAAGCAAAGCGAAAATGGTGTTGGGGGGACAAGAAAGCGGCTTTTAACTTTGGATTGCCGGGTGCAGACCGCGACAAATAACTTCCTTCACTACCTCTGTCAAAGTCCCACACGCGAAACATCGTCGAGTGGCTTACACGACCCAATCATATTTGTCGGAAGCACCTTTTTAAAGTTTCGGTGAGAGCTGTGGGTCCTGTAATCACCGTTTACAAAAGCGATCATGCTGTTGCTTTTTGATGTGAAAGTGTGATGCACGCGTGTGGATAGCACCTGTAGGATAGTGATTTTATTTCTTTTTTAAATTATTATTATAATAGGCTTTTTTTATAAAAATAATAATTTGTAATTATATTAATGTAGGTATCGATTAGCAATAGCATTACACGTTTCTTATTCAAATGATAAAGTATAATAATTCATGTTTAAAGTTTAAAGCGAATTATAATTATATATGATGGGAGAGGCTGAATTGTATACTAAAATTATTGTGATTATATGAAAAGTGATAAATTAATAAAATTAGGATATGTAAAGAGAGTACAAACTTTACTTTCTTTTTCTTCCTCATCCCTGCTTTATAACTTCCTTTGTAAACTTTCCATAAATATTACCTTAATATTGGATTCTCTCTATAGACTTAATTGGGTTGAAGAAAAATATATAATACACACCCATTAGGGTTGTGCATAATACATTGCTGATTTATTTAGATGAGGAGTGAAATAAAAAGATATATTATTTGAATGAATATAAACAAAAATAAAAAATATTTTTATTTGAATAAATAAAAGAAAAGGTTAAAATAAATAAATTGATAATATAAAAAACTAATTAAAAATGTATTTTTATTAATATAAAACTAATTTTTATTTTAAAAAGATATTATAAGATTATTTTGATATTTTAAAAATTAAAATATAGAATCTCCTTTTTTTTACTCCCATTTATAATGGACTCTATCAAAAATTTATTTTCTTTTATTATTATTCTTTATCTAAATCATAGGAAAAAAATTATTTTTATTTCCATTACAACAAACATATTATAAATTTTTGTTTATTTTATCCTTTAAATTGAATAACACATGCTTCAAAAATAAATTTACATGGATTTCAAGACATGTTATTCCAAAGTAAAAAAAAAAATTATCAATTTCAAGAGATGAAAATTGAAATTCATATACAAATAAGCCTTAATTCTCCATTGTTAGATATATTACTATTTTAGTAAATGAATGAGATTATGTCATGATAGTTAATTATAAATATTACATGTAAATTCTAATTTTATCATTCTCTAATTTTTTCTTTTTCTTTTTTAAACCCACATTATGTATGTATTAAATGAATTTTAACTCTAACAACGAGAGTCAATCACATTCCTCTTCTATAAAAAAAATTATAATTTTTTTATATTATATTGTTCATGTGAAATATTAAGAATTAAAAAATAATAATTAAAGCTTCAACATACAATAATAATAAATAATATATTATATTATATATGATACATAACTTTTAAATGTTTTACATCCTATACGTCGTTGTTTAAGACATAAATTTAAGTATTGAATGATAAATTGTCTTTTTTTATAAACATATGGTTTAACCTTTCTCTTAGCAAGTTTTGGTTTTGTCATAATAATTTTAATGATCTTTGATATTATTTTATTTGATGCTCAATTAATTTTGGAGGGTGCGAAATAATACAATCCTAATTAGTTTTTTTTTTTTAAAGTTTTACTTATTAATCACATATTATTAAAAAATATTTTTTAATGATAATTTTAAAAGATAAAAACAATAGTTTTAATCTTCATTGAATTTTTTTTATGAATCTTTATTTAATGAAAATTATCTATTAAAATATATTTTAGCAATAATTTAAATAGTATAATTTTAAAAATTAATATATATTATATCAATTTATATAATTATTATAAAATATTTATAAAAATATATAATTTTTTAAATATATTGTTATATATAGGAAGTTAGGGAAAAAATTTCTTCTTTTAAAATTTTGACAATAAATTTTTTTTATGTTATTTAAATAATTATAAGACAATGAGTAAAATATATTAGAAATGGTGCATATAAAATGGAGGTTGAATATAATATACTTGATATTTTTAATTTTGTGCAAATAATAAGGCAATGTATATTTATATTATGTTTCTCGTCAACCAATAACATACCACCAACAAAATATGCAGGTAAGATATTTTTGGATGAGATGCTTATTATCATTGTACGTCAATTTGATGTGATCCAATTCACTGATGGAAATAGCATGGTGGTTTAGGATTTTAATGGCAATTTTATGGTGAGAAAGACAAACAAACTTTCAAGTCTAGCATATGTATGTATCGGCGACTCTATCATGGATAAAATTGTTCTTTTATCTTTTTTATAAAATTGGCTTTTAAAATGTACATTTTAAAGATGATTTTTTAGTAATGTCTTCAACAATATTTACATGAACATAATAGATTGTGTTTAAATTATAAGTTAAACTTTTGAATCATCAAGCCATGGTGGATTTAAGGAGATAATCTATGTAAGTTTGATAATAAATAAAAAATAACAAGGCTCTAATAATTTAGTATGAATATTTTGTCATATTATTCCTCAAAAAGAAGTATTAATTAAGAATCTTAACGTCTCTAATGAGACTTATTTACTAGCAAATATTTTCATCAAATTTAATAAAAAAGTATTTTATATTTTTAGTATTGATTTTCCTAAAAAAACTATTTAACAAATATTAGATTACTGATTTTTTTACTTTTAAGCTAAAAAAATAATTATTGTGAATAAAAATCAAAATAAAGTCAAAAGAAAAACAAAAAGAAATCAATAAAATTAGATAAATACTCAAAATTAAAAATTTGATTACGAAAGAGATTATGATCTTGATTTTAGTTATGATATTATTCAAATTTACTCTTAAGCTTCTTTAAAATTATATTAAATAATTTTTAATTATTTATTTTAATTTAAATATTATTTAATTATCATACAATATTAATATTTTTTTATAATTATCCTCCATGATCATACAATATAATTCATGAAAAAAATCATAAAAAATTAATAATTTTTTAATAAATAATTGATTAAAAATCTAAATTTTAATTTATATTCCAAAACTTAGGTTTAATTTACTTTATAAATTCATCAATCAAATAAAAATATAATAATACTTTTTTTATTAACTAAAAACTATTAAGCTTGATATTTTTTAACAATTAAATAAAAATAACATGATGAACATAAATATAGAAAAAATAATTTAAAAATAAAATTTAATTTGTTATATTATAAAATCCACAAACATCCATTGATAGATAGAAAATAAATAAAAAAATTAATATAATAAGAAAATTTATAATCTAAAAATAATTAAAAAAAATAGAAAAATTGTGATATAATTCACTTCTATAAAAAATTTGCCTAAAGAAATATTATAGGACAAAGAACATATGAAGTAGATTAAAAAGAAGATGATTCTGTTGTAAAGATTAAAAGAAATATGATTCTATTGTTTATAGAGAATGAGTAAAATGTTGAGATGCATGTTTCTATTTTTCTTTTATAGATGAAGAGGAAAAAATTTACTTAAATTGTACTTCTCATATTAATGATATTTTTTTTTATTGATAAAGATTTTATTAAGAATAGATCAAATACTTTTCTTCTTAATAAGGCTTTTTAATTAAAATTTAAATTATGATCTCATGAAAAATGTTTCAATTTCTTCTAGTCGTGTTGCTTATGCATGAGCGTGTTGGGTAAAATTAACACAAAAAGATGTTATATTATAAATGATTATGCTAAGTTCTTGAAGGGTCCAAACTCAATCTTTGAATATGCATTTCCCCTTTTGGATTCTATTGCAGTATCTTTACTTATTTTTGGATTATTTTTGCTAAGTATAACATAAACATGCATTATAAATATCCTTAAAAGTAGTAGAATAGGATCAAAATCACCTTCTATCATTGCTACATAAATTGCTTGATTTATTGAATGCAAGATGGAGCTTTTCAAATGCAGAACCGAAGCAGCTCTCAAACATCTTCCAAGCATCGAAAAATCACTCTAGATGGAATATTGTTGTGATTATGTTGTGCTCAAAGACCTTTAATGAATGATTATTCATAGACATTTTTCCATAAAAAAATTTATCTCCAACATTATGTGTATTTTCATGGGTATAGAGGGAGAAGTTATGGTCATTTTTAGATAATGGAATTGCTCTATGACTCTCAGTAGATAGTTCCATGAATGTGCACTTTGCATGTATAACCATTATTCTCCTACTTGGTTTGTATGATTTCAATAGAAAATACATGAAGTACTGTACTTTAGAAGCATAATACATGAATCATGGTGATACTCCTTTTAAATTAAGTAGTATCTTCCATGCATCACATTATATCTTGTTTTTAAAGCTTACTCAAATTATTTAATGAATAAATCCAATATTTATTTTAGGTCCATATTGTAGTGATATTTCTCAAATAAATAAATATGTATATAAAATACTATATATGAGAAATGAAAACGAAGTTTCAATAATATTTGTTCTAACAACAATTTACAAAGTAGAACCAAGTTCTATAGTTACTACATGATCCTTAAATTTGTATGGCGGTATTCCCTTAGTTAAATGATCAACTAACATTATCTTAATGTTAATATGTTCAATGATCATTTTCATATATTTAAAATATTTTTTAATGGCTAAATACTTAATATTGATATGTTTGTTTTGACTTCTACTTTTGTTATTTTTAATCATAAACACTGCAACTAAATTGTCATAATATATCTTTAATGGTCTAGAAATTAAATCAACAAGTCTAAGCCTAGAAATGAAACATTTCAACCATATTGCATGTGAGAAAGTCTCAAAACATGAAATGAACTCACCTCTGTTGTAGAGGTAACAGTTGAAGTCTGCTTGAAACTCCTCCAACATTTGACTCTACCACCTAATATGAAAAAATAATCAGATGTTAATTTTCGTGAATCAACATAACTAACAAAGCTAGAATCAAAGAACTCAATCACCTCTAAACTATGTGAACGTTTATACATAAGCATATAGTTCTTCGTCCCTTAAAGGTAACTCATGAATTTCTTTGTAACTCTTCAATGATCAATACCTGAATTACTTTGATATCTTCTCAATATTCTCATAACAAATGCAATGTCAGACCTTGTTCAGACCTAAGTATACATTAGGCTCCCAACATCAAAAGCATATGGAATGTTCTTTTGTTCCCACTTAAGATCATTCTTAGGACATTGATTCAAATTGAATCTATCATCTTTTACAATAGGTGCTACACTGGTGAACAATCCTTCATTTGAAACCTTTCTAAAATTTTATTGATATAGGTTTCTTGAGGTAGACCTAAAATACCTTTATGTATATTAAGATGAATCTTAATGTCAATGACATAAGATGCATCACTCATATCCTTCATATCAAAATTTTTAGAAAGAAATTGTTTCATCTCATGCAACATGTCTATGTTATTTGTTGCTAGCAAAATGTCATCCACATGCAAAATAAAGAAACAAATTTTGCTCCCACTAACCTTCTAGTATATACATTGATCCATAATATTCTCAACAAAACTAAACAACGAGATAACATCATTGAATCTTAAATACCATTGACAGGATGCCTATTTTAGGCCATGTATGAACTTATTTATCCTACATTCTAAGTTCTTACCATTATTAGAGGAGAATCATTTAGGTTGTTTCATGTAAGCCTTCTCTTCTAAATTCTTATTTTAAGAAAGTTGTTTTCACATTCATTTGTTGCAACTTAAGATTAAAATAAGTCACTGATGCTAACATGATATGTAATGAATCTTTCTTAGATACAGGACTAAAAGTCTCTGTAGTCAATTCCTTCCTGTTAAGTAAACCCTTTTGCAATAAGTCTAGTCTTATACTCTCTATGTTGCTTAAAAAGTTCCTTTTGGTTTTTAGACCTGTTTACAACTAATGACTTTTACACCTTCAAATAACAAGACAAGATTGTAGACATTGTTGCTTTTCATGGAGTTCATCTCTTCCTTCAAGACATTATATCATAATTCTAACATCTTTTAACTCATAACTGGTGAAAAATACTTAGGATCATTTTCAACTCTAATAGTATGCTTATATTCTTGTATATACACTACATAGTCATCCAGAATGACTAATTTCCTCACTCTAATAAATCTTCTTAATGTTGCATCAACATCTTCTTGAAGAACATGTTGTTCAATCAAATGTTCATCAATTTCTGATATTTGTTGAACGGGATCTATTGGATCATTATTAGTAACTTATGGAGTTTTAGAAACAAGTTGTTCAACATACACTCAAACTGGAGGAGTGTGATGAATAACTGTAGTTCAACTATGACTGGATGTGAAAGGTTGTAGGTTAGATTGCTTTAACTCAAATTTTTCACTTAATGATTTGACACTCCCACTGATCAAGACATTTTTAAGAAACTTGACATTTCTTCACTTAAAAATTCTAACGCTATGAGACAGACGATAAAATTTATACCTTTTAGAATTTTTAACATATCCAATGAAATGTCTGCTAATCCTTAGATCTAATTTCTTTTCTTGTAGGTTGTAAACTCTTACCTTAGATGGGAATTTCCATGTGTGCATATGTTGAAAACTTGGTTTCCAACTCAAATTATGTCTTAGAGATAAACTTAGATGAAATCTAGTTCAATATATAAGTAATCATTTTGAGAGCTTCAACCTGTAAGGACTTTGGTAGTTCAAAACTGCTAATTATACTACATACCATGTCCATTAAAGTTCGATTTTATTTTTATTTTTGCTACACTATTCTAATTAAAAGAACTTGACATGGTGTATTAGACAACTATTCCATTTTTTTGAAAAAAACTTCGCAAATAAACTTGGTGCTTTTCTATCCTTAGTATATCTACCATAATATTTACCACTTATATCAATTTTCATAATCTTAATTTTTTATCACATTATTTCTCTACTTTCTCCGTGAAAATCTTAAAAGCTTCTAGCGCTTTAATTTTGTTATAAAGTATGTAGAGATACATATATTGTTAGTAATTATCTATATAAAAATGATGAAGTATTTTTGTCCATGAGCATTGATATTTGGACAGCAAATATTAGAAAGGATGATTTATGATACAATTGAACTTATTTTAACATCTTTCTTAAACTTGTTAGTTTTATTTCCCTCTATAAAATCTACAGAAGTCTTAAAATCAATCAAATCTAAATTACTAAATACTTCATCATTCACCAGTCGCTTTATTCTCTCAATGAAGATATGCTCTAATCTCCGATGTCATAATGTAGAAGAATTCTCATTTATAACATAATATTTAGTACTAGTTTGAACATGCAAAACATCATAAGTGGCATTACTTTGTAAGTTAAGGAAATAAAAACCATCGCATAAAACATCATTACCAATATGTTCAGATTTAGAATATAAATTGAAACCAGTGTTCCTAAAACTAAAATATCCCAGAGCAACAAGTCTTGAAATAGAAATTAAATTTTAGAAAAATTAGGAATATAAAAGGTATTTTATAAATTTAAAACAAACCCACTTCTAATTAATAATTTTTAAGTTCAAATAACTTTCACATGAGATTGCATCTTCTTTCCATAGATACATCGCTTAGTTCTTATTGGTTCTAAGGTTTTGCAAACCATGTAAGGAATTTATAACATGGATTGTAGATCAAGAATCAATCCACTGTGTTATTACAAACATAAACTATATTAGATTTATAACAGATGAGTGAGAATATGTTGCCTTTATTTTAAAACCAAGATTAGAACCTAAGACAATCCTTCTTGATGTGTCATTTCTTTTTGTAGAAGAAGCATTTGGATTCCTTCTTTACATTTCTTTTGGAAGACAACTTTTTCTTTCCTTTCTGTTTGACTTGGTCATTTTTCCTCCTTCCTTGAGTTTCCAAATGCACACTCTCATTCTCTTCCATGAACAACCTTTCTTCCTCTTGCACGCACATGGTCATTAGTTTGTAGATAGATCATTTGTCCTTATGTATGTTATAAAAAATCTTGAAGGATTTATATTGTTGCGATAGAGAGTTTAATATGTAGTGCATAAGGAAAAACTTTGATACGGTAACCTTAAGAGTCTTAAGTTGAGTCGTTATATCCCTTATATGCATGATGTATTCATGCACTCCCTTAATACTGATGAGTTTTGTGATATAAAATTCCATGATTAAAGTGATTACTAAGGCTTTATCTAAAGTTGTAAATTGTTCATCAATAGGCTTTAGTAGTACTTCAACATTATCATATTGCTCAACAGAATTCCAAATGTTAAAAGAGATATTGGTCTTTATGAAAACAACACATAGACAATTAGTTTGCTCTCACTTTTAATAAAGATCAATATCATTAGATTCACTAACCTCCATAATCCGAGGTGGTTCATCCTTACGAATGACATAGTCAATATTCATCCAACCAAAATGAAGGAGAATTTTCTCCTTCCATACCTTATAATTATCATCCTTAAATTTAGGAATATCATATTTCATATTAGATATATTCATAGGTTTAAAAACCACATAGGAAAGGTTTCTTTTAGCATGCTTATAAAATGAAACAACTAAATAATTATATTTTACTAATGTAAATCATACAAGAAAAATACAAATTTTTCTTGTATTAAGGGATAAATTTTTAATTTAAACAAATTCATACAATTATATTGATAAAACTATTAAATTATGTTCCTTTTCCTTAATTCTTATGGATAATTAAGTAAAAAATTTAATATTTGATCTCAATTAATTCACAAACATAATATAATAAGGATGTGCAGAATAAAATTTATTATATTAAAAATAAAATAACTGCAAATAATATTTTTAATCATAAATTATTTATATATAATTTTTCCTAATTTAAAGTTGTAGAGATAACTCTTTTAAAAATTATGCCAATTACAAAAACAATAATTTCTAAAGTTTTATGAAATTATTTAATATCATATGATTCTAAAATAATTTTATCAAACTAAAGTTGATGTGGTTAAATAATAATTAAATAAAATTATTTTAATCACTAAATATTCAATTAATATATATTGTTAATTATTTTATAAAAAATTTAAATTTTATATACATAAAAATTATATGTATTAATTATCCTAAATATACATAACATTATAGTTATTTAATCACAAAATGAAATCTTAAAAATTATGAAAGTTCATATTTTGGATTCTCTTACGTATACAGGTCAGAAATCATCTTTTAGTGTTATATTCGAAAACATGTAAAAAAGAAAGATTTATGTTTGATATTAGAGATGACAAGAAATTTTATATTTACATATTTCGTTTTGATTTAGACAGAAAAAATTTAAATTAATCGGAATTAAAATAAAGAATGGATTCAGGTAAAATTTTATTTTTTAAAGCAAAGACGAGAGAGAGTATGAGAACACTAATACTTATCCGGTCTCTGTTCTCGTATTTGACCTTATGTATAAAATTACTAAAATAATCTTATTATAGAAACATTATATAAAATTAGTTTGGTTATAAAAAGTAATAAATAATATAAATTTAAAAAAAATACAATAATTTAATAAATTATAAAAAAAAATTAAAATATAAAAACGATTTGAAACAAGTGTGGATTTAATATGTTGGTTTGATAATTTGCCGGTACATAAAAATAAGCATTCTACAAAATTGGTTACGCATGATTTTGAATCCATCCTATTTTGCTTAATCGTACCCACAACATTACACTACTAACATTTGTTTATTAAATAAAGGCAATATTATTATATTTAAAATAATTTATTGGGGTATCGTTCATCATCTTCTTTACCCGTTTTGTAACCAAAACAGATCCATGTGACCTAGTTCCAACTTGACTTTAACTCATAATTTTCAACACTAGAATTATACTTTAGATGATATTTGGTTTTAGAAAATATTTTTTATTTTTTATTTTTAGCATTTTGTACTATAAATAGTGAAAACAAAAAAAAAATAGATATTTTTTGTTTTTATTTTCTATTCTCATTTTTCAATACAAAATTTTGAAAACAAAATAGAATGAAAACAAGGTGGTATTTTTGTAATAGAAATAAAAATAGAAAATATTTTCTCAAAAAAAATGATACCTTAATGTCTAGAAATTTTAGAAATTAATTTTCTAATGATTTAAATCTTAATTTTTGTTTAAAACAAGAATAATCAAGTGAATCAAAAATTAAAAAAATGCAAGTAACCATTCTCATACAACAAGACAAGAAGAGATAAAGGCTTTGATACCAAATATAAGATAAAGATGCATTATAAAGAACCTTAAAAGCAACTGAATAGGATCAAAATTACCCCCTTTCATTATGATGTGAATTACTTGATTTGTTCAATGCAAGATAAAACTTTTTAGACGCAGAATTAGAACACCTATTAAATGTCTTCCAAGTACTGAAAACTCATTCTAGATGAAATATTGGTGTGATTGTTTTGTACTCAAGAACCTCTGATGAATGATTATTTATAAATGGTTTTTCCATAAAAAATCATCTTCAACGTAGTAGATATTATCATGAATATAGAAAAAAAAATTAGAAACATTTTTAGATAATAAAATTGCTCCATAACTCTCAATAGACAATTCTACAAATGTGCACTTTACACATATAATCAATATTAAATTCTTTGTTCAGTGTTACTATTTATAAAAAATTAAAAAAAATATAAAATATTATGAAAAACATTAATAATAATAAAAAAAATCTAATTTTTATAAATAAATTAATATAATAGTAATTTGTCTTCCTTAAGGGATTAGGTCCTTTTTTTCTATTAAAGCTTTGTACTCATTATAACGAGGCTTACCTCTTTTTAGTAAGAGTTTTTTTTTTAGTATAAATAAATTTAATTTAATATATAAATATTTTTATATTATTTTTCTTTGTATAAAATTATTATTATTATTATTTATGTTTAAAAAATTAATTTTATTTTTCAAATATTTAAAATAAAAATTATAATTGCTCCTCTCTTCCATTTTTTAATCTAGAAAAAAATATATTTTAACTTGAATCTCATTTAAAATATTATATTTACGCTCATCCAAATAATAAAAATATTATATTTTTATTTAATTTTTTATTTGTTTTCTTCCTTCAACATTCAACACAAACAAAAACACCATTAAGGTAAATTTTAGCCAAAATCCATTTTTATCCCTATTTTCAAATTGCTAACTCCATGTCATACCAAGCTTATTAGCCTTAGCTCTAACAGATTGACTTTGTAATTGAGTTGAGCATCAAACTATCTTTACATATATCCGCTTAATGAACCTTCATATTGTTGATAGAATGAAAGATCAATCCAGCTAATATTACCACCCATCCATGCATCTAGGTGAGAAAAACTTATGAAGAGATTTGATGGTTGGATTACATTTGGTTTAATTTAAATTTTGATTCTTCATGTTTACTCTAACTATTTTTCACATCATTTTTCTTTCCATCTTTCTCTTTTCATCATACTATATCTCCTATCATATGTCTTTTTTTTTTTTTTCTCTTCTTATCTCTCATTTTATGTAGAATGAGTATATAAATATCATTTATCCGTGACCTACATCATTTGATATAATGCTCCACTCATATACCTTAATTGAGAATGTCACCATTGAATCATACTCTTTAATTACAAAAAATACTACTTTGCCGTCAACATACTAAAAGAAGGAAGATGGAACAATATTTTAGGTTACCCTTAGCTTGCAGCATTGGATTCCCTTAGATCGATATCCATGGAATTTGGTTTCTTCTTCTAGTTATTAGGTTCAAGTTTATGGTTCCCTTTCAGTTTTAAAACATTTCGTGAGATTCTTTTTAATTCAAGTGGCTAATTATGAAATAAAATAGTACGTGATTTGCTATTTTCTATTTCGCATGACTGTTCAGAATGGAAGCAATTGTTTGACATTTTCTAAGAGATTACTCAAATCAAGCTTGAAAACGGGGTGGTGTCCCCCTTCTCTTGTTTGTTCTCTAAAAAAAAAAAAAAAAAAGATATATGAAAATATTTTTCCAACATTTACATATATATAAAAATAAAAAATAAAGAAATAATTTTTGTGTACTCCACCTAAATTTTATTCTCACAAAAAAACAGTAAAATGGAGAAGTTTTTTTTAATTATTATTAAATATTTTTTAAAAATAAAAAATATATTATATTATTAAAAATATAGTAAAAATTAATTTTTTTAAGTTGAATTTAATTTTTTAAAATTAATATAAAGTAAAATTTATATTGTTAATTTATTTTTTATTTATTCAAAATAAGACAAAAAAAATTTTACCCTCTTATTTTTATCTATCTAAACAACTTATTTGTCTTTACACTTTTACTTTATTTTTTCATCTTCTATTTTTTTTTTCATCCTTTTTCACTCATCATCTAATCAAAGCATTATGAAAGAGTTCAGATGAAGGAGGTTGATATGGCGAGCTTACTTGCCAATGAAAAACTACAAGCTAGAATTGAATCCAATGCATTTTTGTCAAATGGTCCAACAATTTTTCTGTAAGGAGAAATAAATGTTTCTATTGCTCAATGTGCAAGCCTGGGCCATAAATTGTTCATTTGTGTTCTGCAAGGACATATAAATGTTTGACGCTTTTATTTAAGTTTAAGAAAATAGAAAAGTAATGATCGGAATTTTTTCAATTTAGTTGTCCAAAATATTTGTGCAAATGACTGAAGTCTGTACCAATATGGGACAAAGATCAAGCCAAAAGTTAAAAAAAATTAAAAATTTTTTTGGATCACATCAGTTTTTTAATTTAAAATTATTTTATTTTGGGTTTTCGAAAATTTTTAGGTCTAAACTAAAATGAATAAACAAACACTAGTATATAATTTTATTTAAAAAGTTTCATATTATCCATACTTTTTAATTAGAAAATTCTTATTAATTAGTATATCAAACTTAGTTTCTTCAGACCTAGAAAGATATTAACATTGCTCGTTAATTGTATGGGTATTTTAAAATTAAATAAAAATTATAAATAAAAATAGTAAATATTATTATTATTATTATTATTAATAAATATTATATTAATAAAAATACAGAAGTAAAATTTTAAAATTAAATCTGAATTTTAAAAATATTAAAATTATAACACATAATTTTTATTAATTTGATATATTAATATTTAAATTTAATTAAGATTATGATAATTTTAAATTTAATTTTAAAATATTTTATTTAATTAAAATATGATTCATCTTTAAGGATAAAAGTGAACAACACTGCTCAATAACAAGGATTTACGACTGGACTATTTAATATTTAGTTTGGTTCGACTTATTTAATAAATAGATAAGTTTAGATTTGTTTAAAAAAATTTTATATGAACAAGTTAGATTTAAACTTATAAAAAAAATTATTTAACCTATTTAAAGGTTTATTTATCCTTGTATATTATATATTTATATTTATTATAATATATTAATTTATATAATATTTATTTTATTTACATAATATATATATATATATATATATATCTGTTTTAGACTTATTTAATAATTTTTTTATCTTGTAAACTTTAAGTTTACCAAACTTTTTTACTCCATTATTTATATAAATTTTAAATTTATTTATTGACTTTTTTTAAAATGTAGACTTCTAAATAAATTCGTAGATTTTGTAAAGTTTAAATCAAATAATATCTTAATAAAAAAAATCTTTTATAAATAATAAATTCCAATTCAAACCTTAAAATTTTTAAATAAATTAAATTTGAACACTCAACCTAACTTAATTTAATCTGCTTTTATTTCTATTCATATCTCATCTCTTAAGATATGTAAATGGATCTCCACCCAGTTTTTAACTTTATTATTTTTGGTGAAGCCGAAAATGCTCTTGAATAATTTGTTCTTCCTCTTTCATTAGCCCAAATGAAACATTCTCGTTGAATTGATTGGACTCTCCTCCAAGAACGTAGAACATTTACACATTTACACTTTGCTTTTTGTTTTTTTCATGTCTTGTACACCCTACTCAATCTATTGTGTGATACAGCACAGCTCTTTTGGGCTTAGGGCCCTCTTTTATATGGGCCTCGGCCTTCACCATTGGATCTTCTTAATATCTGATCCATTGTTAAAAGAAAACAAGAGAGAGCATGTTAATAGGTTGCTAACTAGCATATTAGCCGTGTAATACAGGTATTTTTAAAATTAAATGAAGTTTATAAATAAAAATAGATATTATATTAATAAAAAATTAAATAAAACTCTTAAACTTAAAAGATAAAACTAAGAAAATAAATTATTAAATTATAATAAATAATTTTTATTTCTTTAATATATCAAAACTTAAAATTTAAATTGATTAAATTATAATAATTTTGAAATTTAGTTTATCTAAAAGTAAGAATATATTTACATTTGCTACAACATGTTAAAATTTAAAATTAAAATTAAGTTAAAATTTGAAAGAAATAAAAGAGTGTAAACAAAAAATTTAAATTCCTAATATAGAAAAAGTTATGTGGCTTTAATTGAGAATATGAATATCTTTTAAAAATATTCTCATTTAAAAATAGAACTCTGATTTAATATATAATATATAAAGGTAGATATATTCTTATACTTGAAAAAAAAAATCTTGTATACTTATACCAATATTTTTTTTGTCAATACTTATACCAATATTTAAGAAAAGACAAATGCAGAAATTCATACCTATATTTGGATATATTGATTTGGCCATCTTACTCAAGACTAGTTCACTTAAATCTGTAGTTACACAAACTTAACAAATTCGAATAAAAGTCAATAATTAAATAAACAGACAAGTCCATGATCAAATAAATAGATAAATCATAAATAGACAAGTCTACATACTAATCTCTCTCTCCCTCTCAAAATGCATGATTTGTAGGTTTTCTCATATGGTCCATGGCCAAACTAGCCCAAAATTATTAATTTTTTAAAAATAATTAATTTAAAATTATACATTTTTTTTAATTTTTTGTGTGGGTAATCAAGTTATTTTTCAAGCCCATAGAAAAAACTAATTTATTTTTTCCTTTTGGTCATGAGCTTATAGGTTTTGCAAACCAGCTCAACGATGCTTAGAGTTAAGTAAACCAAGATTTTGCTTGGATCATCCATGTACCTCATATTCCCACACTTGAACAGTAAATAACTTCAACAGTTATACATACGTATACTCAATTGACACTTATATATAGTAACACTTTATTCCATTACCCGTGTTAATAAAATATTTTTATTTTAATGTTTTTATAAAACAATTAAGCAATAATGCTTTCTATATTAAAATAATCTATTTATTTTTATATATATAGGTACAAGTATGAGGTATTATATTATTTAAAATCGTATCAATATATATAAAACCACTCTCATCAATGTAAAAGAAGAGAGACTCGAATCAATATCCAACAATCTTTAAGGGTAATGATTTAAGTTTCCACATTGAACTCAGATTCAATTGGCATTCCTATTTACATGGCCATATGAACATTAGATATGATGTTTATCTACATCCATTTTTTATTCCTTCTACATTAAGTTTGCACACAAAGGATAACTAACCTCTAGTGCATACTATTTTTAGACTCCGTAATAAAGGCAATGACTTACTACTACTAGGTCCCATCCTCCCTTATATTTGTATAGTATTCATTGTGAAAGATGTTTTAGCATTGAAGAGTTTTTGTAGCACATGGAAACTTGAAAAGGGCATAAAGTGTGTTTCATTCGCTACAAGATAAAGAATTCAATTGTTGTTTTAAAAAATAATGAATTTTACAACAATAATGTTTCAATGTTTCATGTTTTACTTTTTTTTAAAAGTTATAAGACGAGACACAATAAAAGATGAAACACATATTATTTTAATAAATCTACGGACCCAAGTTGTTCCATGTAGATAACACTAACTAAAATAAAAATGGATTTTTATTTTTTTCATTCATTTTATTTATTTATTTTACATTTTTTTCTTCTTTAGATCCGTTTAGGAAGAGTTACGTGTAACTTGTTTGATCCTATCGTATAACATATAACATATACACTTACGCAAAATTTTAAATAATTTTTTAACAACACTTGTGATCTTTTCAAACGTTAATTAATTTAATTTATTCATAGAAGTTTTGGGAAGAAGCTTATTTAAAAACTTTTATACTATCTTCAAAATTTAACCGCTCATGACATAAGTTCTTATAAACTTTTATGCAATAAATCCTTAAATAAATTGTATTTATCCAAATGAAATCTTAATTTTGTCACATTATTTTTCAATTTTATATATTTTTGTCTTTCTCTTTTATCTTCTCACATACATTCTACTATGAGATGTGAGACAAATATTATTGGAATAAAAAGAAATACCTAACTCTTACTTTCTTTTCTTAATATATAACTTTCTTTTTAAAATTTTCTTCTCCTCCTTATCCTCTTCTAAGATTGGAAAATATTCACAAATTTTTTTTTTCAAGTAAAATTACTCATACTTTTGAATATTCACAGGTTTAATTAATTTTTTTATCTATTTATTAATTAATTTTGAGATAGAAATATCTTTATTTGTAAAAATTGAGATATCTATATCCATAAGTAATGCAAAATTATTAAAATACTTCTAAATGTATATAACAGCAAGCTTAAGTCTAATTTTATAATTTAATAATATGAAAACAAACTTTTGGATTGTATTAAATATCAAATAATACTTTTTATTCAGGCTTTTAAGAGTAAAGTACTAAAGTTGTCTTTTGAATTATAGTTTAATTAATGTCATTTGCTTTCAATTTAGGTATGATTTTATATCAGCTTGAACTTATATTATGCTATTATTATTGTACAAAGCATTATGTATATATATATATATAGGTGTTGTTTCTTCTCTATTCAAATTATAATAAGTTAACTAAATTAGGTTATTTTTAAGATTTTTGTTTTCTAACAAATATATATATAGGTATTTATAAATAACACAAATCCATTTAAAATTTAATGGATATTGATGAATACTTTTGCTTACAAATGGGTATACCTATCTCGTCCTATATATTGTTCTCCTTAACCTCTTCCTTCATTCTTTTTTCCCTTTCTCTCTCTCTCAAAGATACCAAACAACTACCAAACGGCAACAATTCTCTTTGAACATAAAAGCACACATAAGATGATGCTATATATATGTCTTCGTGTGCAAGATATAAAGCACTTATCATCCAATTTGACCTTTTTAAATTAGCCTACTTCTGCTTGGGAGAATTGTGTTTTGTCCCTTTTCTCATATTTGCCTCGAGAAAACTTTATCACTATTTTTGTGAATGATCTTATTTGATTTTGGAAAATGCTTCTTCCTCGTGATAAAAAATCTCTACTCTTCTATACTTAGAACTCTGCCATATTCTTTTGAATATTTTATTATTTACCAATGAAACCCAATAAATTCATGAATCTTTTTCAATTTTTGTTGGTGGTGGACACTTAAAAAAAATTATCATACAGTTTTAAATAACAAATAGTGCTGATTTTAATTTTTATTAATTTTTTTTGCTGATAAATTTTTATTTGTTAAAAATTATTTATCAAAAAGTACTTTAATAATGATTTAAATTGTATAATCGTTAAAATTTAATATATTCTATATAAATTTATATAATCATTAAAAAATATCTGTCGAATTTTTTTTTTTATTTTTATAGGTTCGTCCCATCCTAATTTTAATAAAAAATATAGATTAATTATATACTTAAGTTTTTTGAAATAAATGTAGTTTATTCTCGCATTCTCAAGAAACTGGCCAGGCAATTAGGCCTTTCATGAATCACTTCTCCTTAGAATTTTTAATTTAATTGTTTTCCATACTGAATTATAATAATTATTATTTTTAAACCACTAAAAATGATACACGATGAATGCTGCACTATTTATTAGCACATACAATTTATTTTTTTATTTTTAATTTGATTACACATACCATGCCAAGTCTTTGCTAGGGAGCTGGATGGACAAAAAGTGTGCATGAATTGAAAGAAAAAGGAAAGTGTGAAAGAGATGAACTTGTGAATAATGATAATTAGATTTATGTGAAATTTATATGTATAAAAAAAATGTTCGTGTCACTAACTTTACCTTTTTAATTAAAGCCACTCCTGCAAAACTGCTTTTATAAAGCAACGGCTCATAGAATTTATGTATTTAAATTTTAGAAAAATATCAAACTAAGATTTAAGGAAAAGTTTATTGTTGAAGTACACATGTAATGATGGAAAAGGGAATTGAAAATACGAAGTAGAGCCTTCTAGTTTTGATGGCTTTGTCTCCCATTCCCATCTCAAGAAGTACACATTTTTGGTACCTTTCTTAACATTTATAAAAGAGACTTTTCCATTTTTTCCAATGCCTAACTAGTACATTTAGACTGAATACTTTATTTTAGAAAATAATAATTTTTTAAAAAATAAATAATTATTTCTAAGAAATTAATCTTTTCCAAACATGCATTTATTTATTGGTGAAGATCTTAAGCATCCGAGTTAGAAAAGGTGCATTGTTTATCCCTATTTCTTTCCTAGGTCATACTTCCACTTCTACCAATTAATTTTTTTTTAAAAATGTTATTATATATTTAAAAATAAGTGGAATGAAAAAAAATAATAAAAATAAAAAGATAGAAGAAAACAAAGAAAGAGATATGATATGATGCAGTATGTGATATAAAAAATAATATATATTGAGATAAAAATACTTAAAATTTATATGATAATTAAAATTGATTAACATGCAAAACTAAATGCAGAGTTGGTTTATATGTTACCAGAAGAAAAATTAAAAGATTTCAAATGTCTAAACATTTCAACACAAATTATGTTACAGGGCTTTGGAATGATGCATTCAGGTAGTGGCATTAGTCTTATACTCTTAGACTTAAAAGGAGCAGATAAAAAAGTGTTCATGAACTGGGGAGAGAGGTTTAGAAGAAAAAAAAGGGTAGGTTGATATTCAACCATTTTCTTCTTCCCATTCTAACAAAAAATAAAATGGGTTCCCAGCTTTGTATCTCATGGCACCTTCATTGTGCTTGGTATATCATCTCACTCAGCACAAAACTTTCAAAGAGCCGTTTGGCTGTTGTATATTGAGAAGAGTTCTAAGATATGTATATATTAAGTAAACTACCCTGAATTCTGAAAGGCTTGGACTTGAAATCATCATAACTCTTTTAGTTGCCACTGCAAAAATCAGTGGTTGTTGCCATCTCCACATGGATTGTGATCCTTTCATCTCTTGGAGGCTGACATGGGCATGCTGTGGCTATGAATTTTGGGATATCATCCCCTGGCATCAGCACTGGCAAGCTCTTAGCATAATTCTGCTTCATCATCTGTTTACAATAAAATCCAATATCATTAATCTTTCTTAATACACACTGTTGTATATGGTGATTGATGAGAAAAGTTAACCAATTATATTATAAATGATCAAATGTTTCATTTAAATCTAAGCTTGACCATTCAATTTTTTATTTTTTTTTTACCAAAATTTATTCCTTTCTTCCTTTAAATGCTTATTATGTGTAGGATATAGGTTGCCCATGTCAACCTCTTTATTCTACCTTCATGAATATAGGTTTAATTTGGATAATTTGTTTTATGGTACTTGGGGGGAAAAAATAAAGTTTAGTTTAGACAATTTTTTAACAAATGTTTAAAGAAAAAATAAATTATAATTTTTTCATAAATTAAAATTAATTTAAAGAAGTTAGATAAAAACTTCTAAATAAGTTGATATTCATAGATTGATTTTAACTTATGAAAAAGTATAATTTATTTTTTTATTATTTGTAAATATTTATTGAAAATTTCATTTAAACTGGTTATAAAGAGATACAATGAATTAAAATTTTCTGATGCAATTTAGTTTTTTGAGAAATTAAATGAGAAAGTTTCTATAAACATTAAGGTGCATACTTTGATTTTAACTTAAGAGTGATGTTTGATCTATTTTATCTTTTATTTTCTTCTTTTTTTTTAGTAATTCTAGAGAAATTTATACAAACTGAATGATAGATAGTATATGTGCATAGTAAGGTGTTTGGGGAGTGAAAAAAAAATGATTACCACAACAGGAAAAGCTGGTTTCTGAGGAGAGGAAGTTAAGTGATTTGCTGGTATCTGAGCGTGTGGCAAAGATTGAGGGTTGTTAAACCCACAAAATGGAAACAAATATTGGATCTTGTTCCAATGTAAGCAGCAACAAAAGAAGCCACAAATGAACAATAAACATATAAAAAGAAGGGCCAAACCCAGAGGAAATCCAATTGACACACGGCTTGCGGCTGTGTCCTGAAGCTCCATTTTTTCTTTACTCTAAACTCTTCTCTCTCTTCTCAATTCTCAATTCTCATATCACTTGAATGAATGAAATCATGGAATATTTAAATACCAAATAAATGGGGTACCTTTGCTTTAGATTAGGTGGATGATGGTGGGGTGTACTTGCTAGTGGGTTCACTGTGGAGTGTGACATTATTATTATTATTGAGGTTGACATTGAGTTACTAATAGTATTTAGTGAGAGAGCTCACTTTTCATTCCGTACCAAAACAAGAATGATTCTATGCATATGCAAACACTGCAATTTTAATTGCAATAATTTTAATTTTATAAAATTAATCCAGTTTAATTGAACAAATAAAGATGTGTAACTAGTTTTGTTTGAAAATGATTTTTGCATGCTAAAAAAAGTAATTAGCTCAATTCATTCTAAAACCTTCAATTTTTTTTTTCTTCCACTATATATAACTTCCATTCTGGTCCTATTTTAGACCAATTATACAACCTACACTTATCATGACCCTCTATCAACATCTAAAAGATTCAGGGACTTAATTGTGAAGAATTTCACTATTTTTATGTTGTGAAAGGAAAGTACCTATACAAGGAAAGTCTATTTTCAAACCTAACATTCCCCATTAGTCTTTCATTACAACTCACTTTGGAGAAGATAAAACTGGAAAAAAATTATTATTATTATTATTGTTATTATCATTATTAAGTTAGAGTACATTTTTTAGGAATATTTGTTGACCTGTATTCAGCAAGATGATATTGTTTCCCTGTGGAAAAATTATAAAGGGTACTTTTAAATATGGTAGCAAAGATCTTTTTATTGATTTTTATTTGAGGGAAGGTATCTTAATGTAATGGAGAAAGTTGCCTTAATGTTGAAGTTTCTAGAATATAGGGGCCTACAAGGATCAAGGATGGACCAAAGACATTCATAGGAATTAAGTGTGCCTCGAAAATGGGCTACTCATGGTCAAAAATGGATCTACATCCACTCCTTAAAGAAAAGCACAAAAAGTTGAATAGATGGTATTATATATATTGGTCAAGGAGATTATTGTTTATTGCTTTGTAATCATTTTAGGTGCATCATTTTTTTTTTCTCATTTGACGAGAAGTGTTGTGTGTGTGTGTTTTTTTTTTTAAATTCTCTAAAATAATAATTACCGTAGCATAATGCTTATTTTTATTTACGTAGTATTTTTTTAGTTAGAAAAAATAGAAGGAAGAAATGTAGAGAAAAGAAATATTTATAACCTTTTATATTTAGTTCAAAAGTTTTAAGGAATAAGAAGATGGTAAATTTTTTTAATATTTAATCTTTATTTCTTTTTAAAATTGAAAAATTTAAAAGAAAAAATATAAATTATTTATATTAATTATTTTTATTTAATAATTTTATTTAACTATCTTGAATACATAATAATAAATTTTTATTCTTTCTTTTCTCTGTTTGTTTTTTATAAATCAAATATGATATTTTTAATAAAATATATTTTTTCTCTCTCTAAACCAACAATATATTAGGTTTATAGAAACATAATTATTATAAAATTTCTAAATTTTAAATATAAATTTTAAAATAAAATATGTTTGATTAAAATGACGTTAAAATAAGTTTTAACTATATTTAAAAATAATTTTATCTTACTTTTTAAAATAAAAAATTTCTGTAATTATTTTTTAATTTTAAAAATATTATGCATTTTTTATTTACCATTATCATTATCATATTTTGGTCTATACATTTTATTACTGTTATTAATTAGCATCCTTTGATATCATGATCTAATTTAACCTGTCATTTCTGATATTTTTTATTAACATCACTTAACATTTTTTATTATTATTACTATCATTATCTAAAATTCTTTATAATTGGATATCCTTCACAATCATACCTACTTAAAATATTCTTTTATCATAAGTTTCACTTGACATCTCCTTTTTTGTTGTTACCATCATTTCCTATTTACCTTTTTTTTATTATTTAACATTCTTCATTGGCACAATGGCTCTTACACCCATGACCATAGTCTCCATTGTTCAATACTTTCTAATATCATTATCACTAACATTTTGCACAATTGACATCTCTAATAGAAAACCTCCATCATTAACATAACCACTATTTGACACCTTTCACCATTGTTGTAGCAACCTAAGAACTATCATTATTGTCACAATGCAATCTTCCTACACCATTATCACTAGTCAACATCCTTTATTGTTACCATTATTGTTATTTAATACCCATTGTTGATACTAGAACATGACACCTTCAATTGTTGTCATTATCATCTAAGACTTCCTATTACTAATATTGTCATTACATGACATTTTCTACCACCATTACTAGTGTTATCCTATAACATATTTTACCTTCTAATCCTCAACCACTTAATGAGTTTTTCTTCTTGCATTAAATCAACTTTATGCGAGTTTACAAACTTTAATCGGCTAGTGATATGATCTTGTGATATTAAGATAATTTTTACCGAATAAACGTAGGAGTTAAACAAATATTATTCGATATCCTTAAATATTATACATTAGTTTCTTAAATAGTATTTGATATTCTCAAATATTATACATCCGTTCATTAAATAATACCATTCCTAATTCTAAAAGATAATAAATAAAACTAACTGATAAGAGAAATTATCAACTTTGAGAAAATAACTAACCAAAATGTAAGAGACAAAACTAAAAAATAAAAAAATTATTAGCTTCGAAAAAATAGTTAACTAAAAAATAAAGATAAAATTAAAAGATAGAGATAAACTATTTAAACTATCAACCTAATCCTTTCGAATATCCATTGATGTTTGTTATGCATCACATGTGTTGTAGGCTTCACTATGCTAACTTTCATGTTACGTCGTAAGATCCTATCATTTCTTCCCTTTCAAAGTACGCCTTGTCCTCAAGGTATAAGTTGGTATTAAGAACTCTGACATTATGTCTTATAATCCTATCATTCCTTCCCTATTGAAGGTACACCTTGTTCTTAAGATGTAAGTTAACATTGAAACCTCTAATATTATGTCTTACGATCATATCATGTCTTCCTCCTTGAAGGTACACCTTATCCTCAAGGTATAAGTTAACATTGGAAACTTTGGTGTTGTACAGTGAGATCCTATCATTTCTTCCCTCTTGAAATTGTACCTTGTCCTTAAAGTGTATGTAAGGATAATAATGTTGCAAAATGATCTCATCCTTCTTTTTTCCTTGAAGCTTCACTTTATCCTCAATGTGTAATTGGGAATGATGATGCATAATGATCTCATCATTACTTCCTTCTTGAAGTTGCACCTTATCCTTAAAGCATATGTCAAGATAATGATATTGAATAACAATCTCATTATTTCTTACCTCTGAAGTTTCACCTTGTCCTCAAAGTGTAATTAGGGATAATGGTGTTGTACAATGATCTCATCATTCTTTATCCTATAAAGGTGCACCTTAGCCTCAAAGCATGTGTCGAGATAATGATGTTGAAGAACAATTTCATCATTTCTTATCCTTTGAAGTTGCACCTTGTCCTTAATATGTAATTGGGGATAATGGTGTTGCACGATGATTTCACATTCCTTGTCCAATGAAGTCGTACCTTATCTTCAAGGTGTATGTCGAGATAATGATGTTGAAGAAGAATCCCATCATTCCTTTTCCCTTGAAGTTGTAGTTTGTCCTTAATATGTAATTGGGAATAATGATATTAAACGATGATTTCATCATTCCTTCCTCCTTGAAGCTGCATCTTGTCCTCACATAAAGTCCATATAAGATGTGAGATGGTGATCAATTTATCCACAATCTCATCCAAATTTAATTTGGTTGGAAGATGTTGTGATAATGTATCATTTGTATTGTGGGTGATTCCTAATTCATGCAAGTGAAAAAAAATGTTCTCATTTTTTTTATGTGTTTTATTAATTATCTCATTCTTATCCTTATACTAGGTTGTTCCAAAATATAATAATAACCTTTCTACGAACAACTTTTATGTGATCTTTCTTTTCCTATTTAAATGAGAGAACCAACACCACCACTTGTTGGCTTTAACATCAAGGTAGAATGAGGCTAGAGACATCTTTTTCGAATTATGGATATCATGGAAAACAAAATATTTTTGTACTCGATCTAGCCAAACCCGAGGGTTCTCTTCGAGGAACTTTGGAAATTCCATTCGAATCAGATTCTTAGGTTGCTTTCTTTTTCCTTCTCCATTCTAGTTTGTTCGATTTCTTAGGATCGACAATTCAAAATGTGAGCTTTCACTACTATTATCAGAATTTGTAGGTCTTGATGATGTTGATAATAATGATTAATAGCTATGCTTTGATTTAGTGGACATCCTCTTGAGAATCATGTCAATGAAATTACGTATTTTTTTTATAGAGATTTTTAAAGTATCAAGACGTTATTTATTGGTTGACATGTTAATAAGAAAAGTGTTGATGTAATCACAACCTAACTTGAGTGAAGCATTTATGTGATCACAACTTGATTCTTGATACACAAGATATGATCTCATGGTATCGAGATAATTCTCACGGAATAAAGTAAGAATTTAAACAAATGTTATTCAATATCCTCAAATGTTATACATCAATTTCTTAAATAATATCATTTTTAATTTTAAAAAATAATAAATAAAACAAACTGATAAAAAAAATTATCAGCTTTAAAAAAATAATTAACTAAAAAATAATGAATAAAACTAATAAATAAAAAACTATCAATTTTAAAAAAGTAATTAATTAACATATAAAAATAAAACTAACAAATAATAATAAACTATTTAAACTATCAATCTAATATTTTTGAATATTCACCACCCATACATACATGTTATGCATCACATATATTATAAATTTAATTATGTTAACTTTTATATTATATTATAAAATTTTACTATTAATTAGATAAAAAATTTAATTTAATTTAATTTCATAAAATAATGTTCAAGCTTAATAAATTTTTAATATTTTTTTATTCTTTTATAGTTTTTATAGATAAAATTGATTTGATAAAAAAAAAAAATCTAACATTTATCTAAAATTTATAGTTTAAATCCTATATATTTTTAACAAATTCAAGCAACCTTTTTTTAGCTAATATGTCATATCAACTTTAACTATCATTCCATACCTTTTATTAATATAATAATAGTACTTTATTCATTTTAACTTTTTATTTTTATCACTAAAATCTAAATTCACGCCAAATTTTAAAATTTAAAATCATGCAAAACTAAAAGTAAACTTATAAAATTAAAAACGTGATCTAATTTTAAAAGATTTTGAAACTTAAAACTAAAAATTGCCGTAAACAAGATCTTAACTATCAAATCCTAAAACGAATTTTGATTAACTATTTTTTATTTTTTATGTATATTATTCTGTTTAAATGATAAAATATTTAAAAGCTATTTTTTTTTAAAAAATGGTTAATTTGGAACTTTTTACTATCCAATTTTTAATAAATTTTTTATATTTTATAAAAAAATAATAATGCCTAATTTAATTTAAATTTGTCAAATTTTTATTGTGATATTTAAATATTTCGATGTTCTTATATTAAAAAAATTGATGTTTTGATTATAATTATTTAGTTAAAAATAATTATACAGATTATGTAGGGATACATTTTAATCTCAATTTTAAGTCATCCACATTCAATCTACATATATACAAGGTATTCATACATTATCTATACATGTACTATTTTATACATTAATTATTACTATACAATGATTTAACATTATAATGGGTACTTTTACCATTTGCTCAAGAGTTTCCAGCCAAATAACAATTCTCACCACTGATTGGAATTTGAATATGGTTTGTGAACCTTTCATCTACATATCTCATTTATTTCTCATCTTAAAATGATTGCTAATATAATATAATTAAATACATATTATATCATTACGAATTAGTAACACATATTAGTTTTAAAAAATTAAAAATTATAAAAATTAAAATTAACAAAAAATTATTAAAAGATTAAAATATATCATATTTTGAAATTAAAAATATTTAATAATTTTTTTTTTAAAAAAGTGGCATGGTCGATCAGATGTCACAGAGAAGAAAAGCGAATGGTTTGGGTTACTTTTGTTTTTTTCTCTGAAAGAGAAGAAAGCTAGAAGAGCCAATGAGCTTTTTGATGTTGCCGCATCATCTAGTATTCATTTAGTCTTTAGATAAAAATAAAGTAAGTAATGTAAATGGAAAAACTATTGTCTATTTTGAACGTTAAAAGATAGTGCTATATTTTTGCTCCTTAAGGATGTTGAGGAGTGCGATGTTGGAGGAAGGAAAAGAGAAAAAAAAAATTTAATAAATATTTTAAAGTTATTTTTTTTGAAAAAATATAAAAAAATAAATTAATATAAATTTTTTATTTCTTTTCATAAACATTATACCTTTTTTTAATTAAAATAAACTTTACTCCCTAATAAATTCTAAGATGAGACAAAATTTCTTTATTTTTCAATCCGACCTTATGTGTGTGCGGGAAATTCAATTCAAATGTTGATTAATAATAAATATATTATCAACAACAACAGATATTAATTAATTAAAATACTTATAACAAGTTTTTTTAAGGTGTATAATGTAACGTACCGTATCATACTTGATTTAACTTTTGAAATTATTTTACGGGAGAATAGAAGTTTGAGCCTCATAAACATGTAGATGTAAATTAGCTGCAATATGTATCCCCATAAAAAAAAAAAAAAAAACTTCATTGTATTATCATGCGAATTTTTTTTTATATATGAAAACGATAAGATTTAAATCTATAACTTCATAAAAATTATTTTAATTCTTATCATTAAATAATCTTAATAATTTTATATACAAACAAATAAAAGGATACCATGAAAAACACACTTTTAATACAAAGTTGGAGGAAAAACATATATACACTTAGTTGCTTATTTACATATATTAATTTGTATGAAGTTGAATCTATTATAAAATCTCAATGAAAATAAAACTGATGTCTCATAAGTTAAATTCAATCATTCATGAAAGATGAATTAATTATTGGTTGCATTATGAAAGTATGCAAAGATGTAAAGCTTTTCCACCATTAAGTGTTAGTTAACACTTAACACGAGTTACTTAATTATGAAACAGAAAAGCAAAGTTGTTTGGTATGATTGAGTTAATATTGGAGAAATATTTGTGGGTAGAATAATATTGGGCACTTTGAAAACACAAAATTAGCCTTGTTGAAACTAGCCAGTTAGAGTTAGTCTAAAAGAGATAGCAAAAATGTGACATAGTGCTATTGTGTAGTCACAAAAGCCTCACATAACTTTTTAAGGTACCTTTCCCAGGTGAGTAGTCCATTTTCACAAAAATAACATATTAATGTGCATCCAATACCCTACCACTATCATCATCACATGGGTGGCCTATTGGTGTTAAGCACGGTTGCTTATATTTTTTTTTTTATAATTTTATTAGAATAAAATAATTTTAAATTACTAAATTATATATATTTAGATGATAATAAAATAATTTTTTTTAAAAATACTGTAATTTTTATTTGAATAATTTTTTTAAAATGATATATTTAGAAAAATTTTAAAATATTTTATTATGTTTGTCTTTTTTTTAATTTTTTATACTTATTTTTATAATGATTGTTCAATTTTATTTAATAATTTTCAAAATTCTAAAATTTTCCGTCGAATATAATGAGAAAAGTTCTAAGTTAATTGTTGGCATTACATGTTGAGTATTTGAATTTTTGAAATTTAAAAATTATTCATTAGTTTTGATTTTAGAAAATTAGTTTAATTTTAATTTATTTCGGAAAACGTAAATAAAATGTTTTTTTTTTGAATTTTAAACCTAGTGAATGTTTTTAAATTTTCAAAAATTTAAATATCAAAGCTGTATAATTATTGGGAATAAATTAAACATTTACTTTTTTTTTTTAGCTTCTCCGTGTCTCGTATAACTAATTGAAAAGAAGACTTTTCATGGAGAGTAAAAAAGTGAGCTATCACCAATATGGCTAAAACTGGATATAAAAATCTATAAGAATTTTGGTTAAGATTGATCAATTCGTTCATGCTGTTCTATCCGACGGTCAAGGTAAAATTAGCATTTACCTACGATTTTTTATTAAAAAAAATATTTTATAACAGTTATATAAATTTATATAAAATATATCAAATTAATATAAAATATATTTAATTTTAATAATTATACCATTTAAACTTTAATTAAAGAATATTTTGATAAATAATTTATAAAAAATAAATATTTATTAAATTTTTTTTAATAAAAATTAAAACTATCATCATCTATCATTTAAAATTATTACTAAAAAATATTTTTTAATACTTATATATTATATATTTTATATTTTATGTATCTTATATCACATATTATATATCTTATATTTTATATATTAATTATTATAATATATATTAAAATAAATTATAAAATTGTAATAATTTATATATTTAAATAGGTTTTTAAATAAATTATTTTATAAATTTAATTTTAATTAATCTATTTAAATTTTATTTAATAAATTTAAATTTATCTATTTATTAAAAAAATTAGATCATAAATTTTTATTCCATTGTATGATTTATTTTTATCTCTATAACATAATAATATGTCAAAAAAATTTATTTAAATTTAATTTATTTAACTATTTTAATCGATTAGTGAAATTAAATTACAAGATAAAAATAATTTGTATTCTAGTAAAATAAATCTACTTCTAAATTTAATAATATCAAATATGTTAAAAGAGTATATTCTAAAAGGTGTTTATTAGTCCTCCTTATCAAATTAATAGCTAAACTATGTTTTTGATCACATTTATATTTTTCTTAAAAACAATCTTGCTCAAATTAGATAAGATTATTACAGACTTTAAGATTTTTTCTTCAAAATTGATCCAAGATTTATACAATTGAATTCAATATTTTTAATTAATTGATTAATCTATTAATTAATCCACGTACTTGATTAAAGGTAACAGATAGACTATTTTAGACTAGCTAATATTTATCAAAATTAGTGAA
This sequence comes from Canavalia gladiata, assembly GCA_037954105.1. Lineage (NCBI taxonomy): Eukaryota > Viridiplantae > Streptophyta > Magnoliopsida > Fabales > Fabaceae > Canavalia > Canavalia gladiata. Next base: position 37,285,651 of record CM075664.1, on the reverse strand, counting down.
AACACGATTAAATTGATAGGTTTATTTTGTTCAATGAGTCTTATGGGGATTTTGGAAATGTGTAGTGACATTTTTATTCTCCACTCAAATATATCAACAAGTGTTATCCAATGTTATTTATTTGTCAAGAAAATTTTAGTGAAGATTTTGGACAACCGACGATGTATTTATAAAAAAAAAATATAATTGTCAGAATTCAAATTTTATGATGGTTAAACCCATATCAAATGATTTAAATGTATTTGTGTCAATTAATAGCAATTAAACTGTAAAAAGTTCTATTAAGTTTGTTATATTAATTTGAACCGCCAATAATTTCACTTGTTTTTTTTTGTTTATTTTACTCGTTTGCTTCTACAATTAAATACCTTGACACATTTATATCTAAAATATCTATTATCAAAATTTTGAAATAAAAAAAATAAATAAAATCACCTACACACTTGCACAACAAAAACTCTTTAATAACTAGTATAAATTTGTTTTGAGTTATTAAAAAGTTCGAATTAATTGTTCATTTATTGATCCATAAGGATGATCATCAGAGATTTAGAAACGACACCGTTTGGACGTAGTCGTCCACAACTCCACCAAAGCATCCCTGCTTGCGTTACTCCTAAACTCACACTCATCATTTTCTGCATCCCCTACGAGTGCCATGTGGATCAATAGAAATCTGGACACATCGCCTACACCGCGTCGTAGTGAGCCATTATATATATATATACCAAAATTTAAATATTTATTTATGAAATTATTATAAAAAAGTAAAAATAAAATAATTAATATATTTTATTTATTAATTATTGATTTAACTTAATTTCAAATTAAAAATGATTAATTTAAATTATTTTTATCTAATTTTATTGTTTATTTGATAAAAATAATAAATAAATATAAAGTGAAAATTTATAAGATTAAAATTTTAATATTAGAAAGATTAAAAATTAAAGAAACCTAATTATGTATATAAATATTTATTTATAAAATTATTAAAAAACGTAAAAATAAAATAATTAGTATATTTTATTTGATTTTTAATCTAAATTTATTAATTAATTATTAATTTAACTTATTTTTTAGATTAAAAATAATTAATTTAAATTATTTTTATCTAATTTTATTATTTATTTGATAAAAATAATAAAAATATATAAAGTGAAAATTTAGAAAAATAAAATTTTAATAATATAACGATTAAAAATTAATTAAATCTAATTCAATGTATATTATATAAAATTAAATTAATTTGAATACTTATAAATTTAAAGATAAAATTATATAAAAATATTAATTTAATTACAATTTTTTTTTATTTTTATAAAATAAAAATAAAAAGTGAGATAAAATAATTAATATTCATATTATAGAAAAATAATAAGTAATAATATTATTATTAAAAAATATGTATTATAATTGTATAAGTAAATTTAAAATATAGATGAAAATTAATGTATTTTTGAAAAAGATTAAAAATTATGAATAATTTTTATTATTTTTAATTTAATTTAAGTTTATTTTTTCAGCGATGAGGTTTTATCGGTAACCAGAAAAGAATGAGGCATTTAGGATTAAGATTAGACTTCACTTCCTCGTTCAATTCTATAGTTATAGTTTTATTTTATTTTCTCTCCCTTTTATGTTTTTCTTTTTTCTTTCAACCATCGAATAAACTCTCTATCTCTTGCTTTTCGTTCACATCATAATTCCATACATGCTTTCCTCTTTGTCAACTTCCCTTAATGCAAGACTCCTTCCTTCCATGATATTAACACTTTTATACTCCCTACTTTGACGATGTCTTTCACACTGACGATAAAATCGTTGTCGCCTATGAGAAGATCTACGAAAAGAGTTAGTGTTTTCAGCAATATCATATACTTCAATGATATGATATGAATCGATGGGGTCGGTCCTGATCTTCATGGTGTAGGTTAAATAAATCGAAAAATGAAAACGATAATGGATAAAATTAGGAACTCGACCCAAACTATGACTTGTCGGAAAGCACCAAAGTTATCAAAAGGAACGTGACCATTACCGCAACCTGCCGGAAGAACCAACGTTATCCAGGGTAGTTCTTTATCCAAGAACCAAGGAAATCAATTCACACAGATATGAAAATTTCTCAAAGAAAAAATACTATTATTCATCCATTATCTCATCCATTGCTCATAGAAGAACTATTTATACTTATGCAATTACTAATATAAGAAAATCATAACTAAATCCTAATAGCATCTATCTATAATATAATTCAAATATTTAACATAATCCTAATTAAATCTTAGTCAAATAATTTAATCAAATCCTAACAATTACAAACTAAATCTAATAAAATAAATAAAATATCTTCTTAAAAGTATTTTCGTAGAGATCTTGATTTACATCCATAAAAATCACGATCATATTTGTCGCTTTTTCTTGAAAGTGCATTTACTTGGATTCTAATTACCTCTTTTATTTTTTTTAACCTGTCTTTTTCTGGGTAGACCTTATCATGCAAAGTGGCATCGAAGTTTATATCATTCTCCCCTTCTTGAAATAGAGTCGTTCTGAATTCTTCATCATTATCTTTCTTGAAGATGAATAATGTTGAAATTGTACATAAATTAGATTTTCTCTCACATACTCTTTATCCATCAAATCTTGAACTTGTTTTTGAGTTTCTTTAGTATCTTTGGGTTTGGTACAGTATCTTGCATGATTTGGTAATGATGCTTTGGATATGAAACCACTTTGATGTTTTATCCTTCTAGTTGGAGGTAAACTTGGTGGAACCATGTTAGACAAAACATCTTCATATTTCTTTTCATTATTTATCTTCTCGACATCCTTATTTTGTTCTTTTCCTTTAGTTTCTTTTACAATCATACTCACTTGTAATATATTTTGAGGTTCATCCTTTTGTGCCACATTATCTAACGGATCTATTTTGGCTTCTTGCTTAGTTCTTCCTTCATCATTAGACTCTCTTGCATTTAGCCTTCTTTGTATCCTTTGACTATTTTTTCTATCTTGTTGTGTAATTTCATCTCCTGTATGATCCAAACATTGAAGAAGTCTAGTTATCTTCTTATCAAGAAACTTTTTAATTTGGCTCAGTATTTGGAAAACATTGAATCTTTGTTGACTGTATTGATTTCCTGCCATGTTAGTATACTTTTTTTTTTGCCTTTTTTATCAAACATTTTCCCACTTTTTTTTTCACTATTTTTTTAAATTTTTTTCACAACTTTTTTTTCAATATTTTAATATTTTTTATTTTTTTATGGATAAATATAAAAGATATATAAACTACCTATCGTGTCAACTAATAGCTATCGATAGATATGAATCAATGAAGGTGATCCCGATCTTCACGGTGTAGGTTAAATAAATCAAAAAACAATAATAGATAAAATAAGGAACTCGACATAAACTGCGACCTGCCGGAAAGCACCAAAGTTATCAAGAGGAATATGACACTTATCATAACCTGCCGAAAGAACCAACGTTATCTAAGTAGTTCTTTGGCCAAGAACCAAGGGAATCAACTCACACAAAGATGAAAAACTCTTAAAGAAAAAATACTATTATTCATCAATTTTCCCCCTCCATTGCTCATAAAAAGATATTTATACTTATGCAATTACTAATATAAGGAAACCATAACTATATCCTAATAGCATTTATCTATAATATAATTCAAATATTTAACATAATCCTAATTAAATGTTAGTCAAATAATTTAATCAAATCCTAACAATTAAAAATTAAATCTAATAAAATAAATAAAATATCTTCTTAAAAGTCCTTTCGTAAAGATCTTGATTTGTGTCCATAAAAATCATGATCATATTTGCTGCTTTTTCTTGAAAATGCATTTACGTGGATTCCAATTAGCTCTTTTATCTTTTTTTAACCTTTCTCTTTTCAATAAGTCTTCTCTCTTAATTACGTCTTTTTCTAGGTGGACCTTATCATGCAAAGTGGTATCGAGATTTATGTCATTCAATGTTCTCAACAAAGTTGAAAGTTGAGTATTTTAAAGAGTTATATGATAACATAGTGAGTTATATGTTTGTTGGATGGAGAGAGTTTGACGTTTTGGCTGTTAAGATGGGTTGAGGGGACGTCATTGTTCTTAGCAACAAACTTGGTAGAAACAGGTTAACATGACATTATTTTTAATCCTCATGGTGGTCTATGGGGCACTTAAGATGCTGAATGAGCAGATGTTAACTAAACTTTGACAGAAAGACTAATCTACAAAATAAATCAGTAAGTGAAGAACTAACGGAAGAGAAATCAATTTGTAAGATCATAATAAAGTGAAAGATGAATTTGTCCTTTTACTCTATTAAGACGAAAGGTATAAAAAAAACAAATAAGCATACATTAAAATCCAAAAATCTCTTAATAAACTTGTAAAACAAGTAATACTTTTTTAAAAATAAATTCAATCAAACATAAAAAAGTGATAAATAATAAAACATGCTAATATTAATAAATTTTTAGAAAATAGAAGAAAAAACATCAAATTTACAAATTAAAATATAAATTAAAATCAAGAATCAATTTTATGTTTCATATATATATATATATATATATATATTATGTTATATTAAGTCATTTAATCTATAAAAAATAAAAAGATTTTCAATATTTTAAAGTAAATAATAAATAAAAATAATATTTCAATATGATAAAATGAAATAAAATTTATTTATAACAATATATCCACTTTACATCATATTTTAAGTAGAATAATATATATATATATATATATATATAATTTTTGTTAAACTTCAAATCCATTTAAATGTACAAACTTAATATATGTCTTAAACTAAATTACTTAAATGAAACAAAGTTACGAAAGCAATTATTTTATCAACTTAAATGAGTAAAGCAAGGATGTCTCTCAAAGAAATTGTAATGCTATTATGTTGGCTATAAATTTAGATTGATTAATCTCTTGTTATAATTTGATTTTATTTTAATAATAATTTAATATTTAAATGTATAAAATGCAGATTTGTTAAATTTTATTATATATTACCATTCAAACAAACATTTTAATTTTGGATGAATTTTTGAAAAATTTAAACAAATTGTTAAGGATGATAAAAAAAATATAGAAATTAGAATTTAAAATTTAAAAAATTATATAGAGAATAAATCTTAAAGTATCTGCATTAAAAGAACTCTTCCATTTTATGTTATCCAAAAAAAACAGGTACAAAATTAACATAACATCTAATATGTAAAATATTAAGTTATTAAACAATACTTCACTATCATTATTGCTAGCAATAACATCAAAAAAATATATAATACAATGATATAGTTTGTGATCAAATGCAATACATAACAATGTATAATAATAAAACTAACATATTAGATAATTTATTCAAATATCATTACAATCTGCATAAAATGTTTTGATTATCAATAAATGTCATACATACTCATTTACTTAATACTTATAGTATTACCAAATTTAGTTTTGCCACTTAAACTCTTTTAGTTAAAAATTAATTTGTGTTTTGCCACTTAAACTCTTTTAGTTAAAAATAATTATCAAATTAATGTAATTTCTCTTTAATATATTAATTGCTACATCAAAAAATATAATGTTATATGATCTTTATTATCAATTTGATGTCATGCCAACAAGAACTTTATCATCAATTTGATGTCATGCCAACAAGAAAGGAATGGTTACATAAATAAATACTAAGTTAATAAATAAAACTTAGGTGAAACTATAAAAATCATAAATGTATTAAGCTTATTTTATATGGTAACACTATATTATTATGTAGCTACATTTAGAAAAAATCTACTTCGTATTGAAAAGTAAGTGGAGGGGAAAGAATGTGTATAATTAATAGGTTTAAATTTTTTTAGACAACATCGACTGAAACTTCTTACCTATTCATTGGTCTCCTATTTCTACCCGAATCATTTGGAGTAGACCCTAAGCAATCTATGTCTTGAGTACTATATCAACAAAAAAGATATTTTCACATACAACATATTAACTTATATCTGGTTACACTTAGTATAAGTTGCTCGATTAATTTTTTTTAAATTATTGCCAACCATTGATAAGAGGAGGTAGGGAGGAAAATTTTTTATTTTTATGTTTGAGCATCCATCTCCTATACTAACTAATACAAAGTAGATAGAGGAACCACCACTATGAATCTTTGTTTCTACACGTATAACAAGCTTTTATTGTCTCCGACTTATGAAGTATAAAGATGGAAAAAATACTCATGCCCAGTCCAACCTTGCTCGCCCCGTCCCGATTTTGATGAGAAAAATTCGAGTTAACTAAGGTGAGGGATAGGTTCGAGTAAAACCTGGTTTTAAAAGTGGGGACAAGAGCAAGTTCATGGACATTGATACCTGTCCTGCCCCTACTCTCGAATCAGTCTTGTTAAGTAAAATTACTAAAATATATTTATTTTTATATAAACATTATGTAAAATTAGTAAAATTATAAAAGTAATAAAATATATAAATTTTAAAAATATATAATTTAATAAATTATAAAAAAATATAAAAATAAGGATGGTGCAGGGTGGGTTTCCCTGACCCTTCTTAAGGATGAAGATGGAGATTGATTTTCTAATCACGGCAGGATAGGGATAAGTATTGGGGGTGGGAATGTGGATAGGAAACATAAAACCTGCCCCTACCTACCTGGTATCCATGTTTGATGAAAGTACATACATCTCTTCTATTTGAAGTGTCACAACCTTGGACACATTTTCAACATAGATCCATCTCTACACTTGTTTGACATATGTTAGACATTCTCAACAAGTGTCCAATAAAAAAAATTATCGATCTGGATACTAAGTGGACACCTCTAATTCAATATGGATGGAAATACTAATGTTATTAATAGATACTGACACTTAGTTCATTTTTCTACTATTAGTTAGATCATTTCTATTATATCAGTTAAATTGCGGATCCTAAGACCATAATAACTCCTTCTTGTATATAATTATTTACCCATCTATCAATAACACACATAATTCATTCTTCTAAAATTACTTTTTGATTTTTGATTTAGTATGGATTCTCCAATGTTCATATGTTGCTTCCAATATTGATGGTACCATCGCTTCATTAGAGCTCAATTTCACATCAACATGCTAAGAAACTTGGTTCCTACTTTAAACCAATTCTTTGTAATCATGGAAGATCCAACCTAAAATCCTTCGAGTTCTTTCTATGTACATGATAATGAAAATCCATCAATGTGCATGGTAAATCCTCCCCTCTTAGGAAACAACTACCATTCTTGGTCAAAATTTATGAAAATAGTCATGATATCAAGTTCTTGATGGTAGCTTATCAATATCGAACAAATTTAATCCCTTGTATGAACCCTAGGATCATTGCAACAATTTGGTGGTTTCATGGTTGTTAAGCTCTATGTCTCAATAAATTGCATAGAGTATTACCTATATGGATTCTATTGTAGAGATTTGGCAAGATTTGAAGGAGTGATTCGTAGAAGGAGATTTGATTAGGATCTCATAACATCAATAAGAGTTGTACACTTTCAAACAAAGGTCTCTTTCCATCACAACATACTTTACAAAGCCAGAGGTTTTATGGGAAGAACTTGATAATTATAGACCTATTATATAATGTACTTGTATAGTTAAATGTAGATGTGGCGCAACCAGGAATTTCAAGAGATATAGAGAACAAGATTGCATGATTCAGTTCTTACCAAGTTTAAGTGAATCCTTGCTGTTGTGAAATCATAAATTATTATTATTGATTCATTCCCCTCAATCAGCAAAACCTTTTCCAGGATATTGCAACATGAAAGACAAAATGGTTTATTACCAATAGAGAATACCCAACCTATGATAAATTTTGTTGACAGAAAAGCTTATAAACAAGGTAGTGGTATGAATAAGAATGACAAAGGAATGAAAGTTTGCATATTCTGCAGAAAAAATGGGCATATGATTGAAATATGCTACAAGAAACATGGATATCCACCTGAACACAAGTTTAAAGGAAATTCCAATGTGAAAGTAGTGACAAATAGCCATCAAGTTTCAAAGGAGTTTGAATTTGATGCAAATAAAGAAACTGAACTTAGTCTTAATGTCGAAGAATACAAAAGTCCTATGAATCTTCTTAGATCGATGCAATCATCATATGTTGCTAATCAAATCTATATAAATGCTAAAGAAAGTAACCAAGGTAATCACCTTACTCTCTCTCTCTCTCTCTTTCTTGTTCCTATTTTAGATATATAGATCATAGATTTGATTGAGGAATGTCTATATTCTAGATGCTCCATCAATGGATTTTGCTTCTTCCTCGAGAGTTCTCTTATCATTTGGAAAGCAAAGACGCAAACCATTGTACTTTTTCTCCAAGGAAGAATACCAAGCCCGTGCTTCTACTACTTGCGAGTTTTAATGACTAAGTTATCTCCTTCATGATTTTTTCATTCATTTTTCACAACAAACTATTCTATATTGTAACAACCAAAGTTCTCTACACATCGTCGCTAATCTAGTCTTCCACAAAAGAACAAGGTACCTTAACATTGACTGCTATATTATCTAAGAAAAATGTCATGAAAAACTCGTGAGATTACTTTTAATTTCCATCCTCGATTAGATTGTTAATCTTTTCACCAAAATGTTGTATCGCAACCCCTTTCATTTCTTTGTTAATAAGTTACAGTTATAAATATTTACCATCCCTCAACCTGTAGGAAGAAAGAAGGAAAAAGGGGTAATCAACACTGTTAATCAGTTTTCTTATATTATTAAATAGATCATTTCTATTATATCAATTGAGCTGCTAATCCTAAATATATCATAATTTTTTTTATATATATAATCATTTACTTATTTATTGATAACACTCATAACTTATTCTTTTAATTTTTTTTATTTAAAATAGGTTATTTAAAGTTCATAAATTGTTTCAAACTTTGAATTATTAAAAATTATTTTTTAACTTTTAAAATTTTTTAAAAATTAGCTTAAAAATATAAAATATTAAAAATAATACATCCATTTTTTAAAAGACACATTAACATAAAAAAATATAACACTTAACATAGTTTAAAAATGTGAATATTACTTTTTTTTAAAAGAATTTTTTTAATTTTATTGTAAAACTCAAGGATTTATGTTATAAAATAAAATTTTTTTATAATCTTTTATGGGAATTATATGTGTACAAAAAAATTACTTGTTAATGAATGAAAATCGATTTTTAAAATTTAAATATCGATCACAAACAATTCACAATCGATTTAGAGATTAAATAATGGAAGTTGCTAAAATCTTGTTTGCTAATAATCAACAATCAATTTAGAGACTTGATTTTTTAAAAATCAATTTAGAAATAGATTTTGAAACTGTTTTTAAGATTTATTTTAAACATTAGATTAGAAACCAATTAACTTTAAAGATGGATTTGGAGACCAATTTAAAAACTCATTTTAGAGAATAATTTAGAAATCGATTTTAAAAACTGATTTTAAGATCAATTTTAAAAACTAATTTTAAGATGATTTTTTATATTTAGAGATTAATTTTTTATTTGTAACTGATAATTTCGATCACTAATTTAATTTCTATTTTGTGTATTGTTTAAAAATAAGTTTAAGCTATCAAATAGATAAAATTTTAATTTTTGATGATATACATTAATAATAAAAAGTATAATTAATATCATCACTATTGACATTAATTTGGTACATGTAAACAAAAATAAATCTTTACCCACTATGTTTTAATACATAAAATAAGTGTTAATACACATTGAATAAGTATCTACAAAGTATTGTCTTACTTAATACTACATATATATTAAAATTTATAATACACATTAATTTTTTTTACCTAGATTCTGCTTTTGTTGATTGATTCTGATTTTTCATCCTTAACTTTTTCTCTGGCAGGTGGTATTGGTTAAAAACTAACTAAAAAGGTTAAAAGTTTATCTTTTTCATGGTCTATTGTAGCATTTGATTACTAAGCTAAATCTCTATCTCTCTCTCTATGTTTGCTACTTTAGTTCAAAAGTCATCCCTTTTAATTTCAACATTTTCTACTTTCTTTTCAACTCAAACTCTTCTCCTCTTATCTATTCACGTGACAATAAACTTGAATCATAATAAAAATATCTTCCAATTACAACAGTTAATTTCAGAAATTTAAATTATAACAGTTAACTCCAAAATTTTACAACCGTATAACATTTCTTTAGATTAGTATATATATTTTTTAATTTTAAAATACAAATTTTAAATAATACTGCTAATAATGAAGAGAATCTCCCACATTCATCTCACCCCAAATGTAATAATCATAATTTCAACATGATGTTAATTATTAGAGCTTATCAACTATTAAGAGATTTAATTAAATATACTTCATCCATGCTATTCGTTATTACTTTATTAGTTAACTCTTGCTTCTACTATCATATATGGAACTTTTATTTTTTTATTTTTCTGTCGTTATTATTTTATTAGTTAATTCTTGCTTCTACTATCATATATGGAACTTTTATTTTTTTATTTTTCTTATCACTATAATAATCATGTATACATATTAATTATGGATTGTGGATGATAATGATAGGAATATTTAGAATAATATTTTATTTTTTAAAAAATATTTTATACTTTAATAGATAATTTAATTTTAATCTTTCACCAATATATATATATATATTTAAATTTTTATAAATTATGAATTTTTTAATATTGTTGTGATTATTCAATGTTACATATATCTAGGGATAGAAGTAGGTCGAGTTGAGTTAGGCTTTGAGTGTTAAGTCTGGTCTGTTTAAAAATTTTGAAACCTGAACTAGAGCCTATTACCTGTTATTTATTTATTTTTTGTCAAGGCCTAATATGATTTAAAGTCTACAAGTATGTTTAAAAACATATATTCTAAAAAAAATCAATAAAAAAACTTAAAATCTATATAAATAATTGATTAAAAAAATTTGTAAACTTAAAATCTATAAAATAAAAAGGTTATTAAATAGACCTAATATATATATATATATATATTATATAAATAAAATATAAAATAAATATTATACAAATATAATATATTAAAATAAATATAAATATATAATATATAAATATAAATACGTTTCTAAATAGATTAAATAATTTTTTTATAAATCTAAGTTTGCTTTGTTTATCTAAAAAGATTTTTTAACAAACATAAGTCTATTTATTTGTTAAACAAATCAAAATAAATTAAACTTTTAAATCAGTTCAACCATAAACTTCTTAAGATCTTATTCATTTTTATGTCTACATATATCTAAATAAATCATTTTATATATTATTTTAATAAACTATTAATATAATATGGTTAAATTATATTTTAACATAATTAAAACAAAATCTTTTGAATCGATATTCACGAGAGTAACATGATTTGCACTCTGAACTACATTCCACACGGCAGTTAAAGTCTCACAGTCACATTTTAATATAAATATTTTTATTATCATTTAATTTTTAAAATAATTATAATTAATTTTTTAAGATATAGAAAACTAAATTATGGTATAAATTATAAAAGTACTTCCAGGAATATCAAATAGAAATTCTTTGAATGATTAAACCAAATCAAATCACATAATTATAAGATTTGATTAATTTATTGTCATTTCCTTTTTACTCAATTCCATTTTACAAAATTAGTTTCTAAATTAGTTATTACAGTGATTGTCGTTAAACATGAACTGTTAGTAGTGGTGTTTGTCTGTAGGCGATGTGGATGTTCTATATTTTAAACATTAACCATGTCGGAATGTCCATGGTGTGATATATTTTATATTTTAAGAAAAAATTCCATCAACATCGTTAGAGGTTTATTGAAAAATTATATAAAGATGCAAATTTTATTATTTTTTAATTATAAAATTTTATATTATATTATATATACATAAGATCAATATAACATTAAAAAACTAAAATGATATCAAATATTTTTTTTTTTATATAAATCTGATGAAATATTAATGTAACGTATCCATATTTTAAACATTAACATCGTGTAAGAATCCATGCTTCTTAATCTCTAACATCGAGTTGCACAAGCTTAAGAATAGAGAGATGGGGATAACAGTTCCGCAAGCATATTCCAGAAACAAAGATGATGATTTGTGGGTTTTGTTTATTTGTTAATTTGTAATTTTATTTAATACAAATTATTAAAAATGTTTAATAACTAATTATGATCCCAAAACTAAAACTAAAATATTAATCGATAAAATATATACCTAATTTTATTTTAAAATATATATATTTTTAAGATATTTTGTTTTCTTTTGGTTTATTATAAAACCGGCATCTTATTAGTCATTATTTAGGTAATAAACGAGATCCGTAGGTAAATAGAAATTCGGTAAGATACAACTAGCATCGTTAAAAAAAGAACTTTGAATCAATTGTAAACTATGTTTTACGAATATTTTTAAACTTAAAAATAAAAGTACTCTATAAGCTTATAAAAGAATTATTTCAAAACCTAATAATTAATGTGCGGCTTATAAATGAGTTGATCCTGTTTGATTTGACATGCTTTTTTTATATAAAATCAAATTGATTTTTCAGTGGGCTCTTTGGAAAGGGACAATAGCATTGGGGCTAAGTCAACATCAAAATTGGAACTCCAATGTGGAAAGCAAAATAATTTTGAACCTAACTTTATCAAAAACATTTGCCACATGTAAAGAGGTTCGTTACTATGCTTTTTATATTGTAGTGCATTCCATAATCAGAAAGGAGAACCTCACCCCAAAGAGAAAGAGACCCCTTGTTTGTTAAGTAGGGTTTAGATTCTTGAGGATACTACATAAAGTACTTGACATTTGATAAGATATATTTTTCAATAAATAAATAAATAATTTCTTTTCTATTTTAATTATTGACAAACTTTTTCAATCGACATGCATAATGAATAATGAAAAAAATAATATATCTATTTTCGGCTTCTACACAATAAAGTAGTAATATTTTTGCAAAGATTTTTTAGAGTATCTTTCTATCTAATAAGTGGGATGTTAATCTTTTGAGGTTACACTGGAAAAAAAAAACCTATTCTCATATTTATATCCATGTTGATATAGAGCAAGAAAATTGTGTCCATCTTTTTTTTTTATAGGGATCTATATAGCCATATTTAAGATTCATTCCCTGCATTTTAATTAAACAAAAACAATATTTGTTATCATAATTATAAAATGTTGTAAAACGAGTTTCTTGCTGTGCTTGGAAACTATTAAACTAGAAGAACAACTCATGGTGGCAGTGTGATATTGCCATGAAGACGAAGATTTTAAACAACAACAAGAAGTTAAAAGAGAAGTCATTATCATACAATTTATGAGTTATGATCATATATATATATATATATATATATATATATATATATATATATATATATATATATATATATATATGTGTGTGTGTGTGTGTGTGTGTGTATATGTGTAGTATTTGTTTTTTATATTAATTTTAAAATATTAAATAATGTAAATACTTGTACCTGCCTCTATTTTCATAAATTTTGCAGGTAAATACTCATAAATCCATTTTACGAGTATTTCTCCTTCCCACCATAAATATTTTTTTATGAATATCCATTAAATTGAAATTTAATTTTCATCTTTATTTGAAGCATGATCGAACCTTCAAGGTGAGAATTCCTATCTAATGTTCTTTATATAAATCTCAAGATCTAATTTAACGTAAAAGATAAAAATAAAATAATAAAAAAAATTGTTGAGCCTATCCGACGGTTCACAACCACAGCCATTTCAAAATTTTGCTGTCTAATCTTTGGCATGGATGTGGGCATTCTTGGCCCAATAGAATTGTGGGCCATGGCCTACATAATTATAATGAACTATTTAAGAATTGAGATGTATCTATAGAAAAAAAAAATAGAAGAATAATAAAAATAGTTGCAACCCGCAAACCATTTATGAGGAAAAAATTGTAAGAAAATGGCCAGAATGACAAAAATTGCCTATTGACAAAGCAAAAGTTATTTTAAAAGTATTGGCTATTTTTGCTTTAAAAATGTTTAACATAAATCAGACTTCTTTTTTCATGAATAGGTTTAGCTTTTATGTTAATCACGATTAAAGGTGGCATTAGGAAAAGCTAATAGAAAAATTATAAAAATAGCTTTTGACTCTTATAAAAAATTTAAAATAAACTTTTTTGACTTATTCGAAAAAGTTTTATGATTAAATTTAACTTAAGTCCGCCTATAATAGAAGTTTATTGAATAAGCGTTAATTAAGTTAGATATCCAAAGGTATCCTAAATAAATGTTTGAACCGAGTTAATATCAAAATACGTTAAATAAGGTGTTACTTAAGTTAACTTAGTTGAATGACATGAAAACCCAATCAAAAGATTGATTCACGGCAAACATGAGTCTGGATTGACACTCACAAGAAAAACAAGCTAAAAGGGAAGATAATCAATTATCTTGTTTAGTTGATATAAATAAGTTTGATAAGTGATCCACAAAATGATACTTTGGAAATTCATAAAATGAATATTATTTTTCCTTCATCATTTGAACTTAAAAAAATTAAATATTTTATAAAAATTTCATTAATTATTGAAAAGAAGAGATGAAAACCCAAGATAAAAATGTATTTATATATATTTATATAAAAAGATAAAAATAGTATATATATATATATATATATAATTTGGCTTGAAGTTTTTCATGAACAATATAACAGTCTGAATTAATATATTTGGTTCTTTGGTGAAAAAAAGAATTAGTAGCTATTTGTCAAACAGATTGGTTTTCATAACATGAAAGAGTTAGAGCAGTAAGCGATATTTGAAGATCTTGAAGAAGGTAAGTTAACCAATGTTATTTGTGTATAGTGATTGTAAAAGCCTTATATTTTTCTTCTTTAGACATAATAGTTTATTTCTTTGACTTCGAGGATATCAAGGAGTTTCTTAAAAAAATATATGCTAAACCAAGTAATAAATCTTTATGTGTTAATACATGAAGCCCAATCTGAATAATTAAAATCGTTAAGTTGGATGGGTGAATTAGTTGAATAAAAAGTCTCTTATTCTGGTGTTCCTTTAATATATCTCAACCCTCGAATGACAACTTGATAATGCTTCCAAGTAGGAAAACTCATGAATTTAGACAATTATAGAACAACAAAGGTGATGTCTAGTCTAGTCGTACTTAGATAAAAGAGTTTTCTAATTAACTTCCTATACCCAGTTGCATCAGCATAATAATCTGAATCATTTTGCTAAAGTTTTGTTATCTTTACCATTGGTGTAAACACTGAGTTATAAGAAAGAAGATCCATGTCTAATAGAATGTCTAGGGCATACTTTCTTTAACAAATAATGATCCCTTTATCTGATCTAACTATTTCAATACCAAGGGCATACTTTCTTTAACAAATAATGATCCCTTTATCTGATCTAACTATTTCAATACCAAGAAAATTTTTTAAAGGACCAAAATCATTGATTTTAAATTTAATATCCAATTGTTATTTAACATATTTAATCTTCAAACTATTAGTCCCTCCTTTAATTATATCATCTACATATACAAGTATAACTATGAATTCAAAATTGGCTTACTTGGTGAAAAGAAAATGATCATGTGGAGATTGGTTGTATCCTAAAGATTTAAGATAATAAAAAAGATTTGCAAACCATTGATGACTCTCTTACTTCAAACCATATAAATACTTGTGAAGTTTATAGACTTGATTTGATTTCTCATGAGGAACTTTTTTTTGAAATTTCTATGTAAACTTCCTCATTTAAGTCCCCTTGAGAAAATCATTGTTTACATCTAATTACTCTAATCCAATTTTGGCAAGTTGCAACAATCAAGAAAAGTCTCACAGTAGAAATTTTAGCTATAGGAGCAAAAGTATCAAAATAATCTAACCTTTTTGTTTGTATGTATCCTTTAACAACAAGATTAGCCTTATATCTCTCCATGGATAAATCTGAATTATATTTAATTTTATATACCCATCTTGAGTCTATAGTTTTCTTACGTGGTGGGGAAGTAGTGACAGACCAAGTCTTATTTTTCTCTAAAGCCTTTAATTCATTTTGCATAACTTCAATCCAATGTTGAGATTTCATAGCATCAATATAAATTTTAGGTTTAGTATTAACGGTAATAGAAAGAGTATAATTCAAATAAGATAAAGATAAAGACTTATAAGAAAGAATAGATGAAAGGGGATACTGTACATTTGAACAAGATGAAACAGATGTTATGATATTGCAATGAAAATCTTGAAGATAACAAGGGGTCATCTAATCTTGTTGGGTCTTCTTAATTCAGATTTTGAAGTTTCTTTTGCAGGATGATCACTAAAATGATCAACATCTATTAGCGAAGGCTCAATCCTTCTAACAAGCTCAATACTATCCATTAAACATTAGGAAAATACTTTGACTTATCGTACAATAGGAAAATCAAAAACATTATCTATATTGTCAACATTCTTGTTTATGTCATTGTTCATATGTTTTACATAAGGAAAAATATTCTCATAAAAAATAACGTTTCGAAAAATGAAGACTTATCAGTATTTTAAGCCCATAATTATGTATCCTTTTGTTCTATTTTTAATCTCTAAGAAAGCACATCTTTTGGCTGTAAGATCAAGCTTTTTCTTATCTTGTGTAAGGGTTGAGACATAAATTAGACTACCAAAAACCTTCAATTAAGTAAATTAGATGGCTCTTCATGTAACATTTCGAAAGAAGTTTTATTTTGAATAATAATGGAATGTAACCTATTTATTAAGTGGACAACATGTGAAACAATATCACTCCAATAAACCTTAGGTATATTAGATAGAAGCAAAATAGATCTAGTTACATTAAGAATATGTCTATGCTTCCTTTCTACAAAATAATAATAATAATTTATAATAGAATCTCAAATGTAAGAAGTTTGGTGCACTATCCCATGTTGAGCATTATAACGAGGAATGGAGAATTTAACTCCATTATCAGTTCTAATAATCTTAACAGATTTATCAAATTGAGTCTTAACCAAAGAAACAAAATTATGCACATGATCCCTAGCTTCACCTTTAGATTTAATTAAAAATACCTAAGTCTGTCTAGTGTAATCATCAACTATAGTTAAAAAATATTGATGTTCATTGATAGAAGTTGTACCAAGGGGACCCATATATCCATTTGCACAAGATCAAAAGGATTAATGGTTTTACTGTTACAAATAGGAAAAGTAAGTTTACATTGTTTACCCAAGTGGCATTGATCACAAATCATTTTAGGATTACATTTCAAATAAAGGAAGTTCTTGCAAATGGTTTGTAAAATAGTGTAGGAGAGATGTCCTAATCTATAGTGCCTTAGGTTAAAAGTAAAATAAAAAATTCATCGTATTTATCCTTCAAAATATTATACAATGTTTTAGGAACAAAAGCAAAAGAACTACTAGGTTGAGTGAGTACGTACAAGCTATTTTAAATTTCAGCAAGACCAATCATCCCTAAGATATTGTTGTCTTGCATAAGACAAATTTTATTTAATAAAAAATTAATTTATAAGATAAAGATTCAATCATCTTATAAATGGATATCAAATTATATTTAAAAGTTGGTATATATAGAACATTATATAGATAGAGTTGATTAGAAAGTTTTATGACTTATGAAATTTTGGCAATAGTAGTCTCACCATTAGGTAATTTGACTCCAACAAGTTTGATATATTTATATGTAAGAAAGTTATTAATATTGTTGCAAACATGATTAGTGACATCCTTGTCTGAAATCCAAGTAAGATGTCTACTTATGCTATGTTTAGTTACTTGCTAATGAATGAGTGAATCACCAACATTAACATAAATTACTTGGTTCACTAAGTGATTGGGTTGGAAACCTGTGTTATGAAAGATATCCAACAACTGAACATATTGTTCTTGGTTAATTGTCGAAGTTGGCTGGTCTTTGACAAGTGAATCCTTGTTAATTTCTGTTTGTGTCTCATCATTTAAGTTTACATTATTTATGATAGTTCCTTCGATGTTTTACTTGAACTTGAAATTGGGTGAGAACCTATGCTTTAAATAGCATGTGTCTATGATATGTCTTTCTTTTTCATAGAAGACGCATAACTTGTTTGAGTTTTCAACTTTAACAAATCTTTCTATTCCTCTAGTAGATGAAGATCCTCTACCAGTTATAGGTTTAAAAGCTTGATGCGCAGCATTGTGTAGAATCTTGAATTCTTCCATGACAAGACCACTTACCTGTCTTTCTTCTTGGAAAACTAAAGAAAAAACTTTATTTATGATAGGGAGAGGTTCCGTAAGGAGAACCTAACTTTGGATGATGTTATATTGATCATCTAACCCTTTTAGAAAAAAAAATGACATGTGTGGTATCTTTGCGTTTCTTGATAGATCTAATAAAATTATAAGGACATTTTACTAGACATGTACATGATGGCATGAGCCTCAAAGACTCTAATTCTTTTCATATGATTTTCAAATTAGTATAGTTGGAGGATATTTTTCTTTCTCCTTATTGATAGAATGAAGTTTCATGCAGCAAATTAGAAGTTCTAAAATAGTCCCCTTTTGAAAATTGATCCTTCAAATCCTTCCAAAGTTCTTGGTCATGGTTAATGTACATTGTACTTTAAGCAATTTGTGAATTCAAAGATCTTATGATCCAAGATACAATCATAATGTTGCATCTTTTTTAAGAATTATAGGTGATGTCTTTCGTCTTCGCATTGAAATAGATTTATCTATAAATTTGAATTTGTTTTTGAAGAGGAGAGCACACTTTATTATTTACTCTACCAAAGATAATTCATCTCATCCAACTATGATGAAATAAGGATAGTTTCTGAATTTTTTTCCATAATGTAAATAATATGAATTTTGTAAATTACCAAAAAAAATCTTTCTTATTTTTGTCAAAATTCACATTATAACGGATAAGAAAAGTTAATTACAAAACATGAAGATGCACAAAAGAAAACTTAACAAAAATTTATTTGATACCATATTAAAAAAAAATATATATTCACGTATATATATATATATATATATTTTTTAAAATATAAATAACAACATCTAATTAATAAGTTAAGATGAATTTAATATTAATAAATATTTATATAAAATTTTTAACATTAAAATATATTTTAATTTTATTTAATTTAAAACTTAATTTATTTAAACATATTATATATATATATATATATATGAGGGATAAAGTTACTTTAAGAGTAATTTTATTTAAAGTTACTCCGTTTAATAACTTTTATATACAATTATATTTTATCAATACAATCGAATTAATAAATTATATTATATAAATCATCCTTGTAAAACTTTACAAAATTTAAAAAATATTTAATATTTTATTAAATAAATTTAAATTAACAAATATTATAAAAGTTATATTATCTGTTAATTTGAATTTATTTTTTAAGATATTAAACATTTTTTAAATTTTATAAAAATTTGTAAAAATAATTTATATAATATAATTTATTAATTTAATAGTTGAATTGATAAAATATAATTGTATATAAGAGTTATTAAGCAGAATAAATCTAAGTAAAATTACTCTTAAAATAACTTAATTCCTCCTTTTTATATATATATATATATATATATATATATATATATATATATATAAATAAAGTTACATAATTCCTGGATTTATAATGGAAAGATCTGAACTTTTCTGTCTTGTTGGCTTTATATGAGTGTGAATTTTGAGATTAGAGCTTTCTGCAAAGTATTGAGTATTGAGCCATTTCATTAAAGATTCTCACCAAATATAGTATAGGCAGGGCAGCGGAGATTCCAATAAGAGCTATCTTTAAAGGGAGAAAAAAAAAATGAACAAAAAGAATGATTGGATAAGACACTGATTTTACAAGCAGAATACAAATGTAATCATATTATTATTATATCCTCTTAATCAAAGTATTCCTTTTGTTGTTCTCTATAGTTTATTCATCGATCTTGTAGATTGGTGGTTGGGGTTGGATGTGTATTCATGTTAATTTCTTTCATTTTTTTAATTTATTGATGAACGTGAACATGGGATATAACTATATATGGAAGGACCATGGAAATAATATGCACCCTCTCATACAAAAGAC
Organism: Canavalia gladiata; assembly: GCA_037954105.1. Classification (NCBI taxonomy): domain Eukaryota; kingdom Viridiplantae; phylum Streptophyta; class Magnoliopsida; order Fabales; family Fabaceae; genus Canavalia; species Canavalia gladiata. The sequence continues at coordinate 37,265,430 of CM075664.1, read as the reverse complement.
AGATTTAGAGTTAGTACTAGAATCTTGATATACGTACATATAACAGTGTTCCATACATTCATATATTTGCAATCTAACAATTTAATATTTTTTTAAAAATAAAAATAATAAAATCTAACGACTTACATTTAAATATAATTTAATGTAATAGTACTATCGTATAGTATAATGAGTTAAGTGTTTGTTTGGTGTCTTGGACTTGTTTTTATTTTGGATCCATCTAGAGATGCATGATAGTGATTTTTTGGAGACTTTCCAAGTAGAGTCATTTTTAGAACCTTTTTCTGCTCACTCTTGTTACCAAACTTTGTAAAAATTGCCTAAATGGTAAATTGAAGCACAATCTAATTCTGATTCAGGCAGAGAACTCAATAAGTTATGGTGCATTAATTTGGCTATTAATTGTTAGGGATACTAACCAATGTTTTAAAAAATTAAAAATATTTTTAATATTAATATATTTCTATCAATTTTTAATTTATTTTCAAATTTTTAATAATATTTTTAGTCATTATTATTTTTATTTATACTATAAATATCTTTAAGAGGAGATAATTTTATTCAAATAAAAAACATTTACATATCATGGTAAGGTTGGCCTGAAAGATCCTCTGCAGTGATTGTATGAGGCAGTTTATCATCTAAACATTTAACTATTTGTATTAGTTATGTATAAAAATTATTGAATAGATAAGATGATATGCAATTAACTTTATAGTTGTAAAAGGTCTGGATCCAGTTAGCTCTTCTAGCTGAAATTTTTTTCATACAAGATCATGTTTAAATAAAATTAAACATATTTTTTAAACTAACCTTCAACAATTATTTATTATTTCTTTAACTAAAGACACTACTCAACAAGATAAAAAAAAGCTTGTAGAAACATTTAAAAGTGAGGAGATTGCCTTAAAGGCTTTAAAATGAATTGTTTTGTAAGGTTCAAGGCAATGCCTTCATAAATGATGGTATGTTGATTATTTGGTGGAGTGGATTTTTTTGCAATAATACAATACTTTTGAATTCTAACTAGTAGTGTAGTAAATTAGTGCATTTATACTTAATTATACATGGCTTAAAATCCATTCCTAAAGCAAGATTGATGAGTTGAAAACAAAATTAAAAAAAAAAAAACTTAAACTTCTAAAATTGTCCAGGAGTGAGTAGCTCTCAATATCCTTGAACAATAATAATGATATTATTATTATTATTATTATTATTATTATTATTATTATTATTATTATTATTATTATTATTATTATTATTAATTTTATTTCTAAAAACTTGATTATTCAATGACGTAGGAATTAGATAATCACCAGACGCGTCAAGCATTCTAATATCTTGCATTAATTCCAGTTTGCTTTATTTTTTTCGTGATAGAAAAGTAGAAGGAAAAAGTTGTGTTATGGTATAATTAATATTCTTAAAGAATTTTTTTGCAGACATATTGTATGATCTAATCCAGTTTTTCTCTTTAAAGATTACACAATTAACAACACTTGAAAAATAATATCTCGGAATCTTACAAATTAATTTAGAAGAGAATTTTAGAAAATGAAAAAAAAAGAGAAATATTTTTTGGAATGTATAAAGGATGTGTTTGAAAACTCTTTTTATAGCTGTGGTAATCATTTTAACAATAAATACAGAGTGTAAATTTTATTAATGATTGATCTTAATTAAAAATAATTGTATTGATTAAAAAATAATTATAAATGGATAATAGAATATAGTTCATTAAACCTATGAGAACACATATTTAAAAATGTATAAAAAGGAAATCATTACCATCATCAACACTTTGTTCCTTCTAAATCATAAGCCAGAGTTCCAGCACAATTTTATTGTAACCTTTTTATGATTGTTGGGGTATGCATTTATTTATTTATTTTATTTTGGGAGGAGTCTCTTCCATGCATATTTAAATCTAGTTAATGATTGTATTTTCTTTGTTTCTCTGTGTTAACTAAGGAGAACCGCTATTATTTTTTTTATACCTATATTCTTTTCAATGTCACTTTCTCAAGTGAAGAAAAATAGTACAAAATGAAGAAACTTTGCAGATTTTTTCATTTCCGTGTGACAATTAATTTTGTGGTGGAACCACAAATGTAATGATTAATTCAGTTCTACTATTTTTTAAATATGTCTGGTTTAATTTAAAAAACAACATTTTTTTAGTAATCTCTTGATAATTTATTTTTGCATTTAATATATGTTGAGAAAGCTTTGTTTGAAGAAAATATTTAAAAATAAATAAAACTCTCAAACAATAATTATTTTTTTAACAAACTGATAAAAAAACGTACTAAATAAATATATCTGTCATGCAAGACTCTTTTTTTCTTGATAAAAATAAAAGAATTCAAATATTCAGAATTATCATTGTCACATCATTCTTTAGAAAAATGTCTGTACTCTTCATACATAGAAATGATAAAAGAGAAACTGAAAGGCATAATAGGGACAAAAATCTAGAACTTTACTCTCTTATTATGTTACATTTTTGCTTGACCCTCCATATGCATATTCTTATTCTTAGTTCTGAGGACAATAACCAGGTGTCATCCATATATAACTTCTATTACATCCACATAACAAATGTATATGATTATATATGACATTTTATGTATATGACTAGATGAAATGTGCCAAAAAATAATCATAAGCATTAGTCCATCATGCACACCCTGGCAATTCAATCAAATTGGCCTTTGTGTTGGGAACATGTCAGGGAACAAAGCCAATCCATTTGAAGCAATGTTACAATGTTCTTATTGAAGAAATCAATTATTTTCATATATTAAGAAAAAGGAATCCAGCTTTAGCCAGTAAATCAATGGATATCTTATCAGAAACTCAATAAAGTACTCTCCTCTATAGCTAAAGTGCACTTGCTGTGTTTTCTACACCTCTCTTCTATTCTCACAAACATAGTCCTCCATATCCTGCACTTCTGAATAGTGCTTGCTTAATATCTTCAGAACTCAGAATTGTCTTCTGCTTCAGTTCCTATTAAATAATAATAAAAAAAGATAATGAGATTGATTACTTTAACATAAAAGACCACACAATATTGGTTTAATACAAAAGCTACAACCAAAGAAATTTTAGACAGTGCCCAAAAATAATCATACTAACCACAACTATCCCAAAACTTTTAAATAAAATATATGAATGGTTTTATATCTTGAGATATATCAATTTTACAACAAATTCTAACAATACTTTTTACAATTTACTTTTTGTTTTTCTTTTCTTTTTTATCACAATATCATTCATGTTATCTGACATATCTCTCTTCTCTTCTTATCTTTCCTTGTTTGTAAAAAAATTGTACACAATTGATGAACAAATATAATTTCTCTTATATTTATCTGTAACATGGCTCCTCATGCAAGAGATTTTAGGCTTGAAGAATGAATAATGTACAGGTTCACTTTGTGGAAAAATTCAACTTTTTTGTTAGATGGATCAGAGACATGGAGGATCAAACCTTAGATTACTTGGTCCCAGAGAGTCTAATATCATCTCATGCAATAACTAGGTGAATGATTTTATATTCATATCTAACATACCTCTGAGCAAAAAGCTTGCATTGTGAAGTCATTGAAAGAGCTAATCACACATTGTTGGATCTCAAGGCCTAGTGCCTCCAAGGTGTTTACTGTAGACAGCAACAAGCCTGGCTTCCCTGCACAACAGATCTCCACCCTTGTGTTCACATTCCTCCTCTCCACATCAAACTGCTTAGAGGGGAAAATTGCACCAAAACACCAATTAGGATCTTTAAATGGTGATTTATTTGACTTCAAAAGAACCTTAGTATTAATAAGCAACAGTAGCTAGCAGAGAAAATACAAACCTTGGGAGAATTTCTCATTAAGATTTCATTTGGCTTTACATCCTTGAAAACACTATCCATGTTGGAATCTACATCTATTTCTTTTTTCAAGTTGTTAATCTTCTCAAGGAGTTCTTTCATGTAATCAATAGTGTCTCCAAGTATAGATGTTCTGTCCATCTGTGATAATAATCATTTTCAACAAGCAAATTAGCACTTTTTCACATGACACAAACTATAGTAGTAAAAGTTCCCTATGAGTTTTTACATTTTAGTACACATTGAATGATTCATTCATTAATTCTCACTTCATTCATACCTTACTTATTTTAGGGACAATTGATCTTAGCATGGAGAGCCTGTCATTTAATCTTTTTCTTCTTCTCCTCTCTGCCATTAGATTCTTGGAGGGTTGCCCCTGCAGTTTCTTTGTTCTATTACTCTTTCTTTCCACACATGTATCTGTGTTGAAAACCGGCATTTCAGGGGATTGGCTAGGCTCAATTTTGCATGTGGTTTTCAGGTCCAAACTATGAAGCTCTTCCCCTAGCAAACCTGGATCTTCTTCTTCCATCATGGACATTGGATAATCTTCTTGAGCCAGAAATGAAGGGGTATCAAGGGTGTTATAGGATGAATCTATGATATGGGGTGCAGAGAATTCATCTAGTAAGGAACTATAGATTTCATTGAAGGTGTAGTCATTATTGTAACTTTGAGGAACTTCTTGGCAAGAGGAAGAAGAATTTGGAAGAAAATCAGAAGAATTTTGATCAAAAGAGTCAAAACTCCATCCATTAGAGAAAAGCTGATTTTCTTCTGAGCATGGTGGATTGGTGTCCCATGTTTCTCTTCTTAGAGCCATTAATTCCTCCAAGAAATCATGGTCATAGAGCTCCATCTCTCTCTCTCTCTCTCTCTCTCTCTCTCTCTCTCTCTCTCTCTCTCTCTCTCTTCTCTGTTGTGAAGACTAGTTAATTAGGAAACACCTTGAGAAAATAGAGTACTAAGTTGAAGCATTTATACCAGCAGACAGAAAAGCTTCTTGCAAATTGGTTATTATATGCATTATAATACGTATCATATGGTATTCATTAGCACTTCTTGCCAAAGACCGAAATGGAATCTACTTTTCTTTTATGGTTAGTACAATGATATTCTCCAATTAAAGGTTGAAGATCAATTCTTATAAAATTTTGAAGTATATTTTAATTTTTTTAATATTTTTTTTCACACATATCTAATATCAAATATCAAATAAATATTGAATCTATACTTAAAATACACAACTATCTACTAATTATCAAATATCAAATAAATTTCAAGTTTATAATTAAAAGACATTATTATCTACTAACTAACTATGTTGTACTTTTTGTTAATATGGAATCAACATTTCTCTAGATCTTCCCCCTCAATAAGAGTGGCCATTTATGTCTTTTTCACCGAAATTTCTGCAATCAAAACCAAATTAAATATTTAATTGGAATTCTGTGGAAAGTTTGACCCTCAGATCTGTCTCAAACCAAAAAGAATGGAGTTAACATCATAAACCCTCTCAGGTTCGTTGCATGTAAAAAGATTTCTAATATAAATTGTTATGAGCACAACAAAAAGCCAACCCTGCATCTCTCTCTCTCTCTCTATTCCACCTTAAAGAAGATTTCAGAATTGGGTCCCACTTTCAAATGGTTCCAAAATTTAGCTTAGCTCATAAATTCAAATGGGTTGGTAATCTTGTTTGGTTCTTTCTGCTCTTCCTTTCCTATCCAATATGTACTTAATACAAATTGTCCATACTTGTAAAATAATAACATACACTATCTATTTCATTTTCATTTTCTATTTTCAAAGGGGTGAAGCTATAAGCATATATAGAACCTCTATTCTTACCCACCACTTTGAAAGTGTATGAAATTTGTGTATCTCTATAAGTCTATAACTATATATTTTACTTCATACACCAATATAACAATAGTGGTGTGAATACAACCATGTATTATTTTTTAAATGGATCCTCTTTGGCTTATGTATTTGGTTTTTAGCTAGTTTACGAATATGCCAATATCGTAATCAATTTTTTGTTTCACCTTTTGGCTCATCCGGTCTACTATACTCCACTGACTTGTTCCTTGTATGAACATTAATTTGTTCATAAGTAGGGATTCCCTATTAGTCTTTTTTCTAGTTTTGATTTTACTATTTGATCTTCATCCACATAATTATATGGTGGATACAATTTATTATTGTTATTATTTTTGCAGTTGAAATAGTATGACAACTTTTATTGAATATTGATGACATTGTTAAGATATCTCATATCAATTAAGAATATAATTAAAATATTTTTATAAAATATGATAATTTTCTTTCTTTAAATTTTTTTAGAAATAATTAAATATTTTTTTAATATAACATGAGAACCTATCTAGTCTTTCAATTGAATCATCCACATATGTTATTAGTTCTATAAACCTTAGGTATCAAACGTTAATTCAACAAAGAATATAAAGAATGCATGTAAAAATGTATCATATTAATTAGAAATATAAATAGAATAAACTAACTTTCAAACCTTGAGCTAAAACTTCATATATACATATATGATGTAACACAAGGTCTACGAACCTATTTTATTTGTAGGTGCTATGTTAATATAAGCTATAAGCCTAACAATTAATGCTACTGCAATACATAGCTACTTGATTTGCAACTTGTAAAGTAGATTATATATTACAAGAAATGATTCTTCTGCCATGAATAGGAATCGTTATAGTAATTAAACATACCAACACGTTATTGTGCATTAGACACAACTTTCCAACTTAGAATACCTGTAAACTCTCAGATGTCTAATTAACTTCATAAAAGTTGAAGCCTGTCCACCAAAAATATAAAAAAAATAAAATAAAAATAAAGACTAGAAAAGTTTGTGCTTTTAATCGACCCCTGATGAAGGGTTTCTGACTAGGTAGGTTGAGTATCCTTATTCTCATCATGAGTAATCATAGAATTGAACCAATGTTATATATATAGCTTATGGCAGGTTCCAGGAAATTTCAATAATGTATATCATTGGTCTAAATATTGAGGGAGTGCATTTTAAAATGCTAAGTTATTAAAATTAATTTTCATAAATAAACAGATATAAAAATTATGTATTGAAATTTTGCTAAAATTAAATATGCATATTGTATAACAATTATAAAATTATTAAAATTTTAACTATTTCAATAAAGTTATAATTTTTCCCTCTAGTCTCTAAAATACACCCTTAATTTTAAGAATGTCAAATATGAATAGGTGTATTAAAAAAAGTTATGAAATGCCAATGATCAAGTAATAAGTTTCAGTCATTTTTTAAGTTTTTATCATCCAGTGAAGAATATAAGAACATGCTATTGATATGTAACAAACAAGCTAGTCTACAAAAGAAAATAATTACATTTTCTTTAGTAGCTAAATTTAGTTATATTGTGTGGTAGCCTTATAGCACAGGGTTGGAGCACATATTCTTCATGTATAATATGCTAGGACTTTGATATTTTCATAACATGATTTATTTACCACCCTTCTCATTTTTCTTAAAATAAGATATAGATGGAGACAGAATTCATGTTAAAATATGTATTTGTGTATTTTATTAATATGTAGTACAAAAAATAATGTAGCAAATGTTTGATTGTATCTTTTATAAAATGTCCATCACATTTGCATTGCAACCCTCTTTTTTTTCAGGATTATATGACATTAATATAAATTAGAATACACATGCCACATGCTATTGAAATGCGAAAATGACTATTAAGCAAAATAAGTTCCTAATACATCATGTTAAATCTAATAACACACTACGTGATGAAAACAATAAAGTAAATCCTCATAAAAAAAATAATAAGTAGGTGAAAAAAAGAAGAAGGTATACAATTTGAAATACGCGATTCAAATAATTTATAAGAATTAATTAGAAATATGTAATAAAATATCAAAACTCTATCTCTAGAAAATACTTGGTTATAATTTTTCATTTTCCTAATATTTATCTGTTTTCCCGTGAGCCCATTAGAGAATTAGGGTCCCTCTCCCAAGCCCACAGAATTTTAGTATTATAATTCCTTACTTAAAAATAACGTTTGCATGTTTATATTATTACATGGCAACCATTTATTGATAAAATGTACTCGAGATGGAATGATTACTCAATGGATTATTGTTATCACTTTAGGATAGGCATAGCATTTTGTGGAGTAATGCAATATTTAATTACATCTAAACCTTCACATAAAAAATTACATATTCTTATGTCCTGAAATTTATAATTCTCTTTCTATAAGTTTATATGCAATAATCTCATGGTCCGAATATTTATGTTTATAATTTTTGTAAATTCATATCTTTCTAATATGGTTATTATCAAAATAATTTGTTAAAAATATGAAACGCAGTTGGATGGTGTTGATAAATAGGCCACGCAAGAAAGATTAGAAAAGGAGTAACACTAATGTGTGTGTGTGTATATATATATATATATATATATATATATATATATATATATATTAAATAAACAAAAATAATAAAACAAAACAATATCTCTTATTTTTTTATTTTATTTTTAGAAAATAAATAATAATTTTGACTAATATTTATTAAATTTTAATGGTATAAAGGATAAAAAAATGAAAAAGAATTAATTAAAGATAAATGAGCATGGCCTCAATTTGTCTTTGCTTCATGGTTTCCGTTTCCAAGTTTGAAATTTAGATAGATATGACATTTTCTCTAGACGCGGTTATGATCTCTTTTCTATGAATCAAATGATTAAAGAAGGAAATCAATCATTAACTTCACCTGACTATACTAAAAGTTCAATAACAATATATTTAATTAAGTCTGATTTTTTTATTTTTTATTTAAGAGTTATACAATGAAATACAAATACATGTTTTTAATTAATTTTCTTTCTCCTAAATAAAGCCATCAAATCAGTAAATCACATTTTAGTGAGGTGAGGGACTAATCATCACTTTACAAAGTCAAATAATATATATACCTTCCAACTATAAAATCTGTATCATATAACTAAAGTGTCCTCATCTAAAGGTTTTGCTGTAATATACTTTCAAAGACTTTGGCTATGCTTAAATAATATCCGATTTTTTTGTTTGTATATCAAAATTCAAAATGAAATTTGGTACTGTAACTTTAAGTTTTTGACTTATGTATTCTTTTCTTGCAAGCATTAATTATACTACAGTTTATTGACAATGGACTATAATTTTATATAATAATTTAGGATCTCTTTAACTTTTCTTTTTCCTCTAACATGCAACATTATTGATCGACACTCAATATTAGGAGCCACTTTGAATTTTTGAGGATTGAAAACTGTACCTTGCAACTCTGATAAACGATTAGAGTTAGGCCTAATAGCCCCTTAAGCAAAATTTTAACGATTAATAAACACTATAAAAGAAGATTTCACTCCCCACCTTAGTGATCAAATTAATATACCGAATACATAAATACCCTTTAATATGGATTGCGTCTAGTGATAAAATTCATCATTAGTTACTACACGCTAATCCTTAAAAAATCCTATAAGTACGAGTAGAACAGAAATCTTCACTTTGGGTATACACAATCCTATCTTAGCTGAGTCTCTTACAAATTTATGTGAACAAAAAACTTCACAAGATGCGTGAAAGTTTGGTGTGGGGATTGGAAATCCTAGCAGAGAATCCACATCCTTAGTTACATTTTTTTTTTAAAAAAAACTATTCATATTCAGATCCATGTTTATATATACAAGTAATAACTTTAATATTTATATATGATGAATACTTAATACTTATGTTTAGATATATTATTCACGGTTTAGCTAAATTAAATGGAATAGATTTTCCTTTTAATGTACCTTTTTGTATAAACTATTATAGAAAATTGTTATTTTAAAAGTAAATTTAACTATAAAATCGATAAAGTGAAAATTATTTACAAGAACTAAAGTGCAACACTTTTTTATATTGGGTTTCCGATTTTAGCCTTTATTTTGTTATATTAGAACATCTACAAGATGAGTTTGTAAGAAATATCAATACTTTTTATAATACTAATTACTAGATGATGATGATGATGTAAAAAGTTTTTACTTTAAAGAAAGGATGCAACATTTAATTAGTTAAAAATATAATTAAAGATCATTCAAATTATAAATATAATAAATTTGATTTAATATACGTTTATGTGCATTTTGTTTGTATATATATATATATATTAAATTAAGTAATATAATATTTATTATTATAAAAATATTTTTTAATGACTATTTTAATTTTATTAAATTTTTTTATAAAATTTTATTTGTCAAAAAATATTTTAACAACAGTTTAAATAGTATAATAATTAAAATTTAATATATTTATATTCATTTATACTATTATTACAAAATATCAATCGAAAAAATATTTTTTTAGTATATATCTAATTTTTTTTTATAAATAGTTGTGTACACTTAAACTTAGACTCATTTCATAAATTATCATTGAATACATAATCAGCTAAAAAGGTCGATCCATTTTAAACTATAATTTCTGGTACAAATTTTGAATATGTAAACTGTAAAAACTAAAAAAATGTTTTTCAAATAATTCTACTTGATTTAAATTTGATTATTTTCAATAAAATATAGTTATGATATATAAAAAAAAACCTATTTAATAACTTAGCTTCCTGTGTCACAACTATTATATTGGGGAGGGGTTTAGACTGCATTTAATGTATTGGGACAAGCACAAGACTAGGTCATAAAGATTTTAGTATTCTTTGTATTCATAATAATGGTATATATATTTTTTTTATTCTCATCATTTTAAAAAAATTATTTTTATTTATTAATTTTATTATACCATTAGATAATTAAGGGAAAATATTAAGAGTATAATAGAAAATGGTATAATAATTTTAATATAAATAAAAATATTAATTAATTTTTAAATATATATATATATATATATATAATTTTTAAATGATAGATTATATATAAACGTTTATTATATATAAAGATGTAGCATTTAATTTGAAAACTTATTTTATAATCATTAATAAATTTCAATCGTATAATCTTATAAGTGTGTTCACATACATGCATGTGTAGACACTAGACATATTTAAGTAACATGTGTAAATATTGGTTAAGTATAATAATATCAATATTTAAAATTTTTTATAGATAATTATTGAAACAATTAAATTTATTTTATGAATCAAGACGTAATTATAAGTAATTAGCATAATTGTATTTTTATTTTCATACTTTAGCGCTCATATAAAAATTTAGCCTCTTTATTTTAATTGTTCATATTTATTTTTAAAATTTTTCAATTGTTCAAATAAAATCTTTATTTTAAAATTCCATCTATTATTAGAAATATAATAGAAGTGTGATGTATTATTAATTTGAATCAGTTATCAAAACAAAATATATAAAATATTTATATAATCATAAAATATAAAATGTATAAAATATAACAAAAACTATTTTCTATTTTTATTTATTTTATATTTTCTTTACAAATCTAAACAAATTAATGATATATCATCCTTCTATCATATTTTTTATTATTAAATAAAATTATAGAATAAAAATTACATTAAATAATTAAAAATAGATAAATACTAAATACAAATAATTAAAATTAGAAAAGTCTAAACACGTATGGACAATAAACCTAAGTAATTTTTATACGTATTAAATTTTCATTCAATTACAATCCCTAACTATTCCCATTCCTGTAATAAGAATGCATAATTGGAACTAAATTAATTAAGGATATATGTTTAACAGTTTTACCGACAAAATTTAATATAATTTTTATATAATTATATTTTATAAATATATTGATAGAGATCCGATTTATAATTATAGGTTAATATATTAAAAAATGAAATTTATTTTAATTATTAAAAATTAATTTTAACCATAAATTAAAGAATAATCATGATTATCATAAAAAATTAACTAAAAATTAATACTAAAATTTACGTTAATATTATAAATTTATTTTTAATTTTTAAAATAATATAAATTAATCATTTACTTTTAAAATTTTAAAAATTAATCTCTTTACTTATTATATTTTTAAAATTGAACCGAACCTATCAGTTAAAAAAACACTCGACCATCTTCTTAAATCATTTAAATTATAAAATTATTTTAACAAAAAAAATTGATATACCAATTAACAAGTATAATTGGTAAAAAATAATTTATATACAAAATAATATTTTTTAAAAAAAAATTATATGTATATTTTATTTAATTTTATATGTATAAGTTAAATTTAAAATTTTCAAATAATATACAGTTTTTAATTTTTAATTATATAGAATTATAATATTAATATATTATATTATCATATATATTTTATATTTGTAATATATTATCTATTATATATATTTAAAAAATAATATTTAATTAATATCAGTTTTTTAATTACGATTATATCATTAAATTTTAAATTAGTATAATAATTGATTAATTTTAAAATTTTATTATTTATTTAAAATTATGCAAATTATTAATTCTTCTATACCAATAATATTAAAAATAAATTTAAAAAAGGATAAAAAAATAAAATAAAAATAAATAAATTAAAACTAAAATATTAAATGAAAACCTTAAATCTTGAACCCTCTACACAAATGTTTACTAGTATGACTACAGTAACTATTTTTTGTGAATTCTCCATAACATTAATTTGCAAAAGAATTCAGTCACCAAAGTTTGCATCTCGCACTATGAGCGTTAATGGCGCCCATTAGCTACATTCTGCCAAACACAAACAATTAAACAAATGGCGAAAAACTTGTAAACTACCCCGACATGAACTGAACCATCATTCATTTCACTGCATGTCCAACTACTTCCTCTTTCGTCTTTCTTTCATTACTATAATAATTAAATATCAATATTTTTAGCCATTAGAAAAAAAAAATAGATTTCAATGTTATTGGCCAAAATTATTATAACTCAATATACAGACATGTATATGCACACGCTGGGTACTTTGTCATCATACAGAACCCACTTGTCTCCTAGCCGCACATAGAAATTTAGAAACCTTCTTCTCAATACACTTTGGTTTTAATTTATCTTATTTTTTTTTAAATTAATACATTGTTTATTGATTATAATTTAAGCATACGTATGAAGTTTAATTCATTTAGAAAGAGATCAAATTTCATAACTTAAATATTACATTATATGAATTTTATACTCTACTCAATGTAAAATTTATAGATTATTTTTACTCAACTAAGTTAAAATTATATATACATCTTCTTTACAAAACCATAGCAAGTAGTAATGGGGCTGTTATACAAGTGTAAGTTGGCTAAACAATATACTGTAAAAACAATGATAAACATATGTATTTTTTAATCTCACTTTTTACTTTTTTATTATATTATTCATCGTATCTTTTTACTTTTTCTATTATTTTACTATTTCTTATACATTTACCCACCTTGAGTTTACACTCATAATTTTTTCTTGTAAAAATGATTAGAATTTGAATTACATTTGAGTTCCGTGACCCAAATTAAAATCTGACTTCAATTTATTGAAAGGAGATCACGTTTCATTCCATGAACTAAGAAAAATAATGATGAATATATAGTAGCGAAAGAAACGAAATTAAACTTGAAAGAGAAACAAATTAAGGAGTAAAGGAAAAATGTGTGGCTGAAAATGAATAGGCGAAGGTAGTTGGAGAAAACCGCGGCAGTTTCCTCGTACCGCCCCGACACAAAGTGGTATTATGAAAAGCAGTTTTAGGTGTCACACTCACTCATTGATTCATATATATATATATATATAAAATACCAGCTTAGTCGCCCACAATATATATTCATTCTTTGTAGTTTTAGGCTTCCACCAAAACCACTCATCTTTCTCCCTCTCCCACTCTTGTCTCGTAGTACTTTATTTGTTAATTACCAATCTTAAATGATGGTTTGAATCCGACACACCATAATCCGTAGCCCATAAGCCATGCATATTAATTTTAAAAATTACGTGTTAAAAAATTAAGCTTTGCACACGTAATTAATTTAATCTAAAAAATTAACTTATCATATAAGGATTCTCTTTAATATATATATATATATATTTATATTTGATTATATTTTTAAATAATGTAATATTTTTAATACATTCCTCTAGTATTTATGTTTTTTTTAAAGAATGTAAAAAATAAAAAAATAAGGTTTTTGATTAGGTTAAAATAGAAGAAAAAAATGATTTTTTATTTGGATAGGTAAAAATAAATAAATAAATATATTAATATAAAATTTAACTTTAAACGGGTAAAGCCCACCTCTTAAAAAATACAAGTGTGATGCTTCATCACAATTTTAAAAAACAATTTAAATTAATAATATATTAACAGAATCTGTTGCAATTTAGTTTTAATTTTATTGATACCTGGACTAATAATTTTATTGATACCCTGTTGCAATAAATATATTACCTTGTTGCATGCTTCATCATTGTCTTGGTATTGTGAAACTGAATTTCATTCATAGGTAAGCTTCTGAATTCCAAAAATTTGAATACTTCCAGTCACTAACTTACATTGCTTAATAATGTAATAATTTTAGTTTTATTGTATAATATGCTTCATCACTGATTCAAATTAACTTGTTTTAATTTTTCTACATTCTGTTGCAATAAAACAAGTTAATCTTATATTTTATGATTATATAAATATTTTATATATTTTGTTTTGATAACTGATTCAAATTAATAATACATCACACTTCTATTATAGAAAAGTGAGATTAAGAGGTGGGCTTTAACTTCTGGTATGGGCCCAAAATTATTACATTATTTTACAATAAATTATACAATAAAACAAGTTAAAACATAAAATTTATACTTAAACATAAATAGCCACTAATAAATTTAGGATAAATTATAATATCATGTTAAAAATTAAATTTAATCTTAATTTAACTTTAAAAGTTATATATATAATGTCATATCTCTAGGTAATTTGATATTTTTAAAATATAAGTGTACATCTTATTTTATTATATTTTTATAAAAATAAAAAATAAGATATATTAAAAAAGAAAAAATGTAATGTAATAATAAAAGAAGATATAAAATAAATTATATTAAAATAAAATTATTATTGAGATAAATGATAATCCAAACTGTAATTTTTTTAAATTTTATGAAAAAATATCTAAATTATTTCTAAAAATATAAAGATACTTAATTTTTTGTAAAATAAATTATTTAGCCTTGAAGATTATAAATGTGTGATATTTATGTTTTTTTTATTCGTTTTAATTAATATTTTTAAAAATTTATTTGAATCAATAATGATTTTTTCAAAGTCTAATTGTATTAGTACATAGTTTCCTTTTTAAAGGATTATTCATGTATTATATTAAAATGGTGCAAAAATAATTAAAGGATTAAAGTATTTGATGTGTTTAATCATGAAGGATTAATTAATTAATTAATTTTTTTAAAGGATAAAAGTGTCTCCTACAATATTTTTAGAAACTAGTTTGAGTCTTTATTTATAGGTTTTAGATAGATATTGCTTATTAGTTTTCTTTTAATTAACACTTTAGAAAAATTATTCTCATTAGTTTATTGGTTGTTTTGAAAATTTAAGATAACATTTGGATTTTTTAATACCATTCTTAAAATTATTTTAAATATATAAAAATAATAAATTTTTACTAAAAACATATTTATTATATTTCATATATTTTTATATACTAAATTTTTTAAAAATAAAATATTACTATTTTTAATACTTCAAATTAGTACCAAAAATTGATGTTAACACTTTTCTATTTAAAATAATAACAGAGGATTAATTAATAATTGAAAAAGACATATTAGAAAATACAAAATAATTTTAATGCGAACAAATATATTAATTGTAGTTTGTTAAATTCATGTGGTATCATCTTAGTGACAAAAAGAGAGGGAGAATTCACCATTTATATTCAACATCAAATAATGTAAGGACACATAATGGTGTATTTATAATGAGATCTTGTGAATTAGTCTCTTAAAGATAC
Organism: Canavalia gladiata; assembly: GCA_037954105.1. Classification (NCBI taxonomy): domain Eukaryota; kingdom Viridiplantae; phylum Streptophyta; class Magnoliopsida; order Fabales; family Fabaceae; genus Canavalia; species Canavalia gladiata. Next base: position 37,249,481 of record CM075664.1, on the reverse strand, counting down.
GGATTACCTAACACTTCTTATCCATCTTGAGCTGCTACTATATATAGGTACTATGCATTAAAGTAACCAACCTTTTCAATTGGAGGGTAGGTCGTTTTGCCTCTTTAAATGTATAGGTTTGGCTAATTGCTTATGCCTACATTATCATGTGATAGAATCATTGAGAGAAGTCGTGGTGCTTTGAAGAGATTAGGACCAAACTTTTTTTAAATTTTTTTTATCTCTCTATATTTACAATTATATAATTTATTATAAATTTTGGATGTAGAAGTGATCGATCTTATACAAGATTCAGATTCTGTTAATAAATTGTTTTGAATCCGGTAAAGATAAGAAAAATGATTGTGATGGTAAGGAACTAAATTGCAACAGAATGTAGAAAAATTAAAACAAGTTAATTTTGAAAGAAAATGAAGATAAAATTATCATTAATTTTATTTTAAATTAAAAAATTAAAATTATTTTTATTTTAAATAAATAATAAAAATAATATACTAAATTAAAATTGAGTCGAGAGTGCATAAATAATGATGGAAATTTAATTTTACAATATTCTTAATATATTTATTTTATGATAATTATTTTAAATTAATTTATATAAATCAATGATAATTTTAAAATTATTTATTTTACTTTTTTAATAAAAATATAAATACATAATTCATTTTTTAATAGATAAATAAATAAATAATTAAACAAATAAATAATTAGATAAATAAAAAATTAATAAATAAAAAATTTATTTAATTAAAAATAAATAAATAAATATATATATATATATATAATAATTTAAATATGGTCTAAGCCTTTTTCTAAAGAAACAGTTGTTTTCATATTCATAAAATTTGAATAACAATAGTAATAAAAAAGATGAAATTAATAAAATAATAATAATACTAATAATAATAATAATAATAATAATAATAATAATAAAAAAGTTCAGTATCAAAATAAATAAATTAAAAGGTATTGTAAGAATATTTATAAATTAAATAAATAATAAATAAATAGAAAGATAAATCTAATATTCCAATATTTTCAATTTTATTTTATTAAATTTTTCAAAATTTTGATTTTTAATTTTCATTCGGTATATAAAAATAAAATTAAAAATAAAAATAAAATAAAATAAGAATTTAATATTTAATTAAAGGAAATAATAATTATATTAATGATGATATTATTAATAATAATAGTAATAATAATATCAATAAAAATAATGATGAATGGATAGATCAAATTAAATTGAAAGTTATAAAAAATATTTTTACAATAAAAAATAAAAATAATAGATAAAATATGCAAATAGGAATTTCTATTAAATTTTATATTTTTATCTAAATTTTTAATATTTTGATTTATTGTGATTTATTTTATTAATAAATATAAAAATAATAATTCAATTAAAATAAAATATAACAAGTGAAAATCAATAAAAGTTTAAAATTTCATTAATGACAATAAAAAAATAAAAAATAAATCAAAATAAATAAACTATGGTAAAGATAAATAAAAATTTAAAATTAAATTAACATTAATAACAATAATAAAAAATTACATCAAAATAAAATATAACAAAGATAAATAAAAATTTAAAATTATATTAAAATTAAAATTAATAATAAGAAAATAAGTTAAAATAAATAAAATAAAATAAAGATAAATAAATAGTTAAAATTAAATTAGAGATTAAAATTAAAGATTACATAGTATAAATAAATAAAATAATTTTTTAAAATTGAAAAATTAAGAAAATATTTACATGATAGAGAAGTAATATGATAAATAAATTTAATGTTTCAATTTTTATTTTTTATCTAAATTTTAAAATTTTAATTTGTGTTATTTATAGAATATTTAAATAATAACAAAAAAATAAAATAAAGTAACATATAAAAAATAAAAGTAAATAAATAAATAAAATATCTTACAAACAATAATAATAATAACAAAAATAATAAAGTATAAATAAATAAAATAAATTAATTTAAAAATGTATTTTTTATTATTTTTTAACTAAAAAAAAGTAAAATATAATATACAAATTTAATATTTATAATTGCTCCCTCTTTACTTGTTTATTATTAAACAATATTAAAAATATTAATTTTTTATATTTTTATAATAGAAAATAGTAAAAAAATAACTCTAATTTTAGGTATCAAAATAGAAAATTAAGGTTAAACGTATGCAAGATATATTTCTTTTTGTTTTAAAGAAAAAAATAATAATTATCTTTTAAAATGAAATTTTACAAGTTAAATGTATATGAATAAATAAAATAAAATTTTTCATATTTAACAAACAAATAAACTATTTTATGAATCAATTGAATATAGTCTTAAAAGTGTAAAAAATAAGAATAAAGAAGTAAATTAACTGGATGTAAGTTATTTAGGCTAAAAAAAAAAGTAAAGAAACAATATAGATCAACTAGATATGAGTTAAATAGGAACAACAAATTTAAAGTAACATAGACCAACTGGATATGGATTATGTAAGATGCAAAAACATAAAGAAATCACAAATATACTAGATATGGGTCAGACAAATGAAAGAAAGCAGAATCACAATGAAAAACAATATAAATATGTGTCAAACAGGAACACAAAAAATTTAAAACAACATAGGCCAACTAGATATGAGTCATACAATCATGAAAAAAAAATTAGACCAACTAGATATGGGTCATACAAGCATGAAAAATTAAAGATAATGCAGATCAACTAGATATAGATCATGCAATAGTGAAAAATAAAGAAAGTAAAGATCATACAAACTGACTAGATGAGTCATGTAAATGCAAAAAGTAAAGACAATGCAGACCAATTAGATATGGGTCAAACAAATACAAACAAGAAAGATGATGCAAACCAACTTGATTTGGGTCAGATTGATGCAGGAAATTAAAGATAATGCAGACTAACTAGATGTGGATCATGTAGATGTGAAAAGTAAAGATAATGCATATCAACTATTTTATGATAACTAATTAAATAAAGAAATTTATAAAACCAACCAAATATAAATCATTGAATTTTAAAAAATAAAATTTTGCCAAAAGAAAAATGCCTTTGTAAATTGATTGGAGATGACTTTTGTATAAAGAACTTAATCAACTCATCCGAAAAAGAGGGTTAGACCAATTAGGCTATTTATTCATAATATTATCTTTTATCATACTATTGAACTGGTTTCATGATCTTCAAGCTTTATTCACTCCCAATTCCTTTCCTCAATCCCATAATTTTCAACTTTATAAGTTACACTGACATATTTTGTCTTGTTAAAAAATGAAAGCCCCTAAATTGAACACCTAAGAGGTTATTATCAATATTTACAAACCATAAAATTAACCTTAAATATTTTATTTAAGACGATTAATTAAGTAGTTTGCATCAACGAAAGAATAAAATGGTATTTGATTAGAAGGTAAACAATGATGAAGACAACAACAAAATATTTTGGATTTTATTAGTGTATGTTCAACTCTACATGAGATATTAACGAGGATGACTATAGGAATACAAAATAGTAAATAAAGATGGAAGAGAAATAAACAAAAAGAGTTCTTTATGAAAAATTGCTCCAACATTAATCCTTTGACCCTTAATCAATTGATTCCATATTGATTCTTTCTAAATGTGCATTGTTGTTTCTGATGTCATTTCTTTCATTGAACTTATATTCCACATGTCAAGTTTTTAAATCCAATTTTTATCGATAGAGAAAGACAAAAATTTTCCCCGATATAGGTTTTGATGCAACATCATCTGTTAACATTTCAGTTACCTTAATTTTTGCATAAGCTTCCCTTTCGAGTTTTCAACTTTGCTGGTATTTTCATTACTCTAACTTTTACTTAGATCGTCCTTTCAGGTTTTCAATCCAATGAGCCTTCTTATTCTTCTTCTTCTTCTTCAACTTTGATTTTTTGATTTTTTTAACCTTATTTTTTTTACTTAGGTTACCCTTTTGGGTTTTCAACTTAACAAGTTTTTTTTTCATTCAAGCACAAAACCCTTGACAACATCAACATTTATCGACCTTGATAGTTCCTATCCATCCATGTCTTGCAAGATTAGAGCTCTGCTAGAGAATGCTTCTTTAACAATGTAAAGGCCTTCATAATTAGGTGTCCATTTTCCACGAGCATCCTCTTGATTTGTCAAGATCTTCTTAAACACCAAATTTCTGCCTCAAACTCCATTAGGCGAACCTTCTTGTTAAAGGCTCTAGACATTCTACCTTGATACAATTGCTCATGACAAATAGATGTTAATCTTTTTTCCTTAATCGTGTTTAGCTATTCATACTTGACCTTTACCCATTCAAAATCTTCCAACTCTGCTTCTATTAAGACTTTTAAAGAGGAAATTTCAACATCTATTGGAGAAACAACTTCCATCCTATACACCAAAGAGAAAGGTATTACCTTTGTGCTTGATCATAGATTGGTACAATAAGCACACAGAGCACAAGGAAATATTTCATGTAAATCTTTATAATTCACCACCATCTTGACGATAATCTTCTTGATGTTCTTATACTTCAACTGCACCATTCATTCGTGGTAGATAAGGAGTTGAGTTATGGTGCTTAATCTTGAAATGATTACAGAGTTTTTGAACTTTTGAGAAACCTAATAAACACCTTCTCAGTAATGTTGGCATATGAACATGCTTCAACCCATTTGGTAAAGTTGTCTTTTTTCATCAATATGAAACGATGCCTATTTAAACTTTTAGACTGATTGACCCTATAACATCTATTCCCATATTGAGAATGACCAAGGAGACACTAAGTTGTGCAAAGGAAATGGAGTTGCATTGATTTTGTTAGTATATACTTGACACTTGTGGCACTTACGAACATAATCTATGCAATCGACTTCTATGGTAGACCAATAGTATCTATTTTTCATAATTTTACGTGTCATCATATGACCATTAACATAAGTCCTATATATTCCTTCACGAATATTGTTCGTGATCAAGCAAGCTTCTCGAGCATCTACACATCTCAAAAGAGGCCATCGTGACTTCTTTTATATACAATCTCTTCACCTATAAAAAATGCCATAGACAAAAGACAAATGGTTTTCCTGACAGCCTCAATTTCCCCAGCTAACAATTCTCTCTCTAGAATATACTTTTTAATATCGAAATACCAAGGTTTCCTATTGACTTCCTCTTCAACATTAGCACAATATATCGACTCATTTTTCATCTTGACTTGGATGGGTTGAATATCAATATGAGACCCAACCTAGTCATCGTTGCAATGTGGCCAAGGCTTTTGCAAATTGATTCTTATCTTAAGTCGTGTGTGAAAAGGTTACTTTTTCAAATTACCAATCAATTGAGTCAAATACTTCTTATATGGGATTAGTTTAGAATCTTTGGTTTGCCAATCTTTATTTATTTGGTAAATTATAAGAGCTGCATCTTCAAAAAGCTTCAATTGCTTCACTCCCAACTTAATTGCTACTAACAAACCATTTACACAAGCTTCATATTCGGCAATATTATTGGTGCATTCAAAGTTCAACTTGATTACTATAGTATATTTCTTTCTAATTGGTGAGATGACTACTGATCTTATTCCACTTTCATAGATGTTAACATTTTCGTCAAAATACATTCTCCACTCATCATCTTTAGCCTCATCTTCTTCCACCATCAATATATCTTCATTTGGAATTTCTAACAAGAGATGTTGCTCCTCATTGAAAGGGTTTTCAGCTAGATGATCTATGCTTGCACTTCCTTTGATTGACTTGCGGGTTATGTACTTGTTGTTAAATTTTGATAACATAACCTTCCAGTTTGAAACTATTAAAGATACATGAGGGGTTTTGAACACATACTTTAGCGGATCTATTCGAGAAATCATCTAAGTAATGCAATACAACATATATTGTCGCAGTTTGCACCAAAGCACAAAATATCTTATCAATAGTCATGCATCGAGACTCACAATCGTTAAACTTCTTACTCAAGTAATAAATTGTTTGATCTTTCTTCCCAAACTCATCGTGTTGTTCAAGCATTTTTCCCATTGATGGTGGCAAGACTATCAAATATAGAATCAATGGTCGTCCTAGCATTAGAGGTATCAAGATAGAAGGATTCAATAAGTAGGTTTTTATCTTATCAAATGTTTTTTGACATGTTTCATTCCACTTAACTAGTTGGTTCTTTTTAGCAAATAAAGGCTCACAAATTCTAGTCATGTTAGCAATGAACCTAGTAATGTAATTGAGTCTTCCTAGAAAGCTTCTCACTTCTCACTCTATCTTTGAAGCAGACATGTCTCGTATTGTCTTTACTTTGTCAGGATCCACCCTTATCCATTGTTTGCTAACAATAAAGCCTAGCAATTTTTCTAATGATGCGCCAAAAACATAATTGCTAGAATTCAACCTTAACTTGTAATTTCACATCCTTTCGAAAAGTTTACATAGAACTTCCACGTGACTTTCTCCTTATTTAGATTTAGCAACCATATCATCCACATATACCTCAATTTTCTTGTGAATCATATCATGGAACAATTCAACCATTTCACATTGATAGGTGACTTCAGCATTTTTCAGCCCAAATGACATCACCTTGTAATAAAATGTTTCCTACGAAGTTATGAAAGTGGTCTTTTATCTATCCTTGACATCTATGAGAATTGGTTATAACTTGAATACCCATCCATGAATGAATACATGTGATTCCTAGCATTGTTGTCAACTAGGACATCAACGTGGGGGAACGGAAAATCATCTTCTAGGCTTGCTTTGTTTAGGTCTCTATAGTCCACACACATTCTAACATTTTCATCCTTCTTGAGTACTGACATAATATCAGCCACCTATTTTGAATGTCTTGATACTTCTATAAATCTAGTCTCCAATTATTTGGTCATCTCTTTTTTAATCTTCAGAGACATATATGGGTGCATTCTTCTTAACTTTTTCTACCTGGGTTCAATGTTGGGGTATAACGGTATTTTATGCGAGACTATCTCCATATCTAACCTTGGCATGTCATGGTAAGACCAGACGATCATATTAAGATACTCTTTGAATAATGCTATCATTTCTGCTCACTCAAGATTATTCACCACTTTTAATTCTTTCTTTTCCTCTTTAGACCCTATATTTGTCATCTCTACCTCATCATCATTTATTTTGAATTTTTTCTCAGTTTGTTCAAGCAATCTTGTGAGCACTTTAATAGCCTCCTTATCATTAGCAAATTTAGAGTCATCTTTATCGAAAGTCGCAGGGAAATCAATTGACAAGTTTTCAAACTTTTTTTTATAAAATAAAATTTGTGACCTCTTGGTCCTTGGAAAGTAATTGGTGTATGGTTGAAAATGCAGAGTGAGAAAATATATGAAAAATAAAATAAGAAAAAGGTTGATATCAAGAAGACAAAAGCATAATTAATACTATTTGAAGAAACGATGAAGATATATAAAAGAACATGAAATTTTTTTTGAAATTTTATGTAGATTCATTTAATTACTTGGCTCAAGTAAAATAACAAAGTTTTTTAAGTATGAATGATGAAACCATTGTCCAAAATAATACAACAGTAATAAATTACTTTGGAACAACTACATTTGGTATTGGTTTAACTTCTCAATTTCTCAATGGTGCTTCCTTAGTAATAAGACAGATTGCCTTGAACTCTTTCTCTTCTTCACTATTAAGGCTATTGATGATAAGATGATATGGAGGATGAACAATCTTTTCTGCCATGACTACCTCAACAAGTGTAGGAATGGTTTCTTCTAAGTGACGGAATGCTTGTGTTTTGTTCTTCTTATGTCATTTTACTAAATCCATAGTTGAAAACTCTTCTTCTAGTGATGGCTCATAACCTAAGCCAAATTTGCTTAACTTTTTTGGGACATCCACAAACACTTTTCTGCCTTAGAACTTCAATTTCAAACCCTTTACTTCTTTATATCCATTTCTAGCCATGATTCGCACGATAACTTGGTTCATAATAAGCATAAGTGTTTTTACTTCTCTAGGGCTTGGTTTGACCATTTCAAAGATATGCCACAAATTTCCTTCAATATGCTCTTATTTGTCCATATGTGGTACTAAAACAAGTTTCAAGACCATGATTTCTTCCTCTCCATGAACTGTGATTATTGCTCCACCTTCAATAAATTTGACCCTCTGATGCAAGGTAAATGGAACAACGTCAGTCGTATGAATCCAAGATCGACTTAATAACATAGTATATGTCAGCCCGATCTCCATGACCTAGAACAACACTTGAAAAATACTTGGACCAATCTTTAATGGTAGAATCACTTCTCCTAAAATGTCTCTATGGGTCCTATCAAAAGCTTTCAAAATCGTCACTTGAGGCATCAAATTATTCATGCTTAGGTGTAATTGAGAAAAGGTTGTCTTGAGTAGAACATTCAAGGCTAATCCTCCGTCAATTAAAACTTTTGCCATAATTAAACCTTTGCACTTCAAAGTTATGTGTAGAGCATGAGGTTTTTTTCTCAAACTTAGGAACAAGTTTCTCATCAGATAAAATGATCATATTCATATACTTCACATGATCTACCATGCTAATCACATTTTGAGGAGTAACGTCAGGCTTGATATATGCATCATTCAACATTTTTAGGATTGCATCTTATGCGACTCTGACGTTAATATAAGTGATAACAAGAAGATTCTAGCATGTGTCTTCTTTAGTTGTTCCATCACACCATACATACTTTTCTTCAAAATCCTCATGAACTTATCCTTCTTATTGTCTTTGTCTTTGTTCTCAACCTCCTCTACTATTGATTCTTTATTCTTATTTTTCTCGCCTTTCTCACAACCATAGAATCTTCCATTTCTTGTGATTCCATTCACACCTGATTCACTGGTCACAATCTCTCTTACTTTTTGTAGATTGGATCAATGTATCGAATTGCTCCTAATTATTTCAACTTTGATCTCATAACTCCATAGAATTAGATGTGTGTATTCATAAGCAAATACAACTAGATTCTTCACATTTATGACCACCTTTCCAAGAGTAGGTGGTTGGGTTGAAATTGGAATTCTCAATACAAAACATTTAATAACATTAACTTCTTGTAGAAAATCAATTTTCTGCTTAGCTTTTATAACTTCATTATGAGAAACCCTTGGACTCAGACCTTGAAGTCCAAACAGTTCTCAATGTCATGTCCATTCGTTCCAAAATGGTAGTCACAATTTGATTCTTCGTCATACTTTTCTTCTTCCTTTATGGTTTCTGTTGGTGCTGTTACATCATAACTAGCTCTTTTCAATCCATCAAACAACTCCTTCATAAGGGTCTTCAGTTTCAAAACCTTTTTGATCAACAACCCTTCCTTCTTAATGACATTTACAGAACTTCTTTCATGATTTGTGATAGGATTGTTAATGATCTTATACCTTTTATCATCTTAGATGTCTAATCTTCCACATGCCATCAACTTCCTAACTGCAATCTTAAATCCTTCATAGTCCTCGATTGAATGTCCAACAACCCCATGTGATACCTATATGATAAATTGGGATTATACCATGCTGGGAATGGTGGTTGCATTGGATGCACTGGTATTTTTGAAATGTGGTGAACATCAAACAAACATTGGAACAAGTAAGCATTAAATACAGCCAATCTAACAAAAAATGGTAAGTTTTTTAGGCAAAGTTGTCCTTGGTTTTGAAAATTTGGTCTAGGAGGATAATTTGGGCCAATTTGTAGGTACATGGGACGGTAGTTAGTGTAAACAAGACGGGCATGGTTGTGGTGATGGTATGTTATTATATGGACAAGAATGTTGTTTGGGCTTTGAATTTTTTGGTAAGGTAGATTTGGAAACGTAGGTGTTTGGATGAAAGGATGTCGATTAGGATTGAAAGGTGGCACTTGGTATCTAGTGGTTGATGATGGGTATCACTGCATGAAATTTTGGCTTTTATAAACTTGGTTCACTTTAGATTCTTTCTTCTTCATTAGCAAGATTTTCTTTGATTGACTACCCTTTACATGCTTCATTGGTAATTTTCCAGCCTTTACCAAAATCTTAATCCTTTGTCCACGGTTATCAAGTCAAAGAAATCTCTATAACTTGTGTTGGCCATTGGTCCAATGTATGGTGCTTCCAAAGTCCCTAAAAAATAAGAGCATGTCTCTGACAAGGTCAATAATAATTGTACTTAAGTTGCGAGCATCCTCCATCTTTGAGTGTACTGCTTGAAAATGTCATCATTTATTTTTTGCAAAACCCCCAATTGCTCTTGTGTTGAAGCAATATCAAGATTTTAAATGATACTGGTTCATGAATAAGTTTGCCAAGTCCTTCTAGCAAGTGATCTTAGAATTATCTAATTGGATGTACCATTCCAAAGCAAGTCTAGTCAAGCTTTCGTGGAAAAATCTTACCAAAAATCTCTTATCTTTAGACCAAACAATCATCTTGGTGCAATATGTTTTTAAGTGAAATTGAGGGTTACCACTACCATTATACTTGTTAAAGTTTGAGACTTTAAAAAATTTAGGAACAACAACTTCCATGGTTGGGCATAGTTTTTCCACTTTTAAGGACCCATATGCACTAGGACCTTGGATGGCCCTAATTTTTTCTTCCTTCATCCATACCTCTTTCATCTTATCATGCAATGTTAGGATATAAGCAGCCCGTGTAGATTTTCCATGTGTTAATATGTGAGGTCCTTCCCATGTTGGCTCAGCATTGCCATAAATTTGAGTATTAGAATTTTCCACGATTGGTATCCTTCTCCAACCAGGATCTCAATTGGTATTATTTGGCTAAATGTCCATTGGGGATTAATTTTTCCTCCGATTGCACTAGATACTCCTTAAATAGCTCTCAAGAATAACAGAATTGTTGTTGAAGTAATGAAGGATGCTAAAGGTGGCACTGTCATTGAAGAACTAAGAGACAACATAGTTGAAAAAGATGGTATTGTCATTGCAATGGTAGAAAATGAAATTATCACGATAGGGGAGGTTATTAAATTTTAAGGATTGGAGGTGACTAGGGAAAACTCCACATATAGCTGACCACTTGGTGGAATCCTATTGAGCATATTTATGACTTTATTCATTCTTAATAACATTTCTTTCATTCTCATTTGAACTTCTCACATTTCATTCATTTTTCTCTCACTAAATCAACTTCCATACCTAGATTCCTTTCTAATTGGTTCTCTTCTGCCATTCTGATTTAGGATATAACATTGTGAATTTAGCATAATTGATACTTTTCTTTCTAGGTGAATGGTGATTATAGATCTTGTGAGAAACAATAAAAAATATTACTTTGACTTAATTAAAAAATATTTATTATGATTTTGTGAGAAAATTATTGGTAACAATTGTTGAGAACTTGCTGATGAGTATCTTTGGTTTTGCAAACTCGAATAACAGTGGGTAACAAAATGACATCTTCATTTCAAAATTAAAAGCAAAATACAAGAAAGTTTCTTTTGCAAATACATTAATCATTCATTTCTTATCTAAGGTTTAATCATTCTTTTCATACACCACACCAAATTTTTACAATACTCAATGAAATCAAGAATTTCTTGCGGAGTAGATAGAGGACTAGTAATTGCATCAGTCAACTTCAAAGTTATGACATCCCTTCAATCGCTTCATTAGATATCCACACCAAATTTGAAAATCAAGCAATATAATGTACAATATTTCTCTTACAATTGTATATCTCACCATCCATTCTCCTATTTGGTCCAACAAATGTTGTATATCTTCTTTTTTTTTCTTTCAAGAATACTTGATACTTTGTTTTCACATGCTCTACCTCTTCACTCTCCTTATTGATTTTCTCTTCACAATCAATCACCATCTTCTTCATTTCCTCCTTGAAACTTTCTAATTTCCTCACTACTTTCCTTTGACCTACTTCAGAATTTGCCAATTCCATTTTAAGCTTATGATTCTCCCCTTGAGCTTGATCTCTCTCTCACTCACTCTCTCTTACCTTCTACGTTTCAAAGCCGTGTAAGTTGCTTTTAAACAGTGCTTGGTAAAATCTCTGTATCCTTGCTTAGTGCTCACTTTCTTGTTAGGTTTCTCTAAATATTTATCTTTTTTGGCACTTTTTCGTTGCAAAGCCTTGAGTGTCTTGCACACTTCTTTCAATTCCATCTCCAGCTTTTTCTTCTTTTCTTCTATCTTTGTTAACTTTATTTTCACTCCTTGCAACTTTTCCTTAATCATAGAAGTTCCTTCTTTATCCTTAGAGACCACCATTAGTGTTTCTTCATCTAGAGGAATGGTGGATTAAAATGACATTTTAACTTTCGAAGCTCTATTTTTGACCTATACTCGGTAACCTTCTTCAATCTTATAACTTCTTCATCTTAGCTCCTTGCTTCTTTAGATGATCCTATCCTATGTCTGTCTTACTTGTCCTAATTGTTCAGTTTAAGTCTGATCCATGGTATAAAGAACAAATGGTACCAAGTTATCATTGCTTAAGGATTCCTTCATAGGATAAGCAAGTTGTCTAAGGGATGGTAGAAGGTTGTAATTAATACATCCTTTAGTTCCCATGAGTGGAACGTTAGAAAAGCTTCCACATTGACAGATCATTTCTTTTTATTTCCTCCCACTAAGGATAACATCACATAGTCTTCTCAGTATGATTTACTAGTAGTTGACGCTATTGTAGACCATCTTAGGCTTCAATTGCAATTGACGCAACTCAACAAAGGGATTTGCACTTTTAGTGCCTTTAACACACATGTGTAGTAAACCAAATATACAACATAAAAAGATAACATAGAATCCTCTTTCCCTTTTTCCTATAGAAAAAACTCAGCGTATAATATACATCTGTAAGGATTACTGGCACAAGATTCTCTCCTCTAAATTTATAAGACATAAAAACATCAATGGCTGCCAAACCCATAAACTGATCACTGCTAGGGAACAGAACTACTCAGTAGATCACTAAAGCCAATACATTCATGAATCCTTCCCAATTTTTTTATCTCAGCCAGCAAATGGGCTTGCTCGTCTAAATACTTCCTTGGAAACCCTTCAACTGAACCTTTGGTCTTCTTGCTCACCAAATTCTTCATTTGGACTTTGAGTACTTTAGTAATGGATTGTGGAGAAAGGTAATGACCTAGAAAATTGTACGGTGGCTCATTCTTCAAAGACGGACCTATGATGATCTCAAACTCCTATAAAATGGGCGTTAGCTGAAAGTCCCAAAATGTGAAACATGTCAAAAGCAAATCATATTATTGGGCAAGTGCGGTAATTTCTTCTACTTGCCATCCATTTCAAGAAGATCTAGGATATTTTCATATTTTTTGGAAAACGTCATCCATTGTATCTTGTTCATTTTCCGATTAAGATCTATTAGACTTCCAACGTTAGGCTTGTTGACACTAAACTGCAGAGCTTTCTTCATCACCAACAAAAATCTCCTCTCATACTATGGTTCCATTTTCTTTTTACCAAAGATACTCATAATAAGTTTCAACACCATTTTTTGAAAAACTCCATCTAAAGTGAAAGTAAATGAATGAAATGAGTAAAAAAAACATATGCATGATATTAATGCATGACTTAAGATAACTATATACATGGACCTCTTATTTTTACTTCTTCTCTATTTATGCTATGAATATGTATGAAAAAAATACAAAAATAAATAAATAAAAATGAATCATCCTATATTTTATTCATTTTCTTTTTTTTTTTCATTCTTTACTTTCTACCAATTTTTTCTCTCTATCATTTTTATTTTTTTACAATTAAAATATATGATTGCTTCTAAAATTTTATGTTATTAAATACAAGGTAGAGAAAAGGCAGGAAGTATGTTCCTTTTTGTCCCACATAGGTTTACCTGAATATGGAAGATTACTACTTAAAGGTCTATGGATTTTCTAATTAGCGATATTCCCATATGTAATGATTTATTCTAAAGGTCTTTAGCTTCTAGAGGTAAATCCCATTTAGGAATGTTGACCATGACAATATGTGAACTATTAGCTGTGGAACATTCACAAAGTAGGTTATACTCTAGATGAGATTCTCATAATAACCTAATAGGATGCACATCCAAAATGACTATCACTACTAAACCTCTTATCTAACCTAAGTTGTATCCAGTCTAGGTTTAGGGCCCCACTCAAAGTGTATAATAAGTGAAAGTGTAGTGTGTGAAACAAGCATACAAATCTGTAAGGATTTAACCTAAAAACTATCCTAAACCTGCAATAATAAACAGAACAAAGAATATTATAATATATTGTTCATCTATCCTAAGGTTGAAATAAGGAAATAAGTAATAGAAGAAACAAATATACTTACAAACTTATACATTATAAAATTATTAATAGAAATAAAAAATTAAAAGGAATAGAACAAATAAATAAAATTTATTACATAATTCTCACAATTGAATATAATAGGCTTGGTTCTCTGATCATTCTTAGTAGAGTCATCGATTGTAATGATCTAGATCGCAATAAAAAGTGGATAAATTAAAATGAGGTTAATTTGAAAGAAAATGAAGATGGATCTGCCACTAATTTTTGTTTTAAATTAGAAAAAATTAGAAATATTTTATTTTAAGCAAATGATAAAAATGGTCTACGAAACTAGGATTGGTTTAAAAGTCAATTTATACACAGGGAACAACGGAAATTTAATCCACAGCTGACACATCCACCTTAAAATGGTTACCTTAAATCAATTTGTGCAAATCAGTAATAATTGTAAAATTATTTATTTTACTCCTTTAATAAAAATATAAATAAAATAATTTATTTTAAAATGAATGAATAAATAATAAAATAAATAAATAATTTATTTATTTAATTAAAAATTAAATTAAAATAAAAGTAAATGTTATAAAAATTAATTTGACGATATATCCTCCAATATAATAAGAACTTAAAATTACATAATTCCCTTTTTCTTGACTGATGTTCTACCAGAAACTTCTCTTTTTATTTGTGCTGAATCTCTTTTTCTGATTATGATTGTAAAGAAAATTTAATAATATTTAATGTTTTTAATTCTTTTATTAATAATTTTTTTATTTTATTTTTTTTATTCTCTCATCTTTTAAGTTTTTTTTATTTATTGTTTTTTTTAAAGAATTTTTTTATGTTAGATCTATTTTTTTTTGCTTTTTTATTTTTATTTTTATTCTTAAACATTAAAAAAATATTTTTTTATGATTATTGTGATTTTAAAAAAATATAAATTTTTATAATACTCAAAGATCTTTAACATACTTTAATTATCTTAAACAAGTATTTAACTTATATCTCAAATTATTTTGTAATTGTTTCATGAGATAAATTTTAGAAAAGTAGTTAATTTTTTTGGATTCTATTTAGGGCCGTTACGATTTACTTTGGATTGATTTTATGATAAAAGAAATTATTTAATCAAATTATAGAAAAAACTTGTAGTTTAGTTTAAGAATGATATCAAAATTGAACCAAAGTAATATAATATTTTGTGGTTTATTGAATTGTATCAATATTTTATTATTTGAACTGAATTGTTATTTCAGGTCAAATAAAAATAAATATGAAAAATAAACTTGTTAAGAGTTTTAAATTTCGTTATAAATCACAACTTAATTCAAATTACAAAGAAAAATTCCGAATAATCTCAAGTATTTTTTTAAAAGATACAACTATATTAAATAATACATTTTATGTTAACATTATATAATAATAAAATAAAAAAATCAATACAAATTTAATATATTTGTAATTTAATTTGGTTTAATTTTGATTTTGAATAAAAAAAGTTAAAAACTAAATCAAACTGCATAAAAAACAATTTTTCTGATATAAGGTTTGTTCATTTTTTTAATATTAGTTTAAAGATTTAACACAATTTAGATATATTAATTTAGAGATTTAACACAATTTAGATCGGTTGAACTCCTACTTTTATAAGCATGCTTAGGAAAATTCCATCATTTTTTTTTTCTTTTGATCAGAATTTTTTTTATCTATATATAAAAATATTTTCTTTTACTCCTTCAAAAATTTCATCCTAATTCCACTAGTGATTGAGAGTGGTTCTTACAGTTAATACGAGAGCATGTAACAATTCTATATATGTGTAAAATAATGTTTAACGGAAACTGAGAAAAGGTGAATGCAAATTAATACACCAACAATGGTATGATTTAGACCTTTTTCCATTTTTTATATAATGGTTAAATTTTTTAAATAAAATTTTATAATTTTGGTTCAGATATATCCAAATATAAATTCCCATTCATGTGTTTGGTAAACTTTTCTGTTAATGCAGAGAAATTTTGTTACTTAACCAATGATCACAGTTATTTCAAACGCAAAAAAACAAAAGGAGCAGCAAACCCCTAAACGCCACCATATATGTTCCCACCCTATTCCATCATAAAAGATGTGATGCCATTGGTAAGTCATATATGCCATTACCTTTATAAACAACTTTATATTCTTACATTTTATTTTAAGTTCTATAAATTGATAAAGATAAGAGAAATAAAAAAATAGATATAATATATAATATAATAAAATATATTTATATATTAATATTATAGTATATATGATGATAATTTTTCTTGTATAAACCAATATTTAAAATATTTGATGATTTCAATTTCAAATAAATAACGTTATAGTTTGACTTACAATTACATCTTTCGGTAGTAATTAATGTTTCATCATAAGAATAATATTCTTTTTTATTTGAATCAAAGTAATTTTAAATTATTAGATTATATATATATAATTAAAAAATAATTTAAAATATTATAAAATTTTAATTGAATATTTTTATATTAAATAAAATAAATTTTAGATAATATTTATTTAAAAAAATTAAAATTTATCTATTATGCCTTATTATTTTTGAATTATTTTTTTATAATTATTCTAATTCAATTTTTAATAATTTTTTATTTTTAATTTAATAACTTCTAAAATTTTAAAATTTTTTATCAAACACACTCACGTATCATTAGATTAATAAAGGATTGATTCATGAAAAAAAAACATGATTTTAACATAAAATATATAAATGCTTAATGTAGCATGTTTTGTAATAATAATAATAATAATAATAATAATAATAATAATAATAATAATAATAATAATAATAATGTGATCAAACTAGAATAATCACTTAATCAACGTACTGCTTCGAGTTCTAGGCACATTGAAGGGTGTGTATGCACTTCATAATTTCACCCCTGAAATTTATTAAATTTAAATTTAAAAGATAATTTATCATCTAATAAAATTAATCAAGTTGTATTATTCAAATTCAACGACAATAAATTCTTCCCCTTTTCAGAGTCATCCACTAAATATTATATATATTCTACATATGTCTGTTTGCTAATAGAATTGCAATTTTGTTGTCATTATTAGAGTGAAATGCAATAAACCTGCTTCATCCAATGCATCTGTCAACATTAGGTTAATTAATAAGAAATCATAAAGAATTTTAATAAATAAAAATGAGGAACTAGGTTAATTAATTACTTGTCTTAATCGATGTAATATAACTTTAACAATAGATAAAAGGAAACTAAAATAATATATTAGTCTAAGATATAAATTATTTTAATTATGAGATATTGTCTATTGAGTGTCTTTTTTTTTCTAATATATATGAAAATAATATTTATTGATTCAAGAACATCTATATCATAATGATATTTTCTTTTTAAGCGGGATTATTTGTAATACACAATATTTGAATTCAAAATATTACTTATAAAGAATTAAATAGGTGCCGTTGAAAATAACTATTGGTTAGTCTATTGTGTATTTTTGAAGAATATATTTATTTAAACAACGTTATCGTTTAAATTAAATTTTTAAATAATAAGAATTAAAACTAATAATTTATATAAAATGAGAGATCAAAACTATAAAAGAAATTATGATATAAACTAAAAATTTAATTAAATCTAAAACATTATCCTTTTTATTTGGCCATCTTGTATCCCGTTCTTTGCAATTTTATCAGAAGATTTTTCACCTTAAATTTAATTTGAAAATTGAAAATAATTCCATTATTTGTTCAAGCCATCATTGAATTACAAATTCTGCACCATACTGTTAGTAAGACAAATGAAAAATCATCTTATAATTTAATTTCGTCTTCACTGCTACATGAAAATAAAATAATTTCAATTCTTTCTGGCTGTTCAATTTCCATTCTCATACATAATATTTATATCCTTAATTAAAGTTGAAAATGTGGAATGTAATGGTGAATGATGTTAATTAATAAAAAAAACTGTTAAATCAATTTTCTAATTATATAAAAAAGGTTAATTATACATATATTACTAACTCTTATTTCAACCATGTATATTTCAACCATGTATATTTCAACCATCAATTTTATTTGAATCAACTGATAAAAATTTATATAATTTAACAGAGATCTCAACCAAATTTAAAGTCTAGGTAATGCAACTCTATTAAAAAAAATTGAAAGAAAAATTTTACCATTAATAATAATTTTATCTAACTTAAATATAATTGTCTAAATATACAGTGTAGAAAAAAAAAACATATACATTGCGTGAGAACATGATAAACCAATCTGTGCACCTGGCCACTATGTTGAAAATTCAGCGTTCTAATTGACTAATTTGATGGACGATGAATATTTTCGAAATTGTTTAGTGGCTAATGGCATTATTATTTTTGTATCAAATCTTCTTAATTAACATTATTGAGTACAAATCATATCATCGCTTCCACATTATAAGCAACGGAGAACTCTTTGTTATATATAAATATATATAACCATAACTAATTAGCCTAGTGGTTCAAAATTGATCCTTCAAGAATATTATTAGGGAAAAAACAAAAATGAGAATTGCAAGTGGTTAATCTGTTATCTGAGATTCTCATGAAGACCGATCATATATATATATATATATATATATATATATATATATATGGTCTTCTTCATAAGATCAATGACTTATTTAGTTCTACCTATTAGTCTTTTTTGTTAATTAAATTTATGCATAACCGTGGAAATAAAAGTTCTTGTGAGTTGTGATCTTCTAATGGGTTAAGGTTCCATGCACATTGAATGGTTTGTATGGTGATCGCACTACACTGTAATCTAGCCTTTGTCTTTTTATGGGATAGAGAACCAAATGATTTTTTAATGCACTACATCATATTAAATGTATATATACATGTAATTAAGTAATTATCAGATTTAACATACACACGCTTACAATTGATTGGTACGTGATGTTATATCTTCTTGCAAAGTTGTTTTAATATTTATTTTTTATGGTTTGATAACATTAATCCATCCTTAGAGTTAATTTTAATGAAATAAAGGTAATTTTTTTATTAAAATAAAAAATAATGAGCTTTATAATTCTATCATAATAATTACTTTTTTGATACTATTTTTCTAGTTAATTTTTATTTTAAAGGTTGATATTAACTTGATAAAAGACTATTAAACAAAAGGATTTTAGAAAGCATCAAAATTTTTTATTTAATAATGAAGATTATTAAAAATATTTGTGAGTATATAATATGTATATAAAAAAAATCTGCCAACCATTGGGTACTAATATCCGCTCTGCGTCAAATTATCATATTTGAATATGCTTATTTTAATATATATATATATATATATATATATATATATATATATTGCTTCAAATAGAAAATAGAATTTAGATAATACAGCACTGGTAACGAGATTTTGTATTAAAATTCTTTTAATGCGGGGAGAAAGAGATATAAAGCATAAAAAAGCAAAACATAGACAATATTTGCTCAAAAAAGAAATTACAACTGTACACGCAAACCATTTGGACCTTGTTTCCTATTCAAGGAAAAATAAATAAAGAAATCTATTTTTTACTTAAATTTGAGAGAAATGAATTCAGTGGTAAGAATGATGATTTCAAAATTTATTATTTTTTATTATATTTTCTTTTTAAAGAAATGGTATATATTTTATACTTATATATACTTTATTTTATACAATATAGAGAGAAAAGAAAAAAATTTAAAATATAGTAGAAAAGAAAAATATTATATATATATATATATATATATATATATATATATATATATATATATATATATATATATATATATATATTGCGAAGATCATATTCCTAAACTGGGCTATAACCAATGATTAAAATTTTTTGTCGTTTTCCATAAAAGAAAAAGTATCTTCGTTAAGGTAGCCTTGATCAAACTAATATTTTCAAGGTCAAATTTGCCAGGAGCACTTGGAGAAAAACAAACTGAGAAAAATCAATCAAAGATTATAGAAAGATTAAGGATCCAATTCTCTAAGTAAACAGAAACGTATGTCACTAATTAAGAACTATTTGAGGTTGTCGCAAATTTTTAATTTTTGATTTTTAAATATACAGTTTAAAATAAAAATATATAACTAAAATTAAATTAAATTGGTTTTTAAGTTAATTTTAAAAAACTAATTCTTTTTTTCAGAAAGATTGATTTTAATTTTAAAATTTTAATCATATAAAATAATAAATTATTTTTTATATTATTTTTTAAAAAATATAACAAATTCTACTTTTATAATCATAGTAGTTACTATCGTTATTATAATAAAAATTATTATTTAATTATTGTTACAATCATTATTATAATAAAAATTATTATCTAATTATTATTATTATTACTTATATTTTTTTATAATTATAATAAATTTTTTTATTATTATTATCATCAATAATCAACAATAACTATCATATAGTAATAATTATTATTTTTATAATTTTTATTATTGTTTATGTTAAAGATTTTATTTATTATCATTATAATAATAATAATAATAATTATTATTATTATTATTATTATTATTTATTTTATATTTTTTATTACAATTTAAGCCACGACTATTATTGTTATTTTTATTTTATGTTATCCTCAATACCATCCATCAATTAAATAAGTTTAAATTTAAAAATAAAAAATAATATTCAGTTTACATTTAAAATTTGGTCTTAAAATTTTAAGGCTAAAATTTAAAAAAAAAAACTAAAAATTAAAAACTATAACATTAAAAATAAATATTAAATTTTTAAATATTCAAAATCTCTCCCTCTTTCGTAGACTAAAATTTTCAGTCTAAATTAGCCACGCATGTGAATGAACATGTGATTGATTAAAGTAGGAAATTAGTCCACTAATTAACTAATTATATTCTTCAAATTACAGTTTTGAAGATAGAAGACACCAGTTCATTAACTGTCTGAGTTAATCACAACAATGTTAAGTTATTGGTGAGGCTATTATCATAATTACGTTTAAGAAATTTGATAATACAGTTGATTGACGAGAACCACATCATTCACTTACGGAAACCATAATTCCAATTAAAGATGTATACATAATTGGATTTCTTAGTTGTACAACTGATTTGTTAATAAGAGGAAGAAAGAAAATTATTTTCAAACTAATTAAGGAGCACTAAAAACAAAACTTAATCATTGCTTAAATAAACTAGCAAATAAAATCTTCAGAATCTACTTATAAACCATTATATTCTACTTCTGTATTTGATTTAGCTCGTGAAGAGAGATTGAATTATTTTGGATACTGTTTATAGAAAACGAGCGTTCCAATGCATGATCTCTTAGGGCAATGATCAGTAATTTTATTTTATTTTTTTATGAAGCAATTATAGTAAGATTTTCCCACACGTAATTCATATTTTAATTGATTAATTATTTTAGGTGACCGTCAGAATAATGATTAGTTGTAGGGATATACATGCTAATTTAAATTTATGCTATTGTACGGGAAGCATCGGTTGCATTATATTTATAAATATGAGTAACTTAAGTGCTGGAATATATATTACACGTTTTAAATTTAAATAAATTTATAAATAAAAATAAATTAAAAATATAATCTTTTTCATAGTGAAAATAAATATTTTGTTATATCATAGGATAAAAGGTACTATACCTTTCTAAATTATTATGCTGGTTAGATTTTTCATCCTTGTATACTAAATTAAGCACAACATATTCTAATTTAATTTAATTAATATAATATTTTTTATCCAATTCTACAATTGTGTTTATTATAATATTTTATGTACAATAATAAAATTTGAATATAAAATTTCAGATAAATTATTCCAACCCTTCACCACTATATAAATCTTAATAGTTTATGTTTAATATTAATTATTACACATATCATTCATATGTCATTTTGATTTAAAAAAAAAAAAAACATTTCCAAAAGATAAGAACATCCTTTTATCAAGAATAAAAATTATGAGTCCTCTGAAGCTCCTCATTCTTCAACCGAAGGATTTCCCTATTACAAGTAATGTCTGCTCTCTTAGTAGAATATATCAACACAATGATATCCTGCTTGAGTTTTTTCTTCTTCATCTTTGAAATAAGACATATTCATGTTGTTGATCTCTGCAACATATATACAATTCATAAGTTAATTAGATGCCAGAGGCAATCAATGAGTCTAGGTATTGGAGATAGAAAAAGAAAATGATTTGGATTAAGGGGTATCTGTCAATGAAGGTTAAGAACGTGGTGGGAAAAATGGTCAACATTGTGTAATATCTCTAAGGATCCTAATTATTATTGATTCCAATAATTTAATATATTTTATTTTTTTATATTATATCATATTTTTCATCCTATTTCATGTATTTTTATATTACAACAACGTTTTTCCTATCTTTAATGTCCCCGATCGATTTTTACCCTCATCATGTCTCCAATTAGAAGCATTCAATAAGGACAATCTTGTCATGGGGTCCAAATATTTATAGAATATTGGACAATGAAAGCTTCTCAACTTTATTTTATAAAAGAATTCCGTCACATTTTTGGAGAAAAAGTTGAATTCATACATTATTTAATTGTCTAAAATAATGCGTTGAACTCATGCGTATGCATTGTTTCTTGGCTTGAATATGTATTCCCTTACCCACTGATGGAATTAAAGCCGTTTGTGTCAGTTGCAAATTCTTTTGGCAATCTTCTTTATTGATCCTTATCTTTAATGTGATCACTAATTGCAATGTTGTCCACGGAGAAATAGTTTTCTTCTCCTTATAATTTTTTTTAGCAGAACATCTTGTGCAAACAATTACTTAAACTTAACTGTTGAATTGGATGAAAAATAAAAAGTGCTATTAGTTAAACTAAATTAGGGTGAATTGTGTTTAATTTAATATATAAGGATGGATCGGAAAGTGAAGGTAATAGTTTAGGAGGATAAACTGCTTTTTATCCTATATTATATATAAAAAAGTTAAGAAAATAAAATTTTAAAAATTGAAGATTAAAATAAAATAAATTAATAAAATTATGATATAAGACATTAAAATTTAAAATAAATTTTAAAGATTGATCAAATTTACAATAATTTCAAATTTTGATTTATCTAAATAAACAGATTTTTTTTAAAATTTTATATCAATATTTAGAATTTAAATTATACTAATATTTTTTAAAATAAAATATTTTTCACGGAAAAATATAGAATTTTATGAATACGTGAGCACCAAAAGGTATTCACGATAATTTTTTAATTAAAATTAAATGAAAAATTATTTAAAAACGAGAGGCAAGGTGGATGACATTTTCACCAAAATAATGTATATTAAAAATTATTTAGGAAAAATCTTATTTAAAAATAAATTATCAAAATGAGATTTTCTTTTACACTAATAATAGTATGGAGTACACTGAAGATGCATGTGTGTTATACATGTATATATGACATGGAGAAAAGTAATAGGAAACGTGGTTGATCTAACTTCTTTTAAAGGATGTGGGGTTCTCCCTCACTTGCACTCAGCATTAGTTTCATTTTTTTTATTCTCTTCTTCTTCTGTAGCCTCCCACATAAACATTCCATCATCCACCAACCCTACCATTAATTTAAGTAGCTCCACAATTTCAATTTTTTTACTCTTGCTCAAAGTTGTATGGTCTCGTGAAGAAAACAGTTGAAAGAAAAGTAAAATAATCCTTATATTTTGTAATTTATTTTATTATTTGTAAATAATATATTTTTGTAGTGTATTTGTTTTTAATTTAAAAATAATTAAGATATTGTTTTTCTTTGTTATTCTCAAATAAATCAACACTATGAAAATTTCTTATTGCAGTTTTTAATATATGGTATATAAGGTTAGTATACTACCTTATCTCACTTTAGTAGGATTGTTAAATATATTTTGAATATGGGTTAATTCAAATTTTGTTGCATGAGATTGTTAAAGTAGGTAAATTTAATGTATAAATTTTTCAATTTAGTTATTAAATTTTGTGATGAGAAAGTGAGATATATTTGTTAGAAATTTTGAATAAATTTATTTGAATTTGAATTTAATGAATTATAATTATTTTCATTAATTTAGTATTTTTTTAATTTTGTTTATTTAACCTTATAATTCAAATTATTAATTTATAATTTTATTATTATTTATTTTAATTTTAATGTATTATATTTGTTAAAAATGAATTTAATTTTATGTTAATAATAATGTTTATTTAATTTTTTAACTATAATTTAGTGTTGTTTAATTTAATGTTATCAATATTTAATTTTGTATTATTTTTTTAATTCTTTTAATTTAGTGAAAACTTCAAACTTATATATATTTTTCACTTAAATTCATCTAAACATAAGCAATATCTATTTTGAATTGGTCTCTTATTATTTTCATAACAATAAAATCCTCTACTCCTTCCAATACTGTACTAATTGAATAAAAACCAATAATAATCCAATTCATTTTAATACACTCAAAATTTATAATTTTAAACCAATTTTTATATAAAAAATACTTTTGCAGTCATCCAATAATTAATAAATTTAAATTTAAATAACAATGTATTCACTAAAATATAAACAAAATATGAAACAAAAAAATAATGAAACATACAAACAATTGCATGAACAATATTTGAAAGTTAAAGTAACAATATTTAGATGCAAAGAGTGGTGAGGAAATAAAATTATATAAAAGGAGATGTTAGAAGACAATTAAAATGCGCAACAGAGCATATATTAACACGTCATGATTCTCACAGCAAGAAAAATATAATTTAGCGATTCAATAGTCCATTGTTAAATAATCGAAGTTGATCACTATTTTTTTTATGATCAAATTTGTAACTGAATTTATGACGTAACAAAAATTTCAATCACAAAGTGATTTTGCAATCGAATTAAATAATTAGTCGCTAACTTTTTAAAATTAGCTACTAATTTGATCGATGACTAAACATGGTAATTTGTGTGGTAAATTTCGTCATCAAAACTGTTTGTATAACCAATTTACCAATTGATATTTCGATGGCAGAAACAGTAGAAAAATATCGATCTCAAAGATTAGTTGTAAAATATTGTATGGAAGACTACTTTAGAGTTCGATTTGTCGACAACAAAATCGATTGCTAAAAAATTGATAATAAAGTTAGTAGTTAAATATTATTTGAGAGATCAATTTAGTAACTGAAATTTTGGTAACTGATCACAAAAATATTAGTCATAAATCTAGATGTTAAATAATTTTTGGAAGGCTAATTTAGCGATTAATCTTTATGCGGTTACTCTAAATGCAAATTCAAATGATGATACTAAATTATTAATCTTGATTGTAATTTGGGTCACTAATTTGATATTGATTTTGCGATCAATTTTTTTTCATTTTAAATTAAAATTTTATCTATTTTAACCAGAATTAATTTTAATAAATATGTCTATCATAAATTCATGCACAGAAATAATTTACAATAAAAAATTATAAATATTAAAAAATAAATTTAAACATTAAACAACAAAATTCACTTTCATAAAATAAAATTTATATATATAAAAGTTTAAGTAAGTATACATAATTCTATGAACATAACAAAATAAAATAATCATAAAAAATATAAATATGAAATACAAAATTTAAGATAAATTAAAAATAAAAATCAAGCAGATGAATGTGCAGTGTTTAGAAGTTTATTATCATGATAATGATTATTATTGAAAGATTTATTAGTAACTTAATTTTTTGTTGGATTAGTGATTGTAAAAGTAGATGATAATCCTAGGTATTGCATAATTTATTGGATAACTTCTTTAGTAAGTTAACTCAGTTGATTGTTTATTCAACTTTAATCTTCTTTGCTTTAACTCTTGACTTGGGTTAATGATGATATGTTAATAGTCAATTTTAACATTATCATTAGCTTGAGTATAGTTGGTGGATGGGGTTACAAATTCATCACCCAGTTGACCTAACCCATACACATGACCCTTTTTATTCCTTGCTCTAACAACATCTAAAAAATCGCATTGTTAAAAAACAATCAACAAAGACACATACATTGTCTTGGAGGAATTTAGCTCAACGACGAACAAACTCTTCATAAAAAATGTACATAAATGTAAGTGTTTGTATTAAAAAAATATATACAACAAAAAATTAAAGTTAAGATATACACATTGCAACATTTTTTACCTTATCGTTTACCTAATCTCCAATTGTATTTTTTTTAGTCGTTTCCATAATGTCAAATGTAATTGGGTCTTGCCCAATCTCCTTGATCTCATACAATAAGGAGTAAAATTTATAAATAATTTAAATCAGTAAAATAAAAAATATTTGTTTTTAATCACCATCTAGTTATAATGAATAATGACAGATACAAAACTATTAGTGTATAAAGATGCCCCATTATCATAAGCTCAATTTTTTCTTTTCAATATTGCTCCTTTTTTTGGAACTCTCTCTGGCCCAATAAAGATCCAATTATTGTTTAACCTTAGGAGTAATTCAAATGTCTTTATCCCTACCAAATTGTATCTAGTTCATTGTGTTCTTCATTATTACTGAACCCTTATGCTCAATGGTGACTTTGATGGTAATATTATGCTGTGGTGACCACTTATAATTTTTTTGTATGAAAATTAGATATGATACATAAAAAATAATATACGATATGTATGTAACTTGAAAAAAATAAAATTAAAATAAAATGTTACCTAAAATTCTTCAAACCATATATTTCTAACTTTTGCAGGGACAGAACTCCAAATAAGTTAAGAATCATCAAATTTAGACTTAATAATTTTTTTAATATCCCTATTACATATATCTAAAGGCTAAAAGCTATTGAAAAATAAAATTAATAATAATATTTAATTTATTAAACTAATAAAAAATTGATAATCATATAAACTTTTAGAATTATAAAATATTTACTCATGTTCAACTCCTAGCCTAATCCATATCGTCCCATCATTAGAATCTTTGGTTCCAAGCACTGGTAGAACTAAAAATATTTGATGTGCGAAGAATGAAGGTGTAAAGGTAAGACGAGTATTAGATGCAGGGGTAGATGTACCCAATTCTAGGATAGTAAATCTTGACGTATGAATGTTAATGTTAGGAGTGGATGGACTTGATCCAGAATCTGTTCCTACAGGTAAAAAAGTGGGTGTAACAAGCATGTCGTGTTGATTGGAAGAGCCTACTGTATGCGTCAAAGATGTCCTACCATAACCTTTGCCATGACCTCTGGGTTGACCTCGACCCCCACTTGTAGTAATGTTTTCCTCTATCTATATGCATCATAAAGAAAAAATTAATATAGAATTTTAATACATTAAACAAAAACACAAATAATAGAAAACACGATCAAATTAATTTGAGTCGGTATCATTTAAATCATCTTCACCCTCACCCTCATTATTATTTTCATTCTTTATTGAGATTTTATGTGCTATCATTATTTTCATCCAAATCAAGCTAATTAAGTAAACCTATGTCAACTTCCTCACCACCACCATTAAGATTAGCAAGACTATCATCATAAACATTTGCATCAATATGCAACATGACATAGAGGTCATGAATTTCATTAACATGACATAGAGGTCATGAATTTCATTAACATTTCGGTATGCAATATCATTCTTAACTTGATTAATTACATTATTTGTTATTGTAGTGCATGCCTTGTCTTAGTGACAGCTAACCAATTGCGATGTGTAATTGGACATGGTATATAGTAAACTTGCTCAACTTGTTGTGTGAATATGAATTAGTCAAAGTTTCTATATCTTTCTGATTACTTGACCTCAACAATTCCATATCTATTATCAACTTTTTCCCTTACAATAAGAAGTATTATCAAACAAATTACACTTAAAAAGAACAATATTTTAGTAACCATACCAGAATACTCCAATTTAATAATATCAATTAATATAAAAATAATCTTTTAATTGATTATTGGTGTCTCATACATATACACCATATTTATGAGTTTGCATGCCTTCACTCTTTTCTTTTGTATGAAATTTATATCCATTTATAAAGTATATAGATCATGACTTAACCATTCTTAATGACTTATATACAAAAGTATTTAGATTCTAAACCACATTATGAGAACATACCAAAACTTATAAAATGTATATAATAAGTTACATATGTATTCTTTAAACCATTCAGGAAAATGAAAGACAATATCTTTATCAATTTGATGGTCAGAAATATTGGGTTGATCATGTCTTACAAGATCAGCATACTTTCTATGATATAAATAACTAAATAAATAAATAAATAAAATACAAAGATGCATATAAAATTTAAAATCAAATATTACAAACTTTAAAGATTGATAAAATGGTTAAAGTTCAGACCAACATCAACTTAATCTAAATATGACTTGACTTCTTCACAATTTAGAAGAACATACAAACGATTAGCTTCCATGTCACATTCCTCTAAGTAACATTGATGAATTTTTCCACTTCTATGTCTTGGATAATTAAAAATGAAATAGGAGGATTGGATGAACAACCTTCACCGTCAATATTATGTGACATTCTACTTCTTCGAGTGTCTACATGGGATGGATAACAAAAAGAAGTAAAACAATATATTTCTTTCATTAAATAAGTTTGACAAATAGAATCTTTTACCCTAACTTTGTTCTTGATTTTTTATTTCAAGGTACATAGGAATCTAACATGGACAAAAATTTAGTAATTATCCATAAATATTATTAAAAATGATTACAAGAAATGTTATATGTATATAGAACTTTATTTGAGAATAAAAAATACCTCTCAAACAAATATATCCAATGATATTGAATTGGACCTCTAACCCGTGCTTTGTAGGGTAGGTGAATTGGAATATTATGTATAGAATCAAAGAAGCTTAGAGAGAATATTTGCTCTAACTTGCACAGTAAAACAAGAACACCCCCCATTTCCACCAATTTTTCTTCGTATAATGTTGTGCAAATCAATTCTTTAAAAGAATGACTAAGCTCAACAATCGACTTCCAAATAGCATTGGGCAAATAGTCAAATGCAATAGGAAATAATAGTTGCATGAATAGATAATAGTCACGACTTTTCATTCTACGCAATGTTGCTGACCCCATGTCCATGCATCTACCTAAATTTGAAGCATATCCATTAGGAAACTTAAGTTGCTTGACCCACTGACAAATAACTATTCTTTCAAACTTGATGAATACATACATAGCCTTTGATTTTACATACTTTCTACATCTAATATCCTGTATCTCAAGCTTTGATCTTCTACATATTTTTGCTGAAACCATTCTTCCTTTACATCTATCTTTTGTCTTACTCTTAATATCCATAAATATGTTAAATACATTCATAAACACATTTCTTTCAATGTCAATAACATCAATGTTATGACATTGGAGATGTATTCTCCAATTAGGTTACATCCAAATTATACGTTTTTTAGTCCAATTATGATGTTCACCAAAACTAAGTAATATTGGTCCTTCAAGTTTCCATGTGAGTGGCAACTGTCAAGTTTTTTGCCAAAGTTCTTCGATCAAACAAGGAGGAACAAAAGATGTATCAACACAATTTCTCTTAAAAGAATTTTTGTTCCTTCTATAAGGATGATCAATTGGAAGGAATTTTCGACGACAGTAAAAAATGTATGCTTATGGATATGGTACAACCAAATTGTTTTTTATCGCTCCATACATACTAGACAAGAAGTCTCCAACAATTGACTAACTCGATAACATCCCGTAAGCGGGAAAGTCATTGATTATCCACATCAAAGCTACCTTCATTATAAAATTTGGTCTTAACAATACATCATAGGTAATAATACCATTATTCCACAAACTACTCAATTTGTCTATGAAAGGATGTAGGTAAACATCAATCTTACTTTTAGGATTGTTTGGACCAAGAATAAGGATTGTAAGAAACATAAACTCCATTTTCATGTACATCTTAGGTGGAAAATTGTATGGAGTTAAAATGATTGGCCAACATAAATATGTCTTGTTATACTGATCAAAAGGGGAAAAACCATGAGCACACAATCCTAACCTTACATTTCGAGGATCTTGAGAAAATTCTAGATACATCATAGCAAAATGCTTTCATGCTTCTCCATCTGATGAATGACATAAGACACTAGGCTCTATTTAGTTTTCACCATACCGTCGCATGTGACATGTAGTGGCCACTGAAGAGTACAATCATTTCAATCTTGGGGTAATCAAAAAGCACCACAATTTTTTTCGAGTAAATTTTTTTTGAACACCCCTTCTAGTGGTTATCTTATATATTTGTTCTACACAAAACCTACAACTTATAACATTTTCATCTGTGTCATCATTATAATCAACATACATCCATATGGATAACAATCAATATTTACAAAACCTAATCTCAAACCTTCTATTGACTTCTTAGCATGATAATAATTTCTGGGCACTTGGTTTCCACTAGGCATTGCCTTGCCCATAAGCTGAACTAAATGATTAAAATTATCTTCAAACTAGTTTGAATCAAATTTTATACTCAAAGCTTTCATATAAGTTGACAATTATGTGTAATTCTCATATCCACTATACAATGGAGCATGTGTAGCTAGCTGCCAGCATGTCAAAATATTTTTGGACCTCTGGATTTAAATTTTCCTTCAAAATTTCAGATCTCATTCCACCATCCTCTTGTATGATATCACCAAATTTTTGGACCAACATGGTCCATTATCATCTGCTCAAATGGATTAAACTCTTTTCTTTCTTGACCATAACCATAATATGATTCATCCATTGTAACGAGAGCATGTTACGACATCATTTCACCATGATTTGTCCAATGATGATAATTTTCCATGAATCCCCTCTTATAAAGATGTACCATTACATCATCCACTTAACAAAATCATCTATATTGATATTTTCGCCAAGAACACCTTAATTTTGGATACCCTTGGAAGATTTCTTGATTTATTACAAATAAGATGAATTCATTAACTTCCTATTCAAATTCATGTTTCACATGTTTATTATAATCCTACCTATTATACATCCAACATCGATTCTCAGAAATTTCCATCAATGATAACTATAACAAGAAAACAATTATTATTCCAAAAGCTTCATATCATTCTTACCAAGGTATAACCTTATCCCATTAAAAAAAAAAGTTTTTGTATACTTGTTTAAAGGTTAATTAATAAGTTTCATATCTTATACCTAATAAAATTTTGCTAGCATTTCATATTAATGTTTAAGTAATATAACTTCAACATGAACTTATTTTGCATGATGAAGTATGCACCCAGAAAACAAAACAAATGTAGTCAACCTCCAAAATCTCATCAAGTATAAAAAACAAATCTTATATTGGCACATGTGCTTAGTTAGACAATTCAAAGTTCAATATAATGAACAATATTTTTAAATCATACATGTGCTCATTTATATTGAATCTCAAACAAAAATTTATTGCTTATCTCAAATATAAACTAAATAAAATAGTTAAAAATTACACATTTTAATTATAACATGAAAAGACTAATAAATTTTGTTTTACATTTTTTATATCATTTTGTTAAAAATGATTTTTTTTATTTTTATTTTTGACACAAGTTTAAACTAAAGTAACATTTTTTTAATTTTTTAATAATTGAGTACAATTAGAGAAACTATTCATTTTATATAACTTGTTTTTAATCATATTGAGTTAAATATAATATTTTTAAATTCACTTGTGCACAAAGTTGGAGCCAAACATATGTTGTACCTGAACTTGTATGAATTCAAATACAAAATGATAGAGAACTCTACTCGTCTGTATTAGAACTAATTATGTGAATTTTTGAATTTTGGATATTAAAAATATTTTTTATGAAAATGAGTTTTAATTTCACCCTGAAATAAATTTGTATTTTAGTATGATGCATGTAAGGGAATTGAAAAGAATGGGCTGTTTGTTTTGAAAATAGAATTTTGCTTTTGTTTATGTTTCTTATTTAAAATTTTGATTTTTTAACTTTTAATTTAATTTGTTAAATTTAATCCAAATTTACCTTAAAGAAGGTTACTTTTTATTTTATGAGATATATTAGAATTGATATAAATTAAATGTAAAATAAGAAAAAGGAAGAAGTAATCTTAACCTAAATTAGACATAAAAAGGAAAATGGATTTGAGCACCTTCAAAAATGAGATTAGGTCATTTTCTGATGGGGATTTAGTGGGCCTGTTTTTTTGGGAGCAAACCTGACCTATTGAATAATGATATTGAAAGAGAAAAAGAACTTACAAAATGTCCCTTCTAGGCCTAGAATCCAAGGCCTAGATGCCCTTATATCAACTTAATCATTTGTACTAAGCCTCGATTATGATAAGGGTCTAACAAATACTAATTAAATATGAAGAAAGATAGATGGTTCATTTATGCGAGTTAGGCCCAAAGTGGTTAGTTGCATCTTGCAATTAGAAGATATAACTTAGTGAATTAGGTTAGGTCTTAGTGAGAGGGAGGAAGTGATGCCAGTGATGCTTGGCAGAGGATTTTGGGGGAGAGGAGTGACGCCATCATCATCATCACCGTCGAGGGCAGAGGTAAGGGAAAGATAGTGGGAAGAGTGGTTGAAGCGACGGTCGCCACAGTTGTGGGAGAGTGGTTTTGGGGGTTTTGGGATCGAGGCGGTTTCCAATGACCACCATGTATAACGATTGTTACAACAAATATTCGGAAAGATAATATGCTCATTATTATTTTATTTTAAAATTATTTAGTCATTTTCCTACATCCTATCTTTTTTTTTCTCGTGAAATTAATCTAGGATTCTGCCTATAGGTTTGGATGGGATTTAAGTGGTCAGGTCATGGTTATTGGTGGTGGTTATAAAGCATTTTTCGATGGTGAGAAACTTTGCATCGGTAATGGACGTAGACGTTTCAATGGATGAAGGAGGTGATAAGGCTTGGTTGTAGGTACAGAGCTTCTCCAACAATGGTGCATGGCTAGACCCAATAGCCAGATAAGGGAGAAACTAGAAACCGTTGATGACGTTTCCATTGAGAGAAGGAAAGAAACCAAGTAGGGGGAGCGGGAGTCAAAATATAGAGAGAAAATATTCAATCACAAATAAAGCCAATTAATTTTTTTAATTTAATTATGTTCACAGCCAAATTTTGTTATTGTTTTAATTTTTTCATTTAAGGACTGAAATTTTAATCTCAAATTGGGTGACTAACATTTTAGTTTCACATATCATTGGTCAAATTTCTAATAATAACCAAATATTGTCGATCATAAAATGTGGTTGCTATTCTTATATTTTTTTTAGTGTCTAATCAAATGTACATCATTTACATTTTATTCATTTTGCATCACTTACATTATAAACAATATTTTATTTATATATTGATAAAAATTGTGATACATGTTTATGCAGCTTGTGACACATAATCATTATGCTTAACACCTATAATACTTTAAAATTCTTTGCACACTGTAAGTTTATGTGGTACACTTTATTAGCTATTATTGGAAAAAATTTAATATCTTATAAATTGAGACACATAATAATATTTTTTTAAAAAGATATATATACTAATAATATGATTTTTTAAGATATAATAATTTCTTCTAAATAAATTAGAAATAGAATTAACAAGGGATACAAGTGCTTAAATCTAAGTACAAAAAGTTATATATATAAAAAAAATTTGGTAATAAATAGTTAAAAATTAAAATGGTAAAGAACGATAATTAAAGTGTAATAATTTTTCAACAATTAAAATAAAATCAAAATAAATTCTTAATAGATAAATAAACAATTAATTTATAAATTAAATTTGAAATAATTAATAATTAATTTCTAATATTTTAAAATATTAATAATAATCATAACTGATTTTAAATGTTTAAAATCAAAATATAATAATTAATTATAAGATTTAAAATCTTTTAGATTACCTAATTTTTACAACAATTCTCCGTATATTTTAAAAAAACTTTTAATAAAAATAAGAAAAAAAGTTTATTGGATTTACATCATAAGTATAAATGGATTAAATCTAGTGTCTTTTGTATCATGAACTAGATCCTAGATAGATAAGCTTAGTTATAGTGTTATTATGAAACAAAGTTTCTATAAAGTAAAAACACTTTTGTGTAAGATAAAGATTCATTTGTCACATTACACCTCACAACTTTTGTTGTTTTCACTGGTCTTATACAAATAAATCATGCGCGTGTCTGATAATTAATGTGTTATAAAAATTATATCTAAATCTTATACAAGCAATCACATTTGACACTTGTATAATTGATTTCATTAATTGTATTCTGCATTTTATATAACACTAAGAAGGGATATGATAGCCATTAAAAATAAGTTTAACTTCCTATTCAACGCAATCTAACACTTCTAACATCATAGGAATAAGAAAATTAATAGTATTAAAAAGACCAACAATAACTTTTTATTATCCATATGAACCTTATTTATGGAATTTTTAATCACAAAGTTTGAGTTTCCATTATTGTTAATTTATTTTGGTTGAAGTTTTATTTCCCTCGATGCTATTCATGATGTTTCTGCTTGTGAAAAATATGATCAAATTAACTTTGAACATCATATTAATTAGGATCCGTAATCATTTATTAATCATTCATAATTTTTTTACATACATGTCCAAGTCTCGATTTATATTTTTTAACTATTTTCACTATTATTTCTTAGCAATCACATGTTATCCATTTAACATATTTGCTAAGAAACTTTTCTTAATACTTATATTTAAATTCTCTCAAGTCAAGAATAATAACTTGATATTTATAATATTTTTACAATATATTTGGATAATTCAAATCATGATATCTCTTTTGAGATAAAAATAAGTCCATTTGTGATTTATTTTTTACGAATCAAATATATTTATCATCACTATATTATTTTAATTAATAAAAAAATCATTCATATCATAATTAATAAAATCTTTCAAATATATTGAGTGTCAAAGACATAATAAAATAATTTTATAATGAACTCATAATATCCATTGCCAATAATTTTTTACATACTCAAAAAAATCATTTATATGTTATATTTTATTAAGTGTCAACATTATAAAAGATTTTTAATAATATAATTTAAAGATATTTAAATTTGTAAAAACAATCATAATATTATAATTTTATGATATAATTATTCTATCATTTTCCTTATAATTTTAACATCTAAAAACACTTGTTACACCCTTCTTTAAATTTTTGATATGCATGAAATTTTTTATATAAAAAGCTCAAAAATAAAAATTATATAAATATAAAATTCACATTAAACATTCACTAAGAATTATATTTTATTATCATATCAATACTAAATGTGTTCTTATTTATATTCAAACTTAAATCATAATAATAAAATTTTTATTTCAATTATTTTATACTTTATAAAAATAACATGTTAATATATATATATATATATATATATATATATATATATATATATATATATATATATAACGAAACTTTTAACATTAATTATTATAATTTGTTATGCATATATCCCAAATCAATAATATAAATACAAAATCATAAGATGTTATTATACTATTTTTAAATAGAATAAAGTTAATATATATATATATATATTTTTTAAATACCAAATTACCGAATATTTTTTAAAGGAAGGTTCTTAAGAACATAAGTTTGCAATTTTTCTTGAGTTAGAATATAAACGATTTGTTCATGGATTTGAAAATTAAATTTAAGATTTTTGTTTGTTTTTTAATGTTACAAACATTAAATTCAAAATCTATTGCATTTTATGGCCAGTATAAGAAGATCAAATTAAATTGGACAAGAGCATAATGAAAAAAAAGTAACGTTATTCTTGGATCATGAAATTTATCATAATTTGTTTTAAGAATTGTGTTAAAAATTTTGATCAAATCATTTAGACAAGTATCGTACTTGAAAATCTTTATATTTTCTTGTAAGATTTAAGACAATTCATTTTTCTTCAAAGACAAACGAGAATCCTAAGGTTTTTTATATGAAAATTTTTATATTTAGGTAACCATTTTTTAAATTTGATTCAAGACTTTTGTACTCGCATATGCTGTGTGACTAACATATTGAAATATTGCTTCAATTCATGGAGAGGCCTTGCTATTTACACCTCCCTCCAATTTTTACCTTCCTTAAATTTTTGAAACTTATTAAAATTTAAAAATATTCTTATCTTTTTTTTCTTATCTTCTCCTTTTTTCCTTCAGATTCTATTTCACGGATTCAAGTTCTTTACTAATCATGTTATTTTTCATTGGAGAGGTAAAACTTCACTCTCAAATTCTATTTCTTGTTTCCTTCTCATTTCTTTAACATTTATAGTGATATTTGGACATGCATCCACCAGAGTCAAGTTTTTGAACATAAGTAGAAGTTTTTAGAAATAAGATTTCGTAATATAAAAATTTAATTTCGGGGTTTTATTTCAGGAATTTAAACCATGTTACATAATTAAAATTTCAAAATTACATTTTATACTACAAAATCTTATTTCCGGAAAGCAATTATATAGGTAAATAGGTTCTAGAACATAGTAGAAATTGACTTTTAGAAATAAGATTCCAGAACACAGTTATTCTTTGTATTCTAAAATCTTATTTCCGAAATAAAGTGTCTTATTCCAAAAATAAGATTTGTAAATGTGAAGAAAGAATGTGTTTCAAAATCTTATCTAAATTAAAATGTTTATGTTAAATATTGGTTTCTGAATTTGGTTTTTAGTTTTTAAAATGCCACCAAGAACTAGAGGTGCATCTACATGCAGTGAAGGACATACTACAAACGTAACCCATGACAAAAATTGAGTCCAACAACATCTTTGTAAAGGTGGGATCGAACTTGGGCATCAAAAGGTTTTCCTAGTGACCCTGTCAATACTTTAGTGCTCATTCGTATAGTCACCATGTTGTTGTATTATTGTGGAATGAAGAGGTACTATTTATTGATTTGTAATTATTTGTAATGAATGTACAATTTGTTGATGCAGGATTACAATGCATTAAAGATAGTTTCCTATGGACACAAGATGAAAGAGTCATAGAATGATTATGTTCATGACATTGTACGAGATGTTGGGTTAGAACCATTGGTTATCTACAGTCATGACATTATGGATCGTAGGTTAATGGATCGTAGGTTAGTGTCTACCTTTGTAGAAAGGTGGCAATCGAGACACATGCATCTTTCATTTATCAGTAGGAGAGATGACCATCACACTAGATGATGTGTTCTTCATGTTACATATACTAGTAACGAATGAGTTGTTCTCTCTTCCTCTAATGTAGGGAGAGGTTGCATGTGAGGTGTTACAACAGTTATTAGACGTATCTTTGAAGGAGACAAACATAAAGATCCAATCCACTTGTAGTGCTAGCATTCAATTTAGTTGGCTAGAGGATGTGTATGAACGTTACATCGGAGAAGGTCATTTGGATGTTGTTGTTAGTACATATTTACTTTGATTAGTGATTATAATATCTTTCTAGATAAGAGTTTAACCTTTATTAAAGTTGTATACCTGGAGTTGTCCCAGGATCTTCATATAGTCAAGAGTTATGCATAGGAGACAGTTGCATTGACATACCTTTACAAACATCTTAATAACGCAAGTTTTCGCAATAGTTTTCAAATTGGAGGTTACATGACATGGCTACATGTATTACTACAGTTTATTTGTAGTTAGTTTATAATATGGATTGTTTTATGAAATTAATTATTTGTAATGTTTATTTCAATCATGGATTTTTGAGAATTTTTCACATATCAATGCTCACCAACTAAATCTGGAGTTTAGGGAAGATATGTATGTGTCTATGTGATTAGCTATGATTCATGATTTAGAAGATAACCATGTGTACAGAGAGACATTGGATCATTTGCATGCAAATGGTATCACTCAAACGTTATATTTGAGTTATAGAGCACATATACTATTCCATGAGATATGTTGGTATTTCAGATTGATTAGATATGGTAATATATTTTATCCATACCTTACAAAAAGAGTATTATGTCAGCACAACCATGTTCAAGGCATAACTTCATCTCAGTTTAATGTGGTTACCAGTTCCAATGATATAGATCATAGTTATCAACATTATGAAGATTCAATGGTGCCACATAAATTTAGATTTGATGTATTTGTTGAAGTCTAGTAGTGCTTTGACGAATACATGTATTGGTTTCTTAGCATCTCACATCCATATCCAATTCCTTCATCTAAGGATCATGTTAGTTCACAACTTTCCACACAAACGAATGTACCAGGCAACAACAGGGAGGACCAAGATGCTTTCTCTTCCCAAGTATTCCTAAATGTCTCTCAAACCTAAGTAAATGTATTTTGAATATTAATATGCTAATATCATACATGTTTATATGTAAGGAAAATTTAAGAGGATTATTAAGCTGCAAGAAATGATTAACCTAAGATCCACGCTAGAAGGTACAGGAAGAGCAAATATAACGCATCAAGCATTAAACATACACGTGTATGTATCTAGAAAATCATTTCTTATCACAGGAGGAAGAGAACACATGCCACCATATTATTTTTACATTTATCAAAGGAAAATTTGAGAGGATTATTCATCTATCATAAGAAATGATTAACTTGATATCCATGCTAGAAGGTACACGAGAAGCAAATCTTACACATCAAGCATTAAACATAACATGTGTATATCCAAAAAATCATTACTTATTAAAGAAAAAAGAGAACACATGCAACCATATTATTTACATTTATTTTTAATATTATGAAACATTATGTAATGACATTTTATTAAATTTTTACCCATTTTAGTATCAATGACTATTGAGTTATACATTTTATTTATTTAAATATATTTATATTTTTCATTCTTTTTCTTATTTAATAATTTATTATAATATATATAAATAGGATTAAAAATATATAAAAATATTTTAAAGTATCATATTAATATATCTTTTTAAATTTAGTTTGCATTTCAAAAATATATTTTTGAAATGTATGTTTTATTTTTTGGAAATAAAATTCTGCAGCTAAAATAAACATATTTTCAAAAATAAAATTTTAAAATGTATTTTGTCTTTTAAAATTTTATTTTAAAAACATGTTTATTTTATCTCTAAAATTTTATTTTAAAAATAATACGTAAATTATATTTCAAAATGTAACTTCGAAATATATAAAAATAAATATACAAAAATAATTTCCAAGAGCATGTGCAAAATATTTCATCTTTAGGGAGTGCTAATAGTAATTTTCTTCGGGAAGAAACATAGGAGAATTTCACTGGTCTTCTAATCAGATGCAACCCGTTTTTGGATTGAAAAAGGAATGTCCAATACATAGTCCACTTTAACTCTAGGGTGTATGTAGGCCCATTAGGTGCAACTGAGTTTTTTTTTACCAAAATTTTGATTTAATATTTTTTTAAAATTTGTACAATTTTATAATTTTTAAAAGAATTTAAACCTGTTATATTGAAAAACTCGAGATTAATTTGCTTATTTATATTTTTTATTTTTGAAATTAGTGGTTAAAATTTTTTAATGTATCTTTCTGGTATTATTATTATTGATAATACATTCATATATTGTATTTTAAAAAAAATACATTATTTTAAAATAAATTTTAGGTTTTAAAATATATTAAATTTTGTCTATTTTATATTAATTGATATACTTTTATGCACATTTTTTATGCTAATATCCTATACCCATGATTATAGTTATTTTCTATAAGTTAAGAGTTTAGCAATCGTGGGAATAATTACGTAAGATGTGTATAGATTAAATAATTTATTTTTAATAATATTGTATTGATAACGATTGTATTGGTAACTATAATTATTTTATCAGTATACTGTTGTTAATGTGATTGTAACAAATAAATGTATATTACAGTTTTTCCTTTATGTTAATTATTTTGAAGTATCTTATCAGTGTGAGACTTTTAATGATGAGTTTGTATATTATTATTATTAGAATTATTGTTGTTATTATTATTATTATTATTATTAAAAATAAATAATAAATTATGAAAATTAATATTAAATTAAAACGTATCATTTTTATAATATAATAAAAATTTTAAATTAAATTACAATAATTTAAAAATTTATATTATCTAAAAAAGAAAAATATTTTAAGTTAACATAATACATCAAAATTTTATATTTAAATGTAAAAAATTAGAATATATATATATATATATAATAATTTATATAAAAAATTATTCCTAAAAAGTATTTTGACTATTCAGATTAATAATATAAAAATAAATAATATTCGGAAAATCGAAAGCCAAACGCACTCGTTGCGCTCAACGATTCTAAGCATATCAACCACAAACCGTTATTATGAACCGACCAGCTAATATTCCCATGTGATGCGAGAAATTAAAATATGAAATGAATACCTGCTTCTTAATCCTCTTTTGTCCTCACACGCATCATAAGCTTCCTTGTTGCGTTTTCCTTCTTCTGCTAAGTCGAATTCCAACGGCGTCGTTGCGATCGTTTTGCTTCTCCATCAGCAACTGTTTATTTATACGCTCCAATCCAACTTTGTTTGTACTTGCACTGCGAAACGTTGGAGCATCTAGAATAATTTTATTTCAACTATTTTATTCAGATTCCTGTTTCCAACAATTCTGCTCTTCCTTCGCTCTTGCTACTTTTACTCACAGGTAGTGGATTCGCCTTTTAATTTTATGCGTTTATTCTGTAATGATCCTTCAAATATGCCTTGTTAATTGAAATTCATTTTTTAGCGTGATCTTTCTAGTTAGAGATATGCCTTTACGTAATTTATGAAAGATACTCCATGACATGGTTTCAGGTCTTCTTGATCAAATATTTTACTGTTTGATCCTCATTGCTTTCATTCTATTGATTAAGTTAGATTTCTGCATAGGTGGTTCTTGTTCATGCATTAAGTTGAAAGAACTTTGCTTGTAGAACTAGTTCAACTGCTAAACTATAAGGCTTGAGGTTTAAATTTTAGTCCCAAATCAATTCTATGTTTTTTGACATTGAATTATCCAGGTTTTTCTTTAATTAGGTTTGGGCTGGTCCAATAAGTATAAAATGGGGATTTGAACTGTTTATATCATTTTGTGGTGACATATTAGAGATGTAACTTAAAACTATTCATTTGTCTTTAACCAATAATTTAACCTTTTAGTCCCTTTTCCCGAATCTATTCTTCTGTTTGTTTGCGACTTTTGGGAATTTATGCTGCATTTTGCAACTGTTTGCTGCTGTTCATCTTAGCTTTGCGTACAAACACTGATTGCTCGAACTTTTCTGTCCTTGGTTTGTGCGATCGGTTTGTCTATTTAGCCTGTGTATTCTTATACAGCACAGGGGTGTGCAGTTTTTGGGATTTTTGTAACACTGACTTAGTGAAACCTTCATTGATAACGCTTTCTTCTTGGTTTTTCCTTTGTATGTGACTGCAGTTATGGATACAGATGCAGGTCAAATTCTCTATCCATTGCATCGTTGCAAAACGGTTCACCTGGTTTGTGCCAATTTTACTTTTATTCTTGAAGCATAATTGTGTTTTTCTCTCAATGTTCTAAAAATCAAAACAGTTTATGGTTTACTCTTATGCTCGTGATGGAACCATAATTATATCAGTTATAGCTAAAGATATATATATATTTAGTATTATACAATGTATTAAGTAATAAAATTATATAAAATCATAAAAAAAATGTAGTTTTATTTTTACATTAAAATAAAAGGATAATATATCCTACAAGATAAAAAAAAAAAAAAAGTTTAATAATACAAGGTTAAATAACTTCAACTCATACATACTCCTCCTACAAGGGCCTTTATTTTTCTCAATATATTTAAATAAATAAAAAATTTAAATTTAAACAAAGGGGTTCAAACCGGCTTTCTGTCACCAGTTTCAGACCAATTTGTTTGATTCTTCGCTTGTATTTTGCCATCAGGTTTGAAACAGTTACTGAATTTTCGCTCCTCCGCTTTCTACATTGTTTGAATCACTGACCTACCCAATTCACAAGTTCCAGCCAAACCAATTAATTTGGTCCAGTTCTTTAATGTCCTCTTTTCCTAATCATGCCAGAAAAAAAGAAAAAAGAAAAATCCTGACATGTTGCATAAAATCTTTGAAAGCTTTACTCAACTGTGATTTTCTATATGAACTTCTGTTAACTACTCATCCCTTTTTGATTCACATTATAAGACAAATTTTGAACTGTGTGATCATCAAAAGGATTATGAAGTGCAGGAAATTCAGTTGATATGCACTATAAATTCCATGAACTTGGTATTTCAGTCACCATCTACAGAAGTTCATAGCTTGTGTTGTGCATGTTGTATTCTTGCTCTTGAGACCATTCATTGTTTGCATTACTTTTTCTAGCATTAATGTCTTGTACAAACTTGAATACAGGTTAGGCATGCCCAAGGGGTTCATAATGTAGCAGGACAGAAGAACCATGATGAATATTTATCTTATGATTTTTTTGATGCACACCTAACCCCTCTTGGCTGGAAGCAGGTAATTGCCAGTCAAATTTATTTGAATTTCATGTTGTCAATTATGTCTGGACGGTTCTTATGTTACATGGAATTCCTCCTCAAAATTATCACAGTTATCAGTATGCTATGCATTTAAAGTTTCAGATTTCTGTGCAGATTGGTAATCTCCCTTCGTATTTCCGTTATTTGATTTCTCATCAAAGAAACAATGAGTTAATAACAATCTTGTTGTAGCATAGATCTATCTCTACCTAGTTCTTTCCCAGACAATTTTTTGTTCTTTAAATATAATGGTGGAATGCATGTGCATTGTGGCTCTATGACAGGTTGAAAATCTACAAAAGCATGTGAAGGCATGTGGAGTTTTCAGAAAAACCGAACTTATCGTTGTTTCCCCATTGTTAAGGTATAACTTCATTGTAATTTGGAATTTTTCTATGTATCAATGTTATTTCTTTTACTGTCTAATTAAAATTGTAATCTGAACAAAGTCTGCAATATTTATTGAACCATACCTGATAATGATTTTTATTGGTGATGTAAGTTGAAAGAATGTGGTATTTATTATTCACACAAACAAATACAAATAAACACATTTATGAACTGTGTAAAAAGCTCTTATAAACCAGGGACTTGATAACCTGAATCTGACTACTGTGGATAAAACACCAGAAATTGACTAGAATGACTGAACAGTAGGATGTCCTTTGAGAAAAATTCATGCGTTATTGATTGTTCATGGATGAACTGATTCTTATGTTTTTTCCTGCAACATCTCTTTTTATTCTTCGTTGAAATCTGTAGAACACAAACATTGATGCATATATTTCTTATTTGTCTACACCTGTTATTGTGATGTCTTTCAAGTAGTGATTTAGTTTAAATCATAACTGCCCTATAAGGGATTGGTTTCTAACATCTTTATTAAATTATGAAAAGGAAGAAAAATTGTAAATAATATCAACCATATATTTCTATATAATGTGTGGATTATTTAGTGTGTGTATTAATATTGAGATAGAATTCAACCTTTTAGTTGGTGGTGCACTTGATCTAGTGGATTATGATATGACGGTATGTGCAAAGAAATCTTTTTGAGTTTTTCATTAATTGAGAAAATAAGAGTGCTGTTTGGAGCCATGATTAGCTGAAATTGCTAATTACTACATTGCAGGACCATGCAAACAGCAGTGGGAGTCTTTGGTGGTGAAGCATACACTGATGGGAGTAGCGAACCTCCTCTGATGATAGAAAATGTCGGACTTAGTGATCATCATTCAGTCTCTGGTCTGAACTGCCCTCCCTTTGTAGCAGTAGAGCTTTGCCGAGAGCAAATGGTACATAAATATGCAATGATGATAATACAAATGCCGCTGGATGAGTCTTTTGTTGCTTCGGAGTGTGAATGATAGAATATTAGAATCAACTATTTACATTAAAAGTCACTAGGATTGACCTAGTGATGAGAAGTTGAGATAGGTTACATGAGGTCATGGGTTCAAATCTCATTACTTTCATTAATTTACGTTAACCATTCCCTTGGTTTCTTAAATTCTCCTAGTTCCTAAATTTGTCAAGAACAGCATCTGTAATTAGGAAATATAGCAGATGAACTACCTGAATTTACAATATGGCTACTTGAGCATCGACCCTGTCATCTTGAGCTTTAAAGTTGCTTGAGGAAACTGATAGAAGTCCTGTCTGCTAGCCTCGTCTTTTGCACATTAATTTTCTGTTCCTTATCTGAATTAACTTCAAATCATTATATCAGCCTTTTGAGGGTTTAGAACGGCTATAAGATCAAATTTGCTAGTCCAAAGATTGCTCCTTATTGTTCCTTATTACATTACTTCTCATTATCACATCTTTAGCTGGGTATCGCGAGTCCTTTTTAACTGACCAAA
This sequence comes from Canavalia gladiata, assembly GCA_037954105.1. NCBI lineage: Eukaryota > Viridiplantae > Streptophyta > Magnoliopsida > Fabales > Fabaceae > Canavalia > Canavalia gladiata. The sequence goes on along the minus strand of CM075664.1, from coordinate 37,204,614 downwards.
GTTGGTTGGCCATTGTAGTATGGGGTGGGCATTGTTTTTTTAAATTATAAATTATGCTATATTTTGCAGTTTGCACTGCATAAGATTTTCCAACTAGCCCTTTTTCTTCGTTAAACAACTAGTGGAGGTTACTTGATTCTGTATATAAGGATGTGGCCAAGAACTTCTAGCTATTGGCAAGATTAAATTAAGATGAGGAGGAAAAAAGTTTGAAATGCCCTCCAGTTGTTTAAAATTTCATTTGCTATATAAATCAATATGTTTTTTTAAATTGCTTTAGTTTTGTAATGCAGGGAGTTCATCCTTGTGATAAGAGAAGAACCATCAGCGAGTACCGCAAGATGTTTCCAGCAATTGATTTTTCATTGGTAAGTGATTTTTTTTATTGTTATCTGATAATATGGTCTAACAGCTACTACAATCAAGTTTTTTCTGATGCTCTGATTATCAGAAGATAACTAACTTGGTTGAATGAGATTCATGCTTAATATAAAATCTGCTTAGATTGAAAGTGATGAGGACATTTTCTGGACACCTGACATTAGAGAGAAGACAGAAGAAGTAGCTACTAGGGGACTACAGTTTTTAGAATGGTGAGTATGATTAAATAATTTTATCTATGTTTCTTGCCGATGATTATGCATGTTTAACAACAAGAAGAATCTTATTCAATTAAAGTAGGGATAGCCAAAGAGGCATGAGCATACTGAGATCAAGGTCCATCTTTGCATAAGTTCAGTAAGAAAAATCAGAATGAATTGAATCAATTTATGTTTTCACACATTTTAACTGTGTTTCTGCTTTTCATCTGAAGCACTTGTTTCCAGTTTCTGTGGCTTCAGATTTTAAAGTTAAAGAAGGCGACTTTGATAATGATGCCAAAAAACCACTTTTTAGATGGTTCTCAATTCTCACATTCCTGCTTTTTCTTTCCAGCTTGAATATGTTCTAGTGTCTAGACTATTTGCCGCAAGTGTTTACTAGGGTCAGAATGGCTATAACCAAAGATCTGACATCCTTTCCCAAAATTTCATTGTTGGTCCAGGTTGTGGACACGTAAAGAGAAGGAGATAGCAGTTGTTACCCACAGCAGTTTTCTGTTTAATACCCTCAGTGCTTTTGGAAATGATTGTCATCCAAATATGAAGAGTGAAATATGCACACAGTAAGTGTTAATTTCTCCTGAAAGATTGCTTTATCTAACTGATGAACAGTATGTTTTGGTTTTGATATATGCTGGAAATAATAAACAATAAGATGCCTTTTGAAATATGTCTATGGAACACTCAAGGATCAATCTTCCTTCTTTAAGAAAAGGTAGGAAATATTAAAAAAAAATAAAAAAGAACCTGCACGACTTCATCTTGTTTTTCGATAAATCAGGTCAAGCACTTGTATCTGATATCTTGTCAGATCTTCAAGTATCTATCCTTTTCTTCTGAATTCTATTTTCTTATCTAACTTAACAAATTTTCAGACTTCCTCATGGAGTTAACGTGGCAGTTATTTTCATTCTTCACCCTTTTTTAGACTTCATTGTGTTACATAGAAATAATGGATAAAAGTTCAGGAAAATTTTTACTCGACAGTCGACATATATTAAATGCGACAAATACAATAATATAGTGGAATTGTGTTAACATTTAAACTAATTGTTTGCAAGCCCTATACGTGTAAGACTTTCATAAGACTAATTCACAATTTTGTTTTACAGCTTTGCTAATTGTGAGCTGCGTTCGGTAGTTATTGTTGATAGAGGGTGAGCATTTTAATTGCAGACTACAGAACTTATTATATTTAAGCTTATGCAGAAAATTCATGAGTTTTATTTTATTATACCTGCAGTATGAAAGGATCAAGGGAATCTACTACAAACTATCCTGGCAAGATTCCTAGTGGCCCTGATCTTCCCAGTGATGCTGCTGACCAAAAACATTCAGGGAATGGGCAGACCAACAGTAGCTCTTCTTAGTGATAATTGGTCGTCTAATGGAATTTTCTTCTGTATAATAAAATTGTTAACATTTGAATGTCCAAATTTTTCATGCTGAAAAACCGGACGCCAACAATGATTATACCGAGTTTAATTACTTCCAAATCATGTATGAACATTAGACGTTTTTCTTTCTATTATATCCCATCATTATATTATAGACATAAGTACTTCCTAGATTTGCCAGTGTAACACAAGTAAAAGTAAATCAAATTTATCCTGCCTTAGCTTTTATAAGAATAAATACTAAGCAAACTTTCCAGTACTTCACTTTACAAAAGGTTGTTTAATTCTTTTTACAGTATGTTTTATATTAAAAAACTAAAATAAGTAGTATTTTATATTATTAGAAATTAACAAAATATTTTTAAAATATTATAAAATGAATATAATATTAAAAGGCCAATTTTGAGATATAAAATGAATATTAAAAGGCCAAATATCACTATGTCTTTTCTCCGTATTGTCTTTATTTTAATTTCAATTTCCCATAGGGTAGATTCATCCTGGGCATGCAATGTTACTGGGTGGGAGCACCTTGCTTCCGTTTTAAAAAAAATCCAGCAGGAATTTAGATGCAGATTTAAAAACGATAAGAATAAAAAATTAACTTAATTTTAATTTTATTAAACTTGAATACATTTATAAAAATTATCTTATTTTTAAAATTTTTATAAATTATATTTACTTATGCATATTTTTAAATTATAAAATAAACATTAAAAATATCAAAAAATTAACAATAGCTATATTTTTAAAAAAGTAAGAGTTTAGTACTATTATTTAATTATTATTACAGTTATTGTGATAATTTAAAATACGACTAAGATATTTATATTTTCAAATCCATCCTATCTTTGTAAATTAGATTTAGAATTGAATTCAAATTCCTCTTATATTTAGAGAAAGCAATTTTTTTGGGTCAAAATTTGATCCTAATCGAATATCTACAAGTTAAGATTTAATAATCATCCTTATTTCATCCATTTCCAAATCATGTTTATGTCACAAGTAAAATTATATTTGATATTGCTGGTTAAAAAAATAAAAGTTTGAGCTTTCAACCAGTGAAATCATAATTATATATTTGTCGCAACGGCAGTACAATGAAACAATCAATAAAAAAAAGATAAAAATAAGGAGTTATTATCAAATTTTATAAAAAAAATTGAAAATGTAAAAAAAACTTCAAAACTAGTTTTAAATTCAAAATCATTTACACGCAAAAAAATATGAATTAGCATCCAGTAATGTCCTTTAAAAAATATCTTTTAATTAATTATATAAAATAAAAATAATTTATGAAAATATTCACTTCATTTTTCAAAATATATTTTTTAGTCTTTTAATTTTTTAATTGAAGAAATAAATTATTTATAAAAATTTTAATTTTCATTCTTATTTTATTCTCTTAGTATCTTCAAATAAAATAAAAAAAATTAAAATCATGAAATTCTTAAAAACTTTACACAAGGACATTTAGGTTTTTTATTAAAAAAAGATTATTTTTGCAAAAAAAAGAAGTTGAAAACGATCTAATTCATGGAAAACAAGTAAATTTTGATTTTGAAAGGTGTTTGAAGACTGTTTGCAAAAAAATATTTGATTTTTAATGAAAAACAATTTTCAAAAATAAATAAATCCGCATTGTACAAGGTACAAAGGTAGGCCGATATATATGTATTCTCAATATTATATGACACGTGCCGCACATACATACAGCAGTTATAGCAGTTATAGCAGTTATAGCAGTTATAGCAGTTATATTTGGATATATTCAAATGTAGATCATGCGAATGTTTTTTTTTATAGAAAAATCATGAATGGTTGATGGAGAAAGTATAGTGAGGTGGGTACACCATTTGTCTGTTTATGTATCACCTCTTAAAATTACACATGACTATTTCATATTGTGGTGCGAATTAATTTGTGCAAATTATTTAAAAGGCATAAATTAATTTAAATGAAATTTTCCTAAAAAGATTTACATTACATATAGTATAAGATAATAAAAAATACTTAATTCATGGAAAGAAAATATTTAATTTTAAAAAATAAAAAATTTATTTTTGACAAAAAAAACATTTTTGTGAAAGGTGAAAAATTTTTAAAAAATAAGCTCATATTTTACAAATTAAGATAACTTAACTATGAGTGGTTCGTTACAATTATATAATACCTAAATTATACATTACCGATAAATTCATAAAAAGATAATTCATAAATAAATCTAAACAATTATAAAAAAAATAATTAATTCCTAAAAAGAAATATTTAATTTTGGAAAAAGAATATTTTTAAAAAATAAAATTTTTGAAAAAAAAATTATGAAAGATAAAAATGTTAAAGAAAATACACTATAAACGTTATAATTGCATAATATTTAAAATAATTTTAAATTAAATATAATTTGTTATGAATTATTAGGTGAATAATATTATTTATTTTTATATTTTTTTTAAAAAAAATATCTAATTTAAAAACAACAAAATATTAATAAAATTATTTAAAATATTAATTCAGTATTAATGTTAAATTTTTTTATTACATTGTTGAAACATGTGATCCCATTTTTTAAAAGAAAAAGTTTATGGCACATTTTTAGATAACGAAAATATATTTAACTTCTTCAAAAATGTAAGTTATATTGACACCGCAATAAATTGAAAGATTTTTTAAAAATTTTCTATCTAAATTAAAAATATTTTTTTGTTAGAATTTTATATTATCTGAAAATATGATCGTACTAAGGTGAAGATAATATATATATATATATATATATATAATAAAGCATATGAAAGAACGCAAAATATTTTATGCATTTTTTTTCATGGAAAGCATCTATAAAAAAGAAAAAAAAAATTGAAAAAATTGTAAAACTCTTCCTCATAAATTTGACGGACAAAATTGCAAACTCTAAACCCTAAACTTCCTCCCTCATAACATACACAACTACCTAAGTTTCAAGTATAGTCAAAGGACTATATTGTTATAGTGGTAAAAATCATACAAATCTTCATATTTATAAGAGTTTTCTATCTCTTTATTTTTCAAGTTTATGATGTTGGAACTTCAATGAATAGTATCTATTTTGACCCAACATATTCTTCCTTTATCCAAAGTCTTATATTTTTTCATTATACTTGAAACGTTTTCATATGAAAACTCTTATTTCTTACTATTATGATCCTTCCTTGTTATAGAACCCATCAACCAACAAAACTTTTTACTTACGCTTACCACAACAATCTTCTATCAAGTGTGAGACTTTTTCACATGGTATGTTCCCTTCAAGTGAAAATCTCTCTATAAAAGGTTGGTGTTATGAGCTATTAATCAATTAGCTCTAGTATGGGTGGATGTTGGTGCTAGCCATCGATCAAGTAAATCTTAACCCTAAACCACCACATTTCTAATTTTTTATTAATACACTTTGCACTACTCATTTGATGTCAAAGACATTCTTCATGATATTCCCTTCAAACTTGACACTAAATATACCCTCCACACTAAGATGGACAAGAAAATCTTTGTTGAAAGAGAAGTTGATGCATGTGCTTTTGGTCAAAGTAAACTTTAAAGAACAGTTAGAAATTACCCACACTAATTATACATCTTCATCTCCTTTTCATCATCTCCCTCTCCCCTACCTGATTGGGAACCACATGGATACATGGTTCAGTTGTTCCCTCCTCCATATTATCCTTATGAAGGTTATCTTGTTGTACTTGTACCAATACCTACTCTTACTCTCATAGTGGCACCTAGCAATTATGTTTTATTTTAGAATACAGAAGATAACCTTCCTTGAAACACCTTGTTTATTGGAAACTTGGAAAAAAAATATTAACAAGGAATAAGTAAGGAGCCTTTTTAGTGTACAATCTAATTTTAAGCTAATGATGATTTTAAAACAAGAAATACATACAATTTGCTTCATTGAATTTGAATATATAAATAGTGCTACCATTATGCACCATAATATGTGGGATGTTGTTATTCCAAATTCTTGTTTTGTTGGCATGCAAATGCAATATTCAAAAAATCTATTTGGAAAGAGAAAAGATACCGACCTTCTAGTGGTTGTTTCTAATGCTATTGAAGTTTCACTAACATTGACTTATGAACTAGCATATGGGGATGAGTTAGGTTTAAATCTTATTTCTTAACATGGTAATTTTGGATTCGAATGAATATATTAAAGTTTTATATTATCTAAAAATATGATCAATCATGTGCATATATAAAATATACTTCATCCATATAAGTTAGCTTTTGAAATTATGTTAGGATCAAACTAGCTTTTGAAATTATGTTAGAATCAAACTAATTTCTAATATGATACTTGATCTATTCTAAATTTATTATTGAAATATTATAATATTTATGTGCAATTGTTCACGTTTTAAACAGTCATGTATATTTAATAAGGTAAATTATTTTATTTATATTTTTAATATTTTAGATAGGAAATATTTTAAAAAATTTATTTTTAATATATTTTATAAAAAAATAAAATTAAAAAATAATAATTTTATAAATAAAAGAAAACATTTTAAAAAGTGAAACTCACCTATTCATTGAAGCTCTAAAATGTAGTCCCATCAAAGGCTGCAATCAATTATGGGCTTAGACTCCAAGAACGTGCAGTCAAGAGGAATTGTTTGAAAAAGCATATCCCACGATCCTAGATTTTGGAGGTAAGTTTCAACATGAATGGTTAAATCATTGTAAGAAGTATAGGTAAGACCACACACAGTATCAATATAAACTGAAATTATCAAGATAAGTTGCCATAACACAGCTTTCTATAAATAAAAAAAAAAAAAAAAAGAAACAACTCTATTGCAGAGCATGAATTTCACATCTACCTTTTCACTCCGTAACTATTTTCTTAATCTCCTTGTCTCCTATTCAAGTTCTTCCACTTTCTTCCATGAATTAACAGTGAATTAGCATATCCTTGTAAACTCCCTTGCTGCATAACCCTGAGAGTTCGATAAATAATTGGCTATAGTATCCAAAACCAAAACATGACAAAATCAATTAGTTTTCTGAATGATCACAGTTTTCAAATTTCATAATTATTCCTCTTATCTCACAGCATTCAACAGCCAACACCGTTAACGTAGAAGTGAAAGGAAATACAATTTGAGTTTTCGCATTCCTCTAACGAAACCACCTAGGTTCACTTAATTCTTTCTACGATGTCTGCCAGTAAAATCAATGGATCAACTGGAACGTGGATTCAAACAGAATTCCAACACGAAAGTAAAAATTGATCGAGAGTGAAGAGACTAACATTAAGAAAGTGAAGATGAAGAGAGGATGCAAAATTAATAGCAGGAACTCCTCCGAGAATGATTTACTGAAGGTCTCCGCCATTGAAAGTGAGAATCAATTTTATGGTGATTGATCCGGAGAGAGATTGAGAGTTGTCAAGATTCGAATCAGTGAAGCTGTAGATCTCCGGTGATGCAAACGCCGCGTGGTCGACATCGGCAGAAAATCCTCCGGTGAAGGCATGAGTGGAAAAGTAGTTGATGTTAAAGTCACCGATAAAGGCATCAAACAAAGATATAAAATGTTTCTCTCTCTAGAAATGAAGTTATCTCTCTTCTCTGAAATTGGAATAAAGAGAATACCGTTGTTCTGCTTTGATGGAGGTTGAGGTTGAGCATATCCATCGCCCATAGACATGAGTTATGGTAGATTTGTAGGTAGATCATACTTATACTTACAATTTAATGATTATCCTAAAACAAATGGTTATAAAATTTGGTGTCTATATGTTATTACGTGTACAATTTTAACAATTATCATTAAAATAAATAATCATAGAATTCAGTCTATACGTATATAATATTTATATTTATAATTTTTTATGTCTATACATATATAATACCTACACTAAATTTTAACTATATTTAGTAAAATAAATAATGATAAAATAGTAAAATACCATATGTTTAACATATGATATTTTTAGCAATAGTTTTAATCACTGTCACTAAAAACATCGCAGGGTATATACCAAATTTATTGTAGTATTTATAAAATAGAATGCGTAATTCTTCTATACTTAAGTTTTCGGTTTGCAATAGTTTCAATTTAAAAAAAAAAAATTAGGGCGGTTTTAATTTTTAAACTTGAATGGACATGTTAAAGCAAGTTATCCCTTTCAAGGTATTAATAAAGTTGTTGGAGAGAAACTCCCGCTCCTTCTATCCTAAATCCGATCCTTGTTGAAACGCAAAAGGCCAGCGGTTGTGTTTTGAACTTTGTGCCTTGAGAGTTTATTAATGATGTGGCATGGAAGCATCTAATTAAAGTGGCTGAAGTTAGGTTTTAAAGAGAAAATAAAATTGCAGGGTAGTATTTTATTTTAAATTAAAAGGGTTGTATAATATTTGTAAAAGGATAAAAATTTAATATATTAAATTTTTTACTTTTTTATTTAAAAAAATTAAAAAATATTTATTAAAAAGAAAAATTATCTTCTTCTTTTTTCCTTCTCAAAACTTGATTCTTAAACGTACCATAATAAAAATTATAGTGTATGAAAAGTGTAAACCGCAAAGGCCAACGCATTGTGCATAAAATTTTCTTGCGGAAAGCAGCAAAATATATATATATATATATATATATGAATCTCAATAGATAATTTTAATATTTTTTTTTAGTGGAATTGTAGAAAAATTCACTACATGATAAAAATGTTAAAAAAATATTTTAAAAGTGTATCGTTAACTGTATTGTGCATTAATGATTACTATTTATTTCTTTGGAAAAAATGCCAGTTAACTGATTTAAATTTTACACATACAAACTGTTAGTATTTAGATTTTAGGTGTATTTATAATCGTTATAAATTAATATTTTAAGAAATAAAACGTGAAATTTATTATAAATCTGTTCGAGTCACCGTCACAGTGCCTGTTTGTGAAGAGTGCATAATTCGATTTTTGTCGTTGTGAAAAGTTACTGTTGACAAACATATTTCGTAAATCGTGTTATCCCATTTTTTGGTCATTAGTTTTCAAATGAAATTTGTATAGCATTTAAACAAACATACCTTAATATGTAAAGGTTAATCTTTTTAGAGTAGGAAAGAAAACCGAGTACAAGAGAAGAAAAAATTGAATAAAAAATAGAGTAGATTTCCAATGCGTGTTTATTTTATTTTATTTTTGAATAAATTGTTATTTATTTTTGTCAATTTTTGAAATATTTTATTAAAAATAATTTTTTTAAAAATTAACTATTATAAACCATGAACTATAATAAGTACAAAAGAAAATAAAAATAAGTTCTCTGTGTTAGTTAAGTTATATAAAAAAGTGAAAAAAAATTATATGGCAAGGATATATTTTTATAGAAATATAAGTACTGTTTACTAATGTTCGGTTTGGGTTACCAAGAAAATAGGAAAGAAAAAAATAAAAATAAAAAAAGAGAAAGAAAAGTAAAAGAGTAGAAATAAATAGTAAGAGTAAGTTATTTGGATGAGTAGAAATAAGAGGAAAAGAAAAGGAAAAAATTTTCTTTTTTTACTTAAATGAATGAAAAAAAGAATGAAAAAAAATATATTAGTAGTATAAATTTTATTTTATATAAAATTTTAAAATATTTTTTATGTACCGTATCTTTTTTATAAATATAATTTATTAATTATTTATTTTTTTAATTTTTTAAAAATAAATAATAATTTTAATAATTTAAAATAAATCAAATAAAAACAAAAAAAAAACTTCCCCTCATTTTTTACAGTTGAAGAGGGGAATAAAAATATGTGGATCCTGCGAATAAAAAAGTTTTCCTTCCACGGAAGATAAGACGTACTACAAGAAAAAGTTACGTTTTCTCTTTATTTCCTTCCCTTCCCTTTCCTTCCATCCAAACAGAGCATAACAGTTTTTAAAAATTAAAAATAAATATTTGATGGCGATGATTTTTTTTTTAAAATGTTAGACACAAGAAAATCGAAACAAGTTGAAAATATTTTCTAAATGGACTGGCTGTTTTTATATTTGTAAGACCGTAAATAAGTAACACTATTAGTGGTATTTTTATAATAAAACTTTAAGTTGAAAACATATTTTTATCGGTAGATCTTATTTTTAATAAATAATTTTAACTTTTTACATTGTGTATTTAATTTTTTTATTAATATTTTTATTTTTAAATATTTATATTATAATACATAAATATAATATTTATTTCTATCATTATTTATTTATTTATAAATTTTATATAATTTTAAAAATATCAATCCAATACATAAATAATATGTTAATTTCACTTTACATACTTACATGAGTATTATATATATTTGAGGTTTTAAATCAAGGAGTATTATATATATTTGAGGTTTTAAATCAAGGAGGACACTCTTACCGTTAAAGATTCTTTAAAAAAAATTATTTTTTTTTCTTTTTTACATACATATCAAATTTCACACATCTCTTGTCTTTATTTTGTTAAAATTAAAAAATTAAATTTCATTTTTATTTTTTATTAAAAATAAAAAAATTATCATATGTTAATTGTTATTTTTTAATATATTTATTTTAATTATTTTATAATTATTATATTATTATATTTTTAAAAAATATATTTATTACTTTTTTAGTCTAATTAATTATAAAAATAAAAATAATTTAATATCATTGTTTTCATGTTTACTCTTATCTTTATTTTTAAATATTAAATTTTATCCAAATTTCTTTCGAATCTCAATCAACTTAAATTTTTTCTGTTAAATTCAAGGTTAAGACTAAACGAGTAACCATAAGTAAAGATTTATTTGTCATACCCACACACAAACATTCTTTATGTCCATCTCTCCAAGTAAATCTTTTTATTTATTAACAAAATTCATGGCTCACTCCTATAGAGTTAGGTAGGTATCAATACCTATTCATATATTTACTTAAAAATAATAATTCATCCCTAAACTTATATTTGTACAAGCAACAACTTTAATGTTTTTATTTTTTCACTTTTTAAGTAATTAATACTTAGATAAAGTTCTAGTTTAGAAAAAAAATATACTTTCACCATATTCAAACCTCTTTATGTGTTGTTTTTTCCTACACAATCATTTTTTAGGCATTTATAGAAGTGAAAAAAATAATCCCTAAAGTTTAATCAACATACATTTGGTCATCTTCGTCAAAGAAAACAACGCATTCTAAGGATTTTAAATCACTTGAATAAGGGTTCTCCCACACATTATGGATGCTTAATAATTAATTTCAACAGGAATACCACACCAGTTTTCCACATGCAGACTATAATGAGACGTAAGAAAAATAAAATTATTGCAATCAACCTTCTGAATGACATCCGTTATGAGGATGATGGTATTCTCCAATAGGAAGCTTGTAAAGCCATTTTCTGTCCTAATAATCAATAAACAAGCAACAATCTCATATTCACATCTGCTCCTAAGCTTACTAACCAAGTAACTCAAAGGCTCCTTCAACCTATAACAAGTGAGGATGTATTCCAAGCCCTTAGTTCCATGCAATCATACAAGTCTCCCAACCCAAGTAGATTCCAAGCCATCTTTTACTAATCTTGATACCTAATTTTTGAGAAAGAGGAGGTTAATCTTGTTCAACAAGCCTTCACAACGGGTCATTTTGATTTTAAATTTGTCAAAAATCTTATGCTCTTTATTTCTAAGGTAAATAATCCTAACATCCTTCAGTATTTTTGTCCCATAATCCTTTGCAACGTTTTGGTTAGGAGACCTCAGCCCCACCTAACACATATAGTTAGCCCTCTCCAAACATTTTTATTTTGAGCAAGAGAACCGTCGATAATGCCATTATTCTTCCAGTGATCACTCATTACATGGAAAAATCTAGGTGAGAGGTAGGTGATGTTGGGTTTAAATTAGACTTGGAAAAAACATATGACAAAATCAACTAGAAATTCCTTGAGTTAACCCTTCATCTCTTTGGATTTCCTACATCAATTATTAGACTCATCATGCACTATGTAACATCTACCTCCATGGTCATTCTATGGAATGGGGAGTAAGAATGGAAATAGGCTGAGTCAAGTTAGGCTTTGAGTGTTCATGTTTGGTCTGTTTAAAAATTTTGAGGCCTAAGCTTGAGTCTGTTACCTTTCAAAGATTTGTTTTTTTTCAAGGTCTGATTTGATGTAAAGTCTACAAGGCTTATGAGCTTGTTTAAAAGCTTACATTCCAAAAACATGTCACTAAATAAGCTTAAAGCTTATATAAATGATTTATTAAAAAGACTTATAAGTTTAAAGTTTACAAGATAAAAAAAACCATTAAATAGGTCTAAAACACATACACATAGAATCTATCAATACAGCCTTTACTAGTGCTACTTGTATAAAAAATAAATAAAAATTATCTAATATTAGAGAATTTTACAACTATTTATTTTGGAAGATTTACACTAGGTGATGTGTTACAAATGATATATTCTTACACAAGATCATACCTGGAGGAGTTAAGGGTTGAGTCATAGTCTCGTAGAGATAGATGAAAACAGCAAAAAAGGTTTCTATTTCAAGGATAAGGAGAAAGTTATCTAGGGTTCCTTTTGTTTGAAATTAAAAATTAAAAAATTTTAATTTTTAACAAATTATGTAAATATATTAATATTATATAAATATAAATATATAATATATAAAGATAAATAGACACCTAAATAGGCTAAACAGACTTTTTGTAGGTTTAAGCATAGCTTGTTTGTTTTAAAAAACTTTTTAATAAGTTTGATCGTGTCTATTAATTAAACGAGCTGAATCAAGTTAAGCTTTAAACAAGACGAGCCACGGGCTCTTGTTGAACCAACATTGTTCACTCCATCCCTAATGGGGAGCCTCTTCCTAATTTTAAACCCCCCGAGAATTTCACGGTAAGATCGTTTATCACCATATTTGTTTCGTTCTCTATATGGAACAACTATCCGTGCAACAACCGCGATGGAAACCAATCCAAATTTCAAAAAATGGTCCATCTATTTCTCATCTCCTATTTGCATATGATCTACTAATTTTTCTAAAGCCAAAACTAGTTAGCTACATCTCATAAATGAAGTTCTTCAAAGGTTTTGCTCACCATCAATGTGCAAAAATCTAAAGCATTTTTTCCAAGAACAGTTCTCAATAGCAAGAAGGAAATTTTCACCAACATCACAAGCATCCACATCACTATTTCTATTGGAAGATATCTAGGCTACCCAATCGTCCAGGGTAGACCCAAGAAGTCCCACTTCAATAACATCATTGACAAGCTCCATACAAGACTTACTAGATAGAAGCAGAGCTTACTAAATAGAGTAGGCAAACAAACTCTAGCCAAGTTCATTCTTAACTTAATCCCCACCTATACCATGTAATTACACTCGATTTTGTAGGGGGTGTGCCAAAAATAGATGGAATTACCCATAACTTCCTCTTGAGTAAGAATTCGAGACAAAGCACTCATCTTATGAATTGGGAAAATGTGACTAGTCCCAAATGTGAAAGTGGCCTTGGTATTTGGAATTCGTGGCAATGAAACACAACCCTACTAGGTAAGTTTATTTAGTGAATGATTCATAATCAAGAAAAGTTATGGATGCAAGTTTTGTTATCCAGGTATGATATTGGCACAAATATCCATCACCATCCAAAGAAAATAGGTTCCCAATATGGAAGGTGATTCAATCAATAGCTAAATTTTTGCACAATGGGTTTTCAATCAAACTAGGAAATAAGGAATCAACCTTATGGTATCCTGATTGGTCAAGATTAGGATCATTGTATACGAAACTTCCTTTTGTAAACATTCACAGATCTTAGAGTTAGAGATATGTAGGTAAATGGTTCCATTAACCTCCAAAACGTTTATACACCTATCACAACTAAAATTAAAGATACCATATAAACCTTGAGGATTTTTATTCATCTAAGCCAGCAAGATATCTATATGTGGAACCAGAACCATGATGGAATATACACAGTTCAAATTGCTTACTCATTCCTAATGCAGCAATCTCAAGTACCCATCTTGAAATCTAACATTGCTAATGCAAAATGGATGTGGCTTTGGAAGAAAAAAATCCCAAAGAAAAACATATTTATGCGTTGGCTTGTTTTCCATAAAGCCTTTCCAACTACAAGCACTCTTCATCATCAAAATATTTTGAACCATGCCTCGTGCCTGAGATGCCAAAATGAAATGGAAGACATTACACATTGTCTTTGAGACTATCCTTATTCCTGCAGTATATGGGAAGTCACATCCTCACAATACACTCGAGAATTCAATGAACCAATGACACCAGAATGGATGATAAATGGCACCGTAGAACATGAAGTCATCTTTATTGCTACCCTTTGGAAAACTTGGAAAGACAAAAACACAAGGTAGTTCTCAAATGTCTCCAACAATTGTAACATCTCTACCAAAACTTAACTAGGTGATCAAAGATATCCAGGATCAAGCTTCTCCTAATCTACTACCTACTACAAGGATATGGTTTTGTTGGACTCCTCCACATGAAGACACAGTCATGTTAAACGTATATGGTAACTCTTTTGGTAATCTAAGAACATCAGGACTTGGTGGTATTTTCAGAGACTACAATGGACAACGATTAGGAGGTTTCTTTGGCAACTTAGGGATAAGTAACCACATTCATGCAAAGTAATGGCAATCTTCCAAGGAATTCGACTAGCTTGGAACAAAGGATACAAACAATTGATTTTTCAATCTAATTATATTAAACAACATAAGCAGTTAGAATTAGTTGTTTAGCCAAAATTCAGTTAAGTTAGTTTATTGGTTAGTATATATATATATAAGTTAATCCACTCTCTATAAAATAAGGAGTTCTACTTCTGTAACCCTCTTCCAAATTTTTTGTAAAGAATTTTAGGTTTCTCCTCTCTTTCTTGATACTTCTTTTTTATTGAGTTAATTTTGTTATGGTATCAAAGCTCTCTTTTTGAGAACTTTGTTGTGCGACTCTGACCTACCATGGCGGATCTTAATAATTATCCAAGAATTCCTTTCTATCTTCATCCTAGGGAAAATTCAATCTTGGTTCTTGTCTTCTCTCCACTTGATGAAACCAACTATCATTCTTGGAGTCGTTCTATGCGGATGATTATGATTTCCAAGAACAAAGTACGTTTCCTTTATGGATCCATTCCAACACCAAATGCTAATGACAAACCTTTTGTTGCTTGGGAAAGATGTAAAAACATGGTTTTGTCTTGGATCATGCATGTTGTCTTCCTTGATATAGCTCAAAGTATTCTCTGGGATGATAAAGCTTCAGATGTGGAAGGAACTCAAGGATAGATATCCACAAGGAGATTTCTTACAAATTTCACAACTTCAAGAAGAGATGCATTCACTTAGACAATAAGATAAGTCAATTCGTTCCTATTTCACTGAGTTTAAGGTACTATGGGACGAATTTGATAATGTTAGGCCTGTTCCATCTTGTTCTTGTGGATTAATTTGTGACTTTCCAGTATATTCTTCTTTAAAAATGTACAAGGATCAAGATCATATCATTTGTTTCTTAAAAAGTTTGAATGACCAATTCTTTCATATTAGATCATAAATTTTCTTAATAGATCCATATCATTGAATAAGGCTTTCTCTCTAATAATCCGATAAGAAAGGCCACTTTCTAATGCCACATAATTGAAATTAGTAGCAACAATTGATAATCAAAATTTTAGTGGAGGAAATGATGGCTATGACACCAAAAGAAACCAAACATACAAAGGAACTTCCTCATCAAATTCTGGAAAAATCTACGTTTACTACCATAAGAAAGACCATACTATCAAAACATGTTACAAGAAGCATGACTTTCCATCCAATTACAAATTTAAGGGTGTTAAGACATTTATTAATTGTATTAGTGGTAATTCTAATCAGATCTCGCTTTGCAGTAATGAAGATCGAGATCAGGAGATTGGCACAAATACAAATTGTATCATCACTCAAGAAGAATATAAAGAACTAATAGCTCTCTAGCAAAATTGAAAACTTTAAAATGCTACACCATCTTTGAGTCAAGTGCATCAAGTTAGTAATATATCTTCTTCTAACTTCTTTAATGTCTTATATCAAGGTATTTCTAATCCAAAGATATATTAATGGATTCTAGACACATGAGCCACTAATCATATCGCAAATCAATATTCTTTCTTTACCATATTTACTAAAATTAAACCTATTACTGTAAGATTAGCAAAAGGATCACAAGTAATTGCCACTTATTTTGATACTATTCATTTTTCTCCTCAGTTTTACTTGACTACTGTGTTATTTATTCCTTATTTATGTTTTGGTCTGATTTATGTAACAAAATTGATTGCTGTCGTGAATTGTCAGTTAATCTTCCAAGATTGTATTTTTATCATCCAGAAATATGTACCTTGTGAAAGATTGGTTCATATAAAGAGATAGAAGGTCTTTACTACTTGAAGGAACATGCTACACCTAATCCTAAACCTCTCGTCTCTTGCAATTTTCCATCCTATTGTAATTCTGTTACATTGAATAGCACTTTCAGTGATTCCACTCTTTGGCATTATAGGTTAGGTCACCTATCCAATGAAAGATTGAGTACTCTACATGTTCAAAATCCAATTATACCCTACTACAAAATGGAACATTGTGACATTTTTCATCTTGCCAAGAAAAAAACGAATACCCTTTCCTATTAGCACTTTTAAGACAACTAGTTATTTTGAACTTGTTCATGCTGACATTTGGAGACCATTTGAGATTGAATCCTTACAAGGTCATAAATATTTTCTCACTATAGTAGATGATTTTAGCAGGGATGCCTAGGTTTATCTCATGAGATCTAAATCTAAAATATCTAAAGTTTTATACACTTTTCATAATTTTGTTAAGACTTAATTTTTAACTAAGATTAAAGTTCTCAAAATAGATAATGGTACTAAATTTATAATGTATGATTTTTATAGTTCTAAAGGTATAATACAACAAAGGAGTTGTGTTAAAACTCCAGTAGAACTCTGTTGTAGAAAGGAAACATCAGCATATTCTAAATGTTGCACAATCCTTATTGTTTCAAGTGATTTGTTTAAAATCTTTTGGTCATTTATTATTGCACATGCTATGCATATTATAAATAGACTTTTCACTCCTACTCTTCTAAATCAGTCTTCATGTAAAGTTTTACATGCAAGGAATCCAAGTTTTTCACATTTTAAAATTTTTGGATTGCTAGTATATTATATGCTCATAGGCACAAGTTCGATCATACAACTAGAAAGGCTACTTTTCTTGGATTTAGTCTTCATACCAAATGTTATCTCCTTTTTTTATTTAAAAACTAGATAATTATTTATTTCTAGAGATGTTATTTTCTATGAAATATTTTTCCATATCACAAAACATTTGAAGAACATAATTTAGGATTTTTCCCTTTACCTCAACATTCTTCAACCTTGCCCGATTTGCATCCCATCAATGATCTTGCAAATCCATATCGTGAACAACAATTTTTGTCAAGTACTAAATCAATTGTTCCTATAGATTCTAATGGGTTTGTTACTCAAGTTAGAAGGTCTGATAGGAAAAGGCCCAAACCTGCATATTTGCAAGATTATCATTGTAATTTAATTACTTTTACTACTTTTAAATATTCTTCAAGAAAAATTCTCTATCCCTTTTTCCAACTTTATTAATTATGAAAGGTTACCACCTTCTTACAAATATTTTGTTCTTTTTATTTTATCTCATGTTGAGTCTAAGAACTATACCCAAGTAGTAAAGTTAGAGTGTTGGAGATATGCTATGGAATCTGAGTTAGTAACTCTTGCATCTATTTACACATGGGTTCTAACTAACCTACTTACTGGAAAAATTCTCATTGGTTACAAATGAGTTTATTAAATCAAGTATAATTCTAATGGGTCTATAAAATGATATAAGATGAGATTTCTGGTCAAAGGTTATACACAAATAGAAGGGTGAATTATTTAGACACCTTTTATCCGGTCGCTAAAATGTTAACTATAAAAATGTTATTGGCTATTGTAGCTGCTACAAATTAGTATTTAAAGAAACTAGATGTCAACAATGCTTTTCTACATGGAGATCTCCATGAAGAAGTTTGATAAGCATAGATTTCATAAATAATTATCTCTCACTTTTATCTCATTAAAACTTCTTATATAATCAATTAAGTGATTTTTGTCATATTTTATGAGTTTGGGTTCATATGAAGTTTAATTGAATTTCTTTGCTTACCCGATTAAAATGACACTATTATAGTATTTTGAGCATAATAGGAGTTGTAGACATCCAAAAATCATGAAATCTGTCTTGAATGAAAGCTTAAAGAAGTGTCCATAGTTACAAAGCAAGAGCAGACTCTAAATGGGATGCTTAGGACTCCGAAATTATCTCAAAAGATGAGATAGTGTTGCTGACGTGGAATTTGAACAGTGTGCAAAGATCCGGCCATATCTTGAGATACAGAAGTCATATTGAGATGAAATCAACTTTGTTAGACAGCTAAGATCTGGGGCTACAACTTTTGTTTAGAAGTCAAGCTCTAATTCGGACATGTGAACATCCAAAATTGCGGTGCAAGAAAGTCAAAATTGTTGTGCTCATTGGTGACAAAAATTCAAAAGTGTTTTGCATTTTCAACAAAGCCCATGTGAAAGCAATAAAAGGGTAGAAAAGTAATATCCTAGTTGGTGACTTTCTGAAGATGATTACTCAAAAATCCTCTATAAATAGAAGGGTTTACAAGAGGAGAAACACACCACTTGGAGATTAACTCCAATACCATTTTCCATCTTTCTTTCTTTCTTGTTAGTTTGCCTCCTTCATGGAAGGCTTAAGTTTTATTTGTTGTTAGTTTGCCTCCTTCATGGAAGGCTTAGGTTTTATTTGTTGTTAGTTTGCCTCCTTCATGGAAGGCTTAGGTTTTATTTGTTGTTAGTTTGCCTCCTACATGGAAGGCTTAGTTTTTCTTTATTGTTAGTTTACCTCCTACATGGAAGGCTTAGTTTTTCTTTGTTGTTAGTTTGCCTCTTTCTTTGTTGTTAGTTTGCCTCTTTCTTTGTTGTTAGTTTGCCTCTTTCTTTGTTGTTAGTTTGCCTCCTTCATGGAAGGCTAGGTTTGTAGTTTCAATTCAAGGATTCAAGCTATTTTCATTTTAACTTTGAGGTCCTGATCTTTATTTACATGCTTATTAAGTGGTTTCTACTCTACTTCATTATATTCTTCAATTTTATTCTTTAATCAAAGTTTGATCGGTTGACGTAGTAGTATTTTGATTAATGCATAATTGATTTATAATTGGTTTTTGATTGGTAAATCATTTTCCAAAAGTTTGAAGAGTAGAAATTAAGTAATTTAATTGAAGGTTTTCATTTTATTACTTACTTCAACTGAATTCTGATTATAAAATTGGTTTAGATGAAAGATTAAGTGGTTACTAAATCTTGTTGATCATAATCAATTGAATTCTGAGAGGTTTCTCAGTAGAGAATTCAAGGATCATTGTAGGGGTTCCAGATGATCCTAGGTTGATAAACACAATGCATGATTTTAGTGATCAATGATTAGTTATGAAAATAGTCTCTGAATTCCTTGAGTTGATTATTGTTAAGTCAAATTAATTTCATTCTATATTTTGTGTTTAGAACTCAATATCAAATCTTTACAAAATCCTCTTGTTCTAACTTTCTCCTAATTTGCTTAAGAATATGAAATGGTCTTTGGGAGATGACCTAGGTTTCACCTTATACTATACCAATAGTTTGGGGAAAATCTAGAAATTATTTTTGCGCGTTTGCGACGAGCGTGTCAAAAATTTGGCGCCGTTGCCGGAGGACCATTTTAATTTCCTAGGCTCATTTAGGAGTTTGTATAAAAATTTTAATCTTTCTAACAATTTTTTTTTACTTTAGGTATATATTCTTGGATTTTCTGTATGAATTCACCTTTTTGTGTATGACCCGATCCAATCCTGAAAATTTATATGCATATGATCCTGAGATTGATAGAACATTCCACCATTTGAAAAGAGCACATAGAAGGCATTCATTTAGTAATAACCAAGAAAGTAACAGTAGTGATTTTTCATCTTTAAATTTTGATAGTTTCAAATATTCTGCTAAGAACATGGCTGATAGAACCCTAAAAGAATTAGTTGCACCTGATGTTGCTTATCAATCGTTGTGTATTCAATACCCTGATGTTGATGCACCATTTGAACTAAAGTCTGGATTAATACATTTGCTACCTAAGTTTCATGGCCTTGCAGGTGAGGACCCTCATAAACATTTGAAGGAATTTCACATTGTATGTTCCACAATGCGGCTACAAGGAATTCCTGAAGATCATATCAAGTTGAAGGCATTTCCTTTCTCCTTAAATGATGGAGCCAAGGACTGGTTGTACTATCTACATCCAACATCTGTTACAAGCTGGAATGATATGAAGAGATTATTCCTGGAGAAATTCTTCCCTGCATCCAGAACAGCAGCTATCAGAAAAGAGATTTGCGGCATCAGACAGAACTCCCGAGAAACTCTTTATGAGTATTGGAAGAGATTTAAGAAACTATGCGCCACTTGTCCACACCATCAAATCAGTGATCAATTACTGATTCAGTATTTCTATGAAGGACTCATGCCAATGGACAGAAGCATGGTTGATGCAGCTAGTGGTGGAGCACTTATGGACAAAACTCCTACAGCAGCTCGAGATTTGATTGCCAACATGGCAGAAAATTCTCAGCAATTCAATTCTCGAACTAATTCCTTGTCTAAAGGAGTCCATGAAAT
Source organism: Canavalia gladiata (assembly GCA_037954105.1). Taxonomy (NCBI): domain Eukaryota; kingdom Viridiplantae; phylum Streptophyta; class Magnoliopsida; order Fabales; family Fabaceae; genus Canavalia; species Canavalia gladiata. The sequence continues at coordinate 37,183,781 of CM075664.1, read as the reverse complement.
GACCACCAAGACAGACCATACCCGATTGGAGAACAGAATTGAAGAACTAACCTCCATCATAAGACAGTTGGCCATCGGACAACAACAGCAACTTAATGTTGTTGACAAAACCAAAACATGTGGCATCTGCACTTCTGCAAATCATCCTACTGATGCATGCCCAACATTGCAAGAAAGTGAGACACCTGAGGCTACAGTAAATGGTATTTTTGGCACAGGACAACAATACAGGCCTCCTCAACATTATCAGCAACAGAAGTTTGAACCACCTTCTGGATCATACAATCCTAGTTGGAGAAACCATCCTAACTTGAGATATGGTCCTCCACAACAACAAAGGATTCAAACATCTGACTCCCAAAATAAATACCAACCACCGCCATTCAGACAACAACAACAGCATATGCAGCAATCTGTACCCTCTAATGCTTCTGAACCCTCTTTTGATGATTTGATGAAGCAATTAGCAACCAACAATCTTCAGTTTCAACAAAATGTAAGTTCTGCCATTCAGGATTTACAAACTCAAATTGGGCAGTTGGCTACCACTGTCAACCAATTGAAATCTCAAGGTTCTGGTCAACTACCTTCTCAACCTGTCATAAATCCCAAAAGTGTGAATGCCATGACCTTGAGAAGTGGGAAGAAAGTGCAGACAGACCCTACAATTTTAAAGCAACAAAGCTTCAATCAGACTAATCCACACCAAAAAGAAGCATTTATCTCTACACCTGGAGATATCTCTGATGAGCCATCTGAATCAGAGGGAAAGTCTGATGAAAAAAGTACACCAGCCTTCGATAAGACATCGAATGATCAACAAAAAGAAGCTTGCCATAAACGATCTGCACTTGAAGCATCTGATGAGACAAAAACCCCAAATTGTGCTGATCAGAAGGTATCTTTACCTTTTCCAAATAGAATGGTCCAATCCAAGCCCAATGTTCATACAGAATTGGATAAGGAGCTTCTAGATACTTTCAGGAAAGTGGAAGTCAACTTACCACTTCTAGATGCTATCAAGCAAATTCCCAAATATGCCAAATTTCTAAAGGACTTGTGCACGCATAAGAGAAGACTCAAAGGGGATGAGAAGATTAGTGTGGGACGCAATGTTTCTGCCTTAATTCAACCCAGCCTCCCTCAGAAATGTAAAGATCCAGGAACTTTCACCATTCCTTGCACAATAGGAAACTCTACATTTGGTGATGCATTGCTAGATCTAGGTGCTTCCATTAATGTTATGCCCTCATCAGTTTATAAATCTTTGAATCTGGGAGAACTGAAGCCAACTGGTGTGGTGATTCAATTAGCCAACAGAAGTACAGCACATCCAGCTGGAGTACTTGAAGATGTGCTAGTTCAAGTGAATAAGCTAATCTTTCCAGCTGACTTCTACATTTTGGATATGGAAGATGAGTCATCCATCAATAGAGCAACCTTGATCCTAGGGAGACCTTTCCTCAAAACTGCAAAAAGAAAGATAGATGTGCATACGGGGACTCTCTCTATGGAATTTGGAGATGATATCATCCAATTCAACATATTTGAAGCCATGAAGCATCCTATAGAGAACCATTCACTCTTTCAACTTGATGCCATAGACCTTCTTGCGGATAATTATTCTGTTGACAATCTACTTTTTGAATCTTTTGATTTTGATTTAGATTACTTAAATAATTTTACTTGCACATGTGATGAATTTGATTCATGTATTGTGTGTTCCAGGATTAATGCTGCAGACCAAACTTCGTTGAAAGATGACATGTTAGATGCAAGTGTTGCAGACATTTCAATCTCAGATAGATCCCTTCCTTCCATAATACAACCACCTCCTTTGGAGTTGAAGCCTTTGCCTGAACATCTAAAGTATGCTTATTTGGGGGAAAATGAGAAGCTTCCTGTCATTGTAGCAAAGAACCTTCTACCACAACCGGAAGAAAGGTTGTTGCAAACCTTAAGAAGCCATAAACAAGCAATTAGATGGACTTTGGCTGATATTCCAGGCATTAGCCCATCTACTTATATGCATAGGATATTGCTGGAGGAAAACACCAGACCTGTTAGACAACCACAAAGGCGTTTGAATCCAACCATCCTAGATGTGGTAAAGAAGGAAGTAGGTAAGCTTTTGGCAGCTGGTATCATCTATCCCATCTCAGACAGTGATTGGGTAAGCTCGGTGCAAGTAGTTCCTAAGAAGACTGGCATGACTGTAGTCAAAAATCACAATGATGAACTAATCCCTACCAGAATACAAAACAGTTGGAGAGTGTGCATAGATTATAGGAAGCTTAACCAAGCTACTCGCAAGGATCAATTCCCTTTGCCCTTCATAGACCAAATTTTGGAAAGATTAGCAGGAAAATCTGACTATTGCTTTTTGGATGGTTTTTCAGGTTATTTTCAAATACATATAGCTCCAGAAGACCAGCATAAGACCACCTTCACTTGTCCTTTTGGTACTTTTTCCTATCGAAGGATGCCCTTTGGTCTATGCAACGCCCCTGGAACCTTTCAAAGATGCATGGTAAGCATTTTTTCTGATCTCTTAGAAAGTTGCATAGAAGTGTTTATGGATGACTTCACTGTATATGGTTCTTCTTTTGATGCATGCTTAGAAAGCCTCTCTAAAGTTTTGGACAGATGCATTGAGACTAACCTGGTTTTGAATTTTGAAAAATGTCATTTCATGGTAACAGAAGGTATAGTCTTAGGACACTTGGTATCTAGCAAAGGTTTAGAGGTTGATAAGGTCAAGATAGACATTATTACTTCTCTACCTTACCCCACTGTGCGAGAAGTACGTTCTTTACTTGGTCATGCAGGTTTTTACAGAAGATTCATCAAGGATTTTAGCAAGATTGCACAACCTCTTTCTAAACTACTACAAAAAGATACCAAATTTGTGTTTGATCAAGCATGCAAGGATTCATTTGATGAACTAAAGAAGCGGTTGACAACCACTCCCATCATTCAACCACCTAATTGGACGCTTCCATTTGAATTAATGTGTGATGCATCTAATTATGCCCTTGGTGCTGTACTGTCTCAAAGAGTTAGCAAGAGATCTCATGTCATTGCATATGCCTCTCGCACACTTGATGCAACCCAATCCAATTACACAACTACTGAGAAGGAGCTTTTGGCAATTGTGTTTGCATTAGATAAATTTCGCTCCTATTTACTTGGATCTAAAGTTATTGTCTTCTCTGACCATGCAGCTATGAAATACTTACTGAAGAAGGCAGATGCTAAGCCAAGACTGATTCGTTGGATGCTTCTGTTGCAAGAATTTGATTTAGAGATTAAAGACAAAAGTGGTGCAGAGAACCTTGTAGCAGATCATTTAAGTCGGATCCAGCAACCTTGTGAAGAAACTTCAATTGCAGATTCATTCCCAGAAGAGCATCTCTATCATTTGCACGGGAAGGATCCTTGATATGCAGATTTGGTAAACTATCTGGTTGCTAAAGAAATACCCAAACACTTCACCAAATCACAAATTGCCAAGTTGAAAAGTGATGCCAAACACTACATATGGGATGAACCATACCTTTGGAAGACATGTAGTGATCAAATCATTAGAAGATGTGTTCCAGATCATGAAGTTCAGTCTGTACTTACCTTTTACCATTCCCTAGCTTGTGGTGGACACTTTGGGCCACAACGGACAGCTAGAAAAGTACTAGACTCAGGCTTTTATTGGCCTACAATATTTCGTGATGCACATAGATTATGCATAACTTGTGAGCAGTGCCAAAGAATAGGGAGTATTTCGCGCAGAAATGAGATGCCCCAACAACCACTTCTCTTTTGTGAGGTATTTGATGTATGGGGTATAGACTTTATGGGTCCATTCCCTGTCTCTTTTGGTTTTGTTTACATTTTGCTAGCTGTTGATTATGTTTCAAAATGGGTGGAGGCAAAAGCCACCCGTACTGATGATGCTCGAATTGTTGCAGATTTTATCAGGTCTAACATTTTTAGCAGGTTTGGCATTCCTAGAGCTCTAATTAGTGACCAAGGTACTCATTTTTGCAACCGCACAATGGAAGCCCTACTCCGCAAATATGGAGTCATGCATAAAGTCTCCACCCCATATCATCCTCAAACAAATGGTCAAGCCGAAGTTTCTAATCGAGAGATCAAGAAAATCTTAGAGAAAACAGTTCAGCCTAACAGGAAGGATTAGAGCTTGCGCCTTGTTGATGCATATAGGACAGCTTACAAGTCACCCATTGGCATGTCTCCCTACAGGATTGTCTTTGGTAAAGCATGTCATCTTCCAGTTGAATTAGAGCATAGAGCATTTTGGGCAGTAAAGAAATGCAACATGGATCTAGACCAAGCAGGAATCCATAGGAAGCTTCAATTGCAGGAACTTGAAGAAATTCGATTAGAAGCATACGAAAACTCCAAAATTTACAAAGAAAATGTCAAAGCTCTTCATGACAAAAAGTTGGCAAGAAAGGAGTTTTCCGTTGGACAAAAAGTTCTCCTTTTCAATTCTCGGCTAAAGCTTATGCCTGGTAAGCTACGCTCTAGATGATTAGGACCATTTGTAGTTACTAATGTTTTTCCTTATGGTGCAGTGGAAATAAAAAATGAGGTAACTGAAAAAATCTTCAAGGTGAATGGACATCGTCTTAAACCATTTTTCGAAGGTTTTCAAAAGCACACGGTAGAAAAAGTGCATTTGCACAATGCCACATACTTGCAATAAATTCAAGAGAAGTCTCCCTCTCTCTCTCTCTTTCTCTCTCTCTCTCTCTTTCTCTCTCTCCCTCTCTCACATTCCTCGCTTATAAGTTTCAACTAATCTCTCAACTTTCTTCTTCACCTCTTAAATCATCCCAACTATTACACTACATTGAGCTTGCAGGCATAATAACTTGAGTGTTTTAAGAAAAAAATGGAGAAAGCTCTCACCAAGATCAAAATTTTGTTCCCTACTCTCCCTAGAAATTTTCTTAAAGATATTTACAATTGCAGACTTGAATGATTGAGGGCATTAACACTCTTAGGCCTTCCAGAAGATGTCCGTTGGATCATTGAAGCTAAGGTACGTTTAGCAGGTGAATTTCAAGAATCATTTGTTAAAAACATGCCAGGTATGGGAAGAAGTTCTTATGCAAAGAAGAGAAGGGCAAAAAGAATAGGAGTTTGCTACAGGTGTGCAAGATGGACCTGTAACACAAGATGCAAGAACCTTGGAATGGTTTCAAGAAATCGAGAGGACAAAATTCAATTTCATAAAGGATGGACTGAGTAAGGAATCATTGGATGATATCATTCAGACTCTTGAGACACATCCTAGTGGGCATGAACAAGGAGTTCTTCTTGATTTGTTTGAACTGTTCCGTAAGGAAAAAGCACGTTATAGTCTTGGGAATCTGACTTTAAAAGACCCTGTTGTCAGTTTACAAGAAAACTGAATGGGAAGCACATCCTCGACTCTTAGAAGGCGTTTCAGTCGTTACTGGACATAAAACCAGAGGAAGATGTGAGCCACAATCACAACTACTGTTCATTCTCATGCGTGTATGTTTGTCATTTACATTGTCTTTTCAATTTATTGGGCCACCATTTTTTTTTGAAATTTTCACCCCTGCTTAAAGTCTTTCCCCTCTGACATTCACCTTTTCCTTGAACAAAAAATTCAAACTTTTGTAACAAAAATTCAAACTTTTGTAACAAAAATTCAAACTTTTGCAACAAAAATTCAAACTTTTGCTACCAAATCCTGATCCCGCACTATTCAAGCGATCTCCTTGTCTGATATTGAGTCCCTATAAATTATCAACCTCTATGACATATTTTTTCAAAAAAAAGACAGAAACACCGTATATGGATAGGATCAATACTATCTGTGTTTTTGGTGGGTCTAACCTTGGAAAGGATGGAGAATTTCAACATGCAGCTTATACCCTTGGTAAGGCATTAGCTGCAAGAAAAATCAATCTTGTTTATGGGGGAGGGATTCAGGGTTTAAAAGGATGTGTTGCAGGATCTTCACTCACAAAGGGGTGTAACGTCTTAGGTGTTGGCTTAAAAAATGGGAGCACCTCCTACTTGACCCTGGGTACTGAATTGAAGGTTGCAACCATGCATGACCGTATGAGACACATGTTGGTTAATTCTAATGCATTTATTGCATTACCTGGTGGTCTTGGAACAATGGAAGAAATTTTTACCATTATATTTTGGGCCTATCGGAATTTTCATAAAAAACCTTTGGGCTTATTGAATATTAATGGCTTTTATAATGGTTTGATATCCTTTTTAGATCATGCAGTAGAGCAGGAGTTCATGCCACAATCCATGCGCAACATCATAGTATCTGCTTCAACTGATGAACAGCTACTTGAGATTTTGCAAAATCCTACATCTGAGCTCAATCAAGCAATGCAGCTGGTGAACCAACCAAATCAGGATGGCAGAGACAAAAGAGAACCAGATACCACTCTTCGGTTATAACTTTTCCTTACTTTGGTAGTTTTCTCACATTTCTTTTCCTGTCATATGAAATTCCATCTAAGACATTGGGGACAATGTCTTGGATAGGTTGGGGGAGGATGGTCTGATATTAAAAAAAAAACCCAAAAAAAAGAACCCAAAAAAAAAATTAGGTTAGAATCATAAACTTGCTTTGAGTAAGATGACTGAGTAAGGAGTTACACTTGACTCCTGATACGCATCTTATGATTGAAAAAAAAAATTGAATGTGGAAGTATGTTTTTATTTAGATTTCATAAAATAATTAAAGCAAAATGATTTACATTTCGAGATTAATTAGTTTGGCAACACATATTTGAACTGGATAGATTAGATTTGATAAATATATTACCTGTGAGATTTTGAGCCTTATTATTATTTTCTTTCTTGTGTGCTTTTCATCCATGGAATATGTTACTTCAGAACTTGCATTGATTCTTTTTGAAGCTACATTTTCACATGAATTGTACAAAAATGATTGAGGCACTGTTTTTCTTGAACAAACCACTTGGCCAAATAACCAAACCATATAATTTTATCCTTTGATCAGCCCTTTGAGCCGATTAGCCTTTTCTTCTTTTTAGCTCACCACAAATCAAAAAAAAAAACAACTTTGTCTGACCATAGAAGGTGAGGAATACTGGATTTATCATACCATAAGTGTTTCAATAAGTGTGGGGGAGATTATTGTTGTGTTCATCAATATCATGGTTAAAAAAAAACTGAAGCAATAAATTAATAAATAAACTATTATATTGAAAAAAAAGAAAAAAAAATGAAGAAGTGATATCTGTTTCTCACACTTGCACTTAGACTCAGTTCTCAATCCTCATCATTTTCCTTGGTCTAACATTGTATCTCTTCAATATATCATTTCATCTTTCTAATCCCATTATAACCAAATAAAGACCTCTTGATTTGTGCATTGCATGTGTATATAGTAGTAGAGAAGTAGAAGATATGCAAGCCTATGATAGTTCATCTTTCATGGATTGAATTTGAGAAAAACACTTACCAAATCAAACACTTGAGAGATTCAGAGTATATCATGAGAGGTTTTATCTTTCTCAATCTATGTTTTTCAAATTAAAGTTGCCTTTCTAAGAAATTTCAAAAATGTGATGAAAGAATGCTTCATGAAATTTTGTGAATTCTTGAGAAATCAACTCAAAACTTTGATGTTCTTTCAAAAAAAAAAAATAGTCACCAATCCTTAACTTAAGTTTGCCCGAGACATGCAAAAGATAAGTGTGGGGGAATTTCATAAGCATAGATTTCATAAATAATTATCTCTCACTTTTATCTCATTAAGACTTCTTATATAATCAATTAAGTGATCTTTGTCATATTTTATGAGTTTGGGTTCATATGAAGTTTAATTGAATTTCTTTGCTTACCCGATTAAAATGATACTATTATAGTATTTTGAGCATAATAGGAGTTGTAGACATCCAAAAATCATGAAATCTGTCTTGAATGAAAGCTTAAAGAAGTGTCCATAGTTACAAAGCAAGAGAAGACTCTAAATGGGATGTTTAGGACTCCGAAATTATCTCAAAAGATGAGATAGTGTTGCTGACGTGGAATTTGAACAGTGTGCAAATATCCGGCCATATCTTGAGATACAGAAGTCATATTGAGATGAAATCAACTTTGTTGGACAGCTAAGATCCGGGGCTACAACTTTTGTTCAGAAGTCAAGCTCTAATTCGGACATGTGAACATCCGAAATTGCGGTGCAAGAAAGTCAAAATTGTTGTGCTCATTGGTGACAAAAATTCAAAAGTGTTTTGCATTTTCAACAAAGCCCATGTGAAAGAAATAAAAGGGTAGAAAAGTAATATCCTAGTTGGTGACTTTCTGAAGATGATTCCTCAAAAATCCTCTATAAATAGAAGGGTTTACAAGAGGAGAAACACATCACTTGGAGATTAACTCCAATACCATTTTCCATCTTTCTTTCTTTCTTGTTAGTTTGCCTCCTTCATGGAAGGCTTAGGTTTTATTTGTTGTTAGTTTGCCTCCTTCATGGAAGACTTAGGTTTTATTTGTTGTTAGTTTGCCTCCTACATGGAAGGCTTAGTTTTTCTTTATTGTTAGTTTACCTCCTACATGGAAGGCTAAGTTTTTCTTTGTTGTTAGTTTGCCTCTTTCTTTGTTGTTAGTTTGCTTCCTTCATGGAAGGCTAGGTTTGTAGTTTCAATTCAAGGATTCAAGCTATTTTCATTTTAACTTTGAGGTCCTGATCTTTATTTACATGCTTATTAAGTGGTTTCTACTCTACTTCATTATATTCTTCAATTTTATTCTTTAATCAAAGTTTGATCGGTTGACGTATTTTGATTAATGCATAATTGATTTATAATTGGTTTTTGATTGGTAAATCATTTTCCAAAAGTTTGAAGAGTAGAAATTAAGTAATTTAATTGAAGGTTTTCATTTTATTACTTACTTCAACTGAATTCTGATTATAAAATTGGTTTAGATGAAAGATTAAGTGGTTACTAAATCTTGTTGATCATAATCAATTGAATTCTGAGAGGTTTCTCAGTAGAGAATTCAAGGATCATTGTAGGGGTTCCAGATGATCCTAGGTTGATAAACACAATGCATGATTTTAGTGATCAATGATTAGTTATGAAAATAGTCTCTGAATTCCTTGAGTTGATTATTGTTAAGTCAAATTAATTTCATTCTGTATTTTGTGTTTAGAACTCAATATCAAATCTTTACAAAATCCCCTTGTTCTAACTTTCTCCTAATTTGCTTAAGAATATGAAATGGTCTTTGGGAGATGACCTAGGTTGCACCTTATACTATACCAATAGTTTGGGAAAAATCTAGAAATTATTTTTGCGCGTTTGTGACGAGCGTGTCAAAGTTCACATGTCTTTACCTTCAGAGCTTCAACCAAATAATCCTAATCAGGTTTGCAAATTAACGAAATCCCTTATATAGCTTTGAGCAAGCCAACAGGCAATGGTACTCTAAATTTTCATTTGCCTTGTTAACTTTTGGTAATAAGCAATCTACAACAGATCATTTCTTGTTTATCAAAATAGCAAGCAACTCGTTTACTGCAATATTAATTTATATCGATGATTGCATCATTCCAAGTAATGATTTGGATGAGACTGATTGTAAGAAAATAGTTTCTAGATGTAAAATTTAAAATCAAAGACCTAAGTGATGTCAAATACTTTCTTGGCCTTGAAATTGGTAGAACAAGTAAAGGCATTAGCATATGTTAAAGGAAGTATACTATTGAAATTTTATCTGATGTTGGCGTGCTTGGTTGTAAACCAAAAACTATCTCAATGGACACTTCATGCAAATTAGAAAAGAACTTTAGCACTCCTGTTTTTTATCTGGGTAGTTATAAAAAATTCATAGGACATTTGTTGTATCTTATTTTTACCAGACCTGATATACAATTCTCAGTTCAACAATTGAGTCAATTTGTTTCAGCTCCAACAATTTTCCACCATCAAGCGGCCTTGTGAGTTCTACATTACTTAAAGAATTCTCCTAAAATGATATTATTCTTTTCTTTTACTAATTTGCTCACTCTAGCTAGTTTCGCAGATTCAAATTGGACAAGATGTAGGAATTCTCGAAGATCTATCACAGGTTTTTTCACCTTCCTTGATTCCATCCTGATTTTATGAAAGACAAAAAAGCAAAATATTGATGGTAGACCCTCTTCTAAGGTAGAATACAGAACTCTAGCAACAATTACTTGTGAGGTTCAATGACTTTATTGCCTCCTTCAATATTTTTAGATTTTCCTTTCATCATCAACGACTATTTATTATAATAAGCAATCGGCTATTTATTTTGCTACTAATCATGTTTTTCATTAGTACACAAAACACATATAAATTGATTATCATATAGTTTGAGAGAAAATTCAATATAATCTCATTCACTTGTTGCCTATTTCATATTCAAATCAAACTGCACATATCTTTGCCAAGGTTCTGTCATTAATCTGTTTTTTTCATCACCACAAGTTGGAATTGATTCACATCTCCAGCTTAAGGAGATATTAGATAACATGAGATTAGAATTCAGTTAAGTTAGTTTATTAGTTAGTATATATATATATATATATATATATATATATATATAGATTAAGTTGCTCTCAAAATAAAAAATTCTACTTATGTAACTTTTTTCTCAATTTTTAATAAAAAAGTTTAAGTTTTTTATTTTTTTATTTTTTTATATTAAATTAATTTTATTAGATTGCTTGGAAGTAACCTTACTCATCAACAAAAGATCCCAATCCCATATTTATGGGACCCTAATTACAGGTATACAAGATTTCATATATAAGAGTTAGAACTTATCTCTCAAACACACATTAAAAGGAGACTAACTTTTATGCTGATTATCTTGCTAAAATTGGAGCATCGTGTAACAGTGACTTGGCTAAGTTAGGAGCATCTTCTCCATGAATATCCTCGTTATTCTATGCAGAAAGGTCTGGAACGTAGTTCCTTAAAACTTAGTTTTCTTTAGTCTTCTTTAAATTTCCTCTTATAACAAAAAAAAATTATAATATATAAAAAATCAATAAAAAATAAGTTAAATTAATAAAAAAAATTAATAATAAAAATGAATTGATAGAATGTAGAAAGAAATTCATTTGTATAAAATGACGTTTTAATAGTTTAAAAATTATGTTATATTTTATTAATTTAATGATTTAAATTTAAGATAATATTAATTTTTAATTTTTAATAATATAAAATTATAAATAATATTATTATATTTTTAAAATATATTATATATTATAAATATTTTAAAAATAATATTTAATTAATATTAATTAAATCATATTAAAATTAAACAAATATTTTAATTGATTTAATTTTTAAAATATAAATTTTATTTTTAATAATGAATTATTTTAAATATAAAATCAACTCTTATAAATAACTTTATATTCATATTTATAAGTTTTCTATAAAAGGTTCATCTTTTATATAATTTAAACAAAATAAATTATTTTAAAATTAATTTTCACATAAAATATCCAAATATAATTTATTTTTTACAAATAATTATAACACAATCAATTATATTTGAAATAATCTAATCTTTACAGTTAATCCAAACACAAATTATTGTCCTCATTTGTATTAAAATTCTCATAATATTCTATCATATCACCCATCCTTCTCATTCATGTATTTTTCTCATCAATTAATATTTTTATAAAAATAAAAATATAGTGGAAAAAAATAGTAAACATTATTTTAAAAATCTAAAATTATATAAAATGTTAATTAAAAAGAAACAATTTTTTAAATGATAACAAATAAAATAAAATAAAGTAAATATTAAAATTCATATGGCTCAATTTATGATATAAAAAATAATAATTTTTAAAAACATTTATTCTTTGTGCAAAAAGTAATATTTATTTTAATATTTTATAATGTATAATATATTTATTTGAAAGGCGGATTATCTATAGTTTAATTTTGTGTAAAGCCCTAAATTTTTTTATGAGATTATTAGGATCGGACAATTAGTTTCTAGTTTACTAAAATATCTTCATTAATCCTTGATATTGGAATTAAGATAGTTAATAATGGTTAAAGGTCGTTGCCAGAATAAAAATTAATTCTAAAAATTAATAATATTTTATATGTTACACGAATTGAAATGTACTAGTTTAGATGCTAATAATTAATAATATTTTATATATTACACGAATTGAAATGTACTAGTTTAGATGCTAAGTAGCGTTCAATTTTTACTGTACATTGAATTGTTAGCTTAATAATTTTAATAGTTATATTTTTTTAAAAAATAAAATCAAGATGTTATAATTTAATAAAAGATATTTTATATAATCTATGTTGCTTATTTTAGAATACTTCTAATACTTTATCACTAAATGTTATTGGTTTATAAAAAGAAGTACACATACTATACATTATTTATCTAAATTGAAGTCAACATCCGTAATTATTTAATACTTAGAGTAATAATCTTTAATTAATTGGTATACTTATGACTCTGTATTCTTCTTAACATATTTCAATATAATTAATAAATAATAGTTCATCATGTAAAAAATATGACTTTTAACAAAATTTTAAACCAAAATAATATATTTGGTTCAGATTTTAAGAAGTTAAAAAGTTTAGTTAAAGATAAAAGTTATTCTCTTTTAAATTTTATACAAACAATTAAATTTATGGTTTCAAAAACTAAATTAAACGTACTTTTATATTGAAAAAAAAATACGTGTAAATATATATACGAGTGTGCTTAAGGTTAGTATCACAAACTTTCTTATTTTATACAAAATTATTTAAAAACAAATATTAAATACGTTTCATATAAATATTTTTAAAAAATAAAAAACTAAAATTGAAAGGATAAAAATAAAAAAATGTGTTCATATACTGAGCATAATTATATCACTTTCTATAATCATTTAAGTTAAAAAATTAAATAAATTCACCAATAATTAATAAATCATAATCTATATTATTTAAAAACGTGAAAGGTAGAATTTTCAAATATTTACACTATTTTTTTATTTCCTATAACTACATTTCATAATAAATAATTTTTTCAATTTATTCTTTTTATTATGTTTCATAATTTTTGCAATATAATTTTTAAAGTTATGTTTAGTTGTTCTCATTACTTTAATTTAAATTTATTAATTTTATAACAATTGTTTTTAGATCAAAATTATTTATTAAAATCACAAAACTCTAACACAACACAAGATATGGCTAGAAAAAGAGCCCCACCAAAATAAGCACCACTAACTAGATTATGACTAAAAATATTATGCGTCTTCCGATTGCGCGTGCGAAAAAGATGAATTTAAAAGAAGCAACTAGCTCTTTATAATCGTGTACGAAGTGCTAGACATTCAGCTATAACAACCTCTATTGGAAAGTTCTGATGATAACTAGGAACTTCTTCTTCCATCCCTTTAGCTTTTTCCATACTCTATCAGACTAGAAAAAATATCTTGTTTAGATCCTCCAACCAGCATAGGAAGCCGCCTCAAATATTTATGATGAAAGATCACAGCCTTAAAGTCCAACCTTTCTTGATCAAAATTTTGCAAGAACCATGCAAGTTATGGGCAGATAAAATCTCAGATGTATTTGAATTAAGCATATCACCTAAATCATTCTTATAAGATTTTACGGCTTTAGTGTTTCCACCTCCTGAACTGAAGCAGCAGAGAATAACAAACTATCATTTGCAATTAATTTTATAAAAAATTAATATTATTTATTATGTTAAGATTATTTTACCTATTTGTTGAACTATTATATCTAATTTTTAAGAATTTATTTGTGATTTTAAATTCATAGGTAGCATTAGCATATGATTTTACTATTTTAAATTTATTTTTATAATACTATTTTAGCATAGTTTATAATTACTTTTTATATAGACATAAAAAATAAATAATTGTAAATATATTATGAAAAGTAATTAAAGAATGTTTTAATATATTAATTAAGGAAATTTGGTTTCACAATGAAAAGTTAAATGTTTATAAAAAAATTAGAACAGATAGATTTTTTAATCATATACCATTTGCATAATATTTGATGATATAATGTGAGTTTGAAAACCTAGCCGATAAATTAGTTAAAAATTTAAAAGTTGGCTGAAAGTTAAAAAATTATAAATTGAAAGATAAAATGTTAGTCGAAAGATGAATAAGTTACTAATTGAATATAAATTATTTGATAAAATTAGTTACTCAATTAACTAATAAATGTAAAATAACAAAATAATTAACCATCAGACTAACATAAAATAGGCAGAATATTTTTTATTTTAAATAAAAATATATTAAAATATAATTAAAATTATATTTGTTTAAAAATAATTATCTTTTAAGCTTCACATTAATATATTTAAAAATAAAAATATTATTTTATTCTAATATTTATAAAAATTTTAAAATTTTTTTAAAAAATAAATAAAATAAAAATAAACATAAATAATATATATATATATATTAAAATAATAATTCAAAATATAATATTTCATGTTAATATAAAAATAAATATATCAAAATTAGTAATAATATTATAAAGATCACATGATATTAAATTTATAAAAATAAAAAATAAATAAAGGATTAAATTGTAACAATTTATTAAAAAATAAAAATATTTCACTTATTAACTAAAAGTTTAAAAATTAATTAGTATGTTTTTTCAAAAAAAATACCAGTAATTGATTAATTTTAATAGAAAAAAAAATATACCTTAACAGAACAAAAATAAAATGTATTGTAACCAAAAGTATCATTAATGTAACAGAAAAATTTAAAATATCTTAACAGAAAAGAGCTAAAATATCTTAACAAAATTTTCAGATAAAATTCTCAACCAGCTAAAATTGAGACAATTGACAAAGTGTTAAATCTAATACTGTTATCGTATATTATATTAATATAATTAATAATAATAAAATAATATATAAATGAATTTCCTATCAAAAGAAAATTAAAAAATTCAATAAAAAATGTAAAGAATGTTTTGAAAAAATTAGACGATAAATTAGATAAAAGTTAAAAAAATTAATTATTGATCTAACTTGTAAATCTAAAATGACGAGTATAGACATAATTAATTAATAGCCTAAAATTTGATAAATATGATATATTTAAAAATATAATTTAATTAAATAAAATTTTATTTTTAAAATAGAGTAATTTTTAATTTTATATAAATAAATTTAAATAAAAATATTAAAATTTAATTATTTTTATAATTTATTTTTTAATAAAAAGTTTAATATTTTATTTTTTAAAATAAATAATTAATAATTAAAATAAAAACCTTAGCTTAAAACAATAATTTAGAATACAATATTTTATAATAATATAAAAATAAATATGTCAATATTAGTAATATTATTGTAAAAAAATTATATGACATTGCATTTATTAAAAAATAGATAAATAAAAAATTAAAGTATATACATATAATTAGCATAAAAATGAAAGAAAAGTATTTTAACAAAGATAAAAAACTTACAAATTATTTAAAATAAGTTTTTAAAAATGTTAGTGACTATTCTAAAAGTTTTAGTAATTACCTATTTTATTAAAAAGGATAAAAATATATTTTAAAAAATTTGTTTAAAAATTTTATGTTTTAATCCTCTAAAATACATTGTTAAACATATTTAAAAAAATTAAAAAATAAAATATTAGAATAAATTATAGGATGTCTTTGAAAAAATTAGCAGATAAATTAGATAAAAATTAAAAAAATAATAAAAAGTAGGGATGGAAATAAATAATATTGTAGCAATGAAAATAAATAAGATCGTTCGAGAATATCTATAACTTAACTTATTTAAGGCTTAATAAATACATATTTGAGTTTATTAAAAAAAAATTAAATAAATAAATTACGTTTAGGTTTACAAAAAAAATTATTTAGTCTATTAAAGGATTTATTTTTTTTATATATTATATATTATATTTGTTATATTTATTTTAATATATTATATTTGTGTAATATTTATTTTAATAAATTATATTTATATAATATTAATATATTACATAATTTTTTTAAAATTAAAATTTTCAATTTTTAATTTCAAATAAACTGAACGAAGCCCTCTACTTGCCATTCTCGTGATATTACAACTCAATTCTTAATTCGTGATCCTATGCAAAAATATATCATATGTAACGTATAATCTAATGTAATATTCCAAAATAAATAGTTATAAATTTTTTTAATATTAAATAATTTTAATTTATTTTTTATACAAATGGTACTAGTAAAAATTAGATTAACATGTCTAATAATTTAAAAAATATTAAAAAATATTTTTATAAAAGAGTTTAAGCTTATAAAATTTTTAAATAATTATATATATATATATGTTTTAAATCTATTTAATAATTTTTTTATTTTGTAAATTTTAAGTTTATAAATTTTTTTATAATATAGATTTTAGTGATATTCAAAATTTTTAAATATATAAAACTTAAACACTGAAAATCTAATTTAATTCAGCATACTTTCATCATAATTGAAAGGTAAAAAATTTGTTGATTAAAGTAAAACATATTTGATAAAATTAATAATTAAATTAACTGATAAAGATAAAATGATAAATAAATATACGATCATTAAATTTAAGTTTAAATATTTTAATTTTTATTAACTATTAATTATTAATTTTTATTTATATTATATTAATTATGATATTAAAAATAATGATAATATTTTTTAATTTATTCTTATTTATGTATATTTTTATTAGAAACTATTATACAAATAAATTTATTATTATTCTGATTATTATATTACAAAATAAAAGTTTGATAATTTTATTTTATTATTAATGATATATTTTAAGAAAAACATATTTATTTAAAAATTAATTTTTATTTAAAATTAAAAATATATTTTAAGTTGTATAAATATATTTTAAATAATATTTCTGTCAAAAATATTTGTTTTATCTTTAAAATTTTTATTAACAAAATTAAATATTTATTAGTAATAAATAAAATAAAATATTTAATATTTAAATTAAATATTATAATATTAAATACTAATATAAAAATAGTATTTTATAATAAATAAGAGATTATCAATTATGTAAATGATAAAATTAAAACAATAACTTTTAACTCGTAGCTAAATTTTAAAAACTAACAAAGATAATATTAAAAAATATTATTTTTATATCTTAAAATAATATTTATATCAAAACAAGCTAAAATTATTTTAAAAATAATTTAATTAATTATTTTTTCTTTCATTTAAATAAAACACCTGTCAATTACATTTATTATTTGTTTAGAGAAAAATAACTATTGTAAATGTCAAATAACGGTAATTTAAAGGTATTATTGTAATTTGATTGAAATTTTATATAGTTAATTAATTAAAATTTATATTAGGTATTATTTTTTAACTAATTATTATAAAATAAATATTTTTAATAATATAATAATTTATAACTGAATGATGATATAAGTTTTTTTACACTATCTATATATTTCATTTAAATTTATATAAAATATTAATGATATAATATGAAAGATATATCAAATACGGAACTAATAATATGATAACTAACATGTTATTGAATATAATCATATTGCTTTTTTAAATAATTAAAATAAAGTGTTATATATTGTTATTCGTGTTAGACCGCTGCAATATTACCGTATGTAATGCATTAATATTGAGTTTTCATGTTAAAATTATTTTGTAATAAATATATTTCTTAATTTTTTAATTATTTTTAAAAAATTTAAATGATATTTTATCATAAAAATATTTTTACTTTAAAGAAATTATTTAGAATAATATTTAAAATTAAAATTGTATTTTTATAACCTATATATATATATATATATATACTAAATTAGAGCCACTCTTTTTCATTGAGCAATGTATTTCTCCTACGTTGAGTATTTATTTTTAAAAATTATTTATTTTAAATAATATATTTAAATTTTGAATATTGATAAATTATAAAAATTTAAAGATATGTTTATTTTTTAAATATATCAAATTTTAGATCATTTTAATCTTATTTGATTTTAATTTAAATTTGGTTTTTAAGATGTAATAAATTAATAAATATTTTTTATAATCTATATCTATATACTAAATTAGAGCCACTCTTTTTTCATCGAGCCATGTATTTCTGCTACGTTAAGTATTTATTTTGAAAAAATTAATTGTTTCAAATCATATATTTAAATTTTGAATATTGATATATTATAAAAATTTAAAGATATATTTTATTTTTAAATATATCAAATTTTATATTATTTTAATTTAAATTTGGTTTTTCAGATTAAAAAATAATAAATATATTTTTTTAATAATTTCAATAGTTAATTTCTTTAAGTTTAAGAATGTAATCCCTTTAAACAAACGAAATTTGTTTACCAGAAAATATCATTAATTTGTGATTTTACTTTAATTATCAGAATTCCTGAAGATCCGTGTTTGAGTAAAATCAGCGGAAAAAACAGTGCAATAGTTAGTTAAACTTTTTTCCTTTTTTAAATTTTGGAGTTTCTTAATATCCGACCTCTTATCCCATTATCAATACCATCCTCTTATTGAGGCAACGGCATGACTCAAAGATCCTGCAATTTGTACAAAATCATTTTGTGATAAGCAATTTGATTTATTATATAACTAATTTCCATTTATTTTGCAATGATATTAATTATTTGATTATCATATCATATATGTGATTCTGTACCCAACAGAAAAATATATGTCATTTATGTGATAGACTAGAAAAAGGATTATGGTCAAAATGAATCAAGTATGATTAATGTTTTTAGACAGTCATTTAAAACTATAATGATATATGTTATTGAAAATGTTTAATTTCTTTTAAGAAATATCCTTGTTTAACTTTTGTCAACGTTTGAAACCACCGTAAAAAAGTCATATAACATATATTTCGTTGTTTTATTAAATATTTTTTAATATGTATCTAATAATTAAAATAAAAATGTATACAATATTTATTAAAAAATATATAATTTAATATATTTATGATATTAAATGATATTTTTAATACAATTTTAATCTTTCTTAATTTGTTATTAGTGTTTTTGAATGTCATTCACATCAGTGACTAAGATTTCTTTATGAAAATTCTCCTTTTACACAGTGGATGAATTCCTACCCGTAACTTGAGATAGGACAATATATTTTGGGATGTTATCTTAGATAATCGTTTAACATATACTTGATGTATATGTTAAAAGATTAAAAATATTTCTTAATAAAATAAGTAAATTTTTGTTATTAGCATAATATTTTCTTTAAAAAAATTAACTAGAAATATAATAATCTTTTTATTTTTAATTATTTTAATAAATGCACTATATACATAACATACCAATATTCTAAAAAGAATTAACATCTTTATCTGCTAATGTAACCTTTACTAAGAGTTTCAAGAATATTTAACCAAATTTTAGTCCACAGAACAAAGTGATCTTAATTTCAAAATAACATATTTTAGGATTCTAAAAAATTTTATCAAGAAAAATGACCCAAGTAACATTAGTCAATATCATGTTTATTTTGAATTGAATTAATATTTTAAATATACTTATAAAATATTCATTTTAAAAATAAATTAGAATTTTAATATTATTTTTTACTATTAATTTATCATAAATTAAATAAATTTTAAATTACATTTTTTTAACAAAACCAGATAAATCTTGAATAAATTGTTTCTTTGATTTTTTTTATTTTCCTCTGCCATAGATATCTTTACTAAACAGTTTAAGATAGAAAATTCTTATTATAAAAACATTTTATAAAACTAAAAATATTTATTACAATTTGTTATTTAAATTTTAAATTGAAAGTAAAATAAGATGAATAAAATATTATTTAAATTAAATATATTTTTAATTCTTTTAAAATATTTAAATTTTGATTTTTTAAATATAAAACCTTTAATTTAAGTTTAAAGTCTTCCATTTTTTTGAAATACTTTAATTATGATATTTTATACTACCCATAATTAGAGAATTATAATAAATTTTTTTTATAAAATATTAATTTTTTAAAAATAATAATTAATTTAACTTAAATTAATATAAAAATTATAATTAACAACGTATGTTTAAAAAGATTTAAATTAAAAAAATTAAAACTCAAATTTAAATATTTTAAAAGAGCTAAATATATTTAACTTAAATTATTTTTATTTTTAAAAGTTTATTTTTTTTTTCTATTTATCTTCAATTAAATAAAAAATACATCATTATTTATATTTTTAATTTTTTTCTATCAAAACAAAATAATAATGCATAATATATAAAAAAAAACTGTTATTCCATTCGGACAGCAAGACAAGCTTAATTTAGATTTAAAATAATTTAGATTGTTTTTTTTTTTAAATTAGATGAATAGGTTAAATTTTAATATACAAAGATAAATATCATTCAAGGAAGTTGATTCAATTTAATTAATAGTTTAAAGTTTGACTTTTGCATATATATATATATATATATATATAATATTTGAAATAAAAAAATTATTATTTATAATAATTTTATTTAATTTAAATAAGATTATTTTTCATAAAAAAATGTATATGTAATTTTATACTGAAATTGCATTAAGATAAATGCTAATAATATATCCTTTAAAATAATTTTTAATATAATTTATTTTATTTTTAAAAATAATTGTCTTATCCATTAATTTTTTATAAAATAGATAAATTATACGTAATATATTAAGAAAATATACTTAGAAAATGTGTTATTAGGATTTCTCAAATATTATGAATGTACAATACACTTATTTTTTTTAATTTTATCTCTTTTAATATGATTTTTTATGCAATAAAAAGAGTCAACATAAATCTTAAACGTGATTTTAAAAAAATATTATTTTATATTAATATCATAAAATCATATATTAAAATTGATACTGATATTTTTTAATAAATTTGTATAAAAAAAATTTACTAGTTTAAATGTTAGTTTAAACTTTAGTATCAAGTATATAATATTTATAAAATTTTATATAAATTAAAAATATTAATTACTTCATAATAAAATTTTATTATTTAAAATTTTATTTACATAATCATACAAATATTACAAGATTCAACAGATTGATAAATATTAGATATTATAAAAATGTTTAGTAATTTAAATTTTAAACTTAACACTTCTATCAACGAATCATAATCTATTATATTATCTAAATTAAATTTTTTTATTTTAAAAATGATATTATAATAAATTATAATTTTTGAATTTGTCTATTTCAATATTTTTTTCCTTTTATAAAATATAACTTTACGGATAGCAAGTGAAAATGAGTTTCTTTAAATTTGTTGAATTTATTTAAAATTTAAAATAATTATTTATTTATAATTTAAATTTAAATATTTAACTATATTTTAATATATTTATTTTAAATTTTAACCAATTATCAATATCTATATACTTAGAGTTTTTATCCCTACAAGAGAAGAAAATATTTATAGAAATTACTTATTTTTCATTAAATTACATGTCAAATATCACATGAAATATTTATTTATAAAATAAAATTTATTTTAAATATAAATTTAAAATGATAATATATTAAAAAACTTAAAGTTATATTTGTTATATAAAATAATTTGTAAAATTATTATTATTTTAGTTGACATTAATTTTTAATTTTTAATTTTTATTATATCAGATTAATATATTTTTATATTATAGTTATAATATTTTTAAATTTTATTGTATGAAAAATTATTTTTCATTTTTAGAATATAATATAATACAATATCAATTATTATTAACAATATTCACCAATATAAAAAATATTTACTATTCATTAATGAAATTTGCTAATATTAATAAAGTTAAAATTATGAAAGATCTATGTCAAAATTTTTATATAAAATATTTTTATATTTATTAATACAAGTGTATGATTATTATAGTAAATTAATTTTAATTTTTTTAAAATTAATTTTTTTTTATCTAAAACTAAAAATGGATAAAATCATCTTACAGAGACTCGACTTATTTAATCTATTTAATATTATATTTATTTTTATATATATTATCTATTTATATTTATTTTAATATATTATATTTATATAATATTTTAATATATTATATTTATATAATATTTATTTTAATATATTATAATTATAAAATATTAATATTTTATATAATTTATACACTTTTTAAATAAATTATATATATATATATTTTAGTCTATGTAATGATTTTTTTATCTTAGAAATTTTAAATTTATAAATTTTTTTAATTATTTATATAAATTTTAAATTTATTTATTAATTTTTTAATATAAATTTTTAAATAAATTTTTAAATTTTGTAAATTTTAGATTAAACTAACATTAATTGAAAATTTTTTTTATCATGTAACAAATTTAAATTCATATTTCTAAATTTTTAAAATGATCAAATTTAAATATTTAAAATCTAAATTTAAACATTTAAAATTTAACTTTATTCAGTTTATATTTATCTTTACTTTTATATTTTATATTTATTTTTAATCAGTAATTTTTCCTTTTTTTTCTCTTTTCACATGTTTTAAATTAATTTTAAATATTGATATATGTTATAAAATTAATCATATTTTTTAAAATAAATATTTTTATAATTAATGTAATTTTATATATTTTAATTTTAATTTTAAGTTTTAAACTTTAAATTATCATATTATAAAAATATATATTATAATTTTAATGATTTATTTTCTTAATTTTTTATTATTTTAATTATTTATTATTATAATATAATATATAATTTTTATTAATAATAATAAAATATTTACCGTTTTCTTTAATTATTTTTATCTATAATTTTTTAAATTTAAAAATACTCGTATAATATACAAATAATTTCTAATAGCCAAATACTTTAAACTATTTATTCTTTAACAATATTAAAATATTTATAATATAATATAATACTTTCTTTAAAATATAATAGTAAAATATAAATTTAATATAATAAAATATTTATGTTTATTAATAGTTAGCATTTTCATTTTTTATTTAAAATGATGGTTAATATTGAGAAAAAGCTGACAGTATATTAATAAAATTAGGATTAAAATAAGACGTAAATAAAAGGGGAGATCTTCGTACTTTTGTACATTACTCAATACATTTCAATTT
The DNA here is from genome assembly GCA_037954105.1 of Canavalia gladiata. Lineage (NCBI taxonomy): Eukaryota > Viridiplantae > Streptophyta > Magnoliopsida > Fabales > Fabaceae > Canavalia > Canavalia gladiata. Next base: position 37,160,583 of record CM075664.1, on the reverse strand, counting down.
TTAACTATTATAAAAAAATTTACCAGATATATAGAGATAGATATTATGTATAGGTGTAAGTGCAACATTTCCATTCTCATATTATGGCGTCATATTCATCCGTTCCACACTCATCTGACACTTTTTGAGGGCCCCCTACCCCACCAACGCCTCCATTCTCAATGCATAAACATACACTCTTCTCTTCTCTGGTTTTGCCGTCACGCCGTTTTTCTCTCTCAACATCCCAACCATTCTACTCTTCCGTTCCTCCAATTTCCCATTCCCTCACTCATAACAGAATCACAAACCCTACTCTCCGAATTCCCAATCCATGGATTCTCGCGATTCCTCTCCTCGCTCACGCGACGTTGACAACGACAACCCCTCCTTCGAGGAACTCCCTCCCTCCAACACCAAGGTCAAGCTAATGTGTAGCTATGGCGGAAAAATCCAACCCAGGCCCCACGACAACCACCTCACCTACGTCACCGGTGACACAAAGATCCTCACCGTCGACCGCGCCGTCAAGTTCTCCGCTCTCATGGCCAAACTCTCTTCCCTCACCAATGCCGCCACCAACAACTCCTTCTTCAAGTACCAACTCCCCGGCGAAGACCTCGACGCTTTGATCTCCGTCACCAATGACGAGGACCTCCACCACATGATGCTAGAGTATGATCGCCTGTGCCGCGTCTCACCTAGACCTGCGAGGTTGAGGCTCTTCCTCTTCCCCCCCGCTTCTTCTTCTTCCCAAACCATCAATTTCGGACCCACCGAATCGAAGCCGGAGCGTCAGTGGTTCGTTGACGCTCTCAATTCTGTGCAGCTTCCGGTTCCAGAAGGTTCTTCTCCGTCACCAACGAAACCGGCGGCGAATCCGGATTTTCTGTTCGGATTGGATAAGCCGTATCCTTCGCCGAAAGAGACGGACTTCGCGACGGTTCCGGATATTCCGGCGAAGGAATTCGCGGCGGAATCGGAGACTGATGATCGTCAAGCGGTTAGAGAATCTGATGTTGAGATTCAGGAGCTGCAGAGGTTGCAGCTTGGGAACAATGAGCAAGTTTCGCAACGGAAAATCGATGAAGATAACGGCAACGGCAGAGTTTACGGTTTGGACTCTTTCACTCAGAAAAATGCGGAGAAAGTGACGCCGTTAATGGCACATGCACAAGTGCATCCTGCTTCCGTTCCGTTTCATGGAACGGTGTCGTTTTTGCAGGAGAGGAATAATCTAGCTGGAGGTTATTCGTTGGGGGTTTCTGCAACCGGGAATGAGCCGGTGCCGGTTTATCTCATTCAAACACCTTCTGGAATCTACCAAGCTGTGCGGCCCGTGACTGGACCAGTGGGTCAACCGGTGTATCTATTTCAAACGCCTGGTACAGTTTCGCATTCAGCGCACAAGGTTAGTTATGCTGGTTCGGAGGTTGGTTTAGCCTCGGAACGTGGGTTTTCCCAGGTTGCATACTTGAATGACAGGTCTGGATTGCCCCGGCAGGCTGCGGCCGCGCCCGGTGGTGACGGGTGGAATTGAGCGGAGGAAAGTTGGATAGAAAAAAAAATTCATTTGGTTCTTTTCCTTTTTGTTGTTTCTTTTCGATGCTTGGCATGTTGGTATGAACATTGTTTCCTGTGCATAGGTGGTTAGTTGAAGGGGTTCCGCAATTGTTTTTAAGTGTGTAACTACTTTCTAGTTTCTAATCAGTATACTGCTTTTCGTATCAGTCATTGACTTATTGTCTCCCTTATTCTTGCAGTATTCATTGTGCGTTCCATCATGTTTGCCATTAATTGTTTACTCTCCCTTTTTCATTTTCAAGATGAGTTATTCCTGCAACAATAATATAATATAATATAATATAATATAATATATTTTTTATATTATATAACAATATCATTTTTCTTTATTTTTTGATATAAAGTTAACGTAAGCTGGCTCTAAATTATCTAGGTAACTTATACATTAATTTCTATCATATTTATCACATATTAAATTAGTTTTTAAATTAGAAAAATTATAATAAAAATTTGAAATTAATTTTTTATTGATTACATTAGTTTTATATTTTTAAAATTATATTATTTTTTAAAGATTAAATTGATGAAGTTTAAAAATTAATTTAAAATATCCTAAAATTAATGAGGATTAATTTGCAGAATTCTCCTAAAATATATGACTTTTTCTATGTCTACCTTGCCCCAGATTTTTTGACCTAAGGCTTGTTTGCTCTTGTTTGGCAACTGTTTGGCGAACTCAAACAATAAACAATGGAATCGTGGGGATTGAAATCAACAATCTGATCTGTCCCTTTCCTGTCCGTTGTTAATTTTTTTTCCCAGGTATCGTTCTTTAATTAAAAGGTTAGAAAAAAGACAGAAAAGATAAAATGATTTGAATTCCAGGCTTGTTTGATGAAATGTTTGTTTAGAATGCATATATATTTGTGTGGCGGGGTTACGTTCCTCCACTTGAAGAAAATAATGTATATATTTTTGCGGAATTGCCAAATAGAGTTTACATTTTGTTGAGCTACCATGGAAAAAAGATGTGCCGAAACGAAATGTGGGAACCAAGTAACACCTTTCAATACACGTGTTAAACAATCACGGCTGCTGCTGCTGCTGTCTTGTGAGCGATGAAATTTGGGTACATAATTGGGTGGAGTAAGCTCGCTAGATAAGTTGTAAGGATAATTATCCTTAGACACTAGTATATTATTAAATGTTAAGGCAGAGATAGAATAAGAATGGTCAAGATACAACAAGATGTTGAGAGTGTAGAAAAGGCGTGTTTAGAAAATTATAACCCATTTATTATAAGAGAAACTGTATTTGTAGCTTATTCAATTGTTTTACAACGAAAAAATGATAGAAAGAAAAAAGTGTAGATAAAAATAAATTGATGTCATGAAGAGAAATACCAGAAAAAAAAGTGTTAAAAAAAAGAACAAAAAGACTGTACAGTGGTTTGTGTCATATTAAGCTGACATAAAAGAAAAAAATATAAAATATAAAAAATGAAAAATTATATTAAATATGATAAAAAAAGAAAAAAATCAAAAAATATAAGATAATTTTGATAAATTGTTATATGTTACATAAAATACACCGACTTGGTCATCCTACTGTACTCAGGTGACAGGTCTAAACTTCCTAGAACTTTTTATTGTATAATGATGCATAGCAATCGAGCGAGTCACAAGAAATAGCAGTGTGGCTCTATGAACCAGTGGCCCATATTGGGAATTTTTCTAGAGGAAAGGGACATAACATTTGCCAAGATTCCATGTCTGTATTTTTCCGCAGCTTTTCTGATTTCCTTTTTACGCGTTTGTCCCATTCTCTTCCGCACTCTGATTATTACTGAAATCAGAAAATTTAGAGAGAACAAATGCAGATAATATTGCAGGCAACACCAGCCATTCTTCCTTGATCTGTTCATCAATCATATTTTAAAACAGTCACAAATCAGTGATGTTAGATGAAGTAGATAAGTTCAAGAAACGGCACCTCTTATTAAACAAAGTACCTGTAGAAATCCGTATGTCAAATCCATCAAAGCCACTGCTTTTCCATAAGGATATTTTGGAGAGAACTCTACTGCTGTCATGAAGCAATTTCCTTCTTCATTTCTGTTGTACCTAGTTTCAAACTCTAATTTTCTCCCTGGAAAAATAATCACCTGGGAAAAAACTATAAGTGTTAGGATGAACATCATTTTAGCTTTGCCTAGGATCTTGTAGCCAGTTCCAAGTCCAAGTAAAGGAGGGAGGTTGTATTAGGCCCTGGACAACCAACATAAACTTTTGGAAACTCATGCATGGATAGGATGAACATAATCTTGAACCTTAGATGAATGCATCTACAGCAAAAATCCTATGTGAACTTGAATGGGATAAAATAAGCACTTAGTATTGGATTTAAGTATCTAAACTAAGACAAGAAGGTGACCTTCCGAGTGCCTGTGAGCTCATATACATGTTTATCTTCATCACTGGTCTTCTTTTTCTGTAACATCCACTCAGAGTTCATCATGGACCACATTCTTCCCTTTAACTCTAAAAGAAGATGAGTTTCACCAGATGCTGTCTTGCCAATCACTTCTTTATTGACATTGATCTTTGTCTTCTCAGTTGTGTAGCTCCTATTATGCAAAAGCAAAATAAGGACACGGCAAACTTAGTGCCTGAGCTAGTGACCCAAAAATTAAGCAAGTACAAGCAAATGTTAAACCATTCACAATTTCTTCAATGAAAACTACATAAATCTAACATATAGCATTTAGAATATCTATATTGTCTCCAAATTCTTAAGTTAATGGTCGTATCTCAATAAGAAATTTAACTAGGATGCTAGAAAAGCTCATTTTTTCACTAGTCAGAAAACAATGATAATAGAACGACCTGTTTAATCTAACCTTGACATGGCCAAACATGAATGCCTGGTTCAACATAATGACATTCTAAATTGTGCATCTCAGTTTGGCTTACCCTTTCTGGATGCTGATGATCTCATTGCCAGCTTCATCCATAACATTTGTCCTATTTTTCATTTGTTGGAACTTTCTGGGAAGCAGGAAGGAAAAATAACTTCCTGTGAATGGACGCATGGAAACCATGTGCAACTCATATGGAGCTGGAAATGGAGGTGTTAAAGAGAAACCAATGCGAATACTAATAGGCTTTGAGCAATTGACTGAAGAAGTCAAATATAACCACTTCTCTATTGGCAGTTTAGATGCTATATTTTGCAAATCCTCCAGATTGATTGAAGTTTTTCCCAATACTTTGGCTGGCCTTATTCTGAAGTTGCAACTTGGGAGAGAAATGAGTTCAAGGACTAACTCTCCACTATTTTCACATTGGAAAACAGCAACTTGTTTCCCTTGTGACTCCGAGGAAATGCTTAATTGTTTCTTGGTATTGAAAACTATATCTTCTTGTTTTTTGTTGAAGGATACAATTACCTTGCCTTTATGCCTGGATGGTAAGTTTCTCACATCAGCAATCTCAAGCATCACCTGAATAAGAATCAGGAACCCAAAAAGTTACAATTGTTTATGCCAAAAAACAGCGTTAACTGTTTTTCATGTAACAAACAGAATTGCAGAAGACACGTAGGAGGCTACCTCCACTAGCAATTTCTGTGGAAGCTGAATCAGATTCTGGTTTGTCTTATTGGATGGAATTGAACTGTTGTGTATAGCATCAATATTGTACTTATCAATATTAAGAGGAGATGCGGGACTACCCTGGTACATTGCTCCTGCTTTCCAGTATCTTGAACCAAATGTCTCTTCCCACTGTGTGGTGGTTTCAGAAAACCCAACATCCAGCTTTTGGCCTTTGGTCCTATCAGAATCTGTGTCATCATGTTCCAATACTTTGCCCATAATTGCCACTAGATCATTACAGTAAGAAGCAGAATGTAATTGGTGAGAATGCCAGATGAGGTCAATATCATATGTTGGAACACAGAAGCGGCTTGTACGCCTCTGTCTGTTCCTCTTGATCAAATGTAGAAATCCCTTGTATCTGGCCACAGCACCTTCAAGAAAAGTATCATCATTCCAGTAAGGTCTGGAAACCTGTCATTAAAGTTGAAGTCATTCAAGTTGGAGACTAATGGATAAGCATAAGCTGGTCCAGTTTTCTCATTTTATTTGTAGAGTAGACATGAAAACAAATCACCGTTACTTTGATTGAAGTGTCACTACAGTACAAATTTATTTACTGCATAAACTTGGTAATTTTGTTAACAATAAAATGTACGATCAACTAGTTGAGAGCATCAGACATTCGTAACTATTTGTTTGTGTTACAGTTTGTAGTTAGGTCTATTACAGTATGGCACTGTAAATTTCTTAATTACCTGATAGAAGAAAGTAGTTTGTCTTTTAACAGCTGAAATCAGATCATAGTTGGTGGCAGGTTCTTTGGCTTCCAAGAAATTTTCAGTAAAATCTTGCATTGAGTCTTTGTTCAGATCAAGTTCATATGGCTCACTAGGATACATTGTTTCCCAGATTTTCTTAGTTTCCTCTTTGCCGGTTCCCTGAGTTGAAGATACCACATTCCAACCGTCAAGTATTCTCCCATATAGTTCGATGCAGTCAGTCTTGTAGCGCACCTGATAAATAAGTGCACACATGTTGAAGGGTATTTCCATAAATACAACAAAATATATAGAAAACAAGTTCATAAATTGACGAAACTTAGGTTCTATACATAAGTTCTCCGATTAAAATTGAAAATTCATAACCGGTGTACATTAATTGAATATCTAATTTTGATTAGAGAACACTACCAAAAGAACCTATGGTGCTGAACCAAAATTTTGTCCAAAATAAAAATGCTCGAGCATACCGGATTAAGCCTATGACAGTGCCAAATCCATTCACAATCAAGAGGCACAACCAAAGGACTTTCTGTCACAGGTGAGACTGCATGTTTGGCTAGTAAAGGAAGCCAACAATATTTATACCTACATTAATCAAACAAAGATATGCACAAACTGTCAAACACAAACAACTCAAACATAACCTTTTGAAATAAAGGTGCACTTACGAATTATAATAGAGGAAACATATAATTGCAGACACGGACAAATATCCTAAATTTCAGTTATACGCGTCCGGAAATCATGGCAGAAATCTGGCTAATATACTGAATTACTTTTGAAATTAGTAAATTACATTCACTAGTTATTTTTAATTCCTAAAATTACATGTACGTCATTCAAGTTCCTGAAATGAAATTATTATATGTAGGTCAATTTAGTTTTTATAAATATCGAAACTAAAATAACTATAATACTCAAGGACCATAACTGGTGATTGGTAATTTAAGAACTAAAATTATAGTTTTATGATTTCAAAAACTGAATTGATTGGTGTTTATAATTTTATGAACTAATTTAAAGTATTGTTACTTGTAAGAGCATTTATATACCTGCGGTTAGCTGTGTGTAAAACTGGGCCATCATCATAAAGGGAACGATTCCTATCAACCTCGGCGAGAAACAGAAGCTGTTGTTTTGCAGTGGCTACGAGATCTTCGCTTAACACTATATTTTGGGCTTCGGCCCACTCCAACTCTTGCTGTGTTTCCATTATTGCTGCCTCAGCATCACCTTCGTTACTCTGCAAAACCAACCTTCCTTTCTGTTCTTTTTTTATTTATTTATTTTTCTCTCTCAACTTTGAAGTTTTGTGAATTTCCCTTTTATTTATTTGTAATTCTGTACCAGCCACACGGTTAGAACGAATAAAAGTCTTGAGTTGAAACTTGAATGAAATTGTATACGCTACGCGGACACACTTGTTGTATAAGATCGTATTAAGATTGGATGAGATAATTGGATGTAATCGTCTATCGAAACTTCCTTCATTCTGGCCCAGAAGATTATTAGTGTGGATTATTTTTTGTTTGTTTTTACAGAGAGCCATATTCTAATATTATTAACCATTTCCTTGGGCTTGATATCATTGATCTGGTCAATATCTTTGGGGTTTCGTTTCCAAATTCCTATAAAAATATGAAATACAATGATAAAAACAAAGATTTTTAAAATCTAACGGATTATTGTATAGGTTAAGTTACAAGTTTAAGATTTAATGATCTAATTTGTGGTTTAATTATGATCGTATTAATTAAATATATTTTTAAAATATATATAATATATTTTATTAAAAATATATGAAATATATATAATAATAATAATAAAATATTTACATAATTAAAATTTGAAAATTACATATATGTTAATTTTTAAATTTAAATTATATAAATAAAATAAAAATTTATTTTAACCTTTTAAAAAATAAAATAATATTATTTTACATACAACCAATTTTTATCATTAAATCGATTCACTTTCAATTTTATGACTCAATTAATTTAAAAAAATAACTAATTTTCAATTTGATGGATTTGATGGATCGGTTTGATTCAGTTTTCAAAATCATAATAAAAATAAACCTTGAAACTTTAAAATGGATTGAGAAATTTATATGTTTACAATCATAAGAAATTATTTAGATTTAACGGTATTTTTAATATTTTTTATGACATTGTTTTATTAATATATTATTTTTATATTTTAAAAAGTATTTAATAATTTAAATATGGTAAGCCCATAGAAAGGCTTCACACAAGACTTCTCCTACATAAAGTATGCTCTCCGTTCACAGCCGGTATTAAAAGAAAATAAATTCCTTGCATCCACATAAAATAAAACGCACTAAAGAGAGGAGATTGTTAACTTTCATCTCAAAACACTCCCAACCAAACAATCTAAATAATGACATGAGTAATGTAAAAATTGTATTGAGTTATTTGTGTAATTACATATGAAAGATTAAAACACTTAATTATATAAATGAAAGGATCAAAATGTTTTAAAAAAAACTAAAAGATCTAAAATAAAAAATTTGCAAAAATAGAAAGATTAAAATTATATTTAAATTTACTTTATATGTATATTATTTTATTTTTTGAACAAAGAATTAATATAAACCTATAAATTATTAGGATTAATTTAAGAATAAAAGATGAAAATATTTTAGGTAAACTTTTAATCTAAAATTTTATGTTTAAATATTGTTAATTCTATTATACAGAAGAGAAAAAAATGTGAGTCACTAAGATGGAGAAAAAGGTACAGATTTAAACTAGTTAAAAGTTGAAAAGTTAATTAAACAAAATTTAACTATAATTAAAAATGTTTGCTAAAATTAAATGTTAAATTAATAGGTAAAAATAAAATTATAAATAAAAATATGATTTTTAGACTAAAATTTAAATTTATGATTTTTTATTAATTATATAAACTTTATTATTTTATTTTTTGAATTAAATTATTATATTAAAAATTAAGATAATATTGTTTAATTATTCTTATTTATATATTTATATTAAAAATCATATAAATAAATTTATACTTCTGAAGATCATATATATAAAAAATTAATAATTTATTTATTTATTTTATTATTTATGATATATTTTTCAATAAACATATTTTAAAAAATGTTTTAAATTAAAAATATTTATTTTTAAATTTTTATAAATAAATTTAAAATAATATTTCTATAAAAGAGTATTTACTTATTTTAAATTTTTATTATAAATAATTTAAATAAGTACTTAATAAATAAATTAAATACTGCAACATTTAAACAATAAATAAAAAAGTAATATTTATAATAAATAAGATATTATCAAAATATATAAAAAATAAATATAAAAAAATTACTTTTAGTTAGTTGGTAAAATTTCAAAAGCAAGTTTGGGTAGCATTCAAAATCCCGAGTATTTTTATCTGTTTATCAAAACAGTTATCATATTGAAAAAGATAAAATCATCTTTTAAAAAAAGCAGTTAATTCATTTAGATAAATATACATTGCTAAATGTGTTCTGAAAAAAGTTAGACGAAAATTGAAAATCGATAAACAATCAGTTAAAGTAAAATTTTTTATAAAAAATTAACAATTTAACTAAATAAAATGATAAATAAAAATATAATTAAATAATTGATTAAAATTTAATAGGTATAATATATTTATTTTATTTTAAAAAGTGTATTAAAAATTAATTAAATAAAATATTATTCTGTAAAACAAATATTTTTTATTTAATTTATTGGACTCTATAAATACCTTCTCCCTTGTAAAAAATAATCAGAAGACGAAGAAATAAACAAGTTGTTAAGTTTTCAAACATGAGTAGCTAAATTACTCTCTTTCTCTCCTCGAAAGTTCTCTATATTATTTGATAATCTTGTTCTCTAATTATTAAAGGAAGGGAAAAACATTACAGAGAATGACTTAATATGCTCTATGCTCGCCTCTAAAGAGGATCTTGCATATCAGAAAGGCTTTTTCTGACCATGGTCCATAGTTTTCTGATCTTAGTTTCCTGGTTAAGATAGCTTTGGATATGAACATGAAAATGATGGAAAAGAAGTACCGCGGAAGGAAAAAAGTACATCGAGATTGTTCAGATGTCTGAGGTTATTCTTAATTCAGAAGCTAGAAGCTGATATCTCAATTCGTGGTATGAGAGGCTAACTTATTGTGCTTTCCTTTCTTTCTTAAATTAGGTAGAAGATTAGAATTAATATAAGAAAGGATGAGTAGGGAGAGACCATCTCACAAACAAAAGAAATTAAAATAATAATTTAAAATAAAATATTTTATCATATTACAATATTACACTAAACGAATCAAATGATATTAAACTTATAAAAATAAATAAATAAATAAATAATTAAATTATAAAAATATATAAAAAAAATTAAAAAATATGTCAACTAAAAATTAAAAAATATAAAAATAACTTAAAATAATTAAAAAACACTAATAATTACCCTAATATTAAACAAAATTAAAATATTTTAACAAACTTCTAAATTAATAATTTAAGGTATCACAGCGGAACATATTATAATGTATCACAGCGGAACATATTATAATGTATCACAGCGGAAACTCTTTCGTTTATCACTTCCATTTGTGAAATCCTTCCAATTGTTAGTCTAATTATTTAGTATATGGACATCAATATAGAATATTTAACTAATCCAAATTCGGCCAGTTATAAATTATTATATATTTTTTAAATTAATTTTTGTCAAAACATTAGTCCAGAGTACCGACAAAATAAAGCATTACCATCAAAATTTTTGAAATTCCAAATTTCAAATCAAAGGTTGTCCCCTCCCTTTCCACGGCTTTAAATGTACACAAGAAAATTGCGAGTATCTTCTGACCTCATCCATTCACCTTCCCTTCCTTTCATATTTTCATTCCATTCTCACCAATAGGAACAAAGATAATTAAATTGATTTATTAATTAACTGCCAGAAGATAAATTAGAAGCTTATTGGTAAAGTTTGATTGGTGTGTTGAAGAAAGTTAGAAGCAGCAAGATGGTGTTGAGGAAGGTGGGGAAGTATGAGATTGGAAGGACCATTGGAGAAGGAACCTTTGCGAAGGTAAAGTTCGCTCAGAACACAGAGACTGGTGAGAGTGTCGCCATGAAGGTGCTCGACCGTAGCACCATTATCAAACACAAAATGATCGACCAGGTACTCCCTTCTCCCTATTTCTCTCTCTTTTTTTTTTAATTTAAAAAATGATACACCAAATTAGTTTGCGAAATTACAAACTCTAATTAATTCAATCCTTGAAATTACGAAAATAATATTTTGGTCCATAAAATTAACAATTGTTCATCATCTCAGTTCCTCAATTTGATTCTTGATTTTAATTAATTTACCATGTTGAGTAATGGTTCTCAAATTCTTGGATTAAATTAGCTGATGTAATGACGTGAAAGATCAAACTGTCTGGTATTGTAATTTCAGGACCACATTGATTAAAAGTTGCTAATTTCAAGGATTGAATATTTTTCATAATTTTAAGAATTAAATAATCCAGTAATTATAATTTTGGAGACTAATTCGGAGTATTATTCCTTTTTTTGGTTACTTAAAACGGACGACTAGTAATTTTTTTCTTTAAGTTATTTTAACAAACTATAAAAAATAATTATTTATATAACAATTTTCATATATGCATATTTTTATTGTTTACGTGTGCTATTGCCACAATGTAGACGATAGCAAAGCACAGAGTTTGAGTGTCTTCCCTGGACAATTCTTACGTGAACACACCGATCAAAAACTTAGGATGTATTAAACTGATGCATGAGGCGGTGATCGATTATATGTGGGAATTTCAGTGTGGTTGTTAATATTATTAAGATGAATTATGGATTTTAATCAATCTTTATAATGCTGAGATGGTAATACTTTGATTGGATTGGAATTCCTGTGAGTGGGGATGACTTTAAAACGTTTAGGTTTGGGTTTCTTGCATTTTAAGATACGAGAGGTTTTTGTTTTTTACTTTTTGGCATGACAAAGAAATTTCACTTATGACTATATAAACTAAGTCTCCCACAGGTTTGGTGATTATATTTGTAATTGTTATGGGTTTCTATTCTCAAGTTGTATTTGATTTTTTGTTTTATCTATTAATTTTAATATAATGCAGATCAAGAGGGAGATTTCTATTATGAAGCTAGTTAGACATCCATATGTTGTTCGTCTGCATGAGGCATGTGATATTTTCTTTCTCCCTTCTTATATTGTGAGTTTAAAATAACTTGTTTCTGGGCAATAAGAGCTTTTAATTAAAGGCTACCTCACAAAGAATTTGAAAAAGAAACGAATATTTATTTTCAAAATAAACATTCTAAAAGTCATTAAAGGCCTTTTTGGCTTTAACCACTTGTTTTCCAATTCATGATTATTATCAATGAAGTGTGAAATATGGTATCAAGTAAGTTTTAGATGTCTTTTCAAGCTAGTAAAATAAAACCATTTTTTTTGTATTTTCTGTTTGGAGAGAGGAAGAATATTGGAAAAATAATTTCGGAATTTGTATTTCCTTTTCTCATACGTTCTATTTCCCTAGAAATGTTTTAGAAGAAGAGCCACTTTGTCTCAATGTTTTCTCTGATAAGCCTTTTAAAACTTCTCTCTTGTTGGCGGTCACCATTCATTATTCACATGCGCTTCATTCTGTTTTGATAAATGACTTTCAGGTTCTAGCAAGCCGCACTAAGATTTATATTGTATTGGAGTTCATTACTGGTGGCGAATTGTTTGATAAAATTGTAAGTATCTCAAGATGGATGCATGGTTATTTTGAGCTTTCAAGTGAATTCTATCAATATTTTTTCAGTATTGAAGCTATTGATAATGAAGATAAAAATAACTGTGTAGGTAAACCATGGCCGTCTTAGTGAAGCTGAATCTAGAAGATACTTCCAACAGCTTATTGACGGTGTAGATTATTGCCACAGTAAAGGAGTTTATCACAGAGACTTAAAGGTTTGTATTAACTGGGATCCGGAGTGCTATCTTCATCCTTATCATGGTGTCTGCTAACTATTTTCTTTTTCCTTCTGCGGCCTGAAAATCTTTTACTTGATTCACAAGAAAATCTAAAGATTTCAGATTTTGGTTTGAGTGCATTGCCAGAACAGGTGAGAGATTGTTAACAGATACTCACTCTGGTCCTTTTTATAAGAAACAACTACCAATATTTTTTTAGTCCTAAATATAAGAAATAGAGTCCTATTTTCTAGTATATTAATTATTAAGTTGCTTTTATGCTTTTACTTTATTGTCAGATTTATGTTAACCAGAAATTCATCAACTTCCCATACCACCAATTCAAAGATTTAATACTATGGATATTTTTGGAATATAATTCTAATTTATAACATATTAATTGTTTCAATTGCTTTTATTGGTCTAGATGGATTAGTTATTTGTTTCAAATGCCTTAATTTTGTGAAAATTCTCATAGGGTGTTAGTATGCTCCGGACAACTTGTGGAACTCCTAATTATGTAGCTCCTGAGGTAATGTGTGGTTTTCCTTTCTGCTTTGTTAATATGATTTTCAGATACATCATATTTTTGTAACCTGGCTTCTGCATTTAACATTTATCTTTGTGATCTCAGGTGCTCAGTCGCAAGGGTTATAAAGGCCCTCCGGCTGATGTTTGGTCCTGTGGAGTTATCCTCTTTGTTCTAATGGCCGGATATCTTCCCTTCGATGAACTTGATCTAACTACGTTATACAGTAAGGCATGAATTTCGACACGTTAAATATGAATTTTACTATATAGTGACTGCTGTTCCTACAGTTTCTTGTGATAAAGACTATTTTTGGTGTCAAACGGCTCAGGAAACACTGCTTTTTTCTAATTATTTCTTTTTACCAAGATGTTCAAAATGAAATTTCAGATTATTATCAAAGCTGTTGGACTTTTTTGTTTCATACTCCTGTGCAGATTGAGAAAGCAGAGTTTTCTTGCCCTCCTTGGTTTCCTGTAGGAGCAAAATCTTTAATACACAGAATTTTGGACCCAAATCCTGAACATGTAAGAATTGTTGCATAGCAAGATTATTTTTTTCATAATGTCCAAAAGAATTTTGGGGCACAGCCTTTCACTGTGCTTTATAATTAATGTTGTCTGAGCAGAGAAGCAGAAAATAAGCTGGGTCTCTGATGTGTTTCATGTTGCATTAAAGCCATCTAGAAAGCGTAAGAGTGTGATACTATGTAGTTATCAAGCATGATTATGAACTATATGATTATTTTTTCCTTTGAAAATATATGAAAGGAAAAAAGGGATTTATTTACCATTAATGCACAAATCAAATATTATATTGCTTCTTTTATATGTGGAAAGGGAATTAATACATGGAACTTATCCTTTTAGATTTTATGATTAATACTTGAGGGAATCAAAATAAATATTATGTTTGTGAGCACACTAATCTTCTTGTGGAGAAAATAAATCCTTTTGTTCTTTTTTTCATCAAGTCAAATTAGACTGAAAATTATTTTTCACCGAATTCTTCTTGATCCTTTACTAGAATATTGGTTTCATTACATTAATATCAATGAACCTGTTCTATTCATTCTTGCAGTTCAAGGATTTTTTCCATTTTCTGTTATGGTGCTTGATTTTGTTTATATGAATATTATAATGTATTAGTATTAATTTCTGGTGGATTTAATGCATACTTCCATTACCAGGTTGTACATAACAGAAAATAACTAACTCTATCAAGTAGTTATCAGTCGCTTTACATTTATTGTAGTACTTGTCTCTCTCAAATCTCTTTCCCATTCCCATTACTGGGTGTTTGTGTGTGCATTTTGATTTCAGCGTATAACCATTCAGCAGATTAGAAATGATGAATGGTTTCAAAGGGGCTATGATCCTGTCAGTCTCCTCGAGTATGAAGATGTAAATCTGGATGATGTAAATGCTGCATTTGACAGTACAGAGGTCGGTTTACTTTTTAATTCTGCAATAAGTTTAATTTTGTAGGAAACTTTTGTATTTAACTTAATTCACCATAACATACTCGATAACTTCATATCCATAGAATGAATTCAGTATTAATATATTGTAAATGCCCTGTACTATTTTTCTAGAGTAGTTCATCGATGGTACAAAGTAACTATTAGCAAATGATATTGAGTTGTACTATGAAAACAATTAGCGGCGTTCAAACCTCTGGTGTACTCAACTCAAAAGATCAATGACGATGGAGGAGATATTAACAGAAAGGAACTGATTTGAAATGCAAAATCTATCACCATTTGTCTTTATTATTTTTTGTTTCTTCGATTAAATTCAGAAAACTTGCTTTTTCCTGATGCATTCATATGGAAACTGTCTTCTCAGTTATGTTGACATATTGCTTATTTTGTCACTGAAGGATGGGAGAACTAAACAGCAATGTGAGAATGGGGACATGGGTCCTCTAACTCTTAATGCATTCGACATGATAATTTTATCCCAAGGCTTAAACCTCGCAACACTCTTTGATCATGGACAGGTATTTTATCATGATATTGTTATGTTTGCCAATTTTTTCTATAATCATATCTGCAAATTGTCAAATAACTGCCCTTTTAATTTCTTAATGAAACTTTGCATAAGCATAGCTTGTATTTGTAATGGTGACCAAGTTATGTGACACTGACAAAAATGCATCATTGGCCCTCTCATATTCTGTTATTATCTTGAGGTGTGAATTATGCTTGTTTCTCTTTTATCCTTCCTTACAGGACTCTATGAAGTACCAAACACGCTTCCTTACTCAAAAGCCACCAACGATGGTTTTGTCAAGTATGGAAGTTGTGGCACAATCAATGGGATTTAAAACGCATATCCGCAACTATAAGGTTTGTAGGCTGTATTATATGCTCAGTAAATTGCTTTACCGGTTTGCTGCTCTTACATCCTCCGACCTATGTTCTAAATTATTTTGTATCATTTATTCACTTATCTATTCTGAAAAACCAACCTAAATACTTAGCATCTGAAACTTCTGAAGATCAAACTTGTCATAATTTCTTACCTATATTAATATGAACTGATATTAGTCTACATTTTTCAGATGAGAATAGAGGGTATTTCAGCAAATAAGACCTCTAATTTCTCAGTTAGACTGGAAGTAAGTTTATATCATATTTTTTTACTAGACTTACAGCCCACAAAGATTTTGCTTGACAATATAATTCATTTCCTGATCTCTTTTTCCCTCATTAAAAAGGTTTTTGAAATTGTTCCTACATTTTTCATGGTGGACATTCAGAAAGCAGCTGGAGATGCAGGTGAATATCTCAAGGTCAGTTTTTGGGAGTTGTGACATCATCTTTCCTCACCTCAATTTCTTGTTTTTCAATTTATGACAAAAAAAAGATAACTCCTCTGTTTTGCAGTTTTACATGAAATTTTCTAGCAATCTTGAGGATATCATCTGGAAACCACCGCATGAAACAAGCAAATTAAGGATCTCCAAGACTAAAAGCAAAAAGCAGTAGTTTCATCACCTGCAGCATCTTCTGCTCTGATTGGAAAGAGGAGGAAAAAAAAATATAGTTATGGAAAATGTATATTTATGAGAAAGTGTTCACGTAGAAACATCTAAGCCTAGCATATAATGGTTAAAAGCCAGCTCGGTTAAGCCACTTCTTTAGTATTTTTAAACAACCCAAGCGTTTTTTATCCCTGTAGAAATAGAAGACCAAATTCAAATTTGAAATAGGAAAAAGGAATCAAGTGTAAACACAATTATATATTGCTACAATTTTTTAAGGTGGTTGTTGTTTGTAAATCTCTTTTTG
Source organism: Canavalia gladiata (assembly GCA_037954105.1). Classification (NCBI taxonomy): domain Eukaryota; kingdom Viridiplantae; phylum Streptophyta; class Magnoliopsida; order Fabales; family Fabaceae; genus Canavalia; species Canavalia gladiata. The sequence goes on along the minus strand of CM075664.1, from coordinate 37,143,869 downwards.
TCTCCTGTTTTTGGTCCTGCCATTACGTTGTATACTGAGAAGAGTGCAAATGTTGACTGAATTGTTCGAATCTTATTTCAGATTCAGTTACCACTATAGTATACTGAAGTGCACGGGTTGTGTTAGTTCATGTGATTTTTCATTTTTCGATCTTTTTTTTGGAGCATCTCTAAAATTAGCAGAAAAAGAAAAGCTAAGAAATGCAATTTATCCATCGTTGTGCTGTATAAATATGAGATTATGATACTGCCAGTACCCATACTGCAGATCCCTTGGAGCTTTGACAAAGTCAATCTTGAGCTACGCTGTGTAGCATTTAAACTTGACATTGGTTTATTGTCATTTGACCAATCTGTAGGACCAATAACATGCTACGTCAGTTAACTGGTTTTCATGCTGGTATTTTTTTTACTTTTCTTTCTGTCACAAATTAAACGATTTCAAATTATTTAGTTTCAACTGAAAATAAAAATTATGTACGGACTTAGCTCCATAAGCCATAGCAGAAAAGAAAACCAATTTCTTCCTTTTCTTATGTTGTAAGTAGGTAAGTGGTAATGGTGCAGCAATAAGATGGTTTACTGTTGATTTATTAAATTAATCTATTTTTGAACATGTAACAGTAATAGAAATTTCAGTCAAACTTCGGAAGTTCAATTTTTCACATATTCTGCGCGGCTAAGATCATTATTACATGTTAACAGTTTTATGCGTGATCTAGTAATACATGCTCTAAACTTTTAGGAAGCTGTAATCACAATTGAAACTTGTCAATATAGAGTAACGTGTTATATCAATAAGTGTAGTAATGTGTCAAAAAATGTATCAGACTTTGATGGTCAGCTTTTTTATTGCAAACCCATGATCTTTTAGCTTAAAGGATACTAAAGAAAACCAGCAAAATTTCCACATGAGCATTGCCCATTGACAAATTTGTGAAGCCGCTTACTATCTTTAATGATGATTTCTCTACCCGTCAGTGTTGAGACGTACATAATAAAACTATGGCAATCCCTGCACATTAAGGTACTCTTGACAACTCTTATTGGTGAAGAATTTGGCAAGTTCTCCAACCCAAATGTAATGGCCAGCTTCTCACTGTGATAAATGGTAGGGGAGGATGCTGTTTCCTCCTCCTCTCCATCACTCATTTCCATAATTTCTAGCATCTCATATCCAAGATTCTTTGCTTTGGCAAGTAAATCCTCCAATGATTTACATATTAATGAACTATGTATGTATGCTTTGTCATTTGTTTTAAATGAATACACTCTGTCTTTGATGCTAATCCAGCTCCAATCCTTCAATTTTCCAACTTTCTCCTCTTTCATCATCTTCCTCACCCTTGAAACATCATTTAACAGCCGAGCTGAGTGGTACATATTCAACAACAACACATATGTCTCTCTATCTTTTGGTTTAAGACTTAGTAATTGTTCAGCAGCATAACACCCCAATTGCAGATTCCCCTGGCTTCTACAACCAGCAATCAGATTTGACCAAATAAACTCACTAGGTTCATAATCCATTTTCTTAATGAAATTGAGAGCTTCCTCCAACCTACCTAGCCTCACAAACATATCAACCATGCAAGCATAATGGTCCATCACTGGCTTAATTTTATATTCCTTCTGCATAATCTCAAAGTAGTTGAGTGCTTCCCTGACCATGCCAGCATGGCCACATGCTGCTAAAACACCCACAAAAGTGATCTGGTTTGGTCTAACTCCTGCTACTCTCATATCCTCAAAAAGATGCAATGCTTGTTGTGGCATACCATGCAGTGCAAAACCTGTAATCATGGAAGTCCATGATATCATAGTTCTAGTAGTCATCTCTAGAAATGCTTTACTAGCCCTCTCAATGCTTCCACACTTATTGTACATATTAATTAGTGAAGTACCTACAATCACATCCGACAAGAAGCCGGTTTTGATCGTCTGCGCATGTATTTGTTCCCCCTGCTCTAAAGCCACCATTCTACCACAAACAGTCAACACACTTGAGAAGGTAAACAGATCAGGTTTCATGCCAGACCGATTCAACTTGGAGAAAAGGTTCATTGCTTCACATCCACTTTGCCACACCGCAAGATTATCCTTTGCAAGTTCCATCATTTGTGCATGTCCTGCAATCATTGCATTCCATGAAACCAAACTCACATCATCCATTCCATCAAACAACATTTGAGCCTCACCAATACAACCACATTTGAGGTACAAATACAACAAAGAATTCCTAACCCTTAGGTTTGATTCATAGCCAAATTTAGTGCACAAACAATGAACCTGAGTCCCAAATCCTAAAGACAAAGTTTCACAACACTGACTCAAGGCACTCGTTAAAGTGAACTCATTAGGCCTTATATCCTCAGAAACCATCTCAACAAAAAGTCCTAACCCCTTTAAAGCTTCACCATTGTCCCCACAAGCAGAAACAGCTGAAGTCCATGAAATAACATTCTTTTCTTCGATTCTCCTAAATGCTTTCAGAGCAAGTTCCAACCTACCACATTTAGAGTACAAACTACAAAGTGCATTGCCAACACTGGTGTCAAATTCAACATGGTATTTGACTATATAAGCATGAAACTGATCCCCTAACTTAAGAGAATGCAAAAAACTACAAGCATTTAAAGCTATAGCAAGAGTGTAAACAGAAGGATAACTTCCTGCATACAACATCTCTTTAAACACATGAATTGCATGCTTTGGTTGTGAGTTCTGCACATAACCAACCATTAATGTGGTCCACGCCACCACGTTTCTTCTGTGCATGTTGTCAAAGGCTCTGCGAGCATCCTCCATGTTCCCACACTTGGCATAAACGTTGACCAAAAATGACATCACAAAAAGGTCTTCATGGGTACCCGTTTTCATGACATGACCATGAACAACTTGTGTGGCTGAATAGGAGCACTTGTCTAAGCATTGTTGCAACAAGGGAACGTAGAAAGATTGTTCCACTTCCTCTGCTCCCTCTTTGTTAAACGAAGGTGTTTCCCGAAAATCCAGAGCCAAATGCGTTAATCTGTTACTTTTCTGCAAAGAAATGCTTTCACCCTGAAAACACAAACTGCAGTTTGTTAAGGTAGTTGTTTATTTCAGTAATTCTAGCTCGAGCATTAGTTGTTTGCACAATTAATTTAAAACTTTAAAATATTAAAAATAATTTCAACACGAAATTTTCACTATTTAATATATCTTGAGTTTATAATTATTTGTGTATGTTCATAGACTGTCCATACAAAATACTTTTGGGAAAGATACATTTACATTTTGTTGCTTTGAGAGAGAGAGAGTACCTTCTCTGCGGAAAAGGAGCTTGGGGGATATTTTGGGAATTGCGGGTGAAGTTTGAGAGTTGCAGTTACAGCAGTGGAAGGGAAAGAAGCCATGGTAGAGTTAGTTAGCGTATGAGTGTGTAGGAAAGAATAAGGAATGATAGCATGAATTTGGTTCTGTTTGCATGATTGATTGGGTTGTATTGCTCGTTTGAAAAATATCGTGTCTCTTGGTTGGATAAATATCGTGGAAGGGAAACGGATATTCAATGTCAACCAATGGTTGAGAATGGGAACGTTAAGTAGAAAATAAACAACTAGCCTAGTTGAATACCCTTTACATTTGGATCCGTGTAATAATTATTATAATAAATTTTTTGTTATTAATTTTTAATTTAAATTTTTTATCCTTTACATCAACAGCATAAGTTAGAAAGTTTTTATTAGAAACATTATATCAAAAATAAAAAATCATGCATTGTATCATTTATTTTAATTAAACATTAATTGATATTACTATGATTTGCTGGGAAAATAACAAAATTATTATGTCAAAAATATATCCATTAATGTATGAAAGAGTATGAGTGCAGCGATTCATTTTCTAATGTATTAACTATTAAGTTTTTTATACTTTTATTTTATTATAAGATTTATGTTAATAATATATTTTTTATCCATTTAATATTTCATAATATAAATGTTTTTTAGAATAAATTTTAAATTTTTATCATATTAATTATTTTAACTATTTTTATTAATCTTAGTTATTTATTTTTTGTGAAAAGGATTGTATATATCAAGCTAATAAATTGTTGATTTAATCTAGCTAATTTTGAGTCGAATGCAGTTTATTTAAATTGACTCATTTCTATTTATTTATATAATTAAAATCTAAATATGGTAATTTGGATTATTTATTTAATCAATAAAATAAAAACAAAATTAATTTATTTTAAAATATTCAAATAAATTATTATTTAATATCAGATAAATACTTATTTTAAAATAAGATTTAGATTAAAGAAAAGATTTAAATATAATTTTAACATATATAGTTTTCTAAATTTTAGTTCTAATCTATATACTTTTGTAGTTTGGATTTAGGTACCTATAATGTCATTCATTTAGTTGGTTTTAATTTTTCATTCCCGTGTAAAAATATGTTAATATTTTTGAGTTAGCTAACAATGCTTACATGGTAGCACACTAAGTAGAAGCTTTTAAAATAAATTGATACATAAATATGTTTTTTATGTGATCAAAATGATTTTCCATCTATCCTTCATTTCTCTCTTTTTTTTAAAAAAAAAAAATTGTTAACCTCGCATTCAATAAAAAACGGAGGTTATGAAAGACAAAAAGTAATAACATGATACAAGAATTTAAGATTACTTTTTGCAGTGGAAAGAATAGGTGAGCCATGAGATGAGAAGGGATAAATGCAAAGTAATGGATCCATGATGGTCATAACCAAGGAGAGGTAGCAGGGTAACAAACTCATGTTTTAACAGCGGTAAGTTATATGAAAAGAATATACCTTTTTTATAATTAATATAAAAAAATTATTTATTTTTGTGTAGGATTGTAATATATATATATATATATATAACCTTTAAAATGTTTTTTTTTTAATAATTGAGATTGATAAAAGTTATATGAATCAATGAGTTTGATAGAAATTTTTATATGTTAGAATAATGTATAATTTTGTCATTATATAATGAGTTAGAAAAAAATTTATTTATGTGATTGTAAATTTTTTTTATCATGATTAAATTTTTAAAATATTTTATTTTTTTAATGATTAAGATTGATATAAGTTGTGTGGATCAAAGAATTTGATAAATTTTCATTTTATATATATATATATATATATGATAGAATAATATATAATTTTGTAGCTGTGTGATGGTTTGTAGAGATTAATGAATGATTAGGATTATAAAATTATAGGTTATGTTGATGATATGATGTTGTTGGTCTATATAATATTCATGATCTAAAAAATTTGATTGATTTATATATATATATATATATATATATATATATGATAGAATAATATATAGTTATAGTTTTGTAATTGTGTGATGGTTTGTAGAGATTAATGAATGATTATAGGTTATGTTGATGATATGATATTGTTGGCCTATATAATTGATTTTGATAAATGTTGTAAGAGATATTGTATATAATGTGTTTAACCCATTTATTATGGGATGAATTTTTTTCCATGTAGATTTTACATTCTCAAAGAAAAATGATATGTGGTATAATATAAAATCTAATATCATTGTTTAAGAGATTTATACATAAAAGAAGAGTGAAAATATATTGCTATATATTGGTATGAAAATCAATGATGAGATTGTTAAAATTAAAAATTGATTTTAATATAAGAAGGGAAAGAAATTTAAAAATAAAAATTAGAAAAGATTAACAAAGGAGTGAGAGTAGGATATAAGATGGTGTTGTTATTGTGTACCAAAGTCTTTTGCTTCCCATAAGATGAGTTTAGTTTTTAGTTTTCAAACCAATTTTAAAAAATAAAACGCAAAAATAGTTTTGAAATGATTTTTAATTTTTAAAATAGTTTTGATTCAAATCTTAAAATAAAAAAGAAAGAGGTTTATTGAATTTTTTTTTAATTTTAAGATATTTTTATTCTTAAATTTATCTAATCTCACCAATATTAATCATCATTCTACAATAATAATAATAATAATAATAATAATAATATATTTTTTATTATTTTAAAAAATTTAATTTAATTTATCTAATTTTTATATAATAAAAATTATATTAAATTTATAATATTATAATATAATATAATATTATATAATTATTTATAATATAATATTATAATATATATTATTTTTATATAAAATATTTATAATAATATATAAAATTATTTATTTTAAAAAATATAATCAAATAATAAGTGAAATAAAAATTTATATAATTATATAATATTTTTATATTATAATTATTATACTATTATTATTTATTTTGTGAACATTATTTTTATTTTTATCACTGTTAGTATTCTCATAATAATAATAATTTTAACTTCTAAAATTTTTATTTTTATTATTTTAAAATTTTAATTATTTATTTATTTTTATAACTTTATAAATAAATTATGTTATTTGATATATTAAAATTATATTTAATTTACGCTATTATAATATAATTTTATATTATAATATATATTATTTATATAAAATAAATGTTAAATAATATAAAAATTATTATAATAATATATAAAATTATTTATTTTATAAATTAATTATTAAATATTATATAAAATATAAAATTATATAAAATTATTTATATTATAATCACCATCGTCATAATTATCATCATTATAATAATAATTACAATAATTTATTTTTTATTATTTTAAAAATATTAATTCTTATTTATCTAATTTTTATATATTAAAATATATAAATTATATTAAATTTATAATATTATAATATAATTTTATTTATATAATTATTTATAATATAATATTAGATAATAACATATATAAATTTTTAATATAATATAATATAATATTAGATATAATATAATAATGATGATACTGAATAATATAAAATATTATAATAATAACATATATAAATTTTTATATCTTAAATATCAATAATCAATTAATATATAAAATATAAATTTGTATATTTAAACAATATTTTTTATATTATAACCACCAGTACATTATTATTATCTTATAAATATTATTTTTATTCTCATCATGATCAGTATCATCATTATTGTCATAATTATCACCATCTTAATAATAATAATAATATTTAATTTATTATTTTTAAAATTAAAATTTATGTTATTTTGATATAATTTAATTTTTTAAATTAATATTTTTATTTATATATTTTTTTTATAAATTTATAATAAAGTAATATTTAAAATTAAAAACTTATTTTAATTTTTAAAATTTTTAAAATTAAAAATTAAAAATCACCCCAAACATAGCCTTAGGATTATATATTAACCAGAGATCTACAATTCTCTTAAACATTATAAATATGTTATTCATTCATTTGTAGAAGTTAGCTCTACAATATATTTTTTTTCTTTTTACCTAAATCACATATAATTCAATTTAAATAAAGTTAAAGTTCAAAGTTTAGGAATAAAAAGTTATATAAAAAAAAAATCTATATATCTTAAGATATGGATATTATAAATGAAAATAGAAATTAACTCTTGATATTTTTATGTATTTTTCTTTTTTTTTAATGTATTTATAAGGGATATTTATAATTAACTTTTATTTAAAAAATGTATAAAATTTCAACCCCAATATATAATTGTAGTCAATTATTTTATAAAAAGTTTTTTTTTTCTAACATTATCTTTATGATACAATATTATATATCAACAACTTTTTTAACATTGTTTCAAATTATTTTTCACAATTTAAAACTATAAACCTGGGTGTATATTTGGAATGTTGGATAATGGAAAATATCCAAAAGTACAAAAAGATATAAAATATTTTTTATATTCTTCATACATAGAAGCATTCATAAAAACAAGAAAAATAAAATAAAAAAATTATTGATAGACTCATTGGAAAAAACAATCGAAGGATCTTTATTCTCTCTAGGATAGGGAGCATGTTAACCTTTCAAAGGAGAGAACATTAATTTTAGAAGAACCAAGAAAACTACAAAAGAAAAAGATAGTGTTTTTTAGGTCTAGAACAAACTTGGTTTCTCCCTTTTATGATTGATTCTTAAATTGTTATTAAAAGGAACTTTTAGTCTACCTGGGTTAAAAAATATAATTGAGTTAGAAGATGATATTTTAGAATTGAATAAAAATATAGATTTCGCTTTACAAATGTCCAAAAGTAATACATGACCATTTTGTGAAGTTCTAAATGGTAAAGAGACTGGCTGAAAGCGAAAACTTAGAGAATTCAAATTAGCACATCAAGACAGCAATCTTATACTAAGAGCATAAAGAGTTTTAGAAAAAAACTAATCAAAAGGAGTTAAAAGCTTTCAAAACGCATTGATTTGAGAGTGGACACCATGTGTTAAGTACACTAATACTTAGATAATGAGTTGAATTCTAATGCAACATTAGTAAAAAAACATCCTCATTCTTTATATATTGTGAAAGCACTTTTCAATAATTACTAGATAGTGAAAAAAAGGTAGAATAAAAATTTTCAACCATGAAATTTATCTGTACATATTTCTTATATTTATGATCTAATCCCTATCACTACATTTTAGTTTCACTCCTCCATCATATTTGTTAAGTTATTTAACATATCTTCCTTCCTTCATTGTCATTCAATGATAATTAAAAAAAAATCACCAACAATGCTATGGCAAAATGAAATTTACTAACTATAAGGTTTGAATGCCTCAAACCTTCCTCCAGAGATAGAACCTTTACTAAACCCTTCATTTCCAAAGTATTTTAAGATTTCCATTCATGCCAATGTTTACTTGTAACCTCACTTATATCATAGATTCTAAATAATGCATTCTATTAAGTCCAAATTCAATAAAAAGTTGGGGTAGAAGATACACTTCTTAATATTTAAGTTATGTAAGAATTAGTTTTTATAATTTAAATAAAAATGTTAATGATATATTTTTTAACACATTAATTATAATTGATCAATTTATTAAAAATTTAAAATAATTTTTAAAATGAATATAATTTTTTAAAGTTTTAAAAAATTAATCAATTACAAAAAATATATTAAAAAAATGTATTGTTTCTCTATTTAAATATATGCAAATCAATCCTTAAATTAGGAATGGTAAAACATCTTTTGTTATAAAAATATTAATTCTAAATGAAAAATATCACTTGATATACATGATCATATATTAGTTAAAAATATAAAATTAAATAAAATATAGTATAATCTCTTTTGTGCTAAGTTTAAAATTATATTAATTTATTTAATGATAATATTATTTTATATAACATTATTTTTTTGTTTAAAATATTTTTTTAATAATATTCATCTTATATAATCTACTTTAAAAATTTTACTATTTAAAATTTCATCTAACTGAAAGATGAAATAAATAGTTGATCATTTTAATTATGTTTGGTAAGGTAGTCGATTTATCAAGAAATGCCATTTTTCGAAATGTTCCAACAACTGATGTTCATTTTTTCAACTGGGATATGAAAGTGATTTTTCCACTTTTACCCTTCATACTTTTCTTTAATTTTTTGGTTGTTCTTCACTTAATAGAAACATTCTTTTTTATTCATCTTTTCTTTGTCTAGATATCTCAACAGTTCTCTCTCAACCACCTTCTGCATTGTTGGTTTTCTCTAATTAGGTGATATCTTATTTCTTTTCTTTGATATTGTTGTACATCTTGTTATTTCAATAATGGTTGAGTAATGTCTGACATATGTAGTATGGATGTTGATGGAGTATTAGTATTGGAAGTGTGTTTGATATTTTGATAAAAATTGTATAAAGATAACCATAAGTCTTTTAAATTCGGTGTAGGACCTTTTTTTATCATGTTCACTTCAGCTGAGTAGGAGCTTCCTTTTTTTTTATAATCAAATTCACTTGTTATAGTTTTAATTTGGCAATTTTAAAGGCATGTAGCTCATTATATTCCTCTCAATCTCGGGCATAATCTAGCAATTGGTTGGATTAAAGGAGTTGTTGGTAAGATTAATAAGTTTAGGGAAGATAAAAGGTATAAAAAGTCTAAATTTCCAATAACAAATATATAGTAGTTCATGAACTTTAACCTTTTGATTACAAGTTCTTCCTTTATCTCCCAAACATTAGCCTTCCACCAAGTATCCTCAATAGTATATATTTGAAGAGGAAAATAAGAACAGACCCAACATAAGTACAAAATAAATTATAATGTGCCTGATTATTGTACAGATAAGGAAAATGTTAATTGTTTTCTACGAAATCATAAACCACAAGGGTGTATAAAGTAATAATTTGAGCACTTGCAAGTTACAATTACATAAAATAGAAATTGATAAGCACACATGCAGAAACTTGTAAAGGTCCACATGTTGATGTTACTAACAAGCTTAACGAAGCTTACTTCAACCAGTGGTATAATTGTTCACATACATACTTTAGTATTTGGTAAAAAAAAAAACATTTTCTACTCAATCTTAATTTGCTTTATCATATTTTGGTGTCAATACAAAATCTTCAAGTTATTTTAGGAGAATTATAACCATGAATGTTTCAAAAGTAAGGTCTAAATAAAAAGAAAAGATATAGAAAGAAACTAGGACATGAGAATAGACAGACTAAAAACGAACAAAGTAGGAATTTTAGAATATGTTTGATTGTAGATTTCAACTAGTTGAAAGATCTGAAATTTTTTAAAATTTTTTTAACTTAGTTTGGTAAGTAGTTAAAATAGGTAGTTGTTAGCTTTTTCATAAATGCTAATTCGAGTAACATTCTTAAGTTTCAGTTAATTGTTAAAAATAATTTTTTTGTTTTTATTCTTTTCTCTCTCACTGCGCACAAAACCTTTCTTTTTCTCCTTTGTCAAACTCATTTTTTGTAGTTTTGGTTCCTCTATTAATGTTACTCTACTTATTTAAAATAGGTATGTACTATTTATCCTTTTCTATTTTTTTTCATTTTTTAATTTTCTTTCAATAGAAAAGCATTAAAACAACTTTTGTACTGTAGTTGAACTTCTGTACTCTTCTTATTTAAAGTTATGGCTACACCATATTGCACATTAATTGCTTTACCATAAAGTATCAAATCCAAAATTTTTTGTTTATACAAAAGCCATGAGATGGGGGTATCATTATTATAATAATATATCTTGGAATTTGATAGAGGCCTTACGTGCATAGGCTTGGATGGAAAATGTGTAAAGTTGGTGATGACCTTATTACTAATGATTATATTTCCGCTGAAAGCAATGTGAGGAATTTAACAATATCAATTATATGCAAATATATTAATCAAAGTAAATAGCGAGTAACATATTTTCATATATGATAATAGACAAATTAACAGGAGAATGACAAAAAAATATAAAGCAAGAGAGATATTAGAAATTTTCATGAAATTATCTAAAAGAAAAAAAGGAAAAAGGAAGAGAGTGGAAAAGTAAAAGGTGTAGAATGCGACAGTTTGACAGTTTTTAATCCTAAATATGAAATTTGAACATTAATAATTTCATTCCTTAAACACTCACAAAATATGTATCTACGATTTTTGGGATCAAGATAATTTTAACCATAACTAGTATATATATATATATATATATATAAACAACTATAGCCAGCAAGATCATCTTAAACCCCCCAATCATGTTAGCAGCGTAAAAAAAATGCTATAACACAATGATTGATTATATACACACAAACACTAGGTGAATAAAACAAACACTATCTCTCACCATAAGAGCTGCCTACAATTCAACATCATTAGTTGAAAAATGTCACATGCTCAAGTCCATTCTATTTCATAAATTTAGGTCCTAGTAGAACAGTAAGTCGAAGCTTCAATTCAAAATTTTTAATTCTAAAAACTAATAGCAGAAACTTTACTACAATGATAAAGATGAGAAATATTAGTTCAACTTGACTTACATAGGCGAATCTAGTAGTAACTCGTAGTCCACCTATAACTTTGTAACTCTTTTACATTTCTTTTTCTTTGATTTGCTCCTCTCTTTCTTTGAACGACACACATGACACCTTCCAAAATTATGGAGGACACAAAATAAATCATAAAATTTTCTTTTATAAACTTTTCATTTTTGTTCATCATCTTGACGTGATATTGATGACCATTAATACCATTGCTAATGGTTTGTCACAACCTTTTATGATCATCATTTTAGGGAAACTCATCAACACCTTCCGCTTCACCGATCCATCCCAAGCTATTCATAAAGTTTCTCAGGTATATATATATATTCTGTATATAAAACCTTGGTTTGTTGAGGTTTTCTCTTATCTTTTTTTTGTAAATCTTTCATTTGTTGCAATTAGAAGATTTGGTGCATAAAATAGTTTCTTTTTTAATCACCCTATGTATTCCCATTTACATGAAAAAAATTATTCATGATTTATTATTGTATCTTTTGCATGTGGCCTTTTTCTGTTATTCAAAATTGCAAAGTTGCTTGCTTACAATTGTTACACCAAGAAATACTCTTTCTCAAGATTTGGACACCACAGAAAAATGAATATATATATATATATATATATATATAACAGTGCACCTAGACATAGCTTATGCCTGAGCGAATCTATTGCTAAATTTGAACTCTAAATCAATCTAAATTTATAAATCATATTTAATCTACTATGTCATGAACTTTAGAGAAGGTTTTATGCTATATATATATAGTTTTTCACTTTCGCAGATACACTTTATTTAGTTCTATATATAGCTCTATCTAGTATTATCACTTCATATTTCAGGTTTCATTGTTATTGGTTTACCTGGCTATTGGGACTGGAGTTGCATCATTCTTACGTAAGATGATACTTTTTTTTCTCAACTTTTCTGCTTATTTATTTATCGGAGACTATTAGGTTGTGATTCAGTATCATGATATAATTAAGGATTAAGGGTGACTTTTTTGAGTGGTGCAGAGGTGTCATGTTGGATGGTGACAGGAGAGAGACAAACAGCAAGGATTCGAGTGTTATACTTGAAAACTATATTGAAGCAGGACATTGCCTTTTTGACACTGAAACAACAACTGGTGAGGTCATTGGGAGAATGTCTGGTGACACCATTCTCATACAAGACGCCATGGGAGAAAAAGTATGTATAATCCTTTTCTGTATGAAAGAACATCGCAGGGTGACCTTCATTGTTATATTTACTCAATGATAATTATATTAATCAAATAAACTCAAAGGAACAATGATAATATTGGTCAACTAATAAAGAATTTAATTAAAATACAGCATAAACCTTTATAATATTATTTAAATTATTGTTTGTTATATATATAAAAATTATTGACTTCTATAATAATTATATTAAAAATTATACAATAAATGTTAATTAATTGTTATTATAAAATTTTTTACGTTAGTAATATGTCAAAATAAACTCAATAATAAAAGAAGAATGATAATATTAAAAAGAAAAATTGTAATTTCCAAAAGATGTGTATACCTTCAATTCATAGTTTTTTATTTCAAATGTTAATAATGACAATTGACAATTGAAGAGAATGTCCTAATATGAATTCGTCAAACACTTAGTTCTAGTTACTGTCAAATCCACCTCAAGGTTCATTAAGGTAGCGTATAACCTTCCAAATCTTTGTAGTTCAGTATTTCCAACTTCCATTTGCATACTTTAAGGTAGCATATAACATTCAGACAAAATACTTCAATAATTTAGCAATTATATACATTAAGCTTATATAGTAGTTTACTTTTTCCTAATTAAGATCTAACTGAAGTAAACAATTATATATCAACATCAAAACTATCTTCCTGCTTGTTCTGTCATGTGTTATATTCAAGAGCTTAACCTTGATATATAGCAAATTTAAGGATGATTTATTCTCCCCTTAGTATTGACATCTATTCTCTTTTTTGAACCTTATGACAAAAAATTTATGACAGGTAAGGAAGTTTATACAACTTGCTACAAATTTTGTTGGTGGTTTTGTAATTGCCTTCATAAAAGGATGGTGACTAGCTATAGTTTTGCTTGCAAGTATACCATGTGTGGTTATTGCTGATGGAGTTATGTCTATGTTGATAGCTAAAATGTCAAGTCGTGGCCAAGCTGCTTATGCAGAAGCAGGAAATGTTGTTGAACAAACAGTGGGAGCCATTAGAACAGTAAGACAATCACAAAAATTCATTTATAGAAAAACACTGAATCATTTATATATGCATATTTAATCATTGTCATTCTCTTCTTTCTGAATTTTAATCAGGTAGCTTCCTTCACTGGCGAGAAAAAGGCAATAGAAGATTATAATATCAAGTTAAAGGTTGCTTATAAAACAACGGTTCAGCAAGGAATGACAACAGGGTTAGGAATAGGAGTTGTTTTGCTGATTATCTTCTGCACCTATGGACTTGCCATGTGGTATGGTTCCAAATTGGTCGTTGAGAAAGGATACAATGGTGGAACTATCATCACTGTAATCATAGCTCTTATGACTGGGGGAATGTAAGTGAGAATAGCATTTGATCAAATAGATGGCATTGGAATGATCACATTGTTTAGGCATTAGAAACTTTACTTTTTAACTTTGTGGAGCTATGTTGGGTAAGATAACTTGATTTAACTTATGTTACATTAACAGGTCACATGGTCAAACATCCCCAAGCCTAAATGTATTTGCAGCACGCCAAGCAGCAATATATAAGATGTTTGAGACAATTAAAAGAAAGCCAAAAATTGATGCTTATGACACAAATGGTGTTGTCTTGGAAGACATAAAGGGAGATATTGAACTCAACAATGTTTACTTCAGATACCCTACAAGGCCAGATGTGCAGATCTTCTCTGGATTCTCACTGTATGTTCCTAGTGGCACAACTGCTGCCTTGGTGGGTCAAAGTGGAAGCAGGAAGTATACTGTGATATGTTTGTTAGAAAGGTTCTATGATCCTGATGCTGGAAAAGTAATCATAGATGGTGTGAATTTGAAAAATATGCAAGTTAGATGGATAAGAGAACAAGTCGGGCTAGTTAATCAAAAATATCTTATTTTCAACTAGTATCAAAGAGAACATAGCATATGGGAAAGAAGGTGCAACAGATGAGGAGATGACAACAGCAATAGCACTTGCCAATGCCAAAAAGTTCATTGACAAACTGCCTCAGGTATATAAAATTCCAAAATCCAAACTATTAAATAAAAGATTCTTGCTTTATGTTTCCTTCTTTATTGAGTTTGGTTGAAGGTAATTAGAGTATATTATTTTGTTTGCAGGACCTTGACACTATGGCAGGGCAGAATGGGACTCAACTTTTTGGTGGGAAAAAGCAAAGAATTGCAATTGCAAGGGAAATTTTGAAGAACCCAAGAATCCTTCTTCTTGATGAAGCAACAAGTGCATTGGATGCTGAGTCTGAACGTATTGTTCAAGAAGCATTAGAAAAAGTTATGTCAAAAAGGACAATAGCAGTTGTTGCACATCGATTGACAACTATTAGAAATGCGGACACCATAGCAGTAGTTCAACAAGGCAAAATTGTAGAAAAAGGTTATAAATTATTAACAAACTCTTTTCTTTTATTTATATATTTTCCATATCATGGTAACTCAATACAGCAATAAATGAGAATCCATCTTTTGTAATATCTGGGAATAAGGTATCCACTTGTTTTATTTGTAGGAACTTGTGATGAGTTAATCAAGGATGGTTATGGTGTTTATTCACAACTTATTTGTCTACAAGAAGGAGCTAAGGAAGCTAAAGGTAGCCTTTATTTAGAAGCAGAGAAGTCAAGTAACAATTCTATTTCATCACATGGCTAGATCAATAAGCAGAGGTTCATCAGCTAGTAGACACTCCCAATCAAATAGTTTTTCTCTTTCACATCAAAGTAGGGTACATCAATTTGTAGAAACAGAAAACGTGGATATTGAAAATAGATACTAAGAAGCCTAAAAAGGTTTCTATAGGACGTTTGGCCTACTTGAACAAGCCTGAGGTTCCTGTCTTATTGCTTGGATCAATTACTGCAGCAGTACATGGTCTTGTGTTCCCTATATTTGGCCTCTTGTTTTCATCAGCAATATCTATGTTCTACAAACCTCCTAAAAAATAAAGGAAAGATTCTGAGTTCTGGTCACTTCTATGTGTGGGTTTGGGTTTGGTTACTCTAGTGGCTTTGCCAATGTAAAATTACTTCTTTGGTGTTGCAGGTGGAAAACTAATAGAAAGAATTCATTCAATGACATTTGAAAAAGTTGCACACCAAGAAATCAGTTGGTCTGATGATCCTACAAATTCAAGGTACCTTAAAAAGACATTTTAATTATCCAGTGTTAATTTTTTCTACTCAACCAAACTGAAAGAAATGAATCACTTTCTAGTGGTGCCGTTGGTGCAAGGTTATCTACTGATGCTACAACAGTGAAATGTCTTGTTGGAGATTGATAACCGATGTCGCATTCGGATCAAAATAAAATAAAAGTAAAAAAAAAAAAAAAAAAAAAAATACAGTATAAGGTACAATCTTGTTCGTCTCTCAAGGACCTTAGAAAACAATTTGATTGAATTCAAATTTAGAAAAAATGGGAGATTTATAATTTACTCTGGGTAAAAGAAAAATGAAACTTGATAAATTTATAATATTAAAAATCAATTAACCCGTTAGTTCAATTCAAAGCAATTTTTAATTCTTATTTGGTTTGAATTCAATCAAGCAAGCATTAATTAAACTCATGATTTCCTATCAGAATAACACCTAGAATTTATATTAATTCATGTTCAGATAATTAAGCATCACTCGAAGTACCCAAATTAATTTTTAAGAGTTGAAATCACCAAATTTATAGGAAACTCTATAACCCTTTTTACCTATAAACTAGAGAATTAAGCAAAGACTTGTTTTAAAATTTTAGAATTATGTCATGCAAGATAAAATTAAATAAAGCATATAATTTTATGATTACAACCATCAATTTCAACATATAGAAAGGGAAGAAGAATGAATCGCAAAAGAAATTTTATTAAATACAAACCTCAAATCTTTTACTTGTATAATTAGAACCAACGAGCCAACCAAGAAAATTAGGCTTCCATGAGACTTTTTACAAAAGAAAGAAGTAGAATAGAAATGAGAATAAAAACGAAAACAAGAATTGCAATTTTATTGAGAATTGTGAATAGGTTTCGATGTGTCTACAACGTGTAAAGACTTCCCCTTTTATGGATCTAGTTTGCCAATTAAAATTTGAAATTAAAATTCAAAATTTTAAGAAAGATAAAATATGAGTTTATTTCCTTGATCTTCTAGGTCTTCACTTGAATTCTTGTTTGACTTTGTCGTTTGAATTCAAGATATGTATGAAATATGAGACCTTATCTCACGTTTTTTTTTTCGAATTTTTGAGTGTGTTGATGGCTGAATGGGTTTTCATTATGAACAAATGTTGTAGACAATTGTATCCTTGAGCTTTAGAAATTAACCCCATCTGAAAATAACTTTTGTAGTCCTAGATATGCTCACATGTCTGGGTTGTCTGAATAAAAGCTCTGAGTCACGGTTTGGCCCAAATAAGTTTATGATCCATTGAGGTTGGGCCATATAGGGATACATGTTATCTTAGAGCTTTGTCTCATCTTTCTAATTCCTCTAGAATAACTTCAATATCAATTTTATAGCCCAAGATATGGCCTGCACAATAAACAAAAGTCAAGAGTCATTAAAATTTGAAAATTAATCAATTTTTTCACTTAAGCCCAATGCAATCCAATAACATAAAAATCACTCAAAATGATAGAATTAGATATCACTTAAACCCAATTAAACCCAATACAGAATTAAAATAAATGAATAAAATACATTTATCAGAGACACCTTGGCTCTCATTATACAAAACATATCAACAGTCACAGCAGGTCTAATCATATCATTCACTGCTAATTGGATTCTTGCTTTCATAATTCTGGCTGTGTCACCCTTGGTCCTTATGCAAGGAGTCCTTCAGATGATGTTTATGAAAGGATTCAGTGCAGATGCCAAGGTTAGCCTAACATTGAATTTTCTATTCCATTAATGAAATTATGCATTATGGGCATCATGAGAATCTTTTGTCTAATATATAGGTAAAGTATGAAGAGGCAAGTCAGGTGGCAAATGATGTTGTTGGTAGCATCTAAACTGTCGCATCATTTTGTGCTGAATCAAAGGTGATGGATATGTACCATAAGAAATGTTTAGAGCCAGAAAAACAAGGTGTTCGGTTGGGGATGGTTAGTGGTGTGGTATTTGGCTTCTCTTTTTTGGCTCTATATTGCACAAACGCTTTGTGTTTCTACATAGGAGTTGTTCTTGTGCAACATGGGAAAGCAACTTTTTCTAAGGTTTTCAAGGTACAATCAGTTAATCATTTTGGGATGCTCCATCTTCATTAGATGTTTCTTTTGATCCAGTTCTTACAAGAAAATTTTGTATAGGTTTTTTTTTTGTTTAACAATCACAGCAATTGGCATTTCCTAGCGTAGTGCCTTGGCACCAGACACCAAAAAGGTCAAAGATTCCACTGCTTTAATATTTGAAACTCTTGGCAGCAAACTTGTTATTGACTCCAGCAGGGATGAGGGTAGAAAACTAGAAGTTGTTGCTGGTAATATTGAGCTTCAATATGTTAGCTTTGACTACCCTACGAGGTTTCATATTCAAATTTTCAAAGATTTGTGTCTAAGCATTCAAGCTGGAAAGGTAATCATTACTTTATTAGTATTCTAATAATTAAGCTTCTAAGAACATATGATGTAATTACAATGTTGATATACGTTTCTATAGACTGTTGCATTGGTTGGAGAAAGTGGCTGTGGAAAATCAACAGTGATCAGCCTCTTGGAGAGATTTTATGACCCATATTCTGGATGTATATTATTAAATGGAATGGATATAAAAGAGTTTAGACTAAGCTGGTTGAGGCAGCAAATGAGTTTGGTTCGTCAAGAGCCTATTCTTTTCAATGAAAGCATTCGAGCCAACATAGCTTATGGCAAAGAAGGAGGAGTTACAGAAAATGAAATAATAACAGCAGCTGAAGCAGCCAATGCACACAGGTTCATAAGTTCTCTTCCAAATGGTTACGAGACCTCCGTTGGAGAAAGAGGCATACAACTATCAGGAGGGCAAAAGCAGTGTATTGCCATTGCAAAAGCCATGCTGAAAGACCCCAAAATCTTTTTGCTTGATGAGGCAACTAGTGCACTTGATGCAGAGTCAGAGCGTATAGTTTAAGAAGCTCTAGATAGAGTTAGTGTGAGCAGAACTACAATAGTGGTAGCGCACCATCTTACAACAATTAGATATATTGATAGTATAGCAATCATAAAAAATGGTGTGGTTGCTGAAAAGGGAAGACATGATGCTTTGATGAAGATTACTGATGGAGTTTATGCATCATTGATAGCTCTACATATAAATGCATCATAAATCTTAAGATTTCCTACCAAGTGTCAGTGCTTCCTAATGGTTCTCAGATATTTGTTGGTAGATACCTTACATTGTCATTATCTTTTTTGATGTATTAGACTCAAATAGAGTATGAGAATAATTAGAAAAATAGTAAAAATTGATTTATGAGACATTATTTTACTAGTTAACTTCAATAACAGTTTAACTTGCTACCTAATATTATTTATTTTTATCACCCAATCCCATGTAGTTTGGTCAATCTAAAAAGATGATCATACAAGATAGTAATAACATTTATTATCTCTTTAAAATTTGTATTAATATACCACAGTTATATGTACATCACCTTATGTTCACCTTGTGAACTGTGAAGAATACTGCTCTGTGATCATATGTAAGTAGCTTCCAGTTTATATTGGAGCAGTGAGTGTGCGTGAAATAGAAGCCATGCATTCATCAGAAGAGGATTTGAAATTTTGTATCAATCTGATTATGTTCACCATGGAAAAGGTGTGTCAATTTATAAGTATTCACTGAGCTCCACCCTACTACATTATGGAATCACTTTTTTCTCACATTGGGTGATGTAGAATATTGGTCGAATAAAAGAAAAATAATCCAAGTTCAATGAATATTTAACTCCTAAAAAATATTAATATTTGCAGTAACAAACAAAAACCAGGATTACATACCTAGTGTTTATTATTGAACATTAAAATACAAATCCAAAAGCTAACACCGTGGAATGAAAAGAAGACAAATAGAAAGCAAAACAACTACATTAGTAATCAAGAACCGATCAAATTTACTAGTTCAAAACACATTTGAACCTTAGCTTCTCCTCAAGAAAAGGATATCGAATCAGCATTCTGATATCTAAATCACTCTTCCAACAAAATTCCACCACTGGTTTTACAACCTGAAAGACAGATGGTAAGAATCATAGATTTTCAAATTTGCAATCATTATAGAAATATAAAACCAAATCCAATTTCTTTTCTTGTTGCGGCATTTTTCAAACATCTAATGAGGTCTTTTAATTGGTAATAATGTAACATAAAGAGGGTCAGTCAGAATTTTCTATATATTTTTAACGTCACGTGCATTCAAAAGCTACCATTATCAGTTCTTTGTAAAATTCTGCATTTTCATTCATTTATTTTGATGAAAACGAAAATTATAACAAAGACAACGCAACAAGTCTTCATTCAAGGGATGATAACAAATACAAGCCAGATGTTATGATTTATGGGTTTGGGTTATAAGATGGTTTAAAATGGTTTAATGAGATTAATTTACAGAATTTTTGAGAGAAAAAAAAAAGAGTATAATAATTTATATAGTAGAATGTTGGTGAATAAACTCAATTGGGAATGGTTGGAGTGAAGGAATTTATGACAAAATGTATGAAAATAATTTATGTTTTTTTATGGATTTATAATTTTTATGTTATTTATAATTTATTTTAATTTTTTTATTATAATTTATTTGGATAAGTTTATGTTTTTAACTTACTTTAATAAATTTTTTATTAAATTTATAACAAATTTTTATAAAATAAAATTTTATTGTATAATTTTGTTAGGATGGTATGGTTTTATTAATTTCATCAATTCAATTTAAAATTTTCAATATTGAAATATTCTGTTTGGCATGAATTTTTAAGAAAATTTAAAAATTTTAAATATTAAAATATCATTTTTAACTTACTTTAATAATTTTTTATTAAATTTTTGGCATAGAATTTTGTTAAATAATTTTTTTTAGGACGGTATGGTTTTATTTATTTCGTTAATTCAGTACTTTCTTTATTTATAAAAAATAGTTTCTTTTATTCCTGAAATATAAATTTTTAATTGAAATTATTTAATTATTTAATTATAAATTTAAAATTTTCCTAAATATTATATTGTATTTAGATGAATTATTTTAAGAAATAAAAGTAATTTTTTAAGAGAATCTAAGAATTTAAACATTAAAGTATTATGTTTAAATTTTTTTATAACAAATTTTAAAAATATTTTAATAAATTAAAATAAAAAAATTTAATTTTTAAAAATAGATAGAATTTAAAATTTTTGCAACTCTAATTTAACTCTCATGTTATATTTTTTCTTGTTACTTTTTCTATAAATTTTCTTATAAATTTTCTCTTATCCTTCTATCATTTCTTAACATAATTTTTTAATAATAAGATAATTTAATTGTACTTTATTACTTTTACTTTATATTATTATTTTATTTAAATATATTACTCATAAAAATAATTATATATCTAAATTTTTTGATAAATAAAAAATGAAATTAAAATTGATAAAAAAATATGAATATTTAAAAGTAATATTTTGTATATAATAAAATTAAATTACTTAATTTAAATTTAAAAATTTAAAACTTAATAAATTTAAAGTTCATCATCTAAATAAAAAATTTTAAATATAAAAAATTAAATTTCTTTATTCAATAAAAAAATTTAAAATAAAAATATTTTAATTTTTTTAAAATGTTAAAATAACCCGTAAAAAGATAAAATACAAGAAAAAAAATAATTTTTTAAGATCAACCATTATATTAGAATCTTTTAATTAATATGTTTTTTTATATTCTTTGTCCTTTCTCTATTTACCATATTATAGAATGTAACTTCTTCTTCATGGACGTGAAAGTAAGATTCATCATAATTTTTTATTTTTAAAATAACCATGCTTTTCATAAAATTGGAACAATTATCAATATTTTAGTATATTTATTTTATATTCGAACCAATCAATTTCTATTATTTAAATCAGAGTCATTCTTTATAATGTATGTGGTAGAATTAAGACATAAATTATCTAAAAGATAAAAAACTAATTATGTTATAAAAATTAAAAATTGAAAAGTTCACAAAAAGTTGATAAGTTATCTTATAAAATTAATAATATTTAATAAAATTAAGTTTTAAACTAGTTAACATATAAATATAAAATGAGAGATAATGATATAATTAATTAATTAATTAGAAATTGATAAATATGATGTATTTTTAAAATATATATATATTATAATTAAATTAAATGATTTTTTATTTTTTAGAACAAAATATTTAATTTTTAATTGTTATATAAAAAATTGTAAATAACATTTTTAAAATATGTAACTATTTTTATTAATTTAATTTTTATTTATAAAGATTGAATATTTTATTTAAAAACAAAATAATTAAAATAAAAATAATATTAAAATAATAATTCAGAAAGTAGTATTATATAACAATGTAAAAAGGTAAATATATAAAAATTATAACATTATTACAAAAGAAAGGAAGGATATTAGAGTTATAAAATTCAAATGGATAAATATAAGATTATATTATGAAATATATATAAAAATAAAAAGGTAAATTCAACCTAATTATTCTCTAATATTTATGTTTAAATTAAATTTTTACTTTAAATAAATTATCTTATAATAATATTAAGATATCTTTAATTTAATATAATAGAATATTTAATTTATTATATTAAAATATTTATTATTAATAAAAAACTTATTATAATCTTTAAAAATACTTATATATAATATATGGATAATTTATTAATTTGCATATTTCTAAAAGTTAGTAAGTTTTAGTTAAAGAACACGTAAAAAAGAGAAAGCTATCATCAAACATATGAATCAAACTGATAAGAAGTTGATCTAACTTAAGGAGAGGTCTTAAATTCAAGTTCTCCATGTACAATTGTATAAAAATTTTGAAAAAAAAAATTATGGTCAACATATTTTTTTGAATTAAATATCTTTCTATAAACATTAATATATTGAGATTAAAAGTTTTTCCATAAATAAATTTTTCTAAATTAGATATCCTTTAATAAATATTATTAATATTAAAGATTTTAATAGTTTAAAATTTAATCAAATTTCAAAATACAACGCCTCAAATAGAAAATATACAGTCTAATAAAAGAGAAATATCCAAAATCAAAGAACAAATTCTTCAAGAGAGAATGTATCTTTTGATTTCTTATATTAATAAAACCTTTTTCAAAAATAATTTTAATTTTAAATAAAATATAGTATAATTTTAATTTTTTAAAAATATTAAAAGAACATATTTTTTTTAGATAAACTTTTTATTAATTCGTCACTCGTCCTAATCTTTTAGTTTATTATTGGTTTTTTACTTTCTTAATTTTGTAGTTCAAATAATTTTAAAAAATGTTTCATTTTCGGTTGTCAATTTGATCCAATTTTAAAAATACTATTAATTCTATAACAATAATAAAAAGAAAATTTTCACTTTTAAAATTCTACAAAATTATTTTACTTTTATATTATCACAAGTTGAAGTGATTTAACAATTTTTATTTTAGATGAGAATATGTTAGAATGAATGCATTTTTGTGAAATAACTTATAAAATTTAACATTATACTGAGTTTTAATTTTTAGAAGTTATTTTTATTTTCATTAAATTACATAAATTTTTTCTTGAATTAAAGTATTTAGATGAAAATATGACCACATTACATGTTAATTTTTCATTTACAAACATTAAATACAGATTCACTTTAATTCCTATTTTAAAATAGAAATCTTAAATATTCAGAATTATTAAAATAATAACTATTTTAATTTATACAATATCAAATAAAAAAACAATGTAAAATATTTACAATTATCACTATTCAAATTTATAAATATAAAATAGGAAAAAAAAATCAAGGTAATACAAAATTTCTAACTAACAGATTTATGTATGCATGGGTGGCCAAAACTTTTAAAGCTTCCGTTGCAAAGATCTCTTGTGTAAGTTACTGTAGCTTTTTCTTGTACTCATTGCACAATTCTGACATGCAAAACCTTGTATTGGTGAAAACCGTTATATTTATTAAGTACTTTAGTTCAATAAATTTTGTTTATAAATTTTTTTTTATAAAATTTAAATTTTAAATGAGATTGTTTTAATTAATTGATTACAAATTTAAAATTTTCTTATACATCACAGGAATATTTTTTTTTTAAATCAACCATACTTCAATATTTAATAACTTTCTTAATCAATATATTTTCTATTATATTATAAAATAATAATGCTTTTTTATATACAAGTATTGTTCATCTATTAACATATTTTCTTCAATGATGGAGAAATTTAAAAAATAAATCAAACAAATTTAATAATCTATCTTCAAATGTAAATGAATGTATATTATTATTTGTTGGTACGAAAAAACATTATTTAAAAAAATTATTTTTACTAATTTATGAAAATGATATTTTTTATAGTTATAATAATTATTTTTTTATAATTTAAATTAAAATATTTAGTAATATTTCAAAATATTTTGATTAAATTTAAATCAGTCGACCTCTTTAATTTAAAGTAGAATCATTATTTATAATGTTTTTAGTAAAATTAATGTATAAATTATTTGAAAGATAAAAATTTAGTTAAAAGTTAAAAATTAAAAATTAAAAATTTAACAAAAAATTGAAAAAGTTGATAAGTTGGATGATAAAATTAAAAATATTTGATAAAATTAATTGTTAAACTAGTTGATATATAAATGTAAAATGAGATATAATTATATAATTAATAAATTAAAACTAGAAATAAAATATATTTTTCTTTAAAAATATATATTATAATTTAATTAAATAAAATTTTATTTCTTAAAAAAATTGTGATTTTTAATTTCTATATAAAAATTAAATTTTAAAAAAAAGTAACTATTTTTATAATTTAAATTTTTATCAATAAATATAAAATATTTTATTTTAAAATAAATAAAAAAATATAGTAATAAAAATGAATAGTATAATATTAAATTAATAATCTAAAAACTAATTTTTTATAACATTATAAAAAGTAAATATATAAAAAATTATAATATTATCAAAAAAATAAAGGGCGTTGAGTTTATGAAAAATAAATAAATAATAGATTACATTATAAAATATTGAAATAAAAATAAAAATTTTAAAAGTTAAAGCTATTTAGAGCAGTATTTTAAAAAACACTATGAATTATTGAAGGAAACATTAATTATTAAAATATTTTACTTAACCAGTATGGTTACTGGTTAAAATATATTGATGAACTTTAAGTTAAAAATTTCAGTTTTCAACTAAGTGAAATAACAATGTGTATTTTTAATTAGTATATGACTTTTATTCATCTCAGGATTAAAATGCTTCATAATTTTATAATTTTTTATTTTTAAAATAATCATTATCTTCATAATTTAAGATTAAAAATTTAATCATATTTCATACATTAGTATATTTATTTTATATTCAAATTAATTATTCTCTAATATTTATGTTCAAATTAAATTTTTATTTTTAAGAAATTATCTTAATAATATTATGATATCTTTAATTTAATATGATAAAATATTTAATTTATTCTATAAAGTATCTATCATCAGTAAAATATTTACTATACTTTTTAATTTTTTTAAAATTATTATTTAAATTTTAAAAATATTTATATAATGTACGGTAAAGCGCTCATTTGCATATATCTAAAAGTTTGTTTTGTTTTTGTTGCAGAACATTCAAACAAAAAAAGAAAAGCTACGAAGCAGGTGGATCATAGTGATTTGGCAATCTAACTTCATAAGAATTCTTGAATCCAAGTTTGGGTTATGCTATAAAAAATTGAAGAAGTTTATTACCTATAGTGAGACTAACTAACTTAAAAGAATTGCTTCTAATAAAAAAATATATTCATGATTTAAACCCAAATAAAGGGGAAAGTTTTTCAAAATCAAAGACAAGTTCTTCTAAAAAGAATATATCTTTCTATATATTGATATTAAAAGTTTTGTTTATAAACATAACCTTCTAGATCGAATATCTTTATATAAACATTAATATTATAAAAATTTGTGGTTTAAAATTCAAACAAAGCAAAAGTTTCAAAATCTATTTGAACAATTCATACAACAAAGTATATAATATTTTGATGTGAATAATAATAATAATAATAATACAATGCTCTTCTGGTTGGAGTTGGTAATGAGTAAATAAATAAAAGCTATTACATAAAAAAGTTCTTCTAAATAGAATACCATTTTTTAATATTGAAATTAAAAGCTTTCCTATTAACCACATCTTCTTAATAGAATATCTTTCTATATAAACATTAGTATTAAAAAATTTTATGATAGAAAAACTTCAAATTTACTTTAATTCATGTGAATATGATACAATACCGTAATAATAATAATAATAATAATAATAATAATAATAATAATAATAATAATAATAAATACAATGTTCCTTTAATTGTTGCAGATGATAATAAATAAAAGCAATTTTAAATAAAATTTTTGTAAACAGAATACCTTGTTCAGTGTATTTGCTATTAAAAGCTTATCGGTTAACTTAAGCAAACACTGTTGTCCCAGACGTGTGGTCGGTATATATTATGAGCTAGTTTATAAATGTATATAAGCATAGTATATTGTATTAATTTTAAAAGGAACCGATCTTCGTAACTGAATAGATTCAGTGTAATTTTTACCTTATTTTACGTCCATTTATAGGGATGGAAATAAGCTAACTAAGTTAAACTAAACTTTAAATATTTAAATATGATTTATTAAAAAACGTTGAGGTTTGAATCTGTTATCTGTTAAAGAATTTTTTTTTCTATCAAGGTTTAATCTGATTTAAAGTCTACATTATAAAAAAATTAATAAATAGACTTAAAACTTATATAAATAATTGATTAAAATGGTTTGCAAACTTAAAATCTACAAAATAAAAAGATCATTAAATAAGTCTAAATATATATATATATATATATTATGTAAACAAAATATAAAATAAATATTATATAAATATAATATATTAAAATAAATATAAATATATAATATATAAATACAAATAGGCCCCTGAACATGTTAAATAGATTTTTTTTACATACTTAGGCATGACCTGTTTATCTAAAAGAGTTTTTTAACATGTCTCTATCTATTTATTAAACGGGTCGAGCCGTGAACCCCTGTCGAAAAACCTTGTTCACTTCCATCCCTATTAGTAGAATTTTTTGTTCGATCCATTGAGACAAGTTTGCTAGTTCCTCCAATGAATTTATATTTTTAAGTATTCCATATAATGAAAACTAAAATAACAAAGAATATTCTAAAAAATTAATTGTACAAAGCAAAATCTAATAATTTTACAACATCATAATTTTAACTCATCAAAAAACACCATTATTTACTTTACATATATTTATTGAGTTTTATAATATTAAAGCAAAATAATAAAATTTATCATATATCTAAAGGAAAAATGAGAATAAAAGAATCATTTTTAAAATTGAAAATCTATGTAAATAAAATAAGAAAAAAAATAAATCTAATTAAAATATGTTTATTTTCTAAAGATAAGATTATAATATTGAACCCATAAAAATCAACAATAAAAGAAAATAAACTTTAGGTTACGTAATTTTCTAATCAAAATTCTAAAATTTTATTTTATTTTTTAAATTAATAGTTTAGCAAATTCAACATCACATCCATTAATAATATATTAATATTTAAACATAATTATAGAATATTTAAAAGAATAATTTAAAATTATTTTTTCAACTTTTATATCTAATCATTTGAATTGAATGTTGTAACATTCATTTAAAATTTGAATTCAGAAGCTAAAGTTAGCATGCCGACTTTAATTGCATTAGATGATTTTTTTCCAATCTTGTTATTATGTTTTTGTGTTTAAGTTTAGTTAAAATTTTTGTTAAAACAGTTTGGTAAAATATCAGCATATTTTTTTAGATGAAATCACTAAATCACGTGCTTAACATCTATATTGATCATTATTTTCTTATTTTGATATGTTATATTTAGATTGGTTAATTATTCATTAAAATAAGAAAATTAATATTTAAAAAATATTAAGATAATTTTATTAGCTTACAATATATTTTGTATCAATTTTATTTATTATATATTTTAATTAATTTATTTTAATAATTTGTAAGGTGGAATCAACTAACGATAATGTGGAAAGAGAGATAAATTTTAGATGAACAGATAAGTATGATAAAATTTTTAACGAGCTTTGTATCAAGTTCATTAAGAAGAATGGTCATGTACTTTTCAAATGAAAGAAGATTAATGATAATTTTAAAATGATCATCAAGTGAAGCTCTAAACAGAGCTCTTTGAATAACGGGAAAGCTTGATTGTTTAGATGAGTGGTGGGTGAGAGAGCTTAAGATTAGTTTATTATTTTTATGGATACAATTAATTTACAATAAAAATTATTTACAATAAAATCTATCATTCAGTGGTTAACTGTATTTTTTCTTTTTTGTCGAAGGAACCCAGAACTGCTAAGTTTTGTAATAAACCAATAGGTTCGTCACTTGAAAAATTATGACGTCAATTATTTAAAGACAATTATGCAACCAACAAAAATGTTGTTGCGTCATTCATAAATCCTAATTATGTTCGACGAAGGAAACATATGATTGTAAATATTGAGAAAGAGAATAATAGCACTAGTGGTGAAAGCCATGAAAATTGTGATTATGCATAATATAATCAATATATTTTTTGTATGGATAACTTTATAAATGAGGAGTATACATATTTTTTATAATTTTGTGAAAGATTTGGGATACATTCAAGTACCTAACCAAGGTGTTAATGGAACCTAAGCACCTTACCAAGGTATTCGTACAAGTATGCATACACAAAACCAAAACACAAGTGACAAACCTGTGACAGAAAACGTAAAAGGAGATTGTCAGGGGAGATAGAAAAGCTAAGTTTCCAGATAGATAAATTGATATCAAAGTCAAATATAGCAATCTTAGTTTTACTATTAAGGCAACAATGGTTATTATCAATTGTTGGTATAGGAATGCATTTTCAAAGAAGATAATAAATTGCAGTGCTTTACATTTAGTATGATTGAAAATGAAGTAAGATGTCAAATTTTTTTAAACATAGGGAATAATAATGTTTCTAGGATAACTTGGTTGAAATATATGTATAGCAAAAAGAAATGATAGGCTACTTTATTTGCTTGATTTAATTTTTAAAATTTATTATGAAGTTAATGAACATGTTTTTATAACTTATATAAATATAATATTTATGAATTTTGATATTTACATTATGTATTTTGATTTATATTTATAAATATGTAAATAATATTATTTTACTAATAGATATATTATGGACATTAAAAGAGAAAAGAAGAAAAGAAATCACATATTTTATTGGATTATATCATCATATGCAACTAGTGCTATATCATCACAGGTCTATTTGCAAAATTATGTGAAAATCTCCAATTAAAATATGGATTACAATCAAGTAAGAGAGTGACAAGTGTAAAAAAGGTAGGCATATTTGTATACACGCTTGCCATAAGTGCTCCTAATAGGGATATTGAAGAACGAGTGAGACCATTAATATAGTGTTTCATGAAGTTTTAGAAGCCATAAGTGGTAGGAGAAATAACTATAGAAGTCTTGCTAATGATATTATAAAACCAAAAGATTTGATCTTTAGCTTTATACCATCTCAAATTGTTAATGATGAATGACATATGCCTTGTTTCAAGGCAAATAAAAAATATTTATTTTTATTTCTCCATATTGTGATTTTTAGTTGACATTATTATCCCGATGTGTTATGATAGAATTGCATTGGTTGTATTGATGACATCCATATAATTGCATGTATTCCTAAGGTAAATTAAATACGTTGTAGAAGAAGAAAATGAATTCTTATCTTCAATGTAATGACTACTTATGAATTTGATGTATTTCACATTTTTATTAATTGGATGGAAAGGATCTACACATGATACACATGTTTTTTTCGTTGATTAGCACACCAGAATTGAACTTTCCAAAATCACCACAAGGTATTTTTTTTACAATAATATTATATAAATTGATATCATATTATTTTTTTCTATGTAAGTATTATTTTGTGGATAAATGATATCTAGATTAAAAAAAAAGATATTTAGTGTCTTATCCCGATATAAGTTATCATCAATCTCAATTTGAACATGAACCTCCAACCAATGCTCAAAAAGTTTTCAACTATATACATTCATTTCTTCGAAGTTGTAATGGAACATCATTTAGAGTGTTAAAGAAAAGATGAAAGAAACTAAATAAAATGTCATAATATAATGTAAAAATACAAAATGATGCTCTAATGACTGTATTTGTATTGCATGCTTATATTAGAATCAACATCAACGTGGGATGACATGATATTTACTGTCATTAAGCATTAATCAAATTATATACTTCATGATAAACTTCCAGATATTAATAACAGAGACATACTCAATCAAAACATAGTCATTGAGCATTAATGTGTTATGATAGAATTGCATGCTAGATTTTCTGGGATACATGAAAGATCTGCTGGGATGAAGGAGATTTGCAACAATATTGTTAATTTGTTATGAAATGCTCAATAATTTATTTATCTTTTTATTATAAAATATTAATTTTTTATTATTGTTAAATATTACAATATTTAATTTAGTTATTGAATAATTTATTTATATTTTTATTATAAAATATTTGATTTTTATGGATAAAAATTTTATATTATAAAAATAAATACCCTTTTCATAAAAATATCATTTAAAATTTATTTATAAAAATTAAAAAAAAATTTAATTTAAAAGAAATACAAAATTTATTTAATAAATAATATTTTTATTAAAAGAAAATGAACACATTGTAAATAATAAAATAAATAAATAAAATTATCAATTTTTTATATATACAAATGTCAAAATAACTACAAACTTATTTATTTTATATTATTTTTGTTTCATATAAATACATGTAAATAAAAATAAATGAACAAAATTTATTATCCTAATTTTTAATAAAAATATTTAATTTAAGTAAAATAAAATACTATTTAAAATTTTGATATAATGATGATGATCTTATTTATTATTTTATTTTTATTAGTTAATTTTATCCGTTAATTTTGTCAAATATTTTTAATTTAATAAATTAAATTTTTAATTTTTAGTTAAATTTTTAAATTTAAGAAAACTTTTCAACTTTTAATTAACTTTTTTTAAATTTTATCAAGTGTATCGTAAACCATATTTATTTTTAATTAGTTATACATGACATCTATTCATATATTAATATTTTTTATTATAATAAAAAATAAAAATATATTAACAAATTAATAATAATAAATTAAATTTTATTATGTGTATGTCAAATTTTATTTATTATATTTTAAACTTTATAATAAAAATTAAATAATTTATTATATTATTAGTAACCAAAATTTTATTTATTAGAAAATTCATATTATTGATAATAAAATTTTTATTCATTATATTTAAAAATTTATAATGAAAAGTAAAATTTATTATATTAACAACCAAATTTATTTATAAAATTTTACAAATAAATATTTTAATTTCAAAAAAATATTTATTTAATAGTATAATTTTTTAAAAATATATTATAATATTAAAATAAAAAATAAATAAAATTATCAAACTCTATTTTTTAAAATATAAAAATATTAAAAATTTATTTATATTATCTTATTTATATTTAATATATAAATAAAAATAAATTAATAAATTTATTATCCTTATTTTTAATATAATATATAATTTAAATAAAATAATGTATTAAAATTTATGATTAACAAAAAATTTACAATACTTCAATTTTAATTTAATAATTATATTTTATCGTTCAACTTTCAGTTAATTTATTCATAAATATAAAATTTACTGATATTATATATAATTATTTCTATATTAATTTTTTATTTATGCATATTTTAAAAATATACTCCAAAATTAAAGGAACAATATTTTATTGTTTCATTCTATTATTGATCAAACATTTTCCTTACTTTAACATCATTGAAGTAGTTTTAAAGAAATTTTACCAAAAGAAAAAAGGATAAAAATAAGAAGAAAAATGAACGATGTCGTGCAAGGCGATAGTTGAGATGACACTGACGCAAACTTAGCCTATTAGGTGCAAGTGCTGAATGTCCGTATCCTGCGTAGGACCCACATCAGTAGAAAAACACTACAAATCAAAATCACCACCAAGGCACCTACTCCTCACTCACCCACTCTCACTCAGTCTCTTTCACCCACCCTCCACCGCCAACCAATATATATACCAATCCAGCCACCACCCCCTGTTCCCATACGCAAACAAACCAATCCTCGCATAGCATTCGCCATGGCTCTTCGCAGACTTTCCTCCACCATCAACAAACCTTTAACCAACGCTGCCTCTATTTATCGCATGGTAAACACATTCACCATTTCCTCTCTTGTTAACTGTGTCCTCTTTTCCGTTTCCGCTTAACACCGTGTTTGGTTGCAGTCCTCTTCGCTCTCCGCGCAAGAGAAAGACAAATTTCGCGCTATTGTACGTAAGCCAATTCAAATTCTCCTTCTCTCAAATCTCTTAAATGAAATCTCAGCATCTCCTTCTTTGCAACGCATCGTTTGGATTAACGAAAATTTTCTAAAAATGGCAGTGGATAAAGCAGCTCAACGATCCTCTCGAGGTCGTGGATCCCGAGATCGAGGACATAATTGAACTCGAAAAAGCGCGTCAATGGAAGGTGGATCCAAGTTTTGTTCTACACTGTTTCGTTTTTCGCCTTTTTATTGGAAGTCGAGCGAAGAATAGCGTTTTCTCCTTTTCGCATAGTTGTTGTTTATGGAAGTTTCTGTATATGGAATGTGTAGGGGCTGGAACTTATACCTTCAGAAAACTTCACGTCGTTGTCGGTGATGCAAGCCGTTGGATCGGTGATGACAAATAAATATAGTGAAGGATATCCCGGTGCTAGATACTATGGTGGAAACGAGTATGGATCTGTTTATGAATGTTTTGTTTCGAAGTCAGAAATGTATTATAGATAATTAGTAGATTGGTGTGTTGAATTTGGCTTACGTTTATAATTCGGGGTTCAGGTACATTGACATGGCTGAGACCTTGTGTCAGAAGCGTGCACTGGAAGCTTTTCGGTTGGATCCAGCGAAATGGGGAGGTACTTAAGTGTACTGTCATTTATGATGCAATTTGAGTTTCTTCATTCTGAATAAGAGTGGTCTTCTGTGTATCCAGACATCATGGTGAAGAAACTGAGAACATTGTAATTTTTGTTTGTTTGGTTGTTACTTCTATTTTTGGTAGTTCAGATTTTTGCTACTTGCATGAAAACTCCAGAGCATTGATATCAAGTAGGTTATAAGTGCTGCTATCTTGCACTGATTGTTAATCATGGACTCGAGGTACCTGATTCCAAGCTATATTTGCTTTGGTCGCAAAGACTGTTTTAAGTAGATAGGTTTGAATAGGATACGAGGTTTATTTTATATTTTTTGTTTTTTTTTTTAAATGTGAGGCTATAAAATGGTACATTTTGTTCCACTAAAAGGGGAGCAAGTGGAACCAAAGAGAACAAAAACAAAACCTTTTTGTTCCATTCTCTTTTGCCATGTTCAAATGAACATTATAAATCATTTTAGGTTTTTCTGTTTTCTGCTGAATACTGATGTGATGAGCATCTGAAATACTTTATTCGATAACTTATATATTAAAGCTAGCTAAAACGCATCTCTTTTTCTTTCCTTTACTCATAAAAGAAAGTGGTATACACTTTGAGTTCACCATTCTCTTGAGAAATGATTGCTTTTAAGTTGAAGGTTTATCCCCTTCTCTTTTATAATGGCTAAGGAGAATCTTATCTTTTCAAGATCTATTACTGAATTCTTGTTTTGAATGGTTAAATAGGACCATGCTACAATGGGTTCATCTGTACTGGTTCCCCTAGTTTAGTCATCTCTTTTTTCACTGTGCAATTCTTTATCTGATCATAAAATTTGTTTATCAAGTGATGATCCTTGTTAAGTTTTAGATATGCAGGAGGATTGTCTCAATTCGATTCTGATTAGATACCTCATATACTTAGCATATAGAATATGGACTATTGTTTTTGGAATGACAGTAATATCTAAAAGTATTATTTCTTTCTGATAGAAATTCACTTGTATAACTAGAGAATCTATAGATTAATGTTCTGCACTTCTGCTTTTGTTGCTTATTATTTTAGCATGTACGTTACCTATTTGTGCATGTAGTTTGTTATTCTTGTGATTAACTTGTGCTATTTATTCTTCGGTCATTATGTGTCTTTTATATTATTTTCCTCCACAACTTAGGGAAACAAAATTTTGATCATAAGCTTTCTTGGAGTGTCTTACATTATCTGCATTTGACAGTTAATGTGCAGTCATTATCCGGATCCCCTTCTAACTTCCAAGTTTACACGGCTTTATTGAAACCTCATGAGAGAATTATGGCACTTGATCTTCCCCATGGTGGGCATCTATCACATGGCTATCAGGT
Organism: Canavalia gladiata; assembly: GCA_037954105.1. NCBI lineage: Eukaryota > Viridiplantae > Streptophyta > Magnoliopsida > Fabales > Fabaceae > Canavalia > Canavalia gladiata. Next base: position 37,109,046 of record CM075664.1, on the reverse strand, counting down.
TAAGTTCTGCTTCTGATTCAATTGTGGTCATGATACCTCTTCTCATGAGTTGATAATAATAACAAGGCTGCAATAAGACACGATTGAAAGCTGTAGCAAATAGCAATAGCTCATATTAGGTTTTGTTCAGTCTAGGTGATCAATATATGGACTTGTTTATTGGTTTCATTTCTTGCATAAGAAAAAACAATTCATTAAAAAGGAACATGTCACCCGAATGCCATAGGAAACCCATGAGCAGAAACTTGCCTCGAAGCTAAGTAAACAAACCTTTGCATAAAAGGTGAGGGAAGAAAACTTCTAAGATAAAAATTGTGAAATCATATTCTAACCAAATGGACTTTGTGATTGAAATCTATCCTCAGTTTCTCACCAAACTGCTCTTAGATTAATACAAAGACTGGAAGTAATCTAAAAGAATTTCAATTGAACGAAAACATTTCTAAAAGTATATGCATCTTGTGAAATTGGTAGAACAGTATTGTCTCTTAACTTCAAATGAGATGCTTCACTGTTCAATATCACCAAAAGACTCCTTATCTAACCTTGCTCACAATCTTCCACTAGTAATGCCCTTTACAACCACTTTTAATTATTGTACACCTGGGTACAGTTGTTTTAATTGTGAGTTGTAGAAATAATTTTATATCCTTAGTAGGCTCAGAAAAGTGAATACTTTTGTTTCTGGTTCTAATCCAAAGAGTCTCTTCATTTTTCACATTTGTGGCTCTATATTCCCATTCACGATTAAGTAATTAATTTGTAAGAAATTTATTCCATGCTGAGTGCTCACCTGTTGGTTTGGTATTGTTTGGAGCCTGGAAGAAGTGGAAACTATTATTTGACAACTGAAAATTTATTGTATTTGTATGAGTTTGCGATGATTCTGAGAGTTCACTTGTTGAAATTATTAAAGTAATGTGTGCCATATTCTTTTTATACAAGGGTTTGATTATACTTTGTGTCTTGCAGACTGACACCAAGAAGATATCTGCTGTCTCTATATTCTTTGAAACAATGCCTTACAGATTGAATGAGAGCACTGGTTATATTGATTATGACCAGGTAGGTAGGTACCATTGTGTTTCTGTGTTGTTAGTATTTCCTTTCCATCAAAGAGAATCTGGTAAAAGCGCTTAGCATTAGCACTGTTTCTATTTCAGTTGCTGTCACTGTCATTTTTTTTGCCAATGAGTATAGCATATTCTCATTTGATGTTTAATTATAAAATGTATCAGTGGTCATTATGGTGTTACAATCATTTGCCAATAAAATGTTGCTATCAATTCTTGATTGTTGCTTGAAGTTTTCCTTGCAAATGTGAACAAAAAATTTCTGAACATGGTGAGGGATTAGATGCCTACTTATTCACAGAGCTTATGCTCTTTCATACATACTGTGGATTAAAACTTGTCTATAATGGTTTGACTTATTTAATATTTGCAGCTGGAGAAGAGTGCTGTTCTTTTTAGGCCAAAATTGATAGTTGCTGGTGCTAGTGCTTATGCTCGCCTCTATGATTATGCACGTATTCGCAAGGTAAATTATATCTGATTACAGAAACTTAGATATTTAGTGTTTAGAACAATTTATTGACAGTGACATTGTATCTTTATGCATGACTTTTTATAGGTCTGTGATAAGCAGAAGGCAGTTTTGTTGGCTGACATAGCACATATCAGTGGATTGGTTGCTGCAGGTGTTATTCCTTCTCCTTTTGATTATGCAGATGTTGTAACAACCACAACACATAAGTCACTTCGTGGACCTCGTGGGGCTATGATCTTTTTCAGGAAGGGAGTGAAAGAGATAAATAAGCAAGGGAAGGAAGTGAGTATTACATTATAAATTTAATGTTATAAGGGAAAAAGGAATTAAAAATAGGGTAAAATACATTTTACCCCCTGAAGATTAGCTCTTTCATAACTTCTCTGAAATTTTTTTAGGATTAAACATGTTTTTAGTCCTTGTAAATATTGCGAGTTTGGTGTTAGTTCATGTAAAAAAATTCTTTTCTTTTTATCCCTGACTAACAAACTTTTGATTTTAGTCCATATTGCAAACTTGTTAGATATTTACCAACTTGGCTGACAAATGTTCAATTAAACTCTGTCATCTATACCAATTTATTATATATATTAAAAAATCTCACACAAATAACACAAATTATGATTTTCTTCATTGAGACACATAAAAGCTTATTTCAATAGCCCATTCAAATCAGCTGCTTGGGTGACCCTTTTTTAATATATACAATAAGTTGGTACTTATGACAGGTTAGTTGAACATTTGTTAGACAAGTTTGCAAATATTTAATTATGAGTTCATAAAAAGGACTAACAAAAATTTGAAAAAGTCAGTAATGAAAACAAAGGAAAAAAATTTACTGGGACTTAAAACAAAATTCGATATATTTACGGGGACTGAAAACAGTGTTGGTTGGTTTTAAGGCAAAACATCCCTGTTTCAGTTAAATCAAATGAAATTAAACCTGCCAACACTTGAAGCCAAACTCCAAGAGGATTAAGTGATGAAGAAACAAACTATAGGAGGGTTAAGTGATAAATAAACTAACTTATGGGGGGGATTAAATAATAAAAGAAAATACTCTTATATGTAATGGTTAGGTCATATGGTGTGCATGTCCCTTGTGTTCCTTTAATTTCAGTTAAAAAAGTATCATTTTTACTTAAAATCAAATCATCAAAGGGGTTAAGTGATATTAAAAAAAACTTACCTTCTTTCTTTTTTCTGGGAGTGAGGTGGGTGGGGGTGGAGTTGAGAAAGGGTTATACTTCAAGGACATAAAAATGTATTTTATCCACAAAATATAAGTTCCCTATTCATAGTAGTTTTAGACAGTGTTCATAAATTTTTATTGTTATGTTTGTTTAAAGCAATTTCTCAATATTTTGGATTAGTTAAGATCACTCATTGGCTGATTATATGGGCATAGTATCCTTTGGAATAACTTGAATGAAAGTTGGGTAATGTGGAAAAATTCTTTATTGGTTGAATTCATCATCCTATAGGTGTTGTATGACTATGAAGACAAAATAAATCAGGCTGTTTTTCCTGGACTTCAAGGTGGTCCACACAATCACACTATTGCTGGCTTAGCAGTTGCATTGAAGCAGGTTCTTTAATCAACTAGCCAAAAAACTGTAGTTGTTCTTAATTTCCTAGCAAATATTTATTTTATCTATAAAAGCATAAATGATCCTGCACATCTTTGGTTATTAGACTGATGCAAGTTCAGTTCTTTCTTCATTTGTGTAAATGTAGGCTATGACTCCAGAATTCAAGAATTACCAAAAGCAAGTTCTTAGTAACTGCTCTGCATTTGCACAGGTAAAGTGAATGCCTTGTGTATTATGTGTGCCAATGCTGTTTGGAGCTACCACAAATTAGTTTAGGTGTATCTTCTACTAATGTTTTAGCCTGACAAATCTTAATAATAGCTGACTGTGCTCTGTTGACTGAACTCCAGAGTTTGTTAGAGAAAGGCTATGAGCTTGTATCTGGTGGGACTGAGAACCATTTAGTGTTAGTAAACTTAAGGAACAAGGTAAATGCTGTGATCCTTTCCTCTGAAATTTTCATGGTCATAACAGAATTCTTGATGGTGCCAAATTTTGTTTTTACATATCGATAAACCTGTTCAGAACAACCTTTCTATGTTTGGTTTAAACTTACATTGGCTTTGAAAATCAGCTAGTAGTATGGACATTTTGCTTTCAAAAGATATTTAATGTGTAAAGCCTTCTTGTAGATTTTAGTATGGAACATGGATTGCTTTGATGTATATATATAGGCTGGGATTTTTTCCCCTCTTCTTTAATGACATATATGGGAATTTTTATTCAGAGTATAGGATAGCTGGAGGATGAGATTTCTTCTTTAATAACATATATGCGAAAAATTGTCACATGAAATCTACCAGCATCCTCAAATGACAAAAAATCAATTGGGGGGAAGGGGAAACCAAGTGCTTTGCCTGGGTAGCCAATGGTGAAAGGCAGAAAGAGGGAAGTGGGTATGGTTATAACAAAGGGAAGAGGTTTCCAAGGTGAGGGAGAAGGAGAACGAACCCTAAACTCTTCAAATTTTGTAGGTATCATGTGCCCTGGTGGTGTCATTTTTTCCAAGGTGTACTTTTTTGTAATGAGGTGTAATTTTGTGATTGGGTGTGTCTAAAAGTGATGTTTTAAGTTTCTGTCCATATAGAAGTTACTCTAGATTTAATATGGTAGTGATGCTATCTTGTTCTTGTTAGAAATTGGCATCTAACATCTAACACTATTGCTATTCGACCAACCCAAACTGCTAGAAACATACCAAGCCTTTAAAGAGTGTTTTCTTAGAGTTATTCCAAAACCTTTAAACAAATTGACAACCTCCCTATGTGAAATAAATAAGTTATTTTATGGTTTTTTTTCAGTGTTGTGACTATGTGTTAGACATATTAATTTAGTAACCCAATTTTGTAAAAGATATAAACTTCTTTTTATTGGGTTTGATTTGAGCGTAATATTTTATAGCATTAAAAGGGTAGCACTTTCTGATGCTGTATTGTTTTGACAGGGCATTGATGGCTCAAGGGTTGAGAAGGTATTAGAATCAGTTCATATAGCTGCCAATAAAAATACCGTTCCCGGGGATGTGTCTGCTATGGTTCCTGGAGGCATCCGAATGGGTATGGTCTCTGTCGGTCATCCTTTTCATGTTTTTTAGTAGATCTGATAACATGTTAATGAAGATTATCTTGTCGTGATTCAGGAACCCCTGCTCTTACATCCAGGGGTTTCATTGAGGAAGATTTTAAGAAAGTAGCAGAATACTTTGATGCGGCTGTTAAGTTAGCCTTGCAGATTAAGGAAAATGCCCAAGGTTGACCCTTACCTTCCTACATCTTAGTTCTTTATCGTGATATTTTTAGTTTCGAAAGCGTCGCAAGGCGTCTTAATGTATGCTAGCTCACTCTTGTTATTGGTTACGTCAACTTTAGGTACAAAATTGAAGGATTTTGTGGCAGCTTTGCAATCAGATGAACACATTCAATCTAAGATTGCTAATCTCCGTCAACAAGTGGAGGGTTATGCTAAGCAGTTTCCCACCATTGGTTTTGAGATGGAAACAATGAAGTATAATAAGTGAAGATGACAAGGGGAACTATTGGAGTATTATTTGGAATTAATAAGACGGACTTTGGTGTGTTGCTCGAAGGATTTATACCAGTCTTGGGTAAAATTGTGAATGATATTGTCAATGGTTACAATGAAAGAAGAAAAGGGAGAAATTTCCCTTCGATTATTAACCATGTATGGACATTGACCATTTTCTTTCAAACTTGGCAAAAGACAATGTACCGATGTAGCATAATGAGATTGAGCTTTTCTGGATTTTGCTATTTTTTTAATTTGTATTAATTTTTAAGTAAATCTCTTTAACCTTTCCTCAATTTGCATCCTTTCCCCCTACGTCTATTCCCCTTAATAGCAATTTTATTTGAGCACAAGTTTGACAGACAAAAGCCGAAGTCATGGTTAATGTCAAAACCTAACGGGGTAGAAGACACCAAAATTACCTCCTTCTTTTTTTTTTGTCTTCTTCTAATCTAATAGCTGATTGTTTTAAAATTTGGTAAAATTAATTTTATATAATTATATAATTAATTTTGAACTTTGTCTAATTAATTCACCATCATAAATTGTATATTAATGGCTCCACCTTCATGTCATCCTTCAAGCGGGGTCATATAATCTTGCACCTAAGGCAGCTCGGAATTGAAAACTAGAAGGTGGCATGTGAGATTGTCCGAGTCCCTGTTGCTAACTTGAACACAAAAAGAAAGTTGAATAATAAAGTTGAAAAACATTAAGCGTGATTTTACTCTGGGAAAGTCACTTACCATACTATTGGATACTTTAACACTCTTGTTGCAAAATTAATTAAACCACTCAACCAAAAATACTTTTTATTTATGGTTAAAAATGATTCCTATAGTTTACGTAATCTAAGTTTTAGATCTTGTAATTTATTATTTAATATTAATTTTATAACTACTTTTAAAATTTTGGATCCTGAAGCATCAATATCTTGATCATTCAATATCTTAATATAATGTATTTTATAATAAAAATATATAAAACTATATGAAGATTAAATTAAATTAAAATTTTTAAATAAATAAAAAAATCATATTATATATTATAAAATATAATGAATAATTAAATAATACCAATTCATATATATACATCTCAAATATGAATATTTTATTTAAAAATAATAAAATTGAAATATTTAAAAAACTATAAAAACCAAAAAAAAAATTAAGCAACCGTTTCAAATCAATTTTCTGGACCAGTTTTTGACTAGTTTTCAGTCCAATTAGTTAAATTAACTGATCTGGTCCAATCTTAAAAATAAAAATAATAATAATAATAATTAGAAATTGGTGGAATTGAACTAATAAAAATCGACTGCTTACCTAAATAAAAAGAGTCACTAATTTCCCATCATTTTCAGATCGGATTAGAAAATTTTTGCATAATTTTAACCTTTTTTTGCTTTCAGAATTTTTTTGAATGATATTTTTTGTTGGACTTGGACCAGCTTTAAATCAATAAATTATTGAATTTGAACCTGTCCTAAAGAAGTTGATCCCGGTCTAAAATCTAAGTTTACAACTCTGAAAATACAATGCCCATGAATTTAGGTTTATGAGATATTTAAGACTAACCCGACCAATTAGATTTTGTAAAAAGAAAAGGAACAACTCAAACTAACCAAATGATCTTCTGTAGTTCAAAAAAAATTACATAAAAAACTTGTGAAATTGTTTTATTTGATTCAATCAATATGAGATTAAAAAACTATAAAATTATTTAGATTTCCAAATCCAATCATAAAGGTCGTCTGTTTTTTTACAGAAATAATAAGATTTAAATTTATGATTTTATATAAACTGTTCTAACTTCTAACCTTAATGATTTAAGCATTATTTTATTTTACAAATTATTTTATTATTTTTTAAATTAATTATTAAATATAAGTTTATTAAACATTAAAAAAATGCCTAAAATTTTTATATTTACATTAGTAACATTATAAAAATAAAATATATAATAAATATTTATGTATGTGCATGATAGCAAAAGGTAGAATATTTTATATGTGATAAGCTTGTGATTATCATTCTAAATGTTATACTGAGCTACCTATTAACAATGAGAAAGAGTCTAGTTTTGTTGAGAATAAAAAAGTAAAATCATTTTTTACTGTTCAACTTAAAAAAAAAAATACAAAGAACATATTTATTATGTGAATGCTAGTTGTAATAACAATATGAGTGAAAGTAAGTCTTTTTTTATCATTTAAACGAAGTATTTCTAATGACAATGATGGAAAATGACAACATTAAGATTGAAACCAATAATAACTTAGTAAAATAATTTCTAATGTCATACATGTTACTAATGTGAATAGTAATTTAAAAGTGTTGGTTAATTGTTAGAAAAGGATTATACCATTACCATGAAAACATGTTTGTGAGATTTATGATCCTACAGGTAAGGGAGGTTGTTACTATTGTGAAAATAATTTTCAAAAGGTTGTTTTCATTGAAGATTAAGATTGATCAATCATGCTTGATGGTGGAAGTAAATTACTCTTAATGGTTATGACATTCTCAATATGACCATTTGAATGTTAGCAGACTAAAAATTCTTGAAAAGAATGGTAATTTATCTTTCTCAAATTATTATTTTCATCCAAATTTGTGAAGAATATATTGTTAGAAAACTATAACACCTTCAATTTTTCAAGAGCAAATCATGGAAAGTTAAAAAAGTTTTGGAGCTGGTTCACTTTAACATTTGTGGACCAATTAATTCAATTTCTAATCGAAGTAAAAAAAGTATTTTCTTACATTTATTAATGATTATCTGAGAAGACTTGAATACATTTTTCAAGAAAAATAAATTTTTTTAATGCATTTAAAAATTTTAAAGGTTGTAGAGAGTGAGAAGAAATAAATCATTAAAACTCTTTAAACTTATTAAGATAATAAATACTAATTTAAGAAGGCTAAATTTTTTTTGTAAAGTTCAAAACATTCAAAATAAATTTACAACAATTTATATATATCCAAAAAAACAATATATCATAAAAAAAAATAATAGAACTATTCTCAACATAATTTAAAATTTATTGTTATTATAGAAGTTTATATAATAGGTTGAATATAAATTAAAGTTTCAAAACTAAGAAAAAGATGGTTGAAAAATATTTAATTCATAATATTATTTTTTTTTACTAAATTAGTGGATCTAAATTTTAGAAAATTAATTTGATGAATTGCTTTCATAAATTATTTAATTTTTAATGATTGTATTAGTGGTGTTAGCTGTGTAAGTGAATTTTCTTATAATTATATTTTTTCTTCTCTTTTACAAGTCTATATAAAAATTCAGTTAAAAAAAATAAAATCAGAACTTTCATTTTTTGATTTATAATCCATAGCAGCCTCAATTAGGTGCTCCTTTGGATTTCATGGGGATTCTGTTCCAATTTACAATTATCATGTTGAACCAAAAAAGGGTTGTCCTGTTGGGTATAGATGCCGACTGCGGCGAGTGTACCAAATGTCTTAGAGCAAAAGCTATAGTTGATGGGTGCCATGTGCATTGATTCTCATATCACCCATCATATTGCTGCATTTAAGTTTTTCACCTCCACAAATATGATGGGAAAATGTGAAATATTAGTTCAAAAGATTATGTGACGGGTGTATAAATTAATAAAAATTTATATTTGATTTGGATAATTATATTGTCTAATTTTTTTAAAATATTTTTAATATATAATTTTTTATAAATATAAATTTATAAAAAAATTGATAAAGATTAAAATTGTTGTTATTTATTTTTAAATTATCATTAAAATCAATTTTTTTAATGAAATATGTTGGATTAGGAATTGTTTGAATCGCCTTTTTGGATCCTTTTAGGTTTGTGATAGTTTGCAACCTCGGGACACATCATCGGTTTTAATTATGTTTAATGTTACTAATTCTATTTTATCATTACTTACATTTAAAATACTATTTGGACTGTAGCTTGTGTTCATACTATAGCTAGTGGCCACTTGGGCCGTTGAATGAATATTTATGGAAAATGCACTATATGTTATAGAGACCGTCGACTCTAGTTGCAACTTGCAATGTTGCATGATGAGATCATGTTATCAGAATTTCGACATATTGTATTTTTTATGAATTTACTTTGAATGCACTTATATTATTATTTAATTATAAATTATTATATTATGAAAAATTATTAATATTTTAATAATAATTTAAATTTTATATTTATCATAATTTTTAATTGATTGATGACAACAAAATTAGTATATTGAGAATATTTTAAAATTATAGTTATCTTTATGAAAACTTTTTAACTACATGTATCAAATTGATCAAAACAAGTCCACCTAAAAATACATAGATGAAAGCGATGCATTATTGTCAAATTGGTTCATGTTTGGTTTATTGTTGCACTGAAGAAATCCATGTTGGCGTTGAATGAAATAGACTCAACCATCATACTTAGTCTACATTTATTTTAAAATTAAATGAATAAATTTTGATAGAATTAATTTTAAATGGTTAAACATGATTTAAATGTATATTCAAATTAATGTAGCCATAAATTTTATATTAAAATGTGTGTACAATATGAAAGAATTATTTCCTGATGTAAAAAATAAAACAGGTATTGCCTAGTTCTGAGGTATCACAACATTTTGGATGGATATATGTACTTTTTATATTATTGCCCATTTCTAAATGTAGTTTTTTTTAATCTAACATTCAAAGAAAACTGGCATTTTTTAAAACTATTAAACTACAAAATTATCTCTTATATTTTTTATTATTGTTATCTCTAAAAATAAATTTTACTTTCTAATGAAAAAATAAAATAAAATTTACTAATTCTATTTTCAAATATTATTTTATGAGAAATGTTATTTGTACTTTTAATTTTGTAGAACTTGTATACCAATAAATAAAAAAGAAAGAAAAAAAAAGAGAGAGAAAGATAAGATGTGATAAAAAATAGAGAAAAAATATATATTATATTTTATTATATTATATAAATTGTTATATGAATTTATAATAGAAATAACACAACTCTAACTATATATTTTTCCTGTTTCTTTTTATAAGAGTCTTTCAATAGATATTTTATAATTTATAATATAATATCTTTTGTAAAGTTATAGAAGTATTTATTATTTTATCCTTTATATAACTTTAATAACTTTAAAATAACACAATTAATATATGATAAAAAAATTATTTAAACAAGGACAAATTTTTAATATTATACTAATATTTTAAAAAATGAATGTATTTTAAATAATATTATTACATATTTTTTAATACGCATGAGTTGTATAAAAAGATCTCATAAAAAAACTAATTTTCTTACTATGAATTCTTTTAATATTAAATACTTTTCAATCATTCTTTTTACCAATATATAATCCACATGCCCTTAAAATTTATTTCCAAGAGTTGATGGAGTACAGCCTTTATATGCAGTGCCAAGTTTAATATCAGTGATTATTAAAGACTTATAATAAGCCATCGACAAACAAAAAAGTACTTTAATCACCAAAGTCACTTGCTCAAGAAGATTGAAAATGAATAACTCTCAAACTCCTTTCTTTTTCTGTTTGAACAGGAAATTATACCCTCATCTCGTAGAGCAACCACTTTCTCAGAGCATTAAACTTGGAAATCATTTCTCTAACTAGTATACAAGTGATTAACAATTGCAAATACTAAAACTAATTACTAATAAATAGTAAACCCACAAAAATTTCCAATTATATATTCCAATGAATAACCAATTTCTCTTGGTGTTGTTTGATACAAAGTCTCTACAAATTGATCATACAAAGGAGAAAATTAGTGCTCTTAATTTGTACTCTGTATTCGCCTCACATCAACCATAAACAATTTGTATAAACACGATTATAACTAAACATTACCCATCATTAGGCACGCATACATGCATTATACACATACATTATTAATTAGCGTACCTTCAAAGCCTCAACCTTATATATCATTATTTGAGCGATTTAGTTGAACTTGATGGTGCAGCATATCTAGCTGAGAATCTACGGCGTGAAGATTCTACTTCATCGTCCATGCCACCTTCATCAAAGTTTTGAGCATAGCTTAAAGGATCATAACCAAAACCACCAATGGGTTTGTAAGAGCTTGTTCGTTTTGTCCAAGGAAGCTTCAATTTGAGACAGCGCCAACACGAAAGTAAGCCCCCATGTGGTGTGCTTCTTGTTGGAGATGAAGAACCTTTCTCCATGAGTCCCAAAGAGCTTCATGGAACGCAAGTACGAGACTTCAGTACCAATGGCTTTTACAAGGCCTTCTCTTATTCACTACTTTTCTCTTTCTTGCTAGTGATTTTGAGTGTGTGGTAGAGAATAATGTAATTTGCGAATATAATGGTCAAAAGAGTAGTCTTTGGATTTATTTTTTATTTTTGACGACAACCTAAGGGGTTGAAAGAAAAAGAGAAATACCATCAAAATGGGCACAGTAACTTGATTGCTATGTCTCTTAATAATATTGATACGAGTTTAAATTCTAATAATATATTTAGAAAAGATTTTGTTGAATTCTAATAATATATGCAGAAAAGATTTTGTATAAAGAGATCAAATTTATTATGATAATTGTTGAATTCTAATAATATATGTAGAAAAGATAAAATTTATTATGGTAATTAATTATTTTATTTTATTTTATTTTAATGCTTGATATGTTATTTTAAATATAAATAAATAATTATTATATAATTACATAATTATAAATATCTATTTTATATAATTTTTTACACATATTCATCATGAAATATGATTTAAATCAACGGTTAGATTAATAATTTTTTATAAAAAATTATTAAAAATATTTCATTTACTCAATTTAATATTCAATATATTTAATCATATAAATAAAATAGAGAATGTTATAGAAAAATAATTATATAAATATTTATTTCTAATATGACATTAATACCTATTCAATTTTAACGTTGAATTATTCGCAAAGTTAATATTCATGTGTCCAAAATATAAAATAACATGTTAAGATATGACATATTAGTTAAAAATACAGTAAAAGACCGGTTATTTTTAATATGGCATTAGTAACTATTCAATTTTAAAATTAAACTGTTCGGAGATATTCAATTCATGCTCTACATGTTTTATATAACAAATGTCAAACTTGAAATATGAAATGATGCGTTAAGATATATTGATTAAAAATATGGTAAAAGATTTGAGCAGAATTAATTTTTGAAAATGAGTTAATTATCTCCTTTTTAACGGTACGAATAATATGATATTTCAAAGTCGCAGAATATAAATATTTGTCGTTTTGGATTGATTGGTGGAATGGGAAGAGAATCTGAGAGTCAGATTGCAATCTTGCATCGGTACAGTAAGATTTTCATTCGGTGAGTAAAACATGGTGGGCTCGACCCTGTTTGCTCATGAATCAGGAAGTGGAAAAAATAGCTGACCAAAATCAATTCATTTTTCGCATTCAATCATAGGTTAATAATAGAGGACTAAGAAAGATAAATAATAATTTCTATAGAAAAAACTCATAGGAAACTATTTAGCCTACGTGGATAGTTATTGAAATTTTAAATCCAATGAAGCATGAGGCAAAGATCTAGGGTACGTTTGGGAAGAGAATATTTGCAGGAGACACAACTTGTCCCTCAATCCTAATGGACACACAGAATTGTGACGTTTACGAAATTATCTTGTTCATATGAACATGAATGGCATTTTTTGATTTTTCAATTCTCTGAGATAGTGAATGATTCATTAGTCTCATTTTTTCAATCTGTGGCCCAGTTATCCTGGACGGCATGTTGTGACTGTTTCTACTATTTAAAGATCTAGAGAAATTAAAAAAATTTAAAAATAAAAAATGAGAATTTAGATTATCTAAAGTGTAAATGTGTACTTCAAATAGTAAAGTGATATAAAGTTGAGAACCATCGAAGCTAAAATCGATGGATAACTTTTAAAAACATGTAAAAGTAAAGATTTGATATCAATTATACACGATATTTTAACAGGAGAAGGAGAATATTATCATCCATTTATACCTCTCTCTTGATAAATTAAAAAAATAAAAATAAAACATATCCAACAACTACAAAATATATGCATGCAATTATTTATATATGTCAGAAATTTTTTTTTAATTTTACTTTGCATTTAGATAGAATAATTTTAAATTACTAGATTATATGTATATGGATAATAAAAAAAAATTTCAAAAATATTACAAATTTTTATTTGAATAACTTTTATATCAAATATTAAAATTTTTAAATAATATCTATATCTAGAGAGAATTTTAAATTTTCTATTATATTTGATTCTTTTTGGATTATTATTCATTATTTTTTATATTAAATTTTTTTAATGATTATTATTTTTTATTTAACAATCTCTAAAATTCTAAAAAAAAAATGTATCCAAACATAATATACAGAAATGGTATATTTACAACAAATATATATTATATTTTATACAACATAGGAAGAAAAAGAAAAAATATACAAGTATGAAATATGATAAAAAATAAAAAAAAATATATTATATAAATTTTATTATAAATATATAATACAAATATCATATTTATTTTATTTTGTAAGTGTTTTTCAGTAGTAGTTAACATTTGACTGGCAAATTCCGCTCCATATCACGCAGGCAAGTCAATAATGTATTTTTTTTTTTCATTCAATTAACTTTATGCATATAAAGGGAGAAAGACTTTCTTGTGTGAAAGTGGTTGGAGCTATTATCACCCTTGATTAAAATGAATGATTAGGAGTAAAAGATAAAATAAAAAACAACAAGTGCTTATCTTTTTTGATGATGAATCATGTATTATGAAACTCTTCATTGCCAAATAACTCATGCTTGAAATTCTTATTTCCAAATAATTCAAACGCATACGATCCTCTTGCTTTAATCTTAGCGCACTTGTTTGTGCCCTCCTACTTCATTTCAGTACGGTACAATTCAACTTTTAGTTGGATCTCTTGATGTTGTTGATTTTTATGTTTTAATCTATTTTATTGATCGTAAAATTTAATGATTAATATTTACTTTTTTTATTTTATATAAAATAATTCTCTTATATAATGTTTCTTTTATGTGTGTAAGGAAGGAATTTACTTATTTTTAGTAAGTATTACCAAAAATCAACTTCATTATCTATTGCAAGAAAAGAAATAAAATGAAACAAAAATGTAAAATAAAAAAATTTCTTTTACAAGTTATAATTAAATTATGTAGATCATAGAGCTTCGTTGTGAGTATAGAAAAATTATGTAGCCCAACTATTTTAAAAGTTTCATCATCTGACTTTTTCATAAGTCAGGTCCATAAGTCAATTTTAACATATAAAAAAGTTAAATTTATTTGAATTTTTTGTTTATTATAAATATTTATGAAAAATTTACAAATTATTTTATTTTAAAATATTAAATTTATTAATTCAACTATTAAATTAATAAATTTTAATAAGTAGATCAAACATCTAAAATTTTAAAACTAAATGCTTTCATCAATAAGTTAAAATATACTTTTAAAATATAAGTATATGCTAATTGTAACATTACGTATCTAGTTATAAATATTTAATTTATTATAAAGTTAATATACATGATTATTAAATTTCTTTTTAACTTATTCTAAAAATTTAAGATAATATTTATTATTATTTTTAGTATTCCCTTAAAAAGTATTAGTTGATATTAATGAGAGAGATTCGAGATATAATAGACAAAATATAGAACAATTTTTACACAAATAAGAATATTAAATTAATTTTCTTAATTTGTGTGAAATAACTTTAAATTAAAGATAAAAATAAATAAATAAATTATAAAAAATTATTAAATCTAATAAATATTATATTTTAATATGCGCACATGCATATGTATATGTTTTTAAAATATAAATTTGATAATTCTAATATTAAATTATGTAATATCATATTAATGGGATGATGCATGTTAAATTTTTTTAAAAAAATTCAACATTCATACATATGTAATTTTATAAGCAACAGACCAACAGTTAGATTATTAAATTTAAAATAAATTTAATTGATAAAATATTAAATAATTTTTAAAATAAATAAAATTTTATAATTTTAATCTATTTCATGTTAATCCAACAGTTAGATTATTAAATTTAATATCTATAAAAAATTTATTAAGTAAAATATATAAAACAAAACTTACTCTTCTTAAGTATGATAAATCAGTCTACACATATATTAATTTTAAAAAATATTTTGGTCAAAATGAATAAAATGCAATAAACACATAAGCAAAAATATATACTTAACTAGCATAGAATCTTAGAACCAGTGAGCATTGACATCTTTTGCATCATTTAGCTTAATGTAGCAACCTGAGCTAAGTAACTAGCTAGTTCTGTTTTCCTTTTTTACAGGAAGCGAAAATTAAATTATTCATTTCAAACTTCTTTTTGTTGAGGGAAGAGGACCCTATTCTTCCGCGTATTAAAAAGTTCCATATCAAGGTAAACACTCATTAATTATTATTAAAAATGTCCTTATCTTCATATATTATATACCTTTTATATATTTATAAAAAAAAATATTTAGTAGTAATGTAAATTTTTGAAACGTTTTCAAAAAAATAAGATTCAACAGCTTATATTCAAATATAAAGGTCACTGTTTATATTTTAATCAAATATTTCGTTTTATATAATTTATATTTATAATTAAAAACTAAGGTATTCCAATATATTTATTTTCACTTCTATTGAAATATATACAAAAAAACATATTAAATAAAAATCTTTTTTCATATGAAATAAGAAAATAAAATTTCACCTATCTTACCTTAAGTAATTAGAATTAATACACTTTTTTTTTAAAATGTCACATAAATTTAACAAAGCTTTAATCTTATAATTTATATATAGATATATAATCTTAAATTATTCTTCTAATTTTTATTTAAAAATATTTTTTTATTATTTTATTATTCAGCATTAAAAAATATGTTAAAGGAATTTGACCATATACACATAGTATTTTACATTGAATATATTTAAATATAAATCGTCTAATATTTTTTTAAAAAAATGTTAACCATCAATTAATAGATGCAAATGGATAAAAAGGAGAAAATACGTTACACATACAATCAATAATATATATCAATTTATATTTTGTTGTTAATAGTTGAATCTATTTTATTTTTTATTTTAAAAAGTCATCAGTCATTAAATAAAAAATATAAATAGATGATATTTTTTTATGTAAAAAAATTATTGGTAGAATAGAAATTATTATAGTATGGGTAGCTGTATCATTGCTCGGAAAAATGACTAACACTGCTTTGGCAAAATCATGGCAATCCTCTAAGACCGCCAGACCTATACACTCCCCTTAATTAGAGTCCAAATTGACCATAATTGGAGCCCACGATTAATTATATTATTAATACACTTGTACAAACGTTATCATAAACAAGCTTCGATACAATTTTCAGTGGCTAAACCGCGTAATTATTGTAAACCAAAATATTTCTAAACGCTAATGAGGATAAATAAATCAAACAAGGGCATTCCTTGAATGTCTATACCATTACTAACTTGTAATCTCCATCACTCCTTTGAAGGTTATAATAATCAATTAATCCTTGACAAAATTATAGCAAGCTTTCTTCCAATTAGCATTTAGATTAACTATATTTTTTGTTTCTATTGATTATATTGAAGAAATATAGCATGGCAGTTAAATTTTCGTTCGAAATAGTTATGAGTTTTTAGTTTTAATTTTAAAAGTAAAAACTGTTTGACAAAAATTATTTTGAAAGAAATTGTAATATATTTTTAAAATAATTTTGATTCAAAACTCAAAACAAGAAAAAAAAGATTTATTGAATATTATCTTTAGTATATAAATTATATTAAATTCATAATATTATAATATATATTATTTTTATATAAAATAAATATTAAATAATATAAAAATATTATAATATATAAAATTATTTATCTTAAATATTAATAATAAAATAATATACAAAATAAAAATTTGTATAATTATATAATATTTTTATATTATAATTATTATATCATTATTATTTTTTTATGAATATTATTTTTACTTTTATCATTATCCATCATCATCATCATCATCATAATAATAATAATAATAATAATAATAATAATAAATTATTTTAAAAAATTTTGTTTTTATTATTACAATAATTTAATTATTTATATATTTTTTATAAATTTACAAATAAATGATATTTTTAATATATAGAAATTATATTTAATTTATAGTATTATAATATAATTTTTTGTTATATAATTTTTTATAATATAGTATATATTTTATAAAAATAAATATTAAATAATATAAAAAAATTATAATAATAATAATATATAAAAATATTTATCTTATATATTGATTATCAAATAATATATAAAATATAAAATAGTTTGATTATATAATATTTTTTATATTATAACCACCATCATAACCACAACCAGTATCATTAATATAATTATTAGCATAATAATAATAATAATAATAATAATATTTTATTTTTATTATTTTAAAATAATTTATTTTTAATTTTTTTATTTATCTAATTTTTATATATTAAAAAATAAATAATATTATTTGATATATAAATTATATTTAATTTATAAATTTATAATATATTATGTAAATAAATATTGAATACTATAAAAATATTATAATAATAACATTATAAAATTATTTATTTTAAATATTGATAATCAAATAATATGTAATATATAAATTTATAATTATATAATATTATTTATATTATAACAATTACATAAATACCATTATCTCAAATAGTATTTTTATTCTTCCTAACATCACTGTTATCGTTATTATCATAACTATCATCATCATAATTATAATGATAATATTTAATTTATTATTTTTTAAAATTTTAAATTTATATTATTTTATGTATTTTAATTTTTTAAATTAATATTTTTATTTATATATTTTTTATAAATTCATAACAAAATAATCTAATAGAATATCTTGATTTATTTTTCAACAACTTTTAAAAACTAAAAATGAAAACAAAAACTAGTTTTAGTTTTTAAAATTTTTTAAACTAAACTAAAAATCACCCCAAACGACCTAACATATTCCAATAAACACTCCCAGCCAATCAGCCCCATGCTATACACACTTGGCGACACCAAATAGTGTGTACCCTATTGAATTTTAAAATTCAAACTTGAACATGCTTGTTTGTCAAAGCTTTATAGCTGGAGATAAATAAAGAAATAAACTGAGCACAGAAGAAGGCATCCACAGATGTTCCTTAGCAAATTATGTTGAAAGTTCAGGGTGCATAAATTATAATTAAAAATAAACTCCAGAAGAGTATTAACTTGTCCAATGCTCAATCCCTGTGTACCATATAATTTAAGTTGCTGAAACAAATAGGTCAATTTTATCTCAATCAAACCATACTAAGCTCCAAGTGTTTATTTGTATATAACTAGGCCGCTAAATTTCAATTATTCTACAAATTTTTGTTTCCGTTTGGATTGATGGAATGGGATAGAATGAAGCGGATCTGAAATGGAATGATACTAATTTCATTGTTAGCATCGTTTAGGAAATATGGAATGGACTGGATCCTGATGAAATGTACTTTGCTTCATTCCATTCACTATGTTAATAAAGCAATTTTACACATATGCATGCATGTTGACAGTTTCTAAATTTTTGGAAATTAAAAATAGAGAGGGTCTAGGGGTTTTTCATAACATCAGGCATAAATAATTAATCATTTTATAACTAAAATCCATGAAAAAATAGAAAGGCTCGGTGAAAAGAAATTCTAATAAAAGAGGTATTATAAAACAATGGACAACAGCTAGGAGATATTTCTCAACTAAAGAGATGGAGCAACGCAATCATGGAACATGGACAGGAACATTTCTGAAAGACGCAAATATCAACTCAATATGCAATGCTTCAACTGTAAATAACAAAAAGAACAAGACTTAATTAGCCTCGATCCCAAATGTTTGAAAGTTGGCATGACTTGTCAACTAGAAAGATTAAAATAAATGAATATAGATAGATATATTAATACTTATGCAAAGCATGACACGTGCGTAATTTTATTTGTGCATTTGTGAAGCATTTGGATCAATGCCTCATGTTGCAACTATGACCACTTGTAGTGTACATGTTTGGTAACAGAGTTAAATGTTAAGAGTGACTGATATCATGTTGCTTCATTTTATTCCAGCAGCTCTAGATCGGAAAATATGACTAACTTCTCATAGAAATGAATCAAAACATAACTTGCAATAAAGTAACAATCATCGAATAATATCTTATATGATTAGATTTTAAACCTATTCACTGGCCAAAATTGTTGAAGAAGATGCATAGACCAACATTGAAGCTCAAGTAGCATGAAATTCACTTTATAAACTAACCATATTGGGATAAAATTAAAGTTATCTTCTTATAACATTGACTTAAATATTACCATCTGCTCTCCTCAAAATTTAAAATCTATAATAATGGCACTAAAATAGGGAGCAACAAAATCTAAGTGCATAAATAGGAAGAGCCATTTAGTAGTAAAATGTAAAAATGAATTATATCATGCATCTATGCTGCTTTACAGAAATATCATACAAATGTTTTTATTGAAATTTTGGTTCCTAATAGAACTGGATGGGGATCAAGCAAATCATGTGTCCGAGGAGCCAACTCCACCTAATTGGACAAGATTTAGCTGTTGTCGATGTTTTATCCTACATCTTGACTGCAATCTTTTTAACCAAACTTTTCTTCACAAGTCCTCTGGAGGACAATTCATTTAACAACTCCAAAGCCTCCTTAGCTAATCCTTCAGAAGTAATGCCCTTTACAAGAATAGTATAGGTAGCCTCAGTAGGTTTACATCCTTTCGCAACCATATAAGCCAGAAAATCAATGGCATGACTAGTTTGCCGAGCTTTACATAGTCCCATCATTATTGAGTTGTAAGTGAATGCATTGGGCCTAATACCTAACCCTTCCAAGTAATGGAAAATTTTGATTGCTTCATGAACCTTTCCTTCACGACTGAGGCTCCCTACAACTGATGTGTAAGTAACTATATCAGGCTTAAGACCCTTACAGCACATCTCATCCAACAGTTCTACAGCACGTTTGGCTTTTCCCACCTTTAAAAGCCCATCGATGATTATATTGTAAGTAATTATATCAGGTTCAAGACCTTTTCTGCACATCTCTTCAAAGAGTTCCACAGCATGCTCTGTTTTTCCAACCTTCAAAAGCCCATCAATCACTGTATTATAAGTAATGAGAACAGGAGAGCACCCCTTGGAACTTAGTTGGTTCAGTATTTCAACTGCATCATCCACCTTCCCATCTTTGCATAATGTAGTTAGCAAAATATTATAAGTCACTATATTTGGGTAACAACCCCTAGATACCATTATTTCCAAGTACTCAACTGCTCGATCAACACTTTTTTCCTTACAAAACCCTTCGATCAATGGATTGTAACTCCAGCAATTAGGAGTACAACCTTGTTTTGGCATCACCTCCAAGACATTAAGGGCTTTACCTAGTAAGCCTTTCTGGCACAAGAAATTAATCAATATATTGAAAGTAACAACGCTGGGGGAACATCCCTTACGAAGCATGCTACCCAATAGTTTCATAGCATCCATCCATCTTCTAGCGCTGCACAAGCTACGCAAAATAATATTATGGGAAATCACATCAGGCTGACAGCCGTAGGATGGCAATTTCTTTAAAAACCTAATTGCTTCATCCAACCTTCCTTCATTGCAGATTCCTTTGATAAGAACATTATATGTAACCACATCAGGTTTGCATCCTTTGCTTCTCATCTCATTGAACAACTCCATTGCCTGACCAACTCCATTTTCTTTACAAGCTGCATCAATCAATACAGTGTATGTAATTACATCCGGGTAACACTTGCTTTGTAACTGTCTGTCAAGTACTTTCATGGCTTGCTTTAACTTCCCTCTATCGCATAAACTACGCAAAATTGCATCATAAGTAATGGCATTTGGAGCAACACTCATGCGATCCAAAACCCACAAGGCTTCCTCTACCTCCCCTGATTTGCAATAACCACCAATCAAAACATTGTAACTTGTTACGTCAATAACAGCTCCTGATTCCTCCAGAATTTCCATGATTCGAGTTGCATTCTTAGTCCTGCCTATCTTGCAAAATTCACGGATTAAAGCAGTGCAAGCAATGACATCAGGAATATTGCCTTTGTTAGTCATATGCTCAAGAAATTTAAAACCTTCCTCCAATTTCCCATTTCTAATCAACAGGCGGAGATGACGAATTTCAAACTCCCCAAAATTCATGGAAGCATTCACCCCATTTAAATCACCTTTTGGGAATCCTTCAGAATGTTGCAGATTACCATTCAAACCAGAAGTTTCATATTTCGAAACAGCAAAAAATTGATTGCCCAAATGCTTTCTAGACCAAACGCCCTTAGGTTTTCTAAAGTCAATAACCCTAATATCATCAGACACAGACAGAACAAATAAGTGAGATTTGCAGGCCATATTATATACTCTCACCAAATTAAATGCAGAACCAGAGTTACAGCTTTCTTGGTGGAAGTGTCCATATGAGCAAAACTGTTTATGGGGTACCACCAAATCCATTGCTTTCACCAGCTTCCAACACTTGCTACACAAACTCTCATGCCACCAAATCCATTTTCACCAACCCTCATAACCTGAAAGACCAAAACCACACATTTCACAAGTGTACAGGTTAGTGTACTCAAAAAGTTAATTAGGTTATAAAAATGAGGTACAGCAAAAGAAGAGCTTTAAATGCAAATAACTATGTTTCCTCTGTTCTCAAAGGCTAAAAGCTTTCTCTAAGCCTAAGAATATTTAGTTCCTCCACAGCTTGAAGGTAAGAACATAATCCAAGTACAACTTACTAGCTTTCTTTAGACAAAAATTCATCCAACAGTTAGGGTACTTTTTTTGCATTTTCAGTTGATATGCTTTTACTAATCATCACAAGCATAACACCTTATTTTTACTTTGTTTCCTATTTCCAAAACCTGGGTGCATTGCTTGAAGAACTAACATTACATATAGATTGTCCGATTTTTCCAAGATTATTAGCTTATTAGTTTGCAAAAACATCTTTAACTCTTCAACAGAAGTTGAAACTTTAGTAACAAAAGAGAACATAATGATCAGATTGTTTGGGTGCAGCCAAATTTTGGGCTGAATATCATTAGGAAAGAGACTTCGAGCCTTCTTCCAAAGAGTGTGATAGATTAGATGGTTCTAAAATTTAAGAAAATTGTTGGTTCAATTGATTGCCCTTTACCATAACAAAGCATGAAGCTAATAATCAAATTTCTCCTATTGACTTTAATTCTCCTTGTCCCATGTTTGATCGAAAAATCTTAAAATTCTAGAAAATGAGAGTTCAATAATGAGTGATGATGAAAAAAGAGAGAAAGTTTGTGAAAAGTTATGAACGATAATCCAAAAAGAGTTAAGCACAATAGAAGAATTTAAAAATTCTCTCTAAAGATAGCTTAATTCAAATTCTTTAGTGTTCCTAAAATTCCTTTCCTTATCACTCAAACACTTATAATCTAGTATTTTAAAATTACTCTACCCAAACACAAGGTTAGAGATTTTATGAGCAGATTTTTCCAAATGATCTGAAAGACCTAGGGCAAGAAAGTAAAGCTCCATTGATGCTTACCAAGTAAGTCAAGCATCACTATTCTGTCAAATCTCAAACATACCCATAAAGGTCTATATATGTATAACGTAACCATGTGTGAAATAATTAAAACAGGTATGTGATCAGTTTAGATCAATAAAACCGGCAATAACATCATCATTGATAGTCAAAAGCTAAGCAACGACAAAAACAAAACACCACCAAAGGCAAACCTCCACATATTTAACTAGCCTTTTTATCAAATCCGACAATCCAACAGCAAACAATCATATAAATCAAATACAAAACATAGTTATGCCGAGAAACCTGAATGTATGGGCTATAAAGAGGAAAAAATATTTCAGAAACAGAAATTCACGCCAATTCCTGCCTGTATTTCCCACGATACCGACTCACCCTTGCGCAGGCCTCACTCTGCACTCGTCATACTTCCGGTCTACTCAATGTCCTTCGTGCCAATAGAATCCCTAAATCTTCTTAATCGCTAAAACTAAAGAAAAAAATAAAAGAAGGAAGAATGAAAAGTAAAAGGGCCAACAAAAAAGAAGAACTAATAACTCTGCTAAGAGAAGAGACTGAAGCAATTGTGCATGTAGAAAGAGAAAGGAAAAGGGAGGGAGAGAACGGAGGTGAAAAGTGAAGTGGCAGAGATTTACCAATAGAGCCGTACTTCATCGCCCATAACCTATTTAGTCTTAATTTTAAAAGAAATAAAAAAATTTTAAACATAAAATTTTTAAAATTAAATAATCTAATTTTATATAAAAAATTATTATTATCTTAAATAAAATAAAATTTTATATTTTTAAGATGATTTTAAAAATAAAAAAAAATTATATAAAATAAAAAAATTATATTAAATAAAAAAATATAATTAATATTATATTTTTTATTTTATAAATATTAAAAAATAAATTTTAAAAAATTACAAATAAAAAGTAACATATAACACGTTTAAAATAATTTACAATATTAAAATATATTAAATATATAACTATATGTAAAATATAAAACAAATTTATTATGAAAAAATAACATTAATATTATAAAAATTAATTAATTCTTAATAAATTTTTTTAAACAAAATATTAT
Organism: Canavalia gladiata; assembly: GCA_037954105.1. Taxonomy (NCBI): domain Eukaryota; kingdom Viridiplantae; phylum Streptophyta; class Magnoliopsida; order Fabales; family Fabaceae; genus Canavalia; species Canavalia gladiata. Next base: position 37,085,028 of record CM075664.1, on the reverse strand, counting down.
ATTTAATATAAGTGAATATTTGTTTAGATTTTTTCTATCAACAAGTTTAAGTAACCTTTATTTAATTTTATAAACTTATATAATTATATTATCCACTTTATCTTTTTTTGTTCATTTAAAATTTTAAACTCTTAAAATTTTTTATTTAAAATTATTTCAACATAAGATTGTTTTTCATGTTAACTCAGATGTCAATTTAACTCATCCAATTTAACTTAATTTTAATCCATATAGGTTAAGGTAAAACCCACAATATAAAGTTTAATAGACTGAAAGTCCATTAAATTCCGTAGGTTGGGATTAGCCTATAAATTTTATTTTTTTTCTTTAAATTTTTTTCTTAACTTTTTTATTTTTGATATTTTTTTTTAGTTTATTTTCCTCTCTTAAAATAAACAGTAATAAAAAATTAAAATGAATAAGAAAATATAGAAAGGAGGAAGAAAAAAATATGGAGAAAAACTAATTTTAGAGATAGAGAGATAAATATATTAGAAAAAATAAACAAAAAAAGATAAAAGTATAAAAAAAGTTAAAAAATTGAGAAAAAATTAGAGAGTAAGAAAATTGTAGAGACAAATGAAAAAATATTTAGAAAAAAATAAAAAATTTAAAAGAAAGATAAATAAATTAAAAATATTATAGTATAATAAAAAATATTGAAGAGATTACTTAAAAAGAGAAATAAAAAATGAGAGAAAAAAATTAAGAAAAATGATGAAATTTTATAGAAAAAGAGTTAAATATAAACTAGGATTACATGAGTTAGTCCACATCTATCTTACTTGTTTTTTATAATTATATAAACTAGAGTTTAAAAAATCATATTTTTAGACGAACTACAAAATAAATGGTTATAAAACAGGGATGGAAGAGTTAACTTACACTTGTTCCACTTAATTTGAGGGTTATATGGGTTAGGATTTAAAAAGTCGTACTTCTAAATTAGTTACAAACAAATAGTTATAAGATAGAGTTAGATGAATTAACTTATATTTATCCTATTTAAATTAAAGATTACGTGAATTAAGATATAAAAAATCTTAATTTTAAATGAATTACAAAATAAAAGGTTATAATATAGGACTTAATTTAGAGGTTACATGAATTCAGATTAAAAAAAAAAATACTTTAAGACAAATTACAAAATAGAAAAAAGAAAAATAGTCCTAGGATTAGCCCATACAAAGCCTCTTAAATTGAGGGCTATGTGGGTTAGAGTTTAAAAATATTTACTTCTAAGTGGGCTACATAATGTCGGGTCAAAACTTAAGGTCAAATGGACTGGCCTAAGGCCATGACTTAATTTGACAGCTCTATTTACCTGTGATGGAAAGGGAACTCTACACCAAGTTGGCAAGGAAGGCATATGTTGTGATGGTGTAGTTAGGTGGAGGCGTGGAGGTGTGATCAATTTTTTTACCGACCAAAATTTGGAACAAATCCTAAGGACATAGATGGGTTGAAACCATAATCGAATTTTGATGAATATATAAATAATTTTAAACTATTGTCGAGTTTTATTAGATTTGAAAATAGTTTAAAATATTTATAGATAGTCGAGTTCACATTCGGGTTCAGATGACTTAAAATATCTAAATTAATGAGATTAATATATTTATATGTGTTGCTTTGAAATTGTGTAAGAGTTCAATTACATCAATATATTTTTTCAATTGTTTTATCTCTTCATTATTATTTTTCCATTTTTATCATTTTCAAATTTCAGCATATGTGATTTTAATTAATAATTAAAGATTACATTTTTTAAAAAACTTATTTCTTTTCTTCACTTAATTTGTCCATGTTCTAACTTATATCTTTGTTGTCAAGGTTTCTCAATGAAAGTTTCTCCTCTTATGCCTTCTTTGTTGATAGTTACATCAAAGGATTATGACAAAATTATGGAGCAACTATTCAAGAGTGCTACAAGAAAGTTGTCTCTTCATCCATTCTTCTCTCCATTTAAATTTGACCAAACTCATCAACATAATTGTACCTTGAAATAATCTAAACATGAATAACTTAAGTATATTGAGAACAAATATAATTTATATTATTAATGGAATTGGTTTGCAATAATTCTAAATTTTTAAATTAGAAACCGAAAAACACTCACCCTTAGAGATAGGGATGATATGATCCTAAAATTATATATATATATATATATATATATATATATATATATATATATATGTGTACGCGCGCGCGTATGCGAGAAGAATAATCAATTTTTTACCGACCAAAATCTGGAACAAATCCTAAGGACAAGATGGGTTGAAACCATAATCGAATTTTGATGAATATATAAATAATATTAAACTATTGTCGAGTTTTATTAAATTTAAAAATAGTTTAAAATATTTATAGATGATCGAGTTCACATTCGAGTTCAGATGACTTAAAATATCTAAATTAATGAGATTAATATATTTATACGTGTTGCTTTAAAATTTTGTAAGAGTTCAATTACATCAATATATTTTTTTCAATTGTTCTATCTCTTCATTATTATTTTTTCATTTTTATGATTTTCAAATTTCAGCCATTAATTTATATCTGATTTTAATTAATAATTAAAGATTATATTTTTTAAAAAACTTATTTCTTTTCTTCACTTAATTTGTCCATGTTCCAACTTATATCTTTGTTGTCAAGGTTTCTCAATGAAAGTTTCTCCTCTTATGCCTTCTTTGTTGATAGTTACATCAAAGGATTATGACAAAATTATGGAGCAACTATTCAAGAGTGCTACAAGAAAGTCGTCTCTTCATCCATTCTTCTCTCCATTTAAATTTGACTAAACTCATCAACATAATTGTACCTTGAAATAATCTAAACATGAATAACTTAAGTATATTGCGAACAAATATAATTTATATTATTAATGGATTTGATTTGCAATAATTCTAAATTTTTAAATTAGAAACTGAAAAACACTCACCCTTAGAGATAGGGATGATATGATCCTAAAATTATATATATATATATATATATATATATGTGTGTGCGCGCGCGCGCGTATGCGAGAAGAATAATCAATTTTTTACCGACCAAAATCTGGAACAAATCCTAAGGACAAGATGGGTTGAAACCATAATCGAATTTTGATGAATATATAAATAATATTAAACTATTGTCGAGTTTTATTAAATTTGAAAATAGTTTAAAATATTTATAGATGATCGAGTTCACATTCGAGTTCACATTCGAGTTCAGATGACTTAAAATATCTAAATTAATGAGATTAATATATTTATACGTGTTGCTTTAAAATTTTGTAAGAGTTCAATTACATCAATATATTTTTTTCAATTGTTCTATCTCTTCATTATTATTTTTTCATTTTTATGATTTTCAAATTTCAGCCATTAATTTATATCTGATTTTAATTAATAATTAAAGATTATATTTTTTAAAAAACTTATTTCTTTTCTTCACTTAATTTATCCATGTTCTAACTTATATCTTTGTTGTCAAGGTTTCTCAATGAAAGTTTCTCCTCTTATGCCTTCTTTGTTGATAGTTACATCAAAGGATTATGACAAAATTATGGAGCAACTATTCAAGAGTGCTACAAGAAAGTCGTCTCTTCATCCATTCTTCTCTCCATTTAAATTTGACCAAACTCATCAACATAATTGTACCTTGAAATAATCTAAACATGAATAACTTAAGTATATTGCGAACAAATATAATTTATATTATTAATGGAATTGGTTTGCAATAATTCTAAATTTTTAAATTAGAAACCGAAAAACACTCACCCTTAGAGATAGGGATGATATGATCCTAAAATTATATATATATATATATATATATATATATATATATATATGTGTGTGCGCGCGCGTATGCGAGAAGAATAATCAATTTTTTACCGACCAAAATCTGGAACAAATCCTAAGGACAAGATGGGTTGAAACCATAATCGAATTTTGATGAATATATAAATAATATTAAACTATTGTCGAGTTTTATTAAATTTAAAAATAGTTTAAAATATTTATAGATGATCGAGTTCACATTCGAGTTCAGATGACTTAAAATATCTAAATTAATGAGATTAATATATTTATACGTGTTGCTTTGAAATTTTGTAAGAGTTCAATTACATCAATATGTTTTTTTCAATTGTTCTATCTCTTCATTATTATTTTTTCATTTTTATGATTTTCAAATTTCAGCCATTAATTTATATCTGATTTTAATTAATAATTAAAGACTATATTTTTTAAAAAACTTTTCTTTTCTTCACTTAATTTGTCCATGTTCTAACTTATATCTTTGTTGTCAAGGTTTCTCAATGAAAGTTTCTCCTCTTATGCCTTCTTTGTTGATAGTTACATCAAAGGATTATGACAAAATTATGGAGCAACTATTCAAGAGTGCTACAAGAAAGTCGTCTCTTCATCCATTCTTCTCTCCATTTAAATTTGGTCGTCTCTTCATCCATTCTTCTCTCCATTTAAATTTGACCAAACTCATCAACATAATTGTACCTTGAAATAATCTAAACATGAATAACTTAAGTATATTGCGAACAAATATAATTTATATTATTAATGGATTTGGTTTACAATAATTCTAAATTTTTAAATTAGAAACTGAAAAACACTCACCCTTAGAGATAGGGATGATATGATCCTAAAATTATATATATATATATATATATATATATATATATATATGTGTGTGTGTGCGCGCGCGTGCGCGTATGCGAGAAGAATAATCAATTTTTTACCGACCAAAATCTGGAACAAATCCTAAGGACAAGATGGGTTGAAACCATAATCGAATTTTGATGAATATATAAATAATATTAAACTATTGTCGAGTTTTATTAAATTTGAAAATAGTTTAAAATATTTATAGATGATCGAGTTCACATTCGAGTTCAGATGACTTAAAATATCTAAATTAATGAGATTAATATATTTATATGTGTTGCTTTGAAATTTTGTAAGAGTTCAATTATATCAATATATTTTTTTCAATTGTTCTATCTCTTCATTATTATTTTTTCATTTTTATGATTTTCAAATTTCAGCCATTAATTTATATTTGATTTTAATTAATAATTAAAGATTATATTTTTTAAAAAACTTATTTCTTTTCTTCACTTAATTTGTCCATGTTCCAACTTATATCTTTGTTGTCAAGGTTTCTCAATGAAAGTTTCTCCTCTTATGCCTTCTTTGTTGATAGTTACATCAAATGATTATGACAAAATTATGGAGCAACTATTCAAGAGTGCTACGAGAAAATCGTCTCTTCATCCATTCTTCTCTCCATTTAAATTTGACCAAACTCATCAACATAATCGTACCTTAAAATAATCTAAACATGAATAACTTAAGTATATTGCGAACAAATATAATTTATATTATTAATGGATTTGGTTTGCAATAATTCTAAATTTTTAAATTAGAAACCGAGAAACACTCACTCTTAGAGATAGGGATGACATGATCCTAAAATTATATTATATATATATATATATATATATATATATATATATATATATATATATATGTGTGTGTGCGCGCGCGCATATGCGTATAGAAAGAAGAATAATTAATTTTTTACCGACCAAAATTCAAAACAAATCCTAAGGATATAGATGGGTTGAAACCATAATCGAATTTTGATGAATATATAACTAATTTTAAACTATTGTCGAGTTTTATTAGATTTGAAAATAGTTTAAAATATTTATAGATGGTCGAGTTCACGTTCGAGTTCAGATGACTTAAAATATCTAAATTAATGAGATTAATATATTTATATGTGTTGCTTTGAAATTGTGTAAGAGTTTAATTACATCAATATATTTTTTCAATTGTTCTATCTCTTCATTATTATTTTTTCATTTTTATCATTTTCAAATTTCAGCATATGTGATTTTAATTAATAATTAAAGATTATATTTTTTAAAAAACTTATTTCTTTTCTTCACTTAATTTGTCCATGTTCTAACTTATATCTTTGTTGTCAAGGTTTCTCAATGAAAGTTTCTCCTCTTATGCCTTCTTTGTTGATAGTTACATCAAAGGATTATGGCAAAATTCTGGAGCAACTATTCAAAAGTGCTACAAGAAAGTGGTTTCTTCATCCATTCTTCTCTCCTTTTAAATTTGACCAAACTCATCAACATAATTGTACCTTGAAATAATTTAAACATGAATAACTTAAGTATATTACGAACAAATATACTTTATATTATCAATGGATTTGGTTTGCAATAATTCTAAATATTTAAATTAGAAACCGAAAAACACTCATCCTTAGAGATAGGGATGACATGATCCTAAAATTATATATATATATATATATATATATTTATATATATATATATATATATGTATGTATGTATGTGTGCGCGCATATTGGTGTAGTGAGAAGAATAATCAACTTATCTCATGAATAAATCTATCATGAGTTACTCCACTCAATATCTATTTTAAATGATTAAATTTTATCAATTCAATAGTTAAATTAATAAATTTTATTGTATAAATTATTTTTATAAAATTTCATATTTTTGAAGCGATTTGATACTTCATTAAATAAATTCAAATTAACGTATATTAAAATAGGTTTATTATCTGTTAAAATGAAATAATATAATAAAGTATCAATTCTCTTTCAAATTTTATGAAATATTGTAAACATAATCTATATCATCAAATATGTTAATTTAACAATTGGATTGATGAAATTCAACCGTTTAGAAAAGATATTGAATGATATAATTTATGGTAAATTTATCTTAGAATATATGTTTGTAATATATATATATATATATATATATATATATATATATATATATATATATATATATATATATATATATATATATATATGGAGGGATCAAATTACTCTTTATTTTAACCCTTCATTATTTTTAAAGTCTAACAATTGTGACTAAGTCTTACTTTTTTCTCACATGACTCTATTCTGAAATATCTCGTTGTTAATTTTTTTAAAATTGATTTAATCTATCTTAAATTGTTAAACCAATACAATTTTTTTAAATAAATTATTGGTAAAAATAGAAAAATGATAAAACCATAATATTTTATATGATAAAATTATAAAATTTTGAATCTATATTTGAAATCAAACCAAATTATAAATATATTAAATTTATATTCAGCTTTTTATTCTCTTCTACATATGTTTTAATCTAAAATATATTTTATTAAATATATTTGTATTTGCCTAACAAAAATATATTTATATTTATTTGTTATTTATAATTTAGATTATATTTATGATTTATAATTATATTTAATATTTAAAATATTATGTATTTAACTTTTTATTTATTGATCTTAAATTTTATTTATTTGTTAACCAATAAATAAAGCATGACACCTTAAGAAAATATAAGAAGAAATCAAAACAATAAATCTAATCTAAATTGAAAAATCAAATAAAATTATTTTAGTTTTAATATTATTTTTAAATTGATCTAAGGTAAACCATAATATTTTTTATGATTATTTTTTATCTTAAAATTAATTTATGACAAACCATAAATGTTCTAATTTAAATGGAATGATTATATTTGGCACCATATCTCAATTAGACTTTTTAAAATCATGCATGTGCAAAATATCATGTTCAATTGAGATAATTTCTTTAATTTTCTACGCTACTCCTATGCAACAATGTGTACATAAAGATTTGTTATTTTATTATTTTGTTATTATATAAATTGTTATTCTTTTTTATATTTCAAATTTATTGTAATTAATTTTGCTGTAATTTTCTATCTCATCTTTTTCTTATATCTTGGATATTTCCTCCCCTCCCTAGAGATGAAAGTAGGTTGAGTCGAGTTAGGTTTTGAATGTTCAAGTATGACCTGTTTAACAATTTTGAGGCCTGAGCGTGAGCCTGTTACCTATTAAAGGCTTTTTTTCTATCAAAGTCTGACTTGATTTAAAACTTACAAGGCATGCAAGCTTATTTAAAAGCCTATATTACAAAAAAATTAATAAATAAATTTAAATCCTATATAAATAATTAATTAAAAAAGCTTACAAACTTACCGCCCACAAGATAAAAAGGCCATTAAATAGGCCTAAAACATATATATATTAATATTATGTAAATAAAATATAAAATAAATATTATATAAATATAATATATTAAAATAAATATAAATATATAATATATAAATATAAATAGGCCCCTGAATAGGTTAAATATGCTTTCTTATAAGCCTAGGTCTGACTTGTTTATTTAAAAAGGCTTTTTAACAAGCCTGAGCTTATTGATTTATTAAACAAGTCGAGCCTAACTAGACTTTAAACGAGCCAAGCCGTAGGCCCCTGTCGGACGGTTTTGTTCACTTCCATCCCTAACCCTCCCTTCTTGTGTATATGTATTTAGTAATTTCAAATTATATCTCCTTATGATATTAGAGCTATCAAGTCCTCAATGTGACATTTTGTTTTTTGTAGTCCCTATATATATATATATATATATATATATAAGTTGTATCATTTTTGTATGATATGCATATAGGTCAATCATATATCTTTAAAAGTTGTCAGGATATGTTCCCACTGTTACAATTATCTTTGCAAATATTTGATATAATCTTGTAGTATTGAGATAATTCTTATAGAATAAACGCAAGAACTTGAACAAATATGATTCAATATTTTCATGTGTCATACATCTATTTCGTAAATAGTATCATTCCTAATTCTAAAAGATAAAACTAACAGATAAAAGAAACTATATGCTTCAAGAAAATAGCTAACTGATAGATAGAGATAAAACTAACAAATAAAAGAACTTATCCACTTTGAGAAAATAGCTAACTAATAGATAGAGATAAATTATTCGAAAAGATAACATTCTAGTCCCCTTGAATGTCCATCATGTAGTGGATTTGGCTTGGGGACCCTGGTGCTACACTTAGTGGTCCAATCATTTCTTCCTTATTAAAGTGGCGATTTATCCTCAAGATGTAATTTGGGATAATGGTGTTTTAGAATCTTGACAGGTTCCCATGTTGCATCATCCTTTCGAGGGGAATTCCATTTGACTAATGCTTCTTGAGTATGACCATTTCAATTTGTAATCCATCAATAGTCTAGATTTTTTTTCAAGCTTAATGATTGGTTTTCTATCATCATCATAAGAAGGTAATTGTTATGCGTTTACTGTGCATACAAAGTTTTACTACAGGCAAGTGCACCCGTCGGTGTAGAAAGGGGTATTTAATACCCTTAATATTGTTCCCACAGAGACTATTTTAACAATCTTAAAAAATATTAAAGCCTAGTTTTTGAGCTCACCCAAAAAGGGTTTGTTTAGAAATATTGAGAGTGAACATAAAAAGAAACAAAATGAATGTAAGCGATTTAAAGACAAAAGGGCACAAATACGAGTTTAATTATGGAGAGACATGAGACTTTGGTTTCCCTCTTTTAATTTTACCCAATTTCACCCCAACTCCCTTATGAATGATTTGAGTCAATTGCTAACCATCTGTTCTCATTCTATTACTACCCAACGATCATGCAATAGTAATATTCTTTCCCTCAAGTTACTATCCCCAATGATCATGCAAGGTATATAATTAAGAGAAGCATAAAGAATATGCGGATTTGTTAAATTAATAACTGATTAGAAACCAAGGATTCCGATTGATCCTCTAAAACCCTTAGATTCAGTTTACCTTGTAGTTCTGTTAACTAGGCAATGGTACGATCGTCTATCTCTTAATTAACTTAGAAATTAATTCTCATTAATTAATTATGCATAGTAAGGAAAACACAATTGAATAGAAATACGCAATCATTCATAAAAAGGAAAATGGGTTCAATTGGTTACATTATAAGTTTCACCAAAGCCCCATGATTTGGGGATTAGTTACACATCGAGAAATAAGACAAACAAAAACATACTAATCCAACAAAATAATTCATAATCCTAGTTTTAGAATGAGAATGACAAAACCGTAATGTCAGCAGAGCTAACAATAGGACGTTGCAATTCGTACTGTGGAAATCCTATGGAGGGATATCGAATGATACTAAAAGTGGTGTGTGAATGGAATGGTGTGTCTCTGGGTAGTGATAGGCTTAGACCCCATAGAGTGGTGTGGCCTTTGGAGCCTAGGGTGGTTCATATGGTGTAGTAGAGCCTCAGGCGTGGATTAGGGTTTCAATGTTGTGGACCGGGCTTGACCTAGCCGTTTCCTTAGCCGTCGTGACCAATCTACATAATCTTGCAGCATCGTAGGGCTGATGTGTCATTGTCACATTAGATGTATTATCTTTTTATGCTTCTTTTACCCTTTTTTAGTCCAAAACCTGCCTATTTTCGTATTCTTAGCTTGTGTGACCATTCCTACAAAAATAAGGAAAATTAGGTAAAATTACAATTAAATAATCATAAATTATATTGTAATTATAACTAATTTTCCGCAAATAAATCAACAGAATGGTGGTTTGTCAGTAAGGTAGTGTGTGATATGAGTTGATTGCTGAGCTTTTGTCAAAACAAAGATACATGGATTACTGGATGGATTTTTCCAAAGTTGGGAAGATATAATTGATATACGACTCCACTAATTTGCTGCATCACTTGGAAAGGTCCATAATATTTGCTTGCAAGCTTTTGATGTGTTTCTCTCATAATTGACTTCTACTGATAAGGTTGGAGTTTAAGATATACTCAATCTCTTTCTCAAAATTCATCCTCTCAATGATTCTTATTAGAAAATTGCTTTTATTTTGAGCTTCAACAAGGTTGTCCTTGATTTCTTAAATAATAGTGTCTCGAAATCATAGAAATTGATTGACTTCATGTACTAACACAAACCTGTGTCATAGTGAATCAAGGGAGGAGAAGGTCTACCATGAATTTCTTCTAAAAGGGTCATGTCAATGGATTGGTGGTAAGTCATGTTATACCAAAATTCTACCTAAACTAGATATTTATCTCACTTTCAACGTTGTAAGAAGATAAAATATCATAAATATTATTCAAGGAAGTAATTGACAACTTCGATCTGCCCATCAATCTTGGGATGATAAGCTGAATTGGTTCTCAATGTAGTCCTTGCACTTTAAATAATTCCTTTAAAAAATGGTTTAGGAATTTTCGATCTCGATCAGTTATAATGGATTGAGAGATATCATTTAACTTCATTAATCCCCTTAAAAAAAACATTTGTGATGTCCTTTACTGAGAATAGATGAATTAGAGTAAGAAAATAAGCATATTTTCTTAGCTTATCTACCACCACCACGATGAAGTCTTTGTCATGGGACTTGGACAATCCTTCAATAAAATCCATGGAGACATTTGTCCATACTAAGCACAGTACTGGTAATGATTCTAATAAGTCAACAAGCACCTGATTCTCGACCTTATTATGATGGCAAGTATAACACTACTACATGTATCATCAGACGTTAACTTTCATTTATGATCATGAAAAATATTGGGAGGGGGACCTGTATGTTCGTAAGATTTCCAAGTGTCCAGTCGAGGATGACAAATGGAACTTATACAACAACTTATTATGTAGTTCTAAGTCAGCAGACATAATAATCCTCCTATATAATGAAAGATAACCATTTCTCACACAACATCCATCTCTTGGATTAGTATTTGTTTAAGCCTAAGTAAATGTGGTTGTTAAAGTAGAATCTTCTTAGGTTCCTTCTATGATGTCTTCCCATAATGTCCATACAAGATATGAGATGGAGAATAACTCGACCTTAGTTCCATCCAAATTCATTTCCTATGCTTTAGCCTCACTTGAATTTGAATCCTTTTGTAGATGCATTAATAACACATCAGGTGCTTTATGAGTTTTTCTCCAACTTATAAATAATCTCATAGTCGAAACTTAACAACTTGGTCAACCATTTTTATTGTTTTAGGATGGTAATTCTTTGTTTAAGCAAGTGCCAAAGACTTTTCTAATTTGTTTGAATTTGGAATTTTCGATCTAATATGTAAGGCTTCAATGCTTCAGATTGCTTCCAATATTGCTAGCATCTCATTCTTGTATGTTGACCAAAATTTCTTTTTCTTGCTTATTGTTTTGCTCAAGTATGCTATGGGCTGCTCATTTTGAGATAAGACAACTCCAATACCTAATCTTAATATGTTAGTTTCGATCATAAAATTCTCATAAAAATTTGAAAGTGCAAGTACTGGTGTAGTGGTCATGGATAATTTTAATATCTCAAAGGCACATTCAGTTCATCTCTTTATTTAAAGTATTCATTCTTTAATAATTATGTTAGAGATTTGACAATCTATTTATAATGTCATGCAAATTTTCGATAATAACGTGTGCTTGAGAACCTCCTAAGCAAGGTGGTGGTTATGTGCCTTAGCAAGTTTGTCATGGCCTCAATTTTCTGCGAGTTAACTCAAACATTCATTCGTGAGATAAAATGTTCCAAGTACTTGACTTTTTTTTTGTTTGAAATTGAACTTTGAGTGTTTTATGAAAACTTGGTGCTTTTGCAAGATGATTAAAATGATTTTGAGATGTTTCATATGAAGGTCCCATGTTGTGCTATAGATTAGAATTTCGTCAAAGAAAACCAAAATGAATTTATGAAGATGAGGTTGAAATATTTCATTCATGGTTGATGGGGAGTTGCATAATCTAAATAACATCACCAAATATTCATAATGGTCATTATGGGTTTGAAAAGTTATTTTATGTACATCGTCAAGATGGATTCTCATTTAATGATGCCCATATCATAAGTCAAGTTTATTGAAATAGGTGGAGTCATATAACTCATCTAAAATATCGTCAATGATGAGGATTGAAAATTGATCCTTTATAATTACCTCATTTAATGCTCAATAATTAGTATAGAACCTCCAAAACCCATCATTTTTCTTGACTAAAAGTATTGGTGATGAAAATGGACCGGTGTTGGGTCAAGTTAACCTTGAATGAAGCATTTCTCCTACTTGATTCTCAATTTCATTTTTTTAGAAATGAGTGTAACGGTAGGGTGTTATATTCATTGCTTTCGACTTATCTATTAACTATATTTGATGATCAAGGGCATGCTACAAAAGAAGCACTTTTTGCTCTTCCATAACATCGGGAGACTTGTTTACAAGTTTTTCCAGTTCTTCTTGTTGATATTCATTTATTATAATTTCCTTGATTTCCTCATACTTGATCATTAACAAAAAAAAAAAAAAAAAGCAGTTTGTATCTTGATTCAATCTCAAACCATTGTTTCAAGACTGATTGTTTCAACTTTTCTCCTTCTATCCCCAACCAAACTAAATTTTTCTCCTTCAAGATGGAAGATTATCGTAAGATGCTTATAATTTGTGGTGACTAACCCTAGGTTCACCAACCATGAGATTCCTAACACTACATCCAACTCCATGGTTAGAAATTCATAGAAAGTTATCATGAAAGTATACTTTTGAATTATCAAAGGAATTTCTTTGTACATTTCTTGACACTCCAAACATTCTCCATTTATTACCCTCATCCAAAAGAGTTTAGTAATTGTGACCCTTAGATGCATGTTTCTTCCCAATTATGGATTGATGAAGTTTAAGCTTAACTCAATATCTACCAACGCAGACATTTGTTGGTGTTTTATCAAACCATTTACTTGAAAGGTTCATCTAACTAATTCTCTCACCAAGGCATGCAAAGATATCAAATGTTCCTTATCTTCCTCACTATAGTTTTCTCTATAGTGTTCTTTCTCTTCCTCGCATATCTCAATGAGAAGCGTCTGTGTATTCTTACAACGATGTCTAGAATGAATTTCTCATCACAGTTAAAACATAAGTTTTTTCCCCACTGTTGTTGTATCTCTATCAAGGAAAATCATTTTGGCTTGTCATATGCACGTTTTTTTGGTCTGATAACTAGCCCCAAGATTTCTCGAGAATTAGCATGGAACATACTAGTTATGGTTGTTGGTCTTACTGTGATTTTCTTATCCTTGCTTCCTTTTGGTTTCTTCTTCCTAACTTTTCAATTTCAGGTTCAAAGGTTAGCTCCTAGTCTTCTTCAGCTCGCATAAACAGAGTAGCTGCAAGATTAAAACTCAAAAGAGAATCAGTATTAAAAACAGAATTCTGCAGCAAATCAAACAAAGTTGCTCAATCTAGTGGCATTCATAGTACTTATCAATATTGAAAAACAAATCCCTGGCAACGGAGCCAAAAACTTGTTGGTCTTAAACCACGATGAAGACAAGTGAAACTTATCGTTTTTCAGAGTAAAGAGTGAGAAAGAGTATTGTCTCCATAGGGATTTGGTTCAAGTACTGGATTCTCACTAGTCCACTAATTGAACTCGGTTATGGAAATGCGTAGGTAACGCAACTGGGTGTGTAGGCAATGCAAATATAAAATAACTGCAAGTATTGGTTTTTGTTAACTAAGATGAAGTATTATTTCAGCATGCATAAAACTAATTAAAAGTAAACCAGAACTGTCCATCACTCAATAGATGATACAAATATGAAAGAAATCGGTTTATGGAAGGTGTTAGGGTCAGATTTTACCAAAACTTCTCCTATGTATTGTTAGATCATTACGTGCATTCAAGATAAAATATAATTGAAGATCGAATTCATAAATATTAATTGAAGATCAATCCTTTGACTTATCAATACTTTACCCGAGTTAGGAATCTTAATACCTTAGTAATTCCTAATTGGAGTGAGCCTTAATTTCAAGAATTCAAGCGATCTCACAACCACGAATCTCTACCTTAGAGCATTCAAAGTTATGTTATTAAATCTCAGCTCCAATTCTAAATCCAATTTCCCAATTGCGAAGAAGAATTCAGTTTCAATCTATAAGTGGCCAATTCATAAAAGTATTAAGAGAAGAGATGAATAATCAATTTTTATGAAAAATAATCATGAGTATGACAACTCGCGGTAGTTGCCCTTCTTCCTCAATCCTAGGGTTCCTCTTTCATCCAGAAAAGAACTAACGTCCAGGAGAGTGGCGACTCTATTCTCTGCGTCTATGTTTAAGAGATAGATCAGTTGATTGATTGATTGATGCCCTGTTTCATTCTGTTCTTGTCCTTCATAGGTGTTGTTCTGTTGTGTCGCGTGTCTAACGCTACTGTGCTTGCGTTGCCAACGCGGTGCGTATAATAGAATAATTCCTTCCTTTCAGACTTTCATGTGCTCCACGCATCTTTGGTTGTGTTGCCAATGCGAAACCCTGTGACAGGCTGCAGAAATTAAAATACATCAGATTTTCAAGAATTTATCGCCCAACAAGCTTTAAAACTGCATTTTCCAGATTGTGTACAAGTTACTTAGTTTTCTATCATTTTCTCATGTTTTAGTGGTTATTTATGCTTCAATTGCTTGCAATTATATCGAAATATGCACTAAATAAGTGTCGTATTGGACACTTGTCAATGATCTTCTTAGATTGTTGAAGCTGCTTATCCTTCCTCTATGCTAGTTCGATGACTGTTTGTAAGTTTTGAGGTTTAAATAGACTAATATCTCTTGCGATTTCTTTGAGGTTGAAGTAGACTAATATCTCTTGCGATTTCTTCCTTTAATTTGGCCATAAACACCCTTGTTAAGGCACTCTTCAACCAACTTGGGATACAATTCATCAATATCTCGAATTCCTTCTAATACTCCTAAATAGATTGTGTTTGTTGCAATTTACTGATAATTTTATTTTCATCCTCATACTGAGTTGATCTAATGCAACAATAATCAATTCAAAAACATCTTCAATGTTATCTTATTTTTTTATTTGCATGTGAGAATTAGTGCCACCATGTGTTGACTTTATTATTAAGGTAGAATGAGGCTAGAGACACATTTTTGAGCTATGGATGTCTTGGGCAAGAAAATATGTTGTATGTGATCCAATCAAACCCAAGGGTTCTCTTTAAGAAACTTTGGCAATTCCATTTGGATTAGGTTCTTGGGTTGCTTTCTCTTTCCTTCTTCACTCTGGGATGTTCAGTTGCTTTGGACTGACGAGTCAAAATTCAAGCTTCCACTGTTGTTATCAAAATTTGTAGATCTTGATGATTTTGACGATGATAACTGATGATTACACTTTGATTTAGTAGGTATTCTATTGAGGATCTTGTTGATGGACTCATATATTTCTTTCATGGACTCACGTATTCCTTCCACAAATGTTTCTAAAGCATCAATGTGTTCTTTGTTGGTTGACATATTGATGAGAGAAATATTGATATGATTACAACCTAACTCAAGTGAAGCATTGATATGATCATAACTTGGATCTAGATACCAATTGATACGATCTCATGATATTGAGATAAATCTTGTGAAATAAACATAAGAGATTAAACAAATATTATCCGATGTTTCCATATGTCATACATCCATTTCTTAAATAGCATCATTCCTATTTCTAAAAGATAAAACTAATAGATAAAAATTTTATCCGTTTCGAAAAAAATAGCTAACTATTAGATGAAGATAAAATTGACAAATCAAAGAAGTTATCCACTGCAAAAAATAGCTAACAAATAAATAAAAGTAAACTATTTGGAAGACAATGAGCCTAGTCCCTTTGAATATGCATCGTGCATCATGTTAGGTGTATCGTGAGTTTGGCTTGTGGACCTTGATGTTAGGCTAAATGGTACCATTAGTATTTTTCTTCCACTGATATTTTTTTTTTGTGATTTATCTTACAGATACATAAGTAGGTTTAGGATAAACAAAGTATTCGTAAATTCCATTTAGGATGTGTCTATAAGGAGGAAAACAAAAGAATCTTTCATACTTTTGGTATTTACCAGAATATTAACTTTATCAAAAGTAACAGGAAAGCTTAAGGAAAATATTTTTAAAAATTATTTTTATTATCCACATATTATTTATACTCTAAAATATATTTTCTCTACTTTTACCTAGCCTCTAGAAAATTAATTTTTCTATTTTTAAAGTCATTTTACCAACTCTAAATAAACATTTTTCAAAATTTTAGTTTTTTAATTAAAATATTAATAATTTTATTAAAATTATCCCTACCAATTTTGTTTGAAGGACCTTACTCAAATTATGTCTAAATTTATTCCTAAAAGTTCTTTTTAATTTTTTAACAAAAATATTAACAAGGATAACATTTTTTTTCGAAAAAAATATTTATTCTACTTATTTAACCAAACTAACCTATGTTGTTACCAATAAATCAACCATACTCTAATGGTCCCTCTATCATTACTACCTTAGTCTTAAACTCTCAAATCACTATCAAGCTAATGAGAGCCACTATTTATCTTGTTTGGCATTTCCAATTTAATGCCTTACTTAATGAATATGGTCTCAAAGGCTATAATAATGGTAGCCTTCTCTATCATGTCAAATTCACAAATATTGTTTTTGTTGTCCTAAATCTAACGTATGTTCATTGGCTTTGCCAAGATCAACTAATACTCCATGCCGTCATCAGCTTGGTTGGTCCAACTCTTACCACTATGCATTCACTATGCATGGTGATGTTCAAACCTCTAAAAATGCTTTGTACATTCTCTCTATCCTTTATACAAGAAAATTATGTGTCCATATTTTATCTTTTTAAAGAGTAATTATGTAATAGCACCATAAATTACTGACGTAGATTTCTACATGATTAAGTTGTAAATGATCTATGTTGATGTTACCAAGATAGAAATATATGATTAACCTAAATTCACTTTTTTGAATTTTGTTCTATCACTGGTAATCTAGCCTTGTAACTGCTACTTGCGGTTAAAGTATGATAACCACGATCCAGTCTCTATGTTGACGGTCACCTTACTGTTAAGGAGAGTGCAATCTATGGCACAATTCACTATAAAATCTGTAGCAATATACAAGGAAAAATATTGAGTTAAAATGAGTCATTTCATTTAAGTAGAAGTGTAAATAGGAGTAGTATATCACATGACATTTTAATATAACATCATACAAGTTCTTTGACAATAATAAAGAACTATTACAGTCACAATTATCACACACTATGAGATTTTTCCTTCGCTCTCTTTATAATTCATGGTCATAAATCAATCTTCCACCCGAATATACGAGTCTTTTGATCTTGTATATTGATTGATTTAAGGTCTAAACAAGAAAAGTGTAAGTTCTTTAATGTTGCAAAGAACTATCATGAAATCAACTTTTAAATATAACTGTTGTATGCAATGTATGCATGCACTTATTCGACCATTCTCTTTAATCATTATGATGTCAAACTTAGGATTAGGCTGAGGTTTATTACATCCCATATCACAATAATCCTCACTAATTTTGTCACAGCCCCCAAATTACTTATATTCTCTTAACATTATTTGTACATCAGCCTTTACACACACTTACTAGTATTGAATAACCATACGGTCATGATGTACCTAATCTGCCAATCATTTGAATAAAAAATCTCCTGGTAAATGTATATATATTCACATCCTCATACAAACTATATCAGTTTTACAATCACAGAATATAAGTAGTCTAGGGTACTATGACTAAGGTGGTTAAGTAAGTACATACAATATTATGCTATTATATTTAAACTAAAACTACAAAGATGCGCTTCCTTTCTTTAGATTGATATTCCTACATTATTATCATTATTGCTAATCCCATAATGAGAGCTTCTTGTCTATCCTCTACGTTGATGATTACCTCAACGTCGAAAGGAGGGTGATCCACGTTGTCGGCTTACTAAGGAGTCACAATTATGCATACAAAATATAATAGAAGGGGAGTGAGACACTTCGTTCAAGTAAGAGAAAAGAAAATGAGTAGTGCATTTATATTTTAACATAAAGAATGAATAAGTTCTTTGACCTTTTCAACACACTATCAATAACAATCATCCTATACAAAGTATGAATGAAATTATTCTATTATCTGCTTCTCAGGTTTCTACGATGACAGACTCAAAAATAAGTTTAGATTATTGCATCCCATACCACAATAATCTTCACTATTCTAAAGTTGGTCATCCTTACAGTATGCACATGCATGTGGGTCCAAATTTCTTCATAGCTTTATCAAAATAATAGGGGTACTAAGATCCAATTTCAAATCACAGTGTGCCCTTGGCAACACTAAAATCATCATCATTCTCATTCCACAATATTCTGAAATTGCTTAACCGATAATGATAATCGTCAAGGTCTTGTTGAGGTGGTTAAGTCTGACCAAAGCAATCCCAGCTACAAGGAGCAACCCCAGGCCATTGGGATGCTCAAACTCAGCTCACATACCCCCTAGGCTCGAAAGTCCCTACTATTATGAATTTCGATCTAATTCCATGTGAACCGACCCTTAGATTTTTCAGCTTTATTTCACAGAAAGACTCGCAGATTATTCCCATTTTAATTTACAAAACACTTTTATGCTAATGATGCATACCAACTAATTGTTCTAATTTCTAACTCTATTTCACTTGAAGGCATCGCCTTCTTCTCAAGAGACAGGACCTCACAGTCCTTAATCAATTATTTGGTTTTTTCTACACTATATGTATATATTTTTCTACTAGCCTAAACGAGGTTTCCAACCTCCGGTAAATATCCTTTAAAACTTAGGCCTACGGTTTTATGTAAATTAACTACTAATATAATCTCTTCCAATAATTGGTGTGTGTATATATATATACACGAAGCCGGTTAACTATTAATTATATTTTTGTATAACGTAGGAATATATTAGAAGGAAAAATAATACCTATCCTAGGGTATTATATTTTTAAACATTTTTATAAAATGCTCAGTAATTTTCTTTTTCCTCCAAATTTATTAATTGGATACCTCTCCTATATTTATTACGTCGGAATATATCTGTATAACTTAAATCTATTACTAGGAACCTATTTTAAAACCTTTTCTACAACCCTTCGTATAAATATTATAACCCCTATAATTTATATTAATTTATATCAGGGTATATAATTTTATATTTCCTATAAAATTTATTAACGTAATGCATAAATAAAAACATATATATTCTTGGGCACCTAAAGTTATCATATCACACTTCCTCACCTAAAATTAATTTAATTAATAACTAATTCAATCACCAATTAATAATTATATATATTTCAAATTTAAATATAATCACAAATAAATTTAAACTACCACATAATTGATAAAATATTATTCTATTACAAGGGGGTCTTAGAATTACTTCTATACAAATTAAATTTTACCTAAAATTAAATTCAGATATAATTAAATTTTTAACTCTTAAATTTATCATACAATTAATAATTTTCATTCTCAAGTGAGAGACTCTAAAAATACTCCTATACTCTACTTGAGTCTCCTCCCCTTGCTTGGAATTTGAAGACCAGTGTAATATTTCTTTAATTTCTTTCAATGAAGCCTCGTCGTCCGTCCTCCTTCTGCTTCCTATGGCTCCTTAGCACCCTCAATTTTCTCAACTTTCCAAAAGATTGAATTGCAATTGCAATTCAATCTATCCCCCCTCCCCTTTTATATTGTGTTTGGTGTATTTGTGTGTGGGGAATGGGCAAGAGGTGACCGTTTGCCTCTTGCCGCTTCCCTTTCTTCTTCTTCTTTTTTTATTATTACAAATTTGGAGTGAGTCATCCCTACGATATGCAAATGCATATGGATCCAAATCATCGTCATCAAGTTATCAAAACAATATGAGGCATCGAGATTCAATTTTCACCTTAGAGTGTTCTTGCAGGGACATTTGAATCATCACCACCACCATCATCATCATCATCATCATCATCATCATATCCTCACTATTTCATTTTCTCAATAAGAGAAACCAAAATTGATTGACTGATAATGATAATTATTTAGAGTCTCGTTGAGACAGTTAAGCCTGAAGAGAGCAGTTTTCTCTATAAGAAGCCCCAGGCTATTGAAAAGACTCAAACCTAGCTCACGTATCCCTTAGACTTGAAATTTTCCATTTCTCATAAACTATGATCTACTTCCAAGTGAACTAACTCTTAGATTTCAAAATTCTATTTTATAGAAGGGCTTGGAGATTATCCACATATTGATGATTCTTAAAACATTCATTTTTATGCATATGATGCATGGTAATCAATCATTTTATACATCTTACTCATCTCAACCAAAGTTCTCACCTTCTTCTCAAACTCAAGACTTCACTGTCCTCTTCCATTCAACACATACACACACACACACACACACACACACACACACACACACATACACACACAAACACACACACATACATATGGACTCCACTCGGGAGTAATTTATATTAACATCCTCCAAGGTAGCGTATTAGGTTTTAAACCTTTAGACACCTATTTGTCTTATTAAGAAAATTCCACATACATTAATGATTGATGTAGTTTAATCATCAAATATAATTATTTTTAAATCATTATTTTCTTCCATGAGAATTGCATAATTGTATCATTTTTCTACACACCCATAGACTAACCCTCACAAGATTAATCAATTTATCGTCTTTGATTTAATTATGTTTTATATTCGACGTTTAGCTTATACTCCTTGGTCTCCTAGAGTTCCTTATGAAAATATTATTCTTTCTAGAAGATCCTTAGGATCTATTTTAGGGATTTCTTGAGACAACAGTCTTATCTAGTCATCTAACAATATCGTCTTGTCTATAATCATCTTGTCTAATCATGTCAGTATAGTCCACGACTATCTTATCTAATATGAAATGGTTGTGTTTGGTCTAAAACATCTTATTCTAATTTGAAGTAGTATTATCTAGCTTACAACATCATCTTTTTTTGGTCGTAACTATAACCATCTTGTCTACTATGTGTCTATAGGAAACTTGTTTATAGACTCATTTGTAAAAGCCCATCTACAACTTTTTTTTTCATAGAAACTCATTTATTGATTTATCTACAGTTACTCATCTATTATTCTATATATCATAACTCATCTATTGTCTCATTTACAACAATGTGTCTACTATGTCTCTAAAGTAATGCATCTATTGTCTTGTCTATAGTAAAATTTCCACTATCTTTTCTATAGCAACATATCTACTGTTTTGTCTAGAACAACATGTTAATTGTCTTATTTACAATAACTCATCTAAAATGATGTATGAGAATGTTTAATTCTAAAACATCATTTCAGCATTTAATAACACATACTACTCTTAGTTTACAAACAAAAATAAAGTATTTAGAATAACATAGACAAGATAATTTACAATGATATAGAACATTAATTAATAATTTACACTATAGAGTTAAGGAAAAATCTAGACTACTCTTAAATTTCTACTTGAGTCTCATCCCATTTACCTGGAAATTAAAGAACCTTGTAGTGTAGAAAATAGAAGTTAGATTTTCCAAGACTAGATCTTTACACTTGTAGCATTTCCTCCATGATAATAGTAGAAAGAAGAAATGAATTCTATTATATGACTCCCAAGATGAGTTTTACTCCAATGTTTGAACCACATGCTTTCTAAAGACCATTATAGAATGAAGACAGGTTTATAGATGGAGAATACAAGGAACCATAAAAAATCAAAAGCAAAATTTTATGTGAATTCTTCCAATTTTGAAGGTGAAATTTCAATTATGTAAACGTTTTTCATTTCCTTATAGGAAAAGCCATGCATTAAGACAATTGGAATCCATATTTTAATTACCACATTTGGTGGCTATCTACTAAATATTTCCTACATGAATAAAATAGGACATGGAGGCCAAAGAATTTGTCTTTACAATATAAGGCCATGTAGTTTTTTTTTAGAAAAAGAAGTTTTCAAATTGTCTCACTTTATTAAGGATGAGTTGCATGTACTTACATAAACTTAAAGTTTTCTCTAAATGAGGTTTTCATTATCATCAACTATTGAATAATATAAATCTTGTCCTCTATACTTTAAATGACTTGGACTTATATTTTAGAGAAGTATTTGGTGCTATTCATGCTTATAAAGTCCTGTTACTTTTGAAGAATTGTATAACATGCTGATGGACTTTGAAACATATCTTAAATGGGAACCTTCTTCTTGAGCCGTTATCATTCCTACTACCTATGAAACACAATGCCATAAGTTTGTCTCCTTTAAAGGAAACGACATTTTTCCTGCCTTCCAAAGAAGGCAATAACAAAACTCCTTTCCTTGTGGAAGATGAATCATCTATCATTGTTGAGAAAAGCTAGGCTAGACAAAAGGTTTATTCCAATCTCATCTCAATGTCTTCAATTATCTAATCTGACATGTGTAGCTCACATTAACTATAATTTCTATTTCTAAACTTTGCAAAAATAAATAAGTCCTTGTTTAATTTTTTTTTTTCCATTTGAATTTCTAGCGAATGGTGTAAAGATAAGAGTGAGGCCGATGCCAAGAACTTACCACAATGAGCTTTACCATTGTTCAATATCCTTGTCACATTCATATTCCACCCAAGTCTCATCCACCAATCATTGGAATCATATTTTAGGTCAATCATCCTTCAAATTCGTGAAACATTTGAAGTTCAAACATAATCTTTCAACAAGGTATTTGATTTTTTACATCTACATCTCTTGCCATTATGCCAAAAGTCATAGGCTTCCTTTTTCCAATATTCATATAAGGAGCTATTTACCTATTTAGTTAGTATTCTTTGATGTTTATGGTTCGATACCAATAAAGTCTTATAATGATTTTTTTTGTGACACCCTCTACTTTTAACTGTATAAAGTGGTTATTTGTGTAACCAATACAAAAATATATAGTTGTTATTTTAATACCTATTTGTCATATAATCATCCTACAAGTATAATAAAACACTAATCACATACATAAATACCTACACATGCATAAGAGAGCGTTTAACATATCACTTTTATACATATTCCTCTAGTATTTTAAAAAAACAGGATGTGAAATCCTAGAAACCTAATAGATCGCGGAGGGTCACTACCAGAGCAGATACATATATAATACACAAACATATTATTTATTTTCTTCAAAACAGAAACTTGTTTTACTTGTCGACAATTATTCACTCATCAACACACAGATCCACTTGGATATGGAATGTCAGCCAAGTCATGTTCCTCGGTGTGGACAACTGCTATATAGAGTTAAATGGTAGCAACAAAACAAACAGAGGGAGTGAAAATTCTCAAATATACATGTACCTAAACAGTAGAATGTAAGGTTAGAACATTTATAGCCATACTTACATAAACACTCATTATAACGTCATCAAAAGTATAGGTAATTTAACAGTTAACACATACAAGATTAATGCAATGTTTATGCCATGCATGAATCCACATAACGGACCTTCATTTTTTCGGAGAGCTTAAATTCATAGCAACTATTACTGAGTTTTCTTAAAACTTTGGTCTATTTTAGACTCAAAATGTTATGAATGTGGGTCTGTGTCTAATATCTTGGGAAGTTCTTTAGACCCCGAATTTTCACTTAGTCTCATTGCAATTCATTAAATCCATTGGACTTTTTCTTAAATCAAAGATTAACGCCCATTTGGCAACTCAACAGAAAATCGATTCTTTGACCATGATAACCCTCGAGGAAAGTCAGGGCAACCATGTTTGCGAAGCGTGATGACCTTGACACTAAAGAGCTACCCCAAATCCCTTGTAGGTCATCAAACTCAACCACTAACCCTCTAGGATCTTAAATAGCCACCCCTTATGATTTTTGGACATAACATCCATGACTTTCCAATTTTATTACATTTAATATGCATGATGCATGCTTACATTAAATTCAATACATTCAATCAATATGTCACATATTCATAACACACTTTCTTTGTGACATTCAAGTCAAATTCCTTTAGTGGTTCCTAGAAAAATTTCGGTAGACCTTTGTTTGTACCCGAACACTTCTTTATCTCTTATAAGATATCATATCAATACAGGAACCATTCAAGACAATTTCACAAAATATGAAATATTCATGTTCAATAATTGTCAATTCCATTAGGATCTCTTATCCTAATATCTATGGACCAATTAGGTTATATGCGACTAAACATGCAATATCTTAGTTCAAATTCACCATAACAAATAATTTTTATATAATCCAACATCCTCAAAATTTTACAACAACTCAATAGATAAGATTTAATATTCTCACAAATTTCATAGTTGCTCTAAATTGCACCCACAAGCAATTTTTAGTCAATTACAACACTTAGAGCTAAATATATTAACTATGCATAGTCCTATAAATTATCAATATAATTAATATCCTCAAAACCATCTCTAAACTAATTATTATAGTTTCTCTCAATTCAAAGGATAGATAAATTATTCTCATGAGCTAATTTTGGCTCAAGTTCAATTTTTAAGGCTAAATACTTATATTTTACTTAATTCTCCTAAATCATAATTAGTCATATCATCATTATAAAGGATTATCCTAAAATAATTAATTTAAAAATTAATTCTAAAATAAAAGGGGATTGTTAAATCTTACCCCTACGATATATTCCTCTAAAATTTTAGTTAATTTTAACCTAATAAACCTAAATTGAGTTAGGAAAACTCAAATTATACCCTTATATTTTACAAGTACAAGAATAAATTCTCTTTCCTCTTACCTTTCTCAATTAGTTAAGATACCCTCAAGGTGTGGAGAGGGAGAAATCAAAAAATCTCACTTCCAAGTGTGCTCCCTAAACAATCCATAGTAATAATTACTAACATAGGTTAGTATTTAAGCAATTAGAGTCAAGAATTAAGGAAAATTTAATATTTCTCTCCATATAAAAGCTTTTGTCTAAAAGGAGAGAAAGAAAGAAAAACATGAAAATTTTTAAGAAAAATTGGTGCCTAAACATTCCTTACCAATAGATGAAGTAAATCTTAAGTTGAATTTGAAAATAATCGGACAAATTGGAAGTAATTTAGATTTGAAGTTTTTGGGAATGGAGGACAATTGGTTTTCTCTTTCCTTTCTTGAAACAAGGAAGACGACTCCCCCCCTTTATATATATATATATATATATATATATATATATATTATTCTAAGTTATTTAGATTCAGTTCGACCAAATTCATGTATTTGAGAAAATAGAAGGTTTTGGATCATTTTAAAACTATCAAGAAATTATTTAGGATGGGTAATTTTTCCAAAATTTATTTGAAAAATAATCTAAAAAAGAAAGTAAAACTACGTACATTTCAGCTCCAATTAAGCCCTTTATTTTTTGAAACATTGAAATATTGTGAGATAAATTTTATAAAAAAATATTTTAATTAACATGAAATAGTTTCTATGATATCATAATTTTTTTAGAATTTTTCTAACTCATTTTCTATAAAGTCTTTATTAGCATTTATAAAGCCCTAATTAACTTTGAATGGACCATTTTCAAAGTATTACTTTCTTAAAATAAAATTTATGTAAAATTTCTAAAAATTAATATAAGTAATTTTGTCAAAAGAAACTACTTTCAATTCTCTCTTCTTTTATTTATAAAAATTCCACCTTCCTTTTATACTAAATGTACGTGAAATTACCAAATATATAACTTTTGGGGATCTTCTTTTCTAGGCTTAAAATTAATATAAATCTTATAAAATATACTAGTAAAATCGATATAAGATGACTTTATTAATTTTTAAAATTGTTAGTTTGTCTCTATAAAAAAATGACAAATAACTTTAACTATAAAAACTATGCTAAAAGTCCACAAGAACCAAAATTTAAAGGTGTTACATTTTTTTATTGCCATTTTTGTTGATTATTTCAAAAAATATATTTGGTTGTATTTATTGAAAAATAAATTATATGTTTATTCTATCATTCTTCAATTCAAAAGTACTGAATTTATTATTAATGTGTTTTACTTTAATAATGATAGAGAATTCATCATGTTGAAACATACCTAAGTTAATATGATGTCACTCGTTAGATTATTTTCTTGCATACACCATAACTTAATGGAACTTTTGAAAGATATCACTAACATATTATCGATACTAAAAAAATATTACTTCATCAAGTTATATAAATTATTATGGATCTCAAATTTCAATGTAGTAGTTTGCTTAGTTAGTTGCCTATCCATTTCTCTTCTCTAAATAAGATACCATTTGAATCTCTATTTAACCAAACCCCAAACTTCAATCATTTGCACTCTTATAACCATAATACAAGACATATATGAAAATGGATGAAAGATTAGAAATTGGATTTTCATAAAATTGATGAAATATAAACAATATAAACTTAAGAACTTGGGCCTAATCATAAGTTACAACAGGACCAAAGTTATCGCAAAAGCATAACCCTATTCATGATTTAGAAAGTTTAACCCAATAACAAAAGCTTTCACAAATAAAAATTTCAATTTTTTATTCAAATTTAATTTGTTTATTTTGATTTACAAATATTCTATTTATAAAAAAAATATGATAAAAAATAATAAAGAAGGAAGAAAATCCTAATAATAAAAATCAAATGAAAAATTTAGATAAATTAAATAAGATTTTAATCAATTTTAAATCAATCTCAAATTTTAATTATATTTATAATAATTACAATAAAATTATAAATTAAGGTTAAATTTCAATTTAATTTGCAATAAATAAATTTAAAATCTTAATTTTGATTTATAAATATTAAATCAAAATTATTTACAATAATGTTTTGATTAAATCAATTTTTTAAGTCTCTACTTGTTTTCTATTTCATGAATTTTATCATTTTTATCAAAAATGACTTTTTTTTCTTAAAATCCTTAATTAGATTTTGTATAACTTGTTTTATTCTCTAAATCCTTCTTCTAATCCTTAATACTTCTATTTTATAAAAAAAATTAAATAAACTAATTGAATGTATATTATGATATATATATATATATATATATATATATATATATATAAATAAGTAATAAACATTTTGAATATAATAATAATATTGACAATGTAATGCGAAATACACAAGAGATGAATGAATTCTTACTATTGTATTGTTGAAAATATTGTGGAAACAGAATCTGGGAAAATTACAAAATATTGAGAGAATTGATATCAGAGTATTGAAAGATAGGTTTTGGCTTGTTTATTTCGCTGTGCCTTTGACAATGATCCTCAGGAGAATTTATAGGGATCGGACCCTAAACCTTATTACAATTGGGAAAATTAAAAGATAAGAATTCTTGGATAAAGATTGTTTTATTTTGATACTTTTCTTCCAAGCTATTGCTTTTTCCTGTCATGTTTGCTTTACTGCTTTCTCTCTGTCCTGATTCTTTCTTTTTCTTTCTTGAATTATTGCTTCTTTTTGTGCAGCAATCTTTTGCTTTTGTTGCCTGCTTCATTCAGAATCCTGAATGACCAAAGTACTCGTCTAAGTCGAATTCAAGATTCTCTAGATTGCTTCCCACTTCTTCTTCTTCCTGAACTATGGTAGAATTTTGTGGAGATAGTTTTGTCAAATGCAAATTCTTCTTGAGTTCCTGCAACACTTAGAGTTGCCAAAATCTGGGATTTATTTTGTAAAAATTGTGCCTCTTGATGTTGAGCTATTGGAATAGCCACATAGTGCTTATTAAGGGTTAACCAAGAATTTAAGTTAATTATTGAAACAAACTCTTGGTTGTAATGGGTCCACCATTTTACTTTGACTGATTTAACCAGATAGCTGATGACAGAATCACTAGCTTCAAATCTTTTGAGTATTTCCACATAGCGATCCATGGAATCCCTTGTGAGGCTATGAAAGAAATTAATCTTTGATCCTCTGGAAAACGAGTTTTCTCAGAGAAATGCTTATATAATTCCTTTATTGATTTTGGAAAAATACTGGTTTCCGGACCGAAATCAAGAAACCACTTTCTGAACCATGATGGTAACTGCAATGATATTCCTTTTCTAAACCAAATAAACCACGAATGGGTTATAGGTTTTAAATAAAGAATATTATGTCAGGCCTCAATATAATCGAAATAATTATATCGCAGAGGCTCAAAATCTATTGAAAATTTTTTATATTGGGAAAGGGTTGTGCCCAATTTTCCAATGATAGAACGTTTTGAATTTTTTTTAAAATAACAAATTTCTTTATCTTTATTTTTGTTATGAGTTAACTCAATTGATTTAGTATTAATTAATATTAACTCATAAAATCTTTCGGGCTTTTGAGTGCTTTTAAGCACAAAATTGCATTTGGAAGGGAAAACCTTATTGGCAATTTCTTGGGTAGACCATTGACACCATTCTGGTTCAATGATCATGACTGAGATATTATTTTCTTTTGCTACATAGACATGCTGACCATTATTATCTTTAAGGGTCTTATTAAGAGGATCGAATATGTTTCTTTGGAATATATCTGATGAAGTTGTATTGGTAGGTTTTGTCTTTTGTCGGGTTAGTGGAGAAAATGATGGTCTGATGTTGATTTGGGAAGGTGATGATGAGGATACAGCTATGACTTTTCCTTTATCTTGCACGATCTGACGAAAAGTAGTCGGCTCGCTATTGATCTTTTTGTTCTTTGGAGGACCATATTTTCGAGGGTCACATGTTTACTCATGATTTTCCTGTAAGAATTCTCTTGTTAAAAAATTTGGTAAATGATTTTTGTCTCCTTTGATATGAGATATATCAAAATCAAAATTGGAAAGAAGTGTTTACCATTTGGCAAAAATATGTTTTGAAACTAGATTTTTCACATCATTTTTTAAAACTTGTGGGGCAGATTTACAATCAGTTCTTAATAAAAACTTTTTATTAAAAACAACATCTTGAAATTTTAAAACACATGAAAATATAGATAAAATTTATTTTTTAACAGTAGAGTATTTTTGCTGGGAAGAATGCCAGATGCTCGAATGATATCTGACAATTTGTTCTTTTTTGGAATTAGGAAGTACTTGTTTTAATATACCCCCATATCCTAATTCACTTGCATCTGTTTCTATAATTGAAAATGCTTCTGGATCTGGAATTCCTAAACACGACAGACTTGTTACTAAACTCTTGATCTTGTTGATAATTTTTGTCATTTCTTCATTCCATTCTGGAGGGTTTTTCCTTAATCTTTTATACAAAGGTGAACAAATGGTTCTGATTCCTGGGATAAACTCTGCTACATAATTAAGACATTCTAGGAATCTTTGCAGTTGTTTTTTATCTGTAATTCTGTCTGAAAATTTTCTTGCAAATTCTAAAGACCTTTGTCTTGGAGTTATTGTTCCCTGAAAAATTTCATACCCTAAAAACCTAACTTTTGTTTGGAAAATAGTCATCTTTTTAGCAGAAACTACCAACCCATTTTCTTTGATTATTTGTATAAATTTTTCTAGATGTTTTTCATGTTGGGAAATTCCCTTTAAAAATATTAATACATCATCCAAATAAACTATTGAAAATCCATATAAGGATAGAATATATTGTTCATAATTTCTTGAAATTCGCTCAAGGCATTTTTTAGACCTTGTGGCATTACATTCCATTCGTAATTGCAAAAAGGTACCACAAAAGCAGTTTTATATCTATCTTCCTCTTTAACAACTATTTGGTAGTATCCTGACTTTATGTCAAATTTAGAAAAGTTATTAGTTTTTGTTAATCTCTTAATTAAGTCTTGTTTGTTGGGTAAAGGATATCTAATCCATTTTAATGCTTTGTTTAATGGCTTATAGTTTATTACTAATCTTGGTGCACCCTTTTCTTGTTCACATGCTTTATTTACATAAATCCTAAACAGCTCCAAGGGGACTTTGATTCTCTTATCAATCCTTTTTGTAAATAATCTTGTAATTCTTTTGTACAATACATTAATTGTTCTTCATTTATTTGTATTGGTTGGGCTTTAGTAGGAATATCTTTTTCTCTAAACCCATCTTCATATGATAGACTGATTTCATATCTTTTTCTATGATGAAAAGTTGTGGGATTTAAACTACAAATTTCTTTTTCTATTCTTTCTATAAAAATTTTTATTAGCTGCTGTATTTTTGGAGATTTTAGTTGTTCTTCAACTCTTTTATACCCTATTTCTTCGTTTATCATTTTAATTTAACTTTGTTTTATTTCTATCAAATTTACTTCTATTAATTTTTCTTGTAATAAGTTTAATTCTCTGGTTTTAGGAGTTTGAATAAACTCGAAAGTTATTGGACTATCCAGTACTACATGGGATACTAGTATTTCTGCGATTATCTGAAACTGAAAAGGATATAATGATGTTAGGAATGAAGTTCCTAGAATTACTTGATTAGTCATATTTTTGACAAATACAAATGATGCGTTAAAAAAAATTTTTCCTTTGCAATCTAAAAGTTTATATTGTATTTGTAATTTTCCTCCATTTGCTCCTGTTACATTTTCTTGAGTTTTTTCATAATATTTTGTTGGTATTATTCCTTCTTGAATACAATTTATATCTGCACCTAAATCTATCAAAGCTCTTAATTTATATTCTTCTTTCCCTATTATTAGTTTAATTTCTACCCACCGTTTATAGACTGTTAAAAGAGTTAATAGTTCTAAACTAAATATTTCTTGTTGTTCAGAAGACTATTCTTGTTTTTGAGATTCTATTATCTTCTTTTCTTCTAATTCTAAAACTTTAAATTCTAATTGAATTTGATTTGTTTTGAGTTCTAAAATCTCTTTTTTGAGTAGTTTGATTTCTTCTTGCAATTCTTTTATTCCTACAGATAGGGTAGGTTGTTTAAACCTTTTAAGTACATCTTTCATTTCTACTGGTTGTACTTCTCTTTGATGATTTTCTTCTTTGGTTATGAGTTCATTTAATTTTTTAATAAACTCATTTCTTAAAGGGGAATCTTCTAGTTTATCTATTATTGATATTAAGGTGTTAGTCTGATCTCTTGATAAAACATTTACCTCTTGAGGAATTGTACACTCATCACACTTACACAATCTTGGTCCTAAGCATAAATCTTCTTCATTATCTTGTTCATCTTCTGAATCAATATAATCAAGTTGATGAATTTCATTATCTTGAGTTGATTCTTCTTTTCTAGATCTTCTGGCTCAGATTCGGATTCTATTAATACCTTTAATAATACTTCTTGTAGATTTTTATCTTCTATTGTATTTATTTTTGACTAAACCTTGCACTTATCCGCAAAATGTCCAGGTTTACCACACTTCCAACAAGTGTTTGACTTCTTTTGGGACTTTTTCCTAAATGATTTTTTATTTGCATTACTTGTTGGGTTGGGTCCATAAAATGTTTTTGGACCTTTCTATTTAGATTTGTGGGGTTTGTAAATGTTTGATTGTTTTCTTAGTTTTTTGCTGGGAGCCCGTATGGGTTCCAATCCATAAGCTTGATAAAATGAGTCCATTTCTTTTTATCCTACCATTTTTTCTTTTCTAAGCTAATTTTGGAGTTTAGAATCTATGCATATTTTTAAACCTGTTTCTACTACCATATTGTGTATCTGACCATAAGTTAATTGATCATATGAAATTGGGGATCCATATTTTAATTCTATTGTTTGTATTACTTTATGCGAGAACACTGCAGGTAGAGCTGCTATAAATCGCTCTATCCAATATCCTGCCCTAACATCTTCTCTTATCATTATTTTTGACCAAAATGTGTCTTTATACCATGAGTAATCAGACATTATTGGATATCTTAATTTGACTAGTTGTATGACTACTCTTTCTTTAAAAATATTTGGGTCTCCTATGAAATGTTGAATTATTGTAAAAATAAGAGTAATGACGACATCACTCTCATTTGTTTTGCTTTTTACATGGTTTAATATATGGTGCTTACTATCTTGTGGTACTAAGTTATCCCACCATCCTTTTAATTGTCTCTTAAAACCTTGTACTAAGGCCTCAACTGTAGCTTTATCGATCATTCCTTTGGTCTTATAGGTAGTAGCTGCCATAGTCATTTGAGTGGTAAAATCTAGTATTGCCTGCTTGCTTAGGCCATCTAAATTCTATTCCACTAAATCTTTACCTGAATAACTATTTTGTATAAATTGGGATCTTTCTTCTAATAATAAATCTGGCATAGTTGGTCTGTTATGGAATGTTTTTAATTTTGGATAATTATTTCTTCCTAATTTATTTACTTCTATATTATTTATTGATAGATTTTTGAGGCTAAGTTTTGAAACTCTCGTTTTAATTTCTTCTAATTCTCTTTCTATAGGACTCTTTTGTCTAAAATTTTCTATTGATTGTTATGACATCATACATAGATTATAAATAGGTTTTTCTATTGTTTTTTTTCCTTCTTGGTTACATTATATTCTATTTAATTGTTTGGTCATTATTCCTAACATGGTATTAGAATAGTTTAATTGTTGATGTATTTTGTCAATATCTTGTTTTTCTACTTCCTTGTTTTCTAAATCAGCCTTTTTAAAGGGTGTTGCTTTTATTTCTATATCTTTCGATATTTCTATTCTGACAGTTTTTTGTGGGGGATATTCTTGTTGAATAATATTATTATTTTCTGTTTTCCATATTGTATTCACATTGTTAATTGGGTTTACCTTTTTTCTTAAATGGATTTTTTATATTTATTTTAAATACCTATTTTGTTGGATTTCTTCTAGATGGGAATAAAATAATGTTCTAATTTTAGTATGTTCTTCTTCAAAAAAAGGTTTTAAAAAACCATTCTTTCCTAACCTTATTATGTACTCCGTCTATGTCTGTTTTTATCCAATTTTTATCTATAACAAAAAAGTTTTCTTTACTTATTACGTTTAATACTTGTGAGGCTGTTGGGGAATATTGAGAATCTTGTTCGTAAACCGATTTACATGTGGATTATTGTTACTATTAATTCCTCTAATATTGAAATTTAATGTTGAATTTTCTACGGAATGTGTAGCTGAGTATGTTGATGCTATTTCTGATGTTGTTTTATTTTAAAAGTATCATCCCTCAACTATGATTTCTCTTAATTATGTGTTGTAATGTTTTGGGATTTCTAAAATATCTTTTAATATCCATTCTTTTTGGATTTTGCTAACTAGTTCTTGATGGTTTAATTTTTTAGAAGTTTGCACCTTACTTCTAGTAAGGTTGGCTTCTACTACTGTTATTTCATTTTTAGGGGTTTGATAAGCTGCTCTAAATCCATATCCTATTTTGATTACTTTGTAATATACCCTATATATTATCTAGAATGGTCCTGCTTCATCATCCACTATTCCTTATGGTGAATGAATCAACAGTGTTACTGCCGGAGCAGTTCTTTCATTATCTATGTTCATGGCGAAATTAAGATAGCAGTTAAAGAAAGTGGGTCCATCATGTAGGTTGCTTTCTAAGGCTTCTATTATGGTATCTTCTGGTTGCAATAATCTTTTGTCTCTTAATACGGCTAAGACGAGAAGGTCCACCCCTATCTTGTAATTTGGTTTTAATGCTACTTGTATTAATCCTAGATGTATGAATACATATCCATCTTTTTTATGCTTTTCAAGCATTCCTTTTTCTAGAATTTGTATCTCTCTGTTGTTGGGAGTTCCTGGTAAGGAATATTCTAACATATAGTTTTCCTCTTCTGAACTTAAAGGTCACCATGATCTTTGTTTATATATATCTCCTATTTTGATAATCTAAATTGTCAATCTATGTAATGATTCCTCTATTTCTTATACACTCAATGGATTTCCACTTGTTGAAACTTCATTATGGTTGTTTCTAATAATTATTTGGTTACTATTTCTCGAACTTAACCTACTTATTGATCTTGCTAATCTCGACATTTTATCTCTTTTCAAGGGTTAATAGTTTTCATGTTCCGGGACCATAAAGGTTGACTAACGGTTGTACCGCCTCTTAAGGACTTACTATTGGGATCACACTCCAGACTGACCAACGGATTAACAGCTCTCACTGCTACACTCCACTACCCCTTTTAAAAGGATAAAATGTATAGACACAAAATCAACAAATAGGAGAGTCTTTAAAAATAGTAAACAAATTTGTAAATACGAAGTAGATCTCAAAATCGAATGACTCTGATACCACTTATGTCCTTGGTTAATACTTACACTAATTTAATAATATTTTATATTTTATAAAATATTATTAAATTAGTGTAAGTATTAAATTTTATATTCGATATTAACGAATAATAAGTTACTTCATTAATTTTATCTTGATTTTTAAGAGTTTTATTTTTTATTTTTTATTAATATAATAAAATATAATATTTTTATTATTATTTTATTTATTTTTAAAAATACTTCTATATTCAAAAATAATATTCTAATATTATAGATACTTTTAAAATTTAACTTCCTTAACCTAGTGTTAACTAAAAAAATAAGAATATGTTTATTGTTAATTTTAAATTAATTATAATTACAAAATATATTAAATAAAATTAACAATATATGCATACTTATTTTGTCATTTTATATATTTGTTTATTTTAAAATAATCTAATTCATATCCTTACATATTCTACTAATTTATAATAACCTCTATTTAAAAGATTACATATTTAATAGAAAAGAAATTATATAATTTATTAAAAAATAAATTTTATTTAAAAATAATTTTTTAATATATATATATATATATATTAACAAACTCCAACTACTTCCAAGTCATGGCCTTCTTTGAATATTCCAATTCATAACTTGCCTATATCTATTAACCAACTTCAAACAAAGCTTGTGAAACCAAATTTTCTTATCCTTTAATTCGACCACAACCAACTTTTTTTTCAATTACACTGCAACTCCAAGTCTCATTCTATTATTCTCTTTTGTTTTTGTTTTCTCACAAATCCACTATCACTTTACTCGTATAACCTCAAAATGATCCTACCATATCTATCATTAACAATCAGTTCTTGGCAACACCTTCAAATCCTAACACCAGCATCTAGTCCCACTTAAGCTCCAATTTTTCACCCCAAACTTTTTTAATAAAACTTATCCATCATTTACTTTACCTCTTTCACTTCACCAATAACACCTTTTTCTTATAAAACTTATTCATAGTTACCAGACCTTAAGATAATATTTTTAAATTTAAAATATATATAATTTTTCCATGAAACATTCTTTGGAGGAAAATCTGTAAGTCTTCTAATGTGCACTTATTATCACATAACAAAGTTTGAAAAATTTAATGCTCTCCTCCCTAATCATATTTGCTAACAAGTATCACTTTTAAAACATTAAAATGTTATTCATCGCATATAATTTTTTACATTATGCAAAATTTAAAATGATAATTTTTTTTCTTCAAATATTGAAGGTATGTATTTTTAAAATTTGACTCTTAAATCATCAATAAAATTAAATTAATCCGGCCAATTAATGGCATATTCAATAATAAATTAAATTTGATTTAACAAATCTTAAAGCATTGTTGGATGTAAATAAAATTAAAGTAATAAAAGTTTTAAAGACATGGTTCATATTTATACATAGGGTGATAATGCTCAAAATGAAATGAATCGAATAACTTTTCAGGATATAACACATGGTGAGATAGTTGGTGAGGGTTGAATTTTAATTTGATAAATCTTAAAATTATCGATGCTGTATATTAAAAAGGTCTGAAAGATAAGGTCCAAGTACACGGGGAGACAATGGTCAAAATAAAATAAGGGGAGGAACTATTTTAATTGTAACTCAAGAAAATATCTTTGCCTTTTGCAATTACAAAATGGGACAACAATGTACGTTTTACTTGGAAAAACTTATTGGTCGACAGGTGTCCTGCCTCAAGCTATATTAATTAGACAAGTGTCCATGTGACATGTTTTAAGTCAGTATCTTTTTTATTTTTTATTACATTGCATTGCCTTCTTTTATATTATTTTATAAGAAAAAGAATATTAATTTTATGCAGAACTTTCTTTCAGCGATGCTCCAGAAGCTCCGGGAACACTAGGGTGGGGCAACTAATGAACTAATTAGATTCTCTACAAAATAAAAAATTAAAAAGCAAGGTCTGTGTGTTTGGTCTAATACGGGTACGTGTCTAGATCCCATTTGCTACAGAGCCATGGTAGTTCTCGAGTGGTTGTTGCACTAGATGCAACACAAAATATTACAGATATAATTAATATGTCTATCGATTAGTTTATTTTTATAATAAGTTAACGGACAGTATATCAACTTAATACATAATATTTTTTTTTTTAGTTTTTTCAGACCATTTTATGCATACAATGGTTTGAGCTTTATATATAAAAGAAATTTCACTTATTTTATAAAAGATGTCTGTAGTCCTAACTACTTCTTTGTAAATGATCTTTTATACTTAAAAAATATTTTTATATTAACATGAAATATTTTTATTATATTATTATTTTTTTAAAAATGTTAAAAAAATATCTCTAACAAACAAGATTTAACATATGTTTCCGGTTTGAGCAAAAATCAATGTAGATTGATAAACGCCTAATCGGTGTTTGCATATTTTTTTACCTTGTTTGATTTTATCTTGAACAAAATTTTAGAAATTAAAGAAATTTATTCAAGATAGTTTTTATTTTGAATTAAAATTTTATACTATATATTACTACTCCGTCTGCTTTATATATATATATATATATATATATAAAAGATTATAAATGAAAATTTTAAAAATAATTGATTTTCTATTTTTAAGAGAATTTAATAAAAATACATAAATTGTATAAATATTTAATTTCAAATTATTATATAATTAAAAATTATTAATTTATATAATAATTAATTTTTAAATTATATCATATTGATAGTATAAATTTTTCATTTGATAATATATCAAACTTAAATTCAATTACCAAATAAATTATTCGTTAATTACATAAAATAATAGTAAGAAATAAATAAAATAAACGTGTGAAAATATCAAACGTACAAAAAGAGAGTCAATATCAACTTATCTTTAAAATAAAAATCATTTACAAAATAAATTATTCATTAATTATATAAAATAATAGTAAGAAATAGATAAAATAAACGTGTGAAAATATCAAACGTACAAAAAGAGAGCCAATATAAACTTATCTTTAAAATAAAAAACAGTAGACATAAATTATTTAAATTTATTCTTATAAAATAAAACTATCAAGTTTTAAAATACTGACATATCATTGCTTTGATTCCAAAAAAAAAAAAACTGACATACACACTTAAACAGACTCTCACTTTATTCGTGCGTGCTGGGATGAAACACCGTTTGCCTCCGAATTCGAACACCAAAAAGCAGTCCTGACTCCTGACAAAAAAATTCCGAAACTCTATAAACCAATTAATAAAAAATTAACCAAAAATTAGTTGACAATCTATGTCAATGTAAAAGCACAATTGATTAAAATTAGGGAAATTTTTATTATATAATATCACATCTTTCAACCATTACTAAATTTTTATTACTGTTTATAATTATATATTGTCACTCTCTTTCAACTATTTTTATGTTTATTTTCAACTAGCCAATAATTTTTAACAAATTTTTAAAAAAAATAAATATAAACTTTATCAAAGAGAATGATAATAAACAGCGAAAAGTGACCATAATTACTTCAAAAAATTAGTATGAATGTATGATATTTATATACTTTTACCTATATTTATTTATCTTTTCTATCGCATTTTATATTATATTCTTCTATTTTTCTGTATATCTTCTTGCTTTCGACTAAGTATTTGTCATTGGTTAATTACGTGTTTAACCAAGCTGTAATAATTATTTTCTCGACCACAAAGTGCTGACAGTTAAAGCGAGCTGAGCGATGCTAACCCGCACGATTATTTATTTAAATAAATTCTAGTGACTCGTGATATTTCCTTCGTGTCCTCAAAGCTCCTTCACAAGTTTTTCTCTTTTTCTCTTTCTTCTGCATACGGTTACAGACTCTCTATTCGTAGTTAGAATCTATTGAAGTAGATCTCATTTTCAGCTTGGAATGCTTCATTCTCTCTGGTTTTGTTCAATCCATCCATGGATTTCAATTCTCAGTTTCTGCGATTCTCTCGTCGAAGTTGGTTTCCCAGCCGCATTCACGCATCAACCTTGCTCGCTTTGTTATTCGCAGATTCAGCGCTTCGTGGATTTCGTTTTTATGGAACGAATTGCAGCGGTTTCCGTTCCGCCTTTCAACGGCGACGAGTTTCCTTCTCATGAATCCGTTCGGTTTCTGAGAATCTGCGAGAAAAGAAAGGTAAAACCGAAGAAATAATAAGAAACGATGATCTTCATTGCACCGAACCCTAACTATTGCACGATTTCTCCTCTTTTAGATTACTTTTAGCAAATAGAAGAATTGTTTTAGCTTGTTTTTGATATCGTCGTGGTATAATATGATGTTTCTTCTTGTCGTACACTTAACCGTGTGTTTTCATGTTACATAGGTTACTTTGAGATGGTCTTTACGGGGACAATGATCACTTTCGATGGAGACCTGCACGTTCGGATCTAAGGTAACTAAATACATGTACGGTATATGCTAGTTTATTTGATTAGTTATACGTGTTATTTTATTATCATTTTGCCACTTTTAGTACAGTTTTATTTCAGTAGTGTACTTTGTTGGGTCATTACTTTGATTATATCAATTAAACGTAAACTTTACCCCTTACTTTTGTTTCCTTTCTGCTATTTTTCTTCCTCCCACCCGCACTGAGATGGGTTTCGTGTCGGGCAATATTCCTTTGGGTCTGGACGGAGGTACTATAATGACCTTTAGCTTTACCTAGGTTTTACGGTAAAAATATAATAACCCCCTGGTTTGTGATTTGTTCTATATGGTTTTTCTAGCATTATCCTAGGAAAAAAAAGTGCAGACTGGATGAGCTATCTCTTGCAGTTCTCATGTCTCATTCAATTTGTTCTCAAGTTGATGAAAAATAGCTGGTGGCAATTTCTAATGGAACAAACCACTGTGGAATTCGATTGATATGTAACCAGTTTTTATCTGGGATTCTTCACCTTAATGACATATAGTTTCATTGTGTCTTTTAATTGACTTTATTTACATGAAACATAGTCTGTTTAATTTTAAGGCAAGGAAAGGCAATGATGAAATATTTTACTCTTCAAATTTATTTTGTCTTTATTATTATATTTATTTTTTTGGCAACATTTGGGATGTAGGATAATGGGTTTGCAGATGTACATGAGATGTTTTCTTTCCACATTCTGGGCATGTTAACTATTGGGTTTTGGAGTTTTTTTTTTTTATATACACAATTATTCATAATGTGCTCTTATAGTATTGTTATTTTTATTCACAATTTCAATTTTATTGTGATTTTGTTGTTTTTACTTGTAAAATTGAATCTCGTTATATAATTGATATATCATTGTCTTAGAATATTTGATCATTTTTACATTTATTTTTATGTGAGTAAAA
This sequence comes from Canavalia gladiata, assembly GCA_037954105.1. Classification (NCBI taxonomy): domain Eukaryota; kingdom Viridiplantae; phylum Streptophyta; class Magnoliopsida; order Fabales; family Fabaceae; genus Canavalia; species Canavalia gladiata. The sequence continues at coordinate 37,044,709 of CM075664.1, read as the reverse complement.
GAGTTAAAACCTGAGATAAAATAAGTCAACTTACAAAAGAAGCCCTTATGCGGTTATGCCTGGTAACAACATAGGTTTAAGTGCATGCTTCATTCCATTTATTTTGAGGAAATAATTGTTTATTTTTGCCAGTTTTGTAAGAGAGCTTTTGAAAAAATAAGTGGTTATTTCTCTGAAAAAAGGCTTATCCAATAAACACTAAGCAAACATGGCATGAATTTTCAAAACTGCCTTGACCTATGCATATGAAATAATGTGCACATAATTTGCATATATTGGAACAGTTAATTTTGGTTAATCCAGTGTATAATTTACTCAAAACCTGTTTAAGTAGGACATTATTGAATATTTAGTTCAAACAGAGGCTATACCATTCAGGACTATAGGAGAGTGGTCTCGTGCATATAAGTTAATCTGGCTATAAATGCCAAAAAATTTGAAGGCAAATAAAATGCTGATTTTGAGAAAACATTAGTCGATATTTTTTTATTAGAAACCAATATTTTTGAAGAGATGTTATCATGAGTTCATGACAATTGAATAGTCAATGCCTAATGCTGTATTTTAGGATTGTGAATAGTACTGAAGGGAATCGGTGAATTCAAAGAGAGCAATATTAAATAGTCTATAATTGATATGCTTAATCCATCACACAACTTTCTATATTAACCATGATACAATTGCCTATGGCACAATGAAATTCTTAAAATAAAATAGTAGACTTGATGAACTACCAACAATAGCAACAACAACAATAGCTTTATCCCATTGGATGAGCTTGGCTACTTGGATCACATGATACCATTAGGCTAAGTCAAAAACGAATTTGTCAGATATATCATTTACCATAAGATCTCTTTTAATAATTTCTCCAGATTTTTTGGCCTTCCTCTACTTCTCTTCAGAGGGCTAAACGTCATGCTATCAACTCTCTCAACCAGTGTCTTCAATGGCTTTTTTTGCACATGTCCAAATCACCTAAACTTGATGTACTTCCATGGATGCTTTTTCTGGTGCCAAAAAGTTTTCTTTGACAGTGTGATACAAATAAGGGTTTGTTTACTTTGAGAAAATGTTCTTTGCTGTCACTTTTAATTACCAAATGCTACCTTGTTTTAATTTTGTTCCCTATTTTCAAAGGGTTGTAGAAGAAATAGCAAAAATAATTTTTTATTCTTTCTGTTATTTCTTCGACAAACTTTTGAAAGCAGGATACAAAATGAAAATAAGGTGACATTTTTGTAATTAAAAGTGAAAAAAAATGAAAACGAAAAATGGAAAACATTTTCTCTAACCAACCAAGCGTAATTTTAGCCTTTGGCTTCTTTTAATAGAATGAACACATCTTTCTTAAGTTGTGATGTACCTCAATGAGGCTAAATATGAATCCTCCTTCTCACTCTTCTTGATACATTTGATTTATTTTTGCTTAAAAGAGATTCTAGTCAATATTTTTGATATCAAAAGCACATTAATAACCTATTTGGCGGTGATCACAGATTTCATGATTTTTGCTGATACTTTTGTAGTTTTGTTACAATTTACCTTGGTGGATGATATGATAAGATTTTCAATTTATCTTTTCAATCATTAAATAAAGTTCAAAGTTGAAACTTGCCAGCTAGCAAACCTGTTTTTGTGGACCAGTTGACTTAGTTGTCATGTATTAGCAGCTGAAGAGATATTTATTTATGTTGGGAATGTCTTGGTAGAATGCATTTTTGGCTCAAACCTGCTCTTTTGTTTGGGTGATTTTAAGCTAGAAGCTTTTTATCTAGGCATAGATTATAAAATTATGTATAGTAATAGAAAAGACCTCTCCTTCTCTCTATCTCTGGAGAGAAAAAAAATTGCCAAGCTGGAATCAGTTCTCTTGTGCTATGTCAGTTCTCCACAACAATTAGCTGGCCTCTTTAATAATGTTGTAACAATTCTCTAGATATTTATGGTGTTCGTACTTCGTAGCTGTTACATCAATGTTCATTTCTTTATGACAAATCATAGGAGCTTGTAAAGAAAATTTTGAACGAAAAAAAGAAGATATTTCTGGGGCTGTGCTGCTTATACTTAATGAAGTTTATATTCCTCTTCTTCAATTGTGTACGGACAATAATTCTTTAATGAGTTTTCTCTTTCGGAAACTTGCAACATGTTGATTTTTTAAAGGGTACACCATTCTCTTTTAAACATCTTGACTTACTTTAGGTCTCTCTCCTCTAGTTATTGAGCTACTTGTTCTTGTTTTAATTATCCTTTTTTTCTCCAAGTGTTTCTTATACTCTCCTGTTATACTTTCTCTCAAATTCCCATGAATATGACTATTGTGAAGAAACACTGTTTAAACACCAAACTGAGGTCTTAAACATGTTAAACAGAATTATCATAATGAAATTTGTATCTCATTTTATATGATGAGATGGGATTATGTACATATTTTCTAGTTTAAATTTTTTTTCATGTGTGTTTGTGAATAGAGAATGATTGGCATTTTTTGAAGAGCCTGTTTTGTGTTTATATTTTTCTGCCTCTAACACCCATCTTGTTGACACTTTCCTTGAAAGTTGGCATCTTAAATGTTTGAATTATTTTTGTTCTTGATTGAAATCTGTTATTTGCAATTGGAAACATGCTAGGAATTATCATATAGTAGTATGATAGATACCTGTTAGTAGTTAATTAGGTTTCTGTTGGTGCGGGAGTTAGTTAGGTGGGCTGACAAAGTAGAAGAAATAAGGCATGCTGCCTATAAATAATAGGAGAGGTTTATAGAGTGGCAGCTTGACAATAGGAGAAAGGATTGTACTCTTTTTGAGAATGTGGAGAGTTCAGGTTCTCTTAAATAACCTAGGAATTCCTTCATTCAATAAAAATTCTGTTCTATTTCCTCTTTTATTGATCTAGTTCCTATCAGCTGGTATGTGACTTGAGTCCCACCTTGGAAGTATAAGTTTCTAATGTGAGGTTTATGAAGGCTTGGGCTCTCCAACTACAATAGTGCTTTTGCGGTATGGATCTCCGAAGGTTCTTATCAATTGGTGTAAGAGCTTTCCACCATGTTACTTAGTTGCAAATGAGTGGCGCAGTGCAGTGCAGGTTGTGATGTTGACATTGGAGGGTTCGTTTGGAACTAGTCAAAGTGGCTAGTGCACAGCCAGTCTGTGTGGGTGCCAGGGCAGTGAAGCATGGTAGGATGTTAGATCCAATTGTAAGGTATGAAATTTGAGTCTTACATTGCAATTTATACGGTCTTGGACTCTCCAACTACAATTAGCTTTTGTGGTGTGATTATTCTCCCAAGGTCCTTATCATAGAACTCTATTATTCCCAATATACAGTTGCTGAACTTCCTGAATTTGAGTATCAAGCTTGTAGCATTATGTGGTTACTGATTTTTCTATCTTAAATTGAGAGGGAAACTGCAAGGCTCATCTCAGTTTCACTCTATACACCGTCTGGTTCTTAACTATCAGTGATGGGTAGCATCTAGTTTGCAATGGATATACTATAACTGTGTTTAGATAGAAAATTTTAAAATTTCAGAGAATGTAAAATTAATAATGAGTGATAATTAAAGAGAAGAGTTAAATATCAAAAAAGTTGTAAATGATAATCCAAAATATAATAGTGAAAATTTTAAATTCTTTCCATAGAGGTGTTTGAAACCTTCTATTAGACATAAAAATTATCTTAATAAAAATCTTACAGTATTCTTAAAACTTTTTTCTTTATCATCTAAATACATGCAATCTAATAATTTTATTCTATCCAAACACAACCTAAAATTATTCACTCCATTCTTTTTATTTTCTCATCACCCCTGAAGTGATCATTTGCATCTAAAAGATCCAATTTTATTTAATTTAGGTATGTGCATGAAGTTAGATTCTTTTCTCCTTGATAGAAAGAGGAATTTTGTACTGGATTCTTTTAGACTTAATTAGATGAATGAAGCTAGATTCTTGTTTATACTACTACATTTTTCAATCTCGTAGCATTTAGTTCCTCTGCTAATTCATTTTAGAGAACTAGTTGATGATTATTATCTTTTGGCCCTTATTAGCTGTTTTTTAATGACTTTTTAGCTATTAAGAACTAACTCTTTGGAAAGCTTTAGTTGTTAGACCAGGAGTTATGAATGATTACATATTGATCATGCCCCCTCATGTAGGTGGTGAGGATCAAACACTAGGTAACGGAGGTTTTGACATCATGTCTGCAGTAATTACAATAATAATACCATCTTGTGACTCTGAATGTCTGGGTTCCATAGTAGTAGCTACAAAACTTTACTCATTTATTGGTAGTGTTCTTACAAATATTACTTTTTAAATGTTTTTTTGCCTTTATTTGTGTAAAAATTAAGTACCCAGTTTACTTAAAACTGCTCATTTACTTGATTGTAGAATGTAGATTATAATGATGGTTTTGGTTCTGATTCTGAATAGCCATGATTATGAAAGTTAGTTCTAAAATGCAAGTGTCATGTTAAAGCAGTGAATTATCTTTTCTTTTCAATTGTAGTTAGTGAGTTGCATGTAGTTTTATGTTGTGTTTTCATTACACTCCAAAGTAATATTATGAAATACTGCTTTAAGAGCTTCCTTTGCTTCCAATCTCTATCTGATATTCTGGAAATATATAGATCTGTTTCCCATTCATCTTCATAAAGTTTCATAGATTACTTGCTGTATCCTTTTCATTTTAAAAAAATAATGATGTTTATTGATGTCTATATGACCTGCTGATTAGGCATTAGCAACATTTCTTAATGGAGTGCTGTTGTTTTTTTCTTTGAAAGTGTGGATGATATTTTGAAGAAGAGTAAAATGGTGGGTGATATTAACCATTCATTTTATGTGAATGAATATTACTTGGAGTTATTTTTTTTTTCTTGCATAGGTGTTTAAATTCATTGTGCAGTAGTAGTATATTCCTTCTGCTGGAATCTGTATATTCTCTATTGCAATGATTTAATCTGATGTATTACTAACATCATGGTTGCTATAATCTGGCAGCTTTCACTGATTTGAAGGCCACTAGTAATTTTTAACACAATAAACCGGTAAAATGTATTGCACAACTGTGCAGTTTGATGATTTTCTTAGTTGATTGAGTCTTCACATAAGATGCTTCATTGTTAATCACATACATGCTAGGGTTGCTTTTTCTTTTTTTGATAATTTCAAATTAAAATCTTTAAGCTAATTAGTCTGTGGTCTATATGCCACAATGTTTATAGAAAAGCATCAAAGATAAAATCTGTCATTTTTCTTGATTGCATTTGAGAAACACTCATCTCCTGCAAATACATCAATGCAATTGCAATCTGCTGCAGCAATCAAAACAAATCTGATGTCAATGCTTTTGCATCATGATTAGTGGCCTACCAGCTAAATGATCAAAATCATACCCCAATTTTGTAGTTCCTGAAGGTGCCTTGTAGTGTTGCTGCTGTGGCTGGCTTAGCTGGAGATTCACAGGTACTTGCAAATCCTCTCTTATGCCAAGATCATTTGTGAGAATAGAAGTTTGGTTTGTTTCGTTCTCATCTTTTGTTCCATAGACCTGAGTTAGTAAAACTCTTAACATCCAGAATAAAACACCTACGACCTAACAAGGTCATCCTTATTTAGAAAGTGGATCATTTAGTTTGAGGAGATTGTTTTAATTTGTATTGCCATCCAAACCAATACCTTTTTTTTCAATTCCATGTTTTCTTGACAAATTAGGTTTACCTTCTTATATAGTTCCACATTTTCTTGGTGTATGAGGTTTCCCTGCAGAAAATAAAAGCAATATTTTAATTAATGAATATTAAAATTATTAGTTTCTCTTTTTCAATACTGACCTTTCGATTTAGTTCCTGTATTTCATCCATTAAAAGTTGATCCTGCATAAATCAATCTTATGTTAGCTATGTATCTTTAGCTTCAAACTTGAGCATTGCAATTTTTATGCAAAATACAAACCTTTTTCATACGGACACCACGAAGGCTAATTTCCAGTTGGTTCTCCAAATTTCGTAGTTCTTTGACTGTCAAACCTGATAGTTCTTCCCCCATCATTTTCCTATTACATCATGTTAAAAGTTAAATGGGTGTATTGGACCAATAATAGTTCACTATTAAGGTTAGAGACAAGTAAGATATTGAATATATAATCCAGAAAGTGTTCTTTTTCTCTCTGAATTTTATAATTATTTGATCATGTTTTCAACTCTCTATTCTTTAATAAGGGAAGGGATTAACTTACATAAGCAGTTATTCTTGGACACTAATTCCACTAATAACTCTATAGAAGACTAATTTAACGGATTTGACAATTGAATCACGTGATATTATCTTGATGATCATATATACCATGTTTTAGAAAAATTAAATGGTTACTTATATTTTAAAAAAGTATAATATATGTTAAAATAAAGTTGATAAATGTAGTGTCAACTAATTTTTGAATTATATGAAACTTTGTAGACTTGATTTGCTTTATAAGAACCATCAATCCAATTGTTGGATTGATGAAGTTCAATGTCTATAAAAAGTTTTTGAACAGAGTAAGTTTAAGAAAACCTATTCTTAGAGTAAGTGGATTCTCATCCTAATAATAATAATAGGTGACCAACCACAACAACAACACCACTTTTGTTGTCTTATCATGAGTTGTTACCTTGAGAGGTAAAATATGTTTAATCCATTTATAAGACCATATAAGACTTGTCTTTTAGAGCTTTTATAGGTATTTGTTGAATCTGCAACATAGCTCCTTGGGATATGTCTTCTAAACTCTTTATGCTACTAAGTTTGAATAACTATCCTATTTCTAATGGCTTATTAAAACAAACAAACTACTCTACTCTTGACATTATTGTATTATTTGAATTTGGAGAAGTTTGGGTCATACTATGCAGTCGTTAATTGGCTTATAATTTATGTTCATCTTTTACTATGGTATCTGTATGGCCTTGCAATAATTTAACCAATTAGGTTTTGCATTATTCCAGCCTTCGTCTGTGTTATTAGGAGCTTTCATTCGGCCTATTGCTTCCACCCTCTAGAGAGATGCTTCAATAAGCTAAATTGCCTTTCCAGCTATGTTTTTGGAGCCTACATTATATCCCTCAAGAGAGTGTGTTTATAGTAAGTTGAGAGTTAAGTAAGGTTTAGCTTAAGTGAGATAGTTAGAATAATAGTGCAGATTTACCAACATAGTTAGCACTTATTATTGTTTTGCCAGCAGAAGAAATTTATTTAGATCTAGAAAAGAAGTTAGAGTTTGAAGGATAAGGAGTCCTTTGTAAAGCATATAGTGGAATATAAGTCAACTATAATTAGGATCGTAGTTAATACCTGTTAATTAGCTTTATAATCAGTCCTTGATTATCTCCTGTACCAAATGCACTCATGGTACAACCTAAACATGTTATTTCTCCCAAATACACTGTTTCAACTATAACAAACCTTACAAATAAAGATGCTGAATTATCTTATTAATGTCTTTTTCCTTATTTCCAATTAATTGTTATAGTTTAATTAGTTCTATGGGTAAAATACTCTAGGATATACTGTAACCAAATTGATTTAACACCCCCTTCTGTTGCATCACTGTTTTGTGTATTGATTGGCAAGTACTGACACATGTTAATGCATTCTATTTCTATTTTGCAGTAAAACCAACCCTAACACGTGTCTATGCATAATCTCTTAGAGCTTTCATCTTATGTTCATATAGAAATAGGAAAATATAGAGAATGCTAAATTGTGTCAAATAGTGACTAGTGAGGTATTAGTCACAGCCATAAACACTGGTTATTTTCTCATGAAATGGCTTCTTAATCACAGATCTAATAACATCTATAGGATAGCTACATTTGACTATTATACAAATGTGTTAAATATGCTAATGAATCTAGAATGCTATTAAGAGTTCATTTTAATGTGGATTGTTTTTTAAACTCGTCTTTAAAATAAGCATATGTTGCTCTGAAAAGGGTGTACCGGTGACTTTCTTGCAAATTGTGTAATTGTTGTCTTAACATTGCTGCCTCCCTTTGCCAAAACTAGAAATCAAAAGAAACAAAATAAAGTGTGATTAGATTTTAGAAGACAAGAAATAAACAGATATAGTTAATTATTTAAATGATACATAAAATAGAAAAATCTTGAAAAATATAAATGGTGCAAGATAAACTTGTTTGGTGGTTGGCACCTTGTAAAGTGCTTGAAGATCTTTGAATTAACAATTGGTATGCAGGAATACTTCTAAACTACTGCAAAATTTAGGTGGCATTTGATTTGTGAAAATGTTTTTTGTTTTCAACAATTTAAATAGGAAACAGTTTGAAAAAAATAGCTGTTTTCTGTTTTTATTTTCAGTGCAAAACTTTGAAAACAGAACACAAAATGAAAATAAGGTGGTATTTTTGTAAATAAAAGTGAAAACAGAAAATGTTTTCTGAATCATACACAACCTTACATCTTTTGTTTTTGAGACCTGCTAAATTATTTATGATATATTTTTGTTGATGTTGTCTTAAGGATTAAAATAGACATTGGCACAAGTGATTTTGCTCTAATAAAATTATTTAATGTATGTGGTGCAGCTGAACAAATATTGAACTAGAGATCCTAAGCTTATTATGACTTCTTATATTAAGATTTCCCATTTTGTGTTGGAAGGGTTTTTCGTCGTGGCTATATTTTCCAATATATTTTCTTTTGAATATGTGGTTCCAATCATCTGTTCAATAGGTAGGGAGAGTGTTTTGTGGAGGGATGAAAAGGTTATAAATTAAAGAAGGTTGAAATTGTTAAAAGAGGCAAAGGATTTAAACTTTGGCAACTTTTGGGAATTTGAAGGTTAAGATAGAAGATTTTGTAGGAAATTTATGCTTTGGGAAAAATTTGCTGGTGAGATTGGGAGGGAGCTCTAAGAAGATTTATGAATTAAACGGGATGTTTTTGGTAATAATTTTGAGTGAGGTTTGCTCAAAAGGGAGATACTAATTGGAGATAGAATCTCAGGTGGGTTGAGGAACAAAATGCTTTTCTCCCTTGGATAGAGTAGCTAGTGGGTAAAGCAGCAAGGGTTGGGTGAGTTAGAGGCAAGTGCAAGATTGAGAATGTGAAAAGTGATATAGTGAGGGGTCTTGCATATTTCAATATGATCGAAGGACTGATACTAAGGTGAACTCTAAAATCATTTGACTGGTAGGCTCATAACGGCTATCCAGTCTAAGTGAAAGGTTTTATTAATTATATTACTGTTAACCTAGTTATTGATGCGTAAAAGACCATGTTTCCCTTTCAATTGTGTTGAAGATGGGTACAGCGATGTGGATATTGCCATGTGATTGACCTATGTGGTCATATTTTGTTGTTAGATTCTGGGAAGGTTAATTTGTTTCTGTATCTTCTAAGAATCTGTAACTCTTATTTTGCCTGATCCAGTGAATGGTCTTGCTCTGAATTCTGGATTGGCATTTGGAACCTAGGACTTGAATTTCTTGTGTTAATCCTTATTAGATATTTTTTAATATTCTTATTTACCCATCTTATAATGCACGGATTTTTTACTGGAGATGAAAATTGGTGATCACATCATGCCCCAAGTTGCAAGGTTTAGGAATCTCAGGTTCATCTGAGTGTCAAGTGACAAGGACATTAATGGAATACAACATCTAGGATTCCATCTAGGTATATGAGATGAAGAATATTAATATGCATAATATGTGATCATGAAGTGCCTATTGAATTGAAGATTCTACTGGGAATTTAAACAGACTTGTGACAAGATGGTAGTCAATGTTTGGAAGTAAAGAGCCAAAAAATAAACTAAATTCAGTGTTGTAGAGATGCTGGGAGGTGAATTAGCAGATATACAAGTAAAGATGAGATTAAGAAGGGATGTATTTGAAAAAAAAAAGTTGGTGTCAGCAGCTAATAGGGAGATGACAGAAATCTGTCTTAGGTGGGTTGATTCTGTATGGAGAAGACCATTAGAGGACCTAGTGCTGATAGTGGATAAAATAAACAATATCAGATTAAAAAGGATAGAAGACTAATGATAATTTCTGATGAAACCACTAAATGAATTTATTAAGAAATACATTTTTACACGACCCTATACACTGTTAGGAGAATGCTTGCTTCTTGTTATTATTGATTGATCATGTTTTCAATTTTGTTGTATCACATGTTCAATTTTTGGATAAACTGAAACCAATTAGTTTAATTCCTAATAAGAAAATCTGTTACACATAATGGATTTTTAGTTAAATGATTGTGCTCTAATGTGTAGGATAAATATGACATGAGCATGGCATGACCCTATGGGTGGCATGAATACAACTGATAGATGTCAAGGGACCACTTGCTTTAAACCCTTCAGGTAATATGCAAGGGCTGAGGGATGGATTTGTAACTGAAGCTTACTCCTTGACAAATACAGACTGGGCTTAAAGTATAGACAAAAGTTATCCCGTGATGCACTGAATTACAAATCTATACTAGAGATTTTAATTTCCAACAGCAGGCTGAGAAAGGTTGAACTTCACTGCATGCACTCAACATATTAAGCAAAGACCACCCTTGCTTCTCTAAAACCTTGTAAAATTCTTATTATGTGCTATGTTTGATCAAAGCCAGGAAGGTAAGGAGCATTTTATGAATATGTTTCTATTTTCACTTTTAATTACAAAATTATTACCTTGTCACTTTGTTTCCTGTTTTTAAAATTTTGTATCAGAATCAATGTAAAAACTTTTTATTGTTTTTTTTGTTTCCTATACAAACTTCTGAAAATAGAAAACAAACTCAAAACAAGGTATCATTTTTATAATTAAAAGGGAAAATAGAAAATATTTTCACAAATCAAACTGCCCTGAAAATTCTCTGGCAATGTGCTATGTTTTCTGTCCTTCCATAACTTTTAGTTGGAAGATCTCTCTTGCTTTTGTTTTATTTGTATTTATGGAATATCCCTTGCCCCTTTGTTATCAGTATCCCTTTTCCATCATTATATAATTATCTTTTTTATCAATCAATATAAGAATAATAGGAATATGCTATACCAACTCTCTGCCATAAATATTTGTCAGGAAAATGTGTAGTACATTTATTTATTTTTAGTCAAAATGTACTCCTTGGGTTTCCTCAATTTAATGTAGAGTTTAATATTAATTGCTAGAAGCAAAAAAATAGTGGTTTGGGTTTTAATATGCCATATATTTTGGTACTTGGTTGGTTGTGCGAGATTATAAGCTTCCTAGCATTTATGGACTTTGCTATGATAGCAGAATCTGGTAGACAAAAGCAGATTACAGGAGAGTTTTTCAACTGATGTATTCATTGCTCCCTCTTTGCCACATCCTAATGTTATTAACCTACAAGCACTACTAGAATAGTATGGAAAATTCTTACCAACAATTGATTGTTTGAACCTTGTTAAGAGAACCATGCTTCCTTCAAATCCAAATTTTGTTCTTGTTCTTTCTGAGGGAACATAATTTTCAGAGTGAATTCTGGCTCTTGAAATAAGAAGCATTGTTCTACTATATAGAGAAGGGCTCTTCTGACCACAAAATGGACTGCTCTGCATAAGCAGTAATGTTCTTATGTTCCACAGATACAGAGCAAGGAGTTGTTACTCTCAAGCTTCCTGATCATGCTTTCACAAGTCATCTTGGGAATTTATCCCTGCTACGACATTCTTAATGTATATCTGTCAAGATAATGTACTATCTTTCAACAGAATTCTTTTTGAACCTGTGCATCTTCTATTTCTAACTTGTATATTTAGTACTATGCAAACATTTTCCACCTTCATCAAATTTAAATACAAGGTTCCTCAACCATGCCACTGCTGATGATAATTAAATTACAGCTTGCTTCTAAACTAGGAGTAACTAGGATTTTAATTCTAAGATGGTGGTGACTCCCTTTATTGCAGCTTGATCTCTATGAGCTAATAATTAAACATGCTACTAGCCTTGGGTGGGGCTTATAGTGGTTCTTACATATCACCTACCAATAAGAATTGCTTGCAGAGGGAATGAAACCTAAGCCTTTCTTATGAAGTGGTTCTATCCACCCAACACATGTTAGTAGTTCATTTTACTTATTGTACATGCACTTCCCTACTGTACCTTTGGATGTGGAGTTTCATCAATAAGAAAGGCAGAAGCGGAAATCATTAATATATCTATTTCTTTCAGAGTGCTAAGCTGACACCATAGTTTGTTATGCTTTAGATTAACATACATGTTTTTACAGAGCAGAGTGGAATGTCATTTCTCTTTTTTGACATATACCAAGAACTGAGACGTCCTGCTAAGTTCCTGCTTTTGTTTTACCATATGTTCTAGGCACTAGATTCTCAATTTCAAGTAGGTGTTCATAGGTTTTAGAACAATCTATTGCATTCTACCCTGCAAGAGTACATGATATACTGAATCCTGAACTTCCAAAATGAATGACTGGGAGGAAGTCCTGGCAATTGATTTGCTTATTTTTGAACTGCTGCCCAAAATAATGATAAATTTTTCTTGAGAAGTGTGATGTCTTTGATTCATCATTACTCTATAAAGGGATGCGAAGAAACTAGCAAACTTGAGGATGCAAGTGGTATATTACAAATCATGTTTTTCAACCATTTTTCTTTATATTGAGGCATTATTTTATTATTTATATTCTATGCAATTACAGAATGACCTCTTTTTAGAATTCATGTGTTGATGGTAAACTCCCAAGCATACATTAGTGTAGGATATTTATAAATACCTTAATTTCAGAGGCTGAACTCCCAAGTTGGTTATGTTCTTCTTTTGATTTGTTGTATCGGTCAATTACTGATTTCATGCTGGAAAAAGTCATTGAAAATCAAAATGCATCAGATATATGTTCTTTGTTGACTGTAACATTCAATAAACGAAATTAGGATCATACTATGCATATTGCAGAAAAATATGTATACCTCAATAATCTTATGAAATTTTTATAAATTTATAAACTGGTTCACATCTACTAGGAATATGAGATTTAGGGATAGATGCTTTAGTTGGCATACAGTAATTATATCTAATCTTTATGTGCAACTTCAAAATTTACCTTTCTTCTCTCCATTTTTGTCAAAAAAGAGTTGGGTTGTAACTTTGAGTTATGTTCATTTTTTTTAGCTATTCAGGAATGCTTTTTATGATTATAATGTACATAATCTCTTATCGAAATGATTAAGTTCAAACTTCAAATACTCCTATCCTAGGGTTAGATTTAAAGCTATGCTTGTAGAACAGTCAAAGACCTAAGATGGAATAAGTTCAAATTGGAAATGGATTGGACTATGTCATTTAGCAGGACAGCTGGACTAGCCTCGAATGTAGAACTGTTGAGGTATGTTTAGAAGAATGCATCGATTTGAAGGGTAATACTTAAAGCTATGCTTGCAAGATTTCCAGATCTTTATTTTTCCCGCATGAAATTTACATTTGTTGCATAGTTGAGGGGAATATAGGAAAGAAATTATAGTGCTGAATCTGGTTATGTTAGCCATGTGGTGATTGGTTGTTGGTTGTGTTATTATCATAACTAAAATCATGTGAGAAATGTGCAACTTCAATGATTGGTTGTTGTACTTGGTAAGCTCTAGTTGCTCAACTTGGGTCTCTGCACCACAGGAATGAACAACTACTGTTTTGTTGCAAAAAGGGTCTTATGGAACTTCAATGAGAAGACCCTTGCCTTCCAGTCTTATGAATACTATTGATTGTTGTAGTTCGTATACTAGGTTGTCTATCTCTTGTTCATATGCTTCTTTGATGACTGGTTGCTATATATGTATGATGGCTGATGAGATCAATGTCTCTAGAAACTTGTTATATGGCCTCTTGCTTGCAAGCTTGCATCTCATGGAGTGGTCAAAGTTAATGTTGTCTTCATTCTTGAATATGGGTGGAGAGTTGGGAAATGCTTCAAATATAAAAGGTGGTTTCACATACTATCGTCCTCTTGAAAACCTTTCCTTTGGAAGCTTGTATAGGGACAAGGATTTGTGAAGGGCGTTGGCCATGAACCACAAAAGGCTGGATGCACATCTAGTTAGCTGTTAGACCAACTTAACTATTTTGGGCTTCTCATTTGAGCATTGCTTGCCTCGTTGAGTTAGAATATGTTGATCTAGACTTCAAAGGTGCATTTATTAGGATTTAACCTTGGGTGGTTGTTTAAGAGTTACTTGAGAGGTCTTAACAATAATGTTGTCAATGTGGAGCTTAAGCATCGTCCTAATTTGTCTATCAAGACTTTGCTCCTACATCCTAGGTATATCATGACCAAGTATGATATTAGGTTGATGGGCAATCAAACACTAAGAACTTTATCTTAATTATTTTGGAGTTATGGCTAGGTTTGGTTTGAGGGTGAGCAATGTTGTGAATTTTATTAGGTGGGCTATCAATTGTTTGAAAAGGAAGAAATACTATATTAATGGAGCTTTCTTGACTGAGGCTTGCATTACCTATGTTTTTTATGATATTGAAAAAATAATGAGTAGGTAGCATGGTTATTAGCATCGTGTAACGCACAATTTGAATTGTGATACAATGTGGATTTGCTGCTAAGCCATGCAACTCGTGCATCGAATTGTATTCAACCTTGAATCATGTCTAAATTATGCTGAATCACATCGAATTGCTGAAATCACGATTCCTCTTGTATTACGCAAAACAGACATGCTGTGCAAGAACCAGCATGTCTACCAAAACGGGTCAGTTTGGGTTCGATGTTTTAAAATACCCTAAAATAACTCTTTCGGGAATGGGCCAAAAATGACTTATGTTTTTTTTTTTTTTTTTTCTTTCTATTCTCTGCCCCTTAATGTTTAAAATAGGTATTTTAAATCACTTCCGTGACTTGTCTACACCCTTCTCTCGGTACAATATAGCCACTTTGTGTTTTGAAGGGTTGAACTTGTCTTTATGACTTTGATCTTCAATTGTTAGATTATTTTGAAGTATATTTATGATATATCATGTTTATTCAATGAGTTATTCACTTATTTGACTTAAAAGTATTACTATTTTCATGTTTTAAATGTTTCTTTATGTGAAAATATATGTATATGTACATTATTGTTAATTAATAATGTGGAGAATTGATTTTTATTCCATTATTGTTGAATGATTAAAGCAAACAGTATAAATAGAAAAAAAAAATATACATATCTAGAACTGATTTTAGTTTATAAATCAAAAGTTATAATCTCTTATCTAACTAAAAAAGGAAACAATATGTATATAATCTTTGGAATGAATAAAAAATAGATTTGTCCAATCTGTACAAATAAAACAAGGGATTCTCTTTGATTTGGTAAGAATAAAAAATAGAATCTGTTATTTTTGGAATCTAATCATTGACACTCCTCAATTTGGGTGATAGATGTTTATTATGCCCAAATTGATCCTGATGCTTTCATATGTGTAGAAGAGCCTTAGTTAAGATATTTGCTGTTTGGCTACTTGAAGGTACATGATCAACACTAATGAGTCCAAGGTCAAGCTTTTCCTTTATGAAATATCGATCAATTTTCACATGTTTTGTTCTATCATGGTGGATTGGGTTTTTTGCAGTACTAATGGCAGCTTTATTATCACAAAGTATCCTTACCTTTTTGTGCTAAGGAGGTTGTACTAATGTTTTTTCTAGCATCTGGTATAGTTTGTTGAAGGAGTATTTGTATGAGTTCCATTTCCTTACTGAAAGGAGAATCATTGGATGTCATTTCTTTACTTGGGAAACTCACAACGATTGCATTGAGTCTCTTTTCCATGGGATGGTTTTCCACCAGTTGGCTTTCCATGAATAGCCCAACAAATAACCTTTGTGTGGTATGCTTTTCTATAGTGTTTGCACCATGGTCGACTTTTCTTTAGAGATGGCCAGAATTGGTTACTTCTTGCTGCCATAGCTGAGCTGAGTTTTCACTGTAGGTTGCTGGATTAGGATTCCCTAACATCAACTTCCTCTTGCACTCTTCTCTCCTTATCTCAGAGAACACCTTTCAATTTTTTTGCAGGAGCTTAGTCCCAAGAATTCTTCCATGAACTTCATCCAGTTCTTGATTGAGTTCCATGAGGAACTTGTAGATTCAATCTTTTTCAACTAGCTTCTTATACTGTTTCTTATCTTCAGGATATTTCATTCTATCTCTTCATAGATATCAAGTTGCTGCCAGTATTGATTAAGGGCATTAAAGAATTATGTGACTGTGGACTCACCTTGTCAAAGATCATGGAGCAAGCTTTTGATCTCAAAAATTGTTAAGGTGTTGTCCATGTTTGAGTACATTTCATTCGCTGCATCCCATATCTTCTTGGTGGTGTTGCAATACATGAAATTTTCCCCAATTTCATTGGTCATGGTGTTAAGCAACCACGACATCACCAGGTTGTTTTCTAGTTGCCATTTTTGAAGGTTAGAATCTCCTTTCTCTGGTTGTTTTATCCTTCTTTTCCTTTTCCTTGGAGAAAAATCCGAACAGACTTTCTTCATTGAATGAAATTTTGATCATTTAATTTATGGCTTATAATAGGGAGAACTGATCCCTCGCTTGAGCTGTTACCAAGGAGAGTATTGGTCTCCATTGTTGGTGCTCTCTCTGATTTTTCACTCTCATGACAGGATTATCACTAGCGTTAGTGATGGTTCAGATTGTGCGTTGAGAATTGATTTTTATTCCGCTATTGTTGAATGATTACATCAAACAATAGGAATAGGAAAAAGGTATACATATCTAGAACCTGATTTCAACCTATAAATCAAGAGTTATAATCTCCTATCTAACTAAAAAAGGAAACAATATGTACATAATCTTTGAAATAAATAAAAAACAAATCTATTCAATTTGTACAAATAAATCAAGGGATCCTATTCATGACCTCATGAAGGATTATACACTAAAATGCGTTAAAGGCCATGTAATCCTTGTATTTCCTTTTATGGGGGCCTTCTGGTGTTTATTGTTGCCTCGATGTTGCTAACATTTGATGTGAGCACCACCATTAAGGGACCAACCACTAGATCAAGGGCCAAGAGAATTCAACAAGAGGTGGAATCATTACTTCTCAAAAGGAAGAAATATCATGAAGAAATGTCATCCATGGAATTATCATTTAAGAAAATTGTGGATTTCAAAATTTTAGTTTAGGAAGAATAAATCTAAAATTAGTAATTTCAATTTGATTGTATTTTTCTTAACTTGTAAAAGTAGAGATAGTTTATTCCAACATGAGATAAAATTAGACTATTTAGAATAGGAATAGGCTTAGCTTAAGAGCTTGGTTGGTTAGGAGCAGCTCATACCCACAACCAAGCAGCCCCTTCCTTTTTTTCTATAAATAAAGGCTTAATGTAAACAAATGGCACCTTTGGTCATTTTATACTATTGGAATCCAAGAATTCCCTTGAGAGAGCAGTTTTTTCTTCTCTTTCTTCTCCTCTTACTTGTTCTTGAGGTCAAGACCATTTTCCTTATCATTGGAGGCAAAGGGTCTTGACCTCAAGAACAAGTAAGAGGAGAAGAAAGAGAAGAGAAAACTGCTCTCTCAAAGGAATTCTCGGATTTCAATAGTATAAAATGACCAAAGATGCCATTTGCTTACATTAAACCTTTATTTATAGAAAAAAGGGAATGGCCTGCTTGGTTGTGGATATGGGCTGCTCCTCCTAGCCAACCAAGCCCTTAAACTTAAGCCTATTCCTATTCTAAATAGTCTAATCTTATCTCATGTTGGAATAAACTATCCCTACTTTTACAAGTTAAGAAAAATACAATCAAATTAAAATGACTAATTTCAGATTTATTATTCCTAAGCTAAAATTTTGAAATCCACAATTTCCTTGAATGATAATTCCATGGATGACATTTCTTCATGATATTCCTTCCTTTTAAGAAGTAATGCTTCCACCTCTTGTTGAATTCTCTTAGCTCTTAACCTAGTGGTTGGTCCTTTAATGGTGGTGCTCACGTCAACATTCTTGGTTCTTCTAACACTATAAGGATGTGTGGTCCTTGAGGTTCATTTTTCTTTGATCAAATTATATTGATATCTTCTGAAATATATCAAAATTGTCATAAAAAATTAGAGAAGGTTTATGTAGAGTTGAATAACCGAAGTTAAGGAAGGTTTTTGTTGGGTTAAAAAAGGAAAAAGTATTGAGTTTTTTTTAATAAATCTTAGAAGATATCAATGTAATTTATCCTTCTTTTTTTTTCATTCTTAAAGTCTTCAACGTGTCCATGATCCTAATAGTCCATTCATGAAATCTTAAAGCTTGACAGGGAATAAGGAGTGGGATTCCCGTAGTTGTGTCTTGCTCATAGGGTAGCAAGAACTTTACTAATAAGTTGTCCCATGACAAACATGGCTAGTAGGGAAGAAACCAGCTTAATGTGACCTTAAGGGTGAATGACAAATGAAAGCTGTTACTCCTTGAAACATGGAGTAGGTGAAAGCATTTAGTTGTATTTGAATCTCCAAGGAATTTGAGCCATGACAGCATATGAGAAGAGGTGGGTGAGGCAAAACTTGTCCCTGCCTTTGGAAGAAGGCATTGCAACTTGAAATTGCAAACTCTCTTATAATCACGTGTGTTATGGTACTGGCAATTTGAAATCCTCAGCTTCTACAGCCCTAGGTAGTGGTTATGGCACCTAATCATATCCACAATATCGTATACAAATGAGATAGGACTTGGAGCTTTCTGCTCACTTGTTTGTCTTGGTTTGTAGCAACTTGTCTTGCCCAGCCCTGTTGCTGGTGAGGGTAATAATTTCCTGTTCCTATGATCGGGGCCATTAAATTGTGCCAAGACCCTATTAGGATTCTCGACTCTCTTAAGATAAATATTTGAGGCAGCCTGTGGTACCTATCCTCCAAGGATGCTGCCAATCCTTGAAATTGCAGGTTTCATCTTGCAATTGCAGTTGTGATGTAGCCACGATTGTTCTAGCATTTCTATATCCTTTATTCCAACTCCTCAAGGCAGTGGTTACTGTGCTCCAAGCTGATACAAGTAGGATGCCTTTGGCCAATTCCTTGCACATGGGAGCGTTTTGCCGATTGGGGACCTGGAGCCTCTTCATCACCCACCTGCTTATCTTAGTTGCAACCAGCTGTCTCTTCGTGTTAGCTGCGTTGTGAGGGTAGTAATTTATTGTTTCCACATATGGCGCCAACGAACTGATCCAATATGCTAGTAGGATTCTTCAATCTATATCTGATAAATAGTACTCAAGAAAGCCTCATCCCGAAGTTTTAGAGAGAGAAGCTTTTGCTTATACAGTTAGACCTACTTGGTTAATGTTGCTACCAGTCATAATGCATTGGGGCACCATATACTCTATGGAAAGAAAACTTTTAGCTCATGATATCCTGTTAAAATCCAACACTCCTAAAAACTTACTAGATGAAAGCAAATGAGTTGCTTTATTGCATTTCTAACAATGGTGATTTATAAAATATTAATTCATTAAAGTATCAGCTTTTAGTTATAGTTACAGTTATTAATATGCATTATATAACTCCTATTTAACATCTATGTCAACAAAGTTAATGTATTATGAACTTATGAAATCTTAATACTTGAATGGCGTTGGTATGATACGACTTAGATACAAGGATATGGGAAATTATTAGAAATTGAATATACGACAGTACCTAGATATGTTAACATTTTTAAAAAAACATAGATATGTTAACATTTTCAAAAAAATACATAAATGCACAATATTTGTGGAGACATTATATCTCATTAATACATAACAATATTAGTGGATGATGATTATAATTTAGAAAAAAATATATAAGCAAAAAATATTGTGACCATAACACAGCCATAGTTATATATCTATATATCCCCTGCCCGTATCAAAATATATCCTTCTCCCCCAAGAATATGTCAAATTAGATTTTTTTTCAACCCGTCAGAATGTCATAAAAAGGACTTGGTCCCAATCAAAAGTTGTCTACAAATAATCATCTATTTATTATAATTTTTAGAATATGGGGTAAAGTAGAACTGCATGTAATTTCAATCATTTAAATGATGAGCTGTCCCAAATATATCAACCAATAAAATTAATAAAAAACAAAAGTTGGAGGATACTCCCAAGATATGTCTGGCAGCATCATATGCGTATCTGTATCTAAATACTGTTCAGACATATTTGGTCATCTTTGGAGCATCTAGAGTCTAGACTTCATGGATAATGTGTATTTACAACGGATAAAGGAAAGTTTCTTATCAATCATTAACAATTAGGAAGTGTTTGGATGGAGTCACGAGGAAGTAAAGATCCATGATTTTCTCATGGATGACTTAAAAGTTTTATTGTTTTACATCATGGTAATTTTTTGCTTGACTTTGCTATTGGACGACCTAAATTTTCATTCCGTATTTATGTGATAGGCTGAGGATTAATGAATCTCTTGGTGACGTGGGAGCCTTACGCTATGAAATTCTTTAACATAAATTTATACTACTAGAGTAATTAATTACAATCATAAAAGTTAACAATCCTTATATAATTAAAAGACTGATCGAATGGTTCTACCACCTGCACCTAAAATTTGACTATGTGAATAAAGATATCTTAAACGCCAAGAACATAATAACAAGTGACATATCTTAAACGTCAAGAACATAGTAACAAGTGACAAAGTTATCACATAGAACATATTAACAAAGTTATGTTAAATTTTAAAAAATTATTTTTTATATCTCTCAAAATTTTTTTTGTATCCTTAATGTATGAAAAGTTTAAAATGTCCAAAATATTTATGATAATTATAACAACTTTTATTTTCTTCCTTCTCCTTTCTTCTTTCATTTTCTATTATTGTGTTTTTCCTTATTAATTGAATCTATGTTGGATTGCTGTTTTTGTCGAAGAAAAAACTGAGAAAAAGATCGTCGAAAAAGATGAATATTTTTATACATCATAAATTAATTTGCGAAATATAATTTTTTGTATTTCATAAATTAATTTATGAAACATAAAAAAGTAACCTTTTGTAAATTAATTTATGAAATACAAAAAATTACATTATGTAAATTAATTTAAAAAATACAATAATATATTTTGTAAATTAATTTGTAGAAGGAAATTTTTTTTTTTGAAAAACTAAATGTTGAAGAGATGTATTGAAGATAAAATGATAGTAAAAAAATTTTAAAAAATCAAAGGAGATGCAAATAGAAAAAAAATGAAAAAGTAAGGTCCTAAATCTCACCTAAAACCGTTCCAAGCCAGGTCGGGCGGGGATAAGTAACTTGCAAAAAAGCACAAATTGCCCAACCTAGTAAAGGGCCCCCTTTTGTTGTGGCAAACTCTTTTTTTAATAGCAGAATCGGTTTATTTAAACTGATGATACCAAATCATTTTTACTTTTACATATTTTATTCTTTCTTTTGTTGGCTGAGTTAAATTTTCCCAAGACTGTTACATTTTCCAACGCCTTTTAAGAGGCACTACTTCAACCAAGCGGAGTGATATTTGGCTCTTCCTCCTCCTTTTGTTTCCTTTTAGCCGAGGCAGAGATCAACTTTTATGCTGCCGCCTTGGCAGTTTCATGCAAAAACATGAGCCTGAAACCAGGCTGCAATTCCAACCAAGGGTCTTTCCTGTATGGTTTTTTTTTTTTTTTTAAATATAATTTTGGTGGGTGATTTGTAATGGAATTGTGTAACTGATCCAAGACAAGGTTCATGTTAATGGAAAATCTTTGTAAGAAAATGATTTGCTGCTTGAAGGAGTTAAACATATTTTAGTGCTCTATCTCTGGCAATTAACTGATTTTTTTTATAAACTGAGTTTCTTATTTACATACTCAAAATAGAAAGAAAAATAAAAAAGGGAATTACGAGAGTAACTAACAAATAGAAATTGAAAAATGGGGCGGGGCGAAGGGGGGACTGTATTAAATTAAGATTCACATGCATAGAGGTCATAAAGGTTCATTTAGTAGGGTTATGAAGGTTTATACTAGAATTTAATTACAGCAGCAACATCAACAATAATCCTTTTTCCAAATAGATTTGATTGGCTAAAGTCATAAATGCCTGCCAACAATTTATTTTAATTTAAAACTTCAATGATTTCATCTATAATTTTTTTCGTATATTATTTAACACATTCATTTATAATCTTGTGTTCCACTTATTCATTGTGATATTTTTATCTATGTAACATTGAGTTTATTATAGTTTTACTGCCAAATTTCAGTTTTATACAACATTAGGGTCTTACAAGATTCCATAAACTTGAATGGCATTTCACATGCAATATCATAATGTGCTCCTTCATTCCTTTCGCTTGAATTTTATGATTCATATATGTTTCAATTTTGTCATTTTGTATGATTAATTGAAGATACATAATTCGTTTTAATATTTCTTAAAGCAACGGAAGGAGGCAAAATTTGCAATTAGATGTTTTATCTAATAGTGGATATGCTTCACACAACAAAGGTCTGCCTATTCACTATCTGCATTTTTAATTTAATTATTTAAATTTAAAAACAGTAATTGGTATTTTGTTTGAGTAAATACGTTTTCAATAAAGAATTATGACAGGAGTCAATTTTTACCGTTTAATGATTAAAAAAGAAAACTAAATGTTGTATGACAATAAAATTAAAAAAGATTCACGTAACATATTTTATATTTACTATACATCTATGATATAAGTGTAAGACATAATTTCATTTCACTCTTATGGTAAGACAGCAAGACCATCAAATTTAGTTTTGATATACTTTTCTAATCAAAACTTAATTTTGATATTAACTTAATAATTTAAACATTTTTTATGGCATAATATTTAGCGGCATTATTAATCTTATATTTAGAGAAAACAGGATAAGTACAAGACGGTAAATTTCTATTGAGCCTGTTTGTTTAATTTACTTTTGAAGAAAAATGATTTTAAAATATATAAAATAATTTGTTTCAGAGATTTATGAAAATAAAGGTTGTGTTTTGTTTTTTTATAATTATGGAAAGAACTTTTATTTTAAAAGATAGTTATAATTTGAACTTATTTTTAAAAACTATTCAAAATAGCTTCTCAAATAATCAGAAATATAATTTTTCAGATTTTGATTTTTTAGTATCTTAAACAAACAACTAAAAAAACTTCAAAGTGATTATTTTTTAAAAAATAATTTTATCATGAAATAATCTTAAAAACAAATAAATTCTATATTATATAATCTTTTGGTTTCTCATAGTATTTTTTACCCAATAAGTGAGAGGCTAAATTTAATATAATATACTTTTTCAGGTATGTTTTATAAGAACTAATTAATTAATTTATAAAAATTAAAAAATTAGTTAATTTAACTAGTGTCATTAAATTTATCATTAATTTATATATATATTTTAAAATTTATCCTTAATAATGAGACATTTTCTTTTAAACATTTGGGAAATGACATATTTTTTGTTTGCAATCCCATTTTATTGAGGTAACATATGTTCATGAACAATTCTATTCTCCTTAAGGAACTTTGATAGGTTCTGATTCAAAAATGCCTTTGCATTATTGGTTCGCTACCACTTAATTGATTTCTTAAACTAAGTTTGAACCATGCAATAGAATCACAAATATAGTTGAAATACCAAAAATTTATCTCTCATGAGAAATATCCAAGCAACATAAATACAATTAGCAATAAAAAGTGACAAATCATTTTGTACCGCATACGTAAGAATTGGAGGAAATCCCTCACATTATAATGAACAAAGTCAAAAAGTCTAGCATTTTATCAACACCAGGGGAAGAAATTACGCGGTGCTGTTTAACAAACGAACTTCCAAAACTTTGATCTTATCTAATGAGAAGAAGTAGACACCTTATCATTAGTACCACATTCAATTTTCGTGTCTACGAAAGTATTACCCACCTATTTCTATTGTCCTCCTTGTGGCAAAATTCTTAAAACACAATGGGAACAAAAGAATGTAATTACACAGTTTAAATCTATGGTAAGTTTGTGAATGCAAATAAGATTGTTGAAAAGTTTAGCAACATGAAGTTCATTATTTAAGTGAAGGGAAGGTAATGGGGATATGGGACCCATTAGCAACAATAATATGGCGTTTATTAGACAAAGTGTTGTAGAATGAAAACATAAGGTATTTCGGATCATATGATAAGAAGCACTAGAATGAATAATTAGAGATCCTCTAGCATATACCAAAAGTATTAAAGGATAAGGACATGAAATTCTTCCTAGTGTTATGGCTAAAGTAAAGAACAAGTGCTAGAAGGCTTACTAATAGAGTCCATGGATGCCTTTAGAAAGGACAGGTGCTTCCTCTTCTAAAGATTGTGCAAATGTGTTTCTGCTAACAATTTAAGTCTGGTGTCATTTGATTAGCATGCATTTGTTGGATGCCCTTGAAGCCTTTGACAACCTTGTTCTCCCCATGATGTTTGAAACAATTATCCTTGGTTACGAGCAAAGTTCTAATAATAAGTACATTATCTATCTTCTTGTTTTGGCTTCGCTAAAGGCTCCCCTATATAAAGATGGTCTCGCTGTAGGTGCTTTTCCAGTTGCCAAGGTTGTTGGTCCATCACTAAGTTTTCATCCAACATAATTGCCTTGTGACTTTCTTCATTCTGAGTGTTGTAAAATACATTCGAGAGTCAGGAAAATTTCTCCTCTCCGAAAATTTGAACCTAAGCTGGTTTATACGTCAGATTCAAGACAACTAAAAACTAAAGATCCTAGCCTCTTAATAAACTTTGCCAACATGTTTTGTACCCTTATTTCACTCAATCTTCAAATCATGATCCTGGTCAAACTCCTTCCACAAGCCAATAAGAACATCTTAGTAATCTGTCAACCAAAAGATCTTCGCTTGGTATTGAAAATTTTATTCTCTAGCTCATAACAAGCAGAGATATACTATTTTATGGGAATGGTTCGGCGTAGGTTTCTCAAACTTCCCAGGAGGAAGGAAAGAACATACAATTTAGACTAATCTTTAAAGTGATAGGATTCCACAACCCTGTCATAAAAAGGGAATACTCATTGTATCGTGCCACTGACTGTGGGTTTATATCGTGTGAAGATTTTAACTCAATGTGGTTTAGCTTCTTATGGAACGTAAGGATAGTATGAACATATTAGGTCGAAGAGAGATAATTCCATCCATGGAGACAACAAGGTTTATAGTATCACGAAGTCATTAGGACTTAAAAGACACTGTTATGCTGAACAAGAACAAATATTTATGTTGTATGACATATTGTACCTTAGGGTTCGAGAATCTTTATGATATATTGTAGCATAAAAGAGCCGAGACCAATTCTCCAAACCATGCCTGTAGAGCTAACAGTACCCATCCTCAGGAATCTTTATGCCAGGAGACCTCAGGCAACATTACCTCCGTCATCCTCATCTTTCTCTTCCCATAGAATTCATTCTGTGAATGTGCCCTTGGTATCCGCGGTTCGTTTACCACCTCACCCCATTGTTGGTCAAATTTGCCCTTCTACTGCCACCGACTATGGCCCCAAAGTTTTTCAATACGGAGGAAGTCCGGGAACTACGTCTTTATTTGGTAAGGTGATGGCTCTGGACATTCTAAAGTGCCTACAAGACGAGCAGTCCCGGAAGGTAACAGGTCGAGAGATGGCAGTGGAGAAAGAGATGACAAGGTGCATAGTAAGGACATGGGGAAGAGCCTAGTGAGTACCATCCAACTTCGTATCTCTAAACAAGCGAACCTATGCTTTCCCTTTAAATTTCCATTACTGAGAATAGAGGATTAGAAAGAAAATTTGAATAATAGTTATGATATTTTATTTTATTTTTAAATCCCTGAACAGTTCTATCTATTTCTAAAATTGGTGGTTATTCTAAGACTATTGTTGGATAATGATGCTAAAACCTTACGTTCGTTGTGGTCTTTATTTTTGCGACTAAACGCTATGATATGATATGATATTATATATGATGATGTAGGCATTAATTGGATGATGGAGCCTTATATTCGATGTTTACAAGGGATATGCTATACATAAAAAAATTACACTTCTTTTTATTGAAATTGCATAATTTATAGTTTATTTGTGAAAAATAAGATTTTAGAGTTGGTCCAACAATCCCAATCCACAACTTACTAGTATCAATCTCTCCTAATAATTAAAAGAATAAGGAAAAACTGAACAAAATAAAAATAAGTCACGTGTTATAATAAAAGTTATAGGACAAAAAATAGCATTTTTAACATCTAACTTCAATATGGGTTCAATTGGATCTTCTTAACTTGAGTCTCTAATTTTTCATTGTGTCAAGTTTGAGGTTTGTGAACTTAGGCTACAGTAGTATTCGAATTTCACCAGAATGTGAGTTACCTTGTCAAAATCTACCTTAAATGACTATTGCTAGTTTTAAAAACTTGATTCTCACATTGTTCAACTTTCAAAATTATAACACAAGTAATTAAGATTAAGAGTAGAAATACGTCGAAAAAGTTAGAATTTAAATATTTAAATGTGTTTAAAAATATACAATAAAAAAGTTAATAAATAAATTTAAAATTTATATAAATAATTCATTAAAAAAATTTGTAAGCTTAAAATTTATAAAATAAAAAATTATTAAATAAATTTAAAACATATATATATATATATATAAATTATTTAAAAGTTTTAAATAAATATATTAATATTATATAAATATAATAAATATTAAAATAAATAAATTTTTAAATAGATTAAACAAATTTTTTTAAAATCTAAATTTAACTTATTTATCTAAAAATATTTTCTAATAAATCTAAACTTATTCATTTATTAAACAAATTAAATTAAATTTTAAATAAGCTAAATACTGTATATATTTATTAAATAATCTTATTTATTTTTATCTCTTACTTTTAAAAAGCAATCATTTTAACATGATAATAAGTATTTTATTTTTTATAAAGAACAGAGGCGCCACAAACCATCGGATGTTGCTGTGATTTTAACAAGTAATAGCCCATATTTACTTCAACTAACTTACATAAATTACTAAAAGAATCCTAGAAATATGACAATATTGATTCATAAATCAAAACTAAGAAATCAGTTCGAATTTAGAATTTGGGGTTTTGCGAACCTTAGATTTAAAATAGTAAAAAAAATAAATTCAGATATTTCTTTCATTATGACGTGTTTAACACAATCTTGGCAGTAAAATAATTCTTTATCAGGATCTAAAAAAAGCCCCAAACAAATTTGCACAAGAAACCAAGATTTCAAAGCTTGAAACAGTTGTTCATAGTAAATTTCAAGAAGATAACCTAGATTCTAGAGAACTAATTAACTGTTAGAACGGGGAAATGCTTCTGAACTTCTACTGTATTCAACAAAAAATAGACATTTTTTTTAAAAAAATAAAAAGATCTTTTTAAATATTAAAAAACTCTTATTCAATTCAAATTAACTAAACATTAGGTAGCTAATAACCTTGTCCATTTTCAATCAAAGTTTGATAATCTGTTTATAAAAATAAACTGTTTCCTATATAAAAAGAAAATATAATCTTTTTTTAGATCTATACATAGAAGTGATACAGATAGATAACTCAAGTTAGTATCCAGTATTATACGGTAAAGGAATGCATTCGTATAAACTAGAGGTAAATTTTAAACAACGGCCATCCACTTATACTACAATTCTAGTGAATGCTAATCGAATATATACGAGGTATGATGTTTAGTAGAAAACTGCATCAAAACTCCTCAAATCATCATTTGCAATTAATTTATATATTTAATTGAAATACAATGTCAGTGTGTGTAAATATTTTATTTTTACTTTTATCCAATTATAAATTATTATATAATTTAAAATTATCAATTTTTATAATTATTGTTTTAAAAATTATACCTATCCTAATTTTCAATTGATTAACAGTATAAAAAAGTTTACACAGTAAACCGATGTATCAAAATTAAAGTCTTAAACTATTATAAAATAAAATATTGAGTTTTAAAATTATAATAAATATTATAATGGCTTCTTTTATTCGATCTATCAAACTGCTGACGGTTGATGTCATCTGTTTTTATTCTAATGGTTTAATATTTGTAGGATTAGAATAAAATGATTCGACATTATAAATTTAATAAAAAATTGATAATTTTTAATAAAATATAATTTTATTAATTTATTCATTAAATTTAATTTTTTTATAATAATTATGTTTATAAAATTTTTATATAATTTAAAATTTAATTGATATTTTATTATTTTATTTTATTTTACTATGTTATATATATTATTTAGAATACAAGTACATAACTATTATTATATCATATAAATTTTTTGATATATAATGATTATGATAATATGATACGATGTAATCAATTTCTGTGTCATTCTTTAGTTATAATATAGAAATCAAATAAAAAGTTATAGTTTAGGTCACTTTTACGGATTGACCCTTTCTATACAGACTTAAATCAAGCTAGATTATTGATTAAAATTGACCAGTTTCTGTCAATTAATTTACATGTTTAGTAGTAGTAATTTAGGAGAAGTAAACTATAGAGATTGTAAGATTTTGTAATCTTAATCCTTTGAGATTATAAAACTTTTCTGATAATCTTGAATTTTATAAAACAATATTCGTTTGTCTTCTGGTGTAAAATAATGGTAAAAAACAAAGTTAAAAAAATTAAAATAAACATTTTTTTACATATCAGGAAATAACGGAGGTTTTTTTTTAAAAAAATAAGGACTAATTAAATGCATGATCCTACAATTTTAAAGTTTCCTAAAACAAAATAATTAATTTACTCAAAATTTACGAGACTTTTATATACTTATTCTAATTTAAGTTATCTATCTAAAGTAAAAACATTAATTAATTTACTCAAAATAATCTTGAAAATTAGTGCTCCTGTATAAGAAAGAAGGAAAGCTGGATAACATTTATCGTGGAGAACTATTGTCTTTTAATTTGACACAAGTTTCTTTGCTTCCAGGATTGAACTTGGAATATCTTAACTTGTCCGATGACGAAAACAGTAAAATTAAAATAATTTAAGTTTATCTTTGAATTCTAATCCAAGATTCATGATTGAGAAAAAGTAATGTAGAAAACCACAACTCAGTAAAGTATAAAAGAATTCAAAAACTAAAGTGAGCTGATAATTACTCAAAGTTTTATGTACTTGATAAAAAGTAGTCCCTTAGATTAAAATTTTTATTTATTTGTTCTGTTCAATTATTAGAAGATTATTAATTTTTTTTCATAAATATCCTTATATCTATCAATTATAATAAATAAAAAAAATAAAAGTAAAGTTTATTTATAAAAAATAAATTAAAAAATTAAATATTTTAAAAAAAATTAATAATATTAATTATATTTTTTAAAATTTATCATTCTTTTCTTTCTAGACAGATTAAAAAAATAGATGAAGTATTATGAAATTAAAATAAACATATATTAAATCCATGAAATTGATCTAACAATAAGGGATTAAAGATTAGAAAAAAAATTATAAATATTAAAAAATATTAATTTTTTTTAAAAATTATTTACTTTAATAATTTATTTTCTAAAATTTAATTTTATTCATTTATTATCCTTGATAATAACTAAATATATATATATATATATACATATAAAAAATAATTAATTATCTTTTATTTTTAAAAGGTGTACATATAAATTAGAAATAAATCTTTTACTTACTTTTTATTTTTTAACAGATAAAAAGAGAGAGGAAGGAGTTTATTACCGTGTGTGATTATTGAGATTGTAGGTTTCAATCCGTAATTTTGTATCTATGAAAATAAAGTTGAAGTCACTCATTAATGTCGCCCATTACTAATCAAGAATTGAACTAACTTGGCGGGAAAATGACTAAATAAAAGAACCCAAATTTTCTGGGACTATGTAAAAGTAGAAATTCCATATATTTGTGACGCTCTTAGACTTATACTGGTTCAAAGTGAGAATTTGAACTTCATGGACGAGGAAAGAAAGATCTTTAACGGTGTGTCATCCAAATAACCCAGACATAAATTAAGTGGGTATCATTCACTAAAATTTGCAGACAAGTTCCAACACCTTATATTTGCACAAGCAAAAGTATATATAGAGTCTATGATGGTCAGACTGAATCACAAATTCACAATCCATGTAAGAATAGCACGAAATTCATCATGGATCTCAAACATGATGTGAATGTTGCGTTTCTTGAGTCTAGATCAATACTAGCTAGTGAGCCGTGATCAACACACATAAACAGTCGCACACTCTTATATACCTGCAATCTAATGGTTCGGCATTTTCTAAAAAAAAATAAAATTCAATACCTTATACCATGGTATAAGCGGGTACAACCCACTATGCTGTACCAGAAAGGAGAATTACCGCTAGCTATTTGATGAGTTTCCCCTCAATTTGGGATAAATGTAGATTCAATATGTTGGTTTTTCTATCAGTTTTGGAAGGGGGCAGAAAAAAATTGAACAAGTGCGTCACTAACCCTCCTCCCCAACACCATTTATATGGACAGAACCAAGTCAGTTCTCCGCTTTAAACCAGGATTAAAGGAGAAATGGCTCACCTAGTTTTCCCCCCAAAATACCGCTTTAAATTATGGACACAAATAATAATATTTCCCCCCTAAACTCATTCATCCAATACTCGCAGCTGCAGTAGGCAGTAGGTACTGTGAAATGGATTCTTCAGCGCTTAAGATCAGTAATAATATTGCTACATACACACCTCTTCCTCCAACAGGCTCTAAACATTCTACATCTTTAAAGAAAACAACAGCTCGTTCACTCCGACATAACTAAGTGCTTTTATCACTATACTATTAATTAAGTATCCTGTTACCTGTACATTAATTATCACCTCCATCCACACACAAAAACAATAAATAAATAAATACTAATAATAATAAATGAAAACTAAACAAAGGGGAACCTAATTATGCCCGCCACTACCGTAAAGCTCATGATCCTCATCCATCCCATGGCACCGCAAGAAGCTCTATCGTGTTAGTGCAATTACTAACCGTATGAGTTGGTTGTTCGTAAGGCACATGTTCTTCTAATGCTAATGCTTTCATTACTATTAATTAACTATTAACTATACTATATATACACGGGAATGGATTTTCAAATTATATGACATCGTTTGTGTCTAATAATATCTTCAGCATCGAAGTAATAGTGCTGCTACGAACAAAAGCAGCACAAACAGCATTCAACACCGATGCACAAAATTTTAAAGTCAAATTGATGAAAAGTGAAAGGAGTAAATAGATCGATGAAGTACCTTGTACTGGAGAAATCGTAGAGTTTGCCAGTGCTGGAGAAGATCATAACTCCTACCTCAGCATCGCACAAGATCGCAAGTTCCTTCGCCTTCTTCAGCAAACCATTCCTTCGCTTCGAAAACGTCACTTGCCTACTCGTCGAATTGTCGATTCTCCTAATCACGATCTTTCCTCTCCCCATACCAAACCCTAACAATCAGATCCTTCGGAACAAGAAAAGCACTCGCTGCAAACAGATCAGAAGCAAAGATAAACCAGTGGTTGTTTAGCGCGAAAATCAAAAGAAAAAAGAAAAATCGATTGTTGGAAGAGCGAGGAGAGAAGACGCATCGATCCATATGCTACAGTGAAGAAGGAAAAACTGATTGATTCTCCGAGAAAGACAGAGAGAATCTTAAAAAGGAAAAGCAGAAAAAGGAAAACAGAAGAGAGAGAAGAGAAGAGAGTGCTTACTGAGGAACGCGTTGGTTATAACAGACAAAGCGCTGAATGCACATCAGCGGCACGAGCTAGCTATATAAGGAAAGTAATGAAACCGCTTTTGGTTGGAGCAGTGAAACCGCTGATTGGGGCGAACAAAACCACTAGCGGTTTTCCTGAGCTGTCACGTGGCCCAATCAGATTCTTACGCTTGAGAATTGATTGGCCCATTTTATAATTCTTGAGGTTCGTGCCGACCACCGTTGCTATGCTGACGCGTGGAACTACGAATACACATGCCGTAGATCGTACCGTAGTTGCTTTTTTCGGAAATGGCGCTTCTTTCAAATAATCGCGAGGTTTGCACCCAAAATGTACTCGCCACATGTAGATTGTCTAATATGTCCTTAGTCTTGGACGCATTCTAATATTTAGTTAACAGCTTTTTTATGCTCTTATATCATCTTAAAAAACTTTTTATTATTTTATAAATAAATACTACTTAAAAAATATATTTATTATTTTAAATATATAAAAATATTCATATTTTATTTAATAATTAACTAAATTTATAAGAATAAAAAATACTTATTTAGATAATATTTTTCGCATGAAAAAAAAATTTCTTAAATAATTATGAACAATTATGTATATAGATATATATTATGTAGGCTAAAATAATATACATCACTTATGAAGGAAATAATATCAGATTTATATATATGGAATGTTGAATAATTTTTTTAAAATAGATTTATCATATTGCTATTATCAGACAAACCAAAATATCTACTTTATTTACGGTTAAATATAGAAGAAAAATAAATATATCCTAAATATTGTCATTATTATAGGATTTTATTTATTTATTTTTGGTTAATATACTTATAGATGTATCGAAGTTATCATGTATTTATAATAAGCCATGATAATTTTGATTTGATATAAGTTGTTTGATATAATTTTTGTTAGTGAGTAAAATTTTTATTAATTTTTATTTACTTTATTTTCAATTCAAGAAAGAATTTCAATTCTTTCACATGTCTATATAATTTTTGTAAGGCTTTTTTTAATATATTCGACTCTACTTTTTGTATGAGAAAAAACTTAATTTATCATATAAGTTCCTAAAATTTATTTCAAATCATAAAATGTCTTTTTTAATTTTAAAACATTATTAAAAAAATAAAATTTTCAAATTAAATAAGGTTTTTAACATAAATTTTCCCTATTTAAAAAATATTTTTTATATTCATTTGATAAAACTTGATTTTATTGTATCTTTCTTAATTTAAATGAGTTCATAGACTTCTATCAACCTATTATTGTATCTTTCTTAATTTAAATGAGTTCATAGACTTCTATCAACCTATTTAAAAAGGTAATTTTTACATTCATTTCATAAAAGCTTTATTTTATTTTTTTTGATGATGTGAATAACTTCTATTCTAATTATAGGTGCAAAACTTTCATTAGACTCTAATATTTTTTTGCTTTAGCTGGAACATAAGATCTCAAATTATTTTTAGTGAGTTTATTTTGTTGCTCTTGCATATTATGATTAAACTTTCATCCAATAATATTTTTTAAAGCATCTTTAGTTCTAATTTTTAATACTAGAGAAAGGTTTGAGTTTTTTTTATCGTTTTGAATTTTATCTGAATTTTGTTTCCAATTATCAACTTAGAAGATGTGATACTTTAAAATTAGATACTTTAAATTGTTCAAGTAATAAATTTTTTTTATTAAAAGTATTTAATTAGATAATAGTTCATCATTAAATTTTATATGTATAAATTCTTCAATAAAAGTGTTTAAAATAATTTATAAATATTTCTTTATTTACATTAGAGTTAAAATTTTAATTTAATCCTTAATGTTAAGGATATAACACTCTAAAAGGATAAAATTAAGATATGTTAAATCCCTTACTTTTCATAATTCATATGAAATATTATTTAGAAGAGGTTTTATAAATATTTTATTTTGCACATAGTAAGTTATATTCGCTATTTTTGCCGAAAAGTATTATGGTAGAGAATTTTTGCAAAGCATGATCATAGTTATTTCTTGAGTTGTTTTATTTTTTTATTTCCACAATTTAGTTCAGTTTGTTGTAAAATTCTTTAAAAAAATAATTATATGAGATATGTCATTTTATTTATAATTTTTTAAAATAATATATTTTGAAATTATCTTTCATGATTATTTCTTATTATAATGATGTAAAAAAATTTCATCTTATATCTTTTTACTGGGTATATTCAATACCTCAAAAGATTTATTCTTATGTGTTAGAAAATATATCTTTGTTAATCTATGTACTAATAACAATGAAAAGTCCAAACCTTTTGATCACTTAGACTTTCAGTTTTAGTAGTAGCAAACAAATTCATTATAACAATTCAAATAATGTTAAAGTGGTAATAACATTTTTTTACTTAAAAAAGATTTTATCTCATTTTCTTTTTTAGCTCATTTTATAAAGAAGATCATTTTTAAAAGAAGTCTAAGAAAAAATCTTCACAAATTCTTTCTTATAAAATTTTAAAATATGTTTTAAACTAACATGCAAAGTTTTTTTTTCAAATCCATCTTTAATCTTTGTTTAAAATAAACATATTATATTTTTATTATTTTTTTTATAATTTTGTATAGATTGTGATGTCTATTAGTGATGAATATCATAGACGAATCAAATTATTTAATTATTCATATTCTTTTATTAATGAAAATATTATATTTACTATTACAAAATTGATTGATGTTAAGTAAATTATATTTTAAATTTTTCACAAAAATTACAATTTTAATAATAGATAAATGATTCTTACCAATATTACCTATACTAGAAACGAGCCTTTATATTTTTAGCAAATGCTATTTTTCCATCTTTATGTGGTTATAATTTAGGAATATATATCTTTCTCCTATCATATGTCACAATCATAACTTCTTCAGCTATCATTTATATATTTTACTTTTTCCACTAGTCATATATTCAATAGGAATAATGAGAGATTTAGATATCCATATATTTTTGGATTCTAATTTGTTAGGTTTTAAGAATTTATCATAACATTACTTTTCTATGTGGTAACACTTAAACATGCTATGTCCAAGTTTTCTATAGTTAGAACATACAATCTTAAATTTGAAAAAAGGGATCTTTTATAAAATTATTTATGAGATGCAAATCCTAAATTATATTTGTTAGAAGGGTCTCTTGCATTTGTCAAAATCATGTTCAAATTAAAAGTTTCTCAGTTCCTCTGACAAATCTACCTAAGACTTGAGTGAGTGAGATCATTAATCTTTTATGAGATCTAAATTTTTTTTTGAAATGATGTTCTCACATAAGACTTAGGTACCTCTAAAGTTAAAAAGCATTTGATTATTTTCAATTCTTAGTTGATAACTTTCTCTTATGAGTCACTTTATTCACTAGTGGAAAAAAGTTTTCTTACATTGGTTCTTTCCAAATTTCTACCTCGGTTGTTCACATGATATAGAAATACACATTATAGAAATAGGTGGTATAGAAAGTCAATTTTTTACATCGGTTGGGATAATTTGGTAATTGTACTGGCAGGGGCATGTTGGGAATTATTGGAAAAGATTAGGGGTAATTTGGTAATTGTACTGGCAGTGGCGTGTTGGGAATTATTGAAAAAAGTTAGGGGTAATTTGGTAATTGTACTGGCAGGGGTATGTTGGAAATTATTGGAAAAGGTTAGGGGTAATTTGGTAGTTGTACTGGCAGGGGCATGTTTG
Source organism: Canavalia gladiata (assembly GCA_037954105.1). NCBI lineage: Eukaryota > Viridiplantae > Streptophyta > Magnoliopsida > Fabales > Fabaceae > Canavalia > Canavalia gladiata. The sequence goes on along the minus strand of CM075664.1, from coordinate 37,009,157 downwards.
TCATTTAGAAAATTGGTGGGGACAGATTTTTCATTTAGGAAATTGGTGGGGATAGATTTGTCATTTCCACGGGAAAGCTAAAGTTGATTCTTCTATTTCTTGAGACTTATCAGCACCTGAGGCAATGTGCAACTTAAAATATTTAGCAAGAACAGGGTAAGCCAATATATTAATTCCATGCGGTGGGTTTGTCTCCTTTTGGCCACTTTCTCTATCTTTCGAGAATGATCTTGACTCGGCCCATGCATTGACTTGACCACAGGACAACCTTCTGCACCAGCCATGACTTCGCCATGCATTCATGGAGAAAAAAACATGGACGTATGCCACCGCATGTCTTGCGAGGAGCGAACTTAATATCCTCCCCTTTTTTAGGTAAGCTTTGTGACTCATAGAACAGTGTGCTAACCTATGGTGTAATTTGGGTGGCAGCCCCGAACTAGTTATGGAGAGATTTTCGTCAACCACCATTGCTCAGTGTTTCTTGACAATATCCAATCCAGATTCAGAACTTTCCTTACTCTTAATTCGCCTTACATACTGACATTGAGTCTATCTACGACCTATCTATTTCTTTATTTCTTAACTACCTAAGAATTAAATGTGTTGATCATGCTTTTTTGAGCTTAATTATTTATGCGTGGGAAGAAAGAACATGATCGCATTGACAGAACACCAATATCCAACAAGCATGCCTTCACTTACTAGATAAATCAAGAACGAATATTAATCGGGCGATCAAGATTAGGCCGGGAAAGCTAACCTTTACGAGAGCGTAAGTGAAACCTGATCGGAATTTGGCTCAAACGAAGAACGAGAGAACTTCGGGAAGTGGTTCAACTTGGTTCTTGTCACCGGAGGTCCGAATGTCTGGCCAGATCTCCAAGATTCCCCGATTCACTCCCTTCGTGACGGCTCTGGAATAAGTTCTCCAGCGAGTTCTGATAAACCTCCCCTTTTTAGAATTTTTTTTTCTATTTGGACTGAAGACCTCTTTTTATACTCTGTTTTCTTGTTTTCATACCCCCGCTTCCCCTTTTTCTTTTACTATGCTTTTTTGTTTTTTTTTTAGTTTTTGATTTTAAGATTTTAGATTTTTTGATTTTGTTTTCTTTACTTATTATTATTTTTCTTTTTCACTATTTTTTAATTTTTGGATCTTACAATTTTCCTTTAATTTGTTTAATTTTATTTATTTTTTAGTTTTTTTTTCTTTTTGATTTTTAACTTTTCCAGAATTTTATTCATTTTTTATTTTTCAGTTTTTTCTTTATTTTTTATTTTTCTTTTCCAGAATTTTATTTATTTTTGTTTTCAAGTTTTTCTCAGATTTTATTTTCGATTTTTCTTTATTTCTGATTTTATTTTGATTTTTTGTTTTTACCTAATTGATTTTTGTTTTTTGTATTTTTTGATTTTTGTTTAATTTTCAGATTTTTATTATTTTTTCAGAATTTTATATTTTTAATGTTTGGATTTTACCATTTTCTTTTAATTTGTTTTTGTTTTCCAAAAAACCGTTTTCTGTTTTTTCTTTTTTGTTTGTTAAATTTTCTTTTAGATTTATTTATTATATGTATATTATTATTATTGTCTGTTTCTCTGTTTTCTGTTTTTTCTATTTATTTATTTAAATTAGTATTAGCTTCTTGATAAATTTAAAAATGGGAGCCTCAGACATAAATGGGTGTTTACAGTTTGTCCCTCTTTACTCATTTTCCTACTAGATAATGCGAGAAACGATTCTCTAAATTATCGTGGTAGGAAATGAGTAAAGACGTGAACATATTATGTCCGAGACGGGCTTTTTGAAGAAAGTCTTAGAGCATCACTAGAAGCCTTAAGCTTAAAGTGAACCCTATGGATGCCTGGAGAATGGTGATTGAATGATCTTACCGACTTCGCTTGCCGTTTGGGTGTAAGGCTTGAGGGTATAGTCCAATCAGACTGAGTGAAATGAATACAGGCCTGTTAGGACAGGCGTGGAATGCCGTGGGTTTGCTTGTTAGGACAAGCAAGGACGAAATGAAAGTGGCCTGCTAAAACAAGCAAAGCAGAAAAGAAATGGCTCGTTACGACGGGCTCAACTAGTGCAAAGGACTTGTTTAAGACAGGCAAGCTTGCAAGAACTAAAATGTAAAATATGTACAAGGTGGCCTGACGCTATAGGCCGAAGTGCAGAGAGGAATGGTAAACTTGATGGTGGCCTGACACTGTAGGCCCTGATGCAGAAATCTAAATTTGATGAGGCCTGACACTATAGGCCATGATGCAGAAATGGTAAACTTGATGGTGGCTTGACACTATAGGCCATGATACGGAAATTTAAACTTGATGGTGGCCTGACACTATAGGCCATGATGCAGAAATTTAAACTTGACAGTGGCCTGACACTATAGGACATGATGCAGAAATTTAAACTTGATGGTGGCCTGACACTATAGGCCCTGATACAGAAATCTAAACTTGATGGTGGCCTGACAACATAGGCCATGATGCAGAAATTTAATTTTGAGGGGAATCTCGTTGTTGACGGGAAGGAATGCAGAGGGGGTCCTGTTGTTACCGGGAAGAATGCAAATGAAATCCTGCTGTTTCCAGGATGAATGCAAACCTGCTCGACAGGTAGACAGAATTTAAACATACTCGAAGTCCTGTCGTTGACAGGAGAATGCAAATGAGATCCTGCTGTTGCCGGAAAAATGAAAATGAAATCCTGTTGTTGCCAAGATAAATGCAAACCTGCTTGGCAGGTGGACAGAAAAATAAACATGCTTGAAGTCCTGTTGTTGACAGGAGAATGCAAATGAGGTCTCACTGTTACCGGGAAAATGCAAATGAAATCCTGTTGTTGCCAGGATAAATGCAAACCTCCTTAAAGGGTGGACAGAAAAATAAACATGCTTGAAGTCCTGTTGTTGATAGAAGAATGCAAATGAGGTCCCGCTGTTGCCGGGAAAATACAAATGAAATCCTGTTGTTGCCAGGATAAATGCAAACCTGCTTGACAGGTGGACAGAATTTAAACATACTCGAAGTCCTGTCGTTGACAGGAGAATGCAAATGAGATCCTGCTGTTGCCAGGAAAATGCAAATGAAATCCTGCTGTTGCCAAGATAAATGAAAACCTGCTTGGCAGGTGGAGAGAAAAATAAACATGCTTGAAGTCCTGTTGTTGACAGCAGAATGCAAATGAGGTCCCACTGTTTCCGGGAAAATGCAAATGAAATCCTGCTGTTGCTAGGATAAATGCAAACCTGCTTAAAGGGTGGACAGAAAAATAAACGTGCTTGAAGTCTTGTTGTTGCCAGGATAAATGCAAACCTGCTTGACAGGTGGACAGAAAAATAAACATGCTTGAAGTCCTGTTGTTGATAGAAGAATGCAAATGAGTTCCCGCTGTTGCCGGGAAAATACAAATGAAATCCTGCTGTTGCCAGGATAAATGCAAACCTGCTTGACAGGTGGACAGAAAAATAAACATGCTTAAAGTCCGGTAGTTGACAGGAGAATGGAAATGAGATCCCGCTGTTGCCGGGAAAATGCAAATGAAATCCTGTTGTTGCCAGGATAAATGCAAACCTACTTGACAGGTGGACAGAGAAATAAACATGCTTGAAGTCCTGTTATTGACAGGAGAATGCAAATGAGATCCCGCTGTTGCCGGGAAAATGTGAATGAAATCTTGTTGTTGCCAGGATAAATGCAAACCTGCTTGACAGGTGGACAGAAAAATAAACATGCTTGAAGTCCTGTTGTTGACAAGAGAATGCAAATGAGATCCCGGTGTTGCCAGGAAGAATGCAAATGAAATCCTGCTGTTGCCAGGATAAATGCAAACCTGCTTGACAGGTGGACAAAAAATTAATCATGCTTGAAGTCCTGTTGTTGACAGGAGAATGCAAATGAGATCCCGCTGTTGCCGGGAAAATGCAAATGAAATCCTGCTGTTGCCAGGATAAATGTAAACCTGCTGGACAGGTGGACAGAAAAATAAAGAGTGAACTACCACTTTAGTCCCTGAAGTTGTTATGAAAGTTCAGTTTAGTCCCTGAAAGACGTAAATTAACCCGTTAGTCCCTGACTTTTTTAACCGTGATTCACGTTAGTCCTTGCCCCCTATTATAATTAACGACGTGCTGACTTGTAACGTTAAATGCCACGTAGGAAGCCCATATATCATAAAACGATGACGTTTAACCTGTTTATAACAGTTATGGAAATGGTTTTAACATCAATTGGAGGGAAAAATATTTTTTCTTCTTCGCCGTTGTCATTATCTCTGTTTTGTAGTATCTCTGTTTTGTAGTGCATAGAACTATCGTTTTTTCATTTTCTCTGGTTTACAACACAAAGAAGCAATCAATTCCAGCAAACGAGGTTTGATTATTTTCTGCAACAATGGACGAGGTATTTGCCCTATTATTCAACCCTTATATATGTTTTACTGTAAATATAAATAGTGGGTAAGTTGAGGTTAGGGTTTTTAGTGGAAAAGGACACTGTTTTGGACGTTTTTTTTGAAAAAATTGAAAAATTGTGGGGCACATTTGACCTTCTCCTAGTTTTGGGTTGAAATGTTGTTTAGGGATGTGTGAAATGTGGGTATTCGCATGTGGTCCCTAACCTGTGGGTATGAAAAAATGTTAATATTTAATGCATGTGGTCCCTAATCTGAATAGTATTTTAAAATAATGCATTTATTATATGTGGTCCCTCATTGTGAAGTGATTTTGTCTTACTTTATGCAGTATTTGACTTGCTTTATTCATCATGGTGGAAATTTTATTAATGATAGTGGAGTGGTGAAATATAAATGGGGAAATGTTGAGATATGGGAGGATTGTGATGAGGACACGTTGGATGTTTTTAGTTTTAAAAAGTTTGCTGCAAGTCTAGGATATCTAAATGTTAAAAATGTATATTGGTTGAGTCCCACTTTGAAATTTGGTGATGGTCTTCGCATTTTGGAACTTGATGTTGATTTGCTAGATATGGTACAGGTAGCTAAAAGAAATGGTAGAAAAATAGATATATATTTTGAACATTCAGTCAATGAAGTCGTAGATATGGAAGTATTGGTAAAAAATGCTGAGGAAGGTGAAGAAGGTCCTGAATTGGAAGGACAAGAACATGCTGAATTTGAAGTTGGAGAGGGTGGTAGTGGACATAATCCTAATTTTATACCAGTAGATGATGCCACTGATTTTCACTTTGATGTTGAGTTGGAGTGTGGTGAAGGTAGAGAGGAAGAGGGTGATGGTGTTGAGGGTGGAGAGGGTAATGGTGGAGAGGGTGGAGAGGGTGATGGTGTTGAGGGTGGAGAGGGTGATGGTGATAAGGGTGGGCAGTCTGAAAGTGAGTGTGAAGAAGTTGATATGTTTGGTGGTGATGAGGCAAGTGAGAAAGATGATGGTGGGGCTGGAAATGAGGTTCGTGATAGAGGTGTTGGTGTTATGCAAGAAAGAAGGACCTATATGACTAGGGGGCAAACAAAAAGGGCTGTAGAATCTGTGGGTACAATTTCTACAAAGAAGGTAGCATGAAAGCCAAGACAAAAGTCAAAAGCAGCAACAAAATCAAAACCTACACCAAGCCCAAAGCCAACAAAAGGAAAACAGCAAAAAGCAAAAGGAAAACAACAAAAAGCTAAAGGGATACCTAAAAAGAAAGTAGGAGGTCAAAGTAGTAAGAAAGTTGTTGATAAAGGTAAGGGTAAAGCTGTAGTTGAAGAAGACGAAACAAGTGATGAAGAAGAAATTAACTTTGTGCCACATGATACGTCTGATGAGAGTGAAAGTGGATGTTCATGGCAATCGGAAGAAATGGAGCCCCCCACAGATATTGCGTCTGGCATATATGGAAAAATTTCTCCAAGCAATGGAAGGATAAGGAGCTGAGAATGTTACTGTGGGAATTGCTAGATCAAATGAGCCTCACCAGTTCCACAGGAATATGAACTCATTGCAGATAACAAACCCAAAAGCTCATGATTATTTGGCTGAAAAGCCAAAAGAGTCTTGGACAAAAGCTTATTTCTCACCATGGTCAAAAGTGGACAACATATAAAATAATAATTGTGAAGTATTTAATGCCAAGATAGTTTTAGCCAGGGAGAAGTCAATCATAAGCATGCTAGAGGAAATAAGAGTGTTAATCTTCAATAGCATAGCAACAAATAAGCTGAAATTGGCTCGCCACATTAGCCACTTACCACCAATTCAGCAAAGTCGACTTGAAAAACTTAAAAAAGAATCAAATAAATGGACTGCTACATGGTTAGGTAATGTTTAGGATTCAATATGTCTTTCATATTGTCTACTGTGTTTGCTGTTACATGGGCACATAAGGTTATTTATATCTAATGTGTTTGCTATTACATGACTTACCTACAATGTAGGAGATGATGATGGACATAAGTTTGAAGTTCAATCCTGGCCAACAAAAGTAGTTGTAAATCTTGGTATCCAAAGCTGCACATGTCGTTTTTGGGAACTAACAAGTTAGTGTCTAAACTTGTCACTAATTTTCAAGTGCATTGTGTTTAAGTTTCATCCCTACTATGTTGCAGGTATGCCTTGCATGCACGCTATAGCAGCTATTGTTTACAAGAATGGGAGACCTGAAGACCATTGTCATGCTTGGCTGACAATGGCCTCATACCAAGCCACCTATGCTAATCATATAGAGGCATTGCCAGGGCAAGACTTTTGGGACCACAAAGACCAAATCCCACTTGTTCCTCCCAAAATCAAGAAGAAGGTTGGGAGGCCAAAAAAACAAAGAAGGAAAGAAAATCATGAAGAACCTGTTAACCCAACCAAACTTAAGAGGAAGATAAAAGAGGTCAAATGCAGTGTTTGTGGTGATACCAACCATAACAGACAAACCTGCGTGGTGGCAAAAAGGCAAAGGTTGGCACATGCCCAAGCTGGTTCTGCTGGTGCTGGTTCTACTGGTGCATCAGGTGCTGGTTCTGCTGGTGCATCAGATGCTGGGGCTTCTGCTGGTGCATCACATGCTGTTGGTGCTTCTGCTGCTATAGTATAAGATGAAATAGTCTTCTTTGAATCACAACCCCCACCTGGAGATGAACAATTACCTATGAAGCTACCAAGACCCAAATTACCTATTAAGAAGAATTATAGCAAACCAATCCCCTCAGGCAGAAAACAGTCATCTTTTGCAGCAGAGGTGGGAGAAATTCATGCTGAAAAATCTGCTCAACACAGTCCACCACCAAGTGATCCAAATGCAACAGTTGGTGATTCCACCAAACCATCAAATTTTATGCCAAATCCTACTTTTACCAAGCCAAGAACCTAATACATATGTATATGTTTTTTGTGAGACCTATTTGGTCAATTTGATGATCCACAATGTAAAGTATTTTGTTAACACTTGTAATGGTTGTTTTGGGGATTACATCACCTTTTATGTATGCAATTCAGGTTTTGATTTACAATGTTTGAGGTTTCAAAGCAGTCCTCACGTTCTCTGCAAAATATGGTCTTTGTTGTAACTTACCAAAATAGGTTATGACTCCCACAAGGTCACAAGCTTTTTTTTGTTGATTTCTATCAGCTCCATTCTGCTTTTTGCACAATAAACTCTTTTTTGCTGATAGGTGAGTGTTTATTAGAAAGGAAAAGAAAAGGAAAAACAGAAATTTGTACATATGTTTATGTCAAATGTCATGTTTGAATCTTATATTAACTTCTGTAACAATGAGCAGAGTGGTAATTGTCTACATGTGCTTATAGTGTCAACTGTCAACCAATTTTCTCAGTTTTGACCTTGTTGCAGCAAAGGATCCTAATTGAAAAAGGTTGTACTAGGAACACATTTTGTTTCATAGTTTCCAATCTTCATTTCCAATTACTCAGACTTGTTTTTGGTAATTATTCACTAACTGTAATACATTATTTGAGGTTTCAAAATAGTCCTCACGTTCTCTGCAAAATATGCTCTTTCCTGTACTTACCAAAATAGGTTATGACTCCCACAAGGTCACAAGCTATTTTTTGCTGATTTCTATCAGCTCCATGCTGCTTTTTGCACAATAAACTCTTTTTTGCTCATAGGTGAGTGTTTATTAGAAAGGAACAGAAATGGAAAAACAGAAATTTGTACATATGCTTATGTCAAATGTCATATTTGAATCTTATATTAGCTTCTGTAACAATGAGCAGAGTGGTAATTGTCTACATGTGCTTATAGTGTCAACTATCAGGCAATTTTCTCAGCTTTCACCTTGTTGCAGCAAAGGATCCTAATTGAAAAAGGTTGTACTAGGAACACATTTTGTTTCTTACTTTCAAATCTTCATTTACAATTACTCATAATTATTTTTGGTAATTATTCACTAACTGTAATACATTATTTGAGATTTCAAAAAACTCTTCACCTTCTATGCAAAATAAAGGTTTCAAATCTTAACTTATTCAAGCATAGTTTCCCAAACAATGTGCAGAATAACTTGAATGACAAAAAAAAATTGTACTCCAAACAGTCTTCAAATTCATAAATCTCCACTTCAATACATAACACATTAGTATTTCAACACAAAAGGATAACATTAAAATTACATAAACTAAGCTGCTACTTTAGTTATTAAAACTAAAACCCAAAAAAAATGCAAGCACAACTATTATAAAACCCCAACCCCAAATATACTATTACATATAATCTCCTAACTTCCATATCTAACTCGTCAATCTTCTTTGATATTTTCTTCCATTCTTCATGATTACATTCACCACCATTCATTACTGATGTAACTTCATGCTCCTCCTCAGTAGTCTGATTGTACCACATGAAAAACTCACACCTTTCTTCCACCTATATACACCATGAACAATGTTAAAACATCTCTAAAAAATTACACCAACACAGAACTTAAAGTATATTAAATCATATTACCTTCAGTTTTGGACATCCATAGAAAAGCTTTCCAGGATTCCTTGCAGAGGTTGAAACCCGTATAACAGTTTTGTATTTGCATAAGCATCTCACTTGCTCATTTCCCTTTTGAATACTTTGTGACATTCTTGAGTCTCTAGTGCGTATGGACATTTTTGATTTTCCTCCAACAATGTTGGGTCTTACTTTAGTTTTCCCAATCGCCCCAATTTTCAAATTACAAAATTAGGGTTTCAGATTAGGAATTTTTTTTCAAATTCTGAACATTTTAAATGATGAAGATGACGACGACATGTACCAAAAACCATTCAGGTCTGTTAAAAAAGTTAAACGTCGTCGTTTTATGACACATGGGCTTCCTACGTGGCATTTAACGTTACAGGTCAGCACGTCGTTAACGATAATTGGGGGCAAGGACTAACGTGAATCACGGCTAACAAAGTCAGGGACTAACGGGTTAATTTACGTCTTTCAGGGACTAAACTGAACTTTCATAACAACTTCAGGGACTAAAGTGGTAGTTCACTTGAAAAATAAACATGCTTGAAGTCTTGTTGTTGACAGGAGAATGCAAATGAGATCCCACTAATGCCGGGAAAATGCAAATGAAATCCTGTTGTTTCCAGGATAAATGCAAACCTGCTTGACAGGTGGACAGAAAAATAAACATGCTTGAAGTCCTGTTGTTGATAGGAGAATGAAAATGAGATCCCGCTGTTGCCGGGAAAATGCAAATGAAATCCTGCTGTTGCTAGGATAAATGCAAACCTGCTTGACAAGTGGACAGAAAATTAAACATGCTTGAAGTCCTGTTGTTGACACGAGAATGAAAATGAGATCCCGCTGTTGCCGGGAAAATGCAAATGAAATCCTGCTGTTGCCAGGATAAATGCAAACCTGCTTGACAAGTGGACAGAAAAATAAACATGCTTGAAGTCCTGTTGTTGACAGGAGAATGCAAATGAGATCTCGCTGTTGCCGGGAAAATGCAAATGAAATCCTGTTGTTAACAGGATAAATGCAAACCTGCTTGACAGGTGGACAGAGAAATAAACATGCTTGAAGTCCTGTTGTTGACAGGAGAATGCAAATGAGATCCCGCTGTTGCCAGGAAAATGCAAATGAAATCCTGCTGTTGCCAGGATAAATGCAAACCCGCTTGACAGGTGGACAGAAAATTAAACATGCTTGAAGTCTTGTTATTGACAGGAGAATGCAAATGAGATCCCGCTGTTGCCGGGAAAATGCAAATGAAATCCTGCTATTGCCAGGATAAATGCAAACCTGCTTTATAGGTGGATAGAAAAATAAACATGCTTGAAGTCCTGTTGTTGACAGGAGAATGCAAATGAGATCCCGCTATTGCCGGGAAGAATGCAAATGAAATCCCGTTGTTGCCAGGATGAGTGCAGAAATTTAAACATGGAATCGTGCTTGACAAGATGAATGCAAATGAAATCCTGCTTAACAGGATGAAAGCAAGACGCCTGTTTAGACAAGCACGACATAATGGTGAAGACCTGTTAAGATAGGAAAATGGAAATGAAAAGAATCTGTTAGGACAAGTATCGAAGAAAAGCCCTGTTGTTGACAGGAAAGAAATGAGCCTGTTAAGACAGGCAGGAACCATGTGAAGGTCCCGTTGTTGATAGGGTGGAATGAAGATAGATACTTTAAAGATGGCAGCCTGTTGATGCAGGCGAGAGAATGACCTGTGAAGACAGATGTGGAAAACAAACTTGATGTGCCCTGGGGTGGCACATTAAGAGGGATTATGTACTTATTCGTTAGTTGCCCTCGGACAACTTTATTTTGAAATGTGTTTTTCCTCCTGAGTCAAAATAAACTGCTTATTCTGCCTTGAACTTGAAGGTTTTTAGGCACTTGATAATCATTTTCTTGAAGAGACTTGGGAAACCATTTTGCCCCAGTTTAGAGGATTCTTGATAGTTGATGGATGTCTTGATTTGAATGAAGTTTGGGCAAACATTTTGCCCTAGTTTGGAAGGTTTCTGGAAATCGAGGAATGCCTTATCTTGAGGGGATTTTGGGCAAGCGTCTGCCCATTTTGATTCTTGATTCCGACTTTGAGGTTTGCCTTATCTTGAATTTGGGGTTGAGGGATTGAGAATCGCATCAACTTGGATTTTCCCGGGCGAATGTTCGCCCGAATTTTGGAATTTTCTAGAATTGAGGATTGCCTCAACTTGAGTTTTCTAGGCAAATACTTGCCCCAGTTTTGTTCTTGGTTTAGAATTTGAGGATGACCTCAAATTGAAATTTTTTGGGGGCAAGCTTTTGCCCTAGTTTGGACTCGATCCAGGATATGAGGATGTCCTCAAATTAAATTTTTATGGGCAAGCGTTTGCCCCAGCTTGAATTTGATTTAGAGAGATTAAGGATGGCCTCGACTTGAATTCTTCTAGGCAAGCGTGTGCCCCAATTTGGACTTGATTCATCATTCGAGGATGACCTCAAATTAAAAATCTTTTGTGGGAAAACGTTTGCCCCAGTTTGAATTTGATTGAGTTTGAGGATGACCTCAAATTGAATTTTGTTGGGCAAGTTTTTTCCCCAGTTTGGATTTGACTCAATTTTAATTATGATTGATTCAAGCAGTTTTACCCGGGTCTTAATTAGTTTTGAAGAAAAATGAGCTGTGCAATGCTTGAATAAGAAGATGTTTATTTGAATGAATGAATGAGGCTGCAGTGCTTGTGATGTTTGAATAAAGAAAGTTCTAATCTTATTGAATGCTTTTTGATGCTTGAAATAATCATTTCATGAAATGGATGCTATAGGAAGAATGTAAACCATGAGATGGTATAAAAAGCTGTTTTTCTTGATCTGATTTTTCGGCATGTCCTTTCTCGACAACCTTATAGTTGGTGTAGCAGGAACCAAAAAATTAGGACGAGCTAGATTGACTAAAGTTCGGTGTTTTGGTCAATCTCTTGGCTTCTTGATCAACTTTGGAACCTTCTTTTCCAGGATCTTTGAGACCCAACAATGGTCAGCAGTATTGAATAAGACACACTCCTTTTGTCTTGGTGGCGTCATGTCTGACAGGAGGATGAACTTTTGGGAAACAGTCATGTCGTGCTGCGATGGTCGAGGATTCGTCTGACTGGTCATGGCTTTTCAAAATTAATCCTTTTTATTTTTACATTTTTCACATCTCTTTTGGCATGTGCACTGTTGAAGTGTGCAAAGTGCTTGTGGATGGTCAATGAAAAGAAATAGAGAAGGTTTGCAAAGGATGTTTGAGGTTGTATGTTTTAGGTAGTGTACTTGAAAGGAAAGGATGATGAAAGGTGTGGGTTCGATCGCCCAAATGGCACCTTTTGATGAAAAATTCCAGTGCTGCTTTTTATAATCTTGATTGTCAAATTAGCCAAACTTGAGAAATGGCAAAATTTTTCCCCAGTTTTAGGAAGATATGAGGTGCAGAAACGTCATGTTGTCTTGGGATTCCTGGATTTACCTTAATTTTGCCTGGATTGTTTTTGAGTTTTTAACCCATCAGGTCTTTTGTATTGCCCTAACTTTTTCCTAGGTCGCCCTTACGGATTTTCAAACTAGCGGGCTCTTGATTTTGGTACCCTAACTTTTTGCCTAGGTCTCTTTTGAGGGTTGTCGACCTAGCAGACTTCTGCTTGATTGTGCCCTAACTTTTGCCTAGGTCGTCTTGAGGATTGCTGACCTAGCGGACCTTCTGCTTGATTGTGCCCTAACTTTTGCCTAGGTTGTCCTTACGGGTTTTCGACCTAGCAGGCCTTCTGCTTGATTGTGCCCTAACTTTTGCCTAGGCCACCCTTTGAGGATTTTTTTTTGACCTAGCAAGCCTTCTGCTTGATTGTGCCCTAACTTTTGCCTAGGTCGTTAGGATTATCGACCTAGCAGGCTTTTGTTTGATTCTAATTTTTCCTGAATTTTTGTTGGAAACTAGCAAGACCTTTTCTGATCATGGCTTTATCGATCATTATTTTGAACTTTAACCCTACTTTTGCCTGAATTATTTTTGGCTTTTAATCCAGCGGGCTTCTCTTCTTCTTGAATTTTATGCTTCGACCTTGATTTTGCCTGGATTATTTTTGACTTTAATCCAGCGGGTCTTCTCCCTTTTCTTGAATTTTGTGTAGTTGAATATTGATCTTGCCAGGATCATTTGGTTTCTAACTCAACGGATCTTATCTTGCATCCCTAAATTTTTCCTGGATTTAAACTTGATTCCAGCGGGATATTCTATTTGACAAGACACTTTGAATGGTGATCTAGAATCCCTGGTTGTTTATTCTACTTCCTCATTTGGTTTTTCTCTTTGAGCTTGATTAATCATACGTTCAAGAATATTTATTACAACAGTGACATTGTCACCAATTGGTATTTATTGTTTGGGTATAGGAATAAGAAGTGGGCTAAACGGATAAAAAAATAGAAAAGTTTCGAAGTAAAGCCAAAATGTAAAGCACGTGCTACAGAAACATGAAAAATGTAATTTTTGTATTATCCATTGATATTTATTTACAAAATATTGACTTTGAAAGGTACGACAATTTTTTGGATGAGTATCCTCTATCTCAATTTGTACAAAGAAACTCATTGTGCTGCTCTTATCTCTTTCAGCTAGTTGATGGGCTCTCGTGATTTGGCAACAGATTGTTTTGTGTTAGGAGCAAGCCTCCCGAAATCCAACCATTTCGCATCGATTAGGATTTGTACCTTTCGTTTCAATGCTAGGCAATCCTCTGTAGAATGGCCGATGAACCTTGCATGGTAATCGCATCTGGCGTTTGCATCATACCATTTAGGATATGGTGGCTCTTGAGGTTTCAGAGGATAAGGTGCAACCAGCGAGTTTTGGATCAGTTAAGGTAGCAGCTCGGTGTAGGAGATTGGAATAGGGTCAAATTGAACGAGTTTCTTCTCCTTTTTCTGGCTTTGGTTGGTATTTTGGCTCGTAGCTTGTGTTTGGGCCGTATATGGTGTTGGTGGTCGGACTTGTGTCGGGTAATTGTAAGTAGGAGGGTATGGTGTTTGGTATGTAGCTGCAATGTAAGGATATGGTGTGTAAGGTGTGTATGGTGTATATGGTGGTGGTCGAAAGCCAGATGGACTATATTGTGCCATTTGAGGAATGTATTGGCCTTGATTGGAAGCCACATTACAGGTCTCTCCTGTCTTTTTCTTCCTAGACCCATCGGAAGTATTGGTTGTCCCCGTGGATTTGTGCGCGATCTTTCCTCGGTGCATGCCACCTTTGATCCTTTCTCCAATGATAACGACATCGGAAAAGCTAGAAGTCACACTGCTGATCATCTTGTCATAGAAAGGATCTTGGAGTGTGTCCACGAACATGCTGACCAATTCCCTTTCGAATAAGGGAGGTTGTACTTGAGTGGCCAACTCTCGCCAGCGTTGGGCGTACTGCTTGAAGGAATCTCACCTTTTTTTGCCATGTTCTGGAGTTGGGTTCGATCAGAGGCCATCTCTATGTTGTACTGATACTGCTTCGTGAAAGCCTCAACAAGGTCTCTCCATGAACGGATGCGTGTCCGCTCCAGTTGAGTGTACCAGTTTGCAGCTGCCTCTGTTAAGCTGTCTTGAAAGAAATGGATGAGCAGCTTCTCATCGTAAGTACATGCAGACATCTTCCTATAGTACATAGTCAGGTGTTTCTTTGGACAACTGGTTCCTTGATATTTTTCAAATTCAAGGACCTTGAATTTGGGAGGAATGACCACGTCGGGTACTAAGCACAAATTAGCTGCGTTTGTGGCTTCGTAAGCACTCCCCTTGATTGCCTTGATCCTTTCCTATAGACCTTTCCACTTTTCTGTATCCTCAATTGAAGGATGGCTTGGGTATTCCTCAGGCACGTGGTGGGGATGAGAAGATGGTATGTATATAGAGTGCGGCCCTTGGATGAACATAGGATGAATTCCCCCAACGGCTGTTTGGTAAGCTTGTGAAGTGGTGTTTGGAGGTAGGTTATGTGTTTGAGTTTGTGTTTGGGCTTGTGTTTGGTTGTATGAGGGTGCATGCCCATGAGGAAACCCATAATGAACCCTTTCAGTTTGCGGAGGTATGGTTAATGGTGGAGTGAAACCAGGAGGGTATGATGAATCATCTAGCTCTCCCGGAAGGGATTCCTTTGCCTCCTTTTGTTTTGATGATTGGATGGCCTTCATCATCTTGGCCATCTGCTCCTTTAGAGTCTTGACCTCATTTCTCAGTTCCTCATTTTGTCTCTCCAGCTCATCCATGATTCCTGATTGTGCTCGAGTTCTATAAGGATGTCGAGGAAGCTGTCTTTCTCTAATTTTTCTGTTAAAGTTAAAAATTGATTTTTTGAGAAATAATGTGAATGCAAACAATCACGAATGATAAAATGAGTATAATGCAATGTGGAATGATTTTGTTGAAGTCTTTTTTCCGATGATAAATTTATTTAATGCATGAATGCATGAATGTTATGCACAAATAAATCTTGGAAATCATTGAAATTTGACTATCTTGAAAATAACTGAAGGTTGCTTCATTTGGTTTTTAGCAATTTTATAATTTTTATGAATTTTGGTGTTTTTTGGAAAAACCTTTAGTTTTGCTTGAAAATCTTTTTATTAAAATCTTTCTAGAAAGCGTTCTTTAGGTTTTCGAGATTTCGTTTTCTCTTCTTTGAATCTTTTCATATTTTAAGTATTTTCGAAAATTATTTCTAAAACGTCCTTTTATGTTTTCTTTGGAATCTTTTCAAAATATTTTTAAAATATTTTTTCTAATTTTTCTGGAAATTTTCTCCTTCTATTTTGGTTTTCTTGATTTGATTTTTGTATCTCCCCAATTTTAGCTTTCAACTCCCTTTTGCCATTTCGGATGACTTGGTTCAAATAAGTGTCTGCGAGCAATAAACCTTGTATCTCGAAAGGGGTGTGTGTGCCCTCTTTACTTCTTATGCGGGTTACCTGTCCTAAGGATCTATGGCCTTTTATATAAACCTCTCAAAGGTGGTTTGTAATCCTGGGGTGTAGAGGTCACTAGAGCCAAGTTTCAGTCTGCAATGCTTGCCACAACAGCAGAAAAAGCTACCAGTTGTAGGGTATTACAAATAGGACGCACTTTAGCCGGGATTTTCGTGATAGTCAAATAGGACGTAAGCCCTAAAGTGACACCACTAGATCCCTCTAGTCCTAGGTTGCACTCAGACCCGGGTATAGGGCCTCACTCATGATGAATGCACATGCAATGTATAAGGGCACACAATTTTGGAATACCTGCAATTGGGGAAATTGTACAGATATATAGCAATTTATTGTTTGTTTATCCTAGGGTTGTACGAAGAATAAACAAACATATAGCATATAGATAAACAAACAAACAAAGTCGTGCCAATAAACAATAAAAAGGTCGTGCAAATAAACAGGGGAGGGATCAATACAACACACTCAATTTGAAACGGGCTTGACTCTCTAATAGTCTCCAGTGAAGTCGCCATCTGTCGCAACCGTAATTCCGACGAGACGACGAACTCGCTAAAATTTAAAAAAATGAATTAATTTTGATGTGGTGTGGAGCTGCCACCAAATTTTTATTTAAGGGAAAAAGATTTGGAAAAAACCTGACTCGAGAATGAGATTCGAAGTTCGGGAGCCGGTTACGAATGGGG
Organism: Canavalia gladiata; assembly: GCA_037954105.1. Lineage (NCBI taxonomy): Eukaryota > Viridiplantae > Streptophyta > Magnoliopsida > Fabales > Fabaceae > Canavalia > Canavalia gladiata. The sequence goes on along the minus strand of CM075664.1, from coordinate 36,992,569 downwards.
AAGGTGTTAGGCACCCCACTCGCCTGTTCCGAAGAACAGTACCCTTAAACTGAGTGTGTGATTATTTGAAAATTGTTTGATCCCTTTAATTAGTGTGAAAATAGATACTTGATAAGGGTTAGCCTGACAGGACTCGATCCTGCTCCTACATATTCTCCGGTGCAATGGGAAATTCAAGGCTTACGTAGTTTTGGTTTGTTTGAAGGCTTGACCTTCAGAAAAAACTTGAAAAGGGGTGTTTGAAAACAGTGTTTGGTGCTCGAAAGCTTGACCTTCGGAACTGTTTGAAAAGGAATATTTGAAAGTGGCTAGAGTATTTTGAAAATATTTTAAGGAGAATCCTTAGTCCACATATGCACAGGATCCAAGACAACTACGGCTGCACTGGGATCCATACGAATTCCTAAACCCCGAACAGTAGAAAAAGCTACCAGTTCGTGCTTAGGTTTCGTCGCGTGAGACTTAGATATTCAAAAATAAATTTTAAAAAAAGAAGTTTTTGTTGAAACTTTACAAAAGATCCTCAGTCCACATATGCACAGGGTCCAAGACAACTACGACTGCACTAGGGACCCATATGAATTCCTAGGAAGCGAACAAAAGAAAAAGCTACCAGTTCGTCCCTAGGATCCATTGCGTGAGACCTAGAACCAAAATATTTTGAAAAGAATTTAATTTGAATGAATTTGATTTGAACTTGCTTGAAATAACTTGTTTTGAACTTTTGGGATTTTAGCTTGAATGGAAGAATTTTGACTTGATTTAAAAAGGAATTTGATTTTATGTAAAAGAAAGAATTTGGATTTGTTTTGAGAATTTGAGGAAAGAATTAATTAGAATTATAGGAAAATTCTTTTGGGGTTGGTTTTGAATTATGGAAATTTTAAAGGTTAATTTTCAAATTTGGGGAATTTTGGGGGTTAATGGTAATTATGAAATTTTTTGGGTCTAAATTGTAATTTTGGGTTTTGGGTATATTTGGAATTAATAGAAAGGTTAGGGGATAATTGGTAATTTTGGGTTTTGGGGCATATTTGGAATTAATGGAAAGGTTAGGGGTTAATTGGTAATTTTGGGTTTTGGCATGTTGGGAATTATTGGAAAAGGTTAGGGGGTAATTTGGTAATTGTACTGGCAGGGGCATGTTGGGAATTATTGGAAAAGGTTAGGGGTAATTTGGTAATTGTACTGGCATGAGCATGTTGGGAATTATTGGAAAAGGTTAGGGGTAATTTGGTAGTTGTACTGGTAGGGGCATGTTTGTCATTTAGGAAATTGGTGGGGACAAATTTGTCATTTAGGAAATTGGTGGGGATAGATTTATCATTTCCATGGGAAAGCTAAAGTTGATTCTTCTATTTCTTGAGACTTTTATCAGCACCTGAGGCAATGTGCAACTTAAAATATTTAGCAAGCATAGGGCAAGCCAATATATTAATTCCATGCGGTGGGTTTGTCTCCTTTTGGCCACTTTCTCTATCTTTCGAGAATGATCTTGACTCGGCCCATGCATTGACGTGACCACAGGACAACCTTCTGCACCAGCCATGACTTCGCCATGCATCCATGGAGAAAAAAAACATGGACGTATGCCACCGCATGTCTCGCGAAGAGCGAACTTAATATCCTCCCCTTTTTTAGGTAAGCTTTGTGACGCTCATAGAACAGTGTGCTAACCTATGGTGTAATTTGGGTGGCAGCCCCGAACTAGTCATGGAGAGATTTTCGTCAACCACCATTGCTCAGTGTTTCTTGACAATATCCAATCCAAATTCAGAACTTTCCTTACTCTTGATTCGCCTTACATACTGACATTGAGTCTATCTATGACCTATCTATTTCTTTATTTCTTAACTACCCAAGAATTAAATGTGTTGGTCATGCTTTTTTGAGCTTAATTATTTATGCCTAGGAAGAAAGAACATGATCGCATTGGCAGAACACCAATATCCAACAAGCATGCCTTCACTTACTAGATAAATCAAGAACGAATATTAATCGGGTGATCAAGATTAAGCCGGGAAAGCTAACCTTTACGAGAGCGTAAGTGAAACCTGATCCGAATTTGGCTCAAACGAAGAACGAGAGAACTTCGGGAAGTGGTTCAACTTGGTTCTTGTCACTGGAGGTCCGAATGTCTGACCAGATCTCCAAGATTCCTCGATTCACTCCCTTCGTGACGGCTCTGGAATAAGTTCTCCAGCAAGTTCTGATAAGCCTCCCCTTTGTAGAAATTTTTTTTTTCTATTTGTACTGAAGACCTCTTTTTATACTCTGTTTTCTTGTTTTCATACCCCTCTTTCCCCTTTTTCTCTTACACTGCTTTTTTGTTTTTTTTTTAATTTCTGATTTTAAGATTTTTGATTTTTTGATTTTGTTTTCTTTACTTATTATTATTTTTATTTTTCACTATTTTTTAATTTTTGGATCTTACAATTTTCCTTTAATTTGTTTAATTTTATTTATTTTTCAGTTCTTTTTTCTTTATGATTTTTAACTTTTCCAGAATTTTATTCATTTTTTATTTTTCAGTTTTTTCTTTATTTTTTATTTTTCTTTTCCAGAATTTTATTTATTTTTGTTTTCAAGTTTTTCTCAGATTTTATTTTCGATTTTTCTTTATTTCTGATTTTATTTTGATTTTTTGTTTTTACCTAATTGATTTTTGTTTTTTGTATTTTCTAATTTTTGTTTAATTTTCAGATTTTTTATTATTTTTTCAGAATTTTATATTTTTAATCTTTGGATTTTACCATTTTCTTTTAATTTGTTTTTGTTTTTCCAAAAAATATTTTTCTGTTTTTTCTTTTTTGTTTGTTAAATTTTCTTTTAGATTTATTTATTATATGTATATTATTATTATTGTCTGTTTCTCTGTTTTCTGTTTTTTCTATTTATTTATTTAAATTAGTATTAGCTTCTTCATAAATTTAAAAATGGGAGCCTCGAACATAAATGAGTGTTTACAAATATAATAATTAATGAAGGTCATCAACAAAAATTTATATAAGAATAATAAGAAATATCCTTATTATTTAAAGATATTCATAGACCAAATGATATCATACTTTCAAATTAATATGCTCTCTAATTTATTTCTTCAGTTTATTTCAAGTAGAGCATAGAAGCAAGACACCATTCTAAGTAGGATAATGATTAGTTGTCAATAAGACCTTCATAATTTGGTTAAGAATTAGTCAAAATAAAAGATTTAAATAAAATTCACTTGCAAAATTTAACTTACAAACAAAAATATGATGACAAGTAACATTGTTTTTCCGCTTATAGCTTATTTTCAATGTATGTTTGTGTCTCGACAGACTTATTCCCTGTTTTTTGGATATGGAGAGGGTCAATAAATGCATGGATGTGATTCACCCCTCTTTGGATGCATAGACGATGGATATACTTAAGTAAATTGAATAAAGGTGATTTTGATACTTAATTAAAGTGATATAGGTTTATAAATATACTTATATCATCCATAGTTGAATGATCAAGATGAACCATAGCCCATTACCCATTACTAGAGATGAAAATTAACAAGGCTATCTGACAGTGACCTACGACTTGTTTAAAGTTTAGTTTGTTTCGACTTATTTAATAAATAGACAAACTCAAACTTGTTAAAAAAAATCTTTTTACATAAACAAATCAAGTCTAAACTTATTAAAAACCTCGTTTAGTCTATTCAAGGGCCTATTTATCTTTATATATATATATATATTATATTTATATTTATTATATTTATTTTAATAAATTATATTAATATATTTACATAATTTATTAAAAATTAAAATATTTCATTTTTAATTTCAAACAAAAGAAACTCTATATTTATAAAATTTTCCAATATTTATTATAAGAGTTAGGTACATTACTTTAATTTTAAAATAAGTATTTTATATTTTATTTTAATTTTTATATACATCTAAATTTGTATATCCGTGTACGTTACATGCGTTCGTTATATTTTTTTATATGTTATTGTATTTTTACATAGTTAATGTTCAGTATACATGCTCTAAAATTATATATTATAAACCTTTTATTTTCTTGACTTTAAGGCTTAGGCTTTTTTAATCAATTATTTGTATAGACTTTAAGTCTATTTATTGGTCCTTTTTGCATTGTAAGCTTTTAAACAGACTTGTAGACTTCAAAACATGTTAGACATTGACAACAAAAAAAGCTTATGACAGGTAACAGACCTAGACTCAGATCTCAAAATTTTTAAATAGGTCAGATATTGAACACTCAAAGGTTAGATCAGCTCGACCTTTTTCCATCCTTACCCATTATGAGCTCCAAAATATCCTTCTTAGTAGTATAGAAGAGGATTGAAATGGGTTTTCCTATGACATCTTGTTCCATGATTAGTTGCAAAGGATGGTTTCCATGCTAAAGGTAATTTTCACACAAACATGCGAGCAGATCAAGTTTAGGTTCTTTCGATTTGGATGAACCATCCTTTTTAGCATCAATTTCAAGTTCCTAAACAATATTCAAGAAATATTAGTAACCATCATATTAAATCAAGTGTTAACATAAGTAAATCTTTATGAAAAACTAATACCTTAACTTTAATCTACTGCACAGGTATTTTGGGCCATAGAATGAGGTGATTTGAAAGTTTATTCCACTGTTTGAACCTCCTCAGTAGGCATAGGAACATGAGAATTTACCTCTTTAACTTGTTTAACCATAATCCTCACTTTATCATCATCAATTTGGTTGTGGTGTATCATTGAACCTAAATTGTATACTTTCTCAATGGCCACTACACGAAGATGATTCTCTACATAAAACTCACGATCATTTGGGATTTGTAGAAGTTGGTCTTCCTGTGGGTTTGAATCTTTCCCTACTTTACTTTCCTTTGTACTAACACCTTTAGGAGAAGGATTTAGTTGGACTTGTATATTTGTCTCAAAGTTTCAAAGATGTCAACTCCTGTCTAAACTCCTCTCTAAGTTTTTGTCTACTTTGCTCTCGAGTTTTTCGACAAACTCCTTATTAATCTCCTGTCTCATATCTTCTTTGATGGCCTCCAACTCCTCTCTAAACATTATTCTTTCCTTGTAGCCTTGTCTTATATCCATATGAAACAAGTCTAATAAAAAATAAACACCATCCTTTGTCTTGCCTTATATGTTAAGAGAATTCTGGTAACATTGTCAAATATATTTTTTACGCATGCATGACATTGATACAATGTTTTACATCCAGTTTGCACCAATATGAAACATCAAAGAAGATTGATTTATTCTTCCATATATTTCTCACAATAGGCTTCTTTTTTGACTTTTCAAAAACAACTTGGATGTCTTTTACTCATTCATAAACTTCCTCTCTTGTTAACACCTTTGAAACGAATTCATTCTCTAGTGCTCTTAAAAGCTTTCCTTAATCTATGATACAAGTGATTACGTCTAAGAAATATTTGACTACCAAGGTAAACTATTTTTCTTTTGATGACGCAATTGATAATAACTTATGTCTTCTTCACGAATAGGACATGCTTTATTACCTTAACACTATATTTGCACAAATTTTCATATATTGGAAAGTTTATTAATAATACAAAATATCATGGCATATATCTTAAAATATTCATTACCATATTCGTCAAACACATCTCATCCTTCTACCCATAATATTCTTAGGTCTTCACTCTTAAAATATGCATTACAATTTTCATCTAAGTCTTTTTGCATCATTTTCATTAGCAAACAACTGTTTAAATCTTAAAATTATTAGAAGATATCATAACATTTTTGTTGGAGGCCTCTTTGCACTTTCATTAGAACTAGAATCACCATCATTTACTTTATAGTGTGAGGCATAACATACAAAATACTAATGCAATCTTTCAAACTTTTCTTTATAATAAGAAATCATTTGATAGATATGTATTTTCTTATACTCCATACCCATCGAGCATAGTACATCTTTCAGGTCATAATTACACTTCAATAATGTATTTCCTTTCGATATCATATCTTTCAACTTAAGCAATTCAATGAAATTTTTATCATTCTATCCATTTCTTACCTTCAGACTAAATAACCTTAACATAGTTGATAGTCTTGTAAAATTAGTATAACTTAGATACAATAACCTATCTGCATCACTGTACAAGTTTTCATACATAATTACTCATAAAAAAGGCTCATGTCTCACTTCTTGAATCATGTCCTCTACTTTATCTTTTATATCTACATCAACCTCTATATTTTAGGACTAACTTGGCATGTCTAACAATTCATCATACAAAATTCATCTTGTATAAATCTTGCGAAACACATCATAAAGAACATGCTTCCTAATTTTGTTAGTTCTCAATCATTTTCCATTCAAATAATTAATATAATGATAGTAAACTTTTCCATACTATTAAGAATATTTCATTGTGAAAATTCCAAACAATCATCCACCTGATTCCCATACCCATAAATTGTGTGCATTTCATTTATCGATATATGATCCATACTATACAAGATTCATAAGTTAAGGATGTTAGAGCTATCCACTAACTAGGGATGGAAATAGGTCAAGTTGAGATAGACTTTGAGTGTTCAAGTTTTGTTTGTTTAAAAATTTTGAGATTTAACCCTGTACCTATTATCTGTCATAAGATCTTTTTTTTGGTCAAGGTTTGGTCTGTTTTAAAGTTTACCAAGCTTACAAGTCTGTTTAAAAGTTTAAAATACAAAAAGGCCAATAAATAAACTTAAAATCTATAAATGATTGATAAAAAAGGTTTTCAATCTTTAAACCTACAAATTGTCTAGGATTCTATTTTGAGGACAAGGGGAAAATATTTAGGATTTTTTTTTGTTTGAAATTAAAAATTAAAAATTTTGATTTTAAAAATTAATAATTTTGATTTTAAAAATTATATTTTAAAAATCATGGCCTCTGAATAGGCTAAAAAAGTTTTTTTATATGTCTAAACCTTATTTGTTTATCTAAAAACACTTTTTAACTAGTTTGAACCTATTTATTAATTAAACACATTGAGTCAAGTTGGGCTTTAAATAGTCATATCCTAGGATCTTATCAAACGGTCTGACTCATTTCTATTCCTACTACTAACTTCATCAAACATATCACAACCCAATATCCTTTGTACCAGTACGGCTTTATCCCATTTGGAGATGAATTTTTCCAAGCATAGGTTAAACGTTTCTTCTCAAATATTGAATATTATACTTGATGAAATTTGGAAGCATTTTATATTAGTCTCCAAGTACGCAACTTGGTTATGGTATCATTACTCTACAATCTAGCATGCATTAAAAAACAAAGCGAAATGTACTGAATTGAAATTTTATCAAGTATAATATAAAGGACTTGAGTATAAACTTTTAACTAGTAAATGAAATACTTTATTCTCAAATTTTCCAACCTAGACAATTCAAGATGAATATAACCAATACTTCATTCATTAAGTAGTTTACCCATTATATTCAATCTCAAACACAAAACTAATGTTGCACTCATTGATACTAAGATTATCCAATTTTACCCTCAAATGACTAAGTTACAAATTTGTGATATCAAGCATATTATGATCGTAAATCAATTATGGATAGAAAGTAAAGGATTACATAGGCATCATAAGAACAAACACAAGCAATTGATTGGGTAAAAAACCTAGGTTCATAGACTAGTGTAAGAGACAAGATAATTTGTTTTTTAAGCAACATAGATATAATTTGAGTCATGAAAAGTACATTATAAGGGACAATAGATCCCAATGATTACATTAAAATGGTCTTCTTGATGGAGCCTTATATCAAGGTACTTGTTGCATAAATAACAACAATTGACTAACCAAATTTCAATGGTTCCCATTGTCACATTAAAATGGTCACTTAGTCATTGTAAAATTCCAATGCAACATTTTTCCCTCATGAACTTTACATTTTAAGTTATCTTAGTCTCATAATCAATTTGCTCAAAATTACGAATTTTTTTTATCCAGTTCAATTTAAATATCACTACCTCATTATCCATTATCTTCTCATATCAAAAGACTAAGATATATAATATCTTCCATGGCTCATTACTTGGTTAATTAAGTCTAAGCACATACAATATGTATAGAGAGATCCATATTACACCATATTATTAAATTAAACCAAATACCTTCTTCCATCATTAACTAGACAAGATGAATAATTATCAATACATCATACAATTATTCAACAGTCCATTAAGCATATATATAATTAAACAAGTGTTCAATATATACATCATACAAAACCACTTAAGCACCAACCAACAAAATACCTCAAATGGAAAATATATATGAACCATAAAAATATTAACCAAATAAATACCTTAAAATTGAACGAATTTGAGACCAATGATAATTGAAAACATTACTCTGAAGGTATACAAACCAATGGTGAACCAAGATACAGGAAAACCATACAAACACTAAACCAGTACACAAAAAAATTAAGAATCATGACAATGGTGAACTCAAGAGCTACAAATATGAACACAATGGTAAACCTTACCTTTGTTCATGATTTGGAGCAACAACGTAACAATGATGAAGGATACTTTTCTTGAAACATGAAGATAGTAATGCCACAAGATTTAGGAAACAAAAACAAATGTAGAACCTCATTGAAACACAATGTTCACCTAGGATAATGGAGGGAGAAGGAAGAACAATAACAGCAGAAGAGAAGAAAGATGACGCAAGAAGCAAAATGGTTCGAGGAAGACAAAACCCTAATTATAAAATAAGATACTCTACATTGGTTGTCCAAATAACCAATCTAAAAAAAATACTTTTTACATCAGTTATAGAATATAACCGAAGTAAAATATTCACTTTCTATATCGGTTGAAAAAAAAACTAGATTTTTTTCCAAATTAGTTGTTTGGAGATTTAATATAGAATGTACTAATTTTATTTACAAAAATATCATCATATTTTTCTACATCGGTTTTAGAAATAACTAATGTAAAATCCTATTATAAAATCGTACTTTTCCCTAGTGATTTCTAAATATTTTAAGCTTCATTATTTAACAAGTTAAGCATTTTTATTTTTAGGCCTTTTATCCTTATAAGCTAAAGTAAGAGTATATAAAGGTATATCATATCCTTTAATTAGTACATTGCAAAACAATACCTCATCATATAAACCTTTTCTAGTCTTAGCTTCAGTTTTTTTCTCAACTGCAAGTTGTGTCTACCATAAGATATAGGTGAGATGCTTTAGAAGCTTCATATTCACTTTATGAATTACTGCTATCAAGGTATTTTCCTGTTATCAATGGATCATTTTTATTATTCTTTGAATATTTTATTTTATCCTTTTTCAAGTTAGGATATTTTAATTTGAAATGTTCAATTTTTTTTTTTGTAATAGAAGGATTATTTGTTATACTTACCTTTATTGAACTTCCTTGATGACTTGTACTTCTTTCCATTTATCTGATCAAGCATTTGATTCGTATTATGGTGAAGGGGACCTCATCATCAAAATCTTCTAATTATTCTCCAAACCCTTTACTTATTATTAAGGCATGTTCCACCTTTACAGATTTTGAGCTTTAAGCTTTCTCAACAACTTTAGCATTTATGGGCTTTTCTCCATCATCTTTTAGATTCAATCCAAGATTATTTTTCTTTAGGTTTATTTGATTTATATAAAGATAATATATTCTCAAGAGACTAGTAAATCTTCTAGATTTATAGAGCTAAGATCTTTAGTTTCTTGGATAACAGTGATCATGGATTCCCACTCATGACATTCTTATCAAACATCTTATAGGCAATATGAGATATACCTCTTTTGAGTCCTTTGTCTCCACACCATATCCTTTACCTAGAGATGAACCCTTTCACTTCCCGATGTGCAACCTCTATAACACCTTTAACTTTATTAATAAGCTTCCAACTATTTTTAACTTTGTCGTTAACGTTATTCATCCTTTAAATGATGATAAATAGAAATTTTTAGGAATTAAGAAAGGTGGAATTGGGTGTTTCTCCTTTATACATATATCATTAGGATATTTTTATAAATTTTTATATAATGTTAGATCCTAGAATAAAAAAATTATGAAATTTTTAAAAATAAATAGAGGTAAAATTTGAAGTTTATCCTTCTAAAAAATTCAATTGGCAAAATATTTAAGATTTTTCCTTGAAGTTTTTTTTTTGGTAGAAAATGGCATTTCAAAAAGTGTTTGTTCGACCTCAGAATGACTAAAAAGGGTTATGGAAATTTTGTAGTAAAAATTTTAGAAAAATTATTTTAAAAATAGTTATAAATTATTTTATATTAATCAACATAATTTTTATAGATTTTTATCCTATTTTCAAAAAAATTTCATAAATAGGGGAATATTCAAGCGAAAAACGCATGTAAATTTTGTTTTCTCTTCCAAAACTCTCTCCAAATGAATTTTGGTGGTTGTGACCAATCTAAATTCATCCTTTGACATTACTTTAGTGAACCAAGATTTAAATTTTCCTAACGCACGAATAAAATTGAATCGAATTTAACATCATTTAAACATAATATTAAAATGATGATATACTTCCTTAAGAAACTTCCTTCTTTTATATAAGTTAAAGGAGACCATCTTCTTATTCCCTTCCAACAATAGAATGTCTAGGGCTTTAATCCCACCATTTCCAACTTTTCAAGTTCAAAAACTCCTCCAAACTTCATTGCTTTTACAATCTTAGGTCTGGTTCTACTTACTCTATGAATTAAAGTATGGTTTTCCTCCATTTTTCTCTCTCTATTTTGGCATTAATGGTGGCTCTAGTACTATAATATGAACATTACTCGAGAATAAAATTTGAGAATTTCATTAGATTTTTACTTTCCTTTTGATTCCTTACTGATGCATCTTTATTTCCCTATGTCTTAAACTATCAAGAGAGCACTTGTGGAAGAGAAGAATTTGGATTTTATCCTATCCAATCTCCTAGGGAAGCTATGGATCTTGTAATAGGTAAGGGATAGGAGAGCTTGATTCATGTAATGTGGAATCCAAGAGGTGTAAATAAGCTCCTCTAGCACAAAATATGAAAATATGATGTGAACTATGGTTAAGCCTAAGGCTTGGACCCTTGGAGGTGGCATTTGGCCACTTTGAAGAATCAAATAATATTGTTACTTTGAATTATGAAATTTGATTATTATGTGGTACTTGAAATAATTGAGCATTATTAGAATAATTAGCATGATGCATGCTTGGTCGTATAACACTTAGTTGGACCATAGACTTTAAGATAGAAGATTATGAATTGGATTGGGAATATGCGATTTTGTGACTTATGTTGTGATAGAATTCGTATGTGACTATCCCTTGATTATTGTGTTTGATGAAATTTGCATGTTACTCCCTGTCTTGATGTTTTGATCTGGAATGAAAATGTGTATGAGTGGTTTGTGTGTTAATGAAACATGTATGCACTTTACTAACATGGTGTTATAGTATAGTATGAATAACTATGAATATGTTATTTATGTGGGGATAAAAACCATATGTGATTTATCCTTTAAGAACCAAATGTAATTATGGAGAAGAATCTTAAAAAGGAACCAAACCTCAAATCTTAAACTTTTTTTTTCTAGATTCAACTACCTTCCCAAAGAAATATCAAGATTTTTACCTTCTATATTTCATACATTATACCTTTGATAGAAATTGAAATGAGTTTGAAATGACTTGAATTAATGGAAAAATATTTCTCTTCTATTAAATTCTTTTTCCATCCAATATGGTCAAAGTTATGCTTGTAAAGCAAATTTTTACAGATATATTCTTTTTCCTTGTAAATTAAGTTGGATAATTCTCAAAGAAAACTTCTAGTGCATGGCCCTTTATCCCTTTACCTTATATTTTTTTCTTTTCCTGATGTATGATTATATTCATTACAAATGAACCTTCATTTTTCAAATTTCTAGACTTGGCCCTAAGAGAAATGTAAAAATCAAAGGATGAATATGACATAAAAGAGAACATAATAGAGAATACTTTATGACTCCTTGAAGAGACGTCTTAATTGATTTATGAAAAGATGAAATGGGATTTTTAAATGTGTAAGAGTCTGGATACAAAAATGATTTTATTGGAGGATGTACAAGAAAGCCATGTGTATATGAAACCTCATAGAGATAAGTGTTTAGATATAGACAAAGGTCTATCCAAACTTTTATAGAAATTATTAAAAAAAATGAGAAATTATTGATTGTGATTGAGGAATATTGTACATGAATGAATGTATGCAATAACATAACATGATTGTGGAGTCATTTAATATGGACATGCATTACATATATATTATGAGTAAAATGATCTAGGAAGTAACAAGGGAAATGTCAAGAATTTGTATGGAGTGACTTTGAGAGCTTTGGGGAATAGTGGTTGAGTGTAATGGCCTATAAGAGTCTTAGGATAACTTCCTAGTGTTGAGACTCTCACAACCAAAACTTGATTATCTAGACTTGTTCCAAGAATTATCAAGGTTAGGAATCCAAAATTTTATTTATTTGTCAAATAGATATGAACTATGGACATATGAAAGAGGTCAAATTGATTCAACAATTTGTACTAAGAGAATGTGAGAAATTTGGGCCCGCATGCATGACATCAAGTTAATGATAGATCAAAAATCTAGTGTGACTCAACTTGTGTAGAATGCATTAAGTCGTCCAAAGCCAAAGGATCCATTATCATGCATTCATGCATACAATATAGAGTATTGCATTGTTATTATACTTACTGTGTGATTGGAGTAATTCTAATCTTTGTGTATGATTATGTGATAGTTTATTTTGTAAGAATTTACTATAAAACTATTTGTATGTCCATATTTTCTAACTTTACATGTATTCTATTATACATTCATGAATTGTTGTATTTTCATTTCCTTTTGTTTTTTTATTGATTATATATTTCTCTTAACAGTAAATCAATAATATGACTTGACCTCCTTCCACCTTAGTATGAATCTATAGTTTGATGCAGTTTCATGCCAAAAGATATTGGTAAGTGGTAAGTGGAATTGAGGGTCATAAGGGTCAAGTTCACTAGACAGTTGCATTTGGATTTTCTTGGAATGGACCTAAATCGTGAGTGCCCACCATTTCTATTACTACATCTTCTCTCCCATTTTTGAGGAGTATATTCCTTAAGTGTGAATGATCTTTATAACTGTTTTGTGTAGTAACTTCATCTTAAATATTGTATATGCTAGGTTTGACGGTTCCTTAATTTATTGGAATAACTTGATTAATTGTAGTTATTTTTAAAATATAATTAATAAGATAATAATGATATTATGAGTGATTTATATATAAATTTATTAATATTTTTTTACAATAACTTTTTTATTTAAGAAATGAATTGATCCTGTTATGCCTACAATTATGAATCATACAAGTGATGTAGGCTAAATTTTTATATACATAGATTTTATAAAAAAATTACCATACTCAATTTCACTTGGGGAAAGCAAATTCTTCCTTAATTACGATTAATAGTAGTAATAATTTTGCTAGTAGGAAGAGATGTCACAACCTCTGGATCCTTTTCCCTTTTCACCTTAACTTTCCTTAAAGGAATTTATTTGGGTACCTTCTCTACTCTTGCTTCCATCTCTCACATTTAAAGGATCTCCTAATTGCTCAACGTCTTTCATGATGGTGATTAGTTTTGATCCATCAACGGTATCAGTATCCCCAATATGATTGTTCTTTATAGCCTGAGAGCTAATCCATGAGCAAGAGGGGGTTACTGCTCACCGCTTTCGATGCCATGTGGAAGCACACAAGGAAGATGGTGAGAGCGAGCAAGGAGTTGCTCTCCACGTTCTCCATTTGGGTTTGTCTTAGGGTGGATGATAATGTTGACGGTGGAAGCATTTATGATTCTAAATGTATTTTGAAGAAATAACCTTTTGTTGGCTGTATCTACTATAGAGGCCATGGCTAGAGCCTTGCATGTTCTTTAGCCCAACGACAATACCAAAATTAGTGTTCCGCCTAACTTGATGCGTCGTATGCTTCTCCGCAGTACCCACGACGCACCGAAGCACAAGCTTATTTTCAATTTTTAATTTTCTCAGACCAAATTAAACCACCATTTCTTACCATGCCCGGAGAGCTAGCTAAAGTAAATACAATGAACTTGGTTTCTCATCTTTTCTTCCATTTTTTATTTTCATCATTAAAATTCATTCCTCCCCAATTTTATTGACAAGAATTTGTGTATACAATTTCTTTAAGTTATGTGGCCAGCATTAGTGGCTAATAAAATACTCAACAAGTGATTGGAAAGCAGCAATTTCGTAACAGATTATCCTTGTAATACAAAATTACCCTAATTGGATGATGATCAACCATATCTGAACTCTTAGACTTTTTAAAACGACATATAAATAATTTTTTAATGATAAATAAAAGAAAATATAGATTCTACATAAAAACATTTAATAGTAATTTAAAAACACTTATTACTAGAACTTAACTTAACTAAGTAATAGTTACATGGATCTTCTGATCAAGTATCAATTAAGGAATTTTATGAAATATTTTTTATATTTTAATATAATTAATAATTTTTATTAAATATTTCTACTTTTATTGTCTCAATTAATGTCCTGAAAACATTTAATTTGTTAATATTTTTTTCATTATATATGTAAGAATCGTACAAGTTGAATTATTTAAATTTGATCCTTGCATATCCCTTGTGAGTTGGAAGGGACGACACTTGAATTAGGGTGATCATTAATATATTATATCCAGGGTTTGTTTGAGCATGAGCGCTTATGCTTGGCATAAACGAATGTGTGTGTGAACTTGATTAGATTTAACAAGTTTTCTATATTTTTTAAGGTGATAATCCTTGTTTTGAGCTTTAGATTATCCTTTTGTATAAGTATTTTTCTCAGAAGTTCAACTTTCTAAAATAAAAAAAGCACTCCAATTATTAATTTTAAATAACTTAGCACTTACATTATCCATTGTGCGACAAATTAATATTATTTCTATTTGAGTATAGTCGTTTCCAGTGGGACGAGGATTGAGGAGGCGCGCGGAGACCCATACTAGCTAATTGACTATAGTAGTGAAAGAAATGCAAGTGGCTCCATAATTTAGGTCAAATCACGTGAAGAAAGTGCACCTTTATGTATTTCATTATAGAGCATGAAGATCCATGATTGGTTAGTTGGCGTAGTGGATAATATTTAATTTAGTTTAATTTAATCAGAATCTCACCATTCCATGGTTGATTACCAGAACCGACTTATCTGGTCCCATTCGTATCTGTGAAGGGCAAATTTGTCAATTAAAAGTAAACCAGGTGCTAAAACTCGCCGAGTGCTCGTTACCCCAAGTACGATGAAGGAAAAGGGGCACGTGTCACTCTTTTATGTGGAGAATGGGTAGTGAAGTTTCATAACGAACGGAACTTCTCTTTTTCGGCTTTTTAAGGTTTCCAAATCAGGAATCCGTGATCCTGTCAAAACACCCTATATTACGAATTTCATGTCCTGTGTCCGTGACTCTGACACTATTGTCTTCGTACTTTTAGCACCGAGAAACATGTTGCCTTGCAAAGATAATTGTCACCGTTATTTTTAGACTTTATTTTTTTTTAAAATTAAAAGGTTTAATTATATATTTAATTTTTAAGTTCAATTTATGTGTAACTTTAACTTTAAATTTTTTAAGTAGTTTTAAAATTTTAATTTTTTTCTTAATTCTTTTAAATTAAATATGTCAAATTATTATTTTTTTCAAATTTTTTAAAGAACTTAAAGTAAAATTGAAACATGAATTTTTTAAAAGTTTAGAAGTAAAATTTTTATATAATTTGATCAAATTTAAAATATTTTATAAGATATGAGATTATTAGTTGAAGAGGAAAATTTTTAAAATTTTACTTTTATTTTAGGTGAGATTTAATATTTTAATTTATAGATTTTAAATGAAAGTTGATTTAATTAATTCAATTTATAAAATTTTGAGTAAAAATAAGAATTATATAATTTTAAGTAAAATATCTATAAAGGGAACCACATTTACTAAAATTTAAAAGTAGAAAAATTAAAATTTTCCAAAAACTTAAAAGATCAAAATTATATATAAATCAAATTAAACAGATTAAAAATATAATTAAATTGAATTTAAAATATTTAAAAACTCAAAAATTACACACTTTGAAAGAAAATTCAAATATTTTTCACAATTATTTTATAAATTTTTAAGATAAATTTAGATAAAAATATTGTTTAAATTAAAATTATTTCCATCATCTCATTTTAAGTGTCATTTAGTACTGATGCATAATATTTAAAAAAAAAATCAATTTTATGAATTAGTATGATAAAATAATTTTTATTAAAATATCCCGACTAAAAATGTTAGAGTATATTAATCAACTACCTATATACTTTAAAGTAACGTATAAAATATTTTTCTACCATTAAAATAATAATACCTTGTGTTTGAATGTAAAATTTTTAAATTTATAGAATGTAAGATTTTCAACGTAAGAAGATTAAAAAGTGAATCAATTTATGAATAAAGTTACAAATAATAATTTTAATTTTTTTAGAAAATATTATTTAAATTTTTTTTTATTTGAGATGAAAAATAACTAAAATTTTATAACGTTCTAATATATCATTTATTTATTATACAAATAAATGCAATATAATAATTTAAAATTATTTTAGTCAAACATAAGATTAAAATTATTCTAGCTAGTAAATTTTATTTTTAATATAAATAAAATTATTATTGGAACAGACACTAGTGCAAAAATACGATATTATAACAGGATTTTACATCGGTTTTTTAAAAACCGATATAAATAAAAATACGGTGGCATTTTTGTAAATAAATGTAAACTTTCTACATCGGTTGGGAAAAGAACCGAAGTATAAAGTACTTTCTACATCGGTTGTTAATTCTACATCGGTTCTTTTCCCAACCGATGTAGAAAGTGAGTTTTTTTTTCAAACTTTCTACATCGGTTACGAAACAAGCGATGTTGAAAGTACTTTCTACATCGGTTGTTCTGGAATCGATGTAGAAAGTGAATTTTTTTAAAACTTTCTACATCGGTTATTTTCTCAACCAATGTAGAAAGTTCTTTCTACATCGGTTCTGAGAAACAACCGATGTAGAATGTCTTCCCCTGTCACTTATTTTTCGACGCTGTTCATGTTTAACCTCATTTTTCAAAACCTCAGTTTCTCGTTTCGGCTTGTTCTCTCTATTTTCGTTTAAGTCTTAGCCATTGTCGACATCTTTATTGTTCGTGGTTTCATTCCGTGCTTACGTTCGTGGTCGTTGTCGCCGTTGGAACGATTTCGTTCGTTCGAAGTCGTTGTCGCGCACCGTAAGGTTCGAAGTCATCTTTGTTGTTATTTATGCATCTCATTCTATTATTATGGTTGAAATATACATTTAGTTTGGTTGTATTCTTTAATTTTTAAGCTTCTTATTTGGCTATACCGTGTTGTGTCGTCGTTCAACCACCGTTGTGCCTCCATTTGGACACCGTTTGGCCACCGCTCAACCATTTTGTGTTGACTATGAGATATGTTCTATGCACCTCTACTTTGTGATTGCAGATGTGAAAGTTTGTTTAGGGTTTATGTATGTTATAGTCTTGATTTTGAGTTTAAATATGTTGGTTTGTTTTCTTGAGTTCAAATATGAGCATACCCTTAGTTTCCCGTTCAAGGTTGAATATAATGAGTATATTACTAAATAAGGAAATCATTCATTATATTAAATCTTGAATTGTCCAAGTTGGACAGTTTGGGACTAAAGTTTTTTATTCAGTGGTTAACAATTTCTTCATAAATCTTGTAAATTGTACTTGATTAAATTTTGGTTTAGTTCATTTTGCATTGTCTCTGGGTACATGCTTCATTATGGTAAATAAAACCATAATGAAGTTATGTACTTGGAGACTGATGCGAAATGCTGCCGAAATTTCACCAAGTATGATATTCAAGATTTTAGAAGTATGTTAATCGATGAATAAATTTTTTTTTTCTCGAATGGGATAGGGTCTTACCAATAGTGAGGATAATAAATTAACAACAATGAGTGACAAGGTTAATCCTAAATCTTGTGTTGATGATTCTTGTATAGTATGGATCGTAGTTGGATAAATGCTAAACGAACGAGCAATGAGTACGAGAATGGGGTCGAAGAGTTTTTGAATTTTGCGCAGACAAATCTACCTGAGAGTAATGGACAATTTTACTGTCCGTGTGTTAATTGTCTAAATGAGAGACGTTTGGGTGTTGGTCAAATTAGAGAGCATATTCTTTGTGATGGATTTTGCAAAAGTTATACAAAATGGACATGGCATGGTGAGTTATTAGGCATGCCAAATGTGTCACAGACGGTGAAGGTTGATATAAATATGGAAGATTGGGTAGAGGATATGATTCGTGATGTAGGGCATGCGTCATTTGAGCGGGAAAATATGTATGGTAACTTATCTACTGATTCAGAGAAACATTTGTATCCGAGATGTACTACCTTTACACGATTGTCAGCAGTGTTAAGATTATTCACTCTGAAGGCAAGGAATGGGTGGAGTGATAAAAGTTTCACCGAATTACTTGAACTGTTGGTAGAGATGCTTCCGGAAGGTAACACATTACCAAAGCGTAATTATGAGGCGAAGAAGGTGTTGTGTCCGATGGGTATGCAGTATAAGAAAATACATGCCTGCCCCAATGATTGCATACTATACAGAAATGAGTTTGAAGGATTACATGAATGCCCTGTGTGTCAAGTTTCACGTTATAAACTAAAGGATGATGATTCTATTTGCAATGACAGCACAAAGCGGCCTCCAGCCAAAGTGTTATGGTATCTTCCAATAATTCCAAGATTCAAACGATTGTTTTGTAATAAAGATGAAGCAAAGAACCTTAGATGGCATGTAGATGAAAGACTGATTGATGGAAAACTTCGTCACCCAGCTGATGGTTTGCAATGGAAGATGGTTGATCAACTATATCCCGATTTTGGGAATGAGCCAAGAAACCTAAGGCTTGGACTTGCAACAGATGGAATGAATCCCTACGGTAATTTAAGTAGTAAACATAGTTTGTGGCCTGTACTTTTGACAATTTACAACCTTTCTCCGGAGTTATGCATGAAACGTAAATACATCATGTTGTCCATGATGATTTCAGGTCCACAACAACCTGGAAATGACATAGACGTTTATCTTGCTCCTTTAATTGAAGACTTGAAAAATCTATGGGAAGAAGGTGTGGAAGTGTTTGATGCATATGGTAATGAAAATTTCAAGATGCGGGCAATGCTTTTTTGCACTATTAATGACTTTCCAGCATATGGAAATTTATGTGGATACAGCGTTAAGGGGCACAAAGCATGTCCCATATGTGAAGAAGGCACAAGTTACCATCAACTGCATCATGGAAGGAAGACAGTGTATCTTGGTCATCGAAAATTTCTCAAGACTAATCACCCTTATCGTAGATTAAGGAAAACTTTTAATAGGTTGCCAGAAAATGATGTTGCTCCATATTGGTGCAAACTTGATGTTAGACATTGTATTGATGTGATGCATGTGGAAAAAAATGTGTGTGATAGCATCATTGGAACACTTCTCAATATACAGGGCAAGACTAAAGATGGAGTCAATTCTCGACTGGATTTGGTTCACATGGGTATACGACATCAGTTAGCTCCACAGTCTGTAGGAAAGCGAACATATTTGCCCCCGGCATGTCATACGTTGTCAAAAAAATAGAAAATTTCTTTTTATGAGTGCCTACGTGGGGTTAAAGTGCCACAAGGGTATTCTTCAAATTTTAAAAGACTTGTCTCGATGAAAGATTTAAAGTTAGTTGGGTTAAAGTCTCATGATTGTCATGTGTTGATGCAACAACTACTTCCAGTGGTTATTCGTGACATTTTACCTAAAAAAGTTAGACATACAATAAGTAGGTTATGCTTATTTTTCAATAAAATATGTAGCAAAGTCATTGACCCTCTAAAATTGGATGAGTTGGAAAATGAAGCTTTCATTATCTTATGCCAATTGGAGATGTATTTTCCTCCATCATTTTTTGACATTATGGTTCACTTGGTTGTTCATATAGTGAGAGAGATCAGATTATGTGGTCCAGTTTATTTGAGGTGGATGTATCCAATAGAACGATACATGAAAATATTAAAAGGGTATGTGAAGAATCCACACCGTCCCGAGGCATCTATGATTGAAAGATACATTGCAGAAGAGGCCATTGAGTTTTGTACAGAGTATTTGTCAGAGGTGGAACCCATAGGAGTTCCTAAGTCTCGTCATGAGGGAAGACACGGAGGTAAAGGTACACGAGGCATAACTATGAAAAGCATGGGTCGTGCAGAAGTCCTTCAAGCACATTTGTATATTTTGAATAATATCGATGAGGTTCAACCTTACTTATCTACTCACAAAACTATGATAAGGGAGGAGAATGTTCGAATGAACGAGAAATGGTTGTTGAATGAGCATAACAAAACGTTCTTAAACTGGTTTGATGAAACAATTAAGAAGGATGATGGTGCCTCTGATACATTGAAGTGGCTAGCAAATGGCCCAAACTTTGATGTCATATGTTGGACTGGGTACGATATTATCATTTTTCATTTTATACAAAGTCTCAGGATGATAAAAGTACCATGCAAAATAGTGGGGTTATGGTGGTGGCAGAGTCGATGCATTTTGCAAGTTCTAAAGATAAAAATCCTGTAAAGGCTTCCATATCTTACTTTGGAGTGATTGAAGAGATTTGGGAGATTGATTACACCAAATTTAGAGTGCCTGTTTTCAAATGCAGATGGGTTGATAGTAACAGTGGTGTGCAAGTCGATGAATTGGGATTTACATTGGTTGACCTTCAAAAAGTAGCTTACAAGGATGACCCTTTTCTCATGGCCCACCAAGCAAAACAAGTGTTTTATTTCCAAGATCCTTGCTCCAAAAGATGGTCAGTTGTTCTTCAAGGAAAGACAACAATCGCTAGTGATGACACCAATGATCTTTCAAATATTGATATTTCTCAAACTCCCTTATCATCAAGGATATCTAGTATCAATGAAGAAACTGAAATAGATGATGTACATGCTATTCGAGATGATCATCATGAAGGAATATGGGAAAATGTTACTACATGATACAAGTTAGTTATTTATTTAATTATTTCATCATTCTATGTTTATTTTTAACTTATTTTAAAATGTTTATTACGTTTTTTATGTTTAGTAGAGTTTCTAACATCTTTTCTCTTTGCTTTTAACAGGTACATGGCTGATTATTACATTTCTTTTCAACTTTCAATACTTGTTTGATGTAATTTTAAGTTATTTCATTTGTAAATTAAAGTTTGATAATAAATAATGATGTATTTAGTTTAAATATATAGATTGTGAATTCTGTATTGGCTGTCTGGTGCTTCTCTATTGTCTGCCTGGATTCTGTGTGTATATGCAGGTATGTGAATAAATAATACGGTAGTATACCTAAACAAAATGAACATTAAAAAAAAAAAGGACTTTCTACCTCGGTTACGACCATAACCGATGTAGAAAGTACACTTTTTACATCGGTTTCGGGCAGAACCGATGTAAAAAGTATGACTTTTTACATCGGTTAAAGTTATAACCGATGTAGAAAGTATACTTTTTACATCGGTTCTGCCCGCAACCGATGTAAAAAGTGTACTTTCTACATCGGTTCTTTGCCCAACCGATGTAGAAAGTCATACTTTTTACGTCGGTTGCAGAACCGATGTAAAAAGTCTTATTTTCTATATCGCCCGCTTCAACACCACCTGAATAACTGATGTAAAATGTATTTAACAACCGATGTAAAAAGCTTATTTTCCACTAATGAGAATACAAATATATTTTTAATATTTTAATAAATAAATAAATAAAAATGTCAAATCCATGTAAAATAAGATTGGGGAGTAGTATTTTCTAGTCAACACTTTCGAAATTCTGAATGTTACGGAACAAAAGGTAGCATTCCACAGGTATAAAGACTCTCCCGTTTACTTCTATACAAAACGCATACATAATAAAGTCCAACCAGGATTAATGATTATGTATACACACTCATTCATAAACGTATATAAAGAGAATATAAAAAATATATTTAGGAAAAACATAAGAATGTGACAATTATATATTTATAAATGGTTAAAATAAAAATTAATTAGTAATCGCAAGATTGTTTTAATAAGTTACTTATATTTTTCTTAATTTTAATCTTTTAAATAAGATCTAATAATTTATATTTTTTATCTTTTATTTTTCATAATATATATATGTGTAAATTAGCTAATATTTATCATGTTGATGTATTTAATTATTTTTTATATGTTGATGTATTAAATTTAGAAAAATACATTTTAAAAAAATTTTAAATTGTTTTTGGGTTAACATTACTTGGTATTCCACCCATAAACCTCTTTCTACATGCTTGGAGCCTTAGCGCCATTATATTTATTGGGTCAGATAACATCCAAGATCCACTCATGTCTCAATATTTAGCGGTTATTAATCTCATCATCATGCTAACTGTACTTCAATGGTACAATTCTTAGCTTGGAAAGTTTAAGCCCAATATAAAGAATAAACAAATACCTCTTCGGTAAGGTATTTCTTCCCATATTATTACTATGCTAAAATATGCATTAACTTAAATGTTTAAATGTGATTATAGATATTCCTGCATTCTCTACTTAAGACTAGAATATTACAACCCAATCAATCATTCCACAAAGATCTTGATCCTTGAACATTTTATGGACCTCATCTTAAAATTACACTAGATGAAAATGTAGATGAACAGAGTATTAAAAAATATTGAATTTTTATTATATACACCTACAATTTTTTATTTTAATATTTTGAAAAAAAAATATTTAATAATTTTAGTTTTATTAAAATTATTATATAATTTTTTGTTACATTATTTTATCCTTTTCATTAATTAATTATTTTTTATTTAAAGTTAAAGATATAATTAATAAAAATAATTAATGTTACCTTAAAAAATTTTAAATAATAAATAAATAAGGATAATTTATTTTAGAAAGGTGAGATGTAATTAAAAGAACAAAGAGAATTAACCTTTTTTATCAACACACTTTTAGTCACGCCATGGATTCAAATGATATTGGGCCTGTTTGTTTAAAGTCTTTACTAATGTAAGTTTAAAAATATATAAAAGACGATTTATGTTTTATAGATATTATGAAAATAAAAATTATATTTTTCATAATTATGAAAAGTAATTTTATTTGAAAGATAGTTATAATTTCATTTTTTAAGAAAAACTATTTAAAAATATTACCAAAATGATAAAAATATAATTTATTTTAGATTATTACCGTTTTAAAAACTTAAATAAGCAACTAAAAAAATTAAAAGTACTTTTTTAAAAAAAAAATTCTCATTAAATAATCTTAAAAAAATAGAGATCTAGTATTGATTGTTTTGCAATAGAAACAACATTATTATGTTGCCATTACCTCTGCGCGTTATATCATACCCTTCTAAAGGGGGAATTATGATTATTAAATAATCAAGCTATGTTTTTGAGATTTCTCAAATGAAGAAAGATATTTAAGGGAAAATGTCAAGGGCCTTCAAAATAGAAGCTAGCAGTTTTTCAAATCCTAGGAATTAGTTTTTGTGTGAGCACGTCTTAGGATATATCGTTGTTGTATAATTTTCTTTGGTTCATTGTTTTTCAAGATTATGATACAAGAATTAAAAATCATAGTTAATATTCTTATTTTTATAAAGATTATTTTATATATATATATATATATATATATATATATATATATGGAGTTTGATTCGTTCAAATTTTAGTATTTACATAATTTAATAATTTTATATAAAATTTAAAATTTATTAATTTAACTATTAACTTATATTATAATATCTAATAAATTATATATATTAAATTTTAAAACATTTAAAAATTTATAAGTATATTATTAAATTATTGATATTTATATATATTTAAATAATATATAAATTATTAAAATAAAATTATAAAATAAAATATTAATTAATTTTTATTTTTTATAAAATTGTATATATATAATTACTAAATATTATAATACCATTCAATAATTAAATTAATAAATTTTATATTTTATATAAAATTATTAAATTAATATAAATACTAAAATTTGATCCGATTCATGTTTTTTATATCTCATATTCATTAATTTTTTTTATTTTAATCTCTTTTCCTATACTTCATCGGAAAGATCTCTGTCCTATTTCTTCCCGCTGATTCCCACCTTCTAAAATATCATTAATTTAAACCTACATCTAATTATATTAAATATTCATTATTTTTCTCAACATAAAAAAATATTTAACCAATCTCAAATTTATGGAGTTTTTTCTCTTTTAAAATATCTAAAATCTTTGTTTTTTATTTTTTTAAATTATTAAAAGAAAATTCTCAAGAATTTATTAATATTTTATATATATTTTAGTATGAATATTTTTGGGATTTTTAATAATTATTTCAAAATTTTAATATTTAATTATGATTATTTAAAATTTATATTTTAATTATAATAGTACAATACATTATTTTTTAAGGTTTTAGAGAAAAAAAATTTTACTTTCACTCCATCTTACATCTCTAACTTTTATATTGGACCATCCAATATATTATCATGATTAAATTATTCAGTTGATTGTTATAATTTTTTAAAAATTTTAATTTAAGTTTTCATAATTCAAAATTCTAATTAATTTTTTACAGTTTAAAATCTTTTAAACTTAACACTTAAATATTTATTAATGATAATAACTTTTCATTTTATATTATAAAATATAATATAACATATTCAAAGTAGTTTAGGTCAATTTTTTAGTTCCATATCATGGATAAAAAACTAATCTAGCATATTAAATAATTAAATAGAAAAAACTGTTATTCTCAATAACGTAATTAAACTTGTTAACAAATATATAAGAAATTTTTTCGTCAATAAAAAATATAAAAGTTGAAACTAATTATTTTCTCTACAATTCAAGAAAATCAATCTTTTCTTGAAAATTCTTATAAAAGTGATAACAATACTCAAGATACAACTTACAAATATCGTGACATGCTAAAAGGTAAAAGGAGGTTCCTACTTCTTCAAGGAAAACAACTGACCTTGTCAAAAACAATATTGGAAAGATGGAACCAGTTGACGATAATGAGTTAAAGTCATATTCAAACAATCAAGTTTTGAATGAAAAGATTTTTTTTGGTGAATATGAAAAAGCATGTGGACTATAAAATTATAAAAAAATAATAATTTGATCTTACTATAAATAGATCAAAAGTAATGGAAGAAGGTTTTTAGATACTATTTGATCACTATTTAGCAATGTAAATTTGATTCTCATAATTTATTTTTTTCTTAACTAAATTAAAAAATTTAGTTTATTTAAGATTTTTTAACCTAAATTTGGTATTTTGTGATAAGAGTGTTTTACTTGATTTAACTTTAATTATTGGTGTTCCAATTTATGTTTATAATAACACTCTTAGAGAAAATAGAAAAAAGTTTTCTTATGTATATGTTGAGGTTGATCTTACTAAGGCAGAGGTTGAAAACGATCTTAAGGACATTGGTACAAAATTGAGTATGAAAATCTCCCCGTTGTATGTTCATTTTGGGATTGCTATGATGATGTTGCAAGAACTTTTTCTTTGCATAAGATGTATTATAATTAAAGTCATCTCATAGTGGTAGAGCTAGTTCGATTCTTCAAACTAACATAGTCACTAGTTACAAATATACAAAATAATTATGATCAATCATAGAATGAAAAATTAAAAAAGAAACTACAAAATAATGGAATCAAGTATCTTAACAAAGATATAGAAGAAATTACAGATAAGACTAAAATAACAATGGACTTGATAATGAATTCAACATAGAAATTAATACTCATAAGAAAGGGAAAGGTTTTTGGTTTTCTAAATTTCTTGTTATTTATACAATGAAAATTACATAAATATCAAGGTGTTGTGGTTCCTAATATTAAAAAAAATACATGAGCTTTCAAGGAAAATAACCTCATTATTCATTGAAGTTTTGATCAAAGAGACTTTTAAAAATTTTCTATAGTGTCAACTTTTTCTCACGATAATGCTTGGATATCAATTAAGGAACATCCACCTAACATTATCTATTTAGGGAGTCTTATGTAAAAAAAATTAAAAGAAAAATTATTCAAACTATAAAAAAATTTCTTAATAATCATATAGGACTGCAATGTGTTTTTTCAAAATGGATAAGTTGGGTGACATCTCCATAAGGATCAATTACTTTTAATATTGATAAAAGTATTCATATAATCCTATCATTTTTTGTATTGATGGTTTAATCTAAATTTTTTGACTCTTAAATAATAAGTTTCATTGATAATATTCTCAAGATAATATTGAGTTTAAATTTTTATCCTTATTTCATGATTTGATCATGATTTGGAATGATGGTTATTATAATTTATTATTTTATTAATTTTTTAAAAATAATTAAACTTATTATAATAAAGTTAATTACATTCCATTTTATAAATATATTTTTATCTTTCAAAAATTTTGAAAGTGTTAAAAAGGGATTAAATTTTTTTTTTGGCAATATTTTGAGAGATAAATTTTTAATTACACTAATTTTTGTTTTTTTTTTTTTTCGCTAAAGTTGATGTTTCTCATTTTCAACATTATATTACTCTAATATCTCATCCATTCAGTTAAGCAATTGATTGTTAGCAAAACATCATAGGTATCTCTCACTTTCGTTTCTAATCTTCTTTTATTTTTTATATGTAAAAAATCCATTAACAAACAAAAATATAGAATAACAAAAAAAAATGTAAAAATTCAACAACCACGTACATACCTATCTATCTGGTTATAAAAGATGAATTATGCCTTCACATACAAACCAATTCACTTTTGAATGTTTACCCAATAACAATAGAATTTAGAAATTTGAACATAAATGCTTTTGAAAAGGAATTTTTTAAAAGAAAATATTAAAAATAGAAAAGATAAGATAGGTTTATTAAATAAAAAGGTGACATCATTTATATATAATAAAAATATAACGGTGTTAGTTGCTATACACTTAATTAAAAAATATACTATAAAAATTTAATTAAAATTTTAAATTATAAAAAAAATCAAAGCACTATCATTGTAGGGACTAATTAATTAATTTTTTTTATTATCATATAATTTTCACTATATTCTTGTGCTATTGGACAAAAATTAAAACAAGTTATATAATTTTTTTAAAAAAGCTGCGTAACTTTTTTTAATGACCATATAATTTCAAAATTTTAATTAATCATTTACAATTATACTACCTACATCTACTCTTTCTACTCTCCTATTAAAATGCCTTTCTCAGTATATTTTTGAAATAAGTATTCATCAATTTTAAACGACATATAACATTTTAAAAAATATTAAATAGTTTTATTTTCAAATTTCAATAATCAATTATTTATGATCAAAATTAAAAGATTTTTTTTTACATTATATGACTATTTAAAAAATTATACAATGTTTTTAAAAATTCACATAACTTGTTTATTTTAATCTTAATTTCATAATATTATCTTTGTTCCTTTTTATTTATTTGGAAAAAAATCATTTTGTTACAATTATTGAATAAATTTTTAATAATATATCCTTTATTTATTTAATTACACTATCTTTTTTATTTTCTATTTATTTATTTAAAAATATTATAAAAATTAAAATTTTATCATAAACAGATAAATAATAGCATCTAATAATAAATATTTAATTCTGTCACTCTCTTGTAAAATGGAATTTTTTTGATATTGCTCTTTGCCTTTGTTGTTAGGTTGATTTACACGTGAAGGTATCAGCATGGTACTTTTGCTATGTTAGTGTACTTCGAATAGGGGTGGTTAATGGACGGATTTTGGTGCGTTCTGTTAAGGGGGCCAAACCGTGGGAAGTCGAGAAATCGTTCAAATTTTTTAATCGAAATCGTCCGTTGTGAAGGTCAGGCTGATTGCGTTTAAGGTTGTTTAGGTAAGTGGGACATTTTTTGGGCCAAGCTTTTTTTAAAAAAAATAATTCATGTTTATTAATTTTGTGTCCAATTTTCATTTGATTGGAAATTATTTATACCATATTCTCCAACTAAAATCGACTTCAAATAAATTAAATGTAAGTTTGTAAATATTAACTATACATATATTATTATATTATCATATTAAAAGTTTTAAATTTTCATGTGAAATATAAATATTAAACAAGTAAAATTTACATACAAAATAAAATATGCATAATATATCTATATAAAATGTATTTTTTTTAAATGTTTAAATAAAATATTTTAAAAATTTAATTTTCAGTTTCAGCCACATGCTCACAGCTTAGAAATCCAATTTCAAACTTCTAGTTTGAGCAAAAAAACCGAATAACACTTCCAAGTTCCAACATATATAATCTATCCCTGAAATTTCAATAAAATCAATTTTCGATTAAAAAATATTAGAACTGAAATCTAAAAGATTAAAAAAAATATATAACAAAGGTAATAATATTTAAATAAAATTCAAAGCTGAATTATTTGAAATATATAAAAATTTATTTCATCATTTCAATCTGTATTGGGTGTTAGTGAATAAGATGATGGACCTTCAATAATAAGTCTAGAACTTATCCTCCAACTAAAGACATTTTTTAAAAAATTGAAATAAGAAAATATTAAATATAATACATAAATATAGAAAAAAATGAATATTTAATAAGTAATTCTCGTTTATTAAAACCTTTTCATATAATTCTAAGTTTTCTCTAATATAATAGTCTTTAAATTGATAAATTGAAAGTTTTAACCAATTTTGAGAATATATTAATGCCTCTATCGTTTAAAGGAACAAAGAATTCTTAAATGCATCCAATGTTCTTCCACCAATGTTAAAGACATTTTCAAAAGCTACAATAAAGACCGATGTGGACAACACATTCCTAGCCATCATTAATAGTATGGGAAAACAAGATCTATTTTGCTTCCACCATAAAAAGATATCAAAATTATCTACACCATCAACTCAAATTTTAGCAAGAAATATTTGAAGCTCATTTTTCTAATCTATGGATTTTTTCTCCCTTAAATGCATCTATTCTAACAGCATGTATAACAATTTCAGCAGTTTGAGAGAACTTCATTGGAGTTTGGCATGATTAAGAATCCCTATTTTGTGGACCATGATTAGAAATATATCATTCATAAAGACTAGACATATTATGTTTGACCATGAAAGACAACTCAATGACAAATTCAAGGTCCTCTTGATACATGTTTTTAAACGACCATTATATATAATGTAACTTGTATCTAGGGCCTAACATTTCTCCAAAATACAACAGTTGATGAGTGTGAATAATCTTTTTTTCAATATTTATCATTTTCTTTCATTTTAAACCCCATGTTTGCAAAAATAGTATTAAAATTCATTTATGTTTGATTCAACTCACACCAAATTACAACAATTTCTTGAAATGCAGAATGTATAGTGATATGAGTTAAGGAAGAATAGGTCTTAGCTACATCATAGAATATCTTCAAGAACTTAATGAAAACACTTGCATTCTTCTAATTATGACTAGAGGAAGTATCAACAGTCTTAAAGAACTCCCTAAAGTTAGTATCCTTAAAGTTCAATTTATCAAAAGCAACTTGGAATTTTTTTAGCAAATTCTAACATTTGGTAAGTGTTGTTCCATCTAGTTGGAACATTAAGGTAAAGAAAATTTTTACAAGTTATTTAGGAATGGGCAATACATTTCTTAAAATTTTACCATCTTTGAGGTGAGGACCTCACATATCTAACAGTCATTCTAATACTCAACATTGATGAATTCATATCTTTTACACTATCATTCACCATTAAATCTGAAATATGTGTACAACATCTCAAATGAAAATATTCATCATCCAGCATAAGAGTATTGAAAGAGTTTAATCTTTTTTTTTTTCAAATAACTTATAGCCATAACGTTCCTTGAAGCAGTATCAACCGTTATGGTAAACACATTCGTAATACCTTGTTCTCTCAACACTTCCTCAACTTGTCTTCCTATATTGTTGTCACCTTTATGATTAGGAATAATGGAAAAAATTCTGATACATTTTTTTATATTTCCAATCATTGTTAATGAAATAAGCTATCAATGTGAGATAATTCAAATTCTAAACAAATGTCTAGCAATCAATAGTAATGGTTACTTGACTACAATTTTATCTAAACAAGACCTTCAATCTAATCTTCTCATTAAGTACAATTGGAAACAATCCTTTGCTACTATATGTCGAGAAGGAGGAGTGAATTGTGGCAGCAACTGCTTGCAAAGTAATTTAAACCCTTCGCCATCCCCAATCTTGAAAGGTTATTCATATAATGTCAAACATGGCTAGATTTTTTCTACATGATTCCAAATTGAATCTCTAGTTAAAAACAACCAAATCATTATTATGTACACTCTTTGTAACCCAAATGGCAAGATTTGTTGATTTGAATCACTACTAATAGCATATGTATACTTTGAACACCACATAAGGTGAGAAGACATACTAGATATCTCATGTAGGATGATAGTAGAAAGTGTTTTTATATTAATTACATGTTGCTTCAAGCTTATTGTCCTTAGCAACAGATATTTTAAAGAAATGATCTCATACATGTGAACTTGCTCAGGAACCATTTGCATTTGGTTTCCTCCTCCTAGAAGTTTTTGGGATGTTTTTATGGTTGAATTCCACAAACCTCTGCAGTTGATGGTTTAAAAGGTGGTTGTTGAGAATTAGAAGGTGGTTGGTGTTGACTTAACTCCTTCATTTTGCTTTAATGAAGAAGACAAAGTCGGAAGCAACTCGCAACACATTATAAATCCTAACTCCTTATTCCCTAATACTATAACTACACTTAAGTCAACAAAAATGGCATATTATTCAACAAGTCACAATATACAATCATCTTAATCTCATGTGTAGAGGGAAAAACTAATCTTAGCAACTCAAATAGCATCACAGGTCATAGAAGAGGGAGAAGAAGACTTAAACAATCTCAGCAATCATCATTGAACAAATAAGAGGGAGAAAAAGACTTAAAATCTCATAAAGCCTCATTGATTAAAGAAGAATACTTAAAAAATGTCAACAAAAATAATGGATTAGAGAAGAGGGAGAAAAATGTTCAAAAAATCTTAGCAAGCATCATTGAACATAGAAAATAGAGAAAAAGACTAAAAAAATCCCAAAAAGCATTATTGATCAGAGAAGAAGACTTAAAAAATCTCAACAAGTATCATTGATTAGAGAAGAGGGAGAATAAAACTTAAAAAATATCAACAAACATTATTAAACAGAGAAGATGGATAAGAAGACTTAAAAAATATCCGCATGCATAATTAAATAGAAAAAAGGGAGAAGAAGACGTAAAAAATCTCAGCAAGCATCATTGATTAGAGAAAAGGGAAAACAAGATTAAAAAATCTCATCATGCATCATTGAACAAAGAAGAGGGAGAACAACAATTACAAATCTCAAAAAATCAGTCATAAGAGAAGAGGGATAAGAACAATTAAAATATCAAAATGCATCACTGATGAGAGAAGAAGCCTTAAAAATCTCAGAAAGCATCATTGATAAGAAAAGAGGAATCAAAGAGTTTAAAATCGCATAAAGCATCATTTATCAAAAAATTCATTAAAGGGATTGAAAATTAAATGCTCAATGACCCTTTTTTATCAAAGAAGTCAAAAGAGGGACAAGAAGAGTTAAAAATTTCAGTTTGCATCAAATCATTGATCACATAAAAGGGATAAGAAAATTAAAAATCTCAAAGTTGAAATAAAAAAGGAAAATATTTGTCATGCATCATTGATTAGAGACCATTTTAAAAAAACTCTCAGCAAACATCATTGATCAGAGAGGGGTAAAACAAAAATAAGTGAACTCCATGTTCACACAATTGCATAGAAGAAAAGGATAATCTTAGTATATAAATATAATTAATCAAACATGAGAGTGGGAGAGATCATGCAAAAATATCTCAAGCAGGAAACAAGTAACTCAAGAGTATGTTTCCATCTCAATCAAGCTCAATCCATAATGATTCATCCCAGTTAATATTATTCAAGTAAGCATCATGAACACCATATGTAAATTAAATAAAAAAAAACCTAGCAAAGATGGATATTCAATTCTTGAGAAATGCGTGCTTCAGTCCTTAAAGCATGTTTCAATCCAGAGAAAAACCCTTCCATTTCAATATTCATCATGAATAGTTGGAACAAAGTTCAATTCGATTAAACATAACAAAAACATAAGTTAAAAAAAACTAAAATAAATTAAGGTTTATATCAAATTTTCATTTTCAATTTATATAAACCATAATCAAATTAAATAAATTATAAGTACAAAACATTTACCTAATTTGTAGTCGTCAGTTCTTAAACATTGGCATAGTGGTGTAGCCACTAGAGGTGAGCATTCGGATTAGGCCCAATCAAAAACTGATCAATCTGAAAGCCCAATGCTTTCTTTCAGTTGTTATAGATCGAATTTTGGTTATGTTAGGTGAACAAAATGGTTTCGGATGGTTTGATACGATTGGGTACTGGTTGCAAAATTTATTCAGTCTGTGATCGAACCTAACAAAGCATATGCAGATTACACTGGGCCTATTTATTTTGGGCTTATTTCCTTCATCTCAGATGGCCTTATGAGTCTGGTAATGTCTGATCCTAATTTTCCATGCTACCTCAGCTATAAAATAAAAAATCTAGCCTAATGATTCGTTTGGATGAAACGAAAATAGGAAGAAAATAATTAGGAAGGAAGGAAAGAAAGAATAAGGATTGGAGTCAAAATAAAATGAAAAAAATAAGTTATTTGGGTAGAGTGGAAAAGAGACTGAAAAAGTATTAGTAGTATAACTTTTATTTATATAAATTTTTTTAAAAAAAATTTAAACTTTAAAAAAATTTAATTTTTTTTACTATATTTTATATTGACATAGTATTTTTTAAAAATTTATTTAATAATTTAAAATGAAAAAGAATTAACCCCCCCCCCTCATTTTCTCTCCTCTTGTGGAGGGAAACAATTTTCAAGATTTTAATTCCTTCCTTCCATATAAGACAAATGCAAACAAACAAAAGTAGAAAAATAAAATCCATGCAAATTCTGAAAATAAATTCTTTGTCCCCTAAATTCCATCTAAACGAACAAAGCATAAGTTACACATTTTCTCTCAATTCTTCTTTTCTAATTTCGTCTCTATCTTACTTTTCCCATTGTTATGCTAGGGTTAGATTTGGGCATAACCATTAAACTCTTATCTCAGAGTTCACTTTTAATTCCTTAGCTAGGCCAACAATACTCTTGTATTTTAATTTGAGAAGTTCTCTTCCTCCCTTCTATCTTTGTTTTCTAATTTCCATGTGCCATATCTTTATTTTTATTTTTCTATTCTTGGATTTTATGTTATCATTTTTTAATTTTATCATTATTGTTATTTACTGTTATATATTTGTCTATTGGTTTCTAACCTTTATCTTTGCTGCTCTCATTTAAGCTTTCATGGTGCTTGACTGCTTGCTAAGTTTATCGATGTTGGTTTTCAAGTAAGGTATTTATTCTTCTTTATTCTTACTTTTGGTCTCTACTTATAATTTATGTTCTTCATTTAATTTTTTTTCATTTTTCACTTGCTTGAAATGTTTTCATTTTTTCTTTGTTTATATGTAATGAGTAACAAACGTCATAATCACTGCCATCAGTAATCGATATTTTGCCTACACATCAAATTTGTGTATGGCTGAAGATATGTATGTGTATGGATTCTATTTATGGTTTAGGCTATTATTTTTATAACTAAATAATCATGATTTGTAATCATTTGTGTGCCTTGTAGATTGAGGATGACATTTTGCAAAACTCATCTTAGTTGAAGAAGTTCAATGTGAAGGTATGAAATATAAGGCATTTTTAATCTTCTTTTCTTTGATTTTTTACATCTAAAATTAACTTTTTACCATATCACATAGTTAAAGATTGTTCCAAATGACAAGATGTTGTGTTGATTGCTATAAGAAGGATCCTACAACTTCCAAAGAAAGGATCTACTATGAGGTTGATGATAATATCAATTTACTTTTATTGTATCTTATAACTTGTTTCTAATTTAGTGTGAGTTACAAAAATTTTCTAGAGTTTACAGAAAGCTTGTAAAGAAAGATATAGTCTGACTATCCTACCATAAGCTTGCAATATTGACTAGTTTATTTTTAAAATTTTTGTTTGATGCTTGCTAACCTAAATGTAATTAGATCTATTACAAATTGTAAAATATATTTAGAGTGTGCTTGATGCGATCCTAAATTCAAATTGCATCATTTTCAGTTAATTTTGTTTACAATCTTTGTTACCTGCTATGGTCAATTTAGTTGATGTTGGAGGTTTTTATTAGATGTAAAATTTAATTATTTTATTGAGGTTAATAGTTTAAATTATCAAAATATATTCATTTTTTTTTCTACTTGATTGGTGGATTATACATAGATTTAATTTTAATATTTTTTTCTGTCAGAAATATTTATTTATTTTACCTGCTTGATGTGAGCTTATGACTCATAATTAGGAAGTTGGGAAGATGATAAGTTAGAAGTATGTAGCATACATTCATGGTAATGAGATACGTTTAACCTATTTGTGTGTTTCCTTTTTTTGTATTCTTCGAAATGCTTATGCTTATAATTTCTCTTTTTTATTATTTTCAATTTTTTGGTGTTTGGTAATGGAATGTAATCTAGTTTTTATAAGCCTCTTTAAGGTTTGTTTACCATCTTAGATTTTTGTATTAAAGGTAAAAAGTTTCTCTCTAAATTGTTTATCTTTTGTTTCTATATTTTAATTTTTGACTTTTTGTATTACTGTTTCTATATTTTATTTTCATAAAATTACTATATTTAATGTAATATTAAATTTTTGTGTTACATGGATTGGAAGTTTTGGATCTTGCCTTTTGTTGTTATGTTGCTAGTATTAGCTCATTAACTGCAATTAGCCATAATACTTATTTAATATTTTTGAATATTTTCACTATTTAAATATAGATGCTAAATTAAGTTGTGTAATGTAATTTGTGGTAATTATCTATAAATATAGATGTAATTATTTGTAACATATCATACAATTTTTAGTATTGAATTTTTATTTTTATTTTAATTTATTGTTAGTTAAAATGGACACCACAAAGACACTGACCCAATTTGTAAATGGTAATAATTTTGGAAGAATTCAAATGTTTCTTTTCAATATCGTCGTATTGATCTTTAAAATCATTCAAATAAACTTTACACTATCCTGATTAAAAAACTTATAATAATAAAATTGTAAAAATATATTTTATTGATTTACGTAAAAATTTCAAATAGTTTAAAATTAGGTTCAAATTGAACTTACCCAATCAGATGAGCTGAAACCCATATTTAACTGAACCCAATCTACCAGAAGAATTAGTCGGATGGAAATGGGTAGTATATTCAATGTGGTAGGATTGCTTTAGTTGCAAGCAATGATCGAAATATTATTGCCCAGCCCTAATGGTCAGTCAAAGAAGCAAAGAAACCAACAAATTAGTATTTTATACATGGAGGAGAAAGGTTTGTCCAAGACAAAGAAGAAGGAATAACTAACGTTCGGTGAAAAGGAAGAGGAAACCTTACAAAGAGAGCACCATAAAGTGGTAATGCATATTAGAGAGGCCAAAGGATGAAAATTTAACAAAGACATGAAAAGGACCAAACCCTAGCAGAGCAAGCCAAGAAGAAGGAGGAAAGACGAAAACATAGAAGCAGCACAAGGGTACCAAAATGAAACAATAGGAACTCATTTAGGGTTTCCCCTTTTCTCTCATGTGTTTAAGCCTATGTGGCCATATTAGGCCAAGCCTAAGCGATGCAACGCAATCTTTTGTTTTGGATGGTTGTTAGGTCGGTTTGGATTGCCACACCATCAACTGGCCTTGTTTTACTAAACTCACCTTATCCGCCTTTGTTGACTCGATATAATTGGATTTGACCTGATCCTCCCCAGACCAAGAATTGGGTGATCATATACGTCAGCTTTGGATAACCCAAGATTTTTTGTTTAGTCCTACTCCAAAAGCTTAGGAAAAAATTTCACTTATCAGACCTTTACTAGTTAAGTGTGCAACCCAATGAACATTGTAGCCATTCCAGAGATGTGTAAGGGTGGGAAACCACCTGCTACATTAAAAATTGTTAGTAACCACCAACGCATGGTCGGCATGATTAGGCGAGTGGGAGAGGAAATCCAATTGTGATAAGTATAAATGAGCAGTTAAAGACGATTTAATTGGTCAAAGATACATTTTAAAATATTTTTTGTTGAAAATTGAACGTGGTTGACAATATATATACTTTTCGCTAGATTTCAAGGTTTTCTTTCCCTTCCCTCTCTTCTAATGATTATTCATCCTTCTGAAGCTTCCAAGCTTTATTCTCGTCCTCTCAAACTCCCTAGTTTTATCCTTATTTATGCCATGATTGCATCGTTTTCAAATTCTCTCATTGAATTTCATAGTTATTATTGCCAATGTTCAACATATTCTACCATCAAACTCTTCCATCTCAAACTGTTGTTAACCATCCAATTATACATGCACTTAATTGATCCAATAATATAAATAAGCATAAACGAGTTACATTATGATAAAATTCAGTTTTTGATGACTGAACTCTTTTTTCAAATTCATTTAAACCCATTTAATAATCATCCTTAAAATGAACCAAACAACACATCTTCACACTGATTCATGAATTATAATAAGGTGTGAATACATATCCTAAGGATAAACAAATGAATAACCATCAACTGGGTCTCGAGAGTTTTTTAGGATTGCCAAGTGAAATGAGGTCTTCTAGAATTGGAAGGGATAATATACACATGATAACCAAATTGACACATTACAGAAAAAAAAAAAAAAAACTTCATCCGAAATTGCATGAATTCAAATCTTGTTATCCTATCTTTAACCTAAATTTTATAATAAATATTAAATTTAATGAAGTTTTAATCTTTCAATTTATTTTTTATTATTATATTTTCATTATTTTGGCTTATTATCTTATAAAAAATAGTTTTAATATTTATTATTTAAAATTTTATTAAATGATATTATTAAGTAAATATACAGTTTATTCTTTAAAATTTATATCATGTGTATTTTTAGTCCCAAACAATATTAATATGTATATTAGAAGTTCCATATTATTTAAAGATAAGAACAACCATAAATATATAATATAACAATAAACCTCATTTTATGAACTAATTTTTGGAGTTGAGTTTTTTGAACTAAGTCTAAGTTTAATTTCTTAACAATGTATAATTTGTTATTAATATGGTCATATATTGATTTTTTAAAATGTGTAAATAACATATAAATAAAATTCATATATTCAAAAGATCAAAATATATATATATATATTTTTAAATAAATAGTCTCTTAAAATATTAAAATTTAAAAATTAATTTAGAGTTGAGTTAGGCCAATTTTTATACAACGTATAATTTATTATTAACTTGATCATATATAAAAAAAATTTAATGTGTAACTAATATAAATAAAATTAATATATTCAAAAGATTAAAATATATAGATTTTTATTCAACTAAATCATCTCCTAAAAAATTAAAATGCAAGTAAATAAAAATATTAACTCGAAGTTGAATTAGTTTTAAATTTAATTTTTAATAATATAACTTAATATTAACTTGGCCAAATGTTGATTTTTTTTAAATATATAAACAATGTATAAATAAAGTATGAATAAAATTAACATATTTAAATAATTAAAATATAGATTTTAACTAAATAATCTTTTAAAAATGTCAAAATATAAGTAAATAAAAAAATCAGCAATCAAATTCTACCATTGACACTTGTGTAGAATAAGGTACAGAAATATTAACGATAGAAACCACAACTAAAGATTTTTATAAAATTAAAAACTAAAATCAGAAAAAATGGTAGAAATTACAACCAAAATCAAATATAAAATAATAAATTAAAATTTGATTAACCCAAAATATTAATTCATGTGTATTAATAAAATGAAAGTTTTCATATAAAATTTTATAAATAAAATCTTAATTTAACTGTATTTTTTATCTTCCTACTATAAACTGATTGTAATTTTAATCTTTTAAAATTTTTTAAACTAATTAAGTTTATCTATTTTAAAAATATGCAAATTTGATCCTTTCATTAAGTTTCATCTTTTTAAACTTCTTAATTATTATTTTTTATCCAAATTTTGGAGGCTTCGTAATTGATTTAAAATATGGAGTGATTTTAAAATTTTAAAAGCAAAAAATTTAGTAGACACTTAATAAAAATTTAAATATTTTATAAGATATGACGTTATAATTTGAATTAATTTTTGCTAATGAGTTATAAGTAGAAGACAATTTAGTTAATTCAATTTATGAAAATTTTAAATAGAAAATGAGAATTTAGATGTTTTAGATAAGAAGAAATTTTGGAAGATCAAATTTGTTAAATTTTAAAAATAAATGAACTTAATCGATTAGAAAAATATAAAATATAAAAATTACACATAATTCTTACACCAAAGATAATTCTTTAGGAACATTTACAATATGATAAGAATAATTATTTTAGTAAAACTTTTTTTTGCATACAAAGTTTAAATTAAAATCTTTCTTAATAAGAATTAATAATATACTACTTAAATCAACCATCCCTCAATGTATATAATCTAAACTCAAAAAGACTAAAAATGCAATTAAACTATAAAATGTTCCATATACGTCTAACTTAATTAGATAAGAGCTAATTATCCTTATAAAAAATACATGTAATATATATATATATATATTAAAATATATTTTATAACAATATTTACAAACAACTTTCTAATGCTATTAACAAATTAAACCAAAACCTTTAGGAGTGGTTGATAAGGAATTCTTTTAAGAATCTTAATCTAGGAATAATTTTCTATATTTGGTATATTATATTTTAAAAAATACCAAAATACTAATATTTTTACAATATTTTATTATATTTTTAATTAAAATATTCTCATGCGAGAGGATGGGAATCCAAAATTTTTATGAAAGAAATTTTTTATCCAATCCTTAATAATAGTTATATATTATTCTTTATATATTGAATTAGGGTTATCATTTTTAAATAAGAACATTTTAGGAACTATATTCATTTGCATTAAGTTATATAATTTTTTAAAATTAAATATTTAATTTTTATTTATAATTTTTATTATTTTAATAAAATTTTATAATTATTATAATCTTAATCAATTTTAAAATAAGATCTTGGAACATCTTAAGGATTTGACAATGTGTCATGCATAAAAAAATATTTACAAAGATACTTATAGATTATTTATAAAATTTTTCATACCAACAGTGAGAATTGAATTTATAATTGAATAATAATGTAAAATATTTTACACTATGATAGATTTTAATTAAATTTTAAAAAGATTTATTAATTTTAATATATTTTTATTTAAAAATTTATTTAAATTTTAAAATACCTATGTAATGCAATACATGAATAGTATGCAAATTTCTTATTAATCACTATGTTTTTGTTCTCCCTATTTTGGTGTATGTTCAGAGTTTTTTATTTAAATTTTTGTATCTAAAATTCTTGATATTTGAATGTTATTGTCGGACTTAATCAATTCAAATTGAGCTTGATGGCCTTATGTAATGAGATCATCTTTCTAATAATTTAAAGTGAATTTCGTATTTTAGAAAGGAATTTTATTTAATATTTTAATAATATTGGTTAAGAAAATTTAAACAAAATAATTTATTAAAAACTGTGTTGAAATATATTAAAATTATAAAGAAAGTATGTCATAAAAATTACAAATAAAATACATCGATATTTTTAATAAAAATTAATGTTTATCTTTTAAGTAATATACTTAAATCACTTACTAGTATTTTCCTTTTAGAAAAAAAGGTAATCGTTTGCAACACAAACTACTAACTTTGAAGGCTGATTATATAAACTTAAATAGGGTTTTTTATAACGATGCAATATGTATTGAAACTTTGTTGATGCTTCTTGTTGCTTGGCTTTTGATTGGCTGCAGAAACCATGTGAACGATTTTGGATACCCTAATTAATCAATGAGATTCAACCGTACGAAGGAATCAACCATGAGTATCCTCGGAGAATAATTAGGCGAAAATCAAGAACATAGAACGGCGCCAAGCACTAAAATTAAAATAGTACTACTATAACAATGGCATCCATGCCTTGCCAGCTGTAAAAGTTAAAGATATAGACAAGTGTCAATCATCAGCCAAATGATACAAGCGCAAAGATAAATAAAAGTGTGGGATAGTCTCGTTAGTCACACTTGCAATTTTTTATAAGAAAAAAATTAAAGATGAAGAGGTTGTCATATTGGGAAACTCCAGCAAAAGGTTACCCTATATGGATCGAATGACTTACATATAGAAGAAATAATACAATAATAATATTTTAATGTATACTTAAAAAGTATATAATAAAAAGTTAAAAATTACAATATTTAATATTTATTTATCTTGATAAATTAAATTTTATAATTTTAAACAAAAATTTATTTTTGTTATATAATTTTAAAAAATTGATATATCAATTTTCCCTTAATAATTAAACTAATGTAGTTTAATCTATTGAGAATTTTATTTTAATTTAAAATTTTATTGATTTGATGATTTTGATTTTATAAAAATAGATTAATTAAGTAATTTAATATATTTTTATAAATTTGTATAATTTTAAATGATCTATTATAAGTTTAGAAAAAAGATTATGTATATATGTTTATTTAGTTTAAATTTAATTAACAAGTGTAATGGAAATTTTTTTTAGGTCTAGTGAACCTTATATCAATGATAAGGAAAATTAAGTTACATATATTTTTTTTATAAAAAATTTTATTTATTTTTATATTCTAACTACTTACAATTCAATTAAAATGAAATTTGTGAAGATTATAAGTGGAAGATTATGTTTCTCACATGTAAGTTTGGATAAAGAGAAAAACAATATTTTCAATGTGCTCTTAAAAGGTACGTAATTTTTTTTAATTTCTATTATTTTGAGTGTTCTAAATTTTAATATAGATCCTATGAAACTTGTTTACATATGATATTAGAATAAGGTTGTATTTAATTAGAATCATAAAATTTTAATTTATAAATTTTTTTAAATTGGTTAAAATTTAAAAATTTAGGATAAATAATTTTTACCTTAAATGAAATAGATTTAATATTTATTTTGTTGTTAAAACTCAAAAAAAAAAAGGTTATATGTGATATCTTTTTCATTGTATACATCATAGAAATTTATATTTATAAAGGATGGTCTCTCATTCTTTATACAATAATAAATATATAATCAATTTTTATGTTCTTGTTTGTATTTGGGAAATTGGAATTGAATGATGAGAATTTTTAAAAATTTGTTTATCCTTGTTAGGAGCTCTTTTGAGTAAGTGAGTGTACACTACCATAAGGGATCTACTGAATTAACAGTGTTTCTGTTAAATGTTAATTATTAGGATGATGTGTTATTTGAATTGGTTTTATTTTAACCCATCTACATGAGGTTAATTCATTAATTAATTTGTTATGATATGTTAATTTAAGAATGATCTTCATAGTAAAATTCTTTTATCCATAGGTGTTGAATTTGTGTAACTATTGCTTTGTATGATATAATATCTACTCATAGGAGAGTTAATGTTATATGTGTTAAATATCAAATTTTAGAAATGATTATTTTTTTGATTTCCTATGCTATTAATGGTTTTACTATTATTTTGATCTCTTGTTAGATTTTTCATGAATAACACTGTAAACAATATTGAGCTTTTGAATGGGA
Organism: Canavalia gladiata; assembly: GCA_037954105.1. Taxonomy (NCBI): domain Eukaryota; kingdom Viridiplantae; phylum Streptophyta; class Magnoliopsida; order Fabales; family Fabaceae; genus Canavalia; species Canavalia gladiata. Next base: position 36,950,463 of record CM075664.1, on the reverse strand, counting down.
ACAATTACAAGGGATGGTGAAATTTATGATAGACATAGCGAGGTTTAAGATAACTTGATCTAGTTTAGATGAATCATTTTAGAGATAAGCCTTTATAATAATTATGCATATTCTAAATATGACAAGTTTCAAGTTGATTACCACCCTTATATGAACTAAACGAATCTTTCTTTGAGTTGACTCACTTAAATAAAAAAAAATTAGAGTAGAAACAAAGCAAAATTAAGATTATAATGAAAAAAAATAAAAATTAGGATTTCAATCATTGAAAGAATAAAATATGAAAAATATTATAGACTATTTTGTTCCACCTGCAAAAAAAGGATAGGTAAGGCCATCATTATCAAGTTTTTTAAAATGATATAGAAGATTCAAATATCTCTATTGATGATGGAAAAAATATTTGGTAGAAGATATTTTATTGTTCCAATCCCTATGTTTTAAAATATATTATTTATCAATTAGTTTATAAGGAGCCTAGGGAACCATAACAAAAACCTTTAGGAGATATGTAACCTCTAGAAAAATAACTTGAGATTCCTTTAGGTGAAAAAAGAGAGGAGAAAAGAGTCCAATTATTATACATTTCTTTGAGTGTTGAACATTCAACAATAGTTATATGTCAGATCTAGAGAATTATATGGAGGAAGTTATTAACGTTAAATCCGATAAATGGATATAGGCTACAACTAATGAAATACTATTTATTGATCATAATAATGTGTAGAATTTCGTGAAAGGTCCTTTTTTGTTTTTACCTCATTGGATTTAAATGAATATTTAAAATTAAGAAAGACTCTAATAAAAATGTAGAGCCTTTTAAAATAAGATTAGTGATAAAAGAATTTATTCAAAATAGGACATTAAGGATAAAAAAATATTTTTTCTAATTTCTTTAAAGTATTCCTTTAGGATTATTATAATGCTAGTAACATGTTAAGAGATCTTTAGTTGCATCATATGAATGTAAAGACAAACTTTTTATAACAGAGATCTTGATAAGGATATTTATATGCAACATCTATAAGATTTCATAAAGAGTAACAAAGTGCATCTAGTGTGTAAATTGAAGAAATAAACTTATGATTTCAAAGAAACTTTTTAAATGTGGTACCTTAAATTTGATGAGATAAATCCATTCATTAGATTTGTGGAAAATAAGGTACATTTGTCCATATATATCAAGATTTGTTGGAGTAAGTTTGTTATTCTTGTTCTTTATGTAGAGGACATCTTACTTGCTGGAAATAATTTTGATTTTCTAGTTAAGACTAAGAATATTTATTAATTTCATTTGTTATGAAAGACTTTGTAAATTATTTTATTCTAAGAATAAAGATCTATAGAGAAAAATTTTGTAAATTTTTGGATTTATAAAAACATAGGCTTATATTAAGTGAGTTTTGAAATGATTTAATATGAAAACTAGTAAACCCAATGCTGCTCCTATTTTCAAAGATGATGTGCAAGGATCAATATTCTAAGAATGATATTGAAATTAATATTTCGTATGCCAATGAAATAAGAAGTTTTTTGTATGCTCATGTATGCACTAGATCTGATTTAACTTTTATTGTTAGTATACTTGATATGTTCCTGTCAAATACAGGACATGCTAATTAGGTTGTTTCTAAGAAAGTCATGGTATATTTACAAAAGACAAATGAATACATGATTATTTATAGGAAGGTTATATAACAACCTAGAGGTTGTTGGTTATTTTGATTTATATTTTGCTAGAAGTTTAGATGATGAGAAATCTATTTTTTGGATATATTGTCATGTTAACTAGAGGTGTTATATCTTAAAAGTGTATTAAGCAAACTTTAGCAACCTCCTCCACCATGTGTTGAGTTTATTTCTTATCATAGAGATGCATCATATGATATGTAGTTAGAAAACTTTGATTCTACTATGAGAAGACTTTATTTATAAATTATTGGAAACTTATTGTAATAACATCTCTACAATCTTCTTAATGAAGAATAATAGAATCACTAAGCATATTAGAATTAAGTTCTCAATTGTTAGAGAAATGCTTGAAAATGAATATATTTTTATTGAACATATTTTTACTAAGAAAATGAGAATATGCTCGTTGACCCCTAACCAAGGGACTAAAACGCATAATGTTTATGAAACATGTTGAGAATATAGGTATTGTAATATCTTTTAATGTATTTGGTTAGTCGAAGTTATCATTATTATTATTTCATTTTTACCTTTATTACATTGACATCTGTAATTGTCTTTATCAATTTATGTACATATTGATGTTTCACATTATTATCAACATAATTATTGCTAAGTAGTTTTTTATACTTTGGTTTTTTAGATGTTTTGGTTCCTTATATGAATGGTGTTTCAAATGAAACATGAATTATAATCTCTTTAAAAGATTGGTTGTGTTTTCTTGGAAAGACACAATGTAGGATCCATGAACAATAGGACGAAGTGGATCACAATTATGCTATGATGTATATCTATACTTGCACATTTTGTGATTTTATCATGACAATAAGATTATTGATTATGTAGTCATTGGTTAACTATATCTTAATAGTTTAACTTCACTTATGCCTCATAACTAATGATTTTGTTGATTAAGATGATCATGTTTTTATGGCAATTATATACAGGTTATTTTTGTAGTTATAGTTATTAGACCTAAATTTCATTTTTCAAACGAATTTTAAAATAAAATAAAACTCAATCAATATTGTCCAAATGGAATATCGATGGAAATTTTATTTTAATTATTGATTTCTATTGATTTGATTATTTTGATTTTATAAAAACGGACTGAACGGGTAACTTGATATTTTCCTATAAGCCCATATAATTTTAAGTGATTCATTATGGATTCTATAAAATACCACGTATATGTGTTTATTAGGCTTCAATCTAATTGATAAGTGTGTTCAAAATTTTTGTTTAAGGCCTGGGCATAATATTCATGATGGAAGGAAATTAAGTGACATGTATTTTTTTTATAAGGGAGAAGAATCTCCATTCGTTTCTGAACAATGTGACTACTCAGGATTCTATCAAAGTGAGGTTTAGATAGAGAAGGAGCACAGGTGAAACATTCTATTCTTTATGTGTATATTTGGATATAGAGAAATGTAATGTTTTCAATGTGTCTTCAAGAGTTAAGTAGTTTCTATTAATTCTTCCTATTTTGAATATTCTAAATTCTAGTATAAATCTTACTAAATTTGCTTACAGATTGAACACTAGCAAAAGACTTATGCATAGAAACCAAAATTTTAGCACACAAATTTGAGTTCATAAATATAAAAGTAAACCTTTATGACAATTAAGAGGCTAAGAAGAGTTTTAGGAGTTGGACTTGAAGGAAATAGAAAAAATTTAAGAGAAAAACTTGGTTTTCCTTCCATCCTCAATATAAACCTGCAACATATAACAATCAAATAAGTAAATTGTTATTAGACAAACACATAATATTCATCCTAAGATTTAGACCCATAAATATGTTTATTTTTTTTCTTTTGAATTACAAACCAAAATGTGAAAAAAAAAAAAAGCACCGGAAGGTTTTTTAGCTCCGAAAATAATTACATTGAGACAAAAGGAGATGAAATAGAGAATGGGGACAATACAAATAAGGATGGAAATTGAAAATATCTCAATTATATTATTAAAGTTAGTTGATTTCATTTACATGTGACTTTACGTTGCTTCTCTATTGCAAGTCTACCTATCTATTTATCTATATGAAAAGTGTGTTACCTTTTTTAACTTTTTATTTTTTATTTTTCTATTTTATTTATTTATTTATTTTGCAGATTATATTTTGCCTTTTAATAGGAACCGTGCAGGTCTTCTATCACATTATCATGTTCTTTGAACGTAACTACATACATCAATCATTGACTAATTATCTTAAATTGTTAATTTTAAATAAATTATAAATGGTGCATGCTTACCATGTTACAAACTGAAGATAAGGTGAAGCCCTAAAAATATTGTAAATTATGCACTTCAATCCATGGATGTTCATTTATGATGGATATTAAACAATCTTATTTATTCAATTCTTTCTCTATTTTTAAGTAGGGATCACCAATTACTAAAAAGAAAAGATTTCTTAATCTTGGACACTAGCAACTTAAGATTCAAAAATAAAGTATAAAATAGAAATTTCTCAAATATATAGGAATTTATACCATAAAAAAAATAACAAGATTGAAAATTTTCATCAACTAAATTAAGAAAGTTCCAAACACAATGAGCAATTACAAAAAACACAAAATGGTTAAGGTAGAATGAAGAGGAAATTCCATATGTTCATTCAAAAGAAGGGAAAAAGAAACAATGTAAAATAAAAACTAAAGGAATCAAAGGCATAAAAACTATAAATAACTTACCTAAAAGAAACACAAAGATGGAAATGCAAAAATTGAAAATGAAAATATAGGAAAAGAGTGAAGAATCGTGAACAAGAGAGCTCACCTGCGAGAGAATTGAAGAAGAATGTTCAATGAAATCATTGTGTAAGAGAAAGTAGGTGAAAGAGAAAATTAGAAGAAAAAAAAAAGTTAGATACATTTAAAGAAAATTAGGTAACTTAAGAAAATACTATTAAATATTACCTACATGATAGAAATTATGGATAAATTAATTTTGATTTCCTAAATCTTAGATAATTTTATTTTTAATAATTTTAAAAATGATTAATAAACCTTAATTAAAAATTTATTTTTTTTATAATAGTTGATGGTATAATAATTGTAGTAGTAATGGTTATGATAATGATGGTAGCGATGGTAATAATAGGATTTAGGGTTATAACGGTGATGATAATGATGATGATAATGGTGATTATGGTAGTGAAGTAACAGTGATGGTATATTTTAAAAGATACATTTAAAATTAAAAATAATATAAAAAAATCTCCTTTTTATTTTAAAAATTAATACAAAACTATTTTTAAAATGTATGAAAAATAATTTAAAATTATTTTAGTTAAATAAATTTTTTTAAAATTTATTTAAAAAATTAAAATCAAAAATCAAAATTTGCAACCGTTTTTAAAGGAGACCTTAGAAAACTAATGGTTATAATTTAGTCGAGGAGGTTTTTAAAGATGAGAATAATTATTTAGTGTGTTTATATACTTAGGATAAAGGGTATAATTTCATTTAAGTTTTGTTTAGGTTAAGGATACATGGGCTAAGGCCCAAAAGCATGCTTCCTGTGAAGATGTGTACGTTATCATTTTTTATCCAACCACATAAATCTTTTATAGGAGGGAAAATGTTCCAATAAGATAGGATCATTATGAACCGTAAGCATTCCCTTTAAGTTTTAAATACGGCTGTAAACCTAAAATTTTAATTCAATATCTCTTATTAAGTTGAATTAATCACGTGCCGGTATATATGTATATATATATATATTATGTGCATGTATTAAGATTCGTTAATATTATATATGAAATTTAAATATTTATTATTTAATATTTTTTATAAAATATAAAATATATTAATTTAATTAATAAATTATATAATTATATAATTATATATATTAAATTTTAAATAATTTAAATATTTTTAGATAAATTATTTAACAAGAAATATTTATTTATATTTTAATAATATATTAAAATAAAATTATATAACAAAATATTTATAAATTTTTATTTTATATAAAATTTTATAAACATGTAATTAATAAAAAATTTCAAAGGATTGAACTGATAAATTTCGCATTATTTATCATATATTCATATTACAATTTTATTCTACATTCCTATCTTTTTTCTCATTTTTTAAAATCAGTAAAAGAACGATTTGTTATGAAAGAGAAGTACTCCGAGTACAGAATTCATAATAAATGTACTAACTTATGCTACCTCGACAATTTCTATAATTAGAATGGAAATAAAAACCAGACTACAAATATCCACTACAGACCAAACCTTCTTTCTAGCGGCATCAATGATCAATTTTGAACATTAAAGATCAAAATAGGAGGCCAACTTTCCATCATCTTGTTACATCCAGAGTCTACCAGGGAATCAACAAATTTCAACCAAACATTATAAGACCCAAACTTTACTCATCGCATCAGGTTCAACCAATAGAATTCAACGGCTCACAGCACCAGGAAAGCACTAGAAAAAAAATGTCTCAGCTTCTGTGTATTAACATTAAATAACCATCAGATTGTAGGTGTCAAATAGAAGAGAAGTGATTGAGACTGGAGACCACCATCCTTCTAGACTACTTATTTTCTGTAATTTACTTCCTTTTCATACAATAATGTTTAGAGTTAAGTTTTGGAAAAGAAGAAAGGACGAGTATTTTTTTTTCATTTTTAAATAAATATCACTAATTTTTTTTGTCTAAATAAAACGAAAGAGTAGCATAAAATTATATATTAATATTTTTATTTTTATAAATATTATATAATTTTATTAATTTTAAAAAAGAAATATTTGTCCTTTCTTTGTAAATTTCTCCATTTATTACGAGCAAGGAGATCTTTCAATTTTAAATTAAATTGGTTCTGACTTATGTGCATGAGTTCACATCTTTTCCTTACTTATTTACAACTTAGGTAAGTCTAAATATATAAAAACCTCAATAATTCCTAGTCTCATCTATGCAGAATTCTCTTCCTTTTAAATATTAACAACAGATATATGGCCGTAGATCCAGATCCACCATCTTACTTTGACTAGGTCCACACCAATTCCTCCAAGTTCAATTCTGCCTTATTAAAAATGATCTAGTTGCTATCAATCCAAATTGTCCAAACATCAACCATCCGAATGACATTCCAATACCCCTTAAGGTCCTTTTGGCATATGGAATTGGAATTATAATTTAGATTGTAATTCCAATTTGGTTTCAAATTATAATTCTTATGTAAGATTGAGTGAAGAATTAAAGTATAAAATAAAACTTTTAAATTAAATTTTAATTTTATTTTAAAATTTATAATTAATAATAGTTATGGATGAAGTTAAATCAAGTTTGAATAAAGACATTATTTCATAAGTAATGACAGTAACATGAAAATGATGATAATACGAAACAAAAACATAATAATAATAATAACGATAATAATAATTAATATTGATAGAATAAATTAATAATAATAATAATAATAATAATAATAATAATAATAATAATAAGAAGAATCATAGCAATGGTAGTAATATTAATAATAATAACGAAACTACCGTGTTGTTCTTAATCTTTATGCCCATAGTCACCATCACTACATGCATTCTTTTACTTATATAGAGATTCCATCAGTCATCATTAAACACTTTCAATTCATCATTCATCCGTCTTCACCAGAACAAAAGTTAGTATAGTCTTCTGAAAGATTAAGAACATGTCTAGTATAAAAAAAATTATATATATAACTAATTTTAACTATACATTATAGATAAATTGGTATACTTAAATTTAAGTGAAATCAATCTTAATTTTTATATATAATTGTATGATTAAAATTAATGTCTGGGGGGTCTCTCATGTTGGATATGGGGGCAGCGATAGTTTACACATGCTTTTAATTTTGGTATGTTGTACGACTGGGTATAAAACATGAGGCTACATATAGGGCCCAAGTTGGAGCGTTTACCAAATTTTATTTTTGGGTCCAATGATAAAGAATACCAAACCAGTGAGGTGGCCCAAATTCACAAACAATTGTGAACCACTGCCCCTTACATGAATAGAGCGTATGGTGAACAGCAATATACTTCGTCTACGTGTGGAGTTAATGTGTAATTATTCGACCTTTTCTTTGTATGAGTTAAAGTATTCAATCATCAATTTGCCAAGGTTCCCAAAAAGTAATTCAACAAACAATTGAAATCTAAGATCCACGCAATATTAAAATATTTTAAAGTCCGTTCGGGATGTAACGGTTATGTAGTTTTTTATTTTTAAAATAAAATTAATTCGAGGTGAATGTTAATTTTTAATTTTTAATTTTTAATTTTTAAGTTAATTTTAAAATAAAATCCGTTTGATAAAAATAATTTTACAATAATTTTTAATATATTTTTAACATAATTTTCACTTAAATCTTAAAACTAAAAAAAAATTTATTAAACACTATTTTTAATTTTAAAATATTTTTTATTCTTAAATATATTCAATTCCATCACTACTGAACCATCATCTTATAATAATAATTATTATCATTATAATATACTTTTTATTATTTAAAAAAATTGATTTATCTAATTTTTACATAATAAAAATAAAATAAAAAATAATATTTAATATATAAATTACATTAAATTCATAATATTATAAGATATATTATTTTTACATAAAATAAATATTGAATAATATAAAAATATTATAATAATATATAAAATTATTTATCTTAAATATTAATAATCAAATAATATATAAAATAAAAATTTATATAATTATATATTATTTTTACATTATAACCATTATACTATTATTATTATTATTTTAAAAATATTATTTTTATTTTTATTCACCATCACTACTATAATAATAATAATAATAATAATAATAATAATAATAATAATAATAATAAATTTTATTTTTAAAATTTTATTTTTATTATTTTAAAAAAAATTAATTATTTATATATTCTCTATAAATTTACAAATAAATAATACTATTTGATATATAAAAATTATATTTAATTTATAATATTATAATATAATTTTATGTTATATAATTTTTTATAAAATAATATATATTATTTTATGTAAAATAATATTCATAATATAAAAAAATTATAATAATAATATAGAAAATATATAATATTCTTTATATTATAACCATTATTACCGTCATAACCATCGATATCAATCTAATTATCACCATCATAATAATAATAATATTTTATTTTTTATTATTTTAAAATAACTTTATTTTTAAATTTTTTTATTTATTTAATTTTTATATATTAAAAAATAAATAATATTATTTTATATATAAATTATACTTAATTTATAATTTTATAATATATATTATTTTTATGTAAATAAATATTGAATAATATATGTAAAATAATAATATATTTAAAATTATTTTTTTAAAATACTGATAATAAAATAATATGTAAAATAAAATTTATAATTATATAATATTCTTTATATTATAAATATTATACCATTATTGTTATCTCATAAAAATTACTCTTATTCCTACTACTATTACTATTATAATTACCATCATAACTTTTACCATAATAATAATAATATTTAATTTTATTATTTCTAAAATTTAAACTTATATTATTTAATATATTTTCAAATTTTTGAATTAATATTTTTATTTATCTATTTTTTTAATTTATAACAAAATGATATATTAAAGTGTCTTGATTTATTTTTATAACAACTTTTAAAATTAAAAACTAAAATTGAAAATTGAAAACTGAAAACAAAAATTAATTTTAATTTTTAAAATTTTTTAAATTAAATATTAAAAAATACCTTAATTACTATTTTTAATTTTAAAATATTTTTATTTTTAAATCTACCTTATCCTATTATTATTATCTTCATCACCATCATCACAACAACCATGATCATTGTCAAATCAATATCTTTATCATCACTATCATCATCAGATCATCGTTACTATAATTATTTTTATTATCACCTTCATTGTTATCACTATAAAAATAATAATAATAATTTTTTATTTTTTAACATTTATTATTTAAAAATAATTTATTTATTTTTAATTTTTATATATTAAAAATGAAATAAATAATGTTATTTTTTTTATAAATTATATTAAATTTATAATATTAAATTTAATTTTATATTATATAATTATTTATAATATAATATTATAATATAATATTATAATATATTTTATATAAAACAATTATTTATTAATATAAAATATTATAATAAAATATAAAATTAGTTATCTTAAATATTGATAATCAAATAATAGATAAAATAAAAATATGTATAATTATATAATATTTTTGACATTATAACTATCCAATGATTATCATTATCTTATAAATACTATTTTTATTTTTATTATTATCACTATCATTATTAATATCACCATAGTAACAATAATAATAATATTATTATTTTTAATTTTTTATTCTTATCATTTTAAAAGAATAATTTATTTATTTATTTATTTTTATAGATTTATACATAAATAATATTGTTTGATATATAAAAAGTATATTTAATTTACAATATGATAATATAATTTTATATCATATAAATTTTTATAATATAATATATATATATATATTATTTTATATAAAATAAATATTAAATAATATAAAAATATTATAATAATAATATAAAGTTATTTATCTTATATATTAATTACCAAATAATATATAAAATATAAAATTATATAATTATATAATACTTTTTATATTGTAAATATCATTATTATCGTAATCAACGCCATCATCACAATTATCATCACAACCATAATAATAATAATAATAATAATATTATTATTATTATTATTAATGATTTATTTGTTATTATTTTAAAAAAAATTAAATTTTCATTAACTTTTTATTTGTCAAGTTTTTTATAAAAAATAAATAATATTATTTAAGTATTATAATATATTATTTTTATAATATAATATTATAATATATATTTTTAGATAAAATAAATATTGAATAATATAAAAATAATATAATAATAATTTATAAAGTTATTTATCTTAAATACTAATAATCAAGTAATATATAAAATAAAAATTTGTATAATTATATAATATTATTTATATTATAATCATCATATAATTACCATTATCTTATAAACACTATATTTATTTTCACCACACATCATTACTATCAAAACTATCATCATAATAATAATAATAATAATAATAATAAATATTTTTAATATTTTATACGATTTAATTTTTTAAAGTATATTTTTATTTATGTATTTTGTTATAAATTCATAATAAAGTGATAAAATATAATGGCTTGATTTGCTTTTATAGTAATTTTTAAAAACTATAAACTAAAATTAAAAATTAAAAAAAAAAATAGTTTTAGTTTCTAGAATTTTAAAACTAAAATTAAGCTCGAAAAGGATCTTAATTTATTAGTTTGGTATGTATTTCAGTTAACATGTTAGTTATATTAGTAATATCATTTAATTTGTTTTATTATTTTTTAATTGTATAAATAAGTTTTTTCTGTATTCATTTATTAAGATAATGAATAATATCAGTGTTCCAAACTTAGTATGGAATATTCATTGTTTTTCCAATCCAAGGTCCCAATGTGATTTTGCGATGAATGTTTATTTAATGCTCATTTTTTTATTAATAGGTTACCATCTCCTACGTTGCAACGGGTCTTTCCACATGGGAAATTATTCCAAAAGAAGGTTGGTTATCATTCCTTTCAAATTTTTTGTTGCCTCTGTCATGCTTCCATATTTCTCTTTCAACACCACAAGTTTAACCTGAGTCATTCTAGTTCTATTCATGAGATATCCTGTTGGATATAAAGGTTACAAGTTGTATGATTTAGCACAACAATGCTTCTTCATCTCTAGAGATGTATCCTTCTTGGAGGCTACATTCCCTTTTTCATAATATTTCCTCACACAGGTGATGTTCATGTGTCACCTCATGTCGTTCTACCCATCGCTATGATTGATCCATCAACCATAATGGTTCCTTATGTCCCTCTCATTCTCTCACTAAGTCTGTCATTCCTCCTTGAAGATCATCCAAAATTCCATGCACCTTTACTCATTTACATGATTATATGTGTAATTAGATACAAGATCCTTATTCTCCTCTTCGATATGATTCTTATCAATAACTACCTCCTAAATATAGACTTTGTCAACCAAGTTTCTACTTTATAGAACCTATTTTCTATTGTCGACTCTTCACTACCCCCGAATAGAGAAAGGATATAGATGCTAATGTATTTGTCATGACGGTAAATAATACTTAGTCTATTGTGCTATTACCTTTAGGAAATCATACCATTGGTTGTCATTGAATCTATAAGATTAAATATAAACAACATGGTCAAGTGGAAAAGTGCAAAGCTCGTCTGGTTATTAAGGGATATACACAGCAAGCGAGTATTGATTTCCTCAATACTTTTTCTCTAGTAGCAAAGATCACAAGAGTTCTTGTCCTCCTTTCCATAACAGTTGTCACTGGTGAAAATTGAACTTTTTATATCGGTTATTATGAACATTTTACATTAGTTATATGAGCGGTATAAAAGTGGGGAATATAGAAAATAAGACTTTCCATATTAGTTCTACAACCGATGTAGAAAATCCAACTTTTTACATCAGTTGGACTACGAATTGATGTAAAAAATGACTTTCTACATCAATCAAGGAGCTAAACAGATGTAAACAATAGAAGTAAAAGTTTTACTTTCTACATCGGTTGAAATATGAACCGATGTAGAAGTAAGAATTTCTACATCGGTTAAGGTCTTAACTGATGTAGAAAGCTCTTTTTTTAAATGTTCGTTTCGTTTAGGCATACTACCATATTATTTATTCACAATACCTGCATATACAACCAAAATGGACAGACATACAATACAGAAATCACAAAATCTATTTATTTAAACTAAATATATCACAATTTATTATCAAATCTAAATTTACAAAGGAAATAAATTAAAATTACATTAAATCAACCCAAATTGGTTACTTCTATCATAAATTCCCCCAATGTATTTTGACATCATCAATTTCTTCATCGGTTAAAGGGTAGGGATTTTGAAATATCTACAAAATATTTTTGAATGAAATTAGAGAAAATATCATGTTATGAATTAAAATGAAATCATTAAATTGTGACAATTGTAATTATCTCGTTCCAAGAATCAACAATAGATGTCGAGATAATGCGAAACATACGTCTCATCACATAGTATTCACACTCGGTTCCTCTAGCTTGTCTTGGATACTTCAAAAAAATAGAAAAAAATCAAATATAATTAGAGATGATGATATAATGGAAAAAGAATATAAAATAATTGAATAATTTTTAATAAAGTACTAACATGTTGAAATATCCATGAAGACTTTTTAATTTTAATATTTGATGAATGCGTCCCTTTTAACCGAAGCCGAGCATTCATTGCTCTACAATAAAATAAGAACCAGATGAATACCTTTGAAAATAAAAATTATATGAATATAAATATCAAAGTCATAAAAACTTACACTTTTATAATGTCATTTATGTCTTTCTTTGGTTTTTGTCAAGCAAAGCATAAAAAGACAACTACATTCTGTCTTGAACAAATAATGATTAATTGTCAATGAGCCTTAGAAAATATGAATGAAAATTAACCACAATTAAAAAATTTAATTCAATTTTTTAAATAAAACTTTTTAGTATTAACTTACGATTGAAAATAAGGTGCTAAGTAATAGTCTTTATTAGTTTCCAATCTATTCTAAAGGTACCATTATATGTCAGCTGCCTTGTACTCGGTTTTTTACATATGAACTGGGTTAAGAAATCCATAGTGTAAGCTCCCTCTTTTCATACAGATGCGATATAGGCACCTAATATTATGAATAATTTTCATATGTTAGATTTTGATACTTAATTAATTCAACTAAGGTTTAGAAATTTACTTACATCAATCATAATTATAGAACTGATAGATATAGGAGATTGTTACCCACAAATAAGTCCAAGATATCCTTTTTAGTAATATACAAAGGGATAACAATGGGCTTCCCTATGATATCTGAATCCATAATTATTTGCAAGGGTTGGTTGCCCAAGTTAACGACAATACCAAAGAGACGTGTAAGCAACTCAACTTTAGGTTTCTTTTGACCAGGATCGGGAAGATCTTTTTTAGCATTAAAATAAATATCCTTCCGAAGATCATGCATATGAACCTAAAATGAATTTAGAAAATATTAGGAAATATATATATATATATATAAATTAGTAACAAAATAAAATTATTTAATACCTTAGGTTGAGCTCACTGCATAAGTCTCTTCGATCATAAAATAAAATGATTAGGAGCTTGCTCCATGACATGAACCTCCTTAGTAGGCGTAGTGATAAGTGTCCAATAAGACACTTATTTGAAACATAATTCAATGTAATTGCAAGTAATTGAAGCATAAAACACCATTAAAATATGAGAAAATGACATAAAACTGAATAACCCATGCACAATCTGGAAAATACAGTTTTAGAGTCTTTTGGGTGATAAATTATCATAAATCTGATGTGTTTTAATTTCTGCTATCTGTTACAGGGTTCCGCGTTGGCAACGCAGTTGGGCCGTGTTGGACATGCGACGTTACAGACCAGTAGCTATAAAAATCCCAGAACAGAATGAAAACAGGGCATCATTCACTCGATCATCTGATCATTCACTCTATCCACTAATATATCTCCAGAGCGCAAACCTAGAGGATAGAGCCGTCGTTCCCCCATACGCTGGTTCTATTCTCGGTGAAGGAGGAACCCTAGGACGGAAGACGAAGTGCATCTGCAACGTGCTGCCATGATCATGACTTTCTTTTCTTCCCCTGTTTTCTTCTTCTTCATGATGTGCAACTGAACCCCTGTTGGGGAAGGATGAATCCTTAACTGATCTTATGTAACCTAGATTTTGCATTTATTTAAGATTGTTTTCCTTTAACGTTGATTATTCATCTCTTTGCTTAATGCTTTTATACTTGGTCACTTATAAATTGAATCTAAATTCTTCTTCGCAATTGGGAAATTGGTTTAAGAATTGGAACTGGGATTGAATAACACAATTGTGAAGGCTCTAGGGATAGAGGTTTGCAATTGTGAGATCGTTTGAATTCTTGAACTTAAGGCTCACGTCAAATTAGGAATTGCTAAGGGATTAGGATTCCTAATTTGAGTGAAGAATTGATGAGTCAAGGGATTGACCTTCAATCAATAATTGTGAATTCGATCTTCAACCATATTTTATCTTGAATATACGTAATGATCAAAGGTTACATAAGGGAAGTTTTGGTGAAATCTAACCCTAACATCTTCTATAATTTGAATTCTTACACATTTATATTAGTTGTTGAGTGTTTGATAGTTTAGATATTATTTTGAAATATTCTTTACGTACTGGATAGAGTTCCAGATTTGTGATAGATTCTGTGAATTCTTGTTGATTTCTGTTTGCATTGCCTACGTGATCCCATAACTGAGTTTAATTAGTGGACTAGTAGGAATTCAGTATTTGAACCAAATCCCTGTGGAGACGATACTCTACTCATTCTTTACTTCATAAAACGATAAGGTGCACCTGCCTTCATACAGTTTTACACCAACACGTAGGGATAGGAGCATTTACATCTTCAACCCATTCAACCACCACTCTAACATTACCATCATCAATTTGCTGGTGATGGATGGTTGAACCCAAAGTGTAGACTTTCCCAATGGCTACCAAACGATATGAATGATCAACGTACAACTCATAATCGTCTGCAGCATAAACATCCTCTCCTCCTGCTACATGGTCCTCTATTGGAGCACAACTTGCCTTTGTGCTTCTACGCCTAGGAGAAGGAAAATGGTGATCTTGTGTCTGAGTTTGGGAAAGTTCCAAAGATGCAAGCTCTTACCTAAGCTCTTCTCAAAGTTCTCGGCTCGGTGCTTGCCTCATATCTTCTCTCATGACTTCTAACTCATCTCTTTACACTAGTCCTTCTTTGGAGGCATGTGTGGAAGATAATCCAAAATACTGTCTAATGTCAACATCTTGTCCAACAGCACGAACACAACCTGGATGCTTTGGTTGGCCAATAGCATCACTCAAAATTTCAACCCATCCAGTTGGAAAAAAGACTCCCTGTGAGCTTTGTTCAACCAAATAAACCTACAAAACAAAAACTCTTATGTGTCCTCTACATGGAAGTTTGTGTTTAATTTAGGAAGTAACTTACTGGAGGAGTGATGTAGGCCATTCATATATGATAATCTAATATATCCTAAATAGTATACCTTATGAAATGTATTACAATGTATTGATGTGTATAAAATACGGCAGTCTTAAATTTATTAGGTGGGCTGTTTACAAAAGTTAATAAATAGGTGGATTGGTATATAGGTTGTCTTCCTAGCATGCATATCTAGTATGTCATAAAGTATATCCAGCTACTAGTTAATGTTAGCTTGAGATAAAGTATCTCACCAAGAGCTTGGTTTTATAAGTTTTGGCAAACCATAAACTAACAACCCATACAGCCACAGAGTACCTCACAACAAATCTAATCATTTAGAAGTTCAGTGTGTCTGATACTCAAAGCACGATAAACAAGGGCATCGATATAGAGGATGAAACCCTTGTCTTGTACAAAATATATCTAGCTACAACTACAAGTGCCAAGGTGCTGAAGTTTAAGGTTCTACAATTATTTAATTTGACTCTAAACCAATTACTTTCAAAGTTGGAGAAGCAAGTTTTGGATTAAAGTTAGCAACTAGGAGAATAGGTAGAAGAATTGATTAACATGCAAGATCTATGAAGCGAGCTTGAAGGCATGAAAATCAGCTACCAAAACAACTAACAAAATGCTCTGAGGGACAACAAAATGCTTACCTTAGATGAGGGACAAATTCTTGATATAGCTCATATAACACCAATGCAGATAGCAGAACAAAAAGCTCTATACTCCACTATCCAAGGATTTGTTGGTGATTCTTGAAATGGAAAATCATATTGAAATTACCTAACTTATTACAATTACACAAATCAAAGATAAAGACGAAGAAAAAGAGCATAATAGGAAAATAAAGAAAGCAAAATATGGGAACAAAGAAAGGAGAAAGCAAAATAAAGAGGTCTATATCTTTAAGCTAAAATAAATTCAAAATAATAGTAATTTCATTTCCTCGGAGATACCAAATTCCATAAAACTTAACCAAATTAGGCTTGAAGAAAGCATATTCTATTTAGGAATTTCTCTATTTTTGACATGTTGGTGACATTTGATGACCAATTTTCTATGAAAGTTAGCTCTCAGTTTTAATGGTTATAGAATTATTGAGCAATTTTTCTACTTGGACTTAAGTTTCTTTTTAAGAATAGGACAATCATTTCTAATGTCTTTGGTTGTTTTGTGGAAGCTTATCTTGTGTTTGCTGCAATATTAGTGCATTATGCCACCTATAAATCAGTTAGCAGATAGGTCAACCAATGAATTTCCCATGTAGTGATTGCTAGTGCATCATACTTCACTAATTTATTAAATTAACTACTAATACACAAAGTAATATCCTAATAATTATGCAAATGGAAGAAATGTTCACAATGGAAGCAAATCATTTACTGCAATCAAATCTTCAAACTCTTTTCTGTGTTCACCACATTCAAGAAAATGATAAAATTTAATTCTAATGGAGTAAAGGTAAATTTTGAAAATTTCTAATATCAAATACAACGAGCATAAATACTATTTCACGCAAACAATCATTTAGGGTTGATAATGTTGGTTCCTTAGAACAAATTAAAGCTAGATCTAATGTTGAACATATGGATAAGAGGCAGAGAAATAAATCAAACAACAAACATACTTTTTCCTCAAAAAGCATATCAGCAATATGTATGCTAATTATGAATTTGTATCCTAATAATGTGGAGGTAGGGAATGCTAATTGTGAATTTTTATCCTAATAAAGATAAAGGAAATGTTGATCGTGACTTGTCACATAATGGACAATATTCTCTATGTCTATGTTTGGAAGGATGGAAAGGATGGATGTTGAAGGAATAAAATGTTAAATCTTAAAGAAAGTGTGTTTGGGAGTAATTTAAAAAGGAAGGAGATTGGTTGTAGGTAAACTCATGGTCTCTGCCCTTACTACTCAACTAAGCAATTGCATTATCCTATAAAGCAAAGTGCAAGCTAAAATCCTAAAACTTAGTATCTCAGTGCTTCAGAATTCAACCTTTCCAACTTATTTCCAGTATAAAAGTTAGAAAACAAAAAACAAAAAAAAAGTGTTATTCAACTGAGGTCCTATATTGGCTTATGTAAAGGCAACAACGCTTATGCTGGAGCTGCCATATTACTAATTATTACATAAAACTGAACTCATGTATGATACCTGGTGGTTTTATTTTTTAACATGAAAAATTGCTTTATTTCAACACTTGAGGGACTCAAACCTATCATTGAAATGAAGTCATTTATATAAGAATGGAGTCTAATATAATAGAAGTCATTGATCTTTCTGTTAGATCAATTAACTTTGCTAGGTAGGGGACCAAGGCAAAATGGTATAGTCCCTTGTGCTAGCAAAATAAGATATTCTAGGACAAAAAATAGAACAGTCTTAGATTTTTTTTCATATTATTCAAACACCAAAGCAATAAATGATGCCAAAAACATAACAGTCTCAAATTTCCTTTAGCTCTTAATTGTTTTAAAATTAGTACTTTTAACCTCTGGTAACCATTAAATGATGTCATGGCTAACAAAGAAGTTATCATATATTGATTATTTGAGTGACCATATTGGTAAGAGGGACCAAAACACTTCGGTTGCACAAATTTAGGGATCAAAATTATAAAACAAAATTAAGAACTAAAATAAAAAACATGTAAAAATTTTAGAAAGGCTAACAACCAAAATGATTTTTCCCTCATTCTATCATGCCCTCATCCCCTCAAAATGCTAACAACTTGCCACATCATCCAACTAACTAACTTAGGAACCCTTCTAAGTTCTTTTAGTATGACCTTTCCAAATTACGGGCTCTTTCGGTTGCTGGCCAAACATACTAAATCCTTTCCTATATTAGAGTTCTAGCCACAGCCTCTATCAAATTGATAAACTAATAAACTCTAAAATCACATACAATACAGTAAAACCTTTGCTATTGAAGAGACAAAAGGTGATTCCTTTTCCCTTATCTAATTTTAGTAAGGTGAAGCTTAGGTAAGTGTTGGCTTGTAAGAAAGGGAAAATAAGGGAGGAAGGCATGGTTTATTAAAACCTGGAATAGATCAAAATTCACCTAAAGAAAAAGGTTTATTGGTCATTACCTACACTTTAAGAAAAAGGTAGCAGCAACACATTTTTTCCTAGACATCCTTACTTACTAAAGGATGACACAACACACAAGTTGTTGTAGCTTTATTAGAACGTTATTGTAGCATCTTTGAATAATAAAAACTAAGATATGCAAGGTAATTATGATACAATAGTAAACTTGTAAGGTAACATAAAAAAAAATTACCAGCAGTCATTTCTAATCTACCGCATAACCACTAAATTACCACTTTATGTTTTTTGTGTAGAACTAGACTTGCATCTAAGCAACATGAGTACTAAAGAGAACAAAACCAGGAAGGAACCACAAGAAAGAGAAATAGACAAAACTCATTTAACCAACTTTGACCATTATGCACCAAATTTAGTGAAGGTGAAAAACTAAACATCTAATTTAGCAAAAGTTTTTTACTACCAGATTCAACAAAGAAAATATACCTGATAGAAAACATGAGAGGAAAAAAAATAGATCCTTCAAGTGTCAATTTTGTAAACAGACAATTAAAATGGCTTACAGGTTTAAAATTAGTAAATGATAAAAAAAAAGAGTTTAATAAATTTAAAGTTGAAGACGAATAATACTAACTTCATCCAAGGACTCATAGAAGAGGACCCAAATGAATTGCACCTATAGGTCAAGGTAAAATAGACGAATGAGGAAGAAGCACTTTCTATTATGCAAAACAGGCTTTATGGTTTCAGTTTATTATTTATAGTATTCACTAATTAATGTCATGTTATAAAAGAATATAAAAGCAATTATGATGAGACCTAAGTCAATCTACATTATAAGTTATAACAGAAAACAATCAAGCCTAGAGTTTAATCATTTTGAATTTTCACCAAGACACAGTTCTATCTCTCTCCTTTTCTATTGAACTTGAGATGTTTTTATGGATGGTATAAGGTTTAGGTATGCATCTTAAACACTATAGAAGTAGGGGCTGGGAAAATCATTATATGGTTTAGGGCTGGAATAAACACTGACCAAGACTAATACTAAACAAGATATGGACACCAATGGGTGGTTTAGTGCCAGCTGATGTTGTAGTAGAAGCAGGGGAAGATGGAGTTAGCAATTTGGATGGTGAATCTATGGTTGTAGTTGGTGGCTTGCTATTAGAAGTTGGAGAAGTTGCTGCTCGTGGTTTCTTTGAGGTGGTAGACTTGCTGCCACAAATGATTGTAGGACTTGCAAAAGAAAGTGATGTTGTTGTTGTTGTTGTTGTTGTTGTTTGGCCTAACTTGTACTATAAATTGAGACGCCTAGCATGCAATATGCAGCAAACACAACCACTTCAAGTTTCTTTATATTCCTAGTCACTAGCATTACTTTAAATTTTAAAATATGCTCTTATATGAAAAAATCAGTAAAGGCCCATACTTTAATCATAATAGTATGTGTGTACATGTTTCCAAGCTATTTTATTCCTAAAGGGTGGATGATATATGTGTATACAAGAGAGATAAATTAGGATCCTTTTATGTATCATGATCCACTAACATTTAACCCATGGAGATGCTTAATTTATAACACTTAACCTATACCTTTTACTTTTTATTTTGTTTTTTTTCATATAAAGTTCATGCATAACAACATAATTTATGACCAACTGCAAAATGTAGGATAACAATCTAGAATCACAAAGCCACTTCTTGATATTTGGAGGAGGCACCAGACAATGTCCAGGGAAGAAGTTGAGGATAGCAGAAATTTTCATTTTCTTACACTACTTTGTAACTAGATACAGGTGAAAGTTTGATTTGTTTACCTTTTTTATCTAGATCCAACACTTCTAAACTTGTTTGTTTGATATTATTGATTATTGATTCTATACTTGTTATGTAGGAATATGATCCATTAAAAAAATGCTAGTTTGTTTATTTTGAAAATCCAATGTAATAAATACATGCTGCTTCTGACATGTGATATTTAATATTCATTACAAATGGAAAGAAGAAGGAGATAAACTAATGAAATTTCCTAGAGTTAGCAGAAGTAGGATCCTAAACTAATAGTATCATTTGGACATAAACAAAACATTTTACAGGATCTCCAAGGAATTTTTGTTCTTAGTATAAAATTAGAAAATTCAAAAAGAAACAAAATCTCTAACCTCTGTTAAGCATTCAAAATCATTTAAGAAGCATTGTAAGAAAGTTCCAAACTGTTGTAAGTGACCTAGCCACTCAAAGGGAAAGGTTCCACAATCTGCTAAGTTGGAGAGACAAAAGGGCTACCAATATCTTTGTCACATTCTATTTCATTTCCGGTTGAATTTTTAGAGCTAGCCTATCTTAAGGTTCTTAATCTACTTGGGAGTTACTTCAAAGGATCAATACAATCTAAAAATGGTTTTTTCAAAAGCCTTGATTTTATTCATCTTACAGGAACTTCTCTAATTGGAAGTATACTTCCAGAACTAGCTAACCTCAAAATTTTAAAAAGTTGTAGTTAATGTTAGCTAGCTTTTCTCTGTACAGAACCAATGACATCCTTATATGATTCTTGGATGGCATTTAGCTAATTTTATGACTCTTTCTTTTCTCAAATATGTAGTTAATCTTGTTTCATTATGTGCATATAAAATCGTATTACAGCTACAATTAAGGAAAGAAGCAGAGGGTACTTTACCTGAAAATTTTAATTACAGATAAACATTCTTTTAGATGGACTTAACGATGTTCTTTCAAAGGGAGCTAGCTTTGGAGTTGGAGCCTGAGACTTAGGGGATGTGTGCCAAGAACCTGATAACAAGACTAACCTGATAATTTCAAAGATAAGAAAACCTAACAAAGTAAACAACGGTAATGGTGGAGGTAGCTCATACCTTAGGGAGAAAATTTTCAAAATGAATGTAATGGCAGAGGCAAACGACGATTTGTAGCACACAACGTTGTCAGGGATGTCAGAATGATGTGAGATAAGAACCGTAGCGTGTAGGGACAAGAAGCAAAGTAGTGAAATAAGGTATTCGTTGAACAAGAAGTAGGGATGTAACTTAGTCACATACAAGAAGCATAGTAGTGGGTTGGCGGGGAAGATGAAACCTAAAAAAAATATAGTTTTTACATTGGTTGATAGAGAAACTGATGTAAAAAAGGTTTTATATAGCAGTTAAAAAATATAACCGATGTAGTATATTAATGTGTTATTTACAAAAACACCACCGCCATTTTAAAATTGGTTTTCATACAATCGATGTAAAAACTAGTTGTCGAATCACTACTTTCTATGTTGATTCTCTACAGAACCAATGTAGAAATAACTTTCTACATTGGTTCTAAAGCAACCGATGTAGAAAGTTACTTCTACATTAGTTTCGTAGAGAACCAACGTAAAAAGTGTCAATTTTATTTACAAAAATATCATCATGTCTTTTCTACATCAATTGAAAAACAACCAATATAAAATTCTATTATAAAATTCTGTTATAAAATACTATTTTTGCACTAATGTGTGAAGGATTGGTCTCTCCTGCAACTAGATATAAATAATATTTTTTTTAATGGAAATTTATTGAAGGAAGTATATATGGATATGCATTTGGGCTAGGGCAGTAAAGGGGGAGAATTTAGTGTGCAAATTTCATAGATCGATCTATGGTCTTCGACAAGCATCAAGATAATGGTTTCAAAAATTTAGCACTACTCTCCTTAACAATGGATTTTCCTAATCTAAAAATGATTATTCTCTCTTCACTGTAGGTAATGGCTCCTTTCTTGTTATTTTTCTTATTTATGTAGATGACATCATTTTTGATGATTTCTTTAAGAAAATTCTTGTCAGAATTCAATCTACATTGTAAAAGTTATTCAAACTGACAATTTTAGGTTATCTACACTACTTTCTTAGTATGGAAGTAGCAAAATTTTCTCCTAGTATATGTTTAGATAAGAGAAAACATATCAAGTCTGCTTGAATATACATGTTTCTTACATTTTAAACCAGTTTCATTGCATATGGAATTAAATACTCGTTTAAGTGCTATTAAAGAAGAGTTGTTAAAGGATCCCTTTCTGTACACAAGATTGATTTACATATTAATGGACTTGACAATCTTAAAATCAGACATCATTTATACAGTAACAAAACTGATCTAATACATGTCTAAGCCACAAGCTCCCCATTATCAGGCTATCCATCACCTATTGAGATACCTTAAGGGTAACCCTAACCAAGGTCTTCTTTTCTTTACTAAATCAGAATTGCGCTTATTAATTTATGTGATTTTGACTGGGAACATTGTTCTAATACTCACAAAAATGTTACCGAATATTGTGCATTCTTAAGTAATTCTCTCATATCTTGAAAGTTTACGAAGCAGCCAATTATTTATCGCTCATCTACAAAAGTCAAGTATAACAAATTTGCATCATTTGATTGTGAGGTCATTTGATAATGAAGTCATTTGATCGAGAGATTTAGTAAGATGTTTTGAGATACTTATTGAATCTACCATAATCCTCTCAAAACAGTCAATCAATCATATATTTATCTTTTAATTCTACTTTTCATAAATAATCTATAGATATAAAGATTAATTGTTATTTTATTTGAGAGAAGGTTGCTATCGATTTCATAAAACTCGTTCATGTTCAATGAAAACATCAAATTATATACTTGCTCACTAAACAAGTATCTCTCCATCAGGTTAAGGGCTATGCCAAGCTTAACATTCTTAATATATATCTGCAGAGGAGAAGTATTAAAATATGTTAGTTTGTTAGTTTATTATATATTTCAGTTGGCATATCAGTTATATCGGTTAGTTCCTATAATATCAGTTTGTTAGTTTGTTTGTTTTCTTCTCCAAATGTATAAATTTTTCTCTTTCCGTATTCATCTATCAAGATAATGAATGATATTATTTCTGCAAACTCTTCCCTGTTATGTTTTCACTCTTAATACGCAACCTTATGTATCCAGAATTCGAAATCGTCCATAAAATTAATTCTCGTTATCCTTGTATTATCTGAATCTCCTCTTTTGATAAAAAAAAAAAAAAAAAAAGGAAAACTCCCTATCTTTCTTTTGTTTTCTTTTTGAAGATTTGGTCGTAGAACGATTCTTTGTGTGGGATTGTGTGTAACTTCCGCAATGGAGGAAGTGTCAGATCACACCACTAGTGCATGTAAAATGCCTCAACATATGATTTTTTAAAAGAGACTAGCTACAGGTTTGGGCTTTTTAATTTTGGAAAAAATTATTGGGTATTTTTTAAAAGCTTATATTTTTGGCCAAACATATGATTTTTTTTCAAACAGAGTAATCCAGACACTGTAATTCATGAGTTACTTCTCCGCGAGCACTAAGCTTTGAAAAATAATAATTAAATAAATTATAGGAAATTGGGATGATTTGTTTGGTAAATGGAAGCAATTGATATTTTTTCTCACTAAATTTCATACTGGCATGCTGAAGTGGATTAGCTTACGACGGTTGTTGCATTAGCGTTTGATTTGTAGGACGGTTCAGGGTGATAACGACTATGCTGGTATGAAAATATTATTCTTTTCGTTTTTTAATATCGTGTATGATTTTAGAGCCTTTATAACCATGTAGTCTCTAGAATTTAATCACTTTTTCCGGAATTTTTCCAAATGGAAGTTTAACTACTTTAGAAAAGGTAAGGTGGGCCTAGCATTGTCAATGCTTCTAACCTAAGGAACTCGTGCATGAAGATATGAAACCATTCATGTTCTTTCACCCAACAACTTAAGCTTTTAGGGGAGTTGGTAATGACAAGTACAATAATCTTATCGCTATTGTAGCTTGTGGATACAACAAGATTCTGCAGTTAAGGCTTTATGTTAAATAATTAGTTAATTACATTGTTTGCATGAATTCTTAGGCCTCTTTATGAAGGTGGAACTTCAATAATCTGATCTACCTATAAGAAGTAATTAGCATCATATATGAACATTTTATTATTGCTGCTGTAGTAACTTCATTATAATGCGTACTAAGTTGTACATTTCCAAGAAATTAGCAAAGACTCATCATTTAGTAGTGGTGATATGATGCCACACTGTTCTTACACGCATAGTTCACGTTCCCAAGTAAAAATGGATGCAACCATTGCAACTATTGGGGGATATAATATATTGATTAATGGATGGATAAAATAGTAATTTGATGCCATCTATGATCATAGACATGCTTCTTGAAGTTGTGAACAAGGAATTATGACCTATTTCTCGTAATTTTACAGTGTGATTAAGAAATGCTTGTGATACAATACCACTGATCTTAAATATAGGATCTTTTTAGTTTGTCATATCCTTTTTATAAGATTTTTTGCAAGTTGTTTTTTGCATTAATTTTTTTTCAAAAATATCCTTAATGGAAATAAAATAATTAATTAGGTTAAAAGCGAGTAAAATAATATGTCCCAATTATTTTAAGGGTGGTTCTGAAAAACTGATACAAATTGTTGACAAATTTAATATTGTTACCTAAATTAACTACATTTTTTAATTCTTATTAAGTAGTTGAAATATCTTTTTCATTAAGGTGTAAAAATGTTACAAATACTGTTATACTGGGATCTTATTTTCTATAGGGGAATGCAGAGCCTAGTGATGTGTATTAGTCAACAAAGTCAAAATGTTTTAGGATCCTGGAACGGTGATTATGCTATACATGTAGGAACTCCACCTTTTTATACTTTCAATCTTAAATAAACGTGGAAAAAATTTAAAAAAAAAATTATGAGATGACTTATATTTAAATATATCGAGACTTATACTTTGTTTTCAAAATTTGCATAAATTTTATTTTTTTATTTCTACTTGTTTATATTGTTTTGTATAGAAGGAATAAATTAAATTTTATGAAGTTCAAAGAAATTATTTCCTTTTTCAAGAAAACAAGTAGGGAGAAGTTAATTTTTTTGTTTTTATTTATTTTAAATTTTTTAAAAATTAAAAAAATAAATACTATATCAGTAAAAAATATAATAACAAAATTAATTTTTAAAAAATATAAAAAAAAATTATATTACTAATATTTCTTTTTACTATCTTTTTTATTTTATCCAAATAATTTATTTTTTTATTTTTTTTCTACTCTAATTTTTATTCTTCTATTTTCTTTTCTATTAATTTTTTTTTCTATTTTTTATATCATTCAAACAAAAACGAAGCATTAAGTTATTGTGCTGATGTGTGTTGGTATCTTCTCTCATGTATACCCAATCTCCTGCATTATAAGCCGTATGAGGGATATACTACTCATCAACATTGTCGTTACATATAAATACATAAATTTAGTTATATGCTTCTTTCACAATGGATTGTTCTTTAGTCATCATGCATTTATTCAAATCAAATTAATGGAAAAATATAATTATAGTGATCCGCAGATTGATCATGATGGCTAACAAATTTATAAAACTTTCTGAATTTTATTCAGATTCTTCCTTTCCAATTTGTTTTTGTTGGCGTATGTGAATTTTTCCTTCCAATTCGTTGTCTTTTCAACAGAGATGTTAGCAAATAACAGCGTGTGGCTTGTGAGATTTGAAAATAAAGTTAAAGGTCTTACATGATTTAGCTGAGCTCAGAATGGAGACAGTTTTGACAGAAAGTCATAAACTTACGTGACAGCAGGCTGCACCCAAACATTTAAAAGCAGGCTTTTAATAACTTTTTAGTTGTTATTTTTTTGAAATGAAAAATGTTAACTAGTGTTTCAAAATACTTGCATTTTCTTTCTTAATTTTCCTTACCTTGTGACCATCAATGAATCCGATGAAATTACCGGTTACTATAAGTTTCTCCGGTTATATTGTTTTTAAATATAACTTAATTTTGTCATTTAGTCCTCATGGTCATTTTTAACATTTTGCACATTGCAGAACCAAAACACCCTCAACTCTCTTTCATATGAACACCCATTTTGTAATTTAAATTTTTGTCATGGACTTTAATGCAATTTTATATATTAAATATTCAATAGGTAATCAAAATCAATCTGAACCATTTAATATTTTATATATTAGATCAACAATTTTAACCGATATGATAGTGGATTGTCACAGAATAAGGATGATTATGAAATAAAATATTTAAAACATTAGTAAAAAAAATTAAAATAATTTTTTAATAAAAATAATATTAATACACAATTATATGTTTTTAATAAAAATTTATATTTTTCAAATTTTAACAAATATTCGTAGGATATCATTTAACAACAGATTTCAAGCTATTATTTTTAGTTTTTTTTTCGTATTTTATTTTTAGTCTCTTTCTTCTTCTTTTTTTGCTTTAAATTTTTACTCCTTGTTTATTTGTTTTTAGCCTCTTGTTATTTTATGATAAGCAACAGTAGGTAAAGATTAAAAACAAAAAAAAAAAGATTAAAAATAATATACAAAAGTTTTTTAAAAAAAAAAGAAAGTAGATATTTAAAACAAATACAAGAATTAAAAATGAAAAAAAATATATTTAAACCACATTTCTAATCGCATATAAAAAAACATATTTTAAGAGTAAAATCTTTAAAAATTCAATAATTAAATATTATAATTTTATAAATATGAGTGTTAAGTTAATTTCCTAATTAATAAAATTATGTATATTCCCATAAATTTAGTTTAGATTAAATTTGAATCATTTTTAAAATTGGATCCAAATTTTAATCAAATCTAATAAAAAAAATGTCAGCTTTAACGATTTTAAATTATTTTAATTTTTAGTTGCCTTGATTTTCAAATTTTTAATTATTATTTTTTTGGCGGTTTACACTCAATTAAATCACTTTATGTAGATTCTTACTGACATGGTTTTGTCTGTTCCCTCTGCCTCTCACTCCAACATTATCAAAATGAATTTAGATCCTTCCATATTATTAATTATCTTAATATGATCATGTCAAAAAGAAAAAATTACTTTTTTTTTTTCTTTCTCTAGCATGCATAACGATACTCAATGCCACGAGTCCAAATCCATCCAATGAATCAGCTTCACCTACAAGTTATCAAACACTCAAAAGTTTAGCTTATTGGCTGATCCTGTGTTTGTAAAGTAATGTTCTGTCTGCCCTACCTCATTTCATTTGTCTACTCTAAGTTTTTATTTTTTTCCCATTTGTGAGTTGTTCTTATCTTCACTCACTTTTGCTGTAAGTTAAAGATCTGCCTAAACTTTGTAAGTAAGAAGAAGGAACTAGGAAGAGAGTTCAACTCTTCTCCTGATCATGTTTCGATAGGTACTTTCAACATCCAAATGACGTTTTCATGTATAAAGGTGTAGATGTGGTTTGAAATTTTTACCAACATAATTCCCAATTTCAAAGCATTCTTGACTTTACCTACATTCAATAATCCGAATCATAATTCAGTTTCCAAATTGCAAAAGTAATAAAAAAAAAGCATTATTATATTACTTTTGCGTTAAAGTAAAATCAATATGTATAGTATTATTTTAACAATATGTACATTACATACTTGTATTAATAATTATATATGTAAAAAGTATTTTTTTTGTCAATACTATTTAAATGATATTTAATACATTAAAAAGAATTTTGGCATAAATACTTTTAAATATAAATAAAGGAATTCACTCAAAGATACTTTTTATTAAAATTAATTTTATAAAATCAAGATTATCCATAATTATATTTTAAAAAAGACAAACATAGATACAATGTCTTAATTAAAACTTTTTACATTATTTTTCAATAAAATTAGAGTTGCATCATAATAATTTGCACAAACAAAAATTAATATTTTTATTAAGATAAAATTTTAATTCTAATTAAAAAATTAAGTATTGTATTTAAACTTTTTCCATTTTACAAACTCTATTCCAAATACATTAATATAATTAAAAAAGATATAGTTACCAAAATATTATTATTATTTACTTATATTAAGAGCTCATTTAGTAGTTAGATAATAAAATAAAAAGATATAATAATTTATTTTATTTTAATCTATTTTTTAATGTTTATTAAAATAATAAAATATGATAGTTTAATCTATTTATCCATCTTATCGTATGCTTAAAACTTTTATTTTTAGGAAACTTTAGGTTTAAAATTATCAAGACGTAATATCTTTTTCCTTGTTTTTACGCTTATCTTATATTCCTTTAGTAATATTTTATTAAAAATATTTATTTATTTTATAAAATATAATTTTAATATTTTGCATAAACATTTTTAAATATAAATAAAATAATTCACTCAAAGATACTTTTTACTAAAAGAAATTTATAGAATCAAGTTTATCCGTAAGTAAATTTTACAAAAGACAAACATAAAAACAATGTCTTAGTTAGAGTTTTTTTACATTATTTTCCAATAAAATTAGAGTCTCGTAATAATAATTTTAATAATTTTCACAATAAAGATTAATATTCGTTATTAAAATAAATTTAAAAATTTTAATTAAAGAAAAAACTGAAAAAAATTAAGATACTTTATTTAAATTTTTCTTTTTACAAATTGTATTCCCATTATTACACTAATATAATTAAAAAATGAAAACAGGTTGTCAAAATGTCATCATTATTCACTTATATTAAAGATTCATTTAGTAGTTTGAGGATAAGATAAAAGAATATAATAATTTATTTTATTTTTAGAGTTATTAAAATAATAAAATATGATATTTTATCCTATTAACTATCTTATCATATATGCTTATAATTCAATTTTTTATTTTTAACAGATTTAGGTTAAAAATTATTAGGATATAATATTTTGTTATCCTTATCTTGTAACCACTCTATAATATTTTACAAAAATAATTTAATTATTTTATAAAATATCATGTTAATATTTTACATAAATATTTGTACATACAATTAATGCGCTCAAAGATAAATATTTTTCACTAAAATTAATTTTATAAAATAAATTTCATACAAAATTAAATTTTGGAAAAGACAAATATAGATACTATGTCTTAAATAGAGTGTTTATATTATTTTCCGATAAAATTAGAGTTGGATGATAATAATTTTCAAATAAAAATTAATGTTTATGATTAAGATAAAACTTTAATTTTAATCGAAAATAATGCTAAAAAAATTAAGGTGGTATATTTAAACTTTTTTATACAAACTCTATTTCAAATAAATTAATATAATTAATAAAAAAATCTAGTTACCAGAATGGCGTCACCATTACTTATATAAGGATTTATTTTGATGTTCAAGAAGGTATTAATTATCTCTTTACATATTCTTTTATATATATATTGTTATTTTCAATGGTAATAAATATAAAAATATAAAAATAAAGAGTAAATTAGAAAAGTAAATAATTTTTAAAAAAAAATTAATAACATTAGTTATATTTTTGGATAAATAAAAAGAAATAGAAAAATAATTTATTTTATTTTAATATTTATTAAAATAATAAAATATGGAGTTTATTTTATTGACCTATTCTATCATATGCTTATAATTCAAATTTTTATTTTCATAAAATTTTAGGTTAGAAATTATCACGATATATATTTTTTTTACCCTTATCTTGTGTCCTCTTTTAAAAAATTAATTATTTATAAAATATTTTTATTTTTATCAAAATACTATATTAAAATATTTTTAAAAAATTAGAAAACATATTTTACTTATTTTATACTATGATTTTTAACTTTAATAACTTTTTTACACTTATCTTGTATCCTCTTTGCAAAAACAATTTAATTATTTTATAAAATATAATTTTAAGATTTTTTATAAAAATAATATATTAAAATTATTTTTAAAAAAACTATAAAACATGTTTTACTGATTTTATAAACTATAATTTTTAAATTCAATATTTTATTTCAATTTTAATTACAATTTATTATTTAAAAAAATTTAGAAAAAATTATGTTTAAAAAAGATAATTTCTTCATTTGGATTTTCTAATCATCTCAAACATATGACGAAATACGCATGACAATTATATCTTAATCCTTTTGAGCAGGTCTAATAAAAAATTAAACTTTAGCCTGGTTAGTAAAAATGTGATTAAGTTTAGATGTATAGATACCAATTAACCTCTTATTTTAAACTCACCTCAATAAATATAATAATAATTAAATAATAATAATAATAATAATAATAATAATAATAAAATCTCATATTTTATTAAAAATATAAGTTTATTATTAAACTTCTTATTTTCTTGAAATTTATGAATTTTATTTTATATATTATTTAAATTAAAATATATTTTATATGTGATTTATTCAAAAGATATAGAAATAAGTGATATAATTTGTAAAAATCAAAAATATTATATAATTTTCCTATGAATTTATTCAAATCCAATAAAAATGAGATTAAGTTTTTTTTTCCTAAACTTGCAGCACTTAAATCTTCTCCAACTTTTCTAAAAAAAGGCAAAATCGACCCCAATTCATCATGTTCCATACTTAAAACATTTTTATCCAATTCTCTTATTAAAGATGCATACATTTTTATCCAATTCTCTTATTAAAGATGCATGTGCATTAATTATTTGGATAGAATAAAGCTCTATATAATACTCCCATTCTATTATACTTTTATCCAATTCTCTTATCCTAACCGCATCAACCAACAAATTTTAAGGAAATTTTTTATTTCGAAAACATCCTGTAGAAAAACTTAGTATAATTTTCTCTTTAACTCATTACCGAACATCATAAATATATTTGGTGATATTTATCGTGTACTTATATCTGGAGCCAGATCCTCTTCAGTAAATGAAGAGGTTCATTTTGAAAAGAGAAAGAGACAAAGAAAGTATGTGAAGTTTTTGCATGCATTTTAAAAAGAGAAAAAACATAGAAATAAAAATAAAAAAAATAGAAAGAAAAAAATGAAGATGTTTACTCACGTATAACAGTCAAGTCACAAAATAATTGTTTAGTAACGAGTGTCAATCCTAAACGTACACGGCTACAGTAGCGATAGAGTAAAGAATTGACCCTGAAAAAGCTCAAGAAATTTAAAAAAAAAAAAAACTTCGCTTTTAGTTGAATAAAACCAGCACCAAAGACTCTTCATGAACCTCAAGATCTTATACGACACAAATAAAACAAACTGTAGCAAAAATATATTGCAAGAATAGATATAGCAACTAACGAAGATCCTTCGCCATGGCTTCACAAGCAGTGCAGTTGCGTGTCTCAGACAGTCATGTAAGACCTTGTTTTATTCATTATATCCAAAGTTTCGGAATAATATTCTGAATTTATGGAAAAATGAATTTCCAATTGCAGGTGGTTATGGACAATGGCATACTGCAAGTGTATTTATCGAATCCAGGTGGATTTGTTACTAGAATACAATATAATGGCATTGATAATCTGCTTGAAGCTCTTAATGAAAGTGGCGATAGAGGGTACGTGTCACTGAGAATTTTTCAGATCTGGTGTTCTCAATCACTTTTCCTCACTATATATTCATGTGACTTGAACTTATATGGTTGCCTCAAATAATAATGAATTCGTAGGTATTGGGATGTTGTATGGAGTGAAGCCGGAAGTACAGGAACAGTTGGAACATTTGAGCGGTATGTGGAAAACTGGAAATTATCCCTCATAAATTAAGTTCATTAATTGTTTCCTTGGGTCAAATTTTATAGTATAATTATCATATATTGCAATATATTTTATTTTTTATTTTTTTATCACATTGCATAATATATCAGATTTTATTTTTTTATTTTTCCGTCTTATTATCTTATTACACCTATTTTTAGATGTACAGTAATATTTTTTCCTTAAGTAACTTAATTTATTTGCATAAGTGCATTTGAATATGCAGTTTAGTTAAATATTTATTCAATAAATTGTTATTACATAAAATCCCATGATATAAATTTAATTATTTAAAAAATATTTTGATGAGTTGTATCAAAAAATTTATTAAAAAAAATTATAAAAGTTGCAGACTATATTCATCCCCAAGCTATTCGAAACGCTCATAAACGAAAACCCATGAACTATGCCTGTTATCAAGTAGTAGTTTTCAATTAACTGGGTAGGCATGCAGGATTGTAGGAACAAGTTTCAATGTTATAACGGAAAATGAGGAAATGGTTGAAATCTCATTTACTAGTGTCTGGGATCCATCTCTGGAAGGAAAGCGTTCAGCTCTAAATATCGACAAAAGGTACCATACTTTACACATGTTGCTAACTAACAAAAATTGAAATCAGTCATGAGGATTAATTAATTACGTTTAAACAATATTTCTACACTACAGGTATGTGATGCTTCGTAATTCCTCAGGCTTCTACTCTTACGCCATCTTCGAACACCTAAAGGAGTGGCCTAATTTCAACATACCTCAAATCAGGATTGTTTATAAGCTTCGAAAGGACAAGTATGGACGCCCCCTTTTAACCCTATGAAATATATACGCGTAATCTTATTCATTTTTATACTTGAATTAATATTCTATTGGAGGGATATTGTTTTGGTGCCCTTATTGTGTTAAACTAGCTGATATTTGGCAAAAACGTGTAAAATTAGGTTGGTGCAAGTATGACTGAGAGATTATGGAAAAATGATTACTATGTGTGTCAAAAATATATTATATTAGTTTTTTTATGATACAATTTTTTAAAATAAAAAATTATCTACAGTTAAATTTAAAATATAAATAAATATAAAATAATTTTTATATATAAATTAAACATTATTCTTAATTATTTATGTAGGTTTCATTACATGGCTGTTGCGGATAATAGACAAAGATTTATGCCTCTCCCAGACGACCGTTTGCCCAACAGAGGAAAAGAACTAGTTCCCCCTGAAGCAGTTTTGCTGGTCAATCCCGTGGAGCCAGAATTTAAGGGGGAGGTACATCTTTTTTAAAAAGTAAAATATTATATATATATATATATATATATATATATATATATATATATATATATATAGGAGGAAAGATCAAGTATTTCAAAATTAATTTTTGTCAATTTAATTATAGAATTAATAAATTATATTATATAGATTATTCTTATAAAATTTAAAAAATATTTAATATTTAAAAAATAAATTTAAATTAATAAATAATATATTTTTTATAATATCTATTAGTTTAAATTTATTTAAAAATATAAATTATTTATATTTTTATAAAATTTTATAAAAATAATCTATATAATATAATTTATTAATTTAATAGTTGGATCAATAAAATTTAATTATTTACGAAAAATATTAAATGAAATAACTTATCCTTTTTCTAATTTTATTTTATATTTTTTATAAATTTTTATTATAATTTTAATTTTTATATTCTTGCGATTTAGATATTTTTATCCTTATTGATGTGGTCATATAAATAATTGGCATATAATAACCTCTTCGTTGTCATTTATGAATCATTAAATACCGACTCTAAATTAAATCAAGACTAAAAAATTGGAAGGAACAAAACTAATTATTTTTTGCAAAAATATATGAAAAAAACCATATTTAGATCTTAAAAATATTTTTTTTGAATTTTATATTTTTAACAATTCAAAAATTAAAAATTTGTTTGATAGTGTAACTTTTAAATAATATTATATATTTTATGTTTTTAAAATTATAAATTAAAATAACTCTAGATTAATTTTTAATTTAATTTATATGTTATTTATATTTTGTGTATTATTCTATTTCTTCCTTAATTATTTTTATTTTTCTCTAAAAAAAATTTAAAATAATTTTTAAAAATTAAATACTAAAAATACAATTTAACACCTTCTAAGTTTTTTTATACATTATAGAATCTAATGTATTAATAATATTAAATATTATAATTTTTAATAAAAATTTATTATCAATTATTTTTATTAAAATATTAACCTCAATTTTTAACTTTAAGCATTTAAAATTGATAACATTTACTAAAAATAAATATTTATTATATAAAAATATGTGTAACATTTTCTTCTTTTCGAATAAAACCTTATCATACTTAACATTAATTCTAAGTTAATAAAATATTTTTCTATTATATATCTTCAAACATAAATTAAAAAACCAATATAAATAGGAGATGTGCAACTGTTAAAATAGGAAAAAAAAAACTAGCATATTTTGTTTAAAATAATTTTATCCAATCAATAATGTTGACATTAATTCCATCATTGACATTTTGTTAAATAACATCAAATTATCATCTACATATAGTAGAGTTGAGGAATCGTAAAACTAAATCAATACCAATTTTTTATACTTAAGAAATTAAGTAGACATAATCTTTTGTAGCTAAAGTATTGAAATAGTTGTAACAAAAAAAAAAGAATATAAGTAATGTTGTTCTTTTAAAAAGGGTTAAATTAACGTGAGAAAATTAAACCACGACTTTATATTATTTCAAAGTGACAAAACTATTTCAAATATCAACGCGTCTAGTTTCTTTGTATGAAAAAAGAAAGTTGCGTCTACTCTCGTTTCTTCAAACTCAAAAAACATAACACCATAACTTCAAACAAACAAACAAAAAAGGATGCTAATTTTAAGGTCACAAAAAGATTATTGTACCATTTTTTTACTTTTATTTTTTAAAATCACACAATTTTATAAGTATTAAAATATTTTTTTATAAAAAAATACATAAACAAACCAACGCTTACTCTGTAACACATTATTTGTGGTTAACGAAATTTGTTATTGACTGATTTTTTTGGTATTAAGGTGGATGACAAGTACCAATACTCAAATGAAAATAAAGATCTTAAGGTTCATGGATGGATAAGCTCACAATCCGAAACTGATCCAGCCATGGGGTTTTGGGTCATCATACCCAGCAATGAGTTCCGATCAGGTGGCCCTGTTAAGCAGAACCTAACTTCCCATGTAGGCCCAATAAGCCTCGCAGTAAGTATTTTTCTTATGAAGCATGCACTCACAAAATTATAAGCGTTATTCACTTTTCTTAATACTTATTTTAATTTTTAATTTCGAAAAAAACATTTATTTTATTCCTTTTCAATTTATTTTTCTTTGTTATTTTATATCAAAAAAGGTTGAAATAAATATTATTTGTAAAGTCAAAGACTAAAGTAAATGATATACTTACAAGTAAATAAAATAAACTAGGGTTTATTCCATTAATATCATCAGAGTTTGTGTTTACTTTTAATGAACAACTATTACATTTTGTTCATATTGATCAGCTAAAAACAAATAGCTTATATTTTTGTATGTGTCAGATGTTTCTTAGTGCTCACTACGCAGGAGAGGATATAGTTCTCAAACTCCAGCCGAATGAGCCATGGAAGAAAGTTTTTGGGCCAACTTTTGTTTATCTCAACACTTCGTTGGACGGTGAGAACCCACTTGAACTCTGGGAGGACGCCAAATCTCAGGTTTCAATTTCATTAGCAAATTATTAAACTTATGGATATTAAAATTATATAACAAAAAATTAACACTAACTAAAACCATGCACCAAACATGGCTCTAGATGAACGAGGAAGTTGAAAGTTGGCCCTATGAGTTTCCAGCTTCGGAGGATTTTCAAAAGGCTAGCCAACGGGGCAGAGTGTGCGGCAAGTTACTAGTTCGAGACAGGTAACACCTAAGTACCAAAATATACAGTTTTTCCTTTAAATGAATATTAATTTAATTTTGCTTAAAAGTGAGTTTATTATACTATTATGTTTGGAAGAAAAGGTCTAAACATGCACATTGTTGCCACCGTGACACTGCAATTTCAAAGGGTCAATTTTTCAGGTGCATAAGTGATGAGTACATGTTAGCACAAGGGGCATACGTAGGACTGGCACCACCAGGAGAAGCTGGATCTTGGCAAAGAGAATGCAAGGTTAAAATAAATGGGCATGTTCTTGTTAAACCCCCCCAAATTTTGGGTTCGATTCTTTTATTGTTCTTGACCAAATAATCACACGCTTTAGATTACCAAAGCAAGAAGTGATTAATTGGACAGTAATTTTATATTTCAAGGCCTTTTTGTTTGGTCAGGGATACCAATTTTGGACCCGAGTAGACGAGGAAGGCTACTTCTCAATCAATAATATACGCAGCGGAGATTACAATCTCTACGCATGGGTTCCAGGTTTTATTGGGGAGTATTGGAACAATGTTGTCCTCACTATAACCCCAGGTTTAAAAGCTTTATTTAATATTTCTTTTTTAATACTATTTTGATATTTTTTAAATTCATATAATTGTATAAAAAATTAGAAAATACCTTTATCATTAAAAATATATATACAATATTATGTTCTTATAGATATTATAAAAAGTTTGTATAGGATTAAAATAAAATATTGGTTAACTTTTTTTAAATCTTAGAGAATATAAACATAATTTAATTAAATTTTATTTCTTAATTATTTAATTTTTACAAATTCATTTCCTAAATTTTAAAATAATATAAATTAATCTTTTATTTTTAAAAATCTTACAAATTAATCCTTTTACTTACTTACTTAAAATAATATAAATTTGTTCTTCAGCAAATGACAGTAAAGATAAATTTAAAAAATAGTGATGGACTAACAAATAATTTTTTTAAGTAAATGACTTATTTGTAAAAATTTAATTAGTTAAAGATTAAAATGCTACTAAACTCTTCTATTGGATGAGAGGAAGGAAGTACCTATACATGTGGATGCTAATTTTTACTGAAATTGTTATTTTAAACTGAACTTGTCTTACAAAGTGATAAATAATAGTATCTTTATCCATAATCTAACGTGAATTTAGCGGTATTATATCGATCACTTGTTTATGTTTCAGTCTATGTTTGTTAAATACTATAACAATGCAATATGCAGGTTGTGAAATAAACGTTGGTGACATTATTTATGAGCCCCCAAGAGATGGTCCTACATTATGGGAGATAGGCTTTCCTGATCGCTCTGCTGCAGGGTTCTATGTTCCTGATCCTAATCCAATGTACATAAACAAGCTCTATGTCAACCATCCAGATAAGTAAGTCCTTATTTACAAATAACAAATTAAACCTTAAAAGGTTCAACATTGTTTAGCTTTGTTCTCTCTGCAACATCTTATTTCTTAAGTCTCGTTGACCGTTCACAGGTTTAGGCAATATGGCTTGTGGGAAAGATATGCAGATTTATACCCAAATGAAGATTTAATTTATACAGTTGGTGTCAGTGACTACTCAAAAGATTGGTTCTTTGCACAGGTCACAAGGTGCCCACTTTTAAGACAACATATAATTACTTTCTTTAAAGAAAAATATTAACACCAATCTTTACAATTGATTTTAAGTAAGTAAAAATAATAAAATTATGTTTAACAACAATGTTTTAATATATCAAAGAATTTATAATAAAGATAAATAAATAATAATAATTTTTTATTAAAAATTATAACATTTATTATTGCTAAATCATAGGATGTCATAATTTTTAATAATAAATTATTATATATAAATTTTTAATATATATATATATATATACCCTTGATACACATTATTAAAAAAAACTGTTAAAAAAAATATAAAATATTTTTTTCTTAACAATTTTTTAACTTTTAAATTCTTAAAATCAGTTTTAAAATTAAAATTAACAAAAACGTTCTTTTAAAACACTTCTGATTTCATGAAAGATGAAATAAATGCGTGAAATACAGGAAGAAAGAAGATGGCAGTTACCAAGGAACTACATGGCAAATTAAGTTCAACCTTGATGACGTGGAGGCAAATGCAATCTACAAACTGCGAGTGGCACTTGCAAGTGCAAATGTTTCCGAATTACAGGTTTGAAACCTTACCCAAAAAAAAATAAAATTATTTGCTAATTGCTGTCTCGGGTGACCATGAATTTGGTATGTGCTTTCACTTTGTATTCCTTGTCTCATCCCGTGAATGCTTTTGATTTGGAATTTAAAGGTTAGAATCAATGATCAAAACCAAGATCCTCCATTATTTACAACGGGAGTGATTGGGAAGGACAATGCAATAGCTAGACATGGAATTCATGGACTTTACTGGTTATTCAACATTGATGTGCCGGGTCTTCTACTAGGGAAAGGCGTTAACACTTTATTTCTATCACAAGCTCAAGCTACTGGCCTCCTTCCCCTCTTCCAAGGGGTAATGCACGACTATATTCGTTTAGAAGGCCCTGACCCAATTTCCTTCTCTTAATTATTCAATATGAACCTGCTTCTACCTACAATTACAAATTTACAATATCTTTCATTTCTGTCTTTGTTTATTATGTATTGGAAATATATGACCCTTGAAATTGGACTCAATATGTATTTGGCGTGCATTTATAAATTTGAATTGGAATCAACTTTATAATATAGAATTGATTTTACTTTAAGATAGAATTAAAATGATATGATCTATGTTTAAATTTTTTTTTTCTCGAAAATAAATTTAGTATAAAATTTTGGATAAAATCTATAATTTATGACATCTACTTAAAATGAATTTAAACATCCACCCTGACTTTGGAAATGCAAATATGTTTCCAAACACGCCCTTAAGTAGATCACAAGCTGCTAACATTACACAATGTTCCATTTTACTAGGTCCATAAAGAGAAAAGAAAAATTGTATTTATACTATCAATTAATGATTTTGCCAATGCCTCAATGGAAGGTCCATGAAAATGTAAGGCCAACTGTTCTGGCCATCCTTCTCGATCTATAAAAGAAATAAAATAACGATGTCTGAAAATGAAGAGAAAAAAATTATAGAATAAATTATTGTATTAAATCAGATTAATTCACCCTTAATTAATAATATTTTTTGTTAGACAAAGCCAGAAAAAGACATATTGGAGCTGAAAATACATTTTGCATCTTTCGAAAAAAAGAAACAAATTTTGTAGCGACTAGGGAAAAATTACGCGGATTTGTTGAGTCCGTTCTTGATATCTTCAGCAGCATCAGCAGCCTCAACCTGCATCTTTGTAGCCTCAAGTTCTGCAGCACTTGCTTCCTTCTCATTTCTTGCGGTAATAATCTTTGCCTGTTTTTTCCACACCAAAAAAGAAACAATCCTCCATCAAACAAGGCCATTTCAATTTGATAATAATAAAAAAAACAATAATGATAATTGAAAAGAGTACTGTACCAAAAGTAAAATTAGAAAAGGCGTGTTTGGATTTCGAACCTGACCAACGAAAAAGGCTTTTACATATCGAAAGGTTTCCTGTATAGAAGCAGCGAAAGATAAACAACTCTTCCTCAACCGAGACGCCAACGAGTTTTTCTTGTGATTTGACAAAGGGGATGAAGATGAAGAACCCATCTCTTCCATTGCTACCTGAAAAAAAAAAAAAAACAGCTCCGTCAAGTCAGCGTTTGGATAGCGACAAGGTGCAATAGCAGTATTTTTAGTTTTTTACATACAAACTGAACCAATTTCCCTTTAAGAAACAGAGAGATGAGTTAGGCTTACACGTTTCTGAAATGTGGCTTTTTCTTTACGTGGCAACTATATATGCTATCCGCGTCACTTACCTCTCTACTCATCCCTCCTTGATTTATTTATTATTTATTTGGCCTCGTGGCTATAAAGTATGAACTTCTAGATTATCATTATTTGCTTTTGCTTAAATATAACCATGGAATGTGCCTTATAAGACAGCGTAGTAACTTCCAAGTATTCTATACTCATAAATAGGTGTAGTTTGAAATTTTGAATGCGTGTCCTAAGGACATAAGTCTTCGCCTGTATCAAATGCAGCAGATGAGAAAAATGAAAGAAACGAAAATTTTCTT
This sequence comes from Canavalia gladiata, assembly GCA_037954105.1. NCBI lineage: Eukaryota > Viridiplantae > Streptophyta > Magnoliopsida > Fabales > Fabaceae > Canavalia > Canavalia gladiata. Next base: position 36,909,750 of record CM075664.1, on the reverse strand, counting down.
TGATTTAGTAACATTTGGTTTTTGAGAGATGAAAAATAGAAATTGGGATGCATCAAAATTACTTTTCACACTCTTCAAGTGTGTGATTTTAAAAGAAATGAGAGGGCGAAAGGGGAACGTATGAAACACATGGGATTTTCTTTTTTATTTAATATTTACTAATATTTGATATAATAAAAAGTTTTAAAAAATATTATGGTCAAAATTAAAAAAATTAAGATTATATAAATTTTTACATAATTTTTATTTTATTATTTAAATAACAACTTTTTATTCATTATCTTTCTATTAACAAGGCATAAGGGCATATCTGGAGAATGTAAGGCAGTATTGGGTTTCGGAATTGAACAGACAATATTTCAAAAAATTATTTAATACTTTTAAGTATAGATTTCAAAAACATAACACTTTAAAAATAATTTAATATATAATAATAAATACTTTAAGTATAGTAAATAATAATACATGATGACAATTTTAAAATTAATAAAATATTTTCAGTTTCTTATAATAATGGTGAACATAATAAATAAATTCTACTAATAAAAAATTTCCACCATATATTGTTTTTAAATCAAAACTTTTATTTAAGTGTATTTTAAAACATGTTAGATTTAATGTTTATTTTTAAAACTTATGTTAATCCTATTAGAACAAGTGAAGATAATTTATAAATTTATTAAGTCAACTTAATAATAAAAAAATTAGATGATTTGTAAATATGTATAAAATTTTAAATTTAATTTTTCTACTTTTATTATACATTCAAAGAATAAAGATAATGAAGAATGATTAATTTTTTGGATTAAAGAATATTTTAATTGTTAAACATGAAATCAACAAATTATAAAATATTAGTTATAAATTTAGAAACTTCAAGATTTAAATGTTTTTAATTCTAATAAATAGAGTTATATTTGATTTTAATATTTTAAAAAATGTTAGTTTTAGTTTTAATAAATTTATTATTTCAAAAAAATTATTATTTGCTATGCATTTATATCACATCAGCCACTACCAAAAAAAAATTGTTATTTTTTACGGTTAAAAATATAGCATTTAAAAAAATTGTTAGTTCTCCGGATGCCAAAAAAATTTGTAGCAATTTTGAACCGCTGGCATACCCACCAAAAATAGTGGACGTATGTATTAGCGATTAGAAACCACTAAAAATGTAATTAAAAAAATTATAATGTAACTTTTATTCTCCTGTATGATATTATGTATGTCCTTGTGGATATATAGAAAAGAACTAACAAACTTTTGGTCTTAATATTTTGTTTGTGGAGAGAAAAATGGGTAACATAAATGCGTAAATTACTATTGTTGTATGCTTTATTGGTTCATGATTATTAACGAGGTGGTCCTATAGGAATGAGAAGCATTGCAAGCATAAGGTGGTTATGGTTTTGCTCCTAAATTATATACATTAAATGATAAAAACAAAACATAAGTAAAAAAGAAATTATACCATTTGATTTTAACTGCACAAGCCTACAGTTTTTTTAAATGCAAGTGACATTTTCTTGCAAGGACCATTCAATTAAAAACTCTCAGGATAATTATTGGACATTTATAAAAAATTAATTATTATATATTTAATAATATTTTTATCTTAAATATTTTATTTTTATCTTATTAGATATATATATTAAATATTTATATATATATATATATATTATCTCTTGTTTATTTTTTGGTGCATCTAATTTAATATATATTATTTTAAATTTTTTTATAGATCCCTTTATAATGTTTAAATTTGGAGTGAAGGTAGAAATGCCCCTCGGGAAGATAAGTTTCAATGTACTCCTCATGTGCTTCTGTATAGTTAATGACATGCAACTTTGATTAGCAAAAGATTTTAAACAAAACAAAAATAACCATTAATCATTTATGTTTTCTACATTCTAAAAAGGCTCCCTCTGCTGCTAAGAGAATACATTTCAAATCAGCAACCAAAACTTGATTATCATTTTGACTTAATGAAATAATATAATGGCAAACAAGTAAATTTATAATGATAAAACATAGAAATGTACCACTTAGGAGAAAGTATGAGGATACTATGGTGAAGTTTATATAAAGCCTCTCTCTTTAGTCACTGGAAATTAATAAAAGAAAAAAAAAAGTAATTATTACATAAATCCTGATTAAATGATTAATATGAAACAATGCTAGCTAATTTGTACCTATTTATCATTTGGTGTCTGACATGTTGGAGAGGGGATCACTATGGTAGGATTTCTCATGGAAATCACATGCTGCAAATAAGATTCTAAATCAAAGAAACCATTTTTAATAGAACAATAAACATCTAACCCAATGGTAAAAGACGTCTCAAATGCTCCCATCCCCCTCTTGCTCTTTGTCCTTGTTATAACACTAACATTGATCTCACCTGATCTAAGTTTAGATGTACTTGACTACAAAAAAAAAATCAAAGATTAAACAAACAAGTTACATGGAAGGATAGATTCAATCGATTAAACCACAAGAGTTTTTGGCTCTGTGTACAATACTCATTAAGGAAAAATGTATTTAAGACACTAAAGGGCAAAATGTTCCAGTAGATTTTTTTAGTAGTAGTAGTTTTTTAGCTCACTACACTATAAATCACCATATCTCAGTCATGAATGACCAAATTTGACTAAACTTTATCAATCATTTATAAACATCTACCTTCTATACTAAATACATTAAAAACATTCAATAAATTACCATCTGAATAGAAATGGCCTCAGATAACTTCTTAGACAATACTACAAAATTAAACGATACAAAACAAAGTGTAGTTGAGAATTGAGAAAGTCTCATGATGAGTTAAAGAAACAATTAATTTTATCTTTAGGAAAGTCGACCAGAGTAGCCTAAACTCAACCTTCGAATTACACCTTAAATTTTCTTGTGTTGATTTCTTTAGTATGTATTTAGATATTATGATGGGACATAACTATGAGATAGTTTCTTGTTGAAACCTTTGGTGATAAATTTAACATACAAAGTTTGGTTCACAGTTTCAGAAAGCTGGCAAAGAGCTTCTAAATTTCAGTGTTAATATTGATGATCGAAGTGGATATACATGAAGTTGGAAGAAGGGTAGGAATTCTTGCAAATACAGGGGTTGCAATGTGTCAAATTTCCAAAGTTAAATAAGATAGTAGTAATGGGACTAGACCTGAATGAAGCTAAGCTTTCTGGTAAAAATGGTAGCAATCTCATCCTCTCGGGTATATTAGATACCATACTAGAGCATGATCAAGTTTAATATAAAAAGAATAAAAAATATTAAGCTCTAAATTCAAATCAAGAAGAGTTGAAATGTGTCACCCATCTCTTTCTTTCTGCATCACTAGATAGATTTTGACACTGTTGCAAGTATTTTTAGAAGAGCTTGTCCTGTTTTTGTCCACATCATTGTAAAAATTATCCATAAAGGCTAACACTTCATTCCCCCGTAATAATCGAAAGGAAGAAAACAACAATCATCTATTACAAAATTGGAACAATCATAATACGTTAGTTGCTTATATAGTTTGACAAATTCAATTCAAACTCACCTTAATCTTCCATCTACACAATTTAGGCCACTTTCTTGCGAGATTTTTTGCGCAAGCATAAAAATTCAGTAGCACATCACAATTAAGCTTTCCAGAAATTGACTCATTCATACATGATACAAATAATTGACTGGTTATCTATATATTTATAACAAGTCCAGAAACTGTTTGCAAATTGGTACTCCATTTATCATACTTTGAAGTATTTCATATGTTCAACCTCAAACCTTGACCACAAACCTTCAACCACACAAGGAGTTTGGACTCTATGACACAGATGCCTGAAAATCCTCATTGACCTTATCTCTCATGTCCATAAAAACTAAATGCAAAATGCAAGACACACAGTGATTTCATCTCAAAACTGGTTGTTAATGACATAATTAACTAAGACAATCATAAAATCCCCAAAAAATTAATGAAATCCTAAACATAACTAGAAAAAATTGAATCTAAAGAAACGATTAGGAAAATAAACCATATTTAAAATACCAAAAAATAATAACAGAGAGATATGATTCAGAAAGGGGAGTAACAAACCTAAATTCTAAAGAGAAACTTTAACAAGTCAAATTTTCTTTTCGTTCTCCTCCAATTTAGAGTCATTGCCAAAGTCAAATCTATTTAGCCTCTTTGTAGTTTACATTTTCTTTGGCTGATTTTTCAAAATTTCATGTTTGTTTTGCTTGCTTGTGTTTGCGTTTAGAATTTCAGAATGCTTCCATCTCCAATTCTCTATAGGTTTGTTTTGGTTGGCACTGCGATTCAACAGATTTGAGGAATTTAGCTGGTTGAGCTCTATGCTTAAGACATTGATGATGAAAAACAAAAAAAAGCTCTTTGCACGAGACATGGATGATAGGAATAAAAAAAAGACACTCAAAGAAAAAAAAAGAAAAAAAAGAATGATAACAATTTTATTCTTTTTAACAATTTTTCCTAGTTAAAAAATAACTGCTAATAAAACATATTATTTTTTTAGCAATTATATTAAAATGATATATAATAATATAACTATTACTATAACTATATATATAAACATACTTAACACGTTGTTAGAAAAATAATAATAAATATATTATTTAAAAAATTTAAATTTAAGCATATTTATATAAATTAAAAATATATTTAAGTTAATTTTAAATTATGAAATCTCTTTATTTTATCTATTTTATCTTACTTTTATTTTAGTTTTTATTATTTTTTATGGTTTTATTTTTTCATTTTAAAAAAATTAGTAATGTTAATTTTTATCATTAAAAAGTTCTATTAAATAATGTTGTTGTTTAAGTAAATATACCATTTAATTTCTAAAAATTTCACTTCTTATGCTTTTAGTTTCGAAAGGTGGGGTGTACAACTTGGTATTAACTTATATATTAATTATTTTATTAAAAATATAAATAAAATCAACATACTTAAAATTAAAATATAAATTGATATTTTTAAAAATAAAATAATCTTTTAAAATATAAAAATTATAAAAATTAAATAAATTAAGGAAATAAAGTATACATGTTCACATTTAAGAAAATTAAAACATACAAAATTTTAATAGTAGAGTTCAAAGTGAACAATTTTTATAAAATAAAAAACATAAAAACAATGATAAAAATTAAAAATAAAATGTAATATAAATAGAGATTAAAATTTTGATTAAATAAAAAATATATTATATAAAATTAAGGGTGAAGACTGTCGTGAATTAATATATTATTAGTTTAGTTAATAGATTTCTAAAATATTTAATTCTTCTTTCAAGTCCGTAGAATATTTTATGTTTTTAAAACCCAATATTTTATATTTACAAATAAATTTTTAATTAAAAATATTAACATATTTTAATTATATTCTAAATTATCAGGCAATGTAAATCTTATTAAGATATCATATATAAAGTCAAACGTGTTACATTATGAGTTTTTATTTTTTTACTCAATTTAAATTCTAATATTAAAATTTATCAGAAAATATTGAAAAAAAATTAAAAAAACCAAAATAATTTAATATTAATTTGGCTGTTAACTATAATTTTATTAAAATATGGAAATAAAATTTGATATTTTTTAAAAACTATGTCTATTTTATAAATAATATTCATAATTCAAGTCACACAATATTACTTATCTTGTAGCACTTATTTATTTATTGGTTTTAAGTAAGTATAAAATTGGATAAATTAATATCCCGTATATTATTTTTTAATATTTTAAAAACTTTAATGCTATTTTAATTGATTTATAATTTAAGGAAAATTAAATGAATTAAATTTAAAGAAATCAAAATTTAATGTTTATATTTTAAAAAGTAATTTAAAGATATTAATGATTTATTTATTTCCTAATTTTTAAAAGCATTCAAAATATTTTGGTTGGTTTTATTTTTTATTTTTTATTATTCATATTTTTCTCTTTGTTAACATTGTTCTCTTTTATTTATTTATGAAAATTAGTTTTAAAAATTAATTTATAAGATATTTTTAAAAACTACAAACACAGCCTAAAACACAGTTAAAAATGTCAATTAATATAATTGAACTTATATTATTAATTACTATTGACGTTGTGACTATTATTACTTACTTATACTTATTATTATTATCAATGTCATAATTAGGGTTATGTTTCTACAAGTGTTCACATTTCACAGGTTTGTTTTGTTCGTTTTAAGATGAAATAAAATTTAAATTAATTAAATGTATACCTTGTTTGGAGTAGTTATAAATTTTCAGGTTTTCAAATAGAAATTTCGAAAAAAAACACAATTGTTGGGTGGGCTTTTTTTAAAAAATCTATCTAATTAAAATCAAATTAATGTGATTAAGTTTATCTGGTTTGGTTTCGTTTAAGTCATCGGATTATACTAAAAAAAATATTATATTTTGTGAAGGATTTATTCACGTATGTTTTTTATTTTATATAAATTTGAATTAATATTACTATAAATTAAAAAAAATATTCATAAATAAGTTTACATGAGAATAAAATCAATTTCGAATGTTAATATAATTTTTTAGTAAATATATAATTTTTTCTACAATTATAATTTTATACTTTTAATTAATTTTTTACCTACAATATAAAAAGCATTAGATGATAAATCTAACTAAAGACGGTTTTTATTTAAAAAACCATTTTTTATTTTTTTAGTTAATAAATAACTATTTTATTAATAAAATATATAAAAAATAAAAAACTAATAATAAAAATAATAATATTATTTAATATTAATAATATAATTGATATGAATTGATGGAATGGTCTCAATTTTTACGGTATAGGTGAAATAAATCGAAAAACGAAAATGATAATGAAATATTTTGAGAATAAAACAAGAAATCTGATTCAGTCCTAACGGAGAGTGTTAAAGTTATCGAAAGGAATATGACATTTACCGCGATCTGCTAACAAAACCAACATTATTAGGGTAATTCTTTACTAATATAAGGAAACAATTACTAAATCCTAATAGCATCTATCTATGATATAATTTAAATATTTAACGTAATCTTAATTAAATTATAATAAATTTTAATCAAATCTTAACAATTGAAAATTCTTTCATAGATATCTCCTTGGTTGCGTTCATAAAAATCACCTTTTTTATCGTTTTTTTAGCCTTCCTCTTTTCACGGGGTCTTCTCTCCGAGTTACGTTTTTTTCTAAGTGAACTTGATCATACAAAGTGGTGTCAAGGTTCATGTTATTTTCCCTTCTTGAAATAAAGTCGTCATCGACTCTTCATTATTATCTTTCATGAAGATAAATAACGTTGGAATTATACAGGAAATTAGATTTTCTCTCACATGTTCTTTATCCACCGAATCCTGAACTTGTCTTTGAATTTCTTTAGTATCTTTTGGTTTGGGACAATATCTTGGATGATTTGGCAACGATGCTCTGGATATGAAACCAATTTGATGTTTTATCCTTCTAGCCGGGGATAAATTTGGTGGAACCATATTAGACAAGATATTTTCGTACTTCTTTTCATTATTTATCTTCTCAACATCCTTATTTTGTTCTCTTCTTTTAGTTTCTTTTACAATCATACTCACTTGTAATATATACTAATACTAATGTTCATCATTTTGTTCCACGTTATCTACAAGATCTATTTTAGCTTATTACTTAATTTTTCCTTCATCATTAGGCTCTCTTGCATTTAGCTTTTGTTGTATCCTTTGACTATTTTTTCTATTTTATTTGTAATTTTATCCGTCATATGATCTAAACATTGAAGAAGTCCTGTTATCTTCTTATCTAGCAACTTTTCAATTTGGCTCACACAAATACTTGTATTTGGAAAGCATTGAATCCTTGTTGATTGGTTTCCTGCTATGTTAGTAAACTTTTTTTTTGGATTTTTATCAAACTTTTCCCCACTTTTTTTCCACTATTTTTTTAACCCTCTTTTTTGTAACTTTTTTTTTCACAACTTTTTTTTTAATTTATCTATATATTTTTCTTTTTTATGAATAAATATAAAAACTATATAAAATACTTGTCGTGCCAACCAATAGCTCTGAGATACTAACTGATATGAATCGGTTGGGTAGTCACGATCTTCACATCATAGTTAAATAAATCGGACAGTGGAAACGATAATGGAATGTCTAGAGGATTAGGCTAAGATAAAATAAGAAACTCGATACAAATCGCGATACATGAGAGAATATCAAAGTTATCAAGAGAAACATGACCCTTATCGCAACTTGTTGTTCATCAATAATCTTCTATCCATTGCTCGTAAAAGAGTTATTTTATACTTGTACAATTACCAATAGAAGAGTTATTTATACTTGTACAATTACCAATATAAAGAAACCATAAGTAAATCTTAATAACATCTATTTATAATATAATTTAAATATTTAATGTAATCATAATTAAATCTTAACAAATTTTAATCAAATAATTTAATCAAATTATAATAATTGAAAATTAAATCTAATAAAATAAATAAAATATATTTTTAAAAATTATTTCATAGAGATCTTTTTAATTTACGTTCATAAAAATCACAATCATATCTACCACTTTTTCTTAAAAATGCATTTACGTAAATTTTAATTATCTCTTTTATCTATTTTAACTTTTCTCTTTCCAACAAACATTCTCTCTGAATTATTTTTTTTTTTTTTTGTTAAGTGAGCTTCATCATGTATCGTATCTAAATTCATATCATTAATATTACTAGTCAATAAATATTTTTTAAATCATCAATGCTTAATAAATGTATAAAAATAATTAAACATTTAATTTTTATTCATAAATTAACTTAAGTATTATTAAAATTTTAAATATTATCATAATTTAGTAAAATTGTTTAATTTATTAATCATTATTTTAAATTTTAAATTTCAAACCATCGTTTTATTTTATATTATTTAAATTGTAAATTTTAAATCATTATAAATTTATATAAATAATAATAAATGATTAGTATATAGTTGTGTGTATATATTAAAATATATAATATAATGAAATACAATATACGCATATAATGTTAAGAAGTTCAAATAAGTTATTATTTTTTTTATTCTTTTTAACTCTAACAGAGGATTCAACTGTAAATTTCACAACACCTATAATAGCATATAACAATAATAAATGATATTTAGTGATTATCTTTTATACAAATTAACGATTAAACTTAAAACAGTCCTTTATATGTATAGATCATTTAATTGCTAATTAACCATAAATTAAGCTAAAATTATGATTATATTTTAATTGAATTTTAAAAATAAAAAATTTAATTAGTATGCTGGAAATTAATTATAAATTAATTTTTATTTTATAAATTATAATTATCACATTGAAAAATAAAATAGTTAATAAATTTGAGTTTTTTATCAACATTTTTTTTATATTTTTTTAATATAACTTCCATACATAATACAAAAAAAAATTTTTTTATAATATCTTAATTTTATTTATTAATATAATTATTTTCATCATAATTATTTAACTTAATGAATATAATATACCAAAATTTAAATTTACAATAATCATAAAATTCAGCATTTTAAATGGGCAAAAAATGTTGTTCTAATGTTTTTTATTTGCGAGCGTCACCCCTCACATAACAAAGACGTGAAGGAGGGCACGATGGTCATTGCATATTGTTCTCCAACCTTCACTATATATACCCTCAGCTCCAAATTCTAGGGTATAAAAGCCCCAAATTTCTCCGCTCCCAAACGCTATCGAGCCAAACCCAAACGTTAACTGAGAAGCACCAGCAGAAGAAGAAAGAGAAGAGAGCCACTCTCAACTCCTCAACGTCGCCACCCGATTCGTAAGACGAATTTCAATCCTTAGATCTCAGTTTTCCTGCTTCTGCTTTTTCTCGCTTCACCGCAATCGTTATTATTATTATTATTATTATTACTTTCATTTCTCCGACGCTGAATTTTCCTGTGTTTCGGTTATGTTATCAACGCATGCGTTTTATTCGTCGCAGATCGCGTTTCGCAAGCTAGAATGGCGACGTTCGAACTGTATCGTAGGTCGACGATCGGAATGTGCTTGACAGAGACGTTGGACGAAATGGTTCAGAACGGCACTCTCAGCCCCGAGCATGCGATTCAGGTTCTGGTCCAATTCGATAAGGTACGTTTAAGAATTGGTACTTCGGTTTCGGTTTCTGGATCTGTTTTTAACGTTTTTACGTCGTTGGCTTGTGGATATTATTTTAGTCTATGACTGAGGCTCTGGAAACGCAAGTTAAGAGCAAGGTTTCCATCAAGGTAACGCCGCTTATTTTCCACTTTTTGTTTATATATATTTAGTGAGATGTTGAATTTTGGATGTGCTACGGAGATTTACTCATTTTGCTGTTGGCTGTAGTTAGGGCTGGAAGAGAATTGAATTATTTTGCGTAACAAGTTACGCTTAAATTATTTTTCTTTATTCTTTTAATATATGTTTAGGTGAGAAAGAATTGAGTCAAAATTGAATTAATGCTAATATTTAGTAAATTTGAGGATTATTATTGATATTTTGCTTAAAAGATTCGTCAGTTATATATTAAGTCTAGTCACGAATGAGATTGACCTGTGAAAGTAAATTTGTTTTATTTATAAAGAAAGCCCAACATTTTAAATACATTCAGTCGTTAATGGATTGAGCTTCAAGCAAGCTGCCGAGCTGGGGTGGCTCTCTTCCAGCCCTAGTTGTGGATTCATGCAATTGGGTACGTTAGAGAATGTGCTTTTATTATTGCAGTTATAGGCTGGTTTGGTAACCACTAACTACTGCCTCTGAATCTTTTTATATGTCAATTTAGGAAATAGATGAGGTATTAGTTATTTTTTGCTAACTTTATCCTTAATATTACTAAATGAAAGAGAAGATTCATAGAGTAACGATAAGATTGAGTAATATTCAAGGGTAATTCAGTCAAATTTAGTTTTGTTTTTTCTTCCAGTTGAGGATATTTTAAAAACTGTTTTGCAAAATAATTTTCAGAAAGTGGAGAAAAAAGGATAAATTAATACATGGAAGATAGAAAAATGAAAATAGAGAACCAAAATAAGTTAAAGCTATTTTGATTTTCTAGTTTCAAAAATTGAAAAAGAGATGTTTTCTGAAACAGTTTTAAAAAGCTCCACTTGTCAAAGAAGTTGTATGGTTTTTTAAGTTTTTTTAAGCAGAAAACTGTTTTCAAAAATAGAAACAAATAGGCCCTTAATTATTTTCTTAATTTTTTACAACTGCCTTATAAAAAGGAATAGAAAGAGTATGCAAGACAAGTATTGAGTAGAATTATATGGGAATTCTTAGTTGGTATAAAAGGAATAAATTTGTTTGCTTTTAAAAAGAATGGGCTCATCACAGTGCTTGTTCATTTTCTTCAGTTAATGGCTTGAGAAGGTCTAATTGTATGATAGTGTCTGTCAATAGATTTGGTTAGGACATTTCTTGTTACCTTCAAAAATGTTTTGTTTTCCCTTTTGCCTTGAGTTAGGTAGGTGAGACTTGTGACTATGAGGAATGGATATGCCATCCATGAATGTTAACACAAGGTGTAGAAAACGATGTAGAATATTTAATACTTGACTGTATGTTAGGGAGATCTTGCTTATCAGTGTTACAAGTTGGAGTCTAAAATTTATGTCTTTTCTTAAACCTTTAAAAAGCCTCTTGTTCTTTTTGTTAAAAATTCTTTCCCCTTTTTGTTCTTTTCTTATTCGTCTCGTCCAGTTATTGTTTGACAACCACTTGCAATTTTTTGTCTGGAGTTACCTATACACTTGGAAATACAATAACCTTATTTTCAAATGTTGAGCATTGAATAGTTCAAACTTTGGCATTTTGCCAAAGCTGGTATTGAAATATGAAAATTTCTGACATTTGGAGACCCCCCTGGGAGGATACCCTGTAGACTTCTATTTTTTAATATTCTCTATGTTCATATTTTTGGTTATTTTTGTGAGTGGGTGGTTGTTGAGTGGAAAATATGTTCATTAAAATTTTAATTTATGGCTGAATCGTGTGGTCTCACTCTCATTTGCTATTGAAATCAATAACAAGACATATAACATGACAATACTTTGGTCTTCCTATTTGCAAAACTATCAATACCAACACGAATGAGATTCAAACACAGAATGTTGACGTGATTATCCATCTGTAATTACCTTTTTTGCTTAATTTTATGGCTTTGAACATTTGAGATTCATTTCAGGTATGTAGTAATAATATATAATCTGCTGATTGCTGATTTCTGGAAATAAAGTTAACCATGTGTACTTTTTGTTTTGTCATGACTTACCATATTTTTGGTTGTTATTATGACTACTATGGACATCAGATTATTTGATTATGACTGTTATGGTTTGCTTATGCATCCTCTCCCACTGTAATCTCTCTGCCTCTCATGCTCTCGTTGGGGGTGGAGTGGCTAAAATTAGACATTGTTTGATAGTGATACTGTAAAGTATAGTATGTTGCAAAGTTTATGGTGACTATTATGGTTTGTTTATTTAGCATTTTTCTTTGTGGAGATGCCTGGTTGGAAGGGGTTTGTTTTGGTTCTCCAGGGGAGCCTGCTCGGGAACAGAAGGTAGAAAGTTTTTGGTTTAGGAGACTGTAATCTTGATAGCAAATGGAATTTTAGATTATTTTTCATTATTTTCAAATGAATCCTGAAAGGTACTACTATAAAAGGAAACCCAAATAAAAAACTTTCCAGTTATTCACTCCATTTTATTCACTTGTTAAACCTAACATAAAATCAATAAAGAAGCCCAAATATTTCTTTTCTAATCTGATATTTTTTTTCTTTTTGAATGAATATGGGTATGGGGGAACAAAGTGCTTAGTCTTCTCGGTGAGCTATGCATCAATTCTTCAGGTTGATCCTATTGAATAGAACATTAGTATACACAAGATGCTGATTTTAAATGGAAGTTCTATGATTTTTCGTCTAGCCATATATATTATTAGTGTACAGTAATTCAATAATGGAAAATAAAAGTAAAGCATGGAATTATCTTTCTATAATAGCCAAAAAACAAAAACTGTTCTGACTAAAAGAACTACATTATCTGTAAAATGTTTCCAATCCCTCTAACCGTTTTTATAAATTGATATTATTATGGTCCCTGTTCATATAGCTACAAAGAATGTTTTCTTAAAATTTGTTTTGGCCTTAACTATACATTTTCTAGTATTTTAGTTTCTTCTATTGATCCAGGGCACAGTATCAACATATTGGAATTATTTATAAGATGTAGTCCCAATCTTTTGTGGTTGATTGCTTAACACTGCCATTATTGATCATTCATTCTCTGCCTTTCGTGTGGTGTGATTTGTCACCATTATTTTCATTATATTGTATACGTGCTTTTGAATGTGATTGTTTCCTGTCTCGCGGAATATTCGATGTTCATATTGCTAGTGTGTTCAGCAGCAATTATCCTTAAACAACTTGTGGTAGTGAATCATGCCTTACCTCCTTAACGTATGCGCATTTTGTGTTTGATACTTCATATATGATTTAGATTTGTACTTCGAGAATTATCCTGAAACTCAAGACTTTATAAATAAAATTTGTAATTATTTCCCTTTATCTTTCCACTTTTTTATTCACAGGGACATCTCCATACATACAGATTTTGTGACAATGTTTGGACCTTCATCTTACAAGATGCTTTATTTAAGAACGAAGACAGCCAAGAGAATGTCGGACGGGTTAAAATAGTGGCGTGTGACTCGAAGTTGCTCACACAATAATATGGCCAACTTCTGCCACATTGTCAACATAGAGAAATTGTTGTCATCCTGTTGGTACTATGAGAATGGTGGCCGGACCATAGTGACGGATGGTCTTTATTTCTTGCAGGAACTAGCAACTATAGTATGTTATAGATTTAAAAGCCATCGTTCTTCATGTCATTAGGTAATTAATGCTACGTTGAGAATTCCGCTTGGAAATTGGATGAATCTACTCTCTTTTTAACTGTATTTTGTTCTATTCTTCTGTGAGTATCAGTAAACTAATTTATTTTTCTCCGGCAAACTATTATGGTTGACAGCCTAGTTCCCTTACACGTAAGAGCAATCATTACTGATTAGTGATTTACTTCTCAAATTCCAAAAAGTAATTTAATTGTAATTATTTTTTTTAGAAAGTAATTTATATAAATGGCAAACTCCAGTAGGAGAGATAAAAACACAAGTTTAAAGTAACAAAAATTTTATTATACTCATTTCTCTCATATCTTTTCATTGTCACCATATCTTTTCATTGTGGCTATCTCTTTCATGCCTACAAAGAGAATCTCAATCCAACCTCTGAGGGGAAAAACTATACATGGAAAATGAGGACTAGTAGTAGTATTCAAAATTGGCTTTATTGTCGGCCACCTACTCTGGTGTATGAAATGCATTATGTTATTAAATCTATTGATACTAAGTGTTAAATTTTAATATTTATATTAATTTAATAATTTTTTATAAAATATAAAATTTATTAATTTAATTGATTTAAAAATTATTATCAAATAAATTATATATATAAAATAAAAATTGATAGATATTTTATTTTATATTTTTATTTTAATAGTTTATATATTATTTAAATATATACAAATAATAAAAGTTAAATAATATATTTATATTTTTAAATTTTTTAAAATTTAAATATACGATTGTAAAAATATTATAATATAATTTAATAATTAAATTAATAAATTTTATATTTTATAAAAAATTATTAAATTAATTTAAATGTTAAAATTTAATGTTTAATGTTAATAAATTTTAACTATATATATTTATTTATTTCAATTTTTTATTATAATTTGCATTATTGCGAACAACTAATTTAATTATATCATATTTATATGAATTAATTTTCAATAACTAGTTTTTATATGAAATTTTTTTTTTTGTTAAAAAAACAACTAATTTGATTATATCATATTCATATGAACTAATTTTCAGCATGTATTTTTTAAATAAAATTGTTTTTTTTATGGGCGATTTAAAAAAAATAAAAATTTTATTCGAGTTATTCAATTGCGACCCAATAGTTGACCTAACCTGATTACCGATCTTACTAAGTCAACTAGCTATATAAAATTAGTAAGACGTACAGGTATGTGTATAAACTTTTTTTTTAAAAGAAAGTGATTTATGTTTTAGAAATTTATAAATATTAAAATTATACTTTGTATATTTACAATTATAAAAATTACTTTTTTATGTTTATAATTATGAAAAGTATTTTTATTCTGAGTAATTTTAGTTTTTATAAAAAATTAAAAAAAATTTGAAAAAATTAAAAATATTTTTTTAAAAAAAGTTGGACAAATAATTAGAAAAGTTGAAAAGTAATCAGTTTTGTAAAGAAATGTTGCTTGTAAAATTTTTTCAAAAAAATAAAATAAAATGGACCTATAATCTTATATATGTACATGAATTCTTAGTTTTACATTGAGAACATAACTTCAAGACAATACAAGTGGATTTTAAAATTGTGTTATTATCGTTATCTAAGAATTTACATTACTTTGCATTAAAATTGTTTATACTAAATGATCTATGATGGGTAATATAAAATTAAAAAAGAGTTAATAACAACATTTATGAAGTTACTTGATAACACATGAGTCCATTTGTTCATCTTCTTTTTTTCCGACTTATTATATTATATTAGGGGTACCAAACCTGTATAAGAACCTAATTTAAGGTGATGAAAAATTCACATAATAAAGAGTATTCACAAGGATGAAGAGCTCTTTTTATATTTTAGATATATTTTATGTTATGTATTTTGTTGCATTAGTTTTTTAAAAAATTTGTTCTTCAAACTAATATTTTATCTTCTATTTAGATGAGGTATTTTAAGGAGCGAGAATAATTTTTAAGAGAAGTTAAAATTTAAAGAATTGAAATATCTTGTTTGTATATTTTTTAGAATTTGAAATTTCTTAAAAATAGATGAAATTTAAAATTTTTCAAGATTTTTTTATTTATTCTTATGAATAATTTTTTCCGTATTACTTTATTTTTCGTATTGCTTTCTCACATCTTTTTCTTCATCTCTCATCTTTGAATATAATATTTTTAATATCAAATGATATAATCGTATTTTGTTATCTTTTTAGTGATGCATATTTGTTGAGTTATTATTTTATTTAAATATATTTCACAAAATAATTATATATGTAAAATTTTTGATAAATAAAAAATGGAATCAAAATTAAGGAGAATATATGAAATATTTAAATGTAAAATTTTGCATATAGTAAAAATTAAATTATTTAATCTAAAGTAAAATTTAAAATTCAATAAATTTAAAATCTATCATCCAAATAAAGAATTTTAAATATAAAAAACTTAAATTCTTTTATCCAAATAAATATTTTTGAAATAAAAGTATTTAAATTAAAAAAATTTAAATTTTTAACTATTTCAAATTCTTTAAAAGGTTAAAATGCTCTATCAAAACATAAGATTAAAGATTTTTTATCATCATTTTAATTTTTTAATTTTTTATTATTAATTTTAATTTTTAAAAGAATTAAAATATGTTTAGTAAATTAAGTGGTTATTTAATAAATTCTTATCATTTGAGAGTTTATTTTATAAATTTTATTATAAAACTTATTGAAAGAATCTTGTGATAGTTATATTTAAAAGTATAAATAAACGATATATAAGTTGTCCCAAATGTATTCCTTTACCTATAATCAAATTAGTATTTTAAATATTTTTTTATTATCAGTGTAATCTTTCATACAAATATGATAATATTTTTAAATTTTAAAAAATAATTTATTGACATTTTAAATCATTAAAAATATGATTTAATTTATTTTTTATATAAGAATATAATTTTAATAAAATATTATAAATAATTATAAAATTTAATTTTCTTTTATATTAATATTTTTATCTACTTATATAAATACTTCTATGTTAATGAAATATTACACCTCTTTTTCTAATTTTTGCATCTTTTATTTTCCTTAATTTTTTTATGCTCTTAACTTTTTGTTTTTCTTTTTTTTTAAATATTATTGCATAGCATGTGGTACTTACTTCTTATAGTCATTACTCTTGATTTGATAGTTATTTTAAATTTTTATAAAAAAAGAAAAAAAATCCATACTTATTGTTATAATTTTAATAAATATAATACTGAACTAATTTTTCCTTGCATTTCTTTAAGCATAAAGATGTAGTAAAATTAGATTATTTTTAGATTTTTTGTATGCGTTTGACTAGTAACAATCGATGAACAATCAATTTTACTTTAGTAAATTAATATATAATTTTTATTATTAAATTTTAAAATTAAGTTCTTTCCTTATTGTAAAATATTTGATTCTGGTGCATCTTTCATTTTTCCTGAAACAAAAGATAAACCCATAAATTCGGCCTTAGATCTAATGTTTACCAAAGCAAACATCTTCTCTAAAACAAAGTCACCTTCTTTAAAAGCAAACAATGTTATCAAACAAACGATAATTCAATACTGTGATCTGTGATCTAACACTATCATTGATGAACCGTAACAACCTTACAAAATAATAAACGACTTCAACATTGAAATCTAACACTATCATCAGTAAATTGTAATCAAACTTTGAACAATATATGAGGGATTGACATAAGTTTGACATTATTCTATTGAATATAGATGTGTATTAAATAATATACAATATAAAATTAAATTTACCTTGAATTTAATTTCTAAAATTTTGTTGGGAAGAGATACTTTTTGAAAGAAAATAGGGAGGAAGGGAAGAGTTATGATCATCTCTCCCTATGTTCAAGAGATTTTAAATTAAAAAAAAAAAATCTTTTTGAAACTTAATTCTTATTTTTTTAAAATTAAACAATTTATAAACATCCAATTTGACCATCTCAACATATTTGGGAAAATTTTAAAAAATAATTTTTTTTGGATATTTTAAAAAATTCTTCAAACCTCTTCAATTATCTATTTTTACTTTTTTAAATTAAAAATTTTTTACACATTCAAATCAGGGAAGGATTTACCTCCTTATCAAATCATCTCTTATCTTATCTTGTTCCTTAAATCCTTCCCCTCCTCCTTTCAAACTCTCAATCAAAGCTTAAGTTTCTATAGGTTAGGCAAATTAGTTCTTAAGATTTTAAAATTCTTTTATTAGCTTGTAAGAATCTCATCCACCTATTTAGTCTAACATGTCATTTAGTTATGATTGTAAAATTTGAACTACACGTGTTGGTTTGGGAATCAACTAGGTTATTGACCTGGATAACTCAAAAAACTAGTAGGACAAAGAACCTATTTGGATAAGAATTGATATTGATAACTATGTTGAATTGGTTATTAACATAATTTTTTGTTATTATTTTTTTAATTATTTTATTCTATAATATTTTAAAATAAATATGAGCTAATTACACTCATATTTCTTGAATTTTAACATAATCATACTTGATATCTTACCTTTTTTATCATTACATAAATGATCCTTTAACTAAAGAAATTTAATTATTGTCAATATCAATTTTTATCCCAAATTTACTTTTGATAATTGAAATTATATAATTACAAAAAATAGTAATAAAATAAAAAAGAAGGAGAGAAAATAATTTGGACCTAAAGCCCAAACCAATAAAAAAAAATAAATGGTTAGTTTTTGAGAAAAAAAAAAGTATCAAACCATAACGAAAACATTGTATATTTTTGTTAAAAGTTGGCTAATTGGTTTGTTAAAAAAAAATAGTTATGGTAAGATAAATTAAACCAAAGTTGAGTCAATTAGTTTAAAGATATAAATAGAAAAAAAAAAGGGTCCTTTTTAATTTTACGAAAAGAAGAATATTGAAGAAGCGGAAGCGAAAATGATTGGTCTTCAAAGTTTTGTGAAAAGTTTGAGAAGGTTTTTTTTTTTCTCCTTTTCGTACTCAACAACTGGGGGATTCTCCAATCCATTGCCTTTAACAAAAGAGGATACTATCGAAGAAGTCTCGGTGACAAAATCTCTCAAAGCATGTCCAGTATAATCAAATTTATCATCTTTGTACATAAAATTTATCTGCAATATAGGAAGAATCACATGATAATGCTACAAAACTAAAAGTTCAAGTTCAAATCGTATATCTATTTTTGGTGTTTGATTCTAAATCGTGAAAATAAAATAACCTATTACTTGACTTTTACTTGTGAATTCTGAATCTTTAGCGTTAGTTACAAGTATTATAGAAAGATAGTTTCATGAACCTAATACAGGATTCTCCATGACACAGTTAAATACACATGGCTAAACTACACTAAAAAAACCCTCAAGACCCACCACTTAGAAGCATATACCACCTTAAAGATTATAATGTTTTTTCGATGTCGTTATTGTGGTTAGTTTTGGGTGAAATTTAAGCTTCTTTTTTTTTTCGATAAATTAGATGGGTTCTTCAATTTTTCAAAAACAATTGTTGCTTTCATTAAAAAAAAGAAAAGAGAGATAGATGTTCAATTTTTTTGGTAAATTCGATGTGCTGTCTTCAATGTTTCAGAGAAACTTATTGTTTCCATAGAAAGATAGATGTCCAGTTCTTTTTTTTTTTTTTCAACATATATTCAAGAAAGTCACATGCTTCAATGCGAGTGTTTCTGAAAAATAATTATTAAGATATTTTTTTAAAAAAGTTAATAATTACTTGTTTTAAAAAATTCTCTAAAAAAATTGGTAAGAATAAGAAATTATTTTTATAATAAGTTATACTAAATTCATACTTATTTTAAATAAAAGATCATTGTAACTAATGTGTAACGCTACTAATTAAAGGATAAATACAAGATGTTTTATTACAAATCACTTTAAAAATATACTAAAAATCCCAATGCAAGGATTAATGTTTTTAATAATTTTTTTTAATCACTCTTACATATATACTGGCTACCATTTACCTAAGGAATTGTCTAGGAGGAAGTTATGGACTGAAAGGTATGAGAGCTTTTCAAATTAAATAATTAACATATTAAATTTATGTTTATTTTTTATTTTATTTATTTTATTTTATTTTATTAATTATTAAATTAAAATATGTTTACTTAAAATTAAAAAAAAATTGCTATTCTTTTCCTTTCTCTTTGAAACCTCACTTTCCAACCAACCTTTTAAAGAAA
Source organism: Canavalia gladiata (assembly GCA_037954105.1). Taxonomy (NCBI): domain Eukaryota; kingdom Viridiplantae; phylum Streptophyta; class Magnoliopsida; order Fabales; family Fabaceae; genus Canavalia; species Canavalia gladiata. Next base: position 36,889,552 of record CM075664.1, on the reverse strand, counting down.
TAATCATTTATCTTAAGATAAATTTTAAAGTATAACATTTTTTTAAAAAAATTAAGTTGATTTCAATCGTCTTTTTAATTGTCGAATTTAACTTTTCTTTTCTTTTTATTTTATTTTATTTATTTTTCATTCTCATTAGTGAACTTAGATTTGACATTGTTTTTATGGAACTGATCTTAATGCCATTTAAACCAAGGTTAGGATTAAGGATGATCGAGCATAGGTTTTCAAGATTTGCCTAGTTTGACTTTGATAGGTATATTGCAAGATTGTGTGCTTGATGAGTTAGCTGTTTAATTCTTTTGTTATGTATTTCATTTCTAAATCATTTAATTGATTAAACCTATAGAAAGTAAGAAATCCTAGGGAGATTTGTGTTGTGTTCTTAGATTTACAGTGGTTATGTTAAACGGATTTGTGCCTTCTATATTTTTCTTTCTAGTGTGATAAACTTCTTAAAATGAATTATTCTTTTAATTTAAAATCAAATTATCCATCTTGGTTTTTTTAGAAGTTTTCTCATTCCAAAAGCTGAAGTAACTTGAGGTTAACTTATAAAAAAATTTGATTATTTAGAAGCTTTTTCTTAAATTTTTAAATATACATGAATTTTAAAAATTATTTAAAAATTATTTATTTAAATCTTTAAAATTAAATTTTTTATCTTTAAAAAAATTCCAATTAACTTTCATATCCTTAATACAAATTTTCAGAAAATATATTCCAAAATTCTAAAATGAAATGAGCTCTTAATACAAATCTATAGTATACTCTGTTGTTTAGTATTTAGAGAATTATATAATCTCGTAATTTTTTTTCTTTAAACTTTTATCATACGTGAACTTAGAAAAATATTTAAACCTTTTAGTTAATTTTCATATATTTAATACAAATTTTAAAATATATTTCTAAATTTTAAAATTTTAAATCTTACACAATGAACTTTTAATATAAGCATGTAACAGATCCTGCTGTTCAGTGTTTAGAAAATCATATAAATCTTAGTACAATTTTCGTTTGTTCTTAGACTTTGAGTATATCTGGTTTTAGAAAAATATTTAAATATTATTTAGTTAAATATTTTAATTAAATATTATCTTCAATTTAAATTTCAAAAAATATATTTATAAGTTTTAAAATTCCAAATCTTATACAGTGAGCTCTAAATACGAATGTGCATCATATCTTACCGTTTAGTATTTAGAAAATCATGTAAGTATTGATGCAACCTTTACTTGCCTTAGATTTTGATCATATGTGGGTTTAAAAAAATATTTAAATATTATTTAGTTAGATCTTTCAATTAAATTTTATCTTTGATTGTAAACATCAAAAATATATTTTAAAGTCTTAAAATTTCAAATCTCATGCAATGAGTTCTTAATACGGACATATAACATATTCTACCGTACAACCCTCATTTGTTTCATATCTTGTGCATAGATTAAGAATTTTTATTAAAATATTCAAAACACTTTCAAGTAGTCTCCCAATTTGCTAAAAATTTTATTTTTACAATACCTTCGAAGATCAAGTCTTCAACCAGAATTATGTAGCCTTGAATTTTCCATTACATTAAAGAATACATAAGAGCATGATCAAATCATGCCAAACTATTTTTTATAAATCTACACACTCAGTTTATGGATAATGTTGTTTAGAATGAGAAAATAAGGTGTTAATACCTTTCCCTATTCATAATCGGCTCCCCAAACCTAGAACTCTTTTTTTATTAGGATTTTTTTCAAATATTTTTTTCTTAAAATAAAAATTTAGCGACGAATCCATAATTATATTTAATTCTTCTAAAAAAAATTGATTTATTATTTCATCGTAAAGATTGGTTACAATAGTTATGAAGTTAAAATTTATTATGAAGACTAAATATTCTTTTTGACCATTACATAAACTATCCCGGTCTTTCACACCATTACAGAAATCACCCTTGATGGGCTTAGGTCTCATTTATTCTCATTCATTCAAAAAATCTTTGTTCCTTTCTTTTATTTTTTATTTCTACAACATAACATAAAAGTTTTGTTCCTAATAGTGAATTTTCATATTCCAGACCAAACTTTTTTAAAGAGACAAGATAAGAAAAGGTCTAACTTTAAAGATAGCTTTTACACCCAATAAATGGTTCTTTTAAAACTTGAGTTAGAATTAAAAAACAAATATTTGAAAAAATATTGCATAGTGGAGAATGGAAAAAAGGAAAATAAAGAAAAAGGAACATATAAAAAAACTCATTTGAATCCAACACTCAAAGTTACCTTAATTAAAGGGATACGATAGGACTTATAATAATAATCATATAGATGAAAAATGTTCCAAACATTATACAATAACAAAAATTTTCATCCTATATCAACGGAGCCCAACATAATATTAAGATGTAAGAAAATAAAACAAATGAGAGATTATTCTTCATCATTATTGATATATTTAGAAGAGTGATAAGGATGGATTAGAGAGATTAGGGATTGAAGGAGAGAGATTAAAGATTGAAGGAGATTGTGAGGCTTTAAATTTGTGGTGGTGGAAGTAGATGAGGAGATGGTGAAAAAGGCCAAAGGCAAAGGAAAAAAGGAGATGAAGGGTTAGGGAAGAACAAGTAAAGAACGATGTTCAAAGTTGAAGATAGGACTATCTTTGGAATAAAATTTTATTAATGGACATATTCATGACACATGACAAACTTATATTTATTTAGTAACATTGTCAAACCCACACAAGTAAACGATGTAATAAACCACAAACAATTAAGAAGTTTTGTGTCGACATAAAAATATTGGATACAATTACATTAAAATTTAAAGAATGTCTATGTAATAAATAAAGAATTATAATTGATATATACATATAAATTACTATTATTTGATAATTTATTATATTTTTTATAATAAATAAATATAAGCCTTTTGGGTTAATTTAAAATATCAATTAAATTTTTAAATTTTATATTAATTTTATATTTAATATTTTATATACTATTGAAAATATATTTTTATTATTTTAGATTCAACATGGATTCAATATGATCAAACTAATGAATTGTGAATAAGTTTAATAGTCAATCCAATTTTAAAAATATTGCATTTAATCTTAAAAAATGTTGAATTGTCATGTCCAGCAATACGTGAATGTTTATGTGGTCTTGTAAAAGGTGATTTACTTCATATTTTGCCCTAATCATTTTTTTATTTCTAATTTTACTCTTATTTTATTTTTTTTAGTTGTTCTTCTATTTTGTTGTTGTTGTTTTGAGGTTGAATGTCAAGTTAATCCATTATCCATGATAAACAACTATAAAAAAAAGTTGAGTTAAAAGTGCTAGTTAAAAATTATCATAACTATAATAAAAGTGATAAAGTGCTTATTTGAGATCAATAATCAAAATTTCAAATAAAAAGAAAAATAATAATATACTTTTTGAATGCTTTAAATAGAAATATATCACAAAAAAAAATTATTTATCAAAGTTATTAGCTACTAATTTATAAAATTGGTAGTGATGATCGAATTAAATATTAATCATTAAAAATTTGAAATTAACAATTGATTCAGTCATTAATTATACAAAATCAATAAAAATTTGATCAAGAATTCTTCTTTTCAAAGATCGATTTTGCAATCAAATTATGTGTTGCAAATTTAATTCCTATATTTAAATGTATTATAAATTTGATCTTAAAATTCATTTGTTGCATCCATGGCTAACTGTGATTGTAGCTCTAAATTTAGTCAATAATTTTAATTAAAATGTAATTGTAAATTAGTTACTAATATAGGTTTCATGTCCGGTTGTTAATTTAAGATTGATTTTGCAACCATTTTTTTTATGATCCTTTTTAAGAGGCAATTTGTTTTATTTTATTTTACAAGAATTAATTTAAACAATACTATTAATATTAAGTATATGCACAATAATAATTTTTAATAAAATAATAAATATTAAATAATAATTTATTACACAAATAAACTTATATAAATAATATAAAACTCATACATATTAATTCAAAGTAACTAATAGTAACTCTTAAAAAATAACATAACATTTGAAAACTGGAAATATTAATATAACATAGAAGATTTTAAACAAATTAAGAATAAAAGTCAAGCAACTAAATAACTATTATTAAGAAATTTGTTATTATCATAATAATCATCAATAGAAAGATTATTTGGCAAATTCATCTTCAATAGGACATGATTATTGATGGAGATGACATTTTTAAGTGTTGTTTAATTTATTCGAAAATTTATTTAATCTAAGTTAACTTTGTTAATTACATATCTAACTTTAATATTGTTTGTTCTTTATTTAAGTTAATGATAATCGGTCAATAATCAACCTTAAGATTATTATAAGATCAAGTATAGTAGGTAGATGAGGTGATAAACTTATCACTGCTTTAACTTTACACATGATTCATCTTGTTCATTCTTCATCAATATCCAAAAAATGATATTATCAAATATCATAGAGCGGTGAACAAATATAATTAAATGTAACTATTTATGATAAAAATGTAACTATTTATAATAAAAATAATAAAATAATAATAAAACATAAATATTTACAATAAAAAATAATTAAATAATAAATAAATGTAAGTTTTACAATAAAAATAATATAATAATTTACAAATGAAATTAATGTTAAAAATATATATAATAATATCCTTTACCTTGTCAATTAACTAATCTTTTTTCTTTTTATCTTTTTCATAATATTGAATAAAATTGAATCTTATTCAACTTCATTACTTTGTATATATTATATTGAATTGAAGTTTAAAATAATTAGAAATTATCAAAATAAATTAAATTTATTTTTTAATTACTAATCTTACAATACACAATAACAAATATACAAAATCATTAGTATATAAAGAAATTTTATTATCATAAGTCTTATTTTTCTTATCAATTATGTTTCTTTTTAAAAAGTTTTCTTGAACCCAAAGAAGATTTGATAGTTATCTAACCTTAAGATTAATTAAAATATTCTTATTCTTGTTAGTTTGTAAATTTTTCATTATTATATAATTATGCTCTAATAGTATTATTATATTATGATAATCACTTATAATTTATGTGACGATCAAATTGATGCATAAAAAGTAATGTAAAGTAGGTATATAACTTGAAAAAAAAAGTGCAGTGTTATCCAAATTTTTTTAAACCACATGTTTCTAATTTTTGATGGAACAAAACTCCAAATAAGTCAAGAATTATAAAATTTAGATTTAATAATTTTTATAACATCCTTAACATGCGTACGAAGAAAAGAAGCTATTGAAAAGTAATCTTTATAATGATATTTAATTGATAAAACCAATAAAAAATTTATAATCATATAAAACTTTAGAAAAATAAATACCTACTTATTCTTAGGTCTATAGTAATCCATATGTCTTCTAATTCTATCCATAGGTAGATTGTGTACTAGATATAAGCGTAAATATATACATCTTTAGGGTGTTAAACCTTGATGTGTGAGTATTGATGTGGGAAGATGGATGAACTTTATGTGAAAATGTATGGATTGATGATCGTCATCTAGCATTCACTATATATGTTAGGTATCAAGGTAGACGTAGCACATAATGCACGGTGATCAGATGACCTTATTACATGAGATGAATATGTTCTACCACAAACTTTACCATAATCCTTGGATCAACCTTGATCTTTATCTTTAATTATATTGTTTGTCATCTATATGCATTAAAAAGTTAAAAATAATTAAGGTAAAAGATCAAGTATATTAAAAGAATATAGCAAAAAATTGCTTAAATTAATTTGATGTCATTTAAATCATACTTACCATATCCTCACTCTTATTTTAATCATTTATTAATATATATATATATATATATATATATATATATATATATATATCATCACTATTTACATCCAAATTAAATTCATTAAACAAATTTATATCAAACTTTTGATTTGTATCATTAATGTATTACAGAGATTATCATCATAAATATTTACATCAATATTTAACATTATATTGAGGTTATAAATTTAATTGATATTTTGGTAAAATTATGTTAAATAAAAAGTATAATATAAAAAAATATTAAAAAATATAAACAGAAAGTATTAACAAATATTTGTAAATATACATCAAATATTATTTTTTTGTAAAGGATGTTTTAATACTAATAAAAACTAAGATTTAAAATATATAAGTTTGAAACTTTTTATTTTAAAAAGTCTTTAAAATTAGTTTAATTTATAAATTATTTTAATGATAAATTTAAATATCTAATTATAATTAAATAAATTTAAATTTTATTAAAATACTTAAGACAACTAAGAATATATTTTAATTCAATAATTTAAATAGAAAAATATATTGATTTGATTTTATTATACCCTCATATAAAAAGAATGAGAGTATAGTTAATTATATTATTTTCATATCTAAAATTTGGAATATAAAAAAATGAATATAGGATTGAATGAATGGATGGATTCTTTTAAATGATCGTTGTTATTATAAAATCAAATGTTAATATTATAATAAAATATATATTTATATAAAATAAATCATGAAATTGTTAAATTTTTTAAAATTATTTTTTCAATTAATGACGGTTGGAAAAATTTATATTCTAAAGTGTCTTCAATTGGTTTCGAAATTACAAATTCTCAATAAGAAAAGAGACCAAATCTAAAAATTCATATAAACACTTAAAGTTGATTTTTTATGGGTAAAGTCGATTTTTTAACTAAGGATTATAATAGTAAATTAAAATCTAATTTTGATATATTATTAATATAAAAATTTAATACTACCAATCATATAAAAAATATGATAAATATAAATTTTAAAATAAGTATTATAAAAGATAATAATTTATAATTAAATAACAATATGAAAATCTTTACATCATAAGTACATTATAATTAAATTCAATAACTTATTATCCAAAATGCTTCTAAGATTCCAAATCCTCTATAGAAGAAGAGATTAAATTGAAAAGTCGTTATAAACAAACACAAAGTAAACCTCTTAAATAATTGCATATTACAACATCGAAGGAATATTCCAAACTTTATACCTGCAGAGCTTGCCTACGTCGATGTGGCCTGGTTCGAAGTTCGCCAAAAGAAAAATCTAATCTCCAATTTTGTTTCTGGGAAATATGTGTCCACTTCAGTCCTTAACTTGTTGGTAAAATATGTATGTTTTCTTATTCAAAACTCATGCAAAGAATTAATGATAAGTATTTCTCTTAAATTTGAGTAATGTTTAAATTAAACTTTAAATATGCTATTATATATGATTTTATAATTTAATTTAAATGAAACTTCTATTTTTAATCGATATGTTTGAAAAAATATTGTAATGTAATCTTTTATTAAAAATAAAAACACAAGTTTTTAAATTTTTAAAAATTGAAATTGAATATAAGTCTCTATATAAACTAAAATAGAAGATTGAAGGACCTATTTGTTTCCATTTTTTAAAGAAAATTAAAGAGAAATTTTTAAAAACTAATTTAAAAGATTATATATTTTTAATTTTAAGCTGTTTTAATTTTCTATTTTCAGCTTTCTGTCTTTTATATATTATTTTATCTTTTCCTCTATTTACTCCTTTCTAATTTTCTTTCAAAAATAATTTTTAAATTTTAAAAATCAAAACACAGTCAAACACCCCTTTGTATTTTCAAAAGCTACAATTATATTTAAACCAACTCGAAATGAACATGGTCATATTTCATATATTTTATGTCGAATAATTGGATCGTTGTTTAATATAAGTGAAGTTTCCAGTCGAATTATGCAAAAGTAACAAAACTTATTCTCTTATTTACAATTGTATTTTGGAATATATGAATAAATATGTACAGCAGTACGTGGCGAAAAATTTAAAAATTTTCTTGTTGACATCATTAGTATTTATATTAGAAACAATTTTAATCGAATTAATTAGAATTATTATATATAATTTTTTAAAATTTAAATACATACTTAATTATCTATGTGAAATTTTATTAAAATTAAAAAACTATAAGTATATAATTAATAAAAAGTTTTATTTTCATATACTTTAAATATATATATATATAATGTTGATTTTAAAATATTTTATTAAAATTAGTTTAATAATGAAGATTTAAATAATTTATATAAAAATTATAAATTTAATTTTTTTTATTACTATATAAAAAATAACATGTTAAATAATTTTAAATTAATTTTAAAATTTACAAACAGAATCTTTATGATAATGGTAAACTTATTTATTTGAAGGTGTGTAAATGGACTCTCACTTTGGTATAATTACAGGTAAATATTTTAAGTTTTTTATTTTATTTTATATTTCTCATCTTTATGTTTTATCTCTACTAAATCCAAATTTTTAGTTTAAAAAAATTATGAAAAACCTATTTTAAAAGTAGTTTATAGCTTTCATAATTTTTTAATTCACTTTAAAAAGTTTTATAGTGTATCTTATAAAAAATAAAGGTTTTCTAACTTATTCTTAAATTTTATGATAAATTTATAATATAAAGTTAAATATAATAAATTTTTATTGACTTAATATTTAATTACATTGTTTACTTAAATACACCTAATATTTTGGATAAAATATTTTAAGTTATTGTAAGATTATTTATTAACTTAAATTTAAAGATACATGTTTAATAACATTTACAAAGATTTAATAATTCAATAATTTTAAAATATTAAATAATTATAAATATTATAATTTATTTAATTTTATATATTAAATATTTATAGATTAGAAGATAAAAAAAATTATATTGATTGTTTTTTATTCTTTATATTAAACTTGTAGACATTATAAATGTGAGATGTAAAAAATTGGATTTTCTATATCGATTTTTAAATGAATGTACAAAATGAATTTTTACATCAGTTATTATTATATGTATGAATCAAATTTTATATTGGTTGACTTAATCAAGAGGAAAGACGCCTTCCTTGTAAATAAAAGTTTAACTTTTAAATAAATATACCAATCTAAGAAGAGAGTCTACATTATAGAAAGTGTAATTGAGTTATTGAGTAGTACATTATAATAAAAAAAATTAGTGGGGTTATTTTTATCTCTTTTAGGGATCAATATTGAATTTATGTTCTTTTTTTTATACTTTATTTATTTTTCTTTTATGTTCTTTTTTTGTACTTTATTTATTTTTCTATTGTGTGCCTTTGATAGATACCATCTATTGCCAAACAACTGGTATAAAGAGAGATTTGGTTCAAAAGAAAAGAAAATTATGATTATAAGAAGAAAAGTGGGAGACATAGTTTTGTCATCAAGGGTTCCACATTATCAATAATTTGGGGGTATTTTTTTTCTTTATCATTTTATAGATTTCTTTTAACAAATATTCTATACCATGACTAGTGCGATGAAATTTGAGGTATCACTCTTTGAGGAAAAGAAAATTTTCACAATGTAACAATGCATAATAAAAAATATTGCAGTGCAACAAGATTTGGATGTAGCTCTAGAAGAAGAAAGACCTGAAGGAATGATGGATAACAAGTGGAAGACTATTTAAAAAAAAATTACAAGTACTATTCGGTTGGTACTAGATCTTACAATCAAGTACATTGTGTTGAAAGAGACAACACCCAATGATATATCAAAAAATTTAAAGAAGATATATGCATCGAAGTCATTAACCAATCGTCTGTAATTGAAGATAAACTTGTACACATTGAAAATATAAGAATGAGGTAATCTACATGATCATATTAATGAGTTTAATAACCTAATTTGTTAACTATCAAATATAGAAGAAAAGATAAATGATGAGCAAAAAATTGCTTTATTAGCTTCGTTAGCTCAATCATATAGATCATTAGTGATATCTTTATTAATTGAAAAAAATACAATCAAGTTAGATGATGTAACTACCGCCTTTTGAGATTATCAGAACTTGCAAAGAGATAATCATCTCAATAATGAGAAGATACTAGTTGTGGAGAACATATGGAAAGGAAAGAATAATTCTCATTAGAGAGGTGGACAACAAAGAAAGTCCACAAATAGAGATCTCAACAATGTATAATGTTACTACTACAAAAAAAAATGACATTTATAGTCTCAATACCCAATGTTGAGAGAAAACTTGAAAAATCTAAAATAACTTAAGAGAAATGTTCATATAACTGAATCCTTAGATGACAAAAAGTTGTGTCATGTAGAGAGTATAAATGATGACTCTATTAAAAATCATTCTAAATAGGTGTTGGATTCTGGTGCTAATGTGCATTTGTGCAATGATTAATACATGTTTACTACTTTGTAGAAAAATAAAGATTTTGATTATATCAATGTAGGAACAAAATTGAAGATGAAGGTTGATGACATTAGAAAAGTTTGCTTGAAATTCTACATAAGTTACAACCTATAATTGATATATAAAGTGAAACTCTTTATATTAATTATAACTTATAATCGACGTAGAAAATATAAAAAATTATGTAAAAAATATTTTTAAATGGTAAACTGGTTTGGATATGTTATGAGAAAGTAAAACTTTTCACATCAATTAGACTTATAATCAATGTAAAAAGGTGACATTTTTTACATCAGTTAATATATAAAGCATTTTTTTTAAATAGTAAATTGGTTTGGGCATGTCATTAGAAATCTAATATAACAAATATTTACCCTATGTAATTTTACAACCAAGCAACATACAATATAAAACACAATACATTTAATAATTATCCAAACTAAGTATACCATATACATTAAAATCCATAAGTTATCATACATAGTTTTCATATCTAATAATTAAAAATTATACAAAATATCAAGTCAACTTATATGTTGGCTACCTCTAGTAACAACATTAGTATCTTGTTCGGTTAAAGGATGTGGACTTTAAAATGTTTAAAAATATTGTAGATAAATTATAAAAATATCATATTATAAATTAAAATAAAATTATAAAGTTTTAATAATTGTATTTACCTTATTTTATAATCAATTATAAATGTTGAGATAATATGAAACATATGTCTTATGACATAATATTTATATTTGGTATCCCTGCTTTATTTTTTGCACTACCAAAGAATATAAAAATAATAATTATAATTGGTAAATAATGTAATGACAAAAATATATGAATAACTAAATAATTTTTTAACAAACTACTTACATGTGAAATTATCCATGCAAACTTTTTTTTATAATAGTTGAATACTTCCCTTTTAATAAAAGATGAACATTCATTACTTTATAATAAAAGAACCAAATTAAATACAATAAAAAATAAGAAGTATAAATACAAAAAAGATAAAACAACTTACATATCAAGGTTTAAGTTATCTTCTTTCCATGATGCAATATATTATTAACTTGTATCTTCTTCATATATAAGACATGCTTTAAAACTCTTAATACTATATTCATACAAATTTTCATATACTAGGAAGGCATTAATAATGCAAAAGATCACAACCTGCATCTTGAGATATTCATTATCATACCCATCATACATATTCACACATTTTTTTTATAGATTTCTTAAGTTTTCAATCAAGGAAGCTAAATAAAAATCTATATTATTTCTTGAATGTTATAGGTATAAAATTATCATAAAAAACAGAATATATTTATACTTCATGCATAATGCAAAGAAAGATTGTAAATTATTAAAAGAATAACACGAACTATGCTTACTACTTAAATTATTATACATATTCATTCCATTTGTTGTAAGTTAAAGCTATAGGTTTCTTAACTTATTTTTAAAATTTAGAAATAGTTAATTGATTTTCTTTCACTACAAACCATCAACTGATAAAATTTTCCATCAATTTTCCTTTAATATGCATGTCATATAAGTTTTTCACATGATGTTTATTACCATGTCATGTCCATATTCATGTCCACCTTATGTAACTCTTGCAAAATTCATCATAAAGAACATGTTCTTTGATTTCATTAAGGCTCAACCATTTTTTATTTAGACAATTAACATAAAGACAGTAAAATATTCCATTATTATCAAGATAACTTATTTATGCAAATTTCAAAAAGTCTTCCACTCTATTCCTAATCACTTTCCTATTTAACATTAATCCAACTACGATACATATTGTACAATAATAATAAATACATGAATTAAGATACTCATTAACCTGATCATTCATAATCACAATTCATATTTCTCTTTATTGGAAAGGTTGTATTCCATTTGAGAAGAAAGTTTTGTATTATCTGATTAACAATTACTCCTTAAATCTTGAATATCATAGTTCGAGAAATTTAGACAATATTTCACAGTAGTCTTCAAGTACACAACTTGATTATGATGTCATTTACTGTGATCAAATATGCATCTAAAGATAATGTGAAATGAATTAAATTGTAATGTCATGAAGTATAATATACAAGATTTGAGAAGTTGTTAATTATTAAATAAAAAACTTTTTTTTAAACTGTCCAACTTGAATAATTCAAGATTTAATACAATGAATGGTTTATTGATTGAGCAGTAAACTCATTGGATTAAATCTCAACAAAAAAACTATTATTTCGCTTAAAATTAAATTTAAAAAATAAAAAAATCTTGAAATAGAAATAGCAAAATAATTGAGAAATGCATAATAATGCTAATTATGATTTTAGTAACTATATTAGGTGTTTTAAAAACTTAAACTAAGAATATCTTATGTTTATTTTATATAGTCTTTGATCAAATAAATATCTTTCTTAAATAAAATTTATTTATTTATTACTTAGTGGTCAAATTTAAATAACCTTTTTCTTAAATCTTATAATTTATAATATACATACCTTTATAAACATTTTTTTAAGAATTTTAATTTGACCTTAATGTATTAAAAAATCTATACATAACCCCTTAAAATCTTATCTAAACGTATTTAAATTGTTAAAAATATTTATCATATTTTTCTAAAATTGGATAATTTTAAAGTTTTAATATATTCATGAAATATTACTTTTGAAATGGAAAAAAAACTTCAAAAATAAAAAATAAATAAATTTATAAACAATAATTTACATATATCCAATAATATATATATATATATATATTTATTTATTTCAACATTTTATTTATCTTTCTATCTTTCTCTTTTAATCTTATTCCATTATTTATCATATTTTATATAAAAATAATAAATTTTAGTAAAGTAAAAAATATTATTATTAGTATTATTATATATAATAAATAAAGAAAATAAAATATATACTTGAATATAATATTTATTTAATATATTTTTGTTGAAACATAAATTTATTATTCTAAGTTTTAATATAAGGATACTAAAATAAATATTCATGATTTTATATTTCGTTAATAAAACATTATTTTATGAATAAAATATTTATACAATTATGAGTTGAAATTTTTTTAATGATTTAAATTTATAAAAAAATATTTATTTTGATAAAAGTAATTAGTGAATAGAAAATAAATTATTATAAATAAATATTTTATTTATAAAATTTTAAAATTGAAAAATATAAAGAATAAATTAAAAAATGTTTACGTTCAATTTTTTTATTTTATTTACATGAGATTAAAATTATAAAAATGATTAAAATTGACATTTTTGTTTGACTATGAGTACAAATTTATATTAGATATTATAAATCATAATTTTATGAGGATAGAAAATAAATTATTTTATCAATTAATTAATATGTATATATTAGTAATTATTATAATATAAAAAATGATATATGAATAATTATATAAATTACATTTTATCACTTTAATATTTTTAGGTCCTTAATTATATATTAATTTATTATTATGATATTAAATATTTTAAATAATAAATGATATAAAAATAATTTTAGTATATAATTTAATAAAATAAATTTTCTTATCTAATATCACTTATAAACTTATTTGATATAGGTTTTGTGTCAAATAATTTTTCTAAATAATAAATTATTGTATCTTTTAAGTAAATTATAATAATTAATTATTAAAATATGATAGAATATAAATGAAATTTTTATTTAATGTTATTATTATTACATTTTAGATGATGGATAATATGAATAAAATATTATAGAATTCTATAAACCAGTACATCACATGCATATAAAATCTATCAAAATACAAAGAGAATAAATATCCTAAATCGTTATCTTTATTTATTTTTAATTATTTTTTACATATTTATTTAGGAAGAATGAAATCAATGTTGCAAGGAATGTTAAAATAATAAATAGGAGAAAATATTAAAAGAAAAAAGAGGATAAGAGATATAATAAAGAAATATAAAGAATTTGAATATAAATAAAATATTAATTATATTTTTCAATTTATATACTATCACCTCAAACAAGAAAAGATAATGAAGGATGGAATTTATAAAGATTGTAGTGCATAAATGCAGACAAAACCCCTTTTCCTGCCTTGGATATATATGTTCTTACCCATCTTTTTTAATGGTGTTTGAAAAAATGATGAAAATAGTTTATAAATTTTTAATTTTATTTTAATATTTATTGCCTAATTTATTAAAATAAAATTATTCTAAACTTACTTCAAAATTTATGATTGAAATTAAGTTATAAATTTTTATCTAATAAGAATTTATTAAAAAGTATCAAATTCTCAAAAGATTTTGACTAAGAATTTCAGAAATTTATAAAAAAGAATTGTGATCTACAAGTGGGAAGGGGAAAAATATGGAATCACGAGCAAACAAAATGTACAAGACACCCACGTTGGAATACCACAAAAACCTAGGGGCAAAATGGGCAAAAAGATATCATTTAGAAGACCCCGCAGTAGAAGCAAGCAAACGACTCAGCCTCAGTCCTCTCACTATATAAATATCACTCTCTTTCTTCAGAGGGCACAATTTTGTGTAGAAAGTAAATAAAAATTCTTCTCACTTCTCAGACAGCCACAGCGATTCTCAACTCTGGGGTTTCGCTTCGTTTTCTCTTTTTATCGCTCTTCTTCGGATGTGTATGCACCCTTCCCGTTTCTCTCTCATCTCACAGGTATATTAACGCACTTTGCCTAATCACCAAAAAGCCGTTTTGTTTTATTTAACGTCACGAACTTGATCTGGTTATTTTACGCGAATTGCTGATTTGGTACCAACTGTTTGTACTTTTGGATTCGGTTTGGTTTAATCGCGGATTATTATCCACCTAATCGGTTTTTTAAGCTTAGTTATTTGTTGTTAATCTGATTACTATTATTATTATTATTATTATTTATTCGGATTTGTTTTTTTTTTCTTTATTTATTTTAGGTGGTGGTTCAGTGTGGAGAAGCTGAGGTGAGATGACAACCCTAAGATCAAGCTGGCCCTCGAGGCTGCGCCAACTTCTGTCGAACGAGGGGGCCATTGGCCCCTCCATCAAGCTAGACTCTGAGCCTGTGAGTGTGCCGTCACTTTCTCTTTTTTCTAATACGCATCGTTTTGTTATGTTTGTGGATAGGGTTTAATGGGATGAATATTTTACTGCTGGGTAAGCCCCGTTAAGATTCCTATCCCTTTCTTATTCATTTGTATCGATATATTATGATATAATTTAATTAATTTGCGCTATAACTCGTTATGAGAGCACTTTTAATGGCTTTGTGTTTATTTTTTAACCCCTTGGTGGATTGTATCTTACTGGCTTCATTCTTTTGCTAGTAAGAACCCAAAATTCCGATTTTTTATTCTCTATATTTTTGCATAGCTTATTTTATAAAAAAAATATAAAGTTAATGAATGCTTTTATGTGTGAGCGGAATTTAAGCAATACACGGCATCGTTAGTAATTTACAATATTATGTGCACTTTAGTAATTTAAATAGCCCAGCGAACACATTCACATTTGGATGGTATTAAGCCTGAAGTTGCTATTGGTTTTTAAAAAGGAAGTATTTTTCTTTGGCTAAGTTAACTGTGTCTGCTCTTAGGAAATAAAACTGTTATTCTTTGCTTTGTTGGGAACATGCAATATGTAGCTTATCCTAAAGTGAAGAGAACTGTATTTGTAACTGGGAATATGTTATTTAAATAGCAAAACCAGTTACTGAGTTTTCTTGAGATTGGTACAAAGCCAGAAAACTAATACTACATGTGATAAAATCAATGATCTTTGGTGTAGAATTTATTAATTGTTGCATTACTGTTTCTGTAGTGTATATTTGTTTTGCTGGTGGGTTACTGGGCTTGAATGGCCCCAAATGAGCTACTTGACTGAATAGGGAGTTGCTTCAAAATTCACAGCTAAGTAGAAAATTAGAATAAGCAGCTCACTTTTTTACTTGTATGGATGTTGGGTTCTGTATTTCATTATTTGAATCTATTTTAATTTCTACCATTACAATGTACAGTATCTAGGATGCCTTTGAAGCAGGTTTACCTATAAAATTGGATGTATTGTTCATTACTTGAAAACAATATAATTAAGATAAATGGTTTTTTACAAGTATGCTGCCTCAATTTGAGTAGGATACACTGTATTACTGGTGTATACTAATTGTTAATTTTATTAGTCATTTGCTAGATCTGATTTCATCAGCACGTGAACATTTGTTTTTCATGAAAGGTAGTGATTGTAGTTATCAGTATCTCATGAATCTTATGATTCAATACACAATGCGATTCAGTTTGATCTCCCACTAATATGAATCTGTCTGCATATCTAAATCTGTCATGAACCTTACAATTCGATACGATTCACATTTGACCAGCGATATGAATTTGATTGTATCAAGCAATATAAGGGATGATGTAGTAAAGCGGGTCACACACCAAAATGGGTCGGATTATGCATGACCCAATTTTAAAAAACTTGAAAGTTAGTTTTTTTATTTTTTAGGAAATCTGTTGGGAATAGGCTGACACAAGGTCCTGTTCTATTTTTTTAAAGAAAACCTTTTGAATTTTTTCGGGTTGTTTGGTCCCCCTACCATCTTCCTTCTCTGCCTTAATGCAATATCTTCAACATGGTTTCTTTTTCTTTTTCAATTCTCAAACAGTGATGTGTTGGTCTGACATCCCACTCACCCCACAATGTTTTCCTTTTTTTATTCAGCCTTCATTCACTGCTTGTTGTCTTGCTTTGTTCCACCGTACCACATGCTTTGTTCATTTTTTTAGCTTCTTGCTGCTTTCATAGTATTTTTTTGAGGGGCTGAACTCATCTTCATGACTTCGATCTTCTATAATTGGATTAATTTGAAATTAATTTATGATATATCATGTTTATGCAATGAGTTATTCATTTGTTTGACTTAAAAATGCTAATATTTTTATGGTTAAATGTTTCTAATTGTAAATATATATGTACATTATTTTTAATTAATGATCATGTGTCTTAAGATTCAAGATACGATTCGAATCTTGATTCAATAACCATGGTAGTAATATGCGTAAATTTATGTAATTGTTAAAACTCATGGGTTTTTGTTTTGTCCCAAATTGTTAAACATTGTATACTGAATTGTTAAATATTATTGTTAGCTGTAGTTGTACTCCTTATGTTTCTGAACTTCAAGCCTATGAAATGCTCGAGTTGCATGTCCAATGAACATAGTGGTCAGTAAAAATACTTACACATGATATGCCATTGTGACATTGTGTACTGGCCATTTTGTGTTTCTAGCGTAGTTTAAATGCTTTTCATGTACTTACTTGTGACTTCTATAGATATACCAAAACCTACTTCTGATGAACTTCGTATTAAGTACTTATAGGAGTAGAAAATAGAATGAATCAAAGAGGTGAATGTATCACACTTCTCAGATAAGTTAAAATCTACTTACGGGCTGCAACTTTTTCATAAGTTCTGTCATGTAACTTCTTAAATTGATGTACATAAGTTGAATTTAACCTATGTGAAAAGTTTGATTCATTTTATTTTCTTCTCTTATGAGTGCTTGATGAGATTATAAGAAGTTTATTCAAACTTGCTTTAATACTACACGTAATATTTTGTAGCTTAGTCATAGCTTCTATTTGACATCTGTAACTGACTTAGAAGTGGTTAGATGGCTATAGATGTATGAACTCATGATTGATTTCATTCAGAAATTTCAGTGACAATGCTCCTGTTTACTCTTATTTTCTTGCAGTCTCATTTTATCACTCAAGCAGAGATTTTAATATGGTTTTATAGCTACTGTTAATTAGCTAGCCTAGTCACACCTTCTGTTAGAACTCTGACTGTCTTAGAGATTGACAGTTGTCACCAAAAGAGCTGATCTGAGTTCATTCGTAATATGAAAGACAAATTTCAGAGAAAAGTGGAGAGTTTGTCCTTTCCTCCACATTTTATCAGCTCCTTATATTTTCTTGCA
This sequence comes from Canavalia gladiata, assembly GCA_037954105.1. NCBI lineage: Eukaryota > Viridiplantae > Streptophyta > Magnoliopsida > Fabales > Fabaceae > Canavalia > Canavalia gladiata. The sequence goes on along the minus strand of CM075664.1, from coordinate 36,871,229 downwards.
CTTTCTCTTATTTCCTCACTCAAGCATAGACTCTAATATAAACATTTCATGTTATATACAATGAAGCCTAAGTTTTGGTAGGTTACATTTGCTCAATGCTCATGCATAAATATGATTCCTCTATACAGAACTACAAATGCCCTTAATCAGAAAGTGTAGTTATCAATAGCATGCTATATTGTGGTGTAAGAGAGCAGAGCAGCCAGGGGTCACTGTGGAGATTGAATAGTGGTATTCTTTCAAATGGCGGAATAATGGCTGTAGTGGTGCTAGAGTGAAGCTGTCCATAAAAACCCATGTTTGTCCTCAAACATTGTTGGGATGGGGGGTTGTAACATATTTCCCTTCCCCTTTTCAACATTTAAAAATCTCTAATTGGATGTAGTTTCTTGCTTTTCTATCTACTGTGTGACACACACACCATGTCCAACAACATCGTTTTGTTTGTTTCCTTGGCTTTTATTGTTATTTACTTGGATGTTTTGTGAAATGCTGGTAACTTTTTAAGCTAATTATGATATTTCACCAACGAAGAGTTTTTTTTTAGCATTTATATGTACATAGTATAGATTATTTAACCTGTATAGAAAAATTCTGAGTCATGCTGCCATGCCCTATCCCACCATCTTGTTTTTGGGGTCAGTTGCTATGTGTTTCTATCCGGGATTGATAATTATGTCCAAGATTGATAACTATGTCAGAAAGAGATAAAATATATCAGCTTCTGGCTTTTATACAACTTTAGGGTTTTGTACTTCTTTTTGTGCATGCACCGTTTTCAGTGGCTAATTCCTTGGCCTGTTAATTCAAATTGAGTGTTCCATTTGCATATATTCCTTTTGGTAAAATTATTGTTAGGCAGTGATGATGATAAGAACCTGGTATCTTTATTATGAAAATACTGGGAGTGACTCCCAAATTACACAACACACTGTAGAACTTCGTGGCTCTGCACCTCCCAATGCCAAAAGGTCCTAAATTCCTCTCGAATGACAAGCCCCCTCTCCCTTAACCTCTCCTATTATTTATATGCAATCTTCCTTGATTCTTCTCTATCAAACTAACTGCCAACAACACTAACTAACTATGTATATCTATCAGATGATTTTCTTTTGCTGGAACTTTGGTTGATGCTGTAATTCCTCAGTCATAATTGATTAACAAACAAGAGTTCATGAAGTAAATTAAATATGCTTTTGTTTCAATTGCATTCCATAGTTTTGTATTTTTAGATCCATTTGTTTATTTATTTTTTTGGTGTTATGCATGCAATATTATCTAAACCCATATTGTTATTTATTTTCTCCCCCCTCATCCATTTAATTTCATAAGTTGGTGATTGATTGGTTTCAGCCTCCGAAAATTAAAGCCTTCATTGAGAAGGTCATCCAGTGCCCTCTACAAGATATTGCCATTCCACTTTCTGGCTTTCGATGGGAGTATAATAAGGTACTACTGTAATAGGCCTGCTAATTTGCTGCTCTAAGTAATTTAATTTTATTTTCCCACTCATTGGGTAATACATGTGCATTGAGTAATTGTATTTTGGCTGTCAGGGGAATTTTCATCACTGGAGACCATTGTTACTTCATTTTGATACCTACTTCAAGAATTATTTGTCATGTAGAAATGATTTGACATTGTTAGATAATCTAGAAGATGACAGTCCATTGCCAAAACATGCAATTCTGCAAATATTACGGGTGATGCAAATAATTTTAGAGAACTGTCCAAATAAGAGTTCCTTCGATGGCTTAGAGGTAAGTTGGACAGAAATTATTCCTTATCTAAGACTGGTTTTAAATATAATTTCCTTAAATTCTTCCCATATTTATTTCAGTCAAGTGGTTCATATTTTACTTTGAAACTTCTATCTGATATTTTTTCTGTTCCTCTTCAGCATTTCAAGCTTTTATTAGCATCAACAGATCCTGAGATTCTTATTGCTACACTAGAAACTCTTTCTGCACTTGTGAAAATTAATCCCTCTAAGCTCCATGGAAGTACAAAGATGATTTCCTGTGGTTCAGTGAACAGCTATCTTTTGTCCCTAGCACAGGGGTGGGGAAGCAAGGAGGAGGGCCTGGGATTGCACTCTTGTGTTATGGCAAATGAGAAAGCCCAAGATGAAGCACTGTGCTTGTTTCCTTCTGATGTAGAGATTGGTCATGACCAATCAAATTATCGGATTGGTACTACCCTTTATTTTGAATTGCATGGACCCATTGCCCAAAGCAAGGAAAATAGCACAGACACAGTTTCCCCTAGCTTGACAGTTATACATGTGCCAGATTTGCATCTGTGCAAAGAAGATGATTTGTCATTGATGAAGCAGTGCATTGAACAATATAGCATTCCTCAAGAGCTCAGATTTTCTTTGCTCACTAGAATCAGATATGCCCGTGCTTTTCGGTCTCCCAGAATATGCAGGCTTTACAGCAGGATTTGCCTTCTTTCCTTTATTGTTCTGGTTCAGTCAGGTGATGCTCAGGACGAACTTGTGTCCTTTTTTGCTAATGAACCGGAATATACAAATGAATTGATTAAAATTGTACGATCTGAAGAAACTATATCTGGATCTATCAGAACACTTGCAATGCTTGCTTTGGGAGCTCAATTAGCAGCATATACGTCATCACATCATCGAGCAAGGATACTCAGTGGATCTAGTTTAACTTTTGCTGGTGGGAACCGCATGATACTCCTGAATGTGCTCCAGAGGGCTATCTTGTCTTTGAAGAGTTCTAATGATCCATCGTCCCTTGCCTTTGTTGAAGCACTTCTTCAGTTCTATCTGCTCCATGTGGTTTCAACCTCAACTTCTGGCAATAATATTAGAGGTTCTGGCATGGTGCCTACATTCTTGCCATTGCTGGAGGACTCTGAACCTGCACATATTCATCTAGTCTGTCTTGCTGTGAAAACCCTTCAGAAGCTTATGGATTATAGTAGCTCAGCTGTGTCGCTGTTTAAAGAGTTGGGGGGCATTGAACTTTTGGCTCAGAGATTACAGAAAGAGGTACACAGAGTCATTGGTTTGGTTGGAGAAGCTGATAACATGATGCTTACTGGTGAGAGCTCAAAACATAATACTGATCAATTGTACTCCCAAAAGAGGCTCATAAAAGTCTCCCTTAAGGCACTTGGTTCTGCAACATATGCACCTGCAAACTCTACCAGATCTCAACATTCTCATGACAGTTCACTACCTGCAACTCTGAGCTTGATATTTCAGAATGTAGATAAGTTTGGAGGTGACATTTATTATTCAGCTGTTACTGTTATGAGTGAAATAATCCACAAAGATCCTACATGTTTTTCTGCTCTGCATGAAATGGGTCTTCCTGATGCTTTTTTATTGTCAGTTGGATCTGAAATACTTCCTTCATCAAAGGCTTTGACGTGCATTCCAAATGGTCTTGGGGCCATTTGTCTTAATGCCAAAGGGTTAGAGGCTGTTAAAGCATCTTCATCACTGCGGTTCCTTGTTGATATTTTCACTAGCAAAAAGTACGTCTTACCTATGAATGATGCTATTGTTCCTTTGGCAAATGCTGTAGAGGAACTTCTACGTCACGTGTCTTCATTGAGAAGCACTGGTGTTGATATTATCATTGAAATCATCCATAAGATTGCATCCATTGGGGATGGAAATAGTGCAGGAGTTTGTGGAAAAGTTAACGAGGGTACTGCAATGGAAACAGATTCTGAAGAAAAAGAAAATGAAAGCCGTTGTTGCATGGTGGGCACATCATATTCAGCTGTAGATGGGATAAGTGATGAGCAGTTTATTCAACTATGTGTCTTTCACTTGATGGTATTGGTTCATAGGACTATGGAGAATGCTGAGACATGCCGTCTGTTTGTGGAAAAATCAGGAATTGAAGCCTTACTGAAGTTGTTATTACGACCTACTATTGCACAATCCTCAGATGGCATGTCTATTGCTTTACATAGCACAATGGTATTTAAGGGATTTGCTCAGCATCATTCCACTCCCCTGGCACATGCCTTCTGTTCCTATCTCAGAGAGCACTTGGAGAAAGCTTTGGAGGGGTTTGGTGCAGCCTCAGATCCTTTGTTGCTGGATCCAAGGATGACAACTGATGGTGGCATCTTTTCTTCACTTTTCCTTGTTGAGTTCCTTCTCTTTCTTGCTGCATCTAAAGACAACCGTTGGGTGACTGCATTGCTTTCGGAATTTGGAAATGGAAGTAAGGATGTTCTTGAAAACATTGGACGTGTCCAACGTGAAGTTCTGTGGCAAATTGCTTTACTTGAAAATAGAAAGCCGATTGAGGAAGACAGTGCTTGTTCTTCTGATTCACAACAGGCAGAAGGGGATGCAAGTGAAACTGAAGAGCAAAGGTTCAATTCTTTCAGGCAGTTTCTAGATCCATTATTGAGGAGGAGGACATCAGGATGGAGCATTGAATCTCAGTTTTTTAACCTTATAAACCTGTATCGAGATTTGGGCCGTTCCACCGGTTCTCAACATAGATCAAATTCTGTTGGGTCTTCAAACATGCGGTCAAGTTCTAGTAGTCAGTTGCTTCATTCTGGGTCAGATGATAATTCTGGGACTGCTAATAAAAAGGAATCTGACAAGCAGAGGACATATTATACCTCTTGTTGTGACATGGTCAGATCACTTGCATTTCACATTACCCATTTGTTCCAAGAGTTGGGAAAAGTAATGTTGCTACCTTCACGTCGACGTGACGATGTTGTGAGTGTAAGTCCTGCTTCAAAATCAGTGGCTTCTACATTTGCATCCATTGCTCTAGATCACATTAGTTTTGCTGGCCGAGTAAATCTTTCTGGAACAGAAGAATCCATATCAACAAAGTGTCGTTATTTTGGGAAAGTGATTGATTTTATTGATGGTATTCTGATGGAGAGGCCAGATTCATGCAATCCTATTCTGCTGAATTGCTTGTATGGACGTGGAGTTATTCAATCTGTATTGACTACCTTTGAAGCTACCAGTCAGCTACTCTTTGAAGTTAATCGGGCCCCTGCCTCGCCTATGGATACTGATGATGCAAATGCAAAACAAGATGACAAGGAAGATACAGATAATTCGTGGATATATGGTTCTTTAGCTAGTTATGGGAAATTGATGGACCATCTAGTGACCTCCTCTTTTATTTTATCTTCATTCACAAAGCACTTGCTTGCACAGCCCCTTACTAATGGTGATACACCTTTCCCAAGGGATGCTGAGACTTTTGTGAAAATCCTCCAATCCAGAGTATTGAAGACAGTGCTTCCTGTTTGGACTCATTCCCAGTTTGTTGACTGTAGTTATGAATTTATATCTACAATTATTTCTATCATTAGGCATGTCTATTCAGGTGTTGAAGTAAAAAATGTAAATGGCAGCGGTGGTGCTCGCATTACTGGGCCACCTCCTAATGAAACAACTATTTCAACTATTGTAGAGATGGGTTTTTCCAGGTCCAGAGCAGAAGAAGCTTTGAGGCAAGTTGGGTCAAATAGTGTGGAGTTGGCAATGGAGTGGTTGTTCTCCCATCCAGAGGACACTCAAGAAGATGATGAACTTGCCCGTGCACTTGCCATGTCCCTTGGGAACTCTGAGTCGGATACAAAGGATGCAGTTGCAAATGAAAATGGTCTTCAGCTTGAAGAAGAAATAGTCCAACTTCCTCCTGTTGATGAGTTGTTATCTACGTGCACAAAACTTCTGCTGAAGGAACCTCTTGCTTTTCCTGTCCGTGACTTGCTTGTGATGATATGCACTCAGGATAATGGTCAACATAGATCTAATGTGGTCTCGTTCATTGTGGAACGGATCAAAGAATGTGGTTCTGTTTCTAGTAATGTAAATTATGTCATGCTTGCTGCTCTTTTTCATGTTCTTGCTTTAATTCTTAATGAGGATGCTGTAGCTCGGGAAGCTGCTTCCACGAGTGGTTTGATCAAAATTGCCTCAGATCTACTCTACCAGTGGGATTCTAGTCTTGATAGCAGGGAGAAAAAACAGGTGCCAAAATGGGTTACAGCTGCTTTTCTTGCATTAGACAGATTGTTGCAAGTGGATCAAAAGCTGAATTCTGAAATCGCTGAGCAGTTGAAGAAGGAAGCTGCCAGCCTGCAGACATCAATTACCATGGATGAAGATAGGCAAAACAAGTTGCAGTCTGCATTGGGACTCTCTACAATGTATGCAGATGTACATGAGCAGAAGACACTTGTTGAGGTTGCTTGTAGTTGTATGAAGAATCAACTTCCATCTGACACAATGCATGCTGTTCTGCTACTATGTTCCAATCTTACAAGGAATCATTCTGTTGCTCTTACCTTTCTGGATGCTGGTGGTTTAAGTCTACTTCTTTCTTTGCCAACCAGTAGCCTCTTCCCTGGGTTTGACAATGTTGCTGCCAGTATTGTCCGTCATGTTCTTGAAGATCCACAGACACTCCAGCAAGCTATGGAATCAGAGATAAAACATAGTCTTGTAGTTGCATCTAACAGGCATCCGAATGGAAGGGTCAATCCCCATAATTTCCTTTTAAATTTAGCTTCTGTAATTTCTCGGGATCCAGCAATTTTTATGCAAGCTGCTCAATCTGTGTGCCAAGTTGAAATGGTGGGTGAAAGGCCTTACATTGTGCTGAAAGATAGGGATAAAGACAAAGCTAAGGAAAAAGAAAAGGAGAAGGATAAATTATCGGAGAAAGACAAAGCACAGAACAATGATGGGAAGGTTGGTTTGGGAAATACAAACACGGCAGCTTCTGGCAATGGCCATGGCAAAATTCATGATTCAAATACCAAGAGTACCAAAAGTCATAGAAAACCTACCCAAAGTTTTGTTAATGTAATCGAACTTCTTCTTGAATCTATATGCACTTTTGTTCCCCCCTTAAAGGATGACATTGCCTCAAATGTTCTTCCTCACACCCCATCATCAAGTGACATGGACATTGATGTCTCTGTGGTTAAGGGAAAAGGAAAAGCAGTTGCCACTGGGTCTGAGGGAAATGAAACTGGTAGTCAAGAAGCTTCTGCCTCCCTTGCAAAGGTTGTCTTTATTTTAAAGCTTCTGACGGAGATATTACTGATGTATTCATCATCTGTTCATGTTCTACTTCGACGAGATGCTGAAATGAGCAGCATTAGGGGCACTTATCAAAAGAGTCCTGCAGGTTTAAGCATGGGTGGGATATTCTACCATATTCTTCATAATTTTCTTCCATATTCTCAAAAGTCGAAAAAGGACAAGAAAGTTGATAGTGATTGGAGGCAGAAACTAGCAACTAGGGCAAACCAATTTTTGGTGGCTGCTTGTGTTCGTTCTACAGAGGTAAGGAAGAGGGTTTTCAGTGAGATTAGTTATATCATCAACGAATTTGTTGATTCATGTCATGGCGATAAGCCTCCAGGCAATGAAATTCAGGTTTTTGTTGATCTACTAAATGATGTTTTGGCTGCTCGTACACCTGCTGGCTCTTGCATCTCAGCTGAGGCCTCTGCCTCTTTCATAGATGCTGGTTTGGTTAAATCATTCACTCGTACTCTCCAAGTTTTGGACCTTGACCATGCAGATTCGTCTGAAGTTGCTACTGTTATTATTAAAGCCCTTGAGTTGGTAACCAAGGAGCATGTCCATTCTGTTGATTCTACTACAGGGAAGTGTGATAATTCAGCAAAACCTTCTGATCTAACTCAACCTGGAAGAATAGATAATATTGGTGAAATGTCTCGGTCCGGGGAAATGACATCTCAAGCCAACCGTGAATCCCTTCAAGCTGATCATGTTGGGTCTTTTGCAGTTCAGTCCTATGGTGGGTCTGAAGCTGTTACTGATGATATGGAACATGATCAAGATCTTGATGGGAGCTTTGCTCCTGCTAATGATGATGATTACATGCATGAAAATTCTGAGGATGCAAGAGATCTTGATAATGGAATGGAAAATGTAGGTCTACAATTTGATATCCAACCTCATGACCAAGAAAATCTTGATGAAGATGATGAAGAAGATGATATGTCTGGAGATGAAGGTGAAGATGTAGATGAAGATGAGGAGGATGATGAGGAACATAATGATTTGGAAGATGAAGTCCATCACTTGCCACATCCTGATACAGATCAAGATGATCATGAGATTGATGATGATGATTTTGATGATGAAGTGATGGAGGAAGAGGATGAGGATGAAGAGGAAGATGAAGATGGTGTTATACTGCGACTTGAGGAGGGAATCAATGGAATTAATGTTTTTGACCATATTGAGGTTTTTGGCAGAGATAATAGCTTTCCTAACGAAGCATTTCATGTGATGCCAGTTGAAGTTTTTGGATCCAGACGTCCAGGGCGGACAACATCTATTTACAGTCTTTTGGGCAGAACTGGTGATACTGCTATGCCTTCTCGTCATCCACTCCTAGCTGAACCTTCTTCGTTCCATCCATCTGCAGGGCAATCAGGCTAGTTTCTCTATGAATTTATTGTTATTGATAATATATGTTCAAATAATGGTTTTTTTCTTAATCTATTAATTTCCGTTGGTTGTATGGAAAGATTTTATGTTTTTGAATGACACTTTTTTTTTTATAATTTATTAAAAAATTCCAGATAATTTATTGGAGAACAACACAATGGGTTTGGATAATATATTTCGATCACTGAGGAGTGGACGCCATGGACATCGTTTGAACTTGTGGACTGATAATAGCCAGCAAAGTGGAGGGACAAATACTGTTGTTGTACCACAAGGCCTTGAAGATTTGCTTGTCTCTCAACTAAGGCAACCAACCCCTGAAAAGGCATCCAACCAGAACACAACAGAAGTGGGTTCTCATGGTAAAGTTGGAACCAGCCAGGTACAAGATTCAGGAGGTGCAAGGCCAGAAGTCGCTGTTGAAAGTAATCCTATCCAGGAAGTTAGCACAATAACCCCTTCAGTAAATGATAACAGCAGCAATTCTGATGTCAGACCAGCTGGGACTGGATCTCTGCAAACAAATGTTCCAAACACTCACTCACAGGCAGTTGAGATGCAGTTTGAGCATAACGATGGAGCTGGGAGGGATGTTGAAGCTGTTAGCCAGGAGAGTAGTGGTAGTGGAGCAACTTTTGGTGAAAGCCTTCGGAGCTTAGATGTTGAGATTGGAAGTGCTGATGGCCATGATGATGGTGGAGAAAGGCAGGTTTCTACAGATAGGATAGCAGGTGATTTGCAGGCTACACGCACAAGAAGAGCAAATATACCTCTGAGTCATATCTCTCCTGCAGTTGGAAGAGATGCATCCCTTCATAGTGTTACTGAAGTTTCTGAAAATTCAAGCCGTGATGCAGATCAAGATGGTCCACCATCAGAGCAGCAGGTGAGCAGTGATGCTGGATCAGGAGCAATTGATCCTGCTTTTCTGGATGCTCTTCCTGAGGAGTTACGTGCTGAAGTCCTCTCTGCTCAGCAGGGTCAAGTGGCTCAGCCAGCTAATGTTGAGTCCCAAAATACTGGGGATATTGACCCAGAGTTCCTTGCAGCTCTTCCGGCTGATATTCGAGCAGAAGTTCTGGCTCAGCAGCAAGCACAGAGGTTGCATCAGTCTCAGGAATTGGAAGGTCAACCTGTAGAAATGGATACAGTCTCAATAATTGCAACATTTCCATCAGATTTACGAGAAGAGGTAAGTTTGTCAATTGATAACTGTTATATAAGAGTAGGATTGTCTCAAGTTTTTTGTGTTCCCTTCAGGTTCTGTTAACATCGCCAGATACTATCCTTGCCAATCTTACGCCTGCTCTCGTTGCTGAGGCAAATATGTTGCGGGAGAGGTTTGCACACCGTTATAGTCGTAACCTGTTTGGCATGTATCCAAGAAATCGCAGAGGGGAGACTTCAAGACGTGAAGGTGTTGGATCTGGTGATGGAGCAGGGGGAACCATTTCTTCACGCCGGTCCAGTGGAGCTAAGGTTGTTGAAGCTGATGGAGCACCTCTAGTTGACACAGAAGCTTTGCATGCCATGATCCGGTTATTTCGTGTAGTGCAGGTATTAATTTATGATAGGAAGAAGTCCTTCAAAATGAATCATTCTTTATTTCTATAATTTGTCTCTTACATTTGTGCAGCCACTCTACAAAGGGCAACTCCAGAGGCTTCTTTTAAATCTTTGTGCCCATAGTGAAACAAGAACCTCTCTGGTGAAAATTCTAATGGACTTGCTAATGCTTGATGTTAGAAGACCTGTCAGTTATTTCAGTTCAGTTGAGCCACCATATAGATTATATGGTTGTCAGAGCAATGTAATGTATTCACGTCCTCAATCTTTTGATGGTAAGAACACTTGTTAATCTTATTCATGCTGCGATTGGGAATTCTTATCCTGGTTTTGAAGTCAATTTTAGTTGGTGCTTAGTTTTGAATCTTCCCAATTAAGACGTATTTAGTGAGTTACATTTTTTTATTCATGAGCTTTGTGCTGGAGAGACCATTTATAATATTTGGACAACTTTCTGTTCCTTGTTTGACAGTGAATGAATTTATTAATAACTGTTATTGTTTAATCACATAGGAGTTCCCCCATTGCTGTCTCGTAGAATACTTGAAACTCTCACTTATCTTGCTCGCAATCATCTGTACGTGGCAAAAATTTTGCTTCAGTTTAGGCTCCCTCATCCTGCTATAAAAGCAGATAATACTGATGTTGCACGGGGCAAAGCTGTGATGGTTGTTGAGGATGATGTAAATATAAGTGAAAGTAATGAAGGGTACATCTCCATTGCAATGCTTTTGAGTCTCTTGAACCAACCACTTTATTTGAGAAGCATAGCCCATCTTGAACAGGTGCTGCTTTAGTTTATCTGCATCTTTTCATTTAATTTCATTTGGTTATTGTACTGACATAATTTACCCTGTATCTGTGTTGTGTTTTCAGCTGCTAAATTTACTGGATGTAGTCATTGACAGTGCTGGAAGCAAGTCTAGTTCATCTGGCAAATCCTTGATTTCTAGTTCTAAGCCATCGGCTGGTCCACATATTTCTGCTGTGGAGGCAGATGTGAATGCAGATTCTGCTATTTTGTCTTCTGGGGATGATGCATCTACTAAAGTTGATGATTCCTCCAAACCCACATCCTCTGCTGTTAATGTGGAATGTGAATCTCAGAGAGTATTAAGCAATCTGCCAAAGGCAGAACTCCGGCTCCTGTGCTCATTGCTTGCACAAGAAGGGTATGCATATGAGCCTATGCTTGTTAATTTGTGTTAATTCTGCTGTCTTCAATTTTAGCGATTATACCTAGTTATTGTGTATCTATTCACCATCACTAGGAGGTCCTGATTTTAGGGAAGTGATGATGGTGATAAAACTAATGACTTAGAAGCTTCAAACTAGTTTTAAATTAAGACTTGTATCTGTTTTGATCTGTGCATTTGTTTTTGTTTTTAACTCCATGGTTGATGTTAATCACCATCTGTCCAGATTGGTCTGGCTATAAATGTTTTAGTAACAATCTTGTAATTTTTAGTAACAATGGAGTTCATCTGATGTCTTATGCATTCCTTCTAGTTTGTCGGATAATGCATATACACTTGTTGCGGAGGTAATGAAGAAATTGGTGGCCATTGCTCCAACTCACTGTGAGCTTTTTGTCACTGAGCTGGCAGAAGCAGTTCAAAACTTGACTTCATCCGCAACGAATGAGTTACGTGTCTTCAGTGAAGCAATGAAAGCTCTGCTTAGTACTACTTCTACGGATGGAGCGGCAATTTTGAGAGTTTTGCAAGCCTTGAGTTCCCTTGTCGGCCTACTGTCTGAGAAAGAGAATGATAGAGGCACTCCTGCTGCTCTTTCTGAGGTTTGGGAAATCAATTCAGCCTTGGAACCCTTGTGGCATGAGCTGAGTTGTTGCATAAGCAAGATAGAATCCTACTCAGAGTCTGCATCTGAGTTTTTCACCACCTCTAGAACATTTGGGTCTAAACCGTCTGGTGTCATGCCTCCACTTCCAGCTGGCTCACAAAATATCTTACCATACATTGAATCATTCTTTGTGGTTTGTGAGAAGTTGCTTCCTGCACAGCCAAGTGCTAGTCATGACTCAAATATTCCTGTTATTTCTGATGTTGAGTATGCCGGCACATCTGCAACTCAACACAAAGCAACTGCCCCTGCTGTAAAAGTAGATGAGAAGCATGTGGCTTTTGTCCGGTTCTCAGAGAAACATAGAAAGCTACTAAATGCTTTTATTAGACAAAATCCTGGTTTGCTCGAGAAATCATTCTCACTCATGCTGAAGGTTCCAAGATTTATTGATTTTGACAACAAACGTGCCCACTTCCGATCAAAAATTAAGCATCAGCATGACCATCACCATAGCCCTTTGAGAATATCAGTAAGAAGAGCATATGTTCTAGAAGATTCTTACAATCAGCTTCGCATGCGATCAACTCAAGATTTGAAGGGAAGGTTGACTGTTCACTTCCAAGGGGAGGAGGGTATTGATGCAGGTGGGCTCACAAGGGAATGGTATCAATTGTTGTCCAGAGTTATTTTTGATAAAGGAGCTCTGCTTTTTACTACAGTGGGCAATGAATCAACATTTCAGCCAAACCCTAACTCTGTTTACCAAACAGAACATTTATCTTATTTCAAATTTGTTGGTAGAGTGGTAAGTCCCTCTTCAACTGCTCAATATTTGCCATTGGTCATATATGATTCTTATCCCTTTCTACCTTATCCAGGTTGGGAAAGCATTATTTGATGGGCAACTCTTGGATGTCCACTTTACTCGGTCATTCTACAAGCACATACTTGGGGTCAAGGTTACATATCATGATATTGAAGCCATTGATCCTGATTATTTTAAAAATTTGAAATGGATGCTTGAGGTAAGTGCATTTACATATGTGGTTCCTCCCTCTTTCCTTTATGTATTCTCATTCATTTTTTTCATTGTTGGATTTGTGACTATTGTGTTTCTGGTATGATTGCAGAATGACATCAGTGATGTTCTGGATCTCACTTTTAGCATTGATGCAGATGAGGAAAAATTGATCTTATATGAACGAACACAAGTATTGACTGCTCTTACACTTGAGATGGTATATTGGATTATGCATTATATCTAATCTTGATAACTTGTTCAGGTGACTGATTATGAGTTGATTCCTGGGGGACGGAATATCAAAGTAACTGAGGAGAACAAGCATCAATATGTTGATTTGGTTGCTGAGCATCGGTTGACAACTGCTATTCGACCTCAAATAAATGCTTTCCTGGAAGGGTTCAATGAATTGATTCCCAGGGAGTTGATATCAATATTCAATGACAAAGAGCTGGAGTTATTGATCAGTGGACTTCCCGATATTGACTGTGAGGATTTCATTGCTTTACATTACTTCACTGATGTGATTAATGTTTATTTACTCTTTAGGGCTGCTCTCTTTTGCCCGTATCTAAATTTCATGGAAGGGAAAATTTAACTGTTCTGTTTTTTTTATTTCAGTGGATGACTTGAGAGCAAATACAGAATATTCTGGATATAGTGCTGCATCGCCAGTTATCCAATGGTTTTGGGAGGTTATTCAAGGTTTCAGCAAAGAAGATAAAGCTCGGCTATTGCAGTTTGTGACAGGCACATCCAAGGTATATTGCTATAGAGCTTTGAACATTTTAATTTTTATTGGCAACTCAATTTTTCCTTTTGGTTTCCAAGGTCTTTGAACACATTAGATGAATTCTGTGATAAGCTAGCTACACTCAATTATACCTGTTAATCCTGTACTATTGAGAGCTGGTGCTGTGTATGTAGTTGGCTTTGGAACCTTGAGAATACTTTTATTTCTGATGCATTTTTAGTCAAGTTAATCTCACGATTGAGAGCCGGTGCTGTGTATGTAGTTGGCTTTGGAACCTTGAGAATAAGATAAACTGGTAATTTGAATGATCTGAGTTATGCCTAATTTATTGAACAGGCTGAGTGAGTTATTTCAGTTCCATGCATTCTTGTCTTTGAATCTGAAAAATATGGTCGACCAATTTTTTTTTTAATTTTTCAACTTCAAATAAAATAAATGATGAGACAAATAAAAAAAAAAGTAGAACATACAACAGTCAACAGCAAAGTAATAAAGATAATAATAAAAATAATAGAAGAAATGTAAAGAATAAAAAAAGGTGTATTATCATGAACCTAATATGAAGCTTTGCGTCTTTCCTTGGAAATAGAATATTCTGTCCTTTTTATAATGTGAATGATGTTGATGCCTCATTTTATAGACTTGAAGTGCTTAAAGTTAAAACGTTTACCATGCAATTTGGGGTCTAATTTTTGCCGCCAATGTTTCAGGTGCCTTTGGAAGGTTTTAGCGCTCTTCAAGGAATTTCAGGCTCCCAGAAGTTTCAGATACACAAAGCGTATGGAAGTTCTGATCACTTGCCTTCTGCTCATACTTGGTATATCCTCTTCCCCTTCTAGAAATTCCCTATACGTATTGACTTCTAGTTTTGGTTATCAGTAAGCTGTAGGCTATATTTATCTCTTGGTGGATCGAAATTGTGATTTTAACTAATCAAAAATGGTTTCTTCGTGCAGCTTCAATCAAGTAGATTTGCCGGAATATCCATCTAAACAACATTTGGAAGAGAAGTTACTGCTGGCCATTCACGAAGCAAACGAGGGATTTGGATTTGGGTGAGAAGTTTCAGGGGGGCAAAATACTATGTATTTTCTTTTTTACGTTAGGAGCTATTTTAAAATAGAATTGAGTGGTACAGGGGGTTTGAAGCTTTCAGTTTATATCATGTTAATATGCTGTACAGTCGTATATTTGCAATGGGAAATGCCGTTGGCAGTTTTCAATTAAACTGTTTTTGGCCTTTTGATGATGTCTTGTTTATTTCAGCAACTCGTTAGTGGTTAGTGATGTGATATTAGCTTGGCAGCTTCTATGCAAAGATTTTGACATAATAATGAAGCTACGTGTACCTGGTAATTTTCGTAGGAAAGTTGGTGAATTACCGGTTAACTTTGGTTCGTGGAGCAAACTATTTTTATGAAATTTTGGGCGCTAGTTTAGTAGAAGAATGAAGAGTGAAATTTATGTATTTTTATTAACAAAAGATTATTTTATTTATCTGATTTACAAAATTTGTAGGCGAAGGTATAAAGGAAGGGAAGAATGAAATCTTTTAGTGCAGTATCGCTTATAGGCAGGATTTTAAGCACTTCGGACAAAAAAAAAAGTGGGTAAATAAGAAAAAGGAAATAAAGGATTAGCATAGCAATATATATATATATATATATATATATATATAATTAAGTTAATTTAACATAAAATTTTGTTTCATAATTCTTTTAAACAGTTTAATTTTATTATTTTAACTATTAAATTAATAAATTTTATTATGTAAATTTTGTTTATAAAATTTTAAAAATATTTAATATATTATTACATAATTTTATTTTAATAGATATTATATTTTTTTAATATTCATTCAAATAAAATTATAAAAAAAGTATCAGTTTGTTTTTATTAAAATTTTTTATTTATTTTATAAATATAAACTATACAATAAAATTTATTCATTTAATGATTAAATTAATAAAATTCAACTATTTAAAAGTATATGAATATAGTAATTTTATTTTAAAATTATTGTTAAATTAATTTGATCCTTCTTTTTATATATATATATATATATATATATATATATATATATATATATGTGGGGGTGTGTAAAAAGAAAGATTAAGTTAGTTTAGTAGTAATTTTAGTATAAAATTATTTTACTCATAACTTTTTAGATGTTTGAATTTTATTTTAATTATTATATTAATAAATTTTATTGTTTATAAAATTTTATATATTAAAAAAATTAATATTTTATTATATAATTTAATTTGAATATATGAAATGTTATAAATAGAATTTATTTTGATAAAAACTTTTAAATCAATAATTAGATTAATAAATTTATATTTTATAAAAAAATAATTAAGTTGGTATAAGTGTCACTTAATATTAACATCAGTTTAATAATTTTTTTATAAAATATAAGATTCATTAATGTAAATGTTGAATCATGTTATAATATTTTTATGATTATGTAAATCAAATTTTAAATAATTTGGATATTTGTATGTATGTTATTCAAATATTGATATTGATATTTATTAATTTTTGTTTTGTCTAAAATTTGATAAATATATTCTTGCTGAATTTTTAAATCAATGATTATATTGATAAATTTTATATTCTATAAAAAATTGACTCGGCAACGGAGAGAAGAAGGATCAAGTTAGTAACTTATGCTAGAGTTACTTTACTTACTATCTTTATTAAATCATAAAATTTATCCATTCAATTGTTAAATTGATAGATTTTATTATATAGATAATGTTTAAAATTTTTCATAAAATTTGAAAAAAATTGATTTTCTATTAAATAAATTTAAATTAATGTATATTAAAATATATTATTTATTAAAATAAAATTATATAATGAAGTATCAAATCTTTTTTAAATTTTATGAAATTTTGTAAATATAATCTATACAATAAAATTTATTAATTTCCTATTTCGATTAAGGAAATTCAACTATTTAAAAAAGATATTGAGTGAATTAACTCTAACACAAGATATTCTTGCAATAATTTGATCATTCTCATCAAATATTGATATTCCTACATAAACAATACCACACCTTTATGTTTAACTTTAGCTACATTTATTCTATTAAATTTTTTTTACATATGGTTGAATTTCATCGATCTAACCGTTAGATTAACATATTTTATTTTATATATTACGTTTAAAATTTTTATAAAATTTGAAAAAGTTTTGATAATTTATAAAATAAATCCAAATTAATGAAAATTAGGAGAGATATATTATTCATTAATTTGAATTTATTTAATAAAATATAAAATATTTTTTAGATTTTATGAAATTTTGTAAACATGATCTATACAATAAAATTTATTAATTTAACGACTGAATTAATAGAATAACCATTTGAGTTATTAAATGGAGTAAGTTTAGCTAAAGTCACTCCTATGATAATTTATTCTTCCTCCTCATATATATATATATATATATATATATATATATATATATATATATATATATATATATATATATATATATATATATAAAAGTTATGAGTTACTCTACTCAAAATCTTTTTTAAATTGTTGAAATTCATCAATTCAACTTTTAAATTGATATATTTTATTATATGGATCATATTTACAAAATTTTATAAAATATAAAAAAAATTTCATGCTTCATTATATTACTTTATTTTAAAAAATAATATACCTCTTTTAATATATAATAATTTAATTTTTTTAATAATGTATCAAATCTATTTTAAATTAATAAATTTTGATTGAAGTAATCTATGATAAACTTATTTCTATAATAAATCAATCCTTTTATTATATATATATATATATATATATATATATTAATCTATAACAAAATAGTTCAAATAACTTACAGATAAGAAAATTTTCAAAATTTATAATTCAAAATTATCAACTTATTTTTTATTAAATTTTTTTCATTTTATTTTTAATAATTAGTTATCTCAAATACAAGATTATCTATTATAAATAATTATACAAATATTTTCATTATTTTATTATAAAATAATTAATCTATAACAAAATAGATTTTTTAATAATTTTTTACTTAATATATCCAAATATAAACTTTATTTTACATAATTAATCATAACAACAATTGATTACAAATATAATTAAGTATTCAAGTGATTAAACTTTTATAATTAATCCAATCACACAATAAATACCTAACAAAATTGCATGTATTAGTTACTTAAGATTTTATTTAAGAGGAATCATGGATATAACATTAAAATCAACTATCAGTTAATTATTAAAAATATAATTTTCTTCTTAAGTTTCTTAATTTTTTTAATTTTTATGTTTATTTTATATAGTTAAACTATTTTTTAAATATATAATTTATTTAAAAACTATAATAAATAAAGAAGTATTTGAAAAAATAAAATAATCAGGGTTTATCAAACCATAATCACTACTTAAAAAAGTTTAATTACCAATAACATTTAGAGATGAAAATCTTTCTCTATTTCTGCTGCAGTGGACAACATTTTTAATTCAAACATAAATATAAATTTTAAATTTTGGAGACAACATTAGAAATAATTTTTTTTTAATTTAAAATTTTTTATCTCAAAATGATAAAAAATTACAAATTATTTTAGAGACAAAATTTAGTGGTAAACGAGTCATCTCAAATTTTATTTCAATAAATTTAACTTACATTTTTAAAACTCAAATATTTAATATAGACAAATTTTATCTCTAGACATTATAGGTTAAAAGATATCTTTCTAAAATTATAAAAATTAAAGTTTTAAATATATTTTTGTATTTTAATATTTTTAAACACTATTTTTTAAAATATAAATTGTTTTGTTTTCACTTAAAAATATTCATTCTATACATGTTTTTAAGCTCATGTTAAATTTGTAAAATGTAAATGGAATGAAAAAACATTTAAAACTAGGGTTGACCTAGCCTAAAGTAAGTAAACAATATCATTAAAATATAAAAATTATTTAATTATTAATAATATTTTTAAAAATAAAATAATTAATTATTTTATAATCAATATTAGTTTATTAGAAATAGTATTTCTTTAAAAAAATTTCTTTCATTCTATTATGATTTTTTTTCTATCCATAAAATAGGTTTTTTCTCTATCCATAAAATAGGTTTCATTTGTTTTTTCATTTGTACTTGTAATAGTAAAATAATAAAAATTAAAAAAACATTTATTTAAATTATTTAATATTTTAAATTAATTTTATTTTTTATCCTAATATAATATTATTTAATAATGGTTTATAAGTATTTTATTGTGTTTAATGTTGATTGAAGGTACCGAGTACTAGTTAAACATGAAAAATTAATAAAAATATACTTTGATTGGATGATTCATTGAAGTACGTCGCAACCAAGATCACAACGGGAGGCCAAAAAAACAGAGGAGTCGTACCAGAAAACCTAAAATTATTTACGAGAAGGTAGTAGCATCCTACAACGTCCATTAGTTACCTTCTAACTAAGTATAGACGTGTACAATTAACTTTTACAAAAATTATTTCACTTAGATAAAAAATAGTTTTATTGATTTGTGTTGTTAATATGTAAGTTATTAAAAAAATTTATTTATTTATTTTATGAAATAAATGAAGAAAAAGACCTGAAAATTTTTTATTTTAAATTTTTGAAAGGAAATGCATAGAATTCAATTAGCAAATGACTATTAAATAAACCCTCCACTCAATTAATAGCGCTTGACTCTTATATGAAAGAAAAAATAAAAAAATAAAATAAAAGTGATCGATTAAAATTCACCAAGAGACGTTAATTTTAAACTAAGTAGAATATTAGGGAAATTTCACATGTCAATTTTGAAAACCCTAAATATGTATCGTCTCAAAGTCAAACAACAATGTAACACATGAGATAGTAGGGAGCAAATTCTACATTCGGAAATGGAAAAAATATGCGTGAGCCTAAACATAAAAGGAAAACGAATAAATAATAGGGTATTTGGTTTCGAAGCTTAAATTTGATGTACTCTTTGTCTTTTTGTGATACTTTCCCTCTCATCTATACTTTCCTCTTGTCTAAAATTACTCTCACTACTCCCATTCTTAACCACTTCTCCACCGTAGATAACTCTGATCATCACTACCCACTTAGTTAACTTCCTTTGTCCTATTATCTTTTTTAATTAATCAATTTTTATCTTTTATTATTTTTTAATTTTTATTATATATAAATATGAACAAAATTAATTATTTACAAAATAAAAAAAATTAATTTGATTTGATAAACAAACTTGTATAACAAATCACAATATAAAAAAAATAAAAAATAAAAATGTATAAATGTTATCTTATTTTTTAGAATGATATTTAAATTTATTATTACATGGAAATAATGTTTTTTTTTTATTTTTTTTAAATTTATGGTTAGGAGAAAATAATCAATTTATAGTATATTAAATATGAAGCGTGGACTAAAGTTACCGTGTTAATTTTTTTAAATATTATTTTATATCATGGTGTCATAGTTTCATAAGCTTCTCCTTTGTTTAAAAATCTGAATATTTAATTTTTTTTTTCTTGTCTATCATTTATTGTATTTCTTTTATTTTTTATTGTGTTGTTAAAGATGTACATAGCACTAGATGAACCTCGTAAATCCAATAGATGAAACTAAATTAAATAAATTAGTTCTATTGATTCATATAATTAGATGCAACTGAACGGAATCATTTAAATTTAAATTTTTATTGATTTAATTTTTGAAGTCATATTTATATTTTTTAAAATTTAATCAATCTGAACTAAATTAATTCCTATATTTAATACATATACTTTTGATTTTTTATTTAATAATATATTATGAATATTTTTAATTCGTAGAATATTATTTTATTTTATGATAAAGTTATGAATTTTTTATAATATGTTTATAATTTTTTATATTTTTAATTAAAATTTAAAAAAAAATAAGTTATCAACAAAATAATTTGAACAGAGTGAACTTATTCTTTAGTAAGTTAGGCTATATACAAGGTGGTTGAGTTTTTAGTTTGGTAAAAATAATTTTTAACATATATTTAAAATAATTTTAACTTAAAATAAGGTTTATTAAAAACTGTTTTTAGTTTTAAAATATTTTTATTATTTTTGTTTGGGTGGTATTTAGTTGTTAGTTTTAGAAATTTTAAAAACTAAAACCAATTTTTATTTTCAGTTTTTAATTTTAATTTTTCACTTTATTATCAATTTATAAAAAATATATAAATAAAATATTAATTTTAAAATTTAAATTTTAAAAAATAATAAAATTAATTATTATTATTATTATTATGATGGTGATAATTATGATAATAATGATGATAATGATAATATTAAAAAAAAATATTTATAAAATAATAATAATAGTTGATAGTTACAATATAAAAAATATTAAATAATTATAAATTTATATTTTACATATTATTTGATTATTAGTATTTAAAATAAATAATTTTATATAATATTATTATAATATTTTTTATATTAAAATAATATATATTATAAAGTTATAAATTAAATATAATTTATATATAAGATAATATTATTTATTTATTAATATATAAAAATTAAATAAACAAAAAATTTAAAATAAATTATTCTAAAGTAATAAAAAATAAAATATTATTATGAAGTTTAAAATAATAAAAATAAATACATTTTAAATAATATTTTTAATAAAATAATATTTATTTTATCTTTATAATTTTTAAAACAAATATTAAATATTTTATTATAAATAATTTAAATTAAATATATAATTTTATTTAATAATATAGAAAGTAATATTTTATACTAAACAAAAAATTATTAAATATACAAAGAATAAAAATAAAATAACCATTTTCAACTGGTAACTGAAATCTTAAAAGCTATATAGATAGCATTAAAAAAATGTACTTCTTTTACCTGGTTGCTAGAGCAGCTATTATATCAAAATGTTGGCTAAGTATTATATCATTGATGTTGTTCATGAAAAAATAAAATTAGAAAATGATAAATATCTTATTTTGTATTAAAAATAAAATGAGTAAATTATGTTAACCTTTCATCTATTTTATTTTTGCTACATAAAATATTTTCTATTTTTAAAATTTACACAAAATTCAATCTTTTTTATGGATATATTACAATTAGATTTTAAACTTTTATTTTTTATCATATTCACAAAAATATTCTTAAAAAAAATTGGACACATTATCCAAAGCTCTTTCTATTTTTAAACACTACACAAATCTTCTTTTTATTTTTTAAATAATAACATAAATAATAAAAAATATAGATCATGGGTTAAAAATAATAAAAATTGTAATTACTTGTATTATTAAAAATAGAATAAAACTAATTTATTAAAATATTTTTTAGAATTAAAAATAAAATCATTTTTCAATAAATAAATAAATAATAGTTATATGATTAATGTTTTTGGAATTTCTTATTATAATAAACTTAAGATAATACTTATCATTTTGAACATATAAAATTATAATATATTTTATCCATAATTTTTTTTATATTACTCTAAAGTTATTTTTAAATTTTATATTCATGTTTTTAATAATTTTAATTTTTTGGATTTAATTATAATATATTTGAAAAATTAAAAGGGGTTGTATAGCATATAACAAACAGAAGGGATTTTGTGGAATATTTTATCTTACTATTCATTATTATTGTTTTTAAGATTAAATATATTTTTAATTCTTTTAAAATATTTAAATTTTGATTTCTTTTTTAGATTTTAAAATCTTTGGTTTAAATTTTTTTTCTAAAATATCTTGATTATAATATTTGATGTTAACTCAAGTTACATTGAATTAAAATAAATTAACAATAATTAGAATATTATAATTAAGATATTTTATAAAATAATCAATTTTTTTTCTAACAATAGTCAATTTAATTTGATTTAATCTTATTTGAGTTTATATCAAAGACTATAATTAAAATATTTTAAAAAATGAAAAACTAATCCAAATATTTTAAAATTGAGAAACCAAAATCAAAATTTAATTATTTAAGATCTAAAATCATGTTTAACCTTATTTTTATTATAAAATTATAATTACAGATAATTCAAGCTTAATACTAATCCAAATTAATTCAAATGCATACATAGTAGTCTAGAATTACGAAAGAATGTCTCGTTTGAAAGCCTTCCAAATCCGGAATCGCAAACGTTTAACAATACACTTCGAATATGGATGAAAAGGAAAGGGAGAGATGATACCATAGTCCCTTTGACGGAGTATTTTCATGTTTTTTGTACTTCTTTGTGAAAGAAAATAATGACGGCTTAATTTACCTCAATCAATATGAAACTAAGAATTAAGTATGATCTGTCTTTACTATAAAACTACTTTGGATTCATTGTTATCACTATATCAAATAATATTAAATTAGAGCCCTGAAATTTAGACTTAATTTCCTATGAATATGGTAACGACTGCAAACTGGAGGTAATAAAATGATTATTTTATGTTTTCATCTACCTGTCTAATTTGTTATCCTTGACTGCATGACATGCTTGTTCTTAATTTAAAATCTCTATTTGTTCTGGAATTCTTGTTCAATTATAGTAAGTTTCATGAAACATTGGAATACTTCAGCCTATCATAATCATAAAGCAACTTGCGTGAAAGCCTAATTATGCCTGAAGACGTATGATTATAAATATTTTTGAGATCGGGTACAACCATAATTTAGCACGACTAGCTCGGTCATCTGGAAATTCCACCAGGGATATTTATTTAATTTTTGGTAGATCAATTTCCAAAACTTTTTTTTGAATAATAAAAAAAGACTTGTTTTTCTGATTAATATATAAATTTTAAGCACAACATTTTGGACAACTTTGTGTCTACAATGCAATTCAACTAACATATCCATGAATTTCAACAAAAAAGTCTTTTAAACCTCTCAATTTTGGAACACTGCAGTAGCCTCAGTTACTAATTTGACATGGTTTTAACTTAGGACACTTCGTAGCTAAACTAGTGCCTGCTTTAAGCATTTCGATATGAACATAATTTATCAACAAAGTTGGCGAGTCCTGCTGTATATTTAGTAATCCTTGCACAACCATAATTATTGATAAATGAATAGCTGCAGCCAGTTGATGGTGGGAAGCTACTATTTTCACAGCATAAACAAACACATGCACAGCAAGTGCCATGACATGAACAATATCAGTCGTGTATACTGTTTTTCTTTTCATTGTTTTTTCCTAAGGATGTAACAGAACGAGAACGGAGAACGGGGAGGGGAACGGAGAACTAAGGCTCTATATTACCAAAAATTTAGACAAGCAGAAAGCTTATATTTGTTTGCTAAATCAACCAATAACGAAGGGTAGATCTATCACATAGCAAGCACATCTAAGGAAACGGAATTTTGGTAAAGAATGAGGAAAAGAAGACCTGATGGTCTAGATATCAGGAGAATGATAAGCTATCACACCTTTATATATAGTTACAAACTAGAATTCTATTAGAATCGAGAATGGATTGCACCTAACTTAACCTAAAAGCTAGTTCAAGGAAAGAGTATTGTCCAAGTCATTAAGATGGACACTTTGGCATATACCCAAGCAAGGTTGGATCTTCTTAACACACCCAACATTAGGACTGGGATTTTCAACACCGTAGGCCTGATACTAGCTTGGGGGGTGGGGGTGTCTAAGTCAATCTAAGGGATACTTTGGCCCTTTCCTACCATCCCATCAAGATGGAAATATGAAACTAACCTTGAGAGTCAGATATCACCGTCTAATATATTTCTTTCCCTTGGCATCATCTTTAATGATGTTGCAAAGGATGGGTGGAAAATCAACAGGCCACAAAACCACATCATTTCCCCAAAGAACCATCTTTGCAAGATGGTCTGCGGCTCTATTAGTTTCACGCCAGGAGTGAGAAATCTGATATTTATCAAATTTCTTTATTAGTTTCCAGATTTTTTTCAAACAGCTATCAGCTTTGGGACAAGAAGGTTGTCTTTTATTGACTGTCTTCACAACACTCATGGAGTCTGATTCCACCCATATTGCTTTAATCCCAAGACCTGAGGAAAGAACAAGGCCTCTCCATATCGCCCACAGCTCAACCAAGAAAATATCTCCTTGAGGAGCTTTAGAGACAAAAGCACAAATTGGTTCCCCTTTGTAATCACGAAGCAACCCACCAAAACTAGCAGTTGCTCTATGTATAGAACCATCAGTATTTAATTTTGTCCATCCAAACTCTGGCTTTGTCCATTCACACCATCTTATGGATCTGGAAACTGGATTCAGAATGTTTGTAATTTGGTTGAGATTCCTTAGTAGAACCATTCCTTTGATTCTTTTCTGAGCAGAGGATAACAGGTAAGTGTTATTTGTTACATGAAGTTCAACTCTAAGTTCATTTTCCTTGGTCTTGTGTTTCTTCCCTTTAAGATGTGCCCCCAAGCAATTTTCACTGGTAGTACTAACCTGACATAAAGCACAGCTCCATTCCTTCTGGACTTGCTTTTGACCAGTTAGCCCTGTATAACTGCTTTCTGTCTTTTCACCCCCAGCAAGTTCATCTGTCCCCTGACGCAACAATTTTTTAGAATAAGTCTATATTAATATCTATTGGAGCAATGACAAGTTAGAGTAAATGAAAATCTGACTTGGAATAATAGGAAGCCCCACTACCTCCTTGTAGGTGGTGGTTACCACTTACCATATTATATTAAACAAATTTTCAACACAATTGCAAGTGAAAAGTCGCCATGAATTGCACCTTTTCTAAAATTTAGCAATACACTTGCATATTTGGAGTTAATAGATAAATTAAGAAATCAAAAGTAGCAGGCCAATAAGGTGGCATTTGGTTTCTAAAAATGGTTTCTATTTTCATTTTGTTTTTACTTTTATTTACAAAATTGTCATCTCATTTTCATTTTATTTTATTTTCTTAACATTTGTATAGGACATGTTGAAAAAAAATTATTTTTTGTTTTTACTATTTCCAGTATAAAACTTTGAAAACAGAAAGAAATAAAAACAAGATGACATTTTTTAAATAAAAATGAAAACAAAAGATGTTTTCGCAAACCAAACATCCCCTAAGTAAAAACCTTTACAACATTAAATGGGTAGTTGGAAATTTGATGCAACAGTGCATGAAAAAATTGGGGCAAAAACATGAAGCCAATACCTGATATGCTTCAAGTTTCTTGTCTTGTATTTGACTTGTAATTGTCTGGTCAGAGACATCAACAAGTTTGCTACCCTCATCTGATTGGAAATGTGTGCTCTTCTGACTGAAGATGTCCAATGTCCTTGTAAATAGGTTCCGAGTAAAGTAGTGCTTAGTTAAGAACTTATAGATGGATGGTGCAGCCCCAAAATAAGGCATTAACAGCAAGACAGTTGCCATGGATTTCATATGAGGCCACCAAGGGGGCCTGTAGCAAC
Organism: Canavalia gladiata; assembly: GCA_037954105.1. NCBI lineage: Eukaryota > Viridiplantae > Streptophyta > Magnoliopsida > Fabales > Fabaceae > Canavalia > Canavalia gladiata. The sequence continues at coordinate 36,845,157 of CM075664.1, read as the reverse complement.
AACCAAATTAAAAATGAGAAGAGGTGGTAGCAGAGAACCAAAAGGATCAGGGTATTGAAACTTAAGAACAAGTGATGATTGGTTCCAAGCAGCAGATAATTATGATAAGAGGATGCACTACTAAGTTTGGGAGACTAATTTTTCTATTTCTTTCCTAACTCCACCATCTTCGAGCAAATTTTTTAATTAGCCTTTGAAATTGTTTTCTACCAATACCCATGCTCATTCAGAGTCTTAACTTTATTCCGAGAAATAATTTCAATATGAACATGAACACAAATAGATTATAAAATGCTCAAAAGAAACAACCAAGTAAATCAACAAGCATGTGAATGTGTGGTGCTAAATTATGCAATGCCAGTACCATCTCAGAAGCAGTACTTCCAATAAAATGGAATTTTGTGAATTTAATGTTTAAAGATACCAAATTTCATAGTTAAAGTTGGAATTAAATTGATCACAGCATGCATTAACAGTTAAATTAGTTCAATGATGAATGTAAACTAACAACACCTGTATCTCCGAGTACAAGAAGATTCTATCAAACTCAAATTATGAATTAAAGTCGCAGCAAAATAAAAAAATAAAAAAATAAAAAAATACCAGTTAAATAACACTGCAAGTTCCCATTCCATAATCATAGCCAAAGAAAACAGAACCCAAAAAGCAAGGCATCGCTGGTTGCTGGAACGGGAATCACTCTCCATTGCTCGAACAGAAACATACCTGCAAATAATAATAGCAAAAACAACTCTAATAAATTTTAGGTATCCAATTCGCAATTCTCTTGTATTCCTAAAAAAAACTATCATTTTTTTAAAGAAGAAATAAGAAGAGACGGAACTAAATACTTACAAGGGACAGAGCAAACTAAACGGAGGCCTGCGTATCCAAAAAAATAAAAATAAAAATAAAAAATGCAGACAACACCCTTAGAGAATACTGCACAGTAAAATGCCACGAAACGTTTGAATTTACTTTATTGTGATTAAATTCTCAACTAACTGATAAAAAAATAGCAGATATGTTGGTGTACCAGGAAAGGAGGGTGAATGATTTGGTGAAGAGAGTACGGAGAGCTTCTTCCCAACTCATTTCTTTGTTATTCTTTTCTTTTTCATCCCCAAATCCAAATACCTTTATGGAGGATAAAGCACACGTAAACTACACATGTTTGGAGAGTGTGAAGAAGACCAAAAGTCAATGCACTGGGTCTCCTCTCCCTATATTTCTATTTTCCTATAAGCCATTAAAGAAAGGAAGGAAAAAGACAGATAAGAAAAGAAGAAAAATAAATAAAAAATATTCGAGTCGTGCTAATAATTCGAGAATCGAAACTTACGGATTAAGATTTGAGACGCACGGAAAAATTTTGGTATATATATTGTACCTAGTTTATAAACATTGGGTGGGGTGGAATAGATCAATGTAACTGTTTTCATTGGAAGTTGGAAACTCGCAGTTTTTATTAAATAGATACTTATTACTTACTAGTTATTAGATTTGTGTCTTTACCTATTTTTAATTAACAAAAATTGTGTTTTCTTTATCTTCAACCAATCTGTATCCTATACTCAAGAGGATTTTTACTTTTACTTTGTTTATCTGTTAAAAAATAAAAAATTTATTTTTAAAAAATATTAATTTTTTTTAATTTATATTTATATTCATGTAGTTATTATCAGCTATAATAAATAATAAATAATTTTTTATAAAATTAACAATGTTAATTATATTTTTAATATATTTTTTCTTTTCAATTAGATAAGAATAACAGAAAAATATTTTTTATCTACAAAATCAAAGTAAATTGATTTGCTTATAAAATTGATTTAAAATAATGAGTAAATTCAAATTTACCATTAATATATTGTCGTTTTATATTATATAGTCGTGTAAATTATAATATTACATAAATAGGATTTAAGTAATTTTTTATTCTTAAATGATGGGATATAATTTTATTAAAGAGAAAGAGATAATTTTTATCAAATAATTTTTTTTATTTATGAAATCACACTAGTGAATCTATTTATTTATAAAAATTGATATAAAATAATAATTGAATTCAAATTTATTAGTAATATTCATTATCCTTTTATATCACATAATATTAAACACACTGTCACATAATAATGTTATCCGTAAAAGAGGATGCAAACAATTTTTTGTTCTTAAATGATAGGATATGATTCTAATAGAAAGAAAAGGACAATATTTTAATGAAAATCTATCATTGTAGTATTTTTGCATGATAATAGTTTATGGGAAGGAAAAAAATGGTGATAAGATGTATACATATATAAGGTTTTTAATTTTATAAAAGGTATGTCTGTATAAAAAGTAAAACTGTTTTTATGAAAAGAAACTATTTTCAGTTAAAATATTGTTTCAGTGATTAGATTACATGTTTTTATTTCTAAATATTAGTATATAAAATTAAATTAATAAGTTAGTTTTTATAATTTTATTATATTTCAAATTATGTCTTCATAGTTTAAAAACTTTCAATTAATTTTTTATGATTTAAAATTTTTTAATTAAATTTGTAACAATTAATATTGTTACATCTATATTCAATATGAATGGGGTATATTTTTTATTTGGTATTTATAGTTTTTAGTCTGAATTAGGTTCCTCTACGAATGACTAATCTGAATTTAGCAATAGTTAATTTGATTGACAAAATATCAAGAATTTTTTTAATAAAAGTGAGATTTATATACAAAATTCAAAACTAATGTCATTACTAATAATGATAAATCAAAATGTCTAAGAAAAGAGGCATATGAAAGGTTTCATTTTACTTTACAACAAAATAATTATTTATACCGATTATTTTAAAAATAATAAAATAAACTAAGGAACGATTGAATTTAAGTTTGATTTTATTAAATATAAAAAACATAGATTAAACTAACATTTTTGACCATATGCGTGTCATCTGGTTACGATTTGGTTCCTGTATTTAAAAAATGATTATTTATATTGTTGTTTTTTAGTTAAATGTTTTAGTTGTTACATATTTTATGCAATCTTAATTTGATATTTATATGTGTCATAATTTTCAGTTAAACTTTAATCTTTAATTTTTTAATTTAATTTTATATATTAAAATAATTAAAGTAATTTTAAATTATAAATATGTTTGATAAAATTAATAAATAAATTAGCTGAAAATTTAAAAATAAATAAATAAAAATAAAAAAACTGGTTAAGTCAAAGTTGAAAATATACTGATTAAAATAAAAAATATTTAATATAACTACCTATTAAATTAGCAGATGAATATAAAATAATAAATAAAAATATAATCATACTTAAAATGTTACCAAACTCTACTCGTTTCAATAAGCTACTTGGATAATGGATTATTGGTCCCCTAAGTGAATTATTAGTTGAACCGAGAAACCTAAAAAAAAATTAAAACACTAAAAAATATTTTTAAAAAATCAACCAATATATTCTTCGTTTATACTTATATTTCTTTTGAATGTTTTCTCCGTACATGCTATTAAAAGAAGTACAGGAAGTGGTGGCTATGATTTAGTCCTTTCCTCTGTTTTCTTTTGTATGTGCTTGCTCTAAAGTTCTGAAGTGGTGCTTATGATTCAATCATTTCCTCTGTATATGCTTGCTTTATATTATATAAAATTATATGTAATATAATATAATATATATATATATATATATATATATTTAAAATTATAAAAAAAGTTTTGAACATAGGTAAAACGGGAGGCCAGCCACAGTAAGCAACAGCAAAACAGAACAAGAATTCAAATATTATCCCAAGGCTCATCGATGTGTAAGAAGTGACGAACAAAACTGAGAGATTATTTACTTGTATCCGACACCAAGTGAAGGTTGTTGAAGAAGAACAAGTTGAAGACATGATGAAAAGGAAGAAGGTATGAAGAGCACAAAGAGAAAGAGTTCGGAGACGACGAAGTGACAAAGTTCGAAAATAATGTTTTTTTTTTATCTTATCTTGAATATTTTGTAAATTATATGGATATTTATATCTTCAAACTTAACCATATTTTAAGTATCTACAAATTTGGATTTTGTTATCATTTTCAATAGTAACATGGGCTGAATATTTTTTTATTCAATTTGTCAAATTTAAATATTTTTGTTTAATTTTAAACTAAATTAAATTTTTTATATATAGAAATTAAATTAAAAAAAAAATATAAGAATTTAATTAAAAATATGTATAAGGATCAAACTATCTACGAATTTGGATTTTGTTGTCATGCCCAATAATAACATGGATTAAATATTTTTTATTCAATTTATCAAGTTTAAATATTTTTATTTAATTTAAAACTAAACTAATTCTTTCATATATAAAAATTAAATTAAAAAATTACATATAAAAATTTAAATAAAAATACGTAACACATATAAGGATTAAACTGAAATTACATAATATAAAAATAAAAATATATTTAAATAAAAAATATAATTATCACCTAACCTAAAATATAAACAATATTATAATAAATCCTAACATTAGAATCAAATTAAAATTGAGTGACATATATAAAGACAAAAGTATTATTTTAATCAAAAACTTATTTTACATGCTGAATTGTATTGAAAAGACTATTTATTTTAAAGTGTTTTTAAAAAATCAAAACTATTATAACAAATATTGCAAGGGAATAATTTATATTTTAAAAAAATATTAGCTATGATATTTTGAGATTAATGATTTCAATATTCTAGTTTAGAAGTGCTTAATTATAGTTTTCACAGGACGAAAAAAATGTAACAAATTATGGGAAGAAAAAAAGACCTAGAACCTTTTTACTACCTTATTCATAGTCAGATGAAATTTACTATAATCAGATGATGACTGAGGACGAGGTGATGAGTTAAAATGTGTGTAACATTCTTCCAACATTAACACTAGGTTGCATGGAGCCATTTAATGGTGCGTTGTCCTAACTGCAACAACTAAACCACAGGCCATCTAAAAGCTACATTATAATCCTTACAGAGGACTGAATGGCAATATGGCCACCATCCAGTACCTGTGTCACCTTATATGGCAAAATAAATCTTTGATTTCTCTCTCTCACAACTAACTATATCAAACAATCCGGAATTTAGTACATGCAAGTAACGGTGGGAAAATAATATTATTAAAGCGTGACACTTGTATTATAAGCAGTGGCGGCCACGTTGATTTGATGGGGAGCACTGTCTCCCTTTGATTTCATTTTTAACGAACAGAACAGGTTTTACTACTAAGATCTTACCAAAGACAACCATAGATTTTCCTTAACAACTGATAATAATTAACTGTTGTTTATGTTTGGTATATGTCAGGATGTTTTAAATGTCTAAATTTTGTACAGTGGCGGCCACGTTAATTTGATGGGGAGCATTAGCTCCCTTTTTAAAGAACAGGTATTATAAAAGAAAATGATCGGCTAAAGATTATTCGTTCATTTACATCGGGAAAGATATTCATTGGCATTGATAAGGACTTTCTTGTCATAGATTTCAAAACATGAGATCTTACACGAGACAACTATAGATTTTTGTTGTTTATGTTTTATAGTCAAGATGTTCCTAAATGTATAAATTTTTATAAATAGTAGTGCTTCCCTAACTTTTGAAACCCCTGCCACTGATGATAGGTTTTGCTGCATCCAAGAATTCAAGGTGAACTTGTAAGGGGAAATGACGCAACTGATATATTGATTTAATCCATAGTTCTATAAACAAATATCAGTATCTAATCGGAAATTTGAAAGAGGCATAAGCACAGCCAATACAAAATGAAGCAAGGCTTTTCACCTATCCCCTGTAAAGACTAATTTTGAAGAAAGGTTCACAATCGTCAAGTGAAGCTACCCCTACACCCTAATTTTGAGCAACAACACTGAACCTTGAGACCCGCTGGTAATATAAATACTTCCCATAAAATTAGGCATTGGATAGAAGAGAGTCACACTGATAATTCATTGAAGGAGAATTTAGCTTATTGATTTGCTTATCAAGTGGCCAGTCCCCAGCTGTTCAGCATTGTATTGTGAGCTTGTTGAGATGTCTCAATTGGTACCGCCATCTTTCTTCCGTAAAGTGTTCCACCTCTGCAAGTATTTGGAATAATATGTAGCATTATGAAAAGTAAAAAACGAGATAATATGTTGTACAAGTACTAAATCACATTAAAATTCACATAAACAATCGGCAAAATTCAGATGATAAAATGACTTGGTACATGTTTAGTTCAACAAATAACTGCTAATTTCTTTCAAATTCTTAAGAGAACTTTTAAAAAACAATTGATTATGTCTTTAGAATTAGGCCGAACCAAACATATCCATATGATTAGTTACTTGGACATGGAAAACTCGGCCAGGATCTGAACCTGCGAAAACTGGGTGATACACAGGTATCCTTGACCTGAAAAGATGACAAATTGTATACAAATACAATGCAATACCATCATTCATCACATTTCAATGAAGCATGAAATCCGGAGGAAGACAAGCATCACAATAATAAAACTCTCTTTTCACCAACAATTTTGTTTTATTCTTTTTCGAGACAAGTACGAGTGGTGACACACTTCATGAAATAATATCTATCAAAACTGGTCAGTTGTCAACAGACCCAATTTCAGTAGCTGTATAAACAAACTAAAGTTTGCCCCTCTCAACAAAATAGCTGACATGTATAGGATTTTGCTAGATCAGATAATGGAATCAGATTTCAGCCAAATTATTTTTTTGCATCCAAGGCACTTGGCACTTGGTCGATATGCGTACAGAATGCCAAAGATCAAGACAGAGCAATGGTGCGTCCAATCATAAATGAAAACGAAAAGGGACAGGCCCACTTTACTAATTCATCCATGTGATAACATACGCCAGAATATAGTTGGATATAAATTCATGGTTAACATATTTAACGATTTAAATTTATCCACCCAAAAGAGAATGTGCTTTAATTAGTTCACTTCAAGGAACATGCATAAAATCTCATGGGACCATACAACAATTTTATCTTCACTTTCCTTTATTACCACGCGATGGAGACCACAAGCCTTTCAGGTATTAATCGAAAAGGCATTTCATTAACAAGCTGGCAGCCATGCACACTGACGAAATATATATACGGACACTAGGAAAACAAATATCAATAACAACGAAAAATGACCGTAATTTAGGGTTGGAGAAAACACCTTAGACAACTGTGAAGTACTTCTCTTTATAGGAAAATCGTCTCGTTTAGCCTTCTCTGCCCAATTTCCTTCACCCCACATCTGAACAGCTTCTCGTAGTTGCTTGTCCTCTTCCTCTGACCATGGAGCTCTTTTCTTTTTAGTTGATTTATTGTCACTAACTGATCTATTGGTTTTCATAGCTCCTGCTGATGATGTATTTGGCAGTGCCTGTCTCTTAACAGTAACTGGAAAAATAATGCTCGCTTGCATCATTGAATCAGAGGGCTGTGAACTTTCGTTAGGAATTCGGGTTGAATGACGAACTGGAACATTTATAGTCAATGGAGCCTGAATCACCGAGCTAGTAGGGGTGGATTCACTCAGCTGAAAGGATGTAATCATTACCTGATGAATAAACAGTTTCCAGAAACACCCACGTCAGAACTGAAGAACAAGAATTAGCACAATCATCAGTAAGAGAATAACCCACTTTTAATTAGTGGATACACACCTTTATTCTTTATCAGGCTCCATCATTAACGCCACTCAGGTCCTAAGCAATGTTTTTTATATATACAGAAAATTTAATTTGAAATTTTAACGCTTCAAAGACAATAATAGGTGATTAAATTAAGGAGAACAAGATCCATCTCAAGCTACAAGGAAGCCCAAAAGAAAAAAGAAATAAATAATAAATAATAAAGCAACCGACCCAGACCCCGCAGTTTAGAAACAAATGCCCTGGTTCAACTCATTAAATTAATTTTGTTTTTAATATTTTATTACATAATAATTATTTTGAATAATTAAATCTTCTGTAAGTCAAAATAAATCCAAATAATACTGTTAATTTTGTCAGTCGACTAGTAAACATGATAAAAAAAATAGTCCGATTAGGAAACAACCTTTAAAAGACTCATTTGCATAAACCCGAATTGTTTCTCCTCAACTTAAAACATTCTTCCATAATTTAAATCTTGAAAACATATTTTTATGTTTCTTAAATTTTGGAAGCATATTTTATAATAATGTTTTCAAAGGTCAATTTTTGAAAATATAAAATATATTGTCCAAAGTATATTTTTACATTTTTAAATGTTAAATTTTGAAAATATTATTTTACATAAATACTTCTAAAATTTAGGAAGAAAATTCCTCTCCATTTTCCTTTTTACATCTTTCGGTTATATTTTGAGTTTGAATATTTTTCTATGCATTTCTTCTTCGGTCTTTATTTTCAATTATTGAATTAACCATTTAATTTTTTTATAGTTGAATCTAATATTTTAAGATAAAAAGAAATAAATAAAACATTGAGGGTAAAAGAAAACTGGAGAAGAAATATAAATAAAAAATCCAATCCTATATTTTTTTCTGTCTTACCATACATAGTTGGATTCTCTCTCTTACTTAAATAGTTGTATCCACAAGTATATTTTTTTACTCTTTTTTTAGGAATTGAACCCCTCTGCTACGGGGTCCACATGTATATATATTTTTCTCCTTTTTTAGGAATTGGACCTCTCGGACACGGAGAGGATCCGTATCCCTAAATTTGAGAACCGAGAAGTGCATTTTTTCAAAAATAAATTTCGGAAAGTATATTTTTATAGTTTTAAAAATTAATGTTTGAAAGTGTACAAATATTCTTTAGGATATTAATTTTTAGAAATATAAAAATAACTGAACTAATTTTTTAAAGAGTACAAATATTTTTCAGGATATTAATTTTAAAAAATGTAAAAATGCACTTATGATCCGGTGGGCAAGGCTGGAAATTGAAAAAAATTAAAAGGAGCGCAGTAATAGTCACACGTTAAAATTTTGGTCAGCCCGTGTGAAGAGACTCGCTCCCTCTCTGACTATATCATAAATTGGGTTTACTTGATCAAATCTATAAAGGTATTTTACTTGTATAAGAGAACCAAAAATATAAAATATAAATCAACAATAATGTGTTTGAGCATCGATTTCTCATTAAGTCCACTCGACCCAACCAGACTGGTTCATCTTCATGAGTTGCGGAGGAAGAAATTTATTGCGAAAGATATGGAATTACTGGGCAGCTAATGCCCTAGATTCCTCTTTCAAGTTAAATGATCATCTTTAAGAAAAATGTTATCGCACATTTTTCCAGGCTTTAAATATTTAAGTTAAATTTTGGAAAATGGCCATGAAGCGGAAGCGAATATGCAATTAACCAAGGCATTAACCAAAGCTCAGTATATTTGGATAAAATTTAATAATTAGATAATTATTATTCACCTGCACACATGCTGCAGCTTCTGCTACAGTTTCCTTGGATACGGGGGGTGATACTTCCCGTTCACATTCTAAGTCACTATCATCACCCTGCAAATAAAACTCCAAATATGTACGGATATAAGAAAGAGCTATACAAAGGGAATAAGAAATTGTACAAAAAATGAGAGTAAGGCAAGAGACAGATAGTGCAAAACTGATATGAGAAGAGCAAATTAACACTAGTGCGGGAAAGAAATATGGTTACTTACATCTTTTTTCATCTACAAGTTATACATGATCAAAGCAATACTCACGAGTTACAACTTGATACATTAAATGCATGGGCACATATGGCCTCGCTCAAATTCAAAATTTGCAATACTTTTTAAGTATTAGTTGATCATTTAAGTCTCGTTATATTATGTAGTAGAGATATTATCTTGTTTCTCAGCTATGAGAGAGACAGAGTGACCAAGGAGAGTTATATTTAGTGACTTGTAGAATCTATTTAGTGAAATTTTTAAAGTTACATATCATTGAAAAAGAGATGTATTTTCTTTACATTGTAAAAAGCAAAAGTAAGTGATGTGCTCCATGTAAAAATTATAAATTAAAACACTTATGCAGCTCTAAACCAACACACACAGAAAAGAAAAAGAAAAAAGATAATTTCTGTAATGCGTGCCATGATGGAGAAAAAAAAGTATAAAAAAAAACGAGTAAAAGGAATGAAGACATCATAAACACACACGTAGGCATAACAATGTGGGAACATATAACTTGGACCTCTAAAAATCATGAGATTTGGTTATTGCAATATATCGCAACAATGCAGTGCTCGCTGATCCAACAGTAGCATATAAAAGTATAAATATACAAAACATATTTAAACTGATCCTCGATCTTTCCGTATACACGCGCATAGTCAGTTTCTATCCCCAAAAAAATACGCGTAACGAATATAAGGATAAGAGAATTCCGTTGGGGTAACTCAGGACTGTCACATACTTTCAACATCCATATCACAATTTGGATTGTAAAAACTGAATTTCATTAACAAATGTCACATTTAACAAAAACATATTTCAATTATGGAAAAAACATAATTTTAAAATTGAAATTAATTTGAGAATTTTCTTAGAAAAAATTATCTGTTCGGTCAAAACATGACTTTACGGTGGGACTCAAATTCTTGCTCCCTTACCGTCAATTAATTAAAAAGAAAAATAATAATAATAATCAGGATTTTTTTTTTTATTTTGTTTTTTGTGATGAGAAGGGAAACGAACCAGGAACAATAGGTTTCAATCCTTTGCAGTGACGAATTTGATTTATTTTAAGTAAATTCACAGGTAAGCGATCTGGCCCGACTCTGTATTTTGGATTTCCATTTAAAAAGTAACAAATCATGATTTGAGCAAAATTTTGTCACATAATAAACACATAACTTGATAAATTGAAAAGAAAAGGAGAAGCAATAAATAGGCATGAATTTGAGAACCAGAAATCGTAATGCAAACGGCGTTTTAGCAACAACGTAGAAGCATATGAATATTGAAGGTATACTGACCAAAGGTTGAGCAGTGTCTTCAAAGTTTTGACCGTACGCCAATAGATGCCACAGCATTCGATACTCTTCCACATCAGAAATTCCGGTCGAGGTTTTCGCCACCAACTCGTTCCAGTCGAATTTCGGATATGGATAATTCGACAATTCCTGAAGCAAAGTAAAAACCGTGATTGCGTCGTACCTGCTTGCATACATTACAAAAAACCACCGCTCAGAAAATAAACGCATGCGAAGATTTGAAGAATAAAACGAGAACGAAATGAAAGAGAGAGACTTCTCCAAAAGAGCCGCAGCGTCTTCCTCGCTGAAAGGAATTTTCTTTTGCTTCTTGCTTTCTTTCGCCATTGGTAAACGTCTTTTGTTGAAGTAGCAGAAGTTGCCAGAAAATCTCTCTCTGTATCTCTCTCAGTGACGCGATTTGTGTGTGTTTGGCATAAAACGTGCCCGTTTATAAATTTATAGCGAAAAGAGGGGAAATAGAGGGTACGGATCGTACTGACGTGATGCTTGGCGAAGGGGAATCTGCAATATTACCGGACTAACCCTTTTGAATGGAAGGTGAAAATATTGGTACCAAAATTTTTGTGCTTAGTTATTATTCTCACACTTATTGCATTGACCAATACCATTGAGATTTACATTAATTAATTTGTTAATCATTTTGTGCTTAATTATTGTTCTCAATCTTATAGCATTGACCAATATCATATAGAGATTTACATTAATTAATTTGTTAATCATTTAAGAGATACTAGTGTCATTAATTTATTGATAAATATAATTTTAATATTATTAATCTGTTCTTGTTGCAAAGAGATTTTATTTATTAATTTGTTTATCTTTTAACAGAAATTAATATTATTATTTTGTGATCTTGCTAACTACTATCTTAAGAGTATTGGTTATAAAATGAAAATATTTTTTTTTATTAAATGTTATATTAAGATGCATTGAAAATTATAGAAATATGTGTTTCAATATTAAAAGTATTGGTTATTAATTTTATGTATAATTTATATTTTATTTGTTAGTTTATTAAACATTTGATGGAATATTTCATATATTTGTTAACTTCCGTGAACTTATAACTATTTAATAAAAGAAATATATTATGATTTTTTTAAGTATTTTGATAGAGAATAAAAAAATAATTTCATATATGTATATATTAAAGATTCAAGATAATATTATTAAGGATATGACGAGAACATGGTGGAAACGAAAAATATATTTTTCCTGTATCAATACTCATTAGAATTAACATATCTTCGTTAAAATAACAGCATTTGTTGATATTAATAAATATTTAAAATTATAAAAAAATAATAATATCATATTATATTATTATTTTGTAATATAAATTAACATCATACAATATCATTATGGATTAATATGTTAAAAATATTATTATGAAATAATTTTATATTATCATAAAATAATATAAGATCATAATATTTTAAATATATTTAATAAAAATATTTTTTTGTGAATACACAGATATTTATTATCGACATATCTATCTCAGGAATAGATATTTTTTATCATCCCCAAATATTAATTATACTTTTTCGATTATATTTTTGTGTGTACCTATTTTTTTTGAGGTGTCTACTTAGTAATTAATAAGAAAGATAATAATAAATGAGGAGAGATAAGTATAAGATTTATAAACGATAAAATAAATAATAAATAATAATTTTTAAAAATTTCAGAATGTTAATTGCATTTTCTAATACATATTTTTTTAATATATAGACATAAAATAAAAGATATAATTTTGTAAACCATTACTCGAAGACACTGATTAAGAACACGAAGGAAAAAAATTATACATAACAAATTTAAAAGTTATTTATCACAGGTTTTAAATTAATTAGAAGCATTTATGTAATGTCTTTTTATCTAAGTGCCTTTAATAGTTTGTAAAATCAATACTTTTGGTAAGGATTTATGTACATAATTTTTGAAGCTCAGAAATAAAAGGTATTTTTATCTTGATGATATATATGCAAAAATATTAGAATAGTTTAACTTAAATATGTACATTTTAAACGTTGAGTAGCGGATTATTATTCTATTTTTTTCTTGTCGATATTTATTTATTTTTAAATTAATTTTCACTTTAAAATTTGTCATAATAAGTTGGAATCTTTTTAAATAAAGATGATATTAAAAATTTATTAGATTTATTTATTAACATTTGCAAGTAATCAAATTCAAAAACATTTAACAACATTTTCTTATTTGTGTATTCTGTTTATTTTGTGCCTCGTCTTTTTTCTATGAATTATCCTCGAAGCTCTGGTATCAGAATTTAAGTTGTAGAAGGGAATGATTGTAACTTAAGTTCTAAAACTGTCTAACTGTTAATTTAAGGTAAAGTTTATTGTAGTAGTTGAGAACTATTTATACGTTGATAAATTCAAATAGTAGTTCCAATTATAAGTTTTAAGAGTGCTTGTGAAACGGTTGGTCAACAAGGATAGTTTTGTAGTAAGAGACTTTATTAGGATTAATGATAAATTTATTTAGAAATTTAAATAATATAAATTTTAAAAAAATTATTTAATAATATTAAGAACAAATAATTAAAAGCCTTTTTCTAATAATAACGTCTCATCATAATTAAAAATAAAAAATATCAAAAAAAGATTATATAATTGATTTATATCAATTATTAAAAAAATAAAATATATAAAAATCAACATTTTTATTTTAAAAATAAAGAAGAAATACCTATATTTGAATATAGTTATCCAAATATATAAGAAGAGATTTTTATATTTTCTAACAAACGGATTTTGATAAAGACTTATGTGAATAATATGGCTAAGTTTTACACTTATATATATATGCATTAATATCTTTTATATTTTGATTAATTTCTCTAAATTAGCTTTTGAAATAAAAATTTAACAATATTATTAAATGAAAGGTTCAAGGTTTAAAACACGTTTTAGAAAAAATAGATAAAGTCTAAATATTCTGAACTATGAAAATTTAGTTTTGTAATATATATAAAATAATAATAAAATCTTTATAAGAGTTAATCAAATTTTTATATTCAGCTAACTATGCGATCAGTGGCAAGTTAACTAAATGTTATATATAATTAACCAAATTTTATATTGAGTTAACCATTTCGTGTAATCGATTACCACATATAGTAACAAACTACCAAAGTATTCTCAAGTTATGAAAACATGCAAAATACTAGTTTAATCGATTATCAACTTACATAATCGATTGCCAAAGTGTTTTGGAAGTTAAATAATCAATTACCAAGAGAATTAATCAATTATAGAAGTCATAGAATACTTTAGTCATTGATTATTAATGATAATAATCATTTACTAAGTTAAAGTTCTCAAAGTTTTTGAGTTTAAACGGTTTAAAACTGATCCATTTTAAAATTTCCATCCAAGTTTATATATATATATATATATATACTTGTTCTTAGTCCATTTTTCATAAGAGAAGAACAGAAAACAAAAAAAAAAAAGATAAAGAATTTTCATAATTATTTTGTGAGAGTCTTTGATCAAAGAGTGAAAGTTTATCATTGCTATAGGATTTTCTTTGTATTGAGTTTTAAGGGTATTTTGATTTGATCTTTTGTTGAATCTTCTTAATCTTTGTTGTTGATTCTTAAGAGAAAAGATTTTATCTTGAAGGTATTTGTATTTGTGCAAAGTAGGTGATTTTTGCATGGTTCTTGAGGCTTCAAGCGGAGGATCTTGAAGTGGTTGTTTGTAAGAAGATATTGTATATTTGCAAATAGTAAATAAAATCTCAAGTGGTTCTTGAAGACTGAATGTAGCTCTTGAGATTGAACTGGGATAAATTCTTGTGTGATCTTCTGTTTCTCTACACTTTTACCTTTCTGCACTTGATCTTCTATGAACTGCTTAATCTCTTGTTCTTGATCAATCATAATGACTTAATTCGGATTTTCTTGAATAGGTCATCAAGATTACATTGACATTTTGAATATTGTGTTACTCTTATATCATATTCAATGCTTCTTGTGTGGCTTATATTTTTGGCCTCACTGTTTTTAATTTGTTGGTTAATTTTTGGAGAAAAGTCTTTCAACCTAATTCATCCTCTTTTTAGGTTTGTGGCCATTCGATTAACAAGATACAAGTAACGATAGCATTATTGATATATTAGAAGAAAAAAAAATAAAAAAACATGTAGGAAAGAATTATAAATTTATATGTATAGGACTTACACAAGCAGCAGTAAAGTCAAACATTATGTTAGGAATTAGTATGCCTATATTAATAATATTAAGAGATATAAGATTTAAAAAATTTAAGGACTCATTGGTAGGCAGTCTAGAAAGTAATTTCCATGACAAACATGTATTTTTTAATTTCTATCCAAACTTCTCAATAAATTTAAAAAATTAATATACTTCAAAAGCTTTAAAATTATACATAAAAATTTCATATGATATAATAGAAGAAAAGTGCAATCCATATAAAGTATTTTATAGAATTTATTACAAAGTTACAAAAATAAACTACAATTTTTAGGCATTATAAAAATCTCTTAGAGATGAAACAATTCTAATAGAAGCAAATATTAATAAAATTAAGATACAAGTTTTCCACAAATTAAAACATGAAGAAATAATAACAAGAATTCCTCCAAAATGGTTATTAGAAGATGTAAGTAACAAAATACCCAAAATTTAATAATACACAAATTAGAAAAATATATAATTAAGAAGAAAATGATTTCAGAATAATAATGAATAGGTCTTCATAAGTAAGATAACAGAGCCACAATAATAGACACTTAGTAGATAATTCTTCAATTAATATAGACATTACAAGAATCAATAATCGAATGTCAAAGGTAACACTCCCTTATATGAGGATAGATCATATTATTTGCCAATATCATCACAGATATTAAACACCATTATAAGAGGGGAACCTTTTGAAATAGATAAGGATTGGATAAGAAAATATTTTGAAGCATAATATAATAAAGAATTAAGAGTGATTTTTTAAAAGAATTTTTAGAAGAATAGACCAAGAAAATTAGAAAATCATTCTATGAATATATGGAAGAAAATGAAATTAACTTATATTTCTTTGCTTGATTTTGAAATTATTATGAAAAATTAAATACTTTAGAAATATGTTCCTTAACTAAAACTACAATAATCAAGAAAACTTTAACAAGAAAAATTATAGAATCAGAATATTCCTTCAAAAGAATATCAAAATTATTAGAAAACATAACTATAGAAGCATGACCATACAAAGACATAAGTATTGAATGAAATATAGAGAATAAGGATTTTAAAAAGGTACATGAACAATTAATTATTTAAATATTATGTTAAAAACTATGAGTAAACAATTAGTAAGAATAGAAAAGAATAGAGAGTAAGAATGAAGTCGATGGTTCCAATAATATTAGAAGTCATATATCACCAAAGATAATAAAAAATTCATATATAAAATTTATGGTACTCCTGAATCAATATAAAAATAGAATCACACAAAGAGAATGCAACTACCATATCATTAAAAATTTTATTAGAGATCCAAGTATATTTAGAGAATAAATAGGAGCACAATTAGCAAATTTAAAATGTTCAATAATGTTTGGATGGTATAAGGATTTATTCATGTCAAAATTCATTATAAGAGATGATGCATGAATGCATTATTGGAAGAAAATATTTATTGCAGGATTAACAAGATTATTTGCTGAAAAAGTAAATAAAAAATTACAATCATATTCTGAACCTCAAGTCCTATATGAGCAATTAACATTTGGACAATTTCACAATATTATAATAGAAATAAAAATGAAGATATGTATATATGCTAAAATACAAAATACTATAAAAAAATAAAAATTAAATAGTAAAAAAGAATTAGGAATATTTTACCAACAATACAAGATAAAACTATTAAAAGCTTGAGCCCCTAGTAGACAACATAAAAAATAGGCAAAAAAACAGAACAATAAATCTCAAAATCTTATTATTTTAGGAAAAAATAAATCCCTTGTCCAAAATAATCAAAATAATAATTATAGAAAAATAAAATCTAAAAAACAATCAAGAAAAAAAATGTATGTTAGAGATGTGAAAAACTTAGACATTACTTAAAAAAATTAATAAAATAAAAAATGAAGACTTAAATCAAGCATTACTAACAATAATCTCTAACCCTGAACTAAAGAGAAGAAGACACAAACTCAAAAGAAAAAGTTTACGATAATAAAATATACTAATTAAATCATGACTCATTTGAGAATTAGAAAATATAGAAGAGAAAAATTATTATTTAGGACTTGGACTATGTAAATGTGAGAGTTGCATAAAAAAAACAATAAAAGTACTAACTGTCGCAACCGTAATTACGACGAGATGACGAACTTGCTAAAATTTTAAAAGAATTGCTTGATTATGTGGAGTCGCCACCATATGTTATTTTTAGGGAAAAGATTTGGAAAAGTCCTAACTTGAAGAAGAGATTTAGGTTCGGGAGCCGGTAACGAGTAGGGAAAGTGTTAGGCACCCTACTCGCCCATTCCGAAGAACGGTACCCTTAAACTGAGTGTATGATTTATTTGAAAATTGTTTGATCCTTTTAATTAGAGTGAAAATAAATGGATTGATGGAGGTTAGTCTGACAGGACTTGATCCTGCTCCTACGTATTCCCCGGTGCAATGGGAAACTCAAGGCTTATGTAGTTCTTGTTTGAAGGCTTGACCTTCAGAGCTGTTAAAAATGAACAGAGTATTTTGAAAATCTTTTAAGGAAAGCTTTAGTCCACATATGCACAGGATACAAGACAACTACGACTGTACTGGGACCCATATGAATTCCTAAACATCGAATAGTAGAAAAGCTACCAGTTCGTGCTTAGGGTTCATCGCGTGAGACTAGAGATTCTAAAATGAAGGTTTTTTCTTGAAATTATTTACAAAAAGATTCTTGATCCACATATGCACAGGGTCCAAGACAAATACGGCTGCACTGGGACCTATATGAATTTCTAAACATCGAATAGCATAATAGCTACCAGTTCGTGCTTAGGATTCATCGCGTGAGACCTAGAATTATTGAATTGAATTTGGACTTGATTTTGAATTTTAAAGAAAAAAATAATTGGGCTTGATTAAAAAAGAACTTGACTTGAAGTGAACTTAACTTGATTTAAAATTTGAAGAGAAAAATCAAACGTGATCTAGATTGAAAAGAATTTGGTTTAGAAATGAATTTGATTTTATTTGAAATTGATTTTGGATTTGGTTTAATTGGATTGAATTTTGAAATTAATTTTTAAGGAAAGAAATTAAATTTGATTTAATTGGTACTTTGATAAAATTTGGGAAAAAGAAATAAATTTGGTTTAAAATAAAATTAACTTGATTTTGAGATTGGAGGAAAGGAAATAAATTTGGTTTGAATTGAAAATTAATTAAATCGTGAACTTGGTTTAATATTTTGGGAATTCTGGTTGAAGCTTAGGATGGCCCATCTTGAAGATCCAATCCATATGCTCCAATGAAGGCCCACTAATTCAATTAGGAAGGCCTAATTCAAGGTTGCCAATTATGCCTGATTTAGGCGTGCGGTATGATGGCCTAATGGCTGCGAAACCCTGGAGCAGTGCTTGCAAGACCTAATTTCATGTGTGTGCAACACTTGGTCCATTCTCAGAACGTGCGACACTTGGTCCATTCTCAGAATGTGGCCCACCACACACTAATAGAAAGACAATCGACTGACTTTGACATGGTTGTTGCATGATATGGCTGTTGCATGGCCCAATTCAGAAATCTAGTTTTGGCCCACAATGGTTTGATCGCCGCTGCTCCATACTCATGAGCGAATACATTTGAGGATTTCAAAAGCAAGAAAGCCGCGTTCGGGTATTGAACCGAGGACCTGGGAATCATAGGGAGCGAGCTAATCCATTGAGCCAAGCCTTCAACTTAGTCTGAATTGGCACCAGGGTAATTAAGATGATGCCCAACAGCCACGTGACATGCATGAATCCTTATCCTCCAACGTTTTCATGTAATTATCAACCACTAACCTCTAAGCCTAACACAGCCCGCTATAGATCATAATAGTCCTTTTTTCTTGGTGATAATTGAACGTAATTTGCTACTAAAACAGACACCAACATGTTCCTGCGCTCCCATGTATACTAAATTCATCTCCTTAGGCTCCCTGAATATTTTGCAAAATCCATGACACAGCAAGCTAACAAAATTCCACATATGGTTGTAAATTGAATGGCTTCTCTTCTTCATCCACACATAACACCTAGAGAGAGGATTATGAAGTTCATCTAAATAGGACCATTGTACTATCGTAATCAACGTTTCCCTGCTAATATCAACTTTTATAACTTGTGAACGACTTTATTGCCTCACTGCCCGCCTGCAACATAATTTTTCGTACTGGAATATTGGTACACTGCCACTTCTATACACTAGTCTTCTCATCAAAGTTCCTGGTGCTGAGATTCGATACGGGGAAGGTGACAATGGTATGTATGTGTAAACTGATACAACGATCGTTGTCTTTCTCTTTCTCTCTTTGGGAGGCTAATCAGTGATATACACAACCCCAACGAAGGTTGTATCGGCAGCCTAGTTTTTATGGGGAACAATCAAAGCCACTGCATGACCAAATACTTCGTCACGTCAACTCTTCTATGTACAGAAATTGGAACAGGTTTCAACGAGCTTCTTAAGAACTCCCAGATCTAGTGGAACAAGTACCACTTAACATACCCTCCCTGGCCGATGGATGCATATTGAAGGAGGACGAGAACGAACTTACAAACCGCAGATCGCAGCTCAAGACAATGTTACGTTTCTATTCTTATAACATCAACCTTGCTTAGACTCGATTGCACATCATCAAATGGATTCAACCAAATCAAAATAATAATAAAGAATGGACAAACAACAATTAACACATCAAGATGACCAAGAATTCTCATCATTCCAAAGGGTGATTCCTTCTAGTCTCGAATAGTGAATAGCTAACATGAAGAAAAGCTAACCTGGAATTGAAACCAATGAAGAGTTGTACACCAGCTGACCTTGCTTGGAGTTGAATCCTTCCCATAGTCCTTGCTTCTTGGTCTCTTTTTAAGTGATTTCAATGAGATCCTTCTTAATTCCCTTCTCTGAATTCCCAATATTCACCCCTCCAAAAAGCTCTAGCAAACTAGCTAGGGAATCCTCTCTAGAAAAACCCTTATACACGCACCTTTTTTTTTTTTAGAAAATCCTGTGCCCCTTCTATTATTCTGATCCCCTTTCTTTATTTTTCTGTTTTTTTTTGTTTTTTTTTTCGTTTATTCCTTTTTTCTATTTTTTTTGGTTAGTTAGTTTTTAGTTATTTAATTTTTGTTTTGTTTTTATTATCTTTTCTTTATTTTTATTTTCTGTTTTTTTTGTTTTTTTGTTTTAATTTTCTTTTTTGTTTTTGTTTTTTTTACTTTTCCTTATTTATTATCTTTCATTTTCCTTTATTTTTGTTTTTTAGTTAGTTATTTAATTTCTTTTTTTTTTACTTTTTTTCAATTTTTATTTTTTGTTATTATTATTTATTTATTTATTTTGTTTCTTTCATTTATTTTTTAATTTTTCCCTTTTTCCCTTTTTATTTTTTTATTTATTTTGTTTTTATTTTTATTATCATTTTTCATTTTTCATTTATTTATTTTTCCGTCTTTTCCTTTTTTATTATTTTTGGTTTATTATATATTCTTTATTTCTTTTCTTTTTACTATTTTTCTGTTTCTTTGTTTTATTTACTATTTTCATTTTTTTATTATTTTTTCGTATTTCAACTTTATTTTTAAGTTTCCTATCATTTTTATTTTCGTCTTTATTTTTGTTTTTCTACTTTCTGTTTATTTTGTCTACTTTTCTGTTTTTCTGTTCTCTATTTATTAATCTTAATATTCATTTTTTATTTAAGTTATGGTTTATTCGTTAATTAATTTTAAAAATAGGACCTTGAATATAATTGAGTGTTTACACTAACTAGAGAAAAATAAACAAATTATAATATTCTTCACTAAGAAAAAAATTTCTTTAATAATTAAATGAAGTAATTAAAAAGGAGGAGCGGAATATGTAATATAAAACCACCAGAGATGAAAAAGTTTATGTTAGGTTTAAACATGCTACAGAAGAAATATTTTCAAAAGAATTACATAATGAAATAAAAATATTAAAATAATATATATTAGAGTTAAAACATCAAAATATCTCATTAGGACAATTGAAATTAGGAGAAAAAATTGTAAGAAAACAAGAAAATGAAGTAGAAAAAATTGCTAATACAGATTCAGAATCATTTATTAATCTTTTAAGTTTAATTACTATTGATAAATGATGGTGTAAAATTAATTTAATTGTAAGAGGAGAAAATTTTAACATGGTAGCTTTAATAAACTTTTTGGGACATATGTGAATTGTATAAAGAAGGACTAGCCCTAGCCACATATTATAAAAAAACTACTGAAAGATTTATTTGTGCAAATGGTTCAAAAATGTAAATAAATTATAAATTATCAAATATAAAAATTTATAAAAATAAAATATATTTTACTATTTATTTGTATTAATAAAAAATATATTTAATAAAATAATTTTAGGCATCCTTTTTATATCACTACTATGTCCATTGGAAATAATAAAAAAAAAAATAATTACAAATATAATATCTAAAAATCTCATATTTTGAATTTCTATAACTACTAAGAATAAAAGAATTAAACCTATTATAATGGACTTTTATAACAAAAGTAAATATAATAAATAAAAAAATAAATAAACCTATTAAATGGATAAATTCAATATAGAAGAATAGAAGAACAATTAAAAGTACCAAACATTCAAAGTAAAATAAAAAAAATTTAGAAGATAGAATGTAGGAAAAAAAAATTGTGGTACTAATCCCACAAAATTTCATTATAGAAAATTTTATGAATTCTCATTACCATATAAAGAAAGATTTGAAGAAAAAAATTATTAATTAAAGTCAAACCAATCCAAATGAATAAAAAATATGAAGAATATTTAAATATGAAATCAGACTATTATCAAATTTCAATATGAGAGATAGACAAATATAAGATAGCTTTTATAGTACCATTAGGACATTATGAGTGGAATGTAATGCGTTAACGGTTAGAAAATATCCCAAGAGACTTTCAAGAAATTATGAACAATATTTTTTTATCCTTACATGGACTTCACGATAGTGTATTTAGATGATGTATTGGTATTTTCAAAAAAATTAATCAACACATACAGCATTTGGAAAATTTTGTAGAAATAATAAAAGACAATGAGCTAAGAAAATGATCACATTTCAAACAAAAGTGATATTATTAATATATAAACTATATAGAGGTACACTTACACCAATTAAAAGGTCATTAGAGTTTAAAGAAAAATTTTCAAATAAAATAAAAAGATAAAAGATAATTACAAAAAATTTTAGGATGCTTAAACTATGTACTAGATTTCTTTCCCAATATCAAAACTATATGTGTTCCATTATACAAGCATCTTAGGAAGAATCCTCCTTCTTGGGATGACGAGATGACTCAAGTAGTTGTAAATGTTATGAGTGTTGTTAAAAATCTTCCATGCCTAAGAATCTAGATCCTTAAGCATCATTAATAGTGGAAATTGATGCCTCCGACCTAGGATATGATGGAATTCTTAAACAAGTTCTCCCACATTCTTCGAAAGATGAAGTTGTTAAACATTATTCAGGTATTTAGAATCCATCCCAAGAAAAATATTCAATAATCAAAAAATAAATTTTATCAATAATGTTGTAACCGTAATTACAACGAGACGACGAACTCGCTAAAAATTTTAAAAAAGATAATTTAATTGATAAGTGAAGCCGCCACCAAATTTTATTTTAAGGGAAAACATTTGGAAAAATCCTAACTTGAGGAAGAAATTCTAGGTTCGGGAGTCGATTACGAATAGGGAAGGTGTTAGGCACCCTACTCGCCCGTTCCGAAGAACGGTACCCTTAAACTGGGTGTGTGATTTTGATATTTTTGAAAATTGTTTGATCCCTTTAGTTTAGAATAAAAATAAATAGGTTGGTGAAAAATAATCTGATAGGACCTAATCCTACTCCTACGTATTCCCTGGTACAATGGGAAACTCAAGGCTACATAGTTCTAGTTTTTAGAAGACTTGATCTTCATGAGAAGGTTTATACATTATTGAGAAAGTATTTTGGATTTTTAAAGAATATTCTTAGCCCATATGTGCACAGGATCCAAGATAAACGAAGGTTACACTGAGATCCATATGATTTCTATATATCGAACAGTATGGTATGCTACCAATTCGTACCTAGAATTCATTGCGTAAGACCAAATATTACGGAAGCACTTTTGAAAATGTAGATTTTTAAATGTATTCTAGGATCCACATATGCACAAAGTCTAAGACAAACGAGGGTTGCACTTAGACTCATATGACTCTTTAAATATCGAACAATCATGTATGTTATCAGTTCGCATTTAGAGCTCATTGCGTGAGAGCCAAGGTTTCGAAGGAATTTTAGAAGTGCTTTGAAATCTTTGATTTTCAAATATTCTCTTGGATCCACATATGCACAGAGTCTAAGACAAACGAGGGCTGCACTTAGACTCATATGAATCTCTAAATGTCGAACAGTAGGATATGCTACCAGTTCGCACTTAGAGCTCATTGCATGAGAACCGAGGTTTTGGAGGAATTTTAGAAGTGTTTTGAAATCTTTGATTTTCAAACATTCTCTCGGATCTATATATGCACAGAGTCTAAGACAAACGAGGGCTGCACTTAGACTCATATGACTCTCTAAATGTCGAATATGCTACCAGTTCGCACTTATAACTCATTGCGTGAGAGCACGGGTTTTAGAGAAATTTTAGAAATGTTTTGAAATCTTTGATTTTTAAATATTCTCTCGGATCCACATATGCACAAAGTATAAAACAAACGAGGGTTGCACTTAGACTCATATGACTTTCTAAATGTCGAATAGCAGGGTATGCTACCAGTTCGCACTTAGAGCTCATTCTGTGAGGACTGAGGTTTTGGAAGAATTTTAGAAGTTGCACTTAATAGATCATGTTTGAGCAAAAAATAGATTATACTAAATTTTTCGAAAACATTTTTTTGGTAGATCTGAAAAATTAATACCAATCAATACATATACAAGGATCAAAACATGAAAAATAATACCTAAACAAGGTTAAAAGAACAAGATCTACACAAGAACTTTAATAACACAAGAGATTTTGGCCCTAAAATTTGAATTCAAATCTCATAATTTTTTGAAAATATTTTTTTGGTAAATTTAAAAAATTAAAACAAATCAATTGAAAGATATGGGTTATAGGGATAAAAAAACAAGTTTGACAAAAATCAGACCAGAAATGAGCAAGTTATACACAAATCAAGCAAGTAAGGTTCATTTGCGCACCAAGACAAACATGCTTCAGTAATTAGATGATAGAAATTTCATTTCATATCCAAATTAGACAAATAATATCATTCCAGAAACTAGAGAGAAAGGCAAAGAGAAGGTAACAAAAATCACCAAAATTGGAGATCATTTGACCGATCAAAGATGAAAATGAAAAACAGAGATGAAGATGAACCTCAAGAACACAAGAGATTTTGGCACAAAAATTTTAACTCAAATCTCAGCATTTTTCGAAAATATTTTTTGGTAGATCTAAAAAACTAAAACCAACCAATTGAAATATTTGGATCATAGGAATAAAAAAAGACAAGTTTTACAAAAATCAAACAAAAAATGAGCAAGTTATGTACAAATTGAACAAGCTAGGTTCATTTGGAACAGGACAAACATGCTTCGATAATCACGCGATAAAAATTTCATTTCAGATCCAAATTAGACAAATATTATCATTCTAGAAACTAGAGATAAATACAAAGAGAATACAAAAAAATAACCAAAATCAGATATCATTTGACTGATAAAAAATAAAAACGAAAAATAGAGATGAAGATGAACCTCAAGAACGCAAGAGATTTTGGTGCCAAAATTTTAACTCAAATCTCAGAATTTTTTCGGAGATAGTTTTTGGTAGATTTAAAAAATTAAAACTAACCAATTGAAAATGGATCATAAGAATCAAACAAAACAAGTTTGACCAAAATTAAACCAAAAATGAGCAAGTTATGCACAAATCAAATAAGATAGGTTCATTTGCGCACTAGGATGAACATACTTTGGTAATCAAGAAATATAAATTTCATTTTAGATAGAAATTAGACAAATAATATAATTCCAGAAACTAGAGAGAAAGAAGAAAAGAACGCAACAAAAATCACTGAAATCGGAGATCATTTGATTGATCAAAAATGAAAACGAAAAATAGAGATGAAGATGAACTCGGAAATCCGAGAATAAGCAAGAAAATTAAGCGGAATAAAAGTTGGATCTAACCTCCATTGACGTGCTCCGAATGTCACTTGATAGCACCTTGAAAGGTGATGAAGAACTGGTTCAATGGAGACCAAGGGTTGGATTGGATACAGAAGTAGAGAGTATCTTTGGTGGATTCTCTCATTTTTCCTTTTTCTATTCTTCTGCCTTTTCTTATTCTTTTTTTTTCTCTTATTTTTTCTGTTTTTATTTATTTCTTTCTTTTGTTTTATTTTTCCATTACTTTTATTTTGATTTTTTGAACTATTTTAGCCTAAATCACCTTTTGGCTAAAAACAAAATAATTTATTTTGGGTTTTGAATTCTCGAACATAATTCAGTGTTCACAAATAATTTTATGTATTACCAAATTTCAAGAGGATTTATTCAATAAAAGATTTTTAGTAAGAACTAATTTTAAAACGGTGCCTAATGTCTTACAAAATGATGTAAAGAATCTAGTTTCTAAACATATTTTCGTAAGATAGAAAACTATTTTATCATGTATTGATTTTGAAATTGTACATATAAAAGAAGAAAATAATGCTTTACCTGACTTTCATATAAAAGTAGTATTATCTATGAAATCAACAATATCGAAGCCTTTAACAATGTCTCATGTGGTTAAAAGTGGATCAACAATAATTAAGAGAAATTTATGAAAATCATTAGTACCAACTCAAAATAAATTCTCAACCCTACAGCTGTTAAAACCCTCAAATCGATTTACCAATGTGTCAGAATCGAGGTCACGTTGAGACAACGAATAAAATAAGTAAATTAATAAGTTTTTGTATAAAGAAGGAAATGTTTAATGATTTAAAAAATATTATGGAGTCACCACCAATTTTGTTTAATTTGAAAAAATTAAAAAAAAAATTTAAAAATAATTTTTAAAACTAGTCTGTGAATCAAAATTGAGTTCAAGAGTTATGTATGGATAGGAAAAGTATTAACACCATATGCTAAATTAATTACACAAATTTATCTTAACTTCAAAAATATTTATTTAATCCTTTAAATATATACATAAATAATATTAAAAACTAAAAAAAATATTTAAGAGAAAATAATTAAATAAATAAATATTTACAAGCCAATAAAAGATTAAAAAAAGATAAGTACCTTATGTAAACTTAAAATGAGACAAGAAAAATAAAAAAAAAATATTTATAAATGAATGAAAAAATTGATAAATAGAAAAAAGATATTTACAAAAAGTTTGGCTTGTGCAAATAATAAATGTCTATGTATCCTCAAGTGCAATAGAATTCAAAGTCAATATTGTTCTAACCAATTAATTTATTAAAAATATCTTCAAGAAAATTTTTTTATAACTATATTTCAGAGAAAAATGATCATTTTAAATTGAAACCGTTTGAAAAAAAAATTATTTAAGATATTTAAAAACAAAAAAAAATTTCATCGATAATTTTGACGATTTTATTTGGAAAGAAAATTTTGGAAGGAGACTTGACACAATTTTCAATATTTGAAAATTTTTTACAAAGGTTTAATTTTTCGTTAAAAAAAATTTTAATTTTGATGATTTTGTTTGAAAAGAAAATTTGTGAAGAAGACTTGATAGAATTTGCAATATTTGAAAATTTTTTATACAGGTTTAATTTTTTTGTTAAAAAAAATTTCTACATCCACCTATACACGCGGTTTTACATAAATGAAGGTTATCTCGCAATCCTTACGATTGCTAAAATATATACAGGTTTAATTTTTTTGTTAAAAAAAATTTCTACATCCACCTATACACGCGGTTTTACATAAATGAAGGTTATCTCGCAATCCTTACGATTGCTAAAATATATAAAGGTACAGTACACTATATATATAAATTTAAGGTTCGCTATGGAAGATCTAGAATTAGAATTTATTTATCAAATAATAATAAGTTTAATTAAAAAAATCCTAAATTTATATATGTATATGCTTTAAGAAAAACGAAAGTTACACCGTAAACCCTCATGATTTCAAAAATATGTAAAAGTAGAGTATACTATATATACAAATTTAAGGTTCATTGCATGAGATCTAAATTAAAATTTATTTATAAAAGAATAAAAGGTTTAATTTTTATTTTTAAAAATATTCTAAATCCACATATATACGAAGTTTAAGACAAACGAAAGTTGTAGTATAAATTTTTATGAATCCAAAAATATGTGAAGGAAAAGTACACTGCATATAAAAATTTAAGGTTAATTGTATAAGATTTAGAATTAAAATATTTGTTTAAAATATATAATTTAAAATAAATAAATATTTCATGAATAAATAATTTATACTTTGAATGAAGAGAAATAAAAAGATCAAAAATAATATATATACATGAGGAGGATGAAAAGAATAAAATATTTGCTTAGACATACTATTTACTATCATAATTTTTTAACTCAAAATAATAATAATAATAATAATAATAATAATAATAATAATAATAATAAAATCATTTTAAATTTATTCTACAAAACAAAAATTCATATTAAGAAAAAAATTTGGTTTTACCATTTTTAAAATTAAAGTTTAATAATAAGATATATTTTTTATAATAACATATTTTATGTTTATTCTACAAAATATATTAAGAGAAATATGTTGTTATCCAATTTTTGTGTTGAGCAAACTCATTTTTGTTCACTAATCTAAACTAGGCTTACTTTTATTTATTTTTTTCTTGATCCTTTTGGTTCAAGGTATGAAAAATATTAAAAAGAATGAGAAATTACTTCTCTAAGATTCAAACTTAGGATCCTTGAGGTTCCTTAAGCAAATAACCACCAAGTTAGGCTTACACTTATGATTAAATACTCATAAATATTAATCAATAGGAATTTAGGAATTAAAGACTCATTTAAGTATTAAAAAAAAGAGCACACCAAGATTTAACTTAAAGCTAAGTATACGTTACTTTAATTTTAAAATAAATATTTTATATTTTATTTTAATTTTTATGTATATTTAAATTTGTATATATATGTGTGTGATACGTATGTACGTATTATGTTCATGTGTTATATTTTTTATATATATTATTATATTTATATAAAGTTAGTGTTTAATATAAATGTTCTAAAATTATATAGTTAAACTTGTAATAGGTCAGGTAGAGACGTAGACCTCACAATTTTTAAATAGGTTAAACTTAAACATTTAAAGCATACAACTTACCTTGTTGTGGACTAACCACTCAAGAAAAAGAGAAAACCACCGTCTGAAAACTAATTTCAAAAGTAATTAAAAGCAATATCAAGAAAAACACAATATGACGAGAAGGTAGGATCAAGCAAATTATTTTAAACAGAGAATAAAGTCCCATAATAGCTCTTATTAGTGAGATATCAAAAACATCTCACTGTTATTAAAAAATAACAGTTTATGAGTAATACATTAAAAGTATCTCATAAATTGTGAAAAATTTGTGAAGAATAGGAAAGCATCTTAGCAGAAGCATAAAAATATCTTAACAGAAGCATTTGAAAAATATCTAAATTATGAAGAATCTTAGCATAAACATGATAGGAGAGAGGAACATACATATTTAAAAGCAATTATAAGAAGAATTAAAAAAACAAAGACATCAAAAAATTGTATGAAACTACTAAGAGTTTGTAATTTTTTTAAGAACTTGTAATTTCTATTTTTTCCTTAAAATGTTTTATTCTTAATCTATAACATTTTGTTAGTAATTTGTATTATTTTAAGTTTGTATCAAATTTTTATAAAGTTATATCAAATTTCTACCAGAGTTCTAACTCTATCAAATTTTTTCACAATATTTATAAATAATTAAACTTAATTTTTTAATAATATTTTTTTTTATTTTTTGTACTCTGTTTATTTTGTGTCTCAATTTCTCTTCATAAATAATATTTGTAACTATGGTATCAAAGCCTAGAGAAAAAATGATTGTAACTTAAGTTTTAAAATTATTTAGTTGTTAACTTAAAATAAGGTCTCTTACCATAAGATCAATTTAACTGACCAACCGTTTTACATGCTCTTTCAAAACTCATGTTATGCGTGGAGAATGTTAGCAAAATTATTAAAATTATAATAAAATATATATAAAATAAATTTTATTAAAATTTGTTTCATTACTTTTATAAGTAATAATTATAACCTTAACTTTTTATCTTATAAAATATATTTATTATTTTATAAAAATAAAATCCTAAATAATTAGTTAATAATTGGAGAATGTTGCTATATCATATCTAAAGTAAATCATGGCCGGATATGGGACAACTACTTTGCTCATAAGTTTTTATTGTTAAGATCATTTAAATTCTCATTAGTTTTTATTGTTAAGATCATTTAAATTCATGATAGGTTTAAGTTGAAAAATTCATAAGTTATTAGGGTTAGTTTAATTGTAAAAAGTTAAAATAATTTATTTAAATTTTATATTTCAAACCTTAACAACTTTTATTGTAAAAACAATTATACAATAATTATTAATTCTATATAAATTAAATATGACAGATAAAGTATTGACATAATAATTAAAAAAATTAATTTATTATATATATATATAATCAGGATTTATTGATATCAAATGTTAAAATTTAGCATTTACATTATCTTAATAATCTTATATAAAATGTAAAATTTATTAATTCAACCATTAAATTATATTATAATATCTTTATGATCTTGTATATCAAATTTTAAAAAATTTAAAAATGTTATCCAACTATTAATATTTATATATATATATTTAAATAATATATAAATTGTTAAAATAAATTATGAAATGAAATATTATCAATTTTTATTTTTTATAAAATTTTAATTGAACAAAATTACATATTATTGATTTTACAGTAAATAGAATTTTACATGTTATTGAATTTTTAATGAACATGTATCAATAGAGGAGTCAGTCTCATAAAATGTTACTTATTGAGATAAGTTATATGCAAAATCAAAAATCAATTAAGTTGAAAAGATAAAATAAAAATTGAAAAAATCTAATTTTTTTTATTACAGTTCAGTTTAAATTTTATTATTAAAATTTAACTAAACTGAATTATACATATAATATAATTATATTATTCATTTGTTATATTTTATATAAAATTAACTTTTTTAATCTATTCTTATATTTTTATTCCTTCTTTCTTCTTTATTTTCTTTTATTATTGAATCTATTATTTTTATAATTTTATTCTGTTAATTAATACATTGTCTCTCTATTATTTATCAACAAATTCATTTTTGATTATTAATCTTATCAAATTATTTTTTTATAATTTAAATAAAAAATTATAAATAAATAAATAAATATAAAATAACCGATTCAGGTTGAGTAAAAAAAATATGTGTTTAATTTTATTGTTACATTTATATCAAATCATATATTATTTTATATTTAATTTATATAAATCTTTTTATAAAATTAAATAAAATAAAAGATCCATTTAAAATAAAAATATAAGATACAATAATTTTTTTTCTATCTTAATTTATTTTGAATATTTATTTAATTGATAAAATATAATAAATTTATCTTATCAATATATCATATCTTTTTTATAGTGTAATTTTTTTTGGAAGATGAATTAGAAAAGATAAGATAAGATAACATGTTTATTTTTTCTTTGTATAAGATATAATAGGATAAAATATATTTTATCCTATTTTATTTTGTATTAAGATTATTGGATCATAATGCTAAAATATTATTTTCCTTAATCAAACCAAATAAATCATAAAATTTTAATTAAAAGAAAGGTAATTTTTTATAGCATTTTCCTATTAATATTACATATAAAATCTTGTTTTTAGTTGAAAAAATTACATCATATTGATAGATAATTTATACATATACACATATACTTCACACATGATGATGTTTATAAAATTTTTTATATTGACATATAACTCATATAACATTATATATATATATATATATATAACCATAATATTTTATCTAGTTATAAAAGTATTTAAAGATTGTTTTTTAAAATAGCACAATAAAACTATATATTTATAAATTAATTTAAAGTTGATAAAACATAACTAAAAACAAACTTTATCTCAATAATAAAGATATACAAGAAAATAATAATAAAATTTGTTTAAAAAGATCTTTTTTTTTTAAGAAATTTGATAACTATGCAATCATTATCGTTGTCTATTTCTATATTCATCAAAAGATGGATGGTTCATTTTATAAATGATATATATATATATATATATATATATATATATATATATATATATATATATATATATATATATATAACAACTCAAATAGAAGGTGTGATCCATAAATTTTATTTGATAATGTAAGATAAGGAATTAAAATTTAACATAATTATACAAAATCTTAAATAAAAATTTATGTAGATAATTTATATCATCTACAACTCATCTTATCCAATAAAATTCATATACAACTAATAAATAATAATATAAGACCATGTAATGTATGTGTAGGTTTAATCATAAGTTTGGTATACATTCTTTCTTTAAGTGACGATTTTTTATTGTCTCAAAACCTAATACGTCTTGTACCATATTATGCTTTGTTAATCTTGATTGTTATGCAGTAAACCCAATTTTTATCTTTTTATCAAAATCTCTCAATCTGGTACATCAAGTGCATGTGATAAACATGATAAACATGGTTACATCAAGTTCCAAGACGATCACATCAAATATCATTAATATTATCATAACCAACATGTCAAGTGTAACAAAAATTGTCACACCAAGTATCATTAAAGATCATCAAAACCAACACATCAAATGTGGCAAATGTGATCACATTGATTGCCACAAGTTATCACATCACATCAAGTATCGTTGTTACAACCAATATATCAATTGTGACAAAAATGATCACATCAAATGCTACAAATAATCATGTTAGGTGTCATTAACATTATTCTATATTAAGATGCATATGTGGTATAATGCTTAACAAAATTTTTACTCCTTGATTATTTCTTTTCAAACATTCTCATCTAGTTATCAAGATTATGTCTTTCATCATCAATTCATCCATATTTTTTAAGAATTAATTGTTTCAAATCATACAAATAAATTAAAGCACTTTGATTAGCATATTTAGTTTTTTTCGGATCATACAAATAAACTAAAGTACCTTGATTAACAAATTTTTTTTTTCTTCTTTTCATAATCATATCAAAATTTTTAGAAATGACATATAATTTAAATTTTTCTCAAATAACATAATAATACTCAAAATTATCTACTCTTACGTATTATTTCCTATCACTAAAAATCTTTTATTTTTAAATGAATTTTCTTAAAAAAATAATGAATATATATTTAAAACATATATAAACTTTTCTCCATACTAAGAACTGATTATTAAATTATTAGCGTAGTTCAAAACTTCAACACACATTTTAAACTATTTGTAAATGAAATCAAATTGATTATTAAGTTATCAGCGTAGTTCAAAACTTCAACACACATAGTAAACTATTTGTAAATCAAATCAAATTTTACGGAAATCAACTTTTAAAAGCTTAAAATTAAATTACTATTTTTTGAAAAAATTTAAACAATTAAAAGGATAAAAATTTAATTTTTTTATGTTATATCATTATAGAACAAATTTTTATAAATTAACATATAAAAATGGTATAAAATTAATATTAACATAAAATCACTTTAGCTTTTCTATATTATATCCATAAATATTAAAATTTAAATATAAACTTTTTTCATTCATAAAATAGATCTTTTAAATACAATATTTTTTTAAAAAATTCAAATAAATTTGAAAAAAAATAAGGAATAATTTTTTTAAACAATAAATTTTAAAAATAAAATATAAAATAATTCAATTTTTCATCCAACAATTCAATTAAATATTTATGTATATTTACTATACACAATTTTTTTTTATAATTAAAAAACCAGTATACGATGTTCTTTTTAAGAATTTTTTTAATATCTTTATATTTAAATTTCATAACTTTTAAAAGCTATTAAAATTATACAAATTTCTAATATCAACAAAGATTTATAACATAATTTCAATATACACATCATCAACCATATAAAATTTTACATCTAAAATAATTTCAAATGAATGAGAATCACTTAAATAAAATCTGGAATTTTAATACAACTCTAGTGTATTATTTCACATCAACTTAAATAATTTTTTATTTCAATTATATTATTTTATTTTAAAATCTAGTCAATTCAATTATCAAGTTAGCAATTATGCTAATATAATATATTTTATAAATATATAACTAATAATACAAATATAGTACCCAAAAAAGTTATATACTCATTTTATTATTTAAATTAAATAGATAAATCTTCTTTTCTTGCCTTAATGATTTTAAATTTTATAAAGATAAAGGTCAAATTTTAAACTTTTAAAAAATTTTATTCTTTTAACTTTTCAAAGTACAAATAAAATATAAAATAATTAATTCTAATAAAAATAAATTTTTAAGTTTACTAATTTTTAAACAAAATTCAAACTATTCGTTAATATAAACCAAAATAAATGAAGAAATAACATTGAAACAAAAATTCAAACATACTATTAAAAAGCTTTTTCAACATAAAGTTAAAGATATACTTGCATGTGAGAAAAGATAATGTCTCAATGTCAAGTAATAACAAGGATTAAAATTTTAAGCTCGAAATAAAAATGAAAATGATATCAATTTAAAAATCTAAAATTATAAAAATGGATGTAAGATTGCGATGGTTGAAATAATATATTTATACTTAAATTTTGATAGAAAAATGATGAAAAATTAAAAAAAATCAAAAGAAACAAAAAAAAACTACGATTTATATAAAATAAAAAAAATGAAGAAAATGAAATGGAAACAATGGTGGTGAGATAAGGTAATAATAATAATATATTTATGTATTTAGTTTATAATATTATGAAAAAAATAATAAAATAATAGAGATAGTAAGATTTAAAAAATTTCTAAAATTATGAAAAAGATATTTAATGTTTTAAGATCAACAAAAATATTTTAAATTATTTTAATAAAAATAAATTGAAAATAACATACTTTTTAATTATTTAAAATAATAACCAAAATAATATTCATAGATTTATTTTATTTCAAAATTACAAAGAAAAAATAGATACTTTACCCAAGATCTAATGATAGAAAAAAATTATTAATATACATACTAATAATAATAATAATAATAAATAATAAATTTAACATAAAAATGATACTAATAATAATATTTTAAATGTTAATATAATTCTGTATATAAAATTTGAAAAAATTATAAAGATAACAAATTAAATAATATTATATTATTTTTTATTTGAGACGAATCAATGATATAAATTATATTTAAATCATAAAATTATTATTCTATCAAAATTAGATATAATTTTATTAAACTTAAAATTTAATTTATTATTTATGATTTTTTAATAAAAATAAATTAAAAAATACTAAAAAAATCCTATTTTATCTTCATATTATACCAAATCAAAAAAAATGTTGGGAGATGAAATACCATTGATGAAAAAAAATGAGGATCAAAGATGTAAAAAAAAATTGCAAAATGACAAAAAAAGAAAAAAATAATAATAATATTATTATTATTAATATATTAGTAATTATTATTGATATTCTTAATAGTACTATTATTTTTATTTTTATCACTATTAATAATTATTATAAATTAATAATAATATTATATTATAATTATCTATATTATTATTATTATTATTATTATTATTATTATTAGAACAACAACAAAAATTAAATATACCATCCTGTTCTATCTCTTTTTAATTCAGCCTTCTGTAAGATAAAAATTATATTGCAAGAAATGATAAGACTTATCATATTCTACAACTAAATAAATATTAAATAGGATAAGATAGAAAAAATTATGTTATCTTATCCTTTTACTCTAACCTCCAAACAAGCCTTAAATCTTGATTGTTTATGGTTAAGTAAATTTTATTAGCAAATATCTTGAATGCTTTTCTATAATGTCTTGTTTAATAAGAATATTCTCCAAATATTTTTACATTCAAAGACAAAAATACATGTAATTTTAGGCCTATTTATAAGAAAAAAATATAAAATTGTGTTAAATAACACATCATTTTTTATTGATAAAACAATGAATTTAATTTTAGTATAATATTAATATAAATATTTTTAAATTATCATTTAATTAAAAATTGTTTCAAATACAACCTTAAAATAATTATTATAATGACCAATAATTTTCTTTTACTTCTACAGTTGAATAATAATCAATATATTTTAATTATTTAGGGTTTAAGCTACTAACAATGAAGGAGTGGTCTAAGCTACTAAAAATATCAAAGTATAAAACGAAGATAATGATAGCACTACTTAAATCTGCACAATTTTCATCAACTAGAATTATTTCATCAATCGATTGTTTCTTTATTACCAATCCCTACAAGCCTAAGAATACATGGCCATTGGACATAACCAGCGATCTGTGTTAAATGATCTATGAGGCTACCTATCAGTCTCCTAAAAATAATCCTAGTCCAAATATCATGATAAGAGAATATTATGACAGCGGAAATATAAGAAAACCACAAATGTCAACAAGAACGAATCGTTTTTCTCAAGGAAATCTGTTTCGGCCCCCATCATCAATGTCCCAAAACTCCATGATAGCAGGAAGTATCAAATATCCTTCAACCGATTTTGAACTTTACATATCAAAAAGCAAGTATACCACGACCCAGCCAGACGAATAATCCCAAAAATTTACCAGACATCTCTAAGGTAACGTCCATCCATCTGGAGTTTTTTCACTGCAGCCTCTGCCTTTGAGGAGTCCACATTTTCCTGAAATTAAATCCAGAAACATGGTTGAAGACATACTTCTGATTATTAGTGTATCAACTGTGTATGACTTTGCAACCAAAAATAAAATGGACTGTAGAGTCAGAAGAAAGTACAGTATTATAAAGTTAATGCTTTGCAAAAAAATTTAAAAGTCGTACATAATCGAAAGAAGTCAATTGACTATACTATAAATATGAGATAAAGTAGGCATAGAGCATAAGCAAGTTCAATGTAATCGACAGAATTATGAGAACAGAGTGGGTAAGTTCGTAGGTGACCTAGATGACCCCCCTGATCAACTCAGCTTATGAAAGCTATAGTCAAGGCTAAACCAGAATGAAGTGGGGAGCTAGGGACAAATGTTCCCCCAGGCATGCATGTGCATCATGACACTTATCAATAAGGATAAAATGAAGTTACGAAAGACAATAATGTTTTCCAGATAATTTTAATTTTTTAAAGCCTTTTTGGTCTATAAGACACTGCAAAGAACGATTGACACGTCGGGGGGTCATAATTTATTTTCAAAACAAAATGCCTATTTCAACAACATAATGTGTTTTTAAAAAAACAAGTTATTTGCATTACTCCCCAATTTTGATCTCTGCCACCAGACGGGAAGGAATTCTTACTGTAAACTCAAATATAAATATTACATTCTTGAGCATATCCTTTTGAATCACAGGCACAAAAGCACACATGTCCACCCACACCCACATGTCCAAAGAGAGCCTTGTCTTCTGAAAGGAAACCTAATTGCTTAAATACTATAGTGGCAAGCACAGATGCAACAAATAATTTAGTTCCAAGATTTTCATCAAAAGAGAAAGCTACATCTGTACTTCTTATCTGAAAACAAAACCTACACATGTCCTACTTTTTATCATAAATATTTACATTCTTGACTATATCCTTTTGAATCACCGGCACAAAAGCACACGTCCACACACACAAACCCAGATGTCCAAAGAGAGCCTTGTCTCCTGAAAAGAAGCCTAATTGCCTAAATACAATAGTGGCAAGCACAGATGCAACTAAATAATTTAGTTCCAAGATTTTCATCAAACGGACAGCTACATCTGTACTTGTTACCGGAAACAAAGCCTAAAAGAACCACAATTCCACATGTTACTTTCTGCTTAGCAATATTATCATTAAGTGGAAATAAGTCCTA
The DNA here is from genome assembly GCA_037954105.1 of Canavalia gladiata. Taxonomy (NCBI): domain Eukaryota; kingdom Viridiplantae; phylum Streptophyta; class Magnoliopsida; order Fabales; family Fabaceae; genus Canavalia; species Canavalia gladiata. The sequence goes on along the minus strand of CM075664.1, from coordinate 36,807,650 downwards.
CCATGAATTACTATGCTCAATATCTTTTTTAAATAGTTGAATTTCATCAATTCAACCATTAAATTAACAGATTTTATTGTATAGATTATATTTACAAAATTTCATAAAATTTAAAAGAGATTTAATATTTTATTAAATAAATTCAAATTAACGTATATCAAAAAAGATATATTATCCTTTAAAGTAAAATAATATAATGAAATATCAAATCTCTTTCAAATTGAAAACATGATCTATATAATATTGAAAGAGAAACAAAGAAAAGATAGAGAGAAAATGACTAAAAAGAGATTTTGTTATTATATTAGAAAACTGAGAGAATATAGTATTTATATGAGATAACAAGTAGTTATGCTATCTAACTAATAAGTGGCATTCTAACAAAATGACAGCTGGCATTCTAACAAAATGATAGTTGGCATAAAACTAAATTTATGTTATAGTGTATATACTCTAACATGCCCCCCATAAACTCGTGGGATGGAGCAAAGAAAATGGATTCAAAACTGAGTTTATCACGCAAGTTGCAAAAGCGAGGAGCAGAAATAGCCTTGGTCAGCATGTTAGCAACTTGATCTTGAGCAGGAATATGATAGACATGCAAAGTCTTACTGAGAACCTTTTCACAATGGTGCTAGCAAGACTGCGATACTCAGCCTCCGTGCTAGATCTAGCAACAAGAGTTTGTTTCTTGGACCACCAGGAAACAAGATTAGGTCCAAAGAATAGGCATGAGCCAGAGGTAGAGCACCTATCACCAGGATCATTTCCTCAGCCAGCATCACAATATGCTTGAAGGGAGAAGGATTGTGTAGGAAATGCAGGCTACAAGAGTAGGCCAAGTGAAATGGAGCCTTTAAGGTATCATAAAATGTGTTTGACCACCTTCCAATGCTGCTCTAGAGGTTGAGAAAGAAACTAGCAAATTTTGTTGACACAGTAACTAATCTCAGGTCTTGTAATGGTAACATACTATAAAGCTCCGACAATGGAGCAATAAAGGTGAGGATCTTCCATGTAGTCAAAACCATGCTTTGACAATTTACACCCTCCAACCATTGGAGTGCCTATACCTTTTGCATCAAGCATACCAACACGGTGAAGGAGGTAACGTATGTATTTTGCTTGAGAAAGAAGGAGAGTCATTAGAAAGATGTTTGACTTCAAGTCCTAGAAAGTAGTCAAGCGAACCAAGAAGTTTTAGAGCAAAAAGATAGAGTGCAGGTTGATGATAATTTGTTGGATGAGTTGAGAGGAGCTACCAATGATGGTAATATCATCAACATAAACAAAGATGTAGCAAGTGTGAGATGAGGGGGAAAGGATGAAGAGAGAGGGATCACATTTACTTGGTTGAAAGCCAAGAGATATTAAAGTGGTAGCAAAACATTGAAACCAAGCTCGAGGAGCCTGTTTGAGAGCATAGAGGGCTTTTTGTAGTTTACAAATTGAAGTCTTATATTGGGTTTCAAAGCTTGGGGGTAGGGTCAAGTATACTTCCTCTTCAAGAAAGCATTATTGACATCCAATTGCTGAATAGGCCATTTGTAAGTGAGAGCTAAAGTAAGAATGAGATGAATAGTTACAGGTTTGACTACTGGAGAAAAGGTTTCAATGTAGTCAAAACCATATTGCTGATGAAACCATTTTGCCACTAACCTGGCCTTGAATTTATTAACAGACCCATCAGGATATTCCTTGATACAAAAGACCCACTTACAACCAATAGCATCTTTGTGAGGAGGTAAAGGGACTAGAGACGGTAAAGGGACTAGAGACCAAGTGTTGTTGCGCAGAAGAGCATTATATTCATCTTGCATGGCAGCAAACCAACTAGAATCAGCAAGAGTTTGCTTAACAGAGGTAGGTTCTATATGAATGAATCAGATAGGGGGCATAACGCAAGGTTGAAGAACACCTAACTTGAATCTGGTTTACATAGGATGAGGAGAAGTGGTGAGCTGTGAGGAAGAGGAGAGAACATATTTTGAACTAGACGAGGAGGGAGAAGGGGTGGGAGAGTGGTTAGATGGAGGAAGTATTAAGACGGGGGTAATGGAGGAGGAAAATGGTGAAGGTGTAGAAGTTGGGGAAGGAGGTGAAAGTGCAATAGGAGATAAATTTGGCAAAATAGGAGAGGCAGGGGAGAAAGGAGATTGAATGAGATTTAGACATGGCAACGGGACGGGTCGGGGGCGGGTTTCACATTCCCCGTCCCCGTCCCCGTCCCCGACACCCTGTCCTCGACACCCCGTGCCCATCCCCATCCCCGCCCCCGTCCCCGCCGGGTTTAAAATATTAAACCCGATCCCCGTCCCCGCTCGGGTTCAGGGAAACCCGCCCCGTACCCGTCCCCGGTATTTTTCTTATTTTAATTTTAATTTTTTCATAATTTATTAAATTATTATATATTTTTTAAAATTTATATAATTTATTATTTTTATAACCTTATTAATTTTATATAATATTTTAAAATAATAAGAATATTTTAATAATTTTAAAGGCGGGGCGAGTTCAGGGACGGGGACGGGTATAAATATCTTCATACCCACCCCCGTCCCCGCTTTCAAAATTCGGGTTTTACCCTTCCCCGACCCCGGTTAACTCGGGTTTTCCCCGTCAAACTCGAGGCGGGGACGGAGCGGGCGGGTCGGGGACGGGTTAAATTGCCATCCCTAATGTGATTAGACAAAGTGGATGGTGAAGGTGATGGAGAGGTGGAAGAGAAAAGGATGAGTAAGGAAGTTGGGTTTTGTTAAAAAAGGCATCCTTGGAAATAAAGAGTTTACATCAGAAGAAAGACATTTATATTCTTTGTGTGAAGATGAGTAGCCCAAAAAAAGACATTCTTGAGTGTTGAGTTTGAAACACCAATTTGTGTTGATTATATAGCCTTAACAGAGGGTAACAAGCACAGCCAAAGGTGTGAAAGAACTTGTAATCTGGTGGTTTCTAATAGAGCTTATAAATGGAACATCAAAGTTCAGAGCTGCCATGGGAAGTCGATAATAAGATAGACTACAGCAATAAAAGCTTGATCCCAGAACTTTAAGGGCGGTGATGCATGTGAAAGAATGGTTAGTTCCATATCAACTATTGGATGATGCTTTCGTTCTACTAACCCATTTTTATGATGGGTATGAGGAAAGATTACCCATGTAGGATACAAAGGTCTTGAAGGTGCTTGGTAAATGGGCGACACTCACCACCGCAATCTATTTGTATAGATTTAATTTGGGAATTAAATTGTAGTTTAACCATAGTATGAAACTGTTGAAAAACAACAAGGGATTCTGATTTTAGCTTCAAAGGATATATCCAAGTGAAGCGTGAATGAGCATTCACAAAGGTTATATAATATGTATAACCAGAAATAGATGTAATAGGGGCTAGTCCCCAAAAATCATTGAAAACAAGTTCAAAAGGTGCAAAGTAAACTGTGGTAGGAGTAAAAGGCAAACGATGTGCTTTCCCCATGCAACACAGAAATCAAGGCCATTTTTATTATGAAATGGAATATTACATTGTTGAAGTACAAGTTTGGGCACATCAGTGCATGGGTGTCCTAAATGATGGTGTCAAGTGTTGATGTTCACATATGAATCAACATTATTTACAACAACAATATGCATTAAAGGCAAGGTAATGGTAGAAGTAGGAGAATGCTTCCTAGGTAGTTGAACTTTATGAAACTGATACAATCCCTCTAAGCTAAGGGAGCCAATCAAGAGAACTTCATGACTACCCTATGATTTGACAAAGCAAGAGTGGGTGAAACTCAAAATATACTAAGTTATCTTGGCAAATTTACTTATGCTAACCAAATTTTTAGTGATAGAGGGTACAAGTAGATTTTGCAGATGCAGTGTAGTGTGTGGTTGTAGTGGAGAAATAAATGAGGAGCCTACTGAGACAACGGGAAAAACCTTGGTCGTTCCATGAGAATTTGATCTGTCCCAGAAAATGAAGAACTCTGCAGTAGATTATTAGGATCTATTGTGACATGATTAGTAGCACCTGAATCCAAATACCAAAGTTGAGAAGCAAAGCCTGGAGTAGCTAGATAGGCTTGAGCCTGTGGAGGAATAGGGGATGCACTAGATTGAACAGGTGCATTGTTGGGCTAGGATTGAGAGTGGACAAATTGTCAAGAAGGAGGTACAGCAAAGGGTGTGAGGGTGGTGGCCATTTGGAGAAATAGCTATAACCATGATGTATAGCTTGAGGCAGTGAGGATGGTCCAAGAAAAGATTGATCGAAACGATGGAAGTAACTGGAAGCTTCATGTCCAAGCTTAGAACATATTTGGCAAAATATGGAGCCTCGGTAGGAGTTATACCTTTCTCTACCATGGGAACGACCAAAACATCCATGACCACGAGATCATTAACCTCCCCTAAAGTTTGAGGCAGGTTGAAAAGATTGCATGGTATTGAATTCTCAAGAAGATCTTTGATGCTATATAGTCCCATGAGGGTTAAAGGTGGGATATGGTGACAAGGCATGTATAGAATTAGAGAACTGTTGCTACTTATTTGTGGTTTGAATCATTGGAGTAGTCAGAGCAACATTAACAGAAAGTGCATCTGCAAGAGTAGTTTGACGATGCTTCTCAAGGTGTGCTTTGTGAGCTAGAAGCAAGGCTTCAATGTCACTTACAGCGGAAGGTTCAAGTCTGCTATTGATTGACATAACAAACGCATCATTCCTCAGGCTAACCTTCAAGGATGATATCAACATGATCACAAGATGTTATCGGATCTCCAATTGAAAGTAAAGAATCTATAAGTGCTTTCATGCGAAGCAAATATTTAGAGATGGATCAAGTAGCTTTCTTTGTGTTGCGAAGTTCCGCACAAAGTTGACGAGCCTTGGCTTTGACATGCAAATGGAAATAGTAGTGAATCTAATCTCAAACTTGCCACGAGTGAACACAGCCTACTACACGAGTGAGTACAGATTCAAAAGGTGATGAGAGAAGCCAAGAAAATAGCATTTGATCTTTCGAATCAAAGGTAAGATTCACTAACACGACCTACTTCACAATCAACATAAGAGTCAAAACGCATCGAAATTTCAGGATTGACAACAAAGCGATGAAGATGATGAGCTTTAATCAACGCTTCAACTTACTGCTTCCTAAGCAAGAAGTTGCAATCATCAAATCAAATAGAGATTGAGTGAGAGTAAATGACCAAAGAAGATGTTGAATCACCAAAGGGTGGTGGATCAGAGTGCGCATGCACCGCATGCAAGGGATTTGCTTGCACCATCAGGTCCTAGGAATAAATGAAGCTCTGATACCATATTGAGATAAACAAAGAAAAGATAGAGAAAATGACTGAAAAGAAATTTTATAATTATATCAGAAAACTGAGAGTACAATATTTATATGAGATAACAAGTGGTTATGCATGAGATAACAAGTGATTATGCTAACTAATTGACACGTGGCATCCTAACAAAATGACAAGTGACGTTCTAATAAAATGACAACTGATAGAAAACTAAATTTATGTTATAGTGTATACACTCTAACATACAATAAAATATGTTAATTTAACAATTAGACTGATAAGATTCAACTATTTAAAAGATATCTTTGGCAAAGTAACTCATGGTAGACTTACTAATGGCTAGACTAATAAAATTCAACCGTTTAAACAATTATGAGCAAAATAACTTTATACTAAAGTTACTCTTGAAATAACTTAATTTCTTCTCTTTATATATATAAGAGATGTACCAAATGAGAGTCAATTTATGTAAGTGCAAGAGGAATAAAAATACCATAAATGTTCAAGATTAAATACACAAGTCATGTGAGTTTTTTAAAAAAATCACATGACTTTTTGAAGTTATCATGTGATTTTGAAAAAACTTAATCTTAATCATCCATATATGATTGTACAGCTCAAATTTTCTACTCTCTCATATGAAAAAGGTTTTCTCACTAGATACATCCCCTATATATATATATATATATATATATATATATATATATATTGATCATACAATCACAAATAATTCGGATTAAAATATAAAAATTCATGTGACTTTTTTAAATGATCATGTGACTATTAAATAGCTTTTAATCTGAACAATTCAAATATGATTGTATGGTCAAGATTTGTTCTTACTCAAAAAAAAACTCTCACTAGATGCATTCCGATATAAAGGTGTTTCAATCATGTCAAAATTAATACTCTATATTAATGGTAAGGAATAAGGAAAAAACATTGATACTTCCACGCCTTAGGGTTGGGGCAAGGGAGAGATGAAGAAAGACAATCAGCACCTGCTGTTGGACAATGGTATGAAGAGTCCGATGAACATCTCTGGCCATACCCTTAGCATCACCGCAGACATAAAGATAACCACCCTGAGAAATCAAACTCCATAGATCTGCTGCCTGCACACAGAAAATTGATGCAATAAAAATTTTTGTCCATATTGCATTTGTTGCCAACTAGGCTGCTAATGACACTTACTCTATCCATCATCTTGTGTTGAACATACTCCTTTTGAGGTCCCTCTCTAGAGAATGCAACTATCAACTCTGACACAGCACCTTGTTCAACAAAATTCTTTAGCTCATCCTCATAAATAAAATCCTATAAACCAAAAATAATAAGGAAATCAGAGATCATTCTCATACTCCATTGGGATTGAAAGTCCACCAAGCAATTATTTTACCATTTGACGATTCCTACATCCAAAGAAGAGGAATGCAGGACCTAGTTGAATTCCATCCTCTTTGAGGGCCAATCTTTCCTGGGTAAATCAAAGATAAAGCAAGAATTAACAAGCAGCAGAGGCTTACCATAACAAGTTTATTCACAGGTATCATGCTATTTAGGAGGATGGGAATTTAGAAATTAAATCATTAATTTCGGTAAACTAGGTTTTTCCGATAAAGTGGGTCTTAAGGCTTCCAATTATCATAGAATCGGAGTAAGGTATTTTGTATATTTTAGGTTATTATTGTGGTTGATTTTACATACTTATCTACTTTATTCCAATGTTTCCCTCCTATACTTTCAATTAATCACTTTCTATTTTATACCTCCACCCTCACATTCCCCCCCCCCCAGTCAATATTGTGCAATACCTGGCAATCTGATTTCCACAAAATTTGAAAACTACAAATATCTGTGAAAGGTTCACATACCTGTAAAAATCCCCTGAAAGGAGCCAAGCCAGTACCAGGGCCAACCATAATAATTGGAATGGAATGATCAGCAGGTAACTTGAAATTTGATGTTCTAATAAAAATAGGAGCCCGACTACAGTCTTCGCTTTTCTCTAAGGGAACAGCATTCTGATCATTTATTCGAGAGAGATTTAAGTTAGATATAACAAAGATTGATTGGTAATTGCACCCTCTCAGGAGGGGGGGAAATTCACACAAAGATACAGAAAAAAGGCACCAAGATGTTGAAACAAGAATTTGATAGGATAGGCCTTATCCATCGAAAGTCCTACCTTCATCCAGGTTGAACACACTCCTCTGTGAATTCTTCCAGTAGGAGTCGGACCATACACCAAGGCACAAGTTACATGTACCCTTTGCGGGACATACCTAGACAATCAAAACTAAGCAAAATTATTTTGCAGTCACTTCGCATATAAAACTTTGTTCAGATATTTTGGATAGTACAAGATAATCACCTAGGTGAGGATGAAATAGAATAATAACGAGGTTGTAAGTGAGGGGCTACTGCAGCAAAAAAAACACCAAGGGGTGGTTTGGCTGATGGAAACTCGGCCATTACCTCAAGAAGACTTCTCTGACTTCCAACCACCCATTTGGAGTACTCATCCTGGAAACCAAATTTTTCAAATTATCATTTGCGGAGGGGAAAATAGGAAAGTCCTGACATTAAAACAGAAATTGGATAACTATTAGCATTTTACTTCACCTTCCCCTGAGGAGATGAGAGGAATGTTAATCTATCTGCTTCACTGGGTTCAGAAGTATGAGCAGCCAGAGCAACTAAAGCAGCCTGAAAGAGAAGTACAGCTAACTATTTCTTCCTTTATTTTTTTAAAAAAAACATCCCTAATGAAACACACTGTTATAACAAGTAAAGAAAAAGATGTAAACACTGTCCATGAAGATCGTATGAAAACCTTGCGTGGGGGGTTCAAGAGATCTGCATAATGAGCTAAAGCAATACGCAGTGTGCAAGGGCCGGGGAAAGGAGGTGGCAGAGAACCTCCTAGAGGAGTACCATCCTCATCATCAATGTGAAGGGAAAACAACAAATTTAAATCCTGACCCAACAACTTCCCAGCTTCTTCAACAGTTTCATCACAGTTTTCAGCAAAAACTCCCACATGGTCACCAGTTTCATATCTGGGAAAGATCATACAAAACCATCACCTGATTACTTAAATGTTAACAAAATAATACGAATCTCATATGCTTTCCACATCATGAAAGATAAAACTAAAGCCATCAACCCACAAATAACTGTCAATAACTTCACAATTTGGTTTGTGAACACGTTTTCTATTTTTACTTTTGTAAATAAAACTGAAAACAGAAACAATTTTTTTCACTGTTTCCTGTACAAAATATTAAAAACAGAAAATGAAATGAAAACAATGCGGCATTTTTATAAATAAAAATAAAAACAAAACATTTTTGCAAACCAAACACCACCTAAAATTGCAAAATAGTAGGTGCACCCTGTAAATAATCCAAGACAACAATAGGAAAAGGTAAAAATTATAATACTCATAACTGAAAGATGAATTATATTTGTTTAAACATTGCAGAACTACTTACCTGCAAAGTAATACTAGAATAACATTTTAAAACACTTATAGAAAGCTCCACACAAATTATATCCAACTACAACTAAATTGTCTACACAATAATCCTATGATATTTTAAAATAAATACATAAAATCTCAAAAAAAAATCCAAAAAAATTAATTAAAAATTATCAAAAATAAAACAAAACAGTAACAGTCCAATGCTGTTGTGCTCAGTTTCTTGGGGTCTAGCCCTGTTTTTGTTTGCTTGTTTACCAAAAAAAAAGATGTTCTTTGTCACTCAGGAAACATATAGTCCAACTTACATTATGCCAGTCCCTGATATGTCAAACTCCAAATGTATGCAAGAGCGGTCAGACTGAGGTTTGTGAAGTTCTCTTTGAACAGCAACATTAACCCTTCAAGACAAGATACAACAGCTTCATTGTAGCCTCTTTAGTAAATAATAACAACAGCCATAAATCAAAATGCACAACTTTAAGTACCTGCAAGGATGATGAATATCATACACCGCATTCCCATTTGGCATATTTAGGTGATTATCATTGCATGATGTGACAGAGGGGTCATGAATAACCACTCGATATTCAGGAATAGCAGCCTTATAAGGAGTAGAGACGGTATTTAAATCATCCTCATCACGGAGCAATTGATCCAACTCAGGCCATAGAGATTCCTTCCTGTAAAGGAAAAGCAAACTCATGCATTTGAAATGGGGGAAAAAAACAGTAGCCACAAACCACATTTCATACATTTTTTTTATATATATTCCCCAGTGAAGATTATGCATAACAGGACTATAATTACCAAGCAACAAAATCATCCTCAATAGATTGATCATCATCGCCTAGCCCCAATGGAACAAGACGCTTTGCACCTGTGCCAAACATAACCCTACATATAAGAAGATATCTATGCAAAGTTGAAAGCTACTTTAACACCATTCAAGTCTTATTATATAAACCTTGAAACTTAGATTCATGTTTTCACTTCCCATAAATATAACTTATATGCATTTAAATTTTAAACATTCTTCAGCAATACAAGTTCTTCCTACATTGTTAAAAACAAACTACAATTGTGTAATTAAAGTCCATCAGCAAAATACAAGTGGAGGCTGGCAAGTGTGCTTGATAAATCTGGAAATCAATATACATAACAAGATTTACCAACAAATATGCTACTATTTTCTACAAGTTTCAATATATATTTTCCTGTCCAAATAAAATTCCAGCCATTAGATTTCTAGGAGGGCATACTACCATAAGGTTTGGATCTAACAGATTAGAGCAGCAGTCCATGCCAAGCAAACAAAACAAAATTGTACAAGTAAATAAATGGTTTTGGGAAGGAGAAAAATGTAGCAAAAAACAAAAATTTTCATCAAAAATGAGAAGAATGAATAAACATATCAAGCTCTTCAGTTGTGCCCAGATAATAATAATACCAACAGCATCATGCAAAAAAAAGGAGCAGATATACCAATTATATATATATGAGGTCACAAGAAAACACAAGTGATGAGATGACAGACCTTGTTCACTAAGTTCTTCATCAACTATTTTACCTATCTGTTCAAAATGGATACAATCAGATGATGGACTGTTGTCAGAAAAACAAAATTAAAATCATCTATCTGAATTTTACCTTATTAAAATGTTCATATTGCCTGTTACCTAAGCCAAAAACACCATAAGTGAGCTGAGGAAGCCAGATACCTCTCTCATCTTTACCCTAAAATTATGTCCCCAAAACTTAAGAATCCTTGTAAGCAAAGCTATTTGAGAGACAGAGCAAGAGACATTAAATCCAGGATTTTCTTATAAGAGCAATGTAATACTACAAACCTCAGTAAACCATTTGTAGAATCTTGCAGCATTGTCAGTTGGCTCTCCATCTCCATATCTGCCATGTCAGGTCCAAATGCATCAAATACAGCAAAGATTTCCAAAGAAAAAAAACTCAACCATTTTTATGTGCATAAATCTTACGTTGCCAACATGAAAAATGCAAGTGTCTCTTTCTTCAGCTTCTCCTCGTATTGATCATCATCCATTGCATAGTCATCCTAGTTCAATATATATACATACTTAAGCTAAATTTTATCATTTGGACTTCCTAATTCCTATAGACTAATTCCACATGCCACTAGTTGGGAAGACTTTCCACAAGTCCCTCAAACAAAAACATTTTAAAAAGTAGTACATTTTCCCCACTAAAACCATAACGGAGGGACTGCCAAAATTTTCTCCCGGTCAAACTTACCAGGTCAACAACTTTGATAGCTGCTTTTTCATACCTTGCTTTGATCTCCTCTGCCAAAGCCTATAATAAAATTAAATTGAGCAAATAAAAGCAGTGGTTATATAACTCATACAGGACTGGCCGTAGGTATAAATACAAATTGCTTCAAGGAAAACAACATCACTCATTAAATCAGGGCAACCATTTCAAGCTATTAGAAAACAGGGACATTAGCTGCATCTTTACAGAAAGTATAATGCTAACAATTTTCTAGCCAAAACTAGCCAACTATGGACATGTCATTGCAGGGAGTCATTTTCATATTGACACCACCAATATTACTAGGTGTTTCCAAAGGGCTCTAATAAAAAAAGTGAAGATATGAGACAGAAACAAAAGGTTGCTAGACATAATAGACCAACCATATAGCAATTTGATTCAACACCAATGTTACTACCGCATCCCAGTGCTAACCACCTCAGACCACAAGTCAAAACTCATAAGTAAGAATTTACTCATGCATATATTATTCCTAATGCAACTTCAACTTCACAACCGCCATTAAAAAATGTCCTCCAGCTAACAATGGTACAGAAACAGCACAGCTACTATTATATAATATCCTTGTCCGTTACAAAAGCTGAAAAGGCATAAAATCCTTTGTTACTGTGAGCAAAAGCATATTCTCCACAAAAAGTTACGATGGTAACACTGGCCTAACCCAAACTAGATTGAGAATCATTGTCCAGTTTCTGATTTCCTTTAATTTGAGACTAAAAAGAGCCCCCAAAAATAAAATGAATAAACAATTCCCAAAGTAAACAAAAAAAATCCCATAGAACATTTCCAGGAATAACTACAGTTTTTAGAGAAGTAAAAAGGACAAAAAGATCCGGCATATTCAAGGTATCTAGAATCAATTCAACAACACGTTTTCAACAAAACTGAAAAGAAACGAGCTAAAATTACGCAAAAAGAGCGGCAAAAACAATAAACATACACAAACCTTGGCAAAACCCTCAGCAGTACCAGTTTGAGTTCCAAAGAAAATGATAACCTTGGTCTTCCCGGAACCAGCGTCGACCTCATCTTCTTCTTCTTCCTTCACCAACAACTTAGGCACTGCCAGTGGCTTCGCCTCCTTGCTCCGATCCGAAGACCTCTTCCAAACGAACACCAGAAGGCCAATCACCACGGCCACGGAGGTGGTGACGACCAGCAGCCACGAATCCGAAACCGAAACGCCAAGCACCGACTCAACGGCGCGCACCAGCTCGGAATTCGAAGCCATCGTATTCGTAACGGCGAAGAAATCGAAGTCAAATAGTTCGGAACTGAAAGTCAAAATCAGAATGTGAAGTTTTTATAATCAGTGAGTTCTCTGGTCTCTATGCTTTGTGTGCACTCCTCTTGCTCTCTCTCTCTCTCTCTCTATCGATATTAGTTTGTGTGTGAGAGAGAGCTCGAGGGAGCCCTAGGAGAAAGCGAAGGGTGGTGGTGGTGGTTGAGCGCGAGAGAGAGAGGGGGAGGGAGGTAATGGCGACGAGCAAAACTGGTGCGTTTTGTCTGGCGAGGACCCCACACGAGTTTGCAAATTTGGGACGATTACCATTTTTTTACGTATTTTAAATGAATAGAGCTCCTTTGGGAGGCAGAGGAGATGCGTGAGTCGTGACCACCTCCTTGTTTGGTTGCTTTGGAAGTGCTTTAAGACAAGCATTGTGACATGTGACTTTCTAAAAGTTGCTTCAATTTGTGACCAACACTTTACGTAAATACTAAAAATTATTATTATTATCTTCCTTTCAACATGATTAAGAGATCCTGCTCTGTATTCTACATATAATCTCTTTTGGTAAAGTATTTTTTATAAGATAATTCTTTTAATTTTTATAGAAAATAAATAATTTATCAAAATTAATAAAAATATTTAAAATAATCATATATTATAAATTTAATTTTTTTTAATGTGTCTAATAATACATACTAAATATAAAAAATAATTTTTTTATTATGTATCTTTAATTGCACAATAAAAAATTAATCTAAATTTTATTTTTAAAATATTCATATAGTAAAGGATCTCATAAATTATCTTTACATTGATCATTTCTAAAACAACATTTCATTATAGATATGATGCAATCATATTGTATTTTATGTTAATCTTATGTGAATGTCTTTTATTCGTAACTCTTCTCTATTCAATAACATATGTATAAACCCTACTTCAAAGTAGTTTAAATTTAAATTCAAAGTCTATGAGAAACTATATTAGGCTCTCAACCTCCAATCACTTCTTCATCTATTACAAAACAATTCACACATTTTCTGTTCTCAGATGTAGTTACATCTAAAACATCATTTCCATCCGCGAAGGTTACACAATCTTGTTACTTTTCTACATAACCATATTAATTATGTATATTTAATCATAATTTGTCCTGTCAAAGTTCATCAATTACTCAACATTAATTTACTCAAGTTTCATAGCAAACACTTAGTTTATGCTTCTATACCTTCTAGAATAACCTCTAAATTATTTTAAAAAGTTTTTGAGATCTATTTAAAAATATATTGAGAATACATCATTGAAGTAGCATCGCTTAATCTAAAGCAATATTGTTTAATTTGAAGAAGCCTCACTTGATTTAAAATAGTATTATTTAATCTTAAGCAAACTTGTTTGAGTTAAAGCAACCTTGTCTAATATAGAGCAACCTCATCTGATCTAAAATAACCCCATCTAATTTGAAGAAATCTCATATAAAAAATGATCGTTTAAAGTGAGATCATTTATAACACCATCTATAAAAAATTTGTTTATAACATTGTTTGTAGAAAAATAGTTTATACACTTGTCTATAAAAAACTCATCTATTAAAACTCACCCACTAACTTGTTTTATTTATAAGAAGGTTAAAAGAAAGAAAAAATTTTCTATTTTAATATCGATGAAATATAAAATTCAGAAAAAAAATAACTATTACATTTAATAAAAACATCCAACAAATAACATCTTAATTATTAAATTATAAAAAAAATTTCTACCTCCAACGAGTATTTACACTTAATGCACAAATATTTACACTCAAATACACATTATTTTTATTTTTATATTTTTTTATCACATTATATATTACATTTTATTTTTTTTATATTTATTTTTGTTTTTTTTTTACCACTCATTACATCACATTGGGATGTAAGAATATCATGACTTTTAAATTATAAATTTTCAGTTCTCTTTATCCAAGCCAATGCGATTTGATTTGGCTTTTGATGCTCCAGAAGGAAACTATACATGGACTCTTCGAGAAGGTATTGTGATTGACGGCACTTGCATGTTTTCTCAATTAACAGTTGTCCTTTTTTTTTAAGTTACCGATATTACAGACATTATTTAAGTAAATATATAGTATAATTTTAAAAGCTTGTATATTTTTAATGCTAAAAGATGCCAATATGTACAATTTAATCCCTCGCTCATAAAAAGATAAACAATATATGAACAAATGTAGACAAAGTAGAATATTTAGAAACCGAAATATATGAATTGATATTCTTGGAAACCAAATAGTCCTCTAAAAAATTAAAATATAAGTAAATAAAAAGTTCATAAATAAAATTGTGCACACGGTACTTTTAAAGAACTAAAACTATTGATAATTTAAATGACGCGAACGAAAATAATAATAAAATGACAAAGACAAATTTGAATATAAAATGAGTGATTAAAAACTTGGTTAAACCAACTTTTAATATTAAAATCCATAAAAATTACATTAGATGTATTTCTCAAAATAATTATTATAAAAAATTATATTTGATTATATATTAATTTATAATTAAATGATATTATATTTTGATAATTTATTTTAATGATTTTGATATTATATGCGTAGAAATCAAATCATGACCAATCTATTTTAAACTTTTATTATTTATTAAAGATTTAATAATGTTTCTAATTTATAAATTTATATTTATTTTTTGTTTTGTTTTTCTATTATTTAAATGATTTTGATTATTTATTTTACAGATATTACTGTTTTATTTTAAAACTTTATACTAAACGATGATTTTATTTAAGTAAATAAATAGTTTAATCCTGAAAGTTATATCTGTATATTTTTTAGTTCTAAAATATGTTGATGTTTATAATTTACTATTAATTTAATTATATATGAACAATATGTAAATAAAATTTGAATAAAGTTATCACATTAAAAAATTACACTGTGTAAATTGAACTTTTAAAAATCAAATGATTTTATTAAAAAGGACCAAAATGTAAATAAATTTAAAAACTAAACTATACATGTAGATATTTTTGGAGACCAAATAAATAAAATTAACAAAAAACAATCACTTTTATAAAATAAAAAGTTTAATCATAATAAAAAATAAATAAAAAATAAAAAATAAAAAAAAGATAAAGGACTAAACATTTAATTAAATATTTTATTAACATATCAAAATTGTAAATACTCTTAAATATGAAATTATTTTTATAGTTATCTTCACTTTTATGCAATTACTTATTTTTTATTTTGTAAAACTGATTCCATGAAATTTTATATTAATTAAAATTTCTCTTAAATTTTTTACTCAACTAAATTAAATTCTAGATTTCCTTAGTTACTTTTAAACATTTTTTAAATAACATTAAATATTTATAAATCTCATTTAAATATTTTAATTAAATTGAAAGTCTTTCCACAAAAAGGTATTGAAATACCTGTACTTTTTTATATTTTAATTAATTTTTATTGTTAATAAAATAATTTTACTTATTTTTTGTACATTTATATTGTTCACATTTTTAGTATATTACAAATGAGTAAATTTTTAAATTTGTCATAAAAATACATGGATTGGGCATTTTAATTTTTAATATTTTAAAAGATCTCTATTAATTCTTAATTTTTAACATTATTTATTTTAATTTTTCATGAAAAATAATAAAAATAAAATGAATATTTTCCAAAACCAATAATTAATAAAAATATTTTAAAATTTTGGAAACTAAAACTTATAAATCATATAATATTAAGGAATTATTTAAAATTTATCATGTCTTTTTATCAAACTCAAACCAGTAAGTAAGAAGATGCTTTTCATGATTTAATGACTCAACAGCGGCTGATTGATGATAATTTAATCTAACTTTTAATTTTATATGATATATTAAATAATAAATTTATAAAAATAAGTTAAAAAAATTTAAATTAATATAAAAGAATCATATTATATATTCCTGAAGATAAAAATTTATAATAAATAGTTAAAAAATAATACATATTACATTTTTTACATTAGTCTTTATTTATCTTAAAATGTTTTTAAAAAAGTTAAAAGTCAAGAATAAAATAAAATAAAACCATTTCAAAGTGGTTCACTGGCATCACTTGATACCCAATTTAATGGACACTCAACTGGTTTTTTGGGCTGGTCAGACCAATGACATGTTTTCAATATAATGGATCATGCTAATCAAGATATGGTAGCAATTGTTTTAAGTATCAAGATATTTATTAAAAAAATACATGAATTTTTTTTAGATGAATATAAATTTAATATTGTTTAAATGCTTTTTAATTAATGTTTATCAGACACCGATCACTTTCAATATATATAATATACGTGAATGTTTATATCTCTATAAAAAATATAATTAAAAACATTTACATATTATTTTTTAGTTTAAAAATAAAAAATAAAAAATTTAACTAAATTTTGTCCTTATGTTGAAAAGACATGGAAAGGAAGAAAACATGCGTTTCACCCATCATGATTAAAGTTCCAGCTTTTACATGTATTTATTCATACCTTTTGGTTTTGATTTCTTCATTATTGCTATCTTTGTCGGGAAAATCTCGGGACAGTCATGACAATCTTCATATGTAGTAAGGAAAGTCAAAGTGTATGTTTACAATTTCTAAGAGCATGGCTATTTCTACTCTTATATATTTATTCTCACTTTTAAATAAGTAATTCTTTTTAAATATTCTTGTTATAGATTGATTAAAAAGATATTTTAAATAAAAATAGTTAAATAAAAAAACATAATAGAATGATGATAATAGGCATTCCCTCGATTTTTTTATAAAAAAAGGTGGAGTTAAGCTGCTTAATGATGCACTGGTGATGCTCGATGGATCTTAACAAATGACATATCTTGTTTGAAATAATGAGAAACACACAGGTAAAAAAATTATAGACAAGAATGGCGTTTAATCGCATTTAGATTAGAGTATATAAAATTATTTTAAATAGCTATTTTTAGAAAATTAGTCTTAGTGAAAAATAAATTTGGTATAAAATAATTTGTATTTGAAATGTATATTTTAAAATTAATTTTGACTTAAAAAATGTTGTCTAAAAAATTATGATAAAAAATATTTTTAAATGAATAATTGCTAAAATTTATATGAATTTTTCATTTTAGTTTTAAAATATTAGTTAATTTAATTGATCTATTAGTTTTTGGTAATTAACAAATTAACATAGTTTTTGATCCATTCCTTTTATTTTAATTTATTTTTTTGGTGATTCCTTTTATAAAAATAAATACAAAATAATTTATCTAGTTTTTTCACTCATTTATGGTACGTTAAATTAATTTTTATGAATTAAATCAATTATTAGTATCAAATAGTTTACTTTCGTACGCAAAATAAATACTTAACCTTCGTAGAATATTAGGTATACATTAGTTATTATTTATATGTATTATATGAAAATTATTTATATTTATTTTTAGAAATAAAAAATTGTAATTTCTTAACAAAACTACAAAATGCTTTTTGTTTTATTTGTAAGATACACTCATACACATGTTCCTTTAAAACACGAAAACCCATGATGTTTAGTACTTGTTTAGTTTTTATCATTTCTTGCATAAAATTTTAAAAATAAAAATATGGTAATATTTAGGGGTGGGCAGGAAAAATAAACCCGCCCGAAATCGAAAAATCTGAAGTCTGTATTTGGGTAAGGGCGGGGCGGGTTGAACATGGGTAGGAACGGGTTTAAACATATGGGTAAGAGTGGATAAGTGTGGGCGGGTGCGGGTTGCAGTTTTATTAACCGACCTTAACCAAACCGACACGTCTAATATATATATATATATATATATATATATATATATATATATATATATATATATATATTTTTTTTTTTTCTTTTATTATTTTTCTATCCTATTTTGCAATTTGGGCTATGAATGATGACCCATTACTCAACCCAACCCAATCTAAATAACCTAATCCCTCATTTGAACCCTAGTCTTGCTTAACACATCTGGTCATTTACACCTTCTCCTTGCGCCGCTGTCCGTCTGTGTGTCATTTCCGTGATACCTCCTCCTTGCGTCGTTTGTGTGTCATCCTTCTCGACCTCTTCTCTATTACTATGATACTCCGATAGTGTTAGGGCTTATCACAATCTCGTGATATCTCTCTCCACGTATGTATGTATAATTTTATTTCACTGTGACGTTGCTGGAAACCGATGAGTTTTGCAGGGAATCTTATACTGGAAGTTGAATCCTGGTGTCTATGAGAACGATGAGGAGTTGACCAAGATTAGAGAAGCTAGGAGATACAATTACATGGTAATATCGTATTTATTCTTTTACTAATTTTAATTAATTTTATTTTATTTTTTGTAATTAGATTATTCTTTTAATTTTTTTGGGTGCATATTTTATGTGATTAGATGGTGCATGCATTGTTTGCCTTTTCTTTGACTAGCACATGACAGGAATAGAATTCTTAAGAGAATATGCAGATTTTCGTTTTGGTTGGGGTTAGCATGTTGATTTCTTATTTGGGAACACTTAAGTCGGAATTTATTAAAGAAATTATTTTTAAGTTTTCTAAAATTCTTAGCTTGAAATGCTATTTTTATGTTTTGGTATAAATATTTTAAAAGTATTATGAGAAAACTAACACTTCTAGTCATTTTTTATTTTTACTATATCTTTCACTAAAGTTTGTTTATAGGAAAAGGTGAAAACCTAAGATTTTCATAAAGAGAAAGTTTTAACTATATTCATTATAATATTATTATAAATCTTTTAAACATTGTGGTTGGCCGAAAATTGGTGCCTTTATCAATCTAGGATCTTATTATCTTGTTGGGATTTCATCAGCAATTGTGTTTGCTTTTGTGTTGAATATTGGAGTGAAGGTAAAAGAACTCTATCTTTTGTAGTGTAACAGCATTTTCCTCTTATCTTTCACAAAAACTGCAATCATTTGATTTGTTTTTACTTGCTAAAATACTTGTGTAGGGGCTCTGGCTGGGGATCATATGTGAACTTGCTGTTCAACTATTATCCCTATTGATCATCACCTTACGTACTGATTGGGAGGAAGAGGTGCAGTTTTGCCCTTTTGTTTTATCTTCCTTTCATTTTGTGATGCTGCTGTTGTGATGTGCATGTATCTCTTTCTTTGAAATTTTGTTTCTTATTCAGGCAAAGAAGGCTACAGAGAGAGTCTATGATTCAATAACCCCAAAGAACATAGTCTCGTAACTACTACATGCTCAAAACAAATATTTAGATGAAAGAACAGTAAGTTTTGTTACCACTTGTTCTTTCAGTAGAAACATGCCATAAAAGTCTAAGTACAGTTTCATTTGACCAGAAGAATTATCTGATCTTGATCATTAATTGGTGGACCAATATAGATGATGCAGCTGGCTTGTCTTTACTAGAAGTTACCATTCCCGAATTTGATGTGTTGGTAATTGGTGTATTATCTAATTTATCTTACATTGAATTAATGTTTACCAATTACCATAATTATCTTGAAATCATAAAGGAAACACATTTATAATTTTCTGAACAATTATTATTTTAGGAAACTTCATTAATATATACGGATACATGACTTTCATGAATGAAAAAAAATTCCAAATGCTAAATATTTTCTAAATTTTAAGGAATAAATAGTTTTTTTCTAATTTTTTTAAAACTTAATTAAAAAATAATTATATCCTTAAAATAAGCTATGTTAAGCAACTAAGCTGCAAACCTTGCACCTATGTCTTATTATCCAAATTATTTTATAAATATCCTTCAAATTATTTGCGGTTTCATTCTACCATCCGATTTGGATGGATTACACACAAATTCTTATATAAATAAACTGAAAATATTTAATAAAAAGGCCATGAGTCCAAATAAGCTCTTTCAATCACTTCCTAAATATTAATTATACTTAATATACAGAGGAGCATGAGATGCATTTTTACATGAACAATATATGACTCATGGGATAGGATGCGCACACTATATTGCTGAGACTCAGTCCATTTCTTAGTACTTAGGAGCATATTTAGGAGCATATTTTTTACAATAATTTTTATGTTGATTTATTAACTTGCTTTTGTTTATTGTGTGTAGTGTTTACTGAAATGTACTCTTTAGGATTGAATCTTCTTGATTTGGCCTAATACAAATGGTTGCCTTTACGGAGGGGGTCCTAAACTGACTTGGCCACTGAAGTATGATTTTAAGGGGGTCCAACATCTCCTAATTCCCTTTACAGAGGTAAATTTTTTTATATGTAAATTTCTTTATCTTGTTTTCATTCACTGTTTGGTCTAAATTTTTTTTATATGTAGATTTGGTCTAATTTTTTTTGCACATGGTTCGAATTGGGTTTGTGGATGGTGAACAACCCTAAATGAAAAGGTATTGGGATTCTTCTTTTGTGATATCTTATCTGTGTTTTCTATTTTCACATTATTGTACTTTATTTTAATTTAATATATCAGTGTTTGTGATTCTAAGTTTCAATTGGTTAATTTTATTGTATTATGTTGCAGGTGCCTAAGTGGAAATTAGTGAATTTGCCTTTTTAAAGAGCTTAAGTCTTCACCATTTCATCTTGCCATCTTTGGTTGCCTTTGTCAGGTTCTATTAATTTATATACTGATATGTTTTGATGAATGTATGATAATGACTTGTCTCCAGTTCTATTGCTTATTATTGAAATGTGCAATGATGACTTGGCTGAGATTGATCTATGCTCTTGAGTTACATGTTCCCCAATACTTCTTTGGTGTTTTCTGAGGTCAATGCATGCTTAATGAATAATGTTTGCTGAGATTATGAGATTCTTACATTCTGAGATTCTAATGCATGATCTTTTGTTCTAGTTGTTGGGATTATATAAATGAAACTCTGTTGCTGAGATTATATGATGTATGATCTTGTGTGATATTGTTTCAAGTCTGTGATGCTTAAACTGATAAGCTCCCTCTTCTTGATCTCTGATCCTATGATGGTTATCTATCTGAGAATGTTTTTGAAACCTTTTCCTATTCCTCTTTGATACTACACTCTGATCTCTGTTTTCTTCTTCTATGATGGTTATCTGAGATTGGTTTTGTAAACTTTCCCTCTTTCTACTTTCTGATTCTTTGATACTTATTTGTTTTTAAACTTTCCCTTTTCCTACTTTTTTATTCTGCTTGCTGATTCTATGATGCTTATCTGAGAATGGATTTTTAAACATTCCCTCTTCTTGCTTTTTGATTCTATGCTGCTTATCTGAGAATGGATTTTTAAACTTTCCCCTTCATGTTTTCTGATTCTGCTTCTTGATTCTATGATGCTTATATGAGAATGGATTTTTTAACTTTCCCTCTTCTTGCTTTCTGATTCTGCTTCTTGATTCTGCTATGCTTATCTGAGAATGGATTTTTTAACTTTCCCCCTTCTTGCTTTCTGATTCTGCTTTTTGATTCTATGATGCTTATCTGAGAATGGATTTTTAAACATTCCCTCTTCCTGCTTTCTGATTCTATGATGCTTATCTGAGAATGGATTTTTAAACTTTCCCTCTTCCTGTTTTCTGATTCTGCTTCTTGATTCTATGATGCTTATATGAGAATGAATTTTTTAACTTTCCCTCTTCTTGCTTTCTGATTCTGCTTCTTGATTCTATGATGCTTATCTGAGAATGGATTTTTTAACTTTCCCCCTTCTTGCTTTCTGATTCTGCTTCTTGATTCTATGATGCTTATCTGAGAATGGATTTTTAAAACTTTCTCTCTTCCTACTTTCTGATTTTGCTTCTTGATTCTAGAATGCTTATCTGTTTTCAAACTTTCCTCTGAGGACTGGTTTCTAATTCTGGTTATCTTATCTAAGAATGCTTGTTTTAAACTTCCTTCTAATTTTATTTTATGAATCTGTTTTCTTCTTCTATGATGGTTATCTGAGAATGCTTTCTAAACTTCATCTCTTTCTGCTTTCTAATTCTGGTTTTTGGTTTCTTATCTAAGAATGCTTGTTTTAAACTTCCTTCTAATTTTATTTTATGAATCTGTTTTCTTCTTCTATGATGGTTATCTGAGAATGCTTTCTAAACTTCTTCTCTTTCTGCTTTCTAATTCTGGTTTTTGGTTTCTTATCTAAGAATGCTTGTTTTAAACTTCCTTCTAATTTTATTTTATGAATCTGTTTTCTTCTTCTATGATGGTTAACTGAGAATGTTTTCTAATTCTGGTTTTTGGTTCTGGTTTGTGGTTCTGGTTATCTTATCTAAGAATACATCCTATAAACTTCCTTTCCTTGGTTTCTTGTTCTGTGACCTAATCTCTAAATGTTTACATCTCCCCTACATCTATGATGTTTTTTGATTGAGTATGCATTTGGCCTATGATGATAAACCAATGTTGAATTCTCCCCGCTTATTTTATAATTATATTGAGATTTAATTCTCATCTTTGATAAATGAAGTCGATTGGGTTGTGATGTGTGCTCGAGTTAGATATTAGTCTTAAGCTGAGCTAGAAAGGTAATAAACTTAGTAAGCCAAACATAAGTCCCTCTCATATCAATAGTTAGCCTTAGTTGGTAGTAGTTGACTACGACTTCTTCATTCTAACAGTATGGAGCAGTCTAGTCAACATCTGCCCACCTCCAATACCGAACAACCATCAGCTGCGGATGTTGGTGGAAATCCACAAATAGCAAATGAAGCTGTTGTTCCTGATCAATCTCAGCCAATCCCTAAAAATTCCAGAAAAAGAAAGTCAAATGCAAGTGGAACTAGATCCACTTCACTTGTTTGGGACCATTACAACAGATTGCCTTTAGTTGAAGGTGCTACACCTCAAGCTGCTTGCAAATATTGTAGCAAATCTTTTTATTGTCACCCTAAGATCCATGGCACCTCCTCCATGTCATCCCACCTTCTAAGATGTCCAAAGTACACTCATGCCATTAGTAATGACCCAACTCAAAGAATTTTATCCTTCAACCTTAATAAGAGTGGAGAGTGTTCAAATTTACAATCTGTTAGCCAAAGATTCAATGTAGAGGCTTGTAGGAAGGCTCTTGCCACTTTTGTCATCCTAGATGAACAACCATTTAAAATTATGGATGGTGAGGGTTTCAAACTCCTTTGTAAGTAGCTGCAGCCTCAATTTAGCCCACCTTCTAGACACACTCTAGCAAGAGATTACTATCAATTATATTTGGATGAGAAAATCAGATTGAGGGCATTCTTGAGGTCCAATAGTAGTAGAATTTCCTTAACAACAGATTGTTGGACTTCTGTCCAGAACTTAAATTATTTGACTTTGACTGCTCATTATATTGATAATGAATGGAATTATAACAAAAAAATAATATCTTTTTCAATAATTGCTAACCATAAGGGTGAGACAATAGGCAAACAAGTAGAAGAAGTGTTGAGAGAGTGGGGAATTAAATATGTTTTTTCAGTTACTCTTGATAATGCTTCTTCAAATGATGTGGCCATTAATTATCTGAAAAAAACATAAACTCTTTCAATGCATTAGTCTTAAATGGAGAATTTTTTCATATGCGGTGTTGTGCTCACATCCTTAACCTAGTGGTAAATGATGGGTTAAAGGACATGCAACCCTCAATATCCAGCATTCGAAATGCTGTTAGGTTTGTTAGGTCTTCACCCCAAAGGTTAGCCAAATTTAAAGAATGTGTTGCTTATTCTAAGATTGCATGTAAGAAACTAGTTAGCCTAGATGTGCCTACTAGGTGGAACTCAACTTATCAAATGCTAGAATCAGCTGAAAAATACCAAGCTGCATTTGATAAGTTGGAGTTTGAGGACCCTAGTTTTAGGGGAATACTTTGGGGCAACAACTACACCATCTAATTTTGATTGGGAGAAGGCTAGGGTGTTCATCAAGTTTTTAAAAAAAATTTATGATGCCACTAACATTTTTTCAGCCTCTACTCATGTATCGATTCATGCTGCATTCCATCAAATTTCTCTTATCTATTGTGAGTTGACTTAAGCCTCTATGAATCTGAATACTCTTTTTGCTACCATGGGGTATGAGATGAAAAAAAAAATGATAAGTATTGGGGTCAGGTTATTGATACAAATAACCTTCTTTATTTTGGAGTCATGCTTGATCCTAGGTTTAAGTTTAATTATGTTGAGTGGTGTTTTTGTGATATGTATCCAAGTGAGAGTGAGTTTGCTGTTGAGTTATTGACACGCTCGTCGTAAACGCGCAAAAATAATTTCTAGATTTCCCCGAAACTATTGGTATAGTATAAGGTGCAACCTAGGTCATCTCCCAAAGACCATTTCAGATTCTTAAGCAAATAAGGAGAAAATTAGAACAAGGGGGTTTTTGTAAAGATGTGATATCAAATGCTAAATACAAAATACAGAATGAAATTAATTTCACTTAACAATTATCAACTCAAGGAATTCAGAGGCTATTTTCATAACTAATCATTGATCACTAAAATCATGCATTGTGTTTATCAACCTAGGATCATCTGGAACCCCTAAAATGATCCTTGAATTCTCTACTGAGAAACCTCTCAGAATTTAATTGATTATGATCAACAAGATTTAGTAACCACTTAATCTTTTATCTAAACCAATTTTACAATCAGAATTCAGTTGAAGTAAGTAATAAAATGAAAACCTTCAATTCAATTACTTAATTTCTACTCTTCAAACTTTTGGAAAATGATTTACCAATCAAAAACCAATTATAAATCAATTATACATTAACCAAAATACGTCAACCGATCAAACTTTGATTAAAGAATAAAATTGAAGAATATAGTGAAGCAGAGTAGAAACCACTTAATATGCACGTAAATAAAGATCAAGACCTCAAAGTTAAAATGAAAATAGCTTGAATCCTTGAATTGAAACTACAAACCTAGCCTTCCATGAAGGAGGCAAACTAACAACAAAGAAAGAGGCAAACTAACAACAAATAAATCCTAAGCCTTCCATGTAGGAGGCAACTAACAACAAATAAATCTTAAGCCTTCCATGTAGGAGGCAACTAACAATAAAGAAAAGCTAAGCCTTCCATGTAGGAGGCAATCTAACAAGAAAGAAAAACTAAGCCTTCCATGAAGGAGGCAAAACTAATAAGAAAGAAAGAAAGGAAGAAAGAAAGAAAGAAAGAAAGAAAGAAAGAAAGAAAGTGGTATTGGAATTAATCTCCAAAATGGTGTGTGTCTCCTCTTGCAAACCCTTCTATTTATAGAGGATTTTTGAGGCATCATCTTCAGAAAGTCACCAACTAGGATATTACTTTTCTACCCTTTTCTTGCTTTCACATGGGCTTTGTTGAAATTGCAAAACACTTTTGAATTTTTGCCACCAATGAGCACAACAATTTTGACTTTCTTGCACCGCAATTTCGGATGTTCACATGTCCGAATTAAAGCTTGACTTCTGAACAAAAGTTGTAGCCCCGGATCTTAGCTGTCCAACAAAGTTGATTTCATCTCAATATGACTTCTGTATCTCAAGATATGGCCGGATCTTTGCACACTGTTCAAATTCCATGTCAGCAACACTATCTCATCTTTTGAGATAATTTCGGAGTCCTAAACATCCCATTTAGAATCTTCTCTTCTTTGTAACTATGGACACTTCTTTAAGCTTTCATTCAAGACAGATTTCATGATTTTTGGATGTCTACAACTCCTATTATGCTCAAAATATTATAATAGTGTCATTTTAATCGGGTAAGCAAAGAAATTCATTTAAACTTCATATGAACCCAAACTCATAAAATATGACAAAGACCACTTAATTGAACATATAAGAAGTCTTAATGAGATAAAAGTGAGAGATAATTATTTATGAAATCTATGCTTATCAGTTATCCCTTGGTGTCAAATTGAATATGTCTAGACTTTACCAATGGTATGCTGCTCTCTATGACCAGCAGCATAATGTTATTCAATCTCAAAATTCAGTTCAGTCTAGTTTAGTTGAACCCACCCCTCTTTCAGTTGCAAGTCATACTTCTAGAACTGATGCGTTTAGACAGCATCTTAGGGAAAAAAATTCAATTGATGCGAGAAATGAACTTGAGAGGTTTTTGAGTGAACCATGTGTAGATTATAATGAAAAATTTGACATCCTTTTATGGTGGAAACAAAACAGCTCCCGTTTCCCCATATTGTCCACCTTAGCTAGAGATGTCTTAGCCACTCCAATTTCCACTGTGGCTTCAGAGAGTGCTTTCAGCACTGGGGGTAGGATCTTAGACACCTTTAGAAGTTCCCTATCCCCTCAAATGGCTGAGGCTCTTATTTGTACGCAAAAATGGTTAAAGTCCTCCACTCAACACTTCAAGGAGTGCCTATTCAGTGAGGACTTGGAGCTTTCAGAGAAAGTATTATTAGGTACTAATTGCTGCACCTATTTTATTTGTTAATTCTTTTATGGTATTATTCATTTATTTGTTACTTATATATGTGCATCCAAGAATTGGCAAAATCTGGAAAAAATGGATCTGCTGGTGGAATTGGAGTGGGAGAAGGGTCTTTCACACAGTAGTCACAGCCAAGTAGTCTTGGCTGAAACAGAACAGTAAAATATTAAATTCTTTTAATTTCTTAATCTTGTGTTTTATATAAGTTTTATTGTTTTATATACCTTTTAACTATTGCATTATTCTTATTATTACAGGATTCCAAATCTGCTATTTTTTTTTGCTTTTTGGAGTCTAATTTTTGACTCATTTATAATTCATGGTTTTTAAACCTGTCATTCCAATTAAGGTTTATTTTGAAATGAAGCTGACACCACAAAGTGAAGAACTTTGTTGAACTCAATTGTAAGTTAGTTGATTTCTAGCCTTTACTCATTTTTCACTATTTATATTCATTAAATTCAGACATTGTTGTCCAATACTGTCATTTTTATTTATTTTTGTATACAGTGAGAAAATTTGGATTACTGTTGCATAAGTGATGAATGAATGAATCACTGAATGATGATGCTTATATGCTTCAACAACATCTGCATCTGGTAATTCAATATTCATTACTTTCTCCTTATATGCTTCTTAATTGGTATGCACTTAGGTTGTAACTTTAATTTCTATTTATGTACTTAGGTTGTAGCTTTAATTTCTATTTATGTATGTCTTTGACAGTGCAAATTGTTGATTCAAAATTCATGACTTTTTGCTGATCTCCATCATTCATTTGGTTATGCTTCCATTGGTACACTAATTTCTGATCCTAACAGTTTTTAATTCATTTTAATCTTCAATATATATTTACTAATTTAATTTTATCTTTGACAGATTTTGCATTGAGTCATTGGTTGTACCTGTACCCCAAAACCAACTGGAGTCTGGATGTTTAATGTCTTTGTAAACATTCGGTATTTGTTGATGACTTGCTGTGTTGTAATATTTTAAATTATAATTTGTAAATTAATTTTAAATTTTTTGTATACTTGTTTTTTATTCAAAAATGATGTTTAATGTTGTGTATTGTGTATATTAAACAAAATTTAAGTTTATTAATTTATGATATTCAGAATATGGATGAATGGATAATAGGAATTATACATTTGAATTTGATTATGAATGAATGCATAACCAGGAATTATACATTTAATTATATTTGGAGATTAGAATTGATTCAAAATTACACTTATACAGTTATGATTATAGTTATATATTATGATAATATTTTGAAACTTGATGAGGACAATATTCTAGTTTTACAAGTTCATAATTTTTAAACATTAAAACAAAGTATCAATCAATAATTTGTAAATCATTTTTAAACATTAAAAAAAAATTAAAAGTGTGAATTCGGCATTATAAATTTTTTTTACCTACAATGTAAGTCCAAATCAGTTTTAAATTTTAAAAAAATAATTTAAAAGTGTCAAAATTTATTATTATAAATTTTTTTTAACCCATAATATAAATCCAACCCGCCTAAATCCAAATTTCCTACCTGAAACCCGACTTACCCGAATTACCCGATTTGTTTATTGGGCGGGAACAGCCCATATATATATAATAGGCGGTTTTGAACGGTTCCATGTTTGGCTACCCGAACCTGCCCGCTGATCACCCTTAGTAATATTTCTATAATTCAAATTAAAAGTGAAAAATAGTTTCACATTTAATAAATTTTTATATATAAAATTTAAATTTTATTTAAAAAATTAATTATATATTACTTAAATCCATAATAGGTTGATAAATATATATAAATATATATATATATATATATATATATATATATATAATTATACTCACCAATGAATGGGACATTTCCCTATTTTATCGGATACTTTCTGGTTTTTTCCCCTTTTTTTTTTCCTTTTAGCTCCCCCATCCAATTCCGACCCACTTGCTTTAAACTCCTACATAAACAAAGTTTTATAACAAAAGTATTTATTTATTAATATTTTTGAAAAAATAAAAAAATTCTAATTAATTATTCTCTTTTAACATATGTTACACAGTATTCGTATATTTAAATTTTTTTATGAATAAAAAAATAAAATAAAAAATTAAAAAGAATTCATCAATATTTAAAAATAAATTATGTGTATAGAAAAAAATTAAATTATTTTATTTAGATAAAAAATTTAAAAGTCAATAAAATTAAAATTTATTTTTCAACCAAAAAAAATTTAATATTAAATTTTAAATTTTTTATCTAAACAAAATATTTAAATTTTAAAACATTTCATCCAAACACAATATTAAATAATAAAATAATTATTAAACTTCTCTTTTTAATTAACATATTATTATTGCTACTGTTATAATTCAATAGTTATTATATGTCCACACATATTATTACAAATTCAAATATTAATTTTTTAATTGACTATCATAATCACACTATATCTCTTAAAATATATATTTTCATATGAGAGAAGTGCTAAATTATACTATTTTTATTCCGATTTTGTTTCTATGTTTAAGATAACATTAATTATTAATATTTGTCAGTTTAAATAAAAAAAAATGAAAAAACTTATAATACAAAATAAATAATAAATCAAATAATTTAAATAAAATATTTGAATTTTTTATGTAATTTTTCATTTTTTTGACAGATAAATAAGTAAACAGAAAATACAAATACAAGTAGTATATAATTAATATACTTTTATTGCTAGCATACATTAACAAACCAAACCTCAGAAGTATGAAAGCAATCCACCAAACTACAGATAAATAAATTATGCTTTGGATAATCAGAATGGATGTGAAGCAATACCCCATTCTCCTCCCAACTTCTCTTTCAGTTGGTCAATTTCATTCTCAGGCAAAGAAACTGTTATCATTCTTCCTTCGTCGTCTTCCGGTGCTGGAAGCACCGAAACAACGCCTTGATTACCCACTCCATGGATGCTACAATTCGCCAAAACTGGTTTTTGCCCATTCAGCTTGGCCTCGTAGACTTTAGCTTCTCCCAAATCCACAAACGTCAAGTTTGCTCCATAAACTACAAAATCCTCTGTTCCTTCACTTTCTTCCACTAACTTTTCCACGACACAGTTCTCAACCTTCTTTTCCTCAGCAATCAGCTTCACCAAATCTGATAATTCTGATTTACCAACAACCACGTTGGCTTCAACAACGCTTAACACCAAGCCATTGATAGGAACATCATCAATTTCTCTACCATCATATGTGCAAATTGTCACAGTCCTTGGTTCAGAGTCTCCCCTGATTCGAGCTATGCATTTCCACACCAAAGCCGAAAGAATTTGAAAGGTATTGTTGACGGTTAGGTTTTCGTCACATGGAAACGTAACCGTTACCAAATGGTCAAGTTGTTCGGACGTCACGTGAAAAGAGTGAGTAACCATTTTGGTGTCAGTTGCAGCGAGCCAGTGTTCCTCAACGGCTTTGGCCTTTTTAGCAAAAACGGGGTTCATTGAAAGTGAATTGTGTGGGAATTTAGTTTCGTAGTGATTTGGCATGTGAAGAGATTTGGGTGGCATGTGAGTTTGACCCTCTAGTATTTGACTCCACTTGGTGATGAAATTGAAAGCTGCAAAAGCATCTCCAAGGATATGAGACCAGCTGAGTCCAACGCAGAGGCCTCCACATTTGAACCAAGTGAACTGAATTCAAAACATATAATAGTAGCAAATAAATTTAGTTGCATTAACCAAAACCATGCATGATGAACTAATTAATTTGTTATTTATCAACTGATGAATATTTGTTTATTATAATTGACTTTTTATAATTTTTCTTATTTTTTCAAATAAAAATATAAGAAAATTAAGAAATTTGGAGTGCTAGTTACATAAGAGAAAGTAATAAAGAAAATACTCAAAATTTGCCAGCAGAGACTCCTAGATTAGAGTATACTTGAGATTAAAAATACAACACGAAGAGGATGCAACAATAGAATATATAAAGGATATTATTTATAGAGAAATGTTATTTGTAGTTTAATTATGTACAAATTTTTTTATAATAATAATAAGTACGAAATAGAGGGAAATATGAAATATAATAATAATATAAAAATAAAAAATATTATATAAATTCGTTCAGGGAATAATATAATTCCTTTTTGAAATAAAATTAGTCGTATAGAGAGCTTTCATACTACAGGTGAATTTTATGTTGTAGACTTCATAAAAGATGCCTAAATTTCTTTCATTCACTTCTAAATAAATATTAGTAATGGATGAGAGCATACCATTCTCTTATTTAAACTTTAACTAATTTACTAAAAATATATATCAGATCAAGTTCATTGTGTAATAATTCATAAATGTGAATAAGTAATTTTTATTTTTATAACTTCATTTGAGTGATTTTATACATTTTAACATATGATTATTTTTTATTTATAGTAAAAATAATAAAATTTAAATTTATAATCTTATAAAAACTATTATAACCTTTTTTCATTACATCAATTTTAATAATTTAAAAATTAATTATATATAATATTAATTTATAACATGTGTTATCTAATTTAAAGATAGTGTTCCCTCACAATGATATTGATAAAGAAAAAGAGAAGCATAGTATTAGCAAGTAAGAGGATGAGGTATATGCACGTTTCAATATGCATGATATTCTCTCCATCCACAAGTTTGGGGATTGTCACATCTACTACTTGGGACTCATCATCCTCAACATCTGGATAGACATCACCCCTTACCATTACAATACCTTCTCAATTGTCATTTCTGCATGCAAACATCCATCATCCTCATTACCATCAAAGGATTATCATCTTCTTGATGATGACATTTTTTTGCTAATAAAGATGGTTATGTTGGGGTGATAAGATCACGATGATCATAAAAAAATCAGAATATGATCATCCTATCATTTATCCTAGTAAGGAGGAGAAAGAATTATCTGCTTAATTTTTAAATTATTTTAATTAATTAAATTATTTAATTTTATTAATTATACTTTTAAATATAAAATTTATGCCTCTCAATAAGACATCCTAGGCTATTTTTGTTTTCATCCAATCCCATAGTGAGGACATGCTTTAAAAATGGTTTAATACCTTAGAATTAATTCAATATTCTTAAATTCATTATCTACTTAATTTTTTAACGTCTATATATGCATTAGCAGTTTAATTTAATTTTTTTATCTAGCATTATATGGCACAATATTATGAGGATGAGCTTCCACGCACTTAGGTTCCCGACACTTGTCTGATATGCTTAGCACTGTCAGTAAAAGGGGTTAGCATCCCAATTGAATAAGCGAGTTCATATCGGGCAAGCCTTTATCGACATAATGAGACATTTGCTTTTAAAAAGGTACTGCTATATAGGTAAAAAGGAGTTGAGCATCAGACAAGGGTTGATTCCTCCATGCTTATGAAGGGTCCATATGTAACTATAGTTAAATATAAACTTTATATAATGTGTATAAAGTTTTTATATCTTATTTAATTGTAAAAAATTAGTACAAAATTTCAGTTAACAATTTATATTATCTTGATTTTTTTATTTATTTTTGTTCAAATCAATTATATGATTGAGGTTTATATGTAAAATGGGAATATAATTTATTTTATTATTAAATAATAAGAGTGTTGGAGATATATATATATAGTTGGAAAAATATATAGAAGATGGATTCATGACTCAATATTATAGATAGGATCATATTGTAACTATTTTAATAGAAAAATTTAATTATACATTTTTATAAATTTTATATCATGGTATTAAGAGTCAGATGAAGGTTTTTTTTGTTCTCATTTTTTTTTTTTTTTTTGCAAAGTGTATGATAGGAAACTTTGTTGTTTGTTATAATGGAGGTCTTAAATGAAGGAAATATTTAGAGCGAGATGGAGAAACGTGTAGAGAAAAACTTGGAGGATGTGTATGGAGGTGTACCCTCAGGTTAGGATTTATGGGAGTTGGTTGCCGGTGCTGATGTAATTCCTCCCAATGTTCTTGAAAATAGCAAATCATAACAAAAGTAGAAGATCAAGTGTGAGAAGGCTTTATTTTCCCTGAGGACATCTATTAGCAAAGAGTTTATTGATCATGTCTATGACGTTAGTTCTTCAAAGGAAGTTTAGGAAACACTCAAAAGGTTATTTACCAAGAAAAATATAGTAAGATTGTAGTTGTTGGAGAATGAGTTGGGAATGCTAAAGTAAGGAGGTATGTCTTATGTGTAAAACATATTTGTGCTGAAATTTCAGAGATAGATCCGAATGAGAAGATTAGCGAATCTCGTCTACGTTGCTATCTTATTTATGGTTTGAAGGAGTATGGCCTTTTGTTACCTCCATTCAAAGGTGGTTGACACAACCATCCGTTGAAGAGTTAGAGAATTTGCTCTCTGATCAAGAAGCCTTGGCAAAACAAATGGAAAAAAACTTCGACTCAGACGCAGTTGTCTTTTTAAAGGGAAAGTCAAACAAGAAAAATTCTCCTGTGAGCAAGAACAAGGAAGAAGACTCAATTGCTGAAAAAGGTTGCAACTCACAAAGTAAGAAAATGGTCACTTGTTTCAAATGTGGAAAGTCGAGACACATCAAGAGAAGTTGTCGGGTGAACCTTGTGGAAGCCAATGTTGCTTGCACAGGCGGCCAAGGAGAAGATAAACTTAATTGGGAGCATTGTTTTACTGTTTAGGCTATTGAATAAAAGTCATCCCAAGCTTTTTTCAATTATGTCGACAACAAGAAGGAGGAGTGGATCATTGACTCTGGTTGCTCTTATTATGTAACTCATAATGACACATTGTTCTTGGAGACGCGCGGGCACAACAAAAAATCAAGCTATTATCATCGTTGATAACTCTGCTCATCTCGTAGAATAGGTGTCATGACTATCAATGTTGCCAACAGTACAAGCATGAGAAAGGTCAAGTTGCATGATGTGTATCATGTTCCAAGATTAACAAAAAATCTAATTTTAGTTCTTCAAATTAATGATTTTGAAAAATATGTTTTATTTGGCCCAAATGATATGAAGATGTTAGACAATGTGAAAAAAAATTTCATTGATGTTATTTTTACTGGCAAGATCCTTGTTTGTTATGTTGAAAAAAACAAGTCAAGCTGATAATGTTGTAGTTTGGCATACCCGATTGGATCATGTAGCCAATCAATTGTTATAGCAGATTTTTTCTAAAAAGTTGGTCAATGGAATTCCATCCTTGAAGAATGTTTGTGAAGAAATGATATGTCAAGGTTGCCAATATGACAAGCCTCATTGTTTTCCTTTCAAAAGGTTATC
This sequence comes from Canavalia gladiata, assembly GCA_037954105.1. Taxonomy (NCBI): domain Eukaryota; kingdom Viridiplantae; phylum Streptophyta; class Magnoliopsida; order Fabales; family Fabaceae; genus Canavalia; species Canavalia gladiata. Next base: position 36,773,595 of record CM075664.1, on the reverse strand, counting down.
AAATAGAAGATTTACGCTATTGAATTAATTCGTACAGACTTAACGGGACCAAAAAAGATACCAAACTATTGCGGACAACTCTATGTTATGGAATTGATGGATGATCACTCAAGGATCACTTGAGTGAAATTCTTAAAAGAGAAGAGTGAAGCACTATCCAAGTTTGTAGAAGTCAAAGATGCTATTGAAAAATAGTTTGGAAAGAAGATAAAATATTTTTGAAGTAACAATGGTAGAGAATACATGTTAAATGACTTCTTCCAATACTATGACAATAATGACATTCTTTGTCAAATAACTTGCCTGAACACTTCCTAGCAAAATAGGGTTACAGAAAAAAAAAAACATGGGTATTTTGTTTCAATTTTTCTTTCATGGCTACAGGATAAGAATCTTACCAGAAGCTTTTGGCGGAAGCAATTCAATGTGCATGCCATGTGACTAATAGGCTACCACATTAGCTAGGTACACAAAAGCCTTCTTTTGAAATTTTATATGCGAAAAGCCAAATGTGAATTATTTTTGTGTATTTGGTGTTATATGCTATGTTCATGTTTCCAAAGGTCATAGAACCAAACTTGATCCAAAAGCAAGAAAGTGTGTATTTGTTAGCTATGAATCTTATAGGAATGGTTGGAGGTGCATGGATATAGAGACAAAGAAGTTCACTATTTTTAGAAATGTCATGTTCAATGAAGTCTCATCATCATTTTATGCTGCAAAATTTTCTACTCTTAATGATGACTAGTACAGAGGTAGAAAATGAGTCACTAGTTAAGAGTGAAGCAGATGATGAACAAGTTGTGAGATAATCAACAAGGAAGAAGAGACAGCCCGATTATGAGATAGAACTTAATAATTGCTCGTCACTTCATGTTTCTTTATAGGAGCATTAACTATAGAAGAACCAACAAACTATGAGGAAGCAAAAGGCTGTGCAAACTGGGAGAAAGCAATGCAAGAAGAGATTGATGCTCTAGATAAAAATGAGGCATGGAAGTTGGTATCCAAACCAAAAAATTGTGAACCAATCATAAGCAATTCAGCTAAAGAAAAAGTTTGATTATACTATTGACAGGTTTAAAGTTTGTTTGGTTGTTCATGGTTTCTCTTGGAAGTTATGGACTGGACTATAAAAAGATGTTTAGCCTAGTAGTGGAGATGGTGACTGTGAGATTTATTATCTCATTTGTCGCTTTTAAAGGATGGAAACTATGATAGCTTGACGTAAAGAATGCACTTCTTTATAGAAAGTTGGATCGCAAAATATTTATGAAGCAACCTCTTGAGTTTGTCTCTAAACAATTCTCAAATCATGTTTGCATGAGAAAATCACTCTATGTTCTTAAGCAAGCTCCACAAGCATGGTATGGAAAAGTTTCTCGATACCTCCTCTTGTATGGATTTAAAGTTTTTGATTCAGATTTTAGTTTACTCATAAAATTAAAATCAAACGTTCATCTCATGATATTACTATATGTTGATGATATGATAATAACCAGAGATGATGAATTAAAATTTTCTAAGTTGAGAAATGACTTGTCTGTTCACTTTAACATGAAAAATTTGGGGGAGATCGGATGTTTTCTTTGTCTTGAAGTGGAAAAATCATATCAAGGCTATTTTATTTCTCAACATAGCTACTCCAAGATTCTTTTGGAGCAATTCAACATAGGGGAGTCAAAAGAAAATACTACTCCAATGGAGACAAATCTCAAATTAAAGAAAGATGAAGGCAAACCATTAAAGGATGGGAGGAAGTTTAGAAAACTAGTTGGAAGCTTGATTTTTATAACCATCACAAGGCCAGAAATTTCCTACTTAGTGTTGTTTCACAATTTATGCTGAATCCAAGAAGGCCTCCCTTGGAAACAGCAAGAAGAATTTTGTGTTATGTGAAAGGAACTTTTGACTATTATCTTTTATATAAGAGGTGTAACAACTTTACGTTAAGTGGATTTATTGATGCAGACTAGGTTGGAGATGTAAGTGACTGTTACTCGACTTCTATTGGGTCAATTGTAGTTTCCTGGTGCAACAAGAAACAGGATATTGTTGCCTTATCTAGCACTGAAGCTGAATATGTGGCAGCAATCATGGCAATGCAAGAGTGCATTTGGTTGAAGAGGTTGATAGAGAATATGCTATTTGAAGTTGACTATGCTGTGCAAATCAAATGTGATGATAAAAATGCCATAAAGCTTGCGCCAAATCCTGTTTTTCATGCGAGAACAAAGTATATTGAGGTGCATCATCCTTTTATCCACAAGAAAATTTTAAATAATGAAATTGAGTTGGTGAACAAATCATACAAATGATCAAGTGATTGATATATTCACTAAGATTTTGACAAATCTTAAGTTTCAAGATGCTTTTGAAGTTGTTGTTGGGAAGCTCGTACTAAGAGAGAGTAAAAAATTATTACATAACTTCAATTAGCATTATTTATTATCTTAATTTTTCTTTTTATTTTTTATTTATTTTTATGCAAGTTACTTATATTATCCATATTTATATATAGTGGGAATATAGTTGATTTTACTGTTAAATAATGGAGAATGCTTAAAAAATATATAGACAGTTGAAGAAATATGTGGAGAGAATATAGGATCCTATACTTTATCAAATTTTGAGGTAAAATTATCCTAGCTCAGGTAACCTCAATCCTCAAATCTTTGACAGCATGAATGAGAAAGTTTGAAGATGTGGGTGGATATTGCTAGTGGAAGACGAGAGGGTGTATCTAGTCAAATCTCATTTTACCCGGTGGAAGCACATTTTTTTTAAAAGAAATTACTTAACATCTTCTATCTTTTGTTTTATGCACCTAAAAGGTTCTAGATTTCAAAGATATTTCCAAAATTTCAACATTTAGGATAAGGTCGAATTGATTAGGCTAATTATAGTAGTTGATTAGTTAGTAGAGGAGATTAATTGGTTAGTTAAAGTGAATTTGTAAGATGATAAATAAAAGGATGAAAAGATAAAAGTCATTTAGATCTGTTATCACTTGTGTTGGATTTGTTGTAAATAATAGGGGAACTCTGAGACGTCTTTGGAGGAGATTCAATCTTTTGTTATAATCAATTCATTCGATTAATAAATCTTGTTTTTACTTTTTCTTTTATTTTTCTCATCTCTATTCAGGCTTCCTAACACGTAGGAACGAATATTCAGGGTTCCAATTCATTCTTTTGTCTAGTCCAGCACATATCGAACATAATTTCAGTTGTAGTCTTTTTTCTAATCAAAATTATTTGGACTTAATTCAATTGTAATTTAAATAATTTATGAGTTAAAATCATGTGAACTCGGAATCTTATTTTAAAACTCATCCCACCATCTTAGATCTCAGCAAAGTTAAATTAATTCATCAAGTGATGACTAAAATAGTTTACATGAAGTGTTAATTTCAAATCTCATCCCTTTCCTATAAAAAAAACCAAACTAAAGTTGTTCAAATTCTCAACTTATAATTCACTATTTTTTGAGATTTTACATGCCTTAAACAAGAAAAATGTACTGCCCAAAGTACTTCTGTAAGAAGCAAACGAAGTGTTTTTCCAATTAAATTTGATCATTACCAAAGTTTGATATCAATTGGCCAAATATCAATAGCATATTTAAACTTTTATTTTATTCCTCACCAACCATATTATACTAAATGGTGTATGCCAACAAACATAAACGTATTTCAGCATATTAAAAAAGTATATATGACCTTATGCACTGTGTATATGGGCAAGCTTTAGTCTTTACCTTGAAATTTAATGAACATAGCTATCATTGGCGACACAAGCACGGCAGATGTATGATGGATACAACATTTCGGATGAGAACCAAAGCAAGTGGAAAGGAAGTCATCACTGCATTTAATTTCATAATTTGGCATCCATTTGTATTGGGGAATTTTTTTATCAGCCATAGTTTATTATTATAATTTGTTAAATACTCAAATAAATATTTAGCTTATATTATGAATTAATTAAAAAATTAAAAATAATATATATTTTCTAAAAATAAATTTACAATGAGTTCTTTTATATAATATTTTTTTAAAATAGTTAAATTTTATCAATTTAACTTTTAAATTAATATATTTTATTATATAGATCATGTTTATAAAATTTTACAAAATTTTAATATTTTATTAAAAAATTTAAATTAACATATATTTAAAGATATATATTATCTGTTGTTAAAGTAAAGTTATATAATATATCAAATTTTATAAAAAAAATTATACATAATTTATATAATAAAATTTATTAATTTAACCGTTGAATCAATAAAATTTAAATATTTACAAAAAATATTATGTGAAACAAATATGAGTTACTTTTATAATAATTTAATTAATTATATATAATAATAATTATAATAATAATAATAAAAATAGAAGACTCTCTATGTATAGAAATTTTTTGTTAATTTAAATATTTATGATCGATACATCATGTTTGCAAGGAATTAGTTTTTAATATGTTTCGTTGAATTGAAAAATGGAAAAAAAAAATAAAAAAATAAAAAGGTAATAAATAAAGAAATAATAGAATAAAAAAATATGATCACATTTAATTTTAGAAAATATTTTATGCTTTTATTTTTTATTTTCAACATTTTTATACAGAAAACAATAAAAATAAAAAATATTTGATTTCTGTATTTTTATTACAAAATTTTGAAACAAAAAAAATAAAAAAATTGTAATTAAAAGTAAAAATATAAAATATTTTTTAAATTAAATACCAGCTAAATTATTTAATGAATGAAAATAAATAAAAAAAATTATTGTTTAAAGAAATAAATTAATATTTTATATAAATTTAAAAATTAAATTAAATTTTAAAAATTAATATTTTTATTTTTTATTTATATAATATTTTTAAAATTAATTTTTTTTAATAATTTATAATAAAAAATATATAAATAAACATTTTTTTCACGTATTTTTTCACTTAATAAAATAATATTTTTCGTGAATTATATAAAATTTAATTTTATTCCTTCGTACAAAATAAATATAAACAAATAAAAATTTCTTTATACAAGATAAATATAAATAAATAAAAACAGTAAAATAAAATCTATCCAATTTAGAAAAATATATTTTTTTTCTTCTCGTATCCCTTTAACCGGGTTAATCCAATTCATCCCGACAAAAAATTAAATTTGAAAAAGGTGATTCCCATTCGTCAATTCACCGTCTAAGATGCCATGCGTTCTTTAATAAACCAACTCATCCCCGGTCCCAAAAGAAAAGCACGACCCAATAGCTTAGTACAGAAACGTGGAAAATAACTTAGAAATTACGTAATAGCATGTGCCACCGTATTAGTAACATATTTAATGTATTTTTTATTTTTTATTAAAAATTATAAAATTACGTCGGTCTTATTCTTTATTTAGTAACTTTAACTTAGATTTTTTAAATAATGAATTTTAGTTTAAAACAAATAGTATATTAAAGTAAACTACACCTATATTCCTTAAGATCATCGGATATCTTTCTTTTTATTTTACATAAATAAATTTTAATTTATCTAACAGTATAATATTATATATTTTTAAGTATAAAAATTATTTTAATTTCTTATGTATTATATAAATAAAAAATTTAAAATAATATTAAAATAAAAATATCAACTAATTTTATTAAAATTTAATCAATATAAATATAATTTTCACTGCTAAAATATGTATTAGGAAGTTTCTAACACTTTTCCTAAATACAAGTTGTTAGTCACCGACACTTTTTTTCTATATTTTTTTTTTATATTCAATTTTATATAAATATTTTTTTATTTTTTTTTCTCTTCGAAATAGATCTTTCCATTAATAAAAAGGATGCTAAGTCCTTTAAATTGTAATTTTATAGGCTTTGGCGTTTTATATAACATGTCCATACCTGTCAATTTTTGTCGTACATCTCAACCAATTTAGGAGAATTATATCCTCTCTTGTATATTTTTTCTCGAGTTTCAGTCTATTCTTCCTTTTTTTATTATAAATATAGATTTAATGGTTCAAAAAAAATTAAATTATTGATCCAATGACTGAAAGAAGTAGAAATGAATAAAAAAATCCAAACTCTCAATTTAAAAGCCATTATGCTATTATATTCCCTAATATTCTACACATACAAGATATATATTTTTAGAATAGTAAGTGTTTGCCTCGTAATCTTATGAGAATATAAGTTAAAGTTATTTTAAATTTTAAACAATTTAAGTTATTCACACAAAATATTTAGCATCATTAATCTTATGAGAATATAAGTTAAAGTTATTTTAAATTTTAAACAATTTAAGTTATTCACACAAAATATTTAGCATCATTAACTGTCCCGGGAGTTTAAATTAGCAAGCATAGAAACAAACTCTATAAAACAATGTTCATTATTAGATTATATTTATTTTGATCATTAATATAAAGAGAAACAAAATTTTTTAAATTTAATTTAGTAACTTATTCATATATTATAAATAAATTATAGCCTTTTTTTAAATAAAATGTTTTTAAGAACTATTTTCTTCTATATTAAATTATGTGATTTTTCTGTATTAAATAGAATAGTTTTATTTTTATTATAATTTTTTACAAATTTTATATACTATTATAAAATTAATTAGTTAATTTCATTTTTATTTATATTTTAAATCTTGAATCTTGATTAAACTATATTTTATGATTATTATAATTATAGTTAATTCTAATTTATTTTTATTTTTAAATTTTAAATATTGACACATCATATCAATAGAGATATTTTTAATTTAAATGTTTTATTGTTATAATTTCTTTCTTAATTTTAAAAGTTCTATTTCTTTAATTGATTTTCACTTAATGTATAAAATAATTATTATTAATAATAAATGTAATAATATAATTTTTAATTTATTTTTATTTATAATACTTAATTTTTTTACTAATAAAACATTTATTGCAGAAAATGAATATACTAACATTCTTCTTTCTTTTCATATGTAACCCATTGATTTCATATCTTGCAGTCTTAAAGGCTAGGTAGGACGTACAAGCCAAATCCATCAAAACTAGTATATCGTTGGACAAACTTAAATGAAACATGTCTTAGTTTAAGGGAAAGAACGGAACTATAATGTTTGGGATTTTATGCATGGAGAGGTATTTAGGCTCCATAAAATTCACCTTGGGAAAGTATTTAATTAATTAAGAATAAAAGGTTGTTAACTTGTTATACACATGTGGATATATACATAAGTCATGAGAGGAAAGAAAAATAAAAATGTAATAACTAAAAAGAGTTAAAAAAAAATTATGCAAGTGTATTAAAATCAAGTATATCCCAACCAAAATTTTTTCAGAAACATTCAGAACGCGAGCAATAAATGAAGAAGAAAATAACTAAAAAGGACACATACCTTGACGAAAACCAAAGGAGAGAAGCCAAGGTCAGGACCAATCACGTGATTGTGGACAAGGTCTTCAATTGAGTATCCGTTTTTGTGGAACCATTCCTGAAGGGTGATATCACGGTGGGACTCGGCGATGCGGACGCCAGCGTCGTTACATTTTACGAATGGGCGACCCGATTCGGATATTCGAATCCGACCCGAAAGGTGTGTGAAGTGGTCGAGGAGAGGGAACATCGGTTTCTTGAGGTCGTAAATAGAGAGGCCTTGTGCTGCGTCGTTGATGAAGAAATAAACGGCTCTGATGTAGTGAAGCTTCACGAGGAGGTCCACGTGGCTAAGGTGCCACGCGGTGTTTTCGTCGCTACGAGAGGTGGCTGGTACCACTGATGAGATCTTTGAGATCATCGGAGGCTGGTTTTCTTCTTCCATGTTTGGTAATAATGAACCAATCAGTATCAGTGGGAAGGAAAAGGGAAAGGTAACGTGTGAGTTAGACTGTATACGCAATATGTGTCGCTCTATATAGTGGTTGGGAAGTGCAATGGTTCCTTCAATTTTTGAAAGGGAAAAGGCAGTGGGTAGAGTTTTCCCGAAAGGGATCGAAGGGTGACATGTGTTATGCGGTTGTATAATTAAACTCCACCACCAGGTCGAGGATTCAGTAACTGACTCACTCGACGAATCCTGGAGTTACTCGTTAGACCAGTTAAATTGAATATATAATAAATATTTTAACAATAGGAGTTCGCATCCTCTCCCTTTTTTTAAGAATTGGAGATCTCTGTCTCTTTCATAAAAAATAAGCTACTTATCTCTAAAATATTTAACGGATTTAGTTATCCAAATTAAATTAAAGAAAAAAATAAAAAATTAATATTAACTTTATTTTTTATAATTTTATTTTCTGCGTTAATAAAGTAGAGCACAAGTATATCAAATAGAGATAGTATTTTTGTTAAAAAAAGCACACTAAAATTGATTTCTGCATAACAAAAAAAAACGATATTATTTGCAGTTTTTGCACACATAAATAATATTATTGTACAACATGAAAATAGTCCATTTTATTGAATAAAATACTGTACCAAACTTTTAAGTTGTAAATAAGAAAATGGAGTTTTTTTTTTTACTTGTTTATATAAATCTCATTTATTCTATTGAATAATACAAAATTTGTTTGAACTTATATTTTTTTTATAATAGTTAACATGTTTATTTTATTATTTTTCAGTAAAATATGAACAAGTCATCAACTAAAATAGAAGAGTGTAGAAAAATGGATCAACAATATCCATGAAAATATTGTACAATGTGGTTAAGAGAATGTTCTTAACTATATACCACACTTGGAAATGAAATTTAAATATGAGATACCAACTTATGAGTTTTATAATGAGTCTGGTATTAGTTAAGAATATGGAAATAAAAGCAAGGTAGATGGAATTTTGACATCAAGAAAATTTTTGTACTTTAAAGAAGGAAAACGAGGTGTTGACAAATGAGACCACATAACAAAAAAACCTAAAGCAGAAATGAGAACAGGATGTGAAACATGCATGATTATTTCACTTGATATGAAGATTGGAAAATACAAGGTCATTGACTTTGTAGCTTAACATAATCACCCTCTTCAACCCCCAGAGTTTGTTCATATGATTCGTTCTCATAGACACATATCTGAGTCACAAGCATCATAAATTGTATTAGCCAATGAATCTGGACTAAGGCCAAAAGATTTTCATGAATATGTTTCCAAACAAGCTAGAGGAATAAACACTCTTGGTTATACAAGACAAGACTATAAAAATTACCTTTGAACCAAAAGGAAGAAATCATTAAGGTATGGTGAAGTAGGTGCATTGTTGATGTATTTCAAACAACAAACTGAGAATCCTTCATTCTTTTATGACTTTCAAGTGGATGTTGATGAGCAAATAACGAATATATTTTGGGCGGATGCACAAATGGTAAATGATTATAAGTATTTTGGTGATATCATCACTTTTAACACCACCTACAAGATAAATATGGATTATTGTCCATTGGGAGTATTTGTTGGACTTAATAATCATAAGCAAACAGTTATTTTTGGACCAACGATGCTATTTGATGAAACAATTCCTTATTTTAAATGGTTATTTGGAACTTTTCTCAAAGCAATGGTGGAGAAAAACCAAAAATTGTTCTAACAGATCAAGATGCAGCGATGAGTAAGGCTATTTCTTTAGTTATGCCAGAAACATTTTATGGATTATGCACTTGACACATAAGAGAAAATTCCTTAAGACATGTGAACCATCTCTATAAAAAAAAGTTCACAATTTTTCTTAGAGTTTAAAACATGCATTGATTTATATGAAGTAGAAGGCAAATTTTTTAATGCATGGAATGTCTTACTTGTCGATCATAATGTTTCTAATGACTCATGGCTACATATCATTTTTCAAGTCAAGAAAAAATGGGTATGGATTTATGTTCGAAAAACTTTCACCACAGGTATATGATCTACTCTATTATATGGAGATTTTACATAATGCATGTGATACTTTATTTCTTGAACACAATGTTTAAAAAAATTCCTTGTAGGTATGAGATCTACATAGTTAAGTGAAAGCTTTAATTCTAATATGAAAACTCATTTGAAGTCAAATTTAAATTTGGTACAATTTTTTACACACTTTAAAAGAGTTGTCAATAGAAAAAGGACAATAACTTAGAAGCTAATTATGAAAGTAGACATAAGTCGCCTAGATTAAAAATGAAAAAGGTCCCTATGCTTTTACAAGTCAGAAACATTTACACTCCAAAAATATTTGAGGAATTCCAAGAGGATTATGAGGAATATCAAGGCACTTACATAAAGGAATTGAATGAAGGGTTGTATGTTTTTACAAATTATGATGATAGTAAGGAGTGAATAGTAATGCGAAATGTTTCTAACCAAAAGATTGCTTGTGATTGTTGTAAATTTGAGACACATGGCATTTTATGTAGTCATGCTTTGAAAGTTTTGGATATGATGAATATCAAGTTAATCCCTCCTCACTATATATTAAAACAGTGGACAGGAGATGCAAGATTAGGAAGTAACCAAGATTGGAAAGGACATGTTGAGCTAGATATAAAAGCTCATTTCATGAAGTGATATAATGAATTATGTCCTTGAATGGTTCAATTGACAAATAGAACAGCTGAATCTCATGAAACTTACACCTTTCTATCCAAAGTTTATGAGGAGTCCAAAAAATTAATTAATAATATGTTGACTAAAAATTTTGTAGATGGAGAATCAATTAGAAACTATCAAGTATCCATATTATTTGAAAAGTCTATGAATGAAAAAATGATTGAGAACAATGACAATGCGATTGATTTTATTGGTGCAAAAGGTATTAAGAAGCGAGATTTCTCGTACAAGGATAAAAAAAGGCCTAAATCTTGGGTTGAGAAATTGAATAAAAAGAAAAAGTTATTATAAAAAAAAGTCTCAACATGCTTTGGTAAGTTTTTTTTTTTTTTGTTATTGACATTGAATATTTATTTGTTAATACTTTACAACTTGAACTATCATCTCATATTTATAATGTTACTTCTACATGAATCATTTGGACCAACAAGTGATGATATACATATTTTGTATACAAGTCAAACTTATACTCAATTGTTAACGGTGAGAAAGTTATATAATCATGTCAAATAGATAATTTTCCTATTTATTTTATAAAATTTTATCTAACTTTCATCATAATATGCAGCAACCGTTGGATTACGATGCATTTTCTCTATCTTTAGATCATTTAATTTTAAATAGAAACGAATGTAGGAGTGGAAGTCAAGTTAATAGTGAAGGTCAACATGTGACTACAGATCAAATGAAACAATCAAGTCAAGTTGACAATTAGAATGTAGTGGGGCTGAACAACTCCTTTTAGGTATCATGGACTCATTTTTTGGATATGGTTTTTTCAAAAGAAATATGTATATGTACTTGTGGTGGCATAAAAAACTCAATTTTTTGGATATGAATTTTTGTCACAATGTCCTTTAGTCATAATGAACTCATTTTATTTAGTGTGTATAAAATTTTCATTAGTGTGTATAAAGTTGTCATTTCAATTATTTTTGCATTATTTTGTTTAAAATTAAACTATTTCTATTACTGTTTAACAATGTAATTATAAGAGCATGTAAATTTGTATAATCCAGAATTTCATTAAAACAACATCTAGTACAATCTTAATTTACAACTCATCTCAATAAAATTTGAAATTTTCTTACAACTCAAACCAACCACATTTTTTGAACTTCATTACAACATCATTCACATCATAAAGTTTTTTATTACAACTACACAATTCACTATTATATTTTGTCAAATCAATTTTGCGTTGTTCCAAATGTACTGGAGTCTTTCAGGACAATTATGTCATAGCTTTAAGTATTCTTTCTTGCTCATTTAAGATGGTCATTTTATTCACTAGCACAACATCCTCCATAGGCTTTAGTCATTATGACAATTAGTCACTGCATGATTATGTTCGGACAGTATTACTACAATATCTCTATCAAAATTACTCAATACCATTTTCCAATTCAATAATGTGATAGTCCAATGAAATTCTATGCAGTCATATGTGCTTTCGATACCTCAACCAGGATAGGCAATGCTTGAGGAAGTACCTTTGGCTCTGCAATCCTCTCCATGTCCCAATATCATATTTCATCATATAATAACCTTAAGTTAACAAGAACCTGTAATTCTGTAAATAGAACCATGAGTTAATTCAACAAAAACTTCGTTTATTTTAACTTGAATTTTAATGAATAACTATCTATCATCAAGCAAGAGGATAAACATGTTTAAAATAATCTTAAACTAGTTACTTTACTTTATTTGGTGTTATATATATATTATAAAAAAATAATAAAAATTGTTTAAATAAAAATTATTTAATGATAGAATCTTGTGTAAAATTTTTTTTTCATAACTATGATAACTCTGAATACATAAAAATAAGCAATGCTCTAAAATACTTTGATACCACTAAGTTCCATGAATAGTTACATACGTTGTCTGATAAATTCATACATTATAAAATAAAATATTATGAGAAAGTTAATTAATTTTCTCTTTTCAACATTCATTACCTATAGTTAACCATTACTTTTATTTGAACATCACTGATTCTAATTGTGTCTGTCAAAAATTTCGTTATTAGTAACGTAGGAGCTTCCTCATTGGTGGGACGGAAATCTTTACTATCAATGGCAGAATCATAATCATATAAGGAGATACGCCGAAAACTTTGTTGTTAGTGGCGACTAAATCTTTGTTGTTGATAGCACCTGAATCCTTGTCATTGGTATTGGAAAGCAAAACCAACAACAAAAAATAAAGGCAGCAGCACCGAAATTAAAAAAATATTATCACATCTTTAATTATAAAATTTAGCAATTAGGTTTTTTATTTTTTTTTAAATTAGATATTTAAATCTAGACCGTTAGATTTTTAGATTACATGACAGCTTTTTATAAAACGAAATGGAGATTTTCATTTCTACCAGAAATAGAGAGAATTTAAACTCTAATAATAGTATTATTATATTTTAAGAAGAAATAGTAAAATTCATCTGATGGTGTATTTATCCGAATTCATTCTATTTTTAGATTTATTTTAAAAATAACTTATTAAATTAACTTGTATTAAAATAAATATATTTATTAAAAGTATTTTTTTAATAATTATTTATTTTAAAAAATAAATAGTAATTATTTTAATTTTTATCAATTTTTTAATAAATATATATTCAATAAAAATTATTTATTAAAAAAAATTTTAGTGAATATTTAAATAGTATTAAAATTAAATATAACGTTTATTAATTTAATATATTTCTATCAATTTATAAAATAAAATAAAATTATCTTTTTTCGGTCGCTATAGCATTACTTTATAGTGTTGGAATATTTTCTCAAGAGTAATGCTATATATGTAGACTGTAGTGTGAAGATTTTAAGCTTGAATATTCATAGAGGTGGTTTTCTATTGGCTATCTTGAATAAAATTATTGAACAAAAGTTTAAGAAACAGAATGGAAATTAACTACGTTTTGTATAAAAGAATTATACTATGAAGTAATTTCGTTTTTTTTAATATTTTGTAAATTGGTATTGGTTTGCACCAGTTCAACCCGGTTTACAACGAGGTTGAAATGATTCAGGTGTCAATTACATAATTTGTACAAGTATGGATTCACCACGTATTTGAATCGAGTTTTATAAAACTTATGTTATGTTTGGAATGGAAAATTAGAACAATAAAAGGTAGCTAAATATTTCGATCTTTTATTTTGAGTCTAGGTATTAGGGATGCATATGAGTAGATTAAGTTGAAATTTTCAAATTTAAATTAATTAGTTCTGTTTGCTTTGGAGCTAAAAAATAATAAACCGGAAGCAAACCAATCTGATAAAAGTAAAAAAGATAAGATGATTTAATTTGGATAATTGGATTGGAAACCTAAATATACTTTTAAAATCTTAATTCAAAAAATATGAAAGAATTCTATTACTATATATGCGATATTTAATAATATTTATTTAGTGACTAGTATTAAAATCTTACCGATTTGAATAGGAGGATGTCTTTTAACCCTTGTATAATTCACTCTTACTATTTGCATCTATAAAAAAAAAGTTTATGTTAATTAGATATTTCTATTTATTTTAGTCTCCTCATTTTATGCTTATAACTCAATTTCTAGTCTCTATTCGTATCCTAGACTAAAGCGTGTACTCTACTAGACTTAAGCATAACTCCATTATGGAAGATTCATGAAATCCTCGTTTCTTTCTTGCACTTAAACTTTGCCATAAATGATTTGTGAAATTTTTTTGCTTCTCCAGTATGTTTGTACTCTGCTATGGATGATTCATGAAATCCTTATTTCTCTCTCGCAGCTGAACCTTGCAATGGATGATTAGTGAAATCTATGTGTCTTTTTATGAATGCATTTCTTTCACTTGAGGTTAGCACTTTATCATTCTTGTTTTGTTTTGACAACATTAACATACGATTTTTGGTAATCAACATTGTTTTCTTATTGTTTACAAGTTTGAGGAGCACTCATGACTATGACTTTTGATTTGACCTTCTACACTGCATCTAGTCATTCATATGCTTTGTTGTCGGTTATTGATTGTTGTATGATACTTCTAACGGGTGCAAAGTTACGGTAAAATAGTTGGAAAAGTTTTTTATGAGACCTATTAAGCACAATACTAGTTTTTTTTTTTTTTTATGAGAGAGATCTATTAAGCATATTAAAAGAACAAGTTGAGGCAATTAAAAATAAATGTTGGATAGTTTCAAATTTATTTTGAATCAAATATAGAAAAGTTTTCCAATAGTAAAGAGTAATAATCCAAATCCATCGAGCATGTTAATTTCAATTAAAAACGAAGACATTGATATATGTTTTTATACTATTATATATCATGTTGATCATATTAAAAATAAGAAAAGTAAGATATTATTACTATTAGTATTAAGAAATTTTCTCAACTTTTACAAAGCCTTAATTATATATCATTGTCAAAACATTCAGCACACTGATACATAATAAACATAAATTTTTAAAATATTATTTCTGTTTCAAGGTTAAAGCATCTACGGTAAGCAGAAGAAATTAGTTTAGTTTATTGCTTAAGTATTTATTATTATTTTTATTGTAATAAACTTAGTCTATGAATAATTTTTTTGTTAATATGTGTTTGAAACTGTTTAAATGACAAGAAAAATAAATATTTTGCAAAAATTAAAATTGGATATTATTTTAATAAATAAACTGTTTTTAATCAATGTTTTGAAAATTGGATTGAAAATTGGTTTTTTTTTCTTATTAATTAAACTACAAAATTATTTTAACAAAAAATCGATAATGAATTGATTGAATTAGTAAAAAATATTTTATATAAAATAATATTATTTAATTTTAAAAAATATTAAAATAAATTTTTATTTTATTTGTATAATTTTAATTTAAAAATTAAAATATATATAATTTTTTATTTTTTAATTATATAAAATTATGATTTTAATATATTTTATTATTATTATATATTTTTTATATTTTTAATATAATATATATTATATATATTTTAAAAATAATATTTAATTAATACTAATTCAATTACAGTTAAATCATTAAACCTTGAACCAATAATTTTATCAATTTAATGATTAGTTTGATTTTAAAAATTTTAATTTTAATCATGATTGCATAACTTAAATTTGATAAAAAAAAATGCTAAATTGTATGTGCAAATTAATAATTTACAAAATAATAATAGTGTCAAGTTTTATTAGTTTTTATGTATTGGATAAAAAAATATTTTATTGTTAAAATATAATTGAAAAAGTATGAAAGGATCACAAATATTTATAATTTTTATAATTAGTATTTTTGTTTTCAGAATCCTTAATGAAAGTGTTTTATCTTTATAGTTCAATGAAAAGTAAAATTTTAAGCAATATGAATGTAAAAGATCCCAAAAACCTTAAGATTATATTAAGAAAAAGAAATTTACAAAATTCATTCTAAAATGGTATTTCTAGTAATAATAAGACACTTTGTATTATACTTGAAATAATAGATGTGATTTGTTTGTTTTTAAGATAAATAATGAATGTTAAAATAATTTAAATTGTTGTAATAAGGATGATTAAAATAGTTTCAACCTGTTGTCTTCGACAATAAACCATAGGATTTCCTTTCCCTTAAAGCTTGCACAACGATTTAGTTAAGGTGTATTACTTTAATTCTAAATCACCAAAGGGATAAGAAAATGTGTGGTTATTGATATTACTTGAATATATATCTTGCCTATTTTTTTTAAAAAAAAATTTCCTTTTAAGATGTAAAGAAAATTATATTTAAAAGGTAAATAATGTATTATCTATCTATTTTGAAAATAAAAAAAAAATAGAACGTGACTATTAGAAAATGAAAGAGAGAAGCTTTAGTTGTTAATATATCAATTTTTTCTTTGAGGATTAAAATCCTTTTGAAACTCGAGCTATGGAGATTCACTTGTATGATGCTCGTGATTTTTCAGGAAAAGGTAAAAGAAGTTATTTATGAGAAGAAGAAGAATGGGATTAGAGATCAAAATAATTAATGTTGATTTTCCCAAAATTATTATTATTGTTACCTAATTTGTTTTTTTAAGTTTAATAGATTTTTTTGATGAATGATTCAATGATTAAGTAACTTTATTTTCCCTTTTAATGGCATAGTGACTTGTTGGGCTCCGCATAAAACTAAACAGATGTTCCTTGCATTTGCTGTAATAAGAAAATACATGCATTCCTTTTTGTTGTATCTACTGATAACTTAGTAGAATTATTTGTTGGAAAACTCTTCGTTTGAATTTTGTAATAATGCTTTGATTTTTTGTAATATTAAAAATTTTGTAAAATTTTGATTTTATTTTAATTAATATAGTCAATAATATTTATTTAATTTATTTCTTAAAAAAACATTTTATCAGGTTATTTATTATATTTTCTTTATTTGTCTAAAATTAGGATATTTTAAAATTAATTATTACCTTAAAAAATTAAATTATCTTTTACAAATGTTATTTTATAAACTAATTTTTACAAATGTTATTAATAATATTTTTTTTGGTAATATTATTTAAAATTAGTAATAATTTTAAAGTATTGTTGAAAATATATTAGTATGATTTTTATATTTTATAATATTACATAAATGTTATTATTTATTTTATGTGTTAATAAAATAATATATTGTAACATTTATTAATATTACTGGAAGATATAAAAAATATCACTTATAATGTTTTGTAACATGAATTAAACACAGCTTTTGTTAAAATGTTAGTAAAATTAATATAAAATATTTTTTATATTTTTTTAAATATTGTTAAAACTACTATATATATATATTAGTGCTTATAAATTTATCTTAATAATTGCATAAATATATAAACTTTAAATTTAGAATACCAATAGAATATATTAATATTTGTTAAAGGGGAGGGGAAATTTTTTATATCCTAGAAAAAAATTATATGTAATAGAATTTACTAATATATACTCATTTATTTTGAAGAAATATGTGAGCAAAATCATATATAATTTCAATAAAATATACCAAAGGTATATACTTTGCTAACATATTCCTAAAAAATAGTTGAATGTGCGTTAGTATCCATTTTGTATGATAGCATATATTGTTACTAATATAAATCCACTTTTTTTAAAGGAGTATATTAACAAGTTATAACTTTAATTTTTTAGAAATATCAAAGGTGTAACTTGTTACTATATTATTAATGTAAACCCACTTTTCTTTTTAAAAAAATATTAATATGTTATAACTTTAATTTTTAAAGTAATGTTATTGATAACTTGCTAAGTTCTAGAAGCAGCAGGCGAGTATACATTACCAAATATGCATAAGAATAATTTGGTTCATTGGACTTACTGAAATGACCCAATCTAGTGGGCATCCCTAAATGGTTTAACAATGAATATGAGACTTATGTATATTGTTAATAATTATCTCTTGTAATATATGTATACATTTTTAATTTAAGTACAATTTTAAATTTTAAAATATTTTTAAAAAAATTGTAAGAGAAATATATAATAAAAGATATGTTAAAAAGTACAATTAATATAGATATAGAGAAAAAAATTTAAAAATTAATTTGAGATCGATTATATGCATTTAATATTTGAAAAAAATAATTAGAGCTGTTGAGATTTTTAGGATTCAGGAGGAAAAAAATAAGTATCAACATAAAAACTGAAAATTTTGACACAATCAACTAGTTACCTTATTTGAAAATAAAATATATTAAACAAATATGGCCAAAGAAAAAAAGAAAATATAATAGATATTCTTATAAATAAGAACTCGGATTAATAATATAGACGAAATTGATTTCCCAAAGGCTATTTTTTTTTAAGAATATTTCAAAATTATTTTCAACATTTTAGAAAAAAATATAACAAAATTACTTAACTACATATACATTTCCTTTTCTTCATTTCACCCTTATTCATTATGGAGAGATAAAATAGCAGTTCTAATTATTATATGTATAATTATTGGATAGCATAATTTGTAAAATAGCTGTTAGGTTACTTAATTAGCATAGGAAAAAAATTAATGATGCATGTAACAATGATATATGACTTTCTCATTCCGCTTTTGTATGTGGGGTATTACCGAAGAAAATAAGTTCAGCATTTCTAAAAAAAAATTAATTTAGTAATTTGAATAAAAAAAATGCTTCTAATAAAAGAAAGAATAATTACTCAACCATCTACAAATAGAATGCTAATACAAAAGCCCAAGTACGTATTCAAAGGATAAACACAAGAACATTGTTGTAAGTATCTTTTGCATTATTTTTAATCATAATTGAAATTTTGTTTTATTAACTCACATAATAAAAATTCATGATAAAGGTCAAGATGAGCTATATTATCAATTTTGATTAAAAAAAATATTATATAAGTTTTATATTAAAATCAAAATATAAAATCAAGCATATAAATCAATAGAAAAAAAATTGTAAAGAAAAATGTTGCCTTATGTATTTGATAATATGTAAATTATTAAATTTTATTTTTAAAAAAATATAAAATTATTAATATATATATATATATAAAAGTTAAGTTCTATTAATATTAGAAATAAAATTTTAGTACTTACATAATTTAATAACTTTATATAAAATGTAAAATTTATTAATCTAATTGTTAATTTAAAAATTATTATTAAATAGATCATGTATATAAAATTTTATACAAAATAAAAATTAATAAATATTTTATTTTGTTATTTAAATATTTATAAATATTAATAATTAAATAATATATTTATAAATTTTTTAAAATTCGATATATATATAATCTTAAAAATATTATAATATAATTTAACAATTGGATTAATAAATTTTATATTTTATATAAAATTAATAAATTGATATAAATATTAAAATTTGATATCTAATATCTATAAATCTGATTTTATATATATATATATATATATATATATATATATATAAATAAAATCAAATCTGTTTATGTTAGATATCAAACTTTAACACTTATACCAATTTAATAACCTTATATAAAATACATAATTTATTAATTTAACTAAAATTATATTATAATATTTAATAGATTATGTATATAAAATTTTACATAAAATAAAAATTAATAAATTCTTCATCTCATAACTTTATTTTAATAATTTATATATTATTTAAATATATAAATATTGATAATTAAATAATAAAGCTACATATTTTTAAATTTTTTAAATTTAATATATATAATTTATTAAATATTATAGCATAATTTAACAATTAAATTCATAAATTATACCTTTTATATAAAATTATTAAATTAATATAAATTCATAAATTATACCTTATATATCACATATCACAGTTCCATCCATATCTATCACTTTCCATGCATTTAGAGCTGTCTCATTAATGTAGCCCGTTGAGTTGAGGGTTTGAGTTACAACCACTAATTACATTGAAACACATAGTACCCTCCTATGAGCCACATGCATGCTAGTCAAATGGCCACCATATCAATGACCTTTTTTCCTTTTCACACCTAACTCAAATAAAGGAATTGGGCGCTTATCCTCTCTTAATAATAATAATATTATTATTATTATTATTTAAAATGTATTCTTAAATGGTTATTGTAATTAAAATTTTAAATATTTATAATAGAACAAATGGATAAAATTATTTAACAAATCAATCTGATTAATGTACAGGTTATTTTATTTTATTTCTAAGGATATTATTGTTAAATTTATAAAGAATACTAAAAAAAAGATTTTTCCTAAGTTTTTAATTTTTGAAAAATTATATAATTATTTTAAAATTTAAACACATATTTTAATTAAAAATAATTTTACACTTAATTAGTTTCCAAAGAAAAGTAACCTTTCGCTAGCAGAATAAGCACGGTTTGAAGTTAATTGATTATGGTAGTTCGAAGTTAGTGCGAATTAATTAACTCACCAAGAAAATCAGATATTGATCCAATTTGAATCATACTACTTTGCTTTAGCAAGCCAGCTGCCACTGGTTCCCTTTTGGCGAAGATTTTTTAATAATAAAATATATACAGCAATAACTAATTAGTAGCCCTTTCACCCTCCCCGCAGTTTGTTCAATTTTGGTATATATTTAAAATAGTTTATTTCATACCTGAAAGAATTGTTAATTAAATTTATTTTAAAACAACTTTTTAAATTAAGTTATTTCCATGTATGTTTTTATGATCATTTTAGAACCTTCATGTGTGTAAAGCATTCTTGATTTTTAGAAAGAGTTTAATAATAAATTAAACTGTAGTTTTATTTTATGGAAAAAGCATGTTAATAAATTATATCTTTAATAATTTTTAACTAAGATTGCTGGTTGATTCAAATACTATTGATTGATGTGAATCATTAGTGATATGATTTTGTCAAATAGTAATCTCCAAAAAATTATATTTATCCACTATTAAATATTTATAATTTAATTATTTAACCGTTGTCAGTTTACCTAAAAATAAATAATTCTTTATGTAGGTTGGTATTTTTGAAAAATATATGTAGGAAGAATGAAAAGTAAACAAGTATTAAATATTGAGATAAAATTTAAGAGTTTTCAAAAGTTAGTTTCACTGTAATGAAAATTGACAAAATTTATAAAGTTAACCCTCATATTAAGTTTTGATTTATTTTGAAAGTAATTTACCTTAAATAAATAATTTCGCCCTTTCAGAATATATATAATAACAAATTTAATTAAATCTGCTCTTATTTCCGTAGCAATGGCTTAATATCAAACCCATTAGATTATATGATATCCAGATGGCTTTAAAACATCTAATTTGTGCAATTTAAAATCTCAAGTTCAATTTTAAAATTTAAAAAATTAAAATTTGTCTTTCCATTCTTATACCAACATTTGTAATGATGGAAACGCAAGTCCTATTAATGTTCACAAGCAATAAACAACCCAAAATTGAATAAAAATTTATCAAACATTAGCAAGGGGTAAAGAAAAGATAGAACGTTATCGTCATCTTTGAAATACCAAATTATACTTAGATTACAAATCATTGTTATAATTCTAGACGCATGTGGAGTAAGAAGAACAAATAGAATAAAGGAGATAAAATTCAAATGTCTATATGTAAAAATCTGTTACCCTTAATCTATTAAAGTTCCTCCAATTTTCTTTAAAGATCCTTGCTTTTGCCTTAACCACTAGATAAATCTAAGATAACTCAATTTTAATCGAGAAATCATAGTTGTATTATAAAATTGTATCATAAAAAAAGAAAAAAATATAAAATATAATAAATGACATAATAAAAAAACATTATTTTAATATACTCATTTTAATTTCCGAAACCTTATAAAAATACTCATTGCCTAAATAGGAAGATGGTTAAATTGGTGTAAACCTACTTTAATTCAATTATGAGATTAATAAAACAAATTGCCTCCGAGATGATCAATATTCGTAAATCTTCCTCTTAAAATATTAGCAATTTTTCTCTTTTTCTCATTTTGAATTTATATAGAAAGAAAATTTAAAGATGCTTTTAATTTGTTTAAAATTTTAAATTTTAAATTTTAATTTTAATTTTAATTTTAATTTTTAATTTTTAAAATAATAAATTTTGATTCTTCAATTTTTAAAATATACTACTTAATATAAAAAAATTTAATGATATTTTATAAGTTCATATAAAATATATTAAATTTTGATGATTATAACATTTATATTATTACTAAAATATTTTTTATATATAATTTTTGATAAATAAATTTATTATAAAAAAGTTTAATAAAAATTAAAATTGTTATTATTTATTTTTTAAAATTATTAAAAAATTATGATAACTTTTAATTTCTAAAGTTATATTTAATATAGTTGGCAAATTTTTAATTCTTAAATTAATTTTAGAAAAAACTTATTCAAAAAAAATAATTTTCAATTATTTTTTAATATATTTTTAAAATAATTATAACTTAATTATTAAATTAAAAAAATACTTAATTATTATTTTTAATTTTAAAATATTTTTTCAACTATATACCAAATCATATCATCATCATTCGATTCCTAAACCATATTATGATGATGGTTAATATCATTGTCGTAATTAATAATAATATAATTTTTAATTTTTATTATTTTAAGCAAATTTAATTTTTTAATTTTTAATTAATAATTTTATATTTTTTTTATAAATTTAAAATAAAATAAAAATTATTATTTAATATATTAATTATATATAATTTATAATATTATTTATATAAAATAAATATTAAATAAAATATATTTTAATAACAACATATAAAATTATTTATATATATATTGATTATCAAATAAAATATAAAATAAAAACTTTTATGATTGTATAATAATAATTTTTGTAGTATAATTATTATTAATATAATTATCATTCCATAATTAAGAATAATTTTATTTTTATTATTTAAAATTTTATTTTTTATTATTTCAAAAAAATTAATTTTATTAATTTTTATTTATCTAATTTTTAGCAATTATAATAAAATAAATAAATTGATTTATATATAAATTATATTTAATTTATAAAATTATATTATAATTTTATATTATATAATTATTTATAACATAATGTTATAATATAATATAATTTTTGTAAAATAAATATTAAAAATATAAAAAAAATTATAATATATAATATTTATTTAATATATAGATTATTAAATAATATATAAAATAAAAATTATTTATATATTATTATTTATATTATAATCACTATTAATATATATCATCATTATCATCTCATCAACATTATCTTTTTCATTTTATTATTATATTATTATTATTATCATTATAATAATTATAATATTTAATTATTATTATTATTATTATTTTAAAATATATTATTTTTATTATTTAAATTTTTTTTTATTTTTTGTTAATTTTTAATTAATCTATTTTTTAGTAATACAGAATAAAATGATATGATAGATTAAGTTGATTCACTTTTATAACAATCTTTTAAAATTAAAAATTAAATTTAAGAACTTAAAATTAAAACTGAATTTAATTTTTTAAAATTTTAAAACTAAAAATTAAAAATTATTTCAAATGGATATTAATAATGAAAATTTTAAAATGATTTATTTTAAATAAATAAGAAATAAAAAATAATTATTTTAAAAATAAATAACTAAAATTAAAATTTTAGAGTATTAAAAGAATTAAAAATATATTTAATTTTTTTAAAAAATATTTTTTCATTATAATAGTAAAATTATTACAAACATTTTCATATAAAACAGTCCAACAAAGATTACAATCCAATAAGTTTACAACAGTCAGTGTTTCCTAACCTTCATTAGTATTTATTTCTTAGTATCTCTTATTTGTTTTCGATAAAAGAAACAAAATGGTACGGTGGAGATTATATCTAGCTAAAAAGGCAAATCACATTAATATCCTATACATATTTTTTACCTTTAAAAATAAAGGTTGTTCAATGTTTTTTACATTAAATGTTTTGCTATGAATTAATAAATTTTGCTTTAAAAAAACAAAAATTAGAAAAACATCAACCTCATTTTTTAGAATTATTTTTAAAAATTTAAAAGTTGCAAGGTTTATTAAAAAATAAGTGTTATTACATAAAAAAAAATAAGTGCAATAAATAACTTTTTACAAAAAAAAATTATTATTTTTAGATGTCATAAAAAATTTTAAAAATTAAAGTTAATAAAATTTAAAAATTTTTAATTTTAAAATTTTGAGTTTTAGATTATGTTGTGTATTACAATTTTTTTATATTATTATTCAATTTTGCATGTCACATGCATAATTAAGGTTCAAAATTTCAAATATTTAAATCTTGTAACAATGTATAATCCAAGAATAAATATTAATAATTTTTACATTAGAAATACATTATCGTATATTTGGATAATTAAATTGAAAGTATAATATAAAATTCTAATTTTAAATAAATTTTGAATTATAAATTTTATTTTAAATGATTACACAAATAATTATGTGTAGAATTAAAATTTTATGTTTAATTTTTATTCTATTATATATATAATTTAAAATTTAAAATTTATTTTGATAACATAGGAAAGAAGAATAATAATAGTAAAGAATATAATAAAAATGATTATAGTAAAAATAATAATGAAGGTAGTGATATAAATACTAACAATAATGTTATTATATAAAAAAAAGTATTAGAAGGGGGTTAAAATTTCTTTTTAAGAATAATTTTAATTTCTTTTCAAAATTTTATATTTTAAATAATGATATTATTTAAAGAGTAGTCAATAAATTATTTTCTAATTGAATATTAAAAATAGTTAATGAATATTTTTTGAATGTTAATTTTTTAAATTTAAATTTTTAATATATTTTAAAATATAAACAATTAGAAGTTTCTTAATTGCTTAGGTAGAATGTTTTTTTCCATTCAAAATCAAATCAGTGCATGTGAGAAGTAATGCATGGAACAAAATTTTACCCAAAATTAAATTTTTTAAAATAAATATGATAATATATTAATAAAAGATGGTTATTACCATAGATATGAAAAAAGTTATATAGTTGAATGATGTGAATACAAATATCTTTAAGTCATTCTACATGATTAGGGGTGGAACTAGAACAAGTTGAGTTAGGTTTTGATTATTAAAGTTCAATCTATTTAAAAACTTTGAAACTTAAGTCTAGATTTGTTACCTATTAAAGATTTTTTTTTAAGGTCTAGTTTAATTTAAAATCTGTAAGGTTTACAAGCCTATTTAAAAGTCTATGTTACAAAAAAATCAATAAATAGATTTAAAGTCTATATAAATAATTGATTAAAAAAGTTTTCAAACTTAAAGCCTATAAGATAAAAAAATTATTAAATAAGCCTAAAACATATATATATATATTATGTAAATAAAAATATAATAAATATTATACAAATATAATATATTAAAATAAATATAAATATAATATAAAAATATAAATAGGTTATTGAATAGGTTAAATAGATTTTTTTATAAGTTTGGGTCTGACTTTTTCATTTAAAAAGATTTTTTAACAAACTTGAACCTATCTATTTATTAACGAGCCGAGTCAAGTTAGGTTTTAAACGAGCTGAGCCGTATGTTCATGTTGGATGACCTTATTCACTCTTATCCTATGTATAACTCAATATATTTACATTCTTTGTATAATAATACTTGCAATTTTTTTTAAAATAAAAAAGATATTATTAAAATAGAAGGAACATATATAAATAGAAAAATAATGTATATTTTTTAAAAATTGAAGCTTAAAAAAAGATGATAATAATTTTTTAGAGACACCTAAAGAAATGTATTTCATAATTTTTATAAGAAAAGAAACTAAATATAAAAGTGACATACATTAATCTCCAACAGACCATATATGTTGTGTGATGTAAAAAAGAAAAAAAAAACAATAAGAAGGCAATTAAATACTTGCAATACAGTGGAAAAAGAAAAATAAAAATAAAATATAAAAAATATAATAATTTTAAATTAAAAATAACATATATTTTATTATATAAAATTTTATTTTATTTATTTTTACTTTAAAAATTTAAATTACATTTAAAAATAGTATTCAATATGTAATTAATATATTTTTATTATAATTTTATCAAATTAATATTTAATTAGTTTATTTTTTAATTTGAATACATAAAAAATTAAAACATGTATAATAATATCAATAAATAATTATTTATAATGGTAAAATTATTTTTTATTAAATTTAAATTTAACATAAAAATTAAAAATAATATATTTTGTATTATAATTTTAATAAATTAATTGTTGTTAAATTAAAAAAATAAGATCGGAAGAGAAAGTAATACATTTTAAAAATATACTAATAAGAAATAGAAAAAGGACAAATGAGATTTAAAATATTTTTATTAAAAATTAATTGTACATTATAAATATTTATTAAAAAAATTTATTTCTATTAAAAATAGTTATTTTTATCAGAATATTTAATAAAAAGTTATAATAAATTTGATAAAATATTATATTATAATCGAAGAAATATTAAATTTAAAATATTACGATATAATAAATTGTATATTGTAATTTAAAAATTATAATAAAATCTATTAATTTTAATTTTTTTACTACATTATATATTATATAATATATTTAAATTTATATTAATATTAGTTATAATTTATTTTATAATAATTTAATAATAATACATATTAAATTTATTCTTATTCTAATCTTAATGCTAAAATTATTATTATTTTATATTTAAATTTTATAATATTATGTATTAGTAATATTCGTTTACTATTAAAAATTAAATTTGTTTACAATGATAAGCGTACAAAATAAATTTGATAATAATAAACTCAAGTGACGTTTTCTCTTCTTTAAAAATACATATAAGTACAAATACTTATTTTGTAGAATTTTACTAGTAACAAATATAAATAAGGATTCAGTGTTGATCATACTAAATGAAATTAAACATAAATCACTCTAATAATGTCAAGGATTAATATCTCTTTATTTAAAAAGGTGCCAAAAAATACCTTAATATATTATCAATGAATGAGATTAAAAAAAAAAGAAAATAAACGTAAATAATGGATTAAAAAAATGGGTTAAGAAAGTAAATCTAGGAATAGGAAAGAGAGGAGGAAACCTGTGTTGGTGTTAAAGAGAAGGAGAAAGGAAGTGATGGCACCAGGATATTTAGAATTCTACCATAGTGAAGTAGTTGCTTTGACAACTATGACGAAGTTGTGTTCCTTCAATACAACGTTGTCTTTGTCATCTATTGTAGTCTCCTTAAACTCTCCTTTAGTCAAGGGATCGAAGCTTATTGAAGTTTTCTCTGTTATCGTTAGTAAAATTATCGAGATTTGGGTAGTTATCATGGTTATGGTGAGAAGTGGTGTCATCATTGGGTTCCTTGAGAAAGTTAAGGTCTTTGTTGTCGATGTTGTTTTGAAGGGACTTTCTTGTATAGAGTGAGGGAGAAGGAGGGGAAGAAACGATGAGAAAGAATGAAATAACATGCAAGTATTTTGGAAATTAGATTTGATGAGAATTGTGACACTTAGAGAGTAATTGTAAAGGAATCATTCTCTAAATTTTACTTGGAGAATAGTTTCTAGTAATCATACTTCAAGTGAAAATTTTAACCGTTCGTTAAGTGATATTTAAAAAGTAGTTGGAGAATAGTTTCTAGTAACCATACTTTAAATGAAAATTTTAACCGTTCTTTAAGTGATGTTTAAAAAATAGTCATGCGACTACCTCTTTTTCAGTGTGACTTAGAGAACTATCTTTAAATAATTGTTTTAAGCTTAATTTAGAAAGTAGTTCTTTTATAATCATTCACTAAATAATCGTTTTCCAATCTATTTCTTAGTGTAATGTGATTGATAATGATGATAATAATAAAGATAACAATAATATGTTAAAGAATAACTAACAAGTGAGTATCTCCACTCTAAAGAAGTCTCATACTACTCAATTTTCATTTTTTTTATCATTTATGTCTCATCATTTACCTCTTTAGTTATATTCAATAAAAAGTTAGAAAATAGGCTGCTTGGCTAATACAAAACACACATTGTGTCATTTGGTTGTATTTTCATATACAATCAACTGCCTTTTACTTCTTTCGATACATCTTTTACATATTTATTCCCTTTTAAGAGTTATATATATATATATATATATATATATATATATATATGGGAACAACCATTAAATGATTTACTTTATTAGAAGATCATTAGCCACACATTCTAATTGCAAAATAAAAATTTGGCCATGGTATAATCATTTTTTTAGTCCTTAAATATTTGGAGCAAACTCAAAATTTAATTATGTTTACGGTTTGTCAAAATTTTTCTTTTAAAACAGCAATTTTTCCATAGCATAATATTTTTTTTTTAGTAAAATAATTTTGGTAATGGATATGACAATATTGATAATAATATAAATAATGATAAACTAATGTTACAAACAATAATAATAGCAACAACAATATATAATATTAAAGTGATAATAATAATAATAATAATAATTGTAAATACTCAATTATGTCCGAGGCCCCCAATTATTAAAATTAACCAAAAGTTAATTTAATTAAAAATTTGAAAAGATGTAAAACTGAAAAACAGAAAGAACAGAGAGCAGAAAATACAGAAAACAGAAAGCAAAAAAAAAATAAAATAAAAAAAATAAATAATAATAAAAAGAATTAAAGAATAAGTAAAAATGATAAATAGAAAAAAATAAAACTAAAAAAAATAAAAAAAAAGGTAAAAAAAATGAAAATTGAAAAAAAGAAAAAGCTGAAAAATCAAAATAGGGAACAAAAATTTTGAAATCAAAGGGGTTGGCTTTTGGCTCTCAGAGAGGGGGTGGCTTTTGGCCCTGGGAAAGGACTTGACCCTTGCTAAGAGAGAGGAAGCTGGCTTTTGGCTCTTTGAAAGAGCTTCACCCTTACCAAGAAGGGATGTGTCTATATATACCTACAAACAAGAAAGGAAAAGGGGCTTTTTCTCATTTTTTGGAAATTCTTGGGAGGAGGAGAACTTGGAGTCTTAGAAGAGGGATTTTCAAAACCTTTGAAGGGAGGACCTAGGAGACTCTCTGATATTCAATTCAGCCCTTGACCTCCATAGAATTAGCTCTTCATCACCTTCCAATGGAGGTTAGGTCCGAATTTTATCCTTCTTAAGTTTCTTGCTTCTTCTCGGATTTCTGAGTTCATTTTTGTGTCTGTTTTCGTTTTAATTTTTAATTGGTCAAATGATCTCCGATTTTGGTGATTTTTGTTGCGTTTTCTTCGTCTTTCTCTCTAGTTTCTGGAATGATATTATTTGTCCAATTTGGATCTGAAATTAAATCTTTATCACTTGATTACCGAAGCATGTTCATCCTGGTGCGCGAATTGATCTAGCTTGTTTGATTTGTGCATATCTTGCTCATTTCTGATTGGATTGATGTCAAACTTGTTTTGTTTGATTCCTATGATCCATATATTTCAATTGATCGGTTTTTATTTTTCAGATCTACCAAAAATATTTTCTAAAAATTCTGAGATTTGAATTCAAATTTTGGCGCCAAAAACTTGTGTGTTCTTGAGGTTCATTTTCGAGTCTGTTTTTCGTTTTAATTTTAGATCGGTCAAACGATCTCCGATTTTGGTGATTTTTGTTGCGTTCTCTTCGTCTTTCTCTCTAGTTTCTGGAATGGTATTATTTGTCTAATTTGGATCTTAAATGAAGTTTTTATGGCCGAATTACTGAGGTATGTTTGTCTTGGTACGAAAATGAACCTATGTTGTTTGATTTGTGCATATCTTGCTCATTTATGATTGGATTGATGTCAAACTTATTTTGTTTGATTCCTATGATCCATATATTTCAATTGATTGGTTTTTATTTTTCAGATCTACCAAAAATATTTTCTAAAAATTCTGAGATTTGAATTCAAATTTTGGCGCCAAAAACTTGTGTGTTCTTGAGGTTCATTTTCGTGTCTGTTTTTCGTTTTAATTTTTGATCGGTCAAACGATCTCCGATTTTGGTGATTTTTGTTGCGTTCTCTTCGTCTTTCTCTCTAGTTTCTGGAATGGTATTATTTGTCTAATTTGGATCTTAAATGAAGTTTTTATGGCCGAATTACTGAGGTATATTTGTCCTGGTGCGAAAATGAACCTATGTTGTTTGGTTTGTGCATAACTTGCTCATTTCTTGTCTTTTTTTTTGTCAAATTTGTTTTGTTTGATTCCTATGATCTATATCTTTCAATGTTTTGGTTTTAATTTTTTAGATCTCTGGAAAAATATTTTTTGAAAAATTTTGAGATTTGAATTTAAATTTTGGCGCCAAAATCTCTTGTGTCTTTGAAGTTCTTTAGTAGATCTTGTTCTTTTAACCTTGTTTAGGTATTATTTTTCATGTGTTGATCCTTCTATATGTATTTCCTTCTGATTTGTTTGTGTTTGTATGTCCCCCTTTGAAAAAAATTCCTAAGAGTGCATGACCATATACATGCATCCTATATGCTAAGTCTAGCTTAAGTCATGCATGATTAAGTCATTGAACCTAAAGAGTTAAGTGTTTGCTTGAATCAAAATAAAAAAAAACTTAATTCTTACCTGTGGACCTTATGACCTAAGCTGGATTGGAGACAATTGAACAAGGAACATCAATGGAGGTTCAGTCCAACCTTTTATTCCGCTTAATTTTATTGGTTCTCCTTGGATTTTCGAGTTCATCTTCATCTCTATTTTCAATTTCTTCTCAGATTGTGCAAACGGATTCTAATACGGGCAAGTAGCATTCTCTACTGTTACGTATTTTAATTCGTGCTAATTCAAATACGGCTTACGACGATTTGGATTATGCAAGCACGTCTGTTTTTCTAAAATTCGTCCCTTTTTTCAAAACGTCTGTTTTTGTCTTATTTTTCTCAGATTGTGCAAACGGGTTCTAATACGGGCAAGTAGCATTCTCTACTGTTACGTATTTTAATTCGTGCTAATTCAAATACGGCTTACGACGATTTGGATTATGCAAGCACATATGTTTTTTCTAAAATTCGTCCTTTTTTTAAAACGTCTGTTTTTTTTCTCAGATTGTGCAAACGGGTTCTAATACGGGCAAGTAGCATTCTCTACTGTTACGTATTTTAATTCGTGCTAATTCAAATACGGCTTACGACGATTTGGATTATGCAAGCACGTCTGTTTTTCTAAAAATTCTTCTGTTTCCAAAACATCTATTTTTTTTTTCTCAGATTGTGCAAACGGGTTCTAATACGAGCAAGTAGCATTCTCTACTGTTACGTATTTTAATTCGTGCTAATTCAAATACGGCTTACGACGATTTGGATTATGCAAGCATGTCTGCTTCCCTAAATCCTGTATTTTCTTAAGAAACATTATTTTTTTTTTTTTTACCTAAGATCACCCTTTTCTTCTCCAAGAGATCAAGTCTCTTAACCAGAACTACGTAGCCTTGAGTTTCCCATTGCACCAGGGAATATGTAGGAGCAGGATCAAGTCCTGTCAGGCTATCTTCTATAAACCTATTTATTTTCTATTCTATTTTAAGGGATTAAACAACTTTCAGAATATCGCACACTCAGTTTAAGGGTACTGTTCTTTGGAACAGGCGAGTAGGGTGCCTAATACCTTCCTTACTCGTAACCGACTCCCGAACCTAGATTTCTTCCTCAAGTTAGGATTTTTCCAAATGTTTTCCCTTAAAATAAAATTTGGTGGCGGCTCTACAACCAAATTAAATTCATTTCAAAATTTAGCGAGTTCGTCGTCTCGTCGTAATTACGGTTATGACAGATGGCGACTCCACTGGGGACTTTTAGAGAATCAAACCCTGTTTCAAATTGACTGTATAAATGCATGTTGATCCCTTTTCTATTTATTCACATGTTGTTATTTATTTTTTATATTCATGATAATTCAAGTTTGTATGTTTCTCACCCTAGGGTAGAAGACATATATCTATTGTGTTTCAAATTGCAGGTTATTCCACACATTGTAGTCCTGCATGCATAACATGAGTGGGGCCCTACACCCGGGTCTGAGCAAAACCTAGGACTAAAGGGGTCAAGTGGTGTCACTTGGGATGCACGTCCCGTTTGGCTATCATAAAAACCCCAACTAGAGTGCGTCTTTTCTTGGAGCCCTACAACCAGTAGCGTTCTCTACGGTTGTAGCAAGCACCAGGAATTAGAACTTGGCTCTAGTGACCTTCATAACATTTAGCATTACAATCCACCTTGTGTGAGATGCATACATCAGACAACCTTAAGCCTATGTCACACATCACCTCACTCAAAACACCAAAAAAAACATATTTATTTTGAACAACCATAAAAATATGAAGATTTAAAATCGATTTAAAATTAAAAAAATCAAAAGAAAATTAGAAACTAAATAGGAAGAAAATAAACAGATTTGACAAATGAAATCATAAAAATAAAGAAAATTCAAAAAAATAATTTTTCATACTAATAATTTAAACTGGGGC
Source organism: Canavalia gladiata (assembly GCA_037954105.1). Taxonomy (NCBI): domain Eukaryota; kingdom Viridiplantae; phylum Streptophyta; class Magnoliopsida; order Fabales; family Fabaceae; genus Canavalia; species Canavalia gladiata. Next base: position 36,741,031 of record CM075664.1, on the reverse strand, counting down.
AAATTTTTGCCTAAACCAATTCAAATTAAGATTTTGAAAAATAAACATATACAAACCCAAAAATGCTTTTAAGTTTGAAAGGAAATTTAGGGAAATTTTAGCAAAACCAAAATGTTTTTTTAGCAAAACAAAAAAAATATAATACTAAAACTACTAAAAATCCAAAAAGAAGCCAAAATAAATAAAGAAACAAATCATTCAAAATAATCAACTTTCAAACCTCTAATTATTTGTGCATCCAACATTGCATCCATCCATTTGTTAAACAAGTTTATCATCAATTTTGAAAATTATCCCCACCGCTCTTATTTTAAAATTCACTAAAGCATTAACGTTTTTATCATTCATTGATTTTGACATTCACTTTGTTTCTCAAAAATTAATTTTTAATTTAACAGAAAGATTAAAAATTGAAGACAGACAACTTTCTCAGCATCCTTATAGAACCCGTTCCAGATCAAGAATCATGGATGAGTTGGAGAGACAAAACGAGGAACTGAAAAATGAGGTCAAATCTCTAAAGCAACAGATGGCCAAGCTGATGGAGGCCATCCAATCATCCAAACAAAAAGAGGCAAGGGAATCTCTACCAGGAGAACCAAACGACCCATCATATCTTCCAGGGTTCACTCCACAAAACCCTTCAACATTAACCATGCCTCCACCAACCGAAGGGGTTTATTATGGGTCTCCTCACCACCATACACATACACTACCCCAAACACAAGCTCAAACACAAACCCAAACACATAACCTACCGCCAAACACCATTCCACAAGCATACCAAACGGCTGTTGGGGGAACGAATCCTATGTTCACCCAAGGGCCTCACCATATGTACATACCATTTTCTCAAGCTCACCATATGCTAGAGGAACATCCAATCCATCCTTCAAATGAGGATACTGAAAAGTGGAGAATCCTAGAAGATAGAATCCGGGCGATCGAGGGAAGCGCTTATGAAGTCAAAAATGCAGCTGATCTGTGCCTGGTTCCAAACGTGGTCATCCCTCCAAAATTTAAGGTTCCTGAATTCGAGAAATATCAAGGAACCAGCTGTCCAAAGAAACACCTGACTATGTACTGCAGGAAGATGTCTGCATGTACCTACGATGAGAAGCTACTCATCCATTTCTTTCAAGACAGCTTAACAGGGGCCGCTGCAAACTGGTACACTCAACTGGAGCGGACACGCATTTGTTCATGGAGAGACCTTGCCGAGGCTTTCACAAAGCAGTATCAGTACAATACGGAGATGGCCCCTGATCGGACTCAGCTCCAGAATATGGCCAAGAAAGAAGAAGAAACCTTCAAGCAATACGCTCAAAGATGGAGGGAGTTAGCTGCTCAGGTACAACCTCCTTTATCCGAAAAAGAGATGGTCAGCATGTTCGTGGACACACTCCAAAATCCTTTCTATGACAAGATGATTGGAAGTGTGACTTCTAGCTTCTCTGATGTCGTCATCATTGGAGAAAGGATTGAAGGTGGCATGCGCCGTGGAAAGATCATGCAAAAGTCTGCAGGCGTAGTCAGCATTTCCAGTGGATCAGGGAAGAAAACAGGTGAGACCTACAACATGGCTTCAGGTCAAGGCCAATATACTCCACAGATGGCGCCTTATGGTCCAGTTGGCTTCCGACCACCACCATACACACCATATACACCATACACACCTTACATACCATATCCATACATCGCTACCACCTACCAAACACCATACCCTCCTACTTACAATTACCCGACACAAGTCCGACCACCAACACCATACACGGCCCAAACACAAGCCATAAGCCAGAATCCTAACCAAAGCCAGAAAAAGGAGAAGAAGCCGGTCCAATTTGACCCTATTCCAATCTCCTATACTGATTTGCTACCTCGGCTGATTCAAAGCTCCCTGGTTGCGCCTTATCCTCTAAAGCCTCAAGAGCCACCATATCCTAATTGGTACAATCCTAACGCCAGATGCGATTACCATGCAGAATTTATTGGTCATTCTACTGAGGATTGCCTAGCTTTGAAACGAAAAGTACAAAGCTTAATCGATGCAAAGTGGCTGGATTTTGGGAGGCTTGCTCCTAATACAGAAAACAATCCGTTGCCAAATCACGAGAGCCCATCGACCAGCTGAAAAGATGGGAGAAGCACGACAAGTTGCATTGTACAAATCAAGCTATCGAGGATACTCATCCAAAATTGTCGTACTTTTCAAAGTTAATCTTTTGTAAATAAATCTCAATAAATAATGCAAAAGTCACATTTTTCATATTACTTGAGCACGTGCTTTACATTTTGACTTTACTTAAAATTTATCATCCTTTTCATCACTCAACCTATTTTCTATTCCTACACCAAAACAATAAATACCAATTGGTGAGAATGTCAGTGCTGTAATAAATAATCTTGAACGTCGAATTAATCGAACTAAAAGAGAAAAGCCCAATGAGGAAGTAGGATAAACAATCAGGGATTCTACATCACCATTCAAAATAAAAATATCCCGCTGGAACCAAGTTTAAATCCAGGCAAAATCAGGGATGCAAGAAAAGATCCGCTGAATTGGAAGCCCAAAATGATCCCGGTAAGATCGATATTCAACTACACAAAATTCAAGAGAAAGGAGAAGACCCGCTGGATTAAAGTAAAAAATAATCCAGGCAAAATCAAGGTCGAAACATAAAATTCATGAAGAAGAGAAGCCTGCTGGATTAAAAGCAAAAAATAATCCAGGCAAAAGTAGGGTTAAAGTTCAAAATAATGAATCGACAAAGTCACGATCAGAAAAGGTCTTTCCGGTTTCCAACAACAATTCAGGCAAAAATCAGGATCATATAAGAGCCCGCTAGGTCGATAATCATCAAAGAAGACCTAGGCAAAAGTTAGGGCACAATCAAGCAGAAGGCCCGCTAGGTTGAAAACCCTCAAAGGGCGGCCTAGGCAAAAGTTAGGGCACAATCAAACAGAAGCCCGCTAGGTCGACAATCCTCAAGAACGACCTAGGCAAAAGTTAGGGCACAATCAAGAGCCCGCTAGGTCGAAAACCCGTAAGGGCAACTTAGGAAAAAGTTAGGGCAACACAAAAGACCTGCTGGGTTGAAAACTCAAAAGAATAACCCAGGCAAAAATTAAGGTCAAACTAGGAATTCCAAGACAACATGATATTCTGCACCTTATATCTTCTTAAAACTGGGGCAAAATTTTGCCATTTCTCAAAAGTTTGGCTAATTTGACAATCAAGATTATGAAAAGCAGCATTGGCATTTTTCATCAAAAGGTGCCATTTGGGCAATCGAACCCACCCCTTTCATAATCCTTTTCCTTTCAAGTACACCACCTTAAAACATACAACCTCAAAATTCTCTATCTCCTTCTTCTGACCATCCAACATCACTTTGCACACCTCAAAATGCACGTGCCACAAGGAAACATGAAAAATGTAAAAAGAATTAAAAATGGATTAATTTTGAAAAGTCAAGACAAGTCGGATAAATCCTCGACCATTGCAATGCGACAGGATTGTTTCCCAAGGATTCATCTTCTTACCAACCAGGATGCCACCAAAGAAGGAGTGTGTCTTACTCAATAATACTGACCACCGCTGGGTTTCAAAAATCTCGAAAAGAAGATTTCAAAATTGACCAATAAGCCAAAAGATTGAGTCGATCCAGCTCGCCTTGATTCTTGATCCCTTTCACACCAACTATAGGGTTGTCAAGGAAGGAGGCGTCAGAAAAAACAAAAATTCAAGAGAAACAAAATTTTACACCATTTCATGGTATGCATTCAATAGCATATGTCTAATCAAATAATTATTTCAAGCAACAAAATAAGAACCCCATATCGTTTCTGCATTTATTCAAGCATCATTAACACTGCATTCTTTTCACTCATTCAAACAGCACATAAGCATCTTTTTATTCAAGCATCGCATGACCCATTTTTCAAAAGTAATTAAGACCTAGGTAAAATTTCCCAAATCAGTCATAATTAAAACTGAATCAAGTCCAAATTAGGGCAAACGCTTGCCCACAAAAATTTCAATTTGAGGTTATCCTCAGATTCTGGATCAAGTCCAAACTGGGGCAAACATTTTTCCAAGAAAGATTTGAACTGAAGAACAAAGTTAGGGCAAGCTTTTGCCTAGAAATTCAAGTTGAGGCGATCCTCAATTCCAAAAATTTCATAACAGAGGGAGACATTCGCCCAGATAATTCAAATCGAGACAGTCGAAAAATTTTGAATCAAGTTCAAACAAGGGCAAACACTGGCCCACCAAATTTCAAACTGAGGTCATCCTTAAAATTTCAATCAATTTCAAACTGGGGCAAACATTTTCCCAAGAAAATCCAAGTTGAGGCAATCCTCAATTCCTCAACTCCAATCAAGTTCAATAGGGCAAAGTTGCCCAGAAAAACTCAAGTCAAGCTCATGTTCAATCTCATCGAGGCTTAAACTGGGGCAAACACTTGCCTAAACTCCCTTCAAATCAAGACATCCATCAATTATCAAGAATCCTCTAAACTGGGGCAAAATGGTTGATCAAGTATTTTCAAGAAAATAATTATCAAGTATCTATCTTCATTCCACCCTGTCAACAACAGGACCTCTACATGATTCCTTCCTGTCTTAACAGGATCACTTATTTCCTGTCAACAACAGGGCTTTTCTTCGATACCCGTCCTAATTGATTCTTGCCATTTTCCATTTGCCTGTCTTAACAGGCCGTTCATGCTTCGCCTGCCCTAACAGGCCATCCTTTCAAGTTAGTATAGATCACCTTTCACTCAAGTAGTATAGGACCCTCCCACCTCAAATTCACTTGTCTTTACAAGTCCTTTTTGCCATCCAAATAGTCATCATCAACTTTTAATTTTCTGTGTCACGGCCTATGTTGTCAGGCCTCGTCTTTTCTCCGCATACATCCTGTCAAGCAGGACTTCAGGTTTAATTATGCATACATCCTGTCAAGCAGGATTTCATCTGCACCCATCCTGTCAAGCAGGATGTCAAGTATTAACTTCTGCACTCATCCTGTCAAGCAGGACTTCATGTTTAATTCTGCATACTTCCCGGCAACAGCGGGACCCCATTTGCATTCTCCTGTCAACAACAGGACTTCAAGCATGTTTAATTTTCTGCCCACCTGTCAAGCAGGTTTGCATTTATCCTGGCAACAGCAGGATTTCATTTGCATTCTTCCCGGTAACAGCGGGACCCCATTTGCATTCTCCTGTCAACAACAGGACTTCAAGCATGTTTAATTTTCTGCCCACCTGTCAAGCAGGTTTGCATTTATCCTGGCAACAGCAGGATGTCATCATTTGCATCTTCCCGGCAACAGCAGGACTTCATTTGCATTCTCCTGTCAACAACAGGACTTCAAACATGTCTATTTTTCTGTCACCTGTCAAGCAGGTTTGCATTTATCCTCGCAACAGCAGGATGTCATCATTTGCATCTTCCCGGCAACAGCGGGACTTCATTTGCATTCTCCTGTCAACAACAGGACTTCAAGCATGTCTATTTTTCTGTCACCTGTCAAGCAAGTTTGCATTTATCCTGGCAACAGCAGGATGTCATCATTTGCATCTTCCCGGCAACAGCGGGACTTCATTTGCATTCTCCTGTCAACAATAGGACTTCAAGCATGTCTATTTTTCTGTCACCTGTCAATCAGGTTTGCATTTATCCTGGCAACAGCAGGATGTCATCATTTGCATCTTCCCGGCAACAACGGGACTTCATTTGCATTCTCCTGTCAACAACAGGACATCAAGCATGTTTAATTTCTTGCGGCAACAGCAGGACCTCATTTGCATTTATCCCGGCAACAGCGGGATACCAAGCATGTTTAATTTCTTGCATTTTCCCGTCAACAACGGGATATCAAGCATGTTTAATTTTCCTGCATTTTTCCCGGCAACAGCGGGACCCCCTTTCTACATTCCTTCCCGTCAACAACGGGATGCCCTCATATTTACTTTCTGCATCCTGGCCTATTTAGGCCCTCCTCAAGTTTGATTTCCTGCACCTTGGCCTATGTTGTCAGACCTCATCAAGTTTACTTTTCTACATCCTTGGCCTATGTTGTCAGGCCTCCTCAGGTTTACTTTTCCGCTTTTGGGCCTACGATGTCAGGCCTCGCCAAGTTCGTTTTTCCACAGCTGGGCCTATGATGTCAGGCCTCCAACTCAGATAAATACCTCGGCCTATGCTGTCAGGCCACCTTGTACATATCTTACATTTTAGTTCTTGCATGCTTTCCTGTCTTAAAACAGGTCGTTTTCACTCTACTGAGCCCGTCGTAACGGGCCATTTCTCTTCTGCTTTTCCTGTTTTTAACAGGCCATTTTCATTTCATTTTGCTTGTCCTAACAAGCCATTCCATTGAATTCCACGCCAGTCCTAACAGGCATTTATTCATTCCACTTAGCTTAGTCAAGCTATACAGCTAAGCCTTGCATATTTAAACCCTATCGATACATGAAGTCGATAAGGTCATTCAATCATCATTCTCCAGGCATCCATGAGGTTCAATTTCAAGCTCAAGGCTCCTTCTATTTGCCGGACTCCTTCAAGGCTTGCCTCGGACATAATGTGTTCACATCTTTACTCATTTCCTATTACGATAATTCAAAAAATCATTTCTCACGTTATCTGGTAGGAAAATGAGTAAAGAGGGGCAAACTGTAAACACTCAATTATGTCCGAGGCCCCCAATCATTAAAATTAACCAAAAGTTAATTTAATTAAAAATTTGAAAAGATGTAAAACTGAAAAACAGAAAGAACAGAGAGCAGAAAATACAGAAAACAGAAAGCAAAAAAAAAATAAAATAAAAAAAATAAATAATAATAAAAAGAATTAAAGAATAAGTAAAAATGATAAATAGAAAAAAATAAAACTAAAAAAAATAAAAAAAAAGGTAAAAAAAATGAAAATTGAAAAAAAGAAAAAGCTGAAAAATCAAAATAGGGAACAAAAATTTTGAAATCAAAGGGGTTGGCTTTTGGCTCTCAGAGAGGGGGTGGCTTTTGGCCCTGGGAAAGGACTTGACCCTTGCTAAGAGAGAGGAAGCTGGCTTTTGGCTCTTTGAAAGAGCTTCACCCTTACCAAGAAGGGATGTGTCTATATATACCTACAAACAAGAAAGGAAAAGGGGCTTTTTCTCATTTTTTGGAAATTCTTGGGAGGAGGAGAACTTGGAGTCTTAGAAGAGGGATTTTCAGAACCTTTGAAGGGAGGACCTAGGAGACTCTCTGATATTCAATTCAGCCCTTGACCTCCATAGAATTAGCTCTTCATCACCTTCCAATGGAGGTTAGGTCCGAATTTTATCCTTCTTAAGTTTCTTGCTTCTTCTCGGATTTCTGAGTTCATTTTTGTGTCTGTTTTCGTTTTAATTTTTAATCGGTCAAATGATCTCCGATTTTGGTGATTTTTGTTGCGTTTTCTTCGTCTTTCTCTCTAGTTTCTGGAATGATATTATTTGTCCAATTTGGATCTGAAATGAAATCTTTATCACTTGATTACCGAAGCATGTTCATCCTGGTGCGCGAATTGATCTAGCTTGTTTGATTTGTGCATATCTTGCTCATTTCTGATTGGATTGATGTCAAACTTGTTTTGTTTGATTCCTATGATCCATATATTTCAATTGATTGGTTTTTATTTTTCAGATCTACCAAAAATATTTTCTAAAAATTCTGAGATTTGAATTCAAATTTTGGCGCCAAAAACTTGTGTGTTCTTGAGGTTCATTTTCGAGTCTGTTTTTCGTTTTAATTTTAGATCGGTCAAACGATCTCCGATTTTGGTGCTTTTTGTTGCGTTCTCTTCGTCTTTCTCTCTAGTTTCTGGAATGGTATTATTTGTCTAATTTGGATCTTAAATGAAGTTTTTATGGCCGAAATACTGAGGTATGTTTGTCTTGGTACGAAAATGAACCTATGTTGTTTGATTTGTGCATATCTTGCTCATTTATGATTGGATTGATGTCAAACTTATTTTGTTTGATTCCTATGATCCATATATTTCAATTGATTGGTTTTTATTTTTCAGATCTACCAAAAATATTTTCTAAAAATTCTGAGATTTGAATTCAAATTTTGGTGCCAAAAACTTGTGTGTTCTTGAGGTTCATTTTCGTGTCTGTTTTTCGTTTTAATTTTTGATCGGTCAAACGATCTCCGATTTTGGTGATTTTTGTTGCGTTCTCTTCGTCTTTCTCTCTAGTTTCTGGAATGGTATTATTTGTCTAATTTGGATCTTAAATGAAGTTTTTATGGCCGAATTACTGAGGTATGTTTGTCCTGGTGCGAAAATGAACCTATGTTGTTTGGTTTGTGCATAACTTGCTCATTTCTTGTCTTTTTTTTTGTCAAATTTGTTTTGTTTGATTCCTATGATCTATATCTTTCAATGTTTTGGTTTTAATTTTTTAGATCTCTGGAAAAATATTTTTTGAAAAATTTTGAGATTTGAATTTAAATTTTGGAGCCAAAATCTCTTGTGTCTTTGAAGTTCTTTAGTAGATCTTGTTCTTTTAACCTTGTTTAGGTATTATTTTTCATGTGTTGATCCTTCTATATGTATTTCCTTCTGATTTGTTTGTGTTTGTATGTCCCCTTTGAAAAAAATTCCTAAGAGTGCATGACCATATACATGCATCCTATATGCTAAGTCTAGCTTAAGTCATGCATGATTAAGTCATTGAACCTAAAGAGTTAAGTGTTTGCTTGAATCAAAATAAAAAAAAACTTAATTCTTACCTGTGGACCTTATGACCTAAGCTGGATTGGAGACAATTGAACAAGGAACATCAATGGAGGTTCAGTCCAACCTTTTATTCCGCTTAATTTTATTAGTTCTCCTTGGATTTTCGAGTTCATCTTCATCTCTATTTTCAATTTCTTCTCAGATTGTGCAAACGGATTCTAATACGGGCAAGTAGCATTCTCTACTGTTACGTATTTTAATTCGTGCTAATTCAAATACGGCTTACGACGATTTGGATTATGCAAGCACGTCTGTTTTTCTAAAATTCGTCCCTTTTTTCAAAACGTCTGTTTTTGTCTTATTTTTCTCAGATTGTGCAAACGGGTTCTAATACGGGCAAGTAGCATTCTCTACTGTTACGTATTTTAATTCGTGCTAATTCAAATACGGCTTACGACGATTTGGATTATGCAAGCACATATGTTTTTTCTAAAATTCGTCCTTTTTTTAAAACGTCTGTTTTTTTTCTCAGATTGTGCAAACGGGTTCTAATACGGGCAAGTAGCATTCTCTACTGTTACGTATTTTAATTCGTGCTAATTCAAATACGGCTTACGACGATTTGGATTATGCAAGCACGTCTGTTTTTCTAAAAATTCTTCTGTTTCCAAAACATCTATTTTTTTTTCTCAGATTGTGCAAACGGGTTCTAATACGAGCAAGTAGCATTCTCTACTGTTACGTATTTTAATTCGTGCTAATTCAAATACGGCTTACGACGATTTGGATTATGCAAGCATGTCTGCTTCCCTAAATCCTGTATTTTCTTAAGAAACATTATTTTTTTTTTTTTTACCTAAGATCACCCTTTTCTTCTCCAAGAGATCAAGTCTCTTAACCAGAACTACGTAGCCTTGAGTTTCCCATTGCACCAGGGAATATGTAGGAGCAGGATCAAGTCCTGTCAGGCTATCTTCTATAAACCTATTTATTTTCTATTCTATTTTAAGGGATTAAACAACTTTCAGAATATCGCACACTCAGTTTAAGGGTACTGTTCTTTGGAACAGGCGAGTAGGGTGCCTAATACCTTCCTTACTCGTAACCGACTCCCGAACCTAGATTTCTTCCTCAAGTTAGGATTTTTCCAAATGTTTTCCCTTAAAATAAAATTTGGTGGCGGCTCTACAACCAAATTAAATTCATTTCAAAATTTAGCGAGTTCTTCGTCTCGTCGTAATTACGGTTATGACAATAATAATAATAATAATAATAATAATAGAAATAATAATAATAAAAACTATTCAAAACTAAATCAAATTACTTTAAATTGTTGAATAATTATAACTTAAAATAATCATAAATTAAAAAATTAAAAAAATTGATAAAATCATATTTTATATTAGGATTCAGTTTAGTTTATAATTTCCATTCACTCATAAAATTATTTATATATTTTTTATCTTGTAATACCTCTTATAGAAATAAGTTTTTCCCCTTAACCTACCTTGACTTTAGGTGAATACAAACTTACGCTTCCATTCTTTGTCAATTAATCTATTTTTATTTTATATCTTTATCTCTCTAATTAACATCTTTTATCTCTATTTTAGATTTTGCTCACAAGTTCACGTCAAATTTTAAGCTTATTGACTCCTCTAACTTAAAAGTTAACTTAAAAATTAAATAAAAAAATTAAGTCATATAAAAAATAAAATCAAGTATAATCCAAATCATATTGTAAAAATTGTTTTGATTCAGTTTCGATCTCTTCTTATTTTTGTAAATTGGCTCAAAAGTATAACAATTGATATGTAGTTATTATTGTGGGAACTCAAAATCTAGCTGTTGTGTATTGGAAATCAATCTTGTAACCTTTTCTTCTTTTTCTGCATGTTCTTGGGTATGGCTTTTTTGTTTTAAAAAATTATTTTACATTTTTATTTTTTTGAATTTAGTTTCTTAATTATTTTAAAAATTTAAAATAAATTAAATCTTAACCCGTAAAACATTTTAGTGATAGGTATCTAATGAAGTGAGGAAAAAATAGAGATCTCAATTTTCTTAAAGAAATGGAAAAGATATGTATGTTAGACGTTGTTTTTGAAAAAGAAGAAGAAGAAGGATGTATTTTTTATTTTGAAATTAAAAAAATTTATGCTAATCGTAAATAAATTATTAAGATATTAAATTTAAATTGATCTATTTTTTATATTAAAATTATTAAATCAAAATAATCTTTTGGCCCAATATCAAACAAGTACATAATGTACATTAAGATCGAAACAATGTTAGAAACATAAATAAAATAAAAATAAATTTTGTTGCAAACTCCCAATTACCTTTTTTTTATGCGAGGAACCCAAAGATTACCAAAATTGTAACAATCAATCCATGGCATAAAGAAACAAATAGTTAAGGTTTGTGCATGGGCTATTTCATAAAGAAGAGTAAGACCCAAAAATACTAAAAAATTTAACATGTTATAAAATAATATTAATAAAAAAGTAGAGAGAAAGATACGAGAAAAAGAAAAATAAGAAATAATTAATGTCATTTTATTTTTAAAAGAAATATTTATACAAATAAATAAAAAATTTATGATTTATAATATTTACTCAAAATCATACCTTTTATTAAAGGAAACAAGTAAATTTATATAAAATCATGATAGTGATCTCCATGATTACAACGTTTTCCTTTAAATGGTTATACAATGTGAATATCTCTCGTTAAAACATGAAATGGCCTAACAAAATCAATTAACTATTGCATCCATTTTTTATGCTTTTTTTTTCTTCAGGAAAACTGTATTATATTAAACTAAGAAGATGAATCCTTTACAATAGTCAGATAAATAGAAGAGGGTGGCTGAGACCATATTGCATCTGGATAGATGGCTGCTCTAGATGCTATGGTGTGTGCTACCATATTTGCACTTTTTTTGACAAAATTACAAGTAAATCTCTTTAACTTATTAGCTAACATAATGCAATCATCTATAATTGTCCTATAGAGAGGATGGATAGGACTCCCTTTCATAACCTTAACCTTTGCTGCTAACAATGAATCTATCTTTAGGATGATGTTAATCATTAAGAATGTATTAAGCAGTCATTTATTAAATTGAACCTTGTATAATAATGGATTATTTTCTTTTAAAAATTAATCTTTTCAAAAATTTAAAAATATTGCCCTTTTCAAAAATTCCAAAAAATAAAAAAATTTCTAAATTTAAATTTAATATTTTCAAAATTATCTTCTTTTTTCCAAAAATTTCAAAACAAAATCCAAAATATAATTTCTCTCCAACTTTTAAATGAATTCTTTGAAAACATAATAAAATAAAATAGTTCATTTCAAAAAGAAGAAAAACGTTTTTAAAATCTCACTTCAAATTTAGTCAATTAAAAAAAATAAATTCAAAATTATTTTTTAAAAAGATTCACCAAATTTTTTTTCTTCAAAAATCATGTGACTTTAACTTTCTCATTACACCTAAGATACATAAGTGAATAAATTAAACCTGTTGAGCGTAAATAAAACCTCTAAACATTTTCTCACTTATATAAAAAAGACAATAAAAAATGTCACAAGTGAATATGTTCACCTAAATAGGTTGGCTTAAATCTCCCCGTGACTTGCTGGGAATTTGTAGCAGCATTAAAGAGGTTGAGAAATTTCTTTGAATGTTTGGGTTTGTAGTTTGAAACTACAAAATAGTTTTTGGGTTGGCCATAATAGGTTTATTAATGGGATTCATAATTAAATCATACGAGTTGGTGGGTTGTGGGTGATTGATTGATGAGTTATTATCAACTATCGGTAGTTTATAGTTATATTGGAGGCCATGTGGTGAACATTGAACCTCTTGGAAGTTATCAAAGTGTCATAGCATCATGAGGTTACATATGAATTGGAGTAAAATCAAGTGGGTATGCTGGAGTAATTGCTAGCTCTCCATAAGTCATTGGTGGGGTCCCCTCTAACCCTTGAGATTGTAGTGTCTTTAGAATCTTCTTTATTCCTTGGACTGATTAATTTCAATCTTCAACTTTTCATTATGTTGTTCTTATTCATCCAAAATGTTTGACTTAGAATGTATCCTATAAAAATGTTGGGAAACAACTTATTTGTTTGATTTATTATTTTTATGTGAAAATTTAACTACGAAAAAAAAGTATAATATTCATAATATATTTGCCTTTTCTCATGAGAAATATCTTTTAATTGGCACATTCTGATGTTATGAGCATGTTTCTTGAAGAATGAAGTTGATAATATTTTTATGAACAAATTTGTTGAGTTTTCATATAATCAAATTTTACAAATATTAACATCACTGTTCATGAATATAAAATAAACTTTAGGGAAATATGTTTAGCTTTATCACCTTTTATGTAACTTCTTTTTATTTGAGCAATATATGGGCATTGTCCTCGTACAATATTGTTGGTTTATTTTTTTTTATCGATAATATATATATTTTGTTTAATATGTTTAATCATTGTTTTTAACTAGATGCATTCATATTTTTTTTATGGATGAATAATATTTTTAAATGGTTTAACGATGTAGTTGTGGATGTTTGCTTCATTAACCACCATGAGATTAGTACCCCACATGTAAAGGCATACCTATTTTGTGATAAAGCTTAGGGAGGACTAGAAAGATAACCAACATCAACATATTCCACTAATTTTAGCTTTATTCCATTTAGGTAAAATAAATCTAACTTAGACATAGCACGAAGATAGTGAAAGACATGTTTCACTTCACTCCAATGCCTATAAATTGGTGCAAAACTAAATATTGCAAGTAAGTTGATTGCAAAAGGTATATCTAGTCTAGTGTTACTTGTCTTGTCCCTAGTATCTTCAAAGACATACCTATTTTGTGATAAAACTTAGGGAGGACTAGAAAGATAACCAACATCAACATATTCCACTAATTTTAGCTTTACTCCATTTAGGTAAAATAAACTCAACTTAGATATACCCCGAAGATAATGAAAGACATGTTTCACTTCACTCCAATACCTATAAACTGGTGCAAAACTAAATATTGCAAATAAGTTGATTGCAAAAGATACACCTAGTCTAGCGTTACTTGTCTTATCCCTAGTGTCTTCAAAGAAATTAAAAACATCAAAATCAACATTATCTCATATTGAGAAAAATTTACTTCAACATTTTTATTCTTTTCTTCTAAAGATGCTTTGAGAGTACAGAATATATTATGCCAATGACCTTTTGTCTCATATCTGTAACCAAATTATCATTATTTTTCTTTATTTCAATCATACTTGACCCATTACTTTGTATTCTTCAGTATAATTTCTTTTGATAATTATTTTGTTTTTGATAAAATAATTTAAAATAATCAAGTTTTATGTATTTTAATTATAAGAAAAAAATTTAAAATTTATTATAAATTTTTATTTGAGTAATTTTTGTAAATTACTAAGAATTTTAAATGACATCAATATAAAAAAATTTCTAAAAACCTCTATTACATTGTTTTCATATTGATTATCATTTATATTTTTTTTCTTATAACTCACTCTTTTTTAAATTATCATTTATTTTTTATTTACAAATTACTATGATTTTAAAATTTTCATCTAAATACAAAATTAATACATCCAATCAATTTTTATGATTTTGAAAAAAATACCACATTCAATTTAAGGAATGGTGTTGATTTAGAAGAATGAGATTGATGATTTTTCATTAAAAATTTATCATTTTTCTTATCAATAAGAACAAAAAATTAACTTAGAATATTTGGTGAATCTATGTTATCAGTATTATTGATACAAGAACATGTTGAAGGAATGAAAACTTAAATATATATTTTCTAAAAAATCCTTATTAATAACTTTTTTACCACATAATTTCATTTAAAAGCTATTCTTAAAAATGTTGAATTGTATTTATTTGTATTTTTACAATATTGCAATTACAATTTTAACCGATCAAAGCAATCTTCTAGAAGGATAATTGTTTTTGGGTAGACATGTATCTCGTCCAAATTATTACAAAGTGTTAATGGATCTGTATGACCAACATACCTGATTTTCAATTTTTTCATTTAAATGGTGTTGAAGAAAAATCATAGCTCTTGCATGATCTACAGGGATGCTTCATTTCTTCTTTTCTATAATATTTTCAAGATTATTAATACAAAATAATTTCTTTATAAAAAAAAATCAAATTTTGCTATATTTGACATTCTTGATGAAATAAAAAAGTATAGAATTAGATAAACACATAAGAATTTAAAAAACATATTATATAATATGCAAAGATAAATGTTAAAATAAAAAATTTATTCAAATCAAAATTCTAACCTTAAGAAAGAATACAGAAAATTTGTTACAAAATTAGAGATTTGATTATGCTCATAACATATTATAAGATAATGCTAATAAAAATAATAATAAGAAGAGAAAAATAAAAAATAATTTTATTTTATTTTCAAAATAGATATTTTTATAAGTGACTAATAATTGATAAGAATAAAAAATTATAATTATAAAATATTTAATCAACATCATATCTTTTATTAAATAAAAATAAAGTTACATTAAATCATAATAATCATCTTTACATATGCAAAATTTATAATATAGCAAAATATGTTTATAAAATAACATCATAATTAATATCTTAACTAAGGAATTAAAAAATTGCAACATATAAAATTTATTCTAAGAACACGTATTTATCATAATTATAATATTTTTATTAATTTCTTATTCAAATACCATTAAGTTACCCGTTAACAGAATTTTTATATGTTATGTAAAATTAAAAATACAAACAACAGTTTTAAAAATAATAATTGAGGATATAAATTAATATTTAATTTAAGTTATTATATTAAAAAACTATTTTTTATATATTTATAAATAAAATTATATTTATTTGAAATTCACTAATTTTGTTATTCTTTATTTTATTATAATCACAAATATTATTTATTAAGAAGATGTTTGGTAGGGACTCTTCTTGATTTTCTTTAGGAATTTAAATTCAGAAATATTTTTATGTTTTTCATTAAATATATTTTCAAGATTTTTATGAGGATAATAAATTTATTTTTATTAAAGATATGTTTGATAAAATTAATAATAAGTTAATAAAAAGTTAAAAAATTAGGTAAAAATTAAAAAATATATAAAAATTAAAAAATTAGTTAAAAATTAACTAAAATAAAAACTATTTGATAAAATTAGTTGATAAAAAATTATAAATAAGGATATGATTATTAAATTGAAGTTTAAATATTATAATTTTTTATTATTTATAATTTTTAATAATTTATTATTATTTACATATATTTCTATGAAAAATTATATAAATAAATTTATAGTTATTTTAATAATTATATATTATAAAAAATGAATATGATGACTTTATTTATTTATTTTATTATTTATGATATAATTTTTAATAAAAATAATTTTTTTAAATAAATAATTTTTTTTGAAATTTAAAAAATTTAATTTTTAAATTTTATAAATAAATTGTAAATAATTTTATTATAAAAGATTATTTATTTTATTTTTAAAATTTTATCAACAAGAATTAAATATTTTATTATAAATAAAAAATAAAATATTTAATAAATAAATTAAATACTATAATATTAAATAATAATATAAAAAATATTTCATAATAAATTAAAGATTATAAAAATTATATTAAATATAAAAATAAAATAAGCTAGTAGCTGAAATCTTAATCGTTAGTGGGTAGCATTAAAAAATGTTAATTATTTTATCTTGTTATTAAAATGCAGCTGATAACCGGATCCACTTCTATAGCAAATAATAGCATTTTAAGCATTTTATTCATGTCAGAGTACATGACTCAGCAAAGGCTTGCTAGCTGCTTCAAGAACGAGAGATATGAAATGAAGGAATGTAGTGCATATTTAATGGAGCTGCCTTGTCAGTTTCCTAAGAGAGCTTTTAAAAATAAGTGATTATTTCCTTTGATAACTTTTATAGACATGCTAATAGTGGGGAATTAAATAATTTTAGTTTTTTCTTCATTTAATGCATATAGCAGATATGGAAATATAAATGGGTCACACCTTCCAAGTCTCATCCCATGGTGGGGCTTAATTATTGAGATGAATGAGAATATGAGATTGCATTCTTTGTATAGTTTTATCTATATAATATGTTTGTATATGATATCTTGTAGGAAGACATAGAAGTAAATTTTAATCTACCCATTAAACAATATTGTTTGGGCTGATATTTATTTCCTTCTCAAGTTATTTTTCAGTAAAAAAGAATATAGAATATAATGAAAATAGGACTACTAACAGACTACTATAAACGGAAAAGGAGTGCTCACAACATATTTTTCAACATATCTTTTGTGATTAGTTTGATTTTAAAAAAGTCAAAGTAATTTTTAAAAAGTGGTAAATTTAGGAGTTAAATGGATTGATTTCTTAAAAAAAAAAAACACTCACCAATCACCGCTGATATATTGAAAAATATATTTAAAAAAGTATCATTAGTTATGGACTTTTTACATTGATTATTTAAGAGGTATTAAAGCGGATGATATAGAAAATAAGACTTTTTACATCAGTTGTAGAACGAATGTAGAAAGCATGAGTTTTTACATCGGTTGTGACTTTAACCGATGTAGAAAGTCTTATTTTTTACATCAGTTGTAGTCTTAACCGATGTAAAAAGTCATACTTTCTACATTGGTTATGGTCACAACCGATGTAAAAAAATTATTTTTTTTAAATGTTGTTTTTGTTTAGAGAAATTACCATATTATTTATTCACAATACCTCTATATATAAATAGAATATCAGACAAACAATACAGAAATAACAGAATCTATATATTTAAAGTAAATATATCAATATTTATTATGAAATATAATAAAGACAAACTAAATATCTCAAAATTTCATGAATTCAACCCAAATTGACAACGTTTATCAGAAATTCCCCCAACGTCTCCTGATATCATCAATTTCTTCATCTAATAGAGGTTGAAGATTGTCAAATATCTACAAAATATTTTTGAATAAAATTAGTGAAAATGTCATGTTATGCATTAAAATCAAATAATTAAATTAGGACAATTGTAATTACCTGGTACTAAGAGTTAATAATAGAAGTCGGGACAATGAGAAATATATGTCTCATCACATAATATCCATACTCGGTTCCTCCGGGTTGTCTTGAACACTTCAAAAAAATAAAAAGAGTATCAAATATAATTAGAGATAGTGATAAAAGAATATAAAATAATTGAATAAATTTTAATAAAGTACTTACCTTTGGAATTATCCATACAGGCTTTTTAATATTTGATGAATACGTCCCTTTTAACCGAAGTCGAGCATTCATTGCTCTACAATAAAATAAAAAGCAAATGAATACCTTTGGGAATAACAAATTATATGAATATAAATACCAAAATCCTAAAAACTTACAAGTTTACAATGTCCTTTATATCTTTCTTTGGTTTTTGCCAAGCAGAGCATAGAAATACAACTACATTTCGCTTTGGACAAATAATGATTAATTGCCAATGAGCCCTACAAAATATGGATGACAATGAAAAAAAATTAGGAATTTAAATGAATTCATTAAATAAAGCAATTAAGTATTGACTTATGATTGAAAATAGGGAGCTAGGTAACAGTCCTTATTAGACTGCAATCTCCTTTGAAGGTATCCTTGTATCTCAGCTGCCTTATTCCCAGTTTTCTGCATATGAATTTGGTCCAGGAATCCATAGAGGTGTAAGCTACCTCTTTCACTGCAAATACGATACAAGTACCTAATATTACGAATAATTTTCATATGTTAGATTTTGATAATGAAATAATTCAAGTAAGGTTTATAAATTTACTTACATCAACCATAATTGTAGAACTGTTACACATAAGAGATCGTTACCCACAACCAACTCCAATATATCCTTCTTAGTAATATAGAAGGGGATAGGTGTGGGCTTCCCTATGATATCTGGTTCCATTGTTATTTGAAAAGTTTCATCGCCCAAGTTCATGGCAATACCAAATAGACGTGTGAGCAAATCAATCTCATGTTTCTTTGGAGGAGGCTCAAGAAGATCTCCTTTAGCACTGAAATCAATCTTCTTCCCACGATCTTCCTTAGAAACCTATCATAAGTTCACATTGTGTGTGTGTCTAAACCCTAAACTCTAAACCCTAAACCCTAAACCCTATATAGACACACACACAATGTATATATTTAAAAATTAGTAACATAGGCTAAAATTATATAATACTTGAGGTTGAGCTCGCTGCACAAGTCTCCTCGACCATATAATAAAATGATTGGGGGATTGTCACACGACATGAACCTCCTTAGTAGGGACAGGAACAGGAGCATCTGCATCTTTAACCTGTTCAACCACCACTCTAACATGATCATCATCAATTTACTGGTGATGGATGGTATAACCCAAGGTGTAGACTTTCCCAATTGCTACCAAACGATATGGATCATCAACATATAACTCATAATTATCTGTAGCTGCATCCACATCCTCTTCTTCCTGTAGTTGCTCCTCTGTCGGAGCACAACTTCCCTTTGTGCTCACGCGCCTAGGAGAAGGTGATGGATGGTGACCCTGTGTCTGTGTTTGGGAAAGTCCGAAAGATGCAAGCTCGTGCCTAAGCTCTTGCCTAAGCTCGTGCCTAAGCTCCTGTCTGAGCTCTTCTCGAAGTTCTTGCCATAGTGCTTGTCGCATGTCTTTGCGCATGGCGTCCAACTCATCTCTAGACACTAAACCTTCTTTGGAAGTCTATCTAGAAGACAAACCAAAGTACTGTCTAAGGTCAACACCTTGCCCAACTGCACGAACACGCTCTGGATGCTCTGGTTGGCCAATAGTAGTACTTAAGATGTCATCCCGGCCAGTTGGAACAAAGACTCCTTATGAGCTTTGTTCAACCAAAGAATCCTACAAAACAAAAAATGACTGTTATTAGTAATGTACATGTTTGAAGATAAATAAAAAGAAAATTTACAAAATTGTGTGATTACTTACAATCTTCTCAGCAACAATGCGAGAAGGCTCTGATGTGTACTCTCCAGATGCCTTTTGGCATGCCCTCTTCCATTTCTCATGGCGTGAAGGTGGAGAGGGTGGAGAGAGACGTATAAAGGGATCTGCTTCAGATGATTGCTGACGATCTTTCAACTTCTGCTCCATCAGCCTCTCCTGAAGAAACTCATAACCCCACGAGACAATCTGTGGGGGTAATAGTTCTTGACAAAAATTTGTTGAGCCTTCTTTCTTTTCTCCTGTTATAAGAAAGAAAATCAATTAATCATAATATTGCTTATATTAGTCAATTAAAAAAAATATAATATTAGAAAGATACATACAACGAATGCAGGATCAATTTGAGACTCAACAAATCTCTGCCAAGTGTCTTCATCAAGTTACTGGTACTCCTCACAAGGAGACACATCCTTGAGTGACCCATATATATATATATATATATATATATATATATATATATATATATATATATATATATATATATATATTTGCTGGTGAGATGTGTCTTGAAGCCCCTCCAACGCTCACCAGCAAAGGAAAGTCACTTCCTCTTCAGGAAGTTAGTGTTTGGTACATCATATGTAAGCTACATAAAAGAAGATGTAATTGGTTAGTGAATGATAAATTTATGGAAAAACTTAAAGCTTTAAAGTTAAATACCATGATAGTCTTCCAAATTTGATCCTTCACTTGCATCTCAACATCATCCCAATCATTCTTCAAAATACTGGCTTTGCTTCGTCCAAGGAGGGCCACATAACTCTTAAACTTTGTCTTGTTTGACCCTAATGGATTCCCAGTGGCCTTATCAAACTCGATGGGAATTCTCTGCTCGCCACTCCAGCTAAGGGTTAACTCCCTTAACCGTGTGGCTCGTCTTCCCTTCTTTTGTCGAGAAGAAGGGTTCTCAGACTCACTTTGTGAAGGAGGAACCTCTGAAGGGTCAACCATGTATTTGTTAAAAGTAGAGGAAAAAAAATATGAAAACTAAATACAACAGCAAGTTATGAAGTTAGAACAGCAAGATATGAAACATTGCATAAAGCTGGCATAACAGTTAAAAAGAGAAGAGAAAATTCACTTTATCACACTAGTCTTGCTTATAATTAATAATTAAATGTTTTCACACCAACAAAATAATAAAAATAAATTAATGGAATTGACTTTTCTTCTTCTCCATGCACCAAACAAAGTTTTGTACCAAGTCTATTGCACTATACTAATAGTGCTCATAAGTAGAATAAAGTTCAAAATTCTAAAGTCACAATCTCACATATGTTCATATCTTGCCCTTTAAATGTAACCATTCAGTGTCCACTACAGTTCCAAAGGATCTATCATACACCCTTTAGCATTTTCTTTGTATAAAGTCTAGTTGGTTACTTATATAAGAAAATTAATAGATAGGAATCTTACTAAATTGGCTTTTTAACCCAAAAATTATAATAGTAACATGCAAGATATGCATGGAAGAATTGTCCACATATTATCCATCCATTCTCCCATTCATCACATAACTACCTTGTCACACGCCATTGAAGAATTTTGGAAATAACTATTTTGTCTTTTAACCTCCAAAAGATAAATGTTTGTTCCTCCATGAAGAAAGCATATATATATATATAGTTTTTTGTTTTCAAAAAGTCAACACCAATCTCCACCTAGGTTCTTAGGAAGGATTCACTCCAATTAGAAGTAAGGGATATTTAAAAGGCCATTTATCAATTTTTCAGTTAAGAAATTCAAAATCCGAATGAAAGACTCCTCCACATTGACCTCCATTAAATAGCTTTTGTCATAGTTAACTTTCAAGTCCAGTCAAAATTGTCCTTCACAACCAAAGGTTATCACTAGTAGCTTCTCCAATCAACTATGTATCTTTTCTTTTCATCAGCAAATGCATTGAAGGAGTACAAATTAAAGGTACTCAACCTATACACCATAGAGTGTCACACCAAGGAGAAAAAAGAGGAAATTGTCCCCTAGTATTAGTTTTGAACCACGTCCATAATTGAATCCATAAACAGTACCTAGCTTGGTTGAAAATATGTCTCCTTTCAGATTCAGAAATATATGCTAATATGACAAGGGGTTCCTTCCAAATTCTTGGTTTATATATATAGATGATAGTTGCTTGATCATTGTTAATGTCCATAATTTTATTTCAATATCAAAATATATGGAATAACTGTTCTTCTCATTATCTCTAACATTAGAATACAATGAACTAGATTTTTACAACTCCAAAATGGTATGAGACAAATGAAAAGATTATCTTCATCACAAATGCTTGCAAAACACAATTTAAATGATAATATTTTTCTTGCATTATGGTAATAACTTCAGGAAAGGACATAGCTCTAGAATGCAGAATCAGAGACCCTAAACTAAACCTAATCAGACATAACCTAATCAGAGAGCCAGAATGCTACATACCTTAACTTAGCGACGACGATGGCGTAGACGACGACGGCGTGCTTCGAGAACAACGGTGTTCTTCGCGTTCGGACGACAGCGTGCTTTGAGAACGACAGTGTGCTTAGAGAAAACAATTAGGACAATGACGACAATGAAGACTTAGAGCAATCAGTTAGGGCAGAAGGACGACAATGGAGTGTTTACACTTATGAGGACGATGTAGAAAATAGAGGAGGGAAACTAGATTTTACGTCGGTTGTTTCAAAGAACCGACGTAAAAAGAGTTTTCTACATCGGTTATACTACTCAACCGATGTAGAAAATCTGACTTTCTACATCGGTTGCTTTATAACTGATGTAGAAAATGACTTTCTACATCGGTTATAAAGCAACTGATGTAGAAAGTTTAAACTTTATTGCAAAATGCTACCATATACTTTTCTACATTAGTGGTAAAGTAACCGATGTAAAAAGTGTCAAATTTATTTACAAAAATGCCATCGTCTTTTTTCTACATCGGTTCACAGATAACCGACGTAAAATCCTATTATAAAAGGTTATTTTTCTAGTATATGTTGATAGCTTTCTCCTCTACTTACACGTAACAGGGGAGAGAATATTTATTAGCTGAAAATAACACCAATTTTGATTATATATATTTTCCCGCATTGCGTCCTTCTATTCACCTACACTGATTTGCCTTTTCCTGCAACTTATTTTGGCAGCATGCTCTATACGTTTTGAAGAGTGTCTTCTTACATCGGTGGTTATCGTGCTGGAATACAAAAAGATAAACTTTTAAAAAAATTTCATTAAATATATTTTTAAGTTAGAAGATGAGAATTCAAGATTTTTATGAGGATAATAAATTTATTTTTACTAAATATATGTTTGATAAAATTAATAAATAAGTTAATAAAAAGTTAAAAAAATTAATTAAAAACTAAAAAATTAGTTAAAATTAACTAAAGTAAAAATTATTTGATAAAACTAGCTAATAAAAAATTATAAATAAAAATATGATCATTAAATTGAAGTTTAAATATTATATATTTTTTACTATTTATAATTTTTAAAAACTTATTATTTAAATTAATATATTATATTAAAAATAATGATAATACTTTTTAATTTATTATTATTTACATATATTTCTATAAAAAATTATATAAATAAATTTATAGTTATTTTAACAATTATATATTATAAAAAAAGAGTATGATGATTTTTTTTTACTATTTATGATATAATTTTTGATAAAAATAACATTTTTAAATAAGTATTTATTTTTTGAAATTTAAAAAATTTAATTTTAAATTTTTATAAATAGATTTTAAATAATTTTCCCATAAAATATTATTTAATTTATTTTTAAAATTTTATCAACAAGAATTAAATATTTTATTATAAATAATAAAAAAATATTTAATAAATATTTTAAATATTATAATATTAAATAATAATATAAAGAATATTTCATAATAAATTAAAAATTATAAAAATTACATTAAAAATAAAAAAAAAATCAACTAGTAACTGAAATATTAATTGTTAGTGGATAGCATTAAAAAATATTAATTATTTTATTTTATTATTAAAATAATTATCATATTAAATAAAGTTCAAATCACCTTAATTTTTTTTATGTAATTATTTCATATTTATTTAGTTAAAATATAGTGTCAAATACATTCTAAAATATTTTTAAGAAAGGAGGTGAAAATAGAAATGTTTTTATCATACTTATGATAATATTTTTATAAATAATTTTAAATATATCAAATATATTTTTAGTATTTTTAGTAATTACTAAAAATCATGATTCTTAAAAATAAATAAAAATTCACATACCCAGCATCTCCTTATTCTTATAAATCTTTTTAAATATATCAAACAAATTTATAACATTGTTGATAATTATAAATTTTAGGAAACATTCTTGACGATAAAAAAAATTCACATACCAAAAATCATCATCTGAAGATAATTTTATTTTAGGAAACATTATTCTTGACAATAAAAAAATTACACATACCAAACATCACCTGTAGATCATTTTACTTGAATTGGGAAGAAACACTATGGACAGCAGCAGAAAACTTTTGGTCCAAATATTTAAGCATACTCATGATTTAAATTTAAGTCCATTGATTAAATTAAGTCAACTTTCGGCAATTGATCCTCACATCCGGAAGCATTTTTCTTTATCTATTTTAATTATTTCTTTCATTTTTCACTCAAAATATTGACATTGATATTGTTGTGGGGTGATATTTGTATTGTAACAATTATCGAAGAAGTGAACAAAAATTATAGAATAGTTAAAATGTTAACCGTGATTTATTAAAGTTTAATGGTAAATTAAAAAAATCTGTTTATTTTTTAGATTTTACAATGCGATTCACTTAGATTTTATAAATTTAAATCTTTATTATTGAATAAAAATATTTTTTAAAATTATTATTTTCATTAAATAATAAAAATTTTCTAGCATTAAATATTTAATATCTAATTATAATATTTATTTCTTCTAAATACTATTTCTAAAGTTTAATTTTAATTTTTGTTTGATTTAAAATTTAAATATTAGTACACTAAGTTAAATTGAACATGTATGCAAAAACTTTTGTTGAAAGAGGCAAAATCCACTTTGATCATTTCTATATCTTTGCATTAAGTTTTGACTATCGATCAAGAGATATTTTTTATACACATGAAAAATTAACATTTAATTTATTATATTAATAAAAATGATGTATTTTGATTTTAATAATTTGTTTCTATAATTTTTTTTAATTTAAAGGTCTTATCTTTTTAATTTATTATTAGTTAGTACAGTAAAATTTATTATTAATAATAAAAATTTACTATCTTTTAAATTTTAAATTTTATTTAAATTAAAAAGTGGAATACGCAAATAGCTTGAAATTTTATTATATAATTAAAAAAATGAAAAACTTCTCTATTATAAATTTTAATGAAAAAATTTCTCTGTTATCCATAAATTCTATCATGATTTTCTATACACTCTCTATTATAAATTTTAATGAAAAATCTTATTTATTATTATCAAGACACTCATTAACAATATTCATAATGATAAAAAAGGATATATTTTTAATATTTATAAATATTATGATTTTAAAAATATGATTGGACTGTCTGGTTAAATTAGAAATCGGCCATTTCTCCAACTTATTTAAATTACTGATTTGTTCAGATAAAAAATTATTATAGAGTTGATATAAAAATAATAAAAATCATAAATGAAGATGAATTAAAAAAAAACAGGAAAAAATTGATTTGTATAAAATAACGTCATTTTAATTATTTAAAAAATAAACTTTATTTAGTTTGGCATGTGTGACTTCAATTTAAAATTTTGAAATTATATGTAATTTTTAATCATATAAAATTATAATATTATACTATTATTTTTAATATATTATATATTATAATTTTAAAAGTTATATTTAATTAATATCAATTTAATTATTATTATACTATCCAACATTGAACCCATGTTTTAAGCGGTTGAATTTAAAAAGCTTTTGATAAATGTAGTGGATATTATTTAGTTTTTATAATTTTTATTTTATTTTTATAGTTAACTTTTTAAAACTGTTTTTTTTATCCGGTCATGAATTTGCATTTAAATATTTGTTAACTTGCTTAATAAATATTGAGCTATATTTTGTTACGTGTATATACACATTGTATATATTTAAAAAGGTTTAATGACGTTTTTGTTCCTTATTTAATTTTTAATTTTAACTTTAATCTCTCAATTTTTAAATAATTTTATTTTTTTATTTTATAAAAATTATTAATTTTTATTTTATTTTTTAAAATACTATTAAAAATATGTTTAAAAAATTATTTCAATTAAAAGTTAAAATTTTTAGATAAAAAACTTAATAATACATTTTAACTTTGTTTAATAAAGTAATTTATTTTAGTAGTTATTAATTATTTTACATAATTATTAATATTTTTCAAAAATTTATTTTAAATAGCTTTTACATATTTTTTCTTCTAATTTAAAATATATATATTTTTATTTTTAATATATTTTTTATAATTTAATATTTTATTTATCTATTTATTTTTATAAATTTAATGTTATTTTATTTTTTAATAATATTATTAATTTTGAATAATTTATTTTTATATCATAAAATATTATATTATTTATTTTATTTTATTAAAAATATTGATCTATTTGATAAAATAAAAATAAAAATAATTATTTTCTTAGAAAAACTTAATTAAAATTTATTTATATAAAAATTTTAAAAATTAATTAATTAAATTTTAATATATTAATTATTAATATATATATATAATTTATTATATTTTAATTTATTATTTAACTATATTTTTATTTATTATTTAGCACATAGTTTAGTAGCTAGTTTTATCTAACAATTTTTAATTCAATTGATAATTTATTATCTTTCAATTATTATTTATCTTATCAACTTTTAGTTTTTATATTTTATTTTTCATTTAATTTTTTAACTTTTAAATAATTTATTCATTAATTTTATTAAATATATCCTAAATAATGATGCTTTTTAAGAAAATATATAATTTGACACTTAAAGGTTATATTTTATATACTTGTAATTCCAAAATCTATTGTACAATTCTAATATTAATTTGGTTATATTTTAAAACTTTTCATAAAAACAAACAATGTTTAAACAAATATAAATAATTTAGTATATATAGGAATCAAAGTATATAAATTGGTGTATTTTGAATCAATTAATATTTTAAAAGGTTAAAATATAGGAAAATAAATAAATTTAAGAACCAAATTTTTTTCACTTATGATTTTGGGATTAAAATTATAAATATTTTTAATTGTTGCAAAAAAGACTTTTCTAAAATAAAAGATTATAACCATAATAAATGGTAGGGATAAAAGTCAATGTAAAATCGAGGAATAAAAACTTGATTAAATCATTTTTAAAAAGTTGACAGCTTAAAATAAGATATCAAAACAATCTTTTGTAATATAATGATAAAAAAATCATAATTTATATTGTTTGTGCTAATTTTTTTTAATATACACAATAAATTAGTCATAAGAGTTTAAATGAACATATTTAAAATAAATTAGCAAATATCTAATAAGTTAGAGTGGTGGTATCCATACATTTGATAATGTGTACAGGCGAATATATTCTTTCTCTAATGATTAAGTTTAATTTTTATTTTGTTTTAAAGGAAAGTTCCAGGTTAAAATATGGAATGGGATGTATGTGCATGTGTTTACAATATGAATGTTAATTTATGTTTTTTCCATAAGTTAATAGTAGAAATAAAAAACGAATGTTTAAAAAAGCCATAAATGATGAAACAAACCAAACAGAATTCACATAATTAAAAAAATATATCTAATCCTAAAAAAATGATAAAATACATAAATAAACAAATTTAAATTCTCTAACACTATTTAGTAATATAAGAAAATTATATTAGAGAAAAATATAATTTTTATTAAATAGTAAATTTTTATCGATGTATAGTTGGTTTAATTAATTTATATATATAATTTCTTTTATCAAATATAAACTTTGTTAATGAAAAAAATTATGCTAGAAAAAGCTAATATCCGTAATCTAAAAAAGTAAATTATACCAAAAATTCTTTTTTGATAAAAATTCCATATTCAGCATAATCATATTACATTCATCAAATTTAAACAATTTATTATATTACGTTTTTTTTTAGCATTCTTCTTCAGTGTTTACCTTTTCGGGAATTACATTATACCAAATCACTCGTCACAGCATAAATTTTGTATCCAAGCATTGAATGCTCAATTACATGCCACTGTACTCTCTCTCTCTCTCTCTCTCTCAAGCGATAGCAATAGATCAGCAATGCTGCTTGCGAGTCTGAGATAAACTGTGAATTCTGGTTTGTGGAGAATCATGAGCGAAGAGGAGAAGAAGACTTCTGCTTTTGTGGGAACCAACTCCGCTTACTCAGGTCACTTTTTTCTCCTTCTTTTCCCCTCATTTTTGTATTCCACTGTCTGGGGTTTACGTTTTTTTCCCTTATAGCATAGAAAACTCCATGAGTAGAAACGTTTTTCGCTTTGTCTTCTCTTGCATTCCTCTTTTGTGCTATATTTTCACAATGTAGGTTATACAAATTCCCTTTTTCGCTATTTGCATTATTGTTGTGGCATTGCTTCACTGCTTTCTGTAGTTGGGTGTTTTTACCTACCTGTTTCCATCACGCAAACACACAACTGTTGTAAAAAGAGGAAATTTATAAAGGAAGATGAATTTTTGTTTTGTGTCACAGTTAACTAGTCATGTAAAGATTAAAACTGCCTAACCAGTCCTATAGAAAATGAAAAATATATACTTTTCTCATTTTTTTAAAAAAAAAATTATTTATTTTGTTTCTCCTTATTCCGGTTCTGGGTTGTGTGGTTTGGTTATTTACTACCCTAACATACAGAAATTAAGGCTTTGGCGTATATGGGTAAATCCCTGAAATCATCCAAATTTTCTCGTTGGCGTTTGACCATCTCTAATTCTTTATGTATGTGTCTATGTCCCATATTATGCCTCTAGTGAAGCCCCTGATGCATGAAGAGTAGTCTCTTGCCGGCTACAAATTTTACGCACATTACTTGACAATTTTGGAACTTGTGATTTTATTCATGGAACTTGTGCAGAGCGATTTCAATCTTTTCGTTTCAACATTTTTTGAAACAAGAAGAAAAAGGGAATATGGTTATTGATTGGTGACTGCTGCTATTCTACTGCCCTTGACGTTCTGTGAGGATTAGTCTTGTGGCACCACCTAAGGGCTTATTTGGGAGGGGGGTTTTGAAGGGGAAGGGCAAATTATTTTAAGAGAATTATATATCATTTATGATAATTAATACATTAAGTTTATGGTAGTCCACCTTTTTATATATTTATTTTGATAAATTATCAATTAAAATATGTTTATTTTAAAACAAATTTTGCCCTACCTTTCCTTTCCCTCCAAACCCCCTTTCAAACAACCCCTAAGGGGACAAAATTATAATTTGTATACCTACCAGCTGTCTTGGTGTCCTTCTCATAATGAGAAAAATTAGGAATTGGGAAAGATAATCAAGTGTGTTTAGCTATATCCACTGACATTTACAGTAAGGCAATGTATATTGGAATTGAACTGGATGAAATTGTCGGAGGTTAAGTTGAGAATTTTGGTTTTTTACAATATACAAGCTGTCTGTAATGCTTGTTATTTATACATTTAGATATTTTTGGCAGATGATAAATGCAGTGTTTAATTTACAACCTGATATTGTAAATTGTAAACTTGTTAAAAGATTTCCATATAGTCTTGTTGGACTTAATTTATTTTCTCTATAGAGACAATGAAGTGCAACCTGAAATGCTGTTCATATTTGAATACAGGTTTTCTTTTTGACCCTGCAAAATGTGGTGTGCTGAATTTGCAAGAAAAACAACAACTAGTTCATGAGATTGCTCGACAGTCAAAAGATGCCCCAACTATGCTTCAGTCATTTACACGCAGGGAACTTCTAGAAATAATCTGTGCTGAATTAGGTAAAGAGAGGAAGTACACAGGATATACCAAGAGTCAAATGATAGAACATCTTCTGAAGATAATCTCTAAGAAATCCAATCTGCACATCAATGGAAATAGTCTTGCCCAGTCTCCTGCCAAAAGTTGCATTGGATCTCAAAGGAAAAAAAGACCTGCATCTCAGGATTTACATCATGCTCCTCTAGCAAACAGTAAAGAGGAAACAGTGAAAATTTTCTTGTGCCAGAATGTTGCATGCAAAGCTACATTGAATCCAGAAGATTCCTTTTGCAAGAGATGTTCTTGCTGTATATGTCATTGTTATGATGATAACAAGGATCCCAGTTTGTGGTTGACCTGCAGCCCAGATCTCCCCAACGAAGAGTCATGTGGAATGTCATGCCATTTGCAATGTGCTTTGAGCAATCAAATGTCTGGCATTTTGAAGAGCAGTTGTGGTATAAAGTTGGATGGAAGATTCTATTGTGTTTCTTGTGGAAAAATTAATGACTTAATGAAGTAAGTAGGGCATATGTTTTCTTATGCACTTGCAAAAAAGGGTAAAATATGCATAGATAATTACATACACTCTTACACTCTTTCGTATATAAGCTCACACTAAGAAGCCCCATTAATTACTTGTCTTCTGCTCCTATGTTGTCAGCAAAACTTATGCACAAAAGAAGTGTTGTTACCAGACTCATTGCTTCTTATGCTGTGATTTAAAGCACCCCATGTAAAATACTGTTGACCATTTGAATGGATATTTGGATTTTGCAGGACATGGCAAAAGCAATTATTAGTTGCCAAAGAAGCAAGAAGAACCGATATACTCTCTTTGCGAATATCCTTGGCCCACAGAATTCTTGTAGGAACAGAAATCTATAAGGAAGTGCAGAAGATTGTAGAAACTGCCCTCAAGTTATTGGAGAATGAAGTGGGATCACTCGATAATGTGTATGCTAGGATGACACGTGGAATTGTGAGCAGGCTCTCATGTGGTGCTGAGGTTCAGAGACTGTGCTCTACTGCAGTTGAATGTTTTGATTTGAAGTTTTCTGACCTCTTCTCTATTTGTCTTGAAAAGAAAGATACACCAAGTAAGTTTTTTACTTTTTTTGAAGGTCATCTGATTTTACTTCTAATTTCAAGGCAGAATGCCAGAACCAGAAATTATCTACTTTAGTACAGACATTAGCCAGTGTGCATGCAGCTCATAACCGTATCCACTTCTGTAGCAAATAATAGCATTTTAAGCATTTTATTCATGTCAGAGTACATGACTCAGCAAAGGCTTGCTAGCTGCTTCAAGAATGGGACATATGAAATGAAGGAATGTAGTGCATGTTTAATCGAGCTGCGTTGTCAGTTTCCTAAGAGAGCTTTTAAAAATAAGTGATTATTTCCTGTGATAACTATTCTAGACATGCTAATAGTGGGGAATTAAATAATTTTATTTTTCTTCATTTAATGCATATAGCAGATATGGAAATATAAATGGGTCACACCTTCCAAGTCTCATCCCATGGTGGGGCTTAATTATTGAGATGAATGAGAATATGAGATTGCATTCTTTGTATAGTTTTATCTATATAATATGTTTGTACATGATATCTTGTTGGAAGACAGAAGTAAATTTTAATCTACCCATGAAACAATATTGTTTGGGCTGATATTTGTTTCCTTCTCAAGTTATTTTTCAGTAGAAACGAATATAGGATATAATGAAAATAGGACTACTAACAGACTACTGTAAACAGAAGAGGAGTGCTCACTCACAACATATTTTTCAACATATCCTTTGTGATTAGTTTGATTTTAAAAAAGCCAAAGCAATTTTTAAAAGTGGTCAATTTGCGAGGTAAATGGATTGATTTCTTAAAGAAACTCACCAACCACAGCTAATGTGTTGAAAAGTATATTTAAGAAAGTATGTTGATAGCTTTCTCCTCCCAGAATCACTCCTCCATTTGCACGTAATAGGGGAGAGAATATTATCAGCTGAAAACAACACCAATTTGATTATGTTTTCCTGCATCGTGCCTTTCTATTCACCTACACTGATTTGCCTTTTCCTGCAACTTATTTTGGCAGCATGCTCCATACGTTTTGAAGAGTGTCTTCCTACATCGGTGGTCATTGTGCTGGAATACAAAGATAAACTTTTAAAAAACTTTCTAGGCTGCAGGCTTTGGCACAGAATATCAACAATGGACTACCCTGAACAACCCACCTTCATTGTTTTGAGGCCTGAGAAAAGATTCAAATTAGAAAACCTCCATCCTTCAACTGAGTACTTTTGCAAGGCTTCTCTGTTCAGCAGCACAGGGATTTTGGGTGCTGCAGAAGCTAAATGGGTGACTCCTTGTGAACTCACAAATTCTTCAAAAGTTACTAGACGTGGTGGGAATCATTCTAGACAGTCCTCTCAGAGATCCTCAGGTACAGGTGTGGACATATATGCACAAAACCAAATTAAGTTAACTGCTGAAATTCACCAGGTTGAATCTGCTAACTCTGATGTAAAGTTATCAACTGGTGAGCATCCTGCAAAACACATCTTTTTGAACAACAGAAGCAGGTTTGAAGAGTTCCTCACCAAGCCTCAATCAGTTGAATCTTTTTCTTGTAAGAATTCTGCTGCAGTTTCACCTTCTACGCCATCGAAATCCAATGAAATGAGGCAACTTACTGGTCTGAGTTCTAGAAAGCGCTCTAAGGAAAATGATTACGAGTATTCTGTCAGGGTAGTCAAATGGTTAGAACATCAAGGGCACATAGATGAAATCTTCAGAGTAAGATTTCTCACTTGGTTCAGCCTCAAGGCTACTCAGCAGGAGAGAAGGGTGGTTAGTGCTTTTGTTGATGCTTTGATTGATGACCCAGCAAGCTTAGCGGACCAGCTCATACACACTTTCAGTGACGTGATATGTTGTGAGCAAAAACCTTAGTGGAGATAAGTTCTGCACTAAATGTTTTGGTCCTATTCCACCAGGTCTATAACTCCATGGCTTTGAATGCTTGGATAGAGAAGTTTGTAACATTTTGTGGGAGTTATAGTCCATGGATCAGGTTTTTCAATTGTTCATTTGTTCTTCCGGAGGTTGGCGGGGTGCAGTAGTTTATGGTCTTTACCATTTTAATTTCAATTATGTATTGGTCAGTGGACTGATTGTAGGATACAATATCAAGTATCCCCGCCAAAGAGCTCTACCCAAATTTCTCTTCATATATTCGTTACTGTATTTTTAGCTTGCCTAAATAGTATTTTATCGCAGTAATACAAACAGAAGATTAACAACAGTATAAAATGTCAAAGGCATAAATTCGACGTTCCAGTCATATAATGTAATTTGAAAAATAACACTTCCATAATATCCTAATGACCTATTAAATGCCGACAGCTTCTCAAGTTCAGCCTGTCACTTGTGCCAAAGCATCTCATTGTGAAAACACCACATAACTTCTCAAAATGTGGTTAAAAAGTATGCAGTTTCTACCTTCCGGCCAGAGTATGCATGGTGCTTTAATCTGAGTACATTTACTTTTCAATTCAGATAGTATACAATTGAACGCCAACTGATCAAAGAGAGCCAGTATCCTAATCACATCCTAGTACAAACAATAACACCACAGAGCTGAATCCTTGGCATTCATCTATGAAATGACTTCTTAATTATTCTCAGTTTTTTTCACGGGTTGGTCATTCTTTTCCTTCTGTAACATCATGCTGGGCCCTTAATGAAACTACCAGCAGCCATCATACATTTTCAGCATCATTGGTAGCGTCGTTGAATGCAGCAGCCAAGTACTCAGCAAGGCTTGGTTCAGAATAGGACTTGGCAGAGGCAGCAGATGATCCCTCCCACTTTGTACTTGTTGATTTTGAAATCAAGGGTGTTGAATTCTCAGGTATTTGAGAAGTAAACAAAGAAACATCAATTGCCTTCCATATTACAGGTTTTAAATGCTTCCATGGATCTTCAACCATGGACCTCTTGTAAAATCGATCTGGAGCAGAAGCTCTGTCCTCGTTCGACCAATGACCATGAAAACTCGGTCCATGTCCACTACCTCGTCCTGATACAGGGCTTCTGGTGTTGTGCCAGAAGCCCCTGCCTCGCCCTTGACTAGGGCTTGGATAGTTCCTATATCCTGGAGAAGGATTCGGAGTGTAGCTGGGTCGGTGAGTTATGCCCCATGGAGAGTTATATAATGGACGACCTGATGATTCAAATCTAGGACTTGAATAAGTAGCACCACTTAACGGATGGGATTGAGAGTTATAGGGAGCAGGGCCTCTAGGTCCATTCCAAACCGGGTTTCTAAATGCTGCTGGTGATACTTGAATAGGAGGGGTAGGCATCTGTGGATTTGTTGATTCTGTTATTTCAAATCAATGAATGTGAAATGTAAGAAAGGAAAAGGAGAATCTAGATAGCAATCAGAGTACATTAGAGAAACTCCAGGTAGTTTAAAGATCATAACAATACAATAGCACACAAAAACTCAGAAAAGCAATGCTGCATACCTTACCATTGTTTAATGAAAATAGAACAGAGAAACTTCTCATACATTAAAGAGAAACATGAAGTTTCGGTCCTTGGAAGCTTGGGATTACATCATTTAAATCTTCCGAAAAATTATTAAAATCAATATCTAAATTGGACTCAACCAATTTTTAGACTAAATCGATATGGTTTACATAAGACCAGTCATCCTTCTTGATTGAGTCAAATTTGAAAATGGTGTAGATTGCAGTCAATTGATGTAAATAATCTTCTGAGAATTTAATCAATGTAAACTCAAAATTGGAAGGGAATAAATATTAGCCTAGCCTACTTTACTAAAAAGGTGTCACAAGCGAGGGGGCTGAGGGACTGTAAAGACCTTTTTCCAGTATGTATGGATGTAATATGAGTAACATCAACACGAATTAGGATTAGTAGCTCAATCCTCAATGTCACATGATATATAAAGACTCTAAAGGTCAGCAATGATCGGATAGTTACTTACAAATCATCTCAAATAAATGGATACCAACATCAAGTAAGCAGTAATGGATAGACATACCAGTACCTGGACGTGGTGATGAATATTGCACCATAGGAGAACCACCAAAATTTGGAGGAGGGAAATTATCTGGTGCAGCCTGGATATTGGCGTTGCTCCTTTTGTTAGAAGAGAATGCACTCATTGGATCTGTATAATAGTCAAATCTTGGAGCAGCATATAAAGGCGTAGTTGAAGGAGCTTCGATCAGGGGATTCGAGAGAGAACTGGGCATCCCAGAACCTTCAACGCCACCCGAAACTTCAGCTTGATCAGCTTGCATGCGCATTTCTTTCAGCCTTTTCTTCCTTTGCTCTGAATCCTCCATGTAACCTGCAATTACAGGCACAAGTCACTATATGGATAACAGCCATCCCACGTTTGTCACAAACACGCCAACTTAAAACTGTGTATATAAATGTCATGATAACAACAAAAAGAAAAGAAAAGAAAACAAATAACTTCCCATGATTCATGCCCTTTTATTTTTGTTACCTTTATTTAATTTAAGGAGAAACCTATGAAAAACTGAAAATTTTGTTTGCAGTGTTTGTAAGTAACAATCTTCTCACGTCCCTAGAATTTTATTCAATGCACCTTTTACCTATTTCAGAAAATGCCAGAGACAGCACTGCCAAAATTTGAACCTTTTCACTCACAAATACTGGATATAAAATCACAACATAGCTTAACAAGCACAACCAAGACAACCTGCAAAAACTAGAAGTATTTCTGCACAGTGGGAAGACATCTTGAAAATCAGAACAACAACTAAGGCAGCGTAACAAAGCAAAAGAAAAGAGTACCAAATTTTCAAAATCGAACTTAATGGAGTAATAAACATTGAATCAAACCCCAAACCAAATTCAGATGCATTTGAATTGAGACAACTTCAGTAATAAAATAAATAACAAAAAAAAGGTGATAAAAAGTGGAACAGTGCAAGAAATTAAGTTTTTCTATTCCTTTTCGTAACATCCATAACCAATTAAAAAAAATCAAAAGAAAATTTAAGAGTTAGGGTTGAAACAAATTGCAGAGGTGCGGAGAGTGGGATGGGGAAGACCAACCAATGACAAATTGCAGAAGCAAACGGGCTTAGGGCAAATCGGATTCTGTTCTGAAACGCAATGCACTTTCTTTTACAAAAATGGATATGCCCCTTAAACCATTTTTATTTTAACTAGGACTTGAATTGGGCTTAATAGTTGGATGAAAAAGAGAATACAAGAACAAAACAGGGGCAGTTGTGTAAATACATTCAGTTGTAATATGCATTTTTTTTTCCTAAATCACTTCTATTCCATACGGAACACCGGGGACATAACTTATTTATATTATTAAAATATTTCTTATAACCAGCCACATGACTCAACTAGTAATTTGTTCAGTTATTACGACTTATTTAACGGTAAGAAATTGAAGATTAAATTAATTTATATAAAAATGTGAATTTAAATTTTTTATTATAAATAAAAATAATTTTTTTCACTCTAATCTGGTAATCAGTTTTAAAAAATACCTCTTTTCGATAAAATGCCAAAATACCTATGTGCGTTTTATATTTATATAATTAAAAATGTTTAATTGAAATATACTAATATTATCATTCAATTTTCTTAATTATTATATAGTTAGAAATTATTTTTTATAATAATTATTTTAAAAATTATATTTATAATAAATTTTAATTAACTATTAGTATAATTTTTTATAATGAAAATTAAAGTCTTAAATTTGAATATTCTTTTTGTTGGATATTAAAATTGAAGATTTTTTTTATAATTAATATTAATTTTAATTATATAGATTATTGAGATAAAATTACAACTTCAGTTAAAAAAAACAGAACACTTAAAGTACTTAAGGAATTATACCCAAGCTTCGTCCATACTTCTACAAATTTGATTAGACAAATGAAGGGCGTAAAAAAACTAAGTAGAATACTTTAGATCTGGGTCATGAAAAATAAAACATTTAAATTTGACTCATTTTATTTAAATATATTAAACTTAACATTTGAGTTTGATTTATTTATAATTATAAACGTAATCATGACTCAATTAGTTCATTTAAAATTTCATTTTTTTTTTATATTTTTTGTTCGTTAGCTTTTGTGTTTATTGATCTACTCTTTATCAGATATTACAAAAAAAAAAAAAAAAAAGAACTTATATCTTTGTATTAATAAAGAACTAAGAAAAAAAACAATTTTTTTATGACGCAGACAGTAAAATTTATTCACTGAAGGTTTACAAAAGCACACTTATAATATAACAGTTGAAAATTTAAACAAGATAATTAAGTAGTAAATATCTAAATTTTTAATTTTCCAAGTAAATGTATTCAATAAAATTATTACTTTTTATAAACTACAAACATGTACAAAGTTTCCCGTTTTTGCCTAAAATTCTTGTTATTTGGAAAGTGACGATAGGTGTTGATTAATTCGAGTCAAACCAATTATACTTGAACAAAGCATACTAATGTATGAACTCACCAACGAAAAAATGTCGAAAACTCAAATGTGAGTGGTTAAATCCTACATTATTTAGGAATAAGTTAAATGAGGATAACAAAGTGAAAATTGAAAAAGTTCATATATTCATTCCTTTAAGATTTTGGATCAAGATGCACGGTCAATCTCTTGTTGTGTTCTTTGGAGTAGAGTTCTTTCAAATTGTTATTCACACCCTAACATGAACACATGAACAGTAATTTGTATCTTTTCTATAAAATTACTTTTATATTTTTACTTTTATGTATTTTGAAAATTGGATTCTAGAATATAAATATTATATTACTTTTAAAAATATTATTTTGGAAGCTAAATAAAAATGTTTCTGAAAATAAAATTTCAGTAAGTAGGAGACACTTTTAAAAAAAAATTTAAAAGCATATTTATTTAGTCTTCGAATTCATATTTTTGGAAGAATTTTTATTTTGTTTTCAAAATTAAAATTTTGAAATATAGATTAAATTTTAAAAAGTATATATTTTATTTAATTTTTTTATTCTTATTGTAAATACAAATAAAATTAATAAATAAAATGTACTTATTCCTATTTTTATCCCACTAAAATTTCAACAAATTAATAAAAAAATATAATAAAATAAAAAATAAAAAATAAAATCAAATAAGTAGAATGTAGAAATTAATTGTAATTAATATTAAAATATTATTACATAATATTGCAAAATATTAAAAATAAATATAAAAATCAAGTGGTTGTATGTACTCTCTTGCTCCTTTTGTATGTGATGGTATTTTGAATACATACATGAGTTATGTTTAATGTCCGATGTGCAAGGTTTACTCCATGTGTGTCCTCTAGCATGCGTCTCAGGTCAATCATTTCTTGCAGTACATGAATAATTATTTCAAAATTTTCCTGCATACAAGCATGTTTTGATATTAACATATTAATATAGAAAAGATATTTACATAGGGTTTGAGAGACATTTAGCCATACCTGTGACGAGAGAGCATCTTGATCTTGACTTTTGTTGCCTAGTACATCCGATTGTGTGGAAGGATGTGCATTGACATGACCTTCAGAGAAAGGAACGAGGTACGAATGTGAAATGATACGAAACTAGTCCGAGTATCCGTCAATGCAGTGGACCTCAACAGATACATCACCTCTGATCTCATGTGACACCACCGACTCCTTATAATGTTGGTAAGAATGATCGATATTATCAAGACTCGTCACTATGTTAACCTGATCAAATAGGGATGGAGATATGCCTTGTACATGATCGTACTAATGCAATAACTCATTGGAAGGTGTGGATAAATGAAACCACCACATCTGATCAACCCGAAATACCAACATATGTCATGGACAGGTTAGTGTGCTCTATACCTTAGATATGATGTCCAAGTCATGTCGTTCGCATGAAAATGGTCCAATGTTTTCCTGCATCGATGGACATCTTTTGGACCATGAATCGCAGCTAATCACATTGTCATAGACATATCTTCATAGAACTCCACATTTAGATGGAAAATGCTAAAAAATTCATGTCTAAAACAATTATAAATAAACTGTATTAATACCTATAACAATGTCATGTAAGCTCTCATCTAGCGATTGTTACGAAAACTTGCATTCCTAAGATGTTCATAAATGTATGCCAATGCATTTGTCCCTAATGCATACCTCTCGACTTTATGAAGACTCTGGAACAACTCCAGATACATAACTCCAACAGAGGTTGCACTCTTATATACAAAGATAGTACAACCTACTAGTCGAAGTAAATATATCCTGGTAGTAGCATCCAATAGGCCATCCTTGATGCAATGCTTGTACACATCCTCTAGCCAGCTAAATCAAACAGATGCAACACGAGTGGACTAGGTCCCCATGTTTTCCTCCCCCATGGAAACATGTAACAACTCTTGTAACACCTCACAAGCAACCTTTCTATGCATCCAAGGAAGAAAAAACAACTCACCTATTACTGGTATATGTAATAGGGGGACACATCATCCAACGTGATGGTTATTCTCCTACTGATAAATGGAAGGTGCATGGTCTCAATGTCATCTTTCAGTGAAGGTCAATACTAGATCGCAATCCATAATGCCCTGATTGCAAGTAAGTCATGAGACTAACCACGCATCTCAAGCAATGTCACGAACATAGTCGTTTTATGACTCTTTCAACTTCCATCCATGTGAAACAACCTTTAATGCACCATGATCCTGAATCAACAAATTGCACATTCAATTACAAATTATTATTTAATATTAATTAAAAATAAAAATAAATAAATAAATACTACCTCTCCCTTCCACAATGATGCAGCAATGTGATGATTGTATGAATACAACACTGAAGTGTCCATAGAGCCACCAAGAAAACCTTTTGATGCCCTAGTACGATCTCTCCTCCGCACAGATGCAATTGGCCTTACATGTTCCTCATGGGTTGCATCTATAGGATGTGCTTCAGTATGTGCTGATGCATGTCTTGAACCTATGCTACTTCTAGTTTTTGGAGACATTGCTAAATATTTATAAAATGAGAAACCAACATAAGAAAAATTTACAACTTCACTTACAAAAAATAGAATTTGAAACTAATTTCTAAAAGTAATCCTACTTAATTTTGAAATCTTATTTCTAAAACTTAATTTTCTTTTTAGAAGTAAAATTTCGTAGTATAAAAATGTAATTTTGAAATCTTATTTTCAGATAAGGGTTTAACATTCTGGAAATAAGATTCTGGAATTACATTTTTATACTTCAAAATCTTATTTCCGAACCTTGGCCTTATGTCTAGAAACTCAACTCTCACAATTTCATGCAAAAATTAACTTAGGGAACAGGAAAAAACACCAACTAATGAAGTTTGGAATCAAATTATTACCTCTCAAATGGAAGATAAGTGAGGAGTTGAAGTCAACGAACTAAGAAACGAAAATTTGAAATGACATGATGTATGAAAAGAGAGACAAAAAGGTAAAGAAAAAAGATAAAGATGTTTTGAGATTTTAAAATTTTTAAAAATAAAAAAAATGTAAAAAATAAAAAAGAGAAATATAAATAGTATGGTCCTTCTTTTTTTTTTTTGCTTAATTTATTGGTTAATATCTCCCTTTTTCTTGAACTTTGTTAGAACCCAATATCCTAAATTCAAAAGGTGAAATTTATCCTTTGCTTGAAATTCAATCATGATTTCATATGCAAGTTTGTGAGAGTCCTCCATATAGCTTCATTTTTTAAATTCAATTATGATTTTATTGGCAAGCTTAAAAA
This sequence comes from Canavalia gladiata, assembly GCA_037954105.1. Classification (NCBI taxonomy): domain Eukaryota; kingdom Viridiplantae; phylum Streptophyta; class Magnoliopsida; order Fabales; family Fabaceae; genus Canavalia; species Canavalia gladiata. The sequence continues at coordinate 36,700,415 of CM075664.1, read as the reverse complement.
ATCTTCCAATCACGAAAATAAAACAACATGCAATTGTTCTGCATTATTTTCAAGCGACTATTGTGCTCCCAAGATGACAATGCTAAAATGTCAAAATAAGGTAGAATTTGCTTAGATGGGGTTCTTGCAAAACCAACATTCTAACATTTTAAGTCAGACTGATAGCCTTACAAAAAAAGAAGAATAAACATACCTAATGGTGAGATGGTTATAGATGCTTCTATGAGGATAGGTAATTTCCTTACTTAGAGGTTAGGTGGTCTCTTACCTCACAATTGCTATTGGCCACGCCGTTAGGTTTATGTGAGTCTATTATACTATTTCCTTTTTAACTTGTTATGATTTGCCCCACTTTACTTGAGTATCCCTATTTGATCAAGCGTAGCATAGGTAAGCAAGTCATCTAACCGTTTAATTTGGTTGTTGACCATGATTCTGACCTTCCGCAAATTCTGGAGAATATCAATAAAAAGTGTTTATTTAGTATGATAAATGTCAATTTAAGTGTACAATCCTATAATGCAATATGGGTTTGGTTACTTGGTGTGTTCCCAAGTTAAATGGCTGGTGGTGCAATCAAGAATAACTAATTAAGTTGGTGTTTCACTGATAATTTCAAGTGACTGACTATAAGAAATTACATAATTTTAAAGCAGCTCATTAATTGATCATGATTTTGACTTGTTGCAGATATAAAAATTACTTCCCATGTGTTTGGATGAACGTCTATTCACAATAAACTCACGTACTTCTAACGCAATATATATACTAGCTTTCGCGTGTCTATACGCGTGTTTAATTAAATTCAACGTTGTTTCGAGCAACCCACTTATATGTTTTCATTAGGGTCCGACTCAAGTGTTCATCCTATTAAGATGCCATATGGGCTTGGTACTTTCCTGACTTAATTAAATTGGTTTCAGTACTAGCAGAAGTACCAGGGTTGGTATTGGTAGATGTCATTTGACACTCAGGGAGTGAACTTACCCATAGAAATAAGATATAAAAATTTAAAAGAGAATAGGGAGAAAGTGATATAGATGTTAGTTTTACTTGTTTTGCAATGTCAATGTGATTCTCACACAAAAAACACACTTTTTCATGCATTATATCTGAAAGCAATTTTTGTTTTTGCTTTCACTAATTAACTCTATTTTACTAATGGAAACAAAGAAGCGCGTAACATATGACCACAACCTGTTTCAGAAAATACCTTATAGTGTAGAACAAGTCTGAAATAAGGCACTCTACAAGTAGAATATAAACCTAAATACACAAGTTACCAGATTATCGAATGTAGGTCTCCAATAACACTCCCAGCCTTAGGTAGTGTTATTCGATATGAGCAATTAGTTAGGCTCTAAAGTCAATTTAAAATCTGGTTGAAGTCCATTTTTCATTTGTGATTTATCAGAATTCACAAGGCTGCAAATCCACTCCACATTATCATCTTAATTGATCCGTAAATGGCAACAATAAATCATATAAACCATCATATTCAGACTCAAACCACGTCTCTATAAGAGAAACAGAAACTGATACCACAACCTAAACCAAATTGCGATCTTTCAAGTTCAAAGACAATAATTTATGCACACAATTGGTGTAAAGCAGTAATAGTATGCTTGCTTGAGTTTATTTCAAGAAAAACTAGCTTACTTCTTAAAAAAATTTAAAAATGAAAAAAGCAATTATTTCAACAAACCTAATTAACAAAATAAGTAGTATCCAGAAAATTAAAATTTTCATCTGAGCTCAGAACACCGCACACAACTCTCATCTTTCCAAATCCTGCCATTGTCAACACATCCTGAGCGAGTGCGGAAGAAGTATATATTCCAATAGCATTAACGTGTTTGGGTTATAATTTGTAAGCACCAGTTTGATCTAAATATGTTATTTATAGATGAAACTGTAATCTAAACATGGTACAAACACTCCAATAATATCAAAATTGGTGCAGATTTTAAGACCTCAATGTTCTCCATTCAGTTTGTGGAGCGCTTGTTGAGCCACGCGCAATTGGGGTTCTAATCGGAGAGCTTGCTGGTAAGCCTCAACGGCGTCGTCGTTCATCTTCTTTCGCTCGTAGCACTCTCCTAACAAGCAAAAAGCCTTGGCATTATTGGGGCTAAGTTTCACCGACTCGACCAAATCGGCGAGTGCCGAGTCAACTCGGCCGCGCTGACTCGTGCCGAGTCTCAACTCGGCCCTCTTGAGTAGCGCGTCTCCTCGCTCCAGATCGGTGAGAGACTTAGCAGCGAGGGGGGAGAGAGCTTCGTCGAGAGAGTCGAGGGCGGCGGAGCGTAAGCCTTGGAAATCGAGGGCGAGGGCTTTGAGGAGGTAAGGGGCGGCATCCCTGGGGTCTAGGGAGATGGCCCGTTGGGCCTGGGCCTGGGCCTCCTTAGCCAGGACCCGGGACTTAGAGGATCGGGCTCGACCCAGAAGCTGGGCTCCTTCCACGAAGTAGCGCTTGGCTTGGATGTCGGCGCGGTTCCTTAGTCGGAGCTTGCCCCATACCTTCCTGGGTACGTCGTGCATGAAGAGGTAGGAGAAAACCATCACCAGGACCAGAACCACCTGCAAGAAGATGTCGGGCAAGCCTGAGTCTTTCTCAGTCTTTTCCATTGAACTTTTTGAAACCTGGAATCGAATCGGACGAGAAGATAATCGTTTAAGTGCAGTTATGAAATTGAAATCACAATTTTGACGCAAAACACTGTAGCCAGAGTGTTTTATTGGTTGGTGTGTTTTTGATTTTTTGTTTTTTCGTTCCGTTTGTTAGTTTTGTTTTAGGAGTGATGTTTAATTAAGAAGAGTAAAAAGGGGAAATTCGTATTCCGTAAATCAGTTTTTGATTTAAAGAATTTTTTTAAAAAAATTAATTTAATATTTTATTATTTTATTAAATAAAATGATATTATTTTAAAATTAAAATTTCATATAAATTTTATTTAAATTCAAAATGACATTATTTTAAATTATATAAATTTACAAAATTATTTTATCCATTCTTATTATTTTCATCATCTTATATTATAATTTTTTATTTTAAGATTTTTTTTATTTAAAAGAATGATGTTGAATAGTACTTGTAATTTCATTTTCGTTTTTTATAATTTCATTATTTGATCCTATTGTTGTCCACTTTCTTTCCATTTTTCTTTAACATATTCCCTTGAATTAGGAGTAAATATCTAATATGTTTTTATTGATAGTGATCTTGTTAAAAATAATAACTCTTACCTCCTATAACATTGTTGTTATTGGTTTTCCTTTATTTTTAGGATTCTAATATTGAAAATCTCATAATTATTATTACAAATATTATCTACTTTTGATTATTTATAAAAAAATATCTTTGTCCAACTTTGTTTTGATTTCTTCGACATATACTAAAAAACTTGAAATTTGTAAATTTTAATATTTTTATGTTCTTGTTGATGTTGTGAAATAGTTGATCTAGCACATTTTTAAAACAAGTTTTTTAACTCTTTATTCTTTCATTTTTTTGAAAAATTTCTGTCATATGTGCAACTTAGAATCCTAGGCATCACCTCCTCTAAAGCAATGTTTAAACTTTGAAAGAAAAATGACTTTATTAGTAATTTATATTTTTAAAATGCACATTGGTCTTCAACATTTTTAAAATCATGCAAATGAGTCTTCATAATACCTTCTACCTATTTGATATAAAATTTTATTTATTTTATTTGTAATTTTCTAAATTAGCATGTAGCAGCTCCAAGAAACATCTCCAGTTGTTCAAAAAACTTCAGCAGTTGTCCTACACAGTAACATTTCAATAAAGCACCACCAAGATTAATGATTGGCCCGCAACTCTATGTAAAACCTTTTTTATATCCTTCTAAGCATATGCACAACATTGAAAACATGACAGTTGGGGTATTGTCTCCGTTATAATGGTTGACCTAAGATTCCACTTCAAAAGCTTAAACACAACCTAAAATGATGGAAATATTGTCATTTTAGATAAAACAATCTCCCAAACCCCTATTCAATTTAAAATAATGTCATTTTGGATCCAAGCAAAGCCTACATGAAATTTTAATCCCAAACAGCATCGTTTTAGTCCAGCAAGGCATCTTACATGGCACTTAACATTTTACATCAATAAACATTTGACGAAGAATAGATGGAATGATAAATTTGAATGATATAATAATGAGTTTAGGATCTTTTTTAGCTTTTTTAAATTAGAAATTGATTCGCAGAAACTAAGTCATGGACAAATTTGATCATTTACTGATTAAGAATACACATCTCTTCCAATTTCAGATTAGTCTAAAATAATTAAATTTATAAATTATAAAAAAATAACAAAAAAATAAAATTTATCCAATTTTAAAAAAATAAAAAATTAATTCATTTAATTTTTTTAAAAATATTACAATTATGCACAATTCAAATTAAAAACATAATAAAATTTTTAAAATAAATTATTTTTATTCATTAAAATAATTATTATTTAACACCTAATATATAATACTTGATATATTATTGAAAGATTGATGAGAATTGTCTATTATAAAAATTAAGAAATCAAAATTTATTAGATTAAAATTGAATGATTAAATAAAATTTTAAAAAAATTATACTTTACCATTGATCTAGGTTCATTTAAGAAGATTTTTAGTATTTGATTTTAAAAATTTTAAAAATTAAATTCAGTTTTAGTTTTAAAATTTTTTTAATTTTAAAAAGTTCTTAAAAAATACATTAATTGATTCTATCTTATTCTTTATTATAAATCTATCAAAAATAAATAAACAAATAATTATTAATCAAAAAATTTATCAAAAAACTAAGTCATCCTAAATAATAAAAAAATTAAATATTAAAAATTATATTATTATTGGTGATATTACGATGATAGTGGTAATGATAATAATAATTTGATGGTGATATTAAGATAAACTTAAAATTAAGAATAAAAATATTTTAAAATTAAAAATAATAATTAAGAAAACTTATTTTTTAATTTAAAAAATTTAATTAAAAATCTTTTAAAAATATAAAATCCAACTCAACACCTTTTTAATTATATATTTTATTTTTAAAAATTTAATTTAAAAAAAATTAACAACCACTTCAAAAAAGTTATATCTTGTAAAAGGTTGTGTAAGTTAAGAATCTTACTTTTTTTTTAATAAAAGGTTATCATTTATCTTTTAATTTTATTTATTTTTTTCATTTTAATTTTTTAACTTTTAATTCAATTTAAAATTAAAAAAAAAATTCTCCATCATCCATTCTTATAATTTTTTATTGTGATTGTCTTTCTATTCTCCATTCTTCTTATTCTCCTTCTTCCTCCTCCTCTTTTATGATATCATATTTTTTTTATTCTCTTGCTTTACTCTCCTCTTCATTCTCCACCACCATCATTTTTTTTCATTAACTCAACACCCACAATTATCTTCAGCATAAATGTGAAGACTACAAAGTTCTTGGATTACTACAATAATAATAAGGGTTGTGTGTAGAAGGTTTGACTCATGCCAATGAAACTGATGCAAAAAAAAAAATAGAAAAAAGAAATATTTTTTTGAGTGAATTTAATTCATAAGTGTTCTTTTGTGAGTAAAGAGATTACATTTATAAAGAGCTATCATTATATAAGCAATTGTGTCCTAACAATCTCTAAGAGGATTACAACTATCTTAACTATCATACCAAAGTTAACAAAAATCATATTGTACAAACATATTAGTTTTGGAATCTTCCTCTATAGGTTTATGTATTATCCCCCACAAGCTGGAGGATGCAAAATGTTCACCATGTCAAGTTTGAAGATGAGAAGCTTGAAGGGTTTGGAAGAGAGTGCTTTCGAAAATATATCAACAATTTCATTATGAGAGGAAACAAGAAAAATTTTCATGAGATTAGAATGTAACTTTTAGCAAACAAAATGATGGCTAATCTCAAGATGTTTGATGCATTCACCGAACACTAGATTAGAAACGATACTGATGGCATTTTAACTTTTAAATAAGAATAAGTGACTTTTAAATCAGAAAGGAGGAAAAGAAACCATTGTAATTCATATGTTGTAGTAGACAAAGCAAGATACTATTCTTTGATAAAAATTCACAACAATTGATTACTTTTTGAATTAGAAAGATACTAGCTAGTTATTCAAAAAGAAGCAATAACTTATGATTGATCTTATGGTATCTATACATCCTTCCCGATCAATATTGCTAAAGTCAAATAGTTGAATATTTAGAGAAAAAATAAATCAAAGTTGAAGCTCTTTTGAAATAATGATAAATGCAAGTAACTGCTTGAAAATGAGATATGGTAGGATGATCCATAAATTGGCTAAGCTACTAGATTGCATATGTGATGTCAAAACTCATATTAGTAAGGTGAAGTAACTTGCCAACTAGTTGCTAATAAAAAAGCATGTCAAAATAAGTTTCTCCATGTTCTCCATAAGTACAATGTAAATAATGATGACTGTCCATATCTTTTGATAATGATACCATATTTATAGATTATGATAATAGTTTAGATAATAATTTCTAAATTTTAAAAGAATTGGAAGAGAGAAAAAAATGAAAGAGAAAGAAAAAAATGGTATTGGTTGACATAAAAAATAAATTTTATTTTTTAATTTTTCACTTTAAAAAAATAGCTTATTGAATGTTCAAAATAAAAAATTAAAATAAACTTTTCAAAAAATAAAAAAATAAAAAATAAGATAAAAAAACATAAAAAAAGTTAAAATTGATTGATGTTGCCAATTTTATTTTCCACGTTCTCTTATTGTTGAGCAGAGAAAATCAAAAATTCAGGAAGTTAGAGCATGTAGACCTAAAATCGATAATATCATTTATTTTTAATTTTTCATGAAAAAAGAGAAATTATAAAAATAAAAAAATAAAAATTAGACAAATTATAAAAATATAAGACATAATCAAATATTCAAAATTAATTGATAAAAATAACTAATAAGACTCTTATCTGTACAAAGTTGTAGAAGACACAAAAATCATAATACAATTTATCTTTAATTTTTTTTTCATGTATTAATTTTGTTTTTAAAAGGGATACAAAATTAAGGTTCTGTTCTGCCTCTTCCGGAATGGTTGAAAACAATAAACTTATAACTCTATAATTAGGTCTTTATAATTCTAAAAATATTTAAATTATTTTTACATTTAGGACTATAGGAAAAGATACCTTAAAACTATGTGTATCCATTTATAACTATTTATAAGAATGTTAAAAATTTTAAAAATATAAATACATACACATTAATTCAATTTTATATAAACTTATTCAATACAAGATCATCTTCATTTTCTCATAAAACTTCATAATAAATTACATATCTTATTTTAGAAGTAAAAATCTCAATACTCAATAATAATGAATGGCTATTAAAGTAAATTTTGGACAACAAAACTTATTCAGTAGTCAAATACCGGTAAAATATAATCTGCAAATAACATAAAGAAAAAAAGCCACTCACACCTTACTTCATTACAATTTACAAACTTCTAAGATTAAAAAAATTAAAACATAAATCATATTATTTTAAATTTTTTAACTAAAGTAAATACTAAAAATAAAAATCAAATCAAATTTATAATAATCATCCAATTAAATTCATAATCACTCTCAAATACACTTATCATTCACATAAATTATAATATGAAAAAGTATAAATATTTACGTGTTGGCAGCTTAATTAAAATTTAAGATATAAAAAAATCATAAAAAATAAATTCAATTAATTTTAATAATCAGTTATAATTAACTTGGATTAAATTTAAAATAAACTAAATTAATTTAATTAGTTCGATTTAAATTAGTAAGCTTATCAAGTTAATCTGCTAGCAAAATAATAATAATTGAAGTGATTTTGGCTTAATTAACTAAAATTATGATCATTCATCCAGTTCGTAATCACTCACAATGGCACTTGTCATTTACATACATTATGAAAGTAGTAGAAGTGTTAGTACGTTTGCTTAGTTCTGATTTAAGATTAAAAAAAAGTTAATACAGTTCATTTGAATTAAAAAAAAAAATTGTAATTAACTTAATTCGAGTTAAAAGTAAAATAAACTAATTTAAGTTGATTAAAATTAGTAAGTTTATCGAGTTAATCCGCCAGCAAAAAGAAAAATAGTAATGACACTTCCAAAACAACAATCGTTTTTGCTAAAATGTAGCTGTTAATTTGGATCACAATCAGAGTATTAAGAGAACTTAGTTCTAGCTAGAGTATTTAGAGAACATTGTTCCAGACGATATCTGATACATAGTTTGTCAAAATGATTATTACATATTTACAGGCTTAAAAAACAATAGCAAACTCCAAATAATTATAGTTTGGAGGCAGCAAATATTTTATAGATCTCAAAGCTATAGATAAAAGAGCTTGAGGTCAAAAGTTTAGCAATTCAGGACCCCCTAGGATACATGCAGCACCTATTAGCACCTCTTTTAAGTTACTAGACTTGATGGCTTTAGCTCCCTTACGAAATGGGTTAGCATGAATCAATCGATATACAATTGCAATAACCAAAGGGTTCCATCAATAGAGTATCTGATCAACAAGGATCAGGTTACTTGTTAATCAACAGTTCCATACAAGGGCAATAAATTTCAGCAACAAAAAACGCCAACCATAGGCAACGTCCTCGTCACGTCCCACCCATTTTTATCGCATCCGCTGGTGACTTCAGCAGTTTCTTTAGCGAGTCAACTATGCTTGCAAAAGATGGGCGATCAGCAGGGTTACTGCAGAAAAATTAACAAGCATCAGAAAGAAATCAAGGCTACAAAATGTAGAGAAGGATGCAGTTATCAAGGCATAAAACATGAATTATGATAATTTTTCCCTTAAGAGTTGAAGGTTTTCTATATAGAGGTTGGAATTGGTAAGACATCATCAGAAAGGTCTTCAGTCTATAGTTAAGAACAGAAGCTAAAACTGCTAAATCAATATGAAATTGAGTCAAAACCAAGTATACAAACTTATCTTATTTGATAGAAGTTGGCCGGTTAAATTTTTGGCTTCGATTTTACTAATGATAGAAGCTAGCCTGTTAAATTTTTGGCTTAGACTTTACAAATCCAATACTCTACAATTCCAAAATGGAATCCATTCAATCAACTCGCCAAATAGAAAATACAACGAAGTGCAAACCAGAAATACGCACAACAAAGGCTAACTATCATTTAGATAAGGTATGCATTGTTCAGAAATTCTAATTGACCTGGAAGATTATCCCACCTTATAAAGCCACTAGAAATATCAAGATTTACACATACGGAAGCGCCTACATATCGCCAACTTGCCAGAGGACTAGGCATTTCCATATAAAGTTGGGCCAAATGGACCAGTAATATTGCAAACATATTATAAATTACCAGAAAATATGACATAAATAGCACTTACTCGGCCCAACAAGATTCCATGAGGGATGCCAATGCCGGGGAGATGTTTGAAGGAATAGCAAGCCTCCTATTCTGGAAAGCGACAGCTCCAACCACCTGAATGTGCACATAAAGATTACTTTACAAAATTCACCTATAAACTTTGCAGGTTTCATTTTGCCAAGCAGATGTTTGAAATATTCAGGTTTATATTTAGACCACTCTCCATTATATATCCTTTTAAATTAAGAATTTCATGAAAGTGATCCTTATTACCATATAAATGAACAAATTAAGTGAAATTTAAAAATGATCAACTTGCAAGCATCTCCAATTCAAACCATAATACTTAACAAATTTACCTGGGCATGACTAAGTCCATTCCATGGTTGCTGCAGGGTCACAAGCTCCCACAGGATAACTCCAAAACTGTAAACATCAGACTTCTCATTTGAAGGTTCTCCCCGAAGAAATTCTGGAGCCATCCACTCAGGCTGAAAATAAAATTAAGAGAGTTACACACTTATTGAAGGTGTGGCACCGTGAAGTGAAAGTTCAACCTGCAAAATATTAATAGAATGACCACTTTTATTAACATGAATATGCCTCTACATCTACACCAACATGCAGAAACCTACTAAGCCAGATAATATAATGGACAGGCACAAATTTTCTCCCTTAAAGCACACCTGTAAAGCACATACTGCCCATCCAAAGGACCAAACCGTCATCAAACAATTGACAGAAATACATTCAATCTCACTGCTAATGAATCATTCATCTAAACTTGACTATATCATTGATCTTAACCCCAATTTGTAAGGGGAATGTTAATAAGTAACAGCATTGTTGTCTACTTGAATCAAGGTGCATTCATGTGCACAAACATTAGTTGAACTCTCTTTACTTCAAACCTGAAATTGCTACTCATAATTTTCAACCCTGATGTGTGTCATTCTCTCTTCTAAGTATTAGAAAATTAATTGGGCCTAACTCATTTTCAAAAGCTAACTCAAGAGAGAAGGATTATCTCAAGCTTTAGAAGATGTATTCTGACCATATTCCTATCAATGTGGGACATCTTAATACTATTTATCATGTTTGTGCACATAATGAGTGTGAAAGACTTACTGTTCCAGCAACAGATTTTGATGATAAGAAGGTGTTTGCCTTAAATCTGGACAATCCAAAATCACACACCTGTGCATGAAATGACAAACAAATTATCTACTAGCAGAAAAGTTTTAAAAATTTCAACAAGAAACTCAATGCTCGGATACTCCATTATACCTTTACGGTCCAATTTTTGTCCACTAAAAGGTTTGGGGTTTTGAGATCCCAGTGCACGATTGGAGGCTTCAAACAGTGGAGATAATTGATCCCTTTAGCCTACAATCACACAAACCATACATCAAATACCATCTACAGATAAATTTATTAATGAGACCATAATATTTACATTTGGTACAAACCACGTCTAAAGTCATCCGTAATCTTCTCCTTGGATCAAGAATTTCACCAGATGCTGGCTTATGTATCAAACGGAATAAACTACCCCTGTCATAAATGCACCAGCAAACAACAGTAAGACACTTGAAAACGTCATGCAAAGAAGTTATATAATATAGTTGGCTATGAAAGAAGTTGAATGTCTTACCTGGGCAAATACTCTGTCACTATAGATAGATGGGGACGTTTAGTAACTGCACCCATGAAGAGCACCACATTTGGATGACGAACTCGTTTCATTATTGCAACCTAAAGCAATGAAAATAACAGTTTGAATTTAACATGCTTCATCTTCCTTGAACAGAGAGGTGAGTTTGCTAAAATGAATTCCTAATGTTATTAAGCTCAAACTAGGGATGCATAAAAGCATATAAATTTTAAGCTCTACGGTCTACACTATTGGCATTTGACAGTATTACACAATTCACTACTATTCCCAATAAACCATACCTTGTGATTGTTATCCTCATAACAATGCAACCAACATTATTTGCTCACACCACTTTCTGCATAGCAAATGGTGGGGACATCTAATCTCTACAGATAAATTTGTCCAGTTCAAGTTTATATGGATCCAGTGTGGACCCAATTAATTGAGATGATGCCATGTGTGCAAGTGTGAAAGAGTTGACTGATTTACTTGCAAATATGGCATAATTTTTACATTGAAAAAAACCATGAATCCCGGGTCTGTTGACTGCACAATGAAGTTATGTTGATGCAATATGTATATTACCAACTAGTTGATGAAAGGTGCTAAGAATGCAGTATTGGTGAAGGATCTTGAGTACTGCGTAAGAGGTTTGATCAAACTTCCATGAAGACAAAACAAGAAAAGCAAATAATTGATGTCAAAACATTCAGTGTGTCAGAGTGATGTGAATGTGTGAATTTTCATAATTAAATGTGAATATTATAGTAGCAAGACATTACAGAAGGTAACGCAATAATAATAAATTCCTTCTATCAAGATAAAAACAATGCAGAAATATAAACAGGCGTGAAAAAAAAGGAAAACTGGTAAAGGTAAGTTAAACAAACATTAGTGGGACAGCAGAATACTCGGTGACCGAAACAAAAATGGTAATAAAACAACTAGAAACATTTTTTCATAAAATAGAAATGCTAGCAACAACACTTTTCTTTAGTGGGTTGGGTCCCATATGAAATTCCTAACAATAAAAAATACGTTGTTAGCATTCCTCCCATGATAATTGATCCTAAACAATTGCAATAAATAGGTACTACTCTATATTTGTTTAATCCATTTTTGGGAGACTAACCTCTCTCAGAAACTCTTTCAACTGATCATCATGGAAATCCTGAATTGTTAAAACCTTGACAGCAACATCCTGCAATTTTAAAACCATGGGTAAATGCACCAAAATGGGAGGAAATTAAAATAGAAAAAATAATTGACTGTATCATAAATATTTATTCAAGAGACAAATACAAGATGCATAAATGATTCAATTTAGTAAAGTCACATTGGCAGCTAATCTCATTCATGCGAACAATTACAATCAAACAGACAAGAAATTAGGGACTATGAAGACATTACAAGCAACATGCTAGGACTCAAATAAGCAAAAAATGTAGCAAATATCAGCATCATGAAAAGAATTGTGGGTTTTAACACTTACCGATCCATGCCATTCTGCACGGTACACTGTTCCAAATGATCCTACATAAGATAAAAGAGCATCCACATTTGGAGTCATTGGGCATATTATATTCCTTCAAAAAGTAGCAGCAGAAACAGAAAATTTACCAGCACCAACACGCTCTTTGATTCGTAAATCATCCCATGATATCTCAAGCCAATCCATTGCTAGTGATGGTTCAAGATTCAAGTATCTTGGAATATTCCCAGCACCTTGGTTTTCAAGTCTATTCTCTACCTGTTCCTGTTCTGACTGGCTGGATGAGTTCAGTACAGATTGCTTGAAGGTACTTCTTACCCCAGAACTTCCCTTTACAATGATCTCATTGTTGGTAGTTTCTTGTACTACAACTGAATCCTTACTGATCCTGGGGTATTCATGTAATGAGGCCTCGAAGGCAGGATGAAGAGCTTCAGAAACACCTTCATAGATAGGAGGAAATTTTAATAAACCTAGAATAGCACATTCTTTCTCATTCCCTTTCAAGCCAAAAGGAATAAGAGGTGGTTCTGTACCTCCACAAGTGTGATCAACTGAAGCATAAATGGAGCCATTATTATTTTTCAGCATATCAATTTCTTTAACTTGTTTATCTTCCTGTTCACAGCCTGTAAGACATAGAGTAACAACTAAGACCAAATTCACAAAAGGAATGATTTCTTCAAAATAAGATTTGTTAAAACAGCACTATGCAAGCAGATGATTTTCTGTCCTCAATGGTTGACAATCTTAAATTTCCAAGCCAATTATCAGCTAGGGAAGTAAAAAGCCAAAGCATCTTTTAATGCATGAACTACAAAAAATCAGGACTTGGGCCAGAGGAAAATACAAAGGAAAGATCAAATGTCTTTCAGATAGGCATAGATCTGAAAATTTCTGACAGATCTGAAAATTTTCAGGCAATGAAAAATGAAACATGTGGCTGGATTTGATTTGATTGATGAGATAAATAGGTCATTTGCAAAATTAATGGACAAATCTTAATAGGTATAATTTCACACCAAAAGAACTCACCTGGAAAAAGTATTTAGGCACAATTATAAATAAGGTTCAAATAATATGCAACTGAATAACCAAAAATATATCAAAATCTAACGTTACATGGATTCTGAAATTGAAATAAGAATAGTTCCAAACAAAAGGAAGACCCATTTTCAGGTATATATAAAGCACAACATACCTGAGTAAGTGTTACTTTCAGGAATAATAGATCCATGATTGAAACTTATAGATTGACAACATGCTGTAACATCCACATATGGCGATTGGGATTCTTTCAAATGAGAAATTTGAAATGGTGAAGGTATTGAAGACACATAAGCTCCATTAATTGAGGAATCTGGCCCGTGGACATTTCCTGGGTCCCCAACCAGGTCAACTACATATTCCCTGTTAAGCATATAACAAGGAATCCGCAGAAAATATGAAACAAATATCAGATTCTTGATAAGCTGATTCGCAAGACTGTAAAAATAAACTAAATGTTCAACTACGCCAAGAACTTATAACTTTATAAGGCCCTCGTCAAAAATTCTGAAGTGAGCAATCTCGAAAGAAAGGTAAAATGAATGATACAGTTCATACAACTTATCTATCTATAAATTTGTTGAAGATTATGAAAGCCCAGATAAACTAGATCACTACAAAAAGGTACAAGCAAAGCTAACAAAAGAACTCTAGAGGAAGACGAAAGGATGTTCAAAACTACTGAACCGATCTACTATAGTAAACATCAAAGTATCATTGTACAAGCACTTGAGCAGAGGTATGCTTGTTGACATCACACATCCACACTCATATCTCAAAAGGTTAAGGCAAAACACGAGAGCTGCAAAGTTAGCCATTGCACTAACCTTGAGAGCTGTCTGTCATCTTTAATCTTGACAAGACAAGACGATCTATGATCTGAAACACAGTACCTGCAACCTCGAGCAATGCGACATGGCAAACCTATATAATCTGCCAATCTCTGCATCCGCAAAACCAAAATATAAGTGAATTATATATGAGAAATGTCAGTTTTAGAACAATATTGTATTAGAAAACGTACGGCAATAAGCGAGGAAGAGAAAAATATGACATGTGACGGATGGTATAATAAATAGGAGAAGTATAAGCAATACGAATAATACGACTTTATAGTATAAGAATAAATGTTGTAATGCGTCTGAAAGTAGACAAATTGGAATGAAAAGAAGAGAGGTTGGAAGAAGGACAAGAGGAAGAGAGATATAAAATGAAAAATTGAGATGGAAATAGGATGTTGGATAATCAGGATCCATGACATAATAACCAGAAAAGCATGTTATTCATCTGGAAAGTGTTGTGGAAGGAAAAGATAGGAAGAAGAGAAAAAGAAAGAGAAAAATGTAACATGATACGATATGATATAGATAAGAAAAGAGATAAATAAAAAAAATAATATAATAAATTGAAATTGTTGTGATGTGTGATAATGAGGATTGCTATTCACCTTGAAGAGGATGGCGCGATGCCTACAGAGTCCACTAGACAAGCTACCTATGGGAAGCACAACACATTGGTGAAAGTTCCTCAACCTCTTACTAACCAACTTCCACCGCTTTTGTAGATCTCCTTGCTCCACAGGGAACGTACCCCTTTACACACACAAACACAATTCAACACCAAAATAAATAAACAATAACCAAAGCGGGACGTAAAACAGAAACACGGTGGTGTTGCATAGCCGCAATTGTAAGCATCTTATTCTTCTTTTCTTATCTTACCCCATGCATATGGCAACAAGTTTTCCGAGCTTTTCCACCAGCACCAAGGCATTTTCAGAAGCAGAATACAACTCTTGAGCTTTATCTTGAAGTTCCTTAAGGCGAGAGTCCTCGTGTCTATCAACCAGAACCACCTCTACGGAGGTCTCGCTCGGTTCAACTGCTTTAAGCGCCATCAGAGTCGGTAGGCGCTTCCCTTCTTCTTCCACATCGTTGCACATAACCCACAGATACGGATTCATCCCCAGTATGTTATAAAAACCGTCAGATATCTTGTCCGTGTACGACAAGCACCCACTCACCTGAAAATAAAACAAAACGTTACTTCGCGCGCTCAGTTAAACTACAATAATAGTAAGTGTCGTTTCGTTTTGTGTCGTACCCATAGACGATATGAAACGGACTCGGCATCCCAGGTTTCGGTTTCAGCGTCGAGCGTTAGAACGGGACCGGAGGCGAGGCTTGCCAAGCAAGAGAGCCTCTTCGCCAACGCCAGCTGCAGGTAGTAGCTCTCCTTATACTGCTGCGGGTTTTTGCGTTTTTCTTTTTCTTCTCTTTCTTCTTCCTCCTCCTCTACTTGCTCGTGCCTTTTTGTTGCGTCCGCGGTGGAGACATGAAACGACGATGTTTCATCTTTGGTAATGTCGCTGCAGAAAGTGACGGTGCCATCCAACGTGAACAAGCTTCCAGCGTAACTGCTCCCGCTGGACAACCGCGGGAGCGAGACTTGCCGGTCGAAGCTCCGGTCTACGGCATCCTTCACCGCCGGTGACGCCACCTCCGGCGGTGGAAGCAGAAGCTCGCGGTCCTCCTCATTCTCATCTTCGTGGTTAGAATAGGACTTGAAATGGTGACTCGGTCGGTTCCGATCCTTCTTTTTATCGATCAACCAATCGCAGAACGCGGCAATTTGTTTCTGCTTGGTTCGGAACTTGTCGCCGGCGGAGAAAAGGTCGGAGACAGCAGATTGTTTACTTGTAGAGAAAACGACGTCGTCTTTGGAAGCGGGAGTGGGACTCGACTTTTTCGGCGCGTCGCTTTCAAGGCCAAAGGTATCTGATGATTTGATGGAGTTGACGATTTTCCTCTTCTCGTGATCTAATCTCTGCTTGGAAGATTCATCCAACCCTCTTTCCGGGAATTGCCTGGGGAAAAAGTAAGTAGCTCTGTGAGGCATTTTTTTAATGTCACTGTTCCCTCACTCAAAAACCGTGATCTCAACCTTTCTTCTTTTAACCACCCACCCACACGAACCAACACCTGCAGGCACAGACGATGGTGATGCACGCACTCACGTGCAAACCACTATTCTCCGTCTTCGTCGCCGTCGTCTTTCTTTCCTCAACTTAAACCCAAATACTATTATTACTAACCTTATATCCAATCACTGACCCTTCCCAGCTCTAACAGTAACCGCCATCGAGTTTCTCCTATACAAATATTGGATACTGCATTCAAGTGACTCTACTCTTTTTCTTTTTCCCGAAAGTCGCGGATTCAATGAGCGACTCCGTTAAAATCTAGTATGTCCGTTCAACTCGATGACGAGTTTTCATAAAGCGGTTGACCTCTCACGGAACCGACGAGGAAGCGTAAGTTTGTAAAACTAGTATTTTATAATAATAAGCTAAAGAAGGCCACTGATTTGAGAATTCGGATTTCGGAGGCGGTGGAAAGTAAGTGTGTGTGCGTGTGTGAGAGAGAGAGATAGAGAGAGAGGGGGAGATGGAGAGAGAGACTGGGTCTAAAATTTGGTGCAAGCTTAGCTCTGGTTCGTTCGTTAGCTGATTATGACAATGCTGTATTTTATGCGGAAGAAAGGGTTGCCATGCTACTTGAGAGATCGTGAAATACTGCAAGGAGTGGAGAATCAAAAAAATATAAAGTCCATATGCTAACGTACGCTAGAGAGGTAGTGCCCACCCTTCGTCTTAAGGAGACACGTTAAGTTAATGGCCAATAGGTTCGCGACACATTAACAAAAGGAATGCAGTGCGCACCTGCGCGTAATGTACCGTAGTCAGGAGCCGCGGGTTTTTTAAAGAATGAATATGGCCTTGCTTCTGAAATAATTATCCTCAGATCTTATATAAAAAATAATATAGTTATTAAATATTATTCAATTAAAAAATATAATTAGGTTTGGAATAAAATATGCTCTCCCGAGAGATACTTTAAAAACTTGTATGATTTTTGAAAGATAAATGTGTGATATACTTTTATTCATTTTAATAACGAGTTTATTTACTATGATAAACAATTACTAAACAAAATTTTTGAGAATAATTCCCTTTCCTGTCACCAATAATTATTTTTTATATTTCATTAAATGAAATAATTTTGTGAAAATTCACATTATCAATCAAGAAACTTAGATTCATTCCCAATCTATAGGTATTAATAAAATTTTAAAAATTAATTTAAAGAGTCTCAATATCTTTCTTCCGCGGCAAGCAAAATAAAAAAAAATTGTGATAAAAAATATTTTACATTTTATTTTATGAATACAAAAGTAAAAATGAGTAATATGAATATATGATAAACATAAAAAATATTAAAATAAATTTGTGTATTATTTTTACATTTTATAATATATATATATATATATATGGATAACATGCTATTTTAAATAAATAATGATTTCTACATATTTTATAATTTTTTACTATTTCTTTTTATTCTTTTAATATTGATCACATATTTTATCCTTATATTATTTCTTGAAATATATCCTCTTGTAATTTTTCATTTCAAGTAAAAATGAGTCACGGAACTCGAGACGAGGGACATATTATCCTTATAAAATGCAATGACGGTAATACCCTTATTCAGTGACGGAGGATTGGATTTTTTTTTTTTTTCTTTTCTTTTTGGGTACCGTTAACTGTTATTCTTTCTTTCTTTTATAATAACGGCATGTGACGAGAGTGATGACTTTTGGGGAGCCTACGACTGTGATCTTGATGGTTGTGTTGTATCAATGTATCGTGTGTGTATGTGCTGTAAAGGCTACAAGGGGTTACTATTTTTGACTTGAAATTTTTATTGGTTTTCTTCTTTCGGGACCTTTGTTCACTCGGTATGCGTGAACCCATCTACTTCCAAATCTAATCTAAAGCTTTTTTACTTATTTTTTTTCGTTAAACAAGTCTTGCCCGTGGATAGATTTTCTTTCCCTTTTTGTACAGTTTGCATTATTGTCGTTTCCTTCGGGTTAAAGTATGACTGTTAAAATTAGAAAGACTGATCCAACTAATTTTTTTTTTTGAGGTCTGAACTACAGTTTTATTACAGGTGTATGGTATATATCTTTTTAGGCTTAAATATACTTCTTACTTTTATATTTTATAATTTTTTATTTTAGTCAATTTAATTGTTTTTATACCTTTTAATTTTAATATTTTGAGTCAACATTTTGTTTTCTCTAATAATCACTTCATGGTGATATGATATGAATAATGATATAATTTAACGAAAAATTATCATATATTAATTATTTACATGATTATATTTATAAAAGGGATCAAAATATTTAAATTATAAAAATCAAAATCATAAAAAATATTTAGATAAATAAAAATTTAAAATATATTTAAATTTATATATAATATTTTATATTCTTTATCTCAATAATAATATCTTCATTCAAAAATATTTATCTATATAATTTATTTATTTTTTTCATTTTTCTATTTCAGTCATATCACATATTATCTCTTTATTTTTTTCTTCTTTTATTATTTCTCACTAGATGTTTAGATCTCGTATATATATATATATATATATATATATATATATATATATAATGATTAAAAGTATATGTATACAAGTTTTCATTGACATATAGAACTGATTTCTTCCAATTATTTGTTCCAAATTTAAGTTTTGATTTCTCCATTATGCTATACATGTAAGAATAGGAATAAATCATTTCAATTAACCTACAAATTTTAGAAACTCGAACATTAAGAAATGAACTATCGTTGAATGTTATCGGAAAACCTCATGGTGGCTATTATGTTTGTGAATAAATGTTCCTAAAAATCATTTATTGATGTGTAAATTATGAATGTTATAAGTCATTCTGATCATGCTCTCCCTAAGATTATTAATCCAAAATTAAAATGCATACGCTCGACCTCATACAGGGGTCAATAGAAAATCTTGATCAACCGCGCGCCAAATGAAAGAAATCTGGTAATACGTGGCCCAAAACTTATGTCCAAATGCTTGGAATATGCTAAGCAAGCATGACATACTTTTAGGTACAAAGCGAAAATTGCCCATTATTTTGCAACAAAATTTCAACTAAATTGCTGGTGTTAATCAATTGCCCATTGTTTTGGAACAATAGTTCAACTGAATTGATGGGGTGACCCATGATGAATTTTCTCGCAATCTATTTGAGTTGAGGACGAAGGATGTAAATAACCTTTGCTATATGTGAGTTTAATTTGTTAAATATTTAGTTGGACTTATTTTTTAGTCAAATAAGTTTACTGAGAATTCAAGTTTAGGTTTTATAAACTGGACCCTAATAATGTATGCATTATGTATTAAAAAAAGAGTTACAATTTTATAATTATATTTATTTAGAAAGTTATATAATTTTTATCCTATATCAATTAATTATCTAACACTAATTGTTAACAATTTTATTTTAATAAATATAAAATTATTTTATATTTATTTTATCCTTTAATATAAAGATATTATTTAAGTACTAAATTAAAAAGTTAAAAAAATATATAAAAATTAAATAAATCGTATTCAAACTAAGTTCAATCCTTTTTTTAAAAAAAAAATTCAGTTGTTGATCATGGATTAAGAATCCATTTTTAACAATTTTATTTATATTAGATTCTTCCAAAATTTTAATTTAAAAAGAGAATCTTAATTTAAAAAGTGTTATAAACTTTAATTTCGCACAAAGAAGAATTATTTTTTAAGATAAAGAAGAATTTGATTTAGTAAAAGTATTCAGTAATAAAAAAATAACTTTAAAAGTAGTAGTGGTGGGGTTTGTTATTATTTTATATTTTACTATTTATTTTTAAAAAATATATTCACCCTCGTTTACACATAATTTTCTGAAGATATATACGGGTGTAGAGAAAAAAAGGTGGTCTTTACGGAAAAGCATGTCTAATGTGCTTGATTCAATGTACTTGGAAGGTGAGTACTGTTCATTTTGGCATTAAGCTAAGGACGAGATGTGGCCACTCAATGCGAAACGAACACCAATCAGCATAACATTAATATTAATTAATAACCACATAATTTACTTACTTACTATAAACAGTAAGGTTGATTGGTCAACAATGCTTTTCATATGCATTGATTTCATTGGCGACGGTATGTTTTGCAAATTGCTACTGTTCCAACCAGTGCATTGTATGGTTTTGTTTGGCCATGGAAAATTGGAAATTTATTGACTGGCCACTGTGGTGGTTCCTTGCTTCATAGAAAATTGCCTACTTTCACATGATGGGATTGTCTTTTAGAGACAGGAAGAACATGCCCCAAGGTCAGATAATTTTCTATATAAAGAAAGCCCAATATAATATGATCTATCTACTTTATTTATTTATTATTTGATATTTAAGGGAAGGAGTAAAATGATTTTCATCACCATCACTTTCTTTCCACAAAAGTGAATGGGAAGCTTATTTGTATCAATTTTTTAATTTGTTTATATATAATAAAAATTGATAAATAGTTTTTACTAAAAATATAGTATTTAATCTTTTAATAAATTAAATTACAAATATTGTTAATATGATCTATCTACTACATTTATTTATTATTTAAGGGAATAATAAAATGAATTTCATCACCTTCACTTTGTATCAATTTTTTAATACATTTATATACAATAAAATAATAAATAATAATTTTTATTAAAATATAATATTTAATATTTTAATATATTCTTTACAACAATTATTATTTATAAATTATTATTATAATATTTTAAACACCTATTATATATATATATATATATATTTAAATATAAAATTGTTCTAATCGTACCCACTTTCTTGGAAATGCAAACCAATAATGATACTTACCTTTTATGGGAATCACTTGCATATAAAACTATAGCATTTCAGCGATGGTTGATTAATCGCATAATCAATGTGAAGATATAATATAATATACATGAAGTATCTAGAAAATAACAATTTGCACGAATATTTGATTGATTTGATAAATTCCTTCGCCCGTGCATTATATGCATAATTTTAGATTTTTAAAAACTTATAAATAAATAAATAATTGAAAAGTTCAAAGTTTTTTAAAAATATATATTTTTATTATCAACAATAAATATTTTATTTGATTAAATAATAAAAATTATAGAAAATTTTAAATTAAAATATAGAAATATTTCAATCAAAATTTAACATGTATTATTTTTATTGATGTAATAAAAAATAAAAAAATATTAAAAAGTTGATTTAAGCTATAATTCTTTTAAACGCTAAACTATTGCAAGAAAAACTTAAATATTTAATTTAAGAGAAGTTAAATAATTTTTCAAGCATGTGGGTCATAAGGGATTAATCTAGGATAACTATCGGTTCTATATTTGAATTCTAAACATGTTATTATATTAAAAATTTGAAGGAATTTTTTTTAATATACATTGATCTTACTTGATTTTAGTAAAATTGTTTCATAAAATATACGTGTGGTCTAAATAAAAAATAGTTTAATAACAAAGAAAACTTTTAAAATATAAACATAATCGAACAAAAAAAAAATATAAATAATACATAAAATTTAAAATAAATAAAATAATAAATAAATATTATGAGCTTCTTTCATTAGTAATATAAAAAAATAATTATATTTGATAATATAAAAAAGTAAAAGGTAATCATATTTTTTATACAAAGTTTAATATTAAATAAATATTTTTATATATATAATATAAATATAAGGTTAAATTATGTGTTAGATAACTTTTTAAATCTTTTACAGATATTTTTAAAAATGTCATGTAAACATAAAGAGATTTTTGAAATAGTATTCAAATGATTTAAACATCTTAAAAGTATAGAAAAGGTTTTAGTTTTTTTTAAATAGCTTCATAATTAACTCGATTAGATAAATGAGAGATGGGGAAGAAAGATAAAAACAATGATGTTTATATTGGGTAACTTTTGAATATTAAAAATTTATAAAATTTCTATCACATATAGTAATTTATTATTTAGTAAAGAAACGAATACAATATAAGTAAAACTACTTTTTAAGAATTTTGTAGCAAACAAAAAGTCACTTTAAACATAATCTAAGTATTCTTTTTGAAAAAAAATCTTTAGGCTTAGTTAAAGAACAATTATATAAGATAAAAGTATGCTATCAAAAGATAATAGAGAATGTTCTTTGATAAAAAAAATAATTGAGCATAAATTTCATTATATATATATAATTAAATAATGAAAAAATAAAATAATAATTTTTTGTTTAATTTCAATGTTATTGTCTTTTCTTTTTTAAAATTTTTCTTTATATATAAGTGGATAAATTTAAGTGTAATGAGAAAAATAAAGTTGAAAATATTTTCTATTTGATAATAAATATATAATTTTGATAATGTGCACTTGTTTCAAAGTTTATTTATTAGTACATAACTTAAATCTTATATTAAATATAGTATTTATAGCAATTACTTTTGTTTAGTTCAAACAATTGTAAGTCTGTAAAAAAAATATTATTTTTTATTGTTTTTCTAAGATAAATATATTAATAAAATTTTATTTTTGATTATGTTTATTTTTTTCAAAAATTTTAAAGTTGAAGTAGAAGACCTACTTTCTATATGTACTCTGGTTACTAGATATCTAAAATTTTCTTTTTGTTACATTAGATACCAAACTTATATATGAAATGTTTAAAATATTTGAAGTTAGAGACTTGATCTTTTCAAGTTATCATTCGAAAACTTATAAGTGTGAAATTTGGTAAAAGGATACCTTTAATAAATTTTTATCAAAATTATTTTTTATCAATCTAATTGTTAATTTATGTTGTATTATTATAATGATTATGTATGTAAAATTTTAAATAATTTTAATGTTTATAGATATATAATTTAATAATAGATATTAAATTATTTCAAACAATTTATCATACATTAAAATAAAATGGTGTGATAAAATATCAATTAATTCTTAAATTTTAAATTTTTTTGTAAACTTAATTAATCATATATAAACTTTAAATTCTACAATTAAATTAATGAAATTTTATTTTGATAAAATATTATTAGATGTTTCATTTTATTAATTTGACATCTAATATCATTTAATTTGAAGCTATATAATATGATGCTCACACAAATATAAATATAGGTATGTATATTTATAAGAAACATATATAATGAAATTGAATATTTTTCATTTTAAAAAATAATAAATTAAAATTAAAACCATATTAAGATTAAATTTAGTTAATAGTTAAATAACTATTTAAAAAAGTCATATGCATTTATTTTTAATCTTGATTATTTAAATAAAAACTGTATTTATTACACATATGATGATTTATAGGATAAAAAATTTAATCTAAAGGTTAATTTTATAATAATTAAATTAATTGTCTAATAAAAAATTAAATAATGTAATAATGAATATAATTTAAACCAATTTAAATTAATTGTTCCTAATATGTGTGGTGAGCGAAAAAGTGAGAGAGAAAATATCAAACTTAAAATAGAACTACGTAAATGATCATATCCAGAGATTTTGTTATTGTAGTATTTATTCATAATATTTTATATTAATAATAGTAATATACACATGTTTCGCGTGTATTTTAATACAACATACATATTAATATATATGTTTTTAGTGTACATTTTAATAGGACATACATAACCATCAAATATGTTGATCAATTAGTTAGTTAATTTAACTTAATCGATAATTTTAAATATATTATTACATTAAATATTTAAAAAAATTCATCAAAATAATTATTTTACTCAACTTAAATAAAAGTCGATCGTATTGACCTGGATAACAGGACATATCTGAAGATATTTATTTTTTCTTTTTTAAATTTTTCGGTAACACTAGATGATCTCTGTTTTAGCTAATCCTTTTGAGAGTGGGATTTATCATTATATGTTTCCAAAGTTCGCACAATGTTTTCTTTTGTTGAATAAAGTTTTGAGGGTAGTGGAGTTCACTGGTTTTTGAGGTTAGGCAATGCATACATTTCAATAATATATAGCTTCTATATATATAGAATACCGCTGATAGCGTGAATAAAAATGTCTGACAAAATAAAGTGCTTGTCCTTATCATCAATTGAATAGACACGATCATGTTTAATATTTAAAATTCATATGTGTTCTGTTTAAACCAAAGGACAACTTCTATGCTTGTTAATAAATTATAATAAAATGAAAGTATAAAAAAGATGATTTCATTTCAAGTATCATTCCACGTGATCAGAGGAGGGTCTCAACTATCCAAACAAAAGTCACATTTAAGTATCTACTATTGATCATGGGATCAAACACTCAATTTCACGTATACTCACATCAAGTCCTTTAACTAACTTTTCCTTCTAGCTACTTGTCATTTGTTTATGAAATTGAAACCTAAAAGGGAAGGGGAAACACCAACCAAGAGAAGCCACACAAATAAGCAGAAGCCACGATAGCTATGCTCTATTTGTAGGCTTGCAACCGCGATGCACCTAAAGAGGGAGAAAAAGCATGACTGTATGAGTAGGACCTAGTTATAAAGCACAGAGCACAAAGCATATTAACTTTAATGTTTATGCCATTCGCTTAATTAATTAGACGGTTGCTTAACCACTATTTATTGGCTGACTCTTGTGCCTTATACTCCAATGGAATAATGGATGGATCCACTATTAATGTTTTTGGATTTGTTCATTGAGATTTTTTAATGTACTAAAATATTAGATACATTGGGTACTGTGACCAAAAAATTTAAAAAAAAATACGCATTCGGTGATCCATTAAGGTTGACATAGTTTTCATGATGGGACATAAATTTAAATTTAAATTTTATTATTATTATTATATTTTTAATGTTAGATTCAGAAAAATTAATTATATTAAAAATAAAAAACAATATCTGTTCTTTATAAATTAAGAAAATATTTTATTATTTTATTTGTTATCTTAAATAGAAAAATATATTTTTTTGAATTTTAAAATTTATACAATAAATATAAAATAACAAAAAATATTTTACTGTTTTCCGTAATGTGATGTAATAAAAAATATAGAAAATGAAACATTAAATGAAAATATAGTTAAAATGTATAACATTAAAATTATTTTTAAAAATATATCAGTAAAATATTTGTTCATTAGCACATTTAAAATAAATATTAAAATAAAAATAAATAAAATTTTTATAATAATATAATAAGTTATAAGTAATATTGAAGATAGTGTAGCTTGAACTTAGTAGAGGAATCTAAAGAAAGAATGGAAAATATCATTTCATTATATTTCTAGTCTGGAATAGGATCTATCACAGAAATATTATTTTTGGGACGATAATGTTGAAAAAACAACTTATTTATTTTTTCCTGAATCTCATGTGAAATACTATCTGAAAGAATCAATTCAAAATCCTCCTATAAATCAAAATAGCTATCATATTTAAAAACCGTTTTTTTTTTACTATTGACAAAAACTTATTTTACTTACATATCTCAAAAATTTCGAACATCAAAGCCATGACATGGAGCCATGGAGGAGAAAGAGTGAAGGAGTAGGACTCAATTACAGTTCAATTAATAGGACGGTTGTCAAACCCACATTTAGTTGATTGACTCTTACGTGTTATCCAATTGATTTACTAGGATTTTTACCATAAAATAATTTATTAAAATAATATAGTTTAAAAATATATTACCGGCAGGATTGTTTATGTCATTATTATGTGTGAAATTAAATTAGCTGGCGTCATATATCAAATGCTACCCTATGATATCATCCCATGTGTTATCAAATTTCTATGATAATATTAAATTAATAATTAAACTGAATAAATAATTCAGACAAGTTAAATAAATTAATAATTATAATTATTAGTTCATTAATAAATTAATGTAAAACATTTTTAAATAATATTAAATTTAACTTAAAACTATTAAATATTAAATTTTAAATTTAACTTATAAAATAATTATTGTTCTTATCTTATATTTATTTAATTATAATTTGAACGCAAGATTCTAACATATCTTTTTATATTTAAAATTATATAAACATAAATATAACTGAAATGAATTAATTGTAAAAATAATATATACAATATTTTAATAATAAATTTAGAATAAACGTTATTATTATGTTAGGAATTAAATTTTAAGTTTAATTTAATTTTAAAAGTTAATTAATAAAATAAAAATTATTTTTACCTTTTATTCATATAATTGATTATATCTCTAATTAATATAAAATTTAACAATAATAAATAATATTAAATATTATTTTTTAAAATATTTTTTATAAAAATAATATTTTGATATAATAATATTTTTAAAATATAGTACAGTGTAATATAAATTAATTTATTTGATTATAATTTTTTAAATTTCATTATTTTAATTCTAAATAATAAAATTTTTAATTTTGACTGTTAATTTAATATTAGGAAAAACATATAATTTATCCTTCCAAAATTGTGTTACTAAATAGATCCTTCCAAGTTTTAGGTCATCAAATTATTGCTTCAAAAATTTAAATTATTACCATATTAATCTTTCAAAAATTGTATCAAAATTTATGTCTTTGGTATTTCTTTATTCTTTTATAAGCATCAATTTGAAAAACTGTTAAATTTTTTTCTTTTACAAAAATATTACCAAAGTAAACTTTTAAAATTTTTTAGCCTCACCATTTTAATTTTTTTAAAGATAAATCGATAACTTAGATATTTTAAGGATCAATTTAATAATAATTTAAACTTTTGAGAAATAATTTGATAACAAAATTTTTTGGAAGACTAACAAGAATAACTTAAATCATCATGTGATTAATGTGGATTTAAATTTTGAAAGATTTAAATGGTGACACTTTTATCTTTTGAAAGATTAAATTAGAGGTTTTTTCTTTAATATTTTATAAAATTTAATATTATATACTTCGATCATGTTATGTGGTGTGAAGTGACCTAACTTCACATTTATTGATATTTGATATACACCTTAAGTAATTAATTTTCAATTATATTATTTTATTAAATTATTTTAAACATCAGACCAATTTTTATTAAGCACAAAGTGCAGGTACATACCAATATATATATATATATATATATATATATATATATATATAATATTAAAGATATTACTCAAAATTGTATAATTTCATAACAACTACTCTAACTCCAGCACAATTTGAGTTTGATGCACAAATGATCTAATAATAAATTTTATAAAAAAAATGACACTTCTCAAATTTTCAACAAATTAAATATTATACATTTTGCATCATAGTTTATGACAAAATAGTTATATTCATAAAATTACCAAAATTTATATAGCTCATGATAAATTCTGAAATTTTACATAATGAAATTGCATTTAACAAGATTTCAAATACAATTGTCCTCACTTTGAAAGGATTTCTATAGATTGAGTTATAATTTTTTAAATATATTAATTGGTAATAGACATTTCGCCATATAACCTGACTTCACGAATTTTGTGAGAAGTGAGGTTTTAGGATAAAATTTTCATATTTTTTACTGTAATACTTCTGTGAATAAAATTTATAACAAAATAAATTTTATGCTATTTAACCACCTACAAAAGGAGTTATTAAGTTTAGAATGCAGCCAAGAAAAGCAGCATCGACTATAACAACACCTTAATTAGCAATGCAAACTGGTCTAAATCCACAAGTAAAAAATATGAAATTTTTTCAAAATATGTGTTTATGTGTGAGATTTGATGCAAATTTATTTTACTAAATTTCGAAATGTACAGGAAAAGTTATGTCGGCTAAACCACCAGCTATCAGCTAAAAATGAGTTTATCTTTTGATTCATAAGTAATACTAATCACTTTAATATCATAAAACCCATTATACTCATGCCGTATGGGCAGAATTACAAGGTCAATGAGAAAGCCTCACAAGAAAATTGAAATTACATTCTTTCTATTTTGGTCAAAAATATTATAAACAGTTAAAAAAAAAAGAAGAAAATAAATACGTCAAGCAATTTAACGTTGCACTCTTCAATAAAAATATTAAACCATTCCTATTTGTCTTGTCTTGAAAACTTTATATATGCTGTTAATTAGATATTAAAGTATTGTCGAATAACTTTCATATAATGTCAACTGAGTTTGCAAACTATTTCTTATCAAATATAGTTAGACATAGTAATTCAAATATTGGTTGGGACATTAAATATAAGCATAATTATTTTACATATATTTAAAGTATTATTGTATTGAATTATAGAAAATTTTGTTGTAAAAATTGAATTCTTTAAAAGATTTTAAATTTTAAAATAAATTATTGTTTTAAATATAATTATAATTTATTGATTATTTCTTTATATTGTGATTATTAATCTTTAATTATTTATTTTAAACAATTTTTTTATTATTGAAAATAAAGTTGATTTATTATTATAATTATCATATTAAAATTATGATTTATTACTAAATTAAAAGTAAGGCAAATAAATTTTTAATGATAAATTTTATAATATTTTTTATTATCGATTTTAATTCTGATTTTCTTTATAAACAAAGCTATATATATTAAATATTTTTTAAATGTGACTAAGACATTTTTTACTAGTTCTGTTTTATGTTTTACGGTAGAAAGAATAGTTGAATTATGAAGAATTATGTAATAAATACATGAATCCTTAAAAATAGTTCTATCATATGTCTTAATCTACGAGATGATATTTAAGTTTCTTAATAATTTTAAGGATTTGTAATGATATTATCTCTATAAAGATGTGTTTGTTTTAATTGTTGAATTATATTATTATTATTATTATTATTATTATTATTTTCTTACTAATATAGATGCTATTAAATTGATATAAATTTAATACCAATTTTATTAAATTAAAGGTTAATTTTAAATAATAATAATAATAATAATAATAAATTAATTACCTCTATAAATATAAATCAAAATTTTTCAGATATTATATATATTATGTTTTGTTTAGTAGTAATAATAAATACATATTTTATTGATTATATAATATACAAGTTTCTTTATATGTATATATACGAGCTTTTATTTTTCTAATATTTTTGATTGGAAAAGGCTATTTTCTTAACATGTTGAGCACTTGTTCTCTTTAATAAATATAATAAATAATAAGAAAAAATGGATAGATTTTATGGTATACCAATGTAGCATAAGTGAAATGGTGGAATAGTATATTGACTAATTTTTTAAAAAATAACAAAATAATATAAACTTTACATTTAATTTACGAATTATGTTGGTTTGATTACAAGTTGTTAAAGCATTGCATCAACTTATTTTTCATTTTTAGCTAAGAAATTGAATTACTACATTTACCAATAAAAAATTATTTTTACTTTTGAAATCTAAATCAATGTGCTCTGATAAAGATTAATTAAAACTATGAATTGACTTATTTTTCCATACTTATTTGTTTAGTTATCATCTTTTTTTAATTTGGGTTATTTATGTTCTCTTTTTTTTTTCTTAGATAAGGAATTAACTATTTACCATCTATGAAAAGATGATGAGATTTCATTAAAAGAATTTTAAAAATGTATATATAAAAGGTATAAGTGAATAAGTATCTTGCATTCCACCTATTTTAAGGAAATGTTTCATAAAATTGTACATTAACTATCTATTACTATGTTATCACTTAATTAACATACAAAAAATAGAGACTTGTTGTGATGTTATTATCATATGATGACATTATCTTAAAAATTAATTTACGAATTTATCTTTAATTTATTTCAAATTATGGAGTGTTAGCAAAATTTACGAACATGTTTATTTGGTTATAATGTTGGATATAAATGTTTTCAAGTGCAATTAAACGAGTATGATAAATATTGACTATTTATGCTATATTCATTTTTAAAAAAAATGAAATATGTTGAGATATACAAGTCACCATACTCTATTGATACGATTCACCCTACGTGGATGAATTGGAAATGCAGAAACGTTCATTGGAATGTCTTGAAAATTATAATATGATAAGGTAAAGAAAATTTATACAAACTGCAACTTATCAGAGAGTATCTGATAAGCATAGATTTCATAAATAATTATCTCTCACTTTTATCTCATTAAGACTTCTTATATGTTCAATTAAGTGATCTTTGTCATATTTTATGAGTTTGGGTTCATATGAAGTTTAATTGAATTTCTTTGCTTACCCGATTAAAATGACACTATTATAGTATTTTGAGCATAATAGGAGTTGTAGACATCCAAAAATCATGAAATCTATCTTGAATGAAAGCTTAAAGAAGTGTCCATATTTACAAAGCAAGAGAAGATTCTAAATGGGATGTTTAGGACTCCGAAATTATCTCAAAAGATGAGATAGTGTTGCTGACGTGGAATTTGAACAGTGTGCAAAGATCCGGCCATATCTTGAGATATAGAAGTCATATTGAGATGAAATCAACTTTGTTGGACAGCTAAGATCCAGGGCTACAACTTTTGTTCAGAAGGCAAGCTCTAATTCGGACATGTGAACATCCGAAATTGCGGTGCAAGAAAGTCAAAATTGTTGTGCTCATTGGTGGCAAAAATTCAAAAGTGTTTTGCAATTTCAACAAAGCCCATGTGAAAGCAAGAAAAGGGTAGAAAAGTAATATCCTAGTTGGTGACTTTCTGAAGATGATGCCTCAAAAATCCTCTATAAATAGAAGGGTTTGCAAGAGGAGACACACACCAATTTTGGAGATCAACTCCAATACCATCTTCTTTCTTTCTTTCTTTCTTCCTTTCTTTCTTGTTAGTTTTGCCTCCTTCATGGAAGGCTTATGTTTTCTTTCTTGTTAGTTTGCCTCCTACATGGAAGGCTTAGGATTTATTTCTTGTTAGTTTTGCCTCCTACATGGAAGGCTTAGGATTTATTTGTTGTTAATTTGCCTCTTTCTTTGTTGTTAATTTGCCTCCTTCATGGAAGGCTAGGTTTGTAGTTTCAATTCGAGGATTCAAGCTATTTTCATTTTAACTTTGAGGTCTTGATCTTTATTTACATGCTTATTAAGTGGTTTCTACTCTACTTCACTATATTCTTCAATTTTATTCTTTAATCAAAGTTTGATCGGTTGACGTATTTTGATTAATGCATGATTGATTTATAATTGGTTTTTGATTGGTAAATCACTTTCCAAAAGTTTGAAGAGTAGAAATTAAGTAATTTAATTGAAGGTTTTCATTTTATTACTTACTTCAACTGAATTCTGATTGTGAAATTGGTTTAGATAAAAGATTAAGTGGTTACTAAATCTTGTTGATCATAATCAATTAAATTCTGAGAGGTTTCTCAGTAGAGAATTCAAGGATCATTGTAGGGGTTCCAGATGATCCTAGGTTGATAAACACAATGCATGATTTTAGTGATCAATGATTAGTTAAGAAAATAGCCTCTGAATTCCTTGAGTTGATTATTGTTAAGTCAAATAAATTTCATTCTGTATTTTGCATTTAGAACTTCATATCAAATCTTTCCAAAATCCCCTTGTTCTAACCTTCTCCTTATTTGCTTAAGAATCTGAAATGGTCTTTGGGAGATGACCTAGGTTGCACCTTATACTATACCAATAGTTTGGGGGAAATCTAGAAATTATTTTTGCGCGTTTACGACGAGCGTGTCAAAATTTGGCGCCGTTGCCGGGGACCATTTTAATTTCCTAGGCTCATTTAGGAGTTTGTATAAAAATTTTAATCTTTCTAACAATTGTTTTTACTTTAGGTATATCATTCTTGGATTTTCTGTATGAATTCACCTTTTTGTGTATGACCCGATCCAATCCTGAAAATTTATATGCATATGATCCTGAGATTGATAGAACATTCCACCACTTGAAAAGAGCACATAGAAGACATTCATCCAGTAATAACCAAGAAAGTAACAGTAGTGATTTTTCATCTTTAAATTTTGATAGTTTTAAATATTTTGCTAAGAACATGGCTGATAGAACCTTAAAAGAATTAGCTGCACCTGATGTTGCTTATCAACCATTGTGTATTCAATACCCTGATGTTGATGCACCATTTGAACTGAAGTCTGGACTAATACATTTGCTACCTAAGTTTCATGGCCTTGCAGGTGAGGACCCTCATAAACATTTGAAGGAATTTCACATTGTGTGTTCTACAATGCGGCCACAAGGAATTCCTGAAGATCATATCAAGTTGAAGGCATTTCCTTTCTCCTTAAATGATGGAGCCAAGGACTGGTTGTACTATCTACATCCAACATCTGTTACAAGCTGGAATGATATGAAAAGATTATTCTTGGAGAAATTCTTCCCTGCATCCAGAACAGCAGCTATCAGAAAAGAGATTTGCGGCATCAGACAGAACTCCCAAGAAACTCTCTATGAGTATTGGGAGAGATTCAAGAAACTATGCGCCACTTGTCCACACCATCAAATCAGTGATCAATTACTGATTCAGTATTTCTATGAAGGACTCATGCCAATGGACAGAAGCATGGTTGATGCAGCTAGTGGTGGAGCACTTATGGACAAAACTCCTACAGCAGCTCGAGATTTGATTGCCAACATGGCAGAAAATTCTCAGCAATTCAATTCTCGAACTAATTCCTTGTCTAAAGGAGTCCATGAAATGACCACCAAGACAGACCATACACGATTGGAGAACAGAATTGAAGAACTAACCTCCATCGTAAGACAGTTGGCCATCGGACAACAACAGCAACTTAATGTTGTTGACAAAACCAAAACATGTGGCATCTGCACTTCTGCAGATCATCCTACTGATGCATGTCCAACATTGCAAGAAAGTGAGACACCTGAGGCTACAGTAAATGGTATTTTTGGCACAGGACAACAATACAGGCCTCCTCAACATTATCAGCAACAGAAGTTTGAACCACCTTCTGGAACATACAATCCTAGTTGGAGAAACCATCCTAACTTGAGATATGGTCCTCCACAACAACAAAGGATTCAAACATCTGACTCCCAAAATAAATACCAACCACCGCCTTTCAGACAACAACAACAGCATATGCAGCAATCTGTACCCTCTAATGCTTCTGAACCCTCTCTTGATGATTTGATGAAGCAATTAGCAACCAACAATCTTCAGTTTCAACAAAATGTAAGTTCTACCATTCAGGATTTACAAACTCAAATTGGGCAGTTGGCTACCACTGTCAACCAATTGAAATCTCAAGGTTCTGGTCAACTACCTTCTCAACCTGTCATAAATCCCAAAAGTGTGAATGCCATGACCTTGAGAAGTGGGAAGAAAGTGCAGACAGACCCTACAATTTTAAAGCAACAAAGCTTCAATCAGACTAATCCACACCAAAAAGAAGCATTTATCTCTACACCTGGAGATATCTCTGATAAGCCATCTGAATCAGAGGGAAAGTCTGATGAAAAAAATACACCAGCCTTCGATAAGACATCGAATGATCAACAAAAAGAAGCTTTCCATAAACGATCTGCACTTGAAGCATCTGATGAGAAGAAAACCCCAAATTGTGCTGATCAGAAGGTATCTTTACCTTTTCCAAATAGAATGGTTCAATCCAAGCCCAATGTTCATGCAGAATTGGATAAGGAGCTTCTAGATACTTTCAGGAAAGTGGAAATCAGCATACCACTTCTAGATGCTATCAAGCAAATTCCCAAATATGCCAAATTTCTAAAGGATTTGTGCACGCATAAGAGAAGACTCAAAGGGGATGAGAAGATTAGTGTGGGACGCAATGTTTCAGCCTTAATTCAACCCAGCCTCCCTCAGAAATGTAAAGATCCAGGAACTTTCACCATTCCTTGCACAATAGGAAACTCTACATTTGGTGATGCATTGCTGGATCTAGGTGCTTCCATTAATGTTATGCCCTCATCAGTTTATAAATCTTTGAATCTGGGAGAACTGAAGCCAACTGGTGTGGTGATTCAATTAGCCAACAGAAGTACAACACATCCAGCCGGAGTACTTGAAGATGTGCTAGTTCAAGTGAATAAGCTGATCTTTCCAGCTGACTTCTACATTTTGGATATGGAAGATGAGTCATCCATCAATAGAGCAACCTTGATCCTAGGGAGACCTTTCCTCAAAACTGCAAAAACAAAGATAGATGTGCATACGGGGACTCTCTCTATGGAATTTGGAGATGATATCATCCAATTCAACATATTTGAAGCCATGAAGCATC
This sequence comes from Canavalia gladiata, assembly GCA_037954105.1. NCBI lineage: Eukaryota > Viridiplantae > Streptophyta > Magnoliopsida > Fabales > Fabaceae > Canavalia > Canavalia gladiata. The sequence continues at coordinate 36,665,663 of CM075664.1, read as the reverse complement.
CCATAGAGAATCATTCACTCTTTCAACTTGATGCCATAGACCTTCTTGCGGATGATTATTCTATTGACAATCTACTTTTTAAATTTTTTGATTTTGATTTAGATTACTTAGATAATTTTACTTGCACATGTGATGAATTTGATTCATGTATTGTGTGTTCCAGGATTAATGCTGCAGACCAACCTTCATTGAAAGATGACATGTTAGATGCAAGTGTTGCAGACATTTCAATCTCAGATAGATCTCTTCCTTCCATAATACAACCACCTCCTTTAGAGTTGAAGCCTTTGTCTGAACATCTAAAGTATGCTTATTTGGGGGAAAATGAGAAGCTTCCTGTCATTGTAGCAAAGAACCTTCTACCACAACAGGAAGAAAGGTTACTGCAAACCTTAAAAAGCCATAAACAAGCAATTGGATGGACTTTGGCTGATATTCCAGGTATTAGCCCATCTACTTGTATGCATAGGATACTGCTAGAGGAAAACACCAGACCTGTTAGACAACCACAAAGGCGTTTGAATCCAACCATCCTAGATGTGGTAAAGAAGGAAGTAGGTAAGCTTTTGGCAGCTGGTATCATCTATCCCATCTCAGACAGTGATTGGGTAAGCCCGGTGCAAGTAGTTCCTAAGAAGACTGGCATGACTGTAGTCAAAAATCACAATGATGAACTAATCCCTACCAGAATACAAAACAGTTGGAGAGTGTGCATAGATTATAGGAAGCTTAACCAAGCTACTCGCAAGGATCACTTCCCTTTGCCCTTCATAGACCAAATTTTGGAAAGATTAGCAGGAAAATCTCACTATTGCTTTCTGGATGGTTTTTCAGGTTATTTTCAAATACATATAGCCCCAGAAGACCAGCATAAGACCACCTTCACTTGTCCTTTTGGTACTTTTGCCTATCGAAGGATGCCCTTTGGTCTATGCAATGCCCCTGGAACCTTTCAAAGATGCATGGTAAGCATTTTCTCTGATCTCTTAGAAAGTTGCATGGAAGTGTTTATGGATGACTTCACTGTATATGGTTCTTCTTTTGATGCATGCTTAGAAAGCCTTTCTAAAGTTTTGGACAGATGCATTGAGACTAACCTGGTTTTGAATTTTGAAAAATGTCATTTCATGGTAACAGAAGGTATAGTCTTAGGACACTTGGTATCTAGCAAAGGTTTAGAGGTTGATAAGGCCAAGATAGACATTATTACTTCTCTACCTTACCCCACTTCTGTGCGAGAAGTACGTTCTTTACTTGGTCATGCAGGTTTTTACAGAAGATTCATCAAGGATTTTAGCAAGATTGCACAACCTCTTTCTAAACTACTACAAAAAGATATCAAATTTGTGTTTGATCAAGCATGCAAGGATTCATTTGATGAACTAAAGAAGCGGTTGACAACCACTCCCATCATTCAACCACCTAATTGGACGCTTCCATTTGAATTAATGTGTGATGCATCCAATTATGCCCTTGGTGCTGTACTGTCTCAAAGAGTTAGCAAGAGATCTCATGCCATTGCATATGCCTCTCGCACACTTGATGCAACCCAATCAAATTACACAACTACTGAGAAGGAGCTTTTGGCAATTGTGTTTGCATTAGATAAATTTCGCTCCTATTTGCTTGGATCTAAAGTTATTGTCTTCTCTGACCATGCAGCTTTGAAATACTTGCTGAAGAAGACAGATGCTAAGCCAAGACTGATTCGTTGGATGCTTCTGTTGCAAGAATTTGATTTAGAGATTAAAGACAAGAGTGGTGCAGAGAACCTTGTAGCAGATCATTTAAGTCGGATCCAGCAACCTTGTGAAGAAACTTCAATTGCAGATTCATTCCCAGAAGAGCATCTCTATCAATTGCACGGGAAAGATCCTTGGTATGCAGATTTGGTAAACTATCTGGTTGCTAAAGAAATACCCAAACACTTCACCAAATCGCAACTTGCCAAGTTGAAAAGTGATGCCAAACACTACATATGGGATGAACCATACCTTTGGAAGACATGCAGTGATCAAATCATTAGAAGGTGTGTTCCAGATCATGAAGTTCAGTCTGTACTTACCTTTTGCCATTCCCTAGCTTGTGGTGGACACTTTGGGCCACAACGGACAGCTAGAAAAGTACTAGACTCAGGCTTTTATTGGCCTACAATATTTCGTGATGCACACAGATTATGCATAACTTGTGAGCAGTGCCAAAGAATAGGGAGTATTTCGCGCAGAAATGAGATGCCCCAACAACCACTTCTCTTTTGTGAGGTATTTGATGTATGGGGTATAGACTTTATGGGTCCATTCCCTGTCTCTTTTGGCTTTGTTTACATTCTGCTAGCTGTTGATTATGTTTCAAAATGGGTGGAGGCAAAAGCCACCCGTACTGATGATGCTCGAGTTGTTGCAGATTTTATCAGGTCTAACATTTTTAGCAGGTTTGGCATTCCTAGAGCTCTAATTAGTGACCAAGGTACTCATTTTTGCAACCGCACAATGGAAGCCCTACTCCGCAAATATGGAGTCATGCATAAAGTCTCCACCCCATATCATCCTCAAACAAATGGTCAAGCTGAAGTTTCTAATCGAGAGATCAAGAAAATCTTAGAGAAAACAGTTCAGCCTAACAGGAAGGATTGGAGCTTGCGCCTTGTTGATGCATTATGGGCATATAGGACAGCTTACAAGTCACCCATTGGCATGTCTCCCTACAGGATTGTCTTTGGTAAAGCATGTCATCTTCCAGTTGAATTAGAGCATAGAGCATTTTGGGCAGTAAAGAAATGCAACATGGATCTAGACCAAGCAGGAATCCATAGAAAGCTTCAATTGCAGGAACTTGAAGAAATTCGATTAGAAGCATACGAAAACTCCAAAATTTACAAAGAAAAGGTCAAAGCTCTTCATGACAAAAAGTTGGCAAGAAAGGAGTTTTCCGTTGGACAAAAAGTTCTCCTTTTCAATTCTCGGCTAAAGCTTATGCCTGGTAAGCTACGCTCTAGATGGTTAGGACCATTTGTAGTTACTAATGTTTTTCCTTATGGTGCAGTGGAAATAAAAAATGAGGTAACTGAAAAAATCTTCAAGGTGAATGGACATCGTCTTAAACCATTTTTCGAAGGTTTTCAAAAGCACACGGTAGAAGAAGTGCATTTGCACAATGCCACATACCTGCAATAAATTCAAGAGAAGTCTCTCTCTCTCCCTCTCCCTCTCTTTCTCTCTTTCTCTCTCTCTCTTTCTCCCTCTCCCTCTCTCACATTCCTCGCTTATAAGTTTCAACTAATCTCTCAACTTCCTTTTTCACCTCTTAAATCATCCCAACTATTACACCACATTGAGCTTGCAGGAATAATAACTTGAGTGTTTTAAAAAAAAAAATGGAGAAAGCTCTCACCAGGATCAAAATTTTGTTCCCTACTCTCCCCAGAAATTTTCTTAAAGACATTTACAATTGCAGACTTGAACGATTGAGAGCATTAACACTCTTAGGCCTTCCAGAAGATGTCCGTTGGATCATTGAAGCTAAGGTACGTCTAGCAGGTGAATTTCAAGAATCATTTGTTAAAAACATGCCAGGTATGGGAAGAAGTTCCTATGCAAAGAAGAGAAGGGCAAAAAGAATTGGAGTTTGCTACAGGTGTGCAAGATGGACCTGTAACACAAGATGCAAGAACCCTGGAATGGTTTCAAGAAATCGAGAGGACAAAATTCAATTCATAAAGGATGGACTGAGTAAGGAGTCATTGGATGATATCATTCAGACTCTTGAGACGCATCCTAGTGGGCATGTACAAGGAGTCCTTCTTGATTTGTTTGAACTGTTCCGTAAGGAAAAAGCACGTTATAGTCTTGGGAATCTGACTTTAAAAGACCCTGTTGTCAGTTTACAAGAAAACTGAATGGGAAGCACATCCTCGACTCTTAGAAGGCGTTTCAGCCGTTACTGGACGTAAAACCAGAGGAAGATGTGAGCCACAATCACAACTACTGTTCATTCTCATGCGTGTATGTTTGTCATTTACATTGTCTTTTCAATTTATTGGGCCACCGTTTTTTTTGAAATTTTCACCCCTGCTTAAAGTCTTTCCCCTCTGACATTCACCTTTTCCTTGAACCCAAAATTCAAACTTTTGCAACCAAAATTCAAACTTTTGCAACAAAAATTCAAACTTTTGCAGCAAAAATTCAAACTTTTGCTACCAAATCCTGATCCCGCACTATTCAAGCGATCTCCTTGTCTGATATTGAGTCCCTATAAATTATCCACCTCTATGACATATTTTTTCAAAAAAAAAAAAAGACAGAAACACCGTATATGGATAAGATCAATACTATCTGTGTTTTTGGTGGGTCTAACCTTGGAAAGGATGGAGAATTTCAACATGCAGCTTCTACCCTTGGTAAGGCATTAGCTGCAAGAAAAATCAATCTTGTTTATGGGGGAGGGATTCAGGGTTTAAAAGGATGTGTTGCAGGATCTGCACTCACAAAGGGGTGTAACGTCTTAGGTGTTGGCTTAAAAAATGGGAGCACCTCCTACTTCACCCTGGGTACTGAATTGAAGGTTGCAACCATGCATGACCGTATGAGACACATGTTGGTTAATTCTAATGCATTTATTGCATTACCTGGTGGTCTTGGAACAATGGAAGAAATTTTTACCATTATATTTTGGGCCTATCGGAATTTTCATAAAAAACCTTTGGGCTTATTGAATATTAATGGCTTTTATAATGGTTTGATATCCTTTTTAGATCATGCAGTAGAGCAGGAGTTCATGCCACAATCCATGCGCAACATCATAGTATCTGCTTCAACTGTTGAACAGCTACTTGAGATTTTGCAAAATCCTACATCTGAGCTCAGTCAAGCAATGCAGCTGGTGAACCAACCAAATCAGGATGGCAGAGATAAAAGAGAACCAGATACCACTCTTCGGTTATAACTTTTCCTTACTTTGATGGTTTTCTTACATTTTTTTTCCTGTTATATGAAATTTCATCTAAGACATTGGGGACAATGTCTTGGATAGGTTGGGGGGAAGATGGTCCGATATCTAAAATTAAAAAAAAAAACAAAACAAAACCCAAAAAAAAAAAAAAAAACAAAAAAAACAAAAAAAAAAAATTAGGTTAGATTCATAAACTTGCTTTGAGTAAGATGGCTGAGTAAGGAGTTACACTTGACTCTTGATACGCATCTTATGATTTAAAAAAAAAAAAAAATTGAATGTGGAAGTATGTTTTTCTTTAGATTTCATAAAATAATTGAAGCAAAATGATTTACATTTCGAGATTAATTAGTTTGGCAACACATATTTGAACTGGATAGATTAGATTTGATAAATATATTACCTGTGAGATTTTGAGCCTTATTATTATTTTCTTTCTTGTGTGATTTTCATCCATGGAATATGTTACTTCAGAACTTGCATTGATTCTTTTTGAAGCTACATTTTCACATGATTTGTACAAAAATGATTGAGGCACTGTTTTTCTTGAACAAACCACTTGGCCAAATAACTAAACCATATAATTTTATCCTTTGATCAGCCCTTTGAGCCGATTAGCCTTTTCTTCTTTTTAGCTCACCACAAATAAAAAAAAAAAAAAAAACAACTTTGTCTGACCATAGAAGGTGAGGAATACTGGATTTATCATACCATAAGTGTTTCAATAAGTGTGGGGGAGATTATTGTTGTGTTCATCAATATCATGGTTGAAAAAAAAAAAAAAAAAAAAAAAACTGAAGCAATAAATTAATAAATAAACTATTATATTGAAAAAAAAAAAATAAAAAAAAATTGAAGAAGTGATATCTGTTTCTCACACTTGCACTTACAATCAATTCTCAATCCTCACCATTTTCATTGGTCTAACATTGTATCTCTTCAATATATCATTTCATCTTTCTAATCCCTTTAGAACCAAAATAAAGACCTCTTGATTTGTGCATTGCATGTGTACATAGTAGTAGAGAAGTAGAAGATATGCAAGCCTATGATAGTTCATCTTTCATGGATTGAATTTGAGAGAAACACTTACCAAATCAAACACTTGAGAGATTCAGAGTATATCATGTGAGGTTTTATCTTTCTCAATCTATGTTTTTCAAATTAAAGTTGCCTTTCTAAGTAATTTCAAAAATGTGATGAAAGAATGCTTCATGAAATTTTGTGAATTCTTGAGAAATCAACTCAAAACTTTGATGTTCTTTCAAAAAAAAAAAAAAAAAAAAAAAAAAAAAAAAAAGTCACCAATCCTTAACTTAAGTTTGCCCGAGACGTGCAAAAGATAAGTGTGGGGGAATTTGATAAGCATAGATTTCATAAATAATTATCTCTCACTTTTATCTCATTAAGACTTCTTATATGTTCAATTAAGTGATCTTTGTCATATTTTATGAGTTTGGGTTCATATGAAGTTTAATTGAATTTCTTTGCTTACCCGATTAAAATGACACTATTATAGTATTTTGAGCATAATAGGAGTTGTAGACATCCAAAAATCATGAAATCTATCTTGAATGAAAGCTTAAAGAAGTGTCCATATTTACAAAGCAAGAGAAGATTCTAAATGGGATGTTTAGGACTCCGAAATTATCTCAAAAGATGAGATAGTGTTGCTGACGTGGAATTTGAACAGTGTGCAAAGATCCGGCCATATCTTGAGATATAGAAGTCATATTGAGATGAAATCAACTTTGTTGGACAGCTAAGATCCAGGGCTACAACTTTTGTTCAGAAGGCAAGCTCTAATTCGGACATGTGAACATCCGAAATTGCGGTGCAAGAAAGTCAAAATTGTTGTGCTCATTGGTGGCAAAAATTCAAAAGTGTTTTGCAATTTCAACAAAGCCCATGTGAAAGCAAGAAAAGGGTAGAAAAGTAATATCCTAGTTGGTGACTTTCTGAAGATGATGCCTCAAAAATCCTCTATAAATAGAAGGGTTTGCAAGAGGAGACACACACCAATTTTGGAGATCAACTCCAATACCATCTTCTTTCTTTCTTTCTTTCTTCCTTTCTTTCTTGTTAGTTTTGCCTCCTTCATGGAAGGCTTATGTTTTCTTTCTTGTTAGTTTGCCTCCTACATGGAAGGCTTAGGATTTATTTCTTGTTAGTTTTGCCTCCTACATGGAAGGCTTAGGATTTATTTCTTGTTAGTTTTGCCTCCTACATGGAAGGCTTAGGATTTATTTGTTGTTAATTTGCCTCTTTCTTTGTTGTTAATTTGCCTCCTTCATGGAAGGCTAGGTTTGTAGTTTCAATTCGAGGATTCAAGCTATTTTCATTTTAACTTTGAGGTCTTGATCTTTATTTACATGCTTATTAAGTGGTTTCTACTCTACTTCACTATATTCTTCAATTTTATTCTTTAATCAAAGTTTGATCGGTTGACGTATTTTGATTAATGCATGATTGATTTATAATTGGTTTTTGATTGGTAAATCACTTTCCAAAAGTTTGAAGAGTAGAAATTAAGTAATTTAATTGAAGGTTTTCATTTTATTACTTACTTCAACTGAATTCTGATTGTGAAATTGGTTTAGATAAAAGATTAAGTGGTTACTAAATCTTGTTGATCATAATCAATTAAATTCTGAGAGGTTTCTCAGTAGAGAATTCAAGGATCATTGTAGGGGTTCCAGATGATCCTAGGTTGATAAACACAATGCATGATTTTAGTGATCAATGATTAGTTAAGAAAATAGCCTCTGAATTCCTTGAGTTGATTATTGTTAAGTCAAATAAATTTCATTCTGTATTTTGCATTTAGAACTTCATATCAAATCTTTCCAAAATCCCCTTGTTCTAACCTTCTCCTTATTTGCTTAAGAATCTGAAATGGTCTTTGGGAGATGACCTAGGTTGCACCTTATACTATACCAATAGTTTGGGGGAAATCTAGAAATTATTTTTGCGCGTTTACGACGAGCGTGTCAGTATCGAAGTTTTCAAAGAGGAACTTGACCCTTATCCTAACCCTGTCGGAAGAACCAACATTATCAAATTTGTCCTTATACCGAATTTCTAGGTCCTATTATATAGATAACCCAATTGACCTAAATTGAGAGAAAATCTAATAAAAAAAAATATCAAATCCTAATTAAATGGTTAATTAATCTAAAATTTTACTTTGATTTAAAAATAATATAACACAAACAAATTATAAATAAATATCAAATCCTAATGTAATCTATAGCAAATCACTTACAAATAATAAATTTTATCACTTAAAATCCTCAATAATATGATTACATAAATTAACCCATGTTAGATTTGGATAAACGTAGTCCTTTTTCTTCAACTTCCTTGATCAGATTTTGAAGTGCTTGTTCCATACGTTTGGTCCTATTTCTCATAATAAGACCACCCACTCCTTGTAGAGAATATTTTAAATGATCTCTTTTACTTAAATGGTGCTCACATTCACATTATCTACCTTGCTAATTTTAATATGGTGAAATTTTATATAAGTAATCTATTGTTATGAAAATATTAAAAATTTAGCATAATTTTGTTATGAATATTAAAGCTTATAGTTAAAAAAATGTATTAATATTTATTGTAATTTTATATGAATAGTATGTTATAATATTGAGAGCGTTGAAATTAAATATTGGATTACGTGAAAAAAAAGGATTTAAGATTGTATTAGATTATATGAAAAAAAAAGGTCTTCCTATATATAAATGAGATAGAAAGGTGATCGTACTTTATTTTTTAAAATTTAATTTGGTGAAAGTTTATACTGTAATTATGTAGAAGAGTCATCAAATATTTGAATTTTGTTTTAGCATGCTATTTTTGTAATAATATTTATAACAATTAAGATATAAATGATATTATAGTTATGTTGAAAGTTTGGAAGAGATCATTTAGTATGAATACATTAATATGTAGAAAGATAAATTTTAATCTTGCAAAATTTTTTATCTTTGATATATTTATATAAATTAAAGTTTAAGTGTGCCAAAATTTTAAAAAGTTATGAGATAATTGAGTTTATTATATATTAGAGAAACAAATAATATTTTGAATTAATTTGGAAATCATTAAGAAGTGTCAGGGTTTAATAATGTCACAAAATTATAATAGAAATTTCTCATAAGTTAGATAACTTAAAGTTATATTATTGAGAATCTTTTATAATGTTGTCACATAACAAAAAAAAAATATATACATGATCTTATTGTATAATATGAGTATAGTAAAATATTTGAGAAGATCAATGAATGTTACAAGTTTAGTGTAATTTTTTTTGTAATGCCTACGATACTCATTCAATATTGGAGGGATATCATAAACTATGATATTAATGAGTTTTCCACTATATTAGAATAATACAGTGATGAACAATTCATACGGGAATAAATCGTAAATAAATTTATTTTGATATCAAAAGAGATATCGTGATTTTAATTTTTTAAATAGATAATAAAACACATTATGAAGACTAAGTTATTATTATTTATTTGGAAGAGAATTTGAAGATGAGTACTAATAAAAATTTCTAACTAAATATAATGATAAATATATTATGATTGTTAATAAGTAATAGCGAAAAACAATTGATAAATTAAATCGAGATATGCACATATGATGTGAGCACCACCATTAAGGGACCAACCACTAGGTTAAGAGCCAAGAGAATTCAACAAGTGGTGGAAGCATTACTTCTCAAAAGGAAGGAATATCATGAAGAAATGTCATCCATGGAATTATCCTTCAAGGAAATTGTGGAATTCAAAATTTTAGATTAGGAAGAATAAATCTGAAATTAGTAATTTCAATTTGATTCTATTTTTCTTAACTTGTAAAAGTAAGGATAGTTTATTCCAACATGGAATAAGATTAGACTATTTAGAATAGGAATAGACTTAGCTTAAGGGATTGGTTGGCTAGGAGCAGCCCATACCTACAACCAAGCAACCCCTTCTTCTTTTTTTTTTCTATAAATTAGGGTCTAATATAAGCAAATTTCACCTTTGGTTATTTTATACTATTGGAATCTGAGAATTCCCTTGAGAGAACATCTTTCTCTTCTCTTTCTTTTCCTCTTACTTGTTCTTGAGGTCAAGACCCATTTCCTTATCATTGGAGCCTCCAATGTGGTGGAACTTGGCTTATCTTCCTAGCTTCCTCTAGCTAGTGGAGTGGCGCATAGCTTAAGAATTATTTTTCTGCAATTTACATTCAGTCATTTACCTTCTTGCAATTTACAATTCTGGTTCTTAGTTTATGTTTTAATTTTCAGCCCCTTTCCCCTTTAATTTTGGTCATTTTTATTTTTCCTTTTCTTCCATTTCTGCACTTTATTTCCAGCCTTTAGTTCTTGCAATCACCTTCCCTAATTCCCTCTTTACATTCTGCGGTTTTATGTTTCATCGTCTTTTTATTTCTATGCACAATTTTGTGCTACATTGAACATAATTTGAAGAGCTCCCAAAAGTTCTCAGAATTTTGAGCTTTAATCCCACCTCCAACTAGGTCCATCCTTTTCCTCCCAAGTGGGTTGTATTAACATATATGTCAAAATCTTATGAATGGTTACTAAATGATTATGGATATTAATTAATATGAAGTAAAAAATTAATTTGACTGTATTTCTCACCAAGAAAATGTTTAGTGAATGACATCGAGGAAAATGAAATTTTAGTCAAAATAAAATGAACAATAATAGGAACCTAACCTTCATGATTGGAGACACTATGAAGCAGGTTCATAAGGGTAATAACAAATTATTATTGATCTTTTATTTTCTTAAATGTTTTCGTAATTACTTTTGAAATATGTGAGAAATTGTAAAAATTGAATCTTTCAAAAGATTTTAAATTTGAGAATAAATTATTATTTTAAATACACTATACTAAAAAAGATATTTTAAAATGCTTAGATAGGGGGTAAGAACATTAGCTACATATTGGAAAGAATCATTAGCTAATGAACATGTTAGATGTGAGAAACAACTCAAAATACAAGTACCTTAAATAAAAATATTCAAATATGAATTATTATAACATCAATTAGAAACATAAAATTAAGATTAAAATATATAAATTACGTACAAATAATATATCATAAAATACCTAATGTATGTGCAAATAATAGATGCACCTATTTGCTTATGTTTAAGAAGCTCATTGATTTATTGTCGATCAAGGTAATCAACAAAAAATTACCAAATATACTTTCTTCTATCTCTATGTTAAGATGATACTTACTTTGCATCTTACTTTACGTATGTATTTTAAAGTAAGTAAAAAATGGTATTTGAGTGCACAAACCGGTTGTAGATTGAGGTTCTTGAATCATATCTTTTCCTTTTTTTCTTATTCAATATTTTTGCTGACTCCTTTGTATGTCTTAGAGTTTTATCCTCTTTTCCTTTGGACTGTGTAGGAATCTAAAATGAGAAGTATACAAGTATCAAACTTAAATATGAAAAAACCATTTGAAAAGGTTAGAGTTAAAAAAGAAAAAAGGAGAATTTTGCTTAAATAGGTACGTAATATACATACAATAGTATCTAAACCAATGAGATTTACTAACCAAGCTATATATACACCTATTGCTCCTCAAATTTCTACGATTCTTTCATAATCATTCGATATTGGCAAGGTTGGTTGTGACTCATAAACAACCTGAATTAGAACCCTCACATGATTGAGAGTAAATGGCTTGTTATGTGTAGTAGCTCCAGGTGTGTTATGCACTTTTCCTTTTCCAATCATACGATGTGTTGGAGTTGATAAATAAAGATGATATGAAGAAATTTCCTATACTAATGAAAAAAATATATTAAGACTTTTAAATATGAATTAATAATAATTGTAATTTTCTTATGGTAAATATACCTTAGGAATGTTGTAAGACACTGGTGTAAAACTATCTTTTATGCTAGGGCAGGCTATATTAGGTTGTCTATCTGTTGCCTCCTTTTCTTGCATCTTATTCTCCATGTCAACTATTTTTCTTATGAGATATTGTATCGTGGCTTTTAAGTTATCCACTTTAGTAAGTGTATCATTTAGTCTTAATTGTTTCCGTTCTAGAAAATACTATTTTTGTGACACGCCAAATCTAACACCTCTAACATGATCATGGTATTCTGGAACATTTAATGCTTTTGGAAGTATGTCATCATGAAAGTTTGATTCCTGTGACTCAAACTGTAATAATGACTCCTAAGAAGCATAAGTACGAAAAATATATATTTGTCATTCATCAAGATTATCAAGAAAAAAAATTAAAAATTAAACAAAAAGGGAGAAAAACTTACATAATGAGCTCACACTTCGGTAACATTTTCATTATTAATTTCTCCTTTCTTATTAACACGAGAAGCCTTCCATAATACATGACGAGATATGGATGTAACATCTAATCTAGCCACTTGTATCTATTTATTAAAATAATTAGTCAAATAAATTGAGAATTCTCTACCCTATCTTCTAAATATGTATAACTTACCATCTTTTCCTCAAGTTGAGCATAACCCGTACGTGACCTTTTATATGGATATGCAGAATTTGATGCTCTTTCTCTATTTTTATTGCTTAGTTCCTGTAAAGATATTCATATAAATATATATTCTTCAAATATATATATATATATATATATATATATAATAAGTATAACTAATTGTATTGTACGCATCACATCATATTACCTAAAACTTTGGATCTTTTCGCCTAACTATAAATGATCGCCCCACATCTTTGGTTATAATGTCTGCATATTCTATGAGTGGATGGTCAGGTGGATACAACCCACTTGGGAGGAGGAGAATGGACGTAATTGGAGCTGGAATTGAAGCTCAAATTCTGGGCAGTTTTGGGTACTCCAATTTGTGTTCAATGTAGCACAAAATTATGCATGGAAATGAAAAGGAAATAAAACATAAACTTGGACAAAGTAAAAAGGGAATTGGGGAAGGTGATTGCAGGAATTAAAAGTTGGAAATAAAGTGCTGAAATGGAAGAAAAGGAAAAATGAAAATGATCAGAATTAAAAGGGAAAGAGACCGGAAATTAAAGACATAAACTGAGAATAAGAAATGTAAATTGCATAAAAGTAAAACCTAAATGTAAATTTCAGAAAATAATCCTAAGTTACGCGCCACTCCACTAGCTCGAGGAAGTTAGGAAGATAAGTCAAGTTTCCACCATATTGGAGGCTCCAATGATAAGGAAAGAGTCTTGACCTCAAGAACAAAGCAAGAGGAGAAGAAAAGAAAAGAGAAGGTTGCTCTCTTAATGGAAATCTCGAATTCCACTTAAGTATATCTGACCAAAGGTACATTTGCCTACCTTAAGCCCTTATTTATAGGAAAAAAGAAAGGAGGATGCTTGGTTGTGGGTTTAGGCTACCCCTAGTCAACCAAGATCTTAATTTAAGCCTATTCCTATTCTAAGTAGTCTATTCTTATTTCATATTGGAATAAACTATCCATACTTTTACAATTTAAGAAAAAATACAACCAAATTAAAATTAGAAATTTCAGATTTATTCTCCCTAAGCTAAAATGTTGAACTCCACAATTTCTTTGAAGGATAATTTCATGGATGACATTTCTTCGTGATGTTCCTTCCTTTTGAGGAGTAATGTTTCTACCTCTTGTTGAATTCTCTTGGCCCTTGACCTAGTGGTTGATCCCTTGATGGTGGTGTTCACATCATACTCTTTCTCTTGAAGAGCGTTCGACCTCGAATGGAAGTCATCATCTGCAAGGCAAGGAGTTAAGTAAGATATATTAAAAGTAGCATGCACCTCATAATCACTGGTAAATCAAGTTTATATAGGATTAACTCTTTCAATTACATGAAATGGGTCATCCCCCCGAGGATAGATTTTTGACTTCCTAAGACCAAGGAAGCATTCTTTTCTTAAGTGTAATCAAACTCAATCACCAAGTTCAAGTATAAGTTCTTTTCCACTTTTATTAGTCATTCTAGCATAATGTTCAGTTTTCTTTTCAATTTTTTCTTTACCTTAGTGTGAAGTTGTTTAACATATTTAGCCTTTTGGGCTCTATCTTTATTATGATATTTAACCACATTAGGTAAAAAAATTAGATCAAGGGAAGTAAGGGGATTAAACTCATAGACTACTTTAAAAAGACTATGTAATGTAGTGGTATAGGTAGCCCTATTGTAAGCAAACTCTATGTGAGAAAAACATTCTTTCCAAGACCTAATTTTTTTTTTGAACAAACACTCTTAACAAGGTGGAAAGAGTTCTATTTACCACTTCAATTTGGCCATCAATTTGTGGATGAGAAGTGGTAGAAAACAAACGTTTAGTTCCTAACCTAGATCATAGTGTCGTTTAAAAATGATTGGGGAACTTAGTGTCTCTATCGGAAACTATACTCTTAGGGGTTCCATGTAATCTCACCACTTCTCTAAAGAAAAACTTGCTATGTGACTAACATCATCAACCTTATGGAAAGGAATAAAGTGAGCCATATTAGAAAATTTATCCACTACTACAAAGATTGAGTCCATGCCCCTTTGTGTTCTAGGAAATCCTAACACAAAATCCATGCTAATGTTAACCTATGGGACATTGAGGATAGGAAGGGAAGTGTAAAGGTCATGAGACATTGACTTATATTTGGCCTTTTTACATAGAATGTATTGGGCACAAAGTCTTTGAACATCTCTTTTCATGTGTGGCTAAAAAAAAATGTTCTTTAAGGATACCTAAAGTTTTTTGGCTTCCAAAGTGATCCATTAACCCCTTTGGTGGGATTATCTTAAGATGAGATCCTTAATGGTTCCTTTAGGCACACAAACTCTATTATTTTTAAATAAGACTCTTTCATGCCTAAAGTATCCATCACATGCTTTTTGGGTAGATGACTTGTAGAGGTATCCAAATTCTAAGTCATTTGAGTATAACTCCCCAAAGTTTTCAAAACCAATCAAGGCAGCTCCTAAAGAATTTAATAAAGTTTGTCTTCTAGATAGGACATCAGCCACCTTATTGATCTTCTCTTGCTTATGTTTAATGACATAAGGGAACTGCTCCAAAAACTCAACCCATTTAGCATGTCTCCTATTCAACTTCTTTTGATCTTTAAGGTATTTTAGTGATTCATGGTTACTATGGATGATGAACTCCTTGGTCAATAAGTAATATTGCCAAATTTGAAGGACCCTAATGAGTGCATAGAGCTCTTTGTCACAGGTAGGGTAATTAAGGGGTGCTCCATTTAGTTTTTCATTAAAGTAAGCTATGAGATGTCCTTCTTGCAATAAAACTATCCCTATCCTAACATTAGAAGCATCACATTCTAACTCAAAATTTTTGCTAAAGTTTGGAAGAGTTAGGATGGGTGCTTGGGTAAGTCTCTCTTTCAAGGCTTGAAAAGCCTTTTCTTGTTTTTTCCCCCATTCAAATTTGACATTTTTCTTGACTAAGTTATTGGAAGGTGATGCTAGGGTACTAAAATCTTTCACAAACCTCCTATAGAAGCTTGCAATTCCATGAAAACTCCTAACCTCTCCTACATTTTTGGGGATAGGTCAATCCTTAATGGCCTTAACTTTCTCTTCATCTACTTGGACATCTTCTTTTCTTATCACAAATCCTAATAATACAACTTTATCCAAGAAGAAAGATCATTTTTTTAGGTTGGCAAAAAGTTGGGCCTCTCTTAGGGTAATTAACACTTTTCTAGCTCCCCTTGTTTTTGGATTGCTTTAGTCTCTTTGGGATTACTTTTATAGACTGACCTATTTGGTTAGGAAGCACTAGGTACCAAGTCTATTTGATGTTCAATACCCCTAACAGGTGACAACTTTAGAGGTAACTCTTTTGGAAACACATTTTGGAACTCTTCTAAAAGTTCTTGAAGGTCACTAGACTCAAGGTTTGGTTGAGTATTCAAGCAATACTCTTTGCACATGAGCATGTACATGGTTGTCCAACTAGAAGAGTTTGCCTAATTTCTCCTTGATTGATGAAAATGTTTTTATCTTTTTTCTCATGTCTCAACCTCTTATCTTTTTTATATTCTTTCCTTTAATTCCTTTTTTTCTTCCTTTCTCTTTTTTTCATTTGTACTTGATCTTTACAAACCTCACTAGGGGCTAAGGGAACTAAGGTGATCTTTTGGAAATTGAAAACAAAGGAATACCTATTGCTATGTCCATCATGATGAACTTTCCTATCAAATTGTCATGGCCTTTCCAAGAGCACATGACTTGCTTCCATGGGCACAAACATCACAAGTTACTTGGTCAAGATACCTACCTATGAAAAAGGCAACTAAGACTTGCTTATCCACTAAGGGGTAGTAGTTAATCCTAGCTTTTGTACTAGCCTAGTACTAGCCACGTTGGTGTAGCTTCCCCTATCTATAATTAAAGAACATGTATTCTCTCCCCAATCACACACCTTGTGTGAAAAATATTTTCTCTTTGACTCTCATCTTCCCCCTCGACCATGCTTCCTAGTAATCTCTTAACAACGAGAAGATCACCTTCGAGGGCATACTTTAGCCTTCTTCACTAGAAGAATTAGTGGCACCAGAGCTAGAGTTTTCACTTAAAGATTCCAAAGATGAGACTTGTCCATTATCTCTGAGTATCATGCTCTTCTTGTTAGGGCATTGAAAGACAATGTGCCTCATCCCAAACACTTAAAACATTTAATGGATAATTTCTTTGTTTATTGGAGTGGATGGGGTGTTGATCTTTCTTTCTTGAAATTTTTAATTTCCCTAGGATCTTTAGGCTTAAAAGGAACATTCTTGTGGCCTTCATTCCTTTTATTTTTCTTCCAAGAAGGCTTTAAGGTTAAGTATCTACTCTTTCCCTTGTCATGGAGTTGTTGTTTTACCTTTTGGGCTTGATGGTAGAGTTCATTCAAACTCATAGTTGTGGAGTTCCACAACATCCCTAATCTCATCCTTAAGTCCTTAAAGGAATTTTTCCATTATAGTCTCCTCACATTCTTGTATATTGGCTCCAATGATGACTACCCTATATCCTTGTAGTACTCACCAACAGTCCTATTACTTTGGGTTTATCTTTGGAGCCTATTATGAAACTCCCTAAGGTAATGAGGTGATACATACCTATTCCTAAGGATGACTTTCATTTCTTTCCAAGTCTCAATAGGATGAAACCTTGCTTTCTCTGTCACTAGCCTATCTCACCAAACCAAAGCATAGTTTGAAAATTCAAGACTAGCTAGTTTTACCTTATGTTCCTCCTCACATCATAGCACATGAAAATTTGCTCTACCTTCAACTCCTATGAAATGTAGATTTTAGGGTCATTCAACCCTTGAAATTTTGGGGGTTCTAAACTTGGTTCTATTTATCCTATCTTGATTTTCATTTTCTCTCCTACCTCTATTCCTAATCCTAGAATTATCCCCATGCCTATGGTTATTCCTAGAAAAATCTTTATGACTATGATGACTTGGAGAACATCTATCTCTACTTCTATGGATCCTACTCCTAAATGAATTTCTATCCTTGTGTAGAGACCTAAATGACTCCCTATCACTCTCAAGATTACCTTGATTTACACCATTTTGATTATTTCATTGGTTTCTTCTAGGGGATTCATGATATTTTTCTTGTGAAGGTTCCTCTCTAGGTGAATCAATTTTATTTTTGTTTTTCTTAAAACTACTAGGTCTTTCATTTTGTTTCTTTAGGGTTTAGGGTTTACAAAGCCTCATTCTTCATTTCTAGTTCATACAAGCGATCTTTAAATTGTTCACTTTATTTTCTTAACATTTTTTCAGACATTTAGGTAAGGGCTTCTAGTTGTAACCTATTGAAGCTAGGTGGATAATCACTTTCACTCATGCTGCTCTCTACTCAAGACAGTGATCCAGATATGAAATGCTTGAACAATTAAGAAATTAGAATGTAGAAAGTTAATTGGTTTCTTACACAAACCAAGGTCCAAGATAGGGAAAGATAAGTAACAAGTAGTCACATAGGCTAAGTTGTAAACCTAACAATTATAGAACCCCCTTATTACTCCTTTCAACAAGCACACTTAGACTATCCCTTGTGGCTCCTTAAAACCATACAAAGGCCTTGAAAACTTACACACAATTACTAACAAAATTACAAGAAAATTTCCTAGTTACAAACTAAATAAAAAAGATTACAATGTTATAACCCTACAATAACCAAACTCTAAAATTATACCAAAAAGGAAGTTCTAGTAAAATAAATCCTAATTTATTACAAATGGTTACATTCTTCAAGTTCCAAGTCCTTTCCAAGTTCAGCTCCAAGTCAACAAGATTTCTTTCATAGGCTTGCATACTAAATTTAAACTAAGAATGCTTTGCAAACCAAGAAATTGTTAGCATTATTAAAACAAATTGTTTCCTTTCCTCACCAAGTTTTTTCCTCTCTTAGTCACTCAATTTGGTCTTACTTTAACCTTTAAAGAAAAGACACATATTCAACTTAAAATTAGAGGCCTTGATGTTTCCAATGTGGTAAAAGTTCAACTTATCTAGAAATTCAAGAATGGACAAAACGTAGGAACTTTGGGGACAAACAAAAAACTATTATCACAAAAATTAGCTAAACTAAAATGGACTAAAATTGTGGCAAACTAGAATTTAAAGAAGACAAGCGACAATTAAGTGGTAAAAAATAAAAGGCACTCAAAGGGAATTCAAGAAGGTTGAATGAATTACAAACTTATATGAATTATTCTTAAAATTGAACTTAACTTTTCTTTGAAATAAAGTGTGATGCATATGAATGATTTTGTTTCAAAGGAAAAGAACAATTCACATAAGTTTGTAATCCATTCAACCTTCTTGAGTTTTCTTTGAAGACTTTTTGTTTTTAACCACTCAAAGATAGTGTTTGCAGATATAGATAATTACTAAATGCTGCATCACCACTAACATAACAATAATTGTTGATTAATATAATTAAAAATTAAAAAGGAAAATAATTTCATAAACTATATACTTTTTTTTTCTATAAATGGTAGATGCTCCAAATCATGTTCTACAACCTGGTCATGTAGAAGAATTATGATTAGTAATAATTAAAGAAAATGTAATGTCAAAACTAACACATAGTTACGATTAAATCAATTATTACATGAAGCTATTACGTTATAACACAATAAGCTCATTTAGCTTACCTCTCATGTTTCTTCCATACAATCATTCATCTTAAAGTGTCAAAGCTCTACCGTTGCTACACATACCCTTAGCAAACATCAACAATTAAAATCCTATTCTAAATCAATATGCAGTGCTCATCTTTTCAAGCATTTTAAAGCCTCTGCTAGACTTGTCTTTAATTCATTGATAATACATAAAGGAAATTGAACATTGAAATATCTCATATACAGAATGTTGTAGAATACATATTGAGGTTATCTAAATATGAGGTCTAATCTGTATAGATTCAAATGCTAGTCTAGAAGAATACTACACAATACATATGAATTTAAAAGGAGTGGTTGTTAAGATTTTAAACTTGCTATGCAATACACCAATATTCCAGTGTGATTCCTGCAACCAATCAAAGAACAAACTATGGCTATCTAAAATGGAATAATAAGCTCGTTTGGGTTATTGTTTTTATGTAATAAAAAAATGATTCTAGACAACATACAAAAAATCTCTTTGCAAATAGACATGTTCTATCAAAATAAGATCAACAAAAAGATAAAAAATGAACTAAAATTAATTACACATGTGACTGAGAACTTAAAAAATATCATAATGCAATTTAAAAAACGTATCACCTATTGCATTTGCTACTAACCTAATAAAATACAATTTTAAATTGAAAATTACTTTAAGCCTAAAACTTAGAAGGAGAATAGAAATTTAGATTGGTAGATTAGAAACTACAATCATCGAAGAACTCGTGGGATACAAAGATAATAGTAAAGAAATTGCTTAGCGGATAGGTACTTGACGATGATGAGAGTAACTTGACGACAATGAAAATAGTTCTACAAAATGAAAAGGTAGAGAACGCGCGTATCAAAGGAAAAATAAAATTAATTAAAAATTAAACTTAAAAGATATTAAAACATTTTGAAAAAGAAATGATGTAAAGTTTAAATTTCTTAAATTTTTTTATTTTGAGCGTTTTAAATTGATTTATTTATAACTTTTGTTAATTTAAATGCTGTAAAAAATAAGTTATGTTACACTAGTGGAAAATAAACTTTTTACATCGGTTGTTAAGGATTTTTTACATCGGTTATTTGAGCGGTATTGAAGCGGGCAATATAGAAACTTAGACTTTCTACATCGGTTCGACAACCGATGTAGAAAATACACTTTTTACATCGGTTATGGTTACAACCGATGTAGAAAGTCACTTTTTACATTGGTTAAGGTCACAACCAACGTAGTAAGTTTATTTTTTTTAAAATGTTATTTTTGTTTAGGGAAATTGCCATATTATTTATTCACAATACCTGTATATATAAATAGAATACCAGGAAGACAATACAAAAATTACAGAGTCCATATATTTAAAGTAAATACATCAATATTTATTATAAAATATAATAAAAACAAACTAAAAATCTAAAAAACCCATGAATTCAACACAAATTGGCAATGTCTATCAGAAATTCCCCCCAACGTCTTCTGATATCATCAATTTCTTCATCTAACAGAGGTTGAGGATTGTCAAATATCTACAAAATATTTTTGATTAAAATTAGTGAACATGTCATGTTATGCATTCAAATTAAATAATTAAATTAGGACAATTGTAATTACCTGGTGCCAAGAGTGAACAATAGAAGCCGAGACAATGAGAAACATATGTCTCATCACATAATATCCACACTCGGTTCCTCCGGGTTGTCTTGGACACTTCAAAAAAATAAAAAGAGTATCAAATATAATTAGAGATGGTGATAAAAGAATATCAAATAATTGAATAACTTTTAATAAAGTGCTTACCTTTGGAATTATCCATACAGACTTTTTAATATTTGATGAATGCGTCCCTTTTAACCGAAGTTGAGCATTCATTGCTCTACAGTAAAATAAAAAGCAAATGAATACCTTTGAGAATAACAAGTTATATGAATATAAATACCAAAATCATAAAAACTTACAAATCTATAATGTCCTTTATGTCTTTCTTTGGTTTTTTCCAAGTAGAGCATAGAAATACAACTACATTCCGCTTGGGACAAATAATGATTAATTGCCAAGGGCCC
Source organism: Canavalia gladiata (assembly GCA_037954105.1). Lineage (NCBI taxonomy): Eukaryota > Viridiplantae > Streptophyta > Magnoliopsida > Fabales > Fabaceae > Canavalia > Canavalia gladiata. Next base: position 36,644,460 of record CM075664.1, on the reverse strand, counting down.
TACAAAATATGGATGACAATGAACAAAAATTAGGAATTTAATTGAATTCATGAACTAAAGCAATTAAGTATCGACTTACGATTGAAAATAGGGGGCTAGGTAACAGTCTTTATCAGACTACAACATCCTCTGAAGATATCCATGTATCTGAGCTGCCTTGTTCCAGTTTTCTGCATATGAACTGGGTCCAGGAATCCATAGAGGTGTAAGTTACCTCTTTCAGTGCAGATACGATACAGGTACCTAATATTGCGAATAATTTTCATATGTTAGATTTTGAGAATGAAATAATTCAAGTAAGGTTTAGAAATTTACTTACATCAACCGTAATTGTAGAACTGTTACACATAGGAGATCGTTATCCACAACTAACTCCAATATATCCTTCTTAGTAATATAGAAGGGGATATGTGTGGGCTTCCCTATGATATCTACTTCCATTGTTATTTGCAAAGTTTGGTCGCCCAAGTTCATGGCGATACCAAATAGACGTGTGAACAAATCAACCTCATATTTCTTTGCAGGAGGCTCAGGAATATCTGCTTTAGCACTTAAATCAATCTTCTTCCCACGATCTTCCTTATAAATCTACGATAAGTTTAGAAAATAGTAAGAAATATATATATATATATATATATATATATATATATATATATATATATATATATATATATATATATATATATATATATATATAGACACACACACAATATATATATTAAAAAATTAGTAACATAGGTTAAAATTATTTAATACCTGAGGTTGAACTCGCTGCACAAGTCTCCTCGGCCATATAATGAAATGATTGGGGGCTTGCCCCATGATATGAACCTCCTCAGTAGGGACAGGAACAAGAGCATCTGCATCTTCAACCCGTTCAACCACTACTCTAACATGATCATCATCAATTTGCTGGTGATGGATGGTTGAACCCAAGGTGTAGACTTTCCCAATTGCTACCAAACGATATGGGTCATCAACATATAACTCATAATTGTTTGTAATTGCATCCACATCCTCTTCTCCCTGTAGTTGCTCCTCCGTCGGAGCACAACTTCCCTTTGTGCTCACGCGCCTAGGAGAAGGTGATGGATGGTGACCCTGTGTCTATGTTTGGGAAAGTCCCAAAGATGCAAGCTCCTGCCTAAGCTCTTGATTAAGCTTTTCTCGAAGTTCTTGCCGCAGTGCTTGCCTCATGTCTTCGCGCATGGTGTCCAACTCATCTCTAGACACCAAACCTTCTTTGGATGTCTGTCTAGAAGACAATCCAAAGTACTGTCTAAGGCCAATACCTTAGCCAACTGCACGAACACGCCCTGGATGCTCCGGTTGGCCAATAGTAGTACTTAAGATGTCATCTCGACCAGTTGGAACAAAGAATCCTTGTGAGCTTTGTTCAACCAAAGAATCCTACAAAATAAAAAATGACCGTTATCAGTAATGTAAATGTTTGAAGATAAATAAAAAGAAATTTACAAAATTGTGTGATTACTTACAATCTTCTCAGCAACAATGCGAGAAGGCTCTGAGGTGTACTCTCCAGATGCCCTTTGGCGTGCCCTCTTCCATTTCTCATGGCGTGAAGGTGGAGAGGGTGGAGAGAGAAGTGTAGAGGGGTTTGCTTCAAATGATTGCTGACGATCTTTCGATTTCTGCTCGATCAGCCTCTCCTGAAGCAACTTATAACCCCCACGAGATAATTTGTGGGGGTAACAGTTCTTAGCAGAAATTTGTTGAGCCTTCTTTCTTTTCTCCTGTTATAAGAAAGAAAATCAATTAATCATAATATTGCTTATATTAGTCAATTAAAAAAATATAATATTAGAAAGATACATACAACGAATGCAGGATCCATTCGAGACTCAACAAATCTCTGCCAAGTGTCTTGATCAAGGAACTGGTACTCCTCACAAGGAGACACATCCTTGAGTGACCCATATATATATTTGCTGGTGAGATGTGTCTTGAAGCCCCTCCAGCGCTCACCAGCAAATGAAAGCCACTTCCTCTTCAGGAAGTTAGTGTTTGGTACATCATATCTAAGCTACATAAAAGAAGATGTAATTAGTTAGTGAATGATAAATTTATGGAAAAACTTAAAGTTTTAAAGTTAAATATCATGATAGTCTCCCAAATTTGATCCTTGACTCGCATCTCAACATCATCCCAATCCTTCTTCAAAATACTGGCTTTGCTTCGTCCAAGGAGGGCCACATAACTCTTAAACTTTGTCTTGTTTGGCCTTAATGGATTCACAGTGGCCTGATCAAACTCTATGGGAATCCTCTGCTCACCTCTCCGACTAAAGGTTAACTCCCTTAACCGTGTGGCTCGTCTTCCCTTCTTTTGCCGAGAAGAAGGGTTCTCAAACCCACTTTGTGAAGGAGAAACCTCTGAAGGGTCAGCCATGTATATGTTAAAAGCAGAGGAAACAAATATGAAAAAATTATTCAACAAAAACAATAAATACAATTCATATTTATATTGTGCTCAAATAGCTACCTGTTAATTTTCTTAAAGCTTTAATCACACCACACTAGCCCCTGAAGTCACATAGATTCATTTAAACATCACTAAATCAACCAAGCCTATTTCAATCTCATGCAGAACCAATTTCAATCTCAAATCCAATCAGAACATTATCTGTTATAAGATAGCCTAGAACTAAAGCACTCTGTGAAATATTCATCACCTCATGCAGAACCAATTTCAATCTATTAGCAATAAACATCTTCATTATAGATTCATTAAAGAGGGTAAAAAAGAAAAATGGCCTAACATAAGATCTGGAGCTTAAGAAACAACCTCTTTAAATTTTAATGGTTATAATTATAGATCAAGGCAATATTTAAGAAGCGATAACATTGCAAAGCAAGGTGTTTAGTCTAAACAAAGGACACACTATGTTCTCCAATGTCATAGTTGTTTTTAACGTATATTACTTTTTCATTAAACGATTACCATTCTTTTTAATAAGCGTCTTATTTTCTCCAACCATCGAAACAAGGCAAAAGTTAAATTAGACTAACGCAAAATTAATTTGTACTTTTTTTCACTTTCCAAAAGGCAAAGCTAATCATTTTCACTTTTCAAAAGGTAAAGCTAATCATATTTGACAACAAAGATGCATAGGACAACTTTAAGTCATAGAGTTATACAATCACAAAGTCTCAATCAAAAGATTAAATGTCAAATTTTCAAAAAAAAAATAAAAAAATCTGAATTTCAAGCCAATTTATTCATAGAGTGAGGTAGGACACAAAACCTATACACACGGCGAAAGAAGTCACAGAACGTTCATCACAGAGACATTGTGCTTCTATCGCAATTGAAAATACTTTAATTTAAAAAAAAAAAGAACTTAAGAATATATATATATGAAACAATGAGGAAAAGAGAGATAGGTTGGAAGGATTTGAATGCCACCTTACAAACTAGCTTTAAATAAAGATAAGACTGACCTGAAGCAATTTAAAGAAAGAGAAATCATAAGATATAACATAAATATAATTAAGCTAATATATTTTGATAGCTTCAAATTCCAAAGGCTGCAAAGTAAGACGATTTAAATGATGAACACAACCTTGACTCTTTGGAGAAATGGAGTGCCACCTCCTCCAGGAAACATATAACGGTCACCTTCCAGTCTAATCGGTTCTACAACTTCTTATACTCTTGACATGGTGAAATTGTTTAGGAAAAAAAATTAATAATTTAAAAAACAATACATAAAAATGTTAAATTTTAAATGCTTATTATTATAAGTATTTAAAAATATATAAAAAAATAAAATTTTAAACGTTTATTATATTAAATCATCTCCTGTTTTACATGCTGTAAAAATAAATATTTTTAAAATTTATCATTTTAATCATTATAAAAATATTTTTTTAAAACATTTGTTATTTTTAATGCTGTAAAAATAATATTTTATTTTAGGCTAACATTTAAAGCATTTGAATTTCAAAAGAATTTTAATCATTATGTTATTTTAAATATTTTTTAAAATATTTTAAAAGATTATATATATTTTTTAATTTTATGTTTGAATAAATAATTTTAACATTTTAAAAAATTTAAAATTTATAAAAATTTAAAATACTTTCATTTTTAAAGTACTTTGTTTAGATGATGAAATTTAAATTTTTATATTTTATATTTTTTCTTTTTTCAAAAGTTTAAATTTTTTATTTAAATTAAATAATTTAATTTTTATTATATATAACATTTTATTTTTAATAATTTGTAAAAATATAAATAATATTAATAAATAATAAATATTTTAAATATTTTATCAATATTATTAATAATTATGTTAATTTATATATAAATATTTAAATATTTTATTTTATTTAACGAGTGTTAGAGTAGAAATTTTATGAAATAGTTTTATAAAATTAATAATTTTAAATTAATTTTTGATGTGTATATGTAAATTTTAATATCATTAATATTATTATTTTTATGTTAATTTAAATTTTTGTTTATATAAAATAATTTAAGTTAATTAAAATAATATTAATAAATAAAAAAAATTAAAAATATTTTATTAACATTAATATTTATGATGATTTAAATATAAAATTTTAAATGTATTAATATTTTATTTATTATTCATTAACATTAATTATTATAAAAAATTAAAAATTGATTAATTAAATTTTAAATAAGATCACACACAAAGGTAGAATTTAAAATTTTATCTGGAATTTAAAATTCTTTCATTTTATCTTATTAAAATATTTTTAAAATTTTTAAATATTTTATTAAAAATTATTTAAACAAATTATTTTAAATTTTGAAATTTTTAATTTTTAAAAAAATTACATTTCTCCCTTAAAATATTTTATCTAAATATAAGATAATATATTTTATCCATAAAATATTTTATAATATATGTTGTAGTAGGTAAATTTTATTATATTATTTTTTATTATAAAAAATAAAATTGATTTTTTATTATAATTATCATATTAAAATTAAAATTTATTATCAGATTAAAAACTATAATAAATAAATATTTAATTATTAATTTTATAACCATCTTTTTATTACCAATTTTAAATCTGACTTCCTTATAAACTACAATTACATAAATCTTCAATATTTTTTAAATATGATTATATACTTTGTATTTAATTAATTATAATTTAAATTTAAATTTAAGTATATAATTATTTTAATTATTCTAATTTAATTTTCAAAAAATCATGCTTCTCTAGAATTATTCAACCGTTTTTATTTGAAATATATTTAAAATACTTAAAACTTATTAATATTATTAAATATTTAATTTATTATTTTTATAAATTTTAATTTTTTTATTATTGAAAAATAATTTGTTAAATACTAAAAAAAATCAAATAAAAAATACATAAATCTTTTAGAACAATATTATCACACATAAATCACTTCATCTTGTAAATTTCATTTTTTTATTGAAGTTAAGTGCATCATAACTGTTGTGGAAAACTCTACCTTAGATTAACAAAAATAATATTTTAATTCGTGTACATAAGATAGAAAACTTAAAGAGTCTCACAATGACTGTGCAAAATTAATTAAAGAATGATATGAGTAGAATTATAAAAAAAAAATGTGCTCTTATTTCTATATCTAAGAAGTGTGACGTTTAATTTGTAACAATATTTTTAAGTATTAAAACTTTATACTGAAAATAGTAAAAATAAAAAATAAAATAAAAATAATGTATCATTTTTTAAATAATAAAAAATAAAAATAAAAAAAAAATATTTTCACAAAATAAATGCTAGCAAATCATCCAATAATCATTTATTAATTTAAATAATTATAAACATTAATTAATAATTATAAAAAATGTTTTTATAACACTTAAATATCATTATTCCAATAAAGCCTATCAGCAGAATCGTTTTTAAACATAGTCAATTTTAATCAATGATTTGGTAAAATGCCAAACACAAAAATCTGTTAATAAAATCAATTCAAGACACTCAAAGACCAATATTTATATACATATATATATATATAGATATATATATATATACATATATATATATACATATATATATATACATATATATATATAGGTATATATATATATACATATATATATATATATACATATATATATATATATATATATATATACATATATATATATATATATATACATATATATATATGTATATATATATATATATATATATATATATATATATATACATATATATATATATACATATATATATATATATACATATATATATATACATATATATATATATATACATATATATATATATACATATATATATATATATACATATATATATATATATACATATATATATATATATATATATATATATATATATATATATCGAGTTTATACGCCAATAGGACATTTCATTCGATTTTCGTTCATCATCAAGTCACATTGAATCATTGATCACATCTTTTCGAGTTGAGAAAACTGAGTGTATGGTTGAGAATTCATAAGTTGAATGAAAATTTAACAGTTTTAGTTTTAAGTTAACATTTACGATGATAAAAGATTTAAATGAATTTAAACTATTTAATCTTCATCTAATGATTATAATTTTTTAACTGTATACTTACTATTTTTTTTTTAACTAGAAAGGATCATGATCCAAACCACAATAAAGTAGTTATTATTAAAATAATAAAAAATATTTTAAATTTTCTATATAAATATATATAGGAAAGAGTGTAATGTTAATTTAATTTAATTTGATTTATTTAGTTCATATATTTTAAAATTATAGTATTTTCCTATACATGTATCTTGTATTTAATAACTTATAATTTTTAAGAATTGTGTTGTTTCTTAGAAATTATATTGTTTCAAAGTATGTCAAGAAATGATTTTGACGTTTATAAGTATTTATAATATACTAGTCCATTTATAATAAAGTCAAAAATACAAAATTTAAGTAAGTTTCTTAGATTGTTAGAATATTTTTCTTCTCTTTCAATTTCTCTTATTTCCTTTTATATATATATATATATATATATATATATATATATATAGTTGTATTTTTTAACTACATACTAAAGTTTTGTAATAATTATAATCTATATAGAAGGTCATATATATGAATGTAACTTTTCAAAGTTAATTCCTATATATATGAATTTTATTACTTTTAACTTTAATATTTATCATTTAATATAATATTTTGAATAAAATTTTTCTCTAGTTAATAAAGATGATTATTTGAAAAGAAAAAGATAAAAAAGTATATGTGTGATCGAGAGTATAAAAAAATATAAAGAGATTAAAAAAATAAAAAAATCTTTACAATATTTTAGATTTTAATTGAAGTAGCTTATAGGCAAGTTGTGAGATTAACTTTTTAGTCATAGATGATGGCTAAGTAGTAAAATCCTTTCCAAAATGATGAGTCAACTCTAGGAGTATAGTTTGCATGGATTCACCTAATAAATAAATTTCTGTATATTTTAAATTTAATAATTTTATTAAATAAAAATTAATTTGTTAAATTAGTTTCTCTACTTTAAGTTGGATGACTAAGTATTATGTATCCATTCTGTATTGAGCCATGAGCTAGCGGATACGGATACATCTGGTGGTGGAATATTAAGTTAAAATTGAAAAGTTAAGCTTTTGTTTGGGATAAATTTTAGTTTTTGAGTTTAAAATTTTAAAATTAAACCTAATTTTATTTTTTAATTTAGCTTTGAATTTTTAATTTTAAAAAATTATTGTAAAAGTAAATTAACTTATTTTATCTTAATTTTTCATTATTATTTTAAAAAAATATTAATTAAAAAAATATTAATGTGTTTCAAAATAATAAAAATAAAATTTTAAAAAAATTAATAATTTAAAATATATTATTATTATTGTTGTGTTGTTGTTATTATACTTGGTAATGGTAATGATAATAATATTAACTGTGATGGTTAAAATTATGATTTTTATATTTTAATAAATTTAAAATTAAAAAATATATTTTAAAAATAAAAATAAAAATAAATAATTTTTTTTAAATAGTTAGGATTATATTAAAAATATGATAAAAATTAACTTAAAATCATTTTTAACGAGTATATGTTTAAAATCTAAAAATTTTAAAAAGTTGTTAGAATCAACAATAAATTGGCAGTGGAACTACAAACAGGGAAGCTACCATGGCAGAGGAGAGAAGCTCAAAATAACAAACTAATGGTGGAAGGATTTGGTGGAATGAAATGAGTGGGATTATGGAGGAGATGGGAAGCATACTAAGCATGAGGCAAGTTATATCTACAATGTTCATTTGAACGCTTTATCTTATCTTAACTTTTCTTCTTCTTTTGTAATCATATCAAAATGTTGTATTCTCTCATGCTCAATGGATCGACTACCAGAACTAGAATTTAGCCCTTCTCAGTTTACCTGTTCCAACTACACTTCTTAAGCGTAGCCCAACTAACACTGTTCTTGCGTCATGTCGTTTGAAATTTATTGTTGCTCTTAATAGAGTGATTGGTGTGAGCAATGAGGTCTGCTCAGTTGTCTTACAAGTTATTTTGGACCATATATTTATGAGAACTTCTTAGTATAATATTTATACTTTCATACATTTAATTTTTTTATATTTTTATTTCTATCATACTATGTATTATATTTACTCTCTTTTTACATGTTTTCTTTCTTTTTACCATTTCATATATCTTAAATGGAATGTACGAATGTATTTTTCTATATTAATATGAATATATAGGATATATATGGTGATAAAGAAGAAAGATAAAATATGATATATATTATAATAAAAAATATATATTAAAATATAAATATTATAAAATGATAGATTTATTTCTCTATTTATATATTGAGGTGACAACCCAATCACTTGGAGGCTCTACGCTGGGTCGCCCGGGAAAGTTTTTGAAAAATATAGTAAACCTGTAACCCTCTTCCTACAAAGTACAGGCCATAAATAAACACCTATTTATCATCCAACATAATGAGGATGACAAGAAAAAGTGATAAACCAAATTCAGACCTTACCAAGCTTGACATTGACCGTAACTTACCCGAACCCAACTTCAATTCCATCACCTTACTATAGTGCTTTAACAGGGGCCCAATGGATTAGGCATACCAGATTCATATGTATGATCAGTGGATTAGAGATCCAAATTCTTTTAGACAGTGGCAGCTCCCGTAAATTTTTTCAACCTTGAATTGCCAAGTTCTACAATTGCGTGTGGAACTAGCACCCCAATTTCAAGTGCTAGACACTAGTGGACAATGAATAAGGGCAAAACCAAAAAACTATTTCATGTCTTTTATTGAAGGTCTTACTTTATAGTTAGGTAAAGGTAAATTCATTTCATTTTTTTATGATATTATTATATATTAGTTTTTAACTTATTAAAATATTTTTACTAGTCATTGATATATCCATTTTATAAATAAATTCTTCTATCAATGGTTCGTTAATATTATACTAAACTAGTATATTAAGTATCATCTAATCTATTACATAATGGGTTAAAAAATATGACGTTTTGATTATTTTTATCAAGCCTGTCATTGATGCCTTTTTAATCTATCTTTTTGGATATCAAAACTTAATTGTATGGCATCATCACCTTGAACAAGAAGATCCCATCTTATCCTGCTTCACATTCTGAGCATATCCTTCTATTTTTTCTTCACCATCTCCCTTATCATCATCGTTGTTTACATTGTTAAACAAAAGTAATCTTCTTGTTCATATTGATGACATCGTAGAGTTAGGCTTTGGTGATCAGAAAAATAGTTGGCAGAGGTTTTATATAGATAAAATGTTATTATTTGATAGTCTACGTGGTACTCAACATACTAGATTAGAAACTGATTTGCAAAATAAATTTGTTTCTAACAATTTTTTTTAATAAGTTGATCAATTTAAAAAATCATAACAAGATGATAAATAAATTTGTTTTTTTTATTTTTTATACATATTAATATATCTATTTTTTGTTAATTTAATTTTGAGAGCTATATGCCAAAGGTCTCCTACCATATTGCCTAACTTAATTATAGTTTTTACACATTAAAATTCTACTTAGATATACCTTTGTTAAATTGCATCATATACCTCTCTTCTTTGATGAAAATGTAAAGGTGTCATGAACGTAGATAACAAAATGTTCTCTTTCTTTTTTTCTTTAAAATGTATTTTTGAGATATGTACATGTGAAAAACATAAAAAAGTAGAAGATAAAAATATAAATTTAATTAAAATATATTAAATAGAGTAAAGCTTTTTATATTATTATCTAATTATTAATTGTCATGTAATTAAAAATAGTTAATTTTATTAATATTAATAATTATTTTAAAAATTATATTTAAGATAATTAGTAATTGATTGATAATGTAAAACTTTTTATATTAACAGTATATGGAAATTAATTTATTAAAAAAATTGTATATAATTATATACATGTCAATTTACTTTATGTTCAAATAACGAAATTCTTTGATGAAAATAGATTATTGTTGCAGCCAATCCAGGTGATTAGTCCTGAACAGTATTAATTTACAAAAAAATGAAAGAGTTGGGCTGCCCCATGTGCTTGTCCATAAGGATGGCTTAGAGATTACTTAAAGCAACTTGGGGAAGATACTTCCTATATGATCCATAAGTTTCTTAACTTTGTTCTTATCTCCTTGAAGACAAGGTCACTTTTTCTGTGGTGAGGTAATGTAATTAGTCTTCACCTGATCTCAATTCACTTGGCAGCATAATGTCAAGTCTCAACCAAAAATAGGCTTGGTGGTTAGAGCCAATGATGAACTAGCAGTAGGTGCCAAAAGAAAGAAGTTGCTATGGGCCAAAGTGAAAGGTTTCAAAATAACAAAGGTGAAAGTATTTCATGAAAAATGGGTGAGATTAAGAGGAATTATATATGATGTTCCTTCTCCTACTTATCCATTTTCATTCTGTATCCCTAATAAAAGCCTGGTGCGTAGGGTTTAAATGATCCATTCATATTTCATTCAGTAACACTTTCAGTTCAGAAAGAATATCATAAACTATTAGAATTAATATAGTAGTGAGAAATTGAAAATTAAAATAATTTAAAATAAGGATTCAAAGTTTGATTTTCATTGTTTTTTACATTGTATGAAAAGAACAATTTTTTTTATTGAATAATATATTTTAAATTTAATGCTTTCAGTATTTGTAATTATGATTAATTCTTTCAAATTTTTTATTGATTTTATTTTTTTAAAAAATTCAATTTTTTAAAATAATGTCTATTATTATTATTTTATCAGTAATTATTTTAATATCACATATGACGAGATATATGTAAATACTTAACTGTAATAAAAAATATTTTTAAACTTTTTAATTTTCTAAGAATTAAAATTAATTAAATTTATTTATTATATTTTTGCATCTTGTTGATATCACTTACATAAGGATATGATTGTTTTAGATTTAAAAAATTAATTTGCTCATTTTTCAGTTATATACGATATTAAAATAAATATAAACTAAAACTTAGATGATAAAAAAGTTTCGCAGAATTTATTTGATGCCATAAAAGTAATCAATAATTATTTTAATATTTTCGTGACTTATTTTAATGAATTTGTCAAATATTTTATTAAAATAACATTGATATGCATACGAAAATGCTAAATGTTGAAAATAAAGGTTTCAGAAAGTCAAAAGAGACGAAGAAAATGATTTCTAGTAGAGCAAAAATAGGTAATTCTAGTTGAAAAATGAATTATTTTCTTTTTGATTAAAATTCTTAATATTTATAAAAGTCTTAAGAGATTAATCAGAAGATAGATTTTGGTTTAGAAGAATCAACTCAAGAAGAACAATACATAGAGATTTGATTTTGACCCAAAAATGAGTGCAGTTACAATAATGAGGATGTGTAAATTTTTTATTGAAAAGAAGATGAAGAACTTCCATATTTTTTAAGAAAATGAAAACGTAAAGAAAAGACCTTGAAAAACAGTTTACTTCAAAAATTGAAAATTTTGCGAGTTTAAACTTTCTAATTACTTTTAATTTCAAATTCGTTGGTTTATGATTTCTCTTTTGTTTTAATTGACATGATTGCATTCGTTTAAATTATGTGGTTTGCATTAATTCTTTACATGTTTTCTATCTTGCATTTTTTTTAAAAAATATTTTAAAAAGGATAATGATATAAATGAATCTTTTGGATTAACCAAATTTTAGTTCAAAATAGTTTTTTAATTTATCTGAATTATTTATAAAATACTTATCTAATAAATATTTAACTAAATTGCTTGTCTAAGCATACATAATAAAAATATATTTTCAAAAATACGATAAAAAATAATTTTTTTATATATTAAATAAAACTTTTTATTTTTAAATAAGAATATTTTAAAATATTTTTTTATTGAAAAAATATTTAAGAATTATATTTATTCTCATTAAATCGTATGATTTTTTATATTAAACATTTGATTTTTTGTTTATAATTTTTTAAAATATGAATTTAATTTAACTTTTGAATATTAATATATTATAGAAAATTTTAAAATGTATTTTTTATATAAATTAAATAATAAAATATATTTTAATTTAATTTTTAAATGTTAAATGTTAATATAATATATTAATAAAAATTATATATCATAATTTTAATAATTTTTGAAAATTTATCTCGTATTAAAAAATTTATTCTTTTAATTTTTTATTAATAAAAATAAAAATTTTGAATTATTTGAATATTTAAATTTGAAAATATGTATGCAGTGTGCATAGAAAATGTTACTAGTATTTTGGCAAAATAAAGTTCAGGCATTGGGCCTTAAGAAGGGCAAGCCTGGTAAATATGAACATAATTATGGTCACTTTTTTTTTATTTTCTCTTTGCTGAATGAATTGCTCTGTTGTGTTGTGTTGTCCTTCTCCTGCCTGAGCTGGCTTTCACCTTCACTCTCTTCATTCCTTCACCCTCACACGTTCATCACTCTCAAACACACACAAACCCAAATTCTCTCCCTCTTCACCCACCTCACTCTTCCCAATTCCAATCAAATTCAAACTCCTGCTAGGGTTAGGGTTTTCCACCTCCTTCCAATTGTCCCTGTAAATGCATTGCAATTCCCTGGTTCTACCATGGAGCCAGCAATGTACGGACACGCTCAGCCCGTGAACATGTCCCCACAGATCGGCGCCGGCGAAAGTGACGACGGCTCCGGTGCCGAGGCCCACATTCAGTACGAAACGCATGCGCTCGAAGACGGTGGCGGTGGCGGCGTTGTTGTCGAGGATGTTACCTCCGATGCTGTATATGTTTCTGGTGGTGGAGGCCCTGAAGAGTCTAGCCAGCTTACGCTATCGTTTCGTGGCCAAGTTTATGTTTTTGATGCTGTTACGCCTGATAAGGTACCATTTCCCCCCATTTTCTAAGAGGATATTTTTTTTCTGATTTAATTATTGTTGTTTCTCAATTTTATTTTAATTTTAGTATTTTTTTCGTTGATCAGAGGTTGTAATTATAAAATTTCGTTTCTTTTTATTTGTTGCTTGAATTGGCCTCAGCATTAAGCAGCATGCAAACTAAGAAATTTGATTATAGTTTCTTTCTCCTTTTTGCCTTCAAGATTTTGTTCATTCACTTAATTGCAAGAACGGAGCGTGGGTTTTATTTTATTTTTGCAAATTTTGAAAGCAGGAATTTTTAGTACTTTGAGAATGAAATTCTGTATTTGGTTTCACGTGACAGGTTCAAGCGGTATTGTTACTGTTGGGTGGATGTGAACTATCTTCAACTGGTTCGCCATGTGTGGATACGGTGCCTCAACAGAATCAGAGGGTATTTTCTGATGGTAGAAGAATATTGTTATTCACATACGCTTGTACTTGCATCACTTTGCCATCTATTAGGTAGCTTAGATAATTATCACCTGATGCAACGTACTTCCCACCAGGCACTGATAAAGTGAGGGTTTGCGATTTTGTATATGTATAAAACTTAGTAGCAGGACCATAGTTGTTTTTTAAGTTCTCCAATTGAAATTGGGTTTCACCTTAAGCCGACCTTTTATGCCAGCCTTTATTGAGGGGGTTACTTAGGTGAAACTCCAGTTTAGATTGAGAACAACGTCAAAAGCACCTGTGGTGTTGCATCTAAGAATTGTCTTTTATATATACTTTAAAGTCAGGTAGTAAATACTTTATATCGTCAGGTGATAACGGACTTAAAGCTACATAGTGAGCTGACTAGGTAATAAATGTTGGCTTGCTAGCATTGATTGACAAAATTTATAAATATGTTAATGTTTGGTGGTAAAATGTATTGATATCAGGTGATAATTATCATAAGGCTACTTAGTCAATGATAAAGTGATGTGCAGGTGGTGTGAGTGTAAGTGATTGTGTGTAGCATTATTCATAGTAGAACTTCAGTAATGTTCAAGTGCACTGTGCTGAGTAGCTTTCTCTAATTCTTTGGGTCCTGCTACAGGGTTCAACAGAATATCCTGCAAGATGTAGTCAACCACAGCGAGCTGCCTCATTAAGTAGGTTCAGGCAAAAGAGGAAAGAGCGATGCTTTGATAAGAAAGTTAGATATAGTGTACGTCAAGAAGTTGCACTCAGGTCTGATAATCAGTGTACTGGGGTTTGTAATAGAAACTTACAGACATTAGATTGAATTCTTTTAACATAAATAAAGTTGTTTACTGTCTGAGCTTATATAACAGATCCATGATGTGAATGATTATTGAGGATGAGTTTGCTACTTTGTTCTTGAAACCAATTAATTGATACGTAATAAATATAATATAATTGAGCAGTACTATATAAAAAAATATAATTGAGAAGTATGCTAGACAGTTGATCTGATAGCAGGCTGGATTCTAGACTTCCTCACAGAATCTGTTGGCTTTGACCTTCTTTTTACATAGACTTGTGTTGGGCTTTAGGCTTCATTCTACATAGAATTATGTCTAGCTTTGACCTTGTCTTACATTGATTTGTGCTGGGATTCAGGCTCAATTTATTGGGAATTGGTGAAATCAAAGCCCATGCCCAGCTCTACAGCTCAATATTAAATATGTGCTTTAAACTGCTATCATTTAAAATTTGAACTGGCATAAAATAGACTTTATAGTCAGTGGGTCTTGTTACTAAATTGACTTTCTGGCTACATATGTTGAGGGGCAATTTTAACTTGATCATTATTGAGCAATCCCTAATCTCTGATCTACACTGTACAGAAGTCTGTCTTTTCAGATTTTGGAAGAACTGGATCTGAACTTAATGTTTAATCTTGTTAAACCATGTTTACTTATTAATGGAAATTGATGTCTGATAAACTTCTAATCCAAAAGAATATCATTTAAATTTTGTTAAATGTAAAATTATGAATTATTTTGTGCACTCTTCACTTCATATTGGCTAATTTGTATCTTGGATTTTTGGTATTCTTGTAATTCACTTGTTTTGGAATCCTAGATTTTTTATTCAGTTCATAAATTCCTGAATCAACTCCCTCGTACCTCTTTTAAATGTGAATGTTTTATGTTTTCGTTGTCTATTCATTTTCTTGAGATGGTTTTAATTTTCAGATTTTCAAAATTTAGAAAATGCGCTTAGTTGATGGGAGTTAAGGATTACTTTAGTACCCGTTGTTTCTTTCAAGGGTACTGGTATCTAGGATTCATTGCCAAACATTTATTGTATGTTGATTTTATGATTTATATTTAATGAATTTTTAAATGTATATGGTGAAACCACAAACCAACAATTGTTTGACAGTACACCTTGGGTGTGTTACCCTTACGAGTTCTAGTACTAATACCTATTGACTGACTTCCTTGGTATTGTTTTTATTATGATTATGAAGTTACTGCTGTGTTCTCAATTTTTAGTTTCCGGAAATGACAAAAATGACTACTTGGTGTCTGATTTGTCCTCTTTTAAGAAATGTTTCATAAGCAATTTCATTAAATCCCAAAACAAGCACATCTTCAAACATGAGACAAATATTTCAAAAGCTACTCTGTGGTATCTCTTATAAATGACTGATTTCCATGCAGAGATTTGAAAATTGAATGGTGGTTTTTTTGTTATTTTCTTTAATGTTATGTTCCTATTGTAAAGACTAATATTGGGCAATAGACATAGTGCAGTTTAGGGTTGTGTTAGGCCAGTCCCAAGCCCGGGTAGAGGATGAGGATTGCGTAAGGTCCTCAACAGCCAATGTAGAACTTGTCGATAACCCTCATATATGGACAGTGCAATTAAGAAACTACTACTAGTGCTTTAATGTTCTCTGTCCGCTACTCAGACATAATTTTTATTCACTAAATTTTTTTGAATATGATGTATGCTCAATGCTGTATCAATATCATCCATCAGTATGATGGATACATGATACATTGATAATTTATATCCACTAGAGGGAAGGCATAGTGCCTTGGGATTTGGCTTGGTATATATTTAATACGGACATTGGTATATATAGTTGTGTGCATTGTTTTAACAAATGACTTGAAGTCAACTGAGATTAACCGTCTTTCCTAGCTTGAGCTTTTCTTGGACTTGATATTACTTTTTTAATGTACCAAAAAGGAAGCTTTTACCAGTGTTAAATTTTCCATGTTGTCAATGTTTCATTTTTTCTTGTTGTTCATCATTTTAGCTGTTATATTTTATTTGTATCAGTGCCTATTTCGTACTTATTTGATGTTTAAATGTAGGATGCACCGTAATAAGGGTCAATTCACTTCATCTAAGAAACAAGATGGAGCTAATAGTTGGGGTACAGACCAAGAGTCAGGACAGGATGATAATCAATCAGAAACCTCGTGAGTTGTTACCTGTTTATTCTTATACCCAAAATTGTTTCATTCTGAAATTGTGACTTATTGTGAGTTTCTAGTGTTGCCTTTTTACTTGCTAGATATTCTAGCTTAAGGTTTATTTAATATCGTTTTGTATTTCACATTATTAGAGACTTGTATCTTGTTTTAAGAAATTACTTAATGAAGCTATTTTCCTGGACTAAGCGGTCTCTAACTAGATGTTTTACCTTCTCTTTTTTATGGCTTGATCCTTTAGATGCACACATTGCGGCATTAGTTCAAAATCCACCCCAATGATGCGGCGAGGGCCATCTGGTCCAAGGTCACTTTGCAATGCTTGTGGGCTGTTTTGGGCAAATAGGGTAGGTATTTTCACCAAATGGTTGTTTTCTGAAAAAAATGTGTATGGGTTTTTCTTTTTCTTTTTGGATGTATACCTTCTTATTACTAAAGCAATCCATACATATGACTAGTATATGTCATGCATGACCTGCTCTTTTACTTTGTTTTTTTGAATGAGTTAAATATGTTTTTGGTCCCTCTAAAATTTTGAAATTTTGGTTGTAGTCCCTCATTATTGAGTATATGCCACGTGTCAAACATCAGTATATGCCATGTGTCAAACATGAGTTACTTTAGGAACTAAAACCAGTCTATTTTGAAATATGAGGGACCAAAATCAAAGGTTTTAAAAATGAGGGACTAAAACTAAAATTTCAAAATTTTAGAGAGACCAAAAACATATTTAACCGTTTTTGAATTTAGAAGGAGTTTATTTATAAAATTCTACAATTTCAGCCCCCCATCTTTTTTTGTTATAGTAGTCAGTTTTTTAAAATCCCTCAGCTTTAATGTCCATAATGGGGCGATTTTAGTTTTCTCCATAAAAATATTTAAGAGCTGTCTGTTGGACTATTATGGAAGTTCTAACATGTCCACATGAACCAATAACCACTGAATATGACATGCCATGCATATGACCTCAAGCTGTACCTCTTTGTTCTTACTTCTATTTCCATTCCCAGCAACATTGTGGGCTTGATTGTGGTGAAACATAATATTGGGAATTTCACAGCAAAGCAAGAGACTCTATTGTTGTATTATGCGTGGTCTTTTCTGGCACTATTTGGGAATATCAAAATTTTGGGGAAGGCTTATTCATATTGCTTTTGAACTTATTTTGAACCATTTCTTCTAAAAGTTGTGACGGGGTTAATTTAATTTTTGCTTCTTGTCTTCAAGGCATATTATCTTGCCTAAAGGGATGTGCAATTATATTCTTTATGAGCATCAATTTTGCTCAATTGTGAATTTGCAATTTCTTTTATGCTGACTGTTATCAGAGTTCCCATCTTTTGACAATGGTATTCTGCAGGGTGCTTTGAGAGACCTCTCTAAAAGGAATCAGGAACACTCCCTTGCACCAGTTGAGCAGGTATGCTTTCATTTACTATCTATTTAATCCGCATGTTAATATATAATCCTCTTACTGTCCTTTTTTGGCACCTGATAAGCAGGTTGATGAAGGTAATGACTCAGACTGTCGTACTGCCACCATCCCAACACATAACAATCTTGCCGCTTTCTCCGAGAATGACAATCCAGCTTTGGTAGCCGATCGTTGAATTTTCCAGTCAGAAAATGCTGGAGCCGTTGACTCTGGCATAAGTAGGTTTTAGTAATTCCATTCAGATTGACCCATAGAATGTACAGATATAGCAATACTCTCATCAATGCAAGAACTTTGTTTCTACATATGCTTGGATCAGTGGCATTAACTGTTGATCTCTGAATGTAGAACCCGGAATTTAAATGATGACTTGGCGATAGTCTGACCTAATACTTGGAATTTAATTTTGTTTACCCGTTTTTTGGTACACAGGGACCAGGGTTCCTGCGGATTAGCCACAATTGAGTCATTTGGCAACCCAATCAAACGAGTCTTGCAATCCAAAAGTCTACAAATTGCATTTCTTAAAAGCAAAATTGCACATGATATTTTAAAGTGGTTAAATGATCATTCACTAACTTTTAATATTAGTTATCTGTGTATGATTGAATGATCTAGATTTATGATTAAAGCGGTTATATGATTATTAACTAGCTTTTAATATTGGTTATCTGTCTATGATTGAATGATCTAGATTTATTATTTTCGTTTTTACTATAACTACGTTTCTCATTGTATATATTGAAAAGTGCCAGGAGAAACCTAAGAAGGTTGTATATATTGAAAAGTGCCAGGAGAAACCTCAGAAGGGGTTGAATTGATTTTTTCTCTTCTCTCTTTGAAACTTGGGGTACATTGCTGAATATAGAAAGGAAGGAATCACGCAAACAAACAATCAAAGAACGATGATTCAAAATGATAGAAAAAGAAGAGAAATTAACATAAGAAATTTATACTTGTTCACCCTCGATAATCAATGGTTTAGTTCAGTCTTTTACTTTTGACAAGAATTCAAAAGTTTCACGTACTCAAGAATTCTCAGGTGTTGTTTGAACACAAGTTTCTAAAGGCTTAACAATCCAATATTTTTTTACAAGTCTTTCCATGTTAACACGATCTGAATTTAAGCTATCTAAAGAACATGAAATCTGAAAACGATGATAACTAAGAAGAATATAAAAAAGGTTCTGTTAGCTGGGTTCACTTCTGTCTTGATGAGTTTGTTGAGTCTTCTATTTATAATATGCGTTCTTCTCATATTGTTGTGTAATGAATACGAATTGCACATGCAACTAATTAATGTTTGTCAACTGTTTGACTTGTTTGTCTTTGCATGCTTATATTTTCTTAATCATCTTAGTATAGGTATTGGAAGATAAATTCTTTCTGTAGGGTACGTCCAATTTAGAGAAATTAATCACTTGGTCATAAGATATTCTAAAAAGTTGCTTTGCCTTTTGTTTGTACCTGCAAAGAAGATATTTGCATATTGTTCATCAAACACTCCTCTAGAGGATGCTTGTTCTTCAGATGCTTCTCCAAAGAGACGCTTCTATATCAAACGTTTTGGTCTGAGATCACTGTATAGATGCTGTTAAAGCAATTCATAGAAAACTTGTATAATAGATTATTCATTCAATTTAAATATTTGTAACATCAAAATTTTGGAATGTGAATTGTGTTGGCTCTTTTATATATATATATATAAAAGGAAGGATCAATTTACATATAGATAAATTATATTAAATATTACACTGATTAATAATTTTTTATTGGATAATATTTTTTAAAATCAATCTTTATGTAAAATGTTTCTATCATATATATTATATTTATAAAATTTGAGATTAATTTAATATTTTTTATATATCATTCAAACATATTAAAATCAATGTAATATATACTTTTGAAATATATAAAAATAAAATTTTTATAATTATATATTTATATTTATTTAATTTTATTGTGTATACAATCAATGAAATAATATGATTATAATTTAATAGTTAAATTAAAAAAGATTACATTTTATATAAAATTATTGATGTACGTTATTTTTTATCATATATATATATATATATATATATATATATATATATATATATATAACCACGTCACATTCTACTTATTTAGATATGGATATATATTTGATACTTATAAATATTTTTAATTATATTTTATATTTTTTATTAAATTATTACATTAATACAAATTTGATTACAGTTAGTTAGGCAAGTTGAAACATTTTATTATATCTACTATGATTCATATTTTTATTTTTAAATACAAATCTTATCCTTTATTTTTATTTTTATTATGTTAATCTTAGACTAATTTTAATATGATGCATATCGTGTTCTATATTTTTAAAAATTTGTCATATCTTTTGTATTCATGTGTTATGTTATATTCTTAATTTTTATATCAAAGTTTAATTATGTTTAACAATGACAATTAGTTAGAATTATTATTATAACTCTTCAAAAAATAAAACAGTGATACCAACCATCGGTAATAAAGAAGGAAAGAAAATGAGTAATAAGTGACTGGTTTAAATAATATTGTATATACATAATTTCTTTTAAATAAGATTCAAATTTTATGTATAAAAAGTTTCTACTGAAAGAGCTAGTTCTATTATGCTATAAATATTCTCAACTCGAATAGAATTATTTTATATGGAGGATACATATAATATAAAAGTATTATTTAATATTTTAATAATTCAATTCAATAGATGAGGATATAATTTATTAGGATGTTGAAAAAAATAAAAAAGTAATAAAAATGGTTGAAATAAATAGAAGGTAAGTCCGTCAAACTTACTAGAAAAAATAAAAAAAAAATATTGTTGAAAATGAATCTTTAAAGAAAGATGAAAGAAGTAAAAGAAAAGTATGTATATATTTTTAAGTTATGAATATGTATTTTTCTTTAAATTTAATGTATGGATACCAATAATAAGATTTTGGTACAATTTAAGTTTCATGACCAGTTTTCTTTAGGATATAATAAAAAAGTAAGTCCGTCAAACTTACTAGAAAAAATAAAAAAAAAATATTGTTGAAAATGAATCTTTAAAGAAAGATGAAAGAAGTAAAAGAAAAGTATGTATATATTTTTAAGTTATGAATATGTATTTTTCTTTAAATTTAATGTATGGATACCAATAATAAAATTTTGGTACAATTTAAGTTTCATGACCAGTTTTCTTTAGGATATAATAATGCTTTTTTTGATTTGATGAAAATGAAAAAAAAAATAAAAGAAAAAAAAATCGGGATGATGAAATTAATGTTTCGCATAAAAATAAGAAGCAAGAAATATTTTTGGTGAGGTCACTCCAAAAAATAATCCCTCGAAAATGGGGAAAAAGTTATTACTTGTTTTTTGGGTTTTTAATGTGTAAATTATTAAAAAGTAATAAAATAAAATAAAAATATTATATTAATAAAAATCAAAATTTTTAAGTTTAGTTTATTTTTTAATTAATATAAAATAAATTTAAATTATCAATTTTTTTAATTTTTTCATTGATTTAAGTAAGAATTTTTTTTCTTTTCCTTCTATTTTTATTCATTTAAACAACTTATTTTTTATCCCATTTTTATTCTATTTCTTATTTTATTATTTTTTTCCATATTCTCTCTTCTTTTCTATTTTACTTATCATCCAAATAAACTAGAAAAATTATTGAATATATCAAACGAATGAATTTTTAAATAAATAGAAATTAATTGTAATTTGTGTCTATTTATAAACACTTTATGCGTAATTATGAACATTAACTAATTGATATTGTATGAAAAAATTATACATTTGTAAATGATGTCTATTTAACAAAAAAGTCATACCTTTTCAGCTGATATCTTATCTAAAACAATTTACTTTTAAATTGTGTTTTATGAATAAACATAACTTTTTAATTTGAATAAAGTACAATAACCTTCTAATTTAAATAAATTAATACAGCTTTTCATTTTAGAAAAATATTATAACTCTTCAATATTAAATAATATAACTCTTCATAAAGAAATATAACTCTTCTAAAATTACAATTCTTCATATTTTAAAGTTTTCTCAAAAATAATAATATGGATTATGAACTGTGATGTTGAAACTTCACAAGGGATTGTGATAATCGATAACTCATCACAAATTTCGGTGGCATGCGTGTCACTGTAGCGTACTATAGATCGCTAGACCAAAGTTTTCGAATATTTGATACCTAAGTCGGGAATTGCTATAAAAAATTGGCAAGGGCTAACATTAAAATATTTATGTATACAAGATAAGCGGTTCAGATTTGGGTTTCATCCAAAAGATGGAAACGCACGTAAATGCTTTTAAAATTAAATCCTTTTCCTTCGAAGAGGTGCTTATTTCTGAAAATTCATGACTATTTGGCATTCGTTCATGGTATATTGGCCTTCATAACTCATACGTGTTTCAATATTACACACCATTATCATTGACTATTTATTGTACCATTTTGTTTCCTCCAATCCAGATCATTTTGAAGTATTTGTATGGTAAAGTCTGAGAATATTGCATTTCTTATAATTTTGAAGTTATAATCAAAAGAGCCGGATCCTCTCCATTTATCAAATGTCTGTGCTGAGTCATGTCAACCTTTAAGATTCCATTTTCTGAAAAATTTTGGAGATGAAAATTGCTCTTTTACTAAAAGCTAATGTTTGATAGAGAAAAGATGAATGTGAGGTTCTTCTTCAACAATGACGGATGTTGCCTGTAAACATATACACTGAATAGAAGCCAACATCAATCATGGATTATCCAAATGTTGAGTCCAAAATTCTCTTTCCACTTTTGGTGTTCTAACCCTCAAGGTGTCTTTCCGCTCATTTGAGGTACCTGCCAAGATCTTGCATCCTTTTAGTCATTGAAGAACCAGTCTCAACTAAGAATTCCTTTAATTAAACTATTCATGAAAAGCTTCATAGGGTGAAGATCCACTTGAAGAATCACTATCGATGTCGAATGTAATTGCCTCATTTGGGGATGATGGTAGTGGTTCTTTTTCTTGTGAGGGCGAACCTGATGGTAGTGGTGGTGGTTCTCTTTCTTGTGAGGGCGAACCTGTAAAAGATTGAATATTCATATTCAGTGCTTGAGCTACCAACTCAACAAGAAAAGATTGACTGGCCGCAAGATTTAAAAGTAAATTATCAAAATAAGTCATTTGAATTGGGATTTATTTTCAAAAGCAGACAGATTGCACAGGTTTGAATATTTAATTTCCAAGCCTTAGTGACATGAATAGCAGTTTTTCCATTTCTTTGGTGTCAGGGAGGAATGCGTTTATTTTCAGATGTGTGTTTGCCTTTATGTTTGTTAGGGAATAGGAAAATGATTATGGATTCATTTTGTTACGTTTTTCAAGGGATTCCTATTACTGATCAGTGAAAATATTAGATGCTTTATTGAATCCTTGAACCATTTTGGCTTACTTGATTTTTTTTTTGTGAGGAGAATTTCCTTTACTCCTAATAATATACTTTTGACCCGAAGTGCATTATCTCCTTTCTTGCCAATAATATAATAATTTTTATATTATCCAAATTATTAAAATTTGTCCACAAATCAGAATTATGTAGTCAAAAAGCAATAAAATGGATGTGACACCAGAAACAAACCTTTATGTCCTTTAGCGGGCAACTTCTTGGTTTGCCGCTTAATAAGCTTTTTAGCTTTTATGATCGTGAGCTGTCTAGCAAAAGGCTCTGTATCATTTTCACTCCAATCTCCTTGAGTTTCATTCTCTCCTTCTGCTTTCTTTGTCTTCCGCACAAATGCCTTTGCCTTGCGGCGTTGAGTATTAAATAGTCCTTTGATGGATGTTACAAACCCATCACCCGCTCCATCAGTTGGACGCTTAGGCCAAGCTGGTGGATACTTATCAGAATTTCCGGCCTGGCTTTCATTCTCAATTAAATTGAGGTTTGCTTCTGGAACACCAGCTCCTGAGGGCTGACTCTGACCTTTGTCTTTAAATTTCTTACCCTACATGATCCATGACAATAAGACATTTAAATGAATTCAGAATAAACTGTTAAAGATTGTCACCGACTTAAACATAACGGATTGGAAAAGAACTGATACCGAAACTGTACATAGCGTTGAAATTAGAGAGGGAGAATTTAGAGTGAAAGAAACACAATATTTTATTTAGAGAATGAAAAGATTTCTTATTCAAGATAATATGCAGTATATAGGTTCTGCATAACGTCCATATATGTAAACTATTAATAGACTTAGTTGAGACTATCTCCTATGCTAATATTAATTGAGTGTAACTTAGACACTAATATCTAGAGGAGTACTAAATGCCTTTTATCATGTGATATATGAAGATACTATTTCCTAAGAGCATTAACTATGATTCTTTCTAACACTCCCTCTCAAGTTTTACGCTTGTTACTAATGACCTCTTTTTATTTTTAACAAAAATGAAACCACTAAACAAGGTTGAAAAGGAAAGATAAGGCTGCTAGACACATTAGAGAAATGAAGATAGGAGAGTGGGAGAGCTGCAGGGCCAAGATGATTCATTAGGAAAGCTGCACGGCTAGACTACTTTGACATTACTCCTTCAGTCCTTCATGATATAACAGCAAAAAGCAGTCCACAAAAGAAGCGAAGAGAATCAATTTAATACCAAGTGCTCAAACAGAAGCCAGTCCAAATAATTATAGGTTGTAGCAGATCAGCAGCCAACTAGCCCCTAGAAGTGGAACCAAGGAAACATGAAACAAAGACCATTGAACACTGTTGAAGTCTCTATATGAAAGTGGACCAGAAAATGTGTGGGTCCAAACTCCAAATAAACATGGAAAGATAACATCACTGTTGGAGAAAGTCACAAGTGTTAACTGCACAATGCATGAGAATAGAGAAAATAGCAGGACCATATAAATTAGAGACAATACAGGTGTATGACACAAGTGAATTTGTGGTGGTAGTTGTGGGAAGGTGGAAGCAAAGCTATTTGCATGGGAGCATGTGACTAGAGTAGGGACGGAACCTACATACATGTCCTTGTACCACATTTTAAAAAATTACCCATATCCAAATCTATACCTGGGCATGTAGCAATTTTAATCCCATCCCCGTACTTGATGGGTTCTTAGATACCAATA
The DNA here is from genome assembly GCA_037954105.1 of Canavalia gladiata. Lineage (NCBI taxonomy): Eukaryota > Viridiplantae > Streptophyta > Magnoliopsida > Fabales > Fabaceae > Canavalia > Canavalia gladiata. The sequence continues at coordinate 36,619,025 of CM075664.1, read as the reverse complement.
CTTCAACCCATTATCCATGCTTGAGTGAAAGAAAAACTACTATTTCATGTCCTAAATATAAAATATATCAAATAAAATATTTATTTAAATTTAACTTATATAGCATAACATACATCAAGTATCCATAACAACTAAAATAATTTAAATCAGTTCAAATTCAACATAACAAAATTAAGAGACTACAAAATTATCATTGAGATGTGCTTCTTTTTATAGTTCTTAGTATATATTATTAGTTATATGTGCAATCTTAACTAGTGTAATTTCATATATTTAAACTATGCGGATGCAGGACATGGCAGATACTAAGGTACCTAGACCTGCATCCATTCCCATTATTTTTTTGTGTGGATGATTACGCAGATCTGGACCCATATCCATTTAGTGGGTAATCCTCTGCTCCTTAGGGGTATTTTTTGCTTGTATCCATTGGGTCTAGTTTAACTCCATCCCTAGACTAGATAGAAGAAAGTAGAAAAGAATGCTTTTGAAAATAGTTCCATATTTTGGGAATGTGGCAGTGGAATTTTGACAGGATAAGTCACCAAGGATGACACTGCTCTAATACCAGCTTGAATTTAGAAAGAAAGAGAAACTAAATATTTTAGATAGAATTTACAATTTAGAGGATGAAAAGCTTTCTTATTCAAGATAATATGTAGAAGATAGGTTTTGTATATCATCTATATATATAAAGTCTTAAATAGACTTAGAGGAGTCTGTTTCCTAAGCTAATATTAATTGAGGGCAACTTCATAGACATCAAAACCCATGGGTATTAAATGCATTTTAACATTTAATGATTGGACATAGTATTTCCTAAGTGCATGGTTGAGTGAGAAAAGAAGCAAAGACATGTGAAAGCATCTCTATCTAAATCACACAATGGAGCTCATATTTATATTAAGAGATAAATACAAGAGTAATTATAAATAATTACAGGATACACAGTTACTTTGATTAATATAATTATATAATGTATAACCAGTTTTATTTCGATAACTACAATATTTCTAACACTCCTCGAATTGGAGCAGTATATAAATCATATGTATCAAGCTTACTTCTATATAATTAACTTGAGGATCTCTAAATAATTTGGTGAAAACATTGTCTATTGATCATCTGAATTAACAATGTTAGTAGTGATGTTTCCGAATGAGACCTTCTTTCTAATGAAATGACAATCACCCTTAATATGTTTGGATTTAAGGCAATGTGTATAGTTACCTAATTCTTACAAATGAGTGTCATTTGTGTAATTGATAGCAGACCCATAATAAAAAAGAGGTAGACATAAAAAAAAAACATAGGAAAGGGTAGAGGATCAGAATCTAACTAGCTGACTTAGTTAGAAATAGTTAGTAACAAAATGTAATAGTTAGGAGGAGATGATATATGAAGGGAATACGAGAGAAGAAAAGGTCGGGAAGGAATAGGGAGAGAGAATTGGGAGGTTGGGGAGGTCACAAGGTCACTCGAATATCCTGAGAACATTGCAATCATTGATGAGAATAATACGAGTATGTGGTTGCCATTCTTTTGTTGTGTTAACTAGTTCTATTAGTAACTTCCCCAATCTCAGCTCTTTCAGCTCCCATGGAGGAAAGGAAATGAGGGTCCATGTACCATTGCTCGGATGTACACTCATCTCATCAATCATAGCTTGTTTCCAAATAGGATGTGATAAATTATTACTCGTAGTCTTTGGAATAGAGATGAAAGACACAAAAGAAAGATAAGTATAATGGAAAGTGAGACAAAATGATGATAGGTCAAAGTAACATAACGGGGAGAAAGGTTACAAGATCAATCTTTGGGGGCAAGGCTGGAGGAAGCAGACAAGTTGGCTGCGGAGGCAAGTCAAAAGTGGCTCCATCATTAGTTGGTGGAGGCAAAGGGGGGGACTGACGCCACCAATGATACATTCATAGAGGATGTGAAAAAGGGGAATCATCTAGAGTAGATGATATCTTTGGTGCTAGATAATTAACAAGAACAAAAAGAAGATACGAGGTGAAAGGGATAGATTTAGACTCAGTCGAATTAGTGGATGGAAAGAAAGGAACAAACTCGAAGAAAATAACATTAGTCAAGATAGGATACTAACATAGAGTTGGAGAATAACATTTATAAACTTTTTGAGATCTAGTATAGTGAAGATAGACAAATTTTGCAAGAATGAGCTGAGAGTTTATATGCACTAGACTAAGGTTATAAACAAAACATGTAGGCCTAACAACTGAAGGAGGTAATGAGTGGAGAAACTAATGAGGGTACAAGACAGTGAGGTAATTGATTTTGAAGAATAGACAATGCCATTTGACTAATAAGATGACAAGTAGTAAGCACAACATCACTCCCAAAATGATGAGGAACATCACTATGACACAAGGGAGTACAAACAATTTCAATTAGGTGTCTATTTCTATGTTCAACAAGCCTATTTTGTTGAAGGGTACAAGTGTAAAAGGTGCGATGAAGAATTCCATGAGAATCCTATTTTATGTACCTGGTTGCCCATTCAATCTTAGTTCTATGAATAAACTCACTTACCATGTTTTTTTCTGTTATCTTTGTTCATAACTCTTTCGATTTAGGACTAGTGCATTGGATAGACAATTCAAATAAGTCTTGTGTCCTGGGGATTGTACCATTGCTCTTCACCAACTACTTAAAGTTATTGGATATAATTCACTAATGTTTAGGTCATCTAAGTCTTCAGAAATTTTGTCTTACGGTTCCTGGCCTAAAAGTCTCTTTGTTGAGTGTGAGTTGCGTTAGTTTGAGAAACACTTTAGAAGCACCTTTCCTGAGAGAGTTAATAAAACAGTTGTGTCTCCATTTGATTTAGTTCATTTTGATGTTTGGGGTCTAGGTCTTGTTATTTCTACTTTGGTTAATCAGTATTTTGTGACATATATTGATAATTTTTCTTCTTGTACTCAGTTATTTCTGTTAAGAAATAGATCTGAACTTTTATTTTCCTTTCAAGGTTTTTATTTAAAATTTTTCCCTCAGTTTAGTATATCCATAAAAGTTCTCTATAATGATAATGTTCACAAATACTTGTCTACCACATTTCAAGCATTTTTGCATTTAGCGGGCATTGCCCATCAATCTTCTTGTGCATAGACGCCCTAGTAGAATGGTGTTGTTGAGCGCATAAAATCATCATTTGGTTGAAATAGCTCAGATCATGCAACATTACCAATGCATGCCTTCTACTATACCAAACGACAAAGTTCCTCACTCCATCCTGTTTTTGAAACAGTAATTGCACTCCTTTCCTTTGAGTCTTTAACTATACATGTTTTATTCATGATCTCACCCTAATCAAAGACAAGTTGGTTACCAAATCTCTCAAATGTCCGTTTCTTGGATATTATCTCTTGTAGAAAGGATATTGATGTCATTCTCCTAAGCTCAAGTGCTAATTCATCTCCACTGATGTTACTTTCTTCAAGATTCATCCACTTTTTCCATTGACTAATCGCTCGTTGGTTGAGTCCACACTTCAAGACACATCTCCACCATCTGCCATTGCTCTTTTACTTGTCACTATTTCTTCACTAGTCACTATCCCTCCTTTACTCATCTATTAGTGGAGACCTCATCCACTTGAGGTTCTACTTGTTCTCTTGACCCTTAACCCTCTTGACTCATTGTCTGCTCACTTAGCCGCTCTAGCTTTGCCTCTTGATTTAGAACTTCCTATTGCATTACACAAAAGTGTTAGGTCCTCTTGAAACCCTAATCTTGTCCATGATTGCACTTTGTCTTATCGTTGTTATCACCTTCATATTATGCCTTTGTTTCCTCCCTGGATTTTGTGTCTATTCCTAAGATTTCATTTGAAGCTTTGTCTCTGTTACGTGGGATGATGGTATATGATGATCGATGAAATGGCTAATGTGCACTCAAATTGTTAGTGTATGCACTAGATGTTTATATGTTTTGAACATGATTTTTGTATCATGTTTATTACTTAATATTATAAGGATTTTCAGTTTAATATTTTTTTGTCAAAAAATATGTTAATGTTCTTAGAATAATAAGTATGACTTTATAGGACATAAGTAAATGATTTGATTGTGAGATCCTATATGGTACTATTCTTAAAACATTCCTAGTCAAGTATCAATATTAGAATAAAATAATACATTAAGACTAGTGTGTGAGTAAACCTTATAGTACATTTCATGGATAAGGGATGTGACATATCAAGGGTAATGATGTGTCAGTTTGGCCTATCATAAGAATGTTGCATTGATCGTTACATGAATGTCATAAACGATTCTTAATGTGATAATGGTATATGTACTTCTTTAACCTGAAGTTACTAAAATTCCTACATGATGAGTTCTATATTTTAATATGTCAAATGTCACCTATAACAAGGTGATCATAAAGTGAGATATTTGGATGTAGCACAAATTGTACAAAGGAATGCGTATGATATAGATGAGATTTGTACTTCATATGTATTAGGAGAAGATTTACAAGCCATTTGATAGATTCAAATTATAAAATGCATGACCATGCTTGGAAGGGTAAATATGAGACATTTATTTTGGATAGTATGCTTAGGTATCAAGGAACATAAATTGGATTATACAAGAATTACACAAGCATGCCTTGTGTTCAATTTGATATTGGGATAAAGGAACTAATGATATAAAATATTGTCAAAAAATAGGTTATGTCTAATATAATGTATTCCTAGATACCCCACATTATTTATGATAATAAATGTGTTTGGTGTTCTCTAGCACAATTACTAGATTGTTAGTGTACACTGGGAGCCTATAGGTATATTTAATATTATAATCAAGTATAAACTTATGAGATCACATATATAGAACAAGCCCACTAGAACAATTACCTAATTGGATCAAATTCATGAAGAATGAGCCCAACTACAAGAGTAAGTACACACCAAGGTTGACCATCACAGAGTAGCTTATAAATAAATCATTAGATACTTAACCCTAATATGGTGATATGCATAGGCATGTTGCCTTTGCATTGTTACTATTACATAAACATATGATGACTTCTAGTGGGAGTATTTGTGTGAATATTCATAAAGTCGCGATTGCTATTGCAATATTTATGCCAGACAAGGTAATCCTAGTATGTGTTGTTTGTGATTTTTTAAACTTAGAAACATTTACATCACAAGAGCTTTTGAGGATTTGATAAACTCAAGTCAAGTCAGTACCTATCAAAATCCTTGTTCCATTATGTATACTCGTGCATAATTCCCAAAAACATGGCACTTGGGACTTGCTCCTTTACCTCTAAGAAAGACCATTGTCGATTATAGATGGGTTTACATGGTCAAAACTGGACTTGATGGTAGCATTGTTTACTTGAAGGCTTTTCTTGTGGCTAAAGATTACGTCCAAATTTTTGAGCTAGATTATGGGAACACCTTTCCCACTATGATCAAAATCACTTCTATCAAACTCTTTCTAATGCTAGTTGCTATCACCAGTTAGAGATTAAGAATGCCTTTTTGTATGGAGAGCTACAACAAATTTACATAGATCAACCTTCATGACTTGTTGATAAGGATGCACCTAATTTTGTATGTCTCTTTGTAGCTCCATCTATGGCTTGAAGCAATCTACCTGTGCTTGGTTCAGCTGGTTTAGTGCTACTTTGCAACACTTTGGCATGACTAAGCCAATCATTCTGTCTTCTTACATTCATCTGTCGCCACTTGTATTTTTCTTATGCTTTATGTTGATAATATTATCACTTCTAATGTGTTTGATATTGCCATGTTCTTTTCATTGATCATTTAGGCTACATCGATCATCTTAGCTCACATTTTTGTAGGTTGCAACTTCAATTCAACTCTGACAACTTCTTTGAGTCCATTTAAGAATATTCCTTAAAGGTATCCCCGGTTAATCTTTTTTGATGGTCTTGAGTACAACTCAAATTTCTCTCTAAACTCAAATTGCTTTAATCCCAACAACAATTTATAAGGATTTTGCATCATGGAAGGCTGAAACCTCATAATCATCGAATTGTAGAAAATCTCTAAGGGTGGATTCTCAACGCATGCGTCCTACCATTGAAACTAACTCAACGCCTTTTCCCTCTATAGCCACCATTACTCTTTGCAGTTTCTCCTGCTTCGATACTTTCTTAAAGAGAAAATAATGTTCTACTCTGTTTACCTACCTGAATGCATCCTCATTGGAAAATATTGGAATTTCCAAATTCCTCCACCTATCTTCCTTATTCCTCATGCTTGAATCTTTCCACGATTCATGCTCAACATTCCTAGAATTATGATCCCTATCTACGCTATTAGGATTTGATTGTTACTGTCGAAGAAAGATAGCCTCCAATAGCTCTTCAATCTGCTTCAAGCATGCTTTCTAAAGCTCTCTCCTTGTCTCTACTTCTTCTTTCTATGCTTCAATCCCTTTCTCTAAAGATTCCACCCTAGCCTCCATTCTTATTCTCCCTATGCACAGCAGTAGCTTCCAGAATCGGAGGTTGTGATACTAGTGTAAGGAACCTGGTATTTTTTATTATGGAAAAATAGGGTGCAACTCCCAAATTACAAAAAACACACTATAGAACTTCAGCGGTCTAGCACCTTCCATTGTCCAAAAGGTCCTAAATTCCTCTTCAAATGACAAGATCCCCTTTCTTTTAATCTTTCCTATTATTTATGGACGGACAAACTGCACTGATTCCTCTTTATCTCAAACCTAAATAACTAACAAAAATAATAACTAACCTAACGAATTATTGATTGTAAAATAGAACCCTAACTAACAAGTAATGGAGTTCTAACAAATGTCGAGAGCCTTGCAAATACCAAGATAGCAATTCAATGGGAGTTAAGAGGATTGAAGTGCACCAATGATGGACCAATATAGGGAAGGATAAAAAAAGAGATTCCATAGGTTTTGGAAGCTTGGCGCCATTGACCATAGGGGAGGAGATTAGTCGCTGATGGCCATGTTGGCTTTAGAAAGAAGATAGTGAATGTATTTGCATTTGGTGAGGAGAAGAGAACCATCAACTGAGTGTTTCACTTCAATACCAAGGAAGTACTCCAAGCTTAGCAAAGGTGGAATGAATTTTAGTAAGGAATTATTGAATTGGTGAGAAAAAAGAGTCTGCTAACATGATATCACCTACATAGATAAGAGCATAGACCACAACGGAGTTAGTAACATAGATAAAAAGAGAAGGATCATTGTCAATGTAATAGAATTTTTTATTTTTAATAGAGCTGATTTTGTGGAATTGTACAACCATAAACAGCTCAGCTATAATAGTTTCGCTAAGTTTGTGGGATTACACAACCATAATTATAATTGCGTAATTATGTTTTTATCTCGAGATAGCTCAATTGTAGGATAACATATATAGTAGTTTAGCTAATGTTAGGGTTGAATATCAGTTTGTATTGTACTATATATATCAGAATTTTTCATCGCGAATACACAATTTTTACCCACATTTCTCATATTTTTTTGACATGGTATTAGGTTTGGTTGCAATCCTAGCATCTTGCCTCTTTTGTCTCTAGTCAATCTTTGTCTAAGTTCTCTTGTTTCTTTTTCCTATTGCAACTCTGATCCTTGTTCGTTGTTTTTCGTGAATTTCAGCACACTGGCTTTGTTTTTTGCAAGTCTTTCAATTTCTGAATTCTACTCTCATTTCATAAATCTTTGGACTGAATATACTGGTATTGTTTATGAAAATTTGTCAACTGAAGGTCTTATTTCAATACAAGCAGTTCATGTAATTACTAAACGAGATCAATTTCTTATGAAATTGATATTATTATGAATTACTAAACGAGATCAATTTCTTATGAAATTGATATTATTATGAAAGCATTCGATCCAACCTCATAAATAGAGCTCTTGTACCATCCTTAGATGCATGCCTTCATGAACTACTTTGTGAAGAACAACGTCTTCCTTCTCAATCAACCATGGAACAACAAAAATGTACCTTTTTTCCAATTGCATATGCTGTGCAAAGCAAGCCTAGAGGACAAGACATTAGTGCTGTCCAATGTTTCAGCTAGAAAGGATTTGGCCATTTTGCTTTAAACTGTTGTTCCACTCCACAACAAAATGGGGTAGCTGAAAGGAAAAATTGTCATCTTGATGTTGTCCGTACTCTTACGTTAGAATCTTTTGTCCCACCTTGTTTTTGGTGTGAAGCTTTCTCATTGCTGTCCATCTTATCAACCGCTTACATTCTCCATCTTTAAACAATGATTCTCCATTTTTGAGGTTATTTGGTTACCCTCCATCTTATTCTAATCTTCCCACCTTTGGTTGTATTTGTTATGTACATCTTCGTCCACAAGAATGCAACAAGCACATAACTCAATTTGTTAAGTGTGCTTTTCTTTAATATTCTACCCACCAAAGAGGTTTTCTATGCTATGATCCTAATCTACATCAGATTTGGGTAGCTAGAAATGTGATATTTCAAGAAAACACATATTGTTGCATATACCCATGACATTCCCTCTTCATCTTCATCCTCTATATTTGTTCTATCTTTGTTTTCTAACAGTTTTGCAAGACCAACAACACCTCTCTTGGTGTACCAAAGACGTCCAACTACTACTCCAATTCAAGCATCTGCACCTTCAGGGCCACCTAACGATCACTCTTTGGCTGCTGATCTTGTACTTGATCCAAAACTAGCTCCTTTACAACCTAGTTCATGTGTCATAAATCACCAGAAAAGTATGGTTTTTCTTTCCCTTTATCCATGACAACAGCTCTAGCTACCATTTCTATACCTTCATCTTATAAACAGACAATGGAACATGAATGTTGGTAGGAAGCTATTGAAATAGAACTACTAGCATTAGAAGAAAATCAGACGTGGGATGTTGTTTCATGCCCCCGATCTATTAAACCACTTGGTATCAAATTTGTATTCAATATAAAACTTCGTCTAGGTGAATCCGCCGATAGTTACAAGGCTAGGCTGGTTGTTCTTAGAAATAAATAGGAATTTGAACCTGACTATGGAAAGACCATTGCACCAATAGCCAACATGACTACTGTGTGTACCATTCTTACCATTGCTGCATCTAAATCGTGATCTTTACACCAGATGGATGTCAAGAATGCTTTTCTCCATGGTGATCTTATTGAGGAAGTTTACATCAAACTTTTTGCAGGTATGCTTGCACCGTCACCCAATGCTATTTGCAAACTACAACGTTCTTTATATGGATTGAAACAAGTACCAAGAGTGTGGTTTGAAAGGTTTCGAGCAACACTACTTGGTTTTTCTTTCAATCAAAATCAGTATGATTCGTCCCTTTTTATACAAAGGACTTTTATAGGAATTGTCATACTCCTCGTTTATGTGGGTGACATTTTGGTGACTAGTTTTGATCAAGATGCTATCTCTAAAGTCATGAAATTGTTGCATTCAAGTTTCCACATGAAACATCTTGGGATTAGAAGTACATTCTCAACAAAAGACATCTTTGTCACTCAGGATAAGTATATTTAAGACCATATTCCGTTAGCTGATCTCAAGATTGCAGCTACTATTGACACCCCATGGAAATTAATGTGAAATATAGATGAGATGAAGGTGAGGTTCTAGAAAGTCTGACTTTTTACCAAAAGCTAGTTGGTACTTTATCTACATAACCATTACAAGACCAGACATCTCTTTCGTTGTCTACACAGTCAAAAATTCATGCAATCCCCTAGGCATTTTCACCTTTCTACAATACAACGCATTATTAGATATCTCCATGACACTTCCAACCATGGATTATTCTTCCCAGCTGGTTCCGCAACATAACTACAAGCATATAGTGATGCTGATTAGGCTAGATATCTAGACATAAGGAAATCTACTATTCACTGGTGTATGTTTCTAGGTGATGCTCCCCAATGTCCTAGAAATGTAAGAAACAAGACTCGGTCTCTAAATCATCAATTGAAGCAGAATATCACGCTATGTCAGCATAATATCATAAGTATTCCTTAATATTCTTCATGGTAGGTTTTTTTAGTTGGGAATAATTGTCTGGCTAGCTATTTAATATTAAACTTGTAAAATAAATCTATGATGTTTATTAGAGAAACCTCATCTTCTTTGAGTACCAAGACAATCACAATCATAAAGGTTGTCCTCCTTTAATGTGTTGAGATTAAGGTCTTTATTGAAATATCATTAAATTAAATGTCATATCATTAAACATCATACCATTTTATTCAGATAGTTAGTAACCATAGAATATCAAAGAATTATAACTATCCCTTAATTATCATTATTTATAATTATATGTAATTATTCTAAAGGTACTATAAATATTACATGTGTGATCTACTTTAGACACACAACACATTCAGAAAACCTCTCTCTCTCTCTTATATGGTATTAGTCTGGATAGATCCTCTGTTCTCTTTTCCTTTTCTTTTGTAGCATTGTAGCCATGAACAATAATAACATCTTCAACGATCATTTTCTCTACTGGCGCTGCCTCCTTTTGCCGATGTGATACTTTGATCAGCACTGGACATCGCTGACAAAACTGCGGTAGTCGCCACCTTGCCATAAACCTTTGCACATGTCGAACACACCGCCAATGCTGCATCTAGCATCGATGTGTGAAGCCCATGCACCACACTGCACCCCCACTATATTCTGACATATGAGCATTGTTCCATCCACCTTGTTTACCAACACTTCTTTTACCCACTTATCCACTTCTTGACGCTTCTATTTGGCTACTCCTATGTCTTTTTCATTGATGTATTTCGGTATTTTCTCTGATTCATTAAAAATTCTCCTAGTAGAGGTTTGCTTTACACAAGCAAAGATGATACTAGCATTGTGAGCTACTTCAACATTGATTGGCTAGTTCACCATTTGATAGAAGATCCACATCAGTGTATTGTATATTCTCGAGAGGCAACTTGATTTCATGGAGGAGAAAGAAACAAAATATAATTGCTCGAAGCAATGCAAAAGCAGAATATCGTGCAATGGTTGACACAGCTTGCAAGCTAACTTGGCTCTAATAATTGCTTCAACAACTAAAACTTAGATATACCAAGGAGATGAAGCTAATTTGTGACAACCAAGCTGCACTTCATATTGTCTCCAATCTAGTCTTTCATGAGAAGACCAAACACATAGAAATAGACTTCTGCTTCATTCGAGAAAAATCCTTGCTAGTGAAATTACAACTGATTTTGTCAACTCCAACAATCAACTAGTTGACATATTTATCAAATTTCTTAAAGGGACTCGAGTTGAAATTATTTGCAACAAGCTTGGTGCATACAACTTATATGGGTCCAACTTGAGAGGGAGCGTTAGCAACTGTAGAATATCAAAGAATCATAACTATCTCTTAATTGCCATTATTTATAATTATGTGTAGTAATTCTGAAGGCACTATAAATACTACATGTGTGGTCTACTTTAGACACAAAACATTAAAAATACCTCTCTTATAGGGGTTTACATTAAATTTTTACTATTATGCTTTCTTTTTTATTTCACATCATATCCCCTTACAATACAAAATTTATTTGTCCCCATTTCATCTACATAACTGTTTAACTGTGTTAAAATTTTATTTTAGCCCCTTCAAAGATTTTATTGAACTCGGCCATTGATCCTCCCTATTACTTACAAGTTCCGATCATCTTCTTTTTGACAAGATCTCAAAAGACAATGAGAATGAACAAAGGTTACAACATAGTTAAGTTTTTAGTAAACTTGCAAATGGTTACTGTTTGGAAGGAGGTCTAGTGTGTAGGTGGCAAGTAGTTAGGCAATGTGAGAACAAAATTGGGTTGAGGAGGTTGAGAAGTGTCAGATGGGACTAGTGGCATATTATTCAACGGCTAGACAAGCCTCCACTCATTGTCTGAACTGTGGCACATAGGTTTAACACGAGACAATAGAGGGCATGTGTGGGAGTGGATGAGTGGCCTGTGGTGGAGGCTTTTAGGAATTGGATAAATGGGAGACATTGGACCTCTGGGTATGATTGCCTATTTAAAATGAGAGCACAGTCCACAATGGTAGGGATGGTGCATAATAATGAGCTGGGTTGTTGTTGGCCAAACTATATGTGATGAAGGTGCAAATAATTGTAGGACCAGCTGTAATGAAGGCAACAACTACAACAACTGCAATGAAGACCAAAGTCTCCCAGACCAAGAGCTCCAATACCTACTTGAATGGAAAGGATGAGAAGAGGACAATATTATTCCTTGATATTGAAACTGTAGACTAAACTGAATAATTATGTTTCTAAAATAAGGTCAATCTAAGATAACTAATAATCTGTCCTAACAATAAAATAATTTACAATAAAAATATCACCGCAACCAATGTGGGACTGTTAAAACAGAGTAGATCAACACAATCAATATAGTATGCTTTTCTTGATTGGCAAAGACCATTTTAAAGGGAATCATGAAACAACAGTTCACTCAAATCATGAAACAATATATGTCTACAAAGGAAAATGTTGTAAATAATATAAATAGGATAATTTGGTAAATAGAGAAATCATGTAATTATAATAATCATGTAATTATTCTTGATAACTGTAAATCATATATTTACTGTGTTCTCAATATAAATAATTAACTTCACTGTGTATCGAGAGACACACAGATTCACTCATATACTTTGCCGTTTCTGTCTCTCTCAACAGAAACATGAGGGATATATAGTCATTTTTGTCAACAATAAAATGAAAGGAGAAAAAAAGGAAATTATAAATTATTCATCACCTGCATTCCAGTCACTGATTTTAGGACTCCCCAAATGATGTGCTTCTTTACTCGCGAGAAGAGTCTTCGCCATGTCCCCGTAAACTCAACTCGGTGAAATTGATCCATCAATAATTTCAGATCGTTCACAACAAATCTTTGCCCTTCATACGTAACACATAATTCCACCTGCAACAAAGAATATAGGATTTACCAGAAATTGGAATTATTTCAACATAGTGATGGATTGTGACAAGTGACAGCTTCATTAAATGGTCCGACACTACTACCAACCTGACTAATTTTGATGTCATGAAATTGCATTATCTTTTGTGGCCTAGATCTCTTCTCTTCTTGTGGCATAGCCACCTTCTTTTCTTCAAGAGGTGAACGACCGGATTTGACAGCTTTGGGATCTTTCGGTTTATTCCTGGATGCTTCATCTTGTTGCTCAGTAGAACCAAGTGGCCCCTTTTTGTTAGAAGAATCATCAGGTACAGATTCTGCCACAGTCTCTTCAGCAGTTCTATCAAAAGAAGATGTCTTTCTGAACTCAGGGGTTGGACCACTACCATCTTTAGCTTTGGCATTTTGTGCTTTGGATGCCTGCAAGCATGTTACCAAACTCCTTTTGGTAAATCTATCTTCTTAAAATATTATAAACTAGGGTATTGAGAAGAGAAAAAAAAAAAAAAGAGGAAAGAAGAAGCTACATTCTTTTCTAGCTTTCTTACCAATGTAGTGTGATATTAGCCTTCCCAGATTCCTTTATTATTAGAGGATCAGGAGCAACACATTTTTTGACATTCTGTTCAATATTTTCTCCATTATAGAGTGAAATCCTATGCTTGCCCCTCTAAATAACATTGGCCCACTCTATTTGTGGGCCAAAATGAGATTTCACCTAATAAAGAAGAGTGTGCTGAAAAGAGTGTCAAAGAGTGTGTTGCTAGCAATTTTCTTTTATTGCTTGAGAACCATGTAGTAAACAGTTTATTAAATTAAAGACTCACTTGAGCAGAATCAACTTGGGCAGAAGGCTGACTGGTAGGAAATAACATTGCAGAGAAGCCAGATCTGAATAGGGCCTCGGACTCTTTTGTTGGCTGATTGCTTGAAGCAGAACCTTCTTGGACCGACGAACCTTTTTTCACACGTCTTGCACCAGCTGTGGTTGAAACCTTCCAAACCTCCTACATAAGCAATCATTATTTTAACTTATGACAGAGAATATCTATGAATTTTAGCCTTGGTTGTGGAAACAAGTCAATCAGGGAATCAAAATTTTAGAAGAACCTGCCGGCGTTGTGAATCTCGATCTGCTTCTGGGAAGAAATACCCCCACATCATTCTGTACATTGTCTCTGTCAAATGGATCTTAAGGGGATAGATCTCCACCTATAGTGTAAAGTATGTTCATGTTAGGAAACAAAAGGCACAAGTAGCAAACATCTCAAATTATATTTTACACTGCACTCCTTTTTTACTCAACAGATTCCCCATTCTCTATACAACACAATGCCTGAGTTAGTTAGCTGCCAGTTAATCCAGCTGTCATAACAGTTGTCGCTGTAATCTAGTTACAGCTGCATTCAATAACTGTATAGAGTTCAGTTGTGTTACTGCATACTAACAAGATTCTGAAATCAGAATAACAAAGTCTCTATCTTCTCTCTGTTTGTTAGAAAATCTCTTATTTTCTTTTCTCACAAACTTCAATAGACTCACTTCAGTAATTATTGCTCCTTAATATTCTGCTGGATCACCAATATGCAGAGACTATTGTACATTTGTAATCATATATACATAAAACAGTTAAAATTTATATCATCTTGGACAGGGTCAACTTAAGAAAACTCTAATTTATTACATATGGTCCAAACTTTAAGTAATGGCCATAAAAAGGGAGTTGCTTTTCACACCCCCCATTTTGCTTTTTGCACCCCCTTTCATGTAGAAAGACAAAATTATCCCTACAGATTTAACTTTTGGAAATGTAAATCTGGAAGATTTGGATTTTATTCTGAAAACACGTATCCGAAAGGTAAATTGTACAGTATTCATTAGATCCAAAAAGGTATCCGGAATGAGAATATGAATTTCTGAATGTCTGTTTTTGGAAAAGGACTGAAGTGAATTCTGGATTTGTTGTTCCAAAATATTGTGTGGAAGAAGTGTGAATATATGTTCTGGAAAAACGTTTCCATAACGCAATGAATGAATTTCCAGAAATGCGTATTTAGAAGATCTTTCTCGAAATAGATTTAATTACTCTTCGGATAAGTATTTATGGAAGCTTAATAAATCTATTCCGAAAAAACATTTCCGGAAACTCAATCCATTCCAGAAAATCATTTTCAGAAACTCATTAAATCCATTTCAAACAATAGAAACGAAGGGTAATTTTGGTATTTAATTTTATCAAAAATGAAAGGAGGTGTGAAAAGTAAAACGGAGGGGTGCAAAAAGCAACTCCCCCATAAAAATATGAAAAACCCAAATTAGAATAAGAGATGGACTCTATTATTCTGTACCAAACTCTACTAACTTTAGGAATAAAATAAACATAACGAAGCGCTTACATTGAAAAGTTCAAAGGGAGAACTTCCATCCTTTGGAGCTCCCTGTCTTGCATCAACTCGAAGCATCACTTTCCTGGGAAAAGAGACAAAAGTAAAGATGCAATATCAAGAAGATATGTAGAAGAAAAGGAGAACAGCAAAAGACACTAATTTTTATTTCAATAGAAAATGGTAACACATCAATCTTATGATCAATAAATTATTCACAGGCTCCTTTTTTCCTCCCATTCCCTCTATAGTCTACACCAATAATTTGAACAATACAGATAAATTTTGTAATTTTAGTTATACTTTTCCAGGTGCTCTCTGTATGCCTTTTCATTTGGAGCTTAAAGAGAGAGAGAGTAGCATGGAAACCTAAGAGGTGAATGCTGAAGTTGAACTTAAACATAAAACCTAATCAGAATTTAAGCTATCTCTAGCAATTAAGACAATGCAAGAAAGAGCCAAGCAAAAAATATCATAAAATCAACTTGGAAGCACCAATAAGTTCAAGAAAAAGGCCCGGAAAAGTTACATACTTTCCCCAATCAGGTGGGGGATTCCATGCTGACAGGATTGTATCAGATTTGGCATTAGCCAGGCAATTTCTGAAAACAAGATATTTTGTTGTAAACTGAGAAATGCCCACATCCTTATAGTCCCGGTCAAAGTCGTAGATCTAAGTGATTAGCAGAATGAAACCGAATTAGTATATTCTTGCAAATTGAGAGAAAAAAATAAATGATCTAAGAAACTTAGAAAACTGTGGATTAGAAAGCACCCATTATATGCTCAGGTATAGGACAAGGACAAAAAAAGAATAGCTAAACTAGAAAAGATCATTGTTAGTTTCAATACTTTGAGGGTGGAAGAGAACTAACATAGATGTTGCAATGCATTCTATATAAAGTCAACGAAGCAAATTTGAGTCTTTAAGTACGAAATTTTTAGAACCTATCTAATACATATGAAGCCAGGCTCAGTACTGAGATCATTTGATGCTGGGACAGCAGTCCATATTTCGTGAGAAACAGATTTTTAAGGGTGATTCCATGAATTTTGGAAGGATAAACAGAGAGAGGAGAGATGGGTTAAGGTTTGTGGAATAATTCTTACCATGTCATTGATCTCAGCCTCAGCAAAGGATTTACCATCAATAAGCATGCTCCAAACTACTTTGTTAATTTGCAAAGATATGCGCATAGCACAGGAAGGACTTTTGTTCTTCTCTTTCTCCATTAACCGCGCCTGTGCAGCTTCATGCATAGCCATTCTTAACGATGCATGTGCTTCCTTCCTAGATTTTTGTGCATTTACAAGTTCTCTCTTCAGACCTTGGATCTGCCAGTGTTGGACAACTTTGATTACACATGCAAGTTTGTCATATATTAAAATCAGCGTATAACTACAAGAATAGTCTACAAATCTCAAAACAAGTTTAATCACATAGTGACAGAAATAATATGCTTGTGACAGTTTCAAATTCCCACTCCAGACAAAAAGCGCAAAGAACCAAACAAAGATAGTAGCAAGGAAACTAATGGGGTTGGTATTAGAAAACTCAAGAATTTTCTTTATAGTTTCACACCAAGGAATTTGGGCATAATGAAGTACTTTCTGAGTATTGAGGTGATGTGTAGTAAGAATAAGATTTTTCTGACAAAAAAATTGCTCTTGATTTGCTCGAAGAAGCAGGTTCACACAAAGCAAACCTATTGAAATCCCCATGGTTTCTAATGTCAAACTCTTGGCAGATGATGGACAAGTAATTTCAGATCTTGAACAATACAGAAAACTGGTATGATTAACTATCTCACAATCACTCGTCTAGATTTTGCATTCTTTGCTAGCGTGGTTTGTCATTTTATGTCATCTCCACAGACCACCCATTGGGTGACTTTTATTCATTGTTAAGAGTACTTAGTAGTTATTACAATTTGTATCAACTTCTTTCAGTTATAATAACTACCAACCATTGCTGTCATGATATGCTTCCAACAGATTTCAGTTAGTCAATTAGGTTTCCCAATCATCATATATAACTAACAGTTGTACTACATCTTAATTCAATGAGAAACATTTTCATTTTCCTTCTCAGTGACTCTAAAACTTTCTTATAGATTCATTACTCTGAAACTTTCTTTCAGATTCATTACTCTATGAATCATAGCATAGTATTACCATGTTAGGAATTGGGCTTTTTGGCCTAACTCAATCTCATAAGCTAGCTCATGAAGTAAGAATTGTCCTCATCTTGTATATATTTGGTTAGCCTTGTCTCTAGAAAATGTGGGATTCTAACAATTTTAATATCTTACATTTACATATTATATTTATAACTGATTTTAATAAAGCTTTAAGCTCGCTAGTCTTTTTGGTCATTTATATGTATAGGCTATAGACCTATTTACTAACCTTATTATATTGTAATCTTTTAAATAATCTCGTTAGTTTGGTAGGATTTAGAACAGGTAAGACTTTGTTAAGAAAAAAGGCCTATAATATGTAATAGGTCTAGACTTTTAGAATTCAAAGTTTTAAAACAGGTCGGGCCGAAAAATGTAAAGCCTAATCTGTTCTGATCTATTCCTCTCCTAATGTGGATTTATCTTCTTAAAAATAAATCTGAAGCGTTTCTGTTTTTGAACGTTTTGCAATATGGTTGAAGTTCAAAACAACTTATTTCAAAGAAGAGTGGTGCTAGTCCCACATTCATATAGTAACTACATCCGGTTACACCCCAATCATTAATTGATCAATCGTCCTTGATAATCGATTAGCCACATATGTAATTGGTTAATGACAATTGTTAATCGATTAACTAGTTCTTCCTACATTATTAACCATACAGATAATCGATTTGTAATCGATAAACCACTATTTGTTAATCAATTACTAATTACATTTTTTGTTCACCATTTATATTAAATTATTAATAATCAATTACACAACTCTTAAACAATTATTAAAGTGTTTTTAGCCAGGTGTAGGGAGATGTGTTACTGTGTGTATATGGAAAAATCTTTTTCGTTTAAAGAACAAGCATCTATAATTGGAACCATTCCTTAACATACATTTAAAAGAATTTTTAACAAGATTCATTTCTTACCAGCATGGCTGTTCCACTGTCTATCATCCACAAGTGTGCTTCCTTTTCTGGATGTGGATCTCTAGAAGGGTCACACAAAAGAGACAGTTTTCTTATATCATCAAGAATCAACCTATGTTCCCTCTCTTTCTTTTCAAGATTGATTTTTGCAAGTTCCACTTCTTCAACGCCATCAGGTACCACTTCATCCGCTTCATCTTCGACCAATTCATCATCATCATCAACAAAAAGCAACAGGCTATTCTTTGGAGGCCTAAGTGGTGTATGATATACTTAGTTAATTTGAAGCACTCTTCATATAGAACAGAACATCTTGGATTAAGTTTCTTGAAGGGAAAAAAAAGAGACTGCATCAACGTAAGAATAGTATAATTCAACTATCCAGAGTATCTAAATTTAAACCAATTTCATGAATAAGAAACATATTTGACTGATAAATAATT
The DNA here is from genome assembly GCA_037954105.1 of Canavalia gladiata. Taxonomy (NCBI): domain Eukaryota; kingdom Viridiplantae; phylum Streptophyta; class Magnoliopsida; order Fabales; family Fabaceae; genus Canavalia; species Canavalia gladiata. Next base: position 36,600,136 of record CM075664.1, on the reverse strand, counting down.
TCAGAGTGAATGAACAATAAATTTAAATAAAAACTGTTGCAGTGACAATAAACATCATACATCGAATCAGTTTGGTATCCATAGTAAAAAGAAATTCAGAAGTTGAAAATATATAATGGTAATGCTGAATATGTGACTTGACCATGCCAAATAACAAAACCAACACAAAATCAACTTGAGCTATCTATATATAACAGCTAATAAATCTTACTGTGGAACCCCTGATAAGAAATTATAGTAATCCTAACTATGCAGTCATTTAAGACAATGACAAAATTTACCTAGCACCGTTAAATTTGATAGAGTACCAAATGTTGTTAACATACAAGAGTGAGTGAAGTAGGTATCAGATATATGTAGATTTAGAATGAGTAAAAAACAAGAATTGTTGCCCATACTTTGGAAACCGTGCTAAGAGAAGATTGCACAAGACATCCAACATGACTTGAAACTGGCGAGATGTCATTGTTGCTATTATATTATGAGAATTGAATGTGAGCTCCTTCAATGGTTTCACCTGTAGTGTTAAAGAATTGATTTGAAACAGATGACAACCATAGCCATGACAAAACACTACAAACCAAAGAAAAACACTCTTTAAAGATATGCATGCTTTGGAACATATGCGTCTACTAAGAAAAGAAAATTCCAGATATGGAGATGATCACAATCTAGGATAACTTTTTTATAAAAAAATAAATTCATTAAGGAGATATCCAAAGACAAGATAATAAGACGTCCAAAACAAAACTAAGAAAGAAAAAAAAAACTAAAAAACATAAGAATAACAGTGCCCAATCATAACCCAAACTCTACTTAAATCTGAAAAGGCAAACCCCTTGAAAACACCATGAGCCAGGAACCAAAGAAAAGCTAAAAACCTTATTCTTCTTCATAAAAGAAATAGGAACACCTTAAAAAATCTGAGCATTCCTCTCCAATCAGATGGACCATAGAATAGTGAAAAGAGCACAGTTTGTGGCCACTTTTTTTTTGACAAACCCTTTAAAACATTAAACCTTATTTTTGAAAAAGTTTGAAAAGATTTAGAACAAAACCAATATTCCCCAAAAAAAACCTACCAGCCTATTCCACAAGAAGTTAGCAATCAAACAATGTAAACTCAGATATATAATTGATTCAAGAATGCCCATGCACATAACAGATAACACATTAAGGAGATGGCTATTGCTAGTTTCAGAATCTACAGCAAATCATCCAGTACTGCAGCTCAAATAAAATACTTCACCTTACAAGGACCTTCGGATTTCCCAATTGATCACAAGTTAGGATATTACTCTATGACATAGAACAACTACCTTCAGTTCTGGAGTGCCCCCTTTGTGCCTTGTGAATTGAAAGTACATATCACAAGGCATAAAAACTCTCTCAAGAAGAGCACCTGTACGCATTACTTTTGGAGAGCCTCTCAGAATTTTTGGCAGCCACTGCACTCCTGCCCCTGGATCAACATCTGTTGGTGCAACATGGGCCTGTACATGCTCCAACATAACAGACAACTCCACTCTTTTCCATTCAATTTGAGGCTCGTATTCACTACTCTGCACATCTTTAGTACTAACTGCTTGCTCAATCATTTCATAACCAACATGGACGACGGAATGAAATGATTGGGCTAAAATGCGACCACTTACAGCAGCAAGCAAAAACCTACCCTGTAAAAGCAATAGTACACATAATCTTGGCAAATTCTTTTGCAAATTTATGAACAAAGGAGAAATAACACATGAAAGAAGATAAGGAAATAAAGATACAAGGATGCCTAACAAGAAACATTTTAATTCTTTTATATAAGAAAAGAAAGAGAAATGGAAGAGAAGAGGGAAAAAACTAGAGAAGAGAAAAAGATTAGGAGGAAAATGAAAGAACACCAATTGTTAAATTGCTGTATAGTATTATTAAATCACACAAAATAGACACAATACAGCAGTATTTTCTGTCCTAGAATCATAGACTCCTGTAGAAATGACTTCTTTGTCCAAACTACAAGGAAACCACATGTAACTCCCTACCACACCATACTACACATATATCTAATAATACATACCCACTCTTGACCTCTACCCTAAACTACAAACATGAAATTCGTTAGACACATATCTAACTAACTTCTTCCTAGATCAGCCAACTTGACAGTTATTATACCACATGCTCACTTTTGGAATACATTTTTGTTGGATGTTGTAATTAAGGATAGAATCAATTAATTATTGACTGGTTGTTGTGCTATTATTAGCATATATTCTAGGCGAGTTGTACATATGTACTTTAGGAATTATTTGTACAAATCATTAGGAGTTATAGCCTCACTGATTTTTGTGTTATATGTAAAATCTGAGAAATGTAGGTAAAAACTATGTATTCCTCTGGAGAATTCTGATATATATAATGCAGCACAAACTGATCTTAAACCCTAAAAATAGCTAAATTGCCATATATATTATTCCACAATTGAGCTATCCTAATTAAGAAGATAACATAATTACACAATTACAATTATGACCATACAATCCCACAAAATTAGCTATACTGTCACAATTGAGCTATTCTAATTAAGGAGATAATAATTACACAATTTTGCCTGTCCAATCCCACAAAATCTGCTCTATTAAAAACCCAAAATTCCGTCAATAATATTTTTCAATTAATTCCATTGACAACCCCCCTCAAATTGATGCCGGTAAATCTACAAACATCAATTTGCTAACTAGTGTTAGAAAAAGATGAGCAAAGATCATGACTTTAGAAAGAGAAGATAAAGAGAGAAAAGTGATTCAAAATTAGAGTAGAATATTATTCAACTTACATACTAAAAGTACATTCCTCTCAATATAAAGAATTCTGCAACTAACAAACTATGTGTAATAGAAAATTAATTCTACAATGAACAAAATGCTGTTCTAACAGCTTAACAGAAACTAGTAGTTAATCCAACAGAAAATAGTTAAACTAATTCTTTTGTACTCTAATATCTAGGAAATTGTGAAGCTGATGCGCCAAGGATTTGGTGAAGATGTCAACAACTTGAATAGATGTGGAGACATGAGGTGAAGTGATAACTTGGCGATCATAGGCTTCTCTAATGGAGTGACAATCTCTACGTGCTTTGTTCGTTTATGGTAAACTAGATCAGCCATAATCTGGATAACACTTGAATTATCAACATGTAGCAGAGTTGGTTGATCTTGTGAGAAGCCAAACTCTGAAATAACACCATGCAACCATATAATCTTCAAGCAGGTTGCAGACATAGCATGATATTCCTTACATTTCTAGGATAGTGGAGCATCGCCTAGAAACATACACCAACCAGTAGTAGATGTCCTTGAGTCTAGACATGTAGCCCAATCAGCATCAATATATACTTGTAGTTGTTTTGAGGAACTAGTAGCAAAGAATAATCAAAAGTCAAAGGTGCATGGAGATATCTAATAACGTGTTGTATTACTGAAAGGTGGAAATGCTGAGCAAATTGCATGAATTTGTTGACTATGTAGACAACGAAAGAGATGTCTATCTTCTGATGGTTACATATATAAGGCTATGAACCAGATTTTGATACAAAGTTGGATTTTCTAGAAATTCACCTTCATCTCATCTATATTTTACATTAATTTCCATGAGGGTCTCAACAGTAGTTGTAGATTTGAGACTAGCTAATTGAATGAGGTCTTGAATATACTTGTGTTGAGTGACAAAGATGTCTTTTTGTTGAGAATGTACTTCTAATCCCAAGAATTAAGTGAGATGACCAAGATCTTTCATACGAAGAGTTGAATGCAACAATTTCTTGATTTCAGAGATAACCTTTTGATTAGAACCAGTCACCACAATGTTGTCCACATAAACAAGGAGTACAACAATTCCCATAAAAATCCTTTATATGAATAGGGGCAAAGCATACTGAGTTTGGCCAAAAGAAAATTCGAGTAGTGTTCTTCAAAACTATTGAAAGCATACTCTCAATGCTTATTTCAATCCATATAAAGACTTCTTTTTAATTTGCAAACAACATTGGATGACGGTGTAGGCATACTTGCAAGAAGTTTGACGTAAACTTCCTCCTAGAGATCACTATAGAGGAAAGCATTCTTGACATCCATCTGGTGGAGGGACTATGATTTAGATGTAGCAATGGCAAGAATGGAACGCATAGTAGTCATCTTGGCTACAGGTGCAAAGCTCTCTTCATATTCAAGTCCAAATTCTTGCTTATTTCTAAGAACAACCAACCTAATCTTGTAATGATCAATGGATCCATCTGAACGAAGCTTTATAGTGAATACAAATTTGCTGCCAAGTGGTTTAACAGATGTGGGTGTGAAACAACATCACATGTCTGATTTTCTTCTAATAGTAGTAGTTGTTTTTCAATAGCTTGCTGCTAACATTCATGCTTCATTGCCTGTTTATAAGACAAAGGTATAGAAATGGAAGCTAAAGTTGTTGTTAAGAATAAAGGGGAAGAAAAATCATATTTTTCTGGTGGTTTACAAAGACATGAACTGTGTTGTAAAGGAGTTGGTTTGATCATGTACAGGATCAGCAGCCAAAGAGTGATTGGTAGGTGGCCTTGAAGGTGCAGATGCTTGAATTGGAGTGGTAGTTGGATGTCTTTGGTACCCCAAGAGACGTTTTGGTGTTGTTGATCATGTGGCAGTGTTATGAAACAAAGATACAATAGATATAGAGGATGAAGATGAAGAGGGAATGTCATGGGTATTTGCAAAAAAATATGTATTTTCTTGAAAGATCATATTTCTAGATACCAAAATCCGATGTAGATTAGGATTATAGCACAGGAAACCTTTTTGGTGGGTAGAATATCCAAGAAAAGCACATTTAACAAATTGAGTTGTTGGCTTGTTGTGTTCTTGTGGGGGAAGATGTACATAACAAACACAACCAAGATTGAAATAAGTTGGAGGGTGACCAAATAACCTAAAAAAAGGAGAATCATTGTTTAAAGATGGAGAAGGTAGGCAGTTGATAAGATGGACAACAATGGAGAGAGATTCACACCAAAAACGAGGTAGGACAAAAGATTCTAACATAAGAGTACAAACAACATAAAGAAGATGATGATTTTTTCTTTCAACTACCTCATTTTGTTATGGAGTGGAAGGACATGAACTTTGAGATAAAATAGCATTTATTTGAAGGAATTCCTAGAATAGATGTGATGTGTATCCCCCCCCCCCCAATTGTTAGATCGAAGAACTTTAATTTTGGAAGAAAATTGGGTTTTAACATAGGCATGAAAATGTTTGAAGGCAAAAAAAACTTCATGTTTTGAGCACAAAAAATATACCCATGTAAAACGATTATAATCATTAATAAAAGTAACAAAGTAAATGCAATGAGCATGAAACATAACAAGTGTCATTTCCTATGGATCACCATGAATCATATGAAAATCCTGTCTTGCATTCAATTGATGAGCTGGAAATGGTAGAATTTTACTTTTACCAAGTTTACAAGAATTGTAATCAAATATAACATCACTAAGAGATAGGGACTTTTTATAACCAAGAACATTAGATTTCAGCAAGTCATGGAGTACACTTGAGTTAAGATGACCAAGACTTTATGCCATATTTTTTAAATTAACAATAGAAGAATTACAAGAAATAAAATGTAGGAAAGAACATGAAGATACTAAGGAAAAGAGAGGAAAAAGACATCCAACATTAGGTTTGTTTGCAATCATTAGCCCTAAGCGTTGATCCTACACAAGACAGTTAGATTTTGAGAATTCAACTCGACAATCATTGTCAATTAATTAACCAACAAAATAAGGTTACTAGTGAGACTAGGTAAAACAAAGACATCAATTAAAGATGAAGAAATATCACCAATTGCTGTGGTAGATAAACAGTTTCCATTAGTCGTATGAATTTTGAGATCTTTAGAATATTTGGTGACATTTTCAAGAGTTTCAACATTGTTGGTCATATGATTTGATGCCCCAAAGTCATAATACCAAGGAGAAGGGGTAGAAGAAGATTTACATGAGAGTCCTAATGCATAGAATTTTGAAATTATCATTTGTTGAACAACTTCAAGGATTAAAGTTTGAACAAAAGCAGGAGCATTTTTATGCACAATCTTTGTATCGACAGAATTAGGAGCAGCCAAGGCTGTTGCAATTTTCCTAGGTGGTCTAATTGGACATTCTTTAATTATCTGGCCATCATTTTTATAGTAATTGCAAAATTTTTAGGACAATTTGAAGCAAAATGGCCAAATCGTTTGCAATATGTTTTGTAATTTGGGAGTTATTCCCTATATTTTCATAATAAAAATATCAAGTTCATTACAACAAGTATAAAAGCTCCTTTTCTTGGGTGTTGCGGGTATCATGAATCGAGAATTGGAAATTCAATTGTGGGTGTTGCAACAATAGATGGAGAATCAACAACGTTTGGAGGCATCTCTTCTAGAAAGCTTGATGACGATTAAATCTGAGATATATGAAGCAAGAAATGCAAGAAATTCAAATGGATAGAGAAATAGATCTAGCAAGATCATGTTCCAAGAAGGATGATGAGGCACTGTTCGAGGGAATGTAGGGTGACGAAAGATTCAAGATTGTTGTTCCAGAAGGTCAAAGGGCAAAGCCTTTATTAATGAGTATGGAAGGTCATTGGAAGAAAGAAAGGAGAGGGGGCAATTCTATCTTATTAAAAGATAGAGGAGAATCTTGGCAATAAGAAACTGATGTTGCAGATGATGAGATAGAATGGAAAGATGATGATTGTGATGAAGATTTTGGTGAAATAAAGATGCAAGGCAAGGAAGGCATCAAAGAAGTTGTTATTGCAAGAAATCCATTACAACCAGGTTCAAGTCATGGTGGAATACAAATGGGTAGGGAGAAGGAATAGTATGGGTCAGAGCAAGGCCTCAAGTATCCTACAGTGATTGCCAAATGTTGGGTTTTTGGAAGTTCAATCAACTAGCTACCATTGCTTGAACCACTGGATGCAAGTTCTTCCATGAAGGGAGATTGGTTTTCAAAGGTGATGGAGTTCTGGAACTTAGATATCTTGGATATATGTCTTTCATTGAAACCACCAAACCTGGTAAGTGGTGTGGTAGTTGAAACTCCTCTAACTAAACAAATTGTCATTTTATAGCAAAAGAGGAATGTTATCCATGAGGGGATAAGAGCTAAAAGTAGGAAGATGTTAATTAGGATGATAAGGTATTTATGGGCTCAACTTTCAAATCCAATCCATTGTGCAAAAGACAAAAGGAGAAAAGGCAACAGAACTACATTAAAGAGCAACCAAAAAGGGGAACATCAAGATGGAAGAGCTCACAATTTCTCTTTTCACAAATTTCATATTGTAACTAGAAGAGTTTTACAAGTCATGTAGATTCTACACAAACCATTTAAGCAAGGACTAGAAATTGGTCTAATTGAAGCTTTTGAGGGGAGCTCACAGCAAGAGAGTCTAAAGGGCTTTTTATTTGACCTTGGTGGAATTTATTTTAGTAGCTCAGAGAATTTGCAAAACACTTAAAGCATACCTAGGGCTTTATATGTCCAATAATGGGACCTTTGTGGAATTGTCTTCAACAAATACCACCTAGTGAAAATTGGTCTTTAACATCTACAAGTTATCACCTTGAGGACAAGATGAATCTTTAGGAGGGGAGTATTGTTAGATACCTTTTAGTAGTTAGGGTTTGTTTTACAATCAATAATTAGTTAGGGTAATTGCTATTTTTGTTAGTTAGTTAGGTTGAGATAGAGAGGAAGTAGGACAGTTTGCCTATATATAATAGGAGAGGTTAAGAGAAAGGAGATCTTGTCATTTGAAGGAGAATTTAGGGCCTTCTGGGCAGTGGAAGGTGTAGACCCTCAAAGTTCTAAAGTATGTTCTCTAATTTCGCAGTTATTCCCTATATTTACATAATAAAAATACCTAGTTCCTTACAAATTGTTGGGCTAAACTAGGATTGCCACCCAATATGATACCATGTTAAAATTTGAGAAATGCTAGTAAAAACTGTGTATTACAAGCTGTATTCAATCCTAAAAATAGGCAAACTGCTATACATGTTATCTTAAAATTGAGCTATCCTAATTAAAATGATAACATAATTACACAATTTCAATTATAGCTATACAATCCCATTAAATTAGCTAAACTGTTATGACTGAACTATCCTAATTAAGGAGATAATAAGCACATAATTATGGTTGTACAATCCTACAAGATTAGCTCTACTTAAAACCTAAAATTCTGTCGGTAATTAATTTCGTTAACATTATAAGATAGGATTTTATTTTCTTTCCTTTTTTACGTTCATGTATCCATTTATTCAAATATGTTGCTTAACCCACTGTTTTGTATGAAATGTGTTAACATTCTGTAAATATTTTAAATTTGGAAAGTTAGGATAGAATAAAATCAGGTAGAATCTTCCTTAATTTGACCTGATATTGTCTGTTTCCCTTATTTAAATACTTTTCTAATTTTCCTTATTTAAATTATCTTGTAATCTACTTAGGCAAGAGAATCTCTCTAATTGATTCTCTCTTTGCCTATTTAATCTTTATAATTTCTTGAATAATGAATCGGGATAGTAGAACAATTACTCTTTTCTCTTTTCCTATATGGTATCAAAGTTGTAAAGCTTTGATCCAGAGGCTATTTTACCGTGGTTAAGACGGTTATGACTAGAGAAACCTGAACACTAGAGCGGGCAAATGGAGGATCAAATAGTGCAGTGACCTCCATGACAACAAACAACAGTGATGCTGTTAGGTATTGTTAGAGAATAGTTAATTAGTTAGCTCCTCTTTACTTGTTAGTTGGAAATAACTAATTAGGTTGAGGTAGTTAAACTGTTAGAGGGCTGTAAAGTGTATAAATAGAGGCAGGGAGCAGGGAAATGGGGGAATTTGGAGAGGATTGGGGCCTTTAGGCATTGGGAGAGAACCAGGTCTCTCGAATACCTGGACTGTACTGCTCTTTTCTATTAATAAAGAGTCTTTCTTGTAATTTTGATCCGGTTCTTAACATCTGGTATTAAGAGCACAAGATCCAGGACAACCATTCATGGTGAACACCAGAATGAAAGGACGGTTGGAAAGCTTAGAAAGGGGTTTCGAGAATCTCCTAAAAAAGCTTGAGGAAGATAGGCAAGAATCCAAGAAAAGGTTCGAGGAACTGCAAGAGAACCTTAATCATAACATCCAGAGGGATGGATATTCTAGTAACATTTATGGAGGCAGTCTTAATGAAGTGGAAGGAAACTGTAGAACAAAGGCAGAATCGATTCCTGACTTAACTGAAAATCGATGGAGGAAATTAGAAATTCCCTTATTTTCTGGAGAAGACGCTTATGGCTGGGTTAATCGAGTTGAGAGATATTTTGAATTAAAAAAAATATTAGAGCAAGAAAGGCTGCAAGCAGCAATGGTGGCTATGGAAGGAAGAGCCCTCACGTGGTTCCAATGGTGGGAATTTTGCACCAAGAATCGTTCTTGGGAAGATTTTTGAACAGCTGTGATAAGGAGGTTTCAACCTTCTATGATGCAAAACCCATATGAATTGTTGATGGGGCTTAAACAAACAACCTCAATGGAGGAATATAGAGAACAATTTGAATTATATGCAGGACCAATCAAGGGGACAGATCCAAAATACTTGACAGGTATTTTTCTAAATGGGTTGAAAGATATAATTAGAGCAGAATTAAGGTTGCATCAGCTAGGTACCCTGCTAGAATTAATGGACTATGCTCAAAGAATTGACGAGAAGAATCAGTTACTGGAAAAAGGGGTTTCTTGGAGTAATAAGGGGAACAACCCACCTAGAAATTATCCTTCTTCAAGAACTGTGACCTGGGAAGAGGGGGCAAGGGAAACAGAACATACGGGAAATGTAAAGGGATCTGCTGCAGAATCCAACAGCATTGGAACAACAGAATCTTACAGAGGCAAGGGATTCAAGAAGTTAACAGATGAAGAATTTCAGGAAAGATCAAGAAAAGGGTTGTGCTATCGATGTGACGAAAAATTTGGACCAGGTCATGTCTGCAAAAACAAGCAACTTCAAGTTCTAATCATCAATAAAGACATTGATGAGGAAGGAGAAGAGAAGTGGGATCCTGGTAGAATTTTGTCATCAGTTGTTTGAGTCAAACCTTCACCTTGAGGACAAGATGAATGTTTTAGGGGGGAGTATTGTTAGGTATTGTTAGAGAATAGTTAATTAGTTAGCTCCTCTTTACTTATTAGTTGGAAATAACTAATTAGGTTGAGGTAGTTAAACTGTTAGAGGGCTGTAAAGTGTATAAATAGAGGCGGGGAGCAGGGAAATGGGGAAATTTGGAGAGGATTGGGGCCTTTAGGCATTGGGAGAGAACCAGGTCTCTCGAATACCTGGACTATACTGCTCTTTTCTATTAATAGAGTCTTTCTTATAATTCTGATCCGGTTCGTAACAGATGCCCCCTCCGTTGTTGTGGTTGAAACTCTATCTTCTATTTCAGGATTGCCTCTAGTAATCCAGAAACTGAACAAGAAGAATTACTTGGAATGGGCACAATCGATCAAACTCATATTAGAAGGAAAAGGTAAGCTAGGAGGTTAGGGGGAATTTATCCAAGGAATAGAGGATGAGTGAGAAAGATTAGAATTCAAAACTTCCAAGGAGAATGCAAAATGGTTAGAAAATTGTACAAGCAACCAGCAAATGATGAAATCTCATTGCTAGGGATCGGTGGCAGAATATTCTGATGGGGACAAATGAGTGGAGGAAAATCAGAGATTAATGAGTGAGGATGTGGAAGACGTCTTGAACCAGTGGGTAAAAGAAATGGACCAAATAAACATAACAGGTAAAGCGGTTAACCAATTATTTCATGAATGTGGGAACCTTAGAGGCAGCGAGTGAGAAGGAAACAATCAAAGTTAAACAACTCAAAATGTCAAAAAGTTGTGGGCCTCAACATGCTCATCGTAGCCCAAGAAGCAAAAAATCAAGAGATGCCACTTGTGGCCAAATGGGCTTATAGCTTTGGATTTGAATCACCATGACAGGATGGCTAATGTTGTGAATAGCTCCTTCTCTCAATCCAATTGGACCAATGTATTGGACCCTAATAATGGTAGGATAGGCCTAGGTGACGGGAAAGCCACATCAACAATCAGCAAACAACACACTGCAAAATCAATATGAGAAGACACTACCATTGTATCTTGGGATGTTGGGAGCCAACAAAACCCCTCATCAACAAAAAGTATGGGGTTTTCAAATCTTGGAGAGTTAGAGATAAGGGAATTGAAGAAAAATACTAAAAAGGTGGGCTAAAAAATTGTGGTCTATGGGAGGAAGAAGAGGATTACACAAAGGATGGCATATTCTGAGGAAAGAAGCAACATAATCTAGAATTCACAAATAAGGATTGACAATCAATTAAAGGGCACTCACGAGGCAACTAAGACGTGACAAAATAGACAAGGTATGGTCCCTAGCCAAAGATTTAGGGGTGGTAAAATGAAGAAAGGGTAATCCAACAAATTGAAGAAATTGAAAAACAAGAGAATGTAAAGGATTGGGGGACAACAAGAATTGGTTAATGTTGCAAAGGGGTGGGGTGTGAGGAGTTCATGGAGTGATGATGAAGATAGCCACATATAATTGTAGAGGGATGAGAGGGAGGTTAAAAAAGAGAAAGACATGTTCATTAGTGAAGGGATAGAAATTAAACATGATATACTTACAAGAAACCACAATGTCTATGTGAGGAACAAGTATTCAAACCAATGTGGGGAAAGAAGGTACAATGGTGTTTCTAACCTGCGAAAGGGAGATTGCTCACCATGTGGGATCCGAAGATGTTCAAGTTGGAAAATAGCTTTTGTGATCAACACTTTGTGGGTGTTAAAGGGAGATGGGGAGCACACGAAACTTGTTGCTACATTCTTATGCTTTGTTTGTTTAGGGAGGAAAGAATTTATTTCCAGGATTTGTATGGATTTTATTTCCCTACCTCTGTTTGTTTGCATTTGTTTTATATGGAAGGAAGGAATTAAAATTTTGAAAATTATTTCCTCCCTTAAGAGAAGAGAAAGTAGGAAGAGGTTAATTTTTTTGTTTTTTATTTAATAATTTAAAATTAAAAAAAAAATACTATGTCAATAAAAAATATATTAACAAAATTAAAAAATTTTAAAGGTAAAATTTATTTTTTAAAAATTTATATAAATAAAAAGTTATACTACTAATATTTTTTTCCACTATTTTTTCCACTTTATCCAGACAACTTATTTTTTTATTTTATTTTCACTCCAATCCTTATCTTCCTCTTTCCTTTCCTCCTAATTCTTTCCTTCCTATTTTTCATTTCATCCAAACGAAGCATTAATGTTTATTCCCCTTATGATATGGTTGGTAAGAGAACACTATGGTCGAAAATCACACAAGTCATGAATGAAAAGGGAGGTGAATTATGGCGTAACAGGGGATATTAACTCTATTACAACAGCTGAGGAGATAAAAGGTATAACTAAGAATCATAGGTTGGAGGTGATGAGAACCTTTGAAGAATTTATATGGGAGGAAAACTTGCAAGATTTACCATTAATTGGAAAGCGATTTGCTTAGTACAAAATAGATGGCACTTTAATGAGCAGGTTGGATATATTTCTATTGTCAGAGGGATGGTTGAATGAATGGCCAAATATCTCCCAAAGGGGACTATGTGGTCTCTCAGATCATTGTCCACTTCTCTTACAAGAAAACTTAACAGATGGGAGCCAAGACCTTTTAGGATACTAAATTGTTGGTCCCTTCTTCCAGGCTTTTTAGAGTTTGTAACAGCTGCAAGGGAAAATATTCCAATTGAGGGGAGGAAGGCATTTGTGTTGAAAATAAGCTACAAGAGATTAAAAGAAGATTGAAAAGCTAGCATAAATGACACAGAAGATAATGAAGGGATGCTAAGGAAGAACTAAAAAGGTTAGACCTGAAATGTGAAGAAGAAGAAGTCAACACAAAAGATAGTGAAGCATGACAACAAGTAGTGGAATCAATTTGGAGGCTATCCTCTATGCAGGAAAGTTTGTTGCATCAAAGAGATAGAGTAACATGGTTAGAAGGAGACTCAAATTCAAAATTCTTCCACAGTTGTATGAACAAGAGGAATAGAGTGAACGTTATCTCCAGGCTACAAAATAAAGGGCAGGTGATATGAAGGACCACACATACTTAAAAAAGAAGTGGCAAAATACTTTAGAGCTTTCTTGGTGGGGATAGATGGATAAGGCCTAAGCTAAAAGGTATCAATTTTAAGTCACTACACGATGAAGACTGACAGGGAATAATAAAACAATTCTCGTAAGAGGAGGTCAAAGATGCAGTGTGGAGTTGTGCAAACAATAAAAGCCTCGACCCTAATGGTGTTAATTTCCAGTTTGTCAAACAGTTTTGGGAGGTGATTGGATACTTTGTAGCTTCATTGAGGAATTTCACAAGAACAATATGTTGGTACAAGGATCCAACAAATCATTTCTTATGCTTCTCTCAAAAGTGAATAGCCTACAAAAGACTGAAGATTTTAGACTTATGCAATTAATAGGATGCATGTATTAAGTTTTATCAAAATTATTGGCAAACAGATTAAGGAAGGTGATGGGTAAAAGGATATTTAAAACCTAGTTTGCGTTTATTTAAAATAGGAAGATCATGGACAGCATTTTGATAGCTGGTGAGGTGGTTTATGACATGAAGGCTTGAGGAAGAAAAGGGTTTCTATTCATGGCAAATATTGAGAAAACATATGACTTTGTGAGTTAGGACATTCTCCTTTACTCAATGCAAAGAATAAGATTCTCACAAAAATGGTGTGGCTGGATTATGGAGGATCTCCAATTAGCACACATTTCAATTCTCATTAATGGAAGCCCAACTAAAGAAATATCTCCACGGATGGGGTTGAGACAAAGGGATCCTCTATCCCCATTCCTTTTTCTTATAGTTGTAGAAAGGTTTCACTTATTAATACAAGGAGTAGTGGATAAGAAAATCTTGTGGTATAACAGTAGGAAGGATAAAGGTACCCAATCTCATACCTTCAATATGCAGATGATACATTGTTTTGGCAAAGAAAATTGGGAGAATGTGATTATGCTTAAGAGGATTATAACAGTATTTGAGTTGTGCTCTGGCTTGAAGGTGAATTATGACATTAAGCATGGTCTTTCGCATTAATGTTCCCATCAAGTGGATGAAAAAGGCAGCACAAATGCTAAAATGCGAGTGTAGCGACCTACCCTTTTCAAATATCTTGGACTGCCAATAGGGGATCATCAAGGGAGAAAAAAAATGTGGCAACCAGTGTTAGAGTTGATTCTTAAGAGACTATCTCAGTTGAAAAGCAATCACCTATCATGAGGAGTTAGAGTTGTTCTCACTACACTGCCAATCTACTATCTCTCCTTCTTCAAGGCACCCATAGGTATTGTCTCAACCTTTCATTCCTTGTTCTTTAAGTTTCTTTGGGGGTGGTGGTGAGCTAAATAGAAAAATTCATTGGATGTCATGTGACAACTTATGTAGAGGGTGGGATGATAGGGGTTGGGGTTAAAAAATGTTAGATTTCTAAATTTGGCACTATTGGACAAATGGAAGTGGCAGTAATAGATTAAACTACATCAATCGTGGGTGAGGTTATTACAATCCAAGTATGAGATGCAAGGGGTGATATGAACCTCGATATCACCTTGCATGAGCCCACGTAATGAAGGATGTAACTCTAACAGAAGACTCATTGAGAAGAGGAAAATTAAAAGATAACAAAGATAATTAGGATCCATGTAAATACATTTTCAAAAAAAAAAAAAAAGTAGATAAGATCATATTTTTATTTACGCAAATCTAGAAAGATCTCTACAAAAACATCACAAGATATAGGAAGATATGTTATTTATTTTATTAGAATTTGTATTAATTTTTAATTTAGTTTTCAATTTGTTAGGATTCGTTTAAATTATTTGACTAAAATTTTTTAAGATTTAAGTAGGATTATGTTGAAGATTTAAATCATATTATAGATAGATTCTATTAGAATTGGTCATAACTTCCTTATATTAAAGATTAAGGAATTCTATTAAAATTTAGTTATAGTTTTCTTATATTAGTAATTATATAAGTATAAATAGTTCTTCTACGAGTAATGAAAGAGACATCAAAGTTTCTATTCACCTAAATAAAGGGTTTTCTCTATTATGAGGATTATATCTTTCTTTGATCTTCTGAAATCTTGTCTTGTCAATCTTTCCTATAAGAGTGGTGATTCAAATTTATAAAAACCTTCAGTTCATGCTTCAACACAAGTGCTTCAACACAAGTGCGTTGTTGTGTGGATTGATTATCTCATGTTCGTAGTTAAGCAAGAGGTCTAAGTAGTAGGTCATATTTCTTATAACGTTGGTTAATTATTTACTCATGTCAAGTCATTGAACCATTCAAATTATCTTTTATTTATTATTTTATAATTTTCTTATTTAATCTACGCTATGAAGATTGGGCCAACCCCTTGGTTCATATTAAGAGGTTTGTCGAGGGTAACTACTAGGTCGGCATCTAAATGGTGGAAAGACTTATGTTCAATCGAACATGGAAGAAAAGGTGAGGAAGAGAGGCGGAATGATTTAATTTTCAAAAGAACAGGTGATGGGAAAAATACATCCTCTTGGACGAATAGGTGGTTGGAAGAAGGGGTTTTAGGAAATATGTTCCCAAGATTATTCATGGTAGTAAAGAATAAAGAGTTGACAATTTTTAACATGGGAGAATGACATGGGAATTGGAACTGGAAATAGGAGTGGCGTAGATCGTTCTTTGTGTGGGAAGACAATTATTAGAGTTAAAGGAGTGTTTAGCTCAAGCAATACTGAAGGAGGTGGTAAAAGGCTCATGGATATGGAAGGGAGATACAAAAGAGGTGTTCTCAGTAAACTCTACTTATAATTATTTGGTACATAAGGCTAACACAACATATGACAAGTTTTTCCATGACTTCTGGAACAGGTTAATACATTTAAAGTTGGGATTTTGGCAAGGCAACGTCTACAACAAAGATTACCAATTGTAACAGATCTATTGAAACAACATCACATCATACCACAACAAATGACCAAATGCCACCTATGCAACAAGGAGGAGGAAATTGTCTAACAATTATTCTTTTTGCCTATGAGAGGACCTATGAAATATGGATGACATGTCTAAGGTGGTGCGGAGTACAAAGTGCATTAATAAGCAAAGGAATGAGTCATTTTCACCAATTTATTGGCTTGCTGGTAGAGAAAAAACAAAAATAACAAAAATGGCAAACTGTATGGTTTGGAACCATTTGGATTACACGTAATACAGTACTTGTTAACAAAGAGGACTTTCATGGTAACAAGGTGTTGGAAATGATAAACTGAGATCTTGATCATGGGTCATGACAGAGTCCTCATTTTAGTTACTTTTTTTCAAATTAGGTGTTGAAACTGAGGGATAGTCTTAACATGTCATAGAGATTGCTATTGAACATAGAGGTAAAAAGACAGGTGCTATGATGTTTTAGAGGGTTATAAATTATTACAAAATTACCTATCCATGTTATAGATAGGTTGTTCTCAACTCTGTAATTTTGAGTACTAATGCTATTATATTTTGCCGTTTCAAAAAAAAATTATTCTCTTAACATTCAGTCATAGGATGTATTTACTTAATTGTGTATTTAGACGACATTGTCATTACAAGAAGTGATCCCCACGACATTACACCAGTAAAAAAATAGCATCTTTGTCACTATTTTAAATGAAAGATTTGACAAAATTTAATACTTCTTAGGGATAGAGGTGACAGAATCTAAGAATGATATTGTGATGCAATGGACATCTTAGAGGAAACATGATTGAAGGATGCCAAAGATGTTGAGATCCCTACAGATCCCAATGTTAAACTTCTACCAGAACAAGGAAAGCCATTTATAGACCTAGAGAGATATAGAAAACTAATTAATAAACTAAACTACATAATTGTTACAAGTCCAAACATCTCTTTCATAATTAGTGAGATAAGTCAATTCCTTAACTCTCTGTATGAAGGACATTCAGATGCAGTACTCCGCATAAAGATCACTTATATAAAGATAAAGGTCATACCCAAGTTATGGGATGCTCAAATGTAGATTGGACAAGCTCTCCCAATGATTGAAGGTTTACTTCTGGTTACTACATTCCTATTGGTGGAGATTTGATTTCTTGGAAAGGCAAGAATTAGAATATAGTTGGAAGATCTAGTGCAAAAGCAGAATATTGAGTCATGACTTTATCCACTTTTGAGCTTATTTGGCTTAAGCAGATCTTCAAAGAGTTGAGATTTGAAGATATTCCACAAACTACACTCCTTTGCGATAATGAAGCAACCTTACATATTGCTTCTATTCAGTTTGCCATGAGAGAACCAAACATATTGAGATAGATTATCTAATTATCATTTCATTAGAGAAATCTTATTTGGTGACATCACCACTAGATTCATCAATTCCAATTATCAACTTCTAGATGTTTTTACCAAGTCATTAAAAGGTCCAAAAATTAGTAATAAGACAACTCTTGTTTTTGTAATTATGTTTATTAGGTAATTGTATATTCTTGTAATCAATTGCAATTGTTCCTATATTTATAACACCCAATATAACTATATTTTCCACTGTGTATCTCAAAACATACAAATTCATTCACTTCTGTTGTTTACTTTATTAACAGTTCTCACAGATCCATTAAAATTACAACTATATATAGTTAGATCTGTAATTCTAACCGACAACTATCGGTTCTAACAAAATGTATCATGTGCCCTTCAGAGATACACAACTAAATATCCTAACACAAACTAACAGGGAACAGAAAACCAAAGCTGTCAACTGTCCTTAAAAATAAGATCTGCTGAAAAAAATGAATAAACCGGAAACTGTTTTAATCTAGATTCAAGAATCTAAAAGGCAAGTACAATAAATAAAATGCCCCATTCTCTTCCCATAAGTTCTATTTAACATGAAAAAGCATTTTTAAAACTTACGTTTGCATCCTCTGAGTGAAGATTAAATTGTGGTTCAATAATATTAACCATGAAGTGTCGAGTTCCATCCTTTGAGTCATCAGCATTCTCAATTTTAGCTGGCAATAGACCAAAAAGGGAAAACAAAAGAGGGTAAACAAATATATCGGTAAAAATGCTTAAGAACAAATGGTGTTTAACTAAAATACATCAAGGATCTGGCAAGCAGTGAAAATATTCGTTGTAACACCGGGCATTTATTTATTGTGTTTTACTAGTTGCACGTCCAAATTGATAGCATTTGTCACAATTTCTTGGAGCATATGACACATACCAGAGGGAAAATTGTCCACATTAACTGGATGTGATGGGGATGAAAGTAATCCAGTATTCCCAGCAGTCTGAGAAGAGGGAGAATCTGAAATGTTACTGGTGTTAAGGCATTTAGAAGCTTCATCTTGATGGGCCACAGCTCCTTCTTCTTTATGGGTTTCAGCTTCATCACCTCGACAGGTTTCAGCTTCATCATCTTTGTTGGTTTCAGCTTCATTATCTCGATGGGTTTCAGCATCATTATCTTGATGGGTTTCAGCTTCATCATCTCGATGGGTTTCACCTCCATCATCTTGATGGGTTTCAGATGCTTCATCTTCATGAGTTTCAGCTACATTATGCTGCTTGGCCTCATATAATTTTCTCTGTGCATACCGCCGAGAAGGAGAAGGCTTGGCAGGTTGGCTGGCTTTGGAAAGACCACCAACCCAGGAACTAACAGCATTTCTGTTTTCAATATTCCACAGAAGTTTGAAACCATAGACAAACACACGCTGACAATTGTCAGCTATTACTACATTGTACCCATCATCGTCACTTGGGTCTGATTGCACATGCTCATTCCTTTCACTCCGATTTTCACACTCAGTCTGTACATGGGTCTTCTCACACTCAGACTGTACATGGGTCTTCTCAGCATTTACTTTTCCTGCTTCATGCCAGGCTACCAATGTAGCAGGATCAGCCTTTGGGGACTGTCTTCTTATAGTAAAGTAATCACAGGATAACATAAATCCATCATCGTGATTCTTCTGTATCATGTGATCTTTGTCGGAGGGAATTTTATCCTCGGATGCAGACTGTGAGCTTTTTGGTGTCATGCCAACTAATTTAGCAACACTACCGCAGTCTTCTCTACTTAGGAAGACCTTGGGCGTATGAAGGTCAACACCTAGGTAGACAAGATCAAGAAGGTCACGTTCGCTTTCAAAAGTAAACTTTTTCTTGCCCCTACCAAAATATAATTCAGACTTCAGTTTTGCCATCATGAAGGTCAGTCCTTTAGCTGGATCATCATCATGTAAAGGCATGTTCTTTATACAAAATGGGGTGGAATCCATACGGAACATAAATTCAGTAATCACTTTATCCAGTGCAAGATTGCCTGATCTGACTATTCTTGGAACGCCATAACGAGGCCAACGTGAGAACATGCGCAGTTTATGTGGGGGAAGGTAGTTCAAGGTACCAAATTTTATAAGCCATGCTAGATCATGAGCACCGAGTCTTATTGTTGGGGAAGCAGGAAGAGATACAGTGGATCGAAGAGATAAGTCGCATCGAATGGAAAGAGCGGTGGATCTGAAGGGATCAAATACTTTCTCCCGCGCTTCCCCTTCAACTGGAAGTGCAAATAAATAATGATTCAACGGCTTGCCAGAGTCACAATCCCAGTCCATTGTAACTTCAACAGCAAAGAGTGGGGCTTCCAAAAATGCACCCGAAACACCTGGTGGAATTTTGGAACCATGTTTGTTTGCCATACTCTCCAAACTACTTAATAAAACCCTGAAATCTTTGGCAGAAAGAAGAATATGACCATCTGACTGGTGAATTTCCATAGAGCTAGTCAGAACTAGAAGTTCATCAAGATTTTCATAAGGATCTGTACTTGCCAAAATATGCCATGTTGTTTCAGCAAATAATAAGGAAATTCTTCCATGAATATAATTTCTCATGTCATCCCACCATGGCAAACTCTTCTCCTTTTTTGGTGGTAAAATAAGAGGGCCAGGATTCCTAACACTTAGATTAGCCCTCCGTAGCACCACAGTGAAAGCATAACTAATATCAGCAAAAACTGGTTCATAACCCACCCCAAATGACACTTCGCCTTTCTGAAAATGTATTGGCAAATCTGAGTATGTCTTCATCGGTGGAGTGGTACCACTAGCTGATCGAAGCATGCATACCTTTCTCCAACGCCCAACATAAACATCTTGAAGTACCTGAGGTTGAAAGCTAGTTGCCTATTTGAAATAAATAAAATATAGACCAAGAAATATTATCAGGGTTAATCATGTAATTAATCCCCCAAATAGCATTTAAGAAACAAATGAGAAGTTCAGTTTAAGTAACAAGTAGCTTTTTCTTAATAGGAAGTAACAGGAAGTAACAGGAAACATAAATTCAAGCATACATTTATGATGCATTCAATTATTTACTGGATCCTTTCAAGATCATGATTCTGTATGCCAACAGGATCTTCATAACTTAAGGATGACCACAACATGCAAACAACATAAAGGTACATATAGAATGATGAAAAAAATTAGATTTCGTAATATTACCTGCTGAGCCAACACAAGGCGACCTTCACATTTACCAGAAGTTCCAGAAAAGAGAGGAAATGTGTAATTTCGAATCTGGGCGACAAGAGAACCCGTATTTAAGAGAATGTTTGACCCATACAGTCTGGAAAATGGTATATCATATTCAAGACAAACAGGGTCAAGCTTCCTCAGAACCTCAATCATCCCATCATCTCCACCATCAATTTTTGTCAAGGTTACATCTAAGTCTAATGCAAATACTGTAAGAAGAGAAGACCTTGAAACACTAGGTTTGAAACCATCTTGAAAGTCACCATTACAAGCACCTGATCCTTCAGCTAACACTAGATTTTGGCATGCCTGGTAATATGATTGGAATGATCGCTTATAAATTTCCTCTCGCATCGATTTAATAATTGAAGAATTATTTACATCAACCTCGACATCATTAAAATAAACCTTTTGTTCTTGGGAAGAATTATTGGTGTCCTCGGTAGATTTTGGATCTTGCTTGGCCTTGGATATAAATTCATCTAAAAGATCTAAGCGAACAGCTACTTCACCCACTTCCTTCTTCAACAGCTTATAGTGTTCATCAAGCCATCCCTGGAGCGGTTCCTCTTCAATATCAAATGTTAACTTCCGTAGGAAAAACTTTACGCATCCAAATTTTACTGAACTAGGTTTTTTAGCTTTAGAACTCTCTTTCTTCACAGGAAAAATCATACTGGTCTTCGCAGCAATGATAAGCTTCAAAGCACGCAGCATATCCTCAAGAGCATCATCAATAGCACGCAATTGCAATCTGAATGGCAGACAAATATAAACATCAAGACCTTGAATTACCCAATCCAATGTTTTGGTTACAGGCCCCGTTGCATCAGAAGCACTAGCAGGTTTTCTAGGAATTCGTGAAATTTGCATCCGACTACTCTTGACTATTCTGGCCCCATTAAAATTAAACACAAATCCTTCAAGGAGCACTCCTATACGAGCATTCTCAGAGAAAATTGACTGCACCTTAACAGTAGCATCAACTCCATCTCCTAGCTCAGCAAATATATTTAACATTTCTATATCAACAGCAAAAATAGGTTCTTTCTTCTTTTCAGGATTCCCTGATTCCACAGTAGCTTCATTTTTCTTATTAGCATCTTTTACAGAAGAGAGATCTTCCACATGTTCATTACCACGCTCCTGAAGCTTCATATTGTGTACCGCTAATTTCAGCTGGAGAACCAGTTCTACTAGTGATAGATGTACATCAGGCTCCCACCTCATGGTAATGTCTCCAGCACTAAAAAGAGAACAGGTACTTTTAAGGCCACCTGAGCGTTGTACAAATTTTGCATTTTGCATATCAAATAATGCCACCTTTGATACTGGCTTAATTTCCTCCATAAATTCCTGATAGATAGATATGACCCTTTCAAGTTCTATCTGTTTGGATTGTTTCTCCTTGTTTACACACAACTTAAAATGAAAGATTTCAAGAGAAATACAATACTTTAGCTTCTGGTAATCATTGGAAACAGTGGACATTATGTTTGCATTGCGTGGGGTGCCATCTGCTGACACGTTTATTATAACTCTACCACCCTGTGAACCATAATTTACTCGCTTGGGATCTGGGACAACTGTATTTTCTAATCCTGTCTCCCCCATTACGTATACTGAACACTGTTCAAGATTGCATTTCAACATTTGAGTTCCCTTCCCTGAATTTTTTGATGAATGCCCCCGGCTCTGTGTTGTTTTTTTCTTTGAACTAGAAAGGCTTTTCAATAGAACTTGAAAGGATATTGCTGTTGATATGAATGATTCTATACGCTTGAAAGTTAGATAAACTCCTATGCATGTCACATCAACTGATAAACCTAGCACACACCTAGAACTATCTTCAGAGGATTTCATGTCCTTTTTGCCCCAATCCAAACTAACCTTTGTAATGCGCAAAATAGATCCAGAGTTTGATTCCACACCAAAAAAGCTTTCTTTCAAGCATTCTTGATTTTCATTAGCCAAGTTGAGATTTACTTCACCAAGTTCAAAATGTACTGCAGTCCCCATATTTGAAATGTTGTTTGCAAATAGATGTGATGCGTGTAAGCAACCCTAAATTTGGAAAGCAATAAATGAATGCTTTGTGGTAAATGTCTTTACTCAAATCATTTGAATTAAAACATATGATAATTTCATCCAATAGAGCTTAAAATGGTTAAACGTTAGAGATATAATGACTTCAATGAAAGGAATTTAAAGAGTCAAAGATGCCAAACAGTCCGCCCATGGCTTTCATTTGATGGAAATGATCAATATATAGTGCCCTTCCAACAGAAGATTTAGAACCAAAAATTGAAAATGATCCTTTGGACCTCAAATCTAATATCCAAGTAGTCGTTACAAATGTCTCTCTCTTTAAGCAGTTTATAATGATTGTACATACATCTTTAATGCAAACTGATGAGCCTATAAATGTTGGATGCTTTTAGTTTGTTATTTTCATTTTCATTTGATCATTAATAATTAAAAAAATGTCACCTGATTTTCACTTTGATTCCTATTTTCAAGAATTTGTGAAGGAGAAATGTAGTGAAAATAGGTTCAATTTTTGTAATTATTAGTAAAAATACATCAAATAAAAACGAAAACAAAAAAAGAAAAAAAGTAAGCACACCTTTAGGAACCAAAAAATATATAACTACACATAATTATGCTCTTTTCATTATTAGATCCACAGACTTACACTATCCTTACATTTTGCTTTTTCTAAAGGGGTTAGAAGCAGCAAGGTTAAAAACCCAGTAGTACCACAACTCAAGCTAAAAGTAATATTCGAGCTTTCTGATAAAAGAATAAATTTTATTAGAGGGAAAAGAAGGGGAAATGAGAGGGAAGAGCAATAGTAATGCAGGATGCACTAACATCATAAAGGATAAGCTTACAGATCAAATGATCTCATTATTTTGATTTTGGGGATGATTGTATTCTTCAATAATCTTTGCTAAAAGCTGTTTGATGTTTTGATATCAGATTAATAGTATTTGAGTAATTTTTCTAGTATATGCTCTGCCATCCCAGATTCACAACTAAATCAAAATATTATTGATCTTTAAACTTATGCTTTCTTGATGCTAGTGTATCACTTCGTCCTGAGTTGGAAAGATATCTTCTTACATAGAGAAACGCAAAGAGAACAGACACAAATTGAAAATGAGTTTATAGCAATAATTTACTATTTACTTCCAGTCAGGTACCCAAAATGGTTAAAGCAGAGATTTTTTCAATTCAATTACATGATTTGTTCATGCTAAATGTCAATGTAGCAATTAAAAAATTTAATCGTAGTTTATTTTTCCTGTTTCTGTTCTCCCATTAATATTTTTTGTTTTCTTTCTCAGCCTGCTAAGTTTCAAACTTATATCTCATTGCCCCATGGCAGTTGACTACTCAAGGTTCCAGAGTCATACCCAAATGAAGAGTAAGAGGAATTTTAAAATTATGATTTATTTCTTTATGGACCTATCCATTGAACTGTTGAAGTCTGAGCTTTCAATAAACAGAATTCCCATTCAACAAATGAAGGGCCATCACTTATCGTAGCATTTGATAAGCTCTGTACTATTTTTGTGTGGGCAGCATTGCCTTGTATAGATAGTGTTAATTTAGACAGATTATCTAGTCTATTTAAATGCACCCCTATTACTTTTGTAAAAGTCCAACTTCCCTAAAAGCTAAGTTGTTAGGGAGAGTCATAGATCCCAATAAGACAAGTGTACAATAAAAGAATAAAGTAATTTATGCTGTAACAGAAAAATAACAAAATTAAGACTGTAACAGATAGTTAGTTAGCTTTAAAAAATTAAGCATATAAATAGAAGGTAACAGATAGTTAGTTAGCTTACAAAAACTAAGCATATAAATAGAAGGTAATAGAATACAATAGATGTGGATAATTTCGAGAAGAATTTTGTAATTACAGTACAGTGGATCTATTGAAAACTCAGAACTAGTGAGAATTATTGTAAAAAATTTTCCTAAACTCTACGTTTTAATTTCACATATCATATAGAGTTGGAATAGAATCTTAGGAGTTCAGTAATAAAGAATTTTCTTTGTTAATATTCTTAGGTGTGAGTCCCTATCATAGAATGGTTGTATGTTTGTAACACACCCCTCACACAAAAATCCTTTGGGCTACAAGCATGGACAAAGGCTCCAATGCACAAATCCATTTCCCCTTGTGAAATTTAATTTAGTTGTGAAAAATGGGAGAAACGAGGGTTGATCTTTGTATCACTGGTCATACAATGTTAAGGACCAAAGTATGGATAGAGTTAATTTATGGTTTCCTAAACCATAAATTTCAAGCCACCATAGTATCAAGAAATCCAAGAGGTTATTTAATTTAAAGAGTGAGCTATACTTCCAGAACGTCTAGAAAGTCCTATTAGACATGAAATTAGCAGTGTATTAGAGAGTGTGAGAACTTTAGCATCTTTTGCAATTTTGCAAACAATTTTCAGGATAAATGTTTCAACTTTGTAACCCTTATATATTATTATATAAAACATAGTACATGTAAGTGAAGCCAATGGCATGTGCGAGTCATACATAAATTCTTCTCCCTCTAAGTTCATACCTTCCTGATAAAGATGCATCATCCATTGATTAAATATATTCCTTATATGTTCTAACTTTTATAAATTTAAATTAAATTCAAGTAGTTATAAGTAATTTGATTCATGTACGTGATAAAAAAAAATCTTATGGCAGCAATTTTAAGTTAATAACTCTGTTTCAATTTTAAATTATTTCAAAGATAAAATTTTATCTTTCAAAGATAAAATTTTAAATTATTCCATACATAAAAGGCAATTGTTTAATTTTTAATTTCAAGTAAAACGTTTTAATTTGTAGAAATTACCACATAAATAATATTACATATAACTAGAATCAACATTTTATTTATTTTGTGCATACCATGGTTGTTGAGCTAGTTTTGCTTCATAAATAACGACAAGTATATATGTTCACAAATACTTACACGATACACTGGAGAACCAGCCATATTGAAAAGCATTATTGTCATCTCAGGAGCTGAAAAATTACATGTCCACACGATGGTCTTGCTATTGCTATCAGTTGATTTGGGTTTAACAACAGGAGCTTCTTCCCGAAGTACCATTTTTTTCTTCTTAGACGAATTTAGGAGCAACCAAGGCTTTAATCTGCCCATTATGATGTTGCATTGTAAACCTCCAAGCTTGATTTCATTTTCGGCTCTAATAGGCATGATTGGCTAGAGAGGAAAGGACCCAAAATAAGAGTAAGATCGCATACAAAATACAAGAAAAAAAAAAGTGTAACCCAGCCTGATTTTCCATATCAAATAAACATGGTAAAGTAATACAATTATAAAAAATTAATTTAAGGGGTTGGATTACCCTTATTCGGGCTTCTCAGTCAAGGATTCCTCTTTACTATTTATTGTAGTTTCGTATCCCTGTGAGAACTGGCTATACACTAGAAGAAATTATAAGGGATTTTTTTTAATTCTACATTTGGGGGTCAATGAGATGTGGTCACCATCCTTATGCATCACAGGAGCTCAAGGAAAAGGCCTTATCTATGAAGAAAATGTTGCAATCAATTGGTTGGATGTTCAAATGTTAATTGGGCAGGTTCTCCTACTGATAGAAGATACACAAGTTGGGAAATTCGAGAGTCCCAATCTCTCCAACAGAATTCAATTTCAAAACAACATACACATATCCTAGCAGCCCTCCACTCCATTTATTTATACTACACTGCCAGCCAACTCTAACTGACTCTCCTATTCTGTTACTAATAATGACTTTGCAAGATAGTTTCATGTATATCACCGATCAATGTATAGGCCCCCAAAATTCCCACCTAATGATCGAAGACTATGATGCACAAATTCGATATGCGCATCGGATATGTATGCGGCAATACAATTATTCTTAAGATTAAGGAAGATACAATATATGCAGGTATGTATCTAGATATGTATAAAAGTTCATAATATATATATATATATATATATATATATATATATATATATAATTAATTTATTTCAGAATAATTCAAGCTAAAATTAGTGTGTTCAATAATTTTTTTATTATTAAATTTTATTAATCTATCTATTAAATTAAAAAATTTTATATGTATATTATGTTTATAAAATTTTCTTTAAAAAAATTATAATTTATTAAATAATTTCAGTTTAACATATGTTAGAAAAATATACATGTTAACTTAAAGTTATTTAATAAAATGTTAATTTTTAAAACATTTTATAAATTTGATTTATATAACAAAATTTTTAATTTGACAATTATATTAATAAAATTTAATCATTTAAAAAAATCATCAAAGTGGACGATCTTATCATGAACTAAAAACAATTCCGTAAATTGGTCTTCCCCGTCACACTCTCAATATATATAATTGCAATTCCTTAAATCCAAATTAAAAGCATAGCATCCTGGGCATTACCCAAAGCAAAATAAATAAATTGTTATCTTTATAAATCACCACATATTGCCTACAAACAAGAATAACATCAATCTCCTTTCCTTCTTGAGCATCATCCACTATCATTAAGAGACAATGATCTTATGCTTCTATCCTAAGACATGCTTCTCTATTTCATATCCAGACATACGAGACTTTATAACTTTTTAAAAGGCTAAGATACTTTAAAGATACATATTAAGTTTCTGAGAGTATCACTACGAGATATCTATTCAAGATGGATGGATACATGAAGCAAATGCAAGCATTGGAGCTTCATAGCTTAAAGGTGATATGACTTCAAAAGAAGTTGCTTTCCAGTAAATTTCTCTATATAAACTCTCCTAATATTAAGAAAACTTTACCATGTAGAGTAAACACCAAAAAAATACCAACCATACAGTGAGTGATACAAAGGTATATTATGTGGATTGCAAATAACTTACCTGTACAGGGATATACATAAAAGAGACCAAATTCACACTCAATATGTCTAGGATTGAAGAACCACCTTCTTTGAGAAGCTGTAATGCAATGGAACATCAAAAAACTTGTCAGCACGAAGCATACTAGAAAAGTGGAAGTCATAACACAAGAACTTCAACAAATTAAACACTCTATACATGAATCTCACTAAATGTCAGTTGAAAGTGAAGACGTGTACTCTCCCCGATATCCTTTGAAGGTCGTGATTTAACGCTTTTGAATTGGATGCCCATGATGTTATTTTCAACAGAGAGACCAT
Organism: Canavalia gladiata; assembly: GCA_037954105.1. Lineage (NCBI taxonomy): Eukaryota > Viridiplantae > Streptophyta > Magnoliopsida > Fabales > Fabaceae > Canavalia > Canavalia gladiata. The sequence goes on along the minus strand of CM075664.1, from coordinate 36,572,144 downwards.
GTTCACGATGCGCAAAACTCACATTCAGCTTTGGCAGATTGAAGCTGACCTATCAATAAAAAGATAATTAAACAACTGACATTAAAACTAATTGAAAAACCTTTAAACGATTTTTATCTTTGGTTATTAAATATAATAAAAACTGTTTATCCAATTAAGTACGACAAAGTTGACACACCTTTATTTTGAATAGGGCCCTAGATTTCAAGATTAAATTCCCAAAAGAAACCAAAATCGCCAAGAGCATGACAAGATATTCAGAGAAATTTACAAGTGAAGGAATCACATTAGCCCCAAAGCCGAATTCTAGTGTTTCAAAAAATGAAAGTGCCTTGAAAAACTAGAACTATGTACAACAGGGCATCTAATTGCTGTTGTGCGATGTAAAGAGCTTACAGTTGACGAAAGGCCACACAAACACACATCACTATGCCACACGACCTACCAGCAAGAAAAAGTAAATTGATGATATTATGGACTTTCCTAAGATGGATCAATATTCTCTACCATCAAAGAATATAGGACCTGGCAACATTCTGATTTGACGACACTGAATCTCAAGAAAAGAAATTCTTCAATTTAGATTGAGCCTAACTCAACTCCAAAAAATTGCTTAAGTCATTATAAGCTCTACCTTGGCCATATTCATAGTTGATTTGGGATCTCAACACACACCTCTCATATCCAAGAACATTGGATTGTAGGAATTGTAGGATTGATTTTTTTTACTGCACTAGCAAAGTTACAAGACTAGGTAGATTGCACTAGGACATATCCAAGATTGGACATTGGATTGTAGGAATTGTAGGATTGATTTTTTTTACTGCACTAGCAAAGTTACAAGACTAGGTAGATTGCACTAGGAAAGTCGTAAGTTAAAGTTGATGGTACTGGGAAATCCATGGGTCCAAGTTCATTTTTGGACAATTAAGGGAGGCCCAATATCAGATCTACGATAAACCATCTTAAATTTGGGCTAAAGTTTTACTCAACCCTAAACATTAACTCATAAGATGAGGATTGTCTAAGCCATTATAAGCTCTATTTTTGCCATATTTGTGGTTGATGTGGAATCTCAACAGAAATAAATAAAGAACCACTAGATGACACTTGAACAAGTATTAGAATTGGATTGAGCCTAACTGAAGTCTAAAAGCTAGTTCAAGAGAGGAAAATTGCACAAGTCTTATAAAGAGTACTTTGGCCATATACCTGGCCAATGTAGAATATCTCACCCCTCACGCCAACAGCTGGATATGGCCTAACATCAAGACTAACATAGCTTTCATTATTGTTTGCAATCATATAGTATATAAATTGGAGGTGGTACACCAGAAGACACAACTGAAGACTATTCATAACTATCAGAGTATGTAGCTCAACATGTATCTACTGTACTCTAGGCATGCTAAGTCTGTCATGAGATCTGTCAATAACTGTCATGTTAGCTGTAGTTTAGTTTGTTAGTGTCAGTTATGACTTAGCTTAGTATTCTCAACTGAAGCTACCATTGTATATAAAATTATCTGTATTGAATCTCTCTGTAATGAACAATTCAAAAACTGTTTCTATTTATCTATCTTTTATGGTATCAAGAGCTTATCTTTCCGGGGAGGTTATGCCCAGCACTAAGTCTACACCTTCTTCTCTGTTGTGCCCTCTGCCACAGCAACCGCAACGAATGTCAAGTGTGCTTCAAATTTGGCCACACTGCTTCTATTTGTTATTAACACTTTGATCAGAATTTTGTGCCCATACCTCCTCCATCACAAAAGCTTCACTCTACTCCACCTATTTTTGGGAATTAGTGGATCAATCCTAACACCTACCCTCCCAGCCAACAATCACACACTACTCAATTTTGGCCTCAAGGGACTCAACTTCAGTCTATTCTCAACAGCCTCAAGCTATGGTTGCTAATTCAGGAATTACATCGTCAGGACCTAACTTGTACCCAAATTCAGGAGCTTCACATCATATGACTTCAAATATCCAAAACATTCAACAAACTGAAATATTTGGGGGATCTTGATCAGATTTTCCTTGGCAATGGACAAGGTTTGCTTCAACTTAAAAGAGAGATAGGTATTAGGACAAAAATGGTTTTATGTATTACTCAACTAAACTAACATTTTGTGTAAGAAGAGGAAAGAAAAATAAAAGATAACGAAGTGTATAAATTGATATTAGCTGAAAAGTATTGCAATGAGATGTACGTATATAGTTAAAACCTAAAGCACTCACCTTATTTATACGAATAATTTTAACTATATAAGAAAACAAATTACGGGATGTTAGGAAATCTGGAACCTAAGAAAATAGAGAAACTACTAAGACATAATCTCTAAGATACCCTAAAATAGTATAAGATACAATCTGGATATTATTGGATACTCTAAGTAATTCTAAGATAAAATATTGATATTACGAGACATTGCCACAATTTTTATAAAGTAAATTATTTTTTTAATTGTTCCGGATTACTTGATACATGATTTCTCTCCTTTCCTGAACATATGAAAATATCTTCCGCAATTTTTTCAAAAAGTAACCATATCAAAAAGGTGTCAATGAAAAGAAGGCCCAAGAGATGCCTTTTCTCAGACTGCCCCCAACAGCAACTAAATAAATTTCAATCAAGTTAGATTTCTTTATTTATTTTTGATAATTTAAGAAAAAGGTTTCAAAAGAAAGAGAAAACACAAGTCATGAATTTCAATAAAATACATAAGGCTCCACCATTGTGAGGTTTTGCGAGGGTTAGAAGAATACATCATTTACCCGAATAAGCCAAGAAGCTACTTCTGTGACTAGAACACAAGACCACCCATTGACAAGTCAACAACCTTAGCATTGCACCAAGGCTCAGGAAAAATACATGGTGATTAGAAAAATAAAATATATTAAAATTTCCCAACCTTTTGAGGAAACCGAGAACTAAAGCCTGCTATTGCTTGCTCTTTCTTGGAAGGCTGTTTTGTGCTCGTAGAATCAACATTTGACCCTGTATTTTTGTCAGAGCCAGAAGAAGATTCCGATGAACTCTTTTTTTTCACAAGCAACCCTTCATTCAAATTCATTGTGACTTCTCCAATGGAAACGTCCACATTCCTTATCACAATACCCACTTCGCTGAATTCAAAAAGGAGAATAAAAACAACCAAGAAGTCTTAGAAGGATAAAAAATGAAAATCAGGAAAGAATGAGTCAACGTCAGGTAATCATGCTGCAATGTTATATATTACTTAAAATATTCTTAGGCACAAATGGTGTACCACCAGAATTGTCAACCAAACCAAACAAAAGTTACAGTTGGTGTGGAATTTTCAAATTAAATCAGTAGCATGTTTCTACTAATATAATTATATTTGAGAGGTACACCATGCTTATAGTGGAATCTCCCGTTATAGTTGAAGCTTCTCACTTCAAAACTCTCATTGCCTTCAACCATGAGGTTTACACTATACAGCTTGTGAACATCTAGCATATAGATCCACCTACTCTTCTCCAACAATGACTCAAACCAGTATAGTGTACGATTAATAATGTAAAAAGAAGTACAGGGAAGAATAATACCTATCGTGGCCAAATTCACATGAAACGGAGAATTTTTCACAAATAAAAAGAGCAGGAAGCTTTTCTGTAGCAGCAGAAGATGTCTGGCTAGAAGCACCGCTTCCTCCACCACTAGAATTAGATAATTGATCAGAACTAACTTGAGGGTCACCATTGTGAACAACAATGGGCAATATTTGTACACTAACAGATAAATCTGACTCGGATCTACCATCTTTAGATATATCCACATTCACCTTCCCAATCTCAACAGTAAATTTAGGTGTCTGCAATATTCAAATGAGACTCTTGATGACCAAAAGAAGATTTTCAAATAAGATCGCAGTCCCAGTAGAAACAAAAATAAAATAAATGCAAGTTAATTCAACTATATATATGTGGGGGGGTGTTAAACTTCATTTTACTCCTCATACTAAACATTGCATAAGATAAGATTATCTAACAGTCATTTTAAATACATTATTATATATTGCACAGATACGCAAAGAGACCAATACTGAAAGTACTAAAATCAACGCATGTTTGGCTAAACAAGAAAATTAAAATGATAGAGAGATGCAAACCTTCAAAACCAAATCTGTCACACAAACAGACAAATATCTTGCAACATTGGTTATAGTCTTCCACTTTCCCTTTCCCTTGCCTTTGCCTGAAGAACGAGAACTGGATTTCCGAGTTTTCTTCTTCTCAGAGCTTTTGACCGAAGGTCTGGTGACAACTTCTAAGCTGCATATTAATAGTTGCAACTTTGGATCCCAAGAACTAAAACCCACACCATGTTCAGCCGAGGAATGGCGTAATCTGAGTTTAATTTCACCAATAGATACAGATCCAATGGGACCCTGTACATGTCATAAATCAATAGAGTATATTGCTATGGGACCTTAGAGACAGAAACAACTAGCAATGTAATAATTTAAGGAGTTCCACAATCAAGTAACAAAATAATTCTTTCAAAATAACATTTTAATTGATTAGCAAACTATGAGTAAAAATTAGTTTTCTGCTCTATGGAGAATAACAGAATTCAACCAAAGTTCATGCCAATCTTTTGGGGGATAAAAAATGGTGAACATAAAGAAGAACTTGACTAGATAGGGCATTGTAATTGTAGAAATAGAATCAATATACAGTGTACAGATTACTAGGTTCATTAGTTATTGTAGAGTTACTAGGTTCATTATCTATTTCCTAGTTTTCTTATTTATGATCCTTCATTACTGTAAAAAATCAGTCTACCTTACTGTATAGATTTAGTATAAATATGAGACCAGAGCTCAGTATTTTTCATTGAACCATTCTGTTTCAAGTCCTACAAACTCCAAGTGATAGTCATTGGGATGTTGCAATCTAAATACCCATGTACTTCAAACAATCACCAAGACTAGATTACTTTAGCAATGCAAAGGTCTATTAAGATTATGTGTTTTGCATGTGCAGATTGGGATAGATTTCCTCATATAAATGATCAACCACAGGTTAGTTGGTGCTAGTTGGAGGCAACCTAATATTTGGAAAAGCAAGAAATAGGATGTTGTTTCTGGATATCAAACCATGGCAACATGTGAACTTATTTGTTTAAAGTAGTTTGTTCAATCGTTCAAGAGTTAAAATTTTAGAGATGATAAGGCAATACAATAAATGTGTGATGATGAATCTGCCATGGACATTTTTTCAAATCTCGTGTTTCATAAGCAAACCAAACATATCAAGTAGCTTGACAATTCATTCCTAAAAAATCTTATACATATGCAGTGTAACCAGTTTTGTTGAATCTAATGATTGGTTGGTAAATGTATTCACAAAAGCTCTTCCAACTCCTCAAATTCATCTACAGCAAATTTGGATCATACAACCTGTACACTCCAACTTGAAGGGGGTGTAAGAATAGATTTATTATACAATGTACAAAGTACTAGATTGATTAGTTATTGTACAGTTACTAGGTTCATTATTCATGTCCTAGGTTCCTTGTCTATGATTATTCATTATTGTACAAAATCAGCGTACCTTATTGTATAGATTTAATATAAATAAGATGTCAGAGTTCAATTTTTTCACTAAACCATTATTCATCCAAATTAGGATCATTTCTGACAATCCTTCTATCTTTTTAACAATAATCAAAGCTTTTTTATTTGGGGTGTAGGGCAAATAGTGACTCCACACAGAAAACTTATATTCAACATGAAACTTGCAGAAATTTGGGAGTAAAAAATAATTTAATCGTGCAATGTACATCCATAATTCATTACCATAATAATATCCAATGAGTGGATTTTTCTATATCAAACAGTAGGCTGATAACAAGACTCAATGCCCTTTAAATTCTTAAATATAGATTAAGGCAATGAATGAAGGAAGAGAAAAACCTTTTTGAACTTCACTACCACATCTCTTAAACTATTACATCCACCAACGCAAAATCCAACAGATGCACCCAATACCCGGCTCAAAATCCAAGCAAACAATGCACAAGAAAATCTGTTATGAGACGTGTAATCAGAATCAAGTGACAAGATGGTTCAAACACAACAAATCTCTGAAGCACTAGCTTTAATAAAAAAAAAGTGGCAACATAACACCCAATCTTAAAGCACATGGTATAGTGTGTTTTTACTACATTCATCAAGCATAATATGGTTTCATCATTTGCACGTAGTATAAAAGACAATTCACAATGAGTCATTTATGGGATCTAAGTGACGATAAAATTTTGGATATTCCCCCAACATAATGATCAATTATCTTTTTGAATTCCTTCAAGTAAAATTGTACTTTTACATTATATTTACCTTGCATTTGGATAGAAATTTTAAAATTTTAGGAATTTTTGAATAAAATATAAATAATTATTTTTAAAATAAAATATAAGAATAATTATAAATGATAATAAAAAAGAAATTAACATAATAAAGAATTTTATAAACTTCCTCTAAATAGAGGTTATTTGAAATTCTTTCCATTTGATATAAAAAAGTACTAAATAAAAGTTTCAATTATTTTCAAAATTCTTTTTCTTATCATTTAAAAATATAAAATCTAGTAATCTCAAATTTCTTTATGCAAAGTTGGGTTAATGATCCGCAGCTATTGATGAATCTGTTCCATAATTATTCAATTAGTTGTAAGATTGGTCGACATTCATGAAGATTAATCTATGTTTTAATTGACTAATTTTCAAAAATAGTGATCAGCTTTAACACAATTGAATAATTGTTTCCCAATTAAACCAATCATTTTAGATCATTACATACAATATATAATTGTGATTTTGCACCAGAGAAGTTGAAGAAGATCAAAATAAGATAAGAGATATAACATATGTAAGTATAAACTTAGAAGTTCATTTAACATGATAAAAAGTACTCATTTTTAAAAAACACGAGAATATAGATTAAAATCAACATTTTTAAATAACTAAAATCAAAAGTGATATACTTAAGGATATCTTTTTTTATCTTTTTATTGTTATTTTGATTTTTAACGTTTAAATTTGTTATATAAAGGATTTGTCTTCTTAAATAATAGGATCTACATTACATCAACCCTCTTTGATGAATCTATGGCTAGAAAACTATCATATATTTAAAAATGCTTCCTTATTATATTTATGATATTAAACGTGTAAAAATAGGCACTTGTTGACATAGAAAATCACTTACTTTTAGAATATTTGTGTACATATATAAAAACATGTATTATAAGATAAATTAAATTTGCACAAAAAGATAAGAGATAGGACTCCACGTCAGCCCAACCATGAAGCAACCTGAATCCTTTAGACTCCCAATTTTAACTTATTAATATTTTTAATAAAATAAATATTTAATAAATAGTTGATAATAATATTAATAATAATTAAATATTTTGTTTTATAAAATTAGGCCTCATTTTATGATAATTCTTTTTCTTCACATCAATTAATTATTAATATCTATTAAATGATTTATTTTTAAACTATTTTTCGCACCACAAAATCAGGTTAATAATTGTGACACCAATATTATATAATGTTTTATTCACATTTCAAAGTGTACGAATATTATTACTCTTAATCCAAGTGTTTAATAGGATAACGAAAGTTTATCTATATTAACACGTGTGCTTTATCATTAAAATGGTTTTTATAGTACCATATTTACTATGCAAAATATTATAATTTAGTATAGAAAACTTTGAAAACAATTTTGTGTTGATTTTATTATATTTTATACAATTACTTGAATATAAGAAATAAAATAAAATAATATTTTTATAATAAAAAATAATATAAAAATATAAATATCTTATCAAACTAAATGTCATCTTTTCTTAAAAAAATGGGTAATTTTTGTTCATACTTCATCTTTAATTTTTAATTATATCTTCTCTTTTATTTATTTTTGTAAAAGTTTGCCGACATCTTTAATTATGAAAGTAAAGGTAACTACGATTAAACCATCGTTTGACTAGAGATTAGAGTTTAGTTCTAAAATCTAGCAAAGTTGAGTGTAAAAACTTGATAATTTAGAACTAAATTCAAATAATAATGGTGAGTGGTGGTGGTGATCTTTGACTCTACTTTAAGATTCAAATAAACAAACCTACAAATGTTTATAGAATAGTTAAGTGTAACAAGATTATTAAGGGAGATGGTAGGGAACAAAAGTACTGTTCATTTTGAAAGAAAAAAAATAGAAAGAAACCACTTTAATGGCTTAACACTAGGACCACTTGATATCTTCATTTAGACTATTCACACTTCAATGTCCAACAATCTCCCTTCAAGTTTAGGAGTCTCATTCAAGGGGCTTAGCATGAAACCGCTGGGTTCAACACCACATTATATTTGCACTTACAGACCTTCACTCAGACCATTCCATAACAATAAGCAACCGTATTCAAACACCATCACATACTCATAATTTCACAATTCAAATTGAATTCTACCTAAAATTGGGTGACACATTTGAAATTCAATCTTCTTATCTACCGACATTCGTTTATACCATAAAAAACAATAACTGAAATCAAATCATAGTTAAGCATGCTAAAATTCGTACCAGAAACACATTTATCAACAAAATAAATAAATAATGGTTGAGGACTTACATGAATATGAGCAACAATGTAATACAAAATATGAAGAAACCATAGAGGAAATCGGCAGGAGAAACCTCCATTTTGTTCGATGGGAAAAATCACATGAACTTTCAATCACACTCTCAACAATGACACAAGACGAAAGAGGAACAGGCTTCCATCACATAACACCATAGCGAAGTGCACTAAAGGAAACGTTGCGCAACGAAAAGAACTCAAAAATAAAATGTTTGGAAAAGAAAAAAGGCATGAAACCTGAGCCAACCACTTGAGAATCAAGATCCGCTCCTTGAGGTGTTGGGTGATGAAAGGCGTGCCATTGGTACGAGCTTAACCGAAAAGGAAATTGGGATGTGGCATAAACACAAAAAATGGATTTTTTTTTTAGTTTTAGTCAATCTTATGTTATTATTTTATTTATTTTAATTTTCAGTATTGCACTTCAGTTAAAAAAGATACTTAACATTATTTTTTTTTTACTTTAAATGGATACAGATAATCTCCATTACTTTAAATGGATACAGATAATCTCCATTTTTTTAAAAGGCAAAACAAAATTTATTAATGAATGGGAAAAATTAGGTTTCTATTTTTATTTTCACTTTATTTTATTTTACCGTTTTTAAAAATTTTATTATTATGACTTTTTATGTTAAAATTAAATGAGAAAAAATACATTATATATTATTAACAGAAAATAGAAAGAGACTTTTTTCCCTTTCCACCTTTGCTCCGTGAGAGAAAGGGGGAAAATTGAAGAGTCACGCAACTTTTGTTTGTATTTTCAAATGTAAGAAAATTTCATTCTTTGATTTATTCTCTCCCCATGTTTTTATATTTCTCTTTCTTTTCCTTAATTGCATATATTATGGATTAATTTCTTTTTTCATTTTAAATTAATTATATTTATATCTAAATCCAATTTAAGTAATGTTACATGTTGAAAAAAATAATTATAATTAAAAGGTAAATTTTATATTAACATATCATAAATGTAAATTAATACAGATTTTATTTTTAATAGTAATTTATTTAAAATAAATAACTGAAAAAAATTATGAAAATTTTGTTGTTATTTCTTAGTTATATTATTGTTTTATGTTTAAATTATTTTTAAGACCTAAAATCATCCTCCTTTATTGAATTTATAACTAAAAAAATATCATATATTTTTTGGTATAAAAATAATAAAAAAAATTCATATAAATTATTTTAACTTCTCACCATTAAACAAATAGTTTAATATATATATATATATATATATATTTATTATATTATGACACTAAAAATATAAAAAAAAATATACATTGGTATGAAATAAGAATAGAAAAATTATTTACTTTTGAAATGTGTATATTTAAATAAATATAATTAAAAAAATTCAATTTATACAAGAACAGTTAAAAATAACATTCAACATTGATCCAATCTTATATAATTCAAATCTTTATTTTAGATTTCTAATTTTTTTAACTTATTATTTGTATTTTGAATAAATTAAATAAATATTTAATAATTAATTAATAATAAATAAATATTTTTTTATAAAATTAGGTTATATTTTATTATATTTTTTCTTTTTCTATCATTATTAATTAGCTATTAATATCTATTAAATAATTTATTTTTAAATTATTTTTCAACTAAATATTGTAACATTTAGTTATACCATATTTTATTTCACATTTCAATATTGATAAATAAAATTATCATATTATAAAATTTACTTTAAACTTAAGAATATGTTAAATTGATTTTGGTACAATTTAAAAGGGTTCATATTCTAAGATACCATGATTCATGTATGTGCATATATGTGCATGTGGTGCATTATTCAACTAATATAAAAGCAATTCTAAGTATTGATATATTGTAAAATATTTGAATGATGAAGATCAATTAGTAAGTGTATATATAATAAAATTGTTGGTCAATCTAATGTTTATTTTTATTATTTGCAAAATAAATTTTTATATAAACACATGGAGGTAAAATGACCTTACATCCTCTAATGGCATCTCTTATCTTCGTTTTATGAAGTCTTCAACATTACACCTTCACAATCCAAAAATTAGAATCACCACTAAGTATACATCACCATTGCTACATACCTAGAACCTTATGTCTCATCCTCACCACCAAGCCTCTTCAAATTCACACCCTTCACCATCGCCGACAATTGAATCACATGAAACCACTACTCCACCTCTTCATCACCAGAAATGCATAGGTGTTGCAACCCACTCCCTCCTTCCCCCATGTAGTGTTTGAGACTATTGAGAGTTTTAAGGCATTTTTTTAAATTATAAGTGGTTTAATCTTAATGAAATAACATAATAAATAAATAAAAAGGAATTTGAAGAATAAAGGAATTGTAAGGTTTTCCTTTCTCCCCTTAATACAAACTAAAAAGAGATAACGATAAAGAATGAAAAAGATAAAGAGGATTATCTCTAACAATGGCTTAAAGGTTTTATGACAAAGTCAAAAGTAAAGAAAGTCAAAGAAATCTTAAATCATATAGTTATAACTATAGTTAAGACAACCTAAGATATGGAAGAAAAAAGTACAAGACTTTATGTTTATATTTTGAATTAGAACTTTATGTTTATTTTACATAGGTTTAGTTTATTATGTTAATGAGCTTGGTCATAATGGTTATTAAGCCTTTTTAGGATTTGTTACTTTTATTTTGTTATGTTAGTGGGCTAGACTCCATTAGCTACTAAACATTTAATGTTTTAATTTTATTATAGATACTTATGTAACTCTCTTAAACGACAGTTTTCAAGGTAACAAGATTTGAGATTTTCCCTCTTGAGATAGCTTGTATGTCTCTTAGAGTTCTTGGAAAAAGTCATTGTTTCGATCTCATTAAGGATTTCTTTCTTCGTAGAATCGAAGGTGTGATGCTTTCCCCCATTTGTTCTTTTTTTTCATATTTTATTCCCACAATTATTGAAATGCTAGTTTTTATTTATATTTATTATAATCCTAATTTTGATTTATTTCTGTTATAATCTTAATTCTTATCTAAGTGATCCAGCTCAAAGAAAGATCCGTTTTAAATTTCCATCATCTCATTTACATTTTTTTGAGCGACCTTAACTTTCTTGGAAACATCACCACTAAAATTATACAAGTAATCTTTTACAATGTGTAAAACTTGCCCTTATAGTTATCACTCGTGGTCCTCTCATCTAGGGACTGAACCACTTCATGGTTTTTTGAACAAATCAAAATTTTATAGTTATTGTCGATGATTTTATTCACCAATAAAGTGGATCCCAACTCATAATGCCTAACCTTTTTTAGGTTGCCCACAAAATAAAAATTAGCTGAGCTTAGCAATCTAGTTCATGCACATTATTTATATTAAAGATTAAGATATAAATATGTAACATAAGAATACTATTATGTAAATAGGTTAAATGTTTAATGAATGATTCATCATTTTCATTAGCTTAATATGGTGACTAAAACCAACCATAGAAAGATAGGAATAGAAGAAAGAAAAAGTAAGTGATCTAGTGAAAAAAGATGGAGAGAAAAATAAATATTAGAGAAAATGTTGTAAAAATACAAATTTCATTTTTGTAAGAAGGAATTTTGTGCTAAGATTCTTGACCTCATTTTACAATTAGAAGAAAAATCAATCTTAAAATTAGAAACAACACAATAACTTACATATTATATAAAAAAGTAAATGTTTTAGTGAAAAAAAATGAAGAGAAAAATAAATATTAGAAAGAATGTTGTAAAAATATAAATTTTAATTTTGTAAGAAAGGATTGTATGTTACGATCCTTGACCTAGTTTTATAATTAGAAGTAAAACTGATCTTAAAATTAGACAACACAATAACTTACACATTCTAACCCAATTGCTTAATAGATAGCGGAAGTTGATCTATATTAGGATAAGTGCTTTATCATTAACATTGTTTTTGGTAGTGCTAGATTAACTCATAGCAATAATAATAATAGATGATGTTATAGTTTTATCATTTTTATTATAATTTTATATAGAAAATATTTAAAATAAATTTTTATTAATTTTATTTTTTTATACAATTTTTTGAAGATTAAAAATTAAATAACAATATTAATAATATTTTTATAATTAAAATAAACATTATAAAAGAAAATATTTTATCAAACTAAATAATTTTTTTATTTTATTTTTAATAAAAGGACGAATATTTTTTATTCATACTGTATTTTTATTTCTCAATTTATTTATTTTTTTATAAAAATTTATAATCATCTTTATAAAAATAATGATGGTTACGATGAATCCATCATTTAATTAGAGTTTAGCTTTAAAATCTATTCATTTTAAGAGTATAAATTTAGTAAGTTGAAACTAAATTTAAACAATAATAATAAATTATTATAATTTATAATTGTACTTTCTAATTTATATAAAAAAAAAGTTATGAGGTTTGATTTAGTGGTAAAAAATGAAAATTAAATTACTTTTATGTGTAATCCTTGATTCAAATTTTATTATTTTTTAATTTGTATAAAAAAATTTATATAAAGAAACCAATTAACTTTCATAGAATAACTAATGATAATAAGATTATCAAAAGTAAGAATATTACATGGATGAAAAATGTTCATTTTAAAAAATTGAAAAAAGATATAAAAATTGTTTAAATTTTTAAGGGAAAGAATTAATATATATTTATGGATGGTAGAAATGAAATTCAAATCTTTTCCAGCAACCTCTCCTTTTAGTTTTTTTTTTTAACAAAATAATAATCATATATTAATATCTAATGATATGTAGTGATTAATTTATTTATTTTATGATTGATGGATATCAATTATGATTGTTTTGTTTTGATTGATATATTTTTATAACATTGATCACTTGTGATTTAATTCACCAATTTTCAAATATATTAAAAAAAAATGTAACCAATTAATTTACCAATTTTCAAATATACTAACAAAAAATGTAACCAATTAATTGTAAAACAAATAAACCTAATATGTTAGACCATAACATGCAATGCACCAATGTGATTTTATTGAAAAGAACTATGAGAGGATTTGGATTCTTGATAACAAAAATAATTTTCTATATAATTATATTAAATCCACCTATTTATATTTTAAATTTTATTTTTGATATTGGATTACACATTTTTATTAATTAATTACTTAACCAAATAAATAACTGAGTTAATCATATTTTTTATATAGTTAATTACAACATATTTTAGTAATCAATTACATTTTTTTTCAATTGATTACAAGTGATAATCAATTACTAAAATATATTATAATTAATAATATAAATAATAATAATTAATTTAGTTATATATCTAATAAGTAATTGATTATATTGTTGATAATCGATTATAAAAATAAAATTTAATATATAAATAAAAGAATTTACTGTGATTATATAAAAAAAATTATTATTTTTAATAGATAGAAAACAAATGAAAAAAAAAGTTATATATAAAAATATATAAAAAAAATAGATCAATTCATTTATTGAAAATTTATGACCTAACCTACATATGATTCAAATTAGATTAAACTGATTTATTAAATAGGTTAGGTTAATATTTTTTTTTAAAAGTCTATTTAGTTAAAAAAGTTAAATTTCAAGCAATCCAAAAAATCTTAAGCTTAACAGGTTAAACTATTTAAATAGAATAATAATAATAATAATAATAATAATAATAATAATAATAATAATAATAATAATAATAATAATAATAATAATAATAATAAATTATTTATTAATATAATATTTTGATTAATATTATATATTTATTTTATTTAAAAATTTAAATCTATCTATTTACATATAAATAAATTTAGAACTATTAATCTATTTAAAGATAGATATAAAGTTTAACTTGTTTAAAAAATTTATTATAAAATTAGACTTTAAAATAAGTTTGTGAATCAAAATTAGACTTTTATAGATCTTAAACAGTAATTTACATAAATAAATTTAGATCTTAAATTCATAAGTCCTGTATTATAAAGTTTAACTTAATTTATTTTTATTTTTATAAAAAAGTTTATTTAACATGATAAAATTTGCTCATTTTTAAAAAATAAAAAACACATAAAAATTAACATTTTAGAAGAATTAAAACTAAAAATGATTTTTTTAAGGATAACAAATATTCTTAAATTATTATTATTATTTTGATATTTGATATTTGATATTTAATTTTGTTATATAAAGGAAGTTGTCTTCTAGATGTAATGATATGGCTAGAAAACTATCATAAATTTAAAATTTTCTGCATATTATATTATGATATTAAAATCTTTTTACGTTGACATGGAATCAAGAGAGGAAATCATTTGGTTTCAGAATACGTATATTCACCCGAACACATGCATTATATATGAAAGGATTGAGTGTCTGAATACTTGACCAAGAAGCAAAACCAATCTTGAAATTAAAAAAACACAATAATTTGCATGTTTTATATATTGTCACAATGATAGTACTACATAAAGTTTAATCCAAGAATAGTTAATAGGGTAGTTGATTTGGGGCGGGTGCTTGATCATGAACATTGAATTGTTTGCTCAGTGCTGCTGGATTGACACATGCAAATAGCGATGGATGGTGCTTTTGCTTTTTTAACTTGACTCCAAACAAGAAAGACCTTAAGGGTATTCGAACACGACTTGAGGAGTGTTTCATTTGAGCATTACTATTGTTATTATTGCTATTAGTCCCAATGGTTTCATCTAGCTCATCTAGTGTCTTCTCAACATCATCTTTCATTCCCTTCACAAGGCTAAGACCTGCTTGTAATTCACTTGCAACCTTGCTGTTCTCTTGTTTCATGTTGAGAATCTCACCTAGAAACTTTGCAGCTTGGTACTTGCTAATTAGCTCTTCCTTGTCAGCACCAGATTCTACATTCCCTACTGATCTTGCAATCTCTTCTTGGATGTTGCACAATGATGAATACCTTCCTTGAAGTTCATCCTGCAGCACTGCATTGTGTTCAAGCCACAGTGCCAATTCAGTTCTTATTTCTCTCAGGTGTTTGAATATTGGCCTTAGCTGAGATTGTATAGGCGCTTGTCTAGAATTTGAATGCCCTTCAGACTTTTTGCGCTGATCCCTTATTTGTCTTAGTTCTGCTTTTAAGTCCTGAATTGAATTTTGGAACTTTTGGATCTGATGAACTGAGGTGCTGAACCTCAACCAGAACTCTAGGTTCTCCTCTAACAAGGCATCAATGTCTGAGCGGAATTTCCTTTCCAATTTTGAAAGACTCTGGTTCTTATCTTGACTTCCCAGGAGCTTCTCTAAGGTCATTTTCACTGATGATAAGGAACCACTTTCTATACTTTCAGTTTCAGTTTGTTGTTCTCCAAAAGGGGTGCTGGATGATGTGGCTTCTAAATTCAAAGATGAAATTTCTGAGTCCTCCACGTTTGCTTCTTGGCCTGCTTTTCGGAGAAGTGCTTCATGAGGTGTGTATTTGTATTCTGTGGTAATGGTGTAGGGACTTTCATCAGGATTTGCATCTGAAGAGTTCAGCTTCTGATGTAAAAACTGTATCTCTTTATCCTTTGTGCCAAGAGCATTCTTCAGTTCCCTTAGCTGCAGGGGAAAATTTACATTAGTAGAAGTGGAGGCTATGGTCCCCACTATATAATGTTGAGCATAAAATCTAAGGAGAAATTGTTGTATTAGTTATTCAATAATATTATAAAATGTTTTGTTTTTGTTTTATAAGTAATTATCTCTTTCAAAAATAAATGCAGCTTTGCTTTCTTACTTCAAAATATTTATGCAAGTAGATCTTTGTTCCATACTTCAAATTTTGTGCATCATACTTCCAATAGTAATAATAAAATCATTACAAGATATTCTACTTTTGTTTTGAAATTTCATCTTGTTTTCCTATGTACAGATATCAAAATAAGTCATCATATATAATCAATATGCCAATTTCTAAATCTATGTCAAATTGATTAAAATTATTATACAATTAAGTAATAAGTAAATATTATAGAATGACCATTGCTTACCTGAAATGTCAACTCAAAAATGCTGTCCCTATTTTTCTTTTCCACATCATTGAGCTTCACTCTGACATCCTTGTAGTTCCTCAAAACTGATGTGTACTCCTCCAACAGAATCTTTTCTCTGTCATCTAATCCACTGATAAACATTTGCCTCCAATTAGGTTGATCTTCCTCATCATTGTCCAAATACTGCGATTCACTGTCAAGATTGCTCACTGAGTCAGACAAATCATCCTTGTCCTGCTGAGTAGTCTGCTTTTGAATCCTCTCATTCATGAAAGTAACATCCCTCAAATTGGACTTGTTATTATCATCAACATTTGCACCATCATTTTCCTTTATTGTCTTAATATCCTTCATGACTTCAGAGTTATTATCAACAGACAATTTGTAACTATGTTCTGGAGACTTTTTCCCTTTCTTGCTCTTGTAAAGTACCAAGTCCTCATCCTCCACATCTGGCTTCATGTTATTCAATTTTCCAGAAAGGTGCTCAAGGTTACAGCTAGCTTCAGTAAAGTGAGTTTGAAGGCTATTGTCTTGAGTTTTGACACTTTTGTTGAGCATTTTAACTCTCAGAATCTCTTCCTCCAATTCTTTTAGCTTATTGTTAGTAACTTCTGAACCTTCTATGAGCATTTCCTTGTCCTCTTCCAACTTCTTCATATTTGCTTGAAGTTCATCTGTTTCAGATTTTAGCCTCTTTACCAAACCGGTCTGTGAGGAAACTGCTGTTTCCAAGGTAACAACCTTATTCACAAGCTCATCAATGCACTCAGCCATTTCAGTCACAGTGAGGGAGTTACCTGAAGCTTCCTCCAACTTCTGTTTAATTTTCTCTCTCAATAGCCCCACATCATGCTCCTCTTTCTCCAAGCAAGCCATCTCTTCATCAATACATTTTTGTTTAGACATGTCCCCATCATCTTGGTCTTGTTCACTCATATATTTAGAGATGAATTGATCTCTAAGGGTTTCAAACATCTCATGGGCTTTCTTAACCTTTTCATATTCCACTTTAGCTTCTTGAGATGATTGTGCTTGTATCCATTGCAACTTAGTCAGGGTCTCTTGGCATGATTTTAGTGCTGTGGCTGCCATCAAAGCTCTAGCATCATTATCTTCTATCATTGTGCCAACGCCAAACTCATCTTGCAAGCTGCACACTCTTTTTTGCATTGCTGTGATCTGGTCTTCAATTTCCCAGTACTTTTCATAGGCACGCTCATACAAACTCCTAACAAACTCTTTCTCAGTTTGTAGTGCCAAAATATCTTTTTGAAGCTTGTCAATTTCTGACACTGCTTCAGCCTTTGATAGGCCCGAACTTGGAGTTATTGGAACATATTTTGCTGAGCTAGAAGTCCTCTTAAGTGTACCCTTTCTAGAGATTAACATGGATGGGTTTCTAAACTCCTTCTTTGGATTCTTGGGAACTTTAGGAATGGGTGGTTTGTTTTGTGCTTGATTGTTGGGGTCCGGAGATGATGGATCAGTAGTTCCTGGGTTACTTTCTTCTTCATCATCTTCATCAATTTGACATGGAACTTGGTCTGGGAAGACACTAGCAATAGTGCGGTTGGCACTTTGGAGTTCCTTTGACAAATGATCATATCTCTCTGCTAAGGCTCTATATGCTCTAAAGGATTCTTCAACAAAAGTTACCAGTTCTGGCCTCTTCTTGTAGTACATTTCTGCCCTCTTAGCAAATGAGTCCCCCTCATCACGTAGGACTTGAAGGGTCTCAGCCACCTTCTCCTCCATATCTGTTATTTTTTGTTTTCTTTGTTATTGATTGTGAATTTTGATAAAGAAAGTTAAAAGTATAATTATGCAGATGAGAACTTCAGCTTTTACAAACATATGGGGAGGGCTTATGCACCGATGAATCTGATAGAACTCCAATTGGGTATTATGATATTATGTATATAGAATTAATGTCACTAATGGATATATGATTTTCTGGTCAAGGTGAGACTTTCCTATCGTTTTGCTTTACTTCTCTCATTTTAGTCCCTCACATTTTTTCAAAACTTTTCATTGGTTCCTCACTTAACAAAATGTTCATTTTAATCTCTTTCGGTGCAAAATGATAATGGAAAATAAAGTAACAAAAAGTAAAATGAATAACATTTTACAAAATCAAGAAGTAACGGAGAATTTTAAAATTTTGGGAACTGACTTATTTATGTAATCTCAAGACCTAATTTAAGGATTTACTCCTCTAAAATTATGAATTAATTATACACTATCTTGTAATGTATTTAAGACCAATCAGAAAATGGTGAATAAATGAGAGAATGCAACTACAATATATTGAAAGAAATGCATCATTTTTATGCATGTAGATTGCCTGTGATCTTGGAAGTTGAAACGAACCAACAAATCCTCACAATTTCCAAATAGTTTGTTTGTGAAATCAAAAGAAAATGAAAATGTTGGCCATTCTAAAATCGCCTGAAAATTGATACCTCATAAATCTTATGTTGATGAACCTAATGGTCATCAAAATATACGTTTTATGGAACTAGTGGTATTGGAAAACATCTAGATTGATAATTGAAGAACATGTATCAACGCATATACTAACAAATTTACCTTGGATGCTTTGATCCAGCCATTTTGACTGCTTTGTTCTTATGTGGCTTGCCCACCACCATGAATATGCATTGCTTGCTGCCCTTTGTAACATTTTTATTTATTTTGTCTTATGTAGCAATCATACACTGATACACATTAAGCCCATTGAGGCAAAACCTTGATCATGATTACTGAAACCATCAATGTGACATTAACAAATAATGGCCAACACAATTTTTTTCTGATCAGAGAAAAGCTTTGATTTTCATCATCATGGTGATTAATGAAATTATGATGAAAAGAAAAAATGTGTTGGCGAAATTGTCCTCTCATGGGGAACACATTAAGAGGAGGATACTTCGCCACATGCATACGTGTAAGGTGTTGGATCCTTTGAAGAGCTCAAAAGTTGGAGGGCTTATTTAGATAAATTTTCTCACTTGGTTGGTTTAGCAAGATTGGGCCCTGTTGGATACCTAAGAAAAGGAATTTAACAAACTTTACAGGTACTTGTTACCATAGGAAAAGTATGGAGAATTTAAAACTTTTAAGTTAGTTTTTGTAACAAGATCATAAGCATGAACAAATTAGTTCTAACATTCTAACCAAAAATGGGAAAAATAATTCGATTAACCACTTTCCTTTTGAGAAATAAAATATTCATGAATAAAAAGTGTTTAAAGTTAACATGTCTACATGATATTTTGGTATCTTTGCTTGTAAACAACTCCTATATATTATTTGTTAGTACAAAATCTTACACCAGGAAACTTCTCTAAATTCTAGTCAATTTGACTTTGATACGTGACATTTTAGATTGGATAATTTTTTTAAAATTGAATTTTTTTCAACTTTTAAAACATCTATTAATTAATATTAATTACTTTTAAATCTTCATGTGATTATTACTATGTATGTTAATTGCTTACTTATTTATTCAATGCTGAATTATTGGCAAAATAATTATCTTAATTAATTAATTCAAACTATTGCCAAAATTAGATTAATAATGGTTATTAAGAATTTGAGCTTAATCATTTTTATAGATTATAATTAGGGATAATTGAGGTTCGATTTGAATCAATTTGAGACAGAAAAAAATTCATCCAATTCGATCGTAGAAAAAATTTATGATTCAGTTTGGATTGATTTGAAAATAATATAAAAACAGAAGCAATCAAATCAGTTCTTTTACGATTATTTTTGGATTGAATCAATTATTTTAATTTTTTTTCTTACGTGTATTTTTTTAAGGAAAAATGCATTATTTTTTGGTTAATAAATAAATAAATTTTCATTGATTAATATATGAATAGAATTTCAAATCAATATATAAATGATCAAATATATAATAAATAATAAAAAATAAAAAATTATTTCAAATATTAAATTTCATCATAAATCACAGAACAGTATCTTAATTATAAATTAAAGATAAAAATAAAATCTATATTTTAAAAAATATAAATATATTTAATAAAATATATTTTATGTTAGTGTTTATCCAAGCATAGAATAGTAAAAAGTAATATAATTCAATATGCTTGCAGTTTGGTTTAATTTGATTTAATTTTGGAAAAAAGTTAGTTAAAAATTGATTAAAAAATAAATAAAAATTAAAAATTAATAGTTAAACTAATTGAAATATATAAAATGATAAATAAAGATATAGTTAAATAGTAGATTAAAATATAATATATTTTTTAAAAAAAATTAAAATTTAATTAAATAAAATCATATTTTATTAAAATAAAAATTTTATTTTTAATTTTTACATAAATAAATTTCAAATATTTATTTTAAAATTAAATATTTTATAATTTTAACTTTTATCAAATGATTTAATATTTTTTAATAAAATAAATAGTATATTAAAATAATAATTTAAAATAAAATATTTGTGATAATGTAAAAATAAATCAAACAAAATTAATAATATTATTATAAAAAAATTAAATAATTTTACTTATAAAAATAAACAAATAAAATATCATATTATAAAAATATATTAAAAATAGAAAAATTATAATTAAAAATTAAAAAACATAAAACCTATTTATAAATTTTTTTCAAAAATATTAAAATTTTTTTAAAAATTGCTAGTAACTACTTTAACAAGGAGAGCTATGATATTATAACAAATTTTTTAATCATAATTCTAGATTTTAGCTAATTGAAATGTTATATATTTTAATAGTCTGTTCAGTTTTCGATTTCTTAAATCAGTTTAGTGGTTTCGGCGGATTCTTAAAAATATTTAATTATAATATAAAAAATATACTAATGCAATAATTTCGAAATTTGAATAATTCAATTTTAAAACTTTAAATTAATAAGTGATTAAATCTAATAGGATTAGAGTATCAATAGTATTCGAATAGTTTTTATAAAATTTTAAATCTAAACTTTATTTCCTTTTTCGTTGTAAAAAATATAGATGATTATAATGGGTATTTTTTTAAAAATAATTGGGTATAAACTTTTTACATGATTTAATATTTTTAATAATTTATTATTATTTTATATGATTTATTATTTGTATTAATTTATTACTATATCTAATGCATAAGAATATATTTATTGGAAATGTTAATTTTATATAAAAATCAGAATAATAAATTTGGATCTATAACAATATATAGATGATAAGATTAAAAAATTTTAAATTGTTAATAACTTAAAAAGTCATATGACTTTTAAATAAACTCATAACTTTTTATGTTTTAAAAAATATCAATTATAATAAAATTTAAGACCTATTTTTTGATATTTATTGAAAAAAAAATTGATAATTTTTTATTTTTATATTATTTTAATTTTTTATTAATAAAATATTTAAAAAATTATTAAAAATTTGTGTAAAGTTATATAATGAATAAAGATACGTGACATTATATTTTTATATAAGTTAAGAAAGATTTATATATGATAAAAATAAGAATAATATAGATATTTCTTCTATAAATTTCAGTTTATATCAATATAATTTTTTCAAAGTTTAATAGTTGAAATTTGTTATCTTATTTTTATATAATTATTTATTTATTTATTATGATCCATTTAATGGATATTCTTTTTTTTTTCAAAGAACATAAATTAATTAGTATTAAAATAAAAGTCTTTTTAAACCTAAATAAAAATGAGAACATTTTGTATTTACGAGATTCTTCATCTTTTTAAGAATGTAAATATTTTATGAATTGTAGTTAGTAGATTTTCCCATGTTAAGTTTGGATTTGATATTTTAGCTTAAATGGATATAGAATAATTTAAACAGGTCACTTAATAAGTTCTTAAGAGTTAAGATTGATCAAACAATAAAAAGTTAAAAATTAATTAAAAATTGGAATAGTTTATATAAATTGCCCGATTCCAATTTTGTCACTTTCGTTGTTAGGCTTAAAATAATAACTCACTCAATAAAAAGATAATTTATAAAACCCTAATGTTAGGTAATTCAAAATTGCTATATTTGACAAAAACACTAAATTAAGACTAATAGAAAAGAGATAGAAGATTAACATTATTTAATTCTTTTTTTTTTTAATTTTTGTAATGTTTGATTCAAGAAGAAATTTTTTTTTATTTGATTAAGAATGAAGAGAAGGATTTTAAAATAATTTTTTTATGATTTTTAATCTTAAAACATTGTCTTCAACTTTAACAAATACTTTAATTAAAAAATATTTTTTCTCTGAATCCCTTACTTTGGAAGGAAAATAAAATCAAGTTAAAAAAATTAACTTCATGTATATCGCTTTTCTTTCCTCCAAAAATATAAACTAAACAAGATAATTTTTAAAAAATCTCTACCATCTTCAATTTCCTCCAACAAACAATATATATAATGAAATAAAATATCAAGAAACTAAAATTAAATTAAATTAAATGACTAAAATACTTATTTTATCAAAAATTAATACCTACAAGTATTCCAAATAAAAGCTATTATCTTTTAGAAAAATACAGAGAGGAGCCCCGTAGACTGTAGAGCCTAGAGACTCTTGATTACTTAAGGATCTATACAAAACGGTTAATTTAACCATACATCCATGGGAACCCCAAAAGAACAAATTCATACCTATATTCACATAATACACCACCCATGTTATACAAAATTTATATACAATTATGTACAAATTTGAGTACATGATCGATCATTCAACTAATTCCCATATCTACATAAATATTTACATCAACGAATTGGAAGTACCAAACTCACAGTTTTAACATGCATTCATCCCCTTCTTTATCCTGCTCTCAATTCTGCCACAATGTTTATGATTCTCTGAGGTTGAGAGCACAATAGCAGTTGTATATCCTTCTTATACAGTGCCAACGCATCATAACTGCTTTATTCTTCATCATATCTGCTCCTCATACACTTGAATTAACCAAGACAAAATGTTAACTAATCATAGTTAAGTAAACCATCACGTCACTCCTCAATATTGTATGTGACACATTTTAGTTCCTAAGATTTTAAAAAAATTTATTAGCCCTGACTTTACAGAGTAACATTCATTTTAATCCTTTTTATTATAAAAGAACAGTGAAAAATAAAATGAAAAAGGATTAAAATAAATAACTTTCACAAAGTCAGGAACTAATAAATTTTTTTAAAAAAATTTTAGGGAATAAAATATCCAACCCATTCAATCTTGAGAATTGAATTGAAGGTTTACTTAATCATATTCTGACATCACATCACAGTGCTTTCTTTTTTTTACAATATTTACATTGTACAAATGGTTAAAGACCACAAGAGAGGATTTTTCCTCAGGAAGATGCAGGATCATAATGAAGAATGTTGGTGCACCAGGTATTTCGAATAGAAGAGAGCCAGTTTTCCACATACTTTTTGCTCTCTGCGGACAAAAAGGGTATAAATGTTACACTTCTAGCTACCAGAAGAAAAAGAAAATTTTGAATCTCATATAACCACAAATATATGCACAAAGTCCAAATGAACATTAACCACACATATCAATCTTACAACACATAAGTTCAGTCCAAGTGCACTCTGAACTGGATTTAGAACCAGTTCATTATTGTTAAAATCCTACCACACTCAATTCAGATTTGACTCTTGTGGACCTAAACTATAAATACAGCAAGATTGTTGAACTTTCTGCTTATCTTCATTTATAACAAAATGAAGAAAACTCCTCTAGGAGAGAAAAATTAAATGATATAACAATAAATACAACATGATATGCTTCAGAAATTATCTGGTTAAGTCTAACACATTTGTTTTGGACTTCAGCAGCTGATGAAAGGTCACTTATCTTTCAAGAATAAAAAGAGCAAACTTTCAAGATATTATAGAAAGTAAAGAACCAATGCTCTGACTGAAATCAGTATCACATGCACAAACCCAACAATAAATGCAACCAACATTTTGCATAGCCTTTACATTTTCAAGTACTATTCATTGTTCAATCCAAATCCATGCATTAAAATACTAATGATCCATTAAGCAGAAAATAAATAGAAAAACCAAGTTAACAACAGCACAAATGTAACTCTGATAGATATTAATAAAAAGGCTCTTACCATCTGAATAACTATCTGGAAAGTTCCCAACACCATTGAGTAAGTTGTTTTTCGGATCCTCCACTACTCTACCATAATCTCGTCCATAACAGGGAACCAGCACAGCAAAACTGTTATCTGTTTCGTCATCACTCAGGAAACCAGGTCCATGAGGTTCCAACCAGCCAATTGACCAGTCAGAATCATCAGATTCAGAACCAGAAACACATCCACCATCGGATGGAACCAAAACAACATCATATTCCCTATCTATCTTCCTCTCTTCCCTACTATGCCATTTGCGCTTCACCCTTCTCGATGATGACCCTACATTTGCCTGAACCAAAGGGAACCTCAAAACATCTGATTCCCACAAGTTTGAATCAGCTGAAGAATTTATAGAAGATCCGTTTGGAAGTCTTGGCTCTTGATGTTTTCCACTCCATAACCTCCATGACAGATTGGTAAAAGCCACAGACATTTACACAATTGTGTCAAGTTCTTGCAGCAAAACCCTTTGTAAGCAAAAGAACACAGCCTCTTATCAAACAGGTAGCTGCCTTGAGTTAGGGAAGCCTAATAAGAAGAACTCAATTAGCACACCATCTAAATTGAAGTGAAAACAATGTTGCTGACAGAATATTAGGAAATCCAATGTCAAAAAGAAGCACCTCAGAAAAAACAAAAGTTGGGAACAGCAAAAAGAAAACAGCACTTTTTTCCTCTTTAATAATTGCTCTGCAACCTTTGGCAGAAAAGAACACACACACACACACGCAAAAAAAAAATTAAAGTTCCTGTAGCAATCAAAATCAAAAAATGTTTGGTGCTACTTGAATTTCAACCACTATATGCTAGAATTGCTGAATTTTATAGCTTGGTTGTTCATGTGTTTTCTGCATCCAAAACAGCAATTTCCAAATCATAACACAAGCAATACAAATTCTCAACAAACATGTGTTCTAAAACTTGTGTATATATACATTGAATGTGTATATACACCAAAAACTAAAACCAAAAACACAAATAGTACTCCTAAGTACATTGAATAAAGACACCCATTTTCTCAACAACCAGAATCAAGAGGAATAAAAACCCACCTGGACACATATTCCAAACAAGGACAGATTCAAAGCAGAAAACTGATAAAAACAAAAACAAAAATAGCAAACCTTAAAATAGCCAGCACAAACAAATTCCCAACGTGGAAACCATCAAGGTAACCGAATCACCTTCTACGTTAACAGCTAGACTCAGTTTCTCAGTAATAGCTTCAATTATTTACCCCAATAATAATAATAATAATAACATATTTAAATATTTATTTATACAAACAAAAAAACATGTTTTTAATTCGAAATCAGATAAAACAAGACGAAATAAAAGAACCCAGAAGCTGAAACGACAAAGCTTGTGTAAAAAGTACAAATTTTTAACAAAGATTCAATCGCGAAGAGTATACGACCTCTATTTAAGGAAAAAAGCAAAAGAACGAATAGAGAAGCGCCATTAATCAACCAGTATATACCTTGAAAAAGTTAAAAACTCAGAAAGTCTCTATTTTTTCAAAATTTATTAATCGGAACTCAAGTTTTCTTTCATGAACAATTTTTGGGATTTCAAGGGAAAAAGGGGAAGATGAAAGAAGAGAAAAGAGAGTCACAATTTCTATACGGTTTCCAGATACCGTTGGATGATTCAGAATCAAACATGGCGGGTTGATAACCGTTGGATCTATCCAAGCTGTTCCAATAATAATGTCACTTGGCATAAACAATAGTTGCCAGTAAGAAATCACCACGTAGAAGATTGAAGAGAACAGCATAGCAACGGAAGGGTTATTATTAAATGCAGCAGGTTCCACGATAAGAAACAACGGCTGAAGTACACATGGCAAGTGATGGTGATTCTATCAAATATCCACATATATGATAATACTTTTATAATTATATATAATTTTAAAAAATTTATACTTAATTATTATAATTTATCTATATTTCAATAATATTATATATAATTTATTAATTTAATCATTAATTTATATAATAAATTTTTTATAATCATATATATATATATTAAATAATTTATATATTTATAAATATGTTATTTAATTATTGATATTTATTTATATATAAATAATATATTATATTTTTTTTTATCAATTTAACTATTAAATTATGTGATAATATTTTTATAATTATATATATAATTTTAAATAATTTAAATAGTTATAAAAATTTTATTTACTATTGATATTTACTTATGTTTAATAATATATTATATTTTAAAATAAAATTATATGATAAAATATTTATTAATTTTTAATTTATATAAAATTTTATAAATATAATTTATTTAATAAAAAATTTTATATTAATAATTGAATTAATAAATTTTATATTTTATAAAAAATATTAAATTATTATAAATATTAAAATTTATCACATTGTAAATAGATTATATATATATATATATATATCAGCCTATCCGGTTAAATAAATAATAAAAATTATATTTTATTTTTATTAATTTATATTTATACATATATATATATATATCTTAAATTTAATTATTTAATTATTTATTTTTAAAAAAATAAATATATAAATCATACATCCTTTTAAAAAGTTCACTCAAATATAAATGAAAGTTAAAATGGATGAAATTTTACGAATTTTAATTTCATTTCAATTTAAAATTTAAAATTTAAATTTTATATTTCAACTGTATAAATTATTATTTTTATTTTAAATAAATTAATTTTCAAAATTAAAAACGCATTATTTATATAAATTAAAATAAACAATTAAAAAATAGGAATATTCACAGGATGAATTTATTTTTATCTTTATTTAACTTAAAATTTTGATAAAATCAATTAGCTTGAATTCAATTCCATCAAAACTCAATAATATACTAAATAAGATTAAATTAACTTAAATTATTAATATAATATATCAATTTAATAATATAATTAATTTATAATATTTAAATTAAATTTATTTATAATATATTTCATAATAAATATTAATAAAATATAATATCATATTTATTAAATAAAAAAGTCATCATTGAATTAAAAAATCTTATTATTGATGCATAATTTTTAAATAAAATATAAATTTTAAAAATTTTAAATTTAAAAGGATTTAAATTAAAATTAAAACCTATCTTTAAAATACATTGAATCGATTTTTAAAAATTAAAATCTATTAAAATTAAATAAAATTATGTTGATTTAATAGATTTTGTGATGAGAAATTAAAATATATAGATTTAAATCTTAGTTTTATATTTTTATATTATAAAAAAATTAATAAATTAGATTAAATAATAAATATCAATAATTGAAAAGTTTAAAATAAATAATTTTTTATTTTAAAATAAAAATAAAATTTTATTTTTAAAAAAGTAACATAACGAATTTTAATTTTTTTTTAACGAGAAAAATAATGGTTTGATCATATTTCATTTGCCCGATCCATTTTACTGGTCTTTATTCTATCATGTTAAATGAAATTTGAGAATGATGGAGCATGTGGGATGGAGGCGCAGGAGATCAAAACCCGAAGGCTAGGAAATGGGGAAGAAGGGAAGGTGCGGTCCAAAGTCATAGATGTGGTGCTGGTTGGCGGATGAGGAGTAAATTTGGTGGCTCCATTAGAAATTGGTTTTGCATTTACGTGGATGTGTGGTTCAAGGAACATCACTTAAAAATTAAATAAATTACCAACTTGATTAGAGTTTGAACCTTATGGTTTAACATATCTATTATTTTATGATAAAAATTAATGTAAACATTTGTTAACATAAATGTTAATTAGTATCTTATAGATATTGATTAAAAATAAAAAATAAAATAATTTTATAGTTTTACATACATGCTTACCCTCATTTTTAATAAAAAATTATTAATAAAACTTTTTTAAAATTAATATATTTATATTTAATTTAACTATTTTATAAAAATATTTTATTAAAATTAATAGAAAATAGTTAAAATAATTAGTATGTTATAAATTTAAATTTTATTCTTAAAATGTTCATAATATTAAATATTTAAATTGATTACATGAAAAAAAAAGTGAATGTCTCATTACCATAAATATTATAGTAAAATAATAGCATAAAAAATTTAATAATTAATAGATGTAAAAATGAGTTTATATAAGGTATAATTAAGACAAAAGAAATTTTCAATTATTTTTTATAAAAGAAACAGGAAAGTAATAAATCAAAATTTTAAATATGATTCATGCTTGGTTCTATTTTTACTTTTTCTTGTATAATAAAATTTAAACTTAAAATTTTATATCAATTATTTCAACATTTTATTGTTAGATTGATTTTAATAACTTGGTCTATTTTTATATTTTATTATTAATTGAAATAGTTTAACAAGAAATAAGTGATAATATTAATGATTATTATATTTTATAACAATGATAGCTTAAAATTAAACTCTTGAAAAAAATTTCTTTAAATAAAATATGGGTGTGTCATACCGTTCTAATCGCATTTATCCATGAAGTTATTTAAGTGAATTATAGCAACATTAGAATATCTAATGATAAATGAAGTGATATAGAATAGTGTAATTTTTTATTTTATTATTTAGAAAGTAGACAAAATTGGAATAAAATTAGCCAGTTATAAATTAGTTCTATTCTATGATATTTCATATCTTCAAATTAGGAAAAATATAAATAAAGATACTAAATATAATAGAAGGGAAAAAAATTCGTCCTACTATTTTATATCATTTAAATAATGAAATTAATAATTTTTATTTTATTCTATTTTGATCTCTTTATATCAAGTTGTGTAAAGAAAATTCAATTTTGCTTACATTATTTACTATTTGTTTTGTTGCAAGGTGTAGACGGAGAAAAAAAAAAATGAAAGCAAGAGAATGAAAAGTGGGATTTGGTCACAACGTAGGAGCAATGGTCCTCATGGGTCAAAAATCTTTGTTTGTCTTGCTGTGTTATTGGAGCCAATCAAGTGGTTACCTAGAAGCCAAGTCCACATGTGGCCAAATCAAAACTCCAAAGACAAACCCATCCAAAAAAAATACTTGAGGTTGATTATTCCTCAATCCTTACCCTCATCCATCTGGCAAAAAGCTTTTCAGTATTGGTACATATCATATCTCTGTCTCAACCTAAAAACAAAAGGTCCACATATTTGTATATTAGATTAGACACAATTATTATAATTATTGTTTTTGCCTCAAAGTATATCAATTCCTACCTCAACCATTCATTATGAAGATGCATACACAATTTCCTTTTCTTCCTAGGCCAACCAATTCACATGTGCCATGTGGTATGTGCAACTTGCTTGCAGATTAGAAATTGGGATATCACCATCCAACTTTTATATAGTAATAATTTTCATACACTTATTTTTTATGCATTTTTATTATTTATTATTTTAAAAAAATATATCCATATTATTTAGGTGGACAACTACGTGTTTCCTGACTTTTTATTCTTTGGGTCCACAACCAAACATAATCAGCGCTACTTAATTATTAGATGCTTTATTCATTTCAGGGAAGCAATTGTGGAACAACACCACTCATGTGATGTTTACTTCCTTACACAATCCAACAATAATATAATGTAGTATTACATCAGAAAAGTGGCAGAGTGTGCAAATGATAGAGTACATAAATGTTCTAGTGTTCTCCAATCAAAATAGTAGTTATATTTTCTTTATTATATTTGACTAACAAATGCTAGTACCATACTTTATTATATTTGAATTTAATTTTATAATAAAAAAATATGTTTTGATTCAAATGAAAAGATTTCAATCCTTTGGATTTAAATTCAAGTTAGGATATAAATTTATGAAAGAAAATGAAAAACGACATTTGCTTTCAACGCCTAGTTGTGGTCTGAGAGATTAATCTCTTATTTACTTGATTGAAAATGAGAACCCTAAAAAAAATCTTAATTATTTCAGGGGATGTTTTATGTGCTTAAAATAAAAGTAGAAATAAATAATCCTAACTACATAACTATTATATAGAACGAGACAGAAATTGGATTAGCTCATATTGTGTTTAAAATTGATAATTAAAATCTTACTGATTTTTTTAAAATGACTAGTCCATAAAATTTAAGCAAATAAAAACATATTGTTTGCAATCCAAGAATAAAGATAACAGTTAGGAGACATTTTTATTTTAAAAATAAATTTGCAAAGAATTAGTTGAGAATTGAAATGGTAAGCGACATTAATTTATCGGATGAGAACACCTCTTGAAATATGAAAAAATATGTCATAAGAAAAAGAAGTTGAATTTTGACTCTTAGAAAATTGGCAATCTTAAAAATCTCAATCTTTCTTAATTGATATTAAGAGATTAGAAAAGAAAAAAATCCAGAATAACAAATAGGATTTTAGAAAATTATCCATTCTGAACTGTACAAAAGTAAGAGTTTAATAATTTACAAAATATTTTTTTGTTTAGATTAAAATATAAAATTTTTGTATTTCTTTTTTTAAATCATTTTAACAATGTATTCTAGTTCAAAAGAAAGCTTCTTTAAAAAACACAAAGTTAACATAAATGATTAGACGATCCTCTATAACGAAGAGAAGTTAATATTTGATTTTTAGAATAAGGTTAATTAAAAAAATTAAAGAATAGATATATAAACCACTAAGTAGATGAGAAAGATATTAAAATGTTCAGAATAAAATGAAAAAAAAAATCAAAACAAATTCAAATTATAGTTAAAAAAGGTTTGCTTGGAACTTTTCTCAATTTAGTCGAATATGTCTATTTCATTAAATACGTTTAGAGCTTTCAACAGATGCTATTTCAAAACAGATCCAGGTATTTATAAACATAAATTATGCATACATGTTGGGTTACACTAATTGAGAGGGGAATCCGAAAGCAATGGTGTCATGGTTACAAAATAGTTTAATAAAAAGGATTGTTGACAAGAATGTTCAACAACACTTAAAAGGAACAAATGCTAAACCACAAGACCATTACAATAATGCATAATAGATAAACGGACAAAATTCAATCACATCTGCTAAAATTTAAAGAAATTTAACAATCCTTAAAATAAAAACATAATAAAATTTAAAGAAATTTAACAATCCTTAAAATAAAAACATAATAAAAATATATATAATCATAATTTCTATAATAGAATCTTGAATTTCATAAATTAAAAGTAATTTTTTTTTCGAATTAGTATAATCTTAATATTAAGATAGATTGATACAATTAAATTAAATTAAGATAAATTTTGAATAACTATCATCTTAATACGAAGATAGATTGATATGAATTAAATTAAGATGAATTTTGAATAATTAAGTTGTTTTATTTTTTAATTAAAAAATTTTTGATTACTAAAATTTTAATGATAAAAATATGAAAAAATTTAATTAAAAAAACATATAAAAAAACGAAGAATGGTTATGGAAGAAAAAAAAAATCAAGTAAAGGATATTAAAGAGAGGAGGAATAGTTGGAGAAGAAAAAAAAAATCTTATATAAGAGGATGAAAGATTCACATGATATGGGAAACCACAAAAAGAAAAAGAAAAATCCACGATCAAAGGAAGGGAATCCAAAAAAGAAAAGAAAAGAAAAGATGATACAAGATATGAAAACATATATAGTTCTTAACTTGTACAAATTAACAATCAAGAAATAGAAAACTTGTTAATTAGGTAAATAATGTAAAAAATTCAACAAATTTGACAGGATCTATATGCTAGAATTTAAAACATCCAATATAATAGGAATTAATTTAGGTTCCCTATCTTTTAAAGATATTATTAAAAATGTTGTCTTGCTTCGTATTCAATTGTACACATCAGGAACAAAGTCTTCCACCTGTGCTCTTCTTCTATTACAACTTTCATTTTGATGAAATTGTGAGTAGTCAGAGTGTGTAAAGACGAATAAGGATCCTACCCTCCTATAAAAACATATAAAAATACATATAACCTATTTTTTCTCTATCATGAGTATTATATCCATTAGGCCGCACATGAAGATTCTTAGCACACTTGCCAATTAAGTTTCAAGTCCAATAAACATATACATTGTATTTTCCAAAACTCAAAACAGGTCACATATAAAATTATATGGGCTTATAGGAAAAATTTCAGGTTACCCGTTCAATCTATTTTCATAAAATTAAAATCTCAAATCAATAGAAATCCAAATTATGATAGAATTTCCAACATTCTCTTACTTAGACAATATTGATTGGACTTTATCTTATTTTGAAATTCATTTTTTGAAAACGAATCTCGAATCGAATAATTGTGGTCACAAAAATAACCAGATAGTCACCATTAAAACCATGATCCTCTCAATAAACAAAACCATTAATAAGAGTCACAAGTAAAGTTGAATTATTATGAGTTTAGTTCATGAATGACCACAAAACCAACAAACTCATTATCATGATCATATCTTAAAGTGGGCAAGTGTAGGTACACACCATAGCAATTGTGATCTTGCTATTGTGTATGAATCTTATATTGTGTCTTTTCAAGAAAATACACCCAATTTCTCAAGAGATTATAAACCATGTTTCATTTGAAACATCATTCCTATAAGGAACCAAAATGTTTCGAAACAATCACAGTATAAAAAACTTCTCAACAATAGTTATATTGATAATAATATTAAACATCAACATATGCATAAATTTATTAAGATAAGTTCATAGGTCAAATACAATAAAATTAAATATGCAACAACAATAATAATAACAACAACTCCCACTAACTAAACACATCAAAAGACCTTACAATATCTATATTCTTAACATGTTTCATAAACACTATGCATTTAAGTCCCTTGGTTAGGGGATTAGCAAACATCTCCTCGATAGAAATATACTCAACAAGAATCTCTCCATTTTCAACCATCTCTCTAACAACCAAGAACTTAGTTCTATTATTCTTGGTTAAGAAGATCGCAGGGATAATAAATGGTTAGTTGTTTGAAAATGGAATACATAATTTCTAAAGTGAAGATAAAGTTTCTTAATCACAAAGCATGTGATGCAACCCCATAACAAACAATGAACTCAACATACATGGTGGAAGAGGCTATGAGAGTTTTCTTAACACTCTTCCCGGATATAGAACCTTCAACCATAATGAAAACATATCTAAAAATAGATTTCTCATTGTCTGGTCATCTAGCAAAGTCTGAATCAGAGTATCCAACAACCTTTAAGTGGTTAACTTTCCTATAAGCAAGCATGTATTCTTTTATTTTTTACAAATATCTCATAATCTTGTTAGTAGTAACCAATGAGCATGTCTTAGGTTTGGTAGAAATCTGCCAAGTACACTAATAGCAAAAGACAAATCAGGTCTAGTGCATACTTGAGCATACATCAAAATTCCCACTATACTTGCATAAGGTACATTCATCATAGAGTTTATTTCAAGATCATTCTTAGGACATTGATCCTTGAAAAATTTATCACCTTTGACAATAGAAGCATCATTGGATTTACAAGTTTCCATACTAAATTGCTTCAAAATCCATTTAATATAAACCTTTTGAGGTAGATCCAAAAGTTTGCAAAACCTCCATATAAAAAGAAGTTGACAACATATTTAGCACATCACAATTATTGCTAGCAAGTACGATTTATCAGATAACTCTAGTATACCATTATGATTCATAAAAAGTATTTTTTCATTCATAGTCTTTATCCATTTATCAGATAAGGCAAAAGAAACTACCTCTATATAGTTCTCTGGATTTGGTATACAACCAGTGTTGAAGTTTAACTCTCAAAGAAAAGTATAATAATCATCATGATTAACTGGCCTCCTTTCTCTTTGTGATTGCGTAAGAAGAGGAACCTTAACTTGATCTTCAAGAACTGGTGGTGACACATCTAAAATTTCTTGAAGTGGTTCCTCATGCAATATATCAACTAGGTGATATACAACTTGTCTTTGCACAACAGAGATTGGGACAATAATATTCTTTCTAGTAGAACTCCTTCCGTCATCAGTGGAGATGTTAGACTCTCCCATATCGTCTTCTCGAAATTTACCAATGATGATCTTAACTATTCTTCTTCCACAAGTAGGATAATAAACACTGTAGCCTTTGGAATTTATAAGGTAACCAACAAAATAACATTTGGTAGTTTTAGGACTTAGCTTTGATGTTGTGGGGTCATAGATTTTCACTTCAGCAAGACAACCCCGCACACGAAAATGGTTAAGACTAGGTTTCTATCCCTCAAAGAACTCAAAACATGTTTTAGGAACAAACTTATAAGATATACTATTTAGAATGTACATAGTTGTTTTAAGAGTTTCTCCCCAAAGTTATCCAGGTAACCTAAATTAACTCATCATAAACCTCACAATGTCCATTAATGTGTAGTTTCATCTCTCAGCCACCCCATTGTGCTCAAGAGTCCCTGGAACAGTAAATTGTGAACCAATTTCATGATTCTCAAGATATTTAGCAAAAGGTCATATTAATTGTCCAGTTTTACCATGTTTGCCATAAAACTCACCACCTTGGTCCAACCTTACAATATTAATACTTTTATCATATTGATTTTCTTCCTCAATTTTTAAAATTTTAAATTTTTCCAAAGATAAATATTTTTCATTTATAAGGTATACATAACCAAAATAGGAAACTTCATCAATGAATGTTATAAAATATTTTTTTTCACACAACGTTGGTTTTAAAAGGCCACAAATGTTAGTGTGAGTAATTTTCAAAAGATCTTTACTCCGTATAAAACCATTTCTCTTTATTTTAGTCATTTTACCTCTTATGTAGTCTACACTTTTTTTAGATCTTTACAATCAAGTGAAGGTAAAACTTCATCTTTTATCAATTTATCAATTCTTTCTTTTAAGATATGTCATAGGCGTCCATACCATAAAGACAAAGAATTTTCTTTTATTAAAACTCGTTTGTTTCCAATGAAATGAACATGTAAAAAGTTGATACATTAGAATCAAGATTGAGACAATGTAAATCATCAAACTTAATGACTTTACCAACAACTTAAGAATCATAGGATGAAAGATAAATTTTATTATTAAAATTGAAAACAAAACCATAATCATCAAGTTTTAACAAAGAAATCAAATTCTGTCTCATCGATGGCACATAAATAGTATCTCTTAAATACAAAACTAACTCAGACTCTAATTTTAATTCAACTAATCTTATGAATTGAACATGAACTTTATTCCCATTCCCTACAAGCAAATTGATTTCATCATCACTTGGCTTTCACTTGTTCTTGAACCCTTACAAGGAATTAACAACATGAATAGATGCTCCAAAATCAATTTAACATGAATTCAGAGGGACATCTATTAAACTAGATTCATAACAAACAATATGTAGTGACTCACCTTTATTTTTATTTTTATTTTTCAAAAAGGATTTGAAAGTTACACAATTAGATTTTTTTATGACCTACCACTTTGCAAAGCCAACATTTTAATTTTAATTTTTTTCGATATGATGCTTTAGACCAAAGGGCTTTTGAGATGGACTAGGATTAGTATTTTCCTTATACTTGTTTTCCATTTTCTTAAACAATTTGTTATGGTGAGGCTGAGAAACCAAATTCGCATTATTAGATGCCATATGATTCATCCTGCTATCTTCTTTAGCACATATAGAAATTAAGGTGTTCATATCCCATAATTGTAGTTGGGCATGATCAAAAGTTTTAAAGGTATTAAATTTATTAGGTAGGGAATCCAAGGCATGATAAATAAGGAACTTACCGACTATTTCTCACTCATGATCAGCTAGCTTATTAGTTATTGTCATAATTTTCATTAAATGTTGCCTAACACCACCAATCCCATTGTACTTCATGTTGGTATAATTTTTCATTAATTGTTTAGTCTTGACTTTTTCAAAAATTGCATACCTTTCCCTAATAGAAGAAAGAAAGGTCTTAGAATTATTAGAATGTGGAATGGATTTCATAAGTGATTCATCAATGGATTGCTTAGTAAGCATCAATGCCTTGCAATTAGCTTTTCATCCACTTCTTGTGATAAACCTTCTACTCATTAATGCTCTCATAAGTCAAAACAAGCTCATCTTTAATAATTCTTATATCAATATCTAATAGGCCAAGAGATAATTCAATTTCATCCTTCCTTCTCCTGTAATTGTTTCCATTCAAAAGTTCAACATTGTTGACAATGTTATTCATAAAAAATACAACAGGAGTTGAAAACAACAATGAATCATTAAAATATGGGTAATTTACAAAAATAATAATTTTCAAATTTTGAGATTTAACACATATAATATAAATTATTTTATGAATAGAAGTTATATTATAAAAAAAACAGTTACAAAAGTTCAATATTTGTGAGTCAAAGAACTTTACTATCAAGGTCATCCCAAAACTAACATGTCATAACAAATTAATCAATTAATTAACCTTTTGTGGGTGAGTCAAAACAAAAATTAATTTAAATGACACACCATCTTAATAATTAGCACTTAATAGGAACTCTATCAATTTAATAAATGACCTACTGTAATGGTGTATACTCACTCAATTAAAAGAGTTTCCAATAAGAAGAAATAATTTTCCAAAGATTTTTATCATTCAACTCTAATTTTTCAAACACGAGTAGGAACATAAAAAATTAATTATATATACTACCTGTGAAGAAAAAAATATTATCCTTTATACATATAAATCCTCAAAGTATATACAATGACTCTAATGAAGAAAATATCACGTATAAATCTTTTAAAATTTAATGACAAAATAAATCTCAAATATATTTTATTTAGAATAAAAAATTATTAACCTTTAATTCCTAAATCATAACCAATTTAGAAAATTTTATAAATTAAAATTATAGGGTTCCAAACCTAATAAAATCTTGCTCTAATACCACATGTAAGCAAATTCAACAAATTTGGTAGAATCTATATACTAGAATTTAGAACATCAAATATAATAGGAATTGATTTAGGTTGTGTACCTGTTGAAGGCATTCTTGAAAATGTTGTCTTGTTTTGTGTCCAATTGTACATGTTAGGAACAAAGTCTTTTACCCTTGCTCTCTGTTTATTACAACCCTTACTTTGATGGTACCGTAAATAGTTAAATTGTGTGAAGACGAATGAGGATCTCACTCTCTTATAAAAAGACAGGTAATCTAATTTTCTTCCATAATGAATATTAGACTCATTAGACCTTACATAAAGATTCTTATCACACTTGTCAATAAGGCTTCAAGTTCGATAAACACATACATGGTGTTTTTCAAAACTCATAACAGGTCACATAAAAGCTTATATAGGCTTATAGAAAAAATAGCAGGTTTCTTATTCAATCTATTTTTATAAAATCAAAATTTTAAATCAATAGAAATTCAAATTATAATAAAATTTTCAACAAATAAAAGATGTGACAAATCGTGTAAAATAAATAAGATGGAGAAAAAGTTCTTAACACATGATATTCATATTTGACTCACCTTAAAACCAAGTACGTTGTAATTAGTTTCCATATTCAAATGAGATTTTTTACTAAACCAAAGATCACCTAAAAATAACCAATCTTATCCAATCTCTCGAGATTGTATAATAACTAATTGTTACTTTTACTTAACCTCAATAAAGTTTTAAACCTAAATATTCTATTTTCACAAAACATCAAAAGATTATAACATATAAGTAGTTTGATTTAATCATTCCTAATTTTTATAAAGCTCATACGATTAGCATAATCTATTAACTCACAATTACTAAAAATTCATATTTACAATGAGTAAATGATTATTTGTAACTCTTAAAATTTCTTAAAAAAAAGGAATAAATCATTATAAATAGTAATAAAAATTATTAAAAAATAGAATTGTCAAAGTAGATTGTCTCACATCCATTCCATAAAATGTAGGATTTAAATTTTAAATTTTGAGCTAAAATTAAATTCAATTTTTTTTTATCTAATTCTATTAAATTCAATTTGAACTTTGTTCATAAAACCTAAAAAAATAAGTTTGAAAAGTTAGATTAGATTTTCAAACTCTTTTCTTTTGTTATACAAATTATTAAGTACTAATTATTATTTTGTCTTGTTATAACATATCAATAAAAATTATTCTAAAAAAATAAGGTATTTTTTATAAATAACATTACTTTTATAATTTATATTTTATTAATTGGACTAGATAAAGTAGTTAAACCAATAGCTATGTTTGTAATCTAAAATTATCTAATTCAAAAACTATAAATTCAACTAATTGCATTTCTGGTCTCATTTTTACGTTAATTACAATTCTATAAATTGCAAGCATCTTGAATTTGATTTTGTCCAACTTTGATAATTGGATAAACATTCGTATTTGATATAATTTTATAGGATCAATTATTCTTCATCTAAAATACTTTATTACTTTACAACTTAGTGCCTTGCTAATAAAATTACTCCTTCTAAAGTGTATGTTAAGTAATTGTTAAACATTTTTTTTTTAAAAAAAGATCTGTTTACTTTTTTTTTTAAATATTTTTTTTTAAAAAGGAACCGAGCATGTTAAACCAAGTTATTGGAGTTTACTTCAGAGCATATAATATATTTCTTAGTTTAAACACATGGTCAAGAAAAACAACATCATCAAAAGTATGAGATTGTTTAACATATACTTTTTCTATAAATGTATTTAAGATAGAAATGTTACATTCATTTGATAAAGCTTAATTTTATTTTGTGCATAAAATGAAAACATGATGCATATAGATTCTATTTGTAGCTACAAGTGCAAAAAGTTTGTATAAAATTTATATCTTCTTATTAATTATAACCTTGTTCTACTAATCTTGTTTTATTTCATACCACTTTACCTTTTTTATCAAACTAATTTTTAAATATTTATTTTGTTCCACTATTACCTTTTTGTTTTGGTTGAGACATAAGATTCAAAACATTATTTTTAGTAAACTAGTCTAATTATTCTTCCATGACCATGATCCCGGTTTCATCAGATAATGCTTCTGCAATTGTCTTTGATTTTGTTTCTAATACTAGAACATGATTTGAGTATTCTTGTATTTTGAATCTTATTTTTATTTCTCAAATCTTGTCTCTAATATAAACTCAAAATGATGTGATGCTTTATATTTTCAATTTATGATTTTTTGAGTTTCAAACATTTTAGGCTATTTAAGAAGCAATGGTTCTTTACTTTATATTTCATATTTGAAGAGTCTTCTAGATTTATATATACAAATTCAATATTTAGATATGATAGTTTTCTATTAAATATTATTCCATCATTAAATTTCACATGAACAAAATCTTTAACGATGTTATCCATCCTATAAGCTTTATAACTGTCTTAGTAGCTTAAAGACATTTATTCGCACATTTTGAAATATTTGGTAAGCTTAACTTCAATCCAATGCTCCTTAGGTTAACATCTTATGTGTAGTTATTAGTAATAAATGATCTCCATTTTGAATAATACTTCAAAGGTTAGAATGAGTACTCTTGATTTACAACCTCCATTCTATAATCCCGATTTGAATATTTTTTCACAGAAAGCTAAAGGTTTTGCAATTATTGCTTTATGATATAGGTTGGTTTTGTTGATTTATCATAGGTTTCTTTGATTTTCTTTCCCTTACATTGTTAACTTCTTAACCCAAAAGTTGGACTTTGATATCAATTGAAAAAAATATCCAAAATACGAAAAAGAATGTTGAATTGATTTTTACTTGTTCTTTTAAATTATTTTTAAAAGCTTAAAGATAATTTTCTCTTCAAAATAAGTTTACTGTTATAACAGATACTTCAACAGTTTGTGAGAAGTTCATAGGCTCTGTTTAATTTCTACAAAAATATTTTTTAAAGTTATTTTGAAATAGGTATAAATTGTAAAAGCTTAGTTAAGAAAACAAATAAAAACACATGAAAATCATCCCCGTTCACCCATAACCTTTGATTATATCTTGTTTTTGAAAACATGTCAAGGCTTCATCTTCTTTCTAAAATAATTACAAACCAGATAATCCCTTGAACTCACTTTGAAGTATTCTTTTTTGTCTCTTTAAGTGTATAATATAACCCTAAATGTTTTTTAACCTAACCTTTTCAAACTATACTCTACCTGAAATCAATTTTTTAACTTAATAATAAATAAATATTGTCCTTCCTGATAACTTAATAGATTTAAAGACAAATATAGCAAAGAATAAAATAATGAATAAACTTTGAATATGCTTGAATATTTCACTTTTTTTTTGCAACTTTCTTTTTTCATTTAGTCTTCATTCTCCTTAAATAATCCTATTCAAAAAGCTTCCATTGGAATTAGATCATGGGGATTTCTTGTTAAATTCTTCATCCATTTAATGCATTGTGAACATTCTTTCTAAGCCTCTCTAACACTTGTGTGTAATTTGGTGAGTGGCAATACTTTTAAGTGTGTTAATGACCTTTTTCACTTTAAGGCTATACTTGATAGATATTTTTCTTAACATCTTCCTTATTAAACATCTTTTAATCTAGTTTTATATTCTACATTGTAAGAAAAAAGATGACACACAAAAATTGGGGTTGAATGTGGTGTTGTAGGAAAATTATGTTTTTTTTGAAAAACTTTATTATAAGACACTTCGAGATGTCTTAAAGCACTTATCATCATAGATAATAAGGAGAGAGATATTCACACCAAAATTTATATTGGTTCACCGTTATCAACTCAAGGGCTAGTTCATTCCTTATTATCATTCAATAGGTATTTCTAATATTGTAAGACACTATAGTCCTCCAAAAATACACTATTGTAAGATACTACAATCCTCTAACCTTCACATATCCAAGGAATACAAATTAGACACTTCCTATTTAGCTATTCTGATTTCCAAAACATAGTATGAACATAATAAACAAATATGAAATTTACAATACTTCAAGAACAAATAAGACACCTTAACGAGTAACCAATTTTGGTTTAGATTGGTTATATCTCTTGTCTCTTGTTCATAAACTTCTCTCTTTATATATAGCTGGATAATGTAAATGTTGAGAAGGGTGAGATGGGTTCCCAATGTCTTCTTCACATCCAATAAACGTGGTCTTAGTTAGGTGAAAAATTACTGTTGTGAGATAGAAAAATTGTTATTGCTACTGTGATTCAAATAAACAACTGTTGTGATAGATTATTTTTCACCCTTTCTTATTTCTTTTTGCAAGACAAATTAGTTTTTCGTTAATTTTTTGATAGTTTCTTTTTATCTTGCACCAATACTGAAAAAGAATATCCTCTCCTAATGCCAGTTGGATGAGCTTATTGAATACTCTTCCCAAAATAAGATGCTAAGACACTTTTTTCACTTATCTAAATATACAATTTTAGGTATATTTTTTTTCATTATTAAGACATTAGATATTGCTTGAATAAATAATTAATTAAGTGTTTTTTTAAAAGACTTTAGATAGATTACA
This sequence comes from Canavalia gladiata, assembly GCA_037954105.1. Taxonomy (NCBI): domain Eukaryota; kingdom Viridiplantae; phylum Streptophyta; class Magnoliopsida; order Fabales; family Fabaceae; genus Canavalia; species Canavalia gladiata. Next base: position 36,529,843 of record CM075664.1, on the reverse strand, counting down.
AAATAGATAATTAGATATAATTATTTCAACACATGTTTCACATCATAACATATAACATCAAATAAAAATAATAAGGTAAAATATTTCTCCCCCTATTGTTAATCAATCAAAAACTAATGCTTAAGACATATAAGACGTGCTTGAGTTGTCTTGACCAACAACATCATAAAGCATTTCAAGTGTCCTATCCATATGACATTTAAGATGTTTAGAATAAATTGTAGTAGAAGTGAGACATTGAACGAGTCTATATCCATTTATTTTTTATTCTACAATCTTGTGACTCCTCCCAAAAAAAGCATGTTTCTTATTAAAAAATGATGCAGAAAAATAAAAATAGGGTGCATGAGATGAATAGTAAGTTGACATGTTATTTAGATGGACTAATTAAGAAAATTAACTTATTAAAAATATAAAGAATCACATCTAGTTGATATTTGACAATTAATTATTTTCTCTCTTCTAATATTTTTAGCAAGAAAGTGAACATATTTAGAAATGCTAGTTCATATACTTTTCTTTTCAAAGTGATTTTTCCACATATATCAAGTTCCTAAAATCATTACAAAACTGCATTTACATAATATATATACATAGACAACTTTAATCATGTTTCATTCATTCCTTGATAGTAATAAATAGAATTATCAATCATATTGTACCTGTTAGTTTGCAAGCACATGATAATTCATGTGTTTATCCTCAATGTGACTTAATACATTTCTAAATATAAATCTACTCTTTGGCATATAATTGATTATTGAACCTAAGTTTCACCATGATTATACATTTTTAAAATAATACTTTTATTTTAATGTGTTACAATATAATTAAATTGTTCATAGCATTCTAGCAAGCACAAAAGTCTTCTTTATTATCTTGATATAACTTCTTCAACCCACCATATACAACCTTAACCTATGAACAAACGTAAAAATATCACAAAAGAATAAAAAAATTAGCTTAACAAATATTTTTAATTATATAAAAAAATATATATACATATTAATTATTATATTCACAAAAACACATCACCTATTTATGCATGTTTTGATGATTTTTTTATATAAAAAATCAACTCATAAGAAGTAGAAAAAAATTATAAAACATCTTCTAATTTTTTCATATACCTTTAATACTCATTATCATTAGATGAATTCATGATACTATCTGATGGATTAATGACAGAGTCAAAATCATCTTTTAGATATAAAAAAACTTACACTTAAAATTAACATAATAAATTACTTAAAATAAAAAAATAATTTGCATTGCATTAACAAAAATATATCTATTAGTCACAAATCCTAAAATATCACATCATCTTTTATAATCACATGTTTTAACTTATATTTTTAATTAACGTTATTTTCTCCCTCAAATTTTAAATAAGCAATACAATAGAAAATTTTATTGGTATTATATAATTTCAATTAATGAAATTTAACATTTGTTAATTTTTATATGCTATCAATGATTAACATAATATAAAATGTATTTAAAGTATGTCTCTTACAATATCTAATATCTCAATCCTTTTATGTAAATAAACATATTGATCCTGTTCCATTAATTTCATTAGATGTTGTATTATGTTTTATGATTTTTTTCGTGACTCAAGATACCTGATGCACAGTATATACATGCTAGATTGTAGGAAAATTATCCGTATTAAAATCTTTCAATTTCTATAATATGCTTTTTAACTTTACATATTCTTTGCCATGTTAATTACTAAAAATTGCTCTTCACTACTTAGTTAATATATATATATATATATATATATATATATATAATCAACTAATATTTATTCATTTTTATGATTAAAAAATTTATATAATACATTTGATTTTCATCATCATTTTTCAAATATCATCTTAAATTGAAGGATAATCACATTATTTTAGCTCTAATAGATTTGCATCCAATTTATTTTTTATAGTTTATACTTTTTATTTTTTTCATAACTTAAAGTTAACATTATTTTTTTTCTCCTACACCTTATGTATTTGACCTTATCAGGATAATAACAAAATTTGTTATTTTTTAATTACTCAAACCTAATTTAAAAATCATCTTAAATTTAAAAGATCCAACAAATTAAAACAAAAAAATAAAATAAATTAGATTCATTCATACATTCATAACTTAATAATAATTTATAATTCAATAATCCAAAATATTTTTTGAAGATGAAAAATCAACATTTCTATACACACATAATTCTAAAATAAATATTTAGCAAGATGTGAGCAAATACTAAACCATAATACTCAAGGTCAGTTCAATTAAGCGGTGTTAAAAGAAAATTTCTTACTTCTCCATCGATTGGACTATTTGTTGGGATATCGACTTCGTCAGAAATGTTACTCATCCAAGTTGTTTAGTCTCCATGTCGATTTCTATTAAGTATTAACCAATCACAAAAAATAAAAATATTAAAAATATATCTCATTCTAAAATTGTTTCAAAAAATTAAATGAGCCTCCCAATTGCAGAATTTAAATATCAAAACAATGATCAAATTAACCTTTGAGAATTTAATTTTAAGAACTGTATCAAATTAACCTTCTTGACTTTAGATTCCAGAATTACAATCAAATTTGACTTCGGGAAATATAAAATGAAAATGAAAAATTTGTTAGTTTTGGAATCTAAATTTCAAAACAACCATGAACAACGGAGGGAAAAAAAAGACAGATATATCAATAACGATGAAGATGACTTTCTCCCCCACGGACAACAATTAACCAGTGCTCCTACCAGGATTTTCTCTACTGGGCAATGGTTTAGTATCAGTATAGAATATAGATAACCAAGGGTAGTTTTTATACAAAATACTACAAATAATAAAAAAACGATGATGTGAAAAGTAAAAAAAAAAAAGGTTAAAGTAACTCCCTGATATCGTTGACATAAATCATTGTGAACCAAATTGGAACGGGATACCATCTTATATAAATTAACTATGTAATTTTTTTTCTACATATAATAATATCATTACTTTAAGACCTATTAGGGGAAGTCTTCAAATGTAATATTTACTTGGATGAGCCCCATCAACTACATGTCCAATGATGTTAAGGTAAGTATGATTTACCATAGCCAATAAAAAAATTCGTTACCATGAAATAACATTAGCAACATAATTTTGACATTTATTAAGTGAAACTAACAAAAAATTAACCTCAGAATTTTAATTTATATGTTTGTAATATTTTTCTATATATAATTAATCCATTTTACATTATTTTAAAAAGTAAGGCTTTGTTCAAATGGTTATCTTTTCCAGTAGGAACTTTACCGTATGAATTTTATTGAAATGAAAAATTAGGCGATCAAACTCCGCAGATGACCTTTCTTTTTTATTAATTCTATATTAAACTCCGCTTTAGCGCAGATGAAACACGGAACATCATAGTCCGCAAAATGAAAGCACCAGCAAGGATTAATGAGATCAACTATTTTTCCCACTGAAGAACTCAACTCGTGTTGATCATTTGAACATCAACGGCACAGAATCGCTAGGATAAACAGTCCAATAAGCAAGAAAAGGAAACTAAATAATCTATTTGTCTACTGAAGAAAAACGAAAATCAATTTGATTGATACACGTCTACTCACCCGATACACCACGTGCCTCTTCTATCTTCAACAGATACAGATACAGATACACCATAAGAATATGGTTATGGCAAGCGTCTTCAACAAATAGATATGGTCATGGGCATTACCCTAAAAGGGTAAAAGTAAGAACTGTGTACGTCATTGTCATATTAACGTCCATTGTTCTCCTTCTCAAGTGTTCTTCTTTGTTGGATTGGACCTCTAGCTTCAATCACTTCAGATTCCTTCTTATTGACTGATTCATCTGGCTTACTAGCATTCCTGTCCCCCAATGGAAGGCCACCACCATTTGATGATTGTTGCTTTCGCATAGCGCGTGGTATTTTCAAAGGTATATCTGTCTCAGTTAAACTTTTTTCTACCTTAGGGTCAACCGAAGTATTTTCAGGTCTAGACAAATGCATTTTCTGTGGTATGTTCATAGATACATTCGCTTCACTAATGCCGTTACTTTCTTTCTTGGCGACTTCAGAATTATCAGACTGTAAGGAAGGTGGCGGATCTGAAACAAGAACTATTGTAGACTTCCGCCATTTCTTTCTTTGATTACCCTTGGGCACATTTGATCTGGCCTGCAAAAAGAAACAGTGATGGTGAACAGCTCGTCTTAGACCCAGAAAGCAACACTTGCAATGACATAAAACAAATTAATGATTTAGTTTGATAAATTTTCCTAATGCAGAGATAGAGAGAGGTTTGATTAGATATTTTAATTAGAGACTTGACTTTTCAAAGTAAGAATCACACACCTGAGTATTTCCAATATCAGAGAGAGGTTTTCTTGTTCCATGAGTACTGTGTGCCTCAGCAGGCCTCTCAACCAGTGCTCCCTGAAGTAATTCAGCACCTTGAGCAGCAAGAAGGCGATCCTTGTCTGCTTCCTCAGCGCTAGAATCATTACTGGTTCCTTCAATAAATAGTGATTGTGTTTGCTCCTGTGACTCATTTGACACTGATGCTCTGTTGGCACACTTTGATGATAGGCAACCACAAGAACTCCCACAACTGTTGCCCAGAGCTCTGCACTTGCATTTGTTCGTCTTACAAGATGAAGATTTACTACAGGAGCAGCAGATATCTGGTGCAGTTTCCCCAGGTGCACCTTCAAGTCCTTCTGTTGAATTATCTTTGACATCTTCTGAACTGATGTTTAGCTGATTATTTTCATTTTCAATGCTTGAATGCCTGCTTCTGGATTTTCTTTTCTTAAAATGTAATTTATGTGAAGCTACCCATTCATCATCAGTTGCATCTGGAACATAATCATCTGATTCTGTATCTGACATTGACAAGTCCATATCCTCAAGGAAAATGGAAGATCGCCGATTTTCCTAAATGATAACCAATTGATCATTAATTATTGTAACAAAAAAAAGTGATTTATGATGAGATAGAATCATTGGCAAGCATAATAGGATGGTGATATGCGAGAGACCTACCAGCTTGCGCAAGTCATACTTGTGTCCTCCAACATTTATGTCAGTATATGCTGAATCCCCCACAGATTCCGAGTATCTCTTTGCACTCTGTCATAAAGTTTAAAACGTGGTTAAAATACAGAAAGGAAAGGAGTTAGCAATTAATGTTGGATCAAAGTTACAAAAATAAGGACAGATATTTCTTCAATTTATGAAGGGCAACTTAAATGTGGAAAGCAGAAAAATTTACAAGTTTCCAAATATCAGTAAATTCTAAGCTGCATTGCAAAATTACTGTCAAACTTAATCTGGAGGAAATGGAGCTCTCAACTAAACATACTAATTACTAACCAGCAACTTCAATTGATGAATAAGTTCAGACTTCTGCTTTTCCAACTGTCGAAATGAACAGCTCAGCCTTACTACTTTTTCTTTTAGATCTCTTATTTCTGTGTCCTTCTCTCTGCAGGTAACTTCTTTATCTCGCAATAAACACCTGAAATATAGAAAGGAAAAGAAAAATTCAGTTATATCATTCCAGAGGACAATTTATGGATTACTTGAGATTAACAGATGTTGTAATTCAGTAGAAAACCTCTATAATTTAATAACTTTTCAAGGCATCTTGGTTAACTTTAACCACAGACCATAAATTGACTTGCATATAGGTTACTACCTGGAGGAAGATGCTAGATTGAACAAATGATTCATCAAATTCTTGGCATCAGCAAGGCTCCGAACTTGGTTCCAACGTCCCTTGCCACTGAAAACCCGCTCACGCTCTTCAGCCTCTGACAAGTGAGATGCCATTGACACAAGTGTTGTAGAAGAAGCAGAAAGCATGTTTTCCAGGGCAAATATCCTTGAATTTCTTGCACCCGGAGACATTGATACAAGGCCATCACTATATTAGCAATCAGCCAAGTAGATGTTGTCAATCACAGATTATCACAGAAAAAAATATAAGATTGTACAATAACTAAATGGCTTAGGTAACAGCAAGGCTTTTTCACCTTGTATTGTTTTGTTTCATCATCTCTGCTTCTTCCTTTAATCTAGCAATCTCCTTGGCCATTTTTGCCCTCCTGAAATGAGTAGTTTGTGAGCAAAACTCTAATACAATAATAACATAAAAATAATAACCTCGAAAGTGTGCTTGTGTATATACATATATGGGAGTGCCAGGTTCTCTAGTTAGAAACGTGGGAAGAGCTAACCCTATAAGATTAATTTCCCTCTCCTAATAAACTATGTAAAAATACACACATGGGCTTCAGAAAAATTTCAAGCTTGTCTATAAAACTGTCATACAAGCTACACTAGAATGTCTCCTCAAACTACAAAGTTTAGCTCAGTTTTCGTTGATAATATTCAAAATTTGTCATTTAATGCTTTGCACTTGCTGACCAACAACAGTCACAAAAATATGCATCTAGAACACTCCCTAAAAGCAGTGCTAATAACATCCATCGGTTGATATCAACACATTTATGCCAGGATACCAGGATACTTAGTAAATTGGTTCAAGTTTTTTCGTCTCTTTAAGTTTGAATCATATGGAGAAAGTATCGGAGAAGCAAACTTCTCATACAAAACGAAATAAATACAAATACATTAATTATTAATTTCTTACAGATTTAAAAGACAATTGGCTTTCAGAAGTTCTAGCCTTCATCGTATTATTCAAACTTATGCTAGTAGATTTAGGTCTCGTTTGAATAAACTTCTCCGGAGAAAAACACAAGTTAAAATCAATCCAACTTCCCCCATAAAAAAAAAAAATCATCTTATGGAATCAACTTCTATAGAAGTTTTGACATCTAACTTCTGAAGTTGATATGAGTAAGGTGATTTTAATTTCTAAGAGAAGTTTCATTTAATTTACCTTCTTACTTTCTTCTCCTATAAATGATTGTTGCGAAGTTCATCAAAACAAGGACTCGATTAGAAAAACAACCTATGACATGAAGAATCTAAAATTGAAGAATAGAACATACTCTTCCATTTGGCGCTCATATGCTGAACGTACTTCATACACTCGGACTGTGACTTCAAGCTCATGCTCTATTGCCTGCATCAAAGCCTTCAAATAGAAACATATAAGTCAAGTAAGTAGAAGCTATTAAAACACCAAGACATCCTCTAAATACCATGCATGGAATTATGGTATTAGAAATAAAAAACTACCCTACATCCCCGCCATACAAGAACTAAAAAGTACAGATATTTAGCAACATCGAGCGTTAACCATTGTTATGGAAACAACTGAATCCTTGTGATTCACAAGTATAGAAATAGAAGTACCTGAATTCCAGGACCATTCCCGCCTGTGTATGAAAATAAGAGCTGTTAGCAATAAGTTCATAGAATAGGGAAAGCTGCAAGCCTCGGTAAATCTCCTAACCTGAAGTTTCACGAGACGAAGCCTTTCGAGATTCCAAAAGTTCTTTGAGCCTTTTTGTAGCTAAGGAAGCTTCTTCTGTCTTCCTTTGCAATACCTGCGAAGAACCCATGAATAATGGGAACAATCAGCATCCAAGTAAGACCCCAACAGCAAATGCTTTCAATATCAACTTACCATCTTTTGCCTCTGATTCAGTGCTAACAGCTTATGCATCTCATATTCGTTCCTCCTTCCTTCTTTTTTAAGCTGGAATTACACAAGACATGTATTAGAAGATTCACTAATAATTAATCAATTGATTCGTGTTAGACACAAGAGGTCATTCCTCATATGCAAGAGGCCAGCAAGTAACCTATGTACCTAACAATGTCTAAACGGGAATAAGATCATTATACCATCATCGAATGAAAAAAAAAACACCACAATAGAAAGATTATACTCTGCAAAATTATAGAATGGAGTAATAAAATAAAAATGATGCCTTATATAAAAAAAAAGTTTTTAAAAAAAATTCTATCCTGCTTTTACCTGGAGAACTTCTTTTTCACGTGAAGCTTTCCATAACCTAAATTGTTCTGATTCCTGCTTAATCTTATGTTGCAGTTGAACCTACAGAAAATAAATTATCAATAAAGACTGCAGAAAAAAAACGAAAAGAAAGAAAACACAGCTTTCTGCTTCAAACTGAGTACAGGTTCCATTAACAGGACCATTGCACCTTTTGGGATTTAATTCTCTGGATCTCATCCTGAAGTCGTTTTGCAGCTTCATCACTCTTCTGTTTTTGTCTCAACAGTTGTGCCTGAGCTTCTTGTTTCTTCTTCAGCTCAGAGACCTGGAAAGCAAATAATCAGTTTTCTACATTGAATTCCATTAAGAGTTTTAGACATGGCAAATAATAAGTTCACCTGTGCTTCCAGAGCATTTAATTTTTGAAGATATTCCTGCTTTAACTTTTGAGCGCCATCATCAGAGGTTGATGAAATATTTGTAAGATTGTACCTAAGTTCCTCAATTTCTTTCTACAAATAATATGAAAAATAAACGGAGTTATTTTATGGTAACATTTTAAAGGCGATATAATTCAAGATAGCACAAATCAAATACCTGCAAAAATTTCTTCTCTTGTTCTAACTCAAGAAGTTTCTTCTCATAATGATGCTTAAGAACTGAAGTGTCAGCATTATTAAACAGCTTCATTTCAGCCTTCAACAAAAAAAAAAAAGAATAAAAGAATCAGGCAGTAAAAACATGTTCCAAAATCAATACTAAGCATGTAATAAAATGCGTATCTAATATCCGGCAAATTTGTATAATTTGATATAGTATTGGCAAACAAAAACTTGTCAAAACAAAATATTCAGCATCTTTGTGATTTTAAAACTGGATCCAGCAACTTTTACCTCCTTTTGTTCAAGTTTCTTATCCAATTCTTTGAGCTCCCTATCCAACTTTTCTTGAAGAGAAGAATGCTCTATTTCCTTAGCTTGATCTTCCACGTCATCTGCATACAAGTTGCACAATGTTAAAAAACTATCTTAAATAACAATTATTCATGGTGACAGCAAAAATACAAACACAAAAAATTTCGATAATAAGAAGCCTAAATGCTGCAGCTAAGTCTAGCTTTGAGAATTATTAAGAAGCCTAAATGGTGATGCACTTGTCTCAATCATAAGAACTGTACGATAATGCATAAAAATAATTCCAAAATGCTACCTGTTATGTCCACAGATTTGGCATCGCAATCGGAATACTCGTTACCACAAGCAAATAAAGCATTCTTTGCCCGGAATCCACTATCATCCGAATCAACCCAATCAACAAAATGGCTAGATTTCACATTCGAATTTTTCAAACGCTGCAATTCACCTTCCAAATCTTGGATCTTTGACACATAAGACTTCACCAGGTCATAATCCTAGAAACAAGTTTCAATTTTCGACCATGAGCCAGAGATGGATTTGTTCATTCCAAATTAGTAATTACACATTGGCAATGACTTGACGAGTTCAAACCTGATTTGAATTTGAGTCAATTTCATCCCAAGATTTGCCATTTCGAATTGATTCTAATTTTATGATCAGCTGGTCCTTTTCAACCTAAAAATTCAACACACTGAGTGAGACCCTGCAACTTCATGGCAAATAACACAGGAATAATATTGAAAGCAACTAGCAACTTTATTTTTTCCGTAAAACTCCCAACATTTATTAGAACTCAGAACATAAAAGATTAAAGAAAGACCTGGGCATCACAAGCACGTTGTGCTAAACTCTCACAATTTACTCGACGTTCTTGAAGCTCCCGCTGTAGCTCTGCATTGCTGGCTTCTAGTAAGGATATTTTGTGTTTAAGAATCTAATAAAATAAAGGACGTTAGAAACTTACGACCTGTAAATAAGCGATCAACTTAAGAAACTTCCTAAAATAATGAAGTACCTGGAGTTCCTCAAATGGCCCTCCAGCATCACCTCTATAAAATAGAAGCTCGGATTGCAATTGCTCAATCTGACTTCGCATTCTCTGAATCTGTGCTCCTACTGGATCACGATTAATCTAAAACAAGAAAATTTAAAATTATGAAATGTACGCAACATAAATGATTGGCACTCACAAATAAAAAAACAGACGAACAAAACATTGATAACAAACAATATATAACACTTACAACTGCCTTGTTCTGAATGTTACGAGCACGGTTTGCATATTTTAAAGTGTTCAATGTTTCTTCGGCATTGGAGTCAGCAGGACTAACACATGCTGCAACATGTCAAACAGATTAAATGATACATGTAATAGTAAAAAGTATAAAATTTTCAAACAGACTAACATGCTGCAGCAGTATCCCCTGAGTAAGTAGGTACCTATCATAACAGTTTTGCTGTTTCCTCCAAGAGAATCCTACATATTCATTAACCAATTGAGTGTCACGATAATATAATATCAATCTGTGATGTAGATATTTCAAAAGCAAACACAACTTCAACTTTATTATCACATTTTTCAGCAATAATGACTCTTGAAAACAAGTTTCAAGATAGGAGTAGCAATATAAATAAATCCCACACAACACCCAGTTCAAAAGCTCTAATGGTATGTCAAACAAAGAAGATAGGCACACTTCCTTTCCCCATAGAGTATGTCACATCATGGCACGGTTCAAATTATACTAGATGTAATACTTAAACGAATACTGTTCAAACCTGCAGTAGGCGTGTTAATTTACTATCACGATATGGCACATGACCACCTTCTTTCCGCTTTCTTTCATCTCCAAGTGCACTTATTACATTCCCAAGAGCTAATAAACCCTTGTTGATATGGATGCCTTGACAATGAAAAGACAAATTGATCATTAAATAACTTAAAAAATGCTTTTATAAAGCTCAGCAAGCAGAAAGACAATGTAAGATTTTAAAAATCCTATATGAAAAGTATGATGAGAGAACATGTTTTTGTTTTAAGTCTATTCCTATCCTTATAAAAATATGTCGTATAGCAAACAACAAAAATACCTTCTTTTAAACGCATGCCATCTGCGCCAGTTCTTTTTGCACGTTCAGAACCAGCAAGGTCCACCAAATGTAGTTTCGCACATAAGACATCATCACCATTCTTTTGCTCCATTGTAATTGTGAATATAGCATGCGAACGACTAGATGAAGCACATAAACCATACAGTCATCGTAGTATAAAGTAATTTGCAGGCTCAGCAGGAGTAAAAAATACATCACGTGTAAATTTTAATATGCATTATATTAGAGTCAATTTTATCAAATCAAACATTTAGAAATTATTCATAAAACAAACAATGCCACAGACTACATTATAGCAATTTACCTTGATTGACTATTCATGTTTGTACTTGCAGTGGCACGAGACAATGAACCTCGAGAAAGATAAGATGACATTTCTTCTTTTGTCTTAACTTCGGCCTCGGTCACACCAGCAAGAGTTATTCCACCGTTCACTGTTTCTCTAATTTGAATGGGAACTCTGGTGGGCACAGCGGGTTTTGCAGTAGAAGCCACATCTCCTCTAGATGAATTGGGATCAAGTAAATCAAATACCTCTTCCTTGAATATCTGTAATTATTTTAGCAGTTCAAACTTCAATGTTTCAAAAGGATGATCTCAATGACAAAGAAAAATCATTAAATATTGTTCTTTACCTCGATAAAAGATACTCGAATCAAAAACTCGGAGGATTCTTTCATAGCCTGAACCCTCTTGAATATTGTCTCCATCACCTTGGGTATAATTCCACCAGCATTTTCCTCTCCCGTGTAATTGGTACCCATGGTGTATGTCTTCCCAGATCCAGTCTGAAAACAAAAACCAAGTTACAAACTACTACTCGTATCATACTGATATGCATACTAGACATAACAAAAAGATTCTGAACTAAAAATTTCCAACCATCAGAGAAAAACCATTTGAGAAAATTATACCTGGCCATAAGCAAGAACCGTTGCATTATACCCATGGAAGAGTGCATCAACAAGCGGAGCTACACAATCATCATATATTGTAGATGACAGTGACCCTGTACTACCGTAGACATAATCATAGGTGAAAGCGTGAGACCCAATGTGCACCTACAAAGCACCCGGCAACAAAAATTAAGCATCAATTTCATGTATGCTTATAAATTCTAAGTTCCTAACACTCACTAAACATAGATCATACAAATTGATTGAGCATTTGTTGCTAACAGCAAATGCAACAAGTAAGAGAGATTTCAAATATAAACAGAAAAGCCACCTGAGGTTCGCCGGGAACAACAGAGATGCAATCTGTGCATCCTAGCAAAAGTTCGGAAGTAATCAGAGGGCGAATGTTAACGGCAACCCGCACGCACTGCGTTGAATCTGACTGTTCCATCTCTAACCAATTCAAATCAGCCTTTGAATTAGAAAACCTAAAATCCAATTGAAAACGCGAAAATTAACTCGAAGAGCGTCTTTTTGAGTTGCATTTCAGTTCGAAACTCAAAACTTTTTTTCAATCCCGCATAACCGTGATTGATTGCAAAAAGCCGTCGAGTCCTGAAACTGGCGAGGTTCCGGTAGAAGGGGATTTGGAGTGTGAGGTTGCTTACCCGTGAGAGGAACGAAGGGAGCTATAGTGTGGGAGAGAAGAGAATGAGAAGAACGGAACGAAGGGTTCTGCGTTTTGAACAGAGAATGGAGGGTAGTGGCCGCGATTTTGAATGTGGACGTGTTGGGTTTGGATTAAACTGGATTTGAGAAAACGCGCTCAGGTCCGAATTCAAATGAAAATTAGGATCACGCGCGTGTCACGTGCGACGACTCATGTCAATGAAAACCTAACGGTAACAATGGTTAGCGGACATAGAAACCCCACCAAAATGGATAATTAATCTAAAAGCCAATTCCATTAATGCCTTTCACTCAAACGCGCATAACCGAGCATATATAAATTTTCGATTTTAGATTTTGTTAACAAGTGTTTTGAAAAAATTAGTACAGAAATTATAAATAAAAAATATTTTAAAATTATGAAATATATTAAAAAATTTAATTAAAATATAATATAAAAAATTTATTATTATTTAATTCTTAATTATTTTAAAAATAATAGATATATTCATAATATTTTTATTAAATTTTATTATTATTTTTAACCAGGTGGATACATTTGTAGTTACCATTTATCATAAATATTTTAACATAATTTTAACAAATTTTTATAATTATTTTATATTTTTTAGCATATTTTTTAACAAACATTTTGCTTAATTTATGAGAGAAGTCTTTTATTTTCTTAAAATTGACCAAATCATAAATGTTAACAATTAATTATACAAAGTTAATTATAAATTAATAATTAATTATAAAAAGTTTTTTCAATTTTATCCTATCATTTTTTTTAAAATTTGTTATGTATATAAAAGTCTGTTGTTTATATAATTTTTTAATAAATATATCAAAAAAAGTTTATTTTTTTATATTTTTTTATTTTTACTTCTCATTTCTACTTTAATATGATATTAAGAAACTTATATTTCTATCGCATCTAACTTTTTTACTTGTTTTTTTTCTTTCTTTCATGACTATTGATGATTCTTTTAATCCATACTTCATTCATTATTCTGATAACCTCAACTTAATTCTTGTCTCTTAGCCCCTTATACGTGATAATTACAATTCATGAAGTTGTTCCATGAAGATTGTCTTGCTTGCCAAAAACAAGTTTTGCATCATCGATGGATCTTTACCGCATCCTATGGATTCAACCTCACATTTGCTCAACTCTTGGAAATGCAATAACAATATTGTCAATTCTTGGATTTTAAAATTTTTTTTTCCAAAAAACTCTTGCCCAACATCATCTATTGTGACTCTGGTACAACTATTTGAAATTATCTTCAAAAGCGCTTCAAGCAACATAATAGCTTCCATACCAATCAATTATGTAAGGAACTCATCAGTCTTGTTCAGGGATCCATGACTGTTACTAAAGGCTCTTTGGGAAGAATTACTTGATTTCCATCCAACCTACACTTGTAGGCTATGGTGGTGTCCGTCCTTTTCTTGACTATGCTCAAGAAGAATATGTCTTCACATTTCTCATAGGCTTAATGATATATTTGCCTCTGTCAAAAGGTAGATTTTGATTATGGAATCCCTTTCCCTTATTTCAAAAGTTCTCTCTTATTCTTCAGGATGAACGCTAATGTGATATTGGTCTTTCAAATCCTATTTCCCTTGATTCATAATCTTGTTATGCCTTGGAACAATACGCTGAAAACGAGTAAGAAGGAGCATCCTTCCTGCACTTATTGTGGTCTTTTATGACCATTGATCGTTGTTACAAAATTCATAGATACCCCCTCAACCATCCCAAATCCAAACTCAAATCATCTACTACCATTCTTTTTATGAATCAAGTCAGTGCTACACGATTAGATAAAACATCCTCACTACCCTTCATCTTTGATTAATGTTAAATGTTTATTTCTCTTTATCATCTCAAACAGTTGATGCTTCCAAGCCTCTTCTTGATCATATTGACCCTGCTACAGGTTATGACCTGACCACTACATCGTTTTCTTCGTTCACCAATAGCTTTTTCAAACATTCTTAGATTTTGGATTCGAGAGCTTCTAAATGTATTACTTGTAATTTTTCCTTCTTTACACATTATCACAACACCTTTAATTCCTTTGTTTTTTTTTACCCAATGACTATCGAACTCCTATCCTAGCCATAGGTGATGTTTCTTTAAATTCTTATTCTTCATGACGTTATTTATATTCTCTCCTTCAATAATAACTTAATTTTCGTTAATGCACTTCTTACTCATTCCCCGTATTCAATTTCTTTCTCATCTAACAGTTTTCTTATATAGAACAATCTTCACTCAAGGACAATTAGCAAGGGTGAAGTTGCGCTATAATTATATGTTTATACTTTCTTTTAATACTTGTAATATAGTTTCCCATTCCACTCAGCCTATTTCCCCCCTCCCTGTATTTTCTAGTTTACACGATTTTTGGCATCCTAGGTTAGGCCATGTGTTTAACCAATGTTTACAATTTTTTAATAAAAATATTTAACTTATTATTACATCTTCTCATTATTCTCATGGTTACAACATATGTCCCTTACTTAAATAGAAAGACTTCCTTTTATTTCCAATAATAATTTTGTTGATTCTCCTTTTCATTTGGTGCATTGCGATATCTAGGGACCATATCAACATCCTCCCCATGATAACAAGTTGTTCTTTCTCACCATAGTTGATGACCACACCAAATTTACATGGATATATCTATTATAACACAAATCTGACACACGTGCTTGCATTAAACATTTCTTTTTTATGGTTGTTACTTAGTTTCAGACTACCATTAAGTGTCTTTGTTCTAAGAGTGCCAAGGAACTTGTCATAGTTGATTTCTTTTAGTCACAAAGCTCCTTACATCAACATAGTTATGTTGAGGGACCACAACAAAACTCTATTGTGAAATGCAAGCATCAATATTTGCTAAATGTAGCATGTTCCCTTTATTATTAAATGAGTTCCAATCGTTTTTTGGGGAGAATGTTTGAAGACAGTTGCTTTTCTAATCAATTCAAACACCCTTTCCTATCTTGAACTTCAAGTCTCCTTATGAGTTTCCATTTAAAATTCAACCTACCTACTCCATACTCAACGTTTTTGTTGTCTTACATATACTTCTACTCTCCAATCCAAATGAGATAAGTTTTCCCCTATGTCACTCCTTTTGTGTTTATTGGATATCCCTTTGGCTACAAAGGGTATAAAGTATATGATCTCTGCTCAAGAACCTTTGTTATCTCTAAAGATATTATTTTCCATGAATTTGTATTCCTCTTCCATTATTTGCCTAACTTTGATCACACTATTGACCCATTTCCATACTTAGTTATTCGTAAGCCTATTGTTAAACCTCCTATTATATCCTCACAAAGCATTTTTACTAATCATGTATCTACTTGCAAATCCACTAGATCTACTAGGCCACCCTCATATCTACAATATTATCATTGCTACAATATCCTCAAATATCCTATCTTCAATTATCTTAACCATTCCAAATTATCCATATCATACATTTTCATCCTAAATCAAATTTCTAGCTTTTATGAATCAATATATTATCATCAGGCAGTTCACATTCCTGTCTAGCAACAAGCTATGCAGAATGAACTTACAACTATGGAGTCAAATAACACATGGAGCATTGTTCCCTTACCACTAAAGAAACATGTTATTAGTTACATATGGGTATATAAAGTGAAAACTAACTCAAATGGCTCCCTTGATCAACTTAAAGCCGGGCTAGTAACTAAACATTACACTCAATAGTGAGGTATTAATTTTAATGCTCTTTTCTTTCCCTTTGCAAAGTTTTCTACTATGCGAATTCTCCTTTATTTAGCTGTTATAAACCATTGGAAGCTTCTCCAACTAGATATCAGTAATGTCATTCTCAATAGAGACCTTTTTAAAGAAATTTATATGGATCTCCCCCCTGGTTATCACATTAAGTGGGAGAATATGGTATGTAGGTTACATAGGTCAATTTATAGCCTGAGACAAGCCTCAAGACAGTGGTTCAAAATTTTTCTAATGTCTTAATTGGTTCTAGTTTTAAGCAATCAAGAAATGGTTATTCTCTTTGTACATATATGGTACATCCTCCTCCTTTTTTGTTGTATTAATTTATGTTGATGATATAATTCTTGCTAGTCCTAATTCTTCTATGCTCCACCAAGTTCAGAGAAAGTTGCAACAACTTTTTAACTTCAAATTTCTTAGAGATTTCAAGTATTTTTAGGGCTTGAATTAGCTCAATCCTTACAAGGTATATATTTGTGTCAACACAAATACACATTATCCTTTCTTGAGGATACAAATTTTATTTCTCGCAAACCTACCAAATTACCTATGGATTCCAATATGAAACTTAGTGCCCTAGATGGAGAAATATTACCTAATCTAGAAAATTATAGATGAATTGTGGACGATTACTCTATTTCTCTATCTCTAGGCCTGGCATTTGTTTCAATGTACAAAATTGAGTCAGTTTATTTCTGCCCCACACACAATCCACCTTGTTGTTGTTCATCATTTATTCAAATATTTAAAAGTAACTCCTTGTCAAGAGATTTTTTTCATCTCATTTTTCTCTTCATATCAAAGCCTTTGCTGATGTTGATCAGGGGAAATTGTCCTAATACAAGAAGTTCTACTAATGGTTATTATGTATTTCTGGGTGATTCTTTAATTTTTTTGTAAGTCTAAGAAACAAATTATGGTTTCCTAATCATCTGTAGAAGCTTAATACTGCTAACTAGCTAATGTTGCAAATGAAATCACTTGGATTTCCTCTCTTTTGCATGATTTTGAAGTCACTGTTAGCCCAACATTCCTGTTTTGTGACATCCAATTTTCCATCCATATTGCCTTTAGTCCCACTTATCATGAAAGAATAAAACATATTGAGATCAAACTTTATTTTCTTTGTGAACATACAACCAATGGAAGTCTAAGGTTAATTCATGTGAAATAATTCTACGAGCTTGCTGATTTGCTTACAAATAAGGATGGAAGTAGGTTGAGTAAAGTTAGGCTTTGACTGTTTAAGTCTGTCTTGTTTTAAAATTTTGAGATCCGAGTCTGAATCTATTACCTGATAAATGGTAAAGGCTTTTTTCTGTCAAGGTCTACCCTGATTTAAAGCCTACAAGGCCTACGAGCCTATTTAAAAGCCTACATTCCAAAAAAAAACCAATAAATAGGCTTAAAGCCTATATAAATGATTGATTAAGAAGACTTGTAAGCTTAAAGCCTATAAGATAAAAAGGTCATTAAATAAGCCTAAAACATATATATATATATATGTATAATATAATGTAAATAGAATATATATTAAAATAAATGGTATACAAATATAATATATTATAATAAATATAAATATATAATATATGAAGATAAACAGACTCCTAAATAGGTTAAATAGACCTTTTTATAAGCTTAAGTCTGACTTCTTTATTTAAAAAGATTTTTTAACAAGCTTAAGCCCATCTATTTATTAAACAAGTCAAGTCAAGATATGTTTTAAATGAGTCGAGCCATAGACTCCTACTGGACGGTCTTATTCACTTCCATCCCTACTTACAAAGCCCTTTATTGCATCATCATTTCAAGAGCTATTGTCCAAGATGAGAATCAAAAATATATATGCACATCTTGAGGGGGAGTGTTAACAATTAGTTAAAGTTTACTAATTAGTTGTAGGAAGTTAGTTATAGGTTAAAAACTAGTTATAGGAAGTTCTTTCAATTTTAAGGTATCTTCTTCTGTTGTAGGCTTGTTATGTATATAAAGTAGTGTTGTGTACATAAACTCTATCTCTTAATCAACACCAAAAAAAAAGTTTATTTTTTTTATTCTCTCATCTCTACTTCTCATACCTACTTTGATAATAAGAACTATATTGAATAATATATTTAAAAAAACATATTGCTATTATTTTTTTTTGCTTCCTCAATCTTTTTTTTAAGTTAATTAAAAGTATTTTTATTCAAAAAAATAAATGAGTAGGCATTATGTATTGATTCTTATAAGAAAAATCATGGATTGTTTTTGTTATTCTATAAACATAAGATAAGCAATCCCAACCGATATGAATTAATAAGATTAAGGTATTATTTTAAAATCACACTTATCATTAATTTAATTATATATATATATATATATATATATATCTAATTTCATTAATTCATTAGAGATAAGATTATTTATCTCATAGACTAATTTAAACAAACCTAAATTAAGGTATTGTAGAAAAACATGGTTTGATGAGAGAGAACATAACAAAAATATGATGTTGAAGTTTATTATAAAGATGACAACAAATTTTAGAATTTGAAAAATGAAGTTTTCAATTCTTATAAAAAAGATAAAATGACACACTATATAAAATTGTACCTATATAGAGAACTAATCAATTAACAAACTAAACTAACTAATAAAAAACTATCCTAACTAATTAAAACTAAACTTAATAGATTGATAAGTATTAGTTATATTGGTTGGTAACAACCCTTCAAACTAGAATGTGGAGATCTAACATTTCCAGTGTGAAATAAAAGATCAAAAAATTTTAGGAGCAAGAGGTTTGGTTAGAATATTTTTCATTTTATTCTTTGGAGGAGATAGGAAGAAGATGAATTAAGCTTGATAGAACTTTCTCACATGTTGTATGATAATCAATCTAAATATATTTCGTTCACTCATGAAACACAAGGTTGGTAGTTATGTGTAATGTTGAGTGGTTATTGCAAAATAGTTGAACGAGAATAACATTAACATCATGTAGTTTTAGAATCCTGGAGAGATAAACTAGCCATTGTATTTCACAAGTGGCATATGCTAGATCCTAATACTTAGCTTCAATAAGGATCTAGACATAATAGTTTATTTTTTGCTTCTCCATGATATAAAGGACTTGCCAAGGAAGAAACAAAAACTTGTGACGGACTTGTGAGCATCAAGATAAGCTCCTCAATCTAAATCCACTTAATTGAAGTTGTGAGTTTAAAGGAAAAAATAATCCTTTCTTTGGAGTTTGTTTAATGTACTTAAGGATCTTGAGATAAGCTTTGTGATGATTAGTGGTTAGATTATCTAGATATTGGTTATCAACTCACTGCATTTGAAATTACTAGTCTTGTGTGAGTCAAATATATCAATTTTCCAATAAGCCTTTTGTATGAATGGTCATTATAAAAATGAGCTTCTAAGTGTTAATGAATTATGGTAGTGTAATCCATGGGACTACCGAAAGGTTTTGATCCAAGTCTCTTGAAGAAGATCCAAAGCATATTTTCTCTGATACAAAGAAATATCCTGTGAGGATCTTTCTATTCTAAACCTAGAAAGTATCTTATCTCACCAAGATTCTTGATGCTAAGTTTTTTATCCAAAATCTCTTTGATGTGTTGAATTTCATTGGGATCACTACTTGTAACTAATAAATTATCTATTAGATAAGAATGAAGTTGAAGCAATGCAAAAGTCTTCTTGGTAAACAAAGAATAATCAATTTTATACTGGTGATAACTTGATTAAATGAGTCTCTACAAGTTTTAAATTCCATTGCTTGCTTGCTTGTTTCAAGCCATATAGCAACTTGTCAAGCTTGCAAACTAGATAGAGTTATCAAATTGGTTCATAGTCCTAAGGCTAGCCTATTTGGCCCTATGTTTTAACCCTACATTATGTAACTCACTTAGAAGTAGGGCTTTTTAAGCCACTCACATAACCCTCAATTTAAGTGGGCTTAGTGTGAACTCGTCTTAGGGCCAGCCCTAGCCCTATCTTTTTTATATATATTTTGTAATTTACCTCAAAGTATAATTTTTAAATATGAATCCATGTAGCCTCCAAATTAAGTACAATGATTGCGAATTAGTCCATCTGATCTTATCTTATAACTTTTTATTTTGAAACTTGTTTAAAAGTAAGATTTCTTATATGTTAATTCATGCAACCTTTAATTTATGTAGGATGAATATAAGATAACTCATTTAACTTATTTAACTTTATCTTATAACCTTTTGTTTTGTAACTAATTTAAAAGTAGGGATTTTTAAACCCTAACCCATATAACCCTCAAATTAAGTGGAATAGGTGTGGGCTAATTCATCCTTCCCTATCTTATGACCATGTATTTTGTAACTTGCCTAAAAGTAATATTTTTTAAACTATAATCTATATAATTATCAAAATAAGTGAGGTAGATGTGAACTAACTCATGTAATCCTAATTTATATTTAACTCCTTTCTATAAAATTTCATCATTTCTCTTAATTTTTCTATCATTTCTTTATTTCTCTCTTTAACTATTTTCTTTACTATTTTTTATTATATAAAATATTATTTAATTTATTTATCTTTCTTTTTAGATTTTCTATTTTTCTAGAAATATTTTTTCATTTGTCTCTAGAATTTTTTTTCTCTCTCTCTCTCTAATTTTTTCTCTTTTTTTCATAAATTTTTCTCAACTCCTTTATACTTTTATCTTTTCTATATTTATTTTTTATAATCTATTTATCTCTATCTATAAAATTATATTTTGTCCATATTTTCCCTTCTTCCTCTCTTTAAATTTTCTTATTTATTTTAATTTTTATTACTATTTTATTTTAAGAGAGGAAATAAACTAGAGATGGAAAAATTATAGAAAAAATAAAAAATTAAGAAAAAATTGAAGAGAAAAAATAAAGCTCATGTAGTAGCCCTAACCCATAAGATTTAATAGGGTTTTAGCCGTATGATCTTTATAGTGTGGACTTTTGTGGGTTGTGAGCTATTTTGATCTTGGTCACGTGAGTTAGAGTTAAGTTTGATTAGATGGGTTAAATTGATATTTTTGTGAAAAGATATGATCATATAAGTTTATAAAGTCAAGTAGACTTTACATAAACTTGTTGATATAGTAGAACTTGTTGCTAAAGAGAAACCAAGTGAGTGTCCACTTATATTAGATATAACATCTTGGTTGGAGATAATTGTTAAGGATGAATTGATCTTATAACATTGGTCATTATTCCCCTATGACAAACTTGTTTTGATCCTTCCCATACAATTATGTAAGTAATGCTCTTTAAAATTGTAAATTTTTTTGAGCTTATTGTACATTGTTTATTATTGGGTTAAATATGTTTTCAGTCCCTCTAAAATATTCAAATTTTGGTTTTGGTCCCTTATATTTAAAATCTTTGGTTTAGGTCCTTCATTTTTTAAAATACATTGATTATAATCCCTATATTAACTTAAGTTATGTTAAATCAAAATATATTAATCATGATTTGAGGATTATAATCAAAATATTCCATATATTATACGGTTCAATATATTTATGATAAGTATCATATTTGTAATTAATGTTATCAAAATATAATTAATATAATAAGAACATTTCATATTTTGATATATTTATTTTTAAGAATATTTTAAAATTATAATTTATAAATTGATTTTTTAATAATTATTATTATCTAAATAATTATTTATAAATTTTAAATGATATCAATTTTAGAATGATTCTTTTATTATTTTAGTAACAAAAATTTATTCTATTATTTTCAATTTAAAATTAACACCATAATCTTAATTATATGAGATATAAAATTTAAATATTTTAACATTATTGTATAATTAATTTTAGGTTTTTAAAATTTTTAATATTAAATTATGTATATCATAAATTTTAATTAGTGGAAATAATTTTTTATATAAAAACATTACATATTTTCTAAATTCTAATAATTTCCAATTATTTTATGTTAAATTAAATGTTAAATAAATCAAGAGAATTCATAAAAGTATATTATTAGATATTAAATTTAATATATAAAAAATTTTAAGCTTTATTATAAATTTAAATTAGTCAAAATTAAACTGAATTATTAAATTTGATAATCAATTTAAATATAAATTAGCTTTAAAAAAAATTAATACTAAATTATGTTAGTATTCTAAATTAGTTATATTGCAATCTTTCATATATATTTTTTTTATATAATAAAATAAAGAGTTAAATATGGTTTTAGTCTCTTTAAAATATTTAAATTTTGGTTTAATATAACTTAAGTTAATATAGGGATTATAATCAATGTATTTTAAAAAATAAAGGACTTAAACCAAATGTTTTAAATTTAAGGGACCAAAACCAAAATTTGAATATTTTAGAGGGACTAAAAACATATTTAACCATTTATTATTTATAGTTCTTTACAGTTTACTTTCCTAATCTTCACAAAGTGAAGAATATGCCATCAGCTATATTTTTTCCACTTAATACAGATTCTTTTATTTTTCTTGAAGTGTTTTCATTATTAGAACCATCTTCGAAAGCACAAGCATTCATGATTTCATCTGGTAACTTTTTTTATTTTTGAACCAAAATTTTCATTTAGTGATTTAAGATAGTAATGGTTTTTTATGTAAGGGGTGGCCCATGGGGTGGCCCAGGGTTTTTGGCCCTGACCCATAGGGTTAGGACTAAATAGGTTAGGACTTACCCATTTAACAACTCTAAAGCCAAAGAAGAATCATGCAACTTAAGGCCCGGTGGAGAAGTCATATAAACTTCCTTATATAGATCTGCATATAGAAATGTTGTGTTCACATTTAGATGGAAAAGCTCCCAATAAATTTCCTTTTGATCACTGGACTAAAGGTTTCCAAGTAATTAACCCTTTCTATTTAGGTAAATCCTTTCATGATTAACTTGGCTTTGTATCTCTCCACATTTCCTACTGCATCATGCTTTATTTTTAAAATTCATATGCATCCAACAATTTTCTTTCCAATAGTTAATTCACCTTTGATTGCATTATTCCGATAATTATGTTTGATTGCCTCTTGGAATGTATCAGGTTCAATAGCAAAAGAGATAGTCAAGAACTAATATTTATGTAAATCTTATAGTGAATTGTAAGAAAAAAAAAAGAAAGAGAGATAGGGTACCTTATAGATGTGAAAAAAAAGGTTAAGAGACTCAAGCAACTAGTGTGCAATGGTAATCTTGTAAATAAGATAGTGGTTTTTTTATTCTCTAGGAATTCCTCTTAGGTATTTATTGATTGGGTTGTAGTTCATTTCCTATATTAATGGAGATATCGTTTGCATTATTTCTTTCTTCTAACATATTTATATCCAAAAAAGGATCATTAAATAGTTGATTTAATATACTTATGGGTGAGTTTGTTTCAACATTGCTAGAGGTAATGTTATGTAAAGAAAAAACTTTTTCATAAAACATAACATTCCTATAAATGAAAGTTTCCTATTTTTTTTTAAACATACAAGATGTACAGGAAAATGCATCTTCTATCCCTTAGATCTAATTTCATTTGGTTGAATCAAAAACATAAACAACCAAAGAGTTTTAAAACTTTTATATCTAGTAGATTACCATGCATGTTTTGATAAAAGGACTAGCTGTTTAGAAACTTTGTGGACAACCTATTAATTAGATGGAAATCATGACTGAAAGCATAGTTCTAAAAAATATTAGTTAAGTTGGATTAAAACAAGAAAGATCTATCAACACTAAGAATGTGTTGATGTTTCTTCTCAACCATCCCATTTATCTTAAGGGTTTCTACCTAAGATGTTTTGTGATATATATGCCATCTTTTTATGTTAAATTGTATTTCATTATCAATTTGAGTAGTTTTATGATTTTGTTATAGAGTTTTTATTAAAGAGAATATTTTTCTAATAGGATAGATATTTTTATTTTTGTTTCATGACAAGAATACAAGAGTATCTAGATTTATCTTCAACAATTATTAAAATATATTTGTACCCAAAAACAAGTAAGACTAACAAAGATCCTCACAAATCTATTTGTATCAAATCAAGCAAATCAGTTGAAACAGTATAACTATTATTATAAGAAAGTCTTTTTTATTTTTCCAAGTGACAAACCTCATAAGGATTTGTAGTCTTATTACATTGAATGAAGGGAAAGAAATTCTGAATACCAATCATTTTATCATGAGACAAATGATGTAACCTTAAGTGTTACAAATCATTATCATATGTATATAAATTATTCACATAATTCTTTGAAAATTTTGACTAACCTTAAGGAACTATTGCATAAAGTCTTGCTTTTAGGCTAGTTGCACCAATCATCCTTATAGTATTAGAATCCTAAATCTGGCAACCAAAATAAAGAAAAGATTATTTTACACTAATGAATTGGTTAATAATAACTAATATAAGGTTGAAATTGAAACTAGGTATGTAAAGTACAGTTATGAAGTAAAGTTTATTTGATAGAAAAATAGTTCCAAAAATATCAGCAAGAACTTGATTTTTCTATGACACATAATAATTTTGAGGATTGAGATACATATTTTTATGTTTTGTTTCTATGACTCTAAGAACTAGAACAATCAACACTGGACAAAATACTAATTATATGTGCGACTTTGATTGTGGACTGAACCTTTTGTTTATTTGATATATGATTCACAATGTGAGTCTTCTAATTTTGACTGTTGCAGTAATGCAAGTAAAGCCTTATGCTAGTCTGGAGTAAACATTATTCCCATGCTTTCAATTGCATCTTTATGAGAAATAAAGCTTTGATTATCCTTGTCTTTTCCTTCTTCATTTGTAAAGAAATTATTTACATTGTCTCCTTTCTAGTAATGTGATGGGTAACCATTTTTTTTTGTAATATATCCACTATATGTATCAATTTACCACAGAGAGAAAAAAATTTATGCTTTGTCCCCTGCTAAAATTACCTTTTACACTAGAATTCATATATGATATCTTGGTCCTTTTTTCTTTTTGAATTTTCCTATTCCACAACCACCAATGGTTATACTAGCCAAAATTTGTGGATTCTTCCTAATTATTCTCATTTGCTTTTCTCATTGAATTCATAAGGAGAAAACTTCATTTATTGGGGGTAAGGGATCAATTAGCATTATCTACGATTAAACAATAGAATATTGATCATTTAAACCTTTTAAAAATTGAATAACATAATCATTCTTCTTGTATGAATTGACTGCGGAAATTAGAACACGTGCGTATCAAACTGGATAAGTACAAGTAGGAATTGGTGTAAAATTTTCCAATTCTTACCATAAACATTTCAACTAAGTGAAATAGGTTGTAACTGTTATCACTCCTTATTTCATTAAATATATCTCTTCTTGTAATATAGAAATATGAAAAATATCTCTTGATAATATCTCTCTTGCAAATTATTCCAAACCTTTAAGGTTATTTCCATTCTCAACACACTTTGTGCAATAGAAACATCCATATAATGATGGATCTAAGATAATACCATAGTGTTGGATTACCCAAGCGGCAGCATATGGGATCCTAATCTGTAATTTCAATAATGAACATGTAAACACTCAATTATATCTGAGAGGACATTTCTCAAATTAATATTTAAAATATATAGAAATATATATATATATATAATAATAATAATAATAAATATAATAAAAAAGAAATGATAAAAGAATAAATAAATGATAATAAAATGAATACAGATAATAATAACAAGAAAAGGAAAGAGAAAGAAAAAGGAAAAGATTAAGAAAAGAGGAAAAAAGAGTAAAAATAATATATAAAAATAAATAAAAATAATAGAAAAAATAAAAAGAAGAAAAAGAAAATTTTCAATTAAGAAAATTGTTAGAGTAGTTAAAAGTTAGTTAGGATAGTTAAGATTTAGTTTGGGACAATAAAAGAAACTAAAATAAAATGAAAAAATAAAGAATAAAAAAGAGAAAGCAGACCCGTCCAAAAATTAAAAAAAGCAAGCAAGGGCTCCTGATATATAAATATGAAGGAATGATTGCAGGGGGGAGGGGATTCCTCTAGCTCTCTTTGGTTTTGTGGGAGCTTTTCTTTAGTTCTCATGAGCATTTGAAAACCTCCCTCCGATGGGGTTGATCGTGAATTTGGATGGAAAACAACTTCATCGTCTACAAGAACCAGTCACAAAGCTTGCTTTGGTCACAATTGCAGGAAGCATTCAGATCTTCATCATCCTAGCAAAAAAACGAAGGTTAGAGTTCCAGTAGTGCCAAAACTCTGTTCAAAAACTTGTAATTTTCAAGTATGTCATCTTAGGTCATCACTTTCCTGCTCCTAAAAACTTGAGTTTAATTTCCAAGAAAGCATAAATTCATTATTAATTCTGATAGAAGTTTAGCTAAAAATTGCATCAATGATTGACTTTCACTTGTGTATGTGCTGCTCCACGATTCTTAATTCAACTACATGTTTAACTAATAGACACAGATCCTAGGCCAAAGGCAAAGCTGATCAGAGACCGATAAGAGAATAAGTGTAGTTATATCAGTAAACCGCTCAGTTCGAATGATGAACAGAATTCTGTATGGACTCATTGAATCAACCGTTGTTACGTGAATTCCTTTTCTTGTTTTTTACTGAAGACCTGCCTGGTTCTATAGGAAATCCTTCATTTAAAACTAGAAATCAGTAGTCTTAAGAGCCATAACTTGATAAGTGTACAGGTAAAAGAAGATCATATACTCGAGCTACAGATAAGTTGCTCAATTCATGTGATGATAAAATTGATAGGATCAATATCAACCTGAGGATAGGAAACGTTAACTCACTTGATTGTTTGTTCATTAGAGGCACACTCAAATATCCATGAAATTAACAGAGCAGGCACTCTGGTGATATGTTGATTCTGCATGTTAATGTCTCTAATACCGAGACTCTAACTGGATCCAAGAGGGAAAGGTAAAAGTGTGATCACTGTAAGCCTGAGATTAAGAACTTAGACAACTGCAGAATAGTAACTAAATCAATGTAATAGAAATACTGAGTGAACTATGCAAAGGTTGGAAGAGGGAGAGAAAAGCATGTCTTGAAGAAAGGTTAGTAAGAGTTGGACTAGGTAGACACTTAAATTTCCATAGTTATAAGTTCAATATTTGGTTTGGCAAAATGAGCGAGGGCATGATTTACACTCCTAGATCAGTCATGATGATAAGCTCAATGATTGGTCACGCACTTGGTGGGACCTTAGCCAAGTAAAGAGTCAGCCAAAGGGGATGCATACTGCAGGGGACCCAGTTAGTGTTCATGTATCAGTGCCTAGGGTGTGCCCATGCTAGTTCTCTTGTTGATTAGCAGCATGCAAAGGTCCAAGTAAAGGCATCACCAAATATAAGAACTTGCACAAGGACACCTTAACAGGTGAGTGAAGTACAAGAGGCAACCATTACCTAAGATCCTTTAGCTACTAATGCAGTTGCCTCTATAGATTAGAACCATGTAGCTTTCTTGTTGGAGCAATGGGTTCACAAACTCTTGCTATAGATGGGTAGGTTTCAATCAATACCAACTAAAACCCTCAAGTTATACCAAGTCAGGCAGTAGCTTTGTTTTTTGGTTTAGTGAGCAACAAATTAGAAAGCCTAGCAGACTTTTTGCACTAGGTTCTGCATTAGATTTGTCCACATAGGAATTCTTTAGATCCTCCAATTGTTAACTAAATTAATTACTATGAATGATAAGATTAAGTTGGAAGCTTGGCCTAGTGGTTAGCTTGCTGCTAATAACCCCCACGTCCCAGGTTCGAACCTCACACCCTCACAGGCCAGTTTATGAATATTGGGTCGCATCGAAGTTGCCTCCTAGTGGACTATTGGGCCAAGCAAACTATTTTTTTTTTCAGAGCCATGCTAACACGACCAAGATCAAGAATAAAAAAGAGCTAAATATTAACATTGTTTTAAACAAAATCAATAATACCCGTCAACTTATTTAATTAATATAAACTTCTCTAATTAATTTGAAATGACTATAATACTCAAGTAATTGTCTTCAAACAACTAATTTGGTCAAACCCAATTCTCTTTTGTTCAATTTGAAATCAAGCCATTTTTTCTATTTGAGTCAAGTCTAATTCTTTTTTTAATTTGAAATCAAGTCTATCATTTTTTTTAGTTTGGGTCAAGCCCAATTCTTTTTTTTTTAATTTAAAATCAACTCCATTTTATTTTGGGTCAAGCCCAATTTTCTTATTTAATTTGATATCAAACCATATTATTTAATTTGGGTCGAGCCCAATTCCCTTTTTTTATTTATTTTGAAATCAAATACACTTGTTTCTCTTTTACATTTGATTTGGGTCAAGCCATTGCTTTCAATTTTTGATTTTTTATTCTCTCTAATTTGGATCAAGCCCAATAGGTTTCATAGTTCAAAATTATGAAGTTCGATTTAAAAGGTTGATTTACAAAGTTTTATTAAAGGACAATATATCTTTTAAATTTTCTGAAATTCGTGCAATGGATTCTAATACCAACAATTAGTGTTCTCTACTGTTCCGTATTTTAATTCATGCGGATTCCAAGCACGACTTACAACGGTTTAGATTTTGCAAGCATGTGATTTTAGAAAATCACTGTTCTTATTAATTCCGTTCCAAAAATGTCTGTTTTAGAAATTTCTGAAATTCGTGTTATGGATTCTAATACGGGCAGCTAACATTCTCTATTGTTCTGTATTTTAATTCGTGTGGATTCCAAACGCAGTCTACGACGGTTTGGATTTTTCAAGCACGTGATTTTAGAAAATTCTTTGTTCTTATTAATTCCGTTCCAAAAATGTCTGTTTAAAAAAAATGTGTGTTTCTGAAATATCTGAAATTCGTGCCGTAGATTCTGATATGGGCAGGTAGCATTTCTACTGTTCCGTATTTTAATTTGTGCGGGTTCAAATGTGGCTTACGACAGTTTGAACTTTGCAAGCTCGTGATATTAGAAAATCACTATTTTTACTAATTCTGTCTAAAAATGGATGTTTTTAAATTTTCTGAAATTCGTGCAACAGATTTTGATACGAGTAGGTAGCGTTCTCTATTGTTTTATATTTTAATTTGTACGAGTTCAAATGCGGCTTACGACGATTTAAACTTTGCAAACCTGAGATTTTAGAAAAATTATAGTTTTTATTAACCCCATTCAAAACCAATTTTACCTAAAATCACCCTTTTATTTTCCAAGAGATCAAATCTTTACCCCAGAACTCCGTAGCCTTGGATTTTTCATTGCACCAGGGAATACGTAGGAGCACGATCAAGTCCTGGCAGGCTATTTTCTACAAAACTATTTATTTTCTATTTTATTTAAAAGGATCAAACAGTTTTCAAAAATATCAAAATTACACCCTCAATTTAAGGGTACCGTTCTTCGAAACATGTGAATAGGGTACCTAATACCTTCCTTACTCGTAACCAACAACCAACTCCCGAACCTAGATTTCTTACTAAAGTTAGAATTTCCAAATATTTTCCTTTAAAATAAAATTTTTTTGTAGTTCCACTTATCAAATAAAATTATTTCTAAAATTTTTTAGCAAATGTTTTATCTCGTTTTAATTACGGTTACGACAGAACCGTCGACAAACACAAGTTTATTTTTTTTATTGTAGTGCCATGGTCATAACTCTAGACCATAAGTGATAGTTCTCTCCGATCAATTGATTCGAAACAAGTGAGGTCGATGGATTCTCTTGTTAAAAGAAAAAACAAAATCGAAGGATTTATAATTTAACTTTCCATATTTTATTTTTAAAAAAATCTATAGAGCAATAAATTTAATCTTCATAATTTATAAACTTACCAAAAGAAGATACAACATGGTATTCTCTAATACCATGTCGAAAAAAATGAAGTTTTAAGAAAGAAGAGCAAAAGGATGATGCTGAAGTTTATTAAAGAAAATGACAATGAATTCACTTCTTAAAGAAAAGAAAAGAAAATTATAGACTATATAAAGGTGTAACTATACTAACTAACTGAAATTGAACAAAATGGATAGATAGATGTTGGTTATATTAGTTAGTAACACTAATCATCAACGTCTCTCTAAGATAATTTTTTATTCTATTGGTTAGTCTTATGTTTCCCCCTCAAATTCACCATGGCACATGATGGGTGATGGCATCATCGTCTCATTGCGAATCTTCCTTTGTCTTAACCAACATTTAACTCTTTCCCTCCTTTTCAATTGATAATTAATGGTGTCATGAGAACATTGTTGCATAAAGATAAACTTTTGTTTTTTACAAAAATAACATTGTTGTAATACATTAATTTACCTAGTATTTAGTTTACTCTTAATTATTTATCATGTTCTTCAATATTTTTTCTACATTCATTATAATTAGTCATATTTGGTATGTTATGATTTTATAATCTTTTATTGTATTTTCAAATCTTATAGTCGTTATTAATTGTTGACCTTTTTAAGTCAGTCAAATATGTTTTTTATTGTATTTTTATTTCTTATGTGATCATGTTTGCTAACAATTTGGTGTTATTAAATTAAAAATAGTGAACATCACATTGATTTGTAATTATTGATAATTTTTTTAAAATATGAATAATTTAAATGTGAAATAAAATTAAGATGATTTTTGAAATAAGAAATGGTGTTAGTGATGTTCCATAAATAATTTGTAAGCAAAGTTTATTCCTATTTCTAAATTTATTTTAATAACAATAAGAGATAATGATATTATTATTCTATTTTATTATATAATTATTAAAAATTTATTATAACTATTTTAATTGAAAAATTAATTGGATATTATTATACCATTATTTATGATGGTTATAGTTTTAATTTTTGTTTGGTTGGCTTGAAATTTTTTATAAATATCACATGATTTCTTTAAGTGAGGGACACAATAAAACTCTCATCCTTTAAATTTCTTTTTTTTTTAGCATTATTGTATAAAACTCCAGCATGCACTAAATTTTAAGTGCATGATTACCTACTGTTATGTTAATCTTAAGGAGTAAATTTGAAATAGGTTGCACTACAAATCTATCCGAGTTCTTCTTTCAGGACTAGGGTATTTCCATAGTACAATGGTTTCCTCTTTTACAACAATTTTAAAGTAAAAATAAGGCTTTCTTCGTAAATTTCTTCTTCTATAATTTCAATAATTTTAAAGAATTCTTTTTATGGTTAAATATCTTGTCATTGTAAAATGAAATATAAAGAATGATTTAATAAAATCCAGTTATATAAATTTTTTGAATGATTCAATAAAAAAAATTCCTTTTAATTCATGATTACTTATTTGTGAAGTAAAAATAATTTTTATGAACATTGTTATATTTTTTCTAGTTAAATCAAATAATTACATGATAATTTAAATAATAAAAATTAAAATATGAAGAAATTAAATAAAAAAAGTTAGAATTTATAATTAAATTTATATGAAATTATTGTGAAATAAATTTTTAATTTTTATTAAGCTATATTTTTTTAAAAAAAATTATCATAAATTTGAATTAGAAACTATAAGAGCAAAAGCATAAAAAATTCAATGATCATATTTTTATTTTTTAATAAAATAAATAGAAAAATTGAATTAATTACATATAATTTAATTGATAAAAAATAAATTGATGTTTATGATATAAATAAAACTTTATTTCTTATAATAAATGTTAAATTTAATTTTTATTATTAAAATTTATTATAGTTATTTTTAAAGATATTATAACAAATTAATAAGGTATGAATCACTAGTTATCTCAAAATTATGGGATAAAATAAATCATATTTTATAAATTAAATATTAAAAATAAAAAAATATTTTCTGATAAAAATTAATTTTTTTTAATTTAATTTTAAACAAAAAATTTTCACTATTAATTTTTCTCAGATTATAAAAAATCAAATTTGTTTTCAAAAAATTATTTATTTTATCTTAAAAATTAAGTTGTTTTTAAATTCTTATTTCATTTGATGATATCTTGATTCATATTATTTGTAAAAGATAATTTTTTAAAATATTTATTTATTTATTTTTTAATTTATTACTTTGTAAAATTTTATCATTTATTTATAAATACTTATTTTATTATTATTTTTACTTATTTAAAATTATATTTATTCATAAGTATTATTTTATGTTATTTTATAAATATTTTTTATTTAAAAACTTAAATAAATATTTTAAAAATTAAAATAATTTTATGCAATCAATTTAAGGTAATTATTTTTATAATAGATGCATTGAATTTTAATATTTTTTACTTGTAAATAATTTGTAAATTTAATTTTTATTCACAGACTAGTTTTAAAAATTATTTTTAATAAATTTTTAATTTTTTTAAAATTAAACAAAGTTGGTTATCTCTACATTTGTTTTCCAAACCTTGCTAGTATTCCATGATTAAATATTTTTTATTTAATTTATAATTTTTTTTATAATTAAACATTTTTTATTTAATTTATAAATTTATTTTTTGTCACCTTACTACAATTTAAGTTGTCACAACTTTTATTTTGTAATTTTTTTTTACATTATTATATAAAATTTCAACACATATAACTTCTGAATGCAGATTGTTTTAGTATTGTTGTATTAATTTAAAAAGTAAAATCAGAATAAAATTACATTAGAATTCTGCTAAAATTTTATTTTTAAAACAATAATATTTTTACAACGCAATGTCTATTTTTTTTAACAGGTGATTGGTCCTCGCTGCTTTCTTTACGAATACACTTTTATATCAGAAAACGATGAAAATATAATTTACCTAAAACTATGCCCGGAAGTAGGACTTTATTTGCAAAGCGATCCATACTTATAAAGCTTTTTTTCCCGTGTTATACTAAGTGATCACTCAAGCTCTTTTATATCATTCTTTGATTTATTTGTCTACTATTATGAGGGTTTCGTTTCAATTGACTTAAAGATAATTGATCAAACTATGGCAAATACGGTTTAAGGTAGGAGAAGTAGCGGATCATGAAAACATGGTATCGATTAATTTCATCTTAGTGGTTCACCAGAACCAACTTGTGGGCAAATATGGACGACAAAGGAAGTTGCTTAATTTTACCTTAAGCAAAACGGTAAAACTCCAAATGCGATAGATATGTTAATATAAAGGAAGACTGTCAAGCTGTATATAAAATTCCAAATATGATCGATACATTTCATTAAATAAGCGCTTAAAATATAAACCATTTATTAAATCCCAATTAGCATGCTAACTTACGACTTCAGAAAATACTCTTAAAAATTGAAATATTAAAAGGATTGTTTATATGTATTTTTCGAGTACACACATCTATATATATATAACACTATTACAATGAGTGAAACAACTCAATTTTGTACTAATATATCATAAAATTAGAATTATGTTTCATTAAAAAACAATAAAAAAAGGTAATTCAAAACGTTTATAACTATAATGTATATATAAAAAATTATTTTACAATCCATCCCATTTTAAATTTAAATATTTTTAATAAAAAATAAATATATTCTTGTCCTTTAAGTTTAAAGAAAATTATAATATTAACAAAGTTGTTGTACAATTTTTTATTAATAGGCATATAAAAAGAAAAACATAAAAAATACCGATAAAATAAATAATTTGGCAAAAAATTAAAAAATTACATAATTTATTGTATAATATTTTGTATGAATATTATATCTCTAAGTTATAACATGTCTTACTCAAATCTAACAAAAAAAAATTCTAATACATATAAAAAACCTCTACTACAATGATTCAAAAATTTTAACCTTATATATAAAAAATATTTAGTTCAATTACACGAGATCAACGATGTAATATATTGGGATGGATTGTAATTTATTGAACTTGAGAAAGTTATAGATATTAAGATTATTTATTCATATAATAAAAAATTATATAATATTATTATTTGTTATTTTCTTTTACTACATCAATTATTTTATTTCAATTTTTGTTTTTTTATCTCTCTTCTTAAATAGCATTTTTAATAAAATTATTATTGTAATAATACAATTTCTTATTTCACTAGTCTGTACAACTCTTTTATATAAATTCTAGTAATAATACACTTTTTAACAGGTATTATCTTGCTTCTTTGGTATACATATTTTGCGCAAATTCCTACCATAGAATCTCTCCCAATATAGTCTGTTTCCCTCTCAGTATCCTCGTCCACATAATTAAAAAAATGTGCTCATAACAATTGTACGCTTCCACGTCTTAATACTCACTACTGTGTTTAATGTTATGTAAATCAAAAAGAGAGAATAAAGAGCAAGCACCAGCAGCATCACTTGGCACATGACATGGGTGGTGCAGCCTCGTTCAAGCCGTTCAGAAACGTAACATTCCCCTTTTTTTTCTTCTTCCCCGTTATCATCACAACCACCCTTACACCTTTAATCATTGC
The DNA here is from genome assembly GCA_037954105.1 of Canavalia gladiata. Classification (NCBI taxonomy): domain Eukaryota; kingdom Viridiplantae; phylum Streptophyta; class Magnoliopsida; order Fabales; family Fabaceae; genus Canavalia; species Canavalia gladiata. The sequence continues at coordinate 36,495,090 of CM075664.1, read as the reverse complement.
AAGATCCCACGACGATTCTGTTGAAACTAACGTCACAAGCCTTCAGTTTCCCAGTCTCGAATATGATAACCGTGCCGCGTCAGCCCCCGTTACGTCAAGTAATCAGAATTCTGCTTTTGAGACGTTCAAGCCAAGCACGCCCGTTCTAGTTGGCATTTTAACCGCCTTGTTTTCTCTCGCGCTCCTTCTCCTTGTCTACCTGAAGCACTTCAAAGGCGGCAACACCGTCGCCGTTAACCCTAATGCCCAAACCTCGGACGAGAGGAAGAACTCCGGCATCGACCGTGACGTTATAGAGTCATTACCGATGTTCAGATTTGAATCGCTGAGGGGGCCAAAAAATGGCCTCGATTGTGCGGTTTGTCTCATGCGATTTGAGGACCCTGAGGTTCTGAGGCTATTACCGAAGTGCAAGCACGCGTTCCACGCCGAGTGCGTAGACACGTGGCTCGACGCACACTCTACGTGCCCGCTCTGCCGTTACAAGGTTGATCCCTCAGATGTCGTTTTGGTGGACGATGCGACGAGAGCGAAATCACGAAGCACGGATGAAGAATTGGACATCGAAAGGGGAATTATCGGGAACCAAGACGACGACGCGTCTGAGGGAGTAGAGAGGGACGAGGGAACGTTAGAGCTTGTTTTGCATACGACGAACGGGAACGCAGGAACGACGTCGTTTGAAAGCGAGGAGAGAATAAAGAGAGGGGACGAAGAGGCAGAAGGGAAAAGCGCAGAACACAGGTTGGAGCACCGTATTATTGTCTCACGACCTTGCAGTCCGGATGGTGGGGTCCACCATCGATGGAGCGATGTTGGACCGTCTGATCTTTTGTACTTAAAGCCAGAGATGATCACATGGAAGGCACGTGGAAGGGGAAGGGGAGGAGGAGGAGGAGGAAGGAGCATCGGTGATAATAACAGTAATAATAATAATATTGTTGGTGAGGTGGATGTGAGGTGTGTATCGGAGATGACGGGAATGAGGAGGTTTGAGAATGTGGAGAGAAGAGAACAAGAGGAACAACCATGTGAGGGAGTGGATTCAGGTGGTTGGGTTGGATCTCCGGGGCACAACCACAGGGAGATGTACGGTGGGTGATTCCATCGTTGCATTTATATTTTGTAGCTGAAGTGTAGAATAGCATTAGATTTCCAGAAATCAATCCAAAAGAATTATAACATATTATTAAAAAGTTATTAACTTTACATTTTATTTGCAATTTATTGAATTATAAAAAGAAAGATAAAATAATATAATGTAATAAGAAAATTTTAAAATATTTAAAATATTAAAATATAAATATAAATATAAATAAAATATATGCTAATAAAGAGTTTTTAAAAGTTTCTACTAGTTATTTTTTTTATTTTGAGGAACATATTTAAATTTAAAATTATTAGGATTTTTAATCATTTTAATTAATTTTAAATAAGGGTGGAATAAATATGATTAATTCTTTCAACTCAAATTAATATGAAAAAAATGGGATAGTTTAAGTTTTCAAATTAAATAAGTTTAAAAGCTATCGTATATGATTTAATGATAAAAAGTTGAAATTTTTACATAAAGATTTTAAGTTTGAATTTAATTTTATTATTTTTCACATTGCAATTAGATTTGTTTTTTTAAGTCGAGTATTAGATTTATTATCTTTTAATTTGAGAAAATATAATGAAATTAATAATAATAATAATAATAATAATATATTTATATATATAATAAACAATTTAAATATTATTTTATTTTTAATTTAAAAATAAATAATTTTAAGCTTAGTTTTTTTAATATTTAACTTTCTAATACAATTTAATTTATCTATAGTTGGATTGATTTTATCATATGTTGTAAATTTAAATTAACTAAATTCGATCTAATTTATTATATTTTAATCAGTTTAGGTATTTTTTCTCTAATTAATCTCGATGTAACCCAATCCCAAAAAATCGTAGTTTTGAAAAGTTATAAAAGCTTTATTTTAATTTTTAAAAATAATAAATGACAATTATATTAATTTTTGTCTTGATGTTACTAAATAATAATCATGTTAATTTATGATATTATAAAATTAAGAATTAAAATAATTGATATTAGATAATTAGTTATTAAATATATATTTTTTATTTTTAAAAACTAAATTAGCCATAATTAAAAATTTTAAAAATTAATTTATTTTATTTTTATTTTATTTTAAAAATTATATATATAAGAGATAAAATTATTTTAGAAGTAATTTTATTTAAAATTACTTTATTTAATAATTTTTATAAATAATTAAATTTCATTAATTTAACGGTTAAATTAATAAATTATATTATTTAAATTATTCTGAAATTTTTTATTAAAATTTTAAAAAAATTGATATTTTAAAAATAAATTTAAAGTAATAGATAATATATTTTTATAATATTTATTAATTTAAATTTATTTAATAAAATATTAAAATTTTTGAATATAATTTATATAATTTATTAATTTAAAAATTAAATTAATAAATTTAATTATTTATAAAAATATTAAAAAATAATTTAAAATAAAATTGTTTCTAAAATAATTTTTCCTTCCTCTCTCTATATATAAATGTATGTATCTATGCATCAATAAATATTCATATTTGATCATATATATATATATATATATATATATATATATATATGCATCAATAAATATCTATATTTGATCATATACGAACATACGTATAAGTTGTAGTTAAAAATGACTTCGATAGATATATCAATTCCTACAATATAATTAATTTTACTGTACTAAAAGTATTTTTAGAAAATGTCTTTGGGTTTAATTTTTTTAATATTTTAAAGATAAGACCAAATTGGCCAACTATTCCATGAATAATATTCCACAGGCTGCACCAATTCATTGGAATTTAAAGCAGTCCGCGCCGGTCCCACCAAAATTTGCATATCAATGACAATGGTGTGGCCTATACCTTGCCTTTGGTGCTGCCACTGCATTTCCAGTGGGGAATCACTCGTCTTGTTCTTCGGTGCAATGTTGTCACTCCGTTCGGTTTAATTGGAAATCCATCAACAGACCGACTTGAATCGTTTATTGAATGGGATACTGAACTGATCTGATTTGATTTAGCAGTTTTTTGTTAAATAGATGAATCAGTGAATTTAGTTGGATTAATCAAAATTTTTAAATAATTTTTTTAAAAATAATATTGTTTGATATTAATATTAAAAATAAAAATATAATTTAAAAGTTAAATAATAAATATTTTATATTTTTTAATCTCAAATGCTTAATCTTATTTTAATTATTAAATTTAAATTTTATTTATCAAAATTTTATTTTAACTATTATTTAATTTTATTCAAATTTATTATTAAATTTTTTTTAAGTGTTAATTTTTTTTATATAAATTCTATACTATTTTAGTTATATTTTTAATTTTTGAATACGTATTTTGATAAAATTTTAAAATATTAATTATTTGATTATATTTTAACTACTAATCATGGAATTAGGTACATTCTAACTAGGGCATGTAAATTTGGTTTCACTTGTTCGCCATAGATGATGGTGAAAACTGAGAACATTGGAGAGTTAAGATCCAGAATTGGCGAGAACGACCAAGAAAGCTACAAAGATCGATGGATTTTCTCACAACTTTTGAAATGTCAAACGGGAAAGTAATGATGATGAATCCTTACTCTAGCTCCATGTTTTGAATATATAACGACAAAATTTAGTGCAATCCTATAAACGCTGTGTTCTGTTGTATTCTTTATTAGTAGTCTTTTTTATTTTTTTAATAGGACGGTTGTTAATTTTTGACAAATAGATTGGTTCTTTCCATTTCTGGGACTTGGATTCTTATTTAAAAAGTAGCATACTTCTAATTTTATAACATGGAACTGACAGAGAAACCCATAGTATTTTAATTTTCTAGATACCTATATTATTATGAATTTGGAAATAATTAGTACGTATATATATATATTTATGATAAATATTAATAATATATTTTTTATTTTATTTAAATTTAAATTCAAATCTAATTATTGAAAACAGCTTTTGGATTGCTGGAAGAGAAAACCCTATCACATTTCCCTTTATGAGAAAGTGAGAATACTTTTGAGGAAAGGAAGAAAATTCAATCATCAAATGCAATTCCTGGTGGGCAAATGTTCTAAAATGGGGATTATTTAAAAAATAATTTTCAGATCAGGGTAGTAGCCAAAGTTATTTGGAATATGGGTACAAACAGTATTAAAAACGTAATAGATTTTGCATATTAAAGTTACGTCCAACTTAATACGGAGTGAAGGAATACCGCTTAAATTGGTGCGGTTTAAGGGATAAAACGTATGAGCTTATGCGTTTTGGTATTTGATATTTTTGGATTTTTATGTGTCTAAATTGATACGGTTTAAGAAGGTATAAACGCAACAATTTATGCGCTAAAAATTTTGAATCTTCCGGATGCGGTTCATGAGGGAAAAAACGCAATAATTTATACGTTTTGGTGGCAGTTGCGTTTGAATTTAGGCGTTTTTGCCATTCAAATCGCACTTTGATGCTTCATAAGCTATGTCGCATAATTTTAAACGTTTAACATCCATAAATTTATTATATTTTAATTACGTTTAACATCCATAAATTTATTATATTTTAATTGTTTTACGCATTTATTTATACGATGTAAGAATGTATAAAAATATATGAGTTGATTGCATTATGAGAGTAAATTTCAAGAATTTTTCAGTAAAAGAAAGTTTTGTAGTTTTTGTTTTATTTTACGGTAAATGTAATTTTTTTTCATACTTTAATAGTTTTAAAATTATTATAAATTATTTTTAAAATTACTGTTATGAAGTAGGAATTTGTTTGAATTTTTTTAATATTTTTTTTAATCATGGATGAAATAATAATAATTATATATTTTAATAAAAAAATGTTTGAAGGTGAGGAAAGTTTAACATTTGAGAAAAAAAAAACAATTCAGGTTTCAAAAAATGTTTGTTTTGATGAATTGAAAAAAAAAATTTCAAAAAATTAAAATTGTCATCTGGGCAAATTATTTCGAACTTAATAGGAAGATTTTTAGTCTCATCTGAAAAGGTTGAGGACAAAGGATTTCAAATCACAGGTACAGAAGATGTAAAATGTATGATGAATGCATTTAAGCAACAACCTCTGATGGTTGTCCTTGAAGTATATGTCGACATTAATATTGTTAACAAAGAGAGGGAATCTGCTACAAGTGGTAAGTAAATCATGGGTTACATTGATTATTTTTGTTTAGTTGACTAATTTTAAATTAAATGGAATTTTTTATTTCTTCTTATTTAAGGTGGTGTAAATATTTTTGATGATGATGAAGAATATTATTTGTCTCCGATACATGAGTTTATTGATGAAGAAAATGATGGTTTAAATGTGAATGAATTAGAATGGGAAAATTTAGCAAACATTGATGGTGATTATGATGGTGATAGTGATGATGATGATGATAATAATGCTGATGAACAATTTATGGTAAGTTTTGATGGAGGTGTAGGTGGAAGTTCATTTCACATTTCGTCTCTAGTATGCGAAACATCTATTCAACGAAGAGATCAATCGGGTCAATAAGTTACGATCAATATTGTTAATATTAGTTTTTATATAAATTGTTTAACTTTTTTTCTTGTTTTGAAAAAAGAATTACCATTTTGGAGTACCACTTCGCACTACAGCAATATTAATTGGGAATATCCAGATGAAGATCTTAACTTTTCAACAAATGTTGTACATGAAAAATGGGTGGTTGGTGATGAGTTATATGTTGGTTTACAATTTGAAAGTAAAGAACAACTGCAAACTGCATTGAAACATTATTGTATGAAGGTACACCAAAGTTTTGTTGTTGTTGAATCAAAACGAACATTTCTTTCTGTTCGTTGTCCTAATTATGGAAGTGGTTGTCCATGACGAATGAGAGCATGTTTATCAAAACGATCAAATGAATGGTCTGTAACAAAATGGGGAGGTCAACATAATTGCGTAAATGCTTCTCTATCCCAAGACCATAAAAAGTTGGATTCTGATTTTATTTATTCGTGCATATTGGGTATGTTCTTTCCATAAACTTAACGTCTATTTTTCGATATTATATTCTACTAAATAATTTTTGAATTTTTTTTTATTGTTTATTGTTGATTAGGTATGGTAAATGAAGAACCATCTCTATCAATAACCTTAATCCGAGAAAGAATACTAAGTTTGTATGGATACAAAGTTTCATACAAGAAAGCGTGGATTGCGAAACAAAAAGCTATTGTTCGTGTGTTTGGTGATTGGGATCATTCTTATAGTTTATTGCCGAAATGGTTGCATAAAATGATTCAATTTGCTCCAGGTTCTAAGTACAAGCTCGAGACAAAAGATGTCATTATTAGTAATCAGGTTCAAAATGGAGTGAGAAAATTCTTTCGGGTTTTTTGGTGTTTTAGACAATGTTGTGAGGCCTTCAGCTTTTGCAAACCACTTATTCAAATTGATGGCACATTTCTTTATGGGAAATATAAAGGTACTTTGCTAATAGCCACAAGTCAAGATGGAAACAACGTTGTATTACCTATTGTTTTTGCTATTGTTGAGGGTGAGACATTGGATGCATGAAGTTGGTTTTTAGCTTTGTTAAGAGAATATGTTACTCAGAGGAATGGAATATGTTTGATATCAGATAGGCATCAAAGCATTAAATGAGCTGTGAATAACCCCTATTTGGGATGGCAACCTCCACATGCATATCATGTTTATTACATCAGGCATATTGCTAGCAATTTTAATCACAGATTTAAAAATCAGAAACTGAAACAAGAGTTGCTTAAATTAGGTAAAGTCAATTGATATTATATATATATGTAAGTACTTCATAATTTTGTTGAAAGTGATTATATGTTGTTAATTGACTTTACAAGTTACACAACATGTAAAGAAATTTTTTATTACAAGTTAGAGAAGTTTCGATAGACTAGTACAGATGTTGCTAGGTGGATTGATAGCATATCAAAAGAAAAATGGAGTCTTGCGTATGATGAACACGGGAGGCAATTTGGCCACATGACAACCAATCTATCAGAGGCAGTTAACAAAGTGTTAAAAGGTGCACGAAATCTTCCAATCACCATTCTTGTGAAATGTACTTATAGTCGTTTGGTTGAATATTTTGTGCAAAGGGGTGGAATGTCTAAAGCTGAGATTGCGAGTGGTCAACGTTTTTGTAAAAAAGTTATGGATGCCATTAGAAGAAATCAAGCAGCTGCATGTTCACATCAAGTCAGAAGGCATGATATACAGTCTTCACGATTTGAAGTTAAGGAAGCTTTCAACCCAATAACTCAACGAGAAGGTCACAAATGGTCGGTAAGGTTAACCGATCGTTATTGTCAATGTGGTAGATTTAAACTTTTAAGGTACCCTTGCTCCTATGTGATCGCTGCTTGTGCGTTAGTTAGCATTGAGTTCTATCAATTTGTTGATGACGTATATTCCCTTCAACATATATTTGCTGCTTACTCTTTCGATTGGTGACCGATTGGAAATGATAATGACTTTGTTGATGTTAATGATTGGGTTCTAATACCAGATAAAGAAACAGTCAGAGGGAATGGTAGACCCAAATCAACTCGTATAAGAAATGGAATGGATTGAGTTGAATCGCAACCTAGTTCAAGATGTCACTTGAGTAGGGAATTAGGTCATAATCAGTCTCGATGTCCACAAAGAGTTCGAGATTATTGTAATATTATAGTTTGAATTGTGTTTAAGTATTTTGCGAGTTAATTCGATTAATATAATTTCAATTTTCATTTTCTAATACTTGGTATGAAACAATAAACACAAAAACGATAAAAAATTGTCAACAAGATGATATTTATACTAAACTAAATTGAATAAAAAATAACCGCTTACAATAAAACGCATAAGAAGCAATAGGGGAAAATGTCTAATCAAAATGAAAGTCTCCAAGACATAACATGTGCATAAAAATAAATTTAAATTAAATACAATCCGTTGCATGAATCAATCACCCCTGGCCCTGGTGGTACTCCAAGCCTGCCAACGAGGTATCTCAGGTGTAGATTCTAGTGGATGCTGATCTAAATGCGCTCCCATGTGAAAGGCAGCTGACAAATCTGCATTTAGGTCAAGGCCATGTCCATCGAAATGATGAAGAATCTACTGATCATGGACATAGGCATGCATGGGTGGGTCGGGAGTGATCAAGGGTGCCTAATATGGTGAAGGTGTATGAAAACTCATATCAGCGTGTGATGATGACATCCCCTTAGTCCCTGCATAGGTCAATCCGGCCCGACCATTGCCCTGGTCGAAGAAGGTAGGAGATGGCAGATTAGGCGAGGTGAATAGTCCAAATGTCGCGTCAAATTGCAACTCCATCGATGGACCTACATGAGAAGGATCTGCAATCATATCATAATACATGTTAATGAGTTAAATGTAATAAAAACATCAAATTCTTAAAAATATAAATATGGTTAAAAGGTAACGAATGACAATCCTCACGGTATATTTATGATGGGTATGTGTACACCGGGATCGGTGAGGGTGGGACATCCTCGGCGGGGACAAAGTATTGCCCCTCCTGTGTAGGTGGAAAATCTGGGATGGGAGGTGCAACTGCAACTGCATGTCACCGACGTTGCTGAAGACCCTGCCGTGTCTGGGGTCCATATCTTCCCTAGCATCTGCAGGAGGAGCTTGTTGAGTTGGTTCAGGTGCACTAAACCTAGCCTCGACAAGGCGGTTCTCAACCTTCTTCAACACCATCGTCCTTTCGACACATCGCTGAATGCTGTCAAAAATGTCCGCTGTTGACATAGTCCCCGATGCAGCAACCTCGGTGATCAAGTAATGAATAATTTCCAACTCATCTGCCTATTATTAAAATAAAAAGTAAATAATTATGAAATTAAAAGTTACTATTTTAAATGATTCAATAGTGGGTTATAAAAACATACCACACGCCCCTTCACCGCAGCTTCTTGTGTGATCCATCGACGTGTATGTCGGATGTACCATCTCATATAATCCGAGTTATGACTGAGTAACTCGTCAGATGGTATACCGACACACACACGTTGATGCCTCTCCTCCCAAACTTCCAAGAAAGGGACAAAAACTCTGCGCCAGTTTTCGTCAGTCTTCCCCTTCAACGTCATCCCGTGTACATCCTCTGACTGAGATGGAGCTTGAGGGATATGCTGTGCCATCCCAAACTGCCTCATACAACGGTCCGGTTGGTGCCACTCTAATATGTTGAAACATATTAGAGGTACTACAGCTGTCCATATATCAGAACCAGCTGTACAGGCATCAGGCAAATCATCAATGACCCATCTATATGGTTGCCACATGATCTGTGTTTGTAAACATGTAAGGTTAATTAAACATAAACATTTAAACAAAGAAATCTAAATATATTAAGGTTAATGGAAGTTTGAAACGAACCTCACGTCGATCCATCGAATCAAATACATTCCTATAGAAAGCAATATCGTGGTGACAACCTGGTTTTAGGCACCCTCAGATCCATCTAAAATGAGATGGAAAAAAGTTAACATTCACTTATGTAAACCCTTAAAGTATAAAAGATATTTGTCGATGACGTTGCTTACTTACCTCGCTCCTAAAGGTAACGTGTGATCCTCGTATGGAAATCGCCTGGGAGAGAGCTTGGGAAACCGTTCCCAAGCCCAAAGCTGTAGCAAAGATGAAAATCCACAAATCTTTTTTTTATCGTAATATGTGCAACCGCACAGTTCACGATAGAGATATGCAAGAACTGCCCCACCCCAACTATACTAAGCACAAGTATCAAAATCAGCAATCAGGGGAAGATATCAAAGAGGAACTCTAGAACTCGAGTGATCACAAAAAAACACTCCCCCAATCAGCCGCAACATGTAAGCACGCGTGAATCGATCTAACTGTTCTTCATTGCCCATGTGGTCTTCGATGCTAGCAAAATGTTGGAGCAGCCAACTCATCTTCAGTGATCCGCCAACGATCTCCCGCTCAGCAGGTGAAACACCTAGTAGCGGAAATAGGATACCCTCCCAAGCCCTACACGATGTACAACCAATAACTGGTTGACCATCAATGGGCAACCCAGTCAAAACTACAACATCCTGTAGTGTAATCGTGCACTCCCCATGCAATGTATGAAACGTATGCGTCTCCGGCCTCCATCTCTCAACCAATGCTTCAACTAATGAAGAATCGACATGTATGAAAGGTAATTGCGCTACACCCAAGAACCCTGCTCGACGTAACTTGTCAACAATCGCAGGCGGAACCGCTGGAATGTTGTCTCGATCATGATGAAACTTTACTCTTCTAACCTTCAACTCTCGATCAGGTTCTCCGTTTCATATCTGCTCAAAGATATGGACACTCTGCAGCGTAAGAAGAGACACATCTATTGGTCCTGGTCGAATGATGCGCACCGATTGTGATGGTTCACTAGATGATGTCATATTGTACAAAGGTTTAAAGTTTTATCAGAAATTATTTCAATTTGTCTATGTTTAAGTCTTTTTTCTAAATTATTATAATTTTAATATGTCTAACAATTTATTGTGTAAAAATCATTTATATATTGTGTAAATTATTTAAATACTAATTTTAATATTTTAATTTTTTTTATTGTGTAAAATGTCGTGATCTTATTAACTAACTTTATTCCTAACTACAAATTTATCTCTAATTTATAATACAATATTTTTATTTTAAAAAGTACAAATTTTATGAAAAGACATATGTATAAATTTTCATTAGTTTAAATTTATAAAATTTTATTTGTGTCAAAATTTTATCTAATTTACTAAGTTTTATTTTTTCCTAATATGATATCTTTGTGTAAAATTTATTTACTTTTTTACTTATGTAAAAAATTAATCTAATTTAATAAATATGTTTTTTCTAATGTTATATATTTTTCTTTAATTTACTAATCTTTTTATTTGTCTAAATATTAAAATTAATTTCATTTAATTTACTAATATTTTTTTCAATTACTTTAAATTAATCAAATTCTTAATTCTATAAATTATGATGTTTCTAATTTTTTTTACTTCAAAACCTATTTTTTTAATAAATTAACATTTTTAATTAAATCAATTTTTAATAATATTTTTTCTATCTTAAATTATACCATAACTATAACATTAATTATGTTTTATTAAATATTTTTTTAAATAAAATTTTCAAAACAACTTATTAAAGCTATTTTTTAAATTAAATTAAATATAATTTTATACATTATTTATCTATTTATTAATTATTTATTTCCTAATTAATTGTATACTATTTAAACTTTACTTAACATTTAAAATTTAAAAATTTTATAAATCCTATGAATTTAACCCTATAATATTTAATTGTAATAATAAATTAACTAAACATTAAATGAATAAATAAATAAATAAATAAAAACATTAAATAAATAAATAAATCATTCACATTCACACAATTAAATAAATAAATAAATAATTAAACTAAAAAAAATCAGAAAATAAATAAATAAACTACATAAATTTTATATACTAAATACTACTTTATATTAATTATTTTATAATAAAAATTATATGATATTACATAAATTGAAACTATCTTAAATATATTTATATTTTAATCAAAAATTTATCTGATCCACTTTTTTTTTTTATTTCAATATTATTATTAATGAATTTTTGAGAAATTAATTTTTTAATCTCAATTTTACTATTTTTACTATAATTTAAGTATATTATTTATGAAAATATTTTATAAATTGTAAATTTTTTAATTTATACAATGTTTTTATATTTATTCCACAAACTCATTTTTTAAACTGTTTTTCATTTTTATATTTAATATTTTTATGAAATTTGAAATATTAGTTTCAATTAAATTATTTTTTTCAACTCTATTATTCTTTTAGTTTTTCTTAATTTTCCCGTAAACTTTTTTAACAAGTTTTTTATTAAATTTCAAAATTTTAAAATTATTATTTTAATATGAACTTTAATATAATTATATCTTAAAGTGTAACTTTATTAATTATTTTAGGCTTTTTAAAATTTTATTGCACAAACTTATTTTTCAATATAACTTTTACTTAATTATTAAATTTTATTTTTGTACAATTTTATTTAAAATTGAATATATAATTTATTCAATTTTTGTTTCAAAAATTTCTAACTTTATTAATTTGTTATTTTTTGTTTTCAAACTGTTTTTTAAAATAAATTTGAAATTTATATTTGCTAATTTATTTTAATTTTAAATTTAAATTTAATTATAAAGTTTTTTATACCCTAACATTACTTTTTATTTTTTTACAATTAATTAAAATTTTTAAAAACAATCTTTCATTCTAAAAATTTTTCACTTTTTAAAATTGTTTAACAAACTGATTTTTTCAATAAAAAACTGATTTTCAAAAATTTTTTTTATTAATTTTCAAAAATTTATTTTTAAAATATATACTTTTTATTTTTCTTCTACAACGACGTTTAACTTTAATAACCTAATATTTAGTACCATAATCTTGAAGTCAAAATAACTATCCAACTATTTAGTCTAATAACATACTTTATACATTTTACTAACCTTCTGTCTCAAACTTTGTGTTAGTGGCAAATGCAAGCTAAACTGTGGTCCCCAAACAAAATTTAAACTGCAAGTTCAAGCTACGCTGTGGTTCTGGCAAAATCTTAAAATAGCAAAAAAACAAAAAGGAAGAAGCGAAACATGTAGAACCAAAACTGAAACAGTCCCCACGTGCCCACGAGCTTAAATAGAGAATGAAAATGTAATGTAAACCGCCTAAATTTAGGCGGCATTTTTAAAATTTAAATAATCTGATTTGCACATCAATCAAAACACTTACACTGAAAGCGCATAAATTTAGGCGCTGAAGCTATTTTATATGTTGCGTCGCATCCGTAGAGTCCTATCGCTGAAGCTGCTGTGTACGTCGCACCTGTAGAGTCCTATCCCGCCTTAATAACGTAATGTCAGTACGCTTAAAATAGTGCGCTTTAAACATTGTTTACAACTCTGGAATAACTTTTCAATGTACCCTTCATGTCTAAATAAATATTTAAAGAATCCTATTTGAAAAATAGCCACAAAAGTAAGTGTTCCTGCTCCTTCTAAAGTACTGAATAGGTAATCATATTTCATCATATTACTGTTTTGTGACCCCCCTCTTATTGTTATTTGATATCTTATGTTGCATTATGTGGTATTTTGGTTCTAATGTATGTTGCATAACCCACACAAAGGCCAATATCAGCATAGAGAGCCTAAGCTAGGACTACTATTGTTATGAAATTTTTTTTGCATATTTTCATTAGCACAATTCATATGTTGTTCGAGCAATTAATGTAGATGATTTCCCCTTTCTTGAGAATAAGGAAAAATTTCCCTTATCTTTCTTTAAATTTGGAAATTATCTTTGTTTATAGTGGTATGGAATAATCAATGTGTAAATAGGTATTTTCTGTTACCAAACCTCTGCCCGTTGAGAAAGATGAACCAGTAGCACGATAACCACTAGTTAAAACTTCAAAGCAGACTACATACAGTTCAAAATACTCCAAAATTTGACTATCCTACATACCTTTTCAAGATGATGTCTATAGATGGACCAAGTGAAAATGGATGGAAACAGTTAGTGATAGTGTTAAGGATATTCATCGGGTTTTAGGGTAAGTCTAATTCCTTTTAAGAAAAGTCACTAGAGAATATCAATAGAAAGTGTTGATAGAAAATTTGTTTTAGAAGATTTTGAAGTTTCTTCAATTGATTATGTTGAATAGCACTTAGGATGTAATTTTGTTATTGTTAACTTTCGGTTGCTGCATAAGTATCAACAACCGAGAAGACCAATCCACTACTAGTTTGCATATGGAAATAAGGATCTTTTCAAAGATTAACTCTGACACCATGCTTACCTCCCTAAAAGGGTACTGGCTAATGAGTGTGTAGCTTCGTACAAGATCGTGGAGTTACTTCTTTTGACTTTGATATGTTTAGTCTTATTTATTGAATCTATAGGAGAGAGGAGTTTTCTAAATGTAATCCGGATTTAAAGCACACAAAATATGCAATTTTTATAGTTTCTTTATAATAATTATATATAATTATAAATAATAATAATAATTAAGAGATTATTATAATTTTTTATATTATATGATTCCTAACATTTTTCTCTGAGCTAAAGCATATAAGTGATATGCACCAAGATTATTATAAATAAATTTAATTTGGGTTGGTTTAAGAGATTTGGTAAATATGTTAGCTAGTCGATTATTGTAATCAATAAAATCAGTTGTAATTTCATCAATAAAGACTTTGTCTTGGATGAAGTGATAATTTATTTCTAAGTTCTTGGTCTTTTTATAAAAGATTGGATTGGATGTAATATGAAGTGTAGCTTGATTGTCAAAAATCAACTTTATCTCCTTGATATCTCTGAGTTATAGTTATTGAAGCAATTGTCAGAGCCAAGATAGCTCGCAAGCTATGGTAAACATTGCATGATATTATATTTTTTCACTGCTTCAAACAACTATATTTTATTTATTACTTCTCCACAAAATTAAGTTTCATTCAAAGAGTACTCAATATCTTGATGTGGATCTTCTATCAGATGGTAAATTGGCCTAATCAACATAAGAGTAGCTCACATTGCTAAAATCGCCTTTGTTTGTGTAAAGCAAACCATTATTAAGAGAGTTTTTAATGAAACTGAGAATGCAATTGCCGCGTCCCGAAGGGCATCACATGGAGCATTAAGAAACTGACTTACCACACTTAATGCAAAGGTAATGTCAGGTCTAGTGATTGTAAAATAATTATGCTTTCCAACTAATCATCGATATCTCTTTGGGTCTTTCAATACCTCCCCTTGAGCCGAAAGTAGTTTGATGTTAAGATCTATAGATGTGTCACATGGTTTACAATTGCACATGCTAATTTCTTCTAGAATGTCAAAAACATATTTGCATTGACTAAGAACAATAAATGAAGTTGATTGTGCAACTTCAATCCTCAAAAAATATTGAAAGGATCCAAATCCTTGGTTTGAAATTGGTGAGAAAGATAGACTTTGAGTAGATTAATACCATCATGATCATTTATAGTGATAACAATATCATCTACATAGACCACAAGATAAAGACAAGTAGTAGAAGATGAATGGAGAAAAATACAAACTGATCTACTTCATATTTAGTCATGCCAAACTCTTTTAATGTAGCACTAAATCGACCAAACCAAGCATAGGAAGATTGTTTCAAGACGTAGATGGTGCGACAAAGTCTACATACATGATGAGGAGCATCACGAGCAACAAAACCTAGGGGTTTCGCTATATAAACTTCTTGCAATTCACCATGTAAGAATGCATTTTTATATCAAGCTAGTGCAAAGGCCACTAATGGATAGCAATTAATGCCAAGAAGAGATGAATTGGCATCATTTTTGCTATAGGAGAAAATGTATCTGCATAATCTAGACCAAAAATTTAAGTGTAGCCTTTAGCAACTAGGCATGCCATCAGTTGATCAATGGTACCATCAAGACTAGTTTTGGCTGTATAGATCATTCTACAACCAACAATGGTCTTCCTTGGAGGTAAAGGAACAAGATCCCAAGTGTTGTTAAAGTTCATAACAGTCATTTCATCAATCATTTTCTCGGATCAAATAGGACCTCACCTAGAGTCTTAGGAATTGTGATAGAATCCAAGGGAGAAACAAATTCATAATATGAAGGTAATAAACAATGATAAGAGAAAGTGCAAGCATAAAGAGGTTTAGAGTTCCAAGAGGACCTAGTATCTTTGCATAGAGCAAGTGCTTTAAGAGATGGAGCTAGAGTAGTCGCTACAACAGGTTGTGAGTCTAGAAGATCTTGTATAATAGAAAAATACTTAGAGGGGTTCGAGGATAATGCTGATATATGATGAAAGGAGATGGTGTCACCGAAGGAATACTAATCAGAGTAGAAGCATTAGAACTTTCTGATGGTGGAGAAGTCTCGAAAGCAGGCAAACAATATGGTGGGAAGAAGAAAGGGCGAGTTTCAAAGAAACTAACATCAACTGAGATAAAATATCATCTGAGGTCAGGAGAATAACATCAATCATAGGGGAAAAATGAGCTTTTTATATCGGTTATTATGAACTTTCTACATCAGTTATTTGAATAGTATAGAAGCGGACGATATAGAAAACAAGACTTTCTACATCGGTTAGAAAGTCCTACTTTCTATATCGGTTATAGGTAGAACCGATGTAAAAAGTAGCACTTTCTACATCAGTTCATGTCTCAACCGATATAAAAAGTCACTTTTTACATCGGTTATGGTCTTAATCGATGTAGAAAGTTAATTTTTTTTTAAAATGTTCATTTTGTTTAGAAATACTACCATATTATTTATTCATAATACCTGCACATACAAACAAAATGGATAGGCAGACAATACATAAATCACATAACCTATATATTTAAACTAAATACATCATTATTTATTATCAAATCTAAATTTACTAACGAAATGACTTAAAATTACATCAAATCAACCTAAATTGGTTTTCTATATCATAAATTCCTCCCAACATCTTTTGACATCATCAATTTCTTCTTCCATTAGAGGGTGAGGATTTTGAAATATCTACAAAATGTTTTTGAATGAAATTAGAAAAAATATCATATTATGAATTAAAATGAAATCATTAAATTATGACAATTGTAATTATCTCATTCCAAGAATCAACAATAGAAGTCGAGATAATGTGAAACATATGTCTCATCACATAATATCTATACTCGGTTTCTCCAAGTTGTCTTGGGCACCTCAAAAAAAGAGAAAGAGTATCAAATATAATTAAAGATGATGATATATTGATAAAAGAATATAAAATAGTTGAATAATTTTTAATAAAGTACTTACACATGGAATTATCCATGAAGACTTTTTAATATTTGATGAATGTGTTCCTTTTAACCGAAATCGAGTATTCATTGCTTTACAATAAAATAAGAAGCAAATGAATACCTTTGAAAATAAAAATTATATGAATATCAATACCAAAATCCTAAAAACTTACACATCTATAATATCATTTATGTCTTTCTTTTGGTTTTTGCCAAGAAGAGTATAGAAATACAACTACATTTTGCTTTGGACAAATAATGATTAATTGGTAATGGGCTCTACAAAATATGGATGAAAATGAACCAAAATTAGAAATTTAAATGAATTTGTTAAATAAAACTTTTAAGTATTGACTTACGATTGAAAATAAGGTATTAAGTAACAGTCTTTATCAACCTTCAATCTACTCTAAAGGTATCTTTGTATCTTAGTTGCCTTGTTCCTGGTATTCTGCATATCAATCGGGTCTAGGAATTCATAGAGGTGTAAGTTCCCTCTTTGCATACAGATGTGGTACTAGTACCTAATATTGTGAATAATTTCCATATGTTAAATTTTTACATTAAGAGAACCCTATCTTCTTTTTTCTTCTCCTCTTGCTTAGTTTTGTGATCAAGACTCGATCCTTATCATTGTAGCTTTCAATCTGATAGAAACTTGACTTATCTTCCTAGTTTCCCCTAACTAGTTGAGTGATGTTTAGTTTAGGATTATTTTTACATTTTACATTCAATCATTTACTTTCTTACAACTTACATTTCTGGACTTAGTGCGTTTCTTTATGTTTAGCCCTTAATTTTATTTTTTTTATGTTAATTATCTTCCAAATTCTTTAGATTCTTACCTTTAATTTTCAAGACCCTTTCTCCTTTAATCCTTGTTATTTTTATTGTCTTTTATTTCATTTTATCACTTTAATTTCAGTTTTTAATCCTTTCAATCACCTTCCGTAATTTTTTCTTTACTTTGTGCAAGTTTATTTTCATTGTTTTTTCTTTTTTATGCACAATTTTATGTTACACTAAACACAAATTGAAAACTCTCAAACTGTCTAGAGTTAAATATTTTGAGCTTTATTTTCACCTCTAATTAGGTTCATTCTCCTCCTTCCAAGTGAGTTGTATTAACTCTTTTCAATAACCTGAACAAAATTAAATATTTATAATGCATGCATAAATATTTATATGTATATGCTTCTAAACATAAATATTTATATATATGCATACAAATAAACATGTATAGCTCCACATAAAGATATTTTTAACTACAAAAGATGATTTTCATTATCTAGATAAGAGTATATATTTTTTTTCATATTTGTAATATTTTTTACTAATAAGCATCATATTATCTTTTATTGCTATACCTTTCACACAAAGATAAAGTAGTAATATTGATTTTCAAAATGACAATAAAAATTGAAAACATATTGAGATTCCAATGATAAAACATACATACAATACATTAATACATGCATATACATACATACATACATACATATATATATATATATATAAATGAAAAAGAAAAAGAAAGATATATGATTATATCTATATTAGTGTTTATTGAGACATACTTACATATATAAATTTTTATAATTATACATGCACATTAAAGCCTTCAAATGGGTCAGCCCTAACCCTATGGGTTAAGGCCTATAAAGCTCTTAGGACCAAAAAGTCCTAGATATAAAAAGTCCTTAGGGTCAAGTGGGCTGGGGCTCGCCCATAGGCCAGCCCTTACATAAAAATTTATTATTATCTTAAATTACTGACTACAAATTTTAGTTCAGAAATAAAAAGGTTATCAAATGAAATTATAAATGTTTGTACTTTTGAAGATGGTTCTAACTAGGGCTAACAATGAATCAAACCAACTTGAAATTAATTCGAGAATTGATTTGATAATTAATTCACTGAGCTTAGTTCATGAACCAAATAAGTTGAATTTGAGCTAAAAATTAAACTCATTAACTAAACAAGCTGAACCTAAGTTATGTATAACTCTGCTCATTTGGTTTATGAACCAACTTATTATTTTTATATAAAATAGATAAAATATATAACGTAATCATAATATATACTATTATAATTTATATGTTTGTAAAAAAAATTAATTTTAAAATTGATAACAAAATATAAATTTAAAATGTTCAATGTACAAATTAGTTATTTGATTTATTAATTCTTAATAATAATTTAAATGTAAATATTTATTTATTTTATATAGACTATAATTATATTTACAAGTTTCAATTAGACAACCATTTTATCAAAAATATATTAGTAAATTGTAAATTTTTAAATATTCTACATTTATTTATTTTAACTTTTAATTTATGTGACTTGAGTTAACGAGCTAGTGAGTTGAACTGAGTCGTTCATGAGCTTGAATCGAGTTGAGTTGAACCTAATTCGATTCGACTCATTTTCCATTTTAGTTTTAATAATGAAAACATTTCAAACAAAATAAAAGAATTTGTATTAAGTAAAAAAAAAATGCAATTGATGTCATGTCCTTCACTTTGTGAAGATTAAAAAAAGTAAACTTCAAAAAACTACAAGTTCAAAATAATTTACAATCTTAACAGAGCATTACTCACATAATTATATGTGAAGAATCAAAACAAGTTTGTCACACGAAAAAAATGATCAATATTATAAGATCAATTCATTTTAACAGTTTTCTCCAACCAAGATGTTATGTCTAATATAGGTGACGCTTACTTAGGTTCTTTCTAACAAGTTCTGTTATATTAGTAAGTTTAGGTAAAGTTTGTTTAACTTTATAAACTTATATGATTATATTTCCTATTCTATTTTTCTTCCCTTAAATTTTTTTATTAAAGATTGTTTCAACTTAAAGTTATATTTTCTTTGTTACTCTGATGAGAACGGTTCTTGTTGATAGACGTCTCAATTAGACTCATTTAATTTAACTCAATTTTAACTCTTGTTGGATAAGGTCAAAATGGCTCACAAGCACACAAAACCCACGCTATAAAGCCCATAAGGTAAAAGTCCATTCAATCCTATGGCTTAGGGTTACTTATGGGCTTCATTTTTTCTCTTCAAAATTTTTAATTTTTTTTATAAATTTTTTTCCTCTCTTAAAGTGAAATAGTAATGAAAAATTAAAATGAATAAAAAATTTAGAGAGAGGAGGAAAGAAAAATATGGAGAAATGATAATTTTAGAAATAGAAAGGTACATATATTAGGAAAATAAATAAAGAAAAGATAAACGTATACAAAATTTGAGAAAGAAACAGAAAAAAATTAGAGAAATTTTTTTTAGAGATAAATGAAAAAATATTTAAAGAAAAATAAAAAAAATCTAAAAATAAAGATAAATATATTAAAGAATATTTTAGTATAATAAACAATATTGAAGAAATTATTTAAAGAGAGAAATAAAGAAACGAGAGAGAAAATTAAGAGAAATGATGAAATTTTATAGAAAAAGAGTTAAATATAAACTAGGATTACATGAATTAGTTCACATCTATCCCATATATTTTGATAATGGTATAAATTAGAGTTTAAAAAATCCTACTTTTAGACGAGTTATAAAATAAATAATTATAAGATAGAAATGGAAGAGTTAACTTATATTTATTCGATTTAATTTAAGAGTTATGTATGTTAGAACTTAAAAAACGTATTACACATATATATTCACATATAAATACAAACATACATATATGTATAGATAAATATTTATATACATGCTTATGAATAAATATTAATATTTACACATAAAAAAAAGTTCATCTACCTAAAATTTTTTTAGTTCCTAAAAACTAAGCACACACTTACTTTTATTATTACACATAATATTCTTTACTATTTTAAACATTAAAATATACTTATACTATTTCAAGTTTACACTTCCTTAACATAGATATAATGTAGCAAGATTATTTATGAAAATAATGATTGAATAAAAAATTTATGTTAAAATTTAGATAACAACACAAATATATATATATATATATATATATATATATATAAATACTTACATATAAGTGTCTATATACATGTATATAAATACATATATATAAATATATATATATATATAAAAAAAAGTTTATATTCATACAAACATATATAAATTTATGTTTGTATAAAAATATGAATACATACATAAATTACATGAATACAAACATACATATATTTATATTTATATATATATATAAAAGTTTCAATTAAAAAAAAAACGGTTTTACCACTTTGGTTAGAGTAAACATAATTTTTTATTCTCATACTAAATTTTCTTTTTTTGTTAAATTAAGCATTAAAGCGTTTCTTATACGTAAATTATTTTCTCAGACAAAATTAAAATAAGAAGACCATTTCAAGAAATGAAGATTAAAATTATATATTAATACGAAGCTTTATATAACAACACATAGATAAATATTTATTTATAATTGTTTAATCATTATTTATAATTTTAGAAATTATTTTGATTTATTATTTTTTTTAAAGTTAATTGTTTATTACATTAATATAATTAAGATCCAAGTTTCACTTCACACGAATGATAAATGCACCTAAATCTAATAATACTCATGAAAAAAACCTACAATAAAAAGGATAATTATTTGTTAGATGAATCTAAATTTGAGTATTTTACCTACCATATTTATATGGGGATAAATATAAGTAGAATTTTTTAAAAACATTTTTGGCATGGCTATCAATTGTTTTTCCTCTTTTTCAAGAATATAAAAAAGAAAAAGATGAGGAGAAGATACGGTTACTTATAACAACCGAAAGATAAGGATCTATTTCTTTTCGGCCTTTTTAAATTTTTTTATATTTTTAGAAAGAAAAAAAAATTAAAAAAATCGTTTGATAAGTGAAGTTTATGAAAGCTATTTTGAAATATAAATATGTTTTTCAGTTTATAAAACTAAAAAACGAAAACAATTTTAAATTATTTTAATTTTTAATTTCCTGTTATTCACATTTTTTATATGTTTTTCATTTACTTTTGTTTATCTGTTTTGAAAAATAGTTTCCATAATAATAAATCATAATGATCAAATTTTATACCATATACTATTACATTTTGAACCAATTAAATTTAAATTTAAATAATTCCGTTTTAAAATATTTTATTAAATAGACATCAAGATAAATATTCCTAATTATCTATTAATAAGTTTTAGATTGTTTATCTTAAATTTAAATTTTATTGTTTTTATTTTACATAAAAAATACTCCTAACTATAACATCGGTTTCATCAATCATTTATTGCATATTATTAACGAAGTTAAACAATATAATTTAAAAATGATAAATGTCACGATGATTAATTTAGAAGTTCAGTTCTTTTACACCAAGATAAATTTTTTTGGGTGACATGTTATCTTAAAATATTTTCCACTAAAAATATGATGAAAATATTTTTATAAGATTTAACATAATTCTTTTTTAATTAAATTTTAGGAATGAATTAACCTTAATCAATTTTTAATATACGAATCTAATCTCAATCGTCTGTAAAAATATATTAAAATATTTTATATTGACTAAAAATATTATTAAAATATATTTTTTAAATTTATTTTCTTCTAATTATTATCATAATAATTCTTAAGAAAAATTATACTAGTACTTTCAGTATTTTGATAAAATTGTATACAATAGTTTTATTTTTTATTCTCACACAAATGTTTTTAATTGTTTAAAATTTATTATATTGTGTGTATTTTTAGTTAAGAGACATCATTCACAAAACTCTCATATTTAGATATGTGAGTTATACATATTATTTAAAAATAAAATTTCTTTTTAGAATACTGTTATCTTCAGCCTTAAAATATAATATATTAAAAAAAGCTTATTTTGTAACAATAAAAATAAATGATTGATTATTCTTTTTATTCAATAAAAAAGCATACATACATAGTTGCTAAAAAGAATTCTAATTTACTTTTATTCAATTTATAATAATCTCTCATTAGAAGCAATCTTTATTTTAAAGATTATTTAAGTTATTTAAATTCCTAGATAAGCTTTTCTTCTTTGGATGAGTGAAGTGATCCATGGATACGAGACAGATTAAAATTTACTATCTTTATTTTTATTTTATGATATACCTCTTCAATCTTAAATGAAGTGATACTCGGGAACAAAGTAGTAGGAACATGAACACCTATAAAAAGCTTCAATCCATCTTATTCTGATAATAAAGAAGTAGGCATGCTTACAAGAAACCATCCATACCTCTAATACGATGCTTTGTGAATAATGTATCTGTTGGTCTTATTACAAAATAAACACAAAATCTTAAAAAGAAAATCTACATCTATAAAAATGTGTCCAATATATTTATAATACAGTATATTAAAGATAAGGATAGAGATAAAAATAGGTTAACTCGAGTTAAACTTTGAGTATTTAAGTATGATCTATTTAAAAATTTTAAAATTTAAATTTAGACTTATTACCTGTTAAAGTCATTTCTTTATTAAAATCTACCCTAATTTAAAGCTTATAAAATCTATAAACATATTTAAAAATTTACATTCAACAAAAGGTTAATAAACACGCTTAAAATCTAAATAAATGTTTGATTAAAAAAATTTACAAATTATAAGATAAAAAAATTATTAAATATATCTAATATATATATATATATATATATATTATATAAATAAAATATATTAAAATAAATATTATATAAATATAATATATTATAATAAATATACATATATAATATATGAAGATAAACAGATTCTAAATTAGTTAAATAAATTTTTTATAAGTCTAATTTTATCTTATTTATCTTAAAAAAAATTTTAACAAGCATAACCTATTAATTTATTAAATAAACTAAATCAAACTAAACTTTAAACGAAACCCAGATTTCTATTGAATAATCTCGTTTATTTCTATCATTAATTAAAGATATTTTTATCTTTTTAAAAAAATTAACAATATACATAAAAACATCAAAATAAAAAAAAAAGCTTGTATAAGTATAGAAAAACAGATATATCATGTATAATTTCATCAAATAATAAATGATGGTATAATTTATTCTACCTCTTATAAGATTTAAAATAATTTTATCTAATTGATTTTAAAAATAATTTAAATTTTATCTTTTTGTAACAATCTTAAATATTTTTCATACATTTTAAATTAAATTTAAAAGGTGATGATGGTAAAAAAAAACTAACATTAAAAATGTCTCACAAACCTATGGTTTAAATAATAAAAATATAAACTATCCCACACGAAGAAATAAAAGAAAAACAGAGGAATCATTTCAAATGATTCTTGATCGCAAAACTACAAACTCCTACTTTCAGCAAGTTTAGAGGTCAGAATTCACTCACAATAGCCATACGCCATGCAGATCGGAATTAATTAGATATCAAGCTTCTAGATTTTAAACAAGTAACATGACAATGAAATCAATGGAAATATACGTGAGACACGCCCCGGGACTACATGTTAGCATTGGTAATATCAAGACTTGGAAACCTTTGATACCATAACCATATATTTTATAAATAAATTAGATATAATTTAATTTTAAAAGTTAGTTTATGAGAGAAAAATTATTAAAATCTTGTAAAATATATTTTAACCATATTTTTAATAAAAAACATTAATAAAAATAATTTTTGAATTGACAAAAAATTTCAATATTACAAATTTATTTTAAGATCATCAAGATCGTGATTATAATAGAAGATTTGAATAATTTACATAATATTGAGGTTGTTTAGTTTATAAAAATATTACTTGATATTTTTTCTATTTCTTTTATATATATAGATAAAAAAACATAATCAAAATAAAATATAATTTTATAATTAAAAATAAAAAACAAATGTTTTTGTAAAATAAATGATTTCTAAGATGACGTTTGATTTGAAAATACATATTCTGCCTTTTACTTTTAACATTTTATATAAAAAAATAAGTAAGTAAAAAAGTAATTATTTTCTATTGTTATTATTTCTAGTAAATTTTAAAAAAATAATAAAAACAAGATAACATTTTTATAAATAAAAATAAAAATAAAAAATGTTTATAATCAAATGACAACTAAGTTCTTGCTTCGACAAAGAATGTTTTCTTACACCTGGGCATAACCCTGCAAAGGGTTTGATGGGTTCGTGTAGGGGTCAACTCAGAAAACCAGATAGTTGATTGGTAAAACGCAAAATAAGTTTAGTTTATGGATGACGATGTGAAGTTGAAAGAGAACTGCAGAGAGATCCAAGCACTTAAAACACTTGATTATATTATACAGAAATTAATGACAAACTTAGTTTATAAGAAACGAGGACAATTTGATGAGAACTGCACCTCTGTGCCATTATTTTAGAGATGTTGAGAATCTTCATCCAAAATTTACACTCAAGAAATTTAAGAATTCCTCATTGTTACATTCCTCCCACTTCAATTAGGGAAGGGCAACCTGAAAAGACCCAAAAAAAACTTGTTAACATGAAATAAATATATAGCAATTTTTAGTGGCAATAAATAGTTGTCAAAGTACTCAAATCACTTGTTACCATTTCCCATCCCTACTGATGTTTGTCCAATTAAAAACTAACCTCTCAAGAAAAAAACATATAAAAAATACAATAAATTAAACTTCTTTCCTATATTAAAATCAACTTATGCACTATATCTCTTTTCAAAAACTTTCTCATATAACTTCTTCAAAAGTTATGGAGTATAATTTATTTCTATTTTATAAAAAAAATGATTCACTTTACATCCATATTTTCTTTTTTTATAAGTGTTTATTAAATTTTTCTAAATTGCACCCGTGTGATTTCAATTTAATTAACTGAAACAAAACAGAATTTAATCATGGATTGAAGAGTACTAACAACATACTATTTTTAACATTTTCTTTTTTGTTATAAGCTTAAATTTATATGAATCTCACTAGATTATATAAGTCTCATTTCCAATATAATAGGATTTATTTTTTATGGGATGGGACCCAAATAAATTTTAATCAATTACGAAAATTATGTTGAAAAAAATAAATTAAAATTATGTTACTAATATTTTTCATCAGTTGCTTAGCTTACCCTAACTTAAGAGATGTGTCAGAAGAATCATCCTCAAGAGAAGGACCACTGTTACAGCTGCAGACGTTCATAGACTCAGATGAAACAACTTCCTGCAGAGTAATATCCGAATCCACCAAGAAAGAACTTTTCCCCATGCACAGCATAGCCATCTGTGACCAAGTTAAACTAGCTAGTTTAGTTTTGTAAAATCAAAGAGAAGAAAACACATAGTACAACAATTAAATATACACAACAAAATTTCTCATTTCTCATACCTTCTGCTTTAAGTGCTTGTTCTCTTCTTCTAACTTGAGTCCCTTTATTGGCATATGGTTAAAGAATGCAAAGAAAATTGAAAAAAGTAGTCAGATATGTTCTGATGCGACAGTAAAAATTGAAAAAAAAAAGTTGGCCCAAATTATTTATTTTATTGAAATAATTATCATCTATACCAAAAATACATTACATTTATTTTTTTATTTATAGTTATACAATTTTTTTATATTTTTTTTAAAATATAAATCATTAAATATATATATGTGTGTGTGAATGTAAGATAATTTTTATATGTAAGTTAATCAATACTCTTTATTTTACTGAATAGTAATGAAATCCTGAAACTAAAACATAGATTTAATGTTATAATTAGTGAATTTGGAATTATATGCACATAATGATAAATTCGCCACGCATATATCTAGATTATTATGAGAATAAAGCCAGTTTCATTATATATGTGAAACAACAATATCTTAGAAGTTACACTAAACAAGAAGTTTATTCTTCAAAGGACCTAGAGCAATATATATTGCAGTATATTTTAATTCGATTCTTTTTATGGATTAATATTTATTATAAATATACATCAACTTCATCATTCACCCAAAACTAGAAAAATACACCAACTTCATTATAGAATAAACTATATACCAACAAACCTTTTTATGAAGTGCAACAATCTCATCCATAATCCGCTTTTCCTGAAAATGTAAAAGGTTGCATTAATGTTGTTACTATAGTATATATAATCAACATGCCCCAGCCATTTGTCCAAATTAAATTAATCAAATGACCTTGTGCATATATACCTTAGTCTCATTCACGCGCTCTAGTCCTGTTTCAAGTGTTTTCTCCAGTTGCTGCAAGTCATCTAAGTTTAGACCTTGAAAATCCTCACCTTTCATTTGCCTGATCAAAATATATAAATACTGAATTTTACATACAAACCTCAATAAAGGCATTTTATTTTCTTATATTTTAATCACGTCAAGATAATTTGAGAAATTAACCTTAGCTGTTGGTTTCTCTCAGCAACTTCCTTACTCAAGTCAACGCATTGCTCTACCTGAAATAAACGATATTGTGTCATAAATTTATGGAACTTGAAAGCGAAGAATCAAACAGTAAGAACTACGAGAGATTTTGATTCCCTACATCATTGTCTGGTAGAAAAGTTAAAAAATATATATATCAAAGCGCATAGATGACGACGAGATCATAGAGAAAAATAAATTAAAGCAATGATGTACTTACGGTTGACTAAAAGGCTCAATCATAATTACCTAATTAATATATTGAGAGAAAAAAACATATAAGAAGAACTTGTTTCTTATGCTACCTGCAGATTTTGAGGTCTGCCCAATTGGTTGTTGTCATGTGAGTACTGATTATACTTCGTAATTATGTCCTTCATGCTTCACCAAACCAAAACAAGAAGCATAAGTGTTGTTTCTGAACAGAAGACAAAAATACTGATGTGTTTTTATTAATGTAAACGTCTAAATAAATATAAAATTTTGACCTAACTGAATTTTTAAAAATCAGCAACCCACAAATGACATGTTGCTTATTGTTTTCTGAATCAGAAAAAGTAGCATCCAACCTCCTAGAATCTAACAACAACAGTCACTAACACCTTTTAAAGACTTGATATCAAACAAACAAAATAACAACATTTAACAGTTCTTTATTCATCAACTTTCAACTTGTTTTTAAGAATTTTAAAATAATAAACACTAAATAACTTAATAAATATATCTATAATTTAATTTTTTAAATTGCAATACACCAGTTTTACTTCATCTAATTTTTGCATCTTTTTCAAAATATAATATTTGATTTTAAAATAATTTATCCTTTTATAAAATATGGAAATTTATGAAATAGTCAAAATGGCTTGGTTCACCACAAAATTTTCTATAATGTGTTCTTGCTTTAAATCTAGATCATCTATTAGCTTCTTCAACCATAAGACTTGATTTATAGTTGTAATAGTTGTAATGAATTTAGTTTTTGAAATCGATTTATCATTTTCTATTTTTTTGAATGCCATGAAAAAATTTTAATCCAAATACAAAACAATATCCAAAGATGCTCTTCATATCGATGTTATCAACCGATCTTGCTCAGTCACTATCTAAATAGTCTTGTAATTTGAGTTTCTGATTCTTACAAAACCTAATTCCATACGAAAGTGTATCTTGCATATACCTTAATACTCTTCTTGTTATTATCATGTGCAAGTCACTAGGAGCTAAGAAACCAAGACAATATACTTATATAAAACATGATATTAGGTTTTGGAAATTAAATTATAGCCAACAAACACTTCCAACCGACTCACCCTTTTTTTAGCTTGTTTCTCTTAAACTGGGAAACATGAGAGAAACACAAGTAGCCAAATACCTTCAAGTTTTTTAGATTTGGCTTGACACTAAATCAAGTTTCAATTGATGTCTTCTTTTCATCGCCTTTGTTTGTAATCTTTTAAGAAAAACCACTATTGAGTTTGCAATCTCTACCTAAAATTTCTTTGACAAATTCTTTTCACGAAGCAAGTATTTGGTCATCTCCATAATGATTTTATTCTTTCTTTCACTAACTCAATTTTGTTTCAAAGAGTACAAAACAATCAATTAAGCCTCAATTTTTATCTTTTCATAAAAAGAGTTGATTCTTTATGAAATATACTCAATCCTATTATTTGATCTAACAATCTTAATCTTGTGACCACTTTGATTTTCCACTAATTTTTTAAACTAGAAAAATCGATGTAACCTCAAATTTTTGTTTTATAAAATAGATCCAACCCATTCTTGTAAAGTTATCACTGGAAATAATAAAATACATGCGCTGTCATTTAGAGATGGAGTTGCATGAGGATCACAAACATTTGTGTCTATTAGCCGCAATTTTTGAGTAGCTCTCCATGTTGATTCTTTAAATGGAAGCCTAATTTGCTTGCCCATCAAACAAGATTTGCAAGTTAGAAATTGCTCCTCCAAATTTGTTAAATCACATACCAACTCATTCTTTTGCATATGCAACAACGTCGTATGATGGACATGACCTAATCTCTTGTGCCATGTTTCAAAGGTGTTTACTTGGAACTTGAAGACCAATTGCTCCTTTTCAAGTGGATTCAAAGAAAAATGTTTGTGCTACATCTTAATTCTGAATAGTCCCTAACCACTTACATAAAAACCAAATATTTCCTTCAAATATCACCTTAAAGCCCTTCTCTACTAGCTACCCCATACTCAGTAAATTCTAATTAATATCAGACACATATATCACATTAGAAATTAATTTAGTTCCATCACAACTCTTTATGACTACAATTTCTTTACACTTCACAGCCAAGTATTCTACATTTGCAATCCTCACCTTTGACAGTATTGATTTGTCAAGGTTCCTAAATATGATTTCATCATGAGTCATGTGTAAGTACAACCATTGTCTACAAGCCAACTTTCACACGAAATATTGGAATTGAAACAAAAAGCATCAAACAATTGATCTGCCTTTTGTTAGATTGTTGCATGTGCTTCACTTTGTTATAGATATCTCTTCTCTTTACAAAACTTTTCAATATGTCCAAGCTTAAAGAATTTTCTACACTTCATATCTGACCTTTTCCAACACTTAAAGTATGGATGGTTCTGTTTGCCACAATGCTTGCATGGAGAGCACCTTCCTCCATAGTTTTCTGCCTTATTCTATAACATCCTCCGAGCTATAGTCATCCATCTTCCCTTTTGTCTTTTTTACTTTTTCACAAAAATAATATTGCATCCTAGCTAGAAGGGAACCTTCTACATTTCTTTCTTGCATCATTAATCTCCCTTGCTCCTATAATTGCAAAGTACTAAGAAATTCTGACAATATAATCTAAGACAAATTCTTGGTATTCTTCAAAGAGGCAATGGTTGTCTCAAATCTCTCAGGAAAGAAAACCAAAATTTTCTGCACTAACCTATTATCAGAAATTTCAGTGCTAAGGATTTTTACCTTCTTAGCTATCTCAATTAGCTTGTTAGAATGCTACTTAATTGTCTCAGACTCTTTCATTTGCAACATTTCGAACTCTCTAGTCAGATTTAGCACCTTCATGTTTTTAATCCTTTCATCTTTTTTATCCTCATTGAGGAAATCCCATATGGCTTTGGTTGAATCACAAGCCATAATTCCATTAAAAATGGCAAGGAAAATAGTAGCAAATAGACAAGCTTTAGCTTTTACATTACTGGTGGTTCTTTACTTAGGGTGCTTGATTTAATTTATGGTTGGGTTATTTGGAAGAGGAGGAACTTCAATAGTCTATTTCCACAGCTTCCCACAAATCCCAACCCTCAATAAGATTACACTATGACTAACCAAGTCTTATAATCATCACCATCAAACACAGGATGAGTCATGGATAAAAAAGATCCCACTTTCATATTTTGATTTCAATTTTCTATAAGTCCTTTGATAATCATGTTGATTCTGAATAAAAAAGAAAAACATGGATGCATTTTTTGTTAATGTAAACTTTTGAACAAATACAAAGTTTTGAGCTAACTGAATTCCTAAAAAATAGTAACCTACAAAGATAGGTTGCTTATTACTTAGTGGATTAGAAAAATAGCATCCAACCTCCTAAAAACTAGTAATAATTCCTGAAAACTTAGATGTTAAAAAAAAACAAACAATAAGAACAAAACATTAAAACAACAACATCTAACCTAGAAACTTGGCTATATAAAAAAAAAACAAACAACAATAACAGAACATCTAACACCCTTTTATATACAAGCATTAAGTATTAAAAAAATATTAAAATTAAAATTAAAGATATAAACATATGAAAAACCTTTTTAAATCTCACACCATTGTAAGTAAATTTAGATTATAGATCCTTTTTATTATTAATTAAAATATTTATTATTAAAATATAGGTATTGAAGAAAATTTTGTTCATATAAAAAATATCTAATAACTAAAACATACAATCATATTAAAAAGGAAATAATACAATAAATAAATATAAAATATGTATATAACACTACTAAATTCTACAATCAATTATAATGATCATTTTGGGTTTTTTTTATCAAAAATACAATATATCGCAGAAGATGATCCAAATTTAATTGATTTAGCCAAACTAAAAAACTAATTTTACTAATGATGTATCATAATTAATCTTTAGAGATATTATTAGTTACGGTCAAAGATAATTTTTATAATCACAATCCAAATTAAAATTTCATCAATCAGGTTGAATCCGGCTTCTAATGATAGTTGCATACTTGAATTGCAATGTGACATCAGTAAATAATTTATATATAAATAACTATTGTTATGAAAATTGAACTAAATTAATTTGTTAAATTAAAAAATTGATTTTTTTAAAATTAATTGAATTACAAAATTAATTTAAAAAAAATTAGTAGCAAACTAATAAAATTGGTCGGTCGGTACTTGATCGATAAAATCGGTAAAAAATTAATTTAAATATAAAATAATATTATTTTTATATTTTAAAAATAAAATAAAATAATTTTATGTTTTATTTAATTCTGTATGTATAATTTAATTCTAAAAAACTAAAATATATAATTTTTAATTATATAAAATTATGGTATTAATATATTTTATTATTATATTATATATTTTTATATTTTTAATATAATATATTATAATATTTTAAAAATAATATATAATCAATATCATTTTAACGACAGTTAAATTATTAAATCTTGAATTATTACCTTAATCAGTTAAATGGTCGATCAAATTTTAAAAATCTTATCAATAAGAGAATTAATTTTACATATCCTAATCATTGACTATTTTTTTTAATGTTTTTTTTTATCTATTATCAATTATTTATTTATTTTACCATACCATATTTTAAGAATAATCTATAAAAATCATTAGTATTGTTATTGAAAGACCACAAACACAATACAACGAAATGTTTCAAAGTGATCATTATTTATGAAAGTGACAAAAAATTCAACCCAACCTTTAAAGAATGGATGGACACTAACAGATCAACTTTTACTTAAGTGATTGTTCAATTCCATGATTCAAGAATTTGTAACTTAGTTGCTTCATGGTGAAATCTCAAATTAGCTTTGGAAGGAATTAGAAATTGTAACTTCGTTGCTTTCTTAGTTATTTCCTTAATTAGAGCATACACAAGGTTTAAAATTGTATTGTTTAAAATTAAATTCCATAAAATTAGAAAAAAAAAAGCCTAAAAATGAAAAATTATTTTAACAAAATCAAAGAAAGAGGAAACAACCTTCCTCGTACAAGCAATACAATTTCAACCATGGATCTAATCATTCAAATATCCTTATAGAATTGGACAACGAATACAATCCAATTGTTGTCCAATTATTTGACAAGGAAAAACTGACTTGGATGAAGATGTAGACACAATCTCACATTTGAAAACAATACTCGTGGGGTGGAGAGGCATGAATCAAAGCCTTAGGAGGAGGAAGCGGATTAGTAGAACTCCTAGGAATTGCATCATTTATCAAGTTTGTTAACCAACTCATGCTACATCTCATTGCTGCTAAACTATATGGGACAATCATCATATAAAGGACAGCGAGACAAGAATAGGACTTACAACTACTATTCTAAAATTGCCTCATCCAAGATTGTTGATATGAATTGATGGGGTCTCGATCTTCACGACGTAGGTTAAATAAAAAAATTAAAAAAAAATAAAACGATAAAGATAAATGGTTCAATGACCTGACAAGAGTAAATAGTCAACCAATGTTATAAAGATTGTGACCTGTTACTTAGACCTTTTGCCCAACCACGAAGATGCAATAACTGATCCACACAACAACGTACTAGGGTTAAAGGACGAATCAGGGGCTTGTATGAACTTGAATCACCAAACTTACAAGGAAGATCGATAAGACAACGTTTCACAAAAGTAACGAAAAGATATAGTTCTCACAATAGAGAAAAATATTTATTTAGATGAATAGAAATTTTGATCTGTCATTCATTATTCATAGAAGAGCTATTTATAGTTGTGCAATTACTAATATAAGAAAACTAAAACTAAATCCTAATATAATTCATCAATCTCTAATATCAAAAAATTATAATTAATCCTAATAGAATATATCTATAATGACTCAAATCCTAAATATAATCTTAACAAATCTTAATCAAATAATTCAACAAATCCTACCAATTGAAACTAAATATAATAAAATAAATAGTATATTTTCATAAATCTTGTAGTCCTTTTGTGAAGATCTTCTTGATTTACGTAAATAAAATCATGATTTTATATTCCTTATTTTTCTTCAAAATGCATTTATGTGGGCTCCAACAGTATCTTGTAACGTTTTTATCCTTCCTTTTCTCAATGAACCTTCTCTTGGAGTTAAATCTTTCTTTACTATGACTTGGTCATGCAAGGTAGTATCTTGATTCACATTATTCTTCCCTTCTTGAAATAGAGTTGTCCTCAACTCTCCATTATCATCCTTCTTCTTTTGTTTAATTTAATCCTTCAATATTTGTTGTGGTGTCATAGGAAGAAAGGTTATTGGTTCTCCTTTTAGTATAAAAGAATAACGATATAAAAATCTATCATGTGTAACTTTTCTATCATACTGTCAAGGTCTTCCTAACAAAATATGACATACTTTCATGGAAACAATGTCACATATTATTCCATCCTTATACTTCCCAATAGAGAAAATTATTTTCACCTGCTTTTTAACTTCAACTCACCACAATCATTGAGTCACTGCAGCTTATTGGTAGGCTCAACTTTTCCACTGACTCAATGTTTGCCACATTATTACAACTTCCACCATTAATTATTACATTGCATACCTTGTTTTGGATTAGACAATGTGTATGAAATAAGTTCTCTCTCTGTTTGTTCTCTTCTTCCATTACTTGAATGTTGAGTGCTCTTTTAGTCACTAAAAGTTCTCCTTCTACAAGTTCACATTCAACACTAGATGACTTTTCTTCCTCTTCTATTACTTCTTCTTCAGTCTCCAAATCTCCATTATTGTTAATGATCATAGCATGTTTATTTGGGCACTCACTAGCAATGTGTCCTCTTCCTTAACATTTGAAACACCTTATATCTCAATTCCTAGAAGAATTAGGCTCAAGTTGAGTTTTACTTGAATGGATATCAAATTTACCTTTCTTGTAATCAACCTCTTTAGAATGTGAAGCTAAAGTGATGTTATGCTCTGAATGACTCTTCCATGAATTAAGAGAATTTGAATGAGAATGCTTTCTCATGTTATTTCTCCTTTTGCGTTATTGTTCTACCTTGATGGCTTGATGTACCATTTCTCGAAGCTCGACATAATGATACATTTCCACAACAACAGCTATATTGTAATTTAGTCCATGCAAGAAACGCACCATGGTTGCTTCTCGGGCCTCCACTATATTGTCTCGAATCATGGTAATCTTAATCTCTTTATGATACTCATCTACACTTCTCGATCCTTGAACGAGATATTGCAGTTTGTTATGGAGTTCTCTATGATAATAGGATGGAATGAATTGTCTTCTCATTATTGCCTTCATCTCTTCCCAAGTAGTGATAGGTCGTTCACCATATTAATCTCTTTCCTTTTGCATCTGATCTCACCACACAACAGCATAGTTAGCAAACTTAAGAGTTGCAAGTTTTACCTTTTTACTTTCAAAATAGTTGTGGCCTGAGAAAAGTTATTCTACTCGTATCTCCCACTCTAAATATGCCTCTGGATCATTCTTCCCTTGGAATGAGGGAACTTTGATTTAAATTCCACCAATATCATCCCTTCTATCTTTATGTTTCCTCGTATTACCATGCTCAAATGTCGGTCTCCTTCGTTGATCACCAATCTCCTCATATTGATGCTCTAAATCAACATCAAATTGATTGTTTCGACTTCAATAGAGTTGATTATGTTGCACAACTCAATCCCCCACATGATTTATTCGTTCATAAACTTCCTCTATTCTTCAATCAATCAACCTTTCCAATTCATTTACCAATGCTTGCATTTGGAAGGTATTTAATCCTTATTCAACCATTTTCTGCCATGTGAATATATATTTTTTTCTACTTATATTTTGTTTTTTTTTTAAAAAAATTCCAATGCTCTTTTTTTTTTAATATACTTTTTTCTTTTTTTGAATAAAAATAAGGAATAATAAACACCTACCATGTTAACCAATACCTCTGATACCAACTGATATGAATCGATCGGGGTCTCAATCTTCACGACGTATTTAAATAAAAAAATTACAAGAAAATAGAAAATGATAAAGATAAATAGTTCAATGACCTGACACAAGCAAATAACCAACCAACGTTATGAGCAACATGACCTGCTACTTAGACTTGTTACCCAACCATGAACACACGATAACTGATCTACACAACAATACACTTGGGTTGAAGCACGAATTAGGAGCTTTTATGAACTTGAATCACCAAACTTATAAGAAAAATCGATAAGACAACATTTCACAAGAGAAACAAAAAGATAGTTCTCACAATAGAGAAAAAATTTTATTTAGGTGAATAGAAATTCTAATGTCATTCATTACTCATAAAAGAGCTATTTATACTTGTGGTATTACTAATATAAGAAAACTAGAACTAAATTCTAATAGAATTTTCCAATATCTAATATAAGAAGATTATGATTACTCCTAATAGAATCTATCTATAATATAATTCAAATTTTCAACGTAATCTTAACAAATCTTAATCAAATAATTCATCAAATCCTAACAATTAAAACAAAATCTAATAAAATAAATAGCATATCTTCATAAATCTTACAGTCCTTTTGTGAAGATCTTGATTTGTGTAAATAAAAATCATAATTTTGTTTTCCTTATTTTTCTTAAAAATGCATTTATGTGGGCTCTAACAATGGTATCTTATATCGTTTTTATCCTTCCTTTTCTCAATGAACCTTCTCTTGGAGTTAAATCTTCTATACTATGGCTTGATCATGCAAGGTGGTATCTTGATTCACGTCAATTGTTCAAGATCCAAACTAGTACTTTGATACTAGAGCCGGTAATCATATCTAGGCTAAAATCTGATAATAATATCTAAGTTGAGTTTCATGACTGTTTTAGCTTTATAAAGTAAAAAATGATAGCGAAGCAAGTTCTATTGGAAGGGTGAATTAAGGATAAACTATATCTACTGTATGGTGGTTCAAACTCAACAAAATAAGAGAGATATGGTACAAGAAACTCACCCATCAGCAAAACATAAAAAAATGTAATGTACGACTACGAGTTCCTATGTATGACATTTTAAATTTAGTCAAGCTTGTGAATTTGGAAAATTCACAATTTACGTTTTAAACATTCTTATTCACATGCCTCAGAGCCCCTTGACTTAATACATTACAATGTGTGGGACCTAATGTTAATAAAGTATGTTTGGTTTCAAGTATTACCAATAATATGAGACCTAAGATATATTGTTTTGGAATGACTAATAAATAGAACATGATATGATCCATCCTAATAGCCACAATAATAGAGTTTTGGAATGACTAATAAATAGAACATGACATGATCCATCCTAATAGTCACAA
Organism: Canavalia gladiata; assembly: GCA_037954105.1. Taxonomy (NCBI): domain Eukaryota; kingdom Viridiplantae; phylum Streptophyta; class Magnoliopsida; order Fabales; family Fabaceae; genus Canavalia; species Canavalia gladiata. The sequence goes on along the minus strand of CM075664.1, from coordinate 36,458,168 downwards.
TAATAGTAGTATCTGCATTGTTACTACTACCTCAATGTCCAAGAGATTCCGGTGAAAACATTTTTGTGGGCATTCATAGAGACACGACTACTATTATCACGTTTACGAATTACAAGATATTTATTCATGTTATTTTTTCTTGTTTCGAGAACTTTAAAACATGTATATCATAAGTGTATTAGAAATCTTAGTGTTTTCAATTGGAAAAATAACAATATAGTTACAAATGCAAAACAAATGCAGCAGAATTAAATTATTCCAAACTTGCAAGAATCTATGAGGAATAATAATAAATATACAATGGTAACTATAATAACATAAATAAATAATCAACATCAAGATGAAACATGTAAAACATTCTGAATATAAGTAAAAATAATGGATCATACAAATTTAAGAAACATCTTCACTATGATCAAATAAAGAGTAAAACAAAATATCACACAAGTGCATAAACCGTGTGTACATTTAACTCAAACTAACCAAGCAAAAATATTTACAAAGGAGAACCAACAAGATGAAAAATACCCCAAATCTAAGAGCAACTTGCTTTCTTCCTCTCTCTTAAGGTGGCTTATTTTATTTTTCTATTTAACTTTTCTCTATGTGCATCCTAATTAATCCTTCTCGACTTAAACAAGCAAGTAATATATAAAGTGAGCTAACATATTAGGATTTATTTCCACATCCAAGGGGGTCTCAATATGATTGATATGACTAAACCTTCAATGCCATAAAGATGCATCCATATCTATGACATTCACACTGTCTAGCAACCAAAACTTTTGTCCAATACAACTTAGAAATTATCTCCCCTTTAACACAACCAAACTACCTTTGGTGAGTGCTAAAATCTCACAGCATAGCATGACCAAACCAACAATACATGTGATACACAACAAACATCAATGGATATTCGAAGAGATTAGGTTGATAGTTTCAATAAGTTTATCTTTATTTTTTAGTTTTAACTTTATCTGTTAGTTATCTACTTTCTCGAAGTTAATAATTTCTTTTATCTATTAATTTTGTCTCTTATCTTTGAGTTAGTTGGTTTCTCAAAAGAGATAGCTTCTTTAATCAATTAGTTTTATTTATTATCTTTTAGAATTAGAAATGATATTATTTAAGGAATAAATGTATAACATTTGACTATATTGAATAATATTTGTTTAACTTCTTCCATTTATTTCAAAAGAATTATTTTAATATCACGAAATCGTATTAATTGGTATCTAGAGACAAGTTACGACCACATCAACACTTCGCTCAAGTTAGGTTGCGATCACATCAACATTTCGCTCATCAACATGTCAACCAACAAAGAACATCTTGATGCCTGGAAAATTTCTGTGGGAGGAATACGTGAGTCCACAAAAAATTGTGCAAGTTCATCAACAAGATTCTCAAGAGGATGCCCACACAAACCATAGACATCACTCATCATCATCAACATCATTAAAATATAAAAATTCTAAAATAGAAAATCTCAAATTCAAATTCATCGATCCAGAGTAAATTGACAAAATTGAATGGAAAAGGAAAGAAGAATCAACCTAAAAACCCTAATCAATTGGAATTCTTTAAGCTTCTTGGAGAAAACCCTTAGATTTGGTTAGATTGAGCAAACAGTATTTTGTTCCCCACAACATTCATGGCTCGAGAAAGGTAATTTTAGTCTTACTCAACCTTGGCGATAAAGTCAACCAGTAGTGGCGCTGGTTCTCACATGTAAACAAGAAAAGAAAGATCACATAAGAGTTGTTTGTAGAAGGGTTATTACTATACTTTGGAAAATTCAAGTATAAGGATGAAAATAATACAATTAGTAAACCACATCAAATAGATGAGAAGATTTCTCATCACTTGCTTAAACAAGGAATTACCCACAATGGAGCGGATAAATTATCACTGTTTGCCGACCAAATCAAGTTTGGATGAGACTATGGCTAAGTTGTGCTTTGGAACAACCAAGTACGATGATGAAAACGAGACGATTAGTAAACCACATCAAACAAACAAGAAGATCATTTATCACTTACTTAAACAAGAAATCACCCACAATGCAGCTAATGCATTATCGTCACGTTTGCCGACCAAATTAAATTCAGATGTAAGTGCAACCAATCAACACTTTGGAAAAATTGAGCACGAGAACAAAAACAAGATAATTAATAAATCACATCAAATAGACAAGAACATTCCTTGTCACTTGCTTGAACAAGGAATCATCCACAAAATAGCTTATACATTATCACAACGTCTATCGACAAAATTGAATTTGGATGAAACTATGGACAAGCTCGCCGCTATCTCACATCCTATATGGACTTTATGTAACGACATGACACAACTTCAAGGAGGAAGGGATGATGAAATCAACGTGAAATACCATAATCCCCAATTACACCTTAAGGACAAAGTGAAATTTCAAGGGGTAAGGAGTGATAAGATTGTTCTTCAATACCATTATCTCAACATATGTCTTGAGGACAACGTGCAACTTCACATAAAAAGAAAGGATGAGATCATTCCAAAACATCATTATCCCAACTTACATATTGAAGATAAAATGCAGTTTCATAAGGTAAAGAATGATGAAATCGTTATACAACATCATTATCCCAACATACGCTTTGAGTACAAGGTGTAACTTCAAGGAGAAAAGAATGGTAACATCATTCTGCAACACTATTATCCCAACATATACCTTGAGTAATGTGCGGCTTTAAGGAAAAAGAAATAATGAAATCGTTTTACAACACCATTATCCTAACATACACCAAAAGGATAACGTGCAGCTTCAAGAAGGAAAGAATGGTGAGATTGTTCTACAACACCATTATCCCAACATTCATCTTGAGAACAACATGTGACTTCAAGGAAAAAAGAATGATGAGATTGTTCTTCAACATCATTATTCCAACATATACCTTAAAGACAAGATGCAGTTTCATAGCGTAAAAGATGGTGAGATCATCATACAACACCATTGTCCCCCGTTATACCTTGAGGACAAAGTGCAGTTTCAAGGGGTAAGGAATGATTGGATCGTTTTGTAATATCACTATCCTAACATACACCTTGAGGATAACGTGCAGCTTCTTAGGGTAAAGGATGATGAGATCGTTCTCCAATACCATTATCTTGACGTACACCTTGAGGACAAAGTATGGCTTAAAAAAAAAGAAGGATGGGATCATTCTGTAACACCATCATCCAAACATACACATTGAGTACAAAGTGCAACTTCAAGTGAAAAGGAAGGATGGGATCGTTCTACAACATCACTATCCTTACACACATCATAAAGATAAGGTACAATTTTAAAGGAGAAAAAATGATAGAATCTTAAGGTGCAACACCAGAGTTTCCAATATCAACAACATACACTTTAAGGACAAAGTGTACCCTCGAGAATGGGGAAATGATCGGATTGTAAAACATAGTGACAAAGTTCCTACATGAGGACAAGTTGTATTTTCAAAGAGGAAGAGATGATAAAATCCCATGATAGCATGAAAGTTAGCATGGTCAAACCCACAAAACATGTGATACATAACAAACATTGATGAATATTCGAAAGGATTAAGTTGATAGTTTGAATAAGTTTATCTTTATTTGTTAATTTTAGTTTTATCCGTTAATTATCTACTTTCTCAAAGTTGATCATTTTTTTTATCTATTAGTTTTATCTCTTATCTTTTAGTTAGTTGGTTTCTCAAAATTGATAGCTTCTTTTATTAGTTAATTTTGTTTATTATCTTTTAAAATTAGAAATGATATTATTTAAAGAATGAATGTATGATATTTGAGGATATGAAATAATATTTGTTTAACCTCTTATGTTTATTTCATAAGAATTACCACAATACAATAAGATCGTATCAATGAGCTTTCATTTTTCAAAATAAAAATGGTTATCATAAACACAATCATCAAACATCTTCATAAAGATCACATAAAAACAAATATTTAGAGCATGTTTAATCCCTTTTCGCAATAATTGCATTCTCATGTTGGTATGCAAGCAAACATCAATAACCTTAGTGCACCTCATTACCTATCTTCAGCATTCCAAAATCTAATACAAGACTAACTAACTCTTACTCATAAAGAACAAGATCATCACAATTGGCAGTAATGACATGATCCTCATCATCATGATCTTTCTCTTTTGGCTTACCCTTCCTACCTTTGTTCTCATTCTTCCATAGAAAATAATTGTTTTGTATATATTTTGTTTTGTGACGATAATGACACTCCACATTTTTGTACTTGAACTTACTTCTAATTTTCCTCTACCACTCTTTAATTCTTTTTTCTAACTTCTACTTTCAATTATAAACACCTCAAACTAAGATGAAAAATCATGTACCTTTATTCTCATCTCTTTAAGAATACTATCATTTACCCTTTGTAAAGAAACAATGCCATTAGGGGCTGAGTTGATCATGGAAACCTTAAATGTCTTCCAAGACTTGGGTGGACAATTCAGTAGCAACAGTTCCAAATTTTATCATCAAACTTGATACCCATTTCTAACATTTGATCAAAGAACCCTAGAAATTCATTTAAGTGATCTAAAATAGAAGTCTCTCCTTTATACTTCAAATACACAATGCAATTCAATAAATACAACTTAATTTTTTGTCTTAGATGCATAAAAATAGTCAATCTTCTTCCAAAAAAAATTTAACATGCATCTCATTTACAATGTGCTTATAAACATTATCATCCATAAAATGACAAGTATAATCACACACACAATGTCCAAAAATGTTTAGAAATTTTCTTCACAAAAGTAAAATCTTTCATTTCATCCTTCCATCAATAATAGTTAGTGACATTTAAACTAACCATCTTATTTGTATTTATCTCTCCATCATTCAAGCAAGTAAAACACTCCTAATAACCAAATAACTCTAATGTCACACTAATGAGAAAAATAACAAAATAGTGACAAACACACAATAAACACAATGAAAATAATTTTTTCTAAACTTGCAAGAATTAGTAAGGAGTAATAAGAAATATACAATAGCAATTATAATAGTATCAAAAAATAATAGCCATCAAAAATTTTAAACCTCCTCAACATGAGAAATAAAAACTTCAGGTTATCCAAATCAAAGAAAAATTCTACTATGATCAAATAATGAATACAAAAATCATAGACAAGGGCACAAATCATCAACCAAATAAGGAGAATCAAGAAGAAGAAAAATATCTCTAACCTAAGAATGAATTTTCTTTTTCTCTCTTAAGATGACTTATTTCTCTTTTTATTTAACCTTTCTCTATTTACATCCAAATAAACCATTCTCTACTTGAACAAATGAGACATAAAATGAATTAACATATTTAAACTTATTTTTACACAAGAAGGAAGTTCAATACTCAATAACTCCATTGCATGAATTGTATACAATTTCCAATAGAAACCAGAAGGATTTGTAAATCCTATTAAACCTTATTATGTATGCAAACTAATTAAATTCATATATGTAGTTTGAGATCATGATATGATAATCGTGAAATAGCTTTACCAAAGTAAAATTTAAAAATAAAGCAATGTTGCTATTTGTATTTGTGAATAAGAATACATCACATTCCTATTAATCTATGTTGATGATATCACTATTATCGGAAGTAATAATCACTTTCTAAGTTTCTTTATAAATAATTGAATGTTATCTTTATATTTAAAGATCTTGGAAATGTGCACTTTTTTCTAGGAGTTAGAAGTATGTGGATAGACATGGTAAGAAAATCTAAACATATCTCGTTCTGAGTCTGACAAGAAAAATTTAAGTTGACCAATATTGAAGACGGGTATAGATAAAATTCGATTTTTAAAAGCGGAAACGAAGGCGGGTATGGGGACACTAATACCCGCCCCGTTTATAAAATTACCTAAATATTTTTATTATTTTAAAATATTATATAAAATTAACAAGGTTATAAAGATAATAAACTATATGAATTTTAAAAAATATATAATAATTTAATAAATTATAAAAAAATTAAAATTAAAATATAAAAAATATCGGAAATAGATGCAGGACGAGTTTCTCCAACCCGAATCAAAAACGAAAATAAATTTAAGATTTTAAACCCAACAGAAATAAAGATAGGATGTTAGAAACGGAAACAATGAACGTGAAACCCACCCACACCCCACCTCATTACCATACCTATATGTGAAGCTTCAAGTGATATATATCTAAGACAAATCAAGTGTATTTCAAATAGGTCCATGCCCAACTATATAATAAGTATAAATGTAAATGTAAATGTAAATAAGTATCTTCACACTTTTAATTCATTTCTATCAGCCACCACTTTTACAAAATGTATACTCAAGAATAAGCATGCACACATGAACAAACGTAGAGAAGGACTCTTGTATTGGTAGATTACGAGATTATGAGAAACCTATAGAGATCACAGGTAAGAGAGAGACTAAGCCTTCGTCTGAACCCTAGCCTTCAAAGGTCAATCAAACACAAGGTCATACGAAGTCATGGGAGAAATAGAATTATGAATAATGCAAAGAGATGGGAAAATGAGACTCTTGCAATATGATCAACATCATCAAACAGGCGATTCCTTCCTTTAATAATTATTTGAATGAGTGGACATTGATGGATATTTGGATAGAGTTTAAAAATATGAACTTGAAGAAAGGATTCAAGAGGGAAGAATTTTGAGTTTGTAAGGTTTTTGGAGGGTGTTGAACTAGAAAAAGCCGACGATGCAAGTGAATGAGATTAGAATTAACTCTTAAAAAATTTTAGTGAATTTGGCTACGTTTCGGTAGGATCAGAATGACATGGCCAAAAGGGTATAGGTGAGAGGAGAGAAGCTGTTCAAGATGGGCGCAATGGTGTGGGAGGTTGTAGCTACACAAATTAAGGGGTAAAAGTCTAAAAGTTGGGTTAATTAGTGTTATGTAGGAGAAGTGGTCAATCCTACACTAGTGCAAATCTTCAAGAAAAAAAATTTAGTGGAAGGAGTATTCTTTTAAGGTGGAATTGTAGGTGGTGCCATTCTGTTTTCTCTTGGGTACAAGAATTGCTAGTAGATCTTTAGAACTTTGGTTAATTCAATTAATTTCAATTGAAAATGGAAATTAAGGACTAGTGGTAGTGGTGTTATAACAAGAGTGGAACAACATATTCCTTTATGATCAAATTTTGGTTTATGCTGTTACCAAAATAATTCTATTTTTAAATGTTTTGGCGGTGCTTAGCGCCTTCCAAGGTAGTGGCTTTTTTTTTGTTGGTGATCTTGGACAGGATTCCTATTAGGGTGAACATAGCCAAAAGAAATATCAATTAGGATCCCCCTTTAATGGTCTGAGCGTGATGCAATGACATACAGAGTGATCTTCACATCGTGTAATTTATCTATACAAGTTTGGTATGATTTCTATTCTAGGTTGGACTTTTATAATGGTTGCTCTTTAGACTAAAAATCTCATTTCACTTATTTGGGTTATTCACATCTTGTAATTTTCTTTATACAGGTTTAGTATGATTTCTATTCTTGGTTGGATTTTAATAATGCCTACTCTTTAGACAAAAAGTCTCATTTCATTTCACTTGTAGTAAGGAACTTGACTATCTAATATTTGGTTATATGACTTAATTAACACTAATGATTTTTTTATATCCAAACAGTATTATTTATTTATTTATATTTTTTATCTAATAGTTGATAAAAAATGTTAATAAAATAAAATAAAATAAATTTAACAATTTATATTTAAATATATATATATCATTATTTATATATATGAAAAAAATTCACTTAATTAATAAAAATTAAATCAATTTCAATAAATGAGATTAAATAGAGTGAAGTGACCTCATGAACATTAGATCACAGTCATGGATTTCCTCAAAATTTTACAAGTTCCTTTTTTTTTTTTAATGGCATCTCCTAGTCCTTTAGAGTGTATGAAGGTTTTTACTTAACTTTCACCTTTAGCTTTATATAATGAGTTAGAATATCCTTTATATTTTATTATTTTTATTAATATATATATATATATATATATTTCCCCTTCTAGATTAAAAAAATTTGCAAATCAAGCTAAAAAATGAATAACAACTTCATAAAAGAATTAATTTTTGAGGAATTGGTGTTAAAAAAATTGTTTAGATATAATTTTACAAAAGTAACTTTAAAATAATAATTTTTGTCCGAATAGTAAGGTAATATCACTTTTGAAATGTAAATGTAAATATATTTTTAAAAGTGCGTAATCCCACGCTCAATGTTAATTATATTCACCTCAAAAGTTAAATGTCATTACTTATCTCAAAATTAATTTTCTTTACCCAAAAGAATATTACGGGTTCGTTTGTTTTATACCAGGAATCTATTCTCCACATGATACATATTTCAATATAAAATTTATGGTTGAGATTAATTTTAACATATATTTTAATTCTGTTGTATTTTCTGTATGTACTAACTGTACCGATTTTTAATATATTTTTCTTGTAAAAAAATATCGATTATATTTAACAGTTTAAATTAATTTATTTAATTTTAAAATAAATAAACTTTAAAAAATATTATTTATTGACGAACAAGATAGTAAATATTAGAATTGTCTTCATTTATATATTGATTATATATATTAATATTTATATTAAAAATATTATTTATTAATATTATATATATTAATAGTTTAATTTTTATAAATAAAATTATGATATAAACAACAACCAATATATATATATATATATATATTAAATTATTAGTAAATAACAAATTTTTTGTTGTGAAGTTTTAATCAAGTTTTGAAAGGTATTATATTTACAGGAAATTAGACGAACTATATATTACTATAGATAAAGCATATTAATTTTAACTTCAATCTTTAAACTTTCTTTTGGTTTAACCATAACAATGTCACATCATTAAACTTATTTTAATAATTTATTTCAATTTTAAACATTTAAAATAATAATTTTTTATTAAAAATTAAGAATTTCATATTTTTTATCTAATATAAATACTTATTTTTCCTCGTTAAAAATTTATTATTATCGGATGCTTAAATTTGTTGAAAATTGTTAACAAAACTGTGTGAAATATACTATTCCTACGACAGTTTTTATCATTTATTATTTTTACATCGCTTTTCTGCATATCACATCATTTTATTCTCTTTCTTGTTCATAAAAAAATGTATATATCTTTTTATTGTAAAATTTTGATATAACAAAATTAACAATGATTTTTTTATATGCAAACTATATTATTCATTTTTTTATATGCAAACTATATTATTTATTCATCTATATTTTTTATTTAACGTTAAAAAATTTAAATAGTAAATAATTCTTAACAACTTACACATAATTTAAATAAATATATGCCATTTTACATGTGAAAAGTTTTTAAAATATAAACGAAGTCTGTCGACGTAGGAGATGCAAGTATACAAGTAACTACTATATTCTGAAATTCTCAATAAATATATTTCCATAAAATTAATAAAAAGAAGCGTGTGATGCGAGATTGATACTCGTAGATTACGCAGCATCCAAGATCTCTCTCTCTCTCTCTCTCTGATATTCAGTTATTCACAATATCAATAACCGCTGATTGAGTTCCTCAAATAGAAGGAAAAGTGATAAGAGTATGCACCGTACCTGGAACTGGCGTACTCAAAGAGCTTCCCCGTAGCAGAGAAAATAATGAGACCAACCTCAGCATCGCACAGCACAGAAAGCTCTTCAGCTTTCTTGAAGATCCCTCCCCTCCTCTTAGAAAATGTCACTTGCCTCGCCGTTACATTGTCAATTTTCTTGATCTTGATCTTCTGTCTCGCCATATCTTAACTCTTCCTATAAATAAACCAAAACGCATTTTCATTAACTTCTTCACCCTCAACGTTTCTCATAATATATATAATATACATACAAATTACTTACTAATTAACGAAAAGGAAAATTAATATATAACAAAAACAACGGAGATTTTGCTAAATTTTCCAGTAGTCAACTTGAAGTCCAAAAACCCTAACCAAAACTGACCGTTAGATCTGGGGAATTGGGGGAAAATTCCAGCAAGAGAGAACCTAATATATAAAAATTAAAATTAAAATGGAAGAGGTTTGGATGAAAGAAAGAAGAAACAAGGATTTTGATTTTCTTGATTTTACCTTTTCTATAGGTAGATGAATGATGTTGTTCTGTACTCCAGCTAGTGCTATCTAAAGATTCTACACTAGTGAAAGCGAAAAATGTTTTACCATTAATAGAAAGAAAACATTATCTTAATTCTTTGCAAATAGGAGACAGAAAGAGAAAGAAAAGGAGAGAGAACCTGAATGAAATGCTGGCTCAGTTTCAAGAAAGGAAAGGGGGCTTTCTCCCAAAGATAGCTAAACGATGGAACCTTTCGTACTAGATTACAAAAATATCTGTTATTCCGATATTTGGTTATATAGTAAAAAAAATGTGTATGAGTCTAGTCAAAAACTCTCAACTCCGAACCGGGATTGCGACCTCTTTTTTTAAAGTTTTTTTTTTCACACTTTTTTTATTAAAAAGAAATAATTAAAAAATAAAAAAGGGGAAGAATATAAAATTTAGAATAAAAAATGTGCCAAATTATTTAATTAAGTAGACAATCCAAGGCGTATTACCGTGACATTAATTTTTCTAATGCCGTGTTAATAAGAAAACTCTTCTAAAATTATTTGTAGAGCGTTAATTTTCAAAACAAATTTGCTTGCATTTCTCGAAGTAAATCTATAAACAACTGGATAATAATTGCTTTACATATAAGTTTTTAATCGTACAAACTGGAAGACTATCTTTTGGGAAATGTGAAATTCAGGAAATACTTCTTACTTTATCTGAGTTATTTTCATAAAAAATAAATGAGTTAGAAGATAAATATTATGTTATATATAATATTAGAGTACAAATTTATTAAAAATATATTTATTGTGGACTACAACATTCCAAAGATATTAGCCATATATATATATTCCCGCCAACGACTGGCGTGTTATCACTTATCACATCGTTGCCCTAAAATCTCTCACATGTGCAATCATTTTAGTACGGCCTCAACCTTTCATGTTATCCCACGTGTTATTTTGTACTTTTTAAAATTATATTTATTTTAAGTAAAAAAAATTATTTCTTATCTTTTACTTTTTTTATCTTTATTTATATTTATCTGTATATAATACTAAAAATATATATATTTCTTTTTTTTATAATAAACTTTTTCATTAATTAAAAAATTCTAATCATTTACTTTACTTATTTATTCAACAATTTATTATATAATAATAATAGAGTTATATGATATTATTATAAAAAATAATATATGTTTAAATTAACATCTATAAATTTAAATTTAAATAAATTTAACTTTATATAATATTTTTTGTTAAAAATAAGTTTAAAGTAACATAATTTATGTTCATAAATATTTATCTTAAACTAAGTTTATACTAAAATTAAAATAAAATGTTTAATTAATTTCAATGTTATCAATTCACCCAACTTTTAATTTAGAGGTGAGATCAATTTTATTATAAAAGCATTAAATCTATTAATAAAAACTTTAAATTATATTTTTATCTTTAAATTTGAGTTTGGAAACTCTTACACCAATCTAAACTAGTGATGTCAAAACGGTGGAAGTGAATAATACAGTATTCGTATTTATATCTATAAAAATTAATGGATATATCTATATGAGCAGTAAATATCATTTATATATATCAATATTGAGAAATTTAAAAATATAAAAAAGTGTATAATTTATAATATAAATTGATACATTCAAAATATCAATATAAAATATAAAATATAAAATAAATTTCATCTTAACATAAATTAATAAACAAAATTATAATAAATGTTACATATATTTTATAAGTACGTCAAATTCATCGAATCAATAATATAAAATTTATCTTCATCTCTTTTATAAAAAATTCCTTTATTCCTTGCCGGTATATCTACGGGTATTCACTGATAAAGCCATTTCTATTATCCATAATTTAAACATATTCGTAATAAAGAGAGAGAGAAAAATAAAAAGCATGTTATATAAATTGTATGATTTTATTATATAAATAATAAAAATATTTTTAAATTTGCCTATATTATTTTTTAAAAAATGCTAACTAATACCTTTAGATTACTTCTAAAAGAATTAAACATATTTTTAATCCATTCGTACAATAATTTTCACTTTCAATATATTTTAACAATTTTTAATGAAAATTTTCAATTTTTAACTTTTTAATTAATGCATTAATTAAGAACACTAATTAGCTAAGCATATTTTATCTTAAAAAAAGATTAATCTCAACTTTTAGAATTAATTGTAAGTATGTAAAGATGATAAAACTTTATTCAAAATAAAATATTATTACATAAAAAGTATAAAAAAAATTTAATAAAAATTACTATTCTGAATCTTTAAAATTCCTAGAAACTGTTACATAACAAAGTTAATATTAATAAAAATTTATTTTTCTGTAATCTTAAATTTATATATAAATTTTTCATTTAATTTTTAAATTATTTTTAATAATAAATGACTAATAAAATATTTTTTAAATTTTAAATTCAAATAACAACAGCTAATGAAGATTGAAAAAAAAATTGATCAAATAATGATGTTTAAGATTAACAAATTACTAAAATATTTAATAAAAACTTTTATTATTTTTATTTTTATCTCTCATGCATATATATTAACTGTCTTATATATTTTATTATAGATATTAATAAATTTTGTTAATAATAAAAATTAAAATTAAAAATCATACAAAATATTATATTGCTACAATATTATTATAATATTATAAAATATTATTTAATAAAAAAATTAAATTATTTTAAAAATAAATCTTCGTAATAAAGTTTTTATAATATTATTATAAAAATATTTTTCAAATTTATACTGCAAGAAGGGGTAAGGCTTGCTTGATGATATTAGTAAATTGTTAAGTTTTAAAAGTTTTCAGGATATGAAAAAGAAGAAGGATAAAAAGAGTATCATGAATTTGAAATTAGGTTTTTTAAAATTGATGAAATTAGAATTGAAAATTAATTAAGTTTAATTAGATTTAACTTGATATAATTTGATAATAATTTATTTGATTTAAATTCAATTTAAATTTGATATAAACTTTTTTTTAATTTAACTCAATTTAATTTAAGTTCATAAATAATTTAGTTAACTTAAATTATACAAACTAAAAATAAAAATAAATTAAATTTAAAACATTTATAATTTATAATTTATTAATATATTTTTAATAGAAATAATTGTCTAATTGAAATATATAAATATAATTATGTTCTATATAAAATAAATAAATATTTATATTTAAATTATTATTAATAATTAATAAATCAAATAATTAATTTGTATATTAGAAATCTTAAATTTATATTTTGTTACTAATTTTAAAATTAAAAAAATTTCTAAACATATAACTTCTTATAATAATATATTTTATCTATTTATCTATTTTATAAAAATAAAAAAAGTATATAAATTTAATTTATATATATAACGAGTTGAGCAGTATATAAGGCATGTTCAACTTATTTAGTTAATGAATTTAATTTTTAGCTCAAATTTTATTTATTTGGTTTATAAACAAAATTTAATAAATTAATTATTAAATTAAATTTTAAACTAATTTCAAATTAATTCAATTCATTATAAAACCTTGATAGAATAAATGTTTTTAAAAGAGATCTTACATGCTAAGTTTTCCGATGCATACCTCATTTTAATGATTGAAGAGACCATGCATCTTCTAATTGTGTCTTATAATCAGTGTCATGGTTCTTCCACAGCAAGGCTTGAGTTCACATGAAAGCTTAAACTTTCCTTAATAACGATCTTTTTAGGTTTGTCACAATCTTACGATACAAAAATTCTTCTTTACATTAATTTATACACATGTGTATTTTTAGATAAAATTAAATTAATTAAAAATATAAGGATATATATTGTATTAATATATATATATATATATATAGAAACAATCTATAAATATTATATTTAACATTTTAAATTTTATTTTTCTTTAATATGTTATATTTTTTTATCTTTTCCCATAGTCTATATCCCACAAAAAGGCAAAATCTATTAGTCATGATGGCACTTTTGCTAAAGTTTTGAACATTCTGAAATATTTTGGTTCTGTTTTGGATGTTAAATTTAAGGTGTGTTAAAGAGGCATACATATATATCAACTTGAAAAAGATAGTCACCACATTCCAATAAGTAAGAGTTTGATAGGATGAAACACAAACAGAAACAAGAAGCAAGTTGTGGCAGAAATGTATACCAAAAAAACAGAAATCGTCATAAAGATAGATACAGTTAGAATTACTAGTGTTAGTGCGGGCACAATTGTAGAAGTTAGTGCAATGTAGACAGAGAACTTGGGTTGCTCTAGTGATACAGATAGTTGCACACTAATGAAATCTTTGGATATTTTAGAGGTAAATATTTTTTATTGTTAAATAAATTAAATACATGTGCATAATTAAATACATTAGCAATATTTATCACTTATCCTTATGTTAGGATGAACACTCATTGTTTATTTTTATTAAGTTCTACCCTTTGTTTATACTTGCTTATTAAGGATAAAAGGTATTACCTTTCAGATAATACATTACATAAAACCCAATGTTCAAAAACATCTGATAGTGATCATTGAAGTAGTTACTAGTGTAAAAATGGATTTTTATAACAGAATTTTACATCGATTTTTCAAAAATTGATATAAATAAAAATGCAGTGTCATTTTTGTAAATAAATATAAACTTTCTACATCAGTTGAGAAAAGAATCGATGTACAAAGTGAGTTTTTTTTCAAACTTTCGACATCGGTTATGTAACAACCGATGTAGAAAGTACTCTACAGAAACAACTGATGTAGAATGTCTTCCCCTGTCACTTATTTTTCAACGCTGTTCGTGTTTAACCTCATTTTCCAAAACCCCAATTTCTCATTTCGGCATGTTCTCTCTATTTTCGTTTAAGTCTTAGTCATTGTCGACGTCCTTGTTATTCGTCGTTTCACTTCGTGCTTGTCGTTATTTATGCATCTCATTCTGTTATTATGGTTGAAATTTACATTTATTTTGGTTGTATTCTGTAATTTTCAAGCTTCTTATTTGGCTACCATGTTGTGTCATCGTTCAACTACCGTTGTGCCTCCGTTTGGACATCGTTTGGCCACCACTCAACCATTGTTGTGTTAATTATGAGGTATCTTCTATGCACCTCTACTTTGTGGTTACAGATGTGAAAGTTTGCTTAGGATTTATGTATGTTATAGTATTGATTTTGAGTTTAAATATGTTGGTTTGTTTTCTTGAGTTCAAATATAAGCATACCCTTAGTTTCCCGTTCAAGGTTGAATATAATGAGTATATTACTAAATGAATAAATCATTCATTATATTAAATCTTGAATTATCCAAGTTGGACAGTTTGGGACTAAAGTTTTTTATTCAGTAGTTAACAATTTCTTCATAAATCTTGTAAATTGTACTTGATGAAGTTTTGGTTTAGTTCATTTTGCATTGTCTCTGGGTGCATGCTTGATTATGGTAAATGAAACCATAATGAAGTTATGTACTTTGAGACTGATGCGAAATGCTGCCAAAATTTCACCAAATATGATATTCAAGATTTTAGAAAAGCTTTTTTCTCGAATGGGATAGGGTCTTACCAATAGTGAGGATAATAAATTAACAATTATGAGTAACAAGGTTAATCCTAAATCATACTTTTTATTAGGGGTTATGGTGGTAACAAAGTCGATGCATTTGGCAAGTTCTAAAAATAAAAATCCTGTAAAGGCTTCCATATCTTACTTTGGAGTGTTGAAGAGATTTGGGAGATTGATTACACCAAATTTAGAGTGTCTATTTTCAAATGCAGATGGGTTGATAGTAACAATGGTGTGCAAGTCGATGAATTGAGATTTACATTGGTTGACCTTCAAAAAGTAGCTTATAAGGATAACCCTTTTATCATGGCCCACCAAGCAAAACAAAGGTTTTATGTTCAAGATCCTTACTCCAAAAGATGGTCAGTTGTTTTTCAAGGAAAGACAACAATCGCTAGTGATGGCACCAATGATCTTTCAAATATTGATATTTCTCAAACTCCCTTATCATCAAGGATATCTAGTATCAATGAAGAAAATGAAATAGATGATGTACATGCTATTCGAGATGATCATCATGAAGGAATATGAAAAAATGTTACTACATGATACAAGTTAGTTATTTATTTAATTATTTCATCATTGTATGTTTATTTTTAACTTATTTTAAAATGTTTATTACGTTTTTTATATTTAGTACAGTTTTTAACATCTTTTTTCTTTACTTTCAACAGGTACATGGCTGATTACTACATTTTTTTTCAACTTTCAATACTTGTTTGATGTAATTATAAGTTATTTCATTTGTAAATTAAAGTTTGATAATAAATAATGATGTATTTAGTTTAAATATATAGATTATGTGAATTCTGTATTGTCTGTCTGATGATTCTCTATTATCTGTCTGGTGATTCTGTGTGTATATGCAGGTATTGTGAATAAATAATATGGTAGTATACCTAAACAAAATGAACATTAAAAAAAATGACTTTCTACATCGGTTGTGGGCAGAACCGATGTAATAAGTGTACTTTTTACATCGGTTGGGCCTACAACCGATGTAAAAAGTCTTATTTTCTATATCGCCCGCTTCAACACCGTCTAAATAACCGATGTAAAAAGTGCATAACAATCGATGTAAAAAGTTCATTTTCCACCGGTGAGTGGAAAACAATGAGAAAAATAGTCCATTGTCATTACCTAATAAAATAAATGTTTGATTACACTTACATTGGGTAGGAATTTTTAGAATTTAAGTAATTTTTAAATAAAAATAAGTAATTATTAAAAAAATAAAATATAAGAAAAATTAAAAATAATAATTTAATAAAAGATAACATAATAGAAATTTTAGAAATTATTTTTAAATAAAAATTATTTAAAATCTTTTCTATTTAATATAAAAATACTCAAAAAAAATTTATAATTTTTTTAAAACATTATCATTTAAATATATAAAATCTAATATTTTAAAATTATTCTATTCAAACTAGGGTTAAAGATAAATGTTTAGTAATATTTAAAAATACATTAGGTATTTATGTGAAATGGCCAATTGACCTCATATCATTATAGAACAAATATATGAATTAATATGATTTGTTATAATGGAATTTTCATTTATATTGTTAATTGGTGATTAATTGATTAATATAAATATAAAATGTTCAAACACAAATTTCATCTTTAAATAGAACAGATATACAAATTGATATGATTTGCTATAATGAAATTTTCATTTATATTGTTAGTTGATGATTAGTCGACTAACATAAATATAAAATGTTCAAACGCAAATATTTAAAATATTAGTAGAATTAATTTAATGATAAAAAATTTAAAATTAAAATAATTTATATAAAATTTTAAATTTTAATATTATCATTCTTTTAATTATCTCAAGTATTGTGTGCAAAATAGTTGTAACAGAGTGCAGCCTACCCCAACAATAGGTGTGGAGATATTTAATATAGAATTTGCTGATTTCCCAGGTGTTGGACAAATTTATGAGATTATTCAGCATCCTCTATCGAGTGATTCTACAATTTGTCTGTATATAAGCTATTAATTAAACTCTAGGTAAAAATAGTTTAACTAATAAAAAATATAATATTAATATTTGCTCTAATAAGTTTTTTACTAACAATGTACTAGATATTTTTTGAGTCAGTCCATATTTATGAATTCATTAACATAAGTTTTAATATAATTAAAATGGAAAAACAATAATTTATTTCTATAAACTAAATTCTGTTTTGATTGATGATTTTGTCATATTAATGAAAAATTAAAGATTGTACCCATATTAGTAATTAGCTACACATACGAGTTTATATATATTGTTTATTTTTATAATATCAATAATTTAAATATATTAACAATAGTTTAAAATAAAATTTTAATTATATTATAGTATATTATAACAAATAAATTATTTTAAAATAATTTAAAATTTTAAAATATTTATTGAGTATTAAAAAATTATCTAAAATCAATTTGAGTATGATAAAATTATGGTATCAAATAAGTATCTTAAAAAATATTAAAATGATTGTTCTATTGAATTAAAAAATTATTTATATTTTAAAAAAATTAAGAATAAAAATATTAAATTTAATAAAAAAATTTATAATATCAGTGTCATATAAAGAAAATTAAAAGATTTTGTAGGTAAATATTTTTCTTTTATTCTATTTAATTCTAATAATGAAATTTAAAATCTTATTAAATAAATAATTATTTATAATAATTTTTAAACTCACTAATTATTGTTATTAAAATAATCAAATTTTTTTATAAGGTTAAACTATCAAACACTATTTAATTTATGAGAATATAAATATTTGACTTGTGAAATTAACTGTTACAGCACTCTAAATTATTTATATTCCTTCTTTATCTTATATTAATTATTTATGATATTAGTATAATATTTCACAATTATATTCGGATCCAATTTATTTATTGGGTTAAGTAATCAATCACATCTGCGTATGTACTACATACGTATAAACATATACATTATCTCTAACTCATACAAGTTTTCACATACTCATGAAATATAAAAAATCTAGAAAACTATAACAATATGACATAGTAAAATACCAAAACAATGGGAATATACAAGAAATCACATAGGAACTACATAAGAATTCACATATGTCTCAAACTCGCCCTCAACAGCGAGAGATCACTTCTCATCCTGTTGGTAATGGGAGAAGTCTGAAGCCTCAAATGGTCTTCCTCTACGTCATCCTTATCCTTGCCATCTTCCTCTCCATCCACCTTTACTATTTCGTTGCCATATCTGTTCCCTGAAGGTCGTGGGTGGGTACGGGAAGGACCCAGCTCGCTGTGGCGAGGGGCAATATGTGGAAGCTATCGTAAGGTTGACTTCCTCATAGTTTGTCGTAAATGGGGCGTCCCGTCCCCGTGGTAGCAAGAATGGGAGACACTGTGCAAACCCCTGGAATACCCACCGTAGAAGGTGGTTCATGATAGGGAAAAGTGTCCCTCGATGACGCGGATGAAGGTGATGGAATCATTCGCCTACGATATATCTGCCGCGGAATCGGTACATTAACGCTGACAAGCATGACCATTGTAACTCGTGGTGGAGGATGCAGCGGAGAAGATGCATCGGTCATCCAAATAGTCGTTCTACCTCTGAATGTGCTCCTATAGTGACCTCCAGTGTTTGGTGGTATCGAACTCATTCCTCATTCTACTCGTCGACTTCAATCTCTATATCGAGATGAGAACAATCCATCGCGTAATCTCACTAATGTAACGTAATATCATACATAGAAATAGATGGATAGGGAAGTGAAACATTTCATTTAAGTAAAAGTTGCTAAGAAGCAATATGGTATAACATACATTAATTACCATGAGCAACTATGATATGCATGCGAGTAATCTAGTATCTATCGCCTTACTCCAGGGTTCTATGTTCCTATGATCACGAACTCCCAAATGACCAAACATCATTGCGTCGTATATCCTAGTAATATCCACTAATTTAGGGTTGGTCATTCTTACAATATGCAAATGCATATGGCCCAAATCTCTTTGCAACTTTATCAAAATAGTAGGGATACCGGGATTCAATCTCAAATCAGTGTACCCTCGGCAACATTAAAATCATCATCATCTTTGTTACACAACATTCTGATATTGTTTGACCGGTAATGATAATTGTCAGAGTCTTGTCAAGGCGGCCAAGTCCGACCAGAGCAACACAACATTCTGATATTACTCAACCATAATGATAATCGTCAGGGTCTTGTCAAGGCAGCCAAGTTCGACTAGAGCAGTCCCAGTTACAAGAGCAACCTAGGTCATTGGGAGGCTCAAACACAGCTCACGTACCCCTATGTTCAAAAGTTCCTACTATCATGAATTTCGGTCTACTTCTATGTGAACCGACTCTTAAATTTCTTAGCTCCCTTTCACATAAGGGCTTGCAGATTATCCTCTACTATAATTTACAAAACGTTTTTATGCAAATGATGCATGTCAACTAATTGTCTTAATTCTATCTCTATCTCACATTGACATTTTCTTATTCTCAAGAGACAAGACTTCTTAGTCATCAATCAATTGTTTGATTCGTTCAACTATATATATATATATATATATATATATATATATATATATATATATATATATTCTACGTTTAATTATGTATTTTCTACCGGCTTAACGAAGTTTCTAATCTTCAATAAATATCCCTTAAAATTTAAATCAATAATTTTTATATAAATTAACTACTAATATAATCTCATTCGATAGTGTTGTATTTTATTTTCTTATACTAGAGTTTAAATATAATGATTTATATATACATATACATATATATATATATATAAAGTCAATTAAATCCTAACTATATTTTTATATAATATAGAGATATATTGGAGGGGAAAATAATACATATCATAGGTAGGGTATTAGATTTTAAACATTTTTATAAAATAACATGTGATTCTATGTTTCTATCAAACTAATTAATTGGATATCCTCTTATATTTATTATGTCAGGATGTATGTGCATGAGTTAAATCTATTAAATAGGATTCTATTTTAAAATCTTCCTCTACGCTCTACGTGTAAATATTATAATTTCTATCATTTATTTTAATTTATATAAGGGTATATAATTTTATATTTTTTACAAAATTTATTAACGTCAATATATATATATATATATATTATTGGACATCCAAAATTTTTATATCACGTTCCCACATAAAATTACTCAATTTAATTCTTAATTAATCCAATTCTTAATTTATAATTATATAATATTTTATTTTCATTCAAATTTAAATATATTTACAGATAAATTTATACTATTAAATAATTAATAAAAATTTATTCTTAAATAAAGGTTCTAAAACTACCTCTATAAACAATTAAATTGTATCTAAAATTAAATTAAAATATAATTAAATCTAATTCCTAAGTTTATCATATAATTAATAAATTTTATTTTAAAATAAAATGTTTTAAAACTACTTCTCTGCTTTACTTAATTTTTTTTTATCTAAAATTTAAAAATCGATAAAATTTACTTTAATTCTTTCGAAAAACTCTTCTCGCAACTACGTTGCTTTCTGTTGCTCCCATAAAACTCTTCTCGCAGCTACGTTGCTTTCTGCTCCTCCCATATTGGTGTTCCAATTCAATTTACATAAACCGTTTTCAATTCACTCTTTACCCCTCCCCTTTTATAGTACTTGTGTGTGGTGGGGAATAGAATCTGATAGGGGGCGGTTGCGTGCCATTTACCGTTTTTCTTTTTTAATATTATATTATATATTTTTTATAATTAAATATTAAAAAAATATTGATATTATACTTATTAAAACTTATACGGATAAAATTTTATATAAAGTAGATTTAAATAAGTATTATTATTTATACTAATATTAAATAAGTATTATATTAATATATATTTTAACTTTCTCCGTCTAGTATATAAAATACGTTTAAAATATTACAATATAAAAGATTCAGAAATATAGACAAAATTAATAATTTTTTAAATAAAAATAAATAAATTAATAAATTTTTTAAAATGTAAATTGAGAAAATATTACGTAGAAATTTTAGTGAAGAGAATATATCATGTGACATTTTAGTGGAAGAAGTTTAGAATATTTAATAGTGTACTAATATCTAAATTGATAAAAAAAAGTTTAAAAAAATTATTTCACCAAAGTATAAATTAAGTGGTGGTGGTATTGTCATAGTATCGTAATATGTCCAAGCTAGCATTTATATACGGAAACCTTCAAGTACAGATATGCTTATGTTCGAAGCAAATTTGTTAATGGTTGTTAAATTTTTTATAAAATAATAAAAAATTGTAACAATTAAATTTAAAATATATACAAATATAAATTAACGTCCAGATATATAAATATATGCGTTTGAAAGAAATTATAGTTTTAAACTATATTTTAATAGATAATTTTGCTATGTATAAAAACACAACAATGCAAAACAAGCTAAGCCCATTCACAGTAATAGGAACAATGTGCTACACGAAATAAGAGAACAAAGCAGGCAACCAAACTCACCACAATGGGATCATTGGTATAACTTAACTAGTAAATCTAGGACTACAAAATTCAAAACACAAAACTTAATTTTCCATTCGAGATTTTTTTTAATTTTTAATAATTATATCTGATTTTATCTTTAAAAATTATTATAAAAGTGAGTTAACAAATTCTATTTTATCATTTTATTATAGTTAAAATAGATAAATTAACAAAATAAACAAAATAAATTTTCTCAAAATAATAAAAAATTAAAATTTTAAAATATTAAAATAAATTATTATTATTATTATTATTATTATTATTATTATTATTATAAAAGTGATAATGATAATAATAATAATAATAGTTATAATAAGAATAAAAATAATAGTAATAATGATAATAATTTTTTTTTAAAATTTGATGTATTATTAAACTAGTTAAATATCGATTTAAAGTTTAATGTTTGAATCAGTACTATTTAAATATTATTTTAAAAATATATTAATATTATAATTATATTTAATTAAAAATTAAAAACTATATATATATTTAATTTTTTAAAAATTTAATTATATATAAATAAAATAAAATATAAAATAATTATTATTTTTTAAATATTAAAATAATATTATTTTATGTATAATCAATTTTTTTATCTATTTAACATTGATTTTATTAATTTTTTATCAATTTTTTGTTAAAATAATTTTATGATTCAATTAATTTATAAAAAAAATCAAATTTTTAATATAATTAATTTAATTTTTAAAATAATAGTGATGATAAAAATTATGTTAATAATTAAATATTAATTGATTGTAATATAAATAATATTATATAGTTATATAATTTTATATAATATATTATTTGATAATCAATATATAAGATAAATAATTTTATATATTATTATTATAATATTTTATATTATTAAATATTTATTTTATATAAAATAATATTATTATAATATTATAATATTATAAATTAAATATAAATAATATTTTTTATTTTATTATAAATCTATAAAAAATATATAAATAAAAAATTAAACTTTCTTAATATAATAAAAATAAAAATTAATATTATTATTATTATTATGGAAATGTTAATAGTGACGGCTGTGACAATAATGATAATGATAATTAACAATGGTTTGGTGATGATGATCGTAATAGATTAATAATATTGTGATTTAGTAGATATAAGAATGAAAATATTTTAAAATTTAAAATAATAAGTAAAAAAATTTCAGTTTAAAAAATAAATTAAATTAAAAATTTTTAATATTAAAAATAAATTTAAAATAATTTTTATTAAACATGTTTTTTTTAAATTAATTTAAAAATAAAAAACTATAAACTTGTATCCATTTTTAACCAAACATTAATTTTATATATTGAGATAAATTATTTTAAAAATTTATTAAAATTAACTCAATAATTTTTTATAAAAAAATTTTATTTTTAAATTAATGTAAATTTTTTAAAAAATTACAACCACCTTAAATACAATCTTAAATAGAAGCAATCAAGTAATGAGAGTCATAACGTTTTTTTTTTTTTAACAAAAATAAATAAATAATGAGAATGCCAATGAGGAACAATAAATAAAGATTAAATTAGGATTAGAAAATGGATCAATCTAAATTTTTTCTTGATTAAAGTGTTTAACTTTTAAATTTTAAAATCTATTTTTTTTAAGTCTATTCCGAGCTTAACTAGGAAACTTTTTTAAAATATCAAACTTTTAGTGATGATATCATATCCATTTTGATAACATATTTATGGTATTGTTATCGTTCAGAAAATGTTTTCAACTTAATTTTAAAAATTGGGGTCAAACTAACCAATTGTATCAGAACGGATTATCTTTTGTAATAAATCATAAAATCAGTCATATCAAAATTGATAATAAAACAAAAAAAAATGATAAATCGACGAAATCTATAAAAAAATTATATAAAATAATTTTATTTTAATTTTTTTATAAAAATATTATATTTTACTTAATCTTATATGGATAACTTTCAATTTAAAAACTTAGAATAATATGTAATTTTTAGTTTTTAATTATATAAAATATTTAAATTAAAATAGATTCAACTATAGTTTAACTGTAATAAAATTATTAAATTTTAAATTAGTACTTTAATCAGTTTTAACAATCATTTTGGTTTTATAAATTTTATTTTTTTATAGATATATTATTTGAAATGATCATATAATGTTATCTAACATATAATACCACATTTATGAAAACTTATTTGTGATGCATTTATTTATGATGCTTGGAGTTTTTGATAAATAGATCATCAAAAGTTTGAAACATGACAATCGTCAATCTGTAGGCAATTGAAAGACTAAACTTTTAGACATGCTAAAGAATTACTAACAGTTTTATTAACACAAAGTAGATCCGTCAAAAGAAGTACAATTTTTTTTATCATGGTTTGCAAAAATAGGTAAAAATGACGCATACTTTTCTATCGCTTTATTTGCTTGATTTGATCTCATATTCAGGATAGTATTATATGTGTACTTGTTATTGGGCTTAAATTATCTTTCGGCATAATATTTAACTTCATTTGTGTTGGGTATCCTCCAATCTATTGGAACATTAAAAATGTGCTTGAGGATGGTATGTGAATTTGTTTTTTTTTATATAATTTCATATATATATATTGTGAGTGGTGTATAAAAGTTACCCTAAATAGCAATATCAAGGATAAGGTGGATAGAACAAGTTGGTTGTTTATATTTAAGGATAAAATTTAAATATAGTATAATAAGTACTTGTGGTAATATTTTTTTAATTAAAATTAAAATTTTATTTTAATAATTAATATTAATTATTAATGGTACCTTTATTAAAGGTTAACATTAAAAACAATTCGCATTAAAAATTGATAATTATCGAAATAAAACTTCATTTTAATAGCATCTATGATATCATATCTAAGTTTTGTCCTTCACCTAATTTTTTTTTTTTTTCAATGACCAATTAAAGATATTTTTCAAGTATACCTTTAACAAGTAAATAATGTATGAGTATTCAACAGTGTACTCACATGATAATTGAGAAAAAAAAAAGTGAAGAAACAACAAGGATACTTTAGTAAAATTATTTCACTCGTTAATATATTTTTATTTTTTAAAGAGAATTAATTTATTTGTTACTTTCCCAATGTTTGTATAAAATCCTTAGCCATCAATTGAATGGGAATCAAGAGATTCATAATTTTTATGTAATTTTTAATTAATAAAAATACATTATAAATATTTTAAAAAAAATATTACTAATAAAGCACTAAATATTTATTGAGCGAATCAATCTTTATGAACTCATTAACATAAGTTTCAATATAAAAATGAAAAGACAACAATTTAATTATATAAACTAAATGTTGTTTTAATTGATGTTTTTATTATATTAATGGACAGATAAAGATACCTAAACTAATAATAAAAGCATATTAAAAAGCATTATTAGTATTATTTTAAAAAATCGATAATCCATACTAATAAAACAAGTATAAGATATTACTAAAGTCAGGGGAAAAGTTAGGACTTTGGCGTAGGGTAACCAAGACTGATCTCAACATTTTCAACATCCACAAATTTGTTATGATGATCTTATTGTTTTAATAAAAAGGATAATTATATATATTTTTTAAATAAAAAAGACACTTTTAAAGTTTCAAATCTTACTGTGGAACCCTGAGTCAACCAGAGTGGCGGTAACTAATTACATCATATATTCATTCGAAAAGAAGTTTTCAAGTTTAAATTGCTTTTCAGTAGATAATTTCGACAAGCATAAATAACGAAATGCAAAAGCAAAGTCAATTCATAGTGATAAAAATAAGAAATGAAAATGATGAATAACACAGAAGAAGAGCGCGAAGCAAGCAACGAAACTCACTACAAAATAAGTAAATAGAAGCAAACAAATAGTAAAGAGTCAAACAATGAACAGAGACTAGGTTAGAGGTCAGAAAAAATAAGTCAATTCAACTAGACTAGTTTAAACCTTTCCAGTTAAATGTAGATTTTATATTTTAAATTTTGAATCCTAACTAAATTTAAATTTTTAATTTTTTTTTAACGAAGATTCATATTTAACTTATAAAAAAGTTGAAGATACCAAACTTTCATCAGGTTTAACATCAGTTTAAAAATTTAAATTGAATTTAAGACGAATCTAACAAGTTGAATAATCTATTTTACTAACTCTAAACTTAATAAATTATTTTATCTTAAATTGAGAAGAAAGAATTGTGAAGTTGAATTCTAATTGAGCGAGAGGAAACAAACTTTTTCGGTTGATAAACAATAATAATAACATAAAAAAAAACTTAAACATTTATGGGTCGCCACATCATACATGACATACCCCAACCCGTCCACATCTGAATAAAGTTATATTTAAAAATTGATTAATAGAAATTCCAATACACCAAAATCAAAAGAATTTTTTTTTTTCAACTGGTTCTTTATTATATTAATCGACAGTTGTACCAAAAAGATATTAATTGACATATTTGTTTTCTAAATCTTTCCATAATCAGTGATTAATATATGGATATTTAATAATGCACTTACATAAAAGTTGGAATAAAAGAATATAACTTTAGTATTGGTTGGTTAATATATGGATATTTTTATATAATTTTCCTAAATTATATAAAAATAATTTAGGAAAACTATTTAATTCATTTAGTTACATACTTTTTTATTAATCTGTGTAAAATTTTTAATGTTTTGTTCGGATTATTTGAGAAATATAAAAAAATAAAAGGATAAGAAATTAAATAATAACAATATAAAAAAATAAATTATTTAAATAAAAAATTATAATTTAAAAGGTGTAAAAGCAACAAAAAAATTGATATAATATTTTTTATTAAGATAATAATATTTTAATTTTATTTATTTATTTGTATTTTGAATTATTTATTTTTTTAATTTTGTAAATAATTTAAACATTAAAAGTAAAAAAATGAAGTAATTTTTTCTCGTTAATTTTTTTCTATTTAAAAATATTACTTTTCTAGAAATTCCATTAAAAAAGTCATTCTTTTTTCAATTTTCATGATTAGGCAAATGTAAAAAAAAATTATTTGTATGAACATAATTTGTTTTTTCCTTCTAATTCATCATAAACAAACGCATAAAAAAATAAAATACAATTAAAATGATAAAAAAGTCAAAATTAATTTTTAACTAACGAAAATATTGAAAATATATTATTAATACTACTTTTAAAAGTCGTAATCGAACACAAAATATTTAATATTCACTAAAATTATGTTTACGAATCTATTCAAATGAAATCCAAAAACACCACGTGTAAAAAGAAAATTTTATATTTTAAAACTATTTTTTAATTTAATTTATCCATTATGGTAATGGATAATCAAACTTTTTAATATTTTTTATTTTTAAAATTTCTTTAATGTAATTAGCAGATAAATTATTTGAAAGTTAAAAATTAAAGATTAGTTAAAAGTTAAATAATTTATTTATTAAATTAAAAATATTTGATAAAATTATATATTAAATTAATTTTAAAAATAAAATAAAATATGAAAATATAATTATTAAACTAAAATTTAAGTATTATAATTTTTATTAATTAATATTTAAATAATGTATTTTATTAAAATTAAATTATCATACATAAAATTAGAACAATAATTTTTTAAAATTTATTTTTATTTCTATATATTTCAATTAAACAAAATATGATAATATAAACAAATATATATTTATTTATATATATTTTTAATTAAAAATTTGATAATTTTATTATTTATGATATATTTTTATTGTCAAAAAATTATATTATGAAATAAATATTTTTTATTTTTTAAATTAAAAGGTTTATTTTAATATTTATAAATAATTTAAATAGTATTTTATAAAACTATTATTATTTTAGTTTTATAATTTAAAAATTTTATCAACAAAGATCAAATATTTTATTATAAATAATTTAAATAAAATATTTAATATATAACATTAAAAGATAATAAAAAATAAGAATTATTAAAATATATCAGTGATAAAAGTAAAAAAAGTAACTTTCAGCTGATAGGTAAACTCTTAAACGCCAATAGAAATTATATTTAAAAAATGTTGATAGTTATTAAAATAACTATTATATTAAATGAAGTTAAAATAATTTTTAAAATATTTTATTAGTTATTTATCTTTGACTTAATTAGAATGTATTTAAAAAAAATACTCAGCAAAAATACTAGTATTTTATATTACAATAACAGAATGTGACAAAAAAAAATACACTAAGAAAAAAACAATAAATTTTGTCTTATTAAATTATTTATTCTAAATTTTTAAGCAAAACGCCAATTGACCGAATGGAACAAAATAAATTAATACGTTTTATGTAAGCTTTATAAAAAATACATTTTATGTAAATTTTAACTAATAATAAAAATATCATAAAAGTACATTATTGATATCTATTTTAATTTTTTATTAATATACAAGATATTTATTATGGGCAATTGTGTCCATAAGTCTATTAACACGTGTTTTAATTCTCAAAAGTGAAAAACCAAATATTTTATTTCTATAAAATAAATTTTATTTTAACTAATGTTGTAAGATTTTAAGAGATATTTTTATCGATCACTACATTAAAATAATAAATTAAATATATTTTCAGTTTTTTAAAATAATCATATTTTTATTTTAAATTTTTAAATTTTTAATGAAAATATTTTATTTCTTAAAATAATTTAATTATAATTTTTAAATCATAATTAACCTATTTTAATATAATATAATGTAAATTAATGATCATGATTAAAATATTTTAAAAAAATAAAAAATTTTAACTAAAAATTTTAGAATTAAAAGATAAAAATTAAAATTTATTTATTGAAAAAAACATTTAATTCTAAAAAATTAAAGAATATAATAATAACTCACATAATAATTTTAATAATTATAAAAATATATATGAAACAACTTTAAACAAAAGATAAAAAAGAAACATTAAATTATTAAAAAAATTTGAAGGATTAAAATAATTTACATAAAATTAAAAATTTATACCTCATTATTTTTATTATATAAAAAATAAAAAATAATAATAAATAAATATTTTTTAAAGTTTTGTCCTTAACAAATAATTAATGTATAGATATTTTTGAAATAATATTCATATCAGTCTTTTTATTGTATACCTAAATATACATAATAAAAAATTAATAAACACTAACTTTTTATTAAAAATCATAATATTTATGCTGTTCCTTTACATTTGATATGATCAACCTCTTTTATTTATTTTTCATAATTATTATTTTTTATTAAACTTAAAAAATTATGCATTATCTTTTACTATATTTTACATCAAAATAATAATTTCTTAATTTTTTTCTAAAAAATGACTAATTATTTTATTAAAATTTAAAAATATTTAATATGTTACTAATTTAATTTTTTTAAAATTTTATTATTAAATATTAAATTGATAATATTAAAATAAGTATTTTATTAATATCAATTTATAATAAAATAACAATATAAAAATTAATAATTAATATATTTAAAAATATATTTTATATTTTATAACTATGATAAACAAATTGTTAATTAATTTATAAAAAATTAAAATTTTTAAATTTTTATTACTTTTACATATAAATATGATGATTTAATTAATAATAATTAAATTAAATTAGTAAAATAGTTATAATTATTATATTTTTATATAATAATTTTTTTTAACTCTTAACATTAACAGAGACTACACAATTTACAAGGTGTTAGGAAAAATATTTCAAATATTTTAAATTAATTTTAAGGTGAATTATAATTATCAATTATTGACTATTTATTAAAAATTATTTACCATGCAAAATTATTAATCATCAAGACAAATTTTAGTATATATTTTATAAAAAATTAAATTATTAATATAAATTTAAAAATTTATATTAATAAAAAATTATTATATTTAATATTTAAGGTATGAATAAAATATGTATTAGCAAAGTATTTGTTAGTGCAACATATTTTATTAATAATATACAATTATATTTATATTAACAATAATTTTTATTAAAAATAAACTGTAAATATTTATCTAATATCAAAATATTAATAAATAATATTTTCATTTATTTGGATCATTTAAAATAATTAAATGGATTGATATTTAATTATTTTTATTTCATTATAAATTAAATTATAACATTTATTTTTAAAATTATAAATCAAATAAATTAACCCATCAGATATTTTAAAATTTTCAAAATAATTGTATAAAACTATAATATTTATAACTATTTTATTAATTTAGTTTAATTATGATTACTTAAATTAATCATATTTATATGTAAACAGAATAACAGTTTTAATATTTTTAATTGTTATAAAACAATTAAAAATATTTTTTATTAACTATAAAATATAAATATATTTTTAAAGATCTTAATTATTAAGTTTTTTATTTTATTATTTTATTTTAAATTTTATATTAATAAAATATTTATTTATTTTTAATATTATTAGTTTAAATAGTTAATATTAATCTTTAAAAAATAAATTAATAACTTATTAACTATTTTATTAATAAAATGTTTTTATTTATAAGTAAAGTATATTTTTTAAAAATTTTAATAAAATAACTACTTGTTTTTTATTAGTAATTAAAAGAAATATTATTTTTATATAGGTATAGTAAAACATGAAGTTTTATCCGTTGGCTCAAATAAATGATTAAAACTACTGCACGGAAGAAAATGAATTATAAATTTAGGAGTATGGATAAAAGTGGACAATTACGATTGAATTTGTTTAAAAATTAATTTAATTTAATTTATTTAATAAATAAGTAGACTTTGATTTATTCAAAAATTTAGATAGATAAATTAATTTTAAATTTATTAAAAAGTTTGTTTAACTTAATAGAAGTCTATTTATTTTTATATATTTTATATGATATATTTATTATATTTATTTTTAATATATTTTATTTTTATAATATAATATATTGATATAATTTAATTAAAATTAAAATTTTTAATTTTAAAAAAATTATATATATATATATAATTTTTTAATATTTATTATAAAAAATATCAAAAATTTTATATATGTATATGCTATATTAATGTGTTATATTTTTTTATATATTATAATATTTATATTAAGTTAATGTTTAATATACATAATATAAAATTATATTGTTAAATTTATGAACATTTTATTTTATTAATTTTAATGTTTAAACATTTTTAATCAATTATTTATATATATTTTAAGTTATTTATTAGTCTTTTTGTATGGTAGAATTTTAAATAGATTCGTAAATTTTAAAATAGATCTAACCGAAAAAAAAATAGATAAAAATGATTGATCATATTAAACAAGTAAAAACATATATAAATATTTTAGTGATTTAAATATGTTATCTCTAAATTTAAAAAAATATAAAAAAACTATTTTATCATAGTTTATGAATATAATACTATATATAAAAAACTATAATTAATGTTTTCTTAAAATTAAAGTAGAAAATTGATAACAACAAATTTTATACTTTTTTCTGAACAAATTAAAAGAAATGGAAAAAATATATTATATAATAATTTTTAAAAAATGTTCTAAATTATTAAATTAAATAATCTTAATATATAAATTATGTTTTCACATTTACATTTATTTAATATTAAAAATATGTAAAAATTAATATAATACACATTTTTAAGATATATGAAATAAAAAATTAATAGAATATACATTTTTAAGATATATGAAATAAGAACAGTTTAATTATATAGTTACAGTTGTTTAATATTAACAAAATTTAACATAAATAATTAATGTAATATATAATTATAATTTAATGACTGAATAAATAAAAGTAGATTCTGTATAAAATTGTAGATACTGTAATATTTAACCTAACACATAAAATTATAATTAATTTTTTCTCATATAAATTTTGACAAATAACAAAATTACGTTAAAATGGTACTATTAATATTTTGGTTTATCTTTTTCAATAATACACAGGATATTTATTAACATGAATTTCAGACAATTTTTTATTGTCTATTGAAGAATATATAATAATTTTATTATTAAAAATTATAAAATTTAATATATTAATAATATTACATATTATAATTATTTAATAAAAATTATTATTTATTACTTTATTATTATATGGTCTAAAATTCACATTAAAAAATATATTAAAATTATGTTATCAATAAATTTTACGTTAACTTTGACTAATTGTAAAAATGTATTTAAATGTTATTAATATTAATATTTTAAAATTTTTAAGATATTTTTTAATTCAATATTTGTTTACAATTTTTTAGCATGATTTATATATATATATGAGATAGATTTGTTGATATCAAAGGTTAAATTTTAGTATTTATATATGTTATTGAACTGTTAAAATAAAGTTATGAATTGAAATATTTATCAATTTAATTTTTATATACATAATCTATTAGATATTATAACATAAGTTAATAATTGTATTAGTAAATTTTATATTGTATATAAAATTATTAAGTTGGTATAAGTATTAAAGTTTGATACTTAATGTTATCGGAGTTTAACTATACGTGGAGAGTGAGGATCTAATAATATCGTGGGTCAAACTTTAGCACTTACACCAATTTAATAACGTTATATAAAATGCAAAATTTATTAATTCAAGTATTGAATCATGTTATAATATCTAATATATTATACATATAAAATTTTAAAAAAATTGGAAATTTATAAATATGTTATTCAACTATTGATATTTAAATAATACATGAGCTGTTAAAATAATGTCACGAAGTATCTATCAATATTTTATCTTGTGTAAAATTTTATATACATAATTTATTAGATATTATAACATGATTCGACGATTGGATTAGTAAATTTTGCATTTTATATAAGATTAGTAAGTTGATGAAAGTATTAAAATTTGATATCTAGTGTGAACAGATCCTAACTAATTGTAAGAATATATTTAAATGTTATTAATATTAATATTTTAAAAATTTCAAGATATTTTTTAATTCAAAATTTGTTTATAAGTTTGTTAGCATTAATTTAATATGTTTTATATATATTTATATATGAATTAGATTTGTTGATATTAAACATTAAATTTTAGTATTTATATATGTTATTTAATTATTAATATTTATATATATTTAAATAATATATCAGTCGTTAAAATAAAATTATGAGTTAAAATATTTATCAATTTTGATTTTATATAAAACTTTATATACATAATTAGATATTATAACATAATTTAATAGTTGAATTAGTGAATTTTATATTGTATATAAAATTATTAAGTTGGTATAAGTGTTAAAGTTTGACACCTAATATTAACGGAATTTTGATTATGTATAAAAAATTAGGATACGTTGATGTCAAACTTTAACATTTAGCTAATTTAATAACATTAAATAGAATGCAAAATTCACCGATCAAAATGTTAAATCATATTATAATATCTAGTATATTATATATATCAAATTTTTTTAAAAATTAAAAATTTGTAGATATATTATTCAACTATTGATATTTATATATATTTAAATAATATATAAACCGTTAAAATAATATCATCAGATGAAGTATCTATCAATATTTTATTTTGTGTGAAATTTTATATAAATAATTTATTATATATTATAACATGATTCAATAGTTGAATTAATAAATTTTACATTTTATATAAAATTATTGTGTAAGTGTTAAAATTAAATACGTGAATGGCTACTGACTTACACGCATATATATATATATATATATATATATATATATATATATTATCCAATATCCTTGTAAATATAAAGATATCAAACTTTTTTTCATAAATAACCAATAAAAAATATACATATTTAGTATAGTTATTCATATTTAATAATGATCAAATGTGATATGATTTAATAAAAATTTTACAGAACAAAAGTTTTTTAAATTTTATTAAAAATTTATTTCTCTAAAATCTTTTATATTTTATTTATAATTTTAAATTTTTTTTATTTTAATCATTTTTATTAAAAAATATATACATTTTTATTTAATACTTTTAAATTCATAATTTGTACAAAATTAAAATTTAATTTATAAAATTATTTAAATATTAAAAAGTTAAAATAATATTTTATTTTATCTATTTATATTTTTTAAATATTCTCTCTCTATATATATACTTAATTAATTAAATTTAGTTAAAATTTGATTTTTAAATTTTAAAAATTAAATTAAATCTACTTATATTTATTTATCTTTATGTATATATATACTTAATTAAATTTATTTAAAATTTTATTTTTAATTTTTAAAAAATAAATATCTAAATTTAAATTTATATTTTACTATTCTCCCATTAATTTTTTAAGTATTAAAAAATATTTATTAAATATTTTATAATTTTTTAAATAATTATTAAAATCTCTATGTCTTCCTTTTCTTCTCTCTCCTTCTATTTTTTTTTTCTTTCTTTATCTATTTTTTTATCTCTCTATGTTTTTCTCTTTTTATAACTTTCTATCTATCTATTTACATATATCTTTCTTTTTGTATTTCTCTCAATATAAAATAAGTTAAATAAAATTAATTTTTTTAAATCATAAATAAAGTATGAAAGATTATACATAAATGACCTTTTAATAAACCATCTTACATTTAACTAACATTAGATATAGATAATTATATTAGACATGTGTCAACTTTTTATTAATTATTTATATAAACCGTTAAAATAACATATATGTATATATATGACCTTAAGTTTGCCTGCTTAATAATTCTCATAAACAATTAAATTTCATAAATCTAATCGTTAAATTAATAAATTTTATTATATAGAATATTCTTATAAAACTTTATAAATTTTAAAAAAAATTTGATACTTCAAAAAATTAAATTAAATTAACGGATAATATATATTTTATAATTTCTATTAATTTGAATTTATTTAATAGAATATCAAATATTTTTTCATTTTTATAAAATCTTATAAAAATAATTTATTAATTTAACGATTGGATTGATAAAATTTAATTATTTATGTAAATTATTAAATAAAATAACTATATGTAACCTAATCTGTTATATATATATATATATATATATATATATATATATATATAGATCCATTGATATTAAAAATTAAACTTTAATATTAATATTAATTTAATAATTTTATATAATATACAAAATTTATTAATTCTACATTTAATTGAAAAATTACTATCAAATAAATTTTGTATATAAAATTTTATACAAATTAAAAATTGATAAATTTTTAATTTTTTAATTTTATTTTAACCGCTTATATATTATTTAAATATATATAAATATTAATATTAGATAATATATTATACATTTTTAAATTTTTTAAAATTTAATATATATAATTATAAAAATATTATAAGATGATTTAATGGTTTAATTAAAAAATTTTAAATTTTATATAAGGTTATTAAGTTGATATGAAAAAATTTATTTTTTAATATTTACATCAATTTATTAATATTTTATAGAATAAATAAGTAACATATTTATAAATATTAAAATTATTTAAAATTATATATATATATATAATTATAATAATATTATAACATAATTTAACGATATAGAATTTTATAATTTAAAATAAAATTTAATATTTATTTATATTTTATTTTTTATATAGAAATACATGTTAAACAACCTTTAAAAGATATTTTATATAAATTATTTTATAATTTTCTAACTATAAATAAATGCATCTCAGTAAAATTGACAGATAGGTAAAAGCGAGGTTGTGTGCATTTGCGAGGGAGGAAGCTGGCAGTGTGTGGCACCAAGCCACACAGCAATCCATTTCGCACTCGCACCACTTCACTCCATCACAAGAAAAAAATGCATAGCGGAACGCGTGCTGAAGCAGAGCGTCTTCTAGGGATCGCCGAGAAGCTCTTGCAGAACCGCGATCTGGTTGGTTCAAGGGAATTCGCGATCTTGGCACAAGAAACCGAGCCTCTTCTAGAAGGTTCGGATCAGATCCTGGCCATCGTGGACGTGCTCCTCGCCGCCGACAAGCGCGTCAACAACCACCCTGACTGGTACGCCGTCCTCCAAGTCGATCGCCGCTCCGACGCGGTCGACCTCATAAAGAAACAGTACCGCCGCCTCGCCCTCCTTCTTCATCCCGACAAGAGCCGTTTCCCTTTCGCCGACCACGCCTTCAAGCTCGTCGCCGACGCCTGGGCGCTCTTATCTGACCCAATTAAGAAATCCATCTACGACAAGGACCTCTCCTTCTTCTCCCGCGTGGATTTGTCTGTTCCTGGGTGGGTTCAGCAAGATAAGCTCACTGTGCGCAGAAGTGGGCCTGGACCTGGGAACAGCGGGCCCGGCCCCGGGCCCAGTGTACGTAACAGCGCATCCGCCAGAGACGAGATTCACGCCGACGAGACATCACGCCGAAGGAACTCTACCTTCTGGACTGCGTGCCCCTACTGTTACCGCTTGTACGAGTACCCTAGGCTTTACGAGGGTTGTTGCCTCCGCTGCCAGAATTGTCAGAGATCGTTTCACGGCGTTGCAGTGCCCTCACTGCCGCCGCTTGTGCCTGGTCAGGACGCTTATTATTGCTGCTGGGGATTCTTTCCAATCGGCTTTGTCGCCGGGGATTTCGCTTCCTCGGACAAAGAAGCTGCGCCAGAGGCTCAGGCGCCTTCTCCACCAACGCAGCCTTATTCTTCGCTGCCGAATTGGATGCCGGTGCCGGCGGCGAATGGTGGCAGCAATACGCAGGCGACGCCGGTGGCGGCGAGGGTGACTAGAACGATTGCTTCGGGGGTTTCGAATGGGGTTGCTCCGGGTTCGGGGCCGAGGAAGCGAGGGAGGCCGAGGAAGTACCCTTTGCCATCGTGAGGAGGAAGCGCGTTTTGAGGTTTTTAAGATGTTTCGGATAGGAATGTTGTAGGTACTGTCAGTGGATTTGTAGATATTGGTTAACTATTGTCTCGTGATTCTCGTGATTGGTACATATTTGACTCTCTAGTTTTTGCTATAGGGTTAATTATAAGCCTCCTCGTTGAGGAGGAGAGGAGGAGAACAATGTTACCCGTTTCCTATAGTTCAAATTAGATTCACAAAGCCTTCTTAGTTGTTAATATAATTATTGGTTTAAATGGTTTTAAAAGGTTTTTCTTTGGATGGAGGAATTTGTCTAATTATATACAAGTTAGCTCTTTTATTGTCATTGAGTTTGGTGCTGAATTTTATTTTTCCCTAAATCTCCGAGGGAAGTTATATTCCTTTGGCTTGGTTTATGTTAAATTCTCAACCTGAGATGGGTGTGAAGCTCGCCAGTCCCACTCCGATGCAGTTTGATAGAATTGATTTTAATATCTATGGTTTATGAGAATTTGATTCATGATTGAGGCCAACAGCGAAGCGTGATCCACGTAGCTGTTTGGTTTGGGGGAATAAGGTTATCGTTGTTGATTTTAAACTGTGGAACGTGATTGGAATTTCTGTCCAAATTAATCTAAATCACAGATTTTATATTGGAATTTGCATTATTGTATATGAAATCGATTTGGGTTGGATGCTAAGCATAAGCAGGATTTGGAATAAGGCAAAATGCCCAGAAGAGAATGAACAAACCATTATAGTGAGAGGGAGTTGTGGGTCTTCTTGTGATTGTAAAATCAGCGACTGCACAGTAAGGGCTAATCATGATGACCACTTTTGCAATAATGAAGTGCTTTGCAAACTTACGTATCTATTTCAGAATAAAAATTGGGAACCCATAGTAACTATGTAAATGTTTATCAACTTTGTAAATCTGTTTCTTATGAATTAGTTGTCGTGTGCATAGGCATAACAGACGCTTTAGATTGAAGCATTCCTGATAATCCGGATAATGCTGGCATAGAGTTATTTTCGGGATAAAATCATTGCTTCTTCTCCGAGAAAAGAAGTTTATGACCCATAGGTTTTATTGCTTGCCGCTTTGTCTGGTTTAATAACACAAATTATCCTAGTGAGTTTTAGGGGCTCACTGGACCAGAAGCTTCTCAACTTGAATGAATGAATCAGGAAATTTGATAATTTATCCATGAATAGCTACATGGCCATCCGCAATAACAATTTTGGAAGGTACCCTGGGCATGTCCAGAATAACATATATTTTGTTTTTGGGTCCAAATGACGAGTGGTTTTATTTTTTTAGGACCTTTTACTCTAATCTGAATGCGTGGATCGAAATGAAAATTAGTTTTGGGCTGGACTGGAATTGGTTAATATCTACTGCTAGCTTGGTTGGACACTGATTTTCTTTGAATTCGATGAGCGAGGATGATCTAAACATGACTCTGTCAAATGATAGTACAACAACAACTTGTGTAGGATGATCTAAACATGACTCTGTCAAATGATAGTACAACAACAACTTGTGTAATGTCTTACTGTGCAACATATTTAATGGAAAATATTTAATGGAAATAATAATCTAATGTACATAATTAAAAGGGTAAAAATAATAATTATATTATTTGATATTAAAAATATTATATCTATATATAAAAGATGAAAGACAAAAATACAAGAGAATAATAAAAAAAATGAAGTAATATAAATATAAAATAATTAGAGAAAGAAGCGTAAAGAAATTTCAAATTCCATCTATTTTAGAAGAATTTGAAATTCTTTTATTTTAGTTGATTAAAATGCTCTTTAAAAATCTCTACCATTTAAAATTTCTTGCAAAATAATATCGAAATAAGATATTTCAATTGCTAAAATTTTAAATTTTTTTAAAAATTATTTTCTCTCTTTAAAATACTTCATCCAAATACAAAGTAAAATTATTTTGTAACAATAAATAATATAAATTTTAAAGATATATCCATTAGATATAAATATCAAATAATATAAATAAAGGGAGCATTATTTTTTAACTGGCAAGAGAACAAAAAATTTACAAGATGAGTTGATTTAAGCATTAGCTTGTGGAACGAAGCCTGAAGATAAGACTCGCTTAGCTTACACCAAAGACTAGGGTTGCGGGATATTTTTTTGCTTTGTTATCTTTATGCAGTCATAATGTTTGATCAAAAGTTATGAAAATATCACATTATATTTGTTTTATTTTATATTTTTTAAAATTGTAAGAAAATTAATATCGTTTTTTATTTTCTTTGCACAAGTTTCATCAGCGAATTCAAAATTCAACAAAAATTGGAGGGCACGCATCCAAGTGGGCTTCCTACAGTTGTATGCTTGGCTTGTTGTTACAAGGGTTACATTCATAATAGTGAAACAAGTATCATCAGAATCATAATTTTGAGAAACAGTTTGATTATATTTGAACAGTGATAAAATTAACAGAGGCTAAGTTTTTAATTTAATATGCACTACATATAATTAAAGAAAACTCTGGAAGGAAAATAAATGCTTTTAAGAGCATCATGATTTGGAAAACAAGAACAGTATCAAATTTAGTTGCACGGTTAAAGTATGCTTAACTAGACATTGCAAATAAGGAATGATAGCTTATATAAGTAATCTTGTTTAACCAGAAAGTGAGCAGTGTGTGTGAATGTTTCTTCACACATTGAAATTCATTTAGTGAGAGTTGTACTTTTAGAAAATATAATTCTTTAAGTTGTATAAAGTTAAAAGAATAATATTATATGATTCATATAAAAATTTTAAAAATAGATTGATGCAATTCCTATAAGTTATACTATTCGAGATGTTCTAATAACTCCTACCAAACTACTCTCATATGTTGCTAAATGAAATTTTATATAAATTTTTTCACTTCCTCACAATATTACACCATTCTTATTACTTTAAACATTGAACCATTTAAAGAAGGTTATAGAAATTCTATAAAAATAACTTATGATTCTTGTAATTTTTTTATATTTATTTCAACGAGTTTCTTGATATAATTTATTAAAATAAGCTTTCATATAACCAAAGCTTGCTAAATAAGCTCTTAAATAATATTTTTCACTAAATATATTCCTAACCAACTTTTTACCCTAACTCAACAATCTAACAACCTAGCGCACACTTTATTATGGAGTTGACATTATTCTTTTCTTGATTTGAGATCTAAATCTAGTGTTAAGTCATCCTATACCCTCAATTTTAAAGGTAGATGCTAAGGACAATGATTAGATATATTCATAATACAATTATGACGTGCTATTATGTTTAGCTATTTTTTCTATGGAAAATAGTAGGTGGACATCTAAGAATATATTCAGCTAGGCAGAAAAAGAACGAGAAAATAGATAATAAATATGATAAATGATGTGATGTAAAAAAAAAATATAAAAAATTATTAAATATGTTAAATGAATGTTAGTATAATATAAGTGTCCATGAACATACATTGTTTTATTTACTAAATCTGTTGATTTTTTGTGAACTGGTTACTGAAGTTGCTAAGCCTATAAGCATTACATGGTATATATACTTCTCTCCATAATCAAGATGAATAATTATTGAAGAACATAGATTTATCTTTAATCTATCTTTAACTTTCAATTTCTTTCTCTGTAAGATTGATATATACTTTATACTTCTTCATGTCTCCTTGACGAAAGGCATCAATGGATGTTGGACTGAGTAAGATGTTAAAATTTGTGATAATAAATTTTTTTCTTATGCATTTGAGGAATGGTAATTACACATTACTTTCAACAAAATTTCCACTATGTTATAAGGTGAAGCCTCATTAACTTGGTGGGCTCACTCCTCGTTACTGAAGTGGGCATGTGATTTTACTCAATAATGAAAAAGAATATTAAATAGCGTCCAAGATTATGTTGCTAAACATTTTTCTATGTTATGTGGTAGGCTATATGGAACTAATTATAAATAGTCAAGGCATTTTTCCCATTTCTAGTATCAGATGTTCTCAATAATTTTCAAATTAATTACAATAATGGCGCTCACCTATATTTTTCAACAAATTGAATTAATGTGAAGTTGTTAACTCATATTGCTGCTTCCTTTATAACTCCAGCAGCTTTGGCAAGATATTCACTATGCTTACAAGTTACAATGATGAGAATCAACCTTCATCTTCTCTAACAAAACAATAGTTCCTATGGCAAAGTAATTGATAAGTTCTTGACCCATACTTTTTGCACCATTTTTTGTTTTTTAAATTTTTTTTATTCATATTTTTTTCAATACATCTCATAAATTAGTTTATGAAATATATATTTTTATATTTAAAAAATTAGTTTATAAAATACATTTAAATTGTTTTAAATTTTACTAGTTCATATTTATACATATATATTTTAAAAACTAATTTATAAAATGTATATTTTTATATTTTGTAAATTAGTTTTTAAAGTATATTTATAAAAGAATAAAATTAAAAATAAAATTTTAGAAACACAGAAGTATGAAAGGTAAAAATGGAAGATATAAAAAACAATTGCCTTAGTTCCTTTTCTAGGTGCCTAGTGGATTTTCTGCTGGCCTACCCACTATGAGCTTAGACCATTATGTTCACCATGCTATTCTCATTTTAAATAATTGAGATATATACTTAGGAATATGCTATTCTCATTTTAAATAATTGAGATATATACCTAGGAATGGAAGTAGGTTGAGGCAAATTAGGTTTTAAATATTTAAATTTAGCTTATTTAAAAATTTTGAAGTTTAAGTCTGTTATCTGTTAAAGATTTTTTTTTTGTTAAGGTCTGATCTGATTTAAAACCTATAAAACCTACAAACTGTTTAAAAGTCTATATTACAAAAAGATCAATAGATAAACTTAAAGTCTATATAAATAATTGATTAAAAATATTTGTAAACTTAAATTTTACAAGATAAAAATGTCATTAAATAAATTTAAAAAATATATATATTATATAAATAAAATATAAAATAAATATTATACAAATATAATATATTAAAATAAATATAGCTATATAACATATAAATATAAATAGACACCTGAATAGGTTAAATAGACTTTTTTATAAGTTTAGACCTGATTTGTTTATCTAAAAAAACTTTTTAACAAATTTAAACCTATTTATTTATTAAACGAAACAAAATACGCTTTAAACGATAAACTATAGATCCTGTATATAGCCTTGTTTACTTCATCCCTGTATATACATAAAAGGATTTTAGATGCTGTCGTGGCACCCATTTGCCTGGTCTCTGTGGTTTTTGAGAAATAACAATTTGTTCAATAATGTTGATGTGGATTTCATTCATATTATGGATCTCATCGAGGTTCGATCTTGGACTTGGTTCTCTTCTAGAGTAGGAGGGCATAGGTTTTATTTTTGCAAATTGGCGTATTGATCCTGAACAATGCAGTTGGCAGGCCTATATTTCTTAATTTAGCTTTCGGCTTTTTTGAATAGCTTTTCCTTTGCTTTAAGTCTTCTTCTGTAATAGGGTTGAATACCTAGTGTACTCCTTTTAATAATATTTCTTTATTTGTTGAAAAAAATAAATTTGCGCAAGCTCTTGCAGGTACAATCTTACCTTCTTTATTTGGGTTCTAATTATGTTATTCCATGATCTTTAATTAGCTTTCTGTTTTATTAAGCGGTAAATTGTCTTAAAAGTTTTTGTTGATAAACGGCTAACCAAGCGATAGTTTAATTTGTATTTTAAAAAATTCTACATTATTTAACTCATACTCCTTTTAAGCTTTTATATACCATTTTTTTATTAGTTATGTTGGATAATGGATTAGGATGTGCAATGACTAAGTGAAACATATGCATGTTGAACTTAGCTATCATATAGAACCAACTACTTTTATTACATAGCTATTGGGAATTTGGGACTCCACCATGCAATGATTTATATATGGAGTAAATCCAAAATCAGGTTGTAGAAGAGACATAGCAGATTTTTTCTTTTAAAAATCTGATCCTCTTTTTTCTACACTTATGAATTAGCATTATTTGCTATGAAAGAGATGAATCAATTTTGTTATAATCATGTTCATGTGAAGTTGCACTACAAAGTACAAATGGCACCATCATTTTCTTTTATTACATAATTGTTGAAATTTTAGCACGAGAATGTTTGAAGTACACCGAGCAAATTTAAAATCCGGTTATTGCATGAAAAATATACTAGATTTTTACTTTTAAGAAAACGATTAAAAAAAATGAATTTTGTCATAATCATATTCATGTGAAATTACGCTGCAAAATGCTAATGGCATCACCGTTTCCTTTTTTACTTTTCCTTTTCAAATATAGAAAAGAGAATAATTAGGAATTGAATAGATATATACACTTATGCTTTAACAGCATATCTTTTCCTGTTATTCTTTTATGTTTGTTTCCCTGTAATAATACATCATTTTTGCATAATTATGTTACAAATAGTGTCATTTATCTATTTACACCTTTTATTTAATTATTAATAATTTAAAAATAAAAATAAAAATAAAAATTAGATCCAATAATTTATA
Source organism: Canavalia gladiata (assembly GCA_037954105.1). Taxonomy (NCBI): domain Eukaryota; kingdom Viridiplantae; phylum Streptophyta; class Magnoliopsida; order Fabales; family Fabaceae; genus Canavalia; species Canavalia gladiata. Next base: position 36,414,417 of record CM075664.1, on the reverse strand, counting down.
TTTATATATATATATATGTATGATAATTTTTTCTCTTATGTTAAAGAAAAAGAAAAAAAGAAAAGTAGCAGCAAATTTAGCTTATAAAGACAAGTTAGATTGGCAAGTAAAGCGGCACATAAACATTCCCCAGAACGTGTTCTCATTCTCTAGATTGGACTCCACGCCTTTATGAAGTACGTATAAATGAGACAGAACTCTGTTTTTCTTTATTGATCATAATCTTTGTGTTACGACATTCATCAATTGTGTCTATATACACTTATATTGCTACTTTTTGTTGTGTCCAAAATACGCGTGTTTACACAGTGAAGAGACGCAAAACCAAACACGCCTTTCCTTCCTTTCTTTCTTTTTTTAAACTCTTTTGTCTAGTTTTGTTTTGAGTTCTAAGTACCTTTTTTTTAATCATTAGGAAAACTGCAAAAGTGGGTAACTCATGTTTGACATTGCACAGTATCTTTTTCAAATTTTCTTGTCTCAAGCCCTCTCCACTTGAATGTATATCTTATAGTATTATATAAAATCTATTCCTTGAAGATTTTCTTAATAATTTCTACTTGATGGGTTAAAAGTACTACATTGAAGTACTACAAAAGATAATATTACCTCGAGTAATGGATGCATTCACTTGAATGAATACGTAAAAGTATTTTAATACTCAAATTAGTATACAAAGGAATATAATCTATGTATCTTGGAAAAGTAAAGCAAACTTTCTAAGAACATATGTACGTTTTTTACAGAATAAAGCTTCATTTTATTCTTTCAAATTATAAGCTAGTCATTTTACTTTTGAACTCTATAAAATGTTTACTTAAGTCGTTAATTTTGTAAAAAATAAAACACTCATTTTTGTTTTTTTTTTTTACATTTCATTTTTCATTGTTATTTTATATAAAAAAAAACTAAACAGAATTTATTTTATAAAGTAAGAAATTAAAGTAAAAATTTTATAAATAGAAACTAAAGTGATCGATAAAGTAAGAAATTAAAGTAAAAATTTCACATGTAGGCATAGTTGATGCATGAACATGAGTGTAAGAATTTGAAGATAATAAAAGTCTTCATGACAAGATTTCATGAAGTTGGTTAAATAAAGATTATATTAATTACCAATAATAACTAATAATTTTCTATAGTTAGTATGTGGTATTTTTTTTTGTAATGCCTATATAATAAGTTTTATATGATATTAATTAATTATAATAGGTTGATTTTCTAAAAGATCACCTAGCTGTGGTTTAAAGCAATATGACCTGAATAAGTATCTCACAGCCATGAAAGACATGGTGGTTTTTAAAGAGATCACTCCGTCAATTTTCCTAATCAAAATAGTTAATGTCAAGTCACGGTGGGTTTGAATTAGAACATGAACGACTTGCAATTAATCAATCAATTTATGTCCATGAATGAGTAACGAATCTATCAAATAAAATAATCTGTGACATTTTTGCAACATATAATCGCTTTTATTACATCTAACTATAAGGGCATAAACGGGGATTTAGCTTTATAAAAACTTAGAAGTTCCAACACTATCTAATCCTCACTCGTATCAAGATTTTAGGGTGAACAAATAATATATTAAAATAATAAACAAGTGATTTTTTTTCCCTCCAAATTATAATGGAGTATTCAATTAGCACAAAAGTACATGTTGCACTTCAACCATCTTAACCGAAAAACAAACCAACAAAAAGAGTCTTCTTTATTCCTTCCAACACCATACATAAGGAAAATAGATATATTATTACATTTTAATAGGACCCTGAACCTTTCAAGGATTAATATTCTTGCTTTAAAATGTACTTGTTATTTTCCTTTTAGTTCCATTGCGTGTAGTTGGCAACAATCATATTCTTATTATGAGGCTAGCTAGTATTTTTCTTTTCTCTCTCTCTCTCTCGTTGAAAAATCATCACATGATACGTTAAGAAATGGTAGCGTTTGCATAGTGACAAAGGGGAAGCATGCAGCTTTTTTGGGACAACAAACAGACCATCCGTAAGGTTTGTTACTGTGAGAAATTCCTTTGCCTTAACAATCCACCCCAGTTTGCTGGATCAGTCACATTTTTGTCTCACCTTTTTCCTCCCTCTTCTTCCTTCTTGCTTTCTCTTTTTATTACTTTTATCAAATTTTCAAACCTCAATATTGGAGTTTGGAAGCAAAAGCTTTCAGGGTCTATGCCATTGCGTCATTGCATGGTCATAGTAGAGACTGGTAAACAAAACACCAAACCTCAAAAATTACTTTCATTGATCTCATTAATTTTTATTTAAAGTTTCTTATCATTAAATTAGTTCTTAAATGTATAAAAAACTGTTAACAAGTTTGTATTGTTCACTTTAACCCTCCATAAATCTCAATGTACTAATTTTAGAACTTTGAAGAGTTATTTTGGTGATACACTAATTATTAAGAGCATGTTAGTGTTAAAGATTAGAAGCCTCCTGATCTCTAACCATATTGCACGGATCCGTACATTGTTTTAGACAACATTGATTTAAAATCAATTATTTAAAAGGAGTCACAAACTAAAGATCCTTTAAAAACAAACCAGTGTGATGATGCTATAAAAGTTAGATGATAAATTTATAAACAAGTACATACGAAAATCAATACACGACCATCTTCTTTTACTAAGAATCTTTATGCTTTTATCTACCGAGGCAGAAACATTATGATTGGATCCGATTTAAGAATATACTATATAAATGAACATTGAAATTAACCGTTGGCTGATTCAATTGATAAATTCTCCTACAACAAAGATTTAAAACTTTAAATTTCTTTAAATTTTATTATTGTTGAAGTTAATTACTAAAAATTTTAGGTGATATCTTAAGTCATAATAAGATTTCTTAATCTAGAGAGGGATCATGTATTTAATAAAAATGAAGAGATGAGTAACCTTTGCCAATTCAACTTCGGGTAGGAGAAATTAATTAATAGTACAAGAAAATGATTACAAACCACAAAATTTTTGTACTTGAAAATAAAGATCATTAACTAGTACCATGAGATATGATGAGATGCAAACCAAATACTAGCTACATTCATTGGCTCCTCTTCTAAAGGCCTTAGTTTCAATATAATTGGTTTCTCTCTTTGCCTTTTTGTCTATTATTATTGCCAAGGGTGAGTGTATCAATAGGTGGGGGCTCACCATGAAAGTTAAATGAGCAGTGCAACAAGGTGGGGTCGAATTAATATATGCACCAGGCATTCGCAACAGATCGAATCGAATTGTGAGCCTGCAGACACATGCTTATTGAATTATGGAGACGTCAAAATCATAGTATGAATCCAAACCTATTACTATTAGGAGGGGGAAAATAACACATTAACTCACTTGATGAATTCAAAAATTAATTAACAAAAAATTATTCAACCAAATTCTTTTCATCATATTTTTAATTATTTTTAAATATTTTACTTTTCCATATTCAAAAGTACATATATGATATATAAAATTTACAATTGAACATTTACAGATAATTTAATATTAAAATTAAATAGATTATGATAACATCTTAGAAATAAATTAGTCCTAATTCAATCTAAATGTACTTTAAGAAAAAAAATGATTTTCAAGCTGTACATAAATATGTTTATCATAAGGAATGTTAGATATACTTTTCTTATTATGGTTGGTTGATAGTATGTTTGGATTGACATTTTATTTAAATGGATTCACATTTAATTTGTCTGAATACAATAAATAGTAACTTTGACGTTCAAAACTTGAGTTCAATTTTTTAAAATGTTTATCCATATGTACTAAAATTCACATGAGTCTTATTAAATATAGAGAATCGATCTCATCATCATATTAAAAATATAACATATGAATTTCAACCAATTATAAAAATATGTTTGGTAATATTTTTTCAAGTCCATATACATTTCTTAACAACTTGAAAGATCTTAAGAATTTGACATGAGAGAAATGAAATGGGGTTAATGATGTAGAAGTAATTAATTAGGAAATAGTATATATGGAGTTTAAGGTGAACAGTTGAATTGTACTGTGTGATGTGGCTTCTGCCGCCTGTAGGTTGGGGTATACCATCTAAAGTCTCATCTGCTCCTTGCTGGCGGAGCACTGACATAAGATGTTGATCTCTCCTTCTTCATTGCCTCCCTTTGTGGGGTCCACCCGACATATTCACATGCATAATGTTCAGATTCATATATATATATATATATAATTTAATTTTTGTTTACAAAAGAAACCTAAACTGGCTCACTACTGAAAGGAATGTAGATGGTAAACCAATAGGTGGGGAAAGAAAGAATATGTCAGCGAATAATGGAGTGACCATCACCAATTGAATCTATACAACTTTTTTGTCTAGTAAGAATTAGGGTATCAGTGAAGAGATTAGTAACAATGTTTAGAATATATTGAAGAAAAATGTGAGTTATATTTACAATAGTTTAATTTGTGGATGGCATCAAAAGAATAATTACGATTCACATCTATTCCAAATAAAAGATGCAAAGTGAATATAAGTTAATAACATTTCAACTCCTGATAATTGTAGTACTAAGTATGATATATATAATTGAATGAAAATGTATATGGAGGATTAATTGGGCCTAAACTTAAAATATCTACATTTCTTACGATGGAAAATGGCAAATGATAGACCCATTTTCCTCCGTTGATTATCATAATAAGGATGATGAATGGGTTTAGTTAGTTAATAATTAATTAATTGGTTTTTCAGGGTTCTATTCAACGAAATCAACCTATCATCAGTTTTATATGAAATAGAGCTTTTCTTCACTTTGGAAATTCATTTGTACTAATTATCAGTTCTTTTTGGACAATCATTGATGTTGTTACCACGTTTTCTTGACAATATTTATTAGATTTAGCCAGATTGCTAACTAAAACAAACCTTATCCGACGAAGTTTTGTCAAGAATCAACAACTTTATTTTTAAAAAAAAATAAACTTTATTAATTTATAATATAACTAGATTGCGAGGAGTGCTCTAACAATTTAATTACAGCTTATTTCGTTCAAAAAAAAAAAGGAAAATTGTGATATGAATGCCATTCAAACTTAACCTCACTTCTAACTTGAACAGGGTTAAAAAACTGTTAAGATCAATATAAATAGATTAAGAAACAAAAAATAGATACATAATTCATATAAGGTAACTAACATGCATGTGCATGAAACGCACATGTCCTTCACAAGTTACCAAATATTATCTTAAAAAAATACTAACAATAAATCTTACAGTTTTATGATGGATCAATATTTTAAAAAGTTAAAATACTTATTGTAAATTGATTATTTAAAAAAAACACTTTAATTTAAAAAAAACTAATTAATTATAGAAAAATGTATTAAAGAGTAAATGTTTCAAAAAAGAATATTACCAACACTTTTCTACGGACTAATTATATGCTCAGTTTAAAAATGTGTTACTAATTTGGAAGCAATCCTGAATATTATTATATATATGAAAAAACTACCATACATCCTATTTGGGTATATCCATCCTAAAAAAATGAGTAAAATAATAATAAATATGTAATATAGATGTGTAATAAGAAAAAAAAATAAAAAAAATATAAGTGATAATTGATGTTCTCTATATATACCATAGAAAAAGCATGCATGCATGCAATAAAAATAGATATATATATCCATAGATGTAGGGCTGTAAAAAGGAAAAGCTTCATTTCACTTTTTTTCTTGGGTGTTTTTCTTTACCCCGAGAAGGATAAACAAAAGTAAATAAGTAACAAAGAAATAACAGAACAAGTTGTGTTGGGAAGAAGTAGTATGGTATGAAATAGCCAATTAAATGGTGTTAGTTTTGGAGGTACGTAATAGAGCATTGGAACAAAAGAGGGTTGTGTGAAAGCGAAACGTAAAAGAGGAGAAAATGGTGTGTGAATATACTGTATAGAAATTATAGAAAGGAAGTGATGGAAGAAACCAAAAGGGGTTGTCGGGTAACTAAGCACATGATTACTAATACTACAACTTCTTACATGTCTCGTTTTGATTCCTTCAATTACAAAGCTGTCGGCGCCGGCTAGCTGCAGGAATGTGAGTCCATTAAGTAACAGTTGTTTTGGCCCTTTGAAAATGATTGCATATCCATTCTTTCCTTTTTCCACCAAACACCACCCATTATCTGTACTCCATAAACCCTCAACAAAAATATTAGCATATATCACCTCTCACTATCCCTTTTCCACCACCCCATTTCCTAACATTACTACTTAGTTAATCAACTCTTCCACTTCTTCTCACTTCTCACTTCTCACACCCCTTTTCTTTATTTTTATTTTTAATTAAATCATTCCTTAGTGGACTTTGCTTCATTAACTATTCTAGGTAATATTTAATTTGTGAAAATATTTTTTATGTTTAATTTTATTTATATCAATATTATCTTATTTTTATTTTTAGAAATTTTGAAAATAAAAAATTATTTAGTTTTTATTTTTTGTTGTTTTCTGTAAAAAAATAAAATAAAGTGATATGTTTATAAATAAAAAAATATTTTTATAAATTAAATATCATCTTAACTCTTTCTTACTAAATTAATTTTAAATTTTTTTAATATTTTAGTATATCCAAATTATGATTATTATCACGATTATTTCAGTTTTCTAATCTTAAACAACCGAAATTTCCTTAATTATGTAAGGCATTATAATTCATTGAACAATTTTTTTTATAATTCGGATCTTCTCTATTTTAATAAAAATATGGTCGAGTTAGAAAAAAGAATATAAAAATGTATTTGAATATAACTAGTGGATATTATTATTAATCTAATAAAGTCTGGTTTGATTTTGAGAATATATATCATCTTGATTAAATTGTTTTTTTATGAGACAATATTTTTTTTTAAAACACATCATAAATAATAATTAAAATCTTTTCTTTGCATATGGATCGAAAAGAAACAAAACAACCAAAACAACACAGAGAGAGAGAGAGAGAGATGACAATCAGAGAGCATCATTATAGTTTCCATCGCGGATGCTATAAAGTATCTAACCTCACCTGTCATAATTTAGTTAGTAATGACATTCATCATCTTAGTAAATAATCTAAGTAAATTAATCAAAATAATATTAAAATCAAATAGAATATAGTAATTTCATAAATATATATATATAAGCACAATTGTCCATATATTGAACTAAAAATTGATTAATTTAATAAACAGTATTTTAAAATTTTATTTATTCAATTTTCATCTTATATAATTATAATTCAAAAATAAGGAAAGATGCAGCGTTTTTATATAAAATTAGGGCAAAACTTAAATACATTATTTAATTGGTAATTGAAATTTTGTTTAAATTAATAACTATTTAAAAATTAAAACTAATTATCATTTGTCAATTAAATAATAATATGAAAAACATTTAAATCAGAAGATGTAAGTTTTGTCATAAAATCATCTCCCGACCATTAAAATTTACAGTCAAAATATTTCCAAAAAGTTATCACAGATTGAAAAAGCTAGAAACTTTGATTGTCTGCAAAATAGGGAAAACAAAAAGAAGAAGAGAAAGAAAGAAAGAAAAAAAAAACGGGTATAAGTGATTTCTGACGAACACTCTGTCTCTCATTGTAGACACAGTTACAGGCACTAATTTATTCCCCGGTCTCTCATAGGTCACACTCACTCACAATCCTTCTTCCTTCTTCCTCCTTGCCCAATGTTCTTTATTTTTTATTTATTCATTTAATTAATTAAAAAATAAAAACGTACCATTCTCTGTTGGTTTGTTGGGATCCCATTCTTCCACAACAGTTCAAACTTTGCTCCCTCATTCTTCCTCTCCTCTGCGTACCACGACACTTCAAACCTTGTTCCCTCTCACGTACACGTACGTACTGTTCTACCCAAAAAGCTGCTCAATACTCCGTACACCGTAGACCTAAACCATACATTACATAATTACATATAATATCATTCACTTACTTGCTCATTCTTCTCTCCGCATATCACCAACAACAACACCAAAGATGCTTCCATTTCGGAGATTCTACGGCTTCGAGAGCTGGCTAGATCACGACTCAGGGCATGTTCCCACTTCTTTCGTAAAAAAGGCTGTTGAATTCGACGGTGGCAGATCCAAGACCGAGAGAAAATCAACGGAAGCATGCAAGAGTCACAGGGAAGCTGAGAGGAGACGCAGGCAGAGAATCAACGCTCACCTCTCTACCTTACGTTCTCTCCTCCCTAACACTGCTAAGGTATATTTCTAAATTAATAAATTTTTTGTAAAAAAGAAAAATTATTGCACGGTCCAAAAGGCACTCGTCAATTACGTTTAATAGTGTCAAGGTCTTTGATATTTTTATTGCATGGTTTGAGGGCATAGTGGTAAAATTCAAAACATTGTGCGGTTTTTGCAGTCAGATAAGGCGTCGTTGCTGGCTGAAGTGGTTCAACACGTGAAACGGTTGAGGAAGCAGGCTGATGACGTGGCATGTGGAGACTCCTCGTCCTCCTGTAGCGGTGAACCCGGTTCGGTTCGGCCTGAGCCGTGGCCGTTTCCTGGGGAGTGTGACGAGGCGACGCTCAACTGTTGCGATGGTGATGATGGGGAACCGAGGCGGGTGAAGGCCACGCTTTGCTGCGAAGACCGGCCCGGTTTGAACCGGGATTTGACTCGGGCAATCCGGTCGGTTCGGGCAAAGGCGGTTCATGCTGAGATGATGACGGTTGGGGGACGGACCAAGAGTGTTGTGGTGATTGAGTGGCCCGATGAAGATGGTGATGGTGAAGCAAGAGAGGTGGTGGACGAAGGGGAGGTTCGAGCGCTCGAACGGGCTTTGAAGGCTGTGATAGAGAATCGGGCCTTTGTGGGCTATGGGATGGGCCCCGTAGCATTGGGTCAGAAACGAGGTAGGGATTGTTATGGTTCGTCAAGTGCTGAGGTTGACTCTGTCTTCTTTTGTTGAGGAATGGAATGGGGACTTCTGCTAACACGAAATTAAGGTTTTTTGTTTTTTTTCTGAAGCAAGAAATATGTAGAAGTTTAGTTAGGTTCTCGGATTGGCGAAATTCGAGAAGCCATTTTTATTCGTAGGTACCTAGATGTTTCTTTACTAGAATGCTAATACTTTGCAATGTTTTGCTTTGTGAGTTTTCATTTACTACCTCAAAGTTTTCAGCAAATATTTTTAATATAATATTAATAAACAAAGTTAAGCCACCAACAATGTTTGACAATAACTGTTATTTTTAATGTGTTGATAGGAATTTAAATTTAACAATGGTTTGGAAAAACGAAATTCGTTTCAATAATTTCTATGTTTTAAAATGGGATTGATAAGAGTGCAAATCTTAATTGTGTGTACTCAGGCTCATGTTTATAAAATTTATAAGTATTTTACCTATATTCAAATCTAAATCCATAAAACGGACATTTATTCTATCAATTATAAATATTTTTTTACAAATAATCAATGGATTTAGAATTTTATTGTCGATTTGTCTATAAATTAACTCCTACCATATCTATATTTAAATACTATTACATGACCATGTGTGAGTCCTTGAGTGTGATGTCTTATTACATAAAACAGGTTATAAATAGGCTAAATAACTCACAAGATCAAATATTTAAAGAAACTTAGTGTCACTTAAATAATGTTTTAGTTAAAAAAAGTGAAATATTTGTATTTAAAAAAGATCAGTATATGCTCAGATTGAATTTTTTTAGAGATTATTTAATTAATCATTTATTTTAAAAATTGATTACAATAAGATGATATTAATATTTTGTACATGGGTGATAAAAAGTGATTTTAACAAAATTAAATTGTATAAAAAAATCACTTTGAATATCAAAATTACCAAAAAGAGCAACTGAGCATGCGCGTAGTTTCCAAGAGCAGCCCTTAAAGTATTGTTTTCTCTCATTGCAGTAAAGGTACTATGGGAAAAAGAAAATAATTTGAGGATTGTAACAACTTAAGGAAAAATTACTGTTTTTTCGTTAAAAAAAATTAATGATTATACTTTGTTTTTTCAAGCAAATGCCAAACATGAAAGAATAAGATTTCAATCACTTTTTTCTTGTAAACAGAATATTATAATTATTACTTTACACACTCTTCATACCTCTGAATAAATAAAACAAAAAAAATAAAAAACTTAATACCATTTACACAACTTAAAAAATAATTAAGATTGTGTTTTTATCGAATTATAATCCATAATTCTATTGGAATAACTTAAAGAAAAACTTCTATATCCTTTTTAAAGAAAAAATTAATTATTATACTCTTCTTTCAAGTAAATGCCAAATATGAAAGAATAGGAATTTTGCTCTTGGTCTAAACTAATTTGGCTAAGTATTATTTTCTATACTCCCAACATAGTAATTTGCAATGCCAACAATGATTATTAGACCAATTTTATTTAAAGTCAAAAGCTAGTTCCTATATACTAAATAGAGATTTTATGTGTTTTATTGCACAAGATTAAGATCCACAATTCATATCATTTTAACGGTTTATAACCACATTAGGAGAGCATGTTCCTTATCCTTACTTTGACTCACTCACATTTAGGTATTTTCAGATATGCATTATTTCATACATTACAATTTTACTAGAATTATTATTAACTTAAATTTTGGAGTGTCATTATAAGTATCTTATTTTCTGATCATAACATTCTTATAAATTAATGAACTTCCTCATAGACATTGAAACTTTTAGATCTAGTTTGAAAGTTTACCAATGATGTCACTAGATCATATTTCAATCACTCATTTTCGTGTGAACAGATTATTATAATCATTACTAAAGACACTCCTAATATTCTTGATAAAAAAATATAAAACTAAAGTAAGAAAGGAAAAAATAAAAATAAAAATAATAAAAATTTGATACCACATAAACAATTTTTTAGGTAAATACCGCATTTTTCTATTTTAGACAACAAATATCATTTAGTCCAAACAATCCTACTGAGGTCTGGTAAGACTATTTTAGGGAATAAAGCTTTTCCTTTGAATTTTCAACACAACTACGTCTACGTATCCAAGATTCGAATATAAGATCTTTGATTAAACTGGATCAACTTGCACCGGTACTTGATGGTTGTAAATAAAGAAAATATTAACCAAATCATTTATGAATTTAATTAAAATACATTAACAATGTAAGATTTTTCTATAGTATCTATAATTTTTTATAATAATTACGTAAAAATCATCTGTTTATAGTATTTATAAATTCTATAATAATTACTTAAAAATTATATTCATAATAATTTTTTAATAGTGCACAAGTGCTATATTTTTACATTAACAATACATCAAAATTTTAAAGTCATTATTTATTTCGCTAAAAAGAAACTCACCTTTTGTAATATATAAAATCTCTTCGTGATATGGCAATCGGATTCCTCTTATGTATTGGATAAAACTTTTTATAGAAATAATTTAATTCTTATCAACCTTTGAAGAGAATTTTTTTTTTTTTTGCATAAATCATATATATACTTTGTTAGAAATAATCTTACTTGAGAGCCCTTAATCTATACCAATTGATTTATGAGGGTAAATTTTTAAGAGAATTAAAACATTAAAAAAAGCAGTTACTTCTTTTCTCTAAATTTTAGCATTATCAAACTATGTTACAATAAACTAAAGTTTGACGTCAAAGATATCTTAAACAATTGTGCTAATTGAATTAGTGTTTCATGGGTCATTAGCAACCTTTTAATTTTATAATTGGAAGTTTGGAAGATAGGCACAAGCATAAGGAACAGATAGCGTTGCCAAGTATTAAAGTGGGTGAAGAGTTGAGACAAAAATTGACATATTTTTGGTGTTTGGCTGTAAGGAAGTCCCGCAAAATGGGATAACTACTGTATATACTACGTGTAACCACTGGATAAGTCTCTATAATTGAGTGCTTTCTATGTCGGCACTTATCGTCTTGCAATCAATAGCCACGTGCATCATGTCATCCCTCAACACAAACAATATACAATAAATGTACACAACCAACATTAATTTAATCAATTTAATGATCATAAAGGTTAAGATTACATTACTTTTTAAGGTTAAATATGGCATGTGCTGTGATGGGAAGGTAGTTTCTAGTTTGTACTTTGTAGTCAGCATTTGTTAGAGAGAAGAGATGCTGTGGCCAATTAGTGAGTACCACACTATGTTTTTTTAATGTAATTAAATTAATCATGTAATTAATTACTTGCTGATGATACATTATTACAGGGTCCAGAATGAGTTCACTTCTCCGATCAAAGGTACCATACATCAATGGGGACTCATGGTGGTGCTTTTCATTTTCTGGTTCAACCAGCTTCTCCACAACAAGGCCTTGGCCAAAATTTGTGAGTTTCTCCACTCTTGTCCTACGCTAAGCTCTGTTGTTTAAAGCTGTTAACCAAACACCGTTTTTCATCATAAATTTTTCTTGGATGTTTGTTTCAATGTTTGGTTGATGTTGTTTTTTAGATGAATTGGGTAAAAACGGATGGTTGCCGTGCTGCAGCATCGTTGCCTTCATTCAAGTAAGTTGAAGTTTGTGATATTACAAGCCAATAAGGACTTTCGGTTTATGCATAAATTTTCTCAAACTTTTTGAGTTTCACTTTGTGAGATGCTAGCTTTTTTGTGGAAATACTTGTTCTTTCGTGCTTTTATTTACTCACTGCAATAATTTCTTGAGGTTAGGACTTGGGAAAAATTATGTTTTGATATTTGGTTGGAAATGGTGCTTCTTGTTGGGATCTAGGAACAAATTCGTTATCCAAAACCCTATATAATTTGATTTCCTCGCTTGATGGTAAGTAACCCTATAAAATTTCAGCCAAAAAATAAAAAAAAAAACTTATAAATTGAATTCTTTGCTTGAAGGTAAAGTTTGATGCGTTTGTTTGCCACTTCTCTGTATAACAAGATTACAATATACAGTGTCTTCTTAATTGATGATTAAGAGTAAGACTTCTTATTTGGTATGCGACAAGGACGTGGACACATTATTTCCATGGTGATTTAGATAGGTTGCATACCAAATACAAGCTTGCAATTTGCATAGATCCATAAAACAGTGAATTTATGTTTCGAAAACAAAATCTATGAATTTACTTTTTTTCCTTACAATACTGACAGTTAAACTATTGTAGTGAATTTGACTGAATAATTTGTGTAACATTTGATTACAATTATATCATTTGTTTCCATTAACTGTAGGCAGAGGCAACCAGAAGTTCCTAGTAAATGTGTCAGACCCAATCAAGAAAAGAAAGGGCTTGATGTGGGGAATATGACTGAAATTGATGGCAACCAAAATTTGTTTGGTTTGATGAAACAGAGATTTCTGAGTTTCAAGAACGAAAAATATATGTAAGAGTTGGGTTGCAAATTTTTTTCCAGTTTCAGCATTGCAAAACTTTGTTACTTGTTGGTCTAGTATCTTATAAGCTATATTTCTTCTAGACAGAAAAGAGTTGGTGCATTTTCAAGCTCTTGCTGAAGCTCAATCTCCAAAGGTGATAACAAACAGAGTTGCACAGTTTAATTTATTTGATTCTGAACTGTTCATTCAGTGGCAAGAATAGTTTTCAAAATTCACGACGCTATACTGCTCTGTGTTATAATTAAATTGAGACATTGGTCTTAACTGATAAATCCAAGTACAGTTTATGGTAATTGCTTGTGCAGACTCTAGAGTATGCCCCTCTAACATATTAGGATTCCAACCTGGAGAAGCCTTTATGATACGTAACATTGCCAATCTTGTACCTGTGATGAAGGTATTTGCAAATTGCTTCTGATTATTTTTGCTTATGTAGCTGAGGTGACCTTCAAACAATTGATTCTCATTTCTCTTATCATTTTTTCCCTTTCTGTTCGATGGCAGAATGGAGCATCAGAGTGTAATGCTGCTCTTCAGTTTGCAGTAACTACTCTTCAGGTACATACTTGTTTATAAAGTTTTTGTATTATATGAAATATACATAGATTTACACTACAGAACTAAATGGAAAGAGAAATGTTACTTTTTCATACACATTCTTTAATATATTTCTTGTGATTGGTTAATTCTTTTTAAAAGTCAATACTTAGCTCATAAATTGATCACTTCTTAAAAATATTGACTAATCATAAGAAGTATGTTGAAAAATGTAGTTCAATAAAGTGAGTTGTGAGTGTTTCTCAAATGGAAAAGTAAATTAGTTTCTTCACCCGTTTGGTAAACAACTTGGCATTTATTGGGCAAGTATTTATCATATAAGAACTTTTGTCATAAGTGCTTAAGCTTCAAAGATACAACGTTCTGCATAAGCTTCTCCCAGCACCTTATATAAATAAATCCAAATCTACTTTTGGGAAGACTATAAGTATTTGTTAACAAATTATCCAAACACTTGCATAAGTACTTGTGTTTCAAGGCAAGCCCAAATAAGTTAAAAGCAAGCTTTCCTAAACGGGCCCTAAGTAAGCCCCTAGATAGAAGCATTAGCCAAGCATCTCAGAAATTGCAAATGAATGTCTAGAATGAGAATTGATTGAGGAACTGATATTGCATATCCCTTCGTTATCAGAAGCGTAGGAGGAAGAACCAGGAAAATAGATAAGATGCTAGAAACTAACATAATTCTAGAGACTTATTATATGCTGTAGTATAACTGCATAATTCAAAATGGTTGCTGAAATTTTTAGGTTGAGAATATATTAGTCATTGGTCATAGTAGCTGTGCTGGAATTGAAGCTTTGATGAGTATGCAAGAAGATGCAGAATCAAGGTATCTCTAGAAAACTACCACAACTCAATGTTTTATTTCAACATTAAAATGGTTGTTATTGCTCTAGTTCTAATTAGAGTTCATCCATCCTCCAGAAACTTCATTAACAAGTGGGTGAGCAATGGAAAACTTGCCAAATTGAGGACAAAAGCTGCCACAGCTCATCTTAACTTTGATCAGCAATGCAAATTCTGTGAAAAGGTATACATCATGTACTGCATTATACACAGCCAAATTCTAGGAACTTGGACTTGAATCTAGTCATACTGCTGAAACATAATCAAATGCACTTAAAATAGGAATAATTTTAAATACTCCAACCTTTTATTCCTACAAATCCTCCTAATTACTAAATAAAGAAAATATTAAATACTTTTTTTTTGTTTTTAGGATAATGAATGTATGAACATTTTCATTTAATACTTGCTTTTTAAAGTAGTAGGAGAATACAGCAAATCCTTTAAAATATTTCTGTCCTACTGGGTAAATTCTAGTTTCCTAAGGCAATTGAAGTGATGTTCATTCAATTTTTTACAGGAATCTATTAACCAGTCATTATTGAACTTGCTCACTTATCCTTGGATAAAAGATAGAGTAAGAAAAGAGTTGCTGTCTCTTCATGGAGGATATTATAATTTCTCCAATTGCTCGTTTGAGAAATGGACCCTTGAATTTAAAGAATGCAATCTCGAAGAAGAAGGAAGCACTTGTGCTGTCAAAGAACCAGAATTCTGGTGCTGACTTTCTTGTTATACCAGCAGACCTGAAACTTGTCATTATAAGAGGTTAAAGTTAATTGGAGATGAATAACACAATAAACACTTATGTTAAATGCTAGTTTCTGCCAGTAAATGAATTAAAGGAATGATTTATGATGAATACAGTGTCAGCTTTGTCCTGATTGTAATTTATTTAAGGAAGAATCTGCTGTATAATTAAAAGCAAAAGCTCTTTACATTTTTACATACCAAGTTGAAACAAAAGCCATTAACTGTTAAGATTTAGCTATTCCAAAGTGAAAAGGTGTATAAATAAGAATGTAATTACTATTAACTTAAATTAAAGCATATAGTAAACCTATTTTACTTTAAATTAAGAATGGATGCATTTTTCATTTTACAGTGCAAAGAAGTTAAAATTTGTTAGCATTATCTCTAGAGGTAGTACAGGAACCTAGACCAGCTTATATAATCTGGAGATGCAGGTTAAGATTAATAAAAATATAAATTTGTTTAAATGTGAGTTTTTTTAATCCGATTATGTTAAGTACGTTAGATTTATGATTAAGTATTTTTAAAATATATTTTATTATCTTTATTAATTTTTCTCATTTTTTAAATATTTTAATGGTTAAATGAATCAAATCATTTATTCACGGATCATAATGAGTTGTACTATTTACTTCGCAAACCAATCTAATCTATCTCGTTTAACATAGCAGATTGAACTAATATGAATCTTGTTGGCTTGTAAATCTCTCTCACTAGCTAACCCTGCTTTGTTTGTGCCATCTAAGAAATTGTTTGGTTTAATAAAACGTTTTCTGTTTTATTTTTAATTACAAAATTGTTAGTTGTTATACTAATTTTTATACAAAACTTTTAACATAAAAACAAGATGATTGTTTTGTAATTAAAATTAAAATTAAAAAAATATATTTTCGCAAACTAAACAAAATTTAAATTATTAGTACATTGTAATGATAATTGTCCATAGCAACATTAATAAAACTGTAAATTTAGATTGGTCGTTAGTCATACTTGCATATTCTAGTATTGTAAAGTTCGAGGTCATTTGATTTGCAGAATTATTTTTTTAAAATTTTGTATAGAAACAGTAAAATTGTTTTTACTGTTTTTTACACAAAACTTTAAAAATAAAAATAAAATGAAAAAAAGATGCTATTTTTGTAAATAATTTTTTTTTATAAATTAAATGATCTCTTAAATTTTTATTAAATTAAATATGATAATTAATTTAATTTAATATTTTACTAATACTTAGCTGATCAAATTTTAATATTAAAAAGTTTTTACTGAATTTAAATCCTTAACTAGAAGGATCTAAACATTATAAGACTACAAAATTTAAAAATAATGGTTTCTGACTGATATGTTAAGAAAAAATAATGTAATTTAAAAAATTGATTCAATTAAAAATTTAATTTTTATAAGAGAGAGAATCGTAATAAAAATTGTCAGGTACATAAAATCTTTATTAAAAGATAGTGTATATCCTTTCTTGTAGATAGAAGGATCCATTCTAAAGAGAGAAAAGATAAAAAATGTATGCATGGATCTTAGGTATATATAAGAGAAAAAAAAATTGAAAATATTTTTACTCTATAAAGATAGGAGCAAAGTATGGTAACACTTTTTTTTTATAATAGTTATAATATAAACATCACAAGCAGAGCTTCTAAGAAGAAAAGATATATTTCTAAAAATATTAAAATTATATAAAATTACATTTGTTTATTACTTTATATATTTTACATCTTCATATCTTATGTAAAAAAAATTTAACGCCACATACATGTCATCAATGCTTATATTACATTTCATTATACATGTTATAGTATTCTTTACACATCATCCTTTATATTTTATACTTTAATGCATAATTATTTATGTTTGTTACATGCTATACTTTTAATCTATCATTAATACCATAGCATATGTTTCTCTCTTTTTAACATTTTGTACAAAATTAAAATTTTATTATTTTCTATCTGTTTTTTTTATTCCACAACTTTTCTTTCATAATATAAGTAGGAATTTAGTTTTTCTACTATCCTTATATTAAATTTTAATGATATTTTTTTTATCAATAATCTTATAAATCATAATAATCTTATCATTTCAATATGAACTTTTTCTGCCAAGACTATTTTAACATTTAAATCTTATGAATCTAATATTTTATTCATGCATTGGGATCTAATGACATGTCTTGGTATACACAAACTTTTATGTAGGACAAATTAATTATTACTATCTAACTTATATTTTTTTATTCAACTAATAAGTCAAATAAATTGGATGTAAGCAAACTCATTTATATATAGCTTTAGTTTTTATTTAATTTCCAAAAAACATATCAAATAATTAAATGAAATTTTGCTCCAATTTAAAAATTTTAGAATGGAACATGATAAAATATAATGTTCAAACCATCCTTTCAATTGTATATTTTTAAAATATTATTTAATTTTTTTTCATCTATTTATTTGTAAAAATCATTCTAAAAGAGTCTACATGAGAAAATCACAGGATCTTTTATAAATATATATATATATATATATATATAACTTTAGTTTCAACAATTTATAAGATGAATAACACATTATAACATTTTTTAACAATATGATTTTGATAGGTTAATAAAAGAAACATTAAGACGAACACAAATATTTTTTATGACGCTTGAATAACATATTTTAAATATAAAATAAAAAAAATGATAACAAATTTGTTTATGTTCTGTTTAAACAATATATGAAACAGGAAAGAAAAAAACAAGAGGAAAGAAATAAAAAGATAAAAAATAAAATAAAAATAAAAAAATTATTTAGACAGATACAACTAAAAGAATTTTTTTATGTAAATAAATAGAAAATAAATTAAATTAAAAATTAATTTAAGCATAATTTTTTATTTTTTATTATATTATTATATTATTCTATTATAAATATATATTTTATTTATTTTTTAAAAATTAATAATTAAAAAATCTAAAAAAACATTTATTTTTTCAATTCCTTTTTCATAGAAAAGAAAAATATAATATAATATCTATAAAAAGTTATTTTTTATATATAAAATAAATTAATTTCAATAAAAAAATTCAACCTTTTTTCTATCCTTCTAATTTTTTCTCCTTATCCTCTCATCGAAGGAGGTACGAATTTTGTTTGCTTCTATTTATTGTGGTCCCATGAACAGTTTCTTTCAATATTTTTTAAAGTTAAATATTAGTGTATCCCGCAATGAAATCTATAAAATAATAAGGCTTTTATTAATTGATAAATTTGATCTTTTATGATAGGTTTTTAAAAGAAAAATTGAGTAACTCTTTCGCAATATGAAATTGAAGAAAAACTATCAACTTCAACATTATTTTTCCGAAGAATTACTCGCTTTTGATTTTTATATACAATATTTATTTTTAATTTAATTCATAAAAAAATTAATTTAATCTTTGCATATAAATTTATTCTAATGGATCTATACTTTTTATTTATTATCATTACTAAAAAATACTAACAATATACTTTTTTAAGCACACTCATCAATACATTTATGTAATTAATTCATTTTTAAAAATTCAAAATATTTATTTTTTAAAACTTAATTTAACGTTTTAAAACATTAATATATATATATATATATTAGTAACATTTCTTCTTCTTTTATTATTATTATTATTATTATTATTATTATTATTATTATTATTATTATTATTATTATTATTATATCAGAGTTATATTGTAAAAAATATTGCATATAAATTATAAAGTATAATTTTTTATTTTGAATTTTTTCTTTTTTTTTATAAATAATTATAAAATATCATTATTTATTTTTAAAATTTTAAAAGTTAGAAATCACACGTATGACGGTTTATTTAATTTGGAAAAAATTCTTTTCATAAATAAATAAAAAATGTTACTTTATTTTATTTACTTATTTTTAGGTTTAAAAGTTTTTTATTTTTTGAAAGAAAAGTTTTATTGCTCATAAATATTTTATCTTTCATAAAGAATATCTATACTCTTATACATAAAATAAAAAAATATATAAATATCCATCAAAATACGCATATCAAACATTTTCAATTTTTTTTCTCATCTTAAAATTTTATGTTAATCTCATGATGTTATAACTGAAAAAAAAACAACTAGGATGATTTTCAAAATAATGTACGCGTAATTAAATTAGTTTTTCAATACAAGATTCAAATTAATTTTTTTTTTTATATATAGAGATGTTTAATATGGATGTGTTTGGCAAATCCACATTAAGTTGGTTTGAAGTTAGAAAACTAGTCAAAAGTAAAAATACAAATAAAAAGTTAAATAAAAATTGATAAACTAGAAACTTAATTAAACGTGTTTAATAAAAGTAACAGTTAAAATAAAAATAAAATAATAATTAAATATATAATTAAATAATATAGTAAAATTAAATAAGCATGATAAATTTTTTAACAAAAAATATATTAAAATTTATTTTTTTAAAATAAAAATATTTATTTATTATTTTATATAAATAAATTTATAGTTAAAATTTTAAAAAATTAATTAAACTTTATTAAAAGGTTAAATATTTGATTTAATAAAATAAAATAAAATAAAAAATATATTAATGAAAATAAATAACATGTTAAAAATATTTAAAAATATTTTATAGTAATATAAAAATTAAATATATCAAAATTAATAATAGTATTATGAAAAAATTATATAATATTAAATTTATAAAAATAAATAAATAATCAAATTATAAAAATATATTTAAGATAAAAATAAAAATATATTTGACTAAAGTAATGATGTTTTATTTGAGAAAAATATTTTATATTTTTTTATTTATATTAAAATTTTGTACAAGTCATTAAAAATAAAAAATAAAAGTAGAATTTTTTTATTTTCATTATTTTTTAACAAAACTTATAAAAATAAAAATAAAATGATTATTTTATAAATAAAATATAAAATTAAAAAATTATAAATCAAATATCATTCTAAAATTTTTTCTAAATTAGTATAATGATAGAAAATTTAAAATTAGAATACTTTTTATATGAAATCAAAATTCGAACTTTATTTCCAGTTGTATATCATAAATATCACCTTAAAAGATATTTAGATTCTTTAAAAAATGTTAATATCTAATAAAAAGTACTAAAAATAATTGAAAAGTATAAAACTTTTTGTCCAGCAATTTATACTGTAAAATAGTTTATATACATTATTAAATATGCTCTATATTTTATTTCCAACCAAATAAAAAAATTTATAATTAAAAATATATATACAGCCGTTATTTTGCAACGAAGACCTTTCTGTTCACTGCATAGAAAATTATAGCCATTAACAGAGGCAGCAAGCTGTAGCGTGCATCGAGGGAAGCCATGATCTCGCAGTTCTTCGTCCTCTCACAGCGTGGCGATAACATCGTTTTTCGAGACTGTAAGCTCTCTCTCTCAACCACACTCTTCCATTCTAATTATTGTTTTCTTTGTTTTCAGATCTGGTGCTGTTTTTTCTTTTATCAAATGTTTTGGATTGATTCATGTTGAGCTAGAGTGTTTTAGTTTAGATAGCTGATCCGTAATGAGATTATCGCTAACACAATATTCGGTAATTCGAGCTCGCGCCTCCAGATCTTACTTACTTGAATCACATCTTGATCGCGTGCTAATTACCAATAATTGAATAAACACGAGGTTACATTGTTAATTTCTTAAAAATATTGGAATACTGATATTTTGACGAGATATATATAATTTTTTTGCTCGAGCTCAAGCACATTGGAAAACATCTTGATTCGTCAGAATTTGGAACCTGTTTGGTGGATATGTATTTTAAGAGAAGACTAAGATTGACGAGATCTATATTGGACTCTGGCCTATAACACACTCCAAAAATGTGTGTGTTTGGTTCTTTGCATTCACTTCACGCTAAATTTCTGAAAATTTGGGAGCCATTGGACTATTGCAGTCTTGCTACTAGCTATGGAGTTTCTTAAACCATAGTTCAAAATCTACTTGATGCTTCTGGTTTTACCTTGTCTCTTTTTAGCGGTGTTCGCATTTTAAGTTGATTCAATTTTCATGCAAATGGGCATTCTAACTGAACATGAAAATAATATATAGTTCAGTTTGGTTTAGTTTAAATGTAATATCAAAACCAAATCAAACCAAACCAATCTTTTTAGCGGTTCGATTTGGATCAATTATTGGGTTTTTTATTATATTTATTTATTGTTATATGATTTTTAATTTAGAGAAGAGAATGGTAACTTGGTGAGACCGACAATTAAAGTGAGTTTGTTGAGAGAACAAATACTAGAGAGAAGAGACGATAATTAGAAGGGTGAAACTATAAAAAAGAATGAACTGGTTGACAAAGAAGGGGAAATAAAAGAGAGAAGGGTGGGAGTAAGAGATTAGATAAGAGAAGAAAAAGATGTTTTTATATGATGATATAATAGGAAAAATATTATAAATATATTATAGGTGTGGTTCAGTTTAATTTGGTTTTATTTTAACAATGAGAACCGAAAACCGAACCACAATAAAAACGTGGTTTTTTTTTTCAACATCCCTACTCTTTTGTTTTCTCACTGTGTTTTCCCATTTTATGTAGCTGCTTGTAGCTTCAGATTTCCTAGGTCAAGCTAATTGAACCGTAAAATATTAAGATATGCTACTAAATGGAATGCAGAAATATGGCTGCTTCTGTTCTGCAAGTGTTTTCAAGAAGGGTGAATGGAGTGGAGTGAGCATCATTATCACCACAAAATATAATCATCTCATTTTTTTACATTGACTAAATTTTAACCTATCCTAATGCTTGGAACTTTTGCTGTCAAACTCTCAGTGACTATTGCTATTTCATTGTCTTGATTACAGACCGTGGTGAAGTGCAGAAGGGAAGTGCAGAGATATTTTTCCGCAAAGTAAAGTTTTGGGAAGATGGGGGTCTGCAGGAGGCTCCACCTGTCTTTGTAGGTATTATGTTTCTGAATCAGGCAGAGCATATTTTAATGTGCTTTAGTCTTGAAAGAGTATGTAACATAATCATAGTTGCTTCTCTTTCTTTACCTCGATCAGTTTCTTTGCATCTTGTAATGTAGTTATTTTCATTGAGACATCAACCACCGTAGAATATCCACAGTCCCACACCTTTGCTTTGCATTACACAATTGAAAATGTTGAAATTTTTAAGATGTTTAAATGTATGAAGGGAGGGGAAGAGAGATTCTGGTATGTTGGTTCTTGGTAGATGAATGGGAAGTCATGCTAACCATCGCTTGTTCTTCCTTCAGTTTATTTACCATTTGTTGAAATGCTAAATCCATTTGCCTGTTATTGATATCTATTATTGTCAATGTCATCCACTTTGGTTTTGATAGTTATATAATGTATAGTTTACTCAAATTAAAATGTGTCTGGATCTCATAAAATGATTTTTATTGAAGCTGTGATTTTTTATTCACTTTATGTCATTTGTAACTCTTCTAGTCGAATATGCTGATTTCTTCTGTGTTATGTTGTCTGTTCATTGACAGAACGTGGACGGTGTAAATTACTTTCATGTGAAAGTTGTTGGCTTATTGTTTGTAGCAACTACAAGGATTAATATATCACCTTCTTTTGTCTTGGAGCTTTTACAAAGAATTGCTCGTGTTATTAAGGATTACCTTGGGATTCTCAATGAAGACTCATTGCGAAAAAACTTTGTGCTTGTGTACGAGTTACTTGATGAAGTTATTGTGAGCTTTCTGTCTTGCTCTATTCGGTTCTTCTTTTAAGTAATTTCAGTCCTATATTTTCTTAACTAAAATGCTTCATTGAATTAAATTATCACTTTATCCTGGCTGGCTCCCTTTTGTTTTTAATCCAATCTTAACACTTGAGGCTCATTTTCTTCACTGTTGATTCTTCCTACCAAGTAATTTTTTGGACAGCTAATAACAATAGCATCCAACAGAGATTACAGACTCGTTTATAATAATTTTCTGGAAATGCACAACAGAAAGTACAAATTTCTCTAAATCTCCGATGGATGTAATATCTGGTTTTCTTTTTGAAAAAGAGCTGCAAGTACCTATTTGCAAACTTTTTTATGTTTTACTGCTTTGACCTGAGATTTATACTCTATCAGTTATGTTTCCAAAAATCTCACTTATGAACGACCTGATGATGTTGTTTGAAGGATTTTGGTTATGTGCAAACCACATCTACTGAATTGTTGAAGTCTTATATTTTCAATGAGCCACATATAATTGATGCCGCACGTCTATCACCTCTTGGACCTGCTGCAATTTTTGCGGTATGATGTTTAATATGTTTTATATCCAGCACTTATTAGTTTTCTGTAATTATCACTTGCACTTATGATGATATTGTTTCTTAATTTTTGTTGCATGCAGCAAGGGACAAAAAGAATGCCAGGGATAGCTGTCACAAAATCTGTGGTTGCTACAGACCCTGGGGGTAGAAGGAGGGAAGAAATCTTTGTAGATATAATAGAGAAAATCAGCATCACTTTTAGCTCCAGTGTTAGTAAATACATCTTAAAATATTAAATGCCCCTGAATTTCATAATATTTTTCCATTGTTGCTTCATCAGTCATGCATCATGAGTATAGATGCTTTGCTTATGGAGGATGCTAATGGACAAACATAATTATGATGTCTTGAGGTCATGGATATCTGAGATCAAGTTTCACTCTTGACTCCTGAGTGATTGAAACATAGTTAATCTAAGTAAAGAAATATTAATTTCAATTAAAATTTTATTTACTGACTTTTACTTCTTAAATACTGAAGGGAAATGCTTAACTTGTTTAATGAAACATAATGGATCAATGTTGGATTAATTTTTTGTGATGCATTATTAGTGACCAGCAAAATTTTATGGTACCAAATGTTTGGCGGTAAAGTTTCACTAAGAGCATCATCTAAGTGTTGAAAAGAAAATATTGTGGCGGATGAGTGGACATACAAGGAATGATAAGATCAGGAATGAAGGTAGTAGAAAGAAATTAGAAATAGCACCTTTTAAGGAAAATATGGCAGAATCTCACATAAGATGGTTTGCCCATGTAAGGAGAAGACCAATAGAAGCTCCATTAAAATAGCCAATTAGATGCAGCATAGTTGTTACAAACCCAAAAACAGAGTCTGGGTTTTCTGAGAGAAAGGACTCAGAAAACAGAAAATTGAAAAAGAAAGAATAGGACTGTATAAATTATCATTGTCACTAACAGAAGTACAGAGAAGGGGATTCTCCTTCCGTAGGTTTCCTGTTCTAAAACTTAGCTAATGCTTGGTTGTCTCAACACTATCAAAGCAGAAAGAAATTTTCTGAACTCCCCTCCTACTATTAAAGCTAACCACCTTGCCAATTTTGTAACTATCACTATGTTCACCTAATTAATTCTGTAACTATATCAGTCTGCTTTGCTTTCACATGTTTCACTCGTATGTCCTGGGTCCTATCAATAGCCATAAATTGAGGTAGACAAAGGCAAGGAAAGCTCTTAACGATCTAGATCTATAGGTCTTTTAAAAAAAAGTTGATTTTGGACAGATTGACATTGTTTAATAAATTTAGCTGACCCTCTAGAACGATTTATTTTTCCTTTATAATTTGTGTTTGAAGTGCTACCTAGTGTGATAGGGATAATTATCAGTGATTGTATTTGCAAGTGGTTCACTTTTCATATGTTTTGTTCATCATTCTTAGTATTCTTAATGTGATTTGATCAGGGATATATGCTGACTTCTGAGATTGATGGTACCATACAAATGAAGAGCTATCTTTCAGGCAATCCTGAAATTCGATTAGCTCTTAACGAAGACCTTGCCATTGGAAGAGGCCAGGGGACAGTTTACGGTATCTTTTCAGTTTTGGCAGTTTTTGACATTCAGTTCTCTGTTGTCCTTTGCAATTGAACATGCATGCTTGGGATTTCATTCTTCTATTTCAAGAATGAAAATGTATGGACAAATGGGACTATTTTATCTACAGATGTTTGGTTTTGTGCAGTTGAAGCCATATGTTAATTTTATGGATTTTGATTAACAACTAATATCCCTTGTATATGTTGGTTATCGACTGTTTATTCATCTATGCTTTTGCCATGATCCTTTCTTTGACAACTTTGGGGGCACTGTGTTAATTTCTTCAACTGTTCATGATTAATGCTGTTGTATCTGTTCCATAGACTTTCTTACTGATTTAAGTATTGTTTCCCGTGTTCTTCCAAGATTTGTAATTATTTTGATACTTATTTGGAAATATTTCTAGAGCAGGTTATAGGAGTTCATCTGGCTCAGGATCAGTTATATTAGATGACTGTAATTTCCATGAATCTGTCCGTCTTGATAGTTTTGATATGGACAGAACTCTATCCCTGGTGAGTACAAAGTAGTCTTGAAGATCATAAAATTTCTTAATATAAAGGTGTACTCCATTGAATTGCTTCCTTTTGATTATTTATTTTAATGTTAATAACTGCTATTTTAGATACCACCGGATGGTGAATTTCCAGTCATGAACTACCGTATGACCCAGGAATTCAAGCCTCCTTTTCGTATTAATGCTTTGATTGAAGAAGCAGGGTCCCTTAAGGTGATACCTACTTTTCAATACAAATTTTGTTTTTCTTCTTTTTCTTTATCTTTTAATGTAAACTCGTTTAAGGTAGTGCTGTGTGTGTGTGTATTTTTTCCCACAGTAGCAATTGTTGTTATGGAATAATGTTGTCATTATTCTGTATGTCCTTTTCATGAATTCTTTTTGCACCATTGTAACATTTGACTAATCCTTTAGATGCGTTAGAATGTATCAAAACTATCAATGCAAATAAATGTCTCAACTTATGAAGATGTAGTTATCAAATTCCCTCTACCTTATCTTCATGGCGTGTATATACTTCTAAGCATTAGTCTTTCCTTGCAGTCACTAACACATTTGAGATTGCTATTGCAGGCAGAAGTAATTCTTAAAGTAAGTGCTGAGTTTGCCTCAAGTGTAACAGCAAACACTATCAAAGTCCAGATGCCACTACCAAAATGTACCACCAGGTACTATTCTATACTTTTTATATCCTTGAATGAATAACCAGAAATTATCTTTTACTGTAATTTTCCATTAATTGGAAACTTCGACAGAACTTATTGATGCATTCAAAAAGTGAAATCTTGGCTATAATAGTCTTACTAAACTACACCTTATAGGTTTTGGGCAGGAGTAAAGTTGGGTTTAGAACTCTTGAAGGGACTGTTGACTGATTTTAGGAAAATATATTTAAAGGGGTACTTACAAAGTTTTAACAAAGCCCCCCTTGGAGCAATAGGCTTGCTTTTTAACACTGTTTATGCTGAAAGGAACTTTGAATACACTATTAATTGTCAATATTTGTGTAACTAAACTCTAGAAATATATTCAGATCATCTGTTGTATCATTTGTTTGTGATCATTGGCCCACTCATGTAGTTCGCACCATTTAATTTGTTAGATATAAAACCATTTCATATACCATGTTGTAGCCTCTATGATAATGTGGTCTAGATTTTTATCCTCATTGTCCCTATTCTTTAAATATATGTTAAATTTCATCACAAGTAGGGTAGTCCAGTGCATGCTTCAAGCCCTAAGGGCTCCTACGTGAGGGGGCATGCTGAATATAGAACCATTCATGTGCTCTCACCCAGCTATTCATGACATAAATGTATGAAACCTGAACATGTGTAGTTTGAAAAAGAGCTTAAGGCAACATTATATCAATATTGAAAGAATTGAAGACTTCCATTGTGTCAAGGACTATCTCTCTTAAAACCTTAAGCTACTAGGTGAAAACTTGCATTGCTTATGGTAGAATTTAACACAAATATAAATTTCAAAAGAATATCATAAAGTAATTTGAGGAGCGCTCTCTATAACTGTACTTCGAAGGTTAGCATATCATGCTTCTTGCTCATTGTGCCCTGTGGATAAATGATTGCTGGTATTATAGTTGCTGATATAAATTATTGTATGGAACTGTGTCAGGGTTAGTTTTGAGCTGGAACCTGGAGCTATTGGACAAACAACTGACTTTAAGGAAGCCAACAAGAAGCTAGAATGGAATTTAAAGAAGGTAATATTTCTTGTCATTTCTCAGGCCTTTTTTTTCCTCTCTCTTTGTGGGTGTCATTGACTGTCAGTCTTCCAAGAAAGTTTAAAGTGCATGATTCCAGTCATTAATTTATTCTGGAGAAAATAGTTACTGATAAGTCCTATAAAACAGATTGTTGGGGGATCTGATCATACTCTTCGTGCAAAGCTAACCTTTTCTCAGGAATCTCACGGTATTTATGCTTTATAATTGGTGCATGCACTGGATAGTTTATTTTTTTTTGGTTCAGTGATTAATTGTTCATATTTGTTCAAATTTATTTCTTCACAGTTAATATAACGAAAGAATCTGGACCTGTTAGCATGACATTTACTATACCAATGTATAATGCATCACGGCTTCAGGTAAACCAATCATGTCAACTTGCTGATTCGTTTCTAGTTTTGATTTGACCAAAATCCTTCCCTCTATCAAACTTTTGCTAACCTTAGTGGATTGATTTGATGGTGTTCATCCGAGATCTGCTTAAAACTGTATGTATTATGTTAGATGCTATCTTAGAACATTGGTCTCATATTAGATACATCATTGTGATTTCTGTATGTTGTGTTTGAGCAGCCATTTCACGAAACTTGGTCATGCTAGTAGTAGTCAGTTATCCCCGAACTTGGTATATAATTCCTTTTGATGATAATTAAATACTCAACCTGAATGCAAATGTCATTTCATTCGTATAGAAATGCTTGCAACATATTCTTTGGAACATATTTTTCAACATACTCGGTAATTAGTCCAATTTTTAAAAGTCAAAATACTTATCTCATAAATTAATTACATTTAAAAATTGCTCTAACTTTTTAAAATATGGATTGATCATAAGGAATATATTGAACAGAATGTTTAGAAAAGCACGTTCCTAGCATTTCTCTATGAAATACTGGCTGTACCACCCTTACATTTGACAACAACCTCCTACCCCGATTTCTCTCTCTCAATCAGGTTGGAAAAACAAACTCATTCAATGTATTGGGCCAGTTAAGAATTCTGCTAATATCAAATGCTCTGTATTTCTTTATATTGATTCAGAAATCAAATTTATGGGTGCCAAAAACCATTTGCTGAAACTGAACGTGGAAACATTTTGCCATCTACATATGTTGAGCATTGCGTAACCTAAGTTCATTTGAATAATTCTGGCCAAACCAAAAGGATTTATTTGAATGTGCTAAGTGCTTAATATATTTTCTAAATGCAGGTAAAGTATTTGCAGATATCAAAAAAATCTGCAACGCATGAGCCATACCGGTGGGTTAGATATGTTACACAGGCAAATTCCTACGTCGCTCGTATATGATGCCCCCCCCCCTCCCTCTCATTTTTACTCTCCTCTTCTTGCCCTCTATTATCCAGGCCTTCACTTGATTTACTTTATTCTTTATTTGTAAATTGCATTTTAAGTCAAATATAGACGACGTTAATAGCTTGCCTTGGCATTTATTACGCTTGCACAAGCTGGTCATACAATCTGGATGAATTACATCACTATTTTCACTCTTATTTTCCATCCCATAAACGGATCATTCAGTCCTTTTTGTCTTCAAAATATATAATATTAATGACACCTCCATCCCTTTAGACAGTTTAAAAGGAGGTTGTTTGTTCGCTAGTCTTTCCTGTGGCTGAACAGTTAAAAAAGTAACAATTACCTAAACGCAAATATAAACTAGCTTATTTTGCACTTTAATGTATTTTTTTAACTAAAAGTTATATCTGGTGTGGAGCATTTTGGTTAACGGTGATCAGATAAACTATCCAATGTAATTTATAAAAACTGTTGCGTAATATTTTTTTGTGACGTTGTGTAATTTCCAAGGGTGTTTACCTTTTGCACCCTTTTATCTACAGTGTTTTGCCTTCCCTTCAACTTTTTTCTATTTTCGAAATTGTTCACAGGAATTAAACTTTCAGTGTTTTACACTTTCAGAGTTTAACTTTTGGAAGTGTAAAAATTTACTTTCATAAATAATTTTTGAAAATATAAAAATATACTTTAATATGTGTATTTTTATATTTTTAAAAGTTAAATTTTGAAAATATTTATATAAAATAATGCTTCTGAAATTTAACTTTCAGAAGTGTTTTATTTGTACTTTTGGAAGGGTAAAAGTATACCTTCAGAAGTATATTTTTAGAAGTTAAATTTTGAAAGTATTTATGTAAAAAAATTTAACTTTCATAAGGGTTTTTTTTATACGTCTGAAAGGGCATTTTTATACTTTCAAAAGTTAAGTTTTATATCTGCAGAAGAATAAATTTAGAAACAAAATTATCCAAAATAATAATAGAAGGGGTGTGAATAGTAAATACGGGAATTGTAAAAAGTAATATTCAATTGGGATATTGCTTTTTGCACCCCTAAATTTCTTTTTTGCATGGGATTTCCATATAGATGAAAAAAACAAAAATATCTCTATCCTTTCTTTTTTTCTTTTTCCATCTTCTTTTTTTTTTTTATTTCTTCTTCTATTTATCATTATTGTGTTTTTTTCTTATTAATTAAATCTGTGTTAGGTTGCTACTTTTGGTTGAAGGAAAAACTAATAAAATGAACGTAAGACGTTGGAGGAGTATTGAAGAAGACGAACGGACTTTATACTCCACAAACTAAATTGCAACGTTAAACACTTTTCACAAATTAATTTCCGGAATATAATTTTTTATATTCCGCAAACTAGTTTACGGAAAGGTATATTTTTATGTTCCGTAAACTAATTTGTTGAACATAAAAAATTATATTTCGCAAATTAATTTACAGAATGCACTTATGCATTCCGTAAATTAATTTGTGGAAGAGAAATTTTTTTTTGAAAGAAATAAAGAGGTGTGAAGGATAAAATGATAATAAAAAATTTTTTAAAAATTAAAGAGAAGTAAAAAAAAAAAAGAGTGGAAAAAGTAAAGCCCTATCCAATTTCTAATAGACGTTGGTTTATGACTTCAGGCCCGTTGTTTTCCCTGTCCATTGGGCCATCGGATACTGATGGTAATCGATTAAATGTTGTTCGTCTCATTACGCAAAAAGTGTTTTGTTTGTATTTTTAAAAAGCATTTTTATTATAATAATTATGAAAATGTTAATGGAACTGTTCTATTATTTTCTTTCAAAAGTTAAAAATAGTAACTAAAAAAATCAAAGTAATATGTTAAATGTCTGAGTTTATATTAAATTTAAAATTAGCGATAAAGGGTATATATGAGTTAAGTTATTTGTGAATTATCTGAATTATTAAATATTTAATTAAATTTATTTATTTATATAAATGAATAAAATTAGGTTTAAAGTTTGACTTCAATATTTAAACGAATACGCTTAAAATTTTTAGTTCTTGAATAATTTGTGTGTATTATTAGAACTATTATTTTACGTATTATTATCATCTTATATTTAGAATATGATTATATTAACTGCAAGATATAAACTATTTGAATAATAAATTATTTTAATAGTTTCTTAACAATTATATATATAATAAAGATCAAACATAGTTAAAAATGGGAGGATATTAGATTGTATTTTGTTAAATTTTTAAAAATGTGAATGTAATTTATCTTATATTTATTAAAAGAGATTTTAGAATAAGTTATTTCATTTGAATCATGTAATAAACGTATGAAGTCATTTATTTATATTAAAAATCATCGAGGTAGAAAAAAATATAAATATGGGAAGAGAATAAATATGAGAGGAATGTAATCAAAATTTTGTATCATAATGCTCAACATCTGCGATGGACAACAAACGGTTATTTGTTTTGTGAAACCATAAAGCGACAATTTTTTTCTAATTTGATTTATCAAACACACTTGTTTAACTATAAATAGCTTTTCCCCTCCAAAATAGTTTAAATCCTTAATAATCCTTCCCTTCGTAGCTAGCTCTTACTATTTACCTTATTTCATTTTTTAACAGTTATATTTTTAAATGAGTGGCCATCCACCTTTCTCAAATCTATCTTTAATCTTAAAAAATTAACTTCTATCTCAAGTTATCTTTACGAATATGAAGTTACATTTTACTTCTACATTTACTTTATCTTTGTCATAAAGGTGTTATTAAACGAAAATTTTGATGAAGTAAAGAATAATC
Source organism: Canavalia gladiata (assembly GCA_037954105.1). Classification (NCBI taxonomy): domain Eukaryota; kingdom Viridiplantae; phylum Streptophyta; class Magnoliopsida; order Fabales; family Fabaceae; genus Canavalia; species Canavalia gladiata. The sequence goes on along the minus strand of CM075664.1, from coordinate 36,382,615 downwards.
AAGTCACATAAGATAGGTTTAAGTATTATCTCAAATTTAATTTTGAAAATCGAATTGTTTAAATAAAGGAATCAAGATTGGGTAACTTTTTTTTCTTATTTACAAATCAAACTTCAACTTTAAATACTTAACTCAATTCACTTTTTTTTGGGGGGAACACGGCAAAAATATTCATTTATACCCTTACAAGAATCATCAACCTCCTTAACACTCACAACTGCATTATTTGCAACCTCAATGAGCCCCGAAGTCCAATCCTTACCAGTGCAAGGCTTATAAAGTCTATAGGTGCAAAGTGCAAATTATAAAAAAATAAAATTAAAAACTAAATATGATTATAGAATGAATTAATAATAAATCTCATTTTTGAAAAGATGCTAGCAAAAAAATTCCAATTATCTAGTTTAGTATTAAGACTAAACTTTTAATTGATAAAGTTTACTCGTTGTTTGGATTGATGGAAAGTAAGAAAAAAAAATTATTTTTTGAGTTGAATGAATTTTATTTTATTTACACTTATTTTGAATAAAATAAAAAAAATTAATTTTTTCAAATTTTATAAAATATTTTCTCCACTCAAGAGGAAGAAAATAAAAGGAGGGGAATTTTTTTTTATTTTAAATTATATTATAATTACTAAATACTTTTTTATAAAATAAAAATTAAATTAAAAAATAGTAAAAAATTAAATTTCATATTTTAATATATATATATATATTAAAATTTATATTACTAATATTTCTTTTCACTCTCTTTTTCATTTTATCTAAACAACATATTTTTTTATTTTATTTTCATTTGAATTCTTATCCTTTTATTTCCTTCCCTTTTAATTTTTTTCTTTCTATTTTTCAAATCATCCATACAAAATATTAAGATTTTAGATTTTAGTATTTAATAGCATACTAAAGCATTTGAAATATTTAAAACCTAATGGCTCAGCTTTCCAATTTTCTTGTCTTTTTTTTAGTTATTTCTTTAGTCATACGCCCGATTTTCCTAAAGAAGAAAAGAATCTGACTCCTTGGTCTTGAAGAGTACTAAAATTCATCCTGTTCACCATCCATAAACATGTATTTATTAATTAGCCTCTTCTTTTTAGGCTGTTTATTTATGCATGTTCCCTTTTGAATAAAGAAAATGAGAGGAGAGGGAAAAAATATCTGAATTGAAAGAGAAAATAATAATTTTTATTTTAAAAGTTGATTTTTCTCTCTTTTTAATTAAATAAAAAAATACATATCGTTATTAGTAAAAATTAAAATTAAATAAATTTTCATGTTGTTTGCTTTTCACAAAAGAATTTGTTGCTTTTAAAAGAAGCTTTATTCTATAGTTCATGGAGGAAAAAGGCGCATAACTTAAAGAGCTCAATGTCTTTTCTATCTTTCCTTATATAGTAAGTCCAGCTGAAACTCAAATCCAAGACTCTGTCCGTTCAAATGGTTCTCCTACTTTTTGATGCAGATGATATCAAAACTTACATGATTCAAATTTCAATGTCAGCTAAAGGTTATGAGGGGAAATGTCAATCAAAATGTTAACTTTACATAAAGGATGCTTCTATGTCACTGTGACATTTCCTGTGTACACTCAACTATTTTTTATGATGTTGGTATTGCAAGCCTGAAGTGTATATATATATATATATATATATATAGGGAGAGTAATGGTGACAAAATAATCTATTTGTTTATGATTGAGTAAATTCTTTTTTAAAATTATTTGTATTGGATATTTTTTTATTTATTTTCAGCTTCATAAAATAACCTTTCCTTTAGATTTTTTTAATATAAAATGATGATACAAAATAAAGAAAAAAAAATAGATGAAGAAATTTTTAAAAAATCAGACACTAATAAATGGTTTTTAAAATTTTAAAAATTAAAATTAATGTTAAACCCATATAATCTTAAAATTTATTTGTTTATAATCCAGCTAATTTATGTAGAGATAAATTTAACCCAACCCAATCATACGCAAAAGAATAAATAAATGAATTAGATTGGATAAATTACTTTGATTAATGGACGGTTGGTGATTCATCCATTTTTTTTCTTTAATCAAATGGATTACCAACAAGTTAAGAAATAAGAAATAGTAGATCCTAATCCAAGCTCCAACACCAGTAGTTCCTGACTCCACAACTCGTCTTCATGCCTGTTGGGATCAAGCTGCATGTCGAAAGTTCCACAAAATTATGCGTTTTGTCATGTTTCACAACATGGCTAGAAAAAAAAAATACAATCCACATATAAATTAAAATGTATCTGATTACATTTTAAAATTTTCAAACGATGTGCTGAAACCTTTTACTTTGTATTTTGACGGAGAATTTTAGGATTGTAGATAATAGAAAATTAACAATAAAATGATTAAAAAGAGAATAAAAATTGAAATAAATTGTAATAATAATAATAAGTTAAATATAATCAAAAATTTAATTTTTTATTTAATATGTTGGAGTTTATATTCCTCCTTCTATAGTTGTAGGGCTATAGCCTCAAACAAAATATGCATTTTAATTTTTTTATTTAATATAATAAAATATTTATTAAAATTTTATAACATTCTAAAATATAACTCAATAAACCTAGCTAGAAGCAAAGTACTTTCATTAATACTCAAAATGACCGTATCATTCAAAGGCTTTAGCTCTCTCTTTTCCAGATGACTTCTCTCTTTCACAAATGACGTTAAAAAAACTAATAAGATCACAAAGCTAAAGATGGTATGTTAGGGCTGATGATTGATGATAAATTTTTACCTTCAATTTATATAAAATATGTGCTAATTGTTCACCTTTCCAAGGTTGCGTTGATGCATATTCAAGTATTCCTTGTATTTGAAAACATCATCAAACCTGACTTGCTCTTTATCAGATTAATAAGGATTAAATATTATATATCAAGTAAACTAGGCACACAAATTAATTCATCTAGAAAAAGAAATATATATATATATATATAAAAAAAATGAACATGATTTATTTCCATGGAAAATGCCGTTATATTAATATGAACTTGTATTGTTTACCATAAGTTCCATGAGTATAAAAATCTAGCACTTTTACTTAATGTCCAACTGGTGGACCAACTGTCTAGATGGTACTTGAAACAGTGAAATGAAGACATGTTCACCTTTCTATGGACAACCAATTTTACAGACATCAGTTATATATGCTTTCATATTCCAAGCAAGTCCACATAAAAAGAGCAATACAAAATAGCTTGGGTGCATTTCGGAAAATAGCTTTGTTTATTTAATAAGTTTTTATTGTATTAAACTTTATAACATTAAATTAATTATAAAATTTATTGATATAAATTTAAAGAAATTTATGAAAGTTATTTATTCTTATAAGCTTAAATAGACTTTGCATATATAAACTTTTCAAATTTTCTCTTTGTCTATTTAATTTGATCTAATATGGGTGCCGCATGAGACATATTTGCTGTAATAAGGATTTGTTAGCAATTGCTTGTTTTGAGATCCATTCAAAGAAATTTTTAATAACCTTAAAAATGTTTAGTAATTTTAAAGTGAGAGATATAAATATACCCAATAAAAGAATCTTAATTTAAATAAAAATAAATTTAGAATAATATATTTATTTTAAAAAGTAATACATAAATTAATGTTATTATATATATATAAATATATATATTTAAATTATATAATTTGATAAGAATGAGAAGAATTATTAATTAAGTCAAGTCCTGCATTTTTGACCAAAAACTTGTCCCTTCAAATATTATTACCACATCAAGAAGTCATAAAAGCATGCCACCCTTTCTTCTCTAATTTGCATGGCCGAGGTCGTAGGGAGAGCACACATACGTCGCACCACACCTAATCCAACACAAACTATCAAAAGAGAATCTGCCAAAAGAGATTCCACTACCACTGGAAAAGCTGCATCTTAGCCACTGTTGCAGTAGAACCCAACGCTGAGCTAGGTTTGAGTGAAGAAATTTCAGAAATTTATATTAGGACCCTTAAGCAAGTTTTATTTTAAGGATTAAATCGTAAATTAATAAAATTTGATATATTCTTTCACCACCAATAATGGGCCAAAGAATATGTGTCCCACCGTATATGCATCTTGATTTAGTTATTGTTTGATCTAAATAGATCGTTACATCTCTATCTTGGTACAATGTTGCATCTCTAATGTTAATCCATTATCTAACAATTCTAAACATTTAAACTTTAATTTTCGTCGAGGCAAAGTTGACAGTAACAGAGGCAATCTTAACATTTATCTTATGTTTGGATAAAATAATTTAAAATTATTAATTTTTTTATTAATATAATAAATAAAATTTTAAAAATAAAAAAATTATTTGAATAACTTCTTATTAAATAAAAATAATTTTAAATAACATCTATTCAGAGAATTTTTTTTAAAAAAAAAATATTATTTTAGATTATTTTTTATTATCATTCATAATTCTTTTTATGTTATTTATTTTAATTGATCACGTATTTTTTATTTATGAATCATTAAAATTCTAAAATTTTCTATGAGAGGGCACGACTAAATTTTTTCTGTTTATATAAGATAATTTTTTGTAGTGAAATAAATAAATAGTTCTCACATTTTCTTAATATATAAAAATACAATAAAAATGCTCTAAATATGAAAAAAGAGATGGCATTGTGTGATTTAAATTGAAAATTATGCTAAAAAAATATAAAAAGCATTAAAAACAGTTGCTCGGCTACGAATAAGATACTGTAACAGAGGCAAAGTTGACAGTAACAGAGGCAATCTTAACATTTATCTTATAATATAATAAATAAAAACAGTTGCTCGGCTACGAATAAGATACTGTATGCGGGTAACTAATAGAATTCAGTTACCACTACTATTTAGAAGTATAATTTTGCTAAAGTTTATAACATCAGCGTATTTTTTTTAAAAAGATGTACAGTAAAAAAATTATATAAGTATTGTGATATGAATTTAAATATTATTTTGCATACTTAAGTCAAAGAAAAGAAAGTTTTAATTTTTTTTAAAAAATTATTAAAAGAAGAAAGATTAAAGAATACACGGTTAAAATTTATGTGAATATATTTATAAAAAAAAATAAAAATAAAATTATAATTTTATTTGAACATATTTAAGAATATATCGTTCACATCATAAAATTTAATAATATATTATATTTATTTTATTAAAATTTATATTGATTCTAATTAAATATTTTAATTGATTTGATTTTTAAATTTTTAAAATTTGTTTAAACTATTTAAATAAGATTTATTTTTATTTAATTAAAATTATTTTAAAATTTTGAATAATATTATAATAAGATAATATTAAAATTTAGTTATAATTTTTTAATATTAAATAGCTTTTATTAAAATTTATGATATTTTTCTCGTATTAAAAATGATATTATATTAGAATTTAATTATAGTTTTTTTATATTAATAATTATATAAATATGAATAACTCTTTTATGATTAACAAAAATGATATTAAATTTTTTTTTAAAAAAATAATATTTATTCTCTGTTGTGATTATACTCATTTTGTTAGTATAAAAAAAAATTTATTAATTTTTTTTACGAGATTGGTAATTTAAATTTTAAAAAAATATTTAATTTATGCATCAATTTAGGTTTGATGTGTGAATTGATCTTATATCTCTAGTTAAGCAAAAGATTTAAGTAGCATGTCATGTTTTATATTGTGTTGATTGACTATTTTTTTTTATTAGGTCGTTGACCCTTTTACTTTTGTTACAATGTGTGTCAAATCCTATGTTGGTTAGTTTAACCAAGGAAGAGAAATGTCTCTTTTATAAATAAAGGTTTAACTTTTAAATAAAAATATTTAACCAAAAAGAGAGTTTATACACTAAAGAATGTATTAAGTTATTAGGTAGTACGTTGTGATTAAATATTTGTAGTGAAGCTATTTTTATCTCTTTTTAAGATCATGGAAGTAGGTTAAAGTGATTGAATCATGTTAAGTTTGTATTCTTTTTTTATACTTTATTTATTTTACTATTGTGCGCCTTTGATAGATACTTTCTATTGTCCAACAACTGGTATCATGAGTTTGGTTCAATAGGAAAAAGTTATGATTGCAATAAGATAACTGAGAGACATAATTTTGTCATCAAGAGTTCCACATCATCAATAACTTGAAAGTACATTTTTCTTTTATTATTTTATAAATTTCTTTTGACAACTACTTTATACGATGACTGGTATGATGAAATTTGAGGTATCACTCTTTGAGGGAAAGGAAAATTTTACTATATAACAATGCACAATAGGAGATATTTTAGTACAACAAGGTTTGGATGCAAATCTAGAAGAAGAAAAGCCTACAGGGATGACAGATAATGAATGGAAAACTATTCAAAGGAAAGCTATAAGTACTATTTGGTTGACACTTGCTATGACAATCAAGTACATTGTGTTGAATGACACAACGTCTAAGGAGATATGGAGAAAGTTGGAGGAGATATATGCATTTAAGTCATTAACCAACCGTCTGTACCTGAAGATGGATTTGTACACAATGAGAATGAAAGAAGGAATGAATCTACATGATCATATTAATGACTTTAACTGTCTAATTTGTCATGTCAAATATAAGAGAAAAGATAAATGATGAAGAGCAAGTAATCACCTTATTGGCTTCTTTACCTCAATCATATAGATAAGTGGTTATATCTTTATTGATTAAGAAACATACAATCAAGTTAGATGATGTAATTATCGTCATTTAAGATGGTCGGAAAATTCAAAGAGACAATCGTTGGAGAGGTGAACAATAAAGAAAATTTGCAGAAACAGATCTCAACAGATGAAGTGTTACTGTTGCGAAGAATAAGGACATATACAATTTTAATTCCAATATTGAGAGAAAACTTGAAAAATCTAAAACAACTCAAGGTAAATATTCATGTGACTAAATCCTCACATGATAGAGACTTGTATCATGTAAAGAGTGTCAATGATGATTATATTAAAAATCATTCTAAATCAGTGTTAGATTCTATTGCTGATATGCATCTATGCAATGATCAAAACATGTTTACTATTTTGCAGAAAGATAAAGATATTGACTATATCAATATGGAAACAAAATTGAATATGAAGGTTGAGGGCATTAGAAAAATTTGTTTGAAACTCTACATTAGTAAAATATGAAGACGTTATATGGGTACAAATATGTGGGAATTGGAAAGCATGCAAAGTGTACAAGCGATGCCGCTTGATTCTACAAGGAAGGAAAGGTAAGAAGAACATTTGTTATTTACATGGTCATTCCATTCTTAAAGAAACTAAAGTAAAGCTAAAGGCAAAGATTGAGAAAGGAATGTTGGTTAGTTTAATCAATAAGGGGAGAAGTCCTTTTGTAAATAGAGGTTTAACTTTTGAATAAAAGTACCTACAAAAAAAGAGTCTATACGCTACATAATGTAATTGAATTTTTGGCATGTTGTCAATAGAGATGAAAGTGAATAAGATCATCTGAAAGGGATTTACGACTTGACATATTTAAAGCTTAGCTTGACTTGACTTGTTTAATAAATAGATAGGTTTATACTTATTAAAAAAATCTTTTAGATAAATAAGTGAGACTTAGACTTACAAAAAAGTCTGTTTAACTTATTTAGGAGTCTATTTATCTTTATATATTATATATTTATATTTATTTTAATATATTATATTTGTATAGTGTTATTTTAATATATTTTATTTATATAATATTAATATATATATATATATATGTCAATTTAATAACATTTTTATCTTATATGTTTTAAGTTTGTAAACTTTTTTGATCAATTGTTTACATAGGTTTTAGGTCTATTTATTGACCTTTTTTTTTTCAACATAGACTTTTAAATAGACTCCTAGATTTTGTAAGCTTCGTATCATGTCAGGTTAGATCAGGTTGAAAAAAAAAACCTTTAACAAGGAAAAAACGTATGTTTAGATCTCAAAATTTTTAAATAAGGCAAACTTGAACACTTGAAAAAAAATTTAATAACATTAAATTTATATTTTTTTTTTCTTTGCACTTTATCTATTTTACTATTATATGTCTTTGGTAGATATCTTTTATTGTCCAATTATTTTATCTTATATTTATTTTTTTGTAATTTTCTTCCTTAACCTACTCATGAAAATTGGGTTAACCACAAACATAACTTGTTACTTATACAACTCATCCAACCATAAACACAAGATAATAAATTCACACAATAATATACACATAATATGAAGAATAAATTAAGAATTTTCATAAATTAAAATCATCCATTTAAAAAAAATTGATAAGTGAATGTTTCACAGAAAAAAATATATAATTCTTACAATAAAAATATTTTTTATTATTTTAATTTTTTACTATTATTACTATTTGATAATAATAATGTTATTATTATTATTATTTATTATTATTAATATTTGATATTATTATTATTATTATTATTATTATTATTATTATTATTATTAATTTATTATCATTAATAGTTATCAGTTCTAATGCATTAGTTGACATATAATTTTTAATTATTTTTTTTATATATTATAATTATTTATTCTCTCTAATTATGATTTTTTATTGTCGATATATATATATATAATCATTTTTTTTTTATTTCTAAAGTTTAAATATAATAATAATTATTTTTTTGCTTTTATTATCATTTATTATTATTTATTGCTATCATATTATTATCACATTTATTATTGTACTTGTTATTATTTTTATTTATTATATTTTTATTTTTTATTTTATTTTGTAGATTGGTATACGTTCATTCAAACAATGATATCAAAATTTATATTTATAATTGATTTTATATTTTAATTAAAAATATTTAAATTATGATAATTTAATTATTTTTAATTTAATTAATTTTTTTAAATAATTTAATTTAATTTATTATTAAAAAATAATTTAAACAAAATATTTTATTAATTCTATCTTTTTCAATATAAAATATATTGAGTTACGACAATTTAATATTCTTAATCTCACGTATCTTTTAAATAATAAAAAAAGCTTTCTCTAATATTAGAATAAACTAATAAGAAAACTGCATGAGAATTAATTATTAAAATTAAGTAAAGGATACGTAGGTGTGTGTGAGAATTAAACTGTAAAGTTAAATTTTATTTTAATTTTATCTATTGACATAATAAATTTTTTGTTTATTTAGTTAATTATTATATAGTTTATTTATTAATTTATTTTAAATAATTTATTTATTTATATTTTTTTAAGAGAATAAAATAAATAATTTTAAAAATATTACTAATTTTTACAAATGATTTAAGATAATTATTTTGGATGAGTGTATTTTTGAACCAATTTAATTTTTTTATACTTTTTTAAAAAAAAAATTAATTTTTTAATTTAAAATAAAATTAATGATAGTTTTATTTTTTTTAAAAATAACTTTTTTTATCTTCTATTACAATGTAAGTCGTAACATTTTATTTATCCGAATTTGATCATATAAATATAAAATGGTTATGTTTATATCATACTGTGTAACAAGTAATTTTGGTAGAGCATAAATTTTCACATAAATATATTGTAAATATGTCCTTGATTTTAAATGTAGGTGCAATATGATGGCATTGCTACGTAGATAAAAAATAATTGTGATCTATAACCAACCCATGTCTAATACTCGTTGAGTGGACAGATCATTTGGACCTTGAATACAGTTAGTTTGATTTTATTTATAGTTATTTAAAATTATTTTATTGAAATAAAAAAAATTAAATTGCATGAAAATAGACTCGCTAGGATAAGATAATTAAGTAATTTATATAATTATAAAAAAAATTATATATCCATCTTTTGTTCCCAAAAGTTTAGACTAAAGAGGCTGGAGTTGATCTTTAAATGCATTTTGCCTTTTTTTTTTTATCTTGTATTTCCTCTCCCAAATTTATGGCAGGGTTATTTAAGGGCCTTATTAATTTTGCTATATGTTAGTTTTAAGTAATGTTTGACATTTTTTAATTTGTGTTCTTAATTTTAAAATTTAAGTTTAGTTTTAATTTTTAATTTTTAAAAATTGTTAAAAAATGAACTAAGACATTTTATTTTATTATTTTTTTATAAATTTATAATAAATAATTAAATAAAAATATTAATTTAAAAAATTAATTTTTATCAAAATAATACAAACTAAAAATTATTATGGTTCTCACAATGATAAAAATAACAATAATATTTATGAAATAATAATAGTAATATGATAATTATAATATATATATATAATTATATTAATTTTTATTTTTATATATTTTTATACAAAATAAATCATTTATATATTATCATTATAATATTTTTTATTATTTAACATTTATTTTATACAAATAATATATAATAGATATTAAAATATTACAAATTTAATATAATTTATATATTAAATAAAAATTAACAAAAAATTAAAATTTTAAAATAATAAAAAATAAAACAATTAAATTATTATTATGGTGATAATGATAGTAATTATAAAAATATTGATAATTATAATATAAAAATATTATATAAATATATAATTTAATATTTTATATATTATTTAATAATAAATATATAAAATAAGTAATTTTTATATATTATTATAATTTTTATATTAGTCAATATTAATTTTTCATAGAATAATATATAAAATTATATTAAAAAAACTTATATAATATAAAAATATTTAAAATACTATAAATTAAATATAATTTTATATAAAAATAGTATTATTTGTTTTATTATGAGTTTATAAAAAAGATATAATTAAATAAATAATTAAAATTTATAAAAATTAATACAATTATATTTATATTATTATTATTAAAATAATGAGTATGAAGGAAGCTATAATAATAATTGTGATCACAGTAATGGTAATAGTTTTATAGTTGTTTGAGTTGATAATAACGATTATATTTATAATGTGGTATGATAAATTTAAAAATAAAATATTTTAAAATTAAAAATTATAATTAAATTTTTTTAAAAAATTTAAGTTAAAAGTATTTTTAAAATTTATTAAAAATTAATTTAAAACCATTTTTTTAAACAAATTTTATTTTTAAAATTTATTTAAAAGCCAAAAATAAAATCTAGCAATCAATAAAAAAACCATAGTTTTTAGTTTAAATTTTTAAACCAAATTTAATAAAAAGGTTAAGCTAAAATAATTTTAATTTATATATTTTTATCATAATTTCACCCTATCTTAAATTTTTTTTAATTTTTTTAATTTTTAATTTATTTTTTAAAATGTATCATACCTACAAGTAACATTAAAATTTAAATTAAATTGATTCAATTTTATCATAAATTTTTAAAATTTAAAAATTAAAATTCAAAACTTAAATTAAAATAAGATTTAGTTACTAACAAATTTAAAACTAAAATTTGAAACCATCATGTTTTTTTATATTTGAAATGTTTAAAAACTAAACCCTGTTTTAACTGAGTTTTGAATTAAAGTTCAAACGTCAGTTAATTTTTAATTTTAATTAAAGTTAAATCTAATTTTAATTGTAAATTTTGAATTATACTTTTAAATTTTAAAAAGTTGCTAAAAGTGAATCAATTTATTTTATTTTAATTTTTATAATAAATTATAATTTTAAATAAATAAAAATAAAAAATTTAAAATTAAATAAAAACTAATATTATTTTAAAATGATAAAAAAATAAAATAAAATAAAATAAAATAAAATAATAATATTTATATAATAAATAATAATAATTATAATAATTATTATTATTATTATTATTATGATAATAAAAACAGTTATTATAGTAGTAATTATAAATGACTATGATAGAATAAGTTATATATTCTAAAAATAAATTTATAAGTTTAAAATAAAATAAAAAAATTAAATTAAAAAATAATTAAAAATTTTTATTTTTATTTCAAAAATAAAATCTAAACTATTTTAAAAATGAATAAAAAATATTTTCAAAATTATTTTAATGGAATGAGTTTTGTTTTAAATTAATCATTAACATTACGATCATAATTATTAATATATCATTATAATAATAGTAATAATTATTATTATTATTTTAATTTTTTTAATTATTATTATATTAGTTTTATTTTTTATTTTTAAAATTTTGTTTTTTAGTTAATAGTTTTTTATTTTTTATTTTTAGTAAATTTAACATAAAAAGTTAGAATTAAGTATGTTGACTTAATTTTACAACAATTTTTAAAAAATTTAAAATTAAAACTTCATTTATAGTTTTAAAAAATTTAAAAACCAAAAAGTAAAAATTATCTAGACTTTAACTCATTCGGATTGTTCTTGGTTTTTGTTTTACAAATTTTTAAAGACAAGAACTAGTTCTAATTTTTTAGATTTAAAATAAGATTAAATTTAATTTTTATTTTTAAAAACTTGATTTAATTTAATTTATTTTATTAATGTATTGTAAAATAAATAAATAAAAATTTAAATTTATAATTTATTTATTATTATTATTGATTGAGATAATCAGTGATGAAAGTAATATTGATGAGATAGTAATAAAATAATAATTATAATGCTAATGGTTATAATATATAAATTTTATATAATTATAATTTTTTTATTTTATATATTATTTGATAATCAATAAATAAGATAATAATTTTAAATGTTAAATTAAAATATTTACATATTATTTAATTTTTATTTTAAATAAAATAATATATTATAATATTATATTATAAATAATTATAAATTTATATTATAATATAATAAATTAATTATTATTTATATATCAAACAAAATTATCTATTTTAATATGAATTTATAAAAATAAAGATAAAAAATTTTATTCATTAAAAAATTAATAAAAATTAAGTTATTTAAAAAAATTTAAAAATTAAATTTTATAAATAATAAAACTAATAATAATACTGATGATTGTAGTATAAAGATGTAATATTTATTTTACATGTTATTTAATAGTTAAGATACGATATAAATAATTTTATATATTATTATAATATTTTTTATATTATTTATAATTTATTTTATATAAAATAATATTTATTATAAATATTGTATAATATAAAATTATATTATAATTCTATAAATAATTTAGTTTATGTATAAAAAATATTATTTACTTAAAAGTGAATCTATAAAAATGAATAGAATATAATTAATTAAAATTATTTAAAAATAATTAAATATTATAATTTTAAAAGATAATCTAAATTTAAATATATTATTATTTTATAGATGATGACGATGATAATAATAGTAATAATAATAATGATAGTAATAATGAAATGATATTGATGATTTAAGTTGTAACCAAGTAATAATATTAATAATAATAATAATTAATTATTATTTATAATAATAATAATAATTATTATTATTATTATTATTATGTAATTTAAATTTAAAAATATTTTTTTAAGAATTAAATTAAATCTATTTTAAAAATATGTTAAAAATCAACTTAACATCATTTTTAGTACATGTTTTGTTTTTAAAATTGATTTAAAAATTAAAAATGGACAATTACGGTCAAGGTTCTGGCCAGTGACGATCATGGATTTTCAATTTTTAGTTTTTAAATTAATTTAATAATTTATTTTTAATATATTTTTAAAATAATTTTGACTCATATCTCTAAATTAAAAAAAAAATCTTATACGTTATTTTTAGTTTTAAAATATTTTTATTCATAGATCTACTAAATTTCACAACCACCATAGTTGTTACTATCATTATCATCATATTGTAACCATCATTATTATCATTTTATAACTATTATTATTTTCATATTCATTGTTATCACTATTATAATAATAATAATTTATTTATTTTAATTAATAATTTTTAAAAATTTAATTTTTTTTGTTAATTTTTATATATTAAAAATAAATAAAATAATATTATTTAATATAAATTATATTAAATTTATAATATTATAATATAACTTTATATTATATAATTATTTATAATATATATTTATATATAAAATAAATATTAACTAATATAAAAATATTATAATAATATATAAAAAAATTTATCTTTAATATTAATAATCAAATAATAAATAAAATAAAAATTTATATAATTATATAATATTCTTTACATTATAACCATCCTACTATTATTATTATCTAAAAAAATAATTTTATTTTGATCATTATAATAATAATAATTTTTATTATTTTAAATTAATTTAATTATTTATCTATTTTCTATAGATTTATAAATAAATTATATTATTCGATATATAAAAATTATATTTAATTTATAATATTATAATACAATTTTATATTATATAAGTTTTTGTAATATAATATATATTATTTGATATAAAATAAATATTTAATCATATAAAAATATTATAATAATTTATAATATTATTTATTTTATATTTTAATTATTAAATAATATATAAAATATAAATAAATAATTATATAATATTTTTATATTATAATTACTATCATCATCATAACTAATATTATTATCATAATCACCATCATTTATATAATAATAATAATTTATATTTATTAATTAAAAATTTAAATTTTTATTTATCTTATTTTTATATATTAAAAATAAATAATATTATTTAATATATAAATTATATTAAATTTATAATATTATAATATAATTTATATTAAATAATTATTTATAATATAATATTGAAACATTATTTAATTTTTATATAAAATAAATATTAAATAATATAAAATTTTAATAATAACATATAAAATTATTTATTTCGAATAATTGATAATTAAACAATATATAAAATAAAAATTTATATAATTATATAATATTTTTTATTTTATAATCATCATATTATTATCACTATTTTATAAATATATTTTTTTAACATCTTTATTGTTATAATTAATATTTAAATTTATATATTTTGAGATAAATTTATAATAAAATAATTTGATTTATTTTTATAACCATTTTTAAAAATTAAAAAATTAAATTTTTGAAATTTTTAAAATTTGTTTCCAAGTTAATCAATTCATTTATTCTATTTCATTGTCCAGTAAAATAAACAATAAAATTTTATTAATTTTAAAAGAAAATTTTCTAACATAATAATAATAAAATTTAAAAATAAAATAAAGTTTTTAATAAAGAAAAAATAATGAATTTTATAATTAAAAGAATTTTTGTTACTCTATTTTTGAGAAATACAACAATTTTTAAAATTTGACTGAAATGTCTAACAAATAGTAAAGTCGTCACTTTAAACTTAGGGAAGCAATAAAACAAAAAACAGAGACAAATAATCAAAAACCAACCATAATCACAATAAGCAGTGCCAACATTAATTTAAAAAGAAATTGTTTTTGCTCGTTTATTTTTTAAAATAATTATCATTCTAATATATTTTTAAAAATAAATAAAAAATTATGTATAATTAAAATTATTTATTATATATTATTTTTACTTATAAAATATATAGTATAATATTTTATATTAAATTCAAATTTATTTAATTTTTTATATAATTTTTATATTAATTTATTAATTAACATATCGTATAATATATATATATATATATATATATATTTGACTATTATCAATTTAACTCTAATTTTTAATTTCAAATAAATATTTAATCTATAGTAAATTAGTGGCTTCAACGCCCAAAGACAGATTGGATTTTAAGAAGTGAAGAAAACAATTTCACCTCTTTTTTCTCTCTTCACTCTCTCGTCTTCAATCACATAACTATTAACTATGAGTTGGCAGGTGCTGGGCTCAAAATTTACCTTTTATAACTTCAATTTTTTCAACGATATTGAAGCATACATAAAAGTGATTTTAAAAGTTTAAATACAAGATAATTTAATTAATTTAATTTAGTTAAAAAAAATTAATTGTGGATCAAATTTGTTAAATTTTAAATACAGATAAACAAAATTTGATTGAAAGAACTGCAAGAGATTAAAATTATATTCAAATCAAATAAAAAAAGTCAAATATATAATTAATTCAAATTATTATATTTAATTATCTTTGTTTTTTTTTTACTTATTTTTATCTTTGTAAAAAGAACATGATGAACCAACTTTGAGAAGAATTGATCGAATCACAACTAAGTTTCAATCATAGTACGAATGATTAACCCCATTAATTCATCACAAAAAGGATTACAAAATAATATTTAATCAATATCAACCAAAATTAATTTTATCTTTAACTCATATTCAAGCTAAAATAATAAATTATAACTTATATTAAATTAAAATTTATATTAAACTATAAATTTATTTGTAAAAAAATCTCAGCATAAATTATACTATTTTAAATTTACTTTTAAAGAAATTTTTAAAAAATATTTTTTATAAAAATAATAAAATTATATTCAAAATTTTATGCAAAATTAATTTAATATCACTATTACTGCTAAATCAAATTATAATGATTTACATAAATTAAATACTTAAATATGAGTTTTGTCAAACAATCCACATGCAGGATGTGTAATATGGACACTTTTATGAATTTATCTCATGGAATCTATACTCTGTGAAAGTTGGATCCAAAACCTACCTCCGTTTGAAACTTTACATGACATGAGGTTTTCCATTTTTATAGCCGAATCGATTTCAACTTAGGTTAGATGAAAGAGCAAATTCCATTTTAGGTGCCCAATCAAGCATCGGCATATTTTTTACGTTACTTTGTCTTCTTTCTGAAAATGGTTAATATTCAGTGTATTGAGACCTGTCTCTTTTACTAATCATTACTGTCTACTATGGTGGCTACAAGCTTGAAAGATTACACCATGTCACCATCTTATGATCATGATGTGTTTATCAATATCTGTGTTGACTATTAAATAATATTAATTATGTAATTTTATTTTAAAGAATTATGATCCATTATTGTTAACAAAACGTATTTATGTTCTTAAAAATATGTTTGAAAAAAATAAAATAGATATAATTTTGATATTAATTTTTATTATAAATTTACTTTTAAAATAAATTTTAATACTTAATATAATATTTTATATCAAATTTACGTTAATAAAATTAATATTATAAAATTAATTATTAAATTAGTTAATAAATATAAAATAACGGATAAAAATATAATTAATTAATAAAAAGTTGATAAATGTGTTTTATAAAAATATATTAAAATCTAACTAATAAAATTTTATTTTTAAAAGTAAACATATTTGTTTTAATATTTTGAATGAAAAATTAAATAAATTTTAAAAATTAATTATTTCATAATATAATATTTATCAATAAGGATTAATTATTTTAATTAAAAATTATGATAAATTATATAGTAATTAAAATAAATAGTATAATATTAAAATAATAATTCAAAAAATAATATTATATAATAAAATAAAAATAAAAATATATATAATAATACTGCATAAGGATGAAACGGTATTAAATTTATAAAAATAAATAAATAAATAATATAATTATAAAAATACTACAAAGATAAAAGATAGAAAAAATATTTTAATAAAAAATTGAAAAATTTTAATGTTATTAAAATAACATTTTTAAAAATTACTATTAACTATTAAAAAATTTAGTATCTATTAAAATAAGATATTTTATTAAATGAAATTAAAATATTTTAATAAAAATTTCATAAAATAATTTTATATTTTAGTTAATTGAAATAAACATCCAAACATACTCATAAAATAGCTTAGGAAAAACATCGAGTAAATTTTAATGTTTTCATAATTTATATGCATGAACATACAATATTAATTGTTAATTTTTTAATTTTGGTAAATATTGTTTACATTAGAGACTTATTTTCGAAAAGTCTAATCTCCAAATTTCAGTGTAAATACATTGAAATACTTTTATTTGATATTTTAATAGGTATTGAGAATAATATTTAAAGATAAGAAAATTGGCTTTTTTATTTTAATTATTATTTGATATTTTGGTTAATATATTTTAAGTAAATAAAAATTTAAAATGATTTAATTAATAAATTATTTTTAATTTTTTTTTTAAAAAATGAGAATGTAAAAATTTGAAGTAAAATAAAAATGATAAAGAATAAAAAAAATAGAGCAACTAAATTTGCTTAAAAATAATTAGGAGAACCAAATTATATATTTATTATAATTGATAAATTGAGAATGAAAATAAATTTATAAAAAATTATTAAGTTTTGATTTAATTTTAAATATATAAAATTAGTATTTTTTATTTTAAAAATGTACACATTAAACTTTTATATTTCTAATATAAAATTATTTTTCCAATAAAATTTTATCAGTTTTAAATATTTAAAATCAGAGTAACGCATGTCATTATTTTCTAAAAAATAATGTTAGTTACAACTCTTTAATATCGTCTTTATTATTGTCGAAATTTTTTAACTCATAAAATATGTATGAGACTCATTAAGTAATAAGTGAGACGTGGTTTACTAAATAAAATTATAAAATTTAACTAATAATATAAATATCTGTTTAAATAATTTTACTAGTTATAAATTATCCTTACACTTTCTAAGTGAAATATTTACACTCGTTAAATCTGTAATTAATAAAACCAAAGTCTATTATAAAACAAGAGCAATCTTAATTAATAATTTTTACTACATCATCTTTATATTAATAATTTTACTCAAAAATATTATTTATTTCTTAAGTTCTGGGGAATTAAATGCATTTAATGTTTGTTTGATGATTTGTTTATTAAATATTGAAAATATGAAGTGTTGTTACATTTAGTTACCTTGAAGAGAAAAAGAAAAGTGTATTACAACACAATTACTAGGTTTTGTTAAGAAAAGAATATAACCAAGTAGAATAATTATATTCTGATTTTGTTGAATACGCAAAGATAATTACGTTTGAGGGAATTCAAACCATTTAATGAGAGAAGAGATTAGAGATAAGCACCAACACAAAGCATGTATTAACTAATCACGCGTGGATGACGGTGAAAAGTTAAATCCTAAAACTGATTAGAAGTGTGGGGTCCATCAAATGCATATTTCACGGGTTTAGCATGTTCAATTAACACATGTCAACTCAATGAAAATTTTAATCGGCATCAATCGATTCAACTTTAATGAATTAGTGCGATTTCTTATCCTAATACTTTTTTAATAACATTTTCCAAACTTATCTGTTCGTCATAATTTCCAGAAATTCCGAGAAGTAATACGTTTATAAAGTACTTCCTTAATCCTATCTTGTTTAACATTTAGTGGATGTTTGTTATATAGAATTTTAACCTTTAAATGTTTTAAAAAATTAAAGTAAAATGATTGTCACATACATAAAAAATTAATACAAACGATCCTCTTTTATATCTTTTAAAAAAATATAAAAAAATTGATAGATGTTAAATTTAGAATATAAATTATGTAGAATAATTGTAATATGTAAATTAATTAATGCTTAAAGTGAAATGTTAATAAAATATGTTTAAGGAACATAATTTAAAAATATTTGAAAATGTTTTAGTTTTATGAAAATATTTTTAAAAAATTTCTAATTAAATCTAGAAAATTAATATTTTAGAGTTAAGATTTTAAAAAATTTTAAAATAATTTTTATACCAAATAATTTTTAAAATTTTATTGAATCCTAAATTAAAAATATAATTAATATTATAAATTTTATAAAATACATAGTCATAATAGGTAAAAATATAACAGAAAGCATATTTAATATTTTATTAGCATTATAAAATGATAATAAAATAAAAATATTATCAAAACGTCAAACAAAAGATAAAAATATGTAAATTTTCTTATTATTTTAATTAAATTTATATAGAAAGATAGCGAGAAAAAAATAAATAAATAGATAGATAGTATAAATTAATTTTTTCATAGTATAATTTGGTTAATCTTTTCAATGTTGTAATATTCATACATTATTTTCAATATAATAATATAAGAACAATTTTATTTGTTTATACTCCAAAGTAATAATATTTTATAGGAATAACTGATTTTAAGCATTGATAGTAAAATAAATTTAAATACTTATAAATATATAATTTATTCATTTTAATATTTAAAATTTAATATTTCATATGAAATATTATTCCTGCAGTAAAATAATTCAGCCTCAATTAAAGATTGTAAAAATTGTAAAAAAACATATTAAATATAATATTTTATTAAAAATATTGTATTAAATTAAATTTAGCTTAAATATATTTTAAATTTTAATCAATATGGTTAATTTTAGTATTAGTCTTTAACATTATTTCATTTAATGTTAATCTTCATAAAGTTTAAATTTTTAATATCACTTATATATTTTTAAACATGTTGCTATCGTTAGCATACAAAGTGTTATGTTTAACTTGTCATGTTTATATGCAGCATCTTAAAAATTGAAAGATACAAAAACCGTAAACTAACGTCACAAAGCAATTTTTAGATGCAAAATATTAAACAAATTTTTTTAAAAAATATTCAAATAAATTAAGAAATAACAAAAACTTATCTTAAAAAAGAAGAGAAATAAAATAAAAATATAAGATCATTTTTAAAAATTACTTAACATTAATGAAAGCATACAATTAAAAACATTATAAATCAAATCAAACAACTTCTTGTAAATCAATAAAAAGGTCTATGAAAATCTTGTGAATAGTATAAATTTGTTATATATTTAAAAATTATTTGAAATAATTGTAATGTTTAGCTAATTTAACTTACTCGTGTAAATATTAATCGATTAATTATCATAGAAAAACATTAAAATCTAAATCTAAATCTAAATCTAAATAATAAAGTTAAATTAAGGTATTTGAAGATTTCTTTTGTAACTTATTTGGAGGATAAGATAATATGATGATAGGATACGATAACTTTTCCTATCTTATCTTTTAACAATAAAATATAATAAATCTATCTTATTATTTATCTTATCCTATTATTTTAGTGTAATTGTTATTTTTTGGGAGAAGCTGACATTTTTAATAATAATATAATAATATTAAAATAATAATTATAATACATTTATTAATAATATCTAAGGATGATAAATTATATATTAATATTATTATTAAAAGTTAATAAATTAATTATAATTATTATAATACATATTATTTATAATAGTATTATTATTAATATTAATATAACTAATAATAAAATTATTATTGTTAATTTTAATTATAATATTAATATATTGATAAATACATATAATAATAATAATATCTAATTTTAAAATATTTTTCATACAACATATTAAATCCTATCACATTCTGATATACAGCAGATATAAAATAAGATGAATTATATGATATTGTATCTTATTATTATTATGTTCATAAAAAATATCCTTGTAATTTATATGTCAAAGGAATCACATAATAAACATATTTGATCTTATCAATTTTTATTGCAATATTTTATAATCAAAATATTATTTAATTATTTCTTATTTATTATTCTTACTACATATTTATTGATAAAATATTTCAATTTTATTAATAAATATGATATAATAAATATAATAATAGAATAAAATAGAATATAATTTATTCAAATCTATGGTTATCGATATCAAAATAACAAACTTAATAATATTATGTCATCATAACTTACGTTTAAGAAAATTAAATAATGATAATGTACGTATAAATTATATTTAATTAATAAAAATATTTTTTTATTAAAAATAGATATAATAATTATTATTATTATTTAAATTATAATTATCATACTATTTTTTAAAAATATTATTATTATTATTAATATATTATTATTTTGTTATTGATTTTGTTAATAATAATAATAGATTACCATATCTATGTTTAAGATGAATAAAAAATTATAAAATATAATATAAATTATATTTAAATATTAAAATTATTTTTTTATCAAAAATTAGATATAATTATTTTTATTGTTATTAATTTTATTATAATTAATAATATTTAATTAGTTTTAATATTATTAATATTTTAACAATAATATTGTTATCAAATAAATATTTTAATCTAATCTTGATCTGATCAATCATGATTTTCTTCAAATTTTAATATGAAAACTTAGTTACAATAAAAATCCAAATTATGAAGTAAAATTGTAACATTTTAACTAAAAATAATATAAAATAAAGCTATATTAGCTCCTAAATTTTATAAATTACAAGATTTTAAAAATCAAGAATTATTTGATTTAATTTAATTTTTGCTTTTTAAGATTGTTTTCAGTTCAATGTTTTCTGGAAACAGATAACGTATTCTTTTGGTATTGTTTTTTCAATTTTTATAAAATAATAAAAAATAAAAAATGTTTACTTCATTCGTTTTCAATAAGCTAAAAGTTTATAAATATTCTTTATATGAAATCGAAAAATAAATTTTCATTATAATTTATATCTTTATTAATGAAAATTCTTTGAATAAAAAATTATATAATTATAAATATATTTATTACCAAAATTAATATATGTGTTAAATGTTGATATATTTATAGTATTTTTCAAATAAACACATATGAATAACATAAAAATACGGATAATTTTAATATATTTATTTAAAAAGATTATTATATTTATTAATATATAATATATTTAAGTATAATATATCTATTCATAAAATAAAAAAAATCTTACATATTATTTAAAACCATAACAAATATAAATCAAATATAGCTATTAAGTTTTTATTTGTTATTATTGTTAAGCCAAATTTTTTTCATTATCTTATTTTTTATTACTGAGTCTAGACTTTTTTATTATTTCTTATTTTTCATATCATTAAATCAAAATTTTTATTATTTTCTATTTTTTTACTAATAAGTTAAATTTATTTTGTTATATCATTTTATTTCTTACTAATAAGGTAATATTTTTCTTATCATCTTCTATACTTTTACATATTTTAGTCAGAAAAAATTTCATCATCTCATATTTTTCCGTTTCTTTTATTTTTAAAAAATGAAAATAACATTTTAAAAAAATTTAAAAATGAAAAAAAATACATTTTTAATTATATTTTTACTTTTGATAAAAGCATAAATAGAAAAAAGCAAACAAAGAAGCCATTAACTTTCTGATGTAACTAAACGTTGGATGTGAATATGTAAAAAAATACTCATGATTTTGGCTTTCCACAGTCTAGACCAACCTACATATAAGACTTACCTCACATTATTTATATGTAAAATAAACTAGAACTTTACATCATTATCGATTTTTTTTATTTTTTGACTATTTTAAAATGTAATTATTAAAGCAAAAGTATTTAAAAAATAATATTTTTTATAAAATTAAAATATTCAAAAAAACAATATATATATATATATATTATAGATTAAAAATGATATAAATATATATTGCATGATGAAGAGACAACATACGTTATTTATTACGTTATAAAAATACAAAATAAATATATTGTATTTTAAAAATATGATAAAATTTACATAATTTTTTATTAATTTTTAAAAAAATTTGGTTTAACTTTTTTAAAAAAATTATATTTTTAAGTAAATATTTTATTTGAAAGTTTTTTTTGAAAAATAATTCTATATTTTTAAAATAAATAAAATTATTGTTGTTAATTATTATAAAAATAAAATAAAATGAATAATTTTTTTATTTATTATAAAGATAAAATGAATAAAAAATTTATATTTTTTTAAAAAATAAAATTTATTATTGTTATCTATTATAAAATTAAATAAAATAAATATTTTTTTATATAATTCATTGATAAATACATAAGTTATATATAAATTATATCAAATTTTTAATTAAAATTATTTTAAAAATAATAAATTTATTTATTTTAGAAATATAATTATTTTTTAAAAATAAACCTTCAAATAAAAAATCTATTTAAAATATAACTTTTATTTTGTATTTTCATAACGTAATAAAAGTAATATAAGATGTGTTGTATGCAACACATATTTATATCACATATTTTTAGGCTATTTCAACCATATAAAAAATTTTAAATATATTTATTTTAATAATTATTTTTTAAAATAATCCAAAAAAGTAAAAAAAAATACTCTAAATTATCCTGCTAAATTTGTATTTTCCTTTCCTTTCTTATTTTATCTCTTTTTTTAGAAAAAAAACATTAATTTTATATATTAAAAGGTTTGTAAAATATATGTTGCAGTAAATATATATATATATATATATCATTTTTATTTTTTATATATTTTGTTAGAAACATCAATTTTCTAAGATGAAAGTTGTTTTTTAATTTTGAAAATATAAAATTATTTAATTTAATTTTTGTAATGTAATTTAATTATAAAAAAAGATAATAAACTGATTTTAAATATTTACTATTTTTACTTTTAAAATATTTATAAATTATTTAATTTATTTCATTTAGAAAAATATCTACTTACATACAAAAGAATAACTTTCATCTGATTATATTTATTAATAAGTAGTTCATATTTTTTTATAAAAAATTTCAACTATAATACAAAAAGATAGATACTTAAAATTTAAATTTAAATCTATCATAATTTTAAAAAATTAGTTTATAAAATAAAAATTATTCCTATTATATATATTGATCGATTATATTTCTGATTTAATTAGAATTCTAAAAACATCAATTTAATTATTTAAAAATTAATTTAATTAATATATTTATCTTTTATCTTTCAGAAATAAAGATAATAATATTCATCAACCGACTTCAAATATTTATCATTTTTAATTTTAAAAGATGTAAAAATGATTTAATTTATTTTTTTAAACATTCAATTCTAAAATTAGTTTAGAAGATCTTCTTTTAAGTGTTTGGTTGGTTATATGCCCAACTCAATATGGAACTCTAAAACATCAATTTAGTTAGTTTAAAAATTAGTTTAGTGGGTATATTTATCTTCTATCTTTTAGAAATAAAGTAATAATTGAAAGTATTTAATTGGAACTTTTAACTGAATTTAAAAAATAAAAAAGATAACAGAAACAAAGAAGAGAAATAGAAATTAGAATAGGAGAAAAAGAGGAAGATTTGAATTTATTACAAGGGCATCCCTTTGACCAAAACCAATGTATGAATTATAAAGGCACAGTCCTTATCAATTGATCCAACTATCCATGCTATGCTATTGCTAATGGTACCCAAGGGAAGGGAACCTATCTCTCTTTCTCTCTCATGTCTTATCTGTCAACATGGGACCCACTCTGCTCCAACCAGCGGCACCATTAGTCTTTACTTGGTTTCCAAGCTCACCCACCTCCCTCTTTTTCTCTCTCCATAAAAACCCAAATCACCATTCTTTATTAAACAATAAACAATTCCAAACTCTTCTTAAGTCTCAACTTCTCTTCTCTTCTCTTCTCTTCTCTTCTCTTCTATTCTCCAAAGCCTAATTCAATAACTCTGAGAAAACACACGTGATGAAAGCTTGAAACAACACCATGTTCTCCAAGTTTCATCAACCACAAGCTTTTCAATTTTCCAGGGAATGCCAAACATCCGAAGATGATGATAGTCGGAGTAGCGGTGGTCCCACTCCCACCGTCGCTGCTCCTCAGAAGCCAATATCTGGCAGTGGAAGTGGTGATGGGGCCACAATTGAAGTAGTGCGTCGCCCCAGAGGCCGCCCTCCTGGGTCCAAAAACAAGCCCAAACCACCGCTTATAATAACGCGCGAGCCAGAGCCCGCCATGAGCCCATTCATCTTAGAAATCCCGGGTGGAAGCGACATCGTTGAGGCCCTAGCTCGGTTCAGCCGTAGAAAGAACACAGGCCTATGCGTCCTAACCGGTTCAGGAACCGTCGCCAACGTTACGCTCCGTCAACCTTCCGCTACTCCCGGCGCCACCGTCACGTTTCATGGCCGCTTCGACATCCTCTCCATATCCGCCACTTTCCTCCTTCATGCCTCGCCGCAGATCCCTAACGGCTTCTCCATCTCCCTCGCCGGACCTCAGGGACAGATCGTCGGAGGACTCGTCGCCGGAAGGCTTCTCGCCGCTGGGACGGTGCTCGTGATTGCCGCTTCGTTTAATAACCCGTCGTATCACAGGCTGTCCTCGGAGGAGGATGCGCGAAACAACTCGGTTTCTGGCTGCGGCGATGCGCAATCGCCGCCGGTGTCCGGTGGTGGCGTGGAGAGTGGACACGTTCAGCCTGAGTCGTGTATGTACAGCTGTCACCTTCCCTCGGATGTGATTTGGGCTCCAACAGCTAGACCACCACCACCTTTCTGAGATTAATCACCTTAATTTGCGTTAATTTTGTTTCTTTAATTGTGGAAGATTGTGTTTTATTTTCCTCTTTTTTGATTGGTTTAGTTGTAATTTTAGTTAATTGCTGCTAGTTTATTTAGCTTTAGTTCCAAATAGAAAACACTGGTTTAGATTTTAGAGTAATGCTTAATGCTTAATTACTAGTTTATCTTTGGTTTCTTTCCTTGTTAATTCTTAATAAAAGCTGCTAACACTTTGGTTTTGCTGGTATGTATTTTATATAATTTAGGATGTTCAAGGCATATGAAGACTCGTGTCAATAAATCCTTTTATGGTAATAAAATTTATTATAGAAGTGATAAGCTATTTTTTTAAGTTGATAATAAACTCTTTCTTGTGCCCCTTAATTTGGTAAACTTTTTAAAACTTCATTCACAAAAGTCATCTAGATTAATCCTTGACATCATAAGCATACAATCTTGACTTTTTATGACCCTCATTATTCCTATTTTGTTTTTATTTAAACTTTCAATGACATTAAAGGTTGAATTGAATGATTCAATTGTATAGTCAGAAATCAGAACGAAAGAGTTCAGAAAAATCGGGAACTCATGATATGGGGTTTACTTGACATGTTTGTTTTATCACTTTTATATATGTTTAAAATAATAATTATAATATTACTTTTAAGAATATAAAAGGTAGTATTTGAAATAAAAAAAAAGAAGAAGCAAATTTGAACATACTTATAATTTAATAATGCAGTATCTGAAACGTCCAGAATGAACCTTTCTGGTGTGTAAGGGAGAACGGGGCCACATTTGGATTACATAAGTAAATAATGGTTTTAGAGTAGAGTTGAGAATTTGCATAAATGGTTATGAGATAATGAGAGTGGGAATATGTGTAAAGGGTGCAGTGTAGCAGAGGTGTTATTGGATGAAGATAACGCAGACTATGTTGCAAGTTGGTGACTGCTACTGTGAATAGCTTTCTTGATTTGGAAAAAGTGTATGGCAGTGGAAAACATGGCTAGGGTTGTGGTTGCCAGTTTCTAACACCTCTTGTTACACTCCCTCACTTTATTTCTACATCTCATTGCTTTATATCCGATCTATTCTGTACTTGTTTTGTCTCTTTCTTTCTTCTTTCTTCTTCTTCTCTCTCTCCCCCCTTCCAATTTCAACTAAAGAGAAAGAAAAGTAAAAGCCAAGTGTAACTTGCAATTGAAAACTTGGTTGCTGCCACTGTTCCTTTTCTTTATTGCATCACCACCTTGGAATCTTATTCTCAATGCAGATGCTACTGAAAATTCCTAAAGTGATGACATCATTAGTGAATTTGAGTTCTGCATAGATTGATGGGTGGGGGTCAGATCATTTTGTTACTCAATGAATTGAATTGAATTGATGGGGTCACATTTTTGTTTTGGTTTCTTTAATGGAATTCCTGTTAATTTCACTTACATGTAATGTAAGAGAGAGACATCTCATGAATTGAGGTTCCCTTTGTTTATGTATGCAGTTTGCAATTTGAACAGTGATGGTGTTATTATTCTTTGATATCAATGTCAATGATGCTGCATGAGTCATCTTTACATATCAATTGTTCACTCATGCCTATGTCATTCGGATTCAAATCATCATAATGGTATGGTGGATCCGTCTTCCTATTTTATGCCGCCATGCTTCTTTACCAGAAAACAACTATAATTCTGTGGTCTCACTCAATGGTTTAACATGTCATATTGTTATGAGGTCAGGTGTTTACTGTTTGTCTTTGTTTTATTATTTTATAAAGCTTAATTATATTTTTATCTTCCATTATAACGTATGTACGCAATTTGTAATTGTAGTCTTTCAATAAATTTTAGCTTGAATTTAAGTCTTTGGTCACATATTTTCTTTACATGAAATCCTTCGATCTTTATTTTTTTAGTAAAATCATTAGAGGTTTAGGATAGATTTAAGATACAAAATAATTTAAAAGGTTCATAAATCGAAAATTTGATCAAGTTTAAAAGATTTTATATAAAGTAAAAATTAAGGTTTTAAGAATGAAAAAATAGATTATTTTTTTTTAATTTTAGATGAAGTCTAATAGTTTTTTATTAATAAATGTAAATAGACAATTGGTTTAAGTGGAATATGCATTTTTTATTTTCTTTTAGTAATGTCTTATACTGAGTCTTGTATATATATACAATAAATATAAGTTAAGAAAGTTAATTTTATCATGTTGTGAATGTTTGAAGTTTAAGTAAGATTATATTTTATACAGAATATTTGTGCTATAAATAAAAAGTAAATTCTGTTCATAGAAATTTTGAGAATGAAATAGGAATTTGAAAATTTTAAGTTTAAAAACTAATAAAGAGACTTGATTGTATCTAATAATGTGTGGGTTATGTTATTTAATGAATTAGAATTGTACATTAATTAGGAGGAATGGGAGGTGTGTGTATTTATGTCTTCCAATATAACCAAAATTCCTTTACGCCCACTTTAACGCATTGGACGGAGGAAATAAAGGTGGAAAGTAATGGAGGGGAGGGAATAAGGTTGAATTTATTTAAGTTCCTTTTGGTTGCAAATTTTTTATTTTTATTTTTTAAAGTAATTTTAAAAAAATTTGGTTTGGTAAAATGGTTATAAATTAATTTTTAATATATTTTAATTTAATTTTTTTTACAAAAATTATTTTTAATTTTAAAATATTTTTACTTTTAATTATACTAATTATATTTTATCATAACTATTATTATTATTATTATTAAACAATCATATTTTTAGTATAGTTATTATTGTTATAATAATTAGTATTATTATAATAATTATTATTATCGTAATAATAATAATAATAATTTTTTATTTTTTTATTTTTTAAAATTTTAATTTTTATTAATTTGAAATTTTTGTTGATTTTTTAATTATTTATTTTTATAAATTTATAATTAAGTAAATAATATTATTCGATATATAAATTATATTTAATTTATAAATTTATAATATAATTTTATATTATATCATTATATATATATATATAAAGTTATTATATATATATACATATTAACTATAACATAATTAAATAAATACTATTTTATATATTGATTCAATAATTAATCGTCAGTATACTTTAAATCGAAAAAACATGTTTAGAAAAATTTACTAAAATTATTTCCTTGGCTTTGATTATCACCTGTTTTCGAATATTATTGATTTATCATTTCAAAAGTTTTAAATAATGTTAATTTTACAATTTTTCTATAGTATTATCTTCAATTATAATTTTCAGTTTTAAGATTTCATTACTCAAAATAGTAAAATAAATTAATTAGAGGAAGCGAAAACCTATGTGATATGAATTTTTTGTTTAGTAAAATTAACGAAAGGAAATTACGAACTTTTAATGTAAATAGCTTTTAATTTTTTTTTCCTTTTGTCTATTCTAATACATAAATTTCATTGGTTAAATATAAATTTATTAAATTCTATGAGTAATTAAGTGTACCAAATGGCAAGATTCATAGTGGAATAAACAAGAGAAGAATTAATAATGAGAATGATAATTATGAAGAAATAAAATATATGATAAAAATTAAAAATAATTTTAAGACTGAGAATGACTAATATGTTAATTATATATATATATATATATATATATATATATATATATATATATGTATGTATAATTTGTATGTCATTATTTTAGAGATAGATGAGAAGATATAGAGGGGACACAGTCTATAACTTATATCGATGCACAATTGATACAATTTTGGTATTACGATCTTTAATTTAGTATTAACTTCTATGCTGTTAAACTTTTTAAAAAAAATTAAATTTGAAATAAAAATAATGATACATAGTGAATATTGCTGTTGTAAGGGAAGGAATATGTACTTTTGTAACCCTGGCTCTAATTCTACTTGTAAATGGAAGGAAGAGTTCTTAATAGCTAATTAAATATTCTGTTTTGAATGGTCATATCTTTTAAACTTTATACCTCTTTATGAAGATTTATTACTATCATTTTTTTTAATTTGGCTCATCAGCAAAATAAAAATAAAACTTATCATATTTACACATTATAAAGCCTAGCTATACTAAATAAGATATGTTGTAAATCCCAACACTTTTATCCCTATAAGATCACTTTAATAGATTAAAAAATTATAGAAAATATATAAAACATGATTACTAATATATTTGACTAATAGATGTTGACCCACGTATTAGAAAAATATCGAACACCTTCTTTTACCACTATGCTTCACTGGTTATGGCCCTCGAATATAATAATTGGATTAAGGTCGGTAGTGACAGTTATTTTCTGAGGATTAAGATCTCTCTTTTGACAAATCGTTTCATAAAACAAAGGTATCATCGGTTCATTCTTGTGTTTTTCTAGTTTATGACTTTAAATGTGCGATATCTTTGATGGTTTTCTATGATTACATAAATTTGGAGAAGCATGAAGATTTTTATGTTCCTTCTTTTGTTGTTGTTCATATTAATATGACTGCGTCTCTTCTCTTTACGTTCTAAGGAAGTGTTTAGTTTGTTCTTCTCTTTTTTCTTTTTGTTAAACTTAAAGACACTTTATTTTAAAATATATAAAATCTTGCTGACAAGTATCCTAATGTCATTAATTAAGAAATTTAAAATAATTTTTTATTATGTATTAAAAATCATAATATTTGTACATTAATAGTATATCTTAATAAGAAATTTACTTTTAACTTCCTAACTTGTGTCCTTAACAGTTTTCAAAAATATATTACTATGGTGGCATGTATTAGGGTTTAATTGAGTACTTAAATTTGCTCTAGCTTTGATTAAGTTTTAAGGTAATTCAGAAATTTAATTAAGATTTTTTTTTTTAATAAAAAAAAAACAATAGTTTAACCTTGATTTCGGATTAGAATTCAACTTTTGTCATGACTAGTTAAACCTTTTCATTGAATAATTAGACTTTTGCCATAGTTTGACATTGAGAATTTTTAACATATTTATGATAGTTTCACATTATTATATTTGATGCTGTTTCTAGTAGATAATAAAGCTACGATCGATCTGCTTGAGATAAGTGTCCCGTGGCAGAAAATTTGTTTACTAAAGTGGACCCTCATTGACCAGAAAAAAATAGTTAAATCGTAATTTGACTTATCCTGAACTTTATTTTTATATTCCACACACGTTATTAAAAACATAAAAAGGTACTTCAATAGGATAATCTATTTATATGTATTCACGAAAGATGAAATCATAGAGACTCGTGAAAGAGACAATCTATTATATATATATATATATCATATGTTATATATGGTTTTTAAAAATTCAAGTTGCAAAATACCAATATATTTTATCTGTTTTGGGAAAGAGTCATGGAGGAAAATTCTATTTCAAATCGTTAACGTTTAAAGCATTTAAGGGAGGGGAACATAATTTCTTCGAAAGTTATGTACTCCACTCCCTTCCTTTTAAATTCAGTGTTCTTATAATTGAAGTTATTCATATCTAATGTTAAAATGAAATTCATGCTTTTAAATTACCACACCTTGAGATCTTGAAAGAAGGTAAAAGAAAAAGGCTAAAAACTTGTAAGAGCTTTCAGCATGTTTATTAAACAATTTTTTTAAAAAATAATTTTAAGTTCTTTCACATCTTTTTAACCTTACTTTCTAATGAAACTTTGAAGGGAAATATGAACTCTAAATTCGGGATATTTATGGTTCAATTTTTATATAAAAATTATTCAAACTAAAAATAAAAATAATATCTAGTTTGATTTGAATATAATATTAAAATCTAATAAAATTAAACTTATATTATTTAATTCAATTTAAATTGATTATTTGGTTTTTATTTTTACTTCATTTATTTATTTTATATATTTTTTAATTTTTTTATACCCTAAAAAAATGATGAAGTTCAAATTTAGCCAATCCTAATGACTTATATATTTTTTAAATTAAATTAAAAATAGATAGCTTGATTAAATCAAAAATTGAAATAGATATATTAAGAAAACATCTGAAAGAGAAAAAATATAAAAAAATTAATAAATTTGTTACCAAAAAATAAAAATAAAATAAAAATATTAGAATATAAAATAAACAAGGAAAATAAATAATTTTTATATAAATATAAAAAAATATAATTCAATTTTATTTAGTTCAATTTTAATAATAAAAATAAAAAAGTTAAACTGAACCCTAATAAAAATTACAACTTTTATGATTTTCAATCTCACATAGTTCTCTCTATCTTCTCGGACTCTGTTGTGGTGTTTTTCAACAATCATAAACCTAACAAATTAAAATCTGTGACCTGATGAAGATAATGAAGAAAAAAAGGTTAGCTACCATATAAAAGGGATTGAGCTAATAGCTGTGCAACTTTGACTCGGGAAAATTGGGAAAAACCTCACGGATTTGGGTTAAAAATTCTGTGACTAATCAAATTGTTGAATATTTTGCTGTT
Source organism: Canavalia gladiata (assembly GCA_037954105.1). Classification (NCBI taxonomy): domain Eukaryota; kingdom Viridiplantae; phylum Streptophyta; class Magnoliopsida; order Fabales; family Fabaceae; genus Canavalia; species Canavalia gladiata. The sequence continues at coordinate 36,349,978 of CM075664.1, read as the reverse complement.
CAAACAAATGTTATGCGATTAGAAATTTTCTTCGATGAACCACTAAGTATGCGTTTGAATTATTATTTTTTTTAAATTATTTGTTTCCTTCCTTTTTATTATAAACAGAAGATAGATAACTGTTAATTAAGAAATATAATAAAATTTTAAATTTTTTTAAAAAAATTATTTTTTATTTTATTATTTATGTATAAATATTATTTTTATTTATTTTTATTTATTACAGTTGATAAATATAAAAGTATACATAAAAATAATAATTAATATTTAAAAATTTAGGTATCATTTAGTTTGAAAAAATAATTTCTATTTTTATTTTTATTTATAAAAATGTTACCTTATTTTTATTTTTTTGTTTTAAATTTTTTACTAAAAATTAAAAATTAATTTTTTATTTTTACTATTTTTTATACAAAATATTAAAATTAGAGAAAAAAAAATAAAAATAAAAAATATTTTCTAAAATGAAAAATCACTTAAAGTAAATAAATAAATAGAAACAATATTTTTACTCTTTTTCTAGACATATAAAAATAAGTAGAGAAAGTAATTTTTATTTTAAATTTTAAATTATTTATTATTTTCAAAAGTAATCAATACCCACATGTATCTACGGTCGGTATTCGGTGTTTAACCAAAATGAATAACATCTTGAAAACAACTACAATTCTATACTAAAAAACAAATACAATTAAGACAAAAATTAATACTTTAATCTTATAATTTTATTTTCTTTTTTTAGCTCTGTAACTTATTTTGATTTCAATATTGTCATCTTCAAAATTGTATATTGTCATTTTTTTTTTCTATTCACTTTGTTGTGGGTTAATGGAAACGATAAACTTGTTAGATGGTATAAAGTTGGAGAATTAAAATGAAAATGATAAAACAAATTGTAAGATTTAAAAAAACATATTATACAATTAAAATATTTTATAAGACCATAATATTAGAGTCATACAATTTTAAAAGTTTATATAGGCAAGAATAACAATAAAAATATAAATTAAATAAGATGTTAATAAAGATAATTAAATATAATTATCGAAGAATGATTACGAAAATGAGTTGATTGTTAAAGAATTATAAATTCTATAATCACAGAAAATAACATTACGCTTCACAAAATTAGTGGATAAAATATGTTGAAAACTATTAATTATAACATACAATAGAGTGTTAAAGTACTATTTAACTGTGTAGAAAAATAAAAATGATGAATATAAAGTTAAATTGTAAATATTTATATGTCTTCCTATTAATATTAAACAATAATACTTTATTTTCATTTTTTATTTTGTCCTGCATTTATTTTTCTATTTTTATTTGATCATTCAAGTATTCTTTAATAATTTTCCCTTCTTTCATCTTAATTTTTTGTTTAAATTTAGTTTTATAGGGTTGTATCGTTCAACAAGTTTATTCCTTTTGTTAATTCTATATAATGTGTGTAATAGAAGTATAAATTTGTTAGACAGTAAAAACTTAAAAGATTAACGTGCAATACAAAAATAAAAACAAATAAAAAGTTAAATAAAATTAGAAGATCAATAAACTAATTATGTCTTTGTTTTAGTGAACATGCATATTATTTCTCAGTTAGACACTGTTAATTGCATAATATTTCTCATTAGAATTTGTTAAAATTTGATTATTCGAAAATGCTAGACAATTTTGAAAAAAAAACTTAATACGCAAGTTAAGATTTTTTTAAAGAAAAAAAAAATACTATTGTTTTATTCCGCTACCAAGTTCAAATCACGAAAGACACAAAAATGTATGGATTTTATTTTTTAAATAAATAAATCTGTAAAAATAAAAATAAAAATACATGAGTTATTTATTTGATATTAAGACTAATTACAATATACTTCAATTAAAATCAACAATAAATATATCCTTAATTTTCCAATTGTCAGATTTATTATATATAGAACAATGATACTAGTATACACAAATAAAAACTTATATTTTTTACATCCTTAATTTAATGGGCTGAATATTCTTTCATTTTTTTAAAAAAAAAACCAACAACATTAATACGGGTAAGCCATTTTTGCTAGGTAGGAAATTTTTTTCCTATATTATAACTACAAAATTTACACACTCATTACATTCCTTCACACTTTTATAACAATTTTTATGAACATTTTCCTTATCCTTGATGGCGCTTCTCTATGTAGTTCTGGTTTTGTTTTGGCTTGAAAAATTTGCCCAATTCAAACACTTGAAGAATATCTTAACTAGAGTGGTGGGATCCTCCTTGATATCATTGCCACCATACCTTATGTCAATGTTTCAAACCCTTAGTTGGGCACTAATACCATTTCCATTTAATTTCTTCCTTTTGCCCACTGCATAACCTACTAATGATTCGTGTTTCATTGTCTCATTTTATATTGACTTTGTTGCCTCTTTCTCATTCAGTAATTTCCTATGTCCACAAATTTCTTTTTAAAACTCGCTAGCGTACACTATAAAAATTACTAAACGTTAAAATTGTTTTCGTCAATATAAATAGTATTGATCTAGTAAAACTTAAATTAGTAATATAAATTTTGAAATTCTAAACTAATAAAAAAAATATGTCAATATTTTATAATAATAAAATTGTTAATATAATATATTTATAATATATATTATAAGTTTGATTTTTATTAAATAAAGATTATATTTGCAAAATTTAATTCAATACTAAATCATTAGTAAATGACATTTTTTAATGTCGTTCATTTAGTTTATGCACATTATAGATTCTCTGCATTTAGATTGGAAAAGCAAAAGATTTTCCGCATTTACCAACCCACTTTAGCTTTTCTTCTGCTCGTTTACTCTCACTATTGTTTATATTCAAAGGTTTGAATCTTCCCCCCACCAAATTACGAAAGTTGATTCGTCGTACAGGAAATTGTAAAAATTCAAGGATTTCAAAATATTCCAAAAGATAGGATATACATCAATTATTACAACACGATTATAATAATAATAATAATAAAAAAAAAAATCTTGATCGTGAAAATTTGGGTGGTATACTTCGTTGCACGAATCAAATCATGAACATGACATAGGTTAGTTTCATGATTGTCTATAGGAAAATATTCTAGAATTGTTGAGAGTATGTACTCTCTCTATGTATATACGGTTACTTTTTTATCGTTAATTTTAAAATATTTGTAAAAAGTGGGAAAAATGATCAAATTAAAAATAATAACTCTTAAAGTAATAGACATTTTAGGACTACCAAATAATTTCTCATCTTATTGGTGGCAATTAGTTAGTAAGATTATGAATCTTGACATGGACACTTATCAATAATCTGAGAGTAGAAACAACAAGACAAAGAAACAAGAAAGAAAGGTTTCTTTATATGGGTGATAGCGATATATATGATGTATTCGACATGCAATGTTCCGTATGTACCCACGATATCCAATTGTTTGAAAAAAAATATATGATGAAATTAAAAATAATAACTCCAATTGTGTTTGTGCCCACTGCCCATTATTGCAACACTTGCATCTTATCATCACCTCCACCTTAATTTGCTCATTGATCCTCCTTAACTAATTTGATATTAGTGTGAAATATGCTTGTGTTTTATATGGTAACAATATTTACCATTCTTTTAAAGATTGATTTATTAAAAAGAGTTTATTAGTATTTTATTCTTTAATTTATTTAATTTTATAAAAAAAATTAAATTTTAAAATGATATAAATTAATATTTTATTTTTGAAAATTTTATAAATTAATTAGTTTTTTATTTACTTAAAATAATACAAATTAATATTTTCATAAATAATATAAAAGATAAATTTAAAAAAGATAAAAGTTAAGAATTAATGAAATAGATTTTTAAATTAAGAACTAAATTTAGATAAATTAAATTAATTAGTGACTAAAGTGTTAGTAAACTCTATTAAAAATATTCACCGATACTTATAAACTAAATAATGTCAAATAAAAGAGTATTACAATAATATATAACAAATAAGTAACAACATTCCAAACATGAACACTCATACTTAAAATTATTTAACGATCTTAAAACATTAATCACAATAAAACATAAAAGTCAAAGTCTTTCATTACAGAAAACCTTAAAATAATCATGAGCTTTAAACTTTTTAATTTTAGATTAATGCATGTTCAACAACAAATAAAAAATAAGACGATCCAATACACCAACCTAAAAAAGTAACAAATTTGAGTAAAGTAATATTGCATAAAAGAACTTCGGTGGCAAGGGTGCATAAAAGACACAAATCTGAATAAAATAATGTTGCATAATGAAGCTTCGATGATGAGGATGCAAAAAACGGCTCCAACAAGTTGAATGGGAGATTGAAGTAAATGAAACTTTGTAAGCTTCCATTTTTATAATATATTTCTCTTTTGCTGTTGAAAAAGAAAAAGCAAACTGAATTGGAGAGGAGAAATGTGATAGAAAAGAGACGATGATATAAAAATGAGAGTAGGATAACTAAGAAAGAGTGAAAAAAAAGTGTTGAAGGCTCTCATCAAAGAGAGAAAAAAAATCACCTAATATAAATATGAAACCCATATAAAAAAAATATATTCTTAAATTAATCCCAATTAATCTTAGGGTATATTAAATTAGATTCTAATCTTAAAAAAACAGCAATAACATTTTCAAATATTTTTATTGGTTATATTAATACTTCAAAACTTTATTTTTTAATCATATTAATTTATTGTAAAACTAATATCATCAATAAAAAAAATTAAAAACTATTTTTACATATTTCAAAAACGATATAAACCTTCATAATTAGGATCGAAACTTCCCTAGCCTCCTTTAAAATCTAATTCTACGTGTCGCAACCGTAATTCCGACGAGACGATGAACTCGCTAAATTTTGAAATGAATTTTGTGGATTGTGGAGCCGCCACCAAATTTTATTTTAAGGGAAAACATTTGGAAAAACCCTAACTTGAGGAAGAAATCTAGATTCGGGAGTCGGTTACGAGTAAGGAAGGTATTATGCACCCTACTCGCCCGTTCCAAAGAACGGTACCCTTAAACTGAGTGTGTGATATTTTGAAAACTGTTTGATCCCTTAAAATAGAATAGAAAATAAATAGGTTTATAGAAAATAGCCTGACAGGACTTGATCCTGCTCCTACGTATTCCCCGGTGCAATGAGAAACTCAAGGCTACGTAGTTCTGGTTAAGAGACTTGATCTCTTGGAGAAGAAAAGAGTGATTTTGGGTAAAAACTTTAAAGCAATGTTTCTTAAGAAAATACAGGATTTAGGGAAGTAGACATGCTTGCATAATCCAAATCGTCGTAAGCCGTATTTGGATTAGCACGAATTAAAATACGTAACAGTAGAGAACGCTACTTGCTCATATTAGAACCCGTTTGCACAATCTGAGGAAAATAGAAAACAGATGTTTTGAAAAAAGAACGAATTTTAGGAAAAACAGATGCGCTTGCATAATCCAAATCGTCGTAAGCCGTATTTGAACTAGCACGGATTAAAATACGTAACAGTAGAGAACGCTACTTGCCCGTATTAGAACCCGTTTGCACAATCTGAGGAAAATAAAAAAACAGATGTTTTGAAAAAAGAACGAATTTTAGGAAAAAAACAGATGTGCTTGCATAATCCAAATCGTCGTAAGCCGTATTTGAATTAGCACGGATTAAAATACATAACAGTAGAGAATGCTACTTGCCCGTATTAGAACCCGTTTGCACAACCTGAGGAAAATAGAAAACAGACGTTTTGGAAAAAAAGGACGAATTTTAGAAAAACAGACGTGCTAGCATAATCCAAATCGTCGTAAGCCGTATTTGAATTAGCACGAATTAAAATACGTAACAGTAGAGAACGCTACTTGCCCGTATTAGAACCCGTTTGCATAATTTGAGGAAAATAAAAAAACAGATGTTTTTGAAAACAGAAAACTGAAGATAGACGTTGGAATGATTCGATAAAGGAGTTTTAAGTCAAAATATTTTATCAAATCCAAACTCAAGAATATACCTATGGAGTAGAAAAGTATGAGATAGAGTTCAACAAAATCAATCACAACATAATCTTATGCCTCATTAATTTTAAAATGCATATTTACATTTCTAGCCACTTTGTGTTGAGCTGCTGATATTGTCTAGGTACTGATGGGATGTCCCAGATTTTGTTGACAAAGACTTGGCCTCCCACATCGAGATCTCTGTTTCACTGACCTATATGTGCAGAGGGAAATAGATTTTATTTGACAAACAGGAAGTAACCTTATCCTGTGTTTGACCAGAGGATATTTAGTTTTGCTCAACAATTTAAGAAGTGCCTATGTTTTGGATCATGTACATAGCACTCTTGTGATCAAAACTGATGCTCTTTGGGGCACAAATTGGAAACCAAAGTTTAACTCGGAACTAGAAGGCCTTGGATAACTGCTATGCGGAGCTGATCAGGCCTTAGCCTCATGGGGATAGCATTGTATCCATACTTGGGTTATACTTTGGGACCCATGCTGTTAACTAAACTGTGTACTTCTTTTCACAGAACCTGATGATAGTTGGAGCAGATTCTGTGTATCACAGACACAAGGGATAGGCTACTACCGGTGCAGCTCAAAAATCTAAATCCCCTGGCTGCCTTTGCCACTTATAACATAAAACTGATCAGGAGACTCTTTAACTATTCTTGCAACATCAAACCAGAGGAATAGCCCATATACCAATGGTTTTGATTTAGCCCAGTAAAGACAACACATAATAGCCTGTACTTGCAACTGGAACTTGTTACAGCAGCTAGTACGCTTCGTGGCCTATCAGCAGGTGCAATTCAGTTTTTTTTTTATCCTACACTATGGTTGGTTATAAGACTACAAGCCCCCCCTTTTTAAAATGATTTAAATGTTCAGTGTCCTGATCAAAGTTGTAATTAGCCTAAACTATTAGACCTGTTACTACAACACGCTTCAGAACTTACAGACTGGAAGTTTCCATATGCATAAATTTGCAAGTTAAAGTGAGGAGACTTGTATTAGTGAGTTACTATTGCCATAAGGACTAACAGGTAGACAGAGACTAAAACATATCTGAAGTACTTGTCAAACACACAAATTATTTATTCAAAGCAAATAACTCAGTTTGTCAAAACTCCTGAATAGTACATGGTTCCTAAGCTTGTTTCTTCCCAAATCATAACCAGTCTCATGCCTTAGGCTCCACAAAGATTAAAACCTGATTTGCTGCCCCCTAGGCCACCTACCTAGGGAGAGCATCTTGATCTGCCTAAGATTCATGGAGAAAACCTGGTTTCTAAACCCATGTTATAGGCTGAGCTCGGCAATTATCCTCTCTTATCTAGACCAGATTTAGTTTTGGGACCTAAGATCAAGTATAGGTGGCTGCCAACTGTCCTTCTAATCTCAGGTTTATTAATTTTAGTGATGACACATCAGATTTTCAACTTTGAATCTCAATCTGAGTTGGATGATTGCCTGCCTTTGATACTAACTGCATTAGCCATTTCCTCACCCCTGGTATCAATCCTCCTTAACCTGATATGGAATTTCAAACCAGCATTCAGTCCTAAGTTTTGCTAAGGTGATCAAGAATTATTTATTCTTGACTAGGTACCATAATAAGATCAAGCATTTAAGGTCTGTCCTAACAGCAAAGCCTTTAATTATCCCCTGCAAACCCCCGTGTAAGGCTCCTAGGCTTCCCTAAGGTGTTCAATTCAGAAACTACAAAAGTTTGGCTACTTACGTCTTATAGCAAGGTCCTGTGGGTTAAGACAAACCTTTAGACTGGGAGCACCTCTTCTTATCCTATAATCCCATTCTACTAGTAGCGGCTAATGTTACACTAGCACATCTGTACGTTGTTGTGATTTTCCAATGAAGTTGAACCAAGAACTAACAGCACACCTAGCACCCACCAAGGAGTCCTAAGCGAACCAGGATTAACAGAACCAGGTTCATGCTCTTTTAAACAAATCACCAACTGAGATATAAGGTACCTCTGGGCCATGATTTCAGCAGGGGTTGTTGTGTCAAGTGTATCAGGTTTATGAGGCTAACATACTACTTGGTTACTTTCTGTATTGATAAAACACTGAAACCAGCACAGGGGATACTATGATGAAAAGGGTATAAGAGATCTAATCTTGGAACACAATCCCTTGCTCCTGCTAGAGACCCAAACATCATCAACACTCCCCTATTTATCCCTGACCAAGGCCTAGCTCCTAGATAACAAACCTCGGCTTCTATGAAAAGTTGTAGTTTGTCAAACTGCAGGTTTGCAAGTTAAATTGACCTCTTTTGGTTTAAAACAAACAAACTGTAACATGTATCAAGTACTGTTACAACAGCAATCCTGTATTCCCAATGTTCTCAGTCTCATTTTGGCCTAGTGCCACCAGTTTTAAGCCTCAAGATCTTTTCCTACCCAAATGAATAGACTCCAATTTTGAGCTAAAGCCAGGTGTTTGGGTGTCCTGTCCATTAGGTAAGATTTGGCCATAATACCAAAAACTGGAGGTAATACGGATACAATTTTAGGAGGGTGATGTTCAAGTACTCTAGACTTGACCCCTTTTTCTACCGAACTAAATTATTCTGATCAGTAGCACCTGTATCCTGTAAAGCAGTACCAAGTTCTGAACTGATTCCCTTAAACACAGAGATCAACTCCCAAAGATTTATCTGCTACATTCAATTCTAGTCCGGACTCTACTAATGTTGTACAAAGGAGATGTCTAGTTGGCTTTTAATAACAGTTCAAGGGCTAGTTTGACCTGATACTTAAATTGGCTAAGCACGAGGATAATGACCCACTCTCTGTGGATATTGGAAGCAAAACTGAGAGAGTCAAGGATAAAGGCTTCGGTTAGGGAACCTGATTTGATCCAGAGTCTGTCAGACTAGTATAAACTCAAAAGGCTAGCATGATATCAAACTTTGTGGAGTCATCCAACCCAAAAGTAAACCTAAGGACCCTTTATTGACTCGGGAGCCCCCTTTAACTTTTACTCTCTGTGTTTCTCAACACCGAACCAAAACCTGCACAAACAAACTGGAATTCAAAAGAGAAAAAGGGCCCAAACTGCCAAACTGTATAAGGTCAGTTTTGTTGCAATTGGTTTTCACTTGCTCACGTCTGTGCACCCTAGTGACAAGAACAGCAAACCTGGTCTCTAGTTTTGGATGCAGTCCTAGTCATGTATCTACTTTTCATTTAGACTGTAGCCATCTATATTGAAACATCATCTCCTAGACTCAATTGATTTTTATTCCCATTCAAACTTTGCTCATTAACTCACTGGTTCAAACAAAAAGACCTTTTGGGATTTACTTTACCCATGACTTATATCAAGTCCAGTTGAGGTGACAAAAGCCTGCCTTTAGAAACATGTCCTTCCTCTTATCCTGACCAGGAGTCGTTCATTGAGGCTAAAACCAATCTGATTCACCTACTCAATCAAATGACTCCTACTACTGTTGTTGCAACAAATACAGAATAGTTTGGCAGAGTACTTTGGAACACTAACTTGGCTGACTTTATCCATGAACACGGATTTTAACTAGGAGAAACTAAAAGGTTCATTAAGTACTCAACCTTAGTACCAACAGACTGTTATTGTAGCTTGCCTCTACTGTACCCACCTGACAGTTTAAAAAAGAAATCACAGAGCCAAGAATCGCCACATTCTTGCTTCCTAATAGGATATTCATTCTGTAATTGGGCAGTTAATGATTTGTAGGCCAATTGATTCTCAAATTAGCAAAGGAAATAACCTCTACGATACATTTCCAGCATTGAACCTCTCTTAAACAAAGTAAAATCAACGCCACAGAGTTCAATTTTATTTTTTACTTGACTTTGTTCAGTTGTGGGAATAATACATTCATGCACACCATTCAAACCATAATTTGGAAATGGATTTCATCTATCCAAAGGTTCAAATCAAGATGAAATTTTACAAATATAAGGACAAAACAAATATCACGAGCCTACCTGTTAATGCGGAGCACAAGAAACAGAACAGAAAAGGCTTGGCAATCTCAATGGGGAAGAACAGGAACTGAATCAGCTGAACTCAACCGAGAATCCAGTGTAGAGACCCCCTAGTAACCAAACAATCTCCCGCAATCTCAATCTTCCTGGAACCCACTACTTCGAGAGAAAACCCAAGACCTTCCACCGAAAAAAAACTAGAACTTCCAGAGAGAAAAAAAACAGAACTTTTCTAGCCACTTTCAATTTTTGGTGCCAAAGAGTTCGTAACCGTTTCCTTTCTCTTTAAAATCCCCTTTATACCCCTAACTTAACGATGGTGGTATTAACCTAATGGCAGTTAACTCCTAACTCTAACCCAACTAACTCTATAACTAAATCTCAACTAACCTAACTGATTTTTTGCTTTTTAGCTTTATTTGTCTATTACTTGTTTATTTAATTTTTGCATCTCCTTCTCTCTTTTCTCAATTTGAGCTCTTGCTTTCTAAATATATTTAGTAAATTAATTAAGGAAGATTTTTACCCGGACAAAAATTGGTGCTCACACTACGTATTCTAAAAACCTTCACATTTAGGTTCAAAACCTTCTCCCACCTCCCCATCCCATGTGCATGCATCTATATATGATTCTCTACGCTTCAATATTACAACCATGTCACTTCTCTCAGCTTCATTCTATATAATAAACATGATGATTACCCCCTTCCCCTCATTTTATATATCTTAGTTAGGACTAAAGCATATATTTTAAGAAAATAATTAATTTTATTAATCATTATAATTAAACATTAAAAAACACTAACAGATATTTTAAGAATATTAGTTATAAAAAATTTATCAAAAGTATTATTAATTCATATTATTCTATGAATTTTAATATTATTTTTAATAAAAATTTTATTTTTAAATTTTTAATCAATATTCTTCAAATATCAGTTTAAAAAATCTAATATAAATTAATTTTACTAAAATATGTTTTTAAATTGTTAGTATACTTTTCATGTTCATTTAAACAAAAGATACATATATTAATAAATATAATTAATATTTTTTATTCTATAAAATTGCGTTTACTTTTATATTTTATCATGTACGCAGTTTATACTTATCTCTCTTCATATATTGTTATTTCACTTATTAATTAACAAGTAGATATAAATATATAATTAAAAAAAGATATATTTAATATTCTTTAGAATTTTTAAGTGGTTAAATGAAACAGAATACTTTTTTATTTTCTATTAAATATTAAAAAAAGGATAAGGAGAAATAGTAATAACCAACTATCCACATTTTTTTACTTCTAAAATATTATAGTTACTATAATAGTTAGTTCATTATAACTATTTTTAATGAATAAAGATATTATTAAAATATAAGTACTTATTATTTAGAGATTCAGTTTGGAGAGATAAAGTGATGGAAGCAGACAATTAATTGTCTCTTATAATTTCTATCGTCACCTAGAAAGGAAAGTGTACCCATAAACATAGATTAAACTCTTTGGGACTAATGTTAAATATATTATGTTTATATATTTACTAATCCTATATATTATGAAAATGAAAAAAAGAAAAAGAAAAATTACGGTAATCCCTTCCAAATTTTCTACTATGGCAATGCACTCTATTCAGTTTAAGAAATTACACTCCATCCCAAAATGCATTGACAGTAACCGTTCCATTTGGAATATTTTAATGAAATATTTCAGCGTTAACCATGATTAAACACTGTTTGTCCAAATAAAAAAAAAAAGAAAAGAAAAGAAAGGAAAAGCAGGGATGTTGAGAATCATAACAAAAGGTGGCACCAGGCTATGAGTGCTTAAATGATCAGTTAAACTTGAACCATAACATAAACAGTATGGTAATTGTACAAAATATACATTTGCTTATAAAACAACCCCTTAATCAAATAGTTAACAATATATTTTTCAAACTATCAAGCCACTCGGGAAACCGGCTTGTATTTTTGCAGGCCATTTATCGATTGTTACAGATGGAGATACCACAAAAGAGGTAAATATTCATAAGGGTCTAAAATAAGGGACATTCCTACCTCCTTCATTTATTTTATGATATTAGAGATATGGGAAATAATTGGATATTATTTTTTAAATTAAAATGTGTGATTATTTAATAGAAATTATTTGTAAATTTTTTTTTTAATGATTGTTCAAATAGTATACAGTAAAAATCTAATACATTTTATGTTGATTTAATATATTTTATATCAATTTATACAATCATAAAAAAATAATCATCATAAAAATATTTTTTTTAAAAAAAATAATTTAACCTTCAAATTGAAATCTACCCTTGCAATCTAAACTCAACTATGTGTATATTTGACTCTGCAAGTTTATAAAATAATAATAATCATTTTAAAACTTATAAAAAAAATTATTATCATAAACATTCATAATATGAAAATACACTATAAATAAAATAAATTTTTTTATAAATATTTTTTTATTTGTACAAATTGATACAAAATAAATTAAATTGACATAAAATATAAATTATGATAATTATATTATTTGAATTATCATTAAAATATTTTTTGATAAATATAAATTTATTAAAAAATTTAGTAAAAATTAAAATTATCACTATTTATCTTTTAATATCATCATTAAAAATATTTTTTTAAAAAAATATACAAACTTACATAATCATCCAAACTTTAAAAAAAAAAAAACAAAATCATCAATTTTATCCTTCAAACCTTAGAAATAGTAACACAACAAATAAAAATCAATACCTAATTCACTCGATGAAGACATGGCATGCATATATATATATATAATTCTTTTATAAATATGATTTTTATATACATACTTTTCTTCTGATTTTTTTATGAAATTTAATTTTTTAATTTATAAAAATTACAAAATGTAATTATTAAATTAAATTAATTATTAATTTATATAAGTGGTTAAAAATTATCCATAATATTAATGAGATATATTTTTCCATCTTTCTTCACCTAATTAATTATTATATTTTTACTTAATATTTTTTTATTTTTTAAAAATATTTTTGTAAAAATAGTTAATACAAAAATTAATATGAAGAATTTTATAAATATAATTAAAATAAATTTTAATTTTAATTTTTATAAAAGAATCAAAGTGAATATTATATTAGACCTAAATTGATTGCTGATATTTTACATTCAGAATATAACTACTACTTTTTTTTTTCACAGCAATAGGATGCTATTTCTTGGTGAACTACAAATGCTGAAGATATGCATGGCCGCGTTAGAAGATAGATATACAAGCTAAATGGATAATTAGTGCATATGGATAAATAATTGAGTGCTAGAGCTTATTTCATAATTCATAAATTTTATAATATTGAATTTCTTAATAAAAGTTTACAAAAATTTATAAAAGACCATAATCTATCTTCATCAATTCAAATGATTTTTTTTATAAATTTTTTCAAATGCTTCCCAATATTTTTCATGAGTTTCGATAAACATGCCGTACATTTTTTTAATCACTCACATAATATTTATAAAAAATGTGATTAAAAAAATTACGACAGCATGAATTTATATTAATTTATTTTTTTTTAAAATCCCAATATAAAAGTTTATTGCAATTATCATTATATATATATATATAATATTGCAAATATTATATTAAAAATGTGCAAAATGTAGTTTGCATATTACAATAGATCTTGAGGCAGGAGTACTTTAGCAAGCTTGTAATTTCTCTTCATGAAGTGGAACTCTAAATGCATTGATTTAAGACTAAGAGTTTTATTTTGGCATAAATTCTTTGTAAAGTATCTAAATTTATCTAATAATTTAAAGAATGGTTATATATTATAGAAATAATATTATTTTATTTTTATTTTTATATAGATATAAGGATGGAAAGAACAAGTATAAGAAACCTACTATTTGATTTGATTAAAATTTAACTTATTCGATTTGTTTAATAAATAGATAGACTCAAATTCGATTAAAATTTAACTTGCTCGATTTGTTTAGTAAACAGATAGATTCAAATTTGTTAAAAAGTTTTTTAACAAATTAGACTTAGGTTTATAAAAAAGTTTATTTAACCTATTTAAAAACCTAATTATATTTATATATTATATATTATATATTTATATTTATTTTAATATATTTTATTTGCATAATATTAATATATATATTAAGTTTACTTAATGATCTTTTTATTATATAGATTTTGAATTTATAAATCTTTTTAATTAATTATTTATATAGATTTTAAGTCTATTTATTGATTTTATTGAAAGGTAAACTTTTAAACAGACTTATAGGTCACGTAAACTTTAAATTGGCTCATGCCTCAAAATTTTAAAAAAGAATAGACTTGAACACTAAAAGTTTAATTTGACTCGGCTTACCTCCAACTCTATATAAATATATATATATATATATATATATATATATATTAAATTATATGTATTTTTACATTAATTTGTTCAAAAAAGTATTGTTAAATCAGTTTTTAAAATATCATTATATTAGTACCCTTTTAAATATTTTTTATTAAATTAAAATTTTTAATTTAATTCATTATTAAATTATTAAATTAAAATTTATTTTGTGCTATCATTTTAGTCTTTCATAAAAAAAAATTTAGTTTTAATTTTAAATTTTTTATAAACTAATTTAATAACAATTTTTTAAAAAATTGAAATATAATATATGAAACAAATTTAACTTCAACTTTAAAATTTTTATAGACTAATTTAATAATAAAAATTTTAAAAAATCAAAATATTATATGAATAATTTAAGTTTTTGAATAGTTTATTTGATTAACAAAATATTTAAAAAACTAATATGAGGAAATGTGTAACTTAAAAAATTATTTTAAGTTTTACTCATTAAAAATATACAATTTTTTATTATATGCACTTAATCTCTCTTGTTAACTTTTTATTATTTAATATTTTTTAAAGATATGAGTATAAGTAATATAATAATAATAATAAACGTCCTCTAAGTTTTTTAACATAATAAGTAAAGAATAACAAATTTTTTTAAAGTAAGGATAGATGAAAAAAAAATTATTAGAAGAATGACATATTTAATTTTTTTAAAATATGATATTCCCTTTATCTTGTAAGTTTGTTAAATTTTATAGATGTTATTTTTATTTATCTTGTAAGTTTGTTAAATTTTATAGATGTTATTTTTATTTGAAAAGATATGAAAGAAAATATTTAGAAGAGATATGAAAGAATAAAAATATTTAGAAGAGACATAAAAGAAAACTAGAGAATAACTTCATCCTTTTTTAGTGTGAAAGTTGAGGTAAAGAAGAGATCAATTTAAAAGGAAGAAACCATTGTTAGAGACACTCATGCAAGTTCTGAACATGGTGACACTCTATGAGGGAAAAAATGATAGGTGTTTTTGAAAATGAGACAACTCAGGTGAGTACTCTGTTTGATCTACATAGATATGCAACTGTACCAGTATTTCTAGATATTTGTGGTTCCTTGAACGTGAATGTTTTGCTTGGAAGTTGATTTTGAATAGATAATCTATTTTGGATAATAAAAATTTTATCTCTTTTGCATGATAGTGATTGTATTTTTTTGTAAATCATTCGTAAAAAGAGTATATCATTTTATCTTTTACTATCGTGTTCATTTTCCTATAAAATATGATAAACATGTTATAAATGGTTGGAACTGGATATAATTAATCTATCTACTTAGTATGAACATTTTTTTATTTTATCTTAAATTATCTTTTATATAAAATATAATATTTTATGAAAATTGATTTGATTATATGTTATGTAGACAATTTAAAATTATAAAAATTGTATTTTATTTAAAAATCATAGTTAATTTTTGTGAAGATTATAGATATAATTTATATTAGTTTGTATTAGTTTTTGAAAATAAAATAGGTGTAAAATAAAAGAATTTAATTTTTTTTAGATTGAATTTGTAAATCTATATCATACATTTTTATTAAAAATATACTTTATTTATGGGTTAAGATATCTTTTATATCCTTTTTATTATTATGCATGCACTCATTAAAGTTGTTAACCGCTATTATAAGCATGCAATCTATCCCCCCAAAAGCAACGCTTTATTTATAGCATTGTAGAATGTAGATATCAAACATTAAAACCTTACACGGGTTACTCTGCTTATAATTAACAGTTAATTGATATTATTCTAAATCTTATATAGAAGTATGATTAGAGATAGAAAAAGGAAATAGAAAAAACAAAATCAGCCGAAAAGATCAATTGTCAATAATTTTGTATGAGAGAAATGATTAAAAGATTTTATTATTGAAACTGTCTTTGTGTCGCTGATTTATTTGTCATAACTCCCAAGCAAAAAGGTGAACACATAAGAGACCCGCAATATTCGCCGCCAGTGAGTAACTACTATTTTTTATTTTTTCATTTTACGCTCCTTTTTCTTTTCCTTAATCTTTTACTTTTGTAGTTTGTCCTCTAATATGTATTACAAGCATATCTTTGTTACTTTCATGTTCTTATGTAATTAAGAGTGGTTCCTTTCTTAATTATAACCAATAGATGCCCCCGTGCCATACTTTCTATTTTGAAAGTAACAATAATTAGATTTCATATATTAAAAACTAAGTAAAAAAAATTAATAACTGTAGACAATAATTTGGTGTCTCTTGCGCTTTTGACCCTCAAAAGGAAGAAAACATATCTAATAAATTCATATTGATTTAGCATGATCCAAAGATAATTAGTTTCAATAGTTTATAAAATTTTTTACTAACAGGTTATATGTAATATTTTTAAGCTTTAATTGATTTTATAGAATTGCCAACTGTATAGAATGAGAATATATGACCATATTTTCTCGTGTTAAAACATATCTAAACAAAAAAAATAAAAGTCATTCGAATTACTTTGGTAGTGAGAGGTTAATTAACTTGCATGAAAGTTATAGTTTTAAATTTCAGTACTATACCTTTGTATAAATGAAGAGAAAAAAAAAAGATATATCGCATACATGTTTGATTTTTTATATTTCTTTGGATGTAACTTTTTTAATGTCCTCTAACTACTCTACTTATAACTTTTTTTTTTTGTACAGATAGAACTTTTTAAATCAACAAACAAATCCAGAACATCAAACAGTTGCTTTTTGTTTGCTTTTGTTTTTTAGGTGTTTTCGAGTATTAAATTATTAATGTTGAATATGATATTGAATGTGTTTAGTAATATATTTTGTTAAAACGGACGATGAAAGATGAAAGATAGAATAATTAATTATTTTAATAATTATTAATATTTTTTTAATTATTTTTATTTTTTAATGTTATAAAATATAAATATTAACTTTATGTATTATTATTTAATATTGGATTATTTATTTTAGTTATTAAATATTTTATTTAAATTATTTATAATAAAATATTTAATATTTTTTATAAAATTATAAAAATGATAAAGGAAAAAAGTATTACTTTTATAAAAATATTATTAAATTTTTTTTTATAAAAATTAAAAATAAATATTCCTAATTTTAAAAAATTTATTTATTTAAATATAATTTTTATTTTAAAATAAATAAATAATAACTAATAAAAATAAATAAAATCATCAACCTTTTTTTTATAATATACAATCATCAAAATAACTATACATTTATTTATATTATTTTTATTTAATAGATATATAAATATAAAAATTAAAAAAATATTTTTATTTTTAATAAAATAATTTATTTTAAAAATAAAATATTTAAATTTCAATATAATGATTATATTATTATTTAATATTTTATTTTTTTCAATTAATTCAATATATCAAACATACTCATTATATATATTATTTTATTTTTTATTTTTTATACATACATCTAAAAAATATTTTTAAAAATCAAACAAAATAAAAAAATCCGTAAATTATCATATAAAAACCAGTTCTCTTAATTTTTTTATTCCCTGCCTTGAATGGGTAAGAAAAGAGAGAGATATAACTAGTAATTACCAATTAAGGGGAAGCAAATAGATAAGTTAAATGTGTATTTATATAGTTACAGTGATCACATGAGTTGAGTGATTGGACACTAAATGTGAATTTTCCCTTTGTGTCCATCGTTCAATTATTTTAGACCAAAAAGGGGAATGCAATAATGGAAATGCGATAGAAATAGAATTGCCTAATTGGTAAGCAAATAAAGGAAAAGGATAAATGGGGACAAGCTTCAAGTCCTGTCTGTCTGTATGGATTGGATGCTCACTGTCTTTGATATTTGAAGAGACATCATCCATACCTTTCTGTCCCTTTTTTCGCCAAGTTGACAAATTCCCTCCCTTTGCTTATTCTTTCTGGAAACAAATTAAGTGCATGTTGCCCAATAATTACTTTTAAAAAAATAATTCTTCATTTTTTAAAGAAATAATACAATTGAATATGATTATACTTTATCTGTATTTTTAAATAAATTATTATAATTTAGGAAAAGTTAACAACATTTAGTAAGTAGGAACATGGTTATAAGTTTTTTAAAATATAAATATTAAAAAATTTAAAATTATAGGGACTTATTCAGAAGTTCAGTAACACTATGAGTATCTATCTATTAATTTAAATTTTAATAAACAAATTAATCTTAGGAGAATTAAATTTTTTAAATTTGTAAATTATAATCTAAAAACGCAAAGAAGGGAGTTCCCATGGAAGAGTGGGGTTGTATGATTAATTTAGAGCACCGCAGGAAGATCTTCGGCCCATCTTTCGCTTAGCATTCATAATCCTTTTTCAGCCCGGAAATACACCGCACAACTTTCTTCGTCAGGCCGCCGAAAGAAATTCTTTACCCAAACAAGTGTATTATTCCATTTCAAAAAGAAAAAAGAAAAAAAAAAAGGTGTAAAAATGATCCAGGATTTTTCTCGTAAAAAAAGTAATCCAACAAGAATAACCATGTAAAGCTATTTTTCGGGGCCATCAGAAGTGAAACTGCGGTAGTTAAATTTATTTTGAAAGAGTAAAAAAAGTAAATTCTGTTGAAAAATTAATTGCAAGTGAGAAACTCACAATAATATACCTATATTCATGTTTCCTTAAAATATAAGTTATTTGGGTCTTTAGTGTGGTTCAATCAACCAAAAAATAATATTTTATCGTTCATACAAAATTAATTCTTTTAAACTCTAAATATCATTCTCAAACATAAATAATAAATTTAAATAAAATGATTGATTGTTAACATTGCTGTGCGAATTCCCATATGATATAACAGTTAATTTGCTTGACAATTTTATCACTGCACAATACGGACGGGGAAGATGGAAGAGCCCCAAATTTTTATACCAATTCCGAACACATTAAATGAAATATAAAAACTCGCTTGATCAAATCTCAACGAATAGAAACAAGCAAGTAATAAATCAGCTCTTTTAAGAGTTCGACAAATAGTCAGAGGTCCCCTCTAGAGTAATGGTAATGCCACTCTTAATATATTCAATAAAAAATATGTAAAAGACGAATACTATTTGGCTCCCCTTTTATTTCAAATGTTTGGATGTACAGAAGAATTAAATTCTTTGAATTATTGGGCAGAAAAATGTCATAGGAATCTATGTCTAAGTCTAATTAAATCATTAGAAAGGATGGTGACGTTTTCTTGGTGGAAAAGAACACCACCTACAATACATTACGTAGAGCTTCTATAATTTATTTACCGCTTAATAGCTCCGAACTTTCATATGGTACTCAATAAAATTTTCAATCCGTTCTGTCCCTTGACTTTATATATGATACACCAGAATTTCTATCATTAAAATAGTAGGATCCTGCTCTTTGTATAGAGTCGGTCTCCCTAAAACTACTGCTACTCCTACTTGTATCTAATTTCCTATGCTCTGTATATGTGTCAGGATGCAAATGAGAAACCCCACCCCCACTCCTTCTAATATCCACTGGTCTGCTTCTGTACAAAAGACCGTCTATCACAACCTTTGGACCTGAGGGAGATGGTTGGAACCCAGTTGCTTGTGGGAAAACTGAAACATTTGGATCCATGTCAGAAGAGGGCAAATGTCTAGAGTTCAAGGGAGAAGATGACAATGCGGGGGAAATGTCAGAATCAGAATTTTTTAATGTGCCACCCAAGCCACGTCCCGAATCACCAAAAATATAATCAGCAAAGTCATCAGTACTCGTTGAATCACAGGTGCTATCAGTACTGCAAGAACCTTCATCAGAATTGCTGCTGATAAGGGATGAATTGTCACTGGAGGAGTCTTCTTCCAAAATCCTTCTCAGGCGATGAAACTTCGAATAAAAAGTTTCCAAGGCGGGTGAACAATCCGGAGAAGCCGAACCAGTCATACATTCACCAGCACCAGAAACTGTAGATAAATGTCTCGACTTCATTGTAACAGTTTTTCCATGGACTTTCCATTTTGAATCTGAAGATACTAAGCTGTTCCTGATTAATCTTGGGGCCCTAGGTGAGCACCTACAAGATGGTTTAGCTGGTCAGAGTAGCAGATGAGGGATAATATAATTAAAAAGAAACCTTACATAGAATCATGAAATAAGATATTGCGCAAAAATACAAATCAATTATCAGCTGGGTTACCTAGCATAAAAAAGCATGTATGCTCCTTTTGTTAGGACTCTTTCCAATTCAACAGCTGTCACCTGCAAGATAAATATGAGATGATTATGAGTTCTAATTAACTGCAGCAGTGGAACATCAACAGATAAACAAACAGCCTTTGTCATTATCGCAGATAGATAAATATGTCAACAAATCTACAAACATACTGCAAGTCCAACATTGGTATCGTTCAGTGTAGTGGTCAAACACAATCTCATGAATGATAACACCTAAAATTAAGTCTTTTATGCAATCTACGTGATGGGTTTAATACAAATAATACATTAAAGGTTTTGCAGATTTCCTTGTCTTTTGTGAAGATTTCCTTGTCCGTTTGATAGACTTTATTGGTTTTAAATGCTCATGTAAATTTCAATGTTTATCTGATGGTGGAAACGTTCAACCTCTTACTGAGCTTGAAGTATCCACATAAACTCACTTGAGAGAGAGCACTGATTGAAGACATGTTAACTGATGGACCTCTGCCTGTCTTTCGTTTTTTTACCACTCAAGTTTAGATTTACTTATTTTGAGGATATAGTCACCTTTTTTTTGCAGCTTTCTGAGTTTTTAAAAAGGTTTATTTCCCCAGAATCACTCTTTTCCCAAACAATAGCCTATTGTGCTAAGGAAGAATTCTGATTTGAAGACATGATTGCACGTTAAATTCGGAAGTAACTATGAAAAAAAAGGATTGCACACAGCAAATTTGCTTGGGGGAGCTCTCCTTCAAGGACTCTGTTCCGGCCATTACTCTGCATAATGGCATTATTGAAAGTTCTATTCTCATATGCCATAATAAAGAGATTTGTTTCAACTACAATATATAATAGAACTACTGATAATGAATTCACTAGTCATATTACAAAATAAAAAAATCACACATATCCACTAAGCTTATGTGCTTGAAATTTCTGTCAAATATTGCTTTTAACTAGAGTACTACTTTAGCCTATGGCTTAAGCTTATTGGAAGGACCATTAATTAAGATAAGCATAAATCCATAGAAGTACATTTAAGAACCCCAGAAATCTTCTTTCTAGATATGCAAATAAATGGAAACTGAGACATACCACACTATCATCAACCTTGAACCATCTGCTTTGGAAATTCTTCACATAGCATACATAGTGGCCTGAAAAAGCATCATTCATGATATCCAAGTGAACAACTACCCCATATAGCCTGTATATAGGCAGATCACTAGTCCCACTCATGAAAGGTGCCAAGTCAAGTATTTCAGGAAACCGGATAGGTTTATTGAGCTTCCCAAATTTTCCAGACTGCCACACACACAACAAATATTAATCTTCATACAAGATAGGAGGTCAAATTTTGTCCTTGAATTTAAAAGAAATACCTGAAATCTCTTTAATGCAATTGTAAGAACATTAGGTGCCTCTGAAACTGTCATTTTCTTCTTGGCCTTCTCATAAGAGTTACACCTGCTTAGCAGGTAAACATTGATCAATAACAAGGAAACTCTTTCAACAATGAAACTTAGAAAGACATGCACACATTAGTGGCGCTCCAAATAATATGCCAAAGATGACCACACTTTAACACATCAACAAGATTTTTATAAAATAGAGAAATTTTTTTGCCAATAGAACACTAGAATATGGCAGTGACAATAAAATACAACTATGTGCGCATTTGATTTGACAAGTTGGCAAACAAATCAATATCATATAAGCTGAGTTGTTTTTTGTGTAGGTGTAAATCCGTGTTCTGTAACACAAGCCTTATGTGAAAGTTTCAAATGCATAACCAAACTTAATTGAAATGAAAAACATTAAAAAAAATATAAAAGGAAAACAGAAAGAATTTAATTAATACACAAACAGTAAGTTTCATCTTCCAATTTAACTGGCAGCAGTTTAGCACATGCCATGAAATGAAAATCCTTGCACACCTTAATCGAGATACTTTTTCTCTCAAAAACTGTTATAAGGACCGAGGTTACACAAATAAGTTTCCTTTCCTTTGTCGATAATTGTATATTTTTATTTCATATTTCATTAGCATACATGTAATTCTTAATAGGTAGTATGAATTTAGCAAACTCGTTCAAAATGGGGTAAACAGTGATAAAAATTAGAGTATTATTTTTTTTTGGGGGGGGGGGTTACTCTCCTTTCAACCAGTTAGACATGTGATGTGATCAAACCTCTAATGTTACCCACTGCTCAGGGTTCTGGATCCTAAGCATGAAATATTTTTTCATTTCAATTTAGTTTCTAATCTGCAGTAATCCAATTCGAAATCAAGATCACACATATACTGAGGAGATGTTATTGTAAGTTCTTTCTTCCAAAACCCAAATTCACATCACTTAAACTAACACTGAAATCCCAGCCCTTAATCCCCCAATTCTTATGAAGATACAGTTCACAGTTACCAAACAACTACAAATCAAGTCCTTCATCACCATAGGAGTGGCTACAAAACACCCCTGCACCACCATACCCTCACTCTTTATCAGTTAAACTTTTTAAATTCAATTCCCTCAAATTTTCCTGAAAGGCTACACACCAAACTCCCATTTTTGTTAGCCTGCTTTTATCAGCAGGATCTGCAAAATAGGAAGATAGAATAGAGACAAATATCACATCTAACTTCATAACTGTAAGCACCAACATATTCTTTTGCTCTTATGAATTACATAATATTGAAAGCTATACTAAGATCTGATAATATTGAAAGTTTTCAAGAGGCTCCTACAAGATCAACCAACCTGACACAGTGGTACTTGTTTTCTCCATCTAGAGTTTCGGTGCTCGTAAACTGTTGAAGGGCCTCCTCCAGGGTTGCTATCTCCCCTTCTATCTCAACAGTCAGATCCATCATCCTTTCTTGACGCTCAGATTTCCCTCCACATTTCATACATTTAATCTGCCAAAATATCATCAGCTTTATGTTCTTGTCCATCTTACTTGCATCACTGGATGCTATATGACAGGAATAATAATGTTATCTATTTGGAAAACAGGTGAACACTGTTTTGCACCAACAAGTGGGGAAGGTACGAAAAACAATTACAGATAGTTGCATTATTTTTTCAGATATAAAAATAGTTTACCTTCGATTGAAGGTAGCCTCCAAATGTTAGGCCCATTAAATTAGTTTCCTCTTTTAACGAGTCTGATATGTTAGCCCCAGATTCCATAAGGCACACGGATTGCATGGTCTCAACAGCAAGCCTGTCAATGTTGCATGACCCGTTCACTTGAGGTGAAATATAAAACAAGAATGATGAAACATCAATTTACACAGATTCAAAGATGTAAACAACACCTTAGAAATTCATGTGCATCTTCTTCTCTTCCATTACCAAGCTGACTTCCAATATTCTGTAGTTGAGAGAGTATGCCCAGAGGTGAGACTGGAGATTTTGTGTCTTTTGACTTCAAAATCAAGCTTTCAAACTCACAAGTGAAACACCATTTTTTATTTACACCTGGAATTGACATTAGATATTAACCCCTGGAGAAATTTGGCATTTGATGATTCCAATATGAAACCGTGATAGTATACATACATGATTTAGAATGAAGTCCTTGAAGCAAATAAGCAGTCAGGGGTGGTGTAAATGCCAAACACTGGAGAACAGCATTAGCATAACAGCTGCAAAATGATTGCAAAATTAAGAAAATAAAAAAAGTAAAATGCACCAATTATCTATTTCTCGTAAAGAAATCATTTCCAATTACCTGTTTCCACAATTTATAAGACCAAATGGTTGCAACTCCACTCTGTTCCAATTATAAAGCTTGACAAACACATCATACGGAAAAAGACCCTGCACCAACTATGAATAGATAATGTAAGATAACAGTTTTTTAAGGCACGGAAGAACATGAAAAGATTCATTCAAGAATAACCTTGTCATTGTATTTTCCAGTAATATCACTCCCAACAGCTAATGGAAAGTGTTTAGACAAATTTGATCCTCTAATCTGATCAGCAACTTTAAGAACTGATGTTTTTGGGCCATTCTTAGAATTTGGAGAACAGCTGACAACCTGGGATGAAGTAGTAGAGCCAGATTGGATGCCATTATACCGACTTTTTGTACTATAATGTGAATGCTCTTCAGTTCTAGAAACTAATTTAGTATCAGCAAATGCATGTGGCAGACAGCTACTTTCAGCCGTCTTCAAGGTGCTACCAGGGTTGATAACAACATGATTTGATACCATAGAACCAGCCATTTGCAAGTTACGGATGTTCAAAGCATCTGGACAACCTGAAGAATCAACAATCTCATTCTCTGAAGATGCTGATCCTGCACAAGGCGTATTGATCTCAACAGACTTTGGAGGAGAATCATCAGAATGGGATGGAGGAGTGTCACTCTTAGAGTATTCTTTTATCCCTGTTGAATCAAGAGTTTTATTCCAGAATCCAGAAGATGCTGTAGAAGGCTCACTAGTTGCCCCTTTCTGCCTACCCAAATCTGGAGTACCATTTGCCGTGAGCTTAGTCTCTTCTTTAGCAAAATTAGGTCTAACTTGATTTAATTTGGGCACTGCAGGACAACCATCCACTAAATCAACCAAACTAGCAAACTTAGGTGACAATGGAATGGATACACCAATGCCATTACAATTTGAAGTGGTATCAGAAATGTCATGGGTGGGGTCTGAAACAATATGTCCCTCAGATATTTCATGATCATTCGAGGTGATATTCTCACAGACAGAAGAATCGTCAGATGATTCACTAGCACTGGTGGAAGCTGAGAATCCAGAGAATGAGTTACTGGATACTTCAGAATTAGGGTCTGTAATGTTTCCTTCTTGAAGGGATTCAACTCTTACATTATCATCGTTTGCATGCGAAATTTCAGGAGAAAACCTCAAATCAGAGATTAGGGATTTCTCAGAGGAAGTTGTACACACTGTGCTTTCAATCTGAGACTTCTCATTTCCATGGTAGTCCGGTTCTGCTACCTTCTTTTGAAGATCATTTACCAGATCATCGGTCTGGTGAGTTGCGCTTGGGGGATGGCATTCGTCTTTGTGACCTTGACGCCAATGAACAATTTGGCACTTTCCAGAACTGAAAAAGATGTAAACAAAGGTAAGAAATATGGAAATAATTTTCTTAAAATACAAAGAAATATGCAGAGGAGAAACAATGGATAGGACCACCACTGTCAATTAAGACTTCCAACAAATTGTGCAAGAACAGAAGACGTTTGGTACAGCTTAAACCTAGAGAAATCAATTATTTTTTAGAAGCTCTCTTAGCAAGCTAATAAAAGTAAGTAATTATTTCTGCAAATTAACGTGAACCAAACATGCATTAAAAGTGGTCTTTAAGAAAGGAAGATCATGAATGCAAAAAATCCAGCTATTGTATTTCATTCTCAAACTTGAGAAGAAAATTTTTAAAGTGGTATTATTGTCTTCCACAAAATTTTATACGAAACAAAAAGTCTCTTACTGGCAACCGTTTATGCACACATCAAAACTTACAACACCAAGACCATGATTTTTAATTCCACTGCTAATACCCATCATTTTATAGAAAGGACAACCAACTGATCTTGTGAATGGTAATCATATACAAGAATGGACTCACTGAAGAAACCCAACCATG
The DNA here is from genome assembly GCA_037954105.1 of Canavalia gladiata. Classification (NCBI taxonomy): domain Eukaryota; kingdom Viridiplantae; phylum Streptophyta; class Magnoliopsida; order Fabales; family Fabaceae; genus Canavalia; species Canavalia gladiata. The sequence goes on along the minus strand of CM075664.1, from coordinate 36,323,745 downwards.
GATATACAAACCAAGACAAAAAGATTTTGCACATTTTTTCTTTGTGGTTTACAAGCAAACTTGGCCTGTTGCAGGCGAAACCCACTCCACAAAAATGACACCTTAGACCAAGAAATCAATTGTAAAGTGTAAACATCACGCAGTATACGAATTATCACAACAAACAAAAATCCCTAGAAACAAATAATATATGTTAAGTACATAGTAATAACGCAAGTATAACAAAAAATGTTCGGTTTTCCCTTCTCTTTTCCCTTTAACAACGGGGGAAAGTGGCAACCAAGTTCGAAACTATCACCTCGTGCAACCTACTCAAATCCATCATCACTAGCTCAATCCTAATGGCTTAACTAGTGTTGAGTATACACAACCAAAAAAAATTAACAAAAATAGTAAGTGAAGAGAAAAATCTCGAACCGTGAAACCATAGAAGAAATGGAAACCAATAACGTACCAGTAGTGAACCGCTTTGCATCGCGCGCACCGAGTAGTTGTAGGGCAGTAACACACAGCACATCGTTTGTCCTTCGGGACCGAAATGGTGGTGCCGTACTCATACGACGCCTCGCTCTCTGCCCTGATAGACTCCTCCTCCGCGAGAACCAGAAGCCTTTTGATCTCCTCCGCCCTTGCCGCCGCGCGCCGCCATTTACGACGGACCGTGAAGCCGATCGCCGGCACGACGATGAAAAACACCGCGACGAGGACCAGGCTAGAAAACCCTAGATCGATGGTGACACGCATTTATCCAGCGAAGGCGACGAAGCACTGGGCTGTCACCGCCACAGCGGACGGTGACGGTGGCCAAGCAAGCGATCGCGGTAAGGATCCTTTAGCGATTGGGCGGTGACGGAAACGCGGGTGAGATTAGCAAGGAAAAACGAGTTTGGAGGTGAGAGTGAGAGAGGCATGTAGCTCGAGAACGCAGAGTGAAGATTGATGACGTGTCACGCGCGAGCGTTTAGCATTAATTAAAACGAAGGGAAAGAAGAAAGTGACTATGGAATTGAATTGAAACTTCCTTTCGATCTGGACAAGGGAGAAGGAGAAACTGTTTCGTTTTGGCTTCGGAAGATGAACAAATTTTACCGTTTTGGAATTTTCCCTGAATTTGAGGAGAGAGAAATAAACGTGGTGGAAAATGGAAACGCAGTAAATGTCTAAATGAAATAAAATAATTATTTTTATTGAGATAGGACGGGTATGGAAGAATTTAAGAAATTGATGATCGAGGGAAAGGAATTTTGTTTCCCCGCATCGAAAACGGTGAATTCCCTTCGCTTGGTCAAATACTACTACTAGTGTGTGGCATAGCCCGTGCATTGCACGGAACCAACAACTACTTAAAAAGACAAATTGAATATTTATATATAGAAATATAGATAACATTTTATTAAGATTTATTAGGATAAATTTATATCAAAATAAATAAAATATTAAATAGGCTATATGTTAATATATATTTTTATTTTATCTATTTATTTATATATATATATATATGAATTTTTTACTCTATTAAAATTTATTATATTTCTTATATTTTCTGAAAAATTTTAAAAAGATAAAAATATAAATTAAATAAGTTTAAAAATCAAAATATAAACCAATAAAGATGTATAGTGAAATAAATAATTTTTTAATTAAAATAAAAAATATTATTTGATATTTTTATGAGATGTTCTTAGACATAGAAAATTGATCCGTCCTGTCCTGATTATCGAGTTTGACAGAAAAAAAAATCTGAATTGACCGAAATTAAGGATGGGGATAAGTAAAATCTAATTTTTGAAAATAGGGATACATAGGGATATTGATACTTGTCCGTCTCTAAATTTGTTCTGCTTTTAAAATTATTAAAATATTTTTATTATTTTAAAATATTATATAAAATTAATAAAGTTATAAAAAAAATAATTTAATAAATTATAAAAAATAAAAATAAAAATATATAAAATATTGGAAACAGATGGGGAGCAGGTTTCCTCAAACCCAAGTAATAACGGAGATCGGGTTTAATATTTAAACCTGGCAGAAATAAAGGTGGGAATGGGAATAAGCACAGGATATCAGAGATGAGAACGAAAAATATGAAACCTGTCCCCAACTCGTTTCATTGTCATGCCTAAATGTTGTATTATATTATATTATATTATATATATATAATAGACTTTTTATAACAAAATATATAAAAAAATATATAATATAATAAATAATATGAGGGAAAGAGATAGAAAAAAATAATAAATATTATAAAAATTTTATAAAATTTATTATGCAAACTTCATAGTTTATCTTATAAATTTTTTAATAAAAAGTAAAAATAATATTTGTAATTCTTTTTACATATAAGACTAACTAAATATACATATATCTCTAACGTAACAATTTAAGTTTTTTATATATATAAAATCATTATTGAAATATAAATTTTATTTAAATACCACGTCCACATAATAAATAAAAATAATAATCGTAATATATATAATATGATAATTTTAAGATAAAAAATTTTAAAGGAAAAATCCTCTATTATAAAATAGATATAATAGATAACATCGATTAACTTTTTGGAAATTCTTACAGTTTTATTGAATTCTTAAATAAATTTTTGTAATTCAAAACACGGCAAAATTTGAATCGAGTCCCATACAACCTTTAAACACGGCAAAATTCTCCATCCAAATTTTACTTCAAAATAATCAAGTATTGATTTTTGTGGAAAAAAATAAAAAAAATAAAAAAATCTAAGTTGTCCCTTTCGATCACTCCTAAATATACGTCATTTGAAACAGTTGCAAGAAAAGACGAATCAGATTCTTGCTCACCAATTTTGCACAATCCCATGTTGAACACTACCGGGAATCTCCTTTTCTCCAAAGCCTACATCAGGAGGGATCAAAATGCCCTAGTTCCAATTTCGCTGAGTTTCTCAATTCCTTGAAAATATACAATATATGTATATACAGAGGAGAAATCAATTATTTTAGGAATAAATTTATTTAAAATTATTTTATTTAATAATTTTTATAGATAATTAAATTTTATCAATTTAATCATTAAATTAATAAATTATATTATATAAATTATTTTAATTTTTTTTATAAAATTTAAAAAAATTTAATATTTTAAAAATAAATTTAAATTAATAGATAAAATATTTTTTATAATATTATTAATTTAAATTTATTTAATAAAATATTAATTTTTTAAAAATTTTATAAAATTTTGTAAAAATAATTTATATAATATAATTTATTAATTTAATAATTAAATTGATAAAATTTAATTATTTATAAGAATAATTTTAAATAAAATTTCTCCATTTCTCATATATATATATATATATATATATATATATATATATTTCATGTATCTAACACCAATTTAAATTTATAAAATAATTATTGTATAAGCATAAAAAGGCAAGTTGGGGAGATGTCGCCGCAAATGTATCTTGGATATTATAGTCTTCACATTAGTACATAATTCATTTAATTATTGGGACAGAAATGCACTATGTTCAATTTAATTATAATTGCTGATTATTACTTCACACTTGTACAGCTATTTCTTTAGTTCCATTTTGTGGTTCAAGATATGCTAGAGCTTTACCTTAAGATGTATACGCTATCTAAGGATTATAAATGTCTTCCTCTATTTATAACCTACATAACAAGTACGCTGATACGAATTGTGAAACGGTGTACAATTAATTCTTCTGCTCATACGTTAAATTTTCATGGAAATGGCTAAAAAATTACCAAATCGAAATTTTCTCATGATGAAGTAACCTTGTTATAGAATTATTATTGGCCTTAGAGGTTGGATTCATTAGTGAAAAATAAGTTTTTTACATTGGTTGTTATGGACTTTTTATATCGATTATTTGAACAGTACTGAAGCGGGTGATATAGAAACTCAGACTTTCTACATCGGTTGTAGAACCGACGTAGAAAGTATACTTTCTACATCAATCATATAAAAACCGATGTAGAAAGTCTGAGTTTCTACATCGGTTGTGACCATAACCGATGTAGAAAGTAAACTTTGTACATCGGTTGTAGTTTTAACCGATGTAGAAAGTATGACTTTCTACATCGGTTATGGTCACAATCGATGTAGAAAGTCACTTTTTACATCAGTTAAGGTCACAACCGATGTAGAAAGTTTATTTTTTTTTAATGTTATTTTTATTTAGGAAAATTGCTATATTATTTATTCACAATACCTGTATATATAAACAGAATACCAGGTAGACAATATAGAAATTACAGAATCTATATATTTAAAGTAAATACATCAATATTTATCATGAAATATAATAAAAACAAACTAAATATCTAAAAATCACATGAATTCAACCCAAATTGGCAACATCTATCAGAAATTCCCCCCAATGTCTCCTGATATCATCAATTTCTTCATCTAACAGAGGTTGAAGATTGTCAAATATCTACAAAATGTTTTTGATTAAAATTAGTGAACATGTCATGTTATGCATTAAAATTAAATAATTAAATTAGGACAATTGTACTTACCTGGTGCCAAGAGTTAACAATAGAAGCCGAGACAATGAAAAACATATGTCTCATCACATAATATCCACACTCGGTTCCTCCGGGTTGTCTTGGACACTTCAAAAAATAAAAAGAGTATCAAATATAATTAAAGATGGTGATAAAAGAATATAAAATAATTGAATAACTTTTAATAAAGTACTTACCTTTGGAATTATCTATACAGGCTTTTTAATATTTGATAAATGTGTCCCTTTTAACCGAAGTCGAGCATTCATTGCTCTACAGTAAAATAAAAAGCAAATGAATACCTTTGAGAATAATAAGTTATATGAATATAAATACCAAAATCCTAAAAACTTACAAATCTATAATGTCATTTATATCTTTCTTTGGTTTTTGCCAAGCAGAGCATAGAAATACAACTACATTCCGTTTTGGACAAATAATGATTAATTGCCAATGGGCCCTACAAAATCTGGATGACAATGAACAAAAATTAGGAATTTAATTGAATTCATGAAATAAAGCAATTAAGTATTAACTTACGATTGAAAATAGGGGGCTAGGTAACAGTCTTTATCAGACTGCAATCTCCTCTGAAGATATCCCTGTATCTCTGCCTTGTTCCCAGTTTTCTGCATATGAATTGGGTCCAGGAATCCATAGAGGTGTAAGTTACCTCTTTCAGTGCAGATACGATACAGGTACCTAATATTGCGAATAATTTTCATATGTTAGATTTTGATAATGAAATAATTCAAGTAAGGTTTAGAAATTTACTTACATCAACTATAATTGTAAAACTGTTACACATAGGAGATAGTTACCCACAACCAACTCCATTATATCCTTCTTAGTAATATAGAAGGGGACAGGTGTGGGCTTCCCTATGATATCTGGTTCTATTGTTATTTGCAAAGTTTAGTCGCCCAAGTTCATGACGATATCAAATAGACGTGTGAGCAAATCAACCTCATATTTCTTTGAGGAGGCTCAGGAAGATCTCCTTTAGCACTTAAATCAATCTTCTTCCCACGATCTTCCTTATAAACCTACGATAAATTCACAAAATAGTAAGAAATATATATATATATATATATATATATATATATATATATATATAGACACACACACACACAATATATATATATATATTAAAAAATTAATAACATAGGCTAAAATTATTTAATACTTGAGGTTGAACTCACTGCATAAGTCTCCTCGACCATATAATGAAATGATTGGGGGATTGCCCCACGACATGAACCTCCTCAGTAGGGACAGGAACAGGAGCATCTGCATCTTCAACCTGTTCAACCACCACTCTAACATGATCATCATCAATTTGCTGGTGATGGATGGTTGAACCCAAGGTGTAGACTTTCCCAATTGCTACCAAACAATATGAATCATCAACATATAACTCATAATCATATGTAGCTGCATCCACATCCTCTTCTCCCTGTAGTTGCTCCTCCGTCGGAGCATAACTTCCCTTTGTGCTCACGCGCCTAGGAGAAGGTGATGGATGGTGACCCTGTGTTTGTGTTTGGGAAAGTCCCAAAGATGCAAGCTCCTGTCTAAGCTCTTGTCTAAGCTCCTGTCTGAGCTCTTCTCGAAGTTCTTGTCGCAGTGCTTGGCTCATGTCTTTGCGCATGGCGTCCAACACATCTCTAGACACTAAACCTTCTTTGGATGTCTGTCTAGAAGACAATCCAAAGTACTGTCTAAGGCCAACACCTCGGCCAACTACACGAACACACCCTGGATGCTCCGATTGGCCAGTAGCAGTACTTAAGATATCATCCCGACCAGTTGGAACAAAGACTCCTTGTGAGCTTTGTTCAACCAAAGAATCCTACAAAACAAAAAATGACCGTTATTAGTAATGTAAATGTTTGAAGATAAATAAAAAGGAAATTTACAAAATTGTGTGATTACTTACAATCTTCTCAGCAACAATGCGAGAAGGTTCTAATGTATACTCTCTAGATGCCTTTTGGCGTGCCCTCTTCCATTTCTCATGGCGTGAAGGTAGAGAGGGTGGAGAGAGAAGTGTAGAGGGATCTGCTTCAGATGATTGTTGATGATCTTTCAACTTCTACTCGATTAGCCTCTCCTGAAGCAACTCATAACACCCACGAGATAATCTGTGGGGGTAATAGTTCTTGGCAGAAACTTGTTGAGCCTTCTTTCTTTTCTCCTATTATAAGAAAACAAATCAATTAATCATAATATTGCTTATATTAGTCAATTAAAAAAAATATAATATTAGAAAGATACATACAACGAATGCAAGATCCATTCGAAACTCAACAAATCTCTGCCAAGTGTCTTCATCAAGGAACTGGTACTCCTCACAAGGAGACACATCCTTGAGTGACCCATATATATATTTGCTGGTGAGATGTGTCTTAAAGCCCCTCCAGCGCTCACCAGCAAATGAAAGCCACTTCCTCTTCAGGAAGTTAGTGTTTGGTACATCATATGTAAGCTACATAAAAGAAGATGTAATTAGTTAGTGAACGATAAATTTATGGAAAAACTTAAAGCTTTAAAGTTAAATACTATGATAGTCTTCCAAATTTGATCCTTCACTTGCATTTCAACATCATCTCAATCCTTCTTCAAAATACTGGCTTTGCTTCGTCCAAGGACGACCACATAACTCTTAAACTTTGTCTTGTTTGTCCCTAATGGATTCCCAGTGGCCTTATCAAACTCTATAGGAATCCTCTACTCGCCGCTCCGGCTAAGGGTTAACTTCCTTAACCGTGTGCCTCATCTTCCCTTCTTTTGTCGAGAAGAAGGGTTCTCAGACCCACTTTGTGAAGGAGGAACCTCTGAAGGGTTAGCCATGTATTTGTTAAAAGCAGAGGAAACAAATATGAAAAAATTATTGAATAGAATCAATAAATACAATTCATATTTATATTGTGCTCAAATAGCAACTTGTTAATTTTCTTAAAGCTTTAATCACACCACACTGAACATTGAAATCCTATCTGATTATTTGGTCTCTAAGATGCATGGGAGCCATATGCTTAACAGACTAAATAGCAATTCTTTTAAACATTAGATAATAGCAATTTCTGGTAAACATTCAAATTCACCATAGGGTACACAGATCCACAAACAGAAGTGAGAAAAGGACACAAAAAGAAGTCACATAGATTCATTTAAACATCACTAAATCAACCAAGCCAGTAGCCCCTGAAAAGACTATTTCTGAACAATTTCTGTTTAAGAATAGAATAAACCTTCAAAGCATAAGGAAAAGAAGATGAGCACCAAGTCACATAGTCACCAACACCTTCATTTTCTAACAATTTACTTTAATGGGGGTATTGTTTTTGCAGGTGATTAACTAGTCACTGCTTGGTGTTATTCATATACTTATCTACTAACTATGAAGCATGGGCATCCTGATTTATTGAAGGCAAAACAGGCTAATCTTGTAGAACCTTTTTCCTCCTCTCTTACTCTATCCACTTCATATAGTATTTTCATATTCTGTTCTTATGTTTGCATGGCATTAGTCCATATATAGTTAGAGCTTCTGCAAAAGAACCCCTTAACAAAATTATAGTCACCAACACCTTCATTTTCTAACAATTTACTTTAATGAGGGTATTGTTTTTGCAGGTGATTAACTAGCCACTGCTTGGTGTTATTCATATACTTATCTACTAACTATGAAGCATAGGCATCCTGATTTATTGAAGGCAAAACAGGCTAATCTTGTAGAACCTTTTTCCTCCTCTCCTACTCTATCCACTTCATAAAGTATTTTCATGTTCTGTTCTTATGTTTGCATGTCATTAGTCCATATATAGTTAGAGCTTCTGCAAAAGAACCCCTTAGCAAAATTATAGTCACCAACACCTTCATTTTCTAACAATTTACTTTAATAGGGGTATTGTTTTTGCAGGTGATTAACTAGCCACTGCTTGGTGTTAACTAACAAATCTTTTAAACTAATAAATCTTTTAAACCAAACATTGAAGGTATTAAACTAATAAATTTATTCATATACTTATCTACTAACTATGAAGCATGGCCATCCTAATTTATAGGCAAAACAAGCTAAGAGTAACAGGTACAAACAGAGAAGGCAAAACATAAGCTAATAGAGAAACAAAGTGATTTAACAAAACAGAGAACCTAAGACTAAGAAGTAATGCAGAAACAGAAACAGAGACCCTAAACTAAACCTAATCAGAGAGCCAGAATGCTACGTACCGGTGTAGACGACGATGTAGACGATAACGATGGCGTAGACGACGACGGCGTGCTTAGAGAATGAAGTGTTTACACTTATGGAGGCTTAGAGCAATCAGTTAGAGCAGGAGGACGACAATGGAGTGTTTACACTTATGAGGATGATAACGGTCACATCAGGTATAGAGGAGGGAAAACAGATTTTACGTCGGTTGTTTCAAAGAACCGACGTAAAAAGAACTTTCTACATCGGTTACACTACTCAACCGATGTAGAAAGTCAGACTTTCTACATCGGTTTCTTTATGACCGATGTAGAAAGTGATTTTCTACATCGGTTATAAAGCAACCGATGTAGAAAGTTTAAATTTTATTACAAAAATTCCACCGCCTATTTTTCTACATCGGTGGTAAAGTAACTGATGTAGAAAATGTCAACTTTATTTACAAAAATGCCACCGTCTTTTTTCTATATCGGTTGACAGATAACCAACGTAAAATCCTGTTATAAAATACTATTTTTCTACTAGTGATTCAAGTAAATTCACAAACTTATCGATGCATTATATGATCTTTTAGATTTCTTCTCCTCACTGTCACAACTGTAATTACGACGAGACGACAGACTCGCTAAATTTTGAAAGAATTTTAATTTTATTGTGGAGCCGCCACCAAATTTTATTTTAAGGGAAAATATTTGGAAAAACCCTAACTTGAGGAAGAAATTTAGGTTCGGAAGTCGGTTACGAGTAAGGAAGGTATTAGGCACCCTACTCGCCCGTTCCACAGAACGGTACCCTTAAACTGAGTGTGTGATATTTTGAAAACTACTTGATCCCTTAAAATAGAATAGAAAATAAATGGGTTTATGGAAAATAGCCTGACAGGACTTGATCCTGCTCCTACGTATTCCCTGGTGCAATGGGAAACTCAAGGCTACGTAGTTCTGGTTAAGAGACTTGATCTCTAAAAGAATACAGGGTGATTTTAGATAAAAAAACAGACGCTTGAATAGAAATATATTGAAAGTGATGCTTTTAAGAAATTCATGCTTGCGAGATCCTAAATCGTCGTAAGCCGTATTTGGATGCCACACGAATTAAAACCCGAGACGGTAGAGAACGCTACTCGTTCGCGTTAGAACCTGTTTGCATGAATTTCGCAAAATTAAAAACAGACATATTTTATAAGAATTTATTGAAAGTGATGGTTTTTAGAAATTCATGCTTGTGAGATCCTAAATCGTCGTAAGCCGTATTTGGATCCCACACGAATTAAAACATGAGACGGTAGAGAACGCTACTCGTTCGCGTTAGAACCCGTTTGCATGAATTTCAGAAAATTAAAAACAGATGTTTTTTACAAGATTTTATTGAAGGTAATGGTTTTCAGAAACTCATGCTTGCGAGATCCTAAATCATCGTAAGCCGTATTTGGATCCCACACGAATTAAAATACGAGACGGTAGAGAACGCTACTCGTTCGCGTTAGAACCCGTTTGCATGAATTTTGGAAAATTAAAAACAAACGTTTTTTATAAAATTTTATTGAAAGTGATGATTTTCATAAATTCATGCTTGCGAGATCCTAAATCGTCGTAAGCCGTATTTGGATCCTACACGAATTAAAACACAAGACGGTAGAGAACGCTACTCGTTCGCGTTAGAATCCGTTGCACGAATTTTAGAAAATTTAAAAAATAGAGACGAATATGAACTCAAAAATCCGAGAAGAAGTAAGAAAATTAAGCGGAATAAAAGGTTGGATTTAACCTCCCTTGATGTTCCTTGTTCAATTGTCTCCAATCCAGCTTAGGTCATAAGGTCCAGAGGTAAGAATTAAGTTTTTTTATTTTGATTCAAGCAAACACTTAACTCTTTAAGTTCAATGACTTAATCATGCATAACTTAAGCTAGACTTAGCATATAGGATTCATGCATATGGTCATGCACTCTTAGGAATTTTTTTTTTCAAAGGAGCACATACAAACACAAACAAATCAGAAAGAAATACATATAGAAGGATCAACACATGAAAAATAATACCTAAACAAGGTTAAAAGAACAAGATCTACAAAAGAACTTTAAAGACCCAAGAGATTTTGGCGCCAAAATTTGAATTCAAATCTCAGAATTTTCAGAAAATATTTTTGGTAGATCTGAAAAATCAAAACCAATCAATTGAAAGATATAGATCATAGGAATCAAACAAAACAAGTTTGACATCAATCCAATCAGAAATGAGCAGGATATGCACAAATCAAACAAGCTAGGTTAATTCGTGCACCAGGATGAACATGATAAAAATTTCATTTTAGATCCGAATTGGACAAATAATATCATTCCAGAAACTAGAGAGAAAGACAAAGAGAACGCAACAAAAATCATTAAAATCGGAGATCATTTGACCGATTAAAAACAAAAACGAAAAACAGACACGAAAATGAACCTCAAGAACACACAAGTTTTTTGCACCAAAATTTGAATTCAAATCTCAGAATTTTTAGAAAATATTTTTGGTAGATCTAAAACTCAAAACCGATCAATTGAAATATATGGATCATAGGAATCAAACAAAACAAGTTTGACATCAATCCAATCCGAAATGAGCAAGATATACACAAATCAAACAAGCTAGGTCAATTCGCGCACCAGGATGAACACGCTTCGGTAATCAGGCGATTAAAATTTCATTTCAGATCCTAATTGGACAAATAATATCATTCCAGAAACTAGAAAGAAAGAGAAATAAAAATAAACAAAAATCACAGAAATTGGAGATCATTTGACCGATTAAAAACAAAAATGAAAAACAAAGATGAAGATCAAGCTCAAGAACACACAAGATTTGGCGCCAAAATTTGAATTCAAATATCAGAATTTTTAAAACATATTTTTTGTTAGATATGAAAAATTAAAACCAATTAATTTAAATATATGAATCATATGAATCAAACAAAACAAGTTCGACATAAATCCAACCAGAAATGAGCAAGTTATGCACAAATCAAACAAGCTAGGTTCACTTGTGCACCAGGATGAACATGCTTCAGTAATCAGACGATTAAAATTTCATTTCAAATCCAAATTGGACATACAATATCATTCCAGAAACTAGAGAGAAAGACGAAGAGAACGCAACAAAAATCATCAAAATCGGAGATCATTTGACCGATTAAAAATTAAAACGAAAACAGACACGAAAATGAACTCGGAAATCCGAGAAGAAGCAAGAAACTTAAGAGGGATAAAATTCGGACCTAACCTCCATTGGAAGGTGATGAAGAGCTGATTCTATGGAGGCCAAGGGCTGAATTGAATGTCAGAGAGTCTCCTAGGTCCTCCCTTCAAAGGTTCTGAAAATCCCTCTTCTAAGACTCCAAGTTCTCCTCCTCCCAAGAATTTCCAAAAAATGAGAAAAAGCCCTTTTCTTTTCTTGTTTGTAGATATATATAGCCACATCCCTTCTTGGCAAGGGTGAAGCTCTTTCAAAGAGCCAAAAGCCAGCCTCTTCTCTCTTAGTAAGGGCCAAGTCCTTTCAAAGGGTCAAAAGCCACACCTTTCTAAGAGTCAAAAGCCAACCCCTTTGATTTCAAAATTTTGTTCCCTATTTTGATTCTTTAGCTTTTTTATTTTTTTCAATTTTCATTTTATTTACCTTTTTCATTTTTTATTTTTATTTTTTTTTTCTATTTATTTATCATTTTTACTTATTCTTTAATTTCTCTTTTATTTTTATTATTTTTTTATTTTTTGCTTTCTGTTTTCTGTATTTTCTGCTTTCTGTTTTTTCTATTTTCTGTTTTACATCTTTTTAAATTTTTAATTAACTTAACTTTTGGTTAATTTTAATGATTGGGGGTCTCGGACATAATTGAGTGTTTACCCTCACTGATAAAATTCATACTCAAATAATGAGCAAAATTTAAGATTATTTAAACCGTGTAACTACAAAATAAGATCAAGTAAACCATCTAAGATGAATAATATAGGTTAACTTGATGAGGAATTAATACGTGTGATGAATCAATTTTTTAGTGATGAGTTGTTAAATTGTAAGAAAATCACGCATACATCTAAATTGTCTATTACATGGTTTTATGAATCACTGCTTTATTGTTAATAAACTACCTATTATTATATAATGTGTTTGGTTCGATCTAAATTTTAGAAAAAGTGTTCTCATATTCATCTAATCTAGAATGATAATTATTATTATTATAACTATTACAAAATTTGTAATCTATTAATATAATATTGTAATTATTGTAATTATTATTATAATTGTTATTAATATTTATTATTTAAATTTAAAATATATAAGATTATTAACTTTTTAAAATTTTAAAGATAATATAACTTTAATTATATAAATATTTTTTTAAGTTTTGCATATTTTTTTAATAAATTTTTAAAAAAATGTTAAAAATTACAAAATTTAAACATCTAAAAAACTATTTGAAGAAAATGTTTAAAATATATTTTATATATAAGTGTCTAAAGTTTTCTAAGTGTTTAAAATATTATTTTTACAATACTTCATTAATCAAATAAGAAAATGTAGATAAAAGTGATATTTAAAAAAAAAATAAACTTTCAATAAAGTAATGGGAGAAGATAAAAGAAACTTTTAACACATTTTACACTAGTTATTTGTAAACGAAAAAGAAAAAGAATGAGGGTCACAAATATTAGGTTCAACATATAAGCATGCATCCTAATACACAATTTATGCAAAAAGTACAATCGAGAGTTGTAAACCAATTCATACATTTAATGAAAAGCAAAAGGCTTGAAAACACTAACTCTCTCTCACCCTTTACAATGTCTTTCTTTTGTTTCTCCTATAAAAAAAAAGATGCAAAGAAAAAGAACAAGAAAAAGATAATAAGAAGTATTCATTTATTTCACACAAATATTTTTTAAAATCTTCATTCTTTCATTCCTTATTATTCATAAGCTACAATATTTGTTTAGATTCTCTTGCAAAGAAAAGCTTGTTTACTATCATTGAACTTCATTATAAGATATGTTGATATCCTTTTTCATTTTTTCTCTATTTTGATTTTTTAACCTAAAGAAACTTGTGCAACAATATTTGATTGTAAGTTTGAAGAAACTTATGAAAAATATTTGAGTGTGATATATGATGTAAAAGATTTTCTCTATTCATAATGAAATCAATTTTGTACAATACGGATTGAACATAATTTTTGATAGTTAAAAGTGAATTAGAATAATGTAATGTTCTTATTTTCTTTTATTTTATTATTAGATTTTTTTATTAATTGGTTGGTTTCATAAAATTTCCTTTTTTGAAACCATTTTAAAGATATTTACGATTTTTTAAAGACGTTTGAACACTTTAGACAGTTATCCTAAACCTAAAGGTTTAAAAGCATGTTCAAAATACAATAAAGTATATATGGCTACTTCGCAGGTAAAGAAATATATGATATTTTAACTATTATACATGAGAGTAAAAACATAGTTAAATGCATCAAGACTAGTTTATTATCTAGACAATATAAAATGTTCATGATGTTTTGAAAATTTTATATTATTCTAAATAATCTATGCGAGGTTGTATTTTTGAAGTAAATTGTGTTCCTATGCGACAAGATAGGAACCAATTTATTCTTTAATATATGAATTAGGAAGAAGTTAAAGTGGTAAATTGAATTTGGAGAATGATGTAGGATATTAGCAAGATTATGCCTACTTAAGAATAGACACAGTAAACTAAAGTATTATCTTCATCTTGACATCCAATGATAGGATTGATTTTCGATTGATTACGAATGGATTTGAGTGAACTAATTGTCACCCATTAGTAATTGAGATCCATAATAAAGAGGCTTATTTCTGTTTAAATATTTCATTAGTTAAAATGAGTTTGTGTTAAGTTGGGTAATTGCCTAAATTGGATGGTTACATCAGGTTGGACCAAAGAAGATAAACATGAGAGAGTTAGAGAGAGAAGAGGGTTTTAGTTGTATAGGAGTAATTTAAGATCATGCTGGTAAATTTATGTTTGGCTATGTAATTAAGTCAAGAAATATATTTATTGTTCTTGTTGAGTTGTATAGTATTTGACAAAAAATTCAAATAGCAATGGAAAAAGGTTTTAAGTGGATTATGTTAATCATATTTGTCCATGATCATTTGTTTAGTCTAAGAACGTGAATTTTTTTTTAACTTTGTGTAGCTTTGATCAATAACATTTAAAAGGAAAACTTGGGAGTGTGAAATAGTAATTTAGAATCATTGTATGAAGAAAACTTTTTGGTAGATTCATTTGCAAAGTTTGTTGTCATCCTTGACCAAAGAATCCATTTCTTCAATAAACTTTTTGCATTTTTTTCTTTTTAATTCATAGATAATTTTAGTAATATTTTTTATTTAATTATTTTTCAGAAGTTTCTCCTTTTTTGGCATCCTAACAAAAATAAAGAATTGAGTGAAATTAAATTCTAACTAATTTTTACATGTCAAATTCTTATTTCATTATTTTTTATTTTCTATACTTATTTTTAAAAATATAAAAAATTCAATTTAACTATTTTAATATTTTATATTTATATTAAGAATATTTTCAATTGGAATATTTAACATAATTAATTATACTTGATACTTGAATGCAATTTTTAAACAAAATATACTCAAGAAATCCTTGCAAACAATGGTTTACTCGGTACTAAACCTGTTACCATCCACACTAATGTCACCTAGCTAGATGTTTAAATAGGAGAACTCATCTCTCATCCTACCTCCTATCGAAAGCTCATTAGAATTTTAATATATTTCACTTATTTTTGGCCAAATATAGATTACACTATTTTCTAGTTAGGTCAATTTGTTGCCATCCTGAGACAACCTCATTCTCAGTTAGCCTTATGAATTCTAAAATATCTTAAACTTTCCTGTACCAAAGGTCTCTTCTTCCCAACTTCTGACTTTATTATTATTCATGTTTTCACAAACTACGATTGCGTTGGATGCCTTAACACTTATTACTCTATCACTAACTTCTATATTTTTCTTAGAAACACTCTTATTTCATGGAAAACCAAAAAACAAATCACTAGTTTTTATCTTCATCAAAGGTAGAATATGATGTCCTAGCTTATTTTGTTTGCAAACTTCAACATATTCAATATTTATTGCAAGATCTACAAAATTATGATCGCTCAACCTTTCTCAATCTTTTGTGACAACCAAGGAGCTATTTACCTAACTCAACCAAATATTTCATGAATGGATTAAACAAAAACTTTGATTATTATGTCGTCCACATGAAGATACAACAAAAAGTAGCTTTTCTACTTCTCATCTCAACTCACTTACAACTTGTAGATATCTTTACTAAGTCTCTTTTCTCACCTTCATTCAAAACAATCCTCTTCAAGCTAGATCTTCTCAATGTTCATATGCCCCAACTCGTGAGGATCGCACAACATGAATTACATAGAACTTGTGCAACCTTTTTCAACTATCCCAACTACCTAACCAATTTTATTAACATTGTTGCATTCTACTTGTTTCTCTTTATTTCTTTCTCTTTTTTCTTTCTTTCACTTTTATTGATTGAATGATCCTCTTTGTAACATGTATTTTCCAATAAAAAAATTTATTTGTTCTTACATTCACAAATCAATCGAATATACAAAATTAAAACAAAATGCAAATACCAAAACAAAAATATTAATTTTAGAAAGAAGAATAAAAAATAAAAGAATAAAACAAAATAAGTATATATATATATATATATATTTATACTATATATTTATTTATTTATATTTAATAATAATAATGCAATAATGTAATAATAATAAAATTTACATATAATTTTTTTAAAAATTAATAATGACAATAAATTAATGTTAAGGTGTTGAATAGAAATTAAAATAATTAAATAAATCATAATAATAAAAAGTTTAAAATTAAAATGAATCTTATTGCATATATTTACTTATTAATTATAAAAGTAACTTATCGTATATATTTACTTAAGTATAAGAGTAACTTATCAACAATTAAATATAGGTGTTGCCTAAAGTTAAAATAAAATACAAATAACAAAACAAAAAATTTTAAGAATAAAAAAAAAGGTGAAAACAAAATAAGTGTAATATTATTTATACTATTTAAATATTTTTATTTATTTTTAAAAAATAATGGAATAATGGAATAAATAACAAAATTTATATATAATTTTTAATTTTATGTTTAGATAAAGTATTTTAAAGAAGGAAAGTATTTTTTTAGAGAATTTAAAATTCTAACAACTGAAATAACTTGTTTGAATATTATTTTGTAAGAAATTTTAAATTGTATAAATTTTAAGAGAGTATTTTAACCAATTAAAATGAGAAAATTTTAAATTCCTCCAAATCTTTCAACCTTATCTTTTCGTGTTATTTTCTTTTTCATTATTGTCTTTTCATGCTTTCTCTCATTATTCGTGCTACTTTCTCTTACATCTTTCTTCTTCATTAATACAATATTTTTAATATCAAATAATATAATTTTATTTTTCTATCATTTTAATTATGTACCTTTGTTAAATTATTATTTTTATTAAATATGTTACACAGTACAAATATTTGTATATCTAAATTCTTGAATGAATAAAAAAAGTAGAAGCAAAATTATGGAGTAATATTTAAATATAAAATTTTGTATATAATAAAAATTAAATTATTTAATCTAATTAAAAAAATTTCAAATACAAAAATTTCAAATTCAATGCTTAGAATTCACCAACCAAATAAAGAATTTGAAATATAATAAAATTAAAATTATTTATCCAAATAATATATTTTTTAAATAAAAATATTTAAATTAAAAAAAATTAAATTTTTAAATATTTCAAATTTCTTAAAATGTAAAAATATTTCATCCAAACAAAAAAATTACTATGACCATAAATTAAATTCAAATTCAATAAATATCTCGTTAAAAAAATTGATGGATACCTATAAAAATTACCTTTAATAAATAAGGTATTTACTTATTAAATAGTTTTGACTTAGATATGGATATTTATCAAAAAAAATTTACAAAAATAAATATGTATCTATTTTTACCTGCACCCACTTAATATATTTGTTATACTTTAAAGATAAAATTTAAAAATTTTAAATTTTAAATTAAAATAAATTATCTTTTATATAATTTTTATAATTAAGAATCAGATTATTTTAAATATTTAATTTAAATTTTATATATTTTATTTTAATCAATGATTTTTATTATTTATTTTTAATTGTCAATGCTATAATAAGATTCATGATTACCAATTTTATAAATAAATTAAAAAAATAATTTAAGTGCTATATATTTTTATTATATAATTAAATTAATAAAATTTAAATTTAATCTTTCATATAAATTATCTAAATCTTTTGTTATTAAGTAAATCTTAATTGTTTTAAATAGTATATAAATTAATTTTTAATTATAACATTTTAGATTTAAAGTTTATATATAAAAAAATATATTAAAAGTTTAATATTTTATAAAATAAATTTATTTATATATCTAATTGTATTAGAAACATATGTAGTTTAGATTGTAAAATAGAATTTATAAATAAAATTAGAATATATATATATATATATATATATATATATATTTATATGTTAGTTTGTATTACTTTATATGTATGTTATTTGTATATAAATTTAGACAAAAATTATATGCATAAAATATTAAGTAATACAGTAAAATTTAATAAAGATTAAAATATTTATTTTTAGTTAATAATTATTTTATAAAATTGTAAGTAAGGTTAAGTTATAGTAAATTTTAATTTAAAAAATAAAATTATAAATTTTTTTATAAAATTTAAAATTAAATTAATTAGGTTAATTTATGTCATAAAATTTAAGTAAGTTAAGTTTTTAAAATTTATTTAGTAATTATTTTATAAAATTTTAAGTTAGGTTAAACTGTAGTAAATTTTAATTTAAAATTTTATAAATGTAAATTTTTCATAAAATTTTAAATTAAGTTAATTAGATTAGTCTATGTTATAAAATTTAAGTAATTTAATTTTTTTAAATTTTTTTATTAATTATTTAATAAAACTTTAAATTAGATTAATTTGTTGTAAATTTTAATTTAAAAATTTTAAATTAAGTTATTAAATTAGTATATATGATAAAATTTATGTAAGTTAAATTTTTAAAATTTATTTAGTAATTATTTCATAAAATTCTAAGTTAGGTTAAGTTATAGTAAATTTTAATTTTAAAAAATAAAATTATAATTTTTCATAAAATTTTAAATTTATTTAATTAGATTAGTATATGTAATAAAATTTAAGTAAGTTAAATTTTTAAATTTATTTAGTAATTATTTCATAAAATTATAAGTTAAATTAAGTTGTAGTAAATTTTAATTTGAAAAAAAAATTGAAAATTTTTAATAAAATTTTTAATTAATTTAATTAAGTTAGTATATATGATAAACTTTAAATAAGTTAAATTTTAAAATTTATTTAGTAATTATTTTATAAAATTTTAAGTTAGGTTAAATTGTAATAAATTTTAATTTAAAATTTTAAAACTGTAAATTTTTCACAAAATTTTAAATTAAGTTAATTATGTTAATCTATGTTATAAAATTTAAGTAAGTTAAATTTTTTAAATTTATTAGTAATTATTTAATAAACTTCTAAGTTAGATTGAGTTGTAGGAAATTTTAATTTAAAATTTAAAATAGTAAATTTTTTATAAAATTTTAAATTAAGTTAATTAGGTTAGTATATGTGATAAAATTTTTGTCATTTAAATTTTTTAAATTTATTTAATAATTATTTTATAAAATTTTAAGTTAAGTTTGAATTGATTATGTGAATTGAATTGATTTTACTTGACTTAACTGAAATGATATTTATTTATTGCTATAATACATTCTGTGCTATAACATAGTATCTTAGTGAAAGCGTGATGTTAGATTAGGTCAAGATTAGGAGGTTAGTAATTATAGAAAGTTTAAGATTATGATAATCAAGTTATTGCATGAACGTAGAAGATATTCTAGTAATACTGGTCTAGATAGTGGATCAGTTATACCGATCAGGTTTCTTGGGTGTAACCTAGTTATAATTTGGTTGAGTTTCTTATGTGTAACCCAATTATAATTTTTATACAGTAATACTTTTTAAATTAAAACTTTAGTTGAGAGGTGGAGGTAAAATACCCTTTGCTAAGAAAGTGCATTATCTTGCTGAAGTATATTGGTGTACCCATTGATGACCTTTTTCGATGATTGGATCGACATATTTGAAAGCATAGCAACCTATAGAACAAGACCTACAAATGTTTCACTAGTTGAGAAGGAGCCTACTAGAGGTTCTCTCAAAATGATGTCCAAATGCATTAATCATACATTTAACATTTTTATTGCCATTGATTTGAAATCTATTATATTCTATTTTCTTAAATAAAAAAAAATTGCCTACTAAAAACGAAATTACTTGATTTGATAACAATTTTAATTTTTTATAATTTTTTTTCTTCAATTCATTTAAACATATAAATTACCTACTTAAATTGGTTTTTATTTTCCTTTAAAAATGAGACCTTTATCACCTTCAAACATTTTACCATTATAAAAGATAATAATAATAATAATAATTTTATTCATATTAACTAATAATAAATATTAAAATTTTTTAACAATAACAATAATACACTTCACAAATAATAACTAACTACAAATTTTTTTAAAAAATCACACATTCAAAAATTAAAATAATCACAAATTCTACTAAAATAATAACTAACTACAAATTTTTAAAAAAAATCACACATTCAAAAATTAAAATAATCACAAATTCTACTAAAATCACAAATAGTAATTACACGTACGATTACCTTTCTTTCACACTTATAAAATTTAAATTTTTCCTACTTATAAAATTACCTATAAAAAAAGAATAAATATATACATATTTATTATGTATTTTTAATTGCATCATATAATTTCTAATTATTTATAAAAAAATGTAATATATAACATTATACATTATACGTGGTTATAACATATAATACTATGCATCACACCTTAACATTTAAATTTGTAATATTTTTATGTATATTAAAATATGTTATAGACATGGTTTTAATTTTACTTTAAAAAATATTTTAAACTAACATTATTTAAAAATATATATTTTTTAACCCTATTTTAAAAACATGGCTTATAATAATACCTTAAGTTTACTTTACAATATAAACAATAATAAAATAATTTTTTATGTGACAATTTTTTTTTAAGTTCAAATTCATAAATTCACTATTATATATTAAATTAACATTTATTTTTTTTATTAATTAAATCTATTTTTTTATTTTAAATTTTAAAAATAATTATACATTTATCTTTTATAATTTTAAGGCTTTTTTACTAAAATAAAAAAAAATTAAAATAATTTATTAAAATAATATATTTTTAACTTAGAATGTATTTGATAAAATTAACGAATAAATTAGCAAAAAGTTAAAAGTTAAAAAGTAAATTTATAAATAATATTAAATTTATAAAAATAAATAGATAAATAAAAAATTAAATTATAAAAATATATTAAATATAAAAATAATAGATTATTTCAGTTAATAATTGAAAAACATAAAAACTATTTGAAGCAATCTTTTAAAAATTCAGTAATAATGTAAAAAATGTTAGGAATTATTAAAGCAAATCATTTTATCAAATAAAACTTAAATATTTTAAACAAATTTTATAATTAATAATTTAAGCTAGTTAAAATGTTTTATCAAATATGTTTTTTATGGAACATTTTTATTTTTTTTTACAATTTTTTACTTAAGTTAATCAAAACTGATGTTATGCTTTATTTAAATAACTATCTTATCTGCTTTTAAATGAAACATTTTATTTTTTTCAAATATTTTATAATAAATAAATAATAATAATTTGTTTTTTTATAGAAACTTATAATTTTAAGGAAATAACTAATTTTAAATATATTTTTTGTAATAGAGATTACTGAAAAGTAATTAATAATTAAGACAACTACATACCAAAGATGAACCTAAACGTTGCAGAATTTTAAATATAAATCACTAAAACTAAAAAGAAAATTATTGGATGTGTTTGTCTTCCAAAAGTGTAAAACTTTATGAAAATATTACGCTACTTTAAAATATACCACAATTCAAAAATTAACATGAAACAATAACTTTTCATACAATTTGTAACGACTTTTAATGTGACTTTTCATACAATTTGTAACAACTTTTAATGTGTTGGACCAGTTGAAAAGGACACCATACTGTATGTGGCACCAGAAACATGGTGTTGCATATGTGGTATCTTTTGCTTCACACTTTTGACGTTTTTATTAGTTGCCCAACACATGTACAGAAATTATTCCTTCCCAAACTAGTTTCAACGTGTATTGTTTTGATAAATTATCTAAACATTTTTATTATATTACTAAAAGATAGTAATTTTAACAATTCATAGTATATATATATTTTAAATTTCACTAAAATTAATTAAAAAATTATGTTTTATTTTTTTAATTTTAAAAATATTCATCCGAAAAAATAGAAAACATATCTTTCCATTTATCATATCATTTAAATGTATGAATAATTAAAATAATTAAAGTTTATTATTACTTCATTCAATATTTTTTAAATAATAATTAAATTTTATCAATTTAATTATTAAATTAACAGATTTTATCATGTAAATTATATTTATAAAATTTTATTACATTTTTAAAAATTAATATTTTATTAAATAAATTTAAATCAATATATTAAAAGAGATATAATCTATTAAAATAAAATAATATAATAAAATATTAATTTTTTTAAAATTTTATAAATATAATTTATATAATAAAATCTTTTAATTTAATAATTAAATTAATAAAATTTAATTATTTTAAAAAATATTAAGTAAAATAATTCCCAATAAATTTATTTATCAAATAAAAAGTTTACTTATTTTTAAGTTATCCCTTCTCTTAAATATAATACCTTAACATTTTTTTATTGTATTTTAAGTATTTTTTATTTTCACATAAAATTTTGGTTTTAAAAAAATAATATTTAATACTAAAAAACATTAATTTTAATTAAACAATAAAATAATTAAAAAACTAACAACAACAACAACAACTTGCATAGAAATTGAGCACTAATGGTATTCTTTTGAAGAGGAGTCTCTTTTGCTTGGAGAGACACAGTGACATAAGAAGCAAAGTCAAAGAGAGAGATTATCGGAAGTGAGAAGGGAACGCGATTGAGTAGGATGTCGGAAGGTGGAAGCCTTGGTTGCGTATTAGTGGCGGTGGATGGCAGCGAAGAGAGTATGAACGGTTTGCGTTGGGCATTCACTAACCTCAAGCTTCGATCCCCTACACCCGATTCCACGGATGCTCCTTCTTTCGTCATCTTCCACGTTCAATCCCCGCCCTCCATCGCCGTTGGCCTCAACCCCGGTCCTATCCCCTTCGGTGGCCCTAGTTCCGTACTCTATTAACTTTCTATTTCTTTTATCATCATTAGATTCAATTCAATTCAATGCTTTCGGTTCAACCTAAAAGTATATCGATCCCTTCATTCAGGTGACCTCGAAGTTCCTGCGTTCACCGCAGCCATCGAAGCTCACCAGAAGCGCATTACTGACGCTATACTCGACCACGCTTTGGGAATTTCCTCCCAATTTGATCTCAATGTACGTTTTCCTTTTCTTTTCCCTTTTTTCTCTACAAAGAATGTTCAAATTTGCAATTGCGGGATCGATATCTGAAATTGAAATATTCAGAATAAAGGAACAGGGTTAAAATAGTATATTTTTGTTTTACGTGATTCTCTATTCTACGAATTTAAGGATGATGAAAAAAAAAATTACTCCTTGATTTAGAGATATTTTCTAACTATGTTTGTAATATTGTTAATTCTAGAATGAATTATTTTAAGCAATTTTTTTTATCGGTTCATCGACTATCATTTATATTTTTGAATCATTTTGTTATATTGCTTTTTTTCCTTTTTCAAAAGTTTATTATGTTTTCTGATGAGTTTTTCTTTGAATTTATCCTTTTGACCGTGGTGAGAGGAGAGTTCCTAAAGTTTGATAAAATTGATTGATAGAAAATCTTGAACATTTGAGCATAAATACTAATTGAGATGTGTTTAAATTAATCACGGAACCGTGGGATTCCACGTTATTGCGCTGAGTGTTCCCTTTCAAGTTATTGTCAACTGTCGTAATGCTGTAGCAGACTTTTATCTCTCTATGACAGAGTAAGGTCAGGACCCATGTTGTTGTTGGAGATCCAAAAGAGAAGATTTGTGAAGCTGTACAGGATTTTCATTCTGATGTGCTTGTGATGGGGTCTCGTGCATTTGGTCCCATTAAGAGGTACAAATTGAATTATTCTAAATCCTCCTACTTTTTATTTTATAAATATTTTTAATTATTAAAAATGAAAATATTAAATATTTATTAATATAATAAATACATACACTTTCTTATTTAATATTTATTTTTTAAAATAATAAAAAGATTTATAAGAAGATATAGTTAAATTTGGTACAAATTATCTAGTGACAAATATTGATAACGGCCAATTTGTACTGGCACATAATCACGTACTTTATGCTAGTCTGGATAGCACATGGCACAGAATTAACGACGACAATCACATCCTGGACCATTTTTCGCTTTATGAGAATGTTAAAAAGTGCCAAGACACTGTGGACCAACCCTGGTATTGGGGAAGAACTTGGATTTTTCTCATTTGCGTTATTCCTTTCCAATAAAACATTTCAAACTTTGTTAGCACTATGATACTAACAAATAACAATCGCAGCAGAGTGATCTCATGATTAAAAACGCTTGCCAAATAGGCCAATAAGGTTATAAAGACCTTCAATATTGTACATAACCAATTTCGGAACCTTTTAATTTGTTTCCTTTATCTTCAGTCATTTATCTGCAGATAAAGATAGATCTGCTTCCATTTGCATTTTGGACAGTAGACCAAATGCTCAACATCTTACATAGTTTCATCAAACCTATTTTATTTATTTTTTAACTTTTGGTTCTTTTTTTAAGCAATTTGAATTTTGAAGAGAGAAACTCTTTGGACAGGCCACCCATAATACTTCTTTTTCTTGGCATACAGGATGTTCCTGGGAAGTGTTAGTCACTACTGCGCCCACCATGCTCCCTGCCCTGTCATTATTATCAAGGGAAAGGACATTGTGGATAAGAGAAATTAATACACGTCTACTATGCTATCATGACTCTTGATGAGTAGGTATGGCCACATTTATGTTGCGTGATCCCATAGATTGTTTAAGATTTCAGAGAAGAGTATTATGATAAATTTAGGCATTAGAAAAGGGCCTATCGTTCTTACATTTGCTAATCAATCCAATTAGCATAGAGAGCGGGTAACAATTTTGACTTCTTAGGCCTTCTATATATATATATATATATATTCGACAACTGCCTCTTAGGCTTCCGTACTAAGTCCTCAAGACTTACATTGCTGCTTATAGTTGAATTTGGCTGTGAGAACTACCGGTAGTCTCCTAAGTGAAAGATGGCATGGATTAGATACGACCCTGATTTAAAAGGACTCCCAAATAGGTCAAGAAGTGGGAGTAAAAGAATGACTTGGATGTTGAAATGAATTGGAATTTTTTTGAGTGATCCGGAAGCAATATAGTCTGTAGCTGTATTTAATTTATTCTTTTTATATAAGCTAATTGCTAGGAATAGATTTATCTATGGAATGCTGTGATTTGAAGAACGGTTTTCATCCAATACAAAATGGTTTCTGAAGGCTATAAAAAAGATAAGATCAGTTTTCTTTAAAGGCTTTAGTTTCTCATTTTATACTTAATTTTAGTTTTAATTTCTACCATTTTTTTAATGGTTTTGGTTCCTTACTTTATCGAATTGATGGTTTTGGTTCCTTACTTTATCGAATTGATGGTTTTGGTTCTTGTTACTAAATTTTTTTATACATTTAGCTCCTAAAAAAATTAGTGTAGATAATTTGGTTCTAAATATGTTTATTTACTCATATTTTGATCTTTAAGGAAATATTTGGTTAAAAAATGTTAAATTTATATATGTTAATCCTTAAATGTACTAACTTTATTCATATTTTGTTTATATATTATTCACATTTGGGACAAAGTTAAACTTTCAACGATTAAATTATATAGTTAGTGTTTACTCAAATAACATCATCACTTATTGATAGAAACTTTTAACAATAGGGATCGAGACTAATAACTTTCGAAAAACGTAAATCAAAACCATAAAAAAAGAGAACGACTAAAACAAAAAATAGTACAAATTAAGGGAGTGAAAACTTCATCAAACGTTTTATTTATACCAAATTGTTTCCTAGCAGCTAACCAGAAAGCTTGCCCTTTTTGTTTTTGTATTTTATCTTGTTATCAGTCATTTTTTTCTCAAGTGCTATGGATCATAGTTCAATCAAATCAACTGATAAGTCATAACTAACATATATAATTTTTTCTGTTGGTAGATCATAATACCTAATGTGATCAAATTTTGCTATCTCACTCTCATATAAGCCACACGTCTTGTTAACCGGATAGAGTGGAATTCACGTAAGGAACACTAAAACTTCCTGCTCCGGCTAATGATGACGGTGTCAGGATGTATTTGCAAAATATTCTGATGTCTAAGTTAGTAAGGATGTCTAGAAAGTAAAGAATTAGGGTTAGAGAAAAGTGTTGCACAAAGAATATGTCGATCCCTTAGGAAATTGAGAGAATATCCAATCTCCTTAATTGTGATGGTTAGTTATAATTTTTCTTTAGTGGGATAATTGTTCCTGCGAATCTTTTTCACATTTTTGTATTCATGGGGATTCTTTTGGTGACCTTTGGTCTTATGAGGATGCCGCATTATCCTTAGCAACCAGGAGTCGCTCTACAGTCTTCTGTCCCATTTAATTAAAATATCAAATACTAAAAAAATTCGTATATTTTATATTTAAAGTGGGAGATGTGACTAAAAATTGACTATTTCTTTTTGCCTACAATATAGTTGTTTTTATAATTTATGTTCTAGAACTCTTGCTACATCAGAATCTTGCCATCACTTCCAATTTACAATGTAATGGGGTCCTGAAACAATTTTGATTTCCTTTATTAGTTGCTGATGCTGCATCCTTGCTTGCCAAATTAAATAGGTCAAAGGCTTTTTCATGATTGGGATTGGGATTTGAATGGTTCGCTAGACCTGTGTCGTACCTCAGCTTTGAAGCTTGTGTCTTTTCGTTGTGCCCATGCTGGTCAGATGCTACTACAAATACGTGTTTTATCTTTACGTGGACAAGGCTGCTGTGCGTGTGAAATTCTTGCAGTTAAAGAGTGCTTTACACCTGTGCTGTTACAAACTTTGATTGTTGTTGCAGTTGGTTCAAAGAGATATTGACTCCACAACGTTTGAATTCGTTTTAATTTATACAAGGTTCTATTGTATACGATGTTGAAGTGCTATTGCTCCTTGGTCACAGCCCATTCTAGTTGTGATCTGCAACAAACTGGCCACAACTCACACCAATAATTTCAAATCGGGAATGAGATTGGTGTCTCTGGCTATATTGATAGTGTCATAAATTAGTCTAATTTAGAGTGCCATGGTCATAGTTGATTTGATTATCTTCTACTGGGAGGGGACATACATATGGTTAAACTGTGTGATTTTTTGCTAATATATTGTTATTTATTTTTCAAGAAGGGGTATATTGTGTTGGGGGAATTTACTAACTCTTGGAAGTGTATGTTTTATTAAACTTTTTGTTTATTAAGATTTGTGTAAGTTATTTTATAAGATAAATAATCTTATTTTAAGTGAATTAATAAAATTGTATTTAATAAAAATTAAATAAATAATTTTATAAGTTAATGAAGATAATTAACTTATAAGATAATTTAGAGATAAATATTTATGAACATTAAATTTTATCCGAATGGAAGTGTTTGGGAGATCCTGTCTATAGAATTATATATAATTTAAAAGCTATTTGAGTATATTAATGTTTAATTTACTTAAAATTTAGTGTTTAATATAGAAGAGTAATATCACACAATTTAATAGTTAAATTAGTATATTATGAAAGTTATGGAATGGAATATTAAATTAGTATACTATAAACATTATTGAATGGAATAAGTACGTAAAATTTGTATTAGATCAAGTATATTGATGTTATTATCATTATTTAAAATGAATAAATATGTAAAATAAAAAATAAAAATATATTTATTGTTAATTTAAAATTAGTTAAAATTAGAAGGTATTCTAATTCAAATTAATGGTATAAGAGTTGTTAACCTTACTCTACTTTATTTTTAAATTTTTTTATAGATATTAGTTAATCTAACTATTAAAATAAAAGTTTTTATTAAATAGATTTATTAAAATTTATTTAACTTAAAATTTGTTTAAAAAATTAAAGCAGATTGATTGATTAAGATTTATTCTTCGAGTAAGTGAATTCTTTGAAAAGAAGAAAAGAGAGAATTAATTGATGCCAATAGCAATTTTTATAAAAATATATTTTTAACGAAACTAAATTATATTAATCCGATAGTTTTTGAAGGTTGAAGTTATTAAATTTGACTAGTTATTCGTAATAGCTTAGCACGATGTGTAGCTGACTTTAATACAGGAAATAATGATGAATTTTTGTCTATTATATCCAGGGACATATTTGTCTTTTGAAAGAAAAGAAATCTTTTCGCCCATTCATTCAATTATAAAAATGAATGCACTCCATATTTTTTGGGTAATATATACTTTTAATTTTAAAAAATTAAAATTTTAATTAATGTCTTTTATTTTTAAAATGAGGAATTTTAGTCTTTTATTTTTTAAAAACAAACTCCGTTTAATCTTTTTATTTATAACGTATAAAATATTACTATATTTCATCTTAAAACAATAATTATTTTAAAAATTAAAAAAATATTTTATTTTCATAAAATTAGAGATTAAAATTAACTAATTTAAAAATAAGAGTCTATAATTAAAATTTTAAAATTTTTGAGAGACAAAAATATAGTTTATCCTTTAATATAAAACATTTTTTTCTTTATTTTCTTATATTGAGTAACACATAAAAATAATTTATTTTCTTACTTTTTTCGTATTTTTGATAAAATATATCTTTAATTTATATAAATGATTAAATTTTATTTTTATGCTTTTTTATGTTGATTTCGTTCTCTATAAAATTTATAATTTTTTAAAATACTTTCTATCATAACTTAATTATAATGTAACATTCATCTAAATATATTATATACAAAATTAGAATAATTATTCATATAATATTATTAAATGCATACCAATATTTTTATAATTAAATTAATTATTAAATTGATAAAATATTGATTTTTACTTATAAATTTATTGGTTAAATTATGGCTAAATTAATGCTAATTAAATATTTATGTTTATTTGATATAATAAATTAATATAATAAAGTAACATTTTATATTCATATCAATGTAATTTAATCACATTTTAATAAGAAAGTGTCAATATCAGTTCTTAGAATATTTTAATAAAATTTTTAAGATTGATTTTAAATTTGTAAAAGTAGTAAATTTTTATAGAGAAATTAATTATTTATTATATTAAAAATATAAAAATATAATTAAATAATCTTTTTAATAAAAAAATGCAAGTTTTTAATATAGTTAAAAATTATTTTTCAAAAACCATCAATTTTTTTAAATAGTCACAATATTTTTTAAAACTGTAATATATATATATATATATATATATATATATATATTGATTATGGATATATTCATTTATCATTCAAAAAATTTATTAGCAAAAAACTAATAAATTTTTTAAAAATTAAAATAAAATTTAATTATATTATATAAATTCAAAATATATTTTTTATTTAAAAAAATATATAAGTCTATATACTAAACTATACAACACCTTCACATGTACAAAAAAAAAAATATATATATATATATATATAATTTAAAAAAAAATTAGCAGATAAAATACATAAAATAATATAAAATAAATTTATATATATATATATTATATTTTAATTTATTGTTTAATAATTAAATAAAATAAAAAAGTTTATTTTATTCTTCTATCTTAATTATTTAATAGTATATGAATATAAAATAAATAAAATAATTTTTATTATCTTTATTTTACATTATATAAATTTATTATTCTATTATCATTATTACTTTTATTAAAATATGATAATTATTATTTTTATTATTATCATTAATATTGCTATCAGTCTCAATTATTATTTTATTAATAATTACTATAGCTATTATTATTACTATTAATAATATTATTATAATTTTTATTTTATTTTTTATAAAAATAACGTACAATTTATATTATCATCTACTATTTAATGTATAAAAATATTAGATAAAACCAAAGTTTATCATATTCATATTTTGATCATGTGATTGCCACTGAATACAAAAAAAGAGCGCTTGATTACACCGGACTGTACAGTGTAATGTCTCGTGAATTAATGGTGGCCCCCAGTGGGAGTTGTCCAAAGAGTAATAACTTGTGGGAAAAAGGAAAATGTATGTTAGGTTCGGGTTTGCCCTAATTGGTTATTCACTTTGCCACCTTTTAAGATCCCATGCATATACATACCCCCCATTCTTACCTTGGATTCCTAGCTTAAGCCCGTTTCTTTAGTAGAACTTCAGCTTTGTCTACGCTTCATTGTAACCCGGAACCAAGAAAAATAGACCATTAAAAGGACAACACTAATGTCCAAAAACAAAAAAGTACACCAAATAATTTTATCCCAGTTTGAACAAAGTCCAAATCTTTATTTATAATATATTTTTTTTACCCTCTAATTAATAATTTTAAAAAATTATACAAAATCAATAAATAAATTGGAGTGTGCACATACAATCCTCCCTCTTTGGCATGAATTAAAGAGAGTTACCTAAAAGGGGTTGGAAGAATTAGATGATGAACTAGGTAGAGCTATAAAAATAAAAATATTTTACAACATGGATTTCTGTTGTGTTGCAAACCAAAGGAAATGATGATTGATTCATACGGAACTGGGAACTTAAGGGGTCCATGGATGCATGGATTTTATGCAAATAAATAAATGAAAGTGTTGAAAGGAATGCCCGTGACCGACCACATCTCAAGTGGACAAAATAGCATAACATGTTCATTTATTAATATTTCCAATAAATTAATTAACTGATCACGAGTGCTTGCCTTCCATGTTCTATAACTTTCTTACTCTTCTCTAACTCTTTTCCATCCACATCTCTTTCTAAATATACCTCCAAACTTCCTATTATTTCAACAGTAAAGCCTTTTTCAATTACCACTTCCAAATACCAACTTCAATTTTAAGTTTTATAACTTTTTTATTTCTAATTTAAAATAATATTTTTAACCAATTTTAATATCAAATAATAATAAAATGAAATAAAAAATAATTTTACGTAAATAATTTTAAAACTAAAATAAATGTTTTATAAATCAAAAGATAAAACATGTTTACAATTTTCGAGACCAAAATGAAAGTTGGTAATTCATTGTAAGTACTGAAATCAAAATGTCTCTTAAGAAAATTGATGAACTTACACTTTACAGTACGTTTACTTGCATATATCTATTTTTTTTTTAAATTACATCTGATAAATTGAGATAAACAGTACTGTGTGTACAAATATGTGTAAAATTCGAGTTCTGATCGTTTTTCGGTTTAGTTTCTCCGTTGGCTTGAAGTGAAGATTTTTTGCTTTTAGATAAATGTCGTAGTAGTGCTTCAGTTTACTTTCTCCGTTTAGTTTGAAGCCAAAACTGAGTTTTATTATGTCATGTGTTATATTTATCTAAATTAACGTGCTGCTAAATTAGAATATATAGTTATTTTCATACACTTGTATTTGCAACCTCAAATGCATCTTTTCATTTTAGAAGAAAGTCAGAAACGTTCAAAAGTACGCGTTGTTTTTTTCCGGTCCATAAGTAGACACAGTTTAAAGCATTTATCTTACACTGAATCGTGAAATTTGCGCCATTTTACACTAAAAAATTTCATTTATTAATGTATTATGATAATATTTTTTATTATAATTTTTAAGAAAAAATAAATTATTAATATAAATTTTAAAAATTTTAATTGATAAATCATATTATATTAACATTTAATTTATCGATATTATATATAAGATGTTTTATTGTTAATATAAACTTATAATACTTATATTAATAGGTTAATTTTTGTTAAAAAAATATATTCTAACAAAAACTAATACAATATTAAAATATTATTGAATAACAAATTTTTAGTGACAATTAATATATATATGTGTGACATTATTCTCTTACTTCAATTATGGGATATAATATTTTAAATGTAAATCCTTGTAACTGTGTAAATAGTGAAAAACAATAATTACTAATAATTGATGGACTAATATTTAGTGGGACTATAAAGAGTAGTATCATTTTTTTTTAAAAATAACATAAGAAATTGTTTTCTAAAATAAATTAAGTTACACATACACTTATACAATTGTATGTGAATCCCTACGAATAAGAAGATATTTTTAAATAATAAATAAATTTAGCGTTTAGCTCATGTACAAATTAATTTTTCAAGTTTAAATACGTTCAAATCACTCCCTAAAGTTTGTAATTCGTTTTTAAACATTATTTAATTACAAAATTGTGATCTCTTAATGGAAAATTCATAGGACTTGTACATGATAAATTAAAGGTCAATAATGACCTACTTGATTTTTTTGAAAAAGAAGAAGAAAGAAAGCAAAATGCAGCCTCTACTAAACCAAAGAATATTAAATAAGGATTTAGTAGGACAGTCTCAAAGGACTCAAGGTTGTTGACAAAGCTACCATACTAACTACCTTGAGCATATCTATCAATGCACGTATTCGTGCTTTACGATTTAATCATGGTTAAATTATTGAATTTTAAATTAATATTTTAATCAGTTGAATAATCAATCTAATTTTAAAATTTTTAATAAAAATGTATATTATATATTTTTTTTCAATTTAATGCTAAAAGTTTTGTTTGAATTTGATGTCATTCTCTTAAATTTCGTATTTCTTTACAATTTTAAGGTGTATTTGAATAAAGTAATTTTAAATTATTCAATATGTTTTTAGATAATAAAGGAATTATTTTAAATATTATAAAATTTAAATTAAATATTTTTTATATTAAAAAATTAAATAATATTAGTTCAAACATTTTAGAATTTTTTATTATATTTAATTGTTTTTAAATTATGCTTAATTTTTTAATAATTATTTATTATTTCTTTTAGAATTATAAAAATTTGTATCCAAATATAAGATTAAATTTTTTTGATTGCAAGTCAATGTATTGTTAATGTATTCTTACAGTGAAAATTATAAAGATGTGAAATTTTATAAAGGATTCATAATATTTTTTGGTGGTTTTGGTCCAAATTTTAGCATTGGTTGTTTAATTTTTTTTGGTTTGATTAATTTTTTTATGTTTCTTTTTTTTTCATATTTTTTATTAAAATATTTTATTATTTTTATAGTTTTGTTCGTCATTTTTCATCTATTTGATTTTTTTAATATTTTATTTGAATAAAATAAAATAAAATAAAATTTATGAAAAAAAATTTGTTATCTATTTACGCATGAAAACAAAAAAGAATAAATAAATTTATGGGTTTCACTGTAATTTATTTTTCTTTCTAAATTGATGAGAAAATGGAAATAAGAATCTTATCTCCTTTATTTTTTTTAATTTTAAATTATTAAAATTATTATATATTTATAAAAATATCAAAAATATAATAATATATTAATAAAATTAAATTAAATTTTTATAAGTTAAATTTTATACTTTTAATATATATATTTTTTTTCTTTTCATGCATTCAAACAATAAAAATTCTTTTATCTTTTTTTATTTCAACATGTTGAAACAATTTACTTTTTTTATTTTTTTATTTTTATTTTTTTTCTTCTCTATTTCTTTTGTAAGCCAAACAAACCATAATTCTCTCATATAATATTATTTTTCTACAGCCACATTTACAGGGAAATACATCCAACGTTTATCTTGTTGCTTTGTGTTTGTGTGCAACCAACATCTTTTACTTATCAAACTTCTCATTAAAGTTAACAAATTCTGTAATATAATAATTGATATTTTTAAAAGCATTAAAAAATAATTTGTACATTTTTAAATTTGAAAAATTGATTTCCACACAATTTAAACATTGAAAGGTAGTTTACATTTGCCCTCTATTTTAATTTGATATTTAATTATAAAATATTATTTTTTATTTTATTTTTTAATTTAAATATTTGTATATGAAATAATGAAAATAAATATTATCTTTTAATTACTTGATTTTGTTATACAAACTTTTAAAAATAAATAATAAAAATAGGAGATACTTCTTATTAAAAGTGAAAATAAACAAAATAAAAATTATTTTCTTCGACCAAACAACCCCTAAAATTTTATTTTACACATTTCATGCGTGTACATAAAATTATATTGATCAAACCGATTTCAAATTAACATGTTATCATTTTAAACGTAAGATTAAATCTGGCGTAAAAGTTTATGAACGTGAATTAATTGAGTGAAATATATTTTTAGTCTCTACAAATATAATAAATTTTGTTTTTAATATCTACAAAAATCTATTTTGTTTTTATCTTTGACTTTTTAAAAATTTTATTTTTATCTCTTTTATTAAATTCTTGTTAAATCTTTATTGATTTGGTTAATAAATATGCAGTCACTTAAATTTTGTTGGTTTATTAATTTATTATATAAATTAAAATTATTAAAATTTTATTGAAACCAACTATTTATATTATTTTTAAATATACGACAAGTTAATATATATATATATATAAAATAAATTTTAACTAAGCATATGTTCAAATATCTAACCAATGTTTCAAGGTTATTTGTTAAGATTTCTTGTTTTAAGAAAATCTAATATAAATATAATGGTTATGGTAGCTCAGTATCCGTAAATCTTATGAAATATTTAATCATACTAAAATTTCCTAAACTTAAAAACAGCAAACAAGAGTGCGTAGTTTGTGTTAATGGTAGGAGAGAAAGTAAAGGTATTATTAAGCAAAGAGTAGTTAATCAAATTTAACAACACAAAAACAAATTCCTCTTGGTATGGGAGAAAGATGTACGTATATGTTCACAGAATAAGAGAAAGAGATAATAGAAATGGAAAATAATATAATATTATTACATGATGCAATAATTAACAGTGGGTTTTGCATGTATTAAAGGAGTCATTGGGCATGCATGCACCCAACTGAGAGCAAAGAAAGGAAGAATGGGTGGGAAGTTGATGGTCACAAGCTTAACAATACTAATTAACCTCTCCATCATAACCAGTAGTGGAAACGATCCATGCGCTTCATCAGAAACCGATCACTCAGACGTCACGCTTATTCCAATATATGGTAACTGTTCCCCTTTCAACTCTAACAACTCATGGGACAACATCATCATCAACATGGCCTCCAAAGACCCACAGAGGATCCAATTCTTATCAACCCTTGTCGCCAAACGCACCAAAAAACGCGTTTCCATCGCCCCAATCGCTTCAGGTCAGGCCTTCAATATTGGCAGCTATGTCGTCCGAGTCAGACTCGGTACGCCGGGTCAACTCATGTTCATGGTCCTAGACACCAGCACTGATGAAGCTTGGGTCCCTTGCACCGGCTGCACCGGTTGCCCCTCCTCAAACGCATATTCCCCACAAACCTCCGCTACTTACGGTGGACCAATACCCTGCTCCGCCCCGCTTTGTGCCCAGACCCGCGGCGCCCTCCCGTGCCCCTCCACCGGTGGCTCTGCCCCTTGCTCTTTCAACCAATCCTATGCAGGTAATAATGTTAACGTCTCTATACCCATATCTTTCAATATGTTGCCTCTCGTTAGTCTCATCGAATAATAAACAAGATTCCAATAGTGAATCTTTTTATTTATTGAATTTAATAATTAATAATCTCATATTATAATTTTTTAAAGGAACCAAAATGTTTTTACTTTCTAAAGACCAATTTAAGTATTGATTCTTTCTTTTTCTTTTTCCTTAAATACATGTAGATTGCGATTTGTTTACCTTTTTAACATTTATCTTGCATGTTTTGTGTAACGTAGGGTCTTCATTTTCCGCCACGCTTGTGCAAGATGTCCTCGGGTTGGCCACCGACGCCATCCCCAATTACGCGTTTGGGTGCATCAACTCCGCATCTGGTGGGTCAATCCCGGCCCAAGGACTTTTGGGCTTGGGCCGTGGGCCTTTATCTCTTCTTTCTCAAACATCTTCCCGCTACTTTGGCATCTTCTCTTATTGTCTCCCTAGCTTCAAGTCTTCCTACTTCTCCGGGTCCCTCAAACTCGGACCCGCGGGTCAACCCAGACGAATCCGGAGCACCCCGCTCCTACGAAACCCGCGTCGACCCTCTTTGTACTACGTGAATCTCACCGGAGTCTCGGTTGGTCGGGTCCGGGTCCCCTTGCCAAGCGGGCTTCTAACGTTTGACCCAAACACGGGGTCCGGAACCATAATAGATTCGGGTACGGTTATAACCCGGTTT
Source organism: Canavalia gladiata (assembly GCA_037954105.1). Taxonomy (NCBI): domain Eukaryota; kingdom Viridiplantae; phylum Streptophyta; class Magnoliopsida; order Fabales; family Fabaceae; genus Canavalia; species Canavalia gladiata. Next base: position 36,287,308 of record CM075664.1, on the reverse strand, counting down.
GTGGAACCGGTGTACAATGCAATTAGGGACGAGTTCAGGAAGCAGGTGAAAGGAGCATTCAGTAGCATAGGGGCATTTGACACGTGTTTTGTGAAGAACTATGAAAAGTTGGTACCGTTGATCAAGTTTTCGTTCCCGGGGTTGGATCTAACTTTGCCCTATGAGAACATCCTCGTACATAGTAGCTCCGGTTCGGTGGCATGCTTGGCCATGGCTTCGACACCCAACAATGTGAACTCGGCGCTCAACGTCATCGCCAACTTGCAGCAACAAAACCTTAGGATTGTGTTTGATACCGTTAATAATAAGGTTGGCATGGCCCGTGAGCTTTGTAATTAACTAGTTACTCTTTTTATCTTCCAAGGTAACTTTCAAATTCGTACTCAACCTTTATATATATAATTCCTCAGATTACTTTTTAATTTTAAAATAATAATAATAATAAATTCTTTAAAATATTTTTTATAAGTTATATTAGTCTGTTATGTTTCATTTATAGTATTTTTTAAGGACTAATATAATTTACAAAAAATAATTTAAAGATTATATTATTATTATTTTAAATTTAGAGGCTAATTTGATTTGATGATCCATATATAAAGGTTGGAAACAAAATTTGGAGTTTCCGATTTATCTTGGTACGTTGGTTTGTTGCTTTCTGTATCTTGTTCTTGTGCGAGAATTAGATGTGGTGAATTAATAAAGCCTTGTAGTGTGTACTGGAGGCTTTGGCGTTGGAGTTTGGAAGATTCTCGAAATAAACATTTTGTGTGGTACTATAGACTGGTTATTGTTTTGATCTTTTTCGGTTTAGACAAAACAAATTAAAGAGAATCATGTGTGTGATTTGAGATTGAGGTTTCAGAAATTGCAAAATGTGTGGCGTGATTTATATTGTTGTGAAATAGCATGAAAGCTAAGAAAAGAAAGAAAAGAAAGAGGCTCGTCGATTTAACTAACCAAAACTAATACATCTATCTCTCTTTCTATAATTCAAGCAATTTTTTTTTTATTCTTTATTTAGATGAGATATTTTAAAAAAATAAAATAATTTTAAAAATTGAAATATTCTGTTTCAATATATTTTTTAAATAATTTTAAATTTTATAAATTTTGAGAATATATTTTAACAAACTAAAATAAAAAATTTAAAATTTCTTTAAAATAGATAAAATTTAAAATTTTTTAAAGATCCTAAATTTATTTTCATTAATAACATTTTTTTCCTATTTTTTGTTATCTTTTTCATTATTCTTTTTTCATATTATTGTCTTACCTTTTTTTTTATTGTTATATAATTTTCTTATATCTTTTTTATATAATATTTTTAATACTAAATAATATAATCATATTTTATTATCTTTTTAATTATATATATTTATTAGGTTATTATTCTATTTAAATATATTATACAATAAAAATATTTATATATTTAATTTAAAAAAATTAAAAGTAAAATTAAAAAAATTATGAATATTATAAAATTGTATATATTAAAAATTAAATTATTTAGTCTAAATAAAAATTTAAAATTTAATAAATTTAAAATCCATCATCCAAATAAAAAATTTTAAATATAAAAAATTTAAATTATTTTATCCAAATAAAATATTTCATATTTAAATATTTTAAATTCCTTACAATATTAAAATACTCCATCTAAATATAAATTAAAAAATTTCAATTATGGCAATTATTACATATTAGTATAGAAGCAATATCATGAAGTGAACAGGTTATGATAATTATGAGTTTTTTCAAGCCTCGGATCCTTTCCATTTTAAATAAATGGAGATTTTAATTTTTATGTTACATCATATTAAAAAGAGTATCAAAACATTTTTATAAAAACAGATAAATTTATCCAAATAGGTACAGGCACAAAATAAATCATTAAGATAAAAATACACCAAAATTTTAATGTAAAAAAACAATAAAATTTTTTTTTTTATAGAATCTAATCCAGTAAAAACCCTTCATTAATAAAAATTAATGAATAGATATTAATACAATAAATCTATCAATAAATATACAATCTAAGCAACACAAAAAAATATATAAAAATATTAATATCAATATAGTAAAATTTTATTAAAAAAATAGACTACAAGTCCACTTCCAAACTTCTAACACCAAAGACTAATTTTCATTTTTTTTATGCATTATTTTTTCTTTTAAACTTTTCAAATTCTCTCCCTCAGCTTGCCTTGCATGTTCTCTCTCCCAGCAACCTTTATTTTATTTTATTTTTACTTTTATTTAAAGTCAACATGGACTCGCTTGTTCGGTGACCCACTTGACAAATACGCACAATAAGAAACACTCGTCTCCGAGTAGCCACCATTCAATAAGAATAATTTTTACTCATCACAGAACATACACATATAGTAGGAATAACACAACAATAAAAATAACACTACTGTGTTGCTACGTTTTGAAGTTACATTTTACGGAGAAAAATAATTTTAGTCAGCTACTATCTTATGAGTAAAAAACACAATCCTCCTTCTTATAGAAAAAATTTTTGAAAAAAAAAAAAAATAAACAAAACAGAGTAAATACTCATGTATAAGATATTAAATCTTGAAAATCATAATAAAGATGGAAGAGTAAATCCATTGCAATTGTCAAGAATTCAGTAAGATGCATTTTATGGATAACATATGTGTATAAAATTAACATCATTGCAACAAGATATCAAAAAATGATAACTAAGTTTTGACCATTAAGCTGACACAATAGTTACTATTGTTAGGAACTTACAAATTACTTCACAACTTTTTTTTAGCTCTTATATTGGTCTCATAATTTTTTTTTTGTGGAAAATTAAATAATTGATTTTTTTTTGTTTGAAAAGATAAGAGAAATAATACAAAAGATGACACTCTGATAAAAGAGAAGTTTAGACCTTAACAGTTAACATAGATGATTATTTATTAAAAAAAATATGAAGAGGATCTTTATTCTTTTTTCTGAGCCTATATCACTATGTCATATTACATTTTTTTGCAATATTTAAAAAAATGTTACAAAAATATAAAAAAATATTACCTATTAATTTTAGTAATATTTTAAGAAGTATTGCATCTTATTTATGTCGTAAAATATTACTAGTAACATTTGAAAAATGTTACAAAAATATAAAAAATATATCTATTAATTTTAGTAACATTTTTAAAAAATGTTGCATTTAATATATATCACAAAAAATATAATTTGTAATAGTGTATGAATTGGGATGAAACCTCTTTACCAGTCTCAAAGATGCATGACATAGAAAGAAAGGAACAAAAAGTGTATAAATAAGATGTAGTGCACATGTAAATGAGAAAAAACATAAAGATAGAAATAAAATAAACGAAGAAGAAAAAATAGAAACAACTTTATTTATAAGAATTGCAATTGTATTATCATGTGGTTGAGGAAATCTTTAATCTCTTTTAATATTTTTAAAATTTTATAAAATTTGTAAAAATTAAAAATAAAAATAGTTTGCACCCTTAAATTTTGGCTGAAGTGACGATTACATAAAAATTAATTGTAAGTAATCTAGGTCCGAATTATTTGAATCCATGACTGCATGGATGTCATTTATCACGTGTAGATGAAGTCAGTTAAATTAAATAGGGTATAGCTCTTTATTTATATTTTTGAAATTAAATGTTTAAATTTAATAATTTTAAATAAAAACTATTAAAATATAATAAATATTTTTAAATAAAAATGTATTATTTTAAACATTTAATATTAATATTAATATTAAAGATTAATGTAAATATTTGCTAGTTGCAATAACAGTTGTGTTTTCGTTTGGAATTAAGGTGGCAAAGAATTTGAGGCTAAAACGAGTTTATTCCTACTCCTTCCGCCAATGGAATCTATCAATTTATGTAAGTATTGAGTTGGAAAAAATTTGAACCATCTTCAATCGGGATTGCCTTGGCTTTTCTAGGGTATGTTTAGGAGTTAGGTTTTTAAAAAAAAGAGAGAAGGAAGAATAATTTTTTATTTTGGACAAATATTATCTAATTTTATAATTTTTAAAATAAAATAAAATAAAAAATTATTATAAATTTAATATATTAATATTTTTTAATTTATTTTTATAAATATCATATAATTCTATAAATTTAAAAAATAAAATATCATCCTCTCCTTTTATTTTTTAAAATTTAAATTTTAAATATATTCTTAGATCAGGTACATAGGAGGTGATTATATTACTTTTGGCATAATAATTTTTACATAAATTAACATTTAAAAATGTTGCATAAATAATAATATATCTTTTTATACTAATTATTCATCATATCAATTTAAATATTTAATATTTTAGACGGTTATACTATATTTTTTCAACATTTTAGCATAAACTTACCTATTTCATGAAAACAAAATAATAAAAAAAAGAAACTCATATTTTTATAGTTTCAATATCTAAAATTAATAAAATATAAATAATCATATTATATCTAAATTAAGATAATAATAATAAAATAAAAAATAATTAAATATTTTAATTTTTTACATTAAACACAAAAGTTATCTCTCAATTTGAATTCATCCTTCAAATATAATATGATGATTATCACAAATCTTTCAAGTAAAAATGAATAATTAATCTCACCATTAATGTACTGCCACACTTTCATCCTTTAAATATTTACCTATTTTATAAAAACAAAACAATTAAAAAAAAACTCATACTTTCATAGTTTCAATATCTAAATTTGATAGAATAAAAATAATCATATTATATCTAAATTAAAATAATAAAAAAAAATAAAAAAAAAATTAAATATTTAATTTTTTATATTGAACATAAAAGTCATCCCTCAATTTAAATTCATCTTTCAAGTATAATATGATGATTATCATCAATCTTTAAAGTAAAAATAAATAATTAACCCCACCACTGATGCACTGCCACACCTTCATCCTTTAACTTACCATACAAAGCCAAACATTCCCAATAAGCCCTTTTGCTCCTCTTGTTCCCTTGCTTCACCTTCTCTGGTTTGCACTCCATGAAAAGCTCATCCACCAACATTATAGCCTTACTCCTCATCATCTCTTCCACCACCTCAAACTCAGCTTTCATCACCACATACTCTTCCTCTTTCACATTTTTCCTTAACCAATCTGACATATCTATTTGTTCACGTCCCTCTGTTCCTGTAACAGTCTCTATCTTATACATCTCAAATTTCTTATTCCTTGTAGGATAATTCTTCCCAAACCACTCTGTTCCACCCCCTTCCTCTTTTTCCCCTAATCCCACATCGATGAAAACGCGACGAGCATAACTTTCAAGAGAATCACCCATTAAATCAGGTAAGTATCTCGTGCGCTTCAAGAACACTTTAGATTTTCCTGAATCCACACGTGGTGGCTCTAGAAGCACATCTTCAAGTTCTTCTAACGCCGTTTTCTTTGCTTCTGGAACAAATGCACATAACTTTCTTTGCGTTTTCAGATTCACTTCTGTCATCGGTTTTATTTTCTTCATCGCCATCGCTATCAAATTATTGAACCGTCTCATGTACTTGATATTGTAATTAGAGGACTTGTAAAATGCCAACGATGGTTTTTCGTTTAGAAGAACAGCTACCACACCGCCTATTTTTAATGTCCTTTCGATGAATTGTGATGCTGCAAGCAAGTTTTCTGTGAAGACAAAGTCAATTGTGTTGTCGAGTATGGTGTTCTGTTTCTCCAAATCATTCAAGGGGATGTTGTCCATGTTGTAGTCATTCACAACCTTGAATTCAAACCCTTCTTTTTGTTCCTTTTTCATGAAAAGAGCCTTGTAATTTTGTTGTGTTTTCTTCATGAGTCCTTCGTTGGTTAGGTCACGGAATAGATGTGTTAGAAGTTGATCCATGTTGTTGAAATCGGAGGTGATGTGGTTAACATAATTGGGTTCGATTTGTTGATCATTGGAAATTGAGGTTGATTCTCTTGAAACAAAGGATGAAGTTATTAATGGGAAGGAACCTACAACCAATACCAAAAGCAACAAAGGATAAAAAATCTTCCACATTTCGAAATTAGAGAACCTGATGAAAATGTTATAGGCCTGTAGTTTTAGAGAAAATGAGGTAATTTTAAAAGGTAATACGTGTTTGTATTTCTTATTGTAATGATGATGATGATAACGTTTTGATCCAAAGATAGCAGTACCTAGGTTCATTGCCATATGGTTGTATAAGGGTCAAGAGAAAGATTTTGTTGAAATATTGATGGGAGAAACTGATTTAAAAGAGGTATGAATATCATGTATGTAGAAAAAGAAAAATGGTTTAAAAGAAATATTAGCGAGCACAAAATCTAGCAGCAGTGTGATTTTCACCTACAAGGGACACTCGCTTGGTTTCTAATGATGACCACAATAACAATAACTCCCTCATTCGTTGCATCTCCATTTTTAGGTTGATAATGATGGTGATGGTTGTGGTGTTAGTAACTCATGATGATATTTAATTATATATCTATGTGTTAGTAATGTTATACAACATTATTCACCTTCATCAATAACAAAAGCATGGAGATGTGAGAAGGAAACGAGAGTTTTTAAGGCTTCATGGTGCAATCAAGTTTTTTGGTTTCACAATTTGAATAAGAGAGACACAAATTTGGTGAGATTAAAGTGTGGGGACTATATACACATAGGAGAGGAATGGATGAGAGAAAAAGTAAAATTTTCACATGATTGGTGCCACGAGATTTCAGTTATGCCATATGATTCACTAATGGCTAAGCGCTGTGCATACAGAAATATGTTTTCCTTCTATCATGCATTTACATTAATAAATGGTTGAAGTTGAATTGCTCCTACAAAAACGGAGGACAGATAGATCTAGGTTGGTATTTCCTTTGCTACTTAAAAAAATATGTGTTAATAACAGTTTAGACCAATAATAAAAATTAGTAGTTGTATAGATCGTATTTGTCTAAAACTTATTCACTTTGTATTCCAAAATCATCTATAATATAATTAATTTTAATTATACAACATATAATTTAACAACATGCTTTACAATAAAGACATTGTCAAAAATAAATTATATTTAAATAAAACATTAATTAAATTTATATTAGCATGATCATATTAAATAATAAAATTATTTAAATAATTTTATTAAATTTTAAAAAATATACATGTAATTTAAAATTATAATAAATTAAAATTATTTGAAACTAATTAATAGTTGATCATGTTATATTGTAGGATATATAAAGTAGGTTTATAATAAAAATTAACTCTTAACATTAACGGAAAAATATTTTTTAGATTTACACAAATAGTAGAAAAATAAAAAATATTATACTTAGTGATATAAAGAAGATAAAATATGAACTTTTCATTTGTTACAATTTTTTATTTAAAAAATATTTATCTTTTTGTCCCCTCTATTAATTTACCCTACTAATATATGTAATTCTATATTTTTTAAGTGTTAACAATGAATACGATTTTTTTAACTGATCATTTGCCCATAGCTTCTTTAGTTTGATTCGAGTAAAGTTTTCTACATCAAATTTAATTAAATAATATCTATGATACTTGTAATTTATAGGACATCGAGCTCATTTACCGTGCACATTAATCATATGTTTTGTATATTGAAGCATAAAAGAGTATAACTCATAAATAAATAGTTTATGTAAATATATTAAGTTTTAATGTTTTTATAACATTATTTTTTTTATATTTTTACTTTTAGTCCTTACTAATTAAAAAATAAGAATGAAAATAAAAAAATTACAGAAACTAGAAATAAAATTTACTATATATATATAATTTGCCTTAAATAATTTTAAATGAGGGATGGTTAAGATAAATTGATGATAATGTTTGAATTCTTTTTAATATTTATATTTTAGTTCCTATATAAGAAATGGATTAATTGCATATCAATACATCCTCTTACCTTCTCACAGCAAATCACCCCTTCAATGTTCAATGTTTGACATATATGCAATCTTTGTCTGCACAGTAACGTTCTTAGATCAGTGAACAATGCAACATTATTGGTGGCCAATTAAATAGGGTAGTCTAACATTCAATAAATATGACTAGTCTCCCTTCAATCTCTTTGCATTTCCAACCTAATATCTACAAATTTGGGAATTGCACAAGAAAGTTAAGACTTTTTTTTTTTACACCATGCAATGAGATTCCTTCAATGATAATGAAAGTCAATTCGTGATCCACAACCTTTCACCTCCTTTGTCACATTTGATGCCGCTGTCCCCAAGAACCTTGCTTTCATGATGGAGATTTATAAATTAGAGCTTCCTCGGTTATATTTGTCAAACAAGAAGCCTAATTGGCATATCTTGAATACCAAACCCATTTGATCAAGTAAATCAACATAGCAAATGAGTTACCAATGTTTCAGTATTAGATAAGGACAAGAAGGAAGAAGGGTTGAAAAGGAGGCAAGGCTAGTGGAAGAGGAAAGAAGGGATTTTGGTTTGGTCCCTAAAATTTGGAGTCTTGGTGAGGAAGATGGAAATTCAAAGGGGATGTAACAATGTAGGAAAGGAAATATGAGGAGGTAGAGTGCAACAAAGCCATAGGTCAGAATTTTTAGATCAAGATCATAATTTTGTTCAATTACCTAACAATTTTGTGGAAACAAATCTAGATAATAATTGTTGATATTATAATTTGTGGCTCATTTTTGCACATAAACACCTTAGGTTTCATTAGTTAATGGCTTTAGCATTGCATAGTTGTAGGCTTTCTTCATTATTTGACTTGGAAAAAGCAAGGCAGTGTCTTGGAAATGGTAAGGGTAACCACGCCTAAAATGTTATAATCATAATTAAAAAATTAAATTGCAAATATATCAAAATTCAAGATTCTTTGTGCAAAGATGGACAAAATTAACTTTACCTCCTATAAAAGCTATCACATCCTAAGAAATGTTAGCATTCAATATTGCTGAAAGTTGTTAAGTAAGCTTATTAAATTAGGAGTATTCAGTAAAATTAATTATTGAATTATTCGATAAATATAAAATGACATAAAAGATTAATTTATAATTTTTATGTAAATTATATTTTTATTTTATAAACAAAAATATATTTTAGGTAATTATATTTTTTGTTTTTCATTTGATTTTTAACTATTATTTTTTGTTTACAGATAAAAAGTCTTATTAAAATTAAGTAAGTATCATATTAATTAAAATAAATAATATAATATTAAAGAAAAATATTAAAATAAGTTGCACAATATTAAAAAAATAAGTAAATTTTTTTATTAAAATATTACGGATAAAAGTAAAATAATAACGCTTGAAAAAACACCAAATTATGGAAATAAAATTAATTATTAGATATCTCAATTTTAGTTAAACAAATTTATAAACCAATCACATATATTATAAGCTTATTGAAATGTGAAGTCGGACACTTTTTATCATTGCTCAATGCCCTTTATTACTAATTCTACCATTAATGATAAAATCAAATTAAACTTTTAAGATTTAAACTTGACCTAACTTATAAATTTAGGTTCAGTTTTAATGACTTACCTGATAAAATTATTTTTTAAAATTTTAACTAACCTTTTTAAAAGGTTGACTTGTAAATTTATTCAAAAGTTTATCTTGTAATAATTTTTTTTTAAAATAGATTTAAAACTTACTCTTAAATAAACTAATAGATCTATATTTATATGAAAATCAGTAAATTTAAGTTTTTCAATAAAATAAATAAATATATTTAAATATAATAATAATAATATTATTATTATTATATTATTCTTATATAAATAGATTAGGACGTTAGGTTGCTAGATCTAAAAGTTTTTATTTTAAATTGATTCAAAAGATAAGCTGTTTAATTAATAGATTTTTTTTTTTTAAAATAGACATAATTTATTTCATAAATCGATCAAACTTAGATATATTGTAACCATACTGATTAAATTATAGATATCAATAAATAGTCTAACCTATCTTTATTTTTAACTATTAAAAAATTTCATAACGGCTTTATATAATTAAAAAATATATAAAATAAAAAATAAAAAATATTATAAATCTAAAAATTGTTTTTAATTTTAAAACTAAAAATCATACAACAAATAAAACTTTAAAATATTATTAATTTATTGAATATTAATTCATAAAAGTTTAATCGTCTTCAACCAAACAGGGAAAGAGTACACGTTACCAAAAATGATTGTGATCCATTCCTTCTCCCTCTCGCAGGATAATCTTATGTTTAAAAAGTTCATCCTTTTAAAACTCATCTATGGTTGAAAATGTTACATGCCACCTCTTAATTGAAACTCATTGTTTTATTTAATTTTCATTGCTTCTTTACGGATCAAAACACTTACTTGAACTCTCTTCATTCTAAATTCAACTTAAGTCACTTTGTTTGGATACATAAAAAAGTATGAATTAATCTCTTTTTTTTTTTGTTTGTTGTAGTTTGTTTGATATATAAGTATGGAAATTCATGAATTTATTATTTTCCCTCATTACGGGTGAAAACTGCGAGAAGAGATGCTTATTTTATTTGAGAGAACATAATAGGCTTGCTTTTCACAACAAACATTGTTATTCTTTTATAACAGAACCTTGTCGTTTACCTTTGTTTCCTTAAGGAAAAAATTAAATAGAAAAAAAAATTTATTTCTATTTTTATTTACTTACATTTATTTTATATTAAGGGATGAAATTAAATTTTATAAAATCTAAAAAAAAAGTTCTTATTAAAAAATGCAAAAAATCAAACACTTTTATTTATTTTAAATTATTAAAAATTTAAATTAATTTAAAAATATAATAATAAATTATTTTTTAAACTAAATATTTTTAAAATTTATTTAACTAAAATTATTTATATTTTTTTATTCATATAAATAATAATAAAAATACTACAAATAAATTTTCATATACCTACAAATATTTTTAGTGACATATGCTAAAATTGTAGGTATAAACATTATATACCTATAAAAATATATTCAATCACTATTTACTTTTGTGCAAATTAAAAACTGCAGGAAGATATATCATTTATCTATAAATATGTAATTAACTGTAGATATAGATATTATTTAACAATATAAATATTATCTTTTTTATAAAATATGATAAGTTATATTTACATATAACAATCTTTTTTATTTGATATAAAAATTATTTATTATAAATGATAAAATTAATTATTATAAAATTTTATTTAATTTTAAAAATATTTGAAAAATTTTATAGTTTATTTTAATAATAAATTTTTCTTTAGTTTCATTACTTGTTTAAACATTCTTTTAAATAACATCAATTTATAACATTTTTAAGATTAATATATAAATAATTAATTTATACTAAATTTAATTTTTTTTTAATTTTTCATCATCTAACATTTATATTCAACTTCAATTGTGTCCTTTTCTCGAAATCAAACAAAATAAAATTTATATAATAATTTTCAATCCTCCAAATTAATGGTTCGGAAAGACACTTATATTGGCTTCCTTCCCTCTTTTTCACTCGACTCTTTCTCCTAGCAGCATCAACCAATATTCGGGTTCTATCACAACACAAGAAAGTAGCTAGCACAATCACCTCTTCAACAAAAAGCTCGTTGGAACCTAATTCGGATTGAGTTCAAAAGGTAATCCTATTTGGTTAGAAAATAAAAATTAATGCAATTTGTTTGACTAGTCTCCATAAATTTCAAGTTTCAGCATTCTTTTAATTGAAAATTAAGTTGAGAAAATTAAATCACGTATTAACTTAAAAATTGATGCAATCACATTTGCATCAAGATTTTTCGCTGAAATCTAAAATGAACTTCCAATTACCTTTGCATGATGAAATTATAATTTGATTGACTTAAGAGTTTTATTTTTTTTCATTTACTTTTCCTATTCGATTTGAAGGAAAATGGAGAGACTAGGGCTAGGGTGGACTGTGAAAGCTATCATTATTTGATTTTATTTCTATTCGTCTTCAATGCAAATGCTCTTGGTGAGAATTACTTCTTTTCTTATTATGCTTGTAAGGTGTTTGACTATATGCATGAATCAGTTTTGTTTCCTTGTGGTAATCATAGACTTTGTGATTAGGCATTTTTGTTCATAAAAAAAAAAATAAAAGTTGAAATATTACCACTTTCAATGGCTCTTTGACATGAGCCTTGCAATTTGGCATTTTTAGAACGCTAGTTGATGAGCATGTGTCGTGTTCCTCCCACTGCATGGCCAGTATTTAGCTCCAGTAAATCACCAAATTTTAGGACCAATTTCATGCAAGATAGCAGGGAACTGACTTGAAAATGGCTCAAATATTAAGGTGGAGACCATGTCTCCATGGACTTGGCCATGGTATGCAGTATTTTAACACTGTGGTATCATAACATTAAATCATTTATTACGTTGTTCAAAATTTTTTATTACAAAGAATGCATCATACAAGACTAGTATTATTAATTATGATATGATGTTTTCTTTAGACAATTGGTATACTCATTTGCGGTTATAAATCCTCTTGCCCCCACCAAGATTATGATAAGAAATATAATTGTGAACATCTTCACTTAACACCACCCTCTTCTCAGTAGAAGGGTTTTGAAGAACCTTAAAATCAATGGAGGACAAAGAATCAATGCATGGGTTGAGTCCATGAGAGCCTCTTCTCCAACCTATCTGAAATCCACACCTTCTCTGTCTCAAGAACATAGCTCTTGGATTGTGAGAACCACTCTAAGAAACTCCTCGTTTTTGTTTTAACATGTTCAATTAAATTCCAAATAGTGAATTTGACTTTGCTAAACATACCAAACTATAATCAAACAGGTTTACCATCCATCAGCGTTAGACATGTTCGACCAAATTATTGGCACGTCAAAGGGAAAACAAATTGTCATGTTTCTGGACTATGTTGGCACGTTGTCTTCTATAGTTGACGACCCTGACCGTGCCTTCATGTCCGATTCGGTTATTTTTTTTGTTTGCAATGTTAATTTTTTAACCTTCTCTTAGTCTTATTCAATGTATCTATATCCACCACTATTTGTTGTGTTCAGATGAGGAAAACAGTGAAGAAACTTGCAAGGTGTTTTCCTACTGCTACAGTGATTGGCAGATGCAAAACAAGGTACAATATTATTAATTTGGAAGTTGGTTATTCAATTCTTTGGATTTAATTTCATTGCTCTTATATATTTTGTACTTAGTTTCCTTTCTTTTCTTTACTTTTTTTTTTGTTCTAATTTGACAGTTGCTTTTATAGGTATACAATTTTGTTCGCTTAGTAGAGCTATATTATGCTGGAAGCCACGACATGGATACTAAAGACCCAATAATTTTAGGTAATACAATTTTAAATTTCATAAGTTTATATATCATGAATCTAATCCTTATTTATTTATTATTTTTTTAAAATGATAGTGGTACTTAGATAAGTTATTTATCTATCTCATATTAGTCCACTCTTTAATGACTTATACGGTTTTGTTTTACTTCATCAAAACCATAAATCAAACATGCCAAAGGTATTTGGTTTCTAGAATTCATTTGCTTTTTTTTTTTTTTTTGAGGAAATTGGTGTTCTGATGTTAACCTCAAATTTTTCTCTATTACACTGATGTAGGTAAGTATTGTGAGTGTTATAATATAAACTTCTTCAATAAGAAGTATTGTTCTGATCGAACACTCCTTATATAGTTTAGGCATTCTTCATAGAATGCAAAGCACACCAGCTGAGGTTTGAAACTTTTGTAGATGAACGCATAGACTTCAAAGAAGAAAGATAATCATCATGCTTGTTGAATTTGTACTATTATATACCTTTAACATTATTTTTATTTTAATATATATATATATATATATATATATATATATATATATATATTTATCGCATCACATCTTTTACTATGATAGGTCATCATGTTGATGTTAATGAACTTAAACTACAAAAAAGAAGAAAGAGATGATACAAGAGTAGCACTACAAAGCAAATCATTTTAAAGGTAGTGTTGTTCTAATTCATCAACCACTCACTACTAATCACCTATCACCACCAAGACATATTCATGATTTTTATTTGATTTTTAAAGGACTAATCAATAAAAATTATAAAAAGAAAAATTATTGTAAACATTTTCAATTATCTTATATTTTTTTTTTAAAATATAACAACCGTTAACTTTGAATTGAAAAGTCTCATAGAATTAACCTATTTAAAATCATTGTTAAATATATTTTTAAGTTTTCACTTTACTTATCTCTTCCACGCGAGTCAATCACAAAAATTATATCCTACATCCTAACGCTAGCATTGCGGTAGCCTTACTCTTCTTAAGCCTCACTCTTCTTAACAAGAATAGAACATAATTTTAATGGAATTTTAAAAATGGTATTCTTTCTTATTATCGTAACTTTGGTATTATAATGTTTAGTAATACATAAATTAAAATATAAAATTAATTTCTTTATTTTTAAATGTTATTTAAAAATTTATCATACAAAAGTTTAAAAATATTTTTATTTCTATAAATATAAAAAAATTTATTTATTTAAATTTTAATATATATATATTATATTTATTTAATTCTAATCTAATAACTAATTATATTTTTATTTATTATCTTACATTAATTAATTAGATAAAAATTTATTAAATATTTCAAGTTACTGTGGGATATCTTTTAGTATATATTTAGGTGATTGTCTTGAAATTTTTTTTATTTAGCTAATATAATATTTTTTCTATTCTTAACCAATTTCCTCGTTTGTTAGCAAATAAATTTGCTACACAGCTTTAAATTTTTTTCTAATTGATTTCTATTGTTTAATAATATTATAAATATTTTTTTTATGTTTTTAAAATTTTCAGAAGATGATTATATCTTTATATCAAAATAATGAAGTTGAACATGATGAAATTGAAAACTAGCAAGGAATGAAGACCACTAAATTTTATTATTTTTGTCATGTTCTTTTTATTATACGTTAATTGAAATATTTATCATTTTTATCTTATTTTTTTAGTTATATTACTGTCACTCAACTAATTAAGTTTATGTTACTGGTTATTTTCAGTGTTAATTTTGTTGATGAAATCTTTTAAGTGGATGTCCTATTTATATTAGTTTTTTACATTAGTAATCTTTTATCTATTTTTCTAAATTATGTCAGTTATATATATATATATTATTAAATAATTTTAAGTTCTTATAATAAATTTATATTTTTCTAAATAATTATTGATCTATTGAAATTCAATAGCTTTAATATGGAAAAAAATTGAAATTGGTTTGTAGTGATATATATATATATATATATATATATATATATATATATATATATATATATATATATATATATATTCTATCCAACAATTTTTAAAAAAATGACATGTAATTTTGTAGGTCTAAGTTAAAGATTGCTTAAGTTAATGTAAAAATTAAATTATTTAATTTGGCTAGAAACCATTTAGCAACACCTTCAGTCTATGGTTTGTTGCATGAACCTTTACTTACATGTATAAATCTATGGGTAAAATTTGATATGTAAACTTTTAACTACAATAATATAAAACTACAGGTAAAGATACGGAAGAAATGTGCATCTAGACTTTTACTTATAGTCGCACAAAATCGTAGGTAAAAGTTCACAGTTTTTACCTACACGCACAACGAACTGTAGGTGAAAGTATAAAACTGTAGCTATAATCTATAGTGACACCTAAATTTCCATGGTTATTTGACGTTCAAAATGGACGAAAAATACGTTCGAAGGTCCATGTATTTAGATTTATACCTACCGTTTATTTACATTTAGTGACAAACAAAATTTGTCACTACATGTATAATTTGTTGTAGTGAAATTTATAATATTAATATTTTTTTTAATTTTAACTATCTAAATAACTCATTTTTATCTATTTTCTTAATCTTTCATTTCTTAGTTTTTTTTTTCAGAGCATCTAATCAAAACATTAATAATAACACTATAAGCAAAGAAATGGAAACACATCATCTTCTTTGTCACTGATATACATATTTCCTTGACCTCATGTTATATGCAATGAAAGCATAATTTTTTCGGCACCTACATATCCAATTGATGTCCAGCACATGAAGCTTTACTTGTGCAAAAGAAAGAGTGCGTGTATGCATGTGTTTTTATGTAGTGAACAGAGAAAGGAAAAGGGAAGCAATGTTTGGTGATGAAAGAAAATGAAGATTGCAATGACAAAGATTAGACAATGGTTGTTCAACGATGAGAGGGGTGAAGAAAGGATGAGAGAGTAGCGATTCTCTATAAGGGTTGATGAACGGAGAAATAGTGCTATTCGATGGTTACGGGTTTAGTGAAAATCACTGCCATTATGCATTTTTGTTTCTAATGCTTTCTTCTTCTCCCTTTTCCCTTTGTATGGATTGGATCTGTGTAAATTGGATCAATTGATCATTATATTTTTTTATTCGACTTTTTTAAAATAATGTTTTAAAAAATTATTTATATAAATAATGTTATTTTTAAAGTATTTTTCATAATAGGGTCGGAATAATACTTTTGACGCACTATTTATAACACCCTAAAAATGAATACCGATTTTACGTTTAAGTCGATCATTCAGTCCAATTTTTAGTTTGTTATTTCATGATGCAAAATTCATTTTAGAAAATACTTATATGAAAATACGGTAGATTTTTTTTTAAAAACTGTTTGATATAAAATGCGAGTCTCGTCGATATTACTTGTGTGGCGGCAAATAAATCATTATGCGAATTTCTATGTACGTTTAAAACATTAGAAATACTAAACGTTCATATTGTTCTTTCCGTTTATCATTTGCATATATTAGATACACAAGACTCAAGCATATCATACACATCATAAAATAATTATCCATAACATATCATATAGACCATAAGTCTTAGGTTCGTAAGCCTTGTCCTATAGTTATTATAAACATAGTTAACCTTCCTTATTTATATACATATTTATTATATTCTATCATACACATTATATATGCAAATACATAGAAAATTCCCACTAACTATATCTAGGATATTTGCATCATTCTATTCCTAACATCCGTACGATGTAAATCTTCTTCAAAATAGAATACCTCGTATCCTTTTCAAGTACATGATCTGCTACTGTGACGAACAGTGTCCGAAATGTCTGGGAAGAAAGTGGGAAGAAGTAGGGGTGAGAAACTAAGTTTCTCAGTAGGCTTTCTACTTAGTTCTAATGTCATTACTTAAATCTCAGTCACTTCAGTTTATTTCAGAAAATCATTCATTGCATAAAAGATTACTTTTAATTCTTGGTAAACATTTCTCTAAAATGGATCAATTTTATTCAAAACAACAACTTAGTATCTCATCATACATTCTTCTTAACATTCATAACTTTGAGATCACATATAAGATATCATTTGACATACAATTATTCTATGCCTTAAAATTCATTCTTTATTACTTATCTTTGTCTTTATCATTCCTTTGTCCAACTTTTGGGACACTTTATGAGTCTAGTTTCACCATCTCAGGGAGAAACAATAAGACATAGACATGTATTAAATTTGTTAAACAATATCTTCTCACTGACTCTACTTCCACCTCCTACTAAAAATTAAGAATATGAGCTTATTTTGGGGTGGTCGTCACCACCTTATAACTTGGTGAAGAAACTTAAGTCTTCACAGTAGAAGGATTTCTTGGAGAAACTTAAGTCTTCTAGAAGCAACTTTAGGCTTCTTTTCAGTAGAGCTTTTTAGGGCCTTCTGGATACTAGTGCACATAAGGCACAAAGAGAGTAGCTTTACGTTTTCACATAATGTTTGCTTTAGTGATCCCTTAAATTCTTTATGTTCATTTTAGTAGCTTCCAGATAATTATGTATACTCAAACAAATTCCAACCAATATGGAATGCACATATAGGTTTCGAATTTTCATCTCAATCATCAACATATACTAATCTCATACATGATCATCTTCCTTTCTTATTCATGAGCATCCATCATTTATTTATATCACATAGCATAATATCACATTTACACAACCAATACAATGCCTCAACTCGGTTTGATGTTGAAATCACATAAGAGACTTACATCACTCGACTTTCTAAGTTATCTCCTATCCTTTCCTTTTCTCAAATATATATTTGTTCATTAAGATTTTTCATCTTAGAATCTTAATCTAAGTGGCTGAATGACACCTTTCAAGTTCTTTACTCTTTGTGTTCTCTTTTGTGCAAGTCTTATGCATGTCCTAATTATTATAGGTTCAAGTATTTAAGTATTTAAAATTTTTTATAACTTCTCATTAAGGTATGCTATGATCAAATTATTTAGTGAATTTCTAACTTCAAGTTTAAGTCATATTCACTCTTCTTAATCATGCCTCTAATAAACCTTTGAAACATGTTACCTTGTGTTCTCCCTTTTACTACCTTAATAATTAGGTCTAATTGACTCTTAAACCTTTAAGGTCTCTTTTATTCTAAACCAAATAATATCTATGTAAAATTTAATTAACCTTCTAGGTCACTTTATTCCTAAATGGTCGAATGACCTACTTCCCCAAGTCCCACTTTTCATACTCCTTGATTATATTTTACTTACATATTTAGGATCATTATTTGTGTCTAGTTAAGGATTGAAACTCCTTTTTAGTTAATTTAAAACATGATAGCCGAATTCCAACCTCCTAGACTTAGGTTTCCATAATTTCCTTCTTCACCATAGGATCATTTGCCTTAAAAAAATCAATAGGTTTCTTTACCCTCCTTAAAACTTTTTCATACTTTAATTTCGTCCTATTTACATAGAAATGGTCCTTAATTAACCCTACTTGGAAATTAAAACTTCCTTTAAGTTAATTAACCACTAAGTGGCCGAATGCCACTCTTTTAGGTTTAGGGTTTCCTTCTTCTCAGCCCTAGTTGACTTAAGTTGACCATTTCTTAACCCTAGTTGACTTTTACTTAAGGGCCAAGTTTAAACTTTAGAATTGACATATTATATGGTAATCTTAAGTATTTTTATTCAAAATTTAGTGGCATGGCCGAATTTGACATTTACCCTTACTTAAGTTATGGTAAATTTCCTAGTTATCCATTTTAAGCTTATTTGGAAAATTTACAACTTAGTAATTTTGAGATTTTTCCCTAAGCTTACCTAGGCCATATATTCTGAAAATTAACCTTTTAAATATTGATTAAACCTCCAAATAAGTTATTTATTTGTTGAAAATACTTGATTTTTCTTTAATCACATTTTAAGCCAATTTTTGCCAAAATCTCTCTAGGATGGCCAAATGCACTCCTAAAGGTTTTTAACTCATTTTTGTTTTGTTTAACTTTTTTTAAAGGTTGATTTAGTTCATTTAAAACCTTATTTCAGGGCTTAAGTTACTTAGAAAATTTTTTACGAAACTAAAGCTTTCTTGGGAGTTGTGGCCAAAAGCCTTCCCTGGTTAGCCAAGGTAATTTCTTCAAATCTTCCATCTCACACCACCTTGGTTTAGTTGTGTTAGGCTTGTGCAGCCCCTCTTGCCTCTGGTCTATACTTATTTCATCCATCTTTTGATGCTTAAGTGCTGGCCATGATGAGTTTAGGGTACCATATAAAGATTTTAGCCATTTTTGGCTACAAATTACATCATTTGTTTGGTAACTTTCTAACTAATGTCCAAAGGAAATCTTTGGAACTTATTACAAAAATTTATTCCACCTCTTAACATGCATACTCAGAGGTGCAGATCTAGCACAAAAGTCATACAAAACTCATCACAAAAAAATAAAATAAAATCACAAGGTTAAAACTTAAAGCATAAAAATAACAACATAGTATATTTTTCCAAGCCACAAAGAGTAGATTTTCATGATCTACTCCAAGATACACAAATCCTCTTTCAAATAATCTTCAAAAACATTTATCATGAGAGTATAAAATTGATCAAAGTTTCAAAAATAATTTTAAAACAAAATCCACCGATTAAATTTCTTCTAAGTGCCTTAGAAGCACTTTTAACCGAACAAACTTTGTTTTTCTTTTAAAAAGTAACTAAAAATGGGTGGGGCTGATTTTGAACGGTTAAAATACAATTTTAAACTCTCGCAATTGGAAACAAAAGAAGACAAACAAATCTTGGAGAAAAGATGTATGAAAGAAAACAAGCACACCGTAAAAGATAAGTAGAAAGATCCTACTTGTTGAAAACCTCCTTAGTGCTTTGTGGAGCTTTAAAGGTTGCCTTGGGTCCCCTCTGGTTTGCTTTGGACGTGGACAAAGGATGGTGGTGGGGCTTTGATGTTTGTAGCTTTAATCTAGCTTAAGTCTTCAAGATAAAGACTTAGCTTAAAAGTGTAAGTTTTAGGTGTTTCGAGTTATGATAAGCTTAGAGAGAATGGAGAGGATTTTGATAAGTTTCTAGAATGAAAAATATGAAGCAAACAAGTGTCCCAAAAAATTCGAACTCTTATGGGCTAAGTGGAATTAGTTTTGCACTTAGGGGTATTTTGGTAATTTTGCCTAATTTTTTTTCTATTTTTTAAAATAAATCAAAATTCAAGGAACTATCCTTTTAGGCTTAGATTAGTGTTAATTAGGCTGAATTTTCTCTAATTATGATTAATTTACCCTAAGTATGCTTTACTTTTAATTAACCAAGACTAATTAGTTTTAACCATGGTTAAAGGAACCTTTTTACTATTCATTTTTGTCTTTTTGTGGAAGACTTGATTTGACTTTACTTTGGTGACTTATCACCATCTTTCCGGCTGCTGAATTTCGTGCACCTTGGTGTGGGACCCACTCTTGGCATGCTTATCACATTATCTTGCCCTCCCGGCTTTCCAGGGGTGTTTTAATAATTTTTCTTAGCACTGCCGAAAAATTTCCCAAATTGTTCCTCTGACATTTCTAAGACTTTTTGGTTCGTTCCCATGTTAATCTAAGGTCGTTTGCTATTTTTATGGGAACTAACTAGCTTTGTGCAAAAAGATAGTCCCTTGGGGAATTTTGGTCATTTTCGGGGTTTTCGAAGGGTGTTTTCATCCTTTCTCAGGTTTCTAAATTTTTCTCATTACTTTTAACCATACACGATGTTTATAATCCCTTTAGGATGTCTTATACTTGTATTTCCCATTTTCTTGCTCATTATTTGAGTTGCCCAGGTGTAAGGGCATTTTTGTCATTTGCACTAAACTTCCTAATTTCTCTGCTTTTGACTCCTAATTTCACCTACTTTCATTCTAAAAACTATTTGTAACCTCAAACATTTATCATAAAAAAATTGGGATGTGGCACTATTCAATGCGTCAAACACCTTACGTACATTTTTGGGCGATATAGTAGCCTATGACCTATGTTTTTTATGCGTCAAATGTTTAAGAGTTA
The DNA here is from genome assembly GCA_037954105.1 of Canavalia gladiata. Classification (NCBI taxonomy): domain Eukaryota; kingdom Viridiplantae; phylum Streptophyta; class Magnoliopsida; order Fabales; family Fabaceae; genus Canavalia; species Canavalia gladiata. Next base: position 36,265,915 of record CM075664.1, on the reverse strand, counting down.
AAGTAAAAACATGTGACGCCTAATATTATGAGCCACACATGAATAAAACGCATAATGACTCATAATATTATGAGTTAGACATGTGACTCATAATATTATGAGTTACACATATCATTAAATGACTCATAATATCATGAGTCACATATTTTAAAATAATTAAAAATTATATAACTTATAATATTATGAATCACACATCTTTTTTAAAATTATTAAAAAATATATGACTTATAATATTATAAGTCACGTACCTTTTTAAAATAATTAAAAATGATATAACACAGTTTTAAAAAAATATAATAAATATGTATAAATCTTGCCTTCCCAATATAAATTTTATGGGCTCTTTTCTCAAAATAATGTTTAAAAAATTATTTACATAAATAATGTTATTTTTAAAGTGTTTTCCAGAGTAAGGTCAGAACAGTACATTTGACGCACTATTCAATACATCAAACACCTAAAGTACATTTTTGTGTGGTATACTAGCCTATAATGTATGCTTTTTATGCATCAAATGTTTAAAAGTTGAAGTGGAAACATATGACGCCTAATATTACAAGGGTTTAGGTTTTATAAGCCACATATGAATAAAACGTATAATATTATAAGTTACACATCTTTTTTAAAATTATTAAAAAATATATGACTTATAATTAGGGATGGAAGTAGGCCGAGCTGAACTAGGCTTTGAGTATTCAAGCTTGTTTAAAAATTTTGAGACTTGAGCCTGAGCTTGTTAAAGACTTCTTTTTTTGTTTTGTCAAGGCCTAACCTGATTTAAAGCCTACAAGGTTTGAAAGTCTGTTTAAAAGCTTACATTACAAAAAAATCAATAAATAAACTTAAAGCGTATATAAATAATTAATTAAAAAAGCTTGCAAATTTAAAGCCTACAAAATAAAAAGGCCGTTAAATAGGTCTAAAACATATATATATATTATTATGTAAATAAAATATAAAAATAAATATTATATATTAAAATAAATATAAATATATAATATATAAATATAAATAGGCCCCTGAATAGGTTAAATAGAATTTTTTATAAGCCTAAGCCTGACTTGTTTATCTAAGAAGGCTTTTTAACAAGTCTAAGCCTATCTATTCATTAAATGAGCCGAGCTTAACTATGTTTTAAACGAGTCGAGCAGTAGGCCCTTGTCGGACGGCCTTGTTCACTTCCATCTCTACTTATAATATTATAAGTTACACACCTTTCCAAAATAATTAATTATAATATAATGCAATTTTAAAAAATGTAATAAATATATATAAATCTTACCTTCTCTGTATGAATTTTATTAGTATGAGAAAAAATCTTATCTGTATGAGAGAAAGATTTATACGTGATTTCAATAGAATTTGTGGTGTGATTTTTTTTTTTTAAAATTGTATAGTTAATTTTTATTATTAATTAATATGAATAATATTTTTTTATTTTTTATAATGTTTGAAGATGAAGAAAATATCACTTTTGAAGGAAAACAAAAAGTAATTCGAGTAAGTAAGAATATAACTTTTTCTGAACTCAAAAATAAAATTTCTAAAATATTAAAATTATTATCAAATGAAATTATTTAGTAGGCAAATTTTTTGTTTTATTTTAAAAAATAGAATATAATGGATTTCAAATCAACAATAATGAAAATATTAAATGCATGATTAATATATTTAAACAATAATGATTAATGCATGTATTTAAAGTGGATATTGAAATTGATACTTATGATAACTTAAATACAACATAAAACGTAAAAAATAATAAAATTATATTAAAATATTACTTATAATATTATAAGTTATATATACATAATTCAAATATTCAAATATTATGTCACGCATATCTAACTTATAATATTATGAATCATAAATATAATTCATAATATTATGAATCATATATGTAATATTATAAATCGTATATGATTCATAATATCATAATTACGTATGTATAACTCATAATGTTATGAATCATATAAATAATTATAATTTTATATTTTATTTATATATAATTAATAATAGATACCACGTATCTTTATTTTAATTTTTAAATATTTAATATATAAAAAGTATAAATTATAAATTATTATATTATATAAAAATTATATGTTAAGTATTTAACTCATTGAATAATGGATTAAATGTTGTCAATTTTTTATAAAAAAATTAATAAAATTTATTAAAAATAAACACACAAGATTACAAGAGAGACGGCAACCAAGTCACACCAATAAATAATCATGATTCTCATGTTACAATTACAAACCATTCAGATTATAAATATAGAAGGAGTGGGAACAGTGGTGGTTAAATTCTTGGTGTAAAAAATATTTATAAATTAATGTATTTAGAGGAGGAACAAGGCTTTATTTTTTGAACTGTTGATAAGGCTTTAATAAAAATAAACGGTGGAGATTTGAGAAAGATAACCATACGTGTTCCTTCCGCAAAGGAGAGGATCCCAATCCAAATGGGAAATAATCCCAATACACGAAAGCTATACCTTTATACTCTTGCCTTGGAAGCATGTGTAATTTGCATTGTGAGGTGTGAGTTGTGAATAGTGAGCATGTGCAAATAATCCTGAGACGCCACTATCTCTTCCTCTCCTTTCTATTCTTCTGACTTCTTTCCCCTTTCCCCAGCCAGCACCACAATCTTGTCTTTATTACACTTCCTTAACATTAACATTAACATTCAAAATTTAAATTGACAAAACAAGAAAGGCACGTACTTGCGTGTCCTCACGCTCACCCCCATAAATCTCTTCGTCAACGACCACGCGCACGGATTGAAACCCAACCTTTCTTCGTCTAGGGTTCCCGAACCTGAGCAAATCGACTCCTCCAAACCGGAATGGAGGTTGAGGTCTCCGATCCGAACTCGGTTCGGCTGAAAAGGAAGACTCTTCAGGCTCTGATGGAACAGTGTAAGAAAGCCCTTGAACTTATCAACGCTTCCGATGAAGAAGAAGAAGACGATTCTGATTCCCGCGATGAACCTCGCCCTTCTACACGGCCAGATCCAGAAACTGATGAGGTAATTACTCTTTCCTTTTTCCCTTTCAATTTTCAATTGGTTTTGGAACACTCAATGTTATGCTTAGGTTAAGCGTTTTGGATATCTTGCTGGATATCGTGCGTTGTTTATTCGCATGTGAATTAGGGGAATCAAAAGAAAAGGAATAGAGCTTGAAAAAATGAAGAGACTTTTTGAGTCTAGTGTTGGACAAAGTTTTTGATGTGTTAGGACGTGTTTGGTAAACGATTACTTTGAAGTCAGGAAGCTTCTGATTACAAACTCCTCTTAATGCTAATCCAAAACAAGCATTGATAACAGAGTGTATGCTTAGGAAATTGTATTTTTACAACTTTCTTTTCATTTTTTTTACAAATGAGAGATATATTGAATCAGAAGAGAAAGAAATCTTCATGGGATGAGTGATATAATGAAGAGAAGAGAGATAAAGAGAAAAAGTGTGTGTAAAAATTGTTGTAAGAAATTGCAGTAGGAATATCATATTTCTTATGTGTGCTTCTTCAAGATACAATTACTGTTAGTGCTGTGGTGTAAATGGTTGATGCTGTCATTTTGCTGATTCTCGTCAAATGTGTATCATGCATGTTTGATGTTTTGGTAAGGAGGATTTTTCTTTGATATTGGAGTTTTACCTTCATGACACTACATTCTGTTTGTGCCCCTGATGCAGTTGTGTGATCTGCTCAAATCTAGAGTTGAATGCCCTGACTTTCTTGAAAAGTTGGAGTGTGCACAGGCGTCGGTTTTGCACAACAAGGCTGGTATGCGGTGCATTCCAATTTATTCCTGTCTTAAACTTGGTGTTTTTTGATGAAATGTTCTCTTGTTTAGAGTTTGACTTTAGAATGCTAACGAAAGAAATGATTGCATTATGGCAGAAGAAAGTAATTCTTGGGATTTTGTCAGTGAAAATGATCTTTGGGAAGGTGAAGAGGCTGACTCAGACCAAGAAGATTATGTCCTTGTTAGACAAGAAGATATAGTGGAGGGAATTGCTTGCTTCATGGCTGCATATTTGTTATCCCTTAAGCAAACCAAGGTAGGTTATCTGTATATCCTCTTGTTATTTTGGGGGCTCCCACCATACATGTTAGTCCATGTTTCCTGAAAGTTTGTGGGGAATTGTTCTTTCTCAACTATTTGTAAAGTTGTATTATTATTACAATAGCTGGTCTTCTCATGAAGCTAACATTTTTATTGTTAAGGGCCCTTGTTAACAGAGTTAATCCAAACTGCCCAGTTATGCATTCTGCTTCTAGTTAGCTCCATCCAGCTTTAACTATATATATGTCAAGTGTACTTGGTTTTGCATTGAAAAATTAAAAATACAAGTTCACTTTTGCATCTCATAATCTCATTTTCTCTGTTTACTTACATATTCTATCAATTTCAGAAATTCTCAACTTCTATCACTTGTATGTATTCTCCCATGCTATTTAGGCCAACAGGATTCTTTAGATGCTTCAAAATATTTTCTTTCTTGGTCTATAAAATGAAGTTCATAATGCTTATTTTGTCTACAAAGATGTCCACTTTGAAGCTGGTAATGTTGAATATTAGACATAATGTTGCAAAATGAATATTCCTTTAACAGTTTGATCTAAATAACAGAGAGAGGGGGTGGGAGGGGGAGAGGAAGAGGGAGAGAGAGCATAGTTTTCAATGTATCTCTGACTTTCATGGTACAGTTTTTGTTCTTTTTTTGGGATATGGATATTCTTGCAACACCTATGCTCATAAAGTTATCCCATTGAAGTAGAGACAGTCATGTAATATATGTGCATTTTGTGTTGTGTAGTTCTCTATTGGTGCTTTGCTTTCTAGTTAAACTGGAAAGCTCTTTTCATGCTTCTGTAGCCTAACAATAATGCTTACACCTATTAAATAATTGTGTTTACTTGGAATAATTTGTTTGGTGTTGTTGGTGAAGATTAGATTTGCTCCAAGGATCTCCAGAAATTTGTGTTAATTTTAGAGGTTCTGGCACCAATAGAGATGCTAAAATGAAATGCTGTGGTGTTCTGATTTGCAGTTCTTTGGTGTACAAGGTTGGAAAGAAATGCAAGAATTTTACTGGTTGATTGTTACCTTTGGAGTTCATTTAGAGTGGTTCACCTAGATTCTTTGTGGTGTTCCGGAAAAGACCTTTTTTAGGGGAGTGTCTTTGGTAGATCTTCAGAGAGATTGGTGTGCACTATTACATGTTTCATGTTCTTAGCTTGTCTTTTTCCTTTTTTCTTGGATTAATGTTGAGGATATCTTACTCTTGCATTTGTATCTCTTTTTTCTTAAATTCTTTTTTATCAAAAGAAGTTGTGCATTTCTTTCTCCTCTCTGCCAGTGAAGTATTAAAGAATGTCTCAACTATGATCAATAGCATAAAACATATTGTATTTGATGTATCTATTTTGTCTGTAGTTTCTATTTTCTCTCTAATTGAGTGCTTTGCTTTTTGCAGGATTTGACCCCAAATCAACTCCAGGAAGGTGAGTCTGGTTGCTTCTTCCTTGGTATGATATATTGTTCTGTTAGTCATCCGTATGTTTGATGAAAATGGGGAAGAAACAACTCATTAGCTACCTTTCTCCTTCCAGATAAATTTTTGTACTATAGATAATTACAGAGATAAGAAGAATGGGATGGGATTTCTGACTTTTTTTTGGTATGTTTTCATCAGCTCTCAGCAAGACGTTTTCTGTGAAAAACAATAAGGGAAAGCTCAGAAAGGCATGGGATGGGAGCAAAGTTATTTATAATGTTGCTTCATGGGGGGCTACAGCCATTGGGTAAGTGGCTTTACTAAATACCCCTCCTCTTCCCTTTAAATATTATGGAATTGATTATGTATGACACTTGATGCAAGACCTTCGTAAACTGCATAATTGTGTGGCATGTTTGCATATGCAGTTGGGTACTTGCTGTTAGTATAAATTTAATAAAATATTGGGATTTTTTTTACCCTCTGCAGTTCAAAGTTCCATTTTTATTGGTTACTTTTGTTTTTAAATCTTGGCAGGATATATCAAAATCCTCTTATTGTAAGGGCTGCAACTAAAGCATTCTGGACTTCTTGTCAAGTTATATCGAAGCTACTCTGATTTGCAATGCAGCTTGAAGACAAGTTGCGATGTAGTAATTTGACTTTGTGCTTTTGCTTGTGCTGCAATTCAGCTTGGTTTTCCTCACTTCCGTTTGATGTAAAAATTCATTTTGTTTGCACCACAGATCAATGGATCTTAATGTAGTTTGATTATGTAAATATCTTTTATTCAAATGTTCCGAGTGCAATTCAAATTCTTATTCACAACTCTGGCCTGAAACATAACCTTTCCCTTATACCCATATCAGAACCTATTGTTGTCATATATAGTTTATATTTATGTATAACTGTTATTGTATTATCATAAGTAGAATAGAATCTGTCCATAAGTAGAATAGAATTAACCCATGTAAATCAGCCTACAAATCTCTGTAAATTGATGTAAATTAGCCTAGGAATCCCTATAAAATAGCCTAGATTTCAGCTCATGACTTTTTGTACCTTTATCTATATATTGAATGAGAAGTCAGACAATAGACATAGAATGCCGTTTAGATTGAACATTTGAAATGATATCAAGAACCTATGTTTTGTTTTTTTTTCTTTGAAATTATTTAGTAAGAATTTCTTCTTGGCCTTGGGTCTTGTTCGAAAATTTTGGTCTTTCCTTTGGTATTCTTAGGTTTATTCCTCACCACTTTCTTTGGTCATTTGAGGCTACATTTTTTTCCCTTTTTTCTCATGGTTTGATATCTTTGTTGCTTTCCTATCTTTCTCGTGGCAAGTACCAATTTTGAGTTTTGCGTCAAATTTGTCGATTGAATTATACACTAAGAATTTCAATTCAAGTTGCTTGTTACACAGAATTATATGGTCATATAGATGAGATTGTACCAATCTCTGAGGATGCTACACAACTGGCTATGCCAGAATAATGTCTTGAATCATTGCGTCTTACAATCTATAGATTGTTCATCTATGGTCACATAATAGTGTCAAATCTTGTATTTGAAAAAGGTTTAGAACCAAGTCAATTCAACTAGAAGATTTCAATTAGAGTGAGATTGCAAATTACAACCAAGGCAACTTATCTATTCAAGAGTATTTGGATTTTTAGAATCTTTGGATTGAATTTTATAATACTATTTTACCATAATTTTCAAATATGCTCTTTTAGTTGTGTTGGATGTGCATATGTGCATGTGACCAACAAGCATGATCAATAGTTGCAGTTAAACTTTCAGAATGTTCGTTCTAGTCTAGGGAGTCGTGATCTTACTTCAATCTTGTATACATGTTTTGCTGAGGTTCTTGGCGAAGAGCAACGTCTTTTCAACCCATCCTTGAGCAAGACAAATTGATTACTTTACAGATGCCTTTTGCGACACACAGACATGAGTAAGGTTTAGTGTTTTAGTTGAAATAACTACTAACATTGTCAAATCCTCTGATGGTCAATTTGTAATAATGCCCTCAACTGCACCAATAGCTAATGAAAATTTTACTTGTTCTTACTCCTAAAATGGTCTAACAAATGATTTTCTTAGCCTTTTTAACTTCGAGGATTAAAGGCCTTTTGAAAGCTAAGACATAGCTTATCGATTCTGCTACATCCAGTCATATGACTAGTTCACACAAATTACTACAAAATGTTCATCCATATCTTGGTTATGAAAATATCCAATTGTTAATGGTAATATTATACCTGTTGTTGGAGACATTACCTTTATTTTTAACAATGTTCTTATATTACTTAAACTCTAAGATAATTTTCTTTCTGTTAGACAATTGGTTGGAAATGACTATGATATACATTTTTCTTATGATGGTTGTTTTGTGCAGGATCAAGTGTCAAGAAAAATGATTACAAATGAGCCAGAAATTGGACAACTTTTTCCTTTGCATATTTCAACTCCTCATCATGTTGCTTTCTCTTCAATTTCAATAAAAATGAAGTATGACATGAACACTTAGAACATCCTAATCTAACTATTTTGTCCCACATTCCACCTCTAGCTTATTAGAATAATATGATCAGACATCATTCTTTCATCTTTCTTTTGACTGTTTTACCTGTAAATTAGGAACTTGTAAATTTTTTTCTTTTCCGATCATAGGTGGTTGTCCAGCATGCTGTTTTAATGTGATTCATAATGATATTTGGAAATTTTCTCATGTTATTTATCATGAATAATATATATACTTTATGGTGTTCATTGATGATTACCATATATTTACATGTATTTATTTTTTGTAGTTAGAATTTGAAATGCTTCTGGTGTTTAAAACATTTGTTGTCGATGTTGAAACTCAATTTGTTTACGTTGTTAAGGTTCTTTAGCCAGATTTTGATGGAGAACATATGTCTAATTAAGTTCATGCCTTTTTGACTCAAAAATGTATTCTATCACAATGTTCCTTATGCTATACACTTCAATAGAATGGCTTGGTTGTACAAAAATAATCATCATCTTTTGGATGTGATTTTCACTTCATTACTTGAACCTTTAGTTCTACCTAAATTTTGGGTATAAGCTCTGTCCACAACAATTTATCTTATTAATCGACTATCTTCTAAAATTTGAATATTGTCTTTTCTTATTTTTGTATTTATTATTAATATCCTAACTACAAGCATCTATATGCCTTGATTACGTGTTTCATTTACCCACTTTTTCATGAATGCCATTAATTATCTACTTAATCGGTTAAATCTGTTAAATGTGCATTTATAGGATATGACATTAATCACAAAGTTGTTTTCTATGATCCTAGTTTTAAAAAAAATTTTATATTGTGAAATATTATTTTCTTTAAGAATCATATTTCTTTCCAATTGTTGATAGTTCATAATTTTTTCTATTCTTCTAAACTTTGATGATATATCACTAGTTATTCAATAGTTCAAACCCAAATTTGTATATAGAAAATATTCTTAAATGTTAATCAAACTGAGACAAACTTTAGAGGGAGTGAATTAGGTTTTGATAATTTTATTTTCCTAGAATTCATCAACCAATTAAAACAATGACGCCTAAAACATAAGTTACCTAAGAAACCTTGAAAATCATATATTAGGTACATAATATTAAATGTCAACATAGTCTTGATGATTGATTAAAGAAAATTAGAGTTAAAACATTATGATTAATCAAGAACAAGAGATTATGCAGTCCAGAAGATTAAGTGTTGAAATGTAGGAAAGAAAGAATATATCCTCATTCATTCTCAATCACCAAAAAGTTACATCGAGTCTCCAAACATCACTTGGAACTTTCTTTACTATTTGAAAAGGTACAATATCTTTTTACAAAAAATCATTTCAAGATCCTTTCACTTGAAGCCTCAAGAACCATGCAAAGATTACCTATTTTGCACAAACATGAAAACCTTCTAAAGAATTTTCTTTCAAGAATTAACAATCAAGATTAAAAAGAATTAGTAGAACGTCAAAATAGATTCATCCGGGAAACTCAATACAATAAAAAATTTGTGGAATAATAAAATTTACTTCGAACAAGGCTCTCACAAAACCATTATGAAATTTTTTTCTCTTTTTCATTATTTCTTGTTTTCTTTCTTTCTCTTATGAAAAATGAGTTAAGAACAAATATTTATATATAAACTTTTATGGTAGTTTCGAATGTGTTAATTTTAAAATGTTGTAACTCCAATTTTTTTTTTGAAACATTCAAGACTTTAACCTAGTAATCAATTACTATCATTGATAATTTATTACAATAGCATTTTGTTGCTCCTGGTTAAATCTGCTGGTAATCGATTACTGTAACTTCCAAATGTATTCGCAATTAATTACACCTATTTTTAATTGATTATTTAACTTTGAAAATGCTTTGATAATCAATTACATCACGATGTAGAGACCTATAGAGTCTAATGGGTCCATCACTAGATCAAGAGCCAAAAAGTTGTAGAAGTAAAGAACCTTCTTGGGCTTTCAAGAGGAGCTCCTTTAGGCCTAACACACTTCTCCCATAACTCTCTATACTTTAGATAGACTTATATTTTTCTTGTATTTTAGAAGAAGGATGAAGACAACATATTGAGCTTGAAATCAAAGCCTAAACTACTCATCTTGGGCAGCTCAAAAGCTTCATGGGTTTTCTCCTTCTTTAGGCACCACTTTGGCCTATAAATAGGTTACCTTATAAGTATTTTGGATACTTTGAGTTATTTTGAGTAAAATTCAAATTAAGAGTAAGTTTTCTCTTTTTCCTTCTCTTCTCTTCTCTCTTCCTTTCTTGGCTAGAATTGCAAGTGGATGACTCTTTATCCTTGACCTTTAAGGTGGCGAAGTAGGAGCTTATTTGCTCCAAGAGTGCACTCTAAAAAAGTCAAGCTTTTTCACTTTCATTTCCTTGAAACATTCCTCTCCATTGATCCAAATATAAATCAACCATGGAAAGCTACATCACATCAGTTAGTAATTGGTTAAATTATTATTTTGCAAGTTTTAGTAGCTCGAGAAGATTTTGGTAATCGATTACTACATGTAGTAATCAATTATACAAGTGGTTAACCTAGCATAAAAATATGATGAACTATGTGTAATATTTGATTAACTCGTTACTAACGTATGATTAATTCAATACAAAAATTTGGTTAACTCTTATGAAAATTTGGTTACTTCATGTATGTGTTATAATAACCAAGTTTTCGTTGTTTAAAATATTTAGAATTCATGTATTATTTCTAAAAGATGATTTTAACCTTAAAACCTTTCATATGAGAATATTGTTAAACATTTCTTTCAAAAGTAAATTTAGATAGCTGGATCAAAATATGCGAGTTATCAATGCAAACATATAATTCTAATACTTTGCCATACTATTACTTGGTTGAAGTCTTCATCAATATCCATTTGCCAGCATATATGGAAGATCTCTTCTCATAACCTCTCATTTTTTATGATGACAAACACCAATTTAAAGGAACTTTGTTTCACAGTTGATGTAAACTTAAATGAATCTTTCCTTGAGTTGGATCATTTAGATAAGAATTAGGATTATAATGAAAATAAATCAAAATTGGAATTATAATGAAAACAAATAAAAACTAGGATTTCGATAATTGTAAGAATAAAATATGGAAAAGAGAAAGAATTGGGAAAAACGCCACACCCTCAATCTATGAAGAAAGTAGAATGATAAGCTCGGTGTAAAATTGTCACAAGAGTATGAGAAACCTATGAAAAGATCTAAGCAATGGTTCTTTCTAAGAATCCTAAGAGGCACACAAGATCTCTCAAGAAGGAAAATCCCAATTCTTATTATCTTCAAAATTTAAAGTGCATCTCTAAGGAGAGTTACACAAGTATTTATAATAAAACTAAAATCCTAAATGTTTTGTAGCCACTAGAGTTTGGTCCGCTAACATAACAAAATAAGAGTAACAAATTCTAAAAGGCTTAATAACCATGATAGCCAAACCCATTAACATAATAAACTAAACCTATGTTATTAATTACTAAAATAAACATAAAGTTCTAACTCAAAATATAAACATAAAGTTTTGTACTTTTTTCTTCTACATCTTGGGTTGCTTTAAACATAATTATGACTGTGTGATTTAAGATTTCTTTGACTTTTTTTACTTTTGACCTTGTCATAAAACCTTTAAACCCTTGTTAGAGATCATCCTTTTTATCTTTTTTATTCTTTATCATAATCTCTTTTTGGTTTGTATCACCCTCTCATTCTTTAAGTGAATTTATCCTCAAATTATAAACTTTATCACCTACATCAAAAGAAAATAATTTAGAAACATTAAAAATTGCACTTGTTCTAAACTTACCAAGCAAATCAATTTTATAGGCATTATCATGAATCTTTTTTATCTCTTGAGGGTTACTGTTATATGTGGGTCTATTAAGTGGAGAAGCACTAGGAAAAAAATCTATTTGATGTTCTATTCTCCCCATTGGTGAAAAGCCATGAGACACTTTTTGGGCAAAGTATCATGAAATTCTTACAAAGTAGTAACAACATTATTAGGTAGAGAGTTAATGTTAGAGTCTAAGTAAGAATCCTTACACAAAAGAAGGAATAAAGATTGATTAGTTAAATAAGCACTCTTCACCTCACTTTTGTTAGTAAATAAATTCTATACTTTTCTTTCTTCCTTTTCCTTTCTTCCTTTCTTTTGAATTTTATCCTCAAAATCAAGCGTTTAATTTATTTATTTATTTTTCACTCTCTTTTTCTCTCCTTTTAAACTATTCATCCTCTTACTTTATTTTTGTTTTCATTTTTATTTGATCCTCACAAACTTCTATAGGGGATAAGGGTACAGGTGTTATTTTGTAACAATTATGGGTAAAAGAAAATTTGTTGGGGGGTCCATCGTGTTAAGTTCACTTATCAAATTGCCAAGGTCTTTTAAGAAGGATGTGACTTGCCTCCATAGGAACAACGTCATAAAGAACTTGATCTTCATACTTTCCAATGGAGAAATTAACCATCACTTGATGATTCACTACCATCACTTAGTTATTGGAGCTTATACGACCGTGGACGTGGTGTACTCTTTAGGCTTAATTTAGTGATCAATCTAGTCCTTGCCACATTAGTACAACTCCCTCCATCAATAATCATAGAACATATCTTCCTTTGGATAAGATAACGAGTATGAAGAATATTTTCCCATTGGTTTTTCTCATGCTCCTTAGGTTGACTTCCCAATAACGTCCTTACCACCAATAAATCTCTATCTTGTGCATAAGTTGTACCATCAATCTCTTTTTCACATGAGGAAGAATTAGAATCTTCCGTAATACTTTCATTATCTCTCATCACCATAGCCTTTTTATTTGGGCACTGGGATGCAATATGCTCCTTTCCCAAACACTTGAAGCATTTGATATCCTTATTTTTGGAAGAAGCAGTGGTGGTAGGGATAGACTTTTTAATACTTACTGCTTCCTTGGAATTAGGGAAAGAACTCTTCATCTTTTATTTATCCTTCTAACTTGAAGAATAGTTAGAAGTAGATCAATTTGTCATATATTCCTTCCTTTTCAATTGTTGTTCCACTTTCATGGCTTGATGAACTAAGTCTTCAAGCTCCATATAATGTTGCAACTCTACAATATCTGCAATGCTTGGTTTAAACCATGAAGAAATTGAGCCATAGTTGCCTCCCTATCCTCCATAATGTTGGCTCTAATCAAAACCACTTTAATCTCCTTATAGTATTCATTCACACTCCTATTTCCTTGTGTTAGTCTTTGTAATTTGTTGTGCAGATCCCTGTGATAATGTAAAGATACAAATCTCCTCCGCATCATGGTCTTCATTTCATCCCAATTGTTGACAGGATGTTCTGTAAATCTTCTTCTATCCTTTTGTACTTGATCCCACCAAATCAAGGCATAATCAGTAAACTCAAGGGTAACCACTTTTACTTTTTTTTCATCATTGTAGTTGTGGCAAAATAAAATCTTTTCAATCTTCATCTTCGATTCAAGGTAAGCTTAGGGTCGTTCCTCCCTTGAAAAAAAGGTATCTTGAATTTTATGCCTCCAAGTTCATCTCTTTGCCCACGATCTCTTCCGTCTCTCTCATGCCTTCTTCCTCCATCACGCCTCTTTCTTCCTCTCTTTTATCTAGGGGAATCATAGAAATTATTATTCCTGTGAGACAAACCTTCATGGTTAGAATCCCTTCTATGGATGGATGTTCTCCTATGGTTGGAAGTCCTATCTTTCTCCAGTTGGTCAATTCGTTGATTCAACTTCATATTTTGCGTGCATAACAGTCTCTCCAAGTGTTGAGTTAAGGTTTTTATTTGTTGTCTCATAGCCTCCGATGTTAGGAAAATAGGAGTGTTCTCCTTATTTATACCATATTCTCTGGACATAGTCATAAAAAACAAAATAGGTTAACAAGAAATAAATAAAGGTCTTACCACTCTACTCGCGTGTTTATGCTCTTGAGTTTTAATCCACTCTACTCAAAACAAGCTTTTATGTAATATTCACTCTTTTCTTTTACTACTCAAGTGCCTTTTCAAGTTCTTAAATTAAACCAAAATCAATCTAGAAAAAAAATCATACACTCTTATAAACAAAACCACACACAAAATTTATCATTCAAGAAGTCAAGTAAAAGAAAATACTTTAAACAAAACTGAGGAGTCAATAACGATAAGTAATAAAAGGTAAAAGAAAGGTTACATGTACTCAAAGAATAAAGTGCCAAACAAGTTAATTAAAGGAAAAATTTATTTTTTTTAAACTTTTATGATATAATTAAAAAAAGGTAACTATTTGATATAAAATAGTGCATAGATTTAATTTTTCTTTTTGAATTTTTTTGTTTTTGTTTTCTTCTTTTCTTGCTTTTTTTCTTTTTTTTTCCTAGAAAATTTTTCAATAAAGATGAATATGAAAAAAGAAAAAACATAGTAAAATAATAGTAATAAAAAAAGTTAACTTCCTAACTTGCATTCAAGCTTTGATTACCACATGATATGAACTTAAACGAATATTTCTTTTAGTTGGAACACTTAGATAATAATCAGGATTGTAACCGAAATAAGTGAAAATTGAGATTATAATGGAAACAAATAAAAATTAGGATTTCGATAATTGTAAAAATAAAATATGTAAAAGAGAAGGAATGAGAAAAAATGTCACACCCTCAATCTATGAAGAAAGAAGAATGATAATGTCAGTGTAGAATTGGCACAAGAATATGAGAAATCCCTTATAAGATCCAAACAATGATTTTTTCCAAGAATCTTAAGAGGCACACAAGCTCTCTCAAGAGGAAAAACCTCAATTCTTATTATCTTCAAAATTCAAACTACATCTTTAAGGAGAGTTACACAAGTATTTATAATAAAACTAAAATCTTAAATGCTTATTAGCTAATAGGGTTCGACCTACTAACATAATAAAATAAAGTAACAAATCTTAAAAAAGCTTAATAACTATTACGACCAAGCCCATTAACATAATCAACTAAACCTATGTTATTAATTATTAAAATAAACATAAAGTTCTAACCCGAAATATAAACATAAAGTTTTATGCTCTTTTCTTCCATATCTTGGGTTGCTGTAAACATAGTTATGACATGTGATTTAAGACTTCTTTAACTTTCTTTACTTTTGACCTTGTCATAAAACCTTTAAGCCATTGTTGGAGATCATCCTTTTTATCTCTTTTATTTTTTATCAATATCTCTTTTTGGTTCGTATCAACAACTAAGAACTTTGCTTCAATTCATATCTCCTCCTGAATGAATCTTTTACTTCAACTTATATTAGTATGGAAGTACATTTTTCTTTGATGGCATCTTGGAAATGATATACCTATACTCTCCCTGAAAAATGGTATACTTATTCTTCCCGTTTTGGCATGATAAAAAGTTAAATGAAAAAAAAATTCCAAACGATATGGGTGAAAAAATAAAAATAAAATCTAATTTTGGGTATGTGAAACAAGGAATGTAATAGCATTAAAATGTATACATATATCACCACCCATAAGAAAATGCATGTTAAGCAAAAGTATCATCAAAATGGTTTAGTAATCGATTACAACATGGAGTAATCGATTATCACATGATTCTGTTAAGAAATTCTTCAAAATGTAGTACCAATTAATTGATTATAAAACCACTTAATCGATTATAATGTAACCATAAACAACAAAACCATGAAGACACTACGAAAAAAAAATGTTTTTTCGACGAAAATTTTCTAACAGTTGTAAAAATTGATATAAAATATATTAAATCAACAAAAAATATATTAAATTATAATGGTTATACCATTTGAAACATCACTAAAATACCTCTTGACAGATCATTTCTGACGAACATAGATTCATCAGAAAAGAGTCTGATGAAGTGAAAACCACCACTCTTTATTTTTTAAAATCGTTACTAAAATAATTTTTTTTTGTAGTAAGATTATAGTCTAAGTCCTTAATTCAAATAGGTATGTGAATCACTTTTTTATAAACATAAGAAATTCAACCTACTATCAATTTTATTCAAGTTATATAAGGCATTTTGCACTTCGGATAACACCGAATTCATGAAAAATGTCTAATTCTTTTCTTAGATAGAAAAATATCACTTTTGATAAAGGTACAGTAAAGATATCAACTAGTTACTTATTTGATTCAATAAATTCGATACAATTACCTTTTTCACATTATCTCTATGAAAATGATGTCTAATGTCAATATGCTTACTTCTAGAATGCAAGATAGGATTTTTAAACAAGTTTATAGCACTAATATTATCACACATAATAGAATGCTATTTAACTCAATCTCATACTCTAAGATTTATTGTTTGAGTCACAATATCCAAGCATAACAACTTCCACCTGTAATATATTTAGCTTTTGTAGTGGATAATGCAACTCAAGCTAACTTACAACTTCAAGAAACTAATGCATTTTGTAATAAGTGACATGTACCACTTGTGATCTTCCAATCTAACTTACAACTAGCAAAATTAGAATCTATATAACTTGTTAGAGAGTATGTACTACCTTTAAGATATCATAATCCAATATCAACCAAACCTTTAAGATATTTTGTGATCTTTTTACAGTAGTAAAGTGCGATTCTTTAGGATTTACTTAATATCTAGCACATAAGCATACACTCAACAAAATATTAGACCTACTACTAGTTAAATATAATAATAAACCAATTATCCCACTTTATTTAATGAGTTCAATAAGGTTACCTCCCTCATCTTTGTCAAGATAAATTGATGTACCCATTGGAGTAGCTACTTCCTTGGTATTGTCCATGCCAAACCTCTTAAGAATATTTTTTTAATACTTGATTTGACTTATAAAGATTTTTATTTGTTTTATTTGCAATCTAAGGAAGAAAGTTAACTCTCCCTATTGACATCTCAAATTCAATGTTCATAGTATTGAAAATTTTTCTACATAATGATTCATTAGTAAAGCCAAATATAATATCATCTACATAAATTTACATAAGTATCATTTTTTCTAACTTGCCTTTATTAAGTCCATACAAAGCTTTCTTAAACTTATGTACATGGTTTGGATATTCAAAATTTTGAAAATCTAGAGGTTGATCAACATATACCCCCTCTTGTATATAACCATCATGAAAATCACTTTTGACATCCATGTGATATAACTTGAAATTCATTATACATGTATATGCTAATAATAATCTAATAGCTTCTAGTCTATCTACCAATGCATAGGTTTCATCAAAATTAATGTCTTCCTTTTAATTATATCCTTTAGTTACTAGTCTAGCTTTATTTATTATGATAATTTCATTTTCACCCAATTTATTTTTAAAGACCTATTTAGTTCCTATTATTTGCTTATATAAAGATTTAAGTACTTATTCCCAAATCTGATTTCGTTCAAATTGATTAAGTTCCTCTTGCATAGTTAATATTGAAAATTCATTTTCCATAACCTCATTTATATTCCTAGGTTCAATTTATGAAACAAATGACATGTGATTACATGCATTAGATAAAGAATATTTAATAGAAACCCCCTTTGGTATGTCATTAATAGCTTTATCAATTGAATGATATTTGTGTGCTTTCCATTCCTTTGGAAGATTTAAATGTTGAATGGTGTCATTTGGTTCTTTTTCTCTATTTATTATGATTAGAACACTGGTGGAAAATGAGCTTTTTACATTAGTTGTTATGGACTTTTTACATTAGTTATTTGGACGGTGTTAAACCAGACGATATAGAAAATAAGACTTTTTACATTGGTTCTACATTAATTGAATCTAGATTTAGCATATAGATATTATTAATCTTATTTTCTATCAATTTTATCTTATCGTTGTTTTTGTTAACTATCATGCAACAAGTAAAATAAAAAATATTTTTAAATCCTTTATCACAAAGTTGATTAATACTAAGGAGATTACGCTTATAGACGTCAACATATAACATATTTTCAATAGTGATATTAGAAGTCTTACCAATCTTTCTTATGCGAAGAATTTTACATTTGTTGTTGTCATCAAAAGTAATATAGCCACTTGACTTTGGTGAAAGGTGAGTAAAATTTAACCTATCTCATGTCAACATTCACTATCCAAGTATCAATTTGAATTCTTAACCTTCTCAAATTCATTCCTTAGGCAAACTGCATTGGGTCCTTTTAGGTCAGTCAACATTGTAGTTTCTTTTGGAATCCATACGTATCTACCATTTGAAACACCGTACTTTCTAATATAACAAATAGATATAGTATGTCCTACTTTACTACAATAAAAGCATTTGATATATGGTTTGCTAGATACATTACAAGATACAAAGGAGTTATTATAAGCCTTAGCATGATTATTATAATTATAACCAGGTCCATTTTTATCATGCATGCTTCTTAGGATTTTTAGTATATCACCTAAATTATTTTGTTTCTATGTTAAATTTAACAAATGTTTGATTGAACTCCTTAAATTTAAGTTCTAAAACCTTACAATTTCATGACAATTATTCTTCACCATTTAATGAATCACAGGAATCATATTTAAATTTCAATTTATCAAATTTATTTTGCAACAAATATTTCATTCTTTCTAAAGACAATATTAAGTTTTTTTGTTGTAGTGTAATTCTTGCAAGTCTTTTAGTTTCTTCAAATAAATTTTCAAAAGCATTTTTCAATTCACCATAGATAGGTTTAGAATTAATCTCAAAATCACTTACCTTTCCTTCATCAATGTGATAGATTTCCATAAAACATAAGTTTGCCTTTTGTTCTCCTCCTGAATTTGAGGTAGAACTATCACCCTTATTCTTTTCTTTTTCTTTAGGACCTTTCTCTCATTCTTCTTTTGGAGAAGAGGAAAATCCATCTTCATGTGACCAAATTTACCACATTCATAATAAGTAATCATTAATAGAAATGTTTCATGCTCCTTTGCTGCATTCTTTTACTAAGAGGGTTGCCTCTTTAATTTTCCTTTTGTGAGAAAATTGCTAAATTATTTTACCAAAATACCTACACCACCATCATCTAAATCAATTTCTATAAAATCATTACTATCATCTTCGTGTGTTCTCATCTTAAACCCTAAACCCTAAACCCTAACCCCTAACCCCTAAACCCTAAACCAGAGCTGGAGCGTGCGGGCAGCGGAGGATCAACTTTCAACTGGTATTCTGGGTGACCAGTGAATGCTCCACCAAGATCAGAGTAACTTAAGAATTTTAGAAAGAGAAGGCACAAAGTTGAGAAAAATTTCTCGTTTTCTATTGATAGTAGTAGTGATTACAAATGTTTTTCGATCAGCTTCAGGTTGCATTGATTGTGCTCCATCAAAGATGATCTGGGACAAACGATGGTTTTCAGCCTGGAGATATTGAATATAGGCTGTTAATTCTCCAATGAGAATATCATTCTAAGTCAATGCTGGTTGAAATGGTACAGGAGCTGGTGTTAAGGTTCGGGATAATTGATGTGGAGAGCACATGTTACACATCGTTGCTTTACAGTCAGGGCAATGGAGTCGGGCCCTCATGACGGACCGAAGGGGACAGTATGAGCATTGTTCATACTCATATGCGAGCTGGGTATTCTGTTCCCAATTATGTGGGCAGCTAGCTATTCTATCTGGCAATAACTTTTGAGAAGTCCATGCCATGAAGACTAACTCATGGTTCATCATTATCAATGGAAACAACGTCCCAATCTGGGGGCAAATCTAGTGCGGCTAACATATTAGCCCTGTTGATGTCACCGGTTTTACTAAGTCTCATACTAAACAACGCTACAAGTTTCTTGTGAAAAAAAATGATGTTTCCTCATAAATTAACATCAATTTTAAGGAGATGTTGTCATATATAGTTTACATTTATGTACAGTTGTTATTTTATTACCATAAATAGAATTGAATATGTTGATCATAAATATAATAGAAACAACCAAGTAAATTAGCTTTCAAATCTTTGCAAATTAATGCAAATCGACATAAGAGTCCCCGTAAATTAACCTAAACTTGAACTCATAATTTTTATATTTTTATCTATATTTTAAATTAAAAGTTAGAGACAAACATCAAATGACTTTTTGAATAAACATTTGATACTTACCTACTCTCACTTGATTTCCATTTTTAAATAGTCTCATCCTAACTTTATTGGGGTTAAATTAGTATGTTTTACATATATTATATGATCA
Organism: Canavalia gladiata; assembly: GCA_037954105.1. Classification (NCBI taxonomy): domain Eukaryota; kingdom Viridiplantae; phylum Streptophyta; class Magnoliopsida; order Fabales; family Fabaceae; genus Canavalia; species Canavalia gladiata. The sequence continues at coordinate 36,245,649 of CM075664.1, read as the reverse complement.
TTTTAAATTTAAATAAATTAAACAACTTATTTTTTGAAACAAAAAATTATAAAATTTATTTATTTAAATCAAGATAAAAATATTTTTATATTTTTTGGTTTCATAAGATGTATTTAAAATTTATAAATTAAATTTAAATTTAAATCAATTAAATTTGAATAATACCTAATATTTGAGAATAATAAAAAATATTTAAAAATTAAATTAAATGCTTAACACACAAAACAAAAAGAGAAATAATTTTACTAATAAATAAAAGAAAATAAGAAGTGAGAATTATAATGAAATATTGGTTTACCTACAAACAATGAATATACTCATTTAACAAAAGCTTCGGTTCACTTTATTTAAGGGTGCAAAATTTCCAAGTTTTCACTTGGAGTCAAGAATCTCTCAAGTTGAAGGCCAATAGTGACCATATTTTTCCATTGGGTAAAATATAATTCTAGGCTCCTTTGAAAATTTGTGGATTCTAGTAGTTTTGTTTGAATTCTTGTCATATTAGTTGATGTTGTAACCGTAATTACAACGAAATGACGAACTCTCTAAAAATTTTAAAAAATTTGATTTATGATTGTGAAGTCGCCACCAAATTTTATTTTTAAAGGAAAGACATTTGAAAAAAAAACCCTATTAGAGGAAGAATTCTAGGTTCAGGAGTCGGTTACGAATAGAGAAGTGTTAGGCACCATATTCGCCCGTTCCAAAGAATGGTACCCTTAACTCAGTGTCTGACTTATTTGAAAGCTGTTTGATCCCTTTAATTTAAAATAAAAATAAATAGGTTTGTGGAAGATAGTTTGACAGGACTTGATCCTGCTCCTGCATATTCTCTGGTGCAATGGGAAACTCAAGGTTACGTAGTTCTAGTTTGAGAGATTTGATCTCTTGGAAAATAAAAGGATGGTCTTAGGAAAAAATGGATTTTTTGGAATGAAGTTAATAAAACAACGATTTTTCAAAATTACGTGTTTGCAGAATGCAAATCGTCGTAGGTCGTATTTGGAATCCGCACGAATTAAAATATAGAATAGTAAAGAACGCTACTTGTCTGTATTAGAATGGGTTGCACAAATTTAGGAAAAATAAAAACAGATGTTTTAGACATTCTTTTAATAAACAACGATTTTCAAACAGATGTGCTTGCAGAATCCAAACTGTCGTAAGCCGTGTTTGAATTTGGATGAATTAAAACATAGAACAGTCGAGAATGCTACTTGCCTGTATTAGAATTCGTTGCACAACTTTAGGAAAAACATAAACAGGTGGTTTAGATGTTTTTTAAGAAAACGACAATTTAATAACAAACGTGCTTGCAAAATTCAAACTGTCGTAAGCCGTGTTTGAATTCGCACGAATTAAAATACAAAGCAGTAGAGAACGCTACTTGCCTGTATTAGAGTTCGTTGCACAAATTTAGGAAAAATTAAAACAGACGTTTTGAACTTTTTTAATAAAACGACAATTTAAAAATAAACGTGCTTGCTAAATTCAAACTGTCGTAAACCGTGTTTAAATTCGCACGAACTAAAATACAAAGCAGTAGAGAACACTGTTTGCCTGCATTAGAGTTCGTTGCACAAATTTAGAAAAAATTAAAATAGACGTTTTGAACGTTTCTAATAAAACGACAATTTTAAAAACAAACGTGCTTGCAAAATTCAAACCGTCATAAGCCGTGTTTGAATTCACACGAATTAAAACACAACAGTAGAGAATGATACTTGCCTGTATTGGAATTCGTTGCACGAATTTAGGAAAAATTAAAACAGACGTTTTGACTGTTTTTAATAAAACGACCATTTAAAACAGACGTGCTTACAAAATTCAAACCGTCGTAAGCCATGTTTGAATTCGCACGAATTAAAATACAGAACAGTAGAAAATGCTACTGTCCTGTATTAGAATTCGTTGCACAAATTTAGGAAAAATTAAAAACAAACGTTTTGCATGTATTTAGTAAGACGACAATTTTCTGATTCAGTCCTCATTGTGTTCCAGGTTTCTGTTCTAGAACTTCAAGAATGTACGACCAAGTGACATTTCTGAGGGAATGATTAAAAAAGGTTACTGCAGGGTGCAGCACCAGAATCTTCATTTAGCTATTTAGGATTACCCTGAAAATTCTCTTTCCCTTTATTCAATAGCCTTCAACCTATCATGCTTAGGCTTTTACGAGTTAATTTGACCTTTGTTTGGCCAAAAGAAATAGCCTGCTATGACCTGGAATTGCAATGGATGCTGATCCTATAGAGTTTTGATTTTCAGGTACACTCCTTAAACCCAGGCAGCTGGTCTAAGCCAGTAGCACTTGGTTGCTAACCATTGTTGGGTGCAAAATTTCACAGTACACCAGTAGGTAGTCAAGTTTCATAGGACCTTTCCTACCAGCAGGTAAAAACTGATCTATATTCTCTCATACATATTTCTATCCCCTCTGTTATAGATTCGTATGTGTTTAAGTTGGGTGTAAATCTTAGCATTTCATACTATAGCTGCTGGTACCAGATTCTCGGCTGTGACAGGTCTTAGTTTATGAATCCAATTTGGACTAAGGTCCTAAGATTCAAATCAATAGATCAGAAGCCTGTGCAGAGAGAATAAAAAGAACCTTCTAGGTGCCTATTACTGCATTGGTAACTATGAGAGCTCCTTTGAGAGGGGATCCTGATCAACTTTCCAACAATGGCTGATGCCAATGGTCAGTATTTACTCATATATGATTCAGACTATCAATCAGCTCAAAACCTATTATCTGCAATTGCAACAATGGCCTAATTCAAAATTCCCATCTAGGGTTTTTTACATGGTCGTTACTACATCAGATTCATGACCTGGGACTCTCCTGACATCAAAATCTAAGGGTGCTAAATCCTCTTGTCAGAACATTGCATCAGTTATAACCTAAACAAAAACTGACTCTGATATGGAAACATCCATTTGGTGAGCTTTTGCAGGAAACCAACCTACTGCTATGATTAGCCTGTGATCAGTTAGCTTCTGCACAGGCCAAGGATCTTTGGATTTGAGTCTGACCCAGGATTATCCCAAAGAACCATTATGGCCCTTATCTGTCTATGCCATGAACTAGGAGTGATTATCTTGGTTATGATGCAGACCCATACATGTTCAATAAAGATCTGCTGTTATAGTAAATCACATGGCTTAAGTATTGATATAGCAGATTCTAATAGATGAGCATACCTGATTTCTGAATGCTAATCTATTCCCTAATTGCTAAGCTGATGGACACTGAACCTCACTAGACTTAGGTGCTAATGTAACGACTCAAACCAAGACCTAGTCTAAACCAGTGATATTGGATCCTAAACCCAAAAGAAACAGTTATGACCATTATCCCCTACATGTTCCTAGACTGATAATAACTAGAGGATGTTCACAGCATTGCCACATGACACAAAAAACCACAAACATTCGATCCTGGCTGGTGTAAATACTGTCATAGCAGAGAACAGAATCAGATGATGAATCTACAAAATTACACATCATGGGACAATGTTGCTTTGTGTTACAATTCAGTCCTACCTTAGATTGATACTGAGTATGGCTGATCCCAATCACTAATTTTACAATTGGCAGGTTTCTGTTCCTTAGATATATGATTAACTTGAGTCATGATGTAAACCAAAACACAAGATCAACTCAGACTCCACTATTTTTCTATTCATTTAACCAAAAACAAGGCAGTTACTTGTCCTGATATGGCCTGAGAGTTGCTGATATCTCTCTCTGGCCTAAGTCAGTTCAAATCCCCTGATATTTACATTAGTTCCAGACCCACTCATTCCCTAATTTGACCTAGGACCCGTAGCATTCTACAACTGCTGATGTGACAGGTTTAAAACAAGCATTACGTTGTTGTTATCAGATGCAGATTCATATTCATAGTAATTACAGGGGTGAGCTAAAGGAACATGCAAACTAATACTAGTGATCAGGACCTTATGGATTTAGCAGCAGCACCTATCATTATGGCCCTAGACATTGACCTTGACAGTATTCTAGTCCTGTTGAACAAAGGAAACTAGCCTTTATATAAAAACACCTTCAACTCTTAGCTTTAAGACCAAATTTCATATCCACCTATTTCCTATCTAGCCTATCAGTTTCAGGGTTGAACCTGAACCTATGTCCAGGAATTGATGAGGGAAGTTTACATGTTCCTAGAGACATGATGAATTTGAGCCAAGATGCAAACAGACACAAGACTTAATGAGGCTTGACTGTTTGGTTATTCATGACCTGAGACTTGCTGGTATCCCCCTCTTAACTAGGTCAGTGTGATCCTATTGGTATTTGGCCTTAACACCAGACATATTTAGTCCCTAATTTGGCCTAGGATCAGCAAAATTCATAGGCTAATACCATGTTTGCTGGTGTGACAGATCTGAAGCATGCACTAGGCTGTTGTTTCTTACCACAATTCCTCTTAGCAATTTTGATCATATTATTAAGGCCTAAATGTGACTTTTCAGGCTCTACTCTAGAAGTATTTCTTAGGTTAAGTCTGCCAAACCTGACTGGACCTTGTAAATGTAATAGATTGAGGTGGAGTTGAGCCTATTTGAAGACCATGAGGAGATACTGAATATGATCAAGGGGGAATAAACTAAAGACCAGATTCTTGCAGTTCAAATTCGTTGTCCCTATACTGGTCATGACTGCATCAGATTACAAAAAATTTCCCTCCTCTCATAGGTTTTACCAACCACCATTGGTATTACTATACTCATGGGACCAGGGGCATTCTAGGCTAACTCAAACTCAAAATTAGGCCTGATACTAATGGCTAATAGGGTACCTTCTGAACCTGCATCTTATATTTTGAATCACTACTGCTAGTCCCATGTTATCTAGGCCCTTATCTTAATTTAAACCGTACAAATCCCAACCTATCAGGCCTGGACCTCTATAAGTTGTTATGGACCTAGTTTGGCTTGAAATGGTCAATAAATTTGTAGCTTATGACTGAACTATATGCTGCCACAGAGGCTATGCAGCAATCTCAATATACCCTCCCCTTTTTTGTGCACTTTAGAGCTTAGACAGCAAACTTAAGGATTATAAATTGCTTAGACCAGCCCAGGTCTGCCTCTTATTTTCTTGACTGGGCTTGATGGTGTGATTTTAGCACTGCCAAATTCTGTGTTTTCAAATTGATCCAGCCTAGCCATTACTACTTCTGTACATGCCTTATGCCTCTCTTGACTTTTCTATCTTATGTTTAGAATACTGGAGTTCTTAGGGACCAGTTGTTGTCTCTGACATGATTGCAAGTCAACAAATAGGTTATGCACAGTTTTATTAAATTCTCCTACCTGAATTCTTTTGGGTGATTAGGGGCTGATACTGATATAACAAGAACACTCCCAAGAAGGCAGGTTTCAGACAAGGCCTTGGAGTCTGGGCTTGGAACAGTGAAAGGTGTCCCTCTTGGATCAATCAATCTATAACCCAGACTACTTTCTGTTAATCAGGGTTGTGCATAGGTACTAGGATGACAAGGATTATCTGGTGTGCAAAAATCTGTCCTGGCTTATGTTTTGATTTTATGGTTTGCATGAGCAAACCCTCTTTTGGATTAAGAGGTCATAAATTACTGGCCTAATCCTCCTAAATTTGCTACTCTTTCTCATCTCCAAGACCCCCACATGCTTTGAAACTCCTTAAAGCCTTAGGCCTATGGCGGTTTTCTTCTTTGAAGTCCCAATGTGAGCTAAATATCGTAACTCAGTTTAATTCTTGGTTGGAATACCCCTAGGCCGAACTACTTTTGTTCACTTTAGGGAGCTTGGGGTATAGAGCTTGGAGTTGTTTTATGAGTTTGACTAGTCTCAGACTCTCAGAAGGGGATAGGCTCCAACTGACGCCTAGGACAATGACCTACTAGGGATGTTCACAGGCTACTGTCTTCCGTATTTGAACCAGACTCATTCCTAACCCCTTAATGGACCTAATTCCCTAATTTCCGTGTTTCCATCTTATTTCCAGGCTCAAGGATCTAGACTCCTGCAACTAATCAAATCTTGACTGGATTCGGTCTCAGGAAGCAGGTTTGCAAAGAAGACGACTCTTACAAGGATTCTCAGATTCCAATGTCTCGATTTTAATTTAGGGATTGGGAACTTGGACTTTAGGCACACTATTCTGCGTTTATTCATCTATGTATATTCCATTTATGGATTAAGCTGGTCAGATAAAGAACAGGACAAATTTGCAACGACACAGACTCTGAACTCTGTGCAATCAGTGTTATAAATTTAGCTTAGATGCCAAGAGAATAAGCAGTATCATCAAATTAATGCATTCAACTTTACTCATGGATTATAGAGAAATCAGAATATGACCACATGAAACATGCATCTGCTGAAGATGTTATTCAATAGTGAGAGGAATGATCTAAGCTAAGGCTGAAACATTGAAATGGAAAAATCGGCGCCATTCAAATCAAATAATTCAAACATTCACGGTCCTATACCGCAAGCGACGAACTAAAGCGAAACTGGATCAAGAAGACATAATCAAACAAAATCAAGTTGAAATCCTTAACATGCAACATCGTACACTCCACCAGCGAAAAATTTTAGTTCAAATTCCAACTGAACACAGGAAATATGATTGGCTGGAAGAGCTAACCTGATTAGAACCTAGACCGAATAACGCAAATTCCTCCAGACAGAACTGCATTCCGTTTGGTGCAAAGCTTTTCCTCTGCGACATTGGATCCTGCTCAGGGTAAATGTTCCACAAAGCCTTTGGAAATCAAGAAGAAACTGAAGCGCGGCTTCAAAAATCGAAGGCAATGGCGAGAAGAGGTTCCCTAAAGAATTGAAGAACTCGCGGGAAGCAAAGAGAATTCGTTCCCTTTTTCGTCCTCTCCTGATCCTCTTCAAAAACCCCAAAAGTCCCTTTCCTTTCGTTTAATTTTTCTTTTTATACCTCCCTGCTCAGATTTCCTCTTATACCTAACAAAACTGAATTCTAACTGAATTCGTTAGCTTTTCTAACCCCCTTTCTTTTTGAATTTCTTTGTAAAGGTTCCCTTTCCATTTTTTCATTTTCCTTTCATTTTATTATTTTTTTTGTTATTATTCGTTTGTCCCCCTTCCCTTTTTTTTACATCCTTTTATTTATTTATTTTTTCATTTTTCTTTTTTTTTTCATTACTTTTATTTAAAGGACCATTTTTTATTTAATTATATTTATTTATTTCTTTATTTATATTTTATTATTATTTTTCTTCTTTTTTTTTAATTTAGGCTAAATCTCTTCTTGACTACGAACAGAATAACTTATTTTGGATTTTGAATCCTTGAATATAATTCGATGTTCACATTTGAATAATTTTGTTATTATGTAACTGGCTTCCCTTTATTCAATTATTCCTAAATGTTTGATGCTTTTATGACTTCAACATAATGCTTTAATTGGTTATCTCTAAGTTACAAGTGATTATTTCTTTGATGAACCCTTATCTTTATCTGTAGTATTATAAATAATAATGTAGGATTTGATTCAAAACTAACGAATCAAATGTAGCAAGTTAAAACAAATGATAGTAAAGGGGAAAAGTTATTTCTAACTTATTTATGACTTTGAAAAATGGTCTCTGTTTAAAAAAATTTCTTCGTTAGTTTCTCACTTACTGATTTGTCTTTCAAATTAGTCCCTCCATTAGTTTTGACGTAACGTACTAAGTTGGCATATTAAGTTCCACGTAAAGTCCATGTTTGTTAAGAGGACAATGTCGTTTTGATAGGAAACTCATTAAGGTCATTGGAGGGAAAAAAAAACATGTTATATACTATCGTGCCTAGCTTTTTTCAATTGAAAACAAAGAAAATGCACTCAATTGGATATTCATGTATCGTAGCAAATAATTTTTGAACATTTGAATTTGGTGGGGTGTTTAGAGTTTATATGCAAAGTGTATGGTGGAGTGGGCATCGTCCCTAACTTTTTAGAGTAATTTTAATTTTTCAATGGGAAAAGAGGAAATATGAAGGTGAGTGAATGAAAGTTTTTAAATGTTTATATTGGTTATGAGCATTGATTGGTCCCTATTTTTTACTTTTTATATGATGTAATCCCTCAATATTTAAAAATAATAATTTTTTTTAATTTGTTGGATTTTAAACATTGGTATTTTGAACATGTATAATATAATACCTTATATACATTATGGCGGGAATTTTATGAAAGAATATAGGGAATAAGACAGTATAGATAGGATCATGTTGAAGTATAAGTTGATTGCGATGAACATACACTAGATATGTTTATCTTTAGAAAGTTTGTTAAAGTTATAGAATATATGGATGTAAAAAATATTTTCTAGTCAAAGCCTTCACATTGTTTTGGTGATGGGCTAAAAGGTTTGAAATGTGATGTTGATTTATTAGAGATGATAAATAAAATGGTGGAATAATAGATGTATATTATGAATATTCTATAGATGATGTTGATGAAGCAAACCTACAAGTCTTATTACTTTCACAACCTAAAGTTGAAAGTGAGGGTAATAAGGCTAAGGTTGGGGGTGTTGGTCAGGGTTGTGAGGCTAATGCAAGTGTTGGTATGGTTGCTGGTCGTAAGGGGGCAAGGCTAGTTTCATGGTGAGATTGCTTTTGCAATTGATTTGGATGCCTCAAATGAAATATTTTCTAATGTGAATTGGACTAATATGAAGGGTTCTCATGTGGCTAGGGTTGATGTGGATGATCATGATGTGTAAGGGGACGATGTGGAGGGTGCTGATTTGCAAGGTGTTGATGTGGACAGCTAACATGTAGCAATATGCATAAAAGAATTAGAGGTGATTTTCTAAACCAAGAGTAGGAAAAATAATAAGTGGAGTAGGATTGAGGTTGGTGATGATGGTGAAGAGGGTACTTAAACTAGAAGTGAAAAAAGAAGAAAAGGACTAGTATTGAGGTTAGTGTTATTAGTAAAGAAGGTTTTTAGAGCAAGAGTGGGAAAAAGAAGAAGAGGACTAATAATCCCACTGGCGATGAGGGGATGTAGCCAAATTTGGGATTCAAGTGGGTTTTCAAAGCAATACTAAAAAAAAGAGGGCTACGATTGAAACTAGTAAGGATGTTGGATCTAAAATTAGAGAAGGGATCAAACATAAGGGAAATGGAAAGGCAGTCAGAATGAAAGACTCCTCTAAGGATGAATACAAGGTTGAGAAAAGATGGAGTGATAATAAGGATGAAGCATCTTGGAGATCCAAGAAGTTGAGAACTCCTCCAAATTCTAATGATGAAGCGGGTAAGAAGGAATTTTACCCTCAATTTCATTAGTAGGGATGGAAGTGAAAAAGGTCGTTCGACAGGGGCCTACGGCTCGGCTCGTTTAAAACCTAGTTAAGCTCGGCTCGTTTAATAAATAGATAGGCTCAGGCTTGTTAAAAAGCCTTTTTAGATAAACAAGTCAGGTCTAGACTTATAAAAAAGCCTATTTAACTTATTCAATGGCCTATTTATATTTATATATTATATATTTATATTTATTTTAATATATTATATTTATATAATTTATTTTATAGTTTCTTTACATAATATTAATATATATATATATGTTTTAGATCTATTTAATGGCCTTTTTATCTTGTAAGCTTTAAGTTTGCAAGTTTTTTTAATTAATTATTTATATAGACTTTAAGTTTATTTATTGATTTTTTTTTTTGTAATGTAGGCTTTTAAACAGGCTTGCAGGTCTTGTAGGCTTTAAATCAAGTCAGGCCTTGACAAAAAAAAAAGTCTTTAACATGTAACAGGCCCAGGCCCAGGCTCAGGCCTCAAAATTTTTAAACAGGCCAGACTTGAATACTCAAAGCCTAACTTGGCTCGGCCTACTTCCATCCCTATTCATTAGGAAGCCAAGTTTGGTAATGTACAATTAAAACTAACATTGGTTCCTTCAAAGAAGATGTGAAGGACTACATAATAAAACTAGGAAGAGAGTTTAGATGGGTTAAAAATGATAGGATAAGGGATAAAGGAGTATATAAAAAGGAGATGTGTTTGGAAAATATTTAGCAGTTATAACAATATCTAGCACAATTTCCAAATAAAGACCTTCAATGATTTACGTAATTGCGGAGAAATGTTCAAAAATAAGCAAGCAACCCAAGTCAAGGTTACTCAAAAACTTGTTAAAAAACTTAAGAAAGATAAACAAATGAGACATTATAAAATTATTAACTTCTTTAAGAAAAAATATAATGTCTAGTTGGAGGATACAAAAGTGTGGAGAGTAAAAAAAGATATCAAATCTATCCTCCGAAGAAATGAAAAAGAATAGTGTGTCAAACTATGAGATTACTATGTTAAGATTTTGAAATGGAACCTAGGATCAATAATAAAAATGGAAGTAATTTCCCAAGCTATGGGTCGACTTAAGTTTTAAAGGCTAGGTTATACATATCTTAAAGGATGAAAAAAAAGGTTTCAAAGATAGATGTAAGTCTTTGATAGGTCTTGATAGGGCTTTCATTAAGAGTTATTATGGTGGGTAGTTATTGACATGAGTGGCCCATGATGCAAACAACCATATTTGGATAATAGCTTATACAGTCTTAATATTGAGAAAAAGATAATTGGAAATGGATTTTAACCCACCTCCACCACGATATTAGTGCTTACAACCAAAATAAATGAAATTTCATCTCTCATATGCAAAAGGTAAAAATATTTGCAAGGCTTTCATGTAATACATCCATTACATGTCTTTAATTTATTGACAAGTACTGAATACTATATTAAGGATTGATTTGCAAGAATTTTAATTTGAGAGACTAATTAAACTTTATTTGTTTAATATGATATCCAACAAGAAATACAATAAGTTATGCCTAGAGTTCCTCACAGGTTGTGTATGACACATATGACAAAAATTTTCTAAACAGTAGAAGGACAAGGAATTGAGATCTCTTAACTGATTTTCAAAGGCACATGAATACTTTAAGGATTAGAAATGCAAAAGCATAAGATTATTTGGTTGAAAAGCCAAAAATATCTAAACAAAATCATATTTTGAAACTTGGTCCAAGGTTAACAATATATGTAATAACAACCATGAGGTATACAATGCAAAAATTTTGGGAGTTAGGGAAAAACCCATTATAAGTATGTTTGAGGAAATCATATGGCAGTGATTTTCACCAATATCACTACAAATAAGCTAAAGCTAGCAAGACATCTTGGTCACCTTCCACCAACGTAACAAAGTAGATTAGAAAAGAAAAAAAAAGGAAAAATAATAAATGGAGGAAAACTTGGTCGAAAAATATACTTTTTTTATTTAAATTTAATACTTAATTTCTTCAGTTTATCAGTGATGGAACTTACTTTTTGTTTAACATAATTTGTTGAAGATGATGGTTGTAAATTTGAAGTTCATCGTTGGCCAACGAAGGTTGATGTTAATCTTAGTACATGGTCATGGGCTTGCAGGTTCTAAGAACTAACATATTTGTTACCAAAACCTTTTATAATTTCTTAATGTAATTAATCAAGTTTGTAACAACCTAAAGTATGTTGATTTATTTATAAATTTCATATATTCCTTGTATGCATGTTATTGCTGCAATTGCATGTAAAAATGAATGCCATAAAGACCATTGTCATGCTTGGCTGGCAATGGCTTCTTATCAAGAAATATACAAAATTCATATTGAGGCCTTGCCAAGACAAGAATATTGAGATACTACTAACGAGATCCCACCAATACCATCTAAGTTTAAAAAAGTATTGGAAGGTTGAAAAACCAAAGAAAGAAAGACCAAAATGAAGACAAACAATCCTCATAAGTTAAAAAGAAAGTTAAAGGAGTTTAACGGTAGGATATATGGTTAACCTAACCATAATAAGTAGACATGTTCCATTGTAGAACAACAAAGGCCAAAACATTTACCAACCTAGCAAGCACAAGCAACTATTGTTAGATCTAGTGATGTTGAACCTGCACCTACTAGTGGTCTGGTTATGGACCTATTGCTGGACCAAATATTAGGTCTATACTTGTTAGGCCTACAATATTTGGCCTAGGATGATATGCCTGAACAGGTGGACCTACAAAGTAGATGAAATTAAAATATCTCATTCTCATCTATCACCTGAAGTTGAGTCTTCCACAAACATAAAAGTTACTAAGACTAACACAACCTGACCATATTCAAAGGTCATCTCCATCAGCAACATAACAAGTTTTGCATGTTGAAGACTTTGCTAAGGTAAAGAAGTTTATGTCAACCCTAAATTTACAGGGTTGAACCTCTTGCTATAACAAAACTAGCTCAACTTATTGCTTGTTAATGTAAAAATAGCAAATGATATAACAAAACAAATGTAATGGAGATGTTGCTATATACACCTAATTATTTTAGACATATACCACTTATAAATGGTTTTTATTTTTTCTTATGGTTGTTTATGGCTGATTATTCTAAACAAAACAAATGTAATGAGGGTGCTACTATCATGCTTTAATGTTAATTCTGTCATTACTCCGGATGTTACATATTTTTTTATATTCTTTTTTTATATACTGATTATTTCGTATTAACTAACTATAATAACATAAAGATCTCACCAAATGGATAACATTGCATTTCATTAACTTAAAAATTATAATTTTCATATACAACATAATAGGTATTTTACATTAAACAAACTTCAACAAAATAATTTCTCCTACATTAAACAAACAATACATACACCTTTGAATCTACTTCCTTACAAAATTTCAAACAAAATGATAGATTATCAACCCAAAAATAAAAATTGCTATGAAACTAAGTCTTCTATTTTTACTATCCATGGTCATAATCTTCTTTATTAGATTTTTTCACAATTCTTCATTATTTATAGCAACTTCCAGGTTAGATGTAGCTTCAAAGTTAGTTTCGTTATTTTCTGTAACAGCATCATTATTATACTAAAGAAAAAATCACATCTATCTCTCACCTAAAAAATAAGGTCTTGAACTAAACAACTACACAAACAAAACTCAACAATGCTAAACAAAATATCTACTAGCCTTCATTCTTAAACAACCAAAGAATTATTTATCAAAATTTCTTTTTTAACCAAAAACCCTAATCACAACCATGTATTTACAATAACATCTCACATGCTAGCTTCTCTTGTAACCAACCTATAAGGTTCTTGAACTCCAACTCTAAATTAACTTCTTATCACTATCCATTCTACTAGTATTAAAAAAAAAAACTAAATATCAATTTGACAAACTTATGAAAATTAAACAAAACTTTAATTTAAAGATATAAAAATGACATCCTTTTAACTACCTAACAACAATCTATAAAAATATAAAAACATCATTCACTTAATATACATGAATCTTGTATGATACTTAATATATCAATAAAAAAATTAAAAAATAATTTACAAAATTATAAATAAATAAAAAACTAATTTATCCCTTTACTTCACATTTCATGCTTCATGTAATGGTAATGATCCTAAACAATATTACAATATCACTTCCTTTGGAATATTTCTACAGTTATTTCTAAATCTAGAATTAATTTACAAAATCATAAATAAATATAAAATTAATTTATCCCTTTACTTCAAATTTCATGATTCATATAATGGTAATATGATCCTAAGCTTCATATAATGGTAATATGATCCTAAGCAATATTACCACTTCCTTTGGAATATCTCTGTAGTTAACTCCAAGTCTGACGCTTCCTTAGACATGCAACCAATACAGGAGAAAGGTTGAAAATTTATATAGCACGATCCAAAATAATTAGTATGAGTTAATAATTAGTTAAACTGATTACTAACGATGCTGTCAGACACTGCACGTGTTAATCAAAAGGCCAAGTTTGATTGATAGAATGCAAAAAGCTAGTGAATCTTTATATTACTACTACCAAGTATAACAATGAAAAATTTTACTATATATATATATATATACCATGTGTTGAAAAATTACTAATCCACTTGAAAGAGCACATTAATCTTTTCTAAGAGCAGTTGAGTTGCTTGCTCCTACTACAAAATTGGTGACCCATTAGCTTCTCTTTTTACCCTCACGTATTCCTCTCATCATATTTACATGTAGTTTAGGCCTAATAGTAAAAGGTGTTGTCCTTGTGATTGGGAGCATCCTTGCAGAGCATGGAACGAACTTCCATGATGGATCTAGGAGGTTCCAGATCTTTCTCTTGCAATGCATTTCCTAGAAGCTGCTGCATCTGCGAGGCAAAGGTATCATCCAGAACCTGCACACAAGACTTCAGGTCAGAAATCACAACCCTACATACAGCACATAAAACAAACAAGACAAGGGAATGATTTTTGGCAAGGTAGGCACAACCACTATGCTTCTTGTTTAGTCCCTCAAAAAATCATGGACAGAAATTGATGCATTCTTTATCATAACTAACAAACAATATATTGTAATCCACAAATAGTTACAAAATCAACATTGACTATACTGCAATCAATCTGCAGCAATGTTCATTGGTACCTAAACAAACTCGTGGACAGAAGAAACAAATAAAAACAAACACTTCATAATTAAGCTGATAGGTTGCTACTTACAGAAACAGCCACCCTTGATCCTTTGTACCACGATCTATTCTCTTTCCTGTTCTCCAAGAAACTTAAAATTTCCTGGTAAATAGGAAAAATCATAAATAATGTTACTATCTTAGTATCTGAAATCTAAATTGTGTATGAATTTTAGCTTATTTTGTATTCAAATTAGCTTATAATCAAACCCTAAACCCTAAACCCTGAAGAATAAAAAAAGCAAATTCTCCATAAAAATTAAGTAAATCTTATAAGATGCTGAGAGAAATGCAAAAAGCTCCAGATGAAAGTGAACTGACCTGCCCCATGCGATCCCAATAACCTCGACAGATTGAAATGAAAACATGAGTCTCAAACACACTGTGAAGGTGACTAATGGTATTAGCCAATTGATCTTTCAATGGCTGCATTCTACTTCTTAAATCAGATTCCACCACGGTTTCTTTAGAATCTTGAAGAATCTTTTTTAATTTTGTGGTGTTCTGTAACTTTGTCTGGAACAACATAAAAGATGCATATCAGGGATATGTGATCAACTCGATTTAGTTTATTGATATTATTCTGAGTAAAACAAATTTGACATATCTTGCACTGAATAAACAAAAAGAGAACAGTAACTTCACATTTGCAATTAAAACAAGAATTTTGCTTTCAAAAAGCTACTAACATTCTCTGCAAGTTTCTCCACAATAGTTTGCACATAGTTCCTGAACTTTGCTCTCAGCATCACTGTCACTTCACTGAGTCGCTCACCAGGTGCTGTGTTTCCAACATTTGGCAAGCAAGAACCCCATGACTTGAACTGGGATTCCACCCTGGGACGCAAGATGTCTAGCATTCTCTTCAACGAATTCAGAAGAATTCCAAGCTGGAAAAAAAGTGATGCAAGTTTATAAAAATGGTATACACGTCCAGAAGAACATTTGAGTTTTTTTGAAACTCAACTCACTTCGTCAGGTACCACATAGGCGCAAGTAGATCGTTTGGTAAGTATTTGCATATATTTTAGCCCAAATTTCTTAGGAGCCATGCTTTCTTTGAGAGGAGACAGTACATCTGCATATTGTTTGTCTAAAGCTTCCACAATGGCCTTTTCAATATCAGCAACAGCCTGTTGTCAATTTTTTTTCAAAAAAGCCAATCAAAATCATATTTCTTCAATCTTTTGTTGATTTAATACAATAACATTCAGGATCAATAAATAAAAATTTCTATGCTAAATAAGTCTTCAGGTATATGTTTATAGTGGAGATGAAGCATGAAAATGAAAATGGATAGCATTGAAATTCAAGGGGAAAATGGGGGAAAGATGCAAGAAAAGGAGAGCAAGAATAAAAGATCAAGCATACATTCTCTAAAACCAAGGTATATTCTGGCCACCGACAAATGATGACCTCATAATCAGTCAACGTCTCCTTCAGCCGCTCATACATGTCATCAACAAAAGGAGTAGTTGAGTGTTGTGTTCTAACTCCTGACCATTTCACCTGCAAAAGCAAAGCATTTAGACAGCCTTATTGACACAAGACAACTTACTACTGAGATACAGCAATTCGCAAGTGATTAGTTTTAAAGTGTCCTATGAAAGATCTTTCAAACCTTAGATCAGCTATATGGAATATGAAAAAGCCCTGAAGACAAAATGAACTATGACAAAATTGCATGTTAAAAATAAGTACCTTGTCTAATTTGCATGACTCCAACAATGATAGACGTTTATCCTGGATCCAGACAAGAATATACAAATGGAACAACTCCTTTGCATCGACTCCACCTTTGATAGGACTAAGAAGGAAATATAGCAGGTTAGACTTGGGTAGTAGTAGGCTTTTCATTCTTTGACTACAAAAAATAGAGTCACCTATTAACAGTATAACAGCACTTACCTCATATTCCAGCCCACAAGATCTCTTTGAAAATCTGATGTTGCAATAACAAGTTCTGCTACAGGTGATGATGGACCTGTTGGTGGACAAGATATAAGGAAGGCCCGTAATCTATTGCATAGCTCTGTGCTGTATATGGAAGCAGAAAGATTTGGCAGGTCCACAAAGCTGTTGAAAATAATGAACCAGATATATTAGAACCTTTAATCTACAAAAGTAGTTCAACAAACTAATACACAAGAGAACTTACAAATAACACTGATAAAGTTTGAAAATACATCTAATAAAGTGATTCAATTGATGATTCATATGCCCTTAAAGCCAAGCTTATACAAAAGTAACCATTATTTAAACTATGGTATCATATGTGAATAAAGATTCAAGATAACAGTTATGGTTCAAGTGACAAGACAAAAAATAGGAACAAAAAATAAAATAAAAAAAATCAAGTGCTTCCAGAGTTAAGATAACAATAACTCCCTTGTGTTTCATTGCTGTCCAAGTTTTTTACTTTTGAAATATGCATGATACATGTTTGTTCATTACTTTGGTCATTCATTTACTCAGTTATTACCAACAGTAATGCTAGCATGCAACGTTTAATTTGTTAGAACTTATTTGAATGGTACAATATTCAATCTGACAAGAATCAAGAATGAAGATCATCGGCAAAAATGTGCAACAAAAGCCCATTTTGCCTCTTCATTTTTTTTGGTCAAGGACTTCAGAACTAGTCACTACTATACTTGATAAGTAATAATAGACTACCAGATTGAATTTTCTATTAAATACTGATCAATAACAACTGCATTATATATTTACGTCAAGGAAGCCATACAATAACAGACATGTATCCCATTGTGTAACCATGAATTAAATAGAACAATGGAATGTTTATCTACAGACAGGCACAAGTTAAGATTAGAAAAGATATAGCATGTTAATGATGGCATGCAAATTTTTACAAAATGTGCACAGTTAAAGAAGAGAAAGAATACATATAACCTGTACTAAAATTCTAGCAAACTTAAAATAGACAAGATGGTTAGCGAAATCAATACCTAGGAAGTATATTTTGGTTATGAATCTGTATATCAGCATAGATCTCGTTTCTAAGATTTATGCATAAGGTTTTCATCTTCTGGTAGGCAGTAGACATAGCCATGGTATCCATCAAACTGCCTTCATTATTTTGTGCAATATATTCATCTGTTTCACTCAGGTGCCTTCGGGACCTCTTTTTTGCAGCAACCTGAGAAGATACTAGTGGTCAATTAAACAGATATGCATGTAACCAAATATATTTAGTCAATTAGTGATTTTCAGAGTGAAAAGCTTAAGTTTATCCAACCTGGAAATAATGACAAAATGCAGTTTGAGCCTCAGGAGATAAGATGTCATGAAGAAGCTTGTAGAGCTTAACAGCAGGTTCCAATGCAGGCGCTGCATGACCAGAGGCTTGTTTGAAAACCTCTATAATGCCCGAGAAAGAAGATTCATCAAGTGATTTGTAATTCTCAAAAACAAGAGTAAGTATCTGTTCAATTTGATCCTTGGTCTCTCCTAGTATTCGGTTCTGATGAGATGAGCAGAAACCATGTTAGACAAGACAAGATCAATCTATTTGACAGTAAGCAATTACTAACAAAAAAAAGTTCCAAGTATTGATTAAAGTAGAGTAGATTGCAGTAATCAGTTAAAGTTACATCATTTGAATGAAAAAGAAGCCACTGATACCTCCTGGTGGCTCAAAGAAGTCTTGCCATTGCCCTTCATGATAACAGGTGCTAGCAGATTATACACCAAGTTAAGGCAGTCTGCAGTCGGTGTAGCCACATCCATGACATAAGATAGATACCTATTTATTAATATCATTAGTATGATAAATTAGAAAAAGTGTGAAACAACACATTTAAAAAACAAAATATTTCACTGGAAAATAGTAAATCAACTTCATATTACCTCAATTTTGTATATATCTCAGATACCCCATAGTATGATGCAAACTCTGTCAAAAGCCATTTCCATGGACCATGCAACAATAGGTTTCTTTGCTGAAAGCTTTGAATTTTCATTGCAACTTCCAAAACTAAGTCATATGCAACTGTCTCTGCTACAGAACCACACTAAGACACACAAAAGAGACAATGAATTGCAACAATGTGAGACATAATATATTAAGAAAATAAAAACAATTTCATTTAGCTTGTGAACACTCCAACATAAAGCAACAAGCAAAACATTTTTATTTTCCCATTTCTGATATGCAGTCAATAAATCAAGCTTCTCTAACTTTTTTTCTGGTTTTTCATTGGTGATACATGTTGAATAGGACGGAATTGAAGGAGAGGGATGCTGATAGGGTCCCACCAGTCACAAGGGTGTACGTGAGGAGAAAATTACAGAATGTAGAGGATAATTCTGCATACTATTCTGTTATGAGGGGAGGTGGGTGAGCTGGCAGAGAGAGAATAAGCGGCCATAGGGATTGATAATTCAGTTGTGAGGAATCATTGTTAAATACCAAAAGGGAATGAAGGTAGGCAGGCAGACATTTGGGTTAGGCTCTTGGGTGAGGGAGGACACTCATTAACTGTCCATTTCTCTTTTGTTTCTTTCACTGCTGTATTCGTTTTCCCCTTTCTTCACTGATATTTAGCTAAACATAATCCTGTTCTTCAGCTTCCTAAATCCTTTTTTCTTGTGCTCTATCAGATGCCTACTACGTATAAATTGAACATGTTAGCATTTGATTGGCTTGAAAAAACATTTTGTTTCCATTTCCTATTTTCGAAATAAATAGAAAATACCATCTCATTATCACTATTTCTTGTCTTCAAATATTTGTAATTTTGTATGAGAATTTTGGCTGCCAAAAGTACCATAGCACAATTAAGTACTTTAATTCCTATGTTAAAATGCATTTACCTTCATTAACATATCCATTGCATGAGTTGAGGCAGATTCAATGCAAGAACCTGTTTGGTTTGAGAAAATGTTTTTTTTTTCACAAATAATTACAAAAATCTCATTGTTTTCACTTTATTTCCTATTTTCAAAAATTTTTATACAGTATGTCAGAAACCAAAGAATTTGTTTTTATCATTTCCTATACAAATTTTTAAAAACTAGAAACAAAGTGAAACAAAAAATTAAATTAGAATGCTTAAATATAGTATTGTACTTTTGGCAGCCCTAATTAATGGCTTGTAATGGGATCATCAAGTAAATTCACTTCTACAGATCTTAAGATCGATTTTTAATATAACTTAAAATTCCATATAGGAAATCTGGGGGATGGAAAATTACAATTACCATTTTAAATTTAAACAGTTTCTCACTTTTTTTAATACACAAAAGAAAGTGCAGTAGAACCATTTCATGTTCCTGATTCCCCTGATTGCGGTTTTAGAAAAAACACCTACAAGAAGGCTTTCACTGGTACAGCTTAAATTGTAAAAACTTTTTAATAGCCATAGTAACTAACCTTGAGATGACTATTGTCATCTGCACTTGCTGAATAGTTTATATAAAGTTGTAACTTGCCCACAAGCTCATGGTTTGGCTCGCGATAAATAGGCCACCAGCGTAATTTGTCAGCCTGCTTTCAAGATTGAACATGAAATTTTATCGTAATGATCAAATCATCAAGCATGATAGGACCCAATAACTTCTTGGAAAAAATTTGCAATAGAAAACATACCGGATCATCTGCTATAGTAGCCACTTGGACTAGAGCACGACCAAAATGCTTTCCCTTGGAATCTTGAACTTCAACAAGCAAATCATCTGCAAGGTTATCTGGAAAACTGTAAGGTGGTCAGAAATTTATTTGAGCAGTACAATCATAAAGAATAGAAAGGCCCAAAAAAACAGAACTTACAACATATGGACTTCATTAGATCCAGGCTGCAACCTAATGGCATCTTCTTCAAGTGAACTTTTCAGTCGTAAGAAACATGAGTACGTCTCTGATTACATGCACAGTAGGAAAATATATAGAATGAAACAAGCTCAGTTGAAGACCTTAACAGTGAAATAAGAATAAAGTTTGTAGATTTAGACCAGAAATATAACGAATCACATAGACACAAATAATAAAACATCCAAGATTACAGAATTTAATCAAAGACCTCCAAAATTTGCCAATACCTAGTCATAATAAAATGAAATGGAATAAAAAGTTTTAACCCCTGTTGCAACATCAATACCTTTTCAAAGGACCGTCTCATAACATTTGTTAAGGTTAACTCCAATCAGGGAGTATAACAGCTAGAAACATTTTTATCCCAGTAAAAGAAAGTGAGAGCAAAAGGATGTTGCCCCATCCTACAGTCAGGACAATCCACAAGCTTCGATTAGAGCTTACACACCACGACAACAAACAAGCCTGATAGGGAACTGGTTCAGGCAGAAAAATTAAAATAAAAAGACAATCCTTATTGCAAAGTAAGAACCCTAGGTCCCAATTCTAGGCCAAAGTAGCTTCAGAATTGCAGAATTAGGGCAGGAAATCCAACAATTACACTCACAATTTTGGGATATTTGGGAGATCCAAACTCTCCAACCATCTTCAATTTCAAAACAACACATTCTGACCAGCAGGCTTCCTCTCCCCACTTATTTACACTACCACAGTCAGCCTAACACTAACCAACTCCTATTCTGTTACAAACAGGGGTAATTCTATCTTTTACACTCAGCTCTGCAACTACTCCCTTTTCTCCTTTGATTTAACATAAGAGGTCTATCAAAGACTGAGACATTTATGTCCAAGTCATTCAATCCTACCTTTTCAGCTATAATTTTTTTATTTTTATTTTTGTGATGGGCAACAATTCAATTTTGTCACAAATTGAAAGCTCCTAATTATTGAGATGTATCACCCACCATGAGTTTGACTAACCAGGCCAAACAAGTATATGCTTCAAAAATAATAATAATAACAACAACAACAACAACGACAATAATAACAGCTATGAAAGGATAACAAAATCTATGTGCACCAAGGCAGCTCGAATATTAAGCACAAGTAGCTGGTGTAAATTTCTAAATTCTTAAGCTCAATTCTAAGGAGTAAGGACAGACACACCCAACAATGAATAATAAAACCAGGAGCCAAGTGCATTATTTAGACAAAGGCCAAACTCAGCCAAACTGCTTCCTTAGATTAAACACATGCCTAGATATATAGATATTTAATAAAAAATCACAATTGAAGTATTTAGATATTTAGCTGAAATATATATAGAGAAAGAAATTTTTTTCCAACAAATTTCTCCTTTATGCATGAATAGTGATAATGAAATATTACAAGGCAGGTTGCATTTTTACAAACCTTGCACAGCTTCATATGACGATGAACTGCTCCGGAGGGTTGTTACACCAACTTTCAGGAGTCCAGACACCTGCTGTATGTAGCGGGTGCTAGCATGCACATATGCCAAGCTTTGCCTTGCCAAGGAACCATTTGCAGGCATACGTGGTACAAATTGAATTTTTTTGAGAGCTCGCCACCCAGAAGATAGTTTTGACTGCAAATTGGAGAAGTGGTGTCGCACAGAACCCATTTTAATTTTATGCGTCATCAATGATGACATGCTACAGCCAGTAGGAGGGTCCAGGCCCATTTTGACTTTACGTACTGCAAAGTGCAGAATGTCTCAATACATACTCACCATGGATGAGTTTAATATTTTTAAAAGTAAAATATAATATGAGAATATACCTTGCACCTTCATCTTGCCAACAAGTTTTTTGGGTTTTGGAGCAACACCCTCACTGGAAAGCTCAGAATTGCACTTCACCATTAGTTCGTCTTCGGATTGTAGTAGTACCTGTCGCAATCTAAATATTGACAAAGATTAAAAAAAATACGAGAATGGTAGTAATTGTAAGGACCAGCTATTAAAAAAACTTAAGTTGTTAAGTAGAGGTACATATGGTTTTATATCTATCATGCCCCCATCACACAAGTGCTCTTCAGGCTTTGAAGACAATGCCACAAGCCTGCTCTCCCTTACACTGAAATTCAATTTTTGTTTGGAAGAAAGAGAGCGACAATGATCAAACTCCGAATCATTTGATCAAAGAGTCTATAGTACTATGTTAAGGACCAGCCCTCCAAAAAGCTTCACATGTTAGGTGAAAGCAGTTTTATAACATATATAACACAGCAAGAAAAATGACTTCAGGACAACAATGTTAGCTACAGCATACAACATACCAAGACTAAAACAATGAGGCAATAACCAGATATTTGGAGTATAACACTCCAATGAAAGTAAAATATAAATAATGTGCAGCAAGAAAATTTTCAGAGTCACTTGAACTGATATAATAGCCTCTTCAACACCAGGATGTTAGTGCCAAAACATACTGCTGCACCCAAGCAAAATTGTCATTGAAGGTCAAAATAAGTAAGGATCTTGGCTCAGAATATTTAGGTTGTTATTTAACGACAAGAGCAAGACTGTCCATTGTGGTTCCCCTACTTGTTTCTGAACCAGCAACTTTCAGATTGGAAGCCATAATCTCTATGTTTAGTTGTTCCATGGTCTCACCACAACATAGGTTTTTTTATATGTTTTGGCCAGATTCAGCATGACATAGTAAATACTTGTTTTAGATTCTCCAAGAATTAACTACATCAAGACTCAAGGAAGGAGACGGAAGAAAAAGAAGTAGAGAACAAGTTACTCACCCAAATGCATCCCTAAGTAAAGAACATTCATTTTCCAAAAACATAGGAGCTTCCATGCACTGCATTGCCCAGGCATGAAGGCAAAGACGCACACAAGCATCATATGCAACCACAGAATGCCATGGCCCAAGAGCACTGAAATGAATTGACATATTAACATTAGCACACACTTAAGGCAAAAGGTATTCAGCACAATCAAGAAGGCAAGAAGGATGCTACCTTGCATGAAATGTTGGAAGGCGAGGAGGTGGATGAGAAGTTGAAGATGGAGCAGCCTCTGAACCAGTAGCAGTTCTGTGAACATAAATCAAGATTATGATTATGATTATGATATGATATTGAATCTGTATATGTTGTTCAGCTAGGAAGTTGTGTATTTTTAAAAGGCTAAACACTCAAGTATAGTGAGATATATTTATTTATCAAATATACTGACCTAACAAATTGGTCAGCACTCTCATCTTCGACATGGTTTTCTATCTTACCCCCAGACACAGATTTCAAAGTACTTGATTCTGCTTTGTTTGGAGTTGTACATTCTCCAGAAGCAGAAATTTCCTCATGTATTTGTTTGATCTCCCGTGTAGAACCACAAAAGGGAGGTGCACTGGGAATGTCGTCATCGTCATCATCAGATAATCTTCCATTCTGGGAATTTTTATAGCACATATCCAGAATTTTTAGTGAGTAATGTACATCTGCTTTATCAAATACATAATTCAAATTACAGTAAGCAAAAGTTTGCATGACCAAATTGTATAAGTACTAACTAGTTAAAAAAACCCTGCTATTTCAAAAACAATACATTTTATCATCAACCAAGGTTTGCACAAGTGACATCACTTTCGCTTCTTCATTAGCCTTTTGGCAATTATGTCTAACATGGTCATGGTGCAAAGGTGATGTCATCTTTGGTTGTTCATATTTATATTTATCTACCATCCCATACCTTAGCTGCAGCACCATGCACATTCATCCTTGAAGGCACACTAGAAGTATACCCTTCTGACATATAGGCAGCCCTACTTCTTGGCACAGTGCCATTGATACTTCCTACTTGCGTGGTGGAGAATTCAGAGCTAGCAGCAGAATCCGATGAATCATCCTCTGTGAAGCCACTCTGCCGTACATTAGTGGCCCTCCTCATCAACGGATCCCTCACAGTACCTGGTCTCCCAACCAGTGTTTCCCTGGAAGAACTGACCTCAGAGTATGAGTAATCACTGGCATACCTGGGGGCCCTTTGAGTGAGGTTCCCATATCTCCTAGGAGCAACATTGGGGACTCTATTGTCTTGTGGCGACGAATCTAGCGAATACCTGCCACCATAAACTTCCTCCTCCGAATCAATGCTCATACCATTATCAGAATTCGAAGCACTATCACCTGTCTCAGCTGGCATAGCGGTTGATACAGGAATTGCTTTAGCAGGAAGATGCCCACTTCTGAATTTTGCTGGGGGTGGTAACCCAAACCCTCTCCCAGCACCATTCTTCATCCCACTGATGGGATCATTGCGAGATCTCATGGTGGTGTTTGAAATTGGAACTTGCTTCTAATCAACAACATAAAAAAGGGGAAAAAATCAGAACTTTCACATACATTAATGTGATCTCAGTGGAACTCCTCTTTAATCACCAACCTAAAACAGAAAAAGAAAATCACAACTTTACACACACTAATGTGATCTCAAGGTTGGGATGTTCCTGAATGGAACTTCCTTCTAATGACCAACATAAAAAAAAGGAAAAAAAATTCAGAACTTTACAAACATTAAAACAAATTAAGAGAAACCCATTTTGATAAACCCTAAAGAAAATCAAACTAGGATCAAGGAAATTAAAACAAAAAACAAAAAATAAGCGGTTACCTCTCTAACCCATCGAATTGCATTTTTGTCAAGTCCTTCAGTGAACATCTTAGCGCCTAAGCTCTGATAACCAAACCCTTGAAGAAAATGCAGTACCAAATGAGAGGTCTCACACAAAAGATCAAACTTTAAATAGAAAAAAGAAAAGGGTACTACAAGGAATGAATGAAAACGTAGCACTCTGACATGTATAAAAGAAGTTAAGGGTTCTAGAGAGCAAAGAGTACCAAATGGCCGAGAAAGGTTTCTTATTTATATGGTGGAATGAATCAGATTAGAGAGGGTAGAAACCTAATGGGGTGCAAGATTTGAGAGAGAAAAAAGGGTGTATGCTTACTCAAAAAGCTTTCTTAGCTCACTCACTAACTCAGAGACTGAAGAGAAAGGGAATATTGAATATGAATAGACCCTCAAAAAGCTTCCTATGTTCGGCAGCTGTCACGTACTTTGGGGATGGCATTGCAGTAATGTTCTTCTTTAATGATCTCAATAAAACCCAATTATGACCGTTTTTATTTTCTTCATATAAAATACGAGGTAAGTTAATGAAATATTTAATCAGAAAAAACGTACATTATTAATATGCTTTTTAGAGCAAAATATACATATTATATTCTTATAGTTTTATGTAATAAATATTTTAATAACATACTATAATTTTTAAATATTTTAAAGTTGATATCAACAAAAGCATATTTTAAAACCTAAATTCTTTTCTTTTAATATTTGTTTATTATTGTATAAAATTTTACGCAAATCTTCCTAATCTTTTCTTTTGCAAGAAATATTATATTGAAAAATTTTAAAATTTCAATCTAAGATAAAATATGAAAAAAAATATAGATTTTAAAATTATTTATTCAATAAAGTAAAAGGAAATATATCATGATTTATATTTTTTTTTCATTTTTCTCATCAAAACAAATAAATAATCTTGATGTATTTTTATTAATGGAAATTTTATAAAATTTTACTCAATAATATAAAAATCTATAAAATAATATAAAAATATGTTATCAGCAATTTTGTGTTTAAAAATTTTAAAAGCAAATTAATCTTTTCAGTGTTAGCTAGATGTTAGAATTTTTAAATGAACAAATTAATATTCAATGAATATAGAAAGATAAAATTTATAATTTAATTTTTTAATTTTTTTTATTCATCATCATCCAAAACATATCTTCATCGCAAGATTTGAAAACAAAACTATTGTAAAAAAAAATTCTGATAAACTTTCCTATTTTCTTTATTTTTAACTTCCATTATTATTATCATAAAATATTTTCCTTTTTCAGATTTAATTAAATAAAAAATACTATTATATATTTTTACTACATTTACTTAAATTATTATTTGACAAATACAAAAATTACTTGAATTACCCTAAATTGTAAAAACTGAATAAAACATGCTCGAAAATAATGTACATTATTCACATATTATAGGAAGTCGGCTCTCTCTCTCTCTCTCTGATTCTAGAAACTTCTGAAATAAACGACAGGTACAGGGATACTGATACGACGCCGTTTGCCAATCCAAAAGGACGATCGCGTTGTCTTGGCGAATCAAAAGGATGATTAGGTTTATTTCTACTGATTTACAATTTTAATTTTACATCACCGACTCAAAAAGGAAAAACAAAAATAGAGTGCACATAATTTGTAAGATACTGACCTGTAAAAGGAATGGGGAATTAATTTATATTAATTATTTTTTATATATTTTATTTAATTCAAACAAACATTAAAAAGATTGGATCGAAACTCGAACGTTGTAGGTGGGGACACTTTACGGTTTGTTTTTAACTATAAAATTCCCAGTTTGTCCTCCAGAAAAAAATAAGCAAAAAAGCAAAAGCGCCCACACAAGAGGCATATAATGCACATGGTGGGTCCCACTATACGCCTACTCTAGTTTGTGTGTTGTTGAGTTTTCTGTTATATGGAAAATTATTAATTATATATATACCTGAGTAACATCCATTTATTATATATTCAAATTTTTAATTTTTAAATTTTTTACAGCTTTCATAAATAATTATTTTACATTTTTATGATGAATTAATTAACTATTTATAATATTAAATTTGTTAAAAAATTAAATACAAATATATAAACATCATTATAAATACATACAGTACTCATTACTTAAAGGATATTGATATTCACATTCCTTGACATTAATATATAATTCACAGTCAAAAATTACCTCAAGATGTTGTTGGCTTGGGCGGTGAATGAGTTGGATAGTAGAATTGAGGGGAAGATTTTATTATATGGATTTGGGTGCAGCTTTGTTGTCACAGCCACGAAGGAATATGCTTCACTTTGACGGTTAGATTCAAAGGGTTGTTTACACAGTCCGTGATGGGAAGGAACTTTTAATTTGAAAATTTTTGAATGTCAATATAACGATAAACTTTTTATGTTATTTGACATTTTCTCAATTTCAAAAATTTAATCATTACACTATGATTAAGAGATAGGAATCCCACTACCTTCTACATTAAGCAGTATATAACCCACCCAACACGTTAATAACACGTCAGCTAGAACCCCACATGAGTCAATAGTAATAAACCTATCTGTTTTTATTTATCTTTATAATGGAAGAGTGAAGTAGCAGAATTTATGTTAGAGAAGATGGGTCATAATATACGCATGGAGCGGTGCGATGTACCTGAGCATCTATTCAGCATAAAATAAGTAACATTTTGTTACTGGTTAGAAAATTAATTTTATATTTTTAATAAAATATAATTAAAATTAATTATATTTAATTTTAAACTAAATAAAGCTTAAGTTACAAGATGTTTCATGTTGGATTGGATTAATGGTTATCAAATAAATAAATAAAAACGTTAGATTGGGCAAATGTGAAAAACGTTTATGTTCTGTCTGAACAACCAAGTTCTTTTTAGGTGGATAAAAATTTTCTCAATTTCTCTTTCTTTTTTAATTTTTTTTTTGTGTATTTCTTTTTTACATACACATTGGATTACACGTATATTCTTCATCTCTTCCACTTTTTTAAATGTTTCTCTCCAATTTGGCTCCTCCTACACACTAGACAGTGAGGCAAAGAGTCTTCAAATCCCATTGACAGCTGTGTGTGAAAGCTACATCTATGAGAGGACAAATAATTAATAATAAAAAATTTCATGGACAAATCAACAAGATAATTTGATTGAAAACATGAATCGACCCGTTGTTGTACTTACTGCCTGATAGAAACATAAAATATTAAATTGACCCCTTTGTTGGCTTTGTTTGTTAGGTAGAACATCATGTAAATTCAGACGCATGTCTCATAGTGTGTATGTTATAGTAAGTATTAGTTTTATATTATGTATCATGAAAGAATATAGGATATGATTTTACAGAAACTTTTGAAGATAATTTAATTGCACGTATTAGAAAAATAATTTTTAGGTAACCCCAGGGAATTTATTTTTCAGAATTTGCAGTCAGAAGGAAACAGAACAATTGTTACAAAGTCAGCAAAACATAATTGCCAAAGGATGCAAACATGTAAAGGAACCAAATTGTACTTCATTTTTAAGCATCACAGGTTACAATGTATTTCATAATCTGAATCACATGGAGCCTTTGCTATGTTCTGCTTGTGCCTAATCGGATAATTTTTATCTATCTTTGATTACCAGAAATGGCTCATCATGATTCTTTTATTGACAAATTCTGCTATAAGGTCACCAGTTCCATAAAGACCACCTTGCTTAATTATATATTAGTATATTACCAACCTGATTTTCCATTTTGTTATATTGTATTTAGATGTAGTTAAATTAATATGACTAAAATAGATTACCAAAACTCAACCACCCTTTCAAATTTTCATTTGAAAAAAATCATTTTCATTGTAGATGGAGAGATCTAACAACCAAAACAATTTATTGCTGCCTGCTTCCTTTCTTTTGATGGGTATTCAAACATATCTAATCCATTTTGGAATGAGGATTTCATTAGTCTAACTCCAGTGTACAGTTCATCAACATTACACTCCCCATGAATAATTAACATTGATGCTTTTGAGGTACTAATTATAATACTTCTCCTGTGGCTTTGTTACCAGCTTCCACACCTAATTATCATATTCAGAAGCAGTTAAATGACAATGATGACATTAACAGAATAGGACAAGTTAATTCCTTGATTCCTGTGGAATTAGATTCGAATATAAACATGAATTCATGAAGATTGAGAAGTGTTTAAATTAAGCATGATTCTAAATTGTAAGATAACATGCAGCATAAAAGATCCATCATCCTAGGATGTTAATGCAAACAAGGACACCTTATCAATGGTATCCCAATCAACTTAATGCTCCATCTAAAAGTGCCAATGTGTATTTGCTACCACAGGAACCATCAATTACAAAACTACAGATAATAAGAGTTCTTTCAGTTCTTTCTAGATAAAGGTAGATGTAAGTTGATTAAAAAAATCTTTCAACAGTTCAACTAAAAATGTATAACGAAGTATGAAAATAATGGTAAGGTGAAAATGGAAATTTGTTATTTCTTATCTGCATAAAAGTATAGATTAATTAGAGACCCTTCTGTTCTTCTTTGTGATTGAGGAGTGAGTCAAAATTTAGCTCAGAATGGCAAGGTGAAAATGGAATTGTGCCGCATAACTAATTGCCATACCAGTTACTATAATCAAGCACACTATGTTGATGAAGTCAACGACTTATTCTAAAACAAGCTTAAACTATTGAGTTTTTCACCATGATAATAATAAAAATATATACTTTGAGAAAAACAATACTCACAGGACAAATCAATCGGCATCAAGTAATTATAAGCTAAAAATCTAAATTCAAATCATCCCGGTATTTTAGCTTAGCATGGATCTTGATGCTGATCGTACCTTAATAGATGATTATTCTTCAGACTACAGCATCAAGTTGTTATTTTATTTTATTACTTCCAGTCCTATGGGTATTTTAATTTTCTAATTCTTGGTTGGGGTTTTTATCTGGACTTTTGGATTTATACTACCAAATTGTTAATAGATTTGTTTAATATCCAATCTCACCTTCTGATTTTAAACCTTATGGGATTAAATTTATTCCTATTTCCTAGTTCTTATACCATAATTGACAAGAGGCCTATTCAAACAGTTCCAATGCTTTTTATGAGACTTAATGGTCAGATAAGATTTAGAAGATTTCAGTATAACATCTTGCTGATAATGAAATACGATCAAACCTAGGTGAGATGATTGGGTCATCGGATCCCAAACCCAAGCCCAGCCCAATATCCTACACGTGTATTCCTTCAGGTTTAAAGTATTTGGGAATTGTTTTTGGTACCCTTCATTTTTTTTTAATTTTATTATTATTATTTTATCTTTTTATTTTTTAATATACATTTCATAAATTAGGTTATGAAATATAAAAATATATATTTTGTAAACTAGTTTACGAATGAGAGCAATAAAAAATTAGAAAGAGAAAAAATTTAGAGAAAGATAAAGAAGTTTAAGAATATTTTAGAAACATAAAAATTAAAAAGAAAATTTGAAGAAAGAGAAATAAAGAAATTGAGAGAGAAAGAAAAATTTTAAAAAAATAGAAAGATAAAATATCTAAAGAGAGAATTTAAAAAGAAAAATAATTCAAACAAACAAAATTGAGAAAAAAAATTAGAAAAATAATTTAAAGAGAAAGATAAAAAAATTACAAAATTTAAGAGAGAAATAAAAATTTAACTAGAGAAAAAATTTAAACGAAAAAAATATATTTTAGAAAGAGTAATAAAATTTAAAGAGAAGGGAAATAATTTAAAAAAAGAGATAAAATTTAGAAAGAGAAAAATAATTTAAAGAGAAAAAAATTAATAAAAAATTTTAAAAATTAAAAATTTAAAAATATATTATTTCACTTTTGATCTAACTCTTGTAAATTTATTTGATTTAAAAATTACATAAATTAAGATTTAAAGAATTTTATTTTTAGATAAACTATATAATAAAATGATAAAATAGAGGATAGATGGACTAATTCATAAACTAACCAACACTTAATTTATTTAATTAAATTATAACATCAATTAAAATTTAAAAATCCTTATAGATCAATAACCTGCAAAATAGAAAATCAAAATATAGGATGAAATTAACTATTTCATTCAGCACATTATTTGGGATATCAATTTGAAATTATCTAAAAACTTGAATCAAAGAACAAGGCTAAGATGTCATATCAATTTGAAATTATCTAAAAACTTGAATCAAAGAACAAGGCTAAAGATGTCCTATCACGTTTTGAGGAGGAACTAAAGATTTGTCAATTATTTCCTCAAGCCCCGGTGGGCTGATTTTTCAAAATTCAGGGAGGAATATTACCAGACTTGTTGCTGTTGTGTACAAGGTTGACTTACTTTTCTACACTTGCAGCAGTTTATAGTCATACCTTCCATATATAGCGCAAGAGTTCCACTCTACTTCCAAGACCAAACATTTTGGTTTTACAAGAACCTATAAGGTTATTACTCATGTAGTTGAGTACAAGGTAGGTTCAGAGACTAAAAGAGTGAATTCAAATCTTCTTGATTAGTAGTAACCTTATAGGAAAACAAGCTTCTAATTGTAGAAACTATCTTAAGGAATACTTTATCTTCTTGAACGAGCCTTTTATTGCTTAAGGCAAACTTCTAAAACTTGAGATAGTCTTGTTTGCATCTTTGAGACAATGATTTAATGCTCTGGCATTTTGTTGAAGCTTATATCATACTTCTGATAATTTTTTGAATGCATTTCTTTGTTCATATATCCTACATAATGATTTCTTGTACTTTCTAAAACATACTTAAATAAAACAATTAAGTTTACTAGAATTAGAATGCTTATAATTTGATTTAGAAGATTTATCATCATTAAAACACTTTCTCAAAGGAATCTCAAACATAATATAGTCCATTTTAAAAGCATCTAGAATAAATCGCCACAAATCTTCTTAAATAGTGCTGCAATGTATGTTTTGAAGAAGAAATATTGAAAGCCATAGGTTTTGGTGCTTTATAAGATTTCATATCCATGATTGTCCCACACAAGCCTCCCTTTTTCAATTAATGCTATAATAGCATCCATCCCCTTTTGATTAGGCTAGGGATAGAATAGATTACAAGTTGAGAAATATCTTAGAGATGATCATCATGAAAAAGTTCTAAAAATATCATTGGACTTCCTCCTTTAAACTTTTCAGGATCTGAACACTAATCTCCATTCTTCTGGAATGAGCCATGAATTCTATCCTCTTTCTCCTTATCACAATGTAAGCATGGAAGAACCTATTGTTCCTATCTCTCATCTAATCCAATAATCCCTTAACTTCTAATACCATAAAATTTCTTCCAATTTAAGAAGTTTATCATGTTCAGGTTAAAACTCAACCTTAAGTCTCACGATGTCCTCTATGAGCCCATTCTTTAGCACTCTTTGAACCATATTGATCCTCTTACTTCCAATTTCCACTTCTAGTAGAAGATATTACCATGAACTTTCTTATTAAAGTCCAAGGAATCCTTAAATTCGGTGACGAGCTTCATGCATACCACCTCCACCCCTTGGGCCCATATTATTTACAACTAACTCAAAGTCCTCATGTCTTGACCAGGACGCAAGAAAACAAAATGTGATGTTGTTCTTTTCGATATTTGTTGCTTCCACAATAAAGAAAAAAGAATAGTGATCAAAGTACATGCAATAAAGAGCCTGAACATAAGCCTTTGGTAAATAGGTTCTCCAAGAGCAATTTGTTATTATTATATCTAACCTTTTAGAAATATTAACATGTCCCTGTAGTTGACATATCCCAATCTGTGCCAAAAAAAAGCTTTGATGGTATTGAATTGACAATGGGCCCCCAAAATAGCTATCATGCTTGAATTATAAGCATAAGTTAAATATTCTTGGTGTGGCAATGTCCATTGGAGTTTACCATTCCACATGTATTCTAAGACAGAATTTCAAATTCAACAAAGACTTCCATCATGAAACTAGGAAGGGAGACCAAGGGCTCAAATACCATACTAGAATAAGGAGCCATTTTGCTGGGTTTGCATGCAACACCATTTTTGGAATCCCTTGATTTTGGTTGAATGGATCTTCTCTCACCATCCTCCTTCTAGTTTGTTTCTTCTTAATAAAAACAAGCCTATTTTCTAAGGTATTTTCTCCGGTACCTTGGTAAATTTGGGGGTACGATACCCTGAGCAATAAAAAACAGACATGTGTACAATAACATTTATTATGGTCAACTTTAATATAAAAGTTTTTATATTTACTTTAAATAAACCAAAGTTTTAATATTTATAATTTGGTCCTTGGTTTTATTTGTTTATTTTATTAATAAAATCCAAAATAATAATATTTATCAGTTAACTATGGTTTACTTAAAACTGTGGTTAGGGAAAAATGATTGACAGCGGAGCAGCTCCCTACCCATCCTTCTCCTGCCTTTGTCTCTTATGCTCATTACGCATTAGGGCATACTCTCATCTTCCCAATACACATGTCTTAGCACTTGGTAGGTGTCTTGTCGTAGTTCTTTGGTTGGTTGGTAGGTGTTTGCGACGTTCGTCAGTAAGAGAACTTCTTTTTGCGTTTGTGGTGCACGATGGGTAGGTGAAGTTCTTGGTGTGGTGTTGGATCTTGGCGCGATAGGAAGAGGAACTTGTATTTGTTCTTGCGGCTCGCTTCTTCTCCATTTTCATTGGCTTGCGACGTCCGCGTTAACTGTTTTGTTGATTAGTGATGTGAGTTCGAATTTTGCTGAGGAATTTTCTACATCCTACTTTGATTTCTCAAAACAAGTGGTACGAATTTATTTTTTTTATTTAAATATTTTTCTGAGCAATTTGATCTGGTATGTTTGTCTTTAATTTATGTAGAAATTTGTCCATATAATTTTTGTAGATCAGAATGGAAAAAATTTGTGAAGGAGGTACTGATGATCAGAAGTTAGTTGCGAAGGTAATATTTAGCAATCCGGAATTAATTGGTGATGAAGAAATCGGAAATTTTTCTTACAAGGAAGTAGGTAATTTATCATACGATGACATATGGGGGTTGGAATTTAGCTGTGAAAGTGAAGTTGTTGATTTCTACAATCTTTATGCGAGAATTAAAGGTTTTTTTGCTCGAAAAGATGAAGTTGGTAAAGATTGTTTAGGAGGGATAATTATGAGGCAAATGGTTTGTAGTCAGGAAGGCTACAGGCACAGGAAACACTATTTCAGAACTGATCGCATTAGAGATCCAAGACCTTTAACTAGGACAAATTGTGAAGCTAAATTCCGTGTGCAGATAAACCAGAAATCAGGTAAATGGAAGGTAGTGGCTTTTGTTGATTCGCATAACCATGAACTTACCCCAACTGATCATGTTCATTTAATTCCTGGATTTCGATCTCTTCACTATGGGGATAAAGCACAAGTCAATAGTTTGCATTTGCATGGTGTACATCCCAATAATGCATTTTCTTATTACAGCAATGACTGCGGTGTGTGGGTGGCTATGTGGATGATGGAGAATGATAAATCTGATTTCAATATGCATGTGAGTTGGCATTTATATACCAATTAAATTCATTTTTGAAAAGTGTTTTATGGTATCTAAATATTTTCTTCAATGTAGATTGATGATGGAACCAGACTGAAACTTGCAATTGATTTGGTCATGAGCCCATACAACACTTTGAGAGATCAAGTCATTGCAAAGGCAAATAGATTTCTTAAGGATTACAAGGCTATAAATTGATTTATATAATGTTGCATGGCTGTAAGCCATGTCGGACAATTTATGTTTAAACTTTTCTATGGAACTTTTTTTATTATTTCCTTCTCTGTGGACAATATGCACAACTTACCCTTTTTGCTGGACAATTTATTTATATTGAATATATGTTTATGTTTGTCTTGGACATATTTATTGTTATGCTTTGTATACTGTATTGGATATTTATTTTTATTGGTTTATATACTGTCATGGATGAATGTACTTTGTTAAATTTCCTCTGTTAAATTGGGCTTGATGGATGGATCTTTGAACCAACATTTCGTCAACAAAGGAAAGATGTGCTCTGTTGATACCAGCCAATAAATTAAAGAGCAAGGAATGAACAACACTTGACATTACTACCAATTCAGAAGAACCAAACGAAGGCTAGAAGAAGGCTAGTATGGAAGGCTAGAAGAAGGCAAATAAATGGAAGTTTATCATTGTTTAATGGGTTTTTAGAATAGATGGTATCAAGTGCCTAACTTTTGAGGCTTTGTATCAAATGATACACATATCAGATACCCTACTTACGACACTTTGTATCAAACCATTTATGTTTCAAAAGTATTAAATTTAAGAACACGAGTTATTTCAGCATCTTCTACTAGTTATCCTATAGTCTTCACTTCTTCTAGGATGTGTGATGTATATGCAATTCTAAAATGGTTTATTAATGTATGTTTCAAAAGTTTTACAATAAGAGGCTTGTATTCGATTGACTTCATATGAGTTATTTCTGTTTATGCATTATTAGACAATTAAGATAAGTTATCAAAACTTTTTATGTTGTACACAGCGAACAGTCAATACAAATAGAATAGGAATTCACAAAGCAACTTTTGAATAAGTAATGTTGTCGAATCTAATCATCCAATTTCAATTCAACAAGTACTAACAAGACCATAAAAAGGCCTTAGACCATAAAAACGCCTTGCATACTCAAGAAGTAAATAGAAACAATTCTTACTGTTAAATCGAGACAATTGTGTATACAATATCAAATCTGAACAATTTTTATTCGACTATACACATTATCATTCAAATACAAACTTGGAATCACTCAAATATTGCAAAGCAATACCTAGTATCACATTATATTTGTAACATAGTATTTATACAAAATATCTTATGAAATTAA
Source organism: Canavalia gladiata (assembly GCA_037954105.1). NCBI lineage: Eukaryota > Viridiplantae > Streptophyta > Magnoliopsida > Fabales > Fabaceae > Canavalia > Canavalia gladiata. The sequence goes on along the minus strand of CM075664.1, from coordinate 36,209,649 downwards.
AGTATAAAATTTCGTAAACAAACACCACATCTTATAATCACAGCAATAAAACAACCAAATAAAATTATCCCCAAACTCGATACAATGAAAATTAACTTCAGATGCATTCTCTCTCGTTTGTTTGCTTCAGCTCTAAGTACTTCCAATTTTTCAATGTCCTGTTCCTTATTTTTTAAATGACATTGCATTTCAATCAGCTCTTTGCTAGTACTTGAGCATTGGCCACATTGGATTGCATTCATATTCAATTGCATTCCATTCTGATGATCAGAAGATGGATCCACCCAATCATAATAATTACATCCCTACAAATTCAAAAAGAACATTTTAATCCAAAACCAATTTAATTTAAAATAAATTTACTTACTTCATTGTTGTAAACATTTCTTCTAGCACATTTGTAGTATCTTCTACCAGGATTTTTAGTAGACCAAGAGGTCTTCAAAATAACAGGTAGTCCACAGCAGCAAATCCTTGACTCCGATGATAAAAGACCACTCATATGAGAAGAATCCGATTGAGAACCCATTTTAAACAGTTTTCAGCATAATCAAAGGGAAATATTAATATCAATTACAAACAAGAGAGCATGAGTAAGAAAAAAAATAAGTGCAAGCTTTACTAATGATATAAGCTGGATATTATGTGTGATAAAGACGAAGATCGAATGGTGCGAAGCAAGGCTTAATTTATGTATTGGCATTAATATGCAGAGGATTTGTCACGCCTCTGAATGATTTGTCATGGCTCACATTTTCATGCGTGCAATTGGATCTGGCATAAGTTGCATTCATGTCGAGTAAATATAATTTGCAAAAAAATAGTAACAATCAAGGCCACTAAAAAATAGACAAAGACAATAGAGTCTTTAACAAAAGCATCATGGTTGAAAAGAAACCTATCAAAACTCCAAGTCCAACCATGACAAAGCATCTGTTAAAAATTAGAATAGGCCCTAAAAGATTGGCAGGGCAACATAATTATGATCGTAAATTAACTTTGAGGAAGAAAACTGCAATGCAATTTCTGCAAGCTATTCATCATGAACCACTAAAAATTTGGAATATCTACTTTGAAAAAAAATAAATAATTAAATACATTAGCAAGAAGTGGAATTAGCTTATTTCAAAACCAAGCAGAAACAATTTGTAGTTCCTTTTTAATTTCTATTCTAAATTAAGTGCCAACATACATTTTACAAGTTAAAAATATGGAAAATTACAAACAATATAAAAATATCCTCTCATATAGACATTTTTTTAATTAAAATAGCACCCAGATAGGTAACAAAAAAGACAAAAGCACTCACAGCGAAGATTTATGTTTCTGTAGATGTTGTGTACACACACAAAGATACAAATCAGCAATAACAAGAAGGAAAAACTAATTGCATGCAGACTCAGATGAGGGAATACAAACAATAGATGCAACGAAACACAAGCCAAGGTAAGGTCACCAACAAATGGATCAAAAAAACCAAAGGGAGAAAAAGATGGTATTTACAAAGAACATTTAAGGAAAAATAAATAAATGTACACATAAAGGATGTACAAAAACCATCTTTATATTACCCAGATGATTTTGTTGGGAAAAAAATGTACCTAAGAATGGTTTAAACAGGTAAAACGCAAACAATGCCGGAGGATAGCGGAATGGAACAAAGAATGGTGCGGAGGGAAATGAACAGTAGCAGAGCAGAGAACAGCAAACATGAGAGGATAAAAAGAGAGAGCGGAATGAAGCGGAACGGCAAAGAGTAGAGGAAAGAAACAAAACAGAAAAAAAAATTAGGGAAAAATCATATTAACTCAACTCAACATAAACCCTAATAATGCATTCCTTTGCATTTCAGTTAACTTAATTCAACATCTTTTTATTTTGATTAAAAAAAATAAACTTAAAAAAATTATTATATTTAAGGGCTAAACTGAAAATATTATAAAATATAATTATGATAAAAATAGGATCAAAATATAAATATTTTAATTTTTTTTTCTAATATAAAAGTTGATCATAATAAATGTTATTGTACACATATCTGTTTTTTATTGCTCAAGGTACCGTACCCCCAAATTTACAAAGATACCAGAAAATGCACCATTTTCTAAATGTGTACATCTATAGATGCTAGGAATGCAAAACCTATCTTAAACCACATTGTTCAAAAGGGTGCTTTGTGTGGGAGTGGTCCCTTTTGCAAGTTGCACATGCAACTTTCCCCATCCATAAAAGCCAAAACCCACATCCTTAAGGCCAATCCCTCCTTTGAGTTTCCAAATCGTAGCCATTTTAACTCACACCATCATAAAGACCACATTCTTCTTTAACAACTCTTCATTCAATCTTTTGGCCAAAACAAACTTGGGCAAAACCTTATTCCCCCACCAATTCTATCCTTGTTATGTTTTGGCCAACCAAATCAACTTATGTCCCATGACTTTGTTTGTGAAGTCAATCATGGTTCAAAACACTTTCATTCCCATCTGGTGGACTCACTGGGATAAGTGAACATGCATATCACTCTTCAAAAAATTCCTAGCAAACATATTCTTATATTGGTCTTGATTTAGATTCTCCAAATATAAAACCAAACACATTGTAATAATGTTTAGTTTTTAATTGACTGGCTCACTTATTCATATTATTTTATCTTAAGTTGATCTTATACTATTTTATTTGGATCACTTAACTTAATTCTTTAAGTAGATTTGGAAAATTTAAATCTAACTTGTTAGTATATGCATTTAAAAGCGTGTATAAAAAAATGTTTAAAAATTAAAGTTTTAATTTCTATTTCTAGAAGAACTTTTTTTATCAATCCTTGAGAAATAGCATATGGAAGCATTAATAAAAGAAGATTGAAATTCAAGTATCGTAATAGACGCTTCCTTAGTATTGATATGAGGTATTGGTTTTTCTATAATTGTTTTTATTTTTCTAATTTTTAATAAGTATTATTTGTCTAGATAAGAGTAAAAAAATTCTATTTATCTATCTATTCAAATATTTAAAAAATATTAATTACTTTTTAATATATACCCTTATATATATATATTTGTTATCAACTATAATAAAATATTACATTTACTCTTTTCATTTTTAAGTAATGAACTAGGAAAGAAAAAAATAAATTTTATAAAAGACAAATTAAAAAAAAATTTAAAATTAACCATATTAATTATATTTTTATATATATTCTCTTTATCTGGACAAATAAAAACTGAACAGAAAAATATTAAATACGTACAAATTCAACAAGAGATTGATTCTAATTATATATAAATATTTAGATAGTCTAGAGTTGTCAATTTGTTAAAGGGTGAAATGTCATCAATGATACGAATTTATATATGATTTTTCTTAGCATTCTTCAGATTATTAATTAAAATTTATGTATTGTATTTAATAAAATTAACTATATTTAAAAGTTAGAAAGTTAATTAGAAATAAACAAATAAATAAAAATAAAAAAGTGAGTTATAAAATAGAGGGTGAAAAGTTTGCTAATTTTCCGATTAAATTAAAATATATTTGATAAAATTAAGTATTAAATTAAAAACAAATAAGGATATGATTATTAAATTAAATTTTAAATATTACAATTTATTTATTAATTTCAAACTTTAATATTTTATTATTTAAATTATTATATTAAAAATAAGGATAATATTTTTAAAATTTATTTTTGTTTGTATATATATTATAAAAATATTTTATAAATAAATTTATATTTATTTTAATGATTATATATTATAAAAATAAGTTTAATGATTTTGTTTATTTATTATGTTTTAATAAAAAAATTATATTTTTAAATGAATATTTTTTTTAAAATTTAAAATATTTATTTTTAATTTTATAAATAAATTTTAAATAATATTTGTATAAAAATTATTTATTTTATTTTTAAAATTTTTATAAGCAAAAATTAAATATTTATTATAAATTATTTAATATCTAAATTAAATATTCTAACATTAAACGATGATAAAAAAAATAATATTTTATAATAAAAAATTATCAAGATACATTAAAAATAAAATTAGAGGAATAACTATAAGCTAGTAATTAAATCTTGAACATGTAAAAAAAATATTAGTATTTATCAAAACAACTATTATATCAAATAGTTAAATAAGAACATTATTTATTTTGTAGATAACAATTCATTAAAAGAAAATATTCCATTATTGCAAATTTGCATTAGATAAATTAATCACTAAATTAAGTGATTAATTATCAAGCTTTGTTCAAAAAGATAAAGTTCACTTTAATAACATTTTGAGGAAATTTTGTATTTAACTAGCTGGCAGAAAATATATTTCATAAAAACAAAGAAATAATCAATTTATAAATTAAAGCGATTATACCATAAAAATAGTCAGCGTATTCATAAATTTAGTCAAATAATACGAAAAAATAAAAATAAAAAATGAATATTATAAATATAAAAAATATTTATATTCAAATATATATTTTTAATTTTTTTTATCCTATCATATGTTACATTTAATCTCACTTCACAATTTTTTTCTATCTCTTTCAATCACGAGTATTGGATACAGTTTAAAATGCGTTGCAAGAGTATAGAACTCAAAAAATAAACTATTGCCTTGCATTAACATTCCACAAAATCTCACTCAATCAGCACGAAACATGTGTAATTGGATTCTTTTCAGTTTTTTTCTTTTTTTTTTGAAAATTGTTTGTGCGTATATACATAATATCGTAAGTCACATCATGGAGATGCTAAAACCTTAGGATTTTTGTTGTGAAATTCTGGATTCTATCGTTACAGTACATTACACATTTGTTTTCAAGAGAAATAATTTTTGAAAGAAATCAATTTTATTTATTTTATTCATGACAAATTACCAATCCTTAGTACCCTTTATGATAATATATCTAGAACTTTCGCCGGGAAAATGTTAATTGCGTAATTTGCCAAGAGAGGAATAGCGGCACAAATCAGACGTACGCGGCACGTCGAGACACACAGAGACACAACAGAGCCAAACAAACAAAAGGACCACTCAATTCAACTCTATTTTATCACTCACACAATTCACAATTCACAATTCACAACTCACAACTCAGAACTCACCACCTAACACTATGATGTGGGAATGGGACGATTACGATGACAACACCCCTAAACCCGAACAACCCGACCCGGATTCCTATCTGAATTTCGATTTCTTCTCTGCTCTCTCCAAACCCAAGGTCTCTCTAACCCTTCCTCTTTTAAGTTATTCAAATTAGGTGTTGTTAATGTTTTGTGAGGTTTCTGTAACTAAACGGTGTCGTGTGATACGTCGTTTGGGTTAGGATTATTATAAGATACTGGAAGTGGATTACGATGCTACGGATGATGCTATTCGCTCCAATTACATTCGTCTAGCTCTGGTGTGTTGTGCTGTCTTCTGTGTCTTGTATTTTCTTTTTCTGCTTTGTTGGGTTTTCCGATTGGGCCTAATCTCTCTCTGCTTGTGCAGAAATGGCATCCGGACAAGCAGAAAGACCAAGGTTCTGCAACGTCGCGATTCCAAGAGATAAACGAGGCCTATCAGGGTACTTATGTGTGTTAGGGTTAGGGTTAGGGTTACCTAAAAAATTGTTCCTGTTTATTGTTTGTGGTTTCTAATTTATATTTTGTAAATTGAGCCGCGAAATTTGCTCTGTTGTTATTGTTGTGTGGAGGATTTCCATGTGTTCTTACTTGTCTTGTCTCGTACTGATATTAAATTCATGTCTAAGGGTAATGTGAACGTAATTTTGGTGTATTGAGGTGGAAGTGCTGCATAAATGGGGTGTTCAAGTATGATGTGGGAGTAAATTGTTGGGCATGAGTCTAGAGTGTGAATGGGCAGAAGCCGAAAATTTGAACAAGGACTAGAAATGTTTTTAGTACCAATTGTTTGGATGGTAAAGCGTGAGCATATGCTAAGTTTTGCGGAGATTAAATTATTGTGGTAGATGAATGGTCATACAAGAAAAGATAAAATTAGGAATTAATGGGTAGAAACCTTGGAAGAACTATAGCACAAAAGTTCCATGCTCCGCTGCCTCATCACCCATGCAAGCTAGTTTTTGCACTAGGCTTTTGACCAGTCCTAGATGAACACTGAAATGCTGGTTTTACCACCAGTGTTGCTTGATTGCATCTAAGAGAGGTGGTGAAAGGCTCTAATACTAAATTATATGAATCTTGGGAGAATTACACCACCAAAGCTAGCCATAATAGGTGGAAAACCCAAGACCTTATAAACTCATACTAGAATCTTATTAGAATTTGGTTAATAGGCTCTGTTATGATTTATTCTCCCTAGTGCTGCCCGCAAAAAAGGAGAGAGAAGTTTCCCAAACTTAGCCCCTTTTCCACCTTATCTCCCCAAAGCAACTCATATTCCTATTGGCTTGTTGTAGAAATTTCTCCTTTTAGCTGGCTAGGTTACTGCTTTGAAGTTCAAACTTCAAAGCTTGTGTATGCATTTTGCAATACACTTTACCACTTGATTGTTACCATGTCTAGATTTGAAATAGCTAATTTTTATATGATGTGAAGGTGAGACTTGGCACAATCAGTGAGCTTGATGCCTTGTGACATCCTGGAAACTGTTTCTCTGTTTGCGTTGTGGGGTGCAGGGTAAGGCCACATACTTCTATCTTCCCCATACCCCATTTGGTGAGAGTCTCATGCACTGGGCTGCCCTTTTTAATTTTTAATTTGATGTGAATGATATTTTGTCTTGTTAAAGTGATGTTTGTATCAGGGATGTCTGTTAGATGGAATAAGAAATTAATAATTGATAGCACAGCTGGTGGAATTTTGAAGCTGTAGGGAGATGGGACCTTTCCTCTTCTCCATCCATGTTTGTTTCTCAATTGACCTGGCCAATGGTATAGTCTAATAGGCAAGTAACCGATGGTAAAGATGGTCCATTAATGCTCTTTTGAGAAAAGAGATTGTGGTTGAGACAGCAGCTATTGAAAGGGATTATATAAGAGGGTCAGTAAATATGATATTACAATTGTAGTTCAGTACTCCCTTATGTATGCTGTTGGAAATCTTATTTAAATTTAGGGAGATCTGAATATTCTGCATATTATCTATTCCACGTCTCTGTTACCTGCCTGCCTTAATTATTTTCTTTCAACTAAATAGACAACAGACTAAGAACTCTGTCAAGTTATTATAATCTAATGCCTCTTTGGCTTTATTGGACAGTTTTGAGTGATCCAGTCAAAAGGATGGAATATGACAAAAATGGGATGCATTACGTATATGATTACAATATCATTGTAAGCAATATTGGTCTTCATCTGTCCTGCAGTGTTTCAAATGAATGTTCTATTTACAAGAATCATTCCTTCTGTTTCATTTGACATTTCTTTCTTCCATTTTCTGTTATTTTTGCTGTAGGATTACCTTAACCGTTACAAGGGTCTTATATTGACTTGCAATGGCCTTGGCCTAAAGCATTCAATATGGTAAACTTAGCCAACATCACAGACATCCTTCCAGTGCATCTGGGACAGTTTTTTGAAGTACCTGGCACTGCATGCCATGCTAAGTAATGAAGCACCTGCTTATGATGTCCTAGAGAGCTAGTTTCATGCTTTTTGTATGAAGAAAAGGACAAAAATGAGACTTCTACGCTTGTAAGGTCGGATGCTCTCGCCTCCCCTGCCATTCAAATGTGTTCATATATGTATTCATATCTTCTCACCCTGACATTTATCTGTTAATGAAAATTTTATTAACTTATATTGCACCAAATAAACTTAATCATTGAATGATGAAATTGCAACTGAGGAGTGCAATTAGGAGGCTGACGAGGAAGACAAACTCAGAATACGGGAGAAACAAGGTACCAGCTTATATCTCCTCTAGTTAGTGTTCAAGTCTGTGGTAATCCATGACGGTATGATATTCCGAAATTGTTTCGTATCGTATTCGTAATCGTAATTGATACTGCGATCTCCCCATGTTGAACAGTCTCATTCTCGTAATCTTGATTTCCTGCGGAGAATAATAAAATTGTATGATCCTCATCAAACGACTAAGGGAGAAGAAACACGGATCTTGTTTGAGATAATCATAAGTGAATAAATTGAATTTTTTTTCCTATGTGAATTTTATTTTATGATGTATATAAACATAATTTTGGTTTTGTTTTTATATAAAATTAGTAAGAAATTAAAATAAGGAATATAGATTATTAGGTTTTAGTTAAATAATTATGATTAAAAGAAAAAGATATATGATATTTTATAATGGTTATTAACTTTAAATTTTTAATTTATGTATAGTCGTAAGATTTAAATTTAATGTTCTTATATATATATATATGTTAAACTTAGTAAAATGGTATTATGTGAGAATCATAGTTAGAAGTATTTATTCTAAGAAGTAAGAAGGAATTTATTAGCAAATTTTATTTAAATAGAATTTTATTAATTTAACTGCTGATTTATTATCATATTATTATAGTAATTATGTATATAAAATTTTACATAATTTATATATATATATATAGTTTAATAGTAATTATTTATCTATATTTAAATTGGGTATTATTTGTTAATATAAATTGTTCAATTAATTTTTAAATTATGCTAAAATTTGCAAACTTGATATGTCATATGAAATTTATATTTAAGAATAAAAAAATTAAAATTTTTATTAAATTTGATATAATTTATTTTTTTATGTTCCAATTAATCTTTATATATATATATATAAAGATTTATTTACAAATACTAAATTTTAATATTTATATCAATTTAATAATTTTATATAAAATATAAAATTTATTAATTTAATATGAAATTATATTATAATAAATAATAAATTATGTATATCAAATTTTAAAAAAATTAAAAATTTATAGATATAATATTTAATTATTAATATTTGTATATTTAAATAATAAATTGAAATAAAGTTATAAGATGAAATATTTATCAATTTTTATTTGGTGTAAAATTATATTAATATAATTTAATGGTTGGATTAATAAATTTTATATTTTATATAAGATTATTAAGTTAATGGAGATCTTTACTTTATTTATATATATATATATATATATATATATATATATATATATATATATATATATTAACTTATTTCAAAAATAAATTTATCATGATTTGTTCAGTATAATATTTTTTTAAAAATTAAATTTTATTTATTTAATTGTTAAATTAATATATTTTATTATATGTTTATAAAATTTAAAAAAGATTTGATATTTTATTTTAATAAATAATATATTTTTAATATATATTATTTAAATTATTTAATAAAATATTAACAAATTTAAATTTTATAAAATTTTGTAAATATAATTTTTATAATAAAATAAATTAATTTAATGATTAGATTGATAAAATCTAAACATTTAAAAAAATATTAAACAAAATAAATTATAATAAATTTATTTTCTAAATTAGTTGATTTCTTTCTATATACATTAATTAATTATATATATATATATATATATATATATACATATTAAAATTTTTTGATATTAGGTATCAAATTTTAACATTTATATCAATTTAATAATTTTATGTAGAATGAAAATTTATTAATTTAACTATTAAATTATATTATAATATTTTTATGATCTTGTATATCAAGTTTTTAAAAAATTTAAAAATATGTAAGTATATTATTCAACTGTATTTACATATATTTAAATAATATGAGTCATTAAAATAAAGTTATAAAATAAAATATCTATCAATTTTTGGTTTGTATAAAATTGTAAATACATAATCTATTTTATAATAATTTTTACATTAATAATTAGAACGATAAATTTTACATTTTATTTAAATTTATTAAATTAATATAAATATTAAAGTTTAACATCTCATATAAATGAATATATATATTTTTGTTAATATATTCCTACTTATTTTAAAAAAAAAATATTTTTGAAAAATACATTAAATGTCAATCTTTTTAATATATTTTTAAAACATTAAGTGACTATATATCAGTATCCTTGTTAATTTTTTTTTATTTGCCCAATACAATTGAGAGTTTACTTTAACCTGGATCAAGCTATCGTTCGCTTATGAATGGTTCATTAAATCTCATTTATTGATGTAGTATTTTAAAAAATAAAGGCTCCGTATTGCATAAGAAATGATGCTTTCAAAATTACATTACAAATACGAAAAATTCTAAATTGGTCATACGATTTTTATGCTCCTTACTAAAAAAATGAAAGTTGGATCGAACTACTCAGTTGAAGTAGGATTGAAAATCAAACACTCCTTGATTTTATTTGAATTATAAAATTGTTCTGGTAAAAATTTGATAATAAACTATTAAAATCAGTAAATCGATAAATTGGTAAAACTTAGTTTGTGTATAAAATGATATTATTATAATATTTAAAAAATAAAAATAAAATATTTTTTTATTTAATCTTATATGTATAACTTAAATTTAAAATTTTTAAAACAGTGTTACTTTTCAATTTTTAATCAAGTAAATTGTAGTACTAATGTATCCTATTATTATATATGCATTTTATATTTTTAATATATTATAATTATAAATATTTTAAAAATAATATTTAATAAAGATTAGTTTAACTGCTATTTAATTATAGTTAAATCATTGAATTTTAAAGCAGTTTCTTAACTAATTTAATAATGATCAAAGATAATAGTTTGTATTGTGTGAGGACTTTGATTTTAGAGAACTTGAAATTCTTCTATAAGTACTTGTGCATTCTTCCGGTGAACGGAACCACCCTTTCGATGATCCAAAACAATCTTTTGATGTCTTAGATGATCTTATGGACATTTAGGAATTTTAATTAATTTTTATAGAGTATGGAACTTGTTATCCAATCCTTCAAAAGGTTACTTTGGAGTTCAGAAGATCACAACTAAGTCTTACTAAATCAGCAATGCACAGAATTAATCTTCTAATGGCAAATGTTGTTAGAAGAAATCTTCTTCTATAAGACTTCTTATTACTTAAAACAATCTTCTAATTCTAAAGAAAATTTATTTACAACTTGTAGACAATGATTTGAAACTTTAATAGTTTGTTCAAAATCTTTCTCATCTTTCTAATTACTTTTTCTTATAATCAAATTTATTTTGCATGAATATATCATGTTCTTTATGAAATATTCTCAACAAACAAATTAGTTTTAAAGGGATAAGAATGTTTAGTATTCGATTTAGAATATTATTCAATATTAAAATTTTGCATTAAAGGAATCCTAGACTCAATATTTATGTGGGTAAACAAGTTAGCTTCTAGGATTGTATACCAAATTTGTTTAACCAACAAACTTATTTAGACTAATTCCCATATCCCCACATTTAAATGGTTCAAGAATTTGTTGGTTCAAACCCACACAGATTGTAGCTTTTGGAAACTAACCTGCAAACAAAATCCATATACCCAACTTTATTAGCAAACAAAGTCTTAAAGAAGAACGAGCAAATACAAAATTTAAATTAGGCCAAGGTGTATATTTGATAGTTAATGGTCAATGCAGGATTTAAGAAAGTTTTCTTTAACAACATTTGTTCGACGGGCAATATGTTAACATTGGAGAAAATGGTTGAACTAATTGATAATTATAGGTGTCAAATAGAAAGAAAGGGAAGATGCATATACAATGTCTTTTTCAACAAAGTAATGTGGTGTTCAATGGAGGCCAGGAGGATGGAGACCTAAAGAATAATTTGAAATTTTAAAATTTACTTTGTTATCAATTATTAGGATAAGTTCTAAAATGCATTTAATTTCTTATCTGTGTATTGATCTCATTTGTGGATTTATTCTAATCAATTATATTTTGAAAAATGCTAAATAGTATTCTTAAAATTTTGGTTAAGGAATATAAAACCAATTTTTTATTAAAAGTTATAAATAAATATTTTTTGTAATTTTTAATGCATCTCAACTTGATTTTTAATAAAATGTTTTTATTAACCAATATCCATAGATTAGCAAGATGTTTTTTTTAGCTACTCTAATTTATTGTCAAATTCATCTTCTGATATTTATTATTCTTATTTATTTTATTTTTATTTTCATCTCAGAAAATTTAAATTTCTATTCATTTACATTTTGATACATTTACTTTCTTTTCAAAAAGTTTATTTTTCATATGACGTTAGTTAGTTTTCCGTATCAGGTTTTTGGTCATTTTATCTTGTTGTCAATCTCAGCTTTTTGACATTAAAGAGTCTTAGTCAATTCATTCATAAAATTCTTGTTAGATTATTGGATTGGCAATTCTTGATATCACAAGATTATCGCAGAGCTTGAGATTTTAAAATACAAATTTATTGGCATAACAGTTTAACTTCTCGGCTGATAAATTTTGTTCATAAATAATATGGTAAATTATTTTTACATTCTTTTAGGTTTAATAACATTTACTTGATACTCTTTCTTTCTTTTATCATCCTTCATAATCTCCTTTAATTTATTTGTATATATTAAATAAGAGTCTTGTTTTTTTTTTTTAATGGTAACGTTTTTAGGAATTAGTTCTATTTTTATCAAATTATGCATTTTTTAGATTAATTTTTTCCTGAATACTAATTTGATTTAAAATGTAAAAATTTATATATTATAATAAGTTTAAAATATTTTTTAGATAATTAACTAAATAATAATATTATTATAATCTTAATCAATCATAAGTTTAATTTAATTTTAAATTTTTAAAATTTAATATATCAAATCAATAAAAGATTGTGTATTATGATTTTAATGATTTACTTTATTAATTTCATCTTTAATTTTAATATTTTTATCCTTTTAAATTTTTATTAGTATAATATAATACTTAATACTAACAATAATATTCATTATTATTTTTTATTTAAAAAATTATTTTATTTCAAAATATTTGTACAATGTATTAGCAATATGTTAGTTTATTTAACAAATAGCATCATATATTTTTAATTACAAAAAAAATTCTTAATTTTTTATGCAGTTATATAAATATGAAAGGATAAAATAATATATAAAATAAAAAATATCAAATAAATTTTGTTTAACTTTAGAAATATATGACTGTAATATGTCCTAAATAACTTGTTAGTTGTCTTTATATAAGTTGGATTAATAAAATGATAGTATGCTGGCCATAAATGGTTTGACCTACTTGATGTCTTAAGCAATTTTTTTGGCTAACAATGACTATGGGTTCAACTTCAGTTTTGAAATGAAGAGAGCACATATGAGCCATCTATTGTATCATTGTAATGGTTATGATATGAATTTGACACTTAAGAACCAAATAGTTAATTTTATTGTTAAAATTTTATTTAAATATTATTTAAGAGTTTGAACAATGAAGTCAATAGGTATCCATCTTCATACCATCACTACTTTCATCTCAATTTACTTTAGTTATTTATAATTCAATACTACACACTAACATAATATAAGAAACATATAGTAACAAACTTAATATATCTATCTCAAATTAAAACAAATTACAATAAAAATATAAATTCTAAAAGTTTGATACTTTTCAGCCCGAAGGTCTGTTTTGATTTATGAAAATTGCACAACCCTATTATTTTTTTCACAACATTTTAGCGGACGAAGGACAATTTACCAAGGGTTTATTAGATTATCAGAATATATTCTATTTTTACAAATTATCATACAAATCTCACTAGGTTGTGAATACTTTTATTTTTATTTTTTTATATAAAAATTTAAAAAAATAAAAATAATAATTAAAAAATAAACAATAAATTAAGCATAATAATGACACAATACAAGTAAAATAGTAAAAGCAAAATGTAACCATTAATAAAGGTTACATATATTCTAATTGGCAAAATCTTATCCAAAATTAAAAAGCATATTAAAACACAAGTGCAACAACGATAAATATTTAAATGGTTTTAAAACTCAGAAGGCCTAAAATGGTGAATGCTAAACTGTAATAGAAAAGTTTTTTTGTTAAGAAAAATTAATTTTTAGCTAGAAACTAAAAAAATTTTAGAAAGCTTTTTTCTAGTTTTTTGGGATCTATTGATTTCCAGTTTTTTCTTTAACAAAAGAAATTGATTTCAGTTCACTAAAGTTTTCTCTTTAAAAACAAATACTCCATTCTAGATAAGTTCATAATCCGTTCTTTTTCATTGTGTCTTTATTACCTAATGATCTTTATATTTGTTTAAAGAACAACTTATTATACGTCAGTAAGAATGAAAAATTTGATTATGTCTATTTGTATAAAAAAAAATTTGGCAAGTACAAGATAGTTAAAGAGAACTTGTATTTCAACTATGTACACTCTTAACCTTGTAGGTTATTTATTTCCCAATTCAATCCAATAAACATTAGTGTTGATGATAGTACAATTTAACATTATAAATAAAAAAAAATCAAGAAAAAAATATAAAATTCTAAGCTTATTGGATTTCAATACCTCTTCTTCCTCTCGCCAACATTTTACATCAACGAGTATCATTTTAGGGCTCCCTTTAGTCGCCCAAACACAAGAACTCAAACTTCTTTTAAAAAAAAGAGGAAAGAAGATACAAACTTAGGAAAATTTTTTTTTACTAAAAAAAATATATTAAAAAAATATAGTAATGAGTTTTCTCCTAAGTGAACTGTCACTTTCGTCCTTCACTTTGTTAACGTTTTTCATTTTCATCGCTGACTTAAAAAGATTAGGCTGTTAGTCTCTCACTTTGTCATTTATGTTTCACATCAGTATCTGGGGTCAATTTTCATAAATAGTGTGTTGATTTCTACGGTTAGATATCGGTTAGATATCACGTTCGACGTTCAAATATTTCTAAATAACATCGTATAATACATTAAGGACTTCTCTACTTCATTCACCTTACTATATCTATCCCCATCTTCATCCTTGTTCCCACGGTGCCAATAAACAAATCTCCAGATGTTCCACCTTTAATATCACAACATCCTTTTTTGGTTGACACTTAAAATATATTTAAAATGACATCGTGATATTTAACACTACAGATCAACATTTCATTTATTAAAATTGACCTTAGGGACCAATGTGAAATACAAATGACAAAGTGATGGATTAATGACCTAATTTTTTTAAGTTATGGATAAAAATAAAATTCATTAACAAAGTAAAGGACGAAAGTGACAGTTCACTCGTTTTTTCCTCACCTAAAGTCAGAGAACCTCATCTCCTTCGCCAGAAGCTTCAACGTCGTCTCCATCCACGGTGGTAATTCCATTTTCTCCAGTGTCCGCTATACCTACTATTGTCCATGATTAGGGCCACCTTTTGTCCGTGTCGAAGACCACTTGATTGAATGGTCATTGTCTTCAATATTGTCACCACCATCGACAGCAACTCTTCATGGTTGCTTTTCCCTCTCTTCATTCTCTAACCCCCTTGACTTCTCTTCTCCTCTCTGACAATTGTTTCTCTAACCCCCTTGACTTCTCTTCTCCTCTCTGACAACTGTTTTGACCAATGTCGTTCCTTTCTCTCCTCACTTAGCAATAGCAGGAGCCCACCTCCAAAGTTATGACAACTACCTCAAACTGCCTCTTCCCCTCACCTTATCTTAAACCCTAATCCTAAGTGTCTTTTGTTTTTAGATAAGAGGCTCAAAGGTTAGTCTGGTTCTTTTATTTTGGCCAATGGGTAAACCTCTAGTTTGTAAATAGTATGACCCATCATTTACAAGTATTGATTAGATAAAATTAATAAACACGTAATCATAATCACAAGCTAGATAAAATTAATAAACACGTAATCATAATCATAAGCCTAGCTTGGTGGTTGGCTTGTTTGAGACTCTTTGGAGATTGGGGTTTGAATCATACAAAGGAAAATTTGTTATTTTGTTTTTCAATTTCTTGAGACCAAATGGGTTGATTGAGACAGGTCCACAATCTCCCCAAAAATAAAAAACAAGTTGAGCTCAAAATTCTCCGAACAAAAAATGAGTTCACACTGAAAAAAAAAAAAACTAAAACAAGTTCTATTTCATAAAATAAATCTATCTCCTTCGAATAAAACCAATCTCTTTTAATATACTTTATCTATAGATTTAAAATAATTTTTTTAAATGATAAAATAATTTTCTTTTATATATGAATTTTTGTTCTAATATTGTAGAACGAATTTAAAATAAGTTATCATTAAATTTTTTAAATAAAAAATAAAAAATCAAAAATTTTAATTTTTCGTTTTTTTAATATTTTTGTAGAATAGATAAAAAATTATAAAAACAATTTTTTTTAATATAAATCTCATCTAAAACTTTTGTAGAATAGATTTAAAAAAAATATTAAAAATTTATCATTAATTGTAAACTAAAAATGATAAAATAAAAAATTTATTATATAATATTTGTTCAAAATTTTAAAAATATATATATATATAATAATTTTTTAAAATAAATTATTATCATTAAATTCTAAAATAAAAGATAGTGAAACTAAATTTTTTTATGTATATAAAATTGTAGAATAAGTTTTGAATAATTTATTTGTTATTATTAAATTTTAAATTAAAAATATTGATAATAATATACCTAAAAGAATAATATATTTTCTCACCCTTCTTATATATATTTAAATTTTTTAATTTAAATATTTTAATTCTCGATTTTACTCAACGAATTTTAGACGCGTATGTATATATTATTCTATCTTATCATATTTAAAAAGTCATATACGTTTAAGTACAACTTACGTTTGTTTTAGACCTTATGTAGGTGTAAATTTAGAATATTATTAAAAAAATTTAAATAAATTGACTTTAAATTATTTATTCTATATATTTAATTTAAATATTTTAATTTTAAATCTTACGGAACTTTGAAACGAACTTTAAACGTATATATATAAATTACTTTATCTTATCATGTTTGAAGAGTTATATGAGATTTTAAGTGTAGCCTACGTTTCTCTTAAACTTTATGCATACGTAGATTTGAAGAAATTAAACATAAATATTTTTAAATTATTTTTCTTTTGCTAAACTCTTTTTTTTTAAATATAATTTTATATTTGAATATTTCTTAAAGGTATGTGCAATTTATTTTCGAACTATTATCTATACAACTACGTTATCTTAAGTTTTCCATTACATCTTAAAACAAATAAGAGTAGGATCTAGATTTCTGTAAAGTTATTTTGTGTACATATTTTTTTTTATTTTTCTCATGTGTAAATAATTTTTTTTTACTACTTTTCCATTATATTCTAGCTGTCTAATTTAATTTTTAATTTTTAGATTTATTTCTACTTAAATTAGTTGTATGCTTAAACTTTATCATTTGTTTAAATTTAGGATCAATTTGTTGTATAATTTAAAATTTTTTTTGAATAAGACAAGTAAGGTGCTAATATCTTTCTTATTCCTAGTCGACTTCCAAATTTAAATTGTTTTTTTTTATTTTTTTCAATATTTTTTTATTTTAAAATAAATTAAAATTTTTAGAACAACTTTATTTTTTTTAAAATAATTTCTTTTTTGAATACACTTTCATTTTCCAATACATTTTCGTCTGCGATTCGTCACAACTTCAGTTATAACACGTTATACATATTTATTAATAAATGGTTTTATTGGTATAAAAAATATATATACCGTAATGAATCATACCTTTATTATAGAATTACATCAAGTTTGTATTGGGTAAAAAATATATAAACAGAAATATGTCTAATAATGACTAACATTTTTAAGTGTCAAATAGAAGTCATATTTATTTGTGTGTGTGTGAATTATTGAGGAATACCGGAATTTAATATAAAGTGTTTTAAATCTGTGTAATATGGGCCTAATTGTCTATGTATCCAATTATCAACAAGAGTTAGAAAACCACATCTGTATTGGATTAAGGGTCATCTAAGGCCCAACATAACAAGGGCTTGCATCAGCTCACATAATGGGTGTCTAGGGATTTTAGAATATTCATTGGTGAAAGGGATCTACATTTCTTAAGATTATCTTATGCCCACACTTGGTTAACTTCACTGTTTTGTTACTTTACTGATTCATATATTAACATGGTTATTGGAATGTTCTTGGAAATATCTTCCACTTTTTCCCATCTTTTTGGACTAGAATTCACAATTAACACTAACCATAAACCAGGTTGAGTAGGCCCAAGCCATTTTTGAAGACCCAACTTGATCAAAAGTTAACAATTTGTATAAACTCCTTACAATTTTGTGGAAACATTATTAAAGTTTCTATTAAAAAAATTATTTGTCTAGTATTCTTTTCAAATTTCAGAGTGCATTCGGACAGAATTAGTTTATTTGAATGCAAATTTACATATCTCCAACATTATTTTTTGTGTTTCATTAGTGTTAATGGTACTATAATAGTAACTTCAGTACATATGTGTGTGACTACAGTTATGTGACTTTAAATTTTGAATACATCACTTAACTATTTTGGGACCTTACCATAGATCCTATTGTAAGCAAAGTAATTTTTGTATCAGAATACAGTGTCAGTGGATCTACTTTTTCTATTGTTGAAGCTATTCTTATATATGTTTGTTTATTTGAGATCATAATCTCTTCATAGTGTAAAGATGAAAGATACTTTGGGCTACACTAAGGGCAGGCCCTTTTAGCCCATTTATACAACTCATAAATGTATTGTCAAGACTATAATTTTCCCTCCAATTTTGGGCCTGACAAATTAAACAAGATTTGCATTTCCAACATGGTAAACATAACCTAACACATGTCAATTATTTTGTTAAATGCATATAGTAGAACATAATAATAAATAAGGAAATGTTTAGAATAGTTTTTAGACTTTAAACAATAATAAGAATTTTTTTAAGTTTAATTTTTTTTTACATCTTACCATGCTTGAAAAAGTGTTATCAGACTCCAATCTCTAAATTGAAATAGACATATTGATATCCTAGAGAGCAATGCTTGAAATAAATAACTTACTGTAAACTATTCATCACTATCTTTTTTTTTTTAAATTATAGATTTTTCTATATGAAATAATTTTTTTGTACCCATAATATATACATTATGATAAGATTAGTTCTTGCAGTTAAATTTTTTAAAATAAAATTTAAATTTAAAATATTTTATTAAAAAATTAAACATATACTGATTGAATCAATCTCAACCGATCTTGTCACTTTCATTTGAATTGATCAAAAATTATATTTTTGTCTTAATTGTTGCTGGTACTGAAATATTAAAGTTTCTTTGATTGCAATAGTAATTAATAATTGTGCACTTGCGTCCAGCCACTATCTGATTTAGCGCATAGCTACAACATATATAGCCCAGCCATGTTCATCATTAATAGAGAATATATCCGTTTCCCATTTTTTTATGGAATTATAGCCTTTTTCTACTTCTCATAGCCGTTGAAGCAAATCAACCAACTAATTATGATTCAATATACTGCTTTATATATATTGCCAAAGATTCGATCCTAGAGGTTTTGCATCAAACTCATCATCACTATAACTTATCAATTGAAGATTGAATAATAATGAAAGTACTCATTTTTATGATGTTAAGGACGGATTAATTTATATAGGAAATATTAGATCATGTGATTTTGCAACGGAAAAAAAGTGCAGATATACAAAACGAGCACTGGTTAATCTAAAACAAAGCACATGGCGGTGAGAAGTACTATTTGTGAAGTATGTGAAGAAATAAATATATCATGAATATTAGCTTTTGCTAAAATTTTGGACTTAATATTAGTGTCAGTGATTGTTTTTGAATAAATTATTTTTTAAAATAATTATCGTCTAGTATTATAGTTTTGATAGGATTCATACACCATGTTCAAAATATTTAATGAACAAAGTGATGTTGATTTATTTTAAGTAAAATGTGGGAATATTTTGTAATAATATTTCAACGTTTAAATTGGTAGATATTTTAATTGAGTAATAATTTGTAGAATAAAATTTTATCCAAATAATTTTTGTATATCTTTAATATTTTTGGAAGTCAATAAATAACTATCTATGTCAGAAATACCTTTACATGATACATTTAATATGATAGTGATATTTTTAAATGTTAAATATTTTAAAATAAAAATAATTATCAAATATAATTATAATAAATTTATTCATCTACATTTTAAATTTTTTTTATAACTTTTGATAATAGATTGAAAAAAATAGTTAATAATATAAAAAATTATAATTAATTAACTCTTTTACATATGTGGTAAGCAATTAATTATTTTTTATATCAATTACGTAATTAATTATATATTTTTAGTAATTGATTATAAATTTATTTTAGATAATTATATACATGAAAAAGTTAATTATCATTTTTTATACTATTTATTATAATTTTTTAGAATAATTAATTATCAAAAATTAATAATTGATTATTAAAAAAATTAAGATATAAATGAGTGAATTTAAAATAGGTATATAGAAAATCAAAATTAATTTTGAAATCAAATATGTCAATAGTACAAGGCTTGAGTGATAGTTCTATAGCTTACAAGTGTATGGATCAATAGATGCATACGAAAACTTAATTGATACTCAACTAAGGGATGATCCAACTGTTTCATTGATTCTTTGTGGTAAAAAAAATACATCTCTATAAATTAAGATTTAATCCTAATCAATTTGACCTTGGAACAAATTAATTTTTATTTAAAAACTCAATCAAAAACCTAAAAAAGAAAATGAATAATTATTCTTTTAAAATAAGAGAAAGTAAGCATGTACTCATTTGTTGAAAATACAAACTTAGTTATAGAGTTACTGAAAAATTGAGTCAAGTAACATGCAAGAGTACCAATTAATTTTAAATTGTTTTACAATTTCACACTAAAATACAAATATATAATCACTTGAAAATCATCCTAATTTTGACTGATAGCTTTCATGAATGATTATGGGTTGAGTTCTATCATTTAGATATTTCATATACATTGTGGCCCGTAATGGGCTGGCTCAACCCATTGGCCCCACTTTTTTAGTAATTTTTAAATTATAATTTACTGGATTAAATTTATTACATTAGGTTAAATCCTCATGTTATAAAAGATAACAAAGCAAAAAGAAAGTTAAGGATTAAAGATAATTATAAGGAATATTAAGTTATAAATATAATAAATATCAAATATGTATACATAAATGTAAATATAGGATCATGGTAATATTAAACTATGATAGTAAATTAATAATTTTACATAAATGCTCTATACATATATAATTAATGAGGTTATTGTAATGATATTTTAAAAAAGAAAAAAGAAAAAATGGAACCCATGAGTTAGCTTGTTCGGCTCCCAGCCTAAACTATAGGTTGGACTATGTGCGAGTTCTGCGGCCTATTCTGGTCCAAAAATCTGTTCCCACGGCATCAATTAATTTTATTGGATTAATTATAACTTCACACCTCTACTTTTATTGACACTTAATTTCACTAGCTATTCTATCATGAGGGTATAATTTTTCAATAACAATTAATTAAAAATTATCATGTAATATTTGAGTCAATTAAAATACTATGTCATGATATTAAATCAGGTGATAAATACCTCTAAATTTGTTCAAAAACTTGAAATTAGTTATATAATTCTTAATGATGTAAAGTCGGTTTTAATAACCTGCAATAGATATATTAATTCCTAATAACCTTTAAAAAAGGATTAATATGCTGATGTTTGTGAATTTTTAAGAGTTAAGTGAAGTTTTCACATTTTTAAAATTTAAAGGATTGTTTATTTTGCAAAATTATTTTTATTTTTATTTATAGAAAATATTTTTTATCTTTAAAATTTTGAATAAAAAATTATAAAAACATTAGTTTTACTATTTTTTATAAAAATTTAAAAATAAAAAATATTTTCACAAACTAACCTAACTTAATTTACAAAATTTTGAAGAATGAATAAGATGGAATACCCTAATGAAAGTAAAGAGTGATGAGTTGGGTCATTCGGGTAGAAAGCATGTAGCGTGCGCATAAGTTAAAAATTCTACTGTTCTATTTATGAGGCACAGAACACTACCAATGCCATATGACATCTTCTTTTAACACTTTCTTAACCCATTTTCTTCATTACTATTCTTCTTGCAGTGTCCACACTCCACAAAGAGGTGTGCATTCATGATTTGAATCATTTGACTAATGCAAAATTATAATAGAGATTAGTGATTTAATTAAGAAGGGTAGGAGACAAAAGAATTGGGTTGCAAAAATGCCAAACAAAACAGGCACTCAATCACATTGCTCACCCCTTTTCCCTAAGTACTTGGTCCCATCTCATCCCCAATACTCAAATCACTTTTTTAAAATGAGATTATTTTTAATGTGATCAAGTGAATAAAGATGTATATGTTTTCAATTTTAGTAAGTTAATTTATGATATATTTTAATTTTATTTTAGGATTTTGATGAAGACGTTGCATAAGCCAAGACAAGCGATTTTGCCAGCTCAATTAGGCATAGCCCTTAAACTAATGCTAGTAGTTGTATTAAAGTTTTAATTTGATTAAGACTGAATTACAACCCACAACTAAATGGACATGACTATTTAAAAGATTCAAGATGCATGCACAAGGGATTGATACACTTGGGGGAAGGATCCAAGTCCATGTGCCAACCTATTTTCTAAAAATTGTAAGAAAATAAGTGTATTATAATAATTATTACTCATATATATAATTAATTAATATTTTTATTTTCCTAAAAATAATATTGATATTGATGTTTTTTTTATAATTTTTATTTATTTATTTATATTTCATTTTATTAATATTAGTAGTAGTATAAAGGAAAATTTCTTTTAGTGTTAAATGTTATTTTTTACCACAATTATTATAAATTACTTATTTTGTGATTTTAAAAAATTATATAAATAATTTAAACATCTTATTCCTTTGTTAAAAATTAAAATAATAGAGATATTCAAACACTCTTAATTATTATTTTAGTTTTATTTTTTTATCTAGTCTTTAATCAATAATAATAACAGTAGAAAGGAGACTATATTTTCGTTTTTTGAATTATACTTTTTTTCTTTTAACTCAATTTAAGATTTAACTTGATTCTCTAACTTTTTTTTTTTCAATTTACCTCTTTAATTTAGGTTCTAGTCCTTTAAAAATTTATTTAATTGATTTTTTTCATTATGTTTTATCAAAATTTTCCTTTAATTTTATTCTATCTCTGAGAAAAGTTTTCTAAATAACAACATTTTGGATAAATCTTTTCTTATTCTACTCCCTTTAAAACATTATCCGAAACTCCTAAACTACCATTTGAAATCTCCTTGATGTTTTGGTTTTCATGATCAATCACATCTTTTTGCTTTTTTTTTTAGACTTTAAATATGACTGTGAAGTTATTATTATTAATCAATTCTTAGACTTTATCATTGTCATTACTAATCATTTGTATTGTAAGTTATAATTTTATCAAACATTAAAATATATCCAAACTAGTAAAATTGAAAAATAGAGTAAAGTTAAAGCAAAATTTTGGTAAAAAAAATTAGAAAACTAAATTAAATTAAAAAAAACCTAAGTTAAACACAAAATTAAATTAAATAAAAATTTTGAGGTTAAAATTTAAATTAAACTTAAATGATAAAAATATAATTTATCATTTTTTTACTTTCTTTAAAAGATTAAATGTTTTTCTAATTAAAAACTAAGGTTAATTTATTATTTGAACCAAGAAACTAAGGCATAAAAGTTACAAAATATTTTAAATTTCCCTATACTCTCTCTCTCTCTCTCTCTCTCTCTCTCAAGAAAATTAAATTATTGATACATTCCAAAAACATCTGTCCACATGGTGAGATAAAGCTTGGCTATACATATTTCTTATTTTTTCTACTTTTTGAAAAATATAGAAAGGATAAGATCATGTAATTATTCTCATCTATCGAAATGAAGCTTCAATGTTGGTAACCAACATAAAATGTACATCAGTGAAAGAGTTTGCATTCTCAAGCACCGCAAATAAATTGTGTTGCTCTAATCTCTGAATATAATTATTTTAAGGTTAAATGAAACAATTACTCATTATAGTTTTTACTTGATTTAGATTTTGGTTTTATATATAGTTATTTTTATTAGATATTAGACCTTAAATTTTGACCATTTTAGATTATGGTTCCTATCATTAATGTTTCAGTCGTAATATTATATTTTTTATTTACTTATATTTTAATTCTCAGGGTATATATGTGTATTTATTGCAGTGTTTTGGTCCTTAATTACTTTGAATAAGAATTGGTATTCATAGTTTCAAATTATTAAAGTATTACTTGGTCACTCATCACTAGTAATAAAAATAAATTTCTCCTTACTTTACCGTGACCTATTTCTTAAAAATATTTAATTTATTTATTTTGATAATATTTGATATTTGATATAGATTTTTTAAGATTATATTTATTTTTAAAAAATATACTTTACTTAAAAAATTATTTTGTAATATGCTCTTTTAAATAAGCTAACAAATTTATCTTAAAATAAACTAATAAGCCTGAAACTTGAATGTGTTAACAATTTTTTATCATTTTAAGACATTAGAGAGAGGTTCAATAATAATAAAATAAAAATAAAAATAAAAATAATAATAATAATAGTTTGTTTTATTTTAAAATAATTATTCACTTGCTTCTTTTTACGGTATCTAGAGTTTGTGCTCCTTCATCTAGAAAAGAAAAAAAATCTATCTCTATGTTTTTTTTTCCTCCGATTTAAACATTATATTCATCCTCTTCTTTTTATTAACAAAGACAATCTTAATTTAACTTATAATATCCATATCAAGGTACGTTAATTTTTCTCAATAAATTTTGTTCTATATATAAATTTTAAACTAAGCATAATTTAAAAAAATTAAATATACATCATTTGAAATTAGCATTAACAAAATAGATAAAAATATGCAGAGAAAAGTACTTAGTTGAAGCGTTTAACCTTATTTTATAATTTTACAGCAACTCCTCCATAGTGAATCAAGAATTGGGTTTGTCGTGGAGACACATAAGATACGGCAGATGTTGTGGATGCTTGTGAGTGTTAATGTGAGACATTAGACAGTGGCATACCATTGCGTTCCATTGGTTCCATTATTGCATATGCCAACATCACCTATTTCATCATACTCTATATTGCTACAAAATATCGACAACCCCTTTCCAATAAAACAAAATCAATCATATTCTGTAAAATTTAATTTAAATACATTCATAATATAATTTTTTTATACTATTATTCAATAATAAGTTAATATATAAATAAAAAATATTATTTTTTGCAATAACCATTTTAAAATCATGTTTATAATATTATTTTAATTGATTCATGTTTATAATAATAATATATCAATGTTTATTTATTTATTGGTAGACATTTTGTTAGATCACAATAGAATTATAGGGGATGGGATATGGTATTGGTACTTATACTTTAATATAGTAGTGAATCTCAAGAACTTGATTGAGTTGCTGGAAGTCTTTGTTTAAAAGAAACGAATCCAATCTATCTCAGCCAGTTGCCTTGTTTGTTTCTACATCTTCGAATTTATATTCATTTGTTGACGCCAATTAAATTCTGTCTATAACTTCAACACAAAGTGTATTCTTGGTGGTTATTTTCGTAGCCCCCATAATAAATGTACACAACAATACTCTATGTACCTAGCTATGTTATCAAAATTCGTGCAACGAGTAATTGCAAACTAGTGAGAATAAAATGATGATTAATTTATATGCCAAACAAGTCTCTCTCATTAAGAAGAGTAACCCAATATCTATCATTTCAATATGGTTAATGTAACAACCTTTAATTTCCGTATGAAGTTTTGTTTTAATTTTCATTAATATACAATTATAAATGGGTTAATAGATCCGGTTTCACATATGCGCCCAACCCAAGTTTAGGTGTAGATTTTATTTTATTTTTTGTTAATTTTGGAATATTGATACCCATGTGAAGATGAAACGTGATTATGTAAGCGAAGGTAGCCAATGAAATGTGGTATATTTTGACACATGATAAGGTGTGGAACCACGCATGCACGACAAATATAAGCATAGAACTGTATCCATCTACATGTACACAGAGCATTAATATCCATATGCACGAGAACTCTGTTTGATCTGAATGAATGGTTGGTTCGCATTAATACTCATTACTTAATATATAGTAGCATATATATATATATATATATATATATTTATAAGAATTAAAAACGACTTCATATGCCACAAACATTTGACTATGCCTCGGGTATGTAGCATAAGATAACGGAAAACTAAGAGAAAAAAAAAAAGTAATGACCGAAGGCATGAGTTAAAAAAATAAGGGGTGGGTGTGAATGACACTCTGTTAAGCTCGGATCTCAAACAAGTGAAGAAGACTCTCTTTTGGACCATAAGGAAAAGTCTTAGGAAGAGGGGTCTCTCCTAAGCTTTGTTTATAATATAAAATAAAATAAAGTGTGGGAATATTGGCTTTGAAATTTGCATAAATACTGACACCAACCATATGGGATAAGTTTATGTGTCTTGTTATTAGTTGCCCATCACCATGAGAGGATAAATTGTGAAAGTGAAAAAAGGTTGAATATATTTCAAAGATTAGATTAGATTAGAAAAAGGGTTAGAAATTTGTGTCCTAATAAAGTCTCTTTTGGAAATATATGTTTAAGCATGTCTATTGTTTGCTTATTGAATCCAAGAAACCAAGCATCCTAAGTGGAACTGAGATTATAACTAGAGTTTTTGTGGTCCAATTCAATCCCAAATTTTTTACCATTTAGTTTTGTTAAATGTTAATTATTGGTCATCCAAAATGATGATCCATGGTCAAAGGGCTACAAAACGAGGGATCTTAAGTAAAAAGGATCTTGGGTAACTATTTATTGGTCCAAGTTTTGAAGCATTGTCACTTTGTCACCTTGTTTACTAATTGGTTATACAAGATTGACTAGTGATCATGACCGATGATTCACAACCACAACTTATAGAAGGAGTCAAATTCCTAAAGAAATTATCATAATATTTACTATTTTTAAGAATAAAATTGGGAGAGAAAACAAAACAAATAAAGGACATTCAACTCCCACAATAGTAGTAAGTTCAACTTTTCAATTTGAGCATATATAGAGTACACACATGAAAGTTTGATTCACCCAAATCGCTTTGACTTGTGTTTCTAAGAAGTATAAACATGCTAGGTTTGTCTTTCTAGAACAATGTTTTTTTTTTTTAAATTACATGTACGTAATTAACTTTATTGTTGGGTATTTTTTTGTACATTATTTAATAATATGTACTTGATGGTGCACAAAAATTGTTTCACATAGTAAAGAAATCTATCTAAGATGAGATATTGCGTTGCCCATAAGGGAAAATAAAAATACATTACTTTGACTGCAAGGCATAATCAAAGAGTGTATATGAAAGTATCTCTTTATGATAAAAAAATAATAATAATGGAAAACTAGTTGGAGGAGCAATGTTTGCATAGTCGAGGAGCATCTGAATGAATGATATAAAACCAAAAACACGTTGGATAGGGACTGGACCAACTTTGTCAACAAAACCAATTTGATCTCCATACTCAAATCCTTTGCAAATTTCCATGGTTCAAGCCCCCACCTCTCTCTATCAAACCATAAAACTAAAAAACAAAAGAAAAACAAAAAAGTGGCCTTACCATCTCCAAGGAAAAAGATACAAGCCATTCCTTTCAGTAGTGTGTGCAAATTTAATGTTGCACGACGAAATTGATTATCCATACATGTCACCTTAAAATATATTCTTATATGCATATTATATTATCATTAAGTAGTGATAGAGATTATTTTTAAAAATAAAATAAAATTTTTAAAAGATAAAAAATTAAAAGACAAAAAATTTATCCATATTTACATAGATTAAAAATATATTTAAATTTAAATAAAATATTACTTGGTATTTTTGTTTTATATTTGAAAAATAAATATAAATCCCTAAAAATATTTAAATAAAGAGGAAAATTATACATTTTTTGCTGAGAGATGAAATAATTTATTCTTTAAAATCTATTTATAGTAACGGAACTTTTAACTATGATAAGTAGTTACGAAGGATAACTTTGAGCAGTTTTCCCTTTTTTTTAAGTTACGGACAGTTAAATTTAAATGTTTTACTATTATTTTTGACTTAATAAAAAATGAAATATAAATCTTAATCACCCTTTTTTTTAGTTCTGAAACATCACAAATTTAACTTCTAATCTCATAAAACAAATAATAAGGGGTTAAAACTAATTATTAATACATGCTGTTGAAATTTTCAAAGAGAGTAAATTGAATTGCTCCTAAAAATTTATTCACATTAACGCAATAGATGAAAGTAATGCACATATTAATCTCTTAAGAAATATAATTTTTCAAAATAAAATAGTTTAAAAATTTCTAATAAAAAAATTATAATTTATCTATTAAAAGATATATACATCCGTACATGATTTTCTATATATCCTATCAAAATTTCATCAGTACTTCAAAAAAAGGTTTTTTAATGACAGTTTTAAAAATAAATAATAGTAAATTTTTTTGAAAAATTTATATTTATTAAAAATTATTTAAATGACTGTTGGAATGATATAACTATAAAAAAATTAATATATTTTATATTAATTTAATATATTAGATACCAATTTATACAATTATAAAATAATATCCGTCAGAATCAAATCTGAGTTTACAAATACACAAAACATGAACACCGTAAAGGAAAATGATGTTTGTGATTATCAATATGTTGTTTAGGTTGAATGCATACACATTTAGGTAATTGAAAACGCATAACTAATTAATGATGGGTATGCCAAACTGAAAAAATGTAATTAAAATTTAAAAATGGATAATCTCGATTATTCATTGTGAGGATGGGGTCCTACTTAAGGGTGACAATGTTTATGCTAACACGAATTTCGTACTTGCAATGCAAACACGTTTTGTAGGTCCCTAAAGGGCACGAGACTTTAAAGTTAGAAAAGAGAGTAAGTACATTTCCTTTTATGCTGACCAACCATAAAAGACAACACTTTCATTTTATTTTTTTCAACAGTAATTTTGTTTATTTTCACAAAGATTCTTTTATTTCATTAATATATATATATATATATATATATATATATATATATATATATATATATAAAATAAAAAGTATACACAACTTGAAGAGAGGACAACATGGGAAATGGAAGAGGAAAATGGATATATCTATGGTGCCACAAATACTAGGAACGTAGACGTTTGAAG
Source organism: Canavalia gladiata (assembly GCA_037954105.1). Classification (NCBI taxonomy): domain Eukaryota; kingdom Viridiplantae; phylum Streptophyta; class Magnoliopsida; order Fabales; family Fabaceae; genus Canavalia; species Canavalia gladiata. Next base: position 36,180,356 of record CM075664.1, on the reverse strand, counting down.
TTAATATCAATGGCCTATGTGATTGATTATATTGGATAATATCCATAGATGTTTATCGATTTGAGAGATGTGTTTCGAGAAAATTAAATAAGCACATTATGGTAAATTTTTATACCTAAAGGTTAATTTGATAATTGTATTCTCTCAAGTTTTAAGATTTTGTGATTTTAATTCATTTTTCCATTTTCCATCACATACAAATTAAGTTGAATATATTATTTTTAATTTAAAATTAAGTTAAATTAATGATTAATTTCTTAAATTAGATGAAAAATTAAATTAAGTCTATAAATTATTGAATGAAAATTTAACAAAAAAAATTAAAATCGTAAGATTATAGGAAAAAATATAATTAAACCTAACAACAATGAATTTGTAAATATATAGTGATTTACTAGTATGTGGCTATGAAAAGTATATAAATATCATAGCAACTTAATTTCATTTAAAAGGCATGCGATGATTGTTTTCCCAAAAATATTTTTTTAATCCTTCTGAGGCAACTATATATCGTGACAAGATCGTGTCTTTTTGGCGAGAGATATACAATACACACCATATTCTAAAAGTAAACATATGTGTTCATCATAAGCGAAATAATTATTCAAGAGAATTGAAGTTTAAACTTTGGACTAAACATTTTCTATTTAATAACCCCATTGCGATCACAACCGTGGGAATGATTTAAAAGAACTGTTTACTTATTGGCAAATCCTTAGAATAATCTTTGTGAAGATATTTGGGTCAAAGATAAAACTAAACATATCAAACGTTTTTCATTTAAAAATGGGAAGAAATTATTTCCATGCACGTGATTACTGATGATGGTAAGAGCGCAAATTGTGAAAAATATTCCTCAAATTAATAGAAAATTGGGAGAACAAAATGTTATTCCTTTAATTTGTAATATATTTTTTTATATGCATATATATCAAAAAAACAAAAAGTAAGAGAAATAAAACTATTCAGATAAGATATTATACGATGTCAATTTTTTAATATTGTACTCTTTCAAAGTATTCAATGCGCAGGCAATATACCAGAGTCTTGTTATTTTTTGTACATTTAAAAGGAACCACCATGGTGCATAAAATATGAGAGAGAGAGAGAGTAATATGGTAACTTGAATACTTGTATACTTATATATAATGTATGCTTATATGCTTCTGCACAAGTATACATAGGTTCCATATGTATCAAAGACAACTAAAGAAATAAATCCAAATTCAGAGTTTTATTTTGAACAAAAGTTTTGGAATGGGTATATTATCTAGCTAGTTTCACTATTATAATTAATAATCTTCATAAACATTACAATAAGAATTAAAATGATATTATGTAATAATTTTTTTTATATATCTGAGGATATTTTCAGTCAATAGTTGAACATTAAATATACAAATTATTATAATATTTTTTATGACAAAGCTTTATATAAAGAAAAAAAAAAGCATACCATGTAAAAATATTTGATTTAGTAAAAAATAATAAATTTTAATTATATAATTACATATAAATGATCAAAATTATAAATTATTATATGATTTAAAATTTATGTATATTTATTTTTATAATCTTTATTGTTTAAATAAGATTTAATAATTTATATTAATTATTTTATTTTTTACTATAATTAAATATTCTTTCAGATATATTATATATATACTATTAAATGAAAATGTCTTTTAAATATGAGTGTGAGCATTAAATCCTATCATAAATGATAAAGATTAAAATTATAAAAGTAGTAAATTTTTGAAAAATTACACTAAAAATTTATCATTTTTTTTAAAAAAAATTGGCATATATATATTTGTAATTATGATAAAAATTAACTTATCGTCTGCGCGAAATAAAACTCACCTAATTAATGTTTATTTATAATGAAATTCAGCCATAATAAATGAAGTATCCATTTCAGTTTAGTTTTTTTATTAAACCTTATAAATTAAATAAAAATACCTCCAAAGCACAGACAATATCCCAAACATTAAATATGTATAACAGTATATCAAAAGTTAATTAATTAATAAGTAAATATTATTTTGATTTAAAAAATATTCGACCTAGTTTAATTTCAAAGAAAAAAAATTACTGTTTTTTTAAGATTACAAATACTTTAAAAAAATTACCAAATGATTTTTCAAGATTACGAAGATGGGATACTTTAATCGTTTAGTCATTCTTTTTAATTTAGTATATAATATTCTCTCTTAAGAAAAATGAAATTATAATTATGTAATCTCTGACAAAATTATTAATGACCCAAATTAATTCCTTAAAATGTCAACCTAAATGGATAAAGGACTAAAGTTTCTCACATTAATTTATAATCTTAAAGGATTATTTGATATGATTCTTTTATATATATGCCAATTTGAATATCACGACAAATGATAGAACGCATATATTATTTCATAATAAATCTTACTAGTTTTTTTAAACTGCCTGGTGTATAAATCTTAGTTTCACCTAATTAGAATGAGATAAAAGTCATATAATAAAAAACACATTTTTTATTCTCATAATTACAAAATAATGGAATCATAATTTCTTTGTTCTCACTTTCGATTTTAACTTTTGAATAGTTAAGTTTATGTTTATTTCTATTTCCCAAGATGGAAACTTCCGAATTTGAAATTTAAATAAAGAAAGATGACTAAGAAAAAAAACAAATATTTATTTCCATTTCACAAAATGAAAATTTATGTTTATTTATATTTAATTGTGAAAAAACAATATAATATCAAATTATCTCCTTCATAAGAATAATGATTTTACTTTACTGTATTCAAACAATTGCATATTTTTTTTAATATTTCAGTAAAAATTTTAAAATAAAAATATAAAGTTACCACTTATAAAAGGAAATCTTATCATCATTGTTAAATAATATTAAAATCATGAATATTAAGAAAAAATAATGCTCTATTTTTTGTATAACAATGGATATTTTCATCATCAACAGAGTATTTATTTTTGTATAAAATAAATCAAAATTAAGTAAAAATATAAAAAATAAATTATTTAAATTAATATGCATTATTTATATCTTTATTAATTTGATATGACGTGTGAAAAATTTAAATTGAAATTGAAAGCAGGACTGACGAAATTCCAGCAATAATATTTCAGAAAAATAATAAAATAAAAGTATACTTGACTTAGGATAACTATGTGATTATATTGGGGGAAAAATCTTATAAGTCCTTAATCTTATGAATAAATATGTTAATTTAAGAATTGAAGTTAAATAAATTTATAACTGAAATTTTTAATTTATGAAAATTAATTTTATAAACATGCTATCTTCCAAACTTATTAAAAGAACTGTTAAGTTGTGTTCTGCCCGGGCTAATGTAAATTGGGCTAAATATTTTTTGCAGTTATATGAACTTTTAAAATAATATTCTAAGCTTGATCCAACATAGCTAGCAGGATTATGTAGGTTAGTTCATTTTATAAATTATTTTTAATATTTAAAAATTATGTTTATTTTTTAAAAATAAACTCATAAATAAGGAGAATATAAATTTAATTATATTTTTTATTATATTAGTTTGATCTATGTATAATTTTGGTTGTTTAATTTTTTAAATAATTTAATTTTTTTGTTATCAAAATTTATTAAATTTACTCCCTTATTAATTTTTCAAATTAAAATATTCAAATGACTAGTTTTTATTTAAATTTTTTGAAAAATTTGTAATGAAATTGGAATATGAAATAATTTTAAAATTTTGATAAATTTGAAGGATTTTATAAGATATGAGATTAGGGTTTGAATAATGGAAGTTTTTATATATATTTTTATTTTGGATAAAATTTAATATTTGGTTGGTAAATTTTTAATAAAAAATATTTAATTTAATTTAATTTGTAAAAAAAATTAAAAATTAAAAATTTTTTAAATAGGAAAAATTGATGGCAAAAATTTACTAAATTTAAAAAATTGAAAAATTAAAATTATTTGAAAAAGTGAAAGATTAATATTACACATAAATCAAATTAAAAAAAAAAACCTATATTTTAAACATTCTTATGACAAACACTTAATTGATTTATGTTAAAAAAAACTTAAATTTATTCAAAATTTTAATTTAACAAGTTAAACATTATATTTTTATGAATATATTAAAACTAATTTGATTGGGTTGATCTATTTTACTAATTTTATTTATTAGAATAAGAAATTAATCAAATGGACACACAAATTCAAAAACAATATATTTCCTAAAGATCTTTAATTGGTAGCATCAATGAATGGACTATTTTGTGTTTTAGATAAGAGCTTTTGATCTACTGTAGAGACATTAATAAACCAGTTGGTAAACATCAAGTTCCCTAAAAAGTTGACTTTCAAATTTGAAGTATGGTTAATTTATTTCTCTTTTTTTTTTTCACTCGGTCCAATCCATGCTTTATTTTTCCTAATAATGAGGGAACAAGTAGGTGTCTAGCATTTGCAAATACTAATTAAAAGGACCAATTGAAGAATCCCTGCTAGTTCTTTTATTTATTTATTATTTTCATTTGTTAGGAAAATAACAAAACTATTGTTTGTTTTTCACTTTGCTAACCTAAATTGATCTATAAAACGGATGAGGACAAAAGTTCTTGCTGTCATTTTCTCCAGTTGAGGAATCCAAAGAATGCCAATGTATTTGAGCACAACATGTAGCAAACATTTTAATTGAAAATAATAAAAATAAGCAAAAAAAATTAAAAAAAAAAAAAAAAACCACTCTCAATCATAGTTATAAAATTTTTTTATATATTGACATAGCCAATTGAAATGAAAAGTCGGTGACTCGGATAGTTAACAATTTTTTTATATAAAATTCTTATTTTCATAAATTATATTGGGTATAACCATGTCAAAATTTAATATAACAAACTAGTTAAGGAGTATTTTTATGAATAAAACAATTTAAGGAGAAGAAATAGTGCCACGCTATAAAGTAATTGTAAAAAACTTACATTTATATGTTGCTTTAAAAAGACAAACAAGAACTTGGACCTTAAATTCTCAAATACGAGAATTTATCTTATTTTATTTGATTAATTTCTTAAATTTGTTAAAGGAGTTAAATTATTGTAATGTCTATTATTTTTATAATATTTTCGACCTTGCAATTGAATAAAGAAAAACCTTTTACTATTTGGACTAAGAAACACTACCAACACTTAAAAAACTAGTGAAAATTTTGACTCAAATTCAATCTAATTGATAAAAATTTAGAAAAATCAATCATATCCTACTAAGTTACAATTTGAACCATTAAAAATTAGTAATATCTAAATTATTTTAATGTTTTTTTTTATTCAACTCATACAACTTGATCATATTTATGCAATCATGTTAATTCTAACTTTTACCCCTATACTTTCGCTTTAAGAGAAGGGTCATGAAAATATAGTATACATATATCTTTTTTAGCATATTTGTCATAACTGAGTAGTTTTATTTATTAAGTATCACAAAATGGTGTGTATATCACCTTAATCTTTAGTGAGTTTCACTTTTAATTTAATGATTTTTACATCAACTTTTTTTAGTTATATAAATATATTTTGTTAATTATTGATCAAATAATAATAATAATTAAAAATTAAAAAATTAAATTAAGTTAAAGATGTTTGAATAATATTAAATATTATATTTTAATAATTTTTTAATTTTTTAATCATTATCTAATGAACAAGGATTACTAAAATTATTATGAATAAATATATTAAAAAAACATGATAATAAGTTATAAGTTAGAATTTATTGACATCAAAATACTAAAATTTTAGTATTTATCTTAATTTAATAATTTTATATAAAATATAAAATTTATTAATTTAACTGCTGCATATATTATAATATTTAATAAATTATGTATATAAAATTTCACACAAAATCATATAAAAATTGATTGATATTTTATTTTATAAATTTATTTAAATAACTTATATATTATTTAAATATATATATAAATATCAATAATTAAATAATATATCTGTAAATTTTTAAATTTTTTAAAATTTAATATATATAATATATTAAATATTATAACATGATTTAATGGTTGAATTATTAATTTTTACATTCTATATAAAGTTATTATATTGATACAAATACTAAAATAAAGTTATTATATTGATACAAATACTAAAATTTAATAGATCCCAATTCATAAATTATATATTATCATTATTTTTTATTTTATTTTAATAATTTTTTATTAAAAATTATATTTTATATATATAAAATATTATAATCAAATAATATAAACTATCAAATTTAATAAAATAACATATTTTATAATTTATTTAAAATTAAATTTTATTAATTCAATTATTGATTTGTATAATATTATCATAATAAATATGAATATGTATATATGTAATTATAATTAAATGATATATTTTATAATTATTTATTAAAAAAAATAAATTAATCTAACTATTATTTATATAATATTACCATAATAATTATATATATTAAATTTTAAAAAATTTAAATCAAATGAAATTTCTTACATCTAATTTTATAAAAATTTTAAATCTAATAATTAAATTAAAAAATCATATTTAATAAAATTATTTTACTAAATTTAATTTCTGATCTAATCTAATCCTGAATTGTATGTACATAAAACAATGATTTGGGAATCCGGATCCATGATTATTTATTTAGAAATGAAATTTTTGTAGTTTGAGTTAATTTATTTTACAGAAGGTAGAATGGTTTTGTGGCGCGGAAAAATGGAGGGAAATAGATAGAATAGTTGTGTGTTGTGTTGTGTTGTGTGTGCGTGAACGAGAGACGGACCAAAATGTTGTGAGAAAAGAACCAAACGCAAATGTCAGCGAAAGACACGCGTCAGTATGAGAGAAACAACACATTAACTCTCAATGTTTCTTCTCTCCTCTTAATCTTTTATACCCCATAAATGCTTATATTCAATTTTTATCTGCTGTTACACTCGTTTTTTTTATTTCAAATTTATCAAGTAATTCAATTATTAATTGCTATATTATTAAAAGCATTAATTACTATAATAATTAATTATATTTTTAATGCATGTCTTAAAATATATAATAAATTTTTATTAAAAATATATTATAATATATGTTCTTAAAACTTATATTTAAAATATGAGGAATTATAAATTAAAAGATTAAATATATTTTTAGTTTCTTTAAAATATTAATTTTTTAATTTTAATTTTTTAAAATATTTTAATTATGATTTCTAATTTAGTATAATTTAAATTAATATTAAAAATCATAATTAAGATATTTTAAAAAATAAAATATCTAAACCAATATTAAAATTAAAATTTAAGTATTTTAAAGAAACTAAAAATATATTTAATTCAAAATAAAATATTTTTAGATAAATTTCTAAATTTTATCGTTTTTAATATAATAAAAAATTATATTTAAAGTAATTTTTATTAATTAATAGTAGAAAAATTCAAAAACTAACGATGTATTAAAATTAAATTTTATAAAATTTGACCAAATATTTTATTAAAAATTAAGAGAATAAAATATATTCATTCAATTATATATTATTATATAATTAAAAATTATTAATTTTTTAGAACAATTATTTCACAGCCTTTAACTAATAGTATATAAAAATTAAATTTTTAAGATGACATGCATTTATTGGTATATAAACCAAAAATTATCTTAAAAACCATATAAGAATTTATTGAATTTTATATAATCATATTTAATAAAAGGGTACTTGACAGTATAATTAAGAGATGTTCGCAGTTGATCTGAGTTGAGTTGAATAAAATTTTAAACTAAAAATAAATTGATAAAAATTATTTTAAATTAAATTAAATAATTTTATTTTTATATTTTAATTCTTAAATTTAGTTAATCAATGGTAAATAAGTTTCATTTTATTATTTTTTTACACTTTTTCTAACTAAAACTTATTTTCATTAAAATAAAATAAAATTTATATAATAAAAAATATAAAATACAAGAATACCTTTAAATTATTTTTAAACTAATAAATTTATAAATATATTAAAATGATAACTTATATTCCTTTAAAAAAGATGTAAGTTTTTGAGAAAAATTATAAAATATAGTAAAATATTTATTAAATATATAATTTTGTAAATATGAATGAGAAATTAATTTATATATATGTGTTTAAATTATATTGAATTAAATATTTAAATTAAATTTTAAATATGATATAATTTAATAAAATATATTTTTAAAATTTTAAAATTTTAAAATTTTCAATTTTCAGTTATTTAAATTTGGTTTTTATAGTTGTTAATAAATTAAATCAATTTGTTAATAAACATGACTAAGAGACATGTGGGAATGAATTGCGGAAAATTAGGATGGATGCGGATCCACGTTCAAATGAAGAGGATAAATATTTAAAATCTAAATCTAACCTCATTAAGTTGAAGTAAATTTGAACACTTATATTTTATTTTTAATTTTTTATAATCTTTATTTATTTATGCATATAATTTTAAATAAACAATATACTAAATATATTTTAATTTAAATAATATATAAAAAAATATTCTAAATTTAAATAAAATGAAAAATTTAATAATAACATATAATAATTTAATAATCTTATTTAAATAATATTATAATTATTATAATAACTTTAAAAAAAACAGAGATCTATTTTCTCAAATCACTCTCATATATGTAAACGAGGAATGTTTATTCATGAATCGTTTTCTTCGAAATTGAAGGATGCTATATATCTTATTTGTTTGGATTATGTAAAAAATAAGAAAAAAAAATATAAATAAGAAGGAAGTGTAAATTATTTAAATGATTATAAATAAAAGAAATTTTTTTTATTTGAATAAATAAAAAAAAATATTAATAGTATAAATTTTATTTTATATAAAATTTTAAAATATTTTATTTTTATACTCTATTTTTTTATAAATATAATTTATTAATTTTTTTAAATAAATAATAATTTTAATAATTAAAAAAAAAACTTTTCCATTTTCCACGGCTAAAAAGAAGAAATAAAAATATGTGAACATGCGGATACAAACAAAACATCCTAAGAAAAAATTACTCCTCTTTCTTAGTTCTTTCCTTCTTTTTTTTCTCCCTACTTTCCTCAATCCAAGCATACAGATTTAGATTTTATTAACACGACTTTTCGTCAACGAGCAAACAAAGGAAACACTGAACACAAAATGCAGTACTTAACAGGATAAATAGGCGATAAAAAAAGTGTAGATGAGAGAAAAAATAAATAAAATATAGAGAGCAAAAATATTTTTATTTAATTATATTATATTACATAATAAGGTTTTAAATGTTATTTAATATATTTTTTTTATCTCAATCATAGGTATATTTGTTGAGATTCACGTAGTTTATGATTAGATATTATTTTATCCGTTTATTTAGGAAATAAAAATTCATTCCTATTTATCTATTTAAAAGAATATTAATTAATTTATATATATATATATTATATTTACCTAATTATTATCAATCATAATAAATTAGTGCATCGTATTCTTCTTACTAAGTAATAAACAAAGAAAAATAAGAATAAAATTTATAAAGAATAAATTAAGAAAATTAATAATATTGATTATATTATATATATATTTATCTAAAATAATCAATTTTTTTATTATAATTCTATTTTTATTTTTATATTTATCAAATAATAGAAAAAACAATTTTTAAATTTTTTTTATTATATCCTTTTAGTTTGTTTTTACTTATTTTCTTCAACTCAGGTTGGGCACTCAATTTCGCTCTTCACTCGTAAATTTATATTTACATTTGTTTTTCTTATATTTTCATATAAAATATTGAATAACATTATAATTTTATTATTATTTTTGTAAATAACTATGATTAAAAATAAAGTTGACACAATTATACAAATATCTTACGAAATCAAAGTTGAGTTTCTTAGGAAAGTTTACATGTTCTACTAAATTGATAATTTTTAAACATAGAAATAAAAAGTTTACCAAAAATAATAATTTTACCTGATTCAAATAAAACTATTCTTGATAAAAAAAATTATTAAAAATATATTTTTTATTAAACTGGCCAACAATTTTTCTTCATATATCTGGTCACTTAATAAAATATCTTTTTTAGCTTATTTTATCAAAAAAGGAAATTGTTCAAATGAATTGATTTCTTTTCGCTCGTGCTCAATCACATCTAGGATTTGTTTTCTTTAAAAAAAAAAAAAAACTCAAAATACATTGGGGATTTTGTTGGAAAGGAGAAGAAAGAAAAAGTGTTTGTGATTTCTGGTAAATCAATGTGCTAAGCCATAAAACAATGTACCATCCTTCAATTCTTGCACACGACAACATATAAAATTGAATGCTATTAATAATTCAAAGACATTAATTTCACTCTATCCGTAACCTTCAATTCTTGCACACGAAAGTATCTAAACTTGAATTTCATTAACCATTCTTAATCTTTAATATCTCTCTCCATGTTTTTTCTCTTGATGATTTTATACCATTAAATCGGTGATTTTTGTTTTCACTAATTAAAAAGAAAGAACACCCCATGGCTAAAAATAGTTTCTCTCACATACATGATAAATCATGTTGAAATTATTTATTTTATTATAATATATATATATATATATATATATATATATATATATATATAGTATGTCAAAGTAATTCCTGCAAATAAGTAGAGACTAATCTCTAAAAATCATCAGAATGAATCTTATCTTTTCGAACAAAATGTTATATAAGAAATAATTAGACATAATTAAAACATAACAAAATATTTATAGTGTATAAAAGAAAAAAATAAATGCAAATTTATAAGCTAACAAAGATTGTTTCCATTGATATAAAATCTTGTGTTTTATAAGATCATGAATTTAAATCCTATTATTAATATGAAGATTTTGTTGAAGAATTATCTCACCTAAAACATTAGATAACATGGATCATAAAATGGCAAACACTGTTCTTTGGCTTCTATGACTTTGGCGCTCAAACCCTTCCAATTCCTTTGTCCCCTAACCCCACATATACACGCGCGCACTCTCTCTCTCTCTCTCTCTCTGCTTTTTACCCTAAAAAAGAGGCGATAGTTTCTTCATAAGGCCCTCTCTTGCAGCAGTCTTTTCAGCGAAGAGGGGATAGCAAGAAAGAAAAGAAGAGTGAGAGACAAACACATATATATAGAGAGAGAAACAAAGGACTACTTGGTTGGGTGTATAGTGATTTTGTTCTTACTTCAAAGATTGTCATTTGTTCTTTTTAATCATCATTTCATAAGAGATCTCCGTTATCTACATCTTCTTCTGTCCAAAAGACTCAATCTTTAATCTGAAAGCCACATTTTTTTCTCTGGGGTTGTTGTTGGTGCTCTTTTTTGTCCCCAAAACATAGTTTTTAAGTTATTAGAATGGCACCCAGTTTTGATAGTGTTTCAAGCCTTCTCTGTGCGGAAGATAACAGTGCTTTTGATGAAAACGATTATGGGGGTTCGGTGGAGGTGTTGGAGGACACATGGGAACATCATAGATATCATCGAAACCATAGTCAAAGTGTAATCTTTGATGACCCAAATGGGTGGTTGCCATCATTGCTGAGTGATGAGTGTGTGGCTCTAATGGTGGAAAAGGAGTCCCATCACTTGCCTCATGCTGATTACGTGGATAGACTGAGGAGTGGGGATTTGGATTCTGGGGCCCGAAAGGAAGCCATTAATTGGATTGAAAAGGTGGGTTTAATTTAAGAGCTTGTTTGATTTTGCATGCTCTTTTGTTTCCCATCAAGTCCAAAATCTAATCTTTCTCAAGCATGGGGGTTTTTATTTTCTGTTTTTGCTTGTGGCAATGTATTTTTGGATTGTTCATCTTGAAATGGGAGTTTCTTAAAAGCTTCACATTTTCTTTTGATAACCTTAAATTTCATTGCCATATTCTTAGTTTGATGATGGTTTTGTTGGTGAATCTGAGTTGCTCGGATAAAATCTATGAATTTTCCTTTTATTTTGAAGTTGTTTGGATCGAATTCTTTTGTTTTTGTATCTGTGTGAAGCCACTTGTCCTTTGAAACAAGCAAGGATTGCTTTATATTCATCTAATTGCCCTTTGCTATGGTCTAATTATGAACCAATGTACCTGTTTTATAGGTCCGCGAGCATTTTGGTTTTGGACCTCTCTGTGCATATCTATCCATAAACTACTTGGATCGTTTCCTTTCTGCATATGAATTACCAGTAAGTCAATTAATCAAGAGAAAAAAAAAATAGACCTTTTGTTTTTATGATCCTTATATTTCTCAAATGGTTTTGATCTGATCTTTTCACTTGCAGAAGCAAAGAGCTTGGACAATGCAATTGTTGGCTGTGTCATGCTTATCTCTAGCAGCCAAAATAGAAGAGACTGAAGCCCCTTTATCCCTTGATTTGCAGGTAAACTACTTTAAGTTAATGCTCAGTACTTTAAACATCTTAGTCAAATGTCTTTGATTTAACATGTGATCATTATTTTTTTATTACAGGTCGGTGAATCTAAGTATGTATTTGAAGCTAAAACAATACAAAGAATGGAGCTTATGATACTGAGTACATTGAGGTGGAGATTGCAAGCAGTTACACCTTTTTCCTTCATTGATTATTTCCTTTGCAAGATCAATGATGATCAAAGTCCTATTGGAGCTTCAATTTTGAGATCAGTCCAGCTTATACTAAGTACTGTAAGAGGTACCTATCTGTTCTAACTCTCTGCAGCAATAATAAATATGATAGGGAGGAACTAAAGATGATAGTAATTTGGAGAGTGGGAATCCAATGCAGGAATTGACTTCTTAGAGTTCAGACCCTCAGAGATTGCAGCAGCAGTGGCAATATCTGTGGTGGGGGAAGCCCAAACAGTTCACACAGAGAAAGCAATTTCTGTGCTGATTCAGCTAGTAAAAAAGGTAAAGATAAGTGGTGGTCCAATCACAATTAAAAAAAAAGAGTGAAATATAAATGATGGTTTTCCTTTTTGAGTCTTGATCATTTTAAGTTGATTACTTGTAACTGATCAAATGGAATTAATTGTTGTCATGGTTTAATTAATGTTTACATTGTCTTATTTGTTTGTTTTGGCAGGAGAGAGTGTTGAAGTGTGTTAAAATGATCCAAGAGCTGTCATCAAATAGTGGTTCTGCTAAGGACACTAGTGCTTCTGTTTCTGTTTCTGTCCCTTGCGTGCCCCAAAGCCCAATAGGGGTGTTGGAAGTTGCATGCTTCAGCTACAAAAGTGATGACACAAATGCTGGTTCATGTGCAAATTCTTCACATAATAATAGTCCAGAAGCCAAAAGGAGGAAGCTAAACAAAACCTTTGGAGAATAGCTATTATTATGAGTTGGGATTTTTACCATCATTCCTAGGATGCTTTTCTAAAACAAGATGTTTTGTGTTTTATGGAAGAAACCCCCCTCAAGGGAAATACCAATCAAGGAAGCAGGATAATTAGATAGAAAAAATTAAAAAAAAAAGGCATAAAGGGTGCCAAAAAGATAAGATGGATCATGATTGACAAATGAGAGTTTTTAAGGAATGGAATCAACCCATTTCATGCTCTTAAGCAAGAAGTGACCAATCACACACAACACAAGCTGTTACATATTTTATAGTTCTCTTAACAGCTGGTGAAAGAGGGGGAGCAAGTAAGGACTAGTGTATTTGTTTATGTAAGTACCGTTTGTCTTTTTTTACTTTTAAATGAGGGAGTAAAACAGAACCAAAAAAACAAAATAAGAGGCAAAGCTACTACTATTGAGATATATTTGAGTTGAGGCATTTATTCTTTATGTTATTTAATAATCAGTTTTATGGTTTCTGAAAAGTTCACCAAAAATTATTATTATCATTTTTAAGATACTACAAAAAATACTATTATTGTCCTGTCACCATACGGATCTTGCTTTTCTCAGTATGCCCTGTCAGCAATTCAATTGGACACTTTGACCGTGTGACTGTTTAGACTATTGCGTGGTGGTTTGATAAGTTCCTTTCCGCAAACACCAAAAAGAAATGTACAAAACAATAAAGGTGTCTTCTTGTCTTCCCAAATCTTATCATAGGACAAAACTTCAATCATAATTAGAAAAATTATTTAGCTATAATTTTGATTCATTGGGTAGTACCTAGGTATAAATAATAATTTACATAAATCTAACACCTATTAGCTATACTGAGTCGTACACCCCTTTGTGTCGTAGCTTTGTTCATGCGGAGAGAAAGTGGTTTTGTTCCAACATGTGAGGGGTTGAACTTTGATGGCATTGTTGCATTATGAAGAGTTTTAGGCTTTAGCCTAAAATTTCTAGGATCTATTCATGAAAATTATTTTCCAAAAAGTGAATTTGAAAATGACATTTTTTATACTTGATTTATGGCTTAAGATCATATTTTCGGATTTTTTCTTTTCTTTTAACAATGTTGTATTGTTTTCATAATTTTTATTTTCACCAACAAGGGTGGATGTGTTACCTTTTTTGTATAGAAATATTGGAAATTATTATGTAATTTAACTATTAACTTTCTTTTCTGCATTAATTTTTAAAAATTATTTTCTAGAATATTTCTCTTTTGGTTTTTTTTATTTAATATTATTTCATACATATTAAGAAAATTAATTAATATCTTTATTTAGGTTAAAATTATATAATTTTTTTAATTATATCTTCAATTTCTTTCACTAATTAATGTTCTTTTACTAATTACTAGGAATGGAAGGAGTAAATCTTAAGAAAATTTGTATATAAATTCATCCAATAAATAACATTCCTAAATGTGTATATAAATTTATCCAATAATAACATTCTTGATCATAACAATTTTTGGAAAATTGTGATTGTAATAATATACCATGAAACAAACACATTAGGTTTATTCGTAAAGTGAATTATTTTCTTATGATCTACTGGATGTGTATTTAAATTAATTATGAAAAATCAATTATTTCAATATGCGATGATGGATATAATTCTTTATTATTATTATTATTATTATTATTATTATTATTATTATTATTATAATACATTGTTAAAATTGGTTAGGAATTTTTTAAGATAATTTATTTCATTTTAAATAGTGGAAAAAAGAAAAATTATATTGAATTGATTACAATGTGAAGGCATGCATAGAAAAATAGGTAAAATTTGTACATCAATCTAGGATAAAAAATTATGAAATGTAATCTCTTCCATTATAGATAGTTAAAAAAAATTATACATAAAACCTTAAAAATAATAAAAGAATGAATTTGCACCTACTAGTACAAATAAAGTCAAATGATTCTAATTGATTTTGAAAATTAGGATCTGATTTTATAAAATAAGATTTAGTTAACAACATTCTTCTTCAATTTAGAAAATAGATGATAATTATTCTTAGATTAGATATGATATTCTTATATTTATGTCTTAGAAGTGCTTTAGTTAATATATCAATTGTTTGATTGTAAGATAGTGTATCATCAAATTATTTTGTGGTTAATTTTTTATTTTATAAAATATCAATTAGTTTTTACATGTTTTGTATGATGAACTGAATTCTTTGAATTACTGACAATATCTTTATTGTTGAATAATTCTCTCCTAATGTAGCATATAAAAATTGAGTTTTTTAAGCATTATTTTAACAAAATTCCTTTTCAAATACAAAACGTCATGACTTTAAATTCGACTTTTGCGTTGTTTTGTACTACCATAGACATCTTCTTAGTTCTTCATGTGATCATATTTCCCCTAAAAAAATGAGCAATAGCCAATACTAAATTTTCAGTCTATCAGACATCCTTCCTATATGCATTCATGTATGCTTTAATGCATTTGTTTGATTTTTTTTTTAAAAAAAATATTTTTTTATACACCCTTTAAATATATAGTGATATTCTCTTGACAACATTCATGTAAGTTTTAGTGAAATTCCTTATGTAGAAACTTGCCATACTCACAACAAATCAAATATTAAGTCGGGTATGAATTAATCAATGACATGTTATTAAAAGAGGTTGGAAAGTATCCAAAGGAAAAATCTTTGCACACTAAGGTTTTTGAACATAAAAAAATAGGTACCAAACCCTTTAATCAAAGGAATAGGATTCTAACATGAATAGTTTTCTTGACTTGAAAGTGAAGCCTAAATGAACATGCTAAGATCCCTACGTAATTTTAGACTAGACTCTCATAATTGGAAGCATGTCCAAGGACTTGATGTTTGACCCCACGTATAGTTCCTAAGGGAGTTAAGCACCAAAAATGGAATAGTATCTTGAAAAAAAATATTCTAAGTTAGAGGATAGAAATATTTATTTCAATGGAGTTAAGAACTTAAAGAGGCACATTTTCTCAAACACTGTCAACATGAAATTATTACTAAGAGAATTCATCTCCTCAATCATTACTATAAAAGAAAATAAAAATAAAAACACATATAAGAATGAAAAGAAACAATATGAGCAGTAGGTGATAGATAATAAATATTTTAAAAGATAAAATTTTATGAGGTTCTCATACTGGAAAAAAAAAGGCAGCTCCAAAGGTGTGATATAAGTTGGCAAACAAAAGTTACCATAAAAAAATTTAAAGGCTAACAAAATTCAACTAACAAAAAATTAAATCACATAAATACATTTCAAATTTGAACATTTTATATAAATAACCAACTCCTAACATCATGGGTAGCAAATAGTGAAACAAAATTGAAAAAAAAAAAAAAACTCCAATGGTCTAACTAAGCAAGAAATAAGAAGCATACTAAAAAATAACTGAAAAATTGATTTTGGCTGACTAGCTCTTACATTTTTAGATTAACTAATGCCTTAAGTGGGAAACAATAGAAAGGTGATCAAAAAGTTAAAAATTGTACACAATAAAAGGTTAATAAAGAAAAATAAAGGAAAAGTCTTGATCATATTTAATATTAGCTCAATAATCAATACAAAAAATTAATTCCCAAACACATGTTTAATTTGAATGTCCAATCACAAATCAAAAGTTGTTAGATCCTCTTAATAATCAACACAAGGGGTCTAAGGTGAATAACCTAGCATGAAAACGATCAAAATAAAGAACATTATAAATGTTAAGATCCTAAGCCATAGTAAAAACATGGTAAATGCACAAAAATTATAGAAGAATCTTGTCCCTAGACTGCAAACTTCTCATAAATCATCCTAGTCATAGCTAATATAGTTTCAAATGATACCACCAAAATAATCATTGTTAGAAACAAATTGAAAACTTTCATCCATATTGATAACAACAATGTTATCTGGGTGAAATGACAAAGAAATCCAACACAAGATTTATGAGCATTAAATAAAAAGAAATAAGAATAATAAATTCCAACCAAGGATAGATTAAGATTACTAATTGTATAATAGATATGTAGTTGTTGCGATCCTTATAGAGAATTTATTAGGAGCCACTATAACAAAAGAGGATTGAAAACAGTTAAAAATCTTGATTAGATTAATTTCAATTATTCTTTAAGTGATAATATCACTTAAAAGTGGTTTGTTAGTTATTTTCAAGTGGCACAAACGATCATTTGGAGAATGATTTTTAACCATTTTTCAAATGCTAATTTTTGATAACTTTGATTGTAACTATTTTTTAAAAATTTAATTTTTTAAATATAAAAATTTTGTAGCATTTTTAACTATTATTATTTTTTAAAATATATAAAAATATATTATATTAAAATATTCACAACCTTTAGAACTATTATGGCTACATTATATGTAAATACTTTATACAAAATGCTTCACATAAACAATTCTAGTTATACTTTGGATAGATTACTTAAAGTAATCGGATAAAATTAGATAATTTTATTTATTTTTGTAATGTCAATAAGATACTTTAAAGTAGCATTAATTTTCATGAAATAGATAAAAGATGAATATATGTGATATGTTGTATAATAAGTTTATTAGTACATTTTATCATTTACAATTTCATAAAAATAAATAGTTTGAAACTTTACCAGTGAAGAAATAAGTTGTTAGTTATAAAATTAATAAAAGATATACCGTTGAACTAGAACATTCATACAATAAGATACTCAAATAGATTTTGTCTAAATAACATAATAATTTTGTATCATATTTAAAAAAATATAAAAGATATAAATTTTTTAATAAAAGTTAATAATTTTTTTTTTAATTTATTAAAGAAAGGATAAAAAATATCATGACAACAAAAATTATTATAATTGAATAAAACAACTAACAACATCCTAAAGGATCAAAAGATCCACCAAACTATTTATCATCCATTTCACTTCACTAATAGCATGTGCATTATTATTCAATCAATAATAAAATGTTATGCTTGACAGAAAATATTATATATGTGTATGTAAGTTTTACTAATAACTTACATTACTATTAAATTTGCCCATAATAAAATAAAAAAATAATCAATTATAATAACCTAATCATTTGTATCTTTTTACCCATAAACAATTTTATTGAAGAGACAAAATACAATTTAAAATCATTTATATCATATAAAATACGTAAAAGAAATTCTAAATCTAAAAAGACTAATTACATTTAAGATCTATGAATATAAAAAAATAAATTCATATTTTATATGATAGTGAAATAATTTATTTAAATTAACCAAACACGTATAACTATTCATAATGAACTCTAAAAACTTGTTTGCCCTTGGCATGCAGAAGAAAATTCAAAAATTTTCTTTGACAATTAAAAATAAACATTAAAATAACATCAACATACAATTAATACTATTAAATACAACCTAATTTTAGAAAAATATAAATTATATATTTGACTTGGGGCATCATTGTTTTAGGCATTCATAAGAGAAAGAAAAAAAAATAAAGTGTGAGAGAGAAGATGGGAGATTTACGAAATGGGTGATTTTCCTTATTAATGCATAATTTTATAATCTTAAATAGTATTAAGAAACATAAAGGTTAATTGACTATTCATAAACAACTATTATGTTAATTTATTTGTTGGAAATTAGTTATAATTATGATATAATTTATGATTATTTAATTATAATTTTACCTAATTTCTTTTATTTTTGTAAGAATAGTCGTGCAAGAAAAAAATATGAAAATAGACAAGTTTTGGCCAAAAAGGGATAAAAAAAGCATAAAAAGATAAAACATCTAGTACGATAATACCACATTAGCCCTAATAATACATGAAGCATCATAATCAGCCCTACGACATTGTAAGATGACTTGGAATAGTCACGATAACTAAGGGAGCGGTTAGGTCAAGTCCGGTCCACAATAGTGAAACCCTAACCCACGCTATAAAAAAAAGGCTCTACCACACCGTTCAATACACCACTTCACTACCAATTTCATTCTCATCTCTCTCGATATCCTTCCGTAGGATCTTGGTAGAAAAAACTCTTCCACAGTACGAATTACAACGTCTTATTGCTAATTTTGCTGACACTACAGTTTTGTTATTCTTTTTCTAAAATTAGGATTATGGATTGTTTTGTTGGATTAGTATGCTTTTGTTTGTCTTCTCTTTCTATGTGTAACTAATCCCCATATCATGGGACTCAGAAAAAACTTATAATGTAACCAATTAATTATTCTGTGTTTCTATTCAATTGTATTTTTCTTATTGTGCTTAGTTAATTAGTGAGAATTAGCTACTCTAATTAATTTCTAAGTTAATTGAGGGATAAGTGATTGTGTCATTGCCTAATTAACGGAACTATAATGTAAACTGAATCTAAGGGTTTTAGAGGATCAATTGGAATCCTTGATTTCTAGTCAGTTATTAATTTAACAAGTTCAAATGTTCTTTATGTTTCTCTTAATTATATATATTACATGATCATTGGAGATAGTAACTTAGCGAAAAAGTATTATATTGCATGATCATTGGGTAGTAATAGAATTAGAACAAATGGTTAGCAATTGAATCAAATTATTCATAGCGATTTTGGGGTGAAATTGAGTAAAGTTATAAGGGAAACCAAAGTCTCATACCTTCGCATAATTGAATTCGTATTTGTGCTCTTTTACCTTTAAATCTCTTACTCTCATTTTTTTTTAATATTATTTTAAACATTCAAAACAAAACTCTTTCCTAATGAGCTCAAAAATTAGAATTTAATTATTCTCTCAAGAATTTTTGAAATAATCCTTGTAGGAATTATATTTAGGGTTTTAAATACCCTTTTCTAGACTAACGGGTACACTTTTTTCGTGAGTAAAACTTTGTACGCACAACAACTATACTAAAATTATCTAGATTGAACTATTGCATGTTATCCTTTTCCTGAAGCAAAAGAAGACATATCATCAACACCATCAACTTTGAAATTTGCATGTTATCAATTGTGTGATGATAACAGACTAAACTAAAAAATTGTAATAATCATGTGAAAAAGGAAGCATAGAACTTGAGATATTAATAAATTTCAACCTTAGCAACAATATTGAAGTGGTTGAAATCCCTGAATCAAACTAAGTGACAATCGAGCTATCATTGTGCTAAGCCTAAACCCTAACTTCAGCTCATTTAAACCATATTGCCCCCCAACTTCGTCGCTTTTGTTTTTCCCTAAAGAAATCCAATGTCATGCGATCATCCCATTTGAACCTTAAATTGAAGTCTCTACACAATCAAGAACCATCGCAAAGGCCCCACTTGATTTCAATAAACTTAACCTTAAATAGCCATTGTTTAAAGCAAAATTTGCCATCATCTTTACTAAACACGAGCTAGTAATGATCATGGCCACTATGTCTACCCTTCATGTTGTCAAAACTAACCTTCTCAATAACAATTTCCGTCTCCCTTCACCTCCATCAAACCATTGAGAGTTGTAAACATTTCTGTATTTGGTAATGTTCTTTGCCTCACACCAAACATAACTATCACTTCAGAGATATATCATCTTCATCACCACCGTGCATAGATGTTATACCTCCCTCCATCAAAGGTAACATAAGCCTTCAATAAAAATCTCCAAGCCTTGTTCTCTTGTAGTCTCACAATTTTTGGTTTTGTTATGGAAATAAGATTCAAATTTACAAGTCATAATGACAACACTTTAGGAGTTATTAATTTTGATTAGTTTTTTGTGTAGATTAGGATTGATATGCTATGTATATCTTTATCTTTTACTTTAGTTTTGTTGTAATTTTCCACTATTTTAATTTGCTAGGACTTATTAAAGTTTTCATTTATTTTTCTCTATTTTGTGTTGTTTTACAAGAGGCAAGTTTTGAGTGTCATGCTATGACATGACATACTTATGCCACAAATGAAAGGCAAACAGGAGCACCGATGTCAATCCTCAATTATTGGAAGCCAAGTTTTCGCATGGCATATCCACGCCATAATGTGGAAGGGAGAGAGGAGAAACCAAACCCATGGTTCATCACCAGAAGTCATGCCGCAACATGGCCTACCCATGCCAAAATGTGGGAGGTAGAATGTAAAGGTCAATGATTTAGGAAACCATAATAAGCGTGGAGTCTAGAGAGCACTAGAATGAAAGGATAACCATGTTATAACATGGTAAACCAAGCCTACAGGGGAGACTCGATTGTTGACCTAGTTTACTCTTATAAATAGAAGACTCAAATGCAGAAGTATGAGTTTGATTTGGTTCCCATTAGGGTTAAGAAAACATTCGAATTTGGTTCTTTTTCTGGCACAAACTCAACATGTATTTGAGTTTCAGAAATTGTTAAAGATGACATTCTGTCATAGGATATTTTCCAAAGGACAACTAGGAGGATAGTCATCATTCATTACCCTAGAAGACTAGAAGGCTTGGGATCAAGAGTCAGTAGCTAGTGGCTAGGAAGAGATTCCATCAAAACTTCTACTCATTTTCCGACCTTGCTATGCCATTTCCATGAATAAATTCAATATTACCCCTAAAGAAATTATGTATGAGATTGGATATTTATTTTTTATTTATATTTTTTTTAGTTTTTGTTATGAAATTTTATTCACTAACTTCATTTTTATTTTTGTTACTTTATTTGTTTTTCCTTCACTCTTGTTGTTTTGTAGTTTATGTATAAGAGAATTCCCTTTCAACACATCCTATTTGACTCAAGTTGAAATATCCCTCTCCAAGAGACTTAGGAAAAACAAAAAGAGATGATCATCAGAATCAACTAAACTGGCTAGAAATGATGAAGCTCAAGAGATGAGAGAGTACATTACTCCTTCCTTAAAAACATGCCTTCAAGTATAGTTTGACCTGCAATTGAGACCAACAATTTTAAATTGAAGACCTCTCTCATCACTTTTGTGCAGAGAATTGCCAGTTTCGAGGATAACTAAATGAGGATCATGATGAGCATCTGCAAAATTTTTTGGAAGTTTGTGACACCATGAAGATAAATGACACCACTAGAGTTGCCATTAGTCCTCAATAACATGATAAGGAATGATTGTAAAAAGGTTTTTAAGATTCCATATAACCCTATCCCAAACATCTTTAATGTTTTTAAGATCATTCATATAAACAAATAAAACCTCCTAACATAGGTTTCCTTAATTATTCTAATTAAAAAACCAAAAACATGTATCACTACCACCTATTCTAAATTGAAATTTCTCTTTTAAAATAATTGCATCCTTTTGAAATAGATTTTCACATAACAAACCCATTCCTTTTAACAACATTGATAATAATATTGTATCCTTCATATTTAGCCATAATGCATTCAAACCACAACGTATTGGAATTGTGGATCAAGGATCACACCAATTTTTCAAGCATGGAAGTATTTGTAAGTCTAGTTTTCCTAAAACCTTACACACCTTAATTAGGTAGCCAAATTTTTCATCCCACAAACTCTTCAATTATTATTCTTATCCCAAAGAAAATTTCTTATATTAAAGTCAAACTTTTTAAAAATAGAATTAGGTAGCCAAAATTTTGCATGGTATAAATTGAAATAACTAACGAAGTAAGAATAATCTTCCCAACTTTATTTAAATGGTTCCTTTTTAAACTCACCAACCTATTCTAGATTTTTTAATTATAAAATTAAAATTCTTATTTTTTACTATAAAAAAAAATAAGAAACTCTAAATATCTACTAATATTAGAAGTAAAACAACTAAATAGGAAAGCTTATCTTTTTTAGTATTGGTGATCCTCCTTGTTTATAAGATTTTAGATTCTCATAAATCAATTTTTAAAATTAAAGCCTTACAATTATTAATTATTATTGAAACAAGTCTAACATAATAAGCTTTAGCTTTGGAAAAAAAAAACACATTATTTGAAAAAGATAAATGAAAAATATGATGTACATTCTTAAAAATTAAAATAAGCATATTTTTTTTAACTTTCAATGATTAAATAAAACATAAAGAAGACATTCACATTATAGGAACACTGGGTTTAAGCTAGAAAACTTAACAAATAAGAGTTTTTTCTACATTAGTTATGGGAGAAACAAATTGTTGAGATGAAGTCTGGACTACTTGATAATGGTCATAAATCATTTAAGGACCACCCTCTATTTTGTTAATTGTCAAACTAAAATATGAAGAAACTATTGCTTACATCAATCATTTTAAAAGTTACATCAATATTCCATAGTTTCACAAATTTATTCTTCTCAAGTAATTTGACAAGAGAATCAAATCACAAGCTGTGTAGATTTTTCATTCAAAGATTGTTTAAGTTCACCATGGACTTAAGCTTATTGCAATTATGAGTTCCACCTTTGCTAAATTCTAACCAAGCAAATTCGCACACACTCTCTAAGTGACCATTATCTGATTATCAAGTAATTTAATAAAAATAGACACTATCCTTATTTATACTAGGAGTTTCATGAAATCCATTACCATCATAAGGAATTTGTTATGATCTAAACAACCCTAATAAAGAACATGAAACCTCACTCATCTTACAAATCTGCACATAAAGTGGTTAAAACTTAATAAGTGATAAAATATACTATAAAAAAACAGACTTTTTTTATGGATATTTTGTGACGGTTGTATAAACTTACATAAAATATATTAAATTCTGACAATTATAAATTTAAATCGTCACTAA
The DNA here is from genome assembly GCA_037954105.1 of Canavalia gladiata. Lineage (NCBI taxonomy): Eukaryota > Viridiplantae > Streptophyta > Magnoliopsida > Fabales > Fabaceae > Canavalia > Canavalia gladiata. The sequence goes on along the minus strand of CM075664.1, from coordinate 36,156,273 downwards.
AGTACCTTCCCACATATAAATCAACACAAATAAATATTCGTCATAAAAAGCCTAGTAAAGGTTAAAACCGTCGATATCTATCATTTAAAACCATTACTAAAAGATATTCTTTTAAGTTATAATTAATAAAAAATTTAATCAAATAATTAATGAAAATTATATTTAATGTAGATAAATAATGAATTGGTTAAAAATTGAATACTTTTAAAAATAAAAATTAAACTTTTAGTTTAAATTTCAAAAATCATGTTTATATCATTCTTTTATTTAATTTTTTTTATAAAAAAATATAACTTTCATCTATTATAGTTTTAAGTTTTGAAATTAATTTCATCCTCTTATAATTTTCTATTTAAAGATAAATTATTTTATTAAAAATAAATAAATTATGAGATAATTAAAGTAGGTAAAATAATACTTAAAAATTATTAAAATAAATAGTGAGTGATAAGCATAGATTTCATAAATAATTATCTCTCACTTTTATCTCATTAAGACTTCTTATATGATCAATTAAGTGATCTTTGTCATATTTTATGAGTTTGGGTTCATATGAAGTTTAATTGAATTTTTTTGCTTACCAGATTAAAATGACACTATTATAGTATTTTGAGCATAATAGGAGTTGTAGACATCCAAAAATCATGAAATCTGTCTTGAATGAAAGCTTAAAGAAGTTTCCATAGTTACAAAGCAAGAGCAGACTCTAAATGAGATGTTTAGGACTCCGAAATTATCTCAAAAGATGAGATAGTGTTGCTGACGTGGAATTTGAACAGTGTGCAAAGATCCGGCCATATCTTGAGATACAGAAGTCATATTGAGATGAAATCAACTTTGTTGGACAGCTAAGATCCGGGGCTACAACTTTTGTTCAAAAGTCAAGCTCTAATTCGGACATGTGAACATCCGAAATTGCGGTGCAAGAAAGTCAAAATTGTTGTGCTCATTGGTGACAAAAATTCAAAAGTGTTTTGCATTTTCAACAAAGCCCATGTGAAAGCAATAAAAGGGTAGAAAAGTAATATCCTAGTTGGTGACTTTTTGAAGATGATGCCTCAAAAATCCTCTATAAATAGAAGGGTTTACAAGAGGAGAAACACACCACTTGGAGATTAACTCCAATACTATTTTCCATCTTTCTTTCTTTCTTGTTAGTTTGCCTCCTACATGGAAGGCTTAGTTTTTCTTTATTTTTAGTTTGCCTCCTACATGGAAGGCTTAGTTTTTCTTTATTGTTAGTTGCCTCCTACATGGAAGGCTTAGGATTTATTTGTTGTTAGTTGCCTCCTACATGGAAGGCTTAGGATTTATTTGTTGTTAGTTTGCCTCCTTCATGGAAGGCTAGGTTCGTAGTTTCAATTCAAGGATTCAAGCTATTTTCATTTTAACTTTGAGGTCTTGATCTTTATTTACATGCTTATTGAGTGATTTCTACTCTGCTTTACTATATTCTTCAATTTTATTCTTTTAATCAAAGTTTGATCGGTTGACGTATTTTGATTAATGTATAATTGATTTATAATTGGTTTTTGATTGGTAAATCATTTTCCAAAAGTTTGAAGAGTAGAAATTAAGTAATTGAATTGAAGGTTTTCATTTTATTACTTACTCCAACTGAATTCTGATTGTGAAATTGGTTTAGATAAAAGATTAAGTGGTTACTAAATCTTGTTGATCAAAATCAATTAAATTCTGAGAGGTTTCTCAGTAGAGAATTCAAGGATCATTTTAGGGGTTCCAGATGATCCTAGGTTGATAAACACAATGCATGATTTTAGTGATCAATGATTAGTTAAGAAAATAGCCTCTGAATTCCTTGAATTGATAATTGTTAAGTGAAATTAATTTCATTCTGTATTTTGTATTTAGAACTCAATATCAAATCTTTACAAAATCCCCTTTTTCTAACTTTCTCCTAATTTGCTTAATAATATGAAATGGTCTTTGGGAGATGACCTAGGTTGCACCTTATACTATACCAATAGTTTGGGGGAAAATCTAGAAATTATTTTTGCGCGTTTGCGACGAGCGTGTCAAAAATTTGGCGCCGTTGCCGGGGACCATTTTAATTTCCTAGGCTCATTTAGGAGTTTGTATAAAATTTTTAATCTTTCTAACAATTTTTTTTTATTTTAGGTATATCATTCTTGGATTTTCTGTATGAATTCACCTTTTTGTGTATGACTCGATCCATTCCTGAAAATTTATATGCATATGATCCTGAGATTGATAGAATATTCCACCATTTGAAAAGAGCACATAGAAGGCATTCATTTAGTAATAACCAAGAAAGTAACAGTAGTGATTTTTCATCTTTAAATTTTGATAGTTTCAAATATTCTACTAAGAACATGGCTGATAGAACCCTAAAAGAATTAGCTGCACCTGATGTTGCTTATCAACCGTTGTGTATACAATACCCTGATGTTGATGCACCATTTGAACTGAAGTCTGGATTGATACATTTGCTACCTAAGTTTCATGGCCTTGCAGGTGAGGACCCTCACAAACATTTGAAGGAATTTCACATTGTGTGTTCCACAATGCGGCCACAAGGAATTCCTGAAGATCATATCAAGTTGAAGGCATTTCCTTTCTCCTTAAATGATGGAGCTAAGGACTGGTTGTACTATCTACATCCAACATCTGTTACAAGCTGTAATGATATGAAGAGATTATTCCTGGAGAAATTCTTCCCTGCATCCAGAACAACAGCTATCAGAAAAGAGATTTGCGGCATCAGACAAAACTCCCAAGAAACTCTCTATGATTATTGGGAGAGATTCAAGAAACTATGCGCCACTTGTCCACACCATCAAATCAGTGATCAATTACTGATTCAGTATTTCTATGAAGGACTCATGCCAATGGACAGAAGCATGGTTGATGCAGCTAGTGGTGGAGCACTTATGGACAAAACTCCTACAGCAGCTCGAGATTTGATTGCCAACATGGCAGAAAATTCTCATCAATTCAATTCTCGAACTAATTCCTTGTCTAAAGGAGTCCATGAAATGACCACTATGACAGACCATACACGATTGGAGAACAGAATTGAAGAACTAACCTCCATCGTAAGACAGTTGGCCATCGAACAACAACAACAACTTAATGTTGTTAACAAAACCAAAACATGTGGCATCTGCACTTCTGCAGATCATCCTACTGATGCATGCCCAACATTGCAAGAAAGTGAGACACCTGAGGCTGCAGTAAATGGTATTTTTGGCACAGGACAATAATACAGGCCTCCTCAACATTATCAGCAACAGAAGTTTGAACCACCTTCTGGAACATACAATCCTAGTTGGAGAAACCATCCTAACTTGAGATATGGTCCTCCACAACAACAAAGGATTCAAACATCTGACTCCCAAAATAAATACCAACCACCGCCATTCAGACAACAACAACAACATCTGCAGCAATCTGTACCTTCTAATGCTTTTGAACCCTCTCTTGATGATTTGATGAAGCAATTAGCAACCAACAATCTTCAGTTTCAACAAAATGTAAGTTCTACCCTTCAGGATTTACAAACTCAAATTGGGCAGTTGGCTACCACTGTCAACCAATTGAAATCTCAAGGTTCTGGTCAACTACCTTCTCAACCTGTCATAAATTCCAAAATTGTGAATGCCATGACCTTGAGAAGTAGGAAGAAAGTGCAGACAGACCCTACAATTTTAAAGCAACAAAGCTTCAATCAGACTAATCCACACCAAAAAGAAGAATTTATCTCCACACCTGGAGACATCTCTGATAAGCCATCTGAATCAGAGGGAAAGTCTGATGAAAAAAGTACACCAGCCTTCGATAAGACATCGAATGATCAACAAAAAGAAGTTTGCCATAACCGATCTGCACTTGAAGCATCTGATGAGATGAAAACCCCAAATTGTGCTGATCAGAAGGTATCTTTACCTTTTCCAAATAGAATGGTCCAATCCAAGCCCAATGTTCATACAGAATTGGATAAGGAGCTTCTAGATACTTTCAGGAAAGTGGAAGTCAACATACCACTTCTAGATGCTATCAAGCAAATTCCCAAATATGCCAAATTTCTAAAGGACCTGTGCACGCATAAGAGAAGACTCAAAGGGGATGAGAAGATCAGTATGGGACGCAATGTTTCTGCCTTAATTCAACCCAGCCTCCCTCAGAAATGTAAAGATCCAGGAACTTTCACCATTCCTTGCACAATAGGAAACTCTACATTTGGTGATGCATTGCTGGATCTAGGTGCTTCCATTAATGTTATGCCCTCATCAGTTTATAAATCTTTGAATCTGGGAGAACTGAAGCCAACTGGTGTGGTGATTCAATTAGCCAATAGAAGTACAGCACATCCAGCTGGAGTACTTGAAGATGTGCTAGTTCAAGTGAATAAGCTAATCTTTCCAGCTGACTTTTACATTTTGGATATGGAAGATGAGTCATCCATCAATAGAGCAACCTTGATCCTAGGGAGACCTTTCCTCAAAACTGCAAAAAAAAAAGATAGATGTGCATACGGGGACTCTCTCTATGGAATTTGGAGATGATATCATCCAATTCAACATATTTGAAGCCATGAAGCATCCCATAGAGAATCATTCACTCTTTCAACTTGATGCCATAGATCTTCTTGCGAATGATTATTCTATTGACAATCTACTTTTTGAATTTTTTGATTTTGATTTAGATTACTTAGATAAGTTTACTTGCACATGTGATGAATTTGATCCATGTATTGTCTGTTCCAGGATAAATGCTGCAGACCAAACTTCGTTGAAAGATGACATGTTAGATGCAAGTGTTGCAGACATTTCAATCTCAGATAGATCCCTGCCTTCCATAATACAACCACCTCCTTTGGAGTTGAAGCCTTTGCCTAAACATCTAAAGTATGCTTATTTGGGGAAAAATGAGAAGCTTCCTGTCATTGTAGCAAAGAACCTTCTACCGCAACAAGAAGAAAGGTTGTTGCAAACCTTAAAAAGCCATAAACAAGCAATTGGATGGACTTTGGCTGATATTCCAGGCATTAGCCCATCTACTTGTATGCATAGGATATTGCTGGAGGAAAACACCAGACCTGTTAGACAACCACTTCTCTTTGGTGAGGTATTTGATGTATGGGGTATAGACTTTATGGGTCCATTCCCTGTCTCTTTTGGCTTTGTTTACATTCTGCTAGCTGTTGATTATGTTTCAAAATGGGTGGAGGCAAAAGCCACTCGTACTGATGATGCTCGAGTTGTTGCAGATTTTATCAGGTCTAACATTTTTAGCAGGTTTGACATTCCTAGAGCTCTAAATAGTGACCAAGGTACTCATTTTTGCAACCGCACAATGGAAGCCCTACTCCACAAATATGGAGTTATGCATAAAGTCTCCACTCCATATCATCCTCAAACAAATGGTCAAGCTGAAGTTTCTAATCGAGATATCAAGAAAATCTTAGAGAAAACAGTTCAGCCTAACAGGAAGGATTGGAGCTTGCGCCTTGTTGGTGCGTTATGGGCATATAGGACAGCCTACAAGTCACCCATTGGCATGTCTCCCTACAGGATTGTCTTTGGTAAAGCATGTCATCTTCCAGTGGAAGTAGAGCATAGAGCATTTTGGGCAGTAAAGAAATGCAACATGGATCTAGACCAAGCAGGAATCCATAGGAAGCTTCAATTGCAGGAACTTGAAGAAATTCGATTGGAAGCATACGAAAACTCCAAAATTTACAAAGAAAAGGTCAAAGCTCTTCATGACAAAAAGTTGGCAAGAATGGAGTTTTCCGTTGGACAAAAAGTTCTCCTTTTCAATTCTCAGCTAAAGCTTATGCCTGGTAAGCTACGCTCTAGATGGTTAGGACCATTTGTAGTTACTAATGTTTTTCCTTATGGTGCAGTGGAAATAAAAAATGAGGTAACTGCAAAAATCTTCAAGGTGAATGGACATCGTCTTAAACCATTTTTCGAAGATTTTCAAGAGCACACGGTAGAAGAAATGCATTTGCACAATGCCACATACTTGCAATAAATTCAAGAGAAGTCTCTCTCTCTCTCTCTCTCTCTCTCTCTCTTTCTCTCTCTCTCTCTCTTTTTCTCTCTCTCCCTCTCTCACATTCCTCACTTATAAGTTTCAACTAATCTCTCAACTTCCTTCTTCACCTCTTAAATCATCCCAACTATTACACTACATTGAGCTTGCAGGAATAATAACTTAAGTGTTTTAAGAAAAAAATGGAGAAAGCTCTCACCAGGATCAAAATTTGTTCCCTGCTCTCGCCAGAAATTTTCTTAAAGACATTTACAATTGCAGACTTGAACGATTGAGGGCATTAACACTCTTAGGCCTTCCAGAAGATGTCCGTTGGATCATTGAAGCTAAGGTACGTTTAGCAGGTGAATTTCAAGAATCATTTGTTAAAAAAATGCCAGGTATGGGAAGAAGTTCTTATGCAAAGAAGAGAAGGGCAAAAAGAATTGGAGTTTGCTACAGGTGTGCAAGATGGACCTGTAACACAAGATGCAAGAACCCTGGAATGGTTTCAAGAAATCGAGAGGACAAAATTCAATTCATAAAGGATGGACTGAGTAAGGAGTCATTGGATGATATCATTCAGACTCTTGAGACGCATCCTAGTGGGCATGTACAAGGAGTCCTTCTTGATTTGTTTGAACTGTTCCGTAAGGAAAAAGCACGTTATAGTCTTGGGAATCTGACTTGAAAAGACCCTGTGTTCAGTTTACAAGAAAACTGAATGGGAAGCACATCCTCGACTCTTAGAAGGCGTTTCAGCCGTTACTGGACGTAAAACCAGAGGAAGATGTGAGCCACAATCACAACTACTGTTCATTCTCATGCGTGTATGATTGTCATTTACATTGTCTTTTCAATTTATTGGGCCACCATTTTTTTTGAAATTTTCACCCCTGCTTAAAGTCTTTCCCCTCTGACATTCACTTTTTCCTTGAACAAAAAATTCAAACTTTTGCAACAAAAATTCAAACTTTTGCTACCAAATCCTGATCCCGCACTATTCAAGCGATCTCCTTGTCTGATATTGAGTCCCTATAAATTATCAACCTCTATGACATATTTTTTCAAAAAAAAGACAGAAACACCGTATATGGATAGGATCAATACTATCTGTGTTTTTGGTGGGTCTAACCTTGGAAAGGATGGAGAATTTCAACATGCAGCTTATACCATTGGTAAGACATTAGCTGCAAGAAAAATCAATCTTGTTTATGGGGGAGGGATTCCGGGTTTAAAAGGATGTGTTGCAGGATCTGCACTCACAAAGGGGTGTAACGTCTTAGGTGTTGGCTTAAAAAATGGGAGCACCTCCTACTTGACCCTGGGTACTGAATTGAAGGTTGCAACCATGCATGACCGTATGAGACACATGTTGGTTAATTCTAATGCATTTATTGCATTACCTGGTGGTCTTGGAACAATGGAAGAAATTTTTACCATTATATTTTGGGCCTATCGGAATTTTCATAAAAAACCTTTGGGCTTATTGAATATTAATGGCTTTTATAATGGTTTGATATCCTTTTTAGATCATGCAGTAGAGCAGGAGTTCATGCCACAATCCATGCGCAACATCATAGTATCTGCTTCAACTGTTGAACAGCTACTTGAGATTTTGCAAAATCCTACATCTGAGCTCAGTCAAGCAATGCAGCTGGTGAACCAACCAAATCAGGATGGCAGAGACAAAAGAGAACCAGATACCACTCTTCGGTTATAACTTTTCCTTACTTTGGTAGTTTTCTCACATTTCTTTTCCTGTCATATGAAATTCCATCTAAGACATTGGGGACAATGTCTTGGATAGGTTGGGGGGGAGGATGGTCCGATATAAAAAAAAATTAAAAAAAAAACAAAAAAAACAAAAAAATTAGGTTAAAATCATAAACTTGCTTTGAGTAAGATGGCTGAGTAAGGAGTTACACTTGACTCCTGATACGCATCTTATGATAAAAAAAAAATTTGAATGTGGAAGTTTGTTGTTCTTTAGATTTCATAAAATGATTGAAGCAAAATGATTTACATTTCGAGATTAATTAGTTTGGCAACACATATTTGATCTGGATAGATTAGATTTGATAAATATATTACGTGTGAGATTTTGAGCCTTATTATTTTCTTTCTTGTGTGATTTTCATCCATGGAATATGTTACTTCAGAACTTGCATTGATTCTTTTTGAAGCTACATTTTCACATGAATTGTACAAAAATGATTGAGGCACTGTTTTTCTTGAACAAACCACTTGGCCAAATAACAAAACCATATAATTTTATCCTTTGATCAGCCCCTTGAGCCGATTAGCCTTTTCTTCCTTTTAGCTCACCACAAATCAAAAAAAAAAAACAACTTTGTGTGACCATAGAAGGTGAGGAATACTGGATTTATCATACCATAAGTGTTTCAATAAGTGTGGGGGAGATTATTGTTGTGTTCATCAATATCATGGTTGAAAAAAAAACTGAAGCAATAAATTAACAAATAAACTATTATATTGAAAAAAAAGAAAAGAAAAAAAAATGAAGAAGTGATATCTGTTTCTCACACTTGCACTTAGACTCAGTTCTCACTCCTCACCATTTTCCTTGGTCGAACATTGTATCTCTTCAATATATCATTTCATCTTTCTAATCCCGTTATAACCAGAATAAAGACCTCTTGATTTGTGCATTGCATGTGTACATAGTAGTAGAGAAGTAGAAGATATGCAAGCCTATGATAGTTCATCTTTCATGGATTGAATTTGAGAGAAACACTTACCAAATCAAACACTTGAGAGATTCAGAGTATATCATGTGAGGTTTTATCTTTCTCAATCTATGTTTTTCAAATTAAAGTTGCCTTTCTAAGTAATTTCAAAAATGTGATGAAAGAATGCTTCATGAAATTTTGTGAATTCTTGAGAAATCAACTCAAAACTTTGATGTTCTTTCATAAAAAAAAAAATTAGTCACTAATCCTTAACTTAAGTTTGTCCGAGACGTGCAAAAGATAAGTGTGGGGGAATTTGATAAGCATAGATTTCATAAATAATTATCTCTCACTTTTATCTCATTAAGACTTCTTATATGATCAATTAAGTGATCTTTGTCATATTTTATGAGTTTGGGTTCATATAAAGTTTAATTAAATTTCTTTGCTTACCCGATTAAAATGACACTATTATAGTATTTTGAGCATAATAGAAGTTGTAGACATCCAAAAATCATGAAATCTGTCTTGAATGAAAGCTTAAAGAAGTTTCCATAGTTACAAAGCAAGAACAGACTCTAAATGGGATGTTTAGGACTCCGAAATTATCTCAAAAGATGAGATAGTGTTGCTGACGTGGAATTTGAACAGTGTGCAAAGATCCGGCCATATCTTGAGATACAAAAGTCATATTGAGATGAAATCAACTTTGTTGGACAGCTAAGATCCGGGGCTACAACTTTTGTTCAAAAGTCAAGCTCTAATTCAGACATGTGAACATCCGAAATTGCGGTGCAAGAAAGTTAAAATTGTTGTGCTCATTGGTGACAAAAATTCAAAAGTGTTTTGCATTTTCAACAAAGCCCATGTGAAAGCAATAAAAGGGTAGAAAAGTAATATCCTAGTTGGTGACTTTTTGAAGATGATGCCTCAAAAATCCTCTATAAATAGAAGGGTTTACAAGAGGAGAAACACACCACTTGGAGATTAACTCCAATACCATTTTCCATCTTTCTTTCTTTCTTGTTAGTTTGCCTCCTACATGGAAGGCTTAGTTTTTCTTTATTGTTAGTTTGCCTCCTACATGGAAGGCTTAGTTTTTCTTTATTGTTAGTTGCCTCCTACATGGAAGGCTTAGGATTTATTTGTTGTTAGTTGCCTCCTACATGGAAGGCTTAGGATTTATTTGTTGTTAGTTTTCCTCCTTCATGGAAGGCTAGGTTCGTAGTTTCAATTCAAGGATTCAAGCTATTTTCATTTTAACTTTGAGGTCTTGATCTTTATTTACATGCTTATTGAGTGATTTCTACTCTGCTTTACTATATTCTTCAATTTTATTCTTTTAATCAAAGTTTGATCGGTTGACGTATTTTGATTAATGTATAATTGATTTATAATTGGTTTTTGATTGGTAAATCATTTTCCAAAAGTTTGAAGAGTAGAAATTAAGTAATTGAATTGAAGGTTTTCATTTTATTACTTACTCCAACTGAATTCTGATTGTGAAATTGGTTTAGATAAAAGATTAAGTGGTTACTAAATCTTGTTGATCAAAATCAATTAAATTCTAAGAGGTTTTTCAGTAGAGAATTCAAGGATCATTTTAGGGGTTCCAGATGATCCTAGGTTGATAAACACAATGCATGATTTTAGTGATCAATGATTAGTTAAGAAAATAGCCTCTGAATTCCTTGAATTGATAATTGTTAAGTGAAATTAATTTAATTATGTATTTTGTGTTTAGAACTCAATATCAAATCTTTACAAAATCCCCTTTTTCTAACTTTCTCCTAATTTGCTTAAGAATATGAAATGGTCTTTAGGAGATGACCTAGGTTGCACCTTATACTATACCAATAGTTTAGGGAAAATCTAGAAATTATTTTTACGCGTTTGCGACGAGCGTGTCAGTGAGATACTAAATGAAGAATTAAATAATAAAATTATTAAAATAAAAAGAGTGAAAATAGAAATAAATTTACAATTTATAATTTTTTGTGAAATAAAGATATTATTCTTTAGGATCAGAATAACTAAAATAACTAAGATGTTACAAATTTAAATTTTATTTTTATAATATTTATAATATTAAATGATTGAATTAGGAATATTAAAAATAGATATATATTTCATTAATGCAACTTTTATAATAAAGTAAAAATGTAAAAATAATTATTAATATATTTAGAAATATTTATATATTTTATAATTAAGATCCAAATAAGAGAAGATAGTATGACTTATTAAATAGTTTGGATAAAATAGTTTAAAATTATTAATATTTATATATGAGTGATAAAAAAATAAAAAAAAATTATTTAATTTTTGTATTAAATAAAAAATTGAAAAATTCGGATTTTTTCACGCATGATCAATGTCGTTCATCCCATATATATATATATATATATATATATATATATATATATATAATTTTAATTTTTTTAAGCATGAGTGTTATTTATTTCCTAAAGTCTTCATTCATATTCAAAGATTTGAAAAATCCTCAATTATACTGATTTTTTTTTAATTATTCATATTTTACTCTTGTTATATGGTCACTTATTTTTTATTTATAAATTATTAAAAATTTAAAATTTTCCATTCAAACACTTCGATAATATCTATTATGAGTTTTGAAATTTTTACCTTGATTCCTAGGTTAAGCTATTAAAAATCAATAGAAGGTAGAATAAGTCATAAGTTTATACGCTATTTCAATTAGAATCTAAAAAATATTATATATTAATGAGATAAACTTACTTACTAAACACTTCTATTTTTTCTAAACAAATAGATAAGCTATTTAAAATAAAGTATAAGCTAATTAAAATATTAATTTATCAAATATAATAATTAATTTTTACTCAAAGTTTTGAGCTTCTGCAGCATCCCAACCCACATTTGGGCTTGAGAATGTAACTCGATTTCGACTCATTTCAGAAATTTCTAACAAGATAAGATACTACTTATTTTAATCAAAATAAATAATGCAATAATTAACTTTAACTCAAGGTTGGGATTTCTGGAGCATCCAACCCACACTTGGGTTAAGGAACGTGACTCGTTCTCAACCCATTTTAGAAAGTTCCAACAAGATGAAGGCTAGGGTTTGTTAATTTTGTTAGAGAAATGATTATTAATTTTCACTAGAAAGTATTTATTTTCTGTTTAGGTCAAGAAATAAAAAAAAAAATAAAAGGGGAGAAATAGATTACATATAAATAAAATAATTTTTTTATATTAATAGATAAAATTTAACATAAAAATAAATTTTTATTTATTTATTTGATGAATTGAAGAGAAAATATAAAAGTTCATAAATTGTAGAGTTTATTATATTTAATTTTTAAAATAAAATCCATCATCCAATAATTTATCTATTAGTTACTCAATGACATAGTATTGATTATTATAAATTAGAAAATAAAAAATACAAAATATTTAAAAAATTAAATTTATAAAATATCATGAAAATATTTTTTATTTTTACTTAATTATTTTATACATTTATTATTTTAAAAATTTCTTTAAATTAATATCTATATTCATCATGCTCATTTAATTATTAGAAAAAATTTAAGAGTATCTAGATTTTTCTAGTGGTAGTAAACTTAATTTGTTAACAAATAAAGGATTTTGAAAAATACTTAACAATAAATATCCAATTATGTTCGAAGTTTCTTTTTTAAGATTAATTAGTAAAATAAATAATAAGTTAAATAATAAATAAAATAAATAAGAAAAATGGCAATAACAAAAAATAAAATAAAATAAACTAAAAATTGAAAATTGAAAAACCAAAAAATAAATATAAATAAAAATAAGTACATGAAAATAAAAATAAAACATAAAATCTGAAAAAAAAAAATAAAACAAAAAACTGAAAAGAAAAACAAAAAAAATCATTACGAAAAAAAAACAGAAAACAGTAACAAAATTATAAATATAATAAAATAAAAACTAAAAACTAAAAAATGATAATGATAAAAAATAAACAAAAGAAACTAAAAAATAAAAAGAAATAAATAATAATAATAATTAAAAAAATAAAAATGAAAAATAATTAAATAATTGAAAAAGACTAACTAAATAAAGAGAAGAAACTGAAAAAAAAATAGAAAAAAAGGGGGGGAAGAAAGAAGAATGGGCATGCATGGGTGGTCTGAGCTCTAGGGGGAGTTTTTTTTTTTCTAGACGAGCATTCCCTCGGTTGGGGACAGGGATTTTCTTCTCCAGGACGCTCTCAGATTCTCCCATTGTTGATGATCAACGAGTCTAAGAAGATCATCTCCAGTTTGCTCCTATGGGTATTCAATCCACTCCAAGCTGGAAGGAAGAAGGCTTCTAATCCAAAGATTAGCACATCGGTACTAACATAACATTAATCACATACAAGGTTAGTTAAAGTTATTCTTTCGTCGAATCAAGAACTTCATATTGGTAATTCACGTTTAAACCAAGTCATGCCATAATTTGTTTATGTGTTAGTAAATATATGTGATGTTTATATAAAAATCTGGTCTTAATGCAATGAGCGGCTAATCAAGAATCAATCCTGCAAACTATCTTGGCTCACCCTTGATAATTATCATCTTGAGATGTTGATAATAGACTAGAAATGAACCTGTTTGATATTCATCATTCATGGTAAAGTCTGGGTTCCTCTTGCCGACTTGGATATAAGAACATGACTCCATGAAACCCATTATCTTCCTCTTAAGATTTGTGTAATTTCTAGGAATTCATGTGCTGAACATGTGAAAGGTTTAGATGGGTTGATACACACAAGATTGTGGATGACTATGTCCAAAGATAGTACCGATCCTGGGGTATGATAGAGTAATGGTACATGCCACTCCCAAAGATCATCGTTGTTGGCAGAATTAATTGAAACACAACTTATATGGATGGCATCCTTGAGGGCAGGCTTGCGGGAAATTTCTTTGCCAATGGTTAGGTACAAGCGCTATTACACTAAACCCTTGCACTTATACTCCATCTGATATGGTGCAGATCACGTCATTAATCATTCTGAGTTCACAGTCTTGGTTCATGGACATGAAGGAAGGTTTGTGCATTATTTCCGAAGTTGATAAGAAGAAGGCATCTGGGTAGGAAATAGTTGGTTTTCAGGTTGTCCCTTGTAGTATTGAACGTGGTCCTGAAGCCATGGCAGAGCACAACAAGTATGAGATATTTTCTCCAATAAGCTGCTCCAAACGAGCTTGACGAATATCGAATGATAAGAGAGAAGGAAAAGATAGCGTTCACATATAAGGCTGGATTTGTGAGAAGTGATATAAGATGGCCATCACGTTGGGATGCATATTGGAAAATCTTGGGCTCTCGAGTTCCGTAGTTCTCAATCTTAAATTCGCTATGGTTATTCTTCTCCTGGCTGGCATTGCTTTTGTCATTTTCTTGAAAACTGTGAGGAAGGACTTGACGAAGTATGAGGGATCGGACTCATGGAGACGAAAGCTTGATCAATTAGATATCCTGCGCGGTCTAGCTAGATTCTAAGGGAAATTCCTGCACGTAAATATCCCCCAGGGCTTCTTATTCTCAGTGTTGGAACTTTTCAATTTGGAACCCTCTTCATTGAGCTTTTCTTTATCCGTTCAAGTGTCTGGCCTAGGAGGTTCTATTATGTATTTGGTTTCATGTTGATTGTTCTTCCAGTGCTAGTTATTGTTTGGGTTGAAGTATCTGTGTTCCTCACTTATATCCATATGTGTGCGAAAGATTGACGGTGATGGTGGAAAGCATTCTAAGCTTTAGTTTCTGTTGCTCCTTATGTCATCTTGTACTTGATTAATTATCCGGTGCTTGACCTGCAGAGTTTAAGTGGACCTACCTCAGTTGCACTTTACCTTGGCTATTCACTGCTCATGGCAATTGCAATCATGTTATCCACAGGCACCATCTTGGTTCAAACTACCTTGAGATTGCTACCATGATGGGAAATGATAGCAAAATCCCAGAAGCAAGCTTCGATGTTCTAAACAATGATACGGGCTCTGGTGCCACTCCTAAAAGAGATCTAAGTCGATCATATGGACAGGATTTTAACCAATGGATGAGGCGTGCAGAAATGGTGGCTTTAGACTTTGTGATGATTACCAAGTGTGGGAATATCAGTTACTCGTCCCATTCCACTACCTAGCATTTCAGGTCACCAAGTTGAATCACATGATGGGTTGTTACTATGCATTGCACGGGCTTTAATCAAGTTGACAATAAAGGAACGCCATGCAGTTATCATGCAGACCCCACGTCCGTTATGCATGTTTTAAATTAGATTAAAAACGTTAAGGATTCAACCAAAGGCATGGTCTAGTGGCAGTGCTTGTTACCTATGATATCCGAATCCTGGGTTCAAGTCCCAATCGAGGCTATTTCCTTTAAATGCCTCCATTTTCCCATTTTCCCAGTTGTAGGGCCAAGCCTAATTCGAAGCAGGCCATATGGGAATAAGGCTAGCTAGCCGTGCCAAATTTGTTATGTAAAATCCATTACTTTTTTTTTTCTTTTTCTTTTTAAGCTTTTTATGTGCATATGAGTCAAGCCGATTTTTTTTTAATTAAATCCAATCCAAACATAAATTTTAAAACCAAGTTTATCAATTCAAGCACAAATCAAGTCAAGAAAATTTTAAACCAAATTTAATTCTTTTTCTTCAAAAATCCAAAATCGAGTATCATTTAAATCAAATTCAATTCTGTTTCTCCAAAATTTAAAGTCAAATTCATTTTATTCCCCTCAAATTCAAAGTCAAGTTCATTTTATTTTTCGAATTCTTTTCCTCCATTTCAATTCTAATTAAGTTCAATTCTTCAAAGTTAAAATCAAATTCTTTTTCCTCAAATTCTAAATCAAGTTCAATGCTTCAAATTTAAATGAAATTCTTTTTCTTATTCAAATCAAATTCAATTCTTCAAGAATAAAGTCAAACTGAATTCCTCAAATCCTAAATCAAGTTCATTTTAAATCATGTCCAATTTCTCCAAATCCAAAATCAAGTTCATTTTAGATCAAGTTCAATTTTCCAAAATTCCAAATCAAGTTTAATTCTTTCTTTCATTTCAAATCAAGTTCAATTTCAAAATCAAGTTCATTTCAAACCAAATTCAATTCTTCAAGTTTCAAACAAAATTCTTTTTTAAAATTCCAAATCAAATTTAATTCTTTCTTTCAAATCAAATCAAGTTTAATTCTTTTTTCAAATTTCAAATCAAGTTTAAATCTTTTCCTCAACTTCAAATCAAATATAGTTTAATTCTTTTCTTGAAATTTCAAATCAAGTTCCTCCATTTCAAAACAAACCAAATCTAATTCTTTTCCTCCATTTCAAAACAAACCAAATCTAATTCTTTTCCTCCATCTCAAATCGAACTAAATCTAATTCTTTTCCTTAATTTTAACTCAAGTTCATTTCATCATGCCTGCTTCTTCTCCTTGAGTTCAAACCAAGTTTAGTTTATTTTAAATCAAATCCAATTCTTTTCATCAAATTCAACTCAAGTTTATTTCATTTTATTTGAAATCAAGTCCATTAAAATAATTCTAGATCTCACGCAATGAACCCTAAACATGACTTGGTAGCCTTTTCTGTTGTTCGATGTTTAGAGATTCATAGGGGTCCTAGTGCACCCGTACTTGTCTTGGACCCTGTGCATATGTGGACTAAGAATCCTTTTTAAATAATCTCAAGAGAAACTTTATGTTGGAATCTCTAGTCTCACGCGATGAGCTCTAAAATAGAACTGGCGGTTTCACTGCTGTTCGATGTTTAGAGATTTTCATGGATCCCAGCGTAGCCCTCGTTTGCCCTGAATCCTGTGCATATATGGACTAAGGATTTTTCTTTAAAATATGTTCAAAATAATCTATTCCTTTTCAAGCACCTTCGAAGGTCAAGCCTTCAAACTAGAACTACGTAAGTTTTGAGTTTCTCATTGCACCAGAGAATATGTAGGAGCAGGATTAAGTCCTGTCAGACTATCTTTCCATCAACTTGTTTATCTTTTATTCTAGTTAAAGGAATCAAATAGTGTTTCAAATAAATCGCACACTTTGTTTAAGGGTATCGTTCTTTGGAACAGACGAGTAGGGTGCCTAACACCTTCCCTACTCGTAACCGACTCTCGAACCTAGATTCTTCCTCAAGTTAGGGTTTTTCCAAACTTTTTCCCTTAAATAAAAATTTGGTGGCGGCTCCACATTATTGAATTAAAATTCTTTTTAAAATTTTAATGAGTTCGTCGTCTTATTGTAATTACAGTTGCGACTTGTTTCAATAATAGTCGAATAACATTAGCTAATTACGAATATGACAATATCCTTTTCTATCAAAGTATTCTAAGAAAGGAATTTTGATTGATTCATAACATAATGTTTTGAAGTTTATTTTTTTTTTCTAAACCATTGTTATATTGTTCAATTCGTTTATGGGATGTTATTATAATTTTACTATGTTTTTTTTAGCATAAATTCAATACCGCCAAACCTCATTTTGTTTAAAAAAACTAACACAATGCCAAATTTTTTTGGAAATTAGGATTCAAATGTAGTGGAAATTCAATGCAAAGCGTAGAACCAACCAATGCAAATAAATTTTTAACAAAAATTTATATATATGTTGGTGAGTACAATACTATGATATTTTTTATGTTTCTTTTGCATATCCTATTTGCGATTTGCACATTATGTATATGAATAGTCGTCTATTTAAAACTGTACTTAAATAAAATTACATTCAGAATAAATATGATATATTGTAGTTGGTTATAATTAGAATACTACATTACCTTTGATGATTTATTATAATATTCATAATTGATTAGGATGAATTAATTACAAGAAAATGTTAAGATCAACTTTTAAAATTGATCTTAAGTGTATAAATATGTTTGATTTTTATTTTAAAAAAAATTTATTATATTAATATTGTAATCGAAATTATAATAAAATGATCAACCAAAAAATTTTTAAAAAGAACGAAATTAATCACAGAAATTATGGAGTCCTCACCAAAATTTATTTCAAAAGAAAAATATTTGGAAAATTTTAATGAAGAAAAATATTTACGTTCGGAAGTCAGTTATGAACATTGATGGTCTTAGCATTCTAATTGCTCATTCCAATGAACGGTATTCTTAAATTAAGTGTGTAATTTAAATTTTTTTTTGAAAATTTGTTTGATCCCTTAAATAGAGTAAAAATATATAGGTTCATGAAAAATAACCTGATAGAACTTGATCATGTTCCTATGTATTCTCTGATGCAATGAACTCAAGGCTACATAGTTGTGATTAAGATATCTAATCTATGGAAGAAGAAGTCTTTCAGAGAGTTGGAACTTGTGAAAGAAATTTAGAATTTTAGACCAAGACATGCAACAAGTCTTGACTAAAAAGAATTTATCTTTAAACCTGGAAATAAATTTGAGTGGAAAAATTAATTTGAATACAATAGTGAATGAAGGTTGCACCGGGATCTATACAATTCTCAAAATTCAGGACGGTAGGGTATGCTACCCGTCAATATTAAGAGCTCGTTGTGTAAGATTAAGAAATTAATTTTTTTAAATATGGAAATAGAGTTGAATGAGACTTTTAAAAATTTAAACGAATATTAATTTTTCTAAACTCACATATGCACAGGGTCCAAGTTAAGTGAAGGTTGTACCGGAACCTATATGATTCTCAAAATTTAGGACAGTTGGGTATGTTACCCGTCTGTATTAAAAGCTCGTTGCATGAGATTTAAAAATTTAAAAATATTAAAATTTATAAATAGTATTTAGAAAAGAAAAATAAAAAAATTAAAGTTTTTTAGAATTTTTTAAAAGTAACAACATAATTTTAGAACAACAATAGTATAAGAAACTAAAAGATAAATAAGAAAACTTTGATGTCAATGATTTCAAATAGGTCCATTTGAAAAAAGTATTTGCTTATTTATCCTATCAAATTCCAAAAAATTAAGTTTCTAAATAGAACTTATACTTAATTTATAGAAATTAAGTTAGAAGATATGACATACATGGTTCAAGAAGTGGGATTCGGAATTTTTTATTGAATGCTCATCAAATTGGTTTTAGGAAGATTATATCTTGGACTTTGCAAAGGTATCAAATTTTTTTCTTCCATTATAAAGATAAAAAACGTAAATGAATTAAATACAAATCTTGGCTTGTGGTTGAATGAATTGATTGGACCAAATGAATTAGATGATTAGAGGTTGAATTTTAATTGGAAGCCCACTTTGCTTAAATAAAGTGCACATGAATTGCTTTGATTAATCTAATAGAATAACCTATAAATTGTTTTCAAGCTTACTTTGGACTTGTAGTTTTTTTCCAATTGTATGGTCAAAGCCTATGACCCCTGTGGACCAATGTCACATATTAGCTTAAATGGGACGAGCATATTCCAAACATCCCAATGTTGTGAGGCCATCTTTGTTTATACTACAAATTGGGGCCTACAAGACTTAGATAGAAAGTAGATGATAATCTAAATTAAGAAGAATCTATCTTTGCTTTTAATTTGGATTTAAGTCCAAGGGCTATCCATTCACTTCCCGAGAGATTTCATGAAGGTTGGAATTTCAATGCTTGACAACCATTTGTTTAATCTTTAATGGGTTTAGTCTAAGTGGCTTGGGATTGGCCAAATTTCACTTATGCTTAAAGACCCTACTTTATGGGTTTAGAGTCAAGACCAACTTTAATCAGGATTTAGATAAAATTAAAGGAGAGGAAACGAGAACTCGAGGAAGGAGAAGGTGTAAGAGTCTAAATTTGGGCCATAGGGATTGACTTATAGTTGTTAAAGGCTTTTCAATTATAGCTAACCACTTACATCAAATTTGAATCTTCCATGATTAACAGGTAAAATTAGTTAGCACTAATGAAATTAAGGTTGGTTAATTAGGTGGGTGTTTTGGTGAAGAAAAGAAGGAGATGAGGAAACAGGAGCAACATTGTCAGAATGTCACCATTGCCACCATGAGCAATTTATTGGTGAGATTCACACAGATGTGAGGTTATTAAGACCTTGCATGAGTTCTTCTCAGTAGGGCGTAGTGGTCATCAGTGATGAGGAAGAAGCTTGGAATTTCTTGCCAAAATTTGCTGGAAAAACCACCATAATGTTGTTAGGAAGTATGATTGAAGGAAGGTTAATCACACCTACCCTTGGAGCAAGGCAAACTAATGCCAATGTCAATAATGATAGCATGGGTGACGATCAGAGAGTTTCTTAGCCTTGACGGCCAGTAATGGCAAGGCAAAAACAAGGTAAGGGACGTATTTAAATATTTTGGTTTACCTTTAAATTATAAAATTCTTCTCCTAATTTTCCTACATTTTTTATTTGGTGCCTTGAGAGCATTTGGTCACGGAAGAATTGAAATTTACAACGATGTCAAAGGTTGTTCTAATGGTGGTTGACGGCTGTTTCACGGTTAAAGAAAGAAATGAGGCCTTGAATCTAGGATTTTAATTCTATTCAGTATATATATATATATGTATGTTTCTTTATTTTTTCTTAGAATTGTAATGGATTGACTTTGTAGATTTGTTATGGAAGCAAGGTATCATGTATCAGTAAAAGAAAAACGATATACTATGTAAAATAACTTAGGACTCAAAAATAACCACGTTAAACATAAAATTGGACAAGGTTTAAGCTATCAAGTTTAGATCTCAAATTGTTATCTAAACACTGCATATCATACTTTGCACTATGCTCTCAGTTAATGAAATATTTTCTCACAGATGAATATTTAATGATACTTGAATTTGATTTATTGAAGTAAATACATAAATTTATCGATAAAAAGTGAAAGTAATTAAGATGAATAATTGTAAGGTTTTATGGATATACCTAAGGATTAAAAGAGGTTTTTGGATTGAATAGAGCAGAATTTTTCCTTGGATCAATAATTTCAAAATACAAGCTTTTCGTAGAAATTTTCCAAAGGTCTCTAAAAGAAAAAGATTACTAGGACACAGTTTTTTGCTTTCTTCTCCATGTTTTTAGAAATAAGAAATTTTCTTCTGCTTTTTCATGTCGATTCTGTTAATCGTTATTTATTGATCTTAGTCCAATTAACCCAACCCTGGTTATATTCACTTAATCACAGTTGACATAACCAAGGCTTAATAATGTTATAACTGCTTAACAGAATCCTAAGAGAACAGGTTCTAAATTTTAATTCTCTCTACAAAAATTGATATGAGCACCACTATCAAGGGACAAACCACTAGGTCAAGGGCAAAAAGAATTCAATAAGAGGTGGAAGCATTACTCTTCAAAAGGAAGGAACATCATGAAGAAATGTCATCCATGAAATTATCTTTCAAAGAAATTATGGAGTTCAAGATTTTAACTTAGGGAGAATAGATCTGAGATCTCCGATTTCAATTTGATTGTATTTTTTCTTAAATTTTAAATGTAAGGATAGCTTATTCCAACATGGAATAAGAATAGGCTACTTAGAATAGGAATAGGCTTAGCTTAAGAGCTTGGTTGGCTATGGGCAACCAAAACCCATAACCAAGCAGCCCCCTTCTTCTTCTTTTTTTTTTTCTATAAATAAGGGCCTCATGTAAGCAAATTTCACCTTGGGTCATTTTACACTAGTGGAATATGAGATTTCCCTTAAGAGAGCAACATTTTCTTCTCTTTTCTTCTCCTCTTGCTTTGTTCTTGAGGTCAAGACTCTTTTCTTATCATTGGGACCTTCAATGTGGTGGAAACTTGGCTTACCTTCCTAACTTCCTACAGCTAGTGAAGTGGCACCTAACTTCGAATTATTTTTCTGCAATTTACATTTTGCCTTTACTTTCTTGCAATTTACATTTCTTGTTTTTAGTTATGTCTTTAATTTTCAACATGTTTCTCCTTTAACTCTGGTCATTTTCGTTTTACCTTTTCTTCCATTTTTAGCACTTTATTTCTAGCCTTTAATTCTTGAAATCACCTTCCATTTTTCATTTCCTTTTCATTTCAATGCCTACTTTTGTGCTACATTGAACATAAATTGGAATGTCCCAAAACTGCCCAGACTTTGAGCTTGAATTCCACTTCTAACTAGGTCAATTCACCTTCTCCCAAGTGGGTTGTATTATGTGGTATTAAGAACTTGTTGCTTCAAGTTAAGTTTTCTCACTTTTCTCCTTCATTTGTCATAATCTTCTTCTCCCATTTTCATTTCTGTTTTTGCACCAGTTTTTCTGCATATTTACTGCCCATTCTTGTTTGAATTCACATGTAATTTGTGTTGCTTTGAGTCATATGTTGTTGTGTCTTTGCTTAAACATTAATTTAATCAGTGAATTTGCTCAAAATTACATCAAAATATCAAGAAATTGAAGAACCCTTTTTTTGGTTTTTTGGGCATCATTTTCCAGCAAGAATATCCCCTATTATTGTCCCAAATCCTTTGACATTTGTGGGTTTTATTGTTGAAATTGTAACTTGTTCATTGTTGCCTTAAAAACCTCTCAATTATTTTGGCAAAACTCTGAAAATTGTTCATCATGTTCATCACTGTTTTTCGTGTGTTCTTGAGGAAGTTTTTGTTTGATCTTTGAAGAAATTATTGTTGGTTGTTTAATTGTTAATCCAGTGCTTGTTTTGAAATGATATAAGTGTACATTACATTATCTTAAAAGTTATAAGGCAAAAGAGAAAGAATAAACAAAGAACAAAAATGAAAAAAAAATCTAGCGAGAATTTCTTTTTTTTGTAAAAAAATAATAAAAATATTTGGCCAAAGTTAAATGATCTTGAAGTTTCATTTTAGTGTATTTCAATTGTAATATTTGAGTTGAATTTGGGATCAATTGAAGTGTGTTGAAAGACTTGAGTTGAATTTATCCTCTTGAATGAACCATGAAGCATGTGAATGATTTTTCAATTTTAAGAACAATTCACATAAGTTTGCAATCCATTCATCCTTCTTGAATTTCCTTTAAGTGCCTTTTTTTTTTACCACTTAATTGTTGCTTGTCTCCTTTGAATTCTAGTTTGTCATAATTTTAATCCCTTTGAGTTTAGCTAATTTTTGTTATAAGAGTTTCTTAATTGTCCCCAAAGTTCCTATGTTTTGTCCATTCTCAAATTTCTAAATGAGTTGAGCTTTTACCATATTGGAAACATCAAGGCCTCTAATTTTAAGTTGAATATGTGTCTTTTCTTCAAGGGTCAAAGTAAGACCAAATTGAGTGACTAAGAGTGGTAAACACTTGGTGAGGAAAGGAAACAATTTGTTTTAATTGTGCTATGAATTTCTTGGTTTACAAAGCATTCTTGGTTTAGATTTAGTATGCAGCCCTAAGTAAGAAATCTTGTTGACTTGGAGGTGAACTTAGAGAGGACTTGGAACTTGAAGTTTGACTTGAAGAATTTAGCCATTTGTAATAGATTAGGAATTCTTTTACTACGACTTCCTTTTCGGTGTAATTTTAGAGTTTGGTTGTTGTAGGGTTATAACATTGAAATCTTTTAGATTTAGTTTGTACTTAGGAATTTTCCTTGTAATTTTGTAAGTAATTGTGTGTAAGTTTCCAAGGCCTTTATGTGGTTTTAAGGAGCCTTAAGGAGGAGACTAAGTGTTCTTTTTGAAAGGAGTAATAAGAGGGTTCCATAATTGCTAAGTTTACAACTTAACCTATGTGACTACTTGGTACTTATCTTCCCCTATCTTGGACCTTGATTTGTGTGAGATACCAATTAACTTTCTATATTTTAATTTCTTAATTGTTCAAGTATTTATATGGTAGGAATTTGTACTTAGAATAGTTGTAATCTTCTTAATTGATTTGTTTCATATCTAAATCACTGTCTTGAGTGGAGAGCATCATGAGTGAAAGTCATTATCCACCTAGCTTTAATAGGTTACAATTAGAAGCCCTTACTTAAACCTATAAAAAAATGTTAAAAAAACAAAGTGACCAATTTGAAGATCGCTTGTATGAACTAGAAATGAAGCATGAGACTTTGTTTAAAAATAAGCAAAATGAAGGGCCTAGCAGTTCTAAGAAAAACAAAAATAAAATTGATTCACCTAGGGAGGAACCTTCGCAAAAAGAATAATGTGAATCCCCTTGAAGAAACCAAAGAAATAATCAAAGGGATGGAAATCAAGGTAGGCATGAGAGTGATAGGGAGTCATCTAGGTCTCCACATAGGGTTAGAAATTTATCTAAGAGTAGGATTCATAGAAGTAGAGATAGACATTCTCCTAGTCATCATAGTCATAGAGCTTCTTCTTGGAATAACCATTGACATAGGGATAATTCTAGGATTAGGAATAGAGGTAAGAGAGAAAATGAAAACCAAGAAAGGATAGATGGAACCAAGTTTAGAATTCCAAAATTCCATGGATATTAAAGGTAGAGCAATTTTTCATGTGCTATGATGTAAGGGAGGAACATAAGGGAAAACTAGCCAATCTTGAATTTTTGAACTATGCTTTGACTTGGTGGGATAAGCCAGTGCAAGAGAGAGCAATGTTTCATCTTATTGAGAGCTAGGAAGAAATGAAAGTCATCCTTAGGAATAGGTACATACCATCTCATTACCTTAGGGAGCTTCATCATAGGCTCCAAAGATTAACCCAAGGTAATAAGACTGTTGATGATTACTACAAGGATATGGAGGTAGCCATCATTAGAGCCAACATAGAAGAATGTGAGGAGGCTAGAATGAACCATTTCTTAAGGGGCTTAAGGATAAGATTAGAGATGTTGTGCAACTCCATAACTATATAAGTTTGTATGAACTTTACCACCAAGCCCAAAAAGTTGAACAACAACTCCACAAAAAAGGCAAAAATAGATACTCAGCCTCAAAGTTTCTTGGAAGGAAAATAAGAGGAACGAAGATCACAAGAATGTTCCTTTTAAGACTAAAGATCCTAATAAAATTAAAGATCCCAAGAAAGAAAAGACCAACACCTCATCCACTCTAATAAAAAGGGAATCATTCATTAAGTGTTTCAAGTGTTTGGGACGAGGGTACATTTTCTCTCAACTCCCTAACAAGAAGAGCATGATCCTTAGAGATAATGGATGAGTCTCATCTTTGAAATCTTGAAGTAAAAACTCTAGCCCTAGTGCCACTAGCTCTTCTAGTAAAGAATGACTAGAGTATGCCCCCGAAGGTGATCTTTTTATTGTTAGAAAATTACTAGGAAGCATGGTTGAAAGGGAAGATAAGAGCCAAAGAGAGAATATTTTTCACACAAGGTGTGTGATTAGGGGGAAGACATGTTCTTTGATTATAGATAGGGGAAGTTGTACCAACAAGGCTAGTGCTAGGCTAGTACAAAAGCTAGGATTAACTACTACCCCACATCCTAGGCCTTATAAATTGCAATGGTTGAGTGATAATGGGGACCGCTTGGTAGATATGCAAGTCTTAGTTTCCTTTTCCATAGGTAGGTATTTTGACCAAGTAACTTGTAATGTTATGCCCATGGAAGCAAGTCATGTGCTCTTGGGAAGGTTATGGCAATTTGATAGGAAAGTTCACCATGATGGGCATAACAATAGTTATTCTTTTGTTTTCAATTCCCAAAAGGTCACCTTAGTTCCCTTAGCCCCTAGTGAGGTTTGTAAAGATCAAGTACAAATGAAAAAGAAGAGAGAGGGAGGAAAGAAGGAAATTAAAAGAAAGAATATAAAAAAGAATAAGAGGTTGAGACATGAGAAAAAAGATAAAAACCTCATCATCAATCAAGGAGAAATTAGACAAACTCTTCTGACTAGACAACCCATGTACATGCTCATGTGCAAAGAGTATTGCCTGAATACTCAACTAAACCTTGAGTCTAATGAACTTCAAGAACTTTTAAAATAGTTTCCAGATGAGTTCCCAAAAGAGTTACCTCTTGGGTTGCCACCTGTTAGGGGTATTGGACATCAAATAGACTTGGTGCCTAGTGCTTCCTTGCCAAATAGGCCAGCCTATAGAAGTAATCCCGAAGAGACTAAAGAAATCCAAAAGCAAGTAGGGGAGCTTCTAGAAAAAGAGTGGATAAGAGAAAGCTTGAGTCCATGTGCAGTCCCAATTCTACTAATTCCTAAGAAAGATGGATCTTGAAGAATGTGTGTTGATTGTAGGACCATAAACCAAATAACCATTAGGTATAGGTATCCCACAGCTAGGTTAGATGATTTTTTGGAAGATTTACATGGTTCCATAATTTTCTCTAAGATAGACCTCAAGAGTGGATATCACCAAATTAGGATGAAATAGGGGGATGAGTGGAAAACTGCCTTCAAGACCAAGTTTGGTCTCTTTGAGTGGTTGGTAATGCCTTTTGGGTTATCAAATGCTTCGAGCGCTTTTATAAGGTTAATGCACCATGTTTTGAGGAATTTGATAGGAAAATGTGTAGTAGTATACTTTGATGACATCCTTGAATACTCCAAATCCCTTGAAGAGCATTTAGGACACCTCAGAGAAGTATTAATTATGCTAAGAAAGGCCCAACTTTTTGCCAACCTAGAAAAATCCTCTTTCTGCTTTAATAGGGTTGTACTCTTAGGATTTGTGGTAAGCAAAGAAGGTGTCCAAGTAGATGAAGAAAAAGTCAAGGCCATAAAGGATTGGCCTACCCCAAAAAATGTAGGAGAGGTTAGGAGTTTTTATGGACTTGCAAGTTTCTATAGGAGGTTTGTGAAAGATTTTAGTAGCATCGCCTCTCAATGACTTAGTCAAGAAAAATGTCCAATTTGAATGGGGGAAAAATATGAAAAGACCTTCCAAGCCTTGAAAGAGAGACTTACCCAAGTACCCATCCTAACTCTTCCAAACCTTAGCAAAAATTTTGACTTAGAATGTGATGCTTCTAATGTTGGGATAAGGGAAATTTTATTACAAGAGGGACATTCCCCATAGCTTACTTTAGTAAAAAACTAAATGGAGCCTCCCTTAATTATCCTACCTATGACATAGAGCTCTATGCACTCGTTAGGACCCTTCAAGCTTGGCAACATTACTTGTTGACCAAGGAGTTCATTATCCATAGTGACCATGAGTCATTGAAATACTTAAGGGTCAAAATAAGTTGAATAAGAGACATGCTAAATGGGTTGAGTTTTTGCAAAAGTTCCCCTATGTCATTAAATATAAGCAAGGGAAGATCAATAAGGTGGTTGATGCCCTATCTAAAAGATAAAATTTGTTAAATTCTTTAGGAGCCACCTTGATTGGTTTTGAAAACTTTGGGGAACTATACTCAAATGTCTTAGAGTTTGGAGATCTCTACAAGTCATGAACCTAAAAATCCTGAGATGAATACTTTAGGCATGAGAGAGTCTTGTTTAAGAACAATAGAGTTTGTGTGCCTAAAGGAACCATTAAAGATCTCATCTTAAGATAATCCCACCAAGGGGGGTTAATGGGTCACTTTGGAACCCAAAAGACTTTGGATATCCTTAAAGAACATTTCTTTTGGCCATACATGAACAAAGATGTTCAAAGACTTTGTGCCCAATGCATTGTATGCAAAAAGGAAAAATCTAAGTCAATGTCCTATGGCCTTTACACTCCCTTTACTATCCCCATGTCCCATGGGTTGACATTAGCATGGATTTTGTGTTAGGATTGCCTAGAATCCAAAGGGGCATGGACTCAATCTTTGTGGTAGTAGATATATATTCTAAGATGACTCACTTTATTCCTTACCACAAGGTTGATGATGCTAGTCACATAGCAAAGTTGTTCTTTAGAGAAGTGGTGAGATTACAGGGAATCCCTAAGAGTATAGTTTCTGATAGAGACACTAAGTTCCTCAGTCATTTTTGGAGGATACTATGGTTTAGGTTAGGAACTAAACTTTTTTCTCTACCACTTGCCATCCACAAACTGATGGCTAAACCGAAGTGGTAAATAGGATTTTTTTCACCTTATTAAGAGTGTTTGTTTAGAAAAATATTAGGTCTTAGGAAGAATGTTTGCCTCACATAGAGTTTGCTTACAATAGGGCTACCCATACCACTACATTGCATAGTCCTTTTGAAGTAGTCTATGGGTTTAATCTCCTTACTCCCCTTGATCTAATTCCTTTACCTAATGTGGTTGAATATCATAATAAAGATGGAGCCCAAAAGGCTGATTATGTTAAGCAACTTCGCACTAAGGTAAAGCAACAAATTGAAAAGAAAACTGAACATTATGCTTGAATAACTAATAAAACAAGAAAAGAACTTATTCTTGAACCTGGTGATTGGGTTTGGTTACATTTAAGAAAAGAACGCTTCCCCGGTCTTAAGAAGTCAAAACTCTATCCTTGGGGGATGACCCATTTCAAGTAATTAAAAGAGTTAATCCTAATGCATATAAACTTGATTTACCTAGTGATTATAGGGTGTATGCTACTTTTAATATATCTGACTTAATTCCTTGCCTTGTAGATGACTTTCATTTGAGGTCGAATGCTCTTTAAGAGGAAGGGGATGATGAAGGAAGGAACATCATGAAGAAATGTCATCCATGGAATGATCCTACAAAGAAATTATAGAGTTCAACATTTTAGCTTAAGGAGAATAAATCTAAAATTTCTAATTTCAATTTAATTGTATTTTTCCTTAAATTTTAAAAGTAAGGATGGCTTATTCTAACATGAAATAAGAATAGGCTACTTAGAATAGGAATATGCTTAGCTTAAGAGATTGATTTGCTATGGGCAACCCAAACCCACAACCTAGCAGTCCCCTTCCTTTTTTCCTATAAATAAGGGCCTAATATAAGCAAATTTCACCTTGGATCATTTTAAACTAGTGGAATATGAGATTTCCCTTAAGAGAATAGACTTCTTTTCTTTTATCTTCTCCTCTTACTTTGTTCTTAAGGTGAAGACTCTTTCCTTATCATTGGAGCCTCCAATATGGTGGAAACTTGACTTATCTTCCTAGCTTCCTCTAGCTAGTGGAATGCCGCCTAACTTAGGATTATTTTTTTGCAATTTACATTCAGTCTTTACTTTCTTGCAATTTACATTTCTTGTTCTTAATCTATGTCTTTAATTTCCAGCTTCTGTTCCCTTTAATTCTGGTCATTTTCATTTTACCTTTTCTTCCAATTTAGCACTTTATTTCTAGCCTTTAATTCTTACAATCACCTTCCCTAATTCCCTTTTTACTTTATGCAAGGTTTTGTTTTATTGTCTTTTCATTTCCATGCACAATTTTGTGCTACATTGAACAGAAATTGGAGTGCTCCAAAACTGCTTAGAATAAGATCCTCCTCTAACTAGATCCATTCTCCTCCTCCAAAGTGGGTTATATTAAAAATTCAATGTGTTTGTTATTTTAGCTTGTATGCTCTTTGATAAGCATAGATTTCATAAATAATTATCTCTCACTTTTATCTCATTAAGACTTCTTATATGTCCAATTAAGTGATCTTTGTCATATTTTATGAGTTTGGGTTCATATGAAGTTTAATTGAATTTCTTTGCTTACCCGATTAAAATGACACTATTATAGTATTTTGAGCATAATAGGAGTTTTAGACATCCAAAAATCATGAAATCTGTCTTGAATGAAAGCTTAAAGAAGTGTCCATAGTTACAAAGCAAGATCAGACTCTAAATGGGATGTTTAGAACTCTGAAATTATCTCAAAAGATGAGATAGTGTTGCTGACGTGGAATTTGAACAGTGTGCAAAGATCCGACCATATCTTGAGATATAGAAGTAATATTGAGATGAAATTAAATTTGTTGGACAGCTAAGATCCGGGGCTACAACTTTTGTTCATAAGTCAAGCTCTAATACGGACATGTGAACATCCGAAATTGCGGTGCAAAAAAGTCAAAATTGTTGTGCTCATTGGTGGCAAAAATTCAAAAGTGTTTTGCATTTTCAACAAAGCCCATGTGAAAGCAATAAAAGGGTAGAAAAGTAATATTCTAGTTGGTGACTTTCTGAAGATGATGCCTCAAAAATCCTCTATAAATAGAAGGGTTTACAAGAGGAGAAACACACCATTTTGGAGATTAACTCTAATACCATTTTCTTTCTTTCTTTCTTTCTTTCTTTCTTTCTTTCTTTCTTTCTTTCTTTCTTTCTTGTTAGTTTTGCCTCCTTCATGGAAGGCTTAGGTTTTCTTTCTTGTTAGTTTGCCTCCTACATGGAAGGCTTAGTTTTTCTTTATTGTTAGTTGCCTCCTACATGGAAGGCTTAGGATTTATTTGTTGTTAGTTGCCTCCTACATGGAAGGCTTAGGATTTATTTGTTGTTAGTTTGCCTCTTTCTTTGTTGTTAGTTTGCCTCCTTCATGGAAGGCTAGGTTTGTAGTTTCAATTCAAGGATTCAAGCTATTTTCATTTTAACTTTGAGGTCTTGATCTTTATTTACATGCTTATTAAGTGGTTTCTACTCTACTTCACTATATTCTTCAATTTTATTCTTTAATCAAAGTTTGATCGGTTGACGTATTTTGATTAATGCATAATTGACTTATAATTGGTTTTTGATTGGTAAATCATTTTCCAAAAGTTTGAAGAGTAGAAATTAAGTAATTGAATTAAAGGTTTTCATTTTATTACTTACTTCAACTGAATTCTGATTATAAAATTGGTTTAGATGAAAGATTAAGTGGTTACTAAATCTTGTTGATCATAATCAATTGAATTCTGAGAGGTTTCTCAGTAGAGAATTCAAGGATCATTGTAGGGGTTCCAGATGATCCTAGGTTGATAAACACAATGCATGATTTTAGTGATCAATGATTAGTTATGAAAATAGCCTCTGAATTCCTTGAGTTGATAATTGTTAAGTTAAATTAATTTCATTCTGTATTTTGTATTTAGCACTTAATATCATATATTTACAAAACCCTCTTTTTCTAACTTTCTCCTAATTTGCTTAAGAATATGAAATGGTCTTTGGGAGATGACCTAGGTTGCACCTTATACTATACCAATAGTTTGGGGGAAATCTAGAAATTATTTTTGCGCGTTTGCGACGAGCGTGTCAAAAATTTGGCGCTGTTGCTGGGGACCATTTTAGTTTCCTAGGCTCATTTAGGAGTTTGTATAAAATTTTTAATCTTTCTAACAATTTTTTTTTACTTTAGGTATATATTCTTGGATTTTCTGTATGAATTCACCTTTTTGTGTATGACCCGATCCAATCCTGAAAATTTATATGCATATGATCCTGAGATTGATAGAACATTCCACCATTTGAAAAGAGCACATAGAAGGCATTCATTCAGTAATAACCAAGAAAGAAACAGTAGTGATTTTTCATCTTTAAATTTTGATAGTTTTAAATATTTTGCTAAGAACATGGCTAATAGAACTCTAAAAGAATTAGCTGCACCTGATGTTGCTTATCAACCGTTGTGTATTCAATACCCTGATGTTGATGCACCATTTGAACTAAAGTCTGGATTAATACATTTGCTACCTATGTTTCATGGCCTTGCAGGTGAGGACCCTCATAAACATTTGAAGGAATTTCACATTGTATGTTCCACAATGCGGCCACAAGGAATTCTTGAAGATCATATCAAGTTGAAGGCATTTCCTTTCTCCTTAAATGATGGAGCTAAGGACTGGTTGTACTATCTACATCCAACATCTGTTACAAGCTGGAATGATATGAAAAAATTATTCCTGGAGAAATTCTTCCCTGCATCCAGAACAGCTGCTATCAGAAAAGAGATTTGCGGCATCAGACAAAACTCCCAAGAAACTCTCTATGAGTATTGGGAGAGATTCAAGAAACTATGCGCCACCTGTCCACACCATCAAATCAGTGATCAATTACTGATTCAGTATTTCTATGAAGGACTCATGCCAATGGACAGAAGCATGGTTGATGCAGCTAGTGGTGGAGCACTTATGGACAAAACTCCTACAGCAGCTCGAGATTTGATTGCCAACATGGCAGAAAATTCTCAGCAATTCAATTCTCGAACTAATTCCTTGTCTAAAGGAGTCCATGAAATGACCACCAAGACAGACCATACACGATTGGAGAACAGAATTGAAGAACTAACCTCCATCGGAAGACAGTTGGCCATCGAACAACAACAACAACTTAATGTTGTTGACAAAACCAAAACATGTGGCATCTACACTTCTGCAGATCATCCTACTGATGCATGCCCAACATTACAAGAAGGTGAGACACCTGAGGCTGCAGTAAATGGTATTTTTGGCACAGGACAACAATACAGGCCTCCTCAACATTATCAGCAACAGAAGTTTGAACCACCTTCTGGATCATACAATCCTAGTTGGAGAAACCATCCTAACTTGAGATATGGTCCTCCACAACAACAAAGGATTCAAACATCTGACTCCCAAAATAAATACCAACCACCGCCATTCAGACAACAACAATAGCATATGCAGCAATCTGTACCCTCTAATGCTTCTGAACCCTCTCTTGATGATTTGATGAAGCAATTAGCAACCAACAATCTTCAGTTTCAACAAAATGTAAGTTCTACCATTCAGGATTTACAAACACAAATTGGGCAGTTGGCTACCACTGTCAACCAATTGAAATCTCAAGGTTCTGGTCAACTACCTTCTCAACCTGTCATAAATCCCAAAAGTGTGAATGCCATGACCTTGAGAAGTGGGAAGAAAGTGCAGACAGACCCTACATTTTTAAAGCAACAAAGCTTCAATCAGACTAATCCACACCAAAAAGAAGCATTTATCTCTACACCTGGAGACATCTCTGATAAGCCATCTGAATCAGAGGGAAAGTCTGATGAAAAAAGTACACCAGTCTTCGATAAGACATCGAATGATCAACAAAAAGAAGCTTGCCATAAACGATCTGCACTTGAAGCATCTGATGAGACAAAAACCCAAAATTGTGCTGATCAGAAGGTATCTTTACCTTTTCCAAATAGAATGGTCCAATCCAAGCCCAATGTTCATGCAGAATTAGATAAGGAGCTTCTAGATACCTTCAGGAAAGTGGAAGTCAACATACCACTTCTAGATGCTATCAAGAAAATTCCCAAATATGCCAAATTTCTAAAGGACTTGTGCACGCATAAGAGAAGACTCAAAGGGGATGAGAAGATTAGTGTGGGACGCAATGTTTCTGCCTTAATTCAACCCAGCCTCCCTCAGAAATGTAAAGATCCAGGAACTTTCACCATTCCTTGCACAATAGGAAACTCTACATTTGGTGATGCATTGCTGGATCTAGGTGCTTCCATTAATGTTATGCCCTCATCAGTTTATAAATCTTTGAATCTGGGAGAACTGAAGCCAACTGGTGTGGTGATTCAATTAGCCAACAGAAGTACAGCACATTGACGCGCTCGCCGCAAACGCGCAAAAATAATTTCTAGATTTCCCCCAAACTATTGGTATAGTATAAGGTGCAACCTAGGTCATCTCCCAAAGACCATTTCATATTCTTAAGCAAATTAGGAGAAAGTTAGAAAAAGGGGATTTTGTAAATATATGATATTAAGTGCGAAATGCAAAATACAGACTGAAATTAATTTGACTTAACAATTATCAACTCAAGGAATTCAGAGGCTATTTTCATAACTAATCATTGATCACTAAAATCATGCATTGTGTTTATCAACCTAGGATCATCTGGAACCCCTACAATGATCCTTGAATTCTCTACTGAGAAACCTCTCAGAATTTAATTGATTATGATCAACAAGATTTAGTAACCACTTAATCTTTTATCTAAACCAATTTCACAATCAGAATTCAGTTGAAGTAAGTAATAAAATGAAAACCTTCAATTCAATTACTTAATTTCTACTCTTCAAACTTTTCGAAAATGATTTACCAATCAAAAACCAATTATAAATCAATTATGCATTAATCAAAATACGTCAACCGATCAAACTTTGATTAAAGAATAAAATTGAAGAATATAGTGAAGTAGAGTAGAAACCACTTAATAAGCATGTATATAAAGATCAAGACCTCAAAGTTAAAATGAAAATAGCTTGAATCCTTGAATTGAAACTACAAACCTAGCCTTCCATGAAGGAGGCAAACTAACAACAAAGAAAGAGGCAAACTAACAACAAATAAATCCTAAGCCTTCCATGTAGGAGGCAACTAACAACAAATAAATCCTAAGCCTTCCATGTAAGAGGCAACTAACAATAAAGAAAAACTAAGCCTTCCATGTAGGAGGCAAACTAACAAGAAAGAAAGAAAGAAAGAAAAAAGAAAATGGTATTGGAGTTAATCTCCAAAAAATGGTGTGTTTCTCCTCTTGTATACCCTTCTATTTATAGAGGATTTTTGAGGCATCATCTTAAGAAAGTCACCAACTAGGATATTACTTTTCTACCCTTTTATTGCTTTCACATGGGCTTTGTTGAAAATGCAAAACACTTTTGAATTTTTGTCACCAATGAGCACAACAATTTTGACTTTCTTGCACCGCAATTTCGGATGTTCACATGTCCGAATTAGAGCTTGACTTTTGAACAAAAGTTGTAGCCCTGGATCTTAGCTGTCCAACAGATTTTATTTCATCTCAATATGACTTCTGTATCTCAAGATATGGCCGGATCTTTGCATACTGTTCAAATTCCACGTCAGCAACACTATCTCATCTTTTGAGATAATTTCGGAGTCCTAAACATCCCATTTAGAGTCTGTTCTTGCTTTGTAACTGTGGACACTTCTTTAAGCTTTCATTCAAGACAGATTTCATGATTTTTGGATGTCTAAAACTCCTATTATGCTCAAAATACTATAATAGTGTCATTTTAATCGGGGTAAGCAAAGAAATTCAATTAAACTTCATATGAACCCAAACTCATAAAATATGACAAAGATCACTTAATTGAACATATAAGAAGTCTTAATGAGATAAAAGTGAGAGATAATTATTTATGAAATCTATGCTTATCACACATCCAGCCGGAGTACTTGAAGATGTGCTAGTTCAAGTGAATAAGCTGATCTTTCCAGCTGACTTCTACATTTTGGATATGGAAGATGAGTCATCCATCAATAGAGCAACCTTGATCCTAGGGAGACCTTTCCTCAAAACTGCAAAAACAAAGATAGATGTGCATACGGGGACTCTCTCTATGGAATTTGTAGATGATATCATCCAATTCAACATATTTGAAGCCATGAAGCATCCCATAGAGAATCATTCACTCTTTCAACTTGATGCCATTGATCTTCTTGCGAATGATTATTCTATTGACAATCTACTTTTTGAATTTTTTGATTTTAATTTAGATTACTTAGATAATTTTACTTGCACATGTGATGAATTTGATCCATGTATTGTCTGTTCCGGGATTAATGCTGCAGACCAAACTTCGTTGAAAGATGACATGTTAGATGCAAGTGTTGCAGATATTTCAATCTCAGATAGATCCCTTCCTTCTATAATACAACCACCTCCTTTGGAATTGAAGTCTTTACCTGAACATCTAAAGTATGCTTATTTGGGGGAAAATGAGAAGCTTCCTGTCATTGTAGCCAAGAACCTTCTACCACAACAGGAAGAAAGGTTGCTGCAAACCTTAAGAAGCCATAAACAAGCAATTGGATGGACTTTGGCTGATATTCCAGGTATTAGCCCATCGACTTGTATGCATAGGATATTGCTGGAGGAAAACACCAGACCTGTTAGACAACCACAAAGGCGTTTGAATCCAACCATCCTAGATGTGGTAAAGAAGGAAGTAGGTAAGCTTTTGGCAGCTGGTATCATCTATCCCATCTGAGACAGTGATTGGGTAAGCCCGGTGCAAGTAGTTCCTTAGAAGACTGGCATGACTGTAGTCAAAAATCACAATGATGAACTAATCCCTACCAGAATACAAAACAGTTGGAGAGTGTGCATAGATTATAGGAAGCTTAACCAAGCTACTCGCAAGGATCACTTCCCTTTGCCCTTCATAGACCAAATTTTGGAAAGATTAGTAGGAAAATCTCACTATTGCTTTCTGGATGGTTTTTCAGGTTATTTTCAAATACATATAGCCCCAGAAGACCAGCATAAGACCACCTTCACTTGTCCTTTTGGTACTTTTGCCTATCGAAGGATGCCCTTTGGTCTATGCAACGCCCCTGGAACCTTTCAAAGATGCATGGTAAGCATTTTCTCTGATCTCTTAGAAAGTTGCATGGAAGTGTTTATGGATGACTTCACTGTATATGGTTCTTCTTTTGATGCATGCTTAGAAATCCTCTCTAAAGTTTTGGACAGATGCATTGAGACTAACCTGGTTTTGAATTTTGAAAAATGTCATTTCATGGTAACAGAAGGTATAGTCTTAGGACACTTGGTATCTAGCAAAGGTTTAGAGGTTGATAAGGCCAAGATAGACATTATTACTTCTCTACCTTACCCCACTTCTGTGCGAGAAGTACGTTCTTTACTTGGTCATGCAGGTTTTTACAGAAGATTCATCAAGGATTTTAGCAAGATTGCACAACCTCTTTCTAAACTACTACAAAAAGATACCAAATTTGTGTTTGATCAAGCATGCAAGGATTCATTTGATGAACTAAAGAAGCGGTTGACAACCACTCCCATCATTCAACCACCTAATTGGACGCTTCCATTTGAATTAATGTGTGATGCATCTAATTATGCCCTTGGTGCTGTACTATCTCAAAGAGTTAGCAAGAGATCTCATGTCATTGCATATGCCTCTCGCACACTTGATGCAACCCAATCCAATTACACAACTACTGAGAAGGAGCTTTTGGAAATTGTGTTTGCATTAGATAAATTTCGCTCCTATTTGCTTGGATCTAAAGTTATTGTCTTCTCTGACCATGCAGCTCTGAAATACTTGCTGAAGAAGGCAGATGCTAAGCCAAGACTAATTCGTTGGATGCTTCTGTTGCAAGAATTTGATTTAGAGATCAAAGACAAGAGTGGTGCAGAGAACCTTGTAACAGATCATTTAAGTCGGATCCAGCAACCTTGTGAAGAAACTTCAATTGCAGATTCATTCCCAGAAGAGCATCTCTATCATTTGCACGGGAAGGATCCTTGGTATGCAGATTTGGTAAACTATCTGGTTGCTAAAGAAATACCCAAACACTTCACCAAATCGCAAATTTCCAAGTTGAAAAGTGATGCCAAACACTACATATAGGATGAACCATACCTTTGGAAGACATGTAGTGATCAAATCATTAGAAGATGTATTCCAGATCATGAAGTTCAGTCTGTACTTACCTTTTGTCATTCCCTAGCTTGTGGTGGACACTTTGGGCAGCAACAGACAGCTAGAAAAGTACTAGACTCAGGCTTTTATTGGCCTACAATATTTCGTGATGCACACAGATTATGCATAACTTGTGAGCAGTGCCAAAGAATAGGGAGTATTTCACGCAGAAATGAGATGCCCCACCAACCACTTCTCTTTTGTGAGGTATTTGATGTATGGGGTATAGACTTTATGGGTGATAAGCATAAATTTCATAAATAATTATCTCTCACTTTTATCTCATTAAGATTTCTTATATGTTCAATTAAGTGGTCTTTGTCATATTTTATGAGTTTGGGTTCATATGAAGTTTAATTGAATTTCTTTGCTTACCCGATTAAAATGACACTATTATAATATTTTGAGCATAATAGGAGTTTTAGACATCCAAAAATCATGAAATCTGTCTTGCATGAAAGCTTAAAGAAGTGTCCACAGTTACAAAGCAAGTTCAGACTCTAAATGGGATGTTTAGGACTACAAAATTATCTCAAAAGATGAGATAGTGTTGCTGACGTGGAATTTGAACAGTGTGTAAAGATTCGACCATATCTTGAGATACAGAAGTCATATTGAGATGAAATCAAATCTGTTGGACAGCTAAGATCTGGGGCTACAACTTTGGTTCAGAAGTCAAGCTATAATTCGGACATGTGAACATCCGAAATTGTGGTGCAAGAAATTTAAAATTGTTGTGCTAATTGGTGACAAAAATTCAAAAGTGTTTTGCATTTTCAACAAAGCCCATGTGAAAGCAATAAAAGGGTGGAAAAGTAATATCCTAGTTGGTGACTTTCTGAAGATGATGCCTCACAAATCCTCTATAAATAGAAGGATTTACAAGAGGAGAAACACACCATTTTGGAGATTAACTCCAATACCATTTTCTTTCTTTCTTTCTTTCTTTCTTTCTATCTTTCTTTCTTGTTAGTTTGGCCTCCTTCATGGAAGGCTTAGGTTTTCTTTCTTGTTAGTTTGCCTCCTACATGGAAGGCTTAGTTTTTCTTTATTGTTAGTTGCCTCCTACATGGAAGGCTTAGGATTTATTTGTTGTTAGTTGCCTCCTACATGGAAGGCTTAGGATTTATTTGTTGTTAGTTTGCCTCTTTCTTTGTTGTTAGTTTGCCTCCTTCATGGAAGGCTAGGTTTGTAGTTTCAATTCAAGGATTCAAGCTATTTTCATTTTAACTTTGAGGTCTTGATCTTTATTTACATGCTTATTAAGTGGTTTCTACTCTACTTCACTATATTCTTCAATTTTATTCTTTAATCAAAGTTTGATCGGTTGACGTATTTTGATTAATGCATAATTGATTTATAATTGGTTTTTGATTGGTAAATCATTTTCCAAAAGTTTGAAGAGTAGAAATTAAGTAATTGAATTGAAGGTTTTCATTTTATTACTTACTTCAACTGAATTCTGATTGTAAAATTGGTTTAGATAAAAGATTAAGTGGTTACTAAATCTTGTTGATCATAATCAATTAAATTCTGAGAGGTTTCTCAGTAGAGAATTCAAGGATCATTGTAGGGGTTCCAGATGATCCTAGGTTGATAAACACAATGCATGATTTTAGTGATCAATGATTAGTTATGAAAATAGCCTCTGAATTCCTTGAGTTGATAATTGTTAAGTCAAATTAATTTCAGTCTGTATTTTGCATTTCGCACTTAATATCATATATTTACAAAATCCCCTTTTTCTAACTTTCTCCTAATTTGCTTAAGAATATGAAATGGTCTTTGGGAGATGACCTAGGTTGCACCTTATACTATACCAATAGTTTGGGGGAAATCTAGAAATTATTTTTGCGCGTTTGCGACGAGCGCGTCAAAAATTTGGCGCCGTTGCCGGGGACCATTTTAGTTTCCTAGGCTTATTGAGGAGTTTGTATAAAATTTTTAACCTTTCTAACAATTTTTTGAGTTTATATAAAATTTTTAACCTTTCTAACAATTTTTTTTTTTAGGTATACTATTTGTTTGAACTATTCCGTAAGGAAAAAGCACGTTATAGTCTTGGGAATCTGACTTTAAAAGACCCTTTTGTCAGTTTACAAGAAAACTGAATGGGAAGCACATCCTCGACTCTTAGAAGGCGTTTCAGCCGTTACTGGACGTAAAACCAGAGGAAGATGTGAGCCACAATCACAACTACTGTTCATTCTCATGCGTAGGTGTTTGTCATTTACATTGTCTTTTCAATTTATTTGAAATTTTCACCATTTTTAGAATATAGCAATGCAGCTGGTGAACCAACCAAATCAGGATGTTAGAGACAAAAGAGAACCAGATACCACTCTTCGGTTATAACTTTTCCTTACTTTGGTGGTTTTCTCATATTTCTTTTCCTGTTATATAATTTCTATCTAAGACATTGGGGACAATGTCTTGGATGGGTTGGGGGAGGATGGTCCGATATAAGAAAAATTTAAAAAAAAAACCAAAAGAAAAAAAAATTATGTTAGAATCATAAACTTGCTTTGAGTAAGATGGCTGAGTAAGGAGTTACACTTGACTCTTGATACGCATCTTATGATTAAAAAAAAAATTTGAATGTGGAAGTTTGTTGTTCTTTAGATTTCATAAAATAATTGAAGCAAAATGATTTACATTTCGAGATTAATTAGTTTGGCAACACATATTTGAACTGGATAGATTAGATTTGATAAATATATTACCGGTGAGATTTTGAGCCTTATTAATTACTTTCTTTCTTGTGTGACTTTCATCCATGGAATATGTTACTTTAGAACTTTTATTGATTCTTTTTTAACCTACATTTTCACATGAATTGTACAAAAATAATTGAGGCATTTTTTTTCTTGAACAAACCACTTGGCCAAATAACCAAACCGTATAATTTTATCCTTTGATCAGCCCTTTGAGCCGATTAGCCTTTTCTTCTTTTTAGCTCACCACAAATCAAAAAAAAAAAACAACTTTGTCTGACCATAGAAGGTGAGGAATACCGGATTTATCATACCATAAGTGTTTCAATAAGTGTGGGGGAGATTATTGTTGTGTTCATCGATATCATGGTTGAAAAAAAAAAACTAAAGCAATAAATTAATAAATAAACTATTATATTGAAGAAAAAAAATGAAGAAGTGATATCTGTTTCTCACACTTGCACTTAGACTCAGTTCTCAATCCTCACCATTTTTCTTGGTCAAACATTGTATCTCTTCAATATATCATTTCATCTTTCTAATCCCGTTATAACCAGAATAAAGACCCCTTGATTTGTGCATTGCATGTGTACATAGTAGTAGAGAAGTAGAAGATATGCAAGCCTATGATAGTTCATCTTTCATGGATTGAATTTGAGAGAAACACTTACCAAATCAAACACTTGAGAGATTCAGAGTATATCATGTGAGGTTTTATCTTTCTCAATCTATGTTTTTCAAATTAAAGTTGTCTTTCTAAGTAATTTCAAAAATGTGATGAAAGAATGCTTCATGAAATTTTGTGAATTCTTGAGAAATCAACTCAAAACTTTGATGTTCTTTCAAAAAAAAAAATAGTCACCAATCCTTAACTTAAGTTTGCCCGAGACGTGCAAAAGATAAGTGTGGGGGAATTTGATAAGCATAGATTTCATAAATAATTATCTCTCACTTTTATCTCATTAACACTTCTTATATGTTCAATTAAGTGGTCTTTGTCATATTTTATGAGTTTGGGTTCATATGAAGTTTAATTGAATTTCTTTGCTTACCCGATTAAAATGACACTATTATAGTATTTTGAGCATAATAGGAGTTTTAGACATCCAAAAATCATGAAATCTGTCTTGCATGAAAGCTTAAAGAAGTGTCCACAGTTACAAAGCAAGTGCAGACTCTAAATGGGATGTTTAGGACTACAAAATTATCTCAAAAGATGAGATAGTGTTGCTGACGTGGAATTTGAACAGTGTGTAAAGATCCGACCATATCTTGAGATACAGAAGTCATATTGAGATGAAATCAAATCTGTTGGACAGCTAAGATCTGGGGCTACAACTTTGGTTCAGAAGTCAAGCTCTAATTCGGACATGTGAACATCCGAAATTGTGGTGCAAGAAAGTCAAAATTGTTGTGCTAATTGGTGACAAAAATTCAAAAGTGTTTTGCATTTTCAACAAAGCCCATGTGAAAGCAATAAAAGGGTGGAAAAGTAATATCCTAGTTGGTGACTTTCTAAAGATGATGCCTCACAAATCCTCTATAAATAGAAGGATTTACAAGAGGAGAAACACACCATTTTGGAGATTAACTCCAATACCATTTTCTTTCTTTCTTTCTTTCTTTCTTTCTTTCTTGTTAGTTTTGCCTCCTTCATGGAAGGCTTAGGTTTTCTTTCTTGTTAGTTTGCCTTCTACATGGAAGGCTTAGTTTCTCTTTATTGTTAGTTTCCTCCTACATGGAAGGCTTAGGATTTATTTGTTGTTAGTTGCCTCCTACATGGAAGGCTTAAGATTTATTTGTTGTTAGTTTGCCTCTTTCTTTGTTGTTAGTTTGCCTCCTTCATGGAAGGCTAGGTTTGTAGTTTCAATTCAAGGATTCAAGCTATTTTCATTTTAACTTTGAGGTCTTGATCTTTATTTACATGCTTATTAAGTGGTTTCTACTCTACTTCACTATATTCTTCAATTTTATTCTTTAATCAAAGTTTGATCGGTTGACGTATTTTGATTAATGCATAATTGATTTATAATTGGTTTTTGATTGGTAAATCATTTTCCAAAAGTTTGAAGAGTAGAAATTAAGTAATTGAATTGAAGGTTTTCATTTTATTACTTACTTCAACTGAATTCTGATTGTGAAATTGGTTTAGATAAAAGATTAAGTGGTTACTAAATCTTGTTGATCATAATCAATTAAATTCTGAGAGGTTTCTCAGTAGAGAATTCAAGGATCATTGTAGGGGTTCCAGATGATCCTAGGTTGATAAACACAATGCATGATTTTAGTGATCAATGATTTGTTATGAAAATAGCCTCTGAATTCCTTGAGTTGATAATTGTTAAGTCAAATTAATTTCAGTCTGTATTTTGTGTTTAGAACTCAATAGCAAATCTTTACAAAATCCCCCTTTTTCTAACTTTCTCCTAATTTGCTTAAGAATATGAAATGGTCTTTGGGAGATGACCTAGGTTGCACCTTATACTATACCAATAGTTTGGGGGAAATCTAGAAATTATTTTTGCGCGTTTGCGACGAGCGTGTCAATGGGTCCATTCCCTGTCTCTTTTGGCTTTGTTTACATTCTGCTAGCTGTTGATTATGTTTCAAAATGGGTGGAGGCAAAAGCCACTCGTACTGATGATGCTCGAGTTGTTGCAGATTTTATCAGGTCTAACATTTTTAGCAGGTTTGGCATTCCTAGAGCTCTAATTAGTGACCAAGGTACTCATTTTTGCAACCGCACAATGGAAGCTTTACTCCGTAAATATGGATTCATGCATAAAGTCTCCACCCCATATCATCCTCAAACAAATGGTCAAGCTGAAGTTTCTAATCGAGAGATCAAGAAAATCTTAGAGAAAACAGTTCAGCCTAACAGGAAGGATTGGAGCTTGCGCCTTGTTGATGCTTTATGGGCATATAGGATAGCCTATAAGTCACCCATTGGCATGTCTCTCTACAGGATTGTCTTTGGTAAAGCATGTCATCTTCCAGTTGAATTAGAGCATAGAGCATTTTTTGCAGTAAAGAAATGCAACATGGATCTAGACCAAGCAGGAATCCATAGGAAGCTTCAATTGCAGGAACTTGAAGAAATTCGATTGGAAGCATACAAAAACTCCAAAATTTATAAAGAAAAGGTCAAAGCTCTCCATGACAAAAAGTTGGCAAGAAATGAGTTTTTCGTTGGACAAAAAGTTCTCCTTTTCAATTCTCGGCTAAAGTTTATGTCTGGTAAGTTACACTCTAGATGGTTAGGACCATTTGTAGTTACTAATGTTTTTCCTTATGGTGCAGTGGAAACAAAAAATGAGGTAACTGCAAAAATCTTCAAGGTGAATGGACATCGTCTTAAACCATTTTTCGAAGGTTTTCAAAAGCACACGGTAGAAGAAGTGCATTTGCACAATGCCACATACTTGAAATAAATTCAAGAGAAGTCTCTCTCTCTCTTTCTCTCTCTCTCTCTCTCTCTTTCTCTCTCTCCCTCTCTCACATTCCTCGCTTATAAGTTTCAACTAATCTCTCAACTTCCTTCTTCACCTCTTAAATCATCCCAACTATTACACCACATTAAGCTTGCAGGAATAATAACTTGAGTGTTTTAAGAAATGGAGAAAGCTCTCACCAGGATCAAAATTTTGTTCCCTACTCTCCCCAGAAATTTTCTTAAAGACATTTACAATTGCAGACTTGAACGATTGAGGGCATTAACACTCTTAGGCCTTCCAAAAGATGTCTGTTGGATCATTGAAGCTAAGGTACGTTTAGCAGGTGAATTTCAAGAATCATTTGTTAAAAACATGCCAGGTATGGGAAGAAGTTCTATGCAAAGAAGAGAAGGGCAAAAAGAATTGGAGTTTGCTACAGGTGTGCAAGATGGACCTGTAACACAAGATGCAAGAACCCTGGAATGGTTTCAAGAAATCGAGAGGACAAAATTCAATTCATAAAGGATGGACTGAGTAAGGAGTCATTGGATGATATCATTCAGACTCTTGAGACGCATCCTAGTGGGCATGTACAAGGAGTCCTTATTGATTTGTTTGAACTGTTCCGTAAGGAAAAAGCACGTTATAGTCTTGGGAATCTGACTTTAAAAGACCCTGTTGTCAGTTTACAAGAAAACTGAATGGGAAGCACATCCTCGACTCTTAGAAGGCGTTTCAGCCGTTACTGGACGTAAAACCAGAGGAAGATGTGAGCCACAATCACAACTACTGTTCATTCTCATGCGTGTATGTTTGTCATTTACATTGTCTTTTCAATTTATTGGGCCACCATTTTTTTTTGAATTTTCACCCCTGCTTAAAGTCTTTCCCCTCTGACATTCACCTTTCCTTGAACAAAAAATTCAAACTTTTGCAACAAAAATTCAAAATTTTGCTACCAAATCCTGATCTCGCACTATTCAAGCGATCTCCTTGT
Organism: Canavalia gladiata; assembly: GCA_037954105.1. Taxonomy (NCBI): domain Eukaryota; kingdom Viridiplantae; phylum Streptophyta; class Magnoliopsida; order Fabales; family Fabaceae; genus Canavalia; species Canavalia gladiata. Next base: position 36,112,222 of record CM075664.1, on the reverse strand, counting down.
CTGATATTGAGTCCCTATAAATTATCAACCTCTATGACATATTTTTTCAAAAAAAAAAAGACAGAAACACCGTATATGGATAGGATCAATACTATCTGTGTTTTTGGTGAGTCTAACCTTGGAAAGGATGGAGAATTTCAACATGCAGCTTATACCCTTGGTAAGGCATTAGCTGCAAGAAAAATCAATCTTGTTTATGGGGGAGGGATTCAGGGTTTAAAAGGATGTGTTGCAGGATCTGCACTCACAAAGGGGTGTAACGTCTTAGGTGTTGGCTTAAAAAATGGGAGCACCTCCTATTTGACCCTGGGTACTGAATTGAAGGTTGCAACCATGCATGACCGTATGAGACACATGTTGGTTAATTCTAATTCATTTATTGCATTACCTGGTGGTCTTGGAACAATGGAAGAAATTTTTACCATTATATTTTGGGCCTATCGGAATTTTCATAAAAAACCTTTGGGCTTATTAAATATTAATGGCTTTTATAATGGTTTGATATCCTTTTTAGATCATACAGTAGAGCAGGAGTTCATGCCACAATCCATGCGCAACATCATAGTATCTGCTTCAACTGTTGAACAGCTACTTGAGATTTTGCAAAATCCTACATCTGAGCTCAGTCAAGCAATGCAGCTGGTGAACCAACCAAATCAGGATGACAAAGACAAAAGAGAACCAGATACCACTCTTCGGTTATAACTTTTCCTTACTTTGGTGGTTTTCTCACATTTCTTTTCCTGTTATATAATTTCTATCTAACACATTGGGGACAATGTCTTGGATAGGTTGGGGGGAGGATGGTCCGATATCTAAAAAAAAAAACAAAAACCAAAACAAAAAAACAAAAAAAAAACCCAAAAAAAAAATTAGGTTAGAATCATAAACTTGCTTTGAGTAAGATGGCTGAGCAAGGAGTTACACTTGACTCTTGATACGCATCTTATGATTAAAAAAATATATATATTTTGAATGTGGAAAAAATATTTTTCTTTAGATTTCATAAAATAATTGAAGCAAAATGATTTACATTTCGAGATTAATTAGTTTGGCAACACATATATGAACTGGATAGATTAAATTTGATAAATATATTACCTGTGAGATTTTGAGCCTTATTATTATTATTTTCTTTCTTGTATGATTTTCATCCATGGAATATGTTACTTCAGAACTTGCATTGATTCTTTTTGAAGCTACATTTTCACATGAATTGTACCAAAATGATTGAGGCACTGTTTTTCTTGAACAAACCACTTGGCCAAATAACCAAACCGTATAATTTTATCATTTGATCAGCCCTTTGAGCCGATTAGTCTTTTCTTCTTTTTAGCTCACCACAAAAAAAAAACAACTTTGTCTGACCATAGAAGGTGAGGAATACTGGATTTATCATACCATAAGTGTTTCAATAAGTGTGGGGGAGATTATTGTTGTGTTCATTGATATCATGGTTCAAAAAAAAACTGAAGCAATAAATTAATAAATAAACTATTATATTGAGAAAAAAAAAAGAAAAAAAGAATGAAGAAGTGATATCTGTTTCTCACACTTGCACTTAGACTCAGTTCTCAATCCTCACCATTTTCCTTGGTCTAACATTGTATCTCTTCAATATATCATTTCATCTTTCTAATCCCGTTATAACCAAAATAAAGACCTCTTGATTTGTGCATTGCATGTATACATAGTAGTAGAGAAGTAGAAGATATGCAAGCCTATGATAGTTCATCTTTCATGGATTGAATTTGAGAGAAACACTTACCAAATCAAACACTTGAGAGATTCAGAGTATATCATGTGAGGTTTTATCTTTCTCAATCTATGTTTTTCAAATTAAAGTTTCCTTTCTAAGTAATTTCAAAAATGTCATGAAAGAATGCTTCATGAAATTTTGTGAATTCTTGAGAAATCAACTCAAAACTTTGATATTCTTTAAAAAAAAAAAATAGTTACCAATCCTTAACTTAAGTTTGCCCGAGACGTGCAAAAGATAAGTGTGGGGGAATTTGATAAGCATAGATTTTATAAATAATTATCTCTCACTTTTATCTCATTAAGACTTCTTATATGTTCAATTAAGTGATCTTTGTCATATTTTATGAGTTTGGGTTCATATGAAGTTTAATTGAATTTCTTTGCTTACCCGATTAAAGTGACACTATTATAGTATTTTGAGCATAATAGGAGTTTTAGACATCCAAAAATCATGAAATCTGTCTTGAATGAAAGCTTAAAGAAGTGTCCATAGTTACAAAGCAAGATCAGACTCTAAATGGGATGTTTAGGACTACAAAATTATCTCAAAAGATGAGATACTGTTGCTGACGTGGAATTTGAACAGTGTGCAAAGATCCGGCCATATCTTGAGATATAAAAGTCATATTGAGATGAAATTAAATTTGTTGGACAGCTAAGATCCGAGGCTACAACTTTTGTTCAGAAGTCAAGCTCTAATTCGGACATGTGAACATCCGAAATTGCGGTGCAAGAAAGTAAAAATTGTTGTGCTCATTGGTGGCAAAAATTCAAAAGTGTTTTGCATTTTCAACAAAGCCCATGTGAAAGCAATAAAAGGGTAGAAAAGTAATATCCTAGTTGGTGACTTTCTGAAGATGATGCCTCACAAATCCTCTATAAATAGAAGGGTTTACAAGAGGAGAAACACACCATTTTGGAGATTAACTCCAATACCATTTTCTTTCTTTCTTTCTTTCTTTCTTTCTTTCTTTCTTTCTTTCTTGTTAGTTTTGCCTCATTCATGGAAGGCTTAGGTTTTGTTTCTTGTTAGTTTGCCTCCTACATGGAAGGCTTAGTTTTTCTTTATTGTTAGTTGCCTCCTACATGGAAGGCTTAGGATTTATTTGTTGTTAGTTGCCTCCTACATGGAAGGCTTAGGATTTATTTGTTGTTAGTTTGCCTCTTTCTTTGTTGTTAGTTTGCCTCCTTCATGGAAGGCTAGGTTTGTAGTTTCAATTCAAGGATTCAAGCTATTTTCATTTTAACTTTGAGGTCTTGATCTTTATTTACATGCTTATTAAGTGGTTTCTACTCTACTTCACTATATTCTTCAATTTTATTCTTTAATCAAAGTTTGATCGGTTGACGTATTTTGATTAATGCATAATTGATTTATAATTGGTTTTTGATTGGTAAATCATTTTCCAAAAGTTTGAAGAGTAGAAATTAAGTAATTGAATTGAAGGTTTTCATTTTATTACTTACTTCAACTGAATTCTGATTGTGAAATTGGTTTAGATAAAAGATTAAGTGGTTACTAAATCTTGTTGATCATAATCAATTAAATTCTGAGAGGTTTCTCAGTAGAGAATTCAAGGATCATTGTAGGGGTTCCAGATGATCCTAGGTTGATAAACACAATGCATGATTTTAGTGATCAATGATTAGTTATGAAAATAGCCTCTGAATTCCTTGAGTTGATAATTGTTAAGTCAAATTAATTTCAGTCTGTATTTTGTGTTTAGAACTCAATATCAAATCTTTACAAAATCCCCCTTTTTCTAACTTTCTCCTAATTTGCTTAAGAATATGAAATGGTCTTTGGGAGATGACCTAGGTTGCACCTTATACTATACCAATAGTTTGGGGGAAATCTAGAAATTATTTTTGCGCGTTTGCGACGAACGCGTCACTCTTCATTACTACCTTTTTTCATCTTTCCCTTGGGCTAACTATCTTGGGGTGAGAAACTTCTCCTTTTATTCTTCTATTATTAAGCTAGACCTTAAGCCCATTATACATCTCTATTTATTTTCTTCTATTTTCTTAGTATTTCCTTAAATACAATAAAACCTAGATTGGACATACTTAGGTATTCAGAGTTTTTTCCTCTTTACTCATTTTTTACTAGATAATATAGGAATTTTTTTTAGATTACCATGGTAAGAATTGGGTGAAGATGTGAATTAATTATGTCTGGGATACAAAAAGAATGTAATCTTCAATGGATAACTAGGAATAATTGGGATCCAAGTCTTTTATAAAGGCTGGGTAACTAAGTATAGAACGCCTTTTGTTATAGACCCCAAATGCAAATCTATCAAAATATACAGGGTCTTGTGTGATAAGTCAAATATATGAGAAATTAAAATGTCAAGCATGGTGTGGTAGACTGATAGAAATTAAACATCCAGGGCCTTACATGATATGTTGAAGAGCAAGAGATTAAAATGGAAAGATGTGATAGGCTAACAAAAATTATACATGCAAGGCCTTCCATGATAGGTTGAGGACCAAGAAGTTAAAATGCATAGTCTTATGTGATAAGCTGATAGAAATTAAACCTGCAAGGCCTTGTGTGATAGGTCAAGGTGCAAGAAATTAAAATGTAAAGTTTGAAATGATAGTGTGATAGAAATTAAACATGCATGACATTGTATGATAGGCCGAGGTGCGAGAAATTAAAATGCAGAGCCTGATTTGATAGGTTGAATTAAACAATAAGGCCTTGTTTGATAGGCCGAGGTGCAAAAAATTAAAATATAGAGCCTAAAGTGATACACTGACAAGAATTAAACATGAAAGGACATGTGTAATAGGCCAAGGTTCACTAAATTAAAGTGTATAACCTGATGTGATAGGTTGGCAAAATTTAAACATGCAAGGCCTTGTAGGATAAGTCGAGGTGCAAGAAAATAAAATGTAAAGCCTAATTTTATAAGATGATAGAATTTAAACATTCAAGGCATAATGTGATAGACCAAGGTATAAGAAATTAAAATGCATAGCCTAAAGTGATAAGTTTATAGGAATGAAACATTCAAGGCCTCGTGTAATAGGTTAAGGTGCAAGAAATTAAAGTGCAGAGCCTGATGTGAAAGACTCACAAAATTTAAACATGCAAGGCCTTGTGTGATAGGCCTAGGCATAAGATTAGAATGCAGATCCTGATGTGATAGATTGATAGAATTTAAACATGCAGGGTCTGACGTGGTAGGTCGAGATGCAAGAAAGTAAACATTCAGGACCTTATGTGATAAGCTGAGGAGCAAGAGATTAAAACGGAAAGCCTGATGTGATAGACTAAAAAAAATTAAACATGCAAGGCCTTCTGTGATAGGCCAAGGAGAAAGAAATTAAAATGTAAAGCTGAATGTGATAAACTGATAGAAATTAAACATGCAGGGCCTTCTGTGATAAGCCAAGGAGCAAGAAATTAAAATGCAAAGCCTAATATGATAAATTGATAAAAATTAAACATGTAAGGCCTTATGTGATAGGTCGAGGTGTAAGAAATTAAAATGCAGAGATTGAAATGATAGGCTAACCAAAATTAAAATGCAAAGCTTGATGTGATAAGCTGACAATAATTAAATATGCAAAGTCTTGTGTGATAGAATAAGGTGAAAGAAATTAAAGTGTAGAGCCTAATGTGATAGACTGATAGAATTTAAACATTTAAGGCCTTGTGTGATAGGCTAAGGTGCAAGAAATTAAAATGTAGAGCCTGATGTAAAAGGATGAAATAAATTAAGCATGTCAGGCCTGATGTGACAGATCGAGGTGCAAGAAATTAAAATGTAGAGTCTAAAGTGATAAGTTGATAGAAATTAAATATGCAAGGTCTTGCATGATAGGCTAAGGTGCAGGAAATTAAAATGCAAAGTCTGATGTGATAAGCTGACAAAAATTAAGCATGCAAGACCTTGTATGATAGATCAAGGTGCAAGAAATTAAAATGCACAGCCTAATGTGATAGGCTAACAGCAATTAAACATGTCAGGCCTTGTGTGATGGGTCGAAGGGCAACAAATTAAAATGCAGAGCCTCATGTGATAAGTTGATAAAAATTGAACATTTAAGGCCTTATGTGACAGGCCAAGGTGTGAGAAATTAAATGACAAAACCTGATGTCATAGGCTGATAAAATTTAAACAGGCAAGGCCTTATCTGATAGGCCAAGGAGTGGGAAATTAAAATTCAAATCCTAATATGATAGGATGACAAAAATTAAACATGTGGAACCTTGTGTAATAGACTAAGATAATTAAAATGTAAAATTTGATGTGATATGTTAACAAAATTTGAATAGGGATGGTTGTATGTAATAGGCCAAAGAGCAAGAAAGTTTAAGCATGGAGATTTTGCAAAAAGGGTTTTATTGATAAAGATTCTTGGGGACTATATTGACTTAAGTGGGGGTTGCAAAATAAGTCACCTGATTTAAATTTGTTTGGAGACGTAAATTTCCCCATTCCCTTATAGAAACACTCCATGACTTTCTTCAAAATGAGCTAGGATCGGTAATTTATATCAGAGTTGTTAGTTTGACCATCGTTACTGATATTCCATGGAAAAATTTAGCATTAATCTTAAATATATTGCTAATCATTTCAAGATTTTTCACACTCGTCATGACTTCAAGATAGTCTTAGCGAAAGTAATTGTCATATTTATTAACACATGCTTTATTTTTGTACATATATTTGAATAGGAAAATACAATTGTATAATAAAAGGGTGGAATTAAAATCATGAGTGGCATGTAGGGTTGGATAAGAAGGAACGACATCCTTTGAAATAGATAATACTAATACTCTACTTTAGCAAAACCACTTGCCTTATTAACAAAGCTCCCTAAGAAAAAACAAAATTTTTCCCCCGTGTTTGTTCATAGACTGTATGAGGCACTTTGACATGGTAACTTTGAACCAAACCATTTATCTTCTTAAAATTTGCCACAATATAGTGATTGGAAATTTGTCTGGATACAACCTTTTAAGGACCATCTAAACATGATCGTCCCAATGACATTTTAGCTCATTCTCAATTGCACTAATGTTTTCCTAGATCTTCCTTTCGACTTTTCAATCTAGCAAGCTTTTGTTTGTCCTAACCTATTCCTAGATCGCTCTTTCATGTTTTTGATCTAGCGGGCTTCAAGTTTTATTTCTAGCGAACTTTTTGTTTGATCTAACTTTTGCCTAGATCCTCATTTCGGGTTCTCAATCTAACGAAATTTTGTTTACCCTAACTTTTTCCTAAATCTCCCTTTTGAATTTTCAACCTAGCGAGCTTTTTGTTTACACTAACTTTTGTCTAGATCGCTCTTTTGTATTTTTGATCTAGCGGGCTTTTTGTTTATCTTTTTCTCTCCTTTTTTGGTTAAGCATAATATCTCTTAATAACATTTGAGTTATAGAGTTAGAAAGGTCCTTTTTGTCCATATCAGTCAGAATTAGTGCTCCTCCAGAGAAAGTGTTTTTAACCATATATATGCTCCATGATAGTTTGGAGTCCATTTTCCTTGGAGGGTTTTCTGCATTGGTAACAACTTCTTGACCACTAGGTCCACTTCTAGAAACTCCTAAGGGTGTACATTCTAATCAAATGCCCTTTTCATTCACTTCTAATATAACTAACCATGACATACTATAGTTAACCTTTTCTCTAATAATAAGATTTAGTTGGTCAAAACAAACTTGAACCCATTAGACTTCTTCCAACTTTGTATCCATTAACACCCTTGGAGTACTACCTTTATCCCATATACAATAGAGAATGGATTTGTCCCTGTGGAGGTAAGAATTGAAGTATGATAAGCGTGGAGAGCATAAGAGAGCATTTCGTGCTAGTCCCTGTATGTGAGCACCATTTTTTGGATGATCTTCTTTATAGCTACTTCAACGACTCCGTTCATCTTTGGCCAATATGGTGATGAATTATGGTGTTGGATTCTAAAATTCTCACATAATTCTTTCATCATTTTGTTGTTGAAATTAGTACCGTTATCCATGATGAGCTTGCTAGACAACTCATATCGGCAAATTATCTCTCTCTTAACAAACTTAACTACCACATTTATGGTGATATTGATGTAAGAAGTAGCCTTGACCCATTTCGTTAATAATATCCATTTGCTGCCTTGGGTTCAATCGGTCTGATCACGTCCATCCCCCACATTGCAAAAGGTCATGTCGACGATAACACATTTTGATGATGGTGGTGGGATATTAATGTCATCAACATATATCTAGCACTTATGACAAGTTTTTGCATATTTATAGCAATCATCTTTCATAGTTAGCCAGTAATACCCGGCCCTTAAAATTTTTATCTCCATCATGTGTCCATTTTCATGGGTTCCAAAGGACCCTTCATGCACTTCTCTTATTATCCTTTTTGCTTCTGTTGTCTCTACACACCTAAGCAACATCATATCATGGCTTCTTTTGTAAAGTGTCTCTCCATTGAGAAAGAAATTCATGGCTAATCTTTTAAGGTTCTCTTATCATGTTGTAAGGCATTGGCAGGATATTCTTTACTTTTCATGTAATGTCAGATATCATGATGCCATGATTTTCCATCGTACTCTTCCTCAACAGATTGGCAAAAAAGCTTGTTGATTACAATATTGGATTGTGATAAGTGGCATATCTTCCTCTCGGTCTAACTTGAGCATGGATGAAAAAATAGTAAAAGCATATGATAGTTGGTTATCTTCTAAAGGCATGTGAGAGAAAGTATTATCGTTAAAGTGATCTATTAGTTCCCTGATATAGACTTGGTATGGGATCAACTTCGTATCCCGGATTTCCCATTCCCATTTAATTTGGTAAATAACTAGAGCAGAATCATTGTAAACTTCTAAGCATTTAAGATTGGCTTCGATGGCAGCTTGAATTCCCATGATGCAAGCTTCAAATTCTGATATATTGTTGGTACAATTGAATTCTAATCTAGTTGTGATTGATGTATATATTTTTCTGGAGAGATTAATATCTCTCATACCATGACCCATCATATTGGAAGCATCACCCAACAACGTGGCTCACCTCTTTTCTGTCAACTTTTTTCCTTCATTGAACACGATCATCAAGTCTTCATCTAAAAATTCATCTTGCATCAACTGATAATTGAAATTAGCCCAATGGATCCTTCGTGGGGCTGTATTTTTCTAGATTCTCGCTCTATTAGTCTGAGCAGTTCATGGGAGGGTTTATAAATATATTTTGTTTCCTCATCGAATTAGTTAACAGGATAATTGAAATTGCTTGATATAGTACTAGTATTATCCACATTAGGCAGTTTGTTTTTGGATCTGCATTATAATATTTGGACAAAAGAAAATAAGATATTTTCTGGTAGGAATATATCAGGAAGAGAAGAAGGCATGTCCTAAAAAGTTCAATTGTTATGTCATTTATCAATATATGTATAAAAAGAAACATTGAATTCACTTTTAAAAAGTTCTTATGACAATTACAAATTACTTGGAGACTAAATTAAAAGTTATAGGAAGTTCAATAATATCCCAATTGATCATTTCCTCCCTTAGTGAGCAGAAAATCACCAAGTTAGCAATATTTTAATGAGCATAGCTTAGGTTGGTGTTTTGTGAGAAAGCAGAGGGATGGGCATGGGGGTTCTTGTTATGGTTTATAGAATCGACTTGTATCTGTTATGGATGAGTGAAAAATGGAGGGATGTAGTTAGGTGCAACCCTGTATGAAGGTCATTCAATGGTTAGCAACTATTTGCAAGAACATTGATACACTCACTATACCCTGCATTTCTATCCAAAGGGTCCCTCTATGTCACTTTTCTCGAGCAGTTTTGTCATTTTTGTCAGCTGCTCCTTTAGTTGAGCCATTTCTTTCCCGAGCCCTTGATTTTGTGTCTCTAGCACATTCATGATTTTAGTATTAATGTACATGTTATCAGGATGTCGAAGAACTCGTGAGTCTGCTATTTTCACTTCTGTGAATTATTCATCACTTGTTAATTTAAAAAAAAATAAGAAAATTAGTAAAAAAAAAAACTAGATATTAGGGACTAGATATCTTGATGAGTATTATTATCCATTGAGCATTCCTTGAAATTGAGTATGAAATGGAAATTAATGCAGCATCACACGTTTTAAGAAAGAAAAATCTTCATTCAGAGTTCTACTCAATATAATATTCACGATACAGTAAAATCAAGATTATTCTACTTTTACCTGAGCAATGAACCTATTCATTCTCATAATCAATTCTTTACAATGTTCGATGAAAGCTTTAACTTCTAGAGGAGTATGAAGCGGGTGTAAAGAAACTTGTGCTTTCTTGAGTAACTATGGAACTTCTTTTATCGCAACGTTTGCCAAACCAGCTAACTTCCCAAAACACTTAGTCTAGTGGTTAGGTGTATCTTCATACCACTTCATTTCGTCTTTCATATCGTCTATTTTTGCTTGTGCATGTTTTATTACTTGTATTATTTATCTTTTTCACAAGTCATCATTATTTATTAGACTTCTTGCTTTAGTTCTTCAATCCATTATTGTGACTTATTCCTTTCATCAATTACTTGATTTCTTTCTCCTCACAACATATCCCTTTCATTAGTTGCTCGGTCCTGACATGGTGGATTCTGTCTCTCATTTAATCAACTACATTACTCATTCTCTAGCTTTCTTCAAGGGCCATATCTCTTACTTGTACTCTCATCCCTAATTCATTGTTACTCTCTTCTGCTGTTCACAAATACTTTCATAAACGGTATCTTTTTCTTGACCCTCTTTTTTTAAGGTGGCACATTCTTGACATGCCTTCAACAATTTTTCTTCCAACTTATTGTTCCTTCTGGTCATATCTTCCAACTTTGCTTTTAGCTCTTCGATAGTTTCATCTTCGAATGTCTCTAGCGTTATTTGACTCCCGAATAGAGTGGCTTGGGGTTTCAATGGTAGTTTGATTTGTTTTACTCTTTCTCTCACCTACTTCTTGTATTCCTCTTTAGCTGCACAATTCCTTTCCTTTACTAGTAATGATGTTTCATGTCTCTCCTACTTTTACGAATGATCTAGCAAAGTCTCCTTCATATTACAAGTAAAGGGAGTTAGCGACTCGCTAAACAGGGGTCCTTTGATGGGGTAGGCAAGTTGATGTTGCCCTAGTATTTAATTGTAATTAATACATCCCTTTCTTTTGATGAGAGGAACATTCGAAAAGCCTTCATAGTGGTAGATGACGGTCATTCTTTGCTACTATTTGATTTTTTCCTCTGCTAAGTTGGATAGCACAATAAGTTAGATATTGGGCACTGTACTTTACATCTCTTCTGAATACTTGAGCAGTTATCCAAATATATAGCAATGGTAAATAACATGCAAGTTTTCTCTTCTTTTTCTTGTAACAAATATCTAGTGTGCAGTATACATCAACTAATCATGCGGTGATTAGGTTCTCAAACTTATTTTTTTGAGCTAAGTATACGTCGATGGCGGCCAACTCCACAAAATCCTCAACCTGAGGACTAGTTCCAAACCGTAGATAGTGAGGGCGAGCACATCCATATAGGTATCTCATTTGTCATTCTTTGCTAGATAATGTAGATGGTTTTCCAGAAATTCTTTTGTGAATCCTTTAGTTTGGTTCTTCTATTGGTAACCTGTGAGGAGGTCATTTGTATGCAATCCTATGGATTGAGCAACCACATGGAAAAGTATGATGCTTCAAGTGATTATAAGGTTTACTTCCTTCCAAGGATAAATATAGGATTTGTTCAAACTCTTCTAAAGTAGGTGCCAAGTGGAAGTCAGAGAATCTCAAGCACCTTAGCGGGGGATCATAATACTATACCAGAGGTGTGATTGCATTGTATATTCCTATATTTCTTCACAAAAGTCATTCTTTTTATAATCTATAATTTCTTCGCAAACATTTCTAAACTTGACAAGTTTGTCATATTAGCACCGATTCGTCATTTCTATTTCAACTCCATTGATTTTGCATTAATTTCCATTTTACCTTTTTTAGACACCCTCAAGAATTTGGTCCTCAAAAAAGAGAAAAGAAAAAAATACACTAGATAGATACTATGAAATGCATGATATTTAAAAGATAAGTAGGTATATTTAATGTATCTTAAAATTTTGACAACTAGCTAGCCTTTATTTTCCTCATTTTACCTTTCTCCCTAATATTATATATATATATATATATATATATATATATATATATATATATTGTTAAGCATTTAGGGATTGTATCTAATTTATTTGTTATTTCTAATTGTTCCATGGATCTTCTTTTATTTTACTTACTCTAGGATGACCCTTTTTTGGGGTTTCTACATTTATAATTGATTTTCCTAATTTTTTCATTTCTACCATTTTTCTTATTTTTTTCTCTCTTTTTCTTTTTTTTTTTTTTTTGCTTTCTTTCTTTCCTTCTCTCTCTCTTTCTTATACCATCTTCTCTATCTTCTTATGATATTTCTCATTTATTTCATCTTTTTTTTCTTGTGTTATTATATTGTTAAAAGGAATAACAAAACAAGTTGATTAAATTAAACATTTATGAATGAAAGAACAAATGAATAAGCAAAGGAGAGATGTGTGCCCTCCATATGTCCTGTTTTGAGGGCATCCTATATTTTGGAACTATAACATTTTCTAATTTATGAACCTCTCTCAAGATGGGTTGTAATCCTAAGATATAAAAGTTATTAGAGTCAAGTTCTAATTATGGTCTTTGCTACAATCGTGAAGAATGCTACCAGTTGCATGGAACCATAAAAAAGATGCACTCTAGTTGGGATTTCTATGATAATCAAACAAGACATACATCCCAAGTGACACCACTAGACCCCTCTAATATTGGGTTTCACTCAAACCCACATGTAAGGTCTCACTCATGTTATTTATGTAGAAGCACTCCTGCAGGAGAATTGCAATAGCAAAAAATATATATAATATGCAGAGAGAAAATTTCTCTATCTTAAGGTTATAAAATAAATATTAAAAAAAGGAAAAAGGATCAATATGAAATACACATCTAATTGTAAATAGGGTCTGCCTCTCTAAAATCTCTAGTGGAGTTATCATTTGTTGCAACCGAAATTACCATGAAATGATGAATCCAAAAAATTTAGAAAGAAATAAAGTAATCGTGGTAATTGTGAAACCTCCACCAAATTTTATTTCAAAGAAAAAATATTTAAAAAAATCGTAACATAAAAAAATATTTGATATCAATTATTTGTAATAACACAATTTTAGAACATCAATGGTATAAAAAACTAAAAGATAAAAAGGAAAACTTTGATATCAATGATTTCAAATAGGTCCATCTAAAAAAATGTTTATTTATCCTATCATATTACAAATAATTAACTTTCTAAAGAGAACTTATATTCACTTTATAGAAATTAAGTTAGATGACATGACATACGTGGTTTAGGAAGTGAGATTTCAAACTTTTAATTGAATGCTCATCAAATTAGCTTTAGGAAGATTATGTCTTGGGCTTTGCAAAGGGGTTAAACTTTTTTCTTCCATTATAATGATAAAAGGCTTAAATGAATTAAATATAAATCTTGACTTACGATTGAATGAATTGATTGGACCAAATGAATTAGATGGCTTTTGGTTGAATTTTTAATTGCTAGCAAAACTTGCTTAAATAAAGGCACACGAATTGCTCTGGTTAATCTAATAGGATAACCTATAGTTTGTTTTCAAGCTTATTCTAGACTTATAGTTCTCCATCCAATTGTGTGGTCAAAGCCTATGACACTTGTGGACTAATGTCACATGTTAGATCAAATGGGTCAAGCCAATTCCAAATATCTCATTGTTGTGAGCCCATCTTTGTTTATATTGAAAATTAGGGCATAGAAGATTAAGATGGAAAGTAGATGATAACCTAAATCAAGGATAAGCTATCTTTACTTTTAATTTGGGTTTAAGTCCAGGGTCTATACACTCACTTGCCTAGAGATTTCACGAAGGCTTGACTTCCAATGCTTGACGACCCAATTGTTTAATCTTTAATTGTTTTAGTCTAAGTGGCTTGGGATTGACCCAAATTCACTTATGCTCAAAGATTTCACTTTATGGGTTTAGATTCAAGGCCAACTTTAATTGGGATTTAGATAAAATTAAGGGAGAGGGAACGAGAACTCGAGGAAGGAGAAGGCACCGTGAATCTAAATTTGGGCCACATGTATTCAAGTTACAATTGTTAAAGGTCTTCCAATGGTAGTTAATCGCTTACACCAAATTTGCATCTTCTGAAATTAATAGGTAAAATTAGTCAGCACTAATGAAATTAGGATTGGTTAATTAGGTAGGTGTTAGAGTGTAGCAAAGGAGGAGAGGGGGAAACTAGAGCGACGCTTCTAAAATGTGGTCACAACCACCATAAGCAGTTTAGGGGTGACATTCACACAGATGGGAGGTTATTAAGACCTTGCATGTGTTTTTCTCAGTGGGGCGTAGTGGTCATCGATGGCGAAGGAAAAACCTTGGACTTGTTTGCCGAAATTTGTTGGGAAAGTCGTCGTAATGTAGTTAAGGAGGATGATTGAATGAAAGTTGATCACACCTACCCTTGGAGTGGGGCGAACAAATGCCAACATCAACGATGACGACATGAATGACGATGGGAGGGTTTTTTTAGCCTTAATGGCCAGTAATGACGAGGTAAGAGACGTATTTAAATATTTTGGTTTACCTTTAAATTATAAACTTCTCCTAGTTTTCCTACATTTCTTATTTGGTGGCCTGAGAGCAGTTGGTTGGGGAAGAATTGAAATTTACAATGATGTCGCAGGTTGTTTTGATGGTGGTTGACAGTGTTTTCACGGTTATATAAACAAACAAGGCCTTGAATTTAAGATTTTAATTTTGTTCAGTGTATATGTATGTTTCTTACTACACTTCTGCTTAAGATTGTAATGGATTGAATTTGTAGATTTGTTTGGAAGCAAGTTGTATCGGGTCTCCGTAAGAGGAGAATGATGAACAATGCAAAATAACTTAACATTCGAAATAACCGCGTTAAACATAAAATTGGATGAAATCTCAACTATCAAGTTTAGATAAAAATTGCTATCTAAACATTACATATCATACTTTGTGCTATGCTCTTAGTCAATGAATGATTTTCACACAAATGAATATTTAATGGTACTTGAATTGGATTTATTGAAATAAATACATAGATTTATTGATATGATGAAGTGAACATAATTAAGATGAATAATTGTAAGAAGGTTTTATAGATATACCTGAGAATACTCAAACCTAGTTTTTTGCTTTCTTCTTCGAGTTTTTAAAAAAATATATATTTTTTCTTCTACTTTTTCATATTAATTATGTTATTCACTATTTATAGATCTTAGTCTAGTTAACTCAATTTTAATTATATTAACTTAATCAAGTTGTTACTTAACCTTAGCATAACCGTTTTATAATTGCTTAACAAAATCCTAACAAAAACAAGTTCTAAATTTTAGTTCTCACTACAAAAATTCATTGTATTTGTTTTTTTAGTGTATACACTTTTTGTTATTGTCTCTTTTCTTCTTTCTTTTGGGTTAACTACCTCATATCAGAAACTCCTGGTTTTGTTCTTGTATTATTAAGTGAAGCCTTGAGTCCGTTATGCATCTTCTTTTATTTTCTTTTGTATTCTTAGTATTCTTTAAATACAATAAAACATAAGATTGGACATAATTAAATGCTAAAAACATATAAAATAATCAAAATTAAAAAAAAATTGATAATTAAATTATTTAATTTCTTAAATAGCCGACAGATATTCATGGATCATGGTAAATTTATTAATTTTACTTTTTAAAAAAATTAAAGGTGAATCTATTTTGAGAATTGGTATATTTTAGTTTTATATAATGCCACAAAATAAGCGTTCAAGGGCGAAGGACTTTGAAAATTAAGATCGATCAAGATACTATTAGTTAAAAAAACTTAAAAGAATTGTCAATCAGAATATTACTTTTGGCATTTCTTTTTCCTACGTTGTTTCGTATTTTTTTAATTTTTTTTCTTATATTTTAAATTATACTAGAAGTAAACTTCCGAAAATATAAAAATATATTTTTAAAATTTAATTTTCAAAAGCGTAAAAGAATATTTTGAGAAGTTAAATTTCATAAGTATATTTTATATTTTTGGAAGTTAAATTTTAAAAATATTTATGTACAATAATACTTTTAAAATTTAACTTCTAGAAATATTTTTTACTTTTCCAAAAATGTATTTCTGGAAGTAAATTTTCATATTTTTAAAAATGAATTTTAGAAATTTTATACATCTACAAAAGGATAAATTTGCAAAATAAAATTAACCAAACATATAAATAGCATGTGAATAGAAAAGAAAAAAAGTGAAAAATTAATACCGACTTTATCATGGATGTCTAATACGTATTGAGCCAATCAAGAATAGTCCAAAGTGACGTCTTTGGAAAGCCCACATAGCCAGCAGAATATGTGTTGGGCTATGTCTTTCGAATTGAACACACCATTTTAATTCAAAGGGTTTTTCATTTTATAAATTTTTTATTTTACAAAATGATATTTATTTTAGTTGTTTTTATATAAATTAAGAGTAAAAATAAAATACATAAGCACTAAAATAAATTTTCAAAAAAATATAAAAATGAAAGTGAATATTTTATAAAGTTAAAACTTAAAACTAAAGTAAATAATACTTACAATTTGAGAAATTAGGTGGCATTTAATATGTTAAAAAATTTATTTTCTGTATTTAATTTTATTTATAAAAATATTATTTATTTTTATTTTCAAATTTTCTACAAAAATTATGAAAATAAACGAAGTTAGTTTCTATTTTCATGATTTCCAATACAAAACTGAAAATAAAATAAAGTGATATTTTAATAAATAAAAATGAATATAAAAATAAAAAAAATATTTTTACAAATCAAGTGGCTCCCAAAATAAAAATTTACTCATTTTAGAGATAATATATTTTCTTAACCATTCAAAATTGATATTTTAAAACCCTTTTATAAGCTTACCTTGAATAAAATAAAAATAATTTACAGAAAACCAATGGCCATATGTAAAATTGGTCTTGGATAGGTAGGGCTACATGACCTTGCTTAAACATTAGGTGATAATTAATTTTAAATATAAATTTAATTTGAAAAGATGGAAGGAAATAATTTGTTTATATTTAAAATATATTAATTTATAGTGATAGATATATTTTTATTTATAAAGAAATTATTTGAAATTATAAAGAAATAGTAGACCATAATGAGTTTAGATTTGAAATAGATATATCAATATAAAGATAAATACCTTTTTGCTTGTGATATTGGATGTGCATAAAAAATATTAAATAATGATAATATTCTTGAAATATGAAAAAGTAACAAAATAAGGTTATAATTATGAACAACAAAACTGTAATGTGTTTTTCCTTCTCTTTTTTTTTAAAAAAAAAAATTAAGAAGCTGGAAGTGAATGATTGAATCACATGAAAAGTGGCTTACATGTAAGTTGTTGGATTTTTTATTTTTTATTAAAATCTAAAGACTTAGATGGAATCGGATAGGGACCTCAGCCATTTCGCAACCTGGAATGTGTTAAAAGTAAGAGCTTTAATTTTAGTTGTGGATAAAGAAAACGCGCAAGGCCCAGTAAGAGAGCCACAAAAGGCCCAACGAAGACCCAGTATGTGATTACAAGAAGTCCAACAAAGATTAGAAGAAGCCCAAGCCATGCTACTGGGATAGACACGGAAGAATAAATTCTGAAACTGGACTTTCACCCAAGTCCATCTTCAAAGAAGAGCATAATTTCCTAACCCCTCCCCCCAAAAAAGAACTTAATTTAAAATGAAATAAAATTATAAACACTTTATTTTAAAAGAAGAATAAATTGCGATGAAGATGATTAAGCCCACACGTCTATACTATCCTGGTCCCCTTGACTTCAGGTAATTTCATTTATTTTATAAACGGAGTAAATCTTCACTTATGTTATTCACAGAATATTTTTCTATAATCCTGTTGATAATTTATTAATTAATTTAAATTTATCTGTAGTTTTAACGTTTTCAAATCATGCGTTGTATAAGTCATTAGACTGGATCATGAGAAAAAATTTTCCATAAAAATTTTGAATTTAAATTTTATTGTTTTTTATATTGTATAAAAGTCTGAATTTATGAAAAAGTATTATCAAAATTTCTATTGTGAAGATGCTGAAAAGTTAGTCTTGAACATTATTTTTAAAAATGCACACGAATCTTATGTATAATATATGGAGGAATTATTTTTCCATTTTTTATTAAATATTTATCATTTAATTTTATTATGTTATGGCAATGAACACAATAAATTATATATATTTTTTATTCAGATCACATATACTTCTATAAAAAATAACTATTCGATGGTATAGTTTAGCTAATTATTTTAATAAAAAAATTTTATATATACATTTCAAATCCAAAATCTTAATAATAATTAAATATGCACTATCCAAATCTATTGTAATTATAATTATGCTTTACGCTATTTTTATATTTAATTCTATTATGTTGTGAAACTGAATTGACTTTCTCGTTTTAATTTATTTAATTCCTTATTTAGATCGATGGATTTTAGAAAAGGATATTTAGAAAGCATATGAAAATACCAAAAAAAATAAAATCATTCTTGTTTGAGTTGAATGAAATGACGAGGGATGAAAAGTTTGGGTGGAATCCATTTTAAAAAAATGTCATAAAGTTAGTCAGAAAAGAGGAGGAAAGAGAAGGGAGCAAGATAGTAATTTTTTAAAAATAATACTGTATATAAAATAAAATATAAAAAATTAAAAATAATTTTTATTAAAAATATTATAACAATAATTATTATTATAGATAATTTTTATTCTTATTATAAGTATTATTTTATTTCTATTATTTCAAATAACACACTTTTCAATTCTATTTATATTTTATTTTTATTTTTATTTTTATTTTTTATTTTATTTTTTCTTATTTTTTCCTTCCTATTTCACGTTTTATCCAATCAAAACCTAAACATTCTTCTTCCATTTTTCTATGAAGTATTTTGTTTTCTTTTAGTTTTGCTGTTTTTTTTTGTAAAATAATAAAATATTTAATATTGTTATTGAATACCTATAAAAATAAATTATATTCTTCTTATTTTTCTTGTCATCTGTATTTTAAATATAGCTTCAGATCTTTACTTTTTTAACAGTCTACATGGAACTTGATATTAGTTTGAGCAACACAAGATTGAAACGAAATTGAGGGTGCTTTCTTTCACAAGAACTTTTATTTTTCACCTTTAGATCTATCTATTAGGATACTCACTTGATTTCACATAAAATTACCTAGATAGAAAGGTTAATTGAATTAACATGTCATTAACTTGATCTTTTTAAAAATCTTTGTACTTTAATAGTTGAATAAAAGTGGGCAAATATTCATAAATGTTAGCAAAATTAATAAGCATATTAAATAATAAACATTAGAAGAGGCATAGGAAAGAAGTAGATAAGATAAATAATAATAATAATAATTTGTTGAATTAAAGTGAAGAAACGGCGTTTACTTGGAACGTGAGGTGAGAATGATGAAAATATACTAACAGCAGTACATGCCGTGCAGTGGCCTTACACCTGTGGAAAATAGGAAAGAGGAGATTGGTATGATTAAATAATTTATATATAATATGAGTTGACTAATATATGAATTGAATTGAGATGTTCACTGCAGTGGCCTTACACCTCGGTAGTGCTACTCTTCAGTCTTCACATCACACTACTACTAGTACTACACTACTACTTCACTTCCACGCCCAATCAAATCTCTATATTCTCTCCTTTTTTATTTCATTTTCATCCATTGCCTTTTACATTTTTACTTTCAAAATAATATAATTCTATTCAATTCTAACTTACACACATCTTTTCTTTTTGTTTCTGCTCAAACTCCTCAAAGCCATATTTTCATCTCTGTCCAAAGACACCTAATTCAGCATTCAATTTTAAAATGTAAAAAACAAATTATAATATA
Source organism: Canavalia gladiata (assembly GCA_037954105.1). Taxonomy (NCBI): domain Eukaryota; kingdom Viridiplantae; phylum Streptophyta; class Magnoliopsida; order Fabales; family Fabaceae; genus Canavalia; species Canavalia gladiata. Next base: position 36,092,407 of record CM075664.1, on the reverse strand, counting down.
AATAACAGTATATATCTGTTTATATCAATATAATCTATTTTATTTTTTATTTTTTAAAAATAGTCTATCAATCATTAAATTAGAAATATAAATAGATAAATAATATTTTTATATATTTAAAAAAATAGATATAAAAGTTAAATTTTATATTTTAATATAAAACCTAGGATAAACTCATCTAAAAAATTTTAATTAATTTACTTTATTTATATATGTTTAAATAAATTATATCATAAATATGTTTTGATTCAAGTAATATATAAAAATTAGAAGACAACGATAAATTTAAATATAAAAGAATTAACAATTAAATCATATTTTTGTAAAAAAAATTATTTTGGATTTATTATTTAATTATTATTATAATTTAAAATATTTAACTATTAAAATGATTAAACTTTATTTTTACTGATTATGAGAAATGAGAGTATGACAATGAAATCTTAAGTTAATTGTGTATGTGTGTGCAATTTTGACTATGTGATGGGTTTAGAACAGGGCTTAGAAATTACATTTCAAAGTTGGGCATGATTTGATTTTCACGAATTCAGGAAAATTCAAATAAAACAGAAATTTTTTTAATCAAAACTTATTGGCGTTAGACAAATATTGGAATTTAGAGAAATATTGACAATTTAGAAAAATGAGTATTATTATATGAAAAAGAATTAGGAGGCAATGTGAAAATAGAAGGTTAATAAGAGTGGGTAAGTAAAAGAGAGAAGAGAATCAGCGGAAGATGTGCAAAAGGACCATAAGAGTCCAAGGAGCAGAGGGCAGGAAGCACGCCACTGGCGGCTATACCTCCGCGATAGCCGCTGTTAAATGGACCCACAAGTAGGACACGCGTCATTATATCATTGGATGCAGCTCCGCATTCGCAAAAACCTACCCACAGCAGGGTCAGTGACCGTACGAAGGCTATAAGAGAAAACGACAGAGGCAGGTCGCGTGGTGTGGTTGCATGGAATTGGGGGTTAGGGTAGCTAGCCTCCATTTAACTATGGTTTGACTCAATAATATTACGCTCATTTTCTGGATCCACGAGCCACAGCGTGCACCAATGCATGCGCCATTAAATCCATTACCACACTTCACAGATTATTACACTTACACTTACACATACACACCAATACCCAGCAACAAGGAAACAGTACCATCACACCCACTCCTCTTTTTTCCTTTTCAGTTTTCAGTCGCGTGCCTATCTCTCTACCCATGACCCGTTGCGATCCCATCTATTGCCACAAAATCTCTTCATTCTTTTCTAAATCATCTATATTGCTATTAGTAACAATTTTGAACTACGTGACTAATGTGTCAAACATTGTATCTTCTATTAAAATATATACACTAAATAAAGTTATGCCCCCATGTGAATAGGAATTAAATTAAACCATCATGATAATAATACTAGCATTTCTTTAATGAAAGATTACATAAGACGGCGTGTTAATTAAAAAGCCCTTCTGATTCCGCGTGTGCGACTTTTTCTAACCAAAGTCTGCTGTTTCTTACTGTGCCGGAGATTTTCCGGTCGGGGCTTCTAAGATTTTCTTCCCATTTTTCAATTCCCTTTTAAATTTTATTTTAATTGTGCTTTGATTTATTAATGTCCGGGGTAAACAGAACCCAATTATTATATTTGAATGCGTACGGTACCAACTTAGTACAAATTAATTATGTTTCCAAATAATCATCAATTATTTTACCAATGTATATTTGGGTTTCGTATTTAAATTACTGTTATATCCTCATGAGTTCGTGACACGTGGCTTTGTTTCTTCTTTCTGCCGCTCCACTGTGATTGGTTTAAATGAAGGATGGTGTGATTTGATTCGAGACAATTATCTGTTTGAAATAGGTTTATCTAAACCTGAATAAATAAAAAATTGCCGCAGACAAATTTTTGTACAAATAAAATACAAAAATACTCCCTCAATCTCATTTTATAAATCACTTAAAAAATTTAATTGTTTTATATTTTTTTATTACTTTAAAATATAAAAATATTAAATATTTACATTTGAATAATACTTTTATTAATTAAAAATAATTCTTTTAAAGTTATAATTATTCTAATTTTAATATTATTTTAAAAACATATATCAATACTAAATAACATCTAAAATAAAACTGTAAGAGTAATAAATAAATCTGTTCATGCATTTTAATAGCTATAATATCAGTTTGACTTAAAATTAAATAAAAATAATTTTAAATTATTAAAAAATTAGATATTTATATATATTCAGCTAAATTAGATTTTTATTAAAATTTTATTTTATTTATCTATTCAGAATGAGAAAAAAAAATCAGTAATCATTGCATTGTAATTATTTATATTATAAATTTTTCTATCTACTTTTTTATTTGTGCACGTTGTTAGATCTTCCAATTAATCCTTCTGCATATTATCTTATTGCTTTATAAAATATGTCATAAATAAATAAAAATTTTATTTATTATTTCAATTTTTTTAAAATCTTAAATACTTTCTCCATTTTGGTATAATGAAATTTTGTAAAAATAAAGGTGTAAAAATTTAAAGTTATTTTTTATTTATTTATCAACTTTTGTAATATCATTTAGAAATATATACTAAAACTTTATATTAATATAATTTTTTATTTTATATTTATGGTATACATTAGAAATCTTATTTATATGATCATATTATTTATCTTTAGTTATTTTTTTATATGGATGTGAATAAATAAAAAATAAAAATTAATATTACTTAAAAATTTTAAGTAGATATAAATAAAAGTATATTATTTTTTTATTTAAACAGATAATGAAAGTATTGATAATATTATAAAATATTAAAATTAACTTTAGCGGAAAATAAACAAGCCCATATAATGTCGCGAGACATTTTATAAAAATGATTTACAAATAATATATGTTACTTAGAGGTGTGTGTGAGACATTATGTTTATAATTTTTAGAAATTACTTTATCAATTAATTTTTTAAGAAACTAATTTTTAAGAAATTATAAGTGAATAAATGGAAAAGATGAGATGTCATCAAAAAATTTAAAGTAATAAAAAATTAAATTAGATAATTAAAACAGCTTATCTCGTTTGAGATTGCTGTCTGACTTAATTTTAAAAAATAAATTTATTTTAAATTTTTAATATCAAATTTTTTATTTTTTATTCTTAAAAAACTGTTATAAATTAGATATAAAAAATAAATATATAATAATAATAATAATAATAATTTTTACAATGTAAGATTGAACTTTAAATTTTTATGATAAATTATTTTAATTTTTAAATTTTTATCATTATATTAATTATAATGACTTATAATAATGATAATATAAAATAAAATAAAATAATATATATATAAAAATAATTAAAATAATATAATATAATAATAATTTAAACAATTAAAATAGTATATAAATAAAAATATATTAGAATAATATAAATTAATAAATAATATCTAATAACATGAAATATCAAGATATATAGATAAGAATTGTAATATAATTTTTATGAGAAAAGATCAAATTATTTAATTGATAATATTAGTTAAAATTATTTTATTTAATAATTTTTATATATAATTAAATTTTATCAATTTAATTATTAAATTAATAAATTATATTATATAAATTATTTTTATCAAATTTTATAAAATTTAAAAAATATTTAATATTTTAAAAAAAATAAATTTAAATTTATTTAATAACATAAATTTTTTTTTCCAAATTTTACTATTATTTAAATTAATATATAGTTTTTTTTTATAATTAAAATTTTATATATCTTACCTGTCGCTTTGCCTAGAAGTTGAATAACAAACATAATAAAAAAAACACTTAATAATACAAGAAAGCCAAAATAAACATAAAGAATGGACAATTTGAGAGAAAGGTCTAAACACTAAAAGCTAACATCTATAAATTTATAAATTTATAAAGGTCTAAACACTAAAAGCTAACATCTATAAATTTAAAAGTATAAAAAAAGAAGACTTGAGAGAGTAATCCCTACTAAACACTTCATAAAAATATTCTTACATATTTTTATGAATTTCAATTTTTAAATTCTCTCAATTTATTTTAACTTCTTTCTTTTGAATTTTTTATTTTTCATATTTTTCAACACAATAGTTGAACTTCCATAATATTTTACTACAAAAAGAAGAAAATCTTGTTACATTATATTCTATATATTATTTTTATAACATCACATATCATTAGAGTTAAATATGAGTCCAGATTTACAAATTGGTCCGTATAATTTATAGGTAAAGTAGGTTCAAATTAATTAAAATATTAGATCATTTAAATATAAATATTTTTTAACTCATTTAACCTATAAATTAAGTGTCAGATTTGTAAACCAACCTGTGATCGATCTAATTTTTTTAAAATGAAATTTATTTTTATATATTTATTAATTTTAATATTTTTATAAATATTTTTTAATTCTTTTATCTATTTTAATAATTAAGTAAGTTGAATAACACGAACCAAAATAAGTGAAACACAATTCAAAATTTTTTTAGAATTATTTATTTCACATCAATTCAAACTGATGTGTTTAATAATAAATCATGACAATGATATGGATATCCACCTATACACACCATGGCAACAGTAAATGTGATATACTTTATTGGAGCTAATAATACTGATTTTTTTAACTAATTTGATAAAAAAAATACTCATTTCCATAAGAATAATTTAAATATTTCTTTTTTATTCTTATAAATTTTAATTATCAAATAAAAATGTGATTTTTTTTATATTTTTAACATAATAAGAATATAAAATTTTTATTTCATATTTACTAAGTAAAATAATAAATGAATGAATTTATAAAAAGATATAACAAATCTATTTCAACAAATAACAATGGAAACAAAGCAACTCATTCCTATAAAACAACAAAGAAATGTACGGAATTGCAAGCCGGGCCTGTTCTTAGAATTTCACTGTTCTCACTGGAGTTGAGTAGTGTCAATTAGATTAGATTCGAAAAATAAAATTCTGGTTAAAACTTTGATTTAAATTTAATAATAATTTTTTTCTTTAATTTTACTCATTTAAATTTATAAATATTTTAATTTGTTAATTTAAGTCACATAAATTAAAAATTAAAATAAATTAAATTTAAAATATTTATAATTTATAATTTATTAATATATTTTAATAAAATATTTGTTTAATTAAAAAATATAAATATAATTATAATTTATAAAATAAAAAAATATTTATATTTAAAGTAGTATTAATAATTAATAAATTAAATAATTAATTTATACGTTAGATATTTTAAATTTATATTTTATTACTAATTTTTAAAATTAAATTTTTTTAAATATATAACTTCTTATAATAATATATATTATGATTATGTTATATATTTTATTTATTTTATAAAAAAATAAAAAATTAATATATATATATATAATATAAACTAATTTATAAATTAAATGAATCGAATTATACATAATTAAGTTAAATTTATTTAGTTATTAGATTTAATTTTTAATTTAATTTTTTTTAAATATATAAATTCTTATAATAATATATATTATGATTATGTTATATATTTTATCTATTTTATAAAAAAATAAAAAAATAATATATATATATATAATATAAAATATAAACTAATTCATAAATTAAATGAATCAAATTATATATAATTTAAGTTGAATTTATTTAGTTATTAAATTTAATTTTTAATTTAAAATTTACCTCATTTAATTTATAAATTAAATTTAATAAATTAATTATCAAATCAAAATTTAAATTAATTCCGTTTATTACAAACTCTATTCAGAACATTTTCTATAGGTTTAGCTTTAGTACAATAAGTTCAATTTTATATTAAAGTAATCTTTCTTTTTCATGAGGTTCACTTAATCTTAAAACTAAGTTTCTTATAAAATTAATAAACGTAAAGACTAAACCGTGTACCTGCAAATTTTTAAACATTAAATCAACATAATTGTCACTTTGAAGGATAAATTGTATATTTAATCAATATGTTAAGTAATAATTTGACATAAACTAATGGAAATTAAATTGATTATTATTTTAAATTAATATAAAAATTATAAAGTTAAAAAATATTAAAAAATTTAAATAACAACTATTTAACAAATATCTATGTAGTAAAATATGGTAAAAGGACAATCATTATATAAATTGTTTTTAGAGGTGAAAAGAAAATAAATTATTCGACGAGACCTGATAATATGATTTTTTAAAGTTTAATTTAACTTTATCTATTAAAACTTTTGATAAATAAATTAAATTTAAATATGTAAAAAATATGTTTAATTTATTTTAAAAATTATTTAAATATATAAATTTATAATTTATTTTACTAACATTATAATACATAATATATGTATTTATATAATATAATATAAAATTATTAATATATAATGTATATTATTTATTATTTATGTTAATCTATTAAATCTTTAAATATTTTAAATTATATATATAAATTTATTTACCAATTTTTTATATTATAAATTTTTAATATACATATTCCTAGATTTGATAGAATTTAAACATGTCTAATTACAATAAAAAAAATATAGATAATAAATTTAGGTTCTAATTTTAAAATTTTAAAAAAAATTAAATTTAAATATTTAAAATTTTAGGATCTAACCTATTTATTTTAGTTTATAATTTTTTTAAAATTTTATATTTAATGTTGATAAAAAATAAAATTAGAAGTGAATGTGGAGTAATTTATTTTTTATTAATTTTTATTTGTACTATTTTAAAATCATAAAATTTTACTAATTCAACTGAAAAATAATTTTTTCTATATAATTAAATTTACAAAATCTCATAAGAGTTGGTGTTGCATGTATTCATCATAAATGATCATTGATATTCTTATAACATCCAAGTTATTGAGGACTAGTAATTTTTGTTAAATTTAGTTTATTGAATACATTTTAAAAATATTAAATTTTATTAATTTAATCCTTAAATTACAAAAATTCTACCATATAAATAAAATTTACAGAATCTCATAAAATTTGGTGTTGCATATATTCACGGTAGAGATATTCTTATCATCACTGCCCCAACAGAATTTTTTGTTAAGAAAATTATGAACACAATCTCGTTCCTGAAGGGAATATTTCCTACAACTCTCATCATACTAAAATACAGCAACATAATCAAAATAGAAAAAAGAAAAAAAGTCATTATATTTAAATAAGAAACAATATAAACAAAGGATGAAATAAGTATGCAACCAGTACATATGCTCAAAATTTGTCTTCATGTACTCAACGATACAACGTGCCTACTATAGAAAGTAATTAGCATCGACATCCCGATTAAAACCCCAAAATAACTCAACAATTTTTGATTTGTTGGCCTTTGTTATGGCATCCATCTTAATCAAAGTAATAGGTGAAGTATACACGTATTTCTAGTTACGTAATAATATATAAAATTTTAATATTTATATTAATTTAATAATTTTATATAATATATAAAATTTATTAATCTAATTTTTTATTTAAAAGTTATTATCAAATAGATAATATATATAAAATTTTATATAAATAAAAATTGAAAGATATTTTATTTTATAATTTTATTTTAATGATTTTTATATTTTTTAAATATATATAAATATTAATAGCCGAATAATATATTTACATATTTTTAAATTTTTTATAATTTAATATATATTATCATAACATAATTTTTAAATTAGTTACTTTTACATTTTATATAAGGTACATACATACATGATCTACTAATTATCATAATATAATTCAACGGTGAAATTAGTGAATTTTTCAATTTATATTAAATTAATGAAAATGTTGAAATTTGACACTTAATATAAATAGATTCTAACTTTTATATATATATATATATATATATATATATATATAATATCAGATCTATTGATAATATGTGTTAAATTTTAACATTTATATTAACTTAATAATCTTATATATAATAAAAAATTTATTAATTCAATCGTTAAATTATGTTATAATATTTTTATAATTTTATATTTTAAATTTTAGAAATATATAAGTATGTTAGTCAATTATTGATATTTATATATATTTAAATAATATATAAAATTTTATATAAATAATTTACTTGGTATTAACTTTTAAATCAACGGTTGGATTAATAAATTTTGTATTTTATATAAAATTATTAAATTAATATAAATATTAAAGTTTAACATCTTGTATTAATAAATTTTAAATTATATATATATATATATATATTAAAAAAATAAAATAATCCGATTATTTTATTTCTTGTAACACATATTACAGAGAGTTTGTTTGATAAACTGCAACGTTAGGTAACACAAACACCTTTAACAGTGATTCTAAATTAATCGTTACTAAAGTCAATGTTGTTTTGGGTGCCCATGAACGATCACAATAAACGTAGAGTTCCATTTTGATTTATATAGTTCCATGAAAGTGGGAATATTTTTGTTTTGAGTCTAGGACACTTGGGTTTAAGATTAATTTGTCCAAATATTCTACTCTTTAACCACAGCAGACAACTTGGGTCAGCCACTAGCTGAGGTTCAATTAAATCTATATACACATTAAACATTTCATATATTCATAATACAAGGGATCATCGTTTAATGTTTACACCATATATATTCCTACTTTCATGACGACTAGAGGTTTTACTGCCAATATTAACTAACAAGTATTCTGCATATTATAAATAAATTTTGTAATGCAACTTAAGTATACTCTCAATCACTTAAGTATACTCTCATGAACAATGTGTTAAAAAAATAATAGAAAATATCTTTATGTTAAAAATAAGAACTTAAATTTAAAAATAAAAAAGTAGGTAATTGTTTCTCTCAATTACAACGTAATGAAATGTTATTGTGTTCGGCCTTCCCTTGAGGAAAACAAGAAAAAGAAAAGTATATACAGGTATTATCTATTTATTGTCGGAACAAGTTAAAATAAAAACTTTTATTTACATAAATAATGTATTTATATTCATATATAATTAAAAATATGGATTAATTTATCAAATAATTATTATACAGTAATATTTACAAATGAGCAAAATTACAATTAATTCTTACTCTAAGAATAATTAAAAAATTTCAAGTAATATTAATGAACTTCTTTCAGACACTTACTAATAAATTAAAAATACTATTTACTAAAGAACAAAATATTCACTGAAAAAATGTCCAATACACTGTTTCTTAAAAAATTAAGATAATTGAATAAAAAATAATAATTGTTTCTTCACTTGATCTTAGATAAGGATATTTGAATATTTCAAATCACCAATCTTTAATCCGTATAATTACATCCATAATCCCCAAGTCATCTGAGACTTACCATAAAGGCAAATATTTTAAAATACTTATTAGCCACAAAACACGGTTTTTTAGAGGGACCCCACGCGAAAACTTCTCGGGTAGAGTTGGGGTTTGTTCTTTGATTAATTGTCTCTTGTGATCTAATACGATAATTACAATGCTATGTCAGGTGGATAATTTTGACTTTGAAACGCAAATAGAATTAAAAAAAGATAACCCCACTTTAAGAATGTAATGGAGAACTTAACTGTTGCTTTTGTAGAAATAGAGGGTAAGGCTAATGATGCCATTCATTTTTAAGCATTAAAAAAAGAGAGAGAAAAGAAGAAGAAGAAGAAGAAGGTAGAGTAGTGTAGAAGCAGGTTCGTAGGGTATTATTAGTGGAGTTGAGTCAATTGACAATGCATGCCCATATTATTGTGGAGAAATGGGCACACGGTGCAACTCATAAGTCTATGGTCATTAGTACCTCAAACATAATGTGTTCTCCACTACATATTCTATCGACATTGCCATAATAATAACCCTTATATTACTTCCACAATACATTCTACATCCACCACGTTCCACTTATATATAACTACTATCCCACGTGTGATACCAAATTACATTTATTTTTCTTTTCGCTTTGTTAATTCTTTTTCAGAAATGAACACAACAAACGTTTAGAATCACTTCATCGTTCATCTTATGATCTTGCTGAAAAGACTAAACACATGTCTCATGCGCACACACAATGTAATATTCGTGAGTTTTTATTTTAAATACTTTACATTTGTTTGATTGTCATATCAAATCTTATCATACACAACACAGAATGCATAGATCAGTTAAGATTGATCCAACTTCACTGATGTGTTTAAATTTAAATTATATATATATATATATATTAAATATTTGAAAAAAAATTATTTATAATAATTTTATCTAATTTAAACATAATTAACTTTTAAAAAAATAAGATTAAACATATTTTTAATTTTATAAATAAATTAAATTTTAATTTTTTTTTAATTAAAGTCTCTTATTTTTAAAAATATCTTAATTATAATTTTTTATGTTAATTTAAATTAGATCAATTATTATTAAAAAAAATTCAACACTATTGTGGGTTGACACACCAAAAATACAGTGGATTAGTGTGTATGAATATAACGAAGTTGGGATGGAATAATTAGCACCGCCCTTGCGCTTTCGAATATTTCAAAACAACATGATACTTCACAAAAATGAACTATACCACCACTTATGTGACTACTTACCTTGTCAATGTTGTCTGAACAGAGGGAAAGAAAGAATTTAAAAGTAATTTATTTTTAAAATAGAAATAAAACTTAATTATTTTTAAAATAGAGATTAAACTTAAATTTTAAAAATTTGGCAGAGGTTACACACATATTTAATTATATTTTTAAATATATTATTTAACATATTTATTATAATTAATTTTTTAAAGATTAAAAAAATTAAAATATTATAAATAATTTAAAATTTTTAAAAACTAATCTATCATATAACATATATTAGAAAATATATTAAAAATTATATAGCTAATATTTTTATGGAATGAGAATAAAAGAATACAAAAGAAGTAAAATGTAATATGGGTGATCGAACTTACACATTCACAATTCATATTTTCTAACTTAACTAATTAAGTTGAAAAAAATAGGGAATGTGTCTATTTATAAATTCCATGAAAATATATTAATTTAAAATAGCTGATTTATTAACAGTTAGATATTAAATATTACTTCCTTTTTTTACTGTTTAAAATTATGGTGAAAAATTAAGAAATATAATTAATATTTTATTTTTTTAAGTTTTTTTAGTATATTCCTTTTTCTATATTAATTGATTCCATTCATTTTGTTTAAAAAAAATACACATTAATTAATCATTGAGGATAAATTAGAAAAATATTTAATTATTCATTAATTTTGTAAAATAAAAATCAAAATAAAATAAAAAAGTTGTTAAAAGGTCAATTAAAAGAAAACAGAAGAAGTATAAATATATTTTAAGAAACAATTTGTTGAGAGATATAATGGAGGAAAATGATTTATGAGAAATAACGAAAAAATTAACTCTAGTAATTTAAAATTGAAAGGAAAACTAGAACCGATTAAAATATGGAATTGTCGTGGAAGTCACGAAAATGGTTGACACACGTGTATTGATGATGAAATTTTAAAATTCTAACCAAATCAAACATAATTACTCAATTACCCGCTTCAACCAGTTTCTAGTTTCGCATTAAAGAGAAAATGATGACATTGTTCTCCTTTTATTATTCAGTAAAATAATGAATGGAGAGGGTTGAAAGTTGTAATCAATCTTTTTCATTGGAGGGAAAGGAAATGTGATTGTGAACATAGAAAAAAAAAAAAAGGTTAGGGTGGGATAAAAGTCTAAGAAAGTGGGTGGAGTTTAACATATAATAAGGGATTCCCTCATTCCCTTTTGGTCTAACTTTGCATTGGTTTGTGGTATTTTCAAAAAGAAAAACTCACAAAGGTTTTTAGTGGGGAGTGATGGATGGAAGGAGAGAGCGTTATATGCTTTCCAAGCGTGGGTGTTATTGTTGGAGAATCCACAACCAAATGGCTCCATGGTTTCATGTCCCACACTCTCAATGGGTAATGGCCCTTATACCACAAAGTAAATTACTCCCTCTATCTTCTTCATTGCGTGTTTTTGTCAATGGAAAGAACCCTTTAAAGGAAAGGGAAAAAAATGTTTGGCTCTACACTACTCTAAATATCTACTCATTATACACCTTCCCCAATAATAAACATCACACCATTTAAACCAAAATAATAATAGTAATAAAGTGTATTTCATAAAGTAAATAACTCTAATTTCGATCTTAAAAGTTTGATTGACCAAAATTATGTAACATTTGACCTTATAATTTTTTATTTATTTTTTGTAATTTTTATAAACCCTTCGATTCATTTTCTCTCTATTAGTTTTTCTAGTTTCTTTAGGATATAAAATTATCAAAATTTGTAATATAAATTTATTTATGTTACCTTCTTTTATTTGATAGAAATGTTTTAAAATAAGACTAAAATTTAAAAATTTATTATTGTAATTTTTAAGATGATAAATGATTTAAAGTAAATTAAAATGTAAAACAATAATTATTAAAAAATAAATGTAGTTACTAAATTTCTGGTTAAATTCAAGAAATTGAATGTATTCTTTTATATCATTTTATACTTATTATAAAATGAGTACAATACTTAAGCTTACAAAACATTTTAATTTAATAAATTAATTAATTAACGGTTAACTTTCATCTTAACATTTAACTTTTGACTAGCTGTTAAATTTTTAATTATATTTTATGCTTTTATTCAATTTATCTACTCATTTTTGTCAAACATATTTTATTGGCTTGCACCAAAATAATGTAACATTGAGGCCCTGGTGGCTTTGGTGGTTAGTCTAGGAATCGTGCTAGTTATTTCATCTTTTAAAAACTAATCTATCATATAACATATATTAGAAAATATATTAAAAATTAAGGGGATCAATGAGGTACATGGTTTTAATAGTTGTATCATCCGGTTAAGTTGGTTGAGTTGAACTCCAAAGTAGCTGCCTTGAATTATAAAATTGTTTTAGTAAAATATTGATAAATTCATAATATATTAAAATTGGTACAAAAAATTAGTTTATATATAAAATAATATTTTTTTAAAAAATAAAGTAAAATTATGTTATATTTTATTTAATCAATATGTATAATAAAAATTAAAATATTTTAAAATACTATGTAACTTTAAATTTTTAATTATATAAAATTATGATATTAATATATTATTATTATTATTATATATTTGTATTTTTTAAGGATTAAATATTTTTAATTTTTTAAATTTTAATTTTAATTTTTCATTTTTAAAATATTTGATTTTAATTTTTTATTTTTTAAAATAGACTAATTTTAATTACTAATCGCCGACCTATCAAATATAGATATATTTCATGTGTCAATTATAAATTATTTATAAACTGAAATAAATCTATTCTAAAAAAAAAGTGAATCAAATCAAATTATAAAAGATTGATTTAATTTTTTTAAATTTTTTTAATCAAATTAAATTAAATCGTAGATATTTTTTATAATTGGTTTAGATTTCTTTCATCTAAAATTGAATTAAATTGTACCGCAAATATCACTATTACTAGATAAATATATGCAAGTTAACTTTTCATCTTTAGAGATAATTTTTACCTTTTTAAAGATGTTTTTGAAGTAGTTTTACTTGGATTATAGTTTCTTTAATGCTTTTTTTTCTTATAAAAATAAATAAATTCCACTTTCACCGTTAAAATTTAATGTAATTTTATTTAAAAAATTTTATATTTTACATTATTTTTACTTTTTTATATATATAATTTTATGAAAAATTATGAAAAAGACTTACTACAATTTGTATAATTGAAATGGTATGTATTGTTATTTCTTTATATAAATTAAAAAAATTTTAAGTAAGGTAAAAAAAAGTATAAGTAAAAATTCATTAAACCTTAAGAATGTAAATGTAATTTGTTAAAAAAATATGTAACAATTACTGTATGTACTCTTTGGTAATAATTGTTTTCAATAATAAATTAATAAAAAAACTTTTATTAAATTTATGGATTCTTATTTTTTATATATTTCTTATTTTTTATTTTATTTTTAGTCCTAGTCTTAATATATTTTTTAAGTTTTATTTATATTTCAATTTAATCTTGTATTTGAATAAGATATTTTAAGTAAGAAAATTAATTTGTGAGAGAATTTAAAATTTTAAAATTGAAATATCTTGTTTTAATATTTTTTTGTAATGAATTTTAAATTTTATAAAATGTAAGAGAGTATTTTAGCAAATTAAAAACTAAAACGAGAGAATTTAATATTCTTCCCAAACATGTGAAATTTAAAATTTTTTAAAGTCTTTTAATTTATTCTCTAGAACACCAGTTATTTTTTTTTTATCTTACCTTCTCTCTTATTCTCTCACATTTCTCTTTAATCTCTTCTCAATATCATTCGTACAGATACTGTTTCAACAACATTTAAGAGAATGATTGAATTCTAACTTCTAAGATCATTAGAAAAAATTTGTTTAAAAATATTTAATATAAATATAAGAAAATGTAAAGATAAAAGAACCCAACTATAAATTTAATTATGGAAAGATATAGTCTTGGTTTTTCTTATAATTTTACTCAATTGATTTGTGAAGGATTCGTGAATGAGTAGTAATTACTCAATTGATTTGTGAATGATTTTACTCAAAACATATAGTCTTTATACTTCTCTTAATTATACATTTGCATGATCGTTAGAAGTAGTAGTTTAAACAAAAGAAATATTATTGTTACATGATCCATAGTAGTAATAAAATGATAACAGATGGTTATCAATTGATTTTAAATCATTCACAAAATATTTACAAATCATTTTAAAGATAACAAATGTGAATGATTTAAAATCAATTGATAACCATCTGTTATCATTTTATTACTACTATTGATCATGTAATAACAATATTTTTTTTTGTTTAAATTACTACTTCTAACGATCATGCAAGTATATAATTAAGAGAAGTATAAAGAACCTTTAGACTAGTTAAATTAATAATTGGTTAGAAATCAAAGGTTCCAATCGATCGTCCAAAATTTTTAGATTCAATTTACCTTATACTTCTAGTAATTAGGCAATGGTACGATGACCTATTTCTTAGCTAACTTAAAAATTAATAAGAGTAGCTAATTCTCACCAATTAATTTAACATAATAAAGAAAACACAATTGAATAGAACCACACAATCATTCATAAAAAGAAAGAAAAAAATTCAATTGATTACATTATAAATTTCATTAAAACCTTATGATTTAGGGATTAGTTACACCTAAAAAGTTAAGACAAGTAAGAATGTACTAATATAATACTATTTCTAAGAAAGAATGACAAAATCACAATGTTAACAAAGTTGACAACAGGACACTGCAAGATCTCGCATAAGATACCGAAAGAAACATGAGAACAAAATTGATACTAAAGTGTTGGGTTTGCAAGGTACTAATAAGCTTGTTCCCTAGACAGTGGTGTGACATTTGAAGCCTCAAATTTCACTATTATGCATTAGGCTTGACCTAGTTGCTGTAGTTGTAACCATCCTAAATCATCTTGCAGGTTGTTTCGTAGGTTCATTGGGATGCCACATGTACGAGAGCTAACGTGGCATGATCGCGTTAGATTCCTTGTTTTTTATGCTCATTTTACTTTTTTTTATTTTTTCTCGGAACTTACCTATTTTCAAATTTTTTATTTGCATGATTATTAATACAAAATAAAAAATAAAATAAAATTATAATTAAATAATAATAATTATATAATAATTATAATTAATTTTCTATAAATAAATCAATAAATTTATTAATTATTTGTTGGTAAATTTTTTTATAACTTTAAATTTTATTACTAATATAAAAATTTTGTTGGTGAATGATCAATAAGTATTTCAATAAATATTTTTTAAAAATTTAGATACGTATTTTGATGAATTTCTAAAATTTAATTTATCAAACTTTTGATAAAAAAATATTAATACAAAATTTGAAAATAATTCTAATATCAACCTTTTTATAAATATCAATCATTTAATTTTCGAGTGTCTACATTATACATTTAATATTGACATGATCCAAAATTTTAAAATAAAATAAAATAAAAACATTTACCTTATTGGAAGCTAAAAATTGGATAAAAAATATAAAAAATAATAATTTTAATGATTATATTTTTTATAATAAAAATAATAAGACTTAAAATTTTATATAAATTATCTAAGTTTATCACGATTAAATTAATTTTTATGATTTAATAAATACAATTTTATGTCAATAAAATAGTAACTAAAAGAAATTGTTATAAAATATTTTTTAACAACTAAAATTTTTTTTATGAAAGTAGAGAGTAATATAATTAATAATCTTGACTATTAAAGTTGTTTTGATAAAATAAGATTTGAATACTTTATATAAAAATTTAATTCAAATTTTATCTCCTTTGTTCTAAAAAAAGTCATTATTGGCTTTTATTACTTTTAAAACTTGTTACAATTGTTATTGTTGCAAGAATTAATCATCTTTATCGTAATGTTAAATAAAATTTTAATAATTATATATTAAAGTTTCATATTAATTAAATTTGAGCTTTTCTTTTTATAGCTATTGACTTATATATTAGGACAAAATTATGATTAAAAATTAAAAAGCTCTAAAATTCATTTTATATAAAAATGAAGCAAAGCTAAGATCACTTTTGAAACAAACAATAGTACGTGTCATTAAACTGCAATGGACTCTAGAAAGTATACATTTAAAATAGAAAAAAGAAGAAGATGGAAGTGGGTACCTTATTATGTTTGTCCAATAATGAAAACAAAAACAGTTGTTTTGGTTAACTCTCCCAACCCATGCGGATCTCTTTTGTCTCCTTTTGTGTTTGTTACATTTGGAACCTTACCTGACATATTGGTACTGTATAGTCAATCTAAGGACTTGAATAACTGCGTATTCATTTATTAATCAATTAGAAGAAAATGAATTGAAGATATAGAACACTGCTTGCATCACATTGAAACGATTTTATTTAGGAAGAGGAGAAAAACAAAAATTAACACTGAATGAGAAAGGAGTTTATGAGAAAAATAAAATAATAATAAAAAAGAAGCTTACATCCCATAGAAGGTGAGATCCACCAATAATCATAAACCTAATGCTAAGTGTTATATATTGGTGACGCTCTCAAAATAATGTCCCTTTTTTCTTCCTCTTGGTGGGCAGTGACCACCAAGAAGCTTGATCTAGCTAGACCATGGGGATTTGTTTTTAGTTAGGTAATCCACAACCACCATGCTCATGTCATTGAACATATCTTATTGGCCAAAATGGCATTAATTCAAAGGGTAGCATTTAATTTAATATTAAAAAAATATGGTAATAAAGTGACCATGATGATAAAATAACGCACATACCTGCAAAAGAATTGGCTTTATTTATTAACTCATACGCCAAAGTATAGTTTTTTTAATTATAAAGTAATTGATGCTTAGCACCTCAATTAGTATTAGGTGAAGCAGTTTAATTATATACGTGCTACCAAAAGGTTAGACCCAATAGGATAGGGATGAAAGGGAAGAAATTGATTGGGCTTGTTGATTGTTCCCTTCACTCCAAACAAGACTACAAGAGGGCATGAAAGTATGCATATTCTTATAAATTTAATAACCTTACAGTGCCTATTTAATTTATTGGGTGTCTAGAGATCTTCTTCTCTGTGCATAAGATTTCTTTCAGGTGATAGAATCATGGGTTACACATCCCTTTGTATTTTCTTAGTGGGGTGGTACCATACCCTGTCTGTTCACAGTATATATGCTTTCCCTTTTTTATTATTTTATTTATCAATTTTTTAATTCATCACGGTTAGGGTTCTATTTGACATTGTTTCTCTTGGAATGTGCAAATGAGAAAGACTTAAAATACTAGGAGAATCTTACCTCCCAAACCAAGCTTGTTGAGGAGTTATGCGACGTCATTTCAAGCCCACATATCTGAAAGGATTAACTTCGGTTCAGTAAATCATGAGATATGTTAGCATTTAATGAGTTGAATTAATAAATCATGAACCAATGTATAGAAAAAAATATCAACAATATAATGGAATAATGTTTAGAATGTGTTTTATTTAAAGTTAAATAAAATTAATTTTAGTTTATTAAAGATTATATATAAATTAATTTGAACCATATATATCTTTTAGAAACTTTGTTTCATATTAAAAATGATAAGAATTGGTTCTGCAACTTTAATATAAACTGCCCTTTAAAAAAGATAACCCTCTAAACTTTATTTCGGTCTAGAATTTTTTTCCATACAAAATATATTGAAACGATAAGTGATACTTGCATTTTATTTTCGTACTAGAATTTGTATAAAAGATGAGAAAGAATGATGTGTAATAAAATAAATGATGTGATGAAGAGAAATAAATATAAAAATAACGGTGAAAAATATTATAGAGAATGTATTGTGTAGATTATATAACTTCATTGAAATTTGTGTTTTCTCTGTAAAATCATCTTTAAGCATCAAACCAGTTACATTGTTAATGATGTTGAAGAAGAATATGCTTCATGAAGAATTTTCGACAACGTTAAAAGGATTCATGCATGCCAAAATCACGCTTCCTCCATTGTTTTTTTTTTTTATTTACGCAGGAAGAGAATGTAAAAAGTTTATTCTTATTTATGTGTTGATTTTGATTTTTAAGATAGTATTAATTATTTTCTTTATATATTTTTTTATATTTATTTAGTTATTATTAGAAGTAATAAATAAAAACTAAAACTTAAAATAAAAAGTAAATTTAAAATAAAATTTTTTAAAAAAGTTAATTTTATTGTATTTCTTAATATTTGTATTTTTTTCTACACAAATAAAAAAGGAAATAATAATTTTTTAGAAAAATTAATTGTACCGATAAGATCAGAAATATGAATAATATAATAATATAATATGATTAATTATCATAAAAATTATAATTTTTTTAATATAATTGTATTATAATTATTATAATGTAATTTAATAATCCGTTATATTATTTATTGAATTTGAAACCTTATTAGTTGTATAATTCATTAAATGATTTGACACTGCCATTGAATGTAAATCAAATCACCTGTTTTCTTTCTATACTTTTCAATTAAATTTTGTCACGTCATTTTAAAATTATATATAATTTTTTCTCCTTTTTATGTAGAGTTAATAAAATTTATTGATTTGATTTGATTTTAAATTTGCGAATTTCGAGTTTTTTTCAGCCTGACTCATTTGATTTTTTATTTATTTATTGAATTTGGATCAATTAATCTATTTAAAATAAGATGTTAGTTTGAATTGGATTTAAACTTTTATTTTATAATTAAAATAATAAAAAAAGAAAGAACTTTCTTTATCCAGATGATGAAATCCAAAATCCTCGTTGAGTTAACCCAAGTTTATGCTAATTTATACCTCATTTTTGTCACATCTGTCTCCGTGTCTTCATGATCTCCACTTTCTAACCTTGATTTATGAATCTGCATCTTCTTATTTAAAGTAAAAAAAAAAAGACTGGAAACTTTATGAAAATTGCAATCATTTTTTCTTTTCTTAGTGTTGGCTATATGCATTTAATTGTAAGTAATTTTAGTTGGATGATGTAAAATTGTTTTCATAAAAAATATTTGTGATCTAAATAAAAAAATTGCAACAAATAATTGGTGGTTGTTTTGGCCATATTACACCAGGTAGAGAGGTATAAGAGGCTCCACTATGTTGGTTGAATTGGAGAAGGTTTACCTATAAAGAAAATGTTTTTTTTTTTTTTTACTGAAATCTTTATCCAACAAGAATGCGCTGTAATAATGCTAATTTAGATTTAAATGGATTTTTGCATTAGTTTTTCAATTATATGAGTTTACTTGTTGATAAGAATATTCAATTGGGTAAATTAATGCTTTTATTCTCTCCAAAGGTTACATTCTATACAAAAGATATTCAACTATGTAAATTTTTTGAAGGACAGAGGAGTGATTGACCAAAAATATTGGGTTGAAAGATTGCCAATTGAAACAAGCAAAATTAACAAAAATAATGGTGCAAAACAGGGTATTTAATGTTCCTCTTCAAATTATACAAGAGAGAGAGGCATCATGGTAGAGGGAGACAACGGTGCAATTGTGAAGTACAAACTGCAATTAGTTTGCTCCAAATCAGGCTATTCAAAAATCTTTTTAATTCAATATAAACTACAAAAATTGAATAAAAAAATAAAAATTAAATTAACCAAATATTTTAAAAAATCACAAAAGTTAAAATTTTTTATAAGCATATTACGGAATTTCACCATGTCATAAAATTCTTTTATGCACTAACATGTCACAATTAAACCTTTTCTTTTCGGAAGGATGCCAGCCGAATTAAAAAATTATATTGATATATTCAATTTGGGATTAAAAAACCTCACCCTTGAAATATTTGATGAAATTTAATAACACAGAATAATAAAATTTTGTTTTATATTTTATGTCTAACATTATTATTGTAACATGCAAGAGAAAAACAACTAGAACTTGTTCAGAAATGGTATTTTCGCCGGTGCTATATATGTCTTATCAAGTTGTAACAAAATTTTGTTAATTATTTTTAACGTCAAAAAGAGTTATTGTTAACCCTAAGACTTGCACTCTTGTCTACTGCAATTATTCAACCCAAGCACACAGATTTATGAAAATAAGAGATTTGGGACATTAAATTAATTGGCGTTTGTTGAAACAAATTATCAAGTTCAATGATATTGAGTAGTGAACAGGGATGATAATTCTATACCCAACTCATCTCAACCGAAGCTAATCAATAATAATGATATTTAGGTGCGTGCTAATAAACAGAACCGTTCGCATAATCACATCTAGAAAAAAAAAAAAAAAAAGATTCTTAACAAATCATAATTTTAGTAGTTGGGAGTATAAAGGAGAGAATGAAAAGATATGAATAAGAAAAGATAAAATTAAATAAAAATGAAATTGACGTTAGGAAAAGTTCTGGCTACAGGGATGATAGAACAAAGGACCCAAACAAAAAGTAGAGCAAAGTGTGGGTGTAGAAAGTTTTAGTCAGAGTACAAAATAAAAACAGAAAAAAGGTTTGAGTCAGTGTGAGAAAAAACAAAACCAAATCACAAAGCATCTATGAACCGGCGTATAAAGTGGAGCAGTCTTTGAATATATGGGTAAATTCTAGTAAAGTTAATGAGCGTGGTCACCACAAAAGTTTACCCATTAGTGAATGCAAAGGTTAATATTTGAGATAAAGAGGCAATCTATAAATGAATATATAAAAGGAACTATGTGAAAGGAAAAGGGTTAAATACAAGATAAATAGTAGTCATTGGACATTCATAAAAAGGACATGGCCCCAAGGTAACACATCCTAGGAAGATTAAAAAAAGCTAGTGTCTCTTCTTCAATTAAGAAAATATCAAATCTCAATCAACATTATATATACATAAAAAAATTTTATGGTCTTAATATATTTTTGTGGGAAGATGATAGTTGGTGATCATTACATTGAGAATAGTTAGCAATTTTAATTGGTATTCAAGGAAAGACCAAAGAATAAGTGTTTGTATTGCACCCATATATTTTACATGTTTTTTTTTTTTAATTTCTAATTGATAAAATATTATTCTTTACGTATGATTTACAATGGTGGAATTAATTCTTATAGAATGATTACTTGGATCACTCAATTATAATATCAAAAAATGACAGTGAAATTAATCCAAAAAAAACAAAATGAAAAATTCCATGAGATAAAGCAAGTACATAATTCTTTGAAAGTATAGAACAAAATTTCAAACGGTGCAACCCAAGATTTAGGTACCCTATTTATTTTATCGTTAGGAGCAAACAAACCAATTTTTTTTAAAAAAAATTAAAAATAAACTATATTCATTCAACAAATTTTAAGATCCATGAAATATAATTTTAAATTTTCTAAGCCATATATAAAACAAATAAACTCTTATTATATACAATATGCAAACTCATATGTAATTAGTCCTCAATCCAAAAAGTTACAGTTTCCAGTCTCCGACTCCATGATCAATCAACATTTCTCAATCAGAGTGCTGTCAAGTTTGTCCGGTTGAGGAAACACCTATTACCTATATTTTGAAAGTTGAGCTTCTTATTCTATTGTAAGATTTTTATCAAGTACGTTCAAACATGTTATTTAAGTAGGAACAAGAAGAACCATTATCGTATTCCTTATATGAAATGTTACAAACAATCTTTTGTGAACATTGGAATACTTTCAATTCACCAATTAATATGAACCACAGTCTAAATCCCATAAACCAAATATATACCACGTAAATAATTCTATCTATAAAATCCAGGCATATGATCGTTGACATGATAGTTATTGTTTGCTCATGTTTGGTTAATTAGGTTGAATAAACTCTAATTAATTACACATGATAGCTATGGTAAACATCAAAACATATAGGGTTGATATGTTTGAAGGTTAGGTAGATGAAGTAACCAGTTATAGCTTCAACCAATGGTTTAGCATAATCAACTGAAATTAAAAGTAATAATATTGAAATTTAAATATTATAATATGTCTATGTACATACCATCTTCTATGGGATGAGCTATTTCATTCATAAGATGAAGTATTCTCTTTTTTTCCCCCCCGTATTTAGTGTGTATATATAGTGGGGGTTGAATTTCAAAAATAAAAATTTATTTTTGAATTGTTTAATTGAAACATAGAAGAAGATAAAATGGTAAATTTAGGAAACAAAAATTATGGAAACGATACTAAATCAGGTGCTTGGAGAGGCCGCAATGGGCCAACCTCAAATTGATGATTATTTTGATGGTTTAGGCACATCCATATATCACATCAATGGAAAGTATAATGGTACTCTTTGGCGGGACCGATGCCTACAAAGCTTTTTAACCCAAAGTCCCAAACCCTAAAGTTAGGCCATTGATGGTTAATAAGGAGAAATACACCGTCAGGTGGAGTGGTGAGTTTGGGATATCATATACAATTTCCTCATGGGTGGGTCCACAACTTAAGACTCTGTATAATTCCTCATTTGAATGGTCAAGCTACAAATTATTGATGTTCATGTGAAACATTTATACATTCACACACCCTTTTCCATCTTCTATTCCCCCTCATCACTCCTTTTTCTTTCCATGTCTATGTAGTTCCAATTTTTTCTTTTTATGTTCTTGTGCTTCTTCCCATCTTACAAGGATTCTATGTTTATAAGCTTTTGTGTTCATTTTTTTCAAAGAAAATAATGCTTTTTTCCGTTTAAAATTAATTTTGATAAAGTTAATTTAAATTACCAAATATGATTGACATGCATATATAAATTAATTTGATCATAAAATTTTATTCTAATTATTGAATATGATTCACATGCGTGTATATATAGAGAATACTCAAGTTGTTGTGAAGTTTCAACCAATAAGAGTTTGCATTTCTAGAGAGAAGAATTTAACCAACTTAATTGAATAGTATGGGTGTAGCTTATGGACGATTTTTCTTCTCCATAGTCCAAATTGTGATACCGGCAAAGGAAGAAGCTATGCTTAATAAATTATGGATATATACAAAACTGGCTCCTAAGGGATATGTAACGAATGGCCAATTATAGCATAAGATAATAGAATCTACTAATATAGCGTCTGTCTATTACTCTAAACGTGTTGTGTAGAGAATGTTCCCTATTGATTGAAACAAAATAGCCCGTAACACTTGTAATGTAATAATAATAATAATATTGTAAACATGTTAAACAAAACTCTTCTTCAATTTAATTCCATCTATATATATATATATATTAGGGTTAAAAAAAAAAAACGCTTCTCCACCTTGTTTTTATTTTGTTCAAATGAAATTTTGGAATTGCAAATGCAAAAGTCACAAGGATGGTAACAAACACCAATTAACGAGGGAAACGTGAATTCTTTGGCCGATCCATGAATCATACAAAAATAGATATTATTATAATATTAATGTTTTATGGTTGGAAAGAAAAGTATTTGGAGATTTCCTAAATTGACCGTGCAGAATTAGTTTTGAGGAGGAGTGAGAATAGGGGGGTGATTAATTATGATGATTGAGAGGGGTATAATAGGAAATTGAGGTGACAGCCATGAGGTTAACTTATAATCAGCGATGCACATGATCATGATGGGATTTCGGGGTTGGGTGGATGTAGATTCGTTGAGGTGAACGGGGACAAGCCCAACGAGACTAACCAGAGGGTGTGGTTAGGTTCAAACCCAAGGACATGGTCAGGTCAACAATTTGCAAGGGTAGTGAAGGAGTGAGTATTCATTGACCCCAAAGCAAAAAACAAAAACATTCACAAGGTCATGATAGGACTACCCGCGGGGCCACAGAGAGAGAGAGAGAGAGAGAGAGATCCATTAACTTAACCTCAGGCTTAGGCTACTGTGGTTCATGATTGTGCACTTAATAGCTTGCGTGCACTCCTGCATCCTAAACCCTCACGCACGGGCACGTATGAATGAATCAGTGAAATGAATCAACCTTCCACAACACTCTCTCACGTCTCAACATCTTTTTTTATTTATTTATTTATTTATTTATTAATTTGTATTCATTGAATGGAGGGTATATGTGTCAATGCATCCTCTATATAATTCAACTCCTCATCTCTCGTCTTGGTTACACACAGTTTCCACTTTCCACTTTGACTGTGCCCAAGTCACGCCTTGCTCCCTCTTCTTTTCTCAACCGCTTTCGTTTTTCTCTGCTTCTCCATACTAACCCTTGTAAGTTCTTCTTCTCTTGCTTTCTTTTCTTCTCTTTATTCAATCTTATACATGTGTTTCTTTTTTTGATTTCTTTTTTCTTTTTTCTTTTTCCAAATCTGCTTGATTGTTCTAGGATAATTTAGTATTTGGTATAATTGCTTAGTCTTCGAGAGTTTCAATTTATGAATCTGAATCTCATTTGTTGCCTGAGATCTCGTTGGAAATTTTGTTTCCTTCAGAATTTGAAAAAATTAAATTAAATTTATGGATAATTTTTCCTTCCACTGAATTTTTATGTATGATTTTCAAGACACTCGCTTAATTTATAGTTTTAACGTGTCTCCGTTCTGAATTATTTATTTATTTTTTTGTCATTTTATGTTTATTCATTCTTCATGAAAACATTTAGCCTAGATTGAACTGAATCCAAGTTATTTGTTTCTCTCTTCTGAAGGTATGTTTGCAAAAATAGGATTCAGGACAGAAATAAATGGATTTTTTTCTTGTTTTTTTTATTTGGTTTTATTTTGAGGTGATATTAAAATTGTTAATCTGTGGAAATTGTCAGATCTCTGATGTGTGAATTCTATTGCAGGGTGCTGAAGGGGGGGTTTTCACTGAAGAAGTGGTTGTAGCTTCCTATTTTTTTGTGGATAAGGATACAACAGCATGCGGTGGTGGCTTAGTCTCTCCGTTGATGTATACCGCAAAGTGATTTCTCTGAACCTGTATTGCAAAGTGATTCTGTAACTTGCAGACTCTGATCAAAACCCTTTTACAATCTTTTCACTCTTCTCTTCCTTGACTCACACCAATGGGATCTAATTTCTTTGTTGTTGTTCCTTGTTATGTCCGTCAGATCAGCTGAATAAAACAGCTACCCCACCTTTTTACAATCACTTCTCTCTTCAACTGGCTCTAGTTTGATTTGATTACCCTCTATAGCCTTCTTAGTTGTTTTTAGTTAGCCTTTTTCACTTTTGGTGTTTGTTAAAATTACTACCCGAATTTTTAGTGTATTGTTCAATTCATCACTGGTGTGGGAGAGTTCCGAGTTCAAACTAGTTGCTGTCACTGGGAACATTGTGGTTCTTCCATTTTGAAGGGTTGGAAAAGTAGTTATGGTGTGCCAAGCAGCAAGTCAAACCAGATTTCGGGCATTGAAACATGAGAATGGAACCGCAGGGAGCTCCACCATTATAGTTAGAGTTATAGCATGCTTTCAACCTCTCAGAGAATGCCAGGTATATTACCTCCCTAGGATGAAGAAACTAAGATTATTTACTTCTATTTTTTTTTTTTTAAATAATGATCTCTTAATTGTTTTAATCATGATCTTCAAGGAAAGCATTAACTCATGATGATTTTTGTTTTTGGGTGCTGTCCAGGCTGAATATTTCCGTCATTTGCTCAAACCTGTCACGTAATAGTTACTTTTGCCTTGCTTGTTTTGGGTTAAGCCGGTGGTTTTTGTTGTTTTCCTTGTTGGTGAAAGAGTTACCAATAGTAAGAGATAGCACTTGCGTTTGAATCATTTTTTTCAGGTACATATTTTGCATTGTTAATTTTCCATTCATTCATTGGAATTTGCTAGTATCTACTTGTCTTGTTTTGCTTTTTTGTTAACTCATTGTATATGTTTTTGAATTAATCGTTAGGTGATTGTTGTGGTTGAATGGGAGAAGATTGCGGAACCTGGATACCCGAGCTGCATTTTGATTGGCAATCACCAAATTTGAATTACTTCGGTGCTCCCCTTGATGTGGGGAAGCAAAATGGTACTTCTGCAGGGATGAATCACGGTGCGGACATGGCCGCACGAAATGAGACAATGCCAGCTTATGCATCCACTGCACTACCTCATTCACAGTTAGGACATTCTAGCACTCATGGTTGGTTTTATTGTTTGCCTCGTTTTCGACAGGGATTTACCATGCCTGCTCCGAACCTAACGGCCCAGGAAAAACTCCCTACTGGCCATGTGAAAGGATCAAGGGAGGAAATTGTGCCGAATGGGGAATCGGGTTTCCCTGGGAAGCAATTCCTGGTTATTGATCAAACGGGTGATCAAACAACTCTAGTTTATAGTTCAAGGTTTGGTGGTCCTGTTGAGTGCCACGCATCCTGGGATTCAAAACTGCACGGATCTAACAATGTGAATAATTGGAATGAGTTGCCTTCTTTAGGAAGAGATACTAATCATGTAGTTGGAGTTGGACCAACTTTGGACGAAAAAGTTGACTATAGTCAAGGAAGCGATGACATTGAAAGCGAGATGCACGAAGACACTGAAGAAATCAATGCTTTGCTTTACTCGGACAGCTATGCTTATTCCACCGACGATGGTGACGAGGATGATGAAGTTACTAGCACAGGGCATTCGCCCAGTACAATGACCACTCATGATAACCAGGAAGAAGAACCACATAGGGGAATTGCCGAAGAAGTTGCCAGCTCAGCTGGAAAAACAAAGAAGCGGAAGCTATGGGAAGAGGCTTATGATGATGGCGACGTGCAGTTCATGGACACTGCCAGTTCCCTGAATGGGAACAATAGACCCTTTGAGATGGGAGATGATGCTGAATCAAGATGCTCCAGTGGTAGCAACTATAGTCAAGGGTCAGGTGAAATGGGTTCCGTGTCTGGCAATAAGAAAATGAGAAAGGAGAAGATTCAAGATATTCTGAGCGTTCTGCAATGCATAGTTCCTGGTGGCAAGGACAAGGATCCAATCGAACTTCTTGATGAAGCCATACGTTGCTTGAAATCATTGAAACTCAAGGCAAGAGAACTTGGTCTCGATGCCTTGTAAGTTGAAAAATTCTTATAGCCACCCAGCATCACTTATCACTTATTTAGTACGTTATTTTAGTGTTTTGGTCTGTAGAATAAGCAGGTTACGTTCACATTTTATCATCATCAGAGGTAAATCAGCAAGGTAAGTGTGAAGTGTGAAATCCGGATTAATCCCTTTTGCTCATTATTGAGTTTGAACACGCAAATCAGCTGGTTTATGTAAATGTAATTTGTGTATGAAGAAAGAGGTATTATGGCACAATAAAGGAAAAAATGAATGATTAGTCCATGTCTTGGGGGTTAGAGAAAGTAGCACTAACGCTGGCATGGGATGTGAGCTGGTTTTTGAATGAATGAGAAGACTGGTTGTTCCAAAAAGTACCCAAAAACGAGAGTGCACGCCTCTTGGTTGTTGTGGGGCCCAGTCTCACTTCCTCTTTTTGTATCCTTGTCGTGTTCAATCCTTTGTGGGTTTGCCTTTTCTCTGATGTAAAAATTATCACCAGCAAAGCCAAGCACACCTTCCCTTTTATGTGTGACAACTTGGGGGGCCCCTCAATGGCCACAATTTAATTTCTACTTGACGGATGGTACAGTAATGTAACTCGCTTGTGGGAAACACTGATTTTTGTGTTCTATGTATGTGTTGTGTGTAGTGTTATTATGAGGGGGGTTCCCTTGTGGTGTGTTTCGTAATTGGTGTATGGACTTGTTATAGAATGGTAAGGATGATATCTTGGTTGGATGTAATTCAATGTGGTTGGTGTTACTGTTGTCTTTTTGCCTGTGTAGTTACGTCGCATGCACGCATTTATTATATGAGAAAGTGATGTGCTTTAAATTTTATTACAACATTTTAAATGTAATTATCATTATTATTATTTAGATGATTCCTATGTGGATTAAAATTTAAAGTATGAAAAGGTCTAAGCTTGCTCCATGGATGGTGGGGTGATAAGGGGGGGACCACAGCGTTGAATTATTAGTGTGGAAGATACGTATGATGTGCTTACATGAGAGAGAGAGAGAGAGAGAGAGAGAGCAGGCACGGGTGGGGTTGTGGTGAGCGGTCAATAGTCATGGTAGGTATCAAACAAAAGAAAGAATCTTATACAGTGTTTTATTGAAGTCCATTGATTTTCTACAGTACAAAAGAAGCATGCCATTGCTTGAGCAGCTTGTGTTGGTATATGTGGATTTTCCTTTCTTTTCTGGGCAGATACTGGAGCACATTCAGGGTGTAATCTATTTCATTTTTCTTCTCAATCCTTTTGGTCAACAACCAAATTTTAGTTAACATATATATATATATATATATATACACGCTCCGAAAAACAAACAGCTAGTAAGATGTTTGTTTGGGACACTAACGTTCGTTTGTATTAAATTAAAATAGTTTTATTTTGGTTATATAGAAGAATAAGGTTAATAATTACAGTTTTTGGATATTTAAGAAAAATGTAAGTTTATTTGGCTATATATATATATATATTATTGTGCTTGGTGAATGTAGTAAGGAACAGGTAAAAAATTGTGAATCCCCAAAAAAATTATGGTGAAATTTTATATGAAATAATCTTGAGTAAAGAAAAGTATAAATTTATTATATTATATTATTTTATTTATATCTATTTTAATTAGTGAATGTATTAAAGACATAAAAATTAAAGGAAAAGTAATTAACGTATGGTTAGTATTTTGAAGTAGTAAATAATTTAATATAAATTCAAGTTTTAAAAGTAAATGTTTTAAAATTAAAGAAAACTTGTCCTCATTTTTATTTGGGACATAACCTGTCCTTGTGTTTTGATCGCTTTTCAGGGTCCAATAATTGGTAATTGGATCTACGGTAAGCAGTTGATAATTCTTTCTATACAATGATTTTTTTAAAATCTTATTTATAAATCAAATACAAGAGTTAGATTTCTTTGACAAAACGGTTATTTCAAGGAATAAAATGATGTTTGTTACTGATCTTAATTATTTAAACGATGTAGCATTTAATATTTTTTAACTTGTAATATAGGATTTGTTTTTTACTTTTTTTATTGGTAACTTATTTTTTCAAATTTTAAACTTATACCACAAGAGGTACACCGTTAGAGAACCCTTCTGTAAAGGATAATATTCTTTACTTTCTTTATATTTTTTTATTTCTTTATAGATATATATATATATATATATATATATATATATATATAGAGAGAGAGAGAGAGATAAATACTTGATCTTTTTTTTTCACCTATTAAACCTCTTCATTTTATGAAAAAAATCCTACTTCTTTTATGAAACTTATTGCAAACCAATTCAAGTAGTATATTTAAGAAAAGGATAGTGTCTTAGTATTCATATAATATCCATTTGTGTTCTTTTTCTTGAAGGTAGAAGTATTTTTATTGTAGTCATTCTGTTCTTATAACACAACTTCATTTTTGTTTAAAAGTTAATTTTATATTTTATACATTTTAAAATTATTTTTTAATATTTTCTAATTCCCCCCCCCACATATTTCAACTCATATTTTAATATTTTATATATTAAAATTTATTTATTTATTTGTCTCGAATCTCATTCATTTTACATCCCTGAAATTATATTTCTCAAATTTTTAATTATTTTTAAACTTGTACTCTTCCCCTAAACTTGAGCTACTTATACTTTTATTTCTTTATTTGAATTAATTATATACATTCATCTCATACTTTAAAATTTACTTAAGATTTGAAAGATATAATTAAACTCAAGAAAATGACAATTATACTTACTTGCTCTGGATTTGATGGATATTAGATGGGTAGGATATGTGTTCCTGACGCGGGCCTCTAGCTTGAATGGGAAAATATTAATATGCATATTTTTCCATTCCTGGGTAGAACAAGAAGTTAGTCCCCTGAAAGATGTGGTTGGTCTGAACATTTATAGCTATCTATCTCATAATTCTAAGATGATGGAGTGCTACAAAATTATACCTAATGTCTCCATTAGCAAGTTTAGTGCCTAAGGAATCGAATAAAACTCCAACAGAGTGACGAAAGGGAATATATATATTTAGACAAAAATCAAACACACATCACTCATCACTCATCACATGCTCTATTCTGATTCTCCATCCCTTTCGCTTTCTTTATTTATTAATTTACACTTACCATTTGGCGGCCACAAGTGGAAATACGTGAGACAAAGTGTTCTCTTAACCCTCTTGTGGACAAATGTAATTATTGTACCCTCGATTAATTAATAGAATAACTTGCTAAATTCTTAAGGTGTATTTTCTACGCCCAAAGTCTTTCATTGACTTGCATAATATGAGGATACATATAAGTACTTTAAGTGTTTGTTTGATTTTCAGTTAATGAATCAATTTTTGTAGTTTTTTAATAAAAAAAATATGTATTATAGTGAACAATTATGATTAAAAGTAATTTTGACATATCCCCTAATTTCATATAACAGTTTAAAATTGATTATATTAAAACTAGTTTGGCCTAATTTTAAATTAAATGGATCTTAAAAAATTATTTTACAAGTCATTTTTATCGGTTTGTATTTGTTTTTGTGTACAATTAAAAAAGTAATAAAGTTTAAACTTAAAAATTATTTTAATCTTAAACTTCTCATTATTAGATCAAATCTAATAATTTATTTGTATTTTATTTGATTAATTTATAAATTTATTTAATAAAATTTTATTTAGAGTGATTTTTAGTTTTAAAATTTTTAAAAAAATTAAATTCATTTTTAATTTTAAATTTTAGTTATAATTTTTTAAAACTGTTACAAAAATAACCAATTCATTCTATGTTATTATTTTATTATAAAAATATAAAACATAGATAAATAAAAAATATTAATTAAAATTAAATTATGTTAAAATAATAAAAAATTAAAAAATAATAAAATAATAAAATTTATTATTATTATAGTGATAATAATAATGATAATGACGAAGTTAACGATATAAGATGATAATAATGATACAATGGTTTTCACGATAGTAATTATAATACACAGTATATTATATAATTTTATCAAATTTTATTTTATATATTTTTTATAATTAATATATAAAATAAATATTTTTATATTTTTTAATATTTATATTATATAAATAATTTATTATAATATTATATTATAAATAAAATTTTATTATAATATTATAAGTTAAATATAATTTATATATCAAATAATATTATTTAATTTATTATAAATTTATAAAAATAAATTAAAACATTTAAAAAATTTTAAAATTAAAAATTAAAATTTTTATAAAATAGTAAAAATTTAATTATTATTATTATTATTATTATTATTATAATAATAATAATTATGATAGTTGTATGGTTATAATATAAAAAATATTATATAATAAGATATTTTTTTATTTTTTACATTATTTAATAATTAATATATAAAATAAATAATTTATATATTATTAATATAATATTATAAATTAAATATAATTTATATATTATAGAATATAATTTGTTTTATTCTAAAATTTATAAAAATAGATGAATATAAAGTTATTAAATTTTTTAAAAATAATAAAAATTATATTTAAAATAATAAAAATAAAATATTATCATTTTAATAAAAATGATAAAAATAATAATAATAACAATAATAATAATGATAGATAATAATTAATGATATTGGTGTTTATAGTGATTATATAATTTTTTATAACTTATAATGATAATAAATTTTTTTAAAGAAATTAAATAAAAATTATTTTAAAAATTTATTAAAAATTAAATAAAAATTATTTTTTCAAATAACTTTTGAGTTTTGATTCAACCAATTCAAATAACAAGGTCTAAAATTTTGAAATTAATTATATTATAATTAATTTTATATAATTTTAAATTAAACAGATCCTAGGAGTTTATTTAACAAGTCGTTTTTATTAGTTTGTATCTTATTTGATTAACTTACAAACTTGTTTAATAAAAGTCGAGATGTTTTGTAAATAAGTTAATTTTATATGTCATGATTTTTATTCATAAGGTACTTGATTCAGTGCTTAAAATTATATTTTTTTTCTTATTATTTTACATTATTTATTTTAAAGAAATGCCTTCCTCTTTAATAATATTCTATTTGTTATAATTTATTTTAATGAAAATTTTTTATATTTAAAAAAAAGAGAAAAGTTCAAAAGTAACTAAAGATTGAACACTATAATTACCTAAACATATATTTTAGTCTGAATAATAATAATAAATTTTGTTAAAGAATCATATAAATATGTTTTTTAAGTCATTTTATATTTATAAACTAGTTTAGCAATCAACTTTACCAAATATTTCTAATTTAATAAACTAAATAATTTTCTTGCATTTGGTTTTGCATTAAAAATATAAATTTTAATTTTCAACTAAATGTTTAACTATATTTGTCAAACATAACCTAATTCACTATACTGTATGTAATATGAAGTTTATGTGATTGTTTAGTATCTTAACTTTATGGTAGAGGGTAATAATACAGGTGGCGGCAACGTTACTCTTGAAACAGCAATGATAATAGGTAGTGCTCTTAAATTTGCACTCAAAAGGGAGGTATTAGATATCTGATAGTAAGTGAAATTAAATGAAATGTGAAGAAATAGAATAAAATTATTATAATTAGTTTTACCTTATATTTTTCAAATTGAAGGAAAACGAATAGAGACATCAAATGCAACGAAATAAATTTTTGTAGGTTATATTTCATATTATATTTTATTTTTAACAATGAAAATTATGATATCTAATTTTATTATATTCTATTCGCATTCGTTGTATCCATTTTCATCACCCAAACATGACTTATGATTCAAGAATTGGAAAAATTGATGGTCTCATTGATCCGCATGGTTGGGACTAACCACACTTTTTCAAGAGCTATTGCTTGTGATTCAAACCTAGCAGTCTTCCAAATTTTGCTTTTTGTTTAGTGCAACAGCCAACTTCACTGTACATTCTATACAATATTCACATATTGTTACTCAAACTATATATATTGTATGATTATTAAATAAAGATGGAAAAATCGTTTTAAAACAAAGTCATATTTTGCGGAAAGTAGTAAAGATCTTGCAATTCATCTTATTTCAATTTAAGATGGTGTTTGATTTTAAAAAATATTTTTTTATTTTTTATTTTTATTATTCTGTACAGAAAATAGTAAAAAAAATATATTTATTTTTTGTTTTTATTTTTTATTATAAAATTTTAAAAATAGAAAATAGAATAAAAATAAGATGATATTTTTGTAAATAAAAATAAAAATAAAAAATATTTTCTAAAAATAAACTCAGCCTAAATTCTCTCTTCGTCTATCTTTCGTTCAAGGTGGATCATAATTTAACAAAAAAAATTCTTATTTTAGATTTCCAAAACAAATTATGATAATATTTATTATAATTATAATTAAATAATAATTATTATTGAAAAAAAGTTTTCTGTTATATTCTTTTCCTTCCTTTTTTTAAGTTGTTTCACACATATTAAGAAAATTAATCAATATTTTTGTATTAAATTTTTATATAATTTTCTATTATGTCTTCAATGTTTCTCATCACTTTACTTGTTGGATCAATTAATATTTTGATGAAAAGTAAGAGTATATTAAAAAAAATATTTTTAAACTTTTAAAGTAACAATTAAAAAAACAGGGATGAAGTATAAAATAGGACCCATTTTAATACATAAACTTCCATTCCTAAAAGCTTGTAAATTTATGAATTTAGTAACAGACCTTGTTTTTAAATTTCTTTCAAGCTTATGAATTGATTAAACCGGTCGTATTCCACTGGTAATGAATACCAGGGTATTATTTATATTTTATTTTCTTTTTTCATTTTACTTTGGAAGATTTATTTTTGGTCGAAGTTTTTGAGGAAATGTTCATCTCATAGTTAACAATGGCTTGTTCATATTGGCCCATTATTGGGTCTAGCCCAAAATGTGGCCTTACAATGATAACATTTCCGTTGGCCTTCGTTTCTACGAAGCTACCAAAGTCTAAATCTAAACTTTAAAAGATAACCAAAAGAAAAAGTCCAACCCAAATACTATTAATTACTTTATATAAAAGTTTTAACTTAAGTAAACTTTTTGTTCCATTAACGGCCCACCACTACAAGTGAGGAGGGCTTAGTAAAAAACAAAAGAAAGAAAAAGCAATGCATTTCATGGTTATCTTAATTGCATTTTTAGTCTCATTAATTTTGATATTTGATTATTTTTGATATTTTAATCTTTGCATTATTAATATTTCACAATTTTGATTGTTCTATTAATTTCTATCCAATATTTTTAAAAATTTTTTTTTCATTCAAGTTGAATTATCAACTATTGATTTGACTTAGTTTTATACTTCAAAAATAATTTTTTTTTCATTTCATTTTAGTTTTATCAATTATTTAATAAAAATTAAAATAAGAATAATTACAAAATCTTAAAATTTGAAAAAATAAAATTGATAAAAATAAATGAAGAAAATTAAAATTATATTTAAGCCTTCAAAACTTGTATCTAATATATAACCACTTTTCTTGGCATGCAGTTATATTAAGCTATCCATTCTTGACTTGTGTTATGTTCCTGTCCTAAAGTGGAGTTGGATTTCTACCCTTTCTAGGATGTTATAGTATTTAATCAGGACCTGACAATGTAACAGCTTCATGGCTTCACACTTGTGAATATGCTTCTTTCACACATCACCACGCATATGAGGTATGATGCAAAATTAGTGAAAATGTATGTAGAAATGGAACAATTGAACAAACTGTTAATAGATGTTGGACGTTGTACAAGATGTCAGTGGAGAATGGGTAGAATTAATTTTGTTTATATTTTTATCACATCTGAAAATTAGAGTTAGTATTTTAAATTTAAATTTTTTATATAATTTTCAATATGAAACATATTCTAAGAAAAATATATGATTTAGATTAATTGATGTCCATATTTTAAAATAAAATTATTTAATGATTCAAAATTTATTTTATCAAAATCTAAGTCTATTTTTAATTTTAAATTCACCGACACTATAGTTTATCAAAATGTATGAAACAGTACTGATTTGTGATGATTATAATAGGAGACTATAATGAATGGTGGTAGGAGCTTTGCCCATGTGAGGCATTTTAAGGACATATCCATTAAGTTGGAACACTGAATATAAACCTAGAGTTATAAATGAATAAATGTTAGGAATGTACTCTCAAGTGCATTTTTTCTAACATTTTTTAATTAACATATTTTGTTATTGAATAAAATTATTGTAAAACCTGTTAAATGATGTGATTTCAAAAATCATGACATTTTTTTATTGGATGATAATGAAGAAACTCAAAACACTTTCTACCAATACAAGCAAGACAAATTAAATGGAAATAAAAGAATTTTTATTTTTATTTTTTTTAAAAGGAAGGAGATGTACCTTTAAATGTAAATATTCAGTATAAGTAGGATGATCTCAAACTCCCTCTTTTGTCTCTATGCAAGATCTTCACTTCAAGACTAGAAGAATTTGAAGGATTTTTTTAGAAAAATTTCTTTTATTTTATGCGAAAGACCTCTATCTCAATACTCCAATAGGATTCCTCGGAGGAAATTGCCCTGTTTTTATGTTCATTGTCAATAAAAAAATAAACTAAAACTAATTATCACTATTACCCTAATTCTTCAATTAGCATTATTTCCATTAACATTTTATATTATTATTTTTAAAAAATATTTCCATTTTTATTTTATCTTTCTTATTATTGTATGCATCTATATCCACAAAATTATAAAAAATCAAATTAAAGATTAAATAATTTTACGGACTTATAATTTCTTTAAGGTTGATTACCAATAAAATAATAACTAGAAATCATAACTAATTATTGCTATTACATTAGCTTTCAAACAAACGCTTATTCTTTAAATTTAGGCTAGATTGACTTTATTTTTAAGAAATTTTAATTTTTTATCACATTTATTTTATGTACCTAACCTATAAGATTTTAGTTAATTCGTTATTTCTATTGAAAAAGTTGTAGATTATTGTTTTTTATTTTGTGTTATTATTTGATTGGGATTTTTATTTATGTTAATAAATTATCTTTTAAACAATGGTTGCTAAAAAATTGGATACCAACACTTGTAAATTACTTAAATTGGTACGCTTTATTTATTTTTATTTTAAATTTCTTAATTTTTATAGTTTTATAAAACATGATAAATGGTTATAACAATTGACAGAAAATGAATGGGTAAATAATATTTATTATACAAAATAAGCGTAAATCCCACTATGACAATAGTGAATTAAAATTATAATTTTTTTAGCAAATATTATATGATAAAGATAATGAAATAGTGCAAAATAAAATACGATTAAATAAAGTGGTTTCTCTAAACTCATTTTTCAGAACATTCAACCAATAAAATTTCAATTTACCATAATCTTAATTTCAAAACTATTTTAATTCTCATTTTTTATCATTAGATCAATCTTAATAAACTTTTTAAAAGAGTCACAAGAATAATGACAAATATCTTTCCCCATAATATACTATTTAGATTAAGATGATATCCAACAGTTAGATTATCCTTCAAGAACTATCGTATGATATTTTAGACAATTATTAAAATAAAGTTCAGCAAGATTTTTATTAACAAGGATATATTTTTTTTGAAAAACCTTACAGTGCAACCCTATGTGAGAGAAAAAAAATACATATAAGAGAGATAAAAAGAGAAGAAAAATAACAATAATATTTTTATCTTTGTTTACTTACAAAAATAACGTCTAATCTTCATACAAAACATTAATTTTTCTATCATACGATAACTTAAAATGTAACCTTTTCTCTCAACAATTGAAGTATTCTTTATAACTTCTTTAAGTTCTATTCTAAGTACTATTTTTAAAATTTTTTTAAAGCTGTATCCCAAAAAAATTGATAAAACAAACAAATAAACTTTACATAACTGTGTGAATATAAACAAAGAGAACATTGAGATAGTTTTGAAACTCTTCCTTAAACCAAAACAATATGTTCAATTTGACCATAAAAAAATACAGTATAAAAGAAAGAGCATGGGTGGTTTGATTTTTAATGAATTTTCTTAAAAATATCCTTTATATATGTGAAAACAAGATTTTAAAGTTAGAGAAAAAAACTTCTTTAGGAAAATAGAATGTCTATTTTGTTTAAATGCATAGAGTTATTGGTGCATATTTTGAAGTACTTCAAATTCTTTTTATTGTAGTAAATATGCTTGTTAGAGATATGGTATGTTGTAGCAGGTTCTTTTTTCTCTTAGTACTAAAGGACTATTTTATCTGTGAGCATCTTCCTTGTCTCTTGTTTGTTATACTTTTAACTTTATGGGCTTGTTTTCTAAAAATTGATTTGAACTAGGTTTGCACTGCAAGCTTTGATAGAAGATTGTAGATTACTATATTATGAGGTTATCACTTTAGATGATATTTAGAAGTATCACTTTAAGTTCTTTAGAGTTCTTTCATTGATTCTTCACAAGGTCTTCAGACATTCCTTAATGATTCTTCACATGATATTTCTTGAAAGTATCTTTCATTGTTATTTAGCATGATCTTGTCATAGTTGTTTTGAGAGAGATTCTACTTACTTGAAGAGGAATTACACAGTTTCATATATATCTTCAATTATCATCATTAAATTTTGGAGTATAATTAAGAACTATAAACATTCTAAGTTTTAACTTTCTTTATTACTTCAGAATTTATCATAAAAATTATTAGAATAAATTGAAAAGAGCTTATGGAAATCATAGGCTATTTTTTTAAGCTCCCCATAAGCTCTATGAAACATTTTCTTATTCACATTCACATCCACTTTTAAAATTAATTTTCTTTAGAAAATGGTTTATAATATTGTTTGTGATATTAAACCAAGTGCTATATCCAGTTACGGTAGCTTAAAAGATATTGTGATAACTCCAAGAAGTTGGAACACTTCTACTTGATTTGGTAAATATTTGCAGTGCTGTACTTCTTGTTTCCAAGATTTTATAAGGAATTAGTCGTAAGTTCACTTAATAACTCCATCATCTTCATTTTTGTTCATAAGCATCTAACTGTGAGAAATATTTCCAATGTTGTGAAAAATTTAATTTCATCGTCATCTTTAATCATTTGATGTTGTTGGTGCAGTGATTGAGGGACTAGAAAGAAAAAACTCCAAATGTAAGGCGATAATTTACATGAAAGAGTTGAATACAATAAAGGAATCTAACAAAGTGTGCGAAACACGTTTTTTGTATTTTCTAACATGTATTGGTTATTTTCTTCGTTGAGGATAATATGTCATAACACAAATTCAAATGCTAGAGTAACACGAACAAGAAAAACACCCAATTGAGTTTTCTAATTTTTTTTTCTTTTTATTTTTTAAATTAGCTCTCACTTTGAATCATCTTATGATTTTTTGTGGAGGATTCTCAAAGAGAAAAGAATCAAGATTGTGGAGACCAAAACCTAGGCTCAAGATCAAGCTTGAAGAAATATCATCCAACACTTTTAAGCCTTGTACACGTATTTATTTGTTTTATTTGTTGAATATGGTTTTTGATTTGGGATTTACTTTCCTGATCTTTATGATTTTCTAAATTTATTACCTGGGGAATCCTTTGGAACTCAATCATGTTGGTTGACTTTGCTAATTCCCTTTTAACTTGATTAATGGATTTTGACTTGGTTGCTTATTTCTATGCTTAAAGATCTTTATTGTTTAGTGACCATGATTTGATTAGACTAAAACCTTTAATTCTAGAGATAGATAATGAGATTTAGACCGGGGGTAATAAGCAATTAAAAAAATAAGAAAGGTTTTATGATATTTTAATTTCTTTTTCAATTATCTAAATGTTAAGTTCATCTAAATTAAAAGGTTTCAATTAGAAAAAGATTTATCCTTCCTTGTTTTTATAAACTATTTTCCCCTCCCCTCTCAAACTCTTTTCCTTCCTTTCCTTCTAACATAGAATAACACAACCTTATTATCCGGTCCAAGCTAACAAATCAGGGGGTGGTTAATTACAATTAAGTGAAGTGATTGAGTAAGAAAGCTGAACCTAGGTATTATTTCTTTGTTTTTGCACGGCCAAATTCACTTCACCCTTCCTATTTCTTAATTTACTTTAGAGTTAAAATTCATATATTTAATCTTTCTAAAATTATAAAATTTAACTTCAATTTTTATTTTAAAAATAATTAATTTTTATTTTTATTTTTTTAAAATAAAATACTTTTAACCTTCCATTATTTATGTGATATATATATATATATATATATATATTTATATATATAACGGTTAAATATTATTTATTTTAAATACTAAAAAATAATATATTTTAAAAAAATAAGAAAAAAATTATTTTAAAAAATAAATTAAAAAACTAAAAATATATATAGCTTTTAATTTTATTATTTGATTATCATTTTTCCTTTATATATTTGCTTGTATAAAAATTTTGTGGTAATTGATTGACAAATAATACTATTTCTTTTTCAATTCTTCATAAGACGATATTATACTTTATCAATTAATTACTTTTATTACCATCCCTTTTTCCAAATTTTTAATTAAATTTTATTTGATTTTCAGATTCCCCCCCCCCCCCCCCCCACCGTTTTTTTATAACTCTCTAACACTAAATACTATAAGTAAATATCTTACAAATTTGGGTATCAAAATATTGTTAAGACTAGAATTCTATTTTCGAACATTAACCGTGCATACCTATAATCCCAAAGCAGACATGACAAATAATAATTCGGGGACATTCCTACTCTATTAGGAAGAAAAATTAGCAATGTAGATTTTATT
Organism: Canavalia gladiata; assembly: GCA_037954105.1. NCBI lineage: Eukaryota > Viridiplantae > Streptophyta > Magnoliopsida > Fabales > Fabaceae > Canavalia > Canavalia gladiata. Next base: position 36,051,987 of record CM075664.1, on the reverse strand, counting down.
ATTATTTTATTTTAATGATTGGAGCTTCTCCAAATAGAGTTGAATTTTATGGCGGCTTGGTTTAAAAGTTGGGATTGTGTTACACATATATGTTGTGAATGGTGATTTCCGTTAGTGATAGGAAGGAAGTCACGGAAGCATTAACCAAAACGTGGGGTTGAGAGTAAACGACCCAATGACTTGGATTAGTGGCGATCTTGAGGAATCAATGGAACATGACAATATCATATCTTTCTTTATGTGACCACTTTTGTAACACGGTCGGCCGAAAGTAGCATCTTATTTTCCATCCCAACATTTTTTAATGGATAGGGAGCCTTCTCCCTATATTTGGCTATCTCCATTTTCACAATATTTACTTTAATTATTTTTCTCCTTACCCACTGCACTTCCATTAAAACTAATAAAAGCCATAAAATGAGGACTATGACCGGTTTGTGTTCTAGGCTTATATATACAAAATGCCCCCCTTTTTTTTAAGTTAGGTTTAAATGAGCTAATCTTGTCTTATACAAATGTGTAAAATGAAAAAACATATAGTGATGCATATTTGATTCCATCCATATTTAATGAGTAGTAGATTTTTTTTAATATAGTTAATATATTTTGACAATTTTTTTTTAAAATTAAGAACAAATGCTTTCGACAATTAATAAATTAATAAAAATTTAAAAAGTTGAATGTAAGTAAATAAATAATACTATATATATGTATGATAATCAAGATTTGTGCAAATCTGATAAATATTTTTTTGATGCATGACAATCAAGACTCGTGCAAAGTTGAAATTATTATATATTTGCGGTTTTGAATAAATTAAACTAAAGTTTCACATAAGAAACACAAAAAAGGAAAAGGAACTCAAAAGTGAAGAAATGAATATAAGAGTTGTACGGTATATAAATATGATTGGGAGAAGCAAAAGCATGCGGTCAAGTGGAGAGGAATCCTTGGAAATGTTGGATGCAATTATAGGTGCATATGGTCGTGGGAGAGTCTTACCTTTGTGGTGGCCATGTTGTTTTGAGAATACTAACCTTAATGTAGCACGTGCCATATCTTTCTCTGGTTACTGTCTATAATGTGCTTTACTTTATTAACTTTTATCTTATCTAGTTCTTTCTCTTCTTTCATAAGAGGATCATGAACTTCGTATCATTTTTGTGAGTTTAATCATTATTGCATATTTTGTTTAATTTAACGGTTGAATGTAGTTGTAAGCGACCTACACTTTTAAGGAAAAAAAAGTTATAATCTTAAAAGTCATTTGTGATTAGGATCTAATTTTAAAACAACATAAAGACTAAAAGAATTGCCATGAATATATACCAATCTTTTGTTTCAAATTTTTATAAATTTATGATTGACCAATGAAATTGTTGCATGATCCAGATAAAATACAATTTCCAATGCAACCGTTTAGTTAATTTTGCATTGAAATAATTCGTACTAGCCACCATTTTTCAAAAGTAGTAGTGGATTGGGAAACGATGTTTTGACACTTCAATGAAAAGCATATATCCTTAGAGAAAGACAGATATTGGAATAAAGTGATGGAAATAATAAATATATAATATGATAGGAAAAAAAGAAATAAAAGATGTATATAAAATAAGTGCAAAAAATTATAATTGTAATTGATTCAAATGACCAAAAGGGAGAGAAAAAGCAATTTCGGTATGGAAAAATTCTACATAAAAAACAGATTTTAATATTTAATTTTTTGTCTCTGTAAGAAAAAAGTTAAAATTTGATGAGTTCTTAGTGTGTTGATGGACCCTGGAAACATCAACTAATCAGTTGGAGTAATCTTACCGGAACCAACTAATTAACCATATCCGACAGAAACATGTTTATAGTCTTAACCAATAACTAGATTACCTACGATGGTGGTTGTGAGAAATTCAATGAAAGGAAGCCACGTGGCCACTAGGATGAACTTTAGAGTCACATGGAGAAGAATCTGTTTATCCAACTGCGATCTATTTGGTGAGATTTATATATTGCAAATTTTGACTTCATACCCAGAAACTGAAATGAGCAATCATCAGAGTCATGGATATGCTGTTTGTTACTATGACCTTCAGGACAACCCAGTGATATTCGCTATAGTTTCTAACAATTTCTCTGGTTTTCTTCTTTTTTTATAGAGTTGCTACTTTTTGAGCATTTTTTTTAAAAAAAACAATTCAGCAAAACAATAAAGAAACTACATTAAGGAGGGTATAACGGGTACTCACCTAATACAAGGTTCAGATAGCGATTACAGATCTTGAAACACAATATAGGATCATTTTTCAATTCAGAATAAGAATGTGTAAGATAATAGAAATATGAATATGATAAATTCTCAATTCTATTTAGTGTTTAAACATACTAGATAATTATATAGAAAATAATATACTATGTATAGATAATAATTTATTTTTGTACGAAATTGTTTTGATACTTAATATTAAGTAGGGTAAAAATAATTATAATAACAATTATCATAAATAATAAGATAATGATGATATAGATAATGAAAAAATATAGAAAGAGCTCAAAGAATAACAAGAATATATCATACAATGATGGTGATAATAGTAGTAAAATAAATTAAAAATAATATTATTGAAAATAATATAATAATAATGATAAGAATAATTATAAAAAATAATTGTGAAATATGAAAATAAAGAAAAATATTATTTATCTTATCATGTTTTTAACGTAATTTTTCTGTGATGTAAAATTTAAATTAAATAAAATAATTTTTTAAATACAATTTTCATCAAATAATAAATTAAATTAAAATATGATCATTTACCTCATTATATCATCTTTGTCCAAACTATTAAATGACTCTTAATTAGTATTGATAGAAAACTATATATATTAGGGGTTTTTGACATCTTTCCTATATTAGAATCCATTAAGAATTTTATTAGCATCAGAGATAATTATCTTATTAACAATAAATATTAACTACTATATTATTCTAATTATTGAAATAATTTTTTAAATACTTAATTGTCTAAAAAATATAGATAAAATAATTCTACATTATACAAAGAAGATTCACACATCTCTCAAGTTGTTAATTCTAACCTTAAATATTCATAATTTTACCACTTTAAACATACTTTTTTTTGCAAGTATCACTCAATGCCCATCAACAATCCAGATTGAAATAAGCGGAGATTATATTTATTCCCAAAAATTCATTAAAAATCAAATATAATATTTTTTTACAATTCAATGTTAAACTCTACACCTCTCTCAATTTTCTTATTCCACCCTTAAATCATATCATTACGTGACATTTATTACTCCCTTTTTTTTTTTTTCTCATCTCCCTTACATCTTAAATTACACATATTATTCTAATCTCTTTTACATCTTAAATTAAATGAACAAGAAAGGAATGCAAACAAAAGAAAAATAATAATAATAATATCATAAGAAAAATGGAAGGTAAACATAAAAATTAGGATGAGAAATATTTAAGATTGTATCCCTAATCCAATTAGTGTGAACAAGTTGAAAGAAAGAAAGGAAAGGGAAAGAAATTGTAGTTGTGAGAATGGGATAGTTTAGGCTTTTTGGGCTAACCAATGTTCGATTTGGGCATTAAAAGTCCAAGTGTTCCATTCCCACACGAGTCTGTATGAGTAGGGCAGGAGAGGCTATAAGCCCTTGACCATGACCCTTCCCTTTTGAGATATCACATTCATGGGCTCTAACACCACCAATAAATATTATTCAATCAATTCAATTCAATTCAATTTCTTTTCTTTTTATTTTTATTTTTTAAGAAAATTCTAAACCCTACCTAGCTTCAAAGAATGTCCCTATCTGCCTTGCCATTACCTTAACACCCTCCATTATTAATTCATTTTCCTTTCCTACATCAACACGAAATTGCTGCTTTTATATATAAAACAAAACATAACTTCACAAACACGGTCACACGGAAACTCAACTCCATCTCTTTAATTCTTAATTTATTTAATTTTATAAATTAATATTTTCACTTATTTAAAATAATAAAAGTTAATTTCTTTACTAATTACCCCAAATTCCATTTATAATCAATATAATAATAAAAATTGAAGATTTACATATTTATTTTTAATTAAAAGAGTCATTTATAAAAATTAAACAAGTTAAAATTAAAATAATAGTAAAGTCCATTTGATTATATATATGGAGTTGGTTTTGTCATTTGTGGGTCTCCTCGCCTTTTCTTATGTGGCCATAGGCTTATAGTTATTCATCAATTATCAATATCTTCTCTCTCTCTCTCTCTCTCTCTCTCTCTAGACCCTCATACCCTTCTCTCTGTCTCAATGAGAAACAGATACAGCAAATGATGACAAGCAAAGGAACTGACTCAACAGTACAACACAACACAGAGTGTTGCATGTGTGGGGATCTTGGCTTCTCTGACCAGATTTTTCAATGCAAACTCTGTCAATTCAGATCTCAACACAGGTATATATAATTATATATATATATATATATTTATAAAAAAAATCTATCTTTTTTTCTTTGTGTTATGCTTGTTAATTTGTTTCCTTGAATTGATGAAATTTGGCAGATACTGCAGCAATCTGTATCCGAAACCTGAGTCAATTGGAACCTGCAATTGGTGTTTGAGTCAGAGAGATGAGACGAAAGAGAAGTCACCAAACTCATCAAATTCGTCATCATCTTATAGAAACAATGAAGAAGAAATGAAGAAGAAGAAAATCAGGAATAGTAACATTGGAGGAAACAAAAAGGTGCTAAAAGGAAGTGGTGGTAGCCTTCAATTACAAATTGAGAAACCAATTAAGAAACCAAAGTCACCAGAGTCATCAAGATCACCATCAGCATCCACATCTCCATCAATTTTGGTCTCAACACGCAAAAGAATAGTCACCAACGGTGCTTTGGAAGAGAAGTTGAGAAGAACAAGGTCAGAAGATATCATCACAAATACTAATGTTGTTTCCAATACCAAACATGTCTTCAGGCATAAGGTCAGAAGGTACAAGCTTTTGGATGAAGTTTCAAGTTAAACCCACAAATTATAAATAATAAGGCTTAATTACAATCAAGAGAGAGAGAGAGGGTTCTGTAAGAGATCATCAATCAATACACAGCAAAGAAAAACAGGTCATGCTTTTTCTTTTCTTTTCATCTTCTTCTTCTTCAAAGTTTTGTCCTAATACATGTATAGAAGAACAATGGTGAAGTAATGAATGAGCAAAATATGGTTTACACTTGCCATTCCCTTTTCCTTCTTCTCGTCAAATCTCATCATCGTTTCCTAGGAATTTTTTCATTCAATTTTCTCAATTAATACTCAATGCGGTTTGATGAACACTGCTCTGACAGCATAGTTAATCATACATGTGCCATCTAATGCCCAATTCTTTCATTATTTAATTGCATGGAGTTTTACATTTTTATTTTTAGAACATAAAAAGTATTTATTTTACAATTTTATAATTCTTGTAAAAATAATTTTTTTTTTTACTTTTTTCACAAAAAATCCTATACCCTCCTCTTCCATTTCCCTATAAAATATAATAGCATCTGCTCCATTCAATAGCTTGAGGAAAAAAAAAATTAGAGAAGCAAATCATGTTTGGCCTTTTCCCCCCTCAATTTTAATGTGAATGAGATTTTTTTACAATAAAAATAACAAAATTTAAAATTAAATTTTTTTATAAACTATTCCAATTTTTAAACCTCTACCACTAAACCAACCTAATCAATATTAATATGAATGAGATTTGATGAGAATGCAAGGAATTTAAGACTGATAAGGGTGTTAATTTTCTTAAACAAATTCTAAAAAACAGGTAATTATTTATTAGAAAATAATAAACTTGCAAACATGTACTTAACTGTTAAATGAGTGATGATAACCACGCGGGTTTGAAAGTTTGCTAGAAATTTCTAGGTAACATGGGAATACGCTATGAAGTGGGGCTTAGTCCTTGACGAAGAATCGATTAACATACATTACTAGACAAAGCTTGAGAAAGGGGTCAACTCCATATTGTGTCAAACTTTACACCAATCGCTGCCAGATACTTCAAATCCTCTGTAGTGGACACCAATTTTCTTTCCCACAAGAATATTTATATGCTTTTTGAATATATTTTGTCTGAAAAATGCAATAGATTCCTAGGAAAATTTATGGAAATAAAGGTTTCATTTAATGCCTAATTATGAACAAAAACGATTCATTAGAATAAGTTGACTTGTAAAGTGCATTGTGGAAACTTGATGCCACACCATACAAGCCAATCACTTTTTGTTTATGAAAAAAAAATAATCCCCTTTTTTCCCGGGATGTAATTCATCTAAGTATGATTTGGTTTGCACCTTTCTTGCGTAATTTTTTCATTTTTTTTCTTATATTTTAATGTAAACACGATGGGCTAATAAATGTTTGTATTTAATAGGTTGTTCTATGACCTTTAACGTGCAACTTGGAGCTATAAAAAAGAGGTTTAGAAAACAAACTTGTTCATTAATACAGCTTAAAATGGAATTAAAGGGGCCTAATTGGAGGGAGTGCATGTAGCATTATTCTTTGGCGCTGCTCAAGGACGAATTTTATATAACCAAAATGTTAGAAAGGCAAAAGGCATACTTATTGCACATATTTAATTATTGGATTGTATTGTAGCATAGTATTAAGGTAATCTTAATTTTAAAATGAAAAATGCTAACCAGTGTTAGGGTATACTGATTAAGGAATTATAATTAAAATAATTTTTATCAAAAAGTATCATTAATATATTTTTAATAAAAAAATTACTTTTAACCTTTTGGGACATTGATTAATAATACCCTTTAAAAATTAAACTTAATTAATTTTGTTTCATGTACAATGTAATTTACACACTACTCAAAAGAAATATAAAAAATCATCATTTCTTTAATTCTCTTTTTATTTTCTTGGTGGTAATCACGAGTTGTTATATTAAAAAAGTAATCAGAAATAAAAGTAATCTCAACTCAAAAGTTAGTTTTAAAACAATAATAGAGTGAAACACTTTTAAATTTGGTCGCATTAATTCAAAAAATAAAATTGTAATTTTTTTTCTCGAAAAAATGAATATGTTAATCAATTTGTTCCTTTTCAAGAACTAAATTAATATTAAAAGTAATTAAATCAAATGATTTTTATATCTTCAAAATAAAAATAAAAATAAAAATGATTTTTTTAATGAGTTAAAGTAAATCCATTTTAAATCCTTCAAAGCCTAAAAAAAATAGTTTATTCAAAATAATAGTTATAACTATACTTGTTTAGAAACTGAAAGAACAATTTTTATAATTTTATTATATTATATGTACTACTCATTGTTATTAAAAATAGACTTTTGCTCGATGAATTGATTAGATAATCGGTTTGAATACATTATTAGATCAGTTATGCATAATATCAATTCACTGAACCTCACTTAAACTGCTTTAACCCATTCATTAGTTGAATTAGTAACTCAATATCTCAATCAAGTAGATGACTGGAACGAGTTTATATCACTAATAAGATTACACTAATTATAGAATAAATGTGATTTTCTTCTTTCGTCACAATTTTGTTATAATCGAAATGATAACACAATATTTAGAAATAAACTAACAAATGAAGCAATCACGTTACCACTTATTACTATTATAATTATTTGTACCTCCAAATAATGGTTTAGTTTAAAATGTGATTACAACATTCCTTTGAAACTACAGATACATGAGGTAATTCTAGTTGAATAAAAAAATATTTATAATATAATAATGTTACCTCTTCCAGTGAAACTTGTATGTACTTTTCTCCCTTGGCAACATGTATTTATATCACCTTTTAATATTTCAATTCAAATTGAATCAATTTTATTTTCTATTTAATTTGATATTCAATTAAAGGAGAGACGTTTTTTCATTTTTCATTTTTCATTTTTCATAATTTCTTAAATTAATACGATATTTTTAATCAATGCTAGAGATAATAAAATATTTACAAATTACCACTAAAATAATTTCATATTGATTAAATTTATTATTGAAATATTTTAAAATTCAAAATTTTAAATGTCTATAATTTTTATTATATTTTAATTTATCTTTTTAACATCCATGGATGATTTGTTTGTTCATATTACATAAGCTAAAGAAATATGTCGACATTAGTTGTATATGAGAGTGTATAAAACAATGTGTGTAGCAGTGTAGGTATTCTTTTTATTTTATCACTGTGTAGGTATTCATTATTTAATCTCAACGAATATGGTACATAAATTGAATGTTTTTATTCTAAATATTCTCTAATTCAATCACCATTTAATCATAATTCCGCTATAAATTTAATCAATCAATTAATTAAATTATGACTAAAAATATATACCGATTTAATTTTTGGTTCAATTATACAAATTTAATCAAAATATGATAATATAACAAGAGGTAGATGCAGTCATGCACATGTAACACGATTTGAAAAATCGATCCCATCTCATTCTCGAATCTCGAGCAAGTTAAAAAAAATTAACGGTTCGCACGAGTCAAAAGCTTATAGTTAATGCAATTCCAATGTATATGGTCCCATCATAATTAAGAATAATAAAATCCCATGGTTCCCAAAAGTCAAATGAAAAAAAAAAAAAAAAGATCCAATCCATGTAATTCTCTAAATCATTAAAATTCGTCCAACGATAATATAAAAATTAAAATAATTTAATTTTTTTAAATTTTAAATTTAAATTTCATTACTTTTTTAATCTATTAAAAAAAATTCACATATATTTGAATTTGTTTAGTAATGGCATTGAGATATTAATTGCTGGTGTTGAAACCATAAGAATATTCAGAATTGTAGATTTAGATTGGACGTATTTGTAGTTTATTTTGCCAAATAAAAGTAGACAGTAAAGGGTAGGTTGTAGACGCAATGTAGAAGGAGAAAACATAATTATGAACGGAACATAAACTTGATAAAGAGGTTAATTGATTTGTAAGATTGTTTGTGAATGAGCTGTTTTTGAGATACGTCTTAATATATGTGAGTTGTTAAATGATGATTTAAGGCGGAAGAATCTTTCCGTACGCAATTTAAGAAAACCAAAGGAGTAAAGAGACATGAATGCAAAATTCTTAATTGCTTGAGGGAAAAAAGTGGAGACCAACAAAAAAACAAGATCAAGGATTAGGATTGAATATACTTATTTTTTTTAAGACCGTTTGGTAGTTTTTTTTTTTAAAATTATTTCAAGTAATTTTTACTTATTTTAGTTTTTAATTAAAATGTTTTTTATTTATCTTTAGTATATTTTAATAATTTGATATTTTATTTATTTATTTTTATAAATTTAAAAATTTATTTTATTTTTTATAATAATATCATTAATTTTGATTGATTTATTTTTATATTATCATAAAATATTATATTTTAAATTATTATCTATATATATATTATTTATTTTATTTATTAAAAATATTGAATCATTTGATAAAGATAAAATTAAAAAATAATTGTTTTTTAAAAATTATTTAAAATCAATTTATATAAAATTTAAAAATATTTTTATTTAATTAAATTTTAATCTATTTGTTGTTAAAATAAAAATATATATTAAATTTATCATGTTTTAATTATGTAACTACTTTTTTATTTTTTATTTATATTTATCAACTATTTTAACAATTAATTTTACAAATTCTTTTAATTTAATTAGTAGTTTTTTCAGTTTTTATCTTCATTTAGTTTATTTACTAGTTTTATTAAACATATTCTAGAATTAAATAATGTTTACTTTACTAATTTATAAAAAGGTTAATTTATTTAAAACTTTTTAAATAACTTTAGTTTTAAAAATTAATAACTAATTATTTAAAACTACAAATTATTTTAAATTGAATTAAATTTTTAGTTCCTTATTTTATATTTATATTTATTTTTGATGTTATTTTCTATAATTTTTTATGATTTTTATCCCTTACATTCTTGAAATTTTTAAATTTTAATTTAATTTTAGTTAGTTTTTAATTTTAAAAAATTTTTGTAAAAGAAATCAATTTGCTATATTTTTTATTTTGTTATGAATATAAAATTATATAAATATAATATATTAATTAATAAATTAATAAAAATAAATTTATTTTAAAATTTTATAAATCATTATTATGATAACGATGATAAAAATATAATAATAATAATAATTGAAATGATGATAAAGTTAATATTATGGTTACAGTTAATAAAAATAATAAAAATAATATGATGGTTACATGTATATTAGTTATAATATAAAAAATATTATACAATTTTATAAACTTTTGTTTTTTATATTTTATTTGATAATTAATACATTAGATAAATAATTTTATATAGTTTAATTTTTATATAATATAATATATTATAATATAATATTATAAATAATTATATATTTTAAAATTATATTATAATATAATAAATTAATTAATTTATATAGAAAATAATATTATTTATTCATTATGAAATTTATGAAAATAAATAAATAAAAATTATTAATTATAAAATTAATAAAAAATTATTTATATTACATAAAATGTTATATTTTATAATTTTATATTATAAATAATTAAATAATATAAAATTATATTATAATATTATAAATTAAATATAATTTATGTATCAAATAATATAATTTAGTTTATTATAAACATATATAAAATAGATAAAAAAAAATTAATGAACAAAATTTAACAAAAAATTTTAAAATAATTTTTTTAAAAGAAACAAAATATAAAATTATTATTATTATTATTGTAATGATGATAGTGATGGTTATACTGATGATAATTATAATATAAATAATATTACATAATCACATAATTTTTTATTTTATATATTATTATATAAAATATATAATTTTATATATTATTCTTATTATTATAATACTTTTATATTATTTAGTATATATTTTACATAATATATATATATATATTATAATATTATACTATAAATAATTATATAATACAAGTGTATTATAATATTATAAATTATATATTAAATAATATTATCTATTTTATGATAAATTTATAAAAATAGATAAATATAAAGTTATTAAATTTTTTAAAATAATAAAAAATTAAAAATTAAAAATAATAAAAATAAAAAATTATTATTATAGTGAGATGAAAATCATAGTAGTGATAGTAGAAATGATGATGACAGTGGTTATGATAAAATGATGTTGATGGTGGTTATGATAATGGTTATGATGGTGGTAATAAGTGAGGATGTGGTTTGGTAAATTTGAGAACAATGATATTTCAAAATTTAAAATTAATAATTAGAAAATTATTTTTTTAAAAATTGGATGAAAATTATTTTAAAAATATATTAATTCAAAACTATTTTGTCAAGCAATTTTTGTTTTAAAAATCAAAAATTAAAAGTTTGCAATCACTTGTAACTGAACCTTTATAAAAGTTTCTAATTTTGGTTTTCATTATAAATGCTTTTAATTATTTTAATCCTAAAAATGTTAATGTGTATAATTTTATTTCTAAATTTATTTATATATTTATATTTTAGCTTATTAAAGAAGTATTTGGTTCAAAAAATGTTAATTAATATATTTTGTTTTTTAATTGTGCTAATTTTATTCATATATTGTTCATCCTTTTAAAAGAAAAAGATCAAAATGATCTAATATCAATTTGTAGATATTAAAATATTTTGAGGATTTACACACAATTAAATATGAAAGTAAGTTGAGTCAAGTTAGACTAGGTTTTTAAACATAATCTCTTTAAAAATTTTGAAGCATGAGTTTGGGCCTATTACTTGTTGTAGGATTTTTTCTTTATCAAGGCTGTTTTAAAGCCTACGAAACGTACAAGTCTTCTTAAAAATCTACAAGATAAAAAGGTCACTAAATAACTCAAAAGCTTATATATATATATTAAGTACATTTTAATAACATCTTTTTAAGTTGTAGAACTTGTGAAACCAACTCTTACCGGTATCAATTGCACAAAAAATTAATCAAAATTATATAACAAACGATGAATTTGGTATATCATTTTAAATACAAGAAACACTATAACTTCCATCACATACACAACAAAAAATAATATACAAAATAAAAATATAAAAATTTATAATAATATCCAACATTATCAAGGTAAAGCAAGAAAAGAAAACTAGCAAGCTTGTGATCTCTTGAACAAGGGTATCAAATTTTCAAGTGAATTTCTTGAAGTTGTTTATCCATATTCAAACTATAGAAGAAATGATTATTAAAATAAAAAATAATTTTAAAACAATAATATGGGATTATTACACTAGGTGATGAGTTGCATATGACATGCATTTCTTACACAAAATCTGCTTTGGAAACTAGGATTTGAGTGAAGGTAGATTATTTGAATTGTATTTATCTCAAAATTAGGAATGTGTAGAGTTAAGTGTAACACCCACAATTTCTTATGATGGATTCTCTAGGTTACAATTATTCTCTAGTAAGAAATAAACTAGAAAAAAGAATAAAAATCATAAAAATTAGAGAATTTTTAGCAAATGATTAAAATGTTCCTATATTAGAATGATACAAATAAATATGCAGAAAATCCAAAACAAATGTTAAAATACTTTCTAAAGGATTATAATTCGTCAATGATGGTTAGAAGTCATAAGAAAAGAATAGAACCAAAGAGAAGACAAAAACACCATCAGAAATATCCAAAAATGTCCAAAATACCCTTAGAAAACTCTATCTTCTATAAAGGCTAAAATGTTCCTTGAAAAATGGAAAATGACATAAGAATGATTTGGAAATAAACTAATAAGTGTTAGAAACATTGGAAGAAAATTTTGAAACTTTCTAGGAAATTTTTATAGAATTATCGAAATACCCTTGGAAGGTCGGTAGGGAAAGAAAATGCGAACTAGAAGTAGGAAAGTGGATCCCATCCATTGAGCAAAAATTGGACATATGGAAAATGAAGTGGTGACTTATCCCATGAGTCACCATTTCATTCATGTCATATCGGATAAAAATATTAGTGAGGAGAGATAAAATTAACCATGATCAAAGTAAATTAACCTTGATTAATTAAAATTAACCATGCTTAGAATAAGTTAACCTTGATTAGTGACAAATTCAGAATAATTAGTGTTAAATGGAAAAATGAAAATTATATGTAAATGGACCAAAATTCTCTTAAGTGATAAATTAATTCCTAAATTGCCTCTAAGTGGTCGAATGGTATCTTAATATATAGGGAGCTTATTTTCTTCATAAAAACCGTTCTAAACACTTAGGCAAATTCTCTAAACTCATTCAAAACACCAAAATCTTCACTAAGTTTAAATTTCGATATTTGAAATTTAAGTTAAAACAAAACAAACCAGTAAAGCTCCACCACCATCACTACGAAACCCTGTGTGGACCACCAAGGAGGAAGGAGACCAACTTCAAAGACCTATCAATCCTTCATAAAAGTCTTCAACAAGTAGGGATCATTCTCTTTTTGGTGGATCTCTCTCTATAATTTATTTAGGGTTTATTTTCTTCTGTTTTTGGTGGATATCTCTCAAAGTTCTATAGATCCCTTTTTCTTAAGTTTGATGAAGCTTAAAACTAAATTTGATGGTTAAGAATGAACATCACCAAGTTTTTAGTATTTTTTAAAGTTAAAGGAAGTTTTGATGGATTAAAGTGCTTCTAGCAGTTTTTGAAGAAATTTAATCGATTAAAATTTATTAAAAATAATTTTTAATGGTTTGAGAAAATTTAAGAGTTTTTGTGAAAAGTTTTGAAATGTTCAAAATAAGGGATGAATAGATCTTGGAGTATATCTACACTTGGTTGTTTTGATATATGTTTTGTTTAAAGTTATTATGCTTAAAGTTGTAAGATTGTTTATATATTTTTTAAAAGTTTTAATCTTGAAATTGAACTTTGATAAATGTCCAGATATGGAATCATATGACAAGTATCCTAAAATATTAAAAATTTAGGTAAAAAAAGCTGTAAACTTGACTTGGAACTTGGACTTTAAAACCAGTAAGAGAAAAGGTGAATTTATGCACTCAAAGGTGAACAAGACACTTAAGACCTTACATGATCATGGCCAAAGCTATAGAGTAAGGAAAAATCATGATGAATCTAAGGACATATGATTTATTTATCATACAAAGGTCAAGTGAGAAGAAATTGAGAAAAAGACCTTATTTTGGTCACTTAGTGCATTGGGCCACCTTCTGTATAGTTAAGAAAAATTAAGTTTAAAATTTTAATTAAGGTGTAAAGAGGAGCCTAATCCAATATAAGAAGGAATTATGAATTTGGAAGAGACTTGGAAATGGTTGGGTAACCATTTAGTCATGTTGGTTAAATTGGTGAAAACAAGTTAAAACTTTTCTAAGACTTACGAATGAACCCAAATGTACATAAGGTGGTGAGTAGAAATTATTTATGGAGTAGAGGGAGAAAAATGGACATTTGACCATACTTACTAAACAAGGAGGAAAATGAACCGTAATGCCTTAGGACCTTAGTAAGAAGATTCAGTCATCTATGAACTAATTAGAAAATGTAGGATAATTTGGATGCTTAAAGATATGTAGACAAAACATGAGTAAGGTAGTTGGAATTCATAGGTAAGGATGTGAACAAGTAGGTTAACTAGTGTTCAAAGTTTATTAGCATAGTTATTAGTCAAAAAAATAAAATAAAACTTTTAACATTTAAACTTGAATTTAATAATTTGTGCATACAAAATTCAAATCAATGAACACAAAAAGTAAACAACCAAATAGGCCATTCGACCAACTAGAATAGAAATCTAATATTTCATAATCTTACACTAAAAACTTTAAGAAAACTTAATCTTTGAAAAAAGGAAAGGTTGAGAGGTAACGTAGAAGGATGAGTGAACCAGGTTCCTATGCGAGATTTTTCATAAATCTCATGAAGTAAGGCAAGATGGAAATGCTTTTGGAGAAAGGTTGCATGATGTCTAAGAAGCATACATTAAGCATAGTAAAAAAAATCTTGATTAGAAAGTGGGTTTTTATTTAGCATAATTATACCAACTTGTTGTGTTGCCTTATGATTAGACAAAGATGAATGTAAAGTGTATGAATAATACTCTTAATTTTTTAAAGAGTGATGTATTGCATGATGTTCATGTGTAGATGATAAGTGTGAAAGTAGCTCGGAATAGAGACTATATTTGCATGACATATTGGTTGGATTGTTTAAGCATGCAGGTTATTAGAAGCTTCAAGAAGGAACCTAGTTAACTAAGGGATCACTAAATAAAAAATTTATGTGAAAAGTTAATAATACTCTTAATGCTCGTTGTGTACATTTAGAAGGCAAAAGGTCCTTTTTAAGGTAGAGACAAAATGGTTCTCCTAAAATTCTTCTATTATGAAGCTCCAGGTCTTTAATGTTTGAGATGGTGGCAACTATCAATGAATGAACTCATTTCTTGATGTCATTCGCGACAGTGGTGGTCTTCATTGAACTGAGTAATGTCAACTAGTCAACAATCGCCCACAGGTTAGTTATTACCTCTTAGGCCAACGTGCGAGTCTATTTCTCTCTAGGACATCTCTTTGAATATGCTGTCATGAGCCCAAACTTTTTAACCATGGACTTCGCCAATTTTTTGGTGGTTTTTATCCTAGTGTGGTTTTTTCTACACCACCCGGTTATCAAAGACCTCCTACTGTACCTACGGTAGACTCCTCCTCGTCTGAAGGGGAGAGTGATCCTCACACACCCTTTCATTACTACAACACATCTCATGTCTGGTCACAGATGCCTTTATATAACTAAGTATGTAAAGACACAGATGCCTTAACTTAACTAAGTATGTAAAAATATGAATTGTATGGTTAAAGTGCTTGTATAATTTATAACAGTTAGCTTTTATGTTAACTTGTGATTACCCATAATTGAAATAAGTTGTAAACCTGTATAGGTAACATAGACGATTTATTAATTAAATACGAGTGAGGATGTTCTATTATTTATTTTCCAAGATAACAATTATTACGACGAGACCTGCAATTTGAACTAAGATTTTAAGAAAAGAATTTACCGTATTTTCATTACTAGCAATTTTTGAAAGATTCTGCATCATAAAATAATAGTTTAGTAATGAAACCACATACATGACTCAAGCGTAAAAAAATATTTCATTTTTAGGATATTACATAAAGTCTTGAAATTGTAAAGGTAGGTGAAAACAACAATAGATGATTCTATTTTGAGAACAAGGAGAAGATTCATAAAATTTCATTTGTTTGAAATTGAAAATTAAAATTAAAATTTTTAACAAATTATGTAAATATATTAAACTTAGATAAATATAATATATTAAAATAAATATAATATATATAAATATATAATATATAAAGATAAATAGGTCGTGGAATAGGCTAAACAAGTTTTTTTTTATAAATTTAAGTCTCACTTGTTTATCTAATTTTTTTAACAAACTTAAATCTATCTATTTATTAAGCAAGTAAAATTAAGTCAAAAATTTTAATCAAATTAGGTCGTAGACCCTGTCGAACGACTTACCTTATTTAATAAAAATTTAAAATAAAAAACTAAACTTTCAAAAAAAGTGTAAGCACTAAAACTAAAAATAAAAGATAAAATTTTTGTTAAACCTTAATTTTAGTTAGGTAATTGGACTAAAGTTTTATTAAAATTAGATGAAATAATTTTTATTTTTAAGGGTATGTTTAGCAAAACTAATAGATAAACTAGTAGAAAATTAAAAAATTAGTTGAAAGTTTAAGATGATAAGTAAGCAATTTAATTAAATGTATTTGGTAAAATTAATAGTTATGCTAACTAATAAATATAAAATAAATAAAAATATAACTAATTAATAGACTAAAACTTGATAATTGTAATATATTTTTCTAACAAAGCATATATTAAAGTTAATTTAAATTTTTTATTAATAATAATAATTAAAAATAATGATCTTTATAAGTTTTTTAATTAAAATCTTAATATTTTATTCTAAATAAAATTATTAATATAATAAATAAAAAATATTGCATAATAAAATAATAACTCAAAATATAATATTTTCTGATAATATAAAATATATACATATATCAAAATTAATAATATTATTGTAAAAGAATAGAATAAAATTTAACTTATAAAAATAAATAGTTGAGTAATAAATCAAATTATAAAAATATATTTAGGATAAAATAATAAAATTCAACCAAAAACGAAAAAAATTAAAATTTACTTAGATTTGCTTCTAAAAATGCTAGTATCTATTAAAAAATTACGATGTATAATTCAAATATTTTAACAAATTAATTTTTTAAAAAAACTAAAAATATTATGGAACATATTTTGAAATAAAAAAAGATTTTTTAAAATTTCCAAATTGTTCAAAAATTTTAAAATAATTAAACGGAAAACTTGATTCTTAAATTTGTTAAACAATACTTTAATAATGATTAAGAATATTTCATCAAATAAAATTCTAATTTTTGAATTGATTTAAAAATGATTTATAAGTTCAAAAACTCAATTATAAAATTTTAAATAAAACCTATTTAAATTTTTTAACTAATTCAATTGATGATGTTAATTTAATATTTATAAAAAAAATTTATAGTGAAAATATATATTAAAATTAAATATATTATTAAAAGGTAATCCATCATAACTTCACATTTTAAATTTAAATAGATAAAGATCTTAGGTTTTAATTTTTAATATATAATTATATTAAACATTGAAAAGGTAAAATTTGTCATCTAAGATAAATTTATTTAAGTTAAATGAAATTATCATGAATAAAAAGTAAAAAATATTTGAGATTTTAAAAAAATTAAATTTAAAGAGGATGAGTGTAGAGAACAAGGTGTGAGCTATCCATACTAATCCAAAAAATTTGGCACAAAATTTAAATGTTACATAAATCTACCATAAGCTACCCATATAGCAATACACCACCACCCAATAACATATATTTAATCTATCATATTACACAAATTGAAAATTTATGAACCATTTTTCTTTTTTTTTTATATGAAAGCATTAAGTAATTTTTTATGAATTGATAAATTGTATTTATAGGACTAAATATAAAAATTATGTTTTCCTAATGATTTCTCATAACTAAATATTAAGGAAGATTATGCATAGAAAAATACATGAATGATCTCCTCCAATTAAAAGAAATATAAAAAACATAGATCAAAATTTTACAAGTATGATCATGATACAAATGATTGCCTTGATATGAAACATAAATTCAAGTTGATTAGGGAAGAAAAGTTGAGGTAGTATTTGAAGAAACCCAATGAGAGATATTGTGGTAGAAGACGTAACTATTCTCAAATTAACAAGTTTTAGCAACAAAAAAATGGATCGTAGTACAATGATATAACTATTGAATACACATTCATCATAGGCTAACAAATTGAGATCGCACAAGAGGTTGTCTAGAACCCTGGTATGCTACAAGGATGTTTCAGAAAATGTACCAAAAATAGTAATTGTTATACAAAAAATGTGTACCAAGTTTTAATTTTCAACTTTTGATCTCACCAAAAAAGAGTTTTGTTTGCAATGTATTTTTGAAATAGAAATGAGAATATAAAAGTGAGAATAGAAAAGAAAAATAATACAAGCACGAGTTCAATTATAGATAGACATGAAACTTTGGATCCTTTTATGATTTTACCTAATTTCACTTTCCAAACTTTCTAATGAATGATTGAAAAATATTAATTGCTAACCATTTTTTCTAATTCTATTACCATGCAATGATTATGTAATAGTAATATTATTTCCTCTAACTACTATCCTTAATGATTATGCAAAGTATATAAATAAGAGAAACATAAAGAATGCTCAGATTTGCTAACTTAATACCTGGTTATAAATTTAGGATCTCAATTGATCCTCTAAAACCTTTAGATTCAATCTTACCTTATAGTTTCATTAATTGGAAATGAGATGATCGTCTTCTCCCAACCAACTTAGAAATCAACAAGAATGATCAATTCCTATGAATTGATTAAGCGCACAAGGTAAACATAGATAAATAAGAGAAAATATAATCATTTATAAAAGAGAAAAAAGGTTTAAAATGGTTACATCATAATTTTCACCATGTCTCATTACTAGGGAGTTATTAACACATAGTAAAAGAATACTACAATGTAGTGCTAGCAAAGTTGATAAAGCAGCTCTGCAACTTGTTCAGGGAAGGAGCTCCTGCTTGTAAGATCCTATGGAAGAATGATAAAATAAATTGGTGGAAAATGAATGAGGGAGGAACATATCTAGGAAATAAGGAATGATAGATGTGTATTCGAGAGTGTAGAGATTTATTTTCTTCCATGACCTAATCTTTCTTTTTTATAGGAATAAGTTGGACTTTCTTTGCTATGAACCAGTGAACCTGAGTTGCCTCCTAAACTATTAGGATGACTCTTAATCATCCACCATAAGTTTATACTTTATTAGGGTTGGCATGAGCGTGTCGAAAAAGTCAAGACGATGCAAGACCATGCTCTGGTTGGTACGACTATGTTAGAAAACCATGAGCGTTGAGAGGGTTTAATTGAGTCTAGCATGGCCATGTTGGCTTCCTTTAGAGGTATTTTGGTTTGTTATGTCCTTGCTTTTTTATTTTTCTTTTTCTCCTTTTTATCCCCAAACTACATGTAACTTTTTACTTAAGATGAAATTACAATTAGATAATCATGAATCACATCATAATTATAGCTAATTTCCTACAGACAAATCAATAACATTATGGTTTGTCACTAATACATGCGATAAAGAGTGACTTCATGGAGATGGATAAATTTGAGGCTTTAGGAAAGGCATCTGAAAGGGGTTCAGGACCAAGAAAATTGTCTTATTGATAAAATACAGAGAAAATTTTTTACTTTGATATTTGTTGGTGAAGATTATGGAAAAGACACCCAAGAACATTAAGATCCCATTGTAATTTATTAGAATATTGGTCAATTGTGAGTAATGTAGGATTTTCATTGATCATTATAGCTATGCAAACATTATGTCTTGTGGACCTTTTCAAGGGGACTTTTGACCTCAATGGTGATGCTTTGAAGTATAAATGCCGAAATAGTGTGATTCACATATTACATATTTGTCTCGGGTGGTAATAATGCTACTTATGCGCCCCAGAATTATAGCACAAAGGTTATGTTTGTTGAAGATACGAGATGTGTGATGGATTACAATATGTTGCGTTTGACAGAAGTGCAATAATCAAGGTTGTTAAAATCAAAGTTTTACATAGGATCGGATAAAGGATAAATAATCGTAACTCGTAAAACGGATCGTAAGATTTTACTAACGTGCAAAATTAATATAGAATTATAGCAATAAAAAGATACCTCTAAATCATATCATTACTTAAACTTAAATCACTAATAATTCAAAAGCAAATCAAAATATCTATAACTTAGCTAAAGTAAAGAAAGTAAAAGTGCAAAACAAGAAGTCAAAAACATAAGAAAGTAGAAATAGTCCTCCTAATCCTAAGTTTGAAATTCTAATCAAGCATCAAATAACTAATACGCCAAGCTTGAGGATCATCGCCTATGTGATGATCATCTTCCTGAACCTCATCATCAGCTATATCAGGAACTTCCAAATAATCCAAAGGTGCACCACCACTAGCTTTAGTATTAGCATCATCTTTAGTTTGAACCAAATCTTGTACATTCAAGAAACAAAGGGCTCTATTAAAGCAATAGCAACAGCAAAAGTTACAGTCGTTTAGCTCCAGGATTGCTCGCTCGTGAACCTCAAGAGGATCACTCACTTAACCTGACCCGTTCGCTCACTTAAGGAAAGCTCACTCCTTGGGTCAGGCAACTAGAAGCACTCTCCGTCCCTTCGGTACGCTTTATGTGCTACCCTCGGGGCTATGAGAGATACCTGCAATCGCGGCAATACGAGCGGGTAGTTCCTCCAACTCCAAATATAAGTTTTGGTTTTCACCATTCTCCATTATTCACTCATCATCATAAGGAATATCCTCTATGTCAAAGTTTTCTTTTTTCATAAGTTGCTTCTTCTTTCTTAGTCTCGAATTAGCCATAACAAACACAACATCATTCATGGTCTTTTGTTTAAGACGATTCCTTCTCTTGGTATGGACCTAAGCAAACAATTATAAAATCATATTATGGTATTAAGAATAGGTATTAGTTTTTAGAAATGAAATATGCTTAGTACTACTATACTTACCACTCAAAGGCACTCCAATTGCGCTCGCATATAGAAGAGCTACATGTCAAGCTCAAAACACGAATTGCAAATTAACATAACTCTGGATGTTCATAACCATAAGATTCCCACCATTGTGCTGAAGTTTTATTTTTAACACCAAGTTGAGCCACTTTACTACCAAAATATTTCGATCTACTTTTAAAATCCTCAAGTTGGCCATCAATCTTATTTACTAAATGAATGTCTACCACCATTCTTTCAAGACAATCTTAAAGGCCACGTTTCATTTCAACATCAGCCTTAAAGTTAGAACTGTAATGCAACATTGGGTTTAAATAGTAGCCAGTAGCGTGCAAAGGCCTATGCAATTAATTGTCCCACCTTTCATCAATAATCTCCCATAGAGGCATATAACTAAATGATGAGAAGAAAAGAATTTAATTAGTTTTCATTTTATAATATAAGATCTAATGTTATATAATATAATAAAAAAAATTATTTGATATTATATAATATAATCTATTATACGTTCTCTTTGTACCATTAAAATCTTTTTTTATCTCCTTAACTCGATCCATCTCTTCATAAATGAATCCCATTGCAGGCTTCTCATTTGAGTCTACCAAACGCAATACTTTAATTAGGGGATAAGCACCCCTTAAACAATTCAAAATATTTTCCCAAAGCTCCTTATCCATCACCAAGTTTTCAACATACTTTCCATCCTTGGTTTTTGCAAACTAACTAGCTTTCAATTAATTAAATGCAAACATTCTTATCAATGCCCCCTTATTATCATTTAAGCAACCCAAAGTCAAGTAAGATGTAGCAAATTGGGTGATGGTAGGTCTTATAAGATCTTTTCCATTAGTTAAATGATGCAATAAGGAAATCAAAATACTTCGAGAGTAGATGTAAGTTGTAACTCTTTTACCACTTGCTATTGTCTCTTTGTCAAGTGGTAATTTCTTCTCAAAATCCGCTAGCATTAAGTCAATGCAATGCGCTGCACAAGGTGTCTAATAAAGCTTCTTCCTCTTCTCCATCAAGAGCTCTCCAGCTGCCTTGTAATTTGCAACATTATCTGTGACAATTTGGACAACATTGTCCTCACCAACCTCTTCTACAACATCATCTATCATCTTAACAATTTTATCAGTAGTTATAGTGATATTAGATTCATCAATAGATTTCAAGAAAATTGTTCCCTTAAGACTATTTATGAAAAAATTGATTATGGTCCTCATTCGCTTGTCATTCCATCAATCGATCATGATAGTACATCCTGTTTTTTGCCATTCAACTTTATGTTGCTCCAGAACTTGCTTGGTTAATTCTACCTTTTGCTTCAAATACTTCACTCTAACATGATGGTAGGATGGTGGCTTGAATCATATACCATGTCGGGCAATCGTTTCACACATTTTGTGAAATTCTTCGCTTTTGACCACATTAAAAGAAATCGCATTTTTGTATAAAAACGAAGCAACTTCTAGGTATACCTCCTCCCTCAAACTTGCATTGAAAATGGAATTGATAGTGGCTTAAGATCTTACACCTCTTTTTTTGAAAAGTTCTGCTGGATTAGTTGCTTCTTGCCTTTTCCTCTTTCTGATTTTTCCTAAAGATGAATCCATCTTTATGCCTCCTTCTAGTTCTAACTCTCTTGAGTTTGCCTTTTCAATAAGCTTCTCTTGCATTGAAGTAACAATGCCCCAGATTTGCTGCTTAACATTGTCAGGGACTCCAGTGCAAGCTTTAACATCCTTTTTTATCCCAGCCAAATGATGTTTGAAGTGATAAAGCCCACCTTTGATCACCTTTTCGCAATATTTACGTTTGACTTTTTTTGAATCTCCCTCAAAGGAAATATGATGCTTCCACACCACATTCGTTCTCATTCCAGCAGCATTCTTATGTTTTTTTGAAGCTCCAGCAGTAATGGGAATTGATGATACAACAACTTGCTTATCTGTTTTTCCTTGGTCAACTCCACCAGCCTTGTTACCACCAATGAAGGAACCACCATCTATACATTTTTTTAGTTTAATTTTGAACTGAATATAACTAGAAAATTTACAATCAAATAGAGGGAAGGTAGAATAAATGAGGGGGTGATGTTTGGGAAAAAAAGTTACAAGTTTAGTGAAGGAAAAACTAAGGCTCTTGGATACTTAAATAAGCAAAAGGTGACGTCTGGAAAAAAAAATTACAAGTTCAATGAAGGAAAGTTAAGGCTTTGGAAACTTAAATATGCAAAGAATGAGGAGATAACTCTTTGGGAAGAGAAGAAAAGATGAACCCATTTCTTCAATAGTTGCAACTACTAAGCACTAAGAGCAAAAATGAAAGATCATATTAAAATTGCTCCGTTCGGGAACATTGTGACCATTGGCAAGGTCGCAATCTGTTTTTTCATTTTAAAATGGTCCCGACTCGTTTGCCTGACTCATTTATATTTTAATACCATTGAGACCCTCTTGGCCTGACCCATGTTCAGGCACGACCCTTTTTTTCCCCTTTTTTTGGTCGTGACCCGTTTTTTGCCCTATTTCTTGGTCGCAACCCGTTTTTGGATATCTCATATTTGGATTCAATTCCGACAGGGTGAGGGTGACCACTTCAGCACATGCCCACGTTTGCACGTTCCAGAATGACGATTCCACTGCGTTCCCATTTAGCTCCGTTTTTGTTTGTGTTTCAGCACGCTCGATGAGCCCCAGGTCATGGTATCGTGCGTGTTTACGTTTTGTTGCGCGATTTTAACAACACTGGCAATAATAGTCGTTGGTATGATAGAAATACGAGATCAATGTGTTACGCTCAGTGAGTTTCCTAGCATGTTCTATCCAATTATTGTGTGATATTGTAGAAGGTGCATCTTCGTCTGCCTAATCATCAAACAACACAGGTAAGTCCGCATAATGATAAAACAACAAAATTATATTCTGCTAGTTAATTATGCATAGTACTGAGTGGGAAAAAACTTAAATATGACGAACATTAAACATACAAAACATTAGGCAAAAGATTTTGCAGCATAGGTGTCATAATCGGGGCCACGACAAACGACGAACAAAAATGTTTTGGAAGAAGAAATTATTTTCAAAAAAGTGAAGTCACCATCAAAATTTTAATTTATTTTAAAAGGAAAAATGTTGAAAAAATCCGTTAAAAAAGATTCTAAGTCCAAGAGTTATTACGAATAAGGAATGTATTAGGACCTTATTCGCCCATAAAAAGAACGGTACCTTTTACTAAATTGTGCAATAAATTGATCCTAAATTTAAACAAATGACAAAGTCCATACATATAACTAAATAGGGATAATTGGACAGTTAGAATATGATGGATAAGTAATAAAAAAATATTTATTTACACATGAGGAAAAATAAAATAAATATATACACAAAATAGTTCGACAAGAATCTAGATCTTGCTCCTACGTATTCCCGAGTGCAATGAGAAACTAAAGGCAGCGTAGTTCTATATTTAATGGTTCAAAAAAAATTGCGGATACTTTTAGGAAACACTCAAATTAAAAATTATATTTTGGAAAAAGGAGTTTTATAAAAAGAAATTTTTTTTTGACAATATTCATGTTTAATTTTTCCTTATCCGCATATACACAAAGTTTAAAACAAACGTAGGTTGCACTTAAACCCATACGATTCTTTAAACACGATAAGATAGAGTAATATATACATACACATCTAAAGTTCATTGTGTGGGATTTAAAATTAAAATATTTAAATTAAAATTATAGAATAATAAATTTAAATTTAAATTATTTAAAATAAAATTGTTTAATAAATATTCGGAGTCCACCTATGCATAAGGTTTAAGACAAACGTAAGCTACACTTAAACTCATACGATTCTTCAAATACGATAAGATAGAATAATCTATACATACGCATCTAAAGTTCGTTGCATATGATTTTGATTTAAAATACTTAAATTAAATATATAAAATGATAAATTTAAAGTTAATTTATATAAAAGAAAATTTTTAATAATATTTTGAACCTATACATGCACAAGAGTTAACACAAATGTAGGTGTAAACACTCAATTATGTCCGAGATGGTATTCCTCAAATTAATGCTTAAGTTAAAATTTAAATTATAAAAAAATTTTAAAAAAAGGAAGGAAAAAGAGAAGAAGAATAAATAAAAAAAATAAAAAATGAAATTCCAACAGAATTAAATAATATAAATAAAAATATAAATGAAAAAGAGGAAAGAAAAATTTTCTGTTAGAAAATTGTTACAAGTTAGTTAGGAATTAGTTAAAGTTACTTAAGGTTAGTTAAGAATTAGTTAGGAAAAAAAAGAGGAAAAGGAAACAAAAATAAAAAATAATGAAAAAAGGAAGATGACAAAAGAGTTCAGAGGACTCGCGAAAATTTAAAAAGAAAATGAGAAGGGAGCTTTAAAAAAGAAAAAGAAGAGAGATCAGAAGTTCCCGAGATCTTCCTTTCCGGATTTTTTTTGAAAAACAGAGGCGGGAAATTCTTGAGAAAAACGGTAAAATTTTAAGAGCAAGAACTCCTAGTCTTTCTCGGAGAAGCACAAGAAGCTCAAGAACAACATGATAATGGAGATTCTGTGGCGAGAGGAAAGGAATTCCGCAGCATTCTCCAAAGATGCAGGAGTAAGATTCCGTGCCCGGTGAGGAAATTTTATCGACAAAAGTTTCCAGGTAAGCTTTTAATCGGTTTTTAGTTTGGTTTGAATATAATTAGAGACAATTCTTGAGTCATGATGCTGATTCTGCCTACGTTAGTATTAGTTCATGCATACTCTTGATTAGAGTTTACGATCTTCAACTATTTTTATACATAATAGAAGTGTTTTGAATAATGATTTGGATTTGTTGGCATTAGTTTATATTTGGAATTAGAGTTTGAGATTCATTATTTTTGAAGAGGTTGTAAAGTATTTCACACTCTGTAATTTGCTTCGATCCGAGAGTTTGTGTTCATGATACTGCTGTTGATATTGATTGAATCATCGAATTATCGAGAAAATTTGAGCTCACTCTTGTCCTCTACCAATTATCACTGGAAATCTTCCAATATCATATGCAGTATCTAGTAATATTGCTATTATTGTTGAAGGATCTGGCTCTCAAGCCGCCAACAGTGTAAACTATCATCCAAAAGCATTCTTATCAACTAGTGATGTTGGTTGAAGGTGATGCCTTCAGACCATGGCTTCTCGCTCTTAGATAATTTTAGGAGTTATGTGGATTTATAGATGAGGTGATTGATGATTAGGGATGATCATTTTAATTGTGATGCTAAGAAAGGTTTTGAGTTACTCAAAGGAACACATCTTTTGCTTGACTAACTGGATCCTCAAAGTGCTGCCTGCTTTTGCAGATACATTACTGGGTTGGATGAGAATCTCATTGGTGAACCATGAGGAATTCTGTAAATTTGCTAGGACATTTGATTTCAAAGACATGACAGTAGACATAACTCGACGCTTATTTTTAGGGACTTTCAAACGGTTGGAAAATCACATAAAATACAGTATTCATTGTAGGATTTCTTTGAGAGATATTATGAACAATCACCACTTATCCTCGCCCATAAGGATGCTACTCTGTAGTTACCATAGTTGATTATAATGCTTGCTACAAATTAATACAACACGTAGGCCAAAAGGAAAATGACAAAAGAGGACCTCTATTTGAAATAATAGGAGAATAGATGGTGGCAAGGATCTACCTCAAGTGTTCCTATAAGAACCATACCATTTAATTTGTAGGGATGAGATCCAAACGACTCCAAACTAAGGTTCTGGTTTTTCCTAAAATGACCCTGAGTTGTTGCCCTTTTTGTGGTATGTGGTAATGCTGAGAATGTGGAGGCATACTAAACATGCATGGATGGATTCCCGACTGTCACAAAGATATAAGCTTGCTGTCATCTTGGGATTTTACAAAGGGGCACCAGTAAAAAGTAAAAATGGAGGTTATCCTTCTCTCCAAAACCAAGGACCTGCTACATGATAGTCATAGTTCACAAGCAAACAGCTTGTTCAATTCGTAGATAGTGGATCTAGATACTGTTGTTTTGATGGTTGCCCAAGCCTCAAGACTTGAAAATCAAGATGCAATAGATACATCCATAGTTGGGATGCTTGCTGATCCAAAGGAGGTTCAAGAGAAGAGGTCGAGAGTGGTTTCTGTACTAGAGACATGCAACAGAGTTACATAGCACATTTTATTTACTCCTCATTAATGCGATCCTCCAGATTTTAGTTAAGTTAATTACTGTGAATACTAAGACTAAGTTGGAAGCCTAGCTTAGTGGTTCGGTTACTGCACACAACTGCTAGGCCCTTGGTTCGATCCCGTATGCGGCCATTTATTAAATAATACTCACCAATCTATTTAAGTAACATAAATTTCTCTAATTAGCTTCTCCAAACAATTAATTTGGGTCAAACCCATTATCTTTAATTTTGGGCCAAGCCTGTTATCTTTGATTTTGAGTTTTTTTTTATCCTTAAAGTGGGTCAAGCCCAATATACTTGTGAACACTAATTTCTGTCCGAAAAATTTTAATTTTTAAATCACAAAATAAATTAAATATACTTTTGGGCTCAAAGGTTCAATTCACCAAAGGAAAAGAATAAGAGAAAAAATAAAAGAAGAGGAATAAAAGGAAGCAACAAATAAAATTAAATAATAAAATAATAGAAATAATAATAATAATAATAATAATAATAATAATAATAATAATAATAATAATAATAATGAAAAAATAAAAAAAAGAAAGAGAAAAGAGAAAAGAAAGAAAAAGAAGGATTTAAAATTCAGCTGAAGTTAGTTAGGGTTGGTTA
Organism: Canavalia gladiata; assembly: GCA_037954105.1. Taxonomy (NCBI): domain Eukaryota; kingdom Viridiplantae; phylum Streptophyta; class Magnoliopsida; order Fabales; family Fabaceae; genus Canavalia; species Canavalia gladiata. The sequence continues at coordinate 36,023,883 of CM075664.1, read as the reverse complement.
GTAATTAGTTAGGAGGTTACAACCAGGGTTAAGAAGTAACCTAGGGCAAGTTAGTAAAAGCATGGTTAAGGGAGGGGTATAAATAGAATGAAAGAGAAGAGTTACAAGGAATTTTAGCAAAAACCGTGAAAACGTTCTTAAATTTTCTTTGATTTCATTTGAAGATTTCTCTGCTCTTTGGATTTAGTTCTGCTTCCAAAGGCATTTTACAAATAAGATTCAAATTCATACAAGGGCTAATGCTTGATTAGCATGTTGATCACATAGCCCTTGTATGAATTTGAATCTTGTTTGTAAACTGGCTTTGATAGTGGACCTAGTGCCAGGTTCACCTCGACCTAATTGGCTAAATCAGAAAACTATATAAGAGGAAAATTTCCATTAGAGCCAACCTTGGCTAGTTTAAGCTAACTATATTCCCTAAGCTTAAGACTCAAGTTCCAAAGTACATAAGCCTGAAGAAACTGAAATGGCTCTCCCGTCCTTGTAGCAGCATTAGCTCAAACGTAACTTGCAATCTACTATTCGTTCTTGCTCAAGTAAAGGCTATGTCAGCCTGTGGAATCCCGAGCTTGAGAGTTGAGGTCCATCCAATAAATTAAGAACTAGGTAAAAAGTATGAAGTAATAACAGAAATCAGAACCTATCTAATGTTAGGTGGTTAGTGATAACTTAGTGGGAGGAATTCAGAACAGAATCCTGAGTCATTGCTGTTCACAGGGTAACTACAGCAAATTCTGTAGGCTAGCAGGGCATTGAGACCATAGTAGCACAGCTGCTACATTACCAGGTTCAACCATGGGATGAGTGCGCTATTGTTCTTTGGTTTAATAGCAAATAGAGGAACTTTCGGGGTCCAAAACCTGTTATGACTATTAAATCAGTTGCAGGTTCTAAGTCTTATGACTCAATAGCTAAGCATAAAATTTAAGGGATATATGAATCTGAGGTTGATGTTGGTCTTGAGGGATAACTTAGCAAAAAATAAATAGTATCAATTCTATATATGATTAGTGATAGAGGATACAATTAGAAGATAGTATCTTATTATATCCATTCTATCTTACGAAAGAATTGCGATGACTCTGTATATGTGTTTGTATATATATGAGATAAATCAAAGATGAAGAGACACGAAATGAAAGACAAATGGAAATTGACCAAACATTTTTCTATCATGGTATCAGAGCTGCCAAAAAATCAAAGAGGAGAAACGAAGAAAATTCACTCTCCTTATGAGTTGAACATAAATGACAACCCTAAAAATATAATTACATAAACATAGTTGTAAGGAGAAAATCATGATGAATGAGCTAAAGTTATGAAACTTTCACTTTAGATTCGAATAAAGTGAAAGTTTATAGATGGAACTCATAAAGAACCAAAACAAGATATATCCAAACTTAAGGATTGATGGATAGTTCAATACACTTTCATATCTTGAATCTTGAATATAATCGAATCAGGCTTACGATCTATCATAACGTACGTAGAAAATAATTTAACAATTATGTTAAAATGATAAAGATAAAACTTTTAGAGATTAGCTGTCCTTGACATATAACACCATTTTAAGTTGACCTTCATTGAATGCTTTAACGATATTAATATCTATTTCACATCTTGTCAAAAAATTCTTTAAAAAGAATAATCAAATAATTACTATAATAGAAATTTAGACTAAAGCTCATAAATACTGAAAAATCTTAGGATATTAAAGAACCTTATCAATATGAAACCTAAAAAGGTGGAAATGTTATGTTAACACCTAAATGCATGAGTAGACGCAAAAGATCAATTTACTTAACCAGATAGGAAGTTGATCACTATCTACACAGATCTTACTAAAGGCAAATAACAAAGGTAGATTTTAACATTAAAAGAAAGACATGAAAAACGACTAAAAGAACTTTGGTTATTGAAAAAGAAAGAGGAAAGTATCAACATTTTCTTTACAGGGAGGGTTGCTAACCTTTGAAAATCATGTGAAATCTTTTTTAAAAAAATCTAATTTGTATATATGAATTATTTAATCACATGACATTAACACTATGAACATGTTTGTTAAAACATAGCTTTAACAATTAAAATTAATACCAGAAATCAAAAGTTGTTGTCAATGAAAACCAAAAACATGTAAAAATAAAAATAAAAACAAGAAGATACTATTTTATAGGTACAAAAAGTTAATTGAATAAAAAATAAAATATTTCATATGTTCATATAGTCACTTACACCTGCATCGGATGTTTAAAAAAAATAATTCAAGTATCTAATTTAAAAATATACAAGTGTATAGACACTGTACGTATACGAAAGAATCAGGCATCTTATAATAATTCTTTTATTACAACACGCAAGCATTGCGATTGCAATTATATTACTTGAGGGTACATGGATACGCGAGAATACAATGTGAAGTCATCATCTTGAAATTGACCTTCATTGACGTAAGAAGTTGAAACAAACCCGTAATTCATTACAACCACATATTTTTTTAATCAAATATATTATCTTATTATGATTAAATTAAGAATAAAATATTATTTTGATTATGAAATATTTTGACAACAAATTTATTAGACTTCAAAACATAAAAAATTTTAGAAATGAATTTTTTTTGTCAATTTAATTCTTTTTAGACATTAAATTATTATTAAAATAAAATAAAGTAATAATTTATATCTTTCAGATTTGATAATAATTTTTAAATATTAATATAATCGACCTTAAATATTTAAAAAATTAATAATAATCTAAATTTTTATAATTTTCATATAGTTTATCTGAATCTTTACAGTTTAAAAACGTAATGAGAGTTTTATAGTTTTAAACTAAACCAAATTAAATCCTTTAAAATTCATATTGTTAAACTTCCATTAAATACTATATAATTTATTTAAAAATTTTGTGTTTTCATAAAAATCTAAAAATCTTCTTTTAGAGGGGAGATATTTTTTAGTGAACTCAAATTATTTAAGAAAAAAAAAACTAAACATACATTCTTAAAAGTGATTGGTAGAAAAATAAATTTATCAATACATTATGTGAAATGTGTGTATCAAATATAAAAATTATTATATAATATTATTTAATGATATATTAATTTCAAGAACTTGGTCATAAATTTTTTAAAATAAAAAATTAATTAAAAACTTTTAAAAATTGTATATAAATTTAATTAAAATATAATAAAATTATAAAAAGTTACAAATTAATATAATTAATATTATTATTTGATCCACGATTTATTTTTCATTCTTACTATTATTTTTAAACGGGAAATTAAGTCCATCATAAACTTAGTAATTATCAATCAAGATTAAACTTTGATAAGATGATAGTCTAAAATTATCTTATATTATTATTTATCTTATTTAATACATTTAATTATAAATTTAATTAAACTATTCTGATAGTATAAATATTTTTTTATATTGTTATATAATCATGAATTTCTATCTTTTTATGATAATTATTTGAAAAATTATGTTTATAAATGATCTTCAATCAGTTAAATTTTAAAAATTATGCTTATAAATGATCTTCAATCAATTAACAATGCAAACATGTATACTCTGGTAATATATCAAAAGTATATTTTTTAATTATACTAATTATTCCTACAGACGGTAAATTTATTAAATACAATAATAATAATAATAATAATAATAATAATAATAATAATAATAATATATCCTTTAACTAGAGTAATTTTGTAAGTAACTATGTACACAATGCATAGAGCTTATCCAAAAATAAATAAAAGTTAATAGGAAAAATATAATGCAGAAATTATTTTGGTCTTTTTCTTAATGTGGAGATGGTTTTAGGATTTCTTCAGCCAAACGATGTGCCCTTATCAATTATTTATTCCTACACCAACAAAAAAGAACAAAAGTAATCAAATATTACATATCAAATTTTGGATTTATTTAGAAAACTGCCAACCAGCCCACTTGGCAAAATAAGTCCATATTAAAAAAATTATATGTCCACGCTATGCAAAGCCACATCTTTCTCAGAGTAACCGTAACTGAAACATGAGATCACACATAACAAGACATTCTTAGTGAACCCAAAGAAAATGTCGTTCGCCCTATATTTTAACATTTTCAATTTAAATAGTAAAATAAAATGATTAAGAGGTTGTTTAGTTTTTGCTTTTTAAAATAGTTTTTTTATTTGAAAGATATGTTTGATTTCGCTTTTATTTTTTATTTTTCAAAAATTATTTTATAAAATAAGTTTTAGAAATTATGTTTAGAGAGAAATTAAATAAAATAAATGAAAAAATAGATCGAATAATATATGAAAGAATATGTATAAGAAAAAACTGAAAATAAAAAACGAAAACAGCTAAAACTTGTTTTGATTTTTAAAATTTTGTAAACTGAAAAAAGGATATTATTTTTAAATAATTTTCAAAAATTACATGCATAAAAAATCTAATTTTACAAAATAAAAAATATTTCCAGAAATAATATTTTTTTTAACCTTTTAAAACTATAAAAGCAAAAGTATAATCAAACAAGCTCAAAGTACACTATTTTTATTTTTATTTTTAATCAATACAAATGATAATTTTTTCCGTAGCTTTTTTTTTTTTTTTGGGTCAAGCTCAAGGATATGTTTCCCTTTCTTTCTTTTTTCTTTTTTTTATGAACAGCATATTTTCCCCTTTCCTTTGCAGCTTAATTTTTCTCGGGCTCAAAAAGCCCAAATTTCTTAACCAAAAAAGAAGCCCAAATTTATCTCATCAGCAAAGAAACGTGCTGGGTAAAGTGCAATAAGCTTGCACATAATAAACGAAACCCCAATAAAGAAAGAAAGAAAAAGAAAATTCGAACTAAATAATTAAAAGCGAAACCAAAGCCAATGAGGATGATTTTCTTTGGTTTTCATTTTATAAAACCAACTGATTTGGTTTTAGGTTGTCATTTACGAAACCAAATCAAACCATGTTCTATAATCTTAGATGTTCCATCTTTTTCGGATTTTTTACCATTTATAATGTTTTCATTAAAATTTTTAATCAAATATATACTTGATTGGGTTACAATGAAAATTGGGCACTTGCAAAATTTACCGACAACGAGAAGAATGTTTTACACACTAAATGAGTTTGTATAAAAACTTTGTATATTATACAAATTTATTGTATTTTTAAACCTTTTTAAAAATTTTAATAAGTAAATGAAAAAAATATTAAAAAAATTTAAAAGTTTTAATATAAAACATATATATAATAATAAAAAAATAATATAAAATAAAGTTATAAATTTTAAAACATTTAAAAATAAAAATCAGAAATAATATAGCATATAAAATTTCTATTTAATAGAAAATGTCATGTGATATATTAGTAAAAAAAACTTAATATAGATTAATTCATAATAAATAATATAACTTCTTCATCTAATTAGTCTTTTTTTACAGATAATCTTAAATAGGATTTAAATAATGTAAAATTAAGAAATTTTTTTAATAGGTAATAATTACACGCAATATCAATAGTATCTTATAAACAATGTATGCTTTTAAAATAATTTATAATAGTGAATTTTAAAAGAATCCAATTTTATAAATAAAAAAATACTAAAATTATAAATATTGCCAATATCTTCTCCATTTAATGAAAAGTCCATTTAAAATAATAAAGAGAGACCTAATATCGGTGTAAGGTTTGATATATATGTAAAAATGAAAAAAAAATAGAAATAAAAGAAATAAAGATAAAGAAATAAAAAAATGAAAAAATTTACCATCAATATTAAATTGAGCTAGCCCTTTAATTTATTTATAAAACTGTAAACAACGGTCACATTGTCATTGATTTTATAATCTCTTATTTTGATCTTAGTAAATGTTGTTTACTTTAGTCTTATTGTATTACAAAATCCTCATCCAAAGTTTTAAATTTTTCAAATTAAATAAAAAACGGATACATATACTAAAATATGTGAAAATTAAATCTCAATAAAAAAATAGAATGATCTTAAATGTTTATAAATAATTAAAATAAAAAAATTATTAAATTTAAGATCTTATTACTAATAATTAAAACATAATTTTTTGAAAATATATTATAAAAAAAATTTTAGATTTTGAATAATTGAAAATCTTATGTTTATTGCTTAAAGATTTCGGAACTTTGATTTTGAGATATATTTTTTAAATTTTTATTTTTTTCAAATAAATAAGTTTTATCTATAACTAATTATCAAATTAATTTTTTTTTTAAAATTTTTTTTTATTGACAACAACATATTTTACAATCATTTGAAAATAACATGTTATTAATGCATCGTTTGGACGTACAAAACTAAAGTAGAAGAAAAGATTGAGTAAGAAAAAAATATGTATTTTGAGTCTTAATCTTATTTGATATATTTTGTTTTATTTAGATAAAAAAAATTTAAATTTTTATAAAATTTAGTTATAAATGTTCCTAACAAATAAGGAGTGAAAATATTAGAAAAGTTAGAACCAAATTTCTATAAACCATTTTTCCCTTCATTTATGTCTTCATATTCAAACATAAAATGTTCATGTAATTAGTACGTTTTCTGTCTTCAACTTCTGCAACTAGGATATTAGGTATAATTTTTGTTTCATTTATTCCATTTTTTTGTTAACCTTGTGATCATCTATTTTTTTATTTACTTGTTTGGGTGATAGTTTAATGGTGCAGAAACGATATTATTTAAAAGCAACATTTTCTGGATTCAATCTATACAAAAGATTAACTTTGTGTGAGTTTCTTTAACATCCATTCCTTTTTCTATTTTGTTTTCAAGCTTAGTTCATAAAGATAGGTTAATGTAAGATTTTGACATATTTATCCTATGGAAGAAATCAATATAACTGATGTGTGGTATAAAATAGTTATTTATTAAAAAAAATATACTTTTAAAATAGGGAACATAAAATGAGAATGATGATTTGTAGAGGTCTAGTATGTGAAGTAAAAGCAAATCATAGTTTCAATACTATTTATGAGTAATTTCCATTAGTCATTCTTTATAGTAGTTGTAGTTATTATTTTCCTTGATATTTTTATCTTTAGTTTTTTATTTAAATTAATTTTAAGTTTAGATGATTATTTTTTTTTAAATTGTATTTTCTCCATTTTTTGTTGTAGTTTTTTTTTGTGTCTAATTAAATTAAATCTATATTACTTTATTTTGTCATATGTCAGGTGATAAAGATGAAATCACAAAAATAATTTTGTTAGTGTAGATACAAATATGATTGGTGATAACTTTAATGAAATAAAGTATCAACACTCAATTGATAAGTTGGATGAAGTGGAGTCCAATGTTAGCAAGTTAATTTCTTTTGACCCAATCATTCAAATGCATAACTTGAATTATTTGACAAACAAGTTAGCTTAAAAATAATGTTAATATGTGATTGGCTTGTTGTGTGTTATTGTCCATGCATTACATTTATTGGAGCTTATGTCAATTATTCGGAGCAAGTCAATTTGTAAAAAAAAAATAATATTAACATAGAGCGTAGGCATCTACAATTTATGAAATATTTAATGAAAACATAACATTGTGAAGACATTATACGCATGGGTCCTGAACCTTTATGAAGTTATGTAAAAAGTTAAGATTGATTGGTAGGGTCAAAGATTCTCCAAAACCAACTATTGAGAAGTAAGTTGAAAAATTCTCTCACATTATAAGCCATAATGTGAAAAATCAAATTGTGTTTTCTTTTTCCATTGATAAGGGGAAACAGTTAGTTAAAATCTTCATAATATGTTGCGAGGGTTTGGTGTTCATCCACACATTTTGAATAATGAAAAATCTTATCCTTATTTTAAGATATTTTTTATCTGTATTTTTCATTGAAGTATATATTTTTGTTGCAAGGTATATCCATATTGCATGTGTCGCATGATTAACTTGTTGGTCAACTTCATGATCATAAGGACTTCATTGGAGCTATAGATGGAAATCATATTCGAGTCAAGGTTCCAAGGTCTAATGTCCCTAGATTTCGTTGAAGGAAAGACTACCTCACTCAAAATATGATTGTTGTATATAATTTTGACATGAAACTTACATGTATTTTATTTGGCTGGGAAGGAACAACATTTAACTCATGAGTTTTAAAAGATATCTTATTTAAGGAGGATCCTATAAGAATCCTTGAAAGTCTGTAACATGACACTAAAATGTTCCTAATCAAGATTATATTTTTTGAATTGGGAAATAACCTTCGAAAAATTTTATGGAAAAATATTACTTAAGGAATGCGAGATTTATGCTTAAAGGTGGGGTCCTTACACCATATAGAGGTATTTGTTACCATTTAAAAGAATATTCTTCCTGAGGTTCATAGAATTATAAAGAGTTGTTCAATCTTAGACTTGCATCCTTTCAAAATTTTATTGAGAAAACTTTTGGAGTGTTAAAGAAAAGACTTCCTCTTAATTGTGGAATGACTAAACCATACTACTCATTTGTGACGATATGTGACAATATGTGACATTCTCATTGCTTGCTGCATTTTGCATGACTTTTTTATGGATGCAGATGTTGATGAAAATTTGATTATGAAAGTTGATCGAAAATTACAATATGCTAAGTTGGATCAAAAATCCACGCAAGCCCGTTAGGAGGATTATAGAAAGGGATTCAATTTGAGAGAAGCAAGTACTAATGAAATACAGAATGATTATCATGTTTGATGTGTATTTATTTATTGTATTGTATTGATGTTTGATGTTAAATTCAATATTGGATATGTATCAAGAAGTTTAATTTAAGTATTTATGAACCAATGGTTTATTAAAGTTTAATTTAAGTATTTTGACTAATAACTAGAATTGTATGGAATGCATTTTATCTTTTATTCATCATAATTATTCAATTATAGGACTTTCTTGAATAATTACACTTGGATGTTATTCTAATATTTGTTAAAGGTAGTTAAAGTTGCCAAGCTTAAGACTTCTGCAAATAACAACACATATCTCATAGTCAAAATGATTAAATGGATATGTGACATGGTTATCCTTTTCCTGGATGCATTACTAGAATAATAATATAAAGGTGGAAGGTCTGATGAAAGATGGACCATAATCACACATAATGCTATTATTGACAAAATTAACCAAAGTTTTCAATTCTCTATCAGAAGAGAGAATATAAAAAATAGGTTGAAGACATTGAAAAAGAATTTCAATGTTGCATTTGACATGTTCAACAACTTGAGTGGATTTGCATAGAACCTAAAGGCTAAGATGTTTGATGTTGAAGATGAGGTATGGAATGACTTAATATAGGTTAGCAATGTTTTTTTTTATAACTTATTATGTAATATTTTTAATTTTTTACATGAATAAGTTAATATGTTGGTCTTAACAAAACCTCATCTGTATGTGTAGGTCAAACCACAAGGTTTAAAAGAATTGCTATCAAACATTATGGAATTATGAAAGAACTATATACTGAAAATAGAGCAAGTGGTAGAAATGTTGAGACTGTTAAAGACAAGCTAAGAAGATGAGAGAAAGATCCAGTTAGTGTTATTGACATCGACATACAATCAATGGAAGAGCAAAAACGATGGATTTTAGAGTCAGAATTATACAATCTTGATTGGAGGAAAAAATACCATAATTTTAAAGCTTTTTCTACATCAAAATCATCCACTGAAATTGGTCACTAATTAGGTAAAAACGGGATGTATAAACATTATCCAAATATCAAACTCAAGTTTTATTGTATTTAGTAGTCAGAGTACCATTAACATATGTAAGTTAATCTGTGGATGCTAAATTCATCGCAATCATCCTAAAGATTGTCGATAAATATGGACATTGGAATCGAATGATTCTATTTTTTGTAGGAAAGGTAGCTCTTATTACTAATGTATGATCATGGGAAGGCATACGGAAAATCATCACGTTCCATCAATGCAACCAAAGTTCTTACCTGTTCAATACAACCACCCTTTGCATACATGTCAAGCAAGTCCATTTTTGAGAAATTCTTGTCAGACGAACATAAGAAACGAAAGATAATTTTCAAAAATGTAAACAAACATTAAGATACAAGGAAGGATGAAATGGATAAAAAGTTAGATAGCTATTCATTTATTACGCATTCTTTATAACATAAACCAAGGATAATGTCATGCACCTACAACAAAACATCAACTTGTACAAGTTTTGATAAAACATCAACTTGTACAAGCTTTGATAAATGGAATGACCATTGATTTACAAAAATATAGACAACCTAGGCTCCTACTTCACTTCTTACATGTTCTATAATTTTCTATCCAACGTACGAATAACACTACTGCAAACAACAAAAAGAAGACAAATGAAAAATAATAGATGTTGTTTGTTTTCAAAATCCTAACATCTTCAAGTGGACATTTTTGTATATCAAGAACCTTCTTAACCAATACTTTAACATCCTTAACTTTTCCAATTGTAATAATTTCTAATGGGCTGAAAATGGGGTGTTTGACTATGAATCACTATCTTCCCACCTCCAAAATCGACATCCATGTTGATTATCCCAATTTGGACATACAAAAATTTTCTTGTGTTTGCAGGGGTATTTTCTCAATACCAACATGTTTGCAAGTAATAATAATATTGAACACATGCACCTCTATTTCTTGGGGCTGACAAGGATGAATAGGCTAAACTCATTTTTTACAAAACTTAGAAATGTTCAATCAAACTTTTGTTATATGAAAGTGAATACAGAAACCATGTTTAACATATCAGAGGTCATGAGAAATAAATACAAACATAAAAAACACGACACATTACCTGCTCGTTAGTGCTCTACCTGGTATACCTAGTAAAGTGAAGTGGGTATGACATTGGCTTCGATTTTACGCATCCTTTGTAGTCAACAAAATAAAACATTATTCATAAAGATATTTTTATCAATAAAAAAAAATATCTCTTTATCTAATTTATCCAAAGAAAAGTCAAGTAAAAAAATTATGTTCTTTCCATTTCTTTTCATTTTATTCAAATAATCCAGTTTTCCATTCCATTTTATTTTTTTTTCCTCTTCTTTTATTCATTCCAATTTATTTCCACTGTATTTCCTTTTTTATCAAATATAAATAAATAAATAAATATGTCAAAGTAAATCTATAAAAAAATATTACATACATAAAGTTAGGTTAACATATTTTTTATTTGATAGAAACTGATTGAATATATATATATATATATATATATTCATAGAAACTATACAATATAAATATATAACGATTTTACCTTAAAATTTTGGTCAAGAATTCATCTTTAATTATATTATTTTCTAAGTATACTAATCAAAGTTGATGGAGATTCATGATGAAAAAATAATCACTACCAAAAAAGGTTTCATACTTATAGTATAAGGTTATAGGTTCTAACAGTGCATTCAATTGGGGTTAATGATCACTTACTTCGATTAACCTTCACCTGCATCATACTTATTTTTTTTTATTATTATTAAGTTTCAAGCCTTAGGTTAACGTCATAGAATTGAAATTATATGAACATCATTCTTTAACATTTCCATGCTTCTCATTTGATGTGAGCTTTGAACAAATGAATAGAGTTGAATGTATAATATGCTTAATTGATTAAATATTAAGACTTAATTATCCTTTATTTGATGTTTTATGAATTTATTTTTCCATTTCTTTTACCAAACTAGGATACAAAATCAAATTTATGATACAAAAATATTATTTAAAAATATATTATCATTATGGGATGAAAATAATAATCGTTACATAGTATTGTGATGCATCATATCCATAACTCACTTTAGTGGTACATCATAGGATGAGTCCCGTAATAAACCATCATCAACATCAAGATGAAGTCAGAAACAACAGTGTTATGTTCCTTCATCCAAACATAAGATTTTATTAGAATTTGATCCATTTAGGATGATTATTAAAACTATTAACATAAGTAGGAATATTTTGTTACATAATATGTGTCTAGAGTTATAACAATAATTGTTATGTAAGATATGTCACAGTTATGAGCCTAGGTAAGGAGGCATCACACTAGAAAGTGGACCATCCTAGAAATATGCCACAAGTGTGAGACAAATTGAAGATGTATCACGCTAGAAAGTAAACCAACCTAGGAATGAGCCACATGTACGCCACAATTGATCTACGCCACACTTAGTACGAGCTAACATTGGAGGCACCACAAGTGATCATGATCACAAATTTTGCCTCCTATAAAAAACTCTCATATAAATATATGAGAGTTTTTTTAAAAGAAAAACTTCATGTGTTGTCTTGCTGCTACTCTGCATTTGTTTTAGAATTTTATTTTTAGGTTTAAATATTATAGTTTTTTAAAGTTTAAATCATTTTTTTGTGAATTTAAATTAAATTTCAATTTATAAAAAGAATCATAAGTTTTGTTATGTTGTTTTAAAATGTAAATATTTACTAATTTATTTTTTTAGTTTGAAAAATAGTTGTATTGTGTAGGTAATTTCAAAATCTTATGAAAATGAGTGAAATTATTATTGTTGTTTATTCAAATGGTAGAATTTTTCAATAAGAAAATAAAATTAATTTTGAAGGAAATAAAAAGTTTGTTCATGTTAAAAGAGATATAACCATTAGTCAACTTAAAAAAGTTATTAAACAATTCAAATTTTCTTCAAATCAAGTGATTTTAACAAAACTTTGATTAAAGGATGGTGATTTTAACAAAACTTTGATTAAAGGATGGTTACTGTAAAAGAATTGAATTTAAGAAATCTTTAAACAACAAAATCTCCTTAATGATCAATAAATTACTCAAAAATTTACGAAATATTATCTCTTTCATTGAATAACTTTACTTTTTGAATCTTTAAATCTCGATCTGCAACTCCGTTTCCAATTTGTTCTAATATATGAATGTTTTTCAACTTTAACAGTTATGTATTATCCGACCCCGATATGATATAACAACTAAATTGTGATAGAAATGTCATTAAATTTTCTCTTACAAGTTATACCTATTAAATAATTAAAAATAAATAAATTAACAAATCAGAATTAGTTAAATCATTTAATGATAATTGTAAACATTTAATTATGTCTCGATCCTCTTAAAGTAAACTAATAAATAAAATTAAATAAATAATAATAGTAGTAAAAAATCATATGTAGTAATAATTAGATTTTAAATACTGAAAATGAGGAAGCCATCATCAAACCTAAAGTGACCTAGAAATAAAGAAACAAAATACAAGGGAAGATTTTTCAAAATTAGAATTGTTTTTCTTTACATCATAATGAAATATTTTTCAAAATATCCTAAACCAGCTCACCTTTAGTCGATTGAAATTTTTGTTACCAAAAAAAAGGTGAATTTCAAGTTGGATTTGGTTAAAATGTAGGGTCTAGTTGGTTTAATGAGGAGACCTTATAAATAGAAGAGCTCAATTCACGTCAAGGAACTTTTCCTTTGGGCTAAATTTTACCATTATTATTCCAAGTTTTGAGGAAATATTGCGATCATGAGAGGTTTCTCTCAAAAAGAAAAGTAAGGTCACTTTAAGCAAAGTTTTTGAATTTTCCAGATCAGTCTCTAGCTCACTTACCTTTCTCATTATAATATGCTACCATAATCTGCTTTGCTCATTTATGTTGCTTTTTATTACATATCCATTTCTACATCAAAATAATATGCTTAATTTGTTCTCTGGATAATTTTTCGTAACACACCTAATTATAAATATGAATCCAATCCCATTATACATTATCTTTTTTAGGAAGAAAGTAAATCAACAAGCATCAATACCAAATAATGACAAAATGTTATCAAAGAGTAAATATAAACAAAAGTGGAAATCCTTAAGACCCAATAAAATGGAGGCAATCCTTTACATTCTCATAATCATGGGAACTTGAGCCCATTGATCATCAATAGTCTCTATTATTGCCTCTAGGAGTTAAGTCTTTCAACCAAACACACCCCAAATCCGAATTGTAGTCTCACCAAGAGTAAGATCAGAGGCTTAGAAGGAAAAGTTTCTCAATCAAGTGAAATGACCATAAACATTGGTTCGCTACTCATCCTTATCCCATGAGTAGGGATGGAAAAAGACAAAGTCAAGTTAAGCTTTGAGTTTCCTAATCAAGTGAAATGACCATAAACATTGCTCTACTTCTCTTGGGCCATTCTCCTTCTCTAGCATCACTCTCCTCTCTTGCAAGCCCTAGCCATCCTTGTCCTCCTCCCTCCTAGAGTCGCATGACCTCAACAACAGCATTCAACTTTCTTGCAGAGGTGGCAATAACCACCTCTCTCATGTCTTCCCTCTTTCAACCTAACTTCCCACTCCCTTAATTCCATTTTGATTTTAATTAACCCTAAATAAAATTTTCCTTAACCCTAAATGAATAGAGTAGGACTCTTAAGCCACAATGAATTCAGGCCCACACAACCCAAGTAAGGCATAAACTAAAGTAAACCTAGATCATTCAAAATCTGGGTCGTTGGTTGCTTAGGATCTAAAAGTTTGGATTATAATGTAGTATGCCTATTTAACATGGTCAATTTTCCAACGACTAATTTTTTTCCTTTCAATAACATCTATAATTGGACAATAGGCTTGAATAACGGATACGTGGTAAATATTAATAAGGGTTACCATTGAGAGTCAGTTGGATCGCTAAGCAAACATGTTGTAATCTAGCATAATTCAACCACAGGCCATAAGCAAGTTTTAGGCCCAAACTAAATTTCAATGTTTATCTAGGATAATCCAATAATTCTAAAGTAGGATTCTGGATTAAGATGACTCAATGTTATTCTCGCAACCTAAATCATGACGAGATGATGAATCCTTAAATGATATTTCTATTTAATGATAAAAATATGGAGTAAAAGTCACTTCTGAATAGGGAATGTGTGAAACATCCTATTCGTCCATTCAAAAGAATAGTACCCAAAGTTAAATATGCAATTTTAAAATAATTTTGAAGAAAAAATTTATTTGATCCTATTTAATATAAAAATTAAATGTTTAAATTATGTATAAAAATATAAGATAAAATTTAAATAAATAAAATATAGTATGTACAGAAAATAGCCTAATAAAACTTTTGATTTTATTCCTACATATTTCTCAGTGTGATAGAAAATTTAAGACTTACCTAGTTTTCTTAGTTTAATTTACTTGAAGATTACTTTGATTATGAAAATAAATCAAAAATATCATTAAAAATTTTTTGTTGAAAGCAATGTAAAAATACTTTAAAAATAATTTTATTTAAAACCAATGAAAGATAATTTTTATCAAAAAATATCAATTTAAAAGTATCTTGAAGAGAAGTTTTAAAATATGATTTGATGATTTTAAATAGAAAATTATTTTAAATTTGTCTATGTTTAAATTCTTTATTTTATTGATAAATAAATAAAAGAACCAATATAATATCTCGAATCTACCTTTGCATAGAATTTAAGATACATACGGTTGCATTGTAAACTCGTACGATTTCTAAGATATACACCAATAAAAAATGTCATATTCACAAATTAAAATTTCGTTATATGAGATCTAGAATTAAAATTCTTTTATTAAATAATAGAATATTTATTATTTAATATAAAATTTTTTTCAAATATATGAGATTTAAGATAACACACAAATCCACTATAAATTTATATGATTCTAAAAATATATATTAATAAAAAAATATTATCTATGCTAATTTAAGATTTAAAATAAAAATATTTACTTAATAATATTCCATCATAAAAAGATAAATTAAAATAACAAATTAAAAATAAATAAAAATAAAAATAGTTATTTTCATATTCACATCTAATAATAAAAAATAAATTAATAAAAAGGTAATATTATCAATCTACGAAACTTTTTTTTAAACGTTTGTCATAAAGAATGTTGAATTTAATTTTATTGTAAAGTTAATTTAATATATAAGAAAAATTATTCTCAATTAATTTAATTAGAATTTAAATTTTTTATTAATTTTATTAATTAGTAAAAATTAAATAAATTTATTTAAAATTATTTTAACATTATATATTTAACTTGAAAAAATATTTATACCTTATCTATTTATAATTAATTTTTAAACCTATATCTTTTTAAAATTATTCTAAATTTTACCTTTATAAATAAAATTTAATAACAACTCTATAATTTTATAAAATAATTTTTATAAATTTATCATTTTATTATAATTTTGATTACAACAACAACCAATAACATAATAAAAATATTATAAAACTTATAATTTATAAAAATATTTAATTTTTAAATATATTAAATTATACATATTAAACATTATTCTTATAAAATAATAAATTATAATATAATATAAAAAAATTAATTTAACATCATAATAATATTATTATTTACATAAAAAATATATTTTAATTTTAAATTAATTACCATTTAAATATTTAAAAACTATACACATTTAAAATGTGCTTATTTATCATATAAAAGCACGTAAACGTTCATAACCCTTCACATTATTATAAAATATTATATAATTTAAAATTTATTTACACTGATATAAAATAATAAATTATAAAATTGTTAACACATGTATTTTAAATATATAATAAAATTATTGCTATTATAATAATATTATGAGACTATTAATTTCGGTTATAAAATACTGCATAAAAAAATCTAAAATTATTATCATTAATAAACTAAAACAATACATAACAAAACATTATTATCATTAATATATAAACACCGGAGAAAATAATGTATTTTTTATAAAATAGGAAAATGTAATAAGTGATGTTTATATTATTAATAATTAAAATTCTATTTATTTGATAAAAATAAATTAAAATGGTAATTAAGACTTTTAAAAACGAAGAAAAAGTTATGAAAATAATTTGAATGAATTAGCATATGTCATCATTGTATCTATTAATTTAATATAATATGTCAAAATTTAAATTTAGATTGATTAAATTTAATAAACAATTATTCTCTCTATATGTGTAACACTCTACAATGCATGTGCATGATTTAATAAGTTCAAAAAAATAATAATCTCTGGTCCTATTTATAAGACTCTTTTAGAAATTTTTTATAATCTTTTACTTAATATTTTACAAGTATTTTTTTTTCTATTTGTCTTTTATGATTAATAAACCTCTCTAACTTTATTGCAATTAATATGATAATAATGGTGCATTGTAAATAAAAATAAACTTTAAATGTTATAGTAGATTTCTAAAATCAATACGTTTACTAATTTCAGTAACTTTTGTTGATTTATATAATTTCATCAAAGGGGTCTTAGTCTTATAAATAGAATTGGGAATATTACTTTGATATACAATTCAGTACTATCTCTAATTCTATTTGTAAGATTCCAATGCAGGAGAAAGGGCAGTTTAGCGGGTACTTCGCAGCGGTTTAGAGAAAACCTCCCATGTTTGACAGATTAAAAATTAAAATTAATTTTTTTAAAATATAATATTACAAGTTTATTTTCATTTAAAATAAAATTTTATTATATATTAATTAAAGGAAATTATACAGGTTAAATATTTACAAAAATATAATAAAAATAACAAATATTTTTAAAATTTGTAAAATTTATTATATAAGTGTCAATAATTATTTTTAAAAAATTATAATAAAAATAAAGGTAGTATATTTTAATATCACTCGACGATGCATCTCGGTATTTTAAAAAATGAAAGGGCCTTAAAGCTCTATTTATATCTTCATTATACCTCTATTGATTAAACGAAAGTGTTCCTGTTTTCTTTATTAAAATTCCGGTACGCATGCATGGTTAAAACCATTTTCTACACATCAAGGTCAATACCAAAGACAGGTACGTAGAATATAAAACCAGTCTAATGCATTGTGATGACTATTCAATCCTCATTCCCTACATAACCAAACATGCAATAAATAAAAGATTTGAATTTGACTTTCCCTGGTGGCTCGCTGTTACTGGTGGAAAAGTTCAATTATTATGCATAATGATTTATTTTCTTTAAATTAAGAGATATATTTTAAGATATAAATTGCAGTAATTATGATTATTATTTAAATAATTAATCGTTGAATTTTAACAATTTTTGTTAATTTAACGTATATGTATATTTTCTTTAGGATAGTTAATTTCTAATTATATGTCTATTTTTATTTTTAAAGTATACCACCATTTTCTACACTCAAATCTTATGTGAAAGGGATAGGATTAATCCTTTCTAGTAATGGAAAGGTTCATTTTCTAAGAAGAGCGAGTTAAAAAATGTATGTGTGAAATTCAGCGCTTATTTAAGAGAGAAAAATATATATAAAGATAAAAGAAAAAAATGGAAAAAAAATTTACGCATGTACAAAAGCTTTTGGGTTGTTAAAACTGAGAAAGAAAGTACTCTAGCCATGATTTTTCAAACTTGGAAAACAAAAGCATCTAAAAGATTCTTGTCCCACGTTTCGTAGTGTTGTTTTTGAGCCAAAATATTGAACCTAATAAGGCAACTGTACAAGAGTGCTGTTTGTCCTTGCTGCACTTTGGCTCTTACTTAAATACAACGATTTGGACCATAGATATTGTTTCAAACTAAGCTTTACTTAATCAAATCGTAACCTTCTCATCCCCATCTCTCTGTTTTTATTTTAATTTTTTGCTTGTTTGCTTTTGATTTCGAATTACAATTCTCATTAGTTGATGAAAATGTCCATTTTTTTTTAAAAAAAATGTTGTATGAAATTTACTGTCTAGATAAAAGAGAGAAAAATATAAAAAAGGATAGAAATGAAAAAAAGAAATGATCCTTAGATATATATATAAATCTGAATCTTACTTGTTGCTGTGATGTAGCCTCTTATGTTAACATGTTTTGGGTAATAAATCATTTAAATATTTATTTGATCAATATTTATCATATAAAAGTTTGTCAAAGGTGTTTAAGTTTTGAAGATGGAATATTCCATACAAGTTTTGTAAAAGCTCTATAGATCAATTTTTCCAAGCAGCTTATATAAATAAGCTCAAATCAATTTTAAAAATATACAAGTGTTTGTTCTGCATATTATGGTTGTTATTTATCATTTTTTTTATGAATTTATCATAAAATAAATAATATTACGTAATATATAAATTATTAATTTATAATATTATAATATAATTTATATTATGTAATTATTTATAATATAATATATTACTTTTTAAAAATAAATTATAAATAATAAAAAATATTATAATAATGATATATAAAATTATTTATTTTATTTATTGATTACCTAATAATATATAAAATAAAAAAATTATAATTATATAATATTTTTATACTATAATTATTATCATGACATCTATCATACAATAAATCATCATAATAATAATATAATTTTTATTAATTTTTTAATAATATTTTTATTTATCTATTTTTATTCATTTATAATAAAATAATATAATATATTAAATTAATTTAATTTTCAACAAATTTTTTAAATTAAAAATTATATCTAACCTTATATTAAAATTAAAAACTATCTCACACATGCCTGGGTTAATGATCATATTTCTCTTGTATTTTTCTAGGTCATCTAAGTTGAGTGTTTTCTTCCGAACCTCGTCACTTGGTGATCACCCTATGAGTTTTATGGCCACACTATGACTCATTAAGAGAGATGTAATTGGCCTCAAAGAATCCGTTTGTTGTTATCAATGACATTAAATAAGTTGAATGTTAAGATAACTAAGTGAGTTAGGTATACATTATTAAGGTATAATTATTATTATTACAATAATAATGATGATATATTAATCATCAATGGTGAGATCTGTGAATGAAAAAAATTATATTATGATATTCCCGCCCAAAAAACTTCATCTATTTCCTTGTGATTCTAAAATTAAAAGAAAAAATATTGGATCCAACTACTATATAGCTATATTTAATCAATTTCTGAATTTGTCCTATTTATTTGTAGCGTATATCTTAATGCAATACTTTTCCAATGCAAGAAGTAAACAGATTGAATCGAATGTCCCTACACGCACGGTCATGTACAATAAGAAAACGAAAATCATACTCTTGTGATTTGAAATTTCAGAATTTAGATTCCAACCAGTCAAAGAATGGGTAAGTTATTCAACAAAGTTAAAGGACAGATAAAGTATTAAAATACAGTTTGTGTTTTGTATATTCTTATTCAAATTATCTAATGTTAGATGTACTTTCTTATCATCAGTTTCTCAAGCCTCATTTCCAGTTTTATGTTTGTAGATTTTCATTGATGATAAAGCCAAGTTAGAAAATCAAGGCTTCCCCTTGTTTGGAAAAGAGCGAAAGTGAATGGGGCAGCAATAAATGCAGAGAAAGCAAAAAGGACAATTGGTTCATGTATGTATGCAATGCAGCCCGGAACATTCGGTTTCAACTGTTTTCATTTATTTATTTATTTATTTAAATTAAAGAATAAATCGACTTTGCACGCCTCTACATGCAGTGACATTAAAATATTAAAAAGCACATTTCAAATAAGAAAAAATGGCATCAAAATCTTCAAACTTCGATTCTGCAAAATTTTTAAATCCATATCAATATCAACAAATAGGGTAAAATTCATACTAATTTATTCAATTAAGCGAGTTTATTTCTCCGAAAAATCCTATGGATTCCATTAATTTGAACCTCTTGTACATATAAACATACTACACAAATGAATAATGATCTATTATTATTATTAGCATATAAAATAAAAAATAAAAAGTGTTGTAGTGCAGCATGGCTACACACAAGTGTATAAATGTTTTCATATTCACACTCTCACATGATCCTTCACTCCTTCTAAGCTGTGAACCATTTATTTATGAAACGCTTAAAACTATCCATCTGTTCAGTTTTAGTGTTCACAGCTATGGGTCTTTGGTGCTTTCCGTTTTCCCAAGACCATTTCTAAGCAAACTGAAAATTGAACCACCAATCACAATGGGATATTTCTCTTGCAATGGCGAGTCCGCAATAGCCACATGCGACCCTCACTATTGGGACCTCAAGAAGAAACCCATAAGCCCAACAAAGGCCCATGACAAACCCAGCGTAAGGCACTTCTCCTATTCCGACCTCCTCGCCGCCACAAACGCCTTCTCCGCCTCCAACTTCTTAGGTAAAGGCAGCCACGGCAGCGTCTACAAAGCCAGCCTCGACGGCGGCCACCTTATCGCCGCCGTCAAAAAAATCAAACTCTCCGCCGCAGGATACCACCAAAACGCCGCCGACAACGAGATCGAGATCCTCTCACACGTTACAAGCCCTCGCCTCGTTAACCTTATCGGCTTCTGTAACGACCAGAGTAACAAACTCATCGTGGTCGAGTACATGCCTAACGGTTCGCTCTACGAGCATCTCCACTCAAACACGGTTCGACCGCCTGGTTGGAACCGCCGTGTTCTGTTCGCGGTTCAAGTCGCAAAAGCGATTCACGGTTTACACTGTTCTGAACCGCCGGTTATTCATCGCGATATTAAGTCATCGAATGTGCTTATTGACGAAAAGTGGAACGCGCGCCTCGGTGACTTAGGACTCGCGCTGAGGGGACACGTGGAGGACGTTCGCGTCAAGTGCACGCCACCGGCGGGAACGTTAGGGTACCTCGACCCGTGCTATCTTGCGCCAGGGGATCTTAGTGTTAAGAGCGATGTCTTTAGCTTCGGGATCTTGCTGCTTGAGATAGTGAGTGGTAGGAACGCCATTGATGTTAACCATAGTCCGCCGTCGGTTTTGGACTGGGCGGTGCCGTTGATACGGCGAGGCGATATCGCCGGAATATGCGACCCGCGGATCGGAGCGCCTCCGGATGCGGCGGCATTCAGGGAGATGGTGGTCCTGGCGGCGAGGTGCGTGAGATCGACGGCGGCGAAGCGCCCGTTGATGGTGGAGGTGGTGGAGTGCCTTAAGGCGGTTAGGAAGAGGTTTCAGGCGCCTCCGATATGGAAGAGAGTGAGGATGCGCGTGAAAGCGCGTGGGGAACCGTTGGGGAATGATTGTGACAGGAGTGAAGAAATTGTGAGAGTAGTTAAGGGCGGGAGTAGAAGGAATGGGAAAGTATCCAGTGTGCCGGGTGTAGAGTATGAGTGTGGACCCGTAAATCTAGCGGCGAGGTCCAGATCCAGATCCATTGGTTCTGGTTTTTTTAGTGATATAAAAACGAAATCGGATGTGAATCCTAATACGAGTGGTAGGAAAGGGAGAATCGTGGTGACGAGGCTCAAGAGATCCAGATCTATGGGGATTTTGCGACATTACGGCGACGAGGCAAAAATGAGTCATCATAAACATAACGATAATCATAATAATGAGTCTATTCGTTTGACAGAGATGGCATTACCCAAGTTGGCCATCATGGATAAGAAGTTGGAGCAGAGAATGCTCGAAAAACCATTGGTTTATTATTCACATCATGTTGAGAATCAAAGCAATTGAGCGTAGTAATTGCTTTTCTGATTGGGTCCCTAGAGTACGCACGGGAATCTTTATCTTTTTATGATGAAGCGTAGTAATCAAATAGAGAGGGAAAAGTGAAGCTGTTTATTGTATACTAATCAAAACTTGTTCATTAGTTATTTAACAGTCTCATCATTGAAGAGTGAAGGAGGAAGGTTACACGGGAAAACCAGTATTTGTGCATATGGATACTATACTCTTGAGGTAGTAGCCACACACTGCTGCATTGTTCAATTTTATACTGATATTTTTGTACCACTGACACTTTAGCATCTTACGGGTCAGGGAAAAATTTCTGCCCTGATCAATTAATACTCTTCAAAATTTAGATTCAGCAATTATATGTTTCATTTATTTCCTTTTCTGTTCAATACATGTTTGAATTAGCTTATGTCATTTTAAAAAATTACAATAGAAGTACTCTAAAGAAAATGTTTGGCTAACAGGAGTTCAATGTAAAATAAATATATACAATATTTATATATGACTAATACTTGATTTTACACATTCATTCATTGGTATTATTAATTGTTTCATTGCTACTTTATTCATATTACTATAATGAAAATAATATCTACTCACAGTGAATCTAATTTGCGTATATGATTTTCCTTACAGGTATTCATTTTTCATTTTTTGACGCAAATTTTAAATTGGTAATTAATCCCTTTGCAATATCAGTTTTAGGTTAATTTATAAATTAATTATGTTTCGTCGTTTAAAAAAATAGTCCACAAATAATAGAAATATGACATTTCTATTTTTTATATTGCTTCTGTTTTTTTTTCATATGCTTATTTTTTTTGTTATGACTTAAGTATCTGTGGAGAGTTCAACACAAAAGAATAGTTTATTAGGTGGATGAGTTTTAAAATTTAAGTATCATGTTAAGCTTCTTATTCTACATGAAATTTAAAATAATGTATTCTTTTTTAAAAACTGAAATATAAAAAGAGTCCAAACAAACACAATTGATTTATTAGGATTAGGTAAAAGAGTTTAAAGGTTTAAGTATTCCATTTCAATTTTTATTATACTGAATATAGTGTGTTGATAACAATTTATCACTTTTTTATGCGGTGTATGTTTAATGTATGTAACATTATACATTGTTTCACCACAAAAACCGCAAGAATTGGACATGATATCAACATAGAAACATCAAAGATGCGATATGACTTGAGCAACATAAATACGATTACGACCACAAAATGCATTAAGAAACAGTGGAGTATGACTAGATATGTCAGGCAACAAATGTAATGCATTTATTGCAAGGTTGTCTTATGGCAAAGAAAACTTGTGGTCGATACACATTAACTGTATAGAGTCGTGAGCCTTTGGATGTTATCGCTTGTTTCTTTGCCTCAGCCCTGTTAGCTGAGTCTCTATACACTCAATGCATTCTGGATCCTTGTGGATAGCCCCTAGGTCAGAGAGGAGAGGATAGAGGTAATTCTTAATTAAGCTTTTATGCTTCATCTGTTTGAAATGAATTAGGAAAAATAATTAGAGACAAGAAAAATAAGATTGATAGAACTATTTTTTATATTTATTTAATTATAAAAATAGAAGAAAAATTATTAATTTTTGGATTTCATATAAAAAATAGGAGAGAATTAGAAAAAACTTATTTATTTTTTTATTTTTAATATTTTAATTTTTTTAAAAATAAAAATATATTAATATAAAATAAAATAATAATAAAAAAATTAATTTAATTTTTTAATTAATATTATAAAATGTTTATTATTGATTTGTTTTTTTTACTTTCTTTTTTATCTATCGAAATAAATTAAATAATTTTTTTCTATTTCTTCTTTTATATTTCTATCTATTCAAATAATTTATTTTTTATCTTATCTTTATTATTTTTTTATCTTTTTATTTTTTTTTTCTACCTATTTTTCAAATCACCCCAGAAAGCGTTATTTTTAGGATTATGTAACGAAGGATATTGTGGTGAAGTTGTTTCACTTATTGCTGGGGATGGGGTTTTGGTGTGCATTTAACAACTTTTGCTTAGATTGTCTGAACATCCGTACCTAAGAGGAGTAATTACTGATACCGAAGACTGTCTGTGTACCTGAATTGATGTCAACGTTTCCTGAATGTTAACCACTGAGAATATAAGCTTGTGAGAACTTCTTGTAGTCTTGTATATGCACAGTAACACTATATACTATACATTGATCTGTTCACGAGTTTTACTGTGCTTTTAGCCCACCAAAATAAATCTCAGAAGCCAACTTTCATTATGTACTTTTTCTTTAAAACGCTATAAAAAGTTTGTTGTAATATTTGTCAATCACATAAGAAATTGGGAAATTGCATTCTTACAATGCTCTTAAGGAAATTCTATTCATATATGTCTAAGTGTTCCTTTATTCCTAATTGTTAAAGTATTTTACATTAGTTTTTTATTTTTTATGTTAAATTATCTTTGATAATTTTTCAGAATATTGTTATGAATAATTATATATATATATAATTACAGATATATTTCACAGAACCAAAGACAATATGATTATCTTTTAAGATAGAATTATTTAAAATAATTACATATCTAGAATTTAAACAATATTATTAATTAAACAAAATCAACTTTTATCATTTAAACTACACATTTGGCCTCTATATTGATATGATCAATCTTTTTATAGCAAATCAGTCAATAATAATTTAAAACGCATCAACAAACATGAGAGCTGTCATAATAAGGAGCGTTTTCTAGTGAAGCAAACAAATATATGGTTATCTGAGGCCCTATAATTTGGAAGCAGTTCATGATAATTTTCTTACGGTCATTTAACAAGTCTTACTTGCATTACAGCATGTAAAATCTATATATAAATAACATCAAATCATAAACATGGTAAAGTGAGTAAGGTTCCCCTCCCCTGACTTGTGGCAATCCGAACAAGACCCATCACTCTTAGTTGTCCCACACCATTAACTCCTCATAATCAAAAATGCACATTTGTATCTCAGATGAATAATGAATATTAGAATGAAATCACTTCTATATTTGTCACATATCCCTTCATATTAAATAAAATTAACACTTAAAGAGAGTTTTAATTTGTGTGTGTGTGTTTCATAAGTGTGAATTTCCAATTTAATGGATAAAAAGGATGACAAATAAAAGGAACATTTGATTTGAAACCATATTTATATATATGAAAAAAAAAAATCATGAATAAGATATGATGCATCGCTTGGAAGCAAGCTATTAAATTGAATCCATTTTTGTACTCATACCCCATCATTTTCAGCATTTTTTTCTTCCTTACTGAGAATTTATATCAGCCTCATGGACAATTGTTCTCCTTTCCACATCCTACATCCATGGCCGGTAACAAGGGACAAACAATATTTGTTGATAGGTGCTTCAATATTGTTCTTTCTAATTTTCCTTTACTGAAATGGAAGTTAATTGGCATTTACTCAACGTCGTCGTTTTCCTAATCAGTGTTGGTTGCTATTGTTTGGGCTCTCATGTAATTTTCCTTCAAGATTTTAGCATATTTCTGGCAGTGAAGAGTAGGTCATTATAATTTTATGGGCAAAAATTTTAATATGGCATTAAACCAAGTTATCTTTTTTATCTGAGCTCGAACATTGACATCAAGAATTAATAGGAAGGTATTATTTCTTACGGTTATCAACTGATGAAAACTTTAATTTCATTTTGCATTTGTTCGAAAATCTCTAGTTTACTCACTCAACTCGTAATGTATTTGGATTTCACTCGATTTCATTTTGCAATTTTGCATTTCTCTGCAACATTTTGATCTCTAAAGTTCTTCAAGTCGTTTCAAGAAGGTAATGTCTCTATTATGTTGCATTAGCTAAATAGCCTTGAGTTTTAGGCATGAGATTCTTTTATTTTGCAGTGTAGAGTTGTTAGCCTGAGTTCAGTTGGCTACGACAATGATTGACTTAAGAGTTTTCATGAGTTTGTTTGTCCAAAACATGAAGTTAAAATGCTTAGCGTATGTATAAAGCTTATATTGAAATAATAAAACCATGTTGAATAATAGCATGGTATCATCATGTATTCTTTTTGTATTGATTTGTTTTGCCATTTATTTTCTGCTGATACGTATCTGTTTTTGGTCTTCTATTGATGATTATAGTAGCTGATTTATAGGAGCATAATTTTATTGCATTAGTAGGCGGAATTTATATGATCAAAATGGTGTAAACTTGGACCCTAAAGTGAAATTAAGGACTAACTGATCCCATACTAAAATAGAGGATTTCAAATAGGTTTTGGGAGAGTCTTTATTTCATGTTTCATGGACCTGAACCAAATAATATATCTCCAGTTTTGTGTACATTTTGCTTTTTTATCCCAAGAGAAACATGAAGAAATTATAGAGGTATGTTGGCAGTGTTTTTGTTAGATTCCTTTTGTCTGTCATTATAACTAAATTTTAGCACTTAATTCTGCAATTTCATGATTCTATATTGGTGAATATACTAAAAGAGCGAAGTTTAAATCATATTTCAATTGTATAAGTTTTACTCTTCTACAACTTGAATGTTTAATCTTATAACATGGTACATGGTACCTCCTATTGAGGTGTCTTAATTAGTAATGTTTCTAATGGATTTGCTTTTGTATTTTATTATAATTAACTTTTATAAGGGAAATCACAACAGCTACAAAGAACTGTCTTTCTATTTCTCAAGTTAGATCTTTGGTCTGAAATGCTATAAGGCATTAGAAACCTGTATAGAAATTCCAAAGACATGATTTGGTTGACCCCTTAATCCCATTGAGGAGTTCCACTTTTAATCCCAAAATTTTAGAACATGTCCTTCAGTTTTTATCTATCCTAGCAGATTACGTCCATATAGATATATATTTGTTAAGATTCATTTTAGTAGTAACATAATAAGTATCCATTTTAACATCTAATTTCTAGTAAGATCCACTCTAGGCTGGTTGAGAGATTGATGTTGGTTTCATTTCCTTAAGCTGTTTTCAGCAGATGCTGCTGCTATTGGTCCTAATTTGTAGATACTTCCATTCCATTAGTTAGCTATTTTTTGTAGCTTTACAATGTAATAATAATGACTTGGATACTGTGTACTTGTATTACTGAAAGGATAATAAAGTGCCTATGACTTTCAGCAATGACATGAAGATCAGAGTGCATACACCTATTGTACTGGTTCATAGTTTGCAGCTAGAACAAGAAAACAGTCATTTGCTCATTTTGAACCATACCACAAATATTATTATATTCTATGTTGTTATAATTGATAGCTGACACCAAAAAACCATTTTTATATATTTTTAAGGATTAATTAAACTATTTACCCTCAACTGTATAAACTATTTTTAAGTATTTTGCTCTTGTGATGTTCCAGTGGTGCTAGTTGGCACCAAATTGGGTGAGTCATCTAGCACTGATCTTAAAAAATTTGTCAATGATATTTAATTCCTTAAGTTTAATATATTATTATTTTTTTAACATAATTGAATTGGCTGTAATAATGGATAAATCATTAATTATACTTCGTAAAATATAATTGAATATCTAAATAGGTGGGATGAGTTTTGACAATGGGTTGATTAATAGCACAATTATGTGTTTTTATCCTAAATGATGCTTTAACAAACCGGCAACTATAGAGATGATGTTCATAATCATTAGATTGCAAGCTATTTTTAGAAAATTATAAAATTTAGATAACATAATAAAATGTAAAAAAAAAATTACATTAGAAAAAAGTGATGTAATAATTAAGACAAATAATACATTTTTGGAAAACCATGTTTTATATATAATAAATAATGTATTTAAAATTAATAGAAATCATGTTATGGAACCTACTCCTTCATGGAAACCTATAGACACCATGTCTAAGGAAAAGTATAGAAACATTAATAATTTGGTTATTGGTAGTAATAAAGGATTGTATGAAGGGTATATAAATAAATAAATAAATATATACCATTAAATTTGCCTTCAAATTTTCTACAAATTCACTTGTCAAAATGATTCGCATTTGATATCCATCTAGTATTATTATTTCATCAAATTTTGCATGACATTACTTAGGTGCATGTTAAGATCAGATAAGGATTAAACTAATTTACAAATCTTGTTTCCACTATTATTCGGAACAACAAATCCTTCAAGTTAATCTACACAAGTTTCCTCCTCTGTGTCTCGGTTATGGGAAGAAGTCTTGACACTACAACATACTAGCAAATTATACATAGAAGCACGGCCAATCAATACTTTAACAAAAGGAGTTATAGCTTCGGATAAATCTATTTTTTTATGAATTTCTGTTGAATTATCTCAGCTATATCTTATTATTCTAATATTTTATAGATTTATTCATTTTAAGTTAATTATAAATTAATTTTTTTGTTTTATATTAAAAAATATAGTTTAAGAAGAAATGGGTAAAAAGAATGATAAGACAAGATATCTTTACCAAAATCAAAAAATGTATTACAACAAGCCTCGTTTAGCATTAAAAAAAGATATATTATAATAAAAACAAACAAGTAAGTTTGCAGCTTAAAAATGCTGGCTGTGATATTGCCAATAAGATCTATTTTCAATAGTTTAAATCTAAATGGATATATCATGGACATGCATGTATGACCCAACAGGATATAGAGTTTATTAATATTATAACATCGCATTAACGCTTACTAGTATAGAATTATTTAAAAATAAATTATTAGTATAAATATCATAAATTTATATTAACAATAAGATATATTATATTGATAAATAATTTCGTTAATACAAAATATTAGTACATACAATTAGTATATCTAACGTTTACATAATATATTATCTGTTAGTATTAACTTTTAAAATTTCTAAAATTTTACCAACAAATTAATTTTTATTAAACAAGATTTATATTTGTAATATTTGAAAAAATTTATTCTCTAATAAATGATTTTTTTAATGTATAGAAAGTACATCCTCCCCGGCACCCACATTTAATTTGCATCTCTTAAACATATAACATTTATAATTTCTTGTAATGTTTAATTTTTTTATTTACTGTAATAAATTCTAGTGAATAAGTTGGTGTTAATTCACCAATTATTCATAGTGTAACGAATCCTTGTTATCTCCAAACCCTATATATTATTCTAAACCTTTAAAAAAGTTAATGAGGTTGGTTCGATTGGTCAGCATATTATTCAAATTTAAATATTTATTGCGAAAATGTGTGATGAGCAACAAAGGAAAAGAAACACCAAATTGACCCATGGATGGAATAGGGAATTTACAAATCCATCGGTTCTGGGGTACAAGCATGGATTTTACAAGTTGATTGGGAAGCATGCTGTTCTTATAATACAAATAAATAATATTTTGATCTCACCATATAAATCAACGGACGAACAATTCAGTGATATTAAATTTTAGGTATGTAATTTCATTAAGTATATGTTTAGGAATGATTATTTTTATAATTATTTTAAAAAATTGTGAAGAATGTTATTTTATTTAATTTAGTAAAAATAAGAAAATTAAATTATAATTTGTTTTAAAAAAATAAATAGCTCATTAATTTTGAAGTTTAGATTAAAAATTATTACTTATTTTTTAGTTAAATTTTATTTTTTTTATTTTATCCTGGATAATTGAATATTTTAAATATAAAATTAACTACTATAAATAATTTTTTATAATTGTATTATTAAAAAAATTATTTTATACAATTCAAATAAAATAGATTATTTTAAAGTATTTTTAACTTGTATTCAATGACATACAATAAAAATTAATAAATAAAAAATTTATAGTAAAATTGGTATTTTTAATACTATCAATACATTGAATCTTATAATTTTCAATAAAATTTTATCATACATAAGTTTTTATTATGTACTTTTGGACATAATTTTAAAATAATTTTTATCTAATATATCCAAAGTAAAATTTATTTTATATAATCAATTATATCAATAATTAATTATTAAAATAATATATTTTTATATTTAATATAAATAAAAAATAATTACTTAATACTTTAACAGGATAAATTAAAAAATATAAAGGAAAAAAATATGATAATAAAAAATAAAAAAAATTGTATAAATGAATAAAAATAAAAAATAAAAAGAAATTGATTGTTTGAATAAATAGAAAGAAATATTAACAATATAAATTTTTAATAAATAAAATTTAACTTTAAAAATAAATTTTTTATTATATTTTTATTTTTAAAAACATTTAAAAATTTTATAAATTTAAAATAAATAAAAAAATTTCTCTCCCTCATTCTCACGGTAATAAACGGAGAAAATTTTTGCATGAACCCTACAAATTTTAATTACATCTCTCCATGTGAAATAAATGTAAACAAGCAAAAATAAAAAATAAAATAAAATTAATCTAATTTTAAAAAATAAATTATTTTTTTTCACTTTTCCTTCTTACCGAAGAATTGGTAAAGAAAAAAAAAGTATTTCTCATCACGAGTCTACTTAACTCAACGAGAATTATGTTTAATAAAAACCTAGGCCTGGTATTACACGAAATGTTTTTTATATCTTACATATAACGTTTAAAAATATAAAAATGAACAGATCTTATTTTACCTTGGTTACAATTGGGCCTGGAATAAAGGGTTGATCAGATTGGGCAAAAAAAATCTGCAACAAAGTTTTGGGCTATTTGTGGGCTCCATGGGTAAAATATTGCATAGCTCAGCAGTTAAAGTTAAATATTACATACTCTATTGAATAATAATCAGCGCTAAAATCTAAAAAGAAATCTTAATCATATATATCAAACGCTAATGTCCGCACTTCCGAATAATAGTTGTTTTATCTGAAACATACTTTGGAGTTATTTTGAGGTGTGGGTTGACATAATCAATTAGGGACAAAACCTCACTTATGTGGGTGTACCTACAATGTGGATTTTACTTGTCCTATATTAAATTAAAATTCAAAAGAGGGTATGTTCTAATTGTAATTTACCTTATATTGTTAATGGAAAGCATGGGAGTTTGTAGGAACAACAAAGAGAAAATAAAGATAGCACTATTTTTGGGCCTAGACAACAAATATTATGGTAGCTACTAGCTAGCAATATAGCATGATGACAATAATGAAATTGAAATTAACGATGGTAGGATAAGAAAGAAGAAAGAAGAAAGAAGAAAGAAGTTGAATTTTGTTTTGGAGTGGAGCTGACATGTACGAGAGGAGCATTTGGAAATATTGAAGATAGATAAATTGCAGTGTTGATTATGACAAGATATGAGAACCTAATCTAAGTGGGTCAATAGTTTTAGGTAATAGGAATATGGGGGCATGACAGATGTAGGGCCCACAGCAGCAGAAGAATTAGTGTGAAGGAAAATTATAGGAAATGGAATCCTTACATACATTTCAGAATAGAGAAGAAACACAAAGTATATATATATATATATATATATATATATAAGGCTGCCATAAAGCATATTTTAAATCAAATATGAAACTCACACACTCACACCTCTTACCCCACCTCCTTCAACCTCTTTTTCTCGTCTAGTCATCAATCATATTCCTTCTTTTTTTTAAAAAAAAATAAAATAAATTCATTTTTCTTTTTTTATTTTATTTTTTTAACTTTCTATCCTTCAGAGGGGACAAAATCAGCCAGCTCAGCCGAATCAAGCTACAGTTTTTTAATAATATTTCACATTTTAATTTTAAATAATTTATTCCTCTTTAGTCTAATCTATTCAAATTTCCATAATATCCACAGAAGGTCCAAAATATCATATTTGGATATCATAATATAAACTCAAATTGAATTAAAAAAATTTAGATCTAACCTACCAAGCACGGGTCGAATAGTCAATTTTATTCACCTCCAAATTGAAGAGAATTATCACTCACCTTTCCACAATATATATAAAGTGCAGGCAAGAATAGAATTAATTAACAATAGATATTCTGTAGATTTATATAATTTAATAATTTTTTAATATAAAAATTTAGATAATTGAACTATTAAATTAATTTTTTTTAAAAGGTTTATCAAATTTTATGCAAATTAAAAGCTGACTGATATTTTATCATAATATTTTATTTTAGTATATAATGTATTATTTTAAATATAAGTAAACATTCGTTATTAATTAAATTTATTATGGAAGTTTAAATTATATAAACTAAAATTTGGGAAGGGTTATTTTTTTCTTATCATATAAGCACTTATACAAGATTAAGATAATTTTTTAAAACAAACACTTATGATCTTTTCAAAAGGTTATTTTAACTTATTTAGATAAGTTATTGAGAGAAACTTATGCAAAAAGCTTTATAAAATTTATGCAAAGCATTTCGTTTTTTTAAGCTTAAATGTATACGACACAAACTTTTATGCAACAAAGATTTATTAAATAATTGTTGAAATAAATTATTAAATATCACATATCAATTGATTCCGTATCTCACACACAATTATATTATATTATATTATATTTGTATGAATATAATTTCTCATATAAGAATAATGAAAAAATCCAATCAAGTCGATCCAAAAAGCCAATATAAAAGAAGAAAACTCTTCTAGAATTAAAAGGTTTTAATATATTTTATCCCTATAATTTATTTCCATTTTTATGTCGGTCTTATATTTTAAAATTTTAATTTTTAGTCTCGAAATCTGTAATTAATTCCTTTACATTTTTATATTTTTAACTTAATTTTTATAATTTATTATATATCATACATTGCTTTTAATAATTATCTCAGAAATGATAATTGTTATCATATTATTAATAGAAATAATTAAAATATATAAATAAATAAATAAAAATAAAATTTTGAATATTAAGAATATATTTAATAAAATTAATAGATAAATTAAAGAATATAGTTTGTAAAATTAACGTAAAAATTAATTAAAAGTTAAAAAAGTTAACTAAAAGTTAAAATAGTAACTGAAAATAAAAAAATTAACCGAAAAATTAAAAGAAGAAAAACTTATTAATTCAAATAGAAAATATTTAATAAAATAACAGTTGAAGGAACTAATAAAGATAAAATAACAAATAAGTATATAATAATTAGATTAAACTTAAATATTATAAATTTTTTTATTGATTATAAATTTTAATTTTAATTTTATTTAAATTATATATTATATTAAAAGTAAGGATAATAAATTTTGTTAACATATTTTTATTTTTATATATTATTAAATAAAAATAAGATATTATAAATAAATTTATCATTATTTATATTTTAATATTATAAAACAATTATTTTATGATTTTGGCTAATTTACAGAAATAGGTTATTAAAAAAAGTAAATCCTTTAATAGAGTCTTTTAAAAAATAATTACAAACAGCAGAAATAAAATGTGTTTATAACGAAAAAATATTACATTATAAGTATCACGTATTATTAATGTTGTATAATTAAATAAAAATATATAAATATATGTGTTTTACTAATTAACGTGAAAAGTGTAAGATAAAATTTTATGTATTTTATATAATGACATGAAATTTTAGATATTTATAAAATAATTGTTAAAATAAATTATTTGATATTAAATATCAATAAATTTTATATCTCACACAGAATTATATTATATATATATATATATATGAATTAATTTCTCTTATAAGAATAATGAAAAAATTTAAACGGAGTCGACTTAAAAAACCAATATGAAAAAAAATCTTCTAAAATTAAAAGGTTTTAATATATTTTATTATTATAATTTATTTTTATTTTTATGTCAGTCTTATATTTTAAAATTTTAATTTTTAGTTTCAAAATTTGTATTTAATTTCTTTAAATCTTTAGATTTTTAACTGAATTTTCATAATTTTATGATATTTAAGATAACATATATCATACATTAGTTTTAGTAATTGTCTCTGAAATAATAATTGCTATCATATTTTGGTAGAAATGATTAAAATAAATAAATAAATAAAAATAAAAGTTTAGATATTAAGAATATATTTGATAAAATTAGTAGATAAATTAAAAAATATATTTCGTAAAACTAGTATAAAAATTAGTTAAAAATTTAAAAATTAAATAAAGTTAAAATGGTAACTAAAAATAAAAAAGTTAACTGAAAAATTGAAAGAAGAAAAATTTGCTAATTTAAATAGAAAGAATTTTGAGATAAAAATAAAATAATAAATACATATATAATTATTAGATTAAATTTAAGTATTATAAATTTTTTATTAATTATAAATTTTAATTTTAATTTCATTTAAATTATATATTATATTAAAAGTAAGGATAATAAATTTTGTTGACATATTCCTATATATATATATATATTATTAAATACAAATAAGATATTATAAATAAATTTACCATTATTTATATTTTTTATATTATAGAACAATTATTTCATGATTTTACGCTTTTGTTTATTTTAATTATAATAAATTTTTCAAAAAAAATTTATATTATTAAATAAATAAATTTTTTCCTTTGAAATTAAAATATTTATTTGCAAAATTTTATAAATAAATTTTAAAAAATATTTTTATAAACAAATATTTATTTTATCTTTATAATTTAATTTTTTATCAATGAAGATGAAATATTTTAATATAAATAATTTAAATAAATTGGCTAAATAATTAAAATTTAACTTTAAATAATAATATATAAAATAATATTTTATAACAAAAAAGAAATAGTAAGTATTCCATAATAAATTAACAATATTGTTATGAATCTTCTTTATTCCGCTAGATCTCTCATGCATCCTAATGAATTGTTTTGCGTATTTTTATTAATTGTTTCTATTACCAATATTTGGAAGTTTATAATGAGGAATATAATTTTGATGCTACTCGAGAACATATCATCCTCTAAGTTGATTTGAATATAATTATGGAGTTAAATGTCATTTTCATCCTTCACTTGATTGACATGTTTCATTTTCATTCCTAACTTAAAAAAATTAGACTGTTAGTCCTTCACCTTGTCGTTTATGTTTCATATTAGTCCCTAGAGTTAAGGGTCAACCAACCAAAAAGGATTAAAGAAGTTGCGGTGGTAAATGTGAAGCATTTGAAGATTTGTTTATCGGCACCATGAGAACAATGATGAATATAAGGATAAGTATAGTAAAGTGAATGAGGTGGAGAAGTTCTTAACGTATTATACGATATTATTTAGGCATATTTGGAGGTCTAACATGACATTTAACAGTAGAAATCAACATATTGTTTATAAAAATTGACCTCAAGGATTAATATGAAATACAAATGACAACGTGAGGGAATAATGATATAATTTTTTTAAGTCAGTGATGAAAATGAAACACATTAACTAAATGAAGGATGAAAGTGACCGTTCACTCTATAATTATGTAACGCAAATGCAGTCATTATAACACCAATTTAGATTTTCACATTGTATTGTGACATTCTACTAAGTATTTTTTTTCAACACTCTAAGTGATATTTCAATACAATTTTGACGAGATGAATGTACATGATTGAATGCTTCTTGAGCATTAATTGGGGGCTCATGTTCAAATTGAGCTGGATGGCACCTTATCTTGGCATAAGGTATCAAATATTCCTTTTTATCTAGATATTCTTTATCTACCAAAAAGTATTTACACATAAAAAATAACATTAATTTATATAAAATAAATTTTATATATATATATAAACACCACACACACATACCCTAATACCTTGTGGTGCCTTTGGAAAGTTCAATTCTAGGGTATTAATGGCAAGAACAAAAATACACATATCGTGTGCAGATCCTTCTCATCCGATAGATAAAAATGCGAAACATGTCAAAGTCACAAGTAGTCATTACTTTGAAGGTATGAATTCATTTCTCCCCTTATAAGGTGTTCGAATTGCCTCAGAAATACATGCAGCTATGTGGGTGCCATCAATACATCCAACATAATACTGTCATAACACATCAATATAAGGATGTTAATTAGAAACTAACATATGAAATAAGAAAAAATAAATAATTTGTATGTTTACAATAAAGAATGTATCTTTCATCGTTAACAATTTGAGATGGTATAAATTTAAAGGTTTGTTCTTTTGGTTTTATTATATCTTTAGTAAGACCCTTATAATCATTACTCTTACCTTTGATAGAATGCAAAACATAATGAAACACTCTACTAATGGTCTCACCAAAATATTAAAACTACCCTTCAACATCCTTATTTGAAGCATCCATAGAAAGAGTTTATACAAATATGTTTACTTTTTCTACAACTACCATTCTCATACTTGGTTATAATTCATATTTTAATTATAGATCTTCACATAATTTTGTAAATAAATTTGGCTTCATTCTAAATGCATTCGCACATGGAATAAGATGTCCATTCAATACCTTATTCATCCAAATTTGTCCTTTTGAAGTGAAGTCATACATGCTTCTTTACAAATATATTTATTGTAATAAGTAGTTATTACACCATTTACACATGATGATACAATCCAATAATGTGCGTATTTTTTTCTCTTCTTTTCTCTTTCAATGTCCACAATGTACAACTAGTAAAAATACACAATTAACATATTCATAAACATAAATTAAAGTAAATAATGCAATTCTTACAATTAATAAAAGTTATATTTATATGATTTATGAACACATGTCCATTAATGTCATAATAAACTTTAAAAATTTACACAAAAAAACAAAGTAAACGATCATTTCTCTTTACTATGCATATAATTCAACCAAGTTATCCTGGAAGCATTACTTCCCATGTTTAGAAAAATTTTCCATCTTACTTCATTCTTAATTAAACTAACGCGAAACACAACAATTCAATATTTTCTTCCAAAACAAAATCATTTATCATGCGACTTATGACACTTATTGCTACCTTTATGGTAAAACTAGCACTATTGTATTTGCTAACACTACCTTTTGATTTCAATATGTCTATTGTCATGCTTGAGTTTGATACCAAACTATCTGATATGATTCACTCTACGTGAATAAATCGGAATACGAATACGATAATTGGAACATCTTGAAAATCAGGATATGATAAGGTAAAGGAACTCGACTTAAACCACGATCAATAGAAGAGCAGCGAAGTTATCGAGAAGAATGTAACCCTTACCGCGACCTATCAGAAGAACAAATGTTAACAAGGGTAGTTATTTCTCCAAGAACCAAGGGAATCAACTAACACAAAGATGAAAACTCTCAAAGAGAAAGATTATTATTCATCAAAACTTATTTACATTCAATTCTTAAACCACATTATTTAAAAAACCTAATTTCCCTAAATTTGAAAAAATATATACTAATAAAAACAAATAACTGATCCTAAAGAAATTCCAATTAAATTTCAAATCAATCTAAAATTTTAATTTGATTTCCAAATAATTAAAATAAATCTCTCCCGAATCAATTTCAAATTCTCAAATGATTTATAGAAAATCAATTACAAATCTTAAGTATATTTGTATATAATAAATTTAAATATTTTATTATAAAGATTTGAATGTGATAACTTTTTATGTCACATTCTCATCCTGGATGTTCAATCGTCTGAATTTGTACAAGTAATATTAAGATTTTGTTTGTCCTTCTTGGATTTGGACCAAAGTTGCATGTAAATAGTCTTTAAGTGGGCTTGAATCTCTATCATTCTCTCTTTCTTCAAAAGGATCTATCCTCGGATGAAACCTTAAAATTTCATACAAAAAGTCTTTAGATAAGCTAATCGGATCTTTATCATTTCCTACCACTTTAAAAGGATTCGTTCTCAAACCAAACCATTCACCATGCATATTGTTTGGATTTATTTTAATGATAATTTTTTTTACAAGGATAATAAAAAATGTAAAAGATAGATAACACCTAATTTTTAAGAACCTAAGCTCTGGTATCAGATGATATGATTCACCCTACGTGAATGAATTGGAAATGCATAAACATTAATTGGAACATCTTAAAATTCAAGATATAATAAGAAACTCGACACAAACCACAACTTGTCAGAGTACCAAATTTATCAAAGACGAACATAACCCTTATCGCGACCTGCCGGAAGAACCAACGTTATCAAGGAATGGTTCTTTGACCCAAAACCAAGGAAATCCGACACAAATTGCAACTTGCTAGAGGACACCAAAGTTATCAAGAAGGATCATGAACCTTACTGCACCTTGTTGGAAGTACCAAGTTATCAAGGGTAGCTTTTTACCTAAGAACCAAGGGAATCAACTCACATAGAGATGAAAAATCTTAATGAGAAGTATTATTATTCATCAAAACTTGTTTACATTGAATCCCTGAATCGTATTATATAGAAAGCCTAAATTAAAAGAAAATATACTAATAAAAAAAATAATAGATCCTAAAAAAATCCTAATTAAATTGCAGATCAATCTAAAATCTTAATTTGATTTACAAATAATTAAAATAAATCACTCACAAATCAATATCAAATCCTAAGATAATTTAAAGCAAATCAATTACAAATCTTAAGTAGATTTGTATATAGTAAATTCAAATATTTGATTATGATAACATTAGGACTTTGTTTGTCTCCTCTTAAATTTGGACCAAAATTGCATATAAAGAGTCTTTAAGTAAGCTTGAATCTCTATCATTCTCTCTTTCTTCAAAATAATTCGGCCTCGAATCAAACCCTAAAATTTCATACAAAAAGTCTTTAGATAGGCTAATCGGATCTCTAGCACTATCTAATTGACAACTTAGTTCTTCTGCCCCTCCTAATTGTCTTCTTTTACGTTTTCCTTTCACGAGTTTGTTAGTTATATTTTGGATTTGTGTAGGTATGTTTGTACAATCACCTTATTTAGGTACTTAGGTAACTCAAACACCTTGACTAGGTGTCTAGGTGTAGCCTAAGTCTTGAATGAAATCAGAAAAATATGTATGCTTCTCATTCATAAAGTTATCTATGCGAGAAGTAGGTTGACCATATTCTTCATAAACATGATTTGCACCGCTTTCACCATAATTTTTCCTCCACATTCACATTAACTTATTCTCTTTGTTGAACATAAGTAGGATCTATTCATTGCATAATTATCTTCAAACAATTAACACTATATTTCTTCAAGTGAAGGATCTACTCATTTATTGCAAAATTTACCAGTATGAGGTTCCTCCTACAAAAAGTAAAGAGTGCTTTAATCACTAAATGAAAGATTTTATAGTAAATAATTTTCATTGTAAATTAATTGTAATAGTAAAAGACTTAAACTTACCTTAAGTTTTTTCTTTCATCACTCGTGTGAACAATTAAGGTTTCCAATGATAAGATCCTATCATAAACCAGTTTCACTTATAATTCTACTTGATTATTTTTTTATAAAATCATTCTTATTCTTTAAAAAACTTTATTTATAGTTCTGCTTGATAATAACTTCAAATTCATCATTGATCTTCTTCCATTTAAATGGTACATAACCATTCTTTCTAATAAACTTGATATAAAGTTCACAAAAAATCTTATCATACTCATTTGTTTATCTAAAATTTATCTTTCCATCTATATTTTCATTAATTAATTTTATCTTACAAATTTATGAAGAGAAATTAATTAGAATATATATAGTAAGTAATATTAATATAAAACCGATTTCAAGTCAAATGATTACCTCACTGTTTCTTAGATATTTGCATCATGTATTTACCTAATAAATAGACATCCAACTTAAATATAATATATTAAAGCAAGACTTAATAATTTTATAAAATAATAAAATTTAAATCATGTTTCTTTAATTTATATACTACAAATTTTTATACTTCCACTTTATGGTATTACTAATTTTTATCGATAGCTCAACACTATAGTATTATATCATCCATATTATATTCAAACCTTATATATATAAGTCTAGGAATGCAAAAAAAAAAAAATAGTATTACACCATCCATATTATATTCAAACCTTATATATAAGTCTAGGAATGAAAAAAAAATATTATTTGTTTGCATAAAAATCATTATAATAAACATACAAAAAATTAAACTAATTAAAATAGAAAAATAAATTTAAAAATTAATAATTAGCATTTTGATTAAAAAAATTTATTCAGTTTGATAAATGGTTAATTTGGTTTTCATAAAAGAACCTATAAATATAAAATTCTAATTTTGTAATATATATATATATATATATAATATTGTTGAAACATCTTTTCAAAAAAATTATAAAAAAAACTGTATCCAATACACTAATTTTTTCATTTACATATCATATATTTCTAATGAAAATAGGTGTATATTTATAAAAATTTGTAGGATGCTTCTATAAATTTTGTGAAACCCCTTTATATTGAATAATTTTATGCTATCAATTGAAAAAAGAAAATTAATAAAAAAGAAAATGGGACAAATGATATATACGCATTTTATAAGAATCATTATAATATAGATCATGCTGTGAATATATGTCTATGGTGATTTTCAAATTTTTATGCGTGAGATTTACTAATTTTTAAGCTTACCAACGGAAAAATTAAAAAAAATATTGAAGATACTAGCATATAAGATAAACACCGGATCTAAGTGTGTAGAACATAGCAAAAAAATATTTTTGAATTGTCAATTATTACTCATAAATAAAAGAACTTAAATGAATATTAACTTTTAAGCACAATTAATTAATATTATTATTAATATATATATATAGGATAAAAACAGCAAAATAATATATATATATATATATATATAAGAATAATAGTTATTATAAGAATGTTTTTTTGAAGAAAGAAAATTGAAGACTAATTTTTTTAAAAAAAAAAAAAACTAAGCATCACCTGATTAGAGAACAATGATGCAAAAGGTTGAAAAAATGACGTAAAATGTAGCAAAAGATGACAGCAACATGTTCTAGGCAATGAGCGAAGATTAAAATATAAAAGAAAAAAAATATTAAAAAACGAAAGATAAATGAGAAATTAAGAAAAAGTAAGCAAGATAAAGTGAACAACTT
This sequence comes from Canavalia gladiata, assembly GCA_037954105.1. Lineage (NCBI taxonomy): Eukaryota > Viridiplantae > Streptophyta > Magnoliopsida > Fabales > Fabaceae > Canavalia > Canavalia gladiata. The sequence goes on along the minus strand of CM075664.1, from coordinate 35,982,431 downwards.
AACTTCATATGGTACCTAAAAATGTGGACGTTATCCATTGTAGCATTCTAGAAAACGATGTTTTTTGATAAATTAGTTACATATCTAAACACAACTAAAATAAATTTAAACAAATTTCATTAATTTGTTTCATTTTTCAACTAGATGAGATATAATATTAAACATATTTAAAAATTAAAAAATTAGATAAAAATTAAAAATTAAATAATTATTAATTAAATTAAAAATATTTAATAAAAATGAATCATTAAACTAACTGATAAATCTAAAATGATAAATAAAAATATAGTTAAGTAATAAATTAAAATAAAATAATATGATATATGTTTTGTAATAAAAAATATAATAAAATTTTATTTTTTAAAATAAAATAAAATAATTTTAAATTTTTGATTAAAAAATTTAAAATAAAAACTTTTTAAATGTAACTATTTTTATAATTTTTAATTTTTATCAAAGGATTTAATATTTTTTATACACTAATTATAAAAAAGTTTTTTACATTAGTTAAAATTAACTTTTTATATCAGTTATTTCCGGGGTATAGAAATAGACACCATAAAAAGTTGGACTTTCTACATCGGGCATACAATTGATATAGAAAGTAGTCTTTTTACATCGATTATCTATGAAATTGATGTAAAAACTAAAAGTTGTTCTATTAATTGTGACTTCAATGGATGTAGAAAATTAATTTTTTATATCAGTTATTATCAAATGATGTAAAAAGTCTAAATTTTTACATCAGTTCATGTCACAACCAATGTGGAATGTAGAAATATTTTTTAAAATAAGATTTGAACTTGATACAACTAGTAATTAAAACATAGGTAACAATATTTTTATAATATATTTTTTCCAAACAGCCAAATCCGATAACTATTATTCAAAAAAGATAAAAAAAAATTTAATACCAAACTACATCTACTTTTGTACACATCTAAGTAACATATTTGTTACCTTTTTAGTCTATCATCTTCGAATATCATCAAGGTCCTCTTTAGATAGACGAGTTGGGTCATTAAATATCTGCATTATTCAATTTAAGAATTAATATCATTATAGAAATCAATCTCAAGGTCTATATATATATATATAATCTGACTAAGATGTGAAATCTATTTGTACCCATGAATCAACAATGTCTATGTATATAATGTTAAGCATAAGGCTCATAACATAGTATGCACACTGTAAACACCCATTTATGTCCGAGGCCCCCCCCAAAAAAAAAAAACAGATTTTTCAAGACCAAAACAAAAAACAAACTGAAAAGAAATTTAAAATTCAAAAAAAAGGAAAAATAGAAGTTCTAAAGAAAAATTAAAATCAAATTAAGGAAACAAAACTTGAAATTAAAAATAAAATTAACAAAATATAAAAAAAATGAAAATAAATAAAATCATAATTTAAAAATAAATAAAATATTTTTTTTAAAAAAGAAAAGAAGAGGGAAGTTGAAATTTAAAAAAACAAAAATACCAAATCTGGAAAAAATAAAAATACAAAGCAGAAATAAAAAGATATAATAGGATAACAATTTTAAACAAATAGGAAATAAAAAAGATATAATACTAGAATTAGTTAAAAATTATAAAATCTGGAAATTAAAAACAATAAAATCTGAAAATATAAAACATAAAACAAAAAAAAGAGAGGATTAGAAAATTTTCAAATATTAAAAAAGATAAAAAAAATAAAAAAACGAAAAATAAAAAAAAAACTAAAAAAGAAGCAAATAAGGAAAAAGGAGAAGGGGACTCTGTTACATATAAAAGCTGAGCAGAGAAAGGTTTTGGGGTTTTTTTTTCGCTTTTTGAAAAATAGAAGGAGATTTTGAAAGGCTGAAAGTGAAAGAGAAAAAAAAAACTGAAAAAAGAGGTTTCTTAAGCAAGAAAGGAAAAACAGATTGGGGGGGGGAAGCTTTCTAGAAGGGGAAGAGGAGAGAACTCCAACTTCTAGGGAAAAGGCTTTTGGAGAGCCCGTCAGAATTTGAAACCTTGGCTCCTGTAGCTGGGCATGAAGACACCATAGAAAATCCAGGATCGTGTGGAAGGAAGCAAAGTTTCCTTGAGATTCTGCACAAATAATCTCGATATACAGGTAAGCCATGATCTTTTAGTAATTCTTGAATCAAGAAATAGATGATCTTCGTTTTAGAAAATACAAGAATTACAATATTGCATGCCTATAGAAGCCTAGTCAAGAACGGGTTACGTTCGTTAGTTTCCATCTTTGATAGTAAGTCCGATCAAGAATTCTTAAAGAATTCACTTGTTCAGTTACCTTCCTCAAATTCGAACGAAGAATATAACTTTTGTAAGTTCTGTGTCTCCACCTAAATTCTACGAGCTTTCTGTAATTTCACAAGCTATACCCGTTCACGCAATCCTAGCCATATCCCACCCTTCTTCCTTTTTTTCAAAGACAACTAAATCTTGACGTCAGGTCGCGATGGGACATTAAGGATCCCATGCAAATTAAAACTTCTCAGTAAGTTCGAGAGCGTCCGAGCAAGAAGCATAGGTCCAAGTTCACCATTTACACGATTTGTCTCATTAGAACCTGCCGCTCGTGATTAGGGGTGAGGTTCATTGCATTCATACTGGTGCTCTGTACCTATATGGTAATTCGAATGAGTGATGAGCCAATTAGACAAGCATAGATTCGGTTATATTACCCTTCCAAGTGTTACATATTGCTTCCAGTTTCACTCTGTAAACCCTCGTAGGAATTTGACTTATATATGGAAGCCCTCCCAGGTTCTGCATCCATCTAACTTCTTGCTAAAGACCCCAAGACCCCGACTTCATGCTTGTACAAGTCAAGCCAGGGGCCAACGTTGTAATCCAAATCAAGTAATAGCAACAGGTACAAGGGAAAATGGTAGTCAATAGATGTACGTAGGTGCATGCATTACTAATTTACCCCCAACCTTTTCCAGTAATACCCAATATGCCCTTGCCAGTACAATTACCAATTTACCCCTAACCTTTTCCAGTAATACCCAATAGGCCCTAAGACCAGAAATGACCATACTACCCCTACGAATTCACAAAATCCCTTTTCTGTCCCCAAATTCCTGAAATTAGTAAATTTGCAGAAAATAGAAAAAATAAGAAATTTTATTTATAGAAAATAGAAAAATTAATAAAAAATTTATAGAAATTAATAAAAAATTCAAAAATTACAGAAAATAAATAAAAATTTCAAAAAATCCAGAAATATATAATAAAAATTCAAAAATCCAAAAATTAATAAAAAATTCAAAAATCCAAAAAATAATAAAAAATTTAAAAAATTCAAGAAATTAAATAAAAATTCAGAAAATTAATAAAAAATTCAGAAAATAATAAAAATTCAAGAAATTAAATAAAAATTCAGAAAATAATAAAAATTCAAAAATTCCAGAAATTAATAAAAAATTCAAGAAATTAAATAAAAATTCAGAAAATTAATAAAAAATTCAGAAAATAATAAAAATTCAAGAAATTAAATAAAAATTCAGAAAATAATAAAAAATTAAAAAATTCCAGAAATTAATAAAAAATTCAAGAAATTAAATAGAAATTGAGAAAATTAATAAAATTTAAAAAATCTAGAAATTAAACAAAAAATTCAGAAAATAATAAAAAATTCAAGAAATTAAATAAAAATCCAGAAAATTAATAAAAATTCAAAAATTCCAGAAAATAATAAAAAAATTTAAAATTTCCAGAAATGAAAGAAAAATCCAGAAAATTAATAAAAAATTCAAAAATTCCAGAAAATAATAAAAAAATTCAAAATTTCCAGAAATTAAACAAAAATTCAGAAAATAATAAAAAATTCAAAAGTTCCAGAAATTAATAAAAAATTCAAAACCAGAAATTAAATAAAAAATCCAGAAATTAAACAAAAATTCAGAAAATAATAAAAAATTCAAAAATTCCAGAAATTAATAAAAAATTCAAGAAATTAAATAGAAATTGAGAAAATTAATAAAAAGTCCAAAATTTCCAGAATTTAATAAAAATTTCAAAATTTCTAGAAATTAACGAAAAATTCCAGAAATTAAAAAGAATTCTTCAAAATTCCTAAATAATTCATGAATTCAAGATTGTCAAGTATTTTCATAAAATTCCTTAATTGGTAAATTCCCCCAAAATTTCTAATACTTGTATCTTGCTCATTTTATTCATCGTTCTTCAAAAATAAAAATCCTATTTTGCGATTCTTAATCTCACGCGACGAGCTCTAAGCACGAACTGGTAGCTTTTTCTGCTGTTCGTTGTTTAGAGATTCGTATGGGTCCAAGTGCAGCCGTAGTTGTTTTGGGCCCTGTGCATATGTGGATGAGGATCGCCCTTCTAAAAATAGTTTTTTTCAAAAAATAATCAAGCTGTTTTTGAATTTTACTTTCCAAGTATCTCCGAAGGTCAAGCCTTCGAGCACATTTCAAACACTTTCGAAAGTCAAGCTTTCAAAACATAACCAGAACTACGTAAGCCTTGAGTTTCCCATTGCACCAGGGAATACGTAGGAGCAGGATCAAGTCCTGTCAGGCTAACCTCCATCCAACTATTTATTTTCACTCTAATAAAAGGGATCAAACTATCTTCAAATAATCACACACTCAATTTAAGGGTACTGTTCTTCGGAACAGGCGAATGGGGTGCCTAACACCTTCCCCACTCGTAACCGACTCCCGAACCTAAATCTCATCCAGGGTTTTTTCCAAATATTTTTCCCTTAAATAAAAATTTGGTGGCGACTCCACAACACTATAAAAACATTTTTCAAAAATTTAGCGAGTCCGTCGTCTCGTCGAAATTACGGTTGCGACAGATGGCGACTCCACTGGGGAACATTAGAGAGTCAAGCCCGATCAATTGAGTGTACATTATATTTGATCTCTTCCCTATTTGTTTGCACATTTTATTGATTGCACGATTCATTTTCTTGTTTATTTATCTGTTGTTTGTTTGTCTATTCTTTGTACAACCCTAGGATAGATGAATCATAAATTGCAATATATATCTGTACAATTTCCCCAATTGCAGGTATCCCAATTACTCGTATGCCCTCATACACATTGCATATGCATTATCATGAGTGGGGCCCTATACCCGGGTCTGAGTGCAGCCTAGGACTAGAGGGATCTAGTGGTTTCACTTTGGGGCTTACGTCCTGTTTGACTATCACGAAAATCCCAGCTAGAGTGCGTCCTATTTGTAATGCCCTACAACTGGTAGCTTTTTCTGCTGTTGTGGCAAGCATTGCAGACTGGAACTTGGCTCTAGTGACCTCAACACCCCGGGATTACAAACCACATTTGAGAGGTTCATATAAAAGGCCATAGATCCCTAGGGCAGGTAACCCACATAAGAAGCAAAGAGGGCACACACCCCTTCATAATATGGTTCATATACGCACGGACAATTATCATCCAAAATGGAAGCTGAAGATTGGGGAAATACAGAAATCAAGAAAGAAAAGTCAAACAAAAAGAAAAGAAATATCAAAACAAATAAAAAAAACAAGGAAAATCAAGGAAAACTAGAAATTCCTAGGAAAAATTAGAAAATAATTTCTAAAAATACTGAAAATATCAAAAGTTCAAAAGGAGAGAATGGAAAATTTCGAAAACCTAAAGAATGCTTTTTGGAAAATTTTAACAAACCCTTTTCAAACACCATCAAAGGTTTTCTAGCAAAATAAAAAACACCAAAACTCATAAAACACAAAACTTGCTAAAAACAAATAAAGAAACTCTGGTTTATTTTCAAAATAGTCAAACTTCAAAAGTCTCTAAAAAATTATTTGTACATGGCACGCATTCATTCATTAATAAATTTATCATAAAAAAACAATATTTCAAAAATCATTTTTCATCTACATACTCATTTTATCCCAACATCTTTATCATTCATGATTTTTGCATTCAAATTATTTTTCAAAAATTAATTTTTAACTCTAACAGAAAATTGGAGAAACACAGCTTCCTCGACATCCTTATAGGACTCGTACACAATCAAGAATCATGGATGAGCTGGAGAGACAAAATGAGGAGCTAAGAAATGAGGTCAAATCATTGAAGGAACAGATGGCCAAGTTAATAGAGGCCATCCAACAGTCTAAACAGAAAGAGGCGACGGAACCCTTGCCAAGAGAACCAACCGACCCAACACACCCTCCTGGCTTCACTCCACCATTAAACATACCTTCGCAAACAGAAGAAGTTCATTATGGGTTTCCTCATGGGCATGCACCTTCATACAACCAAACACAAGCCCAAATACAAACCCAAACACACAACCTACCCTCTAACACCACAGGCATCCCCTATGCCATTCCAAACACCATCTCACGAGCTTACCAAACAGCCGTTGGAGGAACGCATTCTATGTTCACCCAAGGGCCGCACCCTATACACATACCGTCTTCTCACCACCACCATATGTCAGAGGAAAACCCAAACCATCCTTCAAGTGAAGATACAGAAAAATGGAAAGGTCTAGAGGACAGGATCCGGGCAATTGAGGGAAACGCTTATAAAGCCAAAGATGCATCTAATCTATGCTTGGTACCAAACGTGGTCATCCCTCCCAAATTCAAGGTTCCTGAATTCGAGAAATACCAAGGAACCAGCTGTCCAAAGAAACATCTGACTATGTACTGTAGGAAGATGTCTGCATGTACCTACGATGAGAAGCTGCTTATCCATTCTTTTCAAGACAGCTTAACAGGGGCAGCTGCAACCTGGTACACTCAGCTAGAGCGGACACACATCCGTTTATGGAGGGATTTGGCTGAGGCTTTCCTCAAACAATATCAGTACAATGCCGAGATGGCTCCCGATCGAACCCAACTCCAGAATATGGCCAAGAAGGGGGATGAGACCTTCAAGCAGTATGCTCAAAGATGGAGGGAGCTAGCTGCTCAAGTGCAACCTCCACTATTTGAAAAAGAGCTGGTCAGCACGTTCGTAGACACACTCCAAGATCCTTTCTATGACAAGATGATTGGCAGTGTGACTTCTAGCTTCTCTGATGTTGTCATCATTGGAGAAAGGATCGAGGGTGGCATGCGTCGAGGAAGGATCACGCATAAGGCCACAGGGACAGTTGACGCCTCTACAGAAAAGAAGAGGACAGGTGAAGCTTATAATGCGGCTTCTGGTCAAGGACAGTATATACCTCCGACGGCACCTTATGGACCGATTAGCTTCCAACCACCACCATATACACCCTACACACCATATCCTTACATTGCCTCTACCTACCAAACACCCTACCATCCAGCTTACAACTATCCAACGCAAATACGACCGCCCACACCATACACAGTCCGAACACAAGCCATGAGCTCAAATTCTAGCCAAAGCCAAAAAAAGGAAAAAGAACCCGTCCAATTCGACTCTATCCCAATGACCTATACCGAGCTGCTACCTCAACTAATCCAAAATTCCTTGGTGGTTCCATACCCGCTGAAACCTCAAGAACCACCATATCAAAAATGGTACGATGCAAATGCCATATGTGATTACCATGCGGGGTATATTGGTCATTCAACAGAAAACTGCCAGGTCCTGAAACGCAAGGTGCAAAGCCTAATTGATGCTAAACGGCTAGATTTCGGGAAGATCGCTCCTAATCCAAATCCCGAATCATGAGAGTTTATCTGTTGGCTAAGAAATGGGAGCAACACAATGAGCCGCCTTGTACAAGTCAAGCTATCAAGGAAGAACATCCAAAATTTGTCATGTTTTTCAAAATTAATCTTTGTAAATAAATCTCAATGAATAAAACAAAATTTACATTTTTCATGTTTTAAGCACGTGCCTCTCATTTTGGCTTTACTTTTAAAATTCACCATTCCTTTTCATCATTCAAGCCCACTTCTTCTTCCTATATCCAAAAAATAAATATCAATTGGTGATAATACCAGTGCTATAATAAATAATCTTGAACGTCGGATTAATCAAGCTCAAAGAAAAAAGCCCAAGGAGGAAGCAGAATAACAACCAGGGATTCTAGATCCCTATTCAAAATGTCTTGTCAAATAAAACATCCCGCTGGAATCAAGTCTAAATTCAGGCAAAATTTAGGGATGCAAAATAAGATCCGCTGAATTGGAAGCCAAGATGACCCAGGCAAGGTCGATGTCAAAATTCAAAATTCAAAGAAAAGAAGAGGACCTGCTGGATTAAAGTAAAAAAATAATAATCCAGGCAAAATTAAGGTCAAAACATGAAATTCAAGAAGAAGAGAAACCCGCTGGATTAAAAGCTAAAAGAATCCAGGCAAAATAGGGTTAAAGTTCAAAATAATGATTGACAAAGTCATGATTAAAAAAAGGTCTTGCCGGTTTACAACAACAATTCAGGCAAAAGTCAGGATCATATAAAGAGCCCGCTAGGTTGCACACTCTTAAAGACGACCTAGGCAAAAGTTAGGGCACGATCAAACAAAAGCCCGCTAGGTCGATAACCCTCAAAAGAGACCTAGGCAAAAGTTAGGGCACAATCAAGCAGAAGACCCGCTAGGTCAACAATCCTAACGACCTAGGAAAAAGTTAGGGCACAATCAAGTAAAAGGCCCGCTAGGTCAACAAACCCTCAAAGGGGGCCTAGGCAAAAGTTAGGGCACAATTAAACAAGAGCCCGCTAGGTTGACAACAAAAGAGACCTAGGCAAAAGTTAGGGTACCAAAATCAAGAGCCCGCTAGGTTGAAAACCCGTAAGGGCAACCTAGGCAAAATTTAGGGCAATACAAAAGACCTGCTGGGTTGAAAACTCAAAAGAACAACCCAGGCAAAAATTAAGGTCAAACCAGGAATTCCAGGACAACATGATATCCTGCACCTCATATATTCCTAAAACTGGGGTAAAATTTTGCCATTTTCTCGAGTTCGATTAATTCGACAATCAAGATTATGAAAAGCAGCACTGACATTTTTCACCAAAAGGTGCCATCTGGGCAATCGAACCCACATCTTTTGTCATCTTTCCCTTTCAAGTACACTACCTCAAACATCCTTTGCAAATCTTCTCTATATTTTTTCATTAACCATCCAGAATCACTTCGCACACCTCAATAGCGCACATGCCAAAGGAGATGTGAAAAATGTAAAAATAAAAAGGATTAATTTTGAAAAGTTATGACAAGTCGGATGAATCCTTGACCGTTGCAACACGATAGGATTGTTTCCCAAGGATTCATCTTCCTACCAGCCATGATGCGACAAAAAAGGAGTGTGTCTTACTCAATAATATTGACCACCGTTGGATCTCGAAGATCTTGGAAAAGAAAGTTCCAAAGCTGATCAGAAGCCAAAAGATTGACCAAAACACCGAACTTAAGTCAATCTAGCTCGTCTTGATTCTTGTCACACCAACTAGAGGGTTGTCGAGGAAGAATGTGTTAGAAAAAAATTAAAAATCAAGAGAAACAAAATTTTACACCACTTCGTGGTTTGCATTCAAAAACATCTGTTTCATCAAATAAGGATTTCAAGCATCAAAATAAAAATCCTATATCATTTCACATATTTCAAGCATCGAAATAAGAACCCCACATCATTATTGCATTCTCGTCATTTACTCAAACAACACAAAAGCACCCTTATTCAAGCATTGCATAGCCCATTTTTCAAAACTAAATTTTCCAAATCAATCATAATTTGAAACCAAATCAAGTTCAAACTGGGGCAAACGCCTGCCCACAAAATTTTAATTTGAGGCCATCCTCAAATTCTGAACCAAGAACAAGATTAGGGCAAACACTTGCCTAGAAAATTCAAGTTGAGGCTATCCTCAATTCCTCAACGTCAGAAAATCAAACTGGGGCAAATACTTGCCCACACAATTTAATTTGAGGTCATCTTCAAATTCTGAGTCAAGCTCAAATTGGGGCAAACGTTTGCCCACAAAAATTCAATTTGAGGTCACCCTTAAATTCTGAATCAAGATCAAACTGGGGCAAACTCTTGCCCATACAAAAATCCAATTTGAGGTCACCCTCAAATTCTGGATCAAGATCAAACTGGGGCAAACTCTTGCCCATACAAAAATCAAATTTGAGGTCACCCTCAAATTCTGAGTCAAGCTCAAACTGGGGCAAATGCTCGCCCACAAAAATTCAATTTGAGGTCACCCTCAAATTCTGAGTCAAGCTCAAACTGGAGCAAACGTTTTCCCAAAAGAGATTTAAATTCAAAATATCAAAATAAAAACGGGGGCAACTGCCAAAAGATCTTCCAAACTGGGGCAAACACTTGCCCAAAGTTCCTTCTAATCAAGATAGCCCTTAATTATCAAGAATTTTCTAAGCTGAGGCAAAATAGTTTCCCAAGTTTCTTCAAGAGAATAATTATCAAGTGCTTAAAAACCTTCAAGTTCAAGGTAGAATAAACAATTTATTTAAAGTCAAGAAAAACAAATTTCAAAATAGCTTGTCCAAGGAAGCTGACGACGAAGTCCATGTTCCACCCTCACAGGACACATCACACCCCTGCCTTGACAGAAATACATTTTTGCCTGTCTTAACAGGTCATTTTCACTTTCCTTTGCCTGTCTAGCAAGCTTACATCTTTCCTGTCATCAATAGGACTTTTTCTGCATTCCACCTATCTTAACAGGTCATTTTTCATTTATCCTGTCAAGCAGGATTTCTGTTTAAATTTCTGCATACATCCTATCAAGAAGGATTTCGTTTGCATTTATCCTGTCAAACAGGATTTCATGTTTAAATTTCCGCACACATCCTGTCAAGCAGGAGTTCATTTGCATCTATCCTGTCAAGCAGGATTTCATGTTTAAATTTCTGCACACATCCTGTCAAGCAGGATTTCATTTGCATTCATCCTGTCAAGCAGGATTTCATGTCTAAATTTCTGCATTCATCCTCTCAAGCAGGATCCCAGTTGCATGTTCCTGTCAAGCAGGACGTCAAGCATGTTTAATTTCTGTCCACCTGTCAAGCAGGTTTGCATTTATCCTGTCAGCAGTAGGATTTCATTTCCATTCTTCCCGGAAACAGCGAGACCTCATTTGTATTCTCCTATCAACGACAGGACCTCGAGCATGTTTAAATTCTTTTTCCTGTCAATCAGGATTGCATTTATCCTGGCAACAGCAGGATCTCATTTGCATCTTCCCGTCAACAACGGGATTTTCATCAAGTTTACTTTTCTGCACCTCGGCCTATGTTGTCAGGCCTCCTCAAGTTTATCTTTTCTGCACCTTGGCCTATGTTGTTAGGCCTCATCAAGTTTATTTTTCTGCACCTTGGCCTATGTTGTCAGGCCTCATCAAGTTTACTTTTCTGCACCTTGGCCTATGTTGTCAGGCCTCTTCAAGTTTACTTTTCTGCACCTTGGCCTATGTTGTTAGGCCTCATCAAGTTTATTTTTCTGCACCTTGGCCTATGTTGTCAGGCCTCATCAAGTTTACTTTTCTGCACCTCGGCCTATGTTGTCAGGCCTCATCAAGTTTACTTTTCTGCACCTTGGCCTATGTTGTCAGGCCTCTTCAAGTTTATTTTTCCGCACCTTGGTCTATGTTGTCAGGCCTCTTCAAGTTTATTTTTCCGCACCTTGGCCTATGTTGTCAGGCCTCTTCAAGTTTACTTTTCTGCACCTCGGCCTATGTTGTCAGGCCTCCTCAAGTTTATCTTTTCTGCACCTTGGCCTATGTTGTTAGGCCTCATCAAGTTTATTTTTCTGCACCTTGGCCTATGTTGTCAGGCCTCATCAAGTTTACTTTTCTGCACCTTGGCCTATGTTGTCAGGCCTCATCAAGTTTACTTTTCTGCACCTTGGCCTATGTTGTCAGGCCTCTTCAAGTTTATTTTTCTGCACCTTGGCCTATGTTGTCAGGCCTCATCAAGTTTACTTTTCTGCACCTTGGCCTATGTTGTCAGGCCTCATCAAGTTTACTTTTCCGCACCTTGGCCTATGTTGTCAGGCCTCTTCAAGTTTACTTTTCTGCACCTCGGCCTATGTTGTCAGGCCTCCTCAAGTTTACTTTTCTGCACCTTGGCCTATGTTGTCAGGCCTCATCAAGTTTACTTTTCCGCACCTTGGCCTATGTTGTCAGGCCTCTTCAAGTTTACTTTTCTGCACCTCGGCCTATGTTGTCAGGCCTCCTCAAGTTTATTTTTCTGCACCTTGGCCTATGTTGTCAGGCCTCTTCAAGTTTATTTTTCCGCACTTTGGCCTATGTTGTCAGGCCTCCTCAAGTTTACTTTTCTGCTTTCAGGCCTATGTTGTCAGGCCGCCATGTAGTTTAGATTTACTGCTTTCTGGCCTATGTTGTCAGGCCACCTTCTAGTTTAGATTTACTGCTTTGAGGCCTATGATGTCAGGCCGCCATCAACTTTTAATTTTCTGCATCATGGCCTATGTTGTCAGGCCTCATCAAATTTTCTTTGCATTTATCCTGGCAACAGCAGGATTTCATCATTTGCCTCTTCCCGGCAGCAGCGGGATCTCATTTGCATTCTCCTGTCAACAACAGGACTTCAAGCACGTTTATTTTTCCGTTCACCTGTCAAGCAGGTTTGCATTCATCCTGGCAACAGCAGGATTTCATTTGCATTCTTCCCATCAACAACGGGATCCCCATCAAGTTTAAGTTTCTGCATCATGGCCTATGTTGTCAGGCCACCATCAAGTTTTAGTTTTCCGCATCATGGCCTATGTTGTCAGGCCACCATCAAGTTTTAATTTCTGCATCATGGCCTATGTTGTCAGGCCACCATCAAGTTTACCTTTTTCCAAGGCCTATAGTATCAGGCCTCATCAAGTTTAGATTTTTGCATCAAAGCCTATGTTGTCAGGCCACCATCAAGTTTAGTTTTCTGCATCACGGCCTATAGTGTCAGGCCACCATCAAGTTTCCCTTTCTGCATATTAAAGTTTTCTTTTCTGCACTTCGGCCTATATTGTCAGGCCACCTTGTACATATCTTACATTTTTGTTCTTGCATGCTTTCCTGCCTCAAATAGGCCCTTCTCACCTCATTTTCTTGTACTTCAACAGTATTCATAGCCTAATCAGGTTATGCAATCAAACCTTTCAATTTAAGCTCAAGGCTTCTAGTGTTACTCTCGGACTTTCTTCAAAAAGTCTGCCTCGGACATAAAGTGTTCACGTCTTTACTCATTTCCCATCCCGATAATTTAGAGAATTAATTCTCATATTATCTGGTAGAAAAATGAGTAAAGAGGGGCAAACTGTAAACACCCATTTATGTCCGAGGCCCCCCCCAAAAAAAAAAAAACAGATTTTTCAAGACCAAAACAAAAAACAAACTGAAAAGAAATTTAAAATTCAAAAAAAAGGAAAAATAGAAGTTCTAAAGAAAAATTAAAATCAAATTAAGGAAACAAAACTTGAAATTAAAAATAAAATTAACAAAATATAAAAAAAAATGAAAATAAATAAAATCATAATTTAAAAATAAATAAAATATTTTTTTTAAAAAAGAAAAGAAGAGGGAAGTTGAAATTTAAAAAAACAAAAATACCAAATCTGGAAAAAATAAAAATACAAAGCAGAAATAAAAAGATATAATAGGATAACAATTTTAAACAAATAGGAAATAAAAAAGATATAATACTAGAATTAGTTAAAAATTATAAAATCTGGAAATTAAAAACAATAAAATCTGAAAATATAAAACATAAAACAAAAAAAAGAGAGGATTAGAAAATTTTCAAATATTAAAAAAGATAAAAAAAATAAAAAAACGAAAAATAAAAAAAAAACTAAAAAAGAAGCAAATAAGGAAAAAGGAGAAGGGGACTCTGTTACATATAAAAGCTGAGCAGAGAAAGGTTTTGGGGTTTTTTTTTCGCTTTTTGAAAAATAGAAGGAGATTTTGAAAGGCTGAAAGTGAAAGAGAAAAAAAAACTGAAAAAAGAGGTTTCTTAAGCAAGAAAGGAAAAACAGATTGGGGGGGGGGAAGCTTTCTGGAAGGGGAAGAGGAGAGAACTCCAACTTCTAGGGAAAAGGCTTTTGGAGAGCCCGTCAGAATTTGAAACCTTGGCTCCTGTAGCTGGGCATGAAGACACCATAGAAAATCCAGGATCGTGTGGAAGGAAGCAAAGTTTCCTTGAGATTCTGCACAAATAATCTCGATATACAGGTAAGCCATGATCTTTTAGTAATTCTTGAATCAAGAAATAGATGATCTTCGTTTTAGAAAATACAAGAATTACAATATTGCATGCCTATAGAAGCCTAGTCAAGAACGGGTTACGTTCGTTAGTTTCCATCTTTGATAGTAAGTCCGATCAAGAATTCTTAAAGAATTCACTTGTTCAGTTACCTTCCTCAAATTCGAACGAAGAATATAACTTTTGTAAGTTCTGTGTCTCCACCTAAATTCTACGAGCTTTCTGTAATTTCACAAGCTATACCCGTTCACGCAATCCTAGCCATATCCCACCCTTCTTCCTTTTTTTCAAAGACAACTAAATCTTGACGTCAGGTCGCGATGGGACATTAAGGATCCCATGCAAATTAAAACTTCTCAGTAAGTTCGAGAGCGTCCGAGCAAGAAGCATAGGTCCAAGTTCACCATTTACACGATTTGTCTCATTAGAACCTGCCGCTCGTGATTAGGGGTGAGGTTCATTGCATTCATACTGGTGCTCTGTACCTATATGGTAATTCGAATGAGTGATGAGCCAATTAGACAAGCATAGATTCGGTTATATTACCCTTCCAAGTGTTACATATTGCTTCCAGTTTCACTCTGTAAACCCTCGTAGGAATTTGACTTATATATGGAAGCCCTCCCAGGTTCTGCATCCATCTAACTTCTTGCTAAAGACCCCAAGACCCCGACTTCATGCTTGTACAAGTCAAGCCAGGGGCCAACGTTGTAATCCAAATCAAGTAATAGCAACAGGTACAAGGGAAAATGGTAGTCAATAGATGTACGTAGGTGCATGCATTACTAATTTACCCCCAACCTTTTCCAGTAATACCCAATATGCCCTTGCCAGTACAATTACCAATTTACCCCTAACCTTTTCCAGTAATACCCAATAGGCCCTAAGACCAGAAATGACCATACTACCCCTACGAATTCACAAAATCCCTTTTCTGTCCCCAAATTCCTGAAATTAGTAAATTTGCAGAAAATAGAAAAAATAAGAAATTTTATTTATAGAAAATAGAAAAATTAATAAAAAATTTATAGAAATTAATAAAAAATTCAAAAATTACAGAAAATTAATAAAAATTTCAAAAAATCCAGAAATATATAATAAAAATTCAAAAATCCAAAAATTAATAAAAAATTCAAAAATCCAAAAAATAATAAAAAATTTAAAAAATTCAAGAAATTAAATAAAAATTCAGAAAATTAATAAAAAATTCAGAAAATAATAAAAATTCAAGAAATTAAATAAAAATTCAGAAAATAATAAAAATTCAAAAATTCCAGAAATTAATAAAAAATTCAAGAAATTAAATAAAAATTCAGAAAATTAATAAAAAATTCAGAAAATAATAAAAATTCAAGAAATTAAATAAAAATTCAGAAAATAATAAAAAATTAAAAAATTCCAGAAATTAATAAAAAATTCAAGAAATTAAATAGAAATTGAGAAAATTAATAAAATTTAAAAAATCTAGAAATTAAACAAAAAATTCAGAAAATAATAAAAAATTCAAGAAATTAAATAAAAATCCAGAAAATTAATAAAAATTCAAAAATTCCAGAAAATAATAAAAAAATTTAAAATTTCCAGAAATGAAAGAAAAATCCAGAAAATTAATAAAAAATTCAAAAATTCCAGAAAATAATAAAAAAATTCAAAATTTCCAGAAATTAAACAAAAATTCAGAAAATAATAAAAAATTCAAAAGTTCCAGAAATTAATAAAAAATTCAAAACCAGAAATTAAATAAAAAATCCAGAAATTAAACAAAAATTCAGAAAATAATAAAAAATTCAAAAATTCCAGAAATTAATAAAAAATTCAAGAAATTAAATAGAAATTGAGAAAATTAATAAAAAGTCCAAAATTTCCAGAATTTAATAAAAATTTCAAAATTTCTAGAAATTAACGAAAAATTCCAGAAATTAAAAAGAATTCTTCAAAATTCCTAAATAATTCATGAATTCAAGATTGTCAAGTATTTTCATAAAATTCCTTAATTGGTAAATTCCCCCAAAATTTCTAATACTTGTATCTTGCTCATTTTATTCATCGTTCTTCAAAAATAAAAATCCTATTTTGCGATTCTTAATCTCACGCGACGAGCTCTAAGCACGAACTGGTAGCTTTTTCTGCTGTTCGTTGTTTAGAGATTCGTATGGGTCCAAGTGCAGCCGTAGTTGTTTTGGGCCCTGTGCATATGTGGATGAGGATCGCCCTTCTAAAAATAGTTTTTTTCAAAAAATAATCAAGCTGTTTTTGAATTTTACTTTCCAAGTATCTCCGAAGGTCAAGCCTTCGAGCACATTTCAAACACTTTCGAAAGTCAAGCTTTCAAAACATAACCAGAACTACGTAAGCCTTGAGTTTCCCATTGCACCAGGGAATACGTAGGAGCAGGATCAAGTCCTGTCAGGCTAACCTCCATCCAACTATTTATTTTCACTCTAATAAAAGGGATCAAACTATCTTCAAATAATCACACACTCAATTTAAGGGTACTGTTCTTCGGAACAGGCGAATGGGGTGCCTAACACCTTCCCCACTCGTAACCGACTCCCGAACCTAAATCTCATCCAGGGTTTTTTCCAAATATTTTTCCCTTAAATAAAAATTTGGTGGCGACTCCACAACACTATAAAAACATTTTTCAAAAATTTAGCGAGTCCGTCGTCTCGTCGAAATTACGGTTGCGACACACACTCTATGCTTCCAATTTGTCTTCGACACTATCAAAAATTGAAAAAATAATTAATACATAATGTAAAAAAAAAATTATTAAATAAATAAATTTTTAAGTACTTACACATGAAACAATTCATTTGGTCTTTTAAAGAATTGTTGAATGTTTGTCCTTCATGAGATTACATACATTTATTGCTTTGTGATATATAAAATAAATAATTAGGATATATCCTTATTATATAAAGAAATATCATAAACCAAATAATATAAACTTATAAATCAATATCTTTTTAATTTCTTTCTTTTGTTTAGTCCATGCAAAGCATAGAAGGACAACCACATTTTGAGCAAGACAAATAATGATCGGTTGTCAATGAGACCTATAAATTTTTGTTAAGAATTATTGAAAAAACATCACTTTATGTTAAATTAAATTCACTTAAAAATTTAAACTTACAAATGATTATATGATGTCAAGTAATATTACTTCTCTATCGTTAGCGTACTTTGAATGTTTGCTTGGATCATGGTAGGCTTATTCCTAATTTTTTAGATATATAAGGGATCAATTAAGGCATAAATGTGATCACTCCCTCTTTGCATACACAAGCAGGGAAGTACCTAAGTAATTTCAATAAATATGAGTTTAATACTTAGTAAAAGTAATATAGGTTTAGAAATATATTTACATCATCCACAGTTGTATCACGAATATGCGTAACAAGTCATTATCCACCAGGAGCTTCGTAATATCCTTCTTGGGGATATAAAAGGGGACTGAAGCAGGCTAGCTTATGACATCTGCTTCTAGAATTAGTTGTAAAGGTTGGTTTCCTAGTTGTAAGGTAAGTGTAAAGGCATAGACAATTGAATCAACTTCAAGTTCCT
The DNA here is from genome assembly GCA_037954105.1 of Canavalia gladiata. NCBI lineage: Eukaryota > Viridiplantae > Streptophyta > Magnoliopsida > Fabales > Fabaceae > Canavalia > Canavalia gladiata. The sequence goes on along the minus strand of CM075664.1, from coordinate 35,964,702 downwards.
TTGGTTTGGATAAAACATCCACTTTAGCAACAACCTCAGGTTCCTAAACAATATATCATAAATATTAATGACCATGATATTTAAAGCAATTAGTAACATAGAGTGAAAAATTAATACCTTAGCTTTAATTTAGTACATAAGTCTTTTGGATCATAGAATAAAATGATTTGGAACATGTGCCATTATTTGAACCTTCTCAATAGGAATAGAGATAAGAGCATTTGTATTTGTAAGTTATTTAACCATAACTCTCACTTTATCATCATCAATTTGATGTAATGTATTGTTGAACCTAAGTGGTATATTTTTCTAACAACAACTACATGTAAAGGATCCTCTACATATAAATCATGAACTCACATCCACCATGTTACTTCCTTCTGTGCTCACACCTTTAGGAGAAGTATGCAGTTGATCTTGTGTATTTGCTTGTTGGAAAAGTTCTAAAGATACCAACTCCTATCTAAACTTCTCTTAAACATTTTGCCCAATTTTCTCTCTCAATTTTTCTACAAGATCCTCATTAATCTCTCACCTCATCTCCTCTCTAATGACATCTAACTCCTATGGATAATGATCTTTTTCTTTGGCCATTAAGATTGACTTACAATTTTCAACTGCATAATGAATACTGGTAACTAGATTTTCATGTCCTATGGATAAGGAGTTGTAATTTCTGCATGTAACTTTGTAACATCTTTTCTATCCTGCAATATATAGAAAGTCCTATCTATAACGTTCAATCCCACTATTTAAGTACAAAGTCAGTCCTAATTTTTTCTGAGCTTATTTCCACAAAAACACAACCAGATTAAAAGCACAAAGCTAGCATAACCATGAACTGTTTATTCTTTACTACAAGGGAAGCACAACAAAATAAATCTCATGTTTTACTTGGGAAGGAAGAAAGATAGTTACCAAGTGTTCATGTTGCATGAAATAGGTAGTAGTAATGGTGGAACTTACCAGGTGAATGGTAGTGGTGAATGATGACAACAATCTAAGTAAAACAACAAGAACCACAAAAACGGGGATGAGCATCGAAAACAAAAGATATAAGCAGAATGAAAATAGACAATGAGAACAATGAATAATGGACAAAGTAGAATGACATAACAACGATAATGTAAACAAATATTTCGACAAGCAAAATGACGCGACGAAGATGACAACATAATTAAAAATAGACATTTTACATCGATTCTCTAAAAACTAAATGTAGAAAATAGTTTTTACATCGATTAGATAAAATAACCAATATAAATCTTAACTTTCTACATCGATTTAAATAGTAACTGATGTAGAAAGTATTATTTACATTGGTTATGTAGGAAATCGATGTAAAATGTATCAGTTTTATTTACAAAAATATCGCTACATTTTTTTACATCGACTCTAGAACAATCAATGAAAAATTTTGTTATAAAATGTTATCTTTTTATTAGTAATAAAATAAACTAAATAATATAATAATTAAAATAAATATAATATATTATAATCATAACAATAATTTAAAATATAATATTTTACATTAATATAAACATAAATCTATCATACTAATAATATTATTATAAAAGAATCAAATAATATAAAATTTATAAAAATAAATAGATAAATAAAATATTATGTTATAAAAATGTATTAAAGATAAAAATAAACAAATATTTTAGCTAAAAAATTAAAAATATAAAATCTAGTTAAAGTAGTTTTTTAAAAAATACTAGTAATTATTTAAAAAATATTAATAACTATTAAAATAAACTATTTTATTAAACAAAATTAAAATATTTTACTAAACATAATATAAAAATAAAACATATAAAATGTGTGGATCAAAATCAAAATTATAAATACTATATATATATATAAACTAATTTAAAAAATAATTCATGATATCATATTTATTAGATTAAGATTATTCATTTTTATATTATCAATTTGATTTTTATTTTAAAATAAAATAATTTTGTACCAAGAATAATTTTTTATCTATTCACACATTTTTTTTCTTTTACTTTTTTGGTAAAGCGTGTCCTTTTTATATGAAATCAAAATTACAATTTTGTTTTTCTTATAATTTTCTAATTGAATAAAATAGATATTTAGTTTTTTAATTATTTTAATTAATATTCAAATTTTTTAAATATACTATTTGACTTATAGAAGGAGGAGAGCGATTCCAATGGAAAAAGAGATACTTTATTGATTTATGAAGCAAGAAAAAAATAAGAAAAATAAACAGAAATATTGTGATATATCTAGGGTGATCATTGGTTAGGAAAAAGTTATGAAACTAAAGATAATTTTATTTAATTAATCTAAAAAAATTCCGTTTCTCTAATTCTATCTAATTTTGAAGGAAAGCTAAAATTGAAAGAGAGAAGACTTTGCCCCACCCATCCATTTATTCTATTGAAACAATATATTCATCAATATTAAATATAATTAGAATAATATTTCATATTTACAGTGTTATATTTAATTTTTTTAATAAAACTATATTTTCTTAAGTATTCCTATATATATATATATATATATATATATATATATATATAATTTCACATAAATTATGATTCACTTATCCTTTCAAAATGAGTTTTTACAAATTCACATAATTTTATACATTTCTTTGTATTATAAATTTAAGTTTATGTTTATAAAAATTTCATCAGGATCAGTATGGTGGTAATGAATTTGAATAGTTTGCATAAAGTATATAATTCATTCTTACTTATATTTATGTTTAAATAAGTATCATTATATTTACAATTCATATTTTTATATAATTCACCTTTATATTATAGTTCAATGGTAAATGTTTTTATTCTATATTTTCATTTATTTTATAATTACAATAACATGAGATACCTGCTAATAAAATAAAATGTTCACTTTTAAAAGGAAGATCATTTAATACTATTTTTCGTTTACTGTATTGCACATGACTTTTCGTCGTTAAACTGCCTATTTATATTTTTAAAATTCTCAACTTTAATACTTTTAAAAACTTATTTTTACATTAAAATTTTCTATTTTTATCTAGATACTAATTATTTCAATATAAAATCAATTACACAACACATATAAAAATTAAAATATAGTTTATAAGAATATATATATATATATATATATATATATATTCTCTCATAAAAAATGGTATATGTGGTCTTAATCTTTATTTAAAAACAAAAATATTGTTTTTGAATAGTTATGCATATAATCTTTATAATCATAAATATTTTTTATTTTTATCGTGTAAAGTTATCATAATTTAATCATATTCACTCAGTATATGAAATAATGAGTTATTTTTTTTAAAATTACAAGAAATCTTATGTCTATTTTACATTTAGTGTAATAACATATAATTGAAAATTTTTAACTATATTAACAAAATTACCGTGGGAAAGGAACTTCATTAAACTTCATTGAGGTGTCACTTTCATCTTCTTTGTTTTACCTTAGTTTGAGAAGACAAAACTCAATAAATAAATAAATAAATAAATAAATGACTTTAGGCCCAAATCTCTTATTAGCTGCATCTAAATCATTTCAAAATTATTGCTATCGATTAGCCATTTTGTTGGGGTAAACAAAATTGTCACCGGGCTGTGATCAACCATATCATCAATGAAGTTGAGGATTTGGCCCAGAAAAAATAAAATAGAAAAAAGAATCTTTAATAATAAAAGTGGATTTAACCTTATAAGGGAAAGGTTAATTAAGTGGAACAAAATAGAGGTTTTATATTTGACTTTATGTATGTTTTCCATTCATCTTTTTAAGATAAGGTAAATATAAGGTCTCTGTAAATACCCTTTGAATTGAAGGTTATCTCTGCAAAGAAATTGAGTACCATGCCCTTCTCCTAACTATTATTCACAAAAGAAGAAGAAGAAGAGAATTTCGGTAAGGGATGTGACTCAATTGGTTGGATTAATTTTCTAGACTACATGTTAGATTGACTCAATTTCAATAATAGGTGGAGAAGAGAGACCTCTTGGCATCCCTCATATTCCCCATCGTGGCGTTGGGACTCAGTGGCCTAATATGGAAATTAAGCTTTGGCTATTAATTAATAGATTTAAAGGCTTCATTGGGAAGATGGGGGTGTTTTAAATTATCTTTTCTACCTAGATGACATCTTATTTATTGGGGAAGAAAACTCAAATAGTTTATGGGATTTAAACCTTATGATTAGAAGTTGAGTTTGGTGTTTCGAGTTTAAGGTCAATTTTCATATATAAGAATAACCTTATAGGAATAAACGAGGGGGAGAAGTCTTGGTTTTTGGCTCTAACTTCTTAAATAGAAAAATTGGAGGCATTACAATCAAGTACACTAGTTTTCATATTTGTGTAAATATGAAGAACCTGAAATTTTGGCAGCCTATTATAAACTCATTGAAGCACCGGTTATCTACTTGGAAGAGAAAATACTTGTCTCTATGACAACATATAGTCCTAAAAAATTTCAGCTCTGTCCAGCCTACTAATATATACGCTATCTTAAGCGAGCATTCTCTCAAGTGTCTAGAGATCTTTTTGTCAAGGTGGTGATTCACATGCAAAGAAAATTGCATGACTAAAATAATAGCTTAAAGTCTCCCATTCATTAAAGTCCTACACCTTTAAGACATTTTTACCATTGAGAGAAAAAAAAAACTTAATGATTAAATATTTTTCAGTCTTCAGTAGCATGACTTAATTGCAAATTGTTTTTTTTTTAATTGCACAATTATATTTTGATTGTTTAAAATTGAAGAGATAGACTATTGGCTGCACCATGATCAATATGCATCACCTATAAATACCACAAAGTAGCGTTAGTCTCGTACATATATAAATAAAAAAATAAAAAAAATCCTTCCTTTGTCTCTCTTAATGCTTTCTTTCTTCCATGCATTGTCTGTTTGAGATTCCAACATATTTAGATTGAGAGTGAACAATTTTTTACATATGATTGTATTAACCTTGAAAAGTAGATCTGCGGTCAAAGTGTACTGAAAATCTGTTAAATTTTCACTTTCAACAATAGTTCTTTCCCAGTATTGTTCTTTCTAATATTTCAATATGGTAAAAATGGAGGTTTGGCAAAGCGATGAGTGAAGCAAAAATTAGAGGTGGAGAAAGGACTGAATTGTATGGGAAGTAAATTTTTCTGAAGAATTAAAAGAATCATTGTTTTTGGTTTGCACCTTGATAAATTTGGAATTTATTCTTCTGTGCTTGCATACTATTTTTTGCAAAGTTAATTTTTTGTCCAAATTTGGTTCTAATTTAATTTAATTTAATAAAGAGGTTTGGCTAAGTGATGAGTGAAGTAGAAATTAGAGATAGATAAATGATTAAATTGTATGCGATGTAGAATTTTTTGAAGAATTAAAGGAGTCATTTCATAGGTTTTATTAAACAAAGAAATAAAGGATGATTAGTTTTGAAAACTTGATAAATTTGGAGTTTATTGATCTATGCCTGCATACTATTTTCTATAAAGTCAATTTTTCTTGTAAAGTCAATTTTAATTTATTTTTAATAATGAAGGTTTGGGTAAGTGACAAGTGAAAAGTAGAGATTAAAGATGAAGAAATCATTAAATTGTGTAGAAAATAGAGATTTTGAATAATATTAAAGGAATCATTAGGTTCAGTGCATTAAAACAAAGAAATAAAGAATGATTTATTTTGATACCTTTGATAAATTTAAAATTTATTCTTTTATGCCTGCATACTTTTTTTTTTTTTGCAAGATCAATTTTCTTACAAAACCAACTCCCATTTAAATTTAATAATGAAGATTTGGCTAAGTGGTGAATGAAGTAAAACTTTTAAGAATTAAAGGAGAGATTGCATTAATAAAAAAAATAATTAAAAGTTGACTGATTTTGACATATTGGTAAATTTAAAGTTTATTTATTCTATTTATTGCAAAGTTAATTTTTCATGCAAAATCAATTCTAATTTAATTTAAATGTTTATCTGGCTTGTGAAAATTAACACCATAAGAATAAGTACCGTTGGATATATGGTATCATTGTACCATTCGAGGTTACCTAGCTAGGTGTTGGAGAAGGTTATTGTCTAATTCCCAAGATTTCAAATGTTGTTACTCCCTTTACGGCTCTAGTTACGATTATGCTATGGTCAATTTTAGCCAGCTTGGCATTGGCACTTAGTGTGATGAACTAATCGCTTAAGCTAGTTTTGATGTATAGCGGTGTTGGTGTTCCATATTATATCCATTAGTTTCTTTTTAAAGGCTGTAATTTTTCCACTCTCATCCCAATTAGCTAATAGGTTTCAAATCAAGTATCCAAAAGTGGCAAGGTATGTGTGGCTCTTTATAAAAAGGTGAGTGTTCTACAAATTTTTCAAGGGTTGTCCGTGGGAATGAGTTTACTAATTCCCACATATAACACTAATATTCGTTATACGAATCCTTGACTTCAATAAACCTACTCAATGGGATTCCTCTTTACTTATTCCTCATGTTTGGGAGTTGCTTTTCCTTTTACTACAACTCTCCTTTTTAAAATGCCAAATATCTATAAAAGGACTCGACAAGAGCTACAAGAAAGCATTCCTTATGAAAATCATCCATAACACTCTAAATTTTGAAAAAAGGTACAACAAACTTCGAAGTTTTGTAATTATTTTGTAAAGTTTGACACTTGTGAATTTCTATTTGATAAATAGACTGCATATTTTTAATTTAAAAGATATATAATAAAATTTAAAATTAAGGAAACTTTCCTAGTTTTAGTCCACCATAAATCCCAAATTTTGAATTTATACTGATTATCATGTCAGTAACAGAATATTTTAAGAATCAGTTTGTTGGTCAAAACAAAATAATTTAAGAGGATTAGTTATCGTATCTTATTTTATTTGCAGTATTTACTAATCATAAGATAGAATAACTTATTTCATTAAACTATTTTATTCAATCCTGTTAATAGATCGAATTTTTATCCTAAAAAAGATTTTACATTAAAAATTATCATGATAGGATAATATTTTTTTACCTTTACCCCATACCCACTTTAATATTTAAAAAATAGGATATGAAAATTATTTACAACAAAATATGTTTCAAATATTTTATAAAATAATTTAATTTTTTATTTTTTATTTTTAATTATAATTTATTGCAAAAAAAAAACATTTTAACTTTTAATTGTAAACAATTTGAAAATTTATTATAAGTTTCATATCTAGTTTTCAATATTATTTGAACACTAAAATAAATTTTATAATTTTGAATTTTTAATAATATATATTTTTAATATTTGAAGTAATAATAAAATATTAAATTCTAACTAACATTTAAAAATTATATTAATTAATTTTAATAAAAATAATAATTTTATAACTTTAATATAACTTATATCTTATACTAGAATTATTTATTATATTAAACATTAAATATGATAATATAATATTATCTAATTTATTATATTAAGTAGATGAATTTTCAGAATAAAAATAGTAAAATATCATTGTTAAAATTACACTATGTTGGATGATAAATGTACAATATAAATAATTTTATATATTATTTATTATAATATTTTTTTAATAAAATATTTATTTTATATTAAAAATAGAAATAAATATACTTAATATAATTTTATAATATTAATAATATATATTTATTATGTATATATTAAATAGTTACATATTATTATATCATATATTAAATATTTACATATTTATGATTACACATGGAAAAAGAAAAAGAGAAAGAGATGTGGTTGATGACGAAACAAAAGGTTAATAAGAGAAAATCATATTAAAAAGCTATAGAATTTTTTTATCTTTTTTAAGTGTTGATTTTTAGGATAATAATTTATCCTTTAATTTAGTAGAAGAGAATTTAAAGTAACGTTTCATTCATGAAATATTTTTTTATTATTTTTTTATTTTTATTTTTATTTTTAAATTTTTATACTAAAAATAGTAAAAAAAAAAATTTTATTTTATATAAAATATTAAAAATAAAAATAAGGTATCAATTTTATAAATAAAAATAAAAAATAAAATTAAAAAATAAAACGTTTTTGCAAATTATATCTAATATTTTGTACAATTTTTGTTTTGTTTCATAATATTTTTAAAATTAAGCATTAAACTAGCATCCTTTCATTTTAAACAAATTAAACATATTTTTAAGATATATTCAATACAGAATAAAATAAAAATCTATCATAATTTAATTTAACTTTTAAATCTGTATATTATTCTAAATTTTATCATAAACTTTTATACACTAAAAAGTTATTAAATAAATATTAATTAAATTCTTCATCTTTAAATATATATATATAAATATTTAATATTTTAAAGTATTTTTATTAATTTTAAGATTAAAGATAAAATTAAATTAAATTAAATTAAATTTTAAATGTTTAAATTTATTTTATTTAAAAATATTAAAATTTAAATGTAAGTTTATTATTTGTTAAAGATTTTTTTTTATTACTTGTTAAGTTTAATATATATATATATATATATTATTTAAAAATTTAAAAATTAAAATTTTTTTATAAAAATATATTTTAATATTTTGTAATTTATAAAATTTATCAATTTAAATTTTATTAGTTTATTTATACATAAAATAAATTAAAATAATTTAATATTAAAAAATTTTGTAACTTTAAAATATTATATTAATTGATATGTTACCTATAATATATTCTTGAAGTGATAGAAGTTAAAGATTGAGTTGTAATTTTGTAAAAGTAAAAAAAAATGTTAAATAAATATTTTATTTTAAAAATATAAAAGAAATTATCTAAATTTTTTTTTGTTTAAAATTAAAAATTAAAAAAAATTTAACAAATTATATAAATATATTAATATTATATAAATATAATATATTAAAATAAATAAATTTTTAAATAAATCAAATAATTTTTTATAAACATAAATTTAACTTATTTCTTTAAAGAAAATTTAATAAATCTGAATTTATATATTTAAATTTTTAGTAAAAAATATTATTTATTTTATTTTTAATCGATTGAAAATTTTGAATTTTTTTTCTTCTTCAATTAAAATATTATTTTGAATGTTATTACAAAATTAATATTGCTTTCTAATAAAATCATTTTGATAATTATTTTTTAACTGTTAATCATTTTAAAGGCGCCAGTTATATGCTGTCAGACTCAATTAAAAAAAATAACATTTATATATTTTGAACTCCATAATAAGTATGATATATACATACTTTTTATTTCAAACTTTTATATAAAAAATAAAAATAACATTTCGTAACTATTAATTGACAAAAACTAATTATTTGAACAAAAAAAAATTAGAATATATATAATTTTAAATTAAAAAATTATCATCTATAATAACATTATTTTAAATTAAAATAAGAAATGTGGAACGAAAAGATGATTGTGTTGGAGGATAATTATAAGTATTATGAAGAAGAGTGGAGGGGTAAGTAAGTGGGAGAAAATAGAGTGTTAGTTGGTGTCTCTTTTTCAGGTAAATGGACGCGAAATGTGGTTTCCGTCCAGCTGACATGATAGTGACAGGAGTACGGTGAGGAATCATAAAAACCCTGCACCCTCCACTCTTCTTCTCAGGTACACTAATACCTCACATGCACCCATCTTCTCTTCTAACATATTCACCCTCATTTTTCACTTTCTTACACCTTTATCCCACTATAACTTCATCAAATATTTTACATCTAAAAAATATATTATATATCTATTTATATTTCGATATAAATTATTATTTTTTTTTTATTTTAAAAAATTATTAATCATTATATAAAAAATATAAATAGATAGATATAAAACTTGTTAATGTTTATCTTTAAAATTAATTTTATTATCTGTGTTAACTTTTTTATTATAAATATTTATTACATTAAAAGTAAAAAAATTATTATTTCTGAATATTTAAAATTAATCCTAAAAATAATATTAATAAAATCAAATTTTAATTTCTAAAACATAAATCATTCTAAAATGATTCTTTTTTTAATTTCCAAAAATAAAGGAAATTGATGATTAAATTAAAATTTAGAAAAATAATTATAAGACTATTATTTTACTTTTAGAACAATAAATTAATAATTTATCTTAAAAAATAATTTAATTGAACTATAATAAACAAGTGTATTCTAAAAAGATAAGGATATGAAGAAAATATATTATAAAATTAAAAATTATTAAAGTGATAATTATTTTAAAGTAGAAAAGAAACTATTGCCAAACACCCAGAATCAAATTATCATAACATTCAGTTAAATGTCAAATATTTAACATGTGCAGTAATTGATAATTCAAATTCAACCAGGTAGAAACTTACATTTAATAGAACGTTAGTTTGAAAATTTACTCATCTGTTTAGAAAAAGGTAATAAATGTAATTCTTTTGCAATTATTTTTAAGTTCGCATACTTTTCATGTCATAAAATGAAATATGAACATATAAAAAAGACTGGGGTATTTGGAAGTAAAGAATGCGGGTTGATCTTTCTTCCTCCGGTAATAATTTACACCTAAAATGAGATAAAAGTACGGGCTATGTTAAAATAACTTTAATTTATACCTTTTATAATTTTGAAAAATGTTTTGTAGACACATTAGGTGTTTACATTTTGAAAAATATTAATATTTTTAAGATATACAAACGCTATAATTGAATCATTTAAAAATGCCTATTGTTCTCCATTTCAAAAATTTAATGCCACGGAACCCCTTAATATTCGTCTACAAGATTGGTAGTTTTGCTCTTCGCGTTTCGAAATTAAAATTTAAGTTTGATATTATGGGTAAAACGTAAAATTTATATAAATTTAATAAATTTTAAAAAATAAAATTTTTAAATAGTGTAATAATATTTTTATGATTATATATATTAAATTTTAAAAATTTAAAAATTTGTAGATATTTAATTTAAATATTTATATTTATATATATTTAAATAATATATTAAATATTAAAATAAAATTATATAATAAAAAATTTTATTAATTTTTATTTTCTATAAAATTTTATATACTTAATAAAAAATTTTAAATTTTTATTTTCTATAAAATTTTATAAATATACTATATTTAATAAAAAAATTTAAACCAATAGATAAATTGATAGATTTTATATTATATAAAATAATTATTAGATAATATGAATGTTTAAATTTAAAAATGGTGTTAATAAATTCTAACTTATATATATATATATATATATATATATATATATTATAATTCCAGGGTTTCAAAAATTAAAAAGTTAATTAAACCTTAGTTATTTCTTGTGAACATTAAAATCATTACAATCAAATAATTCTTATTTTGTTTAAAAAATAAATTTTATGGTTTAAAGTATAAATCAGCTAAGCACCATTTACTTGTTGTCGACTTCAAGATTGTTAAAATAAAATAAATTTATTTTTTAAAAAAATTAATTTCATGTTTTAAAGTTAACATAAAAATAAAAAAAATTGTTTTTATTTTTTTAATTTGAACAATGTGTAATTCAATTTTTTTAAAGTTTTTTTAAGTTGATTAAGTTTAAATATAATTAAAATATACTAATAATACAAATATTTTTTAAATTATTATTTAATTATATAATTTTATATAATTAATAACATTTCATTTTTATTATATTTAGTTTAAAAATTATATCTACAATGATTTAAAATTAATTGAAAGTGTAAAAAATTTAAAAATAACACTAATAAATTCAGACACATTAAATTTTTATTTTTCGAATTTAATAAATTTAATATTTTTTCAATTTTATTTTATCTAAAATTTATAAATTCTCATTTCGTATAAAAAATTTTAAGGGAGCGTATAATGAAATTAAAATAAAAAATAACTTTTAATGTTAAAAATAAGAAATTTAATAAAATTTTGATAAAATTTTTAAATTTTACAAAATATAAAATTAGCTAGGATTTGAAAAGAGGAATTTTTTATATTTTTAATTTTTTGTGAATTTGGTATTTTTATTGATGAGTTTTAATTGAAAGATAATTTAACAGATTCAACTTATATAAAATTCGAGTAAAAAAATGAGAATATGAGATTTTTAGATAGAAGAAAATCGATGAAGGATTAAATTTGTTTAATTTTAAAAATAAAAAGATTTAATTAGTTTGAAATATTTAAACTAAAATTGCACATGATTTAAATTTGATGATAAAAAATAGAATTAAACCTAAAAAACAATTGAATGTAGATTACATTTTTATGTTTATACCACTTTAAAAAGGAATAGGACTTATTTTTCATAATAGTTTTATTTTCATACCTTAAATTAGGTAAAATAAATTAGAGTTTGTGGAATCCAGAACCATAGTTACCCGAGATGTATAATTTGGTGGAACATTTCTGCCCAAATTCAAGTTCAGGTAGCTCCAATTGCAGATTAAGTAGAAAATGGGTATATATATAGTTCAGTTACATTTGGTTTGAGTTTGTGAAATGTGACGTGTGAAGGGAAAAGGATTTGGGACTAAGGCTTGGAGCAATTTTTGAAGAACCGCATCAAATTAACAACTTAAGATGGAGAAGACGAAGATGTTAAAATGAAGTTCAAAAACTTTAACAGAAAAACGATGAAAATGAGATCGAAGATGTTAAAAGAAACTCTCTCACTCTTAACTTCCAAAACTCAAATGGTGCCAAGCTGTAAACGAAGGAGAGTGTGTATATACGCAGGTCAATTTAGTTCACTTTGGTTGATAAACATGTCATCCAAACTCGCTCCATATTATCCACTCCAAACTGATTCGTTTGATTCAATAATTCGTGTAATTAAAACTATGAATTAAACCAAATTTATTTTATCGATATTAAAATTACATATAGTATTTTAAAGTTTTATTTAACATCGAATTATTTTTTTATCCAGGGTATGTTCGGATTTTCATTTGAAAAAAAAAAAATCAATCACAAATCATGATTTCAGTGAAAGCTTATTTCGTGTAACTCTTTTCCAAATGTTATTCTAAAGAAAAAATAAAATACACCACGAGTGATCTCTCAACCAGCAGGATGGTGCAAGAGGCAATTCAATTTTTTCATTCCTTTTAATAAAAAACCATGTGGTTTATTTTGATAAGAAGAAAAAAGAATAAAAAATAATATATTTTTTTAATTTTTTCATCAATTTCAATTTTTAATTTTTCTTTTTCTCCTCTTCCTTTGTACCAAACAAAGGACAATATTCCCTGCCATTTCTAACTTCTCGGTAAGTCAAACTTTTTTTTTACAGAAGAATTTTTGTAAAATATGGATAATCTATTAAATTAAAGTATAATCTAAAATTCTAAAATATTATGAACACAGGGAAGTGAGTGATTTTGAACTATTGCAAACACTTGGCAGCAAAATGAAATCCATATTATAAAAATGAACAACTGGTGTTGTAAACTGTTGGTTGGCAAAACTTAGAGCTGAAGCTCTTCGAGATCTGACCTAATATTGTTTTTGAGTTCTTCATATGAATTATTTTCAACTTGTTTCGAGGGTCAGCTTCTCTGCACTTGGGCCTCCCCTTGTCTACAATAATGCTTATTGCTATCTATCATTGCTTTCGTAGTTGCACTTGTCTTAATTCCAATCATGTTGCGCATTCCATTCGCATCTTTGTATAATTTTCTTTAACAACTTCCCAATTTATGTGAATTCATATATTTTCATCTTAAGAAGTGTATATGTCACCGAAAGAATTATATCTTATTTGCTACTTGGTGTTTATCAAGAATATTTTTTTAGTTCGCACTTAGAAACTATTTTTTTAAAATAGATCTTATCTCTCTTATAATAAAATTTCTTTCATACACAATCAAAATTTAAAATTTTATTAACATAATTTAGGAAAATGGATATTTATTAACAATTTTTATCTTTTTTAATTGCTAATTGATATTAATAATATTATTTAATTTAACACAAGTTTAGTTTTCTCTTTTAATGCTTGTGAAGTCACTCAATTTTATAATTTTAAAAAATATTAATGTATCACATACAAAGTTAAACATATGTTTCTGGTTAGCAAGGATTAAAAATTTGTAATTTATAAGATTATGAGTTTAAATTCTGTCAGTGAAATGAGAATTTATAGATGAAGGGTAAATACTTATATAAACGTTCTTTGAATTTTAAGATATATAGTAATCTTTGTAAATTCTAGGGATACAACTTATCTAAATTTTTTGTGATGAATAAAATAAATGTATACCAGATAATATAAAAAGAATATAATATATTTTAACAAAATAAGTGCGTGAGATAGAATAAAACGTTTAATATTACTCAAGAATTATGGGTTTAGACGGCACCTAATGTTTAATATCCTACCTAAACATATTTTCTTGCACTTGAAGTTCTTTAAAAAGCTTATAACATTTGTACACGTGAGACAATTCATCTGGGATCGGTGGTTAGGGTGCCATGTGCTTTGTATTGAGAGAAAGAAAATAGTTAGCTTACCGTAGATTGCCTATACTCAGCATTAAATGGGTAAAACATTAAAAAGGAATTGTCTATAAAAACTTTGTATTTTTGTTATAAAATAAATTATGTGCATAAACGTGTGCTCGTCAATTATAAAAAGATTCATTGTAAGTTGTATTTATATATTAATTTAATTAAAATATTAATTTATCCTCTAAGTTTAAAATTAATTTCAAATTTATCTTAACTTTTTTATTCAATTTAATTTTTTTTTGTTTTTTTATTATATTAATCTTTTCATTATAATAGTATTCAATTTTATTGGAATATAATTTTTTTCTTTCAATAATTCTTAAAATTAATTAAATAATTTCTTTATATACTGAACTTTGATCATATCAAAGTTTTGTATGATTTTATTAATTTAAACTAGAAATCAAAATATGTGTATCAAAAACCATTTTCATCTGGTCCTAATTTTAAACACTCTTTTTGTCATTTAAATTTTTAACAATTATTAAAAATGTTTGAGAGATTTATCTAGATCCTAGATGATGAGTAACGTATTAAAACTTTGTATAATTTTATAGTATAAATTGATTTATAGATCGCATTAAACTCATTTTTCATGATTTCTTTTTCTTAAAATATAATATTTTTATACTTTAAAAACAGTTGATTAAATTTTTTTGAACTTCTTATCATTGATTTGCAATCTTCATGTTAAAATTTTATATCTCATAACATAAAAAAAATTAAACGAAGCCCAACTCATTGTTTTACAAAAATTCAATTACAAAAAATTTATGAGATTTAACATTATTATAATAATAATAAATTAAACTATTAAACTTGTTTAAAAAATGAAAAAAATTAAATCTATCATTAAAATTAAAAGATACTTTTTTTCAATTCATCATTAAAAATTATATGAATTTTAAAAATTATAAATGTCAACATTTTTTAAAATAATTGATAATAATTATATAAATAAAAAAGAAAAAAAATCAAATTATTTTAAAAAAAATTATTATAAAATTATTCTATTTATAAATTTTTTAAACGATTAAATTTTATTATAACTAAATATATTTTTACTTTTTTTAAAATAATCAAATTTTAATTTTGATTTCTTGATTTTAAGATTTTTAATTTATGTCTTTTATTTTTAAAATATTTTGATTATAGTATAGTTGTTGAAGTTAATTTAAATAAGATTAAATCAATTTAAATTAATAATTTATTAATTTTTTTTATTATTTTAAAGAATATCTTAATTATAATCCTCAATTATGATTAATGAAAATATTTTTTGGTATAATATGAAAAACGACCAAAATTTTTGTATAAAATTATTTTAATTCTCAATCCTTCATTACTAAATTAATTTTAATATTTAAAAAAAATCAAAAATTTTAAAATTAAAAATTAAAAATTTAAATATTTTAAAAAAATTAAAAATAATTTAATTTATTTTATTAATTTAACTGTTAAATTAATATATTTATTATATAAATTATATCTATAAAATTTTATAAAATTTTAAAAAACTAATATTTTATTATATAATTTTATTTTAATAGATAATATATCATTTTCAATATTTTAACTTATTAATATCACATCATACTAAAAAAAATTGAACAAATATTTTATAATGATGGCATAAATCTATTTAAAATATACTAAATTTATATAAAATATATTAAATTATGATAATTATACTATTTAAATTATTATTAAAATACCTTTTAACATATAATTTTTGATAAACAAACATTTGTTAAATTTTTTTTAAAATAAATTAAAATTATTATTATCTATGTGTAGGGGTAAATTTTTTTTTATAACACCTTATTATATTTTTTTAATTAATTAAAAAATATGAGATGAAGAAGTTAACAATTTTTTTAATAAAATATTATCACGATTAAATACAAACAACTAAATTTAAGGGGAGCAAATCGTACATGAATTAAAGTATGAAAACTAAAAGGGCAAAGTAAACTGTAAAATGATTTTATTGAACAGTATGTATTGTTAATATTTTTGTAAAATTAAAATTAAAAATAATATTTTCATGCTAAAAGTGTAATTTAAACTTTAAAATAATTTTATTAGATTGTATGTATAGTTAATATTTTTGTAAAATTAAAATTAAAAATATTATTTTGATACTAAAAGTTTAATTTAAATTTTGGTTCGATCCTTCAAAATTTTCATTTTTATTTCATTTTTATTATCTAAATTTTATATAAATTTCATTTCAAAATTTTCCTTAGTGTCACCTCTATCTTGGAACTTGACATATGTGTCTTGCATATGATTCTTACATAGCCCCCTAACGACATTAATTTAGTCTTACATGGCACACATGTAATCCAGCTAAGTCATATTTCCTAAATTATAGAAGATTGAACTAAAGTATAGATTAAATTTATAAGGTAAAATTACTTATTTGGGTTTTGAATTTGAATATTAGACTTCTTCTTCCGGTAGATAGATGTGTTAAACCCTTAACGCATTATCATCTTATATTCCAACAATCAACAAATAAAAATATGTATTTTAGAATACTATATAGAATACCTCAATCAACAAATCCCACAAGTAATATTAATTCACACCTCTGCATACGCTAAATACGCATTCCCTTCATTTATGCTCACATAGAATAGCTGTTATCTAGTTCAAAATCATTATCTTCTCGCATACCATGATTGTAGATGACATGAATGGTGATTTTATTATTGAGATTGAGTGAATTTGGATGTACCGCCAATGAGAAGTGATGAAAGAAACAACTTTACTATTTTGTATGAATGTAATTTATGCAAGTTTAATGAATTCAAAACCATTGAATTAAATTATCGCAGAAGTACTAATTATAGGAAGGAGAGGTAAAAATGATTTTCATTAAAATTTTAATTATAGGTGTGCCTTCATCACTTTTCGTGTAACATATTTTGTCCTAAATATTATATTCCTAGAAGTAAAGGAAGAATGTAGAAGAGGGCCCTTCCTAATTAAAATAGTAACATTTTGGCTACATATTAAAATTGTAGTGTTGTAGTTTGGTAAGTGCCGTATAATTAAGACGCCTCTATTAAGTTGGATGATGCGGGTGCTTGTCAAAAATGATTGAATCTAAAGTAAAAGTTAGAAAACATGAATGAATAAAAAAATTGAATATAAAATAAAACTTACCGCAATGAAAATTGTAATATTACCTAAAAAATTAAATTTATTTACCTAAGAACTTTAAAAATCTTTGATAAGATCATCAATACATCGTACATAATTTTTCATTTCTACAATTTTTTAAAATAATTTTTGTCCTACACATCTAGTGTATAAGTTAAAAGGCTAAAGATAGAAATTTTTTAAGATGTAATAAATAAAAATATATTACTGATATAGTGGGTTCTTTTTTTTTTAATAACATTTTCATTACTAAATGATTTTTTTTGAAAAAAATGAATTGTTGCTTTCCTAACATGTTTTTTTTTTCCTTTTTAATATAGGATAGAAAAATCGTTCTCAATATATACGGTTTTTTTTCTTCTATTTATCTATTTAAAGAGAGAAAAAATACGCAAACTAATCATTTTTTTAAAATTATTTGATAAAATTATTTGTTTTTCCTTTATTTATTTTTTTTACCCTCAGTCTTTATTTATTTATCTGTATAGATAAAAGAATATAATTAATAATAAAAAATAACTAATATATATTATCTTAAAATTGTACATGTATAAGTAATTAATTAATAATAATTAATTTTCTTTAATAATATATTTATTTTAATAAATAACTAAAAAATGTGTTATATATTAAAAAATATAATTATGTATATGAAAATGGAGGTAGAATAGAATATTTTTGATGGTGTCCGGAATGAAGACAGAATGGTTTGAGCGGTGGGGAGAGTTAAATGATGGAATTAGGAGTGCATGAATGAAGCAAGGAGGAGTATATAACCTGAGAGTAGGAAAGCAAAGAGACAGAAGTAACGCTAATCCGTAATAATAAAATGAAAGTGAGTGAGGAGAGAGTGACGTCACGTGCTGTCGGAGAAGGAGGGCACGTAGGCAGCTCCCATAAATGCAGACAGATTAATTGGTCCGATGTGAAGTCCGTGTCCTAACTCTTATTTTTATGGTTCCCATTTCTGCTCCCAAATTCTTCAACCACATTCATTTCTCCTTCTTTCACAGACAACCACTCCCACTCCTTCCCCTTTTCCCACCAACCATATTCCTCTCTTCTCCTAAATATACATTCAACACTCTCCTTCTTTTCTATTCACATCATTTTTCTTTTTCTTTTATTATTCAACAAAAATCAAAAATATGGGTACAGAAATGGGTTATGTTCAGTTAAAGTAAAAAGTAAATGTCTGAACGGTATAGGGTACAGGTGTTAATTATGTAATGGGCAAGTATTTTTGAAAGCCTTTCCACAGTGAAACGCCTCTTTTCTTCAGACCGGTTATTCATGACCACAGCCTCTTCCCCTCTCTTATCTTCAAACCAAAATATTATTAACTTTTTTAATATTACTATTTTATTAAATAATTACTATTATTTGTTAAATTCCATATAAATATATACAATCTTACTTAGCTTGGTTATTATTATCTATCTCACTCCAATTCCTTCTGTTTTATCATTCACTTCCCTCACATCTCACTCCTCATGTAGAAATAAAGTAGATCTTCTCTTCAACTTCCTCTCAATTCTCACAAACCATAACGCATAACTGAATTCTAAGTAAAAAGGGGGGAAAAAATAAAGAATATTTTGCAACGGAATATTTTTTATTTTTTATTTATTTTTGAAAAAAAAAAAGTGGAGAGCGATATGGAATTTGACGAGCAAGAAGAGCAAGAGGAGGAAATGGGGATGCCGGAGCCACCGCAACCGCCGGTTCCGAGTTACGACTCGCTCGGGAACTCGGCGGCGAGGTCGAAAATCGGCGGCGGAGATGGACGGAAGGGCGCGTTCGGCGCGACGTCGGTGAGGTACAGAGAATGCCAGAAGAACCACGCTGTTAGCTTCGGCGGCCACGCCGTCGATGGCTGCTGCGAGTTCATGGCGGCCGGCGAAGACGGCACGCTGGAGGCCGTGATCTGCGCCGCCTGTAACTGTCACCGGAACTTCCACCGCAAGGAGATCGACGGCGAGATGAGCTCCTTCCACCACCGCCCGCAGCCGCCGCCACCACTTCACCATCACCAGTTCTCCCCGTACTACCACCGCATCCCGCAGCATCCCGCCGCCGCCGGTTACCTCCACCACCACCTCGCGACTCCTCCGATGGCGCAGCATCGGCCGCTGGCGCTCCCGGCGGCAGCGTCCGGCGGCGGACTCAGCAGAGAAGAAGAAGACATGTCGAATCCTAGCAGCTCCGGTGGCGGCGGCGGTGGTGGTGGATCGAGAAAGAGGTTCAGGACTAAGTTCACGCAAGAGCAGAAGGATAAGATGCTCGCATTTGCGGAACAACTCGGGTGGAGAATCCAGAAGCATGATGAAGCTGCGGTGGAACAGTTCTGTACTGAGACGAATGTGAAGCGAAACGTTCTCAAGGTTTGGATGCACAATAACAAGAACACTCTTGGTAAGAAACCCTAATTTCCGTTGTTAATTCTTTCTCTCTTTCCATGTGCTTGGCTAGTGGCCACTCTCTCTGAGAGAGAGAGAGTGTGTGTTGTGTGTGAACAAAAGTAAACAGGAAAAAAATTTATGTAATTTGAAATTTAATTAATGAAGATCAATTAAGCTAGGGTTCTTACTCGTTCTTCGTTTGCTTAATTGTTTGATGTTAATTTCAGTTATTGTATGCAATTTTAGTGTTGGCAAACTTGATCAGCTAGCTACAGGCATTATTAGGTAAGGGATGATTAATGTGCATGATTAGGTTAACATGTAATTATTGTACATTAATTGCAAATTAATACTCGTTTTTATTGTGTGTTTGGAGAGACCAATTAAAGACAAAGAGTACTGAAGTTTTTATCATATGAAAATTAGCACCGAGAGCAAGCGATTGAGGTATATGCATATATTAGGGCTTTAGAAAAAGAAAATTTCACCATGTTAAGTTAAAATCAACGTATATGACATGCAAATTATGATATAAGCTGGTTAAGCTTGCTTTGTGTTCGTTCTTCATTTATGTCATTTTCTCCTGCATTTCCTCCTTCTGATCACTGCTTCAGCTTTTTTTCTCATTAAATTTCTTGCTGGTATTAACATGTCAAAGTCCCCATCATTTTTGGAGGGCTGAGAAATTCATAAATATTCAGAGATTCATGATCTGAAGTGAGTGACAGACATTGATTTTGTTTGTGAGATTGTGGGTAGTTGTTGCAGATGTACCCAATGTGCGGTTATTAATTGTTTCAAGATTTTCAGTTACTTTCTTCCTCTCTCATTTTTGTCTGTAGAAAAAATAAAGAAAAAAAAAGAAGTTGTTCAATGATTCAATCCCATTCTCGTATATGTTAGGTTAGTGCGGTGTGAAAAGCGAGAAAGGTATTGCAAGAAGAAAATTAAAACTAGGAGTGGGTGGGTATTCACGCGGCAAAATCGTACAGTGTTTTGCCTGTCGGGTCCTGCACAGATTACAGACTTGCAGATCAGAAGTGCAGACCTACTATCCTTTTTCTTTTTTGTGATTATCATCATCATTAACACCATCCTAAACCCTTCTTCCTTCTCTTTATTTATCTGTTATTCAGAAAATATAAATAAATATCGCTTCAATCATATGCATCCATCTTCACAATTTTTATTTTAATAAAAACATAATTAAACCTCTTCTATTTTAGATATATCCAAAACGTAAGCATTATATGTAGATACAGTAATTAATATATTTTATTATTTCAAAAATAATAATACATATTTATAATTTAACAGTTTACATTCAAATGTATTTAGCTAAATTATGTACCTTAACGAGCGCCATTGATATTTCTTCCTCGCCAACTTTAATTTTGTATCTTGAGAAAAAAAATATTGGATGTATATCTAAATTTAAATGGGTTAGATATGATAAAAGAAAGTAAAAAAAGATATGTATAAAAAAAAAGTCAGTGGTAAAATAGTACAAAAAATATTGATAGTTTGAAAATAAGAAATATGATAAATGATAAGATAAAAAAATATAAATATATAGAAAAAAATTTTATATATATTTTAAATATACAAGCTTATATAATATCAATCAATTTTGAAATAATTATAAATTTTTTAATAATATATTAATTTATTATTAATTTTCAATATTATTATCTAATTATAGTTTAGATGTAATTAAAAATTATTAATTTCATAATAATTATTTTAAAAATTATACATAATATAATTTTTTTTTATACTAACAATATATTAAAATTAAACTCTTCTGAAATTCATTGTTGATCCACAATAATTAAATGCCAAATATTGTTTTAGGTTTAGTTCAAAAGTTGTTTAGTTGCTGTTTGCTTGTAATTTAGTTTGGAATCGTTAAATATGGTCAAAATGTGTTTAATTAAAGTAATTTTAATAATATATTATATATTATAACGTGTATGGTGAAAAGAAAAAGGTACCATTATTCAAATGAACTCTTAAATGATTTTATAACTTGCTTTTTTGGATGATTTTATTTTTTCCAAAAAAATGGTTATGATTTAATGTTTTCATGTTTTAATTGGAAGTTATTTTTTACATTTATGAGAAGAGAGTTAAAAATATATTCTTTTGAGTTTAATTTTTTAAAAATATGTTAATTTTTTTATGTCTTATAGATACATTTTCAATTTTTTTACTTAAAGATTTTAAGAAGGACTCTAAATTCACTCGAAGGGAAAAATTGAATCGAAAGCTCAACTAAACTGATTTAAGCATAATTTCGCTTGCTTTACGTTTAATAAAAACAATGATTTGATTAATTGTTTTCTTTCTATGTATAAAACCAAATTAAATTAAATCATTATACTTGTATAGTTTACAACTTACTGTGTAGGTTATAAGATACAGCTGATTAAGCTAGTTTGTTTTGCACATGTATAAATACAATATATTAATGCGAGGCAAATTTGTTGTTTATAAAACGAAAAGGCTAAACTAGTAGATTATTTAAGGAAAAAATGTGTAAAATGGAATAAGCAAATTGAACCAAAATAAAATAAAATATAGTTTGATTTGATTGTTAATTTAAAAAGTTTACAGGTCTAGAGTTAAAAAAACTTATGCTTCAAAATTTAACCCAGCAAACTGCAAACACCTATGAATTGTCGTATGTTATAGTATTTCTACTATACGAGGGTGATTGTACATATAAACAATTGATGGAAGCTTTTCTGAGTTCCTAGTCTTTGATTACTCCTTTCGAATCACTTGTCTTTTTCAGACTTTTTGTTTTTTTAGTATTAAAATATTTACTATTTAAAAAAAGTTTTTTTTTTCATATCTTTATTCTCTGACACAATTTATTAGCATACATCTACCCTAAATGTATATGTTTATATCTTAAAATTTATTTTAATTAATTAATTAAAAAATTATATAACTAATTATATAATTAAGTTAATCATTATTTTATATAAAAAAGAATTTCGATATCTTTATAACTAATTATATATTTTTTTAATTAATTATTTCTTAATTTATAAATGATAATTAATTATTAAAAAATATATAATTAATTATTAAAAATATTATAATTATTTTTATATAAAATAATAGTTAATTTAATTATATAATTTATTTAAAAACTAATTATAAAAAATTATTAATTAATTAATATATAAATTTTTAGAATACATATGAATGTTTTCGTTGTAATTATATTTAAATATCATAGCTTTTTTATGATATTTTACAAAAACTCTTGAATAAATTTACAATTAACTTCTTTTTTTATAATGATAGGTTGTAAAAAAAAATAATTATTTTACCATAGTAATTTTTCTTATTAACAATAAAAAAATATTTATATTCTTTTAAATGAAAAATAATATAAGACGGATGAAGTATCTGATTAGTTCCTCAAGGAAATCGTTCTTCAACTTTAAATAAAAACTTCAAAAAGTTTAATTTTTTTAAAAAATGAAACATTAGTTTAGTTGAGCGCATAAGCTTACTTAGGTATAGATAACATCAGTAATGGAATTAAATAGTTAATTGTGTAAATTATATCATGTGCATGAGTTTTACTAATTTGAGCCCTCAAGACACTTGGTTAAAGAAAATATTGTAGAATTTTTTTTACAAGAAACTATGGTGAAAATGAATTGATAATATTTTTAATAAAGTTTTTCACTTTTTGTTTCTCAATCAGCGTTTTTAGGGTACTACTTAGCATTTACCGTTGTCAAATAAATAGAAAAAATCATTGTCTACCGTTTAAATAAATTATAAATTATAAATCTTGACCGATATTTAATTTGATGCGGTTTTTACAACACGTCCCTGTTCTTCAAATTTATTATATGTCTGAATGTAGTATATTTATTACATTTATTTGTTTGTATTGTTACTCCAAATTTTCACGTTAGGTTTGATTTGTAAAAATTTTTTTATTTTTTTATTTATAAAAATATTATCTTATTTTTATTTTTAATATTTTGTATAAAAAATATGAAAAAAAAAATATATTTTTTTTTTAATATAAAATTTTAAAAACAAAAATAAAATATTTTTTATAAATAAAAACAAAAAAAAAATTACCAATCAAGTACCGCCATAAATTTTGAAAGATTGATATCCACCTTCCTGTTGAGATTCATCATGAACATGGGAGTTTGATTTCGTTTTGTTGCTATTGTCCTTTAGCTACTATATATGCTTCTTTAATGGCTTATAAGGTATTCGGTTTGGTTACATTAATTCATGTACTCGTGATTATTCTACAGTATCCGAAATGACGTATTTGATTTCTTTAATGTTACATGAAAATAACTTCGGGTATGAATATGTTAATTGACAATGAATATCTGTCTATTTTAGACTAAAAATGCTGTATTTTCCCCACATATTGGACTATTTAAACAAAGTCTAGACAAAAATGAAAAAAAGTTAAGGAGTAACTATCTATTAAAAAATAGAATTTGTAAATATTTAAATGCTGAAAGAGTTATAAGTTATGACAGTAGGCTGTAGCAATCACTTAAACAAATTAAAACTTCTTGCAAACGTAAAGTTCGGTCACTTGAAATTCAAGACCCAGTTGTAAAAATGTGATTAATTATATCTTTAATGAATTTTATTTTAGGTTTGATTAATTTCGAGAAAATGAACACAAAATACAAATTAAATGAGCCAAAATAATTTAGTGTAGTGGTGAATGAGCGTGTGTAATAAAGTATATATATAAATATTGGTTTTTGGAGTTGAAGAAGTGTGTCTTGAAAGTTGAAAGCATGTCGCGGAATCAGTTGTACAATAACTGATTGAGTTGGTCATAGATGGCCCTTTCTTTTTCTTTGTTTTGGTTTGATCATTTTGGAATTCGTGGATTGAACACTCCACTTGTGATTCCAAGAGTCGTACCCTACTACCCTACTATATTATATTACACCGTCAAATCATAACATAACATTAGCTTCCCACTTCAGACATGTTAACGTGCATCTTCATACATTAGTTACGACATGACGTTGAACCTTCTTATATGCATTTATATTCCCTCCTAATCCTATGGAAAATGTTCAACACCATTCACAATTGTTACACTTTGTTAACATGGAATAAGCCTCCTATCCATCCTTACAAAAATAATGACTTACTTTTAATTTGTTTTATAAAGCTTAAAAATAATGAGTGATTATTCACAATTGTTATCTTAAGTTTTTATATATAATGTACAATACAATAAGAGGAATGCAAACATTTCTAATTATTCAACTTATTGAAAGTGCACTCTCTTGTTAATAAAGAGTGGGTTTAGATAAATGACATAAAGTTCTCTTTAATAAGTTTCATCGTTAAAAAAGATTTATGAAAAGGTCAAAAACAATTTTTCTAAAGATAACAAAATAGTTATTACTTCTAATGGTCAAATAAGTCAAGTAAAAACTCCTGCAAACACTTTCTAGATCCGTGATTGAACTTACTTTCCTAAGAAAAAGATTCTAAACATATCACCACATTCTAAGTAATACCATCCATCAAGATCTGAATTTGTGTCTACAAAATGAAATGCAGACCCTTTATCTTCTTTCATTGGAGTAAGATGGGAGATTTGGTGCAAGTTCCTTCAAGTTGGGTTGTTGTTATGGAGACAGGGCTGCTGGGTTGATGAGTAACGAGTTCAGAGATGGGCCAAGTGGGCCCTACCGGATCCGAAATTTTAATCATCAAATAGTACATAAGATGGGCCTTGAGAAGGTTTGATCTTATCTTGTTCTGATCAACCGTCAGGTATAATTAGGCCCACAATGTCAGGGCCATTGAATAAATCTACTTCACGGGCCAGGCTTCTCTGAAAAATAAGTAGGGACCATAAAAGCAAGCCCTCACAAAACCTTTT
The DNA here is from genome assembly GCA_037954105.1 of Canavalia gladiata. Lineage (NCBI taxonomy): Eukaryota > Viridiplantae > Streptophyta > Magnoliopsida > Fabales > Fabaceae > Canavalia > Canavalia gladiata. The sequence continues at coordinate 35,938,738 of CM075664.1, read as the reverse complement.
CGGTGCAGAGAACAAAAAACTTTTCCCTTCAATGTCTCCCTTCAGGATACATCAACCTTCTTCCGGACTATGAAATGCAAGAAATGGTTAACTAGTTAAGAAAAATGTTAATTTCTGTTTAACCAGTCAAAAATATAATTTTATTAAAAAATATTATTAATATATAATTATCATAATTTTCAATATATTTTTTTAAAATTTTGTAACTAGTATCCTAAATGCAGTGGATAGCCAAATTCATCATTTAATAGCTAGCATATAATGGGGATTAGAGATTATGTTGTGGTGTGTTTGATTATACAAGTTTCATCGCTGTCACATCCTTATTTCCTGAATGTGCATGTCTTGAATTTAACTATAGATGACACGAGATTACAGAAATTAAACCAAGTAACTAATATGTAATGAGGAAAGAAAAAGAAAATGTAGAAACAATGAAGTTGGGTTTCTCCCTCCGGTATTCATTTCAAAATCAGTGAAAACTTTGAAAATGATAGATGACTTATTTTAAATAGGTTAAATTGAAATTTTAGTTCTATATTTGATTTTATTTGTTTAATTTACTCCCTCCACACAAACAGAATTCTACATATTGATGCTTGCAAAAAAAAAAAAAGTGTCAATGAATCTTGTCTGTGGTACATCTTACACGATATTATTTTTTTATAATTAAAAAATGACGAGATGATATTATTTTTTTATAACTAAAAAACGAGAAGATTAGAATTCAGAACATCACGCAAATTTCTCTAATTTTTAATTTTTCATTGTTAAACCAATCCTAAAAACTTTTATAACATATAAAATAAACGTGTAGCAATACTATAATTATGGCATGTACTGACTAGAGAATGATTTGTTAACCTTTTCTATGTGTTGAGACCGAAATATAAATTTCTTTTTCATATAGAGATCAACTTAAAAAATATATCAAGTATAGATACTAATTTTTCATTTAACCTCTTAAATATTGTATCATGTTTAAATTTATTGGATTTTATTAATTTTTAGAAAAAAATATGAGATTTAAATTTTTTTTATTTGATATCCTTCTTATTTTTTTAATTATAATTATATAATAAATTAAAATTAATTATATAATTAAACAATACAGCAATGGTTAGATAAATAAAAAATGTTTGTATAGGATAAAAAATATATGATAAAATTTCATTAACCTTCAAAAAGTGTGTGCAATATTCATAACCAACAAAATTATAAATTCCGTTACATTAATGAAAAAAAATCACCGGGAAGAAATTTACAATAATACCTCGCAATAAACCATTGCATAGTCACTAGTACTAAATCATATTACTTCTATTTTTTTTTCTGTACTTTTTGTTAAAATATTTTTTAATTATACCCTGATCAAAGAAAAGAAAATAATAATGTATATATGAAATGTTAAAATAATAAAAAAAAAATTACAATAAATGAAATATTGGACAGTTATAAATTATCCTAAGAAAAATGAGAAAATTAGTTACTATTCTTAATCTATTCGGTGTAATTAAAAATAAAAAATTAAAAAATAAAGAGAGTATAACTTCTGCAAGAAAAATTAAAATAATCTATCTCATGTCTCTATCCCCTTCCTTATCCCACTAGTTATAATTTGACACCTCAATTAATATTTCATATCACCTTTCACTCAGCGTTCTAATGTTCACTCCTTTATATTGTTTACGTCTTCCATTATGTTTCAGATTCAAATTCTTGTCTTCCTATATGTTTCAGATTCAAATTCTTGTCTTCCTATATGTTCTTCTCTTCTTCTTTCAACTGCACAGTAATTCTTCTTTAAACTTTTTTCGTAGTTTTTATTCTACGTTCTAATATCTTTTGGTTGATTGTATAAATTATTTATGAACAAGGGTAATTATGAGTTGTGTTGGGCTATCTATAGGATATTAAGAATGCGATTTTAATTAGTTTCGTGGGATGTTATTATCACTTTCTTGAATCGCTTAAAAATGTTCTGTTTTCTAATTATTGTTGAACATATATGGTTCTGCAACATCTCGTAGGAGTCATTTTCTTATATGTTAAAACATAATTATTTGATTGGGGAAAAACCAAGGAGAGAGAGAAAGGAGGGACTAGATAATTTGAGTCCATTCTAACCAAAAATTAGATTTTTTTAACCAACATAATTAATCATAGTTAATCACATCGAATCAATAAGTGAAATTGGAGAAATCAAAAGTCAATTATATTTTTAAATTATATAAACAATAAAATTATTTTAATAAAAAATCGACGAATCGATAAAACAATCCATCTATAAAAAGAATATTATTGTGATAATTTTTTATAAAAAATTAAAATTATATTATATTATATTTGATTTTATATTTATAATTTAAATTTTAAAATTTAAAATAAAATATAATTTTTAATTATATAAAATTATAGTATTTTAATGTATTATAAAATTATATATTTATATATTTTAATATATTATATATTATAAATATTTAAAATAATATTTAATTAATATTAATTTAACCACGTTACGGTTAGATGTTAAATTTTGAACTAGACCAGATTAACAACTGGTCCACTTTTAAAAATATTTATTAAAACCATTCTCTTTAAAAAGAAAAAATAGTTAAAATCATCCTGCTTCACATGATGTACATATTAAAACTGTTATGCTTGGCAATATATCTATTAATTAATAGAGTAAGTAAAGCTACTCTTTAATTTTCATGCTGTTATTGAATCGACTTTTACGTTTGAAAAAAATAATCAATGAAGTCGTGGATAATTAGTACACCGGAATTTACATCAAATCACATCCCATTAATACAAACAAATAGCTTCAATAACAATATCTATGAAGGTAATTTTTGAATTCAACACAAATTTTGTCTGCTATTCCATACACGTCATGTGAGTGACATCGAAGCTCCTTGAACACTTGTGACAGCATTATTGCAGTTAGCAGAGGCTATGAACCAAAATTCTTATGGTTGTGAGTTGTTCTCATTATTGATAGATTCACCCCTTTGAGGTGAAACAATGGAATAACTACCTATTTATGTAAAAGAAGTAAAGTATATATACGACCACTAGAACAAGAATGCACTAGTAATATTTTTTATATAAAAATTATAAAAATATGATAATATCACAAATATGTTTACAATATATAGTTTCATCTACAATTAAATTTTTTAATTATATAATCATAGTTTGAAGATGGCCTAAGTGTTGATATTAAATTGTTGCTCATTTAGATTGGAAATGATGAAAAAAATGCAATTTAGACATCACAAAATAAATAAATTAATAATCAGCGATCAAAAATATCCATAACTAATATAAAAATTTTGGTTGTTAAAATATTTTGCAATCGATTTTACAATTTATTTGGAACGGTGACAAAAATTTCAGTCCCAAATTAGCAATCAAAAATCTTAAATCTTTCGGTGCAATAGTAATCGATCTAAAAAACAATTATAATCTGTCGCTAATAGGATCATATTATATGGGTTAGGAAACCAATTTAGCGATGGAATTTTCAATTGCAAATTCAGTTGCTATTAATCGATCGTAAAATTGGTTACAAAATTAATGGTAAAATCATATGCAAAGTTGATCGCAAAATTGGTTGTAAAAATAATTTCAAAATTAGCTGCAAAATTTAGTTATAAAATTCAGTCGTAAAATTGTTTTCTAACAAAGTAGTTAGGATAAATTTTATAACTAAATTTTGAGTATAAAATTTGATCGTTAAATATATTAAATTAAATTTTTGAAAACTTTTGCTGTTTACATAAAAATTAAATAGAATACGTCGTTATATTAAATATATATACAATCATTAATAATAAAATTATAAATTTTAAAATCAAAAACCATAAAACAAAAAAAATTGACATATATAATATATAGTCCTAACATAAATTAGTGTAGATAACTATAAGTCGATACAAAATAATTATATAATAAAAATATATAAAAAATTTAATTTAAAAAAAATTAAACATGTGGATGATCATTATTATAAGCTTGACTATTATGGTCATGATCATGATCAGCATCATCATTATCAGTAGATTCATTTCCAGTAGAGATCATGAAAGTAGAGTTAGATGATAGTCTTAGATGTTGTATTATTTGTTGAAGAACTTGTATAGAGTCTGAATTAGCTCAGTTGATTGCATATCTATCATTGATTTTGCCTGTTATAGCTCTTCATTAAGGTTGGTGATGATCTACTCGTAGTTGATCCTAACATCAACACTAGGCTGGGTATAATTAATGGATGTGGAGATAAACTCATCATCACCCAACTAACCCAAGTCATATACATGTCCTTTTTTGTTACCTACCTTTCCAGCATGAAAGAAATAATAGTGCAAACAAGCAATGGTCATCTATAAGTTTCTACTAAAGGTATATGAAAAATGAATACATAAGTATGACTTTTGGAGCAATGCCATATGAAATGAAAACTTGTCCAAGAAAAAACTGTACCGTTATCCATGTACAAACTATAGGAGAAATATCTCTTTTAGCAAATTGGCAACCATATTATTATAATTAAGTTGTTGGCAGTGTATAGAACACCCAATGTTGTTATCCTGTTGTTGGTATATTCCCTTTTATTGACTTAACTCTTTCTTCACCCCTTCTATATACCATCCTCTTTACTTTTACTACCCATTATCCTTTGTTGTTCTAGCTGGTTCCAATTGTAGTTTAAATTTCTATTTTTATATTACCCTTTAGGCCATGTATCATCTTAATTATGACCCCCTTTTTTCCATTCTTTAGTTGGCTCATATTATATGTTCCATATTATCTCCATTATTAATTTTTATCTCTTATCTCTTGTGTAACCAAAGAAACTTAATCCTATGCTCAAAGACAATAAAGGGAGGGTTTGAACACTAATTAAGATATTGGTAGCACTTAATTGTTTATATAAACATATATTTAAAGGCTTGTTCTTAATCTAATACTTTAGTTGCATTAGTGAATCACTCATGCTGACACCACTGTTTTAGACCATCTCTCTAGTATATATATATATATATATATATATATATATATATATATATATATATATATATTGCTAACTGCTTATTCTAGTAACATTTGTTTCCTTATCTCTCTCAATCTCTTTCAATCAAAATTATGTGTTTAAACACATAACTTTCTTTATTCCATCAAATTTGAAAAATACTAGTTATCCAACCTTATTTTGTTTCAGAACTAGAACCAAACCCAAAAACCACAACTAATTTTGTGTTAAATCTTGAGATTTCAAAGGCATGGATTTTCACTGTTGGGAGTTCTAGAAAAAACCAAGGCCAGAGTGGGGATACACCTTCTATTGAGTGGTTCTTTGGGAACTATTATGCCTTTGTGACTCCTATACTAACAATTACTATTAGTGGTGGCCCTATCAATGATAATACAAGCAGTTGGAGTAGTGATGTCCATGCTTGGGGTCATGTGTAGCAGTAATATAGTGCTTTTTGTTAGTGATATTTCAAAAGGAGGACCAAGTCCCACATTGCTTGGCCAAGGGTCCTTGGTAGGCTTTATATATGTGGGCACTCTTTGGACTTGTAGACAAGCAAGTAAGGGACATACCCTCGCGCACATGAGCTTGAGCCAACTTAGTTCAAAATCGTGCACATGAGGGCCACGAACTTCTTTTATTACCCGGGAATCTCAACTATAAGGCTTTAAAATACCATTAAAACCTGTTTAATTAGCAATTCAATTAATTATAATTTAAAGCATTTTCGAAAGCACTCCGCTGGTCTCTCTATGCTTTACTAGTTCTGTTCCTGCTCCCTTTGGTAGACGCGTCTGTTGAATCCACACACGTCTCAGACTGCTACTTTTCATAACACTTTTCCCTACTTAGATATGAAATAAAACCAAGAGGGAGGATAAAAAGGACTAAGAGGTAAGTTGGTATGGGCCTTCTAGTACACTACTAGAAATACTACTTAAATTTATATTCAAATTTCAAACATCACTCATTGCATTCAAGCTTTAAAAATATTTACAATGCCTTCTATTGAAATATGGTACTGAAGTTTTCTGGTGCTTACAAGCAATGTAAACCATACATAGGTTTAGTAGCTACAAGAAAGGACATACACCATATCCAAACTTAGACTGCTTATTCTAATTCGATGTACCATTTCCTCATCTTTGAAAATTATATATATCTGTGAACACTGAATTATGTTCTAGGGTAGATTTAAAATCCAAAATAAATTGTTTTGTTTTGTTTTCTTTTTAGCCTAAAATAAAAAACAAACGAAAATAAAAAATGCTGAAAAAGAAAGAAAAAGAAATTTTAGTTAGTTAGTTAATTAAGAGCTAGTAAGAAAAATAATAAAGCATTGAAAAAATAAAAATAAAAAGAAAAGGAAAGAACAAAGAAAAAAAAAGAAAATTAATTTATAAATAAAGAATACAAAAACAAAAAAATAAAAATAAAAATAACATAATAATAAAAATAACAACAGAATACAGAAAATAAAAAGAAAAAAGTTTCAGCTAGCTTGGTTAGAAGTTAGTTAAAGAATTAGTTAAATTAGTTAGGGTAGTTAAGATTTAGTTAGAAATAAAGAAAAAGAAAATGAGGAGGATTGGTTTTTTTTTTGTACCTTTCCTACTTCAGTTTTTCCTACAAAGGTTCAAGGAAAACAAACAACGATATAAATTTAAAGAAAGTTGGCTTTAGGGGGACTTTTTTTCTTTGGATTTTTTTTTTTTAATTTTGAGAACGGGACCCTTTCTCGCTCCCTCTCCTGATCTCGGCTAAAAGGCTCCACCCCATCTTCTCCTAGGTTTTGAGAAATTCTCAAGGCAAATCTAGTTTCGTGAAAAGAAACCCACATGATCTCTCTCGAAAAACCGAAAAGTGAAGAATTTTTCTAGTGGCTGCCATGACTGGTTTTGTTGAAGAACACTCTGGAATGTTACTCCATCCTTTGCTCATCAATCAAATTCTAAGCGTCTTCCAATTATGCCTTGCGTTTCTTGACTGCTCACACTGGCTGCAAGAAGCTTCATGTTGACACCAAAGAGAGGAAAAATATGTTGATTCTAGCACTACGTCTAAGATCCCTTACTCTCCATTTCAGCTTTGGTTTCTTACAGGTTCTTTCTTACCATGTGCTTCGTTTAGAGATCAGTTGGTAATCCTTCATACATTGCTTGTGTTTTCTGTGATGAGAATGGATTTCAAACAAGAATATAGAGCTTTTGTTGCTGATAATTATATCTATGTGTAAACACCCAATTATGTCTGAGGCCCTCAATTATTTAAAATACTAGTTTAAATAATAATAATTAAATAAACAGAGTAGCAAACAAAAAAAAACAGAATGCAAAAAGAAGGAAAAAGAAAAAAAAATGAAAAAAATAAGAAAAATAGAAAAAAAAGCCTAAAAATGAAAGAAAACAAAAAATAAATATTTACAAGAATTAACTAAATAAAATCTGAAAATAAAAAACATAATAATAATAAAAATAATAGCAATAATAAAGAAAAATGGCAAATTGCTAAAATATGGAAAAATAAAAAATAAAAAGTAAAGAGAAATAAAAATAAAATAATAATAATAATAATAATAATAATAATAATAATAATAATAAAATGGAAATTAAAGAACAAATAAAAATGATAAATAAATAGAAAAAATAAAAAAGGTGAAAAATGAAAATTGGAAAAAGAAATGAAAAATCAAATAACAAAGGGTTACATAAAAGCTAAAAAATCAAAAACAGGGAGCAAAAATTTTGAAATCAAGGGGGTTGGCTTTTGGCTCCTGGAAAGATGGTGACTTTTGACCCTTTGAAAGAACTTGGTCGTTGTCAAGAGAGAGGGGTTGTTGACTTTTGGCTCTTTGAAAGAGCTTGACCCTTGCCAAGAAGGAGAGGTGTCTATATATACCTACCAATAGGAAAAGAAGTGTTCTTTTTTCCTTCTTCTTTTTGGGAAGAAATCGAGGACCAACACAGAGAGGAGGAGCACTTGAGGGAGGGGATTTTCAGAATTTTTGAGGGGAGGACCTAGGAGACTCTCTACCTCTACCTTCAAACCAGTTCTTCATCACCTTCCAATTGAGGTTAGATCCGACCTTTATTCCGCTTAACTTTCTTACTTCTTCTCGGATTTCCGAGCTCATTTTCGTCTTCATTTTTCATTTTAATTTTTGATCAGTCAAATGATCTCCGATTTCAATGCTTTTTATTGTGTTATCTTTTTATTTCTCTCTAGTTTCTGTAATGATATTATTTGTCTAATTTGGATCTGAAATGAAATTTATATCGCCTGATTACCGAAGCATGTTCGTCTTGGTGCGCAAACGAACCTAGCTTGTTTCATTTGTACATAACTTGTTCATTTCTGATTGGATTTATGTCAAACTTGTTTTTTTTATTCCTATAATCTATATATTTCAATTTACTGGTTTTTATTTTTCAGATCTACCAAAAAATATTTTCGAAAAATTCTGAGATTTGAATTCAAATTTTGACACCAAAATCTTGTGTGTTCTTGAGGTTGATCTTCATCTCTGTTTTTCGTTTTTGTTTTTAATCGGTCAAATGATCTCCTATTTTCGTTATTTTTTTTTCATTTTCTTTGTATTTCTCTATAGTTTCTGGAATGATATTATTTGTCCAATTTAGATCTGAAATGAAATTTTAATCGCCTGATTACCGAAGCATGTTCATCATGGTGCACAAATTAACCTAGCTTGTTTGATTTGTGCATAACTTGCTTATTTCTTATTAGATTTATGTCAAACCTTTTTTGTTTAATTTCTATAATCCATATCTTTCAATTGATCAGTTTTTATTTTTGAAAATAGAGTGGACTAACGGTCCTTTTCAAAAATAGAGTTCTTTTTCAAATGTTTTGGGATCTTCGGTCTCACACAACGGACTTTAAACGGGGAACTGGTGGTTCACCTACTGTTCGACGTTTAGTAGCTCATATGGGTCCATGTGCTGCCTTAGTCACCTCAGACCTTGTGCATGAGTGGACTAAAGGTCCTTTCAAAAATAAAGTTCTTTTTCAAATGTTTTGGGATCTTCGGTCTCACGCAACGGGCTCTAAATGGGGAACTGGCGGCTCACCTGCTGTTCAACGTTTAGTAGCTCGTATGGGTTCCCGTGCTACCTTAGCCGCCTCGGACCTTGTGCATGTAGGGATCTTCGGTCTCATGCAACGGGCTCTATATGTTGGTGAATTTGTGATGTTGGTGTTGCGAGAACTGACTGTGTGTGGTTTTATGAGCTCTCATTCTCTTGATTTGTGTTCAATGGTAAATTTGGTCTGGTCATATACTCAGAGATGTTCATTTACCAATCTGATGCCGATTCTAAACACCCGTGAATCACATCCCTTATCCGAACATGGAACAGTGGCTTAATAAAATCCCTTCTCCATCTCTTAGAGGTACTTTGATTTCCATGACCTCTCTGAACCAAAAATTTTGTCAGTTCACGCTGATTAGTATGCCTTGTGTGGCCAAGATGTATATTAGGAAGCATACTATAGTTAGTAAGATTTGTCTTTCGTCACGATCTATTGAAAACCACCTGTTTATTCTCAGTAACATGCTCGATGCTAAGCATTCATGCTATTCACACTTGCTAGGGCTGAACTGGGTAGAACTAGTTTTCGAAAAAAAGGGTTGATTAACCCTTGTTGATGATTCGGACGTGGGAGTTTGCTACTATGTTCCTAATACCACTGATTTAGCGTGTAAGTTTGGGCAAGGAAGTTGCGACGAACAAAATTATGGTGAAGATCTACTTTTAAGCCATAATTTGCAACAGTTACCCTTAAGGTTTCATCGTTATCAAGAGGCTTTGACGCTCAAACCTGAAGAAGCGTAGGCGTTCCAATATTCTGGGATGCTCTGGTGGGATATCGCCAGATGATAATAGCCCCCTCAATTGTTGCTAATATCATATATGGTCGCAGTTGGCTTTACACAAACGCATGGAGCAGAAAACCTTGCAAAATTATTCAAGTTCAAAGGAAGTTAAAGGATCACATGAGAAGTTCCCACGCCGTGAATGAGCGCGGGCCCAAAAGATGCTAGAAATTACGAACCATGTGGGGTTGTTTGGCAACATAAATGACATACAATGCATGAAGGTGTCCTTGGCTGATACATTTCTTAAGTTGCAGATCTAGAAGTACGTTTCAGACAAAGGGTTCTGAACCTTCTGACTTGCCTTTTAGTGAATGGGAGAGCATCAAGACGCTCCATATTATCAAGTATATTAAACAAACAGAAGCCAAATGCAAGCATGCTACTGCCCCCATTTTTCGGCTTTAAGTGTTTGATCGGTCCTATGACCAAAGACAAGAGGTTAAGATCATTGCATACTATGCAGGTTTTACCAAACCTTGCCACTGATTTAAGGCGTAATGGGACTAAGCTGGAGCTGCAACTCGATGATTGAGTCAATCATGCACGGCCCCTAGGACCCAAGTCTGATCTCCCATTGGTACCCTCCCTGTGATCTCCCATTGGTACCCTCCCTGTGATCTCCACTCGCCTTTGGGCTCGTTCTTCATTCTCAGGAAGCCTGTAGAGATTCTGATGCTAAATAATGCAGCGGATGGCCTATGCGGAGTGACAACATGACTACGCTCAAACCTCATAACTTACGAACCGACCATTTCTCGTTCTTTAGGCATTCGAATCTAGTAAGGACATAGGAGGCTTGGACACCATAGTAGTACCATGGCCATCTAATTGAAGAGAGCTTTCCTACGTCACCTATCTTCATTTGGTTCTTCACTTTAATGAAAACTCCGGTCAAGAAGCTTGCATGGGATGTTCCCACAGGTCGATCTAGGGTGCATGGGGCTGTGGCAATTGGAAAATCCAAGGGATGCTAATTTATCTGTTAGGATCGTCCTCGTCAAGGTCATCTCGTTCATAGTACAAGTCGTTCCTTACGGGTCCTCTACAAGATAAGGCAAAAGGGAGTTACAATGAAGCCAAACTTTGAGGGTAAAAGAGTAAGGGTCGTAGGAATAACCGGGTCAAAACACAGTTGCCGCTCCTCCCACTACGCTCGGGATTTCCACCGTAATTGTTAGACAAATTGCATGAAGTCATGCTGTGAGCCATGCAGGATTCAACTCGGGAAAGCGGCTCCAGTATTGTTGTACATAGTGGACAACATAACCATGCAGATGGGATCCCCATACCAGGATCCATGATAAGACAACGAAAAGGGCTAAGCAAAAAGTGAAGGCGAGAGACCAAATAGGTTCTGGTTATTGGGAACCACTAGATCCGAAGTGGGGTCATGCCTTCAATTGTGGACCACGACGTTTTTGAAGCCACGTCACAATTCATTTAGCTACCAATTGAATTATAGTAGGCTAATTGGGCCAATGTGGCATTACCCCCCAATAGGTCATGTGGCCGTAATAAATGGAACCAAGTCAATGAACAACAAGCCCAGGACTTTTGGCAGCATGCAATTTGATAAATGAAATAAGGATAAATAAATAAATTAGATGAATTGCGTAGATAAAACAATTGGGTCATGGGTCCAGTATTGGGTAAATAAATGTCAATGAATGATATATTGGTCAAGGAAATATCAAAGGAGGATATGGGTAGGAAGTATTTAAATTAGACCTTAAGCCGAGACCAACTCTAATTAAACATTAAAATATCTAAATTGCCAATTTTTCTAAGTGATTCAGGTTGTAGTCCAATTCCTCGTCTTAGAGATTTTTTATGAAATTGAGATCATGCTCTTATTTTGTTTGGATCAAGCCCGACTTTTCCCATTCATTGGGATTGCATTCTTATTCTGTTTGGGGGTCATACCCGGCTTTCTTGCCTATTAAGGACCTTGCCCATTGCTTTAATTTTGGTCAAAACTCGACTTCTCCTTTTTCATTATTGATAGTCTAAAATCAAACCTATTTTCCGTAAAATTCTCGGTTTCACGCGATGAGTCCTAAATATCAACTGGTAGCTCTTTCTACTGTTCGGTGTTTAGACACTTGTATAGGCCCCTGTACAGTCTTAGTTTTTCGGGACCCTGTGCATATATGGGCCTTGAAAAAAAATCCTTTCAAATAATAAATTCGTTTTTTTCATAAAATTCTCGGTCTCATGTGACGAGTCCTAAATATCAACTGGTAGCTCTTTCTACTGTTCGGTGTTTAGAGACTCGTATGGGCCCTTGTACAGCTTTAGTTGTCTGGGATCCTGTGCATATGTGGGGCCTCGAAAAAACTCCTTTCAAACAATAAAATAGTTTTAATTATTCTAAGCCTCACGCGGTGAGCTCTAAATACGAATTGGTAGCTTCTTCTACTATTTGATATTTAGAGATTCATATGGGTCACAGTGCAACCGTAGTTGTCTTTGATCTTGTGCATATGTGGGCCGAGAATTACGCAAAAAAAAATAATATATCAAAACTGTTAAGTTTTTAAAAAAAGAAAAAAAGGGAAAAAAGAAAAATCGTCTTGCAAAATTGTCTCAACCTTTGAAGATCAAGTCTTCAAAACAAAAACCAGAACTACGTAGCCTTGAGTTTCCCATTACACCTGGGAATACGAAGGAGCAGGATCAAGTCCTGTTAGGCCCTCTTTGCACAAACTTATTTTCTATTTTACTTAAGGGGATCGAATAGTTTTCAAAAATTCCAAATCACGCACTCAGTTTAAGGGTACCGTTCTTCAGAACGGACGAGTAAGGTGTCTAACACCTTCCTTACTCATAACCAACTCCCGAATTTCGAATCTCATCCTCAAGTTAGGGTTTTCCTAGATGTTTTTCCCTTAAAAAAAAATTTGTTAGGATCATTTGTTCCTCTATTTTTCGTTCCTTAACACAAAAACCAGCATTAAAAAACTTCAATTAATAGAAAATTGATTTTTCAGTTAACTTTAAAAAAATATTCTTAGTTAGTTCTATAACGAATGATATATCATGAAGAATGAAAAGGTAAAATAATATTACTTTACTTAATAAATAAATCTCTAATATAAAAAATTGGTAAAAAGAACCATCAAATAAGTTCAGAATATGTGTTTGAACATTGTCCAATGTTACTCGCTATACTTAACTTACCTTTCATATGATTAGAGGCATCTACCTAAACTCCATTCTATTTCAAAAATTGTGATGTTTAAGGTGAGTATTGCAAGTGCTTGTGGTATATTATTAGATTCAGATTCAGTTAATTTTTTAGGTACCTACCAATAAATTTATATTGTATAGACCATTATCATATAATAGTGATATTTTTTTTATTTTGATATAGCTTTTGTCCTACAAGTTCAAGGTTGTCTTGGTGTAGAGGATGTTGTTGTTGAATAGTCAATGTGGAGTGAGTTATATTTTAATTTTTATTGTTCAGCCTGAAACCCTCATCCTTGATATATCAATGCTTAAGAATTTCCACAAGGTTATGGGGAAAGATTGATGGAATTGTTATTATTACTAGTCATAGAAGGCTATTTGAGGAGTAAAAAGATTTTATATATTGAAATGTAGAAAATCAATTGTTTCGCTCAATAAGATTATAAAGTTGTGAGATTAACTTAGAATATGATGGTCTTAAAGAGTTTAATATGGTTATTATGAGAAGATAGATGAGTTTTTCATTATGTGGTATAGGTTTTCAATAGCAGCTAGGTCACCACATGGGCCCTTAAGTATGTTCTTCAATGATTTTATCGTCTTCCTTACAAATGTACATAATTTGTCAATTAATGTTCTTGTGAATATTCTGTATATCCATCATTGAGTGCGTTCCAAATAGCATGGGCAGTGTCAAGGTCAATGAGGCTAAGGGATTCTTCAAAAACGGTTTCAATTAGCCATCCTCAAACAAGAGATCTACCTTGCACCAAGTGAAAAGATTGTTGGTTAATTTTGTAAAAATTTTGCTAATTTTTTTTTTATGTTATTGGGATTTTAGTGTATTGAGTGAGAGGTTAGATCTCTATTTATTAAATAACTAACCAAGTATAGGACTGAAAAAATATTTGATACTTCAAAAAATAAATTCAAATTAACGAATAATATACCTCTTATATTATCCATTAATTTGAATTTATTTAATAAAATTTTAAATATTTTTTAAATTTTATAAAATTTTGTAAAGATGATTTATATAATATAATTTATTCATTCAACGGTTAGATTGATAAAATATAATTGTATATGAAAGTTATTAAACAGAGTAATTCTAAACAAAATTACTCTTGAAATAACTTAATTCATCATCGTAATGTAATTTAATAATTTTATAACTTATTTCTATAAAAAAAAGTTTATTTTTATTTATAAAGGTAAAAATAATTTTTTTATTTACGAATTAACATTCTCAATAATATTTTATGTTTAAGAAATATTTTATTTTTTATGAAATATGAAATTCTTTTATTCTAATGTCGATTATTTATATTTTTATTCTTATACTTATCTCTATCTTATGAATAAGTATTATTCAATTACCTTAAATTGATTATCAAATAATATTAATTATGGATACCTAATATGTATAACAGTAATATAAACATGCATGGTTCATATTCTATTAGACAATGATAATCTGTTGACTTAAACTATATATATAAATAGTACTTGAGAAGTTCCTACCTTCATTTGATATAACATCTCTTGTTATCCCCTTATGAAAGACATTTTTCATATTAGGAAGTTAACTTTCAAAACCATAATAACCAATCATCAATATAGGTTCTCTTTTGTCTTGAGCATGGAATTCTAATCTTAATTATTTTTTTGATAAATAATAAATTATATTATAATGTGTATCTATAATATTAAATTGAATTAAGTATATAATAATTTTTCTCAAGAATATTAAAACATTTTCATATCAAATGTTAACAAAGTTTATTCCTCTCATTTTTATTTTATGTTTTTAAATGGGATAATTTTCTTTCTCATTCCTTTTAATTTTAAAGTTTTACTTTTATTTCTGTATTTTTTTTTCTTCCCCTTCTTAATTTATCACATTCTTTAAAAAAAAAAAGCGATACAGCATCTGTATTAACTATTAAGAAGCTGAGAAAGCAAAAGCAGCGTCTTTTGATATTTCTTTTTTTGGTCACTGATGTTTAAATCTTATACCACTCTTTATTTTGGGCTCCATAAGCTTTTTTTTATTTTTTGGTCCTTAGGGTCCATAGTTTAACACTGAATCATAACCCTTTTGTATTTATGGGCTGAGGTTGTTGCATTAGAACCTGTAAATAGACAAATCTCAGTGTGTGGGCCTATGATTAATTAGAACGATGCTAGCAAAGTAGTTCAAGCCCAAACATAAAATGGCTTAGTCGCGCTTCTGGCCTTCGTATTTTAGTTTAGTATAATTTTGGTTTCCTAATTTTTAATTCTTTTTTTATTTATTCAAATTAAATATTTGATATAAAATTTTATCTAATAATTAACAGAAGTATGACACATCATTATTTTGAATATATAAAAATTTAAATAAAAATAAAGTGCAACATTACAGAAGTCATTTTTTAATTTTATTTAATTATTTTATACTTTTTCATTCGAAAATTTATAATAATAATATGCTAGGATTGATTTAGTAATGAAAATATTGGAATACTTTACATAAAATTATTAATTCAAACTTTTTATTATTTTTCATTATACAAAAACTATTTTATAAAATGAACAATATATCACACATCTGCTATAAAAAAAATTAGAAAAAGGAACTTAATTTAAACAATTAAGAAAATATAAAAGCTAAATGTAAGCAATTAAAATTAAAATGACCGGAATCATATATAGGCTTAAGTATGAGATGTGTGTAAAGTATTTATCCCTCTTTTGTGATAAGTACATAAAGTATTTATAGTTAGGTAGAGATGAAAACATATTTAAAAAGGAAAAACACTCATAATTATTCTTAAGATATCAGTGAACAAATTAAAAATCTCAAGCTTTTATAAGAAAGTGTTATAAATATATATATGTCCACCATAATTTTCGGAACAGTTGTGATTAATGATGCAAAATCAACTGTTAAGCTTGTGAAAAAAATCAACTTCAAGTTAAATTTGATTTTTCCTTAAATGTAAAAAAGATATTTTATTTCTTTAATAATGAGTATTTTTTGTGTGCATTAGTAAAATTATTTTTCTAAATCACTATCATATTATTATGTTAATAACATTTAAACGACATTCATATGCTAAAATTTATATAGTTTTCAATTGATATATCTTATCCAATGCTGAGATTCAAATGGATACGAAACCTCTTCAGTATTGGAGATTCAATCCATAAAAGAAAAAAAAAAGTGTGAATCTTATATGTAAAAGAATATATAAAATTAAATAAGAGTTTTTTCTTATTCAAATTACTTGTTATATTTTGTGTATTTGTCGCATTAAAATTAAAATTTGAACAACACCAACTTCTCTCTTTTAAGTGGCAATACTCTCTCCCTATATTTGGTTGCACTCCTTTTCATATAAGAGTAGATTTATCTTCCACGGTGTTAGATCCACACCTAATCAATGAATTCCATTATAGTAAGCAGTATATGTAAGATTAAGCAACTTTGTAGCTAGTTTGTGGTTGTAGGAAGGAATGAGTATGAAATAGACATAATCTTGTATACGATTCTTATCTCAAATCTGTTGCTATAACAAGATGACAAATGAAATGGGCCCTCACACAACTAAAAAATTATGGGGCTATATGTACGTACCAAGCTATAGAAGATGCCTTTAATGCTTTTCCATTTGTTTGGAACTGCATCGCTATATAGCTACTAAATTACTTTATTAAACTTTATTCTGTTTTTATTCAAAGATGGAGGGCTTCTACACACTGCTGTACTTTTAGAATTCCAGCTTCCATATTACAGGTGAAAGCGAAATATAATAAGGCATCCAATGTGAGGAAAAATAATGCCCTTCAAATTGTAACAAGCCAACCAGATCAAAGAGTATATATGAGAATTGAACCATTAATTTGTCTGGAAATTATGTTATCTAACTAGTAGTATACAAATTAAGTTACTGTAATATAATCATACATGTATAGATTAAAAAGTCACAGATATGTGGGTACCTTTCAAGAGCTTCTTCGAATTTGTAGGAGGTATTTGAACGTGGAAGGAACTCTTTAAATTAATTTTTGAAATTATATAAGTTGAATATTCTTTTATACTTTAAAAAATCATTTACTATTTTTTAATTTCATGAAATTTTTATTTATTTTAGTTTTATTTCATTTTTATTGTTGTCTTACACAGATAAAATAAAAATTTAATTAACTTTAATTTGTTTACTTTTATAAAAATAAATCATTTGCTAGCGCTGTGATGTCAAAAAAATAAAATACAACATTATATCAAAGTTAACGTTAGTATCTGGATCCACGTTAAAGTGTTATTGATTAATTTTTAGTGTGGATTACAAGAAAGTCGATGCTAAATAATATTGACTTTTCTAACACTAAATTGATATTATCATTTTCTTTAATTGATTTTAAGTCAACATAAATTAGTCTTGATTCAATTAATGTCACTTACATTATGATCTAAGTTATTTTAATTTTTTAAAAATCTTTTAGTTAATTTTTAAATAGTTTTAATTAAATTTTTTATGATTTATTACAAAAATATATAAGTGATAATAAATAAATCTATAAATAAAATACAATATGTATCCAAGTGCATTAAAAGTATTTTAAAATATATAAAAAATTATCATAATAATTTATAATAAAAAAAATAAAATAAAAATATCAAATTATAAATCTCAAACTAATATAAAAGGCAATGGGATTGAATTTATCATCATTCAACAAAGGCAAGGTTGTTTTCCATTAATAGATGTTCCATCTTATGCTAACTTATCATTTATGTTGACACACCATTCATGGTGGCATGTAGAATTTTAATCATCTCTTTAACATAAGTTGTATTTCTTTTAATCTTTCTAACTTTCTCAATCAACTTCTCTATATCAGGTGAGTTAAGGAATAAGGAGCAAAAAGATGTTTGAAGTTCCTAAATTAGTGACATAACATCTCTCCAAATGTTGGTAGTAAGGATTATGGTTCCATAGACTCGTCCTTAGATTTTTCCATTAGCAAGCTTCATTTAATAACCAACTTCCATTAGCAAGCTTCATTTAATAACCAACTATGATGACTCCATCCATTTACCAGAAGTCATCCAAAGAAGCTTTGCACAAGTTTAATGATAAAAGAAAATAAAAAAGTTAAAATTTTATTTTGGTTAAAATTAATCATAACGCAATAATAATGATATTATCAACTTACCTAAGTACTCCTAAAGAAATCAAAATAGACCACATAGTCGTTAATGTGGAGTGTTCCTCCTCGAATCGATACCTTGTTGGCCTTGTTATGTTTTGACTCTTTGGAGAGTTCATCATTATATCAATGAACCTTCATACCAACTCAAGCATCATTTTTTATCTATTCAGGCTTAACAACCTCTTGTAAAAATTGTATATTTCAAAATAGTTTTAAATATTTAAATTAATATTATTAATTTAATTTTAAATATTTAAATTAATTTAAATAATTATCATTAAGATTTTAAAATATTTAGAATTATTACTAATTATTTTAAATTTAAATTATGAATCAATCATTTTAATTATCCATTAATGGTCATTATATTTTAAAAGTTGACCGTTGAGAAATTATTACGACATTATTTTTTGCCGTTTTTAATTTAATTTCTGACGGAAATTTAATTTCTAACCATATTAGTTGCTCCAACAATCTTCTATATATACTACTATTTCTGATGGGTTAAACAGGATGTGAAATTTCTTACTAGTTCTGTTCCTGAATATTTCAGAAGGGGCTGTTGTATCCTGGGGGATTACGCCATGGGCGGACAAATCCTTGAGGGTAGTGTAATCACACGCCTCAGCCTACGAGACATCATCAAACTTCTCCAACAATCATCGAAATTATCCAACAATCTCAAGGATTTGTCCCATAATATTTTCTTTACAATGAATTAGATTTTTCTTCTCCTTTTATATAAAAGAATGTATATCTTTTCTTTAATTCTTATCTGTTACACTAATTTTCCTTTTTGCAAGGTTAGGTATTTCGCTTAAAAGTTCAGCTCTACCTATAAATTATGGAATAGGTCTGTTGTCCAAGGATGCAAAGAAGGAACAGAAGAAAATGAAAATTTTTAAAAATAATAATAATAAAAATCAACCTTCTTTTTAAAATCTCCACATTTTGTTCTACTAAAGATTTATCATCACTATTATTATTATTATTTTAATTTGATTCTACGATTTATCTTTTTGAATCTTGATGGAGTTTAAACTTGCTAAAAATTCATAAACTGTTATGATGACTAATTTTTGTACAGGGGTTGTTTTTTGCTAGTTGTGATGATTGAGTTTTGATCTGGGGTAAGTACCACCATGTATGACTTTCCTTGGAATTTAACTGGGGTTCGAAAATTGGAACGTAGTTTATCCCTAATCTTTTATGGAATTCCTTCTATTTCTTCGCTCTTATTGGTCATAATTTTTGTGTTTGATTTAATGATTGGATCGGATAAAATTAGAATGTTATACAATTGCAGTATTTGTTGTTGAAACAGAATTCTTGGTTCAAAATCATAATCAGTTTGCATGCTATCTAATTTAAATTTCAATAGTAAATGTCATGTTTGGGCAACTTAGTACTTGCTCTTTTATCTTAAATGTTGAGAATATGCAAAATCTTTTGGGTTGATATCGTTGTATAAGATTTTGTTATTTGTTTTATATGTCAATTTTTATTCTATTGATTCCTACTTGATATTTGATATATGGACAAATAATCAAATGTGATGAGTACAAATGCTAGTTGTTGCAATAAAATAAATCATACAATTTTGTTGAGTATATTTAAATTATTAAGAAAGTGATATTATTGAAAATATTTTGAGCTTCTTGCAACAGATTTAAAATATTCAAGAGATGTCATTAATTATGGTATGAAAAGTTTTCCACTATATTAAAATAACATAGTGATGATAAAATTAATTTATACGAGAATAAATCAAAATTAGATTTATTTTAATCTTAAACAAGATATCGTGATTTGGATTATCCAATTATATAATAAAATATATTATAGAGATCAAATCATTATTTTGATTTGGGAGAATGTGTACTAAGAACAATTCTTAGTAAATATTAAAAAAAATGTTATGTTTATTGTAAGCATGCTTATGATTGCCAAGAAGCAATAATAAAAATTAATTGATAAATTGAGATATAATCATATATGTTACAAAGTATTGTGAATGATCACTAAATAATTAGTGATTCCAATTAATGTGAAGTCAAAATGAATTTGACCTTATTTCTCACAAAGCAAAAAACTTATTGAATGACATCGACGAGAATAAAGTTTTAGCCAAAATAAAATCAATAATAACAAGAACCCAACCTTGGATATCCCATGAAGAAGGTTCATATGGGTAATAACAAACTATTGTTGGTCTTTCTAGCACTGTTTATTCTTTGTTTCTGTGTGAAAAGTGTTAGGCTGCATTAAAGGAGAGGTTATTTCTTAATGACTATCATATCCCTTATGGGTGGTGTATGAAATGCAGAATACACTTGATGAAGTCACCTATATGAGTGTCAAGTGAGGCCGCTTGTATGAGATTGAGGTATAATCTCTAGAGCACTCATGAATCGACCAGGCACACGCATGGCCTATTTGCGCAAAACCGGCGAAAACGGAAAGAATCGTGGGGTGTAATGTGACATGTAAACCTCTATCTTACAACCAGGTGTTTTTGGTTCATAGAAACTCTGCTTCACCAAAGCATCGTCAGTTAAGTTTATTTGTCTATGGTCCGGTTCATAGTCCAAAAGACACTGGATCTGATGCATTTACACTTGCGTTAACCCAATAAAATATTTCTTTTAATTTATTTTATTTTTAAACCTTTTTGAAATAGTGGGGGATTGTTGTAAAAATTGTGTATTTCAAAATAGTTTTAAATATTTAAATTAATATTATTAATTTAATTTTAAATATTCAAATTAATTTAAATAATTATCATTATGATTTTAAGATATTTAGAATTATTATTAATTATTTTAAATTTAAATTATGAATCAATCATTTTAATTATCCATTAATGGTCATTATGTTTTAAAAGTTGACCGTTGAGAAATTATTACGACATTATTTTTTGTCATTTTTAATTTAATTTTTGACGGGAATTTAATTTCTAGCCATATTAGTTGCCCTAACAATCTTCTATATATACTACTATTTCTGATGGGTTAAACAGGATGTGAAATTTCTTGCTAATTCTGTTCCTGAATATTTCAGAAGGGGTTGTTGTATCCTGGGGGATTACGTCATGGGCGGACAAATCCTTGAGGGCAGTGTAATCACACGCCTCAGACTACGAGACATCATCAAACTTCTCCAACAATCATCGAAATTATCCAACACAACCTTCCTCTTTATCTTGTTGAACATATTAGAAAGGTTGTGTAAACCTTTAAACTCAAAACACCTTTTCAACTCTTAACCTATCCATCATAAAACAAACATCTTGCAACTAACATTTAAATATAAAAATAATATGATATACAAGAATAAATAACCTAAAAAATTCAATAGATATGTTAACACTTATGAAAAACATGTTCAATCATTTGTTCCAAACCTTTTTTTGGATCATTCTCTATCTCCAATAACAATCCTGTAATCATGACTTGATAGCAGTTTCAAGTTTATTAATTATCTCAAAGTATGAGCTAAAGATATAAATTTTCAAATTATGTAAAGCATATAGGAAAGTAAATATAAAAAAATATAACTAACATAGAAAAGGTATATGAAACTTGTTATCAATAGGTTGATTAATGACCTTCTCATCATTATCACAACAAACAAACGATGTTTTTCTCCTTCCTCGACCATGTTTCTAAGGTTACACCTACCGCTCCTCTTGCTCCTCATTTTCTCTAAGGGAAACCTATAACATCTCACACAACCTCTTAATTTCTTCGGTGAAGGAAATTTTTCCTTCCCTCTAACATCATATGCATTATTCTATGGTAAACTCTTGAACCTTAGAGAAGAAGAATAAAGTAAAGGCAGAGGTGGAGGATTATGCCTAGGATTATGTTTGAATCCTCCATAATCATGTTCTCAACATATATTGCATATGTACCTTTTAAATGAATACATCCACCAATATTGAACCAAACGACCAAACCTTACTTCACTAGGTAAATGCATTAGAAGATGGTCCACTAAATCAAAGAAACTAAATGGAAAAATTTCTTCTAAATGTTTAATATGAAAAATTTCAAAAGATACCTTTTTAGTCCAATTGTAAATCTTCCTATACCTTGATAATGTAGAAAGTACAAGATTTTATCTATCACTTGTGTTAATCCCCTTTAAAGATATTAGTCTTGTAATTTTTAAATATATTCTTTTATCTAAAGGTTGTCATTTTCAGTTTTATTCTTTTTAAGGATTCTTTTATTTCTTTGAAAAGAATTATCTATTAACAAAAAAAAAATAATGATGACAATCAAACCATAACGTTTTTAAACCATAAGTTAATAAAAAAATTTGGTATTCATTCAATATGAATATGTCAATTTATTGTATATTCTTTATCTAGATAATATACTAACATTATATAATTGTTTCAAATAGTTAATCAAAGATTGTAAAAAATATATTTATCTTTATAAAAGGTTTATATGGTTAAGGTATAAGACAAGTTAGAAATATGTACAGTTTGGTCATGCATAATTTAGGAGAAAGATTATATGGAACAACAATTACAAACTAACATAAGTAGGGAAAAAAGGAAACTTGAACGTAAGATGTAAATAAATTAGCACATAAACTCAATCCATATCCCTTGACTCATTAGGAAATCAAGATAACATTTATCAATATGTTTGTACGCTTCTTCATCAAAAGGGTGACAAAGAATCTTATCCATTATTTTATTCTTATAATGTCATCTTATTTGATCCATATATTTTATTGACACATATAATATCTATAACTTAGAAATAATTAAAAAATAAAACATTCTCTATGTTATAACTTTCCTGTATTTACCCATCCTAGTTCTATGAAAATTGAACCTTGTTTTATGATAGTGTTTGTATTTAGTTAATTGGTTATCTTCTTCATAAAATAGTATACAACCTTTTTCATAACAATCAATCATCTCAACTAGCATTCCTAACTTAGATTCAAACTTTTTACTTCATAAAAAATTTTGGATAAATATTCTTTTGTTAGTACATCATTAAAAAATATTTATGCAAAATAATCAACATATTTTTTAGGAATAGGATAACTAGATTTAGTTGTGAATATACACATTATAATTAACAACTTAGACTTACATTCCCTTTTTGGAAAATTTAACATATTAAATTTTTTTAACATTTTAGGTTACACTATTGTTTTGAAAACCGAATTGAACTAGAACTAACTGAACCGAAAACTCATTCTCTTTCTGATCTAATTGAATCACAAACTATTTTAGCAAAAAATTGATAAAAAAACTAGTAAAATCGGTCAAAAACCAGTAAACCAGTGTTTAACTAATAGAATCGATAAAAAAAACTAGTGCATATATAAAATAATATTATTTTAATATATTTAAAAAAATAAAAATAAAATTATGTTATATTTTATTTAATTTTGTATGTATAATTTAAAATTAAAAAACTAAAATATATATAATTTAATTTTTAATCATATAAAGTTATGGTATTAATATATTTTATTATTAAATATATATTTGATATTTTTAATATAATATATTATAAATATTTAAAAAATAATATTCAATTAATATCGATTTAAGCACGGTTAAACCATTGAATCTTGAACTAGTACCTTGATTAATTCAATGACCGGTTCAATTTTAAAAACTTTGAGTTAGACAACTCTTCCTTGTTTATTGTCTCATTTCTCATATCATTATTTTCAAAAGTTACATCAGTAACTTCCTATCTCATTTCTTACTTCAATGACTTCAATCAATTCAATGAATTTCTAATTATAAGATATACTAGTTAATCATTCATATTAAATTAATATGCATTATTCAATTATATATTACTATTTGAATGATTTCCTTAAATTATGTTTCCTTTTTCTCATGTTTTTCCAAATTCAATACGTAATTTTAAACCTAATCATGTACTGAAGTCTTACTTTCACTTGTTGATAACAATTTTATATACTTACATTTCTCACAAGAACATCTAATCTCTCCCTGTGAAAAAATGAATAGATTGTTCCACAACCTTTTTAATAAAACTATCTACACCACTAAAAAACTCATATCTCAAAAACCTATCAGCAATATTAAATCTATCATATATCCAATTATAACTCATTTTCTTCATTTCAAAAATCTATATAAATTAGACTATGTAAATACTGTTAAAAACGTTAAAAATGACAATTATATTCTTAAAATATGTATATTTTTCAAAAATTTAGTATACTCAATCCCTATACCTACAAGAGATACTGTCAAACATGAAAAAAAAGGTTTAACACAATAACTCTTACATAATGATCATTATCCAAAAAAAAATTTAAATAAAAAAAATATTCAATCAAACAAATACAAGCACATAATTTTAAACTATTAACACACAATCAATATTATACACGTTAGGTGGGATCACATCCTTTTGTATTTTTCTCTTTACTAACAAATAACATATCAATATGTTAAACATATGCATTATTTTTTTTCTAATTAACTAGCATACAATTATCATCTTTCATTTCAAGTAGGATCATACCTATTAAGCTATATTCTCCATTAACAAACGAAACAAATACATGCATACATTCTAAAATATTAACACATAACTAGCCTCCTACATTTTAAATAAACCACATCCTATAAAACTATTTTTCCACTAACAAACAACAAATCAATTTAAATATTAACCACAATCATTAACATTTCAATTTCAATAAATTAATTTTGAATAGACCCCTCTACTTCTTCACATAAACTTCTTCCTAAGTTATGATCAAATGTAAATGTGAGTCACATATATGAAATTATTAATAAATTAAAAAAATAAAATTAATATTCTTAATTATTTTTTTAATTATAATTTTAATTATAATTATAATTATACTATTTTTAATTAAAAATAAATTGATATACTTAATTAATTTTTATAAATATAATTAAATAAACTAGTATTCTTAATTTTTTCTAATAACTTTTCTAATTTTAATCCTATTTTTTATAATAATTAATAGAAATGATTTCTATTGCATGATTTCATTAACCGCTAAATATTTTAATTTTGTACTAAATATTTAATGATTCTAATATCATATATAATTAATTATTATATATATTTATAAAATTTAAAAAAATTAACAAATTTTTAATTATTAGACATCTAGAATACTAATAATAAATTTTTTAATGTTTAATCTTACTGTATATAAGTAGAAATAAGAAGAGAAAAATAAAAGTGAATTAAAGTTTTTTTTAAAAAATAAATATTATGAAAAAATAAAGAAAATTTCTAAAAAGACAAACTGATTAAAAGCTAGGAAACTCATCTAGGAAGTTAAGAAAATCAAGAAATGAAGTTGAACCTTTAAAATTTTGAATGAGAAGAGAAAATGAAGATTTGGAGAATAAAAGAGAATAAAATTAAAAAATGAAATAAAAAAGATGAAAGGTAGAAAAATAAATTAACATATTAACATTGATCAAATCAGCAATAATTTCAAATTTAAACCTAACATTGACAAGACTAATGTTAAGTTTGCATCAATTTAAATTTTTTTATCTGTCTTTGCATTAGCATTGGATTAACTAATACTAAGGTCGGCTTAGTGTCGATCTAGCTAACACTATTTTTGGATTGAAAAAATTGATGCTAACATTATTGGTGTTGTGTTTGACGCTAATTTTTTTTAGTTAAAATGATATTCTCTTATAGTGTAGGGACTTAAAAAAATAGAACGAAATTTTTAAGAATCAAATTGCATATTATTTAAATAACATTATTACTTAAATTATTTTTTTTAATGATAATGATCAAAACCAACGAGTTATATAAAATGAAAAATCAAAACCATTAAAAAGATAACAAGAATTCAAATCAAAGTTAAATATAAATTGAGAAATTAAAAATTTGATTATGCTTAATATAAATAATATTTAAAAATTTAAAAACTAATGTAAGATTTTCAAGATCTCAATAACTAAAATACTAGATTTAAACAATTTCGAACATTATTTTCACTGACCAGCATAGCAGGAACGGCGATGCTATGCTCAGAAAAAAACTTTTTTATTAGAAAATTGTTATCATAGAGCTGTTTTTTTTTTATATTTTTTTTTACATTATGTTATTTTATCATATTTTTTATTTTATTATGTTTTGAGATGCAATCCATCCAAATAAATTTAAACTAACATTTTTTATTTATTATTCGAAAATCCACAATCCAACCTTACCCCTAAAGCACAAAATAAACTATGTTTAAGGTGTGGCTAAGCCAGTAAAGAGAAGGCTCTTTTACACATTCCATGCAGCAATAGCACCCAGAAAAATTGTAATAAACAAACAATGACTAATGAGTTGAAAATGAATTAAATTAATTTAATAAATAACTTATAATTAATTTGCTAATATTGGTTTAAAAATTAAATTAGTTAAATTTAATTAAAAATTGAGTTTATTAAATAAATAAGTTAAACTTAAATAATATATAACTTGTTTGATTTATGAACTAGTTTGTTATATACATAAATTAAATTTATATAATTTTATATTAAATAAATAAAATATATTATTATAAAAAATTATATGTTTATACAACTTTTTTAATTTTAAATTTATTAACAAAATATAAATATTAAATGTCGAACCTATAAATTAATTATTTGATTCATTGATTATTATTAACAATAATTTAAATATAAATATTTATTTTTTATATAAATTATATTTACATTTATCTTTTTTATTTAGATAATTACATATAAAAAGACGTTAGAAAATTACAGATTTTAAATGTGCAGATTCGATTATTTTAATTTTTAATTTATATAATTTGAATTAACAAGTTAAACTAAACTGTTTACAAATTTAACTTGAATTAAGGAAAAGAATTTATATCAAATTTCAAACCAAATAAATTTTATGAAATTTAATTAAGCTGAATATAAATTTTATATCCACAATGGTTGAATTTGTATGGAAATTGAAATTGGTGAAGGTGTGGTAGTTATCAACATTCACCTTGTCTTGTCTTTATAAACCAACCAAATGGAACCCCCCAACACGCTGAAACGGATGATGAAGAGTCATAGATATGCGGTGGCATAGAAAAATGTTTAATGTCGCAATGGCCAATGCATTCACATCGTTTTCAGTTTTCACCTTACAATACTACATTAAGGCCTCAGTCCCCACAAGCTAACGACAACTCCCTTTACCCACTTGCTGTTCATTCTGCTTTCGTTTTATCAATTGCCCCCAATAACACCTCTCAACACACCAACTTGGAATAAATAATTCAATTATAAATTTATTATATGAAAATTATTGATATGAGTTAAACTAATTATAAGAGTTTTAATTAAGTTATTCTTATTAATTCAAATAAATGCCTGTTTTGATTACCATTTCTCCGGAGGTCCCACTAATCCTTTGGCCTTCTGCTTTGCACAAATTGTATGTATTAGCCACATGGATACTGCGTGAATTTTATTAGCTTAAGACGTGTTTGGATTGGCGTTTATTATAGTTAAAACGTGGATCCATTTCAACACAACATGTTGTAGCTTTTGCTGAATGTGTGCATTTGAACCCTTCCCACCGCCAATCCAAACGAGCTATTAATGTTTGACATAAACTTTTCAATTTCATTTAGTACATGGATTAAGCGTTATGCCTAGGCTAAGAGAAAGTAGTTCTTCTTCCTTGCACCTTGTCCTCATGCATGAAGTGATTCCCGTTTGATTTTTTGTTCTCCTAAAGGATTGCTTGATTGAAGATGGAAATGACATTTTGAAAAGATTCTTTGAAATCATAATGTGTATTGAGTGAGGGAATCTGAATCTCAAATATATCTTTTTTGTTTGAACCAAACTCCTTTAGCTACTTTCCTTTTTTCGGTTTTCTCTTAGTTGTACGCTTGAATTGAATAAGTTAGACGTGGTAATGGTACAATGTTAACTGGTTCATTGATAAAGTAGAAAATTTAGGTTAAATATTATATGTTTATTTATTTTATTTTACTTTTAATTAAATTCGAAATTTATTTTAATAATTGATGAATATTAAAAATTAACTTCAATTATAAAAGTAAATAAATCTTCAATTTTAATTGAAAATAAAATAAAATAAAATAATGATAGTAGACCTAAATTTTTCTCATTAAAAAATTATGAAAAAAAAAACCTTATTCTCTAAATTTCCTCTTTCTAGATAAAAAAAAAATTGTTTAAAATGAATAAACGTAGTTAAAAAATATTTATAATTTATTCTTGATAACATTAAAAAACCGATCCAATATAAAAATAAGGTGAATCCAAATATACATATGAGAAGTAAGATGGGAACCCAATGTTAGACCCTTGAAATCGTGTTTCCGTTTACAAAACATAAATCAAGCATACATCTCAATCCAGCTGTCAAAGGGTGTTGTCATCATCTGTATATTGTAGATGTGAACAATGAAAGGCACGTTAAGATCACGCTTGATAGATACTGCTGGCTTAATTTGAATGCTGAACTATGATGTATTTCACCGATGCATTTAACATTTCATATGCAAATTAAACTACTTAACTTAAACATACCAATAGCTTAATCAGAATGCTCATCTATGATGCACCTCACCAAAGTGTTAAAGATTTCATGTATGATGGTTAGGTTATTTTCCTATTTGATCGGCTCTTAACACTAGTAACAAACATATTTGATGTCTATAAACTAATTTTAATTTGTAAGAGAAATATAACTCATTTTACGTGCTTATTTTCTATACTTATGAAAGAATTTATATAAACTAAACTTAATATTATTTTTATAATATTTTCTTGTAACGTTTTTGGGTCACATTATTTATCTTTTGTTGTGGTTTTCTTTTTAATTTATATAAAAAATGTCGTAAAAGTTAGTTATTAAAATAACATTCTTGAATATAGAAGCGAGCAAAAAGTTGCTCAATAATTGATATCTTGATATATGTATATATATATGTGAGGAGTAGGTGAAGGTCTTAATTCATGATTGTTACTGGAAACGTCAGGTTCTTAAGCACATATTGTGATAGGTGATAGCATGTTTTGGTCTTAGTGTTATCTACTAAGGTGAAATAAGTTATGTCAAGCCATTTGGGTCAATTGATGGAGTGACGTGCACTTTGATGGGTCAATTTGAAGGGTAGTGGGTATCAAAAGTTTAGGGATTATGGATGGTCCATAGATTAGAATTATTCAATTTATATTAATTAATGAAATAAATATTTTGTAATATAAAATGTATAGTTATGATTCTAGGACCATCTATAGTTCCTAATATTTTGGACCATTGTTGAAACTCACAGGACACTGGCTTTATCAGTCAAGCAGCTGCAGGCAGTACAAGAGACTGGGCCTTACTGGATTGCCACCCTAATTTTATTTTATTTTTTATTTTTTGGTGTTTAGGTAATGGTCATTTGTTTAATTTTGTCATTATGATAATTGTGATTCCATGGAAAGTAATAAAATAATCATTATAAAAATATATTAATTTCAATTTATTCTTATAAAAAGTCTATTAATTTGATACTTATATATGTGTATAAAGAGTTTTAAAATAGTCTCCTACATTTAGAAATAATTCATTATTTATGATGAGTTTAAGCGTTTTTTTCTTCTTTTCTATTCTATTAATATTTTAAAACTTGAAAAATCTCAACAATTTTTTGTCAGGAAACAATTGTAATTATAACTTGCATTATCAATATTAATATTTTATTTTGAAATTTTAATGTATTATAATTCTATTAAGATTAAGCATGGTATTTTTTTTATAATTATAACTTCATAAAGTTAGTTTTTATTCAGTTTTTTAATAATATTATTAAAGTTAATCAACAAGAGATAATAATATAAATGATACAAGAATAAAATTAAACTTTAATACTTAATTATATAATAATGTATAAATAGTAAAAAAAAATAGTGTAATGCAGCTGTTGGATGCTACGGATTTTTTTTCATTCTACTAACTTTTCGAAATATTTATATTTTTTTAAAAAAATTGCTACGATATAATAAATGAGTTTAAACTTATTTTTAGTTCATGTAAATATAAAAAACTTTAATTTCAATTATCTAAAAATTCTTGTTGATTTTTGTTTCCTATATTTTGAAGATAGTTTTTTTTTAACAAATTTGTAATAGCGTGACATGAATATAATTATATTACGTTAAAAATTATTTTAAAATAATATATGTTTTAATATCTTTAGATGTATGTTATATCATTACAATAAAATATTAACAAGGATTATTTAAAAATTAAAATTTATTAAGACCAAATTCAAAAAAAAAATTAGAAGATAAAAATCAAATTTAGCCATATTTACAAAGACGACAAATATATTAGTCACATTTACAAATATATAAAAAAACACATTTGTCTTTATTAAACTTATATCGTTGTAATATATATTTTTAGATAATGTATATTTTTTATAAAATTTTTAAAAAAAATTAATTGAAATAAATTTGTAGTATAAAATATTTTTAGCTCACCATTTAATTATAAATTATCATATCATTATTATTGATTTTTATAATAATTATTCTAAAAGTTATATTTATCACAAATTTTAATTGGTTGACGGTGTAAATGTTTTTTCATTTATATGTATTAAAATTAAATTTTATATTTTTAAATAATTTTTTTTATTTGATAAAATGTAAAATTTAATTAGAATACATCGATAATTAAAAAAATTACACTCCGATCCAATTGTAAATTATCATATCATTAAGAATTATTAAATTTTGTAATACTTATTTCAAAAATCATCTTGAAATATAAAAATCTTTAAACTAATCGTATCAAAATTAAACTCTAAAATATAATATTATATTACATTATATATTGTATAATATCAAAATTATCCTATTTGACCTAATCATATACTCTATCTGCTGTATTATGAAAAATATTAGCAATATATTCTTAATATATTCTTTTAAATATATTTTTATTAATATTTAATATTTGATAAAAATTATAAAACTATATAGATCTTTATAATTTAATGAGTCTTATTCATGATTTTTATAATTTTTAATAGACACTATCATATTTTAAATAATAAAAAACATGTTTGATTCGGTCTGAGAGCTTTAACATGCTTAGGTACACATAGGTACACAATCTAGTGCACCTTCGTGGAAAGGAAGACTGAATTATAATTTCTCTTTGCTTTTCTATTTTGCATTGGCCAAAATCTTTAAGCAAACAAACAATAAGCTATAGTGGAAAGTTTACCTTTAAAATCACTAATTAATATGAATCTTAGTTTTTGTTGCTATAATAAAGTTTCCTAATTCGCTAACAGTTAAGTAAAAAAAATAATATATCTTACTATTAATATAATACTTAGGCTGGATTTAGAATGATGGAAGATCATCTAACTACCTTATAAGGAAAAAAAAATCTTCCATTTCTTCTTTTTTATTTTTTCTTTATTTTTTTCTATCTCTCTTAATAATTTTCTTTCTTTTATATATACAGTAGATCCATATATGTTTATTTATTTCACATAAATGAACCCTTCGAATATTGAAAGAATCCACACTCACCTTCTAACATTGAACAAAGAGTTGAGAGAAAATTCAAACACTTATATGATAAGAAGTCAAAATTGTAATGCTAATTAAATTTAACCTTTAAAGAAAAACCTATATGATTTTATGCTAAAATACACATGACTCATATATATAACGTCATTGTCTCCTTAGATGGTAGATACGTACGAAAATACAAAATGAGAATGCAAATTTGATATTCCACAAACTCTTATCATTTAAATGACAGGTGCATAAAGAGACATAAAGATAGAAGCATTAGAAAATTACAGATGGTAAGCAATTGAATAGGCATGATAATGAGATTTGGTTTAGGAAGAGTTGATATTTAGTTTTTGTTTGGTTGAGTGATGAATAGTAATTGGTGGAATGAAAGTTGAGAGGAGGGTATACCTATCTTTTCTTGCAGACGTGGTTTTAGCAGTTTTCACTTCACATGGGTTGTCCACACTACGGGTTACGTCTTCATCCCATTACCATCTTACTTCTTGCGTCTCGTGTCTCCCAATTCTCTCATTCTCTTTTTGTTAACAATCATAACTCAATAATTTTTTTTTCATTTTTTATAAATTTCCTTAATTATTAAATAAAAATAATTAATTACTTTATTTTTTAAGTAACAAATTATTAGTTTTTATTTTAAATATAGATAAGAATATAGTCAAGTTTATAATAAATATATATTTATTTTCTCTTCTATCTTAATTTTTATCGATTATTTCTTTTTTATTTTTTATTTTTTATCATATCTTTCATTTTTTATCTATTTTTTTTATTTTTTTAGCTGTATCTACTCAAAATAAATATACATTATTTTTTTTCTTTTTTTCTCTTTATCTGTTTGTATAATCATATATAAAAACAAGAAGGTAAAATTTGAAAGATAATTTAAGTCATACATAAATGTAAGAGAAGTGATATATATAATAGAAAAAGATAGTAATAAAATTATAAAAAAAAATTAAACTAAAGGTTTTATTAATTTTTTTTTTACTCTGACCAAGGTTATACTCTCCTGATAGGTAATTTATCATGTTTCTTGCAAAGAAATTCGCAACTGCTCTCTAAATTTAACATAGACAATAATGTAAAACTGAGTTAATTATTCAAATTATTTTATATATTCCTTACTTTAATTTTCAGAATCATTGTTTGGTCGCTTATGAATTATGTATTTGTATGTAGCAAGATAATTATTGATAAATGTATAAGGTAAATACTAATGAGCCAATATAATTTTGAATAAATATTTTTTATTTATTAAGGACATTTGTTAGCACCTAAGTGTTAATTAATGAGTAACAAAAGAATATGAAGAGACGAGATTTAACAAAAAGAAAATATATGATGAAAATGAATGCAGTAAAAACAGAAGGCAGGGAGTTCTGGCAGTTGTGCACTCAGCCAACTATAGGACAGCTAATATTATAGCCATTCAATAATGTATTAAAAGGATGCATTATTGGTCAAGAAAGGGTATTGCATAATGGACGGATGAAGATTTCATCATCTGAAAAGGGAGGTCCATGGATCTTTGGATTTAAAGCTAGTTTTTTTTTTTATTCGTACAAATCTTTTTATGTAGTTTTTTTTATTTTATAAAATAAATATTAAATAAAAAGTACATATATTTTTATTTTAAAATTATTTAATAATTAGAAAATTTGTAAGAATAAAAGATAACAAAATCTAGAATTATTCATGAATTTATGACTTACCATGCCAACAAATACCAAGATCTCAGCAAACAAGATTAAAAGAAAAAGACTTTTGGTGAGATCATTGCCTGAGTAGTAATTGTCGGAGTTCGATTGCACCCCGAAGTTAATGGATGTGTAAGTTAATGTTTTGGTATGTTAGGAATAACAACAATGAAGTCATTTTGCAACATGTTTAGAAGAACTTCAGGGTGAGTTTACAAGAGTGTGTGTAAAAGAAAGAATTTTTTTTTTTGGTTAATAATAATGATACTAAAAGTTGTTTTCCATATAAGATGGCGTTAAAATAGATTATTTTGTTTGATTGTGTGTAAAAGGAAGCGTAGAAGATATTATTTAATTTTTTTTGCACAGTATTTCGTCTTATTCAATATTGTGAGAGCAAAAAAATTATAATTTTTTATATTTTTATAAAAAATTTGTTTAAAATAGACAAATTTTTAGAATTTATAAATAAAAATGATTTTTTTTTTCATTTCATTCTCACTGAATAAATATTTTTAAGATAAATGCTAACTAATATTGTAAAGATACAAAATAAAAAAAATTATTAAAAAATATATTGTTAAGACAAGCCTATATCGGTTAACTAGTTTTGATGATATATCAAACCTTTTAATTAAGTGAATTAAGTTTATAATAAAAGAAAACATTCTTATTAAATTAGGATTCTACTACAAACTACTTTAGGAGTATTGGAGTATTTAAGCTTAAGCATATTATATGACAATACATTTTATCTTTTTAGAAGTTTAGTCTATATATATATATATATATATATATATAATAACATATATATATATATATAATAACATATTTTAAATAAAAATGAATCCAAAAAAAATTAAATAAATAAACTAGAACAAAATAGGAAATAATAAAATATAAAGGTTGAATAAAATCATAATAAGATCAAAGTAAGGGATATTATTATCTATCATATTATCGACCAACATTAAAATAATAAATAAGCTAGTATTATATTATTTTTAAAAAAAAATTCGTAACATATCACACATTTTTCAACATTTTTACTTGTAATTATCAAGTTTTTGGAAGGTTATGTTAAAATTGGAATTATGAGGAAACAACGGACGGAAAAATAATAAAGTAGAGGAATTACCATTAAATTTATTAATTTTAAAAAAAATATTAAAAATTAATCTTTAAAATTAGTTTGGATTTCAAAATTATTTAAAGGTA
This sequence comes from Canavalia gladiata, assembly GCA_037954105.1. NCBI lineage: Eukaryota > Viridiplantae > Streptophyta > Magnoliopsida > Fabales > Fabaceae > Canavalia > Canavalia gladiata. Next base: position 35,903,879 of record CM075664.1, on the reverse strand, counting down.
TTAGTACCTTGTAATATCCATTATTGAAAACGATAATTTATTCATTAACTGTAAAAAATATAAGTAATTTTAAAAATATTTATTTTACTGTACGAATTTTTTTTATTATATTTAAATTTTTGAAAGAATTTATTAAAAAATTAATTTTTTACTTTAAACAAATCTAAAAGTTTTATTTAGATTTTGAAGGTCTACATTTTTCTTTCTACGTATTCTTAGATGATTTCAAGAAATTAAAGTCAAGTATTTTTTTTTTAAGGAAAAGAGATTTGTTAAATTTTAAATTTTTGAAAAATAATTTTCGTTTTTCATCATTATAAAAAAATAAATTTAAAATGAGAATTTAAAAATATTTATTTTCTTTTTAAATAATAGTTTTAATTTTAAAAAGATTTATTTATTTATTTTTATAATTTTAATATCATTTATTAAGAATAATTTATTTTAAAAATTGGATAAATTTGTTTTTTTATGGATTTTTAACATTTTTTGAGAATTTAATTTTAAATTTTTTTTGAAAAATTAATCTTAAAAAAGTAAATTTATTTTTTATTCATAAAATTTAAGTTAACAAATCATTAATTAATAAATTCTTATAATTTAAACAATGTTAAAAATGAATCTACGATATAATTAACTTTGTTTGACCATATTTAAGAATAAAAAAATATTAACATATTTTTTATATGTATTTTAAAAAAGATTAATTTAAAAAAGAAAAAAATGTACTTTTGCATAAGGTTCATTTGATTCAAAATAATGTTTAAAGAGAGATAATTCAATAAATTTTTTAGAATTAATTAACATCAGATAAATCAATTACTTACTTAACATTAATTAACTATTATCTGGATTAAATATAATTTAAAAAAACTGTATAAATAATTTATTTTTAGCATTTTGACATTAATTTTATATTATTTTTTTAAAATTTTTTATAATTTCTAAAAAATAATTATTTTAAAATTTGGAAAAAATTTCTTTTTAAGATTTGGTGATATTAATAAAAAAAGATAGCTTTAAAAATATTGAATTTAATTTTTAAAGAAACTTTATTTTACATTTTTTTAGAAATATTTTTTTAAACATTGAATTTAAAATTAAAATATATATTATTTATTTTAATTTTTGTAATGTTTGACAAATAAAATATTTTTAAAAAATTTAAAACGAAACGATTCAGCTGTTACATAAAGTTTAAGTTAGCAAATTAATAAAATTTTATATTACAAATAATATCAAAGATAGATTTATGTTCAATTGATCTAACTTAATTATTTTAATAATTTTAAAAAGATTTTTTTAAAATTTTAAATTAATAATAAACATATTTTTTATTTTTTAAAATTATATAAATTAAAAAATGATATAACAAAACTAAAATAAATTAATTACAATAAAATAAATAAATAAATAAACATAAAATACACTTATCTTAGAAAGTGTAACATCTGTAATTTTAAAAAAAACAAATATATATAATTAATTGTTAAGAATTCATTCATCTTTTCTTTATGTAATCTTTTATATAAAAAATTATAATGTAGCAATAATTTTTTATTTTACAAAAAAAAACATTCAAAATTTAATTACTTTTTTTCTTTTTATTTTACATAGTCTAGCAAAATTAATTTATTTTTTTTTCAACTTTCTTGTTCACATTTTTTTAATTTAAAACTTTTAATCCTTTAACACTGATAATATTATTACAATAATTTTGATCAATTACACATGAACGATTGAACAAATCTAGAAATGAAAAAGTTAAATTAAATTTGTAGAATTCAAGTATATAGATTTCAATAGTAATAATGAAATAATTGAAAAAAGAATAAAATAAATAATAAAATAATTAAAAAAAGACTAAGGTCTTAAGACTTTCAAGTGAAATGGAAATGAGAACTAGAATGATTAATTAACATGTATCATGTACGTAAAAATTTTATTTTGTAAATTACCAATGAATGGATAATGTACTAGTCCTTATATAAAAAGGAGTAAGGAAATATGTGAGCTTGGTTTGAATTTTTTAATAGCTTAGGTTGCTCCTTGTAACTAGGATTTCTCAAATCAAACTTAATCGTCTCAATAAGATGAAGACTATCATTACTATTCGAGCAATTTTACGATTTTAAAGAATGATGTGAAATTATAATGATGTTAGTGTTACCGAAGGAATATTATGGTTTGAAATTGGATCCTCTTATTCCTTATTATTTTGATAAAGTGATATTGATTTGGGCTCACATGCATCATGCATATCATAGGGATGACCAATTGTAAATTAGAGAGATTTAGCGTGGTAGGAGACAAAATAGATCTCATTCTAATTATGATTTTGTTATCATATAAACTTGTGAAGAGAATGATATAAAGTAATCATATTCATACATTACATATTATGATTATTTTTATGATAATTCTTTACAATTGTCAAAAAATTTATAGGTTGTTTAAAAAAAATTTGTAATATACTATTCCTATTCGAATTTTACTTGAATGAAATATCTCACTCGCATCTATTATATTTCTTTGTATGTAATTATAATTACATAGTAAACCTACAATGTAGATCACTTTTTTCTCAATGTTGAGGTGATTGTTGACGTTGAGGATAAATACTGGATTTTTCACCCTATGACCACAAGTAGATAATATTACAAGTTCTAGTTAAAAGAAGAGAAGTCACGAGGAAAAAAAATGTGTGGTCATTGGTTTGAGTATAATAACTTGACCTTTTGTTTGTATCTATCTTGTTACTTCAGTAGTTGTAGTATTCTAAATTACTTAATTTTGGAAATGTTGAATTGATGTACCTTTGATAAGAATTTATATGTATTTTTAATAAGTTTGTTTATATATATATATATATATATATATATATATATATATATGATTTGAGGAATTAGAGACATTATTATGAATGTATAATTATTCATAATTAACGTGAATATGTAAGAAATAATATGCAAAAAAAAAAAAAAGGTTAAGAGAATGTAGATAGTCTGAATGTTGCACAAAGATCTTTCAAATGAAGACTTAGAAGTAATTCACCAACATCCCCTTTCAAGATAAGACTATATGGGTTTACGTATTTTTTCTTATGCGTACCTCCAAACTTATACATAACCTACTATCATCTTGCATGAAAATAATATATAGATGTATTTACACTTTGATGTGTACTTGCAAATAAACACTTTAATATTTTTAGACTAAGTTAAAGTTTTTGCTTCCCTGACAAACCAGTGAAAAGTAGCTACTTATATATAAGGAAAGGTTGAACGAGTCAGACTCCTTCCATATGAAACTTGAAAGTGATACTTTTAATTTTAAATTATTTTTTATATAAGACATGTATTTTACTTTTTTTTCACGTATTTTTTTAATAACATAGATAAAATTGAATATTTATGGTTAAAACACTTATAATTTTTTTTAAAAAAATTACTTTAATTTTTTAAAAAACAAACCAATTATAAAATAATTTATTAAAAAGTATGCTAAAAAAATATTTATTACTAGCATTCCTTTTATTTCTTATTAATTTTTCTAACCTAAGTTCCATATGATAAAATATATATTAAGAAAATACATAGAATAAACTAACCAAATTGACTTATCATGGTTAAATAAACATAAAAAATAAGTTAATATAATTAAAAATATTATCATATCTTAATTTTTTATCCTAATTATAAAAATATTATAAATAAACTAGAGTAGTATAATTTTAAGATATTATAACCAGGATTTAAGATGACAAGAATAATAATTAACATATTATTTAATTTCCTTAGATAAATTAACTTATTATGTGTAATTTTTTTTTAAATAATCTAATGTGTGACTTTTTTAATTAAATAATTCTTTAAAAAATTGATCCAGCTTATTTAATAAATAAGTTTAAAATAACCAAAACTTAATGTATGTTAGGTCATGATAAACCACTAACTTATTATTATTTCTTACAATGAGTCACTGTTAATAAATAATTTTATAAATTTTCTTAACTTTATAAAAGAATATTAAAATCAATTTAAAGTAGAAAAAGATATAATAAATAATATGTCGAAAGATTATTAAAGTTCTCGCTAAATATTTTATATTTTTTTATAGGTTTTCTTGTGTTATTTAAATTATTGAATTTGTATTCCTTTTTTTGTAAGATTTAAATAAGAATTGCTAATGAACTTATGTAATGTAAAAAAAGGAAGAAGATGACAAGCGGTATTCGGTGGGAGCATGCACGCTGCAACCTGTTCCACCACACACATTAGCATAAATAACGGGGGAGCACAATTAGAAAGACAAAATTGAATTGTGCAATTGTAAATTGAAGGTTCAAATTGAGAGCGTACAATTTCAAAAGCAAAATTATGTTGATCTAGTAGTAAGCAAACAGAGGTGTAATGAATGTTCGAGATCTCGTCAAAGAAGTTAAAGAAAATTACACTCATATTCAAATTTCAGATAAAGGGAGGAGACTCAAGTAGAGTATACGAATAGTTTTAGAGCTCCTTGGTTTAAAATAAAATTTATTAATAGTATGATAAATTTAGATGTTAGATTTAATTATATCTTAATTTAATTGTAAATGAAATTTAATTGTTTATAAGGATAGTTTTAGAGTCTTTTACTATAGGATAAAATTTTACTAATTATGTGATGATTTAAAATTTATCTGTGATTGTATTTAAATTTGAATGTAGATAAAATGTTATATAATTATAAATTGGTGGTTAGATTAGTTATGAATTAAATTGATCAATTTTAGGTCGGAGTGTGATATAAAAATTTTTGATTTCCAAAAATATATACATATTTATTTACGAATTACGTTAATAAATTTTATAGGAAATATAAAATTATATACTCTTATATAAATTAATATAAATTATAGGGATTATAATATTTATACATGAAGTCGTAGAGAAAAGTTTTAAAATAGGATCCTATTTAATGAATTTCAAGTTATACAGATATATTCTTACATAGTAAAGATAGGAATTATTTATTATTTTATAAAAATATTTAAAATCTAATACCCTATAATTGACGTTACTTTTTTTCTCAATATGTTTCTATGATATATAAAAAATATAGTTAGTATTTAATTGACTTTATATATATATATATATATATATATATATATATATATATATATATATATATAACTTAGTATAAGGAGATAAAATATAAAACTATTGGAAAAGATTATATTAACAGTTAATTTACATGGTCTAAGTTTTAAAGGATAGTTTATTAGAGGCATGGAACCTTGTTTAAGATGGTAGAAAGTACATAATTAAACATAGAAAATATATACGTATAGGGTTGAATAATAAAATAATTGATTTAAGACTATGGGATCCTAATCCTTGAGAAGAAGGCGAGACCTTCAAGTGTGATAGAGATAGGAATTAGAATAATTAGTTGACATGCATCATTTGTATAAAAGTGTTTTGTAAATTGTAATTGGAGATAATCTGCGAGCCCTTCTGTGAAAGGGAGCTGAAAAATTTAAGGATCGATTTGCATGGAAGTAGACCAAATTTCATAATAGTGCAAACTTCCGAGCCTATGAGGTAGGTGGGCTGAGTTTGAGCCTCCCAATGACCTAGGGTTACTCCTTGTGGCCGAGATTGCTCTGATCGAACTTAACTGTCTCGACAAAACCGTGAAGATTATCATTACTGGTTGAACAATTTCAAAATGTTGTGGAATGAGGATGATGATGATTTTAGTGTTGTCAAGGGCACACTGTGATTTGAAATTGAATCTCGGTATCCCTATTAGAAAGAGATTCAACCAATTGATTCCTGTCAAATCCCATATTCATCACTTTCTGGAGGATCTCTTTATTAATCTACAAAAACATGATATTAGTTTATTTTTGAACTAAATATAATATATCAAGTAACATACACCTAATAATCCATGATGCACATGTGTGTGTAAACTGCAACACTTTGAAAAAAATAATAATTAAAAGATACAAAAACACTTAGGTAACTTGCAAAGTTGTTCAAGAGTTTTACAACATTACTACAAACTTAATTGTCATCCCAAGGGTCATTTTCATTAAGTGAAAGGACCTATCATTTAATTTAATCTTTACTATTGAAGGAGGACTTTAAAGAATAAAGGGGAATAACTCTGAATTTGTAGCCCATACCAAGAGACTTGAGAAAATAATAGTAAAAATTGCAACTCTACTATATAAAGTCTCGGCAACTAAAACTCTTTAAACATCAAAAAAATTGAGTGTATTAAGACTAATATCAATCCTAAATAGCTGCGTGGAGAAAAATTTCATAAGTTCTATTGCTATCTCAAGTGAATACTAATGTCTTTATTTCTTAAAATCAATGCTTGGATTATATGTGCCTATACATAAGCATGCAACAATTACTTATTTCAAGTGGAAATGGTAAGCCTTTCTGCTACTTATTTAAGAAAAAGGAAAAATTGAAAATGATATGATGGGATTTATAGGAAGTTTACCAAACAATCAACTATAAAATTACATGTTGTTAGATATATATCACATACAAAAGTAAACCTTGATTTTTGAAAAAAAAAATTGAAATTAAATTTAAAGGAACCAAAATCTAAAAATTGTCATGGCTAAGACCCATATGTTAACTTGCATAGAAATTAAGAGTTCATGAAGAACAATTCAAGTTAGAACAAGAAAGTCATGTGCCATTTATGTAGGGAATAGATCCAAGTTTGGAAGAAAATTAATATTGACTAAGAAAAAATTTAAATCTATAATTTTCATGATTAAAACCCTAGTGTATTAACTTTCTAAAGAACAACTAAATAATATTCCAAAATTCATATAGAAAAGTAAATAAAATAATTTCACAGTTTAAAATTGGCAAAAACACTTTTCAAAATCTCAATCACCTTTGCACACATTGATCAAAAATCACATTCATGTTAATGTTGTTAACACCCCTTTTCCAGGGTGAAAGCACCTTTGTGGTTACAAGCACCCTCACATGTTTTGCGAGATCTTTCACGACTCCTAGGCTTGGCTTTGGATGTTGATGATGGCGAAATTGCAGCAAGTGAAGATAACAAGGAACAACAACGTTATTAATAGTGAGGAAGCAAGAAAACAGTGAGCAACTACTTTGGAGGTGCCTGTTTTGAAAAGGAAAAAAATATTAGGTTTATGGAACTAAAGTGAAGAGTATGGATAGACTTAAAAAATGAGGGCTCATGCAAGGAAGAGAAACGTATGCAAACCTATAACTTTTCATATCGGTTATGAATGTAACTGATGTAAAATGTTTTATATTTTACAATCAAGATAACAACATACATATATTTGCTTCAAATTCATCAAACCATTCTTAACTGTAGGATTAATGTCTAATAACCATTGAAATTTCATAGACGCAATCCTTAATCCTACTTCCATACCATCATCCTAAACTGTTATCAACGTATAAACCAATAAAATCCAAATCACCTACATGTCTATTTCAACATCTTGGTTATCATCCCAAACTGTTAACCAAAAGATTAATCAATGTATAAACTATCAAAGTTCAAATCAACCACATGTTTACATCAATATTTTTGGTAACTCATCTTATATTTTAGTTGTTTTGTAATATTATTATATCCCTATAAATCTACTAGTAATTTTTTGATAAACTATTTAGCTAAAAAATCGCAATAGAATGATAAATTGAAAATTTTAAAAATAAATTATCAACAATTGAACGAGAAAATTTTAATTTTAAAAATAGTTCTAATCTTTAACTTCTTCTAAATATAGTAATTTTTTTAAAATTTAAAATACTAAAATTTGATAAATATGAGAATATCATTTATACAAATATTTATTTAATAATATATTATAAAATAATATTTTATTTATTTTTTCCAAAATAATTTGTTTAGTAACTTTGAGTTAGCATACCCATTTTAAATGTTTGAATGTTAGAAAAATCTTGCTAATATCTTTTTAAAATAATATAAGTACAATATTGATATCATTTTTAAATTTAAATTTAGTTTTAAAGGTATTTTTATTAATTAATTTTTTTTAAAGTTTTTATCGTTGCTTTGATGAAATTTTTTTATTTACTATTCTATTATAATCCCAGTTGCAACATTAATTAATTATATATATATATATATTAAATTAATTATTTTATATATAATTTAAATTTATATATAAACAAATATTCAAATGGTATAAATTTTTTTAACGGATTTAATGAAATTTTAACCCTCTTATTTTTTTTAATTTACTGTTCATAATTTTTTTTATAATTTTAATTCTTCATTTTATAAAAATTATTTGAATTTATATTATTTTAAAATATCTATTAAATGATAATATTTGAATAAATATATAATTTAGTTTTTGAAAGTTGGATTTTGTATATATATTTTTTTGTTTCAAAAGGTATTAATGTATACAATTTAATATTTTTTTTATAAAATTATGAATAATATATGAATAAATTTAAGATATTAGATATTAAAATTATAAATTAATACTCTTAGAGAATAAAATAAATTTATAAAAAGTTAAAATATGATTTAAAAATTAAATTAAAAAACTAGATCATAAATATTGGTATTTTTAATTAAAAATATAGAAAATTTAAATAATAAAAATTAAATTTAATAAAATAATGGAAAAAACTATAAAAAATTATGAAAAAACTAAAATTAAAATGAAAATTCAATATAAATAAAAGATTAAAAATTTAATAAACCTTTTTAATAGCTATAAACTTTCTTGTTTCAGAGAATTATCCGTCATTCTTAAAGAAACCTTCCAATTAAGACCACGTCAACCTCTCCATAACCTAAACAAATGATTGAAAAAAATTCTTTTACAGAGTTGGTAAATTGTTCATGATAAACGAAAATTAGGGAGATGGTTTACGATACGGGAAATAATTATTCCAAGGTCACAGTGATATAAAACTCGGCTCCAACTGAGCGAGATTTGGATTTGAGGTTTGATAATTATTTTAGGTAATGATTATTATAACATACTCTTTCTATTTCAAAATTATTGAACTTTAAGATAATATACATAATTTAAGAAATTTTTAATTAATATAAAATATTGCTATATTTTAGCTAAAATATTATAATTTAATCTTTTTATTTTTTACTTTTATTTAACGAGAGAAAAAGATGATAGATGAAAAAAATTTGTAATATAATTATTAAATGATGGGATAATTTTGTAATATAATATCTTCGTAAAATTATTTTATGACAAATGTGATTGTGATTACTTAAAATAATTGCAATGTAACTATTCATATAATTAGTTAAATGATGCATGGGTAAGATTTTTAAAACTATGTAATAAACTATTTATTAAATATTTATTTAATTAAAATATTTATCTAAATTGTAATGTGTAATTATCTCGAAAAGCGAGTGGATGTCCATCAAGAAAGAATATTATTTAAAACAAAGTTAATCCTTTTTTGCATGTCGCCAAATGCATATAATTCCTTTTTCTTCATCAACTTTCCCCTGCAATACACACAACTTTATAGATTTAAACATTGTTTAATCTAATTTCACGTACTTCGGTACATTGTATATGGTTGGCTTACTTTATTTGTTTGCTTTCTTCCATTTTCTTTGAATTACGGACGATATTGTTGTCTTCTGAAAAGAAAAACATTTTTAAAATTATTTAACTTTGAATCTTCTTAATAGTTTCTTTGTTTAAAATACTTTATGATCTACCTCTATCCAATTATTGAGATTATGATTTATTTAATTATATTTATTCTAATTGAGGTTTTTGGTAATTTTCTTCCCATTTATGTGAATTATTTTAAATTGCATTTTTTTTTCATGTTTTAATAAATACTACACTATTACATTATTATTTTTTATGTATGGTATTACATAATTTTACTCTAAGCATGTTTGGAAATAAAAGAGTTACCTTTATTTTATTTTGTGAGAAAGACCTTTATTTGAAATATAAATAAAAAAATAAAATAAAGTCTTGACTAGTCTAGCACATATATAAACATGACTAACGCAACGCAAATTGATGATAAACTTTAAAAGTGGTGGTCTAGTCAATTCTAAAAGTAGTTCGTGGTCTATAATTATATAATGTATAATGTGAGTTGCTAAGACTGAGTTTGTTCAAAGTCTGAGTTGGTGTAAAGCATTTTGAGCATATGCAATTATGATTTGTTTTTTATTGCTGAGAATTATGAGGACGATATTGATTTTATATTGAAAGAAAAGCATTAGATATTCGTAGAAATTATGACAAGGAGTGTGTGTGTGTACACTGGTTGCTGAGAAAGTTAAGGATATACCGTGACACTGATAGTTCGATCTTTGGCTTTTGGGGAAGAAAACTACCCTTTGCATAAATAACTCAAAATGAAGGGCGCAATTCTATAAACCTAACCTTAATGGGAAAAACCGTAATAAGTTGAGAAATTACTATCAAAAGATGAAAAAGAAAAAAAGTACAAAAGCTTGTAAAGGAAAGGGAAATGAAAGTGAAAATCTCTCAAATAATGAAGGAGAAGACGGACATAGACAGAGAGAGAGAGAGAGAGAGAGGCATTTGGATATTTGTGATGAAAGAGAGAGAAAGAGAGAGAGAGAGAGAGCTTGGAGAATCCCAATGCTAAAGCTCAGAGACACAGACAGCATAGGTTACTGTTGTCACTCCCTGACCCTGTTATGTGACCAATTAAACTAAAAAATCCCCACTCTCTCTCTCTCTCTCACTCACTCACACTCACACACACACACACTCTCACTCTCCCTCATCTTCCATATCATATCATCTTCCACACTCGCTCTTCCATTCTACCAATTTTCCTTCTCTCACTCCCATTTTCCCTCGTACCTAACAAATCCAATAGCGCCCCAAACCGTATGAACCAATCAAAGATTCCATCCTTCTGAATCGAAAGCCACAGTTCCCAGATCAAAGAAAATAAGAGAAAAAACATCGACCGCATAGAAGAAATGAGAGAGAACCAACCTTCAACAACTTCAGAGGACGACCACCGATCGTCGCTGCTGGATCTGGCGAGGGCGGAGATAACCGAATCGTCCTCTTCGAAGACCCGAACCTGCGCGGGACTACCGGGTTCCGGGTCGGGTTCCGGGTCGGGTCAAACGGAGTCGCAGGCCCCGTTTCCGGACCAGGTTCTCGAGAACGTTCTGGAAAACGTGCTTCACTTCCTCTCGTCGCGGCGTGACCGCAACGCAGCCTCATTGGTGTGCCGCTCCTGGTACCGTGCGGAGGCCCTCACCCGATCCGAACTCTTTATCGGGAACTGCTACGCGCTCTCTCCGAACCGCGCTACTTCCCGGTTCACTCGTGTCCGGTCTGTAACCGTCAAGGGGAAACCGCGGTTTGCGGACTTCGATCTGATGCCGCCCGGTTGGGGGGCCCACTTCGGTCCCTGGGCCTCGGCCCTGGCCCAAGCTTATCCCTGGCTTGAGAAGCTCCACCTCAAACGCATGTCCATCACCGACCGCGACCTCGCCCTCGTCGCCGATTCCTTTGCCGGCTTCCGTGAACTTGTCCTCGTTTGCTGCGAAGGCTTCGGCACTCGCGGACTCGCCACTGTCGCCGCCAAGTGCAGGTTCTCTTTCCCTACTTTATCTTCCCTAATTAGATCTCGCAATTTACTAGTAAAAAATAATGAAAAAATAAAATAATTAGTTTCTAATTTGGAGCATTGCGGTATTGTGTTGTGTTTAGATTGCTGAGGGTACTTGAACTTGTGGAATCTGTGGTGGAGGTTTCTGATGACGATGAAGAAGTGGATTGGATATCGTGTTTTCCGGAGAGTCAAACGAATATGGAGTCTCTGGTTTTTGATTGTGTTGAGTGTCTGGTGAATTTTGAGGCTTTGGAGGGGTTAGTGGCTAGGTCACCTTGTTTGAAGAAGCTGCGATTGAACCGTTTCGTTTCCATGTCTCAATTGTATCGCCTGATGCTTCGTGCTCCTCAGCTTACACACCTCGGAACAGGTTCCTTCAGTGCCTCCGAGGCAGCGACTGTGGTTGGCAATCAGGAGCCGGATTATGCTGCCGCTTTTGAAGCTTGCAGATCCTTGGTTTGTTTGTCTGGATTCAGGGAGATTTGGGCGGATTACCTTCCGGCGATTTATCCGGTGTGCACGAACCTCACATCGTTGAATTTGAGCTATGCTGATGTGAACGCGGATCAGCTGAGGTCGGTTATTCGCCACTGTCATAAGCTGCAGATTTTCTGGGTATGTGTTGTGGTCTGACTGCAGCATTGTTCATGGAAGAATTTTGATTTTGATTTTGATTTGAAGGCTTATTTATTGGTGTCTTGATTCTGCTGTGCAGGTGCTTGATTCAATATGTGATGAAGGACTTCAGGCAGTTGCTGCGACTTGCAAGGACTTGCGTGAGCTTCGGGTTTTCCCTGTGAACACGAGGGAGGAGACTGAAGGTCCTGTTTCTGAAGTGGGGTTTGAGGCGATTTCTCAGGGTTGCAGGAAGTTGGAATCAATTTTGTATTTCTGCCAGAGGATGACTAATGCTGCTGTGGTGGCTATGTCAAAGAACTGCCCTGATCTTGTGGTGTTCCGTCTCTGTATAATTGGGCGGTATCGGCCGGATCCTGTGACTCATGAACCCATGGATGAGGGTTTTGGTGCCATTGTTATGAATTGCAAGAAGCTCACCCGGCTTGCCGTGTCTGGCTTGCTGACTGATCGAGCTTTTGAGTACATTGGGAGGTATGGTAAATTGGTGAGGACGTTGTCTGTGGCCTTTGCTGGAGACACTGACCTGGGTCTTAAGTATGTGCTTGAAGGATGCCCTAATTTGCAAAAGCTTGAAATCAGGGATAGTCCCTTTGGGGATGGAGCTCTGCGATCTGGTTTGCATCATTATTACAACATGAGGTTCCTCTGGATGTCGTCCTGTAAGTTGACACGCCAAGCTTGCCAAGAAGTTGCGCAAGCTTTGCCCAACCTGGTTTTGGAAGTGATCAATAGCGATGAGGATGCAAATGATGATATTGAGATATTGTACATGTATCGGTCTCTTGATGGGCCACGGGATGATGCTCCAAGAGTTGTTACCATCCTGCATTAGATTGTTTTAATTCGAGGAGACTTTTAGCTCTTTCTAATGGTGGTGGCTGGGTGAAATATGATAGAGCAGGGGGTTTTAAATAAACCTGCCAGGAGATTTCTCTACTATCCATGGCAAACAAAGTTAAGCTTACAACTCCTGTTCTTGGTGTGTGCTGCTGTGATGGCAGGTCACAAAGATGCATTTCGAGGTGGTGGGGGTTTACATTTTGTCCATTCACTCTTGTTTATCTTAGAGGACTAAGGATTGGGAGAGGGAATAGAATAATAGGAAAGGGTAGGAGGAGAATGATTTAGAAATTAAGTCCTGCTGGCATTGAGCCGATCAATGTTGTTGTATTGTCACAGTTTAAGTTTATGTATTTTTTTTCTTTTATATTCATTTTATCATAACGTAAAACTGCCCAAGGAGGGGGGAAGTAGAGAGTGCTGAAGCTACTCTGAGGATCAGTTAATAAGCATTATTTCATTTCCTGGGTCAAATAGAAGGTACATTGAGAGCAGATTCTGAAGGATCAAAACAGAAGATCTGGAGAGGTGATGTTCTTTGACTTATCCATCATACCATATCGGTAGAGAAGCAAAAAAATGTATTCACTTTGTATTGAAGTTAGTCTGTTTATTTGGATTCAAATGATAGTTCAAGGTTTAGTAGGTGGCCAGAATCCAAACCCCAGGCTCTGATATAAACATATCTCTGTCTCCCTAATCTCAATGTTTTTTTTTCTTTTCTTTTTTCTCTCACGGATGTGTTGCTGTAGCACCTGACTGTTTAATTTATTGTTATCGTTAGCAATTGTGAGATGGTTAATAAATGCCAGAATATGCATGGACCATGTAGTGTATATATCTTTCGTTTTCTGAATGTAGAATGATCGACAGTGAGACCTATTAATTATGTGTGGAAAGTGTTATCAAGTACACGGTGCAGGACCCCCCTTTCTTCTCGTGGGGTTCCATTTATTTGCATGCCGCGAGGATCCCTTTTATCAGAAAAAAAGAAAGGGAAACGGGGGTGTTTGATGGTCCTGCTATACATCAGATCTTTGTGAAGAGCCTGAAGGCTCTTTCCATTGCGCAGTCTCCTCACACAAGCCTTCTTAATTCACATGCCTATTTGATTGTTGAGTGAGTGAAGTAGAATTTATCAGCTACAATCTTAAAAATTCTCTCTTGCTTTGAATAAAGATATTATTAAGTTGATGTATATGTGTATATAATATATGGCTTCCATGGTGTGTGAGGGGACCAATAATTTGATGACTGGTCTCCCCTCCTGCGTTTGCGTTATAAAGCGGCCAAGTCCACTAACGGACTATCCCTTTCTCTCCCTCATTATTAGGTGAGAAATCGATCTCCCTGCCTTGTTGGTATTCAATCTGGCATGAGGCAAAATGGTAAAAGTATGCTTAACATCAAAGTGGGATCTGACTGTGCAAATAAGTGATGGGAAGCAAAGCTTTGGCTTTCTTTTTTGTCTATCCATTTGATGCTGCAGCAAGTGGATTGAGGCCAATGGTCTCTCCTTCACACTGGCCCCCTTACAATTGGTTATTATTCCTTCTCTTTCCGTGCCCCTCACCCTCATCATGTATTGTGAATCAGATTGCTTTGGTGAGAGGATAAGAGGCTTGTGCAGGGAAAACACTGAAGGAACACTCAGTTTTCATTACTTGGTTTGGCTTATCCATATTGCTCATGGTGGGAATAGTCCCTGGGATGGTCATTACCATACAATAGCTGTCTTTGCCTTTTAACCATATCCTTTTTCTGTTTGCCTTTCGTTGTTCTTTACAAGTAGCCATCACTGTCCCCTAGGGAAAAAGAAAAAAAAAACAAAATAAGAGAAAAACAAATTGATAATGACCTTCCACAAGTAGATTGATTCTCTTCCACTGCCACACTGGTTTCAATTATAATCGTCGGATACGTTTGAACGACCATTTTGATGGCCATATCTTACCTACTGGCCACACCGCAGACCAAGTCCATCCCTTTTTAAATAAATTTTCTTCAAATTGCATGGTCCTGAGTGAGCAGGTATCAACACACATCCCGAACCTGATCAGGGTTTTTCACATGCATTATACTGTTTACTAAGCATACAATAGACTGATAATAACTTATAATAATTGTATTGAGTTGCATTTCTTAAAAGTTTGATTCTTTGGGCTGGTTGGTGAAGACCCATCTGGGGTGTGGCCCACCACCTGATCATTTGGGTATGTGGGCCACGTGTACGGTTTTGGGGTTGGGATACATTAATGACTTTGTGCACATTAAGATATTATATAATCATGCATTTTTATCAATAATGATATCATGGTTGATAAAATAATGGTGGAGAGCCAGAATTCAGAATCTAACGTACAAAATTACAAACAAGGAAGCCAACAACTAGTTGGCAGTGGCAGTGGGTGGTGTTGGTGCCTTGGTGGGGGAGGGAAAAATTAGGAAGGTCGGTGAAGCTTATAAAGGGTTTTTGGGTTTTCACTACTTTTGTCTCTTAAGCACATTTCATAGCTGATCTAAGCACGAGGTCAACCACTAAAGAATGCTTTCCTGTGCTATACCACTGGTTTAAGCTTCACTGTGCAATTATCTTATCCCAAATTAAATAATTAGTGAACCATTCTTTCCAAGCACTATTTCCAGGATTGATCTTCACCTATTCCCAAGTGAACCCGTTTCTCATTTTTTTTTTAAGTTTATGGACCATGTCAGAATGCCAACTTTAGAGGAAAGGTGGATGAATTTTCATGTGCAATGCAAACGAGACATGCTATCTAGAGACTTTTATAAATACTGTATTATATAATAACATTGCAAACCTATGTGTGCGAGCAAAACCAATTTTATCCAGAAACACAAAGTTTTGTTAATTATCTATTATAGGCAATTTCTATTTGTTTGATTAGAATTCGTGTAATCTCTTCAATAATAGCTGATTCATTATACCTTGCTTATGTGTGGGGTTGGACAAGCTCGGCTCACTAAAAATCATTTTTTTAAGAAAATCTGGATTCATCATAAAATTTGTGACTATTATTTTTTTTAAAATTAACGAGGTAAACTAGAATTCTCAACTTAACATATTTCAAAATGATCTAGCCCAATCCAAAATAAAATAAAATACTGACGTGTATCAGATTAAGTATTTTTACCGCTACTATTGCTATTCTATAAAAATAATATATATATATATATATATATATATATATATATATATATATATATATATATTGTATCGACTTTGAGTTTATAAGTTGAAATTTATGAAATTAGCTAAAGCTCAACTCGGTTGAATAATAATATGCACTTGTTAAAAAAATTGAAGAATTTTTTTTTTTGCCTGAAGTTTAAAATTGTGCATGTATATTTATGTAAAAGTTGGATTTGTACAAGATTACGAGCTTGACCTTAAAGTTCAAACTCAAAGCTTTGATTGAGGGTTTCTCCTCATTTTTTTTAAGAAAGGTTAATGGATAAATATTTGTAAAAATATTTAAAATTTTAATCGGTGTATGTATTAACTAAGGATAAAAATATTATAAAATAAGTATAAATTTGAGATTGTTAGGTGAGTATCGTTATATGAATTTTATCATTTTTATGCATTGAATGTTCAATCTAGAATATGAGATGATATGTTATAAGATGACATATTTTAGCCAAATAAATAGGTAGATGATGTCTTATAATATTTAAGTAATTTTTTATTTTTGTCTAACTTTCAAGAGTAAATTATGCTTTTGCCAATCTTAACAAGACACGAATTTGAGAATCATAAAATCTTGTTTATATTTAGAGTAAAATTTGATCTTCTAGTAGATAGATTGCTTGAAATTCTTGTAATAAAACTTGAGAAAATTTTGTTTTTTGAACTAACTTTTCGGAGTATATTATATCTACTCTATTTCTAATATAATATCTAAACTTATTTACTCAAGTCCCCTTTAGATATCTAGCCTTATAAATATTGATAGAATAGTCTTTCTAAAACTTAAACAATCTCTTCTATTACTTAACTTTTTACAATGAGTTATATCTAATTTATTTTAAATAATTATTTGCAAGATGGGATGTAATATTTATAAAGGAAACTTGATAGCTTGAAGATAATGAGATTTTGTCTATACTTATACTTTATTTAGTTTTATTTAGTTGGAGGAAAGAGTAAGAAAGAAAAAAGGTGTATGAAAAATTTATTTGCTTTTGTTTGTGCATAGAAATAGGAAAGAAAAAATCAATTTTTGTGATTTTACCAGATTTTATTTTTCCCACAAATTGGTTAGAAAATAAGGGAAAACTTATATTTTTATTTATTTTAAAATTTTAAAATTATTATATATTTTTAAGTGTATAAAAAAATAAATTATTAATAAAAAATATAATAAAAAAATTAAATTTTTTAAATTTAAATTTTATTTTTTTTAAAGTCAAATTTTATACTACTAATATATTTTTTTTTCTTTTTTCATCCATCCAAATAAAAAAAAAATCTTTTCATTCCTTTCTATTTTATCACATCAAACAACTCATTTTATTTTATTTATTTTTATCTTTTTTTTCTTCCATTTTTTTTATTTTTCACGTAAACTAGACAAAATATTAAGATAGGTACGGCCTTCTAGCAAATATTACTTAAAATTATTATGATAAAAAATTATTGTATGGTTGGAATAAAGTGAAAAAAAGAAAAAGAAAAAAATTTGATGTAAAATATAATATAATAGAAAAAAATATAAAAAGAATAAAATATATTAGAATAAAAATAATATTGAAATATGTAATAATCAAAATTATATTTTGTTATAAATTTAAAAACCATTTAAGAATTTGATCCAAGAATGTTAATTTTCGATTTATAAGATCACATGTCACAACTAAGTGATTGTTTGAGTGAATTGTAACCACAAATTAATGTGCCTTTATGTGGTTTAATTTATTTATTTTTTCGAAAACTTGTTTTAGATTTGATTTTCTCCTTTGGAGCTTACATAGCCATATAAAATGTCCAAATGAGAGAGAACATGATTAATAGGACCTAGGGGGCTTTTTTTTTTTTTTTTTTTATCATTTTAATCTGCTCTTAGCTGAAATCCATGGTGTATAACATTGCACAAATAATCCTGCTAGCAGATATGTCCTCTAACGAAGAGATGAGACATGCACTACAATATTAAATGGATCTTGTCCAAAAATCAGTGAAGTCGATTGTCGGAATCTCTTTAGATAATCTGCTTAGTTTAAGCTCTCAAAAGTCTAATCATATTACAAATAGCCATTAAAGAAAAAAGTTTTCAAAAGATAGAAAGTTGCGTCATCCCCTGCCTCAGTATCTTTGTCCATTCCTAAACATGATTTCAAAACTTTGGAGATGAGCTTCTGTGCAATGTGCTATACTTTTTAGTTTTTGTTTTTTCTCCTACTCCTATTTTTTTTCCCATATTATATAGAATAATTCTACATCCTTCTTCCTTTTGTTTATATAAATCCTTCTAATTGCTAAATAAAATAATAAAAATTATCATTTATATTTTTAAGATTATAAATATATTAACTTTTTATTTAATATTTATTTTATAAAATAATAAAAAATATGTAAGAAGAAATGACAAAACTCATATATAGTGTATGCCCACACGAAAAGTAAAAATAGGCTTAAAAATTGATGAATTCATCAATCGGATCAAATATCTTCGCCCACTAGGGAAATGTCTAAAGTTGAGGCTTCAAATCTCATTAAAGTTAAAAAGGGACATACACTTTTTTTTCTTCTTCATGATTTGAATATGGTAAAGATCATTCCAACAGAGTAAACATCTATTTTAGAAGTGAGATTAAAGTGTGGATCACTTTAATTTTGACCTTATGAAAAACAAAATCATCTTATTAATAGCCTTTACAGAATGTAGCAAAAAAATATTCCCTTTAGTTGGTTTTAGTTGACAACAAAAAATTACAGTAAAGAATACTAAAATAAATAACATTTTATAAAATTAAATTAAAACAACAGGTATTTACAATTTTAAAACTAAAGTGAAGATTTCCTCAATTAGAAAATTTTCTTCCTTAGAATCCATTAGAATTAGAATTAGAATTATGCTAACCCTCCATCCTATCTCAAGTACTTGGTATATCTTCCAAGATGACTATGGCACCCTATGTGTTTGAAATTCATTCCAACAAAGAAGCGGAGCCCAAAACTTAACATTAAAAAAGAAAGTGGTGTCGTGAGGTCAGGGATCACTTCAACTTTGAATCAAATTGGCCTCTCCGATAAAGCATCATATATGACTGTCAAGTATCAGCTTCAACATATATGGTCAAGAAGGAGATGAAACCTCAAGAGAAAAGAAAATTGTTGATTTCTAAATTTATGGTGGAGCCCAGTGTGGTTATGATGGATCTTAACTGAATTAATACTACAAATAATATCAACAAAAGTCCATAGAAATGGGCCTCATTTAGATTAGGAAATATTGCTTACCATTATTTCTATATTTCCATCATCATATTTGAAGTGCTCTGGAAATCTACACATATGTGATAGATAAGACATTACATATGCGGACAAAAATTATGTTGCATATTCACCCTTGATTGACAAAAAGCTCAAAACTTGATCATCTGGGTTGCCCAGATTAGGATCTCCCAACAATTTTTTTTCTTTTTTGTAATAGTAAAAACAAAAATGTACTATTATTTAATAGTTAGTCAAAAGTGTTCACATCAAATTAATTAACCTCCCCTTTTGAAGAATCAAAGCACATAAAAATAGTCATAAAAATTTAAAATATCCCTTGCTTTAAATGGAAATATTTTGTAAACATCTTAAAAGGTATTTAGGAGAGAAAAAAAAAGAAAAAATAATAAATATGATGAATAATATAGTGGAAAGAGAGACGAGAGACATTAAATAGATGTTAGTATTATTAGATGTATAAAAATTCTAATTGTACTTTAAAATGCCGCATTTCCAAGGACTCTGAGAATATTCCCAAAATAACATGAGTACACCAACTTGTTCATCTATTACATAGACAACAAATACAGTATGATACTATTGGCATGGAAAATGTAGCTTGAGCCATTAATCTTTAGGATCTTAATTGTGGCTACAAGTTAGTCAACAACCTAAGGAAGATAATGAATATGACAACAAGTGCATGCGGAGAGAAGAATAAGTGGAAAGGTGTGTCTAGTTGGGGATTTGGAATATTGCTTGGTTTTGTTTCATTACAATTAATGATGTGTATTAAAACTATTTATTGATTAATTTGTTTGAAATTGAGTAGCCGCCAGAATTATGGGAGTGTAGGAACTAGATATAGGCAAATTCCATGATCTATTGTGCCGTGACAACATTTGAACCATGTGAATTAGGCATGGGTACTATGATCCACTCACACCAACGGGGAGAAACCATATAACTCAAGGTCACTCACATCATTATTTGCATGACAACGCTTTAAGATAGAGAACAACATTGTGTAAGTGCCACTTCCCAAGTGAATATATTTCAGGTTGACTAATTGAAGCTATCATGATTCATGGGATATCAAATGATTTGTTGATTTCTGATATTTTCATGTTTATTGTTTGTTGCACCACTGCACTACACGCTATTGCACTTCCTGATTGCCGTATGGATCTTAATTACCAATTTGCAAAAGGGGCAAGTCCAAAATAATGATGTCCAGCCCGAAATCAAGTGTCATGGAATTGTGCGAAAAAAATGGTATATTCAAATAGAAATTGACCCTCTTGAACAAAAATGAAATATGTGCTCATATTTGACGTGTAATCATTTTTAGTAGGATTACCTTTTATAATTAAAGTATATATGTGAGAAATCAAAAAATTAAATAGTCAAACAATAATACTCTGACAAAAATAAAAAAATAAAAAATATATATCACGTTACAACTCCCTCCTAAAATAATGATATTTTTTATGAGTATTGTTAGATTTAAGAAGAATATAAAAGTATAAATTAAAAATATTTTTAAAAATTCTTAAAGATATAAAATAAACTTATTAAGTAAATACAATCAGCATACTATTAAAAATAATGAAATTTACTTTAAATAAAATAAAATAAATTAATTTGAGAATATAAAGAATTTGATTTTATATATATAAAAAAATAGAAGTAAAATAGTAAATTAGTGTGTATTAATTAACATATCAAAATTAGTGTGAAAATAGATTACATATGAATCAAGACATATTGCCATTCGTGTGTATTAATTAACATACCAAAATTAAATTTAAATTTATGAACTCCAATGTATAGTTAAGGAAAGTTTGAGCATTAGCAATTAAAAAAAAGGAATTAACAAAATTCATTCAGTAATTTTTAGAGGAAATAAAAATGTAAAAATATATAAACTATGTAAAAATGTAAAAATACTTAGATTAAAAGAAATCATGTGATTTCATAAAAAAATAAATAAAAAATAGATATATAAACTATTAAAAACTATATATATATATAGAGTACTAAAAATTGAAAAATTAAATTTTATATTTTTCATGTGATAATTGAGTAAAGAAAAATTTATAATGTTAAATTTCACGATGGTTGTGATGTTAGAATTTTCTCAAAGCATTTGTATGAAGCTTTTTATAGTCATGTCACACTATGACATGATTGTTATCTTATAAAGTGAGGAAAACATGTTTTGAAGATTATGTAAAAAAATTTATATTACTATAAAAAAAATAAATTTTTTTATAAATATTTTATGATGATCGTATGAATTTATATAAAATATGTTAAGTTTTGATAGTTATATTATGTACACTGTTATTAAAATATATTTTTTATAGATAATTTTTTATAAATAAAAATTTCTAAATTTTTTTTTATCAAAATTAAAATTATTACTATCTATTATTTAAAATTATTATTTTTTAATTAATATAATTATAATAAACTTAAAAATAAAGTTTTTAAAAATATAAAAAATTTATAGGTTCAAAATTTATATAAAAATATATAAAATGATGATATAAAAATTAGAATATATAGAAGACGGAAAGAAGTAAAATAAATTTTATTAATCTTAGGTAAGGATCTAAGTATGGGTGAAAGACCGATGTATAGAACTCTAAGTAACTTAATCCTACAAGGTGAAGTAACCTTAGGCAATTCATTATTATTATTTTTTTTTAAAAAATATTTTTAGGTTTCAAGATCAACATAAAAATACGATAAAAAGAAATAATAAATATATATTTTAATACATCTTATTTATTTTTATAATATTTATTATACCATATATCATAATTAATTTTTTTAAATTTTTTATATATCTCTTTTTTACCATTTAATATTTCCTAAATAAGATGTATGAAAAAATTATTTTCTAGAAGACAGATGGAGGATACTTTTTTCATCTCATTTTTTTACTTCTCATATCCTTCTCTCTCTTTTTTTTTTGCAACTTTGATTTCTAAAAATACCTTTTATGCACACTTTCAAAAATTAATTTCTAAAAATATTATTTACATAGGTACTATTAGTCTGTATAATGTGGGCTTCAAACTGATTACTAAAGTACTAGTATACATATTGAGATCATATATAGTTGATATTATTGACTCCTTGCGAAGCAACTTTATTCCTAGGGAGGTAACTCTAATAATTCTATTTTGTTTCGGTAGATCATTCATAACATGTCCTGCTAAAAAAAGAAAGTTGGTGATATTGAGTTAAAAATTGTTCTAAAGAAAGCTTAGAACAAGGTTGAGTTAGGTTTATTAAATCCATATTGTAAGGATTTGGTTTTCCTTCCATTTCTATATAAAATAATTATGCATTGTGTCTCTTTTGCTTCTCTTAGTTATTTTTGAATGGTGAAAAATTAGACCCATTTACCCTTAAAAAGGGTTTGAAACAAAGACACCCCATGTTCTCATGTTTGCTTGTTCTGTGTATGGAAAGTCTCATTTTATCCATTAAAAAGGAAGTAGATGAAGAAAATTGGTTCCCCATAATTGTTTCTAGAAATGGCTCTTCTGTTTCTCATTTATTATTTGCCAGTGACCTCTTTCATTTGTAAAGTGAATATGTCTCAAGTTAGACTCATGTCTAAAGTTATGGATGGTTGTTGTAAAGGTTCAAGGTTGAAGATTAACCTCCAAAAATCTAGAACTTTTTTGTTCTAAATTTGTCCATAGCAATAAGAAAGAGAGATTATCTAGTATCTCCAGTATTCACTTTACTACAAGTATTGGTAGATACTTGGTTTTCCTATTATCCAAGGTAGAGCAACAAAGCAAAATTTTAATTTTATCACTGATAAAAGTAATAGAAAGTTAGCTGGATGGAAGGTGAATTTGTTGAATAGAGCGGGTTGTCTAACTCTTGCAGTCTTGCTCAATTGTGATGAGTGATACATAGATGCCTTCTTCAATTTATTCTAAGATGGATTCAATTACGAGAAATTTTGATTGGACAAACAAAAGGTGTTAGGGTGTTCACCTTGATAATTGGTCCAAAGTTTCATGTCACAAAAGGGTTTGTGGCTAGGGTCTTAAGCAAGCTAGAATTATGAATATTACAATGTTTGGCAAGCTGATATATGGCAACTGATTTATAATAAAGAAAAGATTTGGGTCTAGATTTTGGTAAATAGATCCAATATAAATGAGGACTTTTTGTGTAATGTTTATAAAAGGGTCTCTTTTTGTAGTTTTGAGCCTCTTCTCTCAGTTCTGGTGTTAGTTTTTCCTGTTCTTAGTATGCTTGCTTTGTCTTTAATTTCCTAGTAATCAAAAAATTGAACAGCAGGATAATTTTCTATATTAAAACTGAATAATAATGATATTATTTTGAAAGTATAGATAACTAAAGAAAGGAATCTTATTAAATTAGTTAAGTTTTGTAATAAAGAATTTTTAAATAAAATTATTAGAATTGGTTGAACAGTAAAAAGTTAAAAATTAAAGTAGTTTAACATAAAAGTTTGGATTTGATTCTCATCACTTTTTATATTATATATAAAAAAAGAATTTTTAAATAAAAATATAGATAAATTTTTATATAAAAACATATTTAAATAATAACATTAAATATTTACATTACTCAATATAATAAAAGGAAGTTAATGCAAAAAAAAAAAATTCCAAAGAATTTTTTTCAATTCATTTATGAGAATTATCCTTACATATGTTTTTATTAAATATTATAGAAAATATTTTGAAAATATTTATCTTTTATTAATTTTTATACTGATTGTATTTTTGACATAAATTAATATATTTTTGAAATATTTTATTACAGGTATTCATAAATTAATTCAATTTAAATTAGATTTAAGTTTTTATCCAAATCAATTCAAATCTAACTATAACATTTTTATGATTAGGTTGGATATTTTTCTGTAAAAATTTGATCCAAACTGAGTTATAAACATCCTATATTTTATATTTTGTCTATTTTTTAAACAAAATAACAATATTTTATGAAGTTTAAAAAAATTATTAGTTTACGTAATTTTAATTTTACTTCAAAACTTTTTAATGATAAATTGATAAAAAGGTTCAAATAAAAAGTTTATAAACTGTTAAACTTATAATAACAAAATATGTAACTTCATTTTAAAATTTTGAAAAATAAAAAATAAAATTACAATGATATTAAAAAAAAATAAAATCTTGTTAATCAATATTTTAAGAATATTAATTAAGAAATTAATAAATAATTTTTATTTAAAATTATGTAAAATTATTTTATACAATTAGCACAACCGTTTATTTTATTTTATTTTTTAATTATAAAAACTCTATGTTATTTGTATAATGATTTTTTATTTTTTATTTTATATATAAATATTTATGTTATTTTTTATTGTATAAACATTTAAAATAAAATATAAACAATATACCGTTTTTAAAAATAAAAATAAAAATATAAAACATTTAAAAAATCAACACCCCTAAAATAATAATAATGGTTTGCTTGAATAATAGAAAAAATAAAAAAAAATAGAAAGAAAATAAGCAAGAATAGATAAAGTATTTAAATAAATAAAATAATTTTTTTAATTTAAATATATAAAAAAATATATTAATAGTATAAATTTTATTTTATATAAATTTTAAAAATTTAAATTTTTACTATTTTTTTAATATTATTTTTTATTTTTTATAAATTAATAATTTAAAATAAATAAATAACATAAACAAATTCCTCTCACTTTAATAGAAGATTAAATTTTATGTCAAATCAACAAAATATATTTTATTTTTTCTATTTAGATGCGGAAATAAATAGTTAGAGAAATTTTTTATATCCTTTATTTCCTTCGCCTCGCTTTCCATTCCTTCTCCTTAAAATGTCTAAAACTAATTTAAAAATAAAAAATACATCATGTTTTCAAACCAAAGCGGTGACAACGTTCTTTTCCGTGGTGGCTTGCCATCGCCGTGACCGTGATTGGTCTGTGTTAGTGTTCATTCTTCGTCTTCTGCTCTCACTGCGTTTGCCTCTTTCTTTGAAACTTATTTTGCTTCGTGTTCGTCTTTGCAGCTTCGTTTATTTACTCTATATCTTGGAAGTCCGTATCCAGAATCCTCACAATGCTGCATCATTTAGGTACGCAATTCCATCATTTTCACGTTGCATTTTTGTTTGAAACATGATGCCACAGTTAGGGTTCCGTGAATTTGGGGATTTAGGTACTCGGAAGCGTTAAACTCGATTTCTTCGATTTTCGTTGTCTCTATTTGATTCTGTCACTGATTATCACTTGTAGTTTTCAATTTTTACCTTATGGTATTCTCTCAGTGGTTACCACTAGTTATCTGATAACATATGGTAGATTTGGTTTATGCTTTAGTTTTCCACGATACGAATGTTTTGATGCCCGAGGGTCGTTCAGTATCTATGGTTTTTAATTAAATTGTGTTTGATTTTATGGTTTTTTCAATTTATTTTAATAATAATGGCCATGGATTGCAGACTTGCAATATTGTGATATGATTAGAGACAACTGTATTATCACACTAAGAAGGGCTTGTGACAGTATCAGTTTCAGTGCCTAACCTTGCCTTTTTATTTTAACCATAGCCTTGTCAAGGTAATTTACAAATGGTTGTGGATGCAAAATTTGCATTAGCTGCTACTTTTCTTGCAATTGATAGCCTGTAATATATGATCAGTTGTTGTCCTTGAAATCCTCCGTCAGCATTTTATCTCATTCTCATAGGCTGAGTGCTGTTTTTGTCTTTGTGGTCTATTGCTTGCAAAGTTTCTAAGCCAATGCATGAACTGTATTCTCAGTGCTCATATGAATTGAATGTTTTCCCTGTTCTGTGTTGTGGTCTAAATGCTAATGCTATTCTTTTTGTAACATAAGCAGTAGGGTGTAATCGATGTGATTTTTTTAATTGCACTAACTGTTCATGAAACTGTGCACCTTCACTTTTTAACAATATCTAGTAGAATTCACATTGCTTAAGATTGGTTCGGAAATTGCATCAGTAGCAATTGCAAAAGAATATATTGGAATGAAGCAAACAATATGATTCCCAGTTACAGCATAAGCTGGAGAAAGGTATTGGAAATGTCAACTGTTGGGAGATTATGGTAGTCATTATAACAGCTAAAGAGAGTAACAAAAATTTGAAAAGAAACCTGGTGACTCATGTTTAAGGCTTCATGATATGAGCATGGTAGAGGCAGCAAATAGGAGTTTGTGAAGTAAGGTCTCTCATATTTTAAGATTCAGGTGTTGAGTGAATGAGTGAAAATTTTGATAGATACCGAAGGGGGACTGGTTGTTAGGTATCCATGCTGATGAGACAACAAGGATGGCCTCCTTGTTTGTTATGCTATCTTTCTGCATTCTCAATTCCTGTGAAGATTTTACAGCTACACAATGTTAAAACAGAGTCTCATTTCTGACTTTTCTCCTTATTCTTCAACACTCCCCACAAAGCCGCGTCAAGAGTTTGAAGAAGAAATTACCCCATTGGGTTTCTCTTCTCATGGATCTCCATGCTTAATTTTTACCCAATTGGTTTCTCTTGCATTTTGATTTTTGAGTCCTTCATTTCACTCTAGTGGGCATTTGGTACCTTACACGAGTTTTTCTGTTGGACACAGTTTCTGAAAATCTTTTCTTTGGATCATAATGATAGTTTCAAAAAGGGTCCATTCAGCTTGGTCTTGTGTTGTACCCCTTGTTTCTTGTTTCTTGTTTCTTGTTTTATTTTTTCTGTGGCTCATCAATTTCAATATACTCACTGCTTATCAGTTACAGACTTACAGCCGAAGCTGGATAAAAGTACCAGGAAAGGTCAACTGATGGAGACTATGGGCAGTCATTTTAACAGCTAAATAGAGTAAAAGAAGTTTGAAAAGAAACCTGGTTACTTCTGTCTTCACGATGAAAATCACCTTTCCCAAAAAATAAACACATACACTGTTGCTAAATTTCCAGCTAGTCTTTTATCACTTGATAAACTGATTAGTGTCTTCATGTTCCCAAAGAATTGGAATACTTGATGGGCAAGGTCTTACACAAAAAATTCCATAATTCTGGTAGCTTTCATCACAGATCATCAAATTGCAGTGTTATCATCTTTAGTTCATTTGCTTTGCCTCCAGTATATGACATGGGCCTTTTTCGCACCATCCTTACAGTTCTATGGAATACTGGCATTTAATATCTTGGGATCTATAATTTTTCTATTTCGTGTGATAGTGAAAAGATGTCCTTTATGAAGTCTCGAATGTGGGGTGCAGTCACCAAAATTGAAATGGCACAGGCCTATTTAAATAAACTTGATCATTGAGAGTAATTTAGAATGATTAGTTAAAGCTATTCTTTGGAAACAGGACAATTAAATTCCCCAAATATTATTTTTCTTGGTGGTTAATTCCCCAAATACTTATAGCCTTTCAAATGCATAACAAAAATGGCTGAAATTAGATTGAAACACAATAAAGTCAAAATAGTTGTACCTGTGTCATACTGATTTCCATGCCTGTTGTGTTGGTTGAGAACGTGTACAAATTTAGGTGCTTGTGATAGGACTCCTGAATTAGTTTGGCCCAAAATAGATGAGCCCAAGATAACCAAAGTATTTGAGAAAGAAAAATATGATGTAGTGCAGTGAATCATAATCAGAAGAGGGAGAAAATAGTGTAACTAACTGTGCTGAGTATGTGAGATGGTGGGACGTGTGGTTTTGTTATGAGGGGGGTGTATGTTAGTGAGTGAGGGGAAAGGAGGACAGGCTTGAATTGGTTGACTAGAAACTCTCTAATTGCCTAGTTTTTTTTTGGTTGCTCCATTGTATCTTCTTCTACCTCAAGAAATATATCACCCTTATATATAGGCTTGATATCAACAATAATACTGAGAAATATTCAATGTTTACCTCATCTATTGTTGCTATTGTTCTGGTACCTATCTGTTTGCCAAGTGTTATTATCACATAAAGCATGAAGAGGATCATGATGCCTGGGGTCACCAAGAGGCAACCCACAAGTGCTGGTGATTCTGAGTGCTTACTGTAGAATGGGATTAAAAGAAATTGCCATTAATATTCAATTCAATATATTATACATGAGAGAAAACAACTAGGTAGTTGATAATAACACTCATAATCACAAAGTGCATGTGACATTAGAACTGTTTGTAACAGTTCTCACTTCGGTAATCTGCTGCATCTACTTTTGATCCTCCTGATCATACCCGTAGCTTATGTACATTCCTTTTCCTATAATAATTTCTCCCAAGCAAACTTCCTTCAAATAAAGTAGTGAAAGAAGCTAATCACTAAAGTACGATCAAATTGCAAACCAAGTTGCCACTCCATGTAACATACGTGACCAACACCACCCCACATTATGTTAACCTCTAAAACGGGAACTAACTGTAATTAGCTTTGGTGCTACTTGCATATGTGATCATGATCACTTTTTTGTTGTTATTCTTATCATTTGCTTGCTTACTAAGTTTTATTTGAGTTAGTAAAAAGAAAAGAACTTTCCATTATGTTTATAGTTTAATACTTTGTTTATGTTTATCTTTTTTTTAACTACTCTAAACTTAGTTCAACGGGAATCACAAACCTGAGATGGCTCTGGCATTGACTGAATTTGAGGCACTTCGTTGATTCACTCTCAAGGTACTGGATTCCGTTTTTGTTTTTTAATATTTTGTTCTTCGAGTGTATATGAGTTTTATAAGAATAACTGATTTGATTCTTCATTGACCGTGTCAAGAACAATTGTTTTGTTTTATTATTTTGTGTTTACAGAATTGTTTGTGTTGTTCTTCCAATTAAAAATGGACACTGAATTTGATCCTTATTATAAGACGAAATTGGATTGTATTA
Organism: Canavalia gladiata; assembly: GCA_037954105.1. Taxonomy (NCBI): domain Eukaryota; kingdom Viridiplantae; phylum Streptophyta; class Magnoliopsida; order Fabales; family Fabaceae; genus Canavalia; species Canavalia gladiata. Next base: position 35,874,387 of record CM075664.1, on the reverse strand, counting down.
TCTTGAATTTTCTACCTACAGTATTGGTGTTGTTAGTAATTAACTTTGATTTCTCTGTCTAGGGTATAATAACATGTCTCGAATTGGATATGCTCGAAGTCACTTTTTTAACGTAAAAATATTCAGCAGTCCAAAGAACTGGCCACCTGTTAGGTATAGTTCCCTAATGATGTGGCTAGATGATCCTTTTTCTGTTCACTTTGCTTTCATTAAGGTGTCTTTTGAGTTTAATTCCTCCGGAAGCCTCTTCTATGTTTGTAATTTCTGAGTTTCTTTTTTTCTTTTTTCTCCTTCCGGGTACTTTCTTGCATTGAAAATCTGTGTCCCGTTCTGCAGCTGCTCACATTGATGCAAGCATTGGTCCTTTTAATTCATCTGAATTTGGACATTTGTACATGACATGAGATTGTTAAGTAGACGCAGGGGAAAAAGAGAGGAAAAGTGAAGCACAAGATAGTTCTCCTAGTTTCACAAGAGTCCAACAGATTGGCAGAGAGAACTGACAGAGAAGATAGAATATAAGAATGAACAGTGATTTTCCTACATATTCACGGTAACTACATCCGAATACATTTGAGCCGTTAATCGATCAATCCTTCTGTAATCGATTAATCACTTTAAAAAGGATTAATCATGTAAACAATTGATTAACTATATTTTTTATTACTTAATTAAGCAGTTAATCACATTTTTTCATATTGTTAGCCACATTTTTCATTGTAATCGATTGCAAGTTTGTTAATTGATTAGTGAAGATATTTTGTTGAGAGTAGTGAGGTGAGTTTTGTGCATAGGTAGGAGAATGTTTTTTATAAGAATATGACAAATATATGGTAAATTTTTATTTATTCTATTACATTTGATGTAATTAAGATAATAAATTAAATATTATATTAAATTATATATGTTTAATATAAGAAATAATAAGATAAGATATAAATTATATTAAAATAATAAAATTATCTTTATTATCATAATTAATATAATTTTATTAATTTTTAATTTGATTTTTAAATAGAAATATATATAAAAAATATTAAAATTAAAAATTTATTTTTAATATACAAATAATATTAAAATTATAATATTTTTTAAAAAATTTATATTTAAAATTTAAAATATTTTGGTAATAAATTATAATTATAAAAATTTAAAAATGTTTTATAAAATGATTAAATACTTTTTATTAAAAAGTTTTCACATAATATTTTTATATGATTTTGTAAATAATTAATTTAAAAAAATACTAAAGATTTTGTGATATAATAAATAAGAAGAAAGCTATTGTTCTACTATGAGATTTGTTTAAATTGTTTAGTTTTACACACCTTGAAAAAATATATTACTGATATACTAACATAATTTCTACAGCGGCTATAACTTGCCTTTATTCTCCTTCAAACCCCCTTGCAATACCCCGTTGCTGCTTCCAAGTCTTCATTTTTCACCTTGTATTGGTGCTTTTACCAGCCATCAGGTAAACACCCACCCCACCCTTCTTGTGTTATATATCTTCTGGTTGTTGAGTTACTTGATTTCATGTGAAATGTTTGTGGGGGTTTTAGTGAGAAATGAAGATTTATTCAACAACTAACCTATTAATTACTCACTAATTCTTCTAACGGACCAACTAACTAATTCTAATACTCCCCTTCAAGGTGGCATATTTATATATTTAATGCCAAGCTTGGACAGAAGACATTGAAATTGAATGTTAGACACCGGTTTAATGAGTAAGTCTGCCAACTGATGTTTCAATAGAACATGGATGAGTTTGATGAAATCTGTGGCAACCTTTTCCCAAATGAAGTGACAATTGATCTCCACATGTTTGGATCGTTCATGAAACGTGGAATTTGAGGATAAACGGATGACTAATTGACTATTGTCTTGAGGCTTGCCAAAGGTCATAGATAGATTTGTGCATTTTGTATACCAAATTCTTCCCTTTGTGGTCATACTCCAATGGCAAATCCCTATACACCTCCTCAAATAAATTCCCATTGAGAAAAGTGTTATTGACATCTAGTTGTAAGAGAGAGTAGCTCCTCACAGCAGCTAAGGAAAGGAGGACACCGAACAGGTGATCTTTGTTACTAGAGAAAAGGTATCAAGGAAATCGATTCCTATGTGCTGTGTGAATCCCTTAGCAACTAGGTGAGTTTTATACTTGTCTACCTGTCCATGTTGGTTGTATTTGATCTTATAGATCCATCTACATCCAATGCTATGCTTACTTGGAGGAAATGAGACAACATACCAAGTGTTATTGACAATCATGGTAGCTATCTCATCATCCATAACATTTCTCCATGCTGGATAGCAAACTGCTTGATGGTAGAAAACTGGTTCGGGAATTGCAGAAACTTGACACACTAAGTGTCTATATGCAGAGGAGAGATGTTGGCAAGAATCATAATGATTAAGAGAATAAGGATCATTAACCTGATTGCACTTAAAAATGCAAACGAGTAGGGAGGCGTGTAGAGCTAGATCTTCGGAGAGGAAGACTTATTGAAGCAATGGAAGGTACTGAAGGTGCGTCTAAAACTAATAGAGCAATCATAGGGATGGGCAGGACTATATGAGGAAACATATCAATATCATCTGTATGAGAAGAAAGATTGTGAAAAGGAAAAGTGGTTTCCAAGAAGGATACATCTCTTAAGATGAAGAATCGTTTTTTGTCTAGATCATACAGCTTGTAACCTTTCTACCCAACAGGATAGTCCATGAAGATAGCACGAACAACTCTTGGACTAAACTTATGTCGCTAAGAGAACAAGATGGAAGCATGACAGAGACAACCAAATACCTGAAAAGAAAAATAGTCAGGTTGTTTTTGAAGTAATTGCTCATATGAAGAGATCCCTCTCAATGTAGGAGATGGAAGTCTATTGATAAGGAACATGGTAATGAGCAAATGTTCACCCCCAAAATTTGATGGGAACCTTTGATTGAAAGAACAAAGCATGTGCTACATTAAGTAAATATTGATGCTTTCGCTCGACAATTGAGTTTTGCTCTGGTTTTTCAACACGAGAGAATTGATGTAAAATGCCATGCATATGAAGAAATATAGAAATGGATAATTCATTTGCATTATCGAATCTGATTTGCTTAATTCTAAAATGAAATTGTGTCTCAATTAAATTGCAGAAGTGTATCAAGAGGGAGAAAGCTTCAAACTTAGCTTGTAAGAGGTAAATCCGTGTAAAGCGAGTATGATCATCAACAATGGTTAAGAAACAGCATTTATTGTCATGTGTAGAAACATTGTAATACCTCTAAATATCACAGTGGATTAGATCAAAAAGAAATTTAGACATATTTTGAGATTGAAAAGATGACCTATGAAACTTAGCCAAAGGACAAATAGTAAAAGTATAGTGATCAAAAGAGAAAGGTATAGTAGATATAATAGGAACTGATTGAGTAAAATTTTGTGCGATAAATGGCCTAAATGAGTATGCCATATGCTGCGATTTACATGTAAGCAAAATGAGATTGTGTTACTGGTAAAACGGAAGATGCAAAATGCAAAACATACAACCACCAATGCAATCATCCTTGCCAATCACCTTTTTGGAGTGATGATCTTGTGTAGTAAATCCAAGAGAGTTAAAAGTAAGCAAATGGGATGAGGTATGTAGAAAAGCTGAGATTGAAAAAAGATTGACTCGAAAAAGATGAATATATAAGACATTATGTAAGAATAAATAATATGAAATTTTAACAGTACCAATGAAGTGAATTTTGACTTTAATATTATTAGAAAGGGCGAGAAAATGATTATGCAATTGTTGAGGCTAAATGAAGAGGTTGTGACAATGAGGGATATGAGATATGGTACTAGAATCTGGAATCCAGGTGCTGTCAGGAATAACTGAAGGCAAAAGACAAGTAGTAAAGACCATACCTGCCTCCATATCTGTCGAGACCGCATCAAGGGAAGGCCCAAAGGATTGAAGTAAGTGGGCTTGAAGGAATTGCATCAACTGTTCATGTTGTAATGGGGTAAGGCTGGTGTTGGCATAAGCTGGTGTGCCAATAGAATCAGAGACCTAATGACCTTAAGGTTGAGACTTAGGATAACCAGGAGGATAGCCATGAAGCCTGTAGCAGTGATCGGTTGTATGGCCCAAGATTCCACAATGTGCACATAAGCAATGATCTTTCTTACATGATTTAGCTTTAGAAGGAGCCTTGGATTTAGACGGAACATTTTTGGCAGCAAAATCAACCTAAGAAGGAGCTAAAGATTGAAAGGATAAACCTGTAGACCTTTACTTCTCTTCTTGCAAGACCAAGGAGAATACCTTCTGGATAGAAGGTAAAGGATAAAGTAACAACATTTGATCTCTAATACGAGAATAGGTGTCATTCAAACCCATGAGAAAATTTATGACGTGTTCCATTTGAAGATGTTCTTGCAAGGGTTGAGTACCACCACTAGTGCAATGGATGAAAGATTTTAAAGAATTCAATTCATCCCAAATGATTTTAAGTTGGGTGAAATATTGAGTAACTGATAAAGAACCTTGGTGAAGAACAAGGAGACTTTCGAAATTCAAAAATACGAGAGCCATTACTTTGAGAAAAACAATCTTGAAGATCTTTTCCGATGACAATAACAAAATTAGCGTAAATGACATTAGCAATGATATTTTTGGAGACTGAATTCAATAACCAAGTGCTTATAGTATCATTGATGCAAGCCCAAGTAGTAGCCATGACAGGATCAAGGTAGGATCAAACTTGACCAAAGTGCCATCAATGAAACCGAGTTTTCGTTTGGAGTTGAGAGCCATTCACATGGAGCTATTCCAGGAGGCATAATTGTTCTCTTGAAAAGGTTGAGAAACAAGAACAAGACCAAAATGATCGGAAGGATGAAAAGTGTAAGGATCATGAGGATCTTATTGAACTATGGAGAAAGAATAACAGGAAAAAAAAATGAGAATATGAAAGCATGCAAAAGCTCAAAAAATATCTCCTGATATCATATCAAGAGTGAAACTCACACCAAAACCAATTTATAGCAAAAGAATTATTATTCATTAACTGACAAAAGATTACAGAACGAAACAAATATATATTTGAAAAGAACAGAAATTTTGAAAATGAATGTTTACAACTAACCTATGAATTGCTACCTAATTCTTCTAACGGACCAACTAACTAATTCTAATAAACTGTGATCTTTTTTCTGTTTCTTCAATCAAATAGATTTGTGTTGCTTGGTCTCTTGTTTCGGTTGATGTAGCAATGTTCTTCAACCAACACTCTCAAGGAAAGCGTTCAATATGTGACCGCATGAATGAGGCGGTGAAATGTGTGTATCATTGAGGGTATGCTGTAAATTATGTTGTTGTGCGGATATATTTGCGGCTAACTAATTTGGAAATTTACCTGTAGCATTTCCTATGATTTAACATGCAAAATTTTTCCCAATAAAAACATGCTTCCAATTTTTCATATTTTGTGATAAAATATGTAAAGTTTTCTGCGAGTTTTAAATGTGCAAGAAAAAGATATCCTTGAATGTTTTTATTGGGGACTATTTTATGCAGTTCTTTTCATAAAGCAGGAATTTGGCGTAAACATTTTTTCTTTTCTTTTAGTTATTTTTTTTATAACCTAAAAAATGGAAAATTTCTCCCACGGATTTACTTGTGGAAATATCTAGCCTAAAGTTACCTACATATTTACATGCAATTATTTCTTGCGGATTTATCTGCGGCGAAATAATTTGGAAATTATACTTGTAGAGTTTCCTATGATTTAATATACTAGCAAAAATTTTCCCAACAAAAAACATGCTTCCAATTTCTCATATTTTGTGATAAAATATGTAAAGTTTTCTGCAAATTTTAAATGTGCAAGAAAAATATATCCTCAAATGTTTTTATTGGGGACTATTTTATGCTGTTCTTTTCATAAAAATTTGCAAGAATAAATTTTAATTATACATGTAAATTTAAGAACATAAATTACATTTGTATTGTTTCATAAAAGTATTAATATATAGTATGCATACTAAATTTACGTGAATAATAATAAATCAAAATCATTATATTAATTGTCAATTGAAATAATATGATTGTAGCACTATTCTTTAATGTAAATAATAAAAATTATTTTGAATACATAATTATATTGTAGTTTTATCAATAATATATATATATATAATGTGTGTGCGTGTTTTCAAATGAGAATGTTGATTTTAATTTTAACCATTGAATTTTATTATGAGTAGTCAAGATTAAAACATACCGAAATTTAAAAATTGATATAGATTTTATTAAAAATTGGTTTATATATAAATGTTATTTATTTTTTAAAAAAATTAAAACTATGTTATATTTTATTTAGTTATATATGTATAACTTAAATTTAAAAATTTGAAATAGTATGTAATTTTTTATTTTTAATTGTGCAAAATTATAGTATTAATATATTATACTATTATATATATATATATTATTTTTATCATATTATATATTATAAATATTTTTAAAATAATATTTAATTAATATTAATTTGATTACAATTATATCACAACTAAATCATTAAATCTTGTAATAGTATTTAATCGTTTTAATAATTAGTTTGGTTTTAAAAAATCTTGATTTTAGATAATCATGCAACTTAAAAAAACTAATCTTGATAATTCATGTATGTTTGTTGGTTCAAATTTATTATTCTTATTCTCATATAAAAATAATATTTCATTGGATAATACATTCTTAAATTACATATGTATGTACACATGTAAGCGTATCTTATAAAAATATATGATTGAGAACGATAAATTTAGATTGCATGATCATATATAATCAAAATTAAAAGTTAGTTAATGATCATATAATTACTTTAAAATATATGTATTTTTCTTAATTTTAACTATTTAAATAAGATTTAATAATTTATATTTATTATTCTTATTTTTTAATGATACATTTCTTGGGTGCATTTTTAGTAAATGATCAAATTACATCATTTGAATTATATTGACTCTGGCGTAGTTTGAATACTTCTAACTTGTAATTGAAATATGATTTTTTTTAATCTAACAATTACATATCATCATGATTGAATCAAATTATATAAAGTTTAGACTATATAAATTTTAAATTAAATAGTCTTTACTTTTATACATACTTTAAAAATATTATAACATTAATTTTGATATAGATCAATTGTATATTAAACGTTATTAAAGTATAATTATTTAATAGAATTATAAATATATTTCATATAAATATATGTAGAGTTAAATAATATGTAAACTTTTTAAAATTTAATATATATGATCATAAAATTATTATTACATAATTTAATGGTTATATTAGTGAATTTTATATTTTATAAAAATTATTAAATTAATGTAATTGTTAAATTTGATATCGTAGTAAAAAATTTCAAGTTATTTTATAAATAATTTTTTAGAGTTATTTTGTTTAATAACTCTAATAAATAATTAAATTTTATTAATTTAACTGTTAAATTAATTAATTTATTATATAGATTATCCTTATAAAATATTTTATAAAATTTAAGAAAGGTTTAATATTTTATTAAATAAATTTAAATTAACGGATATTATAAAAGATATATTATCTATTAAATTTAATTTATTTTTTAAAATATTAATTTTTTTTAGAATTTATAAAATTTTATAAAAATAATTTATATAATATGATTTATTAATTTAACGGTTGAATTGATAAAATTTAATTATCTATAAAAATTATTAAGTGAGAGGTAGGATCTTGATTTTAGGATTAAATTAGATAATCTTAAATTTTTTTAGATTAGGTATTCAAAATTCTAAGGTTACATTTTTGACGTCGTAATAAGTTGTCTTGTCTAGCTGTAAACTTACCGAACCATTTGTTCTCCGTTGGGTTTCTTTCATTTTCTTCTCTTAGGAATCCTTTTGTACATCAATTGATCAGTCCATCATTCCAGGCCCTTTGTACTTTCTCTTGATTTTGGTTTGTCTATGAATGAAAATGCTAAGCACGTGATAATTTAAACATTTTCTAGGCTTGATTCTATTAAAGATATGCTTGCTGCAAAGGTTGAATATGGATGCAAAATGAGAGGAGCTTAGCGAACCGGGTGAGCATCTCTTTATAAGATTTGATGATTTAGAGTGTGTTTAATAAATTAGTGGATAAATTAGCTAAAAGTTGAAATTTTAATTGAAAGTTGAAAGTTGAAAATTTACCAATTAAATTAAAAGTATTTGATAAAATTAATTGTTGAAATAGTTAATAAATATAAAATGATAAATTAAAATATAATAAATAATAAATTAAAATATATAATAAGTATGTTATATTTTTTAATGAAAAAATTTAAAATTAATTAAATAAAATATTTTTTATAATTTTTTCATAAATAAATTTTAAATAAATTTTTTTTAAAAGTAATTATTTTTATTAATTTTAATTTTTTATTAGATTGTTTAATGTTTTCTAATAAAAAAATAATATAATAATTAAAATAAATAATTTATATTAAAATAATAATTAAAATATAACATTTTATGATAATATATAAATAAATCTATCAAAGTTAGTAATATTATTATGAAAGAATCAAATAATATTAAAATTATAAAAATAAATAGATAAATAAAAATTAGATTATAAAAATATATTATAGATAAAAATGAATAAAATATTTTTGCTAGGAGCTGAAAATATAAAAACTATTCGAAATAATTTTTTTAAAATATGAAAAAAATTAATAACTATTAAAATAAACTATTTTATCAAATAAAGATAAAATATTTAACAAACAATAATTTAAATTTTTAACTAACTGAAATATTTTACTAAACATATCTTTAAGCAATATTTTCATTTCTGGCCATTTTGTGTATTGTTATTAAAATTTAAAAGGCTTCCGCAATAGAAAAGTTTATTAATAGAAAAATAAACATTTATAATATGTTTGAGCGAGGAAATAAGGAAGGAAAAATTACAAGAATAAAAAAAATGGAAAGAAATTATTTTTTTATTTAAATTAATTTATTTTATTTAAAGAAAAATAATTAATTTATGCAACACTACATATTTTTAATTCTCAAATGAAGAGAAAATTGAGAGGGAAATATTTTTTTTCAGTTTTAGTGGTTCAATTATTAACTTTTAAAATAAATAATATAATAAAAAATTAAAATTTTTGAAGTTTAAATTAATTTTTTTAATTTATATAAAATAAATTTATAATATTAATATTTTTATTTTTATTTTTTTATTTATCTAAATAAGAGAAAAAAAAATTTATATATTTATTCAAACAACTTATTTTTTATTTTATTTTTTTTTCTATTTTTTTCTTTCTGATTTCTCCTCATGAAGCATTAAGTTAAAGTCTCACATGATCCTTCAAATAAAATAATTTAAAATTTAGATTAACTTCTTTCTCTTGTTATGCTTTTATTTTCTCTCCTTCCCACTCTCTTTCTATATATGATTCTCTCTCTCTTTATATAATTAAGATTTAATAAAGGAAGATATATGCCCCAACCACGTCGAGATTGTCCATGCCTGGGGTTATTCTTGATTTAGGAGCTGAGCTCTCAATTCGTAGTATCAGAGCCTAACTTGCTCTAGATTGTGCTTTCCTTTTCTTTCTTAAATTGGAGTAGAAGATTAGAATCAATATAAGAGAGGATGAGTAGAGAGAGAGGACCACCTCACATGATGACTACCTCAAATACAACTACCTCAACTTCCCATCCTTCTTCTACCATTAACTTATCTTCTAAAGTTACAATCCCCGATTCCTGCAAAGCCACACTAGCCAAAAAGCTGGACAACCTAATCGAATATAGCTATGTTCCTGATGACGCAAAGATAGAATAACAAGTCCCTCCTCTTCTCAGTCCATACAACGTCTTCAGACGACAATACTCTGGATTTTCCTGGAAATCCATGAAAAAGAAGCTGATCTCCACCTGACGGCTAGATGTAAGAGAGTATATCCAGACATCTAGACTGGATAAGTGTGCCCTCACTGCCACAGAAAAAGAACAGTATGTTGATCTGGAGATCTCCAGACAACTCATCCAGATGTGGACCCAAGATGGATACATAGCATTACACCTTGGGGCCATCAGGCTAATACTGAACTACCATGGAAGAAAAGGATTACCCGTAACTGCTAGGGTAACCCTCCTTGATACAACCTACAAGTATTACGAAGATGCTTGTATTGGAACGGTTCTCACCACCTTGGACTCGGGAAGTGTAGTCCTTACCATCTTCCCAAATTTCAATGTCCAATTAACCGATCCTACACTCCCCCGGAGGTTCAAAGTCCAGATCCAAATATCAGGAGCTCCTCAGGATGAGGAGGCCATAGCAGCAATACTCCACCATCAAATTATTTACAGGTTACAGGACCACTGCATCGATCTTCCTGGAAACCGAGAGTTTCAAGGAAACGCCCTGATGGTGCTAGCAGAGAACAGAGAGGAGATTCCTACTATCGTTCAGATCCCAAAGAGAATCCTAAAGAAGGAGTTGGAGAAGATCGTACCCGCAGAATGGATTACAAACTACGAGAACTATAAGGCTAACCAACAGCCTATAGTTGCAACCTCCGCCACCTTCAAGAGAAACTCTGTAGACGGGACAGTCAGGACCACATATGACTGGCGACAAAAGAAGTCACTAGATGACACAGGGATCTTCCACACCATGATGATCACTTTGGGAGAAGCAGAAGAACGGATCCCCATTCATGCAGTAAAATCCGATGGAACACCTATCTACTCCGATAAGCTAGATGGCCACTTCATGTGGGATGTAGCCCTGGAGATGTGCGATCCCGAGTGTGATTGCATGTATGAATGCGAAAGTGATGACGACACGGAGGAAGAGGACGACATCTCTTTCCGAAGGAGAAAGAAAAAACATTCTCCCTGCAAAAGGCCCAGAAGAAGGCCTGACTCTGAGTCACCTCCACCAACACAAAGATGGAAGAAGGCAGATGCCCTGCCTTTTGAAGAAAAACCTCTTAAACACAGAACACCTCCCGCTGATGCAAATCTGATCACCTGGCCACCTCCACAAAGTGGAGACAATTCTTTCAGAAAAAAGAAAAATGAAAGAATTCAAATAGAGGGGATGAAAGAGTACATCCCAGCCTTTATGTTCCAAGACGCAGATTTTCCAACCCTGGAAAGGAAAGAAGATAGAGGGAAAGGAATAGCATCCCAACCCTTTATTACTTCAAGGACAGTCCAGCCCGACGGACACAAAACATCTCTGACACAGGCAGAGGAAGCTCTGAACTGGCAGTCAGAGAATGCACTGGCTCAGAATCAGTCTCTTCGGAGGATTGAACAGAAGCTAGAAAATTTCCAGGAGAATATTGAAGAACAGATCAGAAGATACTCAGAAAAAATGTGGAAAGCATACCAAGATGCTAACACCAGATTAGCACAAGTTGAAACACAGATAGAGGCTGCCTGGAACAAAGATTTTCACCAGAAAACTGCTTTGCAGGCAGATCTACAAAGACTAAAGCATGAAATAGAAAAAATTGAGGTCTATGTAAAGATAAGGATGCATCCACAACCAGAATTCTCTGCTTTTGAAATCCCACCGCAGAGAATACCGCCATACTCTTCCATGTTAAAAATTTACGAACCACCCTCGATTCTGCCAGAAAGAATGCCACCCAGAAGCACAATTTTTGGGCAAAAGAGAAAAGAAGCAGAATCATCAAACATAGCTGGAGACATTCCAGGAACACAGAAATGTCCTGAGAATCAGGATGAAGAATTCCTCATGATGAATGAAAATAATGAGATCCTTGATTCAAATTCGGAACCAGAAACTGAGGTTTCCGAATCAAGCACTGGCTCCAGCCCAACGGAAGATTCAGACCAAAAAATGGACATCACAGAGCTTCTGATGGCTACCCATGTCGGAGAAACATCAAGAACAGAAATGCATCACCAAGAGCAAAACACTGTCATCCCAAAAATGACAGGGCATGTGATCTTTACCCTTGATGACATAAAGCCAAAGTTCTGGAGGAAAAGACTGAGTGACTTTAAAGCATGGATGGATGCAAAACATACCGAAGGTATGGAGTTGTACTCAGTAATAGAAGGGTTCTGTTCTAGAATGACGGGAACTCTGAAAGAGTGGTATCAAAGTCTTGGATCGGTGAACCAAGATTTAATGCACCGAAGTGAGAGTACAGATGATGTATTGGTCATCCTTCATAAAGAATTCCTCGGGAACGTGGACATCAGCAATAGAGAAATGAGGAAGGAGTATTATGATTTCAAATGCTGTTCTCTAAACCTAGAGGACCTTGAAAGGCATTATCAGAGGATGAACCAGAGATATTACGCTCTCAACGGGTACAATGATCCCAGCCTAAAATCGACATTCGTAAGCTCTCTTCCTGAACCTCTACAGAATGAGATGTACAGAATTACCAGTGCTGCACAGAAAGAATTCTCCCAGATGACCATCGGAGACATATGGCAGACTGCCCTTGTTGCATTAGACAAGATTTGTACTCAAAGAAAAATGATCGATGAGGTTTTCAGAGATAAGGATGTCTATGAAAAGGCATGCAAGAAGAAACACAATGAGATCGGGTGCAAGAAAAAGGACTGCGTCTGCAAGAGTAAAAGAAAGGAGAAAGAGAAAAGGCCCTTTAAGAAGAAGAAGATGAAATTCTTCAAAAGAAAGAAATTCAGAAAAAAGAATACCAATAAATGTTTTATCTGCGGTAAAACAGGGCATTTCTCAAGAACATGTCCATTCAAGAAAGAAAAAGCTCAGAAGCTGATCGAAACACTGAGGATTGAGGAAACAGATGTCGAATCACTGTTTTCAGAACAAGAAGAAGCAGATGGAGAGACTGTCTTTGCCATAGAAGACAGTGCGGCCTCCAGTTCCGAAGAAGAATCCATGCACTATTATTCTTTCATGACGGAAGAATGTCAGAAGACGGAGGAAGCTGTTACAAGCAGCTATCCAACTCTGCCAAACATCAAGATCCAGATCCTCCCATCAAAGTATGATGTCCCTATCAATGTCATTGCCTACATGGACACTGGAGCACAGAGAACTATGATGAATCCGAAGATTCTGTCTTCCTCCCATTGGGAGCACCATCAGCACTCTTTCAGGGCTGCAAACAATGAGCCTTTTACAACGGAGCTGATGACAAAGAAAAAGATCGGAATCAAGTTTTTTCCAAACTGCATAGCCTGGACCAAGGTAATTGGATCAGATCTCCCCAATAAGGACATCATCATTGGAATGGATACCTACATCCTTCTTCAAAATCTCCAAATACTCCCTACGGGTGTAAGGTACAAAAGACACTTTAAGGAGTACGTTCCGGAGTTAAAAATCTACAGTTTAATGAATACAACTCCAGATTTTGAAGAAATAAAAAACAAACTGCTGAAGGTTTGTTCAGAAAGCCATGATTTGTTTCAACATCCAAAACCCTTATGGAAGAATGAAGAGTTCTTTGTAAAACTTCCATTTAAAAGGAACGAAGATGTCAATCCCACCAAAGCAGTACACCCAGGAATGAGTCCTGAAGATCGGGCAGCTGCTTACAACGAATGTCAACAGCTCATGAAGCAGGGATTGATCGAAACAACAACCTCAGACTGGGGATGTCAGGCGTTTTATGTAGAAAAGAGATTAGAAAAAATCAGGGGAAAAAAGAGGTTGGTAATTGATTACAGACCTCTAAACGATTTTTTAAAAGATGATAAATTCCCTATACCAAAGATATATTCCTTGTATTCCTATATCAAGGATGCCTATATCTTCTCCAAGTTCGATCTGAAGTCGGGATTTTGGCAGCTAGGTCTTCATCCTGAAGATAGGCCTAAAACAGCTTTCTGCATTCCAAATGCCCACTACCAGTGGAAGGTTTTACCTTTCGGACTAAAGGTAGCCCCTTCATTATTCCAGAAAGCTATGACCAAGATCTTCGAACCTTTAATGGACAGAGCTCTGATCTATATCGATGACATTCTGATTTACTCTTCCAACGAGAAAGAACACCGGAAGACCTTAGAAGAATTTTATCAGATATGCGATCAACATGGCATCATGCTGTCTTCAAAGAAATCCCAGATTGGAATGACTGAAATTGATTTTCTGGGAATGAAGTTCTCACAAGGAAGATACATGCCCCAACCACATCTGGTGGAAAATCTTCCCAACTTTCCTGATGAAAAAATGACCACAAAACAGATTCAACAGTTCTTAGGGATTCTGAATTATGTCAGAGATTTTATCCCAAAAATCTCAGAGCATACTTCAATCCTTTCAAATATGCTCAAGAAAAAGGCACCACCATGGGGACCAGAACAAACCAAAGCTGTTCAGTGGCTCAAAGAAGCAGCAAAGAATCCGCCTCCACTAAAAATCCCAGGAACAGGAAAAAGAATTCTTCAGACAGATGCCAGCGATAAATTCTGGGGAGCAGTTTTGATAAAACAGATTGAAGATCAACAATTTTATTGCGGACATGCAAGCGGGACATTCAAACCAGCAGAACAGCACTACCATTCAAACTTCAAAGAAACCCTAGCAGTCAAGTACGAAATTCAGAAATTTGATTTCCACCTTAGGGCTCATAAGTTTGAGGTACAGTTAGACAATTCTGCTTTTCCTAACATGCTTGATTTTAAAAATAGGGTTCCTCCAAACCCTCAGATTCTGAGATTAAAAGAATGGTTTTCAAGATACAATTTTACAGTGAAGCATGTTAAAGGGAGTAGTAATCTAATTCCCGATTATCTGTCCAGAAATCCTCCCCTTGAGGCCTACAAATTTCAAATAATTACATCTGATTACAGTTTTCCTGTTATTATGATGTACTCAGAAACAACCTTTCCTTCTTCTAACACAAACCATCCAAAAGAATTTGAATTCCCACCAGAACTCTTGAAGCAAAACACACAGATCACCCCTTCAACAATTCAAGAGTTTGCTGAAAACCACATGTTTTACTACTTGGCACAATCTCTATGCAAAAATCAGATCCCTCCTCAGCCTGACTGGTTCATGATTGATATCCCATTCTATAACATCCTTCCTATATTAATGTACAAGACCTTTGAAGAATCTGACAAATGGTACTTATGGTGCGTAAGTGCATTATACAAATATCCCATCATCTTTCCCACCTTTACCATGTTAAATTTTCTTGAAACAAATCCAAAGTCATTATTAGGAAATGTCCTTGAATGGTATGCACCACTCCAATGGTGGAAGGATCAGCTCAATAAGGAATTGTCTTTGTACAATATCTGGAAACTAGACACAGAACAATGTAACGAATTTGTGTCTGTTTGTATTTTACATCGACCTTTCTTTTGGAATACCCATAATGGTCTTCTGTATTCTCATGACCATGTAGTAACCTATTACACTTTCCCTGATATTCAGATCTTTACCCAAACAGAAAAACCCCCTTTTTATCAGGAAGACTTAATCTTACATCTTTGTGAGATTAACGGGATTGATAAAACTCATAACAGAAAGAGGAAAAGTAGTTGCAAAAATCTGAAAAGGATAGAGATATTATGCCATCCAAATTGGGAGTGCACTGCTACCTCAACCAGCAGAAGAATCCAGACAGGGATCACACGTCAGCCTGAAGGAAGCCCTATCTTGGCATTAGATTCCCACATCATATGGGCAGACCTTGAAGGAAAACCAACCGGATTATCCGGCTACTTTCAAGATTCTCAAGATCCTTATGATGACTCTGTAGGGACCACGGAACATGACAACCAACCTCCTCCGGGATACTTGCTTGAAGACATCGTGGCAGAACTTGATAACAAGATGGATATCAACTCCAATGGAAGCCCGACAAGTGACCCCAACATGAACTTATCACCAAGCCACTTTATCTAAAAGAAGCTTTATGTAAAGTTACTTTATGTCAGGATCGGCTTTGTAAAAAGAGCTCTATTTCTGAAAAGGAAAAAGAGCTACTGTTTGCTTTTACTTTTGAGTTGTAAAGTAGAGTGATCGGATAAGATCCTTATCTGAAAGGAATCTTGTTTCGGCAGAAGGACTCTATAAATACCTTCTCCCTTGTAAGCAATAAGCAGAAGGAAAAAATAAACAAGTGTGTTTAGTTTTCAAAACATGAGTAACTAAATTTCTCTCTCTCTCTCTCTCTTCGAAAGTTCTCTCTATATTGTTTGTAATCTAACTTCTCCGAATTACTAAAGGAAGGGAAAAGCATTACAGTGAATAACTTAGTATGCTCTATCCTCTCTTATATTGATTCTAATCTTCTACTCCAATTTAAGAAAGAAAAGGAAAGCACAATATAGAGCAAGTTAGGCTCTGATACCACGAATTGAGAGCTCAGCTCCTAAATCAAGAATAACCCCAGGCATGGACAATCTCGACGTACTTTTTTCCCTACCGCGGTACTTTTTTTCCATCCTTTTCATGTCCACACCCAAAGCTATCTTAACCAGGAAGCCAAGATCAGAAAACAATGGACCATGGTCAGAAAAGCCTTTCTGATATGCAAGATCCTCTTTGAGAGGCGAGCATAGAGCATACTAAGCTATTCACTTGATATAGGACTTCAGATCGAACTTGGAGAAGATATAGGCATCCTTGATATAGGAATACAAGGAATATATCTTTGGTATAGGGAATTTATCATCTTTTAAAAAATCGTTTAGAGGTCTGTAATCAATTACCAACCTCTTTTTTCCCCTGATTTTTTCTGATCTCTTTTCTACATAAAACGCCTGACATCCCCAGTCTGAGGTTGTTGTTTCGATCAATCCCTGCTTCATGAGCTGTTGACATTCGTTGTAAGCAGCTGCCCGATCTTCAGGACTCATTCCTGGGTGTACTGCTTTGGTGGGATTGACATCTTCGTTCCTTTTAAATGGAAGTTTTACAAAGAACTCTTCATTCTTCCATAAGGGTTTTGGATGTTGAAACAGATCATGGCTTTCTGAACAAACCTTCAGCAGTTTGTTTTTTATTTCTTCAAAATCTGGAGTTGTATTCATTAAACTGTAGATTTTTAACTCCGGAACGTACTCCTTAAAGTGTCTTTTGTACCTTACACTCGTAGGGAGTATTTGGAGATTTTGAAGAAGGATGTAGGTATCCATTCCAATGATGATGTCCTTATTGGGGAGATCTGATCCAATTACCTTGGTCCAGGCTATGCAGTTTGGAAAAAACTTGATTCCGATCTTTTTCTTTGTCATCAGCTCCGTTGTAAAAAGCTCATTGTTTGCAGCCCTGAAAGAGTGCTGATGGTGCTCCCAATGGGAGGAAGACAGAATCTTCGGATTTATCATAGTTCTCTGTGCTCCGGTGTCCATGTAGGCAATGACATTGATAGGGACATCATACTTTGATGGGAGGATCTGGATCTTGAAGTTTAGCAGAGTTGGATAGGTGCTTGTAACAGCTTCCTCCGTCTTCTGACATTCTTCCGTCATGAAAGAATAATAGTGCACGGATTCTTCTTCGGAACTGGAGGCCGCACTGTCTTCTATGGCAAAGACAGTCTCTCCATCTGCTTCTTCTTGTTCTGAAAACAGTGATTCGACATCTGTTTCCTCAATCCTCAGTGTTTCGATCAGCTTGTGAGCTTTTTCTTTCTTGAATGGACATGTTCTTGAGAAATGCCCTGTTTTACCGCAGATAAAACATTTATTGGTATTCTTTTTTCTGAATTTCTTTCTTTTGAAGAATTTCATCTTCTTCTTCTTAAAGGGCCTTTTCTCTTTCTCCTTTCTTTTGCTCTTGCAGACACAGTCCTTTTTCTTGCACCCGATCTCATTGTGTTTCTTCTTGCATGCCTTTTCATAGACATCCTTATCTCTGAAAACCTCATCGATCATTTTTCTTTGAGTACAAATCTTGTCTAATGCAACAAGGGCAGTCTGCCATATGTCTCTGATGGTCATCTGGGAGAATTCTTTCTGTGCAGCACTGGTAATTCTGTACATCTCATTCTGTAGAGGTTCAGGAAGAGAGCTTACGAATGTCAATTTTAGGCTGGGATCATTGTACCCGTTGAGAGCGTAATATCTCTGGTTCATCCTCTGATAATGCCTTTCAAGGTCCTCTAGGTTTAGAGAACAGCATTTGAAATCATAATACTCCTTCCTCATTTCTCTATTGCTGATGTCCACGTTCCCGAGGAATTCTTTATGAAGGATGACCAATACAGCATCTGTACTCTCACTTCGGTGCATTAAATCTTGGTTCACCGATCCAAGACTTTGATACCACTCTTTCAGAGTTCCCGTCATTCTAGAACAGAACCCTTCTATTACTGAGTACAACTCCATACCTTCGGTATGTTTTGCATCCATCCATGCTTTAAAGTCACTCAGTCTTTTCCTCCAGAACTTTGGCTTTATGTCATCAAGGGTAAAGATCACATGCCCTGTCATTTTTGGGATGACAGTGTTTTGCTCTTGGTGATGCATTTCTGTTCTTGATGTTTCTCCGACATGGGTAGCCATCAGAAGCTCTGTGATGTCCATTTTTTGGTCTGAATCTTCCGTTGGGCTGGAGCCAGTGCTTGATTCGGAAACCTCAGTTTCTGGTTCCGAATTTGAATCAAGGATCTCATTATTTTCATTCATCATGAGGAATTCTTCATCCTGATTCTCAGGACATTTCTGTGTTCCTGGAATGTCTCCAGCTATGTTTGATGATTCTGCTTCTTTTCTCTTTTGCCCAAAAATTGTGCTTGTGGGGGCATTCTTTCTGGCAGAATCGAGGGTGGTTCGTAAATTTTTAACTTGGAAGAGTATGGCGGTATTCTCTGCGGTGGGATTTCAAAAGCAGAGAATTCTGGTTGTGGATGCATCCTTGTCTTTACATAGACCTCAATCTTTTCTATTTCATGCTTTAGTTTTTGTAGATCTGCCTGCAAAGCAGTTTTCTGGTGAAAATCTTTGTTCCAGGCAGCCTCTATCTGTGTTTCAACTTGTGCTAATCTGGTGTTAGCATCTTGGTATGCTTTCCACATTTTTTCTGAGTATCTTCTGATCTGTTCTTCAATATTCTCCTGGAAATTTTCTAGCTTCTGTTCAATCCTCCGAAGAGACTGATTCTGAGCCAGTGCATTCTCTGACTGCCAGTTCAGAGCTTCCTCTGCCTGTGTCAGAGATGTTTTGTGTCCGTCGGGCTGGACTGTCCTTGAAGTAATAAAGGGTTGGGATGCTATTCCTTTCCCTCTATCTTCTTTCCTTTCCAGGGTTGGAAAATCTGCGTCTTGGAACATAAAGGCTGGGATGTACTCTTTCATCCCCTCTGTTTGAATTCTTTCATTTTTCTTTTTTCTGAAAGAATTGTCTCCACTTTGTGGAGGTGGCCAGGTGATCAGATTTGCATCAGCGGGAGGTGTTCTGTGTTTAAGAGGTTTTTCTTCAAAAGGCAGGGCATCTGCCTTCTTCCATCTTTGTGTTGGTGGAGGTGACTCAGAGTCAGGCCTTCTTCTGGGCCTTTTGCAGGGAGAATGTTTTTTCTTTCTCCTTCGGAAAGAGATGTCGTCCTCTTCCTCCGTGTCGTCATCACTTTCGCATTCATACATGCAATCACACTCGGGATCGCACATCTCCGGGGCTACATCCCACATGAAGTGGCCATCTAGCTTATCGGAGTAGATAGGTGTTCCATCGGATTTTACTGCATGAATGGGGATCCGTTCTTCTGCTTCTCCCAAAGTGATCATCATGGTGTGGAAGATCCCTGTGTCATCTAGTGACTTCTTTTGTCGCCAGTCATATGTGGTCCTGACTGTCCCGTTTACAGAGTTTCTCTTGAAGGTGGCAGAGGTTGCAACTATAGGCTGTTGGTTAGCCTTATAGTTCTCGTAGTTTGTAATCCATTCTACGGGTACGATCTTCTCCAACTCCTTCTTTGGGATTCTCTTTGGGATCTGAACGATAGTAGGAATCTCCTCTCTGTTCTCTGCTAGCACCATCAGGGCGTTTCCTTGGAACTCTCGGTTTCCAGGAAGATCGATGCAGTGGTCCTGTAACCTGTAAATAATTTGATGGTGGAGTGTTGCTGCTATGGCCTCCTCATCCTGAGGAGCTCCTGATATTTGGATCTGGACTTTGAACCTCCGGGGGAGTGTAGGATCGGTTAATTGGACATTGAAATTTGGGAAGATGGTAAGGACTACACTTCCCGAGTCCAAGGTGGTGAGAACCGTTCCAATACAAGCATCTTCGTAATACTTGTAGGTTGTATCAAGGAGGGTTACCCTAGCAGTTACGGGTAATCCTTTTCTTCCATGGTAGTTCAGTATTAGCCTGATGGCCCCAAGGTGTAATGCTATGTATCCCTCTTGGGTCCACATCTGGATGAGTTGTCTGGAGATCTCCATATCAACATACTGTTCTTTTTCTGTGGCAGTGAGAGCACACTTATCCAGTCTAGATGTCTGGATATACTCTTTTACATCTAGCCGTCAGGTGGAGATCAGCTTCTTTTTCATGGATTTCCAGGAAAATCCAGAGTATTGTCGTCTGAAGACGTTGTATGGACTGAGAAGAGGAGGGACTTGTTCTTCTATCTTTGCGTCATCAGGAACATAGCTATATTCGATTAGGTTGTCCAGCTTTTTGGCTAGTGTGGCTTTGCAGGAATCAGGGATTGTGACTTTAGAAGATAAGTTAATGGTAGAAGAAGGATGGGAAGTTGAGGTAGTTGTATTTGAGGTAGTCATCATGTGAGGTGGTCCTCTCTCTCTACTCATCCTCTCTTATATTGATTCTAATCTTCTACTCCAATTTAAGAAAGAAAAGGAAAGCACAATCTAGAGCAAGTTAGGCTCTGATACCACGAATTGAGAGCTCAGCTCCTAAATCAAGAATAACCCCAGGCATGGACAATCATCGATCTACCTCACTTGTGCCCTGAATTTGTGATATAATCATCCAAGTGATGCTTAAACTGACATTTTTTTCACAATAATAAACTTCTCGATTACACTTGATTCATCCATAGGTTGCTTTTGCCCATGCATGCTCTCATGCAAAAAAAAATTTGCATGTAATTTACACATGTTAAGACCAGACTTATTGGATGAGTAAAAACTTATCCATTATAGATATTTGTTGAGCTTGTTGAATTATCATCTTTAAGTCTTTTCCTCAATTCATCCCCTGCAACTTAATTTTTTTTTTTAACTAATTGGATAATTAGCCATGCATCACTACAGTTTACAAGAAACAGGTTAAAATGGTGTGATCGGACAAGCTGAAACTATTGTATATGTTTGAATTATAAGTTGCAAAATTGATCTTACTGAGAAGTAAATTTGAGTAAATTGACTTCTGTTTGAAAACATTTACATGAAAAGTGATTTTAATACAACGAATACTATTTATATATAGTATCATAAAAATCGTTTTTAGATGTGTAATTATTAAATATGCGCCGGTTCAATTAGATGGATTACAAACTACTGAACTAGTCAAGTCATCAATTCAGATAATCCAAAGAATTGGGGAAGCAAAAAATCTATAGAAACAACCAAATCAAACCGGTCAAACACTGATTAAAACTGCCTAAAATTGATTTGAACTTGCCTGTTCATAATTTCTAAATTTATTTTATTTTAAATTATGTTTATATAAAGAAAATTATTTGTAATGTTTACATATAAATTATTATTATTTAACTATTTATTATGATTATTTTATCTTATAGAACATGTAATCCAATTTCTTTATGCTAATTTATAGTTTCAAACTCAACTTTTTTTATAATTTTATATTAATTTATTATTTAATATATTATATCACTCTAAATGTATATATTATCTTATTGTTAGTTTGATCCTGAATTAACTACAATTGAACCACGTAACTTTAAATAGTAGCATCATCATTTAGTGACCAGTCTGATTTTAAAATATTTGAGAATTATAACAGACCATAACCAATGCATTTAGGTCATTCATTAATTAAGAAAATAAAATAAAATGTCTGAAATATAAAAAATCCAACCGTTGCTTTTTCAAGTATGACTCTTGGACAATATTTGAGATTCTAAAATGACCAATTTTAATTGAAAAGTATAATATTTAATATTATTAATGTAATTTTACTGTAATTTCTAATAATTTTTTATTTATTAATTCTTTAAATGTTATTCTTATAGCAATGATTGGTAAAATAGTTATAAATAATTAAATGGATTAATTAATTTCTATAATTTTTAAAATAATATATTTGTTACTTTAATTTTTTATTTATTAATTCCTTAATTATTATTTCTTAATATTACTTATTCTTAGAAAATTAGTCATTAAGACACAATTTTTTTGTTGCCGAATAAAATGCTCATTTAGTTTATAATTTAAAATTTAACTTTTTTACTTTTTAATAAAAAGTATATATTCTAATAAAAAATTATGATTAGAATTAATTTTAATACATAACCATAAAAAATTAACTTTAAACAAATTTAAAACAAATGTACTTGAAACACACACACAAATATATATATATATATATATATAATAAAAAATATTTGATAAAGTGTATTTAATATTCTTTTATTTTTGGAATATGAGTAATTAAAACAATTTTTTTGTTGCCGAATAAAGTGCTAGTTAAGTTTATAATTTAAAAACTAATTTTTGTACTTTTCAATAAAAATAACATATTCTTATAAAAAATTAGGATTAAAATTAATTTTAATATATATCTTAATTACATTAACAATTTAAAATTAATTTTACGTAACACAAACAAACGTGAGAAATCCATTGAAAAGGTGAAATTTGTTGCATTCTGCAAAGGTTAAGCTAAGTGTGGAGGCTGGAAGCATGGAACTGGAGGTCGGGTTATGAGTAGGTGACAGACAGAGATCGATCTACAGAGTAGCTAAAAATTAAATAAAATTTAATATAGAAAGAGATCGATCTAGAGAGTGGCTAAAAATAAATCAAAATTAATATATATATTATAAAAATATATTATATATATCAAAACTTAAAAGTTACATATTAAAAAAATTGAAGGGGTATCCATCCTTGGTCAGGGTTCAAGTTGAGTTCTAGGTTAAGAAACGTTTGAAAGAGTTTGTCCGAAATTTATGAGAATAATTTATTATTTTAATAATTTTTAATTCGTTTTTTGACATAATCAAATAAGCTTATACTTTGCCAAATAATTTTTTAATTTACTTCAATAAATTTTATAATCAGGTTTATAATATAATATAATTAAAAAAATTGAAGGGAGAAATGTTAAGTAAGATATTTTTTATATTTTTATTTTTATTATTTTCAATAAAATGTTAAAAAAAATGCATAAAAGTATGAGCACATTTTTTTAGGAACGTCATGGTAGAAGCAGGTAGTACATTATCATGTATCTATGCAAATAACAGATATTTATGTTTAAAAATTTTATAATATTAAAAAAAATATATTATATTATATTCATATTATAAAATATATTAATATTATATATTACAGATTAATATACTAAAAATATTATTATAAAATAAATTTTATCTTAACATAAGTGATAAAACTAATATTTTAAATATATTTTAATAAAAATATTATTTTATAAATATAACAGTTATATAATATCTATCTTGGTGTCTTTAACCATTTTATAAGAATGTGAATATTTGTGGTATGCGAAGATTCTCTGATGCTATCGTCTATCAGTCATAAGTAAACTGCAGATGCACATTTGTTTTCAGTAAGCACGTGGTGGGGAAGCGTGTCCCCACACCTTCAATTCCTTTCTTATGTTGTAGCCATTGCTGATGATTAGTAATACTCATATATGATGTTGGCCTAAAACAAAAATATGATTGTGCTTGTTATTGCAAAGAAATATATATATATATATATATATATATATATATATATATATATATATAAAACTTAAAACTTAAAATATTTAAAAATATTTAAGGGGGTATCTGGCCTCGGAGACGAATACAAGTGGAGTTGTGGGTTCCAAAGATTAAATACCTATTTATATATTTGCGTCGTGCTAGCCAGTAATCGATTCTAGATAAGCGATTATTTTTTGAAGTGACAAAACAGACATAGATTAACCGCGACAAACAAGCTATGAGTAAAATTCACTTTTACGTAGAAAAATCAAGTAACATGTTTATTCTATTTTTCTAACTTTTATTATTTTAGTAAAATGCTAAAAATAAAAGAAATTGTAAAATACTAAAATTCATAAAAGTATAAATTTATTTTTATTAAAATATTTCTTTTTTAATCCATTAACATTGATTTAATTGTAAAAGATTAAAATAATTTATATAAAATTTTAAGTTTAAACTTTATTATTTTTATTGTTGACTAAAAATATTATATTTATTTTTTAAAATGATTTTTAGTCATCCTTTAAATATTTAATTTTTTTGAGTTGTGATAAGAACATTAATTAAAATTAAAAATAAACATTTTAATAAATATTATGTCAAAATTCATTAATTAGAAAAAATATATTTATAATATTTATGATAAAAATATATTTTTAATTTCTTAATGTGTCCATTTCCCTTATTTTTTTCTTAATTGAATAAAAAGTGAGTTCCAGAAAAAGAGTTCCCAAAATAGAAACAAAACACTTAACAAAAATTATAATCGTTCCACCCAATTACCAAATAAGATTAGTGTTGGTTTTAACAAAATTAAATTATATTACTTATGAATGACAGGTCCTCCTTCCTTTTATTCTATTATAAATTATAATCATTAAAATATTAAAAATATATATATAAAAAGAATATAGTTGGTAGCCGTTCCAAGTTGTAACACGTGAAGCAGAGTTCAGAAATTGTCAAATTAAGGGTGGAGCGGGCACACGCGACGCGATTCTACAATTTCCGCATCCTACCGCGAGGCGAGCCCACGACGCCATCCACTAGCTACTGTGAGCTTCTTCTTCTTCTTCTTCTTCCTTCTCTTATTTCCGTTAGATTTCTGGTTGTTTTATTGGCATCATATCCATGTAACCTTGGCATGCATCACTTTGGGGAACCACGTGTTCAAGAGATTTGCCACAGTTGTCTTCAAGCTCAAATGATTTTTTAATTTCAAATTTTTTTTAATTATTTTGCATACTGATATGATAACTCGCTTGGTATGAGCTGAGGGAATCTAGAGATGTCTTCTACGAAATTTCATTTGAACTTCTAATCCTCTCCTCTAAACGCTGCTTCATAATAGTTGGATGCTTTTATGGACTCGATTTTATCATAGGCGATAGCTTATTGTTTTTGTGATGGATTAATGGATTCTTGTTAATGTAATGTTGGATGGACCTATTTTTTTTTTAGGTGATATGTTATTAATTTATAGTTTTTTAAAATTTGGGCAGGTTTACATGGATTTGAAAATATGTAATTGACTAGATTTATCTTTCCTTTTTATTTCTTTTCCAATTTTTAATTTGGGCTAAATGGTTTGATATGTTTAAGTGAATTGCCCCTGATGGATTGGATTTGAGTTAGGTGATTCTTTTGGAGCCTAAAAGAATGCAACTTGATTTTTTTAGAAAAAAACGAATTTGTTAAATTTAAGGTCTATTCATTAAAATAAACTAATAAATGGGGTAATACCTGTTACTCATTACCAGATTCATAATGATTTGAAATTTTCTTAGTAAGTTTTTATTCGCACAGACATTCACATTCATCATAATCTAATCTGAATTCATCTATTTTCCCCTGTACTTTTCGTGTACAATGTGTGGTTGTTTGTAAGTAAAGGAATGCTGTGCCTGCTCTTGTGGAGAAGACATTCCACATGATCCTATGAACTAAATTACTGGATCCTATTTGGGGGGCAGGCTGTGGTGACATTCCCTATCTACCCATTGCCATGCCAATGGAGATTGGGATGCTCATCATTTACGGAAGGATCCTTTTTGAGTTTTGAGCTGAGGTGGTGGGGCTCATTATTGACATCATATTTCAAATTTGAGCAAATTATTTTCTTTGATGCATAATTTGAGAAATATGCATGCACATGCCCCAATACTGTTTTCTTCTAGAATAAATAGGTAACATTCTTTTGTGTTGTTTTGGGAATATCACGTGCTGGTTGTGCCTGAACAGTATTTAAGATTTTAGTGGATTATGAAAATTTTAGAAAACAATAACCAATTGAGATTTTGAAATACCTTTTCATTGGCATATTTTTCTGTCCTGGTTATTTTCCTTTTTCACTTGTTATTGGCTTCAAATTTAAGCCTTGAGAAGTGGAAATGTATATCTTAGTCATCCTGAATTTAAACCTTCTAACCTAAATTTTTCTAAGAAAGTAATGCTGAGTGGATATTATTCATCCTGACTTCTGGTTATCCTAATTAACTAGATCTACAATATATCTTTACCAAATATCAACTCTGATATTTCCTAGTGATATATATGCCATTGGTTTGATTGTGAAGTCTTAGTTGTTATATTTAAGTTGTTGGCTATCGTTACTGTATATCCTGATGTTTCTTAAATTTGCTTTCTCTCGCTATTATTCATTAATGCCCCGTATCTGTGCCGTTGTGAGTTTCTGATCAAATTATTTTCTTCTCCCCTTCTTATTATCATTTTGTGGGAATTTCAGATTTCATTTAGGGAAAGAGCTTAATTGCACCCTTTTTTGATAGAGATCACTGCTTGAGATCAGATGTTCTTCTTACCTTTTTTCTTTAAAACTTGGCACCATTCTTTTCATGGTTTTGTTATATTGGTAAACACATGATGCTCTTCGCATTGTTTCAACTCATTGGGTCATACAAAGAACTTTTGTGAAAATACAAACTAAGCCCAACGGTTTACTCCAGTTAACAAAATGCATGTACTTACAAATTGTTACCATTGTTTATCTTTCTTGTTTTCTTACATTGCCATATGTCTATTGAAGCTTGAAGGAGAACAAATTAAGCCTCCATCAATCATGAAACAGGATGTTGCAAAAGATAACACCAACTCACATTCAAAGAAATCTATCCCACCCTACATGAAGGCTGTCTCTGGCTCACTTGGAGGAATTGTGGAGGCTTCTTGCTTGCAACCCATTGATGTGATCAAGACCAGATTGCAGCTTGATAGGTCTGGGAATTACAAGGGAATACTTCATTGTGGTGCCACAATTACACGAACTGAAGGAGTGCGGGCTTTATGGAAGGGATTGACACCTTTTGCCACACATTTAACCTTGAAGTATGCACTTCGAATGGGTTCAAATGCAGTACTTCAATCGGCATTTAAGGACGCTGAGACTGGGAAGCTTAGCAGTCATGGGCGGCTCCTTTCTGGGTTTGGTGCTGGGGTGCTTGAGGCTGTTGTTATTGTCACGCCATTTGAGGTTTGAGCATTTTATTTTTGTTTTTTTATATGCATTCTGTAATTATTCTAGTTCTTTTAGCCTGTTATTTGATTACATATGAACTAAACTTAATAATCAAGAAAAAGAAGTCCATGAAAAAAAATGCATACACACTCCGTAAGACTGTTTTGTTCTGAATTGCAATTGGTAGCATTCTTTGCATTTGTCAGTTTTGGATTATTCTGAGAATTTGAAGAAACAATAGCCCCTTGTGATTTCAACATACTTTTTGATTGATATATAATTATTTTCTTATCCAAATCATTATGCTTTGTTGTTCAATTTGAATCTTTACAAGTGAAAATTTGCATGCTCAACACTACCCTTGAACCTAAACTTTTCAGCTTATATTATGTTGGCTAGACAATCTTGGTTTAAGTTTCTGCTTGCTGGTTATATTAATTATATAAATTTTTAATGTTTAATTATTTCAGCTTGGATATTTTTAGTGGCATACCAATGCTTAATTATATATATATTTCGATTGAAGTCTTAGTTGTTATTTTAAATTAATTGACCATCGTCATTGTTAGTCTTGTTAGCTAAGCAGTCCAGCTCTACAAATGTGTCTTTTTGACTTGTTTCTAGCATTTTGATCATTCAAGGATTCCTTTTATGCGGAAGTATTCTTTTGTAAATATATTTACTCTGATATTGAAGTTCTAGTTATTGCCTATGATATATAACTGAAAGCACCTAATCGGATAAGACTTAGTTGTTGAGTACTTGATATAATTCAGAGTGCTAGTTTGAACCGTACCTTTTGGATTGTCATGTGTATCATATTTTTTCACGGTTGTCATTCTCTTCTTGAAAAAGGTATTAAGGCTTGATGATTTCTCTAAAGCCTTTAATGGAAGTCTGGGATAAACTTTGTTCATTGAAAATTTAGTTAATCATTTTATTCAGGTGGGGAGTTTGTTGGTATTTGGAATATCCAAGTTGTAGGACCTCAATGAATATATGGATTTTATGCTACTTATTGATAAGAACACCAATTGACAGATTTGTCGAAAGTATTATTAAATCTCACAAATACACTACGGCTGTAATTGCTGTCCCAGGGTCACAGTCTCCTGTGGAGATGAGTTCTCTGTCCAAACTACTAGGGAACAAATACAGCACTGAGAAAAATGTTGGGTTTGATTACTACTGTTGAACTCTCTTTGGTAGATCATTTGTGAGTACTGATGTAACTTGTAAGGCCTTTATAAGGTGGCAGGCAAATCCTAGCCTTGGAATAAAGCAACCCCCACTCCTAAACTTTTATGTATGAAAAATAAAATTAAATCATGTAATTACTTTAATTAGTCCATCAGATTATATTTTTACTGCCAAAATTTAAGCTTGAAGCTCAAATTTAAGATAAAGAAAATAGTATCAATCTCTATTTTCTTTCCTCTCATTTGACTGTTAGACCTGGCAAGATCATTTTGTCATTTAGCTTCTTATTTTCATTACTTTCAAATTTAATCTCTCCCACACATCACTAATTACATACTGTATATTTTAATTGGACCTTAAACCTTAAATTAGCTGGGAATATTAAATCTTAAGAGATTTACTGATCTTAAAAACTTGCTTGCTGAAACTTGAAATAAGTTTATCTGATGCAGCGTGCTGTTGCTTTCTAGTAGACTAAAGTGATTGCACTGATTAATTACACTTTTTATTATTACTATAAGTTTAATAGTAGTAAGGCTATTCAGCATATACCATACCTAGCATCGCCTACATCTGGGTGTATTTTGTTTTTGGCATGTGGAAGTTTAAGTATGCCTTACATCTTATTGCAGGTGGTCAAGATTAGATTGCAACAGCAGAGAGGTCTAAGCCCTGAGCTTTTGAAATATAAAGGTCCTATTCATTGTGCTCGAACGATTATTTGGGAAGAAGGGTTTCGTGGGCTTTGGGCAGGAGTTGCTCCTACTATAATGCGAAATGGGACAAATCAAGCAGCCATGTTTACTGCCAAAAATGCATTTGATGTGCTTTTATGGAAGAAACATGAAGGAGATGGGAAAGTCCTCCAACCATGGCAATCTATGATTTCTGGTTTCCTCGCGGGTACAGCAGGTCCTATTTGTACTGGTCCATTTGATGTGGTGAAAACAAGGTTGATGGCTCAGAACCGAGTAGGCGGTAAACTGAAATACAAGGGTATGATCCATGCCATCAGAACAATATATTCAGAAGAAGGACTTCGTGCCTTGTGGAAAGGTCTGTTGCCTCGGCTCATGAGGATTCCACCTGGACAGGCCATTATGTGGGCTGTGGCTGATCAAATAATTGGTTTGTATGAGAGGAGATATCTTCAACTTTCGGCGTTGTAGTTGTTTTTTCTTTACATTATTTTTGCTTGCTGCAGATATTAGTTCCATTGCGAGGCTACAAAATCATCATTTTAGCCTCTATCTACATTTTTTTTTTAATTCCCTTGAATTTGATGAATGGGCAAATAGGGTCCATACAATACTTGCATTTGTCCTAGACTATTAGAGAAGTATTCTCAATCGCCAATATTTGCAGAACTCCTAGTTAGCAAGCCCTTTCACACACTTCTTGGTTCTATGTCAAGCGAATATAAAATAATGTCAAATGCAATATTACCAAAGTAAATGTTCTTTACAGTAATTAGTTTTACAAAATTTGAATACTGATCTTATGGGGAACGAACAAAATTTTTGCGTTAATTATTCAAAATTATCATATTTTAAATTGAGTGTCTCTTTTCTTCCATTCTCTAGGTTAATAATTCATTTACAATTTTGACAATCCTGATGAAACGATCCAATGCTTGCATGCCACTTAGAAGTTTTTTTTTATTTTTTAATAATTCAATCTACTTTACTAAGGATCAAATATGCAGCTGCATATGTGCAACAAAAAATTATCATCCTTTTTTAATAAACACCATCTTTTTTTATTTTCAAAAATATCTTTCTGCAAATGTATAAAACATATTTTTAAAAATTATTTTCCAAAAATGCATAAAATATTTTATATATTTTTGAAAACTAATTTTTGAAAGTGTATAAAATATATTTTAAAAATTAGTATTAAAAATATATTTTATATAATATTTTAAAATTAATTTTCAAAAATATCTTATACACTTTGGAAAGTGTGTTTCAGAAAAGTAATTTTTCAAAATGCATTTATGTATTATTGGAAGAATATTTTTTAGAAATTGTTTAAAAATAATATATTCAATAAAAAAAATTATGTAAATAGTAATTCCTTGCTCAAAAAGGCCTCATGGCAATCTATACCTCACAATTGTTGGAAAAGATTTGTAATTATAACTTGCGGAGAAGTGGCAGCTAGAAGCAGGACACAAATGTGAGAATATCCAAGATGCCTACACTTAATCTAAAGATTCATCCAATTTGGAGACAACTTCTTGTTTGGAATTGCTGAAGACCGCTTACTCAATAATATTTAGCCAAATAAATTATCATATCTAAATTAAAAATAGGAAAGCCAACAAATAACAAATAATTAACAAAATCACAGCTATTAATGGAGAATTCAACTATGATATAGAAACAGTATACTCATCACTGAAATTAAGAACAATTAAAATAAGATAGCTTAATATTTTAGCGACTGAAAGGTTCCCTACCGTCTGAAACAAGACCCGCTAATATAGAACCCAATTTTGGCACATATATAGGTGATAAGAAGGAACGAAAAGAAAGATCTGTTAGTTACAACCTAATAAATAAATGAAGTCCTTAGTATTTAGCATCCGGCAGCAAAATGCCCCAAAAGAGGCGGGTTCTCAGCATCTCAACAAAAAATTTAGATCCAAAGCTATGAGACTATGAACACAAATGTGTTGTAATAATGAATGGAAGTTACATTGTTGGACAGAAATCTATCGCTTATTTTATTTAAAATTTAATTTAGTTTAATTTATTAAGTAAATAGATATATTTTTACTTGTAAATTTTTTTTAATAAATAAATTGAATTTATATTTTTTAAAATGTTCATTTAATTGATTTAGAGATATATTTATTTTTATATATTATATATTTATATTTATTTTACTATATTATTTTATATAATATTAATATATTTAAATAATTTGTTAAAAATTAAAATTTTTAATTTTCAACTTCAAATAAAAGGAACCATATATTTATAAAATTATTTGATGTTTATTATAACAGTTACGTATATTATTTTAATTTTAAAATAAATATTTTATATTTTATTTTAATTTTTATATATATCTAAATTTGTATATACGTATATGTTATGTGTTATATTTTTTTATATATATTATTGTATTTGTATATAGTTAATATTTAATATACATGTTTTAAAATTCTATAGTTAAATTTGTGAATATTTTTTTCTTGTTGGCTTAAAGTTTAGACTTTTTTAATCAATCATTTCTACAAATTTTAAGCTAGAGTAAAGGGTCAAATTAGTCCTTAACTTAGTTATGACCTTACAAATTGGTCCCCAACTTAAAAAAAGTAATCATTTAGTCCTTAACTCTTTCTTCCGTCATGCAAATTAGTTCCTCCGTCAACTTTGGTCTGACGACGTGTTGAGTTGGAACGTTAAGTGCTGAGGTGGGTCGTTAAATGCCACCTAAAGGGCCACGTAAGTTAATGGAATGACGTCGTTTTATTGGGCAACTTAGTACATAACAACATTGGAGGGAAAATTTTGTATTGTTAACGTTAACGAGGAATGCTTCTTCAATTGAAAACAAAGGAAACCAACTGAACTTCCTTGACAAGACAACTGTTCTAGGGCTAAATTGCTGGAAGCATTAATCTGGAACGTTTGCAGAAAAATGGACAATCAGGTTGGACTACAAAAATTTTTCAAATATTTTGAATTTGTTGGGATGGTTTAGGGTTTACATTGATAGACTTTGTTGGATATGCTTTTTTGTGGTCCCTGAGCGTTCAGATTAAATTTATTTGTGAAAAAGGGATTTTGTGGGAAAAGGGAAAATTTGGAGGGTAGTGAATGAAAGTGTGGAAATGTTTGTTTTCGTTCTCATAAATTATGGAAATTTTGAATTGTTTATATGATGTGGTCCCCTGTCTTTTAAAAGTAATATTTGTTTTTTAAAATTGGTACATGCAGAACATAACAATCTATATACATCATGGCGGGAATTTTGTGGAAAAGGATGGGGGAAGAAGAAGAAGTTATAAATGGGGGCAGGTTAAAGTATGGACTGATTGCGATGAAGACACTCTAGATGTATTTAGTTTTAGAAAGTTTGCTGAAGCTTTGGGTTATAGGAATGTTAATCAAATTTTCTGGTTGGACCCTTCTCACAGTTTTCGTGATGGCTTGAGAAGTTTGGAATGTGATCGTGATTTAATACAAATGGTGCATGTAGCAAAGGAAAATGGTGGAACAATTGATATATATTATGAACATTCCGTAGATGAAGTCGATGAAGCATACCTACATGTGCTTTTACCAAGTTCACAGCCGGAAGAAGATGATGATGATAAGGTTTATGAAGTTTTTCTTGATACGAGGGGTGCTGATGTAGAAGGGGATGATTTGGAAGGTTTAGGTGTGGGGGGTGATGATGTACAAGGGGCTGAGTTTGAGGGTGCTGATGTAGAAGGGGATGATTTGGAAGGTTTAGGTGTGGGGGATGCTGATGTACAATGGGCTGAGTTTGAGGGGGTTGATGTTGAAGGGCCTCATTTGCATGATGGTGAAGGTGGTGATGTTGAAGGGGATAAATTGGTTGGTTCTGATGTGGAGTTTGGTGATGCTCAAGGGGTTGATGTGGAGGGTTCAGATGTGGATACAGAAAAATTGGGTGAGGTTACTATTGAGGATTCTGATGTGGAAGTGGTCCATATACAAAAGACTAGTAATGCTAAGGTTAATGCTCCAAGGAAGAGGACCAGGGGTAAGGTTAGTGCTGGTGGAGGTCAAAGTGTGAAGACCAGATGTGAAAAAAAGAAGAAAACTGTAAAAGTGGTTTCTGCTATGGATGTTGAAGCTGTCCAGAGTAGGGGTGGAAAAAAGAAAAAGGGGTCTAAAGTTGAGGATGCTGCTGGTGGTCTTGAAGGTATCCAGACTAGGAGTAGAAAAAAGAGAAAGACATGTACAATTGAGGTTACTAGTGGTGGTGATGAAAGTACCCAAACTAGGAGTGAGAAAAAGAAAAAGAAATCTGCAGTTGAGGTTAGTCCTGGTGGAGATGAAGGTGTCCAGACTAGGAGTGCCAAAAGGAAGAAGAGAGCTATGGGAGGTGAGGGTAATGGATCAAAAACCAGAGAAGACATGAAAAGTAAGGGAAAGGGAAAGGCAATCATAATGGATGACTCCTCTGAAAGTGAAGAACAAAGTGGAAGAGATGACATTGAGGAAGAAGCATCTTGGAGGTCAGAAGAACTTAGAACACCTCTAGAGTCTGATGATGAAGCATCCACTAAAGAAGTTTACCCTCAATTTAATGAGGAAGCCAAGTTTGGTAATGTCAAATTAGAACTTGGGATGGAGTTTCCAACATTATATTCCCTTAAGGAAGCTGTTAAAGAGTATACAATACAATTAGGAAGAGAGATTAGATGGATTAAAAATGATAAGAAAAGGGCCAGGGCTGTTTGTAAAGAGGATCCTTGTGAATGGACCATATTTTGCAGCTATAACAATTCCCAAATAAAAACATTCAAGGATGCACATAGTTGTGGAAGAGTGTTCCAAAATAAGCAAGCAACTCAAGCCTGGGTGACAAGGAAACTTGTTATAAAGCTGAGGAAGGTGAAACACATGAGACATAGTGAGATGGTTGACTTCTTTAAAAGCAAATATGGTGTACACCTAGAGGATACAAAAGTCTGGAGAGCTAAGAAAGCTGCAAAAGGTACTATCCAAGGAAGTGAAAAGGAACAGTATGCCAAATTATAGGATTACTGTGCAGAACTTTTGAAATGGAACCCAGGATCAACAGTGAAAATGGAAACTATTCCCCAACTTGATGGTCCACCTGAGTTTCGAAGGATCTATATATGTCTTGATAGATGTAAAAAGGGTTTCAAAGCTGGTTGTAGGCCTTTAATTGGTCTTGATGGTGCTTTTCTAAAGGGTTATTATGGTGGCCAACTGTTATCAGCAGTGACTCAAGATGCAAACAACCACATTTGGGTAATAGCTTCTGCATTGGTTGATATTGAGAACAAAGAAAATTGGAAATGGTTTTTGACCCACTTGCATGATGATATTGGTGATTACAATCAAAATAAATGGAGTTTTATTTCTGATATGCAAAAGGTAAACAATCTGCATGACTTCCATGAAATACTTATATATGTTTACTGATAGGTAGATGATAACTTCTTAAGGACTAATTTGCAAGATTTTTAATTTGTCAGGGACTAATTGGACATTATTTGTTTGCTAGGGTATCAAACAGACAATATAGGAGGTTATGCCTGGAGCCCCTCACGGATACTGTGTATGGCATATATGGCAAAACTTTTCTAAGCAGTGGAAGGATAAGGAACTCAGATCTCTATTGTGGAAATCTGCAAGAGCAACAACTGCAATTGAGTTCCATAGGCATATGAATACCTTAAGGATTACAAATGCAAGAGCATATGAATATTTGACTGAAAAACCTAAAGAGTCATGGACCAAAGCATATTTTGATACTTGGTGTAAGGTTGACAACATATGTAACAACAACTGCGAGGTATTTAATGCTAAAATTTTAGTAGCAAGGGACAAGCCTATTTTAAGTATGCTTGAGGAGATCAGGGTGGTGATTTTCAACAGTATTACTACAAATAAGCTTAAACTTGCAAGGCATGCTGGTCACATTCCACCAATACAACAAAGTAGATTAGAGAAGGAGAAAAGAGAAAGTAATAAATGGAGGGCAACTTGGTCAGGTAATTTAGTTTTTGTACTTTTTTTCTTAAGTTGATGAGTGTTGCAACTTACTTCTAGATTTGGCTAATCGTATATTTGTAGGAGATGATGATGGTAATAAATTTGAAGTCCAGGGGTTGTCAACTAAGGTTGCTATTAATATTGGCACACAATCATGCACCTGCAGGTTCTGGGCACTAACAGGTTTAGTCCTTAATCATTTGTCTTATTTGTTAATATGTTCAACAAGTAACATGGTTAAGTATGTTAATATTATTATAAATTTCAGGTATGCCTTGTATGCATGCAATTGCATATAAACATGAACGCCCTGAAGACCATTGTCATGCTTGGCTGACAATGGCTTCTTATAAGGAAACGTACAAAAATCATATTGAGACATTGCCAGGGAAGGAATACTGGGATACTGCTGACCACATCCCACCAGTTCCACCTAAAATGAGAAAGAGAATTGGAAGGCCAAAAAAGCAAAGGAAGAAGGACCAAAATGAAGACACAAACAATCCTTACAAGTTAAAAAGAAAGTTAAAGGAGTTTAATTGTAGAGTATGTGGACAGCCTAACCATAACAAGCAAACGTGTTCTGTTGCTAAGCAGCAAAGGTTGGAACAGTTGCAATCCCAACAAGTGCATTCAGCTGGTGATGCAGTACTTAGTGTTGGATCACATGGTGGACCTGGTTCTGGAGCTGCAGGGCAAAGTGTTGGCCATGCTCCTACACATGTTGGATCTAGTTTTGGAACTGCAATGTCAACTGTTGGGCCTGCTGATTTACATTCTATAGCTGCTAAGCAAGGTGTTAGGCCTGCTGAGGTACCTTCTGGAGCTGGAGAGCAAGGTGTTGGGCCTGCTGATGTACCTTCTGGAGCTGGAGATCAAGGTGTAGGGCCTCCTGATGTAAGCTTTGGGCCTGCTCAGCAAACTATTGGGCCAGTTGATGTACATCCTGGAGCTGCTGTACAAAGTGAAGGGCCTATACATGATGAGATGGAAATCTCTCAATCCCAACCACCACCACCTGAAATTGAGTCTCCAAAGAAACATCAGGAGTTTGGTAGGCCTAAGTTACCCATCAAAAAAGCAAGTGTAGCACACTCAAGTTCAGAAGAAAAAGACATTCAAGGGTCATCTCCACCACCAACACAACCAGCTGCACATGTTGAAGATAATGTTAAGGCTACAAAGTTTATGCCAACCCCAAATTTAAAGGGTTCAACCTCTTAATGTAATAGAACTAGTCAAACTAGTTATTGTGATCTTTTTTTTTTAATGTAAATCATCTACGAATGGTGTTTACTTTTGTTATGGGTGTTTATGACTGATTATTATGATCAAATCCAATTACCTTGTATATTCATGCTTTAATGTTAATTCTATCATTTTGTCAAATTGAATTAACTTCTATATTCAATGTATTTTTCTTTTCCATTCTTATACTATAATAATACAAAGATGTGACAAAATGGACAAAATGGATAACATTGCATTACATTCCATAAATTTCAAGTACAACATAGTAGCTTCATTACATTCACCAAAATAAGATGACTTGTACATTAAACAAATCACTAAAGGGGCAAACTAGTACACAATTATCACCTTGCAAATGGGTGGGTCATCCACCACATACACCTTTCAACCTAATTTCTTATAAAATCCCAACCAAAATGACAAATTATCAACCCACACAAAAAAATAACTATTAAACTCAGTTTCCTAATTTCAAAATCCAAGGTCTTAATCTCCTTTGCTAGATTCTTCAACAATTTTTCGTCCTCATTGTCACTAATACCCACTTGCATGGTAGATGTAGCTTCAAAACCAGCATCAAAATTATTTTCTGGAACAGCATCATCATGATACCAGAGGAAGAATCCACATCTTTCATCCACCTAAAAATAAACATCTTATACAAGTTAACAACTATAGAGATGAAGCACAATCATGGTAAACTTCAAATATTTTGCAATAAATATCCATTAACCTTCTTTTTTGGACAACCAAAGAATAATTTTCCAGGATTTCTATCTGAACCAGAAACCCTTATCACAGCCTTGTGTTTGTAATAACATTTTACATGTTCACTTCCTTTCTTACCAGCTTGCAAGGTTCCAGAACTCCAGCTCCGAATTGGCTTCTTATCCTTGTCCATTCCACTGGTAATCATAGAAATAGAAGAAGAATACTTAACCAATTTCACGAATTTCTGAAGTTTCAATTTAGAGAAGATGTTGTTACTATTCTAAACCCAATAATGTCTTCTGAACGGAGTGAAGAAGATGACATCCTTTTCATCATTTTTAGCCTCTGTAACAGCTACTATAAGTTGCCCAACAAAACGACGTCGTTTCATTAACTTACGTGGCCCTTTAGGTGGCATTTAACGACCCACCTCAGCACTTAACGTTCCAACTCAGCACGTCGTCAGGCCAAAGTTGACGGAGGGACTAATTTGCATGACGGAAGAAAGAGTTAAGGACTAAATGATGACTTTTTTTAAGTTGGGGACCAATTTGAAAGGTCATAACTAAGTTAAGGACTAATTTGACCCTTTACTCCTTTAAGCTAAATTTACCTTTTTTGTACTACATCAAACTTGGAAACTTTGGGTGTTTTAAATAAGTGATATATAAACAACCAAAAAAACATGTAATATATCCAAATTTAAACCTCAAAATTTTTAAATAAACCACACTTAAACATTCAAATCCTAACTTAGTTCGACTTATTTTCATCCCTAGTTGTAATAAACAAATTAACATAACACAAACTCTTGGATAAGGAATCTAACATTAACATAAGTTATACCAATTATATATCATCAATAATTTTCTATAAAATATAATTTTTATTAATTTAATTATTAAATTATAATTATATAATATCTTAAATATCTATGTTATATTTTATAAAAAATAAGCAATTATAAAAATATAATCAAATGATTATTATTTTTATATATTTTAAAAATATATATATTATATTAATTTTGATATACATAAATAATATATTATATACTTTTAGAGTAATTTAAATTTTTATAGACATGATTTATATAATAAAAAGTTTTAATCTAAAAGTTGATTCTAAAATAAAATAATCCAATAAATTTACATTCATCCATTCAATGATTCATGTTACAGCATGGGATTAAATGCAATGAGAAGATCTTATTTTGATTGTATAAATATTAGGTCCAAGGTATGCATCAGTTTAAAATTATTGTCATGAATAAATGTTGGACAATGGCTAGTAAGTTTCTCATCTTTAAAGTTTCACATTACTCAAATTCCACTTTTTACAAATATTTATGCATGTTACTTCTCCCCATTACTTGAATTGGAGGATAATATGTTAAAGTGTGAGATTGCTAGCTTAGATAAACACACAGGTGCATTTCTGGTTGGGATGGACTATCATAAAGATCTAGCTGCGTTCATTCTTCAGGTTGGGATTCTGAGTGCAACATTATTCTTTCTTATTTTCTTTCAATTTGAAAACAAGAATAAATAGTGGAGTTGCTTATTAGCAAGAATGTTTTACCTATCATCTTATACCTTAACCATTGGACGACACCAAATATAGATAATCATAGAAATTCCTAATTTTCTTTAAGCAATTTGAAATTGATCAGGTACTGTTCATTTACAATAGTGGGCAACCCAATTCTACCAAAAGAAAACATGAAAATGTGCCCTTTCATTCAGGCACTAAATGACTCAGTATACTCCCTCTTCTTTTCGTAGTTCTTAGTAACTTTCAAACGAAATTTAAATGATGCTGCACCTTTAGTAACTCCCAGGACAATACTTGAATTATTTGTCATCAGCTATTGATCGCCAGATCAAAAAGTATGGTGTGTACAATAATAAATCTTGACAAATGAACCATAAATAAGAATAAGAAGATCTGCAAAATGGGAGTGGATGCTGCTGCAAATTTGGCGCCTCAGTATATATATATATATATATATATATATATATATATGACCTCTTACATAATTGATTATGCTGATACTGTTGAGCTAAAACAGAAGCAAAATTGTACAAAAGCATAAATAGTAATGCTATTAATTTATGCTAAAAGGAAAAATGGTTTCAAAGAATCATGTTGACGCATTGGCGTGTTGTATAAACTCATTTCCTCTTTTCATATATCTTCGTTAATTCTTTCAATGAAATCCATCATGGTCTTCTGGGTCTTATCGTCTGAAAAGGAAAAGAGAAAATTAATCATGTCAATAACTCAAAACATAACACCACTGTTTTTCAGAGCATATGAGATAAGAACATATCTGAGTACACCTGCATGAATACAAACAGATAAGAAAAGATAAATAGAGTAGTATAGTAGTGCACCTAATCTTGGTATAGTATGTCCTTTGGGGTGATGAATCACCACAGGATCAACACAGGACTGTAGTAGTTCTTGCCCATACTGCTTCAAAAAATCTGTCTCCCCTGCAGTAAGCATTCAAATTTTTCAGGGAAAAATTATTTTCTTTCTATCCAAACACTATAATTAACCCTCAACCCATTTACATTGTGAATGTTAAAATGACTGCAATGCTTGTAACTTTGCGTAGAACCTTTGCACTCATTAAGATTACATTGAGTGATTTTTAGCAGCATACGATACCGTGTCAACTTTTGATCATAATTACTTGGAAGACTAGAAAACATTTATGCTAATAATAACTCCCGGTGATCCAACTTCTGCTATATTTTTATTTTATTCTTTAAAATTCTATTTTCACATGCAAGAGACTATGCGGAGTGCTTTAGAGCCCGCATTCGACACTGAAGTTCATTTATTTATTTTTTTATTTCAATTGAAGTTATAGTTTGTAATTTACTTATCCATTGTTATAGGCAATAGGAAAAGCAATATAATTGTATAATGATAATATAAAAGATTTCGGAAGAATAATATATAATAGGATGGTGTTATTCCAGCCACTGTTTAGATCACTTGACACGTCAAAATAAAGTAAAAACCTTTTTTTTACTATTAATACAACTAAATATTACTACAATTCTACAAATAAACAAAATAAAGTTTAGAGATAATTATGATGCTTTAAATCCAATTACCTTGCTTTATAAATGTAAAAGCATATTTAAGCGAATTTATGTTATATACTTTAGAAAATTCAGCTACATATTTTATTTAAAATATTTTGATGTTATTTTTAAAATAAAGTAATTTGGTCACATAGCTAGGAATTAGTTATTTCCAAAATGCCCCAGGGTAACATGGGGGTGCATAGGTTGCTTGGGTCTAGCTTATTATTTAGTCTCGAATGATGCAAAAATGTCTAAAAATAACAATTAATTCAAATACGTACTAAATGCGTATATATTAAGTTAAAATTCATTGTTATAATGTGATGTTTAGAAGTATAAATGCAATAACTAGTTAAGAATAATACTAAACAGCTAAAAATAAAATAAAATTCAATTAAAATGTCAGCATTTAATGATGAATAAGACAAAATTAAAAATCTCTCATCCAAGACAAAGTTAATTATTGATAATAGAAACTCATTTTAGCAAAAGATCTTCTAATAACCATATAATATTTTCCTACCACTCATCAACCACAATTTTTCCTGGGTTTTGGATTAAAATTATTAGGACATAAACATTTTACACAACATTAATTTCTTCTACCATAATACATGTTTTAATATAAAATTTATAATTTAAATAGACACTCTAATTGTATTTAACAGTTAAAATTAATTCTATCAAAATGAATAATATCCAATTCAAAAATAAATAGACCTTAATCTTTTGATAGGATCATAAACCCTGAGGAACAAAGTCAAAAAGCAAGAAAGCAGCCCAATTCAATTAATCATAAAATTTCAATAAAAAATGTTTAATGGGGAAATCATTGATGGGATGGATGTCGAATTCTGGAATTCCAATTCAAACACAGATTTTATTTTATTTTATTTTATTTTATTTTATTTTATTTCATCGTGGTAATTGAATGAATTAAAACGGGAATCTTTCATGTAAAAAAAAAGGGGGTAATGAGTCAAGGATGGGGGCTAGAATATGCTTTCTCAAAAAATAGCAATGACAAGAAATTGAATAAAATAAAAGGAGGCAACGGAGGTACCTAGAAAGTGAAGGGAGGGGCAGCGAATGGAAGAAGAATATGCTTTCTCCACCACCGTAGGTGACCTGAACTTGGCCCCTCCTACTATTATCAGGAATTTCACTTGGGGAACCTTCGTCAGTGCCACGCCCTGCATATATAAATGGACATTTTAATTCAATTTCTCAATAAACTCAGAACTATAATAATTTTGTATGTAGTTTAATCTTTCCATGTTACTTATTATCATGATAATATCATATAATGAGAAAAATAAACATAAAAGTAATTATAATAGTATCTACAATATTTCATAATAATTTGTTAATTTATTTATATTTTTATAATATAACATCAATTTATCGCTAAGTCAATATGAAAAATTAGAATTGAAAATTAACCTAAGTTTCCAGTTTCTCACATACCTTCTCCTGAAGACCTGGGAGCGCAGCTGATAATATCGCCCCCTATTTTGTCAAATTAAAAAACAGCTCATCAGATTCAAATCCTTGGCCAGTTTCAAATCTCAAAGCATGTCAAACATACATCAATGCATTAATCCTTCAGTTTTTTTACAGAATAAATAATAGTACCTTATTCATTTATTAATTATCATTACATCAAAATTTATAATATGGAGAAAAATGATTGCTTTAAAGCATCCATCCCAAAGAAAAACAAGAAAATAATAATCAGGTAGACTGATTCATCAGTAATCCTTTTTTTCTTAAAAAATAAATTAGGAGATTACCTGAGAGAAACCAAGAAGACCATCAAATGGTCCATGTTTGATCATGCAATCCTCAATATATTTCAGGCACTCATCAAAGTTGGTATACTCTGTAAATTCCTGTTTTACCGTAGAAACTTTTAGATAGCTGTAGTTAAAATAATAGTCAAACGAAAGCACCTGTCTATCCAAATTAACTAGCATAATTCTATATCTTCTTATAAGAACTTTTCACCAATCATCTTAATTACCAGTCTCCTATTCGGTTTAATGGAGCATAGAAAATAGAAAATCGGTGAGTTTAAAGTAGAAAACAGAGACATTTTGTTTAATTCG
The DNA here is from genome assembly GCA_037954105.1 of Canavalia gladiata. Classification (NCBI taxonomy): domain Eukaryota; kingdom Viridiplantae; phylum Streptophyta; class Magnoliopsida; order Fabales; family Fabaceae; genus Canavalia; species Canavalia gladiata. The sequence continues at coordinate 35,831,895 of CM075664.1, read as the reverse complement.
TAATTCAAAAAATAAACAAAATTATTATTATATACTTAATAGAGTCAAATAAAAATACTAAATTATAAATAATTTCATTCAATTAATCCAAAAAATTATCTATCAGTCAAATATAAGAAGAGTCAAAATTAAGACGAGATTTTAGCTTCCTCTCCGCTACTATCTAAATATTGAACTAAATATGAAAATTTCCTCTACAGTTTTCAAATCAACAAACGTATTGATTTTCCCCTAATCCCTTTCATAACTAATCAAGAGGATTAACAGGAAGATAGTGTAGGAGAAGAGTGTTGTGACTCGTTCAAAATTAAAAATACAAAGAGAAGTTTGAAAAGAGAACCTTATTGAACTGAAACCACTCGTAGTAAGGAGGATTAAAAATGCCTTCAACATCAGATTTGCCTTGGCAAGGAAAAGGTGCATCCACAAAAACGAGATCGAGTTTATCAAGCACTGATTGAGGCCATTTGTTTATCTGTGTTTTGAGTATTTCTCCGCTTGTTCTGAAGCCATGAAGGCATAGAATTCGTGGTTTTCTTCCTTTGTTGTCACCTTCGCTTCCCATATTGCGTTCAAATATCAATGAAATAACAGAATTGAGGAGAGAGAAGGTAACGAAATAAGAAGGATTGTGCTTTGTGTTGCGGTGGCACCCAAACCAATTTAAAGGAGTAAGAGGCTTTTTCTATTTAGTATTTCCCCTTTGTGTGTGTCTTTAATTGAATTCAATAACGTGTGGACCTCCCTCTTTTCCTTCTTATATTCCATTTTGATGGCTTTTTTCTTTCCCTTTCTCCCTCACTCCCACTTTGGTCACTGTTGCAATACAATTTTGTTTTTTTGTTTTTATAGGTCGGTAAAATAAATGCTGCCTTTATTCTGATTCGTTGCTGGATCAAACACTTAATTGTTTTTAAGAGTTAAAAGATGAATTTTAAACAATTTAATTAATAAATTTTAAAAAATATTATAATAATGAGACATAATTAGATAGCACGACAACTAGAACAACAAATTGTTAAATTAATTTTATAAAGTTTTCCTTATACAAAAATATAAGTCATAAATAAATTTATGTAGAACATGTAAGTTAAATTTTAGATTAGTCTTCAATCTAATTTAAAAAATAATTATCTCAATATTTTTTAATTTATTATATTTTCAGGGTTTCAATTTGATTTTTATTGTTTATATAAGATTGAATTAATTTGTAAATACTCTAATTATACACTAATCATGTCAGTTTATGCATGTATATTCTTAAAGTAATTTTATTTTATTATTTAAATAAGTCAACTTTTAATATTATTTTTAATATTTATTTGAAAATAAATAAATTTTTAAACATTAATTTTTTTATATTAATCCTACAAAATAATTTTTTGAAAACGTAAAAGAAATTGACCACAGGACCAGAAGGCCTGAGGGCACTGAGAATCGATGTAAGGGATGACGTGGGCTTGTTTTCAGATTCGCCTGATTTAAAAAGAAAAGAAACTTCTAATCTTTCTGCCTTCTGGCGTGTGACAGGCCACGAACCTTGTTGAACCTCGTGGATCTACTTTACTTCTTTTTTTTGGAATGAGTTACATTAAATTTTTATTTTAGAAATATATATGTATATATATATATATATATCGAGATGCTAAATTTTAGATTTATATTAATTTAAAATTTTATATAAAATAAAAAATTTATTAATCAAACTATTAAATTATATTACTATATATTTATAATTTTGTATATTAAATTTTAAAAATTTAAAAATGTATAATTATATTATTTAAATATTAATATTTATATATATTTAAATAATATATAAATTAAAATAAAATTATAAAATAAAATATTTATCTATTATTATTTTATATAAAATTTTACATATATAATTTATTTAATAATAATTTTTAAATTTAACAGTTAAATTAAAAAATTTATATTTTAAAATTATTAAATTAATATAAAATCTAAAATTCAATATCTATGATAATGAATGTTAATTATATATATTAATTATTTTTTATTTTGATATATTTATTTTTGATATATTTTAAATAATATATTATATTTTTTACTACTCAATATATTTCAAATGAAAAGTATGTGTAATATTTTTTATTTTTTTATGTACCTAAATATATATATAATAATAATAGATAATATTTTAAAATATAAAATTTAATATTATTAATATTTTAAACTTTTTATTAAAAATAAATTTTATAGTATATTATTAAACATATATGAAAAAATTGTTTTTTACACGATATTTTTTATCTTTTATATACCCTTAATTTTTTTATATACCCCTTATTTTTATTAATCATTCAATAAAATTCATATTAATTGATAGAGTACAATTTAAAAAAATAATTTATTGTTTATTAATATTATAGGAAGGAATAAGAATTAACTTGTTACTTTTATTAAAATTATTTTATTTAATAATTTTTAAAATATTAATTTTATTAGTTTAATTGTTAAATTAAAAATTTTTAAAACATTAGATATAAATTTAGTATATAAAATTTGAAAAAATTTAAAAATTTAAAAATTTATTAAATAATCTTAATTTAATAAATAAAATATATATTATATATTAAATTAAATTTTTTTAATAAAATACTAAATTTTTTAAAATTTTAATTTTTTATGATTTAATATTTATAAATAAAAACAATCGAATTGAAAATCATAATATTTATAAGATATTATTAAGTAGAATGATTATAGTAAAAATTATTTTTAAAATAAATTACTCTCTGTATAAATAAAAAATTAGTAAATATCTTATTTAAATTATACAAATTTGTATATTAATTTTATCATCGTTACCAACGTCACCTGTTATTTGACTATTAACTCCACACATTTATCATTTTCAATCTTGTCGTTTCCGAAACGTGTGGGTTTCGGATGATTCTATGAACGGAGTCATCGAGATTGAATATATAAAATTTTCGAAATAACGTCAAATGTTAATATAAAAAAAGAGACTCTGGAATTCTACATCTAATTGAGCACCTTCTTTTATTCTAATGTCCATAAGGACCATGAATCATGTATTTTTAAATGATAGCAAAATACTTTCGCTCCTTCTCTTATGAAATTTCAACACTAATAAATGAAATTATGACCAATTGCATGTAATTGTTATAAAACAAAACTTAGATAATTATAATCCTTGTCTATAATAGTTTGATCTTAATTTCAAGGTTTATCTTTCTATTGACACGCTCGTCGTAAACGCGCAAAAATACTTTCTAGATTTCCCCCAAACTATTGGTATAGTATAAGGTGCAACCTAGGTCATCTCCCAAAGACCATTTCAGATTCTTAAGCAAATAAGGAGACAATTAGAACAAGGGGGGTTTTGTAAAGATGTGATATTGAATGCTAAACACAAAATACAGACTGAAATTAATTTCACTTAACAATTATCAACTCAAGGAATTCAGAGGCTATTTTCATAACTAATCATTGATCACTAAAATCATGCATTGTGTTTATCAACCTAGGATCATCTGGAACCCCTACAATGATCCTTGAATTCTCTACTGAGAAACCTCTCAGAATTTAATTGATTATGATCAACAAGATTTAGTAACCACTTAATCTTTTATCTAAACCAATTTTACAATCAGAATTCAGTTGAAGTAAGTAATAAAATGAAAACCTTCAATTCAATTACTTAATTTCTACTCTTCAAACTTTTGGAAAATGATTTACCAATCAAAAACCAATTATAAATCAATTATGCATTAACCAAAATACGTCAACCGATCAAACTTTGATTAAAGAATAAAATTGAAGAATATAGTGAAGCAGAGTAGAAACCACTTAATATGCACGTAAATAAAGATCAAGACCTCAAAGTTAAAATGAAAATAGCTTGAATCCTTGAATTGAAACTACAAACCTAGCCTTCCATGAAGGAGGCAAACTAACAACAAGGAAAGAGGAAAACTAACAACAGATAAATCCTAAGCCTTCCATGTAGGAGGCAACTAACAACAATTAAATCCTAAGCCTTCCATGTAGGAGGCAACTAACAATAAAGAAAAACTAAGCCTTCCATGTAGGAGGCAAACTAACAAGAAAGAAAACTTAAGCCTTTCATGAAGGAGGTAAAACTAACAAGAAAGAAAGAAAGAAAGAAAGAAGATGGTATTGGAGTTGTTCTCCAAAATTGGTGTGTGTCTCCTCTTGCAAACCCTTCTATTTATAGAGGATTTTTGAGGCATCATCTTCAAAAAGTCACCAACTAGGATATTACTTTTCTACCCTTTTCTTGCTTTCACATGGGCTTTGTTGAAATTGCAAAACACTTTTGAATTTTTGCCACCAATGAGCACAACAATTTTGACTTTCTTCCACCGCAATTTCGGATGTTCACATGTCCGAATTAGAGCTTGACTTCTGAATAAAAGTTGTAGCCCTGGATCTTAGCTGTCCAACAAAGTTGATTTCATCTCAATATGACTTCTATATCTCAAGATATGGCCGGATCTTTGCACACTGTCCAAATTCCACGTCAGCAACACTATCTCATCTTTTGAGATAATTTCGGAGTCCTAAACATCCCATTTAGAATCTGCTCTTGCTTTGTAACTATGGACACTTCTTTAAGCTTTCATTCAAGACAGATTTCATGATTTTTGGATGTCTACAACTCCTATTATGCTCAAAATACTATAATAGTGTCATTTTAATCGGGTAAGCAAAGAAATTCAATTAAACTTCATATGAACCCAAACTCATAAAATATGACAAAGATCACTTAATTGAACATATAAGAAGTCTTAATGAGATAAAAGTGAGAGATAATTATTTATGAAATCTATGCTTATCAAATTCCCCCACACTTATCTTTTGCACGTCTCGGGCAAACATAAGTTAAGGATTGGTGACTAATTTTTTTTTTTTTTTTTTTTTTTGAAAGAACATCAAAGTTTTGAGTTGATTTCTCAAGAATTCACAAAATTTCATGAAGCATTATTTCATCACATTTTTGAAATTACTTAGAAAGGCAACTTTAATTTGAAAAACATAGATTGAGAAAGATAAAACCTCACATGATATACTCTGAATCTCTCAAGTGTTTGATTTGGTAAGTGTTTCTCTCAAATTCAATCCATGAAAGATGAACTATCATAGGCTTGCATATCTTCTACTTCTCTACTACTATATACACATGCAATGCACAAATCAAGAGGTCTTTATTTTGGTTATAACGGGATTAGAAAGATGAAATGATATATTGAAGAGGTACAATGTTAGACCAAGGAAAATGGTGAGGATTGAGAACTGAGTCTAAGTGCAAGTGTGAGAAACAGATATCACTTCTTCATTTTTTTTTTCAATATAATAGTTTATTTGTTAATTTATTGCTTCAGTTTTTTTTTTTTTTCAACCATGATATACTTGAACACAACAATAATCTCCCCCACACTTATTGAAACACTTATGGTATGATAAATCCAGTATTCCTCACCTTCTATGGTCAGACAAAGTTTTTTTTTTTTTTTTTTTTGTGGTTTGTGGTGAGCTAAAAAGAAGAAAAGGCTAATCGGCTCAAAGGGCTGATCAAAGGATAAAATTATACGGGTTGGTTATTTGGCCAAGTGGTTTGTTCAAGAAAAAAATGCCTCAATCATTTTTGTACAATTCATGTGAAAATGTAGCTTCAAAAAGAATCAATGCAAGTTCTGAAGTAACATATTCCATGGATGAAAATCACACAAGAAAGAAAATAATAATAAGGCTCAAAATCTCACAGGTAATATATTTATCAAATCTAATCTATCCAGTTCAAATATGTGTTGCCAACCTAATTAATCTCGAAATGTAAATCATTTTGCTTCAATTATTTTATGAAATCTAAAGAACAACATACTTCCATATTCAAATTTTTTTTTTTAAATCATAAGATGCGTATCAAGAGTCAAGTGTAACTCCTTACTCAGCCATCTTACTCAAAGCAAGTTTATGAATCTAACCTAATTTTTTTTTTTTTGGGTTTTTTTTTTTTTTTTTTTTTTAGATATCGGACCATCTTCCCCCCAACCTATCCAAGACATTGTCCCCAATGTCTTAGATGGAATTTCATATAACAGGAAAAGAAATGTAAGAAAACCATCAAAGTAAGGAAAAGTTATAACCGAAGAGTGGTATCTGGTTCTCTTTTATCTCTGCCATCCTGATTTGGTTGGTTCACCAGCTGCATTGCTTGACTGAGCTCAGATGTAGGATTTTGCAAAATCTCAAGTAGCTGTTCAACAGTTGAAGCAGATACTATGATGTTGCGCATGGATTGTGGCATGACCTAGGTTGAGAAGGTAGTTGACCAGAACCTTGAGATTTCAATTGGTTGACAGTGGTAGCCAACTGCCCAATTTGAGTTTGTAAATCCTGAATGGTAGAACTTACATTTTGTTGAAACTGAAGATTGTTGGTTGCTAATTGCTTCATCAAATCATCAAGAGAGGGTTCAGAAGCATTAGAGGGTACAGATTGCTGCATATGCTGTTGTTGTTGTCTGAATGGCGGTGGTTGGTATTTATTTTGGGAGTCAGATGTTTGAATCCTTTGTTGTTGTGGAGGACCATATCTCAAGTTAGGATGGTTTCTCCAACTAGGATTGTATGATCCAGAAGGTGGCTCAAACTTCTGTTGCTGATAATGTTGAGGAGGCCTGTATTGTTGTCCTGTGCCAAAAATACCATTTACTGTAGCCTCAGGTGTCTCACTTTCTTGCAATGTTGGGCATGCATCAGTAGGATGATCTGCAGAAGTGCAGATGCCACATGTTTTGGTTTTGTCAACAACATTAAGTTGTTGTTGTTGTCCGATGGCCAACTGTCTTACGATGGAGGTTAGTTCTTCAATTCTGTTCTCCAATCGTGTATGGTCTGTCATGGTGGTCATTTCATGGACTCCTTTAGACAAGGAATTAGTTCGAGAATTGAATTGCTGAGAATTTTCTGCCATGTTGGCAATCAAATCTCGAGCTGCTGTAGGAGTTTTGTCCATAAGTGCTCCACCACTAGCTGCATCAACCATGCTTCTGTCCATTGGCATGAGTCCTTCATAGAAATACTGAATCAGTAATTGATCACTGATTTGATGGTGTGGACAAGTGGCGCATAGTTTCTTGAATCTCTCCCAATACTCATAGAGAGTTTCTTGGGAGTTCTGTCTGATGCCGCAAATCTCTTTTCTGATAGCTGCTGTTCTGGATGCAGGGAAGAATTTCTCCAAGAATAATCTTTTCATATCATTCCAGCTTGTAACAGATGTTGGATGTAGATAGTACAACCAGTCCTTAGCTCCATCATTTAAGGAGAAAGGAAATGCCTTCAACTTGATATGATCTTCTGGAATTCCTTGTGGCCGCATTGTGGAACACACAATGTGAAATTCCTTCAAATGTTTATGAGGGTCCTCACCTGCAAGGCCATGAAACTTAGGTAGCAAATGTATTAGTCCAGACTTCAGTTCAAATGGTGCATCAACATCAGGGTATTGAATGCACAATGGTTGATAAGCAACATCAGGTGCAGCTAATTCTTTTAAGGTTCTATCAGCCATGTTCTTAGCAAAATATTTAAAACTATCAAAATTTAAAGATGAAAAATCACTACTGTTACTTTCTTGGTTATTACTGGATGAATGCCTTCTATGTGCTCTTTTCAAATGGTGGAATGTTCTATCAATCTCAGGATCATATGCATATAAATTTTCAGGATTGGATCGGGTCATACACAAAAAGGTGAATTCATACAGAAAATCCAAGAATGATATACCTAAAGTAAAAATAATTGTTAGAAAGATTAAAATTTTTATACAAACTCCTAAATGAGCCTAGGAAATTAAAATGGTCCCCGGCAACGGCGCCAAATTTTGACACGCTCGTCGTAAACGCGCAAAAATACTTTCTAGATTTCCCCCAAACTATTGGTATAGTATAAGGTGCAACCTAGGTCATCTCCCAAAGACCATTTCAGATTCTTAAGCAAATAAGGAGACAATTAGAACAAGGGGGGTTTTGTAAAGATGTGATATTGAATGCTAAACACAAAATACAGACTGAAATTAATTTCACTTAACAATTATCAACTCAAGGAATTCAGAGGCTATTTTCATAACTAATCATTGATCACTAAAATCATGCATTGTGTTTATCAACCTAGGATCATCTGGAACCCCTACAATGATCCTTGAATTCTCTACTGAGAAACCTCTCAGAATTTAATTGATTATGATCAACAAGATTTAGTAACCACTTAATCTTTTATCTAAACCAATTTTACAATCAGAATTCAGTTGAAGTAAGTAATAAAATGAAAACCTTCAATTCAATTACTTAATTTCTACTCTTCAAACTTTTGGAAAATGATTTACCAATCAAAAACCAATTATAAATCAATTATGCATTAACCAAAATACGTCAACCGATCAAACTTTGATTAAAGAATAAAATTGAAGAATATAGTGAAGCAGAGTAGAAACCACTTAATATGCACGTAAATAAAGATCAAGACCTCAAAGTTAAAATGAAAATAGCTTGAATCCTTGAATTGAAACTACAAACCTAGCCTTCCATGAAGGAGGCAAACTAACAACAAGGAAAGAGGAAAACTAACAACAGATAAATCCTAAGCCTTCCATGTAGGAGGCAACTAACAACAATTAAATCCTAAGCCTTCCATGTAGGAGGCAACTAACAATAAAGAAAAACTAAGCCTTCCATGTAGGAGGCAAACTAACAAGAAAGAAAACTTAAGCCTTCCATGAAGGAGGTAAAACTAACAAGAAAGAAAGAAAGAAAGAAAGAAGATGGTATTGGAGTTGTTCTCCAAAATTGGTGTGTGTCTCCTCTTGCAAACCCTTCTATTTATAGAGGATTTTTGAGGCATCATCTTCAAAAAGTCACCAACTAGGATATTACTTTTCTACCCTTTTCTTGCTTTCACATGGGCTTTGTTGAAATTGCAAAACACTTTTGAATTTTTGCCACCAATGAGCACAACAATTTTGACTTTCTTCCACCGCAATTTCGGATGTTCACATGTCCGAATTAGAGCTTGACTTCTGAATAAAAGTTGTAGCCCTGGATCTTAGCTGTCCAACAAAGTTGATTTCATCTCAATATGACTTCTATATCTCAAGATATGGCCGGATCTTTTCACACTGTTCAAATTCCACGTCAGCAACACTATCTCATCTTTTGAGATAATTTCGGAGTCCTAAACATCCCATTTAGAATCTGCTCTTGCTTTGTAACTATGGACACTTCTTTAAGCTTTCATTCAAGACAGATTTCATGATTTTTGGATGTCTACAACTCCTATTATGCTCAAAATACTATAATAGTGTCATTTTAATCGGGTAAGCAAAGAAATTCAATTAAACTTCATATGAACTCAAACTCATAAAATATGACAAAGATCACTTAATTGAACATATAAGAAGTCTTAATGAGATAAAAGTGAGAGATAATTATTTATGAAATCTATGCTTATCATCTATCTATTAAATTTGCAACTAAGATATCATGTCTATTATCATTTTCACCATATGGATAAAGTAATGGATATTGCAAGCCAAGATATTTTGGATGAAAATGATCAATTCATTGAAGAAGCCTAGATCTTGTTTTTAATATAATACTTGTCAACAACATTCACCAATAACTTCAACTACTAATGTAGCTCCTTCTGAAGGAGTAGAAAGATTATAAGTTCTACCCTCAGTTTTGCTCTTCCTTATAAGTTTTAAGTTTAACATCAATAAACATATTTTGAACAAAACGATCCCTTACATATATGGAAGACTTGGTTCCGTTTGGGATGGTTGCGAGTTTTCAATTTTTGGTTTTTAAATTAATTTTGAAAACAAAACTTAATTTGGCAAAAATGATTTTGAAATGGTTTTTATTACATTTTCAAAATAGTTTTGACTCAAATTTAAAAACCAAACAAAGAGGTTTATTGAATGATGTTTTTTATTTTGAAATATTTTTATTCTTAAATCTACCAAACTCCATCACCATTATAACCATTATAGCCACCACCACAACTAAATCATCACCATCACTACCATGATCACTATCAAATCATTACCCACACGACCATGAGGACCACAACCATCAACACCTTATTACAATCATCATTATTATCGCTATCATAATTATTATTATTTTTATATTTACTACTACGATTATAATAATAATAATAATAATAATAATATAATAAATTTATTTTTATTTTTATTATTTCAAAATAATCTATTTTATTTATCTAATTTTTATATATTAAAAAAATAATATTATTTAATATATAAATTATATTATATTTATAACATTATAATATAATTTTATATTATATAATTATTTATAATATAATATTATAATATATTATTTTTATTTAAAATAAATATTAAATAATATAAAAATATTATAATAATATATAAAATTATTTATCTTAATTATTGATAATCAAATAATATATAAAATAAAATTTTTATTTTTATTATTTTAAAATAATTTAATTATTTATTATTTATTTATCTATTTTTTATAAATTTACAAATTAATGATATTGTTTAATTATAAAAATTATATTTAATTGATAATATAATAATATAATTCTATATTATATAAATTTTTATAATATAATATATATTATTTTATATAATATAAATATTAAATAATATAAAAATTATAATAATAATATATAAAATTATTTATTTTATCAAATAAGATATAAAATATAAAACTATACTATTATATAATATTTTTTTATTATAACTACTATTACCACCGCAACCATTATAATTAATATAATAATTATTATTACAATAATATTATAATAATAATATTATTATTTTATTTTTTATTATTTTAAAAAAATTATTTTTAATTTTTTATTTACTTTTTTTATATATTAAAAAATAAATAATATTATGTGATATATAAATTATATTTAATTTATAACCTTATAACATATATTATTTTTATATAAAATAAATATAAAATAACATAAAAATATTATAATAATAAAATATATAAATTTATTTATTTTAAATATTGATAATATAATAATATAAAAAATATAAATTTATAATTATATAAATTTATAAAAAATTATATAAGTTTATAATTATATAAGTTTATATTAAGGTTTGGCCTTAATATAAACTATGATCAAGTAAGAAAAAGACAAGTGTGAATCAAATACATACCAAAACAAATCAGATATACAACAAAACCATTCAGAATATTCTCACCATTATTCGCATTTAGAAGCAAAAACAACATCATCATCTTTGCAAAACGTGTGGCTCTCATGATGCTGTCAGCGATGTCTATGGATTGCTCTGGTTTATACCGAGAATAAAATAAATTTTAAATTAATTATAATTAATTAAATGTTTTGATTTGAATTTAAAAATTTAAATTAAACTTAAATTTTTTTAATTTAAATTATTTAATTAAGATAAAATAAATAAATTATTAATCTTTTTCATATAAAATTTTAAATTTATATTAAAATAAAGGAAAAAAATTATTGATTTTAATTTTAGGTAACAACTAAATTAATTTCCAACATTGATATTATTTAAATCATTTAATTTTTATAGCTATAATTTTTCAACCAAAAGACGATAATATGGTTGACGTTAAAGATATTTGATAACACTAAATTAAAAGATCAAAATGAATGGAAAACGAAAACGCAAAAGTAAAACAAAGTTTTAAATACTAAAATATAAAATATATACATTTAAAAGTTAAAAAAATTTGATAATCCAATCAATTATTATTGATTTAATTTTAAATTAAAATAAAACAAACTAATTAACCAAATAAATTTAAAATAATTTGATTAATTAATATTAAATTAACAGCCTCATCAAGTCAATTTATTCTATAAACATCCCTAATTAAAGATATAATTGCATACACATGTGTTAAAGCCAACATACTTTTTTTAAAAAGTTAAATTATCATTTAAATGTACAATTGTCATATTAATTTAGTGTGTAATACGAGATAAATCAATATTAGATATTAAAATATTTGTTTTGTTAATTGAAAAATAATAAAAAAATGTCAAAATGGAGAAAATAAAATATTTATTATTTAATTATAAAATATAAAATATAAAATGATGTGTTATGTTTGTATTTAATAAAAAAGAACAAGAGAGAAATTTGATACTTTGAATACAATTAGGGATGGAAATAAACAAGACCATCCGACAGAGGCATTTAAAATCTAGCTCAGCTTAACTCGTTTAATAAATAGATAGGTTCAAACGTGTTAAAAAATCTTTTTAAATAAATAAGTCAGGCCTAAACTTATAAAAAAATTCATTTAACTTATTCAAAGGCTATTTATATTTATATATTATATATTTATATTTATTTTAATATATTATATTTATATAATATTTATTTTATATTTCATTTACATAATATTAATATATATATATATATATATATGTTTTAGGCCTATTTAATGACTTTTTTTATTTTGTAGATTTAAAGTTTTTAAATTTTTTAATCAATTATTTATATAAACTTTAAGTTTATTTATTGATTTTTTTTGTTAGGTAGGTTTTTAAACAGACTTGTAGATCTTGTAGGCTTTAAATCATTTATTTTGAAATAATATTATCAGTTTAAAAATCTTGTCGCATTGTAGGCTTTAAATATATAAAATTATTTATTTTGAATATTGATAATAAAATAATATAAAAAATATAAATTTATAATTATATAAAATTCTTTATATTATAACCATCTACCATTATTTTATAAAAATTATTTTTATTTATACTACTATTACTATTACCATTATTATCATAATTATTATTACCACCACCACCATAATAATAATAATATTTAATTTTATTATTTTAAATTTATATTATTTTATTATATTTTAATTTTTAAATTAATATTTTAATTTATATATTTTTTATAAATTTATAATAAAGTAGAATCACTTAATTTGATTTTATAACAATATTTAAAAATTAAAAACTAAAATTAAAATTAAAAATCATCTCAAATAGAATTTTAACAAAAATATTATGTATTATAATAAATAACTGATAGTACTGCCTTTAAAAAAATTTGTTTGTCTATAATATAATTTTTCAAAGTCACAATACTTTCATTTGGTTGAATAAAAAATAGAATTAGCAAAAGAAAAATATGTAAATTTAAGGTAAAAATAATAATAAAAAAAAAGATTTGTTTTCATATATATATATATATATATTTGAATGTCTTAATTTCTAAAAATTGAATTAATTAAATATTTTTAAACGTTTGAAGTAATTAAATAATGATTAATTCAAAATTAATTTCAAAATCAAATAACAATAATTAATTTTACACTTGTGTATTTCAAATAATCGTGTGCACATTAAATTGGATCGATTTAATTTTATACGTACGGAATCATTTTCTTTTCTAATTTATCTACCAACCTAAGAATTAAGTATTTGAAGATTTAAAGAGTGTGGAAATCAATCAACTTGTAACTTAAAGTCTGAAATACGTAAATTTCAGAACACAATTTCAACATCCAAAGAATTGACATCATGTTCAGATCTGTAATTATAATTGATTTTTCTTGTCATCGAAGGTAAAAACGGGAGGAGCAGTTCCAACATTAAGATTATAATTTATTTTTCTTGTCATCGAAGTGAATGAAAACACTGCATGCGTTGAAAACTTTTATATTTTTCAAAAAATGAATATATACTTAGCTTCATTGAATTAATTCGCAACAACTCAGAATTTCCAAAACTTTTTCGATCACTAACTCAAAAAAGAAAAGAAGAAAGAGATATCAGGGATCAAGTAAGAAAAAGACAAGTGTGAATCAAATACATACCAAAACAAATCAGATATACAACAAAACCATTCAGAATATTCTCACCATTATTCGCATTTAGAAGCAAAAACAACATCATCATGTTTGCAAAACTCCCAAATCATCCAAGCATTATATAATTAAAATTATATAATGATCCTTAATATAAAAAAAAACCTTTAACAGGTAACAGACTTAGACTTCAAAATTTTTAAACAGGTCTGACTTGATATTGTTCCTACAATGATCATAGTTCCGAGTACTTCTTGACAAGTTTTAATATGATCAGATTTATAAGTAAGCATCTCTTGTAATATATGAGCAACACCAAATCCTTCTAAGGCCCAAATCTCCATTTCGCCTGCTCGTTGTCCTTCCTGTTTGGCCCTTCCTCTAAGGGGTTGTTGTGCAACAAGTGCATAATATCCCCATGTATTTTATCATCAACTTGATGAATTAATTTCAAGATAAATTCAAAACCTAATTCGATTCGATCTATTTTCACCCTCAAGTGTAATTTCTTTTTTTTATAGAGTAATTTAAAATTTTTAAATTTTATATATTTAAATAATAAAAAATTAAAAAATATTATAGATTTTTATTTAAATAATTTTTATATTAAATAAAAAATTATAAATAAATTTTATTAAAAAATTTCTATTATTTTATTTTTTAAAATTATTATATACAATTCTTTTTATACTTCATTCACAACTTTATTTTCAACTATTTTCTTCTTATAAACAAACTAAATATTAACATCCACAAATATTTATACCTGAATGATGTAATTTATAATTTATAATTTATATTTATCAATCAATTATTGTATACATAATATAAAGTCTGAGTTGTTGTAAAATTTTTAAATTTATATTTTAAACAAGAATAAAAATATAAGAATTCAAATATCACATACTACAGATTAAAGGATCATAAAATTTTCAAATAAGTTAAAATATTAATTAATGAATTAGAATTTTTCTAAATATATAATTTTTATTTACTATTAATATATTATAATAATATTATTATTTAATTTATTAAAAATAATTTAATTTTAATTATTCTTTATTTAATTTAAAACTTAAAAAAAATTAAACCTACAAAATTTATATATATATATATATATATATATATACGTACATATACATATGATATATACATCATCACCTAATTATATTTAACATAAATTTATCAATTTAATAAAAAAATATTTTATTTTAAAAAATGTAAATAATATAAAAATGCTCAATTATTTCGATAAGTTTCAAAAATTAAAAAAAATAAAAAAAATAAAATATTAACAATTTAGATTCAATTCAATTCAAATATAAAATCACCAAAATCTCATTTATATCCTTTTTCTTTTATAAATCAAAATTT
Organism: Canavalia gladiata; assembly: GCA_037954105.1. Classification (NCBI taxonomy): domain Eukaryota; kingdom Viridiplantae; phylum Streptophyta; class Magnoliopsida; order Fabales; family Fabaceae; genus Canavalia; species Canavalia gladiata. The sequence goes on along the minus strand of CM075664.1, from coordinate 35,816,618 downwards.
TACTCCTTTTTTTATTAATAGATTCTGAAATTTATATTCTATTAAGCATTAAAGATTAGCTAAATGAAACAGTTATGTTTGTCTTATTAGACACATGCATTCTCAATCACGTCAATACAAATTTTCTCTACCCTCACTCCCATTCCTTTTCGCTCGAGTTGTGTTAATATAAATACACTCCCTCACTCACGAGCAAATTCACATGCATTCACCTTTTTTAACATCCACTTTGTCACAATTTAATAAATTTAGATCTCATGCACCTAATGAATTTCCTCGCGGTAAAACACGTATAAAAACCCATATGCAATTTGAAAAAAGCATTTTGGGGTCTCTCTCTTAACTAACAAACAGACTAAAGGATGGACTTCCAACTTTGGAGGACACGTGATGACACTTTCTTGGCTGGCTGCCTAACAACCAACGTTAAAAAGGATTCTAGATTGTGTCTTCCTTCATTCCTCACATTACCTCTCTCATCTAAGAATGAGCTACACGTGCTCAGCGGCTGGGTTCGGACGGATTCGAATAGCAGAAATTGAATCCGCATTTAGCCAATTAAACGAACAGCTTAGATTGTTTGTCTGTTACACTGATCAGGTAAATCGGATTTCTGATGAATCAGTTAACGAATTAACGGCTCGGTTTTATCGGTTTTATCGGTTTTAATTTTTAACGTAGAAAAAGAAATATAAATATAAATATTAAGATAAATATACATAATTCTTGATAATTCATATATTTTTTCTTAAAAAAAACCTTTTGCATAGAAAAAAACAGAAATAATATTTTTAAAAAATCATTGAAGATCTAAATACTTTCAAATTTTCTGTTCAAAATTAATCGGTGCATGAAACTTTTTTATTTTAAAAATATTTGAAATTTTGTATCGAAACTAATAAATTTGTCTGATAAAAAAATATGAAAAAATATTCATTAACAAGAATCAAAGAGTAATAAATTATGTTTTTTCTTACTTAAAAAAATAAAAATTATTTATAAGATTTATTATCGTTGTGCGCGCTAAAACAAATTAAATAAAATTTTCTATTTTTCAATTTTAACCATTAGACAGATAAACAATGCACAATAACAAATTACACACAATAAAATTGTGAATCAAGAAGAATGAAAAAAAAAAAGGAGCTAGTTTATAAACTTTAAAGTTAAGAAAAAACTAATACAAGTTAAATAATTGATTAAACTCACTCTATTTATTAGTTCATGGAAGACTAATCCACTAATTGATGTTAAGAAAATTTGGTTAAATTCACAGCACAACTAATATTTTGAATAGTAAAAAAGAAGGAATATATATGAGCAAATAACAAGTCAAAAAATTTTAATAAAATATAAAAATTCTATATTTTTCATAACTTTCTAAATCTGATTGTATCTATTCAAGCATATTAATAAAATCAAATATTATTTTTTTTTGCAATATAACAATAAGATCAATTTTTTATAATCTTTAACTTTTTTTAAAAAAAATTATTTCTATCTATTAAAATTTACGTTCTTAACTTTTTCTATGAAAATTTCTCTTTTCTAAGTTTTCTCTTAATTTTTTTTATTTATTTTTATAAAAAAAATTCCTCTACTTTATTTTTCTCTCTTTAAATAAAATAAAGATAAAAAACTAAAAGGAGTAAGAAAATATAGAGAGAAAATTCAAAGAGAGAAGAAGAAAAAACTAATTTTATAGATAGAGAAACAAATATATTTAGAAAAAGATAAAAATATAAAAAAAATTCAAAAAAAGTTGAGAAGGAAAAATTTAGAGATAATGAATCAAATATTTAGAAAAAGATAGAAAATATAAAAAGAAAGATAAATAAATTAAAAAAATATTTTAGTTCAATAAAAAGATATTAGAGGAAAATTTTAAAGAAAGGAAGAAATAAATAAAGAAATAAGAGAAAAATTAAGAGAAAAAAATTTAAAGAAAAAAGAGATAAATATGAGATATGATCATATAGGTTATCCACATCTATCTCACTTAATTTGAAAATTAAATAGGTTAGAATTGAAAAATCCTACTTATAGACTAGTCATAAAATAGAAGATTATTAAATAAAATTCACTAGTGCAAAAATAGGTTTCTATAACAGGATTTTACATCGGTTGTTTAGAAACCGATATAAAAAAATGCGGTGGCATTTTTGTAAATAAATGTAAACTTTTTTACATCGGTTCAAAAAAGAACCGATGTAGAAACTATTTTTTACATCGGTTACAAAACAACCGATGTAGAAAGTACTTTCTACATCGGTTCTCTTTTGAACCGATGTAGAAAGTGAGTTTTTTTTCAAACTTTCTACATCGGTTACATAACAACCGATGTAAAAAGTACTTTCTACATCGGTTGTTTTGTAACCGATGTAGAAAGTGGATTATTTTTCAAACTTTCTACATCGGTTACAAAACAACCGATGTAGAACGTACTTTCTACATCGGTTACATAACAACCGATGTAGAAAGTGGATTTTTTTTTAAACTTTCTACATCGGTTATAGAACAACCGATGTAGAAAGTACTTTCTACATCGGTTATAAGAAACAACCAATGTAGAATGTCTTCCCCTGTTATTTATTTTTCGAACGCTAGTTGTCTTTAACCTCATTCTTCAAAACCCTAGTTTCTCGTTTCGGCTTGTTCTCTCTATTTTCGTTTACGTCATAGCCATTGCCGCCGTCCCTGCTGTTCGTCGTTGCACTTCATTCTTACGTTCATGGTTGTCGTTGCCGTAGCAACCATTTCCTCCGTTCGAAGTCGTCGTCGCGCACCCTAAGGTTTGAAGTCGTCTTTGTCGTTATCTATAGATCTCATTCTGTTATTATAATTGAAATTTACATTCGTTTTGGTTGTATTCTATAATTTCCAAGCTTCTTATTTGGCTACCACTGTGTTGTGTCGTCGTTCAACTACCGTTATACCTCCGTTAGGACACCATTTGGTCACTGCTCAACCATTTTTTCTCTACTTTCAACGGGTACATGCTGATTACGACATTTTTTTTTCAACTTTCAACACTTGCTTGATGTAATTTTAAGTTATTTCCTTTGTAAATTAAAATTTGATAATAAATAATAATGTATTTAGTTTAAATATATAGATTATGTGAATTCTGTATTGTCTGTCTGGTGATTCTGTGTGTATATGCAGATATTGTGAATAAATAATACGGTAGCATGCCTAAACAAAACGAACATTAAAAAAAATGAACTTTCTACGTCGGTTAAGATTATAACCGATGTAAAAAGTACACTTTCTACATCGGTTGTGTCATTGACTTTCTACATCGGTTACAATCCCAACCGATGTAGAAAGTATACTTTTTACATCGGTTCCAGAACCGAGGTAAAAAATCTTATTTTCTATATCGTCCGCTTCAACACCGTTCAAATAACCGATGTAAAAAGTCCATAACAACCGATGTAAAAAGCTTATTTTCCACCCGTGATTAGATGGACCAACTCACACTAAGTTTATTAAAATTGGAAGTTGTTGGTTTAGAACTTAAAAATTCATACTTCTAAATGGATCATATAATATAGGATAAAATATAAGGTATGATGGACCAATTTAACGGCTCTACTAAACAACAATACCATTAGGAAACTCATTCATCTCTCCCCTTCACTATTCTCCACATAGCATTCTTTTACAACTTAATCCATACAAAAGGCTCTCTCTCTCTCTGGGAGGATTTTTTGGCTCTCTTCTAATGACCCCCAAGATCTTATTTCTCGCCCTCTCTTTAACATAACATACACACACAACGTCCATATATATACACCTCCCAGCAAGCTCATTCAATGGTTAGGGAGGATCATCATTTTCTCTCCTAAAAACTAAGCTTCCTCTCCTTTTTATTTAATAACCTAGGCTCATAATGGCTCATGATTCTTGCCTGCACCCTAGCTAAAGCTTGCATAATACAGTAACATCGCCTAGAGACATAATACCTCATGCTTGGAGCCATAAACAATGACCAAATCTCCCACTGGACTCATTCAAGGTTGAGCACCTAGATTTCCTTATTTATTAAACCATTGATTCTACATAAACAACAATCCCTCACACTTGGAGTCATAAACCTTTAATTTTAAAATACACACACATACTAGTAGCACGCTAAGGGAAGCTTAAAGTGAACTTTCACTCTTAAACACAGAATAACATGCTTCTGGATAACACCATGAGAAAATGCACAACACCCATCCAGGCTCTCCCTTAAATTTGTATGTAGCATTATTTACCATCACAGATTTTTAAATTTGTAAGGATTCACAATATAATCATTTGTTGTCTTAAACTCTATGGATACGTAGATTTGAAAGGTTACTTTTAAAATATAAGTTTCTAAACTTCAATAATTTAAAATAAATTTTAATTCTACATCTCACGTAGCATAACAAACATTAAATTTGTAGGTGCATCATTCTCTACCAATGCACTTTTTTTAAAATCATAAGAGTTTATAGTTTAATTACCTGTTGTCTTAAACCATATTCATATATGAATCAGATATATTCTTAATATATAAATTATATATATTATTTTACTTAATTATAAAAATAATAAAAATTAAATTAAAATAAAAAATGTTTCCTCTTAAAAATCATCAACATTTACTTTTTTAAAAAATTAAGTTCCAAACAAAAATTTTCTCACAGTTTATATTTCACTAAAAAAAATTTCAACTTATCAAAAATCAAATTTATTTTCAAAGGATCACATTTTACAAATTTATTTAACAAAATTAAATTTCAAACATGATTTCTTCACAATTATTTTTCTTTATAAAAACTTTTTTTCAAATTATCAAAAATAAAAAAATTAAATTATTATTTATTTACAAAATTCCTCCAAATTAAATCCTTAAAACTACATTTTCTTCAATGTTCTATGACATCATAGAATACTAGAACTAAGACAAAACAAATTCAATTAAATTTTTTTGTATATATTATTTATTCTTTTACATATATAAATAAATATGTTATTATTATATTATTTAAATATTTAATTTTTACATTAAAATGGATCGAATAAATCTTTTTAAATAGCATATTTAATTTTGAGTACTATTTTTTAGAAGGAAAGAATAGGATGTTTACACTTTTCTTATTTTAACTAACTCTTAGACTTAAAGCTCCTTAAAATTTCTCCAAATATTTTTTTGAAAAAAATAAAATTAGGTAACAACTCTACTTTTATATCATTTTAATTAATTATTTTTGTATAAATTTATTATCTCGTCATAATTTAAGTTACAAAAATAAATAAATATATATATATATATATGATATATATATATATATAATTTGAAAGTACAAATATAAAAGATAAAAAATATAAAATATATATATATAAAATAAATAAATAAATATTTAATGAGATAAAATTAGAAAAGTTTAAAATTTTTATTAAAATTATATATATATAATATCGTTGAGTTTAAATTACAACTTAATTTTTTTGGTAATTTAGGATGGAAGAGATGATAGAAAAAATTAAAGCGTAGTAAAAAATGCATGATAAACGTACAATAAAGGCAGTGAAAATAAATTTTTTCAAATTTGAAAAAATCAATATGGAGAATAATAAATAAGCAGTAATAAATAAATTTTTTCAAATTTGAAAAAATCAATATGGAGAATAATAAATAAGCAGTAATAACTATAATAGCAAAAATAAATAGTCGATACTAATATTTTAACATGAAAAACTTTTTGCATGTAAAAAGTAAAAATCACAAGCTATTCAAACAAAAGAAACAACTTCACTACGATCAAATAAGGAATATAAGAGAGTCTTGTGTAGAAATCTTATGTATAATAAGTCAAATGAACCAAGCAACAATGTTTACAAAAGAGAACAAAGAAGATAAAAAATATCTCAAATCAAAGAGTAACTTTCTCTTTTCCTCTCTCTCAAAGTGGTTTATTTCACTCTCTATTTGACTTCTCTCTTAGTATCCTAATTAGCACATTTTCACTTAGGCAAGTGAGACATAATATGGTCTAGCATATTTGTATTTATCTTCAAGTAGGAAGGAGTTCTAAACCAAACAAATACTCCCTTCACAACTATATGGATATGACCTTCAATTTGATGATCTCATAACAAGTTTCAAACTTTCATCTTGATAATACTTTATGTTAGAACTAAGTCGTAAAATATAAATTAACAAACATTTTGATAAATGATAAAAATCTATGCATATAGTATTTTACACTGTCAAACAAGTACAAAACCTAAGTGTCTTAAGACACCTTAAATGTTTTATCGTCTCAGCAAAAATAAAACATATGTCATACAGTAAATCCACCTGGCGTTGTATAAATTTAAGTCGGAAGAGGCCAACGTAAAAATATTGGGATAATATTTTTGTAGAAGTATCTAGTGATACTTGGTGTTTATATTATTTCAACATTGTGAAAATACTTGTTGGGTGTTAACAAGGATTGGACGTAACCTTTCATTGATAAAGTTGAACCAGTATAATCTCTTGGTATAAATATCTCTCTTTTTACTCTCTGAATAGATTAATGGTCTTAAGACGCCTAGTGTCTTATAACATTCTAGTTTGTAGAAAAAGATAAAGTTTTTTGATAACACCACATTCAACCCTACTTCTATATATCGTATCTTTTCTCCCATTTGGTAGTAGAGTTTAACCTCTTAGGTTGAACACTCTAACAAGTGAAGAGGAACTAATGATCCATAGAAAAAATCAGGAAAACAACTTATCACTAAAAGAGCCTTTATCACTAGTCCTCCAGCCTTTCTTGGAAAAGATTATCCATATTGGAGAGACAAAACGAAGATTTTTATCAAATCCACTCAACAGAATCTCTAGAACATTATCACAAAAGGGGACTATGTACCATTGGATGAATATGTACAAAAATTCCTAAGGACTGCTAACTAAACTATGAAGATGCAAAACAATATCAAGGCTATATTTCTGCTAACTCTCTATAGAAGTGAGTACAATAAAGTTTTCATATGCAAGACAGCTAAACAAATTTGGGATAGTCTTGTCTCCATTCATAAAGGAACAAACCAAGTAAATAAATCCAAGATAAGTTATCTTATATCTCAATATGAGAATTTCAGGATCAAAGAAGGAGAAAACATCAATGAAATAATTGGAAAATTTCAAATGGTAACAAATGATCTTAAAACCCATGGAAGGACTTATGACCGTGAGGACACCATGATAAAGATTCTTAACAGTATTTCTCCTCGGTGGAAGATAAAAAAATAGATATAGAAGAATATAATAACTTGAGCAAGCTCAAACTAGATGAACTCCTTGGATCTCTTAGAATATGTGAGATCGAGCTAAATGAAAAGAAACCAAATAAGATAGGAAAAGAGTTTTCCTAAGATCCAAGCTCCATGACCAAGGAACTTCAACCAAAGCCATGAATGCAAAAGAAACGATTAATTCAAATGACCTTAGTGATGGTGAAGGAACTGGTGAATTGTCTCTTATATCTAAAAGGATGAAAAATATAATGAATAAGAAGAAAAAAGGGATAAAATCTTACAGATCAAGCAAAGGTAACGATTCTCTCCTAAAACATTTCAAAATTTGATATAATATACTATGAATGTAGAAAGTCAAGACACATGAAAGTTGAATACAAACCTCAAGAAAGACAAGAAGTTTAATAAAATTAAAAGAAAGAAAGGTCTTGTCTCAACATGCGATGAATTAGATAGCAGTAGCTAAGAAGATAAAGCTGCTGAGTTAACTTATATATGTTTCATGAAAAACATTAATCCTGATATAACCACAAAACTTCAAAATCTAGAAAATTCATACGAAAATCTTTTGAGTGATCTTAGCATAATACTTACAAAAAATAATTTTTTTTAAAAAAAAGTTTTTTGAAAAAGAAAAGGAACTATAAGAAGTTATCAACGAAAAAAGGACTCTCCTAGAAGCCAATCAGAACTATCTTCATAAATAAATAAAATAAATGAAGACATGTCCAAAATGGCTAGATCTGAACCCATGCTAACCCTCATGCATCCGTCTTATCAAAAAATGAAGACAATCTACTTGTTGGCTAAAACGTTTTTTGAGGAATGATTGGATCCCTCTTATACCTAACTACAAGTAGACCAGACATCATGTTCAGCATTTATCTTTGCGCACACTTTCAAAGAGACCTTAGGGAGTCTCATCTAAAAATGCTAAAACATATTTTTAGGGTTGGCTATTGTTTATAAAGCATATGACTCATTCAATTTGATTGGTTATTGTGATGCTGATTTTGCTAAAGATAAAATAGAAATAAAAATTATCAATGAAGGATATCATTTTCTTTGTGTCAATGTTATCTCATAGGCAAGTAAGGAGTAGAGCATCATTGTTCTCTCTACTATAGAAGCTAAATACATATTCCCTAAGGATGCTGCTCTCAACTATTATAGGTAAAGTATTAATTAGAATATTATAAGATTTTTGAACATAATACATTCATTTTCAATGACAACATCTCTGCAATCAGTCTCTCTAAAAATCCTATTCAACACTCAATGACTAAGTATATTGAAATACAACATCATTTTATTGGGTATTTTGTTCAAAGGGGTGTCTTTACTATTTAATTTATTGATACCGAAGATCAAATTGCCGATATTCTCACTAAACCCCTTCCTTAGATCAATTTTTTTTTTCATCAGATCTTTGTTGGGAATGACTAAAATTTGTGTCGAATAGACAAATGGATAATATTACAAGTGTCTTATTATTAGGTGTCTTATAAAATTTTAGTGTCTTATCATCAGGTATCTTATAAAATTTTAATGTCTTTTCACCAGGTGTCTTATGATTACTTAGTATCTTATAACTCAGGTGTCTTAAATGAAAACTATTATTCAACGTTACGTAACCACTATTGCACTCTCTATCAGTTTGGAATCATTGTCATTTCTCAAAATTGACAAATTAATTTTTCCATGACCTAATATGCCTAATTTATTAAAGCTGCACTTTTCTCTCTATTGTTAGTGGTTGTGATTGAACGCATCCTCTAACTTTGTCCCTATAAGTCGTTTCATATTCCCCTTTTTCTCCTTCCCTCCTTCATATTATCTCTCTCTCTCTCTCTCTCTCTCTTTCTCTCTTTCTCTCTCTTTCTCCAAACAGCAGCTCTTTTCATCTTTCTCAAACAAATTTTTCTATCTTTCTTTCTCCTACATCTCAACGGCATCCAAAAACTCACCTTCTCACTAGGCCAACCACAAGTTTTTCCCTGCAAATCGGTCGTACTTATCTTTTTTAATGAAGAAGGCATTCCTATCAGTGACCATCTCTTCGACGTGGATTGGGCTCTATTTTTCATTATGGCAGATGTTAGGTGGTACAACTATTTGGCCTAGAAGTTATAGAAAAATTCCTTCATTAAAAACACCAAGGATTCATCCTTCTTGGTGACAAATGTTTTTAGTAAGCATTTGAGCTCCTCCCAAGAATTCCTATGCTATCCTACCAACTGCACCACTGAAGGTGTAGTTTACACCCACAACTGGGAAGAGTCTCTAGGGGATTGACCCTTAAAACACCCTAAACCCTATACATTAACCCTTCAATCCATCTTGAGACAACCCTTGCATGACCGATCTTGCCTAGGTTCTTCACGCTCTTCTTCAAAGTTTCATCATTCCCATAGTTGGCTCTCAAAATTAGGTCATCGCCTTTGAGCGCTTTTGTGTTTTCCATCTTTTACACTAGAGTAAAATCAATCTTCTTGCTCTCATTTTCCCCTACTTTCGCAAGGTCGTGGATGAGCAACTAAAAAATGTTCCCTATGTGTCGCAACCGTAATTATAACAAGACAACAAACTCGCTAAATATTTAAAAAGAATTTATTTTGATTAAGTGGAGTCGCCACCAAATTTTTATTTGAGGTAAAAAGATTTGAAAAAACCCTAACTTGAGGATGAGATTTAGGTTCAGGAGTCGATTATAAGTAGGGAAGGTGTTAGGCACCCTACTTGCCCGTTCCGAAGAACGATACCCTTAAGCTGAGCGTGTGATTTATTTGAAAATGATTTGATCCCTTTAATTAGAGTGAAAATAAATAGATTGATGGAAGATAGCCTGACAGGACTTGATCCTGCTCCTACGTATTCTCTGGTGCAATGGGAAACTCAAGGCTTACGTAGTTCTGGTTTGAAGGCTTGACCTTCGAAGAGGCTTGAAAAAGGAATTGAGTATTTTGAAAATATTTTAGAGAAAATCCTTAGTCCACATATGCACAGGATCCAAGGCAAACGAGGGCTGCATTGGGATCCATATGAATATCTAAATATCAAACAACAGTGAAACTGCTGGTTCTATTTCAGAAGCCATTGCGTGAGACTTGGGATTTCAAAAAGAAGTTTCTCTTGAAGTTATTTAGAAAGGATTCTTAACCCACATATGCACAGGGTCCAAGATAACTACGACTGCACTGGGACCCATATGAATCCCTAAACATCGAACAACAGAAAAAGCTACCAGTTTGTGCTTAGGGTTCATTGCGCGAGACCTAGAATTAATGAATTTAATTTGAAAATGATAAAGATAAAAAAGGGATTGGGCTTAGGTAGAAAAAGAATTAGGCTTGATTTAAAACAAAACAAACTTGATTTGAAATGAACATGATTTAAGTTGAACTTAATCTACAATAAACTCGATTTAGAGTGAACTTGATTTAAAATGAACTTGATTTAGAGTAAACTTGATTTAAAATGAACTTGATTTAGAGTGAACTTGATTTAAAATGAACTTGATTTGAAGTGAACTTGATTTAAAATGAACTTGATTTGAAATGAACTTGATTTAAAGTGAACTTGATTTGAAATGAACTTGATTTTGAAAATTTAAATTTGAATAAATAGGATTGAAATTGATTTTGAAGAAAAATCATTTGGTTTGAATTCGAAAAAGAAAAGAATTTGATTTGAATTTTGAAGAAAAAGAATTTACTTTGAATTTGAGGAAGAAGAATTTACTTTGAATTTGAGGAAGAAGAATTTGATTCAAATTAGAAGAAATTGATTTGAATTTTGAAGAAAAGGAATTTAATTTGAATTTGAAGAATTTGACCTTGATTTGAAGAAAAAGAATTTGATTTGAGACTTGAGGGGGAGAATTAAACTTGATTTAAATTTGAATAAAAAGGAATTGGACTTAATTTGAAATTCGAAAAAGGTTAACGTTGATTTGAATTAAAATGACCTTAATATGAAATTTATGAAAGAAAGAGAATTTTAGACCGGAGCTTGATTTGGAAAAAGATGAACTTGATTCAATTTAAAATTGAAGAGAAGAATTTAACTTGACTTAAGGAATTAAGAATTAAGTAGGAACGTGATTTAATATTAAGTTGAAAATTGATTATGAATATGATTTACTACTAAACTAAATATGAATTTAATATTTTGGCTATCTAGTTGGGCTTGGAACGGCCTCACAGCAAGGCCTATTTAAGAATCCCTTGGCTGGATTTGAGACATCCTTGCAATGGCCCTGTATTTAGCCACCTGCAAGTGGGGCGTGCATGGCACGCGTGAGGAAATTCCCAAATAAAAATCGTAGTGCACAAGGTTCGAATGCAGCTCCTGGGAGTCTTATTAGAACGCCATCCACTAGACCAAGACGTTGGTTGGATTGTAAAAGCCCTGAACTAATTTAAAGCACATCTAGCAAACTGTGGCACGTATATGCATGCATGGAGTTCAGCAGGCTCTTCGTCGTCATGGGTGATCAAATGAGAGGCATTATTTTCACTGCCTTGCTGCCTCAACCAAACCTTGACTGATAGGATCTTCCAAGCCACTATGTTGTCAACACACAAGACGTTGGGGCTTCTTTGACACCATTTGAGAATACCTTCCCACCATCATTAAAAATCAACTTTGAAGATCACTAGAACTACCACACAACAGGCGACCATGCCTATCTTTGCCACCCCGGAAACCTCTGTTATTAGTATATCCTAGTCTAGCCATAACGGCAGCAGCAAATGACATTGTACCCTTTGAGCTAGAAGAACACCCACTCCTAAAATCTGCAGAGTCAGATCCCCTGGCTATACCAGCTTTGCTGCTAGAGTCTAAGGTTGCATTAGTTTGGCTATCACTTGTTAGTAAATCAATAGTACTCTCCTCAACTAAGTCATCCAATTTCACATTATATACTTTGTAGGCAAGCAGACAGGGAGAGAACCACCCCTTAGCAAATCTTCATGGTCTTCATCGTTGTCCTTATCAGATAAATCATCCTCTTTAATTACCAAAGCCTCCTCAATCTCAACAGGAGGTATATCCGGTTCTTTATCCTCAGAAGTGGAGTCACCATTTGCAGGTTTCATTTGAGCATCTTTATCAAGTTCTGCTCTTCTGCAAGCAGTATCCTTTGTTTGGGGCCTTCGTGCTTCTTCCTGTGCAGGCTTTAATATAGCTTGGGCTTAGTTCTTTGATCCTCAATACCTGTGTTCAGCTTCATGCAGAGATTTTTCGGATATAAAAGATCATCACTAACACCAACTTCACCATGCCCCTTACTTGAAGCATTTATCTTTTGTAATTGGAAAGGTTCTAACAAAATTGGATTCTAAAAATGTGTAATCTAGGTTTCAAGCAAGGACCGAGATGGACAAAGACAAAGCCATGACCCTCTCCTATTGATACTTCTGTAACAGAGTAGATCCTGGATTAATAGCCTCCTCAACCTCTATGGCTCATTAGTAATGTTCATTCGTCAATGTGTTTAGTCTCATTATTGGAGGATGATGTTGCATCCCTTATATTATCTAGTGCTCGAATCAAAATCGCAAGAATATAGATTGAATGTATAGACATTACTACCTGAGAATCACACGATCTTTTGCCAACCCAAATTCCTCAATCCTCATCATGAGCATAAATCATGATCACCAACCAATTTTCTTGATCGATAATTCTTTATAATTGATCTAATTCATTCAGGTGCAGACTATCATGTTTAACAAAACAACAATGAATGGATGCACATCACAACAATTAATCCCGTAATTTTCACAAGAATTCCTACTATCATTCCAAAGATCTACCTATCTTGCTTTTGAATTGAACACAAACCAAATCTATCGGTACAAAATTCTTGATTCCAAGAATAAAGAGTATGTGACTAACCTGTGTTAATCGTGCTAGAATGGACGAATCTAACCTCTTCTTCATGCTTGCAGCGAGAGTGAATCCGGACCATCGAAACAAAGCTTCCTGCTTTCCAATAGCCAAGAAGCTTCTTCTCCCCCTTCATCCCGGCAGAGACAATTTTTAGAGAGCTTTCGGACCAAGGACTGAAGCAACCAGCAACTCCACACCCTCTTCTTTTGGAATTTCCGATTTTTCCTCTTTATGTAATTCTCTCAAGATCCGAGAAAAGAAGAGCCCCTATCCATAGAGCATTTTCCTTTTTTATACCCTTTTTCAAAAATTCCCGCCTTTCTTTTTTCCCTTTTTTATTTTTTATTTTCTTTTTATCAATTATTTCTTCATTCTTTCCTATTTTGATTTTCTATTTTTATTTCTTTCTTATATTTTTATCTTTTGTTTTTAATCTACTGTTTAATTTATCTCTTGGTTTTTTAATTTATTATTTACTTTCCTTTTATTTTTTTATTTTTTTTTCTTGTTTATGTCTTCTATTTTCAGCCCCCTTTTTAGTTTTTCTATTTTTATTATTTGTTTTAATTTTTTGTTTTAGTTTTAGTTTTTTTATTTTTTTATTTTCTTTCATTTACTTATTTTTTAGTTATTTATTATTTATTTATTGTTTTTATTTTTTATTTTTTTTCGTTTTTCTGTTCTCTGCTTATTCATCTATTTTCTGTTTATTTATCTTTTCTTCTATTTTATTTTTTTATTATTTAGTTATTTTTATTATTTATGATTATTATACCTTTTATTTTTTCTTTTTGCCATTATCATTTTGCTTATTTATTTTATTTATTATTTAACATACTGTTTATTTACTGATTAATTTTAAAAATGAGGTCTCGGATATAATTGGGTGTTTACACTATGAGAACCTCATTACCTGTATCATAGAGACATTGCTCATGAACCATCTTGAGCACCTACGTAACTTAATGCATACCTCGACCACCTACTTTGGTCTATGTCAAGACAAACAAATGAAAATCACCTTCCCTCACCTTGTATCCTCTGATGACTCTCTCCAACGGGAGCTTTAATAGAAGTTTCACCAATTTTAACCCAACTCCACCTTGTCCTCCAACATGAGTTTCTCTTCCACCATATTCCTTTCATCCTCATCCTCAGACTTGAGTAGTGCCCCTTCCTCGTCGATTAAACACTCTTTACCATCTTAGGGGAGCCTTTCAAACGCTGCACAAAAAAATGGACTTATCTTCCTCCAAACCTACCTTACCATCTCGTCCTATTCGTTGTGGTAAATGGGATCACACATCTTCCCATTTCCACCATTCCATCCAAAAGGCCTCGCCTCGTTATCATTGATGACTCCTACCCTTCTCCACCTACCATTAACCTTAGACCTCTCAAGGTTATCCTCCCAATTCCCAGCTAACCACCTACCTCAACCTCCCTCAACTCCGCCACCTCTTGCATCCTTTGTTTATGAATCCCCCTCTTTATTTCATTGGTCCTTACCCCAAGTGTTTTCTCCTATATTCCCTTCCTCCCCATCACCATCATCTCCTTTCCCTCCAACCTTTCTTGTTCCTGTGTCTTATTCACCTATCATAGAAAACCAACCACCTCCTCCAACCCTTAACAAAGTCCTCACTACCTCTTTCTATTACTTGGAATTTTTGGGTGCACTCATTGATGCCTCCTTCTCCTGGCCAGAGCCCTCCTTTGTCCTCCCACCTTAACCTTCTTTGTTGCCTTCTACCCGACTGCAACGGTTCCTTTTTTTCCCTTTTGTATTCATCTATCCCCTACCGTTATTAGTCTTTGCTTGGATGGAAAACTTTGCATTTGGTCCGAGCCTCCCCCTCCCCATTGTCTTTAAGGACAATCTCATCATTGACGAGATTCTTCCTTGGATCTAACCGTCTTATGATGGAGTAGGTGTTAGCATGATAGAAGTTTCGTAGCTACTTCATTGTGCTTTCGAAGCCTGACCCTACCACTTGAATGATTCCATACACCCACATCAAACTTTATCTAGATTGCACACCCCTTAGATTTCCCCAAGTCTATTCCAGTGCCTCCAAATCCCCCATCATCCCCTTAGGCATTTCTCTAGTTTGCGACCCCATGTCTAACAGCTTGCAGGCCTCATTACACGCTCTTGATAACCTCACATATTTTGAGCATACCCGGTGGCTGCACACTTACTATGCTCACCTTAACTCCACCCAATGCTCTTCCTTTAGCCTTACTTTTCTTCAAAAGGCCCGAGAAGGCCATCACTAGCCCCGCCTTCCGGCTCAGACCATTTTATCTCATCCCTTTCACCATTATTATCGTTTGTACTGACTTCATACCATTTTCTCTCCTGTATATTATGTGTTTTTCTCATCTTTTTTCTTTGTGGTATTTACAGCTTCTATTATCTTTATGTTCACTTCTACTACTCCCCTTTCTGTCATTATTTTCCTCTCCATCATTTGTTATGCCAACGAATCAACTCCTATAATTTGTTTGTCCCTCAACTAATCATCTCTCTCTTTCTCTCTCTCTCTCTCTCTCTCTTTTAGGGCACTCACTACCCTTCATCCTCCCTCGCTCTCCTCTTGCAGAATCATTTCCTCTTCCGCTTCTTCCAGACGTTTTATCTACAAACCCTCTTATTACCCTTAATTCCTAACAACGAACAAATCAGCATAATCTACAGCGCATCAAGGAGACCCAAAATAACCTGAGAAATGAGTTTCATCATTTTTGTCGCAATGTAAATCAAATCCTCAAAGATCTCTGTGATGAGCTCCTCCAGGTTATACATTAGAAATTTAAGTCATTTAAAGCATCTCGAGGCCTTGTCTTTTTCTTTTTCTTTTTGGTGGCTAGATAAAATAAGGGAAGAACACTTAAAATATATGAACTATATGAAGTTACCTTTATAAACATAATGTTTTCTATATATCTGTGCTTCAACATATAATATTCTAATGTGCATATAAAATTGTTAAAATTTTCTGAATAAAGATTTTTGTCAGCATAAAAAAAAAGAAGAGGAGATTATTGGAACCAAGTCGTAAAATATAAATTAACAAATATTTTGATAAATGACAAAAATATGTGCATATAATATTTTACGCTCTCAAAAAAGTACAAAAGTCTAAGCGTCTTAAGATACCTCAAGTATTTTATCTCTTAGAAGAAATAAAACATATGTCATACAGTAAAACTAGTGGACATTGTATAAAGTTAAGCCCTTTCTAGATCCCGATCTATCAAAAAGAATTATTAGACCTTACTATATCACAGAGTCTTAACTTAAAGAAGAAAGAACCTAATGTGTCAAGAAAGGTTCTTAGCAAAAAGCAAAAAGATGAAAAATGGTTCTAACGCACAAAATAGTTCTAACTAAAAGAGAAGTATGCTTTTCCTTAACCCAAGGTCATGCATTCAATTCTCGTGCAGAAGATGTTGTAAATCTCATTCGTCCCTCAACGACTAATTTGCCTCTACCTATATAATGATTAAAGGTTATGAGAAAAAGATAATAAGAATGAACTGAGTGATATTCTGAAGCATCTTAAATAGAGCAAAATTTATCGTTCTTACTTTTGTTGTATTTTATCATTGAGAAAAGTGTATTATTATACATAGTAGTGTTTGAATTTCTTGTTGGGAATATTGGTTAAGCCAGGAACAATCAGTGTAAAAATATTGTGATAGTATTTCTATAGAATTATCTATCAATACTTGAGAATTCCACAACTAGCCAAATGGAATTCCACACATGAGAATCATATAAAAGTTTGTTAGTAAAAATGAAACTGTCATTAAAAGATGAATCTATAATTTTTCTTGTTTATGCATCACCTCCTAAACTAGTAAAGTTATGTTTTCATGTTTAAATTAGCATAAACCAAGCCATCCAAACTTTTTTATTTTTTCTAATTATTGTCATGTAGACAAGATGCAAAGCACAATCCTTATTATTAGAATAAAAAAAGTTTTTTATAATAGATCCAATTCTTAGGCAAGTGTAGGAAGGCAACCATAAATTTTTCATAACATAATTAGGAATGAAAGAACAAAACAGTTAAGACTAACCTCCTTGTTTTGCTGAAGAGATTTTTCTTCTATCCAACCAATATACTTTGTACTTTCTCCATAGTAAAATAATATTTTTGTTTTATACTCTTCCATGGAGTATAGGAAAAATGAAGATATTTTTTAATATTTGTTACAAAATGAATACCATAAATTTTCCTGAATCACTCCTTATAAAGATTATTTTTCAAAACAAAGACTTGAAAAAATTCCAAATAATAGTAAAATTTTTCATTACTTGAGAAGGTTTATCTTTTGTGATGAGTAAAAATAAATTTACAAAGAGAAGATGAGAAATCTTTGAACCATTTTTAGCATTTTGATAAGCTACCAATTTCTTAGTTAACTTCTTGATTGATTGATAACACTAGTTTCTATATGAAGAAATAAAATTTCTTTAGTGAATGCTTTATGTGGTTTAAAAGTTAAGAAATTTTTGGTGGTTGTTCTAAATCATACCGAGATATAATTCATTATAAAAAATGATTATGAAAAATTCGAACATATATTATCTTAAAAAATTTAATAAACCTTCTCCAAATAAAGGTTGAAGCGAATACTCCTAACTTTTTTCTTGAAATTAAAAGCATGAAATAAATAATTTTATACTTAGATAATAACATTTAATATGTCTCTTCCTAATATAAAACTAATTTGAAAAGGCCTGATAATTTCTATAATAAAAAGTTTAAACCTTACCATTATCAATTCAGTAATAATCTTAAGAACAACATTATAACGACTAATAGAAAAACTTCATTAAACTATGAAGGATTATCAACTTTTATAACATGACCACTAAAACTTAAATAATGATATAGAAAATCTCATCATCATGCAAATTTTTTTTTTATCAAGAATAAAATGTTATCTAGTATAATATTCTAAAAAGTTTTAAAACATATTACTTCAAATCAATCTAAATATGAAATTTTGTAAAGTCTCACAAAATATTAAACTTGATATAAATTTTTTTTATAACAAGTTTATCAAGCTAGAAACCATTTCTAAAAGTAATTTACGGATTTGATATTAATATTGAAGTATTTGTTAAAAGTATTAAAGAAAATGAGAATATAGATACTTTCAAACAACATGGAATACATTTCAAATTCACTTACCTTATGTTTGGATGAGATATTTTAAGAAAAAAAAATAATTTTTGAGAGAATTTAAAATTCTAAGAATTAAAATATTTTGTTTGAATATTTTTTTGTAAAAAATTTTAAATTTTATGAATTTTAAAAGAACACTTTAACCAACTAAAATAAGAGAATTCAAAATTCTTTTAAAACAGGTACAATTTAAAATTTCTCAACTCATTCTCATGAAAAACAATTCATATTACTTTTTCTCTCATTGTTATCTCTTCATGCCTCTTTCTTTCTTGTTGCTATCTCATCTTTAGACGCATTATTTTCAATATCAAATAATATAATTATATTTTGTTATCTTTTTAATTATGTACATTCACTGGATCATTATTTTATTTAAATATAATGTACAATAAAAATATTTTTTTATCTAAATTCTTTGATAAACAAAAAAATATGAGCAAAATTAAAAAAAACTTATGAATGTTGAAATATAAAATTTTGTAAATATAAAAAATAAATTATTTAATCTAAATAAAAATTTAAAATTTAATAAATTTAAATTTCATTGTCTAAATAAAAAATTTTAAATATAAAAAATTTAAATTTCTTTATCAAAATAAAATATTATTAAAATTCTACCATACAATCTCATTATAGAAGACAAAATTGAACCATGAAACCTCATTAAAACCAATATCTTTTCTACTTTTACAATAAAAAATACAAAATGAGATACTATGTTTAAATAATAATTAGTCGTCAAAAAGCATATATGAACCTTTCAATACTTTAGCACCATTAGCTTGTATGTTAAATTTTACCGTATAATCATTTTTATATGCATGACTCAAACTCTATAAATAATTTTAAATCTACTATAATTTCACGTTTATTATAATATATCTTATGTTTTGTTCAAACAATTTGAAAACCAAAGGATCAAGTTGAAGAAGATAAATTCATTGAAAACCTTTACAAGTAAATGCAATATCATCAACCACTTTCAAACAAGCCATGTTATTTGCAATAAGATTTACTCTTAATCTCTAGGTAGGAACAACTTTATTATAAAAAATATATATACTCTTAATCAAAAGTGATTTACACCTTAAAAATTGTTTTTAAGATTCATTAGAACTGTTTTAGTTGTCTCAATTAAAAACTTCAACTCAGCTTCGTATCTAATTTTGTTTAGACTATGTAACAAAAAAAAATAGAATTAAGAGAGCTTTCTCTCTTTAAATAAGCTGAAATCTAATATAACTTTTGAGTAACACAAAGCAATATATATTGCTGTGTTAATAGATATTTCATTTAAATAAAACTATTTACTTGTTTTTTAAAATATATTTTAGTTAAATAAGATTATTTCTTATAATAATTAGTATAATCTATCATTTTCTTTAAATATATGTATTATTTTAAATAAATGGAATGTGATTAATTAAAATAATAAATATTTTTTTAAAATATTTTTTATGGTTTATCCAAAGATTCACAAAATAAAAAATAGTATTTTAAAAGCAAGAACAATCGGTGAAAATCATCGAAAATTGAGTATCCCATTGCTTATGAATGATTTTATTTTATTTTATTTTAAATCTATTTCATATAACTTATTTATCAACGTTTAAATGTGGGTGAAGACTCAAAAACCCCAATTCCCAGATCTTCTTCCCCCTTTCCTTCTTCCATCAATTTTCTTGTCCAGTAAGATTTGGTCGTCATTAAATTATCTAACAACTCAACGCCGTCATCCACACCGCGTGCATCTTCGATTCATTTACACAATCCAAAAACCCGACCAATTGCGATCAATTCTAACTGAAACTTGGATTCAACAGAATTATTAGGTTTCTACCTCAATGGCCGCCAATTCCCACAGAGCGGGTTCTTCCTACGGTGGCGCCGCCCCTTACAGATCAAGGTCTCTCTCTCTATCTGTCTATCTATCTCTTGTGTTTGTGTGTGTGTCTTGGAATTGATGGTATCTAAGCAATTGCATATGTGTATTGGATTGCAGAGATGGGCTCAGTACCCGACCCGTTGCTGGCTCCGAGGAGATCCAATTGCGTATTGATCCATTGGACTTGGACGATGAGATCACCGGTCTTCATCGCCAAGTTAGAAGGTTGAAACATGTATGTTTGTTCCACCCTTTTTTATGCCTTTTATTTTTATTTTTATTTTTTAAATTTACTTTGTACTTCCTATTTCTTTATTTTTGTTGGCCATATATGCAATTTAACAGACAAGATGTTACATTTTTTTTATTGAGACCCTTGATATCAGCAAGTCATTGACCACACTGATCAGAATGGGGTGATCTTAATAGGATTCCAACTTGATATGTTGCTTAAGGCAAATTGAACTATTTTTCTTTTAAACTAGTAGATTTTGGTTCATGACTTGAAGGTTTTACATTTTATTGTGTGTGGAAATTGAGTTTAGAGAACCTGAACTGGTCATGCTTAAAAGCCTCTCTAATCATAAGGGATTCATGGGTAAAAAAGAATACGAAAATTTTGGGCAGGGGACAACTTTCTTAACGTAAATTAACCCAACTATGAGCCACAGCTAATAGCTATTGCTCGTATTTTAGGATTCATTATTTTTTTTGAACTTGTATGTAATCTATCGGCGAAGTGTACTGTGGTTATGTGGGATCACTATCTTTCCTTGCTTTGTGTTTCTGCTGCATACCTTATATTTTTTATTTTTATTCATTTGAAGAATGGGAAATGTTTTAACTTTTAAAACTGTTTTTGTTTTTTTCTGAATTCCTTGATAATATATAATTAAGGGTTGCAAAACAAACCAGTGGCAGTAGATTAAATCTATAAATTGAAATGCACAAGGGGGAATAAATACATCTTTTAGGTTGCTCCATTCTTGGAGAAGAACTATGTGCGTTTGCTTGGAATTTTTAACAAAGAAGAACTATATGAATATGCTTTTTGTATGTATGCTTCCTAGCTTTTTTGCTTGCCATTCCGCAAAACAATATAAGATAGAATACTTGATAATTAGTGCAAATATGCTTGATACAGTAGTTAAGGATTGAAAGGTAAGTTCAATTTCCAACTACAAGTCATGTGTTCAGTCTAGGCAGCATTACTTGTTGAATTACATTCTGCTAAGTATTCCCTTTATTGAAACTAGTTTGATGAAGGTATATCATGTTTCCAAACTTATCTTCTTTCTTTTCTGCTTTCATTGATCTACTACAAATATTTCTGGCCCAGGTTGCTGAGGAGATAGGGACAGAAGTGAAGTATCAGAAAGATTTTCTGGAACAGCTGGTACATAATTTCTTGGATATTCTCTGTTTAATTAAGTTTTGTTTGTTCAAACACAGTTCTGCAAGGGGAAAATGACTATGATTCACTCAGTGTTGTAAGCATCAGGCAGAATGAACTTACTGTTGAAATTTTGATGTCTTCAGAATTTTAAAACTGAATGCTAACTGTAGCAGGATACTTTCCTTAATCAGAAAAGTAGGGTCATTTTGGTATAATGTTAAGGACTTCAAAAGTTTAAAAGGAAGGAAATCCATGTCATACATGCTGCTATCAATATTTTGAACCTTAGAATTCTTTCAATTTTTATTATTATAAAAAAGGATTATTGAGGAAAAATCTTTTAGCTGGTTTTTGTTGCATGTTATTTCTATTAATAAATCAGTTTCCTTTATCACCTATTTAATAGGAAAATGTCTAACTGTCTTTTTAACATACTTCATCTTTTTCCAATACAGCAAATGACAATGATAAAGGCTCAAGCTGGAGTGAAGAATAACTTAAGAAGATTGAACAAGAGCATCATCCAAAATGGTTCAAGTCATATCGTTCATGTCATAATGTTTGCCTTAATATGTTTCTTTGTAGTGTACCTTTGGTCCAAAATGTCCAGAAAATGAGTACTCGAGAGTTCACTGCCTGCTTCCTTTGGAGATTATAATTAATATGTATGTTACCTTTGAGATACGTTTCTTGGATATATGGCGCAGTTAAAGCAGTAATTATATTTGAAAAAAAAGATGTATGATTTGCTTGCCAAATAGTTTGCAGAGTTCTTTTTTCTCTGTAAATACCATGCGATAATTGAAGAACTAACGTGAGAGTGCTATGTGACACTGTTGGCTTGAAAGACCCAAATTGCTAGTTTGTCATAAAGAAATTACATTAACCCGTGACCGGTTTTTATGGGATGAAAGAATGTTCATATATAGTAAATTTTTATAAGAATACATAATTTATTGATATAATTAAATACTAATATTTAATAAAAAATTATCATTTATTGAATTTTTTTAGAGATATTGTTAAAATAATCGCATTATTATAATTCCGGTTTCGAAGGACGGCGTCTTCTTTCCAACTACCACGATGGCACTTTTTCCATTGTCTCGATAACGCACTGCTGCACTGTAATATACGTCCAATTTGCTTTAAAACTGAATGGAAATGGTTAAAAATTAAAAAAATATAATTTTTGTTACGATTCGATGTGGTTGATGATTATTTTTGTTTAACCAAACAACATATAATTATGTATCTAACTTAATATTATATTTTAAAATAAAAATATTAAAATATTTGAATTATTATATCTACTACAATTCTGTATTATTTTATTTATTATACTTTTTAATAAATTATTAACATTCTTTATTATGTATTTTACTTTTTTTATAATTTTAAATACAACATTTTACAATTGTTTGATAAAGTTTTTGTCATTCGATTTTTTAAAATAAAATAAAATAAAAGTTATTGGTTTTTATAATATATTTTAATCAAACTAAATCAAATATTTTTATAATTTATTCAAATAATTTTTTAAAAAATTTAAATTAAACCGTATTCCAGACACCCTTACAAAATATACTTCACCTTCCGCAAATTATTAGAATCTAATTCATTTTCTGTAACATACATTTGATTGTGAATTCTGTGATTTAGATTAATTTAGGCATATATTTTAATTATATTTAACAGTTAAAAATTAATTTATAGTATGTTTGGATGAAGAATTTTAATATTTTAAAATATGAGATATATAAAAAAATAATTATTTTTAAGCGTTTCATTTTTTATTTTTAACATATTTTATTTAGATAAGTTCATTTAAATTTTTTAGTTGGATAGAGAAACTTAATTTTTTATATCTTAAATAATTTATTTAGATAAATAATTTAATTTTTATCATATACAGTTTTATTTTTAAATATTTATTTAAAAAATTAACTTCAAATATTAAATTTAGCAAAAATAAACATTAACTAATTATATCCTTTTTCATAGATAGTTAATTTGAACCTAATTTTTTTTCCTTAAAATCTTTCATCTAAACCCTCAGTTACCTAATTTTAAAATAAAAGGGTAACACAGAGACCATTTAATATATTCAAAACTTCTTTTATAAGCATTTAATGTACTACAAACTATTAAATGAAAAATTATTGTGTTAATAAGGAAATATCTTCTTAGTCAACCTTAATAATGATTTCCTTGAACAAAATATTAAAGGAAAAGGTAGAAATATTTAATATACTAAAACTAAAAACGCATTTACTTTCTCATCTAAGTAATATAAAGAACAATTAGGATTTAGATTCATTTTGGGATTTTCTAATGTAGGTTCATAAATATTAATTAAAGAATATTATTTTCATTAGTTCAGAATGGTTATAGTTTTGCCAACTGTCAAAGATTCCTTAATTTTCTTATGTCTTTCTATAAAGAATAAGGTAATTGGGTGATAAATTCTTACTTCTTAAAAGGAATAGGGTAATTAAATGATATACTATTTTGCTTATTTTTTTTCTAATAATATACAATTGTTTATCTATGATTATATGATAATATAAAATTATATATCGTACCAATATATTTTAATTATATTTCTTGATATTAGCCATGTACGGTGGTTAAATAGCATATTTTTCTACAAAGATTTTATTTGTTTTCATCATGGTTTATCTGTTTTTATCCATGTGGGAGAGGGGAGAGCGATGTTTCTATTCGGCTTCTGACACGCTCGTCGCAAACGCGCAAAAATAATTTCTAAATTTCCCCCAAACTATTGGTATAGTATAAGGTGCAACCTAAGTCATCTCCCAAAGACCATTTCATATTCTTAAGCAAATAAGGAGACAATTAGAACAAGGGGGTTTTGTAAAGATGTGATATTGAGTGCTAAACACAAAATACAGACTGAAATTAATTTCACTTAACAATTATCAACTCAAGGAATTCACAGACTATTTTCATAACTAATCATTGATCACTAAAATCATGCATTGTGTTTATCAACCTAGGATCATCTGGAACCCCTACAATGATCCTTGAATTCTCTACTGAGAAACCTCTCAGAATTTAATTGATTATGATCAACAAGATTTAGTAACCACTTAATCTTTTATCTAAACCAATTTTACAATCAGAATTCAGTTGAAGTAAGTAATAAAATGAAAACCTTCAATTCAATTACTTAATTTCTACTCTTCAAACTTTTGGAAAATGATTTACCAATCAAAAACCAATTATAAATCAATTATACATTAACCAAAATACGTCAACCGATCAAACTTTGATTAAAGAATAAAATTGAAGAATATAGTGAAGCAGAGTAGAAACCACTTAATATGCACGTAAATAAAGATCAAGACCTCAAAGTTAAAATGAAAATAGCTTGAATCCTTGAATTGAAACTACAAACCTAGCCTTCCATGAAGGAGGCAAACTAACAACAAAGAAAGAGGCAAACTAACAACAAATAAATCCTAAGCCTTCCATGTAGGAGGCAACTAACAACAAATAAATCCTAAGCCTTCCATGTAGGAGGCAACTAACAATAAAGAAAAGCTAAGCCTTCCATGTAGGAGGCAAACTAACAAGAAAGAAAAACTAAGCCTTCCATGAAGGAGGAAAAACTAACAAGAAATAAAGAAAGGAAGAAAGAAAGAAAGAAAGAAAGAAAGAAAGAAAGAAAGAAAGTGGTATTGGAGTTAATCTCCAAAATGGTGTGTGTCTCCTCTTGCAAACCCTTATATTTATAGAGGATTTTTGAGGCATCATCTTCAGAAAGTCACCAACTAGGATATTACTTTTCTACCCTTTTCTTGCTTTCACATGGGCTTTGTTGAAATTACAAAACACTTTTGAATTTTTGCCACCAATGAGCACAACAATTTTGACTTTCTTGCACCGCAATTTCGGATGTTCACATGTCCGAATTAGAGCTTTACTTCTGAACAAACGTTGTAGCCCTGGATCTTAGCTGTCCAACAAAGTTGATTTCATCTCAATATGGCTTCTATATCTCAAGATATGGCCGGATCTTTGCACACTGTTCAAATTCCACGTCAGCAACACTATCTCATCTTTTGAGATAATTTCGGAGTCCTAAACATCCCATTTAGAGTCTGCTCTTGCTTTGTAACTATGGACACTTCTTTAAGCTTTCATTCAAGATAGATTTCATGATTTTTGGATGTCTACAACTCCTATTATGCTCAAAATACTATAATAGTGTCATTTTAATCGGGTAAGCAAAGAAATTCAATTAAACTTCATATGAACCCAAACTCATAAAATATGACAAAGATCACTTAATTGAACATATAAGAAGTCTTAATGAGATAAAAGTGAGAGATAATTATTTATGAAATCTATGCTTATCAAATTCCCCCACACTTATCTTTTGCACGTCTCGGGAAAACTTAAGTTAAGGATTGGTGACTATTTTTTTTTTTTTTTATTTTGAAAGAACATCAAAGTTTTGAGTTGATTTCTCAAGAATTCACAAAATTTCATGAAGCATTCTTTCATCACATTTTTGAAATTACTTAGAAAGGCAACTTTAATTTGAAAAACATAGATTGAGAAAGATAAAACCTCACATGATATACTCTGAATCTCTCAAGTGTTTGATTTGGTAAGTGTTTCTCTCAAATTCAATCCATGAAAGATGAACTATCATAGGCTTGCATATCTTCTACTTCTCTACTACTATGTACACATGCAATGCACAAATCAAGAGGTCTTTATTTTGGTTCTAACGGGATTAGAAAGATGAAATGATATATTGAAGAAATACAATGTTAGACCAAGCAAAATGGTGAGGATTGAGAATTGATTGTAAGTGCAAGTGTGAGAAAGAGATATCACTTCTTCATTTTTTTTTTCAATATAATAGTTTATTTATTAATTTATTGCTTCAGCTTTTTTTTTTTTTCAACCATGATATTGATGAACACAACAATAATCTCCCCCACACTTATTGAAACACTTATGGTATGATAAATCCAGTATTCCTCACCTTCTATGGTCAGACAAAGTTGTTTTTTTTTTTTTTTTTTGATTTGTGGTGAGCTAAAAAGAAGAAAAGGCTAATCGGCTCAAAGGGCTGATCAAAGGATAAAATTATATGGTTTGGTTATTTGGCCAAGTGGTTTGTTCAAGAAAAACAGTGCCTCAATCATTTTTGTACAATTCATGTGAAAATGTAGCTTCAAAAAGAATCAATGCAAGTTCTGAAGTAACATATTCCATGGATGAAAATCACACAAGAAAGAAAATAATAATAAGGCTCAAAATCTCACAGGTAATATATTTATCAAATCTAATCTATCCAGTTCAAATATGTGCTGCCAAACTAATTAATCTCGAAATGTAAATCATTTTGCTTCAATTATTTTATGAAATCTAAAGAAAAACATACTTCCACATTCAAATGTTTTTTTTTATATCATAAGATGCGTATCAAGAGTCAAGTGTAACTCCTTACTCAGCCATCTTACTCAAAGCAAGTTTATGAATCTAACCTAATTTTTGTTTTGTTTTTTTTTTTTTTTTTTTTTTTTTTTTTTAATTTTTTTTTTTTTTTGATATCGGACCATCTTCCCCCCAACCTATCCAAGACATTGTCCCCAATGTCTTAGATGGAATTTCATATAACAGGAAAAGAAATGTAAGAAAACCATCAAAGTAAGGAAAAGTTATAACCGAAGAGTGGTATCTGGTTCTCTTTTATCTCTGCCATCCTGATTTGGTTGGTTCACCAGCTGCATTGCTTGACTGAGCTCAGATGTAGGATTTTGCAAAATCTCAAGTAGCTGTTCAACAGTTGAAGCAGATACTATGATGTTGCGCATGGATTGTGGCATGAACTCCTGCTCTACTGCATGATCTAAAAAGGATATCAAACCATTATAAAAACCATTAATATTCAATAAGCCCAAAGGTTTTTTATGAAAATTCCGATAGGCCCAAAATATAATGGTAAAAATTTCTTCCATTGTTCCAAGACCACCAGGTAATGCAATAAATGCATTAGAATTAACCAACATGTGTCTCATACGGTCATGCATGGTTGCAACCTTCAATTCAGTACCCAGGGTGAAGTAGGAGGTGCTCCCATTTTTTAAGCCAACACCTAAGACGTTACACCCCTTTGTGAGTGCAGATCCTGCAACACATCCTTTTAAACCCTGAATCCCTCCCCCATAAACAAGATTGATTTTTCTTGCAGCTAATGCCTTACCAAGGGTATAAGCTGCATGTTGAAATTCTCCATCCTTTCCAAGGTTAGACCCACCAAAAACACAGATAGTATTGATCTTATCCATATACGGTGTTTCTATCTTTTTTTTGAAAAAATATGTCATAGAGGTTGATAATTTATAGGGACTCAATATCAGACAAGGAGATCGCTTGAATAGTGCGGGATCAGGATTTGGTAGCAAAAGTTTGAATTTTTGTTGGAAAAGTTTGAATTTTGTTGCAAAAGTTTGAATTTTTGGTTCAAGGAAAAGGTGAATGTCAGAGGGGAAAGACTTTAAGCAGGGGTGAAAATTTCAAAAAAAATGGTGGCCCAATAAATTGAAAAGACAATGTAAATGACAAACATACACGCATGAGAATGAACAGTAGTTGTGATTGTGGCTCACATCTTCCTCTGGTTTTACGTCCAGTAACGGCTGAAACGCCTTCTAAGAGTCGAGGATGTGCTTCCCATTCAGTTTTCTTGTAAACTGACAACAGGGTCTTTTAAAGTCAGATTCCCAAGACTATAACGTGCTTTTTCCTTACGGAACAGTTCAAACAAATCAAGAAGGACTCCTTGTACATGCCCACTAGGATGCGTCTCAAGAGTCTGAATGATATCATCCAATGACTCCTTACTCAGTCCATCCTTTATGAATTGAATTTTGTCCTCTCGATTTCTTGAAACCATTCCAGGGTTCTTGCATCTTGTGTTACAGGTCCATCTTGCACACCTGTAGCAAACTCCAATTCTTTTTGCCCTTCTCTTCTTTGCATAGGAACTTCTTCCCATACCTGGCATATTTTTAACAAATGATTCTTGAAATTCACCTGCTAAACGTACCTTAGCTTCAATGATCCAACGGACATCTTCTGGAAGGCCTAAGAGTGTTAATGCTCTCAATCGTTCAAGTCTGCAATTGTAAATGTCTTTAAGAAAATTTCTGGGGAGAGTAGGGAACAAAATTTTGATCCTGGTGAGAGCTTTCTCCATTTTTTTTTTAAAACACTCAAGTTATTATTCCTGCAAGCTCAATGTGGTGTAATAGTTGGGATGATTTAAGAGGTGAAGAAGAAAGTTGAGAGATTAGTTGAAACTTATAAGCGAGGAATGTGAGAGAGGGAGAGGGAGAAAGAGAGAGAGAGAGAGAGAGAAAGAGAGAAAGAGAGAGAGAGAGAGGGAGAGAGAGATACTTCTCTTGAATTTATTGCAGGTATGTGGCATTGTGCAAATGCACTTCTTCTACCGCGTGCTTTTGAAAACCTTCGAAAAATGGTTTAAGACGATGTCCATTCACCTTGAAGATTTTTTCAGTTACCTCATTTTTTATTTCCACTGCACCATAAGGAAAAACATTAGTAACTACAAATGGTCCTAACCATCTAGAGCGTAGCTTACCAGGCATAAGCTTTAGCCGAGAATTGAAAAGGAGAACTTTTTGTCCAACGGAAAACTCCTTTCTTGCCAACTTTTTGTCATGAAGAGCTTTGACCTTTTCTTTGTAAATTTTGGAGTTTTCGTATGCTTCTAATCAAATTTCTTCAAGTTCCTGCAATTGAAGCTTCCTATGGATTCCTGCTTGGTCTAGATCCATGTTGCATTTCTTTACTGCCCAAAATGCTCTATGCTCTAATTCAACTGGAAGATGACATGCTTTACCAAAGACAATCCTGTAGGGAGACATGCCAATGGGTGACTTGTAAGCTGTCCTATATGCCCATAATGCATCAACAAGGCGCAAGCTCCAATCCTTCCTGTTAGGCTGAACTGTTTTCTCTAAGATTTTCTTGATCTCTCGATTAGAAACTTCAGCTTCACCATTTGTTTGAGGATGATATGGGGTGGAGACTTTATGCATGACTCCATATTTGCGGAGTAGGGCTTCCATTGTGCGGTTGCAAAAATGAGTACCTTGGTCACTAATTAGAGCTCTAGGAATGCCAAACCTGCTAAAAATGTTAGACCTGATAAAATCTGTAACAACGCGAGCATCATCAGTACGGGTGGCTTTTGCCTCCACCCATTTTGAAACATAATCAACAGCTAGCAGAATGTAAACAAAGCCAAAAGAGACAGGGAATGGACCCATAAAGTCTATACCCCATACATCAAATACCTCACCAAAGAGAAGTGGTTGTCTAATAGGTCTGGTGTTTTCCTCCAGCAATATCCTATGCATACAAGTAGATGGGCTAATGCCTGGAATATCAGCCAAAGTCCATCCAATTGCTTGTTTATGTCTTTTTAAGGTTTGCAGCAACCTTTCTTCTTGTTGCGGTAGAAGGTTCTTTGCTACAATGACAGGAAGCTTCTCATTTTCCCCCAAATAAGCATACTTTAGATGTTCAGGAAAAAGCTTCAACTCCAAAGGAGGTGGTTGTATTATGGAAGGAAGGGATCTATCTGAGATTGAAATGTCTGCAACACTTGCATCTAACATGTCATCTTTCAACGAAGTTTGGTCTGCAGCATTAATCCTGGAACACACAATACATGGATCAAATTCATCATATGTGCAAGTAAAATTATCTAAGTAATCTAAATCAAAATCAAAAAATTCAAAAAGTAGATTGTCAATAGAATAATCATCCGCAAGAAGGTCTATGGCATCAAGTTGAAAGAGTGAATGATTCTCTATGGGATGCTTCATGGCTTCAAATATGTTGAATTGGATGATATCATCTCCAAATTCCATAGAGAGAGTCCTTGTATGCACATCTATCTTTGTTTTTGCAGTTTTGAGGAAAGGTCTCCCTAGGATCAAGGTTGCTCTATTGATGGATGACTCGTCTTCCATATCCAAAATGTAGAAGTCAGCTGGAAAGATCAGCTTATTCACTTGAACTAGCACATCTTCAAGTACTCCAGCTGGATGAGTTGTACTTCTGTTGGCTAATTGAATCACCACACCAGTTGGCTTCAGTTCTCCCAGATTCAAAAGATTTATAAACTGATGAGGGCATAACATTAATGGAAGCACCTAGATCCAGCAATGCATCACCAAATGTAGAGTTTCCTATTGTGCAAGGAATGGTGAAAGGTCCTGGATCTTTACATTTCTAAGGGAGGCTGGGTTGAATTAAGGCAGAAACATTGCGTCCCACACTGATCTTCTCATCCCCTTTGAGTCTTCTCTTATGCGTGCACAGGTCCTTTAGAAATTTGGCATATTTGGGAATTTGCTTGATAGCATCTAGAAGTGGTATGTTGACTTCCACTTTCCTGAAAGTATCTAGAAGCTCCTTATCCAATTCTGCATGAACATTGGGCTTGGATTGGACCATTCTATTTGGAAAAGGTAAAGATACCTTCTGATCAGCACAATTTGGGGTTTTCTTCTCATCAGATGCTTCAAGGGCAGATCGTTTATGGCAAGCTTCTTTTTGTTGATCATTCGATGTCTTATCGAAGGATGGTGTATTTTTTTCATCAGACTTTCCCTCTGATTCAGATGGCTTATCAGAGATGTCTCCAGGTGTGGAGATAAATGCTTCTTTTTTGTGTGGATTAGTCTGATTGAACCTTTGTTGCTTTAAAATTGTAGGGTCTGTCTGCACTTTCTTCCCACTTCTCAAGGTCATGGCATTCACACTTTTGGGATTTATGACAGGTTGAGAAGGTAGTTGACCAGAACCTTGAGATTTCAATTGGTTGACAGTGGTAGCCAACTGCCCAATTTGAGTTTGTAAATCCTGAATGGTAGAACTTACATTTTGTTGAAATTGAAGATTGGTGGTTGCTAATTGCTTCATCAAATCATCAAGAGAGGGTTCAGAAGCATTAGAGGGTACAGATTGCTGCATATGCTGTTGTTGTTGTCTGAATGGCGGTGGTTGGTATTTATTTTGGGAGTCAGATGTTTGAATCCTTTGTTGTTGTGGAGGACCATATCTCAAGTTAGGATGGTTTCTCCAACTAGGATTGTATGATCCAGAAGGGGGTTCAAACTTTTGTTGCTGATAATGTTGAGGAGGCCTGTATTGTTGTCCTGTGCCAAAAATACCATTTACTGTAGCCTCAGGTGTCTCACTTTCTTGCAATGTTGGGCATGCATCAGTAGGATGATCTGCAGAAGTGCAGATGCCACATGTTTTGATTTTGTCAACAACATTAAGTTGTTATTGTTGTCCGATGGCCAACTGTCTTACGATGGAGGTTAGTTCTTCAATTCTGTTCTCCAATCGTGTATGGTCTGTCTTTGTGGTCATTTCATGGACTCCTTTAGACAAGGAATTAGTTCGAGAATTGAATTGCTGAGAATTTTCTGCCATGTTGGCAATCAAATCTCGAGCTGCTGTAGGAGTTTTGTCCATAAGTGCTCCACCACTAGCTGCATCAACCATGCTTCTGTCCATTAGCATGAGTCCTTCATAGAAATACTGAATCAGTAATTGATCACTGATTTGATGGTGTGGACAAGTGGCGCATAGTTTCTTGAATCTCTCCCAATACTCATAGAGAGTTTCTTGGGAGTTCTGTCTGATGCCGCAAATCTCTTTTCTGATAGCTGCTGTTCTGGATGCAGGGAAGAATTTCTCCAGAAATAATCACTTCATATCATTCCAGCTTGTAACAGATGTTGGATGTAGATAGTACAACCAGTCCTTAGCTCCATCATTTAAGGAGAAAGGGAATGCCTTCAACTTGATATGATCTTCTGGAATTCCTTGTGGCCGCATTGTGGAACACACAATGTGAAATTCCTTCAAATGTTTATGAGGGTCCTCACCTGCAAGGCCATGAAACTTAGGTAGCAAATGTATTAGTCCAGACTTCAGTTCAAATGGTGCATCAACATCAGGGTATTGAATGCACAATGGTTGATAAGCAACATCAGGTGCAGCTAATTCTTTTAAGGTTCTATCAGCCATGTTCTTAGCAAAATATTTAAAACTATCAAAATTTAAAGATGAAAAATCACTACTGTTACTTTCTTGGTTATTACTGGATGAATGCCTTCTATGTGCTCTTTTCAAATGGTGGAATGTTCTATCAATCTCAGGATCATATGCATATAAATTTTCAGGATTGGATCGGGTCATACACAAAAAGGTGAATTCATACAGAAAATCCAAGAATATATACCTAAAGTAAAAAAAAATTGTTAGAAAGATTAAAACTTTTATACAAACTCCTAAATGAGCCTAGGAAATTAAAATGGTCTCCGGCAACGGCGCCAAATTTTGACACGCTCGTCGCAAACGCGCAAAAATAATTTCTAGATTTCCCCCAAACTATTGGTATAGTTGATAAGCATATATTTCATAAATAATTATCTCTCACTTTTATCTCATTAAGACTTCTTATATGTTCAATTAAGTGATCTTTGTCATATTTTATTAGTTTGGGTTCATATGAAGTTTAATTGAATTTCTTTGCTTACCCGATTAAAATGACACTATTATAGTATTTTGAGCATAATAGGAGTTGTAGACATCCAAAAATCATGAAATCTATCTTGAATGAAAGCTTAAAGAAGTGTCCATAGTTACAAAGCAAGATCAGATTCTAAATGGGATGTTTAGGACTCCGAAATTATCTCAAAAGATGAGATAGTGTTGCTGACGTGGAATTTGAACAGTGTACAAAGATCCAGCCATATCTTGAGATATAGAAGTCATATTGAGATGAAATCAACTTTGGTGGACAGCTAAGATCCAGGGCTACAACTTTTGTTCAGAAGTCAAGCTCTAATTCGGACATGTGAACATCCGAAATTGCGGTGTAAGAAAGTCAAAATTGTTGTGCTCATTGGTGGCAAAAATTCAAAAGTGTTTTGCAATTTCAACAAAGCCCATGTGAAAGCAAGAAAAGGGTAGAAAAGTAATATCCTAGTTGGTGACTTTCTGAAGATGATGCCTCAAAAATCCTCTATAAATAGAAGGGTTTGCAAGAGGAGACACACACCATTTTGGAGATTAACTCCAATACCACTTTCTTTCTTTCTTTCTTTCTTTCTTTCTTTCTTCCTTTCTTTCTTCCTTTCTTTCTTTCTTGTTAGTTTTGCCTCCTTCATGGAAGGCTTAGTTTTTCTTTCTTGTTAGTTTGCCTCCTGATAAGCATAGATTTCATAAATAATTATCTCTCACTTTTATCTCATTAAGACTTCTTATATGTTCAATTAAGTGGTCTTTGTCATATTTTATGAGTTTGGGTTCATATGAAGTTTAATTGAATTTCTTTGCTTACCCGATTAAAATGACACTATTATAGTATTTTGAGCATAATAGGAGTTGTAGACATCCAAAAATCATGAAATCTATCTTGAATGAAAGCTTAAAGAAGTGTCCATAGTTACAAAGCAAGAGCAGACTCTAAATTGGATGTTTAGGACTCCGAAATTATCTCAAAAGATGAGATAGTGTTGCTGACGTGGAATTTGAACAGTGTGCAAAGATCTGGCCATATCTTGAGATATAAAAGTCATATTGAGATGAAATAAACTTTGTTGGACAGATAAGATCCGGGGCTACAACCTTTGTTCAGAAGTCTAGCTCTAATTCGGACATGTGAACATCCGAAATTGCGGTGCAAGAAAGTCAAAATTGTTGTGCTCATTGGTGGCAAAAATTCAAAAGTGTTTTGCAATTTCAACAAAGCCCATGTGAAAGCAATAAAAGGGTAGAAAAGTAATATCCTAGTTGGTGACTTTCTGAAGATGATGCCTCAAAAATCCTCTATAAATAGAAGGGTTTGCAAGAGGAGACACACACCATTTTGGAGATTAACTCCAATACCACTTTCTTTCTTTCTTTCTTTCTTTCTTTCTTTCTTCCTTTCTTTCTTTCTTGTTAGTTTTGCCTCCTTCATGGAAGGCTTATGTTTTCTTTCTTGTTAGTTTGCCTCCTACATGGAAGGCTTATGTTTTCTTTATTGTTAGTTTCCTCCTACATGGAAGGCTTAGGATTTATTTGTTGTTAGTTGCCTCCTACATGGAAGGCTTAGGATTTATTTGTTGTTAGTTTGCCTCTTTCTTTGTTGTTAGTTTGCCTCCTTCATGGAAGGCTAGGTTTGTAGTTTCAATTCAAGGATTCAAGCTATTTTCATTTTAACTTTGAGGTCTTGATCTTTATTTACATGCTTATTGAGTGATTTCTATTCTACTTTACTATATTCTTCAATTTTATTCTTTTAATCAAAGTTTGATCGGTTGACGTATTTTGATTAATGTATAATTGATTTATAATTGGTTTTTGATTGGTAAATCATTTTCCAAAAGTTTGAAGAGTAGAAATTAAGTAATTGAATTGAAGGTTTTCATTTTATTACTTACTTCAACTGAATTCTGATTGTGAAATTGGTTTAGATAAAAGATTAAGTGGTTACTAAATCTTGTTGATCGTAATCAATTAAATTCTGAGAGGTTTCTCAGTAGAGAATTCAAGGATCATACTAGGGGTTCCAGATGATCCTAGGTTGATAAACACAATGCATGATTTTAGTGATCAATGATTAGTTAAGAAAATAGCCTCTGAATTCCTTGAGTTGATAATTGTTAAGTAAATTAATTTCATTCTGTATTTTGTGTTTACAACTCAATATCAAATCTTTACAAAATCCCCTTGTTCTAATTTTCTCCTTATTTTCTTAAGAATTTGAAATGGTCTTTGGGAGATGACCTAGGTTGCACCTTATACTATACCAATAGTTTGGGGAAAATCTAGAAATTATTTTTGCGCGTTTACGACGAGCGTGTCAAAATTTGGCGCCGTTGCCGGGGACCATTTTAATTTCCTAGGCTTATTTAGGAGTTTGTATAAAAGTTTTAACCTTTCTAACAATTTTTTGAGTTTGTATAAAATTTTTAACCTTTCTAACAATTTTTTTTAGGTATACTATTCTTGATTTGTTTGAACTATTCCGTAAGGAAAAAACACGTTATAGTCTTGGGAATCTGACTTTAAAAGACCCTTTTGTCAGTTTACAAGAAAACTGAATGGGAAGCACATCCTCGACTCTTGGAAGGCGTTTCAGCCGTTACTGGACGTAAAACCAGAGGAAGATGTGAGCCACAATCACAACTACTGTTCATTCTCATGCATGTATGTTTGTCATTTACATTTTCTTTTCAATTTATTTGAAATTTTCACCATTTTTAGAATATAGCAATGCAGCTGGTGAACCAACCAAATCAGGATGGCAGAGACAAAAGAGAACCAGATACCACTCTTCGGTTATAACTTTTCCTTACTTTGGTGGTTTTCTCAGATTTCTTTTCCTGTCATATGAAATTCCATCTAAGACATTGGGGACAATGTCTTGGATAGGTTGGGGGGAGGATGGTCCGATACAAAAAAAAAATTTAGGTTAGATTCATAAACTTGCTTGAGTAAGATGGCTGAGTAAGGAGTTACACTTGACTCTTGATACGCATCTTATGAAAAAAAAAAATTGAATGTGGAAGTTTGTTGTTCTTTAGATTTCATAAAATAATTGAAGCAAAATGATTTACATTTCGAGATTAATTAGTTTGGCAACACATATTTGAACTGGATAGATTAGATTTGATAAATATATTACCTGTGAGATTTTGAGCCTTATTATTATTTTCTTTCTTGTGTGATTTTCATCCATGGAATATGTTACTTCAGAACTTGCATTGATTCTTTTTGAAGCTACATTTTCACATGAATTGTACAAAAATGATTGAGGCACTGTTTTTCTTGAACAAACCACTTGGCCAAATAACCAAACCATATAATTTTATCCTTTGATCAGCCCTTTGAGCCGATTAGCCTTTTCTTCTTTTTAGCTCACCACAAATCAAAAAAAAAAATAACTTTGTCTGACCATAGAAGGTGAGGAATATTGGATTTATCATACCATAAGTGTTTCAATAAGTGTGGGGGAGATTATTGTTGTGTTCATCAATATCATGGTTGAAAAAAAAAGCTGAAGCAATAAATTAATAAATAAACTATTATATTGAAAAAAAAAAGAAAAAAAAAAGAATGAAGAAGTGATATCTGTTTCTCACACCACTTACAATCAATTCTCAATCCTCACCATTTTCCTTGGTCTAACATTGTATCTCCTCAATATATCATTTCATCTTTCTAATCCCGTTAGAACCAAAATAAAGACCTCTTGATTTGTGCATTGCATGTGTACATAGTAGTAGAGAAGTAGAAGATATGCAAGCCTATGATAGTTCATCTTTCATGGATTGAATTTGAGAGAAACACTTACCAAATCAAACACTTGAGAGATTCAGAGTATATCATGTGAGGTTTTATCTTTCTCAATCTATGTTTTTCAAATTAAAGTTACCTTTCTAAGTAATTTCAAAAATGTGATGAAATAATGCTTCATGAAATTTTGTGAATTCTTGAGAAATCAACTTAAAACTTTGATGTTCTTTCAAAAAAAAAATAGTCACCAATCCTTAACTTAAATTTGCCCGAGACGTGCAAAAGATAAGTGTGGGGGAATTTGATAAGCATAGATTTCATAAATAATTATCTCTCACTTTTATCTCATTAAGACTTCTTATATGTTCAATTAAGTGGTCTTTGTCATATTTTATGAGTTTGGGTTCATATGAAGTTTAATTGAATTTCTTTGCTTACCAGATTAAAATGACACTATTATAGTATTTTGAGCATAATAGGAGTTGTAGACATCCAAAAATCATGAAATCTATCTTGAATGAAAGCTTAAAGAAGTGTCCATAGTTACAAAGCAAGAGCAGACTCTAAATTGGATGTTTAGGACTCCGAAATTATCTCAAAAGATGAGATAGTGTTGCTGACGTGGAATTTGAACAGTGTGCAAAGATCTGGCCGTATCTTGAGATATAAAAGTCATATTGAGATGAAATAAACTTTGTTGGACAGATAAGATCCGGGGCTACAACCTTTGTTCAGAAGTCTAGCTCTAATTCGGACATGTGAACATCCGAAATTGCGGTGCAAGAAAGTCAAAATTGTTGTGCTCATTGGTGGCAAAAATTCAAAAGTGTTTTGCAATTTCAACAAAGCCCATGTGAAAGCAATAAAAGGGTAGAAAA
This sequence comes from Canavalia gladiata, assembly GCA_037954105.1. Taxonomy (NCBI): domain Eukaryota; kingdom Viridiplantae; phylum Streptophyta; class Magnoliopsida; order Fabales; family Fabaceae; genus Canavalia; species Canavalia gladiata. Next base: position 35,778,689 of record CM075664.1, on the reverse strand, counting down.
GTAATATCCTAGTTGGCGACTTTCTGAAGATGATGCCTCAAAAATCCTCTATAAATAGAAGGGTTTGCAAGAGGAGACACACACCATTTTGGAGATTAACTCCAATACCACTTTCTTTCTTTCTTTCTTTCTTTCTTTCTTTCTTTCTTCCTTTCTTTCTTTCTTGTTAGTTTTGCCTCCTTCATGGAAGGCTTATGTTTTCTTTCTTGTTAGTTTGCCTCCTACATGGAAGGCTTATGTTTTCTTTATTGTTAGTTTCCTCCTACATGGAAGCCTTAGGATTTATTTGTTGTTAGTTGCCTCCTACATGGAAGGCTTAGGATTTATTTGTTGTTAGTTTGCCTCCTTCACGGAAGGCTAGGTTTGTAGTTTCAATTCAAGGATTCAAGCTATTTTCATTTTAACTTTGAGGTCTTGATCTTTATTTACATGCTTATTGAGTGATTTCTATTCTACTTTACTATATTCTTCAATTTTATTCTTTTAATCAAAGTTTGATCGGTTGACGTATTTTGATTAATGTATAATTGATTTATAATTGGTTTTTGATTGGTAAATCATTTTCCAAAAGTTTGAAGAGTAGAAATTAAGTAATTGAATTGAAGGTTTTCATTTTATTACTTACTTCAACTGAATTCTGATTGTGAAATTGGTTTAGATAAAAGATTAAGTGGTTACTAAATCTTGTTGATCGTAATCAATTAAATTCTGAGAGGTTTCTCAGTAGAGAATTCAAGGATCATTCTAGGGGTTCCAGATGATCCTAGGTTGATAAACACAATGCATGATTTTAGTGATCAATGATTAGTTAAGAAAATAGCCTCTGAATTCCTTGAGTTGATAATTGTTAAGTGAAATTAATTTCAGTCTGTATTTTGTGTTTAGCACTCAATATCACATCTTTACAAAACCCTCTTGTTCTAATTGTCTCCTTATTTGCTTAAGAATATGAAATGGTCTTTGGGAGATGACCTACGTTGCACCTTAACTATACCAATAGTTTGGGGGAAATCTAGAAATTATTTTTGCGCGTTTGCGACGAGCGTGTCAATAGTATAAGGTGCAACCTAGGTCATCTCCCAAAGACCATTTCATATTCTTAAGCAAATAAGGAGACAATTAGAACAAGGGTGTTTTGTAAAGATGTGATATTGAGTGCTAAACACAAAATACAGACTGAAATTAATTTCACTTAACAATTATCAACTCAAGGAATTCAGAGGCTATTTTCATAACTAATCATTGATCACTAAAATCATGCATTGTGTTTATCAACCTAGGATCATCTGGAACCCCTACAATGATCCTTGAATTCTCTACTGAGAAACCTCTCAGAATTTAATTGATTATGATCAACAAGATTTAGTAACCACTTAATCTTTTATCTAAACCAATTTTACAATCAGAATTCAGTTGAAGTAAGTAATAAAATGAAAACCTTCAATTCAATTACTTAATTTCTACTCTTCAAACTTTTGGAAAATGATTTACCAATCAAAAACCAATTATAAATCAATTATACATTAACCAAAATACGTCAACCGATCAAACTTTGATTAAAGAATAAAATTGAAGAATATAGTGAAGCAGAGTAGAAACCACTTAATATGCACGTAAATAAAGATCAAGACCTCAAAGTTAAAATGAAAATAGCTTGAATCCTTGAATTGAAACTACAAACCTAGCCTTCCATGAAGGAGGCAAACTAACAACAAAGAAAGAGGCAAACTAACAACAAATAAATCCTAAGCCTTCCATGTAGGAGGCAACTAACAACAAATAAATCCTAAGCCTTCCATGTAGGAGGCAACTAACAATAAAGAAAAGCTAAGCCTTCCATGTAGGAGGCAAACTAACAAGAAAGAAAAACTAAGCCTTCCATGAAGGAGGCAAAACTAACAAGAAATAAAGAAAGGAAGAAAGAAAGAAAGAAAGAAAGAAAGAAAGAAAGTGGTATTGGAGTTAATCTCCAAAATGGTGTGTGTCTCCTCTTGCAAACCCTTATATTTATAGAGGATTTTTGAGGCATCATCTTCAGAAAGTCACCAACTAGGATATTACTTTTCTACCCTTTTCTTGCTTTCACATGGGCTTTGTTGAAATTACAAAACACTTTTGAATTTTTGCCACCAATGAGCACAACAATTTTGACTTTCTTGCACCGCAATTTCGGATGTTCACATGTCCGAATTAGAGCTTTACTTCTGAACAAAAGTTGTAGCCCTGGATCTTAGCTGTCCAACAAAGTTGATTTCATCTCAATATGACTTCTATATCTCAAGATATGGCCGGATCTTTGCACACTGTTCAAATTCCATGTCAGCAACACTATCTCATCTTTTGAGATAATTTCGGAGTCCTAAACATCCCATTTAGAATCTGATCTTGCTTTGTAACTATGGACACTTCTTTAAGCTTTCATTCAAGATAGATTTCATGATTTTTGGATGTCTACAACTCCTATTATGCTCAAAATACTATAATAGTGTCATTTTAATCGGGTAAGCAAAGAAATTCAATTAAACTTCATATGAACCCAAACTCATAAAATATGACAAAGATCACTTAATTGAACATATAAGAAGTCTTAATGAGATAAAAGTGAGAGATAATTATTTATGAAATCTATGCTTATCAGCTTCAAAGGTTATTTTGTACACTATGGAAAGTTCTATTTTTTATAAATTGGAATTTTGGATATGAATTTATATGGTTCTAGGGAACATTCATTAAATATAGAATTATTAACTAATTAATCATATCTTATGACCTTCGAAATAATATTTGAGTGTACTGGTAAAATAGTTCTACATTTTGTGTGTACTTGGCAAAATAGGTCTTAACTTTTTAAAATTAAGTTGCTAGTATATCTTATTTTGTAATCTATTATGGAATTATATCTCTGCTTTTATTTTTCATTAAAGATCTGTTAAATGCCAGATTTGTCCTTACGTGAATTTGAAAACATGATTGTATTGATGCTCTAGCACCCCCTTACTGTATCTAATCATTTTCTCTGCCACCCTTTTTCTCACAATAGTATCACAACAACACCCATCATTCCATTTTCCTCTGAAGACACGGCCGAGTATCTCATCTCACAACTCTCTCATTTTCTTTTAACTTTTCCCAGACGCACACGCACACCAGAGTGAGGGAGGACTAGAGGATTTTGATGAAGTTACAACATCACCATTATCGATCTTTGGAAACAACGATGATAAGAGCACAACTTTCGATCTATCATCATTTCTAGTGAGCTATAGTAGAGCTTGTGTATACTTCACGTTCTCCTATGCTACTATGATCATTTCCTTCCACCTACATATGCCAATGTTACACGAAACCACATATTGATCTCTCAAAATTTCTCCCTCGAAGTCTAAAAACAACAACACCCCACACATAGAAAACGTCCTTTTCAGCTAGGTGTTATATTTTCTTCCCCCCTCACAGCCTTTGGGCTAGCATTCCCATACAGACTCTCTCTCTCTCTCTCGCTTATCCTCTCTCACTTTCATTCATTCTTCAGGAGGATTACTCACTCATGGATGTTAAGTCATCTTTCTTTCACAAGGCACACAATCATTCATGTATACTCACAATCACATTCATAGGTTCTGTCAAAATTTAGTTCCTCGCATCTTGAAATAATAATAATAATAATAATAATAATAATAATAATAATAATAATAATTAGGTGCATTTTTCAATATTTTTATAAATTTAAAATATTATATCCTAATTAATAGAAAATTAACATATGTACATATACATTTATTATGATCAACTTTTATCTAAACATTTAATATTTATTATAGCTAAACAAAAGTTAAAATATATATATTTTAATCTTATTTTTATCAAAATATATTTTATAAAATTTAGAGTTTAATCTCTTTAATATTAATGAGTTTTTTAATTTATTTTTTTTTAATTTAAAAAATATATGTTGAGTTAAGTTAACCAAAGTGTAAAGTCCTTTAACATTAATATCGTTTTACCCTGATTCTGCTTACTATTTTTATTATCTCCTCTCCTCCGCTCTGCTTCATTTTGTGTTTTTACCTCTTAGAACCATTTTTGCGGATGCATTTTTGTTTTTGCTACATCATTTGGTTAACAGAAAGTTAGATTTTTTCCTCCTCTTTGTATTTTTATCCCTTGAAACCCTTCTTTGGTGCTTGTGCATTTTTGTTTTTTGCTATATCCTTCAGTTAATAGAAAGCTAGGTATAAATCGTTATGTGTTTTTATCTCTTGGAACCCTTCTTAGGTGCTGGTGCATTTTTATTTTTTCCTACATCCTTTGTTTCTTCGGTTTTTTATTTTTTTCGTGAATGCCCTTTATCATTACCATCGTCTTCTTCCTTTTCGTTTTTCTAATCCATTCGTTGGTGGTCTTGTCTTGCCTTACCTTACCTTCCATTGCATCTATTATTTGTATTACCTAACTAGAGTTTGCATACAAGTAGTTTAAAATATTGTTACTATTGATTTGTAACTGATATAAATATTTTTGTGTTTTTGTATTGTGAATTAAATTGATTTGGTTGAAGATTTTTTGAAATGAGTTCTCAATAGAATTCGTCTCCTATGAGTGGTCTTGTATCTTCAAAGCCAAGGATTTGTTGTTGTGGAAAACTTGTTATTATGAAGACCTCTTGGTCTACCAAAAATCCTGGTAGAAGATACTACAAAACTTGCCAGGAGAAGTGTTTACAGCAATGAAGTAAGTAACTTTATTTTAAATTAAATTATTTTTTGATTAAAGTATTATTTTTGAATTTGTAGGGATGTAATTATTATGATTGGGTGGATCCATTATTTGATCACCAGATTGGACTGCAATTAAATATGACTACAATCCAATGTGACCAAAGCTCAAGTATTGGCAAATAGTTCACTGAAATGGAATGTGATTTAAAAAGTAAGGAACAAGATATTGAAAAATTAGAATTACTAAGAGCCAAAATAAATAAACAGGAGAGAATGCATCTGAATTAAATTTTCATTATATCTAGTTTGGCAATAATTTTACTGGATTGTTTTATTATTGTTGTTATAAGGTGTGGTGTTTGTTTATGGAATTTTGTATTTTGATTTTATACCAAGGCTTTATTTATAAGATATTTTGTATAAAGACTATGTTACAAATATAACTTGATACCAAGTATTTTGTTTTGCAATATTTGAATGATTGTAATTTTGTATTTGAATGATTAGAATTCTGTATAGTCGAATAAAAATTGTTTGGATGTGAGATTCTCTTTTAAATATTCATTTAGACATTGAATAGAACATGGTGATTTTAGTTGGTTGTTTCCATGTGTTTGAGTTTGACACTTTGTTATTGTTGATCCTGTTTAAGTGCGGAAGTTACCTATTTTAATTTGTTCTTGTTTCCATGCTAAAAAATTTACTGTAATATTGTTGTTTTAGGGTAAATACTGTGATATATTGTTAATGTTGTTTTATGGTGTTTAGTTCTGTAAAATTAAGATAAAGTGAGATATAAAGATATAAAGAAGATCAAGCATTTGATAACTGAGGCATAAACTCAGATAACTCATACATTGTTAAACGGATACAAACCTCGTAATTAAGACATTTGATACATAAATGGTTTGATACAAAGTCACATAACTAAGGCATTTGATACATAAATCATTTCATAAAAAGCCTCATACGTAAGGTATTTGATACTTAAATCATTTCATACAAAGTCTCATAAGTTAGGCATTTGATACATTATATTCTAAAAACCGATTAAACAATGATAAACTTCCATTATTTGTTTTATTCTAAATTGGTACTGGCCTTCTTTGCTTCCTCTTATTTGGTAGTAATCTTTGTATGAAGTCTTGTTCCTTCCTTGCTCTTACTTGGTGCTGGTAATGAATTTCTGACAATCCACAAAATAAAGCTTCTTTCCTTGGTCTTATCTGACTTTCTTTCTTGATCAAAGCTTCTTTGAAATATTCGTCCATTGAAGCCAATTTAAAAGAGCAAATTTATAATACGACCAGGCAATTTAAGTACATTGATCCAAAATAGTATACAAAGCTTTCATAATTGTACGACCACATATATGAGAAGAAACTATTACATAAAATATGTCCAACACAAACATAAACATTAATTTATCCAATAAAAACATAAATATAAATAAATTGTCTAGTAAAACAGGTAAATTGTCCAGATTGTCCATAGAGAAATAAAAAAAAAAGATAAATTGTCCAATTAAAAATAAAATAAAAAGATAAATTATCCATAAAAAAACTTAAAAAAGATAAATTGTCTGGCATGGCTTACAGTCATGCAACATCAAAGTCTTCTTATCAAAGTGAAATTAATTCTTAGCCCTATATTCTTGAAGAAATCTATTTGTTTTTATAATGACCTATACTCTCAATGTGTTGGATGGGCTCATAATCAGGTCAACTGCAAGTTTTAGTTTGCTTCCATCATCAATCTATATATAAAAAAATAGTTAGATACCATAAAACACTTTTGAAAAACATAATTAATGACTATGTACGTGCCAACTCATGCATATTGAAATCAAATTTATCATTTTTCATCATCCACATAGTCATCCATATATCGCAGTCGTTTCTGTAATAAGTAAAATGCATTATTAGTATGTAATAAGTTCATATGTGATAACATGACAGAAATAATGAATTTAGGATTTACAATTCTCTTCCTTGAATGTTTATTCCCTACAATACCACTATATCAAAATTAGACACTAGTGGTTTCAAGGTGTAATCATTTGATGGAAGTCAGACAGGCTAAACATTTCTTCCAAACACAAGACCTGTTCATATTGAATTGTTAATGTCCTTATCAGTAGTCATAAAGAACATATTCAATGTTTATAAGAAAGTAACATACCAGTTTCTTTACAATCCTTGTTCTGTGATCCATTTTTTCAAATGAAGGGTATGAGTCAAGCGTTATGAGGCAATGTTTTGAAGATCTGCCACAAGTAGGAACCAATGGACATTGTCCTTATTGATTGGTACGTATATCTTTTTTAACATTTTAAAAAAAATTATTAAATTATATTAAATTTAACAGAATAAAGAAAGTTGATACATACTATTGCACACCTTGTTGACATAGTTAACATATCCATGAATCTATCTTGAAAATAATTAGTCATTATTTTCGGAGTAGTATCTTAATAACTCAATACAAATTGCTTAAAACAAACCAAAGTTATATAGATGCTTTGATGAATATGTATATGAATACTAATTTACTAATAAATTACTTAGTGCAAATGATGTGGGTAGGAACCAATCATTAGTTGGATTAGATTTTGAATTTTCCTCAAATGTCTTCAATTAGGCCACCAAGTCCAGAACCTATTAGAGGACCAAAAAATTAAAATATTTGCAGTCACTAGTTTTATTAAAAGAAATATTATGGATAGGTTCCTACATCTTGTTCCACCATCTCTTTGGGCTTCAATCCAGTAAAAATGGTCCTTCTTCCATGACAGTAATCATTATATGGTATGATCAAGACCTTTCTCCTAAAAATAAATACTAAAATTTAAGTAGTTAATGAAATTTTGTTAAATAAATATAGTATTTACCCGTTTATCATCAATTTATCATTGCTTGTCCCATATATATATAATCAGCGACAATAATCTTTGTACTTGTAAAGGACATTTGGTGGTCAAGGTTAAATATAATACTAATCAACTACAAAACAATGTGAAATGAATAGTATTTATTTTAGTAGCATACAATATAAGGAGCATACATAAAAGGTGTTACATTTTTCAGCACTTACATCAAGGACATAAGAGGCTTGAATTATGACACTTTTTCTTAGAATGCTTTTTTTGTTGCTAGTTATGTAATAACCGGTGCTTGTGTCAAGTGTGTGTAGTAATTTTTGGGGGCTTGTTTTTTGTTTTTTGTTTTTGGAAAAAGTAGCCTTTTTGTTATCTCTTGTTGGGTGAGATTTTCATCAAGGGGGTTGGCGGTTGCTAATTTAGTGGTTGAGGTTGGGGTGGGTCCAACTTTCTCAAAATCATCTTTGTCCTAAGTTGGTTAGTCAATCCAAATTGTTTTGGGGTGGAAATAGTTTGCAAATCCATCAAATTAAGTCCTATACTTTGCTGAGAGTTTTGACTCAAGATTTAAGTAATCAAAGACAAAGCTTTTTTTATTTCCTTTACAGTTTTTTCCAAATATTCAATCTTAAGCAACAAGTCCTAAAAATTACTATAAATGATAGAATATTAGTATACCATTATTAAATATATTATGATTAATCCAATGAAACCAAAAAAATACTGCACTTGATTGTGAAGGTTTTATGGGAAGGTTGTGAAGGTTCCATAGGAAGGTTGTGGACATGCATTTCCTTGGCATGTTTTTCAGACTATAGACATGCATTCTCGCCTCTGGGCTTGCTCCTTTCCTTGACATGTCTATGATATTGTCTCCACCATTAGTCTTAAGTAATATTTGTATAAAAAAATGACATTCACTTTTTCGATACCTTGATGATAGGATGATGACTCCAAGGATATTTTTTGTACATTCTTCCGTGTTAAAACCTGGTTTAAGGTTCAATATAGATGCGGCTAAACCTGGTTTAGGGTTCAATATAGATGCGGCTGCAAGTGTTGGATTGAACGCAGGTGTCAGTGGTGCGAGTGATGATATAGACTCGCTATACATTTCTTGCGGGCTTCTCCTCCTCACTGCTTCTTTGATCAGAAATATCTTCTTCTTCCAACCATTATCGTTTCTTACAGAATTGAGTGTTTTTAATTTTTTCTTACAAAACGGTAAACGATTAATACATAATCAAACACCATTAAATGTAGTACATATAGACAAGAACATACATTTTTGTTAAACAACTAATTTTTAGCAGAAAACGTAAATGTCATTATTATTGCTTTAGAGATACCGAGGCAGTTGCACAATGCAAAGGAACATGATGCTTAGGTTTTTAAAACCCCTATTTGTTCAAGTTCAGACCAAAAGAAATCTTCCCTATTTATTTGGACATAAAATTTTATGATGCATTACACAATATATTATTTCAAATATAAGTGGTATATTTATTTTTTATTAATTATTCAATATTTTACCTTTTATTAAATATTTAAAGGCTTAATATTTGTAAATATTATTAAAAAAATTAATTGTGATATATATATATATATTTTAAATTAAAAATATATAGAGAATAATATAATATATATATATAATAATAATATTTAAAATAGATGATATAATATATATATGTGTGTGTTTTTTACATATATATATTTTTATTTTATCAATAAAGATAAATATATTAAAAAAAATATATTTTATAAATTAATTTTCAACTAGTAATTATTTTTAACTACATTGATACATTACTTAATAAATAATATAAGTTTATATTATATTATGTGCTTTAGATTTAATTTCATGAAATGTTATAAAATTAAACAAGATTTTAGAAGAAAATTTGATTCATGAGATTTTTAATTTAAATTAGTAATTATTTTTTTTAAGTTTTATATTTATTTATTTTTAAATAATATTACTTAAATTTTACATCTTAATATTAAGGCATAAATAAAAAGTATATCTGTAAATGCTAAATATTAGAAAAACTTTATATTTAATAATATTAAATTAAAAGTATGAAAAACTTTAAATTTAATATATATTCATAAGGTAGTAGATATTTAAAATTGAAATAAAATAATAAAAACTATACTAATTTATGACTTATCATATATAGGATATCTTATATGTAATTTATGGAGTATGATATATGTAATTAATTTTTAATACTAAAATAATATTTATAAAATATAGTATTTTTACTAAATATGTAAATATATATATATATATATATTATAACTAAAGTTATTAATTTATTTAACATTTCTTATTGAATATTTTTTTTAATTTATAAATAATCAATTCTTTAATTTTTATTTACTAAATACTGAAATCTATTTCATTTGAAAAATATGTGTTTCCCTATAATATTTTCAAATTTATGTGTTGCTATTAAATTAGTATTCAATATATATATATATATATATATATAATTTATAAATTGTAAAATTTTTAAATTTTAATTTGTATTTATTTATTAAATATTGAATTAAAATATTTTTTATTTTATTTCTTTAATCAATATGTTATAGTATTATTAATGAATATATTATTTTGTATTTATTATTTCCAATTGACATTATAGTTGTATTTGAAAATAATGAAACTATTATAATTTATGAATATAATTTTTTTAATATTATTTGAATCTTTGAATATATCTTATCAACACATGTTTCGCATTTTTAAGTAGTATTTAATGAATTATTTTACTTTTTATGTAATAAATTATTTTTATTTGTAAATAATATTATATTAAACTTTTAATTAATGTATAATTATTAAAAAATATCGTATGACTTAATTATAATTTTCTTAAGACACGTTTATTTAATTTTTTAATTATTATATAATAAATATTGTACTATTTAATTTAATTAATTAATAAAAAAGGATTTAATTGCTACATATTTATATATAAATTATTTATTTTATTATTTATTTATTTTGATAGGTCTGTTATCTTTACTGTGAATAAAATGTTATAAATTTATATGTGATGGACTAAACAAAATTAGAAAAAATAAAATAAAATATAATTACATAATAAATTAAAATTTTCATTGTAAACTACAAATTCAAAAGAAAAAAAAAGTTTTTCAAGATTATGAAATCTATAGTACTGTACATTTAAGATCTTTAAGACATTTAAAAATTGTTCAACTTCAACAAAAACTGGAAAATTTGAAAATAGTATTCCAGTTACTTTATCGCAAAATTAAATGTACCTGTTATTGTTGTCAAACATTAATATTAAATAAAATAATATAACAAAATCAAAGGTATGGCTTTTAAAAAATACTTCATCAAATCTTGTACTTAATAAAACTCATCTTTTAGTTTTATGTTTATTGATTCACTTAATCCTATACAAATTAAAAATTACTTTAAAGCTTCAAACATATTAATAACAAAAAAAGAACAAAACCTTTAGCAACCACGGTACCAGCATTGTTTCCTTACTCATGCAAGTTTTGCAATAGACATGTGAAGCTCATGTTTAATCGTAAACATCCATTTTGCAAAATAGCATCTCCTCCAACATGATCATCAACTTTGATCCATTTCCATTAACACTCTATACAACAAAAAGCAAATATATAATTAAATACAACATAGTAAAATATAAACGATTAAGATACTTTAATATATCAATGGATCGATATTAATTCATCAGCCATATTATTAGGTTAACATACTTTAACAGAGCATTGGATGGGTATTAATTCATACTCATTTTTTACATTAAATTCATACTAAAAATTATTGTACATACCCTACACAATGTTGTAATTTACAATTCAATAACAAGTATGTAGGGATGGAAGTAAGCTAAACCGAACTAGGCTTTGAGTATTCAAACCTAGCCTCTTTAAAAATTCTAAGGCTCAGCCCGAACCCATTACTTGTTAAAAGCTTTTTTTTTCTATTAATGCCTACGAGACTGTTTAAAAGCCTACATTCCAGAAAAAACTAATAAATAAACTTAAAACCTATATAAACTATTGATTAAAAAGGTTTGCAAGGTTAAAACTTATAAGATAAAAATGCCTAAAACATATATATATATATATATATATATATTATGTAAATAAGATATATTAAGATAAATACTATACAAATATAATATATTAAAATAAATATAAATATATAAATATATAATATATAAAGATAAATAGGCTCCTAAATAGGTTAAAAAGACTTTTTTGTAAGTTTAAGCCTGACTTATTTATCTAAAAAGAGTTTTTAATAAGCTCAAGTCTATCTATTTATTAAACAAACTGAGCTGAACTAAGCTTTAAACGAGCCGAACCGTATGTCCTTGTCTCAGATGGCCTTATTCACTTCCATCCCTACAAGTATAATATTAATTACCAAACCACTAATGTAAATAAATTGTTGAAAGAATTTTAACTTCACATGCCTTCTACTATTATATGTCATCTTCATTATATACTGTCATCAATTTTTTTCCTTTCTTTGCCACATTATGGACACAATCATCCTACGTAATAATCAACACATAACAAATTAAACATAAAAACAACCATAATAAGAATCAAAAATTTTAACACTCGTTTTTTCATACAACATTAGAGGATGACAACTCTTCAGCAACAAGTTTAAACATATCCTGAGAAACAAATATTGGACATTTTCTAATAATGTGTCCAATTTTTCTGCAATTCTCACATCTTTTTCTCTTCCCATACTTATTTTTCTTTTTAGGGGCATCTTTTATTTTAATAAGGATGGGATCCCCAATAATCGAAGATTGTTTTCCTTCCTTTTTATTCACACAATTTTGATTTTCAAACTTTGAAATAATTCTATTTATATCTGCACAAGCCTCCAAAAACTTATTCCCATAACTACCCACAACCTTCACTAACCTATTACAAAAGCCTGAAAGTGCTCCTTGATGAAGCATAATCGTTTTCTATTTGTCAACATCAATATCATTTGTACAAATGGTTGATAAACAATCAACCTCAACAGACTTTGTCCACCTTTTACATATCAAACTACTTGGAATGGTGTGCATATGCAACTGCTTCATTGCACAAAATATGTAATAGTATGGAAAATCACTTATAAGTAAGTTACACTCACAAACAAATATAAACTCCTTCTTTAAAAATATAGTTGTATACTCTTTGTTTGAGCTGCCAAAAACATTCATCATAAGTTTCACATCATCATTTGGGATGGAAGTGAACAAGGTCATTTGACAAGGGCCTACGGTTCAGCTCGTTTAAAACCTAGTTTTGTTCAGCTTGTTTAATAAGTAAATAAACTCAGGCTTATTAAAAAACCTTTTTAAATAAACAAGTCAAGCTTAGGCTTATAAAAAAGTCTATTTAACTTATTCTCAGCCTATTTATATATATTTATATTTATTATATTTATTTTAATATATTATATTTGTATAATATTTATTTTAATATATTTATTTATAATATATATATATATATATATATATATGTGTGTGTGTTTTAGGCTTATTTAATGACCTCTCTATCTTGTAGATTTTAAGTTTGCAAGCCTTTTTAATCCATCGTTCATATAGATTTTAAGTCTATTTATTGGTCTTTGTGGAATGTGGGCTTTTAAACAAGCTCATAGGCCTTGTAAGTTTTAAATCAAGTTAGACATTGATAGAAAAAAAGTCTTTAATAGGTAACAGGCCTAGGCCCAGATCTTAAAATTTTTAAACAGGTTAGGCTTAAACATTTAAAGCTTAACTCGGCTTGACCTATTTCCATCCTTAATCATCATGAGACTCAACTTGACCAACCACATTAAGTCTTGCAGCAAAATCAATTTCTTCTTTCACCTTTTAAATTTTTTTACACATGTACACTTTTGAAGCAACTTCGTCAAACATGTACAAGGCAGTTATCATCATAGGAAAATAATAGGATGACTTAAAATCTGATACTAATCCATTTTTTTTATATTATTTTATAGCACATTCTAAATTATGCATCAAATCAACAAAGCTGCTCTTATTTTTAACATACTTCTTTATGAAAGAATTGATACCTTCATATATTGAAGTCGTTCTAATTCTGCCAAAAACTTTGTCCTGCAGGTATGATGACAATCACATATTCTTCATTTTACACATCTTTCTCATCCATTTATTCTCCCCAAGCCCATACTTATCATTAATTTTCTTCCACTCCTCCTCAAATTCTTTTGGATTATAATTGCAGTAAAGAAGCTACTTAAAATCTTCCAAAGAAATTTTGTTCTTCATATTCTCAACAGGATTTTTTTATATATGTCATGCGTACAGTCTATGACAAGAATCAAGAAACACAACCTCTTTCATTGCATGATCTCCATTAGTTACAATTCCTTTTAGAATGTTTAAAAACCTAGCTTCACAAAATGTTTACAAAACCCATTTGTATGTTTCTGCTTTCATCTGCAACTAATGCAAACCTAAAAATTATGGTTTCACTATGATGGTTGTAACCATAAAATATTACCAATGGTCGGTTGTATCTATTTTTTTTTTGTATGTTGTATCAAATGTTACAACATCTCCGAAACATTCATAGTCAACTTTACTACAACCATCTATCCAAAACAAATTTTACAACTTACCATCATCACAAGTTGTAAATTTAGAAAAATACATCTCATCATTGTTAACATTTTCCTGCAAATAGCAAAGAGCAGCAAAAACATCACCATCTTTTATTTTAGTTTAATTTTTTCTGTCAATATGATTGTACAAATCTTTTCTATAAAATCTCACGTTGTCATGAACATATTGCCACGTTGTTCTTCATATTCTATTTTGGCAACCAATGTGGCACGTGAATAAGCTACTTTAAAAAGTTAGCAACTACATTTTGTAAGACGCTTACAAAGTTACACACTATTTTACTTAGTTTACTCAATAATATTTTGTATGAGATTTTTTATTATTTTTGTTGTTAAATATTTAATTATATTTTTAATTGAAACCATAAATAATCTTTACTAAAAATAATATAATTATTTTAAAATTAAACGGAATTAAACTCTACCAATTAATCCACGTGCTTGTGTTTAAAAAGAAAACATATTAATATATAAATTACAAACTAATGTATAATCACATGGAGATAAAAGCATTCACATAAAAGTTCCTTAATGTTTGAATCACATGAATACATGAATATTTACAACTTACGAAGATTAAAACTTTACATGGAACCGTGCTAATCTTTAAATTACTCCATGATGATAAATATTTACATCACACAAGAATATAAGTTTTACAGCAAAGAATATTGATTTTTTAATTATGGTGATAAATATTTATCTCTCATAAATAAAAAATATATAAATAAAAATATGTTAATATTTTATTAGCATGAGTACGTATTTTTAACGTTAACGATAAAAATTTATGTATTTTTAACATTAAAGATAAGAATTTTACATGAAATTGTTTAGGTGCTCTTTCATGTGGTTTTTAGTTTTTTGTTTTAAAAATTTTAAAAAGTAAAATTAATTTTTAGTTTTCAATATTAATTTTTAATTTTTAATTTTTAAAAATTATTATAAAAGTAAATCAAATTATTCTATTCTATTATTTTATTATAAATTTTAAAAAATATATAAATAAAAATATTAATTTAAAACTTAAATTTATTAAAATAATATAAATTTAAAATTTTAAAAAATAATAAAAAATATTATTATTATCATGATGATAATAATTATAATAGTAATAGTAACAATGATAGTGATAAAAATAAGAATAATTTTTATGAAATAATGATAATAATGTAATGATTATAATATAAAAATATTATATAATTATATATATTTTTGTTTTATATATTATTTAATTATTGATATTTAAAATAAATAATTTTATATATATTATTATTATAATATTTTTATATTATTTAATATTTATTTTATATAAAAATATTATATATTATAATATTATATTATAGTTATTATATTATAATAATATAAATTTAATATAATTTATGTATCAAATAATATTATTTATTTTTTAATATATAAAAATAAGATAAATAAAAAATTATCAAAAAGTTTAAATAATTTAATAATAATAATAATAATAATAATAATTATTATTATTATTATTATAATAGTGATGATGATCGTGTAAGTTGTAACGATGATAATGATTATAATATATTTTTTTATAATTATACAGATTTATATTTTATATATTATTTGATAATATATAAAAAATAAATAAATTTATATCATTATTATCAATTTTTATATTATTTAATATTTATTTTACATAAAATAATTATATTATATTATAAAAAAATATATAGTATATAATTATATTATAATATTATAAATTAAATATAATTTTTATATATCAAAATGTATTACTCATTTATAAATTTATAAAAATATATAAATAATTAAATTATTTTAAAATAATAAAAACAAAATTTATAAAAATAAAAATATTATTATTATTATTATTATAATTATAATAATGATAGTAGTTAATATAAAAGTAGTGTTCATAAAATAGTGGTATTAATAGTAATTATAATATAAAAATATTATATAATTATATAAAAAAAAATTATTTATTATTTTTATCAATATTCAAGATAAATAATTTTATATAATTATAATATTTTTATATTATTCAATAATTATATAATATAAAATTATATTATAATATTATAAAATTAATATAATTTATATATCAAATAATATTTTTTATTTTTAATATATAAAAGTTAAATAAATAAAAATTAAATTATTTTAAAAAAATAAAAAATAAACTATTATTAATATTATTATAATAATAGTATCAATAAAAGTGTTAATAATAATAGTTCTAATAGTGATAGTTGTAACATAGTTATAATGACAGTAGAAATAATAATTTAGAAATAATTATAAAGTGATAATAAAATTTGCTAGATTTAAAAATTAATATTTTAAAATTAAAAACAGAAATCAATAATATTTTTTATATTTAAATCAAATTATTTTAAAAATTAATTTAAAACTATTTTTATTTAATAAATTTTATTTTTATAATTAATTTAAAATTAAAAAATTAAAAATCACTCCAAAACGTAATTATAGATACAAAATTATAGTAATTCTATAGTAATTTTATATTAAAGAATATTAATTTAGAAATAGTGATAATTTGTTATGTACGAAAATAAAAACAATTTATATAAATATATAAATTAATGGTTAAGTATTTTCATTATTAAGGAAGAAAGCTGGGTTATAAAAAACGAAAAAATATTATATATATATATATATATTAATATATAATATAATATGGGATAAAAAGTTTACATTGAAACATATAAAGTTTTGAATCACAATTTTTTATGAGCAAAATAAAATAAGTATTATTAAAAAGATATAAGGGGTATTCTAACTTATATACAGCATTTAAATAATTATGATGAAAATGCATAAAGTTGTTTTATTTTATATCTAATCCAAATTTAAAAAATAATATAAATTATTATGTCCATAACATTTTGAAAACAAAATTCCTGATATGTAAACAAAATATAATTTATGTATTTTCAAGTTGTCCAAACAACAGAAAATTAAATAAATTTTGATATAACTGTTTACGACACTAGTTAATATAATAATTATAACAAGTTCCATCCAATTACAAGAAGCTTGCTATGTAGTGTAGGAAAATTTTGGAATCACATGATAAATATCTACATTATTTTTAAATGAAAAGTTTAAATAAGGAATGTTAATATTTAAATAATAGTAAATATATGCATTGAAATGAAAGACTTATATAAAAAGTATATTATCATATAAATGTAAAATAAATATTTATTTCTCATGTAAATAAAAACATTAATACATAAATCATGAGTAAATATTTACTTTATATAAAAATAAAAACTTTGAATAAAAATATATTAATATATATATATATATCTCATGTAAAACATATTTAATTACAATAAACTAATTATATATTAAAATAAATATAGAACCCCGAGTATTACACGTATTAAAATACTGATACTAGTATACCAAACAGTGGACAGTCATTTCACTCATTTTCCTCTTTTCTCATTATGGTCTATTTGGGTCCTTTGTACTGCATCATGCCATACCAACTAGAGAGATAAATGGAAATCTGCCGATATGGAGTACTCACTCCACCTCACCTTGTCCCAACTGTTCAGTACATGCTACAATTTTAATGGTCACTTAATGGCTCCCATGCCAAGCTTCACTGTTATTTTTGTCCATCATGTGTAGACTGCAGTTGAGTCATGCCGGAGGTTTCTTCTCATAGGGGCATTCCCTAATTTGCTTCATTTCATCTCTACTTTCCAATTTTATCCCGTGAAGAATTTCAATTCTTTTAAAAAATTATCGGTTAATACAAAATTAAAAAATCAACGGTTTAAAATTTAATAAAATACAAGTAGTTAAATAATAACCATGAATATTTGAAAAGTTAAATTGATTCTTTAAAGTGAGAATACATGCAGTTAAATGCAAAAGAATAATTATTGTTTCAATGTAGAAAATCTAAAGACAAAATTCAAATGTAATATTATAAATATTTTTCGTATTCTTTAATTAAAATTGAAGTTTCATCCTAATACCATGATACGTTATAGATAAATATCAATTACCAAGATCAAATTTTAATTTTGATTAAAAATAGATTAAAAAATACCTATAAAACTGGATCTAAATTTTGTACAAAATCTAATCTATCTTGTCAATGCAAAAGCAAATTGTAAACCTCAACTACAATGTGTTGACCCCCCCCCCCCCTTCCCCCGCCCAAAAAAAGAACAAAAAACAAAAAGAAAAGCTCTATTCAAATATTGCTGACTTCTTCATGAGTCCTCAAATATTGCAGGCTTCTTCATGAGTCCTAACTTGACTGATGTCAGAATTATCTTTTTATGCTTCCTTTTCAGCTATCCCTCGTCTCTTCTGAATATTATGTTCCTAACTATCTAGATTATCCCCTTAGCCATAATTTCATAGATATAGAATCCCAAATTTCACAGCACCCGACTGTTCCAAGAAAACGACTAGCAGTTTAAATGACAAAAAAGTATTTGCCAACTCCACCTTCAAATAACTAAACTTGTCAAAGAAAAATCACAAAGTAAGTTCAATAAGAGTCAATTTCATGTCTACCATGTGTACCAAAAAAGTATGCCCTGAAATACAGGTAAACAGACGCGCATTTCGGGAGGAATAACATGCGGTTTAAAATCATGGTTTCTGAATAAAATCTTCCAAAAGCAAAAATGTTAAGTTTTCACTAAACAAGTGAAATCATGAGCAAAAACATTCGGCGGCACATTAACGTTATATTTACATGTTCTGTACAACTATCTGAGTTTTCTCAGTAAATTATTATTAGGTCATATAAACCAAGGAATAAAAGGAAATACACTTCGAGAGAAAGTGGCACCCAGGTCAACTAACGAGGGATGTTAGCATGTTATCCACTTTTGCCAACTGTCGAATGTGCTGGGCTAAGTTTATTTTTAAAACCCCAGCTAAAGCAGTCGATTTAGTGGTATATGTGGTGTCAACCTGTCAGTAGGTCAGAATGCTTTACAGAGGTTAGCCTTCATGTTAGATGAACCTTGCTGATCAATGGGACCGGTGGGACCCCACAGCTTGCTCCTCTTTGTTTCGGATATTCTCACATGTGAAACAGCAGTGGCAAGTGCATCAATCCAATCAGAATCATGGTGATATTCTGAATTGCAACTTTCGGAGGAAGAAAATGGGCTTGAAACCTCATAGAAGGAGCCATCATCTATCCTCTTTCCTCCTAACCCAGATTCAGGTGCAGCAACAAACTTGCGGCAAGCAGCTCCATTTTGAAGTTTCAATTTTGATTTAGTGGGCAGTATCTTTAATGTACGCTCCGTGTAGAACAATATCCATGGATGTCCTGAAATTGAACCACCGAATGTTTAATTTAACATGCGCAAAACCTGAAAACTGAACCAATCAAACAGTCCTTAGAGTACTGTTTTTCTTTTTTGTTAAAAAGGCAAAAACATTAGGGGAAAAGAGATCTTTATCAGCATAGAAGAGCAACATGTCATAAAAGCTGACAAAATTTACCGAGAATTGACAGATTCTCACTGTTGTCCCAACCAATAAACACACAAAAAGGTACAAAATGGTACAACCAGTTAACCACAACTCAAGGGACTGGCAAGGCTAGTTAAAACATGGCAATCATTCTTATTACTGGGAATCCATGTGAGAGGTAAAGATAATTGGATAAGTTTCAACATATCTATGTTATTTCAAGATTAAAAGAACAGAAATTAGATTGAATTCAACAAATCTTAGGTGTGTTAGTCATTGATGAAGAAATATAAATAAGTCAAGCACCCATTATCTATCATAAACTTACTCAGTACTTCATCAGCTGTTATCCTTGCTGAAATATCCCTTGTCAGCATTCTCCCAACAAGATCTCGTGCAGGTTTAGATATTGATTCCCACATCCCAGTCTGGAAATCTAGCTTGGCATTCTTAATAGCGTCAAAAACTGCTTCTTGTGAATCTCCTTTAAATGGAAGACCACCAACCAACAAAGCATGCAGGAGCACGCCAGCACTCCATATATCCACCTTCTCGGAATATCTACCCAATAATACTTCTGGTGCAACGTATGCAGGGCTTCCAGCCAAACCCGTCAAGTTCTGACCTGCAATACAAATTTCTAAATAATGAGGCAATGCATTAATAACATAACTACTCATAAGTGAGAACCCAAATTTAAAAAAAAAAAAAAAAAGTCCATTGCACTATTAATCTTTTCAATTACTTAAAAAAAAAAAAAAAAGAGCGGCCTTAGAATAGGAATGGTTTATAAGCATTTTCCCTAGGAACTCTTATTCTTAGATTTCCAGTACATTTACTTTAAAGACTGAACATAAGAAACCATCTGAACTCACCAATTTTCACTCCTATGGCCAAACCATTAGTAAATTATTACTGAAGAAACAAAGAGTTCAATTAGATCAAAAATTCAATCGACTCCTGTAACTAGTAATACCAATAAAACAAACACGATCAACAACTGATTCAGTTAAAAAAGCTCAGCAAGATAAATTTCTTCACACTTTTCCCCTTGGTGGATTCATAGGATTTATTTTTCAAAAATAAATAAACACACCAAAATGCAGAAACACTTGAATATATGCCTAGACATTTTTTTTATTAACAGATTAACCAGGATAGAATTTACCCTAGGACCAGGGAGATATTTGAAGAGCTTATATAAAACTAATTGACTAATGAAAATAGTCCATGAGCTTCTTATTACCTCTTTTTACCTTATCCTAACAAATATCAAGCTAAATTTAAAAATAAGGTCTCCTTCTGCTGTTTATCCAGGTATTACTAGTTAGAGCAGGGTGAATGATTTTACTCAAAAAAGACATCCAAAAACATGTCACTTTCTCACATAAATTACCCTCGGAAATCCTGATGGCGAGGCCAAAATCCGCTAGCTTGATTTTCCCCGAGTTGGTGAGAAGAATATTCTCCGGTTTAATATCTCGATGCACCACTCCCATATCGTGACAATACTTAACAATCAACATCACTTCCTTGAGTACACCGGCAGCTTGTTGCTCAGAACAAGGACCCTCCGTAACCATCTTATCGATCAACCTTCCCCCAGTGCACAACTCCATCACGAGATGCGAACACTCAGCTTCCTCATACACCGCCTCCAAAGTCACAACCCCAGGGTGCCCCGAGAGATGCTGCATTATCTCCACCTCACGGTGCACCGTTTCCTCTCCTTTCTTCAGCGTCTTGCACGCATACTCCGTGCCTCCCGCGCGTGCACGACACAGCCACACGGACCCGAACTTGCCTTGTCCGATCATGCTCCCCCCGGTGACGTAATCGTCCTCGATCCTCCTGTTACGCCCCATCTGGGTGGCATTATCAATGCACCCTATCTTTCTCTTGAGCCCTCGTGACGGTGTGAGGAGCAACGAAGTGCCGCAAGGTGGAGCAGTGGCTACACCGTCTTCCCTACACCTCTTCTTCGACCTGGAGGAACAGTGTTCCAGCGAGTAGTGCGACTTCAAAATCTCCGGTAAGTTCGACCATTCGTTGGCCTCGGTTTCTTTCCTTTTCTTTCTCATATTTTGGTCACATTCATGCAAAAGCAGACTCCTGTTTCCGAAAGAAAGAAAGAAAAATGATTAATCGATGAGATGCAGAGAGAATGGGAAATTGAACAAGTATTAATACTAGGGTGCAATTTCTGAATCAGGAGGTGAAGCCCTAGAAATCAGGGATCGGAGATTGGGGGAAAGTGCGTGAAGGATTAGGAGTGTGTGGATGGTTACCGTACGACACGCGAGAAAAGAGAAAGACGGTGTTCTCTTCTGCAGTCACAGAGAGTCACACTCATTTTGCTTACCCGACGGGTTTTCGTTTTTTATATAGGAGGATATTCAATTTTCCTAGTCGTATTCGCTGTGTTGTTGGTGTTCTGTTCTGGTGTGCGCTTCGCCATGGTAAGGTCGATGTGGAAGCCTCGTTTGGGGCATTGATTTTTTCTCCGCAGAAGCCAACGTTTGAAGATGCGGGCAGGATTCGGCGTTTCTGCGACGAGCTTTTGCTTTCTTATTTATTTTATTTGTACGATGAACCGACGAAAAGGTTTGGTTGACACGTATGTTAAGTGACGGGACCCACGTGTGTGGCCAACTGGGCCCTGCCCTCACTCATTCATCTACTAGTACTGGTGTGGGAATATGGATAGTGACGGAATTTGATGACCCAAATCATGCCCGGTCAACTCAAATAAAACAGTTTTGATAGAGATTTGATTTCTATTATCATGTAATGTCTTTTTTTTTCAAAAGAAATTCTAAATGAATTTATCTTTATTTCTACTTTTAATTTTTTAGAATATTACTTCTTTTATTTTTATTAAATTTTATTTATATATTTATTGATTTATTAAATTTTTGTTTATTTAATCTATATAATTTTTATCTTTTATATTTTAATTTTAATTTTATTTTATATTTGTATTTACTTTTTAATTTAAAACATATCTTAAAAATCATTTTTAATGAAAAAATTATTATTATATATATGTTAAATAGATAAGATTATATATATAATATATATTTATTGATATAATTTATTTTGTTAAACAATTATTGCATATATTTAATGACATCGTAATATTAAAAATATAATATGCACAAATAATTTTATAAACTAGAGTTTTATATTTTAATTTTTCTACCTTTCAAATATTTATACTATATAATAATTTGATCTTCTAAATATTTACAGTAAAAATTTTATACAAGTAAAAATTATAGTTATATAATTTTGAAATAATTACTATAAAATCAATTATTTGAATGTGTATTTGATAAAATTAATTAAAAATTTAAAATTAGCTAGATGCTAAAAGAATATATAAATTTTGAAAAATTAGCTAAAAGATAATAAGTTTGTAAATTAATTTATTTAAAATTAATTATTAAATCAGATTATAAAAATAAAATAATAAATAAAAATATGATTATTAGATTAGAGTTTAAGTATCATAATTTTTAAATTATAATATTTATATTTTATTATTTAAATTAAATTCTTACATCAAAATGAGATAATATTGTTTTATTTTATTTTATTTATAATATTATTTAAAAAATTTATATAAATATATTTATAATTATTTTGTCAATTATATATTATAAAAAATAAGGTTTGATGATTTATTTTATTTTATTATTTATGATATATTTTTAAATAAAAATTACATTTTAAATAATATTTTTTTATTTAGAATTTAAAATATATTTTTTCATTTTTTAAAAAATTAAACAATATTTTTATAAAAAGATATATTTATTTTATTTTTATTTTAACAATAAAAATAAAATATTTTATTTTATCAATAAAAATAAAATATTTTATTATAAAAAATTATATAAAATATTTAATAACTAAAATAAGTACTATTATATTAAAATATAATATAAAAATTTAAATTTTAACAAATAAGAGATTATTAAAATATATCTAAAAAATAAAATAAAATGATAACTTTTAGCTAATACCTAAAATTTTAAATACTAGTAGAGTAATATTTAAAGACATTTGAATAATTATCATTAAAATGTCAATCAAAATTTAAATGATATTAAAATTTTCAATTAGTTATTTCATATTTTATGTAATTTATATATAGTGTTAATTACATTTATAGTAATATAATAGTTTATGACTGGGTAATAATATAAAAAAATTATATTATCAATATATTTAAATTAAATTTATATTTTAATATTAAATTTTAAAATTTTAAAGATGTAAAAAAAAATTAATGTTAACTTAATAAAATAACTATTTTGACAATATTTTAAAAAAATAATTAATATCATAATTTTAATATTTAACTTTTCATCAAATAAAATTGTAAATACTAAATACCTATTTAGCATTTCTTTTTAAATAGTTTATGATAATTTATTTAATAAGAATATAAATTAAAATTTCATTAAATATTTATACTAATATATTTTAAATAATTGTAAACATTGTAAGAAACAATTAATAACAAAATAAAATATTGTATATTTTATAAACCTGTACTTCGGATAAAAAATCTATTTGATCAATGATGATAACTTTGAGATAGCTGTAGGTGTTTTAAAAAAATGATTGGTTATAAATGGTTTGAAAAAGATTAAGGAAGTTTTTAAGATGGTGTTTGGTAAAGGGATTTTTTTAAAGTTTTCTAAAAATTTTAACTTAAGAATATTAGATTTTTTTTTATCTTTGATATAAATGTTTTAAAACATACTTGCAGGCAATTAACATTTTTATAGATATTTTTTTCAACTGTTTTCAAATAAAACATTCCAACCGGAAGGGGTTGGAATCCGAATTTTTTAATACGAGAAAGATTTAACCATATATTATAATACTTTCATAAATTATTTAAATATATCCAACACATTTATAAAATTCCTGACAATTATAAATTTTAGAAAATAGAACTTTTAAAAATATAAATTCATAAAATGGAAGAATATTTTCTATATCAAACATCACCTAAAAGTGATTTAAAATTTTGGATGATGGTTTGACAGTTATCTAATGAGGAAGTGTAAAATAATAAAACACTAAAAATATTATTAAGTCGAGAGAGATGAAAATTTTTATTTTAAAAAATCTTTTAAAGAATTAAGTTGAATTGGAAAATAACGAAATTCAAAATTAAACTTAAAAAATTAAATTAAATAAAAAATGTAATTGGATAAAGTCGAAACCTATATTAAATTTTGAGAATAGAAAATATAATTTAACCTATATCATTTTATACTTATAAAGTAATTTAAAGGTAAGTTTTACTAATTTGATTGAAAATTTAAAATAGAAAACTACCTTTAAAATACTGGTCCATACTTTTAATCTAATTAACTAATTTATTAATTTTATCTTTATTATTTTTAAAATTTTTATTAGAATGCATTGAAAATTTAAACTTTTATACTATTATTCAATTATAAATTATAATATTATAAAAATTATGAAGTTTTATAAATAACTTTAAAAACAATATATACCATAACTTCCAATTAATTAACAATACATTTATCGCACCCTTTGATAATAATGACTATTTTTTAATAATAAAATTTACCCATCTTCAGATTTAATGTTAAGTACTTCACTAAACTATTATATAATTGTTTATTTTTATCTCATACTTAAAAACATATTTGTCTTACTTTTTAATAAGATAACTTTAATACAGTTTTAGTATATAACTTTTTACATTTAATCAATAATTAAAGTTTATGATAGATTATATTTTTAAAATAAATATTATAAAAATTAAGATTTAACAATATAACAACTTATAATCAAATAATAAAATTGAAAAATACTTATATTATTAATGTATTTTAATTAAATTAATCTAATAAAATATATATGTATCATAAATAAAACAAATTTTAGCACGCATTTTATTTTATTCATCAATTTAAAATTAATTATGTTAAAATCAAATTATTTAAAGTTTAAGTATATTTGGTAAAATTAATCTAAAAAAATAGATAGAAGTGTTTGGTAAAATTAGCTGTTAAATTAGCAGATAAATATAAAATAATAAATAAAAGTATAATTGTTTAATTTAAATTTAAGTATTATAATTTTTAATTATAATTAATTTAAGGATTAAATATATTTTTAGTTTCTCTAAAATATTTAAATTTTGGTTTTGGTCCTTTAATTTTAAAATCTTTAGTTTAGATTCTTATTTTCTAAAATATCATAATTATAATCTTTGATATTAATTTAAGTTACATTAAATTAAGTTAAAGAGAAAATTTTGATCATTTATAAAATATTTTGATTATAATCCTTAAATTATGATTAATCTATTTTGATTTAATATAACTTAAGTTAATATAAAAACTATAATTAATGTATTTTAAAAAATGAGAGACTTAAATCAAAAGTTTTAAATTTAAGGGATCAAAACCAACATTTAAATATTTTAGAGGGACTAAAAACATATTTAACCCTTAATTTAATATTTATATTATTTTAATTAAACTTATTATATTAAAAATAAATTTAATATTTTTAATCTATTCTTATTTATATATATTTTATTAAAAAAATATTATATAAATAATTGATAATTATTTTGATGATTATATATTAAAAAAATTTAAAAATTTTATTTATTTATTTTATTTTTAATAATTATTTATAAATAAAATATATTAAAATTAAAAATATTTATTTTAAAATTTACAAATATATTTTAAATCATATTTATATAAAATAAAAATTTATTTATAAATAATTCATTTAAATTTAGCTTTATAATTTTTAAATTAAAGATTAAATATTTTATTGTAAAATATTCAAATAAAATATTTAATAACTGAATTAAATATTATAGTATTAATTAATAATATAAAATTAATATTTTATAATAAATAAAATATTATAAAATATACAAAAGATAAAAATAAAATAATTACTTTCAATAAATAACCAAAATCTTAAAATCTATTTAAAATAACGTTAAAAAAGTTACTTATTTTATATAGTACCAATCAGCTTATTATGTCAAAGAGATTAAAATCGTTTAAAATATTTAAATTAACTATTTTATCTTTCATATAATTAAAATAAAGTACTAAACATATTCTGTATTTGATATAATATTTCAACCAAATAAAAATTCAAATTACTAATTAAAAATTTTGTTAAAATATTTTAGTTTTATTTAATAAAATAATTTATTTTAATAATTATTAATATTTTTAGAAAAATTAATCTTAATAAAATTTATGTTTTTTAATTTTTAGATAAAATATATTTTTTTATTTGTTATCTTCACTATATTTTATAATATGATATTTTAATTACTTATTTATGTTTATAAATTTAATATTATTTATTTATTTTATAATAATATTATTATTTTTGACAAATTTATTTTTTATCATCATAAATATTATATTTAAAAAATTATTATTTTAATATACACTATTTTGTTTTGATTATTGTATTATTTATTTTATTTTATAAATAACATATTGTACTATTTGATAAAATTAAAATTATCAAATAAATATTTTATAAAATTTTATTTAAAATTTATGAATGTAAAAATTTAAAATAATATTTTATTTAATTAAATTTTAATATATTTTTTTATTAAAAATATATCATATTTGTGAAATTTTAATTTATCATTTAATTATAATTTTGTTTATTATTTTATATTTATTATAATTAATTTTATCAAATATTTTAATTTAATTATTATAAACTTAATTAATTTTTAATTTTTATTTAATTTTCAATTTTTAATTTTTATGTTACATCTTTTAGTTAATTCTTTAACTTTAATTTATTCGTTAATTTTACATTAACACAACTTGTAACCTTATTACTTATTAAGACAAACGGCCGTTCATTACATTGGAAAATTGATGTTTTTAACTTGGCAAGAGGCAACGCAACGGTATCCAGCACAAGCAGCACTGAAGCAGATTCGGCATGGTTGCGTTAAACCCTCCCAGAACCCTCCGCACCGAGATTCTACCACCCAATCGCACTTCGCCGGCGGCGTCTCGGTGCAGAAGCACAATCACTTTCAAGCCGCACAAGTTTCCGAGCCTGGCGATCCGTGCTTCAGTGATGCCAAGAGAAGGTCAGCAACAACCAGCTTTAGGGGACGCTCTCCTCAACAGTCCTCGCAAAACCGAAGTTCTTGACGCCGTCAGAAGCGGTTCCCTCTCTAATTGCCTCTCCGAAACCAACCTCCACTTGACAGTTCCCGGTCTCAAGTCCAAAACTCGTGGCAAAGTGTGCCATCATTGACCCCATTAATTAATTAATTAATTAATTATTGGAAATGTGTGTTTGGCATTCTGAAATAGGTTACTGTGTGTTGACAGGTTCGAGATATTTATGATAGAGGTGATTACCTTGTTTTAGTGACCACTGATCGCCAGAGTGCCTTTGATAGGATTCTTGCTTCCATTCCTTTCAAAGGCCAGGTTTGTGTTATTTGCTTTTATAATAATTTTGTGTGTTATATTATAGCCTTGTAATGTCTTATAGTACTTTTTAAAATTTGCAGTATTCCAGCCATGTCTGTGTCGTATGGTATCCATGTCTTGCCTCATATCATGTGCTTGCTTTGCAGCAGATAACATAGAGAAAACACAATTTTCTAACCAGTACCATTAGGGAACTGGTAATGAAGCAATAAATTGAAAGTTTTTATTAAAAATCAAGGTGCATCAATAACACTTTTTATATAAACTTTTCATTTTTTATTCTTTAAGGGTACTGATTAGCCTTTGCCTTTTTATTGTATGGGGAACCGCCATTATCTGTGCAGGGTACATGTAAGTGTTTTTCTTGCTTTTAACATGACACTTTGCGGTCTTAAGGAAAAGATGGTCCAAATCCTTATCCTAATTGACTGTCATGGAAAAGCTTTAGATGAAGAAAAGGATGTGTGGAAGCTTATTTTTTAACCTGGTGGATGATGTTTATTGAGCACGTGGCATTTAGTAATCTGGTCATTTTGTCTCACAATTACAGGTTCTGAATGAGACAAGTTTGTGGTGGTTTGAAAGAACTAAGCACATAGTTTCTAATGCAGTTGTATCAGCTCCAGATAAAAATGTTACAATAGCGAGGAAATGTTCAGTTTTCCCAGTTGAGTTCGTTGGTGAGTCATTAGCCGATTCAAAGAATTGCTAATTACTTATTCAATGACTTGATTGATGCTGAGTTATTTTCTATGGTTAAAACATGTTTTCACCTCTTGTTTCTGATACACTATAACTTGAAAGATATTGTATTATCATATATAATTATATTCTGCTTTTATTGGAGCTAATGAGGGATCAGAGTTATCTTATGATGTGTCTGAACTTAAATACAGAAACCTCACTCACATATTTGAATTTCTTTTTGGAAATGCCAATACTATTTTCTGGAGAGTGGTGAAATTAGCAAAGATGGTTGTTTTTTGCAGGTTAATTATTACTGTCATATCTTATCAAATGCTTTGATAACTACAATGGATGTTGATTGTTTGGCATATTAAACTGAAGCCACTTAAAACACATACTTTTGCTGCAAGGGAGATATTTTTTAATGTAGGTTGTAGAAAAGGAGTCCTTTTGCTTAAAAAGGTAACTAGGGAAAAGAATATAATAATATATGTGGTGGATATATCTTTGGCCGCCATTTTGTTTAATTATTTTGGAAAAGCGTCATTACTTGAGTTGGGACGAAACACTTGCAGTCGCTGTTCCTCATTTTCTAAATTTGTTTGGGTTTTGGCTGAAGATCAACATGTTGTCTTGTGTCCTTTATTCTTCTTCAATTTTAAATTTGTTGTTATTGTAAAGTGTTGTAAAATATTTGAATGTTTTAAAAATGGAAGATGAGGATTCTAGCAACCATCAATTGACACTTGTGTTACCGGTTTGTAGCTAGAGGGTTTGTCACTGGAAGTACTGATACATCTTTATGGACGGTCTACAATAAAGGCGTTCGTAACTACTGTGGAAATGTCCTCCCAGATGGTGGGATTTCTCTTTTGTATCTCTTTTAAAATTTTTTGTATTCCCTTTTGTAATAGTATATTGACACATGACAGGAATGGTAAAAAATCAAAAGTTGTCTGAAAATATACTCACTCCAACAACCAAGGCTGCAGATCATGATGTTCCTGTCACTCCAGATGAGGTATGATACATAGTTTTATCATCTGCATCTAGCTTTTTCACTATGGTTGAAGTTACAGTAAAGGATTTGCTTCATAGGCTAGAGAAATGAACAAAGAGAGCAAATGCTGGATTTGGCTGGAAAATGAGGCAGTAGAAGAGTCGTGAAGCTATTTTCCATTAGGCTAGTCAATTTGTCCCAACTTAAAATGGATGGAGAAATACATAGGGGACTATTTCTCTAATAATATTCTCTTGCGTCATCTATTAGCTCCCCCCCCCCCCCCCCCAAAAAAAATTCTAAAAAGGGGATGCTTGTGCTAAATCATCAATGCTGTTTTCTTTTCAGATTGCTGTATATTGCAGCTTTTATGTCATTATATCTGTGAAATAGCATCCAAGATTAGTGAAGCTTGGTCTGCTCAACAGAA
Source organism: Canavalia gladiata (assembly GCA_037954105.1). Classification (NCBI taxonomy): domain Eukaryota; kingdom Viridiplantae; phylum Streptophyta; class Magnoliopsida; order Fabales; family Fabaceae; genus Canavalia; species Canavalia gladiata. The sequence continues at coordinate 35,748,309 of CM075664.1, read as the reverse complement.
ATAATAAGCAATTATGCACTGTACTTTTTCTTGGAGTTAGTGTGGTGTAAAGATGGACTGACTTCCAATAAATGGATAATCTTTTTATACCATTTTTTTATCCCAAATTCTTACTTCTGTGATGCATTTCCCTTGCAGATTGTAGAAAGGGGACTGATGACTCGAGCTGATTATATGGAAGTGAGTGAAAAAGCATTAAGCTTGTTTGAATATGGACAGGTAATAAGCTTCTTTTGCTGATTATTTTCAAATTCTGTAAGTAAATGATGTAATGAAGTGGCTTCTCAATGTAGCCAGTAATATCACACTTATAACATTTTTTTTTCTCTTGCACTGAAATAATGTGATAGTATGACTATAAGACAGCATTATATTTTATTTGGGGTACATAGATAATGTGTTAGCAACTAATTTACATACAAAAGAAAAAAAAAGACAAACAATATAAAGATTGCTGTGCTCGGGAGGAGAGTTCCATGATAGTCAATGATGTTCCAATTCACATCACATTTTCTTTCAAGTTATGTTACACCTTTGCTCATAATATTGAGTGGTTCAATTACCATAATGGCTGCTTATTCCATAGGAACTTGTTTCTATATTTTTTTCCGCTGTATTCGTTTGATGAAGGATCATTGTTGTCCCTGATGAAAGATATGTCTTAAGACAAGTTGGCAATTCCAAATTTGCATTAGTATGATGTAATGTTTCAGATTTTCAGTCATCATTATGTCAAACCACTTCTAAATACATTATTCAATCACAGAAGTCATCATCATAATCCAGCAGCACTAATATCAAATCAGTCATTCTCATCAATGACATAATTAAAAATATGCTGCTCTAGAGAAAAATTTGCTACTTCAAGAACTGCAGTCCACTCAAACAACTTCCATGTATTTCGACCAATCTCGCCTGCATACAATGTCATTTTTCTACAATAAGGAATGGTGATTTGTATGTAAATCATCACTGAGTGGTGAACACATCTCAATTATATGATATGTTCATCCAAGGTATTTAGGTGGTTGATACCTTGATTGGTTACCTGATCCTGTGTGCATAATATATACTTTTACAGTTATTAATTTTTCCCTGCTTCATTTGACTTTTCCATTTGATTGACTTTGCAGCAAGTGGCTTTGGAGCATGGCCTCATATTGGTAGACACTAAGTATGAGTTTGGGAAGGCAAATGATGGTTCAATTATGTTGATTGATGAGGTTCAATGCTATCCCTGATAGCTGATGTGTATGGAATTCTCATATGCACTCACAGATTAAGTATATAAATGTGATAAACTTCTTCTTTCTGAACTCCAGGTCCATACCCCTGATTCAAGTAGATATTGGATCGCCAGTTCTTACCTGGAGCGAATTCAAAATGGTCTTGAGCCTGAAAATATTGACAAGGTGTATTATGTGTATCAACCTTTGTTTACTTCATAGAGTGATTTGTGTTTTTCTAGCTAGTGTACAGATTTAGTGGATGAATTGGCTTTCATTAACCTTTTTATGATGAAATATTGATAGTAAGCAATTTGCTAATATTTAAAAATCCAAATTTTAGGAGTTCTTGAGGCTGTGGTTTAAAAGTCACTGCAATCCGTACGAAGATGAGGTATTTTCATTTTATACTGCTAATGAATTAACTTAGAAGTTATACAGATGCATCAAATCACACTGGTGAATTTTATTTAGGTTCTTCCTGATGCTCCTGAAGATCTTGTTTGTGAATTAGCTTGGCGGTATGTCTACTGGCACTAGTTCCTTTTACACTTGATATGTTTTGCTTTGAGCCTGATCTAGAGAAATGAACCTGTATAGTATATGGTTTTTATTTTAAACTTACTAGTAATTAAGTAGTTATGCTCTGATTTTTCTTTATAAGAACCTGGCAAAGATTCAAGTGTCAGATTTGTAACTGTGGTATGTCTAGTTTGTAGTACATATTTGGAATAGAAGAATTGTGCCATGTATTGTCTTCTTTCTTTTTTTTCTTAAATAAAAGAATAAATTCATTTTGGAGGATAAGGGATCCTCCCCAACGAAAAAAGGAAATATAAAATTACGTAGGAAAGGAGAAAGACCCTAATTTCCTCTCTGTTTTGCTTTGATTGTCTGAACATGCTTAGCTTTGTTAAACTTCCTAAGCTCTACCATGACAAAATGTACTTATGATGACTAGCAGCTGATGCCCTGTATAGATACTCGCTTTAAACTGCTGGTTTTATGTTATTTATTTTCAGTTGCATAAAAGGTTTCTCTTAAATTTTTTAGCTTATAGCTTATTTCATTCTGAATGATTTAGAAGAGGTTGAAATTTGTGTGTTTAAATACTTCACCAGAGCACAATTAGGAGATTCTTTTCTTTGCTTCTCTCTTTCTGAGACAACATATTGTCACATTAAGTGATAAAAGGAAAACATTACCTTATTTTCCCATCATATATGAAGAAAACGTCCGACTCATTACCATATGCATTAAAATGCAATACGTATGCTGTCAATGGTGCAGAAATTTTACTACTAATAGCATGTTTCTCATAAATGCAGTGATCGTTACAGTTTCGGTGTCCTACTTTCATGACTTGTCTGTCTTAAGCTTGTTTCATCGATCTACTTTCTGTAAATCAACTTAAATTGATTTTGAGTGCACAGTTTGTCTTAATTCATTTAAATGAGCGTTATACTATTCTGCTTTACAGATACATTTTCTTGTATGAGACTATAACAAAATCAAAGTTTGAGGTGCTATTGACTGAGGTAATCCATAAATAATCTGTTTTCAAAATAATATTATCTAAAATAATCGATACTGACACAACATTTCTTCTTCCTGCAGGAGCCCATACATGACCGAATTTCACGAAATGTTGCATCTGCACTTTTATCTTTAAAGTAGCCTGGGAATTTTAGGCCCCTCTTATAGCTCTGTATTTTAAAGATCTCTTGCTGAATAATAATATTAAAAACTCTAAATTAATGGAGAACTCCACACAAGTTTTTTATTTTTCGAAAATATAACTTAAAACAGAACAAGCTTTAATGTTCTTTGAAGTCAAGCTTGTCTCTAGGTTGTCATGAAGACAGTTTTCAGAAATTTTAGACTCCTTGTGATTTTTTAATAATAAAGAGCTGTTTCTGAAAGCAGAACCAAATGTGTCCTTTGCCTTGTATATTTCCTTGTGACCGTATGGGAAATGAATATTATCTGTTCTGTGCGACGGGTTATCTGCTCCTTTTACTCTGTGCTGCAATCTTTATGTGTGCGCGCGTAAGATAGCAACTTATGTTATGATAAATAAATTTTAAACATTGATGGTAAGTCTAAAAATTATCAAGAGAAATGTCTAAATGACGGTGCACTGAATAGAATAGAACATTCTCATCATTTACATTACCCTAAAACCAATATCTGCTGCTGCAACAACATAATGTTGATTCCCGACAGAGAAACACTCAATCAAATGTTGTTTAATTTTGCTGGATAACAAATTCAAGTACTTACATTGCATGTGATCCTATGCGGGTTAATAATGTCATTGTAAGAGTGGCCTCAGCTTTACTAGTGCTGTTTGTTTTTAGAAAGTGGGGGGGGGGGGGGGTGGTAGCCAACTGAAAGGAGACAGACTGGCACCTTTTCGGGTATAAAGTTTTTCCGATTTTACCCTTTTATTCTATTTTTATTTTCTTCTTTAAGAACATAAATGATACATTTAATTTAAATGCTTATACGCCAGTGAGTGATATATGAGCAATATTACAGGAATACTACTTTTGTTTGTTTGAGCACAACATTACCTGTTTGTTTATCCGTTGAGCTAAAGCCTAAAAGCAAGAAACTTCTCCTATCAAGTTTAGAGCCTTGAAACGCGCGCACCAAACTTCGAACGGTTAAACAAACATCTGTCATAAAAAAGTAATGATTGCCAACAAAGGTTAGAGTTTCTGGCCAATACCAATTTTGATAGTAGGAGATAACATTTCATAGATTAGTGGTGATGACCAGAATTGTTGACCACTACCCAAACACTTGCAGGAGTGGAGTTTGGTTCGGTTCTAGTAAGTAGTAACCGGTTAGTTGGTAGTGGTCAATGGCAGTTGATAGCAAATACATGGTAGGTTGATGACGTGGTAGAATGGCATTTATTTTGTACATTTTTCATGACAAAAATGTTCTCATGCCATGAGAATGAGCCTCCTATATCCGGAGGAAAGAAAGCGTGGGAATGTTACACAAAATCATTCTTACTTTTGGGTAAAAATATTTTTCGAAATCTTATATTAAACATGAGAGTTCAGTATTCTCAGGAAAGGAATTCTTAGAATGAAATAATAATATATCAAAATGTCCCACTAGTTAGTATGTTAAGAGTGAGAAAAAATGGTTAAGTTTTTAGAGTGAGAGAAGGAAAGATTTGGAGAATTGGTATAGCATATTTGGTTTACCGTTTGCTCACCGTAATTTGTTTTGGTGCGAATTACTAGATATGTTTAACGGCATCGATAAATTTTTGCATTAAGTAAAATTGAGACACGTGATTAATTGGGGTTGGTTTATGCTTAACAAGAAGTTAGATAGGAAGTGATTGTGTATTTGTTTCTTATGCTTGCTAAGAGCAAAAGTAGGGATTTACCTCGTTTCTTGAAAAAAAAAAAAGGCACGTCGAGAATTGGTTGCTTCTACAAGCAACGGTTCTAACATAAAAATGTAGATCCCACCATATTTAATTTTTTTTTTTGTATAGGAAATCGAAGGAAAATTATGAATGTACATAGTAAATAGAATATATTAGGATGGAAAGAAGAGAGATAAAAGAATACAATATGATAGAAAGAAAAAAAATTAAAAATACTAAAATATATGATAATTAGAATATCATATTATATTTGTATAAAGAATTTTAACTTTTTAAATATATTAATATAAATACTTTATTTAAATAAGAAAATTTTAAATTTTAAATTTTAATTTCTTTATTTGGACAGAGCAATTCAGTTTACATCAAATATAAATTTTTATTTTTAAATATTTATTTATAAAATTAAAATTTGTCAAAAATAATCAATTTTTTGTCATGTTTAGAAAATTTAAATAATTTAATAATTCAAAAATTTTTAAACAATTTTATTTTTAAATTTTTATTAAAAATTCACAAATAATTTAAATATTAGATAATTTTTGCATAAAAAATTATGCTAACGACTTCTAAAAGTTTAAAATATCCTAGTACTCATTTTCATTATCTTATTTTTGAAAAAAAAAAAGCACAAATTAAAAAAATAGTAAAATTTCAATTGCTTTCAACAAAACAAAGTATATATCACTCGACATGTAGAATGTATATATACTCTTGTCACAAATTGGTATTTATCAAAATTCAAAACTAAAACCAATGTATATATTTGTTATATACTATTCACTATATTCAGATATTAAAATATTAATTCAGCAATTAAAAGTGCAACAATAAATTTTTTTTAACATTTTAATAGCTAAATTTATAATTTTTCCTTCAAATCTTTTAAACTTGATATACATATATATATTTTCAAAATTTTTATAAATAAAAATATTTTTAATAACAAGATGAAGAGAAGCTATTAAAAATTTAGATATAAAAGACCATATTTATTCTCTTTTTATAAAGATATTCGAATATAGAGCCTGCTTCATACATACAATATTACGTTCCATACATACAATTAATGTTTGTCTTGCAAGTTAAATAATAGTATAAGAAACCTAATAATTAAGCAAAAAGAAATAAATAAAATCTTATTATATGAAATGTTTGTAAGAAACTTTAATAGCATGAGATTGTAACCACTCAAAGAAATTTAATGATGAACCTGGCTACTATCCTATTTTATATAGGCAACAAAGTTGATTTGATAATTATTAAAAAAAGTTATATTTTATTAGAGTATGCGATGGTACAGATTTATATAATTTTAATGATAACGATAAATATTGATTGATTTGAAAAGATAACTTTGAGTTAATAAAGAAGCAATCAATTTTATCTTTATTATTAAATTAAAAATTATTAACATTCAATAAATATCACATATATTTAAAAATAAATAAAGAAATTGAAGAAAAAATAAAAATGTAGAAAAAAATAAATGAGAACAAATTTTTATCTTTCATTGTTTATTGAAAAATTAAAAAATCTATAAATACTAATAACATTTTTTAATAAAAAATATATAATTAATAGGATAGTAAAAAAATTATTTATTAATTAAAATAATAAAATAATGGTTAAAGTAAAATTAATAAAAAAAGAAATATATTAAAATGAATAATTTAGATAAACTAAGTTACATTGAAAATGACAAATTAATAAAAAGATCGAGATGATAAAAATAATATAATAAAAATATTAATTATGATACATATTTAAATGAGAGGGTATATCAAATATTTACAGTTTATGAATTTAAGTTGAATGAATATTTTGCAAATATATTGTGAACATAAAAATATATTTTATTTTTTAAATAGAATATATATATATATATATAAATTAAATTTTGTCAATATTAAATATTAAATTTAATAATTTTTTATAAATATCAAATTAAACAAATTTAATTATTAATTTAAATTTTTTTATTAAATATCTTATATTTATAAAATTTTATAAAAATAAAAATTAATAAATTTTTATTATATAGTTTTATTTTAATAATTATATATATAGAAATATTGATAGTTAAATAATATATTTATAAATATTTAAATTATTTAAAAATTAATATATATAATAATAAAATATTACAATATAATTAAACGGTTGATAAATTTTATATTATATAAAAAATTATTAAATTAATGTAAGTGAAGATAACAATTATTGTTTTAAAAGAGTAAGAGTTGAATTATTAAAATTAACAAAATATAACTTTATCAATTTTTTAAAAATTTTTATCAATATTTCTACCTCTAAAATATATGATTTCAAAGTTAAATTTAGATATATGTGTGGTACAATAATTTATGTAACCTATTGACTATAACTCTGTAAGAAAGAAAATAGTTACCTAACAAGATTTTAATGGAGAAAAAAAATAATTTGCGGAAAGTAGGTTGCCCCTGGAAGGAACGACCCGTCATGGTTAAGCCCCAACCTAAACCCAATGCGCTAAAACCCCGAGAGCCAAAGATCTGAGAGCAGCACCACCGGAATCTATGAGCTAATCGGCGATAAGTAGTTCATCGGCGTTCCGATGGTTTCTTAAGCAGAGCCATCATCACATAGTCTCCGTCCCTTTCAATTCTGCTGTTCTATAATTTATCCACAAGACTTAGACGCTAATGAGAAGGTTCACATGGTTAACGCCGGTGAGTGGAGGAACAAAAAGTTCCAAAACCATTCAATATTATTGTTCCGTTTTCTCAGGCATCGTTTGTTCACACTATCATTTCTTCCAATGCAGTATCGGCGTCATTTGCTTTCGACTGTGACCTCAGAACCGCTCGTCGATAAAGGAGAATCGTTCCTCAAATTCTCGTCGTCTAGCCAATCGTTGTTGCTCGCAAGAGGCACGTTGTGGATTCCACGTTTCTGCATAATAAGTATCATTTCCAATTTTCTGATAAATTTGTTTTTTGGCGTTAAATTGAATGTTCTGTGTACCAGCTTTAGCCAACTGCAGTTTTGTCACGAAAACGGAGGAGTCTCTGATTCCGAGAATACCATTAAGATATCGTTATTTTCACGCCAAAGGTTTTGTTTAGTCAAACGTAAATCATTTTGTTTTTAGTTACATGTGATGTTCAGATAGATTAAGATTTTCATTCGGTTTCCTTTTTATGCTTGTGTTTTTCCAGCATTTTCTTCTTCGGCTGACGGAGATTACTATCAAATTCTTGGTGTTCGTGAAAATGCAAGTCAGGACAGGATAAAGAAGGCATTTTACTCGGTGCGTGATTATTACGAATCTCTTATTTTGTAGGCGTACAACACGCGTATTAATTGATCAAAGCTATGCATTCTTATATTAGTGTAATGCTGAAGTCAATAGGAAAATTGCAATGTTTTGTTTGGGCAAAGGGATGATTCAATTTTTCGTCTTGAACACTTTTAGTAGAAGACATGAAATTTCTACCTGGTTGGAATGACAGTAATGAGTAATGACAAATTGGATGATCTATTCTTAGTCACGATTGTGTCAGTAATTTAGTGTAACTAATCAAGTTTAACTGAAAGGCTATAGAAATCATATAATTATTTTGTTTAATTGAGCACTATATTCTGGTTGATAAATTGATTATCTCTCTGAATTTCGGAGCATGAGGTCTCATGCATGCAGAGAGATACTACCAAGAATAAATTCTGAATGCCACAGTGAGCAAACACAGTGAAGGAGGGACAGTTTCATCCCAATGATAGAATGAGATATTGTCACATATCTTCCTTCTAGTTGTGAATTAGTGGGTGTTTGGTTTGAGAAAATGTTTTCTATTTTTATTTGCTACTTTCATTTCTACTTGCAAAAAATGCTGTTTACTTTATTTCCTATTTTTAGAAGTTTGTTTAGGAAACCATGAAAATAACTTTTATCATTTTCATTATTTTCTATGCAAATCTTTGAAAATATGGAACATAATAAAAACAAGGTAGCATTTTTATAATTAAAAGTGAAAATAGAAAATGAAAACAAAACATTTTTCTAATTCAAATGGCTGTTAAAAGCACAACAGCTAAGGAATTGGGCAACTTTGTGCTATTAATATTTTCATAGTACTTTGTTTTCCCTTATTTTTTTATTTATTGTTTTTCCTTTATATTTTTGAGGAGGATCCCTTATCCTCCTAAATCATGATAATTTTATTCTCTTCATCTTAATGAATTTTTCTTGTATCTAGAAAAGAAATTACACAAAGTCACAAATCTAACACATGAAGGCTAAACAATTTCTCACAATATTGACAAAAGGGTATAACATGTAGAAATCTTTTTCATTCTGCAATTTAATCTAACACAACTGTTTCAAAGATTAGAGCATACTTAAAATAGTTTTTATGTAAATATTGGTTTTCAATCTTGATATATTTGGTAGTCATATTACTTTGACAACAATATTCCAAATCAAATGTCTTCTTTTGGCTTATGTTGCTTTATGCCACACTTTTTTGTATTGTGCAGCTTGCTAAAAAGTACCATCCAGATGCAAATAAGAATAATCCATCTGCTAAGAGGAAATTTCAAGCTATAAAAGAAGCTTATGAGGTCTTTATTATCATTTTATGAAAGTTTGATTTTTTACCCTCACATTTTTGTACATGCTTAGCCCTCCCTTCTTCTGGCTAGGTTGGTTATGGTCTAAACTCATTAATTAACAGTGACATTTTCACTTGCCCTTTTGCTATGTAATTTCAGACATTGAGAGACTCTGAAAAGAGAGCAAAGTATGACAAGGTGGATTTTTTGTCTTCCTATGCGCTATTAAAATTTCAAATTTTGTATAGTAATTACTATATGCTTAAAATTTCTGTAATTCATCTCTCTCACTCTTATTTAGGATGTTGAATTGACTAACAATTTTCCACCATTATACCATTTTTTCAACTGAAGATGCGTACTCTTCGTTCAGAAGAGATGGAATATGATCATGATGGTGCAGAAAGGTTTAGAAATGCTTATCGTTCTCATTTTTCTGGTTCATTTCATAAAGTATTCTCTGAGGTATTTTTTTGCTCTCAAACTGTTGTATTTTATTAATTGAATATATATAGTATATATAATATTATATATATACGTACACACACACATATATATAACCATACGACTATATAGGAATAGTCAAAGTTGATTTTACTTGATTTAATATTTATCGTCGAGATTATTAGCTCCTCTTACTTTGCATGTTCTTACTTAATATGCTCCCCCTTCTCCCTCTCTATACACCCACACACACATTCTTTACTTTTTTGATTCCTTTCATGAGTATTCTCTGAGAAAATCTCTTAATTTTATTTGATCTAACAGATATTTGAAGAAGCAACAACTCAATTTTCATCAAATATAGAGGTTAGCTTAACCCTTGTTTCTCTGTTGTTTGAAATATGTTCCTACTTTTCCAGATTAATGATTATTGCTATGCTGATAGGTGGAGTTGTCTCTTTCTTTCTCAGAAGCTGTGAGAGGATGCACCAAACGTGTGTCATTTGATGCTTTAGTTCCCTGCGACTCTTGCAGTGAGTAAAGTTAACATATTCTGGGATTTAGGAAAGTCCTGGGGAGAAGTTTTTCTGTACTACATTCCATATTGTTATTTCTGTACTACATTGCTATTTTTGGTGTTGGTGTTGGTGGTGGGGGTGGGGGTTAATTGAATCTATGTTTTATTGTATTGAAGTTTTACAGTTCCTCATCGGTGTATGAAAGTAGCAAAAGGCACGCTGATTAGCAAGCAACACTAAGGCAATCTTGTTTGATAGAGGTTATTCATGGAGAAATCTTATGGTGAACCCTATTTTTCAATGATAGAACCTAGGCTTGAGCAATGGTGAACCCAATCTTATGGTGAAATCTTGTTTGATTTTAGGGTAGCTCCTCTCCCCCTTTCCCTAACTCTTCCCAATTGGAGAGATTAGCATGATCCATGTAAGGTTATTTACCAGTTTTATGTTGATAGTTGAGTGCCTAACACAATTCTCCTCCTTTAGCTGGCTTGGATTGGCTATGAGACAGTAGGTGGAGTTAATTAGATATATGTGTATGATATAAAAATTATTACTAATTAACAATGTCCTTTTGGATAAGGTTTACTAATATTAATTTTTATAAGATGCAGAATTATTTGAGGAAATAATCAGTAGTTCTTATTGCCAGATGTGTAAATGAGTCCCACATGACATTTGTTCATAGCAAAATGAGTCAATTTTTTTGTGGCTCCCTTTGACATAATGATAATTCATTTGATGTCAATCATTTTCTTTATATTAATCCAGATGGGCAAGGCCATCCATTTGATGCTATCCCAAAAGTTTGTCCAACATGCAGGGGTGCAGGTCGAGTAAGTGTCTTCAAAGATCAATGTTGATTAATAATATGAGATATAATATTTTTTGGCAGGATTTGAGCCATCATGACAAATTTCTTTTTTCTATATTGGAGTTATCAGTTATTACTTATTAATATATTCTTTTATTCTTGGTTGTGATGATCTTTTACCAGGTTACGATCCCACCATTTACATCAACATGCATTACTTGTAAAGGATCAGGCCACATCATTAAGGTCTTTCATAAATTTCCCGTCAAGTAATCATGTGAGGTTGGTTATCTATTTTGTGCCATAATCTTCAATAAATTTTTAATTTGTTTATCTATTTTGTGCAGGACTTATGTATATCATGTGGAGGATCTGGGGTGGTTGAAGGGGTTAAAGAGGTCAAAGTTACAATACCAGCAGGTTGGTTTTCATTACCTGTGATGAAATTATCTGAAGCTGTATGTTGGCTAGAGCTCATCAATGTACCTGTACATAGTGGAATAAGGCTTGGTGGTTGGTGTAGTAGCTTCGTATTCACATTAGAAATTCTTTACCTACAAATTATCGTTTTGATCAATGTTTTATTTGGGATGACCTTTGGTCTTCTTTAAAGATTAGTTGTTATATTATATATAACAGAATCTTTTATCCATGCTGCAGAGCTGCCCTGCCTAGATTTGGATTACCTGCTGCCATACATTTTTATATTTTATTCAAAGACGGATTTTCACCCCATTGTTCTTATCATAGTTTTTCATGAATTGGTAGGTGTGGATTCGGGAGACACAATCCATGTGCCAGAAGCTGGGAATGCTGCTGGAAGTGGAGGTCAACCTGGAAGTTTATACATTAAAATAAAGGTACAGTTTTCCGCTCCTCCTCCCCCCTGCGCATCCATTTAGATCACACACTAACATGTGCTATCTGCTGACCTATGAATCTGTGATTTTACCCAGAGCATTATTAAGGGAAATAGCCACATTAGATCCACTGTGGCAGAGTCCAATTTGGCAAGCTGGGGTCATTGCCTCCCTAAATACCCTGAAAAGTTATTATAAAAAATAGTAATTTCAGGCTAGCTTTGTTGAAATTCACTTATTTTCATGTATCTGGATCCATTATAGGCTCAAAACTATAATAGAAAGTGTAAATCCAGCTCACTTAATACCCAATGCTTATGAATTAAGTACACCTCTTATTTGGTAGAAAAATGAACATGATTCTATCTTCTCAACGGTAAAGTATTTGCTTCATACTGTTTTTTTTCGTTATTTTAACTTTTATTGTATGTGAGCATTCATGTTCCAGTATCTACTATCTACACGTAAAACACTAATATTCATCATAATCTACATAAGAGAGTAAATGCCTATTTTGGTCATCCAAAAGTACGTGTAACATAATATTGGTCCTCTTGTTTCTGATGACATCAAATTGGTTCTTCAATGATAATTATTACCATCAAATGTCCTTTTAAAAGCCTATTTGATAGCATAAATTGGCATTAAATGACCTATGTGATGCATTCATAAACAGAAGAACAATGTAAAATAGCATAAGTCTTTGGATGACCAAAATGGACATTTACTCAACATTTTATAAATTAAACCATCTAATAAAGTTGTTATGATGTTATTTTAACTTGCTACGCTTTCTCTGATGGCTTTATTTCACCTAAAAAGTTTTATCTTGGTCATAGAATGTTGAAGGTAAATCATAAATCATCATGCAACTGTATGGGTATAAATACATGTGGAAATGACGAATCAATAGTAAGAATTGATTTGTAAAGTTTGAATTAACTTAATATAATTAATCCAAACCACCATAGCAGTTATGTTATCAATGAAAACTCTCAATAAAAGTAATCTTCCTGAAGTTTATAGTTTTCTTTTTCTCTGGCCCGCTCAAGAAAAAATTCTCTGACTCTTTCCCTGGATCAGTAGGTAATTTGCTAGTAGTCTAGTTAGGGTCAGGTAAGTGTAACATCATAGAAGTGCTTCATTTTCCTTGATCATGTAATTTTGAGTACATATTTTTTAACTTGCAGTAGCATATCTAAATATATTTCTGTTTCCATTTAGAAAATTATATCCTCCTGTTTAAAAATTAAAACCAGGAATAAGCTTTCTGCTCTAGCAGTATAATGTGTTTTTTGGTCATGGTAAACTATGATCTAGACTTATATTCTTATTGGGACACCTTTTTTTGCCATGTTGATATAGGTGGCTGAGGATTCGGTTTTTATCAGAGAAGGTGCCGATATCTATGTAGAATCTAATATTAGCTTCACACAGGTGAGAACTAAAAATGTTTTGTACTTACAGTACTTTTTGATGTTCTACCATTTGATTAAAGAGGAAAGACCTGAACACCCTTGGCATTCTGCACACAAAGGGAAAACACTTTTCTGCTGCTCGATCTAGTGAGCCATTCAGCTGCTAGGCTGAAGAACACAAATTCTTGTTAAAATGATTTATGAAAGCCCTATGAAGATGAGCCAGAAGTTGCATTACCTATGTTTTCTTTTAAATATTTTTATCAAGCTGAGCATCATGTTTATATTTACGTATTTAGTTTAATTTGGTTCAAAGCGATGGTGTTTCTCTCCTCTTACTTGAGAACAGTAAGGCCGCAGTATTACTTTACCTGAAGGAAACTCAAATAATAGAGCTGTGCACTTAAGAAGTGGATGTACATGCATGTAGAGATCAAAGAATATGATGAAATAAGTTTCCCCTCTCCCATCATTGCTTCAGCTTGAGGGAATAGATCTACACATATAACATGGTAGGGATATAACCTTAGTTCTTATGTTAGACTCCTCATAGATTTTGGACGGAACTGTGTCTTAATCAGACTATGCAGCTGTAAATACGTATTGTGTATGTACAGTACTGAATACAATACACATGTGCTGCAAAGTCTAAATCCAAATTACTTACAAATTAGTTCTGCTAATTGATCAAGAATTTGTAACAACTATTTTGCATTTTACATGTGCTTAATCCTAACATTTCTCTTATGCCATTGCTTGTATTTTGGTAGAGAAGATTATTTAAATGGGTCCCATTCTAAGACCACTTGCACATACCATCTTTTGCTCCTTAATTATCTCAGTGACAGTGCACATATGTATCACTCTTATTAATAGAACAAACTTTCAACATTTTACAGGCTATTCTTGGTGGTCAAGTTGAGGTTCCTACTTTATCTGGGAAGATGCAATTAAAAGTAAGACAAGATTTACTTTTTTTGTATAGTTTTTTTCTTCCCTCTCTCTTCAGTAAAAAAAAGTTTACAGTAGTGGAACTTGTCCTGTTTCAAGGTCAGGGCATGTTATGAATGTCAATCAGAGGCCGGAAATCACAATGATACTTATTGACTTACCAATGAATGTCTACTTATAGGACTTGAACCCAACACCTTTTATTGATGCTATTTATCAAGTCCATTGAGAGTGACTTGAGTCGCTTTCGTAAATATAGTCTTTTTGTTTTACTGAAATTGAAATGACATAGAAGATTAGCATGCCCCTGTTTTTTTCCCTTGTCTCAGTTTTCTTGATGTGAATGACTTTAGAGAAATCCTTTTCAAACCTCATGAATGTATATTACAGTGTACATAATTCAATAGTTAGTTTTAGGGGTTGACTTGACCTAAAAGACAGCAAGGTTATAGACTGTTTCTTATTCTATTTAAGAAGGTATAAGCTATATACAAAGAATATCAATACTTCCACAAGCTGGTGCGTATATTTAATGAGCATCTAGTTTGTTACATGTGTATGTTACCTTCAAACATGGAAAGATAGAGTTCACAATGGATGTGACTTTTGTGGAGAGAATCTTCTTAGCATAATTGAAAGCAAATTTCTATATGTTTGGTTTGCTTAAGAAAGATTGGTTGGAGGAAATTGCAACTTGATTCTCACAAATGAGTTTCATGGGGCCTGTCTTGCAAAAGTTACAATTCTTGAAATTGTTGTTTCGAGAACTATAGCTTGTGTTAGAGTATATTAGAATTAGTTCAGCAACTACTAGTTTCTGTTATGCTGTTACAACATCATTTTGTTAGTTGCAGAATTAGTTTTCTGTTACATAGCTTGTTAGTTGTAGAATTAGTTTTTTGTTACACATAGTAAATTCATTCTTATCCTCTATATATAGAGGACTGTACTTTGTAGTATGTAAGTTGAATAACATTTTACTCTAATGCTGAATCACTTTCTCTCTCCATCTTCTCTTTCTAAAGTCATGGTCTTTGCTTATATCTTTTATAACATTGTATCAAGAGCTCTTTGATCCTCCAATGGCTTCCCCACACACTTTTTTCCTCCCTCACTCCCTCTATTCCAACTACATTTTCTCACCCAATTACCATCAAACTTGATGAACGAAATTTTCTACCATGGAAGCAGCAGGTTGAAGGAGTGATTCATGGTCAGAAATTTCAGAGGTTTAGGGTAAATCTAGATATTCCATCACATTTTCTTACTGAAGAAGATAGAGATCTTGGTAACATAAATACTACCTATGTAGAATGGGAGCAATAAGATTCATTGCTCTTCACATGGCTTCTTTCCTCACTCTCTAAGTCTATTCTTTCTAGAGTCATTACCTATGTTCATTCTTGGCAAATATGATAGGAGCTGCACAATTTCTTTCAAACGCAAACTAAAGCACAATCCAGCCAACTCAGATCTGAACCCAAGATTATTACCAAAGGAAATCGTAGTATTTTAGAATATTTGCATCGAATTATCTCCAACATTTTTCTTTCCATTGGTGAATCGATCTCATATCGAGATCAACATAAGATAATTCTTGAATGTCTTTCCGATGAGTTTGATACTTTGGTCACAGTAATTCAAAGTCGTTCAGAATTATGCTCCATCGCTGAAATCAAAGCCATGCTGCTTGCTCATGAAGCATGACTTGAAAAGAACAACAAGAAACTTCTTGATGGATCTAATTCTCTTTCTGTGAATGTTGCATAGGTGACGTAATCACACATCTCACTTAATCCATCATCTAATTTTGGAAACCGGAATGCAAATTTTCAAAATACTGGGATTAAATCATCATTTTGGTTGAGAAGGTCCTTATCGAGGTTGTGTAGGTGGTCGTTTTTGGCGAAATAGAGGTTGTGGAGGTAGGTATAGTGACATGACTCTTTTCAATGCCAAATCTTGCTATTATCGTATTTTTAGGATTCCCTTTTCAGTAAGCGTCAAGTCAGAATCAGCCATCTCAAGGGCCAACTTCTTGGTTTGGACCTTCTCCACCTGTTTCTCATCCTCTGAACTACTAACCACAACTTTCGTTCAACCCATTTTCCGAGAGCCAGGCAACTCCAACTACCGTTTCTGACTAGAAATCAGGAGGTGCTATCAATGACTTCCAAAGGCATGCTCACACATTTTTCATTGGGTCTGATCTTGTAGCAAACCAGGCTTGGTTCCCTGACTCAGGGGCTACTCATCATGTTACCAATGATCCAACCAACCTAATGGAAAGCAATCCTCTTCCAGGAATTGATCAAGTGTTCATGGGCAATGGACAAGGTTTGTCTATAACATCAGTAGGATCTACTATCTTTCACTCACCCTACAAATAACATACTTCTTTAAGTTCCTTCAATCACCAAGAATTTGGTCAGTGTTGGCAAGTTTGCAAGAGATACTTTAGTATACTTTGAATTTCATCTTACCTTTTGTCTTGTTAAATCTCAAGCCACTTTTGAGGTTCTTTTGCTTGGCACATTGGGAAAGGATGGACTATACTCATTTGCCAATATTCAAGAATTAAGACCTACTTACGGGAATGTTTCAAATTCAAAGCCTTCTATTTTTACTGCTGTACATGAATCTGATAACACCGATAGAACAAGTTGTAATTTTGATTCTAGTAGTTCCAACTTTATTACTTTAGGACCTACTTCATATTACAAATGACATTGTAGATTGGGGTATCCTCATCATGAGGCACTAAGAGTAACTCTTAAACTTTGTAACATTGTTGGTCCAAATAAATCAGATTTTACTTTTTGCAATGCTTGCTATCTTGGAAAAGCACATAGATTGCTATCCACTGGATCCATTGCAATTTACAATTCTCCTTTAGAATTAATTTTTAATGATCTTTGGGGAGCAACTCCTATAGAATCATCTTGTAGATATTTATTACTTCCTCATTTGTGTTGATACTTTCTCAAAGTATACTTGGATATTTTTTCTAAAGCATAAATTTGATGCATTGAAAACATTCCTTCAATTTAAAACTATGGCTAAATTACAATTAAATGCAAAAATCAAAGCTATGCAGACTAAGAATACTTGCTCAAGCTAAACTCCCTCTTCAATATTGGGATCATGCCTTTCTTACAGCCACCTACCTTATAAATCAACTTCCAACAAGTGTGTTTCATTCAAATTCTCCATTTTATAGAATTTTAGGAAACAACCTGATTACAAGTCCCTAAGAATTTTTGGATGTGCATGCTTTCCATTTCTTAGGCCCTATCAATCTACAAAACTCTCATTTTGCTCAAAAGAATATATGTTCTGAGATACTTACCTTCTCACAAGGGCTACAAATGTCTAGATGCTAATGGTAAAATTTTCACCTCAAAGAATGTGCTATTTAATAAATCCATATTTTCTTATTTGGAGCTCTTTCCTCCGAAATCTAGAAACACGATTCATTTAATCCTATCTTTGCTACACCTCCCTTATTGTTACACACTAGAGCTATTGCACTCTCACCATCCTCCTCTCCACCTCATCCTTCCATTCCATTACAAGACATGTCTTCTTCTTCTTCTTCTTCTTCTTCTTCTTCTTCTGTTTCAGTTGGTCAAGATCCAACTCCCTTTGTGCATCCAGGGAATACTCATGCAATTCAAAGTAGAGCTAAATTGTGTATCACCAAACCACGTCTAAATCCCACTTTACTTTTGACTTAACATGAACCTTCTACAATTCAACAAAGGATTCAAATTAAGTTGCTGCCATGAAAGAAGAACTTGCTGCTCTTATCCGTAATAACACATGCACTTCAATCCCTTGTCCCTCAAACTGCATACCCATTAGCTGCAATGGGTTTTTTCATATCAAAGAAATCCTGATGGTTCTATAAATAGATATAAAGTTAGGCTTGTTGCCAAAGGCTTTCACCAAAGGGTTAGTTTTGATTTTTTGAAACTTTCTCTTCGGTTGTTAATCTAGGAATTATTCACACTTCACATAGTGTTATCCATTGCCATTTCAAAACAATGGCATCTTAGGCAAATTGATGCAAATAATGCTTTTCTAAATGGCATTCTAGAGGAGGAAGTGTATATGCAACAACCTCCTGGTTTTGAAGTTGAAGATATGACTCTGGTTTGCAGGTTAATAAAGCACTTTATGGACTTAAATAGGCCCCAAGGGCCTAGTTTGAGAGGTTAACTTCTACACTCTTGACTTGGTTTTGCAGGCAACAACTATGATCCATCTGTATTCCACCTTTCATAATGGCAATGATAGTGTTATTTTGCTGATCTATGTTGATGACATTATTGTCACTGGAGACTCTCAACTTAACTTGGAATTCTCTCTCAAACAACTTGGTCCTCTTGACTATTTTCTAGGATTGATCCCTACTTCTATCTCAATCCAAATACATTCAGGACCTTCTTCACAAGGCAAAAATGGTAGATGCGAAAGGAATCTCAACTCCAATGGTCAGCAATAGCAAACTGACACACTATCGGGCTGATTATGTTGCAGATCCTACAATGTATAGATTTGTAATGGGGGCTCCTCACTATGCAACCATTACTAGGCCAGAAATCAGTTTTAAAGTCAACGAAGTTTGCCAATTTCTATCTTAGCCACTCGAAGATCACTGGTAAACTATTAAGAGAAATCTTGAGATATCTTAAAGGCACCTTACACCATGGATTGCTATTGCAGAAAATCACTTTTCATCAACCTATTTCTTTGACTGCATACTATGATGCAAAGTGGGCCTCAAACCTAGATGATTGAAAATCCACCTCTGGATCATGCATCTATTTTGGTCAAAACCTTGTGTCATGGTCATCCAAAAAAAAAACACTTGTTGCAAGATCAAGTACTGAAGCAGAGTATCGTAGCCATCTAACATAGTTCCTGAACTCTTATGGATACAATCCTTGCTAAATGAATTGAAAATTCCCTGTAGGGCACCCCAAATATTATGTGACAACCTGAGCATAGTATCTTTGTCTCAATCCAGTCCTGTATGCTAGCAGTAAACTTATGGAACTTGATATCTTCTTTGCTTGTGAAAAAATCATCAAAAGAGCCTCACAGCCAACCACATACCTACCTCTAATCAATATGTAGACATTTTAACCAAAGCTCTCTTTCCTTTAAAGTTCCTAGCACTCCATGACAAACTCATGGTATTTGGCAGAATTTCTTAGTCAACCACCATGAGTTTGAACGGGGAATGTTAAAGTATATTAGAATTAGTTCAGCAACTAGTAGTTTCTATTATGCTGTTACAACAACACTTTATTAGTTATAGAATTAGTTTTGTTACACACAGTAAACTCATTTGTATCCTTTATATATAGAGGACTGCACTGTAGAGTATATAAGTTGAATAACATTCAACTCTAATTCTGAATCACTTTCTCTCTTTGTCTTCTTTTTCTAAAGTCATGATCTCTGCTCATATCTTTTATAACAACTTGATATTATGCTTGATCTTGCAAATTGCCATTGCATTCTATTTTTAACTTTCCTTGAGATGAGATCACCAACGATAAAATCCCAGTACCTTGAAGTTGATCTCACCAGGAGATCCTATTGCACTGTATCTGCATTTATATAGGCAACACTATTTATATGTTCTCCCTTTTCATAGATCAACCCCTTTTCAGGAGAACCCATGACGTGTCTTAGAAATATTAAAAATTGACTCACAAGACGGATGATAAAGGATATATCTAGCCTGGCTGTTAAAAGATAATTTTTTCTTTCTTTCTAGTGTTCGATGCCTTCCTAGGTCTGAATCATGGTTATTAATCCCAAATAACAACACTACTTGGTCGACCTCAAAATTGCTATAGCAGGATGGCCTGCTGCTATACCAAAATTTGAAATACAAATTAAATAATTTACACTACAGATCAAAAATAAAAAAAATTACCCATAACTAAAGGCACTTGTATGCGGGCAATAGAAAATAGAAACAAAAGAAATTGTGAAAGATGCAGGGAGAGAGAATGTCTACTACAACCAAAGTGAAAGGGCAGGGAAAAGTGTCTTAGAGAGAACAGAGAAAAGGCAGACAAAACAGAACAGAGCATGGAGAATGAGCAAGGAGAAACACCAGGATGGCACTAGAAAATGTTACAAATGGTTGGAGAATAGTGGGTTGTGTATCAGAGACAGTGGTACACATGACTTTGTGAAATGGGTTTTGATTTTGAACCCTTTGTTTCAAAGTGAAGGGGTTGAAATCGTTTGATTGTCCTCCAAAATAAGCCTTAAACAACATAGTCTTGAAATTGCGGAATTTATAATACAATATCAGCCACGACATGAAGTTCTGTTGCGATAGTGGTGCTGTAGATGCAATTCACAATTACGGTCTAAATAAGGCTCCCTTTGATTTGGCATACAATTTAAAGACCAAGTCTCTTCCAATGTGTCCATGGAATGTTTCCTTTATGAGATAGCAATGCCTCTTTGATTGATCTATTTCAATCCCAAGAAAATTGCACAACCAGCCCAAGTCATTAGTTTTGATGTGTAGAAGTGTTCTTAGACTTTTTATGCCTTAAACATTACCTACAATAACAATTTCATTCCAAGATTGCTGGACTGATTAGAAGGTGAACATTTATAAAATGGATGGGTCAATGGATTGCCATGATTGGAACACCAATTGATAAGCTGCATACCTATTAAAAATTGGCTAGGTTTAACTCCTAAAAGCTAGCTCAAAGGAGGAGGTTATCCATGTCTTATAAAAAGTTCTAACCATATTCCTAGCTAATGTGAAACATCTTAGCACTACCTTTGATTATTGCTCTCCACATATTGGCATCAATCTCCTCAGGCTTCTTAATTAGATGCTCTGAGAGGCCTTGGCCTAAAATCCACACATCAGGAGTAGCGTACCAATCTAAATAGTTCATTCCATTTAGTTTCTCAGATGTTATAATGGGAGTTTCCAAGAAAACGAAGATGATGAGGCTCTTCTTAGAGGATTCAAAGAGGTATCATTTTTCTTCGACAAGACAATGGTGACAGAGGATGAATCTAATGCAGTATGCATAGATCTGACTAGGAACTAAAAATTGGGCTCCGATGAGACACTGAAACTGAAATGGCAAAAACAATGCATCAATAAGTTAATACTACTTGGTGCTGGCCGGACCTTTTGGTCCCCTAAACAAAACAAGTGGACGCTGACATACAGAATGGCTCCAGAGACAGGTTGAATGGATGCTGGAAAGGTGGTGTGTAAACTATATGTGCTAAAAGAAATTGCATATGGCGGTGCTTCCAGGCTTCCAGTACTGGCACTTGGAGAGATGGCTGTTCATGACTTTCTGATACAGTTTGTGCCTTCACTGTTACAAGTGAAGGTGTTTGAACTGGAGATCCAACCTTGACAGTAGCTGGAAGAATAAGATTTTTGGTGATTCATGCCCAACACATGCAATCTCTAAGACCAACTTGAGTCAGAGTTGATATGAATCACTTGAGAGAAATCCTCACTAAGCCTTGTGAATTTATAATTATAGTATACACAATTAAAATCTTTAGTTTTATAGATCAAATGAGCTAATTACGGCAAGCATATAATTTGTTTCCTAGTCTATTTATGGAAGGTTTTGGCTGTTTATGAGGATAGACATTTTTTTTCAATACAAAAATAAAATTGCAAGAGTGAAAGCAGAAGTGTAAATGTTAGTATGTTACTCTTAAATGCAGAACTTCATTTTAGAATTTTGTTGTTTGATTCTGTAACAACAAATTTGTAAAACTTGCAGAGTCTAATTATGCAAAATCTATGCACATTAAGAAAGGTGGTACTTTTTTTTAAGTCTAGGAGGCTAATGGAATCACCATATTTAAACTTGCTTTCAAGAGAGTAATTATTATACGGTGAACACAACACTCAATATTAGTGACTTAAGTTTGTGAATTTTATAGCATTGTCTAAGCTCTCTAGATAAGACAATATGGTTAGGATATTTTATAGGGTCATCATTTTCAGATTCCTTAATATCCATTGAGAGAAGGAACAAAAAAAAGATAAAATAGTATTGGTTTGGTAATTTTTTTTTTTGACAAAATGATAACTTTTCCACTCACTATTGAAATTCGTAGTACTGTGTTGTATTTCAAATTTCTGCTCTAATTTATTATGCTTAATGGATATCTTGTGGTGAGGAAAAACAAGCCTGGCTTCTTCAAGCCATATTGACCCTTCATCAAATTATGACTTTCAACTTGCTATAGAATTATTGTTCACAAAACTGTTGCTTGGTTTGACCCCATTTTATCTAATATTGTGCGATTATGTTCCCCTTAGGTACCCGAGGGGGTTCAACATGGACAACTTCTGGTATTAAGAGGAAAAGGTTAGATGAAACGTTCCCTCTCTCATGGGCAGTTTTGAACAAGTTTAGTGTCGATTCTCTCCTGGTACTTGAAAAGTATATTTACTATGGTTGTTAATGCAGGATTACCTAAGCATGGGTTTCTTGTACATCATGGGGATCAATATGTACGATTCCGTGTTAATTTTCCCATGTAGGTTCTTGTATTTAATGCTTCTTTTAACTTCATATACTTGAGTCTTTGAGGAATATGTTATTTATATTTAGAACGCTTTTCCATATAATATTGTTTCGATCTCAATTCCTTATGGATGCTTGTTGATTAATGGCATCATGGAAAATGGATTGCTTGATTGTCTGCTCTCCTTCCTTTTAGTTGTTTGTTATTGACATTGGCCAAAGATAAGAAAGGAAAAAATAAACCAAGTGATTGATCAAATAGCATGATATTAGTGCCATAGCAATTGATAACATGCTGTAGAAGCATGGTAGAGTGGCCCTAGGCCACTATAGGGTTTGCATCACCGAATGTTTTTTAATCGTTGCGACACCAAGCCTTTTGTGGAACTATAGTTACACGACTGTCAAAAACATTTTTACCTCCTGAAACAACATTGTTCTGGATTTTTTGTGGGGCGAAGTAGAAATTTCTCTCCCCTTTTTCAAAACTTAAGGGAGAAACCCAAATTTTCCTTAATTTCCCACCCTTCTCTTATGTGTGACACTCCTACAGTATGTGACAGTGACTGATAGGAACTCACCTCCCATTAGGAAAGTGTATAAGAAAATGAGCAAAGTTGGGGGTAGAAAAAAAATGTAACAAACAGTTAATCAGTTAGTTAGTTAAGACAATTTAATAGAGAATAAATAGGATGAGAACGAATAAAAAAAGGGTTATGTTTTTGGGAAATCATTGGGAGTAGGTTGAGCTACTCGAATTAATTTGAGCAAGGGTTTTCATGTGACATTCACATTCTTGATATTTTCTGTAAGGGTGATTAGTTTTGTTCATGTTCTTCTAATAAAAATTCTTGCATATTTTTTCGTAGTACCAGTCCTATCAATTGGTATTAGAGCTCTGATCTTAGAGCTGTGGGTACCCGGAGAATAATGACTAACACAAGAATGGAAGGAAGACTTGAAATCTTGGAGAAGACATTGCAATCACAATTGGAAACAGGGTTACAGATGCAAAATCAGAGATTGGATATGCTGCAAAAACAATTTCAGAAGCTGGAAGAGATGGTGATGACATTACTCTAACACTTAGAACCGCACAAGGACAAAAATGATTAAGCTCATGGCTCAAAGACCCATCCAATCAACAATGCGGACGGTGAAGCCGAGGGAAGTGACAACAAGAGAGATGCAGGGGAAAGTTGGCAAAAGATAGAAATACCTGTGTTCGCAGGAGAGGATGTATTTGGGTGGATTCAAAATTTGGAGAGATATTTTTGAATTAGGGAAGTCAGAGTTAAAGATCACATGCAAGCGGTGATTCTAGCCTTGGAAGACAATGCCCTTTGTTGGTTCCATTGGTGGGAAAGGTGTGATTCCAACCTAGATTGGAATAGGTTCAAGAATGCAATTTTTGAGAGATTCCAGCCCACCACAACCCAAAATCCATTTGCTACGCTACTGAGACTAAAGCAAGAAGGTTCAGTGGCAGACTTTGTGGGAAAATTTGAAAGAAATGCAGGAGCTATGAATGGATTGGATGAGGGTTACTTAATGAAGGTTTTCTTAGATGGGTTACGAGAAGATTTAGGGGCTGAGGTGAAACTATATGAGTCGCAGACATTATCAATGGTTATCAAGAAAGTCTTGCTGGTGGAAGAGAAGAATACAACGATGAGTACAACATGGATTCACTCGGAAAGTAGAATGAACAACACATGCAGAGGATATGGATCAACAAGATCGTCTACAACGGAACCAAACACCAAAGTAACGGAAGAGGAACTGAAGCTTCAGGGGAGAGTCAAAGAAGTAGCACAGGAAGTGGAGGCAATGAGAAAACAGGTGGATTTAAAAGATTGACTGAGGTTGAATTATAGGAAAAACTAAGAAAGGGAGAATGCTTCAGATACAAAGAAAAATTTGGATCAGGCCACACCTGTAAAAACAAACAATTTCAGGTGATGTTGCTGGAAGAAAAAGAGGATAGCAGCAACCATGGATGGCCAGAAGAGGAGAAGGGGGTCAGCTCTCAATGTGTAGTATAATGGGATCAACAACCAGGAGATCTCTCAAAATATGAGGAAAATTGGAGGGTAGGGATATGGTGGTGTTGGTGAATTATGGGGCTTCCCATAACTTTATATCCACAAGCCTAATAGAAGAACTAAAGTTACAAGTAACAGAAACCTCTTTCAATTTTGTAGAGGTATGAGATGGGCATAAGATCAAATGTCAAGGAGTATGCGAAGAATTGGAACTCAAGTTATTGGGCATGGAGGTTAGGGAACATTTCTTTGTATTTGGTTTGGGTGGAGCAGATCTAGTACTAGGACTGGATTGGTTGGCTAGTTTGGGAAATATAAAAGCAAATTTTGTGGAGCTCCTTATTAAATTCAAGGTAGGAGGAGAGAAGAAATTGCTGAAAGGAGAGCGTACACTTTGTAAATCTGTGACATCCTCTAAAGCCATAATAGGAACATTATAGCAAGCTGGAGAAGGATTCTTGGTGGGCCAGTAAAGATAGTGCAGGTATTCTGGTAGACTTAGAGCAAGTACCGCAAGCTTTTACAGGGTGTTTTTGTGAGCCAGGGGGCTGCCACCTGCTAGAAAAAATGATATATCTAACATCAGACCTTACAAATATCCCCATTACCAAAACATAGGGATTAAAAGATTGGTAAATGAAATGTTGATAGCAAGTATCATTCGACCAAGTATCGATCCATATTCTAGCCCCATTCATTATAAGTGGCAACCATCCTTGTACATCAAACAATGGAATCCTGGTGGATTCTACCCAAGCATTCACCCAATGATTTCCCAAAAACATAGCCCTTTTTGTTCATTCTCATCCTATTTATTCTCCACCAAAACTAACAGATTGACTGTCTTAACTGTCTTAACTAACTAACTGATTAACTGACTAACTGAATTAATCTCAGCAGGGGTTTTCATATGACATTCACATTCTTGATATTTTCTGCAAGGGTGATCAGTTCTATTCATGTTCTTCTAATAAAATTTTTTATATTTTTCCCTGGTACCAGTCCTATCAGTGACATCCACCAAGTTACATACCCTTCTCTCTCTTTTGTGTGATACCCACCCACCCTTCTCTGGCAGTATTTTCCCGCCCACCATTCTCTCTTTTCTGTACTCTGAAGCAGCCCCTTCTCTGCGACATTCTGAAGCAACCAGCCCCAACATCATCTGAAGGACCAATTCAATAAAGTGCTGCTTCCTCAGCTTCTTTCAGTGGACTGGTGATTACTAACTATGAAACATAACATGTCTTAGTTTTGAGTATTTTTACATGTCTAATATAAATTTTTGTATCATACCTATAATGTTGCTATAGCAGCCATCCCGCCATACGTTGTCCAGCTATAGCATTTGTGAGGTTGGCCGTTATGTGCCACTATCCAAGATTGATAATTATAAGCTTTTATGCTACCTTTTAATGGTATTTCATAATTTTGTGTTATTATTCATGGTTGTTTAGTCGACGCTTATTACCATGGGTGTGAAAATTCCAGCATAAAATTTAAGGATGTATTCTTATCAAATTTGTTTTCAAGTGATGTTTTTTGTACCTTAATAACATGGTGTTCACATTAAGTGCTTACTTTCTCATTTGGTATACATAAGCGCCAGTATACTTGCTGCTAAGTTACTTTTGCATCATTCACTTCTGATCCACTCATCCTTTTAGTGCAATTAATGAACGACAACGCGCTATACTTGAAGAACTTACAAAGGAGGAAATAAAGGAGGGAACCAGCTCTTCATTTGAAGGAAATTGGTATGCCCCCTATCTTAACTAAGTTCCTGGCATATTGTCTTAGTTTTTAATGCCTAATTTCACCTAATAAGGTTTGATGGGTTGTCTGGGGCAAGTTCTCAGTAGTGACATACTTTTATAGGAAATAGCGGGTCAGAATGCTTTGAAACTGAAGTAACATGCTTGTAAAAAAATATTATATAGCGTGTTTTGCCTAATCTTATAACCATTTGATTGTAAATGATGGGGAACATGGAATAAATTTTCAGTACGATTACTTTACCTATTCCAATAACTGCTTACAAATACTTGTATTTGGATATCAATTGCATGATCGCAGATACCAGTTTCTGCTCATGGAGAACTCAGCCTTCTATTTAGTTGATATCTTCATTAGCATGCTTGCTTGCTTTGTTTAGTTTTGTATAATTTGTGTTATTGAATGACATCTGATTGTAATGGAGATCCAAAATGGATAACAGGCTTTACCAGCAGCTATCTACTGGTTGAACTTACAGGTGGCAGCAAATTCTTGAACACATGATGGCTCCAAAGTTCATGCTGGAGCTATCTATGCTGATATTATTCCTTGTTATCATTAACAAAGTGTTGAGCTGATAGCTTGTTCTAAAGTTCAAACATGATTGCGGTGGACTTCCCATAGACAAATCCATGTGATTGCTATATTCATCCTTATGGATCATGTAAAGTATAAGGTATACTGCTGAATTTATCTCTCATTGACTAACCTATATTGGCAGTTTCCTGCTATTCTTTTCTCTTCCTTTTTTCTTTGGTGCTTGCATATGCCGAAAAGAGCAGCAACAGTTGGTCTAGATGTTCCTTGGGTAATTATCCCGGGACAGTTCCACGAAGAGGCATATGCCTACAAATGCTCCGACTAAGCTCGCAATTGATCTAGGTTGCATGTATGCTCATGTATTGATTGGTTGTTGTAGAACACCTCATTTTTTTATTTTGTTAAAAATCATCCAATGATATGGAGGCTAAAGAAAAGGCAATAGGATAGGTTTGCCAAGAAATGCAAATTTACATGATGTTCAATTTCTCCTGTCCTTGGTTAACAGTCTGGTAGTTTTAGCTGGATTGAATAATCCTACTGGGTCCATTAAGAGATTGATCTAGGGACTTATTTCTCGAACAATTTGGAGTGTCAGATAACTTCACTTATTATTCACTTTTCCCTTTGTGGCAGTTATGAGTAGAGTGGAACAAATAGCATCTGACATCTATGGGAGTGGGGAATGAGTTAACGGACTACGGAAATGAAGGCTATCGCCGACTTATGCTATTTCATGGTGCCCAGACCTTTTCCATGTCATTAAATTTTCAATGGATAAGATTGCCAGTGAAACGATGGCAAAGATTTATTTCATGAGAATTCTTCTACAGTTTTACTGATTTGCGAAGGTCGCCATGGAATACAGTTAAAAGATGGGAACTTCCGTATGTATATTTTTTCCCTTAATTTTTTTTAAAATATATTATATTGTGAATGTTGTAATATCACTCCCTCGCTCGGGATCATTTTTTTGTGCTTCAAATCATGTACCGGCAATTACTTTCTGGAATTCAACGAATAATGATTTTCTACTGCTAAAAAGTGACAATTTTGTCATGTTGAGAAAAGTTACTCTATCTTTTTAAATGTTCGGATAATTATAAAAATTGTTCTGACATATTTGTTCATTTACATACTCAAGAGAATGCTATATCTGTTTTTAAATATTTGTTGTTTAAGGTTATGTAGATAGATAGGAGTTATAATTGATATACGATATTGCTATATTTTTATTAAAATATTTTTGATTTATTTTTTACTCATTTTACTTAAATGTTAATAGAGAGAAAAAAAGATAAAAATAATTATAGTTAATTAACATATAATTATTAACTAAGGATATAGTTAGAAAAGAAAATTTAATGAAGTCTTGCATTTCTATAGTAAATATTTTGAAAAAAAAATTAGATCAGATATTACGAAATGAAGGTAATATTATATTTTTCTTGTCGATTACGTTGTTGTGTTCATTTAAAGGAGAATAGTGGTAAATGAGGAGAGATAAATATAAAATTTATAAAAGATAAAATAAAAAATAAATGATAATTTAAAAATTAAAAAAAATTAATTATATTTTTAATGTATATTCTTTTTGTTTATATTATAATATCTATTTTTTAAAAAAAAAAAGGAGAAAGGGATATTGGTGGTAGCAAGCAAAGTTAGCATTACACGCATCATTTTTATATAAAAGAAAACAGCAGAATAAAAGGGAAACATTTCATTTCGAAAGCAAAAATTAGTGTTACCTTAATTGGAGAAGTGTAAGATATACAAAGTCCCCTTAATTGGAGAAGTGTAAGACATACAAAGTTGGAGGAAGTTCGGGAGCATCTAAAAGAAAATTTGAGGGAGCATCTAAAAGAAAATTTGAGAAAGCATGGGAGCATCTAAAAGATTAAAGAATTACATTAATTTTCAAATTTCAATTAAGTTCGAGAAAACATGAGAGCATCTAAAAGATTAAAGAATTACATTAATTTTCAAATTTCAATTAAGGGAAGGAGATTTAAGTTGGGTATAGAAATAGTTTTAGAACCTTCTTATTCTAAAATGAAATTATTAATTGTTTGATAAATTTTAAATTTATGTTTAATTATATTTGAGTTTAATTTTGAATAAAATTTAATTATTTATAGGATTAGTTTTAGAGCTCATTTACTCTAAATTAAAATTTTATTAATTGTGTACTAGTTTAAAATTTATATTTGATTATATTTGAATTTAAGTTTGGACAAAATTTTGCATGGTTATTATATTAGAAATTAAATTGATAAATTATCTAAATTAAAATGAGATAGTATATTAAAAAATATTAATTTTTTTCTATGTGACTCTCACTTATAGGTGAGGTTATGGATATAAAATTTTAGATGTTCAGTAATATATATTTGTGAATTACATCCATAAATTTTTATAGGTGTTATAAAGTTATATAATTTTATATGGATTATAGGATTTATAATACTTAAACGTGAAGTTGTTAAAAAAAAGTTTTTAAAAAAAACTCCATTTGATAGCTTTTAAGTTATACAGATATAATTTCACATAATAGATATAAGGAGGTATTCAATTAAAAAGTTTGACAAAAAATAAAATTATTTATTATTTTATACAAATATTTAAAATCTAATACCTTATAATAGTTTTTTTTTTCTTTCAATATATTTTTAATATATAAAAAAATAATATATAGGTAGCATTTAATTTGTTATATATATATAATTGTATTTAAACTTTAACATAAAAGGATAAAATATGAAAATATTAGAATAATTTATATTAGTAATTAATTTATAAAATTGTTAAAAGTTAACTTGCTAAATTACCTTATAACTAGATAAAGCAAGAATAATTAATTTTAATTTCTCTAAACAATTTTTTAATAAAAATAAAATTATTAATAATAATTTAATACTAGACTTTTAATAATAAATTCTAACAAATTGTTGGTCTAAGTTTTAAGAAATGTTTATTAGAGGTTGGAAATCTTGTTTGATTTATTAGAAAGTACCTAATCAAATGTTAAAAAAATATTGAGTTAAATAATAAAATAATTGATTGAAGATTATGAAATCCTGAATTATGAAAAGAAGACGGGACCTTCAAGTGAGATAGAAATAAGAATTAGAACAATTAATTGGCATGCATTATGTGCATAAAAGTGCCTTGCAAAGTGTAATAAAGGATAATATGCAAGTCTTTATATGAAAGGGAGATGAGAAATCTAAGGGCCAGCTTATATGGAGGTAGAGTAAAGTTCTTGATAATGGAAATTTTTGAGCCTAAGGGTACGTGAGCTAGGTTTAAGTTTCTTAATGACCTAGAATTGCTCCTTATAACTGAGACTGTTCAAGTGAGATAGAAATAAGAATTAGAACAATTAATTGACATGCATTATGTGCATAAAAGTGCCTTGCAAATTGTAAAAAAGGATAATATGCAAGTCTTTATATGAAAGGGAGATGAGAAATCTAAGGGTCAGCTTACATGGAGGTAGAGTAAAGTTCTTGATAATGGAAACTTTCGAGCCTAAGGGTACGTGAGCTAGGTTTGAGTTTCCTAATGACCTAGGGTTGCTCCTTATAACTGAGACTGTTCTGGTCAGACTTAGCCGCCTCGACGAGATCCTGGAGACTATCATTAACGATCGAACAATTTTGTAATGTTGTGAAAAGATGATGATGATGATGATTTTAGTATTGCCAAAGACACACTATGATTTGAAATTGGATCCTGGTACCCCTATGATTTTGATAAAATGATGATGTTTGGATCCACATATATTTGCATATTGTAAGGATGACCAACTCTAAGTTAGTGAAGATTATCGTGGTGTAAGACATAATAATCCCAACTTATTCCTGAGTTTATCATCATAGAAACTTGTGAAGAAGTGATAGAATAATCTTATTCATACATTGCATATGATAATTATTTTTTGATAGTTCGTTGAGGAAGTCAAAAAAATTATTTGTTCATTATGTTAAAGTATAATCTAATATACTATTCCTATCCTTACTTTTATTTGAATGAAGTGTCTCACTCCTCTCTGTTATATTCCGTACGTGTAACTATCACTGAGGTGATCGCTGACGTAGAGAATAGACAAAGAACTTCTTAATCCGTGATTAGAGACAACAACCACGAGGTAAGAGTACCAATTTGAAGAAAATGAAGTCGATCTTGTAGTCTTTTGCTTAAGTAAAATAACTTAATTTTTTACGCTTCTATCTTATCATCTCAGTCATAACACTTTAGATTACTTACATTCGAAAATTGTAAAACTGATAAAACTTGGTTAAGAACGTATATATGTCTACTAGAAGTTTGTTTATTCAGGTATATGTATGATTTGAGGAATCAAGTATATGATGAATGTACAATTATTTCATACTTAGTACGTATATGTAAGAAATAAGATACGACTGACGTTATGAGAATATGTCACAACCCTCTATATTATCTATATTCCTGCCTTGTCATAATTATTTATGATATCTCACAATTATATCCAGGTCCAATTTACTTATTTAACAAAACAATTAATTATATCGATGTATAAACATATACTTTGCTCATAACTGGTATAAGTTTTTACATACTATTGGAATATAAATAAACTAGAGAAATGTAACAAAATGACATAGTACGATACTAAGATAAGGGAATATACAAGAAAACATATAGGAACTACACTATATTATCCACTAGTGTTCCAAACTCGCCTTTAGTAGTGAGAGATCACTTTTCATCCTATCGGTAATAGGAAAAGTCTGAGGCCTTAGAGGGATCTTCCTCTATATCATCTTCATCCCCGCCATCTGCCTTTCCATTCACATCTACTACTCCGTTGCCATATATGCTCCCTGAAGGCCCGAGGTGAGTACGAGAGGAATCCGGCTCGCTATGGCGAGGAGCAATACACGGAAGCTGTCGTAGGGTTGACTTCCTTGTCGTTTGCCATAAATGAGGCGTCCCTTTGATGGTAGGAGTGGGAGATACCGTACGGACTCCTAGAATACCCACCGCTGTAGAAGGTGGTCCATGATAGGGAGGAGTATCCCCTGACGACGCAGATGAAGGTGGTAGAATCATACGTCGACGGTATATCTGCCGTGGAATTGGAACGGTAACATTAGCTGGCATAATCATTGGAACTCGTGGTGAAGGATGTTACGGAGAAGATGCGTCTGTCATCCATATAGTTGCTCTACCCCGGAATGTACTCCTATAGTGACCTCCACTGTTGGGTGGGTGTCGAACCCATTCCCCATTTTCCTCGTCGACTTCAATCTCTATATCGAGATGAGGCCGATTCATCGTGTAATCTCACTAGTGTGACGTGATATCATACATAGAAATAGAGGGATAAGGGAGTGAGACGTTCCATACAAGTAGAAGTGATCGAAGAACAGTGTAATATACATACATCAATCAAATACATGAGTAATTATGTTATGCATGTGGATAATCTAGCATCTATTGCCTTACTTTAAGGTCCTACGATCCTATGATGACGGCTGAAGAATGAGTAGAGGTCATTACGTCGTATGCCATAATAATCCCTACTGATCTAAAGTTGGTCATCTCTACCAAATGTACATGCATGTGGGCCCAAACTTCTTCACAGCTTTATCAAATAATAGGGGTACCGAGATCCAATTTCTACCACAGTGTGCCTTTAGCAACACCAAAATCATTATCATCCGCATTCCACAACATTCCGAAATTGCTCGACCGGTAATGATAATCATCAGGGTTTTGTCGAGGCGGCTAGGTCCGACCAGAGCAGTCCCGGCTACAAGGAGCAACCCTAGGCCATTGGGAGGCTCAAACCCAACTCACGTACCCCTAGGCTCGGAAGTTCCTACTATCATGAACTTTAGTCTACTTTCATGTGAACTGACCCTTAGATTTCCCAGCTCCCTTTCATAAAAGGGCTCGTAAATTATCCCCATTTTAAATTTACAAACCACTTTTATGCAAATGATGCATGTCAACTAATTATTCTAATTCCTAACTTTACTCCACTTGAAGGCATCACCTTCTTCTCAAGGGACAGGACCTCACGGTCCTCAATTAATTATTTGGTTTGTTCAACACTATACACGTATATTTTCCTACGTTTAATTATATTTTTTACAAAATTTATTAACGTGATTCATAAATAAATACGTATATATTTTTGGGCACCTAAAATTATTATATCATACTTATTTACTTAAAATTAATTTAATTACTAACTAATCCAATTACCAATTTATAATCTTATAATATTTTAAATTTAAATATAATCACAAATAAATTTAAACTACCACATACTCGATTAAATTTAGATATAATTAAATTTAACTTCTAAATTTATCATACAATTAATAATTTTCATTCTAGAGTAAGGGGCTCTAGAATTACTCTTATATTCTACTTGAGTCTCCTTCCCTTACCTGGAATTGGAAGACCGGTGTAATTTTCTTTAATTTCTCCGACGAACCCTCAAGAGTGGCTTCATCCCCGAAGTGCTCCCAGGGCACTTTCAGTTTCGATTTTCCGAAACTCTTCAATTCCAATTGCTGCTTTCGATAGTTAATCCCCAGTGCACCTTCACCTTTCCAATTTGTTAAAGTGTGGTGTGTGAGTGTGTTTCAATCCTTCCCCTCCCCTATTTATAGTGCGTAAGGTGTGTGTAGGATAGGTAAGTGGTGTAATAGGCAAGCCGTTGCTGCACTGCTTGCCACTTGCCTCATATTTTTTTTTCTTTTTTTTAAATATTACAGAATATAGGTAATCTGGGAAGTTATAACATATGTGGATAAATAAAAAAGAATGAAGAAAATATTATAGTATTAAAATTAAAATATAAAAAGATTCTAATCGGTGCTTCTTAATCATTGGTTAAAAAATAAAAAAACAATTTTTTTAAATGTTATTAATGTAAATTAATTTATCTTCTCTTGTGATTTTCAGTAAAAATTATTTTATAAAAATTTGTAAGTAAATTTTTACTATAGTTTTTAAGATTTACAATGTCATGCAAATTAGTTTGAGATTTGTATAATTAAAATGTTAGCCTCTCAACTTTTGTAGCATCCATTATTTATGTCTCTTATGTTAGACAATGTAAAAAACTGATAAAGAAATAGTGATAAGTAATGTTAAGTAAAATGTATATTAAAGTCCATCTTATGCATAGAGTGATAATGTTTTAACTTTTCTTCATTAATACCTTTACTTTCTATTGTGTTTATAGTTGTCTTTCTTTGAATAACACATTGAAATTCTTATATTTTATTTGGATGAAATGAAAAATAGGAAGGAAATAATTAGGAGGGAAAAAAAGAGGAAGATAAGAATTGGAATGGAAAAAAAATGAAAAAATAAGTTATTTTGGTAGAATAAAAAAGAGAGTGGAAAGAAATATTAATAGTATAACTTTTTATTTGTATATATTTTTATAAAATAAATTTTAACTTTAAAAAATTTAATTTTTTTATTATATTTTTTATTGACATAGTATTTATTTATTTTATTTTTTAAAAAGTTATTTAATAATTTAAAATAAAATAAAAAAATTAACCCCTCCCTACTTTCTTTCTTTTTAAAGAGGGAAATAATTTCTAAAATTTTAATTCTTTTCTTTTATATAAGACAAATACAAATAAATAGAGGTGGACAAATACAAACAAATAGAGGTAGAGAAATAAAATTTATACAAATTCTAAAATTAATTCTTTCTTCCCTAAATTTCATCAAAATAAATAAAACATTAATATAAAGCTATATTTTTAGCTTTGACTTCTTTTAAAACCTCATTTTTCCTTGTTAAATATGAACAATGATGAAAATGTTCCCAATTTCTCTTCAACCAGTATAGAAAATTGTTATGCTAGTTTTTGTTAAAGAAAACTGATGTCATTATAAGGAAGCTTATTTTAGGGATTGTTATTATGGTCTATTATTGTTGAGAGAAAGTTAAAAATCAATACAAATTTGGATAAATTATTTATGAATGCTCTAAATATAGGATGAGGTTAATGACCTGTGATGATCTTATAGAATGAAAATTGATAACATAATGATGGTTGTATTGTTTTTCCCGCTTGGATAACCATTGCGGATACTTTTTTTGGGTTGTCAGTGCTATTAAAGATATATTAGTGCTTTTGAAGCCACATTTGATATGAGAATTGTATCCATTGATAACGCAAAATGGTAAATGAAGTTAATTTGGACGATTGCATGTTTAGAAATTAACACATTAAAATGTTGTATTGTATTATGAAAATTGTTATCATAAATAGGGGCTAGTTAACTTATTGAAATAGGCATTATAAGGAAGTTGTTATGACCAATGGCAGGTACAAATGATTGTTTGTATGGCTAACGGCTTAAGATGGTTAATGTCCTGATAATCTTTTGAAGTAATTAAAAAATATATTAGAATTGATACTAATTGATAATTTGAATTTGTAATAGATTGTTGGTATTGGTTTAAAATATAAAATCCAATTTGGATGTTGGTCTAATAGAACATAGTAAAAATGAAAACTAATTTAGATTTCCAATATTCAAATGCCAATATATAAATTGCAACATCCAAATGCATAATATCCATATTACAAACCACATATAAAACGAAAATGACTTAATTACAAATAGGAAAGCATCAAATGATGTTTGAGTTCAGATAGGAAAGAAACTGTTTTCCAGATATAAAAGCATCAAATGATGATTGAGTTCACAATTACAAATAATAAAAAAAAAACTTCAGCCATAAGTATATCTCCTAAAAGTTTTACATCCCAAAAAAACAAAATGACTTAATTATTAACTAAGCAAAGTAATACCTTCACTTGTTAGTTGTTGCTACATTAGTTCCCACAACAGGAGCAGGTATAAATTGCAATGCACCATCCGGCTTTGATTCATGGACATGAGGATCACACGCAAGAGGGTTTCCGCGGTGGTGGTGGTGGATTGCTTGCATATAAGGCTGAGTATTTGTCGGTTATGGTTGGTTACTTATCCAGAAATGTCAAATTGATACAAACTGAATGCATATAAAAATGGAACCATTTTCGCCTAATTTAAAATTCAGTTTAGTCGGGTCTTGGTTAGAATCAGTAAAATCAATTTCGGGTGGGTTTGAGCGGGTATTGGGTCACTGTTGGGCTGGTCATTTTTTTGGACTAAACTCAAAATTTAATGCGGCCTTTTCATAGGGATACTTATTCATGGTCCCTATAAAAATAGGCATTCAGGTGTTTAAATTGCACTTACGCTGTGATTCTTGATACTCCTCTCCTTTCCAACTTGATTGGTGAGTAATCCATCATTGGTTAAAAGCCAAACAAAGCACCTCCTTCTCTGAGGTCTTGTGCATCTCTTTTTCTGTGATTCTGAGATATTTAGTTTCTATGCAGAGTGGTAGTGAGATTGCCATTACTGTATCAAGATTATACACCCAAAACTTTATAAATAATTGTAACTCTCGCAATTTTATATACCTATTAGCGATTAATCATTAAGCGCAAATAACAAGAAGTTTCAGCCTAAAATTCTAAATATGTCGCTGCAAACCATTTTGCATGCTTTTCTTCCCAAAACATTTGATCGAGTTTTTTTTTTTCCTTATTTTATTTTCTCTTTTTAATCGAGGTTCTTTTGCCTCCTTTGACCGTTTTGCTTTTGATCACAATCTAAAACAAACATGTCTATACAAATCTAATTAGCATGATGTTATCAATTTGTGCCGTACAGTTTGCACAATTAGGAGTGTAAATAGTTAAGTTTTGAAGTTCACTTGTGAAAAAAATGTTAAATTTAAACTTGAGCTTGTTTTGGTTAAAATTTTTAATTATTGTTTGTTTATAGCTTTTATCAATTTCTTTTTCAATATTTTTTGTTTATTAGTTTAATATTTAGTATATAATTTAATCTTGATAAATTATTAATAAAAACAATTTTACATTGTTAACAAATTAAAATTATTTTAAATATATTTTAAAATAATTATCACAAAATTTAACTAATTTTAATTTCTTAACAATGTATGATTGAATAATAATATAAAAAAATATTTACATTATCAATATATAATTTAATTAAATTCCTTAATTTTATACTAGAAAGTAAAATAAAATAGTAATGAACTATAATCTTAAACTCACATTATAGATGCTTAAAGATTGTAGATAAAATCATTAATAAAGAAAATGATTGATTTCTTTAAAGAAACTTTACAGCCATCCAATTATAAGATGACTTTTAAAATGATGTATAAATTAACTTCACTCGGTTTCTTCACATTTTGGAGTCTCCATTTGATATCAGATTTTTCCGCCTTTTATTTTCTTCTATTTTTTTTTTTCAATCAACCAATCATCAATACGGCATACAATTGATAGTGCTGGTATTACTAAAGATCAAATTGACCCGTTTGGACAGATGTGTCCATATTTGAGAGGTATGAGAAATGGCTTTACCTTTTTGTGATTTTCGTCTAACTGGGGTGGGCCAAAGGTAGCCTTCAATATTGACAATTCAACTCAAACGAAGATAGTGAAATCTATTTGATAAGGATAACTTTAGTTGCAATCATGTATTGAGAGGAATACTTTGAGGCAGCTCTGTCTCAGGGCAACGATTCTTGTTCCTTTTCCTTTCTTGTTTAATCTCACCATAGAAGTAGGACACAAAGCCCCAAAGAGAGAGCACCAAAGCAACACCTTTCTCTGCTTGAAAATTCTCTTTGTATATAATAACCGCTAACACTTCCGTCACTGGAAGAAAAGCAGCAACTATAATAGCAGACAATAAAGACGAGGCACAAAAGATAACCCCTATCACTCCCAAGAAAAAAAACTGCCACATTATAGCACTCCACACCAGCACAACATAGTACTTCGTTTCCCCAAGCTTGTAATCTCTCGCTTCTCGCCCAATCACCTGCAAAATTTCTCACACACTCATTCGTAGTAATTAGGAAAAAAGAAACATAATTTTTAATATATTTTAAGCATATTTTTTAAAAATATTAAATTTTTTTAAAATTATTCTAAGGATGAAGATTAAAAGAAAGAGGCATAAAGAAATGTAATCCAAACCTTAAAATCGTTATTTATTATCATCCCAATAGAACAGAACAAAGTAGCAAAGAAGCACATGACAAGCTGAATCTCCATGACGAGAGAGTAAGTGAGATCTTGCTTGGTCTTTTTGTACACCAGCTCCATCAACGGCAAAACTAGTCCATACAATGCCGCAGCAGCAAGTATCATAACAAAACCAATCACATATTGCTGAGTTGACTCACCTTTTGGACGGTCCCCACCGGAATGCAACGCCAAAACCACCGCTCCAACGGTTAACAACACGATGGAGTTCACCGCGTAAGCCGTGAACTTGTGCCTCACCAGAAGAAACGCAAAGATGGCGGTGAAAGCAAGGTGTGAGGCTTGAATGAGAGAAAAAGTGGAGACTGGAAGACGCGCCACGCCACACGCGTAGAGGTAATCGTCGAGGCCGGTGAGGATTCCGATGATGGCGGAGGCTAAAAACAAAGGTAGTTTGATAGAGAGAAGTTTGATTGGTTTGTGGTAAATGTAAGAGATGGCTAAGGGAATAAGCATGAAAGGGAAGCCAGCGGTTTCAAGGAAGCTAGAGAGCCAGATTCGTTTGCCACCGTTGATGAAGTAAAGACGCATTACTAGTGGTCCACCGGAGGTGCCTATGCATAGAAGGATGGAATTTACTACTACAAGGATTCTCTTCATGCTGCTTCTCTTCACTTTTTCTTCTTCTTCTCCTCTTTTTCCTTCTAACATCATCCGCAGACTAACTTAGATGAACATCTTTTTCTGAGTTCTATACGGATAATATTTAATAATAATAGATATGCCAAATGTTAACACATCAAAATATCTAGGCTAACTATAGTTGTTATATAACTACGGCTTCTAAACCTATTAAGGGTTTTGATTTTGCTCATAATATATATAAAAAGTTTTATTAGAAAAGGTAAATTTATTTTAATAATTTTTTTAAAAAATTAGTCTATATATCAATAAAAAAAGTATAAGTTATATTTAAATTTTTATTACTCCTAAAATGAATGATAATAGGAAAATTTAGAATATTTAAAATTTATTATATAAGATTTAGAATTGAAATATTTTATAAATTTATTTTGTATTAAAATAAAATTCTAAACTCATGTTATGGAAATAAAAACTAAATATATGTATTTAAGATCTATTTTAAAATAAAATAAATAATCTATTTTGTAATATAAATATAAAATATATTTTATTAAATGTAAACTATAAGTATAATATTCAAATAATAGATGAATAATAAAAATTAATAGAATATCATGCAATGAAAAATTAATAATTATTATTAATAATAAAAGATATGTAATAATGATAATTATTTTTTTTATTATTAATATTTTAAAAATTCAATCAGATTATTAAATAGATTAAGGTATTGATTCAAATGTTTAATGATCTAATTCTGGTTGAATCGAGATTGGATCAGTATTAATTAAATATAAATTTTAAAATAGTTATAATATATATTATATTAAAAATATAATATATATATAGTAATAATAAAGTAAATTAATATCATAATTTTATATGATTAAAGAAAGAAAATTATATATATTTTAAAATTTTTTAAATTTAAGTTATACATGTAAAATTAAATAAAATATAATATAATTATATTTTTTTTAAAAAATATCAAAATAATACTATTTTACATATGGATCAATTTTTTATCATTTTTTTTGGTTTGTTAATTTTTACTGATTTTTCAACTCACTATTAATATTTTGCTAAAATAATTTTGTAATTTAAATGAATTGGAGAGGTACTGGTTTCAATTTAACTGATCTAACTAGTTGGTTTAATCTGATTTTTATAATCATGATTAGAGATGACAAATTGTCACAGTCCTCCCTCTAAGTTACCTACATTATTTTTACCTTACTCGTCTATCATTTATTACGTAAACGTACTATTTAGCAATAATCGCATAATCAAAATATATCAGGTCCAAGTTCAGTGTTGGACTACACAATTAATTGCATCCACATACACATATATATATACACATATACATACATACATAGACACCCACATCATTATTAATTACATAAGTTCAACATATTCAACATATTCCAGAATGTAAATAATTTGAAGAATTAGAATAGGATGATATAGTAAAGTACAAAATAAGGAATCGCATATGGAAATTAAATAAAAGCTAAACTACTCCATCTAGATGCAACTTTTGAGATTACAAAAAATTCTTGTATCTAAAGCTTGCCTTCAATAGCGAAAGCTACTTATTATCCTACCAACCAACAACAAGAAAAGTATGATGTCTCAGGGGTCTTCCTCCTCATCATTGTCATCCTTTCCTTTATCATCTTGCTCCTTCTCTGATGGCTAGGATTTTCTTGCTAAGGACCTACTTCGACTTGGCAAGGAGAAATCTGTGAAAAACGATGTATTGTATTGTATACTTTCTTGTAGTTTGACAGAAGCAGGATATTCCCTAAGAAATAAGAGTGGACAGTGCAACATGAGCTTCAGGAACATTTGCTGCAACAAAGGGTGGTCCAAGATGCTAAGGATTGTTTCTCACCGACGTCGAAGAAGGAAGTGAGATCAATCTTCTATGATATACCTTCCTAGGAATATGTATGGTGACATTTTCAGACTTAAGCATAGGAACCCTCAATGGATAATGTATTGGAAAAGATGCATCGGTCATCCAATTGGTTACCCTACCTTTGAATGTGCTCCTTTAATGACTTCGAACATTGGGTGGGTTTCAAACCCACTCTTCATTCTCCTCGTCAACCTTGATATCTAAGTCGAGGTGAGGATGATCCACCATAAGGTCTCACTAGTGTGAAGAAACATCATACATAAAAATTGAATAGTAGAGAAGTGAGACATTTCGCTTAAGTAAGAGGTACTAAGGAGTAATATATTAATATACATAAGTAATATAAATTTATAATAATAATAATAATAATAATAATAATAATAATAATAATAATAATAATAATAATAATAACTATAGGGAATTATCATAGTATATAGTGTAATAATATAATTTAGTAGTCATCATCCTATTCCAAATTTTCATGACGATAGACTCAAAATTAGACTGAGACTTAACGCATTACCACATTAAGTTTTATTAATCTGGATTTGATCATCCAATAATATGCACAATGCATGTGAGCTCAAATCATTATTACTTTATGGAATAATAGGAGGTATCAAGGTCCAATTTCAAACCACAACATTCCTTTTGAAAACATTCAAATAGTCATTATCATCATTTTCAAAAAATCATGAAATTTCTTGACATGTAATGATAATTTTCAAGGTTTCATCAAGGTGAATAAGTTCAATAAGAGTAGTTTTAGCTATAAGGAGTAGCCCAACACCATTGAAAGACTCAAACCTAACTCACGTACCTTCTAGGTTCGAACGTTCCCATTATCATGAACTCTGATTTATTTTCATATGAACAGACCCTTAAATTTTCCATTCCCCTTTCCTAGAAGAGCTTGCAAATTATTTCCGAATTAATGGTTTACAAACACATTTTATACACATGATGCCTGCTAACTAGTCATTTTAGTTCTCATCTTTATTTTAGTTGAAGGTCTTACATTCTTCTCCAATCAACATTTCGTTATATCTAGACCATCACACCATGAATAGTCTAACAGGACTTTTCATCATTCAATAATATATATATATATATATATATATATATATTGTTGGTAGAATTTGAATTAAAAAAAATATATCATTAAATAAAAAATTAAACTATTTGATTTGAATTGAATAAAATGATAAAATTTCATTGTTAAGCCTAATATAATTTTATAAATTATTTATCTTCACAATATAATAATACACAAAGAAATAAAAAAAATATAAAGATAAAAAATATTAACCCAAACAATCACATACAAATTTAAAAGTTTAAATTCAAGACATACATAATATTATTAAGCATGGAAGAATTCAACAACTATACATACAGTAAAAAGCTTATATTTATAGATTGTTATAGAAAATATAAAATATACTATTTTCGTTCATGTAAATAATTTAATAATTTTTTAAGTTATTTTTCAATCCATTTACCATATCTATATTTTTAACCAATGTAATTCTCAATCAACAATCACACACATTCAATTCAACAATTAAATTTAAACATAAATTAATATAATGTTTTTTCAAATTTATAAATAATAAATAAAATTTCATACTAGAGCCAAGAAAATATTAAAACTACTTCTATATTTTACTTGAACCTTTTTCTCTTACATAAAATTTTGTAATATAGAGAGTGGAAGTTGAATTTCTTGACTTGATCTTCAATTTTTCCTACTCTAACGCTTGCGGCACTCACTTTGCACTAGTGGGCAAAGAATGACAAAAAATTGCCAAATTCAGAATTGTGATTGAGTGAAATAACATTATTTATAGGAGTTGAACTCTGACCTTTTAAATTGAAATATGAGGTGTTGTTGAATTTCATGGGTTTGATTTTGTTTTCTCGCTTCTATATTGGTTCCACACTCCACCATATGATTGAGAAAAAATTATCGGATTGATATTATCATTGTTGGAGAACCACAAGTTTTAAATTGAGGAAATATGGACAAAGAAATGGAAGGAAGAAATTGATTTGATCTTGTTGGATTGTGTGTAAAATGAAAAGGAATAAAGTGACTAAACCTTGAATGTTTTACCTCTTTTGAAAAGTAAACGAAAGTTGCCACATTACTGTATTTTCTCCTATGAAAGGTAACATGGAGAAATATTAAATGATATCTTGATAATCATTCATGCGTATATTTTTTTTTTTGTATTAATTTCCCAGATATCACATTTCTTCCTCCCAAAAAAAATTTCCATCCTAGAAATTTTTCTTAGTGAAACAAGTATGGGTATATTTCTCTCATCTTTTCTTCAAGTTCTCAAGTTGCATCTTCTTCTTCATTCATGCAACTTTCATTAACTTTAATGTTCTTTCTCGAAATTATTTGGAATCCTTTTCAAGCATCCAAATAGGAAGTATTTTATAACTTAAATTTTTTATAATGTGTGAAGGATCAAGAATATATTTTCTAAGTTGACACATGGAACATATCATGGAAATTGGACAGAAAGGGAGGGAAGGCTATTTGGTAGGCTACTAAA
Source organism: Canavalia gladiata (assembly GCA_037954105.1). Lineage (NCBI taxonomy): Eukaryota > Viridiplantae > Streptophyta > Magnoliopsida > Fabales > Fabaceae > Canavalia > Canavalia gladiata. Next base: position 35,704,895 of record CM075664.1, on the reverse strand, counting down.
CCAACTTTCTTTAGGATTTGGCATGGACGATATATCTAGAATTAATTTTTGAGATTTTATTACTTTATCAACCTAGTTAGAAGTGTAACTCTAAAAAATACATAATCACCTTCTTGAAATTCAAGAGATTTTTTTCGTTTATCAAAATAACTTCTTTGCTTATCTTGTGATATTTTCCTATTTTCTTGAATCATCTTAATTTGATCCCCATCTGTTGTATCACATCAGGTCCGAATACCATAATCTCTTCTTCTTATACCAATGCAATTGTGTTCTATACTTTCTCCTATGCAGAACTTCATAAGGAGTCATTCCAATGCTCAAGTGAAAATTGTTATTGTAGGTGAACTCCACTGGTGGTAAGAATTGATCCCAGCTTCCTTAATATTTTATCATGTAAGCTCTTAACAAATATTCTAGAGTTCAGATCGTTCTTTTTGTTTGTCCGTTTGTTTGAGGATGATATGAAGAATTGAGTCATAGGTGAGATCCTAATGCCTGATGCAAATTACCCCAGAATCACGATATGAATCTTGGATCTCTATCGGATATGATGGATGAAAGTACTCCATGCATACGAACTATTTATTTAACATACAATTGTGCTAATTTTTCCAAATAATTCTTCATATTGATGGGTAAGAATGAGCAAATTTTGTCAATTTGTCCACAACTACCCATATCACATTATAATTTGTAGGTGTTCTTGCCAATCCAATCATGAAGTCCATAGAAATACTGTTCTACTTCCATTCAGGAATTTCCAAAGGTTGTAGTTCTCCATATGGTTTCTGATGTTCAATCTTCACTTACTCACAAATGAGATAAGTTTACTTTCTTCATTCCATGCCACGAAAAGAGTTTCTTCAAGGCTTGACATATCTTGGTTTCACTTGGGTGAATTCTTATTTTGCTTTTATGAGCTTCTTTGAAAATTATTTTTTGCAGTTTTTTAAGAATATAAATCCTATTTATAAATTGAACAATTCCATCATTTTTTGTTTGAAATTCATCTTCCTTGTTAGATGAATTGACTTGGTCTTAAAGGTCTTAGTCTATTGATTGTTCTCTTTGAGTCAATTTTAGGAAGTCATTGGTAATCGTCAATCTTCCAAGCAAAATGTTAGTTGAAACTCTATTCCTAAGTTAAGATCTCAAAATTGCTCAATAAATTCCATCTCTTTTACCATCATTACGGCAACATGAAGTGACTTGTAGGTCAAAGCATCAACTATAATGTAGCTTTTCCTAGGTAATATACAATTTGAAAATCATAATCTTTCAAGAATGCTAACCACCTTTGATGTCTCATGTTCAATTCTTTCTTATTAAAGAGATATTTCAAACTCTTATAATCACTAAAGATCTTGAATCTTTCACTATATAGAAAACGTCGCCAAATCTTTAAGGAAAAACCACTGCAGCCAATTCCAGGTTGTGTGTTGGATAGTTCTCTTCATGAGGTTGTAGTTGCCATGAAGTAAGATATCCTTTGTCCTTGTTGCATCAACACACAACCTATTCCTTATTTTGACGTATCGCAATACAACTCGAAATCCTCCTCAGGATTGGGTAGAATCAAAACAGGTGCAGAAGTAAGTCAATTCTTCTTGGAAACTTGTTTCAAAATTGGAAGTCCACACAAAAGGTTATCCTTTTTGCATTAATCGAGTGAGCAACAAAGCTATGCACGAGAACCTTTCAATAAGCCTTCTATAATATCTAACTAAACTAAGAAAACTCCTTATCTTAATGTTTGACCTTGGTCGTTCCCATTGATGTAACATCCTAAAAATGAAATATGTTTTTACATGTAAGTGGTACACACGGTTCCATTATTAGACTATTACTTTATGATGCAAAATATTTAAAAAATTAATATTAGTAAAAAAAACAATAATTTTTTTTTATAATATCTTGATTTAAAATGAAAGTCTCGTTAGAATAACTATCGTATTAGAAACTAAATAAGGAAACATCCTTGTTCACATTTAATTAATATGTTGTCTATGTTGCTTTTACTGTTTTATACTTCTTTCTATTGAATAGGAATACAACTTATTACAAATATAGGCATGCAAAAAGTCATGCAAACTTTATAGTTATACAATCCATATTTATACATACTTAGTTTGATAAGTTAAGTTAAGTTAAGAAAAGGAATCTATGCCTTTAAACACCTAATTACATGTACATTTACTAGTACTAGATATATACATCACCCATACTATGATACAAGCTATATACTAGTTAATTAGAGTATAAGCATCCAAATATTTTACAAAATGTACATTATGGGTATGATTTTAAACTTCTTCCTTAAAAACAACCATGCAAACACTTTAGAGTTGGGGGTTATAAGTATATAGTCGTAAACTTTCATCCAAAGCAATGAAAGTTCCATTTGCGATCTCTTTGAATGCCTATAATGGATATGACTTAGGGAATCTTCTACGAATGCAATTAGTGGCACTTGATAGCCTAGTGGTGATGGAAATTCCATATTATGGTGGAAAGCCTCCAAAGGAATGACGAACTCTATGGTTAAGAAGTTTGGGCTCATGATAACAGAAATGAACAGGTGGCCCAAAGAGAAATAGACCCGCATATTGGCCTGAGGTGTGATAACCAATTCATGGATGTTTGTTGACTAGTTGATGTTATTGAGTTCCACGAAGACCACCGTGATCACTAATGACATTTGGAGCGTTTAAGAAGAAAATGGTGGAAGAAAGGGAAGGTGAGAAATTAATTTTCTCACTATGATTCTACCATAGGTTAGTGACATCACTTTCATTCCATCCACTTCAGTTTATTAGAAAACATGTGATATGTACAAGTTTATTTTTAATATTTACATAACCTTAGCTAAAATGGATTTCTTTTACATAAAGAAGAACTAGTTTCTAATTAAGTATATAAGTTACATAGTCTAAAATTACATACGTCTCATATATCCTTAGGATCGCATCACAGATATTATTTGACTATCATTTCATTCATGGCTTACCATAATTCTTCTCATTTCTCTATCATTCTCTTAGTGATAATCTATGACATAGACATATAATACTACTTAGTCAAATAATATCTTTTCACTGGCTTTACTACTCTACCTTTTATTCTTATGATATGATTTCATTACTTGATGGTTGTCACCATCATAAACATTAAAGACTTAGCGCTTCATAGTAGAAGGATTTTTGGAGAACCCTTTTATCTCCATCTTAGAAGACCTTTTGCCTTCTGAATGTGCATAAGACATATTAAGAGTTTAATTTTTCACATAAATTCTTAAAAGTCTTAAGCTTGAAATGAGTCTTCCTCCTTATAATTCTCATCATCATCGCCATCCTTTCCACCTCTATTCTCTCCTATATCATCTAACTCCATCTCTGGATGGCTAGGATGTGGTCCTAAGGGACCCACTTCACCTTGGCAAGGAGCAATCTGCTAAAAATTTTGTATTGTAGACTTCCTTGCAATTTGACGGTAGCAGGATGTACCCCAAGAAACAAGAATGGATGGTGTAGCATGAGCTCTAGGAATATTTGTTGCAAAAGAGAGTTGCCTAAGATGTTAAGGCGTGTCTCTCAACAATGTCGAAGAAGGAAGTGGAATCGATGCCCTACAATATACCTGCCTAGGAATAGGTACAATGACATTTCCAGACATTAGCATAAGAACTTGCAGTGGAGAATGTACTAGAGAATGTACCTCAGTCATCTAAATGGTTGTCCTACCTTTAAATGTACTCTTGTAATGACTCTCAACATTGGGTGGGTGTTGAACTCTTTTTCCATTCTCCTTGTTAACCTCGATCTCTATGTTGAGGTGAGGATGATCCATCGAACGATCTCACTAGCGTGACAAAACATCATACATAGAAATTGAACAATAGAGGAATGGATGTTCGTTTAAGTCAGAGGTACTAAGGAGTAGAATATTAATATACATAAGCAATATATATAAAACACCTGCAAGGAACTATCGCAATATACAATGTAATAATATAATTTAGTATCCATCATCCTATTTCAAGTTTCTATGATAACAGACTTATGATTAGGCTGAGACTTAAGGCATCTCATACTACATTAAATCTAACTAGTCTGGGGTTGATTATCCTTTAAAATGCACGATCCATGTGGACCTGAATCGTTACCACTTTATCATAATAATAAGGGATATCAGGATCCAATTTTAAACTACAATGTTCCCTTTGACAATGGTCTAATAGTCATTATCATCATACTCATCATCATTTCATAAAACCATAAAATTGTTTGATTGGTAATAATAGTCTTTAAGATCTCATCGAGATGGCTAAGTATGATTAGAGTAGTCTTAGCTACAAGGAGTAAACCCAGGCCATTATGCCATTGAGAGGCTCAAACCTAGCTCACATACCCTTTAAGCTTAAAAGTTTCCATTATCATGAACTCTCATTTACTTTCATATGGACCAATCCTTAGCTTTTCCAACTCACTTTCATAGAAGGACTCAAATTATCCTCCAATTAATAGTTGACAAGCACAATATTTATGCATGCGATGCATGCTAACTAATCAGTTTAGTTCTCATCTCTATTTCACTTGAAGGCCTTGCTTTCTTTTCCATATTCAGTATCTCATAGTTCTCATTCAATTACCTTATTATCCAATTTAATATCTTAATGGAATTTAATTAAGTATTTTCTAATACATCAAATGGGGTTCCCAACCTCTACTCAACATTAACATACCATGAATAATAGGACTTTTTGTCTTTCAATAATTAATATATACATATATAGTTAATATAATTTGAATTAAAAAAATACCAATAAATAGAAAATTAAACTATTTGATTTGATTAGAATAAAACGGTAAAATTTCATTTTTAAGTCTTGTATCATTTTATAGTGTCGCAACCGTAATTCCGACGAGACGACGAACTCGCTAAAATTTGAAAATAGATTTTGATGATTGAATTGATTGTGGAGTCGCCACAAAATTTTTTTTTAAGGGAAAAAGATTTGGAAAAACCCTGACTCAATGGATGAGATTCGAAGTTCGGGAGTCGGTTACGAGTAGGGAAGGTGTTAGGCACCCCACTCGCCTGTTCTAAGGAACAGTACCCTTAAACTGAGTGTGTGATTATTTGAAAATAGTTTGATCCCTTAATTAATTTGAAAATAAATAGGTTGATGGAGGTTGGCCTGACAGGACTTGATCCTGCTCCTACGTATTCCCCGGTGCAATGGGAAATTCAAGGCTTACGTAGTTCTGATTTTGGGAGGTTTCCCTTAAGGGAGGAAAAATGGAAGTTTTAAAGAACGGGAAGTCATCAGGAAACTCAGGCGAGGCAGAGAAGGCTGCCTGCTTGTATTAGGATTCATTCCTATGAAATTCCATGAGAAAGAAAGTATAGGCTTTAAAGAAAACAGAAATTTTGTTGGAAAACCATCTATGCGAAGTTCAAGCCGTCGTAAGCTGCGCTTGAGCTCGCACGAATTCGAATATAGAACAGCAGAGAAAGCTGCCTGCTCATATTAGAATTCGTTCAGATGAGATCCCACGAGAAAGAGAATAGAAATTTTAAAGAAAAATAGGAATGTGTTGGAAAGTCATCTACACGAAGCTCAAGCCGTCGTAAGCCGCGCTTGAGTTTGCATGAATTCAAACACAGAACAGCAGAGAAGACTGTCTGTTCGTATTGGGATTCATTCAGATGAGGTTCCATGAGAAAGAGAGCAGGAGTTTTAAAGAAAACAGAAGTTTTGTTGGAAAATCATCTATGCGAAGTTCAAGCCGTCGTAAGCCACGCTTGAGCTCGCACGAGTTCAAATATAGAACAGTAGAGAGGGCTGCCTGCTCATATTAGAATTTGTTCAGATGAGATCCCACGAGGAAGGGAATAGAAATTTTGGAATAGACGAGGAGGTTCATTCAAACCAACGAGCATAATTCTAAATTTTATCAATCGAACGGGAAGCAAGCGTTATGACTAAGGCGCTGGTCTGTACTTGATCTGGTGCCTGCCTTAAACCAAACTCGATGGAAACTATGTAGTTTAGGCTTCCAGCTACCCATTTAAGATCCTAGGGAAGGTTGCCAAGATGCATGCAAGGAGTTAACAACACAAAAACAGGCCTTAAGAGCCAAGACCGGTTATGTACTGGGAAATTTTTTTAGAGGTCCCAAGCCCTAAACGACTCTCTCTTATGTGAGGCTCTATCCTTTATATAAGAGCTATTTAGTTCATCCCACAATTCCATTATAGGTTGAAGAAGCGTGAGAGTCGATTCGCTATAGTTCAGTAACCGTTTTGGGATTCAGAATAACCAAATAAGGACAATTCCTATGTAAGTGTCGCAAGTTAGAATTTAAGGGTTCAGGATCGGGTCTTAAGACTCATATCCATGGGCTGGAGACTGTTCCTGAGTAGGTATCCTAGGTCAGACTTACAGTTCTTAATTTTGTGCTCCAACGGGTAGTTTCATTGTCGTTAGAATCAGGTTTCAATGATAATTCGCTAGGCAGGGATAGTGAAGTAGTAGGGGGTTATTTTTGCTCATGAGGCAATGAGTTATGACAATATGCCTGGGAATTCCTCATCACAGCCAGCCATTAATATTAAGGTTGGACTTACTGGTACTCGGCTTGGTCTATCACTACCACTGTTCTTGACTACGGCACCTACTAGCTAAGTGGCTGGAGGTTTTAAAAGGATACCTTTTTAAGGTACAGACCTACAGGAACAACACTGTGACTTAAGATCAGGGTTCAATTTCGATCTTTTCTTACATGCTGACGTTGATCAGCTGTAATGGTTCTCATGTGCTTTCTGGTCTTATTACTGCCTCAAAAAGGGACGCCTACCACGGCTTACCAATTTCACTTCCTATTTCACCTGCAATTCATGTCACGGGGAACTGGAACCAGTGTTTGATCCCAGATTCAGCTCATCTAGGGCCAATATGTAGCCTGACATATACCCAGATTAAGCCTGCTATTATAGCAACTCCTAAGGATCTGGCCTTAGGCTTTTCTTTCTTGGATCGACTATGGCAACGGGGCTTCGTAATGGAGCAGGAACTAGCCTTGATGAAATACCAACTACCTGGATTTCCTAAAGCTCTCCCTGGTTCGCCCATGAGGGCCTCAATTCCAGGTTTAGGACATTGCCTAGCTAGCCTATTCACTACCTGGTTAAGACTAAAGAGTGACTTGTTTTATGGCCATGTTAATCACTGCTACTAGATCCTGGCCTCTACCATTGTGGCTCTCCTAAAGGCTTAGGTGCTGACTTTCAGTTCCCATGCTTAGACTCCTTTTTAATCTGTTGTTTCTTTTGATAATTTAGGCTCAACCTACGCTTAGTTGGCCCTTTTGATAGGATCCATAGCTTACACGGTACGGTGTTTGTTCAAACTGAAATCCTCACATTTATTTTCCTTTCTCCAAGTCTGACTTGGTCCTTAGGACCTGCCATGCACATATTTCAGGGTATATCACAACAATCTATAGCCAGTGCCCTGATTTACTTGCTACCTGACTCCCAACACTAATGTCTTTGACGCCAGAGAGAGTATCAGTTACTGTCTTCCCCTAGTCCACCTCCCCATTCATTTCTGGAACATTTTCCTTTATCCTATGAAGGGCAGCTAGGAAGCTTATTGCAAACTAAAGGCCGCGAGTTCAAGTGACAGGGGATCAGAGGGAAGCTCGGGTTTATTGAGGACTGGTGGTTTGACATTGGCCTGGCTGGGACTGTCATTATGGTTTGCCTTGGCTCCTGACCTTGGCTAAGAATTCTACCTCCGCAAAGTTTGGAATGGTTTCCTATACTGTTTACAGAATTCCCTAACACATCTTGACTAGTCAAGCAGGAATCAGGCCTAGCTTCAGTTGAACACTCAAAGTTCTGTTATTATGTGCCAATCTTTCAGTCTTGATTAAAACTGAGTAGCAGAATTTAGGGGTGTTGGTAGCGGGAGTCATATTGAGACACAATAGACCTAATCCATGCCTTGTAACTGGATCCTGTTGTCATAAACAAGGGTGTCTCTGACAGTGAAAGGGTTCCGGAGGTTTATCTCAAGATTGGGCCTAAACTTACCCAACCAACCAGATGTAAGATGATGAATTTTCATTCACAGGACGCCCTCAGATCATTGTCAAAACCCTGGGTACTTTGCCAGCCTAATGGATCTGTGAAATTTGGCTCGACTTCTAGTTAGGGATATGAAAAACTTACTTACTGGTATTCCCTCTTTAAAGTGGTATACCCTGATTGATATCTGTTCTGGCTACGGATCTGCAGAATTTGGAGGGTACTAACATGTTTGCTGAATGTGATGGATTTGAGGCCTATTCTTCCAGCAGTTTTTGAATTTATTGTTAAAGCCTAAATGTGGTTTACAACCTATACTTTAAGAGCATTTCTCGCGCCAAGTCTGCCAAGCTTGATAGGACCCTGCGAAAGGGGAAAATTGGGGTGTAATTGAGCTTATTTGAAGGCTACGAGGAGTGCATTGATTATGCACAAAAGGGGAATAATTACAGACCAGACTCCAGCAGCTTCATTCCCTTGCCTCTACTTGGATCAGGGATACGTCAGGTTATTATTGGTGTTGCTATGTTCATCAGGCCTGTTAAACTTGGTAGATCTAAGTACTGCAACTGGTCTTGGCAGGCTACTGTTATAGTCCCTAGCTGCATGTCGGATGTTCAGGCTTGGTATTTAAACAAGGAGAGACTGGTGACTCCAGAACTGACTCATGACTGTCCCCCTGAATATAGAAAATATCAGAAGTCAGGGTAGCCTCAGGGGGATCTCGTATGGACATGGCTAGCTGAGAATTCACAACTTTATTAAGTCTAAAGGTTCAATTAACTGATCCTATGACCCAGCTCAGACTCCCTGGCCACATCTAGGTGTTGGTAATTGGGACTCTGCAGTCTTTATCAAGATCCTCTTTGTTCTGCAAACAAGATTTACTGGTCTTAAACTCACATTTGTCCTTTGGCTTCTGAATTTGGGATAGAGAATCCCAACCTGTGCCTAACTAACCAAGGAATCCATCTCTATGGTTGTTATATCCAAACTTAGTGAGACTTGATCTTTTCAAAGTAAGGCCACTCTCCTCTCTAGAGATTAACAAGTGTTGGAATCCATAGTTGAGTCCAAGAGGCTTCTGGAAATAAAGGTAGAACTGGCCATATGATGGCATGGAGGCAATAGGTACAGGAGACCAAAGGTTTTCCCGGGAACCTAGAGGCAGGGGTTTAAGTGGATGTATAAGCCTCCTAAACCAGATGAGTTAGGTCTTCCCTGACCAACTTCTGTCCTATAGGAATCCCTCACAATTCTCCCCATGGTTGACTCTTTTGTGACTTAGATTAAGGCCTAAACCATCACTTGGTTCATGACTATATGGTCTATGATTAAGCATCAACAATACAGTGCAACGACATACAGAAATTAGTTACCTAAGATAGTTGTCTAACCAGAATTCCTCCAAGATGCTTGAATTTATATAAGAGGCTGTATGAGCACTTTCAGGCAGTTTGTCATATGGCCAATTGTTAAAATCAACATACAATCTCTGAATCAAACTAATTTAGATCACCAAATAGCATATAAACCAAACACACTTCTATTGATCATGCCATGTGATAGTAGCAAAGGAGTAATGGCTTAGATAGCAATAATCTAAACTAAGCAAATATTGAAAGCAGCTCTATCAATCAAAATGACGATCAATCGCAGCAAATCCAATCAGGATTCGAAATTAATTGGATTCGTTAATCCTGATCACTGCGGAAGCCACACACGCTGTGATTTCTTGCCAAGCCAGGCCATCAGTGCAACGATTTCAAGCATGAACAACGAAATAGGCAAATAGAATTGGCCGAGGACTATAACCTGTTTGGAATGCGAGTTTGGAGGATGTAGAACCTTCACTAGACGATGTAGCGATCGTCGGAAATAGGACCTTTCTGCTCTCAGGACGCCTGAGCTTCTTGATTGACGGTACCGGAGCGAGTAAACGCCAGCCACTTCCAAGGAATAGGGAGCACCGCCTTGCAATTCACAGAGGAGATCCTTTTCGTTCTTCCTCTCGAAGTTTCTTCTCTCCAGAGAATGAAAGAAACTTTTTCCTCGAAAAAAAAAATCCTCCAACCAGAAAACCCCCCCCCCCCCAGTTTTTTTGAATTTTGTTTTCATTCATTCTTAACCCCGGGTCATTTATCCTAGACCATGGTTATCTTTTGACCATGGGTCTAACTAATTTAACTACCTTCCAGCACCCTTTTCTTTCTCTCTTTTTCCTTTGATGGTTTTTTCTTGTTATTTTCTTTTATTTATTTCTGCTTTTTATTTGGTTTCTTTTTTATATATATATATATAATTTTTTATTATTACTCTCATTGTTATTGCTCATTTACTTATGTATGCCTTCTATTCTTGTCTTTCTACCTTTTACATTTTATCCCTAATAATTTAATTAATTTATCTCAACTCGGACAAAAATTGATGCTCACAGTTTGCCCCTCTTTACTTATCTCCTAGCTGATAATATAGAGGATGTCTTCCTTGATATTATCATGACTAGGAGTGAGTAAAGACATGAGCAGCCTTTGTCCGAGGTGAGAGCCACGGATGTTATTTGTCTTGTCACAAACATGTGATAAGATACGCTCTTACTGTTTTGAGTGATGATGATTTTGGCCTGCGTATACTAGGCCTACCTACACTAATTTATTGGGTATGCCGGAGCCAAAATATGGGGGTTCAAAATGCAACGCCTAAATAAGCCAGGCAAGAATTTGAACATGATGGGCTTAATTAAGCCAAGGTGCAGAAGTTTAGAATGCGACGCCTGCATAGGCTGAGCAGAAAATTAACACGAGGGACCTGAGTAATTCGAGATGCGGGAATTTAAAATGCAGCGCCTGAATAGGCTATGCGGAAATTAAAAATGAGGGGCCTAAATAAGCCGAGATGCAGGAATTTAAAATGCAGCGCCTGAATAGGCTATGCAGAAATTAAACATGAGGGGCCTGAATAAGCCGAGATGCAGGAATTTAAAATTCAACGCCTGAATAGGCTATGTGGAAATTAAACATGAGGGGCCTAAACAAGCCGAGATGCAAAAAATAAAAATGCAGCGCCTGAATAGACTATGCGGAAATTAAACATGAGGGGCCTAAATAAGCCAAGGTGCAAAAAATCAAAATGCAGCGCCTGAATAGGCTGAACAGAAATTAAACATGAGGGGCCTAAATAAGCCAAGATGCGGGAATTTAAAATGCAGCGCCTGAATAGGCTATGTGGAAATTAAACATGAGGGGCCTGAATAAGCCGAGATGCAAAAAATAAAAATGCAGCGCCTGAATAAACTATGCGGAAATTAAACATGAGGGGCCTAAATAAGCCAAGGTGCAAAAAATCAAAATGCAGCGCCTGAATAGGCTATGCGGAAATTAAAAATGAGGGGCCTAAATAAGCCGAGATGCAGGAATTTAAAATGCAGCGCCTGAATAGGCTAAACGGAAATTAAACATGAGGGGCCTGAATAAGCCGAGATGCAGGAATTTAAAATGCAGCGCCTGAATAGGCTATGCGGAAATTAAACATGAGGGGCCTAAATAAGCCAAGGTGCAGAAAATTAAAATGCAGCGTCTGAATAGGCTGAACGGAAATTAAACATGAAAGGCCTAAATAAGCCAAGATGCAGAAAATTAAAATGCAGTACCTAAATAGGCTGAGTGAGAATTTAAACATGGTAGGCCTGAATAAGCCAAGGTGCAGAAAATTAAAATGCAGCGCCTGAATAGGCTGAACGGAAATTAAACATGAGGGGCTTGAATAAGCCGAGATGCAAGAATTTAAAATGCAGCGCCTGAATAGGCTATGTGGATTTAAACATGAGGGGCCTAAATAAGCCAAGGTGCAGAAAATTAAAATGCAGCGCCTGAATAGGCTGAACGGAAATTAAACATGAGGAGCCTGAATAAGCCGAGATGCAAAAAATTAAAATGCAGCGCCTGAATAGGCTGAGCAAGAATTTAAACATGGTAGGCCTGAATAAGCCGAAATGTAGAAAATTAAAATGCAGCGCCTGAATAGGCTGAGCAAGAATTTAGAAGTGGTAGGCCTGAATAAGCCGAAATGCAGAAAATTAAAATGCAGTGCCTAAATAGGCTAAGCAAAAATTTAAACATTGTGGGCCTGAATAAGCCGGGGTGTAGAAAAATAAACGTGCTGGGGCCTGAATAGGCCAGGGTGCAGAAAAATAAACGAGCAGGGGCCTGAATAGGCCAGGATGCAGAAAAGTAAACGTGTTGTAGCCTAAATAGGCCAGGATGCAGAAAGTAAATATGAGGGCATCCCGTTGTTGACGGGAAGGAATGTAGAAAGGGGGTCCTGCTGTTGCCGGGAAAAATGCAGGAAAATTAAACATGCTTGATATCCCGTTGTTGCCGGGAAAATGCAAGAAATTAAACATGCTTGATGTCCTATTGTTGACAGGAAAAGACGCAAGAAATTAAACATGCTTGATGTCCTGTTGTTGACAGGAAAATAGACATGAGGTCCCGCTGTTGCCGGGAAGATGCAAATGATGACATCCTGCTGTTGCCAGGATAAATGCAAACCTGCTTGACAGGTGATAGGAAAATAGACATGCTTGAGGTCCTGTTGTTGACAGGAAAATAGACATGGGGTCCCGCTGTTGCCGGGAAGATGCAAATGATGACATCCTGCTGTTGTCAGGATAAATGCAAACCTGCTTGACAGGTGACAGAAAAATAGACATGCTTGAAGTCCTGTTGTTGACAGGAGAATGCAAATGAAGTCCCGCTGTTGCCGGGAAGATGCAAATGATGACATCCTGCTGTTGCCAGGATAAATGCAAACCTGCTTGACAGGTGACAGAAAAATAGACATGCTTGAAGTCCTGTTGTTGACAGGAGAATACAAATGAAGTCCCGCTGTTGCCGGGAAGATGCAAATGATGACATCCTGCTGTTGCCAGGATAAATGCAAACCTGCTTGACAGGTGACAGAAAAATAGACATGCTTGAAGTCCTGTTGTTGACTGGAGAATACAAATGAAGTCCTGCTATTGCCGGGAAGATGCAAATGATGACATCTTGCTGTTGCCAGGATAAATGCAAACCTGCTTGACAGGTGACAAAAGATTAAATATGCTTGAAGTCCTGTTGTTGACAGGAGGATGCAAGCCTGGTAGAGAGGCAAAGGGGAATGAAAGAAGCCTGTTAAGATAGGTAAAATGAATGACGAAAACTATCTTACTAAGACAGGATGAATGTAGATGGACTCTTGATAAAAAAATAAGCCTGCTAGACAGGCAAAAGGAAAGATAAAAGCCTGTTAAGACAGGCAAAAACAAAAAGATCCTGTTGTTGACAGGAAAGATGCGAGTCTGCTAGACAGGCAAAGGAAAATTAAAGTGATCTATACTAACTTGAAAGAATGGCCTGTTGGGGCAGGCAAAGCATGAATGACCTGTTAATAGAGGCAAAGGAAAAAAGACAAAAATCTATTAGGATAGGTATCGAAGGAAAGCCCTGTTGTTGACACGACATAAATGAGCCTGTTAAGACAGGCAGGAATCATGCGGAGGTCCTGTTATTGACAGGGTTAAATGAAGATTGATACTTGATAATTATTTTCTTGAAAATACTTGAGCAACCATTTTGCCCCAGTTTAGAGGATTCTTGATAATTGATGGATGTCTTGATTTGAAGGGATTTTAGGCAAGTGTTTGCCCCAGTTTAAGCCTCGATGAGATTGAAGATGAGCTTGACTTGAGTTTTTCTGGGCAACTTTGCACTATTGAACTTGATTGGAGTTGAGGAATTGAGGATTGCCTCAACTTGGATTTTCTTGGGCAAATGTTTGCCCCAGTTTGAACTTGACTGAAAATTTAAGGATGACCTCAGTTTGAAATTTGGTGGGCCAGTGTTTGCCCTTGTTTGAACTTGATTCAAAATTTTTCGACTGTCTCGATTTGAATTATCTGGGCGAATGTCTCCCTCTGTTATGAAATTTTTGGAATTGAGGATCGCCTCAACTTGAATTTCTAGGCAAAAGCTTGCCCCAGCTTTGTTCTTGAATTCAAATCTTTCTTGGAAAAATGTTTGCCCCAGTTTGGACTTGATCCAGAATCTGAGGATGACCTCAAATTGAACTTTTTTGTGGGCAAGCGTTTGCCCTAGTTTGGACTTGATTCAGTTTTAATTATGACTGATTTGGGCAATTTTACCTAGGTCTTAATTACTTTTGAAAAATGGGTCGTGCGATGCTTGAATAAAACGATGCTTATGTGCTGTTTGAATGAGTGAAAAGAATGTGGTGTTAATGATGCTTGAATAAATGCAGAAATGATGTGGGGTTCTTATTTTGATGCTTGAAATAATTATTTGATTAGACATATGCTATTGAATGCAAACCATGAAATGGTGTAAAATTTTTGTTTCTCTTGATTTTTTTGTTTTTTCTGACGCCTCCTTCCTCGACAACCCCATAGTTGGTGTGAAAGGGATCAAGAATCAAGGCGAGCTGGATCGACTCAATCTTTTGGCTTATTGGTCAATTTTGAAATCTTCTTTCCGGGATTTTTGAAACCCAGCGATGGTCAGTATTATTGAGTAAGACACGCTCCTTCTTTGGTGGCATCCTGGTTGGTAAGAAGATGAATCCTTGGGAAACAATCCTGTCGCGTTGCAACGGTCGAGGATTTATCCAACTTGTCATGACTTTTCAAAATTAATCCCTTTTTAATTCTTTTTACTTTTTTCATGTTTCCTTGTGGCACGTGCATTTTGAGGTGTGCAAAGTGATGCTGGATGGTCAGAAGAAGGAGATAGAGAATTTTGAGATTGTACGTTTTAAAGTGGTGTACTTGAAAGGAAAAGGATGATGAAAGGGGTGGGTTCGATTGCCCAAATGGCACCTTTTGATGAAAAATGCCAATGCTGCTTTTCATAATCTTGATTGTCAAATTAGCCAAACTTTTGAGAAATGGCAAAATTTTGCCCCATTTTTAAGAAGATATAAGGTGCAGAATATCATGTTGTCTTGGAATTCCTAGTTTGGCCTTAATTTTTGCCTGGGTTGTTCTTTTGAGTTTTCAACCCAGTAGGTCTTTTGTATTGCCCTAACTTTTGCCTAGGTTGCCCTTACGGGTTTTCGACCTAGCGGGCTCTTGATTGTGCCCTAACTTTTGCCTAGGTCATTCTTGAGAATTGTCGACCTAGCGGGCTTTTTTACTCAATTGTGCCCTAACTTTTGCCTAGGCCATTTTTTGAGGGTTGTCAACCTAGCGGGCTTCTGCTTCATTGTGCCCTAGCTTTTTCCTAGGTCGTCCTTTAAGGGTTTTCGCCCTAGCGGACCTTCTGCTTGATTGTGCCCTAACTTTTGCCTAGGTCTTCTTTGATGGTTGACCTAGCGGGCTTCTGTTTGATTATGCCCTAACTCTTGCCTAGGTCGTCTTTTATTGTTGACCTAGCGGGCTTCTGTTTAATTGTGCCCTAACTTTTGCCTAGGTCTCTTTTGAGAGTTGTCGACCTAGTAGGCTTCTGTTTGATTATGCCTTAACTTTTGCCTAGGCCTTCCTTTGAGGGTTTTCGACCCAGCAGGCTCTTGATTTTGGTTGTGCCCTAACTTTCGCCTGGGTCGTTTTTTATTGTTGACCTAGTGAGCTTTTATATGATCCTGATTTTTGCCTGAATTGCGTTTGGAACCCAGCAAGACCTTTTCTGATCATGAATTTGTCGATCATTATTTTGGACTTTTACTTTTGCCTGGATTATTTTTGGCTTTTAACCCAGCAGGCTTCTCTTCTTCTTGAATTTTATGTTTTGACCTTGATTTTGCCTGGATTATTTAAGGCTTCCAATTTAGCGAATCTTTTCTTGGATCCCTAATTTTGCCTGGATTTAAACTTGGTTCCAGCAGGATATTTTTACTTTGAGTGGCGATGTAGAATCCCTGGTTGTTTATTCTGCTTCCTCATTGGGTTTTTCTCTTTTAGCTTGATTAATTCGATGTTCAAGATTACTTATTACAGCACTGGCATCCTCACCAATTGGTATTTATTGTTTTGGTGTAGGAATAAGAAATAGGTTGAGTGATGAAAAGGATGATAAATTTTAGAAGTAAAGTCAAAATGTAAAGCACGTGCTCAAGAAACATGAAAATGTAACTTTTGTATTATTCATTGAGATTTGTATACAAAAGATTGATTTTGAAAAGTACGACAATTTTGGATGAGTATCCTCGATAGCTTGATTTGTACAATGCAACTTGTCGTGCTTCTCCCATCTTTTCAGCTGGTTGATGGGCTCTCGTGATTTGGCAACGAATTGTTTTTTGTATTAGGAGCAAGCCTCCCGAAATCCAGCCATTTCGCATCGATTAGGCTTTGTACCTTTCGTTTCAAAGCTAGGCAATCCTCTGTAGAATGGCCGATGAACCCTGCATGGTAATCGCATCTGGCATTAGCATCGTACCATTTAGGATATGGTGGCTCTTGAGGTTTCAGAGGATAAGGCGCAACCAGCGAGTTTTGGATCAGCCGAGGTAGTAGCTCAGTGTAAGAGATTGGGATAGGGTCAAATTGGACGGGCTTCCTCTCCTTTTTCTGGCTTTGGTTGGCATTTTGGCTCATGGCTTGTGTTTGGGTCGTATATGGTGTTGGAGGTCGAACTTGTGTCGGATGGTTGTAAGTAGGAGGGTATGGTGTTTGGTATGTAGCTGCAATGTAAGGATATGGTAAGTAAGGTGTGTATGGTGTATATGGTGGTGGTTGAAAGCCAGCTGGACCATACTGTGCCATTTGAGGAATGTATTGGCCTTGACCAGAAGCCACATTGTAGGTTTCACCTGCCTTTTTCTTCCCAGATCCACTGGAAGCGTTGACTACACCTGCGGACCTTTGCATGACCTTTCCACGACGCATGCCACCTTCAATCCTTTCTCCAATGATGACGACATCGGAGAAGCTAGAAGTCACACTTCCAATCATCTTATCATAGAAAGGATTTTGGAGTGTGTCCACGAACATGCTGACCATCTCTTTTTCGGATAAAGGAGGTTGTACCTGAGCAGCTAACTCCCTCCATCTTTGAGCGTACTGCTTGAAGGTTTCTTCTTCTTTCTTGGCCATATTCTGGAGCTGAGTCCGATCAGGGGCCATCTCCGTATTGTACTGATACTGCTTTGTGAAAGCCTCGGCAAGGTCTCTCCATGAACGGATGCGTGTCCGCTCCAGTTGAGTGTACCAGTTTGCAGCTACCCCTGTTAACCTGTCTTGAAAGAAATGGATGAGCAGCTTCTCATCGTAGGTACATGCAGACATCTTCCTGTAGTACATAGTCAGGTGTTTCTTTGGACAACTGGTTCCTTGATATTTCTCGAATTCAGGAACCTTAAATTTTGGAGGGATGACCACGTCTGGAACCAAGCACAGATCAGCTGCATTTTTGGCTTCATAAGCGCTTCCCTCGATCGCCCGGATTCTATCTTCTAGGATTCTCCACTTTTCAGTATCCTCATTTGAAGGATGGCTTGGGTGTTCCTCTAGCATATGGTGAGCTTGATAAAATGGTATATACATAGGGTGAGGCCCTTGAGTGAACATAGGATTCGTTCCCCCAACAGCCGTTTGGTATGCTTGTGGAATGGTGTTTGGCGGTAGGTTATGTGTTTGGGTTTGTGTTTGAGCTTGTGTTTAGGGTAGTGTATGTGTATGGTGGTGAGGAAACCTATAATAAACCCCTTCGGTTGGTGGAGGCATGGTTAATGCTGAAGGGTTTTGTGGAGTGAACCCAGGAGGATATGACGGGTCGTTTGGTTCTCCCGGTAGAGATTCCCTTGCCTCTTTTTGTTTGGATGATTGGATGGCCTCCATCAGCTTGGTCATCTGTTCCTTTAGAGATTTGACCTCATTTTTCAGTTCCTCGTTTTGTCTCTCCAACTCATCCATGATTCTTGATTTGGAACGAGTTCTATAAGGATGCTGAGAAAGTTATCTGTCTTCAATTTTTAATCTTTCTGTTAAATTAAAAATTAATTTTTGAGAAACAATGTGGATGCCAAAATCAATGAATGATAAAAATGTTAATGCTTCAGTGAATATTAAAATGAGGGAGGTGGGGATAATTTTCAAAATCGATGATAAACTTATTTAACAAATGGATGAATGTAATGTTGGATGCACAGATAATTAGAGGTTTGAAAGTTGATCATTTTGAATGATCTTTATTTATTTTGGCTTCTTTTTGGATTCTTAGTAATTTTGGTACTTTTTAGTTTTGCTAAAACAAAAAATCTTTTGGTTTTGCTAGAATTTCCCTAGTTTTCTTTCAAACCTAAAAGCATTTTTTGTTTTCAATTTCCTTTTTCTTCTTTTTTTTTGGATTTTCCATAATCTGTTTATTTTAGTAATTTAATTTTTCTATTTCTTTTTCAAATGTTCTAACTCTCCTCTACTTTTGGATTTGTATATGTTTATGTTCCAAAATCTTAATTTGAATTGGTTTAGGCAAAAATTTGCCCCAGTTTCACTTATTAGTATAAGAAATTATTTTTTGAATTTGCTTTAATTTTTTGATTTCATTTGTCAAATCTGTTTATTTTCTTCCTTTTTTAGTTTCCAATTTTCTTTGGCTTTTTTTTTCTAATCTAAATCAATTTCAAATCTTAATATTTTGTGTTTTTTCCTAAAATAAATATGTTTTTGCCCCCTTTTTTTGTGTCATATGTGAGGTGATGTGACATAGATCTAAGATCTTTCTAATATATGCTTCTCACACAGGGTAGTTTGTAATCCTGGAGGTTATGATGGTCACTAGAGCCAAGTTCTAATTCCTAGTGCTTGCTACAACCGTAGAGAAGGCTACCAGTTGCAGGGCACTGAGAAAAAGACGCACTCTAGTTGGAGTTTTCGTGATAGTCAAACGGGACGTGCATCCCAAGTGACACCACTAAACCCCTCTAGTCCTAGGTTTTCACTCGGACCCGGGTGTAGGGCCCCACTCATGTTATGCATGTAGGACTAGAATGTATAGAATAACCTGCAATTTGAAACACAATAGATATATGTCTTCTACCCTAGGGTGAGAAACATACAAACTTGAATTATCATGAATATAAGAAATAAATAACAACATGTGAATAAATAGAAAAGGGATCAACATGCATTTATACACTCAATTTGAAACAGGGTTTGACTCTCTAAAAGTCCCCAGTGGAGTCGCCATCTGTCGCAATTGTAATTCCGACGAGACGACGAACTCGCTAAAATTTGAAAATAGATTTTGATGATTGAATTGATTGTGGAGTCGCCACCAAATTTTTGTTTAAGGGAAAAAGATTTGGAAAAACCTGACTCAATGGATGAGATTCGAAGTTCGGGATCGGTTACGAGTAGGGAAGGTGTTAGGCACCCCACTCGCCTGTTCCAAGGAACAGTACCCTTAAACTGAGTGTGTGATTATTTGAAAATAGTTTGATCCCTTAATTAATTTGAAAATAAATAGGTTGATGGAGGTTGGCCTGATAGGACTTGATCCTGCTCCTACGTATTCCCCGGTGCAATGGGAAATTCAAGGCTTACGTAGTTCTGGTTTTGGGAGGTTTCCCTTAAGGGAGGAAAAATGGAAGTTTTAAAGAACGGGAAGTCATCAGGAAAATCAGGCGAGGCAGAGAAGGCTTCCTGCTTGTATTAGGATTCATTCCTATGAAATTCCATGAGAAAGAAAGTATAGGCTTTAAAGAAAACAGAAATTTTGTTGGAAAACCATCTATGCGAAGTTCAAGCCGTCGTAAGCCGCGCTTGAGCTCGCACGAATTCGAATATAGAACAGCAGAGAAAGCTGCCTGCTCATATTAGAATTCGTTCAGATGAGATCCCACGAGAAAGAGAATAGAAATTTTAAAGAAAAATAGGAATGTGTTGGAAAGTCATCTACACGAAGCTCAAGCCGTCGTAAGCCACGCTTGAGTTTGCATGAATTCAAACACAGAACAGCAGAGAAGACTGCCTGTTCGTATTGGGATTCATTCAGATGAGGTTCCATGAGAAAGAGAGCAGGAGTTTTAAAGAAAACAGAAGTTTTGTTGGAAAATCATCTATGCGAAGTTCAAGCCGTCGTAAGCCGCGCTTGAGCTCGCACGAGTTCAAATATAGAAAAGTAGAGAGGGCTGCCTGCTCATATTAGAATTCGTTCAGATGAGATCCCACGAGGAAGGGAATAGAAATTTTGGAATAGATGAGGAGGTTCATTCAAACCAACGAGCATAATTCTAAATTTTATCAATCGAACGGGAAGCAAGAGTTATGACTAAGGCGCTGGTCTGTACTTGATCTGGTGCCTGCCTTAAACCAAACTCGATGGAAACTATGTAGTTTAGGCTTCCAGCTACCCATTTAAGATCCTAGGGAAGGTTGCCAAGATGCATGCAAGGAGTTAACAACACAAAAGCAGGCCTTAAGAGCCAAGATCGGTTATGTACTGGGAAATTTTTTAGAGGTCCCAAGCCCTAAACAGCTCTCTCTTATGTGAGGCTCTATCCTTTATATAAGAGCTATTTAGTTCATCCCACAGTTCCATTATAGGGTCAAGAAGCGTGAGAGTCGATTCGCTATAGTTCAGTAACCGTTTTGGGATTCAGAATAACCAAATAAGGACAGTTCCTATGTAAGTGTCGCAAGTTAGAATTTAAGGGTTCAGGATCGGGTCTTAAGACTCATATCCATGGGCTGGAGACTGTTCCTGAGTAGGTTTCCTAGGACAGACTTACAGTTCTTAATTTTCTGCTCCAACGGGTAGTTTCATTGTCGTTAAAATCAGGTTTCAATGATAATTCGCTAGGCAGGGAGAGTGAAGTAGTAGAGGGTTATTTTTGCTCATGAGGCAATGAGTTATGACAATATGCCTGGGAATTCCTCATCACAGCCAACCATTAATATTAAGGTTGGACTTACTGGTACTCGGCTTGGTCTATCACTACCACTGTTCTTGACTACGACACTTACTTGCTAAGTGGCTGGAGGTTTTAAAAGGATACCTTTTTAAGGTACAGACCTACAGGAACAACACTGTGACTTGAGATCAGGGTTCAATTCCGAGCTTTTCTTACATGCTGACGTTGATCAGCTGTAATGGTTCTCATGTGCTTTCTGGTCTTATTACTGCCTCAAAAAGGGACGCTTACCAATTTCACTTCCTATTTCACCTGCAATTCATGTCACGGGGAACTGGAAATAGTGTTTGATCCCAGATTCAGCTCATCTAGGGCCAATATGTAGCCTGACATATACCCAAATTAAGCCTGCTATTATAGCAACTCCTAAGGATCTGGCCTTAGGCTTTTCTTTCTTGGATCGACTATGGCAACGGGGCTTCGTAATGGAGCAGGAACTAGCCTTGATGAAATACCAACTACCTGCATTTCCTAAAGCTCTCCCTGGTTCGCCCATGAGGGCCTCAATTCCAGGTTTAGGACTTTGCCTAGCTAGCCTATTCACTACCTGGTTAAGACTAAAGAGTGACTTGTTTTATGGCCATGTTAATCACTGCTACTAGATCCTGGCCTCTGCCATTGTGGCTCTCCTAAAGGCTTAGGTGCTGACTTTCAGTTCCCATGCTTAGACTCCTTTTTAATCTGTTGTTTCTTTTGATAATTTAGGCTCAAACTGAAATCCTCACATTTATTTTCCTTTCTCCAAGTCTGACTTGGTCCTTAGGACCTGCCATGCACATATTTCAGGGTATATCACAACAATCTATAGCCAGTGCCCTGATTTACTTGCTACCTGACTCCCAACACTAATGTCTTTGACGCCAGAGAGAGTATCAGTTACTGTCTTCCCCTAGTCCACCTCCCCATTCATTTCTGGAACATTTTCCTTTATCCTATGAAGGGCAACTAGGAAGCTTATTGCAAACTACAGGCTGCGAGTTCAAGTGACAGGGGATCAGAGGGAAGCTCGGGTTTATTGAGGACTGGTGGTTTGACATTGGCCTGGCTGGGACTGTCATTATGGTTTGCCTTGGCTCCTGACCTTGGCTAAGAATTCTACCTCCGCAAAGTTTGGAATGGTTTCCTATACTGTTTACAGAATTCCCTAACACATCTTGACTAGTCAAGCAGGAATCAGGCCTAGCTTCAGTTAAACACTCAAAGTTATGTTATTATGTGCCAATCTTCCAGTCTTGATTAAAACTGAGTAGCAGAATTTAGGGGTGTTGGTAGCAGTAGTCATATTGAGACACAACAGACCTAAGCCATGCCTTGTAACTGGATCCTGTTGTCATAAATAAGGGTGTCTCTGACAGTGAAAGGGTTCCGGAGGTTTATCTCAAGATTGGGCCTAAACTTACCCAACCAACCAGATGTAAGATGATGAATTTTCATTCACAGGCCGCCCTCAGATCATTGTCAAAACCCTGGGTACTTTGCCAGCCTAATGGATCTGTGAAATTTGGCTCGACTTCTAGTTAGGGATATGAAAAACTTACTTACTAGTATTCCCTCTTTAAAGTGGTATACCCTGATTGATATCTGTTCTGGCTAAGGATCTGCAGAATTTGGAGGGTACTAACATGTTTGCTGAATGTGATGGATTTGAGGCCTATTCTTCTAGCAGTTTTTGAATTTATTGTTAAAGCCTAAATGTGGTTTACAACCTATACTTTAAAAGCATTTCTCGCGCCAATTCTGCCAAGCTTGATAGGACCCTGCGAAAGGGGAAAATTGGGGTGTAATTGAGCTTATTTGAAGGCTACGAGGAGTGCATTGATTATGCACAAAATGGGAATAATTACAGACCAGACTCCAGCAGCTTCATTCCTTTGCCTCTACTTGGATCAGGGATACGTCCGGTTATTATTGGTGTTGCTATGTTCATCAGGCCTGTTAAACTTGGTAGATCTAAGTACTGCAACTGGTCTTGGCAGGCTACTGTTATAGTCCCTAGCTGCATGTCGGATGTTCAGGCTTGGTATTTAAACAAGGAGAGACTGGTGACTCCAGAACTGACTCATGACTGTCCCCCTGAACATAGCAAATATCAGAAGTCAGGGTAGCCTCAGGGGGATCTCGTATGGACATGGCTAGCTGAGAATTCACAACTTTATTAAGTCTAAAGGTTCAATTAACTGATCCTATGACCCAACTCAGACTCCCTGGCCACATCTAGGTGTTGGTAATTGGGACTCTGCAGTCTTTATCAAGATCCTCTTTGTTCTGCAAACAAGATTTACTGGTCTTAAACTCACATTTGTCCTTTGGCTTCTGAATTTGGGATAGAGAATCCCAACCTGTGCCTAACTAACCAAGGAATCCATCTCTATGGTTGTTATATCCAAACTTAGTGAGACTTGATCTTTTCAAAGTAAGGCCACTCTCCTCTCCAGAGATTAACAAGTGCTGGAATCCATAGGTGAGTCCAAGAGGCTTCTGGAAATAAAGGTAGAACTGGCCATATGATGGCATGGAGGCAATAGGTACAGGAGACCAAAGGTTTTCCCGGGAACCTAGAGGCAGGGGTTTAAGTGGATGTATAAGCCTCCTGAACCAGATGAGTTAGGTCTTCCCTGACCAACTTCTGTCCTATAGGAATCCCTCACAATTCTCCCCATGGTTGACTCTTTTGTGACTTAGATTAAGGCCTAAACCATCACTTGGTTCATGACTATATGGTCTATGATTAAGCATCAACAATACAGTGCAACGACATACAGAAATTAGTTACCTAAGATAGTTGTCTAACCAGAATTCCTCCAAGATGCTTGAATTTATATAAGAGGCTGTATGAGCACTTTCAGGCAGTTTGTCATATGGCCAATTGTTAAAATCAACATACAATCTCTGAATCAAACTAATTTAGATCACCGAATAGCATATAAACCAAACACACTTCTATTGATCATGCCATGTGATAGTAGCAAAGGAGTAATGGCTTAGATAGCAATAATCTAAACTAAGCAAATATTGAAAGCAGCTCTATCAATCAAAATGACGATCAATCGCAGCAAATCCAATCAGGATTCGAAATTAATTGGATTCGTTAATCCTGATCACTGCGGAAGCCACACACGCTGTGATTTCTTGCCAAGCCAGGCCATCAGTGCAGTGATTTCAAGCATGAACAACGAAATAGGAAAATAGAATTGGCCGAGGACTCTAACCTGTTTGGAATGCGAGTTTGGAGGATGTAGAACCTTCACTAGACGATGTAGCGATCGTCGGAAATAGGACCTTTCTGCTCTCAGGACGCCTGAGCTTCTTGATTGACGGTACCGGAGCGAGTAAACGCCAGCCAACTCCAAGGAACAGGGAGCATCGCCTTGCAATTCACAGAGGAGATCTTTTTCGTTCTTCCTCTCGAAGTTTCTTCTCTCCAGAGAATGAAAGAAACTTTTTCCTCGAAAAAAAAAATCCTCCAACCAGAAAACCCCCCCCCCCCCCCCAATTTTTTTGAATTTTGTTTTCATTCATTCTTAACCCCGGGTCATTTATCCTAAACCATGGTTATTTTTTGACCCTGGTTCTAACTAATTTAACTACCTTCCAGCACCCTTTTCTTTCTCTCTTTTTCCTTTGATGGTTTTTTCTTATTATTTTCTTTTATTATTATTTCTGCTTTTTATTTGGTTTCTTTTTTTTTATATATATATATATATAATTTTTTATTATTACTCTCATTGTTATTGCTCATTTACTTATGTATGCCTTCTATTCTTGTCTTTCTACCTTTTACATTTTATCCCTAATAATTTAATTAATTTATCTCAACTCGGACAAAAATTGATGCTCACATATAGATTATTTGTCTTCACAATATAATAATACACAAAAAATAACTAAAATAAAAAAATAACATAGCAAGATAAAAATATTAACCCAAACAATCATGTATACATTTAAAAGTGTAAATTCAAGATATACACAATATTATTAAGCATGGAAGGATTCTAAAAATGTACATACAAAAAAAATCCTATATTTATAGATTGTTATAGAAAATATAAAATATACTATTGTTATTTATGTAAATAATTTAATGATTTTAAATTTTATTTTTTTTAATCCATTTAGCATACCTATAATAATACACAAAAGAATAACTAAAATAAAAAAATAACATAGCAAGATAAAAATATTAACCCAAACAATCATGTATACATTTAAAAGTGTAAATTCAAAATATACACAATATTATTAAGCATGGAAAGATTCTACAAATGTACATACAATAAAAATCCTATATTTATAGATTGTTATAGAAAATATAAAATATACTATTTTTATTTATGTAAATAATTTATTGATTTTAAATTTTATTTTTTTTAATCCATTTAGCATACCTATAATAATACACAAAAAATAACTAAAATAAAAAAATAACATAGCAAGATAAAAATATTAACCCAAACAATCATGTATACATTTAAAAGTGTAAATTCAAGATATACACAATATTATTAAGCATGGAAAGATTCTACAAATGTACATACAATAAAAATCCTATATTTATAGATTGTTATAGAAAATATAAAATATACTATTTTTATTTATGTAAATAATTTAATGATTTTAAATTTTATTTTTTTAATCCATTTAGCATACCTATATTTTTATCCAATGTAGTCCTCAATCAACAATCATACACATTCAATTTACAATTAAATTTAAACATAAATCAATATAATTGTTTTTCTAAATTTTTAAATAATAAATAAAATTTCATTATAGAGCTAAGTAGGCTCTAAAACTACTCTTATACTCTACTTGAGTCATATCATCTTACCTAAAATTGAATATCAACATAGTAATATAGACAATGGAAGTTGAATTTCTTGATTAGATTTTCAATTTTCCTTGCTTTAACACCTACGACACTTACTTTGAAATAATGGACAAAGAATGTCAAAAAATTGCCAAATTCAGAATTGTGAATGAGTGAAATAGAATTATTCATAGGAGTTGAATATTGACCTTTCAAATTGAAATATGAGGTGTGATTGAATTCCATAGGTTTAATTTTGTTTTATCGCTTCTATATTGGTTCCATATTCCGCTATATGATTGAGGAAAATTATTGGAATGATATTATGATTGTTGGAGAACTAGAGATTTAAAATTGAGGAAATGTGGACAAAGAAATGGAAGGAAGAAATCAAGTTGATCTTGCTAGATTGTGTGTAAAATGAAAATGAATAAGGTGACTGAACCTTGAATGTTTTATCCTTTTTGAAAGTAAATGAAAGTTTTTATGTTATTATATTTTTTGTTGTAAAAGGTTTAACACAAAAAAATTTCATAATAGACCCTCAACATCATAAATCATACTAGCAAAAATGAAAAGAGAGATAGAAATGAAAATTTAGAAAAAGTAGAAATCTTTCGGTAAAATGATAAAAATACCCTTGCATTGGAACAACAATGGATAATGAGTGGACAACTCATAATAAAAAGATAGAAGATATTATAGAGACTTATAACTCATCAATAAAGATTATAATATCATGAAGAAAAATTAGAGTCAAAGAAAGAGAAAAAAACACTATTGAAAATACTTAAAACGCCTTTATAGAGCCTTGACTTTTATAAGGATAATTTTTTTTCAAATAAATAAATGTTTGAGAAAAAATGGGGAAAAATTAATAAGGGTCAAAACCATCAAGAAAACAGTTTAGAAACTTTTTTGAAATGTATTCAGAAAATGACCAAAATACCCTAAAAGCTCAATAGAGTCAGAAACTGCTAGGCAGAGACTTGAAACTTGGAGCCTATCATCATGCATAAAAATATAACATGTTTTTTATTATTATTATGAAATGACCTAGAATCATGCATCACCAAGCCATAATGACATAAGGAACAAAAATATTTATGAAGAGAGATAAAAGTAATCATGATTAAGTTAAAAATTAACCATAATTAGGTTAAACGATTCATGATTAGGGTAAAGAAACCATGATTAGGATAATTAAACCATGATTAGTATTAAAGGATAATTACTTATATTTTACAACTAAATTTGAAAATATAAATTATTAGTGAAAAGATCATTTTGCTCTTAGTTAAAAATTTAATCCCTAAGTAACCAATCATGAGGTGGATGAAATTTACTAAAATTCTAGTCATCTTCATTGTATCAAAATCACTCACCCAAACACTTAGAAAACTCTCCAAGATCAAGCTTTTATCTCTAACTTCCCTAAGTCAAAATCTAATCAAGTTTAAGATTTCATATTTGAAGTTTAAGCTCAAACACAAAGCAAGCAAGCCTCTTCCTTTTTCCCTTGAAGAAGTTTCATGTGGGACTATCAGGGGATGATTCTCCATCACTAAATCCACCAAGTTTCCATGTTAAGGCTTCAACAAGTAGGATATTCCACCTTTAAACCTTTCTAATTATTTTTGTTAAGTATTCTTGTCTAATCTTCTTCATTTTTGTGCATCTCTTCTCTAAACTTCAAGATCCAACATTCTTGAGTATTATTTAGTTTAAAACTTCACTAGACTCTTAAAATAAGAATTTATACTTTTTAAGAGTCCAAAGTGAAGCTTTAATGGTTTAAAGTTTTTATTGGAACCCTTTAAGCATTTTAATTGGGAAGATTTTGAAAGTTTTAACTAAGTCTTGAAATATTCTCAACAGATGGTGAATTTAGAGATTTGAGAAGATCTTGGATGTCTTCTTCCTAAATTTTTTTAAAGTGTTTTTGTTAATTATTTTTGCCTATTATTCTTATTCTTTGTGGATCTCTTCTCTAAACTCAAAGATCTAACTTCCTTGAGCACTCTTTTGTCTAAGACTGCTCTAAGCCCTTAGAATAAGTATTTTTAAGTTTTAAATAATTTCTGACAGGTCAAAATGAAGTTTTGATAGATTAGAATACTTGTTTATACATAACATTTTAAGCGGTTAAAAATTCTTAAAAGTGTTTTCCAGAAAGTTTGGATAGATTTGAGATGTTTCATTTTAAGTCTTGAAAGATGTTCAAGTGGAGTTTGTTTTAGACTTTAGATAGGACTATGTGAACCTTATCTTATTTGAGTATAAAATCACCATGTGTTGCTTTATTTCTTGAAAAATGCAAGTCTATTCCTTTCACTTTGAAAAGTTAAGGTCTTGAAATTTAAAGTTATGAACTTCAAAACTAGACAAGTATGGTCATGAACTCAAAGTTGTGAGGATAAAACTTCAAACTTTAACCTATAAGTTTTAAAGGCTTGGTCTTTAAAATATTAAGTTAAAAAGTGGAGTTTTTGGACTTAGAAAATTAAACAAAGATGTAAACTTTTCACTAAAGACAAGGACCATTAAATAAAGTCAAAGACTTGGTTGACCTTGAGAAAACCATGATTACTAAGTGCTAAGACCATAGATCTAGAAGCTAAGATGGAAAAAAGTTGTTAAAAATGTCACCTTGGGTGTATGGGAACAAATCGGCCAAGGCTTCATTTATGAGGAATTAAAGACTTAAAATTCATAAAGGTGTAAAATTAAACATTATCCATAAATTTTAACATTATGGACATATACATAGATCCAAGAAAAATAAGTTAGGTGGCCATGGGAGATCTCAATGGTCATTCAACCAAGAACTTGAAAAAAAAGTAAAAAGAAACTAAAATAAATAAATTACGGTCACTAAGTAATTTAGGTTGCAAAGATAATGTTATGTAAGTGGATATAGTTTAAGGAGGCAAGACATGAACATTTTGACATACACTTGTAAAAATATTAGTAAAGTAGCTCATTAGGTAAAGGACCAAAGATTCACTCTTAATAAGATTTAATTTTAACATATTGGCCACAAGGGCATAGAAAGATGAACAATAACCTCTTTGAAGTTCATAAAGACATTCGATCAAAGAACAAAGAATTAGGCATGATCAAACTTTAATAGGAAAAACCTATATGTTCATCTTTCCTAGGAGTATAAGGTTTGGATGAACATAAATTTTGATGAAATTAGAAAATGATCATTTAACCAAGAAGGATTAAAATTAGTTCAATAAGATTCATGTCCACTTAAGAGGCATAATGGCCATTAAGCCATCATAAAGTTAAAATGAGAAGAACATCAACAAAATCTTTGAGAAAAGGAAAGGTTGAGGGAAACCTAGAAAGAATAAGTGGTGTAGGTTTTCCTTGAGAAACTTATCATAAAATACAAAGAATAAGGTCAACTTGACAATTTTAGAAGAAAGGTGCATGCTGTCCACAATTTAAGAACCATGCTTAAGTAAATATTTTCACTAAGAAATATTTTTTTTGAGTAAGTATTAATGTCTTATTTATCATGGTGATGCTTGAGCATGTTCTTATATGTGTAAATGTGCTACGAGATTTCTTGAGTGATGTAATGACTTGTGTAATCTTTTGGATGAGATGATGACTTGTGTATGTCTATATGGTCCAATAATTTAAAAATAAATGGATGAATTGGATTCTATATGTATGTATCATTTTGATTGAATATTGAGCATGCATCATATTTTAAAGACTTGAAATGGAACCTAATAAATCAAAGGGTCACTAAAGAAAATCATATATGAAAACTTAAAAAGCATACTTGTAAAGTTCCAAGTCACAGACTTGTACATGTGTGGAAGTCTAAGACTATCCATGTTAGAGGTCATAGGGCTTCAAGATAAGGTGGGGACGACCATCATGAATGAGCTTATATCCTAAATAAAGTTGAGTATGTGTGGAAGTGTGAAGATATTACTTGACAAATGTTTAATAATGTGTCATTAAGTGTATAATGATGTGCCATATGTTAAAGTATCACTTAGAGGGTGATTACTAAATAAGAATGTTATAAGTATGATAAAATATATTAATGTGTTGAGTAGTATCTTTGATGTTATGAATTATTATGTTAATATGGTGATCCAAATGAATGAATGAGCTATATGCTTGTATGATATTTAATTTATGCGGATTATTAAAAAGTATTCACTTCATATAAGTATTATTGCAAAGAACAATAATTGAACTTGTATGTCTACCATGTTTTCTTAATAAACTGAAGTGGTTGGGTAAGAAATGATGACATCAACCTTAGGATAGACCCCAACTGAGAAATTATGATTTCTCACTTCCTACCTTTCATTTCTCTCCTAGAGTCCAATCATACTTTTCGTGGTGACAATGATCTACGTGGAAACAAGTAACATGGACTAGAGATTAATGCTCACAAATTGGAATGCAGGAAGAGCTATAGAAGATCACATTCTATTTTGTACAACTTTGTATTTTCTGCTTTAAATGGATGTAACTTGTTAAGGGCATTAAAGTCTTTGTTTTGTTTAAAGAACTCACTAGGAATGTTTAATTTTTTGTTATGTATGTATTGTATTATCTATATAACTAATAATGTAAATACTGTTGTGAAAATAAATGTATAAGATGACAAGTAAATAAATGCAAGCATTCAAAATTAACATGAATAACGATGTCCTAATGTTTATTTTCAGCTATGTTAATTACTACATCGAAACTTGTACTTTCAACAATAATTTTAAAAAATGGTTATATCGTATTTTCAATAAAAGTATTTTTCAAAAAAAGAATTCCACATCATAAAGTAACAAATTGATAATGAAGCTGTAATACGACTTAAACGTAGAACAAATATCATTATTAGGATGTTACAAAAGATAATGGAGAAAGGCTAAACTATATCTAATAATCATTTATATATATATATATATAAATTTTTTGAATATCACACAAATTAATTCATATCTGTGCATACTCATCTTGTCCTATGTCGAGTTTGATAAGAAAATTTCGAGTTAACCGGGATAGAAACAAGTTCAGATAAAACTTGATTTTAAAATTGAAAACAGAGATGTGGATGGGAACAAAGATATCTATCATGTCCTATCCTTTACTTACTCTGATATATTAATTTATAAAAATATCTTTATTTTATATAAATATTTTATAAAATTAATTAAAATAAAATTGTAATAAAATATTTATTTTAAAATTATAAAATAAATAAAATATATTTTTTTAAAAATAAAAACAGGTGAAAGATAAATTTATTCAACGGTAATCCAAAATGAAGATGAAGTTTAATTTTTCTCACACCAATAAAAATAGGGATGAGAATAAAAGCGGGAACGAAACCGAAGAATGTGAACCCGAATCCTAATCCATGTTGTTAACATGTCTGATTATTAATATTCTTATTAATAATAAGAATAGGATTGTTGAACCCAAACACAAATTGCCTAAAGTCTTCGAACACACCGGGCTTGCCTTTGATTTTGGTAGTTTTAAACTCGAATTCATATTAACATGACCCAAGCCCTATAGCTGAAACTAAAATGTCCAGAAGACACACTTCCAAATCTGGATCAGTTGAGCTCGGCATTTCCTTGCCCAAAGAAAAAACAACTCAGAAGATACTAGGCTCGTCACATAGCTTTGTTCTCTGGGTCCAAAACAAAAGATAAAACAAAAACCTATATCCATAGGAAAATAATAAAAAAGATATTGGGCTTGTTTATCACTCGGCAGCTCCAAGCCTAAGTTAAAACACTCAAACTGAGTCTTTTGGGCTCAAGTATACGAGCAGCCTAAGTTGGCCTAGCTAATTAATCTGATCTGATTCCTTTGAACCATAATATGAAATGGTTCTAATTTAAATAAAATTACCTTCAACCGAGATACATATGATTTATATATATAAAAAAGAAGTACCATCTAAAATAAACTGATCTTACATGATATATATTATTTAGGGGTGGAATACCTTTTTATTCGATTTGCGCCTTTCCTCGAAGCCCTTTTAGTGCAAAGTTTATTAATCATTTGTAAATATGGGAGAAATGTTTCCTCCCATGTATTTATAAACTTGGGTATCGGTTTCGTATACCAACTGAAGGCGTAGCTTGTCGGAGATTTTGAAAACCCTCGAGTCCCATATCCTTGTTGTTCTGCAACGTACTCCGAAATCATCTTGGAATGTCATGATGTACTGTCTGCCACTGTTATGGTCATCAGGGCGTGACAACTTAGAACAATGTTTCAGAAAATATTTTTTATTTTTATTTTATTTTCTGTTTTTCAAATTTTACATAAACCAGTGACTATTTTTTTTTTATATTTCCTATATAAAATATTAAAAACAGAAAATAAAAATAATAACAAAAAATATTTTCTGAAGTCAAACCTCACTTAATAAAGTATGGAGGATCTAAACAATAATAGACTAAAAATGAGACTATAAAATGAAAAAGGATGCATGGGCGGGAGATGCAATTAAGTTTTGTAGCTTAAAGTTCAGTCGATTTACCTATAGTGCGTATGCATGTGCCACTCTGTTATGAATGGCCAACTAGTTAGTTAATAATTTGCTTCTTCCTAGAATTTCCTTCGTTATAGATCAAATGATAAAAGAAAGGAAGGATAAATATTCCAACATCTCATTGCTCAACTTCACTAAACATTAGCTTTCATACTTCAAGATTCACGGCATTGTTGTTGTGAACTCAAGCATGATTTTCAAAATAAAGGTTTTGTTTCAGCATCTAAAGCATTGACTAGTTCTGCATTATACATTGAAATATACAACTAGAAGTGGACTTTAGATACATAAGGCCGACCCAATTTTCTCTTTACTAAAGAGAAGTTAATAAGCATTTTTTCATGTATGGACCCTCAAAATAAACTTGTGAAACAAATGTAAGAGGTACAATATAGAGTATGAGTTTGGTTGGGAAGAAATTATGTAATGATTTATAAGATACAATATGTTATTTGATGGAGACCTTCGATCGTAATTTTTTAAAAAGTAACCAGGATTTTTTTTTTTGTTGATTCCTTAATGAACTGTTCATTTTAACTAGATTTGATGATGATGTTCTCTTCAACTAGAAAGATGGAAGCGGACTATTTGAAAGAACAGCTTGGTTGGTTTAATTGAGTCTAATGGTCCTTAAGGTGAATTTCTTATTATTCATGATAACAATTATCCTATTTGGATTTGGACTTTGATAGAAAAATCAGGTATGGTTAGCTGTATAATTTAAATGTTATCCTAGCCAATAATTTTATCACTTTACCATATACTTAACTATAGACTGTATCATTATAATTTTCAGGAGCTTAACTCGTTAAAAAAAACTGCAGAAGGTGAATACAAAAAGAAACGAAAGCAATGTGAAGGTGTAAAGAGATATATAAGCTGCCTTTTTTAAATGCTATACCGGTCAATAATTTTTTTATTTTATAAAATACTTTACCATTATACTTTTAGGGAGATCTAAACTCAAAAATAAAATATTCATAGTAAAATAAAAAATAGAAATAGACTCAAATAAAATTGTATATTCACATACATCATGAACTATATATTTTTTATATACAAAAATTACAACTTAAAATTCATTCACATTTCTGTATAAAAATATCTTTATGATATGCTAAATATAACTTCCCATTTGATTTGTTTTTATCATTGATAGCATTGAGAATAAGTTAGTTAGTCTAATAATAATTTAGATCTTAAAAAATCGTTTTAAATAAATAAATTAGATTTTAATTTGTAAAAAAATTTATTAAAACTATAAATATATATATATATATATATATTATTTGATTATAATCACATTAAATTTTAACTTATTTATCAATCTTATTATATACGTTGTAGGTTTGCATACATGTTTATAAACTTCATAAACCTTATAAACAATGTACACTTATAAAAAAAATTATAACAAATAATAAATGAAATGGTTACTTTCATAAATATATACATTTCAATACATTATATTTATCTTTTTATTATATCATATATTATATCTTATTTATTTATATATTTTTTTATTTTATATATGAATACTAAATTATGTTAGAGATTATTTTTTAAAATTAATTAATAAATAATTTTTTTATAAAATTTAATTTATTAAATTTTAAAAATAAAAATAAAAATATATTTTTTATTTATTGGTTCTAATTGATAAAATGAAAAAAATAAAAAAATCCAAACTAAAAAAAATAAAAATAACATTGGACCTAAAATCAGAAAAACAATTTTTTGACCCAAACAAAATTTAATTGTCCAAAAAAATGAAAAATAAAAAAATTAAGATAAATGAAAATTTTAGAAAATTAATTTTTCAGTTAAAAGTTAACTAAATCTTGATAAAGTTAATTACAAATTAGTTGAATTTTGATAAAGTTAGTTAAAAATTAACATAGATAAATAGGTGAAAACCATTTTGTTTTAAGAGGATTCGTTTTTAAAATTTAGGGAAGGAAGATTTAGAATACAAGATTGTTTATTTTTAGTGAAATTTTTATCTTTTAAAAATAAAAAAATTGAAAATCAGACTCTCTCTCTTTTCTGAGGAGGATTTTCTTTTAAAAATTTGGAGGAAGAGAAGATTTAACAATTTTCTCTAGAGGCTCAATTGATAGAATTATTCATTTTTTCAAACTCAATTTTAAAGAAATTTGACATTTTTTTTAAATATGACAGAACAATATTCTTAACTTCAATTTTTAAACTTGTTGCATGTTTAGGTAAATTTTCTTAAACCTTCATCTCCTAATTAGTTACAAGATGCATTTATTTTAATTTATCGATATTTAGTTCAATCATTCTTTTTTTAAAGAACTTAAAGATCGAATAGAAAAACTATTCATTGTATTCTTCTAATTTGTTAATTTGTTTTTGTTTTGGATGATAATATACATAATTGTTTCAATTAATTAAAGTAAATCATAAAGTTTTTTTTTTATATATTTAATCTTTAATGCTACTTCTAAATCTTGTTTTCTTCTTGAAATTTCAAATAAATCATTATTCATGAATAATATATCAGATCTTATCAATTTCTTCTTAACTATTGTAGAGTAATTGAAATTCACATTCCTTTTAATTATTGTATCATTATAATTTGCATTTATCTTTACTAATATTAGCGTTTAATCTTTCTTATGTTTTATCATAACTTAATCTTATGATTTGTATGAGTCCTTTTTATCTTCTTAAATTCTATTATTTTCTCATATTCATATTACTGTGCTTACATAAGGATAATTTGCACATATACTTGTACTACACCAACAATCTAATCTAATTAGAGTTCCTTGTAGCATAATCTCTAGTCTACTCATTGCTCATAGATCAATTTATATCACCATATTTTGATACCAAAATAGTAAAAGTTAAAATGCATACATACTAGGTGAGCTTAAGCTTATGCTTAGACTTACACACATATCAAATTCAGGCATGCACACTCTTAATTTTCCTTCCATTTTTCAAAACACCGCCAAAACACGTATAACTCTCATCATTCAAACACCTAACACATATATATATTCACAAACACATAGACATCCTTTTTATCTACTTTAAAAAATGTCCAGTCCTATTTTTCAATTATAAAGATGGAAAATTAACTAAATTAAATAGACAAAATTAAATATTTAATTAAAATACATAAAAAATCCTAAAATTAGTTCTCCCCTTCTTCTCTTGGAATCACCTTCTCATCTCCTTTGCTAGATAAAACTCTTGGCCCATTCTAAATTCGTGAAACATCATCTCCAAAAAATCAAAATTGGCCATTATTAATGTTACCTACCACAAAGAAAAAAGTAAATAGTTATATTAATTAAATAATGATAATAATTAAGCTTTGTTATACTTTGTTACTATCACTGCCATTGTCAATGGTGATGATTTCTTATCTTTATTAATAGTTTTCAACTTTCTCAAAATTTCACCATCTCCTCTAAGATCTTTAACTTTGACAACGGTTGAGTAGCAAGTGTAGTTCATCCTCACCTAGGACCTCACCAACGAGCTCATTCTTGTTGAGACCAACACTATAAAACTCCACAATGAGACACTTTTCTCCCAGGCCGCCTAGATTTGCATTAATGATCGTTAGCTCCCTCTTGTTGCTACCTGTCCTTTAACCATGCACGACCATTTTCTCCCTTTTCTCTGAGCTCTCTTCCTTCATCGACATACCTAGAATCTCCATCATTATCGAGGAAGCTTCCCTCCCCATTCCTATCATCATAGATGATGATGTCTCGCTTATCCCTGGATTCCCAGTCTTTCCCCATCAGGTTCTTAACCCTGTCTCACTTAGCCTAGTATCACCTCGCACCGACGAAGCCAAAGCCATTGATAAGAACCTCACTTCCTTCTCCTTGGTGTCAACACGCCTCTCCTTCCTCAATGCTCACTCAATATCTAAATCCCTATATGTCTCATACACCTAGAAACAAGTTACCCCATCCCCTAATTCTAAATAGATTATATGGGCTATCTAGTTACTAGGCCTAGATTTATAAGTAGTGTCGAATGTTTTTTCAGTGGTTAATTACTATTTGATTTAGACAATGATTACAACCTTATGATCTAGCCTAACGGTTAGTGAGTCCAAAAAGCCTACATGTAAGAATGGAAATTGGCCGAATTAAGCTAGAGTTTAAGTGATCAAGCTTAACTTATTCAAAAATTTTGAGATTTGAGTTTAGGCCTATTACCTATCATAGATTTTTTTATTGTCAAGGTCCTGCATGTTTTAAAGCTTATATAAATCATTGATTAAAAAGATTTGCAAACTTACAACTTATAAGATAAAAGAAATATTAAATCAACCCTAAGCCTATATACATATATAAATTATTTAAACAAATCATTTAGAATTCTATTTTGACGATAAGGAGAAGGACAACTAGGATTTCTTTTGTTTGAAATTTAAAATTTAAAATTTTAATTTTATAAAATTATATAAATATATTAATTTATATAATTATAACTTTTATTAAAATAAATATTATAAAAATATAATTATTA
Source organism: Canavalia gladiata (assembly GCA_037954105.1). Lineage (NCBI taxonomy): Eukaryota > Viridiplantae > Streptophyta > Magnoliopsida > Fabales > Fabaceae > Canavalia > Canavalia gladiata. Next base: position 35,668,002 of record CM075664.1, on the reverse strand, counting down.
AAATAATTATAATAAATATAAATATATAATATATAAAGATAAATATATCATTGAATAGGCTAAATAGACTTTTTCATAAGCCTAAACTTGACTTGTTTATTTAAAAGAGATTTCTAAGAAGCTTAAACCTACTTATTTATTAAACAAATCAAATCAAGTTAGGCTTTAAACAAGTCAAGTCGTGGGTCCTTATCGTATATTTTACTCATTTCCATCCTTACCCACAAGTTCCAAGTTCAATTCTTGGTGGGAGCATTTTTAAAATAATCATCCGCTTCCTAAACATTATTCATTGCTCCATATTCTCTCTTATTGGACCCTAAAATGTTAAACAAAAACAAATAAAAAAATAAGCTCATTTTCTTCTTGAAACAAACTTAATCTTTCTTAATATAAATCTTTTTCAAGTTTAATAGAATAAATTCAAAATATATTATTGTTAGAAGATTAAATTTCAGATAAAAAATAATAAGAATAAGGTAATAATCCATTCTTTCCAACTTTCTCATACATATCATACTTGTTCTTTCTTATTTTTTTCTCATTTGACATATTAAAATATAAATTTATTTCATCATGAAATTAAAATTATTTTTTCTCATAATTTATAGTAAAAATTTTTAAAGTTTTAAATCCATGCAACAAACTCTTGATAAGGATGAGTAACATACCTTACTATCTTATATTTTGATAACCATATAGGTTTTAGTACAACCCTCAGTTTATTTGAATCTTGTATGTATGTGGGTTTAGAAAATTGTGTAAAAAGCATATTTTATTTAATTACAATTTAAAACAAAGATTCATTAAAGTTTTAATACAGAAAAATTTTAAATCTCACGTACCGAGCTTTTAATATTAATGAGTAACATATATGTTCCAATGCAACCCTCACTTAACTCAAACATTGTACATATATGGATTTAAAACTTTGAAATATTTTTAAAAAATTTCTAACTCTTTGAAAGTTTTGTTTTTGGTATTTTTTCAAAGATCAAATCTTTTAACCAGAAGCAGCCTTAGTTTCCTATTACACCAAGGAATACATAGGAGTAGGATCAAGTCTTATCAGGTTATTTTCCATAAACCTATTTTATTTTTATTCTATTTAAGGAATCAAATAATTTTTAAAAATATTAAAATTAAACACTCAATATAAGGGTACCATTCCTCGAAATGGAAAAGTAGGGTGATAACACATTCTTTACTCGTACTCGATCCCTGAACCTAGATCTCTTCTTCTATTATGATTTTTCCTATAACACCGTAATAATAAAGCATGTTTTACGCTTAAGTTGTGTCATAACCGTAATTACAACGAGACGACGAACTCGCTAAATTTTTGAAAATTTTATTTTGATTGTGGAGCCGCCACCAAATTTTATTTTAAGGGAAAACATTTGGAAAAACCCTAACTTGAGGAAGAAAATCTAGGTTCGGGAGTCAGTTACGAGTAAGGAAGGTATTAGGCACCATACTCGCCCGTTCCAAGGAACGGTACCCTTAAACTGAGTGTGTGATATTTTGAAAACTATTTGATCCCTTAAAATAGAATAGAAAATAAATAGGTTCATGGAAAATAGCCTGATAGGACTTGATCCTGCTCCTACGTATTCTCGGGTTCAATGAAAAACTCAAGGCTACGTAGTTCTGGTTAAGAGACTTGATCTCTAAAAGAATAAGGAGTGATTTTAGATAAAAAAAAAAGACGATTTTATAGGAATTTATTGAAAATGATGGTTTTCAGACATCCCTGCTTGCAGGATCCACATCGTCGTAAGCCGTATTTGGATCCGCACGAATTAAAACACGAGATGGTAGAGAATGCTACTCGTTCGCGTTAGAACCCGTTGCATGAATTTCGGAAAACTTAAAAACAGACGTTTATATAGGAATTTATTGAAAATGGTGTTTTTCAGAAATTCCTGCTTGCAAGATCCAAATCGTTGTAAGCCGTATTTGGATCCGCACGAATTAAAAACACAAGACGGTAGAGAATGCTACTCGTTCGCGTTGAAACCCGTTGCATGAATTTCGGAAAGTTTAAAAACAGACGTTTATATAGGAATTTATTGAAAATGGTGTTTTTCAGAAATCCCTGCTTGCAAGATCCAAATCGTCGTAAGCCGTATTTGGATCCGCACGAATTAAAAACATGAGACAGTAGAGAATGCTACTCGTTCCTGTTGAAACCCGTTGCATGAATTTTGGAAAGTTTAAAAACATATGTCTTTATAGGATTTGATTGAAAATGACGTTTTTCAGAAATCCCTGCTTGCAAGATCCAAATCTTCGTAAGCTGTATTTGGATCCGCACAAATTAAAACACGAGATGGTAGAGAATGCTACTCGTTCGCGTTGAAACCCGTTGCATGAATTTCGAAAAGTTTAAAAACAGACGTTTTTATAGGATTTTATTGAAAAAGGGTGGTTTTCAGAAATCCCTGCTTGCAAGATCCAAATCGTCGTAAGCCGTATTTGGATCTGCACGAATTAAAACATGAGAAGGTAGAGAATGCTACTCGTTCGCGTTAGAACCCGTTGCATGAATTTCGGAAAATTCAAAAACGGACGTTTTTATAGGAATTTATTGAAAATGGTGATTTTCAGAAATTCCTGCTTGCAAGATCCAAATCGTCGTAAGCCATATTTGGATCTGCACGAATTAAAACACGAGACGATAGGGAATGCTGCTCATTCGCGTTAGAATTCGTTGCACAATTGAAGGAAATTTTAAATAGAGATGAAGATGAACTTGAAAATCCAAGGAGAACCAAGAAAATTAAGCGAAATAAAAGCTAGGTCTAACCTCCATTGATGTTCCTTATTCAATTGTCTCCAATCCAGCTTAGGTCATAAGGTTCAAAGGTAAGAATTAAGTGTGTTTTTTTTTATTTGATTCAAGCATACACTTAACTCTTTAGGCTTAATGACTTAATCGTGCATCACTTAAGCTAGACTTAGCATATAAGATGCATGCACATGGTCATGCACTCTTAGGAATTTTTTTCAAAGGAGGACATACAAACAGAAACAAATCAGAAAGAAATACAGATGAAAGGATCAACCCATGAAAAATAATACCTAAACAAGGTTAAAAGAACAAGATCTACAAAAGAACTTCAAAGATAAAAGAGATTTTGGCGCCAAAATTTGAATTCAAATCTAAGAATTTTTCAAAAATATTTTTCCAGAGATATAAAAAATTAAAACTGATCAATTAAAATATATGAATCATAGGAATCCAACAAAACAAGTTTGACAAAAAACAAATCAGAAATGAGCAAGTTATGCACAAATCAAACAAGATAGGTTCATTTGCTCACCTGGACGAACATGCTTCAGTAATTCGGCCATACAAACTTCATTTCAGATCTAAATTATACAAATAATACCATTCCGGAAATTATAGAGAAGGAAGAAGAGAACACAATAAAAACCACCAAAAGCGGAGATCATTTGGCCGATAAAAAATGAAAACGAAAAACACAGACGAGGATGAACTCGAAAATTTGGCACCAAAATTTGATTGCAACTCTCAGAATTTTTAGAAAATATATTTTGGTAGATCTGAAAAATTAAAACCAAAAAATTGAAATATATAGATCATAGGAATCAAACAAAACAAATTTAACAAAAATCAGACCAGAAATGAGCGAGGTATGCACAAATCAAATAAGCTAGGTTCATTTGCACATAAGGATGAACATCCTTTAGTAATCAGGTCATAGAGACTTTCTTTCAGATCCAAATTAGAAAAATAATATCATTCCAGAAACTAGAGAGAAAGACAAAGAGAACGCAATAAAAATCACTGAAATTGAAGATCATTTGACCGATCAAAAATGAAAATGAAAACAGAGACGAAGATGAACTTGGAAATCCGAGAAGACGCAAGAAAATTAAACGAAATAGAAGCAAGATCTAACCTCCATTGATGTTCTTGAATGCCACTTGATAGCATCTTGGAAGGTGATGAATAACTGGTTCCATGGAGGCCAAGGAGGTGCTCAATTGGATGTAGAATTCAAGAGTCTCTTTGGTGCTCCTCTTAGAAAAAATATCAAAACCCCCTTTCAATGACCCAAAGTGCTCCTCTCTCTCCCTCCTTAGCAATTCTGAAATTTTTTCTTAGAAATGAAGAATCCTCCCCTTGGAATAAATGAAAGTCCCTATTTATAGATAAAATTTTAAAAAAAGAAAGGGAAAAATTTTCTAGAAGTGAAGAAGTTTCCGCCTTTTGTTTTCTAATTTTTCTCTTTTTTGTTTTCTTTTTATTATTTTCCTTATTTTTATTTTTCTTTCATTTTCTTTTTTCTTTTTTCTCTAACTAATTCTTAACCGTCATTAACTAATCCAACTAACTTTCTAACTAAATTCTTAACTAAAAATTTATTTTTCTTTCATTTTCTTTTTTCTTTTTTCTTTTTTTCTTTTTTCTTTAACTAATTCTTAACCGTCATTAACTAATCCAACTAACTTTCTAACTAAATTCTTAACTAAAAATTATTTTTCTTTCTTTTTCTATTCTTTTTTTTTGTTATTTTTTGATTTTAGACTGAAAAATAAAATGATTTATTTTGGGTTTTAAATTTATCCTCGGACATAATTCAGTATTCACAAATTGTATTCGTGGTTTAACTATTAGATTATTACTTCATGATGTGAAATCCTTTTGATAAAATACTGTTATCGAAAATACAATACAAAATTTTTACTTCGAAACATTTACTGAAAATGTGAGCCTCGTTGATTCATTTGACTAATTATGTGTCGTCTATTATCACGTCAAGTAAATGGTAAAGTTAAAATCCCACATACATTTATTACTAAACTGCATGTTCATATGATCACATATACTTATATGACATTATTTGTATAGAAATTATTATTATATAGTCCCATAAGTTAAAGAGAAAACTAAGGAAAGGGTATTAGTACCCTTACAAACCTACATATACACAATATATAACTATACAACATAATAATTAGTTATGATACATGTTTCCTTGGCTATTATAGAAAAATTTACATTGTTGGGTATAATAAAAAACTCTTACTCCACTTGACTCACTTAATACTTCAATAACGTTGCATCCACAAGCTCTCATCTAGGACATAGTAAACTCCCTCTCCACACTCATGGTAAGCATTAAGTGGGCGTGGCATTGGAAAACGAGAGCTACCTTGTGAAGACCAAACATGTGAGGAATTTTAGTAATGCAAAGGAGTCTAGGGATCACTCTCTCCTTCAAAAGATGAAGTCTCCTTTACATGTGTTGTTAGAGGTGACTATACCCTGGTGGTAGAGGAAAGACCATGTTCGGATAGAAAACCTCAAGGGGTATGGAAAAATTAGTAGTTGAAAAGTCTAGGATCATGATAGCAGACATAAAGATTTGACCAAAAGAAAAATAGATCCTTACATTTTCTTGGGTCGTGATTAACAACCTATGAGCATTAAACAACCAATTGATGTTGCTAAGTTTGACAAACACCACCGTCATCACAAATGACATTATCAGGGTTTGGGAAAGAAAGTTGTAGTAGGGAGTGAGAAATTAAAATTTATTAGTAGGTGTCTACCTTAAGCTAGTGTTAACATTCTCAACCTAGCCTCTTCAGTTTATTGAGAAATAGGTAACATGCTTATAAATTCATTTTTAACTTTCAAGGAGATCCTTGATTGAAGTGGGTCATTTTTACCAATAACATAAACATTTCTTATTCAAGCATGCATTTCTTTCATAGCTTAGATCGTTCTTTATTGTTACATTTATAACATGCATTTCATAAATTCTTGAGATCTCATTTCATCACATCACAAATATTATTTGACTTTTGTTTCATTTATGCCTTAATCATAATTCATTCTCATTTCTTTATCACCGTCTCAGTGATAATATCTAGTTTAGGCATAACATACAAAAATTTAATCAAACAATATCTTTTCATTGTCCCTACTACTCTATCCTTTATTCTTAGGATAATTTTTTTCCTTGATGGTTGTCACCATCATACTTGTTGGATACCTAGCATTTCATAGTAGAAGGATTTTTTCAAGACCAAGTTTTCCCATGAAAACACCTCTCACCCTTTTAAATGTGCAGGTGCTAAGAGTAGTATTAAATTTTCACCTAAACTCTTCTTTAGTGATCTCTTGATTTATTAAATTTCTTTTTAAATCTTTCAGATAACATACATGCTCAAGCAATCTAGTCAATATCGCACGCAGATATAGCATCTAATCCATTCAATTCTCACATATTTCATGACATAAATCATCATAAATCACATCACCCTCTAAATTATTCAAGAGAGAATTTAGTACACCTTATGCATGCATCTACATACTCAAGAAGTAAGATAATAAGGTAGCATAATTATTTAAATAGAAATCTACCTCCTAATAATAATTACTTAATTATGCTTGATATTAAGTTTTTGGAAAACATGTAACGCTTCTCTAAATTTTTTCCATCTTCCTTTACCTTTGAGTTTTATGAGAAATTTCTTATAAAAACATAACTCACTTATCCTTCTAAATTATCTCTCAACCTTTTATTTTATCATAAGCTAAGTTTTGTTAACATTATTAGGTTTAAGTTTGTGAAAGATGTTTCATAGGTTGCTTGGTCGAATAACCTATTTTGGTTTGACTATGTTTGTGTTTTCTAATGTAAGTATTTTATGAACAACCTCGTTATAACCAACTTTAGTGAATGTGTTTTTATACTTCTAGATTATTAATCCAATTAGCCAATGAAATTTTTTAAACTTAACTTAGTTTATTTGTAATTTTTACTAAGAATCCATGCCTAATGACTTGAAAATTTCGTTAGAAATATTTAACCATCCAAACTAATCATTTTAATATTTATTAACCACTTTTATGGAATTACCTAGGTCTTGACCAAATCATCACCCTTATTCCTAAGGATTGGTGGTCAATTTTTCATAACTTTGAAAGTAATTCTTATGAGGTTATGACTTTGGTTGTTAGATAAGCTTACTTTGATAATTTTTAAAGTCTTGCTTCTTATTTACCATGAGTTGGCCGAATAGCCTTTTAGCTTGTCCAACCTATTAATTAAAATTTTAATCATCATCTTAGGCTTAGAGGGTTCATACCACACCTTAATGAAAATTTTAACTTCTTTGCTCTTTAATTTGGAGATCTTGGCCGAATGGTCATGTTGGCTTTTTAATGGTCTTTTTCTTCAACTTTTCCCTTGACTTGTGTCTCTTAATTTAGGTCACTAAACCCCACACTTTTCTTTTTATTCCATCAAAATTTCGTCCTTAGTTCATGGTTATGATCATCTTTATGAATATTTTAAGATCTATTTTTTTTTTTCACTTTCTAAGTCTTTAAGTCCATATCATGTCTTATAACCATAAAGGTCCAACTTTTGTGAAGTAAAATTTTAACTTATGCCTTAACTTTCTTGATTCATTTTAAGATATGATTATTTGGGTCCAGATATGCACTTTTAGAAAAATTCCAAGTTAAAGTTTTGAACTTTTCATGAAGATGTAGTCAAGCTTACAACTTTGAAGAGAAAAGATCATACAACATCATTTTTCAAGATAACCAAGTTGAGATCCACAAGATCTACTCCAAGTTATAATTATCCTCCACTTGAGCATCTTCCAACACTTAATAAAATCTTTCCAAAATATTTAAAAATTACTCTTAAGAAATCTAATCGATTAAATTACTCCAATAGCTCTAAGAAGAGCTTTAATCCATTAAAACTTTATTTTGGCCTCCAAAAATCACTAGAAACTTAGTGATGCTTATTTTTAACAAATCGGGATAGTTTTGAATAAGAAAATACTTAAGAAAGTTGGATCCATTGAGTTTAGAAAAGGATCTACAAAAAAACAAGAAGAACAAATGAAAATCACATTATAGAAGACTTAGAAAAGTTTTAAGGTAGAAATTCTTACTTGTTGAAGACTAGGAAAATGACTTGGTGGGTTTTTGAGGTGGATTTACCCTTCCTTGTGGTTTACACAAGATCTTTAAGGAGAAGTGGTAGGGCTTTGCTTACTGATAAATTGATTTTTGTACATTTATTTTCATTGTGTTGGGCTTAATTGGGTTTTAATCATGTCTAATTTTATCATTTTGAGTGATTTTTATGTTATTGGACTTCATTGGACTTAAGTGATAAAATTGATTAATTTTCAAATTTTAATGTCTCTTGACATTTATTCATTGCGCAGACCATATCTTGGGCTATAAAATTGATATTGAAGTGATTCTAAAGGCATTAAAAAGATGAGACAAAACCCTAATATAAAATGTATTCTTATATGACCTAACCTCAATGTATTATAAACTTATTTAGGCCGAAGTGTAACTCACAGCTTCTATTTAGACAACCCAGACATGTTCCAGTAAAACGAACATATCTAAAGCTACAAAAATCATTTTTAGATGGGGTTAATTTCTGAAGCTTAAGGATACAATTTTCTACAACATTTATTCAGAAGAAAAATCCTAATTCGACCATTAATGCACTCAAAAATTCTGAAAAATATATGTGAGATAAGGTTCCATATTTTATGCATAACTTGAATTCAAACGACAAAGTTAAACAAAAATTCAAGTACTTACATAGAAGAACAAGGGAACCAACTCAAATTTTATGTTTATTTTACATTTTTAATTTGAATTTTAAATTTGAATAGGTAAATTGGATTTATAGAAAGGGAAGCCCTTACACATTATAGACACACCGAAACTTATTCACCATTCTCAATAAATTGTCCTCGTTCTTATTCTCATTTCTATTCTTCTTCGTTCTTTCATAAAAAATATCATGGAAGGTTAATTTCCTTGATTGGGTCGTTGGTTCTAATTTTACAAGTAAGAGATTTGAGGTTTGTTCTTAATAAAATTTCTATTGCGATTTATTTTTCTTCCCCTTTTCACTACTACAAAATTGACTTTTTACAACTCATATTTTAAATAAAATGTTTTAAAAAATAACATAAAATATCTTTTAAAACATTTGTAAAAAAAGGCTTTAAAATAGAAAATTATCATTGCATTTATACTTTAAAATATTTTAAATACTAGTATAAAAAATAATACTATTTTTATAATATTTATAATAATAAATACTTTAAAATTTAAAGTATATTTTACAAATTATTATAACAAGATTTGAACCTTTTTAAAATATTTGACTTTTTTAAACTAAGATAGTCAGGATTTAACTTTTTATAATTAATATTTTAAATTTTTTAAAATTATTTGTTTACTGTTATTACGTTTGTTTTCCTTGAAACTTTTGAACGTACTTGTATTGCTCCTTTTCTTCTTCCCCCGCTGCCCTGCTACGTTTATGGTTTTCTTCCCTCATGCTCATTGCTTTTGTTGCTGGTTCATGCTCTTTGCTTATTGCCATTATTGATTTGTTGTTTTTAGCTGCTAATCATTTTTTATTATGTGATTATGCATTTGCTTAATTTTTGCTAAATCCCTAAGTTCTCATTTGCTCATTCCCTTATTGTTTGAAGAAGTGGACATGCAACTTCATTTTTTCAGTTTCATGATCTAAGAAGTGGACTTGCATCACGTGGTAAGAGGTGAGCTGGTTCTCCTTGACCATTTAGATTTTATACTTGACCATTTAGATTTTATACTTCTCACAATGTTAATGATTTTCTTTATGCCATCTATTTGGGGGCAATGTTCCACATACAATTTTATTTACCTTACTAAAACCCTTTAAATGCATAAATTATTAGTAATAATCTAAAACAGGTGTATAGAATTAGAAGAGAATAAAAAAATGGTTTAGAAGGAAAGACTCTGCATTCTTCATCATTTGACACCTTGCATACACGCTCATGCTAGAGCTATTGTTGGAACTTATTTTGGAAGCTGAGTTGATCTCAAAACTATGCCACCGACATGTTGTTCCCATGTTTAGAACTATTTAGGCATGTCATTAAAGAGAATCCATAGATTTAATTGGTTAGGCTTGGATGGCAGTGACTCACACTTGAATTATAACCACAACTACTCATTTGGAATTTAAGAGTTTTTGCTCTTGAATGAAAACTTCTCTAAAAATTTCTGTTACTTTTAGTCTACCATCACAGTAACTTGAATTGTTCAAGTGGTGGTGACCCTTAAAATATGATGGTGTCTTAATGTTTAATTTTTGCTTAATTTTTTACCATAACTTTTGTTACATAAAATTTTTTTCTTAGTTTTTCCTTTAAAAAATGTTTAATTAAAAATTTCAATGATTAATAACATCACCACCACAAAATACAAACCTGTTTAAAATATTTTAAAATTTTAACATGTCAATTTCAAGTGAAGTATGCATAATTGTCCATATCCTTATAATAATTATTATTAGATTTTATAAGTTGAAATCTATTGCAAATGTGTGGCAATTGAAGTAGATCACGAGTCTCCATATGTGCCCGCCTTTTTGCCACTGCACATGTATACATGATAGTATTCCTGCTACTTCTAAAGTGGAACCAAAATTCAAGATACTTGTTGATTATTTTAGAACCTTATTATGCCACCTTATTAAAAGGTCACATAGATAGTATTCAAATTCGCATTGAACTTGTTGGATGGGATAAGTTACTACTTGTTAGGTGAACAGAATCCAAATACGTAACTGATATACGAATAACTCCAAAAAAAATGCGAACAGTGCTGCAGTAGTAAAAGCATGAAGGACCTTATTCATAAATAAATAGTGTGACACATTATCAATTGATGCCGCAAACTCAAGTCCTACTGTCATTTTTCCAAATATATAGAAGCAGCTGTCAGATAAAAATGCAAGTATCTGCTGTATTACCAGAAATTTTATCTTCTTTTTTGAAAGGAATGAAGATATTAGTTTTGCTTGTGAGTGAGATATTTCTATTGTAGATCTACTTAGATCATATTGGTATATTTTGGGTGCTGATGATTGTTCAATGGTTTTCATCCATTCATATTCTGTAAGATTTGAGAAGTTATGTGTCTAGCTACTTGCATGTTTAATTATATTGAGTCTGGTATTTATAAAGGACAAAACTCCTTTAGTATTTTAGATAATTTTAGTACTATTTTTCAATTAAATTGAAGTTTTTAATAAATTATTTTATATAATTGTAAATTACATCAATAAGGTATTTTCAATTATTAAATAATGTTAATTAAAAATAATTACTTTTAACACAAGTAATTGTGCATATTCCGCATGATTGTAATATGGTGGCAGAGGCTAACTGTGCTATTTCTTATGGGCGTAGCTATTGGTTAGAGGATTTGCATGCCATCATTGTACTTGGTTTGGTTTTTTATAGTTTAGAATTGATTTCAAATTTTTTAAAAATAAAATTTTTATTAAAAATATAATTAAATAAAAATATTTTATTATTTTAAATATTTAAAATTAATCTTAAAAGTTGATATGACATTTTCTTAAAATTGTCTTTCATTTTTTTTCGTTTCGAAAAACTGTCTTTCACTTTAAAAAACGGAAAAAAATGGTTAGACAATAATAGAGAGAAATTAAGTGGGATTTGAATTGTTTTAGTGCCTGTGCTTTTCATATGTCTAATTTAAATATATTATTTTTTTACGAGATATATTTGTTATAGATTATAGTTTACAATTTTAATATTTTATATACTTAATTAATGTTTTGCTATGAACTTGCCTTGTAAAAATATTACACACTAACATGAATGGAATATAACAAGCAGCAAAGTGCACTTTTTTAAGAAGAAACAATAACTTTAAATCCTAATAAGACAAAGTTGAGAGCACCGAGCTATTATCATCGTGTGTGTGTATATATATATATATATAATGTATTTTTTTCCTTAAAATTTTTGTATTTCTAAATATTACTATTCTCCGCAACAGTCTAATTATCTGAATGTCAAAAAATAGACTGACCCAAAGCTTAATCGATTATACATATGTGATCTGTTTTTATTTGGTATACTCGTTATACATAAACATTGGCTTGAACCAATTATCCTAAAAGATTAAGCTATTAAGTAAATGATTTTATGTTAACAACTTTTATTAACATCATCATCATTTAGAATCTTTCTTTTAGATGATGCTCTGTTGATAAATTAGGTTTGGTCATTAATGATTCAGCAGCAAAATAAACGCAAGCAAGCTAAAGTACTAAAATTCTTTAGAATTCTCTGACTTTTAATGTAGAAACATGTCAACAAACTACAGTACATTGACATCAAGTTATTCTAGATCATGCCCATCCCGTCAAAGTTGTATTTACTTTGATGTCTCTGAAACAAAGTAACATGGGTAAAAGATCGTATGGTATCACAACTTGCATGGATATACGTGCATTGATTAAAGTGATCATTCCTGTTACTTGTTTGCTATTTTTACTATTTGTTATAATATTTTTAGTCTGAAGTAGTGTTTATTCTTCTCACACAATTTTAGATGCAAGGAATTTTGAACAATTGATTTCAGGTGAAAAAAAAAGTAGTTCGGGTGGTTAGTACATAATTCTGTTTTTTGGAGGAAAGAATATATCAACATTGTTTGATTTGATTTTTTATTGGAGGTCAGCTTCAACCCATAATAATATTGATGTTCTTCTTTTAAAACTTAAGACTGATATGGATAGATTAACGCCAATAACTGAACTATTTGTAAAAAGAAAACACAAGTGAAACAAATATTTTGAAATAAACAGAAATAAAAAATTATCATCATATATTAATAGGATTTACATTTTAATACATCTTATTTTTTTATTTTTTTTTATTATATTATATATTATTTTTAAGTTTTTTTTAGTTTTTATTCTTTTTTATAGAGATTTCTTTTATTTACAGTTTAGGAGTAGTTGAATAATTATAATTGTCTGAAACTATTCATAGTTTGGTTTAATGGTGTTAGATTCCTTTTCTGAACTTGTAAATTGGTATTGATTATGACATTGATATAATATCAAAAGTTTGTAACTCTACTAACTTATCTTTAATTACAAGTTTATTTTTTTTTAAAATTTCAGAATACTATGAAGCATGTGAAATCTAAAACTCAGAAGGTAATTTATTTTTCCTTCATTCTTTAATTATAGCATTACACATGCATAATATAATATATATACATGCATTTTACCTTAGCTTCCTATTCAAGAACCATTTGTATATTATGTTTAGCATAATATACATGTTGTTCTTGAATTGTCTAAAAGTGAAAAATCTAAGATTATAATTTAGTGAATTATTGTATGTATTAATTCTTAATCTAAAAATATCATTGGTTGACATTTTTCATTGTTCTTTAAGTACATGCCTAATATAAAAGATAATATATATCACCTATATTAAGTTGCGTTCTTGGAGAACTAAAGGAAAATGCTGTCGAAATTTTCTTAGATTAAGAATAAAAGTCATACAATAATATAAAACAAATTTAATAATCTTGGATAGGATAGGAGCCCCACCCTTAAAGGGTGAAGTAGACATTAAGTATATAATCATTGCATATTGACATTAACTTTCCAAACTGAAAATTGTTGTTGTTAAGTAGGAAGAATTAGTCATGGATCGAAAACGGATGTTTGTCAATTGTTTGTCAGATGAATATGAGAATAGAGTAAAAGAGTTTATCAAGTTTGCAATTGATCATGTAGAAAATCCTGATAAAATCATATGTCCTTATTTAAGTTGTTGTTACTCAAGGAGAATTAATGTGGCTGAGTTAAAGGATCATTTAGTGTGTTATGGAATAAATCAAAGTTATACATGTTGGACAAGACATGGTGAGACAAGGGATGATTCAAATAAACTTGAAATGTTTGAAAACACACATACATATGAAGGTGATCAAATTAATGATATTGCAAATGCAGTGGAAGAGGATCTTCAAGATTGTTTTGAAATGTTTGAGAGGTTGGTAAATGATGCAAAGAAACCATTGTATGATGGTTGTACAAATAAACAGGGAGAAGATGCTAAAAATACAATAATTAAAAATAAATAAATTATATTATAGCGTTTATATAATGAAGTGCTTTAAAAAATAATATTTTACAAGATTTACATATTGAAATGTTTTATAATGTATTACTTTTTATACAGCCTTTTACAACATTTATATAATGAAGTGTTTTAAAAAATAATATTTTACACCGTTTACATATTGAAGTGTTTTATATATAATGTATTACTTTTTTTATAACCTTTTACAACACTTGTATAATGAAATGCTTTAAAAAAATAATATTTTACAACATTTACATATTTAAATGTTTTATAATGTATTATTTTTTCTATAGTCTTTTATAGCACTTGCATAATGAAGTGTTTTAAAAAATAATATTTTACAGCATTTACATATTTAAGTGTTTTACATTGTATTACTTTTTTTTATAGCCTTTTACAGCATTTGTATAATGAAGCGCTTTAAAAAATATTATCTAATCTATTACTACACTCACATATAAAGCATTTAAAAATGCTGTAAAATAATTAAAAAAATGTTTTAATAAATCTTTTTTGGCATAGTGTTTATATGTTGAACTTGATGTTTGTAACGATAAAATTAAATGCTTAATTTAATGTCATCTTGCATGATGCAATTTTAAAACTAGGGTTTACTTAATTCTCTAGTTTATAGGTAAAAAAAAAGGATTATGGGGTTTCCTATAAATTTGGTGATTTCAATTCTTAAAAATTAATTTGGAGACTTCACGTGATGTTTAATTATCTGAATATGAATTAATTCAAATTCTAGGTGTTATTCTAGTAGGAAATCACAAGTTTAATTGACGCTTGCTTGATTGAATTCATACCAAATAAGAATTAAAAATTATTCTCAAAAAATATTTTTTTGAACCTATGATAATCTCTCTTATGAATTGAACTAACGAGTTAATTGATTTTTAATATTATAAATTTATTAAGTTTCATTTTTCTTTTATCCAAAGTAAATGACAAATCCTCCATTTTTTATAAATTTAAATTCAATCAAATTGTTTTCCAACGTCCTTGAGAGACGACCAAGGTGTTGCCTTGTACTGCATTTGTTATTTACTTTTATTTTATTTTGATCTGATCGCAACTTCGGTTATCACTTACCTATCTTAATTATAGTTTAAACTCATATATGAGAGCTTAAGCTTGAGTAAGTTTTTGGGTCTTAAGGAGGTTTCAAGGCAAGAGTGAGATTTATGAGGTTTGAGTAAATGTTTGGAAGTGAAATTGGGAAACAAATGAGACCCTTTAGCTACATACCAAATTTGGTCACTTTGGAGTAAACGAGAATTAAATTTCTAGTTAAAGGCATCTTGGTCCATTCATATGTAATTTATATTTTCAAATTTAATTATAAAATATGAATAATTATCGTTTAAGACTAATCATAGTTTGTTTAACCTAATTATAGTTTGTTTAACCTAATCATAGTTATTTTTTAAACTTAACTATGGTTACTTTTATCTCTTCATAATATTTTTGTCCTTTATGCCATTATGGATTGATGACTCATGGGGTTATTTATCACCATATTTAAACCATGTGAAATTTAGTGCATAAGGATTTTGGTTATTTTTTAAAAAATTTTCAAAATAGTTTTTAAGCTACTTGATTTTCTTATCCCTTATTAGTTTGTTACCAACTTCTTTCTAAGTTATTTTCAATTTCTTTGGAAACAATTTATCTCTTATAGAAGTAAGGACTTTTTAGAGGTATTTTGAATGTTTTTATTTTTTCTTCGAATTTAATTTTTTTTCATGATGTTCTAACCCTTATTGATGAATTCTAAATCTCTAAAATGTCTTCTATCTTTTTATTTTGAGCTTCTTGTACATTATTTGGTATTATCTCAAAGTAAGAATATTTTTGTCATTTTATTGAACTTTTTCTACTTTTTTTAAACTTTCGTTTCTATCTATGCTTTATTTTTTTGGTATGAATTATGATATTAAAAGTCTAACATAGTAATTTTTACTATTACATTTCCAAATATTTTTCTTCAAATAAAATCTAGTAGTAGCTCCGTAATTCTATTCTTTTTTAAATTTTGTTGAATTTATTTGTTGTAATTTTGGTCGTGAGTATCTTTATTCTATACTCCTTTTTACATGTTGTAAACACTCAATTATGTTCGAGGTCTCATTCTAAATTAATTAGAAAATAAATAGAAAATAAAATAGAAAAGCAGACAAATAAACAGAAAATAGAAAAACAGACAAACAAATGGATAACAGAAGAAAAACAATAGAAATATTAATAATAATAAAAATAAAGACAAAAATAAAACAAAGTAATAGGAAAATAAAAAAAAGAAAAAAGAAAAATGAAGAATAAAAAAATATAATAATAAAAAAAAAATAATATAAAATTGAAACAGTAAAATAAAACAAAAATAATAATAATAATAATAATACTAAAAAATAAAAAATAAAAAAAAATAAAAAAATTGAAAATAGCAAAATCAACAAATGAAAATAAAAATAAAATAAAACAAAACAATTGAAAAGAATAATTTAAGGATTAGAAAAAATAGAATAAAAACAGAAAAGTGAAATATAAAAAATAAATAAATAATAAATAAATAAAATAAAATAAAATAAAAATTGAAAATGCAAAAATTAAAACAAAAAAAGAGAATAAAATAAATAAAACTGAACATAAAAATAGAACAAATAAAAATTACAAAAAAGTCAAAGAAAAATAGCAAATAGGAGTAGAAAATAAAAAAGGAATAAAAATAAAAAAATAAAAAAAATAAAAACAAAATAACAGAAGAAAAAGAAAACAAAACGAAAAAAGTAAAAAACTAAAAAAACGAAATTAAAATAGAAAAGGTAAAAAAACAATTAAAACAGAAAAGGTAAATAACAGAAAATTAAAAACGGAAAAAAGGAAAAGAGGAGGACGTGCATGCATGGGAAGGGATCTTTTTTTTTATTTTGGGTTCTTTGACATCTAAAAGGGGGCACTTGGAAATTCTGAGGCGGTGGGGATCGCTGAGATTGGAATTGGTTTTGGAGGCTTCACCAGCAACTCTCATTTCTTGGCTAGAAGTTCTTTTCATGTCCAGAGAATGAAGGACGACGCCACTGATCCTATCAAAAGAATTGCTCTATTAATTTAGGTCTGGGCCATTTTCTTCATGCATTAAAGAAGGGAAGCTACCATTGAAGACCTCAAAAAGAGGAAAAGGCGAGGGTGCTTCGTTTTGTTCCAGACCAAAGACGATGTCCGCGAGCAGCTCTTAGGATCGAAAGGAGAGAAGAGCATGGAGCGTGCGGATACAAACTTGCTACGAACTTCATAATAGGTTAGGCAAAACTCCCTCCATCTTTGAACAATTTCACACTGTGAGTACCAATTCTTGTTCGGGTAAAAATTTTCTTTAATTAATTAAACTACTAAACACCTTTAGGGACCAAAAGAAAAAAAGAAAAGAAAATACAACAAATAGATAAGTAAGTAAATAGATAATACTCAAATTTAAAAAAATAAAAAATAGGAATAAAAGATGAAGAAATAAAATTCAGTTAGGGTATTTGAGAGTTAGTTAAAGACAGTTAGGATTGTTAAAAACTAGGGTTAGGAGCTAACTATAGGTTAGGGTTAAAGTAACCATGGTTGAGAAGGGGTATAAATGGTATTTGGGGAAAAAAGCAGGGGTAGAGAAGACTTTTGAAAAAAAAAACCGCGAAGATGTTCTAAAATTCTCCTTGAGTTCGTTCTAGATTTTCTGGGCCTTTGGGGGATTCGGTTGGACTTCCGAAAAATTGCTTGGAATTTCTCATTGGTTTTTGGCTGGGAATTCTTGTTTCTTTGTACATTCTCTTGGATTTTCGCTCCTCACACTTGTGGAAAGAACTTCAAAGTGCATACGCTGTTCAAATTTGTTCTTGTTGCTATAGGTACGCCAAGAACTAGCCTCGCACTAGATTGTTCCCAACCTCAATCGAAAGAGGTTCTACGGTCCTGGAATTTGAATCTTATTCAGGTCAGTGCTCTCTAAAAATCTCTTCAATTCATGCATTGGAAATTACTATGGCTCTTTTTATAAATTGATTATGTTCATTGCATAGCTAGAATAAGGATATTTTGGTAATGAGTATAGTCTTATGATGGAACAGATTGGAATGTGTGGATGATTTTCATTACAATAAAATACCTATACAATTGTTCAAATTATTATAATTAAATTTAGGCTTTAGAGGATGTGTCAGACTAGATTTTGTGTGGTTATGCTTTGCTATGTTCAGATCCTATTCCTAGAGCCTCCATCAAATGGTGGATTAACTTAGGTAAACCCAAGGGCCATTATTAACATAGAAAATTCCTCCCATAGCCTTCAGTCTAAGAATAAGGTTAAAGCGCCTACAGAATCTAGAATTCTGCAACAAGTGGAGTTTCTGCTCAGTACCACTGATCTTTGCCAAGGCTGGATCTGTCAGCTGAATGGATGAGAATAGGCTTGTTCATATGAGAGCTCCCAGTATAAAACTGTGTAATAATATCCTCAGTCTCTTTGATAGCCTGTAATCTATCTTGCATTTAATAATTCACGAGACAAAACAAAGAAATGAAAAGAGAGTTGGTTTGTTGGGCGAATCTTTTAGCCAAGTGATAAGGTTAGTAGTACATGAACATATCTTAGCAGAGTAGTCATAGGCCTGAACTCAATGATGGTTAAAAGAGAACTCCCATGGCACTGCAATTCCCAATAAATCAAGATCTTTAGATCTGAGGACTTTATATAAATCAAAACTAACAACAAAGACTCCAAAGAAAAATTTAAAGAAGAAAGGTAATCATCCTAAGGATGGTTATGATAAAAGGAATAAGAAAAAGAAGACTAGAAAGGAAGTTTCTCTTAGTAGCTTAGAAAATGCTGATGGTGTCATCAAGAAGGTTGTTGATGATGAATGTCAAAAGGGGTCTGATTCTTTTAGGCATGATTTGTGTGAACAGAAGTTGGGGGGGGGGGCAAAGCTGGGATTGAATGGTAGCACTGGGCTTAATAGAGGCTCCCTAAGCCTTGATGGAAATGTTCACATTCCAAAGCGAAGGAGAGATTTTGTGAGGCGGAAGAAATTTGATGTTGGTCAAGCTCCAAATCTGTCTAGGCAGTCTGGCCATGGTGATCAGATACCTAAGTTAAGTAGTGACGATTTAGACAGGAGTCTCGAGTCTTCAAAAATTAAACAAAAGATAGATTTTGATAATTTCAAGGAAAGTAGGAGTAGGGATTCAAATTCCGATCAGCATTTCAACTCTCATTCTGTTGTAAATAGTGGTGATTCCTCTTTAAAGAAGTCGTGGAGGAAGGATGGGAAGAAAAAGGGTTTGGCTCCTGATAGGAACAGGGTTGTCAAGGAGGTTGATAAGCATAGATTTCATAAATAATTATCTCTCACTTTTATCTCATTAAGACTTCTTATATGTTCAATTAAGTGATCTTTGTCATATTTTATGAGTTTGGGTTCATATGAAGTTTAATTGAATTTCTTTGCTTACCCGATTAAAATGACACTATTATAGTATTTTGAGCATAATAGGAGTTGTAGACATCCAAAAATCATGAAATCTGTCTTGAATGAAAGCTTAAAGAAGTGTCCATAGTTACAAAGCAAGAGAAGATTCTAAATAGGATGTTTAGGACTCCGAAATTATCTCAAAAGATGAGATAGTGTTGCTGACGTGGAATTTGAACAGTGTGCAAAGATCCGGCCATATCTTGAGATATAGAAGTCATATTGAGATGAAATCAACTTTGTTGGACAGATAAGATCCAGGGCTACAACTTTTGTTCAGAAGTCAAGCTCTAATTCGGACATGTGAACATCCGAAATTGCGGTGCAAGAAAGTCAAAATTGTTGTGCTCATTGGTGGCAAAAATTCGAAAGTGTTTTGCAATTTCAACAAAGCCCATGTGAAAGCAAGAAAAGGGTAGAAAAGTAATATCCTAGTTGGTGACTTTCTGAAGATGATGCCTCAAAAATCCTCTATAAATAGAAGGGTTTGCAAGAGGAGACACACACCATTTTGGAGATTAACTCCAATACCATTTTCTTTCTTTCTTTCTCTCTTTCTTTCTTTCTTGTTAGTTTTGCCTCCTTCATGGAAGGCTTATGTTTTCTTTCTTGTTAGTTTGCCTCCTACATGGAAGGCTTATGTTTTCTTTATTGTTAGTTGCCTCCTACATGGAAGGCTTAGGATTTATTTGTTGTTAGTTGCCTCCTACATGGAAGGCTTAGGATTTATTTGTTGTTAGTTTGCCTCTTTCTTTGTTGTTAGTTTGCCTCCTTCATGGAAGGCTAGGTTCGTAGTTTCAATTCAAGGATTCAAGCTATTTTCATTTTAACTTTGAGGTCTTGATCTTTATTTACATGCTTATTGAGTGATTTCTACTCTACTTTACTATATTCTTCAATTTTATTCTTTTAATCAAAGTTTGATTGGTTGACGTATTTTGATTAATGTATAATTGATTTATAATTGGTTTTTGATTGGTAAATCATTTTCCAAAAGTTTGAAAAGTAGAAATTAAGTAATTGAATTGAAGGTTTTCATTTTATTACTTACTTCAACTGAATTCTGATTGTGAAATTGGTTTAGATAAAAGATTAAGTGGTTACTAAATCTTGTTGATCATAATCAATTAAATTCTGAGAGGTTTCTCAGTAGAGAATTCAAGGATCATTGTAGGGGTTCCAGATGATCCTAGGTTGATAAACACAATGCATGATTTTAGTGATCAATGATTAGTTATGAAAATAGCCTCTGAATTCCTTGAGTTGATAATTGTTAAGTCAAATTAATTTCATTCTGTATTTTGCATTTAAAACTCAATATCAATCTTTACAAAATCCCCCTGTTCTAACTTTCTCCTTATTTGCCTAAGAATCTGAAATGGTCTTTGGGAGATGACCTAGGTTGCACCTTATACTATACCAATAGTTTGGGGGAAATCTAGAAATTATTTTTGCGCGTTTACGACGAGCGTGTCAGAGGTTAAGCCTCTAATTGATGGTAGTAAAATATCTGATAATTGGTGAGAAGATGATAAGGAGAATCTTGAAGAGAATGCAGTAAGGATGTTGTCTTCACGGTTTGATCCAAACTATGTTGGGATTTGTTCAAGCAGTAAGCCTCCTGCATTTCCATCATTAAATGGTTTATCCTTTTTGCTCTCTTCTAGTCGAACTATTATTAATTGTGGATCAAAGTCTCGGTCAGGTTCAGAATCAGCATCAGTTGATACTGCCAGTAGAGTCTTGAGGCCAAGGAAACAATATGAAGAAAAGGGTAATTCCAGGACGAGGCGACATTTTTATGAAATTTCATTAGGTGATTTAGATGAATATTGGATACTAAACCAGAGGATTAAGGTTTTTTGGCCTTTAAACCAAAGTTGGTATCATGGCCTTATCGATGGTTATAATGAAGAAACGAAGTGTCATCATATCAAATATGATGATCGAGAAGAAGAATGGATCAATCTCCAAACTGAGAGGTTCAAACTCTTGTTACTTCCAAGCGAAGTTCCTGGAACAGCAGGGAGGAAAAGTACAGTAAGGAAAAATAGGACTTTTGATCAGAAAAAGGGAGTTTGTCCAGGAAAGGAAAGGAAATAAGAGATGTGATTGCCAATGATGATAGCTGTGATGAGAGTTATATGGATACAGAGCCTATAATCTCCTGGTTGGCTCGGTCTTCTCACAGTGCTAAGAAATGTAAAACTTCTGCTTTTCATGGTGCCAAGAAACATAAAACTTCTATCACACTTCCAAGTACAGGCTCATCATTGTTATGTGATGAACCTGTAGAAGTACCAAGATGCTTAGCTGAGAGTTCCTTGAGGGAGGGTGAAAATAGCCTTTCCAAAGGTTCTGTGTCCCATGATAAATTAGGTGATGAATCTGGGAAGAAGTCCTCATTGCAAAGCTTCAATTTCCCTAAAGATGGCAAACAGCCTATTGTCTATTTTAGAAGGAGGTTTCGCAAGCTAACTCCAATTTCACCTCATTGTTTCTGAAGATAAACAGATTAATATAAATGCATCTTGTTCTATTTGACCCTGTGGTTGGTGTGCTCAGGGATGTAAAAAAAAAACCAAATGATGGGAGGGATGAGACAGAGGGGCCATTGTGGTTCACATACAATGCAGGAGTATCTAAAATTTGTTGGGACATGGGATCAATATCATTCAAGTTTGACTTAAACTATCCAATACAGTTGGTGCTGAATGATTCATTTAAATCAGAGAACTTGTGGTTGCTTTGTGCTATTCTGCTACTTCAGTATGGTACAGTTATAACCTTGTGGCCGAGAGTTCATTTGGAGATGCTTCTTGTTGATAATGTGGTTGGGCTGAGGTTCCTGTTATTTGAAGGCTGCTTGAAGATGGCTGCAACCTTTGTCTTTTGTGTCCTTAGGGTATTTCATCAACCTGCTGACCAAGGAAAGTATATTGACATACAATTGCCAGTTACATCTATCAAATTCAGGTTTTCAAGTGCTTATGGCATTAAGAAGCCTGTTGTGTTTACATTTTATAATTTCTCCAGGGTGAAGAATTCAAAATGGATGTACTTAGATTCAGAGCTTAAGAAACATTGCTTACTCAGTAAGTAGCTCCATCTCTCTGAATGCATATATGATAACATCCAGGCTCTTCAAAATCAATCAATTGAATATCCAATTGCTTCCATTAGTGGCAATCCTTTAGTCAAGGTTGTGCAGAAGAGGATTAGGCCAGGGATTGGGTGTTTCTTGAGAGTTCTCTCAGGTTTATACCAGTCAGTCTTCTGATGCTAGCAAGGGGATGATTCCTCCATTTTCACTTTCTTTTGCTACTGCACCTACATTTTTTTCTTAGTTTGTATCTTAAGTTACTGATGGAAAAAGTCAGTAACTCATATAGGATTTTGTGATCATGGGCTAATGGATGATCAGGAAGACTCTAGTCTGATGACAGATGACTGCTCAAGCATTGGTGATTTCTCTTACAGAAATACAGAATTTAAAGTGAAGAAAATATGATGACTATGTCGAAGGATGCTGTGTGTGATGGATTGACTTATGCTGAGTCAGATTTGTTAATTGGTCCATCTAATTGCAGTGATCAAATTCTCTCTCAAAATTACCAGAATATTGATCTTAGTGCTGATGTAACTTCTGGATTCAAAGGTTCTAAGAGATCTACTACTGTTCAGTTACCAGAGTGGCAATCGCATCATTCTGACCATTCTTTTCCTTCAAATTCTTTAATTGCTAAAATTCAAGCTGATGATGATTCCTGCTCTTTTTGGTGCGATCTGAGTGTCCAAATTCCTTCAGCTGATCAATTTGACAAACCTGGGGTTGAATTGCATGATGCTCAAAACTCTTCTGATTTTTCTTGGACTGTAAATGGTGGTGTCATTCCCAGCCCCAATCCAACTGCTTTGAGAAGTTCTTGGTATCGGAATAGAAATAATTCCTCACCATTTGGATTCCAGTCACATGGGTGGTTTGATGTGGAGGTTGATCCTCTTCACAATGGTTAAGCACAATGGACCCTATATACATATGTAGAGCAAAATATTGGCAAATATACCATTGTTATCGCATGTTCTTGACTCTTGTTTTTGATAAAACATGAACCTTAGAAGCCTTTTTAGCAAACTACCCCAATATTTGTTTCTCAAAATTCCTTTGTTTTCTTAAAAAACCTCTGTTTTAAATTCTTCTAAATTGTGCAACGAATTCCAATACGAGCAAGTAGCATTGTCTACTACTTTGTATTCTAATTCGTGCATATTCAAACACGGCTTACGACGGTTTGAATTTTGCTTGCACATCTGTTTCTCAAAATTCCTCCATTTTCTTAAAAACATCTGTTTTAAATTCTCCTAAAACTATGCAACGAGTTCCAATGCGAGCAAGTAGCACTCTCTACTGCTTCGTGTTCTAATTCGTGCAAATTCAAACACGGCTTACGACGGTTTGAATTTTGCTCGCATATTTGTTTCTCAAAATTCCTTCGTTTTCTTAAAAACTTCTGTTTTAAATTCTCCTAAAACTATGCAACGAATTCCAATGCGAGCAAGTTTCATTCTCTACTGTTTCATGTTCTAATTCGTGCAAATTCAAACACGGCTTACGACTGTTTGGATTATGCAAGCACGTCTGTTTTAAAATTCATTCATTTTTCAAAAACGTCTGTTCTAAGTTTTGCCCGATTGTGCAACGGATTCTAATGCGAGCAAGTAGCATTCTCTACTGCTTCGTGTTCTAATTCGTGCAAATTCAAACACGGCTTACGACGGTTTGGATTATGCAAGCATATCTATTTCCAAAAATCATTGTTTTCTTAAAAACGTCTGTTTTAATTTTTCATCAACTGTGCAACGGATTCTAGTACGAGCAAGTAGCATTCTCTACTGCTTCGTATTTTAATTCGTGCAAATTCAAACACGACTTACGACGGTTTGAATTTTGCAAGCACATCTGTTTCCAAAAAATCATCGTTTTCTTAAAAACGTCTGTTTTAATTTTTCATCAACCGTGCAACGGATTCTAGTACGAGTAAGTAGCATTCTCTACTGCTTTTTATTTTAATTCGTGAAAATTCAAACACGGCTTACGACAGTTTGAATTTTGCAAGCACATCTGATTCCAAAAATCATTGTTTTCTTAAAAACGTCTGTTTTAATTTTTCATCAACTGTGCAACGAATTCTAACACGAGCAAGTAGCATTCTCTATTGTTTTGTGTTCTAATTCGTGCAAATTCAAGCACGACTTACGACGGTTTGGATTTTGCGAGCACATGATTTGATGAAATCACTGTTTTCACTAATGTGTCCAAACAATCACTTTTTACCTAAGATTACCCTTTTATTTTCCAAGAGATCAAGTCTCTTGACCATAACTACGTAGCCTTGAGTTTCCCATTGCACCAGGGAATACGTAGGAGTAGGATCAAGTCCTGTCTGGCTATTTTCTATAAACCTATTTATTTTCTATTCTATTTTAAGGGATCAAACAGTTTCAAAAGCTCACAAACTCAGTTTAAGGATACCGTTCTTTGGAACGGGTGAGTAGGGTGCCTAATACCTTCCTTACTTGTAACCGACTCCCAAACCTAGATTTCTTCCTTAAGTTGGGGTTTTTCCAAATGTTTTCCCTTAAAATAAAATTTGGTGGTGGCTCCACAATCAAAATTAAATCATTTTAAAGTTTTTATTGAGTCCGTTGTCTTGTGGTAATTGCGGTTACGACACACACCAATCTGGTAATGGATGTTAATATGGTAATTGATGTCTAAAAAGGAAATCTTACTAGTCGTTTACGTGTTAGTGGAGGCTGATTGGTCTTCCCTTTAATATTTGATGGATGAGTTCGTTAAAGGGGTAGTATTCGTTATGAATTCAGTAATTGTACATCATATTTTAATCTGAAAATGAAAGGATGGCTTTGCATTAATTTCTCCCACTTCTTTGGATCTATTTAGTAGTTTGAAAAAGAGGAGGAATAATTGGGATGTGTTTTACCAAACGCTTAGTCTTGGTGATTAAAGGTTAGATCATTATTGATATTTCAAAGAAGTGAAACGTTGCACCCATCGTTGGAAACCAAGGAAATGCACAAGTTCTCTCACCCCTAGCGCTTGTTCGACATTCCGAATCAACATTTGGAAGAGGGGCAGTACTACTGTGATATATTCTCCAATGTTTAAAGACTCCATGCATGTGCCCTCAAGAGGAAATGTGAACATATCCGGAGCCGTTTCTCAACCCAAAAATATGTTAGCAGCTGCATCAAGGAATTGGATGAGCTAAATGTCAGAGTCAGCTTTGCTCCCTTAATCTTGCCACCAAGAATTGTTGAAGTACTATTGTTGAAACTTCTGAGCCAACAAAGGCGGCTACTTATCAAGAACTGTTTTACGTTCATGCATGCATGAAAAGTTATGCAACGTGTGTGGAGCATGGTTATGGACGAAAGGTTTAGGCAGGGGAGGAATACGTCTATGGAGCAGGTGTTATACAGGCTTTGGTCGGTATCTAGCAACTTGTACAGGAAGTGATAGACCTATTCGAATATAGGTAGAACTTGTATGACCAACCTGGTTGCTGAAATGAATAATATTGCTCCAAACTTGGCATCTTTAATCGTCGTGGTCTTGATCAATTGATTTCCTCGTTGGAATCCTCATAAATTTGGCCATGCACCCATCATCCAGTGTACCAGCAATGGGTCGCCTTGATAGGCCAACACTATCATTGACCAATAAACCCTTGATAAAATTTGAGACATTTGATATCTCCTATGATAGCTTTAAAAATGGATGTTGGGCGAGCCCTTTAGTTAACAATGAAAATTAATATATGTAGCTTATGCCCATGAAATGTTGTAAGAAACTACCCATCCTCAACGTATACGAGCATGACTTGAGGCTTGTCTACCCTTCACTAATTCTGGTCATTAAGCTTTCATCACATTTATTGAGCATTCTACATTAGTAGAAACCTGGCTCGGCTGGTTAGTTGGCCACACCCAGTCCCTCATATCCTAGGTTCAATTCCCACGGATAATTATTTTTTTTGTGACAAATCATGCCCCTGCCTGTTACCATAGGTCCTCGAATTCAAATTAGCCACAATGGGCTATTTTGAGTCAAATTGGCCTGGCCTCTGGTCATGCTTGGCCAAAGCCTTTCTTTTGGAAACATCATAAATATCCAATCAAAGTTTTCAAAATATATGTTATTTCGAATCAAATTCATTTTATTCCAATTCTTTTCTTCAATTTAAAATTAAGTTTACTCTAGTTTAAATCAAGTCTAGTTCGATTTCTCAAATTCAAAATCAAATTCTTTTTTTTACCAGCTCCTCAAATATCATTATAATTCAAATCAAGTTTCCCTCAAATTTCGTCAAGATCATTTTGATTTTTTTTAATCAAGTCCATTTTATTTTCATTTGTTTCCCTTTTTTTCAAAATCAAGCTCTTTTTTATCAAGCCTAATTCTTTTTAATTTTGAAAATTTTTTTTGAGTTGGGTCAAGACCCAATTATTTTCTTCCTTTTGTTTTAAATCAAATCCATTTATGATTCTAGGTCTCACGCGATGGACCCTAAGCGCGAACTGGTAGCTTTTTCTGTTGTTCGGTGTTTAAGAATTTATATGGATACTAATGCAGCCGTAGTTGTAATTGTCTTGGATCCTGTGCATATGTGGACTAAGAATCCTTTTTGTAAATAATTTCAAGAAAAACTTCATATTGGAATCCCTAGTCTCACGCGATGAACCCTAAGCACGAACTGGTAGTTTTTTCTGCTGTTCGATGTTTAGCGATTCGTATGGATACCAGTGCAGCCGTAGTTGTCTTGGATCCTGTACATATATGGACTAAGGATTTCCTTCAAAATACTTTGTTCATTTTCAAACACCTCCAAAGATTAAGCCTTCACACCAGAGCTACGTAAACCTTGAGTTTTCCATTGCACCAGAGAACACGTATTAATATGATCAAGTCTTGTCAGGCTAACCTCCATCAATCTATTTATTTTCACTCTAAGTAAAGGGACCAAACAGTTTTTAAATAAATCACACATTCAGTTTAAAAGTACTTTTCTTTAGAACGGGCGAGTAGGTGTCTAACACCTTCCCCACTCGTAACGGACTTTCAAACCTAAATCTCTTATTCAAGTTAGGGTTTTTCCAAATCTTTTTTCCTAAAAATAAAATTTGGTGGCGACTCCACATAATTAAATCAAAAATATTTTTTAAATTTTAACAAATTCATCGTCTCGTCCTAATTATAGTTGCAACACATCCAAAGTGGAATAAAGAATAAAGTACCGTAACTCAATAATAAACTGATTTTTTAACTTCAAAATTTTAAAGAGCGGTTCTATTACCTTTGCATCTATCTACACTTGAATCAATTGCTGAATATTCTTTTTTAGAAGAAAACTCCTTCTTTTTTAGAAGAAAACTCCTTCCATATATTTGTGGGTGGTTGGATAAGGAATATAAATGAATGGTGGATACTGATTGCTTATATATGGGTGAATTTTTTTTAAGAATCGAATAGTTTAATGAAGAATTTTTGAGTTTTAAATGAAATCTTCTTCAGCCTGACCATTTCCCCCGCTGACTTCCATCCACTTCCCATCGATCTCCTTCACGTTGCCTCCCCTTTGCTCTTAACCTCACTAATCACATCCCCAATTCCTCCAACCGGTTCATACAACCCAATATTTCCCTTAACTCCCCCGTATCCAAAATCCCCACCCTCTTCCTAACCTCTTCCACGCGCCACAAAATCTCATGCTGCACATGCCCACAATCCTCCATCACCAAAGTCACCACCTCATTCACCAGGTGATACTTCCGAAGGTACAACGACTCAGGCACGTGACTCACGTGCTCCACAAAATCAATAAGATCTTGTATTTCACCCAACAATTTAGCAGTAGAAAGCCTCGAAACTTCTATTTTGGGCGCTCCATTGCTTAAGCTAAGATAATAACCCAAAGACTTAGGAAACATTAACAGATCTTCTAGAAGCTTCGCGTGCCAACAAACCCATGTGCTAAGCTCTAAGGACTCGTGGTTGGTGTTGTCGCGGAAGGAGGAGAGGTTAAAGGCGTTGTGGTCACCGTTGGAATTGTAGGAGAAGAGGATGTCCTTCATCTCTAAGGATCCCTTGGTTATAATGTTATGTAAGATGAAGAGACATTTAAGGGACACCGTGGCGTTATGTGTTTTGTGAAGACGATCTAGTAGGGCATTTATGGAAACTTGCGGCAGAAGATAAGGGATGCATTCAACGGAGATGAAGGGTTCAATTTGATCCTCGGAAGGCGCAGTGGAGAGCTTGTGGGTGGTGCAGCGAATGACATGAACATGAATGGAGGACTCGCGACGCTTGAGTGATAAAGATGCTTTCAGCATTGAGACTTCGTCCTTCACGTTGTGTATGACATTTCTCAGCATCTTGTGTATAGGCATTTGAGTGAAATTTTGATAGAGAAGAAAAGTTGGTGTGTTTAGATACTCTGTTTTATTTTTTTTGGCACAAATTACATGCCTTAATATTTTTTGTTTGCTTTATGAAAAGTACAATATTTATACAATTTGATTTCACGTAGCAAGAAAGTGAAACACAAAATAATTAACAACAAAATTATATGGAAAAAAATTTCAAAAATTCCTTAATCGTTATTAGACATTAAATACCTTAATTTTTTCAATATGAAATGTGATAAGATAATATCTAAACATGCAAATAAAAACATTTAAAATAGGTAAATAAGTTACTTCTTTTGTATTTTTCAAATAAAAACAATATTAAAATATATAATTAAGGTTATTAATTTTATGAAAATTATTATTTATTTTTTAGTTTTCTTTTATAAAATTTACTTTTATCTCTTCATATTTATTATTTAACAATGAGAATATATTGGATATGATAATTTATTGTAATTGATAATAATTACATATATGTATATATATATATATAATAATAATAATAATAAATATTTTCATAAATATCCAAATAAACAGAAAAATAGAAATAATATTTTTATATCCTATTTGGACAAATAAAAAAAGAATACAAGGAGTAAATCCTAAACAACTGGTTTTGGTATATAATGAAATTAGTGAAATTGAAATTTAAAATCTTATATTTAAATTATCTTAATATTTTATTATTAGATAATATAACTTTAAATTATAAACTACTTTAATATTTTATTTTAATACATTATTTGGTATTCAAATATGACAAATTTTAATGGAAGAAAAAATTTATTTTAATTTTTATCATATTTGGTAAAAAAGATAGGAAAGATATTTTAAAATAAATTTATTTTTATTATTATAACTTTTGAAATACTAATTTAGACTAGTAAAAATACTCTAATCATTTAATTATTTTATTTTCTAAATCCTACTTTTGAAAAGAGAGTTAAAATTATTTTATGAAAGATTTAGACTATACTTTCTTCATTTTCCTTTCCTCTCCTCTAAAAAAATTGAATCATATAATATAATTTTAAAAAATTCCTTCCACTCCTATTAAACAATATGTAAATTCATAAATATAAATTCAATAAAATATAACTTATTTAAAATTAGACAATGGATAGCTATGAATGATAATTTTTTTAAATATTTAAGAAAACTACATATTTAAAATTATTGTTAAATTGAATCAATTTTTCATTAATTACTTCAAGTTTTTGGTTGAAAAATATAATATAATTTGATGAAAAATATAATATAATATAATTGAATCTGATCTCATTTCTTGGAACCAAGATATACTCTAAGATCGAATCTCATAGTGATGCTTTGTGGCCGAGAAAACCAAAAAATACGTAAGATAAAAAAGAAGACCCCACCTCTAAAATTACAGAAAACTAGTAGCTGAATTTTCTCCAATCAGAATAGCCAACTCTTTTTTACCGTTATCTTTCATGTATGACGCTCAAAGTAAACTTGTTAAATAAATATGAGAGTACAATATAGAGTTTTTGGAAAGTAATTATGTAATGATTTATAAGATACATTATGATTTATAAGATACATTACAGGATTTGATGGAGACCTTTGATCGTGAATTTTCAAAAAGGTTCCAGAAATTTTTTTTATGGATTCCTTAATGAAGTGTGGAGTGTTATTTTTTTATGTTGTCAAAGATTTAACCAACTATTGAACAAGTGTGGAGTGTTATTCATTTTTTTTATAATAATTTTTATCTATAACCACATAAAAAAATTGTTGCCTAAATAAATAAAAAGACAGATTTTTAAGATTAGAAATAAACAATGGTTTTTGTTGTTTGATTTTAGACAACAATAAAATAATTGTTATGATATATTTAAGTATGGTTATATGATTGTTATAAGAAGAATAAAAAATATGTACCATATGTTTGCAAAAGCGTAAACAACACTGAATGAACCATTGTTGTACACTAAAGACAATAGTTGTTTGAATGTTACAATATGATATAAGATTTATATAGTTGTTCATAGAAAGTATAGCCAACAAATTCTTAACTGTTGTAAATAAATATATGTAACACTTGTGTAATGGTTATTAGAAATTATATAAATGTTATTTTTTTAATTGTTACCATATATTATAGATAATAATTATTTAAAAATGTTGAAATATGATATAAGAAGCCATTGCAATATAATTTAAATAATGATTATTATAAATTATAGACACCACTTATTTTCTATTAGGTAAGAATTTTTTAATTATTATCTAAAAATATAAGTAATACTTATTTAAATTATTTATATGATCAATATTTAATTTTATTGAATATTTTTTATAATTGTCAAATGGCAGAATATTTTTTAATTAATTTCTATAACAATGATGTAGTTAATATAATATAAAATCTCTACTTGTGTTAAAATTTTCAATTAAAAAATATTTTAAAATATATTAAAAGATATATTTAAACATATAAATAATGTTAATTATATTTTTAAACATAATAAAATTTTTATTAATAACCTATACCTTAACATATAAGTATGAGAATCATTTATTCTATCTAAAAAGATTATTTCAAATTCTAATAAAAAAATGTATAATTTTATTTTTAACTAAATTAAAAAAATTAATTAATATTAAAGATGAATGCATAACATCATTCACATCAACCATATTTTGAGGATGATCTTCTTTCCTAATGAAATGTGGCTACTTATATATAAAAGAAAGAAAAAAAACTAAAAATAAAATCGTAGTATTATAAATAAATATATTAATTTTAAAACCAATAAAATACAAGAAACAACAAAAGTCAGTAATCTAACAATCATATCTAATATTTTATTAATTAATAAAGGTACACCTGTCCAAAATTAGGAACACCAGATAGTTGATATTGTAGAAGAACGTGGCCTTACACTACTTACATTTTCTATAATATTTTCCATCATATTATCCAAATCCTGATCATTTAATTTTGGATGCTTATCTTTCAGTGAGTATTTTACTAGATTTTTTCATTCTTCAATTTTCTTACCATAACTATTCACCTCTTCAGAATGTTGTTTCTTAACAATTGTTATTTCATCATTTATTTTTAACATGGTCGATGTAATTGGTATTTCATAACAACACATTCTACTTGGTTTTTCTTTACCAAATAACGTTTGAAACACTTGTCCATTTGATGCACATGAATTTTGAATTGAATCTTGTAATTTGTTTAAAAAAAAGTTATATATAATCAAACCTTTAGAATATATGCTTGATGAATAACAGCTGACTTAGAATAATAATTTGGATTTCTTCATCCATTTTATTTGTTTTTCGATTTTGAAAATTTTCAATAAACTTTTCAGCTTGAATGACATTGTCTCCATTTTATTTGTTAGTATACTCATCGATTAATTAAATAATAAGTTATAATATTAATTATCAACGACTTATTTATTATATATATAGAAAATACAGAAACATAAAAAGATATAAATATACCAATTATGCATGAATTCTAGAAAAATTTATTGATCTCATCTGATGATTATATTTTTTTCTTATCTCTATGTGCAGCATTTACCCAACTAATTTTCTACATTATAAAGAAAAAAAATGATAATTAGATAATAAAATATAAAACTAAAATTATATAACTATATATAATTCTTACCTGGATAGTATTATTTTGCCAATAAAAGACAATTGTCTAAACTGATCTTCACGTACGGTCTTAAGATGATGTTTTAACTATTCACTTAAATTTGAGTATTTTTTAAAATAAATTATCTTAATAAAATGCTTATAGCATCTCCAAGCATAATTTATAATAGAACGTACTATTTTTTTCTGTATCTAGAATGATAAATTTCTACTACTAAAAGGTATTTAGATCATCAACTTTAATATACATAAAATTAGATAAAATATTTATTAATATTTAAAAACTATTAAAATATCTAATCCGTACATTAATATACTCGCATATATGATCCCTATAATATTCTTTCAAACCTTTAAAATTTGTGTAAATCAAAGGGAAAGAATTAACATTCCTAACCAAGGTTCCACAAAATAAGTAAAGTCATTTCCTATCATTTTATTAGGCTCAATTGGCAGTCCATTCTCATCAAATGTAATTTCTACATGTTCTTGGACCGATCTTGCATGTATTCTCATGCATTATGTTGGTCCTGTATTATTTTCTTAATTGTCTTTATTTTGACATACACATATAAGATAAATACTATATTACAAATGTCATAGGATATATTTCTACAAGACAACAAAATATTTACCTTCACATGCGATAATGTTTATTTCATCATTTTTCTCTTGGGCTATATTTTCTTGTTCTTGTTTAATATCATTCCATTCTTCATTGTCATTTACCAACTCTCCTTGTTCAACAACCTCTTCATTTTGTTCAAGAAAACTCATCAAGTAACATTGGTCCAACACATTTGAATCAAATTTTCCTTCTTCTTAGGATGCACTAGCATTCTACTTGACTTACCATCTTAAAAGATTGCCTTTTCCATTACCTACATCTTCAAATCTTGATTTTTTCTTATGCCTTTGGTTTGAGGTATGAATACCTTTTCATTTTTATTTTTTCCACATTCTTTTCTTTCCATCACAATTGTCTTTACATTCTCTTTTTCTCCAGATCTTATGCTTTGAGTAGCTTCCTATACAATTTTATTTAGGCTAAAGCATTTGCTTTGAGTAGCTTAGGCTAAAGCATTTGCTTTGAGTAGCTTAGGCTAAAGCATTTGCTTTGAGTAGCTACCTTGTATTGTTAATTTATCTCAATTATTTACTTTTAGTCATGATTGCCTTTACATTTCTTTGACTTATCATCTTAGATGTCTTTTCACCTAATCAAGTTTTCTATTTTCATATTGTTCAATCATTGCCATCCCTAGTTTTTCGAGCTTGATTTTATGAAAATTCTTAAGCAATTATTGGCTTGATCTTACTTTCCCCATATTCAATGGAACATTCTCACCACTTTCTTGAACTCTTATTTTTTTTTTTATATATTTGCATCTTTTTCCATTCTCCATCAAGAAAAACAAAAATACATCAAAGCATGGCTTATTACAATAAAAAATACATTATATCTCTCCACTTCAAATTATTATAACTCCTTTAACTTCTCAATCAACAGTTGAAGGTAGACACCAATATCATTCCCTGGTGATTATGGTCCTGGAATCAACAATGATAGCATAGTATACTCAGACTTGACGCAAAACCATGGAGGATAATTATAGATCATCATCATGACAGGCCATGTACTATGGGAAATACTCATAGTCCTAAATGGATTGAATCCATCACTAGTCAAGCCAAGTCTTACATTACGATGCTGAAAAGAAAAGTCTAGATGAAGCCTATCAAAGTCTTTCCATGCTGGGCCATCAACAAGATGCCTTAATTTCTCATCATTTGAGCATTTTTCTTTATGCCACCTCATTAATTTGACAGTTTTAGAACACGTGAATAGTCTTTGAAGTCTAGATGTAACACCTGCAATTTCTAATGATAGACTCTCTAGGTTAAAAATATCTTTTAGTAAGAAGTAAAGTAGAGATAAAAGCAAAAACTGGGAAAAATTAGAAAACTGGGAAAAATTAGAAAACTTACAGTAAAATAACAAAAAAGCCCATATGTTGGGACAGTAGCAAATAAATGCGCAAGGAATTCAAAATAAAAAATAAAAGGTATTCTAAATATTTTGAACCCATCAATGATGGTTAGAAAGTCATGAAGAAAGATTAGAAATAAATAGAGAACGATAATGCCACTGAAAACGCCAAAACACCCTTAGAGAGCTCTGTCTCCTATAAGGGCTAAACTATTCTCGAAAAAATGGTAAATGAAATAAGAAAAATTCATAAGCGAACAAATAAGTGTTAGAAACATCAAAAGAACAGTTTAGAAGCTTTCTAGAAAAGTCTTAGCAAATTACCAAAATGCCCCTAAAAAGCCGGGAGGGCAAGAAACTACAAAGCAAAGACCCGGAACCTAAGGTTTAACCTCCAACAAAAATTTAACATGTGTTAAATGACCAAATTACTCACCCCATGAATAATCACACTATTAATGGCATATAAGATAAATATTTATGAGAAGAAATAAAATTAATCATGGTTAAATTAAAGTAACCTTGATTAAGTTAAAATTAACCATACTTAATATAAATTAACCTTGATTTGTGATAAATTAATCATGATTATGATTAAAGAATAATTCCTAATATTTTCACTTAATTTTAAAAATGAAAATTATAAGTAAAAAGACCAAAATGCCCTCAAGTAGGAAATTTATCTCTATTGGCCCAATGGTGGCCAAATTTGTTTAGGAGGCCAATAGGGGCTCATTTTCTCCATGAACACTATTATAAACACTTGCACAAGCTCTCTAACTTCAATTCAAACTCAAACTTCTCTTAAGATCCATAAACCTACACTAAACTTGAACTTCAATCTTTGAAGTTTAAGTCATAATAAGCCAAATAAATAAAGCCTCACCACTATCCTTGGAGGCATTCATGTGGACCACAAAGGAGAAGGAAACCCACTTCAAGTACCCACTAAATCCTTTTATAAGTCTTCAACAAGTAAGGTTTCTACCATATGTTTTTTCTAAGTTTCTATTTATGTGCTTTAACTTGTTTTCCTTCTCTTTTTGGTGGATCCTTCTCTAAATTCTATGGATCCCTCTTGTTTGAGCATGATGTGAGCTTAAAAATTTCCTTGGTTATTAAAAATTAGTATCACCAAGTTTTTAGTGATTTTTGGAAGTTAAAAGGAAATTTTGATAGATTAAAGTGCTTCTTGGAACTTTTGGAGCAATTTAATCAGTTAAAATTTCTCAAAGATGATTTTTAGTAGTTTGGAAAAATTTTAAAATTTTGATATGCTCAAAGTAAGGGATGAATAAAACTTGGAATAGATATAGTAAATCTACACTTAGTTGTCTTGAGAAATGACTTTTTTATGGTTCTTATGATAAACGTTGTGAACTTACTTATGTCTCCCCTTAAAAGCTTTGATCTTGAACTTAGACTTTGATAAAAGTCTAGATCTGGATCCATGTGATTATAATCCTAAAAGACTATAAAATTTAAGTCCCAAAAGTTATAAACTTAACTCCAAAAGTTGGATCTTAAAGCTAGTAAGAGTAAGAATGGACTTGTAAACTAAAAACATGAATAAGACATTTAAGACTCTCCATAATCATGACGAAAGCTATGAAGTAAGGATAAATCATGATGGAACCAAAAGCAAATAATGTAACAAGTGCTAAAAATTAAAGGTGCAAAGGCCAAGTGAGAAGAACTTTGAAAAAATGACCTTTGTTTGATCAAGGGTGCAATTTGTCCAACTTAAGTTAATTAAGGAAAATTGAGTTAAAAATTTTGGTTAAGAAAAAATAAAAAACCTAACCATGTATGAGAAAAGAATATGTTAGTTAATATTAATTATGAATTAGTTAAAAAATTAAAAAATTAAAAAAGAAAAGTGGCTTCCCGGTAACGGAAAGTTTTAAAAAAATTGTATAAAAGGGGATTTTCCCAAACTTCAAAATAGGGGCTTCTTCCATTTTTTTTTTTAATTTTGGGAAAAGGAGGAAAAATTCTCTCTACTCTTGAGTTCTCCTTGGGGAACGCTTCTGTGAACTCTCTGAATTCTCTCAATAGATTCCATTCAGTTGCCGTTGGAGCAGGGATCTTCGATCTCCTCTTGAAGCTTCCTTGCACAAAGCGAACTTTGATTCTAATTGGAAACCTTCATCACAAATTGATGTTTGCTACGTGTTAGTCTTGGTTTGATTGAAAATAGGAAGTTTGAACGAATTTGAATTCAATCTGATTGTATAAAAAGAATGTCAGTGGAAAAGTTTTGTGATCCTTAAGTTCTCTGCACAAGATATTAGAGCTAGCTTGATAGCAAGACTAGTAGTTTATTTCGTAAATCAGCCTCACTCATGGAATAATAGCTTCTATTTTATCTAACTGCATCAAACCTTAGATCATACCAACACCTATGTTTATCAAGATGGAACCTTGTTAGTAGGGAGTATAAACAAGGGGCAGCTTAGCGTCAAAGGCTTAGTATAAGTCTGAAGTTAGATACAATGCAAACTTCAAGCAGAATAGGAACAGATATTTAGGTGCAGATAAAGAAGAACATATTGTGCTTATCATCCTTGTCCCACATGTACCTACCCGAGAGCCAACAACTGGCATTTCTCTAGTTGATCCATGGTCCCAGGTTTGGGAACCACCACTACCATGTGGTCTTGTTAAATTTTCCCCTAGATCATGAGAAACAACATCATCGT
Source organism: Canavalia gladiata (assembly GCA_037954105.1). NCBI lineage: Eukaryota > Viridiplantae > Streptophyta > Magnoliopsida > Fabales > Fabaceae > Canavalia > Canavalia gladiata. The sequence continues at coordinate 35,630,632 of CM075664.1, read as the reverse complement.
TTTCCTCAATAGTCTACTGCGAAGTGCAACCATTACCTTCATCCCTGGAAGACTCAAAAAGGAGGTGTAAGTTCCTTATTTAAGTCAGGAACTAAAGCAACATGTAGACCCAAGCCACATGAAACTGAAGGTCGTCGCTCTTGTGAGTTGCTAAGCTTGATCATTTCATTTTGCCCACAACGATTTCTCATATCTGCACAGCAAAAGCCCTCAAAACCACCTTGTTCTTGAGCCCGTGAAAGATGCAAAAGTTTGTCCAAAGTCTCAAACCTTAAATCCAGAGAACACCACAGCTAATAAATTGTCGAATGTCTAGAAATAAGCAGAGGAATACGATGCTTTGATTATGGAAGAACCGAACTTTAATGACACAGGATAGACAACCTGAGGATACTCCTATTGCATGGACCAGAGGGAACTACAAAGAAGAAAGTAAGTACCCAAGCCAAATGCTACGTCAAAAGCTTAAGCCTACATGCGTGAGCGGTTCAATCATGAGAGGATGCCAAGTATTTGTTGTTGGATAGTTAGCAAAGAGCTTGGGTGGTGGCGTTATGGATAGATGTGGTCAGGCTTATTTGCTTATAAACTTGTACAATATAAGAAGAGAGTTATGTAAGAAGTGACGGGCCACCGTGCATGCATGGCAAAGGTGCAGCAGAGACACTTAAATTGAAATATGGTTTTTTGCTAGTCACCTGTTTGCCAGAACATCTTCATTTGGCTTAGGAATTAAACCAAGACAGGTGTTGTAGTTCCTTTAGATGACAACAAAAATAGCAGCGATTAAGGGGAAGGAATAACAGGGATTATAATGGAAAATCCTAGATTGAGGAGAGGCCGGGTCAAGCTTCCTAAACCTTTTAACAACCTCACGGGTTTTAATGTCTTTTGGATAGTCTCATCACCTTTTTATGAGTTTATCATCGTTAATGCTTTGATGGTTGCGCATAGAATCATGTGCTGTTACACCTTCAATTGAATGGTAGACCTGACAAATCACAAAAAACAAGAAATCTTAGCATAATATAGTTTACCTAATAAATGAGGTGGGCTACTAAATTATGAACATTTCAAGAATAAACTTTTAATATTATTTGATTAAAGGGAAGGACAATAACACCAGATTTTGAGTGTCTCATGCATATATATATATATATATATATATATATATATATATATATATATATATAATTAAAGGAAGAGATAGCACAATTTAGCACAAACTCAAGTTTCGACTTTTGGAACATGTGTAAATCAAGCGAATGTCCTATTGACTTACTTTAATCCTTTTGATGCTTTTATATAAATTATTGAATATTCATGCCTTTTTATAGATTAACATGTCTTCAGCAAAATTTATTAACAAGGAAAACAAAATAATACAAGGTGAGATATAAGTAATTTTAGATATCAAAGAATTTTCAAAACATCATGGAAATAATTATATGTTTTCGATTCTTAAAAAAGTATTCAAATATTATTTAGTTGAATCTTTCGATCAAATTAATTCAAAATTTAAATACGAACAGGCAACCTTCTCTACTGTTTTATATTCTGATTCGTGCAGGTTCATACGCGACTTACGACGGTTTGAATTTTGCACAGATATTTTTCTTAAAAAAAAATTCTTTTTTCATTTTAAACATCTGTTCCCTTCTTATGAATTTCGTCTAAACAGGTCTTAATACGAACATATAGTCTTCTCTACTGTTCCGTATTCTGATTTGTGTAGGTTCATATGCGACTTACGACTTGAACTTCGCGCAAACGTTCTTTCGAAAAACTTCTGTTCTCTACTTTCTTCTTAGGAATTTCGTTTAAGTGGGTCTTAATACGAATAGACAGTCTTCTCTGCTGTTCCATATTTTGATTCATGTAGGTTCAAATGCGGCTTACGACGGTTTGAACTTTGCATAGACATCTTTCCGAAAAACTTCTGTTTTCATTCCAAATATCTGGCTTTCAAGAAAATCTCTAGTTTTCCAATTCCACACACCAGAACTATGTAGCCTTGAATTTTCCATTGCACCAGGGAATACGTAGGAGCAGGATCAAGTCCTGTCAGGCCATTTTCTACTAACCTATTTATTTTTATTCTAAATTAAAGGGATCAAACAGTTTTCAAAAGATATCAAAATCACACACTCAGTTTAAGGGTATCGTTCTTCGGAACGGGTGAATAGGGTGCCTAACACCTTCCCTATTCGTAACCGACTCCTGAACCTTGAATTTCTTCCTCAAGTTAGGGTTTTTCCAACTGTTTTCCCTTAAAATAAAATTTGGTGGCGGCTCCACATTCAAATCAAATTCATTTTCTAAATTTTAGCGAGTTCGTCGTCTCGTTGTAATTACGGTTACGACATGTGTTCTCTTCAACAAGAAAGATGGAAGTGCAATGTGCTGAAAACAATAATTTGGTTGATAAAATTGAGTCCAATGGTCCTAATTCCTAAAGAAATTTCTTATTCATGATAAGAACTATCTTATTTGGATTTAGACTTTGATAATAAAATTAGGTATGGTTAACTATATAACTTATATGTTACACTAGCTAATATTTTTATTACTTTATCATATACTGTATCATTATACTTTAGAGGAGCTTAACTCATTAAAAAAAGACTCTTGAAAGTGAATACAAAAAGAAACAAAAGAATGTGAAGGTAAAAAAAAGTAGATATAGATGTTGGAGTAAGACACAATGATATGATTTTGTGGTATTGAGATAATTCTCACGAAATAAACATAAGAGATTAGGTAAATATTATTTGATATCCTTAAATGTTATACATTTATTTATTAAATAGCATCAATCTTAATTCTAAAAGATAATAAATAAAGCTAACTAATAAAAGAAGCTATCAACTTTGAAATATTAATTAACTAAAAGATAAGAGATAAAACTAACAAATAAAAGAAACTATCAATTTTGAGAAAGTAGCTAACTAACTAATAAAACTAAAACTAATAGATAGAGATAAAAGATTCAAACAATAAGCCTAATTCATTTGAATGTTAATTGATGAATGATGAGTCTGTCTGTTTGTTGTGGTGTACTAATATTCTCGCCTTCATTCTTGTACTCGGTTATTTCAAAGTTCATCTTAGCCAAAGTCTCATCCGAATTTAATTTGGTTGACTAAATTTAATTTGATTGACAAAAGTTGTGATAATGTATTAGTTGTGTTGTGGGTAATTCCTTATTCAAGAAAGTGATGAGGGATCTTCTCATTTATTTGATGCAGTTTATTAATTTGTTGTTTTCATCCTCATGTTCAGTTGTTCCAAAGCACAATAATAACCTCTTCACAAACAATTTCCATGTGATCTTTCTTTTCCCATTTTCATGTAAGAACTAACGCCACCACTGGTTGGCTTCATCGTTAAGGTAGAATGAGGCTAAAAATACCTTTCTCGAGCCATGGATGTCGTGGACAACTAAGTACTGTTATTCCTTATTTAACCAAATTTGAGGGTCCTTTGTAAGAAAATTGGAGAATTCAAACCGATTAGGATTCTTAGATTAATTATTCCTTCCTTCTTCATTCAAAATTTTCCATTTCTCTAGATCAATGAATTTGAATTTGAGATTTTGTTCCTATTGCTAGAATTTGTATATCTTAACAATGTTGATGATGATGGGTGATGTCTATGTTTTGATTTAGTAGGAATTCTCTTAAGGATCTTATCGATGGACTTACGTATTTCTCTCAAGTAATCACGAATCTCTCGCATGAAGGTCTCAACGGAATTAAGACGTTCTTCTTATATTAACACATTAATGAGCTAAACATTGATGTGATCGTAACTTAACTCTAGACACCAATTAATACGATCTTATGCTATTAAGATAATTCTCATGAAATAAATATAATAAATTAAACAAATGTTATTTGATATCCTTAAATATTATATATTTATTTTATATATAATATCATTCTTAATTTTAAAAAATAATAAATAAAATTAATTGATAAAAGAAATTATCAATTTTAAAAAACTAACTAACTAAAGAATAAGATATAAAATTAATAGATTATAGAAATTATTAGCTTCAAAAAAATAATTAACCAATAAATAAAATTAAAATTAACAGATAAAAATAAATTATTCAAATTATTAATTTAATTTCTTCAAATATCCATTAATGCATGTTATAAATCTTATATATTATAGATTTAATTATGCTAACTTTCACAATAAGTTATAAAATCCTATCACACGATCGAATCCCCTATGCGAAAGCTCAAATATTTTCTTCGGTTGGATTAGGTTGGATGTTGGTATATACAGGTTTCTTAAATTCGGTTAGCATGCGTTAAATCGATTAGGTTTGGTTTAAGAAACTAATCCTTCAATATCCAAACCTGACCGACATTGTACATATTGTGCCTAAGAGTATTTTGTGTGTGAGGAGTGAGTGTGTTTGTACGTGGGGAACAACAAAAATCTATCACTGCTAACATTTTTTTCTCCGGTTTCAATAAATCATAATCATGCTTTGACCATCCAATGGACTATCTTCTTGCACATGTCATGTCGATGGATTTTTCTTATTCATCCTTACATCGGAAAACTAATCTTGTAGAATCTGTGACCAGCCCCCACAATGAAGATTGTATAAAAATCAATTGAAGGAAAAAATTGATGGCAAGGATGGAATGGCCAAATGGTTGAAGTGGTGTGCTGATTCAACAATTTGCCTCATAATTGACTTTTGTTATGCCTATTATTATCTTATTGGGTGGGAATAAGGATTAGTGGAGGAATAGCATTTGATATCAGCATTGTATCACTTCCCAATCATAAAGACTTGAGCTGATTTTAACCGAGTTGTAAATTTGTGTACATGGTAGATGGAATTGGATGAATTGCAATTTAGTTCTTATAGTTGGGTGCAAATGTGCAAGTCTTCACCAAATCTATATATATGGTGTGGAATCTCCTTTAATCACTGAACTTTCTTGTTGAAATGATGGAAAATGGAGAAATTTAGATTTGTTGTAATTTTGGACGATATAGATCTCAGAGATATGGAGCCTTGTCACTATGCACAAACAATCCATGTATTCTCTTTTGCTATTTATTTTTTCTTTCCTTTCATGCTCAGTGAGAGTCTTTTTTCTAACTTTTTTTTATTTCATCTTGCATTTTTTGTTATCAATTCCACCTTCTATGTCAGAAGACTATATCAGTGTTCTCATCCTCCTTTTTTCGATGACCTTCCTAACATAAATCACTCGATCCAATCAAATATCCAATTAAACTTGCACCCGACTAATATAATACCGTTGGAATGCAATGGTTACAACATTCATGAACGGAACTTACTAGTAATTAACCACCGTCCATCCTTAGAAATAACCCTTCGACGTCCACCCTTAAAAAAAATAACGGACTACTTATATAAACTGCATTTTTAAAATGTTATACGGATCAATAATTTTTTAATTTTACCAAATGTTTTAACACTACCTTTAGGGGACAAAGTAAAAAATAAAATATTTACAATAAAATAAAATAAACACGAATGAAATTGTGTATTCACAAGCACCAACAGTATATTTATGATATACAAAATTTATTCACATCTCTTTCTAAAACTATCTTCCTAATGTATGGAATATAACTTCATTTTTATTCGTTTTTTTTTCCACCATCGTGAATAGTGTTGAGAATAAATTAGATGGTCTAATAAGAATTTACAACTCTGAACTTATTTAATAAAAAATGTTTACATTTTTTAAATAAATAAATTAAGTTTTAGTTTATAAAAAAAGCTATTAAACTTCTTAAAAATGTATTTATATATTAATTTATTATAATATTATAATTATTTTCCATACATTACATTTATAAAATTATATTTATTTTAGTATATTATATTTAAATATCAAATTTCTCTTTACACATTGGTTTTTAAGATCTTATAACAAACCAAGAATCATCTAAAAAATATCCATTACAAATAATAAAGTTATTTCCAAACTTGAAATTTTTAAAATAGGTTACGTCTATTTAAATGAAATCTTGTTCAGCCAAACCATTTCCCTTTAACCTTTAGCCACTTTCCTTCGATCTCCTTCATTGTTGCCTCTCCTTGGCTCTTAACATCACTGCCTCTCCTTTGCTCTTAACATCACTAATCGCATCCCAAAACTGATTGTTCCTCTTTCTATTCCTAAACAAAACCACCAAAGCTTCCTCACTTTCCTCCAACCTCTTCACACAACCCACTATCTCCTTCAACTCCCCCACACCCAAATTCCCCACCCTCTTCCCAACCTCTTCCATGCGCCACAAAATCTTATGCTGCACGTGTCCATAATCTTCCAACACCAAAATTACCACCTCATATACCAAGTGATACTTCTGAAGATGCAACGACTCAGGCACGTGACTCACGTGCTCCACAAAATCCACAAGATCTTGTATTTCACCCAACAAGTCAGCACTAGACACCCGCGAAACATCTTTTTTGGGTGCTCCATCGCTTGAGCTAAGATAATAACCCAAAGACTTGGGAAACATTAACAAATATTCTAGAAGCTTCGCGTGCCAACAAACCCACGTGCTAAGCTCTAAGGACTCGCGGTTGGTGTTGTCGCTGAAGGAGGAGAGGTTAAAGGCGTTGTTGTGGCCACAGTTTGAATTATAAGAGAAGAGGATGTCCTTCATCTCTAAGGATCCCTTGGCTATAATGTTATGTAAGATGAAGAGACATTTAGGGACACCGTGGCATTATGTGTTTTGTGAAGGCGATCTAGTAGGGCATTTATGGAAACCTGAGGCAGAAGATAAGGGATGCTTTCGACGGAGATGAAGGGTTCGATTTGATCCTCTGAAGGGGCAGTGGAGAGCTTGTGGGTGGTGCAGCGAATGACATGGACACGAATGGCAGACTCGTGGCGCTTGAGTGATAAAGATGCGTTCATCACTGAGGCTTCATCCTTCACGTTGTGGAGGAGATTTCTCAGCTTCTTGTGTATAGGCCTTTGGCTGAAAATCTGATGAAGAAAAGTAGGTGTGTTTTAGATATTCTGTTCTAATTTTTAGGCATAAAATACATACCTCAATGTTCTCTGTTTTCTCTTGCAGACTTGGAGTTTGATTTGTTTGTGAAAAGTAAAATATTTATAGAATTTGATTTTACGCAGCAAGAAAATAAACACAAAATAACAACAAAATTATAAGCAAAATGCTTCTCGCAGAAATTAAAGTAGGATAACTTTGTCCCTTCAATTTTGGTAAAATATTTTTAAAGCACATATTTGTTAAAAAAATTTAAAAATTCCCTAATCGTAATAATACATTACATACTTTTTTTATATGAAATGTAATAAGATAACATCTAAATATGTAAATAAAATATTTAAAATAAGTTACTTTTTTATATTTTCTTTGTTTGTTCAAATAAAAATATATAATTAATATTATTAATTTTTTAAAATTATTATTTATTTGTAATTTATTTTATCAAATTTATTTTTTATCTCTTTGTATTTATTACTTAACATTAAGAATATTGGATATAATAATTTATTGTAATTGATAATAATTATATGAATATAAAAATATATGAATTAATATTCTTTTAGATATTTAACTGAAAAGATAAATAGAAAATAATATTTTTATATCCTATCAAACATATAAAAACGAATAGAAGGTAATAAGCTTTAAATATCTTTTTTATATATAATAAAAATAATAAAATTTAAATTTAAAATCTCATAAATTATTTTAATCTTCCGTTATTAAATAATATCTTAATTTTTATATTATAAATTATGTATATCTTATTTTAACACATTATTTATTGTCGAAAGAAAAAGATAAGAAACATTTTGATGGTAGAAAAAAAAATTATTTTAATTTTTAACATATTTGACAAGGAGGAATCAAAACAACATAACAAATTGTATATGTAGTAACAAACAAAATCTGTCAATAAATATAAAAAAATCATAGATATATGTTTAAATATAAGGACTGTTAGAAATATTTGCCATCCATTATGTACGGTGAATAATTATGAAAATTTGCATGTTACTAAATGTTATAGCTATAATTTTATGTTTTTACTATAGTTCATTGTGATTATAAGTTAAAATTATAAATCTTTACCTATGGTTTTACATGAATGTAGGTAAACATCTATATACACTTTTTGCATGCCTTTATCTCCAGTTTTACACGGTTGTAGCTAAATGTTTAGGTGTTAATTTTTATCTATAAATTTATGTGTGTAAGTAAAAGTTCATATAACAAATTATAAAACTGATGTTATTAAATGGTTTCCACCAAAACTAAACGATTTAATTTTCAACATAATTAATTTTTAACATAATTTGAGCAACCTTTGACTTAGACAAACAAAATTACGTGTATCATATTTTTTATTTAAAAATTATTGGATGAAATAATTGGATATATATATATATATATATATATATATATATATATATATATCATCATAAACTCCTAATAAATGTGAAACAAATTTTAAGATTGTCTATATTATAGTTATCAAAATTGATTATATCAACACTTATTTAGGAGAAATATAAGTTTACTCAAGCAACAACTTAAAATCATTTAATAAGATATTTTTCGGCGATGACTAGATATTCCAAAAAAAAAATACTTACATATTCATATATGTATAAGTAATTGTCATAATTTAGAAAGAACAGATAAAAGATTAGTAATCCAAAAGACTAAGGTAAATAAGGTATTGCATAATTTTTTCTCTCTGATGCATTTGCAAGAATCTCACTATTTTTCTGCATAAAAAATTTACATGATAATAATATATTTTTATAAACAACAAATAATCAACAAAGAATCAAATAATCTAAAAGATAAAAACATGAAAATTGACATTTAATATTGACACAGACACTTAAAATTGACTATATATTTTGAATCAAAATAATTTTTATTATTATTTCTAAGAATCACAATAATCAATGTAAAGAATAAAAAATATCTTATCAACTCCTTTATATACTAACTACTAATAAATGATGAAAGTGGATGGAAATATTTGATGATATTTTAAAGTAAAAGCAACATATCCAAAATAAACTGTTTTCTTAGTAGAAAAATTAATTTTGATAATGTTTAGATCTTGAAAAAAATTAATTTTGTTTAAATAAGATTTTGGATAATAAATATATATATATATATATATATATATATTCAGAAGCTTTTTAGTATATTATTGTTTTTATTTAAATAATATTATATATGTAAAATTTTTGTTTTCATTTTTTTGAGTTCACTGTTTTATGTATCTTTGATAATTTTATTTGATCTGTGTAAACATCTAATTATGTTTGAAGCCTCCAATTGTTAAAATTAATCAAAGAGTCAATACTAATTTAAATAATAAATAAATATAAATAAACAGAAAATAGAAATACAGAAAGAAGAAAAGCAGATAATGGAGTAAATAAAAATCAAACAAGATAAATAATAAGCGGAAATAATAAAAATAACAAAAAACAATGAAAATGAAAAATAAATAGACAAATAAAACTAAAATAAATAATAATAAATATGAATAAACAAAAACAGAAGAAAAGAAATAATGAAAATGGAAAATCAAGAAGAAAAGAAAATAATAAAAATAGAAAATAATAGAAACAATAAATAAATGAATGAATAAAAAATATACAAAATCTTTTGACAGGTTTTAACAGAAAATAAAAAATAAAAAAAATAAAATAAAAAGAAATAAAATACTAAAACAAAAAAAAAAATGAATCACAAATTGAAAAAAAAAAAGAGTAATAAATGAAATAAATAAAATTGATATAAAAAGAAAAAAGGGCGGAAATTTTAAAATTGATATAAAAAGGAGAAAAGAGGCAGGTTGAGGGGTTTTTTTAGGGGATGAGGGAACAGAGAAGAAAAAGCTCTTCTCTCCAAAAGACGAGGAGTTTCTCTGGGAGGCGCGGAGGAAAAGACTCTCTCCACACTCCAAGAGGAAGGGTCTCCAAGAAAAGAAGATACGCCGGAATTTCAAGAAAAGAGGAAGAATCGTTCCTTCACCTCTACACATTGATGAGCTGAGAAGAAAATATTTAGCCTTTGGTTCAATCAGGTTTGTCTTCTATTTACGCATTCTATTCCAAACGGCAAGGATAGATTAGATTTTGTATTAGTTTATTTGATTGCTTGAATCTGGAATGAGAAGGACTAGTTGTTGTTCCTATGCTTGCATGTCCATAATCGCACCATGTCTGTAGATCCTTTATGGATGATTAGTCTCTTAGGTGCATTTAGATTCAATTTTGGCATCATCCTACAATCGGAGTTTCAGTGAGAAATTCAACCTTGGTTCAATCAACGTATCCTTTTGTTTGTTCAAATCATGTTGAAAGCAATATCCGTTTAAGAGGATAGATTATAATGAATATCCAGAGTGCACGAAGTTATAAATCTGGTTCTGTCTATGTTCCTGTTCCCCGAACGACAAATTCAAAACTGAGAGGAGCATGAGGAAGAATTATTTTGGAAGAAGAGGATTAGCCTTCATCATATTGGATCAAATTTTATGATGCCGAGGACAATAGGATTTCTAGGCACCAGGAAATGTCCAAGACCACTTTGCTGCTGCTGAATGGCTTTCACAAAGGTGTATGCATGTCATTTGGTTGGTTTCACCGAACATAACCCAGGGGCTTGACCTGCTGGATTCCATTGGCGGAGTTGTTGTTTACATTGTCATAGTTCATCGAGGAAAACATACGCTGAATCTAATTTCATACGAATTGAGCATGAAAGGGCAATGATCAGGGAACTAATGCACTATGAGAGGAAAAGACGTGCTCTGTTCTGGGAGTAGCAAAGAAAGCTAGTCTCTACTCAATACCATTCGACTCCAAAATATAAGGGACCTAAGGAGATCAGTAGCAAAGGCCCATAAGTATTTGGCCTCCTCATTTCATGAACGGTTCAACCGTGTGCGTGTGAAAAGGGCCTTAGGCGTTTGGCTGTTAGCGATACATGAGACCAGAGGAAACCACTGCCCAACACCTTGCTTAAGTCATGACTGCCGAAAACTGCCAACAACCACAAAGTTTTTATTAGCAAAAAAAACGCCCACAATTCGTACGTCCAGAACCAGAATGGGCCTCTGCATTGGACATCGTTCAAGTGCTATGTGAGCACTGGGAAGGCTATACATGGCTCATGCAGATTCTAGTTTACATCAACAACACCCCTGGAAGTCCAAGCTTGCCTCGTTACACCTATATATGCCTGGTCATACCCATACAATGTGCTCGGCGCTTGAGATGAGATTCACGTCCAGCTTGAGTGATACTGCACATTCTTCATGGCACCATCGGTCCCTAACACGTGATTGGGCTCCACTCACGCACAGTGCAAGGCCCTCTAGGAAGTGTTGACAAGGCGGGGGGATAGAATGTATGGAAATCTCCTGAGGTTGAGTCAGTTGAAAGGATACTTTGGGCTACCAGCAAGGATATTGACCCGCCTTGCCATCGCTGTTGCTGGAAATTCAAGGATGTTGTTCATACAGCAGCTTCATTGTTCACGCTCCTTGTTCAGCCAAGACTTGGACGTAAAAATCCTTTTTCCCAACAAACGGACTGGTACCAAAGTATTCGGTTCTCTATGCCAATGAGATGGAAGAATGGTATCCTAAGTTTGAATCATTTCACCATGAGTAAGGCATGGTCCAGTATATACTGAAATGAGGTGCAGAGAGTTTGTTTGGAATTGATAACCATCTGCTGGACTCCATGTGGCCTCCGTCCCATGCACAAAAGGGCCATGCAAGAAAGGCAAATCTCCAATAAAAAGGGGGGCTCACCGATGAGTTTATGATTGAAGTGAAGGAAACAACCCACTCAGTACATAGGTATATGGTCCGTGGTCTTAAGCTATAAAATGGCACAGCTCAGGTGGTGGAGCATATGGTACCCGATACTAGATCCGTGTGTTCAATCTTCACAACATGCGATTTCCTTTTTATTTCTTAAGGGAAGGAGTGGAAGCTTTAAGGCCTAAATGACGCAATACGAGGCCCACTAAGCATGACCATGTGAGACCAAATTGGGCCACCCCTGTCTAGCTAAAGCAGCAGCAGCCTAGAGCATGCCTTGGATTAATTGAGTCGTCTTGGGTGTGCAAGCTTATACTACGTCAAGCTTATAATAAATCTCAATTTAACATTAAAATCAAGCCAATAAAATTAATAGCTAACTTTTATTTTGTTTTAAATTAAATTAATTTTAAATTTCTTCGAGTTCCAATTCAAGTCAAATTTAATTAATTTTTAGTTTCCTGAAGACCCAATCTGAGTCAATTTTAATTCTTTTCATCAAAATTGTTTATAAAATCCATTTTGGTCCAAATCCAATCCATTTTTCTTTTCCCTTAAACCTTTAAATAAAAAAAACTTGTTCCGGTTCTAAGCCACGAAATTCTTCTCGGTTCGAATTTAGTTTAACTCTTTTCATCAAAATTACAAATAAAATTCATTTTTGCTTTAATCAAGTATAATTCCTTTCCTCAAAGTTCATTTCTCTCTCTTTTCTTTTCCTTTTTAAGTTCAATTCTTTTTTTCAAGTTGTAATTCCAAATTTTAAATCAATTTCCATTCTTTTTCCCAAAGTTCCTTTAAATCAAGTAATTCCAAAATCAAGCTCAAGTCTTCCAACTCTAAAATCAAATCCTCAAAATTTTTAAATCAAGTTTAAATCTTTTCTTTCAAATCAAGTTCGTTTCAAAACCAATTTTATTTTAAAACAAGCCCATTTTTTTTCTCATCCTTATTATTTTTAAATTAATTTCTTTTGGGAAATCACTAGTCTCACGCGATGAGCTCTAAACGGGAAACTAGCGGTTTACACTACTGTTCGATGTTTAGAGGTTCTTATAGGCCCTCGTGCAGCCTTAGCTGCCTCGGACCTTGTGCATGAGTGGACCGAAAGTTCCTTCAAAAAATAAAATTCTTTTCTTTTTGGGATCTACAGTCTCATGCGAAGATCTCTAAACGGGAAACTGGCGGTCTACACTGTTGTTTGATGCTTAGCGGTTCGTATAGGCCCCCGTGCAGCCTTAGCTGCCTCAAACCTTGTGCATGAGTGGACTGAAGGTTCCTCCAAAAAATGACTCTTTTCAAAATATCATATTCCTTTTAAAGCACTTCCGAAGCTCAAGCCTTCACACCAGAACTACGTAAGTCTTGAGTTTCCCATTGCACTAGAGAATACGTAGGAGCAGGATCAAACATTGTCAGGCTAACCTCCATCAAGTTATTTATTTCCATGCTAATTAAAGGGATCAAACAATTTCAAAAATCACACACTCAGTTTAAGGGTACTGTTCTTCAGAATGGGCGAGTGGGGTGCCTAACACCTTCCCCATTTGTAACAAATTTCCGAACTTCGAATCTCATCATCGAGTCAGGGTTTTTTCCAAATCGTTTTCCCTTAAATAAAAATTTGGTGGCGACTTCACACATAATCAAACAAAATTCTATTTTTAAAATTTTAGCAAGTTCATCGTCTCGTTGGAATTACGGTTGCGACATTCTATTTGAATCTTATATATTTTTTAATAAAAAAAATAAATATATTAATAAAAATAATGCATAAGTACAAGATAGCCTTAAAACAAACCAATTATATGAGTTACATATGGTACATTTATATATGTGTCTGAATGTTATCCTAATAATTTATAAAATAAACAGAATACGATAAAGAAAGAATAGCAATAAAAACTTTAACATAAGTCTTAGTAGTTCATGAGTGCATAGTATATAAATAAATATTAACAATATACCTTATGCATTACGCAAACATACGAGACAAGCAGAAGCTATTTAAGTGCATTTCAGTACACTATTGAAGCTATTTAAGTACATTTCACTTTTTTAAGATACCAACCTACTATCAATGAATGGAAAAAAAATAAAAAGAAAGTTAAATAAATTACTTCTGTTGCAGTCAAATTAAATAGTGGATATTTTATATATTTTTTATTATACTTAATGACTAGAATTAAAATTATACATAAAATCCAACAAATATTAATAATGAAAGTCATATTGATACCAACTACCATTTTATCCATCAAATAATAGGATACAACAACTCATGCAAGCTTAGCAAAATAACATTGCTAAAGATTTACAAACTCTAAAATCCTAATATTATAATAATTTTCAATTGTCAAATATATTCAATATGCACACCTTATCAATAATACAATAACAGAATGTAGGATTAAGAACATTTCATATTTGGAGAACTCATAATTTATATGTTTGCAATGTACCATAGAGTTGAAAAAATTGATCAACTTTCTTTGTGGTAGTCTGAGTCCTATAATGCTAGAATCTTATTACCTTTAATCGAGTACCTAATTTTTTTTACACTTAATTTAAGTAAAGAATGCATCAAAGTATAGCATAGGATTTTTTTTCACCACTTTCTTCAATGAATTCTGAGTCCTATACCCCAATTCACTCTTAGAAAAAAAAAAACCCTCCATCTCATCCCTTTTTTAAAACCTTTCAATATTTTTAACTCTACTTAAATTATATCTTCAAATAGACTCTGTAAGATCCACATTACTTACTATTGTTTTTTGTCTCAATCTTGTCTTAAGATGGTGATCATCATTCATCATCCATAAGGAATATTACAATTCTACTCAGTGCTAATATCTAACAACAATGACTAAAAAATAGTTTAATGGTTTAAGCATTTTAACAAGCAACTAAGACCCAATCTAAAAAGAAGCTTAGTATAGAGCAACCATATTCATCAAGTTCTACTAAACCAAATAATAGTAAATGATCATAAACATGCTTTACAAAGTATTTAAAGTTTCAACAAGTAAAATCTAGCGAAAATAATTCAAATTACTTATTACTCACCAATCACCCAATTGTTGTTACTATTTGTGGTTTGTTGATTATCTCCGATGACATTATTTGGAGCACTCAAAACTTCAAGTACCTATTGAAAAAATTGTAAAGTTACATATCATAATTAAATTTTCAAAGATTTTGAATCATAAAATTTGATACCTTTTCCGCAATTGTTCGTAAAATAGCATTAATATGAAGATCTTTTGAAAATCGTGTTTGTAGAACTGAGACAAAATTTCCAAACAAATTCTCTAATTTTTGAAGTCTAATCTTAGGATTAGAGTTTTGAGATGTAGCATTTGAACTTGCTTGGTGTAAAATTTTTCCTAGACAACGCACATGTCCCCATTTTTTAGGTCCTTTTACTTTTGAGTATAGACCATTTTTCCAATCAGTGGAATCATGTGAACTTCCCGCTTCTGTCATATGTTTCTTTAATTCACCCTACACAACATATTATAAATATTAAATTTCTACCATAGAATTTAGTTAATTTTTTTCATTGAGATTGAAAGTATTACAATCACTTTAGCTGTCATTTCAGTCACAATACTCCCGTCCTTTCAAGTTCGAGTATCAATATAAATTTGAGTATGTGAAGGTTGCACCCCTTTAACCTTTGTTGTCTAACATTAATATTAGAAATGTTAATAATATTATTTATATTTTTATAAAAAAAAATAATTAAAAACAAGTCAGATGAGTAACAAAATATGAACTAAAATAAAAAGACACAAACCATTTCATTAATTAGCCATGGAAGATTCTTTGTTCCCATGCAATGCAAATCCTCATATTTTGAACGATTTCTTTTATTTATGTTGCTTATTTGCTACAATCATTGAATAATAAATGTATTGTAATATTCAACATATGTTATGTAAATTATTTAGTTTAAAAAATTAATAGCATTATAAATATACCTTTTCTTTCTCAAAATCCAATGATACCAAATCACGATATTGAGAAGGATAAACCCTTTTATCATGAATGTTGACAGTCATTTCTTCCTCTATCTTAATTTGATCATATCCTTTTGCCTTTAAGTCATGCTTAAATTGCCTCCACTTGCAACTCATGTTATCCTTTAAAATTTTCTTTGTCTGCTCAGTCAATTAAGGAACAAATTAAAACTTACCCTATATAACATTCATAAAAAAATTGTTACATATATTGTCAAAACACAAACTGTTATAATAAGAAAAATGAAAAAAAATTAAAAAAATTTATATAGCACCTAAATCAATTCAAATGTGTTAGTGATATAACATTGGGGCATGTCTTTCCAACTAAGGTAATTGATAGGAGCACATTGGTGCCTTCTTACCAAGCTGCCAATTGCATTTAGTAGAGTTTTGCCTTCCCATCTCATAGGATTGCCTAAAGAATCTACTTCAACGAGTATGAATTCTCCATTTGGAAAATCCAACACATCTAACATATGTGCATATCATCTTGTTTTCTTTCCACCTAAAATGTGTAAAAATGTCACATTAACAAAATATATCTTAAGAAAGGTATAAATTATTCATCATATACTACACTAACCTACATTTGAACATTCACTTGAATGAGACATATCATGACTTTCCTCTTGTAGTTGTTGCTATAATTAGGATTAATCAGTAATGATTAAGATTTGATATCATTAGAATTAGAAATAAAAAATTATGAAACATAAAGACAAAAAAAAAGTAACTACATTAAACTTCTCTACCTTCTCTAAATTGTGCAATTTCTTCTATAGAATAGTTGCTTTGGTTTTCATTAGAGTTATTAATTGATTTCTCCATAGATTGAGATATGCCATTTTTTTGAATGGTATTCAACATTTTACGTCTTCCCATGATATCTGTTTTATAGTCAAAATATAATAATTATTATGAATGCAATGATTACATAATGTAACTCAAAAGAAATAGAAACATATAGAAGGGGAAAAGTAATGCACACCTTACATTATATTACTTTCAAAGATATTATAAATTAAAAAGGTTATCTTCGTCCTCATCCTCTAAATCAACATCATTATCATTATTTTTTAAAATATCTTCCATATTTATTATAACTTCTATGATATCATCATTATCATCAGCTTCTAATTTATCAAATCATTGTCATACATCTCTTGTAAGACTTGTTCATTCCTTCGCTCTATATTGTTGGATTGTTCATCACCCAAATCATATACATCTCTTACTTTAGCATACACAACAATAAGTCAACCATTTTCTTTCTTATTCTCCACATAGAAAACTAACTTGGCTTGAGAAGCCAAAATATATGGGTCATCACACACATCATTCCATGTATGCTGCAAATAATTTAGGTTTACTAATGTCATACCTAAATTATCAATTTTGCAACCACTATTTATGTCAACCCAATTACACTTCAAAAGTACAACCTTGAATCTGCCTAAGTAATCCACTTTAATTATATCTGTCAATACACCATAATGGTTGATCTCTCCTTCTTTAGGAATTTTATCTCTTGAACTAGCATAACTTCTTGTCTTAACAGTAACTACAATGCCACTATTCTGAGTCTTTAAGCACCTTTCACGTTTCTTTGTATGGAATCTAACTCCATTAACAATATAACTGGTATATTTTCTTTCCATTTCTAAAGGATCACATGCTAACCACTTGATTTCATTTGTCACTAGAGCACTACCTTGTTATTCCAAACGTGCAACCTACCACATTTTTATACCAAATGGTTAGAAATTCTTAATAATCATAGAACTCATTATTGAAAATTGTTAACAATTACCCATTCTTGAAACCAATCAGTAAAAGATTGACTATTGATAAGTGTCCAATAAGACACTTATTTGGAACATAATTCAATGTAGTTTCAAGTAATTGAAGCTTAAAATACCACTAAAACATGAGAAAATGACATGAAACTGAATAATCTATGCACAATATGGAAAATATAGTTTTAGAGCCTTTTAAGTGATAAATTCTCATGAATCTGATGTGTTTTAAATTCTGCAATCTGTTACAGGGTTCTGCGTTGACAACGTGACTGAACTTACGTGGAGCACATGAAGATTTGAAGGGAAAGAAGCAATCTGTTATTTGCGTCGCGTTGGACACGCGACGACACAGACCAGTAACTATAAAAAGCCCAAAACAGAACGAAAATAGGGCATCAGTTACTCTACCCACTGATCTATCTCCAAAACGTAGACGCAGAGAAGAGAGCTGTCGTTTCCCTAGGCGCTGGTTCTGTTCTGTTGGAAGGAGGAACCCTTAACTGAAGGCAAAGAACGTCTACAGCGTGTCGTGATGCTTTTGCCTTCCTCCCTCTCCTTCATTCTCTTTCTTTCTAATTATGTGTAACTAGTTATCTGTTAGGGAAGGAGGAATCCTTGACTGAACCTATGTAACCCGGATACGTTACATGTATTCAAGATTATTTTCATTTAACATTGATTAATCATCTTTTTACTTAATGCTTCTGTAACTTGGTCACTTATAGATTGAACTGAAATTCTTCTTCACAATTGGGAAATTGGTTTTTGAATTGGAATTGGGATTGAATAACATAATTGTGAAGGCTCTAGGGATAGAGGTTCACATTTGTGAGATCGTTTGAATTCTTGAACGTAAGGCTCACTTCAAATTAGGAATTGCTAAGGGATTAGAATTCCTAATTTGAAGTGAAGAATTGTTGAGTCAAGGGATTGATCTTCAATCGATAATTGTGAATTCGATCTTCAACTACATTTTATCTTGAATATATACAATAATCCATTGTTATATAAGGGAAGTTTTGGTGAAATCCAACCCTAACACCTTCCATACATTGATTCCTTACACATTCATATTGATCATTGAGTAGTAGACAATTTTGAACACTTTTTGAATTGTTTTATACGTACTGGAACAAAGTTCCAGATTTGTGACAGAATCTGTTAATCCTGTTATTTTCTGTTAGTGTTGCCTACGCGCTTCAATTCACATTGCCTATGTGCTCCCATAATTGAGTTCAATTAGTGGACTAGTAAGAATGCAATACTTGAACCAAATCCATGTGGAGACAATACCCTTACTCATTTTTTACTTTGTAAAATGATAAGGTGCACTTGCCTTCATACGGTTATACACCAACAACTATGAATTTTGTTAATATCATAAGAAGATAGTCGATGATTTCTTCTCCGAATAAGATCAATGTGTTCTCCATGTAAGAAAAATGAATCGATACAAAATAAGACTAGTAAAAGGGTATCAAATCAAATTTGACTAGCAAAATATACATAAGAATTTAACTTACTTTTGAAAGGGATCAATACTTTTGTTATTGAAAAGAACATATCTATGTGTTTGTACCAATGTCTTTTTATCAAGTGATACTTGAGAAACTTTTTTTCTTTTCCTCAAATTGAACCCAACTTAACACTTCCTTCCCAATGGTCTACCTCTAAGATTCATAAAACTTGTGTTCTTAGCAAAACATGAGTCATCATTACGATTATGCCGATTAAAATAGGTTTCAACCCTAGAGAGATATCTTGAACAAAATATTATACTTTCATGAGCTAAATATCCCTCTGCCATTGACCCTTCCGGATGTGCTCGATTACGAACAAATGACTTTAAAGTAAAAAGGAACCTAAAATTAAGATCAGCACAAGATAAAATCATTTTATTCTACAAATTTTGAAGGATATCAAATAATTAAAAAAAATAGTACCTTTCAATGGGATACATTCGTTGGTAATGAACTGGGTCTGCAACTTTTGCCTCATATGCTAAACGGATTGCTAAATGTACCATTACAGTGAAAAAAGATGGAGGAAAAATCTTTTCTAATTGACACAATGTATTAGCTATTCAATACTCCAAATGCTCCAAATTACTTATGTTAAGCACCTTACCACATATTTCTTTGAAGAAATGACAAAGATCAGTTATAAAAAGAACCATTTTGTTAGACTAACACCCTTTCGTAACTATAGGAAGAAACTCTTGTATTAAAAGATGACATGACTTTTCAAACCAAATATCTTGCGTTGCTTAACCTGCACACATCTTGAAATATTAGATAGGTACTCATCTCGAGCTTTTATGCCTTGAGCACTTCTAAAAATGCTTCTTTTTCTTTAGATGTCATTTGGTAGCAAGCTCTAGACAAATATTTTTTACCTTTACTTTGATGTATCTTTGGATGTAGTTGACTTCTAATGTTCATGGCTACAAGGTCATACCGCGCCTTATCATTATCCTTTGACTTTCCTTCAAAATGCAACAACGTTCCAATAATATTATCATAAACATTTTTTTCAATGTGCATCACATCAAGATTATGACGAAGAACATTAAATTTTCAATAAGGCAGGGTGAACAAAATGTTCTTCTTTTTCCAGGGTGATTTAGTATGAATTTCATGATCTTCCAATTGTCTCAAATTAGAAGTTCCATTAAGTATCTCAGGTGGAGACCTAAACTCTTCAATTCCATCAAAATCTCTTTTATTATATCTCCATGGATGGTTCAATTCTAACCAACGACGATAACACATATAGCACCACTTTCCACTACATTTCATCCACTTAGAAGGATTATCAAAACGACAACATGGACAAACATATACTCCAACTAGACAATTTTGCATATGCAGAAAAATCATTAAAAATCCAAAGAATTGCTGCACACATTTTAAATAACTCTTTTTTGTGTGCATCATAAGTTTTTACTCCAACTTCCCACAATTCTTTTAATTCTTCCATAAAAGGCTGCACATAGATATCAAGTTTATTAATTGCATCTTTTGGATCAGGAATAAGCAATAAAACAATAAAATAAGGTTGTTTCATACGTTTTGAAGGTATAGGATTATATAAAATAATAAAAATGATTGCTAGTTGCAGCTTTTGGATCAGGAATAAGCAATAAGACAATAAAATAAGGTTGCTTCATACTTTTTGAAAGTATAGGATTATATAAAATAATAAAAATGATTGCCTCAAAGAGAAAAGAAATTACAACTTACAATATGTACAATAATAACCAAAACACCTTTAAATGTTATCAAAAGTCAAGCTTATCTGTATAACATCATATCATATATATATATATATATATATATAACAAACCATAATATGTTTAAATAGTAAATTTTATATATAAAAGTATGTACAAATAAAGTATCAAAGATATAATTAATGATTTTCTTCCATTGTTGGATAATAAAAATTATGATCATGTAGCCTATTTTTTCATTATTAGACTCACTAATTTGGTGGATGCTGGCTGCCTAACAACCCTTATGATTAAGGATTTTAGATTTTTTTCTCTTGTTCCTCAGATTCCCTCTCTCATCTAAGAATAAGCATCCACTTACACACATTTAAAAACAAAATAACACCCACAAAACTTACGCTGGCAAACAAACCCACAACAGGAAAGTCCTCACTAAATTTTCTCACCTCCACTCCTTCTATATCCTCATAATTCCATAACAACCTCACTCACTAAATCCCCACAAGCTAGCAAAGTAATTCGGTTTTTCTCCCTCCACATATCTACTGCCAAAGCACATTCACTAAAAGACGAGAACAATAGGTGAAATCTCTATCCCTTCTCACTAATACACACTTATGAGTTCCCTTTGTCCATCCTCTAAATTTGGAAACTAACAAAACACTCCCTTCCCCCAGAGGCCCATTTCACGTTTAGCCACCATTCTCTACACATTACTAAACAACAAAAATAATTCTCCACACTCTCAACCTTGATTCCCTGGACCTAAACTCAGTAAACATTTTTTCCAACAACCCCAACTTTGGTTTTCACATTCCATTTAGCAATAAAATTCTCTCAACACCGCATCACTTTCTTTCCCTCAAAATTCTCCACACACATATAAAAGCAAGAGCATCTTTCACACTGTCAGGGAATGATTCCCTTCTCCTGTCCCAATCACACGCCCTCAAAACATAACAAACCTCTCTCTATCTCAAAGAAAAAATTCTCATTCTCTCCTTCACCTAAACACAACACCTTCCTTCTTAAAAATCACAGCATTTCGCCTTACATTGGGATTTTTCGTCTCACCTTAAAAATTTATATCAACTAAATCATTACTTGACAGTAAGTAACCATTTAGAAGTTTTAGAATTTATCCCAAATTAAAAATGATCACAAACAATTCAAACTAGAAGGATTAAAAATAAAAGCACATGAGTATGTACATGAAACAAGGATTAATAGAGTAACTTGAGGCACCTTTAAAAGAGGGATAACAACACAAGCAACCTCTGTTTAACCTATTAAATAGCCTCTCATTTCAATTCAATTCTCCTACACTGAACCAGTGCTACAAAATCAATTAGTAGAATACATATTCGTTACAATTGAAAAAAACACTACTACTTGTAAATGACAAATCACACAGTATGTCCTATTCCAAATAAACAACACACATAAATTTTAACCTAACTTCCCAAGTGTACAAAATAATTTGTAAATGAAATAAAAATAAAAATTAAATGCATACACAAACAAAACATTAAATCCTAGTTTCAAAATCATCATGAAACTTTTTTATCATATAAGCATTTATTTAAATCAAAATATCATTTAACTCATGTCATTCAATTAATTGTATTTAAACGTATAGAATGAATAAAAAAGAAAGACAAATATATGCAAGAGAAAAACAAACGAGAGATAAACAATAAAATCATAATTTAATGTAACAAAGAACGTAACATTATAAAATATGAATGTATTTGGAGAAAGATGAAAAATTATTAAAATTCATTCAAGTTCAATTCTTCTTTGGTTTGATTTTGAAAAGGGCACAATATAACTTTAAGTGTTAAAGGATAAAAAATAAAATAAAATAATTATTTTTTAGTATAAATTAACTATTTATATATTAATTTTAAAAATATTATAAATTATTTATTTTAAAAAATTAAATAATTAATGAAAAGTGAAGAAAAATTATTATTTAAATAAACTATCAAATTTTTAAATTATTTTTAAAATTAAATAAAATTTTGTAATACTTATTTTTATTATTTATAATAAATAATTTTTTATTAAATATAAAATTGTTACATATAACTATAATTTATCATATATTTAAAGTTATATGATATCTATATTCATAAATTTTTAATTTTTAATAAAATAAATAATAATAATAAAATTTTACTTTCATAAATATATAACATCTATATCTACGATATATTATATGTGTAGATAAATAATCTCTTCTTATAATTTTAAATTTATCATAAAAATAAACAATAATTAAATAAATTTTTATAAATATATAATTTTTATATTTACAGTTTTAATAGACATTACTAAAAATGTTTGTAGCTATATAGTAATTTTTTTTAGTAAAAATAATTTTAATTTTTTTTTTAGTAAAAATAATTTTAATTTTTTTTTTAGTAAAAATAATTTTAATTTTTTTTACTTTTACTTTTAAAACATTAATTTAGACATGTAAGAGTAGTGTAATCAATTAATTATTCTATCTTTTCAATCTTAATTTTAAAGGAGAGCTAAAATTAAGTTACGAGTGATGTAAACTACACATTTTTATGTTCTCTTTCCTTCAAACATTTAAATCAAATAAAATAATTTTAAAAAAAATTCCTTCATCCCTCTCTTACAAAACAATATGTAATTATACAATTAAAAACTCAAAATTATAATATAAACTTTTTTTTATACAAGATTAGGAATATGATATGGATAATAATTTTTTAAATATTATATACAACTTCGAGTATTAAAAACTACTGTAAAATTGAATCAACCTTTCACTAATTAATACAAATAATTGATTAAATAGTATAATACGTAATTGAGCTTTTTTAAAAAAAATAGATAACAATACTAGAAACTAACGATGCACATGTTTAATAATATATAAATAAACTTACCTTAGCTGTTTTTTTTTTAAATTACGTTTTTGTTTTGTTTTTAAATTACGTTTATTATCAATATATTTAGAATAAAATTTAGATACAATATTATAAATATTTTTAATATTATTTTTTAATTAAATTAAAAATTTCAGATTAATAACCAATATAATAAAAATCAATATAAAAATTAATATCAGTTTTTAAAATGCAACTTCAATTTAACTAAATAAAATATATTTATTCACATCTTATTCATACGGTTTCCGTTTCCCTAATGTTCTCAGCCTTCATTGTCTCATATGTCTTACAGAAATGCCTTATCTGCAATAATAATACATTAAATATCTTAATTTTTTTTATCTGAAATGTTATAAGATAACATTTAAATATGTAAATCAAAATAAAATATATAAATAAGATATTTTTTCTATTTTTTTAAATATAAAAATGTATACATATAAAAATATAATTAATTTTGTTAATTTTGTTTAAAATTATTGTTTATCTTTTAATTGACCGTTTACAAAATTTACTCTCACCTTTTCGTATTTATTAATTATCCATGAGAATATAAGATGTAATAATTTATTGTAATTGATAATATGACTAAATGAATATAAGGGTATATATGAAAAGTAAGATTCAAGTTTAGTTCGAAAAAGAGATGATAAATATTTTAAAATAAATAAAAAGATAACCTATTATCATTAAATGATTTATTAGAAAGAATCTTAATAACTATTAAAAATTTAGAAGAATTATGAGAAGAAGCCGTTGAACAGCTTGAAAAAATCCGGACTCATTTAAGGAAAGTTAAAATGAAAGCAACTTTAGGTGAATGATTATTTTAATTAATATTTTTTTAAAAGAATTAAATTGATAGAAAAATAGAAATATTTTTACTCCATATCCAACCATATAAAAAGGAATAGCACAAACAAACCTTCAACATTCTTTGTATACAGTAAAACTAATAAAGTTTAAATGTATAAATCTATGTAAACCATCTTAACTTATCTTCTCTAGATAGCACTTTAATTTTTAATTTATAAATTAATTTAATATGCTACTTTAACTTATTGTTTGTTTGTTTCAAACCTCAAGATAAATTAAAAAAAAATATTTTAATGTTTATCATATATGATAAGAAGGATAAGAAAAAATTTTAAAACAAATATATTTTATCCTTACTTTTTTAAACACTATAATAAACCTGTAAGATCTAACAACTCTACTTTTAAAAAGAAAACTAAAATTAAGTTATTATGAGATATTTAAATTAATTTTTTTTATTTTCTTTTTCACTTTTTCTAAGATTTGAATTAAATAAAATAATTTAAAGAAGTTCCTTCTTCTTCGTTCTCACTAAATAATATGTAAATATATAAATAAAAATTAAAAAAATAATATAACCTTTTTGGTAGAAGATAAAATATATTATAAATTATTTTTTTAATATTTAATACAATTATGTGTTCAAAATTATTATTAAATTAAATCAATTTTTTAGTTATTAATACAAATATTTGATTGTAAAATATAATGTAATTTGATTTTGAAAAATAAAAGATGGTTAAAGATGTAATACGTAATTGAGATTTGTTAGAAAAAATATATGTCTAATATATAAATAAACTTAATTGTTTTGTTTCTTTGTTACATTAATTATTTTAATATTTTAAAAATAAAATATAACTATATTATTATAAGTATTTTTAATCTTATTAAAATTTCAATTTAATAATGGGACTTTTTATTTTTGGTTTTTAAATAAATTTTAAAAATAAAATTTATTTGATAAAAATAATTTTAAATTTTTAATATATTTGTAAAATTATTTTAATTCAAATCTTAAAAAATATATTTATTTTATTTTCAAAATATTTTTATTCTTTTCTATATCAAAATACACTGTTATTATAGTTATTATCACCATCCTTAAACTAGTATTTTTATTATCATCATCATAAAATTATCATTATATTTATTATTATTTTTATTCTTATTATCATTATTATAATAATAATATAAATTTTATATTTTATTATTTTAAAAATTTAAAATTATTAATTAATTATTATTTATTTTTTTATAAATTTATAAAAAATATATGATAATATATAATATGTAAAAATTATATTTAATTTATAATATAATTTTATATTATACAAGTTTTTATAATCTAATATTATATATATTATTTTATATAAAATAAATATTAAATAATATAAAAAATATTATAATAATATAAAATTATTTATCATATATTAATTACTACTTAATATATAAAATAAAAAATTTATATAATATTTTTATATTATAACCATCATCACATTTACAACTATCATCATCATTATAATAATAATTATTAACACCGTCATCATCATTGTGATAATAATAATAATAATTTTTTATTAATATTTCGTTCATCTAATTTTATATACTAATAATAAAATAAATAATATATAAATTATATTAAATTTTTAATACAATTTTATATTATATAATTATTTATAATATAATATTATAATATTTATATAAATTATTTTATAAAAAATAAATATTATAATAATTATTATAAAATTTATCTTATAAATATAAAATAAAATTTATATAATTATATAATATTATTTATAACACACTACTATTGTTATTTTATAAATATTAATGTGATTATTACAAGTACTATTTCCACCATCATCATAAGAATAATGATGATGATAAAAATATAATAATAATAATAATTTAATTATTATGATTTATAAAATTTTAAATTTTATTATTTTGATAAAATTTAATTTTTTGATAATTTTTAAATTAATATTTTTTATTATCTATTTATTTATAAATTTATAATAAAATAATAAAATAAAATAACTAATTCATTTTTATAATATTTTAAAAAAAATAAAAACTAAAACTAAAAACTTACAATTAAAATTAAATTAAATTTTTAAAATTTTAAAACTAAAAATAAAAATTATCTCGAACATGAACTAACAAAATAAAAATTTATATTAAAATTTAATACTACACTTAAAATTTATGCATACTTGAATTCTTACCGTTTTCTTTTAATGTCAAGAGTTTTCGTTGTCATAAAATTTAAATTCATAAAGGGTATAATTTTTAAATTTTGGCTATGAAATTTTTAGAAATTTAATTTAATTTTAATTTTAATTTTTAAAAATTATTATAAAAATAAATCAACTTAATTTATTCATAAATAAAAACTACTAATAAAAAATAAAATATAAATATAAATATTTTAAAATAATAAAAATATAATATTATTATAATAATAAAAATTATTATTATTATTATTATTATTATTATCGTCATTATTATTATTATATAAAAATAAAAATATTTTAAAGTAATAATTTTTTTAAAAGAATAGAGTTAGTATTAAAATATTAATAATAACAATAATAATAATAATAATAATAATAATAATAATAATAATTATTATTATTATTATTATTATTATTATTATTATTATTATTATTATTATTATTATTATTATAGTATTGGTTGTAGGTGGTGATGGTAATGGTGATTGATATTAGCATAAAATTGACTTTTAAAAGAAACATGTAAAGTTTATGTTTTTAACTTAATAAGAATAAATTAGGATTTTTTAAAAAATTTGATTTTGGGTGTATTTTTTCTTAAGTTGTAAAAGTGGAAATAACTTATTCCAATTTAGAATAAGAATAGATTATTTAAAATAGGAATAGGTTTACCTTATGAGCTTGGTTGGCTAAGAGCATCTTAAATCTATCACTAAGCAATCTCCTTCCTCTTTTTTCCTATAAATAAACACTTAATGTAGGTATTTTTTATTTTTGGTTGTTTACACTTAGGTGAAATATGAAATTTTATATAAAAAGAGTTTTTTCTTCTCTTTTCTTCTCCTCTTACATAGTTATTTAGGTCAAGACTCTTTCCTTATAATTAGAGCTTCCAATATGGTAGAAACTCGTATCTTCCTAGCTTCCTCTACCTAATAGAGTGACACTTAACTTAGGATTACCTTTTGCATTTTACATTCATCCATTTACTTTCTTACAATTTATATTTCTTGTTCTTAATTTGTGTCTTTATGCTCAGCCATTGATTTCCTTTATTTTTTATGTCATTTATCTACCAAGTTCTTTACATTCTTACCTTTAATTTTCATCCATGTTGTCCTTTAATTCTTTTCATTTTTATTTTATCTTTTCTTTCATTTTAGAACTTTAATTTCAGCCTTTAATTCTTCCAATAATATTTCTTGCAAGTTTATGTTTCATTACTCTTTCATTTTTATGCACAATTTTATGCTATATTGAACACAAATTGGAGATTTCAAAAACTACCTAGAATTTATTCCTAAAATTGGGTGTTTTGAGTTACATTTTCACCTCTAATTAGGCTCATTTTCCTCTTCCCAAGTGGTTTGAATTATGTGGTGTCAAGAGTTTGTTACTTGGAGGTAATTTCTCTCACTTTTCTTCTTCATTTTTCAACATCTTCTCCAACTTTCATCTTCATTTTTGCACCATTTTTTCTGCATATTTGATATGCATTGTTGCTTGAATTTATATGTCATTTGTGTTTCTATGAGTCATATGTTATTAGATCTTTCTTAAACATCAATTTAATCAATTAAAGTGCTTAAAATTACATCAAAGTATCAACAATTTAAAAAACCTTTTTTATTATTTTTTTGGGCATCTTTTTCTAGCATGAAAAACTCTTATTTTTGTCTCAAATCCTTTGGTATTTGTGGGTTTTATTCTTGGAATTGTACCTTAATCATTGTTGCCTCAAAAATCCCTCAATTAGTTTGACAAAATTATGAAATTTTTTTATCATGTTCATCATTGTTTTTCATATGTTCTTGAGAAAGCTTTTGTTTGATCTATAAAAAATTGTTGTTAGGTGTTTAAGTGCTAAGCTAGTGCATGTTTTGGAATGATTTAAGTTTCCATTATACTTCCCTAAAAGATCCAAGGCAAAAGAGTAAGAATCATAAAAAATAAAATAAAATGAAAATGAAAAAATCTGGGTAAAACCTTTTTTTTAAACCCTTTTTAGAGCAGAATTGGGTGATCTTGAAGTTTCATTTAATGTATATCAATTGTAATATTTGAGTTGGTTGTTAGATTTTATCAATTTGCAGTGCATTAAAAAACTTAAGTTGAATTTATCCTTTTGAATGAATTATGATGCATATGATGATTTTCTTTCAAAGAAAGGTTAAGTTGAATTTTAAGAACAATTCATAAGTTTGTAATTCATTTATCCCCTTTAAATTCATTTTAAGTGCATTTGTTTAACCACTTAACTTTTTTTTTATTCTAGTTTGTCCCAATTTTAATCCCTTTAAGTTTAGCTATTTTATGTGATAAGAGTTTCTTGTTTGTCCCCAAAGTTCCTATGTTTTGTTTATTCTTTAGTTCTTGATCAATTGAGCTTTTATCACATTGGAAATACTGAGGCCTCTAATTTTAAGTTGAGTATGTGTTTTTTCTTCAAGGATTAAAACAAACCAAATTGAATGACAAAGAGTGACAAACATTTGATGAGGAAAGTAAACAATTGTTTGTTTTAATTGTGCTAACAATTTATTGGTTTGCAAAGCATTCTTGCTTTAATTTAGCATGCGTCCTTAAGGAATAAATTTTGTTGACTTGGAGTTGAACTTGGAGAGGACTTTGAACTTGAAGTTTGACTTGAAGACTTGAGTCATTTGTAATAGATTAGAATTTTTTTTACTATGAATTCTTGTTGAAAAGAATAATAAAGGGGTCCCATAATCCTAGGTTGACAACTTAGCCTATGTGATTACTTATTACCTATCTTTCCCAATCTTGGACCTTGGCTTGTGTAAGAAACCAATTTACTTTTTACCTTTTAATTTCAAGTTCTTAATCGTTTAAGCATTTATGTGGTAGGAATTTGTACTTAGAATATTTGTAGTTTTCTTAATTGATTTTTCATATCTTGATCATTCTCTTAAATGGAGATCATCATGAGTGAAAATGATTATCCACCTAACTTTAATAGGTTATAATTAGAAGCCCTTACCCAAACATTTGAAAAATGTTAAAAAATTGAAGTGAAGAATTTGAAGATCGCTTAAGCCTAATAATCCTAAAGAAGTCAATGATCCCAATAAAGAAAAGATCAACACATCTTTCACTCTAACCACAAAGAAATTATCCATCAAGTGTTTCAAGTGTTTAGAACGAGGGAATATTATCTTTCAATGTCTTAACAAGAAGAGCAGGATCCTTAGAGATAATGGGAAAATCTCATCTTTGGAATATTCAAGTGAAAACTCTAGTTCTAGTGCCATTAGCTCTTGTAGTAATGAAGGATTAGAGTATTCCCTCGAAGGTGACCTTTTAGTTGATAGAAGATTACTAGGAAGTATAGTTAAAAGGAAAAGTAAGAGTCAAAGAGAAAATATTTTTCACACAAGGTATGCGATTGGAGAGAAAACTTTCTCACTAATTATTAATGGAGGAAGTTATATTAATGTGGCAAAGTTTAGGTTAGTACAAAATCTAAGCTTAACTACCACACCTTACTAAAGACCCTACAAATTGCAATGATTTAATGACAAGAGAAAGTTGTTAGTGGATAGGAAAGTGTTAGTAGTTTTCTCAATTGGAAGATAAAGTGGACCAAGTGACTTGTGATGTAGTGTCCATGAAAGCTATTCGTGTGTGTTTGGGTAAGCTATTGCAATATGATAGGAGGGTACTTCATGATAGGTATAGTAATATGTATTCTTTTGTCTTTAACTCTCAAAAAGTGACCTTAGCTCCCTTTGGCTCCTAGGGAAGTAGGAAAGGATCAAGTCTAAATAAAGAAAAAAATGATGAAGAAAAGAAGAAACTAAATGAAAAAATAACAAAGAAGGAGAAAAGGTTAAAAAGTGTAGTTAAGGAAAATACTTTCTTGGTTCATGAAAGTGAAGTAAAACAAACTCTTCTAATTAGGAAACTTATATACATTTTTAAAGAATATAGCTTGAATACTTGACAAAGCCTTTTGCCTAGCGAGTTTCTAACTAATCTAGAAGATTTAAAAGATGTGCATTCTGAGAAGCTACCCTTAGGGTTATGACACATAAGAGGTATTGCACCTCAAGAAAACTTAGTGCCTTGTGTTTTTCAATTCCTTTCACCTATCATAGGGTTGAAATGTTCTTCTTGAGGAAGAGTAGTCAATAGATAACACTAATTGAATATTCCAACCTTCTACAACAAATATTTGGGGCACCATTGTTGCAAATTTTGTTGGGGATTTGTCCAGGTCCATTCATATGCCTACATTCTCACCTTATTCTCATGTGTTTCATAGTGGTAGTGAATTTTCACATATTAAGGTTTCTAACATGCTCCAATCCTTGTTTTATGATAATGAGTTTAGGATACTTAAATTGTTAATGATTAAAAATATCCATAACTTCATTGTTCCATGCATGTCAATATTGTGTGGATTATATGATGAGATAATTTGCATATACTATACTCTATTACATATTGACAAGATTCAACTATCCAATTCCTTGTGTGATAGTCTTCCATTGTTATATCATTATTTTTCACATGATAAGGTACCACTGTTCATGCATTTATAATCTCATGTGCATAACTCAATACCTAAGGAACATGAAACAATAAATCACTTAAATTTCACTTCAAGGAATACCATCGATCATAATAATAATCTTTCTTTATAGAAAATAAAATTAATCGAAGCTCATAAGTTTACTTGGGTCACGTTAGTTAATAACTATGAGCTTGTGAAATAAATCAACCTCTTATTCTTGGTCAAATTTTCTTATCTGTTTTTACAATTATTTGAAAAATTCAAAAGGTTAGTATTTGATCCTAACATTATCATTGATTCTCATTCATTCATAAAAATATCTACTCTTCCCCTCTTATTTGTGTCCTTTGTTTTGCAAAAATTGTTGATTGTCATTCAAAGGAGAATGCTTTTAAAGGGGAAGGGATGATGTGAGTAGAAATTGACTTTTAAGAGAAACATGTGGAGTTTATGTTTTTAGCTTAAGGAAAATAAATTAGAAATTTTAATTTGGATGCATTTTTCCTTAAGTTGTAAAAGTAGGAATAGCTTATTTCAATTTGGAATAATAATAGGTTGTTTAGAATAGAAATAGACTTAACTTAGAAGTTTGGTTAATTAGGGGCAGCCCAAATTCACCACCAAACAACCCCTTTCCCTTTTTTTTTACCATAAATAGATGATTAATGTAGGCATTTTGTACCTTTAGTCATTTACACTTGAGTGAAATCTGAATTTTCACATAAAGAAAGCATTCTCTTCTCTTTTTTTCACCTCTTGCTTAGTTCTTGAGGTTAAGATTCATTCATTATCATTGGAGCCTTATAAGTCCAATATAGTGGAAACTAGACTTATCTTCCTAACTTCATATAGCTAGTGGAGTGACACCTAGTATAGGATTATTTCTTGCATTTTACATTCATGCATTTACTTGCTTATAATTTATATTTCTTGTTCTTAATTTGTATTTGTATGTTTAGCTGTTAATTTCCTTTATTTCTTATACCATTTATCTTCTAAGTTCTTTACATTATTAACTTTAATTTTCAACATTTTTCCCTTTAATTCTTGCCATTTTTTTTTGTCTTTCATTTTAGCATTTTATTTTTAACTTTAATTTTAGCAATCACCTTTTCTAATTTTTCCTTTACTTTGTACAAAATTATGTTTCATTACTCTTCCATTTTTATGCGTAACTTTATGGTACATTAAACACAAATTGAAAACCCCCAAAATTGCCTAAAATTTATGGCCAAATTGAATGTTTTAAACTTCATTTTCACCTCCAACTAGATACATTTTTCTCTTCTCAAGTGGGTTATATTATTATTATAGTGTTGGTTATAATGATAATGATATAGGTGATGGTAGTGGTAGTGATTGTAGTGATGATGGTGGTGGTAGGATAATGATGACAACATGACAATGATGGTGGTAGAATGGAAGAAAGGATGGTGGTAATGGTGATGATAGTAGTGGTGATAATGGTAGTTGTGATGATGGTAATGGGTTGGTGAGATGATGTTACATTCTAAAAAATAAATTTAAAGTTTAGGATAAATTTTTTTTAAACTTAAATAATGAATATAAAAAAAACCTTTTCTTTTTAAGAATTGAATCAAAACTATTTTAAAAATGTATAAACAATTATTTCAAATTATTTTAGCCAAAAAAGTTATTTTTAAAATTAATTTAAAAATTAAAAACACGTAAAATAACTTTATAAAGTGATTAGATAATCTCTAAATATGTAAATAAAAATTATAGTATTATTTTTAATATTTTGATTGTGTTTCATTTTTAAATAAATATTTTGAAATAAAATTATAATATAAATTTATTTGAAAAGAAAAAACATATTTGAGAAGTAATATATCTTAATAATCTTGATTTTTAATCGCTTTTAATTCTCATTAGAAAAAAAAATTATGTTTTCATAATGCAGGGCCAAAGTTTCTAATATCTTCTTTATAATATCATAAATTTCTATAAATCAAATTGTGATTAGAAGGATAGAAAGGCCAGGAATGCAGATAGAAAAAAGGGCAATGGAGATTAAATTGTAAAGAAAATTTTGTTTTATTGGATGACAAGAGTTGCGAAGCACGTTTAAAGGTAAAGTTTTCTTGCGATCATAGAATGGAAAGCAATTTCAACCATCTTTGAAGAATCACAAATGCTAATTCACTGCCTCACTAAAATGATTTTTGGCTAGATATTCAAAGATATAAACCATGGCTAAGATAATTAATTAATATAGATAGGATTAAATCAACGGAGTGAGTATAGTTAAGAGAAAAAGGGGCATAACATTTGTAATGGGTGTGATTTCTCATTTTCCTATGAAACAAGCATACGATTACTTGTGAATATAATATATATCCATTTGCTTCGCCAATTATTTGTCACCTGGATACGGAAAATAAGAGAGGAAACTCAAATAAAATAGGGAGAAAAGTCCATTAAAAGTAATTAAGTATCTTCGCTCTATTACCATTACAAACTTCACAGGTTTCCATATGGTAAACCTCAAATTCTATGTTCCGAATATTGTCTGAAAAAGCTCCGAGAAGATATCATAACTATTGATATTTTAATGAAATGTCAACTCTAAATCTAGTAAAATCTCGTTAGAAGTTTATAGGCTGTAATAAAGATTATTATCGAAAATTCAGAAAGAAAGGAATGACAATAAACATAACAAATGGAAATATAATAACAAAAACTTACATAATAAAGAAGATTGTGTGCTGCTTATTGAACTACAAAGTTGGAAATAAACGTGATACAATAATGTCTGAGCCATACCCCTGCTTTAAAGAATAGTTAAGAGAATTTTGCAGTTTATTTTTCAAAAGGATCTGAATGTATGAAATAAACATAATTTACAGTAGAAAAAGTTATGCCTGCATTAAGGACAGATACTATAAGGAATTAACTTGTATGTAGCATTTTTCTGTACTTATATTAGTCACCTATTATTAAGATGCAGATTCCCGAGTAAAAAATGTGATGCTAACAACCACAAGCAATAACTAATAGTACACTCAACGAAAAAAAGAATATCTCCATGCAGATAAACATCTATCACTACTGCAGATCATAGCTTTTGTAATATTTATTTTGCTACATCGGATAAAATGTTACCAATGCTAGTTAAATAATGTTCTTTTTTAACATTTTATAGAAAAATATTACTGTTCCCAATTTTTTTTATTTTTTATTTTTTATTTATTTATTTATTTATTTATTATTATTATTATTATTATTATTATTATTATTATTATTATATATATATATATATATATAATAGTAAAAACTATCTCAAATTTCAAGGGTGATGAGGCAGACACAAATCTCTCCGAATCAATATCTCAAACCCTCATCGAACTCTCCATCTCCATTTTCATACGAGATGCTGCCATGGACAAGAAAGAAAGCTTCAATACCTTCGCCATGGCACTTTTCTTCCATAGCGTATTTGGTGAGTAAGCCTCTAACAGCCTTATTTTATTTCATTTGCATGTTCATTCCTCAAATTAAAATCATGTTTTGTAATTTTGATCCTGTTTGTCAAGAAATTTTAGAAATATTTCTTTGATTTTGAGTTTCTAAACAACTTTTGATTTTAATTTTATATTTTAATCTTCAATCATATTTTTGTAATTATGAATATCCTTTTATTAAAAAAAAGAAAAGAAAATATAAGTATTTTTTTTACTTTTATAAGTGAATTAGCTAGAGTGATTTGTGTATGAATCTCTTTTTTAGTGATTCTGGTTACTACTAAATAGGTATGTGTTGGATGTGAATATGGAGAGGGCGAAAGATGCTCTTGCTCATAAGAGGTTGCTCAAGTTGAATGAGAAACTTGGTACATGACCTGTATTTTAGGTTCGCTTGGTATAGGTAACAATACAAATAAATCATTAATAATTTGTTTAAATTACTACTATAGCACATGCATATTTTGCTATAAATTTTTATTAAGGTTCTATAGTTTGTATTTGTACTAGTTTTAACTAAACCTAAATGAATTTCCATCAACTTGAGAATTCAGGGTTCTATCTGTCAACAGTGCATATTCCTAGTCAATATATTTCCAAAATGCCACAGCTAATTCCTGAAGCTATTATGGATAAGAAAATAGTGGAGAGGCCAAGTTGTAACGAAGGCTTATTAAATGGGAACGGTTCCCTTGAAAATTTTATTATAATTTTTTAAAAAAGTAATCTGATTTTCCTCTTTAAGGATAAAGATATTCTTTTAGAGAGGTATTGTGACAACAATATGTTGCATTTAAAATTTTTATATTAAGCATATGTTTTTTCTTTTGGTAGATAGTAAATTCTAATAGAAGTGATTTGATGACACTAAAATTATTGATGCATAACAAAATGTATTTTTTCCATTTTTGCACGTAAATAAAGACACCATATATGATGTGTGACCTTACTTTTAAGAAGCCAAGAAGAATATAGAGAATTCTTCATCTCCCTATTACCCTTATTTTCCTTCTTCTATTTGATTATTGGAAGATTTTGTATGATTAGTTTTTCTTATTAACGGTGTTGGTATTTCAACAAAATTTAGTTAAATTCCTAAAAATTAAACTTTCATAGAAATAAATTATTTTTTATATGTTACAAAATTTTACTTATCTTGAATAAATTATTTTTATAGAAATAATAATTAAAAGTTACAAGTTAATTTTTAGATAGATTCCAAATTAATAAAATTGAATAGTACACCCACAATTTTTTTCACATAATTAGAAGAATAGATCTCATCCAAACACATGCAAGGTTGACCAAAGAAGTTAGAAAGAAACAACGAACAAGACCCTCGGAACACCATAAACTCATTGGCTGCACCACAGCGCAAGAAACAAAGAAAGTAGACAATAAAAAAAATTGAAAAATACTGCATATGCAACAAACTAGCAATGAGAAAGAAGAAAGAGCCAAAAGAAACAGGCAGCAACCTCCAAAAAAGAAAGGAAAACTGAAGAAGAGGCAGCATGCAAAGATGCCGATCAGCTGATAACCTACGTCTTTTGATGGCTTAATTCTTTATTTTTTCTTCCTTATTTTTTTAATTGTGAAAACTCTAAACTTTAAAATATGATAAATTTTTCTCAATTATTGAAGCTTTTAATTTCCACTAAAACCAATAAAGTGAAAAAATAATTAAATTAAAATAAAAAAGATAAAAAACGAAAATATAACAGAACAAGTTCGAGAACTAAAATAGAATAAAATAAAATAAAAAATATGGCCAGAGTATTAGTTTTACCTTTATAAGAAAGATGTCAGATTAGTACTTTCATCTCATTTTAGTTATTGTACGTTGCTTCTCTTATTTAAACTATGTAATTTAAGTTACATGCAAATTTAATTTATTTAACGCATTTAATTTGAATTTTTCATTATTATTTAATGTATCCAGTTTATCTTGAAATCATGAGAAAATAAAAATACTAACTTAAAACTTGAGTAAATTAGGAGAATCTCTTGTCAATAGTTGCATTATATAAACTGCCAATGCTAGGTCAACGTGTGCTTAACTGTAGAAATAGGGACAACAAATTAACGTGACATCCACGACCATTTGTTTTCATAAAGTCAACTTTATTAATTTTCAGAGTCGTGCTTAATTAAGCACATCAAATTAAAAGTCAACAAAATTATAATGGAACATTCACATATTAAGGTACTGGACATTAATGCATGCATCGATGCTACTAAAAAGGGAGGATATAGGAGTTTGTCTTCTTTTTTTTTTATTCAAATCCGAATACGGTCCAAGCAGGATTTTCCGTCTATTTCATGGCTTTGCTGAAGCTGCAAGTAATCTCTATATGTGATGGCACGATATGCAGGGGGAGTGTCCTCATCATCCAGTTCCGGTGCAGGCCCAACAATGGTGTCAAGTGGTGACCCAATGGCTGTAGCCACTGAAATCCTAGAACCTTTCTTATTCACTCCAGCGCGATGAACAACACTCTTGTATTTCCCGTTCGTTAGTATCTGAGCACAGAAATCATGCATTTCTTGGTGGTTTATTTTTATTTTTTTATGCTAAGATTTTAAGATTGTAAAAATAGGACGTTGATTAAAGAATAAACGGTAGAAAACTTTTATTGCAAAATGTAACAATGCATGCTCATGTGATTTTCAATGTAACCAGAGTGTAATTTTGAACACAATTTTTTTTTTTAGCAAGATCCCTTTTGAAAACTACAAACATTAGTTCTATTTAGGGATTAGAAACTTCTATGTTTAAGGATTAAGCAAACCAGTTTTTATAATTTTAAAATTAATATAAAATTATTATATTATCAAATGATAATATATTCTTTTTAATATTAAGGAATTGTTTGTTCAAGCGGTGTATGTTTAATTTTACTTAAAAATAGTTTTATTTTAAATCTTATATATAACAAACATTTCTCCTAGAAAACTAACTCTACTATGTTATAAATATTTTTAGCTCAAACAAAATTATGTTTGATAAAATTGCCTGTAATTTAGCTAAAAATAATAATATATTTTATTTCTGAATTTATCAGAGGAATTTAATGCTTCAATTTGTACTAATTATTTTTTATATATCTAGAGAGGATAAATCAATTTATTTTATAAATAATTTATTTTAAATTTATTGTATTCAATAATTTTTTAAACAGTTAAATTTAATTAATTTAATTATTAAATCAGTAATTTTTATTATACAAATCAAATTTATAAAATTTTATAAAATTTAAAAGAAATTTGATATTTAATTAAATAACTTTAATTTAATATATAACATATCTTTTCTGATCTATATTAATCTAAAATTATTTAATGAAATATAAATTTTTTAAAATTTTATAAATTTAATCTTTAAAATAAAAATTATTAATTTGACAGTTAAATTAATAAAATTTAATTATTTTAAAAAATTATTAAATACAGTGACTTTTATATAAGGTATTCTAAAGTTAAAATTAATTAATAAAATATTATATTTTAAAAATTTTATGAAAATTTTAAATTTAATTTTTATAATAAAAATTATTTATTTAACGATTGAATTAATAAATTAAATTATTTAAATGTTATTAAATAAAATAATTTTATCATGAGCTATTGTAGAAATAAATTAATTTTTTTTTCTTTTTCTCTCTTGATATTTAAAATATTTCATTTTATATTATTAGTTTTTATTTATTTTAATTCTTATATTTAATAAAAACAATGTATTTTATCTTCTTTGTTGAAGGATCAAAAGTGTATAATTTATATACTTTATAAGAATTAACAAAAAATAAATTTAAATGAGAATTAATTTAAAACTATTTTATATTTATAGAAAAATTAAAGTCTAATTATTTCTATTTCGCAGTTGATAAAATAGAAAAGATGACATTGTAGTAAAATTGTTAGCAAAAAAGGTTCTTGTTTTACCTCGAGGTGGTCCCCAGCATTGACGAGAAAAGAGTTGGGTACAGGATGGACTGGAATCCACTTGCCATTTTGCTCAATTTGAAGCCCGCCAAACTCATTTTGCATTAGCAGGGTTAGAAGCCCATGGTCTGTGTGGGCTGGAAGGCCCATTACAAGTTCGGGCTTAGGACAAGGTGGGTAAAAGTTGATAACCAGCAACTGGGAGCCTGAGTCCACATTCATCCTTTTCTGTATGTAGTTCTCTTCTAATCCCAAGCTTTGAGATATTCCTTTTAGCAACTCCCCAATCACTTCCCTGCCCTTAGCGCTGTATTCCTTTAAAGTTTCGCTGTAAACGCCAACGATAAAAACAATGAATAGGCAATGAGCATAGTCTTAAAAATTGATTTGGTTGATAATAAATGAATTCATATCATATAAGATCAAGTTTAAATCTCATAATCGATATAAAGATTTTGTTGGTGAATGCAATGTGTAACCTATTCTTTTGTACTGGTTTGGTGGTTTTTCAAGTGTGGTAAACAATAGGGACAAAACTTATGGTTTATTAATGATTAAGAGTATTGTGAATTTGTTCAAAATTTATGCCGTTTTGTATAAAGTCAATAATTCTCTTTTCTTTTCTTGATGAGTTTATAACGAATTCAAACATGAAATTCTATTAATTGTTTCTTCAATCATATTGTTAAGTGGGGTATTCCATGAGTAATATGTAAAGACTAAAAGGTTCGTTTGTCGTCTTGTTGGTGTGTTTTTTGTGAGATACAAAAATACATACAAAATTTATTTGATTCTTACTATTCTCGTATATTACAAAATAATAATAGGCTTTAAAAATATCAAATACATTATAGAATAATTAGTTAAATCTTAAACAAGTAGGCTTAATTTAACATTTTCTAAAAGTAATAAAAGTAATAGATTAGGGTCCATTTATTTCAATTTTTCATAAAAAAAATTATTTTAAATAATAAAAATTTTGGAAATATTTTTTTTTTCATTATTCGTGTTTCTTTAAGTGATAATTTTGAAAAATATAATCATAAATTCTTTTTAAAATATTTTTTATTATTATAATTAAATAAAAATTAATAAAAAAATAGCTTAACTTAATTTTTCTCTTTAATTATTTGGATTATATATAATTTTGATATTTTAAATTTTTTAAGACAATTCAGTCCTTTAATTTTTAAAATTAAGTGACTTGATCTTCTAATCAACTTCCATTTACCTAAAACCCTCAAATTTTTATTTTGTACTAAAACTTTCATAAATCAAATTTTTTATATTTAAAACCTACCAATTAAAATATCAAATTTCATCAAAAATAAAAAAATTCAATTTTTCATATCCAACACAAATCTCATATCTTATAAAATCTTTTAATTTTTATTAAATCTTACTAAAAATTATTTTATATTCCCAAACCATTATAAATCTTAAATTTAAGCATAGAAAATATTATTTTTAAGATATTAAATAAAAAAACCATATTGATCTAGTAATAGAAGGTTGAGATTAGAATAATTTTATGTGAAAATCTTGGATTCAAACCTTATTATTTTGTACTTGTATCTAAATCTTTGAAACTCCAATAACCTCAATCTAAGAGAAAACGAATAGGATTTCCTAGTATAATGAGTTGGTCATCCCACACTTTATTGTCTCCTATTAAGATTATAGAATTCCTCCTCCTCTCATAGTGCTAATTAGCAAATAGGATTTGTGTACCATGTTTCTTTCAAAAACAATAAAGAGTGGAGTTGTTATTAACTTCTTTAATTCAAATTTCAATATATATTTATATTTTTTGCATAAATTAAAATCTTAGGAGCAGAAAAGGTTTTGCATTCGAGGGCGGCACCAAAATTTTATGAAAATTAATTGTCATAAATATTAAAAATATATTAAATCGCTATTTTTATCTTATTTATGATTATATAATTTTTTAATATTTTTTAAAAAAATAAAATACTATCAACTCTTAAATTTAAAATATAAATGAATATGGGGTAATTTTGATATGCGTGTAGGTAGAATCATTACTCAAGTTTTATAATAACTTAGAATCATTACTCAAGTTTTGTAATAACTTTTCCTTTGGAGTGGTGCACTACCACTGAATTCGGTTC
This sequence comes from Canavalia gladiata, assembly GCA_037954105.1. Classification (NCBI taxonomy): domain Eukaryota; kingdom Viridiplantae; phylum Streptophyta; class Magnoliopsida; order Fabales; family Fabaceae; genus Canavalia; species Canavalia gladiata. Next base: position 35,589,631 of record CM075664.1, on the reverse strand, counting down.
ACCAATTGAACGAAGCTAGAAAGGAAGAGGGGACACTGATGTAGGGGGTGCTGCCGTCATTCTCATAAATGTTCGTTAGTCAAAGAAGAGGGGAAGAGATATTTAAGTTTGGACATTTGGAACATATATATGGAAAGTCTTGCAATTATACGATGAGCTAGGGGTGTGTAAACGTCAAGGCATATATGTACAGAATTAAACTCTCAACTGCCTAAATTTTCTTGTCAGGAAATGAAGGCACTTTTCATTTTTCTTTTCTGAATTAGAAATTCTAATAATAATACACATATAACATAAAACTGGAGATAGGGACATGAAGATGAAATCTATGAAGGAAGAGTGGAAAGGTCTACAACTTATTCTTGGTTTGGTTTGAAATGGAGAATTTAATCGTCAATTGTAAATCGCATCTCCACTATCATTTAAATTTGGTGAAAGGAAGGAAATTACAAAAACGGCAACTTATTGATTGGTATAGTCATTTTGGTCAATTTTTGGTTCCCTATATAGAATTCTCTATCTAGTTAAGATTCAGTCATTGTCGAAGATGTCTTTGAAGTTAGAGAGGCCTATATTGTTTTCTTTGTGATGTAATAATTAATCCTTCCCACCATTTTAAGGGTTTTTGTTGTATTTTTGGATCCCTTTTAAGATTTTTGTTTTTCAGGTCATATAATGAGGCAAGATGAATACAATATAATAAATTAGCTCGTAAAATTACTAATACCGATCAATTTTTAAAATTCTAAAAATATTAATTTTAGTTCATGACATTATTAAATGACAATCATTTTAATACTAAAAATTATATGTTAAAACACAAAAAAATTATATATAATTTTAATAATTTAATCAACTGATATTTAATATTAAGAATTAAATTGTTTGGGATGATTTTTAGTTTCAAAACATTTAAAAATTAAATGTAGTTTTAATTTTGAATTTTAAGTTTTAATTTTAAATTTTTAAAAATTTTAAAAGTGAATGAATCAATCTATTTTATCATTTTGTCATGAAATAAAATAAATAGATATATAAAAATATTAAATTAAAAAATTAATTTATATAAAAGTAATAAAAATTTTAAATTTTAAAAATAATAAAAATTTTAAAATTATTATTATTATTATTATTATTATTATATAAATTTTTATTTTATAAATTATTTAATAATTAATATAATTTAAATAATTTTATATGTTATTATTATAATTTTTTAATATTTTTTATATAAATTAATATATACAAATATTATAATATTATATTATAAATAATTATATAATATAAAATTATATTATAAATTATATATAAAATAATAATATTTATTTTATTGTTAACAATTAAAAATTAAATAAATTAAAAATAAAAAAATATTTTAAAATAATATAAAATAAAAAAATTATTATTATTATTATAATAATAATTATGATAGTGATGATAATTATAATATAAAAATATTATATAATTTTTTAATTTATATATTATTTGATAATAAATATATAAGATATATAATTTTATATATTATTATAATATTTTTATATTATTTAATATTTATTTTATATAAAATAAATTATAATATTAAATTATAAAAAATTATATAATATAAAATTATATTTTAATATAAATTAAATATAAATTTATATATTAAACAATATCTTTTATTTTATTATGAATTTATAAAATTAATAAAAATTAATTAATAACTAATATTTTTAAAATAATAATAAAAATTAAAAATATTAAAAATTTTATTATTATTTTTTATTATTATTATAATAATAAAAATAATAATAATAATAATTGTTATAGTAATAATAATATTATAATATAATAATGATAGTGATAGTAGTAGTTATTATGGTAAAATTAATGGTTTAAAAGTGATGATCGTGATGATTTAGTGATGTTTTGAGGATGATATTTGATATAATTAATAATAAAAATATTTTAAAATTAAATATTATAATTAAATTTTTTTTATAATTTAAATTAAAATTATTTTAAAAATATGTTAAAAATTAATTTAAATTTTTTTATCAAATAAATTTATTTTTAAAATAAAATTAAAAAAATTAAAAATTTGTAATCACAATAAACCATTCCAAAAAAAATTAATTTAATAATATATTACTTAATTACATATAAAGGATAGTCATTAGTAAAAGAAACACTATATTTTGGTAGAAATATTAAGGAAGATCCGAGTAATCATCGTCGGTCATCCATGCCAAAAGAGTAAAGTAGAAATAATTAAATTATAGTAGAAGTAGCATTTCAAAAATACTATTTATTGTATCGGGTTACCAAAACAGCTCATAAATCAAACAGAATTAAAATTATCTCAATATTTTTTAGTTAATTATTTTATTTTTGAACTAATTTTTAATTTTTTCGTAAAAAGAAACAAATTAATTAATGTTTATTTTGGACAAATACTGTGATGGGTCAAAAGATTGAAGAAGATTAACGGGGAAACTTGAAAAAGACTAATTTGGATGAGTGTACAAAAAAGAGGGGCTTGGAGCGTACCTAAAACCAGGTGGCTTGGAGGGAGCATGAAAGTGAGGGTGAACGTGACATTTGAGATAATCTCTCCAGAAAAGGGTCTTCTCCACCGTGATATTGTAGCTTGTTCCACATCTTATTAGATCAAATACCTTGTCTCCTTCGTACTCCTTTTTTTCTTCTTCACTCAGATCAAAAAATCTTTGGATTGCCCTAAGCAACTCATCCCTCAGTGTCTCCGACACCCCATGATTTATTAGCTACAGTGGCCCAAAATTAGCACAACACCAAAATTTATAGGACAAATTTACACAACATAAATAAATTTGTTGTATAACAAATTTGTACAACAAATTCAATTTGATGTACAAATTAAATTTCTCAAATTTATATGCATGCATAACGAGGAAATTCCAATATACATGGGAAGAAGTTAACCAAAGCATATAAACAAAATCATAACATAAGGTTTCAAGTTAAATTCTTATACCATAAAGAAACCCCATTGCCGGCAAGCATCACCTAGTTGTTGGATTGCCTTGGAGCGTTGATTGGGGTTGGAAGAGGTGAGTTGGGAATAATCAATGATCGGAATATTCTCTGTTTCATGCAATAAGGAATCTTCGGGGTTTTTAAGGAAAATGTAGTTGGAGGGAACAGACTTCAAGCAATTCGATTCAACTAAATCCTTAAGGCTAAACATCTTTCCTTAGTCCTCTGAGGTGGTTCTGCTCCTTCAGGGTTTGCGAAATAGGATGGAGCAAGTCTTTTCTTAGTCCTCTGAGGTGGTTCTGCTCCTTCAGGGTTAGCGAAATAGAATGGAGCAAGTAATTAGATACAACACGTGACTTTTGATATTCTATGCTCTCACTTCTAAAAATTTTTTACACTTACTGGGGTTTATATAGACGAAGAAACTATTGTAAAGGTTAGTATTTTAAAAGATTAATTATTACATTTATTATTATTTTAATTTTAAAATAAATTTATTATTTATTAATTTTTTAAATTATGATAATTATTACTAATTTTAAATATATTTTTATTATCAAATTTAAAATGTATTTATTAAGTAAATTAGAAATCAATTTTTAATATTATTTAAATTATGACGGTTTATTTTAGATGTGATTTTTAATACTGGTTTTATAACCGTATAATTTGACAATTTTCAGTTTAATAAGTTGAATATGACTAAATTAATTATGAATTAAATTTTAAATTAATTTAATTAAAATTTTAAATAGATATTTAATTATATTTATTAATAAAGTAAATTTTTAAAAAGTCATGGTCAATGTAAGGGATTGTTCTTTTTATTATAATATATTTAATATATTTAAAAATTATTAATATTGTTAAATTTTTTGATTTATTATTCTTCCAAGTTTTATTTTTTATTTTAATGTTAAAAAAATTATTAAATTCCAATAAATCACATAATAAATGTATATATATTTTTTTTAAAACAGTGTTATTACATACTTCAGTCTACAAGATAGATGTCCATAATTTCCAACAATCTTAAAAATTTATTTTGATATTATATCTATAAAAGTATATTTTTTTTAATTCTTAAAATATATTTTTTATTATTGTTGTTTCTAACTAATATAGATACTATTAAATTGGTATATATTTATTATCAATTTTATTATATTAAAAGTTAATCTTTAAAAAATAATAATAACAAAATAGATTAATTATCTCCATAAATATAATATTTTTTTAGATATTATACATATTATGTTTTGTTAATTATTATTAATAATTATTATTTTTTTAATTTTCAAATTTCTTGATATGTATATTTGTGAGTTTTTTTTTTAAATTTCAAAAGGTCGTTTGTTGAACATGTTGAGCATTGTTTCTCTTGTTTTCAACATTGAGCTTATCCCCACTTGCTCGGATGCAAATTTATATGATAAACTATAAGAAAAATGGATAGGTTTTGTGATGGTAATAATGTGGCATAAGTGAAATCCTGGAGTAGTACATTAATTATTTAAAAAAAAAATATGATACAAGTTTCACATTTGATAATAGATTATGTTGTGGCTTGATTGTGGGATGTTAAAGTATTGCACCAATTTATTTTGTATCTTTGACTGCGAAAATGATTTACTACATTTGCTTGTCAAAAATCATTTCTACTTTTAAAATTCAAATCAGTGTGTTTTGGTAAAGATTAATTACAATTATAAATTAACTTATCCTTTTATATTTATTTATTTAGCTATCATATTTTTTTTTTAAAATTTGAAATACTTATGTTCTCTTTTCTAAGAATTAACTATTTACTAGTTATAAGAAATTTTGGAAATTAATACTATTTTATTTTATTGTGAAAGTAAAATGTTATGAGATTTCATTGAAATTTTTTTAAAAAATATTTATATAAAAAAATATAAATGAATAAGTGTTGTTTATTGATTTCCATTTATTTTGAAAAAATATTTTAAAAACTATACATTGAATATCTCTTATAATGTTATCACTTAATTTAAAATAGAGATTTGTTGATATGTTATTATGATGATATTATTTTAAAGATTAATTTATGAATTTATCTTTTATTATTACAAATTATAGAATGTTATCAAAGTTAATAAATATATTTATTTGATTATAATGTTGGATATGAGTGTTTTAAATTTTAAAAAAAATTATTAATAAAAATAATTTTAGTGTAATTAAATGAGTATGATAATTATTGATTATTTATGTTATAATTTTTAATAGATTAAAATATTTTATTATGATTATTCAAGTTTATAGATGAGATACAAGTGGTGATACTCTATTTTGTTAAATTTAATTTAGTAAAAATTTATATTATGATTGTGTAGAAGAGTTATGAAATATTTAAGTTTTTTTTATGTTGTTCTTATAAAATTTATAATAATTAAGATGAATTTTAATTTTAGATAGGTTATAATCTTTGAAATATTTATATAAATTAAATTTTATAGGTATTAAAATATGAAAAAGTCCTAAGAATCAAATATCTTCCGAACATCAAATCATTATTTTTAACTTGAGAGAATTTGAAAATATGTATTAAAATTTTTTTTTATAATATTTTATAAAAAAAAAAAACTTGTGTATATCTCACAAGATGGAGGAATCCATGTGAAATTCTCTTTCCATAGATTTGGCTTCTCGTTCTCTTAATCGTTAAATCCTCAATTGTCTTATTCCCTCTCACCATCATCCTTTGCCTCCAACAATGCCCAACGGCAGCACATGCACTCATCTTATTTCCCATTAATTGTTTTTGGACGGATTCTACTCTCAACAACCACACTCTCCACTCACATGACACCACCTGATGATTATAACCTGATTCTCTCATTTTTTGGAGGCTTATTCTCACCAAAATCACCCCCAGTCACACTAACAAATTCACTCATGCTCAAAATTCACCCACGCCTCTTTTCATACTCTCTCTCCATTTCGTTAGTCACATGCACACACAGCTGGGCTTGGTTGCTTTCTTTTTCTAACAGTACAACAAATCCGTCTCACTTGCTCGAAGGTTCATTCACAGTCACCACACATAAGAGAGCAACACAGACCCTCTTCTCGCGCTGAATTTTCTCCCTCACCCCTATTTTGTCTTATTCATATGGTCCAAAAAGTCTCTCTGGAGGAGGGGAACCCATTAGCTAGCACACAGGAGAGCTTCTCCAGACGAACACTGCACCCATCTATGTTTCTTCACCCATCAAACCAAAAACACACTAACCTAGCAAAAGGGTCTTCCTCTTCAAAAATCACACAACCCCTATCCCATTTTGGCCAGCATCTTGCTTTTATTCACCACTCGCTCAACACATACTCCAACCATCATTCACCATATCTCTTCCTCATATTTTGATGCCCAAAACACTCACAAGGTCACATATAGATTCTCTCTCAACCGCCACTTACGCTCACATCCAAACTCATCTACGAGCCTCCGCTCCTGCACACCCCTCTCCAACCATTTAGCACCTCCATTCACACATGTAAACACTTTCCCTCCTTGGATACTCCCAGACTCCGTGCATTTCCTCACGTTCCCATATTCCTGTCCTCTCCCGGCTCTCTCTCGTCAAAATTCGGAGGCCCCCAACAACCATTTCATTCAACTTTTCCTCACCTCCACATAATCATATACTCAATCATAGACTCCTCTCTCAGCAATGAGACATACGTCCAGTTTTCTCCCTGCTCTTGCTTTCCCACTCACTGACCCACTTATTCCTGCACATTACCTTATTGATTCACTCTGTAGCTCTCTTTCTCTCCTTTATACTCACCCAACAGTAACACAAAACAATGGACCCACCTTCCTCTCTTTTTCTCTTGCCTACTATCCTCTCTTACCTTCTATCCCGCTTTTAGAAACATGGTTGGCCCTTGAAGTTCAGGTTGCAGGAGAAAATGAAAGAGGAAAAAGCTGGGAATATGTTATGAGCTGTGGGCGGTGAATATTCATATTCATGAACAAGTGTGTATGTGTCAATAAGTAGCCGGTGGAGGATCATGGGACATAAATCAATGAATGAAATGCTTAATTAAGATGGTGTACGAGAGTGGAGATGCATTACCAGACGTGGGAGGGGTAGTGACGAAATTCGTGCTTTGAATGCCAATGGTATGTACGTCATTTCATCCTTTCCTAACTGTGTATTGGACTAACATTATCTAAAACATTTCAAATTATCAAACACCACATACTGAATTATTTGGGTCGCTTCATGATCAATTTAGGGTTTCAATTTGTGTTTAAGGAATGGTCCATTTGCTCGTTGATTATCTAGGATCTTAATTTCTTTTATGGGTTAAGGGGATCCCAATATCAATAAAATTGTGTATAAATTTGAATAAAAAAGACGTCTAGGTGGTAAATAATTGTTAATGTTATTATCATAAGAAACATTTTTATTATCCTTTGATATATCCATCGTCCAATTAATTTTCCTTTTTATTATTATGTTCATATATGCATTAAAATTATATATCTTATTTATTAAATCATCTTCTCTTCTTTTATTATTATTTTGATAACCATTGTTATAGATTTTAATTTGTAGATCTCGGTTAATTTATATATTAATAATTTGTCTTTTTTTATTGATTTTTATCTTATTAGTCTATCTTGTAAATATTTCATTTTACATTATTTATAATAATGCAATTATATTAAAATATTATATAAAATATTTTAAAATTTTAAAATTTTACATAATAAACTCTTAATTTAAACATGTAGCATATTCTATCATCAATTATTTCGAGCATGGTATAAATTTCAATACAATCTTCGATTTTCATAAATCTTATACATATGTAAGTTTTAAAAAAATTATTTAAATAATATCTAAATATTATAAATTTAAATAAAATATTTTTAAACCAAAATATCATCATATTTTTAATTTTAAAAAATAAAACTTTAATATTTTAAAATTTTAAATGTCATGTGATGAGCTCTTATTACAGATTTGTAGCATACCCCTAGTATTTGAGAATCGTATAAATTCGAGTACAACTCTCATTTGTCTTAGATCTTGTGCATCTAATCCTTCACAATTCTTTTCCAAATCATCAAAAAATTCTTTACATAATTCTCTTTCAAAATTTCATTTTAAATAAGATTCTTCAACTTATTTCTCAATAAATTTTTTTGAGAAAATTAAATAAATATAATTACGTAAGCCTTTGAATTCTTCATTGCACCGGAAGATACGTAGGAGTAGGATCAAATTCTTTCAAACTATTTTCTACATATACTATATTTTATTTTCTTTAAAATTTATCTTATTATGATGTGTACATAAAAATTATTATTTAAATACTTAATTTTCATATTACAAGGGATCAAATAAGTTTTTCTTCAAAACTATTTGAAAATTTTACATTTAACTTTGGGTACCATTTTTTGAAATGGGCAAATAGGGTGCTTGCACCTTCCTTGTTCGTAAGTAACTCTTGAACCTAAAACTTGTTAGAGTTTTTCCAAATCTCTTCCCTTAAAATTAAGATTTTGGTGGCGACTTCATATTTTTTTAAAAATTATAAAATAATTATTTATTATTTAAAGATTCGTCATCCCATCATGATTTTAGTTATGACAAATGTCAAGTGGAGCTACTTGTATGAGATTGAGGCACAATCTCTAGAGCACTTACAAACTACCATGTACATGCATGACTAGTGAAAACGACAAGAACTATGGGAGTGTAATGTGATATGTGAGTCTCTAACTTATAAAGTGTTTTTGTTTCACAGAAGTTCTGTTTCACTAAAACACTGTAAGTTAAGGTTATCTACCTAGGGTCTAGTTCATGTTAGAGATTAAACATTATACAAAGTCAAAAATGCAACGGAAAAAGATCGAAATAAATACCTCTCGCCATTGCTAAAAAGAGATGTGTAGAGAAAGAGACAAAAACTCAACTGCAGAATATGCAAGAGTTACAAGCTATCTTCTAAGCACTGAAACTAGGGATGGAAGTAGGTCAAGCCGAGTTAGGCTTTGAGTGTTCAAGTCTGCCCTGTTTAAAAATTTTGAGGCCTGAGTCTGGGTCTGTTACCTGTTAAAGGCTTTTTTTTTTGTCCAGGCCTGACCTGATTTAAAGCCTACAAGGCCTGTAAGCCTATTTAAAAGTCTACATTATAAAAAAAAAATCAATAAATAAACTTAAAGCCTATATAAATAATTAATTAAAAAATCTTGCAAATTTAAAATTTACAAGATAAAAAGGCCATTAAATAGGCTGAAAACATGTATATATTAATATTATGTAAATAAAATATAAAATTAATATTATATAGTAAAATAAATATAAATATATAATATATAAATATGAATAGGCCTCTAAATAGGTTAAATAGGCTTTTTTTTATAAGCCTAGGCCTGTTTATCTAAAAAGGCTTTCTAACAAGCTTGAGCCTATTTATTTATTAAACGAGCCGAGCTTAACTAGGCTTTAAACGAGCCGAGCCGTAGGCCCCTGTCGGACGGCCTTGTTCATTTCCATCCCTAATTGAAACCTCACTTTTAGATGGAATATTTTGCATGTGCTTGTACTTAGGGACCTTGCTCTAGATGATGGTTTATATAAAGACATTTTTCCCATAAAAAAATATCTCTCCAACGGTTACGGATAATTAATAGTGGGATCTCTAAAGTCATGAGTTAATTGTGGGATAAGGAAAGTCATTAACAGTTATATGACTCTCCATTTCTATAACTACTATGAGCAATTACAGACCACATAATTACTACATTCTCCCATTTGGTCCGTATGTTTTCAACATAAACCTATAACGAAACACATTTAAAAACACAATACATGAATCATGATGATAGTTCCTTTAGAAATCAAGTAGTATCATCCATGTATCGCAATGCACCATGCCTCCAAACGCTACCCAAACAACTTAATGAATAAACTTGATGTTTATTCTAGGTTCAAATTGTAGTGATATTTCTCAACTAAATAACTGAATGTGTATACACTAATATCATATATGAGAAATAAAAATAGAGTTTCCTCAATTTTGTTAAATAACAAAATTTACAAAGTGGAACTAGGTCCCATGTGACTACATGGTCTTTAAATTTGTATGGTGGCATGCACATAGTTAAAGGATCAGCTAACATCATCTTAGTGTTAATGTGTTCAATGATCACTTTCTTGTTCTTAACACATTCCCTTATGACTAAACACTTAATGTCGATATGCTTGTTTTGACTTTCACTTTTATTATTCTTAGCCATAAACACTGCTACTGAATTGTCACAATATATACTTAATGGCTTAGAAATAAAATCCATAATTCTAAGCTCAGAAATGAAACTCTTCCATCATATTTCATGTGAGGAAGCCTCAAAACATGAAATAAACTCAGCTTCCAAAGTTGAAGTAGCAGTTAATGTCTCCTTGGAACTTCTCCATGAAATGACTCCTCAGGCTAACATGAATATGTAATCGAATGCTGATTTTCATGAATCAACATAACCAACAAAATCATAATCGAAGAATCCAATCACTTCCAAATTGTCTGAGCGTTTATATATAAGCATGTAGTCCTTCATCCCTTGAAGGTACCTCATAACTTTCTTTACAACTCTCCAATGATCAATACCTGGATTACTCTGATATCTTCCTAGCATTCCCATAACAAATGTAATGTTAGGCCTTGTGCAGACATGAACAATCTATCATCTTTCACCACACACGCTACACTTGGCGAACAATCCTTCATCTAAAATCTTTCTAAAACTTTATTGATATAGGTTTCTTGAGATAGCCCTAAAACACCTTCATGTCTGTCACGATTTTGATCTTAATATCAATGACATAAGATGCATCACCGATATCTGTCATATCAAAATTTGTTGCAAGAAAGATGTCATCCACGTACAAAATAAGGAAAAAAAATTTTCTCCCTCTAACCTTTTGGTATATACATTGATTCATAATGTTCTCAACAAAACCAAATGAAGAGATAACATCATTGAATCTTAAATACCACTAACAAAATGTTTGTTTCAACCCATTATGGACTTTTAAGCTTGCATACCAAGTGTTCACCATCACTTGAGGAAAACCCTTTAGGTTGTTTCATGTAAACCTCCTTATCTAGTTTACCATTAAGGAAAACCGTTTTCACATCCATTTGTTACAATTCAAAATTAAAATGAGCTACTAATACCAACATAATACATAAGGAATATTTCTTAGATACAGGACTAAAAGTCTTTGTGTAGTCAATTCCTTCTTGTTGAGTGAATCCTTTGCAACTAGTCTAGCTTTATATCTTTCTATGTTTCCTATAGAGTCCTTTTTAGTTTTGTAGACCCATTTACACCCAATGGCTTTTACACCTTCAAAAAACAAGATAAGATCCCAGACATTGTTGCTCCTCATAAAGTTCATCTCCTCTTTCATGGCATTGTACCATAATTATGACTCCTTGCAACTCATAGCTTGTGAAAAAGACTAAGGATCATTCTCGACTCCAACATTATACTCACACTCTTGCAGATACACTATATAGTCATTTGGAATGATTGGTTTCTTCATTCTAGTAGATCTTCTTAATGTTTCACCAACATCTTCCTAAGGAAAATATTGTTCAACTCGATGTACATCAATTTTTGATATTTATTGAACAAGATCTACTAGATCATTATCACCAACTTGTGGAGTTTCATGAACTAGTTGTTCAACATGCGCTTGAACCAACGGAGCATGATGAATAACTATAGTTTGATTATGGCTGGATATGAAAGGTTGTATGTTAGATTGCTCTAACTTAGATCTTTCACTTAATGATCTGATACTCCCACTAATCAAGTCATCTTAAAGAAACTTGGCATTTCTTGACTCCATAATCTTAGTATTATGAGATGGACAATAGAATCTATATCTTTTAGACCTTTCAACATATCCAATGAAATGCCCACTAATTATCCTTGGATCTAGTTTCTGTTCTTATGGGTTGTAAATCCCCACCTCAAATGGGCATCCCCGTACGTGCATATATCGCAAACTTGGTTTCCACCCCTTAAACAACTCATATAGTGTCTTAGACACAGCTTTGGTTAGAACCCGGTTTAATATATATACAACTAGTTTAAGAGTATCAAGTCATAAGACTTTTGGCAGTTTAGAACTGCTAATCATACTACGTACCAAGTCCATGAATGTTTGGTTTCTTCTTTCTACTACACCATTCTGATCAAGAGAACCTGACATGGTGTTTTGGGCAACTATTCCATTTTCTTAAAGAAACTTTGCAAATGGATCTGGTGCTTGTCCATCCTTAGTGCATCTACCATAATACTTACTACCCTTATCAATTGTGACAATCTTAATATGCTTATCGCATTGTTTCTTTACTTCATCCTTGAAAACCTTAAAGGCTTCTAAAGCTTCAGTTTTGTTGTGAAACATGTAGAGATAGATATATCGTGAGTAATCATCTATAAAAGTGATAAAGTAATTTTACCATGAGCATCCATATTTGGGTAACAGATATCCCAATAAGGTTGAACTTCTTTTGGCACCTTTTTTAGACTTGTTAGTCTGCTTTTCCTTTATGAAATCCACACAAATTTTAAAATCAGTAAAATCTAAAGTACTAAGTATTCCATCATTTACTAATCGTTTAATTCTTTCAATAAAGATATGCCTTAATCTTCGATGCCATAATGTAGAAGGATCTTCGTTTATAACAGAACGTTTGGTTCCAGTTTGAACATGAAAAACATCATAAGTGACATTAAACATCATAAGAGACATTAAGAGAATAAATACAATCACATAAAACATCATCACCAATATGTTTAGATTTATAAAATAAACTAAACCAGTATTCAAGAAATTAAAATTATATCCCAGAGGTACAAGCCTCGAAACAGAAATTAAATTTCTAGAAAAATTGGGAATATAAAAGGTCTTTTCCAAAACTAAAATAAAGCCACTTTTTAGTATTAATTTGCAGGTTCTAATAGCCTTCACATGCGATTGCATCTTATTTCCTAAATAGATGCATCTCTCAACTCTTACTAGTTCCTTTAAATTTTTCACTCCTTGTAAGGAATTTGTAACATGGATTGTAGACCCAGAATCAATCCACCATGTGTTATAACAAACATCAACCATATTAGATTCAAAACAAACAAGTGAGAATAGTTCACCTTTCATTTTAAGTCAAGATTGAAATTTGAGACAATCTTTCTTCATGTGTCCTTTCCTTTTGTTAAAGAAACATTTAGATTCTTTCTTTATGCCTCCTTTAGGAGACAATTTTTCCTTTCCTTTATTCTTGACTTGGTCAATATAATTCTTTCCTTGAGTTTTCAGATGCACACTTTCACTACCTACAATAAGAAACCTCCCTTCCTCTTGTACGCACATGTTCATTAGTTCATTAATTGACCATTTATCTTTATGTATGTTATAAGAGATTTTAAAGGGTCCATATTGTTGTGGTAAAGAGTTCAAAACGTAGTGCATAAGGAAAGACTCAGACATGGTAACCTCAAGAGTCTTAAGTTGAGTTGCTATATCTCTCATATGCATGATATGTTCACGCACTTCCTTAATATCAGTGAGCCTTGCTTTAGATAATTTCATAATTAAGGTGCTTGAAAGGGCTTTATTTGATGTTACAAATTGCTCTTCAATTGCCCTTAACAAGACTTGGACATTGTCATATTGCTCAACCGAACCCTAAATGCCAGAAGAGATGTTAGTCTTTATGAACATAACATAGAGATGATTAGATCACTCCCACTTATCATAAAAATCAACATCATCAAGTTCATTAATCTCTATAACTAGAGGCAGTTCATCCTTACGGATAGGATAATCAATGTCCATCCAACCCAAATGAAGAATTCTCTCCTTCCACACCTTATAATTATCATCCTTAAGCTCAAGAATTTCTGTTGTAAGTATTGGATATTATCTTGTAGGATGAGTCACGTGATTACATTGTCCTCAAGGATTTGTACACTTATTGCGTGATCCCTCAGGATTCAACAGCCTTCTCTGCAATAAAACAGGAAACAGAACTAGCAAGAAATTATAAATTAAGAAACCAATACTATTAGTGATTTTTTATACATATATTTCAAGTATATATAAAATAGAAAGAGTAGTCTCCTTTATATAGGGATGAGGTTTTTCAAAAATCAATTTGCTAATAAATATAAATAAATACTGTTTAAATTTTTAATTAAATTGATTTAAATTTTAAATTTAAATTCAAACGAAATTTTATATGGACATTTAAAATTGGTAATTAATTTGATTCAATGTATTTAGTCACATTTAAAAGGAATTAAAATCAATAATAAAAACGATGGTTACAAAACCTATAATTAAAGGTTTAATTGTTAGAATTAAGATAAGTAATTAATAAATCATAATTATATTTTAAATAATATTTTATTTTAAATTTAAAGTCTTTTAAAATATTCATTTTTTACAACAATTTCACATTTCATATTAGATATATTTACAGGTTGAAAAAATGTATAGAAAAGAATTCTTTTATCATTCTTATTAAAAAAAAAATTGAGACAACTTAATTATATTTTACCAATGCAAAACATTTAAATAAATATGAATTTTATGACAGAGAAATTACATGTGGGCTAAATTTATAATTCAAATAAATTCATATATCTTTATTGATAAAACTATTATATTATGTTCTGATACCTTAACTCTTGTGGGTAATTAAAAAATATAATTATTTTATCTCAATTGTTTCTTAAACATAATATAATAAGAATCTTGTAGAATAAATTTATTATATTAAAAATGAAATAATTGCAAGTAACGTCTTTAAATATAAGTGACATATGTATAATTTTTTCTAAATTAAAGATGCCATGACTACTCTTTAAAAATTATACTGATCACAAGACATTAAAATATATATAATTCTTTATGTGATCCAAAAATAATTTCATCTAATTAGAGCTGCTATGACTAAACCATAATTAAATAAAATTATTTCATCACTAGATATTAAATCAACATCTATTGCAAATTAACTTATGCAATAGATTTAAATTCATGTACTCAAAAAATTTTCCTCATAATTATGCGCATAATATACCCAGAGTATACTATGAATACCAATTTTCGTCCGAGGAAAAATAAATTATTTTCAAATATATAAATAGATGAAAATAAGTAAGAATAAGAACGAATGAAAAAAAAAAGATAAGAAAAGAATGGGTCAAGCCCAACTGCTAGCCAATAAAGGAAATTGGATTTCTAAACCAAAGAAAATATAATAAAAAATAAAAAATAAAAATAAAATGCTAAAAAAAGTAAAAAAATAAATAAATAAAGAAAAATAATAATGTATAAAGAAAAGATAATAAATAAATAAATAAATAAAAATATATAAGAAAAGCATCCAATAAAATTATCACCAAAGCTAATTACCCAAAATACCAAAAAGAAAGAAAATAAGGAATATATGGTTGAAAAGAAAAAAAAAACTTGCAATATAAAACAAAAAAAAAAGAAAAAGAAAAAAGAAAGAGAGGCTAGAATTGCTAGTTAATGCAGTTAGAACCAAGCTTAGAGGAATAACCACGGTTTAGGATAGTTAACCATGGTTAAGAGAAAAATACAAAACAAAAAATCAAAAGAAAGAAAGGGGCAGGCTGATTTAGGCGCAATTTTTTTTTCCTCAATTTCCTGGGGTGATTGAATTCTCTTTGATCCCTATGAGGGAATTGCTTGGATTCGATTCAAGTTCCAGAAAGTTTCTCCAGAGCTTCTTACCGCAAGATTGAATTTCTATTTCTCTCTTCTGATCCTCTTAAAATCGCGGTTCTTCACTCTTACTCCTCCTTGCATTCGTGGCTCCGCATTGCATGCACCGATCAAATTCCTCTTCTCCAAGCATCTCCGTCCTCATAAACATGGCCAGAATTAGCTTCAAGGTAAATCGACTCAAGCGTCAGTGGAAGGAAATTCCACGTCCTTTGAGTATAAGCTTAGCTTAGGTTAGTATTCTCATCTAATTCTTCTTGTAGAAACACGTTTTAAATATCAATTTGGACTTGCGTTATAAAACCTACCTACAGTGATTATGATGCTATGTTTGGTTTATGCATGATAGAACTAATAAAGGATGTGCTTGGATTGATCAATGTGCATGTGTAACAGAATCCATAGGCTGAAGCATGTCACCAGTTGATAGATAACGTAGGTGAATTTGATGATAGATCGTTGTGTCTCTGTTAGAATTTGTTCCATAGGTTGTAAGGATTTAGAATAAGTGCAATAACAGGCTGCTTTGAAGTGTGTTGAAAATCTTGATCCTGTCAAGCTAAAACTAAGAAGTAATGAAACTTAATGTGTTCCTTGCATAAGCACACTATGTTTTCGAAATGATTGGTTTCAGAATATAGCCCATGGTTTGAGTAATAAAAAGAGCACTATGTCAGTCTTAGAGCAAGATGTAAATCAGTGAGGATTTGAGTCGGTAGTAGTGTCATAAAATTGGTTTAATGCCCTCAGCAAGAGGTTCGCCATAATCAGTTTCATCTCATGGTACCTTGCTAAGTGTGTAAAGAATCAATCAGATATAAGTACAAATAAAAATCCATAGTCAAGAGTCATTCAGAACTTATAGGAAAACCTCAAGGTATCAACCTGATAAAATGCATCAAATGAATATTAAAGGATAATCTCATCCAAAAGTTTGATAATCAATGAATAGGAAATTTAGTTATGATCTGCATTAAGTTCTAGCATATTTTGAACCTGATCCTAAGTTGTAAAGCATGTTGCAAGGTCTTTGATTTCCTTACCTGTTGGGTCCTTGTGTCAGGATTGATAAACCTCATCTGTAATACATAGTTAGAACTTCCTGTTGGCCGAAGTTTGATCCATAATTTTCCAGCGCTGTATAGAATTCTTGTAAAACAATCTGCAAATCCTTGTGACAATCATTAAGCCATTGTCTGATATTCTGATATTCCCCAGGCTGTTAGATGACTGTGAACTCTGTAGCTATAAACCTGTTCCTAGCCTGAAGCTGATTCTTATGCTCTCTGTCTCAGTTATATTTAGCTATAAGACCAATTATTTGAGAATTTCCTATCTGAGAATCCTAAGTTCCCTATGCCAAGTCTGTTTGATAGTTGGTGATTTAGTTCTGATTGGATCTTTGGGGGTTGGTTTTGGGGTCCTTATCCATAGCCGCACACCAGTTTGTCTCTCCTTAAGTCTGTAAATGATCCTTGAATCCATTCTCCAACAACCAAAGCTACTATAAGCCTTGATATCAGTCATGACATCTATCTTCTCTAGGGACCATGGGCCAAGGTCAGTTTCCAATGAATTATAGCCTTAATTCTAGTAGCAGATACTGTGTTAAGGCAAACAATAGGATGAAATGACCCATGGAGCGTCTGCATCAGCATATTGAGCATCAGTAGGCCTAGTATCTAGTACTCTTAAACTTATAGGAAGAAAATCTGGTTGTCTAGATCCATTTCAGGCCCTGATTCCCAGAGTTAAAACCTAAAACCAAATGAGAGCCTGTGACTGTTAGCTAGGGAATTCAAGATAAAATTCCAACCTATAGGCTGCCCAATATTAGAACATAAATCAACCTAGGGAAGCATAGATCAATAGGTAAAAGACTCCAATTGTTACAGCAGCAGCTAGGACAGCTTGGGATCTTCTGGTTTAGGATCTTAGGTTAAACAATATTTAAGCAGGTTTAGAAGAGTCAATTAAGAAGAACGCAGATCTGTCGCAACCGTAATTCCGACGAGACGACGAACTCGCTAAAAATTTGAAAATGGATTTATTTGATAATGTGTTGAGCCGCCACCAAATTTTTATTTAAGGGAAAAGATTTGGAAAAATCCTAACTCGAGGAAGAGATTTAAGTTCGGGAGTCAGTTACGAGTGGGGAAGGTGTTAGACACCCCACTCGCCTGTTCCGGAGAACAGTACCCTTAAACTGAGTGTGTGATTATTCGAAAATTTGCTCGATCCCTTTAATTAGTGTGAAAATAAATACTTGATGGGGTTAGCCTGACAGGACTTGATCCTGCTCCTACGTATTCCCCAATGCAATGGGAAATTCAAGGCTTATGTAGTTCTGGTTCATGAAGGCTTGACCTTCGGAGGTGTTTAAAGGAAAATGACGTTTTGAAAAGATCTTTATTTTTGGAGGAACCTTTAGCCCACTCATGCACAAGACCCGAGGCGGCTACGGCAGCACAGGGGCCTATACAGACTACTAAATGTTGGACAGCAGGTGAACCGCCACTCCCCCCATTTAAAGCCCATTGCGTGAAACCAAATATCCCAAAATATTTTACAAAAAGAGTTTTATTTTTGAAAGGACCTTTAGTCCACCCATGCACAAGACCCGAGGCGGATATGGGAGCACGAGGGCCTATACAGACTACTAAACGTTGGACAACAGGTGAACCGCCTGCCCCCCATTAAGAGCCCGTCGCGTGAGATCAAGGATCCCAAAATGTTTTGAAAAAAGAGTTTTATTTTTGAAAGGACCTTTAGTCCACCCATGCACAAGACCCGAGGCGGCTATGGCAGCACGAGGGCCTATACAGACTATTAAACATTGGACAGTAGGTGAACCGCCAGCCCCCCATTTAGAGCCCGTCGCGTGAGACCAAGGATCCCAAAATGTTTTGAAAAAAGGGTTTTATTTTTGAAAGGACCTTTAACCCATCCATGCACAAGACCCGAGGCGGCTACGACAGCTTGGGGGCCTATACAGACTACTAAACGTTGGACAGCAGGTGAACCTCCAGCCCCCCCCCCCCCCCCCCCATTTAGATCCCGTCGCGTGAGACCAAGGATCCCAACATTTTAAAAAAATAAATAAATTTACTTTTAAAGAAGAAGAAAGGAAATTATTTTGACTATTATGGAGGGGTATCTTGGTCTTTTGAGCATGTAGGGACAGTTTGGGCATTTCTAGATTTGACCAGGGGTAATTTGGTCTTTTGGGTGGTAGGGGACAATTTTGACTTCCCCTGTGGTCTAGCCAACGTTGTATCGGACGGCTGAGATGGTTCATTGTTTGGGAGCCCTTCTTTTTTAAAAGGGAAAACTGCCTCTAGGGGTTTCGAACCCCCACCCCCGAGGTAGTGAGCGACGAGCTCACCCACTGAGATAAGCCCATAGTTGAACATTGGCAACACCAATTAAATTTAAAGGAATGGAAATGAGGGGAATCATGGGCAGAGATCGAGCACGATCTACAGCAATTTTGTGTTTGCATATTGACCACCAAATTGGGCCTATATAGAAACCACATGTTCATCAACTTGATTGAAAACAGGGGCCATGAACACTTCTCTGAGTGTTTTGCAGAAGCCACAGGACTGAAACCATGATATTGGGGAACTGAGGGGGAATGGCATACAAGTATCCTATCCTATTTCTGTACGTCCTATATTTGCTTGGCTTTCCCTTCCATTTTCCCGGTTCTGGTTTCCATGTACAAAGTTACCAGGATTAGGAGCTGGCCATCTCTTTGGCCTGCCAAATTCAATAGACTAGTGACACAGGTACATAGGTAGCTCGTGGCATCGATACATAGGGGTAAGTCACTGATCAGGGGTCTATAGACCAACTACCGACCTTGAGCTGAATTTTTGTTTCTGAACATGGAACCTATATATCAATTTGGAGAGTCTTTAGGCCTATGCCATAGGCCTGGATTGGACTTTAAGCTTGGACAGTCATCAAGGATTATGTGTAAGTCGAAGGGAGACTGCTGGACTTGGCCGAAAATCTGGTTAAAAGAGCACATCAGTGGCTTGATGTCTGTTGCTTCAGCTGAGGTTTGGAAAAATTTGTGAAGGTGCTAGATGCCTTTTGAGAGGATCCATTCACCTAAGGTTTCAATCTAGGCCTGAACACTTGATCAGCCACTGCAACAGATTGGTAACCAAAGCTAGTAGCTATTATCCTAAGGTCTCTAGGTTTCACAGCTGTAGTCCTGGTTTGAATACCAGGGGCTTGTTAACTTTGGCACTTTAGGCCTTGAAAAGGTAGGGAGGAGACTATGCAAGCAACAGACAAAGTCAGGCTAACTGCACAGGCAAGGAGACTACGCTGCCATCAGTCTAAGTTATGCTAGCATAGCACGTTGCATCATGCATCTAGCCTGTTCGAGCCACACTCGAGAACTTCCTAAGAATACAAATGACTCAGATTTGCAGCAAGCACATGATCCAGTAGCAGAGGAAAGCAACATCATACCTTGGATCAACTCAATTTCCAGTAACTGATTGAAGAGAACAAAATCGGATCGACTCCAAGACACATTCTAAAGATCAGGATTCATAGAAACAGATCAACTACAGGCCTACAGATCATGCCATGCGGCCTCAAGCAAGCATCGTCGATTAACAACCAGCAGGATTAACTTACATCAACTCAAATGGAACTTTAAAAGAATTTGGTGAATCTAGGCGAATTAGGCCACAAATCAATACACAATCAGAATCATCATCTCAGATAACCAGCCAGTGACATTCACTTCACCCTCAATCAAGCCAAGCTAATGAGATGAATGACATCATGGCTCACGCACCAAATCGGAGAGGAGAGAAATACTAACGTTAGTGAAGCTAACAGGCACTGAATCGACTTGTGCAGGTGTGGCTAGTTATGGCTATGGCTATGGCGTTGTCAGATTTGCAGGGGGAGAATCTGAATGTTAACAGCGAAGGAGAAGAGCCGAAATCGTAGTGAAGAACTCTTGCTCAATCGATTCTCCCACTCCGGGATCCCTATGATCCAATCCAAAAAGAAAATCCAAAGAATACTCCAAAAAAAACTCTCGCAAACGAGCCCCCTTCGAATTCTTGATCCTCCTCCCCCTTCAATACTCTTCGCCCCAAAATCTTTTTCTAACTGAATCTGTTTTTCTGTGTCCCCCTTTTGTTTTTTGCTTTTCTTTTATTTTTCATTTCTTTCTTCTTTTTCCATTTTCTTTTTCATTTAATTTGTCTTTTTTAAATTTCCCAGAATTTATTTATTATTTTTTCTTATTTTCCAGAATTTCTTTTAATTTTTCAGAATTTATTTTTATCTTAGTTTTCAATAATTTATTTTTTTTTATTTTTCAGATTTTATTTTTTATTTTTTAAATTTTTCTAATTTTTAGATTTTTTCCAGAATTTATTTATTTAATTTTCCAGAATTTATTTAATTTTCCATAATTTCTTTTAATTTTCCGGGATTTATTTAATTTTACCTTTTGTTTTTCAAATTTTTTGATTTTATTTGATTTTTCCAGAATTTCTTTTTTATTTTTCTGATTTTATTTGATTTTTCCAGATTCTAATTTTCTTTTTCTTTTAATTTTCTTGAGTTTTGATTTTTTATTTAACTTTTCAGACTTTTATTTTTCTTTAATTTTATTTCCCAAACTTCAATTTTCATTTTTCTTTAATTTTGCTTTAATTAATTTTATTTTTCTCAGAATTTTAATTTGCTTTTCCAGTTAATTTTGATTTTCATAATTTAATTTCCTTTTTCTTTTCGTTTAAATTTTTTTTAAGATTTTGTTCAATTTTTCAAATTTTCTTGTTTTTTCAGTTTTTTCTTATTTGCAGATTTTAATTTTTCGTTTTTCATATTTTTAATTTTTCTAATTTTCTTTTTCTTTTAATTTTCCTTTAATTTTGATTTTCAGAATGAAAAAAAAAATTATTTTCAGAATAAAAATTTTTTATTTTTAGAATTTAATTTTCTTTTTCTGATTTTTCATTTAACTTTTTTCCAGAATTTAATTTTTCCTTAATTTTGTTTTTGATTTTTTGTTTTTTATTTGCTTTCTTTTCTCTTTTTTTTTGGAATTTAATTTTTTGTTTCTTATTATTTGATTTTTTTTTCAGAATTTAATTTTTCCTTAATTTTGATTTTGATTTTTTTTTGCTTTTTTCCAGAATTTAATTTTTCCTTAATTTTGTTTCCCAAAATTCAATTTTGATTTTTTAATTCTTTGTTTCTATTATTTGATTTTTCAAATTTTTTTATGATTTTTCTTTTTATGATTTTTTCTCTTTTATTCTTTTTCTGATTTTTTAATTTTTATTCTTTTTCTGATTTTTTTTAATTTAATTAATTTTTTTTGTTTGTTTATTTTTTGGTTTTTTGATTTTTTGACTTTTGTTTTCAGATTTTGATTTTGCTTCTTCTCTCTTCTTTTTTTTTTGTTTAATTTTTGATTTTCCCTAATTCCTTCTTTACTTCCCCTCCTTTTTAGTTTTTCTCAGATTTTTTAATTTTTTAATTAATGTTTTTTCTTTTGTAATTTACATTATTTAAATTAGGGTTAATCAACTTTAGTGGCCGAGAACCTCGGACGTAATTGGGTGTTTACAAGATCCAAAACCGAAGAGGCTCCCCTACCCCTTTACTTAGCAAGCCAGTGATATGAGCCCTGAAGCATTTACAGATAATTAAGAAATATTCTCATCTGCACAGTTGATGTGAACGTGGGCACCACCACAAGCAAAAGAGATCATCTCAGAGATTATCTACAAGGAATGAAAGGTCCTATGATGAGAAATAAGACCAAACGTATGGAACAAGCACATGAAGATCTCATCAAGGAAGTTCAAGGAAAAGACTACGTGGATCCAAGCTCAATTCCAACATGGGTTAATCTATGTAGTCATATCATTGAAGATCTTAAGTGATAAAGTTTATGATTTACTATAAATTACATTAGGATTTGATATTTATCTAGAAGTTATTTGTTTTAAAATTGGTTGCAATTCAAATTGCAATCTAAGTAGGATTCCTAGTTTGTTATTTTTTTTTACTAGATTAGGTTCACTATAAATAGGAGTTAGGGATTTAGTGAAAAGACAGATTTTGAGGAATAATCATATTTTCTTTTGGAAAGTTTTTCATCTCTGTGTGAGTTGATTCCCTTGGTTCTTGGGCAAAGAACTACCTTTGACAACGTTGGTTCTTCCGGCAGGTCGCGGTAAAGGTCACGTTCCTCTTGATAACTTCGATGCTCTCCGGCAAGTCGCAGTTTGTGTTGGGTTCCTTTATCTTATCTCACCTTATCATACCTTATCTATCTTATCACATTTTATCCTATTTTATCTCATCTTACCTTATCCTATCTTATCTTATCTTATCTCATCTCATTTTACGTTATCTTATCCTAATCTTACCTTATGTTATCTTATCTTATCCTGATTTTCAAGACGTTCCATTATCATTTCCACATTCTGATTCATTCGCGTAGGGTGAATCATATCATTTGGCATCAGAGCTTCGGTTCTTGGAATCAGGTGTCATCTATCCCTTGTTTTAATTTTCTCGTGATAAAGTTTCTATCTACCAAATATTCAAAAAAAAAAGAGTTGTGATAAAAAAAATTTCAAAAAAAAAACAAAGAAGAAAAAAAATTATGATAGAAATTTTAAAAAAAAGTTGTGATAGAAATTCAAAAAAAAAAGGAAATTCAAGACAATTGAAAAAAAAAGAGTCTTCATCCAATATAATTTTTTTTTCTTATTTCTTGACCAATATTCCTTACCTTATTCATCTTGTGTATCTGTGGGAAAAATCAACTTGATAAGTTCTTGGTTCAAGGATTTATAGGGAGAATCGATAGGTAAAAGGCAAGAGTTGGTAGAGCATTATAGAAACAGCCAATTCGAGTGTAAACATGAGTGAAGAGCGTCAATACTAAGGGTAAACACTAAGGGAGTGATTGGTGAGGTTTTATTATTCTAATTATTTATTTTGTTCAATTTGCAGCATTGCCAACTTGAGTGGTGAACTTCATCAAAATGAAATGAATCTAAAAATATTCATAAAATCAGTTCAAGATCAATTCCAACAGTTGAATAGAAGGTTGGAGGATATGGAGGTTTGTTCGAGAAGGAGGTCTTGGGTGTCTTGTAGAAGTAGTCCTTAAAGATTACTTCACCATGACGAAGAAACAGATTGGGGGGAGAACTTAGAATCAAACGACGAATGTTGTAGAGAAAGAAGACGATATCGAGAAGAAAAGGATAGCAACTTGGGGAGTGTTAAATTATCTTTGCCACCATTCCAAGGAAAGAATGAATCTGAAACTTATCTTGAGTGGGAAAGAAAAGTAGAGCATGTGTTTGATTGTCACAATTACTTAGAGGAGAAAAAGGTAAAACTAGCCATTGTATCTTTTAACGATTATGCTAATATTTGGTGGGATCAATTTGTCTTTAATAGGAGGAGGTATGGGGAAAGATCTATACGAACGTGGGAAGAGATGAAAGTAGCCATGAGACAAAGATTTGTACCAAGTCACTATCGTAGGGACTTGCACCGAAAATTGCAAAGTCTTACTCAAGGCACAATGGGTGTCGAAGATTATTATAAGGAGATGAAAATTGCCATGATAAGGGCCAATGTGGAGGTGGATAGAGAAGCCACTATGGCAAGATTCATTGGAGGATTAGAAAGAGAGATAGTTGATGTGGTAGAACTACAACATTATGTATAGATGGAGGAATTGCTTCATAAAACTATTCAGGTGGAAAGAAAACTCAAATCTAGGAGCACTCACAAATATGCTTCTAGTTGATCATGGAAGTCCAATTGGTCCAACAAGAAAGAAGGTCCTAAACTAAAGGAGGAATCTCATGGAAAATCAGCAGTACCTATTTCCAAAGGTAAATTTGAAACTAAATCCTCTAATAAGTCAAGTCACATTCGTTGTTTTAAGTGTCAAGGTCTGGGACATATTTCTTCTCAATGTCCGAACCAGAGGACTATGATCATTGGTGACAATGGCGAAGTGGACAGTGTGAGCTTGGAGGAAGAAGAAATGCCGAAGTTGGAGGATTGTAGTGATGTGGAGATAACAGAACCTGTGCATGGAGAAATTTTGGTCAGACAACGTGCATTGAACATTCAATCAAAGGATGAAGAAGATTCAGAGCAAAGAGAGTATAAATTTTATACTCGTTGTCACGTGAACAACAAGGTATGTAGTATGATTATAGACAGTGGCAGTTGCACCAACGTTACTAGTACATTGCTAGTAGAGAAATTAAACTTGCCTACTAAGAAGCATCCTAATCCTTATCGGCTACAGTGGATGAATGATTGTGGGGATGTAAAGGTTAGTAAGAAAGTCTATGTGTCCTTTTCTATAGGTAATTATAAGGATGAGGTGTTGTGTGACGTTGCCCCTATGCATGCTGGGCACTTATTGTTAGGACTTCATTGACAATACGATAAGAAGGTTATGCACGATGGATTTAAAAATAGATATTCTTTTGTAGTGGATAATCGAAAAATTGTATTGATTCCATTAAGGCCCGTTGAGGCTTATTCTAACCAAATGAAAATTTCAAAAGAATGTAAAATGAGAGAAAAAGAATTAGAAAATCAAGAAAGAGAAAAGAGAGAGAAAATTGAGAATGAAGAAAAATTAGAAAGTCAAAAAATGAGTGAGAGTGAAAAGAAAGAAAAATCAAGAATTAAAGAAAAAGAAAAAAAGTTTGTGTATTTGCTCACAAAGGGGAGGTTGAGAGTGTTTTGAGAGAAAAGGAACAAGTTCTTATACTCATATACAAGGATATTTATTTTACTAACATCCATAACTCCTCTTTCCCTAGTGTGGTTGAATCTTTGTTGCAGGAATTTAATGATGTATTTCCTGAAGAATCACCAGCGGGTTTGCCTCCTATAAGAGGCATTGAACACCAAATTGATTTTATTCCCGATGCTGCGATTCCAAACCGACCAGCCTATAGAACTAGTCCTGGAGAGGCCAAAGAGATTCAAAGGAAAGTAGAGGAATTGATGCAGAAAGGCTATGTGAGGGAAAGTCTTAGCCCGAGTGCGGTCCCTGTTATCTTAGTACCAAAGAAGGATGGAACTTGGCGTATGTGTGTGGACTATAGGGCTGTCAACAAGATTACGGTAAAGTATCGATATCCTATTCCGAGGTTAGATGATTTACTTGATGAATTGTATGGCTCTTGTTTGTTCTCTAAAATTGATTTAAAAAGTGGATATCACTAAATTCGTATGAAGGAGGGTGATGAGTGGAAGATTGCTTTTAAAACAAAATATGGGTTATATGAGTGGATTGTTATGCCATTTGGTCTTTCTAATGCACCGAGTACCTTCATGAGATTAATGCATCATGTCTTGCGGACTTTTATTGGAAAATTTGTTGTTGTCTATTTTGATGATATTTTAATATATAGTAAGACAATGCATGAACACTTAGATCACTTACATGCTGTGTGTAATGCCTTACGAAGCCATAAATTGCATGCTAATATTGAAAAATGCACTTTTTATATGGAATCAGTTGTATTCTTAGGGTTTAGTGTAAGTTCTCAGGGAGTTAGTGTTGATGAAGAAAAGGTTAAGGCAATTAGAGATTGGCCCATACCTACACTGCTAATGAGGTAAGGAATTTCCATGGTTTAGCAAGTTTTTATAGGAGATTTGTACAGAATTTTAGTTTTATAGCTGCCCCTTTAAATGAAGTTGTTAAAAAAAAATGTTGATTTTAAATGGGATGAGAAAAATGAACAAGCTTTTAATTTACTAAAGGACAAGTTAACCAATGCCCCTGTATTAAATTTACCCAATTTTGATAAGGTTTTTGAGATTGAATGTGATGCCTCTGGAGTGGGTATAGGAGCTGTTTTAATGCAGGATACCAAACCTGTAGCATATTTTAGTGAGAAACTTAGTGGAGCGACACTCAACTATCCAACCTATGATAAGGAACTCTATGCCTTGGTGAGGGCCTTACAAACTTGGCAACATTACCTTTGGTCGAAGGAATTCGTCATCGGATCATCTTAGCTTGAAGTATTTAAAGTTCCAAGGTAAGCTCAACAAAAGGCATGCCGAGTGGCTAGAATTCATTGAGATGTTTCCTTACATTATCAAGTATAAAAAGGGAAAGGAAAACATTGTAGCCAATGCTCTATCACGAAGGTATGTATTACTTACAACTCTACAAACTAAATTACTTGGATTTGAATTACTAAAAACCATGTATGCCGATGATGTTGAATTTGGACAATTATGGGCAGCTTGTTCTGATGGTTTTGAAGACTATTTTAGGCAAGATGGATATTTATTTAAGAAAAGTAAATTGTGTGTACCTAAGTGTAGCATAAGAGAAATGCTTATTAGAGAGGCTCATGGGGGAGGATTAATGGGACACTTTGGCATTCAAAAAACTTATGATGTTTTACATGAACATCTTTTTTGGCAAAAAATGAAGCATGATGTTAAACTCATTTGTGAAAAATGTATTACTTGCTTACAAGCAAAATCTAAAGTAATGACTCATGGCTTGTATACACCCTTACCTGTTCCTAAATATCCCTGGACTGATATTTCAATGGATTTTGTATTAGGGCTGCCTAGGACCTCGAAAGGAAAAGATAGTATTTTTGTCGTTGTAGATAGGTTTAGTAAAATGGCACATTTTATTGCTTGTTCTAAAACTAATGATGCCACTCATATTACTGACTTATTTTTCAAAGAGATTGTACGTTTGCATGACTTACCTAAAACTATTATAAGTGATCAAAATGTTAAATTTCTTAGTCACTTTTGGAGAACCTTGTGGGGTAAATTGGGCACTAAATCATTATTCTCTACTGTGGCTCATCCGCAAACAGATGGACAAACTGAAGTTGTGAATAGAACTTTAGGCACCTTATTACGTACTATAATTCAAAAAAATTTAAAGGATTGGGAGAATTGTTTGCCTCATATTGAATTTGCATATAATAGGGTTGTTCACACATCTACTTCATTTTCACCTTTTGAGATTGTATATGGATTTAATCCTTTATCACCTTTAGATGTTTTACCGTTTCCTACTAATGACTTTCTTAATTTGGATGGAAAGAAAAAGACTGAATTTGTGCAGAAATTACATGCAAAGGTTCGCACTAATATTGAGAAGAAGAATGAACATTATGCTCGGCAGGCAAACAAAGGACGCACCAAGGTGGTCTTTGACCCTGGTGACTGGGTGTGGGTTCACTTGCGAAAGGAGCGGTTTCCAAATCAAAGAAGTTCCAAATTACATCATAGAGGAGATGGTCTATTTGAAGTGATTGAAAGGATCAACGATAATGCTTTTACAAAATCGATCTTCCAAGTAGCTATGGTAATGTGAGTGCCACTTTCAATGTTTCTGATTTATCCTTATTTGATGCAGATGACCATCAAGATTCGAGGACGAATCCTATTGGAGAAGGAGGGAATGATGTGAACATGGGCACCACGATAAGAAAAAGAGATCATCTCGGAGATTATCTACAAGGAATGGAAGGTCCTATGATGAGAAATAAGAAATGCAATAAGAAATGCTCTATAGAGATGGTCACAGGTCCTATTTGTTGTGAAATTTCAGGAGCTAGGCTGACCCCACCTAAGGGAAATCAGGTGGCCAAAATCCAATTCACTCCCTACCTTAGGCAAACCAGAAACCTTGGGTTACATTGACTATGCTGAGGGGTGTTTTATGTTTTAAATGGGTAGGGTTGGAAGGCCTGGTACAAGATTAAAATTGGTGCTTAGCTTACCCTGGTCATGCCCCAGATTGACTTGGAAAATCCAGTCAGCAAAACTCAAATAAAACCCTTAAGGGTAGGCACTACCTTCATTAAAGGCCATTGCAGTACTTGCTGCTCTACAGGTCAAAAGTTCTGTTACCCTTAGCCATAGGAGATAACTCAGCCTAAACTTGACCAGGCACTGGAAAAATAGTTGCGGTTACTCACAGAAACACCAGAATGCAAATTACCTAGGGAGTACAATAATTGGTAACCTTCTATCAATTCACTTTTGATAATTGACTTGACTTTCAAAATTTTGAACTCAGGTCCTGATTCTAGAAGCCTGTAACTTTTCCAAGAAAAGATCCTGATAATATGACATAATTTCCTAAGGTTTGAGATCTGATTCTGGCCTAGAATTTACACCCTGATTCAGATCTAGAAATTCCCAGCTGATTTAAGTAGAACCTTGATCAACTGAGTCACCTAAAACTTAATTTTGGTTTGTGGGTAGTTGGGGTTAAGTTTTACATACCATTTCAAATTCAGATAAACTATCTTGGGTTCGAATCTTGAGACTCAATTCTGATTGAGAAATGAATTTAGGATCCTATTTTGTTCGAGGCTTGATCTATACATATATTCAGGTGGGAACTTGATCCTAATCATAATAAATCTACCTGCTAGAACTTTAAATTAAGGGTCCGATTTATGATTTAAAATAACTACCTAGAAACTTTTCTTGGTCAATTAATTTGAGCCTAGAGATCTGGTCCTGAACTCTAATAGACCTGTTCTAAGTAGAGGTGTCAAATTGGCCCTTGGCCCATGAGTTGGCCCACTTGGCCCTAGGTTATATAACCCACTTAGAAGTAAGGCTTTTTTAAGCCCTAACCCACAAAATCCTTAATTTAAGGGGGCTTAGTGTGGACTAGTCCATGGATTAACTCATATAACTTTATTTTATTTTCTTCTATTTTAAACTTATTTAAAAGTAAAATTTTTAAATCCTAACTCATGTAATCCTTAAATTAAGTGAAATGAATGTGAGTTCACTCATATAACCCTATCTACCTCCTTTGTTTTTGTAACTTGTTTAAAAACAATATTTTATATACCTTAATTTATATAATCCTTAAATTAAGTGAAATAAATATGAGCTAATTCATCTTATAACTTTCTATTTTGTAACGAAGTTATAAATAAGACTTTTAAGCCCTAACTTATGTAACCTTCAAACTAAGTGGAATGAGTGTGGACTAGCTCACCTATTTTTGTAGCTCGTATAAAAATAAAATTTTTTAAATTTTGACCCATGTAATTCTCAAATTAAGTAAGACGCGTGTAAATTAACTTTTACAATACTATCTTATATTTAGCTCTTTTTTTCTAAAATTTCTTCCTCTCAATTTTTTTCTCTCTTAAAATTTTATCCTTAATATTTTTATTTTACTAAAATATTATTTAATTTATTTATATTTTTTTATCTTTTTCTAAATATTTTTTCATTTGTCTCTAGAATTTTCTTCCAATCTAAATTTTTTTCATCTCTCAAATTTTTTTAATTTTTTTATATTGTTATATTTTTCTTTATTTTTTATAAATATATTTGTCTTTCGATCTCTAAAATTATATTTTCTTTCCATTTTCCCATCCTTTCTCTAAACTAAGAATAGAAATAGGCTAAGCTGAGTCAAACTTTGAGTACTTAAGTTTGACTTGTTTAAAAATTTTAAAGTTTAAGTTTGTTAAAAATGCCTTCTTCTTTTTTTTTTGTGTGTCAAGGTTTGGCGGGATGTAAAACTTACCAGGCCAACGAATATGTTTACAAGCCTACATTTCAAAAAAGGCAAGAAATATGCTTAAAACCTATATAAATAATTGATTAAAAAGGCTTATAAGCTTAAAACCTACAAGTTAAAAAGTCATTAAATAAGCCTAATATATATATATATATTAAAATAAATATAATAAATGTAAATATATAATATATAAAGATAAATAGGTTTTTCAATAGGTGAACCTATCTATTTATTAAACAAGCTTAGCCAAACTAGACTTTAAACAAGTCCTGTCGAGCAACCTTGTTCACTTCCATCCCTATTCTAAACTTTCTTAGTAATTTTAATTTTTCATCTCTCTTTTATCTTGAGAGAGAGAAAGAAAGTAGAGAGGAAACAAATTATATAAAAAGATTAAAAAAATTTAAAGAGAAAATTTAAAGAGAAAAATTAAGCCCATGGATTGACCCTAACCCTTCGGGCTTAATGGGCTTTTAGCCCTATGGACTTTATAAATGTGGGCTTTTATGGGCTTGTGGACCATTTTATCCCTAGCCCACATGGACTAGGGTTGGGTTGGGTTGGATAGGCCAAATTGACACCTATAGTTCTAAGGCTTCTCAATTCTCTAAAAACTTTCGACGAATCAACCTATGAAACAAGCTCACATAAACCCCCAACTGTTCTGCAAAAATGGATTTGAGATCCTGGACTAGAAGCCTGGCTTTGAGGGCAACAGACTTGCAGGAACCTTTTCTGATTTAAATCTTTAAATTGATAACAAGCAAAAGAATTCACTGGGTTTTTCTGCTTGTGCTTGACCCAGTAGGAACCGGATGGGGATCAGATTAGAATGCATACTTGAGATTGAGTATAGAACAGAATTAGAAGAATCAAATTAGCCTAAGCAAAAGCTGGTAACTGATTCAAATGTGAGAAAAAAAGCAAATGTTGATGTTGCCAAATGTCAAGGTGTGCCATCCAAAGTGTAGAGCTTAGGATTAATAAAAACCCTGATCTAGGGTGCCAATAGCATAATTCTGGGTGTAAATGTGGCCTTTGCAGTAATGTGAATAAGTTTTAATGCTAATTAAGATTAGCCAAATACCTCTTATCATGTGACTTAGTAGCAGTTTAGGACTTGTACCCAGCAAAATTGTCAAAGCCTCATTAGGTCTAGTGTTTTGTCTGCATCCTATGATCATTAGAATTGCCAAGGGCTAAGTCGACTAGTACCTGCTGAAGTGCAGGATGGCACACACAAATTCCAAACTATCAAACTGAATGCAAAAAAGGAGGCAGGAATACAGTGTTCTAAGGCTTATTAGGCTGGATAGGAAATAATCATCATGTGGAAAAATGGGTCAGCATGGTTCTAAATTTAAAATTCGCCTTAGCAAACTCAATGTTGACCCTAAGATGGGATGAAGCTTGGTCAAAAAGTCTGATAATAGGCCTTGATCTCAACTCTGGTAGTTCAACACTTGTAGGAATATTTCATGCCTTGTATTGGCCTTTAATGAATACTTGTTGTAGCTGATAACACCCTTTATAACACTGTTAGCCAATATCCAGCAACAAGCCAAAGAACCTTCTGCAAGTACCAGTTCTATTTTAAAGTTTCCCAGTGTATATGCAGTTGTGAACCCTACCTAGAAACAAGCCAAAGAACCTTCCGCAAACTCACAGTTGATAATAGATCCGATCTCCTGAAAATGGGCGCCTTGTATGGAGGTCAGTGGCTGATTTGCAAATACTTGGAGACCACTTGTGTCTCTATCTTCGCTTGCTATGTGGGTATCAATAAGGAAGATGAGAATCCTAAGTCAGAAAGATGATTCAAAATATGTGATTTCTAGTATCTCAGCTTTATACTTCCTAGTCCTAGCCCTTCATATCTATTATTAGAACTTCTGGAATTTCGTCTAAACGGATCTTAAATACGAGCAGCTAGCCTTCTCTGCTATTTCGTATTGGGATTCGTGCAGGTTCAAACACGGCTTACGACAGTTTTAACTTTGCACGGACATTTTTCCGACAAACATCGGTTTTCTTCAAAACTTCTGTTCCTTTTCTGGAATTTCGTCTAAACGGATCTTAAATATGAGCAGGCATCCTTCTCTGCTGTTCCGTATTGGGATTCATACAGGTTCAAATGCGGCTTATGACAGTTTGAACTTTGCACGGACGTTTTTCCAACAAACATCGGTTTTCTTCAAAACTTCTTTTCCTTTTCTAGAATTTCGTCTAAAGGGATCTTAAATACAAACAGATATCCTTTTCTGCTGTTCCATATTGGGATTCGTGCGGGTTCAAACGCGACTTATGACAATTTGAACTTGGCATAGACGTTTTTCTGAAAAACCTCTTTTTGAAATCTTCGCTTTTCCTTTTAAAGTTTATGCAATAGATTCTAAAACAGACAGACAGTCTTCTCTGCTATTTCGTGTTTTAATTCATGCAAACTCACATACGGCTTACGATGGTTTGGGTTATGCAAGCATATAATTTTAATCCGTTCAAAATCAATTTCACCTAAAAATCACTTCTCCTATTTTCTAAGAGATTAAGTCTCTTAAACCAGAACTACGTAGCCTTGAATTTTCCATTGCACCAGGGAATACGTAGGAGCAGGATCAAGTCTTGTCAGGCTATGTTCTACCAACCTATTGATTTTTATTCTAAATTAAGAGGGATAAAAAAGTTTCCAAAAATATCAAAATCACACACTCAGTTTAAGGGTATCGTTCTTCGGAACGGGCGAGTAGGGTGCCTAACACCTTCCCTATTCGTAACCGACTCCCGAACCTAGATTCTTCCTCAAGTTTGGGTTTTTCCAAATATTTTCCCTTTAAAAAATAAATTTGGTGGCGAATCCACAATCAATTAAAATTCTTTTTAAATTTTTAGCGAGTTCGTCATTTCGTTGTAATTACAGTTACAACATATACATATAATTATAACAATAATTTAAGTATTGAAAGTATGCTTTTATGGGTAAAATATTTCAAATAGAACACTTCTTGTTTAAAACAAGCAGAATCATATTAGGCATATATCACGCACAACTCTTACAACAAGACAAGAAGAATCACACTCTGATACCAATGTTAGAGATTAAACATTATACAGAGTAAAAAATGCAACGGAAAAAGATCAAAATAAATACCTCTTGCTATTGCTGAAAATAGTTGTATAGAAAAAGAGATAAGAACTCAATTGCAGAATACGCAGGAGTCACAAACTGTCTTCTAAGCACTGAAACCTCACTGTTAGATGGAATATTTTGTGTGTTCTTGTGCTTAGGGACTTTGCTCCAGGTGATGGTTTATTTAGAGACATTGTTCCTATCAAAAATATCTTTCAAATGATTACAAGTAGTTGATAGTGGAATCTTGAGTTAATTGTGGGATAAGAAAAGTCATTAACAGTTGTATAACTCTCCATTTCTATAACTACTATTAGCAATTATAGACCATATAATTACTACAGTTCATAGTTCAAAAGACACTAGATTTGATTCATTTACATTCATCATATACATCTAGTAAAACTTATTTTATTAAAATATTTTTATCCTTTTGAAATATGTTGGAGGTTGTTGTAGAAATTAATATTTCAAAAGATTAATATTAAATTTATTATTATTTTTATTTTTAAAGTAAATTTATTATTTACTAGTTATCCTTTTTAAATTATGACAATTATTACTAGTTTTAAACATATCTTTATTACCAAATTAAAAACATGTGTATTACGTAAATTTTGAATTAATTCCTTTAATATTGTTTTAATTATGATTGCTTATTGTAAATATGACTTTTAAAACTAACTTTATAACTATACATCAAACCTAACCATTTTCAATTTAATATGTTGAATTTGACCAAGTTAATCACAATTTAAATTTTAAATTTAAACTAAATTAAATTTTTAAACATGTATTTAATTATATTTATCAATAAATTAAATTTTGGAAGGTCTCACTCCTATATAAAGGAAATTTCTCTTTCCATTTTAATATACTAAAAAATTACTGATATTGTTAGGCATTCTATTTTATTATTCTTACTAGTTCAATTTCTTATTTCATTGCAAAAAAGGTTGTTAAATCCTAGAAAATCATGTAGTAAGCACACAAATTCTTAAGTACAATCATATTACATGCCCTAGTCTACCAGATAATATCCAAAATTTTCAATAGAAATTGAGTAATGCTATTAATGTATTTCTTAACTTTTCAACTATAAAATATTTTAAACCTTATTTTAACACTTAATTTGTTGTTCAAAGAAGAATGTGAGAAAGATTTTAATGAAAGGAAAAAACTTATTTTAATTTTTAATATATTTAGTATGGAAAGATAGAAACTTAATTTTTTATTCTTACTTTTTAAACATTTACTTTAAAAATTAATGTCTTATTTGGAATAATAATACATTAAATTTCTTAAATTTTTTTATATAAAAGGTGATAGCATTTAAATATGTAAATAAAAATATTTAAAATATATAAATAAGATATTTCTTCTATTTTTTTAAATAAAAATGATATATTAAGAAATATAATTAATATTATTAATTTTAAAAAAATTATTTATTTTTTAATTGACCTTTATAAAATTTACTCTTGATCTCTTCATATTTATTAATTAGCAATGAGAATATAGGATAAAATAATTTATTATATACTACAAAAAAAATTTATTCTTAATAATGACTACTTTTTTATATTTTACTAGGAATTCAAATTCTTACCATATATTTTATTTATGGTTGCTCAAACTATTATAAAATCATGTGTATCAAACAAATTACCCACGTTATTAAGTAAATGGGGTAAATTCTACTAAAACCGTTGGTATTTACCCATAGTTTCTTATAACCTTTGCTAAATTTTAAAAGGTTTTCAACGATTTAAAATCTTTTCATGGTTTACGTAAAATCTATATTGTTTGTTTCATATTTTCCAATGAATTGAATTCTTATTATTTGCTCACGATTTGAAAAATATTTACTAAATTACTAGTAGTTAAATGAATGTTTATTAATATTTTTTATTTTTTGAACAGTTTAAACTATGGTTAATTTATTTTTTTTCTTATTTTGTTGAAATGAATGACAATGATCTAGTTTAAGGATAAAAAATAACACTAAGAATTGTAATGTAAGTTGTTAAACTAGTATTATAATATCTGACATCAACATCATAAGTGCACTAAAATATTAAAAGAACTTAAACTCAACATCTAATGAATATAATAAGAAACAACAAAATAGAAGTTAGATCCTATTTATGTGATATTACACTACCGAATGCTATTGTATTCTAATCCACAAAAAGATGAAGTAACAACCACTCGTTCAACCAAAATTTCTTTAGCACTCTGCAATAGAAAAAATAAATACTTTAGTTCCCTATGCTCAATTGCTAAGTATATAAATGATGGTAGCAATAATGCATCATATTTGAACTTAATATGAACCAACCTAATCTACATATTGTCCAACAATAATAAAAATGAACTATAAATTTAAAGTGATTTACCAAACTCTAGAAACAAATTACTTCTTAGCTTCAAAATTTATTTGACAGTGACTGATCAAATTAGGTGGATGTGAATTTCTTGATCTGACACCTAAAATTTAAAGTAAGTCATGGTTAAGAAAATTCAAATAATATTATATATAAATTTAACCAACTTATCAATATTACCAATAAAATGTGAAACATAGGTAAGTCTGGAGGAACTTGATCTTGAAGTTATGCATAAAAAAGTTCATCATTGCATCTAATTTTTTATTTTGTTCAAAAAACTTTTCATTTTATTAAAGAAGTTTTTGATTATGCTCATAAAGCTTATCAAGCTATTCATTTAGCTGTAACTTCAATTCAAAATCATGGTTTTCTAACTACTTGTAAGAATGTGCATAGGAGGTCATCTCACTATATGAATAAGAGAAACTTTTAAAAATAAAAATGGACAAGGATCCAATCCCAACCCCCGTATATGACCACAATGGTCATGACTTTCTAAAATATGAGTCAGAGAATCTTGTGCTGATATATCTTGTGAAAGCAATATAAAACTTGATTCGTATTTTTAAATTTTTCCTACAAAAGGAAAGACAGAAAATAACATCACTTTGACCTTAATATCACATGAGCCTCAATATATAATACATTCATTTATATATTATTATTCTATCAAAATATATAACATTAAAGTATCATTATAATTTTTTTTTATCTTCTAGATTAGTTGCATTGGGATCATTCACATGCATGTAACAGTTTATTGCAATAGTATTTCCTAATTGATATGAATATCTATTCTCTTCATTTCTCTTTTTACAATATACAAATGTAAAATTAAAGCTTTAAAACTTGTCTTTTTTGGCATTGTGTATCCAAGAAAACTCTAGGGACTTAGTGTGTTCATGAAA
This sequence comes from Canavalia gladiata, assembly GCA_037954105.1. Classification (NCBI taxonomy): domain Eukaryota; kingdom Viridiplantae; phylum Streptophyta; class Magnoliopsida; order Fabales; family Fabaceae; genus Canavalia; species Canavalia gladiata. Next base: position 35,552,795 of record CM075664.1, on the reverse strand, counting down.
CTTAGAAAATTTTATTGTGAAATATAAACTAAATTAAAGTGATAAAAAAAACATGGCAAAAACAAGACCCATGTTTCAAAGTTCTTCCTCTAACCATTAAATCCTATATTTTTTAGTAATCCATGCTTTTGAAGTCACATGCATAAAGTCGCAATGAATTAGTGCCATTTGATAAATATGATGAAACATATGAGACTTAGATACCAAACCATTATTTTGATTGATTTATTATATTTAACTATTATTATCATCATTCATTAGTAAAAAAAGAAAAAGAAATAAAGCAATATAACATGGAGCAAACAAACATACATGCATAAACATATATGATAACAATCATACAAATATTTACAAAAGAAATGATCATCTCAAAGTCACTTCCAAAGCAAGATGGAGGGTCATCATAACTCAAAGCTAAACATTAAAGGACATATGTGTATATATAAAAATCATAAATTCCCAATTGAAAAATTAGCTCTCTTAAATATCATTTTTATTAGCTTCAATTTATTCTCTTACTATAAAGAAATTACTTTATATAAAAAATACTATACTAATAGTACTTATAATTAAAGTTACATTAATTTCTCTAGTCATGTCATTCATAAATATTCCATTAGCATGTTTATGTGTTACTATCCAAACTTCTTCCCTATTAACTTTACGTTCATCCTCTAATTTCTATAAAATCCAACAATAATTTTAAATATTTGTTAATAGAAAATGTACACATTAATTATTTGGAGTTTTAGATTGTCATCTCTACTCTCTTATGTGCAAAGGTCTTGGATCCACCTCTGTGGGGGATTCTTTGTTTTTTTTTTTTTGTTATCTTTATTTTTTTGGGAAATTTTCTAATCACTAAAAATAATTAGAAAAAATATTACAATTCCATTTGAATGAACATTAAGAATCATGAGAATTATATTTGTTTGAGTTCTGGCATCACAATGTTAATCAACAAAAGCACACCAGTGGTCTCTATCTACTCCTTTTAGGATCATTGTAATAAGTTTCTCTCTAGTACTTGTTTTATCATCCCTTTTTCTTCATAACTCTTGTCTACCCTCTCTTCATCTTGTTTTATGTACTTTTAAGATATTAATTTGGTGAAGGTTCAACTCAACATCATATTTAATCTTCAAGTTAGATGATAAAGTTGATAAGAATTCTTGATATAATTGAAATGGAGGTATAGATAGGAAGGTAAAAATATTACTTGAATAGTGTTCCTCGTTACATATTTCTTATAATCTTTTGGAACTTTTCTCCAACTAGTATAACATATAGGGAATAGATTAAAATATCTTCCAACAAGACCTAAGAGCCAATTTAGCAATGCTTTATTATTGGTGATAAGTGTCCAATAAGACACTTATTTGGAACATAATTCAATGTAATTGCAAGAAATTGAAGCATAAAACACCATTAAACATGAGAAAATGACATAAAACTGAATAACCCATGCACAATCTGGAAAATACAGTTTTAGAGCCTTTTGGGTGATAAATTCTCGTAAATCTAATGTGTTTTAATTTCTGCAAAATGTTACAGGGTTCTGCGTTGGCAACGCAGCTAGGCTGCGTTGGACACGCGACGCTGCAGGACAGAATCTATAAAAAGCCCAGAACAGAATGAAAACAGGGCATCATTCACTTTATCCACTGATCTATCTCCATAGCACAAACCCAGAGGGTAGAGCCGCCGTTTTCCTGGACGTTGGTTCTGTTCTAGGGGAAGGAGAAACCCTAAGGTTGAGGACGAAGGAATTCTACAGCGTGCTGTCATGATCAAGACCTTCTCCTCCTCCCCTGTTTTCTTCTTCTTCATTATGTGTAACTGAGTCCCTGTTGGGGGAGGATGAACCCTTAACTGATCTTATGTAATCCAGATTATGCATTTATTTAAGATTGTTTTCCTTTAATGTTGATTATTCATCTCTTTGCTTAATGCTTTTATAACTTGGCCACCTATAAATTGAATCAAAATTCTTCTTCGCAATTGGGAAATTGGTTTAAGAATTAGAACTGGGATTGAATAACATAAGTGTGAAGACTCTAGGGATAGAGGTTCACATTTGTGAGATTGTTTGAATTCTTGAACGTAAGGCTCACTGCAAATTAGGAATTGCTAAGGAATTAGGATTCCTAATTTGCTGTGAAGGATTGCTGGTCAAGGGATTGACCTTCAATCACTAACTCGTGAATTCGATCTTCAATTACATTTTATCTTGAATATACGTAATGATCAAAGATTACAGAGGGGAAGTTTTGGTGAAATCCAACCCTAACATCTTCCATAATTTGAATTCTTACACATTTATATCAGTTGTTGAGTGTTTGACAGTTTAGAGTTTATTTTGAAGTATTCTTTGTGTACTGGACAGAGTTCCAGATTTGTGATAGATTCTGTGAATTCTTGTTAATTTCTGTTTGCATTGCCTACGCGCTTAAAATTGCGTTGTCTACGTGACCCCATAACTGAGTTCAATTAGTGGACTAGTAGGAATTTAGTATTTGAACCAAATCCCTGCGGAGACGATCCTCTTACTCATTCCTTACTTCATAAAACGATAAGGTGCACTTGCCTTCATACGTTCTACACCAACAATTGGCAATAACTTGACCCTTATTTTCTCATTGTAATATAATTCTTTAGCCATAAGAAAGTGACCAAACATCATTTGTAGCAAGTTGTTTAATCTTTTTTGTACCATGTTCATCTATAAGACAATATGAACATATAAGATTACAAAATTTAAAATACATTATATAATTTTATAATTAACATGCTCACCAAATATATTAATAAGTCAAGCCTATGTGATGCATGTTGTAATAATCTTTCAAATTCTGTATCACCTTTATTATCATATTCATCATCATCTTTACTGTCATGTTCTAACTCAGATGATGGTTGAGTATGGAATTAAGGTTCCTATGAAATTTTATTAATAGACTCATGTGTAGTTACATGTAAAGGTTGGGTAAATGAAGGTTGCGTAAGAGATTGAGGTCCAATTAAAGGTGTACGTATAGGTGAAAATGGAAGTTGAGGTGTTGGGTTACACTTCTTGCTAGAAAATGGCTTCATCTTTTAAGTTCCTATTAAGTAATAAGTAACATTACTATTAACAAGGTTATATTATATGATATATCATATGTAAGTGTAGGTGGAGACATTATACTAGGTTGAGATGCATGTGAAGGTATCATACTTGGTTAAAGTTCATATGGAGCCATCATACTTAGCTGAGCTTCATATGGAAGTATATACTAGGGTGAGATGCATATGAAGTTAACATACTTGGTTAAGGGGCATATGAAGGCATCATCCTTGATTGAGGTGCATCTGGAGGTCTCATACTTAGTTGAGGTGTGGTAGAATCTCACATTATCTAGAGATAAGACCAACCAAATATATATAAGGTACGAACAATTCTCACCCTATGAGCTAGCTTATAAGATTGACTTAGGTCCAAAAGTCCAATTTCTAATATGGTATCAAAGCCTATCCTAATCCATTATAGGGATATTTTCATATGTTTATTCTTGCAATTGATCCACCCACAATTATCAATGCTCAAATGTCTATTCTTGAATGTGAGGGGGTATTAGAATCCATAAGGGCAACCAAATATATATATATATATATATATAAGATGAGCATTATCCCCACCTTATCAAATAGCTTATGTGGTTGAGTTAGGCCTAAAACCTAATTTTTAATATGGTAGCAAAGTTTGTCCTAGATTTGTTATTGAGATATTTGCATATGTTTATTTCTACAATCAATCTACCCACAATTATCCATCCTCAAATGTTCAATCCTAAATGTGAGCATTTGAGAGGGGGAAACCTATCCTCAAATGTTCAATCCTGAGTGTGAGCATTTGAGCATGGGGTATATGTGTTAAAGTCCCATATTTTTTTATAGATAAGGACAAGGACACTATACCAAAAAGATTTATTAAAACGTTTTTTTAATTATTTTACAGCATTTTTAAATTATTTATATGTGAGTGTAGTAATAGATTAGGTAATATATTAAAAACATTTGAAAAAGCGTAGTAAAAAAATGTTTTTTTAAAGCGCTTCATTATACAAGTGCTGTAAAAAACTATAGAAAAAGTAATACATTATAAAACAATTAAATATGTAAATGCTGTAAAATATTATTTTTTAAAGCATTTCATTATACAAGTGCTGTAAAAGGTTATAGAAAAAATAATACATTATAAAAAACTTAAATATATAAATGTTGTAAAATATTATTTTTTTCAAGCACTTCATTATATAAGTGCTGTAAAAGGCTATAAAAAAAGTAATACATTATAAAACACTTTAATATGTAAATGCTATAAAATATTATTTTTTAAAACACTTCATTATATAAGCATTGTAATATAATTTTTTTTAATTATTTTAGTTTTAGCATCTTCTTCCTGTTTATCAACATCACAGTGGATAATGACTACCAAAATTACCAAAATAATTTTAAAAAAGAAATTCAATATTTAGCAATGTAAAATTCTCTAATCTTCAAATAAAGATGTTCAATTCAAAAAGAAATCATAAATTAATAACATTCAGAAATTTCTTATACCAACATGATTTTGTAATTTAGAATATATTCAAAATATGTTAATCAGATCAAACAATATGACATATAAACTTGCTAAAGATAAATAATTCAAATAAAATTCTTAGCCACATAAGAACGTAATTCTTCTTTAACTTCATCTAATTGAGAATAAAAATATGTCACTATGCCAAAAAAGATTTATTAAGACATTTTTTAATTATTTTACAGCATTTTTAAAATGTGAGTGTAGTAATAAATTAGGTAATATATTAAAACGTTTGAAAAAATGTAGTAAAAAAATATTTTTAAAACGCTTCATTATACAAGTGCTGTAAAAGGTTATAGAAAAAGTAATACATTATAAAACACTTAAATATGTAAATGCCGTAAAATGTTAATTTTTAAAGCACTTCATTATACAAGTGCTGTAAAAGGCTATAGAAAAAATAGTACATTATAAAATGCTTAAATATGTAAATGTTGTAAAATATTATTTTTTAAAGCATTTCATTATACAAGTGCTATTAACGGCTATAGAAAAAGTAATAACATTATAAAACACTTCATTATATAAGCGTTGTAATATAAATTATTTATTTTTTATTATTTTATTTTTAGCATCTTCTCCCTTCTTATCAACATTACAGTGGATAATGACTACCAAAATTATCAAAACAATTTTAAAAAAGAAATTCAATATCTAGCAATGTAAAATTCTCTAATCTTCAAATAAATATGTTCAATTAAAAAAAAATCATAAGCTAATAACATTTAAGAAATTTCTTATACCAACCTGACTTCATAATTTAGAATATATTCAAAATATGTCAAATCAAATCGAACAATATGACATAAATTTGTTAAATATAAACAATTCAAATAAAATTCATCCACATAAAAACACCATTTTTCTTTGACTTCATCTAATTGAGAATGAGAATATATGATGCATCTATAGTTAGAAAAATACTGCAATATACACAAATAAAATCATGTTAGAATGAAATAATAATAAAATTTTAAATAAATTAGGAATCATAATAAATATAATATTTAAAATATATAAATTCATAATTTAAGCAATTAGAAAAAAATAAAGAAAATATACATTAGGTGTAGAATATAACAATATCTAAATAAACAAAATAGAATTAAGTTTTTTAATATCTCTACGGATATTTTAATAATTTATTCAACATATAAGCAAACATGAGTATGCTAACACCTACGTATGCCCAATTACTAACTATTAAACGAACACGCAAATATTTATGGGCACATAATTTGATCCTAAATAAAGTTTTATCTGCGAGTGCAGATAATTTTATCATCTTTAAACATAATCAATGCCAAATCCATTATACAGTGTCTGTTTTTTACTAGTTGGTTAACTTCATTTGATAATCAATGGTCAGGAAGTAAAGAACAGGATTTACCAAATATATTTGGATGGTAGGAGATTTTTATTCACTACCACCAAAATCAACTTCAAACTGTATAGAAATAGACCGATAAGCAAACAATAGGAAAAAAATAAATAAATAAAAAGGAACCTTGGTTTATCACATGAAAACGGAATTTCCTTAGTTATAACAATAACCTTTCCTTTAATTTTAATCTGAAAATTCAATCACAGCGTAATTAAAGCCAAACCAGCTCTATATAAAGACCTATTATATTTGTGACTCAGTCATAGCTAAGATTATACTCAATTAGCAAAACCAAAAAGGCACCATATCATACATCACTCATACACAAGAATACAACATAGCACCGAGAATCAAATATTAAGTATATCTGTCAAAAATCAATTTGAATTACAATTCTCATCCAACATTACTCCATAGTTAATGGGCCTCTCTATGTGTCCACTTCTAGTTCTCACTTCTCATGATTTCTTATTTAAATAATAATAATAAAATTTGATTATGGTCCTTAATTATTTGATTATAGCTGTTGAAGATATAATTTTTATTGAAGACAGAATGTATGCAATGGCATGTAATATGAAGTCGAGTTATGTTATTCTTACAAGTGACGCCCGTCGCATATCTCATATTCTCGTACATATATGCTTCATAAATAAATTATTGTAGATTAGCATCGCATGAGTGATCAATATTTGGATATTAACCAAGAATTTATAACCAGTATGTGAAAAAGTATAAAGAAAGGAGGATTTTGACCTGCATAGAGGGACTTGCAAGAATCTTGTTGAAGGCAAATGGAAGAATGGAGTTTGAAGAGCTGCCGCATGCGCTTACACCGCAAACACCCACCATTATTGACCCTACTCTTACAATTGGCCAAATGTCCTATCAAAACCTGAAGACTCTGACACGTGTCAAACTTACAGCACGGTCTCTTCTGTTGCCTAACCTCCACATCATACGGCCCCACGTGCATGCATCCCTCAGTGCAAATATGCTCCAAACACTCCATCGCCTCGCTCAGCTGGGCGTACAACCGCTCCTCCTCCCTCCGTTTCCTCGACTTCTTCTTTATCTGCTCACTAAAACACCAATTAATCGTAACTTAAATTTAAACGGTGAGATTGTTAATTACCGATTCCTATTCGTCCATGAAGTGACGAATTTCAAATTCGAGCCAGGGGTCGTGGTTCTCCAAGAATTTTCATCCCTCTGGTTCTCACGACTTTGAAATGATGTGTGAGGAGCTTCACGCACCTTAGGTAGAGATCCGGTGCGTTGCAGAGCCTCGACAGTTGCAATGTGTCCACCACGTTCTCCGTAGTTAAGCGTTGGAACAACCCTTTCACGCAACTCTGTTTCAGTTGCGTCACCATATACACATGCGACAATGCAAGAAGGTGCATTTTGTACTTGTCCATCGCCTCCTCCGTGCACCTGTGCGCGCCGTATCATTCCGTACTTGGCACGCACTACGATAACTAACTACAAACCTGGAGGAGTAGATGAATGCCACGAAGGCCGTTACAGCATCGTCAGGAACGCCGTGGATTTTGACTATTCTGTCGATTGTTATGATGTTCTCTAGAATTGGGGAGACCGACGCCTTAGGGATCAAATGAAACGAGAAATGGAAGATGGCGTAAATACAAAATTTATTAAATGAGTGAAAATTGATTAACGAAATAAGGAAATTGGAGAGTACCAAAATGTTTGCGAGCGCTGGAATGCGTTTACCGCTGGGTGCATGTACATAAAGGTCGGGTTGGGGTAAGGGTGAGGTGGTGTAGGTGATCCAGGCACCCATAAATGAATTGGTTGAGTTGAGAGTGATTTAGAGAGGGTCGGTGTAGGAGTTGATGACATAAACTTTTCTAAGGATGAACCAACAACAATGGGGAAGAAGAAAGGAGCAGTACGAGTTAAAAACAAATGTAATAAGTAAACTCAAATAATTTTAAAAAATTTAAAATATTAATAATAAAAAAATTAAATCCTAACTATCTTAGTTAAAAAAAAGTCAAATATTTTAAAAATGTTAAAGTCTGGTTATAATAATTTGTAAAGTATATTTTAAATTTTAAAAAATTTATTATTATAAATGTTGTAAAAATAGTATTATTTTATATATTATTTTTTTATACAAATATATATAAATTGAGGACAATTCTTATATTAGAATTTTATATTGTCTAGAAATAAGGCTAACTATATATATATATATATATATATATATATATATATATATATATATATATATATTTAATCTTGAGCACGATAGAGTGTGTTAGAGTCTCATATTGTCTAGAGATAAGACCAGTCAAATATATATAAGGTGAGGACCATCCTTACCTCATGAGCTAGCTTCTAAGGTTGAGTTAGGCCTAAGCTCAATTTCTAATATGATATTAAAGCTCATCCTAGATTCTTTAGTGAGATATTTTCAAATGTTTATTCTTGTAATTGGTTCATCCATAATTATCCATGCTTATATATCCAGTCTTGAGCACAAAGGGGTGTGTTAGAATCCACATTATCTAAGGATAAGGTAAACCAAGTATATATAAGGTCCATAACATAATTTCTAAATGGTATTAGAATCTATCTTAGATATGTTATTAGAATCTATCTTAGATATGTTATTAGGGATTCTTGCAATTGGTCCATCCACAGAACATAATTTCTAAATGGTATTAGAATCTATCTTAGATATGTTATTAGAATCTATCTTAGATATGTTATTAGGGATTCTTTCAATTGGTCCATCCACAATTATCAACGCTGAGATATCCAGTCCTAAACATGAAAGGGTGTGTTAAACTCCCACATTATCTAGAGAGAAGGCCAATTAAATATATATAAGATGAGGATAATCCTCACCTCATGAGCTAGGTTTTAGAGTTATGTTCAATCCAAAATTTAATTTCTAACAAGGTGCATGTTGCATGTCTTACTTTAAAAGCATTGACCAATAGCCTATATCATGGATATTGTTCTGTCACTTATTTTCACAAACATCTTATCTGATACAACTTAATTAAGAAAGAAAATTTTGATTTGAATATTTATCACACACTTCATACATACTCACTTGTCCATCTTGAATTAACTTAAAAAATTATGCACTTTCTTTAGATAACATTTTGTTTGATTATGGAAACATTGCTTCATCATATTCCACCATATCTTCAAGATTGGAATGATTCGCAAATGCTTCATTAATCATGTCACATATAGGATCATTGATAAACTACCATTCTATTGATTCATTTGTGAGAAAATAACTATAATTACTTGCAACCAATGATTATTTGATCTTAATTTTACCTAATCTCTCTTATTTTTACAGGAATGGTCATACAAGTAGAGAATCAAAAAGTAGGAAGGTTTTGGACTAAAAAGAGGGCAAAAAGGACATAAAAAATGAAAGAGCAGTAGAAGGATAAAAAATTGCCCTTATAGAAATCCAGCACAACCATGCTAGTTAAGCATGCCCTCACAATGGACTAGGTTTTCTAACATAGTCGTGTCATAAGAGGATCATGGTCATGTAGATCTAAGCAGTGTCTTCAAGTTTTCGACACAACTGTGCAAACTTGAGCACGATCATGCCAACCTTGGAAGGTGCTACAAATGATCCAAGTTAGCACTAATAACACATGAAATGATCTCATTCAGCCTTGATAATATTACAGGTGATCAAGAGTAGTCATGATAACTTAAGAGATGACTTAGGGCAATCTAATCTCTCAACGAAGCCCTAGTCCACATGTATAAAAAGGGAGGTTTGATGTGGAAGGAATACATATCTCAACATTCTCTAAACTTAAAAGGATCCTCTAATGTACCTCTTTCTTTTTATTTCTCATTTTTATTCCTTTCATTCCTATTTCATTTCTTTTTTCAACATCCTCCCATAAGATCTTGACAGAAGGAACCTCCCAAAGTGTTTTACCAACCTTGTTGGAATTAAAATTTTGTATTTTCAATCTTTGGATTAGGTTATAGATAACTTACTTGAGTTAGCTTATTCTCATTTGTTTTCTTTTGTTATGTGTATCTAACCCCAAATTATAGGACTTTGAGGAACCTTGTGATATAAGTATTTAAACCCTATTTTTCTTTATGAATGATTATATTTTTTCACTTTAAATGATTGCATAGTTACTTATCCAATTATGTTGTTTTATAGTGCTTAATCCATTAATAAGAATTAACTATTCTTATTGATTTCTAAGTTGGTCAGGGAGTATGTAATTGTAGCATTCTCTAAATATGGAAAGTATAAGGTAACTGAGTTTAAGGGTTTTACAAGATCAATAAAAATCCTAAGATTTTAACTAATTATTAAATTAACAAATCTAAATATGTTTCATGTTTATCTTAACTATTTACCTTGCATGACCATTAAGAATAGTACTTAAGAAAAAATTATTATTATTGCATGATTATTAGGTAGTAACAGTATTAGAACGAATGGTTAGAAACTAATGTTTAAATCATTCATAAGAGAACTTAAAAGTAAAAAAAGGTAAAGTCATAAAGGGATCTATAGTCTCATACTCATCCATAACTTCATGCTTATGTTTTCTTTTTCTTTTTTTTTTTATTTTTCTTTAAACTTGTTTTCATATTCTCGTTTTTTACTCTTGTAACAAAACTTTTTTTTTTTAACTCAAAAGTTAGGATTTAAACTTTTATAAATTGTTGGCATAGTCTTTGTGGAATTTATACTTGGGTCTAAAGTACCTCATTTCTACACAGATGGGTATACATTTCCGTAGGTAAAAATTGACATGTAATTTTTACACTCATATTTTGCACACATCAATCACTAACAAGATTTCTATCTGAAATATCTTATGAAATTAAAGATGTTTCAATTGTAGTATTTACATGACTTGTCTCCTCATATCTTAATCTAACTATATACCTTTTAGAAAAAAGTTTAAAAATTAAATGGTCATATACTCATTCTCACGTTTTTTATTTTTTAAACTTGCAGTTAGCATATGAGAATATTATCCTATTCTTCACACTCTAATTATCAATTGCAAAATCTAAAAAATTATTTAATTCTTTTAAATATTGAAGAGTATTTTAAAACATGTTAATTTAAGACAATAAAATGAGCATACCGATTTAGTTAAAAGCTTATATAAAAATTTAGTTAGGATTGAATAAAAAAATATCAAGAGGCTTAACACAATATAATTCTTTTAATTGATAAAATAATTTTTTTTAATTCAAAATATTTTTTGAACTATTTTCTATTATTTAAATTTGTAAAATGTAAATTACTAAATTATTAAATAATTCTTATACAAATAAAAGTTAAAATATTAAATAATAAATAAATTATTAAATCATTTTATATATAGATGAAAATAAATAAATAATTAATTAATAATTATTCTTAATAGGTTAAATTACACTCACCTTTCATATATTTTTAAAAACTTATACAAAATATCCTATCTTTGTTACACCTACATAAACTATTGTTAATTGTTTGAAATTAGATGTACCGGTATTCCTCTTCCTCTGATGTGAACATTGTTAACAGAGTTGAAAAAATAAGTCATGTGATTAACACATGTCATTTAATAAAAAACCGTTCCAAAATATCTCTGTCACTGCTTTGTTGATTTTAAATAGATGGAGACTCCATTTAAAAGCAAGTCTCCCTCCTCTTCATTCTAAGTTGTTTATAATTATGTTTAGGTAGGTAAATTGTATATATTTTTGTCTATTTTAATTTTGTTTGGATAATATTTTACGCAAAAGTTTAAAAATTTAAATAAAAAATTGTAATTAACTGAAAGTAAGAGAATTTATAATTTTATCTAAATACATTAGAATTTTAAAATTTTTACTTTATAAATCCAATAACCATATTATATTTTTTTAACGTTGTAAAAAAATTTAAATATATTTTCTTTTTAAAATAAAATAAAATTTAAAATTATAATAAATTTAATTCATTTTATTTTTAATTTTAAAATTAATGTGATATCAATAAAAATTAAGTGTTAATTTTTATATTTTTTTCTTTAATTTCATATTTTAATTTAAAAAAATTTATCTCTTTAATTTTTATTAATATAATATAATATTTTTTATTAAAAAGTATTTCTAAATTTAAATAAAATTATAAATAAAAATAATATATTTAATTTATTTTTATTTATAATTTTATTTAAATTTAAAAATAATTATGCAATACACAAATAATATATTTTATTTAAACAGAATATTTAAAAAATATAATTTAATTTAAATTAAATTTTTTAATAATTAATATTTTTAAATTAAAAGATTTATAGATTTTAAATTTTATAAAATATTGAAAGTCTCCCTACAATTATCAGTTTTGTAGATATATGAAATGCGTGCAAAATATTTTTATTTATCCTCAAATTTTTTCTAATTTTTCTACAAGTTATTAAATATTCTCCTGAATTTTGAATATGTGGTTTTTCATTACAATTTTTCGAAAAAATAGTTTTATTTGCTCATCCTTATTATTATCTAAATAAAAGAGTTTAACAAAAGATGTAGTTTTGACATTTTTTTTATTAAATATGAATAAAAGTTTGATGAAAAATAATTTTTATTAAAGTCTAAAAGTTAGGAATAATTTTTATAATAATTAAAAAAATAATTTAATCTTCATAATAATATTTAAAATTATATTAAAATAGTATTAATTAAGAGGTTATTTTTATAATAATAAAATAAATAAAAATATCATATATAATTACATTAGTAGTTAAAAGATGTTAATATAATTTATCTTTTTTAATAATATTAAATTTATACTAAATAAATCTCCATCACCATTATTTTATAAGTGAAATTAATATATAAATATATTAAATATAAGTATGAATAATTATTTTTTAAATAAAAGTTTAAGATAACATAATATATAAAAAGAGTTATTAAATAATATCTTGAATAGAATTATTACTAAAAAATATATTTTTAATAATGGTTTATTAGTTGGAGTTTAAAAAAATGTAGGAAAATTTAATAATAGTTACAATTTTTTAAATTTATCGTAAATATTTAAAATTACCCATATTTTAAATTAACCGTGGGCAAATGAATACATAACAAACTTCTCTTTTTAAAAAATGTTTACTCTTTTACCCATATGTTCTTCCTCTCTACCCGTGTGTGCTTGTGTGCTCTTCCTCTCTCATGCTTCTTCAAATTTTGCTTCCTCTCTCATATGTTCCAAATTGTTACTTCCATCTGAAAATTTCTTATATCTCTTCTATTCGTGATTAATTTTTTTTTGAAAAATATCCAAAATAATATCACCATTCATAAGAGTAAGCAAGCAAACTTTCATTTGATTCTTCTCAAAGTAAAGGATTCATCTTGTGTTTTGTTTTTCAGGTGAGTTGAACATTGTTCATTTCTCTTTCTAATTTTTAGTTAACTAGTATAAAATTTTTTGTTTAACTTCATGAATTTACATTGTGGTTTGATGTTTTATGCATTTGGCTTCTCATTTTCTTCTACATGAATCTTGATGTATTCTTTATTTTATAATATAATTATTTTGTGTGATTTTGATTTTTTATATTGAAACTAACTTAGATTCAAAAGTTGTTAATGTTATTTTTTAAATTAAATACAGAACTATTGGATTGACTGCAAGGTGTTTGATAAAATAATTAAAAGAGACTTGATGATATAAATACAAATATAAGAGTTTGCTTAGATTGTTGGATACTGGATAGAAACTAGGAAGAATGGATTATCACGTTATATATATAACCAGTAAGCCAAACGGGTTTTGGATGAAAGCCAAAACCGAGTGCTGTGAATCTACGATCAGTTACCGTCAATCATATTTAAAAATCATGCCACTAATAATTATTATATAGGACACGGTTGTCACATTATGCCATATGGAAATGTTATTTCTGCCTTCATTTTTTATGGTCATGGTCCATTTGATTGTGCACTTAGTTGAAGAAGCCAAACTTGGAGGTCCATTCCAATATCGATGGATGTATCCTATTGAGAGGTACTTGGGAAGATTAAAGTTTTATGTGCGTAACAGGGCTCAACCTGAAGGCTCCACAGCAGAGGGCTATATAACTGAAGAGGTTTTAACTTTTTGCTCAAGATATTTAGAGGGAATTAAGACTGTTTTTAACCGATTGAATCGTGTTGATGATCAACCTAATATTGCTCCATCTAGTGAAAACACTTTGATTCCCCTAATTGGAAAACCAGTTGGTGGTTTTAATTACTTCACTCTATCTTCAAATAAGAAGTTACAAGTACATCGTCACATATTGACTAATTGTAGATATGTGTAAACATTCAATTATGTCTAAGGCTCCCAATTGTCAAAATTAGTCAAGAAGGCAATACTAATTTAAAAAAAAAAAGAGAGGGAAAAAGCAATAAACAGAAAATAGAAAGAACAGGAAATGGAAAACGAAGAACAACAAGAAAATAGATAGAAGACGGAAATAAAACAAAGGAAACAACAAAAAGGGGGCAATTGAAATGCAAAATCTGAAAATATAATAAAGGAAAAAGGAATTAGAAAAAAAATGATAAAAAAGATAAATAGAAAAAAGAGAAATAAAAAAATAGAATAAATAATAATAAATAAATAAAAATAAAAAATAAAAAATAATAATAACAAATAGAAAAAGGGAAACGAAAACATGCAAATAAATGAATAAAGATAAAACATAAAAAGAAAATAGTAAATCAAAAGAATAATAAAAAGAAACAAAATAATTGATAAAAAGAAACGAAATAAGGAAAAGTAATTGGAAAAAAAAGAAGAAGAGGAAAGTGATGCAAAATTAGATAAAGAGGCTGGCGGTTAAGTTGGTTAAAGGAGAAGGAGGAAAGGAAAATAAAGAAAAGGGAGGACAACGGTGAGGAGAGCTTATAAAAGGGACAACCATAGACAATTGAAGGGGTTAGCAGCATTTTTGGAAAAAAGGGGACGAGGAGAGAGAGAAATTTTAGCAACTCTTTAGAGGAATCACTGCTCGAAGAAAGGGATTGGAGATCCAGACTCAACCTCCCTTGCTGGGACCTTCCCCTGACTCCGCAAGAAGCGCTAGCAGAACTGATCTCGGCAGAAGGAAGCTCTCCGACTTCCATTGATTGAACACAGGTCAGCCATATTTATTTCACCATCTTCAAGATCTAAGAAATTATACACAGAAGTTTGTTTAAGCTATGTCTGAAATGAGTTGCTTGAATACTGCCATATATGTTTGATAATATCTCTATATGACTATCTAGTTCTCTATGCAATGTATGTGCATGCGCGATTCAAGCATTTTTCAACGATTTCGAATTTCCGGTAATCACTCGCGAGATCAATGAACTGGAAAAGGTTATCTCTTAGGCCGGAAACGGATCCGCTGAGAACGCATCTATATTCTCCCCATAGGATATTAAGAATCATGAACCTCGAT
Organism: Canavalia gladiata; assembly: GCA_037954105.1. Taxonomy (NCBI): domain Eukaryota; kingdom Viridiplantae; phylum Streptophyta; class Magnoliopsida; order Fabales; family Fabaceae; genus Canavalia; species Canavalia gladiata. The sequence continues at coordinate 35,537,311 of CM075664.1, read as the reverse complement.
CCATAATAAGAACAAGAGATAAACCTCCGATCGGTTTCTCTATTCTTGTGTCGCTGCTTCGCGACGAATTTGTCGCACTTTCACGACTAGCCTTACGGTAAAACACGGTCATTCAGCAAGGAGCTATTATATCAAGCCAAAGAAACCTCTCCAATGTAGGGCGTTCTAACCAAGACCATGCATGGTAATTGACTTGAATTCACCCTAGCCCGGACCTCACAAAGTCAAGATCATTTTGCTGTAATGCACCCGCGGAGACCTGTACACCAAATTACGCCTAAATCACATCCTCTCCCATGCTTCTCTCACAACACCTTTGGCTTAAAACCATGTCCGCATGTTAGAAGAACAGAGGTACTCTGACTTTCAGCTGCTCGCGCACATCAAAGTCCTTGAACAATATAAGCTCGAAAGGAGAGATACTCATAGAATGTGACTTAAGGGGTCAATCCTATCCTCTCATGATACATACCATTCCCGTGACCGCTCCTTCGAACCCTGCCAACTGCACACACTACTATAAACTCTTGTTCATCCTCCCGCCACGTACGCAATGTAATCTTGAATGGGAAGTGGCTTCGCACTCCTGTATATCTATTCTTTGTCAACTGTCCATGCCCTTACGTCCTCTTTGAGAAGTCCTTTCACGAACAAGCGATGGTTTTCAATATACCCATGGTACGAGTCAAATACCTGGTACATCATTCATCATATCACTGGTGTCCGAGACGATAGACGACCTTTACCACATAATTTGCGTTCTTGGGTATGTACGGTAGAGCCCAGGTAGGGAGGATACGACCTCAACCGTAGGCACAAGCTCACACAGTAGTTGGTGATCGCCCTACTTAAAGTCATCCGTCATAGTTAGGAGGAGTAGGACCTAGGCAGCGTCTGTGGTACTGTTGGGAGTATCCACTAGACCATCATCGAGGAGTATCCACTAGACCATCATCGAATAGACGCCTGGGGTGTGGTGTTTCGGTGGTCTTTACTGTTGACAAAGGGGTGTCGATACCAATGATCACCTTCAAAGGTAACCATGAACGTGATCACCTTCAAAGAAAAAATCACTTCCTTCATCACGTGCATTCCACATGCACTCTATATGCCTAGCTACCAAACCATGAATCACATACAGCAAGTCATGCACGTGGACAATGAGCCACATCCATTTCAGTTCTGATAATTGCACTTAAGCCCCTCAACTTACCATATTCAGAATTTGACCCCCTATATTTCCCAAAATTGCAATTGAATCCCTCAATTTCCCAAAATCTCAATCAAGCCCCTAAACTTTCAGAAATTGCAAATTGGCTCCCATACTTCCAGAAATTACAAATTAACCCCAACAAAAAATATTTTTTCTCGGTTGTTTTGTTTTAAATTAATTTCTTTTTAACTAATTTTAATCCTTTCTTTTAAATAAATCAAATTCCTTTTTTCAAAGCAATTTTAATTCTTTCATTCAAATAACCTCAAGCCTTTTCCCAAATCAAGTTCAATTTCTTTTAGATTCCTCAAACTAAAATCAAGTAATTTTCCATAAAATTTCAAGTCCATTACTTCATTTCAACCAATCCCTTCTCTCAAAAATTTGCAAATTGAGCTTAAATATTTTTACCAAATTTTAATCAAATCGAGTTCATTTCCAATCAAGATCAGTTTGTTTTCAATCAAACCCAATCCTCTTCTCAAATCAAATTCAAGATAGAATCTTTCTCAAGTCTGAGTCAAGCTCCTTCTTGATCAAGTCAAGTTTCATTTCCCAAAACTCAAAATCAAGTTCACTTTAAAACAAATTCCTTTTTCAAATTAAATCATTTCTTTTCTCATCTTTATTATTTCAAAAATAAAATTCTTTTCCAAATATTTTGGGATCTTTGGTCCCACGCAACGGGCTCTAAACGAGGAACTGGCGGTTCACCTACTGTTCAACGTTTAACAGTCTGTATAAGCCCCCATGCTGCCGTAGCCGCCTCGGACCTTGTGCATGAGTAGACTAAAGCCTCTTTCAAAAAATGAAAATCTTTTCAAAAGGTCATTTGTCCTTTAAACACTTCTGAAGGTCAAGCCTTCACAAACCAGAACTATGTAAGCCTTGAGTTTCCCATGGCACTGGGGAATATGTAGGAGCAGGATCAAGTCTTGTCAGGCTAACCCCCATCAAGCTATTTATTTTCATGTTAATTAAGGGATCAAACATTTTCAAAAATCACACGCTCAGTTTAAGGGTACCGTTCTTTGGAACGGGCGAGTGGTGTGCTTAAATAAAAATTTGGTGGCGACTCCACATTAATCAAATAAAATCTATTTTCAAATTTTAGCGAATTCGTCATCTCGTCGGAATTACGATTGGGACAAATCTAATTTGTGATTTTGAATGTCTTTCAATTGAAATTGTAATGTTTTTTTAATATTTTTCAATGATTACCAAATTGTCCAAAAAAAATACAAATAATAGAAAGAAGCAAAAAATTTCTCACACAGGTGGATCTAAGAGCCTTGCACGTAAGAGAGCAAAGATGGTAATCTCAAACTTTTAATAATGAATGTGTACTTTTGCTATTAGCAAATATGTCATACTATTATTAGATTTTGTAGGAACTAGAGTGTGGTCACAAAGTTAGTAGGGGAGAAGTTTGGATAGCCACACATAAGCATAAAAATGGAACATATATGAATGATGAGGCTAGAGAAATTAGTGTAAGTTGAACTTGTATAGTGAAGCATAACCTGTGATAATATGGATCCATGTTGGCTAAGTGTTTATGATCATTATGTTTGCTTTATGAGATTTTTGCAGGAAAAAATTCAAGAATACAAATCAAGTTCCATATGTCTTTCACAAGATATATCAACACAAGATTCATTGGCTCATGTTCTAGGAGGTCAAGAACATTATGGTCGTGTGCGGGGGGTTGGGATTCGGTCCTTGTCCATCCCAAGGTTTTGGAAGTTTCTCTCATTCATATAGTGGGATGACCTCATGGACACCTTCTTATAAGGAGTTAGAAAACCAAGTTTTTGCATTGAAGTCACAACTAAATGAACAGAATGAAAAGCTTGTGAGAAGAATCAAAAGCTTCTTGAATAAAATGAAAAGTTTGTTGATCAGAATAAAAAGTTTGATGCAATAATGAACTTTTGTATGCATAACTTCCAGGGTCAAGTTCCTTCAGACTTAGCTATGTTTCACACTTCACTGGTAATATTGATAGGTTGGATTAGATTTATATTTGGTAATTATAATTTTAATGTTTTCAACTATAGCTTACTTTGTAATTTAGGCATCAGATCAAACAATAGTACATCAAACTAAATTGACTAGTGACTCTCCAACAAATTCTGGATCTAAGAAGTAGTTCATTTGTCAAGTTTGGTAAAATTATTTTAAAACTATAGTTCATGTTTATCTTTTTTGGAAAATTTGTAGGTTAAGTTGGTTCATATTGAGTTTAAATATTAAGTTTAAATAAATTCTTATCTAACTTTGACTAAAATGCTAATTATATTTTCTATTACAGGATGCTAGAAGGGGTTTTTGTTGAATGTGAATTAGGATATAATAACATATTGTAGTGTAATACGACATAGATAGGATGTGATTTCTTTTGTATTGTTTCATATGGTAGTGTAATATCACACAGACAGGATCTGATTTCTTTTGTGTTATTTCATATTATGTTAAGGGTGGATATTGATTTTAGGTACTTTTTGTAATAATATTTTTGTGGATTAGAATATAATAACATGTTGTAGTGTAATACCAAATAGACAGGATCTGATTTCTTTTATATTCTTTGATATTATGTTTAGTGGATGTTGAATGTAATTTCTTTTAATATTTAATTATATTTATGATGTTGATGTTAGACATTATAATCTTAGTTTAAATAATTATATTATGATTTGAGATAATTTTTTCAATTCTTTGTGTTATTTTTTTTATCATTACTGTGAACATCCAATTATGTCTGAAACCTCATCTAAATTAATCAGCAGATAAGCGATAAGTTATGTAATAAATTAAAAAGTCCAAAATAGAAAATCGAAAATAAAAAAGAAAAGAAAAAGGGAAACACAAAATTAAGCAAAATAAAAACAACGATAAATAAATAGATGAGAAAATAAATAAATAAAAACCAAATAAAAGTATTAATAAAGAAAAGAAAATAAAAGAGAGAAGGATTTAAATATAAGAGAAAAATAATAATAGAACCAAATGGTATCATAAAGGGTAAATTTGGAAAACAAATAAAATAAAATAAAAAAGAATAAAATAAACAAAAGAGGATGGGTTACAAATGGAGACAAATAATAAAAATAATATAAAGAGTTGAATAATGGAGAAATGAAATAACACTAATGGATAATGAGGATGGACAAGGAAGTCGAAAACGGAAGTAGCGAAAAAAACAAATACGTGGAGAGGTTAACAAATGGGAAAAAAGGAAAAAGAAAAAAACGAAAATCAAAAGCTAAAAGATAAAATAGAAGAAAAGACAAAACATAAAAGAGGAGAGAGGGCGAGGGGGACAACAGGCATAACAGAAAGGCAAGGCAGCAAAAAGAAAGGGGGAGAGAACGTGGAAAAGGGATAACAACAGGCATAACAGAAAGGAGGGTACCTTTATTTTAAGGGGAGAAGGGAAAAAGACTTTCGGAAAAAGTCCTCTCGGGTCTTCTTTCAGGCACACTGCAGTGATTGGAAATGCAACTTTAACCATCTCCTTTCATACCCTGCCATTAGAACAAAGTAGAGAAACAGCTCCAAGAACTACCAGCCCAAGCTCTCTTTGATTGCGTATAGGTCTGTCACATCTTCCCTATTGCTTTTAGATTAAAAACATGGCATGAATGTTTGGTAAATTATAGCCGAATTAAAAAAATGTGTGAATGCGTGGTGATTGGTGTAGATGCTATAAATATGTTTGATAATATTATTGTGAGAAGGTTCGGCTCTTAATGCAATTCACGATAAAATGTAACTGTGTGGAGAATTCTGGCCTCTGTTAGCTCATTCGAGCTTAGTCTGGATGCAAAGAAAAACCACTCCCTAGGTTACAATACATGGTTTTTCTCTTAACAGAAAGTAAATTTTTACAAAAAACTCCCGCATCTTACTCGGGGTATATCTCGTTGCTGCGATTTCTTTTAAACCGACGCTTTGAGCAGTGTGTGGTCATCAATTTGGCTTGAGCAACCCGGCCCCCAGGATCGTGGAACTTAGGCATGACGCATCAGTGGCGTGGAATTTCTATGCCCCTGTACCCCCTCGATGGTGGGCCTTGGCCTCCGAATATTGGATTTACAGGTTGATAGTTGATCCTGATCTACCCGAGCTCAGCGTGGACAACTCTCATGGTGAGCCTGACTCCGACTTTATGATTTCACCAAAGGCCACCTTTGTATATCAAAGGATACAGAAGCAATGTAGTCCCCAGGAGACCTGACGATTCTGCTCGTGGGAAGATCAAATCGGTGTACGAGTCTAGCCATGGGAATCAAAAGACAAGCGAAAGCGACTTAAACGCTTTCGTAGGCAGTAAGTCTTGAAGTTCTGTTACCCTCTCTAGTCAGCCGGGGCTGCTATCAAAGGAAGACATGTCTCCAGATAACTACATGCACCACTGGCTCCCCAATTGATCAATCATGGAGTTTGTGTGTGGTCAACAATTATAGAGGTCGACAAAGGCTCCGCTTACAGCTGAGCAACCAGCGTTCAGGATCTTCATGATGATTAAAGTAGAAGCTGCAGATCGTGCAGCTGAAGCAAGTAGTTCGGTCGTCTCTGCCGGCGGTGCTCATCGCTAGTCTCCAAAGGCAACACACGAGAAATAAACCATGTTACAGAAAGACTGATGCATGGTTGTTGTGAACGCTCTTGACGTCTCTGAGTCTTATCTTCAGAAGAAGAGAATTAGTTTCTGCTGATGCCGTGGGAGCAAAAGGGAAGGTGATTGTGGCTAAAAACGAAGCTGATAACTATATAACATAGCAACCAAAACATGGAGAATCCATGGGGGTACAGAACATGACGTTGCACTCTTTCTCTTCACTTTGCAGGTTCTCTCTAGTCATGGCATCCAAACCTCAACGCCTCCATCACACTACGAGAACCAACTCTCAGAGTTGCATAAGGAGGGTAAGAATCGTAGCCACTGCCACAACCCTAACAACCGAACCCGCTACGAGGAACGCTTTTACAAATATGCTGAACATCTCAATGACCTGAATGACAAGCAGGAAAGAGTGGTCAAAGTGAACCATGATGTAATGATGAATAGCAAAAGTCATATTGCAAGTGCACAGAAGGAGTAAATACAATAAAGGGGAAGTACTTGAGAAAATGGAAAATGATTTAGCAACTGTGGCAGACCGGTTCATGACGTGGCTGGTCAAAGAATTGCAGGGAACCGATTTTTCGGAAGTAAAGACGGAACTCTCTTAAAGCTTGAGGAGATAAATAGAGCTTTGTTACGACTTAGCAATCCATTGCTCTAGCCCCTGCAGATAAATATCCTTGGCTATCTATTCGGGGTTGCAGATTTGATTGGGGAGCTAACACGTTTGGCAATAGGTAGGATATTAGATGGTAAACTCGAATGGGCCGAAGAGATATGTAGGTTTGTGCGTGATGTATACAGGGAGCTTACACTGGTAGGGCCAAATATGGATAACAGTCCCAATATGAAGACAAAGGTGGATATAAGGCGTCAAAGTGTCATGAAAATAGAGGGTGATTGTTTTAGCGTTCATGCGAGAATGCCAGAATATATTCCACTTCGTGGATCGGGTGACCCCAGTTCTTTCTTAGTGGGAGTTCCAGACATTGAACTATGAATTATCCAATCAATGAGAGCATAATCTACTAGAAGATTTCAAATGTTGACATCATTGCATGGACAAATATCAACATTACGCCTGGGATTAAGGAGGGAATCCAAGTTGACTCTCCGCAAAGATGACAACGTACAGTTTTGATTTTTACTTGGAAAGGGCGATCGGATTGTTAACAATTAAATGAATTCTTAAAGGAATCGGCCAAGCGGCAAATGACAATGAGGGCGTCGGATATACCCAAGATTTTGGAAATATATTGGGCCACTTTGGCGTTGAGGCCCCACCTTCTACAAAATTTGCTAAATGCCTCACAATATGTTCTTGCACTCTGCTTTTATTCGATCAAGGCAAGTTGGTAGCAGCAAGAAGGACCGAGTTCAAGAAGCTCTTGATTATTTCTCTATAGAGGCCTGTCGCAACCGTAATTCTGACGAGACGACGGACTCGCTAAAATTTTAAAAATGATTTTGATGATGTGGAGTCGCCACCAAATTTTTATTTAAGGGAAAAGATTTGGAAAAACCTTGACTCAAGGGAGAGATTTAGGTTCGGGAGTCGGTTACGAGTGGGGAAGGTATTAGGCACCCCACTCGCCTGTTCCGAAGAACAGTACCCTTAAACTGAGTGTATGATTATTTGAAAATGATTTGATCCCTTTTATTAGAGTGGAAATAAATATTTGATGATGGTTAGCCTGACAGGACTTGATCCTGCTCCTACGTATTCCCCGGTGCAATGGGAAATTCAAGGCTTACGTAGTTCTGGTTATGTTTTGAAAGCTTGACTTTTGAAAGTGTTTCAAAGAGTGTTTGAAATGTGCTCGAAGGCTTGACCTTCGGAGCTACTTGGAAAGTAAAAATAGCTTGACTATTTTTAAAAACTATTATTAGGAGGGCGATCCTCATCCACCTATGCACAGGGCCCAAGACAACTACGGCTGCACTTGGACCCATACGAATCTCTAAACAACGAACAGTAGAAAAAGCTACCAGTTCGTGCTTAGAGCTCGTCGCGTGAGATTAAGAATCGTAAAACAAGATTTTTTATTTTGAAAATCGTGGAATAAGAATGAGCCAGGTTTTTATTTTGCAAAAAGGAAAGGCAACCTTAATCCACATGTGCACAAGGCCCAAGACAACTACGGCTGCACTTGGACCCATACGAATCTCTAAACAACGAACAGCAGAAAAAGCTACCAGTTCGTGCTTAGAGCTCGTCGCGTGAGATTAAGAATTGCAAAACAAGAATTTTATTTTTCAAGAACAATAAATAAAATGAGCAAGACACAAGTATTAGAAATTTTGGGGGGATTTACCAATTAAGGAATTTTATGAAAATACTTGATAATCTTGAATTCATGAATTATTTATAATTTTGAAGAATTTTTCTTTTTAATTTCTGGAATTTTTCATTAATTTCTAGAAATTTTAATTTTTTATTAATTTCTAGAATTTTTAAAATTTTTATTAATTTTTGAAATTTTTTTATTAATTTTCTGAATTTTTGAATTTTTTATTAATTTCTATAAATTTTTTATTAATTTTTCTGTAATATTTGAATTTTTTATTAATTTCTGTAATTTTTGAATTTTTTATTAATTTCTGTATTTTTTGAATTTTTTATTAATTTTCTGTAATTTTTGAATTTTTCATTAATTTTTGAATTTCTGGAATTTTTTATTATTTTCTGAAAATCTTGAATTTTTTATTAATTTCTGGAAATTTTGATTAATTTTATTATTTTCTGGATTTTTGATTAATTTTATTATTTTCTGAATTTTTTATTTAATTTTTTATTATTTTCTGAATTTTTATTTAATTTCTGGAAATTTTAAATTTTTTATTAATTTCTGGAATTTTTGAAATTGGGTGAAAAGGAATTTTGAAGAAAAAGAATTTTTCAATTTTGGAGAAAGAAAAGAATTAAATTTAAATTTGGGAAGTTGAGAGGCTTACTTAAAATTTTGAGAAATCAGGGGGTTTAATTATAAATTTGAGAATTTGAGGGGTCTAATTATGAATTAGAGAAGTTGAGGTGTCTAATTATGAATTAGAGAAGTTGAGGGGCCACTCTGTAATTAGGATAAGCTTGGGAGATGTGTAATTTCAAAAGATTTAGGGGGCTTGGCCATTTAGCACGTCGATTTCTTGATGTTGTATGTACGTGGTGAAGGCACGCAGTGTAAGGGATTTTAATGGTGCCCCGAGATCACTGGCTTCATGTCTCGAATTGAGTTTTGCATGGCTTCTTGACAATGAACAGTAGACGCATACGGTACAAGCGATAGCATTACATAGACACGATGAAAGTCATCCATTTCATTCACAGAACGACATTAAATCAATACCTATCAATACCCTTATTCCCAGACCCTGAGATTAGAATTCTAAGTGCATGAAATCAATGGATAAATGCTTCCAGTTTATCTTTAATCTACATTGCATCAAGAACCAAATCCTTGAACCATATTATTACCATACCGAATTCGTCAACCTCTAAACTAACACCCCCTCACTGATTTGAACACATTCTAAAATGGATCCATGTAAAAGAAATGGGGACTAACCTGATGGAACGAAAACTACTGCTTGAGTATTGCGATCCGGTGTTTCTCTCTATTACTGAGATTAAGACTCCGGGAGAAGCTTTCCACCTTGTGAACCTGGGAATCCTGGAAGATGGCAGGAGATTGTCAACACCGGCCACCCTTTGGCCAAGGATCCTTTTTTTCTCAGCATCCTCACGACCTCCCCCTCTCCTTTTTTATACTGCCTCTTTTGAAAACCTTCCCCGCCCCTTTTTTTTCAGTTTTTCCGTTACTTCTGTTTTTTCTCTCTTTTTTTTATTATTACAGTTCTGTTTTTTCTTTTTTAATTCTTGTTTTTCTGTTTTCAGTTATTAATATTCTGTTTTAATATTATGTTTTTTAATATTCTGTTTTAATATGTATTTTCAATTATTATTATCTTTTGTTTTTTTTTCATCTTTGTTTATCATTTTTGATTTCCAGATTTTTAGTTTCTCATTTATTTTCAATTTTATTTATTTTTAAAATATGATTTTATTTATTTTCAGATTTTATTTTTTCTTTATTTTTATGTTTTATCTTCTTTATTTATTATTTTTGATTTCTAGATTTTTAAAGAATTTTATTACTTTATCATTTTTATTTTTTCCAAAAAACTCTTCTTATTTTCTTATTATTTATTATTTTTCTGTTTATTCTGATTTTAATATATTTTATTTTTTTTAATATGTATTTTTTAATTTTCTTTTTTTTTTTTTGGCTTCGTTTTTTATTTCATTTTTATTTTCAGATTTTTAATATCTATCTTTATTATTATTTTTTGCTTTTGTTTTATCTCTTATTTTTTCATTTATTTATTGGTTTCTTGATTAATTTTATTGATTGCGGGCCTCGGACATAAATGGGTGTTTACAGTTTGCCCCTCTTTACTCACTTTCTTACCAGATAATGTGAGAAACAATTCTCTGAATTATCGTGGTAGGAAATGAGTAAAGACGTAAACAGATTATGTCCGAGGCGAGCGCCGTGATAATCTCAGAATCACCATGTCCCTACGGTTACAGGACCCATGTGTGAGTGTTGTGATGCCGCAGTTATAAGAAGCTAAAGTATGGGGCCTGACAACATAGGCCTGAAAGCAGTAAATCTAGACTAGATGGTGGCCTGACAACATAGGCCAAAAAGCAGTAAATCTAAACTATGGCGGCCTGACAACATAAGCCTAAAAGCAGTAAATCTAAACTACAAGGCGGCCTGACAACATAGGCCTAAAAGCAGTAAATCTAAACTACAAGGCGGCCTGACAACATAGGCCTAAAAGCAGTAAATCTAAACTATGGTGGCCTGACAACATAGGCCTGAAAGCAGTAAATCTAAACTATAAGGCGGCCTGACAACATAGGCCTGAAAGCAGTAAATCTAAACTACAAGGCGGCCTGACAACATAGGCCTGAAAGCAGTAAATCTAAACTACGGCGGCCTGACAACATAGGCCTAAAAGCAGTAAATCTAAATTATGGTGGCCTGACAACATAGGCCTGAAAGCAGTAAATCTAAACTACAAGGCGGCCTGACAACATAGGCCTAAAAGCAGTAAATCTACTATGGTGGCCTGGCAACATAGGCCAAAGGGCGGCAAAATAAACTTGATGAGGCCTGACAACATAGGCCTGAAAGCAGTAAATCTAAACTACAAGGCGGCCTGAAAAAGCAGTAAATCTAAACTATGGTGGCCTGGCAACATAGGCCAAAGGGCGGAAAAATAAACTTGATGAGGCCTGACAGCATAGGCCAAGGTGTGGAAAAGTAAACTTGATGAGGCCTGACAACATAGGCCGCGGTGCAGAAAAGTAAACTTGAGGAGGCCTGACAACATAGGCCGAGGTGCAGAAAAGTACACTTGATGAGGCCTGACAACATAGGCCAAGGTGCGGAAAGATAAACTTGATGAGGCCTGACAACATAGGCCGAGGTGCAGAAAAGTAAACTTAAGGAGGCCTGACAACATAGGCCGAGGTGCAGAAAAGTAAACTTGAGGAGGCCTGACAACATAGGCCAAGGTGCAGAAAAGTAAACTTGAGGAGGCCTGACAACATAGGCCAAGGTGCAGAAAAGTAAACTTGAAGAGGCCTGACAACATAGGCCAAGGTGCAGAAAAGTAAACTTGAGGAGGCCTGACAACATAGGCCAAGGTGCAGAAAAAAAACTTGATGAGGCCTGACAACATAGGCCAAGAATGAATGATGCATTCTACCTTGCGCTTGAAGGTTATTTCCTTGAAGAGACTTGGGCAACCATTTTGCCCTAGTTTGGAAATTCTTGATAATTAAGGGCTATCTTGATTAGAAGGAACTTTGGGCAAGTGTTTGCCCCAGTTTGGAAGATCTTTTGGCAGTTGCCCCCGTTTTTATTTTGATATTTTGAATTTAAATCTCTTTTGGGAAAACGTTTGCTCCAGTTTGAGCTTGACTCAGAATTTGAGGGTGACCTCAAATTGAATTTTTGTGGGCAAATGCTGCCCCTATTTGATCTTGATTCAGAATTTGAGGGTGACCTCAAATTGGATTTTTGTATGGGCAAGAGTTTGCCCCAGTTTGATCTTGATCCAGAATTTGAGGGTGACCTCAAATTGGATTTTTGTATGGGCAAGAGTTTGCCCCAGTTTGATCTTGATTCAGAATTTGAGGGTGACCTCAAATTGAATTTTTGTGGGCAAACGTTTGCCCCAGTTTGAGCTTGACTCAGAATTTGAAGATGACCTCAAATTAAATTGTGTGGGCAAGTATTTGCCCCAGTTTGATTTTCTGACGTTGAGGAATTGAGGATAGCCTCAACTTGAATTTTCTAGGCAAGTGTTTGCCCCAATCTTGTTCTTGGTTCAGAATTTGAGGATGGCCTCAAATTAAAATTTTTGTGGGCAGGCGTTTGCCCCAGTTTGAACTTGATTTGGTTTCAAATTATGATTGATTTGGAAAATTTAGTTTTGAAAAATGGGCTATGCAATGCTTGAATAAGGGTGCTTTTGTGTTGTTTGAGTAAATGACGAGAATGCAATAATGATGTGGGGTTCTTATTTCGATGCTTGAAATATGTGAAATGATACAGGATTTTTATTTTGATGCTTGAAATCCTTATTTGATGAAATAGATGTTATTGAATGCAAACCACGAAGTGGTGTAAAATTTTGTTTCTCTTGATTTTTTGATTTTTCTGACACATCCTTCCTCGACAACTCCATAGTGGGTGTGAAAAGAATCAAGAATCAGGACGAGTTGGATTGACTCGATTTTGGAGTTTTCTAGGTCAATTCTATAAATTTGCTTTTGTCAGGATCTTTGAGATCTCACAATGGTCAGTAGTAAGGCACACTCCTTCTTTGGTGGCATCATGGCTGGTAGGAAGACGAATCTTTGGGAAACAGTCATGTCGTGCCGCGGTGGTCGAGGATTCGTCCGACTTGTCATGACTTTTCAAAATTAATCCCTTTTTTATTCTTTTTACATTTTTCTTTTCCTTGTGGCACATGCATTTTGAAGTGTGCAAAGTGATTTTGGATGGTCAATAGAAAAGAAAAGAGAATTTTGAGGCTGTATGTTTTAAGGTAGTGTACTTGAAAGGGAAGGGATGATGAAAGATATGGGTTCGATTGCCCAAATGGCACCTTTTGGTGAAAAATGCCAGTGCTGCTTTTCATGATCTTGATTGTCGAATTAATCGAACTCGAGAAAATGGCAAAATTTTGCCCCCGTGTTAGGAAGATATGAGGTGCAGAAATGTTGTTGTCTTGGGATTCCTAGATTGACCTTAACTTTTGTCTGGGTTGTTCTTTTGAGTTTTCAACCCAGCAAGTCTTTCGTTTCGCCCTAACTTTTGCCTAGGTCGCCCTTACGGGTTTTTGACCTAGCGGGCTTTTGTTTGATTATGCCCTAACTTTTGCCTAAGTCTCTTTTGAAGATTGTCGACCTAGCGGGCCTTCAGCTTGATTGCGCCCTAACTTTTGCCTAGGTCGCCTTTACGGGTTTTCGACCTTAGCGGGCCTTTTGCTTGGTTGTGCCCTAACTTTTGCCTAGGTCATTCTTGAGGATTGCTGACCTAGCGGGCATTTGTTTGATCGTGCCCTAACTTTTGCCTAGGTCTCTTTTGAAGATTGTCGACCTAGCGGGCCTTCTGCTTGATTGTGCCCTAACTTTTGCCTAGGTCGCCCTTACGGGTTTTCGACCTAGCGGGCCTTCTGCTTGATTGTGCCCTAACTTTTGCCTAGGTCTTCTTTAATGATTGTCGACCTAGCGGGCTCTTATATGATCTTGATTTTTGCCTGAATTGTTGTTGGAAACCGGCAAGACCTTTTCTGATCATGACTTTGTCGATTCATTATTTTGAACTTTAACCCTACTTTTGCCTGGATTATTTTTGGCTTTTAATCCAGCGGGCTTCTCTTCTTCTTGAATTTTATGTTTCGACCTTGATTTTTCCTTGATTATTTTTACTTTAATCCAGCGGGTCTTCTCCTTTTTCTTGAATTTTGAATTTTGACATCGACCTTGCCAGGGTCATCTTGGCTTCCAATTCAGCGGATCTTATTTTGCATCCCTAAATTTTGCCTGGATTTAGACTTGATTCCAGCGGGATGTTTTATTTGACAAGACACTTTGAATAGGGATCTAGAATCCCTGGTTGTTATTCTGCTTCCTCATTGGGCTTTTTTCTTTGAGCTTGATTAATCCGACGTTCAAGATTACTCATTACAGCATTAGCATCCTCACCAATTGGTATTTTATTGTTTGGGTATAGGAATAAGAAGTGGGTTGAAGAGATAAAAAGAATGGTAAAATTTTTTTAGAAGTAAAGCTAAAATGTAAAACACGTGCTCAAGTGATATGAAAAATGTAATTTTGTATTTATTCATTGCTGTTTATTTACAAAAGATTAATTTTGAAAAACATGACAAATTTTGGATGTTCTTCCTCGATAGCTTGACTTGTACAAGGCGGCTCATTGTGTTGCTCCCATTTCTTAGCCAGCAGATGAACTCTCATGATTCAGGATTTGGATTAGGAGCGATCTTCCCGAAATCTAGCCGTTTAGCATCGATTAGGCTTTGCACCTTGCGCTTCAGGACCTGGCAGTTTTCTGTTGAATGACCAATATACCCCGCATGGTAATCACATATGGCATTTGCATCGTACCATTTTGGATATGGTGGTTCTCGAGGTTTCAGCGGGTATGGAACCACCAAGGAATTTTGGATTAGCTGAGGTAGCAGCTCGGTATAGGTCATTGGGATAGGGTCGAATTGGACGGGTTCTTTTTCCTTTTTTTGGCTTTGGCTAGAATTTGAGCTCATGGCTTGTGTTCGGACTGTGTATGGTGTGGGCGGTCGTATTTGCGTTGGATAGTTGTAAGTTGGATGGTAGGGTGTTTGGTAGGTAGAGGCAATGTAAGGATATGGTGTGTAGGGTGTATATGGTGGTGGTTGGAAGCTAATTGGTCCATAAAGTGCTGTCGAAGGTATATACTGTCCTTGACCAGAAGCCGCATTATAAGCTTCACCTGTCCTCTTCTTTTCTGTAGAGGCGTCAACTGTCCCTGTGGCCTTATGCGTGATCCTTCCTCGACGCATGCCACCCTCGATCCTTTCTCCAATGATGACGACATCAGAGAAGCTAGAAGTCACACTGCCAATCATCTTGTCATAGAAAGGATCTTGGAGTGTGTCTACGAACGTGCTGACCAGCTCTTTTTCAGATAGTGGAGGTTGCACTTGAGCAGCTAACTCCCTCCATCTTTGAGCATACTGCTTGAAGGTCTCATCCCCCTTCTTGGCCATATTCTGGAGTTGGGTTCGATCGGGAGCCATCTCGGCATTGTACTGATATTGTTTGAGGAAAGCCTCAGCCAAATCCCTCCATGAACGGATGTGTGTCCGCTCTAGCTGAGTGTACCAGGTTGCAGCTGCCCCTGTTAAGCTGTCTTGAAAAAAATGGATAAGCAGCTTCTCATCGTAAGTACATGCAGACATCTTTCTACAGTACATAGTCAAATGTTTCTTTGGACAGCTGGTTCCTTGGTATTTCTCGAATTCAGGAACCTTGAATTTGGGAGGGATGACCATGTCTGGTACCAAGCATAGATCAGATGCATCTTTGGCTTCATAAGCGTTTCCCTCAATTGCCCGGATCCTGTCCTCTAGGCCCTTCCATTTTTCTGTATCTTCACTTGAAGGATGGTTTGGGTATTCCTCAGGCATATGGTGAGGTTGGAAAAATGGTATGTATGTAGGGTGTGGCTCTTGGGTGAACATAGGATGCGTTCTTCCAACAACTTCTTGGTTTGGAGGTAGGTTATGTGTTTGGGTTTGTGTTTGGGCTTGTGTTTGGTTGTATGAGGGTGCATGCCTATGAGGAAACCCATAATGAACTCCTTCGGTTGGCGGAGGTACGGTTAATGGTGGAGTGAAGCCAGGAGGATGTGTTGGGTCAGTTGATTCTCTGGGTAGGGATTCTCTTGCCTCTTTCTGTTTAGACTGCTGGATGGCCTCTATTAGCTTGGCCATCTGTTCCTTCAGTGATTTGACCTCATTTCTTAGCTCCTCATTTTGTCTTTCCAGCTCATCCATGATTCTTGATTGTGCTCGAGTTCTATAAGGATGTCGAGGAAGCTGTGTTTCTCCAATTTTCTGGTGAAGTTAAAAATTAATTTTTGTGAAATAATTTGAATGCAACAAAATGTGAATGATAGAGATGTTGATGCACAATGAGTGTGAATGTGTAGAATGAATTTTGAAATCTATTTTTTTTAGATCTATGAATGAATGAATGAATCAATGCTATATGCAAATAATTTTAAGAGATTTGAAATTTGACTATTTGAAAATAAATGAGATTTGTTTTATTTATTGATTTTTAACAAATTTGTTTTTAGGAGTTTTGTATTTTTGGTATTTTGCTAAAAACCTTTGATGGTGTTTGAAAAGGGTTTGTTAAAATTTTCCAAAAAGCATTCTTTAGGTTTTCAAAATTTTCCATTCTCTCCTTTTGAACTTTTGATATTTTTAGTATTTTTAGAAATTATTTTCTAATTTTTCCTAGGAATTTCTAGTTTTCCTTGATTTTCCTTTTTTTTTTATTTGTTTTGATATTTCTTTTCTTTTTGTTTGACTTTTCTTTCTTGATTCCTGTATTTCCCCAATCTTCAGCTTCCATTTTGGATGATAAATGTCCGTGCGTATATGAACCATATTATGAAGGGGTGTGTGCCCTTTTTGCTTCGTATGTGGGTTACCTGCCCTAGGGATCTATGGCCTTTTATATGAACCTCTCAAAGGTGGTTTGTAATCCTGGGGTGTTGAGGTCACTAGAGCCAAGTTCCAGTCTGCAATGCTTGCCACAACAGCAGAAAAAGCTACCAGTTGTAGGGCATTACAAATAGGACGCACTCTAGCTGAGATTTTCGTGATAGTCAAACAGGACGTAAGCCCCAAAGTGACACCACTAGATCCCTCTAGTCCTAGGCTGCACTCAGACCCGGGTATAGGGCCCCACTCATGATAATGCATATGCAATGTGTATGAGGGCACACAAGTAATTGGGATACCTGCAATTGGGGAAATTGTACAGATATATATAGCAATTTATGATTCATCTATCCTAGGGTTGTACAAAGAATAGACAAACAAACAACAGATAAATAAATAAGTAAATGAATCGTGCAATCGATAAAATGTGCAAACAAATAGGAAAGAGATCAAATATAATGTACACTCAATTGATCGGGCTTGACTCTCTGATGTTCCCCAGTGGAGTCGCCATCTGTCGCAACCGTAATTCCGACGAGACGACGGACTCGCTAAAATTTTAAAAATGATTTTGATGATGTGGAGTCGCCACCAAATTTTTATTTAAGGGAAAAGATTTGGAAAAACCTTGACTCAAGGGAGAGATTTAGGTTCGGGAGTCGGTTACGAGTGGGGAAGGTATTAGGCACCCCACTCGCATGTTCCGAAGAACAGTACCCTTAAAATGAGTGTATGATTATTTGAAAATGATTTGATCCCTTTTATTAGAGTGGAAATAAATATTTGATGATGGTTAGCCTGACAGGACTTGATCCTGCTCCTACGTATTCCCCGGTGCAATGGGAAATTCAAGGCTTACGTAGTTCTGGTTATGTTTTGAAAGCTTGACTTTTGAAAGTGTTTCAAAGAGTGTTTGAAATGTGCTCGAAGGCTTGACCTTCGGAGCTACTTGGAAAGTAAAAATAGCTTGACTATTTTTAAAAACTATTATTAGGAGGGCGATCCTCATCCACCTATGCACAGGGCCCAAGACAACTACGGCTGCACTTGGACCCATACGAATCTCTAAACAACGAACAGCAGAAAAAGCTACCAGTTCGTGCTTAGAGCTCGTCGCATGAGATTAAGAATCGTAAAACAAGATTTTTTATTTTGAAAATCGTGGAATAAGAATGAGCCAGGTTTTTATTTTGCAAAAGGGAAAGGCAACCTTAATCCACATGTGCACAAGGCCCAAGACAACTACGGCTGCACTTGGACCCATACGAATCTCTAAACAACGAACAGCAGAAAAAGCTACCAGTTCGTGCTTAGAGCTCGTCGCGTGAGATTAAGAATTGCAAAACAAGAATTTTATTTTTCAAGAACAATGAATAAAATGAGCAAGACACAAGTATTAGAAATTTTGGGGGGATTTACCAATTAAGGAATTTTATGAAAATACTTGATAATCTTGAATTCATGAATTATTTATAATTTTGAAGAATTTTTCTTTTTAATTTCTGGAATTTTTCATTAATTTCTAGAAATTTTAATTTTTTATTAATTTCTAGAATATTTAAAATTTTTATTAATTTTTGAAATTTTTTTATTAATTTTCTGAATTTTTGAATTTTTTATTAATTTCTATAAATTTTTTATTAATTTTTCTGTAATATTTGAATTTTTTATTAATTTCTGTAATTTTTGAATTTTTTATTAATTTCTGTATTTTTTGAATTTTTTATTAATTTTCTGTAATTTTTAAATTTTTCATTAATTTTTGAATTTCTGGAATTTTTTATTATTTTCTGAAAATCTTGAATTTTTTATTAATTTCTGGAAATTTTGATTAATTTTATTATTTTCTGGATTTTTGATTAATTTTATTATTTTCTGGATTTTTTATTATTTTCTGAATTTTTATTTAATTTCTGGAAATTTTAAATTTTTTATTAATTTCTGAAATTTTTGAAATTGGGGTGAAAAGGAATTTTGAAGAAAAAGAATTTTTCAATTTTGGAGAAAGAAAAGAATTAAATTTAAATTTGGGAAGTTGAGAGGCTTACTTAAAATTTCGAGAAATCAGGGGGTTTAATTATAAATTTGAGAATTTGAGGGGTCTAATTATGAATTAGAGAAGTTGAGGTGTCTAATTATGAATTAGAGAAGTTGAGGTGTCTAATTATGAATTAGAGAAGTTGAGGGGCCACTCTGTAATTAGGATAAGCTTGGGAGATGTGTAATTTCAAAAGATTTAGGGGGCTTGGCCATTTAGCACGTCGATTTCTTGATGTTGTATGTACGTGGTGAAGGCACGCAGTGTAAGGGATTTTAATGGTGCCCCGAGATCACTGGCTTCATGTCTCGAATTGAGTTTTGCATGGCTTCTTGACAATGAACAGTAGACGCATACGGTACAAGCGATAACATTACATAGACACGATTAAAGTCATCCATTTCATTCACAGAACGACATTAAATCAATACCTATCAATACCCTTGTTCCCAGACCCTGAGATTAGAATTCTAAGTGCATGAAATCAATGGATAAATGCTTCCAGTTTATCTTTAATCTACATTGCATCAAGAACCAAATCCTTGAACCATATTATTACCATACCGAATTTGTCAACCTCTAAACTAACACCCCCTCACTGATTTGAACACATTCTAAAATGGATCCATGTAAAAGAAATGGGGACTAACCTGATGGAACGAAAACTACTGCTTGAGTATTGCGATCCGGTGTTTCTCTCTATTACTGAGATTAAGACTCAGGGAGAAGCTTTCCACCTTGTGAACCTGGGAATCCTGGAAGATGGCAGGAGATTGTCAACACCGGCCACCCTTTGGCCAAGGATCCTTTTTTTCTCAGCATCCTCACGACCTCCCCCTCTCCTTTTTTATACTGCCTCTTTTGAAAACCTTCCCCGCCCCTTTTTTTTCAGTTTTTCCGTTACTTCTGTTTTTTCTCTCTTTTTTTTATTATTATAGTTCTGTTTTTTCTTTTTTAATTCTTGTTTTTCTGTTTTCAGTTATTAATATTCTTTTTTAATATTATGTTTTTGAATATTCTGTTTTAATATGTATTTTCAATTATTATTATCTTTTGTTTTTTTTTCATCTTTGTTTATCATTTTTTGATTTCCAGATTTTTAGTTTCTCATTTATTTTCAATTTTATTTATTTTTAAAATATGATTTTATTTATTTTCAGATTTTATTTTTTCTTTATTTTTATGTTTTTATCTTCTTTATTTATTATTTTTGATTTCTAGATTTTTAAAGAATTTTATTACTTTATCATTTTTATTTTTTCCAAAAAACTCTTTTCTTATTTTCTTATTATTTATTATATATTTTTATTATCGTCTATTTTTCTGTTTATTCTTATTTTAATATACTTTATTTTTTTTAATATGTATTTTTTAATTATTTTTTTTTGGCTTCGTTTTTATTTCATTTTTATTTTCAGATTTTTAATATCTATCTTTATTATTATTTTTTGCTTTTGTTTTATCTCTTATTTTTTCATTTATTTATTGGTTTCTTGATTAATTTTATTGATTGCGGGCCTCGGACATAAATGGGTGTTTACAAGGCCACCTTTTCCCTTATAGTCTCCTTTGTCATAAACATGTTTGTCACCACCGTGTTTGCTAAGGAGTTTTATGGTGCTAAACTTGCCAATGGCATTGGTCTTGTGAATGCAGGGTAGTGTCTTCAGGAGACGTATAGGGTTGGACTATTTCTAATATTATGTATGGGCTATTGGGTTATTAGTGGTAGGCCAAAATAGCACTAGTATTCGTACTTATGCTGGACGGCTTACTAGGGGAGGTTTTCTAAATTTAAGAGAAATCATTAGATGTTCTGAATGAGTGGCTTGATGTTCTTCAGTCATTCTAAATCCTCTGCGTTCTTATTCCCATGCTTTATTTGGTGTCAAAGGAGCAAACAATGGGCTATTTCAGAATCAGCACTATTTCATGGCTTGCGGCTACTCTGATGTTAGTAATTAATGGCTATCTCTTGCTGGAATTCTTCAGTGCTGAAGTGAATGGAGCAATGTTTGGCGCTGTGGTGAGTGCAATAACGGTTGCAGGTGTTGCATTCGTAATAAACTTTGTTTGGTGGGCCATCACTTCTTGTTTTAGTGAAGCGTGACATGGTCAAAGGCAATTGTTCCCTCACAGGGTTGAAAAAAACTTTAAAGCCCAGAGAAAGGCATGGTCGTCTAATGGGCAGAAAAATTAAAGTTTTCATGTGGGGCCCTCTTGTAATTCGTCCCAAATTTCATACACAGTTACGTCCAGAGGGTGCTTAGACATAGTGAGTCATGCTCAGTCATATGAGCCTCGAGCCGAGTTGACTCCCATGGCTATAAAGCTGAGCTGCATGTTTTGTGATTTGGGCCAAAACAGAAAACGCACCTCAAATGTTATACCCCAAAAAATTCACATTAAATCCTACCCGAAGTAAATTAATAATTTTTCACCTAGCTTTCGACAGAATTAAGCCCATCGAAAATGCTAGATCAACTCTTGAGCCATCCAATTAGCTCCATCCCTTCAAACATTTAACCCTTATTAAACCCAAAAGGCTTTTCAAATAATAAAATTGTTGTCCACAAAATTCTTGGTTTCACGCAACAAGTCTTGAACACCAACTAGTAGCTCTTTCTACTGTTTGGTGTTTAGGAACTCGTATAGATCCCTGTACAGTCTTAGTTGTCTGGGATCTCGTGCATATGTGAACCTTGAAAAAGATTTCCAATTAATAAAATTGTTTTCTACAAAATTCTTGGTCTCACGTGACGAGTCCTAAATATCAACTGGTAGTTGTTTCTACATTTCAGTGTTTAGGAACTCGTACGGATCCCTGTACAGTCTTAGTTGTCTGGGATCCCGTGCATATGTGGACCTTGAAAAAGCTTTCCAAATAATAAAATTGTTTTCTTCAAAATTCTTGGTCTCACGCGACAAGTCCTAAATATCAACTGGTAGTTGTTTCTACTGTTCGGTGTTTAGAAACTCGTATGGATTCCTGTACAACCTTAGTTGTCTGGAACCCTGTGCGTTCGAGAGCTTCAAAACTGTGCAAGAATCAACGCTGTTTTAAAATTATCTTTCAAAATTTTCTTAGAAAACCCTGAAGATCAAGTCTTCGAGAAAACTAGAACTACGTAGCCTTGAGTTTCCCATTGCACATGGGAATACGTAGGAGCAGGATCAAGTCCTGTCAGGCCTTTTCTTGCGTAAACTTATTTATTTTTGGGGATCAAGCAATTTTCAAAAATTCAAAATCACACACTCAATTTAAGGATACTGTTCCTCGAAACGGGGGAGTGGGATACCTGACACCTTCCCCATTCATAATCGACTCCCGAACTTCGAATCTCATCCTCAAGTTACAGTTTTTCCAAATCTTTTTCCCTTAAATAAAATTGTGGTGGTGACTCTACAAATTCCAAAGAAAATCTTTTTTAAATTTTAAGGAGTTCGTCATTGCGTTGCAATTACAGTTGCGACAATTACACTATGTTTTTGTCATTTGTTTTAATAAAACAAAAATAAATAAATAAATTAACCAAACTTAGGACCGTTGAGAAAATAAAAAATATTAGTAAAGGTTAATGTAATTATTCATAATTTAGAAAAGGTTTTCCAAACCATAAGCAAATAATGGAGGTTTAAATTGTTGGAAAATATGAAACAAGTGTAAACATCCGTTTATGTTCGAGACCCCATTTTAAAGGTTATTAGTCCGTAAACAGTAATTGAAAGCAAAAGATAATCATGAATCATCAAGTGAAAATGCATAAAAATAAATAAATAAATCGAAAAATGAAGATTAAGAAAAACAAAAAAGGAAAAGAAGAAGAAAACCCAAAATCAAACAATGGAAAAAGAAAAAGGCATAGAAGAAAAGAAGAGAGAAATAAAATCTAAACCAAAAATAATAATAATAAATAAAAATAATAAAATAAAATGATAATAATAATTAATAAAAAAAGGAGAACGTATAATAAAGTAAAAAAATAAATGAATGACTCAAGGAAAATGAGATCAATAAAAAATGAGGAAAATGAGGAAATAAGAATATAAAGAAAATAAAAATAAGAAAAGGGGGAAATAAAAAATAAAACGAAATAAATTACATAAAATATATATTACTGAATAATGAGGTAAATTGAGTAATAAATAAAAGGACATAGTAAATAGGAAAGTGGTAAAAGGAATAAAATAAATGGGTAGTGGAATAATAAGGAAATGAAGAAAAAAAAAAGATTAAATAAACTAATAGACAAAAGTCGGTTACGGAGGCTGTGAGGAAGCGAAGCGGAGCAAACGACTAATCATTGCAATGAGAGCTATATAAATAAAGGAAGCTAGTCCTAAAGTTTTTTTTTTAAGAAAAAGGGAAGGGGAATTGAAGAACCGGTGACAATCTCTCTGAAAGAATTAAGGAGAAAGATCCTATAAATTTCTGAAGAGAGGGTTCGACCGAAGGATTTCCGGGGGTCTTGATTAGCTCTACTATTGGTGAAGAAGGGAGAATCAAATCTCGATTAGGCAGCACTCGATTGTGAGCTTCGTGTGGATCGCATAACAGGTTGATTTTACATTTCCACATCAAATTCTTTGCAAAGAGCATGCTAATCTTTATCTGAACCCAAGAATTTCTGTGCGAATCATTCAAAGATTGTATGTAATCAATACTACCGCATAAGGATTCATTCTTCCTTTTCCAATTGAATCAAGAATTGCTCTAGGTCAGGTTTTTGTCTTCTTAGAATAAAAACCTAATGTAGCTTGGGTAGGAGACGCACATGGCATTTGTAGTCATAATCTATTCTCTGAATTGCTTGTAATATTGTGGACATATGGAAGAATTGACCCCTGGTCTACTAGTCTAGCTTCAAAATAAAACAAAGAACATAGTCTCACCCGATAAATAGAAGAGGTTAATAGGAGGTTAATCGAGATTCTTAGGGGATTACATGTGGGAAGAAATGTGACTCATAATGGACTCTAAAGAGAGCAGGATAGGCATGATTAGTGCTCATGAACATAGTTGGTCCCCGTTAGTGGGATTACACTCCCCTGTTCTGTTCATGCACATCGCATAGAAATCCTTTAAGAAGTTACTATGAACGTTGAAACTTCCGCCGGAGGCACCCAAAAATAGGAAAACCCTTGAGAAACAAGAATAAATTCAGGCGAACCCATTCACTTCAGCCTCTTCAACAGAGCCTTATAGCTAAACATCCCTCCCTCGGTTCGCGCCCCTCTACGTAATACTTCCTTTTTCCTCTTTGCATGAATCGATTCCCTTTGCTCCTTCTCTTTCACCGCTTGCCATGACTCATTCGCTCCCAAGACCGATTTCATATCGTGAAGGGATTTTTTTAGCCCCCGGCTCTAGTGACTACCATGCCGCTAAACATACAACCTGTCACTCTCCGGGAACTGATGGTCATCCCGTGGGCTGCAGCGCATTGACTAGGTTGCTTCTTCCAAAGCTGGAACATGAGACTGAGGTACAAAGATGGAGAGGGCCATGGTCTAAGTAGGCTTATAAGTAGATCCATTGTAGTAGGACTCTTGGCCAAAGCCACCAAATGAACAAGTAGGAGTCAAGACATTTTGGGTGGTGAAAATGGTGTTTCTGTTGGCCAAAACAAACACCACAATGAGGAGGGCACTATTCATTGCTTCGGAAGGAGAAACGACCCCATTGTGGAGAAAGACTAGTAACCAAACCATCTCCAATGATGCAACCACAATACGGCGATGATCCTATGAGTAGGCCACGACAATCCAGGGTAGAAGATCCAACTTCGGATAGCCACAAAGCATTAAAGATATTGATCATGTTCCCCTCACAACGAATGATCGCAGACTATCAGGATTAAGGTTGGAGATTCACGAGTGTATTTCTAGTAGCCAAGATATGGTATATACTCTGCTTTTTTTGCTTGTGAGTAGGTTCAAGTTTCACCCTTTCCATAGGCTTGGAAAAGTGATCTATAAATGGGGATTAAGCCCTTCGAAGTAAGTCGTGGAGGCTGATCGCACGCCGAATTTCCCAAAGAGGATGGACGAAATCGGAGTATTCTTCCTTTAGAACCACAGGGAGT
This sequence comes from Canavalia gladiata, assembly GCA_037954105.1. NCBI lineage: Eukaryota > Viridiplantae > Streptophyta > Magnoliopsida > Fabales > Fabaceae > Canavalia > Canavalia gladiata. Next base: position 35,512,520 of record CM075664.1, on the reverse strand, counting down.
CCGTAACTATGCCCATCCCCATGGATCGGTAGTCTATAAGGAAGAAAGAAAGCTCACCAATAGGTAGCAGGAAGCTAACCCAGAAATTCCCACGTAGAACGGGCCATGCAAACGCGGTCATGTTCCTTGATCCGAAGGCACACTAATGCTGGTTTTCCTCTAAAAGTGAGTCATCCTAGCAGACCAAAGCCATGCCAGCTGAGCACGTATATGGTCAAGCCAGAAAGTGTCCCTTTGATGCGAGATCATTCTGCATGCAAGAGAGGCATGCACGTCGTCCAATTGGTTTAGATTACTTTAGGATTTGCACTGGCAGCCTCTGCTCATTGTTCAACTTCATGGCTCACGTAGGGAGCAAGCAGCATAACAAAAAGGTTAGTGCTTACGACAAGGGCTCGAGATGAAGAACAAACTTGACTAGGGTTCCGATGGGGTAAGATATAATTGGTGACATAATCATGCTTTCAACCAATAGTGGAAAGTTGTAGGACTAACTCAATTAACCCAAACCCAAGCTTAGGAAAAATGCTTTTTGGCCTATTAATGCACCACGGGGCCCACTAGTAAATTTCGCTTAAAATAGAGACGATTTGCCTCATGCATAAATATGCAAACCGAATAGAATATGCATTGCAAAAGGGAAATGACTCAAGTGGTTAGGCTCATGGCCTGCGACCCCATTGCCTCCGTTTTGAATCCCATGCATGGCATTTTTTATTCCCATTAGTTATTCCAGTCGCTTTCCAATATTCTGACTAGGCCCCAACGTTTCTCATTATTCTAGTTTGACCCCTACACTCCTCGATATTCTAACCAGGCACCAACATTTCTCATTATTCCAGTTTAACCCCTACGTTCCTCATTATTACAATCAGGCCCCCTACATTTCCTTTAATTATAACCAGGCCCCTACATTTCCCCTAATTACAACCAGGCTCCTACACTTCCCCTAAATACAATTGGGCCCCTACATTTCCCTTAATTACAATCAGGTCCCCTACATTTCCTTTAATTACAACCAGGCCTCTACATTTCCCTTTATTACAATCAGGCTCCTATATTTTCCCTAATTCCAATTTAATCCATGTATTCTTCATTATCCTGATTTAACCCCCGTATTTTCCTTCACTCTAAAGTCAATCCCAATCCGTTTTTTTAGCGCTATTGTTTTCAAATTCAAAATGTTTTGGGACCTATAGTCTCACACGACGAACTCTAAATTGAAAACTGGCGGTTTTCACTGCTATTCGATGTTTAGAGGTTCGTATAGGCCCTCGTGCAGCCCTAGTTGCCTCGGACCTTATGCATGAGTGGACTGAAGGTTCCTCCAAAAATAAAACTCTTTTCAAAAAATGTTTTTGGATCCAATAGTCTCATGCGACGAACTCTAAATAGGAAACGGGCGGTTTTCACTGCTGTTCGATGTTTAAAGGTTCGTATAGGCCCCCGTGCAACCCTAGTTGCCTCTGATCTTATGCATGAGTGGACTGAAGGTTCCTCCAAAAATAAAAATATTTTCAAAAAATCTTTTTGGATCCAATAGTCTCACACGACGTACTCTAAACGGGAAACTAGCGGTTTTCACTACTGTTCGATGTTTAGAGGTTCATATAGGCCCATGTGCAACCCTAGTTGCCTTGGACCTTGTGCATGAGTGGACTGAAGGTTCCTCCAAAAAATAAAACTCTTTTCAAAAAATATTTTGGGAATCAACAGTTTCACACAATGAACTCTAAATGGAAAACTGACAGTTTTCACTACTGTTCGATATTTAGAGGTTCATATAGGCCCTCGTGCAACCCTAGTTGCCTCGGACCCTGTGCATGAGTGGACTGAGGATTCTTCCCTGAGGTATTTCCAAAATACTCCTTCCCTTTTTTAGCAAATTCGAAGGTCAAGCCTTCACACACCAGAAATACGTAAGCTTTGAGTTTCCCATTGCATCGGGGAATACGTAGGAGTAAGATCAAGTCTTGTCAGGCTAACTTCCATCAACCTATTTATTTTCACATTAATTAAGGGATCAAACAATCTTCGAAAATCACACACTCAGTTTAAGGGTACCGTTCTTCGGAATGGGCGAATGGGGTGTCTAACATCTTTTCCACTTGTAACCGACTCTTGAATCCAAATCTCTTCTTCAAGTTAGGGTTTTTCCAAAATCTTTTTCCCTCAAATAAAAATTTGGTGGGGACTCCACACAATCCAAAATAAAAATTCATTTTAAAATTTTAGCGAATTCGTCGTCTCGTCATAATTACAGTTGCGAAACAAGTAATAGGGGTTTTACATGAAGCATGGGTAATTAACAAGGGTTTAAATCATTGGAAATTATTTAAAATTTAACAGAGGTTATAAAAAACCATTGATAAATACCAACGATTTAAGTAGTATTTACCCAAACTTGCTTTAAAATGTTGGTAATTCATTTGCCACACATAATTTTTTAATGGATTGGATAATCGTAGGTAAATAATATGATAAAGATTTAAACCCCTAATAAAATAAAAAATAATTTTAATTAAAAGTAATTTTTTTAGTAAATACTTAATTTTTTTAACTTTAAAAAATATTAGAATCGATTGAATTTTAAAAAATTATGATTCTAAAAGCAAGCATATGTAAAAAAAAAATTATTAAACTCACCGATCTTAGCTCAGTTTGACTTGTCAAAAAAGTTTCTTTCAAATAATGTTTATTGACAAATAGTATCCATCATAAGATTTTTAAATCATAACTATTAAATTTAAATTAGTTATTATTTTGTTCAATAAATTAGATCAACAAATTGGTTTAAGGAATATGTCCAATAAAATAGACCAATTTAGAAAGTACAAATGGACTCTATTTATGAGTCATGTTATTTTGTTACATTAGATATTAAATTTATGCAAATTAGTAAATTGAAAAAATTTCTCACACATATTAATACTATTATATATTTACTTATATTTAAATATAAATTGATAGATTCATTTTATTTTTTAAAAAATTTATCAACAATTAAATAAAAAATATAAATAAATAAATTATATTATTTATACGTTAAAAAATCATCACTCTTAACAAATACAAATTAAACGGTTCCAATTCCCAACTTTTCCTTCTTAATTTCTTTCATCTAAAACAGTAGTAGTAAGATTATATACAATTAAATAATCTTACTAAAACTTGCTTCATATATAGTAGTAACTATAATTTGAATGCTATGAAGAAAAGTCCAGCAACCAGATAATCAGGTGATCATAATTTTATTGTACGATTCCGATAGTTTAACATTAGGTTTAGAATATTAGAAATATAATACAATGTTAGTAAATTATGAAACTAATTTCTCTGTAATGTCTCAGCATTCTTTATGTCAGAACATTTAAATTAAAGCTATTATACAAATCAGAAAAAATAAAAAAAATGTTTTAAATCAACTTTAATTATTCACACAGGTCTAACAAATAATATCAAATGCTAATAGAAAGCATAGTAAAGTGATGCGCATATGGTGAGTTATAGTCCCAACTTTATTATTAATTATGCTACATGTAATATAATTTTGTATTATTTCTAGTCATGCTAGATATCTATATCAGATCTTTTTTTTATTCTTCCAGCACATTCATGTGTTTTTCTTCAATAGTTACATCTATAAAATTTTAAATTCTATTATTCCACCTCCAAGTTTAACAGCATTGTTTTTCTACTAAATTTTCTCTAGACAAAAATATACTAAAAAAAAGACTATTAGTTCTTGCTGCAATGTCATTGGTCCAAGGATGTTTGATTCTTTGGTTGAAGACTTTATACGGTTGCTACTGTATACTTTTTAAAATAATTTAAAACTTTTAATATGGACCATTCCTTTCCACTCATAACATTTCTTTGAAAAGATGAAATTTATTAATATCTATTCATGCACGTTTTAATTATTAAAAGTGATTGTCAAGATTATTTTATTTTTTATTGATAATTTGCTTATTTCGAATGTAGTAATTTCAAAAATTATCAAATAATAACTATTTTACAAAGAACAATGAGTTTACTATCAGACTAAAATAAGAGAAGAATGTGTTTTTCTCTGATCTTTTATTTGAGTCAGCATGCGAGTTGTTTTCAGATTTTGTTAGAGCTTAGAATAAAAGAAAACTTGATTCACATTACAAAGGTATTCAGAGTGGACCTCACACATCCCAGAATTGGAAAGTCAAAAAGTAGTTTATTAGAAACAAGAGCAAATATTTGTACAAAAGACATACTAGTCAAATCTGTATAAGAAGAGACTACTAAAGAAACAAACAAGTCGAGTTAGAGGAGAGCTTTTCATACTGCATGTCATATTTACAAAGACCAAGCAGCATAAGTCCATAGTTGTGTTAGAAAAACATATCCAAACCATATATTCTACTTAGATTTTCTTTATTTCTTCACATATGCTCACATTTCCTTGACGATTAAAAAGAAAGTAGAATATATTTTAGATTAGTATCCACTATCATGTTCACAACTTATTTAATTTAAATATATTTAATTTAGAGAAGCTCTATGGATAGATGATATTTTCTATAAGCGTAGTAGCAAGTTTGTTTATAAAAATAAGAGCATCACTGGTCATGTAAGACATATTCTGAACCTTATTTTACAGCAATTTAATTTTCTTCTCATTTTTTCCTTGAAATCATAAAGGCAAGTATCTTTGTGAGTAAGTGCTGCACTAATTCATGTGTTGAGATCCCCTATTTGGCTACTAAACATGCTTTTGCTTAGTTTCCTAAGCATATTTAGTGACTTGTGAAGCTCATTAAGAATATCAGCAAAAATTTTAACATTATATGAAAGATCAAGTCTATTTCTCTCTTTCATTAGAAGTGAAAGAAATGCAAGTATAAATATGTGATATGTTGTAATATATTTAATAGATCACCAATGCATTCAATAACTTATATTGAAGAGGAATTTCTTTAATACATAGAAATTTCTATCAGAATCAGCAAGTGATTAAGTTAGATTAATAATATTTTATAAGTTCATTGAAAATTTAGAATAAAAAAAATAATATAAAAGAGAAATTAAAGGAACCAAATGCATAAAAATTAAAATAATATATTACAAAAGAGAAATAAAGCAACTCTAGAAAATGTAATCCCTTGCTCCAAGATGGAAACGCAAGAAAAATCTTCCTTCAAATGCTCTCAAGATGGAAATACAAATGTAAAAATAATAAGAGAGTTGAAAAGGTGAAGAGAGTGTAAGGAACCAACAGATTAGAAAAATGAAAAATTAGTGAAGGAGAAAAAAGGAAATTTAAGTTTAGTAAAAACTGAATGGGTATTAGAGTAATGATTGAATTATATATAAAAATTATCATATATACACGTTTACATTCCAAATTTAATAGGTAATAATTTTTATTTTTAAAAAAGTATAAAAAAATCGTAGAATCATAAATAAGGTGAAAATAAGTGTAATATATTTTTTATATGTATGACAATTATTTTGCAAGTGTATTACCAATAGTTATTGGGATAAATATAGATAAATTAGCTTCAATTATATAAATCCAAATTAGTCTATTTTTTTCAATAATTTTAAAAACTATGGTTAAGAAATCACAATTAAAATTACTTTTTTTTTGTGATAATTAATAATAACTAATAAATACAAGGATATATATATAAAAAATAAGATTCATGTTTAGTTTGGGAACACATCATAAAAATTTTGAAATGAATGAGAAGAAAATTAACTTTCACTATTATGTAGTTTATTAAAGAAAATTTTAAAATTATTTAAAATTCAGAAGAACTGTAAGTAAAGCTGTGAACAACTCAAAAAAGTCCAAACTCGTTTAAGAAAAGTTGAAATAAAAACAATTTCAGATGAATGATTATTTTAATTAATATTAGTTTAAATATTTAAATAAATAAAGATATAGGAATATCTTTATTTTTTATTTGAAGAGATAAAAATAATAGAACAAGTAAATTTTAAAAGATTTTTTTATATAATAAAAATAAAGAAAAATTACGTTAATACTTTTAAATTTTAATGTAATTATATTTGATATTTCTATTTTTTTTAACTGATACAAAATCTTTTCATTATTTAAAGTTTGTTACACTGTATATCTCATTTAGTTTAACTAACAAAATAGTTGGTAGTCATGTGCAAGGCACATGCCTATTACTAAAATATTCTTTTCAAAATACTTCATTTTTAATCTTGAAATAATCTCATCTTTTATTACCAATACATGTTTATGCCTTTTGCTTCATGACCAACATCTTATTTTGCCACTTCTTCCATCTTCAATGATTACCTCCACCTCTTCCTCCACTGTGATAACACATGGAACTTAGCATATAAATCAAAATTAACTCAAGAGCAACCTTTCTTCACATCTTCCTCTCCAACCATCCATTACATTCCTTCCTTTATCTTTTTCTCCCCAACCATCCATCATTTTTCTTCCTTTGCCTCTTGTCTCTTCCCACCTCCTTACCTAGTTCCATCGCCATAAATTTAAAATCTTACAATATTATCTAATCTCTAATCCTTTTTTCCAGACCATTCTCATCATTTTTCTTCACCTTTATAATTTGTAATATTTGACATATTTTTCTTCTTTGTGAGTATTCTTGTTAACTCTCTCTTTTAGCACTAAAAGCATATCCTAACTGTCATAATGTTAATAAAAACTAGTAGCAATAGTTAGGATAGGAAGGAATGTTATATTGAGATTTATGATGTTATCTTCTCAATTAGGGAAGAAAAGTATTTTGTTGGTAAAACGAGATTTTCATTAATGTATGAAAATATAACTATGTTGGTAGAAAATTATATTCATAAAAGCATGAAATAGAAGAGTTAGAATAAAAAAGAAGAGGAATGAAAGATGTTATTTTTGTAATTTATAGAAAATAAGAATGATTTTGTAATGATAAAAAAATAATTTACTCTTCATATAATCTTTATAATAAATTTTAATGTTATAACTAAACAGTATTAATTAAAAAATATTTCTATAATAAAAGATAAAGTTTAAACTAATCACTTTATACAATCTATTTTAATTATTTTCACTATATAACATCTTAATTTTTAAATTATAAATTATTTTAATACTTTAATTTAACTTATTCTTCGATTTAAATAAGAAGATGAAAGAAATTTTAATAAAAAAAATTTATTTTAATATTTATCATATTTGATAAAAAAAAGAAGATAAAGATTTTAAAATAAATTTATCTTTTATTTTTATTTTTTTTTAAAACTCTAATCAATTAATTATTTTTTCTTTTTAATTCTATTTTTAAAGGAAAGGTTAAAATTAAGTTATGAAATATTCAAATTATACTTTTCTAATTTTCCTGCCTTCTTAAAGAGTTGAATCAAATAAAATAATTTGAAAATTTCATATATATATATATATATATAATTAAAATTGTAATATAACTTTTTTAGTAGAAGACAACGAATATGTCATGGCTAATAATTTTTTTCAAAATATTTAATGGAATTACGTGTTCAAAATTAATATTAAATTAAATCAATGTTTTAGTTATTATTAATACAAACACTTGATGGTAAAATATAATATAATTTGATTTCGAAAAATAAAATATAATTAAAGAGGTAACACGTAATTGGGATTTAGAAAAAAATATGTCTAATATATAAATAAACTCAATTTAACGGTTTTGTTTCTTAGTAACGTTAATTATTTTAATATTTTTAAAATAAAATTTAAGTATATCGTATTATAAGTATTTTGAATATTATTTTTAATTTAATTAAATTAAAATTTCAACTTAATAACCAAAAAATTAAAATTTGTATTAAAAATTAATACTACACTTAAATTTTTGTACATACCTTAATTGTTACCGCTCATCGTCTTAATGCATGTTAGGAGTCTTCATTGTTATCAGTATTAAATTCAGGAACGCCTTAATTAATTATTACCTTAATTTTCACATATAACTTTATAAAGTGATTAGATAATCTCTAAATACGTAAATAAAAATTGCAGTAATTTCTTTAATATTTTGATTGTATTTTTTTTTAAATATATGCTTTGAAAATAAAATTATAATATAAATTGATTTGAAAGAACAAACATATTTGAGAAGTAATATATCTTAATTATCTTGATTTTTAATTATTTTCAATTCTCGTTATCTTGATTATATTACTTTTACATAATAATATTCTATTAAATCATCTTAATTTTGCTGGAGGTAATTTTTATTTTTATCAAAAATTAATCTAATTGATAAGAATTAATTTTATATTTCATGAGATTGCAAATTTAAATTCCATTATTAATATAAGAACTTTGTTTATAAGTGATCTATAACTACTTCTAAACGCTCTTATTTTGAACTTTGAGGGATATGTTAGCTTATAATAAAATTTCATAATTTAACTCATTTGAACTTTTTATATAAAAATAAAAATATTATCTTAATTTTGTATGCCCTTGATTTTTTTCCAAGTAATAACATAATAAGATAATATCTAAATATATAAATCAATAATTTAGTAAATGCATGATTGTTTTATATATATAAATTAAACAGATATAAAAGTATATAATTTGATAGTTGATATAAAAAAGTAATGATTAGAGAGGTAACTTGCACCCTATCTTGATTAATATTAGTGGATTATATTAAATTGTTGTGGTTAATTTTTAATTGCATTAATACTTTAATTATCTTAATTTTTTTTTACATATAACATGATAACATAATTTATTAGGATCAAAGTATGTAAATAATAAGTACATTAATTACCTGCCGGATGGTAATCGTTCTAGCCAGGATTTACATCAAAATGGTTCTAGGATTTATCGGATATATAAGAAAAATATTTATAATAGATAAGTTAAATATTTATTCAATGAATTTGGGTATAGACATAGATAATTTATTTGCAAATTTGTATAGGTATGGGTATGAATGTTATTTATCTTCAATTTATATAAATAATAAATATATAAAATTAAAGTTATATATCTTTTTATATTGAAAGAAAACCTTTAGAATTAAATTTATATTTAAAATTTAAAAGTGAAAACCTAGATGTATTGATTTTAATGAATGTATTTTATGTTATAATCATAATAACATTTTATTAGTTCATAAGAAAGTTATTTAAAAAATTAAAATTTAATTAACTAAATTGTAAATAATGAAAATTAAAATGAGAATTTAGATACTTAATAGGTACAAGGTCGAGGATTAAAATTATTATCCACATAGATATAAAGATGTGTATCATATTCTATTAACCATTATCATCTTTAACTGAGAATATCAAATCAGATTTAATTGCCGTTATTGTAATTTTGTAAAATTTATGTTAATGGGTTATTTATTTATTTTTTATGATATCAATTTAATATTTAGTATTATATATTTTTTAAAAATAAATTTATAAAATATTAAATTTTAACAATTTTATTAATTTTTATAAAAATTTATTTACCTTTTATAAAAAATAAAAAATATTTATTTTGTATTATTTTTAATGTAGTATGATTATATTTTTAGTTGATACTATTGAGAAAGTTGATACTAATATTATTTAAAAAAAATTATTTTAGTGATAATTTTAAAAAATAAATACTAATTGTTTTAATTTTTATTAGATCTTTTTTTGATAAATTTATATTTATCAAATAAATATCCATTAAAAAATATTATGAAGATTATGATGGCATAGCTGTTAGAATTAGATATCAATTTTTATTGATACAATATATTTTAATCAATTTAAATAATTGTAAAAATATTATTTTTTAGTGTATAAACCGACTCTTAATCATACTTTATGAGAAATGTAAAGATAAATTTCCACGTCCACTTAACGGGTAAAGGAATTAATTAATTTCTAACATTTCAACCGGTTATGGATCCAATTCGTAAAGAACTTATGACTAATACATACATTTAAATATGAATTTGATTGAATTTTTTAAGTGGAAATATATTAAGTTAAATATGTATTATATAATGTGTAATATAAAGATTTATATTTAAGCATATAATTGTATGTATGACTTGCATTTAGTAGTTTCTTTCTAGTTTAGATCATCAAATCCAAATGCATGTTACGATGCTTAATCTTATTCATAGTTTAAGTAGCAAACCTAACCAAATTATATAAAGATTCCAAACCATCATACACAAGATCCCAAGTATTTCAATTGACTCAATAACTTTTCCACACTCACCTCATGTAACAAAACCAATATCAAGCTATTACAATCACCTAAATTTATAAACCAAAACCTCATGACAAGAAACCATGTCAGACTTACCTTAAACAAAATAGCTAAATCCTATAATGCATCTAAGATGACTTAGATGTGGGCAAAAGGACCATGCATGTTCTATAATAAAAATTTTACAGTCACCAACTTAAACACAACAGAGCCAAGTGGTTGTGATGGAGTTCGACGACGAAGATAAGGTAAATAAGGAAATTATTATGGACAAAGATCCTAATATTTTAACTAGAAGTACATGTTATGGAAACAACCCACACCTATCCATGCATGCTTTATCAAGGATATGGAATCATCAAACTAATACGAGGGTTGGAGATCCTACTGCAAGGGGCATTCAAGTAAAGGTATCACTACAGTAAGAGTTAAATCTTTTTTCTATTGGAAAGGTATGATAAAAGATATTTAATTCCATGTTATGAATTGCGATACTTGATAGTGCTGCTAATATGATAATGTTGCATACCTTAGACTATTATAGCCTTTCCTATTTCCAATAGGACCTGGGAAGATGTTAATATGGACTTCATTGAGGGATAATCCTTTCCTTATGGGAAACATGTTATTCTAGTCTTTGAAGATAGATTAAGAAAAAATGATCATTTTTTTTCCTTATCAAACTCATATACTTCCCTGGATGCGGCTCAAGTTTACCTGATTATATTTTTAAGTTTCATGATCCTTTAAACACTCACTAGTGACAGTATAATAGTTTGAAAGCAAATTTTGGAAGGATCTCTTTCAACTATAAGACATTGTATTAAATCGGTTAGCAAATCATCCACAATCAAATGGGAAAACAAAAAATTATGAATAAGTGTTTGGAGACTTATTTATGTTGTAAGCCTTCGTCATGGTCCAAATGGCTCCCCAAGGTCGAATGGTGGTACAACACTATATTCCATTATTCCTCTCTTTAAGATACACCCTATGAGGTGGTTATGAGTACCAATTCCTGTCCGGGTGAAAACCTTTTCTTATTAATTAAATTATTAATGAACTAAACACAGTTGGGTACCAAAAGGCCAGCATTATCAAAGGAAAGGGGAAGGAAACACAGTAAATAGTTAGGTAATCCTCAAATTTAAAAATAACAAATAAGAATAAATAAAAAAATTAAAATAAAATTCAGTTAAGTTAGTTAGAGGGTTAGTTAAAGGCAGCTAGGGTTGTTACAATTAGGGTTAAAAATTAACTATGGGTTAAGGCTAATACTACCATGGTTAAGCCAGGGGTATAAAAGGAATTTGGAAGAAAGGGTTTGTTTTTTTTGGCACCAAGAAACTAAAAAACAACGGTCTAGGAAAGATTCGGTTTTTTTTTCTCTCTCTCTCTGGAAGCTCCCTCGATTCTCTAGGAGTAATTGGAATTTATAGAGCTCATCTTCAGTTTAGCTTTCTTCTCTACGGAGTTTCTCCCTTTGTTGGCGAAGGAAGAGGCATTTTCACATCTTTGTTGGATTATTCCTTGGGCGAGATTGATTCAGTTTCTTCTTGATTCTCTTGATCGAGTAGCGGAGTTATTTTGGTTTTCTGTTCTACTGTTCCAGGTAGGTTCTTTAGTTTCTTGCATTACAATTATGAAATTCGTTCTCTTTCTCTAATTAATGTATGAGACCTAGAAATGGAGGATATTATACTTGCTCATCATGATCCAATTCTTGTCTCTAATTCAGAAAATAATGAATCATTACCTGTGTACATTAAATTTTTTTCCGAATTTGATATAGAATCTGCACAACCTGTGGAGAGTTGTTTTCAGCTCTTAATTGTTATAGCTCAGTTCGTAAAGAACCTTAGGAAACATTTTAAACTGGAAAGTCATTGAACAACTTTGCTTGCACAACCGATCGGTATTCAACAATCATATATAATTTAGGAAAAGCTGTAATTGCATGAAATGATTCTGATAGCTGGTCTTAAACCATAGGAAGCGAACATGACTGGTTTAGTATAAGTTTTAGCTGACTATGGCGCATGTTTGTCGTTTTGCACCTAAACTGTGATTAAGAAAAAAAAAGGAGGCAGGTGCCTGTTTGTCTGATTCCAGAGTTAGAGAAACCGAATGGTTATTCCTGTAATAAAGAACCTATTTTGATGAGCAGGCCTGAGGTTTGAAAGGAAGTTGATAACATCCAATACCTGGTCTTAGCTTCTAAATCTGGTTTCATAGGAAGAATAACTTACAATCCTTAAGCTCCATTTAAGAAGTAGGCCTAGAAACCCTTCTCCTCCATAGGTTTTGGTAAACTTGTTTGCTTTCTCCAACCATGATTCCTTTGACCTTGTATGGCTGTAACAAGTTCTAGGCCAACGCTTGACTCAGCAACATAAGTTTTTACTCCTAGCCACCCAGTTTTACTCCCAATATCTACAAGGATTGGAGCCATTTCCCTCACTCCCAATTAGCTCAGATAACATCTCAAGTCTAGGTCAAAATAAGGATGATGAACTTGTCCAGAAATGTATGTATCTTACAAATTTAAGGTTCTAATTCAAGCCTAGGACAACAGGTCACTGAGTTCATAACCTTAGGCCATCATCAACTAAGGTCATACCAGGGCTTACATCAATAGATGAAGGAAGATCCTAACAAAGGAATCCCCTGCTAGGCCCCTTGACTAAGCAACGTATGCCTTTCAGTTCTTTGAAACTGTGGCAACAATCATGTTGCACATTGACCCTGTATTCTCAACCCTATACGCCTGAATAGAAGTTTAACTTGGATAGTGAATGAGCCTAGACAGTGGGTCAAAGGTTCAGGTTTCAGAGCATGGCAGGGGTCTAGTCAAGCTTGTGGTTTTATATGCTCATTTTGCTAAAATGGGGTAGGATGACAGATTGGAGATTAGAAATTTAGTTTGGTCTCAGGTCTCCAGAACTGGTTCCAATCCTGATCAGGGGAGAGAATATACTTCTTTTGAGCTTAATCTGAGAAATGGACTTAGAAACTGTTTTCTTTCCATAAGTCTTGGCAAATCAAGTTGCTTTCCCTATCCATGGTCCTATGACTTTGTACTGTTGTGGCAGATCCTAGGCCAATATTGGGACCACTGATAGGAGCTCTTACCCTTGACCTTCTCAGTTTTGCTTCCAGTACCCACAGAGACTGGGTCCTTATCCTCACGCCTAGCTAGCTTGAATATCAAATCAAACCTCACAGTGAGCTATTTCTGGATCAGCATTTTGCTGGCACAGATTCTGCATTAGTGTCAGGTCCCCAATGTCATGAGTGAAATTTAGAAACATATCAGCCTTCACTGCATAAACCTTATGTCAGATTAGGAAGGCTGAAAGTATATAATTTGTATGCCAGTCCTTAATTTGGTATTGAGAACCAACCAGGCGTCTCATCTTGCATAATAGTGGTAGAGTCTTGACCAGAGTTAGATGTAGCAGGTAAATCCTATGAAATTGATCTGTGTTAGGGGAACCATTCCAGAACCTGGTTCTACTGACCAGATTGATTTAGTTTTGCAGAAAAGCGAGTAAAGTCCTGAATATTTGAACATCAGCCTCCTAAAATTGTGTTAGAACTGGTATTACCTCCATTCTTAGTGTTATGGCCAAGTCCTACCCGATAGGCATGACACCAAACACATGGCTTTAGCTTGAATATGGGTCTATAACGGATTGGGGGAAATCCTAAGAACCATGACATTTAGGAGCGTGTCCCTTAGCTTTTCCTAATGCAGGCAGGCTGGTATAGGCAGAAGGCCAAGAGAGGGTTATGACTAAATAGTCTTTATGTGAACTGATAGGCTAAGGTTCTAGTAAATCTGTTCCAGAATCACATTGGCCAGTGCAGAAAACAAATCGTGCTTAGGCTAGCCACAGAGACTGGTTCACTGCAACCTGCCCTTGATTGACTAAATCATTAGGTACATAAGAAGGAATTTCTATAAAGCATATCTTGGCTGAAGGTAAAATTGGTTCTGTCAAATTGGCAGGCTCAAAGACTGCCACAGATGGTTTGATTTAATACATATAGCCTTGAAACTAGGGGTCTGGTTTGGTTTCAGGTCCTCAAAGTTGATTTTCTTTCCTTAATTCCGGGTGAACCAGTTTTCTTTCCTTAACCAGTTTCCTTTGACTAAGAATTGCTGTGTCAGATTCTTAACCATTCATGGTACGGTTCTCACGTCACCTACACAGATTAAAGACTAACCTGGCTTACAGAATGGAGTTCAGTTGTCATATATTCAGAGCCTAGGGAAGCCTGTAATTAGGTTGGACACACAAGCCTGCATCTGGTCTTCAAATAGATAGTGACTTGTGGCCAAACCAGATGTAGAAAGTTAGAAGATCAGCACTTGATAGTAATCCAAACCTAGCTCTATCATGGGATGTGGGGATTGAATCTCTGCCCTCATTATCAGTCAGCTCAGGTATTCGGTCAAGTCTAGATCAGTCTTAGGATGATGGACCTGATTAAACCTGCATGTATTTCTACAAATTTAGAAATCCAAATCCAAGCTTAAGTACAGTAGGTTGCTAAGGTTCTGACCTTGAGTCATCTTTAACCAATGAAGTTCCAGGATTTACACCATAGGGCTAAAAAGGGAGCAGAATAGGAGAAGACACATCAGCACTCCTAATTGGACTCTAAGCTAGGTAACTTACACCATAAACCTGTCATTAACAGGGGTTATCAGCTAGGCCCTCAGGTTTGGCATGCTGCTCTAGATTGCACAGTTTGCCAATATTAAGACTTAGTATCCAGACATGACATAGACATTCCCTGCTTGCCCCTCTAATCAGGTTAGTATCATTGCCCATATCCCTAATAATCTGTGAACTTCAGCAGAGATTAGCATTCAGCCTGTACATTCTCTAAGGGATTCTCAGCAATAACAGTAGTTATAGGTTAGAAATCTTGTAGATTGTTTTGTAGATCATACCTTCGGTACCCAGATTGCTAATGTATATTCTGGTTTGGCCTTGGGAAATACAAAGAACAAAGCTAGGATAGACTCATGACTCTGCACACTGCATTAGAACTTGACGAAGTGAATAAAGATTTGAGTTAGAAACTTGTGACAGTTCAGAGCTCGCCATTTCACTATGGCTATTTGTTGAAGATTAAATCAATTCTGCAGAAAACAGAATTAAGTCTTAGATACCTGAACATTAGTATAGTATAATACTACACCTAGCCTTAGCATTCTGGCTGAATCATTAAGTGACAAGTTTAAGAAAGTGGGAAGTTATAGCGGGATATTTGAAATTTACTCTTGTTGTTCTTTTAGGCTGAGGTTATCCAGATTTCAGATGATCATAACAGAAACCAAGATAGAATATAGATAAATTATCAGTATGATAGTCCAAGAGCTGGACTTGAGAATCAGTAACTAAAAAAAGAAGCTGTTAATACAAATTCTAGAAGAGATAACCAGGGACTGTAGTTATACATAAACCAGATCACTTCACAATATCTATTCTAGCTCTAAGGTCTGTATCTCAGGCACATAATCTGAACCAGAGAGCACTTTAGGCTTGGCTGTAACAGAAAATAGAACCTGAGAAGGGCAGGAACTGATGGATTTAGGAGTCAGGAGTGGTTACTAAATCACTTTTGATCATCCCTATATACTTAGAATTGGCTAAAAGAATGGCAGCGGGCTTAAACATCACGTTGCAGGTACAATGGCATCTTGGATAAAACTTGAAAGGCTAAGAAGAGTCACGGATCCTATACAAAACAAATAATGGAGAATGTATTATCGTTATACTTTGTCTTTCTCATTTCAATCTTCTGATCCAAGTTCTGATTTTACTAAGCCTTTCTCAAACCATTTTTTAATTCACTCTTTAAATAAAAAATTCTTGGTTTTGGATTTTTCGAAATTCATGCAAACGGGTTCTAAAGCGAACGAGTAGCGTTCTCTACCGTCTCGTGTTTTAATTCGTGTGGGATCCAAATACGGCTTACGACGATTTAGGATCTCGCAAGCATGAATTTATGAAAACCATCACTTTCAATAAAATCTTATAAAATATATCTGTTTTTAATTTTCCGAAATTCATGCAAACGGGTTCTAACGCGAACGAGTAGCGTTCTCTACCATCTCGTGTTTTAATTCGTGTGGGATCCAAATACGGCTTACGACGATTTAGGATCTTGCAAGCATGAATTTCTAAAAACCATCACTTTCAATAAATTCTTATAAAAAAATCTGTTTTTAATTTTCCGAAATTCATGCAAACGGGTTCTAACGCGAACGAGTAGCATTCTCTACCGTCTCGTGTTTTAATTCGTGTGGGATCCAAATACAGCTTACGACGATTTAGGATCTCGCAAGCATGAATTTCTAAAAACCATCACTTTCAATAAAATCTTATAAAAAATGTCTGTTTTTAATTTTCCGAAATTCATGCAAACGGGTTCTAACGCGAACGAGTAGCGTTCTCTACCGTCTCGTGTTTTAATTCGTGTGGGATCCAAATACGGCTTACGACGATTTAGAATCTCGCAAGCATGGATTTCTGAAAACCATCACTTTCAATAAATTCTTATAAAAAACGTCTGTTTTTAATTTTCCGAAATTCATGAAACGGGTTCTAACGCGAACGTGTAGCGTTCTCTACCATCTCGTGTTTTAATTCGTGTGGGATCCAAATACGGCTTACGACAATTTAGGATCTCGCAAGCATGAATTTCTGAAAACCATCACTTTCAATAAATTCTTATAAAAAAATCTGTTTTTAATATTCCGAAATTCATGCAAACGGGTTCTAACGCGAACGAGTAGCGTTCTCTACCGTCTCGTGTTTTAATTCGTGTGGGATCCAAATACGGCTTACGACGATTTAGGATCTCACAAGCATGAATTTCTGAAAACTATCACTTTCAATAAATTCCTATTAAAGCGTCTGTTCTTTTTATCTAAAATCACCCCGTATTCTTTTAGAGATCAAGTCTCTTAACCAGAACTACGTAGCCTTGAGTTTCCCATTGCACCCGGGAATACGTAGGAGCAGGATCAAGTCCTGTCAGGTTATTTTCCATGAACCTATTTATTTTCCATTCTATTTTAAGGGATCAAATAGTTTTCAAAATATCACACACTCAGTTTAAGGGTACCGTTCCTTGGAACGGGCGAGTGGGGTGCCTAATACCTTCCTTACTCGTAACCGACTCCCGAACCTAGATTTCTTCCTCAAGTTAGGTTTTTTCCAAATATTTTCCCTTAAAATAAAATTTGGTGGCGACTCCACAATCAAAATTAAAATTCTTTCAAAATTGTAGCGAGTTCGTCGTCTCGTCGTAATTACGGTTATGACAGATGGCGACTCTACTGGGGACTTTAGAGAGTCAAGCCCAGCTATTGAGTGTGCCATATTGATCCCTTTTTCCGTTTGTTTGCATGATCCCTTTCTTATTACTTGTATGATTTATTTATTTGTTATCTGTCTGGATGTTTATTTTATAACCTTAGGATAGACGAACGATAAATTGTTATATATGTCTGTGCAATTTCCCCAATTGCAGGTATCCCAAAAGATCTGTATACCCTTCACACACTGCATATGCATGCATAATCATGAGTGGGGCCCTGTACCCGGGTCTGAGCGAAACTTAGGAATAGAGGGGTCTAGGGGTGTCACCAGGGATGCACATCCCGGTTGGCTATCACGAAAACCCCAGTTAAAGTGCGTCCTTTTCTAGTGTCCTGTAACCAGTAGCGTTCTCTACGGTTGCAGTCAACACTATGGAATTGAAACTTGACTCTAGTGACCTTTATACCGCAGGATCATGGCCTACCTTTTGCAAGATACATAAATTAGACATCCTAGATCCATAGGATAGGTAACCTTGGATTAGGACACGTAAAGGGTACACACTCCTATTGTAATGTTGGCATATACTAATCCATGCATATATTGCTTGTATACAATTATTCTGAATAAGGGACCACAGTGAAAAGAGAAGTGGGAGAAAGCGATTTAAAATTAAAAAAAAAAAAAAGAAAGCAAAAGAAAATTAGAAACTAAAAAGGAAGGAAAAAAATATTTGACAAATAAAATCAGAAAATTAGGAAAAAAATAAAAAATTCTCAAACTAATGAAGAGGAAAGAATTAGAAAATTAAAAAATATATAATAGAAAAAATAAAAATAATTTCTAAAATTAATGGTTTAAAATAAAAATTTGAAAATCTAACAAAACAACTTCTCATTCAAAAAGGGAGAAAATTTTGAAAAAATCCAAAGAAGAAGAAAAAAGAAAAATTTAAAGAAGCCAGAATAAATAAAGCAACAAATCATTCAAAATGATCAACTTTCAAATCTCTAATTATTTATGCATTCCAACATACATTCATTCATTCATCAAATGATTTTATCGTTAAAGATCATCTCATACCTTCTTTATATTAACACTCATTAATGTTTTTATCACATAATTAATTTAACAAAAAAATTGAAGAAACATAATTTTCTTCATACCCAAAAAACAATTTCCAAAATAAAATAAAATCAAATCAAATCAAAAATAAAAAAAATAAAATAAAATCAAGAAATCAATTTTTGCTGGAAAAGAGTAAACCCAAATATTGGAGAGAGCATTTGATCATTCCAAAAGATGGTTAACTATAAATTATTTATGCATTTCAAAACATTACATTCATTGAATAAATTTATCATCGAAAAAAGAAAAATTTTGAAAACTATCTCATATATTTTTCATTTCATACTCATTGAAGCATTGGTATTCATGCAGTCATCAGCTTATCAAAACTAATTTCAAATTTTACAGAAAAATAAAAATTAAAGAAAGATAGTTTTCTCGGCATCCTTATAGGACTCATTCCCAATCAAAGATCATGGATGAGTTGGAAAGGAAAAATGAAGAGTTGAGAAATGAGGTGAAAACTCTGAAAGATCAAATGGCCAAACTGATGGAAGCTATCCAATCATCAAAACAGAAGCACATAAGGGTGTCCTATCCAAAGGAACCAGTTGACCCATCATATTCTCCTGGCTACAATCCACCAAACCTTTTACCATCGACCATGCATTCACAAACTAAGTGGGTCCATTATGGGTTCCCTCATGGGCATGCACCCCCATTCAGCCAAACACAAACCCAAACACAAAACCTACCTTTAAACCCTACAGGAATCCCTCATATTACTCCAAACACCATACAACAACCTGTCCAAGCTCACCAAATAAACACTGGGGGGACGAATCCTATGTTCACCCAAGGACTTCATCCAATATACATACCTTCCCATCTTAAAAATAGGCCAAGAGAGTACCTAAGCGATCCTTCTAACGAAAATGCTGAAAAATGGAAAATCTTGGAAGGAAGAATCTGGGCAATCGAAGGAAGTGCTTATGATATCAAAGACGCATCTGATCTATGTCTAGTCTCAGATGTGGTTATCCCTCCGAAGTTCAAGGTTCCTGAATTCGAGAAATATCAGGGAACTGGTTGTCTGAGGAACCATTTGACCATGTATTGTAGAAGAATGGCCATCTGTGCTCATGATGACAACTTGCTCATCCATTTCTTCCAAGACAGTATGACCGGGGCAGCTACAAATTGGTACACTCAGCTGGAACGGACATATATCCGTTCATGGAGGGACCTAGCTAATGCCTTTCTGAAGCAGTACAAGTATAACCTAGAGATGGCTGCTAGCAGAACTCAACTCCAGAATATGGCCAAGAAGGGAGAGGAGACCTTCAAGCAATACGTCCAACGATGGAAGGAGTTGGCTGCTCAAGTACAACCTCCCTTGTCTGAGAAAGAACTAGTCAATATGTTCATCGACACACTCCAAGATCCTTTCTATGACAAGATGATCGGTAGTATGACTACTAGCTTCTCTGATGTCGTCATCATTGGAGAAAGGATCGAAGGTGGCATGCATCGTGGAAAGATTGCGCATAAGCTTACAGGGGCAGTCAACGCTTCCATCAGATCAGGAAAGAAGAAGGCAGGCAAAGCTTATAATGTGGCATCTGGTCAAGGCCAATACACTCCACAGGTGGCACATTATGGTCCAGCCAGTTACCAACCATCACCATACACACCCTATACACCATATCCTTATATTGCCACCACCTACCAAACATTATTGCATCATTATTTTTTCTCATTATGGTTTTAACCTTTGTTCGTTGTGAATTTAATTTCTAACCATTGTGATATTAATATTTGGTTGTTGGATGGATCGAAATTTCTTATAAATATCATTCGATCCTTGTAATTGAGAGACAATAGCAACTCTCATCTTTCAAATCTTTTCTTTTGGACATTGTTGTACGAGATTCTAGCACATGTAGTTCTGAGTGTATAGTTCCTCACGTGCCATTGTGTTTATTTTAGGAAACAAAATCAGAATTAGGTTACACCAAAAATTTGTTAGATTTTTACTTTCAAGACATTGGTTCTCTACGCCGCATCATACTTCTCTTTTTCCAATATAGATCTCATGCAAGCACATGGAAAGTTGACCAAAAAATTTAGAAAGAAACGATCAAGAGAGTGAGAACACCATTAACTCATTGGTTGCACCACAATTAAAAAAACAAAGAAAATACAAAATAGAATAATATTGAAAATACTACATATACAACAAACTAATAATAAAAAAAAGAAAAAGATAAGAAAATATGCAGTAATCTTCAATAAAAAAAACAAGAGAAAACTAAAGATGAAGCACCGACTTGTCGGGTGAAAATTTACATCCTTCGATGACTTCAATCGTGTGAAAAAGTCCAATTTATTAATTTTTGTTTTAGTTTAATTTTTTATCTTTTTATTTTATTTTTTTAATTATGAAATTTTTAAATTTTTAAATATGATAAAATTTTCAATTATTGCAACTTTTAATTGCCACTAAAATCAGTAATGTGAAAACTAATTAAATTAAAATAAAAAATAAAAATAAAGAAAACAAAAATATAACTAAAAAATTTGAGGATTAAAATAGAATAAAATAAAATAAAATAAAAATCATTTTAGTTTTACCTTAATAAAAAAGATAGATTAATAATTTCATCTCATTTTGATTGCTGTATGGTGTTTTCTCTTATTTAAAATATGTAATTTAAGTTAAATATAAATTTTATTTATTTAACACAAATTTAATTTGAATTTCGTTATTATTCAATGTATCTAATTTATTTTGAAATCATGAGAAAATAAAAATACTAACTTATAACTTGAGTATATCAAGAGAATCTCTTGTTAATAGCTGCATTATATAAAACTGCCACTGCTATAGAAATAGGAACAACAAATTAACGTGAACTCCACAACCATTTGTTTTCATAAAGTCATAATTTATTAATTTTCAAAGGCGTGCTGAATTAAGCACATACATTCCAAGCACATCAAACTAAAAGTCAACTAAATTATAAGGGAACATTCACATATTAAGATATTGGAAATTAATGCATGCATAGATGCTACTAAAGAGGGAGCATACAGGAGTTTTTTTAGTTTATTCAAATCCTAATACGGTCCAAGCATGAGTTTCTGTCCAACTCATTGCTTTGCTGAAGCTGCAAGTAATCTCTATATGTGATGGCACGATATGCAGGGGGAGTGACCTCATCATACAGTTCCGGTGCAGGCCCAACAATGGTGTCAAGTGGTGGCCCATTTGCTATACCCACCGAAATTCTAGCACCTTTCTTATTCACTACAGCGCGATGAACAACGCTCTTGTATTTCCCGTTCGTCAATATCTGAGAACAGAAATCTCGCATTTATTGGTGTTTATTTATTTTATTTATGCTGAAGATTTAAGATTGTAAAAATAGGGTATTGATTAAAGAATAAACTGGTAGAATTTTTTATTGAAAATGTAACAATGCATGCTCCTGTGATTTTCAATGTAACCAGAGTGTAATTTTGAAAATTATTTATTTTTTTGTTTTAGCAAGATCACTTTTGAAAACTACAAACATTAATTTTATTTAGGGATTAGAAACTTCCATGTTTAAGGATTAAGCAAACCAGTGTTTATAATTTTAAAAATGAATATAAAAATTTTATATTATCAATATATTCTATCTACTAATGAATGTTCAATTTTATTTAAAAATAACCGTAGAAAAAATTTCTACTAGAAAACTAACTCTACTAGGTTATAAATATTTTCTCAAAAAAAAATTATCTTTGATAAATATTGCCAGTAACTTAGACAAAAATAATAGTATATTCTATTTCTGAATTTGTCAAATAAATTTAATTCTTCACTTCGTAATAATATTTTTTATTTATATATAAATAAAGGATCAACTTATATTAAAAATAATTTATATTAAAATTATTTCGTTTAACAAATTTTTAATAATTAAATTTTATTAATTTAATTGTATAATCAATAATTTTTATTTTATTGATTAAATTTATAAAATTTTATAAAATTTAAAAAGATATAATATTTAATTAAATAACATTATTTAGTGTATAATATATATCTTTTAATATATGTTAATTTTAAATTAATTAATTATAAATGTTTTAAAACTTTATAAACTTGATTTATACAACAAAAGTTTTTAATTTAACGGTTAAATTAACAATTTTTTTTTATAAAAATCATTGATTAAAATAAATTTAGCATGTGTTATTTTTAAATTTAAAATTATTTAATAAAGGATTAAATTTTATTTAAACTTTATTAAATTTTGTAAATTTAATATATATATATAATAAAAACAACTAATTTAAGATTAAATATTAAATAAAATTAAACGGTTTAAAAGAATTATTTTAATTTTAAATAATCTAATTGTTTCAAGAATAAGATGATTAAAATATTTTATTTTATAATCTTTTATTTTAATATGCATTTAATAAAAACAACTAATTTATCTCCTTTGTCGATGGATCATAAGTATATAATTTATATACTTTTTAAAATGTTAAGAACAAATAAATTTAAATGAGAATTAATTTAAAACTATGCCCTATTTATAGAAATTAAAGTCCAATTATTTCTATTTGACAGTTGATAAAATGTTGGGGTCAGCAAAAGAGCGATAATTGACAAGCATGCAAGTGAGGTGACATGGTAGTAAAATTGTTACCAAAAATGTTTGATGTTTTACCTCGAGGTGGTCCCCAGTGTTGACGAGAAAAGAGTTGGGTAAAGGGTGGACTGGAATCCACTTGCCATTAAGCTCAATTTGAAGCCCTCCAAACTCATTTTGCATTAGCAGGGTCAGAAGCCCATGATCTGTGTGGGCCGGAAGGCCCATTACAAGTTCGGGCTTAGGACAGGGTGGGTAAAAGTTGATAACCAGCACCTGGAAGCCCGAGTCCATATTCATCCTTTTATGTATATAGTTTTCTTCTAAGCCCAAGCTTTGAGATATTCCTTTTAGCAACTCCCCAGTCAGTTCCCTGCCCTTTGCGCTGTATTCCTTCAAAATTTCACTGTAAAAGTCCAACGAGAAAAACAATGAACATATTCTTAGCCGGTAAAGGTTCATTTAGTTGATAATAATTGGATTCATATCATACAAAGATCAGGTTTAAACCTTAGTCGATAAAAAAATTTGTTGGTGAATGCAATCTGTAACCTATTTTTTTGTACTGGTTTGGTTTTCTTTATGTATGGTAAACAATAGGGACAAATCTTATGGTTTATTAATGATTAAAAGCGTTGTGATTCTTTGTGAATTTGTTCAAAATATATGCTGTTTTGTATAAAAATAATATTCTTCTTTTCTTTTCTTGAAGAGTTTATAACGAGTTCAAACTATGAAATTCTATTAATTGTTTCTTCAAGAATATTTTTAAGTCTGGTATTCCACGAGTAATATGTAAAGACTAAAAGATTCATTTGTCGTTTTGTTGGTGTGTTTTTTTATGAAATATAAAAAATATCAAAAGGAAAAATGATTTGATTCTTACTATTCTCATAAAAAATAATAATAGACTTTAAAAAACTCAAATATATTATAGAATAATTTGGTAAAGCTTAAACAAGTAGGCTTAATTTAAAACTTTCTAAAAACAATAAAATTCACATACTTTTAATGGTTGACAAATAAAGAGTAATAGCCTCTTAAGCTAATAATTTATTTCTATACTCGCACCTATTTATTTACTTCATATAAATCTTATCAGTGTGACTTATTTAGAATTTACTTTTCCGAATTATTTGATTAGCAAGGCATGCCCAATTTAGCATGAGTTTGGTTACTCATTCCTTATCATTTTTTAATTTAAACACTGCTAGAGTGTTAATTTAGCCTGTTCATGACGATTTTTAAAACTTTTAGCAACTAAATTTAGTTTTAATTTTAAGTTTTAAATTTTAATTTTTAATTTTTAAAAATTTATTAAAAAAAGTGATTCAACTTATTTTATTTCAACTTTTTAATATCAACTTACTTAAAATATAGAAAATCTTATTAATTAAATATAAATAAAAATAAAATTATTTCAACAAATAATAAATATTACTAATTAAATTAATATAATAAATTATATAATAATAATAATGATAATAAATATAATAATTATAATGATAATAATTATATTGATGAAGGAAATAATGGTTACAATATATTTTAAAAAATGATTGATTTAAAATTAAAAATAAATTTAATTAAAAAATAATATAATTTTTTATTTTAAAAATTAAATTAATATTATTTAAAAATAATTTAATAATTCATTTAAAATTATTTTAGTTAAATAAATTTTTAAAAATTTGATATCAAAATAAGAAATTCACACTTACCGTGAACGGACCTTGGGCTTGGTGAATTTTTTTTATTTTGGATTAGGGTAAGCGTGAATTTCTTATTTTTAAAAGTTAGGTTATTTCGGTTCGGTGTACAATTTTTTTGCTTTTGAATAAGGCTCATGATACACATTATTATGAATATGGCCAAAGAATCCTGTAATCTTCCTAATCTTTTGTTTGATTATAGGAGAAAATAGAAAAAAAATATTATAGGAGAAAATTGAAAAAAAAAAAGAAAAGATAAGGAAGAGAAAAAAAAAAGAATAGTATAAAATTTAATTTTTTATTATGTTTTTATATTAATATATAATTATATTTTTTATATTTTTATAAATATATAATAATTTTAATAATTTAAAATTAAAATAAATTTTTTTCCTTTCATTTTTTTTTACTAATTTAAGAAGAAAATAAATTTTAGTAGAATTTATATAAAAAAAAATTCCTTCTTATTTTTTATATACAAATAAATAACAAAAAACTTTTTAATACTCTAATTTTTTTTCTTTTTTTTTTCAAGCATAAATGAAAAATAAGAAATGAAAACCTACATCATATTTGACGGTCAAATCAATTCTGTTGTGGCATTTTCATATATACCAATAGGTCCTCAAACCTCTCCATCTTGTGTGGGGCAGAGAACTCCACATCTCATGGACCAAACAAAAGTAATAGATTAGGGTCCATTTATTTCAAATTTTTCATAAAGATATATTTTCATTTTAAATAACTAACATTTAAAAAATGTTTTTAATTCAATGTGCACGTTTCTTTAAGTAACAATTTTAAATTATATAATAATAAATTTCTTTTAAACTAATTTTTTTATTATAATTAAATAAAAAGTTAATTAAAAATAGATTAAGTTCATTTTTCTCTTTAATTTTGATTATATATAATTTTAATTTTTTAAATTTTTATTAAGCCAATTAAGTCCTTCTATTTTTAAAATTAAGTGATTTGATCTTCTTATCAATTTTCTTTTACTTAAAACCCTCAAATTTTTATTTTGTACGAAAATTTTCATAAATTAAATTGTTTTCTATTTAAAAATTACCCATTAAAATATCAAATATCATCCAAAATAAAATAATTCATAATTTTTCATATCCAAATCTAATGCCATATCTAATAAAATCTTTTAAATTTTATCAAATTTTTTACTTA
This sequence comes from Canavalia gladiata, assembly GCA_037954105.1. NCBI lineage: Eukaryota > Viridiplantae > Streptophyta > Magnoliopsida > Fabales > Fabaceae > Canavalia > Canavalia gladiata. The sequence goes on along the minus strand of CM075664.1, from coordinate 35,486,344 downwards.
TTTTATTATAAACTAAAAATTATTTTATATTCCCAAATCATTATAAATCTTAAAATATATGAATATAAAATAATATTTTAAATATTTTAAATAGAAGAAAATTTCCGGAAAACCATATTTCCTTAGTTTTATAAAAGCTCAATCAGTGAAAGGATTAAAATAACTGCCGCCTATCTACTGAGATCATCTGCGGCATTTTTTTTTTCTTTTCTGTTCAGGATCTCAATCTTTGAAACTGCAATAATCTCAATCCAAAAGAGAAAATGAATGGGATTTCCGAGTATATGAGTCGGTCCATCCCACACTTCATTGTCTCCCATTAAGATTATAGAAATTCTGCTCCTCTAATAGTGCTAATTATAGGTTGTGGAAGCTAACAGGACTTGTGTACCATGTTAATTTCTTTAAATAAAATAAGGGCTGGAGTTGTTATTAATTTCTTTAATCCAAATTCCAATATATATTTACATTTCTTTTTTGCGCAAATTAAAATTCTAGGGGCAGCAAAGGTTGTCCACTCGAAGGCGGCACCAAAGTTTTATAATAAGTTGTCATTTGGAGTGGTACACTACCACTGAATTCGGTTCACCAATTGAAAGAAGCTAGAAAAGAAGGGGACAGTGTGATCTAGTGGGTACTGCTTCATTTCCATAAATGTAACGTTAGTCAAAAAAAAGGATGAAGGAGATAATGAAGTTTGAACATTTGGAATATATATATATATATATGTGTGTGTGTGTGTGTGGGGAAAGTCTTGCAATTGTATGATGAGCCAGGGGTGTGTAAAGGACAACGCATGTGTACAAAATTAAACTATCAACTGCCTAAATTTCTTTATCAGTAAATGAAGGCACTTTTCATTTTTATTTTTATGTTCTGAATTTGAAATTAGAATAATACACATAAAACATTTCTTGGCTTGGCTTGAGATGGAGAATTTAATCCTCAATTGCACATCTCCACTATCATTTAAGTTTGGTGAAAGGAAGGAAATTACAGAAGAACGGCAACTTATTGGTTGGTATAGTCATTTGGTCAAATTTTTGGCTCACATATAGGAATTAACAAAATTGTTTTCAATGGTGATAAAAATTGATTTTCTTAGAGTTCTCTATCTAGTTAAGGTTCAGTCTTTGTCGAAGATGTCTTTAAAGTTAGAGAGGCCTATTTTGTTTTCTTTGTGATGTAATAATTAATCCTTCCCACTGTTTTAAGGCTTTTTGTTGTATTATTGGATCTTTTTTAAGACTTCTTGTTTTCAGGTCATATAATGAGGCAAGATAATACAAGTAATATAATAAATTAGCTCTTAAAATTACTAATACCGATCATTTTTGAAATTATAAAAATATTAATTTTAGTTCATGACATTATTAAATGACAATCATTTTAATACTAAAAATTATATATTAAAAAAACAAAAAATTCTACATAATTTTAACAATTTAGTCAACTCGTAATCTTAATATATATTAAGAACTAATTTAATAATATATTACTTTAAGGACATGCAGACCATAGAATCATGAATAAAAGAAACACTATATTTTGGTAGGGAATTAGATTTAGGTAGTTAGGTATGAGTGATAATCGTCGGTCATCCATGCCGTAAGGCTAAACTAGAGATTCAAATGTTGTTTGAAATTAATTTGCATATATACCACGTGTTTTTTCTGTTATATTCTATTTCAACAACCGCCTACATATTACATCTTCACCATACTTTTATTTTTATTTTTTATTGTATTATATATCATATTTTATCTTTTTTTATCTTTATTTTTCTTCTTATCTTTTTTTTATCTCCCTTAATGCGTTATAAATGAAATGTGCAACAAATATATTTCTAATTAAAATGTAACAAAACAACAACAAAAATAAGAGAAATTTCATTTTGCTGATAAAAGAGACAAAAAAAATTAATAAATTCCACCAAAATACCATAATATTAGTTATATTTGTATTAAGCTAGCTCCCAACAGTCTCACAAATGTAAGTAAAAGAAGGAGAAAAATTTGAAAATTATTTTATCATTTTTAAAGTATAATAAATTAACTTTTGAATTTTTATTAATTATATTAATCTTTAAAAATTAATACGATTGAAAAATTTAACGATTGATATAATTCATAAAAAATAATTTAAAATAAGAGACAAATTAAGAGAATTTTCATTTTGCTGATAAAAGAGACAAAGGAATTAATAAATTCCACCAAAATACCATAATATTAGTTATATTTGTATTAAGCTAGCTCCCAACAGTCCCACAAATGTAAGTAAAAGAAAGAGAAAAATTTTAAATTAATTTTATCATTTTTAAAGTGTAATGAATTAACTTTTAAATTTTTATTAATTATATTAATCTTTAAGAATTAATACGATTGAAAAATTTAACATTGATATAATTCATAAAAAATAAATTAAAAATAAGAGACAAAAATTAAGAGAAATTTCATTTTGCTGATAAAAGAGAGAAAAAAAATTAATAAATTTCACCAAAACATCATAATATTAGTGATATTTGTATTAAGCTAGCTTTCAAAGTCTCACAAATGTAATTAAAAGAAAGAGAAAAATTTTAAATTAATTTTATCATTTTTAAAGTATAATAAATTAACTTTTAAATTTTATTAATTATATTAATCTTTAAAAATTAATACGATTGAAAAATTTAACGATTGATATAATTCATAAAAATAATTTAAAAATTTTATTATTTTTTAAAATTTAATATAATTTAAAAACAATGAAAACTATTATAGAAGTTTTTTTCATAAAAGAAACAAATTAATTAATGTTTATTTCGGACAAATACATGGCTCAAAAGATTGAAGAAGATTAACGGGAAAAATTAAAAAAGATTATTTTGGATGAGTGCACAGAAAGGAGGGGGCTTGGAAGGAGCATTGAAGTGTACCTAAAACCAGGTGGTTTTGAAGGAGCATTAAAGTGAGGGTGAACGTGACATTTGAGATAATCTCTCCAGAAAAGGGTCTTCTCCACCATGACATTGAAGCTTGTTCCACATCTTACTGGATCCAATATCTTCTCTCCTGCGTATTCCTTTTTTTCTTTCTCACTCAGATCAAAAAATCTCTGGCCTTCCCTAACCAACTCATCCCTCAGTGTCTCCGACACCCCATGATTGATTAGCTACAGTTGTCCAAAATTTATAAAGTTATAAAATTTAGACGACAAATTTACACTACATAAATAAATTTGTTGTATAACAAATTTGTACAACAAATTCAATTTGACGTACAAATTATTGAATTTCTCAAACTTATATGGATTCATAACGAGGAAATTGCAATATACATGTGGAGAAGTTAACCAAAGCATATAAGCAAAATCATAATCCAAGGTTTCAAGTTAAATACTTATACCATAAAGAAACCCCAGTCACGGCAAGCATCGCCTAGTTGTTGGATTGCTTTGAAGCGTTCATTGGGGTTGGAAGAGGTGAGTTGGGAATAATCAATGATAGGAATATTCTCTGTTTCAAGCAATAAGGCATCTTCGGGATTTTTAAGGAAAATGTAGTTGGAGGGAACAGACCTCATGCAATTCGATTCAACTAAGTCCTTAAGGCTAAACATCTTTTTTAGTCCTCGGAGGTGGTTCTGCTCCTTCAGGGTTTGGGAAATAGAATGGAGCAAGTAATTGGGTATATATAACACGTGATTTGTATTCTATGCACACTTCTTAGTAGTGTACGTGGGGGTTTATATAGATGAAGAAATTGAGTAGTGCTACTAATATGTGGAGTAGATTAATTCGTAAGTGGCATGCATGGTCTACCAAATAAAAATATCAAGGTAGGACCATAAAGATGGGATGGGACAAGGGTATACCATTAGCTGGACCATATTTGAGAGACGTTCAAAAATTAATTTAAACTATTTAAAATTGTTAAATTAATTTTAAAAAGTTATAAATTAAATAAATTATTTATTGAAAATTAAAAATTAAAAATATTATATATTTTATGTGGTTTAGTTCAAGTTTTAAATTTTATATTTAAAGTTTAACTAAATCAAACCACAAATATACTAAGTTTATATAAATTTTTCTATTATGTCAATCCTTACATAAAAATTAATCTAAAATATGTTCTATTGAATGTATTTATATTTTTCTATAAAAATAATATATTTTAAAATTTTTATTTGTATTTTAGATTATATTTTTAATTTATGATAATTTAAAAATAATTTAATTTTCTTGTTTATAATATATTTGGGTTTGTGAGTTTATTCATACTTTAATTAATAAAACTTTATTTATTTTCTAACCAAAAAAATTAATAAGCAATTCAATCCAAACTATATAATATTAGATTGGATTGTTTTTATTTCGATATTATTATTAAATGAATCCAAATTAAATTACTAATTTTTCATGATTGGATTAATTTTTTTTTCAAGATCAAATATAAATTGAATCACAAACATTTTTTTGAAAAAAGTAAGAAAATTAGGTTAAATAAGATTTTAGTTTGAACAATTTGTTTGTCGTTTCATTATTATTTTATTTATATACTTTTATTTATTTATTTCTGATCACCAATGTGATACTTGTTCTCCAACAAATTATAAATGCTCGAGATATTCTTACGGTGAAATAGTGATCCTAAAAATACTACCTATCCACAAAAGAAGCTAAAAGGATATGTTTCCAATAAATTTATTTAAAAATTTATGGATTAATTTGTAATCGTACATAGCGTTATTCATATAGATTTGACATTAAAAAAAGTCTATAGTTTAGTTCTTAAAGCGATAAAAATATCACTATATTTTCTAAACTTTTGATCATCAAATTGTTTCTTTAAAGACTTAAATTCTTATCATATTAGTCTTTTAATGATTTGATATGATTCACCCTACGCGAAAGAATCGGAATGCGGAAACGATAATGGAATGTCTTAAGAATCGGGATAAGATATCTTAAGAATCGGGATAAGATAAGATAAGATAAAGTAAGATTAGGATAAGATAAGATAAAATGTGATGAGATTAGGTAAGATGAGATAAGATAGATAAGGTGTGATAAGATGGATAAGGTAAGATAAGGTGAGATAAAATAAAGGAACCCAACATAAACCGCGACTTGCCGGAGAGCACCGAAGTTATCAAGAGGAACGTGACCCTTACCGTAACCTGCTGAAAGAACCAACGTTATCAAAGGTAGTTCTTTGCACAAGAACCAAGGAAATCAACTCACAGATAGATGAAAAACTCTTAAAGAGAAAATATGATTAATACTCAAAATTTGTCTTTTCACCGAATCCCTAACTCCTATTTATAACTAACCAAATCTAGTAAAAAAAGATAACAAATTAAAAATCCTAATTAGATTGCAATTTGAATTGCAACCAATTTAAAACAAATAACTTCTAGATAAATATCAAATCCTAATGTAATCTATAGCAAATCATAAATTTTGTCACTTAATATCTTCAATGATATGACTACATAAATTAACCCGTTGGAATTGGGCTTAGATCCACGTAGTCTTTTTCTTGAACTTCCTTGATGAGACCTTCAAGTGATTGTTCCATATGTTTTGTCTTATTTCTCGTCATAGGACCTTTCATTCCTTGTAGATAATCTCTTAGATGATCTCTTTTGTTTATCGTGGTGCCCAAATTCACATCATTCCCTCCTTCTCCAAGAGGATTCGTCCTCGAATCTTGAAGGTCATCTGTATCAAATAAAGATAAATCAGTAACATTGAAAGTGGCACTCACATGACCATAACTACTTGGAAGATCAATTTTATAAGCATTATCGTTGATCCTTTCAATCACTTGAAATGGACCATCTCCTCTAGGGTGTAATTTAGAACTTTGATTTGGAAATCGCTCCTTTCGCAAGTGAACCCTCACCCAACCACCAGGGTCAAAGGCCACCTTGGTGCACCCTTTGTTTACCGAGCATAATGTTCATTCTTCTTCTCAATATTAGCATGAACATTGACATTAAATTTTTGCACAAATTCAACCTTTTGCTTTCCATCCAAATTAAGAGAGTCATTAGTAGGAAATAGTAAAACATCTAAAGGTGATAAAGGATCAAATCCATATACAGTCTCAAAAGATGAAAATGAAGTAGATGTGTGAACAACTCTATTATATGCAAATTCAACATGAGGCAAACAATTCTCCCAATCCTTTAAATTTTTTTGAATTATAGTACGTAATAAGGTGTCTAAAGTTCTATTCACAACTTCAGTTTGTCCATCTGTTTGCGGATTACAATAGAGAATAATAATTTAGTGCCCAACTTACCACACAAGGCTTTCCAAAAGTGACTAAGAAATTTAACATCTGGATCACTTATAATAGTTTTAAGTAAGCCATGCAAATGTACAATCTCTTTGAAAAATAAATTAGCAATATGAGTGACATCATTAGTTTTAGAACAGGCAATAAAGTGTACCATTTTCCAAAACCTCTCTACAACGATAAAATTACTATCTTTTCCTTTTAAGGTCCTAGACAGCCTTAGTACAAAATCCACAGAAATATCAGTCCAAGGATATTCAGGAACAGGTAAGGTTGTATACAAGTCATGATGCATTACCTTAGATTTTTCTTGTAAGAAAGTAATATATTTTTCACTAATAAGTTTAACATCATGCTCTATTTTTGGCAAAAAAAGATGTTCATGTAAAATATGATAAGATTTTTTAATGCCAAAATGCCCAATTAATCCTCTCCCATGAGTCTCTCTAATAAACATTCCCCTTACGCTACACTTAGGTACATACAATTTATTTTTCTTAAACAAATATTCATCTTGCCTAAAATAGTCATCAAAACCATGGTCAGAACACGCTTTCCACAATTGTCCAAATTCAATATCATCCACATATATGGTTTTTAGTAATTCAAATCCAAGTAATTTGGTTTGTAAATTCGTAAGTAATACATACCTTCGTGACAGCACATCTGCTACAATGTTTTCCTTTCCATTTTTATACTTGATAACATAAGGAAACATCTCATCATATTCTAGCCACTTGCCATGTCTTTTATTGAGCTTACCTTGGGACTTTAAAAACTTCAAGCTGAGGTTATCAGAATGGATGATAAATTCCATCGACCAAAGGTAATGTTGCCAAGTTTGTAAGGCGCTCACCAAGGCATAGAGCTCCTCATTAGCATTTGTAGGCGTGGGCCAATCTCTAATTTCCTTAACCTTTTCTTCATCAACACTAACTCTTGTATCCTTGTTGATGACGCTATAGTCCATGCACATGCGCCATGTTCCATCCTTCTTTGGTACCAAGATAACATGAACTCTACATGGGTTAAGATTTTCCCTCATAAAGCCTTTCTGCATCAACTCCTCTACTTGTCTTTGGATCTCCTTGACCTCTTCAGGAACAATTTTATAGGCTAGTCGGATTGGAATCACAGCACCGAGGAAAAAATCAATATGGTGTTTAATACCTCTTATAGGAAGTAAACCTTTTGGTGGTTCTCTAAGAAATATATCATCAACTTCCTGCAACAAAGATTCAACCACACTAGGAAAAGAAGAGTTATGATTGTTAGTAAGATAAATATCCTTGTACATGAGTACAAGAACTTGTTCTTTTGCCCTTAAAACACTCTCGACCTTCCCTTTACGAGCAAATACACAAACTTTATTTTCTTTTTTTTTATTTTTTGAATTTTCTTTCTTTTCACTCTCATTCTTTTTTTGATTTTCTACTTTTTCTTCACTCTCAATTTCATCTCTTTTTTTTCTTTCTTGATTTTCTAATTCTTTCTCATTCTTTTTTTGACTTTCTACTTTTTCTTCACTCTCAATTTTATCTCTCTTTTCTCTTTCTTGATTTTCTAATTCTTTTTCTCTTATTTTACATTCTTTTGAATTTTTCATTTGGTCATAATAAGCCTCCTTTGGTTTAGGATCTTCCTTCTCATTGGACCAATTAAACTTCTATGATGAACTAGACACATACTAGGGATATTTGCAAGTGCTCCTAGATTTGAGTTGTTTTTCCACTTGAATAGTTTTATGAAGCAATTCATCCATCTCCACATAATGTTGTTGCTCCACCACGTCAGCTATCTCTCTTTTTAATCCTCCAATGAACCTTACCGTAGTGGCTTCTCTATCCTCCTCCACATTGGCCCTTATCATGGCAATTCCATCTCCTTATAATAATCTTCAACACCCATGGCGCCTTGAGTAAGACTTTGTAGTTGTTTTCGGTGCAAGTCCCTATGATAGTGACTTGGTACAAATCTTCTTCTCATGGCTACTTTCATCTCTTCCCACATTCGGATAGGTTTCTCTCCATATCTCCTCTTATTAAGGATAAACTGATCCCACCAAATATTAGCATAATCGATAAAATAGAAATTGGCTAGTCTTACCTTTTTCTCCTCCGAGTAATTATGACAATTAAACACATGCTCCACTTTTCTCTCCCACTCTAGATAAGTTTTAGGTTTGTTATTTCCTTGGAATGGTGGAAGAGATAATTTAATACTTCCCAAGTTGTTATCCTTTTCTCGACATTGTCTTCTTTCTCTTAAATTTTCACTGTTTGATTCTATGTTCTTCCTCCAATCTCCTTCATCACGGTGAAATAATCTTTGGGGACTACTTCGATGAGAAACCCGAGACCTCCTCCTCGAACAACCCTCCATATCATCCAACCTTCTGTTCAACTGTTGGAATTGATCTTGAAATGATTTTATGAGTATTTTTAGATCCGTTTCTTTATGATGGAGTTCATCACTCATGTTGACAATGCTGCAAAATGAACAAAATAAATAAGTGTAATAAAAACCTAACCGATCACTCCCTTAGTGTTTACCCTTAATATTGACACTCTTCACTCGTGTTTACACTCGAATTGACTTTTTCTATAATGCTCTAACCAACTCTTGCCTTTTACCTCTCAATTCTCCTTATAAATCCTTGAATCAAGAACTTCACAAGTTGATCTTCCCACAGATAACGAACGAGTCACAGATACATAAGATGAATAAGGTAAGAAATATTGGTCAAGAATTAAGAAAAAAAATTATATTGAATGAAGACTAATTTTTTTTCCATTGTCTTGAATTTTTTTTTGAATTTCTATCACAACTTTTTTTTTTTGCTTCTTTTTTTTCACAAAGATTTTTTTTTTGGTAGATAACAACTTTATCACAAGAAATTAAAACAATAGATGACACCTGATTCCAAGAGCCGAAGCTCTGATGCCAAATGATATGATTCACCCTACGCGAATGAATCGGAATGTGAAAACGATAATAAAACGTCTTGAGAATTAAGATAAGATAAGATAAGATAAGATAAGGTAAGATTAGGATAAGATAAGATAAGATGTGATGAGATTAGGTAAGATGAGATAAGATAAATAAGGTGTGATAAGATGGGTAAGGTAAGATAAGGTGAGATAAGATAAAGGAACCCGACACAAACCGCGACTTGCCGGAGAGCACCGAAGTTATCAAGAGGTACGTGACTACCTTTGCCCAAGAACCAAGGGAATCAACTCATACAGAGATGAAAAACTCTTAAAGAGAAAATATGATTAATACTCAAAATCTGTCTTTTCGCCGAATCCCTAACTCCTATTTATAACTAGCCAAATCTAGTAAAAAAAGATAACAAATTAAAAATCCTAATTAGATTGCAGTTTGAATTGCAACCAATTTAAAACAAATAACTTCTAGATAAATATCAAATCCTAATGTAATCTATAGCAAATCATAAACTTTGTCACTTAATATATTCAATGATATGACTACATAAGTTAACCCATGTTGGAATTGGGCTTAGATCCACGTAGTCTTTTTCTTGAACTTCCTTGATGAGACCTTCAAGTGATTGTTCCATACATTTGGTCCTATTTCTCGTCATAGGACCTTTCATTCCTTGTAGATAATCTCTTAGATGATCTTTTTTGTTTATCGTGGTACCCACGTTCGCATTATGATTTTTGTTACCATATTAGTTCTTTAATAATTTAATTTGTTATCAAATTAACATTTTCAAAATCTAAATTATCATTATATGAATCTCTACAAAGGATTAAAAATTGGTGAAAAAATTCTTTAAAATTTTAACATGATGAAAAGTTAAATATTTTAAAAAAATATATTTAAAATATTATCAAATTAATCTTTATGAAGGAATAAAGTATGATGATATAAATAAGAAAAATTATATGGTAATGATTTAAATTTTTAAAGGATTAATTTGGTACCTAAATCTTTTAAAGGATGTATCGGACATATTTTTATTTTCGTAAGACCAAATTGTAGATCTTCTCTTTTATTCTTATTAAAGTGATCAAATAAGAATAATTTTTTGAGGTTTATAAAATCTTGTTTAGTATAAACTTTGAAATGTATAAATATATAAATCTTAATTTTATTGGTGAGGTAAATTAGAAATAAGAAAAGTTTAATAGTCATTATTCTTTATGAAAGGATATAAGATTAAAAAGTATAACTATTCATGAAAGAGGTATTTAATTAATATATAGGGTTTACTACAATAGACTTTACCTATTATAGGGTACATTTAAAAGTATTTAAATCGATAACGGATATATTTAACTTGATAATGGAAATCAATTGTTAATTTTGGTGTGAATTTCAGGAACCATTTAGTTTTCTAAGCATATTAGGAGTTATTAATATCATTTTAATATTTTTGATATGAATTGGTAGGATGGTCTTGATCTGCATAACGTAGGTTAAATAAAAAAATTATAATAAAATAAAAGACGATAAAGATAAATGATTCAATGATCTGAAATGAACAAATAGTCAACTAACATTATAAGGAACGTGACTTGCTACTTAGATCTCTTACCCAACCACGAACATGAGATAACCGATCTACACAACAAGAAACTTGGATTGAAGCATGAACCGAGGCTTTTAAGAACTTGAATCACCAACCTTATAAGAAAGATTGATAAGACAACGTTTCATAAGAGCAACGAAAAAATATAGTTCTCACAATAGAGAAAAACCTTTATTTAGGTGAATAAAAATTCTGATGTCTTTGATTCATTTCTCATATAAAAGCTATTTATACTTGTGCAATTACTAATATAAGAAAATTAGAACTAAATCCTAATATAATTCCTCAATTATAATTAAATCTTTAATTAAATCTTAACAAATCTTAGTCATATACTTTAAAAAAATCTTAATAATTTTAAAAAAATAAAATATCTTCTTAAATTTTGTAGTTTTTTGGTGGAGATCTTCCTGATTTACATCCATAAAAATCACGATCTTATCTTTTTTAACCTTCCTCTTTTCAATAAGTTTTCTCTTCGAGTTAGGTCTTTTTCTAGATTAGCTTGATTATGTAAGATGGTATCGAAGTTCATATTAATTTCTTATAATGATAACATAGCCAACAATTGTGTAACATAGTTGATTTCATGTTCACAAGCTAAATTTTTACTTTTGAGTTTGTGGATAAGGCTATGTCTCCAAGAAAAATCCACACTTTTGAGTGTCATAACCGTAATTACCACGAGATAAAAGAATTTTTTGGTTATGTGGAGCCGCCACAAAATTTTATTTTTAGGAGAAAGACTGAAGAGAACAACCAACATGGTATGGCCCAATGGTTGGCTTGACTTCAAATGAGCAGAATTGGGCTCGTTTGCTGTTTATACCCACCCAATTCGCATGGCCTTAGGCAGGTAAGATGCGGTCCAAATGAAACGGAAACTGCATGGCCCAATTGAATATGGGATGCACATGATTCGATTCGTATATGACTCTGGCCATATGAAACACTTTTTTAAAAGGAATAATCGCATTGGGAATCGAACACGGGGTATAGTGGTTGGTGAGAGGTGAGCGAACCACTACGCCAAACTTGTGGTTGAACTTCTGGGTTCTGAATTGAATTGAAGGCCAACGTTTGGTGTATGTATTAAAATAAAGAGTAGACCAGTTGTCCATTGCCATGGTTTCATCCTGGATGGTCGTTCTGATCTATCCCATTGCCATTCTCACAGATTCAGTGAGATTATCATAGGCCTCAGCCTTCATTGATTTAAATCAGGCAGTGTAGCTTGGCTGTTGCCGAATTGAATGGTGAGCATTTTGGTTCCTCAGTTATCATTCTCTCCTTTGATTTGGTCTACTGTTTCCAGCCGAGTAAACCTTTCTTCTAATCAGAATCAAGAATGGACTATGACGAGTGACTTCAGACCTTGAATCCGCCATAGAAGTTCATGGAGAAACTGAAATAGATTTGAGAACTTTTTCTCCACCTTTGATATTATGTTAAAGGCGCACATGCTCAAACTTGGAGCAGATTCAGTGTTAGCAGCTAAGCCAGAGTTATGTTTAATGCTTAGCACAGTTATTTGCAATGACCTCGCTATAGTTTCACCTTGGAAGTCGATTTCTAATCTATCCCTTCTCACCTAAAAACCAAACTCAACATAGTTTTCATCACGACCATATAGCATCGGATGTATCACCTCATCCTCTAATCCATAATAGAAAGTGCTAATGTAATAGAGAAATCTGTTCTCCACGTAGCGTAAGAGCCATGCATGGCCTACTGGATCGGCCTCAGATAAAATGTTTAATTTCGAGGGTAGAAGAGCCAAATCAAGAATGGCCATAGATGAGGGTTGACATAGGTTCTGATATTATGTGACGTCGTTACCTTCCAAGTGGCCGCCAGCCAACATGCACATTAATATTTCTAGATGTGGTCTATTGATTTCAATGGAGCATAAAATCTGAAAGTCTTATCATGAAATGTTCGGCTGAGTCCATTTCCCTAGAACTAGCTCCACTGTTTATGGATGCATAATCAAGTTCGACCAAATTTTACAAGGCCTCTATGCCTATTCTTTTATTACTAAGGACCGTTTATGTGAACCATTAGGAGATCAAAACGTAGGAAGCAAGCATGGATAATGGCTAAACAATGGGCTGATACTTCGAGGCAGATACAATAATGGAAGTATGATCCTTAGCATGTGTTAGAACAGGCGGGGGCGAAGAGCTTCACTCCATAGAGATATGTGTATCTGATCACTATGTTTAAAGCAAGATGAAGCACTCATGGTAGCCATGCACTTCCAGACTAACGTGCTTTTTAGTTGATGATGAATGTAGCAATCCTGCCAATAAAAGTTCGAGAAGAGCCACTGCTACGTTGGATGAGTATGATACGGTCGTGACGGTTGAATGGAGGATAAAAATAGGAGTAGAGGGGCTAAAGAAGACAAAGCAAATGTGCAGGTCCTGTAAATCGATATCTTGCAACTATCAACCTCTCAGTTTTTCTTGTTCTTGCTAGAATATTTCACCTCAATTGAAAGCAGAAGGTATATAACTATGTAAAATTCTCGTCAATAAACCAACAATCCCTTATTGAGATCTAGAAATTACAAAAGAACGAATGGCAACTGATTCAATGACAGATTCTACTCTCCAAATTCTGTTGCGATGATACGGATTTGTTCAAGTTATATAGAGATTATACCATGATTGCACCACAGATTCTTAACCAATGTTATGAGGAAGAATTAAGGCTCAAACCTGGACTGTATTTACTCTAGCATGCACCTGAAACGATTCTCTGTACTAGTTGGAGATCAAGCCGCATCTGCCATCGTGCTGGAAAGAAATGACGGGATAATACTCATGCTTGATGAGTAGAGGATAAGATCAATTCCAGAATCTCTTCTGAAGAGGAAGGAGCTAAGATGCAAACTAGAGAAACCGAGAGGGGAATGCTTGGCTGAGAGGTTTTCAAAATGACCCAAAGAGGGAGAGAGTTCTAGATCTGTGAGAGAGAAATCGGAAGAGGCAGAGAAAAAGAGATCGCAAGCCGGAAGGATCCCTTTCTCCCTTTTTTAGAAAATGAAAAAGTCCCTTTTTATACCATTATCCTTTTTGAAATTTCTTGCCTCGGATCACTTTTACTTTTCTTTCTTTTTTTTTTAATTCTTTTCATTCATTTTTTAATTTTAATTTTTTGTTTTACTCCCTTTTTTTTGAATTTTTTTCTTGTTTATTTATTCTATTATTACTTATTGATTCTTTTTTTTTCTTTCTTCTTTTTTATTATATATATATATATATTTTTTTTTCTTCTCTTTCTTTTTTCTTTTCTATGCTTTCTTTCCTTCTTTTTCTGTTTTCTTTTTTTTTATTTATACTTTTTTTTCTTCCCTTTTTTTTTATTTCTAACTAAATCTTAACCACCTTAATTAACTTGTAACTAACCTAACTAATTTGTAACCAATTGTCTAATTAATTTTTTCTTTTATTTTATTATTGCTTTTTTCTTATTCTTTTTATCCGTTTTCATTATTATTACTATTATTATCATTTTCTTTTTCTTTTTTTTATTTTTTGTATTTTATTTTTGTTTTTGATTAATTTTAGGCTAAAAACAGAATGATTTATTTTGGGTTTTAAATTTATTCCCGGACATAATTCAGTATTCACATTGAGCAAAATAAACTATCAACAATAATCAAAATAATTAAAAATTTAAAATTCCATTATTTTATATGCAGTTTTCAACTTTCTAATTGGGTACATGAAGGTATAAAAGTAATCTTCTGTTGAACTAACTACATCTCAAATTTGACCAAAAATAGAAAAAAAAATTAGGGACCAAAATTTCTACAGTGGTCTCACATTTTTTTTTAAAATATTTGTTTGATACATTTTTCCATTTTCTACTAATTATATGTTCATAATTTTAATATGTAATTTTATATTGATTTTATACCTTCTATGTTATCCTATCCTACATTGTTTCACTATATTCAATCCCAATTAATAGTGTTGCAACCGTAATTACAACGAGATGCTAAACTCGCTAAATTTTTTTTAAAGAATTTTATTCGATTGTGGAGCCGCCACCAAATTTTATTTTTAAAGAGAAAATATTTGGAAAAAACCCTAACTTGAGGATGAGTTCTAGGTTTGAGAGTCAGTTACAAATAGGGAAGGTATTAGGCACCCTACTCACCCGTTCCGAAGAATGGTACCCTTAAACTGAGTGTGATTTTGATATTTTTGAAAACTATTTGATCCCTGTAAATAGAATAGAAATAAATAGGTTTGTGGAAAATAACCTGATAGGACTTGATCCTACTCCTACTTATTCCCTGGTGTAATGGGAAATTCAAGGCTATGTAGTTGTGGTTAAGGCTTGACCTTTAAAGGTGATTGAAACAGTAGAGTATTTTGAATATTTTAATGAAAATCTTTAGTCCACATATGCACAGGATCTGAGGCAAACGAGGGCTGCACTGGGACCCATATGATTCTTGAATCCCGAACAGTAGGGTATGCTACCAGTTCATATCCAGAACTCATTGCGTGAGACTTAGAATTATTTAAAAACATATTTAGTTTTTACATGTGTTCCTGGACCCATATATGCACAGAGACGAAGGTAAGCGAGAGTTGTACTGCGACTCATATGACTCTTCGAACATTGAAAGACAGGGTATGCTGCACTTTCAACTTCGAAGTTCATTGTGTGAGATCTG
Organism: Canavalia gladiata; assembly: GCA_037954105.1. NCBI lineage: Eukaryota > Viridiplantae > Streptophyta > Magnoliopsida > Fabales > Fabaceae > Canavalia > Canavalia gladiata. The sequence goes on along the minus strand of CM075664.1, from coordinate 35,470,798 downwards.
GGATCGTTTAAAGCTTTTGAAAGGAATTCAGAAAAGTTAAATTTTGAAGATTTGATTGAAACAGGATGATCTTTGATTCACATACACAGAGTCGAAGGCAAACGAAGCTTGCACTATGACTCATATGATTCTCCGAACATTGAAAGATAGGGTATGTTTCACTTTCAACTTCGAAGCTCATTGCATGAGATCTAGGATCTTTTGTGATCGTCTAAAAAGAAGCCAAAGGAAAGCTCCAGAGTGATTTTCTTAATGGAATCCAAGGAAGTTGAAAGAAGCCTCAAGTCCAATAGCAAGCACCGAGAAAAATATCTTTTCCCCTGTATACTCTACAATCATGATCAATGAAGCGGCCGTGAACTTGTGCAGTTTGATAAAGTGAGATATAGAATGCAGAAAGTGAGATATCTCCACCATGCAAGGGATCCAATGTAGCTCACTTATGAATTGCAATTCATTCAAACCAATCTCCTGGTTGTTGTCAGCAAATGGTTATATCTTCATCCGCTACAATTACTATCACATCGTTCATTGTACCAAAAATAACGTTAATCTCCTGTTTTAAAACATTGCTCCCATTTGCCAATGCTTGTTCTGATTTTCTTAGTAGATAGGCTACCATCACTGTATCTCAATTTTATTTACTAGTCAAACACAAACTCACTCAAAGCCAGATGAGCCTTTACTATTGGAGAACGAAGCTTCGTCACTTGTGTTGGTACATGCTTGAAATAGAACCAAGAAAGCATATTACTGTCTAGGAGTCGAAGGATCCTGTATAATCCTTTACAAATCGAAATTCCTCATTTTTCACCGTGAATCGAGTGTTCTAATTCCAATCCAAAAGTTTTAGAAATCACAATTATCAACCAGAACCTTATGTCTTTGTTCCATTAACACCGATGTAGCTTGGTTTCAAATTTAATTGACCATTACCGAACAAAATTAAAGAGATCTTTATGTAAAAGCAATCAGTTCAATCAAGTTCACAAGGAATTTTGCTTATCATTTAATAGAACCACTTGTTCTGCTTTTAAGGAGTAACAAGCAACAAAGATAAATAGATTCGTCAAATGAATTACTGAGAAATTATGCATGAAAGTGACCTTGAACTTACTTGCTGAAGAACAAAAGGTCTTGTCGAAAATTGAGCTTGCTCTGAAATACTTGTTTAATCTTCTTATGAAACTGGATCTTTTGAAGTCCGTTTGCAGCCTTAGAGGAAGCAATCTTTACAAAAGCCACGATCAGAAATATTCAGCGTCCTTCTGAATTTTGGTGGCTCTCCTTATGGGAGGTGAAGGTAATGAAGTTTCCAAAAAAACTCTGCCGAGAGAAGATCAGAGGAACACTCGCCCAAAACTGTGTGAAAAACTAATAGAAGTTCCCCCCTAGCCTCTGCCTTCTCTCTTCCTTTTCTTCCGCCTCCGCCTTCTTTTTCATTATTATTTTCTCTATTTCCTTGTATTTTTTTATTTTTCCTAACTACTTCTCAACTAACATTAACTAACCTACTAACTCCTAACTAACTTCCAACTTCCTAACTAAAAATATTTTTCTTTCTTTTTTCTTTTCACTCATTTTCATTTTTGTTTTATTTTTTGTTTTTATTTTTATTTCTTTTGTCTTTTCTTTTTTCTACGTTGCTATTATTATTATCTTTTATTTTTTTATTTATTGTTACTATTATTATCTTTTACTTTTTTTATCTTTTATTAATTTTTTTATCTTTATTATTTGCTAAATTTGATTAATTTACTCTTGGACATAATTAGGTGTTCACAAATAGTATGAGTTTGATCTGAGATAAATAGGATATTCTATACTACATAGGATTCATGTGTTCATTGGTCATATAGGAAGTAACTTGTATGATAATTGATCTTGCATCTTTGGATATTGAAACTCTGAAATTTTTTTTTTTATCAATTCCTACATTAGGATACTTATGAAGACATGGAAAATATGGATAAGAAAATATTGAAAAACCATTAAAAGAATAATAACATTTTTTATGATAAAAATATAATTTCTCACAGTTAAAAATCATCACAAAAATAATTACCAGCATTTAAAAAAAAGTCAAAAGTACAAATGCCACAAATAATTTTTACTAGTTTTTCTTTAACTATTGACAAAATTATAAAAAAGTTAACTTATTTATTAACCGTTAAAAATCATCACAATTTTTGAAAATTAATAAAAAATAAACATATTTATTAGTAGTTAATTAAAAATTAAACTAAATATTGGATTCAAATATTTTTGTGTATTCATATGTGTTTAATTGTCAATAGGTAAATATTTTAAAGTTGAAAGAAAAAGTAATATTTATTTTCTCAATTAACATACTTTTTATATATTTTTCTTTTCTAATATATCTTCTATAAACAGAGTATACAAGTAAAACTCTTCGTAATTTAATTTTAAATAAAATTGTTTTAAATAAATTACCTTTTAACAGTATTTAAAATATATTTAATTTAATATGATTAAAGAAGTCATGTTTCAAATGCTAAAGCATAACCAGTGATCAAATCACAGAATGAGCAATGAAAGTGAATAAGACCGTCCGATAAGGGTTTACAGATCAGCTCATTTAAAGTTTCACTTGACTCAGCTTGTTTAATAAATAGATAGGTTCAAACTTGTTAAAAAGCCTTTTTAGATAAACAAGTCAGACCTAAGCTTATAAAAGAGTCTATTTAACATATTCAGGGGCCTATTTATATTTATATATTATATATTTATATTTATTTTAATATATTATATTTTTATAATATTTATTTACATAATATTAATATATATATATATATATATATATATATATATCTGTGTGTGTGTTTTAAGCCTATTTAATGGTATTTTTATCTTGTAAGCTTTAAGTTTGCAAGTCTTTTTAATCAATTATTTATATAGACTTTAAGTTTATTTATTGATCTTTTTTGGAATGTAGGCTTTTAAACAGGCTTGTAGGCCTTGTACGCTTTAAATCAGGTCAATCTTTGATAGAAAAAAAAGCCTTTAACAAGTAATAGACCCAGACTCAAGTCTCAAAATTTTTAAAAATAGTTTTTGATTTTTCATTGGTTTCAAAAAATGAGTGATGAATTTTCATACAAAATAACAATTCAAGTTATACTATTCTAAACTTCAATGTCAAATTCTAAAATCTTCGCCTTACCTGTACTCCATCTTCTAACATGTTAATATGAAGTTCCTTCCACTACATTGTTTCAAATGAAACCTTATCATTTTAGTTAAAATAAAAAAAAAATTTATAAATCTCATGCGATACTAAATAAATGCAATGCAAAAAAAGAAAATCTTGAAGGAACCATATTTGAGGAGGGTAACTAATATACTTCAAAGCTTCAATTCCTATAGTAGGATCAATGGTGTTGGTAATACCAGCACTCCAATATGTCCACCAAAGAGTACCACCTCTATTGTCACTGGAACAAATCTTTATCACTGCAAACAAATATAAAAAATATATACAATAAAAAAATAAAAATTAAATCATACCAAATTTATTAACATAGTAATTATTCTACACATTAAGTAATTGAAGATAGAATTTCACTTATATATGACCAGATTAAACACACCACATTATAGACAAAGTTCAAACACAATTAAAGTCTTAATTCAAAAAGAAAACAACACAACAATTTCTTGACCCATATTTGCATATATGCATCTCTATTTAGTAAATAGAAAAAGTAGTATTCATCTAAATAATTTCCTGAAAATCAACCATAAACAACTTAGATGGAAGCAAAGGAATATATATCAATATATATACTAAAAAAGAAAATTAAAATAGGAATTTGAAAACATACCATAAATTGATCTAGGACCATCCCGTATTTGACAACGAGCTTTAATGGGGTGGCTTTCTCGGGTTATTTGTATAAGCAAGGATGCTAGTTTTGGTGGTGCTCCAACCTTTCAAAACAATAGCAAAAAACTATAGAGCATTTAGTATAATTCAATAATTCAAATTCAAAATATATAATACAATACAAATTGTTTGTTTTCTTAGGATTTATTTAATTAGAGATAATTAAAAAACACTAACCTCTTGACTTTCTATGTATGCATAGAATAAATCTGCACTAAAAAAAATGTCTTTTAGTAAAAGTTTTAAATGATAAATAATGGTGGTTTTAATCTTCATCAGATCTTTTTCTAACGAATCTTTATTTGTTAGAAGATACTTTAATGACGGTTTAAATGGTATAACCATCCAAATTTAATATATTTTTGTATGAATTTAATATATTTTATGTAGGTTTATACAACTATCACAAAAAATCGATCGAAAAAGTTAATTTTTTTTGTAATGCAGATAATGAAGATGATTTGTCATCTAGATCTTGATTAGCCGATTCAACATATTCCTTCATTACAATAAGCAAGAACAATATATATCCTCACTTCGATTGAGGAAATAGCCAAATTTATAATGCAATATTACACAAAAACTAATCAAAATTTAAATATTTAACTTTTTTTAATAATGTTATTGTAATATTTTTTATCATAATTTGTTATCGATGACTTAGTCTCTTAAGAGCAAAGAACATACCACTCTATACATGAAGATAGTTATTGAAGAATGAAGACATTTATCTCATGTCAATTTAAATTGCCTTAAGCATTTTAAACAAAATAGCAACTTCAAGCACAAGCTCATAAAAGTGAAAGGCTTGGATAAGAACATTCATTATATATATATATATATATATATATATATATAATTTCCTCCCTTTCATATATTATAGTAGAATATACTCACTATAAGGCAATCCCTATGCAAACAAATTTTTAAAAAGGTTCTTTACCTTCAAATAAAATTGCAAGAATCACCATCCATTTTCTATTCAAGTTGAACAAGAATTAAAAAATAGTTAAAGACGCAAATACGACTATAACTCGCCTACTTAACTCATATCGTCTAACTTTCCCATGAATTTCTAAACAAAATGATACATATACTCTATAATATAATATTATGAATAGAATGACTAATGAAATTATAGTTAATTTTATTGAGAGGGAATCATGAATATGGATATCATGACATTGGAAAAGTGGGGACTGGTCAAGAAAATAATAATGAGAATGGTGTCCTTAAGCAGGGACAGGTTCGAGGAAGGAAAACAACATAGTTGTGGAAGCACTTTGGATTGTAGTCGAAAGTCCAAACCAATAGCTAATTAAGTAACAACTTATTTGTCTATATAAATATTTAAATAAAATCATCTTTGCTTTCTAATATGAACTAATAAATAGTTCAAGAACTTGTTACAAGAAAACTAAGGCTTTGGTACACATTTGCTTATCATTATTTTTAATCCAAAAATTAAGGAATGAATAGAATGGATGAGATAGAAAACCAATCAATAGGATGAATACAAATCATTGCAGATCAACCAAAGTTGATCAGAAAAAGATGGGTAACATAGTACTTCAAGTTTCTTATTTGGGTTTCTACTTAGCATTTTGGAGGTCTACCTAGGCTTGAATTTTTGCTTCTTCTCTTTGATACCAACAACATAAATTATAACTTATTCCTATTATCTACATTATATCAAACTTAGAAACTACAATATCTTACAACTTAAAGGCTTATTAACCTGAGACAACTTGGTCTTTTCCTTTTCTTCCTACATTGCATCCCTATAGTTTGAATCAACTTTATGGCTGTAAACACTCAATTATGTCCGAGGCCCCCAATTGTTAAAATTAATCAAAAAACCGATACTAAATTAAGTAATAAATAATCAAACAAAAAAAGAAAAAGGAAATAGATAAATTTTTTTGAAAAGATATAAAACAGAAAAAGGTAAAAACAAAATTAAAAAAAAACAGAAAGCAGAAAGCGAAAAACAGAAAAGGGAATAAACAGAAAATAACCAAAGAATAACAAAAAAAGATTAAATTAAAGCTAACTAGGAAACAATAAGTAAAAAGAAAAGAAAAATGAAAAAATACAATAGATAAAGATAAAAAAAATAATAAAAAGAAAAAAGAGTAATAAAAATAATAGAAGAAGAAATTATAAAGTATACAAGAAGAAGGAAAAACAGCAAAATAAATGACCAAAAAATAAATAAATATTAAAATATTAGAAGAAATAAAAAATATAAAGGTAAATAAATAAACAGAAAAATAAAAAATAAAAAAAAGAGAAGAAAGAAAAACGGAAAAAAAGAATGTATAAAAATAAAAGAAAATACAAGTAATTAAAAACACAAAGATAATAATGAAGAGGAAAGACGAAAAAGAGAAAATTAGATAAATAAAAATAAAATCTAAAAATTGAAGAAGGTGAAAAAAATAAAAAAAAGATATAATAATAATAATAATAAAAAAGAAAAAAGAAGAAGAAAACAGAAGATAACTAAAACGGAGTAACCGAAAAACTAACTAACTAATAAGAAAAACAGAAAATTAACGAAAAAGAAAAGGCGGGGAAAAAGACAAACAGAAGATAAAAGGCAAAAAAAAATGCAAAGAAGGGGGGATAAGAAAATTTTTTGGGCAGAACGAGCTTCTCTCTCGGTTTCTCTGAATCCTGGAGCCTTCTTGAAGTGGGCAGTGTTCTCCGGTGTACTCTCAGAGTCTCTCATCATTCTCTAGTGTCGCAATCGTATTCCGATGAGACGACGAACTCGCTAAAATTTGAAAATAAATTTTATTTGCTAAAGTGGAGCCGCCACCAAATTTTTATTTAAGGGAAAAGATTTGGAAAAACCCTGACTCGAGGAAGAGATTTAGGCTCGGGAATCGGTTACGAGTGGGGAAGGTGTTAGGCACCCCACTCGTCCGTTCCGAAGAACGGTACCCTTAAACTTAGTGTGTGATTATTTGAAAATATTTTTGATCCCTTAATTAATGTGAAAAATAAATAACTTAATGGGGGTTAGCCTGACAGGACTTGATCCTGCTCCTACGTATTCCCCGGTGCAATGGGAAACTCAAGGCTTACATAGTTCTGGTTCATGAAAGCTTGACCTTCAGAGGTGTTTAAGGGAAAGATGACATTTTGAGAAGATTTTTAATTTTTTGTAAGGACCATTACTCCACTCATGCACAAGACCCAAGGCGGCTACGACAGCACGGGGGCCTATACAGACTGTTAAACGTTGAACAGCAGGTGAATCGCCAGTTCCTCATTTAGAGCCCGTTGCGTGAGACCAGGGATCCCAAAAATATTTTCAAAGATCTTTATTCTTGAAAGGACCCTTAGCCCACTCATGCACAAGACCAGAGGCGGCTACGGCAGCACGGGGGCCTATACAGACTGTTAAACGTTGAACAGCAGGTGAACTGCCAGTTCCTCGTTTAGAGCCCATTGCGTGAGACCAAGGATCCCAAAATATTTGAAAAATAGTTTTATTTTTGGAATGACCTTTAGTCCACTCATGCATAAGACCCGAGGCGGCTATGGCAGCACGGGGGCCTATACAGACTGTTAAACGTTGAACAGCAGGTGAACCGCCAGTTCCTCGTTTAAAGCCCATTGCGTGAGACCAAGAATCCTAAAATATTTAAAAGGAATTATATTTTTTGAAAGAGGGTTAAAAGAGAGAATTCATTTTGACTCTTAGACCAAGAGTTTGATTCTTGAAAAGGAAGAAATTTTATTTACTTTTCGGGGAAGTATGGGAGTACAATCGGAATCGTGGAAAAGTTGGGGTTTTAATTGTCATAAAGGGAAATTTTGGGTTATTTTTGAATTATGCGAATTTTGGGTTATTATTTTTATTTATGGAAAATTTTTTGGTTATTATCTTTTATTATGGAAAATTTTGGGGTTATTGTTGAATTTGAGAAAATTTGAGGGCAGCTTGGTAATTTTGTGGGATGAGGGACATTTTGGTAATTATGGGAAAGTCCGGGGCAATTCTAGAATTTGGGAGATTGGAGGACAAATCTGTCATTATGGGAAAGTCCAGGGGCAAATCTGGAATTTGAGGCTTTGGGGGACAAATCTGTCATTATGGGAAAAATGAGGGGCAATTCTGGAATTTGAGGCTTTGAGGGACAAATCTGTCATTATGGGAAAAGTGAGGGGCAGATCTGGAATTTGAGGCTTTGAGGGATAGATCTGTCATTATGGGAAAAGTGAGGGGCAAAATGGTGATTATGGGAATATACATATATATATTTTTTAGCAGAAAAAAAGGGAAAGAGTTTGCAGTGGGGTTTCAATGCTAAATCTGGAGGCCCTTCAGACGCTGTATCTACCACTAGGCCAGTTCATTGGTTAGGGTTTCTAAAGCCCCATTTTAGTCTTGTACTTGGCCACCCTATGCATATTGACAAATAAATTATAAAAAGAGCATGCGGCGAGGCTCGAACAGGGTTCCTGGAGGTACGCTGAGGCCGCACCAACCGCTAGGCCAATTGCCTAGTTAGTATTTTAGCGTTCTGCCTTTGATTTAAAGCAAAGCTCCCCACTGCTACGTGACTTGCATACCCACTGCATGGGGCCTGGGAATTTACACCTGCAGCAATTTTTGATTGATCCATAAGCATGTCTCCTTTAAAATAGAACCCCGAATCTGTTGGCGTAAGTGGATTTTGTTATGGTATTGCGATTGGCATGGATGCATGGTTCATATCCAAACCCCTGTACCTTGGCACTCTGATTACTTGGTGAAATAGCAGAGATTGATGGGGATGATTAGCAAATTTGACTATGTTAGTACGTCCTGGATGCTGGTCTATATCACCTACAAGTGTTCCCCTTTGCTGTAGGTTCAGAACCTCCACATTGTTGCCTTAAGTGAGGTTAATTTCTTCCTTGCTCACTGACCTTAGCCAAGTCTTCTTGAGCAACACTAAGGCCCCCTAACAGAAAGCAGGGTGCAACGGGGGAAGCACAGAACATAATCGATCATTTGGACCAAACTGGGGTGATCTTAAGCAGAGCCACCTGTGGAACTAATTACTGAAATTAACGCTAATACCGAGCGTGGATAACGAAACTTCTCTACATCAAGTTGAAATTCTCTTATTAAAGGAATGAATCCTAGACATTTTATGGCAATTCTCCTCTGATCTGATTAGGTGAGACTTAAAGGAGAATTCAGAAAATGCAGACATAGATATAAAAAATACAGAACGCATCTACATTTTGCGATTTTGACAAAGTCTTCATGTAAATTTAAGTAAAGATCTTAGATGCATAGAAAGCAAGAATTGATTCCGTTGTATCCCCTAATTGTTTACGAATCGGCTTTGTTTATCATACACACCAAGATCCATGCAAAGAAACAAAAATTTCCGGTGGCAAGATGCTTATCCGTCTTACTGGTTCTTGATCATGGAAAGAGAAGCCTCTCGTATGGGAGCAATTAATATCGGACTTAAAGAACTAATGCATTCTAGATTCTAATTAGACACATACATCGACAACAAACAGAAATTTGTATTGCCTCCTACACGATTCTACCACACATGCAAGCATTCGAAGATCTTATACTATAAATTTACCTCTAGTTACATTTAAAATCAAGTTAAAAATTGATGAGAAGCTTACTTGATTGAGATGTTCTTCAGAATCTCTCTTGCAAGTGAATTTCGTCGTTGATTTCAGCAAACCAGGGGTTCCGATCCAACTGAGATGCTCCCGAATCTTCTCCTCTCGACGCCAAAGACTCCCCCCAAAAACTTCTCCCCCTCTCTTTTATAGTCCCTTTTTTTGAATTTTTTTTCTATATCTTTCCCGTCCTTATTTTTTTTTTGTTCATTTTCTGATTTGTACTTTTTTTATTTTTTGATTTTTAATTTTTCGATTTTTAATTCTTTAATTTTCAGATTTTTTCTTTTTAATTTTTCAGGTTTTCCTTTTTTCTCTTCAGATTTTTGAATTTTTGAATTTTTCCAGATTTTTATTTTTTGATTTTTCATATTTTTCTTTTTCTTTAATTTTTCAGATTTTAATTTTTTAACTTTTCATATTTTTGATTTTTAATTTTCCTTTTCTTTTTTCAAACTTTTGAATTTTTTATTATTTTTCCTGATTTTTAATTCTTTAATTTTTCAGATTTTAAATTTTGATTTTTGATTTTTGGATTTTCTAAATTTCTTCTTTTTCTTTTTTGCTAATTTTTCTTTTTTTTTGCATCATTTATTTTATTATTTAAATTATTTAATTAATTAATTTTGAAAGAGGGGCCTCAGACATAATCGGGTGTTTAGAGTTTGCCCCTCTTTACTCATTTTCCTACTAGATAATGTGAGAAATGATTCTCTGGATTATTGTGGAAGGAAACGAGTAAAGACGTGAACACCTTATGTCCGAGGCGAGCTTGGAAGAAGGCCGAGAAGCTTTGAGCTTAAAGTGAACCCTATGGATGTCTGGAGAATGGTGATCGAATCCCATTACCGGCTTCGTGCCGATAAGGTTTAAATTTGCAAGGCTTGATAGCGTAGCCTGATTAGGCTAGGTGAACCGAATAAAGGCCCGTTGGGACAGGCGTGGAGTGCAACAAGATTTCTCGTTAGGACAAGCAAAATGAAATGAAGATGACCTGTTAAAACAGACAAAGTTAGAAGATGGCCCGTTACGACAGGCTCAGTGGAGTGAAAGCAACCTGTTTAAGACAGGAAAGCATGCAAGAACTAAAATGTAATATATGTACAAGGTGGCCTGACAGCATAGGACGAGGTATCTATCTAAGCTGGAGGCCTGACATCATAGGCCCACCTGTGGAAAAACGAACTTGGTGAGGCCTGACATCGTAGGCCCAGAAGCAGAAAAGTAAACTTGAGGAGGCTTGTCAACATAGGCCAAGATGCAGAAAAGTAAAATGCAAGGCCTGGCAACATAGGCCGGAGTGCTAGAAATTAAAGTACAAGGCCTGACATCATAGGCCGGAATGCGGGAATTTAAACATGCAAGGCCTGACATCATAGGCCGGAGTGCTGGAATTTAAACATGCAATCCTGCTTGACAGGATAGATGCAAATGAAATCCTGCTTGACAAGATGTGTGCAGAAATTTGAACATGAAATCCTGCTTGACAGGATAAATGAAAATGGAATCCTGCTTGACAGGATGTATGCGGAATTTAAACATGAAATCCTGCTTGACAAGATAAATGCAAGTGAAATCCTGCTTGACAGGATGTGTGCGAAAATTTAAACATGAAGTCTTGTTGTTGACAAGACAATGAAAATGAGATCCCGCTGTTGCCGGGAAGATGCAAATGAAATCCTACTGTTGCCAGGATAAATGTAAATGAAATCTTGCTTGACAGGATGTATGCAAAAATTTAAACATGAAATCCTGCTTGACAGGATAAATGCAAATGAAATCCTGCTTGACAGGATGTATGCAGAAATTTAAACATGAAGTCCTGTTGTTGACAGGAGAATGCAAATGAGATCCTGCTGTTGCCGGAAGAAGCAAATGAAATCCTGCTGTTGCCAGGATAAATGCAAACCTGCTTGACAGGTGAACGGAATTTAAACATGAAGTCCTGTTGTTGACAGGAGAATGCAAATGAGATCCCACTGTTGCCAGGAAGATGCAAATGAAATCCTGCTGTTGCTAGGATAAATGCAAACCTGCTTAACAGGTGAACAAAACTTAAACATGCTTGAGGTCCTGTTGTTGATAGGAGAATGCAAATGAGGTCCCACTGTTGCCGGGAAGATGCAAATGAAATCCTGTTGTTGCCAGGATAAATGCAAACCTGCTTGACAGGTGGACAGAAAATTAAACATGCTTGAAGTCCTGTTGTTGACAGGGGAGATGCAAGCCTGCTCGATAGGAAAAAAGGACGATGAAAGCCTATTAAAATAGGCAAAAAAAAAAAGGTCCTATTGTTGACAGGATGGAAGCAAGACGCATGTTAAGATAGGCACAACATCATGGTGAAGACCTGTTAAGACAGGCAAAGGGAAATGAAAAGAATCTGTTAGGGCAGGTATCGATGAAAAGCCCTGTTGTTGACAGGAAAGAAATAAGCCTGTTAAGACAGGCAGGAATCATGTGGAGGTCCTGTTGTTGACAGGATGGAATGAAGATAGATACTTGTTAAAGATGGAAGCCTGTTGATGCAGGCGAGAGAATGACCTGTGAAGATAGGTGTGGAAAACAAACTTGATGTGCCTTGGAATGGCACGTGAAGAGGGATTATGGACTTCTTCGTCAGTTGCCCTCGGGAAAATATGTTTTTCCTTGAATTAAAATAGCTTATTCTTCCTTGAACTTGAAGGTTTTTTAAGTACTTGACAAGTATTTTCTTGCCCCAGTTTAGGAAACTTCTTGAAGTTTGAAGGAACTTTGGGCGAACATTTTGCCCCAGTTTGGAAGGTTTTTGGCAACCGAGGGATGCCTTAACTTGAGGGGATTTTGGGTAACCATTTGCCTTAACTTTGCTCTTGAAATTTAATCTTTCTTGGGCAAATGTTTGCCCTATTCTGAACTTGATTCAGAATTTGAGGATGACTTCAAATTGAATTTTGTGTGGGCAAGTCTTTGCCCCAGTTTGAGCTTGACTCAGAATTTGAGGGTGACCTCAAATTGAATTTTTGTGGGCGAGCGTTTGCCTTTGGCCTTGACTCAAAATGTGAGGATGACCTCAAATTGGATTTTTGTGTGGGCAAGCATTTGCCCCAGTTTGAGCTTGACTCAGAATTTGAGGATGACCTCAAATTGAATTTTTGTGGGCGAGCGTTTGCCCCAGTTTGGCCTTGACTCAAAATGTGAGGATGACCTCAAATTGGATTTTTGTGTGGGAAAGCATTTGCCCCAGTTTGAACTTGACTCAGAATTTGAGGATGACCTCGAATTGGATTTTTTTGTGGGCAAGCATTTGCCCCAGTTTGAGCTTGACTCAGTTTTAATTAGGATTGATTCGGGCAATTTTACCCGGGTCTTAATTAATTTTAAAAATGAATTATGAGATGCTTGAATGACAAAATACTTATTGCGATGTTTGAATGAATGAAAAGAATATGGTATTTGTGATGCTTGAGTAAATGAAAAAATGATGCAGGGTTCTTATTTTAATGCTTGAAATAATTATTTGATGAAACAGATGCTCTAGGATGAATGCAAACCATGAAAAGGTGTAAAAACTTTTTGTTTCTCTTGATTTTTTGATTTTTCTGACACATCCTTCCTCGACAACCCCATAGTTGGTGTGAAAGGAATCAAGAATTAGGACGAGCTAGATTGACTTAAGTTCGTTGTTTTGGTCAATCTCGAAATTTTCTTTTGTCAGGATCTTTGAGACCCGTCAACAGTCAGCATTATTGAACAAGACACACTCCTTTTTTGTGTTGGTGGCGTTATGTCTGAAAGGGGGATGATCATTTGGAAAATAGTCATGTCTTGTTCAAATGGTCGAGGATTCATCCGACTTGTCATGACTTTTCAAAATTAATCTTTTTTGTTTTACATTTTTCACATTTATTTTTGGCGTGTGCGACCTTGAGGTGTGCGAAGTGATTTTGGATAGTTGATGGAAGGAAATGGAGAATTTTGCATGTGCAGTTTTTAGGATAATGTATTTGAAAGGAAAGGATGACAAAAGATTTGGGTTCGATTGCCCAAATGGCACATTTTGATGAAAAAATGCCAATGCTGTTTTTCATAATCTTAATTGTCAAATTAACCAAACTTCAGAAATGGCAACAATTTTGCCCCAGTTTCAGGGAGATATGAGGTGCAGAATGTCATGGTGTCTTAGGATTCCTGGATTGACCTTAACTTTTTCCTGGGTCGTTCCTTTGTGAGTTTTCAACCCACAGGTCTTTCATTTGCCCTAACTTTTGCCTAGGTCGCCCTTACTGGTTTTCAACCTAGCAGGCTTTTGATTGTGTGCCCTAACTTTTGCCTAGGTCTTCTTTGAGGATTGTCGACCTAGCAGGCTTTTGTTTGATCGCGCCCTAACTTTTGCCTAGGCCGCCCTTTGAGGGTTTTCGACCTAGCAGGCTCTTGTTTTGATCCTAATTTTGCCTGAATTATTTTTGGAATCCTGCAAGATCTTTTCTGATCATGACTTTATTGATTTATTTTCTTGGATTTTAACCCTATTTTTTCCTGGATTATTTTTGGCTTTTAATCCAACGGGTTTTTCCTTTTTTTGAATTTTTGGATTTTGACCCTGATTTTGCCTAGACTATTCTTGATTTTAATCCAGCGGGGTTTCTTTTTCTTTTTCTTGAATCTTGCATGGTCAGATATTGATCTTGCTTGGATTATTTTAATTTTTGATTCAGCGGATCTATTTGACATCCCTAATCTTTGCCTGAATTTAAATTTCGATCCAACAGGATTTTGGGAATCCCTGATTGAATTCCATTTTATTGTACTTACTCATTGGGCTTGATTAATCACACGTTCAAGATTATTTATTACAGCACTGACATTGTCACCATCAGGTATTTATTTGTTTAGGAAGAAGCGGGTTGAATGGTGAAAAAGGAATGGTAAAATTTTAAAAGTAAAGCCAACAATGTGAGGCACGCACATGCTTAAGAAACATGAAAAATGTAACTTTTGTATTTATTCATTGATATTTATTTACAAAGATTGACTTTGAAAAGTATGACAAATTTTGGATGAATATCCTTAATCTCCACTCGCGCAAGGGAGCCTGTTGTGCTGCTCCCATCTCTTAACTAGCTGATGGGCTCCCATGATTCGGCAATGGATTGTTTTGTGTTAGGAGCAAGCCTCCCAAAATCCAGTCATTTCTCATCGATTAGGCTTTGTAGCTTTCGCTTCATTGCTAGACAATCCTCCATGGAATGACCAATGAATCCTGCATGGTAATCACATCTGGCGTTTGCATCATACCATTTAGGATATGGTGGTTCTTGAGGCTTTAGAGGATAAGGAGCGACCAGGGAGTTTTGAATCAGCTGAGGTAGCAGCTCGGTGTAGGAGATTGGAATAGGGTCGAACTGGACAGGCTCTTTCTCCTTTTTTTTTGGCTTTGATTGGTATTTTGGCTCGCGGCTTGTGTTTGGGCGGTATATGATGTAGGTGGCCGGACTTGTGTTGGATAGTTGTAGGTTGGAGGGTATGGTGTTTGGTATGTAGCTGCAATGTAAGGATATGGTATATGGGGCGTGTATGGTGGTGGTCGGAAGCCAACTAGACCATAAGGTGCCACTTGAGGAGTGTATTGGCCTTGACCAGAAGCCACGTTGTAGGTCTCACTGCCTTCTTTTTCCTAGATCCATTGGAAGCGTTGACTATGCCGGTGGGCTTTTGCACGATCTTTCCGTGGCGCATGCCACCTTTGATCATTTCTCCAATGATGACGACATCGGAGAAGCTAGAAGTTATATCGCCGACCATCTTGTCATAGAAAGGATCTTGGAGTGTGTCAAGAAACATGCTGACCAGCTCTTCTCAGATAAAGGAGGTTGTACTTGAGCAGTTAACTCTCGCCAGTGTTGGGTGTACTGCTTAAAGGACTCTTGTCCCTTCTTGGCCTTATTCTAGAGCTGAGTTCGATCAAGGGCCATCTCTGTATTGTACTGATACTGTTTCGTGAAGGCTTCAGCAAGGTCTCTCTATGAATGGATGCGTGCCCGCTCCAGTTGAGTGTACCAGTTTGTAGCTGCCCCTGTTAAGCTGTCTTGAAAGAAATGGATGAGCAGCTTCTCATCGTAAGTACATGCAGACATCTTCCTACAGTACATAGTCAGGTGTTTCTTTGGACAGCTGGTTCCTTGATATGTCTCGAATTCAGGAACCTTGAATTTGGGAGGGATGACCACGTCGGGAACTAGGCATAGATCTACTGTGTCTGTGGCTTCATAAGCACTCCCCTCAATAGCCTTGATCCTTTCCTCTAGGCCCTTCCACTTTTCTATATCCTCCTTAGAAGGATGGCTTGGATATTCCTCTGACATGTTGTGAGGATAGGAAGGTGGTATGTGTAATGGACAAGGTTCTTGGGTGAACATAGGATTCGTTCCCCCAAGAGCTGTTTGATAAGCTTGTGGAGTGGTGTTTGGAGATAGGTTATGTGTTTGGGTTTGTGTTTGGGCTTGTGTTTGGGTTTGTGTTTGAGTTAGTGTGTGTGCATGCCCATGAGGAAACCCATAATGGACCCCTTCAGTTGGTGGAGGCATGGTTAATGGTGAAGGATTTTGTGGAGTGAACCCAGGAGGATATGGCGGGTCAATTGGTTCTCTCGGAAGGGATTCCCTTGCCTCCTTTTGTTTAGATAATTGGATGGCCTCTATCAGCTTGGCTATCTGCTCCTTCAAAGTCTGGACCTCCTTTCTCAACTCCTCATTTTTCCTTTCCAGCTCATCCATTATTTCTGATTCTGATCTAGTTCTATAAGGATGTCGAGGAAGATGTCTTTCTCCAATTTTTCTATTAAAGTTTGAAATTAACTTCTTTGAGAAATAATTTGAATGCAAAAATCATGAATGATAAAGATGTTGATGCAAAATGAGTATAAATGGGGTGCTTTTTCAAAACCTCCTTCTTTCCTTGATAAATTTATGAATGGATGAATGAATGCATACATGCTATGCACAAATAATTTTAGAGATTTGAGAGTTTGGAAAACAATTGAGTATTGCTTCATTTATTTGCCCTTGATTTTTAGCAATTTTATGTTTTTATGAATTTGGGTATTTTTTATTTTTCTAGAAAAACCTTTGGTTTTGTTGAAAAGTTTTTTAGTTTTGCTAAAATTTTTCTAACAAAGCATTTTTTTGTTTTTCTTTTGAACTCCATTATTTTTTTTTTGAATCTCTTATATTTTCAGTATTTTTCAGAAATTATTTTTCTAATTTTCTCTAGGAATTTTATTTTCCTTTTCCTTGATTTTCTATTTTTATTTGATTTTTGTTTTTAATAATTTTTTCTTTTTGCTTGATTTTTCTTTCTTTTTGTTTTCTGTATTTCCCTAATTTTCAGCTTCGTCTCCCCTATTTTCTATCATCTTGAGTGATTCAGTTTACTTGAGCACGTGGCTAGCATATGAGTCATGTATCATAAAAGGGGTGTGTGCCCTCCTTGCTTTTTATGTGGGTTACCTGTCCTAAGGGTCTAAGGCCTTTAATGTATGAACCTCTCAAAGGTGGTTAATAATCCTGGGGTGTAGAGGTCACTAGAGCCAAGTTCTAGTCCATAATGCTTGCCACAACAGTAGAAGTAGCCACTAGTTGCGGGACATTATGAATAGGACGCACTCTAGCCGGGATTTTCGTGATAACCACACAGGACGTAGGGCCCAACATGACACCACTAGATCCCTCTATCCTAGGCAGCACTCAGACCCGGGTATAGGGCCCCACTCATGATAAATGCATGCATAATGTGGTGTGTGAAGGGCACACAATTTATTGGGGTACCTGCAATTGGGGAAATTGTACAGATATATATAGCAATTTATTTTCGTCTATCCTAAGGTTATACAGAGAATAGACAAACAAGCAAATGATGGATAAACAGATAAATGAATCGTGCAATCAATAAAACGAACATGCAAATAAACAGGGAAGGATCAAATACAATGTACACTCAATCAAACGAGCTTGACTCTTTAATGTCCCCAGTGGAGTCGCCATCTGTCACAACCGTAATTCCGATGAGACGAAAAACTCGCTAAAATTTGAAAATGAATTTTATTTGTTAAAGTGGAGCTGCCACCAAATTTTTATTTAAAGGAAAAGATTTGGAAAAACCCTAACTCGAGGAAGAGATTTAGGCTCGGGAGTCGGTTACGAGTGGGGAAGGTGTTAGGCACCCCACTCGCCCGTTCCAAAGAACGGTACCCTTAAACTTAGTGTGTGATTATTTGAAAATACTTTTGATCCCTTAATTAATGTGAAAAATAAATAACTTAATGGGGGTTAGCTTGACAGGAGTTAATCCTACTCCTACGTATTCCCCGGTGCAATGGGAAACTCAAGGCTTACGTAGTTCTGGTTCATTAAGGCTTCACCTTCAGAGGTGTTTAAGGGAAAGATGACATTTTGAGAAGATTTTTCATTTTTTGTAAGGACCTTTTGTCTACTCATGCACAAGACCCGAGGCGACTACGGCAGCACGGGGGCCTATATAGATTGTTAAACGTTGAACAGCAGGTGAACCGTCAGTTCCTCATTTAGAGCCCGTTGCGTGAGACCAGGGATACCAAAAATATTTTAAAAGAGCTTTATTCTTGAAAGGACCCTTTTCCCACTCATGCACAAGACCCGAGACGGTTACGGTAGGGGCCTATACAGACTGTTAAAGGTTGAACAGCAGATGAACCGTCAGTTCCTCGTTTAGAGCCTATTGCGTGAGACCAAGGATCTCAAAATATTTGAAAAAGAGTTTTATTTTTGGAAGGAACTTTAGTCCACTCATGCACAAGACTCGAGGCGGCTACGGCATCACGGGGGCCTATACAGACTGTTAAACGTTGAATAGCAGGTGAACCACCAGTTCCTCGTTTAAAGCCCATTGCGTGAGACCAAGAATCCTAAAATATTTAAAAGGAATTATGTTTTTTGAAAGAGGGTTAAAAGAGAGAATTCATTTTGACTCTTAGACCAAGAGTTTGATTCTTGAAAAGGAAGAAATTTTATTTGCATTTCGGGGAAGTATAGGAGTACAATCGGAATCGTGGAATAGTTGGGGTTTTAATTGTCATAAAGGGAATTTTTGGATTATTTTTGAATTATGGGAATTTTGAGTTATTATTTTTATTTATGGAAAATTTTTGGGCTATTATCTTTTATTATGGAAAATTTTGGCGTTGTTGTTGAATTTTGGAAAATTTGAGGGCAGCTTGGTAATTTTGTGGGATGAGGGGCATTTGGTAATTATGGGAAAGTCCGGGGCAATAATGGAATTTGGGAGATTGGGGGACAAATATGTCAATATGGGAAAGTCCAGGGGCAAATCTGGAATTTGAGGCTTTGGGGACAAATATGTCATTATGGGAAAAGTGAGGGGCAATTCTGGAATTTGAGGCTTTGAGGGGCAATTATGGCATTATGGGAAAAGTGAGGGGCAGATCTGGAATTTGAGGCTTTGAGGATCAAATCTGTCATTATGGGAAAAGTGAGGGGCAAATCTAGAATTTGAGGCTTTGAGGGATAGATCTGTCATTATGGGAAAAGTGAGGGGCAAAATTGTGATTATGGGAATATACATATATTTTTTTTTTCAAATGCTGAATCTGGAGGCCCTTCAGACGCTGTATCTACCACTAGGCCAGTTCAATGGTTGGGGTTTCTAAAGCCCCATTTTAGTCTTGTACTTGGCTACCCTATGCATATTGACAAATAAATCATAAAAAGTTCCTGGAGGTACGCTGAGGCCGCACCAACCGCTAGGCCAATTGCCTAGTTAGTATTTTAGCGTTCTGCCTTTGATTTAAAGCAAAGCTCCCCACAGCTACGTGACTTGCATACCCACTGCATGGGGCCTGGGAATTTACACCTGCAGCAATTTTTGATTAATCCATAGGCATGTCTCCTTTAAAACAGAACCCCGAATCTGTTGGCGTAAGTGGATTTTGTTATGGTATTGCGATTGGCATGGATGCATGGTTCATATCCCAACCCCTGTACCTTGGCACTCTGATTACTTAGTGAAATAACAGAGATTGATAGGGATGATTAGCAAATTTGACTATGTTAGTAGGTCCTGGATGCTGGTCTATATCACCTGCAAGTGTTCCCCTTTGCTGTAGGTTCAGAACCTCCACATTGTTGCCTTAAGTGCAGTTAATTTCTTCCTTGCTCACTGACCTTAGCCAAGTCTCCTTGAGCAACACTGAGGCCCCCTAACAGAAAGCAGGATGCAACGGGGGAAGCACATAACATAATCGATCATTTGGACCAAACTGGGGTGATCTTAAGCAGAGCCACCTGTGGAACTAATTACTGAAATTAACGCTAATACCGAGCGTGGATAACAAAACTTCTCTACATCAAGTTGAAATTCTCTTATTAAAGGAATGAATCCTAGACATTTTATGGCAATTCTCCTCTGATCTGATTAGGTGCGACTTAAAGTAGAATTCAGAAAATGCAGACATAGATATAAACAATATAGAACGCATCTACATTTTGCGATTTTGACAAAGTCTTCATGTAAATTTAAGTAAAGATCTTAGATGCATAGAAAGCAAGAATTGATTGCGTTGTATCCCCTAATTGTTTACGACTTGATCATGGAAAGATGCTTATCCATCTTACTGGTTCTTGATCATGGAAAGAGAAGCCTCTCGTATGGGAGCAATTAATATCGGACTTGAAGAACTGATGCATTCTGGATTCTAATTAGACACATACATCGACAACAAATAGAAATTTGTATTGCCTCCTACACGATTCTACCACACATGCAAGCATTTGAAGATCTTATACTATAGATTTACCTCTGGTTACATTTAAAATCAAGTTAAAAATTGATGAGAAGCTTACTTGATTGAGATGTTCTTCAGAATCTCTCTTGCAAGCGAATTCCGTCGTTGATTTCAGCAAACCAGGGGTTCCGATCCAACTGATATTTTCTTGCACCAAGCTTTAAGAATCGAAGCCAGAGATGCTCCCGAATCTTCTCCTCTCGATGCCAAAGACTCCCCCAAAAAACTTCTCCCCCTCTCTTTTATAGTCCCTTTTTTTGAATTTTTTTTCTATATCTTTCCCGTCCTTATTTCTTTCTTTTTGTTCGTTTTCTGATTTTTACTTTTTTTCTTTTTTGATTTTTAATTCTTTAATTTTTAGATTTTTTCTTTTTAATTTGTCAGATTTTCCTTTTTTTTCTTAAGATTTTTTAATTTTTGAATTTTCCAGATTTTTAATTTTTACAGATTTTTCTTTTTAATTTTTATAGATTTTTATTTTTTCTTTAATTTTTCAGATTTTTTTTCTTTAATTTTTCTAGATTTTAATTTTTTCAGATTTTTGATTTTTGATTTTTAATTTTCCTTTTCTTTTTTCAAACTTTTGAATTTTTTATTATTTTTCCTGGTTTTTAATTCTTTAATTTTTTAGATTTTAAATTTTGATTTTTTGATTTTTGGATTTTCTAATTTTCTAATTTTCTTCTTTTTCTTTTTTCTTATTTTTCTTTTTTTTGCATCATTTAATTTATTATTTAAATTATTTAATTAATTAATTTTGAAAGAGGGGTCTCAGACATAATTGGGTGTTTACATCTAAGAAGATATCTCCTTCGAAGAAAGAAGGCCTTCTCAATTCAAGAATCCTCTCAACATCTTTTTAGAAGAATTTGGTCTCCAACATAACCTTCCCTATCTTGTCCGTCATCACCAGGTAAAATGCATTGTTGTTTCAATTTGCCTACTTTTACTATCCGTTCCTACTCTGAATTACAGCGAATTATATTGAATAATGTGTGAAAACCTTAGCAAATTGGTGGAGTTACAGATCTATTTGTTTTACTTTTCCTCTTTGTTTGCAAGAGGTTGTGTTTCTATTCAATTAAAATGAAATAGGTGTTGAAGGAGTAGGGAAATGAAACTCTGATTATAGCTCACACTAAAGATTCTGTTGAACAGAGATATTGAGCTCATACAATTGAAATGTCTTAGGAAAATTGGTGTCCCTTTGTATATAATTTCGGCAAAACTGAGTTGCCTAGGAATTAGTCGATCGAATACGGAAAAATGTTGCGGTTAGGTCCCTGGTTCTGAGCCCGTTCCAATCCCAGGCATTGGATGTGCGGATGGTGTGTTCAAAACATTAACGGGCGCTCTCAACAATGATGAATTTCCAAAGATATTATGCAGTTGGTAGTGAGACTCAACCAGGTTTCATTTGGAAGTCAAGTGGACGTTGATTAGTGGCAATCCTGTCCCTAGCTATCTGGCTGTAGAAATCTTGATCAGGCCTTATGATCCTTATATCATTAGTCGTGTACATGAGACAAAAGGCAGTAGATGAACCCGAAGTCGATCTGAGGTTCTCTGTTGAAAGGTTAGCTTGATGAACATACATGTCTTGGGGTCGGGTTCTACACAGGTTTTGGTAACCATGTTAGCTTTCAAGTTGATGGCCTATTATATCTATTACTAACTTGACCTCTCTACTCTTATCATTGGAAGCGATTTTGTACGATTATTCACCATCTAATGTTAGAACCAGATTGTCATCTTAGAAGCAAAGAATGAGTCAGCATTTGAGCTACATCTATGTTTCAGTCATAGCAATCACATCCCCATTTGGTTGCCTTATAGCATAGCTATATAACCAGAAGATAACTACTAATGCTTTAGTAGTGAGAAATCTTGTTAATAATGCATTGTTGCTCCTTGCACAAAACGCAGCAACGGTGGCAAGCGGTCTGATCATAGCTATGTAGAAGCAAGCCAGATGGAAAACGATTATATGTCGAGCCATGAAAGAACTGCTGTTGACAACGTTTATTACAGAGCAACAGTGATGGCTTCCGAAGGTTTGAAGCATTACCAAAAAACGCAAACTCAGAGTTTCAGGTACAATCTCGGGCGTCATGTTAGGAAATTGTGTGGAGCTCATGAAAGGTAAATGGGAACCTGTTATCCTAGTTAGTCTGAGGGATCCAAAACGAATGGAAGGAGGGGGACCGAATCAATGGTGAACATGGCATCTGGGATTGTACTAGCATAATCCTAATAATGGCACTAACTCCAACTGGTGAACATGTGACCACTACAGATTGCTACATGAAGACCACTACAGATTGTTACAAGAATAGGTGACCAAGGATGGAAATCACGACCACTGCGATTGATCCAGCAGAGGGTGGAGCTTTGGAATTGGCTTTGGAGCAGAATGATGTGTCTCTATCCTTCACCGAATCCCTATCGGTGCATGCATGTGAAGATCGGTTGGCAAACATTGGGTCACGGCTAGAGGAAGAGTGGCCAAGAGTGGATATTCGTTCCGGTATCTACGATCGCATGCACTCCCAGTACACCCAGAAACTTCATGAAGTAGTACGGCCTCTCGATGTACCTCAGTGGATCTAGAATATCATCACAAACTCCCTCTATACTCCTTTGAACATTTTGGGTAGCATGATATTGATGTGTTATCCAGCATGGTTATGTGTGGAGGGCATTTTTGCATAACATAAAGACGACCAGTGGGAAGCAAGCAGAGGCAGAGGTCGGCCATGAGCTTTTACGTTATATAAGGTGCCCATGCAACAGGCAAGCTCATCCATACGTTCATAAGAATGCCTCAAATTTGATGAAAGGTATGATTGGCTTAAAATTGCAGCGTGGTCCAGTGGCACCTATGGCCATCCACAACGTCCAGGACGCACGTTCGAGTCCCCGCTTGCAGATTTTGTTGATTTAATCTAATATAGCTCGTGCATGGTTCAAATTAAAACAGAGGTAATAAAGACATACCACGAGCGTGGCCTAGCGGTGCTGCACATGGTCCATAACTCCCAGGGCGCGGGTTCGAGCCCCTTGAGGTCCAATTTCTTTTTTCAAAAAAAAAAACAAGCAAGCCGAATAAGCCTCTAGCCAGCCAAATAAGCCACCGAGCCAAATAAGCCATAGAAGCCTCTCAACCACCAAATAAGGCTAGTTAAAATTAAACCCAACTCAAATGAAAAATTTAAATTAAATTTAACTCTTCCAAAATCAAGCAAAAATTTTGTATTCAAATTTAATTTAATTCTTTTTCTTTAAGACAAATAAAATTCCTTTTTTTTGTATTCAAATTTAATTCAATTCTTTTCCTCAAAGACAAACAAAATTCATTTCTTTCAAGTCAAAATTAATTCTCTCCCTCAAGGTTCAATTCAAAATTCTCTTTTGTTCAAAAAACTTTTCCTTTCTTTGAGTTTCAAATAAAATTCATCTTAATTCAAATCCGATTTAGTTTTTTCCTCAAGTTTTAAATCAAGCGCGTCTCAAAGCAAGTTCATTTTCAATCAAGTGTCTTTCAAATCAAGTTCGTTCCAAAATCAAGTTCTTTTTTCCTTAAATCAAATTTTGAACCAAATTCATCTCTTATTTCGAATCAGACCCAATTCTTTTCTCATCCCTATTCTTTTTAACTAATTCTTTTTGGGAATCACAAGTCTCACGCAATGAGTTCCTAATGGGGAACTGGCGGTCTACACTGCTGTTCGATATTTAGAGATTCATATAGGTCCTAGTGCAGCCCTAGTTGCCTCAGACCTTGCGCATAAGTGGACTAAAAGTTCCTACTCAAAAATAAAACTCTTTTAAAATATTTTTGGAAACACAAGTCTCACGCAATGAGCTATAAATGGGAAACCTGCGGTCTTCACTGCTGTTCGATATTTGGAGATTCATATGGATCCCAATGCAGCCTACGTTTACCTCAGATCCTATGCATAGGTGGACTAAGGATTCCTCCCTAAGATATTTTCAAAATGCTCCTTTCTTTTCAAGCAGCTCGAAGGTCAAGCCTTCAATTCAAAACTACATAAGCCTTGAGTTTCCCATTACACCGAGGAATACGTAGGAGCAGGATCAAGTCCTGTCAGGCTAACCTCCATCAATCTATTTATTTTCATGTTAATTAAGGGACCGAACTATTTTCAAATAATCACACACTCAGTTTAAGGGTACCGTTCTTCGGAACGGGTGAGTAGGGTGACTAACACCTTCCCTATCCGTAACCGACTCCCGAACTTCGAAGCTCTTCCTCGAGTTGGGGTTTTTCCAAATCTTTTTTCCTTTAAATAAAATTTGGTGGTGGCTCAACATAGATAAATAAAAATCTATTCTAAAATTTTAGCGAGTTCGTCGTCCCATTGAAATTACGGTTGCGACAATGGCTAGCATTATGTCTCAAGCTTCTTGATATTTCCTCTTCTCTTGAGTTTCAATGTGATGTGACCAAATCATATTTTACTCCTAGTTTTAATTTAGCAAAATGGCACTCCTTCAGCTGAATAAAAGTGATGGTGCATGTAGTGTTGAAACAAATAAAGATCATGAACACCCATCCAAAAATTGTGATGTTGCAATAAAAAATAAGTAATAAATAAATAAATTAAAAGTTGTTGGAAGGAATAATAGGAGTTTTTAAGAATATTTTAAAACTTTAATAAGGTTTGCAATATAGAACACCTTCCATGGAGGAATAGTTGCTAAGCTGAAATATAAAGATCATAACAATAAGTGTAAAAAAGTCAAAACTCAAATAAACCCAAAATCTGTTCAATCCAAAACAGGCAGCAAATAAGTGACACTCGAAATGAAAGAAAAGATAACATCATCAAATAATCCAATTAAAGCATATCATTGATTTTAAAGATGCAGAAATTCCATCAATACATTCATGATTCTACAAAATACAAGAGACAAGGATCTTCATTTGAACAAGAGCATAAAGAGCCACAAGAATTTTAAAAAATGATATCATAAATTTATCATAAACAACCATACACAAAGATTAAAGACAAGTGTGGGAAAGATAGGACTAGAGATTAGAAGTAAAACAATATACCAAGAAAAAAAAAGATGAAGTGCAAATGATGATCAAGGAGGCTTAATAAAAAAAATGAAATGCTTGCAAAATAAAAAAATTTACAGTTAAGAAGATCCAGGTTTTTGGAAGATCTTTCAAAGAACGAGTATAATGAGTGTTTTACAAAAGTGAAAAAATGAAAGATAAACTTTTGTTGCATTTAAATAAAATGAAAAATAATACAAATTTTCTTACGGTCTTTAATAACTGCTAGAAAATAAATGTCAAAAAATCTTATTTTTTTTGTAGTGAACTTACAATACTTAATGTTACTTATCAATCATTATGCATCTAGTATATGAAGTTGAAATTCCTTTTGAACTTAAATATGATTAGATTTATTTGTTGCCAAAGTTTTATGACCTTACAAATGAACATCTTCATAAGTATCTTATGAAATTTAATATTGTATGATCAACCATAAAATGGCCCAAGGAATTCTAGAGAGCACATTAAATTTAGACCCTTTCCTTTATACTTTTAAAAGATGCTACCGAAGATTAAATCTACTACTTACATCTAGGTTTTGGGATAATATGGAATGATCAAAGGATGTTCATAGAGAAGTTCTTTCCAACATCATGAATTGAAAAAATAAGTAAAAAAATTGTGGCACTAGGAAAATTGATAAGGAGACTACATGAGTATTGAGAAAGGTTTAAGAAGTCATTTGTAACATATTCATACCATCGCTAGCTCCTTCTCTTGTATTTTATCAAGGATTAGTGCATATAGATAGAAATATTAAAGATGTTTTTAGTGGATAGAAATTTGTAGATAAAATCCATATTGCTTAAAAAAAATGATTGAGAACATGATTTTTAATTATCAACAGTTTGTTTCAAGAAGAAAGTTTGTGATGCTGACCAGATATGTCCATAAGGTTTATGCTACCTAGCCTGTAGATCACAATAAATTTGTAGAGAAAAATTAATAGACTTGCATTCTTGGTAAAGCATATGGTTGAGTTTGTGACATTAACCTCATGTAGTAATTCTTGTTGGAGTGTGGAATCTAAACCTCTTCATATCATCTTATAGATGTTTGTCCTATATTGTAGAAAGGTGATAATGATGGTATCCCATATTTCTATTGGTAAAATGTTATTCTATCAATTTATCTGCAGGAATTTAAGCATAATTATTGCATGATTAATGTTTATTCACTTGAAATTTCAACTAATTTTTTTTTCAAGAATGATCGCACAAGTAGAAAATAAGAAAATAAACAAATTTTGAGCTAAAAGGAGGAAAAAATGATATAAAAAGATGAAAGAGCAACATAAGAACAAAAATGATCTTCACAGGCAGGGATGGAAATATACCAATTCGAGTTAGGCTTTAAGTATTCAAGTCTAGTCTGTTTAAAAATTGAGGGTTGAGTTTGGGTTTGTTACCTATCATAGGTTTTGTTAGTTTCAAGGCCTGACTTGTTTAAAGTCTACAAGGTTGTTTAAAAGTCTACAATACAAAAGGACCAATAAATAGGCTTAAAACTTATATAAATGATTGATTAAAAAGGTCTAAACCTTAAAGCTAACAAGATAAAAGGTTCCTAAGCTTAACTATATAATTTTAGAGCATGTATATTGAACACTAACTATATACAAATATAATAACATATACAGAAAAAAAAATATTACAGACGCATGTAGCATGCACACAAGTAGCATGATTGCATGTATATACAAATTTGTATACACATAAAAATAAAGTATAATATAAATCACTTATTTTGAAATTAAATTAATGTACACAAATTTTATAATAAACATGAGAGAGTTTCACAAATATAGGATTCCTTTTGTTTAAAATTAAAAATTAAAAATTTTAATTTTTAACAAATTATATAAATATATTAATATTATATAAATTTAATATATTAAAATAAATATAGTAATATAAATATATAATATATAAACATAAATAGGCCCCTAAGTAGGCTAAATGAGTTTTTAATAACCCCAAGCCTAACTTGTTTACCTAAAAAGATTTTTTAACAAGTCTCAGTAGATCTATTTATTAAATAAGATAAGTCAAGTTAGACTTTAAACAGTTGAGTCGTAGGCCCCTATTGGACGACCTGTCTCATTTCCATTCCTACTCACATAGAGCTAGCATGGTCCTGTCAACGGAAGGCAGCATGCCTGTGCAAGATAATGGGCACAACTGTGCCAAAACTGGGAGGCGCTAGAAACGAGCCATATCATTCCTAGTGATGTAGAGAAGATATCAACTAGCCCTAACAGTATTGCAAATGACTTAGAATGGCTATGACAACTAAAGAAGTAGTTAGGTCAGCCTGGTTTGTAATAAATGAAGTCCTAATCCACACCTATAAAAAGGAGACTCTACCTTAGAAGAAAGGGGAAACCCAAAAGTCACTCTAGGTGCCAGAGACCACACCATTTATTCTCCGAGGGACTTGCCTCTCCCTACTCTAGAGATATTTTCCTCTATTTTCCACTTCATAACCTCTCCATTTCTGATTCTTTCTCTGGTATCTTGTCATAGGAGAACTTTGCATAAATAATTATGAAGAAATTTTGAAAAAGAAGTTTAGATGATTTTTAATTAGAAAATATTTTTAGTTTTTTTATATTTAAATTTTTATATCTTTTAGTTAATATTCTAAATCCACATATGCACAAGGCTTAAGATGAACAAGTGCTACTCTTGAACTTATATAATTTTCTAAATACAAGATGATAGGGTATGCTACATATCTATATTTGAAGATAAAAAAAAAGTAAAGATAAATTTAAATAAGGTTTTATTTGAAAATAATTATTATTAAAGTTTAATATTATAATAAAATTTCAAGCCCATATATGCACAAAGTTCAAGATAAATGAGGACTGCACTTAAACCTAGACAAACTTCTAAGTATAAGATCATAAGATATGCTTCACATCTATATTTGAAATTTATTGTGTGAGATTTATAATTTGATTAATGATAAGCATAGATTTCATAAATAATTATCTCTCACTTTTATCTCATTAAGACTTCTTATATGTTCAATTAAGTGATCTTTGTCATATTTTATGAGTTTGGGTTCATATGAAGTTTAATTGAATTTCTTTGCTTACCCGATTAAAATGACACTATTATAGTATTTTGAGCATAATAGGAGTTGTAGACATCCAAAAATCATGAAATCTATCTTGAATGAAAGCTTAAAGAAGTGTCCATATTTACAAAGCAAGAGAAGATTCTAAATGGGATGTTTAGGACTCCGAAATTATCTCAAAAGATGAGATAGTGTTGCTGACGTGGAATTTGAACAGTGTGCAAAGATCCGGCCATATCTTGAGATATAGAAGTCATATTGAGATGAAATCAACTTTGTTGGACAGCTAAGATCCAGGGCTACAACTTTTGTTCAGAAGGCAAGCTCTAATTCGGACATGTGAACATCCGAAATTGCGGTGCAAGAAAGTCAAAATTGTTGTGCTCATTGGTGGTAAAAATTCAAAAGTGTTTTGCAATTTCAACAAAGCCCATGTGAAAGCAAGAAAAGGGTAGAAAAGTAATATCCTAGTTGGTGACTTTCTGAAGATGATGCCTCAAAAATCCTCTATAAATAGAAGGGTTTGCAAGAGGAGACACACACCATTTTGGAGATTAACTCCAATACCACTTTCTTTCTTTCTTTCTTTCTTTCTTTCTTTCTTCCTTTCTTTCTTTCTTGTTAGTTTTGCCTCCTTCATGGAAGGCTTAGTTTTTCTTTCTTGTTAGTTTGCCTCCTACATGGAAGGCTTAGCTTTTCTTTATTGTTAGTTGCCTCCTACATGGAAGGCTTAGGATTTAATTGTTGTTAGTTGCCTCCTACATGGAAGGCTTAGGATTTATTTGTTGTTAGTTTGCCTCTTTCTTTGTTGTTAGTTTGCCTCCTTCATGGAAGGCTAGGTTTGTAGTTTCAATTCAAGGATTCAAGCTATTTTCATTTTAACTTTGAGGTCTTGATCTTTATTTACGTGCATATTAAGTGGTTTCTACTCTGCTTCACTATATTCTTCAATTTTATTCTTTAATCAAAGTTTGATCGGTTGACGTATTTTGGTTAATGTATAATTGATTTATAATTGGTTTTTGATTGGTAAATCATTTTCCAAAAGTTTGAAGAGTAGAAATTAAGTAATTGAATTGAAGGTTTTCATTTTATTACTTACTTCAACTGAATTCTGATTGTAAAATTGGTTTAGATAAAAGATTAAGTGGTTACTAAATCTTGTTGATCATAATCAATTAAATTCTGAGAGGTTTCTCAGTAGAGAATTCAAGGATCATTGTAGGGGTTCCAGATGATCCTAGGTTGATAAACACAATGCATGATTTTAGTGATCAATGATTAGTTATGAAAATAGCCTCTGAATTCCTTGAGTTGATAATTGTTAAGTGAAATTAATTTCAGTCTGTATTTTGTGTTTAGCACTCAATATCACATCTTTACAAAACCCCCTTGTTCTAATTGTCTCCTTATTTGCTTAAGAATATGAAATGGTCTTTGGGAGATGACCTAGGTTGCACCTTATACTATACCAATAGTTTGGGGGAAATCTAGAAATTATTTTTGCGCGTTTGCGACGAGCGTGTCAAAATTTGGCGCCGTTGCCGGGGACCATTTTAATTTCCTAGGCTCATTTAGGAGTTTGTATAAAAATTTTAATCTTTCTAACAATTGTTTTTACTTTAGGTATATCATTCTTGGATTTTCTGTATGAATTCACCTTTTTGTGTATGACCCGATCCAATCCTGAAAATTTATATGCATATGATCCTGAGATTGATAGAACATTCCACCATTTGAAAAGAGCACATAGAAGACATTCATCCAGTAATAACCAAGAAAGTAACAGTAGTGATTTTTCATATTTAAATTTTGATAGTTTTAAATATTTTGCTAAGAACATGGCTGATAGAACCTTAAAAGAATTAGCTGCACCTGATGTTGCTTATCAACCATTGTGCATTCAATACCCTGATGTTGATGCACCATTTGAACTGAAGTCTGGACTAATACATTTGCTACCTAAGTTTCATGGCCTTGCAGGTGAGGACCCTCATAAACATTTGAAGGAATTTCACATTGTGTGTTCCACAATGCGGCCACAAGGAATTCCAGAAGATCATATCAAGTTGAAGGCATTTCCTTTCTCCTTAAATGATGGAGCTAAGGACTGGTTGTACTATCTACATCCAACATCTGTTACAAGCTGGAATGATATGAAAAGATTATTCTTGGAGAAATTCTTCCCTGCATCCAGAACAGCAGCTATCAGGAAAGAGATTTGCGGCATCAGACAGAACTCCCAAGAAACTCTCTATGAGTATTGGGAGAGATTCAAGAAACTATGCGCCACTTGTCCACACCATCAAATCAGTGATCAATTACTGATTCAGTATTTCTATGAAGGACTCATGCCAATGGACAGAAGCATGGTTGATGCAGCTAGTGGTGGAGCACTTATGGACAAAACTCCTACAGCAGCTCGAGATTTGATTGCCAACATGGCAGAAAATTCTCAGCAATTCAATTCTCGAACTAATTCCTTGTCTAAAGGAGTCCATGAAATGACCACCAAGACAGACCATACACGATTGGAGAACAGAATTGAAGAACTAACCTCCATCGTAAGACAGTTGGCCATCGGACAACAACAGCAACTTAATGTTGTTGACAAAACCAAAACATGTGGCATCTGCACTTCTGCAGATCATCCTACTGATGTATGCCCAACATTGCAAGAAAGTGAGACACCTGAGGCTGCAGTAAATGGTATTTTTGGCACAGGACAACAATACAGGCCTCCTCAACATTATCAGCAACAGAAGTTTGAACCACCTTCTGGAACATACAATCCTAGTTGGAGAAACCATCCTAACTTGAGATATGGCCCTCCACAACAACAAAGGATTCAAACATCTGACTCCCAAAATAAATACCAACCACCGCCATTCAGACAACAACAACAGCATATGCATCAATCTGTACCCTCTAATGCTTCTGAACCCTCTCTTGATGATTTGATGAAGCAATTAGCAACCAACAATCTTCAATTTCAACAAAATGTAAGTTCTACCATTCAGGATTTACAAACTCAAATTGGGCAGTTGGCTACCACTGTCAACCAATTGAAATCTCAAGGTTCTGGTCAACTACCTTCTCAACCTGTCATAAATCCCAAAAGTGTGAATGCCATGACCTTGAGAAGTGGGAAGAAAGTGCAGACAGACCCTACAATTTTAAAGCAACAAAGCTTCAATCAGACTAATCCACACCAAAAAGAAGCATTTATCTCCACACCTGGAGATATCTTTGATGAGCCATCTGAATCAGAAGGAAAGTCTGATGAAAAAAGTACACCAGCCTTCGATAAGACATCGAATGATCAACAAAAAGAAGCTTGCCATAAACGATCTGCACTTGAAGCATCTGATGAGAAGAAAACCCCAAATTGTGCTGATCAGAAGGTATCTTTACCTTTTCCAAATAGAATGGTTCAATCCAAGCCCAATGTTCATGCAGAATTGGATAAGGAGCTTCTAGATACTTTCAGGAAAGTGGAAGTCAACATACCACTTCTAGATGCTATCAAGCAAATTCCCAAATATGCCAAATTTCTAAAGGATTTGTGCACGCATAAGAGAAGACTCAAAGGGGATGAGAAGATTAGTGTGGGACGCAATGTTTCAGCCTTAATTCAACCCAGCCTCCCTCAGAAATGTAAAGATCCAGGAACTTTCACCATTCCTTGCACAATAGGAAACTCTACATTTGGTGATGCATTGCTGGATCTAGGTGCTTCCATTAATGTTATGCCCTCATCAGTTTATAAATCTTTGAATCTGGGAGAACTGAAGCCAACTGGTGTGGTGATTCAATTAGCCAACAGAAGTACAGCACATCCAGCCGGAGTACTTGAAGATGTGCTAGTTCAAGTGAATAAGCTGATCTTTCCAGCTGACTTCTACATTTTGGATATGGAAGATGAGTCATCCATCAATAGAGCAACCTTGATCCTAGGGAGACCTTTCCTCAAAACTGCAAAAACAAAGATAGATGTGCATACGGGGACTCTCTCTATGGAATTTGGAGATGATATCATCCAATTCAACATATTTGAAGCCATGAAGCATCCCATAGAGAATCATTCACTCTTTCAACTTGATGCCATAGACCTTCTTGCGGATGATTATTCTATTGACAATCTACTTTTTAAATTTTTTGATTTTGATTTAGATTACTTAGATAATTTTACTTGCACATGTGATGAATTTGATTCATGTATTGTGTGTTCCAGGATTAATGCTGCAGACCAACCTTCGTTGAAAGATGACATGTTAGATGCAAGTGTTGCAGACATTTCAATCTCAGATAGATCTCTTCCTTCCATAATACAACCACCTCCTTTAGAGTTGAAGCCTTTGCCTGAACATCTAAAGTATGCTTATTTGGGGGAAAATGAGAAGCTTCCTGTCATTGTAGCAAAGAACCTTCTACCACAACAGGAAGAAAGGTTACTGCAAACCTTAAAAAGCCATAAACAAGCAATTGGATGGACTTTGGCTGATATTCCAGGTATTAGCCCATCTACTTGTATGCATAGGATACTGCTAGAGGAAAACACCAGACCTGTTAGACAACCACAAAGGCGTTTGAATCCAACCATCCTAGATGTGGTAAAGAAGGAAGTAGGTAAGCTTTTGGCAGCTGGTATCATCTATCCCATCTCAGACAGTGATTGGGTAAGCCCGGTGCAAGTAGTTCCTAAGAAAACTGGCATGACTGTAGTCAAAAATCACAATGATGAACTAATCCCTACCAGAATACAAAACAGTTGGAGAGTGTGCATAGATTATAGGAAGCTTAACCAAGCTACTCGCAAGGATCACTTCCCTTTGCCCTTCATAGACCAAATTTTGGAAAGATTAGCAGGAAAATCTCACTATTGCTTTCTAGATGGTTTTTCAGGTTATTTTCAAATACATATAGCCCCAGAAGACCAGCATAAGACCACCTTCACTTGTCCTTTTGGTACTTTTGCCTATCGAAGGATGCCTTTTGGTCTATGCAATGCCCCTGGAACCTTTCAAAGATGCATGGTAAGCATTTTCTCTGATCTCTTAGAAAGTTGCATGGAAGTGTTTATGGATGACTTCACTGTATATGGTTCTTCTTTTGATGCATGCTTAGAAAGCCTTTCTAAAGTTTTGGACAGATGCATTGAGACTAACCTGGTTTTGAATTTTGAAAAATGTCATTTCATGGCAACAGAAGGTATAGTCTTAGGACACTTGGTATCTAGCAAAGGTTTAGAGGTTGATAAGGCCAAGATAGACATTATTTCTTCTCTACCTTACCCCACTTCTGTGCGAGAAGTACGTTCTTTACTTGGTCATGCAGGTTTTTACAGAAGATTCATCAAGGATTTTAGCAAGATTGCACAACCTCTTTCTAAACTACTACAAAAAGATACCAAATTTGTGTTTGATCAAGCATGCAAGGATTCATTTGATGAACTAAAGAAGCGGTTGACAACCACTCCCATCATTCAACCACCTAATTGGACGCTTCCATTTGAATTAATGTGTGATGCATCTAATTATGCCCTTGGTGCTGTACTGTCTCAAAGAGTTAGCAAGAGATCTCATGTCATTGCATATGCCTCTCGCACACTTGATGCAACCCAATCAAATTACACAACTACTGAGAAGGAGCTTTTGGCAATTGTGTTTGCATTAGATAAATTTCGCTCCTATTTGCTTGGATCTAAAGTTATTGTTTTCTCTGACCATGCAGCTTTGAAATACTTGCTGAAGAAGACAGATGCTAAGCCAAGACTGATTCGTTGGATGCTTCTGTTACAAGAATTTGATTTAGAGATTAAAGATAAGAGTGGTGCAGAGAACCTTGTAGCAGATCATTTAAGTCGGATCCAGCAACCTTGTGAAGAAAATTCAATTGCAGATTCATTCCCAGAAGAGCATCTCTATCATTTGCACGGGAAAGATCCTTGGTATGCAGATTTGGTAAACTATCTGGTTGCTAAAGAAATACCCAAACACTTCACCAAATCGCAACTTGCCAAGTTGAAAAGTGATGCCAAACACTACATATGGGATGAACCATACCTTTGGAAGACATGCAGTGATCAAATCATTAGAAGATGTGTTCCAGATCATGAAGTTCAGTCTGTACTTACCTTTTGCCATTCCTTAGCTTGTGGTGGACACTTTGGGCCACAACGGACAGCTAGAAAAGTACTAGACTCAGGCTTTTATTGGCCTACAATATTTCGTGATGCACACAGATTATGCATAACTTGTGAGCAGTGCCAAAGAATAGGGAGTATTTCGCGCAGAAATGAGATGCCCCAACAACCACTTCTCTTTTGTGAGGTATTTGATGTATGGGGTATAGACTTTATGGGTCCATTCCCTGTCTCTTTTGGCTTTGTTTACATTCTGCTAGCTGTTGATTATGTTTCAAAATGGGTGGAGGCAAAAGCCACCCGTACTGATGATGCTCGAGTTGTTGCAGATTTTATCAGGTCTAACATTTTTAGCAGGTTTGGCATTCCTAGAGCTCTAATTAGCGACCAAGGTACTCATTTTTGCAACCGCACAATGGAAGCCCTACTCCGAAAATATGGAGTCATGCATAAAGTCTCCACCCCATATCATCCTCAAACAAATGGTCAAGCTGAAGTTTCTAATCGAGAGATCAAGAAAATCTTAGAGAAAACAGTTCAGCCTAACAGGAAGGATTGGAGCTTGCGCCTTGTTGATGCATTATGGGCATATAGGACAGCTTACAAGTCACCCATTGGCATGTCTCCCTACAGGATTGTCTTTGGTAAAGCATGTCATCTTCCAGTTGAATTAGAGCATAGAGCATTTTGGGCAGTAAAGAAATGCAACATGGATCTAGACCAAGCAGGAATCTATAGGAAGCTTCAATTGCAGGAACTTGAAGAAATTCGATTAGAAGCATACGAAAACTCCAAAATTTACAAAGAAAAGGTCAAAGCTCTTCATGACAAAAAGTTGGCAAGAAAGGAGTTTTCCGTTGGACAAAAAGTTCTCCTTTTCAATTCTCGGCTAAAGCTTATGCCTGGTAAGCTACGCTCTAGATGGTTAGGACCATTTGTAGTTACTAATGTTTTTCCTTATGGTGCAGTTGAAATAAAAAATGAGGTAACTGAAAAAATCTTCAAGGTGAATGGACATCGTCTTAAACCATTTTTCGAAGGTTTTCAAAAGCACACGGTAGAAGAAGTGCATTTGCACAATGCCACATACCTGCAATAAATTCAAGAGAAGTCTCTCTCTCTCCCTCTCTCTCTCTTTCTCTCTTTCTCTCTCTCTCTTTCTCCCTCTCCCTCTCTCACATTCCTCGCTTATAAGTTTCAACTAATCTCTCAACTTCCTTCTTCACCTCTTAAATCATCCCAACTATTACACCACATTGAGCTTGCAGGAATAATAACTTGAGTGTTTTAAGAAAAAAAATGGAGAAAGCTCTCACCAGGATCAAAATTTTGTTCCCTACTCTCCCCAGAAATTTTCTTAAAGACATTTACAATTGCAGACTTGAACGATTGAGAGCATTAACACTCTTAGGCCTTCCAGAAGATGTCCGTTGGATCATTGAAGCTAAGGTACGTTTAGCAGGTGAATTCCAAGAATCATTTGTTAAAAATATGCCAGGTGTGGGAAGAAGTTCCTATGCAAAGAAGAGAAGGGCAAAAAGAATTGGAGTTTGCTACAGGTGTGCAAGATGGACCTGTAACACAAGATGCAAGAACCCTGGAATGGTTTCAAGAAATCGAGAGGACAAAATTCAATTCATAAAGGATGGACTGAGTAAGGAGT
Source organism: Canavalia gladiata (assembly GCA_037954105.1). Lineage (NCBI taxonomy): Eukaryota > Viridiplantae > Streptophyta > Magnoliopsida > Fabales > Fabaceae > Canavalia > Canavalia gladiata. Next base: position 35,434,442 of record CM075664.1, on the reverse strand, counting down.
CATTGGATGATATCATTCAGACTCTTGAGACGCATCCTAGTGGGCATGTACAAGGAGTCCTTCTTGATTTGTTTGAACTGTTCCGTAAGGAAAAAGCACGTTATAGTCTTGGGAATCTGACTTTAAAAGACCCTGTTGTCAGTTTACAAGAAAACTGAATGGGAAGCACATCCTCGACTCTTAGAAGGCGTTTCAGCCGTTACTGGACGTAAAACCAGAGGAAGATGTGAGCCACAATCACAACTACTGTTCATTCTCATGCGTGTATGTTTGTCATTTACATTGTCTTTTCAATTTATTGGGCCACCGTTTTTTTTGAAATTTTCACCCCTGCTTAAAGTCTTTCCCCTCTGACATTCACCTTTTCCTTGAACCCAAAATTCAAACTTTTGCAACCAAAATTCAAACTTTTGCAACAAAAATTCAAACTTTTGCAGCAAAAATTCAAACTTTTGCTACCAAATCCTGATCCCGCACTATTCAAGCGATCTCCTTGTCTGATATTGAGTCCCTATAAATTATCCACCTCTATGACATATTTTTTCAAAAAAAAAAAAAAAAAAAAAAAGACAAACACCGTATATGGATAAGATCAATACTATCTGTGTTTTTGGTGGGTCTAACCTTGGAAAGGATGGAGAATTTCAACATGCAGCTTCTACCCTTGGTAAGGCATTAGCTGCAAGAAAAATCAATCTTGTTTATGGGGGAGGGATTCAGGGTTTAAAAGGATGTGTTGCAGGATCTGCACTCACAAAGGGGTGTAACGTCTTAGGTGTTGGCTTAAAAAATGGGAGCACCTCCTACTTCACCCTGGGTACTGAATTGAAGGTTGCAACCATGCATGACCGTATGAGACACATGTTGGTTAATTCTAATGCATTTATTGCATTACCTGGTGGTCTTGGAACAATGGAAGAAATTTTTACCATTATATTTTGGGCCTATCGGAATTTTCATAAAAAACCTTTGGGCTTATTGAATATTAATGGCTTTTATAATGGTTTGATATCCTTTTTAGATCATGCAGTAGAGCAGGAGTTCATGCCACAATCCATGCGCAACATCATAGTATCTGCTTCAACTGTTGAACAGCTACTTGAGATTTTGCAAAATCCTACATCTGAGCTCAGTCAAGCAATGCAGCTGGTGAACCAACCAAATCAGGATGGCAGAGATAAAAGAGAACCAGATACCACTCTTCGGTTATAACTTTTCCTTACTTTGATGGTTTTCTTACATTTCTTTTCCTGTTATATGAAATTTCATCTAAGACATTGGGGACAATGTCTTGGATAGGTTGGGGGGAAGATGGTCCGATATCTAAAATTAAAAAAAAAACAAAACAAAACAAAACCCAAAAAAAAAAAAAACAAAAAAAACAAAAAAAAAAATTAGGTTAGATTCATAAACTTGCTTTGAGTAAGATGGCTGAGTAAGGAGTTACACTTGACTCTTGATACGCATCTTATGATTTAAAAAAAAAAAAAAAAAATTGAATGTGGAAGTATGTTTTTCTTTAGATTTCATAAAATAATTGAAGCAAAATGATTTACATTTCGAGATTAATTAGTTTGGCAACACATATTTGAACTGGATAGATTAGATTTGATAAATATATTACCTGTGAGATTTTGAGCCTTATTATTATTTTCTTTCTTGTGTGATTTTCATCCATGGAATATGTTACTTCAGAACTTGCATTGATTCTTTTTGAAGCTACATTTTCACATGATTTGTACAAAAATGATTGAGGCACTGTTTTTCTTGAACAAACCACTTGGCCAAATAACTAAACCATATAATTTTATCCTTTGATCAGCCCTTTGAGCCGATTAGCCTTTTCTTCTTTTTAGCTCACCACAAATAAAAAAAAAAAAAAAAAACAACTTTGTCTGACCATAGAAGGTGAGGAATACTGGATTTATCATACCATAAGTGTTTCAATAAGTGTGGGGGAGATTATTGTTGTGTTCATCAATATCATGGTTGAAAAAAAAAAAAAAAAACTGAAGCAATAAATTAATAAATAAACTATTATATTGAAAAAAAAAATAAAAAAAAATTGAAGAAGTGATATCTGTTTCTCACACTTGCACTTACAATCAATTCTCAATCCTCACCATTTTCATTGGTCTAACATTGTATCTCTTCAATATATCATTTCATCTTTCTAATCCCGTTAGAACCAAAATAAAGACCTCTTGATTTGTGCATTGCATGTGTACATAGTAGTAGAGAAGTAGAAGATATGCAAGCCTATGATAGTTCATCTTTCATGGATTGAATTTGAGAGAAACACTTACCAAATCAAACACTTGAGAGATTCAGAGTATATCATGTGAGGTTTTATCTTTCTCAATCTATGTTTTTCAAATTAAAGTTGCCTTTCTAAGTAATTTCAAAAATGTGATGAAAGAATGCTTCATGAAATTTTGTGAATTCTTGAGAAATCAACTCAAAACTTTGATGTTCTTTCAAAAAAAAAAAAAAAAAAAAAGTCACCAATCCTTAACTTAAGTTTGCCCGAGACGTGCAAAAGATAAGTGTGGGGGAATTTGATAAGCATAGATTTCATAAATAATTATCTCTCACTTTTATCTCATTAAGACTTCTTATATGTTCAATTAAGTGATCTTTGTCATATTTTATGAGTTTGGGTTCATATGAAGTTTAATTGAATTTCTTTGCTTACCCGATTAAAATGACACTATTATAGTATTTTGAGCATAATAGGAGTTGTAGACATCCAAAAATCATGAAATCTATCTTGAATGAAAGCTTAAAGAAGTGTCCATATTTACAAAGCAAGAGAAGATTCTAAATGGGATGTTTAGGACTCCGAAATTATCTCAAAAGATGAGATAGTGTTGCTGACGTGGAATTTGAACAGTGTGCAAAGATCCGGCCATATCTTGAGATATAGAAGTCATATTGAGATGAAATCAACTTTGTTGGACAGCTAAGATCCAGGGCTACAACTTTTGTTCAGAAGGCAAGCTCTAATTCGGACATGTGAACATCCGAAATTGCGGTGCAAGAAAGTCAAAATTGTTGTGCTCATTGGTGGCAAAAATTCAAAAGTGTTTTGCAATTTCAACAAAGCCCATGTGAAAGCAAGAAAAGGGTAGAAAAGTAATATCCTAGTTGGTGACTTTCTGAAGATGATGCCTCAAAAATCCTCTATAAATAGAAGGGTTTGCAAGAGGAGACACACACCATTTTGGAGATTAACTCCAATACCACTTTCTTTCTTTCTTTCTTTCTTTCTTTCTTTCTTCCTTTCTTTCTTTCTTGTTAGTTTTGCCTCCTTCATGGAAGGCTTAGTTTTTCTTTCTTGTTAGTTTGCCTCCTACATGGAAGGCTTAGCTTTTCTTTATTGTTAGTTGCCTCCTACATGGAAGGCTTAGGATTTAATTGTTGTTAGTTGCCTCCTACATGGAAGGCTTAGGATTTATTTGTTGTTAGTTTGCCTCTTTCTTTGTTGTTAGTTTGCCTCCTTCATGGAAGGCTAGGTTTGTAGTTTCAATTCAAGGATTCAAGCTATTTTCATTTTAACTTTGAGGTCTTGATCTTTATTTACGTGCATATTAAGTGGTTTCTACTCTGCTTCACTATATTCTTCAATTTTATTCTTTAATCAAAGTTTGATCGGTTGACGTATTTTGGTTAATGTATAATTGATTTATAATTGGTTTTTGATTGGTAAATCATTTTCCAAAAGTTTGAAGAGTAGAAATTAAGTAATTGAATTGAAGGTTTTCATTTTATTACTTACTTCAACTGAATTCTGATTGTAAAATTGGTTTAGATAAAAGATTAAGTGGTTACTAAATCTTGTTGATCATAATCAATTAAATTCTGAGAGGTTTCTCAGTAGAGAATTCAAGGATCATTGTAGGGGTTCCAGATGATCCTAGGTTGATAAACACAATGCATGATTTTAGTGATCAATGATTAGTTATGAAAATAGCCTCTGAATTCCTTGAGTTGATAATTGTTAAGTGAAATTAATTTCAGTCTGTATTTTGTGTTTAGCACTCAATATCACATCTTTACAAAACCCCCTTGTTCTAATTGTCTCCTTATTTGCTTAAGAATATGAAATGGTCTTTGGGAGATGACCTAGGTTGCACCTTATACTATACCAATAGTTTGGGGGAAATCTAGAAATTATTTTTGCGCGTTTGCGACGAGCGTGTCAATTAATTAATATATAGTTCTTATATTTATAGAAATAAATGAAAATAAAAAAAAGTAAATATTATTTTTTATATTAGTTCCATTATATAAAAACATCATTTTAAAAATAAATTTTAAGAAAGAGGGGGAAAAAAAGATGAACTGTTATTATTATGATAAAAGAACCGAGCTAAATTTATATGTGAGAAGTAATAATCTAAACATGGCCTAGTATGATGATATAAGGTTAAATGGCTCCAACATACACGAACCTTTTAATAAAAAAGACAATTTACTAAAAAAGCTATGATCCAATCTCATGTGAAAACCTAGCATCGTTTCACCCAAAACATGTCTTAGACTAATAAACTTACATCCAACTTAAATATGTCCAAAACTAACCATCTTTATAGATTAGAAAATTAACATGATGGTTTGACCCTATGCACTCTAACACAGTAACCCCTCAAAATTGATTTAAAGCATATACTTGTTAGAATTTTAAATTTTAGTTAAGTCAAGAAATTATCAATCTAAAAATTTAAGGACCAAATATAAAGTCCAAAAGTAATCCAATCCATAGAAAAACAATATTATTAAACTCATAATTAACTAAATTAAAATTCTAGAGAACATTAGAAAGGAGAACAAGATACCATCAATCAGGGTCTGCATTGTTGAGCTACGGTTCTTATTGGAAAGAAATTCTTGGTAGGGCACACATTGAGTTGACTCATTGAGTCGATTTTCTAGGCTAATGAAATTTGAGGGATGTCGCAACCTCCTTCTTCTTGTTGTGTATATGAGATGTTGGAGCTCAAGATCATTATGCTTTGCTGCTATTGCTATGATTCTCTTCATAATATATGTGGTTTGATGGGTTGTCTATGATGATTGCTTGTGGATGAAGGAAAATAGACCTATCATGCGAAAGAGAGCTTTTTGTTTTGATGATGGTGATTGAAGAAGATTAGGCCCGTGTATTTGTTGTGTCATGCTATAATGTTCAAAGGTTGTGAGAAGTGTGTTAGCCGGGGGAGACCTAATAGAAGACAAGGTTGCTACAATTTTGGAGGGGTGACCAAAGTTAGAGCTAGTGAGAGTCAAGGAACAACTTAGTTCCTAGATGTAGTAAGCAAGAGTTTGTGAGGATCAAAGAGATATAGATATTAGGATGAAAGAGAGATTAGGAGAAGTGAGAACGTGGATCTTAGAGGGTGAGTATATGAGTCCTCAAGAGAGAATAAGAATGGAGTCTTGAGAGAGGGTTCTTGAATATTTTAGGTTGGGAAGGAAAAAGTTCTTGAGAGAGTTGGCCCAACAGGGGAGAAGATATCTATTAGCAAAGAGGTGTTGTAAGAGTGGTTAAATGGGGTGCTGGGTCCAATGAGAATGTGCTGGTGTGTGAGGATATGAGTGGAAGGAGAGTTTATCACAATCCTCAAACCCTCTTGTATGCTAAATCATGAAATAATTATGCCTAAAATCCTGTAAATAAAATGACAGAATGAGAGTTTATCACAATCCTCAAACTTAAACATTATTTGTCCCTAACTCAGATAAGGAAAAATAAACTAGAAGGCCTTAGGAGCCAACGACTCACATTCGACCACTCCAAGTTAAATAGGAAGAAATGAGTTTGAAAACTTGGTTTAGGTACCTTAAGAAGCCTTGTTATGTAAAGGTAAAGGATTAAAAGTTTAAAAAAAATCTTGGCAATGACATGTGCATCATTTGACCATGCATGATTAAATTGGCTTAATGAAGTTAAAAACTTGCTAAGACTTAATCTTTAAACTTAGTATGAACAGGATATTGTCGTAACCGTAATTACAACGAGACAACGAACTCACTAAAATTTGAAAATGAATTGATTTGATATCGCCACCAAATTTTATTTAAAGGGAAAATATTTGGAAAAAAGCCCTAACTTGAGGCTAAGATTCTAAGTTCGGGAGTCGGTTATAAGTCGGGAAGGTGTTAGGAACTCTACTCGCCCGTTCCGAGAACGGTACCCTTAAAATGAGTGTGTGATTTATTTGAAAACTGTTTGATCTCTTTAATTAGAGTGAAAATAAATTGATGGAGGTTAGCCTGACAGGACTTGATCCTGCTCCTACGTATTCCCCGATGCAATGGGAAACTCAAGGCTTACGTAGTTCTAGTTTGAAGGCTTGACCTTCAGAGGTGGTTTTGAAAATATTTGGAAGAAAGTCCTTAGTCCACATATGCACAGGATCCAAGACAACTACAGCTGCACTGGGACCCATACGAATCCCTAAACATCAAACAGCAGAAAAAGCTACCAGTTCGTGCTTAGGGTTCATTACGTGAGACTAAGTATTCCAAAATGAAGTATTTCTTGAAATTATTTAAAAGGATTATTAGTCCACATATGCACAGGGTCTAAGACAACTACGACTGCCCCATATGAATCCTTAAACACCGAACAACAGAAAAAGCTACCAATTCGTGCTTAGGGTCCATTACGTGAGACCTTGAATTAATGAATTTAATTTGAAAATAATAAGGATAAAAGGGGATTGGGTTTAGGTGGAAAAGAATTGAGCTTGATTTAAAAATGAACTTGATTTGAGATGAACTTGATTTTGAAATGAACTTGATTTGAAGCATACTTGATTTAAAATGAACTTGATCTTGAAATGAACTTGATTTGTTTTTGAGAAGAAAGAATTAAACTTGATTTGGATTTGAGAAGAGGAATTTGAACTTGTTTTGAAAATTTAAAAAAGAATTAAACTTGATTTGGTTTTGAGGAAAAGGAATTGAACTTGATTTGAAAATAAAATTTGATTTGAATAAAAAAGAATTTGAATTAAAACTTGAGGTAAAGAATTAAATTTGATTTGAACTAATAAATTTGAATTAAAACTTGAGGAAAATAATTAAATTTGATTTTAAAATGAATTTGAATTAAAACTTGAGAAAATAATTAAATTTGATTTGAACTAATGAATTTGAATTAAAACTTGAGAAAAAGAATTAAATTTGATTTTAAAATAAATTTAAATTAAAAATTGAGGAAAAGAATTAAATTTGATTTGAACTAATGAATTTGAATTAAAACTTAAGGAAATAATTAACTTTGATTTAAAATGCCTGTCTTGATATTTGGAGAAAAAAGACTTAAATTTGATTCGAGATTTGCTTGCCTTAATTAGTACTTGAATTGATAAACCTGGTTTTAAAAAAAAAATTATTTGAGCTTGCCTTGACTTGTGCTTGAATGGATAAACCTTGTGCGTTGACTTGTGCCACTGGACCACACTTATATTTGAGCTTTCCATGCCTTTCATCAAATTTAAGGCACTCTAATGAACGTGAGAATGAGCTTGCATGCTGCATGGGAGTTATATCATGTAAAAGCTCAAGACCGATTCCTGCCTCTGATTACACCCCTTCAGTGAAACTCCATGATGACGGTCAGTTGTCACCTTTGTGGACCCATCTATACGTGCTATGCTTTTAGCCTATCTGGAGTAACCATTGGTCGTCTTTATCTAATGCATGAGAACCCTCCAAACATAACCATGATGGGTAATACATCAACATTACGCCACCCGAAATGTTTAGAGGGGTGCGAATTGAGTTCATGATGTGTTTTGGATCTGTCTAGGTATATCGAGAAGTTGCAATACTTCAAGTATCCCAGTTGCAGTGAACATATAAGGCTTCTAAATGTACATCACACGGCTCATCAAGTGAGGATCTTCCACCTTGCGGAAACGGATCCCCTCGCGAATGACGTAGATGTGACTTTACCAGGCTGGTACGCTGGATAAGGTACTTGACTAACCTTATGACGTGCCAAATTTTTAGTTGAAAAGAATTCCCTGAATGTTTTATAATTGGGGTAGCACATGATGGGTACTCGAAACCACCTATTGCATGAGAACCTGCAACAACTACTCGTCTCCAAGAATCGTGGTGCTAGCAAGAACATAACTTTGAACACAACTCCATCCATTATGGGTCATTCGCCATGTTCCTTTTTAGTACAATGTTCTACATAGGGAACCAATAAGCTGTTCGTCTTATGATGGCTTCCGTTGTTCAATCCAAGGAGTTGTACAGCACAGTCATGGTGTTGTCATGTAGCTGCTCTTCACTCTGGAAAGGAAACTCAGGTGTTTGTAGTTACAATATCAGGAAACAATTTAGCATTCGTTGGGTTGGACACGCCATGGAGACGGTTGTTACTTCACTGTTATGCTTTCGGATAGTTTCAGACTCTGGGATCACAAATGTATGTAGGCTTCCTGGGGTTATTTATTTAAAGCCCGACGGCATCACCCCATAGTGCCAGCACAAAGGTCCCAGGGTTTATGAAGGTCTGCCATGCATACTCGAACCACAGGTGTTGACCTTTTGCATTGAGCCGCATTCTATATTGAGGGGTCTAGCTTGCATGGCGCTTGTCTTCTACGATCACGAGTGCTGTGGAGTATTGTTCGAACAAATACGTGATACTCGACATGCTTTGAGCTTCTTGATTAAACAAGGAGTGATTGATGGCTAAGGATGCATATCAGTTTTCTTTTCAGCTTTATAGTAAATACGGATTATTCATTCGTCCAATGGTGAGAAGCAGAAGCCTCTGGAGCAGTAACTAAGAGTTGCGCATCATGATTAATGCATTCTGGTTGAATAATCCTTGAGTAAAGAAATCAACTAATCCTTGAAAGATTTGTCCCCGTGCCTCACGGTTTACTTCCTCAGCAAATATCAGACCACCTATAATTCTTACTAGAAAAGGGAAAAGCAATAATGACCTCTCCAATCGAAACATCAAATCTCACCACCCGGATATCATGAAGTAGGTATGCTTTGAACATATTTAAAAAGCCTAGTGTAACTTTGGCATGGAGGCTGATCTAATCTGATATTATATACCAACTAAAACCTCCCAATTTTTCGTTCTAAAATTTCCCTGAACACTGTTAAAAGCAATCGTACATAACCCAGTTTTGTCAAAGAGAATATATCCATGAGATTTTGAATTTTCATAAAGGCCAAAGTCTGCAAGAAGAGATCTTGTCCTTGTCCTTTTCCCAAAACTCATTAGTGGATTGCCAATCGATTTTTTCAAAAATGACTCAGCGTCAAGCATGCACAGGCTGTATGGATCTTTGTGTGAGGCTAATGGGTCCAGGAGGGGGCGAAGAAATTTCTTGGAGACTTATTCCTTATTTAAGTCAAAATTACAACTCATAGGTTTTATTGTGAAAATCTTGGATAAACTCCTGATCAGTCCATTCCTTGCCTTAGGTGGATTTCTCACCGAATACAGAACAATATTACCTCATGGAAATTAACGGACACCAAGATGTTTAGCACATTCAAATCCCGCCTATTTGTGAATCACATCAAGAACCAAGTTTTTCATAGTACTATCATCACACAAAATGTAATTTTGACTTTGTAAACACCCAATTGTGTCTGAGGCTACCTGATAAATTTATTAACTGACCCTAATTTAAATAATAAATGGATAGTAGATTTAATAAAAAACAAACAATATATACAGAAAAACAGGCAGCAGAAGAAAATGATAAAGCAGAAGAAAACAAGTAAAATTTAAAATCTGAAAACAAAAATAAATTTAACAAAAAATCCGAAAATTAAAAAAGCTGAAAATAAAAATAAAAATAACAAAAAATCTGAAAACAAAAATAAAAATAACAAAAATCTGAAAATAAAAATAAAAATTTAAAATCTGAAAACAAAAATAAATTTAACAAAATCTGAAAATTAAAAAAGCTGAAAAATAAATAAATAACAAAAAATCTAAAAATAAAAAAAAATAAAAAATCTGAAAACAAAAATTAAAAATATAAAAAATTTGAAATAAGAATAAAAATAATAAAAAGAAAGAAAATGAAAAATGATAAATAAGAAATAAATAAAAAATACAAATAAATAAAATAAAGGATAAGAATAATAATAAATAGGGTAGATAAAGAGAATGTAGGGGAGCAACAATAAAAATGGAGGGACGGCCGGGGAGAGAGAGAGGCCCAGTGCAATTGAGGGGCTATAAATAAAGGCACATTGGTAATAAAGGGGGTTCGATCTTCCTTTGGGCAAAAAAAAAAAAGAAAGTGGATTAATTTGGCTCTCTCCAGAAGAAGCTCCCTCACCTTTCTGGAAAACTCTGGAGGTTCTGAAACGGAGGCGCGAAGAGTATTGGGAGATTCGTGAAGCTCACCACTGACTCTAGCAACCACTGCAGCACCATAGCTAAGGGAGGAGGAGAATCGTGTTCCGACATTCATAGGTTCGTAGTATTCTTTTGTCTCTCGTCTAGTCTGTATTCAGCCATATGAAAAAACCGTATATGCTTGATGAGAATGGTGAATGTGTGGTAGATTTCGTCAATAATTGTCTGTGCCTGTGTTGTTCAATTTGAAATGTTCCTTTAAACCATCAGCTATTCAATCGAATTTACGTCTCCGATGCATGTCTCGTTCGGTAGATTAGCCCATAGGTCACCTTAAGAATCCTGTTTCCTTTGCTCATGCAAGATCTTGATAGAATAGGCTTGACTGGGCGAATGTTTGTGAGAAAACCGATCGGTTAGGGGGAGTCTAGGATTACTACACGATTAACGGTAGCACAACCACGAGCCATTAGCATGATAGGAAGCCGCTGGCCGTTTGGTCTCAGCCATTCTTCCAAATCCGTACTCACCTTTGGTCATCCTCGTGCGAAATTACCTCATAGGGACATGATTTTGAATCTAGCAACTCGATCTCGCTGACCGAAGAGAAGAATTTCTTTCGTACTCAAGCCGGCCATGATCGTGGACAAGCACATGGTCACGACCGAATCGAGGACCCCTGTGTAAATCGCTACCCTGTTCGCAGCTATCCCGTTCATTCCTTCGAGCCTCCAATCCTTTGACTCCTTCTTCCGGAGCGCCAAGTCCCCACCAAACTCCCGTCGGATGTCTCTAAACTGTGCTACACCTGCAGCAAGAGAACCAGTCGTACGTCGCCGACCACACAGCTTAAGAGGGAGAGGCCCATGCGACGTCGTACCCGTCTAGCTACGACACCCGCTTCTTACGTCCCGCACCAGTCTTGGACCTTAGGCGTTTGAGGCAAAGCTGCCCAGTTCATGGCGCACGCCTCGAACGAATCTGGAAGGAGGCCAAAGAGAAGGACCGCCCAGCCCTGAACCAGCACTAGGCATCGAGGGAAGCGAACCTGGCTACGCAAGACTTCATTCCCTCCCTGAACAGAGGAACGAACGACCGATCCACATAGAGAAATCGACCAAACTCCGATGAGATTCTCACCGACGAAGACACAGACCACCGGAATAAATATCAGAGCTTGCTCGTCGGAGCCAAACGGCGGGGAGAATCATCCCACTCTTCTCGGTAAGACGCATTCGCTACGCCATTAGCAAGTGTAAAGCGAGGTCGACTACCTCTGCAACAAGCTCAATAAGAGAGGATCGCCTCCGCTGGACACCGCGCCCCCGTCGTCGTGCAACCAAAAACAGGGAGCCCCGTGGTCAGGAAGTCCAGTCATATGCGTCAGCGATCAGGCGTTGCACGGTTGCCACGGACGCAACAAGCCAGGTGGCGGGCACTCCGCGAAGGAATGTGCACAGACCTGCCCCGAACGCCGCCCTCAACCGTCGTAGCTAGGGAAGTCGTGCGAACAGGGGAGTCGCTGGTAGGGGTGACCACCAAGAAGCCAAACCCAGGCCATTGCAGCCGTCCAATCCAGTGCGTTGACCAGATCAAGGGTGAAGTCAAACATCCAGTTTGCAAGGTGACCCCTCCACTATCCCAAATTACATGCAGACCCCTCCACTTTCCTAAATTGCAAATCGACCCCTCTACTTCCCTCAAATTACCGATTGACCCCTGAATTTTCCATAATTAGAATTTCACCACATAACTTTCCATAATTAGAATTTCACCCTATAACTTTTCATAATTAGAATTTCACCCCATAACTTTCCATAATTAGAATATTCACCCCATAATTTTCCATAATTGTAATTTACCCCATAACTTTTCATAATTAGAATTTCACCCCATAATTTTGCATAATTAGAATTTCACCCCAAAACTACCCTCAATTACGAGATGGCCCGTAAAAGTCTCTTAAAGATAATTTAAACCCCAAATTTTCTACGATTCTAATTGTACCCCTTGTGCTTCCCTAAATTGCAAACAAAACTTCTTTCTTTCTGAAAGTCAAATTCTTTGTCTAATAGTCAAAATAAATTCTCCCCTTTTACCCTTTTCTTTAAAATAAAATTCTTTTTTTAAATATTTTGGGATCCTTTGTCTCACGCGACGGGCTCTGAACGAGGAATTGGCGGTTCACCTGTTGTTCAACGTTTAACAATTTGTATAGGCCCCCGTGCTGCTGTAGCCGCCTCGGGTCTTGTGCATGAGTGGACTAAAGGTCCTTTCAAAAAATAAAATGCTCTTTTTCAAATATTTTGGGATCCTTGGTCTCACGCGACAGGCTCTAAGCGAGGAACTGGCGGTTCACCTGCTGTTGAACGTTTAACAATCTGTATAGGCCCCCGTGCTGCCGTAGCCGTCTCGGGTCTTGTGCATGAGTAGACTAAAGGTCCTTTCAAAAATAAAAGGTTCTTTTTCAAATATTTTGGGATCCTTGGTCTCACGCGATGGGCTCTAAGCGAAGAACTGGTGGTTCATCTGCTGTTCAACGTTTAACAGTCTGTATAGGCCCCCGTGCTGCCGTAGCCGCCTCGGGTCTTGTGCATGAGTGGACTAAAGGTCCTTTAAAAAAAATTCTTTCAAAATATCATATTTGTTTTAAATACCTCTGAAGGTCAAGCCTTCACAAACCAGAACTACGTAAGTCTTGAGTTTCCCATTGCACCGGGGAATACGTAGGAGCAGGATCAAGTCCTGTCAGGCTAACCTCCATCAAGTTATTTATCTTCACATTAATTAAAGGATCAAACATTTTCCAAATTCACACACTCAATTTAAGGGTACCGTTCTTCGGAACGGGCGAGTGGGGTGCCTAACACCTTCCTCACTCGTAACCGATTCCCGAACCTAAATCTCTTCCTTGAGTCAGGGTTTTTCCAACTTTTTCCATTAAATAAAAACTTGGTGGCGACTCCATATTAACTCAATAAAATCTATTTTCAAGTTTTAGCGAGTTCGTCGTCTCGTGGGAATTACGGTTGCGACAGACTCGGGGTTTAATTCAAATAAACCAATACACAATTCTTGATTCGTAAACAGCATAAGTTATGTGACTAACCTTTTAAGGGTGGGACCTCGAACATAATTGAGTGTTTACAGATATGCATAAGACTTGTAAATTGAAGATCACAAAGAATAAAAACTTTAAAGGTGCCTTTTAGTCCCCTAGAGAAAAACTTCTAAGTTTTTAAAAATCATGTTAAACAAATATAATTTCGAGAAAAGGAAAGGTTGAGGAGTAACTTAGAAGGTTGAGAGAATTAGGTCTCTTGATTGATTCATCATAAAAATTCAAAGAGTTAAATAAGTTGGACATGCATTGGTTACATGTAAGTATGTTATCCAAATGTGATTTAAAAGTCAACTTGTGATGTTTCATGAATACACATTGTTTAATGTGAATTGAATATTGAATGCTCATAAGTGTTGAGGAGATGGTGCTATGTATGATGAGTTTATATGATTGATGATCTGATAGAATTCAAGATCTAAATGTTCATAGCATATTGGTTGAATATTGTTTGAGCTTGCATGATTATCTAGAAGCCTTAAAAATGAACCTAAATGGTTTAAGGGATCACTAACACAAACTTATATGAAAAGTTAATCTACTCTTACTGTGCACATCCAAGGGACGTCTGTAGTCCTATTGAAGAGGAGACAAAAGGGTTATCCAAAAATTCTTCTATTGTGAAGACCAAAGGGTTCTTCATTTATATAAGATGGTGATAACCATCTAGGAATGAACTCATATCTTGAACAATAGAAGGTAGGGTAGCATAGCTAGTGAGAAGATATTATTTGACTGTTTATAATGTATGTCGATGTCTAAAGAATTCCCCAAAGTTATGGAATAGAAATTTAAATTCCCCGAAGTTGTGGAATAGAAAATGAAAGAGACGATGTATAAGACATAGAATAAAATATGAGTCAAATAATATCTGTATTGTGATTCCAGATTTAAGAAGTTTAAGACAGACATCTGCTTATGTAATAAAGGTTGTTCTCTGTATAAAAATAACCCACTTTAGGAGGAGATTTTGAAAGATATAAAATCAACCTTGTATCCACGTCATGTTTTTCTAATAAACTAAGGTGGCTGGAAAAAAAGTGATAACACTAGATGTAGAGTAGAAACCTACTAAGAAACCTAGTTTCTCACCTCTTATCTCTCCATGTTCTTCCCAAATGAAAATCATGACTTTCAGGATGTCCATGGTCTTCATAGACATTAGTAATGTGGACTAGACCACAAACCCCCATGGCTTACTCATCATAGCCTAAGTCAACATTAGGATTTATTTTTCATTAGGACACATGTTCATCTTAGAGGTAATGAGCCTGAAATTTTTGATAATGGGGTTTGTGATTCCTTTAGAGGTATTTCATCCTAATGAAGTTTTCCCACCTCCTTTCAGCTACCATAGAAAACAGATAGCCACTATTGAAGAATCCTGTTCTTCATAATGAGAGACTAATCCTCAGACTCTGTTGCATTACCAAAGTTCATCACATATGTGGTCCTCACAAGGGAGCTCGCCATATCCGATGCCAAACCCCTTTCAAGCCTATCAGGACATACTCGATGGGACGTTCATGTCCTTGGATCAGAGTATGTGGTTGGAACGTTTTCATCACTAGGTTAAGGAAGGTTTGTTGGCCCCATAGTTCGTTTGTAAGAAAAGATTAGTTGAAGAATCATACCAAAAATGTAAATTTTTTGTAAATAGTATGATGCAAGCATCTTAGTTATTAATAAGTAATAGTATGATAAATTATGTATAATATATATTTTACAATGTGTAGCAAATATGTATATAAATTTGGTATATAAGTTATGGTGTGTAATAAAGTGTATGCAAAGGCCATGGTGCCTAAGACTTTTGTGAACATGTAAATGTACTATATAACTATGTGATGTTATATGTCATTTGAATAAGTTTTGTTTAATTGTTTACAGTGGATTTATAAATACATGGAGTAAAGAAAATGATACGTAATGTTACTATTCTATATGCATGCAAGAACGCCTAGTAACTTATTTTATTGTAATGTACGCTATATTAACAAGGCTTGCAATTTATAATCAACAATTTTAAAAAAATTATCGTATTTTCTATAATAAGTATTTTTTAAAGATTCCGCATCATGAGATAACAAACTAATAATGGAACCGAATGAACGAATTAAGTGTAAAATCAGTATACATTTTTTGGGTGTTATAGTTTGTGGGTCGGTTTCCCCTTCTAATGATGAAGAATCTTCAGTAGATGCTACTAGAAGTGTCGGGTCGCCGAGTGGAGGTGGAAACATCCTGTTAGTGTGAAAGGCTTCCAAAGGGAGGGTGAACTCAATGAAGGATAAGTTTAGGCTCATCATAATAGAAACAAACATATGACCTAAAGAAAAATAAATTCGCACATTGGCTTGAGTTGTAATCATCAGTCGATGAGTGTTCGTAGTCTAGTTCACATTACTTATTTCCATGAAGACTACCGCATTCGCGAAAGACATCAAGGGCTTTTGCAAAGAAAATGGTGGGAGAATGGGTGAGAAACTAAGTTTTTCAATAGAATTTTACCTTAGTTTAGTAACATCACTTTCATTCCAACCACTTCAATTTGTTAGAAAACATGTCATGAATACAAGTTTACTTTAATCATTCAAAAACTCTACCTGAAGTGGATTTCTTTTACACAGGAAGAATTAATCTTTAATTAAGCATATAAATTACACGAGTCTTATAAATCTTTGTGATCATAACATAGATATCAGTTGACTATCATCTCATCTATGTCTTACATAATTCTTCTTTGTTCTCTATCACTCTCTTAGTGATAATTAAGACATAGACATACATTATTACTTGGTCAAATAATATCTTCTCATTAGCTCTGCTACTCTATCTTCTATTCTTAGGACACAAATTCATTCCTTGAAGGTCATCACCATTATACATACTAAAGACAGGTGCTTCATAATAGAAAGATTTTTGGAGAACCTTTTTGTCTCCTCTTTAGAAGGACCCGACGTCTTCTGAATGTTCACAAGGCATATTAAGAGTAGTATTAATTTTTCACATAAGTTGTTTCTTTAGTAATCCCTTAGTTACTTTTGTTTCTTTTAGAGGCTTCCAAATAATATGCATGCTCAAACAATCCAACCAATATGCTATGCACATTTAGTCTCTACTTTCATACTACTATCACATCATAATCCATACACGATTGTTGTAACCGAAATTACAACCAAACGAAGAATCCGTAAAATTTTTAGAAAGAATTTATTTGATCGTGGAGTCGCCACCAAATTTTATTTTTAAAGGAAAAATATTTGGAAAAATCCCTAACAGAGGAAGAATTCTAGGTTCAGGAGTTGATTACGAGTAGGGAAGGTATTAGCACCCTTAAATTGAGTGTGTAATTTTGATATTTTGAGAATTGTTTGATCCTTTATATAGAATAAAAATAAGTAGGTTTGTGAAAAATAGCCTGACAGGAGTTGATCCTGCTTCTACGTATTCCCTGGTGCAATAGGAAACTCAAGGCTACGTAGTTCTTTTTAAGAGACTTGATCTTTGAGAAAGAACCTTAAAAATTTGTAAAATTTCATCTGCATTTGCACAAGGTCCAAGCTAAGCGTGGGATGCACCGAGACCTATGCAATTCAAAATACAGAACGGTAGAAAATGCTACTCACCCATCACATGAATATTTTGAAAATTGGAAGATTTTTTAAAGATATTGAAATAATTTTAGATGAAACTTTCTTAAATTAAATATCATTTTCTTAAACCCACATGTGCACCAGGTTCAAGCGAAATGTAAGTTGCAACTGAACCTATACGAATTAAAATACAGAACGGTAGAGAACCTTACTCGTTCGTATTAGAATTTGTCACGTAAATTTTAGAAAATTTAGAATTTTTAAAGACAATGAGAAAATAATTTTAGATGGAATTTTATTAGATTAAATTTCCTTAAACTCACATGTGCACAAGGTTCATAAGCTACACTTGAACCTATGCAAATTAAAATATGGAACGGTAAAGAACCCTACTCGTTCGTATTAGAATTCCTCAAATAAATTTTAGAAAATTTAGAATTTTTAAACACAATGAGGAAATAATTTTAGATGAAATTTTATTAGATTAAATTTCCTAAAACTCACGTGTGCACAAGGTTCGGAAGCTACACCTGAACCTATACGAATTAAAATACGGAACGATAGATAACGCTACTCGTTTGTATTAGAATTTTTCACGTAAATTTATAAAGTTTATAATTTTTTAAAAAAGGTAGAAATTATTTTAGATTAAATTCCCAAACGTATGTGTGCACAGAGTTCAAACCAAACGTAAACTGCACCTGAACCTTTACGAATTAAAATACGGAATGGTAGAGAATGCTACCCATTCGTATTAAAACTCGTCGCGTAAGATTTAGAAATTTATAAATATTTTTGAAAATTTTTAATGAGAAAAAGATAATAAATCTAAAAAACAAATATAAAGAGGATAGAATAATAAAAAATAAAGATAATAATAATTGTCGCAACCGTAATTCCGACATGACGACGAACCCGCTAAAATTTGAAAATGATTTGATTTGGATTATGTGGAGCCGCCACCAAATTTTTATTTAAGGGAAAAGATTTGGAAAAAACCCTGACTCAAGGAAGAGATTTAGGTTCAGGAGTTGGTTACGAGTGGGGAAGGTGTTAGGCACCTCGTTCGCCCGTTCCGAAGAACGGTACCCTTAAGCTGAGTGTGTGATTTTTGAAAATTGTTTGATCCCTTAATTAATGTGAAAATAAATAGATTGATGGAGGTTAGCCTGACAGGACTCAATCCTGCTCCTACGTATTCCCCAGTGCAATGGGAAACTCAAGGCTTACGTAGTTCTGGTTTTAAGAGACTTGATCTTTTGAAGAAGTAGAGGGGTAATGTCAGGATAGGATTTATTTTTGAATAAACTAAAATTGCGTACTTGCATAACCCAAACCGTCGTAGGTCGTGAGTGAGTTTACACGAATTATAACGCGGAACAGCAGAGAAGGCTGCCTGTTCGTATTAGAATCCGTTGTACGAATCTTAGAGATTTAAAATAGATATCTGAAACAGATGCTTTCTAACAGAGTTAGTAAATAGTGATTTCCTAAAATTTATGCTTGCAAAATCCAAATTGTCATAAGCCGCATTTGGAATCCACACGAACTGAAATATGGAACAGCAGAGAAGGCTGCCTGTTCGCATTAGAATCCATTGCATGAATCTTAGAGATTTGAAACGGATATTTTGGAATAGACATTTTTTAGTGGAGTTAGTAAACAGTGATTTTCTAAAATTGCGTGCTTGCAAAATCCAAATCATCGTAAGCCGCATTTGAATCCATACGAATTAAAACACAGAACAGCAGAGAAGGTTGCCTGTTCGTGTTAAAATCCGCTTGCACACATTTTAGAAAATTAAAATAGATATTTTGAAAACCGATGTTTTTACAGAGTTAGTGAAGACAATGTTTCAAAAAACGATTGGACTTAATTTAATAGTTAGAGAACCAAAACTGGGCTTGACCCAAAGTAAAGGAATTGAGTTTAAGCGAAAAGAGGCGCTTGGGCTGGACCCATGTAAAAATTGAATTTGATTTCAAAAAAAGGAAAAAAGATTGGACATGACCCAAAGAACTGATTAAAGAAAAGAATTGGGCTTGACCCGAATTAAGTAAAATCCAACTTTAAAGAAATGATTTATAATTAAAGAAAAGAAGTGGGCTTGACCAAAGTGAAGGAAAATTGGATCAAGATTAAAAGGATTGGGCTTGATTGAAAAAAGGCTTAATTTTCAACAAAAAAGGAAATTGAGTTTACCCCAAATAAACAATTTGAGTCATTTATTTTTATCATGAGTCATTTATTTTCATCATGGGCTTGAATTAGACTTGATTTAACATAAACTTGACTTGATTTGAAGTTAAGGATTAGAATTGCGAACATGCTTCAGTAATCAAACGATAGAAATTTCATTTCAAATCCAAATTAGACAAATAATATCATTCCAGAAACTAGAGAGAAAGACAAAGAGAAAACAACAAAACTCATCAAAATCAGAGATCATTTGACCAATTAAAAACGAAAATGAAAAACAGAGACGAAAATCAACCTCAAGAACACAAGAGTTGTTGGCGCCAAAATTTGAATTTAAATCTCAGAATTTTTAAAAAATAGTTTTTGGTAGATATGAAAAATAAAAACCAATAAATTGAAATATATGGATCATAGAAATCAAACAAAATAAGTTTGACATAAATCCAACCAGAAATGAGCAAGTTATGCACAAATCAAACAAGCTAGGTTAATTTGTGCACCAAGATGAACATGCTTCGGTAATCAGGCGATTAAAATTTCATTTTAGATCAAAATTGGACAAATAATATCATTCCACAACTATAGAGAAAGAAGAAGAAAATGAAACAAAAATAACGGAAATCGGAGATCATTTGACAGATTCAAAACAAAAACAAAAAATAGAGATGAAGATCAACCTCAAGAACACAC
This sequence comes from Canavalia gladiata, assembly GCA_037954105.1. Lineage (NCBI taxonomy): Eukaryota > Viridiplantae > Streptophyta > Magnoliopsida > Fabales > Fabaceae > Canavalia > Canavalia gladiata. Next base: position 35,414,473 of record CM075664.1, on the reverse strand, counting down.
AAGATTTTGGCGCCAAAATTTGAATTCAAATCTCAGAATTTTTAAAAAATATTTTTTGGTAGATCTGAAAAATAAAAACCAATCAATTGAAAGATATGGATTATATGAATAAAAAAAAATAAGTTTGACATAAATCCAATCAGAAATGGGCAAGTTATGCACAAATCAAACAAGCTAGGTTCATTTGCTCACTAGGACAAACATGCTTTGGTAATCAGGCGATATAAATTTCATTTCATATCCAAATTAGACAAATAATATCATTACAAAAATTATAGAGAGAGACAAAGAGAACGAAACAAAAAGCATCAAAATCAGAGATCATTTGACCGATCAAAAATGAAAACAAAAAATAGAGATGAAAATGAGCTCGAAAATCCGAGAAGAAGCAAGAAACTTAAGCAGAATAAAAGTATGATCTAACCTCAATTGGAAGGTGATGAAGAACTGGTTTGAAGGCAGAGGTAGAGAGTCTCCTAGGACCTCCCTTCAAAAATTCTGAAAAATCCTCTTTCCCCTAAGACTCCAAGTGCTCCTCCTCTCTGCGTTGGTCCCCGATTTCTTCCCAAAAAATGTCAAGAAAGAAAAAGACCCCTTCTTTTCCTGTTTGTAGGTATATATAGACACTTCCCCTTCTTGGCAAGGGTCAAGCTCTTTCAAAGAGCCAAAAGCCAGCCCCCTCTCTCTTGGCAAGGGCCAAGTTCTTTCAAAGGGCCAAAAGCCAACCCCCTCTCTCTTGGCAAGGGCTAAGTTCTTTCAAAGGGCCAAAAGCCACCCCTTTCTAGGAGCCAAAAGCCAACCCCTTGATTTCAAAATTTTTGTTCCCTATTTTTTATTTTTCAGCTTTTATGTACCTTTTGTTATTTGATTTTTCATTTCTTTTCATTTTCATTTTTTATTTACCCTTTTTATTTTTATTTTTTATTATTTTTATTTTTCATTTTTTATTCTATTTTCTAACTTTCTTTCTTCTTCTTTTTTATCATCTAATTTAGTATTGATTTACTGATTAATTTTAACAATTGAGGGCCTCAGACATAATTGGATGTTTACAATAATAAATCTAAAAAAGTATAAAGAGAATAAATTAATAAACGGTAAACTAAAAATAAAGATAATAATAATAATTAAAACAAAGTTAGCTACACTTACATAGGAAAAATTGCAAAGTGATCCATAAACTTCCCTCTTTAAATGAGGACTTTATTGGCTTACACCTTTGTTCTTTTCCAAACACAAGCTTTATAGTTTAAATCTCCCCCCTCCTTATTTTTTTTTATGAAGGATGCCTCTTTATATAGAAGGATGAGAGATTGAAAAAGTTTCACTTGCCTGGAGTGGGACTTCTATTCTATATGTAGGAGAATTAGAGAGTGCAAGAGTCTCACTCTTCCAATGTGGGACTCTCAAAGTTGTTTTGGATTTCTAATTGTAGTCAATGTGGGACTCCTTTTCTTTTTATTTTATTTTGTTATATCTTTTCTTTTTATTTTTTTATTTTCGATACCTTAGACAAAACTGGATATTCACAATGATCATCATGAATAATATCATTTTCTAATCAACCATGAGTCATATCCATACACTTCACATTACTCTTTATGTACTCAAAGTAATATAACAAGTTAGCATAATATTCTTAAGTAAAAGATTCATCTCAAATCCAAGACTTTCTTATTTTAGCTTGATGTAATTTCTTAGGTAACATAGACACTTACTCTCACAACTTGTCCAAAGTAATATAACAAGTTAGCATAATATTCTTAAGTAAAAGATTCATCTCAAATCCAAGACTTTCTTATTTTAGCTTGATGTAATTTCTTAGGTAACATAGACACTTACTCTCACAACTTGTCCAATTTGCTCAATTCTTAAAAAATATGAAGAATCTCATGGGATCTTAGTCCACTCATCTTTCTAAGTTACCTCTTAACCTTTCCCTTTTCTCAAAGGTTAAGTTCTTCTTAATACTTTTAATGAAATATAACATCTTCTTCTCTAGTTGGCCAAATGGCCTTTAAATTGTTTACTCTTTGTGCCCTTAATAGTCTTATGCACCATATACTTAATTCAAGTGTTAGTGTTATATGTTTTATGCTTCTTAACTAGTAAGTTAGCTATTTTGCTTTGTTCCATTAATAAACCTACTTGCTTACCTCTTGCTCATGAATTTTAAGTCTTCTACTCATGTCTTATTTAATTATCCTGAAGCATCTAAAATAACCTATTTGCTTATTTCTTAGCTAAGTGGCAAAATCCACACTCTCTAGTCCTAGACATTATAATTAAATTTTTCTTCTTTAAGAATGGTAGTTTACATTAATTAAGATTTAAGCTATTAATTACACCAACTTTGAAAACTTTTAGGGCCTTTCTTCCTTGACTATGGAGCATGGCCAAATGCCCTAGATCCCACTTCTATCCATAATTAATTTATAATCACCTTCTGAGGATTACCTAAATTCACTCTTAAGTTTTAACAAGGTTTTTAGCTATTTCTTACCAATTTTTTACAATATGACTGAATGATACCCAACCATTACCAAATATTTTTCAACTTTAAAATTCCTTCCTCAAACTTGTTTAAGCTCCACTTTACACCTTAATTAAAAGTTTAACTCAAGTTTTCCCTAATTAATAAGGGAGTGGTCGAGTGCCCTAGGTGGATAAACAAGGTTTCTTTTTCCTTAATTTTTTCTCTCATGGTCTTGGTGGTATGAATTTTATTATGTTTTATTTTTCCAAATTAACCAAAGTGGCTGAATGAGCACTTTATAAATTTCAAGTCCCTTTCAAATTTATAATTCCATAGTTATACTTTATTATGGTCTTATTTATACCCCAATCATAATTTTAAACTCAAGATTTCCTAATTTACTAGAAGTGGTCAAATGACATAGGTGTCTTGATCAAGCGTCTCTTTTCAACTTTCCTGCCACATGACCTAGGTTTATCTTATACCTTTCGTAAACACTCAATTATGTCTGAGACCCATTTTAAGGTGATTAATGGATAAACATAAGTTGCAGATACCAAGAAATTCAAAACTAATACAGAATTAAAATCTGAAGAAAAAAAAACAGAAAATAGAAAAACGAAAAACAGACAAACAGAAAATAGACAAACAGAAACAGAAAAAAAAATAAAAAAATAAAATCAATTTGTAAATTAGACTTAAATCAATATATATATATATACATATATAATAAATCTGGAATTAACAAAAATAAAAAATATTAAAAGAGAAATCTGGAAATAAGAATTTAAAGAAAATTAAAGAAAATTAATAATAATCAAACTTAAAATCTGAAAATTCTGAAAAAACAATAAAAAAATCAAAAATTAAAATTAAAATCATAAAATATAAAATCTAAGGGCTAAAATCGGAAAGATAAAGAAATTTCAAAATCAAATAATAAAATAAAATAAAATTCTGGAAATAAGAAAAATTCAGAAAATTAATTTCTAAAATTTTTAAGAAAAAACAGGAAATTACATAAATTCAATAAAATCAGAAAAAGAAAAGATTCCAAATAAGTCCTGAAAATTAACAATCGAGGACAAAAGAAAACAGTATTTTTTTTAAAGGAATCACGAGCCTTTACAGAAGGCGACAAAATAAGATTTTCTGAAAAGGGCAAAAAAAATTGAAAATAAAAAAAAAGATTTGCAGGGGTTATAAAAGGAGGGAGAAGCTTTGAACGAGGGGCTTTTTTTGGGGGGGGGGGGGTCTTCTTTTCTGATTTGAAGAGAGCGTTAAAGAAACGAGCGAATTAAGAGAAAGGGTAGCAGAGAAAAGGAATAGCGAAGTCTTGGGAATCCAGCGTTGAGGTCGGCACGACGAACCGGAGTTGGTGACGAAGGATCATTCCCTCAGAGCATCAGATTCCTCGACGAATTCAGGTTAGTAATAACTGGGTTTTGCTCATAAGAATTACGCTGAAGATTAACGACATGAATAGGAGCCAAGAATTGACTAACCTTCGTTTGAACCTCTGATTGCATTATGTTGAAACTTGATTCGAATAACATGTTAAAACCACGAGGGTTAGACTGAGCATTTTCCCCCTCTTCTTGATAAAATTATAGGTTAAGTCATTCGAATTTTCTATAATTTGGATTCAAGAAGTAGGTTAAATGGTGAAGATTAAACTGGATCTAATTTTCTTTTCTTGATAAGAACAACTGGTATGCGTGCATGGCCGATATGGTCCAAAGAAAGACCCATGAATAATGCAAGAATCTTCAATTTATAGTTTTTTGATATGCTTGAATTAAAATGCGAATACGCAAGGTTACGCGGAACACTAGTGATAGTTAGACACCCCAAAACAGAGTAGAGAGTTGAGTGGAATGAAAGGGTTGTCCTGGCACCACTGAAGTCCCCTCGAATGTTGATGGAGGAGCCTCCATAAAGGGGACGGATGAACCTCATTAAGCTGGGTCTCACTTTAGAGGGAGGGAGAATCTTCGTTTCAGAGAGGTACCAACCTCTCCCTATGGCCACCTTCTGTATTAATTATATGACCCCCTCCTATACTCGAACAATCTTGTACTCAAATGGGGTGAATCACAGGGAATGGATTAATGTCCTCCACGTTCAAAATATTCCCCTTTAACCCAAAGCAGAGAGAAGCAAAGGAAGGAGGTCCCTCCATGACCGCATGACACTGCCCTGTAGGAGTTCGAATCAGGTCTCAAAGATTAGGAGGTAGGCAGAGAGCGAATCCGGGGAAGGATGATCAAATAGAAAATATACGTTAAAACGCATAGTGCATGTCAACCCTATGAAAGATACCTCGTAGAGTTCTTTGAATTCTTAAGCCATCATGAGAGATGATCAGGTTAGATAAGTAGCTCCCAGCGAAGTCTAGCAGGAGCAGAGATGTCCCCTTAGTGAGGTCCCAAAAGAAGTGAATTAGTTACATCAACACAACCTGCCACTGAAACAAGGTTGGATATACTACACTTGCCACCTTTGTTGTAGAAATCCGTATTCTATCTGTGTTAATCAGAGACCCACGACGTTTCATCTGGGTGGCTCCAACCAGAAGTCTACGAGGGTCATTGGGAAGTCTCTCAGCAGCTTACGAAGTTAGGAACAAAAGGAAGAGGGAGTGCAGTAGGGGCTACGTCCATAATAGGTGCATGGGCATGGGGTATAGTATTAGATCCAGAAAAGGAAACCACAATGCCAAAGGGAGCCCAACGTAGTGGTAGACGCGACCCCGCCCCCCCAACTATAGAGACTCGCCTTCGAATCTTGCATGAGACATTTTTCCTAGGCTTATTTCCCATGCAGAATCAGGCAAAAATACTATATCACCCCTGGAGAACTTGGTTAACCCTGTTCTGTCCTTTGTTATGGGATATTACCACGATACCCCTGCTAAATCCTCAGATGCCTGATAGGTCCCTGCTGTGAAGAATTACCATGCTACCCTTGTTCAGTTCTATAATACCTGATGGGCCCCTGCTATGGGAAATTACAATACTGCCCTGGATTAATCTCCATAATTACCACATTACCCCTCTGTAAATAGAAAACTAAAAATTTCTAAAAATTCCAGAAATTAAGAAATTTCCAGAAATACTAAAAAATTAATAAAAGTTATAAAAATTTTAGAAAATCAATAAAAATTAATAAAAATAATAAAAATTTCAGAAAATTAATAAAAGTTATAAAAATTCAGAAAATTCATAAAAAGATTATAAAAAAAATTCAGAAAAATAATAAACATTTCAAAAAATTAATAAAAGTTATAAAAATTCAGAAAATTCATAAAAAAAATTCAGAAAAATAATAAAAATTTCAGAAAAATAATAAAAGTTATAAAAATACCGAAAATACATAAAAATTCAAAAAATCCTAAATAGGTCATAAAAATTCTAAAATTTCCTCATAAAAAGGTCTAAACTTCCTAAATGAATCATAAGACACTTAAAATTCCAAATTGCCTGAAAAATCTAGTTTTCTCTTATCCAAAGACCTACATCAATTGCGAAGTATTTCTTTTTCAAAAGTTTAAAAATCTTTTAAGTATTTTAGGATTTTCGAGTCTCACGCAATGGGCTCTAAATGGGGAACTGGCGGTTCACCTGCTGTTCAACATTTAGCGGTTCGTATAGGTCCCTATGCTGCCTTAGCCGCCTCAGGCCTTGTGCATGAGTGGACTTGAGATCCTCTTCCAAAATTAAAAAACACCTTTTCCTGAATATTTCAGGATTCTAGGTCTCACGCAATGGGCTCTAAATGGGGGAACTAGTGGTTTACCTGCTGTTCAACGTTTAGTAGTTCGTATAGGTCCCTGTGCTGCCTTAGCCGCCTCAGGCCTTGCGCATGAGTGGACCAAAGACCCCTCCTAAAAATAAAAATTCTTTTCGAATAGCAAAATCTTCAATCTTTCAAAACACTCTTCGAAGGTCAAGCCTTAACAAACTAGAACTGCGTAAGCCTTGAATTTCCCATTGCACCGGGGAATACGTAGGAGCAGGATCAAGTCCTGTCAGGCTAACCTCCATCAATTTATTTTTCACATTAAAAGGATCCAAACAGTTTTCAAAATCACACACTCAGTTAAGGGTGCCGTTCTTTGGAACAAGCGAGTGGGGTGCCTAACACCTTCCCCACTTGTAACCGACTTCCGAACTTCGAGTCTCATTTCCTAGTTAAGGTTTTCCAAATTTTTCCCCTAAATAAAATTTGGTGGTAGCTCCACATATCAAATAAATTCTATTTTAAAATTTTAGCGAGTTTGTCGTCTCGTCGGAATTACGGTTGCGACAGATGGCGACTCCACTGGGGATACTTAGAGAGTCAAACCCGTTTATTTGAGTGTGTTTTACATTTAATCCGTTTCCTATTTATGTACATATCATCGCATGTTATTTATTTGTTGATTTATTCCTGTTTTATTGTTTACTCTTTCTACACCCTAGGATAGATAAACAATAAATTGCTATATATCTGTGCAAGTTCCCCAATTGCAGTTATCCCAAAATAAAGTTCCCTCCATGCATCGCATACATTTTACTATGAGTGGGGCCCTATACCCGGGTTTGAGTGCTGCCTAGGATTAGAGGGATCTAATGGTGTCATGCTGGGGCTTACGTCCTGTATGGCTATCATGAAAATCCCAGCTAGAGTGCGTCCTATTCATAATGCCCCGCAACTAGTGGCTACTTCTACTGTTGTGGCAAGCATTATGGACTGGAACTTGGCTCTGGTGACCTTTATACCCTAGGATTACAACCTACCTTGGAAAGGCTCACGCATTAAAAGCCTTAGATCCATAGGACAGGTCACCTCTCTAGAACACAAGGAGGGCACGCCCTATTTACACGACATCAGTTCTGTAAGACTTTATTTACCTGCGATTGTAGAATTCTAAATTTAAAAGAAAGAAAAATGAACAAAAAAGAAAGAGAGAGGAGAGAGAAAAAAAGAAAGAAAAATGAACAAAAAAGAAAGAAAGAGAGAAAGGCGAGAGAAAAATCTTTTTTGAAAAAGGAAAATCAAAATGAGGAGAAGGAAAGAAAAAGAGAGAGAAAGAAGGGAAAAAGGAAAATAACCAAAGAAGAAAGAGGGAGCGAGGATAGTAAGAGTAACCATATTTATTGTCTTCATGCATATACCATGCATTAATATCATTCATTTAGAGTCTAACATTTTTGTTTGTATCTTTTTCTTTCGAGGGACCAGATTCTCAGTGACTATCGTAAAAGAGGGTGAAATGGAAATTAATGTGGAATCTGAACAGTTGAAGAAGAAGAGACGCATTGGCGTCAAAATAGCAGACTTGGCCAGTTTAGAGGTGTTTGCAAACAAGTTAACAACTATCCAGCAAATGGCCTTCACCAAAAGGTATGGCAACATACTGAGGCTTTTAAAAGTCCAAGTGCAAGAAGGAGCCCTCACTGCCATGGTGCAATATTATGATCCGTCGCTCCGATGTTTCACATTCTCGGACTTCCAGCTGGCCCCCACTCTAGAGGAGTTCGAGCAGATTTTGGATCTGCCATTAGAGGGAACTAGGTCGTATCAATACCTAGAACATCATTCCTCTTTCCGGGCTGTTGCACAGGCTTTGGGATTGCAGACTGGGGAACGTTTGGCAGGTTATCAAACAAAGGGCCAAGTTAAGGGGTTCACTAGAGAATTTCTGGAAAAATATATGCAACACATGGCCGACAACAACCGGTGGGCGATATACATGGATGTGTTAGCCCTTACCATCTATGGGCTAGTGCTTTTCCCTTATATGGACGACTTCGTCGATCTGAACGCAGTCGATATCTTCTTAGCCAAAAGAGATAGAGCAGAAAACCCCGTGACGACCTTGCTGGCAGATGTTTATTGCACGCTGAACTTCTGTCATGAGAAGAAGAGAACAAGATTGATCTACTGCCTACCTATGTTATTCCTATGGATCACCGCCCATATTTTCAAAAGGGACATGAAGACACAACATCCCATAGCAGACTTCTTGAACTACCAGCTGAAACAGATGAGCAACCTCGAATGGTCTTCCCATTTCGCCAGCTTGACCGAAGACCAGGTTAGATGGAAACCTTCGTGGCAACAGAAAACAGAGGTCATCTACCACTGCAAGGGGTTCCCGAATGTACCCCTCATGGGAGCTAGAGGTTGTATCAGTTATAACCCGATACTGGGGCAGAGACAGCTGGCTTACCCTATTAAAGCACCCCCATATGACGAATTGCTGACTCCTTTCTACTTGAAGTATGAATGAGACTTTTCCGAGAGCCTCCGTAAGGTCCGAGAGGCATGGGAGGGGGTCACCCGTAAAGGGAAAGAGATGGGAGTACGAAGTTGCGCTGCTAAGGAAGAATACAAGCAGTGGGTTAGAGACAGGGTACAACACATCAAACTGCCGTTCAAACCACCTGCTCCTCCGTCCGAGAGTCAAGCGGCATCCACAGTGTTTGAGGATGAAATCGTCAAAAGCCTGAAAGAGAAGCTAGAGGCTATGACCAAAAGAAACGCTCAGCTAGAGGAAGAACTGCTGAAAGAACGACAAGAGAGCGTTGCGTGGCGAAGAGAAGACGAAGTGAATAAAGCTCTCTTAGCATCTATCCGAGATCAGCAGAAAGGGGAACGAGAGCGTGCTTCTCAGGTACACATGAATTTGCAAGCGGCCAACAAAGAGCTCGGCATGAGAGCACAAGAAAAGGACGCCGCACTCCAAGAGAACAACCAGTTGAGGAGTGCCTTGGAGCAAATAAGGGCCAAGGTCCGCAATAGCCGAGAAGAAAAAAATCAGATCCTAGCTGCAAAAAGAAGGGTCCAAGCAGAGGCGGATAGTGTGACAGAGGAGAGGGATGAATTGCTGCAAAGAATAGAGAGCATGAAACAACAAATCGAAGGCCTACTCATAGCCTGGCACGATGAGGTGAATGAGGAAAAATGGAAGTTCCTTGAGATTATAGCAATGCATCCAAAAGGCATAAAAGACATACAAAAAGAAAGCGGGTGGTATAAAGATATGGCTGAACACTGGATCAGATGCTTTCAAAGATTGGTCTGCCTAGCGAATACGGCCATAGAAGAGATACTGCAATCACTCAAAAAGGCGGAAACTTCTCTGCATCCACTCCACACCCCGCCTGAAGTAGAAATTTTCATTCAAACTTGTAAAGACCTAGTCTTAAGGATGAAAAAATATATTGTACTGGTCAAGCAAGATGAAAGAAGTGTAAAATAGACATCATCTATTGTTCAATAAAACGGGCTCTTCTCTGCTTTTCCACATTAATTTCCATTTCACGCTTAAAGCACGAAAGATGCACACGATCAGAACTCAGTCGAATTCTGGTCCCTCAGCATCCACCGCATAGTCAAATTCTTTTTATTATTATTAATTAATTAAATGAATTTAAATTTTTAAACAGGTAACAAAATAGCAGACTTACGACTCCCCCGACATTCATATAGCACCAGATCGAAAACCAAAATCATGAGTGAGTTGGAAACACAGAATGAGGAGCTCCGCAGTGAGGTCGCAGAATTAAAAGACCAAGTGGCTAAGCTCATGAAGCTACTTGAAAAAAGCACAGAGGGACCCGCAGGCACTGAGGCACCTGGGGCAGCCACTTCATCTATGCCTCTTCAGACTGTCACCGAACAAGAGTGGCCGTATGGCTTACCACCTGGCTATGAACCTCCTCATGGGTCTCAAGGGATCTTGGCTGGCGAAAACCATAATGCACTACCGCTCCACATAAACCTTACTTACCATCAGCCTCATCCAAACATTCCTGCTGGACCTCCACACCCGAACCTTAACATTCACAACCCTCATACCAATCCACCAACTTACATGCCTCCCGCTAATGCAACTGGCTATCAACCACACTCACACCCAGCCTACGCAAACATGCATCCCTACCCTTATAACACAAACACTTCTTCTGCTTTCCCTACACATACAAACCCATCTTTCCCTCCTCACATTAATCCATCAACTACATATCCATATAATGTCCACCCCGACTATACCCATATAAACATGACTGCCACAGAAGACCCTACATACTCTGTTCCAGTTGCTGTTCATCCAGCAAACCCCCACCAACCACATCCCTACTGGTCATGCTGCAAGACCCGGGGGACCTTATGCCTTACCCCACCACGTCAGCCAGCCCTTAAATGAGCCATGGCCAAGAACGGCTGACCAAGAAGCCCTTCTTGGAGGGAGATGGATGCATCTAGAAGAGAGGGTTATGGCTATCGAGGGAGGAAGATATGGAATAGTCGAGGCTTCTGAGCTCTGCCTCGTACCAGATGTCATCATACCGCCAAAATTCAAGACTCCAGAATTCGAGAAATACCGAGGGGTTGGCTGTCCAAGAAGCCACCGAACGATGTATTAAAGAAAAATGGTCTCTCACTCACATAACGACAAGCTGCTTATTCACTGTTTCCAAGACAGTTTGACAGGAGCAGCAGCCAGCTGGTATACCCAGCTTGAGAGGTCCTATATCCGCTCGTGGAAGGATTTAGCTGATGCCTTCCTAAGACAATACAAGTACAACATCGAGATGGCACCCGATAGGACTCAATTGCAAAACATGGTCAAAAATGAAAATGAGTCCTTCAAAGAGTATGCTCAGCGATGGAGGGAGCTAGCCGCTCAAGTCCAGCCACCCCTGCTGGAGCGAGAGATGATTAGCACATTCATGGAGACGCTCCCCGCACCCTACTATGATAAGATGGTAGGTAGTGTCTCTGCTAACTTCTCAGATATGGTACTGGTAGGAGAACGTGTAGAAAGTGGTCTGCGTCGAGGAAGAATCATACATAATGTCGTCGGCAACGTGAGCACGAAAAAGCCGACAAATAATACATGGAAGAAAAAGGAGGCCAAGACCCATTATGTCTCCTTAGATCCAAACCGACCAACTCCCGCACAACCCATTTATCAACCAACCACAACCCCACCTAACTACCAAACACCCTATCAATCACAATTCCCCACGCACTCGCATATGGTAGCCTCCGCCCAACCTGCTCACCAACCATCCTACAATCCACCTACCCAGTTCCATCCAAACACCACCGTCACGATTCCGTCACCTCAAACCTTCCCTCAACAACAACCTCCTATGCCATGGAACCAAAACACTAACCTACCTCAACCAAAAACCAACAATAACCCAAGGAAACTAGTGCAATTTGATCCGATTCCGATGAGTTACTCGGAGCTGCTGCCCCGTTTGATTCAAAACTCTTTGGTTGCACTAGTTCCTATGAAGCCGTTGGAACCCCCATATCCAAAATGGTATAATCCGGAAGCCAAGTGCGATTATCATGCCGGAACAGTGGGACATTCTACTGAAAACTGTCTGGCCCTAAAACATAGGGTCCAGAAGTTGATTAAAGCTAAATGGCTCAACTTTGAAAAGGATGCTCCTAGTGTGGGGAGCAACCCACTACCAAACCACGGGGGAGCAAGGCCCTCAGTGAACTACATTGAGATTGAGGAAGAGGTGAACATGGTCAATGAATCCTTCCCAGGGCATCCCAAACCCCTGTTACAATAAAAGTTACGGGACCCTTCCAGTACCACAGCAACAAGGAGGTGCCTTGGAAATATGATGTGGAGGTACTTGGAGGAAGGATTGAAAAGGATACATTGGAGAGCTCTTCACCCGACATAACCAACATAGTCGGGATAGGAGGAGTGACCAGGAGCGGTCGCATCTACGCTCCTGCCGAAGATGCGAGAAGGCAACCGGCCATTCAAGAAAAGGAGAGTCAGGCTGGAACGGAGCCTGAAACTGCTGTCAAAGAGGTGGAGAAGGAACTAAAGAAGGTCGTCTCAGATGAAGAGGCCTGTGAGTTCCTAAAACTGATAAGGCAAAGCGAGTATACAGTAATAGAGCAGCTGAACCGTATACCCGCCAAAATCTCGCTACTTGCCTTAATGATGAACTCGGAGCCCCATGGGAAGGTGCTACTAAAGATTCTGAATGAGGCCCATGTAGTCCACAACATCTCAGTGGACAAATTCGAGGGAATCGCCAACAACTTGACCGCCAACAACTTCATAACTTTCACCGATCACGAGATTCCTGATGAAGGGGCCGGACACAACAGGGCATTACATATCCCAGTGAAGTGTATGGACCATATCTTGGCCAGAGTGCTGATAGATAATGGCTCCTCATTAAATGTAATGCCTCAACTTACATTGTCGAAACTGCCACATGTCCCTCTCAAACTGAGCTCCACCGTGGTTAGGGCTTTCGACAGATCGAGAAAGGAGGTAATGGGTGAAGTAGAACTGCTGGTCCAAATCGGCCCAGTTATCTTCAACATAACCTTCCAGATTATGGATATCCAGCCGACTTACAGCTGCCTGTTGGGTAGACCCTGGATCCACGCTGCTAAGGCAGTACCATCCACCCTGCATCAGAAGCTGAAATTCATTCTTGACGATAGGCTAGTCATTGTCTCGGCAGAAGAGGATTACTTGGTCAGTAAACCCACCAATCCTCCCTATATTGAGGCAGCAGAAGAGGCTTTGGAGACTCAATTCCAAGCCTTGGAAATTGCCAATGTCACCACTTTAAAGGAAGGAGAGGTGGTTGACCATAAGCAGTCCCCTAAGGCTTTAATGATGATGGCCCGAGTGATGCTAAAGAATGGGTTCAAGCCAGGCGAAAAATTGGGGCAAAATAAGGGCGGCTTATCTCGGCCATTGCTAATGGAAAAGAATAGACGGCGATATGGGTTGGGATATCAACCCACTGAGGAGGATAAGGCAGTAAGACCTCGTTATAACAAGGTCCCTCTGTGCCACATATCACAAAGTTTCCGAAGTACCGGCTTCGAAGACTCAAGCATGGTTGCGGTCATAGACGAGAAAGGGACGTGGACTCTTCAAGATCTGGTGACGCCCTGTCCCCCTAGACAAGAACTGACCATTTGGGAAATTTTCAATCTACCTCTGACTTTTGGTTCAGTGCAAATGTAATTCTGTAATTGTCATGACAAAATTTTATACATAAACATCTTGTACATAATTTTGACAAGTAATAAATACAGTTGCATTATCCAAAAATATTCTCTCTTCTACTCCTCAATATATTTCCCTTGTCAAATATATATATCTTATTTCTTCTTCTCATACCCAACATGCAGATCCGATCTGAAACCGCCTCGCGACGATAGTGCTAGTATTGTATTAGGAGATTTCGACTGTATTGACGACCTGGCTGACGAAGAGGTAGAATTTGAATGCGAACCCACCGACAAGATGTTGAGATTGATGGAACGCGAATCTAAAACAATTGAACCTCATCAGGAACCCGTGGATCTAATCAATTTGGGGACCGAAGAAAATAAAAGAGAAGTCAAGATAGGCACGCTTATCGTTGGAGACAATCGTGAGCGGTTGATCTCACTCTTACAGGACTATAGTGATATCTTCGCTTGGTCTTATCAATACATGCCAGGCCTAGATACTTCTATAGTAGAGCACAAGCTGCCTATGAAAGCTGGATGTACACCAGTCAAACAGAAGCTGAGAAGGATGAAACCGGAAATGTTTCTGAAGATCTGGGAGGAAGTAAAGAAGTAATTTGACGCCGGCTTTTTAGCTGTTGCAAATTACCCCGAATGGGTCGCTAATATAGTACCGGTCCCCAAGAAAGATGGCAAGGTCCGGATGTGCGTAGACTACAGGGATCTCAATCGAGCCAGCCCAAAAGATGACTCCCCACTACCTCACATCGATGTGCTGGTTGATAATACTGCACAGTTCTCCTACTTTCCATTCATGCACGGTTTCTCAGGCTACAATCAGATTAAGATGGCCGAGAAGATGACAGAGGAAAGACCACCTTTATTACGGCCTGGGGAACCTTTTGTTACAAAGTCATGCCCTTCAGACTGAAAAATGCCGGGGCAACCTATCAAAGGGCCATGGTAACACTATTCCATGACATGATTCACAAGGAGATAGAAGTCTACGTGGATGATATGATTGCCAAATCTCGGACAGAAGACGACCATCTCACAGATCTGAAAAAGTTGTTTGAGAGGCTCAAAAAATTCAAGCTGCGGTTGAACCCGGCTAAATGCACCTTTGGGGTCAGGTCAGGAAAACTGCTAGGTTTTATTGTCAGTGAGAAAGGCATTGAGGTTGACCCAGAAAAAGCTCGTGCAATTATAGACATGCCAGCTCCAAGAACCGAAAAGGAAATCCGAGGGTTCCTAGGAAGACTCAACTATATCTCTCGGTTCATTTTCCAGTTGACAGCTACATGCGAGCCGATCTTTAAGCTGTTGCACAAGAATCAACCTGTGAGTTGGGATGAGGATTGCCAAGAAGCTTTTGAGAAGATCAAATCATATTTACAGAACCCACCAGTCTTGGTACCGCTAGTTGCTGGGAGACCCTTGATCTTATATCTAACAGTAACAGACCAGTCGATGGGTTGTGTGCTCGGTCAACACGACGAGTCCGGGAGAAAGGAGCGAGCAATATACTACCTGAGCAAGAAGTTCACAAGCGGAGAAGCTAGATACTCTCTCTTAGAACGAACCTGCTGCGCTCTGGCATGGGCGGCACACCGCCTAAGATAGTATATGCTAAGTCACACCACATGGTTGATATCCAGGATGGATCCGATCAAGTACATATTTGAGAAGCCTGCATTATCAGGACGGATTGCCAAGTGGCAAATGGTGCTTTCGGAATATGATATCCTGTATGTGACGCAGAAATCTGTCAAAGGCAGTGCACTCGCAAAATATTTAGCCCAACAACCGCTAGAAGACTACCAGGCCATGCAGCCGGAATTCCCTGATGAGGATCTAATGGCAATCTTTGGTGAAGAAGAAAAGATAGAAGAAGAGAAATGGACAATGTTGTTCGACGGTGCGTCCAATATGATGGGCCACGGTACAGGAGTTATACTGATTTCTCCAAAAGGACAGTATATACCTATCACCGCCCGACTAGCCTTCGACTGCACGAATAATATGGCGGAATATGAAGCTTGTATCTTAGGGATTCAAGCCGCAATCGAAGCTAAAGTGAAACGCCTAGAGGTCTTTGGTGACTCAGCCTTAGTCATCCACCAGATCAGAGGAGAATGGGAGACCAAAGACGCAAAGCTAGTGCTGTACCAGGCCCGTCTCCAGGAACTGCTAGAATACTTTGAGGAGATCACCTTCTCGCATATACCGCGGGAAGATAATCAACTAGCTGACGTCCTAGCCACCTTGTCCTCTATGTTTGAAATTGGACGAGAAGAGGATATGCCTCTCATCCACATCCAGCATCGCTCCAGACCGGAATTTTGTTAAACAGTAGAGGTGGAACCAGATGGAAAACCATGGTATCATGACATCCGACAGTTCTTTAGGAACAAAGAATATCCCGCCGATGCGTTTGAAACGACAAGAGGACCTTACGAAGATTGGCCGCAGGTTTCCTCCTCAATGGAGAAGTCCTGTACAAGAGGAATCACGACATGGTTCTGCTCAGATGTGTAGACGCAGCGGAAGCTGACAAAATTCTAAAAGAAGTTCATGAAGGGTCTTTTGGTACTCACGCCAACGGACATGGCATGGCAAGAAAAATCCTCAGGGCTGGATATTATTGGTTGACCGTGGAAGCTGACTGTTGCAAACACATCAAAACCTGCCACAAGTGTCAGGTATACGCGGACAATATCCATGTGTCGCCAACGTCGTTGAACGTGCTGTCCTCGCCATGGTCGTTCGCCATGTGGGGAATAGATGTCATTGGCCCAATAGAGCCCAAAGCGTCCAATGGACACCGCTTCATATTAGTCGCCATCGACTATTTCACCAAATGGGTCGAAGCTGCCTCATATGCTTGTGTGACTCGCAATGTGGTAGTCAGATTCGTGAAGAGAGAGCTGATCTGCCGATATGGATTACCCAGTAAGCTCATCACAGACAATGGCTTGAATCTTAACAATAAGATGATGTCAGAATTATGTGACCAGTTCAAGATCCTACATCACAACTCATCCCCATACCGACCGAAGATGAATGGAGCGGTCGAAGCGGCCAACAAGAATATTAAGAAAATAATTCAGAAGATGGTTCTCTCATACAGAGAATGGCATGAAATGCTCCCATATGCATTACACGCATACCGGACCTCTATCTGTACATCTACTGGGGCGACGCCATTCTCACTAGTATATGGAATAGAGGCCGTACTCCCAATCGAGGTCGAGATTCCCTCATTGAGAGTCCTGATGGATGCTAAATTTGAAGAAGCCAAATGGGTCCAGGCTCGGATGGATCAGCTAAACTTAATTGAAGAAAAAAAGGTTGGCGGCAATATGCCATGGCCAATTGTACCAAAGACGAATGAAGAGAGCATTCGATAAGAAGATCCATCCTCGGAAATTTCAAGAAGGAGATTTGGTAATCAAAAAGCTATTGCCTATGCAAAAAGCACTGCAAGGGAAGTGGTCTCCGAATTACGAATGACAATTGCTGATTACTAACACTGTGCTAAAGTAAAAGTTATGTCGAAATCTTCTTAATGACAAGTTCTTTTAACCCAAAAATCATACTAAAGCAGCGCATGCAACAAATATGCCTCTCAAAGTAATCAAAGAAACAAACAATTTATAGAGTCCAGCTCACTCTGAAGGATATGATCGGTGCTTGAAGAAAGCTAGGGAGTCAGAGTCTGCAAACAAAACCATGAGGTTTTTCTTCTCCGCCCAAGCCTACTATTAGGTGGCTTTGCATCTTTGCATTTCTGCTCACTGGCCTATGTTGTCAGGCCATAGCATCACATCTTCGCATTTCTGGCCTATGTTGTCAGGCCATGGCATCACATCTTTACATTTCTGCTCACTGGCCTATGTTGTCAGGCCATAGCATCACATCTTTGCATCTTTGCTCATTGGCCTACGTTGTCAGGCCATAGCATCAGATCTTTGCATTCCTGCTCACTGGCCTATGTTGTCAGGCCATAGCATCGCATCTTTGCTCATTGGCCTATGTTGTCAGGCCATAGCATCACATCCTCACATTTCTGCTCACCGGCCTATGTTGTCAGGCCATAGCATCACATCTTTGCATTTTTGGCCTATGTTGTCAGGTCATAGCATCACATTTACTGCTTTCAGGCCTATGTTATCAGGCCGCCATATAGTTTAGATTTACTGCTTTCAGGCCTATGTTTTCAGGCCGCCATGTAGCTTAGATTTACTGCTTTCAGGCCTATGTTGTCAGGCCGCCATATAGTTTAGATTTACTGCTTCAGGCCTATGTTGTCAGGCCGCCATGTAGCTTAGATTTACTGTTTTCAGGCCTATGTTGTCAGGCCGCCATATAGTTTAGATTTATTGCTTTCAGGCCTATGTTGTCAGGCCGCCATGTAGTTTAGATTTACTGCTATCAGGCCTAGGTTGTCAGGCCGCCATATAGTTTAGATTTACTGCTTTCAGGCCGAGGTTGTCAGACCGCCATATAGTTTAGATTTATTGCTTTCAGGCCTATGTTGTGAGGCCGCCATATAGTTTAGATTTACTGCTTTCAGGCCTATGTTGTCAGGCCGCCATGTAGCTCAGATTTACCGCTTTCAGGCCTATGTTGTCAGGCCACCATGTAGCTCAGATTTACCGCTTTCAGGCCTATGTTGTCAGGCCCTCATACTTTAGTTTCTTATAACTTCAGCGTCACAACGCACAAAGTCACACCTTATATGACTCATACATGGGCCCTGTAACCCCAGGGACATGGTGATTCTGAGGTTATCACGGTGCTCACCTCGGACATAATCTGTTTACGTCTTTATCCATTTCTTACCACGATAGTACAAAAATATTTCTCGTATTATCTGACAAGAAAATGAGTAAAGAGGGGCAAACTGTAAACACTCAATTATGTCCGAGACTCATTTTAAGGTGATTAATGGATAAACCTAAGATGCAGACACCAAGAAATTCAAAACTAATACAAAATTAAAATCTGAAGAAAAAAAACAAACAAAAACAGAAAAACGAAAAACAGACAAACAGAAAACAGAAAACAGACAAACAGATAAACAAAAACAGAAAAAAAAAATAAAAAAATAAAATCAATTTGTAAATTAAACTTAAATCAATATCTATATATATATATATACATATATAATAAATCTGGAATTAACAAAAATAAAAAAGATTAAAAGAGAAATCTGGAAATAAGAATTTAAAGAAAATTAAAGAAAATTAATAATAATCAAACTTAAAATCTGAAAATTCTGAAAAAATAATAAAAAAATCAAAAAATAAAATTAAAATCACAAAATATAAAATCTAAGGGCTAAAATTGGAAAGATAAAGAAATTTCAAAATCAAATAATAAAGTAAAATAAAATTCTGGAAATTAGAAAATTCAGAAAATTAATTTCTAAAGTTTTTAGGAAAAAACAGGAAATTACATAAATTCAATAAAATCAGAAAAAGAAAAGATTCCAAATAAGTCCTAAAAATTAACAATCGAGGACAAAAGAAAACAGTATTTTTTTTAAAGGAATCAAGAGCCTTTTTCAGAAGGCGACAAAATAAGATTTTTTGAAAAGGGCAAAAAAAAAAAAGATTTGCAGGGGTTATAAAAGGAGGGAGAAGCTTTGAACGAGGGGCTTTTTTTTGGGGGGGGGGGTCTTCTTTTCTGATTTGAAGAGAGCATTAAAGAAACGAGCGAATTAAGAGAAAGGGTAGCAGAGAAAAGGAATAGCGAAGTCTTGGGAGTCCAGCATTGAGGTCGACACGACGAACCGGAGTTGGTGACGAAGGATCATTCCCTTAGAGCATCAGATTCCTCGACGAATTCAGGTTAGTAATAACTGGGTTTTGCTCATAAGAATTACGCTGAAGATTAACGACATGAATAGGAGCCAAGAATTGACTAACCTTCGTTTGAACCTCTGATTGCATTATGTTGAAACTTGATTCGAATAACATGTTAAAACAACGAGGGTTAGACTGAGCATTTGCCCCCTCTTCTTGATAAAATTATAGGTTAAGGCATTCGAATTTTCTATAATCTGGATTCAAGAAATAGGTTAAATGGTGAAGATTAAACTGGATCTAATTTTCTTTTCTTGATAAGAACAACTGGTATGCGTGCATGGCCGATATGGTCCAAAGAAAGACCCATGAATAATGCAAGAATCTTCAATTTATAGTTTTTTGATATGCTTGAATTAAAATCCGAATACGCAAGGTTACACGGAACACTAGTGATAGTTAGACACCCCAAAACAGAGTAGAGAGTTGAGTGGAATGAAAGGGTTGTCCTGGCACCACTGAAGTCCCCTCGAATGTTGATGGAGGAGCCTCCATAAAGGGGACGGATGAACCTCATTAAGCTGGGTCTCACTTTAGAGGGAGGGAGAATCTTTGTTTCAGAGAGGTACCAACCTCTCCCTATGGCCACCTTCTGTATTAATTATATGACCCCCTCTTATACTCGAACAATCTTGTACTCAAATGGGGCGAATCACAGGGAATGGATTAATGTCCCCCACGTTCAAAATATTCTCCTTTAACCCAAAACAGAGAGAAGCAAAGGAAGGAGGTCCCTCCATGATCGCATGACACTGCCCTGTAGGAGCTCGAATCAGGTCTCAAAGATTAGGAGGTAGGCAGAGAGCGAATCCGGGGAAGGATGATCAAAAAGAAAATATATGTTAAAACGCATAGTGCATGTCAACCCTATGAAAGATACCTCATAGAGTTCTTTGAATTCTTAAGCCATCATGAGAGATGATCAGGTTAGATAAGTAGCTCCCAGCGAAGTCTAGCAGGAGCAGAGATGTCCCCCTAGTGAGGTCCCAAAAGAAGTGAATTAGTTACATCAACACAACCTGCCACTGAAACAAGGTTGGATATACTACACTTTCCACCTTTGTTGTAGAAATCTGTATTCTATCTGTGTTAATCAGAGACCCATGACGTTTCATCCGGGTGGCTCCAACCAGAAGTCTACAAGGGTCATTGGGAAGTCTCTCAGCAGCTTACCAAGTTAGGAACAAAAGGAAGAGGGAGTGCAGTAGGGGCTACGTCCATAATAGGTGCATGGACATGGGGTATAGTATTAGATCCAGAAAAGGAAACCACAATGCCAACGGGAGCCCAGCGTAGTGGTAGACGCGACCCCCACAACTATAGAGACTCGCCTTCAAATCTTTCATGAGACGTTTTTCCTAGGCTTTTTTCCCATGCAGAATCAGGCGAAAATACTATATCACCCCCTGCTAAATCCTCAAATGTCGTGAAAAATTACCATGCTACCCCTGTTTAGTTCTATAATACCTGATGGGCCCCTGCTATGGGAAATTACAATACTGCCCTGGATTAATCACCATAATTACCACATTACCCCTCTGTAAATAGAAAACTAAAAATTTCTAAAAATTCCAGAAATTAAGAAATTTCCATAAATACTAAAAAATTAATAAAAGTTATAAAAATTTCAGAAAATCAATAAAAATAAAAAAAAATTAATAAAAATAATAAAAATTTCAGAAAATTAATAAAAGTTATAAAAATTCAGAAAAAAATTATAAAAAAAATTCAGAAAAATAATAAACATTTCAGAAAATTAATAAAAGTTATAAAAATTCAGAAAACTCATAAAAAAATTATAAAAAAAATTCAGAAAATTAATAAAAGTTATAAAAATACCGAAAATACATAAAAATTCAAAAAATCCTAAATAGGTCATAAAAATTCTAAAAATTCCTCATAAAAAGGTCTAAACTTCCTAAATGAACATAAGACACCTAAAATTCCAAATTGCCTTAAAAATCTAGTTTTCTCTTATCCAAAGACCTACATCAATTGCAAAGTATTTCTTTTTCAAAAATTTAAAAATCTTTTAAGAATTTTAGGATTTTCGAGTCTCACGCAATGGGCTCTAAATGGGGAACTGGCGGTTCACCTGCTGTTCAACATTTAGCGGTTCATATAGGTCCCTGTGCTGCCTTAGCCGCCTCGGGCCTTGTGCATGAGTGGACTTGAGATCCTCTTCCAAAATTAAAAAACACCTTTTCCTGAATATTTCGGGATTCTAGGTCTCACGCAATGGGCTCTAAATGGGGAACTAGCGGTTTACCTGTTGTTCAACATTTAGTAGTTCGTATAGGTCCCTGTGCTGCCTTAGCCGCCTCGGGCCTTGTGAGTGGGCCAAAGACCCCTCCTAAAAATAAAACTTCTTTTCAAATAGAAAAATGTTCAATATTTCAAAACACTCTTCGAAGGTCAAGCCTTCACAAACTAGAACTACGTAAGCCTTGAATTTCCCATTGCACCGGGGAATACGTAGGAGCAGGATCAAGTCTTGTCAGGCTAACCTCCATCAATTTATTTTTCACATTAAAGGGATCCAAACAGTTTTCAAAATCACACACTCAGTTAAGGGTGCCGTTCTTTGGAACAGGCGAGTGGGGTGCCTAACACCTTCCTCACTTGTAAACCGACTTCCGAACTTCGAGTCTCATTTCCTAGTTAAGGTTTTTCCAAACTTTTCCCCTAAATAAAATTTGGTGGCGGCTCCACATATCAAATAAATTCTATTTCAAAGTTTTAACGAGTTCGTCGTCTCGTCGGAATTACGGTTACGACACCTTTAGATCCATCCATAAATTTTTCTTACCCCACAGCTTTGGTCATGGTCACAGAACATCTTAAGTGATTTGTGCAAATTTAGATCCTAAATTCCACCTTTACACATAATAGTTTTTAAGTCTATGTCCAAGTTAAGTTTATGGATCTCATGATATAACTTTTCTTGTTTCTTTAGGAATTTTAATACATGAGCCCAGATCTAGACTCTTAACAAGAACAAACTCATAAAAAACTATTTGAAGAAAAGACATAACCAACTTACTAACTTTGAACATAAAAATATTAAATAAAATGCCTCTTATGGCAAACAAGTGTAGATCTACTAAATCTACTCTAAGATCTATTAATCCCTTTCTTTAAGTACTTCAAATCTTTTCTCATAAACATTCAAATCTTTCCCAAGGGATCAAAATTTATTTTTAATAAATTTTAATCGATTAAATTTCTCCTAAGGTTTCTAAAACCACTTTAATCCATCAAAACTTTTCTTTAAATTCCAAAAATCACTAAAAATTTGTGATGCTCATATTTAACCATCAAGGTAAGTTAGTAACTTTGGTACATTTACATGTAATTTCTATTTTCTAAAGTAAATGTAAATGTAAGGAATTATCCTTTAAAGATTAGATAATGCTAATTATTTTGAATTAGTCACTAATCAAGATTAACTTATCATAAGCATGGCTGATTTTAATTAAACTAGGTTAATTTACTTTAATAATGGTTAATTTCATCTCTTCTATTTATTATTTTTGTCTTATATGAAATTAATGAAGTGATGACTCATATGGTGAGTCACCACCATATTTTCCACATGGTATTTTCGTGCACAAGGGGTAGGGCCCACTTCCTGACTTTTGCTTTGCATTTTCTTACCCTACCAGCCTTTCAGGGGCATTTTGGTAATTCACTTAGTATTTCCCTGGAAGCTTCCAAATTTTTCCTCCGATATTTTTAACACTTATTGGTTTGTTCCCGAATCATTCTAATGTCATTTTTTTATTTTTCTCGGAACAATTTAGCCCTTGTGGAAGATAGAGTTCTTAGGACATTTTGGCCATTTTCAAAGTTTTCTGATGGCTTTTTTACCCTTTCTATGTTCTTATTATTTTCTCAAGAATTTTCAATCATCCTTGATGTATTCTTGTTCCTTAAAATGTATTTTATCCTTTGTTTTAGGTTTTTCTTGCATATTGTTTGGGTTATCCTAGTGCAGGAAATTTTTTCATCATTTGTTCAAAATTTTCTAATTTCTCTGTCTTTTTCTCTTATCTCTACTTTGTTTCTTACTAAAGGGTATTTGTAACCTACATAATCTATTATGAGAAATCAAGGGTGTTACATGGATCACCAAAGAGGAGAAAGATCAGTCATAAAGACCTATCAAAACCATCATAAAAGTCTTCCACCAATAGGTTTTACCATATGTTTTTGTAAGCTTTTAACCTTCTATTTATGGTGTGATTTTTTTTCTTTTTGGTGAATCTTTCTCTAGCATCTATGGATCCATTTTTTTTGAACTTGTTGGAGCTAAAAGCTGCATTTTATGGTTAAATATGAGCATAACAAAGTTTTTAGTGATTTTTGAAAGTTAAAGGGAAGTTTTGATGAATTAAAGTGCTTTTAGCAGTATTTGGAGCATTTTAATAGTTAAATTTTTTTTAAAAACTGAATTTTGATAATTTGGGAAAGATTTGAGAGTTTACGAGAAAAGTTTTGAAGTGTTCATAGTAAGGGATGAATAGATCTTGGAGTAGTTCTAGTATATCTACACTTGTTTGCTTTGAAAAATGCTTTCTTTAATATCTTTGTGTTCAAAGTTGGAAACTTGTTTATATCTCTTCTTAAAATCTTTAATCATGAAGTTGTCTTTGATAAGAGTCCAGATTTGGACTCATGTTAATTATCTTAAAAGACTAAGAAAATTGATGTCATCAAATTTATGAACTTAACTTGGACTTGGACTTAACTATTAAGAGTAAAGGTGAAATTTTAGATCAAAAGTTGAACAAATCACATAATACCTTCCATGACCATAACCAAAGCTATGGAGTAAGGACAATTCATGAATGGATATAGGAACATATGATACACAAAGTGCTAAATTTCATGACCCCAAGGTCGAGTGGCATAACATTATTACCTGCATAGGATTGGTTGAAAGAGCAAGGGGCAGAGCCACCGGTGGAGGGGCACGGGAGGGCGCCGCGGGTCTGGGCACAAAGCGGGGCGGAGCAGGGTATTGGTCCACCGTAAGTAGCGGAGGTTTGTGGGGAATATGCGTTTGAGGAGGGGCAACCGGTGCAGCCGGTGCAAGGGACCCAAGCTTCATCAGTGCTGGTGTCTAGGACCATGAACATGAGTTGACCCGGCGTACCGAGTCTGACTCGGACGACATAGCTGCCAATATTGAAGGCCTGACCTGAAGCGATTGGGGCGATGGAAATGCGTTTTTTGGTGCGTTTGGCGACAAGGGTTGATAAGAATTGGATCCTCTGTGGGTCTTTGGAGGCCATGTTGATGATGATGTTGTCCCATGAGTTGTTAGAGTTGAAAGGGGAACAGTTACCATATATTGGAATAAGCGTGACGTCTGAGTGATCGGTTTCTGATGAAGCGCATGGATCGTTTCCACTACTGGTTATGATGGAGAGGTTAATTAGTATTGTTAAGCTTGTGACCATCAACTTCCCACCCATTCTTCCTTTCTTTGCTCTCAGTTGGGTGCATGCATGCCCAATGACTCCTTTAATACATGCAAAACCCACTGTTAATTATTGCATCATGTAATAATATTATATTATTTTCCATTTCTATTATCTCTTTCTCTTATTCTGTGAACATATACGTACATCTTTCTCCCATACCAAGAGGAATTTGTTTTTCTGTTGTTAAATTTGATTAACTACTCTTTGCTTAATAATACCTTTACTTTCTCTCCTACCATTAACACAAACTACGCACTCTTGTTTGCTGTTTTTAAGTTTAGGAAATTTTAGTATGATTAAATATTTCATAAGATTTACGGATACTGAGCTACCATAACCATTATATTTATATTAGATTTTCTTAAAACAAGAGATCTTAACAAATAACCTTGAAACATTGGTTAGATATTTGAACATATGCTTAGTTAAAATTTATTTTATATATATATATATATATATATATATATATATATATATATTAACTTGTCGTATATTTAAAAATAATATAAATAGTTGGTTTCAATAAAATTTTAATAATTTTAATTTATATAATAAATTAATAAACCAACAAAATTTAAGTGACTGCATATTTATTAACCAAATCAATAAAGATTTAACAAGAATTTAATAAAAGAGATAAAAATAAAATTTTTAAAAAGTCAAAGATAAAAACAAAATAGATTTTTGTAGATATTAAAAACAAAATTTATTATATTTATAGAGACTAAAAATATATTTCACTCAATTAATTCACGTTCATAAACTTTTACGCCAGATTTAATCTTACGTTTAAAATGATAACATGTTAATTTGAAATCGGTTTGATCAATATAATTTTATGTACACGCATGAAATGTGTAAAATAAAATTTTAGGGGTTGTTTGGTCGAAGAAAATAATTTTTATTTTGTTTATTTTCACTTTTAATAAGAAGTATCTCCTATTTTTATTATTTATTTTTATAAGTTTGTATAACAAAATCAAGTAATTAAAAGATAATATTTATTTTCATTATTTCATATACAAATATTTAAATTAAAAAATAAAATAAAAAATAATATTTTATAATTAAATATCAAATTAAAATAGAGGGCAAATGTAAACTACCTTTCAATGTTTAAATTGTGTGGAAATCAATTTTTCAAATTTAAAAATGTACAAATTATTTTTTAATGCTTTTAAAAATATCAATTATTATATTACAGAATTTGTTAACTTTAATGAGAAGTTTGATAAGTAAAAGATGTTGGTTGCACACAAACACAAAGCAACAAGATAAACGTTGGATGTATTTCCCTGTAAATGTGGCTGTAGAAAAATAATATTATATGAGAGAATTATGGTTTGTTTGGCTTACAAAAGAAATAGAGAAGAAAAAAAATAAAAATAAAAAAATAAAAAAAGTAAATTGTTTCAACATGTTGAAATAAAAAAAGATAAAAGAATTTTTATTATTTGAATGCATGAAAAGAAAAAAATATATATATTAAAAGTATAAAATTTAACTTATAAAAATTTAATTTAATTTTATTAATATATTATTATATTTTTGATATTTTTATAAATATATAATAATTTTAATAATTTAAAATTAAAAAAAATAAAGGAGATAAGATTCTTATTTCTATTTTCTCATCAATTTAGAAAGAAAAATAAATTACAGTGAAATCCATAAATTTATTTATTCTTTTTTGTTTTCATGCGCAAATAGATAACAAATTTTTTTTCATAAATTTTATTTTATTTTATTTTATTCAAATAAAATATTAAAAAAATCAAATAGATGAAAAATGACGAACAAAACTATAAAAATAATAAAATATTTTAATAAAAAATATGAAAAAAAAGAAACATAAAAAAATTAATCAAACCAAAAAAAATTAAACAACCAATGCTAAAATTTGGACCAAAACCACCAAAAAATATTATGAATCCTTTATAAAATTTCACATCTTTATAATTTTCACTGTAAGAATACATTAACAATACATTTACTTGCAATCAAAAAAATTTAATCTTATATTTGGATACAAATTTTTATAATTCTAAAAGAAATAATAAATAATTATTAAAAAATTAAGCATAATTTAAAAACAATTAAATATAATAAAAAATTCTAAAATGTTTGAACTAATATTATTTAATTTTTTAATATAAAAAATATTTAATTTAAATTTTATAATATTTAAAATAATTCCTTTATTATCTAAAAACATATTGAATAATTTAAAATTACTTTATTCAAATACACCTTAAAATTGTAAAGAAATACGAAATTTAAGAGAATGACATCAAATTCAAACAAAACTTTTAGCATTAAATTGAAAAAGAATATATAATATACATTTTTATTAAAAATTTTAAAATTAGATTGATTATTCAACTGATTAAAATATTAATTTAAAATTCAATAATTTAACCATGATTAAATCGTAAAGCACGAATACGTGCATTGATAGATATGCTCAATGCTACCACCTAACATGAGTTTAAAATTTTAACTAAGGTATAAAGAGGAGTCTAATCAAGTATAAGAAAGGAATTAT
Organism: Canavalia gladiata; assembly: GCA_037954105.1. NCBI lineage: Eukaryota > Viridiplantae > Streptophyta > Magnoliopsida > Fabales > Fabaceae > Canavalia > Canavalia gladiata. The sequence goes on along the minus strand of CM075664.1, from coordinate 35,387,080 downwards.
AAATTTGGAAGATGCTTGGAAATGATGGAGTGACCATTTAGCCATATCGGTTGAAATTTGTGGAAAACATGTTAAAACCCTTACTAGAACTTAAGAATAAGCCTAAATATATTTAAAGTGGCGGTTAGAAATTAATTATGGAGTAGAAGGAAAATAGGGAGCATTCAGACACAAAGTAAGGAAGAAAAGCCCTAAAAATTTCTAAGGGTGATAGGAACTAATAGCCTAAATCCTATTAAGTGTAACTCAACCTTTAAGCGAAGAGAAAATGAACCATAACATCTTAGAGTTAAGGCATGTGAATTTAGTCACTTAGGTAAGAAATAAGCAAGTAGGCTATTTTGGATGTTTAAAGATAACTGAATAAGTCGTGAGTAGGAAGCTTTAAATTCATGAGAAAGGGGGCAAGCAAGTAGGTTCATTAATAGGTCAAACTTAATTAACCAAGTTATTAGTCAAAAATCATAAAAATTATAATATTTAAGTTTGGATTATGTAAGTTATGCATAAGACATTCAATTTAAGGATCACAAAGAGTAAACAACCAAAAAGGCCATTCGGCTAACTAGAGAAGAAATCTTATATACCATAATCTTACATTAAAAATATTAAGAACTTAATATTTGAAAAAAGGAAAGGTTGAGAGAAAACTTAGAAGGATGAGTGAAATAAGATCCTATGAGAGATTTATTATAAATCTTATGAAGTATGCAAGGTGGACAAGCTATTAGAGGAAGTTTAAATGTTGTCCAAGAAAGTAATATGAAACTTAAATAAGAAAGTATTGATTAGAAGATTAGTTTCTATTTAAAAATATCATGCCAACTTTTATTGTTTTATGAGTATACAAAGATGAATGTGAAGTATATGGATAACACTTTTGATTGTTTAGAGAGTGATGTATTACATGATGTGCATGTGTGGATGATGATGTGAAAGTATTTTGAAAATACAGATGAAATGTGCATGGCATGTATAATTATGGTGTGTAAAGGTGTGCATGCTTTTACATACTTAACTTATCTAGATTAAGTATATATAATTATGGATTGTATAATTATAAGTCTGCGTGACTTCTAGCATGTTTGTATTTATGATAAGCTGTCAAATTGCTTATTAGAGAAGTATAGAACAATAAAAGTAACATAGACCATTAATGAATGAAATGAGAATGAGGATGTTTGTTTATTTATTTTCTACTATGATAGTTATTCCATCGAGGCTCATTTTATACCAAATTGTTTTAAAAAAAATTACTGTATTTTCACTAATAGTTATTTTATAAACATTCTATATTATGAAGTCATACTTTATTAATAGATTCGTGTGTATAACTTAAATGTAAAAATGGACTTCAATTTTAGGGTGTTACACTTCAAGTTATGAATTAGGATAAAGATGAAATCCAACAACCTCTCTAAGCAAGGCTACATGCCAGCAACCCCTTGGATAACTATATGGTTGGCCAAGTCCTGTGAGGGCTCAGCCTTAATGGACATGGAGGCTTTGCTTCTCCTTTGTGAGAGGGCAGGCATTTTTCTATAAAATAGAAAGTTCAAGTAAGATCGATAATAATGTTGGCACAATCATGCTCATATAAAAAGAATACATACCTCCCAAGGATGGCACAACCACGCAGCAGGGCATGGTCGTGCTAAATGCCACATGCGTTATCGTGTAAGGATTAATGGCACAAGTGTGTTATCATGAACCTACTTATTAATAAACTAGCATGGTCGTGCAATAGGACATGACCATGAAAAATAGAAAATTGCATGAAATATGCATGGTCGTGCAGATAAGGGAACGGTCATGCTAAATACAAAAATTCCCAATATTTACACATGCACGATCATGCAGCCTAGGTAATGCTGTGCTAAATGAACATGCATGAGAAGAGCACGACCATGCAAACAGGGGCATGGTCATACTAAGTTAAATATTCACCTAACCTAAGGTTTTCTAGACATGCACAAGATCAAAAATGAAAAATTTAAGAATTAAGAGAGGGGGGATATGAGTCAGAGGAAAAGGAATTACAACAGTCAGGATGAAAAATAAATAGTAAAAGTGACGTGTGATTTACCTCTTTACTATATATAAATATCAAAAACTTGGCACAATCATACTGAGCTATGCACGACCATGCTTCTTCTTCTTCTCTCTCTCTCTCTCTCTCTCTCTCTCTCTACAAATAAATAGGTTACCTCCCGACAAGCACTTGTTTAACATCACAAGCCTAACGTACTTGTGCCTAATGACTAAGTGGAACTTTGGGAACTTGCTTGTGATTTGCCCAGGATTTGGTTGGTTCCGTCTTAGTACGTACTGTCTTTACTATTTGGGCCTCTAGCCTTGTGAAGGTCCTCTTTCTTATTAGGTGGTGGCATACCTTGCTGAGCTTATAAGGGCCGCCTCTCTTGAATTGACTGTTTTTTTTGTGAATACTCGAAATTGTGAGATAAAAGTTGAAAGTTTCTTATCAATGCGTAGCTTGCACTTCCAAGTGTGCCTATGGTGCCTTCTTTTATCCTTGAGGAACTTTAGGTCTTTACATGCCCTTATCTTGCCTTGCTTCTGTTTAAAGGGTGGACTTAAAGGAATAGATCACACAAACTTGAAAGGGGAATCTTTGGGGATTCCTGCGAGGTAGGTGTTTCCAAACACTTTTTCTTTGTCACCCCATCTTAGTGTGAGTTTCCTTACTGCACGTTTATCATTGCTTTTCAAGTGACCAAGAAGGGTCTTCCCAAAATCAATGGGATCTCCTTGTCCTTCTCTATACTGAGTACAAAAAAGTCTATAAGGAAGGTGAAAGTTACCACCTTTACCATCACGTCCTGCACTATCCTTTTTGAATATACAAGGGTTCTGCATGTGAGCTACAAAGAAACAATGATAGGTTTGGGCTATTCCATATTCAACCCATAAAAATAAAAGGAAATGTTAAGTTTATGTTAGAGCCTAAGTCACACAAAGCTTTAATATGAGAATCATTAATAGTGCAAGGTAGAATGAAACTTATTGGATCTCAAGCTTTGGTGGCAGCTTTATGATTGCATCGCTCTTTTCTTCTCTTGTGGGTTTCTCCAGTTATGTCCCACTTCTTAAGATGATTGCCTTCACCTGCTCCTTTGGGTTCATCAAAAGCTGACTAAGCAGTATCCCTACCATTCGTTGTGCTAGGAGGGTAAGGATCTTTCCCATCTAATCCTCCATATGTTAGAGTCGTGCTTCAACATTCTGAAACCTTGATTTTGTGAGGGTTTTCTCCTTCCTCTCTTGTCTATAGCCACCTTGATTCTGCATATGAGGGGGTTTGTAAACATTGGAAGAATCGTTAATGTTATTACCTTGATTCCCTTCCTAAGATAGCTTGGGATGATTCTTCTAAGTGAGGTTATAGGTGTTTCCCACGACATAGGCCTCCACATTCTGTTGGGCCATGTGGACCTCAAATGCATAAACATCTAGGAGGCTTATGGAACCGCATAGGTTGTATAAACTAGGCTTAGGTGTGGCCTGAGTACAAATAAGCAGAACGGATTGTGCCCTTGCTTGCATAAGCATGTCCATCTTCTTATTGAGGGCCTCGATCTAACCCGCTAGTAAGGTGTTATGATCCACTTGGTACATTCCTACTGGTTATGAATCCTTTTTTTTACATCTTTGTTGGTGGACCTCCCTAGGTTGTTGTTAGAAACCAGGTTTCCTATGATTACTCATGTATATGCAGGGGCTACGTAGGATGCCCCCTCCAAAGGCTGCATCAATTACAACTTTGTTGGCATAAGAGGGGCTATTATAGAAGATTTGCACAAGATGGGGTATCTGGTACCCATGATTGTTGCACTTTCAAAGAAGATTTTATTAATAGTCCCATGTCTTATACAGGGACTCATTCTCATATGGTGTGAAGCTGGTGATTTCCACTATGATCTTAGATTGCATGGACTATGAGAAGTGCTGCATCGGGAAAAGATGTTGTAATTGATCCTAGGATATGATGGATCCTTTCGACAAGGAGTTAAGTTAGTCATTCACCTTCTCAAAGATAAACAAGGGAAAAAACTATAGATTGATGGTATCCTATGAGATTCCATTCGACTTGGTGGTGTTTATTAGCCTTAAGAACATTCTTATATGGAGATGGGGATTCTCTAAGGTTGTTTATCTGAATTGAAATGAATTCTATATCATATTGATGAAGGTTGGCTTCAGCTAAAAGTTCTAAACACCATCCGTTATTGGGATGGACATACTGCTCCTCAGACCCTCGTTAATGGGGTCATATAGTCCAGCAATGTTGTCCTCCTTTGTGTTGCCATCTTCTTTACTCTTGTATCTTACCTTAAGTTGCAAGCTTCTCATTCTATTAAGAGTTCAAATTGCAAGTTAGAAGCTTAGCACTGGTTTGACATAAACAATTTAGAATAAGGCAAGGTAAATTAAAAAAAATTATTTTGAGAATTATCTTAAGAGAAAAAATAAGAAACATATATATATATATATATAAAATATGTACATGTCTCCAGAATTGAGAAATCAAAGTACGTGCAAAATGGGAGTATATAAATCTGTCAAGTTTTACCCATAGACAAGCATACCCATTGGTGTAGAAAGAGGATATTTGGGCCTTCAGTATCAATCCTATAGAGACTATGCCAACAATCTATGTATGGAACTTGAATTCTAATTTTTGAGTTCACTAAATGAGGGTTTGATGTTTATTTTCTAAAGGAGTAAAAGAAGTGAAAATAAAAGGAATAGTAATAAGATTTTTATCATATGATAAATAAAATAATGCAACCCAAGTTGTGGGAAATTATAGGGTTTTGGACTCCCTCATGATTTTACTTGCTTTTACTCCTAGTCCCTCATTTTTTTTCAATTGATAACCACCTATGATAATTCTACTACTCCCTCTTGGTCCAGTAGTAATATTATCTCCCTTCTAGATACTATCCTCACTGATCCTAATAGATAGATAAATGAAAAGGCATAAAGTTTAGAAAGGTGTTAACCACATGTCAAGCAATTAACCAGTTAGAAACTTAGGTTTTTGATTGATCCTTCAAGACCCTTCAGTTTTATTACCTTATAGATTTGCTGATTGGGAGTGGTACGATTGCCTAACCTCCAATCAACTATAGAATTTTTCAATTCCTATTAATAGATTAAGCATAACAGAATAACAATTGCAATAATAATAAAACTATTTAAAAATGAAAATGGGGATTCAAGCAATACACATCACAAAGTGTTTCAAAGCCTCACAAAGGAAAAAATTAGTTATTCATAAATAAAAATAGCCTACAAGAATCCATAACAAAATAGATAAGAAGTAGAAAATTGGTGTTGCCAACAAAGTTGGCAACGACTATGAACTTGCACCGTATAAGAGTTGCTCCCGCGAAGATTCTACAGGAGGATGTTGAAAGAAGAATTGAGAATGAAGAGGATAGAAATAAGAGATGGAGGAAAGGTAGGATTGTGCCCAGAGTGAGATATATGTATCTTAGGGAAAGAGGTGGTGTTCCCCAATGTTGTTATGGTGTCTTTAGCCAGAGAGGTATATTGAATGGTGTGACAAAGCCTCCCTTTGATAGGCACAAATTAGAGTTTCCAATATTGCGGATCGGGCTTGACCTAACTTCCTTGTAATTGTTATAACTATTTTAAGTCTTTTGCTGCATTGTAGTGCTGATTGGGATACCTCCTACATCATTAGGGATGATGTGCCTAAGTCTGCACGATCGTGGTGGTTCACTGAACGAGTATTTTTTGTCTTTTTAGTATCCTCTTTTTATGCCCTTTTGGTTCTCGTTTTGGTCCAAAATCTGCCTATTTTTATATTATCTACTTGCTTGATCATCCTTGAAAAAATAAGGGATATTAGGTTGAATTAAAAATTAATTATACTAAATCATTCAATAATTATACATAAAATCCTACACATAAAATGATAGAATGGTAGTTTATTAGCTTCGCTCTCATATTAGCTTGATAGATTTCGAGCGTTTGTGATAGATGAACACCTACTATTGTTGGGTCAACACCATTCGATGATTTTTATATAGGCTATTTATAGAACAAAAAGCTTATGAGGGGCATGCTCAACCTCACCATTAGAATACCATTGTTTTCATTCATCCATTTCACCGCTGCCAACGCAACCTTTAGACTCCAATTATCTTCCCTTGTGTCTTTTATGTTTATCTCTTTATTCCTTTATATTATGCTTTTTTTTGTGGTCTTTATAGTTTCCATCCTCTTTGTCTTCACCACTTCTAGGCCACCTTCTTCTCCACTCCAATCGACTACTATCATTGTTTACTCTCCACAGTCAATCCTTGCTCTAGTTGCGCCTTTTCCACTTTTTACCGGTCTTGCACCTAACCACCTACCTTTGTTTATTCCCTGCCGACACATACCCCATGTTCTTATTTAGGAACCCCATGCGACTTCCCAACAGATCCAGCATCTTGCAAATAATCATTATGCAAACGTTCTTGTGTCCATAAAGGCCCAACAACATTGTAATCAGTGCTAGTTGCAATGCCTTGAATAGACCCAGACTAGTCTGTGCAATGAACTTTGTCGTTTTAGATGCTGATGTGAATTAAACGGATCTTTTCTTGATCTGGTTTAATTAAAAAATTAGGATTATAACAAAAACAAATTAAAATGTGGAATTCAATAATTTCAAGAATAAAAGATGGAAAATAGAAAAGGAATTGGGGAAAGTGTCACACCCTCAATTCTATGGAGAAAGGAAAGTGATAAGCTCAGCGTAGAATTGCCACAAGAGAGTGAGAAACCCTGGATAAGATTTAATCAGTGGTTCTTTCTAAGAGCCTAAGAGGCACACAAGCTCTCTCAAGAGAAAAATCTCATTTCTTATTATCATCAAAACTAGTTCTCAAGGAGTTACACAATATTATAATAACACTTAAACCCTAAATTTTTAGTAGCCATCAGAGTCCATCCACTAACATAGTAAAATAAAAGTAAACAAATCCTAGAAAGACTTAATAAGCATTACGACCAAGCTCATTAACATAATAAACTATACCTATGTTATTAATTACTAGTAAACATTGTCACAACCGTAATTACAATGAGATAACAGACTCACTAAAATTTTTTTAAAAAATAATTTTTTTGGTTGAATTGGTTATGTGGAGTTGCCACCAAATTTTATTTTTAGGGAAAATATTTGGAAAAGCCCTAGCTTGAGGAAGAGATTTAGGTTCGGGAGTCGGTTACGAGTAGGGAAGGTGTTAGACACCCTACTCGCCCGTTCTGAAGAACAGTACCCCTAAACTGAGTGTGTGATTTAATTGAAACTGTTTGATCCCTTTAATTAGAGTGAATATAAATAGATTGATGGAAGATAGCCTAACAAGACTTGTTCCTGCTCCTACGTATTTCCTGGTGCAATGGGAAACTCAAGGCTTACGTAGTTCTGGTTTGAAGGCTTGACCTCTGGAGTGAAAAGGAAAATGATTTTGAGAGTATTTTCAATATCTTTGCATAATTCATAGTCCATATATGCACAGGATCTAAGACAACTACGGCTGCACTGGGCCCCATATGAATCTCTAAACATCGAACAACAGAAAAAGCTACCAGTTCATGTATAGAGCTCATCGCGTGAGACTAAGAATTGCAAAACGAGTCTTTATTTTGTTTAAAAAGGCATTCTCAATCCACATATGCCAGGGTCCAAGACAACTACGGCTACATTGGGACCTATATAAATCTCTAAACATCAAACAACAGAAAAAGCTACCAGTTAGTGTTCAGAGCTCATCGCGTGAGACTAAGAATTGCAAAACGATTTTTTATTTTGTTTAGAAAGGCATTCGCAATCCATATATGCTCATGGTCCAAGACAACTACAGCTGCACTGGGGCTCGTACGAATCTCTAAACATCGAACAACAAAGAAGCTACCAGTTCGTGTTTGGAGCTCATCGCGTGAGACTAAGACGAGTTTTTTTTTATTTTGTTTAAAAGGGCATTCTCAATCCACATATGCACATGGTCCAAGACAACTACGGCTGCAGTGGGACCCATACGAATCTCTAAACATCGAACAACAGAAAAAGCTACCAATTCGTGTTTGGAGCTCATCGCGTGAGACTAAGAATTGCAAAATGAGTTTTTATTTTGTTTAAAAAGGCATTCTCAATCCACATATGCACTGGGTCCAAGACAACTACGGCTACACTAGGACCCATACGAATCTCTAAACATCGAACAATAGAAAAAACTACCAGTTCGTGTTTGAGGCTCATCGCGTGAGACTAAGAATTGCAAAACGAGTTTTTATTTTGTTTAAAAAGGAATTCTCAATCAACATATGCACTGGGTCCAAGACAACTACGGCTACATTGGGACCTATACGAATCTCTAAACATCGAACAACAGAAAAAGCTACCAGTTCGTGTTTAGAGCTCATCACGTGAGACTAAGAATTGCGAAACGAGTTTTTTATTTTTTTTAAAAGAGAAGAAATAAAATAAATAATATAAAAGGAGAACGAGTTGGGTAGGGCTTGAAATAACACGAATTCGATTTGCTTTTGAGATAAGGACTTGAGCTTGTTTTGACAAAGGGCGAGTTTAATTCGTATTTTGAGGAGGTGAATCATGTTCGATTTAAAAATTTTATTATGAGCTTGATTTAATATTAAATTGCTTATGCGCCGATTCCGATACTCTAAGAGTCTTGGTTAGAGTGTATGTCACAGCTAGCGTTGAAGAGGAAATTTTGGTCCAATCCATAGGCCTTCTAGTGTGATAAACTGATGGCCATAGGCTGCTTTGTTCGATTCTATGGCATGGTAACCTATCTGAATGGAGGCTGGCTGGACCTTGGCTTGCTAATATTAAATTAGGGGCCCCACCCATCCTTCTATAGTAGTAGCCTAAGGTGGGGCAATAATTTAACCTTTTCGGAGAATGAACGGCGGTGCTCAATAGTGGCAGGGGTCAGGTTGTTGTATTGCTGCCCCAGGTTCTCACCAAAGTGAATGACGTCCCATTCTCTACAAATTATGGGCTATCTCGCATGGCTTTATTTGAGAATTATGAGGCTGCCTCAACCATCGCTCGATCATGTGCATACCCAATGTACCCTTTTGGGCCACACCATTCAGTCGTCGCTTAGCTTTTTCAAATACATACGTGGTTGATCATGACAGAGAAAATGGAGGCATAGAGATTCAAATATTCAAGAATCCTGAATCTATTTTGGTCGTTGTTATTTATGGGGCATAGCTATATCCCCTGGATGGCTTTTGATGCGATGGAAAAGACTTTACTCAAGAATTTCACACGAAACCTGAGCCTTTAGCCGCCCGCCTGGGATTATTTCTCGTGAAGTTTAAATAATCATAAGGATTCCTCCTGCTTGAGACATTGCTTGCATGGGATATATTAAATCCTTTTGATTTCGTCCTATCCCACCAATGCATACACGGGAATGGGCCCTAGCAAGCGATAATCGTATCAAGTCTCTTAACACCCATCCGCTTGGAGCAAGTGCAAATCGGGCATGTTCACATTAACATTCTACATAATAATTCGAGTTGGTTTCTTTTGCTCCGATTCTATACTGCCTTTAATCAAATGCATACAGAGGCCTGTGATTTGCGCATGAAAGTCAAGTTGGCTAAAGGGAGTCTTGTAGTGGAGTGGTCTTGTCAAAGAAACCTCGGCCCGTTACTCTCTATTCTCCTTTGTAAGTGGAGTCGGTACCTTGAAGCTGGTCTATCTTATTCGATCCGTTGGGGTAACATGGGCTATCGTTAGCTAGCTTCCTAGTACCTACTTTTATGTAGCAATTCCAAGTTCTTGCTGCCGAAGAATAGAGTCTTAGAGTCGAAGAGATGATTGGGAGTACTGCTCTAGTTCCAGGACCACGTCTCCTTTTTTAAGGCATACACAGGGAGCTTTAAACGTTCTGAAGTTACAGGGTCTCCCAAGTTCGTACTCCCCCCAGCGTGCGACTGCATCCTTGGGAACAACCATATTCAATCAAAGGCTTGGTCGTCGCATGCATGTAGAGAGAAGCTTATGTACTCCATCCACTGAAGGTTCATTTCTGACACAAGACCATAGTGCATTATTACCCTCTAAACGGGAGCAACAACTGAGGCGTTGAATCACCTCCTTCATGCGAGAATTATGGCCTTTAAGCTGCTGCATTTTCGTCCCTCAAAATAGCATGTCTGGGTGTTCTTTAACACTATCTTTTGTTACATCAGTTTATCCTCCTTACTAGTGCCTGAATTTCTGTAGTGACCACTTTCAACATGACCAGCTCTACTTAGAAGTGATGGTTCACATATACCACTGTTCCATGCAAGTCATATGGGGTGACGTTGAGACCCCCCTTTTATCAATATGTTCTGTTTTAGTGATCATTGAATATTTCCCAGAACAGAGCATCTATAGGTGACGTTAACTTCCAGAAACAGAGTGTGCGAATCGAGAGACCCTCAACCATCACCTAAATCCTAATTAATTCCATTGTCTTTGCATGCTCGTTAGCTGAATAATTCCCCCATGATCCAACAATCATGTCATCCCCGATAATGCCCAAAGTATCATCTACAGGGGGTGCATTTCTACTGATTTCATCGTGATGATGGAAGTGTAACCACGTCCATTGTTAGTGCAAGGGGGAGGAGTAACCCAATCTTGGTGCTCCTTTCATCTCACAGACCTCCCGCATGGCATGTATGTATCAGTTCCCCTAATAGTTTGAGTTCGTGACTCGAACTCAAAGGCCATGTTCGACGTCTCTTTGAGGACCCCATAAGACCCCTTTATACTAATGGAAAGCAAAACCTATCCCATGGTTCGATGAAGAAATAAGTAGTCCATACAAAACATATATCACCTTAAGAAGGGACAATCAACCTGATCGGAATTGTATTTCTTTCTCAAACCAGAAAAAAGATTACTAGGCATCATCCTTATTTATTGTTAGCTAATCAAGATCCATTTGCTAGAGATAATCGGAGACTACTGAATTGGTTCGTTTTTTTTTTTTTTGGCTAGCTTTCCAATGGATTAATGTAAGGCTTTAATTCAAAAAAAATAATTTTAACTAACCAGTATGAAGATGCTTACTGATACGCTACCGGGATCGATGGAAGTTAATTGATCCTTTGGCTTCATCCGAAGTGGAGAAATCTTATTTAAATTAGGATAAATTAAAAAAAAAATTATTTTTTAAAAGAAAATGGTCTATAAAAACAAAATAGATTCAGAAGTTGATTTATGCGCAAAGAATGATGGAAACTTAATTCCACAACATTCCTAACACATCCATCTAAAGTATTTACCTTTAATCAAATTTTTCAAATTAATAATAATTTTAAAATATTTATTTTATCCCTTTTCGTTCATATAATGAAAAACAAATCAAATCAACATACTTTTTAAACAAATAAGTAAAAATACACAAATAAATAAAGAGACTAACAAAAAAAGTTATAAAAATTAATTTTAGCTTGACGATTTAATTCCACATCTACATATCCTCTAGTGCAGTAAGGGATCCAAAGTCACATAGTTTGCTAAAAATTAATTTTACATTAATTTTTTAAAAAATTTATAAGAGGTTTAAAGTAGGATAAAGCTACTCAATAGATTCCAAATAATAAAGGTAGTATCTACTATCCAATCATCATTGTTAAAATATTATGAGAGTTAAACATATTATTTTTTAATTAGTTTTTTATAACCGTAGAAAAAGAGACGACACACAAAAGAAAAAGTTGAATGTGATGTTGTAGAAAAACTAAGGATTTTTCGAAAAATAACTTTAGTGCAATACACTAGGCATCTTAAGACAGTTATTTGTATAAAAGAATTTAGAGATAGGTAAAGAAAGATTTCACACTAGATATTGCACTAATTCATCCTTATCAATCTAAGGACTGCATCCAGACCGTATTATCACACAGTAGGTATTTCCCCTATTATTCTTAGCCAAAAATACAAACCCTAGTATTTTCATACAAGTCGCTCCATGTTTAATATGCCCAAGGAATGTAGATTGTATACTTCCTATCTAGCTATTTTGATTTCTAGAACAAAGCTTGAATATAATAGACAAATATAAATTACACAAAATTGTCTTGTAAACAAAGAAAACACCTAAACGAGTATACATTTTAGGTTCAGCTTGGTTATATCTCTTGTCACTTATTCATAAGCTTCATTCTTTATATATAGCTAGACAAAGTAACCATTGAGAGAGAGAGAGAGAGAAAGATGTTTCTAATGTCTCTTCTATACATCTATTAAATGCATGACCTTGATTTAAGTGAAAAACTACCGTTATGAGTCAGACAAGCAACTGTTATGATAGGATACTTTTCATTTTTGCTATTTAGTTTACGTAATACAAATTAGCTTTGCTTCTTTTTGTCTAGCATCAGTATTGAAAAAGTAAATATTTTCTTAAAGCCAACTAGAAAAGCTTGTTAAGTACTCCTCCTAAAATAAGATGCTTAGACACTTGTATCGTTTTAAGACACTTAGACGCTTGAATCGTCTATAAGACGTTTTGTTTTTGTACTTGTCTAAATACAAAATTTTCTATATATTTTTGTCATCATTAAAATAATATAAATTTCTTAAACCTTTCAATAAATAATTAGTTAAATTCTAGGTTCCAACGATCTTCCCCTTTTTTATGATGGAAAAATCCTTAAGTGCTTTTATAAAGACTTAGGCAGGTTTATGATATCAGATAGATTTAGAATAAATAATCAGATATAAGCATTTCAACATATGATTCACATCATAAAATGTAACATCAAATAAAAATAATAAGCAAAAATAGTTCTCCCCTATTTTTTTCCAATCAATAAAAAATTAACACCTATGACTCTTAAGATATGCTTGAACTATCTTGACCAACTCATCCTAAAGCATCTCAAGTGTTCTATCTACATAGCATCTAAAACGCTTAACAGAGATGGTTGTACAAATGGGGCATTTGATGAGTCTACATCCATTTGTTTCTTTATTTACATTCTTGTGACTTTCCTTTAAAGGGAGCATGTCTCTTATCAAGAGATGATGTAAAGAAGTAGGAGCGCACATAGGTGTCTCCATTAAGAAGAGAGAAAGTGAGTGATATCCTATAAAAGTGATGTGTCCCATCACTCAAAAAACTATCTCTTTGATTTTAAAAGAGCAACGATAACTATGATAGAGGGGTTAAGACAAGGAGACACATGGAAACTAGAGAAATGCATATGCTTTGAGTAGTCCAAGAATTTTTAGATGCTTGCACAATAAATAGACATTTTTTATATTTTATACAAAAAACAAATCAAACAAGATTCAAAAATTTGCCAAGTTTGATAGACTAGACAAGTAGTGGTTTGAAGATCCATCCTTTGATTCCAACAATGAGTAGTCTGTTTGACTTTTATCATTAATGTCCAAACCTTATACTATATTTTTCACAAAATTCTTTTCGAATAGTTATTGTCCAAATACCATTTTGCTTTCCTTCCTCTTTCTACTAGAGATATTTATCAAAGAAATGATCAAGTTTTTTGGTACCCATATCTTTTTAGGTCCTTGTGTGTTAGTTTGTAGATGTCTATAGCAAGACACTCTTGAGGTGTGTCTAGACTTGTTGCATATAGAACTAAAGTAGTGTAAACGAGAAGTAAAGTTCTCTTATTCTCTTGTGATAGTTTTCAAATCCAATACCAGTTTTTTCTTTAAGTTGTCTTTCATTTCTTATGATTAAATTTGATTTGTATGAGCTTTCAATAAACTTAGACATGTTCCTTTTTAACTCTTTTATCATTTTATGAAGTTCTTGGATTTTATTGGATGAGTTGTTGTTCATCTCTAAATGTATTTTGTTTTCATCCAAAACTTTTTGAATCTCCTTTTTCTTTTCAAAATAATTTTTTTTTCAAAATAGTATATCTTATTAATAGGGTGTTTAGATCATTCAACAAGTTTTCATAAGAATTTTCAAGATCTTGTAATTTAGATGATATATTTCAGGATCAATGTTTGCCATAAAGAATATGTGTGTTATTTTTATTGCTTTATCTTCTAAATTGTTACTATCTAGGTCATCTAATGTTGAGACAAGATCTTTCTTTCTTTTTGATTTGGTAAACTTCTTATCTTTCTTGAGATTAAGACACTCTGCTTTTGTGTTTCCTAGTTTCCTACGTTCATAGCAAATGATATCATATTTTTGTGTATTATTAAAGGAATATATTTTACCTTTGCTTGATTTGAAAGGTCTTACTCTTTTCTTCTTCCTTTTTCATAATGCTACTTAATTTTTAAATATACATAATAGTTCTTCATTTGTTCCATCATCATCACTTATCTCCTCAAAGCTAGATAGTTTTTCTTCTTTTGTAGCCTTGAAAAGAGTGGCTTGGTCATGATGTCTAGACTTTAGAGAAAGACATTTTCCTTTCTTGTCTAACTTGTCTTCATTTAGCTTGACCCCATATAATTTGAGGGATCGAGGAGCTCATCCAACTTGAATTTTCTTAAGTCTTTGGATTCTCTTATGGTCATTTTCTTTGGTCTCCATCGAGGAGGAATACTTTTGAGAATCTTTATCATGGTGTCTTCATGATCATATTCTCTTCCAAGAGCTTTCAAACCATTTGTAATGATTTGGAATCTTCCAATCATTTCATCTATTGTCTCTCTTTCTATCATTTTGATGTTTTCATACTAAGAGACAAGATAGCAAATTTTTGACCTTTTTACTTGGTTTGTCCTATCATGGATGGTGGCAAGACTATCCCATATTTCTTAGGCAGTCCTACATCCAAAGACCTTGTTGTATTCGCTTCTGCATAAGGCATAGGTTAAAAAAACCTAGCCTTAGCATTGTTTTTCATTTTCATGTTTTGATTAGCTATAAATTTTTATATCGTAGGTTCACTATTAGTTTGTTATCTCATGATGTTGAACTTTTGTTATAAAATACTTGTACTAAAAATATAGTATAATTTTTTCTTTAAAACATTTATTGAAGGTGCAAGCCTTGTAATAAAACTTTACATTGTATTGATTAATGTTGTAAATAATAATTATTGAAACATCGTCACTTATGTTAATTTTAAAAACTCGCATTCATTTGTTCAATATAATACATTCCTTTATATAACAGTATGCACATTATTAGTTATATATATCATACACATATCAACTACTGACAATTAAAGGCTCTTAGAGAGTCTTTTACAGCATAACAAGGGCACAAATTCCCTTTCATAGATTACATTCATCTATCACAGACATATCATATACATGAGCACATAAAACCTTCTTCAGTACCTTGTAGATTTTCTTCCTCGATTCTTTGCACCCTTGAGCACCAAGGAGTCAGTTCATACTACACCACCCGAGGTATATTACTATCATCGCTAATAGGATAATCAAGGCATGGAAAAGAAACAAGATGTAGAGAATGAGAAATCTTAATTTCTCAATAGACATCTACCCTAAGGGTGGTGACATCATTTTGATTCCAAACACTTCAGTTTATTAAGAAAAGGTGACAAGCATGCAAGTTCAATTATTGTTTTAACAAAAATTATTAGCCAAAATGGATTCTTTTTAGTAATGGAAGCAATTCCATTTATCATTAGCATATAACTTATACATGCTTTGAACCACTTTTTCATAAAAAAATGTTCAGAGATATAAATCTCATGCATTATTTAGATCACTTTCTAATCATAACATAGATATTATTTGACTCCTACTCACTTCATGTCTTAATCATAAATCATTGTCATTCTCTAGTCACCCTCTCAGTGAATTTAATTTTAGGCATATCATCAACAATCTTAGTCAAACAACATCTTTTACTTCCCACATACTCTACCATCTATTCTAAGATATGAGCTCATTGCGGATGATCGTTACCATCATAATTTCTTGAAGCCTTTATGTCTTCTATATGGAAAGTCTTGTGACCTCTATACATGCACAAGCCTTGTGACTTGACATGGTAAGAATAATGTCTTAAATTTTCACATAGAATTTTCTTTAGTGATCCCTTGACTTATTAGGCTCCATTTTAAGTCTTCGTAATAATATGCATGCTTAATATTCAATCAATATGGTATGCACATTTAGCATCAAATCATCCAATTTTCCATAAAATTCATCCATTCATGGAACCATAATTCAGATTAATTTTATGCATCATTCAAGAAAGCACATAGTATACTTATACACAAGTAAACATACTCAAAAGTCATTATGGTAAATGGACATATACATTTACTCAAGAATTCACCTCCTTATCAAAATTCTTTGTTTATGCATGATCCTAAATTTTTGGTTAGCATGTAGTATTTTTCTAAAATTTACCCATGTTATTTTATCTTTTTAGTTTTATCAGGAATCTCTCATGAGAACTATCTCACTCATCCTTCTAAACTATCTCTCAACCTTTTCTTTTCTCAAAAGCTAGGTTTTTTCAATATTATTTGGTTTGAGTTTGTGAAAGGATAACCCATGGATTTAATTGGTTGAATGGCCTACTTTGCTTTATTTATCTTGGGTTCCTTAATTTAGGTATTTTATGAACAACCACATTATTCCAAACTTTATGGAGGTCATTTTTATATTTCTTGATTATTAATCTAATTATCTAATTTAAATTGTTAAGCATGATTTTATTTGTTTGTATCTTTATTTACGAATCTATGTCCATTGATTTGAAATCCTCTTAGAAATCTTTGAACATCCACACTATTCATCCTAAAAATCATTAACCACTTTAATAAAATTTCCTAAGTCTTGGTCAAATCATAGTCATTATTTCTAAGGCCTTGTGTTCAATCTGTTCACATCTTTGAAAGATGGTTCTTGTGAGGTCATGACTTAGATTGTTAGATAGGTTTATCTTGGTAATCTTTCAGGTCTTTCTCCTTATTTCGTGTGACTTGGCTGAATGGCCTCCTAACTTTTCAAAACCTCTTACTTAAAATTTTAATCATCATCTTGTATTTCGAGGGATTCATTCCATACCTTAATAAAAATTTTAGCTTCTTTGTCCCTTAATTTATAGGACTTGGCCAAATGGCCTTCTTGGCCATGTAATGGTCTTTTTCACCAATTTTTCTTCTTAACTTGTGAATCTTGGTTAAGGATACTAAATCACACACTTTGCTTTTGGGACCATCTAAATTTGTCCTTATTTCATTGTCTTGGTCATGATTATGAAGAGTTTGAGATGTCTCTTTCACCTTCTAAGTTCATAAGTCCATTCCTTGTCTTATAACCATAAAGGTCAAATTTTATGATGTAAAGTTTTAACTTTGTGACTAACTTTTTGAGTCCTTCTAAGTTAAAATTATATTGGTCCAAATCTAAATTTTTGTGAAGATCCAAGTTAAAGATTTGAACTTTTCATGAAGATAGAATCAAGATTACAACTTCGAAGAGAAAAGGTCACACAACATCATTTTTCAAGACAAGCAAGTTAAGATCCACAAGATCTATTTCAAACACTATTTACCCTCCATTGGAGCATCTTTCAATACTTAACAAAATCCTTCAAAATCTATCAAAGACATTTAAAACTCAATTTTAAGAAATTTTAACAAATTAAATTACTTCAAAAGCTCCAAGAAGCACTTTAATCCATTAAAACTTCCTGTTGGCCTTCAAAAGTAACTTTAAACTCAATGATGCTTATTTATAAATAAAAAAAAACTAGGGTAGTTTTGAACAATAAAATTATCAATAAAGTTGGATCCATAGAGTTCAGAGAAGAATCCACAAAAAGAACAAGAATAATAAGCCATAATCGCATAATAAAAGACTTTGAAAATTGTTAAGGTAGAAATCCCTACTTGTTGGAGTCTTAACTTGGGAAATTATAGGATTAAATGATGGAGAGCCACCTTCCTTGATGTCCTACACAAATTCTTTGATGAGAAGTGGTGGGGCTTTGTCTCCTTGCCTAGATTAAGGTTTAGGCTTAAAGGTGGAAGATTAACTTAGTTAAAATTGGTTCAAGGATTCTTGAAAGTGGGTGCTTTGTTTTTGGGGTCTTGGGGTGAGTGTTTAAAGATGAAATTTCGAAGCAAATGGGACCTCTTAGGCTGCATACCAAATTCGACCATCTATGGGCATTTAGGAATTAAATTCTAACTAAGGACATTTTGATCCATTCATATATAATTTTCCTTTTTACATTTAATTGTAAAGTATGGATAATTATCCTTTAAACCCAACCATGGTTTATTTAACATAACCATAGTTTGTTTAACCCAACTATGCTTAGTTTTTAACTTAACCAAGGTTAATTTTATTTATACTCATAAATATTTTTAATCTTTTATATCATTATGACTTGATGACTCATGGTGGGTAGTCATCCTCATGTAAAATCATATGACATATCGTGCACAAGAATACTCCAAGTTACAGGTGTCGCAACCATAATTACAACGAGACGACGAGCTCGCTAAAATTTGAAAAAGAATTTTTATTTCATTATGTGGAGCCGCCACCAAATTTTTATTTAAGGGAAAATATTTGGAAAAATCCTAACTCGAGGAAGAATCTAGGTTTGGGAGTCGGTTACGAATACGGAAGGTGTTAGGCACCCTACTCGCCCGTTCCGAAGAACGGTACCCTTAAACTGAGTGTGCGATTTTGATATTTTTGAAAACTGTTTCATCCCTTTTGTTTTGAATAAAAATAAATAGGTTCGTATGGAAAATAGTCTGACAGGACTTGATCTTGCTCCTACGTATTCCCTGGTGCAATGGGAAACTCAAGGCTACATAGTTCTAGTTTGAAGGCTTGACCTTTGGAGGTAAAGAATTTGAGGGATGGTTTTGAAAGCATTTTCGATGTTTTGGAGGATCCTTAGTCCATATATGCACAGAGTCCAAGGAAACTAAGGCTGCGTTGGGACCCATATGAATCTCTAAATACCGAACAACAGCGAAACCACCAGTTCTTATTTAAAGCTCATCGCGTGAGACTTGGGATTTCCAAAACGATGTTTTTTTCTGAAATATTTTACTATTTAAGAGGGATCCTTAGTCCACATATGCACAGGGTCCAAGACAACTAAGGCTGCACTGGGACCCATATGAACCCCTAAACATTGAACAGTAGAAAAAGCTACCAGTTCGTGTTTAGAGTTCATTGCGTGAGACCTAGAATTAATGAATTTAATTTGGAAATAACAAAAATAAAAAGGAGATTGGGCTTTGGTAGAAAAAGGATTGGGTTTGACCCCAAAAAGAATGGATTTTGATTTCAAAATTGAGAGAAAGAATTAAACTTTATTTAAAATAAAATGAACTTGATTTGAATTTGAGGAAAAGAATTAAACTTGATTTCAATAAAATGAACTTTATTTGAATTTGAGGAAAAGAATTAGACTTGATAAAATGACCTTGATTTGAACTTGAGGAAAAAAATTAGACTTCATTTAAAATGACTTTGATTTGAACTTGAGGAAAAGAATTGGAAAAATAAGATAAATTTGATTTGAAATTTTAGGCTTGAATTAAACTTGATTTAAAATGAAATAAACTTGATTTAAAATTGAGAAAAAGAATTAGATTTGATTTAAAATAAAATGACCTTGATAAAAAAATGGGATGAGGCTTAATTAACAAATCTTTCAAGCGTGATCAGTTCAGGATCAGCCTGTTGCCTAATGGTAGCCAAACAACGACCCAATCGAGCATGACTTCACACCCCCACAACAACAGCATGGCCAAGCTAGGCAGCGTGATCCATTACGTGGCCCATTGATCTTAGGAAGAGGACCCATCCCTGCTCCAGCAGTTGAAAAGGGAAATTTGAGGAAACGTTACCAGTGACGTTCGAACCTGAGACCCCATAGATATTGACGACAAGCTAGCCACTAGATTAGGCTCCCCAATTGAGGCTCCAATGCTTATTAAATTACTTAAAGTTGATGCGGCTTGCTTTAATAAAGACTTGGCTAAATGGGCCTAGTGCATTTGGTGGAATTGGAATTCTGATTTGAACTCAAATGGGGTCCAATAGATGCTCTATGGCGAGGTAGCATATGACCCAGGGGGATGAGAAGGCACAAAGTGAATATGAGGATAATTGGTCACATGCAGACGTACCCTGGAACATGTTTGACCATAAATGTTGCATTACATGCCACTAGGCAAGTTGGCTAAATCACATCATGAACTACATATCAATTGCTATCACTGCCGGCTTTGGAAATTTCTTTGTTGACTTTTGAACAAAGGATTCACATGCACAAGACATTGGCTCTTTGTTCCAAGGTTCAATTAATTGATTTCTAGCATCATATTATCCTTCGACTGCCTTTTGTCTTGGTATTTAAAGAGATAACAACCTCTGTTATGACACATAATGAAACGACTCCAAGATAGTAACATGCATGTTCATACCACCAAACAAAGGAAGAAAGGTCGTAATTGAGCTTATTAAGTTAACATTAGCATTGTTGGATATAAGTGCTGCAATTCCTATAACAATAGTCAAATTGTAGGCAAGACATTGACGATCAAAAAGCCATATTTCTTGTTCGCCCAGAGCCTAAGTCGAGTGCAGGTAGCCATGGACCAACGATTGCAGTGCTACATGGGGGTTGACCGAAGCTTATTGGTGAGCCCATGCTCATTTGAATTTTGTTCACTTTTGCTTGAGACCGTTGCAAACCTACGTGCATGGGTCCAATCGTGGTGGCCTGGAATTAGTGGCATGGCCCACTGCTGCCCTTGCATCTTTCTCCGTATAACCGCCATCAAACATTGCACGAAATGCATTTATGGTGTTGGAATGTCAAGGGCATGCTTGACGAACGTCTTGTCTTTTGATTGGTATGTCATAAGAAGATCCACAAAAACTTGACGTATTATTTTCTGGGGCTTGCTATGCTTCGAAGAAAATGGCAAATATTGACCCATTCCCATTGTTTACTCGTAGAATCATCATGCTCAAGATAATTCCAACTTTATCAGTCCTTTCCTATAATGACCAAGATCATTCTGAAGATATTTTAAGAAGCAAAGTGGCGAGCCACAATAGCTCAAATAGGGAAAGAACGACAATTGGAGAGTGCTCGGCTTGGACTTGAACTGCCATCCCTATGATGTTGCTAGTGCAGCTTTCGTGAGAACCATGAGATCCTTATATATAATAGGTCCCAATGATGTTAGTACGGGATCCTTCCAGATTTCATTTTTTTGGCCTCGACTCCACCATTCGATCCTATATCAGTAGTAAAGCAGTAAGGCATTTAGGAGTCGATTAAGTTGAATCTTGCAAACTCTCAGGCATTCATGATGTTTAGCCTCCCTGATTGTACAGGTTGACATGCAGAGGCATTACATATCTCGAACAGCTCCACATCCAAATCAGTTTTGTTATGAGACCGGGACGTGACTGAGCATGCTTGACACTATGTTCTGAGGTTCGGGATCGGGTCCAGACATTCCCATTCCTGTCCTATCAGCTTATCATAGTTCGAACAATGGGAACATGAAGCTAATATTCTGAATAGAGGGAACAACTCCATATTCATTTGTTGCTTTCATAATTCATCTGTGTATGTGGGAATGATCAACTATCCTGATTCAAGTGAGGGCAGCTCCTCTTCCATTCACAACAGTTCCTGTAATAAGTTGAGGAACCCTGCCATGCAGAAAGTGCTCAAGTGCTAGCTTATTATTTTTAGCAATCCTAGCCACAGGTATACATGCTATTACCAGCAGACATAATTTTGAGTTATCATATGAGCGAGTGCACCAAATGCATGAACGCTTGTTAATTCGAGAACAAAGTAATTAATATACTGAAAGATTCCTCCCAGCGAGTTAGCTAATCTTTCTATCAATACATAATTTGTGGCATGGATAAGTTGTTCTCAAATCACTCATTGCCAACTGAATTGGAGCTCCATGATTTAGATAATGAACCCTGAATCGCCAGGTCAGTGATATCATCTTTTGGACAGATTAGTGCTCTCCTTAATTGTATGTCTACCTGATGAACTCGTGGCCATTTAGACTTTCTTGAATGATAACCAGCCAATAATCATTCGGCCATGACCTATGGGCCTTGGGATCATTAATGCCACTCGCTCTAATAAATACAATGATCCATATGAGATTGTTTTATCCACAGGGGATCGCATACTCTGCAGGCCAATCCACTCAGTTTTAACGACTTGTTTTAAACCTTCTGAACAGGTAGTGCTAGTGTGATATTACCAACCGAATGCATGCAACTCCACACCTTTGGCCGCTCGTAGAAACTAACAAGGTGATAGGTAGGAATTGAGCACTAACCAAGATATTTAATTAAATCATATTCTCCCTTGGCTGCTTAGGGACATTTCCTTGGAGGAATTTTAATGGAACATGAAGATACCAAACCTAATCACTGCACAATTCTTAGCAAACAATGGAACCACAGAAATGACTCCTTTCTTGAGCAATGCTCGACATGGAATCGCTCGTTGGCATCTTGCATTTTCGTTATGGCCAAACCAAAAGTTCATGTGAATTCATGCAGAAAAATAGGTATTCTTCTATGGTGGTTCTAAAGCTCACATCACAAGATAATAGTGAAACTAGATCTAGATTCATCTAAAGGACTTGTCATCTACCAGAATCTTGTGTCATGTAAGTATGGATGTAATGATTATCGATGAAAACTTACTAATCTCATTGATGATTCACCTTAACAACAGAAATATGTGTATCTAAATGCAGTTATGCATAATAGATTTCATTATTCTGCATGGAGCGTATGTGTCGCAACCGTAATTATGACAAGACGACGAACTCGCTTAAATTTTAAAAAAAAAGAATTCATTTAATTGACTAGTGGAGCTACCACCAAATTTTATTTGAGGGAAAAAGATTTGGAAAAACCCTAACTTGAGGAAGAATCTAGGTTCGGGGTCAATTACGAGTAGGGAAGGTGTTAGGCACCTACTCGCACGTTCCGAAGAACGATACCCTTAAACTGAGTGTGTGATTTTTTGAAAATTGTTTGATCCCTTAAGTAGAATAAAAATAAATAAGTTTGAATGAAAATAGCCTGACAGGACTTGATCCTGCTCCTACGTATTCCCTGGTGCAATGGGAAACTCAAGGCTACGTAGTTCTGGTTTGAAGGCTTGACCTTCAGAGGTAAAGAGTTTGAGGGATGAATTTGAAAGCATTTTCGATGTCTCGGAGGGATCCTTTGTCCACATATGCAAAGGGTCCAAGGCAAACGAGGGCTGCACTGGGACCCATATGAATCTCTAAATATCGAACAGCAGTGAAATCGCCAGTTCTTATTTAGAGCTCATCACGTGAGACTTGGGATTCTCAAAACAATTTTTTTTTTCTGACATCTTTTACTATTTAAGAGGGGTTCCTAGTCCACCTATGCATAGGGTCCAAGAAAACTAAGGCTCTATTGGGACCCATATGAATCTCTAAATATCAAACAACAGTAAAACCACCAATTCCTATTTAGAACTCATTGTGTGAGACTTAGAATTATATAAAAATGATTTACTTCGCAAAATATCAGAATAAATGGGGATTGGGCTTGACCCCAAAATTAAAGGAAACTTGATTTCAATTTGATTAAGAAGGAATTGTAAAATGGGATAGACTTATATTAAGGCTTGATTTCAAGAGTAAAAAATCAAAATCGAGTTTGGATTAAAGTTGCAGGAAAGGATTGGGCTTGACCCTATTTAAGAAAAATTGAATTTGATTTGAAAATAAGAGTTGGGCTTGACCCAAAGTTTCAATGGATTTGATTAGAGAAATGAAATGGACTTGATTTTAAAATGAACTTGATTTGAATTTCAGGGAAAGCATTGGACTAGGTAGCAAAAATTTTGGCTTCACATTAAAAATTAAACAAATTGATTGCAAAGGGATTGATTAGATTAAACAAAATTGTTTTGATTTTTTTGGATTACCTTTAAATAGAATTATCTTGAAAAAAAAGCAGATTTTAATTCAGAGGCTCATTGGGCTTGGCAGATTAAGGACCAACAAAGCCCAATCGAACACGTGAGACACATGGCGGCCCCATTGCTAGTAAGGTGATAAGTTCTGGGCTTAATTTGCAAGGCCCAATTGTAACCGATGTATTAAGAATCCGACCAAATCCAATTACGAGTAAATGGGCCAGATTTCAACTCAAGTACATCCAAGGAAGAAGCTAGACAGGTTCCAAGTGCAACTGAATTGGCCTGACCGAATTTTGTCACATGCAGGACTCGAACCCAGTGACTTGGGGAATACCGGTAATGCGCTCAACCACCTGAGCTATTTACTTTTGTAACTTATGCTTTTCAACTTGAGATTAACACTGTATGTCAAGGGGCTAGGCCATTTCCTTCATTTT
Source organism: Canavalia gladiata (assembly GCA_037954105.1). NCBI lineage: Eukaryota > Viridiplantae > Streptophyta > Magnoliopsida > Fabales > Fabaceae > Canavalia > Canavalia gladiata. The sequence continues at coordinate 35,362,641 of CM075664.1, read as the reverse complement.
TAACAAGACTTATTAGTGGGCCCCATGTTCATTTGAGTTCACCTTTTTGCATGGAACTTCACGTCGAGAAACCATACGTGCATGGAGTACCTCTTGTTACTTCATAATCAAGCTTCGCACCTATTAAATGGATGGCGGTTTCGTGAAAAAAATCTAGGGCTTTGGTGGGTCTAGATTTAGAGAGAGATTCTTCCCTTAGGGCTAGAAACATTCTGCCATTAGCTCTGTAGCTCCTTTATATTTGGCCTGAACAAATAATTCTTGAAACCGCTTAACAACCAATTTCTTAACACCAATGGAGGTTTCCTCTAAGATTAACAGCAAGTTCCAAATTATTTAGCTGGCCTCTAACACTTTGGCTATTATTGAAGAGTGTGATCCAGCATCATACCCAACAAATTGGCCATTCTGCAAGCCCATTTTGACATTCGCATGTAGATGATAAACGTATAAAGTGCAAGAGATTGAACAAGATGCAACCTGACTACTATATGGGCACAACCTTACGAAGCATCCATTGCATTAATCTGTTTCATTCGGTGCATGGATCTCGTTACATGATCAGCATGACCTTGGCATGAGATGAGCTACTGTTTTGAGTCTTGAGTTAACTAAGTCATCCTTTGTCATCTGTGGGGTCATTCTTCCCAACAACGCTTTCTTGGGTTTTGCATGACGATCTTGCAACTTGACATAGGCATTTTGCTAAAATAATAGCACAGAACTAAAACTTGCAAGTTAATTAAAGATATATCTAGTTCAGTCACAGTGATATCAGATACGGAGGGTCCCTGTTTCTAGCAAGAGACAAATCGCAGGCAATTGTTTCAAGGCCTCTCTACCCAACCCAACATGTATTTCCTCACAAAGAGTGAAAGTTACGAACTCTACTGACCTCTTACTTTAGATGTTTCAAGCCTGGATTTTCATGAATAACGGAGCTATAGAACAGTGGCTCTTGTAACACGATCTACACACTAGTTTAATAAGAGCCCCTGCAGAAGGCCTCTTCTGTGCCTTGAGCTGAATTAAGAAGGGATCTTCTCTAGGCTTGGAACTGACATAGCAGCCACCATTAATGGCCAGGATTGGAGGAACTCGCTTGCTTTTGACTGACGTTATTAGTGGTTGCAATGATCAGTAACACAAAAATCTTGTTCACTGCCACCGCATGTTCACAGATTTGCCAATGAGGAGGGAAACCAGTTATGTTCTGAATTAAGAGTTCCACAGTTTGTGGCTGCTCCTACAACTTCTTATTATGATGATCTGTATTGTTTCAAGGGTTTTGTTTTTTACCAATTTCCTTCTCCCCAACCAAATCAGAATTGGCCTGAGAAGATCTTAATATTTTCATCTTCCACATCTTTCTCTTTTGGAGTTAAGTTCATCCTCTCAACTATTGTTAAGTCGAGCTTAAGCGATTCAGAGTCAATGGTATCCAGATAATCAATTGCTGGTGAAAGATGGATACCAAAGCTTGAGCGTAATTCGGGCTCCCATTCTCAATGAAATCTGATCCAAAGTCAAACTTATAGGTATCGTGATGCCTTGTAGATAAGAAAAAAGTATCAAAGGGATTAGTAGCAAACGTAGAATCTCCAGAACTAACTCTTAGCTAGTAAGAAGCACTGATGTGAACGTGGGTACCACGATAAGCAAAATAGATCATCTAAGAGATTATCTACAAGGAATGGAAGGTCCTATGATGAGAAATAGGACCAAACGCATGGAACAAGTACTTGAAGGTCCCATCAAGGAAGTTCAAGAAAAAGACTATGTGGATCCAAACCCAATTCCAACATAGGTTAATTTATGTAGTCATATTATTGAAGATCTTAAGTGATAAAGTTTATTATTAGCTATAAATTACATTAGGATTTGATATTTATCTAAAAGTTAGTTATTTTAAATTGGTTACAATTCAAATTGTAATCTAATTAGAATTTCTAATTTGTTATCTTTTTTTACTAGATTAGGTTAGCTATAAATAGGAGTTAGGGATTTAGTGAAAAGACAAATTTTTTAGGAATAATCATATTTTCTCTTTGAGATTTTTTCATCTCTGTGTGAGTTGATTCCCTTGGTTCTTGGGCAAAGAATTACCTTTGATAACATTGGTTCTTCTGGCAGGTCGCGGTAAGGGTCACGTTCCTCTTGATAACTTCAGTGCTCTCCGACAGGTCGCGGTTTATGTCGGGTTCCTTTATCTTATCTTGTCTTATCTCACCTTATCTTATCTTATTACATCTTATCCTATCTTATCTCATCTTATCTTACCTTATATAATCTTATCTAATCTTACCTTATCTTATCTTACCTTATCTCATCTCATCTTATTTTATCTTATCCTAATCTTACCTTATCTTATTTTATGTTATCCTGGTTCTCAAAATGTTCCGTTATCGTTTTCGCATTCTGATTCATTGGCGTAAAATGAATCATATCATTTGGCATTAGAGCTTTGACTTTGGGAATCAGGTGTCATCTATCCTTTGTTTTAATTTTCTTGTGATAAAGTTTCTATCTACCAAATATTCCAAACAAAAAGTTGCAATAAAAAAATTTCAAAACAAAAAAGAAGCAAAAAAAATTGTGATAGAAATTCAAAAAAAAAGGTGATATAAATTCAAAAGAAAGGAAATTCAAGACTATTGAAAAAAAAAAGTCTTCATTCAATATAATTTTTTTAAGTTCTTATTTCTTGACCAATATTCCTTACCCTATTCATCTTGTGTATTTGTGACTCTTTTGTTATCTGTGGGAAAATCAACTGGTTAAGTTCTTGGTTCAAGGATTTATAAGAAGAATCGAGAGGTAAAAGGCAAGAGTTGGTTAGAGCATTATGAAAAAAGCTAATTCAAGTGTAAACATGAGTAAAGAGCGTCAATATTGAGGGTAAACACTAAGGGAGTGATTGGTGAGGTTTTTATAATACTTATTTATTTTGTTCATTTTGCAGCATTGCCAACATAAGTGATGAACTCCATCATAATGAAACGGATCTAAAAATACTCATAAAATTATTTCAAGATCAATTCCAACAGTTGAACAGAAGGTTGGATGATATGGAGGGTTGTTCGAGGAGGAGGTCTCGAGTTTCTCGCCGATGTAGTCCCCAATGATTATTTCACCATGACGAAGAAGAAGATTGGAGGAAGAACTTAGAATCAAATAGTGACATTTTAAGAGAAAGAAAACTATATCGAAAAAAGGATAACAACTTAGGGGGTATTAAATTATTCCTTCCATCATTCCAAGGAAAGAACGAACCTGAAACTTATCTAGAGTGGGAGAGAAAAGTGGAGCATGTGTTTGATTGTCACAATTACTCAGAGGTGAAAAAGGTAAGACTAGCCAGTTTTTCTTTTATCGATTATGCTAATATTTGGTGGGATCAATTTGTCCTTAATAAGAGGAGATATGGAGAGAGACCTATCCGAATGTGGGAAGAGATGAAAGTAGCCATAAGAAGAAGATCTGTGCCAAGTCACTATCATAGGGACTTGCACCGAAAACAACTACAAAGTCTTACTCAAGGCGCCATGGGTGTTGAAGATTATTACAAGGAGATGGAAATTGCTATGATAAGAGGTAATATGGAGGAAGATAAAGAAATCACTATAGTAAGATTTATTGGAGGGATAAAAAGAGAGATAGCTGATGTGGTGGAGTAACAACAATATGTGGAAATGGATGAATTGCTTTATAAAGCTATTCAGGTGGAAAGACAACACAAATCTAGGAGCACTCGTAAATATCACAAATATGCTTCTAATTCATCATCAAAGTTTAATTGGTCCAATGAGAAGGAAGATCCTAAACAAAAGGAGGCTTATTCTGACCAAATCAAAAATTCAAAAGAATGTAAAATGAGAGAAAAAGAATTATAAAATCAAGAAAGAGAAAAGAGAGATAAAATTGAAAGTGAAGAAAAAGTAAAAAGTTAAAAAATAATGAGAAAGAATTAGAAAATCAAGAAAGAAAAAAGAGAGATAAAATTAAGAGTGAAAAAAAAAGTAGAAAGTCAAAAAAAGAATGAGAAAGAATTAGAAAATTAAGAAAAAAAAGAGATAAAATTAAGAGAGAAAAAAAAAGTTGAAAGTCAAAAAAAGAATAAGAGTGAAAAGAAAGAAAAATCAAAAAATAAAGAAAAAGAAAATAAAGTTTGTATATTTGCTCACAAGGGGAGGTTGAGAGTGTTTTAAGGGTAAAGGAACAAGTTCTTGTACTCATGTACAAGGATATTTATCTTACTAACAATCATAACTCTTCTTTTCCTAGTGTGGTTGAACCTTTGTTGTAGGAAGTTGATGATGTACTTCTTAGAGAACCACAAAAAAGTTTACTTCCTATAAGAGGTATTAAACACCAGATTGATTTTATCCTCGGTGCTATGATTCCAAATCAACTAGCCTATAGAACTATTCTTGAAGAGGTCAAGGAGATTCAAAGGAAAGTAGAGGAGTTGATGTAGAAAGGCTTTGTGACGGAAAATCTTAACCTATGTACAGTTCATGTTATATTGGTACAAAAGAAGGATGGAACATGGCGCATGTGCGTAGACTGTAGAGTCGTCAACAAGATTACAGGCGTTAGTGTTGATGAAGAAAAGGTTAATGCAATTAGAGATTGACTCACGCCTACAAATGCTAATAAGGAGCTCTATGCTTTAGTGAGCGCCTTACAAACTTGTCAACATTACCTTTGGTCGAGGGAACTTGTCATCCAGTCTCATCAACTTAGCTTGAAGTTTTTAAAGTCTCAAGGTAAGTTCAACAAAAGGCGTCGCAAGTGGCTCGAATTTGATGAGATGTTTCCTTATGTTATCAAGTATAAAAAGGGAAAGGAAAACATTGTAGAGGATGCATTGTCTTGAAGGTATGTATTACTTACGAATTTACAAACCAAATTACTTAGATTTGAATTACTAAAAACCATGTATGCGGATGATATTGAATTTGGACAATTGTGGAAAGTGTGTTCTGATCATGGTTTTGATGACTATTTTAGGCAAGATGGATATTTATTTAAGAAAAATAAATTATATGTACCTATGTGTAGCGTAAGGGGAATGTTTATTAGAGAGACTCATGGGAAAGGATTAATTGGACACTTTGGCATTCAAAAATATTATCATATTTTACACAAACATCTTTTTTGGCCAAAAATGAAGCATGATGTTAAACTTATTAGTGAAAAATGTATTACTTTCTTACAAGCAAAATCTAAGGTAATGCATCATGACTTGTATACACCCTTACCTATTCCTGAGTATCCCTGGATTGATATTTCTATAGAATTTGTACTAGGGCTGCCTAAGATCTCAAAAGGAAAAGATAGTAATTTTGTCATTGTAGAGGGATTTAGCATAATGATACATTTTATTGCTTGTTCTAAAACTAATGATACCACTCACATTGCTGGTTTATTTTTCAAAGAGATGGTACATTTTCATGGCTTACCTAAAACTATTGTAAGTGATCGATATGTCAAATTTCTTAATCACTTTTCGAGAACCTTGTGGGGTAAGTTGGATACTAAATTATTATTTTCTACTGTGGCTCATCCACAAATAGATGGACAAAATGATGTTCTGAATAGAACTTTAGACACCTTATTACATACTATAATTCAAAAGAATTTAAAGGATTGGGAGAATTGTTTGCCTCATGTTGAATTTGAATATAATAGGGTTGTTCATACATCTACTTCATTTTCACCTTTTGAGATTGTATGGATTTAATCCTTTGTCACCTTTAGATGTTTTACCATTTCATACTAATGACTCTCTTAATTTGGTTGGAAAGCAAAAGGCTGAATTTGTGCAGAAATTTAAGGCTAAGGTTCCCGCTAATATTAAGAAGAATGAACATTATGCTCGGAAGGAAAACAAAGGGTGCAACCAGGTGGTCTTTGACCCTGGTGTTTGGGTGTGGGTTCACTTGCGAAGGGAGCGGTTTCCAAGTAAAAGAAGTTCCAAATTACATCCTAGAGGAGATGGTCCATTTCAAGTTATTGAAAGGATCAACGATAATGCTTATAAAATCGACCTTCCAAGTAGCTATGGTAATGTGAGTGCCACTTTCAATGTTTCTGATTTATCCTTATTTGATATAGATGACCTCCAAGATTCGAGGACGAATCCTCTTGGAGAAGGAGGGAATGATGTGAACGTGGGCACCACGATAAGCAAAAGAGATCATCTAAGAGATTTTCTACAAGGAATGGAAGGTCCTATGATGAGAAATAGGACCAAACACATGGAACAAGCACTTGAAGGTCCCATCAAGGAAGTTCAAGAAAAAAACTACGTGGATCCAAGCTCAATTCCAACATGGGTTAATTTATGTAGTCATATTATTGAAGATCTTAAGTGATAAAGTTTATGATTTGCTATATATTACATTAGGATTTGATGTTAATCTAAAAGTTATTTGTTTTAAATTAGTTGCAATTTAAATTGCAATCTAATTAGAATTTCTAATTTGTTATCTCTTTTTACTAGATTAAGTTAGCTATAAATATGAGTTAGGGATTCAATGAAAAGATAGATTTTTGAGAAATAATCATATTTTCTCTTTGAGAGTTTTTCATCTTTGTGTGAGCTGATTCCCTTGGTTCTTGGACAAAGAACTACCTTTGATAACGTTGGTTTTTCCGGCAAGTCACAGTAAGGGTCACGTTTCCCTTGATAAAATCGGTGTGTAAACACTCAATTATGTCCGAGACCCCCAATTTTTAAAATTAATCAAGAAACCAACACTAAATTAAATAATAAACAGAAAAGCAAGAAATGAAATAGAAATAAGAAAACAAATACGGAAAGATAGACAATCAGAAGTGATAGGAAAAGAAAGAAGGAAAGAAAATAGCAAGTAGGATTAAATAGAGGAATGAAACAAGATAAAGTCAAAAAATAAAAAAAATAATCAAAATCAAAATAATAATAAAAAATCAAAATGAATAAATAAAGAAAATAAAGGGAATAAGGAAAGAAAAATAAAAAATAAGAATGTAAGTAAATAAAACAACAAATAAAGTAGAAAAAAAAAGAATTAAAACGAAAAATGAATAAATAAATAATTAGAAAAATAAAAATAGAAACGAAATTTGAAAATTAGAAAAATGAAAATAAGAACAAAATATGGAAAATAAATAAAGAGGAAAAAATATAAAAATGAAAACATAGCAAAAGAAAGATGAAAAATAAATAATAAAAATTAATAATAAAAGAAAGAAAAAATAGAATCTAAAATTAGAAACAATAACAGAAAAATATTAAAACAGAAAATGAAAAATTAAAAATTGAATTATTTAAAAAGAAGAAAGAAAAAAAAGAATTTGAAAATAGAGAATAATAAATTTAGAAAGAAAATAATAAGAAATAAATAAAAAATAATAAAAACAATGAAAACGGGAAAAATGTTTTAAAAATAGGAAAAAGAATTAATAAAAACCAAAAAGAAATAACAAACTTTTTAACAGAATTTTCTTTTAACACTTTAACAGAAATCAAACAAATGAAAAGGCATAAAAAAAAAACAAAAAATAAAAGAAGGAGAAAAATAAAGTAAAAGAATTATAATTAAAAGCAAAAAAAAAATATAAGGAAAAGGGGGGTAAAAAACAGAGAACGGTTTTGAAAAAGAAAAAAAAAATTTCTTCGTTTTCTTTGGAGGGAGGAGGCTTCCTGGAAGAAAAAGACGAAAAGAAGTTCGGGACATGGTTTTGAAGGTTTTTTTTAGGAAGATTCTCATTCAAGAGGTTGAGTGACCAGGGGAGAAACGGATGAAAAAGAAAACTTGGCTCCTTCTTGATCGGAAAAACGGTTTTCCTAGTGGCTCTTGATTGAAAAAAGCAAGCAGAAAATTCTTCTCACTTGGAGGGAAGGGGTGTTCTGCTGATCCAAGAAGAAACGCGCATCGCCGATCTTAAGCCAGGTTAATCAAGCCTCTCTTATGGGTGAACTGAAAAGTCTTATACTGAGTCAATGGACTTGTGCATGAACCAAGAATTTTCATTACTCTATTTTGTTTAAAGCAAGAACTTTGTGATAATTGGCTTAAAACACGAGTGAATTCTTGTCGTAAGGATTGTATAGGCATATATTTTTTGTCTTGGTTCCGCCACCTCTCACCATAGGAATGCGAGTCTCATTTGGCAGAAGGGGCAATCAGGTTTGCGAGTAGTATAATCTTGACCTAAATATGGGAGCCTCTTACAACCCTAACGTTCATTACCATTAGTTTGCAATGTTGCGTTCGTTCAAGATCTCTAGTCAAGCCAGGCACGCACATGATAAGGTCCACGGAGGATTTATGTCGATCCCTTTAGGTTGGAGTTATTAGACCTTGAATAGTTTCAGAGGCTTCACGAGTTGAAGCAACTCAGTTTATGCGCGTAGTATGTTCTGATTCTATGCATTCCATATTTGGTCATTCGCTTGTGAAACTCATGAGACTTAGGCATGACATGGGATATAGCCCTCTCAACCACTCATTCGAATGCAAGTTTCTATCTCTAGCCACCGGTGGCAACACAAATAAAGGACCGTTGTACGATTCACAGACTGTTTGCACCCGTGTTGATCTGCATAAGATTGTTTGCACACATACAAGATTGAAGGAAACCTGGACTATGACGGCTGTCGCATATGTACATGCAAGCATCTACTTGAAGATTTCATTACGTACACACAATCCTTCTGGGCATCAAGAGCCGAATGCATCACTCCACACAGCCACATTGCAGGGCATACAGTGCACGTCATGATGTAGCAGAAGAAACCAAAATTCTTTTTCTTCAAGCTTTTAAATCAAGTTCATACTCTTCATATAACACCATGTTTAATTCTTTTCTTCAAATAAAATCAAATTCAATAAAATAAAGTTTTTCTTTCTTTCGAATAAAAATTGGGTGTAATTCTTCTTCCTCAAAATTAAATTAAGTTTAATTCTTCCTTCAATTACCGTTCCTTCCTTTAGTTTTCAAATCAAGTTCGTTTTATTCAAGTTTAGTGCAAACCTTCAAAATTCAAAAACCAAATCAAATTTTTTTTAGTTAAGTCAAGTCCAACTCTAACATTCAAAATCTAGTTCCATTCCAATCAAGTTTTATTCTTTTCTTCAATCTTGAATCAAATTCATTTCTTATTTCAAATAAATTTCTTTTCAAATGTCTTGGGATCTTTTGGTCTCACGCAACGGGCTCTAAACGGGAAACTGGCGGTTCACCTGTTGTTCAACGTTTAGTAGTTCGTATAGGTCCCGTGCTGCCTTAGTCGCCTCGGACCTTGTGCATGAGTGGACTGAAGGTTCCTCCAAAAAATGAAAATCTTTTCAAAGCATCACCTCTGAAGGTCAAGCCTTCCTAAACCAGAACTACGTAAGCCTTGAGTTTCCCATTGCACCGGGGAATACGTAGGAGCAGGATCAAGTCCTGTCAGGCTAATCTCCATCAATATATTTATTTTCACATTAATTAAGGGATCAAACAATTTTCAAAAATTACACACTTAGTTTAAGGGTACCGTTCTTCGGAACGGGCGAGTGAGGTGCCTAACACCTTCCCCACTCGTAACCGACTCCCAAACTTCGAATCTCATCTTCAAGTCAGGTTTTTTCCAAATCTGTTTTCCCTTAAATAAAAATTTGTTGGGGACTCCACATTAATAAAAAAAAAACATTCCATTTTCAAAATTTTAGCGAGTTTGTCGTCTCGTCGGAATTATGGTTACGACAGATGGCGACTCCACTGGGGAATTTAGAGAGTCAAGCCCGGTCAAATTGAGTGTGCCATAATTGATCCCTTCCTTGTTTATTTACACGATTTATTGTTTGCACGATTCATTTATTTGTTTATTCGTTTGTTTATCTGTTTCTTTATTCTCTGTACAACCTTAGGGTAGACGAACAATATTGCTATATATACTTGCTATAAATTCCCCAATTGTACGTATCCCAAATTGGTGTGCCCCCACACATTGCATATATTCATTTCATGAGTGGGGCCCTATACCCAGGTCTGAGCGCTGCCTAGGATAGAGGGATCTAGTGGTGTCACGTTGGGGCCTACGTCCTTTGTGGCTATCATGAAAATCCCAGCTAGAGTGCGTCCTATTCATAATGTCCCGCAACTAGTGGCTACTTCTACTGTTGTAGCAAGCAATATGGACTGGAACTTGGCTCTAGTGACCTCTACACCCCAGGATTACTAGCCACCTTCAAGAGGTTCTTACATTAAAGGCCTTAGACCCTTAGGACAGGTAACCCACACAAGAGGCAAAGAGGGCACACACCCCTTCCATGCTACATGGCTCATATGCTATCCACATGGCTTAAGTCAACAGAATCACTCAAGATGACAAAGAAGAGGGGAGGCGAAATCTGAAATTAGGGGAAATGCAGAAAATCAAGAAAAAAATCAAGCAAAAAGAAATATAAACAAATAAAAATTAAGAAAAATCAAAATCAAGAAAAATAGAAACTTCTAGGAAACACTAGAAAAATACTTTTGAAAATATAAAAAGATTCAAAAGAAAACTTAAGGAATGTTTTAGAAATAGGAAAGTTATGAAAAATATTTTTGAAAACATTGGAAATATGAAAAGATGTAAAAAGAGAGAAAATGAAATTCAAAAGAAAATCTAAAGAGAGATTTGTTTAGCAAAGCTTTTTTTTTCTTTTCCAAACAAAATCAAGGGTGTTTTTAGCAAAATAAAAATACAAAATTCATAAAATCAAAGGAAAATAAAGTAAATCACTCAATTTTTCTCAAAATGTTCAAATCTTCATTTATTTGTGCATATGCATTCATTCATCCATTCATAAATTTATCAATGAAAGAAAAGAGATTTTGAAAAATCACCCCATACGTACTCATTTTACATCAACATTTATTATTCATAATTTTTGCATCCAAATTGTTTCTCAAAAAAAGTTAATTTCAAACTTTAACAGAAAAATTAGAGAAAGACAACTTCCTCGACATCCTTATAGGACTCGTGCACAATCAAAAGTCGCAGATGAGCTGGAGAGATAGAATAAGGAGTTGAAAAATGAGGTCAAAACTCTGAAAGATCAAGTGGCTAGACTAATGGAGGCCATGCAACTATCCAAACAAAAAGAGGCAAGGGAATCTATACCGGGAGAACCAACCGACCCAATTTACCCTCCAGGCTTCAATCCACAACATACTTCACCATTAACTATGCCTCCACCGGTCGAAGGAGTTCACTATGGGTTTCCTCATGGGCATACACCCTCATACAACCAAACACAAACCCAAACACATAACCTACCTCCAAACACCACTTCACAAGCTTACCAAACAGCTGTTGGGGGAACGCATCCTATGTTCACCCAAGGGCCTTACCCTGTGTACATACCACCACTTCATCCTCACCACATGTCTGAGGAATACCCAAGTCATCCTTCGAATGAGGATACAGAAAAATGGAAAGGTCTAGATGAAAGGATCAAGGCAATCGAGGGGAGTGCTTATGAAGCCACAGACGCAGCTGATCTATGCCGGGTTCCGGATGTAGTAATCCCTCCCAAATTCAAGGCTCCTGAATTTGAAAAGTATCAAGGAACTAGCTGTCCAAAGAGTCATTTGGCCATGTACTGCAGGAAGATATCTCCCTATAGACACGACGATAAGCTGCTCATACATTTCTTTCAAGACAGCTTGACTGGGGCAGCTGCAACTTGGTACACTCAGCTAAAGCGGACACACATCCGTTCATGGAGGGATCTGGCTGAGGCCTTCCTCAAACAATATCAGTACAATGTGGAGATGGCTCCTGATAGAACTCAACTCCAAAATATGGCCAAGAAGGGGGATGAGACTTTCAAGCAATACGCCCAACGATGGAGGGAGTTAGCTGCTCAGGTACAACCTCCATTATCATATAAAGAGATGGTTAGCACGTTCATTGACACACTCCAAGGCCCTTTCTATGATAAGATGATTGGCAATGTGACTTCTAGCTTCTCTAATGTCGTCATCATTAGAGAAAGGATCGAGGGTGGCATGCGCCGAGGAAGAATCACGCACAAGCCTGCAGGGACAATTGATGCCTCTGTAGAAAAGAAAAGGACAGGGGAGACTTTTAATATGGCTTCAAGTCAAGGACAGTACATATCTCCGATGGCACCTTATGGACCAACTGGCTTCCAACCATCACCATATACACCTTACATCGCCACCGCCTACCAAACGCCCTACCCTCCAACTTACAACTATCCAATACAAATCCGACCACCCACACCATACACGGTCCAAACACAAGCCATGAGCCTAAATACCAACCGAAGCAAAAAGAAGGAGAAGGACCCTGTTCAGTTTGATCCCATTCCAATGACCTACACCGAGCTGCTACCTCGGCTAATTGAGAACTCTCTAGTGATTCCTTACCCTCTGAAACCTCAAGAACCACCATACCCTAAATGGTACGATGCAAATGCCATATGTGGCTACCATTCGGGATACATCGGTCATTCTACAGAAAACTGCCAAGTTCTGAGGCGTAAGGTGCAGAGCCTGATTGATGCTAAATGGCTAGATTTTGGGAAGATCGCTCCTAATCCAAGTGCCGAATCATGAGAGCTCATCTGGTGGTTAAGAAATGGGAGCAGCACGACAAGTTTCTTTGTACAAATCGAGCTATCAAGGAAAATCATCCAGGATTCGTCATACTTTTCAAAATCAATCTTTTGTAAATAAATCTCAATGAATAATACAAAAATTACATTTTCGTGTTTCTTGAGCACGTGTTTTACATTGTTGGCTTTACTTCTAAAAATTTTACTATTCTTCCTATCCCATTAGCCCACTTCTTATTCCTATACCCAAACAATTAATACCAATTGGTGATAATGCCACTGTTGTAATAAATGATCTTGAACATCTAATTAATCAAGCTCAAAGAAAAACCAAATGAGGAAGAAGAGTAAGCAACCAGGGATTCTAGATCACCATTCATTGTAATGGAATGCTTTATAATATCCCGTTGGAATCAAGTTCAAATCCAGGTAAAATCAGGGATGCAAAATAAGGTCCGCTGAATTGGAAGCAAAATGATCCCGACAAGATCAATATCTGACTACATAAAATTCAAGAAAAAGAAGAAAACCCGCTGGATTAAAATCAAGAATAGTCTAGGCAAAATCAGGGTCAAAATTCAAAAATTCAAGAAGAAGTGTAACCTGTTGGATTAAAACCTATAGATAATCCATGCAAAATTAGGCTTAAAATTCAAAAATGAATCGACAAAGTCATGATTAGAAAAGGTCTTACCAGCTTCAAAAACAATTCAGGCAAAATTTGGATCAAATAGAAGCCCGCTAGGTGGAACACCCTCAAAGGGAAGCCTAGGCAAAAGTTAGGGCAATCAAACAGAAGGCCCGCTAGGTCGACAATCCTCAAAACATGACCTAGGTAAAAGTTAGGGCATAATCAAGCAGAAGCCCGCTAGGTCGACAACCCTCAAAGGGCGGCCTAGGAAAAAGCTAAGGCACAAGCAAACAGGAGCCTGCTAGGCTGAAAACCCATAAGGGCGACCTAGGCAAAAATTAGGGCATAATCAAACAGGAGCCCGCTAGGTCGACAAACTCTCAAAGACGACCTAGGTAAAAGTTAGGGCACAATCAAACAGAAGGCTCACTAGGTCGAAAACCCTCAAAGGGCAGCCTAGGCAAAAGTTAGGGCATAATCAAACAAAAAAGCCCGCTAGGTCGACAATCCTCAAAACACGAACTAGGCAAAAGTTAGGGCATAATCAAACAGAAGGCCCGCTAGGTTGAAAACCCTCAAAGGGTGGCCTAGGAAAAAGTTAGGGCACAATCAAACAAAAAAGCCCGCTAGGTCAACAATCCTAATGACCTAGGAAAAAGTTAGGGCACACGCATGAAAAACCCGTTAGGTTGAAAACCCGTAAGGGCGACCTAGGCAAAAATTAGGGCAAAACGAAAAACCTGCTGGGTTGAAAACTCAAAAGAATAACCTTGGCAAAAGTTAAGGTCAATCAAGAATCCCAACACTATCTGACATTTCTACACCTCATATCTTCCTAAAACTGGGGCAAAATTTTGCCATTTCTCAAGTTTGATTAATTTGACAATCAAGATTATGAAAAGCAGCATTGGCATTTTTCACCAAAAGGTGCCATTTGGGCAATCGAACTCGCATCCCTGGTCATCCTTTCCTTTCAAATACACTACCTTAAAACATACAACCTCAAAATTCTGTACCTCTTTCTTTTGACCATCCAAAATCACTTTGCACACCTCAAAAGATGCACGTGCCAAAAAGGAAATGTGAAAAATGTAAAAAATTTAAAAAGGGATTAATTTTTAAAAGTCATGACAAGTCGGATGAATCCTAGATCGCCGCAACATGGCACGATTATCTCCCAAAGAGTCACCCTCTTGTCAGACATAACGCAACCAACACAAAAGGAAGGTGTCTTATTCAATCATGCTGACCACTGTTGGGACTCAGATCCGGAAAAAGAAGGTTCTGACATTGAAGCCAAGAAATAGAGTCCATCTAGCTCGTCTTGATTCTTGATTTCCTTCACACCTACTATGAGGTTGTCGAGAAAGGACAGGTCAAAGAAAAATCGAATCAAATCAAGAAAAACAACTTTTTATACCATCTCATGGTTTGCATTCACCCCATATCATCCATTTCATCAAATGATTATTTCAAGCATCAAAAAGCAGTCAATAAGATTAAAACATTCTTTATTCAAGCATCACAAACATTGCAGCCTCATTCATTCATTCAAATATCATTCATTCATTCAAGCATTTCATAACTCATTTTTTAAAACTAATTAAGATAGAGGCATAATGGCCCGAATCAGTCATAATCAAAAGAATCCAATTCGAGGGCATCCTCAAATCCTGAGTCAAAACTCAAACTGGGGCAAATGCTTGCCTATAAAATTTCAATTTGAGGTCATCCTCAAATTTTGAACCAAGAACAAAACTAGGGCAAGCATTTGTCTAGAAAATTCAAGTTGAGGCAATCCTCAATTCTAGAAAATTCCAAAACTGGGACGAACATTCGCCCGGAAAATCCAAGTTGATGCGATTCTCAATTCCTCAACCCCAAAATTCAAACTAGGGCAGGCATGTGTCCAGAAAAAATTCAAGATGAGGCAAACCCCATTTTCATCGAGATTCAAGCTGGGGCAAACGCTTGCCCAAAATCCCTCCAAATTATCAAAAATCCTCCAAACTGGAGCAAACACCATGCCAAAGTTCAAATCAAGACATCTCTCAATTATCAAGAATCTTCTAAACTGGGGCAAAAGGGTGGCCCAAGTCTCTTCAAGAAGATAATTATCAAGTGCCTAAAAACCTTCATGTTCAAGGTAGAATAAGCAATTTATTTTGATTCAAGAGAAAAACAAATTTCAAAATAAGTCGTCCGAGACAGCCGACGAAGAGGTCCACATTCCACCCCCACATGCATTCCTAGGGTATACCATGTCATTTCCCCTATGCCTATCTTAACAGGTCAGTCATGCTTCGCCTGCCCTGATAGGCCATCTTTTCAAGTTAGTATAGGTTATTCTTTGTTCCCTTTTTCTACCCTAGCGGGTCATTCCTGCTTCACCTCCCCGGGCAGGCCATCCTGTCAAGTTAGTGTAGGTCCCTCCCATTTCAAAGTCACCTGTCTTAACAGGTCCCTTTTTCTTTCCTATTCCTGTCTAAATGGGTCATCAAGTTTGCCTTTTTGCATCATGGCCTATAGTGTCAGGCCTCATCAAGTTTAGCTTTCTGCATCATGACCTATGCTGTCAAGCCTCATCAAGTTTACATTTTCTGCATCACGGCCTATAGTGTCGGGCCTCATCAAGTTTACCTTTCTGCATCTCGGCCTATAGTGTTAGTCCTCCAGCACGTTCAAGTTTTCCTTTTAGCACGTTCAAGCATCCAGCACGTTTAAGTTTTCTTTTCTAGCACGTTCAAGTTCACTCCAGCACGTTCAAGCTTTTCCAGCACATTCAAGATTACTCCAGCATGTTCAAGTTTTCTTTCTGGCACGTTCAAGTATGCTAAACTCAAAGGCTTCTAGTGATTCTCAGACTTTCTCAAAAGCCCACCTCGGACATAATGTGTTCACGTCTTTACTCATTTCCTACCACGATAATTCAGAGAATCATTTCTCACATTATCTGGTAGGAAAACGAGTAAAGAGGGGCAAACTATAAACACTCAATTATGTCCGAGGCCCCCAATTATTAAAAGTAATTAAGAAACCAACACTAAATTAAATAATAAACAGAAAAGCAAGAAATGAAATAGAAACACGAAAACAAATACGGAAAGACAGACAATCAGAAGTGATAGGAAAAGAAAGAAGGAAAGAAAATAGCAAGTAGGATTAAAAAGGGGAATGAAACAAGATAAAGTCAAAAAATAAAAAAATAAAAAATAAAAATAAAAATAAAATCAAAATAGAAAATAAAAATAAAATAATAATAATAATAATAATAATAAATCAAAATGAATAAATAAATAAAATAAAGGGAATAAGGAAAGAAAAAAGAAAAAATAAGAATGTAAATAAATAAAACAATAAATAAAGTAGAAAAAAAAGAATTAAAACGAAAAATGAATAAATAAATACTTAGAAAAATAAAAATACAAACAAAATTTGAAAATTAGAAAAATGAAAATAAGAACAAAATATGGAAAAATAAATAAAGAGGAAAAAATATAAAAATGAAAACATAGCAAAAGAAAGATGAAAACTAAATAATAATAATTAATAATAAAAGAAAGAAAAAAATAGAATCTAAAATTAGAAACAAAAACAGAAAAATATTAAAACAGAAAATGAAAAATTAAAAATTGAATTATTAAAAAAGAAGAAAGAAAAAAAGAGTTTGAAAAAAGAGTAATAAATTCAGAAAGAAAATAATAAGAAATAAATAAAAAATAATAAAAACAATGAAAACGAGAAAAATGTTTTAAAAATAGGAAAAAGAATTAATAAAAACCAAAAACAAATAACAAACTTTTTAACAGAATTTTCTTTTAACATTTTAACAGAAAACAAACAAATGAAAAAGCATAACAAAAAAAACGAAAAAATAAAAGAAGGAGAAAAATAAAGTAAAAGAATTTTAATTAAAAGCGAAAAAAATATAAGGAAAAGGGGGGTAAAAAACATAGAACGATTTTGGAAAAGAAAAAAAAAACTTTCTTTGTTTTCTTTGGAGGGAGGAGGCTTCCTGGAAGAAAAAGACGAAAAGAAGTTGGGGGCATGGTTTTGAAGGTTTTTTTTTAGGAAGATTCTCATTCAAGAGGTTGAGTGACCAGGGGAGAAATGGATGAAAAAGAAAACTTGGCTCCTTCTTGATCGGAAAAACGGTTTTCCTGGTGGCTCTTGATTGAAAAAAGCATGCAAGAAATTCTTCTCACTTGGAGGGAAGGGCTATTCTGATGATCCAAGAAGAAACGTGCATCGCCGATCTTAAGCCAGGTTAGTCAAGCCTCTCTTATGGGTGAACTGAAAAGTCTTATACTGAGTCAATGGACTTGTGCATGAACCAAGAATTTGCATTACTCTATTTTGTTTAAAGCAAGAACTTTGTGATAATTGGCTTTAAACACAAGTGAATTCTTGTCGTAAGGATTGTATAGGCATATATTTTTTGTCTTGGTTCCGCCACCTCTCACCATAGGAATGCGAGTCCCATTTGGCAGAAGGGGCAATCAGGTTTGCGAGTAGTATAATCTTGACCTAAATATGGGAGCCTCTTGCAACCCTAACGTTCATTACCATTAGTTTACAATGTTGCGTTCGTTCAAGATCTCTGGTCAAGCCAGGCACGCACATGATATGGTCCATGGAGGATTTATGTCGATCCCTTTAGCTTGGAGTTATTAGACCTTGATTAGTTTCAGACGCTTCACGAGTTGAAGCAACTCAGTTTATGCGCGTAGTATGTTCTGATTCTATGCATTCCATATTTGGTCATTCGCTTGTGAAACTCATGAGACTTAGGCATGACATGGGATATAGCCCTCTCAACCACTCATTCGAATGCAAGTTTCTATCTCTAGCCATCGGTGGCAACACGAATAAAGGACCGTTATACGATTCACAGATTGTTTGCACCCGTGTTGATCTGCATAAGATTGTTTGCACACATACAAGAATGAAGGCAACCTGGGTGACGGCTGATGCATATGTACATGCAAGCATCTACTTGAAGATTTCATTACGTACACACAATCCTTCTGGGCATCAAGAGCCAAATACAGCACTCCACACAGCCACATTGCAGGGCATATAGCGCACGTCATGATGTAGCAGAAGAAGACTAAGACGATTCAGGTCCAAGGAATCATTTCCAAAATACCTGTAGACGTCAAAGTCATGAAGCTTTTTGCATGGGGAAAAGAAGAGTCGATTACAAGTTTTATATGAAACGAGTTGACTCCATACATGATATACAATACATGCTGATAATGCTAAGCTAGGTAAGCGCTCGATTAAACATAAATGATACACCACCAATTTTGTGACCATACTACAAGATGCTTAATGTGTTTGTTAGGAAGAACTTGTGTGCTCAAGAATCGTGTGATGAAGATGGGGCAAGTTTAAATAACTTCATAGTCGAATGGGTGGAAGATGACACGCTAAGTCCTCCTCAGGACATCTAATAAATCCCATCCAGCCTTTGCAAATATTATGTTCACTATGTATGTTTAAATTAAAACAAAAGCGCCAAATATACAACCAAGAGCATGGTCTAGTGGCACCGCCTACTATCCTTGACATACAGACCCCAGGTTCGAATCCCCATGGTGACCTTTTCCCATAAAAGGCCATTAAGCCTTCAATCTTGATATATGCTTAGAGAGGTGGGATAGTAACTAAACATATGCATGGCCCAGTGGTATTGCTTGCAATACGTGACTTCCGGGGCGCGAGTTCGACCCCTCCCTGGACCAATTTTGATTTTAATTTTCCAAAGACAGCCGTCGAATTTCTAACCACTCCCCAAGCCAATGAGCCAGCATGCTGGTCAGCCACATGAGCCAGTCTTAACAGTCCTAAAATTTACAAATAAGCCCCCTAACTCTTCAAAATTCCTTTATTCTCCAAAAATTCAAAAATTCTTTTTCTTCAAAATTTCTTTATTCTCCAAAAATTCAAAAATTCTTTTTTCTTCAAAATTCCTTTATATTTGGGTGTAATTTTTTTTCAATATTACACCAAGTTTAATTCTTTTATTCAAATAAAATCAAATTCAATAAAATAAAGTTCTTCTTTCTCTCGAATAAAAATTGGGTGTAATTTTTTTTCCTCAAAATTAAATTAAGTTTAACTCTTCCTTCAATTACCGTTCCTTCCTTTAGTTTTCAAATCAAGTTCGTTTTATTCAAGTTTAGTGCAAACCTTCAAAATTCAAAAACCAAATCAAATTTGTTTTAGTTAAGTCAAGTCCAACTTCTAACATTCAAAATCTAGTTCCATTAAAATCAAGTTTTATTATTTTCTTCAATATTGAATCAAATTCATTTCTTATTTCAAATTAATTTCTTTTCAAATGTATTGGGATCTTTTGGTCTCACGCAACAGGCTCTAAACAGGGAACTGGCGGTTCACCTGCTGTTCAACGTTTAGTAGTTCGTATAGGCCATGTGCTGCCTTAGCCGCCTCGGACCTTGTGCATGAGTGGACTGAAGGTTCCTCCACAAAATGAAAATCTTTTCAAAGCATCACCTTTGCAGGTCAAGCCTTCATAAACCAGAACTACGTAAGCCTTGCGTTTCCCATTGCACCGGGGAATACGTAGGAGCAGGATTAAGTCTTATAAGGTTAAACTCCATCAATCTATTTATTTTCACATTAATTAAGGGATCAAACAATTTTCAAAAATTACACACTCAGTTTAAGGGTACCGTTCTTCGGAACGGGCGAGTGGGGTGCCTAACACCTTCCCCACTCGTAACCGACTCCCGAACTTCGAATCTCATCTTCGAGTCAGGGTTTTTTCTAAATATTTTTTCCCTTAAATAAAAATTTGGTGGCGACTCCACATTAACAAAAAAAAAACATTCCATTTTCAAAATTTTAGCGAGTTCGTCGTCTCGTCGGAATTACGGTTGCGACACAGTGCTCTCCGGCAGGTCACAGTTTGTGTCGGGTTCCTTTATCTTATCTCATCTTATCTCAACTTATATTATCTTATTACATCTTATCCCATCTTATCTCATCTTATCTTACCTTATATAATCTTATCTAATCTTACCTTATCCTATCTTATCTTACCTTATCCCATCTCATCTTATTTTATCTTATCCTAATCTTACCTTATCTTATTTTATCTTATCCTGATTCTCAAGACATTTCGTTATCGTTTCCGCATTCCGATTCATTTATTGTAGGGTGAATCATATCAAGCACCATCAGGGTGAATTGAGTTCCTGGTATGTAGGAACTAGATGGTTCTATCAATTCTTCTATTGGTGAATCAAGGAAGTACTTTTCATAGCTTTCACTGGAATGAGAGTCTGTCATGTACATGTTTCTGTGCTTATCAGGAGCGAAATTATGGGAGGACAAGTCAGGTGTAATATCGTTTCCCCTAAGTGAGTAGAGTTTGGCATTCCTGTATGATGTATCGGTCAGCTCTGTAGATATAACCAATGACATACTTCGCCTTTTATTCAGTCAGCTCATATAAAGTTTCAATCTTGAGAACTAGTAAAACAGGTGCTCACTGAAGAAATCTTGTTGAGCCCTTCAAGATGTCTATGCTAAGACCGATGCAACTAGAAACCAAGAAGAGCATACAAGACCACACAACTATTCGTGTCCTCTCAATAACGAAACTTCTTGGCATTCACTGCAACTTGTCTATCCCTGACTAAAGACACTGGCCTTACGAAACTATATGGGACAATGGCTTAGATACCCATCATGGACGGTGCATACTGCAAAGATTCTAGACTATCAAGAACAGTGGCCAACCACTCATCGACTTTCTTTATGGCAAGAGAGCAGAGTTTCTGTATATCACTGGCAATAGGTAGTTTGCTGACAATGCCATGTGCCATCTTGGCAAAACCCCCACTAACTAGACCTATTTCTGTTTCCAGTTTATATTTTTCCTCTTTCACAATTTCATTCAATTCTTTGAATCTTGAAATCCCATCCCAAAAGCCTGTAGCTCAAGCATAGTACATCTACACGCCATGCATCTTCTGTTATATTTAGCTACCTCTTCCAATATACAAGTGTATTAGTAACTTTACCACAAGATGCGCAACACTAACCACCGTCTAGTTGCATCAGTTGTCCATGATTAACAACTCCTACTGTTTCATGTTGAAAGGCACACTTGATATGGTAAGATGACCCATAGGGGTCCCCTTGAACAGGTTCACTTGTGCATACTAGCCAAGGACTGGGATCCTTGTTATCATAAAAAGGTGACAGATACAGCACGAGCACCTTTTACAAAATGTATCATCTTTAGATAGAACTACTCCGCAAGCATAATTTTTACAGATCCAGGAGTTTGAATGTCCAAAAGGTATTTGGCCTAGGACAAGAACGGGTTGAGCTTCTACCTCTCAATGTGCTCATGATATGGTGATCAGTGATCAGAAAGTGCAACAAGCATGTAATGGCTATAATATTATTTACAGAGAATTTGAATATTTTCAAGCTCATTCAAAGTCTAAATTTTAACAAGAAACAAACATGCAAAGTCAAGCCATGCTTTCCTATGATTATCCCTATTCAATTGATAACCGTCCATGAAAGAAAATTACCATAATCGAGAGCTTACCTGGAAATTCTACAACAGCATGTAACGCCTCATAGGTCTCTACACTTTGTTCTTGAAATTTTGAAGCGAGGGAAGATGCATGACTGCCAAGAATCCGGATTTATGAACCTCACAGGTGGTGAGCCATGCTGAAGAGAATTCCTTGCTTTTGGTGATCAACTATCCTTCTTGCTTGCTACTAGTTCCTCTTCTTGTGTAACTTATCCTCCCCCAAGCTGAAGTTTTCTTTCCTGAAGGTTATAGCAAAGCCAAGTGCCCACCTCCTGCAGCGAAGCCCCTGGGAGAAGGAATGTGTAGTGTAAAAGTTTGGGAGCTCCCCCCAGAAATCTTGGGTCAGAGAGACTCCACCCCAAAAGCCCCCCTATGCATGCATGCCTCCTCTCTTTTTTTTAATCTTTTTACTGTTTTTTTCATTCTATTTTTTTGTTTTCATTTTTTTTAGTTTTTCAGTTTTAAATAGTTTTTTCTTTTTATTTTTTTCGTTATTTAGTTATTTATATTTTTCTTTTTATTCTTTTTTTAGTGTTTTTACTTTTCCTTTTTCTTTTCTATTTTTTTATTATTTTTATGTTATATTTTTATTTCTTTTTTCTTCTTCTTCTTTTATTTTTTTTATTTTTCTATTTTTCTATTTTACTTTTCTTCTTTTTTTTATTTTTCTATTTTTAATTTTCTTCTATTATTCCCAAAAAATTATTTTTTTAATTATTTTTTCAGTTTTTATTTCTTTTTATTATTATTTTATTTTTGTTATCTTCAATTGTTTTCATCTATTATTTTTACTATTTTCTCTTTTCTTAATCTTCTCTTTTTTATCTATTATTTAAATTATTGTTTATTTACTAATTAAATTTAAAAATGGAGCCTCGGACATAATTGAGTGTTTACAATATGAAAGGATCACAAACCTAAAAAGAAACAGAGATCGAATTTCTTCGCTTCTAACTTCTCCCTCAGAGTTGCATGCTGAACTTAGAGCTTCCACTACTATTTTCCCAAGGAATCTCAAATGCTCTTGGCCAGGTTCAAGAGAGAAGTCGAGAGACTTAAGTCAGAGCTTTCAAAAAATGCCAAAAAGCCCCTGCCAAATTCGCTTTTCTCTTGTTTATAGAGATTTTTCAAACTTTTCCGCCTTCTCTCTTTGAGGTTTTTTTTCATTTCTATTTCTCTGTTTTTTTCTTTTCTGTTTTATTTGTTATTCTGTTTTATTTTCTTTTTTTGTCTTCTTTTCTTTTTCCCCTTTTTTCCTTCTTTATTGTCTTTTTTTTGTTTTTTTCATTTCAGTTTTTCTTTAAAAATTTTTAATAGTTTTTTTTCATTTTTTATTTTCATTTTTTTTGTTTTCTCTTTTTTTTTATTTGTTTTTCCTATTTTTATATTTTTCAATTTTTTTGTTTTATTTTTCTTTTTATTTTCTGTTTTTATTTTTATTAATTTTTCTATTGTATTTATTTCTTTTTTCTAAAATTCTGTTGTTTTTCAATTTTATTGTTTTTTCCTATTTTCCAGTTTTTCTGTTTTTATTATTCTTCTTCTTTCTTTTTTCATTTATTTATTATTTGAATTATTTATTTCTTTTATTTTGTTTTACCATTTTTATTCTATTTTTTATTTCCTTTTTCTGTTTATTAGTTTTTTTTGTTTATTCTGTTTTTTGTATCTTTTTTTATTTTTTATTTTGCTGTTTTTCTTATTTTTGTTACTTAATATTTTTGACTTTTTATTTATTCAAATTTTATTTTTCTTTTTCAGTTTTCTCTTTTAATCTTTTTTTTTTCTTTTTTCATTTTTCCTTTAATTTTTTCTTTCTTTTTTTCTTTTTTATTTTTTCTTTTATTTTTATTTTTTATTTTTTATTTCTTCTTATTAGATAATTTAAATTATTGTTTTGGTTTTTATTATTTTTCAGTCTTTTTATTTATTTTTCTTTGTTTTCATTCTTCTTTTTTTTATTTTTTATTTTTTATTATTTTGTTTTTATTATTTAATCTACTTTTACCAAAATAATTTAAACAGAATATACCTAAGTATTGTTTTATTTTCTACTTAATTTTACCAATGGGGACTTAGACATAATTGAGTGTTTATAACAGGCCTATACTTGGCAATTTTTGGACTTCTCTAGCTTCTAAGGGCATTTTGATCATTTTTCAAAATTTATTTAGAAAAGTTTCTAAACTTCTTTCTAGATGATTTTAATTATTATTGGAAACATTTTAGCCCTTACAGAAGTTAGGGCATTTTGAGCATTTTTGGTGGATTTTTCATTCTTTCTTCATCTTTAATTTTTTTTTCGTGATATTATAACCATTATTGAAGAGTTCTAAGTCTCTAGAATGCTTCCTAGCTTTTTATTTTGAACTTCATAGGTATTATTGTTGCAACCGTAATTCCGACGAGACGACGAACTCACTAAAATTTTGAAAAAAGAATTTTATTTGATTTGATGTGGAGCCGCCACCAAATTTTTATTTAAGGGAAAATATTTGGAAAAAACCCTGACTCAAGGAAGAGATTTAGGTTCGGAAGTCGGTTACGAGTGGGGAAGGTGTTAGGCACCCCACTCGCCCATTCCGAAGAACGGTACTCTTAAACTGAATGTGTGATTTTCGAAAATTGTTTGATTCCTTAATTAGTGTGAAAATAAATAGATTGATGGAAGTTAGCCTGACAGGACTTGATCCAGCTCCTACGTATTCCCCGGTCCAATGGGAAACTCAAGGCTTACGTAGTTCAGGTTTGTGAAGGCTTGACCTTCAGAGGTATTTAAAAGAAAAATGGAATTTTGAAGGGATTTTCATTCTTTGAAGGGACCTTTAGTCCACTCATGCACAAGACCCGAGGCGGCTACGGCAGAACGAGAGCCTATACAGACTGTTAAACGTTGAACAGCAGGTGAACCGCCAGCTCCTCGTTTAGAGTCCATTACGTGAGACCAAGGATCCCAAAATATTTTGAAAAAGAGCTTTTTGTTTTTGGAAAGGACCTTTAGCCCACTCATGCACAAGACCCGAGGTGGCTACGACAGCACGGGGGCCTATACACACTGTTAAACGTTGAACAACAGGTGAACCGCCAGTTCCTCGTTTAGAGCCCATTGTGTGAGACTAAGGATCCCAAAATATCTGAAAAGGGGATTTTTATATTTTATAGGACCTTTAGTCCACTCATGCACAAGACCCGAGGTGGTTACGGCAGCACGAGGGCCTATACAGACTGTTAAACATTGAACAGCAGGTGAAGCACCAGTTCTCCATTTAGAACCCATTGCGTGAGACTAAGGATTCCAAAATATCTGAAAAAAGGCTTTTTATTTTTGAAAGGACATTTAGTCCACTCATGCACAAGACCCGAGGCGGCTACGGCAGCACGGAGGCCTATACAGACTGTTAAATGTTGAACAACAGGTGAACCGCCAGTTCCCCATTTAGAGCCCATTGCGTGAGACCGAAGATCCCAAAAAATTCTTGGAAAAGGACTTTATTTTTGAAAGGACCTTTAGTCCACTCATGCACAGGGTCCGAGGCGGCTAAGGCAGCACGGGGGCCCATACAAGCTACTAAACGTCGAGCAGCAGGTGCACCGCCAGTTCCCCGTTTAGAGTCTGTTGCGTGAGACCGAAGATCCCAAAACATTTGAAAAAGAAATTTATTTTTGAATATAATAAAGATAAGAAAAGAAATGACTTGATATGAAAAAGGAATTTGTTGTCAAGTGAATATAATTTTGAGTTTTTGAACCTTGACTTGATCAAGGATGAGCTTGACTCGGACTTGATAATTTTGAGGAAAAGCATTTGAAGTTGATTTGGAAATTTGAGAGTGGGAGGATTAAACTCAAAGTTTGATTTAATTTTATTTGAAGAAAAGAGTCAAAAAGGGGAATTTATTTTGAATGTCGGGCTTGAATTGGACTCGATTTAACATAAACTTGACTTGATTTGAAGTTAAGGAAAAGAATTGCGAACATGCTTCTGTAATCAAGCGATAGCAATTTCATTTCAAATCCAAATTAGACAAACAATATCATTAAAGAAACTAGAGAGAAAGAAAAACAGAACACAAAAAAATCACCAAAATCAGAGGTCATTTGACCAATTAAAAACGAAAATGAAAAACAGAGACGAAGATCGACCTCAAGAACACACAAGATTTTGGCGCCAAAATTTGAATTCAAATCTCAGAATATTTTAAAAATATTTTTTGGTAGATATGAAAAATTAAAACTGATCAATTGAAAGATATGGATTATAGGAATCAAACAAAACAAGTTTGACATAAATCTAATCAGAAATTAGTAAGTTATGCACAAATCAAACAAGCTAGGTTAATTTCTGCA
This sequence comes from Canavalia gladiata, assembly GCA_037954105.1. Lineage (NCBI taxonomy): Eukaryota > Viridiplantae > Streptophyta > Magnoliopsida > Fabales > Fabaceae > Canavalia > Canavalia gladiata. Next base: position 35,336,468 of record CM075664.1, on the reverse strand, counting down.
CCAAGATGAACATGCTTCGGTAATTAGGTGATTAAAATTTCATTTCAGATCCTAATTGGAAAAATAATATCATTCCAGAAACTAGAAATAAATACAAAGAAAAAAAATAGAATCACGGATATCGGAGATCATTTGATCGATTAAAAACAAAAACGAAAAACAGAGATGAAGATCAAGCTCAAGAACACACAAGATTTTGGCGCCAAAATTTGAATTCAAATCTCAGAATCTTTAAAAACTATTTTTTGGTAGATTTGAAAAATTAAAACCAATTAATTGAAAGGTATGGATCATAGGAATCAAACAAAACAAGTTCAACATAAATCCAACCAGAAATGAGCAAGTTATGCACAAATCAAACAAGCTAGGTTAATTTGTGCACCAGGATGAACATGCTTCGGTAATCAGGCGATTAAAATTTCATTTCAAATTCAAATTGGAAGAATAATATCATTTCAGAAACTAGAAGGAAATACGAAGAGAACGCAACAAAAATAATCCAAATCGGAGATCATTTGACCGATCAAAAATGAGAACGAAAACCAGAGACGAAAATAAGCTCGGAAATCCGAGAAGAAGCAAGAAACTTAAGCAGAATAAAAGTAGGATCTAACCTCGATTGGAAGGTGATGAAGAACTAGTTTGAAGGCAGAGGTAGAGAGTCTCCTAGGTCCTCCCTTCAAAAATTCTGAAAATCCCCTCCCTCAAGTGCTTCTCCTCTCTGCGTTGGTCCTCGATTTCTTCCCAAAAAATGTCAAGAAGCAAAAAAGAACCCCTTCTTTTCCTGTTTATAGGTATATATAGACACCTTCCTTTCTTGGCAAGGGTCAAGCTCTTTCAAAGAGTCAAAGGTCAGCCCCCTCTCTCTTAGCAAGGGCCAAGTCCTTTCAAAGGGCCAAAAGCCACCCCCTTTCCAGGAGCCAAAAGCCAACCCCCTTGATTTCAAAAGTTTTGTTCCCTATTTTTGATTTTTCAGCTTTTTTTTTTCCAATTTTCGTTTTTTACCTTTTTTGTTTTTATTTTTCTATTTATTTATCATTTTTACTTATTCTTTAATTTCCCTTTTTTAATTATTATTATTTTTTTATTTATTTTATTTATTTTTTTCTTTTTTGCTTTCTGTTTTCTGTATTTCTTGCTTTCTGTTCTTTCTGCTTTCTGTTTTATATCTTTTCAAATTTTTAATTAACTTAATTTTTGGTTAATTTTAATGATTGGGGGCCTCAGACATAATTAAGTGTTTACAATTATCCATTGGTGTCCCAATGTAGGGGTATTTTCATCATTTTATCGATAGATTTCTAATATATCTAAATTTTCTTTCTATCCCTGTTTTTCTCTTTGCTAATTATGAATTCATGATGTTAGACGTTTATCATAGTAATTTTGGATATTACATTTTTTCTCCTTGTGAATCCAATGGCACATAATCACCTTTCATGATGACATTTTAGAGACTATATTGAGTGATTTGATGAACATCTTCATTTTATCTCTCTAGTAAGGGTAATCTTTCCCAAGAAAGGCTAAGGGCGAGTAACAAAAGATCTTTCAAGGATAAGCTATTTTCCAAATTCCACCATGGATCATTAATTTATTTTCACTTTTCAGAGAGCTTAACCCAAGAGGTTGAGCTTTGATGCCAAATGTAGAAAAATAGATGACACACAAAAGGATGGGTTGAATGTGATGTTGTAGGAAAACTAAGGATTTTCAAAAAATAGATTTAGTGTAATACACTAGTCATCTTAAGACAATTATCCATCTAATAGAATTTAGAGACAAGTAGAGAAAGATTCACATCAGATATTATATTAGTTCACCTTTATTAACATAAGAGCTAAGTTTAGTGTTTGTTATCACACAACAAATATTTCCATTATTCAACAAAGGGTACAAACTCTTAGCCAAAATATAATTCCTAATATTTTTGTACAAGTCTCTTTCGGCTTAATATATCCAAGGAATATATACTAGAAACTTCCTATCTAGTTATTCTGCTTTGCAGAATAAAACTTGAATACAATAAAAAAAAACAAATTTATAGTGTTTTATGAACAAAGAAGATTCTTAGGAGAGTAGACAGTTTAGGTTCAGTTTGGTTATATCTCTTATCACTTGTTCATAAGCTTCTCTTTATATATAGGTGGATAAAGTAACCATTTAGATAAATAGGTTTCTAAGTTCTTCTGCACATCCATTAAATGCATGATCTTGGTATAGGTGAAAAGTTATTATTGTGAGTCAAATAAACAGTTGTTTTAACAAGGTACTTCTCACTTTTTCCTTTTCATTTACATTAGACAAATCAAATTTTCATTAATTTTTTGAAAGCTTCTTTTCATCTTGCACCAGTATTAAAAAAAATATTTTTTTAGACCAGTTGGATGAGGTTGTTGAGTATTCTTTTTCAAATAGAATACTTAAATACTTGTATCATCTTAAAAGATACTTTTCCTTTGTATCTATCTTAATACACAATTATATATATTTTTATCATTATTAAAATATTAAAAATTATTTGAACCTTTTAACAAATATTTAATTAAATTATAAACTTCAATAAAAATATATTTTTGCAAGTTAAAACATTTTATTCTTTAATTTAATTTTCATTAAAAAAATTGGATGAAGTTACAATTATAAAAAATAAAAAATTAATTATCTGTAAATCTTATAAAAAAAATTATATTACATAAATCTTAAGTTAACATAAAGCTACTTAATAAATTTTTATGATTTATTATGACAATAAATAGAATATAAATTACTTAATCTCTATCATCAATCATTATATATGTTCAAATATATTTTATTTATTTTATTATTTTTAAAAGTAAAAAAATATTAATCATTAATTAAACATAAAAAAAATTATAAAAAAATAAAGGACACAAATCTGTATAAAGTTATTTAATAAATTTTTTATTAAAATAATAATAAATAATAGATTATTCAATCTTTATCGTAAACTAAAATATATTTTATTTATTTGATTATTATTTATTTTTTAAAAGTAAATTTTTTTTAACAATTATAAAAAACTAAAATGTAATAAAACATTAAAATATATTTAGTGGAAGAAAATTATATGAAATTTCATTCAAATTAAATGAAATTATTCAATAAATTTATTTAATTAAAATGATAACAAAGATAATATAAATTTTTGTATTTATATTGTTTATTATATGAATTAAACGGATATTAATTTTAATTATATTTGTTTTAAGTTTGATATAAAATTAATAAAATAAAAAATTAAAATTTGATTAAAATATAATATAAACTTATAAAAAATGAAATAATATAAAAACTTAAATATTAAAACTATTTAATGAGTCATTATGATTAAAATATAAATGAAGATAATATTTAATTACTTTATATATGTTAGTAATTGCAACAAAAATCAAGAATAGAGGATAAATTAAAAGAATAAGATTTAAAATATAGTTAATAAAATAATAATAATAATAATAATAATAATAATAAATATGAATAATAAATGATATAATAATAATATTAAATTTTAAATACAAAATATAAAAAAAACATCAATAATAATAAAATAAAAATCATAATTATTCAATATTTACAAAATAATAAAAATTAATACACAAATTAAATACTATTAAAAATTAATATAATATAAATTTTTAATTCAACTTTATAATATAGTATTTTTAAATTTACTGCAATAACATAAGTTAGCATAACATATTAATTCAATTATTATCAGTATTATATACTACTGCGTTTATTAATAAGAAAATCGAAACGCGTCAGCTGAGTGGGAAAACAAAAATGGCAGGACATATATAATTTACAAGGAAACTGATTTGGGGTTCTTATATCAATATATGCATTAAAAAAAGCTGATTTGATATATATATATATATATATATATATATTTCATCCTAAAATTTTTATCCATCTTATCAATATTATATTAGTTATTAATAATAAAAATTTATTATTTTTTTAATTTATTTTATTTAAATTTAAAAATATTTATATTATGCCCAAGCAATATACTATAATAATAAAATATAAAGAAAATGATTGAAGCTTTTTAAATCTTAGTGTTTGCCCTGATTTTATGCTAAGGGTTTTAACATATTCCTTTGTAATATTTTCACTTAATTAAGTATTTTCCTTTTTTAGTGTTTTGACTCTCTAAAAAAATGTGAAACATTATTTTTAAGAAATCTAAATAATTAGTTCAATTAAAAGAAATTATTTTAAAATTTGATTAAAATATGTTATCCGATCATAGATTTGTTATATCATAAATAATCATTATTTCTTATAATGATTTTTATAATAACTATTTTAAAAATCATATCTAACATAATTTTTAATTATTTTGACAGTATAAAATTTTATTTTAATTTAATTTAATCTATTACTTTACTTATAATTTTATAAATGCTCTAATTTATTTAGTGTTAGTTAAAAATAAAAAGAAGTCTTGTTTAAAAATAATTTAAAACATATTAATTTAATTTAATTTTAAAGGTAAAAACTATACATCGTCATATATTAGCTTATATTAAAATGAAATACTTATAAAGGCTACTAAAATGTTAAAATTAAGGACATAACTTTTAATGTAAGATCGTGAATTTTACACTGTCTGTTTACTTTCTTTCGAAGATACACCCCTCGTTTTCAATATATGAATACAGATGATTCAAATCCAAATCCAAAATTGGAATGAAATACTATGAACAACAGCATCGTATCACCCCTATAAAATAATAATAATATAATAGAAATGTTATTTTCGTAATTTCATCCACATCTAACCACCCCTACCTACATTCTAATCCTCAACCTTCGAAAATAAACAATCAGAAGAACGTTCATCCACGTCCCCATCCATCACCCTCATTCCCTTGTTGGTATCATTGGTTGACCTCGTCGAACCGGTCCTACTAAAAAATGGTGGGGTCCACATGAACCCCCACCGGTCCAGCCGGCCCTGTCCACCGAACCGCTCATACTGTAGATAGTTTCTCCCCACGCTCCTCGTCCTGTAACCCGTCCTTCCACAACTCTCTCGCTGCCACGTCATACCGCAACTGTTGGTTCGGCTCAACGTGGCCGAACTCACCAACCGGTTCCGCACATCTTCTGGCAACCTCAGGGTAAACCGCTCGCGGTCGTCGCCCGGTCGGACTAGCGAGTGACCCGTTGAGTGAGAACGCGGGAACAGTCTACTAACTCCTAAACCGGTTGACCTCGACCGGATCGGGCGGTTGTGTGCATCCAAATTCACATTTGGAGCCTCCGTCATTATCCTGTTTCGGCCATCTTGATCGACCGGATTAATGCAATTCGGATCGGAATCGGTTTCCGGTTCGGGTCGATTTGGCTCGGATCCACCCGGATCTGGAATCTGAATCGCAACGGAAGAAGCAGTGTCGTCGGGTTTAGGCACGAGGTTGGCACGGCAAACGGGGCAGGTGGAGTGATTTAACAACCAAGCATCGATGCAATCAGGGTGGAACACGTGGCTGCATTTGGGGATCAAACGCAGCGTTTCATCGTCGCGGAACTCGTTTAAGCACACAGCGCATTCTAGCGTCGTCCTTCCAATCTTGAGGCTCTTCACCTCAGAGTACACGAAGACAGGGAACGAATCGATGATGGACGGTTCAAGCCCGCGCGGTGGCCTGCGCTCGACCCCGCCGGTGATCGCGACGGTGAGGTCGAACCTCCCTCTGATCCTCCGTTCCGCGCATTGCCGAGTGTAAATTGAGACGAAGCCCAATGCGAAGAAAACTATGACGAGGATAACCAGTACAACGGCCATGGTCTTATCGAACCTCAACCTCGCAAATGGATCTGGCGGCGGTGGCGACATGTTTTGGAACTGTGCCGTGACCGGCGACAGAAGAAAAAAAAGAAAAAGAAGAAGGGAGAAGGCACGTTCATGATCAAAATTCCACTGTGGTGGTGCAGGTGCAGGACACTTCATGTGGATGCCCATAGGTGATCATAAAGGTGCAGTGCAGGTTGATTTTTCAGCCGAAGCAAGGGAAGAATGTTTAGCTCATGAGAAAACTTAATTAATACGCACCGTACGTGTCACTGATTGCACTCTGTTTTTATTATTGTTGGTAATAAGGGAATTTGAGGAATATTAATGATTTTGTTTGCTACAAGAAAAAACCACGCAAAAGGCGAAAAGGTTGGGTGCTAAGTGCTAACAATAACATAAAATTCTTGAGCACTTATGGATGGAATGGGAAAGTTGGAAGGTGGAAGGAAAGAGAGACATAAAGAGGAGAGCGTAATGAGGGCGTTAAGGGACTACGGTTTTTGGTGGAGTCGTGGATTTGACTCTGTGCGAGTAGGCTCAATGGGTAGACTTATAATGATTGGGTTTTGACTTCTCAAATCAAGATGGCCCCTAAGGATGTTTAAGTGTGCAATCGCATATGAACAAAATAGTGTAACCCTAAATCCCTCTAGTCGATGCCACCACTTGTGTAAACAGCCTCGTAGGGGTTTAAAAATATCTAATATTTTCTTAATATAAAACACTAATTAATATATTACAACATTAAATATTATATTTTTAATAAAATTTTATTATTTATTAATTTTTATTATGCATCTTTAGATACATTAAAAAGAATTGTATATTCTTTATGAATGGAACTTTTTTAATTCCTTTGCAATTAATATAATAATAAAGTTTTACTTTAAATAAAGATACTTATTTCTGTATAATAAATATATAATCAAATTTAAATTTAGAATCTCATCTAACTTATCTTAATTTTTATTATTAAATCAATTTTAATAATTTAAATAAAAATAAATTTAAAATGTTGTATTATATTTTTCAAAAACTAATATATTAATGGTTTTAGTTCAAAGTCAAAGTTTTTTTTATTAAAAATTATAGTGATTGTACATTACTTCCTCTGGTTCAAAACAGTAATCATTTAAAGTTGCGGCATAAGAACTGATAAACATTTAATTATCTTGTTTTTATAAAAATTATTATTTCATTTTTTATTATATCATTTATATAATTTTTTATTTTAATTTTTCTCTATGATAATTATCTTTAAAGTAAAATTAAAAGAAAAGAATTAATGCTGCATTGAAATTGTTAAGTGAGTGTTTTGAAAAACATCAGTTAAAGTTATTTTAATTGGAAGATATAACATTTTTAATACAAACTTTCTTTTTAATTTTTTTAAATAATATCATTAAAGTATTAATTATTATTTTTATATAAATTAATTTTAACAATTTTTAATGTATATAATTTGTTTGAAATAGTCTTATAAATAATATCACAGTAGTGTGTTATTTTATGTTTTTGTAAGTTTATTGCAATTTTCGCTGTAATGAAATGAGTAATGACTACGTTTGATGCGTCAATATATCCATTTGAGTCCCTAAGCATATTCGTCAATTTTCTTGCTTCTGCCGTCACGCATTCGTCGCGATTGCTATAAGAAATCAGTATTTGGATTATCTTAACATAACTTGTGTTTGGAATTCTTTGCATTCGCACTGTATCTGTATTTTTAAATTTAGATATATAATTTTAGAATATAAATTTTATAATTTTATATAAAACATATTGAATTTGATAAAATTTTAAAATTATTGAATAGAATGGTGTTGCTTGCAGCTATCAAGTCTCAAACCCAAGATGTAAGATCTTCGTTTTTTGGGAATCTAGTTATATTAAGAATTTAGAGAGAAAGTTTTACCGCTTACAATGATTTTACCAAAATTGATCTAAATTAAGGAGATGCCTACAGTTATGTTTAGATTGGGGATAACATTCATGTGGGGGCGAGGAGTGTCGTCTCTACTTTTTCCACATTCCCTCATTTCCATTTGTTTTCCATTTTGGGATAATTTTGGTCCTGATTTGCATCTTCCACGTCTCCACACACGTCTCCACGAGATCCCTAATATTGTGAAAGAATAATATTTCTAGTCCTTTCTATATAGGAATTTTGTTCTAATCTTTTATTATAAAATTATTTCCAAATGAATATTTATTAATTATATTAATTTTTGTTTAAAAAATCGTTAAATGATTGTGTTAAAAATGATTTTTTCGACGTTTTTCCCTAACGAAAAAAAAATGATTAATCACAATTTCTTCTCTTATTCATGGTAATTAATTAATTAGGTGATAAAAATAAAGGTAAATTTAAAAAAAAAACATATGAATGGTTGATAAATTTAATATCATTAATTAAATTTGACCCATTTTTTAATTCTTGTGAGACAGTTAAAAGACTTTATAAATAGGATTAGTCATAGTAAACAATAAATAATAAAAAATTAATAAAAATTTTAAAAAAATAAATTAGTATTGTAAAATAGATTAAATAAAAGATTAATAGTGTGTTTTACAATATATTGTAGTTAAATAAAAAATAAATAACCAACTAAAATTTTTTAAGATAATTTGAGTCCTATTTGAATGATAGCTATTTTGATAATTAAATAAAATAATTAATATTTTTTTAATGTTATTTTTATTAGCATTAAGTATTCAGCTATTAGATAAAAGTTATCTTTTGTTTTATCCTTAATATATTTTGATAATTTTTCATTTATTATGAAATATTACTCTTTTGTATAATTTATAGTATTTAAATTAATTTTTTTATTAATATTTTATTTATAATAAAATATTTAAATTTTGTTGATAAAATTTTTTAAAGATAAAATAAATATTTTTTATAGAAATTATTTAAAATTTATTTATAAAAATTAAAAAATAAATATTTTAATTTCAAATAAAAATTTATTTATTTAAAAATATAACTTTTATTAAAAATATATCATAAATAATAAAATAAATAAAAAATTATCAAGCTATTGTTATTAATATATAATGATTAAAATAACTATAAATTTATTTATATAATTTTTAATAAAAATATATAAATAAAAAATATTATTCTTTTTTAATATAATAATTTGGTTTAAATAATAAAATATTAAAATTCATAATCAATAAAAAATTATAGTACTTAAATTCTAATTTAATAATAATATTTTTATTTATCATTTTATTTTTATTAAATTTTTAAATTTTAGCTTCTAACTACCTTTTTAGGTTTTATTTATTTTTTCAACCTTTAGATAATCTTTTAATTTTTAAATAATTTATCTACTAGTTTATCAGATATCTACTAAAAATGAATTTATATATATTAATTATTAGAGAATGTTTGATATACAATTTTTTTATTTATGATAAATGTATTTGCTAAAAATTATAATCTTTGAGAATATTTTTATCATTTAAGAAAAAATTTATTAATTGAATATAAGGATATTCAAACTCATTTATATTAGAAGAGAATGAAGTCTGTATAAGAAAGAGGACTAACACACCGACCGACCAGTATGAGAAAATACCGTTACCACCTTTATAGCATCTAGCTCTAAAGCAGCACCAGGAAGTCACTTTGACCCTATCTACAATCCCAATCTGATTCCGTACTTGGTTATTGAAGATTATACCATTCCTAACTAGTCAGGAATGCCAATATTTTCCCCCCTATTAAATGCTAATATTTTAATTTGTTTAATACGTACTAATCTTTCATGAATATGGACTATAACTATATATTTTTAATGAAAAATATTATAGAAACTAAAATCTAAATAAATAAAATATATTTAACAGTAAGTATAAAAAAATCAAGCAAACTAAAATATAAAAATAAGAATACTATAAAATAAAATTAAATAAAAGCGAAATAACCGAAACTGTACATAGAATTTAAGTTAACTCTAAGCCAAATAAATATATATGAATAAAAGAAGAGATAATTTAGTAGTCATCCAATTATCAATTTCTTCTTACTTAAAAAAAATGCTTAGTATGATTTTATATTGTTTATTTTTATGATTTGTGTGATCAGAGAATGTTCACCCATAATATTGGCCCACAAAAATGGCTTCAACCTACATAACGGAAGTATATTATCAATAGAAAAAAAAATCTGCTAAACTCATGCCAAAAGATTATTACTTTATTAATTTATGAAAAACTTAGCTAAGCCAACTAAAGAAATTGTGAAAACAACTTACAATTATTTATGATATGTGTCGTAATTCAATGGTGAAGGTGCAATAAATATTTTAATTTAAATAACTGTAAAATTTATATATCAATATAATTCAAATTTTTTAATTAAAGTTTAACATATAATTAAAAATAAAATTAGGCTGAAGTAAAATAAATTTTAAATATTTTAATTTGATCTATTTAAAATTTTAGAAATTTGAGTTTGAGTTGTTATTTTTAAATTTTTTTTTAAAAAATTTGATTTGATTTAAAATTTACGAATCTATTTAAAAGTTTATATTTTAAAAAATATTAATAAATAAATTTAAAATTCATATAAATGATTGATTAAGAAAATTTGAAACTAAATACAAGCTTTATAATTTTACAACTATTTATTTTGTAATATTAGATTGTAATATTAGATGTGTTACATATGACATATTTTTTTTTTGTAAAAGATCATCCTAAGAATTAATGATTAAGTTGTAGTCTTATAAAGATAGATGAAAACGATTAAGAGGAAGATTTTATTTTGAGAAAAAAATATATTTTTTTTTGTTTTAAATTAAAAGTTTTAATATTTAACAAATTAGATAAATATATTAATATTATATAAATATAATATATTAAAATAAATACTATACCATCTATATTATATTAAAATAAATATAATAAATATAAATATATAATATATAAAAATAAATAGATTAAACAAATTTTTTTATATTTAAATTAATTTATTTTTTTAAATTTTTTTTAACAAGTTTAAATCTTGTTATTTATAAAAATAAATCAAATTAAATTTTAAACCAACTAAATCATAAATTTCTATCGAATAGTCTTTTTTACTTTTTATCCTTATATACAATTGAGGCAATGGAATAAAAATCCAAAATTATTATTATAGATAATTAGCATGCATAATTTATACGATTGTATTTAAAATATATTAAAATATTTTATAATTATAAATAATTAATTAATCTTATTAAATAAAAATAATTTAAATTTTTTTATTTAACAATAATTTTTTGTATTTTTACTTTATATAAAAATTTTATATTATAAATAAAATTATGTATAATTTCTATCATTATTATTCTCCTAAAATAGATATTAACCTTACCATAAAAATATTACTACAAATTTCTAGATAAAATAATAGTTATTTTTCACCATTTCTGAATGCCTACATAAATTCTTTTTTCCCTTACTTACATCAATTTATAAATTTTAAACTATGTTAAGGTATAGTTTAATTTTAATAGAGTCATGTTATTTTTACATAGATATAGTAACTATATTAAGTTACATTTCTGCAATTAATTGATTAATGATACTTATAACCCCTTAACTACATCTATAATACCATTGTTATTAGATTAACTAATTTATACAAACAATCAATTAATTATATTCTATAATTAATTAACTCTATTTTATTAATTGATTATTAATTATGTTTTTTATTCACCATTTTATATTAAGTTATTAATTATTTTTTTATACCATTAATCACTAATAATTGATAATATAATTGTTAATTGATTATAAAGTACTTTTAATTAAATGTAACACGATGGATTACTATAAATATGTGTTTATCATTTTTTCTTTTAATATGGATCTATCTATTACAAAATAACATTTTCTATGTGAGAAAAATGAATTTTTAGACTTTAAAGGGACTTGTACTTCAATAAGAAACTGTTAAAATGCTTTTGTAATCTGATACGAAATATTTTGTTCCAAAGTTGTATAATGTCTAATAACCGATCATGGTTAGAGAAAAAAAGTTTTAAAAAGCATATAAATAATTTAAAATATGATCTTTTAATTTTTCTTCATTAAAATACATTAGTTTTATTTAGTTATTTTTTATTGAAAATGGTGGCAGAGACAGTAGGTTTATTTCGAAATCAACAAGTTATCACACTAATCAAATATTAGTTTAATTAATATAATAAAAAATAAAAATTATTATAAAAATATACTGTTGTAAATTGGCTTCTTAATTTGTTTTTCGGCTTATGCATTATATAAGAATTTGAATACCTCTTCTTCATAAATCTTTCTTGGCTAATCAAAAAGAATTTGCTTGTCTTTTTAGTCTGCCTCAACATTTCAATTTTCTAAATTTTATGTCAAACGGAGGACTATTGTTCGTTTCCGTAGACGACACGCAATTTTAATCCAGATCTCCGTAACAAGAAGGAACTTTCTTTCTCAAATTCCAAATTGAATTCACTTGCAAGTGATACGGCGAATAATTTCTAGTAGGTAATGGAGCTTCTTTTTCTATTCATCTCACGCTAAAGGAGCAAATTAGTTTCACTTATTAAGTTCCTTCAAATCATTTTTTTTTAAAAAACAAAAATTATTTGAAACTCTTCTATTTATTCTCCTGTCATTTAAATTCATCCTTTCATCCAATTTTTATTAAATAGTTGCGTATGTAAAACATTAAATATCATATAAAATATTTGATTAAATCTAAAATAACAATATTTTAAAATTAAAATGAATTTAAAGAATATTCTATTTAAAATAACAATGATATTATAATATTTTTTATTTTATATGTTGTAACTTTTTACTTTAGGATTTGTTTAGTAAGATAGTATTGAGTGATGGTTCATATTTCTTCTTTTATGTAATCTAGCAAAAGTGGTATTTGAAGATTAACCATGAAGAAGAGTGGTAGAAAGGTTATTCAGAACATTTATTTTTACTTTTTCACATTAAATTAATATGAATATTGTTATAAAATTATAATTAAGATCTTTATTTTAAAAAGGAACTTTGGTAAACTCAATTATAGATGCTCTAAATGAAGGTCATGACTTTTTAGTATGAATATTTTTACCATTATAGTGCTTTATGGTTGTCATTAAATATATTCTGCTATATATATCACACACAGAATCCATAAAAAATATCAAAAATGATCTCATGTAAAGTTATGCTTAAACCTTAAAAGAAAAATGACTTTATTATAGTAATGGATATTTTAATAATGCATATTAGTTCTCAAAATTTTTAAAAGATTATGAACATTAGTCCGAAATTTTTTTAAAATATTTCAAACTTATCCTCATGGTACCTTCTATATATCTAAGATAAAATTTCATTTATTTTGTTTATAATCTCTTAAGTTAGTATGGAAGAGTTTCAAGAACCACATTCAATTGTTCTTATTTTCAATATCTACAATAGCATAAGTTATAACTCAGACTTGTATTTCTTGTTTGTTCTTAAACACTCTTCCATATGTGTGCTTCGATATGAAGATTTTGATTTGACCTTATCACACCTTCCAATCACATGATTCCTCCTTACATTTGGCCCTATCTCTAATTTTGTCATTCTTTACCCACATAATTTCTCTCCCAAGTTGAATCATGTAAGCTTTCACCCTTTAATTAAATGAATTAAGGGTAGAAACCACTTTAGTAAACCTTAAATTGAAAATTAATCCCAAAATTTAATTCATATATTAGAAACATATACATTATCTCAGTTACCGTTACAATGTTTTGATCTTCAAATCTTAAAAAATTGTAGGAACAGTTTCCAATTATAAGAGTAGTTTCCAATTGTAAGAGCATTTTTTCATTTTTTTTTAAAGTAAAGAGTTAACTTCTTGTAACATCACTAATTTCTCATAATAGACTTTCTAGACTACAAATAGCCTTTAGTAAGAAATAAAGTAGAAATAAGAGCAAAAGTCAAAGAAATTAGAAAATTTTAGCAAATGACAAAAACACTCTTACACTAGGATAACATTAATAAATATGTAAAAAACCTAAAACAAAAGTTAAACGATATTCGAAGAGATTAGAACACATCAAAGATAACTAGAAAGTTATAATAAAAGAATAGTAACAAAGAGAAGACAAAAAAGTTATAATAAAACTCTGAAAATATCCAAAACATCCTTAGAAAACCTTGTCTTTCACAAAGGCTAAAATGTTCTTGGAAAAATTGAAAATGACATTAGAATGATTTGAAAGTGAACCAATAAGTGTTAGAAATATCATAGGAACATTTTAGGAACCTCCCGAGAAATGTTGAGAAAAATTATCAAAATAATCCAAGAAGGTTGGCAGGGCAAAAAAATGTAGAGCAAAAGTCAAGAAGTGAGTCCCACTCGTGGAGCACGAAATTTCATGTGGAAAATGAGGTGATGGCTCACCCCATGAGTCATCACTTCAATTATGGCATATAAGACTGTCGCAACCATAATCACGACGAGATGACGAACTCGCTAAAATTTTAAAAATAATTTATTTATTATGTGGAGTCGCCATCAAATTTTTATTGAAGGGAAAAAATTTGGAAAAACCCTAACTTGAGGAAGAATCTAGGTCTGGGAGTCGGTTACGAGTAGAGAAGGTGTTAGGCACCCTACTCACCCGTTACGAAGAACGGTACCCTTAAACTGAGTGTGCGATTTTAATATTTTGAAAAACTGTTTGATCCCTTTAATTGGAATGAAAATAAATAAATTGATGGAAGATAGCTTGATAGGACTTGATCCTGCTCCTACGTATTCCCTGGTGCAATGAGAAACTCAAGGCTTATGTAGTTCTGGTTTTGAAGGCTTGGCCTTCGGAGATGCTTGAAAAAGGAATAGAGTATTTTGGAAATATTTTAAGGGAAATCCTTAGTCCACATATGCATAGGATCCAAGACAACTACGACTGCATTGAGATCCATATGAATCCCTAAACATCGAACAACAGAAAAAGTTACTAGTTCGTGCTTAGGATTCATCGTGTGAGACTAGGGATTCAAAATGAGGTTTTTCTTGAAATTATTTACAAAAGGATTCTTAGTCCACACATGCACAGGGTCTAAGACAACTACGGCTGCACTGGGACCCATATGAATTCCTAAACATCGAACAACAGAAAAAGCTACCAGTTCGCACCTAGGGTTCATTGTGTGAGACCTAGAGTTAATGAATTTTAATTTATAAAAATTATAAAGATAAAAGAGAAGTTGACTTAGGTTGAAAAAGAATTGGGCTTGATTAAAAGACCTTGATTTGAAGTGAACTTTGATTTAAAATTTGAAGAAAAGAATGAAATTTTAATTGAAAATGAACTTGATTTTGATTTGAAAGAATGAATTGAACTTGGCTAAAAAAAAAACATGGTTTTTATTTGAAAGAGAGAATTAAACTTGGTTTGGAAAAAAGAACTTTGTTTTTATTTAAACTTGATTTGGGAAAAGCAATTTTGATTCTATTTTTGATTTTATTTGAACTTAATTTGGGAAAAAGAATTTGATCATATTAAAAGAGTTGGGATAAGTACGATTTGAGGAAGATAAATTCGCTATGTTTGGGCTTAATTTAAATTACTAATGTCCCTCATATAAAATTTAGTGGAATTGGGAGGGACCCAATTGGAGGGGAGCCATTAATATGGCCCCGTTCACCTTAACAAACATCAAAGTCCCGTGTTCATAAGCGGTTATTTGAGGCCCAATTTGCATTGTCTAATGTACCTCTTAAGCCAAATCAGCATGGCCCTGACGTCCAACATGCTCCCATGTGGTTTGAACCCCTCTTGAGCTAGTTCTTGAATTGGCATGGGTGAGCATTTAAAAGGAAAACATAATGTGGGGATCTACTATGGGTTGTGAGTGCATGATGAGCCAAACTACCCCCTGGGCCTCAAGTTTTTATCTGGCACAAATTTGTTTAAAATATTGAAGGCAGCGGAGATCCCCTCTCTTTATTTGTCCATTAGTGGTCCCCACTCCATTTACGTTCATTCATTTACCTTTGCATGGGGTCTCATCCGACGTGCATGGTTTGGTGGGCTAATTGGTGGGCCCCTCATTCACTTTGACTTCATGAATATTGCATGAGATTATACCCAACGTTAAATTCATAAGTAAGGAAGCTAGCAAGTAGGTTCATTAATGGATCAAACTTAATTAGCCAAGTTATTAGTCAACAAGTATAAAATTTATAACACTTAAACTTAAGTAAGTTATGAATAAGACTTTCAACTTAAGGAACACAAAGAGAAACATTAAAAAAGCCATTCGGCCAACTAGAGAAGAAATTATATATACCATAATCTTACATTAGAAAAATACTAAGAAGAACTTAATATTTGAGAAAAGGAAAGGTTGAGAGGCAATTGAGAAGGATGAGTGTACTAGGTTCCTATAAAAGATTTATCATAAATCCTATAAGAGATTTGTCATAAATATTATGAAATAAAGTAAGATGGAAAAGCACCTGGAGGAATGCTTTTGAAGAAATCTACATTAAACATAATTAAGAAATCTTAATTGGAAAGTTGGTTTCTATTTAGAATAATTATGCCAACTTGTTGTGTTGTCTTATGAGTACACAAAGAAGAATGTAAAGTGTACGAAATGTACTCTTGATTGCTTAAAAAAGTGATGTGTTATATGATGTTCATATGTGGATGATAAATGTGATGATAGATTGAATTAGAGACTATATGTGCTCTCTTGAATTATGTATGAAAATTGATATGAATTATGGTTCCATGAATAGATGAATTATATGAGAAATTAGATGATTGGGATGCCATTTGTGCATACCATATTGGTTGAATATTGAGCATGCATATTATCACAGAGACTTAAAATATAACCTAATAAGTCAAAAGATCACTAAAGAAAAAATCTATGCCTATTATCATAGGGCTTGTGTACATATGGAGGTCACAAGACTTTTCATATGGAAGTCATAGGACTTTAAAAAATTATGATGGTGACAACCATCTGAAATAAACTCATATCTTAGAGCAGAAGGTAGAGTATGTGGAAAGTGAAAGATATTGTTTGACTAAGATTGTTAAGAATGTGCCTTAAATTAAATTGTTATAGAAAAGATGACTAGAGAATGAGAATAAATTATGAGTGAATATGCCTTAAATTAAATGGTCATAGAAAAGGTAATTAGAAAATGAGAATGAATTATAAGTAAGGCATGAATGAAAGATAATCAAATGATATTTGTGATGTAATGTAATGTGATATCAAGAGAATGAAAAATGTATGAAATTCAGAATAAGTTTCTTGTATGCTTGCGATAGAAGTTAGTTTCAGTAATTGTAAAAGAAATCCATTTCAGCTAAAGATTTTCTAAAAATTTAAAAGTGAACCTGTATGCATGCCATGTTTCTAAATAAACTAAAGTGGTTGGCTTGAAAATGTTGACACAATAATTAGAGTAGAATCCTATTGAGAAACTTAGTTTATCACCACTCTCCCACTATTTTCTTTCCCAGACCCTAATAATGTCGTTTATGGAAGCAAGGGTATTCGTTGAGATTGACAATTTAAGTTGGGTTGTTGAAGCATCGGGGGTCCTCATGTCCAAAGCACTTACGGAAATTTAGCATCGCCTTAATAATGTATATTTTATAATATAGCTGGATGATTGTATTGTAATTATTTAGTATATAGTTTTGTATCATAGTATATGTGAAGTATGTATATGGTAGGAGTAGTTGTATATGTAACTAGGTGTGTGAAGGCATATGTGTCTTAACTTAGCTTATCTTAAAGTATATATAAATTTGGACTGTATAGCTATAAAGATTGTATAATTCTTGTCATGCTTGTGTTTGTAATAGCTTGTAATTCTACTCAGTAAAGAGAAATAGAAAATTGCTAAAAGTAACAAAGACAATTTATTGATTAAACGCGAGCAAGGATGTCCACTTATTTATTTTTTAATACAATAGTTATTCCGAGGATGTTTGCATTTTATATCAAAATGTTTTAAATAAAAAAAATTTGCCATATTTTTACTTATACTTAATTTCTAAAGATTCTGTATGATGAAGTAATAGTCTAATAATAAAACTTATATGTACAATTTAAGAATAAAAACAAATTTTATTATTAAGATGTTACACTTCTCAACAAAACAAAACATAATTTTTCCTCCAATAGAACAATTGTTTAATCAAATTTAATCACCCACATTGACCAATCAAGATAATGTCATTTTAAATTAAAAAATAACATAATATATTAATTTCAAAATAGCGAGGAAAAAATAAATGTAAATAATAAAATAATAAATTAAAAAATTTTAAATAAATTTTTTAAACTTAAAAAGTAATTTGCAGAAAGTGAGAAACTAACTTATCCTTTTATTCTTCGTCTTATCATAGGCGCAGAAATTTCATTTACTTTACTGTTGTCTTTGATGCAGGACATAACTTCGATGTTTTTGAGAAGTGCTTATCCAACAATGTCCACTCCATTTTCATGGTAGGAATATGCTTCTCAAATATTACACGCATTGCGACAACTGTATTAGATCATTAAATATTACGCTGTAAGTGTATTAGCCCGTAGTTCCAATCATTGCTATTTCTATAATGAATATTTTCGAAGTATTTTAATAACTTTAATACCCTCCGGTTGCTTTAATTGAAAGCGAGCATTCGAATTGGTCAAGGAACCAAAGTTCTTGAGCTATACGGATAGTGTGTGTCCATTTTTTTTATGGATATAAGCAGTTATGCATAAAAGTGAGGACTGTATATATTAATGAAAAGATATAAAGTTTAAAATGAGCTCAACGTTGTCGTCATCATCTAATTTATTTCTTTTAAATTGAACTATAAAAATAAGGTTGAATCCTTTCTCAGAAGATGCAGAAAGGAACATAAATTAGAGTAATCTACTGTCAAAGTTTCATGGAGGTATGAATAAAAGCAAAGAAAGACGAAAGCTGATCCAAGTTATCTATAAAGAGTTGAAAAACTTGTTGAAGATTGGATAGATTTTTTGATGTAGTATTGGGAAGAAGTGAGAATTCGATGTGTCTATGAATGAATAGAGGTTTGTCCAAGTCATCAAAATTGAGTTACTGTTTGAAAAATATTACATGTACTATAGCTAGGACGGTTTTTTCTTTCCTATTGCATACATTTAAGACCATTCTAGAGGCTTCTAAAAGATTCACAAATGTCTTGGAATAGGTATAAATATTTGAATAAAAGGATGAAAAAATATTTCAAGATACTTCCTTACAAAAAGATAAGAATACATATATGGGGATATAAAGTACTGTTTTGATGCAAAAGTACTCAAAATCCCACCTTTCCCTCTAAGTACCTAGTTGGGCAAAGGATTCCACAGGAAAAAAATAAAAAAATAAAAAAGGAGAGAGAGAGAAACAAAAGAAAAAACATAGAAAAGATAGAGAACAGAAAAGGAAAAAAGAACATGCGTGAGGAAATGATCAAGAGCATAACAACACCATTCATTTATCTTTTGTTCTTTAGTGGAAGAATTAATCTTTCGTATTTAAAAATGTTTAGGTTGAGCTCAAATTTGACATATCCATTGTTTATATTAAGGGATCTTTAATAGTGTTTGCATTTTATAGTATTGTAAAACCAATATGAGGTAGACTTTGTGCCGGCTTGGATAGGTTAGAGTTAAATAATCTACTTTTAGATAATGTACATAAATAAGATAGGGGTTGAAAGAAAACTAGAGTTTCTAGCTTCGAGAGGTTATGCACGCCGAAAGAAAACTACTTGATTCAAACTTTAGAGGCTATAGGGTAGATCAAAACTACTTGTATATATGTATCTTGAAAAGGTTAATCTTGAATTAAGACTACTTGATTGGAATGAGAAATCACAATTAGGTTAAGGCTGACTACTAAGAATCAAAACGGGTAGAATTTTTTAGATATGAAACCTAAATACCATGCCTGTCTATACTCACTTTAGAAAAGACTCCTATTCATACCATTAACATATACATTAGCATTAATAGCAGCTTTATTACCGGCTCCTATATCGATTGGGTCATATAAATCTATATTATACGCCATATATATTCTAATGAAATGAAATATTTTAGCAGGTGGTTATCACCTTTTGCTTTTTGATAATTAAATTTAAAAATAAAATATTTGTATAAAATAATTTAAAATTTATTATTAATATATTTTAAAAATAATTTTAACTTAATTTTTAAAAATAAAAAATTTAAAAATTATTATTTTTAATTTAAAATCTTTTTATTTTTAACTATATATTTATATGCTTAAATTACAAACATTATTATCATAATAATTACGGTTATAACCAAAGATCATCACACGATTTTTATTATTACTATAATAATAATAATAATAATAATAATATTATTATTATTATTATTATTATTTATTTTTATTATTTTTAATGATTTATTTTTTATTAATTTTTAATTAATAATTTTTTTATTTTTGGTAAATTCATACTGAAAGAGTAAAATAAAGTAAGTTTACTTACTTTTATAACAATTTTTAAATATTAAATAAATTGAATTAAATTGTTAAAAAAATTAAAATAAAAAATAAAAAATATTTTAAATAAAAACTTAATGTGCTATTTTTTTAAAAGAATGTTCAAACATTTTTTGAATTGTGAAATTAACACACAAAACTAATTAAACAAAAAAATAAAAAATCACATTTTATATTGTGATTCAATTTGATTTTCGATTTTCATTGTGAAAATCAAATCAAATTAAGTCTCTTATATAATATATTTTTGTGGACGTAATCAACAAATATATATCATCAATATATTTTTGTGGACGTAATCAAAAAATATATATCATCAAGTACTTAAAGTTTTATGTCTAAAGTCTCATCTAAGTGAGAATCATATAATTTAAAATTTAGAGTTTTAATGTAATATTTGTTTAATATACTTTCATATCAACTTAAATAATTTCATAATTTAATTTCTAACCAAGTCAATCCTTAATCATCAACCACAAAAATTTAATCCAATAAATAAATTTAAACATAATTAAATATAATTTTATAAATTTTAAGTATTAAATAAATTTTTATTCTAGGACCTAGAAAGTTCTAAAATTATTCCTACACTCTACCTGAATCTCCTTCACTTACCTTAATGATTTCAAATTTTGAAGAGGTAATGTCCAAGTCTCAAACTCTTAAAAACTTTGTTCCTTTAACTTCCTAGAGTACGTATAAAATATAAAATAATCAATTTTAACAAATAATTTATTAAACATATGAATGGGAATTCCGAACAAATGTCAAACTACTTACCAATGGAAACTAAAATAAATAGGAAAATGACATCAAAATAAAACTTCAGGCATGTCATTGGAGTGTTCTATCAATGGAAAGCTTAGTGGTGGGTTCGCATGTGAGAAAGAAAAATGTTCCACAGTCGAGTAACGGTGAAAAGTCACAATTTTGAGAACTAAATGGAGATAAAAATAGTTTTGTGCTGAAATCTAAAACCGTAAAAGTGAAGGTTGAAATGATATATTTTGTACTTTAGTCTGATGGAAAAATGGCGATGAACTTATGAAGAGAAATCAAAGAATTTCCGTAGGGAGAGATATGTGGGGGAGAGAGAAACAGATAGAGAGAGAGAGAACTTGTTGTATATGAAAAAAAAAATTAAAAGAAAAACTAGAAGCGATGGTACGATCCAATAGAAGGGGAAAAGCAATATCCTTTTTTATTTTGTTGAGCAAACCTATTTTTTTTATTAAAAATCATACTAGAAATACTACATAAAAAATAAAAATACATACTTGAAAATTTTCATAATAATATATGGCTATCATAATTAGAAACCACACATATATCAACAAGAGTTGAACACAAGACACATTTATCAACATAGATATAATTAAAAAAAAATTAAATGTTGTTATGACCAATATGTAAAAAACTGGATTATATATCTAGTTAGTGATCCATAGATATGATTAGATGGAATTCAAATCCAACCAAAGGGATAAGTAAAGATGGAATTCATTGCCTTAATCCATGACTACTTGCTGGATATAAGATCTCTAACTTTATTCATTTATGTAGGTCCTTCCTTAAAAATTATGGACTACATGATAGAAAACTAGAATATTTTTACATATATTCGTCTATATGTTTCCTCCCAAAAATAGCCCTAAAAATTATGGACAAATGTAACTTTCTTATATTTGTTAATGCAGTACTCATTCCACATCAATTTGGATACATTTAAAAAATTTATAGAATAAAAACTTGTTGTGTGTAAAGTATGTGCCAAGTTTTATCCACAAACAAGTATACCTGTCAATGTAGAAATGAAATATTTAAGACCTCTAGTATTAATCTCATAGGAACTATGTCAACAATTCTTAAAAGAAGTTTTGAACACCAACTTTTGAGATCACCGAAAAGGAATTTTGTTTGCAATGAAATGAGAGTATAAAATCAAGAATACACATGTAAGAAAAATGGAAAAATATAAGCACGAGTTCAATTATGGGAAGGTATGGAACTTTGGATCCCTTTATGACTATACCCAGTTTCACCTCCAAACTCCCTTATGTATGATTGAAGATCAATTATTAACAATCCATTTTAATCTATTACTACTTAATGATCATGAAATAGTAAAATTATTTTCCTTAAGTATTACTCCCAATGATCTTGCAAGGTATATAAATAAGAGAAGTGTAAAGAACATTCAGAGTCATTAATTTAATAATTGGTTAGAAGTCTAGGATTTTGATTGATCCTCTGAAATTCTTAGATCCAATTTATTATAAAGTTCAATTAGTTGGGCAATGATACAATCTTCTATCCCCCAAAAAACTTACAAATCAAAAAGAGTGATTAGTTCCTATTAATAAATTAAGTGTAATAAAGCAATCATAATTGAATGAAAGAACAAATAATCATTCATAAAGGAAATTAGAGATTCAAATGGTTAGATCACAACTTTTACCAAAGCTCTGTGATTTAGAGATTAGTTATACATAGTAAATAAGAACAGAAAAAAGCATGAAAATATATCAAAATAATCCATAATTCTAATCCTAAAAAAACAATGCAAAACCATAATGGTAACACGGTTGGAAATGGGGCTTTGCAATTCATACTGTGAAAAGGGGTTTTGCTTATAAGATCTTGCAGGAGGATGCTGAAGAAAGAAATGGAAATAAAGGAATATGAAAGTAAGAAATGGAAGATGAAATAAGGAGAAGTGTCTCCCAAATAGAAGGGATGATTTCTTCCAAGGTGTAGTCTCCCTTTTTATAGGAATGACTTGGACTTTTTTTTGCTACAACCTAGGTTGATCTAAGTCACCTTTTGAGACGTTCGAGTTGCTCTAAATCTTTCATCATGACATTAGGGCTTATTGGGATCAGTTTATACATCAATAAGACTAACTTGGATCATTTAAGGTTGGCACTATTAGACTTAGGTTTGCATTGTCAAGTTAGTAAATTCAAAATGTTGCAAGGTTGTGCTCTAGGCTGGCATGTCCATGCTCATCATCCGGCATAATTGTGTCAGAAAATCATGAATATTGTGAGGGCGTGCTTGAGTCCATCACGGTTGTGCTGGCTTTCTCCAAGGATATTTTGGTCCTTACATTGCTTCCTTTTTTTTAATGCCCTATTTTAGCTTAAAATATGTCTACTTTCTGATTCTCTACTTACATGATCATTCTTGAAAGAAATAAGAAAAATTAGGAGAAGTTACAATTAAATAATCATAATTGATCAAAGATAGCCAACAATTAAGAAATCAACTCACACAAAAATTCTTAAAGAGAAATTTTATTGATCATAAAACTATTTTATATTGAATCCTTAAATCTTATTATATAGAAAATTTAATTGGGCCTATTATATAGAAAATCCAATCAAACATAACAAGATACTTAAACCTTAAATAAGACATACCAAACTAACCTTAACTTAGATGAAAATTAGATCAAGAATCCTATTACTTAAGCTTCTTGACAATATGACTACATAAATTAATTTATCTTAGATTTGGATTTGAATCGATGTACTTGTTCCATGTTCTTGGTCCAGTTCCTAGCCATCAAATCTCCTATTCCTTGTAAAGGATCATTCAAGTAATCATTTTTATTTAATGTGGTGCTTATGTTTACATATCTTCCAAATCAACCACGTTGTGCAGCATTCAAAAAATAAGTGACCCATGGTTTTTGCACTACTAAGCATAGTGGTAAACTAATATTTATGTTGGTTAACATTTCTCTACAATGAAACTCTAATATATAGGAATACTCTACATCACACAATACAAAGAAGAGTTTCTACCTTCATTAGGTGCACTTGTTCCATAAGTTCACAAATGCCATATAGCCTGCATTTATTAAATTAAATTTCACTCCAAATGCAAGTTCATACCATCTTAGGATCTCTTTAATTATCCATAGATTCTGAAAATTTGCATTCATAATTAGAATGGTCTCATTTGTATATTACAACAAGCCTACTAGAATAATTTCAATGTAAAATGGCTTGGACACTCCCTTTTAAATTTCCTTTTCTGCCATGCCTCTAAAACCATTTATAGCCATAATATACATCAAATATGTGAGCATATCTTGAGACCTTTATGTATCTTCACTTATTTTGTTGTTCCTCCATTAGTGAGGGATGACAGATGACCCCACATACATAGGCTATGAGTTAGCTCTTACATTTTTTTTTGACAATCCCATTCTATTCTACATATATTCCATGAAATTCATGAGATAGAGTTTAAATCCTTGCAAAATAAAATTTAAAAATGAAGCATGCTTTCGACTTATGCTTGGAAAAATCAAGAGCTTCATTGAGTATTAAGACCCCATCCACTATATGTCTGTCAAGAAAATGTAGTAATTATATGGTCCATAATTGCTAATACTGGTTATATAAATAAAGAGTCATATAACTATTCATGACTTATCCTTATCCCACAGTTAATCCATGACTTTTGAGATACCACTATTAACTACCACTGTTGGAGAGATTTTTATATAGGAAAAATGTCTCTATATATACAATCATCTAAAGTAAGGTCCCTAAGCACATATACAAAATATTCCATCTAAAAGTGAGGTATTTATTTCAATCCTTTTTTGCTGCATTTTAAACTCTGTATGATGTTTAATTTCTAACATTTGGTATCCGAGTATAATCCTCTTATCTTGTTGCAAGAGTTATGCGTGATATATGCCTGATATGGTTTTGCCTATTTTAAATAAATGGTTTCATATTTAAAATCTTTACTTATGAATGTATAATTTCAATGCTTAAACTATTGCTATAATTATATGTGTACTTTGGTTATAAATGCTTATAATTGTGAAAAAAATTATTTGAGTACATGAAATTAAATCTATTGTATAAGGTAATTTGCAATAGATGTTATTTAATATTTAGTGATTAAAATAATTTTATTTAATTATGATTTAGCCACAACAACCCTAATTAGATGAAATTATTTTTAGAATCACATAAATAATCATAGATATTAAATAATTATATATATATATATATATATATATTATAATATCTTGTGATGATTATAATTTTTAAAGAGTAGCCATAGCATTTTTACTTTGGAAAAAATTATATGTATGTCATTTATATTTAAAGATATTACTTCCAATTATTTTGTTTTTAATATGATAAATTTAGAGATCCTTATTATATTATATTTATGAAATAATTAGGATAAAATAATAAATTATATTTCTTAATTACCACAAGAATTAAGGAATAGGAACATAATTTAATACTTCTATCAATATAGATATATGAATTTATTTGAATTAGAAATTTAGCCCACATGTAATTTTTATGTCATGAAATTCATATTTATTTGTATGTTTTTCATTTGCATTGGTAAAACATAATTAAGTTTCCTTATTTTTATAAGCATGATAAAATAAATGTTTTCTATGTAGTTTTTCAATCTGTGAATATTTTTGATATGAAGTATGAAATTCCTGAGCTTAAAGGTGATAATTATAAGGTGTGGAAGGATAGAATTCTTCTTCATTTGAGTTGGATGGATATTGATTATGCTATCCGTAAGGATGAACCGCCTTTGATTATGGAGATTAGTGAGCCTAATGATGTTAATCTTTATAAAAAATGAGAGTGATCTAATTGTCTCTATGTTGTGTTCATAAAAACTAACATCTCTTATGGAATTCAAGGTTTTGTTGAGCAATATGACAATGCCCGAGCTTCGTTAAAGGAAATTGATGAGCAATTTGCAACAAGAGATAAAGCTCTTGCAAACACGTTAATTATGAAATTCTTTACCCTAAGGATCACTGATATCAAGGGAGTGCGTGAACATATCATACACATGAGAGATATAGCGGCTCAGCTTAAGAATCTTGAGGTTGCCATGTCTAAGTATTTCCTTGTGCATTACATTTTGAAGTCTCTACCGTAACAATATGGACCCTTTGAAATCTAATATAGCACACATAAAGATAAATGGTTTATCAATGAACTAATGACCATGTGTGTACAAGAGGAAGAGAGGTTGCTTATGAAAGATAGTGAAAATGTGCATCTGGAAACTCAAGGAAAGAATCATATTGATCAAGTTAAGAATAAAGGAAAGGAAAAATTTTCTCCTAAAGAAGGGATAAAGAAAAAAATCTAAATGTTTCTTTTGCAAAAGGAAAGGACACATGAAAAATGATTGTCTTAAGTTCCAATCTTGGCTTAAAAAGAAAGGTAACCTATTCTCACTTATTTTTTATGAATGTAATATGGTTCATGTTTGTTATAACACATGGTTAATTGATTCTGGATTTACAATCCATGTTATAAATTCTTTAGAGGGATTAGAAAATTTGAGGGAACTAGTAAGACCTTAGCGATGCATCTATTCAGGAAATAAGATGCAATTACCTATGGAGATTTTTTGGAACTTGCAAATCAATGCTAAATAGTGACTTAATTTTACTTTTGGAAAAGACCTTTTATATTTCCAATTTTTCTAGAAATTTAATTTCTATTTCCAAGTTTGTACCTCTGGAATATAATTTTAATTTCTTAAACATTGGTTTCAGTTTATTTTATAAATTTGAACATATTGGTGATGGTGTTTTATGTGACAGTATTTATTCTTTCAATTTGAAAAATAATTTCACTCATGATGTTTTGCTCGTTCAATTGGTACCAAACGTTGTGTTATAAATGAAGATTCTTCTACATCATGGCATCAAAGATTAGGGCACATCTCTATTTAAAGAATTAAGCGATTGGTAAATGATGGAATACTTAATACTTTAGATTTTATGGATTTTAAAACTTATGTGGATTGCATAAAGGAAAAGCAAACTAACAAGTTTAAGAAAGGTGCCAAAAGAAGTTCAACCTTATTGGAAACCATCCATCTGATATCTTTTGCTTGAATATTGATGCTTATGGTAAAAAATGCTTCATCACTTTTGTAGATGATTACTCACGATATATGTATCTCTACATGCTGAATAAAAAAAATAAAGCTTTAGAACTCTTTAAGGTTTTCAAGGCTGAAGTAGAGAAATAATGTGATAAGCAAATTAAGATTGTGAGAGCTGACAGAGATGGTGAGTATTATGGTAGATACACTAAGGATGGACAAGCACCAAGTCCATTTGTGAAGTTTCTTCTAGAAGATGGAATAGTTTCCCAATACACCATGCTAGTTTATTCTTATCAAAATGGTGTAGCAGAAAGAAGAAACTAAACTTTAATAAACATGGTACGTAATATGATTAAAATTTTTAAATTGCCAAAGTTCTTATGGGTTAACGCTTTTAAAACGGCTATGAATATATTAAATTGGGTTTCAACCAAAGCTGTATTTAAGACACCATTTAAGTTGTTTAAGGGGTGGAAACCAAGTTTGTGACATATGCACTGACACGCTCGTCGCAAACGCCCAAAAATAATTTCTAGATTTTTCCCAACTATTGGTATAGTATAAGGTACAACCTAGGTCATCTCCCAAAGACCATTTCAGATTCTTAAGCAAATTAGGAGAAACTTAGAACAAGGGGATTTTGTAAAGAAGTAATATTAATTTCTAAATACAAAATATAGAATGAAATTAATTTGACTTACCGATTATCAACTCAAGGAATTCAGAGGCTATTTTCTTAACTAATCATTGATCACTAAAATCATGCATTATGTTTATTAACCCAGGATCATCTGGAACCCCTAAAATGATCCTTGAATATAGTAAAGCAGAGTAGAAATAACTCGATAAGCATGTAAATAAAGATCAAGACCTCAAAGTTAAAATGAAAATAGTTTGAATCCTTGAACTGAAATTAAAAACTTAGCCTTCCATGAAGGAGGCAAACTAACAACAAATAAAAACTTAGCCTTCCATGAATGAGGCAAATTAACAACAAAGAAAGAAAAATGGAAAAGGGTATTGGAGTTAATATCCAAGGTTTGTTTCTCCTCTTGTAAACTATTCTATTTATAGAGGATTTTTGAGGTATCATCTTCAGAAGGTCACCAACCAGATTTTTTACTTTTCCATCCTTTTATTGCTTTCATATGGGCTTTGTTGAAAATGCAAAACACTTTTGACTTTTTGTCACCAATCAGCATAACAATTTTGACGTTGATTGCAGAGCAATTTCGGATATTCACGTGTCCGTATTAGAGCTTTATGTCTGAATAAAAGTTATATCCCTGGATCTTATCTTTCCAAAAGATCTGATTTCATCTCAACATGACTTCTGTATCTCAAGATATGGCCAGATCTTTGCACACTATTCAGGTTCAGCGACAGCAACACTATCTCATCTTTTGAGATAATTTCAAAGTCATATACATCCCATGTAGAGTCTGATCTTGCATTGTAACTGTGGGAACTTATTTAAGCTTTCATTCAAGCTAGATTTCATGATTTTTGGATGTCTAAAACTCCTGTTATCCTCAAAATACTATAATAGAGTCATTTTAATCGGTTAAGCAAAGAAATTCAATTAAATTCCATATGAACCCAAAGTCATAAAATATGACAAAGACCACTTAATTGAACATAAGAAGTATTAATGAACTACAAGTGAGAGATGATTATTTATGAAATTTATGCTTATCAAATTCCCCCACACTTATCCTTTGCACGTCTCAGGCAAACTTAAGTTAGAGATTGGTGACTCAATTTTTTTTGGTTTTTTGTTTTTTAATGAAAGAACATCAAAGCTTTGAGTTGATTTCTCAAGAATTCACAAAAATTCATGAAAAATTATTTCATCACATTTTTGAAATTAATTAGAAAGGAAACTTTAATTTGAAAAACATAGATTGAGAAAGATAAAACCTCACATGATATATTTTGAATCTCTCAACTGTTTGATTTGGTAAGTGTTTCTCTCAAATTCAATCCATGAAAGATGAACTATCATAGGCTTGCATATCTTCTACTTCTCTACTACTATGTACACATGCAATCCACAAATCAAGAGGTCTTTATTTTGGTTATAATGGGATTAGAAAGATGAAATGATATATTGAAGAGATATATGTCGCAACCGTAATTTCGACGAGACGAAAAACTCGCTAAAATTTAAAATGAATTTTATTTGATTATGTGCGGAGTTGCCACCAAATTTTTATTTAAGGGAAAAAGACTTGGAAAAACCCTAACTCAAGGATGAGATTTAGGTTTGGGAGTCGGTTACGAGTGGGGAAGGTGTTAGGCACCCCACTCGCCCGTTCCGAAGAACGGTACCCTTAAACTGAGTGTGTGAATTCTTTGAAAATCAATTGATCCCTTTAATTAAAGTGAAAATAAATAGGTTGGTAGAGGTTAGCTTGACAGGACTTGATCCTGCTCCTACGTATTCCCCGGTGTAATGGGAAACTCAAGGCTTACATAGTTCTGGTAGGTTTGAAGGATTGACCTTCGAAAACACTTGAAAGGAAAACATTTGGAAATGTACATGTTGTTTTGAATTTTTTTTTTCCGAAGGATCCCTAATCCACATATGCACAGGGACCAAGAAAACTACGGCTGCACTTGGACCCATACGAATCTCTGAACAACGAATAGCAGAAAAAGCTACCAGTTCATGCTTAGAGCCCGTCGCGTGAGATTAAGAATCACAAAACAAGATTTTGATTTTGTAAAAAAGAAGGGAAATCCTAATCCACAGATGCAGAAGGCCCAAGACAACTACGGCTGCACTTGGACCCATACGAATCTCTAAACAACAAACATCAGAAAAAGATACCAGTTCGTGCTTAGAGCCTGTCGTGTGAGATTAAGAATCGCAAAACAAGATTTTTATTTTTTAAAAAGGATGAGTGATAGAAAAAGCATAACCCGAAGTAAAGGGGATATGGGGTTTGATTAAAAATAGTGGAAATATGGGGCCAAATTGCGATTTTGGGAAGTTTTGGGGCTAAATTGTAATTAGTGGAAGTTTAGGGATTTAATTTGTGATTTTGGGAAATTGAGGGGTCAAGTTGTAATTTTCAGAAGTTCAAGGGCTTAACTGCAATTTTGGGAACTTGAGGGCTCTAAGGGACCAATATGTAATTAGGAGAAGTTTGCATGGCTTCTTTTGGCTTTGGAGGTAGGCTCGCGAGTCAAGGCTCACTTGGTTAGCTTGGAGGCTTGATATTTGAAAAAAAGGCAAATCTGCCTTCAGGGGGGTTTGAACCTACGCCCTTGGGTATGTGTGTAATGTCTTCGGCCACTAGACCACACCCAAGCCTTAGTTGTAATTGCACGCCGTTATGTATATATATGAAGATTCAAATTCGATTTCCTTTTATAGGAAAAAAGGGCATGGGGGATTCGAACCTGGATCTTGAGAGTCAGAGGGCAGTAGGCAGCGCCACTGAGCCACACCCATATTTTGGTCTTTAGTATTTCTATTTTGTACTTAAGGTAAATGAATGGGGTGTGGGTTTTAATTCATTCAAAATGGTAACAGGCGCATGCGGGGATCGAAGCGGGGACGCTGAAGTTAGTGTATCGGAGAATAACCACTAAACTGTGCCCTTGTATTAGTCATAATCCTTTTGATTGTTTTATTAGAATAATTCTGGAGAGGACATCTTGATCGAAATCACGTGAACCCAATTGCATGTTGCCTTATATTTACATGCATACTGTTTTAGGTTCTAAGTTTGGCATGCATTTGTACTCTGGGCTTATAAGAAATGTCCCTAACTCCAACTAGATTTGGATCAAGAGTAACTGTCGACCTCCGTTTTTAGTTTTCCAGGCCTGAAAGCAGTAATTTAAACTTGAGGGGAACCCCGTTGTTGACGGGAAGAATGCAAAATGAAATCCTGTTGTTTCCAGGATGAATGCAAACCTGCTTTACAAGTGGACGGAAAATTAAACATGCTTGAAGTCCTGTTGTTGACAGGAGAATGCAGAAATTTAGACATGAAATCCTGCTTGACAGGATGAATGAAAATGAAATCCCGGTTGACAGGATATGTGCAGAAATTTAAACATGAAATCCTACTTTACAGGATAAATGCAAATGAAATCCTGCTTGACAAAATGTATGCAGAAATTTAAACATGAAATCCTGCTTGACAAGATGAATGTAGATGGACTCTTGACAGAAAAAAAAGCTTGCTAGACAGGCAAAAGGAAAGATGACGGCCTGTTAAGACAGGCAAACAAAAAGATCCTGTTGTTTGACAGGAAAGATGCGAGCCTGCTAGACAGACAAAGGAACGACGAAAATAATCTGTTTAAGACAAGCGAAAATGTAGAAGTCCTGTTGTTGACAGGATGGAATGAAGATAGATACTTGATAAAGATGGCAGTCTGTTGATGCAGGCAAGAGAATGACTTATGACGACAGGTGTGGAAAACGAACTTGATGTGCCTTGGGTGGCACGTGAATAGGGATTATAGACTTCTTCGTCAGTTACCCTCAGACAACTTTATTTTGAAATTTGCTTTTCTTGAATTAAAATGAATTGCTTATTCTTCCTTGAACTTGAAGGTTTTTAAGCACTTGATAATTATTTTCTTGGAGAGACTTGGGCAACCGTTTTGCCCAAGTTTAGATGATTCCTGATAAGTGAGGAATGCTTTGACTTGAATGAAGTTTGGGCAAATATTTTGCCCCAGTTTAGACCTCGATGAGATTGAGGATGAGCTTGATTTGAATTTTTCTAGGTAACTTTTCCCTATTGAACTTGATTGGAGTTGAGGAATCGAGGATTGCCTCAACTTGGATTTTCTTGGGCAAATGTTTGCCCCAGTTTGAACCTGACTGAAAATTTGAGGATGACCTGAGTTTGAACATTTTTGGCCAAGTGTTTGCCTTTGTTTGAACTTGATTATGAGGGTGACCTCAAATTGAATCGTGTGGGAAAACATTTGCCCCAGTTTGATTGATCTGGCGTTGAGAAATTGAGGATTGCCTCTACTTGAATTTTCCGGGAAAATGTTTGCCCCAGTTTTGTTCTTGGTTTAAAATTTGAGGATGACCCCAAATTAAATTTTTGTGGGCAAGTGTTTTCCCTATTTTGGACTTGACTGAGAATATGAGGATAACCTCAAATTAAATTTTGTTGGGCAAGCTTTTGCCCCAGTTTGGACTTGTCTGAGAATTTGAGGATAACCTCAAATTGAATTTTTATGGGCAAACGTTTGCTGTAGTTTGGAATCGATTCATCATTTGAGGATGACCTAAAATTAAATTTTGTTGGGCCAACTTTTGCCCCAGTTTAGGCTTGATTCAGTTTTAATTATGACTGATTCGGGCAATTTTACCTGGGTCTTAATTACTTTTTGAAAAATTAGTCGTGCAATGCTTGAATAAAAAGATGCTTGTATGCTGTTTGAATGAGTGAAAAGAATGCGGTGTGAATGATGCTTGAATAAATGCAGAAATGATGTGGGGTTCTTATTTTGATGCTTGAAATAATTATTTGATTAAACAGATGCTATTGAATGCAAACCATGAAATGGTGTAAAATTTTTGTTTCTCTTCAATTTTTTGTTTTTCTGACGCCTCCTTCCTCGACAACCCCATAGTTGGTGTGAAAGGGATCAAGAATTAAGGCAAGCTGGATTGACTCAGTCTCTTAGCTTGGTCCATTTTGGAATCCTTTTTCCGGGATCTTTGAGACCCAACGGTGGTTAGTATTATTAAGTAGGACACTCTCCTTTTGGTGGCATCATGGCTGGTAGGAAGAGTCGTCTTTAGGAAACAATCCTGTCGTGTTGCAACGGTCGAGGATTCATCCGACTTGTCATGAATATTCAAAATTAATCCCCTTTTAATTCTTTTTACATTTTCACATCTCTTTTGGCATGTGCACTACTGAGGTGTGCAAAGTGGCTCTGGGTGGTCAATGAAAAATGTAGAGAAGGTTTGCAAAGGATGTTTGAGGTAGTGCACTTGAAAGGGAAAGGTCATAGAAGATGTGGGTTTGATTGCCCTAATGACACCTTTTGATGAAGAATATCAGTGCTGCTTTTCATAATTTTGATTGTCAAATTAGCCAAACTTGAAAAATGGAAAAATTTTGCCCCAGTTTTAGGAAGATATGAGGTGCAGAAATGTCATGTTGTCTTGGGATTCCTGAATTGACCTTAATTTTGCCTGGGTTGTTCTTTTGAGTTTTTAACCCAGCAGGTCTTTTTTTTGCCCTAACTTTTGCCTAGGTCGCCCTTACGGGTTTTCAACCTAGCGGGCTTTTGTTTGATCATGCCCTAACTTTTTCCTAGGTCTCTTTTTGAAGGTTATCGACCTAGCGGGCCTTTTACTCGATTATGCCCTAATTTTTTCTTAGGTCGTCATTGAGAGTTTGTCGACCTAGCAGGCTCTATTTGCTTGTGCCCTAACTTTTTCCTAGGTCGTTTTTTATAGTTTTTGACCTAGCGGGCCTTCTGCTTGATTGTGCCCTAACGTTTGCCTAGGTCGTCTTTGAGAGTTTGTTGACCTAGCAAGCTCTTGTTTGTATGTGCCCTAACTTT
The DNA here is from genome assembly GCA_037954105.1 of Canavalia gladiata. Lineage (NCBI taxonomy): Eukaryota > Viridiplantae > Streptophyta > Magnoliopsida > Fabales > Fabaceae > Canavalia > Canavalia gladiata. Next base: position 35,302,596 of record CM075664.1, on the reverse strand, counting down.
TGCCTAGGTCGTCTTTGAAGGTTTGTCGATCTAGCGGGCTCTTGTTTGCTTGTGCCCTAACTTTTGCCTAGGTCATTTTTGAGAGTTTTTGACCTAGCGGGCCTTCTGCTTGATTGTGCCCTAACTTTTGCCTAGGTCGTCTTTGAGAGTTTGTTGACCTAGCGGGCTCTTGTTTGTTTGTGCCCTAACTTTTGCTTAGGTCGTCTTTGAGGGTTTGTCGACCTAGCGGGCTCTTGTTTGCTTGTGCCCTAACTTTTGCCTAGGTCGTTAGGTTTGTGGACCTAGCGGGCTCTTATATGATCCTGATTTTTCCTGAATTGTTGTTTGAAACTAGCAAGACCTTTTCTGATCATGACTTTGTTGATCATTATTTTGAACTTTAACCCTACTTTTGCCTGGATTATTTTTGGCTTTTAATCCAGTGGACTTCTCTTTTTCTTGAATTTTATGTTTCGACCTTGATTTTGCCTGGATTATTTTTGACTTTAATCCAGCGGGTCTTCTCCTTTTTCTTGAATTTTGTGTAGTTGAATATTGACCTTGCCGGGATCATTTTTCTCCCAATTCAGCGGATCTTTTTTCATCCCTAAATTTTGCCTAGATTTAAACTTGATCCCAGCGAGATATTTTATTTGACAAGACACTTTGACTGGTGATCTAGAATCCCTGGTCGTTTATTCTGCCTCCTCATTGGATTTTTCTCTTTTTTGAGTTTGATTAATCTGACGTTCAAGATTACTTATTACAGCATCGACATTATCACCAATTGGTATTTATTGTTTGGGTACAGGGATAAGAAGTGGGTTGAATGGATAAAAAGAATGGTTAATTTTTAGAAGTGAAGCCAAGAATGTAAAGCACGTGCTTAAGAAACATGAATAATGTAATTTTGTATTATTCATTGATATTTATTTACAAAAGATTGACTTTGAAAAGTATGACAACTTTTTAGATGAGTATTCTCAATTTTGTACAAGGCAACATGTTGTGCTGCTCCCACCTCTTTCAGCTAGCCGATGGGCTCTTGTGATTTGGCAGTGGATTGTTTTCTGTGTTAGGAGCCAGCCTCCTAAAATCCAGCCATTTCACCTCGATTAGGCTTTGTACCTTTCGTTTCAACGCTAGGCAATCCTCTGTAGAATGACCAATGAATCATGCATGGTAATCACATCTGGCATTTGATTGCACCAATTAGGATATGGTGGCTCATGAGGCTTCAAAGGATAAGGCGCAACTAGAGAGTTTTGAATCAACTGAGGTAGTAGCTTGGTATAGGAGATTGGGATAGGGTCAAATTGGACGGGCTTCTTCTCTTTTTTCTGGCTTTGGTTGGTATTTTGACTTATGGCTTGTGTTTGGGTCGGGTATGGTGTTGGTGGCCGGACTTGTGTCTGGTAATTGTAAGTAGGATGATAGGGTGCTTGGTAAGCGGTAGCGATGTAAGGACATGGTAAGTAAGGTGTGTATGGTGTATATGGTGGTTGTTAAAAGCTAGTTGGACCATACTGTGCCATTTGAGAAATGTATTGGCCTTGACCAGAAGCCACATTATAGGTTTCACCTGCCTTTTCCTTCCCAAATCCACTGGAAACGTTGACTGCGCCTGCGGGCTTTTGCATGATCTTTCCATGGCGAATGCCACCTTCGATCCTTTCTCCAATGATGACGACATCGGAGAAGCTAGAAGTCACACTGCCGATCATCTTATCATAGAAAGGATCTTGGAGTGTGTCCACGAACATGCTGACCAATTCCCTTTCGGATAAGGGAGGTTGTACTTGAGCGGCCAGCTCCCGCCAGCGTTGGGCGTATTGCTTGAAAGTCTCATCCCTTTTCTTGGCCATGTTCTGGAGCTGAGTTCGATCAAGGGCCATCTCCGTATTGTACTGATACTATTTCCTGAAAGCCTCAGCGAGGTCTCTCCATGAACGGATGCGTGTCCGCTCAAGTTGAGTGTACTAGTTTGCAGCTGCCTCGGTTAAGTTGTCTTGGAAGAAGTGGATGAGAAGTTTCTCATCGTAAGTACATGCAGACATCTTCCTGTAGTACATAATCAGGTGTTTCTTTGGACAACTGGTTCCTTGATATTTCTCGAATTCAGGAACCTTAAATTTTGGAGGGATGACCACGTCTGGTACCAAGCACAAATCAGATGCATCTTTGGCCTCATAAGCGCTCCCCTCGATTGCCCGAATTCTGACTTCTAGGGTTCTCCACTTTTCAGTATCTTCCTTCGAAGGGTGGCTTGGGTATTCCTCTGGCCTGTTGTGAGGTTGAGGAAATGGTATGTACATAGGGTGTGGTTCTTGGGTGAACATTGGATGTGTTCCCCCAACAGCTGTTTGGTGAGCTTGTGAGATGATATTTGGAGGTAGGTTCTGTGTTTGGATTTGTGTTTGGGCTTGTGTTTGGTTGTATGAAGGTGCATGTCCTTGAGGATACCCATAATGAACTCCTTCGGTTTGCGGGGGTACGGTTAATGGTGGAGTGAAGCCAGGAGGATATGACGGGTCCGTTGATTCTCCAGGTAAGGATTCCCTGGCCTCTTTCTGTTTAGACCGCTGGATGGCCTCCATTAGCTTGGCCATCTATTCCTTCAGTTATTTGACCTCATTTCTTAGCTCCTCATTTTGTCTCTCCAACTCATCCATGATTCTTGATTGTGCTCGAGTTCTATAAGGATGTCAAGGAAGCTGTGTTTCTCCAATTTTCTGGTGAAGTTAAAAATGATCTTTTTGAGAAGTGACTTGAATGCCAAAAAAATCATGAATGATAAAAAGGTGATGTATGATAAGTATGAATATGTGGAATGATTTTTGAAACCTTTCTTTATGATGATAAATTTATGAATGAAAGAATGAATGAGTGTTATGCACTAATAAATCTTGAAAATTTTGAAATTTGACTATCTTGAAAATAACTCAAAGTTGCTTTATTTTTTTTAGTAATTTTATGTTTTTATGAATTTTGGTGTGTTTTTCATTGTGCTAGAAAAAAACCTTTAGATTTGTTTAAAAACTTTTTAGTTTTACCAAAATCTTTCTAGAAAGAATTCTTTATTTTTTGAAATTTCATTTTCTCTCTTTTTGAATCTTTTTATTTCTCAGTATTTTCAAAAGATTATCTTCCTAATTTTCCTATTTTTAAAACGTCTTTTTATGTTTTCTTTGGAATCTTTTCGATATTTTCAAAATATTTTATCTAATTTTTCCTAGGAATTTCCTCTTTCTATTTTGGTTTTCTTGATTTTTATCTTGATTTTAGTTTTGTATCTTCCCCAATCGTAGCCTTCAAATCCCATGTATCTTGAAAGGGGTGTGTTTGCCCTCTTTGCTTCTTATGTGGGTTACCTGTCCTAAGGATCTATGGCTTTTAATGCATGAGCCTTTCCAAGGAAGGTTGTATTCCTAAGGGTATAAAGGTCACTAGAGCCAAGTTCCAATCCATAATGCTAGCCACAACAGAAGAAGTAGCCACTAGTTGTGGGACATTATGAATAGGACGCACTCTAGCTGGGATTTTCATGATAGCCACACAGGACGTAGGTCCCAGCGTGACACCACTAGATCCCTCTATCCTAGGTAGCACTCAGATTCGGGTGTAGGGCCCCACTCTTGATAAATGCATATGCAATGTATGAGGGCACATAAATTTGGGATACCTGCAATTGGGGAAATTGCACAGATATATATAGCAATTTATAGTTCGTCTACCTTACGGTTGTACAATTAATAAGAAAACAAACAACAAACAGATAACAAATAAACAAACCGTGCAAATAAACAAGGAAGGGATCGAATATGACACACTCAATTGAACGGGCTTGACTCTCTAAAATCCCCAGTGGAGTCGCCATCTGTCGCAACCTTAATTCCAACGAGACGACGAACTCGCTAAAATTTGAAAAATGAAGTTGTTTAGATTAATGTGGAGCCGCCACCAAATTTTTATTTAAGGGAAAAAGATTTGGAAAAAACCCTGACTTGAGGATGAGATCTAGGTTCGGGAGTCGATTACGAATGGGGAAGGCGTTAACGGTACCCTTAAACTGAGTGTGTGATTATTTGAGAATGGTTTGATCCCTTTTATTAGAGTGAAAATAAATACTTGATGGAGGTTAGCCTGACAGAACTTGATCCTGCTCCTACGTATTCCTTGGTGCAATGGGAAACTCAAAGCTTACGTAGTTCTGGTTTATGAAGGCTTGACCTTCAAAAGTGCTTGAAAAAAGATTATTTTAAAGATCTTGTTTTTGAGAAAGTTTTATCTTTTGGAGGGATTTTTGGCCTACTCTTGCACAAGGTCCGAGGCGGCTAAGGCAGCACAGGGACCTATACGAACTACTAAATGTTGAACAGCAGGTAAACCGCCAGTTCCCCATTTAGAGCCCATTGCGTGAGACTTAGAATCCCAAAATATTTGTAAAAAGGATTTTTTTTAGTTTTAAAGAGGACCTCGAGTCCACTCATGCACAAGGTCTGAGGCGGCTAAGGCAGCATGGGGACCTATACGAACTACTAAATGTTGAACAGCAGGTAAACCACCAGTTCTCCATTTAGAGTCCATCGCGTGAGACCTAAGAATCTCAATATATTAGAAAAATATTTTTAAATTTTTTGAAACAAAAATAATTTGCAAATGACGTTGATCCTTGAATAAAAGAAAGCTCGAATTTAAAAGAAGAACCTTCATCTTTTGACTTTTGGAGTAATTGGGGTTTTGATGTAATTATTTAGCGATTATGGGACTTTTATGAATTTTCTGGATTTTTTGCATTTTTATAATTTCTGGAATTTTTTATTAATTTTTGGAAATTTTATTAATTTTTGGAAATTTTTAGCTTTGGAATTTTTTATTAATTTCTTAATTTCTGGAATTTTTTATTAATTTTCTTAATTTCTGGAAATTTTTTATTAATTTTTATTTCTGAAATTTTTATTAATTTCTTAATGTCTAGAAAAATTTTGTGGATTTTTAGAATTTTTTGTATTTTTATATTTTTTTATTAATTTTTTATTTTTTGGAATTTTTTTATTAATTTTCTGTATTTTGGAATTTTTTATTAATTTTCTATATTTTTATTAATTTTTATAATTTTATTGATTTGATTTAAAAAAGAATTTAAATTTAATTTGAAGAATTTGACTTGAATTAGAGGGATTGAATTTTGAATAAATTTGAATTTGAAAACTTGATTTGAATTTGGAAAGAAAAAAAAAGAAATTAAATTAAATTTGAAAGATTGGACTTGATTTGAGGAAGAAAATGAGAATGACTTCAAATTTGTAGATTTTTCTACAAAGGAACACCTAATGCAACCATTCAACAAGGAGGAAATTGAGAATGCCTAGAGAAATAACTCTAGTGATAAAGTTCTTGGACTAGATGGATATACCTTCACATTCTTTAAGCATTCTTTTTCCAAAAATAAGGAAGACATCTTTTGAATGTTTGAAGAATTCCACTAGGATCTTGAACTTCCAATCATGATGCTTTCATATGTCCTAACAATTTGTAAAAATTAACGTAGCTTCAACCATTAGGTAGTTTGTACAAACTACTCTCCAAGGTTCTAACATCAAGGTTACGGGAGGTGGTTTAGAAGGCCATTCTGAAAAAGCAGTCTACATTGACATTAGAATGCCATATCCTAGATGGGTACTAGTGCTAAACGAGGCAATAGATTTTGCCACAAAATCAGGTTGACCCACTTTTGTGATGAAGATTGATTTCTAGAAAGTGTACGATATAGTGTCATGGATGTTTCTAGATTACATGTGGGGAGTGATTAGGCATCCTTGAAACCTACAAAAAATGGCTACAAACATGCCTATACTTTGGAAAGCTCTTGATTATCACTAATTGAGGTGCAACAAAAGAAGTATTGATTCATCACAAACTCAAATAGGGAGATCCCCTCATCCTTATGATGTTTTCTTATGGTGGCTAAAGGGCGAAGAGGGATAATGGCTACGACGATCAAAGGTGGATTATTCAACCCCTTGGATGTGGTAGGAGTCCTAATATACATCCTCCAATACGTAGACGACAAGATCCTAATCAGCGAGGCTATAATTAAGAATATATGATGTATAAAGGAAATCTTCCAAAGTTTTAAAATAATCTCTGGATTGAAAGTTAATTTTTCCAAGAGTTTAGTGGTTGGCATTAACACAACTAGCTAATTTGACAACATGGTAGCATATTTCCAACATTTCTAATTAGGCTTCTTCCTCCTCACATACTTATGTTCCCCATAGAAATGTATAAAGAAAGTCGAAGACGAAATATTTTCATGGAAGAATTGATTTTTGTCTTTTAGGTGACAACTTATATTGTAAAACACAGTGCTTTCTTCACATCCATTATACATACTCTTGTTTTACAGGTTATCACATGGAGCTTCTCACTAAATAAGGTCCTTACAAAGAAGAATAAAAATAGGAAGGAGGAATGAGGTGAAGGACTTCAAAACTATAACAAAGCCCTTCTAAAGAAGTGGAGGTGGAAGGCATTGCAAAATTCAAACTCCTTATGTTGTAGGGCACTTCAAGCTAAGTATAAGAAGGATTCCAATGGTCTATTCTCATCCTGTGATAGCAAAGGAGTTTTAGTATGGTGGAGGGACTTGTGTGTGATGGAAAAAGAAGGGGAGGGACTATGGTTTGCAAATGATCTAGGGAAAGAAGTAGATAATAGATGAAACACGTTATTATGGGAAGAAAAATGGATGGGGAAAGACATTAACTTATCAACTCTTGAGGCTCAATATAGTGTTCGAGGATAAAATAAAAATGATAGAGGAAGTGTATGTTGACCATGAAGATGATCAAATATGGAAATTAGCTTGGTGAAGGCACCTATTTTCATAGGAAGAGGAACTTTCACGGGAATTAGCAACTCATCCGCAGTAAAATGTAACATCCAAAAATTTTCAGGATAAATTCTATAACACACGAAAATACCCTAAGTTGAAAATAACAATAGATAAAGCATAGACAGCTCATGGAAAGAGATTAAAAACCTCTAAGAAATATAGAATTTAACAATAATTACTGTAGTACAACTAAAAGAAATGAGTGATTGATAAAAATCAAAGATTGTACAGTGAAACATCTGAAGCACAACAAAGAACTTGAGTTTTCTTATGAGTGTTAAATTGCCTTAGAAAACAAGAAAATGACCTAAAAATAAACTTGGAAGAACTGATTAAGGAATATAAACTTTAGAAATGAAGCTTAGAAACTTTTTTGGAAAATTTCTAAAAATAACCAAAATGCCTCTAGCAGCCAAAGTAAGCCAGAAACTACTAATAAAGGCACACAACTTATGGCTATCTTTGAGCACATATTTGTAGGAGAATTAAGGAGTAGATCAATGTGCCATTAAATAAGGGGATGAGTCATTTGAGCATTAAATCACTAAAAAACAAAAAATTTAATAAGAGAGAGAAAGTAATCATGGTTAAGTTAAATTAACCATGGTTAGATTAAATTTTAACTATGGTTAGGTGAAATTAAACCATGGTTAGACCAATCTAACCATGATTAACCTTAAAAGATAAGATTTCTTAAAAAATTAATTTGAAAATTTTGTTTAAATAAAATGACCATTTTACCTTTAGTTCAAAATTTAATCCCTAGATAACCATGGTGATTGAATTTACTAAGGGATGAAAGCTATCTCTTTTTTACACAAAAACACTCATCCAAACACTCACTCAAGTCCCCAAAAATAAATCTTTCATCTTCAATCCTTTCTTAACTAAAATCTAACTAGTTTTAAGCATCCATCTTTGAAGCTTAAGCTATAATCTAAACAAAGAAAAAACTCGTCCATCCCTTTTCAAAGATTTTCATTTTGGGACCATCAAGGAGGTGTAGCATCATCACAAAACCCATCAAACACCTTTCCTAGGCTTTAATAAGTAGGATGTTCTACCCTTAAATTTTTCTAAATACTTTGTTTAAGTATTCTTGCCTAATCTTTGTCATCTTTGTGGATCTTTTCTCTAAACTTCAAGATCAAACTTGAGCATTTATTTTTCTTAAACTTCCCCAAGCTCTTAAAATAATAATTTATACTTTCAAAATAATTTTCAAGAGTAAAAGTGAAGCTTTGATAGTTTAAAGTGCTTATTGGAACGCCTTAAGCATTTTAATTTGTTAAATATTCTTGAAAAATATTTTTAGAAATTTAGGGAAAATTTGAGAAGTTCAAATAAGTTTTGGAAATATACTCAAATGATGATGGACTTAGAGATTTGAGAATATCTTGAAAATCTTGTCTTAATTGAGCTTAAAATGTTTATGTGATGCCTTATCTCTTCCAAAAGTTCAAGCTTGTTAATTTACTCATGCTAAGTTAAAATTTTGAAATTTAAAACTTAAAAGTGTTAGATCTATAATTTTATGGAAATAAACCTAAAACTTTAAATAGCAAGGAACAAATATTAAGTTTGGAATGATAAAGATTGGACCTTTATGACAAAAAGATAAAGAAAGGGACTTTTGGACTTAAGAGGTGGAAGAAAAATCTCCAATTTTTTTCCAAGGACAAAGACATGGACTAAGAATAAAGACTTATAAGGATTTAATAGATTTGAGTCAAGACCAAATTTAATAAGTCTCTTGACTATATATATAAGAGTTATGATGGTGAAAGTTAATAAAAATGACATTTTGAAGGAAAATAGGTCATTCGACCATGGCCTTACTATGAAAAGTTAAAGGATTAAAATTTACAATTTATGATGATTAATAACCTCCATAATTATTAACATACAAAATCACACATGCATCTAAAAATAAAAAAAATTAACTTAGAGACCTTGGTGAATAGTTATACTCATTCAATCATATCTTTAAAATTTGGGGAGTAAAGGTTGATTTTTTTTTCCTAAAATTAATTAGTTAACTCTTTTAAAATAATACCTTAAGAAAAATAAGCTTATGGGGGTTAACAACACAAATTTAGTGACCCCTAAAGTTCATATAGGTTATTCAGCCATAGACAAAGGTGTATTGGAGCTACAAACTTTCATGACTAATTAGTTAAACAAATTTAAGTTAAAAACCTCTAGAATATGACTTCTAGGAACAAGGAAGAATGGGTGATATGAATGATGTCTAATTATGTCCAATTATCATGACGATTCATGAGCATGCTTATTTATGTGCACGTATGCTATGTGCTCTCTTGATTGATGAAATAATTAATGTGAACTATGGTTCCCTATGCTAATGGATTATATGAGAATTGAATTATTTAGGTGCTATATGTGCATACCATATTGTTGGATATTGAGAATGCATGTTATTATGAAGACTGAAAATAGAATCCAATAAATAAAGAGATCACTAAAGAAGAACTTTTTTTTAAAACTTAACACTACTCATATTGTGCTAAGTCTGGGACTTATGCATACCTAAAAGGTCATAGGTCCTTCTATGGTGAAGTCATAGATCTTCATAAATGATGACGATGAAGACCATCTAAAATAAGCTTATGTCCTAAGCATAGAAGATGGAGTAGTAAACAAATGGAAGATATTGTTTGACTAAATTGTTAATATTATGCCTTCAACAAAACTGTCATTGAGAGGATGACTAGAGAATGAGAATGGTTATAACTAAAGCATAAAGTGAGTAAGAGTCAAATAATATCTATATGATGAAAAAGTGATCTAAAGAATGCATAAGAATTTTCTTTATGCATAATTATTGAAAAGGAGTTTGTAGGGCATGAATAAAATGTATGTTGGTGTTAAATTCAATTTCTGTCATTATTAAAAAGAATCCATTTCAAATAAGTATTATTTTAAATAGAAAAATTGAATTTGAATACTTGTCATCTTTTTTTTAATAAAATATGTCTTCTTCTCCTTCTTGTTTATTCCAATCCATGAGCACTACAAAGCTAGTCTACTATTGTTGTCATGTGTAAACATCTATTTATGTCTGAGGCCCCATTTTGAATTAATTAATATGTAAATCACTAAATAATAAACAAGACAGCAAAAAGGAAGGAAACAGAAAACAAATAAGAAAAATTAATGGAAATAAAAAAATAAAAACAAGTAGAGAAAAAGGTTGACAAAATCTGAAAAATTAAAAAATACAAAGTAATCAAAAATAAAAAGTGAAAATGAAAATATGAAAAAAAAATAATAAAAGTAGAAAGATGAATAACAATTTTGGGAAATTAATTAATATAAAAATCAATAAACAAATACTGAAAAACAAAAAAATCAATAAAAAGTTGAGGTATAATAATAAAAATACAGAATAAAAAATAAATAATAATAAAAATAAAGATAAAAATAAAAGTCAAATTAGAAAAAGTTATAAAATAGAAAAAACTTCTTTTCAAGACAAAATAAATAATAAAAAAAAGATAATGAATAAGTAGAAAAAATAAAAAAATAGAAATAAATACAAGATAATAGCAAAATTAAGAAAAAAAGTAAAAAAATTGAAAAGTACAAAAAAAAACTAATTTAATAATAATAAAAGGTAATAAATGAAAATGTGAAAAATAATAATAAGAAAAAAAAAAGAAAAAGAAAAGAATTTAAATTTGGAAATAAAAATCTGAAATTAAAACAAAACAAAGAATTTTGAAAATTAAAACATAGATATATAAAAATAAAAACGAAATTTGAAACTTTTTTAAATAGAAACTAAAAACAAAACAACATATAAACAAAAAAAATAAATTTGAAATATAAAAATAAACAAAAAAAAATAAAAAATGAAAATATTAAAACCAAAAATTAAAAGAAAATAATAAAATAAAATTTAATAAACAAGAATTAAAAACTGAAAAATATAAAAAAAAGAGGTAAATAGAAATAAAAAAAGGGGAATTAACACAAAAAAACAATAATAAATAAAAAAATTAGAAAAGAGTTTTTTTGGAAAAATAAAATAAAAATTTGGAAAAATTAGAAATAAAAAAATAAATGATAAAGAAAATCTGGAAAATAAATCAAATTTATGGAAATTAAAAAACATGAAAAATAATAATAATAGTGGTAATAAAGAAAAAAAAACAAAACTGAAAATAGATAAATAAAAAAACAAAAGAAAAAGAAAAAAAAAACAGAAGTAGTTGCTTTTGGAAAAACAGAAAAAACGGATTTTAGGAGGAGGGGACAAAAAAAAAAGGGAAGAGGGAAGTGAAGCCTAGGGTTTTTCTCTAGTTGGAGCAGCTTCTCACAAGGGCCTGAAGAAAGGAAGATCAATTGGAGGAGGAAATTCTCAGAGAAAAACGGAGCATGAGATAGAGCCAACCATGGCAAGCTTGGGGAAAGGTTTCTGTGTCTAGATTCTCCAGGTTGGTTTTCTATTCATGCACGTCATACTGATTGAATAAACCCCTAAATGAAGTTGTAGAGTTCTTGTTCTGGATCACCTCCATATCTACATCTTCCGCTCCTGCACTCTATTTTGTATATTGAACTATGTAAAGAAATTTGGGTTTGGTTCAGTCGTCGTCATCATTTTTGGATGCATAGATCACGTCGAATATACTCTGCCTGGGTGCGGCGCAGAAGTCATATAAATCTTGGAAATCTTGAACGATTCTAGGTGAACTTGTACCATCTATGGTCCATTAGCTATGCATACATTTGAAGAAGGTTACAGAGCCTGTTGAAATTTACATGTCATGGTCTCCTTTATTTCCTGCATATAGCTATGATTCACACGTCTGATTAGCATCGCATAAGGCTACTATGCAAGGAACGATTGCGTATGCTGCCTCTGATCCATGATGTGGTAGCATGAGGTATTGATACTCGCTTTATATACACATTGCAAAATGGACCTTAATCACTATATATGGCGTGTTGACCCCCCCCCCCCAATATCATGCTATACCTCATATAAACTACATGTAATCTGAGCAGCTAAAGAAAACCAGGCAAAGGCTATGCGAGGTGCTCCCGTGAAATATACTTACCAATCCCTTGAAAGTGAATCATGCAAAGCTAGTGACGCCATCCTGGCCATACTCAATTGGTGGTTCCTAAACTATCCATGAAAAGCATACCACTCCGTTTCGACCTCGTCAGTGTACAATTCTTAAAGGGCATTGACACAACGTGGTAATTAGAAGGCCTAGCTTCGAACAGAATAGATAGTCGTCTCGTTGCCCAGGATAATAAGGAGTGTCTACGTTAATACATCTGTTTGTGGCCACATGAGTTAGTGCCTTTGATGGAAGTTTCCTCAATTACAAGCAAAAGATACCGATATGGGTGAAACCAGTAGGGGAGAGTTCACACATTGGGACTCCAGGGTTCAAAGGATTATATGTAGGTTGAAGTCTTAGTATGTAGGGATACCAAGCCTGGTCAAGATCGTAGGCAATCTGCATGAACCAGGAATGCAGACTTACATTGAATTTCAGGAAAGGTAGAAAGGTCCTTTTGACAATCATGCAAGGAGCAGCATGCAATCAGGTTCACGTGGGTGTCACTGGTGCGGCCTCTCCCAATTCAAGATGAACGCTGGGGATTTTATGATCAAAACAGGAGCCCAGCTTCATGGTTAATTGTGTGCTCCTCAATCGTCAAGTCCCCTGTTTGATTCCCAGGCCTTGCATATTTTTCCATTTTACATTAAATCCCATACCACCTCCTATGTGTGCTTAAGTAAAAATGAAAAATGCTAAATTCTTGACCACGAGCGTGGCCTAGCCTAGCGGCACTACCTACAGTTCTCAACCTCACAACCCTAGGTTCAAGCCCCATTGTGCACTTTCCATTTCCCTTCCCATTTTTCTACAAGAAATTACTTCAGCTTTGGTTCCTCCATATGAAATAGTGGAGCAATCACCATCAATCCAAGGATTGGCACAATGGCATTGCCTATGCCCAGGAGCTCCAGATCAGGTGTTCGAACCCCTCCACAAAAATACTTTCCTTAAATCCCAATTCTGCCCCTTCAATTCTCAAAATTGCAGAATTGCCCTCAAAACCTCCAAAATTACAAAACTGCCCCTCCAATTCTCAAAATTGACCTCCAAAATTACAAAACTACCCCTAGGACTTCCAAAATTACAAAACTGCCCCTACACTTACAAAAATTCTTTTTCTACAAATCCTTTATTCTCCAAAATTCTTTTCTAAAAATTATTTTTCCACAAATCCTTTATTCTTCAAAATTCATAATAAAATCTTCTTCTTCAAAATTCATTATAAAATCTTTTTCGTAAAAATTCAAACTAAATTCCTTCTTATTCTTTCCTCCAAATAAAATCAAATCAACTCAAGTTCAATTCTTTCACACTTAATTTTCAATTAAGTCAAATTCTTTTCTCAAATTTCCAAACAACTTCAATACCATTTCTCAAAGTCAATTCAAGTTGAATCCTCTTCCCTTCCAATTTCCAAATTCACTTCAAAACCGATTCCTTTCCCAAACCAAGCCACTTCTTTTCTTTGTTATATTCAAATCAAATTCTTTTCAAAATATTTTGGGATCTTTGGTCTCGTGCAATAGGCTCTAAATGGGGAATTGGCGGTTCACCTGTTGTTCAACGTTTAGTAGTTCGTATGGCCCCTGTGCTGCCTTAGCCGCCTCGGACCTTGTGCATATGTGGACCAAGAATTTTTCTTGTATAATAATAAAACTTCATTTTAAAATCCCTAAGTCTCACGCGACGAATCCTAAGCACGAACTGGTAGCTTTTTCTGCTATTTGAGGTTTAGGAATTCGTATGGATCCTAGTGCAGCCTTAGTTGTCTTGGATCCTGTGCATATGTGGACTAAGGATTCTCATTAAGATATTTTCGAAACGTTCTAGCCATTTTTAAATATCCCTTTTCAAGCAGTTTCGAAGGTCAAGCTTTTGAACACCATCCACTGTCAAACACTTTATTCAAATACCTTTGAAGGTCAAGCCTTCAAATCAAACTAGAACTACGTAAGCCTTGAGTTTCCCATTGCACCAGGGAATACGTAGGAGCAGGATCAAGTCCTGTCAGGCTAACCTCTATCAAGTACCTATTTTCACTCTAATTAAAGGGATCAAACCATTTTCAAATAATCACACACTTAGTTTAAGGGTATCATTCTCCGGAACTGGCGAATGGGGTGCCTAACACCTTCTCCATTCGTAAACAAATTCCGAACCTAAATCTCATCCTCAAGTCAGGGTTTTTTCCAAATCTTTTGCCCTTAAATAAAAATTTGGTGGTGGCTCCACATTAATCAAATAAATTCGATTTTAAAATTTTAGCGAGTTCGTCGTCTCGTTGGAATTACGGTTGCGACACATGAATGCCATAATTGGGGTTTGGAAGAGAAATAGAAAGTAGGGAATGAGAAATCGTAATTTCTTAGTAGGCATCTATCATAGAGTTGGTGACATCATTTATATTCCAGCCACTTCAATTTATTAAGAAAAGGTGATAGGAATGCAAGTTCGATTATTTCCTTTTTCAAATAATATTTATTTGAAGTGGATTCTTTTTAATAAAAAAAGAAGTTAAATCTCATGCAGGCATACAACTCCTACATATTCTTAATCATTTCTTCATAAAAATATTCAGAAACATAAATCTTATACATTCTTTATATCACATTCTCATCATAACATAGATATTATTTGAATCTTACTTTTTTTATGCCTTATACATAAATCATTCTCTTTCTCTAGGAACCTTCTTAGTGAGAGTTTCATTTGAGGCATATTATCAACAATTTAGTCAAACAATATCTTCTACTTTTCTACTACTCCACCTTCTGATCTAGGATATGAGCCTATTTCGGATGGTCATCACCATCATAAATTTGGAAGACCTATGGCTTCCTCATAGAAGGATTTATTTGAAGCCTTAAAGGCTTCATCATAGAAGGTAGTACCTTCTGATTACGATAGAAGGATCTACAACCTTTCGAGTGTGGATAAGCCCCAGCCTTAGCACACTAAGAGTAGCATTAATTTTTCACATAAGGCTCTTCTTTTGTTATCTCTTGAGTTATTAAGTTCCATTTTAAGTCTTCATGATAGGTTCATGCTCAATATTCAATCAAAATTCTATGTACATATAGCACGCAATTCATCTATTTAATATTAAATCATGGAATCATATAGATATACATAAGTTATCATGTCACCCAAGAGATCACACAAGTCATTACATCACTCAAGAGAGGACATAACACATTTCCACATATATGGACATGCTCAAGAATCACCATGATAAATAGGGAATTAATAGTTATCCAAAGGTTTTATTTCTTAGTAATAATATTTACATAAGCGTTAGTCCTTAAATTTGGGACAATATGCACATTTCTTCTAAAATTATCAAGTTGACCTTATTCTGTATGTTTTATGATAAGTTTCTCAAGGAAAACCTACACCACTTAACATTTCTAAGTTTCTATTTTCCTTTCGTTTTCTCAAATGTTTAGTTGGTGGTTGGTTTTCTTATCATTAAGTTTATGTTGGCCGAATGGTCTTTTCACCTCTCAAATGGAATTTTCATTCATTTGGACCTCATACCACTTTTATTTCTCAAATCCATTCCTAAGGGGGATGAACATGTAGATTCTTAATCATTGAATTTTATTTATCCAATTCTAATCTTTCTTGACTAAAGGGACTCTTCTAACCCTCCTTCCCCCCTCCCCCCCATAAAGTTTTGTGCTCATCTTTCTAAGTTGTTACGACCAAACTTTTAAATCCAAAGCCTAATGAGAATAATTCTTTGGTCCTTTCCCATTAAATTCTATTTTAATAGCTTGATTAATAATTTATGTTACATTTTTCATACATTCGTATACTAAATCATATTTATTTACTTGAAATCACCTTTGTATCCTAAAATACCTAATGACTTTTAATCTAGAATTTATTAACCATCCTTTTCCAATTTTCCAATACTTGGCCAAATGGCCTATATGAACTTGAGAGATCACTAATTTTTTTTTATTTTCTCAAAATATTATTTTTCTTAGGATCTTATTTTATAAGGTTTAATTAATTAATTCTAGAAAATTTTTCAACCTTTAATCCTCTAATTTTAGAGCTATGTCCGAATAGGCATATCCATTCTCCAAGGCCCCTTAATTTAATTTTTCTTATCCTCAAGTGTGGACCTTGTATGTTAACATATGTGGAGGTTAATAATCGTCATGAATTTTAGATTTTAAGTCACTTGATCTTCATGGTAGGGTATTGGCCGAATGACCTATTTTCCACCAAGTGGTCATTTCTACCACTTTTACCAACATAACTTTTAGATCTATTGTCAAGGTACCTTTTAACTTTTATTCTTGGATCATGTCAATTAAATTATTTCAAGTATTTGTCCTTAGTTTATGTCTTTTCCCTTTGATAAAATTAAGTCCATAAATCCTTATCTTCACTCTTTTTATCTTAAAGATCCAACCTTGAACTTTTCAAATTTAATCTTGTGTCTTAATTTTTAAAGTTTTATGTTTAGTCCATAAAAATACAGATATAGTCTTTTAAGCATTAAAGGTTAAAAATTTAACTTATCATAAGTAACAAGCTTGAACCTTTAGATAAAATAAGACATCACACAGGCAAGTTTATGCTCAAACAAAGCAAGCCTTCCTCACTTTCCTTAAGATCTAGATCCACAATCACTTGAGCATATTTAAAGACTAAATAAATATCTCAAATCTTTCCCCAAAATATTTAAAAATCATTTTCAAGAAGATTTAACCGATTAAAATGCTTAAGGAGTTCTAATAAGCACTTTAAGCCATTAAAACTTCATTTTGGGCTCTTAAAAATTATTTTAAAGGTAGAAAGGCTTATTTTAAGAGCCTAAGGCAGTTTTAAACTAAACAATATTCAAAGATGTTGGATACTAAAGTTTAGATAAAAGATCCACAAAGTTAAAGAAGATTAGGCAAGAATACTTAACAAAAATGCTAAGAAAAGCTTAAAGGTAAAATATCCTACTTGTTGAAGACTAGGAAGATTGCTTGGTAGGTTTTGTGATGATGTTACACCTTCTTGATGGTTCCAAAATGAAAATCCTTGAAGAGGAATGATGGAGTTTTTCTTTGCTTAGATTATAGTTTAAACTTTAAAGATGGAAGCTTAAACTTGGTTCAAGGATTCTTGAAAGTCAGAGAATTGTTTATTGGGTTTTGGGCAAGAGTTTAGATATGAACTTTTGAAACAAATGGAATCTCTTAGGCTTCATATCAAATTTATCCATCAATGGACATTTAGGAATTAAATTTCTAATGAAGGGCATTTTGGTCCATTCACATGTAATTTCATTTTGAAATTTAATTGTATAATATGAGTAATTATTCTTTAAGACTAATCATGGTTTATTTAACCTAAACATGATTTGTTTTTAACTTAACCGTAGTTACTTTAATTTAACCATAGTTACTTTTATCTTTCATCATTAAAATTTTTATCCTTGATGCCATTATGACTTCATGACTCATGATGGCTAGTCATCCATACATTTAAACCATGTGAAAGTTTGTGCACAAGGATAAACTCCAAGTTACAAGTCTCTGTCTGATAGTTTCTAGCCTTCTTGGGTTTCTAGGGGCATTTTGGTTATTTTTTGAAAATTTTTCAAAAAAGTTACTAAACTAATTTTGTGATGTTTTTAATCCTTATTGGTTCATTCCTAACTTGTTTCTAAGTTATTTACCATTTATTTAGGAATAATTTAGCCCTTACATAAATCAAGGCTCTTTAGGGACATTTTGAGTGTTTTTAGCAGCATTTTCGTTCTTTCATTTATTCTAGTTTTTCTTGGTGATATTATAACCATTATTAATGAGTTATAAGTCTCTAGAATATCTTCTATCTTTTTATTTTGTGTTTCCTATGCATTATTCGTTGTTGTCCCTATGTAGGAATATTTTGTCATTTTACTAATAGATTTTTACTTTTTCTAAATTTTTATTTTTATCTCTACTTTTCTTTCTGCTAGTCTGAATTCATGATATTGGAAGTTTATCATAGAAATTGTTGGGGTGTTACATAACTGATGTAGAAAGTACTTTTTATATTAGTTGTTTTACAATCGATGTAGAAAGCACTTTCTACATGTTGTATAGAGAATCGACATAAAAAGTTAAGATTTTACTTTGGTTCTTTTATCTAACTGATGTAAAAATTACTTTCTACATCAATTGTTTTAGCAATTGATGTTAGGAAGTATAATTTTTTCAAATTTAGCTCTTCGTCTTCCTCGTGACATTTTGGTTCGATGCATCTATTATTTTCTACTTCGTCGTTGCTATTCTTTATGCTCCCAAGTCAACGTTTCTATTAAGGAAGGTTTTAAGGTGATTTTCCATGGCTCCCTAGTTCTCCATTGTTGTTCTCCCAAGATTTTTGTTCTCCATTATTCATTTCTTGTCTGAAGCAAGCGAATAGAGGTAAGTTTCGATTTTCTTCTTCTTTGTAGCTTTGGCATTAACCATTGTCATGGTTGTGAGTTTTGTTTGTTCACTAGTTTAGTGATTGTACCACCACACACTTGCATTCATGATTTTATACTCCATTGTTACGTTTTTGTTCTTACTTAAAAATAGAGGTATGTAAGCATGCTTTTTATTTCTTTTTTGGTTGTTGAATTCATTATTGTTATGTGTGTGAGTATTGTTTTTGGTCCTTGTTTAATGCTCATGCTCTTCCCGTGTCCTACTTAACATTGTCTTCTCCATCTCCAGAACACCATCACGGTTACCTATTCACATTGTAATTTTGGGGTATTTTGGTTGATAGTATTGCATTTATGTTATTAATTTCTATTTGATGCTTAATTTTATTTGTTTGATGTATGCATTGGTGATTTGGTTATTGATAGTTTTGAGATACGTTTTGGTGAATTATGATTAATTTAAGTTTCTTTATTTCATATATATTTCATCATGTACTTGAATAACTGGGTGATAAAATTGATAATTTAGTAATCACTACAAATATTAAGATATGGTGAATAATAGAATTTTATACTTAAAAATGGTGAAGAATAATATTTTAGATTCAAATGGTGAAGAATATCATTTTGGGCTTAGATGGTGAAGAATAACTTTTTTAGGCTTAGAACTGGTGAAGAATAACATTTTAGGCTTAGATGGTGAAAAATAACATTTTAGACTTATATTTCATCATACACTTGAATACCCCTTACAAGAAACGGTGAAGAATAACATTTTAAAATTAGATGGTGAAGAATAACATTTTAGGTTTAGATAGTGAAGAATGACATTTTAGACTTATACTCCATTATGCACTTGAATATACCTTACAATAAATAGGATACAAGGTTTTTTATCCAATGAATTTCTTGTGTTTGTTGTTATGTTGTCTATGTAGTCGTTTTCTTTTCATCCATAATTGATTCATGATCATAATATGCTTCATTTCATGAATTTGTAACTTAGATACTTTAGGGTAAATTGGATGTAACCTTAGTTTTCCATTTGAGATTGAATATAATGGGTGAATCATTTAACGAGTGAAACACTTATTACATTCAATCTTCAATTGTCCAAGTTGGATAGTTTGGAGAATGAAGTTTTTCATTCACTTGTTAAAATTAGATACTCAAATCTTCTATTTTATATTTGATGCAATTTCAATTTAGTACATTTTTTATTTTACCTAGGTGCATGATGAATCGCAATGTAGCAACACCAGGATCAAGTTGTATACTAGGAGACTATTGTGAAATGTTGTTGAAATTTCACCAAGTATAATATTGAATATTTGAGAAGAATCATTTAAGCTGTGAACTTCATCCTTAAATGTGATAAGGGCCCTACCAATACAAAAGGTTGTTGGATTGTTGATGCAGAGGTGCCCTTAGAGAACATCTAAACCTATACCAGAGACCTTTTTGGGCTTTTACGAGACTCACACTTTGGCCAATCCACCTTCCTATTGGCCCTACATATTTTAGACTAGGTTTTTGGACTCTTTTTTGTATTTTAGTAGTAGAAGGCTTAAGTCATGTATAGAATCGACCCATTTTCCTCTATTTATTTGCTAAAATTTTTGGGATGGCTTTGACCAATTTATTGGCTGCTTTGAAACATAAGGAGGGACTTATTTTGGACTCAATGGAGAGGTCCAACTAGAATTCCCAAGGCTACCCTATGCTAGGCACCATCCTTACTTATAAATAAAACCTTCTATGTGTAATTTTGTATATCATGATTCATTTGGATGAATTGAAAGTTTTTCCATTCAAAATTTGAGAGCTTTTCTATCCCTTTTCTCCTCTAGAACCAAACTTGGGGTTGGGGAACCTCTTCATTCATGATATCTCATGGTGACGGAGAAGAAGTTTACCCTCCTCTAGAGGTAGCACTTCCAAGTCAAGCTTGAATCTAGCTTCCTTCCTCCTCCATCCTTCTCCAAAGTGAAACCTCCATTAATCCAGAAGAACCATTTCCTTCCTTCCACCTCTGCATCAACTTGTATTAAAGCTCTGTCAATGGAGGTTAGATCTAGCTTTTATTCGGTTTAGTTTTCTTGGTTCTTCTTGAGTCTTCGAGTTCATCTTCTTTGCTGTTTTATTTCTCACTTTTAATCAATCAAACAATATCCATTTTTTATGATTCTTATTGAGTTTTCTTTGTCTTTCTTTATAGTTTCTAGAATGGTATCATGTGTGTGATTTGGATCTGAAATGAAAATTTTATCCCCTAATTACCGAAGCATATTCATCTTGTTGCGCAAATGCAAATATATTGCTTAATTCATACATTTCTCGCTCATTTCTTATCTGAATCTTGTAAAAAAAAATTTGGCTTCCTATGATCTATATCATTCCATTAATCAGTTTAAATTTTCCATATTTTCCAAAAATATTGAAAAAAATTCTAAGATCTAAACCTAGTTTTGGCTCCAAGAATGTGTGTTTTAGTTCCATTTCTTGAATTTGATCCTATAGGCTTTGTTTAGGTTTATTGCAATTTTGTATTGTTCATTTCTTTTAAGTATTGATATGTTTTTAATTGTAATTTCTGTTTTTCTAATTAAACTCTCAAGAGTTGCATTATTGTGTGCTTATATTCATTAAGTGCTAGCATAGCTCATGCATGCAAAGTTAAGTGATTAAGTCTCATCTTAAGTGCAAGTTTAAAGTCATCTTTAAACACATAAAACATCACTTAAAAATAACTCTAAACCTCTAAATACCTACCGTAGTTTTGGACAATTTTGGACTCTTTGAGGACTTATAACATCCTATGCAAAGGAAGAGTGCAAATTGCACTACATTGGACAAACTGGACATAGTAACCAAGACCTTGAGAAAAATAATATACAAAGAAGTTTTTGAGGAACTTAATACCTCTTGACCTTGGACAAGAAATTATTAAAGAAATAAAAATAAAATAAAACAAAGAAAGAAAAGGAACATAAGAAAAGAACATTATTTGTGAAGAGAAGGCATGCATAAGGTCTTATCCCTTTGTCTTTGTTATGTATGCATGTTATACATGTATGTGCAGTAGTAGGAGGTAGAACTTAGGATTTAATTTCTTAGTTTTTCATGTATAAGCTTTCTTTACTTACTAGTACCAAAATAAGTGTGTATGTATACTTGTGTATCTCAGTTTCTAGGATTATTTTTGTGTGCCTACGTTCTTTGCTTTCCTTTAATTATAGTTTGTCTTTTTATTGACTTCTAAATTTTTTTCTTAAGTTCTTTTTGAGTATATTTTTCTTTTTTTTTTACTTTTCTTGATTTCCTTTAAAATTCCTCTAAGTTTTGTCACATTTCACCTACTTGCATCACTAAAGCACCTAACTTGAGTTAAGTTATTCCTTGATTCCAACTTGGTTGGGAGGCTAATTTGTATGAGTGAATAGGTGTGAGAGGGCTGGTTGTTTGGTGAAATCATTAGAGCGAGGAATAAACACTTGATAAGGAATAGTAAAATTAACTTGATTTTTTCTAACACTAACCAAGTGGGGCAACACGTGTCCTTTTTATTTGTGCTTGATTTTGTAGAAACTTTAATAAGCTTAAGCCTAAGGAAAGGTGTGCCAAGGGACTAAAGAAACTAAGGCTTGAAGCTTAGACATCAACACCAAAGTGAAGGGTTAAGAGAAAACCCGAATTGAAGACCAAAGTGAAGACATTTTGTAAACTTGTGCATTTAGTTTTGAATTTGTAAAATTTAGATTGAACCTTTGTAATTAGGATTGATTTAAATTGTGAATCCTGGTGAATTGTAGTAGGATTTATTTGTGGTGTAATTCATATTTACCTTTGCAAATTTTGTGTAATAAGGACTTGGACTTTCAGATCTTGGTGTAGGATACTCACCTAAGGTTAAGTTATAACCTTTTGTATGTTTATGTGCTTTAGAACTAGTTTGTGTGCTAAGTGCTACTTGTATATTATAGAACTATCTTAATTAGCACTAACATTTATCTTCTGTTGCAAGGTCAAAGGGGCTAGGTATACTACTTAACCCATGTGTTGTTGTGTGCCTTAGAACCTAGGTTGCTTGCTTAGTGTTTTGGACTTTGTGATTCAATTTTCTGAGCCTAGTTATCCGAGTATGGAGAGGAATTTTCTACTTTGAAAATGAGTGGTCACGAATATTTACTTAGGAATCAAATGGAGCAACTTGCTTCAAGATTAAGAAAAGTATTTCAAACCTAAATAAGAGCATTATGTTAAATAGAACATCCAACTAGTGCTCTTTGTAATTAAGCCTTTTCTGGATGACTAACCAAAAAATGGAAATTTTAGAGTAAGCAAGCATAGAAAGTCTAAGACTAAAGGAAAAAAAATTTTGTGTTAGGAAAGGCAACAATTAAAAAGAAAAAACATAAAAATGGTTTTGACGTACAAAGTAGTTCAGATGAAAGATACAACTTGCTTTCCTTTGATCCAAGGCGATGCATTCAATGCTTATACAAAAGATGTTGTAAATCATGTTCATCCCTAACCAACTAATTTTTCTCTACCGATATAAAGATTAAAGCTTATGAACAAAAGACAACAAACATTAACTAAGTGATACATCCTGAAGTGTCTTATCCAGTTATAATATAAGTTGTATTCGCTATATTTACTCTTGTAATTCTGGGTTTAAGAAAATAGTGTTGTTAAACATAAAAGTATCTTGTATTTTTCTAGGTAAACGTTTAGCTTGGAGAGGATTGTGTAAAAGTACTGATGTAGCATTTTGTAAAATATCTTGCGATACTTTGTGATGGTACTAATATAACTCTTGGTGTGCTTATCTCTATCCTTATTTTTGTGTTGTTAAGTGTGTTAAGATACCTAGTGCCTTAATAATGTATCAATGTTAAAAGCAAGAAAAGTCATATTTTTTCATAGACATCACATTCAAACTCTCTTCTATGTATCAAATCTTTTCTTACATTTGGTATCAGAGCTCAGCCTCTTAGGTTGAGCACTTTAACAAGTAAAGATGAACTAACAATCCATGGCAGAATTAGAAAGATAACTCATCTTCGAAGGAGCCTCTATTACTCTCCCTCTAGTCTTTCTTGGAGAAGATTATGCATACTAAAGAGATAGAATGGAGATGTTCATCAAATCCACTCAGTATAATCTCTTGAACATTATCACCAAAGGTGACCTTTGGATGAACATGGCAAAAAAATACCTGAGGAATTATGGACTGCTGATCAAACCATAAAGATGAAAAATAATGCTAAGGCTAATTCCAACTAATTTGTGCTCTTTGCGGAAGTGAGTACAATAAAGTATTCGGTTGCAAGATATCTAAATAAATCTAGGATACCTTGCCTCTGTTCATGAATGAACAAACCAAGTGAAGAGATACCATATAAGTTATATTGTGTCTCAATACAAACATTACAAGATGAAAGAAGGAGAAACCATTAATGAAATTATTGGAATATTTCAAATGGTAACAAATGGTTTGAAATCCCTTAGAAGAACTTATAATCATGAGTGCACAATGGTAAAGATCCTTAAAATTCTTCCTTCTTGATGGATGATAAAGAAAAAAACTATAGGAGACTCTAAGGACTTGAGAAAAATATAATTAGACGAACTTTTGGGATCCTTTAAAATTTATGAGATTGAGCTAAATGAAGATAAACCAGATAAGAGAGGGAAAGAGCTTGCCCTAAGATCCAAGATCCATGACCAAGACCCTTTTTCCAAGGCCATGGATGTTTTAACACCCTAAACACGAAGTTTGTTTTTACGCTTAAATTATACACACGGTTTCATTATTATTGTTACTTAATGAAGTGAAAGCATTAGAAAATAAATATTAGTGAAAATACGGTAATTTTTTTTAAAAAAAATATCTTGATATAAAATGCAGGTCTTGTTGAAATAATTGTCATAGAAAAGTATAAATAAACAAATGTCTTCATTCATATTTAATTCATTAATGGTCTATATTACTTCTATTGTTCTATACTTCTCTAATAAGCAGTAATGCAACTTATCACAAATAAAAATATACTAGAAGTCATATAACTTATAATTATACAAAAAAATTTGAAGTTAAGGCATCTATGTCTTTACACACCTAGTTACATATATAGAGTTACTATTACTATATACATACATCGCATAAATTATGATAAATACTAAATACGAGGTAATTAAAATATAATCATCCAACTATTTACAAATTATACATTATGGGTATGACTTAACTTCTTCCTCAAAGAGAGAACCATGCAAACACTTTAGGACTCACGGTGATAATGCTCCAACCATAAGCTCTTATCTAGGGTGACGAAGGTCCCATTTGCCATCTCTTAGAGCACCTGAAATAGATAGAGCCTGGGAAATAGGGAACTACCCTAGGATAACCAAATATGCGAGGTGTTTTAGTAATGTGATGGTGTCTACGAGTTGGTCTCCTTTTCTAATGAGGATAAGTCTTCAGTGGGTTTTGCTAGAGGTGCTTAGTAATCAGGTAGGGATGGAAACACTCCATTAGGGTGGAAGGAATCTAGAGGGATATCGAACTCAATGGTGGAGAAATTCAGATTCATCATAGCAGAAACAAATAAGTGACCCAAAGAAAAATAAACACGTACATTAACTTGAGTAGTGATCATCAGTCCATAAGTGTTTGTGGTCCAGTTAACATTACTCAACTCCACGAAACTACTATGTTCATGAAAGACATTAGGAGCGTTTGGGAAGAAAATGGTGGGATAAAGGGTGACAAACTAAGTTTTTCAGTAGGATTCTACTCTAGGGTTAATGACATCACCTTCATCCCAACAACTTCAGTTTATTAGAAAACATGTCATGCACACAAGTTTATTTTTAATCTTTACAAAAATTTAGTTGAAGTATATTTCTTTTACAAAAAAAGAACTAGTTTCTAATTAAGAATACAAATTCCATAAGTCTCATAATAAATTAACATTACTCAACTCCACGAAGATTGTTCATGAAATACATCGAGGGCGTTTGGGAAGAAAATGATGGGAGAAGGGGTGAGAAATTAAGTTTCTCCATAGGATTCTATTCTAGGGTTAATGACATCATTTTCATCCCAGTCACTTTACTTTATTAAAAAACATATCATGTATGCAACTTCATTTTTAATCTTTACAAAACTTTAACTGTATTGGATTTCTTTTACAAAAAGAAAAACTAGTTTCTATTTAAGAACATAAATTACAAAAGTCTCATAAAGCTTTAGAAACTCATCATAGATATCTTTTGACTATCATTTCATCTATGTCTTAGCATAACTCTATTATTTTCTCTATCACTCTCTTAGTGATAATTCAACATAGGCATACAATACTACTTAGTCAAATAATATCTTTTCATTGGCTCTACTACTCTACCTTCTATTGTTGGGACACGAGTTCATTCCATGATTTTCGTCACCATCATAAATATTGAAGACCTGACGCTTTATAATAGAAGGATTTTTGGAGAACTCTTTTGTCTCCACTCTAGAAGGATGTGACGCCTTCTAAATGTGCACAAGACACATTAAAAGTAATATTAACTTTTCACATAAGTTCCTTTTTTAATGAACCCTTAGTTAATTAGGTTACTTTTTAAAAGCTTCCAAATAATATACCTACTTAAACAATCCAACCAATATGTCATGCACATTTGGACTCTATTTTTAAACTACTTTCATATCTTCATCCATACATGATCATCACATGACACATTACTCTTTAAACAATCAAGAGTATTATCCATACACTTTAAATACATCTTTGTCTACTCACATCACATAATACATTACTCTTTAAACAATTAAGAGTATTATCCATACACTTTACATACATCTTTGTGTACTCACATTACATAATACATTACTCTATAAACAGTCAAGAGTATTATCCATACACTTTGCATACATTTCTATGTATTCACAAATCAATACAACAAGTTGGCATAATATTTCTAAATAGAAACTAATATTTTGATCAAAACTTTCTTAATTAAGCTTGATATTACTATCTTGGGCAGCATGTATACTTACTCCTATAACTTATCTAACTTGCTTAATTCATAATATTTATGATGAATCACACATAAGATCTTGGTTGACTTATCCTTCTAAGTTATCTCTCAACCTTTCCTTTTCTAAAAGATTAAGTTCTTTTTAATATTTTTAATATAAGATTATGGAATGTAAAACTTCTTTTCTAGTTGGCCGAATGTCCCTTCATAGTTTCTTACTCTTTGTGTTACTTAAATTGAATGTCTTATGCATAATTTTCTTAATTCAAGTTTAAATGTTATATGTTTTATGCTTCTTGACCAATAACTTAGCTAGTTAGATTTTCTCCATTAGTAAACCTACTTGTTTTCCTCCTTGCTCATGAATTTAAATTTTTCTACTCTTGACTTATTTAGTTATCTTTAAACAATCAAAATAGCCTATTTTTCTTATTTGTTACCTAGGTGGTCGAGTCAACATACCATAGTTCTAAGGTGTTGTGGTTCATTTTATTCTTCTCCTAAAAGTTGATTTACACTAATTACGACTTACGCTAAAAGTTTATACCAACCTTAGAAATTTTTAGGATTTTTTCTCCTAACTTTATGTGAGTGGCTGAATGCTCAATTTTCATTCTCTACCCTATAATTAATTTCTAATCATATTCTTAAGCATGTTTAGGTCCATCCTTAAGTTCTAGCAAGATTTTAGTATGATTTTACCCAATTCAACCAATATGGCTGAATGAACACTTTGCTAATTGTAACATTCCAGTTTTTCTATGATAAATGTTTGAAGCTACCAATAACTCTTAGAATGAAACTGGGTGGAGTTAGAAACCAAAAGTAGAGAAATTAGAATGTATGGTGCAACTGACGAAAATGTCCCTACACCTGGGCAACTCAAATGATGAGCCAGAGAAATGGAAATACAAGTAAAAGATATCTAAAAAGGATTATAAAACATCATAGGTGGTTAAAAGTAGTGAGAAAAATTTAGAAACCTAAGAAGGAACGAAAACGCCCTTTGGAAACCCAAAAATGACCAAAATGCCCCTAGGAGCTATACTTTTTGCACACACCTAGTCAATTCCCATAAAAATAGAAAATGACCTTAGATTAACATGGAAACAAACCAAAAGGTCTTAGAAATGTCAGAGGCATAATTTGGGAAATTTTTCGGAAATGTTGAGAAAAATTACAAAAACACCCTTTGAAGGCCAAAAGGGCAAGATAATGTGATAAGCAAACCAAGAGTTGGCTCGACACTAATATGCACGAAAATCAGCAACTGAAAAGGTGGTGATGATTCACCAAACTCAAGTCAACCAACTCATCGATAAAAGGACAAAAGTAAATAGTAAAAAGGTTCCTTTAACCATGATTAAGACTAATTAACCTTGGTTAATTAAAACTAAAGCATGCTTAAGCTAAGTTATAATTAGAGATAAAATATGCCAATTTAACACTAATCTAAACCCAAAAGGATAGTTCCTTAAATTTTGATTTGTTTTGGAAAATAGGAAAATCTAGGAAAATTACCAAAAATAACCCTAAGTACAAAATTTAATTCCACTTGGTCCATAAGTGCCCGAATTTTTTTGGCACCCTTGACACCTAATTTTGCTTCAGTTTTCAGCCTAAACACTTATCAAAATCCTCTCCATTCTCTCTAAGCTTACCTTACCTCAAATCACCCAAAACCTATACCTTTAAGGCTAAGTCTTCATTTTTAAGACTTAAGCTAGATTAAAGCCATAAATACCAAAGCCCCACCACTATCACTTGTCCACTTTCAGAACAGGAAATAGGGGACCAAGGTAGCCATCAATGCCCCACAAAACACTTAAGAGAACTTCAACAAGTAGGATATTCTACTTGTCTATTTATGGTTCTATATTGTCTTTTATGATGTGCTTGCTTTCTTTCATGCATCTTTTTTCCAAGATCTATGTATCTTCTTTTGTTTTCATTTGTGAGATTTTAAAATTGTATTTTAATTGTTCAAAATCAGTCCCACCAATTTTTAAAATTTTCTTGAAAAGAAAAACAAAGTTTGTTCGGTTAAAAGTGCTTCTAAGGCACTTAGAAGAAATTTAATTGGTGGGTTTTGTTTCAAAATTATTTTTGAAGCTTATTTAAAATAGGATGTGTGGATCTTGGAGTAGATCATGAGAATCTACTCTTTGTGGCTTGGAAAAATATGATATGTTGTTGTTTTCATGCTTGTTTTATGATTTAGTTTTGACCTTGTGATTTTTCTCTTGTGATAAGTTTGGTATGATTTCCGTGCTAGATCTGCACCTCCGAGTATGTACATTAAGAGGTGAAATAAATTTATGTAATAATTTCCAAAGGTTTCCTTTGGAAAATAGTTAGAAAGCTGCCAAGAAAAAGTTAACTTTTAGCCCAAAAGTGGCATAATCCTTGTATGGCACCCAAGACTCATCATGGCTAGCACCTAAGCATCACAACCTGGACGAAACAAGTATGAACCAGAGGCAAGAGGGGCTGCAAAAGTATAACACCACCGAACCAAGGTGGTGTGAGATGGAAGCTTAGAAGAAATTACCTTGGCTAACCAAGGAAGGCTTCCGGCCACCAGTCCAAAAGCATAGTTTAATTTGGTTAAAATTTTTCTAAGTAAATTAAGCACTACAATCATGTTTTAAAAGAACTAAATCAACCTTTGAATAAATTTAATCAAAGCAAAAATGGGTTAAAAACCTCTAGGAGTGCATCCGGCCACCCTAGAGAGATTTTGGGAAAAAAATGGGTTTAAAATGTGATTTAAGAATAAATCAACGATTTTCAGTAAGTAATAATTTAATTGGTGGTTTAATCAAAATTTAAAAGGTTAAGTTTTAGAATATATGGCCCAAATAATCTTAGGAAAAAATTCAAAACATTACTAAGTGGTAAAAATCCCAAAGAAGCTTAAAATAGGTAACTAGAAAATTTACCATAACTTAAGCAATGGTAAATGTAAAATTCGGCCATTCGATTAATTTTTAGGTAAAAAGACTTAAAACTACCTTAGACAAAGTCAATTATGAACTTAACTTGGTCCCCAAGTAATGGTCAACTTAGGTCAACTAGGGTTGAGAAATGGTCAACTTAAGTCAACTAGAGTTAGGAGAAGGAAACCCTAAACCTAGAAGAATGGCATTCGACCACTTAGTGGTTAATTAACTTAAAAGAGGTTTTAATTTCCAATTAATTTTAATTAAGTACCTTTTCATGTGAATATATGAATTTAAAGTATGAAAAAGTTTTAAGATGGATAAAGAGACCTATTGATTTTTTAGGTAAATGATCTTAGGGTCAAGAAGGAAATTATGGAAACCTAAGTCTAGAAAGTTGGAATTTGACTACTATGTTTTAAAATAACTAAGAATAAGTTTCAATCCTTAACTGGGCCCAAATAGTGATCCTAAACATGTATGCTAAATATAATTAAAGTGTATGAAAGGTAGGATTTAAGGAAGTAGATCATTCAGCCATTTAGGAATAAATTTAACTAAAAGATTAATTAATTTCTACTTTCCTTAATTAGATATTATTTGGCCTAGAATAAAAGAGATTTTAAAGAGTCAATTAGACCTAATTATTAAGGTTGTAAAAAGGAGAACACAAGGTAACATATTTCAAAGATTTATTAGGGACATGATTAAGAAGGATGGTTACGACTTACAAGTTAGAAGTTCACTAAGTAATTCAATCACGACATACCTTAATGAGAAGGAAGTTCTAAAATTATCTAAGTTGGATTCAAATGAATGAATTAACGGCTTCAAATAACCTAAATTGACTTATTAGAAGGGAGGAAATAAATTAGAAGTTAGGATCCTAGAGTTTATATTCGGCCGTTCTAGGTTAATAAAGAGAAAAGAAGTTTAAAAATCCTAATTTTTATAATTTAAGAAGTCTTAGAATGTTATATGAAGAATCAAAAGTTTAAAATAAAGTAAACAAAGGTAGAAGTTACCATTTAGCCACCTAGGTTAATATTCTAATATGTAAAAATCTTAATGAACAAATATAAACTTGAGAAAAGGAAAGGATGAGAGGTAACTTAGAAGGTTGAGTGGAATAAGTTCCTTGAGTGATTCAACATTAGAAATCGAATTGAGAAAATTGTTTGGACTTGTATTTGGGATATAATGTTATGCAATTTACCAGTCAACTTGTGATGTTAATTTGTGGATGCTCATGAATGAGGAAGAAATGGTGATTATGTATGAGATTGGTTTATGTGGATCTAAAACCTGTGCATTCCATATTGGATGGAAATTTGTTTGAGCATGCATAATTACTCGGAAGCCATTGAAATGAACTTTAAAAGATTAAGGGATCATTAAAGCAAACGTTATGAGAAAACGTAACACTACTCTCTTTGTGCCTTGCGCACACCAGATTTCAGAGGGCCCTTAAAAGCCCTACTGAAGAGAAGGCAAAGGTTGCTTCTTGGAGCCAAAGGTTACTCCAAAATCCCTTCTACTATGAAGGCATCAAGTCCCTCAGAACCTTATAAAGTGGTGACAACAACCCATAATGAGCTCATATCCTTAATTCTTAATAGGAGGTGAGAGTAGAGTCGGTGAGAAGATATTGTTTGACAAATTTAATACATTTCTATGTCTAATTATTTTCTCCCAAAGGTGGTGAAACTAGATTCATAAAATGTCTCAAAGGTTAGATAAAGAAATGATAAAGACAAAGAAAAGTAGTAAAGAATAAATTTTAAGACATAGAATAATTATATGTCAAATGATATCTTATTTGTGATCTCAAAGTTATGAATGTTAAGAAGAATGTATGTTGAGACACTTAATTGTATGTTTTGAATAAAATTGATCCACTTCAAAAAAATGCTTTCAAAGAATTAAAAGTAACCTTTTATGCAAGAAATTATTTTTGAAATAAGTTGAAGTGGTTGAGATTAAAGTGATGACATTAGAACTAAGCAAAAATCCTACTGAAAAATATAATTTCTCATCCTTACTTCCACTTTCTTCCCAGACGTTTCAGAAGCTGTACGTGATGGCAGAAATTCATGTTATTGAAGTGGATGCAAGATATTCTTGTTTGAAGAAAATTCACGTGATGCTGATATTGTGATTAGAAGGATGAAAACATCCTAAATATTAGTAATAAATAATATGTTATGTATATTTGACAAATATAAATTAAGGATTGTAATAATTATATGATAAGGCCTATGTGTGTAAGACTTATATGATGTTTGAATGGTATGTACAACTATGTTAAGATATGTATGACGTGATTCTATGTTGTTTTAATTGTCTACATGTGAATTAAGTATTAAAAAGAACAATATAAGCAATTTATGCTCTTAACATTTTGAACGCGTGCAAAATTCATCTAGCAATTTATTTTACACTACGCATGTTTTATCAATGAGGCTTGCATTTTATATCAAACAGTTTAAACAAAAAATTTACTGTATTTTCATATAAGTATTTTCTAAAATAAATTCTGCATCATGAGATAAACTAAAAATGGAACTGAATAAACGACTTAAGCGTAAAATCGGTATTTGTTTTTAGGGTGTCATACTAATTTTAAGTCCCTTTCAAATTTATAATTCCATAGTTATATTTAATTAGGTTTTTCTTTATACCCTAATCAAAATTTTAAACTCAAGATTTCCCAATTAACTATGAAGTGGCTGAATGCTATTGGTGACTTAAACAGAGGTCATTTTATCAATTTCTTGCCACATGACCTTGGTGTCAAGTAATTTAGCACTTTTAATATATGATTCCAGATCTGGACTTTATCCAAGACAACTTCATGATTAAATATTTTAAAAAGAGAAATAAACAAGTTTTTTCTTTGAACATAAAGATCTTAAAGAAAACATTTTAAAGAAAGATCTATCCCCTTTTACTCTAAACACTTCAAAAATTTTCTCATAAACTCTCAAATCTTCTCCAAGGCATTAAAAATATGTTTAAAGAAATTTTAATCAATTAAATTACTCCTAAGGGTTCTAGAAGCACTTTAACCCCTCAAAACTTCTCTTTAACTTCCAAAACTCACTAAAAAAAATTTTATGCTCATATTTAACCATCAAGGATAGTTTTGAGCTCCAACCAACTCAAATAAAAAGGATGCATAGATCTTAGAGATAGATCCACCTAAAAGAAGAAAATAAAACCATAAATATAAGATTTAAAGCTTAGAAAAACATTTGGTATAATCCTACTTGTTGAATAATTTTGTGATGGGTTTGGTGGGGATTTATGGGTTTAGGGTTTAGGGTTTAAGCTCAGTGTAAATTTTGGGTTTTAAGAGTATTTTAAGTTTAGAGAGAGTTTTAAGTGATCTTAACACGCTTCTAGCAAAATATACTATCTTGAAAAAAAAGTTTACTAAAAAAGAAAAGGAATTTTCAAGAAGTCATTAACGAAAAGAAGACTCTTTTAGAAGCTAATATGAAACTATCTTCTAAAATAAATGAAATAAAAATATACATGTCTAAATTTATTGATAGTTTAAATAAATTGAAACAAATTATAAAGGAAGAAAGATACCCTAAAGACAGATTTGGTATTGGTTTTAGAGGCTACCACAAAAAGATAAATAAATTTACTTTTCAACTACACTTATCTTGTTCTCTTTGCAACAAGTTTGGATACAACTCGAGATTGTGTCATTATAAACATTTGAGAACTAACATCAAAGGATCCAAAAAGATATGGGTACCTAAACATATGATTATCCTTGCTCACGACGCGTGACGAGAAATAAGTTATGTTCCTATAGTTGGAACTATATGATGAAGGAAGTGTTTCCTTTGGAGGAAACCAACAGGTAAGAGTCAAAGGAAAAGGTAAAATTGGTAAAGATAATCTACCATCTATTGAAAATATTTTGTTTGTAGAAAACATAAAACATAATCTACTAAGCATCAGTCAATTTTGTGAAAGTGGATATACCGTTTCCTTCAACAAAAATCAACGTACAATAAAAAAATGGTTATGGATCTAAATTATTTACTGCAAAAAGATACTAAAATTTGTATAAAATAGATATGAAAGAACTATATGATTAGAACGTAACTTGTCTTTTATCAAATAAGGATGAAAGATGGATTTGACATAGAAAATTAGAACACATAAATATGAAGCACATCTCAAAACTTCAAAAATATGGCCTAGTCAAAGGGTTTCCAAATATGCCTTGTTAAGAAGGACATCTTGTGTTAAGTTTGTCAAAAGGGGAAATAAGTTAAAAAGTCTTTTAAAACCAAAATCTTATTTCTACTTCATATGGATCTATCTATTTCAATGTACTAATATATAAAGTCTTAGAGGAAAAAAGTATGGATTTTTCATTATAGATTATTACTCTAGAATGACTTGTGTATACTTCATGTTACACAAGGATAAGTCTTATAAAGTGTTTAAAATCTTTTGTAAACAAATTTAAAATGTAAAAGGATTCTATACATCATCCATAAGAAGTGATCATGGAAGAGAATTTGAAAAAACGAAAAATTCAACAAACTCTCTAATAAACATGAATCTTTCATAACTTTTATGCTCATTGGACTCCTCAACCAAAAAGTGGTTCTTGAAAGGAAGAATAGAATGTTATTAGATATGGCAAGGACAATGCTTTATGAAAGCCCGATCCTTCAAAATACTTTCATAATAGGACTCCTTATGAACTATGGAAAAGAAGAAGACCAACATCACATATTTTCCCTCATAAGCTGTGAATGTTTTATATTAGAAATGAAAGGTAACCTTCAAAAATTTGATTCTAATGTAGATAAAGGTACATTATTGGCTACTCAAATACATCCAAGGCCTTTTGTGTATATAACACAAGGACTCTAGTAGTTGAAGAATTAATACATGTTTGATTTAATGATGGAAAATCATTTAAAAAAAATTTATGAGATTTAGAAGAGGACTTTGCAGGTATGGATACAAACAACAAAGTTTATGGAAATCAATTAGCTTTAAAACTAAAGAACGAAGTACCAAACCAACAAGTGTCTTACCCTATTCAAAATTACCCATCAAATCTTGATGCTTTAAGAGATCTAAAGTTTAAACCATATGATCCATCTAACCATATCCTTGGAGGTCCTTTCGAAAAAGTCAGAACTAGATTTAGCTTTAGAGATCAAAGAAATGTTGGTCTACTGTTTGAGCTAGAACCTCAGATAGTAGATGATGCACTTCTTGATTCTAGATGGATTTTTCTACAATGAAAGAAGAATTGGATCAATTTGACAATAATGAAGTATGGATTCTTATTCCTAAGCCTTCTAGAAAAGTAATCATTGAAACCAAGTAGGTGTTTATTAACAAAAAAACTTGATCAAAATGGTAATATGTCCAGAAACAAAGCTAGGTTAATGGCTCAAGGGTACAATCAACAAGAAGGTATTGACTATACTGAAACCTTTGCTCTTATAGCTAGATTAGACATTATTAGGATCATGCTTGCATATGCATTTCAACATGATATAACTTTGTTTCAAATGGATGTCAAAAGTTCCTTTCTAAATGGGATAATTCAAGAAGTTTTTGTTAAGCTACCCCTTAGTTTTATTAATAAATCCTTTCTAGAACATGTGTAAAATCTAAAAAGAGCCATGTATGGTCTTAACTAAGCACCTAGGCTTGGTATGATAAACTAAGCTCTTTTCTCATGAAAAATAACTTTGCTAGAGAACAAGCAGACACACTTTTTAGAAAGAAAATATAAAAGTTCTAATCATAGTTGAAATATATGTAGATGATATTATTTTTTGTGCTACTAATGCTAAGCTGCAGTGATTTTTCCTAGATGATACAAAAAAAAAATTGAAATGAGTATGATGGGAAAGCTGAAATTTTTCCTTGGCTTACAAATCAAATAAAAAGCAGAAGGTATCTACATATATCATCATAAATATACAAAAGAACTATTTCACAAGTACAAAATGGTATGGTCCAAACCTATGCCAACCCCTATGCATCCACCAGCTATCTTATCCAAAGATGAAGACAATCCACTTATGATGCAGAGGTCCCAGATGTAGAAGATCCCAATTGCAAAGCCACTAGGTCTATTGAAACTCACACAAACTAGGCCTATAAGGCCCCCCACATTAGAATAGGATTTAGGAATTTTTCTTTTATTCTATAAACTAGCCGGCCTAATATGTATAAGAGCAGGCCTATTTTCCTATATTTCTCTACTGAGCTTTTTGGATTTTCTTTGGCCTAATTTATAGGCTACCTTAGGATACAAGGTAGGGCTCATTTTGGGCTTCATGAAAGGTCCAATTCGTATTCCCAAAGCTGCCCCATGCTAGCTAGCTTTTCATCCCTTTATAAGGCACCCTCATGTATAACTTTGCAACTTTGAGTCATTTTATGAAATTCATTTATGAACTTTGACAAAAGCACTCTCTCTTCTCTCCCTCTCAAAACTCGCTTAGGGTTGGGGAATCCTTCTTATCCATGGTAGCGGAGAAGACATTTATCCTTCCATAGAAGGTGGCGCTTCCAAGCAAACAAGATTCTACATCAAGTTCTTCATCATCTTCGACCTTCGAAGTCAGCCTTTATTAAACAATCCAGAACCACCATTCATAGTTGCATCAACCTGTTGAACAAAAAGTATTTTGAGGAATGATTGGATTCCTTCTATACCTAATTACAAGTAGATTAGACATCATGTTTAGTATTTGTCTCTGTGCATGCTTTCAAAATGACCCTAGGAAATCTCATCTGAAAGTGGTAAAATGAATTTTTCAATATTTGGTTGGAACTTCTAACTTTGGATTTATTTATAAGGCACAGAAATCCTTCAAATTGATTAGCTACTGACGCGTTGATTATGCAGGAGATAGGATGGAAAGAAAAAGCACTAGTGGACAATGTCATTTTTTATGTACTAATCTTATTTCATAGGCAAGCAAGAAGCAAAGCACCATTTCTCTCTCCACTATAGAAGCTGAATACATATCAACATCAGGATGTTGTTCTCAACTTCTATGGATAAGGTATCAATTAAAGACTATAATATTTTTTTAGCATAATATACCTATCTTCTGTGATAATGTTTCTACAATTAGTCTTTCTAAAAAAAAAAACCCATTCAACATTTCAAGGCTAAGCATATTGAAATATGATATCACTTTATTAGAGATCATGTGCAAAAAGGAATCTTTAACATTCAGTAGAAAAGTCTATTGAATTTTTTTGTACAGTATTTATCAAAAGCAAAACCTATAGGATTCATAAGTCTTGTCATGCTAGAAGATGTGGAGGTAAGGGTACACGAGGCATAATTGCGAAAAACATGGGTAGGGAGGATGTCCTTCAAGCATATTAGTATATTTTGAATAATACTAATGAGGTTCATACTTATTTAAGTGCTCACCAAACCATCATTAGGAAAAAAAAAATACCTGCAAAAGAATGAAAAATAGTTGTTAAATAAGCCTCACAAATTTTTGTTATCCTAGTTTAATGGCATCTTCGAGAATGATGATATTATTTGAGACTTTAAAATGGATGGCACATGACCCTAACTTTGATATCATATGTTGGAACGAATATGATATTAATAACTTTACCTTTTATAAAAAGTCTTAGGATGAAAAAAGTATTATGTAAAATAGTAAGGTAATGATGGTGGTTGAATCAATGCACTTTTCTAGTTCGAAAGATCAAAATCTTGTGAGAGCTTCCATATTTTTCTTTGAAGTTATTAAAGAGATTTGGAAGATTGATTACACTAATTTTAAAGTGTTTGTTTTAAAATACAAGTGGGTTGATAGCAATAATGACATACAAGTTGATGAATTGGGGTTTATATTGGTGGATCTTTATAAAGTAGCTTATAAGGATGACTCATTTATCATGGTTTACCAAGCAAAACAAGTGTTTTATATTCAAGATCCTTCTAACAAAAGGTGGCCAATTGTTTTCCAAGAAAAGATTACAATTGGTAGTGATAACACCTATTATTAATGAAGAATATGAAATTGATGGTATACATACTATCTAGGATGATCATTAAGAAAAGATATAGGATAATATTACCATAAGAATGTTACATATTATTAATTTATTTTATTCTATTTATTACTAATTGTTAATATTTTATTCAATTTTATAATGATATTAATTCTTAAATTGAGCTACACAGAGATTCAATGATCCAACTTGCCTATTTAAAAAGGAATTGATGATATTTGAAGGCAATGAGCTAAATATTTGATGGGGATAGCAAATAAGTTACTTAGATGTGTACAAAATATAGTAGTTAAACATTAGATTTTTTATCTTTAATAAACTGTAATTCTGAAACTTGACTACCTGAATATATATATATATATATATATATATATATATATACAAAATATTTTTATATAGGTTTTGATTAGTAGGTTATACTAAATTCAAAGCTTATTTTTAAAAAAATTCTACTTTCTACATTTACTATGACATTTACTAATGTAAAAAATATTTTTTACATTAGTTATGATATTAACGATATAAAAACTCAAACTTTCAATATTAATTATAGTATCAACCGATTTTTTACATCAAGTATGGTCACAACTGACGTAAAAAATATGGTTTTCTATGTCATTTTGAGGCATAACTAATGTAGTAAGTTCGATTTTTTATAGCATCTATTTTTATACTGGCTAAATAACTGTGGTAGAAATTCAATTTTAATCGATGTAAATAAGTATTTTTTTTCCACCAATGATACGGACCACACCATAGAGCATGTACACAGCTAAAGTGGAATATGATAGATTGTAGAAACAAGGTCGCACTTTCAGTAAGCCTGGTATTTGATGCGGGAATTAACAATATCTGGCGAACCAAGGCTCCTTAAAAGGTAACAAGTTTTGGGCGAAAGTTATGCTTGGATAAACTTCCACAAGGAACAACTTAGTCAAGAAAGGGTACTGATGCAACCCTTTGCCCATTATGCAGAGAAGCATATGAAACATTACATCATCTCTTCACTCAATGTTCAGAGGTGAGATTGGGATGGGAGAAGGTACCCTGGTGGCTAGGCCAACCAGTGGTAACCCATTGCACAACAATTGGGATATGTGGTTCCTTCCAAGTGATAAGGGAAAAAGAAAGGAAAAGGGTATGTCTACTAATATGGACTGCGGCAGTGTGGCAGATATGGTTAGGAAAAAATGCGGTGGTCTTTGGTCAAAAGGAATGGAAGGAGAATAATATATTTGAAGCTATCAAGTTGAGTGCTTGGCTGTGGATTAAAGACAGATATTTGGTTCTTTATTTTTTTAATTAATTACTTTGTATAATCATTGAAAATGATAATCAGTAAAAAAATACTATCTTTGTATGATTTTTTGGATAATAATAAAATTAAAACAAATGATTAATAATTGTTTAACATAAATTTTAAAAGATTTGAAGATAAAATTAAGTAAAATTAGAATTTTAAAGTTTTTTATAATTAAATTCATAATTCCAAGTGTTTGTCTGATTTTCATAATTTTAATTTTTATTTATAAACTTAAATAATCAAGAATTAATCTTTTGTTTATTAGATAATAAGAGAGAATATCAGTGAGTATATATATATATATATATATATATATATATATATATATATCTATATATATATATATATATATATGAATAAATGTATTTTGGAATTGAACTTCTTTTTATGGGTTGTTAATATACTATTTTTAAATATCCTAACACTTGTAGTAAAATATATATATATATATATAAAATTTCATGAAACATATATCTCTGCTCCATAATGTTAAACCAGAGATTGCATACACACCAAATGAAATAAAAAGAAAGAAAAAGAACAGTCACTCTTATTCAACATCTGAATAATGTTGATATTGATTTGTTGTTTTTTCTTTTTATTTCACCTGGTTCAACTTTTTAAAAAGAACACAAACTATTTAAGTACGTAATAATCGTGGGATTTGCTAATTTGGACTTTTGACTGAAACCCATTACTCTGCAATATTCTAGTACCACCTCTACAATAACACTGATTAATAATGCATATGCAAGTTTGATTCTATTGGGTTATGCTTCTCATTTTGAGTCAACCTCCTTTGAAATCTTTAATTTATACATTATGATTTTTACACCTTAATTTTCTTACTTTTGTTTTTTGACATGTTAAACTTTCGAGTTCAAAAAACTTACCCATCTAACTAATATAAAGGTTGGGTTGGTCCATGCCGTCAAATAACTTTTTTAAACATATGCCAACACCATCTACATTTATCACTATCGTGTTGGGAAAAAGCTGAACATATAAAACTCATCTAACCTAATCCATGTGTGATGTGTCCACTTTTATAAGCTAGAAACTCCCACGGAATACATATAAGACAGATAGTTTCTTAGTTTTCTTTTACTAACTACGGATATTATCAAGTGTTCTAGTCTTACATAATTAACTCGTGGTGGTGTGGGAAATTTCCCAGCTATGGAATATGAAGTAATTAATCTTAAATAAGCACCAACTTGCGTAACTAAACACACATGACTCTCATGCTGATCCAGTCATCCATATAGGTATTAATTTATATAGAAATAAGGAGCAAATAATCTGAGATAATGCCTGATTTACCCTTTATATCGAAAAGTCCATAATCACATCATTGATTCAGACATCACACGGCCAGCTTATCATTATTTATAATTATATAATTCGATTAGATTATTTCAGGATGATGTAATGATGGAGATTAGGGAAGAACTTTAAGCAAGTTACTCAACACTCGTCGTTTTAAACTAAGAAAATTTAAAGGTTGATCCGTGTGCGCCGTTGAAATATATCGGTAGGCAGGATATGGGGATGAGAAGAGCATCATATTTTTTCTTTTTTGTGTTTTTGGGTAATGGATTTGTCCATCTGTTTAGTCTGCATATAAAGCAAATGTTTAAAACAATAGCGTGAGTCTCATTCTGAATCGTGATCGGATATCATCCTTTATCCTCGTTAAAAACTATACTATAAGATTGTGTTTTATTATTTTAGTGTGGTCCTATTTAAGCATGATTATGGACTTACGGTAAATATAAGATTGATAATAAATTTGGATTTGTTTGGTGGCTAAAATAGAATAAATACAACTAAGATAGGAGAGTTGGATAGGATTAAAACATGATATAGCAATCAGTAATTAATCAATCTTAAATTATGAACTTTAGTAAAATTATGTAGTTAAATGTCTTTCATTTTTGTAACACGTATCTTATGAATTTCTATATTAAATTTAATTATTATTTTTAATTAGTTATCCAATCTTATGAAAATTTTAGTTTTTTAAATTAGTTTAATCAATACTTAAAGTTTTTTAATTAGAATTGATTATAATAAGATATTATAAATTAATTTTTTTAATTAGAATTGAATATAATA
The DNA here is from genome assembly GCA_037954105.1 of Canavalia gladiata. Taxonomy (NCBI): domain Eukaryota; kingdom Viridiplantae; phylum Streptophyta; class Magnoliopsida; order Fabales; family Fabaceae; genus Canavalia; species Canavalia gladiata. The sequence goes on along the minus strand of CM075664.1, from coordinate 35,261,723 downwards.
AGTTTTTTGATGCATGAATATTCTGTATGACGCATGTGGGGGCATTCATTTCAGAATATCATTACCTTTTGATTTATGAGTATTTTAAAAGGTGTGCACAAGGATATCCATTTGAGAATGTTTTCACTTTTTTATTTATCAACTATATGAAAATGGTGTGTGATGACATTCATTTTGGATTGTCCTCACTTTCGGCCGAAGCATATGATTCATGAGCTTACTAGAAGTTGTGGGAGGGGACATCCAATATCTAATGCTTCTTGTGAAGGTTCACCAAAAACATATAAATAGATCTTGAAACTGAATCTCAAGAACTTATACATCATTTTTAGCATGAACACAATTTTATCTGAGAGTTGGAGATCAAGATTCAATCATTCTTTCATATGTGGATTTGATTGTTTCTTTTATCTTTTCTTAATTCTTTGTAAAGTTTTTCCAAATTCTTTAGTTTAGGTTAGGTTAGGAGGAATCTTAATTTGATCCTATGTAAATGTCTTCATGCATTTTTAATTAAATAATTTTTTCTTTCAATTGAACTGTTTACTTTGTTGTTTAATGTTCTTTTGAACTGACCATTCAATTTGATGAATAAGAGATCTATCACAATTGAAAATTTAAAAAAATTCTTAGATAAATAGACAACTTATTTTGCTAATTTCCTAGGGATAGGGTTAGTGATTGTGTGATCCTTATTAATTCTTGTGTTTAATATTGTTCTTAATTAAATTTACCTAAGAAATTAAGATTTTCAGCTGAAAATAAATGAAAGTATCCAAGGGATTGGAACTTGACCATTTAAATGAATTAGATCATTCTATTGAACTTCAATAGCTGACTTAAGATAATGATTATTATCATAAGGCTATAGTTAAAAGGAATATGAACTTAACCAATTCATCTATTATGATTCTTCTTCAACCTTTGTTAGTTTGCAATTTTATTATAATTCTTAGTATTTAGTCCTTTATTATATAAGTTTCTAGCAATTACAACGTTTTACACTGCATAACAATTTATACAACAATTTTATTTTCTTCAATTAGTAACTACTTTATGTTTTTGACATAAATCTTAATGTTTATCCATTATAATAAATGTTTAATCCTTGTTGAAATTTTAGGTATTTTTTTTATGTTTAATAGGTTTGATTTTAAAGAATGTTAGAATGAATTGTAAACCGGCATGATATGTATAGATCTACATAGGTTTGGGTTTGGACCACCATTTTAGAAGTTTAAAGGATTTTTTAATTTGTTTTCAAAAAAAACTGTTATCAACATTGGACCGTTTTTGGTAGTCTAAATTGACAATTTTACTGATAAATAACGTTTTAAATTTTTATTAAAAAAATTATTAATTGGTAATATTTTGCGAGGCTTATGCTGTTTATGACCGGACCGGTTGTTTTATTCTCATACGGCATTAGTATAACATTAAAAGAAGATTATTGAATCTGATATTTGAATCCTATCTATTCTTCAAATATAGTGTTAAAATTGCTTAATTCGCCTTCGCTTCATTTGTATATACCGCTAAAAATATACAGATGGAAATTCTGAATTTCATTATACTTTGCAAAAATTCGTGAAACGTGTGTTGCGACAGGGATCATGGCTACTGTTGCTACTTTTTCAAGAACGTAAAATATTCATTTTTGTTCCTTCGTTATTTTTTTGTTCTCATCACAAACTATTTTATTACAATGTACTTTACTATTTTGTCAAAATATTATGTTAAACTAACCAAACTACAAAACCAAATATTTGGGTTTTCTTAGTCCAATAGCTAATTGGAATAAGTTTTTCTTCTTTCTATTTTATCTGGACTTATGTAGAATTAACAAAATAATATTGTTCAGCTTTAAGAAATGGACCGAAGATTGTGGCCCAGTGAGTTTTTCTTTCCCTCAACTATCGTTCTTTTGTAGTTCAACATCCAAACGAAGGGAAGTATTATGAGCCCAGGGTACTTGTTGAATTGGCTCCATTTTCTAGAAAAAGCTAATTGCATACAAATTTTCGCTTTGTACTATTAAACACGGAGCAAACTCCTATTTTCATCCCTCAATTCTATAAAATTCATCCAGTTAGTCTCTAAGTTAATTAAGAAAATCTTATAATATGATCTAACGTATGTAAAAATCCATTAAGTTAATTTTTATCAGGAATTAATTTGATTAAAATTTTAAAATTATAGAAATTAATGTGATAAGTTTTTGTATAAGTAGAATCCTATTATAAATTTTCACGTGTTAAAGAAAATGGATTTTATCAACGTTAGCAATGAAAATGAAAGTTTGTCAACTATGTTTTAGCGGTGGTGTTTTTGTCATATAGATTGTCAGGTTGAAGGGTCACCTGTCACTTTATAAGGATAAGTGCTCTTATTCTCTTGTATTAAAATGGTTGGTTGAGGCTATGCACAGGGTTTAAGAATATAAGTGATTTTGAAGCATTCTCTTATTATCTTGATAAATGGTGATAGAAAAATAATAATATAGTGATTAATATATAATAAATATAATATTTAATAAATTTTTTTAATATAAAAATTTATGAAAAGTAATGAGAAATATATAAGCAATTGTAATAAAATAAATAAATAATAAAAATTAAGATTTTTTGAAAAATCTTTTTAATGTAAGAAAACACAAGTTATTTAAATAAAAAAAATAAATTTATTGTAATTAAAATAATTATTACAAGAAAGTTTTACATAAGTGCATATATCGTGTTTATTACAAGAAATCACACACTTAGTTTAAGGGTGCCGTTCTTCAGAACGGGCGAGTGGGGTGCCTAACACCTTTCCCACTCGTCACTGACTCCCGAACTTATATCTCATCCTCGAGTTAGGATTTTTCCAAATCTTTTTTCCTTAAATAAAAATTTGGTGGCGACTTCATATTAATCCAAATAAATTCCATTTTAAAATTTTAGCGAGTTTATCGTCTCGTCGTAATTACGGTTGCGACAAATGGCGACTCCAATGGGAACTTTAGAGAGTCAAGCCCAACTAAATTGAGTGTGTCATATTGATCCGTTTTCCGTTTATTTGCACGATTCTTCTCCTCTTTATTAGCATGATTTATTTATTGGCTTATCTATTTGTTGTTTGTTTGTTTATTTTCTGTATAACCCTAGGATAGACAAACAATAAATTGCTATATATATATTTATATCTGCGCGATTTCTCCAATTGTAGGTATCCCAAACATGTGTGCCCTCATACATTGCATATGCATTTATCATGAGTGGGGCCCTATACCCGGGTCTGAGTGCAACCGAGGATTAGAGGGATCTAGTGGTGTCACTTTGGTGCTTACGTCTTGTTTGACAATCACGGAAATCCCAGCTAGAGTACGTCCTATTTGTAATGCCCTACAATTGGTAGGTTTTTCTGCTGTTGTGGCAAGCATTACAGACTGGAACTTGACTTTAGTGACCTCTTACACCGCAAGATTACAAACCACCTTATGAGAGGTTCATGCATTAAAAGCCCTAGACCCTTAGGACAGGTCACCCACAATAGGATGCAAAGAGGGCACACATCCTTTCATGATACATGGTTCGTATATATGCACGAACATTCATTCGAACAGAATCATCCAAGATGGAAGAAGAGGAAGCTGAAAATTGGGGGAAATACAAAAAAATAAAAAAGGAAGATCAAACAAAAGGAAAGAAAAATAAAAAATAGAAAACCAAGGAAAATCAAGGAAAATAAAATTCCTAGGGAAAATTAGAGAAATAATTTTTGAAAATACTGAAAATATGAAAAGATTCAAAAGGAGAGAAAATAAAAATTAGAAAATCTAAAGAATGTTTTTGGAAAATTTTAGAGAAACTAAAAATATTTTTAGCAAAACCCAAAATTCACAAAAAAAAAAACATAAAATTGCTAAAAATCAAGGGCAAATAAATAAAGCAACAGTCCATTATTTTCGAAACCCTTAAGTATCTAAAAATTATTTATGCATAGCATGCATTCATTCATTCAAGAGGGATTTCAAAATTTATTCCACACCTTTTTCATTTTCACACTCATTTAGCATCATTCACGATTTTTCGTATTCAAACTATTTCTCAAAAAATTAATTTTTAACTTTAACAGAAAAATTGGAGAAAGACAGCTTCCTCGACATCCTTATAGGACTTGTGCACAATCGAGAATCATGAACGAACTGGAGAGACAAAATGAGGATTTGAGAGATGAGGTCAGAACTCTAAAAGATCAAGTGGCCAGACTGACAGAGGCCATCCAATTGTCTAAACAAAAAGATGTTCTAGAAGAACCCATGGGACCATCATACTCTCCTGGCTTCAATCCACAAAATACTTCACCTTTAACCGTGCCTCCATTAGTCTAAGGAGTTCACTATGGGTTTCCTCATGGGCATGCACACACACAAACCCAAGCACAAGCCCAAACACAAACCCAAATACATAACCTACATTTAAACACCATAGGCATCCTTTATGCTGTTCCAAATACCACTCCATAAGCTTACCAAATGGCCATTGGGGGAACAAATCCTATGTTCACTCAAGGGCCTCACCCTATATACATACCCTTTTCTCATCCTCATCACATGCCAGAGGAATACCCAAACCATCCTTTTAAGAAGGATACTGAAAAGTGAAGAACCTTAGAGGAAAGGATCAAGGCGATCGAGGGAAGTGCTTATGAAGCTAGAGACGCATCTGATCTGTGCTTGGTTCCAGATGTGGTAATCCCTCCCAAATTCAAGGTTCCCAAGTTCTAAAAGTATTAAGGAACTAGCTGCCCAAAGAGCCACTTGGCCATGTATTGCAGGAAGATGTCTCCCTGTATGCACAACGATAAGCTGCTTGTCCATTTCTTTCAAGATAGCTTAACTAGGGTAGCTGCTAATTGGTACACTCAGCTAGAGCGGACACACATCCATTCTTGGAGGGATCTGGCCGAGGCCTTCCTCAAACAGTACCAGTATAATGTGGAGATGGCTCCGGGAAGAACTCAGCTCCAAAATATGGCCAAGAAGGGAGATGAGACCTTCAAGCAGTATGCTCAATGATGGAGGGAGTTATCCGCTCAAGTACAACCTCCATTATCTGAGAAGGAGCTAGTCATCATGTTCCTCAATACACTCCAAGATCCTTTCTATGACAAGATGATTGACAGTATAACTTCTAGCTTCTCCGATATCGTCATCATTGGAGAAAGGATCGAAGGTGGCATGCACCACAGGAAGATTGTCCACACAAGCCTACAAGCGCAGTCAACGCTTTCAATGGATCTAGGAAGAAGAACAGGGCGAGACCTGCAACATGGCTTCTAGTCAAGGCCTATACACTCCTCAGATGGCACATTATGGTCCAGCTGGCTTACAACCACCACCATATACATCTTATACACCATATCCTTACATCGCAACTGCCTACCATACACCATAACCTCTAACTTACAACTATCCTACACAAGTCTGACCACCAACACCATATACGACCCAAACACAAGCCGTAAGCCAGAACCCTGATCAAGGCCAGAAAAAGGAGAAGAAAACCGTCCAATTCGACCCTATTCCAATCTCCTACACCGAGCTACTACCCTGCTTAATTCAAAACTCTTTGGTGGCTCCTTATCCTCTAAAGCCTCAAGAACCACCGTATCCTAAATGGTATGATGCAAACGCCAGATGCAATTACCATGCAGGATTCATTGGTCATTCCACAGAAGATTGCCTAGCACTGAAGCGAAAAGTACAAAGCTTGATTGATACAAAGTGGCTGGATTTTGGGAGGCTTACTCCTAACACAAAATAATCCATTGCCAAATCACGAGAGCCCGTCAGCTAGCGAAGAGATGGGAGAAGCGCAATGAGTTGCCTTGCACAAACTAAGATTGAGGATACTTATCCAAAAATTGTCATATTTTTCCAAGTCAATCTTTTGTAAATAAATATCAATGAATAAATACAAGATTACATTTTTCATGTCTCTTAGGCACGTGCCTCACATGGTTGGCTTTACATTTAAAATTTACCATTCCTTTTCATCATTCAACCCGTTTCTTATTCTATATCCAAACAAATAAATACCTGTTGGTGACAATGCCAATGCTGTAATAAATAATTTTGAACGTCTTGTTAGTCAAGCTCAAAACCCAATGAGGAAGCAGAATAAACGACTAGGGAATCTAGATCACCACTCAAAATGTCTTGTCAAATAAAGATACCCCGCTGGACTAAGGTTCAAATCCAGGCAAAATTAGGGATGCAAAATAAGATCTGCTGAATTGGAAGCCAAAACGATCTCAGCAAGATCAATATCTGACTACATAAAATTCGAGAAAAAGAAGAAAACCCGTTGGATTAAAATAAAAAATGGTCCAGGAAAAAGCAGGGTCAAAATCCAAAAATTCAAGAAGTGAAACCCGTTGGATTAAAACCCATAAATGATCCAGGAAAAAGCAGGGTTCAAGTTCAAGAGATTAAATCAACAAAGGCATGATCAGAAAAGGTCTTGTTGGATTCCAAAAACAATTCAGGAAAAATCAGGATCAAAACAAAGCCCGTTTGGTCGACAATCCTCAAAATACGACCTAGGCAAAAGTTAGGGCATAGAAACAAAATCCCATTAGGTCGAAAACCCTCAAAGGGTGGCCTAGGCAAAAAGTTAGGGCACAATCAAACAGAGGCCGGCTAGGTCGACAATCCTAATGACTTAGGAAAAAGTTAGGGCACAATCAAACAAAAGCCCGCTAGGTCGACAATCCTAACGACCTAGGCAAAAGTTAGGGCACAATCAAACAAAAAGCCCGCTAGGTCGAAAACCCTCAAAGGGCGGCCTAGGCAAAAGTTAGGGCATAATCAAACAGAAGCCCGCTAGGTTGACAATCCTAAAAAACGACCTTAGGGCACAATAAAATAGAAGCCCACTAGGTCGACAATCTAATGACCTAGGCAAAAGTTTGGGCATAATCAAACAGAAGCCCGCTAGGTTGACAATCCTCAAAAACAACCTTAGGGCATAATCAAACAGAAGCCCACTAGGTCGACAATCCTAATGACCTAGGCAAAAGTTAGGGCACAATCAAATAGAAACCCGCTAAGTCGACAACCCTAACGACCTAGGTAGAAATTAGGGCACATACACGAAAAGTCTGCTAGATTGAAAACCCGTAAGGGCAACCTAGGCAAAAGTTAGGACACAATTAAACAGAAACCTGCTAGGTCGACAACCCTAACGACCTAGGTAGAAATTAGGGCACATGCACGAAAAGTCCGCTAGGTTGAAAACCCGTAAGGGCAACCTAGACAAAAGTTAGGGCAAACGAGAGACCTGTTGGGTTGAAAGCTCAAGAGAACAACCCAGGAAAAAGTTAAGGTCAATTCAGGAATCTCAGGACAACATGACATTCTGCACCTCATGTCTTCCTAAAATTGGGGCAAACTTTTGCCATTTCTCAAGTTTGATTAATTCGACAATCAAGATTATGAAAAACAGCACTGGCATTTTTCATCAAAAGGTGCCATTTGGGCAATCAAACCCACATCTTTTGTCATCCTTTCCTTTCAAGTACACTACCTCAAACGTATTTTGCAAAACCCTCTATTTCTTTCCATTGTCTACTCGAACCCACTTGCACACCTCAAATAGTGCACATACCGAGAAAGAAATGTGAAAAATGTAAAAAAGGAAAAAGATTAATTTTGAAAAGTCATGGAAAATTAGATGAATCCTCAATCATCGCAACATGGTACAGTTACTTCCCAAAGAGTCACCCTCCGGCCAGCCATAACACTGCCAAGACAAAAGGAGTGTATGTTATTCAATGGTGCTGACCGCTGTTGAGTCTCGAAGATCTCTAGAAGGAAATTCCAAAGCAGACCAAGAAGCCAAACACTAGAGTCGATCTAGTTCGTCTTGATTCTTGATTCATTTCACACCCACTATGAGGTTGTTGAGAAAGGCATGTAAAAAAAAAAGAAATCAAAAAATCAAAAGAAACAAAAAGTTTTTACACCATCTCATGGTTTGCATCCATCGCATAGCATCTGTTTCATCAAATAATTATTTCATGCATCAAAATAAGAACACTGCATCCTTTTGCATTTATTCAAGCATCACAAATATCGCATCCTTTTTTCACTCAAACAGTACATAAGCATATTGTCATTCAAGCATGGCACAACTCCTTTGCAAAACTAATTAAGATTAGGACAAATTTCTCGAACCAATCATAATTAAGAGATTTCCGAGGATTTCAAAACTGGGGCAAACACTTGCCTAAAAAATACAAGTTGAGGTAATCCTCAATTCTTCAAACGCCAAAAAAATCAAACTGGGGCAAACCCTTGCCCGCAAAATTTGATTTGAGGTCATCCTCAAATTCGGAGTCAAGCTTAAACTGGGGCAAACGCTTGCTCACAAAAGGTCAATTTTGAGGTCATTTTCAAATTTTTAATCAAGTTCAAACCGAGGAAAACGCTTGCCCACAAAAAGTCAATTTTGAGATCATCCTCAAATTTTGAATCAAGTTCAAAATGAGGCAAACGCTTGCTTTCAAAAATTCAATTTAAGATCATCCTCAAATTTTGAATCAAGTTCAAGCTAAGGCAAATGCTTGCCCACAAAAATTCAATTTGAGGTCATCCTCAAATTTTGGATCAAGTTCAAATTGGGGCAGACGCTCGCCCACAAAATTTCAATTTGAGGTCATCCTCAAATTCTGAATCAAAATCAACACTGGAGCAAATGTTTGCCCATAAATAATTCAAGTTGAGACAATCCTTAATCATGATCCAAACTGGGGCAACCGCTAGCCCAAAATCCCTTCAAATCGGGACGTCTCTCAATTATCAAGAATTTTCTAAACTAGGGCAAAATGATTTCCCAAAATTTCTTCAAGAGAATAATTATCAAGTTCTTAAAAACCTTCAAATTCAAGGTAGAATAAGCAACTTATTTTAATTCAAGAGAAAAACACCTTTCAAAATAAGTTGTTCGAGGCAGCGGACAAAGAAGTCTATACTCCACCTTTCCGGGCATTCCTAAGGCACATCATATTACTTTCTACACCTGTCTTTACAGGTTGTCCTGTTTCAACAAGATGTTTCTTCTCTATATTTGTTTGCCTATCTTGAAAAACCTTTCTTTCTTGTCTTAACGGGTCATCTCTTGCCCGCCTTAACAGGCCATCGGTTCTACGCCCTCAAACTTGTCTCCACGGGTTGTTCGATTCCTGCTTGTCTTAATAGGCTCACTTATTTCCTGTCAGCAACAAGATTTTTGCTTCTACACCTATCTTAACAGGTTTTCATCATTCTGCTTAGCCTGTCCTACCAAGTCTTCATCATTTTGCTATACCTATCTTAACAAGTGTCTCATTGTTTCCTGTCAATAACAGGAGTCCATCTACATTTATCCTGTCTTAACAGGTTAGTTTTCGTCATTTACTTTTCCTGTCTTAACAAGTTTCCCTCATTTTACCTTGTCTGTCTTCACAGTTTCTTTTCATTTCCCTTTTCCTGTCTTAACGGGTTGTCACCATTCTATTGTGTATGTCTTAACAGGCATCTTGCTTCCATCCTATCAACAACAGGACTTCTACATTTCGCCTGTCTCAACAGGCCAGTTTTATTTTCCTTTGCCTGTCTAGCAGGCTTGCATCTTCCTTGTCAACAACGGGACTTTATCTGCATTTCACCTGTCTTAACAGGTCATTTTTCATTTATCCTGGCAACAGCAGGATTTCATTTGCATTCTTTCTGGCAACAGCGGGACCGCATCTGCATTGATCCTGGCAACAACCGGATTTCATCTGCATTCTTCCCGGAAACAACGGGACCTCATTTGCATTTTTCCTGTCAACAACAGGATTTCATCTGCATTCTTTCCGGCAACAGCAGGACCTCATTTGCATTTTTCCTATCAACAATAGGACATCAAACATGTTTAAATTCTATTCACCTGTCTTAACAGGCTTGCATTTATCCTGGCAACAGCAAGATTTCATTTGCATTCTTCCTGGCAACAGCGGGACCTCATGTGCATTCTTCCTATCAACAATAGGACTCTAAACACGTTTAGATTCTGTCTTCCTGTCCTAATAGGCTTGCATTTATCCTGGCAACAGCAGGATTTCATTTGCATTCTTCCCGGCAAGAACGGGACCTCATTTGCATTCTTCCTGTCAACAACAGGACTTCAAACATGTTTAAATTCTGTTCACCTGTCTTAACAGGCTTGCATTTATCCTGGCAACAGCAGGAGTTCATTTGCATTCTTCCGGGCAACAACAGGACCTCATTTGCATTCTTCCTTGTAAACACTCAATTATGTCAGAGGTCCTGAATCCTTAAAATTAACCAAAACAAATCAATACTAATTTAAAAAATAAAATAAACAAAAACAAAAGTAAAAGAAAATTAAAAATGAAAAAGGAATAAAACAGGAGATAATAAATAAAGGAGAAGAAAAAAATAGAAAAAAAGTAATAATAAAAATATAAAAAAAACTAATAAATTAAAAAAAACTAAAAACTAAAAATAATAAAAAACAGAAAAATAAAAAGTATAAAACTAATAATTAAAAGATTAGTAATAAAAAGAAAATAAAAAATAAAAAATATATAATATATAATAAAAATAAATAAATAAAAAAAGAGAAAAAAGAAAGAAGATAATAATAATAAAGTATATAAAACAGAAAATGAATTAAAAAGAAAAAAAAAGTTTTTTAAAACAGAAAAACAAATTAAAAAAAAACGGTTTGAAAAAAGAAAGAAGGAAACGAAAAATGGAAAGGGGAGGGGGTTAAAGGGAAGCATGCATGCACGTGAGGTTTCTTCTTGATTTTCTTCTTTTGGCAGGGGGCTGAAGAAAGGGGGGTTGGACTCCTCTGATTCCAAACTAAGAGGAAAAGATATTGAAACCCCCTCGAAGAAAAGGGGGCAGTGGATCGAAGTGGAGGATATAACTTTCGATCATGCACTTGGACAAACAGAGAGGGAAGATCTTGAGCCTCGATCGGGTTTGGCTACTCAATTGAAATCAAGGGAGACACACCACCAAAGATTGGAAAACATAGCACCTAGCCACAGAATTTCCAGGTAGGTTCGTCAATACCTCAATTTGCTTCAAAACTTGAACTGAATTGATTAGATTGGTAAGATTCTTGAACTGCAGCATAGAATCAGCTTGTTCTTATCCGCTTCTGGTTCATGTATTGCCAATCTTGATTAGGTTAGGATCCATCATCCTTCTTAAGTATTGGAATATTTTAGTTCCGAATTAGTTCAAGTTTGAGTGACCTCAATGTTTAAAGGATAGAGACATCAGGATGAAGATCTTGAATCTTTAATTCGTGACGAGTGTTGGAAAGTACCAATTTCGAATAGTAGTTGAATGTATACACAAGAACTCACGCAATTACAAAACGTCGAAGTCAAGCGATAGTCAGGGTATTTTTACATCTTGTTAGTGCATATAGTAATCGGTAAGGGTGAAACCACTGCATGTGCTATAGAATTGGTGGTCATGCAACCAGTAATGAAAAACCATGCAAGGTTACACTCCTTGGGCATGCATGTCGTTGCCTCTGAATAATCATAAATTGTGAACGTCTATAGGCTATGTGCCTTCAAAGTTCAAGGAGGGTTCAAATGCTGTAACTAATGCCAGAGTCGATGCAGGTGAAGCATTTATCATGGATACTTAAAGCTGTTGTAGTTGCCATAACCTTATACTTTCTTAGAGAGGCATATCATCCAGCTCGAGTGTAGCACATGACAAGAGAGGCCCAGTTTTTCACTGCAGAACGGAAGCCATATGGTTCCTGGTACGTCTCAATAGTTGAGATTCGAAGCAAATAAGATCGCCTTCATGGAAGCGAGCATACATGTGATGCAAGGGACGACTGGGAAACCCAAGCCCCGCCTATGGAGTGCAACAGTTCTTCTTGTTCCCCTCCATATGGCCTCCTATTCGGATTCATGTTGCACTGCTACTTGTTCTCGGACTAGAAAATTCTGAGAACCTCTCATGAAGCTGAGAAAATCTTGGTTATGAGGAAACGAATCTGTTCGTCCTAAATCTCCTCAATATGCCAAAACTTTGGTCCCTGCATGCATATAACTTGCGTCGCTCCAAGCACCTTGATTAGGAAGTCATAAATAATCTCCCATGGCTGTGGATTGATGCCCGCAACAGAACCTACCACTTGATCATCGAAATCTTCCTTCGGAAGGTATAACCATGTTGCTAAATGGCTTGGACATATGTAACCATGCTCTTATAGCCACACATCAGGTGTAAGAATGTCCTGGTCAATGATCATTGAAGAAAGGTTGGACGCGATCTTGGCACTCAGTCGCTCCTGCATGTGCTCATAGTGTCTCAAAAAGCCAGGGGTACCTGTGCTGATGTGCAAGGCTCAATGGCCATAAACCATGTTCTTAAAGGTAGGCTCATGCTGCTCCCACAGGGGTGAATCCACTAGAGAGTCATGCCCAAAAATACTTGGCGCTGGGGACAGTACGCATGAAATGTCTTTAATGAACATGCATGGGGCAGCAGACAAATGAGCTCACGTGATTGCTACTAAGGCCACCTATCCTGATTGGTCTCAAGAAAACAACTGGGAAGTTTATGATTAATGCAAGAGCATAGCCTGGTCGTCAGGCTCCCACTTACCAACCTCAGCGTCCACGCTTTGATCCCCAGCCGGCATCTTTTACCATTTTGAATGAATTAAATCCCATGCCTCCTTCACATGCCTAAAATTAAAACAAATGGGTTGAAAGCCTAACCTCAAGCTTGACCTAATGGCAAAAGGTGTTTCCTATGACCAACGAAACCCCAGGTTCGAGTCCCACTGCATGCGGTTTTGTCAATTTAATTTAGTATAGACTATACATGGTTTAAATTAAAGCGATCGTGTTATATACCCAACTAGGCCCCCACACATTCCATAATTCAAATTCAAGCTCCAAACTTTCCAAAATCACAATTTGACCCCTAAAATTTCCAGAATTCAAACTAAGATCTTTTCTTAGAATACAATCAAATCAAATTTGAATTAATTATCTTTCTCTCAAATTTCCAAATCAACTTCAAATGCCTCTTCTCAAGATTATCAAGTCCGAGTCAAGCTCATTCTTGGCTGAGTCAAGTCTCACTTAACTCAAAAATCAAATTCACTTCAAAACAAATTCCTCTTTCAAATCAAGTCATTTCTTTCCTTATCTTTATTCAAATCAAAATTATTTATAAATATTTTGGGATCTTTGGTCTCACGCAACGGGCTCTAAACGGGGAATTGGCAGTTCACCTGTTGTTCGACGTATAGTAGTTCATATGGCCCCCGTGCTACCGTAGCCGCCTCGGACCTTGTGCATGAGTGGACCGAAAGGCCCTTCAAAAATATACTTCTTTTCAAAATATCACATTCCTTCTAAACATCTTCGAAGGTCAAGCCTTCAAATCAAATCAAACTAGAACTACGTAAGTCTTGAGTTTCCCATTGCACCAGGGAATACGTAGGAGCAGGGTTAAGTCCTGTCAGGCTAACACCCCATCAAGTATTTATTTTCACACTGATTAAAGGGATCAAACAAATTTCAAATAATCACACACTCAATTTAAGGGTACCGTTTTTCGGAACGGGCGAGTGGGGTGCCTAACACCTTCCCCATTCGTAACCGACTCCCGAACTTCAAATCTCATCCTTGAGTCAGGGTTTTTTCCAAATCTTTTTCCCTTAAATAAAAATTTGGTGGTGGCTCCACATTAATCCAAATAAATTATATTTTCAAATTTAGCGAGTTCGTCGTCTCGTCGGAATTACGGTTGCAACATTCCTGTCAAGAACAGGACTTCAAGCACATTTAAATTCTGTCCGCCTGTCTTAACAGGTTTACATTTATCCTGGAAACAGTAGGATTTCATTTGCATTCTTTCCGGCAACAACGGGATCTCATTTGCATTCTTCATGTCAACAATAGGACATCAAGCATGTTTAAATTATGTCCGCCTCTCTTAACAGGTTTGCATTTATCCTGGAAACAGCAGGATTTCATTTGCATTCATCCCGGCAACAACGGGATCCCATTTGCATCCTTTCTGTCAACAACAGGACATCAAGCACGTTTTTTCTGCCTGTCTTAACAGGTTTTCATTCATCCTAGCAACAGCAGGATTTCATTTGCATCTTCCCTGCAATAGTGAGACCCCCTTTTGCATTCCTTCCCATCAACAACGGGATTCCCATCAAGTTTACATTTCTTCATTTTTGGCCTATAGTGTCAAGTCACCTTCAAGTTTACATTTCTGCATTTTGGCCTATACTATCAGGCCACCATCAAGTTTAGTTTCTTTTCCAGAACATTCAAGTTTCCTTTCTCGCATCTCGGTCAACGATGTCAGGCCTCCCTCAAGTTTCATTTCCACATTTTGGCCTATAATGTCAGGCCACCATTAAGTTCATTTTTCCACATCTAGGCCTATGATGTCAGGTCTCAAGCATGATTAGATTTCTGTATTTCGGCCTACGTTGTCAGGCCACCTTGTACATACCTTACATTTTAGTTCCTACATGTTTTCCTGCCTTAAATAGGCCTTTTTCACCTCATTTTCAGCAGTATTCATAGCCTAATTAGGTTATGCGATCAAACCTTCCATATTTAAACCTTGTCGGCACATGAAGTCGGCAATGTCATTCAACCGCCATCCTCCAGGCATCCATAAGGTTCACTTTAAGCTCAAGGTTTTTCGTGCTTTTCAGACATCCTTAAAGCTTGCCTCGGACATAATGTGTTCACGTCTTTACTCATTTCCTACCACGATAATTTAGAGAATCGCTTATCATATTATCTGGTAAAGAGGGGCAAATTGTAAATACTCAATTATGTCCGAGACCCCAGTGGCTAAAATTAAGAAACCAATACTAATTTAAATAACGGAAAGATCAATAAACAGAAAACAAGGAAAAAGAAAAAAAAAAGAATATAAAAGGGAAAATAGAACAAATAAAAATTATTACAAAAAATCTAAGAGTAAAAAAAAATGAAATTGGAAAAAAGAAGAAGGAAATAATAAGTAGAAAAGAACAAAAAGGGAAAAGTACAAAACAGAAAATTAAAATAATAAAAAATGAATAAAAACAGAATGGGAAAAGTATAAAAATAATAATAAGAAAAAACAAAAAATAATAAAAAAGAATAATAGAAAAAGTAAAGATATAAAGTAAATATATATATATATATGTATAACAAAAAGATTAAAGATTTTATTAAAACAAAAAAAAAAAGAAAATAATAGAAGATTAATATAAACAATAAATAAATGAAAAAAAATAACATAAGAATCAAAAGAAAAATCTTTTGATAGGTTTTAATAAAAATAAAACAAGAAAAAAGCATAATAACAAAAAAGGGAAAATTAAAATAACATTCAGAAGAAAAAAAATATTAAAATAGGAAATTAAATAAAGAAAAATAAAAAAGGAAATGAAAAAAAAATGAAATACAAGAAAATAACAAAAAAATACATAAAATATGAAAAATCAAAAAAATATATACGAACAATAATATATATATATATATATATATATATATATATATATATGTGTGTGTGTGTGTGTGTGTGTGTGTGTGTGTGTGTGTGTATGTATGTATAAAATTTTGAAATGGAGGGGGTTGGCTTTTAGCTCCTTGAAAGAGCTTGGCCCTTGCCAAGAAGGAAGAGGTTTTGAAAAAATCCCTCAAAAGATTAAAGGGTCTCTAGGAGAGGAAGTTTTCTTGGTCTCACTGAATTTCATACCGCTCCTGGATGCATCCCGAGAGTGAGCTGATTATCAATGAAAGAGGGAGGAATCAAGCTTTTCAAGAACCTGTTCATCCGATTCCAGTTGGAGAGGAAAAGAAGCTTCCTATTTTCTTGACGACGACATCAATCAGACTGGGGAAGAGGATTACTGTTCGCAACACATGTTAGTACCTTTCGATCCTTTTCTATCATCTCCCAAAATCTTGTTTCACATGACCAAGCTATGGCCGCGCTTTGCATTGAAGAATATTCATGTCTCAGTTGATTAAGATTTTTAGTTTATTGAGAATCAGCATGTTTAATTTCTGTTCTTGACATGAATTGGTTCTAGTTTAATCAAATTTCTTCACAAATCGGCGCAAAAGATACTGTAATTCCCTTAGTCGGAACTCCAGTATAAACCAATCAATGCATGTTATTTTGCATGGTCTGTACTGAATGCTTGCAAAGATCAAAGAAAAGAAACTTGATCCCTGCACGTCACTCGCTGCATGCTATTTTGTGAAATAACAAAGAGATGGTTTGTTTAATTAGTGCAAATGCAGCTCCTGGAGTTCCTGTTTGATCACCTGCAAACCGTGCTTTGACTGCATGCAAGTGAAGCATGGGACATGCAGCTTACGAACCTACCAACTTGGCCATGCATGACCATAAAGAGGAAGCTTCCGAATCTGTCCTTAATCACGATTCTTGGGTGTCGAAATCATATTTTGATAAAAAATAGGCATGTGAGAAGGTAGGAAGGATCAATATCACAAAGATTTATCTCATTGAGTTATGACCATGGGCGTTTGGCTGTTGGCACAAGTCTAATGCAGAACTTCGACCCTTTATGGATATACACTAACACTTGGAGCAGCTCCCTTTTCTAAGTGTATATACGGATGCATAAAGCGTTGAAGATAAATGGAGAGTATTGGGCCTAGGACAAGTCAGTACCCGAAAACATGCATGTACATGGGTTCTAATTGGTGCTATCCTCTCTTACTGTTAATCAAGATATGGAGTGTTGGGTCTCAAATTAGTAATACAGTCCAAGGGGTTTAGCACGCTACTCGTGTCCCTCTGGATTGATCTCCCTGCACCACGATTCTTTTAGGCCAATGTTCAAATTGTGAACTACAGTAGGTGCCATCTCACTCCTCAAGTTGTGAACACGAGCCTTGCATATGACAAATTTTTGGAATAGCTCACATTCACTGGATTTGGCCAACCCCATACAGCATGCCCATAATATGTTCCTAGATTCAGAAAGGACCACCATTGTTGATTCGAGTTCCATAGTCATGTTTCACAATCCCGCCATGATCCGGAAAAAGATAGCAAACTCGCATTTGAATGCATGAAGAATCCCAAGTTTAAGCCCCAATGGGTCTCCATGTTTACGACGCTGCATGGTCAGGGCCCCCCAGGATAGGTAATGTCAATTAAAGCCATGCACACAATGGGACCCGCGCATCCAGAATAGGCAATATAAATTAAAGCCGAGCACTAATTAATAAGCTCGAGCATGGCTCTAGTGGCCAACCCAAACCAAGTTTGGGGGAGCGACGAGAATAAAACTTAACCGCGAGCATGCCCAGTGGCATTGCTGGTGGTATAGGATATCCAGGGTGCAGGTTCGAACCCTCTGGTAGGGATGGAAGTGAACAAGGCTGTTCGAGGGGCCTACAACTCGGCTCGTTTAATAAATAGATAAGCTCAGGCCTGTTAAAAAGCCTTTTTAGATAAACAAGTGAGGTCTAGGCTTATAAAAAATCCTATTTAACATATTCAGGGGCCTATTTATATTTGTATATTATATATTTATATTTATTTTAATATATTATATTTATATAATATTTATTTTATATTTTATTTACATAATATTAACATATATACGTTTTAGACTTATTTAATGACCTTTTTATCTTGTAAGCTTTAAGTTTGCAGGCTTTTTTAATTATTTATTTATATAGGCTGTAAGTTTATTTATTAATTTTTTTGTAATGTAGGCTTTTAAACAGGCTTGCAGGCCTTTTAGGCTTTAAATCAGGTCAGACCTTGATACAAAAAAAAGCCTTTAACACGTAACAGGCCCAGGCTGAGGCCTCAAAATTTTTAAATAGGCCAGACTTGAACACCCAAAGCCTAGTTCGGTTCAGCCTACTTCCATCCCTACCCTCTGGGAAGCGATTCTCCCTTTTTTTTAAGCACCACCAAACCGCTCAAGTCGTTCCATGAGCCGCGAGCCACCACCGCGAGCCACCAGAAACCCCCAAGCCGCACACGAGCCGTCAAGCCATTTGAATTAGCTCCCAAGCCACCCAAGCAAGCCTCGAGCCACCTAAACCAATCCCCAAGCCAGCTTACCCTAGATGAGCCATAAGCTCACGCCAAATGAGCCATGCAAGCCAGCCACCATTAAATCAAGCCATGAGAGCCAACCAGGATAAGGCTAATCTAATTTGATCCTTTTTTATTTTATTTATTTATTTTTACTAAATCCAAATTAAATTGAAATCCCTTTTTCTCCAAATTCCATTTCATTTCATCAAAGGTTCAAAAAAATCATTATAACCCAAAGAGAATCATTTTTGTATAAACCTATAAAATTCATTTTTACCCAAGCCAATTCCACTCATTCATCAAATTTGAAATAAATTTCCTTCTTTACTCAAATCTAAAATCAAAATTATTTTCTTCAAAGACAAATAAATTCCTTTTCCTTAAATTCTCCAAATCAAACCAAGTTTATTTCTTTGCTTCCAAAAATCCTAAATCAAGTTCAAGTTCTCTTTTCTCAAACTCAAGTCAAGTCTCTTTTAGTCAAGGTCAATTTCTTCAAAGTGCAAAGAAAATTTGTTTTGATCAAGCTTGATTCCTTTTTTCATATTTTGAATCAAGTTTACCTCATTTCAAATCAGGCCAAAATCTTTTATCTTTGTTATTTTCCTTAATTCTAGGTCTCACGCAATGAACCCTAAGCACGAACTGGTAGTTTTTTCTGCTGTTCGATGTTTAGGAATTCATATGGGTTCCAAGTGCAGCCGTAGCTGTCTTGGACTCTATGCATATGTGGACTAAGAATTCCTTGTAAATAACCTCAAGAAAAACTTCATTCTTTGATTCTAGGTCTCACGCAATGAACCTTAAGCACCAACTGGTAGCTTTTTCTGTTGTTAGATGCTTAGGAATTCATATGGGTTCGAAGTGCAGTCGTAGTTGTCTTGAACCCTATGCATACGTGGACTGAGAATCCCTTTAAATAATTTCATGGAAAAAATCCATTTTTGGAATCCCTAGTCTCGCGCGACGAACCCTAAGCATGAACTGGTAGTTTTTTCTGTTGTTCGATGTTTAGGGATTCGTATGGATCCCAGTGCAGCTGTAGTTGTCTTGGATCCTGTGCATATATGGACTAAGGATTCTCCTTAAAATATTTTCAAAACACTTTAGCCATTTTCAAATATTTCTTTTCAAGCAGCTTCAAAGGTCAAGCCTTCGAGCACTATTCATTTTCAAACACTCCTTTTCAAGCACCTTTGAAGGTCAAGCCTTAACAAACCAGAATTACGTAAGCCTTGAGTTTCCCATTGCACCGAGGAATACGTAGGAGCAGGATCAAGTCCTGTCAGGCTAACCTCCATAAATCTATTTATTTTCACTCTAGTTAAAGGGATCAAACTATTTTCGATAAATCACACACTCAGTTTAAGGGTACCGTTCTTTAGAACGGGCGAGTGGGGTGCCTAACACCTTCCCCACTCATAACTAACTCCCGAACCTAAATATCATCCTCGAGTTAGGGTTTTTCCAAATCTTTTTCCCTTAAATAAAAATTTGGTGGCGACTCCATATTAATCCAGATAAATTCTATTCTAAAATTTTAGCGAGTTTTTCGTCTTGTTGTAAGTACGGTTGCGACAAGCTCTAGTCTTTCATCTAATTAAATAGGTAAAAAAATCTCTCGTTAGATGATCCTAAAATATTTGGATTCGATAAGCCTAATCTCTGAGTTAACCCTGATCCTGAAAAATCCATATCCCAATCTTTACATCCATGCAAACTATCGAGCTAAAGAATGAAGACTGAAGACTAGTAGTAGCACTAGCATGTTCTACCTAGAGCAAGAACCCTAATCCCAATTTTATTTGCTAAATTTGTATGCATAATTAGCCAATCGTGTAAAGTCACAATCTCCACCATACTTGATACTCATTTGTAATTTGATTTCTCATGCTCAATAGAAAAATTAAGTAGAGGCATTCAATTTCTATCCTGTTTAATTCAATTTTTATTGCTTCATTTTTCCAATTTCTTGTAGGAACATTTGATTTTAATTATTATGAAATTTAAACCAGTCCTTACATTTTATGAGGCAACTGTGGACAGGTAGTTGTTGGGTATTTTCTACTATTATGGCAATTGAAGGTATAAACCAAATCAAGACACATAAGCTAGTGTTCTTATCTGAATAAGAAATTGTGGACTATGGAATGTGAGCATCACCATCAAGGGACCAACAATTAGGCCAGGGGCCAAGAGAATTCAACAAGAGGTGGAAGCATTATTCCTTAAAAAGAAGGAATAACATGAAAAAATGTCTTCAATGGAATTGTCTTTCAAAGAACTATGAAGTTTACCATTTTAACTTAGGAAGAATAAATATGAAATTTATACTTTTAATTTCAATTTGGTTGTATTTTTTCATAAATTTTAAAGTAGGAATAGTTTGTTCCAACATGCAATAAAAATAGACTACTTATAATAGGAATAAACATAACTTAAGAGCTTCATTGACTAAGGGTAGCCCAAATCCACCACCAAGCAGCCCCCTTTCTTTTTTTTTTTATAAATAAAGGCTTAATGTAGGCATATGCACCTTTGGTCATTTATACTCGAGTGAAATTTGAATTTTCACACTAAGAGAATCTTCTCTTCTCTTCTCTTCTCTTCTCTTCTCTTCTCTTTTCTTCTCCTCATGCTTAGTTATTGAAATGAAGACTCTTTCCTTATCATTGGAACCTCTAATGTGGTGGAAACTTAGCTTATCTTCCTATCAACCTCTAGCTAATGAAGTGGTGCCTAGCGTGAGATTATTTTCTATATTTTACATTCGATCATTTACTTTCTTGAAATTTATATTTCTTGTTCTTAGTTTATGTTTTTAATTCCCAGCCCCTTTCCTTTTTTTTTCTTGTCATTTTCATTTTTCCTTTTCTTTTATTTTATAACTTTAATTCCATCCTTTTATTCTTGCAATCACTTTCCCAAATTTTCCTTTTACTTTGTGCAAGTTTATATTTCATTTCCCTTTCATTTTTATGCATAATTTTGTGCTACATTGAACATAAATCGAAGACCCTCAAACTACCTAGAATTAGGTGTTGAGCTTTATTTTCACCTCCAACTAGGTCCATTTTCCTTCTCCAAAGTGGGTTGTATTATGTGGTATCAAGTGCTTGTTGCTTGAAGGTAACTTCTCTCACTTTTCTCCTTTCATTTTTCAACATCTGCTTCTCCCATTTTCATCTATGTTTTTGCACCAATTTTTCTACATATTTGTTGTCCATTATTCCTTGAATTCATATGTCACTTGTGTTGCTTTGAGTCACATATTGTTAGGTCTTTGCTTAAACATCAATTTTACTTGTGGATTTGCTCAAAATTACATCAAAATGTTAACAATTTGAAGAACCCCTTTTCTATTTTTTTGGGCATCCTTTTCCAGTAAGTAAGAACAGCCCCTATTATTGTTTCAAATCCTTTGATATATGTGGGTGTTGTTCTTTAAATTTTAACTTGATCATTGTTGCCTCAAAAACTTCATAATTGTTTTGGCAAAATTTTGAAAATTGTTCATCATTGTTCTTTATATGTTCTTGAGGAAGATGTTGTTTGATCATTGAAAAAAATATTTGTTGGGTGTTTAAGTGTTAATCTAGTCCTTGTTTTGGAGTGGTATAAGTGTTCATTACATTGTCCTAAAAGATATAAGGCAAAAGAGCAAGAATCAACAAAAAAATAATAAAAAATAAACGTGAAATAAAAATCAGGTTAGAATTTTAATTTTTTTTTTTTGCATAACTGAATGATCTTGATGTTTCATTTAATGTATTTCAATTGTAATATTTAAGTTAAATGTGGGATTTTATCAATTGAAGTGTGTTGAAAGGCTTGAGTTGAATTTATCCTCTAGAATGAATAATGATGCATATGAATGATTTTCTTTCAAAGAAAGGTTAAGTTCAATTTTAAGATCAATTTACATAAGTTGGTAATCCATTCATCCTTCTTGAAGTTTCTTTGAGTTCCTTTGTTTAACCACTTAATTTGTTTATTGTCTTCTTTGAATTCTAGTTTGTCACAATTTTGATCCCTTTGAGTTTAGCTAATTTTTGTGATAAGAGTTTCTTGTTTGTCCCCAAAGTTCCTAATTTCGTCCATTCTTGAATTTCTTGATGAGTTGAGCTTTTATCACATTGGAAACATCAAGGCCTCAAATTTTAAGTTTAATATATGTCTTTTCTTCAAGGGTAAAAATAAGACCAAATTGGGTAACTAAGTGTGGCAATCATTTGGTGAGGAAAGGAAACTATTGTTTGTTTTAATTGTGCTAACAATTTCTTTGTTTGCAAAGTATTCTTGGTTTAATTTAGCATGCATCTCTAATGAAGAAATCTTGTTGGGTAGGAGTTGAAATCGAGGAGGACTTAAAACTTGAAGACTTGGGCTATTTGTAATAAATTAGAATTTATTTTACTAGGGCTTCCTTTTTGGTGTAGTTTTAGTGTTTGGTTGTAGTAAGGTCATTGTAATCCTTTTGATTTAATTTGTACTTAGAAATTTTCCTTATAATTTTGTTAGTAATTGTGTGTAAGTTTCCAAGGCCTTTGTGTTGTTTTAAGGAGCCATAAGGGGGAGTCTAAGTATGCTTGTTGAAAGAAGTAATAAAAGGGTTCTATAATTGCTAGGTTTACAACTTAACCTATATGACTACTTGTTACTTATCTTTTCCTATCTTGGGCCTTGATTTGTGTAAGAAACCAATTAACTTTCTATATTTTAATTTCAAATTCTTAATTTTTCAAGTGTTTATGTGGCAGGAATTTTGTACTTAGAATATTTGTAGTCTTCTTAATTGATTTGTTTCATATCTTGATCATTCTCTTGATTGGAAGTCGTTATCCACCTTCAATAGGTTACAACTAGAAGTCTTACCCAAACCTTTGAAAAAATATTAATAAATCAAAGTGAACAATTTGAATATCTCATATATCAACTAGAAAAGAGGAACAAGGTTCTTTTAAAAAAAATGAAGGGCCTAGTAATTTTAAGAACAATAAAAATAAAATTAATTTAGCTAGGGAGGAACCTTCACAAGAAGAATACTCTAAATCTCCTAGAAGAAAAAAAAAGAAAGAAAGAATCAAAGGGATGAGAATCAAGGTGGCATGAGAGTGATAGAGAGTCATCTAGGTCTGCACATAAGGTTAGGAATTCATCTAAGAGTAGGATTCATAGAAGTAGAGATAGACGTTCCCCAAGTCATAGTCATAGAACTTCTTCAAGGAATAACCATAAGTATAAGAATAATTCTAGGATTAGAAATAGAGGTAGGAGAGAAAATGGAAACCAATAGAGGATAGATGGAACCAAATGAAGAATTCCAAAATTTCAAGGGTTGAATGACCCTGAAATCTACCTATCATGGGAGTTGAAGGTAGAGAATATTTTCATGTACTATGATGTAAGAGAAGAACATAGGGTAAAACAAGCTAGTTTTGAATTTTCGAACTATGCTTTGATATGGTGGGATAATCTAGTCAAATAGAGAGCAAAGTTTCATCCTATTAAGACTTGGGAAGAGATGAAAGTCATCCTTAGGAATAAGTATGTACCACCTCATTCTCTTAGGGAGCTTCATAATAGGCTCTAAAGATTAACCCAAAGTAATAGGACTATTGATGAGTACTACAAGGATATGGAGGTAGTCATCATTAGAGCCAGCATAGAAGAATGTAAGGAGGCTAAAATGGTAAGATTCCTTGAGGGGATTAAAGATGATATTAGGGATGTTGTGGAACTCCATAACTATATGAGTTTAAATGAAATCTACCACCAAGCTCAAAAGATAGAACAACAACTCCATAGGAAAGATAAGAGTAGATACCCAACCTCAAAGCCTTCTTGGAAGGAAAATAAGAGGAAGAAAGGTCACAAGGGGGTTCTTGTTAAGCCTAAAGATCCTTAGGAAATGAAGGATCCTAAGAAAAAAAAGAACAACACCCCATCCACTTTAATAAAAAATGAATCATCCATTAAGTATTTCAAATGTTTAGGATGAGGACACATTGCCTCTGAATGCCCTAAAAAAAGAGCATGATCCTTAGAGATAATGGGCAAGTCTTATGTTTAGAGTCTTCAAGTAAAAACTCTAGTTCTAGTGCCACTAGCTCTTCTAGTGATGAAGGATTAGAGTATGTCTGCCTCCAAAGATGATCTTCTAGTTGTTAGGAGGTTACTATTAAAACATGGTCAAGGGGGAAGATTAGAACCAAAGATAAAACATCTTTCACACAAGGTATGTGATTGGTGAAAAAACATGCTCTTTGATTATAGATAGGGGAAGTTGCACCAAATATACTTGGTGCTTAGTGCTTCCTTACCAAATAGGCCAACCTATAGAATTAATCTCGAAGAGACTAGACAAATCCAAAAACAAGTAAGGGAGCTTCTAGAAAAAGGATGAATGAGAGAGTACTTGAGTCTATGTGCAGTCCCAATTCTACTAGTCCCTAAGAAAGATTAATCTTTGAGAATGTATGTTGATTGTAAGGCCATAAGCCAAATAACCATTAAGTATAGGTATCTCATACTTAGGTTAGATGACTTGTTGGAAGATTTACATGGATCCACAATTTTCTCTAAGATAGACCTCAAGAGTGGATATCACCAAATTAGGATGAAAGAGGGGGATGAGTGGAAGACTATCTTTAAGACCAAGTTTGGTCTCTTTGAGTGAATGGTAATTCCATTTGGATTATCAAATGCTCATAGCACATTTATGAGGTTGATTAACCGTGTTTTGAGGGATTTGATAGGAAAGTGTGTGGTAGTATACTTTGATGACATCTTTGTATACTCCAAGTCCCTTGAGGAGTATTTAGGACACCTTAGAGAAGTGCTAATTATGCTTAAAGAGGCCTAACTTTTTTCCAACCTAGAAAAATGCTCTTTCTACTTGGATAAAGTTGTATTCTTAAGATTCGTGATAAGCAAAGAATGTGTCCAAGTAGATGAAGAGAAATTCAAGGCTATCAAGGATAGGCCTATCCCCAAAAATGTAGGAGAGGTTAGGAGTTTTCATGGACTTGCAAACTTCTATAGGAGGTTTGTGGAATATTTTAGTACCCTAGCATCACCTCTTAATGACTTAGTCATGAAAAATGTCAAAAATTTGAATGGGAAAAAAAACAAGAAAAGGCCTTTTAAGACTTGAAAGATAGACTTATCCAAGCGCCATCCTAACTCTTCCAAACATTACAAAACTTGAGTTAGAATGTGATACTTTGAATGTTGGGATAGGAGTAGTTGTATTGTAAGAGGGACATCCCATAACTTACTTAGTGAAAAACTAAATGGAGCATCCCTTACTTACCTTACTTATGACAAAGAGCCCTATGCTCTCATTAGGACCCTCCAAACTTGGTAACATTACTTGTTAACCAAGGAAGTCATCATCCATAGCGACCATGCGTCACTAAAATACCTTAAGGGCTAAAAGAAGTTGAATATGAGACATGCTAAATGGGTTCAGTTTTGTCATAACCATAATTATAACGAAATGACACCTTCATAAAATATTTAGAAGGAATAATATTGATCGTGGAGTCGCCACCAAATTTTTATTTTAAAGGGAAAATATTAGGAAAAAATCCTAAAAAAGGAAGAGTTCTAGGTTTAGGAGTCGATTACGAATTGGGAAGATATTAGCACCCCACTCGCCATTTCCAAAGAATGGTACCCTTAGATTGAGTGTGTGATTTTAATATTTTGAAATATGTTTGATCACTTAAATAAAAATAAAAAGGTTTATGAAAATAGTCTGACAGGACTTGACCCTGCTCCTACGTATTCCTTGGTATAATAGGAAACTCAAGGTAATGTAGTTTTGGTAAAGAGACTTAATCTCTTGAAAAAGATAAAAGAACTTTGTAAATTTGAGGAGTTTAAGAAAAATCTACTTGTATGCTTATAGGAGTCAAGCTAAGGGTAAGTTGAACCTAAACCTATACGAATTAAAATATAGAATGGTAGAGAGTGTTACTCATTTGTAATAGAGTTCGTCGTCTAATTTTCTTAGGAGACTTGGAGAAAAACAAATAAGTTTAAGTGGAGTTCAATTAAGTAAAATTTTTTGAAACCCACATGTGCATAGGATTCAAGTCAAACGTAAGATGCACTTGAACCTGTACGAGTTAAAATACAGAATGGTAGAGAATACTACTTGTTCGTATTAGAACTGTCACATGAATTTTAGAAAATTTAGAATTTTGAAAGAAAAAAAAAGCGGAAAGGATTTTTAAGCAGAATCGATTTAAATACAATTTCCTAAAATTTACATGTGCACAGAGTTCAAGCCAAACGTAAGCTGCACCTGAACCTGTACAAATTAAAATATGGAATGGTAGAGAACGTTACTCATTCGTATTAGAATTCATCATGTGAATAGAAAATTTAGAATTTTGAGGAAAAAGTGGAAGTAATTTTAAGTGTAATCGATTTAAATATAATTTTCTAAAATTCATATGTGTACAGGGTTTAAGCTAAACGTAAGTTGCACCTGAACCTATATGAATTAAATACAGAACGATAGAGAGCGACACTCGTTTGTATTATAATTGGTCATGTAAATTTTAGAAAATTTAGAATTTTAAAAAAGTGGAAGTAATGGAATTAAATTATAATTTCCTAAAACTCACGTGTGCCTAGAGTTCAAGCCAAACGTAAGCTGCACCTAAACAAAATACAGAATGGTAGGAAACGCTAGTCGTTCGTATTAGAATTCATCACATAAATTTTAGAAAATTTAGAATTTTATTTTTTAAATTAATATAATTTTATTCTATTAAATTTAAAAATATTTCACTTTTTAAAAAGGTTAATTTATATTTAACCAGATATATTAGGTTTGACCCATGTTTTATCTAAAGAGTTATATTAGGCTTGACTTGAATTAGTTGAAAAATAAGAAATAAGATTGACTCAAAACATAAAAGGAACATGGATTTCAGTATGACTATGTTATTTTAAATGAGTAAAAAAGAACTAAGAATTTTGCAATAATTTTTGTAGCTTTTATCACTTCTTATATAGAACATAATAAACCTACTTTCACTTAGCATTATTGGTCCAAGGTGAAAAGAAATAAAAATATAAAAATAATTCCTTTTGAAGATTGAATTTGGAACCTGAAATTCTCTACAATTAATTAACCTCTAAACTGAGCTTCCAATTTAAAGTTAATGCATGTGGATATTTATTTAACAACTTGGATGGTTGAAGTTAGTAAAAAGAAAATTAATTTGTTTAAAGAGAAAGCAATCTAAACAAGTCTTTAACCTAAGACCTATGTATGGGATATAAGTGCACTAACCACTAAACTAGATGCTCAAGATTATGATTAATGTGTAATAAATATTATTAAGTATGAAAATTATGATCCATTTATACAAATTTTCACTCAAAGCAATAAGATGGTCTATGTTTATCCCTTTCTAAACTAAAGGTTATGCAAATAATTGGAAAATGGAGGAATTTAGGGTTAGGTTTTGAGGGTTATGAGAGGCTTAGTGAATAGAGAATGAAGACGAGTTGAGCACCATGTCAGCGACTCCCATGGCCTCACTGGTGGACTTGACTAGGTGGAGGAGGAGGTAGTAAGAGTGAAATTGTGTGACTGATAGGAGCGGAGGAAGGAACGAAAATAGCAACTCTCGGAGCGAGAAAACCACGATGGCCGTAGGTGGGTCTTACCAACAAAGAGGGAGTTTGGTCGTGACTATAAGACTTTGCCAGTAGCGGTGGTTGTTGGTGATGATGACTTTGCCACTTGTGAAATGGATGCCTGGGAACAAAGGAATGTGGAAGAAACACAAGGCTAAGGAATGGGCAGTCAAAGTGGTGGAAGTTAATGGAGTGGATGAATAAAGGTCCTAGTGATGGAGAATCGAAGCTTCGAGGGATGACAGGGCGAATGGGGTTAAACCCCCTCCCTCTCTTTTACCTATCAATTTCCATTTTTATTATTTTTTGTTTTGGTTAGTGTGAGTAGTAGTAATGGTAGATATGAACCCCTAAAAATGATAACCTAAGAGTAAATAGGGGTCTCTAGTAACATGGAGCTAGGTCAAGAAGGGAGGATAGGTGGTGAATTTATATTGGATGAACACTAAGTGTTTTTTAAAATCCTTCAAACAAGGCTAAGGCGGATAAGAGACAAAAATGGGTCAACTTTGGTTTATCCTTATAGCAAGGGGGAAGGATTGCTTCTAGGGACTTTATTGTATATTTTAATTAAAAAAACTGATTTAATTTAGTCCATTCCATTTTTGCAACTAAAAAAGGACTGGCAATTTTTATAGAGCATGTGTGTTTGAAGTTTTATTGATATGTTTGGGAGCATAGTGATTATTCTGAAAAAGGGATATTCTGGGTTTAAAATGTAAAAGAGAATATACTTCAAACAAGAGAAGAGGGAGAAAGGAATTGGTGACATTTTAGATTTTTATTTTGGATGTTAATTTATCTTTGATTTAATTTAATCTTAACTTTCCTTTAAATTATCCTTAATTTAAAATGCATACTGGGAGGGAATGGATATTTTTGTACAAATATGAATATGTTGATATATAAGAGGGTAAAGATGAACCTTGAAGAGTAATAACATTGATCTAACGGGGAATGGAACTCGTTAATAACCTGTGTGTATGGATGACCACGGTTTTGTTATGTATACAAAAAATGGGAGGCCATGGTGGCTACAGAGTCAATAAACTTGAGATGATGATCCTAGTAGCAACAGGAACGACCATGGAAGGGTTATAGTTCATTTTTTCTATTTATTTATTTTTTATTATTAATTTATTTGACTATTTTGTATCTGGACTTGTAATACTCTTGACTCTATTGGTGTATTTATGATGGCACTATGTGTGTGGTAAGGATTATGGTGAACTTATCATGTTAATTTCTAGAAAGACTAATTTCTTCACAGTAGAGGATTTAAGATAAGCTTAGGAGCTTTATAACAAAACGAAAATAGAACTGATAACAAGGACCAAAATTAATTAAGTGCCTAATGTAATCATGCTTTAAGCACCAATTTATAAACTAATGCATGTGTTCTAACATTTGACAATGCCACTGTTGATGAAAAACAAAAACATTTTAACCTTAGATTTCCTTTCTACAATTTTGCTTCACTACGTATTAAGTGACCATGTTAATTTGATCAGTTTCAATTTCACAGAAATTAAGTAATATACTTTAATAAAAGCATTAATGCGAGGAAATAAGATTAATAGAGGAAAATGACATTGATGATATATGAATTCTCCTATAATGCTATATAACAAAGTATAAATTTATCGAGTTTTGAAACGATGAAATCAGAAATTGCAAGAACCTGTTCCAGATTTTTTGAAAAGAATTAATTCAACATCATGAAACTTAGTAATTTAATTGTGTACTCAACATTAGATATAGATGTGAACATAATGTTTCTAAAAAATGAGTCTAGGATGAAATATGTTCTTGGAGGGAAGATAATTGGAGAGGCTTCAAGCTCTTGACTAGAAAATCTAGAGAGAAAGCCTTAATCCTAATTTCAAATCTTTTCCGAAAACAGGTTCCCTTTCTTTTTTTTTTCTCTTATTTATAGGTTAACCAACTGAACTAATTTCCTAACTAATTCTATCAAATTTCAAGTAACTTATAATTACCATAACTAACTCTCAACAAAAAATTTTATCTTTTTAGAATTTTAATTTCTTTTCTGTTTCATTTTTTTTATTTTTCAGAATAATTGATTTTGAGCCAAAAATGCTCCATATTAACTATGTGTCCAATTGTAGTTTCTCTCTCTCTCTTTTTTAAATTTGTTCTTTCTATTTTTTCAATTTTATCAATTAAGACTTGTAAAAAAAAATTCATATTCTTAATTTTTATTTTAATAAATTAAATTTTAACTAAGTATTATTTATTTACTAACTAATTTAAAAAATATAATCTCAGATATAATTGGGTGTTTACAAGTTTCAAGAGCAGTTCCCCTATGTCATTAAACATAAGTCAGGAAAGATCAATAAGGTGGCTTATGCCCTATCTAGAAGACAAACTTTGTTAAATTCTTTAGGAACCGTTTTGATTGGTTTTGAAAACTTTGGGAAGCTATACTCAAATGACTTAGAGTTTGGAGATCTCTACAAGTCATGTACCTAAAAAGCTGTGATGGATACTTTAGGCATGAGGGAGTCTTATTTAAGAATAATAGAGTTTGTGTGCCTAAAGGAATCATTAGGGATCTCATCTTAAGAGAATCCCACCAAGGGGGGTTAATGGGTCACTTTGGATATCCTTAAAGAACATTTCTTTTGGCCACACATGAAAAGAGATGTTCAAAGACTTTGTGCCCACTGCATTGTATGCAAAAAGGACAAATCTAAGTCAATGTCCCATGGCCTTTACACTCTCCTTCCTATCCCCAATGTCCCATGGGTTGACATTAGCATGGATTTTTTGTTAGGATTGCCTAGAACCCAAAAGGGCATGGACTCAATCTTTGTGGTAGTAGATAGATTTTCTAAGATGGCTTACTTTATTCTTTGCCGCAAGGTTGACGATGCTAGTCACATAGCAAAGTTGTTCTTTAGAGAAGTGGTGAGATTACATTGAATCCCTAACAGTATAGTTTCTGATAGAGACATTATGTTCCTTAACCATTTTTGGAGGACAGTATGGTCTAGGTTAGGAACTAAACTTTTGTTTTCCACCACTTTTTCCTCAAACTAATGGCTAAACCGAAGTGGTAAATAGGACTCTTTCTACCATGTTAAGAGTGTTTGTTCAAAAAGATATTAGGTCTTGGGGTGAATGTTTTCCTTACATTAAGTTTTTTTACAATAGGGAACCAATACCACTACATTGCATAGTCCTTTTAAAGTAGTTTATGAGTTTAATCCCCCCACTCCCCTGATTTAATTCCTTTACCTAATATGGTTTAATATCATAATAAGGATGGATCCCAACAGGTTGGTTATGTTTAGTAACTTTACACTAAGTTAAAGCAACAAATTGAAAAGAAAATTGACATTATGCTAAAATGGCTAATAAAGGTAGGAAAGAACTTATACTTGAACCTAGTAATTGGATTTGGCTATGCTTAAGAAAAGAATGTTTCCTTAATCTTAGGAAGTTCAAGCTCTATCCTCGAGGGGATGACCTATTTCAGATGATGAATTCCGTTCAAGGTTGAATGCTCTTCAAGAGAAAGGGGATGATATGAGCACCACCATCAAAGGACCAATCACTAGCTCAAGGGCTAAGAGAATACAATAAGAGATGGAAGTATTGCTCCTGAAAAGGAAGGATCATCATGAAGAAATGTATTTAATAAAATTATCCTTCAAAGAAATTGTGGAGTTCACCATTTTAGCTTAGGGAGAAAATTGTGAAATTTCAAATTTTGATTTCAATTTGGTTGTATTTTTCCTCAAATTGTAAAAGTAGGAATAACTTATTCCAACATGAAATAAGAATAGACTACTTAGAATAAGAATAGGCTTAACTTAAGAGCTTGGTTGGTTAGGGGCATCCCAAACCTACCATCAAGCATTCCCTTCCTTTTTTCCTATAAATAAGAGCCTAGCGTAGGCAAATACATCTTTGGTCATTTACACTTGAGTGAAATATAAATTTTCACATTAAGAGAACCTTCTCTTTTCTTTTCTTCTCCTCTTTCGTAGTTATTAAGGTCAAGACCATTTCCTTATCATTGGAGCTTCCACTGTGGTGGAAACTTGGCTTATCTTCCCAGCTAGTGGAGTGGCGTCTAGCATAGGATTATTTTATGCATTTTACATTCAACCATTTATTTTCTTACAATTTACATTTCTTGTTCTTAGTTTATATCTTTAATTTCTAGCCTCTTTTCCCTTTAATTCTTGTCATTTTTGTTTTGTCTTTTCTTCCATTTTAGTACTTTAATTTGAACCTTTAATCCTTGCAATCACCTTCTCCAATTTTCCTTTTACTTTGTACAAGTTTATGTTTCACGCCCTTTCATCTTAATGCATAATTTTGTGCTACATTGAACACAAATTTGACTCCCCCAAACTACCCATAATTTGATGTTTTGAGTTGCATTTCCACCTACAACTAAGTCCATTCTCCTCCTTCCAAGTGGGTTGTATTTGCTGGGTTGATAGAATATGTGTTCAAGTCATCAAGAAAATGGTATAACAACATAAAGTGATTATCCTTACAAAACAAAATATGGAACTTGTGATGTATCAAAGGTGCACACTTATATTTATCTGTTGAATATATATAAATCAAGTTCAATTTGAGTGACGACGTTAAGATTCAAAATGACAAAAGTTCAATAATACTGCAGGTGAATAAGCCAGTAGTGTTAATTGATGGTCCTGAAAATGTCCCTATGAACATTGAGGCAGGATAGCATAAAGTTATTGCCAACTAATCCAAATCTATAGACATTGAAGCTACGAGATATAACTTCCAGTTCAACTCCGAGGTAAAATCTCTTAACATTTATTTTGTGAATGGTTTTAAATTAAAGTATATGATTTGGATCCTCTAAAATAAATAAGTTTCATTCTAAAGAATTATGAGACATTTAATAGTTTTAAATTATAATTAATTTAAAAAATTGTTATATGTTTTTATTTTTATCATAATTTTAATAGTTCATTTTTATTAATAATTATAAATAAATTTTATTCTATAAAGAGTGCTTTTTCATTTTAGAGTAGTATATGCAGACAAGATCTAAAGCAGGTACTTTTTTACATAAAGGTATCAATAACAACAGTTCTATTATTTTAATAGCCTGAACGTTGAAAGAAACTCAAATGTGATCATGAAAGCAACCAAAGAATCATGAGTATTTAGCATCCTATCCTATGAGAAACAATTACAAAGCAAGGAAGAAGAAACTATGTTCCCTTAAGAGGTAAGTTTGTACAATGACACAAACTTGCACATTGAAGTAAACTGATAAGTTTTTTGAATTTATGGATTTAATCTTAAATGAATAAGTAGAGAACCTTACCTTAACAAGTGATCCATAAAAAAATTATGAAAAGGAGAGAAGGGTCCCAAGATTTTTGTGTATTTGCAAGAGATATGAAAATATGTATATAAATATTTATTATTGGCCATAACAAAAATATTTAGGAAGCATATCATCAAAGAAGTACTATACAAGAAAAAAAATTTATACATTGATATGACTTGTTAAGCTCATCATGGGTGTCAACGTGAAAAATTGAAGATGTTTTCTAGTAATGATAATCTATGACTTTTGTTAATAGACTAGCATATACCTTGATAGTTGATATACATCTGGAGTCACGATAAATGAATTTTTTTAACCCTTAACGTTTTGAATCTAGAGAGAATAAACATTCAAAAGAGAATTTTAATACCTGCTAGCTCTATAATTGGTAATTCCCAATAGCTTAATGAGATTAATTTGTCATATCTAAGCTATATTTCCTAAAAGCCTCACATAAGCACATGCTTAAAACAAAAACATTTAGATTCCTATCTTAGGATCCCTTAATATGACTAATTCACAATAGCTCAGGTTCCTTTTGTAAAAGTTACAATTAGAAACCTTACCTTTTGATGATCCATGAGGATGATGTTTATTTGAATGTCATGCTCAAATATTGTAGTTGCAATAGATCTGATTTAAATATTGTAGTTGCAATGAAGTGGGTGAACATATTACTTCAGTAGCATTTTGAAGGGTTATGTTGTCAATTCTTAGAGGCTTTTTCATGATTAGCTTTCATATGCTTAATTATTTGGCTTACCTTTATCTTATGTTCACCAAAACTTATAGAAGAGTGGATTTAGATTTGGACTCAATTTTCATAAATTATTATAAATAATGCAAAATTTTGATTTAATATTTCATCCTTGTTCTACATGATTGATTTTTATTAACAAGTCAACTGCAATGTCTGACCCAATAGCTTTTCCTTTGCTTAATATCTGATTTAGTTCTCATTGCTAACCTTTTATAAATCTATCTAAAATTTTAATTCATGCTTTTTTAAGTAAAATAGAAAAAAAATATTATTTATGTTACTTGAAAAAGATTTATCCTATTGTAAATATTGCTTATTATCAATTTGTCACTTCATGAACAAGGTAGTCTAAGATAGAAACTCAATTTCCAATTTTTTGATGAATTCCTCATAACTCTTCCAAGATTAGTAATTATCAATTTTGTTCTTACATTTTTTATTTTTCTTAATTTCTACATAAAAATAATTTTCCATCCCGAATCTCTCCATAAAATTTTGATAATGAGATTTTTTTAATTCGACATAAAGTAGTTCAAACATGCTTAATGACTTACATGTCGTCTTGAATAATGTCTATCTTCAGCTTTGAGAACATTCATGAGAATGGTAAATTTTATTTGCAAATAGTGTTTAATTCATAATTTTATTATTGTTATTTGTATGTTATGACAATGATATTAGGTCATACAGTATTTTTCTTGAATACAGTATTTCTCTTGAATGTATATTAATTATATTTTCCTTCTTAGAAACATTTATCTATTCCCCTCACAAAATATACAGGTTGTGACCATCATAATTAAAGTTGATTAAGGATATATTTAGGCTATCTTTGCTCACACTATAACAAGTAAATGAGAGTTTCTTATATCGACACTACTACTATCACGATTTATGTCAATTGTTAGTGTCAACTAGTGAATATTGGAAAGTTAATTTTATTTATGGACTTCTAGTATGATATCTGTGAATCAAAATATAGAAGATGAAATAGTTTCTAAAACTTCTACTACTTTTTCTGGAAATACCGAGTCAGTCAAGAGGAAAACTTCATATGTATAGAGTTTTTTTTTTAAAAAAAAATGGAAAAGATAAGAATAGTTATGATATAGTTTCATTTAATTATTGTGAGAAAGATTTTGTAATAGGTAAATACAAAAACCAAAATGCATTATGCACTTTATATTTAAGTCATCATATTTCTAGTTGTAAAGAGTTTTCAAAATCAAATCCAAACATGGATGATGTGGTGTCTAACCAAAAGTTTGTCACCAAAAAGATTGATCAAAAGATCCATTGTTTGCACAAGTTATAATTAAGCATGATCTATCATTTAATTTTGTTGAATATGACATGGTCAATGAATGGATAAAATATTTAATCCAGATATTGTGATGCATTTTATAAATATTGTTGTGTCAAAAATTAAGAAAATTTATATTAGAAAGAAGGATAAAATCAAGTAAGTTTTGTCTACAATTCCTAATAGAGTATGTTTTACTTCTTATATATGGAAAACTTCTACCACCAAGGGATATATTTATGTGACTATACACTTTGTGGATGATAATTGGAAATTAGTTAGTGAAATTCTTAATTTTTATTGGATGAAACCTTTCATACTATATCTGAATTAAAAGTCATCCTATTTGATTGTTTGAAACATTGAGGAATTGACAAGAATTATTTTTTATCACTTTGGATAGTGCTTCTGCCAATAACAGTATGCAAAGTATTCTTAAAACTCATATTTGTTTACAAAATGTCTTATTGTGTGATGGTGATTTTTTTTCATGTTTGCTGCTATACTCACATTCTTAATTTGATTGTTGAAAAAGATTTGAAAGTGGAAAATGAAGTTTGTCACAAAATTAGAGAGAGTATTAAGTATAAGAGAGGATCTTATCGAAGGATGATTAAATTTAAAGTTTGTGCGCAAGAAGTAAACAGTGATGCAAATATTAATTGAGGTTAGATATATCAACTAGATGGAATTCAACGTATTTGAGGCTCAAAAGTGAATTAAAATATGAAAAATAATTTGATATTCTCAAAGTGACAAATACAAACCACAAACTACAAACTAAAAAAATTATCCATCAAATGAAGAATGAAAAATGGGAGAGAAAATGTGTGAATTTTTTAGAACCATTTTACGATACCATAAACATGATATTAAGATTATCTTATCCAACATCTAACTTATATTTTTTTTTCCAATATAGGAGATTTAAATGCATGTTAAATTAAAATTTTCTAAATGATGATGAAGTGATATAGGAATTTCAACACATATGAAAAGAAAATTTAACAAGTATTAGAAAGAGTGCAGTGTGGTATTGGCTTTCAGAGCCATTCTTGACCCTCGTTTGAAACTTAATTTTATACTCTTTTGTTATATCAAACTTGATCAAACAACCTCTGAAGATAATGTCAAAGATATAAGAGAAAATCTTGAGAAACTTTATGAAGAATACATACATTATTTCCAAGTATGATGAAGAGGTCCCATTGGCAAAGAAAGAACAACTGCAGAGACCTACTGGACTTATTGGATCATCACCAGAATAAAAGCCAAGCCACTACAAGAAGAGGTGGAGCCCTTTTTGGGCCTTCAACAGGATCACCCTCAGGCCCAATCCATCCCTTCCTTGGCTCTACATACTTTAGAATAGGTTTTAGTACTCTTTTTGTATTTTAGAAGTAAAGGGCTCAAGACATGTATAGAACGACCAATTTTCCTGTATTTTTTAGCTAAGCTTTTTGGGTTTGATTTGGCCAATTTATAGGCTGCCTTAGAATACTAGGAGGGCCTTATTTTGGGTTCAATGGAGAGGCCTAATTCAAATTCCCAAAGTTGCCCCATGCTAGGCACCACCCTAGCCTATAAATAAGGCTTTCTATGTGTAATTCTACATATGAAGATTCATTTGAATTAATTAAGAGTTTTTCACTCAAAATTTTGAGAGATTTTCTCTCCCTATTTCTCCTATAGAACCATACTTGGGGTTGAGGAACCTCCTCATCTAAGGTAACTCGTGTTGGTAGAGAAGAAGCTTATTGTCCTCTAAAGGTGGTGATTCCAAGTCAAGCTTGAATCTAACTCCATCCTTCTCGAATGTGTAACCTCCATTGATCCAAAAGAACCACCTCCTTCCACCTCTACATCAACTGGTGTCAAAGCTCCATCAATGGACGTTAGATCTAGATTTTTTTTAGTTTAATTTTCTTACTTCTTCTTGGATTTCAAAATTCCTCTTTGTCTCTATTTTGTTTTCAGTTTTTTGTCAGTTAAATGATCTCTGATTTGATTCTTTTTTCTTTGTTCTCTTTTTCTTTATTTCTAGTTTCAGGAATGATATCGTTTATGTAATTTGGATCTGAAATGAGGTTTTTATCGCCTAATTACTAAAGTATATTCATCTTGGTGTGGAAATGAACTTAACTTGTTGATTTGTACATAACTTTCTCATTTCTAATATGATCTTTATCAAACTTATTTTGGTTGCTTCTTATGATCCATATCTTTTAATTAATTAGTTTGAATTTTTCATATCTGCCAAAAAGATTTTATAAAAATTGATATTTGAATTCAAATTTTGGCGCCAAAATCTCATGTATTCTTGTAGTTTTTGTGTAGATCTAGTTCTTTTAGCTTTGTTTATGTATTATTTTGCATGTTTTTATCCTTCTATATGTATGTATTTATGATTTTTTTGTATATTTCCTCCTTTGAAAACTTCCTAAGAGTCATGATCATGTGCATGCATCCTATATGCTAAGTCTAACTTAAGTTATGTATAATTAAGTCATTGAACCTAAAGGATTAAGTGTATGCTTGAATCAAATTAAAAACCATTAATTATTATCCATGGACCTTATGACCTAAGATGGATTGGAAATAATTGGACAAGGACTTATGACTTAGAATATCATACGTATGCAAAGGATGAAGTACAAAATGTACTAGGATGAATTTGTGGACTTAGGTACTTAACAAAAGCTTATGCAAGAATCAATTGAGGGCTTGAACTTCCTGGACTTTGGACCAAAATTATGAAAAAAATAAGTTGAGAAAACTAAAAACAAAAGAAGAAAAACAAAAAAGAATTAGAAAAGAAAAAGAAGTAGAAAAAAACATATAGAGAAAGGCTTGCAAAAAGGTCATTTTCTTTACTTTCCTTGAGTGTGGTATGTTAGTTTTCCATGCTTCATTTAGGTCATAGGTTTTGCATCATATTAGATTGCTTGGTTGAACAGGATCTTCTCATTGCATGAGCATGTGTATGCCACTCTTAAAATTTCTAGATATTTTCTTTGTGTGCTTACCTTCTTAGTTGCCTTTAATTCTAGTTTATCTCTTTATTGGCTTCTAAAGTTTTTTCTTACTTAAGTTCCATACTTTTTTTATCTTTAGCTTTTTTTTCTTGTCTTTAAAATTTCTCTAAGTTTTGTCACCTTTCACCTACTTATATGAGCATTTTTCTTAACTACCTAAGCATCATTAGAGCACCTAAGTTGAAGGTTGTTCCATGATTCCAACTCGACTTGGAGACTATTTTGTATGAATAAATTGGTGTGAGAGGGATGGTTGTATGGTGATGAAATTGGAGGGAGGAGAGCATAAACACTTAGTGGGACTAGTGAAATTTAACTTGATTTTTCTAACACTAACCAAGTGGGGCAACAAGTTTCCTTTTTGTTTGTGATTGATTTCTTAGAGAATTGGAAAAGCTTAATCCTAAGGAAAGGTGTGTCAAAGGACTCAAGAAACCAAGGATTCAAACTTGGACTTTAAGACCAAAGTGAAGAGCTAAGAGCAAACCCGAATTGAAGACCAAAAGTGAAGGCATTTTGTAATAAGTAGCATTCATTTTTTGAATTGTAAATTTAGTTTGAACCTTTGTAATTAGGATTGATTTGAATTATAAACTCTAGTAATTTGTATTGGGACCTATTTCTGGTGTAATTCGGATTTACCTTTACAAGTTGTGTGTAATAAAGACTTGAACTTTCAAACCTTGGTGTAGGATACTCACCTAAGGTCAAGTTATTGTTTCTTGTGTGTTTGTGTGCTTTAAACCTAGGTTGTGTGCTAAGTGATCCTTGCATTTATTATAACTATTTGGAAGCACTAATCTTGTCTTCCTTTGCAAGGTCAAGGGGGCTAGGTAAATCACTTAATCCTTATGTGTTTGTGTATGCCTTAAAGCTTAGATTGAGTACTAACTATTTTGACTTGTGTGACTTGATTTCTTAGCATAAGCAATCTAGGTGTGGAGAGACATTTTCTATTTTGCAAATGAGTATCCTTTCCCCTGGAAACCAAATGGAACAAGGCCAATGTATTAGAAAGGTTTTTCAAATTCAAAAAAGGGCCAAAAATAAACACTAGATCACCTAGAAAGAATAAAATAAGAAAAACAACTGAGAAATCAAAGAATAATTGAAATTAATGGGTCTAAAAATAGGGATAATTATCATGGGAAGGAGACATCTAGTAAAGATGTCAACTTCTTTGGGGAACACATGAGTCATGGGGAAGAAGAAGACAATCCCCCCAAAAGGAAAGGTGTTCCTTAAGAGATAAGTCGTACACTCAAAGGAGGGCACTACCCTTCAATGAACATGCACCAAGAGGAGAAAGAGTAAGGGATCATGGGCATAGAGAAACAACTAGGACTAGGGAACCTTCTAAGCCTGGGACTCATAGGCATAGATCCCCTAGGTCTAGAGAGCATAGGAGTCGGAGTTCCTCTAAGGTAGCTTAAATAATAGAGTTAGCTGTAGGAAATCCAACGGGTAATGATACCTTTGAACCCACAGAACTAGCTAAGATTAAAATGTCTAGGTTCCAAGAAGGGAACAATCCTAAGGCATACTTAGATTGGGAGCTTAAGGTAGAACAAATCCTAGCAAGCATGCATTAGGAAAAGACATAAGGTAGGACTAGCTACCTTAAAATTTAGTGACTATGCCTTAATATGGTGGGATAGGCTTAACAAAATAAGGCTTAGGTCTTAAGTGATTGGGAAGAAATAAAACATATCATGAGGGCTAGGCATGTACCTCCCCATTACTTAAGAAAGGTCCATAATAGGCTAGAGAGACTCTCTCAAGGTTACAAAAGTGTAGATGAATATTATAAGGAAATGGAGGTTGCAATTATAAAGGCTAACTTGAAAGAAAATGAGGAAACCACCATGGCTAGGTTCCTAGATGGGCTTAGGCATAACATCAAGGATGTGGTAGAATCCACCAATATCCAAGCCTTAATGATCTTTACCACCCAGCTATAAAAGGTAGAATCCCAAATAAAAACGAGGGATAAAGGAAAATACATTACATACAATTCATCTACATAAGACACTTGGAAAGATAAAAAAAGGTTCCTAAAGACTCTAGTTTTAAGTCTAGGAAGCTCAAAAAGGCCAAATATTCCAAAGAGTTTAAAGGAAAGACTACAAATTTTCCCTTTGGAAAAGAGTATTTAGTTAAGTGTTTCAAGTGTTTGAGTAGGGGACATATTTCTTCCCAATGCCCAAATAAGAAAACCATAATACTTAAGTACAATGGTAATTATTCATCATTAGAGTCCATTGGCTCTAGTTCCTCTTCCTCTTCACCAAATGTGAAGCCCTAGAGTATGCACTTAAGAGCGACCTCCTAATGGTTAGGAGATTATTGGGTAGTGTTGCTAATAGGGAGGAAGAAACTCAAAGAGAGAACATCTTCCATCTTAGGTGTTCTATCAAGGGGTACATCTGCTCCTTAATTATTGATGGGGGTAGTTACACTAATGTAGCTAGTACTAGGCTAGTTACTAAGTTTGGGATAGCAACCCCCCCACATCTTAAGCCATATAAGCTTTAATGGCTTAGTAATAATAGAGAGTTGTTGGTTGATCAGCAAGTCCTCCTCACATTCACCATTGGGAGGTATGAGAACAATGTTGCTTGTGATGTTGTCCCCATGGAGGCCAGCCAAGTGTTATTGGGAAAGCCATGGCAATATGATAGGGATGTTCATAATGGGCATACTAATAAGTATTTCTTTTAATTCAACTCCAAAAAAATTACCCTAGTATCTCTGTCCCTTGGTGAGGTCTATCTAGAACAGATGCATATGAGTAAAAAAAAAAAGGAGACTAAGAGATACGGTGTGAAAAAAAAGAAAAAATAAATAAAAGAAACTAAAAAAATGAGAAAAATAAGAAAAATAAGAAAAGACAAGTCAAAAGAAAGGTAAGTAAGGATTCTACCTCTCTTGTACAAGAGGGTAAAATTCAACTTGAAAGGAAGGATGAGGTGAGAAACATAATCTTGGTTAGGAAACCTCTCCCTCTAATTACCATTACCTTGAAACTCACTATTGGAATAAGGTTTATTATTTCCTTTACCCTAATAGAGGAAATTCTTCCTCTAAGTAGAGGCCAAGAATTAGGCCTCATAAAGGCTTATCCCTCCCAACCAATCATTGATACTTGTGGCACCATTGTTTCATGGTATGATGGGTATGATGTGAATAAAGTTGTTCAATTG
Source organism: Canavalia gladiata (assembly GCA_037954105.1). Taxonomy (NCBI): domain Eukaryota; kingdom Viridiplantae; phylum Streptophyta; class Magnoliopsida; order Fabales; family Fabaceae; genus Canavalia; species Canavalia gladiata. Next base: position 35,220,267 of record CM075664.1, on the reverse strand, counting down.
ATTAAACCATAATATCTGTGTACCTTATTTAGTTATACCTGTTCAATTCCTTAGAAACATGCTTGAATGCTTGTATTATCCATTTGCATATAGGATAATTGAACATTCCATTATAAATGACTTGGTGGGTAAGTAATTTAATTTCATGGTTAAAAATTCATTACCACAACACTAGTCTTGGTCACTTTATGAAGGAGTCAAGATACCCCCTCCAGAGATTGGTGGGTATCATACCCTACCCAGAGTAATGCTTGACATGAATGCATTAAATAAAATCCTAAGAACTATCCTAGATATCTTTTGTAGAAACAATCAGGGACAAAAAATCATAAACCTAATTACAATCTTTGTTCTTCTATTTTACTCGCATAGAGGTTATGGATTTGTTACTTTCTACTATCTTTTGTATCTCATTTGTTATGATTACATATTTTTGAAATTCTTTGGAATATTCAAGAGGTTAGTATTTGACGCTGGCATTTCCATTGTTTCCATTCATTAATAACATCTCCTCTACTTATTTATGTCCTTGTTTGCAGATAAGTTGAGCTTATACATTCGAGGAAGAATGCTTTCGGAGGGGGAGAAGTTGATGTAAAGGTCCCAGCGGTAGAAAACAATAGCTGCAGAGACCTACTAGGCCTATTGGGCCATCACCCAAATAAAAGCCAAGCCGCTACAAGAAGAGGTGGAGACTTTCTTAGGCCTTCAAGAGGATCACCCCAAGCCTAATCCACCCTTTCATTGGCCCTACACCCTTTATAATAGATTTTAGGATTTTCCTTGTATTTTAAAAGTAGGGGACCCAAGACATGTATAGAATGAGCCTATTTTCCTGTATTTCTTAGCTAAGATTTTTGGGCCTGCTTTGGAAAATTTATAGGCTGCCTTGGAATACAAGGAAGGAATCATTTCTGGTTCAATGGAGAGGCCCAATTTGAATTTCCAAGGCTGCCCCATGCTAGGCACCACCCTGGCCTATAAATAAGACCTTCTATGTGTAATTTTGCATATGAAGATTCATTTGAATGAAAAGAGTTTTTCACTCATAATTTTGAGAGTTTTTCTCTCCCATTTTCTCCTCTAGAACTAGACTTGGGGTTGAGAAACCTCTTTATCCATAGTAGCTTATGGTGGCTGAGAAGAAGCTTATCATCCTCTAGAGGTGGCGCTTCAATGTCAAGCTTAAATCTGGCTCCATTCCTTCTTCGTCCTTCTCCAAAGTGAAACCCCTATTAATACAAAAGAACCACCTCCTTCCACCTCTACATCAAAGTATCACCTTCTAAATTTCAATCATTCAGTGATTTAATATTTTCAATAAGTCAAACGAAAAAGGGAGTAGGCGTAAGAGATCAAAAGTGCTTAAGGTACTTTTATAATGTATAGTCATAGTTTTATATGTTAATTATTTTTACTTAGCTAAATAATGTATTATATATTGTAAAATTTTAAAAGGTTCAAAAATCAAACTAACTATAATGTTGGGAAGAGTAAACTGCACATTTATTTGGAAGATAAACCCCTTAACTATAATGATAATGAAGATTTAGATGTGTTGGGTTATTCGAAGACCAACAAAAATGGATTCCCTACTCTTGCTACCTTGGAACGTGATGTATTGGGTATTCTAATTACTACAGTTGCATCAGAATCTACATTTAGTATCGGTGGAAGTGTGCTCACCAAGTATAACAGTTCTACCCTTCCTAACAATGTTTAGATGCTTATTTTTACAAGAAATTGGTTACATGATTTTGTTTTAAATTCTAATGGTAACATTTACATAATGTTTTAGTTATTATTTACTTTTAATTAATTATGTTGGTATTAGTTATCTAATTATATTTTTTTAAATGTATTTTTTAGATAAAGATGATTATACATCTATTTGTCATGGAATAGAGGAGTTCAACATGCATCTAAGGGATGAAGTTGAAGAGTGTAATGAAGAATTGAAGAATGAAGCCAAATATCTTTTTGGATTGTATTATAACTCAAAACATGCTATTGGTTGAATTATTGTACTCTAGCCTATGAAACTTGTTATCATGTTTTTTTTTTTATAAAGTTAGAATATGAATGTTTAAATAGGTATAATTTTCAATTTCATTTGTTAATTTGATTGTCTAGGGGTGTAGGTATCTTGAGATATTTTCAACTTCCCCTTTTAAATTTTATTACTATTTAGTGCTTATATGTGAACATATGGATTTCTAAATACCTCTATATTCAAATAGTCAAACGGGATGTGCTTCTCAAGTGCCACCATTATATTCCTTTATCCTGTGTTTCGCTCAAACTCAGGTGTAAGGTCACACTCATGTTATGCATGCAAGAGTACACTGTGTGTGGAAGTCATACAAATATTTTGAAACTATATCCTACAAGAAAATAAAATTGAAACAGAAGAGATATATACAAATTTTCTACCCTAGGGTGACAAACATACAATTTTGAATTAATGTTAGCACAAGGACATGAAATACATAAGAAAAAATAGAAAATAAATAAAAAAGGATCAACATGTTATACACTCATTTTGGAATAGGGTTTGACTCTCTAATGTTCCCAATGAAGTCACCATTTTTCATTGTCACGACCGTAATTTCGACAAGATGATGAATTCGCTAAAATTTTAAAAAGAAATTTATTTTGATAAAGTGGAGCCGCCACCAAATTTTTATTCTCAGGGAAAAGATTTGGAAAAACCCTAACTTGAGGAAGGTTCAGGAGTCAGTTACTGTCGGAACTGTAATTCCGACAAGACGGCGAACTCGCTAAAATTTTAAAAATGGATTTATTTGATTATGTGGAGTCGCTACCAAATTTTTATTTAAGTGAAAAAGATTTGGAATAAACCCTAACTTGGAGAAGAGATTTAGGTTCGGGAGTTGGTTACGAGTGGGGAAGGTGTTAGGCTCCCCACTCGCCCGTTCCGAAGAACGGTACCCTTAAACTGAGTGTGTGATTTTTGAAAATTGTTCGATCCCTTAATTAATGTGAAAATAAATACTTGATGGAGGTTAGCCTGACAGGACTTGATCCTGCTCCTACGTATTCCTCGGTGCAATGGGAAACTCAAGGCTTATGTAGTTCTAGTTTGTTTGAAGGCTTGACCTTCAGAGATGCTTAAAAGAGAGACGACATTTTGAAGAGGGTTTTTTATCTTTTCAAAGGACCTTAGTCCACTCATTCACAAGGCCCGAGGCGGCTACGACAGCATGGGGGCCTATACAGGCTACTAAACGTTGGACAGCAAGTGAACCGTCAGGCCCCTATTTAGAGCCCATTGCTTAAGACCAAAGATCCCAAAATATTTAAAAAAGAGTTTTTGTTTTTGACAGGACCTTTAGTCCACTCATGCACAAGATCCGAGGCGGCTACGACAGCACAAGGGTCTATACAGACTACTAAACGTTGGACAACATGTGAACTGCGAACCTCCATTTAGAGCCCGTTGCGTGAGACCAAGGATCCCCAAAATATTTGAAAAAGTGTTTGTTTTTTGAAGGGACCTTTAGTCCACTCATGCACAAGGCCCGAGGCGGCTACGGCATCACAGGGGCCTATACAGACTACTAAACGTTGGACAACAGGTGAACCGCCAGCCCCCCATTTAGAGCCTGTTGCATGAGACTAAGGATCCCCGAAATATTTGAAAAAAGAACTTTATTTTTGAATATAATAAAGATAAGAAAAGGAATGACTTGATATGAAAAAGGAATTTGTTTTGAAGTGAATTTAATTTGGAGTTTTTGAACCTTGAGTTGATCAAGGATGAGCTTGACTCAGACTTGATAATTTTGAGGAAAAGCATTTGAAGTTGATTTGGAAATTTGAGAGGGGAAGGATTAAACTCAAAGTTTGATTTAATTTTATTTGAAGAAAAGATTAAAAAAGGGGAATTTATTTTGAATGTCGGGCCTGAATTTGACTTGATTTAACATAAACTTGACTTAATTTGAAGTTAAGGAAAAGAATTGCGAACATGCTTCAGTAATCAAGCGATAGCAATTTTATTTGAGATCCTAATTGGACAAATAATATCATTCCAGAAACTAAAAAGAAAGACAAAGAAAACGAAACAAAAATCATGGAAATAGGAGATCATTTGACCGATTAAAAACAAAAACAAAAAACAGAGATGAAGATTAAGCTCAAGAACACACAAGATTTTGGCACCAAAATTTGAATTCAAAACTCAGAATTTTTAAAAAATATTTTTTGGTAGATCTGAAAAATTAAAACTGATTAATTGAAATATATGGATCATAGGAATCAAACAAAATTTTTTTGACATAAATCCAACCAGAAATGAGCAAGTTATGCACAAATCAAACAAGCTAGGTTAATTTGTGCACCAAGATGAACATGCTTCGGTAACCAGGCGATTAAAATTTCATTTCAGATCCAAATTGGAAAAATAATATCATTCTAGAAACTAGAGAGAAAGGAAAAGAGCTAGAGATCATTTGACCGATCAAAATTGAGAACGAAAACCAGAGATGAAAATGAGCTCGGAAATCCGAGAAGAAGCAAGAAACTTAAGTAGAATAAAAGTAGGATCTAACCTCGATTGGAAGGTGATGAAGAACTGGTTTGAAGGCAGAGGTAGAGAGTCTCCTAGGTCTTCCCTTCAAAAATTCTGAAAATCCCCTCCCTCAAGTGCTTCTCCTTTCTGCGTTGGCCCCCGATTTCTTCCCCAAAAAATGTCAAGAAGCAAAAAAAAAATCCCTTCTTTTCCTGTTTGTAGGTATATATAGACACCTCCCCTTCTTGGCAAGGGTTAAGCTCTTTCAAAGAGCCAAAGGCCAGCCCCCTCTCTCTTAGCAAGGGCCAAGTCCTTTCAAAGGGCCAAAAGCCACCCCCTTTCCAGGAGCCAAAAGCCAACCCCCTTGATTTCAAAATTTTTGTTCCCTATTTTTGATTTTTCAATTTTTTTTTCCAATTTTCGTTTTTTACCTTTTTCGTTTTTTTTTATTTTTTCTATTTATTTATCATTTTTACTTATTCTTTAATTTCCCTTTTTTATATTATTATTTTTATTTTATTTTTTTCTTTTTTTGCTTTCTGTTTTCTGTATTTTCTACTTTCTGTTCTTTCTGCTTTCTGTTTTATATCTTTTCAAATTTTTAATTAACTTAATTTTTGGTTAATTTTAACAATTGGGGTCTCAGACATAATTGAGTGTTTACAGTTTGCCCCTCTTTACTCATTTTCCTACCAGATAATGTGAGAAATGATTCTATGAATTATCGTAGTAGGAAATGAGTAAAGATGTGAACACATTATGTCCGAGGCAGGCCATGAAGAAGTCCGACGAACAGGAGGAGCCTTGAACTTGAAACTGAACCTCATGGATGCCTGGAGAAGGATGATTGAATGACCTTACCGACTTCATGTACCGATAGGGTTTAAATATGCGAGGCTTAGTTGTATAGCCTGACTAGGCTAAGTGGAATGAATGAATGCCTGTTAGGACTGGTGTGGAATTCAATGGGATGGCTTGTTAGGACAAGAAAAATGAAATGAATAAGGCCTGTTAAAACAAGAAAAGCAGAAGAGAAATGACCCATTACGACGGGCTCAGTAGAGTGAAAGCGACCTGTTTAAGACAGGAAAGCATGCAAGAACTAAAATGTAAGATATACAAGGTAGCCTGACAACATAGGTCGAGCTATCTATCTAGGTTGGAGGCCTGACATCATAGGCCCAGCTGTGGAAAAACGAACTTGGTGAGGCCTAACATCGTAGGCCCAGAAGCAGAAAAGTAAACCTGAGGAGGCCTCACAACATAGGCCAAGATGCAGAAAAGTAAAATCTAAGGCCTGACAACATAGGCCGGAGTGCTGGAAATTAAAATGCAAGGCCTAACATCATAGGCCGGAGTGCTGAGATTTAACATGCACGACCTGCCAACATAGGCCGGAGTGCTAGAATTTCAACATGCAAGGCTTGACATCATAGGCCGGAATGTGAAAATTTAAAATGCAAGGCCTGACAACATAGGCTGGAATGCGAGAATTTAAACATGCAAGGCCTGACATCATAGGCCGGTGCAAAAAAGTAAACTTGATGAGGCCTGACAACGTAGGCCAAGATGCAGAAAAGTAAACTTGAGGAGGCCTGACAACATAGGCCAAGGTGCAGAAAAGTAAACTTGAGGAGGCCTGACAACATAGGCAAAGGTGCAGAAAAGTAAACTTGAGGAGGCCTGACATCATAGGCCATGAATGCAAAAAAGTAAACTTGATGAGGCCTGACAACAAAGGCCAAGCTGCAGAAAAGTAAACTTGAGGAGGCCTCACAACATAGGCCAAGTTGTGAAAAAATAAACTTGATGAGGCTTGACAACATAGGCCAAGGTGCAGAAAAGTAAACTTGATGAGGCCTGACGACATAGGCCAAGGTAATGAAAAGTTAACTTGAGGAGGCCTGACAACATAGGCCAAGGTGCAGAAAAGTGAACTTGAGGAGGCCTGACAACATAGGCCGAGGTGCAGAAAAGTAAACTTGAGAAGGCCTGACAGCATAGGCCAAGGTGCAGAAAAGTAAACTTGAGGAGGCCTGACAACATAGGCCGAGGTGCAAAAAAGTAAACTTGATGAGGCCTGACAACGTAGGCCAAGATGCAGAAAAGTAAACTTAAGGAGGCCTAACAACATAGGCCAAGGTGCAGAAAAGTAAACTTGAGGAGGCCTAACAACATAGGCCAAGGTGCGGAAAAGTGAACTTGATGAAAATCCCGTTGTTGACAGGAAGATGCAAAAGAGATCCTGCTGTTGCCAGGATGAATGCAAACCTGCTTGACAAGAAAAAAAGAATTTAAACATGCTCGAGGTTCTGTCATTGACAGCAGAATGCAAATGAGGTGCTGCTGTTGTCAGGAAAAATGCAAATGAAATCCTGTCGTTGACAAGATAAATGCAAATGAAATCCTGCTTGACAGGATGTGTGCAGAAATTTAAACATGAAATCCTGCTTGACAAGATAGATGCAAATGAAATCCTGCCTGACAGGATGTGTGCAGAAATTAAAACATGAAATCATGCTTGACAAGATAAATGCAAATTAAATCCTTCTTGACGGGATGTATGCGGAAATTTAAACATGAAATCCTGCTTGAAAGGATAAATGCAAATGAAATCCTGCTTGACAGCATAAATGCAAATGAAATCCTGCTTGACAGGATGTATGCAGAAATTTAAACATGAAATCCTGCTTGACAGCATAAATGCAAATGACATCTTGCTAGACAGGATGTATGCAGAAATTTAAACATGAAACCCTGCTTGACAGGATAAATGCAAATGGAATCCTACTAGACAGGATGTATGTGGAAATTTAAACATGAAATCCTGCTTGACAGGATAAATGTAAATGGAATGCTGCTGGACAGGATGTATGCGGAAATTTAAACATGAAATCCTGCTTGACAGGATAAATGTAAATGGAATCCTTCTAGACAGGATGTGCGCGGAAATTTAAACATGAAATCCTGCTTGACAGGATAAATGCAAATTAAATCCTGCTTGACAGGATGTATACGTAAATTTAAACATGAAATCTTGCTTGACAGGATAAATGCAAATGGAATCCTGCTGGACAGGATGTGTGTGGAAATTTAAACATGAAATCCTTCTGGACAGGATAAGTGCAAATGCAATCCTGCTCGACAGGATGTGTGGGGAAATTTAAACATGAAATCTTGCTTGACAGGATAAAATAAAATGAAATCTTGCTTGACATGATGTATGCGGAAATTGAAACATGAAATCCTTCTTGACAGGATAAATACAAATGAAATCCTGTTTGACAGGATGTATGCGGAAATTTAAACATGAAATCATGCTTGACAAGATAAATACAAATGAAATCCTGCTTGACAGGATGTATGCAGATATTTGAACATAAAATCCTGCTTGACAGGATAAATGCAAACGAAATCCTGCTTGACAGGATGTATACGGAAATTTAAACATGAAATCCTACTTGACAGGATAAATGCAAATGCAATCCTGCCGGACAGGATGAATGCGGAAATTTAAACATGAAATCCTGCTTGACTGGATAAATGCAAATGAAATCCTGCTTGACAGGATGTATGCGAAAATTTAAACATGAAATCCTGCTTAACAGGATAAATGCAAACGAAATCCTGCTAGACAGGATGTATGCGGAAATTTAAACATGAAATCATGCTTGACAGGATAAATGCAAATGAAATCCTGCTTGACAGGATGTATGCGGAAATTTAAACATGAAATCATGCTTGACAAGATAAATACAAATGAAATCCTGCTTGACAGGATGTATGCAAATATTTGAACATAAAATCCTGCTTGACAGGATAAATGCAAACGAAATCCTGCTTGACAGGATGTATACGGAAATTTAAACATGAAATCCTGCTTGACAGGATAAATGCAAATGCAATCCTGCCGGACAGGATGAATGCGGAAATTTAAACATGAAATCCTGCTTGACTGGATAAATGCAAATGAAATCCTGCTTGACAGGATGTATGCGAAAATTTAAACATGAAATCCTGCTTAACAGGATAAATGCAAACGAAATCCTGCTAGACAGGATGTATGCGGAAATTTAAACATGAAATCATGCTTGACAGGATAAATGCAAATGAAATCCTGCTTGACAGGATGTATGCGGAAATTTAAACATGAAATCATGCTTGACAAGATAAATACAAATGAAATCCTGCTTGACAGGATGTATGCAGATATTTGAACATAAAATCCTGCTTGACAGGATAAATGCAAACGAAATCCTGCTTGACACGATGTATACGGAAATTTAAACATGAAATCCTGCTTGACAGGATAAATGTAAATGCAATCCTGCCGGACAGGATGAATGCGGAAATTTAAACATGAAATCCTGCTTGACTGGATAAACGCAAATGAAATCCTGCTTGACAGGATGTATGCGAAAATTTAAACATGAAATCTTGCTTAACAGGATAAATGCAAACGAAATCCTGCTAGACAGGATGTATGCGGAAATTTAAACATGAAATCATGCTTGACAGGATAAATGCAAATGAAATCCTGCTTGACAGGATGTATGCGGAAATTTAAACATGCAATCCTGCTTGACAGGAGAAAGGCAAATGAAATCCTGCTCGACAGGATGTATGCGAAAATTTAAACATGAAATCCTGCTTGAAAGCATCAATGCAAATGACATCTTGCTTGACAGGATGTACGCAGATATTTAAACATGAAACTCTCCTTGACAGGATAAATGCAAATGCAATACTGCTGGACAGGATAAATGCAAACGAAATCCTGCTAGACAGGATGTATGCGGAAATTTAAACATGAAATCATGCTTGAAAGGATAAATGCAAACGAAATCCTGCTAGACAGGATGTGTGCGGGAATTTAAACATGAAATTATGCTTGACATGATAAATGCAAATGAAATCCTGCTTGACAGAATGTATGCGGAAATTTGAACATGAAATCCTGCTTGACAGGATAACTGCAAATGGAATCCTACTTGACATGATGTATGAGGAAATTTAAAAATGAAATCCTGCTTCACAGGATAAATACAGATGGAATCCTGCATGACAGGATGTATGCGGAAATTTAAACATGAAATCCTGCTTGACAGGATAAATGCAAATGAAATCCTATTACACAGGATGTATGCGGAAATTTAAACATGAAATCAAGCTTGATAGGATAAATGCAAATCAAATCCTGCTTGACAGGATGTATGCGGAAATTTAAACATGAAATCCTGCTTGACAGGATAAATGTAAATGGAATCCTGCTGGACAAGATGTATGCGGAAATTTAAACATGAAATCCTGCTTGAAAGGATAAATGTAAATGGAATACTGCTCGACAGGATGTGTGCGGAAATTTAAACATGCAATCCTGCTTGACAGGATAAATGCAAATTAAATCCTGCTTGACAGGATGTATACAGAAATTTAAACATGAAATCTTGCTTGACAGGAGAAATGCAAATGCTATCCTGCTAGACAGGATGTGTGTGGAAATTTAAACATTAAATCCTGCTTGAGTGATAAGTGCAAATGCAATCCTGCTCGACAGGATGTGTGGGGAAATTTAAACATGAAATCTTGCTTGACAGGCTAAAAGAAAATGAAATCCTGCTTGACAGGATGTATGCGGAAATTTAAACATGAAAGCTCGTTTGACAGGATAAACGCAAATGAAATCCTGTTTGACAGAATGTATGCTGAAATTTAAACATGAAATCATGCTTGACAGGATAAATACAAATGAAATCCTGCTTGACAGGATGTATGCAGAAATTTGAACATAAAATCCTGCTTGACAGGATAAATGCAAACGAAATCCTGCTTGACAGGATAAATGCAAATGGAATCCTGCCGGAAAGGATGAATGCGGAAATTTAAACATGAAATCATGCTTGACTGGATAAATGCAAATGAAATCCTGCTTGACAGGATGTATGCGAAAATTTAAACATGAAATCCTGCTTAACAAGATAAATGCAAACGAAATCCTGCTACACAGGATGTGTGCGGGAATTTAAACATGAAATCATGCTTGACAGGATAAATGCAAATGAAATCCTGCTTGACAGGATAACTGCAAACGGAATCCTGCTTGACATGATGTATGCGGAAATTTAAACATGAAATCCTGCTTGACAGGATCAATACAAATGGAATCCTGCTGGACAGGATGTATGCGGAAATTTAAACATGAAATCCTTCTTTACAGGATAAATGTAAATGGAATCCTGCTGGACATGATGTATGAGGAAATTTAAACATGAAATCCGGCTTGACAGGATAAATGTAAATGGAATCCTGCAGGACAGGATGTATGCGGAAATTTAAACATGAAATCCTTGTTGATAGGATAAATGTAAATGGAATACTGCTGGACAGGATGTATCCGGAAATTTAAACATGAAGTCCTACTTGACAGGATAAATGTAAATGGAATCCTGCTGGACAGGATGTGTGCGGAAATTTAAACATGCAATCCTGCTTGACAGGATAAATGCAAATTAAATCCTGCTTGACAGGATGTATACGGAAATTTAAACATGAAATCTTGCTTGACAGGATAAATGCAAATTGAATCCTGCTGGACAGGATGTGTGCGGAAATTTAAACTTTAAATGCTGCTTGACAGGATAAGTACAAATGCAATTGTGCTCGACAGGATGTGTGGGGAAATTTAAACATGAAATCTTGCTTGACAGGCTAAAAGAAAATGAAATCCTGCTTGACAGGATGTATGCGGAAATTTAAACATGAAGTCTCGTTTGACAAGATAAACGCAAATGAAATCCTGTTTGACAGAATGTATGCAGAAATTTAAACCTGAAATCATGCTTGACAGGATAAATGCAAATGAAATCGTGCTTGACAGGATGTATGCAGAAATTTGAACATAAAATCATGCTTGACAGGATAAATGCAAACTAAATCCTGCTTGACAGGATAAATGCAAATGGAATCCTGCCGGAAAGGATGAATGCGGAAATTTAAACATGAAATCAAGCTTGACTGGATAAATGCAAATGAAATCCTGCTTGACAGGATGTATGCGAAAATTTAAACATGAAATCCTGCTTAACAAGATAAATGCAAACGAAATCCTGCTACACAGGATGTGTGCGGGAATTTGAACATGAAATCATGCTTGACAGGATAAATGCAAATGAAATCCTGCTTGACAGGATAACTGCAAACGGAATCCTGCTTGACATGATGTATGCGGAAATTTAAACATGAAATCCGGCTTGACAGGATAAATACAAATGGAATCCTGCTGGACAGGATGTATGCGGAAATTTAAACATGAAATCAAGCTTAATGGGATAAATGCAAATCAAATCCTGCTTGACAGGATGTATGCGGAAATTTAAACATGAAATCCTTCTTTACAGGATAAATGTAAATAGAATACTGCTGGACATGATGTATGAGGAAATTTAAACATGAAATCCGGCTTGACAGGATAAATGTAAATGGAATCCTGCAGGACAGGATGTATGCGGAAATTTAAACATGAAATCCTTGTTGATAGGATAAATGTAAATGGAATACTGCTGGACAGGATGTATCCGGAAATTTAAACATGAAGTCCTACTTGACAGGATAAATGTAAATGGAATCCTGCTGGACAGGATGTGTGCGGAAATTTAAACATGCAATCCTGTTTGACAGGATAAATGCAAATTAAATCCTGCTTGACAGGATGTATACGGAAATTTAAACATGAAATCTTGCTTGACAGGATAAATGCAAATTGAATCCTGCTGGACAGGATGTGTGCGGAAATTTAAACATTAAATCCTGCTTGACAGGATAAGTGCAAATGCAATCGTGCTCGACAGGATGTGTGGGGAAATTTAAACATGAAATCTTGCTTGACAGGCTAAAAGAAAATGAAATCCTGCTTGACAGGATGTATGCGGAAATTTAAACATGAAATCTCGTTTGACAGGATAAACGCAAATGAAATCGTGTTTGACAGAATGTATGCAGAAATTTAAACATGAAATCATGCTTGACAGGATAAATGCAAATGAAATCCTGCTTGACAGGATAACTGCAAACGGAATCCTGCTTGACATGATGTGTGCGGAAATTTAAACATGAAATCCTGCTTGACAGGATAAATACAAATGGAATCCTGCTGGACAGGATGTATGCGGAAATTTTAACATGAAATCAAGCTTAACAGGATAAATGCAAACGAAATCCTGCTAGACAGGATGTATGCGGAAATTTAAACATGACATCATGCTTGACAGGATAAATGCAAATGAAATCCTGCTTGACAGGATAACTGCAAACGGAATCCTGCTTGACATGATGTATGCGGAAATTTAAACATGAAATCCGGCTTGACAGGATAAATACAAATGGAATCCTGCTGGACAGGATGTATGCGGAAATTTAAACATGAAATCAAGCTTAATAGGATAAATGCAAATCAAATCCTGCTTGACAGGATGTATGCGGAAATTTAAACATGAAATCCTTCTTTACAGGATAAATGTAAATGGAATCCTGCTGGACATGATGTATGAGGAAATTTAAACATGAAATCCGGCTTGACAGGATAAATGTAAATGGAATCCTGCAGGACAGGATGTATGCGGAAATTTAAACATGAAATCCTTGTTGATAGGATAAATGTAAATGGAATCCTGCTGGACAGGATGTGTGCGGAAATTTAAACATGAAGTCCTACCTGACAGGATAAATGTAAATGGAATCCTGCTGGACAGGATGTGTGCGGAAATTTAAACATGCAATCCTGCTTGACAGGATAAATGCAAATTAAATCCTACTTGACAGGATGTATACGGAAATTTAAACATGAAATCTTGCTTGATAGGATAAATGCAAATTGAATACTGCTGGACAGGATGTGTGCGAAAATTTAAACATTAAATCCTGCTTGACAGGATAAGTGCAAATGCAATCGTGCTCGACAGGATGTGTGGGGAAATTTAAACATGAAATCTTGCTTGACAGGCTAAAAGAAAATGAAATCCTGCTTGACAGGATGTATGCGGAAATTTAAATATGAAATCCTGCTTGACAGGATAAATGCAAATGAAATCCGGTTTGACAAAATGTATGCGGAAATTTAAACTTGAAATCATGCTTGACAGGATAAATACAAATGAAATCCTGCTTGACAGGATGTATGCAGAAATTTGAACATAAAATCCTGCTTGACAGGAGAAATGCAAACGAAATCCTTCTTGACAGGATAAATGCAAATGGAATCCTTCTTGACATGATGTATGCGGAAATTTAAATATGAAATCCTGCTTGACAAGCTAAAAGAAAATGGAATCCTGCTTGACAGGATGTATGCGGAAATTTAAATATAAAATCCTGCTTGAGAGGATAAATGCAAATGAAATCCCGTTTGACAGAATGTATGCGGAAATTTAAACATGAAATCATGCTTGACAGGATAAATGCAAATGAAATCTTGCTTGAGAGGATGTATGCAGAAATTTGAACATAAAATCCTGCTTAACAGGATAAATGCAAACGAAATCCTGCTAGACAGGATTTATGCAGAAATTTGAAGATAAAATCTTGCTTAACAGGATAAATGCTAACGAAATCCTGCTAGACAGGATTTATGAAGAAATTTGAACATAAAATCTTGCTTAAAAGGATAAATGCAAACGAAATCCTGCTAGACAGGATGTATGCAGAAATTTAAACATGAAATCCTGCTTGACAGGATATATGCAAACGAAATCCTGCTAGACAGGATGTGTGCGGGAATTTAAACATGAAATCATGCTTGACAGGATAAATGCAAATGAAATCCTACTTGAGAGGATGTATGCGGAAATTTAAACATGAAATCCTGCTTGACAGGATAAATGCAAACGGAATCCTGCTTGACATGATGTATGCGGAAATTTAAACATGAAATCCTGCTTAACAGGATAAATACAAATTAAATCCTGCTGGACAGGATGTATGTGGAAATTTAAACATGAAATCTTGCTTGACAGGATAAACGCAAATGAAATCCTGTTTGACAGGATGTATGCGGAAATTTAAGCTTGGAATCAAGCTTGATAGGATAAATGCAAATGAAATCCTGCTTGACACGATGTATGCGGAAATTTAAACATGAAATCCTGCTTGACAAGATAAATGTAAATGGAATCCTGCTGGATAGGATGTATGCGGAAATTTAAACATGAAATCCTGCTTGACAAGGGAAATGTAAATGGAATCCTGTAGGACAGGATGTATGCGGAAATTTAAACTTGCAATCTTGCTTGACATGATAAATGCAAATGAAATCCTGCTTGACAGGATGTATACGGAAATTTAAACATGAAATCTTGCTTCACAGGATAAATGCAAATGGAATCTTGTTGGACACGATGTGTGTGGAAATTTAAATATGAAATTCTGCTTGAAAGGATAAGTGCAAATGCAATCCTGCTCGACAGGATGTGTGGGGAAATTTCAACATGAAATCTTCCTTGACAGGATAAAAGCAAATGAAATCCTGCTTCACACGATGTGTGCGGAAATTTAAACATGAAATCCTGCTTGACAGGATCAATGCAAATGAAATCCTGTTTGACAGGATGTATGCGGAAATTTAAACATGAAATCATGCTTGACACGATAAATGCAAATGAAATCCTGCTTGACAGGATGTATACGGAAATTTAAACATGAAGTCCTGCTTGACAGGATAAATGCAAATGAAATCCTGCTCGACATGATGTATGCGGAAATTTAAACATGAAATCCTGCTTGACACGATAAATGCAAACGGAATCCTTCTTGACATGATATATACGGAAATTTAAACATGAAATCCCGCTTGACAGGATAAATACAAATGGAATACTGCTAGACAGGATGTAGGCGGAAATTTAAACATGAAATCCTGCTTGACCGGATAAATGCAAATGAAATCCTGCTTGACAGGATAAATACAAACGAAATCCTGCTTGACAGGATGTATGCAAAAATTTGAACATAAAATCCTACTTGATAGGATAAATGCAAACGAAATCCTGCTTGACAGGATGTATGCGGAAATTTAAACATGAAATCCTGCTTGACCGGATAAATGCAAATGAAATCCTTCTTGGCAGGATAAATACAAACGAAATCCTGCTTGACAAGATGTATGCAGAAATTTGAACATAAAATCCTAGTTGACAGGATAAATGTAAACGAAATCCTGCTTGACAGGATGTATGCGGAAATTTAAACATGAAATCCTGCTTGATAGGATAAATGCAAATGGAATCCTACCAGACAGGATGAATGCGGAAATTTAAATATGAAATCCTGCTTGACGGGATAAATGCAAATTAAATCCTGCTTGACAGGATGTATGCGAAAATTTAAACATGAAATCCTCCTTAACAGGATAAATGGAAAGGAAATCCTGCTAGACAGGATGTATGCGGAAATTTAGACATGAAATCATGCTTGACAGGATAAATGCAAATGAAATCCTCCTTGAATGGATGTATGCGGAAATTTAAACATGAAATCCTTCTTGACAGGATAAATGCAAATGAAATCCTGTTTGAAAGGATGTATGCGGAGATTTAAACATGAAATCATGCTTGACAGGATAAGTGCAAATGAAATCCTGCTTGACAGGATGTATGCAGAAATTTAAACATAAAATCCTGCTTGACAGGATAAATGCAAACGAAATCCTGCATGACAGGATGTATGCAAAAATTTACACATGAAATCCTGCTTGACAAGATAAATGCAAATGGAATCCTGCCGGACAGGATGAATGCGGAAATTTAAACATGAAATCCTGCTTGACTAGATAAATGCAAATGAAACCCTGCTTGACAGGATATAAGCGAAAATTTTACATGATATCCTGCTTGACAGGATAAATGCAAATGGAATCCTGCTGCACAGGATGAATGCAGAAATTTAAACATGAAATCCTGCTTGGCAGGATAAATGCAAATGGAATCCGGCCGGACAAGATGAATGCAGAAATTTAAACATGAAATCCTGCTTGACTGGATAAATGCAAATGGAATCCTACTGGACAGGATGTATGCGGAAATTTAAACATCAAATCCTGCTTGACAGGATAAATGCAAATGAAATCCTGCTAGACAGCATGTTTGCAGAAATTTAAACGTGAAATCCTGCTTGACAGGATAAACGAAATTGGAATCCTGCTGGATAGGATGTATGCAAAAATTTAAACACGAAATCCTGCTTGACATGATAAATTCAAATAGAATCCTTCTGGACAGGATGTATGCCGAAATTTAAACATGAAATCCTGCTTGACAGGATAAATGCAAATGAAATCCTTTTTAACAGGATATATGCGGAAATTTAAACATGAAATCATGCTTGACAGGATAAATGCAAATGAAATCCTGCTTAACAGGATGTATGCAAAAATTTAAACAAACAATCCTGCTTGACAGGATAAATGCAAATGAAATCCTTTTTGACAGGATGTATGCGGAAATTTAAACATGAAATACTGCTTGATAAGATAAATGCAAATGAAATCCTTTTTAACAGGATATATGCGGAAATTTAAACATGAAATCATGTTTGACAGGATAAATGCAAATGAAATCCTACTTCACAGGATGTGTGCAAAAATTTAAACATAAAATCCTGCTTGACAGGATAAATGCAAATGAAATCCTGCTTGACAGGATGTATGCAGAAATTTACACAAGAAATCCTGCTTGACAAGATAAATGCAAATGGAATCCTTCCGGACAGGATTAATGCGGAAATTTAAACATGAAATCCTGCTTGACAGGATAAATGCAAATGAAATCCTGCTGGACAGGATGTATGCGAAAAGTTAAACATGAAATCCTACTTGACAGCATTAATGACATCCTGCTTGACAGGATGTACGCAGAAATTTAAACATGAAACTCTGCTTGACAGGTTAAATGCAAATGCAATACTGTTGGACAGGATGTATGCGAAAATTTAAACATGAAATCCTGCTTGACAGGATAAATGCAAACGAAATCCTTCTAGACAGGATGTATGCGGAAATTTAAACATGAAATCCTGCTTAACAGGATAAATGCAAACGGAATCCTGCTTGACATGATGTATGCGAAAATTTAAACATGAAATCCTGCTTCACAGGATAAATGCAAATGGAATGCTGTTGGACAGGATGTATGCGGAAATTTTAACATGATTCCTGCTTGACGGGATTAATGCAAATGAAATCCTGCTTGACAAGATTTATACGGAAATTTAAACATGAAATCTTGCTTGACAGGATAAATGCAAATGGAATGCTGTTGGACAGGATGTATGCGGAAATTTAAACCTGAAATCCTGCTTGAACGGATAAATGCAAATGGAATGCTGCTGGACAAGATGTATGCGGAAATTTAAACTTGAAATCCTCCTTGAACGGATAAATGCAAATGGAATGCTGCTGGACAAGATGTATGCGGAAATTTAAACCTGAAATCCTGCTTGACAGGATAAATGCAAATAGAATGCTGCTCGACAAGATGTGTGCGGAAATTTAAACATGAAATCTTGCTTAACAGGATAAATGCAAATGAAATCCTGCTTGACATGATGTTTGGGGAAATTTAAACATGAAATCTTTCTTGACAGGATAAATGCAAATGAAATCCTGCTTGACAGGATGTATGCGGAAATTTAAACAAGAAATCCGGCTTGATAGGATAAATGCAAACGAAATCCTGCTTGACATGATGTATGTGGAAATTTAAACATGAAATCCTGCTTAACAAGATAAATGGAAATGGAATGCTGCTGGACAGGATGTATGCGGAAATTTAACCATGAATCCTGCTTGACAAGATTTATACGGAAATTTAAACATGAAATCTTGCTTGACAGGATAAATTCAAATGGAATGCTGTCGGACAGGATATATGCGGAAATTTAAACCTGAAATCCTGCTTGAACGGATAAATGCAAATGGAATGCTGCTGGACAAGATGTATGCGGAAATTTAAACCTGAAATCCTGCTTGACAGGATAAATGCAAATAGAATGCTGCTCGACAAGATGTGTGCGGAAATTTAAACATGAAATCTTGCTTAACAGGATAAATGCAAATGAAATCCTGCTTGACATGATGTGTGGGGAAATTTAAACATGAAATCTTTCTTGACAGGATAAATGCAAATGAAATCCTGCTTGACAGGATGTATGCGGAAATTTAAACAAGAAATCCGGCTTGATAGGATAAATGCAAACGAAATCCTGCTTGACATGATGTATGTGGAAATTTAAACATGAAATCCTGCTTAACAAGATAAATGGAAATGGAATGCTGCTGGACAGGATGTATGCGGAAATTTAACCATGAATCCTGCTTGACAAGATTTATACGGAAATTTAAACATGAAATCTTGCTTGACAGGATAAATTCAAATGGAATGCTGTCGGACAGGATATATGCGGAAATTTAAACCTGAAATCCTGCTTAACAGGATAAATGCAAATGAAATCCTTCTTGACAGGATGTGTGGGGAAATTTAAACCTGAAATCGTGCTTGACATGATAAATGCAAATGAAATCCTGCTTGACAGGATGTATGCGGAAATTTAAACATGAAATCCTGTTTCAGAGGATAAATGCAAATGAAATCCTGCTAGACATGATTTATGCAGAAATTTAAACATGAAATCCTTCTTGACAAGATAAATGCAAACGAAATCCTGCTTCACATGATGTATGTGGAAATTTAAACTTGAAATCCTTCTTAACAGGATAAATGCAAATGGAATGCTGCTCGACAGGATGTATGCGGAAATTTAAACATGAATCCTTCTTGACGGGATAAATGCAAATGAACTCCTACTTGACAGGATTTATGCGGAAATTTAAACATCAAATCCTTCTTAACAAGATAAATGCAAATGGAATGCTGCTGGACAGGATGTATACGGAAATTTAAACATGAATCCTGCTTGACGGGATATATGCAAATGAAATCCTGCTTGACAGGATTTCTACGGAAATTTAACCATTAAATCTTGCTTGACAGGATAAATTCAAATGGAATGCTGCTGGACAGGATGTATGCAGAAATTTAAACATGAAATCCTGCTTAACAGGATAAATGCAAATGAAATCCTGGTTGAAAGGATGTGTGGGGAAATTTATACATGAAATCTTGCATGACAGGATAAATGCAAATGAAATCCTGCTTAAGAGGATAAATGCAAATGAAATCGTGCTAGACATGATGTATGCAGAATTTTAAACATGAAATCCTACTTGTAAGGATAAATGCAAACGAAATCCTGCTTGACATGTTGTATGCAGAAATTTAAAAATGACATCCTGCTTAACAGGATAAATGCAAATGGAGTGTGGCTGGACAGGATGTATGCGGAAATTTAAACATCAATCCTGCTTGACGGGATAAATGCAAATGAAATCCTGCTTGGCAGGATTTATACGGAAATTTAAACATGAAATCTTGCTTGACAGGATAAATTCAAATGGAATGCTGCTTGACAGGATGTATGTTGAAATTTAAACATGAAATCCTGCTTAACAGGATAAATGCAAATGAAATCCTGCTTGACAATATGTATGGGGAAATTTAAACATGAAATCTTGCTTGACAGGATAAATGCAAATGAAATCCTGCTTGATAGGATGTATGCGGAAATTTAAACATGAAATCCTGCTTGAGAGGATAAATGCAAATGAAATCCTGCTAGACATGATACATGCAGAAATTTAAACATGAAATCCTGCTTGACAGGATAAATGCAAATGAAATCCTACTCGACATGTTGTATGCGGAAATTTAAACATGAAATCCTGCTTAACAGGATAAATGCAAATGGAATGCTGCTGGACAGGATGTATGCGGAAATTTAAACATGAATCCTGCTTGACGGGATAAATGAAAATGAAATCCTACTTCACAGGATTTATACGGAAATTTAAACATGAAATCTTTCTTGATAGGATAAATGTAAATGGAATGCTGCTGGACAGGATGTGTGTGGAAATTTAAACATGAAATCCTGCTTAACAGGATAAAAGCAAATGAAATCCTACTTGACAGGATGTATGAGGAAATTTAAACATGAAATCTTGCTTGACAGGATAAATGCAAATGGAATCCTGCTGGAGAGGATGTATGCGGAAATTTAAACATGAAATCCTTCTTGACAGGATAAATGCAAATGATATCCCTCTTGACACGTTGTATGCGAAAATTTAAACATGAAATCCTGCTTGACAGGATAAATGCAAATGAAATCCTGCTTGACAGGATGTGTGCGGAAATTTAAACATGAAATCTTGCTTGACAGGATAAATTCAAAGGGAACCCTGCTTGACAGGATGTATGCGGAAATTTAAACATGAAATCCTGCTTGACAGGATAAATGCAAATGAAATCCGTCTTGACAGGATGTATGCGGAAATTTAAACATGAACTCCTGCTTGACAGGATAAATAAAAGATGACCTGTTAAGATAGGTGAAATGGAGAAAAAGTCTTGTTGATGATAGGAAAGATGCAAGCCTACTAGACAGGCAAAGGAAAATGAAAATGACCTGTTAAGACATGCAAAAATGTAAAAGTCCTGTTGTTGACGGATGGAGGCAAAACGCCTGTTAAGACAAGCACAACAGAATGGTGAAACCTGTTAAGACAGGCAAAGCTAAATGAAAGGACCTGTGAAGACAGGAAAGAAGCAAGCCTTGTTAAGGCAGGAAAAGTAAATGACGAAAACTATCCTGTTAAGACAGAATAAATGTAGATGGACTCCTGTTCTTGACAGGAGAAATTCAAGCCTGCTAGACAGGCAAAGGTGAAAACCTGTTAAGATAGACAAAGGAAAATGACAAATGACCTGTTAAGACAGGTAAAATGTACAGGTCCTGTCAAGGCAGGGGTGTGATGTGTCCTGTGAGGGCGGAACATGGACTTCGTCGTCAGCTGCCTTGGACAAGCTATTTTGAAATTTATTTTTCTTGAATTAAAATAAATTGCTTATTCTACCTTGAACTTGAATGTTTTTAAGCACTTGATAATTATTCTCTTGAAGAAACTTGGGCAACCATTTTGCCCCAGTTTAGAAAATTCTTGATAATTGAGGGATGTCTTTATTTGAAGGAACTTTGGGCAAGTGTTTGCCCCAGTTTGGAAGATCTTTTGGCAGTCGAGGGATGCCTTAACTTGAGGGGATTTTGGGCAACCATTTTCCCCTGTTTTGATTTTGATTTTTTGAATTTAAATCTTTCTTGGGCAAACGTTTTCTCCAGTTTGAGTTTGACTCAGAATTTGAGGGTGACCTCAAATTGAATTTTTGTGGGCGAGCATTTGCCCCAGTTCGAGCTTGACTCAGAATTTGAGGGTGAACTAAAATTGAATTTTTATGGGCAAACGTTTTCCCCAGTTTGAGCTTGACTCAGAATTTGAGGGTGACCTCAAAATGAATTTTTGTGGGCAAATGTTTGCCCCGGTTTGGACTTGATTCATCATTTGAGGATGACCTCAAATTAAATTTTTGTTGGGAAAGCTTTTGCTCCAGTTTGGACTTGATTTAGTTTTAATTATGATTGATTCGGGCAATTTTACACGGGTCTTAATTACTTTTGAAAAATGGGTCGTGCAATGCTTGAATAAAAAGACGCTTATGTGCTGTTTGAGTGAATGAAAAGAATGTGGTATTTGTGATGCTTGCAACAATGATGCGGAGTTTTTGTTTTGATTTTTGAAATAATTATTTGATGGAACAGAAGCTTTGGATGAATGCAAACCATAAAATGGTGTAAAAGTTTTTGTTTCTCTTGATCTTTTGATTTTCTTTTTTCGACAGGTTCTTTCTCGGCAACCTTATAGTTGGTGTGAAAGGAACAAAAATGAGGACGAGCTGGATTGACTTGATCTCTTGGCTTCTTGGTCAACTTTGGAACCCTCTTTCTAGGACCTTTGAGATCCAACAATGGTCAACATGATTGAATAAGACATACTCCTTTTGTCTTTTGGTGGCGTTGTGCTTGATAGGAGGATGATTTTTTTTTGGGAAGCAGTCGTGTCGTGGGGTGATGGTTGAGGACTCATCCGATTTTCATGAATTTTCAAAATCAACCTTTTTTATTTTTTATGTCTTTCATATTTCTTTTTTGGCATGTGAATTATTAGGGTGTGCAAAGTGATGCTGGATGGTCAAAAATAAAGAGATAGAGAATTTGAAGTTGTATGTTTTAGGGTAGTGTAATTGAAAGGAAAGGATGACAAGGGGTGTGGGTTCGATTGCCCAAATGGCACCTTTTGATGAAAAATGCTAATGTTGCTTTTTATAATCTTGATTGTCTAATTAGCCAAGCTTGAGAAATGGC
Organism: Canavalia gladiata; assembly: GCA_037954105.1. NCBI lineage: Eukaryota > Viridiplantae > Streptophyta > Magnoliopsida > Fabales > Fabaceae > Canavalia > Canavalia gladiata. The sequence goes on along the minus strand of CM075664.1, from coordinate 35,197,373 downwards.
AAAATTTTGCCCCAGTTTTAGAAAGATATGAGGTGCAGAATGTCATGTTCTCCCGGGATCCCTGGATTGACCTTAATTTTTTTCCTGGGTTGTTCCTTTGAGTTTTCAACCCAGCAGGCTTTCGTATTACCCTAATTTTTGCCTAGGTCACCCTTACGGGTTTTCAACCTAGCGAGCTCTTGATTTTGTACCCTAATTTTTGCCTAGATCGTGTTTGAGGGTTGTCGACCTAGCGGGCTTCTATTTGATTGTGCCCTAACTTTTGTCTAGGTCATTCTTTGAGGGTTTTCGACCTAACAGGCCTTTTGTTTGATTATGCCCTAACTTTTTCCTAGGTCGTCTTTGAGAGTTTTCGACCTAGCGGGCCTTCTGCTTGATTGTGCCCTAACTTTTGCCTAGGCCGCCCTTTGAGGGTTTTCAACCTAGCGGGCCTTTTTGCTTGACTTGCCCTAATTTTGCCAAGGTCTTCTTTGAGAGTGTGCAACCTAGCGGTCTCTTATATGATCCTGATTTTTGCCTGAATTGCTTTTGGAACCCAGCAAGACCTTTCCTGATCATGACTTTGTCGATTTATCTTTTGAACCTGAACCCCACTTTTGCCTGGATTATTTTTGGCTTTTAATCCAACGGGTTTTTCTCCTTTTCTTGACTTTATGTTTTGACCCTGATTTTGCCTGGATTATTTTTTGACTTTAATCCAGCGGGTCTTCTCTTTTTCTTGAATTTTATGTAGTCAGATATTGACCTTACTGAGATCGTTTTGGGCTTCTAATTCAGCGAACCCTTTCTTGCTTCCCTAATTTTTCCTGGATTTGAACTCGGTTCCAGCGGGATATTTTATTTGACAAGACACTTTGAATGGTGATCTAGAATCCCTCGTTGTTTATTCTGCTTCCTCATTATACTTTTCTCTTTGAGCTTCATTAATTAGATGTTCAAGATTATTTATTACAGCACTGGCATTATCACCAATTGGTATTTTATAGTTTGGGTATAGGAATAAGAAGTGGGCTGAAGAGATAAAAAGAATGGTAAATTTTAGAAGTAAAGCCAACAATGTGAGGCACGTGCTCAAGAAACATGAAAAATGTAAATTTTGTATTATTCATTGAGATTTATTTACAAAGATTGATTTTGAAAAATATGACAAATCCTGGATGATTTTCCTTGATAGCTCGATTTGTACAAAGTAATTTGTCGTGCTGCTCCCATTTGCTTAGCTAGTTGACGAGCTCTCATGATTTGGCACCGGGTTGGGAGCGATCTTCCCAAAATCTAGTTGTTTAGCATCAATTAGGCTTTGCACCTTGCGTTTCAGGACCTGGAAGTTTTCTGTTGAATGACCAATGTACCCCGCATGATAGTCACATATGGCATTGGCATCGTACCATTTAGGGTATGGTGGTTCTTGAGGTTTCAAAAGGTAAGGAACCACTAGAGAGTTCTCGATTAGCCGAGGTAGCAGCACGGTGTAGGTCATTGGAATGGGATCAAACTGGACAGGATCCTTCTCCTTCTTTTGGTTTTGACTAGGATTTGAGCTCACGGCTTGTGTTTGGACCGTGTATGGTGTGGGCGGCCGGATTTGCATTGGATAGTTGTAAGTAGGATGGTAGGGCGTTTGGTAGGCGGTGGCGATGTAAAGATATGGTATATGAGGCGTGTATGGTGGTGGTTAGAAACCGGTTGGTCCGTAAGGTGCCGTCTGAGGCATGTACTGTCCTTGACTTGAAGCCATATTATAAGTCTCCCCTGTCTTCTTTTTTTCTACACAGGCGTCAATTGTCCCTGCGGACTTGGGCGTGATCCTTCCTCGGCGCATGCCACCCTCGATCCTTTCTCCAATGATGACGACATCAGAGAAGCTAGAAAGTCACACTGCCAATCATTTTGTCATAGAAAGGATCTTGGAGTGTGTCTACGAACAGGCTGACCAGTTCTTTTTCAGATAAAGGAGGTTGCACTTGAGCAGCTAGCTCCCTCCATCATTGAGCATACTGTTTGAAGGTCCCATCTCCTTTCTTGGCCATGTTTTGGAGTTGGGTTTGATCAGGAGCCATCTCCACATTATACTGGTATTGTTTGAGGAAGGCATCAGCTAGGTCCCTCCATGAACGAATATGTGTCCGCTCTAACTGAGTGTACCAAGTTGCAGGTGCCCCAGTCAGGCTATCCTGAAAGAAATGTATGAGCAGCTTATCGCCATGCCTATAGGGAGACATCTTCCTACAGTACATGGCCAAGTGGCTCTTCGGGCAGCTGGTCCCTTGATATTTTTCAAAATCTGGAACCTTGAATTTTGGAGGGATTACTACATCTGGAACCAGGCACAAATTAGATGCATCTTTGGCTTCATAAGCACTCCCCTCAATTGCCCGGATCCTGTCCTCTAGACCCTTCCACTTTTCAGTATCCTTATCCGAAGGATGGCTTGGGTATTCATCAGGCATAGGGTGAGGTTGGGAAAATGGTATGTGTATAGGGTGACGCCTTTGGGTGAACATAGGATGCGTTCCGCCAACAGCTGTTTGGTGAGCTTGCGAGATGGTATTTGGAGGTAGGTTATGTGTTTGGATTTGTCTTTGGGCTTGTGTTTGGCCGAATGAGGGTGCATGCCCATGAGAAAACTCGTAATGAACCCCTACGGTTTGTGGAGGCATGGTTAATGGCGGAGTGAAGCCAGGAGGGTATGATAAATCATTTGGCTCTCCCGAAAGGGATTCCCTTGCCTCCTTTTGTTTTGATAATTGGATGGCCTCCATCAGCTTGGCCATCTGCTTCTTTAGAGTCTTGACCTCATTTCTCAGTTCCTCATTTTGTCTCTCCAGCTCATCCATGATTCTTGATTGTGCTCGAGTTCTATAAGGATGTCGAGGAGGCTGTCTTTCTCTAATTTTCTGTTAAAGTTAAGAATTAATTTTTTTGAGAAACAGTTTGAATGTGAAAAATCATGAATGATAAAGATGTTGATGCACGATGAGTATGAATGTGTTGAATGATTTTTGAAATCTTTCTTTTTGATGATAAATTTATGAACAAATGCATGCATGTTATGCACCAATAAATTTTTAGAGATTTTTGAAGTTTGACTATTTTGAAAATGAATCAGAGTTGCTTTATTTGTTTTCAGTAATTTTATGTTTTTATGAATTTTGGTCTGTTTTTCATTTTGCTAGAAAACCCTTGGTTTTGTTTGAAAAAATTTTTAGTTTTGCTAAAGCTTTCTAAAGAACATTCTTTAGGTTTTCGAAATTTCATTCCCCTTCTTTTGAATCTTTTTGTATTTTAGTATTTTCAAAATATTTTTCATAATTTTTCCTATTTCTAAAAACCTTTTTATGTTTTTTTTTTGGAATCTTTTCAATATTTTCAAAATATTTTTTTCTAATTTTTTTTAGGAATATTCTCCTTCTATTTTGGTTTTCTTGATTTGATTTTTGTATCTCCCCAATTTTGAGCTTCCATCTTGGATGATTCTATTCGAATAAATGTCTATGCATATATATGAACCGTGTATCATGAAAGGGTGTGTGCCCTCCTTGCTTCTTATATGGGTTACCTGTCCTAAGGGTCTATGGTCTTTTATATGAACCTCTCATAAGGTAGTTTGTAATCCTGAGGTATAAGGTCACTAGAGCCAAGTTCCAATCTATAATGCTTGCCACAACAGTAGAAGTAGACACTAGTTGCGGGGCATTATGAATAGGACGCACTCTAGTTGGGATTTTCGTGATAGCCAATCAGGACGTAGGCCCTAGAGTGACACCACTAGATCCCTCTATCCTAGGCAGCACTCAGACCCAGGTATAGGGCCTTACTCATGATGAAATGCAATACAATGTATAAGGGCACATTATTTTTGGGATACCTGCAATTGGGGAAATCGCGCAAATATGTACAATAATTTATTGTTCGTTTACCCTAAGGTCATACAGAGAATAAACAAACCAATAAATCGCAGATAAATAAATCGTGCAATAAACAAATTGTGCACATAAACATAGAAGGGGTCGAAATTAAACAGACTCAATTGAAATGGGCTTGACTCTCTAAAATTCCCCAGTGGACTCTAAAATTCCCCAGTGGACTCTAAAATTCCCCAGTGGAGTCGCCATCTGTCGCAACCGTAATTCCGACGAGACGACGAACTCACTAAAATTTTAAAAATAGATTTATTTGATTATGTGGAGTCGCCACCAAATTTTTATTTAGGGGAAAAAGATTTGGAAAAAACCCTAACTTGGAGAAGAGATTTAGGTTCGGGAGTCGGTTACGAGTGGGGAAGGTGTTAAGCACCCCACTCGCCCGTTCCGAAGAACGGTACCCTTAAACTGAGTCTGTGATTTTTGAAAATTGTTCGATCAGTAAATTAATGTGAAAATAAATACTTGATGGAGGTTAGCCTGACAGGACTTGATCCTGCTCCTACGTATTCCCCGGTGCAATGGGAAACTCAAGGCTTACGTAGTTCTGGTTTATTTGAAGGCTTGACCTTCAGAGATGCTTAAAAGAGAGATGACATTTTGAAGAGGGTTTTTTATCTTTACGAAGGACCTTAGTCCACTCATGCACAAGGCCCGAGGCGGCTACGACAGCACGGCGGCCTATACAGGCTACTAAACGTTGGACAACAGGTGAACCGCCAGCCCCCCATTTAGAGCCTATTGCGTGAGACCTAAAATCCCAAAATATTTAAAAAAGAGTTGTTCTTTTCACACGACCTTTAGTCCACTCATGCACAAGACCCGAGGCGGCTATGGCAGCCCGGGGGTCTATACAGACTACTAAACGTTGGATAGCAGGTGAACTGCCAGCCCCCCATTTAGAGCCTGTTGCGTGAGACCAAGGATCCCCGAAATATTTGAAAAAGTGTTTGTTTTTTGAAGGGACCTTTAGTCCACTCATGCACAAGGCCCGAGGCGGCTACGGCAGCACAGGGGCCTATATAGACTACAAAACATTGGACAGCAGGTGAACCGCCAGCCCCCCATTTAGAGCCCGTTGCGTGGGACCAAGGATCCCCAAAATATTTGAAAAAAGAACTTTATTTTTGAATATAATAAAGATAATAAAAGGAATTACTTGATATGGAAAAAGAATTTGTTTTGAAGTGAATTTAATTTTGAGGTTTTGAACCTTGAGTTGGTCAAGGATGAGCTTGACTCGGACTTGATAATTTTGAGGAAAAGCATTTGAAGTTGATTTGGAAATTTGAGAGTGGGAGGATTAAACTCAAAGTTTGATTTAATTTTATTTGAAGAAAAAAGTCAAAAAGGGGAATTTATTTTGAATGTCGGGCTTGAATTGGACTTGATTTAACATAAACTTGACTTGATTTGAAGTTAAGGAAAAGCATTGCGAACATGCTTCAGTAATCAAGCGATAGAAATTACATTTGAGATCCTAATTGGACAAATAATATCATTCCAGAAACTAGAAAGAAATAAAATGAAAACAAAACAAAAATCATGGAAATCGGAGATCATTTGACCGACTAAAAACAAAAACGAAAAACAGAGATGAAGATCAAGCTCAAGAACACACAAGATTTTGGCGCCAAAATTTGAATTCAAATCTCAGAATTTAAATTATTATTTTTTTGTAGATATGAAAAATTAAAACCAATTAATTGAAATATATGGATCATGGGAATCAAACAAAACAAGTTTGACATAAATCCAACCAGAAATGAGCAAGTTATGCACAAATCAAACAAGATAGGTTAATTTGTGCACCAAGATGAACATGCTTCGGTAATTAGGAAATTAAAATTTCATTTCAGATCCTAATTGGACAAATAATATCATTCCAGAAACTAGAAATAAATACAAAGAAAAAGAAACAAAAATCACTGAAATCGGAGATTATTTGATTGATTAAAAACTAAAACGAAAAACAGAGATGAAGATCAAGCTTAAGAACACACAAGATTTTGGCGCCAAAATTTGAATTCAAATCTCAGAATTTTTAAAAACCATTTTTTGGTAGATATGAAAAATTAAAAATTATTAATTGAAATACATGGATCATAGGAATAAAAAAAAATAGGTTTGACATAAAACCAACCAGAAATGAACAAGTTATGCACAAATCAAACAAGCTAGGTTAATTTGTGCACTAGGATGGACATGCTTCGATAATTAGGAGATTAAAATTTCATTTCAGATCCAAATTAGACAAATAATTTCATTCCAGAAACTAGAGATAAAGATGAAGAGAACTCAACAAAAATCATCCAAATAGGAGATCATTTGACTGATCAAAAATGAGAACGAAAACTAGAGACGAAAATGAGCTCGGAAATTCGAGAAGAAGCAAGAAACTTAAGCAGAATAAAAGTAGGATCTAACCTCGATTGGAAGGTGATGAAGAACTGGTTTGAAGGCAGAGGTAGAGAGTCTCCTAGGTCCTCCCTTCAAAAATTCTGAAAATCCCCTCCCTCAAGTGCTTCTCCTCTATGCATTGGTCCCCGATTTCTTCCTAAAAAATGTCAAGAAGCAAAAAAAAAAAAAACCCTTCTTTCCTGTTTGTAGGTATATATAGACACCTCCCCTTCTTGGCAAGGGTCAAGCTCTTTCAAAGAGCCAAAGGCCAGTCCCCTCTCTCTTAGCAAGGGCCAAGTCCTTTCAGAGGGCCAAAAGCCACCCCCTTTCCAGGAGTCAAAAGCCAACCCCCTTAATTTCAAAATTTTTGTTCCCTATTTTTGATTTTTTAGCTTTTTTTTTTCCAATTTTAGTTTTTTACCTTTTTTGTTTTTTGTTTTTATTTTTTCTATTTATTTATCATTTTTACTTATTCTTTAATTTCCCTTTTTTTATTATTTTTTATTTTTTTTTTTTATTTATTTCTTTTTTTGCTTTCTGTTTTCTGTTCTTTCTGCTTTCTGTTTTATATCTTTTCAAATTTTTAATTAACTTAATTTTTGGTTAATTTTAACGATTGGGGGCCTCAGACATAATTGAGTATTTACAGTTACGAGTAGGAAAGGTGTTAGGCACCCTACTCCCTCGTTCCGAAGAACGGTACCCTTAAACTGAGTGTGTGATTTATTTCAAAATTGTTTGATCCCTTTAATTAGAATGAAAATAAATAGATTGATGGAAGATAGCCTGACAGGACTTGATCCTACTCCTACGTATTCCCTGGTGCAATGGGAAACTCAAGGCTTACGTAGTTCTGTTTTTTGAAGGCTTTACCTTCGGAGGTGCTTGAAAACAAAGTATTTTGAAAGTACAAGAAAAATACTTAGTCCACATATGCATAGGATCCGAGGCAAACGAGGGCTGCATTGGGATCCATATGAATCTCTAAAGATCGAATAGCAGTGAAACCGCGAGTTCTATTTTAGAGCTCATTGCGTGAGACTTGGGATTTCCAAATGAATTTAATTTGAAAATAAGGATGAGAAAAGAAATAGGCTTGATTTAAAATAATATGATTACAAATGAATTCGACTCAAACTTGAAGAAAAGAATGAAACTTGATTTCAATGGAACTTGATTTTAGATTTGGGAAATTGAACTTGACTTGACTAAAAATGAACTTGAGATGAACTTGAGAAAGTGAACTTGACTTGACTAAAAATGAGCTTGACTTGAACTTGAAGAATTGAATTTGCTTTGAATTAAAATGAGTTTGATTTAACTAAAAATGAACTTGACTTGAAATTTGGGGGAAAAGAGTTAAACTTGATTTGAACTGAAATGAACTCGATTGAAAATGAACTTGATTCAAAGTTTGAGAATAGCAAAAGAATTAAACTTGATTTTATTTTTGAATAAAAGGAGTTGAACTTGACTTGAAATTGATTTGAAATTTGAAGAAAAGAATTCAACTTGATTGGATTTTTGAAGAAAAGAATCGGAACAACATGCACTTGATTTGAAAAGAAAAGAATTAAACTCGATTTAAAAAAAAGAATTTAGACTTGATTTGGATTAAAATGGGTTTGAAGTTGATTTGGAAATTTGAGGAAAAAGAATTAAATTTGATTTGGATTTGAGAAAAGGAATTGAAATTGATTTTGAATTAATTTGAGGAAAAAGAATTAAACTTGATTTGGATTTAAGGAGGAAGAATTGAAATTGATCTTGAATTGGGAAGAGGAATTGAACTTGAATAGAAAATTTTATAAAAAAGACTTGAAATTGGATTTAAATAAACTTGATTTTTAAATTTGGTTTAAATGACCTTGATTTTGAGTTTGGAGAAAAAAGGATAAAAATGACTTTAAATTAAAACTAGAGAAATTAATTGTAAAAGGGTTGTTTGGAAGTTTTCACCTATTTTGTAGGGCCCAATTGAAAAATTTTGTAGGGCCCAATTATGGATTCTATTTCGCTAGATTAAAGAGTGGCAAGGGTGGCCCAAGCGTGGCCCAATTAGGCAAGCTGCCTATGGCCTCATTATTGGTCACACTATACTTACTACCATGTGAGGTGCATGTGCCAGAAACAGCAAGCAACGCGCCACGTGAGGCACATGTGCCAGAAACAACAAGCTCCATGTGAGGCGCACATGATGTATGAGAGGGATTTTTAAATTAAATTTATGGCGTGCAGGGATCGAACTTGAGTCTTGGATGTCTTGGCCACATACCAACCATTAGACCAAGTTGTTGTTAGGTTATTAAAAGCGTTGAAGTTATTTTAAAGGACCCCCTAACTCCACTTATACTTATGATCATGATACATGCGGTTGCATGCATGCACTCACGTGCGTCCGCTGCCTATCTATTTTCCTTGCACCTGGAGATTGTCTAGCATAGGAGCTACGACATTTAGAAACCAAACCACCTTCTTTGAACCATTTCAGTGTGCCTAACAGCTACACAGTTCTTAAGCTTACCTGTTGCCTAATGCGTCCTTATGCCCACTTAACACACTTCGATTAAACTTTTCATATTGCAAATATTGGCCCTTGATTTGACTTGTATGAACAAAATCAGGAATCCTGTGGCATTTAAAATAACTATACTTTACTCCATAAGGCAAGGAGGTGAGGAGATGCTTTCATCATTTGCTGTTTTTGATCTAACCGCAAAGGGTTTGGAGCAATATTTTAATTTAGCAGCTCCTTGTTATCACCAAAGAATCTGATATTGATTATCGCACTCATTAGGAAGATTACAAAAATAGAGCACCAAGTCAGGGTGCTTGCAAACTAGGGTGTTGCAATGTGAGTGGATTTGGCAGTTTGTGGAACTTGACCAATCCAAACGAGAGGCTCGCTATGATAAACCACCTAGAGAATGGCAACTCCTAAGAGAGAAAGATCTTTTGATGTATAGGTTCTGCAATATACTTGAATCACCACAAAATGATCATAGCTTTCACTTTCAGGTTTGCAACTCCACTAACAATGGCATCTTCAGTGTCTAGACTCTCATTAGAAGCATTCTTTAATAGTTTATCATGTTCAAAGGTAACTTCTCCAGTCTCCCATGTTGACCAATATTATGCTCACAATGTGATAAGAACTACAGTTTTCCTCAATCACCATGCACTATTGCACCAAAGAGAATGCCCGCAGTGTTGTCAATGACGTGCATGGGACTGAACGAGCAAGGGGACTTCCATCCCTCGTGTGAACCGATCTAGGCATCACGGCGCATGCTCTGTACTCTGCAAGAGTTTCTCAGGTCCAAGGGATGGAATATAGGTGATCGTCCACTGTGAAATATAGGTGATCCGTTTCATGCATGGTCTTCCTCCGAAGTATATCAAGCCCAAAACACATGGCTTTTGTGTTCCTAACCTCTAAGCCTTTTAAAGCAATGTGCCACACCCTTTGCCCTACATTGAGCTAGCCAATCATAAGGTGCAACATCCACAAGCGTTCTCTATAAAGATTGACGTCTGTGAAGGGTGATTTAGTCAAGAGGTGCACTGCCAAAATGAAACTGTTGTGTTTGATATATCAATGATACCACTTCACAAGTAGCCTGTTTGGACTTCTTGATTATCAAAAGAGCACACGTAGTTGCAGCTTTTGAGCTTGATAATTTCAAGGGGGGCATTTACTAGTGCTGTCCGATCAGGGAGCGAGGAAAATTCACTGTCTAAATCAATTACACCAATGCCTTTCTTAAAGCAGTCAAGGATCTTGAGATCAAGAGGAACATGGAGGCATTGAGGGTGCAACATCATTCCCGTATATAGACTTGTATGAACAACATAATTGCTTCGAGTCAAGTAGCAATAAACCCCATTTTGCATGGTCACCTCTAATAACTAGAAGCTAAACTAGTGTCCACACCACCTCCTACCGAATTCATCTTGGCTCATCCCAATGTGTGTTTTCTCGATAAGAGGCTTTAATAGCATCTAGGCCAATGACCACAAGCCAACTGTAGCATGTACGTTGCGTATATCCGTATCAGCTCTCATGGCCGAGTATGATAACAAGGTGATTTGATCTTAGCTTGATGTTACCATTGTAAGACTAGAGAATCATGATATAGCATGGAGATCAACAAGTATCATAGATCAAGAATCACGAGACTGAACACACAGAATCAAATGCTAATCCTCATGCAGCTAAATCAAGAATCCATGTACTTCCACACAATTCTGGATTTGAATCTAAACTCACACCAGAATCTACACTGTATTTGTGATGATTTGAAATTGAATCCTAAGAAGTGAGATAGCATACCTGGAATTTTTCCAAGAATTGGCAGAAATTGGCGCCTCTTTCTCCGCCTCCAAATTCAAGAGGGAACACTCTCTCTTTTTCCCCCCAGCACCCAAAAAAAAAAAAATCCTTTCCAATTTCTTCATTTATTCTATTTATAGCCTTTTCCTTTTTGCTTCTTTTCTATTTGAATTTCTGTTTTTCATTTCAGTTATTCTGTTTTCTTTTTCCTTTTTCTGTTTTTATGAGTTATTTATTTTCATCTATTCAGATATTTTATTTTACTATTTTGATTTTTCAATTTTGTATTATTTTTTATTTATTTTTATTCGTTACTTTTCTTTTCAATTTTTGGTTATTTTTTCATTTTCATCCTTTTTGCCCCTCGTTTTTTATATTTTTTTAATCTCTCTGTTTTTATTATTTAAATTATTCTTTTTGATTTTTGTTTTATTTTTCAATTTTTTGTTTTATTTTCATTTTTTATCTTTATTTTCCACCCTTTTTTTATTTTCTGTTTTCAATTTTTTTTCTTTTATTATTCTTTTTTGTTTTTAACTCTGCTTATCTTTTTTTTTAATTCTGTTTGTGTGTTTTTTCCTTTTCATTTTCTTTTCTTCATTTTTATTTATTTCGTTTCTATTATTTAAATTATTATTTATTCACTAATTAATTTAATAGGACCTCAAACATAATTAAGTGTTTACAGTTTGCCCTTCTTTACTCATTTTCCTACGAGATAATGTGAGAAGTAATTTTCTAGATTATCATGGTGGAAAATGAGTAAAGATGTGAACACATTATGTGCGAGGCAAACTCTGAAGATGTCCGCAAAGGGTGAAGAGCCTCGAGCTTGAAAACGAATGCCTAGAAGATGGCGATTTCTGAATGACACTGCTGGTTTCACGTGATGAGCGGATTGAGTTTAAATATGAAAGGCCTGACCTGGTAAGCCAAAATGCAGTTATTGAAGTGCAAAACCTGTTTAGGCTAGCTGAATGGCCTGTATAGGCGAAGTAAAATGAATAATGGTCTGTCAAGAAAAACGTGGAAAAGAATTGAAAGGCCTCTTAGGACAAGCAAGATGAAGTGAAGAAATACTTGTTACAGGTGAGGATGTCGAAATTAAAATGTAAGGCCTGACAGCACAGGCCTAAGTACGAAAACTGAACGTGCAAGGTAGCCTGACATCGTAGGCCCAAATGGTGAAATCTAAACATGCTTGAGGTCTGACACATAGGCCAAGGTGTGGAAAAGAAAACTTGATGGGGGCCTGACGTCATAGGCCAAAATGCAGAAAAGTAAACTTGAATGTGCGGAAAAGCAAACTTGAACATGCTACAGGCTTGACACTATAGGCCAAAATGTCGGAAAATAAACTTGAACATGCGGAAAAGCAAACTTGAACGTGCTCGAGGCTTGACACTATAGGCCAAAATGCAAAAAAGTAAACTTGAACGTGCTCGAGACCTGACACTATAGGTCAAGAAGCAGAAAATTAAACTTGAGGGAAGCCTGACATCATAGGGCAAGATGCAGAAAGGTAAACTTGATGGTGGCCTGACAACATAGGCTAAAATGTAGAAAAATTAAACTTGATGAGGGCCTGACATCATAGGCCAAGATGCAGAAAATGTAAACTTGATGGGAGGTCCGACATCATAGGCCAAAATGCAGAAAGGTAAACTTGATGGTTGTAAACATCAATTTATGTCTGAAGCCCACAACCATTAAAATTAATTAAGAAACAAAAAAATAAATAAAAAGGAAAAAAAAACAAAAAAACTAAAACGAAAAATAAAAAAGAATAAATAAATAAAATTGAATAAAAAAAATCTGTTTCTTAATAGAAATTTAATAATAAAAAAAGAGAGAGAAGCCAAAAAAAAATATACATATTTCAAAAATATAAATCAAAATCAGAAAAAATAAAAAATTTATTAATTAAAAACAAAAATAAAATCTGAATTTGAGAAAAAATAGAAATAAAATCGAAAAACCAAATATGAAAAAATAAATAAGAAATTAAAAAATTCTGAAAACTAAAAATCAAAAATAGGAAAAGTAAAGAAAACAAAAAAAAAGAATTCTGAAAAATTAAATAAACAAAATAAAATAACAAAATCAGAAAAATAAGAAATTAAAGAAAAACTGGAAAATGGATAAAATTCTGAAAATAAACATTTAGAAAATGGAAAAAAATGATAAAATCAAGACAAATTACAAAAATATAGAAAAATAGAAAATAGGATAAAATAGCATTAAACAAATTAAAGGAAAGAATAAAATCTGGAAATTATAAATCTAGATAGAAATAAACAGATTTTAAAATCTAAAAGAAAATAATAAAAACTGAAAATTGGAAAAAAAAATTAAAGAAAATAAAAAAATAAATAAAAATCTAAAAATCTCAAAGTTAAATAGAAATCTAAAAATTAAAATCAAAATTAAGGAAACAAAACTTGAAATCAAAAATAAATTGAAAAAAAAAAGAAAAATAATGGAAAAAGCAGGAAATTAATATAAAATTTCAGAAATTAAGAAAATTAATAAAAAATTCCAGAAATCCAAAAAATTAATAAAAAATTCAAAAATCCAGAAAATAAATATAAAATTCCAGAAATTAAGAAAATAAATATAAAATTCCAGAAATCCAGAAAATTAATAAAAAATTATAAAAATCAAGAAAATAAATAAATAAATTCTAAAAATCCAGAAAATTAATAAAAAAAATTCCAGAAATCCAGAAAATTAATAAAAAACTTCCAGAAATTAAGAAAATAAATAAAAAATTTCAGAAATTAAGAAAATAATAAAAAATTCCAGAAATTAAGAGAATAAATAAAAAATTCTAGAAATTAAGAACATAATAAAAAATTCCAGAAATTAAGAAAATTAATAAAAGATTCCAGAAATTAAGAAAATTAATAAAAAATTCCAGAAATTAAGAAAATTAATAAAAAAATTCCAACAATTAATGGAAATCCAATTAATTCCAGAATTAAAATAAATCCATAAAACATAAGATTCCCTAGTTGCTAGTTTACCCTAAAAATTTCTAATAAATACCAAACTCATAATCGCATTTTAATTTCTCAAAGTCCTTCTGATTACAAATTAAATCCTTGAATTTCATTCCCTTCATGCTACGCACACCTCATAGCCTTTTATGTTTGATTACGTCTTGCCTATTTTATTATTCATCGCTTAAAAATAAAAATCTTGTTTTCCAATTTTTAATCTCACGCGACGAGCTCTAAGCACGAACTGGTAGCTTTTTCTGTTGTTCGCTGTTTAGAGATTCGTATGGGTACAAGTGCAGCCGTAGTTGTCTTGGGCCTTGTGCATATGTGGATTAGGGTTGCCTTTCCCTTTTACAAAATAAAAACCCCGCTCATTTTATTCATCGTTCTTTAAAAATAAAAATCTTGTTTTGCAATTCTTAATCTCACGTGACGAGCTCTAAGCACGAACTGGTAGCTTTTCTGCTGTTCGTTGTTTAGAGATTCGTGTGGGTCCAAGTGCAGCCATAGTTGTCTTGGACCCTGTGCATATGTGGATGAGGATTGTTTTTCCGAAACATGTTTCAAAATAATCGAGCCGTTTTCAAATATTACTTTTCAAATAACTCCGAAGGTCAAGCCTTCGAGCATCTTCCAAACACTCTTTTAAACATTTTCGAAGGTCAAGCCTTCAAAACATAACCAGAACTACGTAAGTCTTGAATTTCCCATTGCACCGGGGAATACGTAGGAGCAGAATCAAGTCCTGTCAGGCTAACCTCCATCAAGCTATTTATTTCACATTAATTAAAGGGATCAACACAGTTTTCAAAATCACACACTCAGTTTAAGGGTACTGTTCCTCGGAACGGGCGAGTGGGGTGCCTAACACCTTCCCCACTCGTAACCGACTCCCGAACCTAAATCTCTTCCTCGAGTCAGGGTTTTTTTGAAGTATTTTCCCTTAAATAAAAATTTGGTGGCGACTCCACATAATCCAAAATCCAAAATTCATATTTTCAAAATTTTAGCGAGTTCGTCGTCTCGTCGGATTTACGGTTGCGACAGATGGCGACTCCACTGGAGACCTTTTAGAGAGTCAAGCCCACTTCAAATTGAGTGTATTGTATTGATCCCTTCCCTGTTTATTTGCACGTTTTCTTTCTTATTTATTGGCACAGTTTTTTTGTTTGTTTATCTATTCGTTGTATGGTTGTTTATTCTCTGCATAACCCTAGGATAGGAAAACAACAAATCTCTATATATCTGTACAATTTCCCCAATTGCAGGTATCCCAAAATTGTGTGCCCTCATACATTGCATATGCATTTATCATGAGTGGGGTCCTATACCCGGGTCTGAGTGTAACCTAGGACTAGAGGGATCTAGTGGTGTCACTTTGGGGCTTACGTCCTGTTTGACTATCACGAAAATCCCAGCTAGAGTGCGTCCTATTTGTAATGCCCCACAACTGGTAGCTTTTTCTGCTGTTGTGGCAAGCATTGCAGATTGGAACTTGGCTCTAGTGACCTCTACACCTTAGGATTACTAACCACCTTTGAGAGGTTCATATAAAAAGCGTTAGACCCTTAGGACAGGTAACCCGCATAAGAAGCAAAGAGGGCACACACATCCCTTTCAAGATACAGGAGATTTGAAGGCTACAATTGGGGATACAAAAATCAAATCAAGATAAAAGTTAAGCAAACCAAAATAGAAGGAGAAAATTCCTAGGAAAATTAGAAAATATTTTGAAATATTGAAAAGATTCCAAAGAAAACTTAAAAGGATGTTTTAGAAATAGGAAAATTAGGAAAATAATCTTTTGAAAATATTGAAAACATAAAAAGATTTAAAAGAAAGCTTGAAAGATGTTATAAAAAATAAAAAGAATATGGAAAATGTTTCTGAAAATATAGAAAGATGAAATATTGAAAACCTAAAGAACGCTTTCTGGAAAGATTCTAGCAAAACTAAAAAGTTTTTCTAAACAAAACTAAAGGCTTTTCCAGCAAAATAAAAAATACCAAAACTCCTAAAAACATAAAATTGTTAAAAATCAAGGATGAATAAATAAAGCAACTCTGATTTATTTTCAAAATAGTCAAAAGCCTCTAAAGTTATTTGTGCATAGCATGCATGGATTCATCCATTCATAAATTTATCATCAAAAAGAAAAAGATTTCAAAAATCGATCCACACATTCATACTCATTTTGCATCAACATCTTTATCAATCATGATTTTTTTCATTCAAATTATTTCTCAAAAATTAATTTTAACTTTAAACAGAAAAATTAGAGAAAGACAGCTTCCTCGACATCCTTATAGAACTCGAGCACAATCAAGAATCATGGTCAAGACTCTAAAGGAGCAGATGGCCAAGCTGATGGAGGCCATCCAATTTTCAAAACAGAAGGAATCTCTGGGAGAACCCACAGACCCATCATATCCTCCTGGGTTCACTCCACGAAACCCTTCGCCATCAACTATGCCTCCGCCAACCGAAGGAATTCATTATGGGTTTCCTCACGGACATGCACCCTCATTCGGCCAAACACAAGCCCAAACACAAACCCAAACACATAACCTACCTCCAAATACCATCTCACAAGCTCACCAAACAGCTGTTGGGGGAACACATACAATGTTCACCCAAGAGCCACACCCTATGTACATACCATTTCCTCAACCTCACAACAAGCCAGAGGAATACCCAAGCCACCCTTCGAAGGAGGATATTGAAAAGTAGAGAACCTTAGAAGATAGAATCCGGGCAATCGAGGGGAGTGCTTACGAGGCCAAAGATGCATCTGATTTGTGCTTGGTTCCAGATGTAGTAATCCCTCCCAAATTCAAGGTTCCAGAATTTGAGGAATATCTGGAAACACCTGACTATGTACTGCAGGAAGATGTCTGCATGTACTTACGATGAGAAGCTTCTCATCCATTTCTTTCAAGACAGCTTAACCGGGGCAGCTGCAAACTGGTATACTCAACTTGAGCGTACACGCATCCGTTCATGGAGGGACCTCATTGAGGCTTTCACGAAGCAGTATCAGTACAATACAGAGATGGCCCCTGATCGGACTCAGCTCCAGAGTATGGCCAAGAAAGGGGAAGAGTCCTTCAAATAGTACGCCCAATGCTGGCGAAAGTTGGCTGCTCAAGTGCAACCTCCCTTATCCGAAAGGGAATTGGTCAGCATGTTCGTCGACACACTCCAAGATCCTTTCTATGACAAGATGATTGGTAGTGTGACTTCTAGCTTCTCCGATGCCGTCACCATTGGAGAGAGGATTGAAGGTGGCATACGCCATGGAAAGATCGTGCAAAAGCCTACGGGGATAGTCAATGCTTCCAATGGGTCTGGGAAGAAAAAGACAGGAGAGACCTGCAATGTGGCTTCTAATCAAGGCCAATACATTCCTCAAATGGCACAGTATGGTCCAGCTGGCTTTCGACCACCACCATATACACCATACACACCCTACATACCATATCCTTACATTGCCAACACCTACCAAACACCATACCCTCCTACTTACAACTATTCGACACAAATCCGGCCACCAACACCATACATGGCCCAAACACAAGCCATAAACCAGAATCCTAATCAAAGCCAGAAAAAGGAGAAGAAACCCGTCCAATTCGACCCTATCCCAACCTCTTAAACTGAGCTACTACCTCGGCTGATTCAAAACTCGCTGGTTGCGCCTTATCCTTTGAAACCTCAAGAGCCACCATATCCTAAATGGTACGATGCTAACGCCAGATGCGATTACCATGCAGGATTTATTGGTCATTCTACTAAGGATTGCCTAGCGTTGAAGCGAAAGGTACAAAGCCTGATTGATGCAAAATGGTTGGATTTTGGGAGGCTCGCTCCCAACACAGAAAACAATCTGTTGCCAAATCACGAGAGCCTGTCAACCAGCTGAAAGAGACGGGAGCAACACAACGGGGTGCCTTGTACAAATTGAGGATATTTATCCAGAAATTGTCGTACTTTTCAAAGTTAATCTTTTGTAAATAAACAGCAATGAATAAATACAAAATTACATTTTTCATATTACTTGAGCACGTGCTTTACATTTTGGCTTTACTTCTAAAATTTACCATTCTTCTTATCATTCAAACCCGCTCCTTATTCCTACACCCAAACAATAAAATACCAATTGGTGATAACGCCAGTGCTGTAATAAATATTCTTGAACGTCTAATTAATCAAGCTCAAAGAAAAAACCCAATGAGGAAGCAGAATAAACAATGAGGGATTCTAGATCATCATTCAAAGTGGCTTATCAAATAAAATATCCCGCTGGAACTAAGTTCAAATCCAGGCAAAATTAGGGATGCAAGAAAGGATCCGCTAAATTAGAAACCAAAATAACCCCGGCAAGGTCGATGTCTGACTATATAAAATTCAAGAAAACGGAGAAGACCCGCTGGATTAAAGTCAAAAATAATCCAAGAAAAATCAAGGTCAAAACATAAAATTCAAGAAGAAGAGAAACCTGTTGGATTAAAAGCCAAAAATAATCCAGGAAAAAATAGGGTTAAAATTCAAAGTAATGATCAACAAAGTCATGATCAGAAAAGGTCTCGCCGGTTTCCAACAATGATTCAGGCAAAAGTTAGGGCATAATCAAACAGAAGGCCCGCTAGGTCGATCATCATCAAAGAAGGCCTAGGCAAAAATTAGGGCACAATCAAATAGAAGGCCCGCTAGGTCGAAAAACCCACGAAAACGACCTAGGAAAAAGTTAGGGCACAATCAAGCAGAAGGCCCGCTAGATCGAAAACCCTCAAAGGGTGGCCTAGGCAAAAGTTAGGGCACAATCAAACAAAAAAGCCCGCTAGGTCGACAACCCTCAAAACACGACCTAGGCAAAAGTTAGGGCACAATCAGACAAAAACTCGCTAGGTTAACAATCCTAATGACCTAGGCAAAAGTTAGAGCACGATCAAATAAAAGCCCGCTAGGTCGACAATCTTCAAAAATGACCTAGGCAAAAGTTAGGGCACAATCGAGCAGAAGCCCGCTAGGTCAACAACCCTCAAACATGACCTAGACAAAAGTTAGGGTACAAAAATCAAGAGCCCGCTAGGTTGAAAACCCGTAAGGGCGACCTAGGCAAAAGTCAGGGCGAGACGAAAGACCTGTTGGGTTGAAAACTCAAAAGAACAACCCAGGAAAAATTAAAGTCAATCCAAGAATCCCAAGACAACATGACCTTTCTGCACCTCATATATTCCTAAAACTGGGGCAAAATTTTTCCATTTCTCAAGTTTGGCTAATTTGACAATCAAGATTATGAAAAGCAGCATTGACATTTTTCATCAAAAGGTGCCATTTGGGCAATCGAACCCACATCGTTTGTCATCTTTCCCTTTCAAGTACACTACCTCAAACATTCTTTGCAAACCTCCTCTATTTTTTCATTGACCACCCAGAGTCACTCTGCAATAGCGCACATGCCAAAAGAGATGTGAAAAGTGTAAAAATAAAAAGGATTAATTTTGAAAAGTCATGACAAGTCGGATGAATCCTCGACCATTGCAACACGACAGGATTGTTTCCCAAAGATTCATCTTCCTACCAGCCATGATGCCACCAAAAAGGAGTGTGTCTTGATCAATAATATTGACCACCGTTGGATCTCAAAGATCCTGGAAAGAAGATTCCAAAATTGACCAATAAATCAGGAGACTAAGTCAATCCAACTCGCCTTGATTCTTGATACCTTTCACACCCACTATGGGGTTGTCAAGGAAGAATGTGTTAGAAAAATCAAAAATCAAGAGAAACAAAAAGTTTTCATCTCATAGCATCTGTTTCACCAAATAGTTATTTCAAGCATTAAAATAAGAACCCTGCATCATTTTGCATTTATTCAAGCATCACAAATACCATATTCTTTTTCATTCATTCAAACATTGCAATAAGTATTTTGTCATTCAAGCATTTCATAACTCATTTTTCAAAAACTAGAAGACTTCCAAACTGGGCCAAATGCTTGCCCATACAAAAATCCAATTTGAGATCATCCTCAAATTCTAAGTCAAGCTCAAAGTGGGGCAAATGCCTTCCCACTAAAATTTAATTTAAGGCCATCCTCAAATTCTGAACTAAGAACAAAATTGGGGCAAACACTTGCCCAAAAAATTCAAGTTGAGGCAATCCTCAATTCCTCAACGCCAGAAAAATTAAATTGGGGCAAATGCTTACCCACACAATTCAATTGGAGGTCAACCTCAAAATCAAGTTCAAACAGGGGCAAACGCTTGCCCACAAAAGTTCAAATTAGGGTCATCCTCAGATTCTGGATCGAGCCCAAACTGGGGCAAACATTTGCCTAAGAAAGATTTAAATTCAAAAGCAAAACTGGGGCAAACATTTTCCCAAGGAAATCCAAGTTGAGGAAATCCTCAATTCCTCAACTCCAATCAAGTTCAATAGGGCAAAGTTACCTAGAAAAATTCAAGATCCTCAATCTCATCGAGGCCTAAACCGGGGCAAAATGTTTGCCCAAAATTCATTCAAATCAAGGCATCCATCAATTATCAAGAATCTTCTAAACTAGGGAAAAATGGTTGCCCAAGTCTCTTCAAGAAAATAATTATCAAGTGCCTAAAAACCTTCAAGTTTAAGGAAAGTTCAAGCAGTTTATTTTAATTCAAGGCAACTGACGAAGAAGTACATAATCCCTCTTCATGAGCCACCCCAAGGCACATCAAGTTTGTTTTCCACACCTGTCGTCAAAGGTCATTCTCTCGCCTGCATCAACAGGCTGCCATCTTTATCAAGTATCTATCTTCATTCCACCCTGTCAACAATAGGACCTTCGCATGATTCCTACCTGTCTTAACAGACTCATTTCTTTCCTATCAACAATAGGGCTTTTCTTCGATACCTGTCCTAACAGATTCTTGTCATTTTTTCTTTGCCTATCTTAACAGGTCATTCATGCTTCGCCTGCCCTAACTGGCCGTCCTTTCAAGTTAGTATAGATCACCTTTCATTCAAGTAGTGTGGGCCCCTCCCACCTCAAAGTCACCTGTCTTAACAAGTCCTTTTTGCTGTCCAAATAGTCATCATCAACTTTTAATTTTCTGCGTCACGGCCTATGTTGTCAAGCCTCATTAAATTTGATTTTCTGCATACGTCCTGTCAAGCAGGATTTCATTTACATCCATCCTGTCAAGTAGGATTTCAAGTTTTAATTCCCGCACTCATCCTGTCAAGCAGGATTTCATGTTTAATTTCTGCACACATCCGTCGAGCAGGATTTCATTTGCATTCTCCTGTCAATAACAGGACTTCAAGCACGTTTAATTTTCTGCGCACCTGTCAAGCAGGTTTGCATTTATCCTGGCAACAGCAGGATTTCATTTGCATTCTTCCCAGAAACATCGGGAGCTCATTTGCATTTTCCTATCAACAACAGGACTTCAAGCATGTTTAATTTTCTGTCCACCTGTCAAGCAGGTTTGCATCTATCCGTGCTACAGCAGGATTTCATTTGCATTCTTCTCGGCAACAGCGGGACCTCATTTGCATTTTCCTGTCAACAGCAGGACTTCAAGCATGTTTAATTTTCTGTCCACCTGTCACGCAGGTTTGCATCTATCCTGGCTACAACAGGATTTCATTTGCATTCTTCCCGGCAACAACGGGACCTCATTTGCATTTTCCTGTCAACAACAGGACTTCAAACATGTTTAATTTTCTGTCACCTGTCAAGCAGGTTTGCATTTATCCTGGCGATAGCAGGATTTCATCATTTACATCTTCCCGGCAGCAGCGGGACCTCATTTGCATTCTCTGTCAACAACAGGACTTTGAGCATGTTTAATTTTTTGTCCATCTGTCAAGCAGGTTTGCATTTATCCTGGCAACAGCAGGATTTCATCATTTGCATCTTCCCGGCAACAGCAAGACCTCATTTTCATTCTCCTGTCAACAACAGGACTTCAAGCATGTTTAATTTCCATTCACCTATCAAGCAAGTTTGCATTCATCCTGGCAACAGCAGAATTTCATTTGTACTTTTCCCGTCAACAACGGGATTCCCCTCAAGTTTACATTTCTGCATCATGGCCTATGTTGTCAGGCCACCATCAAGTTTAAATTTCTGCATCATGGCCTATGTTGTCAGGCCACCATCAAGTTTAGATTTCTGCATCATGGCCTATATTGTCAGGCCACCATCAAGTTTAGTTTTTTGCATCTTGGCCTATGTTGTCAAGCCTCCTCTAGTTTACTTTTTTGCACCTTGGCCTATATTGTCAAGCCTCCTCTAGTTTAAATTTTTGTATCTTAGCCTATGTTGTCAGGCCTCCTCTAGTTTACTTTTCTACACCTTGGCCTATGTTGTTAGGCCTCCTCTAGTTTACTTTTCTGCACCTCGGCCTATGTTGTTGGGCCTTATCAAGTTTATTTTCTTTATAACACATTTAGGTTTTCTATTCTAGCACGTCCAAGTCTACCTTTCTGCATTTGGCCTATAGTGTCAGGCCTCCTTTAAGCTTTCTTGTTTGCACTTCGGCCTATAGTGTCAGGCCACCTTGTACATATCTTGCATTTTAGTTCTTGCATGCTTGCTTTTCTTAAACAAGCCGCTTTCACTCAGCTTGGCCCGTCGTAACGGGCCATTTCTTTTCTGCTTTTCCTGTTTTAGCGAGCCACTTTCATTTAGCCTTTACTTGTCCTAACAAACAATCCCATGACATTCCATGCCTATCCTAACAGGCCTTTATTCATTTCACTTAGCCTAATTAGGCTATACCCTCAAGCCTTGTATATTTAAACCTTATCGGTACATGAAGCCGGTATGGTTATTCAATCACCATTCTCGGTTCACTTTAAGCTCAAAGCTTCTAGTGTTGCTCTCGGAACTTTTTCAAAAGCTTGCCTCGGACATAAGGTGTTCATGTCTTTACTCATTTCCTACCACGATAATTCAGAGAATTGTCTCTCACATTATCTGGTAAGAAAATGAGTAAAAAGGGGTAAACTGTAAACACTCATTTATGTCTGAGGTCCACAACCATTAAAATTAATCAAGAAACAAAAAAATAAATAAAGAATAAATAAATAAAATTGAATAAAAATAAAATCTATTTCTTAATAGAAATTTAATAATAAAAAAAGAGAGAGAAGCCAAAAAAATATACATATTTCAAAAATGCAAATCAAAATCAGAAAAAATAAAAAATTTATTAATTAAAAACAAAAATAAAATCTAAATTTGAGAAAAAAACAGAAATAAAATCGAAAAACCAAATATGAAAAAATAAATAAGAAATTAAAAAATTATGAAAACTAAAAATCAGAAATAGGAAAAATAAATAAAACAAAAAAAAGAATTTTGAAAAATTAAATAAACAAAATAAAATAACAAAATCAGAAAAATAAGAAATTAAAGAAAAACTGGAAAATGGATAAAATTCTGAAAATAAACATTTAGAAAATGGAAAAAATGATAAAATCAAGAAAAATTACAAAAATATAGAAAATAGAAAATAGGATAAAATAACATTAAACAAAATTAAAGGAAAGAATAAAATCTGGAAATTATAAATTTAGATAGAAATAAACAGATTTTAAAATCTAAAAGAAAATAATTAAAATTGAAAATTAGAAAAAAAAATTAAAGAAAATCAAAAAATAAATAAAAATATGAAAGAAAATCTAAAAATTTGAAAGTTAAATAGAAATCTAAAAATTAAAATCAAAATTAAGGAAACAAAACTTGAAATAAAAAAAATTAAAAAAAAAAAGAAGAAAAATAATTGAAAAAGCAGGAAAGGACAAAAGAAGAAAAAGGCAGATTGGGAAAAAAGAAGAAAGGAAAAACAGTTAAAACAGAAACAACGAATGGGAAACAGGAAGAAAAATTGAAAAAAGAGGAGGCCCCTGATTCGCGTCTGAGGAGGGGGAGAGATTGAGCTTTTGATGAGGTCCCTAAGAGAAGAAAGGGGGAAGAGCTGAAGGGGAGGAAGGAGAAGTGATCTTCTCTGCACACCACAACCCTCTTCTTGTAGGCAATCGAAGGAAAATATACAACACCACCAGAAAAGAAGCAGGCAATTGATCACTGCATAGAGGGTTACTGTTCATTCTTGGTTGATCGAGAATCAGAGGGTTGGACATTTAAAAGTCCATTTCTACTCAGACATGGATGAGATCTAGGAAAGAAAAGGGATGCACGCCAGGGTCGAAGGTCGTCAAGAATCCTACACATTCTCTTAGATAACGTGGAAAGCTGGATCAAGGTACAAATTTTGATCTAATCGAATCCAAGAAGGAGGGCAAGAAGAAGATTGGATTTGAAAATCTCGATCAGAACTAGTTTCAACATCAATCAAAGACCCACGTTCATCAAACCTGCATCAATTCTACCTGTAAGTTTTCTCCAATTGCCTACTCATGGTCTTTAGAGGTAAAAGTTTTCTAATCTGATCCTAATTGCCTGGAAACGAGAATGTGATTCATCGATCTGAACATTGGGTATTAAGTGTCAATCGAGTAGAAAATAAATTGCAACCCTTGGTTAGATGCTACTTATAATTTGTAGTTTAAATGCACGATGTTCAATCTTGTGTATGCTGCATTATAGCTCATAATTCGGTGCATGTTTAGCTTCTGTCGTTCATGTAACCATCAAGGCCGAATTGAAATTTGGCTCATCTGGATACCTCCACTGAAAAAGAAAGTAAGAGCAAAAATCTGTCATTGCCACTGATTCAGAACCAAATATAGAACCCTTGCAACACCATAAGTCATTTCTTTCAGGACAGGTATCCCTAAACCAGCCCTCGATTGGGTAAACCAGAGTTAGTGCAAGAAACTCACTTTGGTTGAATACAAGGACCCTGTTGGAATAGAGGTTTGGCAGCGCCTTGGATCAAACCTCCATATAGTTCGCTCACCTATCAAATTACATGTAGTTGATTAAACGAATTCTCGCTATCAGTTGGCTTGCCCCATCATTCGCTTTAGAATACAGAAACACTGATTATTGCAAGGCCTACTTCACATTCCATTGTTGGATAGGAAAAAAGGGGGGTCTCGTCAAATATAACAATATATTGGGGTACCTTCTATGTACAACTGTAATTAGTAATCCATTGTGGACTCACATTCTGAGGTGGGATCTTGAAGGCCACTTGTATCATCGGAGCCTTATGCAGAAAATGACGACCCACAAATTGAGTTCTGGTTCAAAAGCGTATCTGGAAATCGACTTTGAGTTTCGCATGGTTTATGATGCTTACTACCTAATGACATCCTTTATTAGCCTGATGTTGATCTCGACGCCCAAAAGTGTAGCACTGATCATGGAATGGCAGTGTAATGAAGCCAGATCATGACACTCGAATACGTTAAATTCACTTGGGAGCCCCACTCTTTCATGCATAAATATAGGGTGAACGTAGAAGGACAAAAGGAGTAAGCCCCGCACGTGAACTATAATATACCTCCAGAAGCATTGCCTTAACATAGATTTAGAATACCATGTTTCCAAAGTGAGTGCCTAGCCTAGTGGTGGGAATGCCTGCCTACATGCCCTGCGTCTACTCTTTGAGACCCATACAAAACACTTTTGGTTTTATTCTTCATTTAACCCAACTAGGCCTAAAATTACCATGCTAAACCCTAAACCCTTCCAGAAATGCCCAAATACCAACTCCGTCCCTGCCAGTTAAAATTACCGCAGGGCCTCTACCTTTTTCATAAATTCCAAAATTGTCCCCATTCCAAAAAATTAATAAAAAATTCTAAAAATCTAGAAAATAAATAAAAAATTCCAGAAAATCCAGAAAATTAATAACAAATTCTAAAAATCCAGAAAATAAATAAAAAATTTCAGAAATTAAGAAAATTAATAAAAAATTTCAGAAATTAAGAAAATTAATAAAAAAGTTCAGAAATCCAGAAAATTAATAAAAAATTCCAAAAATTAAGAAAATAAATATAAAATTCCAGAAATTAAGAAAATTAATAAAAAATTTCCAGAAATTAAGAAAATTAATAAAAAATTTCCAGAAATTACAAAAATAATATAAAATTCCAGAAATCCAGAAAATTAATAAAAAATTCAAGAAATCCAGAAAATTAATAAAAAATTCTAAAAATCCCAAAAATAAATATAAAATTCCAGAAATCCAGAAAATTAATAAAAAATTATAAAAAACCAGCAAATAAATGAAAAATTCTAAAAATCCAGAAAATTAATAAAAAAATTCCAGAAATTAAGAAAATTAATAAAAAAATTCCAGAAATTAAGAAAATAATAAAAAATTCCAGAAACTAAGAAAATTAATATAAAATTCCAGAATAAAAACCCTGCTCATTTTATTCATCGTTCTTTAAAAATAAAAATCTTATTTTGCAATTCTTAAACTCACGTGACGAGCTCTAAGCACCAACTGGTAGCTTTTTCTGTTGTTCGTTGTTTAGAGATTCGTATGGGTCCAAGTGCAGCCATAGTTGTCTTGGACCTTGTGCATATGTGGATGAGGATTGCTTTTCCGAAATATGTTTCAAAATAATCGAGCCGCTTTCAAATATTTCTTTTCAAATAACTCCGAAGGTCAAGCCTTCGAGCATCTTCCAAACACTCTTTTTAACATTTTCGAAGGTCAAGCCTTCAAAACATAACGAGAACTACGTAAGCCTTGAATTTCCCATTCCACCGGGGATTACGTAGGAGCAGAATCAAGTCTTGTCAGGCTAACCTCCATCAAGCTATTTTTTTTACATTAATTAAAGGGATCAACACAGTTTTCAAAATCAGACACTCAGTTTAAGGGTACTGTTCCTCGGAACGGGCGAGTGAGGTGCCTAACACCTTCCCCACTCGTAACCGACTCCCGAACCTAAATCTCTTCCTCGAGTCAGGGTTTTTTCCAAGTATTTTCCCTTAAATAAAAATTTGGTGGCGACTCCACATAATCCAAAATCCAAAATTCATGTTTTCAAAATTTTAGCGAGTTCGTCGTCTCGTCGGAATTACGGTTGCAACAATGGTGGCCTGACATCATAGGCCAAGATGCAGAAAGATAAACGTCATGAGGCCTGACAATATAGGCCAAGATGCAGAAATTTAAACTTGAGAGAGGCCTGACATCATAGGCCAAGATGCAGAAAATTAAACTAGATGGTGGCCTGACAACATAGGCCAAGATGCAGAAAAGTAAACTTGAGGGAGGCCTGACATCATAGGCCAAGATGCAGAAAAGTAAACTTAATGGTGGCCAGACACTATAGGACAAATTGAAAAAAATTAAACTTGATGGTGGCCTGACAACATAGGCCAAGATGCAGGAATTTAAACATGCTTGATGTCCTGTTGTTGACAGGAAAAATGCAAATGAGGTTCCGTTGTTGCCAGAAAAGATGCGAATGAAATCCTGTTGTTGCCAAGATGAATGAAAACCTGTTAAGACAGGCGGACAGAATTTATACATGCTTCATGTCCTATTATTGACAGAAAAAATGCAAATGAGGTCCAGCTGTTGCCGGGAAAGATGCAATTGAAATCCTGCTGTTGCCATGATGAATGCAAACCTGTTAAGACAGGCAGACAAAATTTATACATGTTTCATGTCCTATTGTTGACAGAAAAAATGAAAATGAGGTCCAGCTGTTTCCGGGAAAGATGCAATTGAAATCCTGCTGTTGCCATGATGAATGCAAACCTGTTAAGACAGGCAGACAGAATTTAAACATGCTTGATGTCCTGTTGTTGACAGGAAAAATGCAAATGAGGTCCCGTTGTTGCCGGGAAATATGAAAATGAATTCTTGCTGTTGCCAAGATGGATGCAAATGATGAAATCCTGCTGTTGCCAGGATAAATGCAAATAATGAAATCTTGTTGCCAGGATAAATGCAGATGAGATCCTGCTGTTGCCAGGATGGATGTAAAGGAAATCTTGTTGTTGCCAGGCTAAATGCAAATGATTTCCTGTTGTTGACAAGAGAAGATGAAATAAAATGAATTGTTAAGATAGGTAAAATGCAGATAAGGACCTGTTGTTGACAGGAAAGATGCAAACCTGCTAGACGGGCAAAGTAAAATGAAGAGAGTCTGTTAAGATGGGCAGAGGGACGTGAAAAGGACCTGTTTGGACAGGTAAAGAAGAAAAGTCCTGTTGTTGACAGGAAAGAAGCGAGCCTGTTAAGACAGGAAAAATATAATGATGAAAAACTGTTAAGACAGGCAAAGGAAAATGGAAAGGTCCTGTTAAGAAGAAAAGTCCTGGTGTTGACAGGAAAGAAGCGAGCCTGTTAAGACAGGAAAGAAGCGAGCCTGTTAAGACAGGAAAAGGGAAACGAAGAGTGACCTATACTAACTTGAAAAGATGGCCTGTCAGGACAGGCAAAGCAAGAATGACCTGTTAAGACAGGTAAAGGGAAATGAAAGTGACCTGTTAAGACAGGTGAGAAGGCAAGCCTGCTAAGACAGTCAAAGTAGAAATGGCTTGTTAAAACAAGCGAAGTGAAGAATGACCTGTTAAGACAGGCATTGTAGAAGTGGCCTATTAAGACGGGAAAAGAAGGATGACCTTTTAAGACAGGAATTGTAGAGGTGGCCCGTTAAGACGGGCAAAGAAGGATGATATCCTGATGTTTGCATAGGTGAGGAGGAATCAGTTGTTTTGAACAACATTACTCGAAGATTGTTTATCTTGAATTATTTTAAATAGCTTGTTGATTTTGCCTTGAACTTGAAGGGTTTTAAGCAATTGATAATCAATTTCTCTTGAAAAAACTTGGGCAAACATTTTTCTCGAGTTTAGAAGATCTTTGACAATTGAGGAATATCCATTTTAGACTTTTTCTTGAGGGTTGGATTTTTTTGGGCAAACGTTTGCCCTAGTTTGATCTTGACTTTCTTTTAGAAATCAGGGATTCCTCCAATTCAAAATTTTTTGGGCAAACGTTTGCCCCATTTTTGAGCTTGATTTTTCTCTTTGAAATTGAGAAATTCCTCAATTTGAATTTTTTTGGGCAAACATTTTGGCCCAGTTTTGATCTTGATTTTTTCCTTTATAAGAATCGGGGACTGCCCCTATTTAAATTTTGCTGGGCATCATTTACCCCAGTTTTGAATTTTGATTTAGAATTGAGGACTGCCTTAGTTTGAATTTTTCAGGGTAAGTGTTTGCCCCAGTTTGGATTTTTTTCTTGAAATTGAGGATTGCCTTGATGTGAATTTTCTAGGCAAGCATTTGCCCTAGTTTGAATCTTGATGAGATTGAGGATGGTCTCAATTTGTGTTTTTCTAGGCAATCGTTTGCCGCAGTTTTGAAATTTTCTGGAGTTGAGGAATTGAGGATTGCCTCGACTTAAATTTTCTAGGTAAGCTTTTGCCCCAGTTTAGATTTTGATTCAAAATTTGAGGATGACCTTAAATTGAATTTTTGTGATTAAACGTTTGCCCCAGTTTGAATCTTGATGAAATTGAGGGTTGCCTCAGTTTGAATTTTCCTGGGCATACTTTGCCCCAATTTTGAGACTTTCGAAAATATTTTAAATTATGATTGGTTCAAGCAATTTGCCCTGGTCTTAATTAGTTTTGAATACGGAATTGTGCGATGCTCGAATGACACGATGCTTGTATGATGCTTGAATGAATGCAAAAGGATGCGATGTTTTAACTTATTTATTGATTTTTAATGCTTGAAATGATTATTTGATGCAATGGATGCTATCGGATGATTGCATGCCATGAGATGGTTTAAAAACTTTTGTTCCTCTGGATTTTTTTTTTATTTTTCATCGACATTCTCCTTCCTGGACAACCTTATAGTCGATATAAGGGGATTCAAGATTCAGCATGAGCTGGATTGACTTTGCGTCTTACTTTCTTGGTGAGCCTAGAAATTTTCCTTTTTGAGACCCAACAGTGGTCAGCATCATTGAATAAGACACACTTCTTTTGTTTTGGCATTATGTCTGGCAAGAGGATGACTCTTTGGAAACAATCATGCTCTATTGCGAGGGTTGAGGATTTATCCGTTTTTCATGACCTTTCAAAATTAATCTTTTTTATTTTACATTTCTTTTTAGCATGTGCACCATTGAGGTGTGCAAAGTGATTTTGGATGGTCAACAAGAGGAAATGCAGAATTCTGAAAATGATGTTGAAGGTAGTATCTTTGAAAGGAAAAGGAAAAGGATGTTTGTTTGATTTCCCAAATGGCACCCTTTTGGTGAAAAATGCCAATGCTGCTTTTCATAATCTTGATTGTCAAATTAACCAAACTTGCAAAGTGGCAAAATTTTTCCCCAGTATTAAAAGACATGAGGTGCAGAATGTCAGATCTGGACTGGGATTCTTGGACGACCTTAACTTTTGCCTAGGTTGTCCCTTTGAGTTTTCAACCCAGCAGGTCTTTTGTTTTGCCCTAACTTTTGCCTAGGCCGCCCTTACGGGTTTTCAACCTAGCGGGCTCTTGATTTTGTGCCCTAACTTTTGCCTAGGTCTCCTTTAAGGGTTATTGACCTAGCGGGCTTTTGTTTCTGTGCCCTAACTTTTTCCTAGGTCGTTTTTTAAGGATTGTCGACCTAGCGGGCTTTTGTTTCCTGTGCCCTAACTTTTGCTTAAGTCGTTTTTTGAGGATTGTTGACCTAGCGGGCTTTTGTTTCTATGCCCTAACTTTTGCCTAGGTCATTTTTTGAGGATTGTTGACCTAGTGAGCTTTTGTTTCTGTGCCCTAAATTTTGTCTATGTCGTTCTTGAGGATTGTTGACCTAGCAGGCTTTTGTTTGTATGCCCTAACTTTTGCCTAGACCACCCTTTGAGGGTTGTCGACCTAGCGGACTTTTGTTTTGATCCAAATTTTGCCTGAATTGTTTTTGAAATTTTAATCAAACAGGACTCTTCCTGATCATGACTCTGTTGATTTTATCTTTTGACCCTACTTTTTCCTGGATTATTTTTTGTTTTAATCCAGCAGGTTTTCCTTCTTCTTCTTTTTCTTGAATTTTAGACCCTGATGTTGCCTGTATTATTTCTTGATTTTAATCCAGCGTGCTTCGTTTTTCTTTTTATTTTTGACTGATCAGATCTCTTACTGGGTCTTGCTTGGACTGCTTAGACCTTTAATTCAGCGGATCTTATTTTTCATTCCTAGATTTTTCCTGGATTTAAACTTTGGTCCAGCGGGATATTTATCACTTTTTTGTTTTAGACACAAATGTTCCTTGAGAGGATTTACAATGCATAGTGATCTGGAATCCCTGGTTGCTTTTTCTTATTCTACTCCCTCATTTAATTTTTGAGCTTGATTAATCAGACATTCAAGATTACTTATTACAGCACCAGCATTGTCACCAACAGGTACTTATTGTTTTGGGTGTAGGATAAGAAGCAGGCTGAATGATGAAAAGAATGGAAAATTCAAGCAGTAAAGCCAATAATATGAAGCACATGCTCGAGAAACATGAAAAATGTAATTTTTGTATTATTTCTCATTGACATTTATTTACAAAAGATTGATTTTGAAAAGTATGAAAAATCCTGGATGACTTTCCTCGATAGCTTTGACCTGTCTCTTCACAAGGCACCTCGTTGTACTGCCCCAATTTCTTTTAGCTGGTTGCTGAGCTTTCATGATTCGGCAACGGATTATTTCCCATATTAGGAGCAAGCTTCCCAAAATCCAGCCATTTTGCATCAATCAAGCTTTGTACCTTACACTTCATAACTTGGCAGTTTTCTTTTAAATAACTAATGTACCCCGCATGGTAGTCACATATGGCATTTGCATCATACCATTTAGGATGTGGTGGTTCTTGAGGCTTCAGAGGGTAAGGAACCATTACAGAATTCTGGATTAGCTGAGGTAGCAACTCAGTGGAGGTCATTGGAATGAGATCAAACTGGACAGGGTTCTTTTCCTTCTTTTAACTTTGGTTAGGGTTTTGGCTTATGGCTTGTGTTTAGACCGTGTATGGGTTTGGTGGTCGGATTTGCATTGGATAGTTGTAGGTTGGAAGGTAGGGTGTTTGATAGGTAGAGGCAGTGTAAGGATATGGTGTGTAAGGTGTGTATGGTGATGGTTGGAAGCTAGTTGGTCTATAAGGTGCCATCTGAGGTATGTACTGTCCTTGACCAGAAGCCATGTTACACGTTTCTCCTGTCTTTTTCCCAGGTCTTGTGGAAGCATTAATTGCCCCTGTAGGCTTTTGCGCAATCTTTCCACAGTGCATGCCACCTTCGATCCTTTCTCCAATGATGACGACGTCAAAGAAGCTAGCGGTCACACTGCTAATCATCTTGTCATAGAAAGGATCCTAGAGTGTGTCAATGAACGTGCTGAGCATTTCTTTCTCGGATAAAGGAGGTTGTACTTGAGCGGCTAACTCCCTCCATCATTGTGCATACTGCTTGAAGGTCTCATCTCCTTTCTTGGCCATGTTCTAGAGCTGAGTTCGATCAGGAGCCATCTCCATGTTGTACTGGTACTGTTTCAAGAAGGCCTCCGCCAAGTCCCTCTATGAACGGATGTGTATCCGCTCTAGCTGAGTATACCAACTTGCAACTGCCCCCGTCAAGTTGTCTTGAAAGAAGTGGACGAGCAGCTTATCATCGGCAGTGCAGGCGGACATCCTCCTGCAATACATGGTCAAGTGGTTCCTTGGATAGCTAGTTCCTTGATATTTTTCAAATTCAGGAACCTTGAATTTAGGAGGAATGACAACGTCTGGGACCAAGCATAAATCAAATGCGTCTCTGGCATCATAGACATTTCCCTCAATTGCCCTGATTCTTTCTTCCAGGGTTTTCCATTTTTCAGTATCCTCATTAGAAGGATGTCTTAGGTATTCCCTTGGCATGTTTTGAGGATGAGAAGATGGTATGTATATAGGGTGAGGCCCTTGGGTGAACATAGGATTCATCCCCTTGATAGCTGTTTGGTAAGCTTGTGAGGTGGTGTTTGGAGGTATGTTATGTGTTTGGGTTTGTGTTTGGCTGAATAAGGGTGCATGCCCGTGAGGAAACCCATAATGAACTCCTTCAGTTTGTGGAGGCAACGTTAATGGTGAAGGATTTTGTGGAGTGAAGCCAGGAAGGTATGATGGTCCTATGGGTTCTTCTAGAACCTCCTTTTGTTTGGATTGTTGGATGGCTTCCATCAGTCTGGTCGCTTGCTCTTTCAATGTTTAGACCTCCTTTCTCAGTTCCTCATTTTGTCTTTCCAGCTCATCCATGATTCTCGATTGTTCACGAGTCCTATAAGGATGTCGAGAAAGTTGTCTTTCTCCAATTTTTCTGTTAAGGTTAAAAATTAATTTTTTGAGAAACCGTTTGAATGCAAAAGTTATGAGTGATAAATGTTTGTGCTTCAATGAGTATGAAAATGAAAAAGGTATGGAATGATTTTTGAAATATCCTTTTTCAATGATAAATTATTTAATGAATGAATGGGTGAATGTTATGCATAAATAATTTATAGAGACTTCAAAATGATTGAATGTTGCTTTATTTATTTACCTTTGATTTTTTAGCAACTTTATTTTTTTATTTATCAAATTTTGGGTATTTTTTTTATTTTGCTAGAAAAACCTTTGGTTTTGTTTGAAAATCTTTTAGTTTTGTTAAAGTTTTCTAAAAACATCTTTAGATTTTCTTCTGAATTTCATTTTCTCTCTTTTTGAATCTTTTTATATTTTGATTATTTTCAAAAATTGTTTTTCAAATCTTTCTTAGGAATTTTTCTCCTTCTATTTTGATTATTTTTGTTTTTAATTTTGTTCATACAATTTTCCTTAATTTTCTTTTTCATTTTTTGTATTTCCCCAATTTTCAGCTTTCAACTCCTTTTTGCCACTTTGGATGATTTTATTCAAGTGCTAGTGAGTAGTATGTGAGCCTTGTATCATAAAAGGGGTGTGTGCCCTCCGTTCATCCTATGTGGGTTACCTGTCCTAATGGTCTATGACCTTTAATGCATGAACCTCTCAAAGGTGGTTTGTAATCCTGGGGTGTAGAGGTTACTAGAGCCAAGTTCCAGTGCATAATGCTTGCCATAACAGTAGAAGTAGCCACTAGTTGCAGGGCATTATGAATAGGACGCACTCTAGCCGTGATTTTTGTGATTGTCAATCAAGACGTAGGCCCCAGAGTGACACCACTAGATCCCTCTATCCTAGGATGCACTCAGACCCGGGTATAGGGCCCCACTCATGAGATGAATGTATGTATGATGTGTGGAGGGCACCCAAATATTTGGGATACTAACAATTGGGGAAATCGCAACAGATATATATAGCAATATAACGTTTGTCTATCCTAGCGTTGTACAATGAATAAAAAACTAACAACAAACAAACAAATAAATCATGCAAATAAACAGGGAAGGGATCAATACAATACACACTCAATTGAACGGGTTTGGCTCTCTAATATCCCTAGTGGAGTCGCCATCTGTCGTGACCGTAATTTCGATGAGACAACGAACTCGCTAAAATTTTAAAAATAAAATTATTTTGATAAAGTGGAGCCGCCAGTAAATTTTTATTCTTAGGGAAAAGATTTGGAACAACCCTAACTTGAGGAAGAGATTTAGGTTCGGGAGTCGATTATGAGTAGGGAAGGTGTTAGGCACCTTACTCGCCCGTTTCGAAGAACGGTACCCTTAAACTGAGTGTGTGATTTATTTGAAAATTGTTTGATCCCTTTAATTAGAATGAAAATAAATAGATTGATGGAAGATAGTCTGACAGGACTTGATCCTGCTTCTACGTATTCCCCGGTGCAATGAGAAACTCAAGGCTTACAAAGTTTTGATTTTTGAAGGCTTTAAATTTGGAGGTGTTTGAAAACAAAATATTTTGAAAGTATGTTAAAGAAAAATCCTTATTCCACATATGCACAGGATCCGAGGCAAACGAGGGCTGCATTGGGATCCATATGAATCTCTAAACATCGAAAAGTGTCGCAACCGTAATTCCGACGAGACGACGAACTTGCTAAATTTTGAAAATTGATTTTTTTTTTATTAATGTGTGGAGTCGCCACCAAATTTTTATTTAAGGGAAAATACTTGGAAAAAACCCTGACTCGAGGAAGAGATTTAGGTTCGGGAGTCGGTTACAAATGGGGAAGGTGTTAGGCACCCCACTCGCCCGTTCCGAAGAACGGTACCCTTAAACCGAGTGTGTGATTTTGAAATTGTTTGATCCCTTAATCAGCATGGAAATAAATTACTTGATGGAGGTTAGCCTGACAGCACTTAATCCTGCTCCTACGTATTCCCCGGTGCAATGGGAAACTCAAGCCTTACGTAGTTCTGGTTTGTTTTGAAGGCTTGACCTTCGAAAGTGCTTGAAGAGGAGTATTCAAAGATTTTGTTTTTGAAAATATTTCTATATTATTATTATTATTATTATTATTTTGGAGGAACCTTCAGTCCACTCATGCACAAGGTCCAAGGCGGCTAAGGCAGCACAGGGGCTATACAAACCACTAAACATCAAATAGCAGTGTAGACCGCCAGTTTCCCGTTTAGAGTTCGTCGCGTGAGACTATAGATTCCAAAGCATTTTGAAAAGAGTTTTATTTTTGAAAGGACCTCTAGTCCACTCATGCACAAGGTTCAAGGCAGCTAAGGCAGCACGGGGGCCTATACAAACCACTAAACATTGTACAACTGTGTAGACCGCCAGTTTCCCGTTTAGAGTTTGTTGCGTGAGACTATAGATCCCAAAATCTTTTGAAAAGAATTTTATTTGAAATAAGAAATGAACTTGATTCAAGATTGAAGAAAAGAATAGAATTTCGATTGGAATAGAAAATTAAACTTGACGTTGAGTTTTGGGAGAAAAGAATTTTAATTTGAATCTTGAGGAAAGGAATTAATTTGAATTTTTGAAGAAAAAGACTTTATTTGAATTTTGGGAAAAAGAATTTTAATTTCAATCTTGAGGAAAGGAATTAATTTTGAATTTTGAAGAAAAAAGACTCTATTTGAATTTTGGGAGAAAAGAATTTAATTTAAATTTTTGGAAGTTTGGGGGTTTAAGTGGAATTTTAGGAAGTTTAGGGGTCGGATTGTGATTTTGGAAAGTGTAGGGGCAGAATTTGAATTTTGAGAAGTATAGGAGCTTGGTTGTAATTAGGGAAAGTGTAGGGGTTTAATTGCAGTTAGAGGAAATGGAGGGGCCTGATTGCAATTTGGGCAAGTGGGGGGGTTAAATTGGGATTTTGGGAAGTTCAGGGGCAGAATTGGAATTTCAGGAAATATTGGGCTTTAAATGGCTTGGCTAATGGCTGGAGGGGCTTTGATGGCTTTAGAAATGTCCCGCGGGACTGAGTTAGTGGTGAGAGGCTGGGAGGCTTGGTGGCTTGGGAGAAATGTTCCTGATGGCTCATGGCTCACATGGCTTGGGAGTGGGCTTGGGCGGCTTGGCTCACATGGCTTGGTTCATTTGGCTCGCAGCTGGGTGACGACTTGCTTGTTATAAAGGGGAAATTGGTCTTTGGAGGGTTCGAACCCATGCCCCTGGTAATTGTAGATCATTAGCAACACCACTAGACTAGGTTAGTAGTTGGGTTTTCTATAGCAACGCATTAGCTTTGTACCTGCCCTCAAAAGTTAATTTATTAACATTATTGATCAGTACACTTACTCTTAATTAAATTGGATTCCTTATCGCCATCTCAATAGAAGTAGGATCTGGAGCATAAACAAAATTGAAACCCAGCACCCTCTTTCACTCCTAAAGCAAGATTCCTTGAAACGACTACACCAAGACGAACTCTACGAATCTTAGACACTTGGTTCAGCTCCATAGACTATTAATCAACCTCTGGATACAACCTATAAGACATACCTGGATCTGTCTTCTCTGTTCGACCAGCCTATTGATCAGCAGACTTTGGTGGATCCATCAAACTTTAAGTACATTCGTCTCGTTGCCAGGATCGACTCTACTATTTTTAACCGAACCAGAATCAATCATACGCCTCTTCGATTTCCATCTGTGACGTCAAACAAGGCACGAACTGTTCCCTTTTTCTCTGTTTTGTGAATCCCAATTGCCATTCCTACAACGTCAGAAACATACGGGGCGCCAACAGCAGAGCACTATTTGAGTTCCTTTCATGAGCTTCATTAATTAAGATGGTGGAGACTCTAGACTTATCATTCACATAATGCATGCAACAATAAACAGCGATCTCTCATGAATGTTATCCGAGAATCCAGTTTTGCACAAGGCTGAAAATGTAGAACAACACTTGGTCGACTGGTCTTGAGACTATTATCCATAATATAAACACACAGGCGACAATAGCCATCTTTGAAGCTCACTCTAGCAGTGAGGCGAGCTTTGATTAGAGTTCGATGCAACTGACCAGGGAGGATGTCGTTCATACATAAAAGTGTACGGCATGCCTTCTCTTGTTACTAGAGATGTGATTCCCAAATAAAATGCTAGGCGACGATTCTGACTCATGGTAATGCTTGGGCTCCTTCCTACTGTTAATCCATAAGAGTCACTATCGTGGACCTATCCTGGACGTTAAAGCATGAACCTGGTCTTGGCATTCTATGTTGCTTCCCCGACGTGTTTAATGAACTCCCCTAGCATAAATTCCTCAAACAGGATGAACAAGCGCTAGTAGCAAGATTTGGAGAGCAAGACTGGCCCTGACGTTCACTCAACCAGATTCATCGACGCGGCCATTATTCACTCAAAACTTAACCATTTAAGTGCTTGCTATCCTTATTTGTCAATGCTGCCTCTCATCTTTGGTGCACTGATCATGCTCAGGATGCGTAACAAGTCACATGTAGTAGTCTCCCATCCCCTGCAGGATCATGTGAATCGGAAGAGATCCACTATTTTTCTCCTACACCAATCGTGACATCTAGCCGCCCCTGCCGAGACTTAAGGTTTGACACTTCTTGTAATCTTTGTATCAATGAACCATAAATTGAACTCTCACTATTGTCCTTGTTAAATTCAATTGGCTTTTACGTTCATCCAAATATGAAAGAAAAACCTAGCGAACATACCATAGGAAAGAAGTTGATCCGATCTCAACAAATATGCACAAGTTATGCTAAGCGATTAACAATACAGCGAGTTCATGCATACGGATTAGGCTAGGCAATGCATGGATCAATATTAGTAGAATGCAAGAAATCTAACTACGTTCAAATGATTTCTATTCAAGATCCACGAATCGTCGTCATGGAGACCATACCAAAGCGTTCGGGAGCTTACTTGGAAGCGTAGCTTATCCCTAATTCTTGCTATCCTAAACGATGCTCGCTTTAGTACATCTCTGTCTGCCAAGGGTCCAAGAAGAGAAGATTTCCCAAGGGAAAGTGCCTTCAAGACGGATCTTCGGGGATCTTGCAAGAGGCTAGAAAGGTGAGAGAATCTGGGCGTTGTTCCGAGAGAAAATTAGTTAGCCCCCCTCTTTTTCTTTTTATCTTGTATATATAGAGACTCCAGAGTACCCGACCTCTGCTTCACGCTTGGCAAGGCTTCTCCCCCCTTTCTCCTTTGATTTATATTATTATTTTATTTTTTATTATTTTTCATTTTACTTTTTCGTTATTATTTTTTCCTCTTCTTACTTCTTTTATTTCAGATTTTATATTTTGTGTTTTATCAGATTTTATATTAGTATTTTTTTTGTATATATATATATATATTTTAGATTTTTTTATTTTTGATTTTATCTTTTCTTTTTATTTTATTTTTTTCATTTCTTTTTTCCAATCTTCATTTATTTATCATTTTCTTTATTATCTTTATTTCCTTTTCTTCTCTTTTGTTTATTTTCATGTTTTGTTTTTCTTGTTTTTTATTTGTATATATTTTATTAATTAACTTCAAAATAGGGGGCCTCGGACATAATTAGGTATTTACAGTTTTCCCCTCTTTACTCATTTTCCTACAAGATAATGTGAGAAATGATTCTCCGAATTATCATGGTAGGAAATGAGTAAAGACGTGAACACATTATGTCCGAGGCGGGCTTTTGAAGAAGTCCGACCAGCCGAAGAAGCTTTGGACTTGAAAATGAATGCCTGGAAGATGGCGATTGAATGACATTACCGGCTTGGTGCCAATAGGGTTTAAATATGTAAGGCTTGATAGCATAGCCTAATTAGGCTAAGTGAAATGAATAAAGGCCAGTTAGTACATGTCTGTAATGCAATGGGATTGCTTGTTAGGACAAGCAAAATGAAATGAAAATGGCCTGTTAAAACAGGCAAAGCAGAAGAGAATGACCCGTTACGACAGACTCAGTAGAGTGAGAACGACATGCAAGAACTAAAATGTAAGGTATGTACAAGGTGGCCTGACATCATAGGCCCAAACGTAGAAAAATGAACTTGATGGAAATCCCATTGTTGACGGGAAGGAATGCAAAAAGGGGGTCCCGCTATTACCGGGTACTGTCACAATTGTAATTCCATGACGGCTTTCCTCGTCTACGAATTGACACTTGAACAGTTGGGGGACCAATGATCATGTTGGAGCCGCCCTCATATACCTCATGCAAGTTGAATCACGTGCCTATATACCATGTTGGTCTCATGAAGTCTCAGCTCCCATCGCCATATTGGTTCTACACTAATCCCCATTTAAACCTGCGTTCCTTATAACATTAATATGGTTTTGCAATCATGAGGATGACGAAATCTATTTATCAGTAACCGAGCTTGAAAACCTCAATTATGATTGGCTCTACTGATATTGGACTTCCTCGGACGTACGCTCACTTCTCTGCATGCATGGCTACAAGATATGAGAGTAGCATATCATAGCATATCATTGGGCTTTTACTATAACAGGGTTTCTTCGAAGACCAAGATTGTTGCAACCCAATTGAGGACCATTTCATTGATGACACTACACGTCGCTGCAAGATCCTTCACTGATGGTAGAATGCATATAAGCTGTTGAAAAATGCCTAAATATCTAGAATGGAGTTTTGGGTTGATGCGCGGGCCAAGGATATGGATACTGCCTGAGGATTGTCCGTGATTGCTTCGAACTAAATCTTGAAGCTGGATTCTCTTATATCCATACCATTGGTTCTAAGGTAGCGTTCACATGCTGGTTGAAGAGGGTTAGTCGGTGACTTGCCTTCGGCAAAGACATACGAGTCCAGGATCAAATGATTCTCCAAGGACCCTATTTGATTGCAGCCATTGGCTCTACTTCCGTGGACACGGGGAGTGATATTTGAGGGTAAGAATAGGACGGTAAATCGTCTTGTCTTCTGCTGTCCAACATGCAAGGAACTTTAAATACATTTAAGCAATCTGGTTAACATTTCTAAATGTGGGTTCTTGGCTTTTAGTCATTCAAATTTGACCCGACTCTAGGAGCTCCTATCACCTTATTTACCCTGTTCCTGTGTGCTATAGCGTACGAATACAAAGCGGCGGTGTCTCTTATGAGCGCCTTATGCAGTCCACCTAACGTTCTTTCTATCCATTTCTATTCAATTGGCTCTTAAAAATCAACCGCGTCCCTGGGTTACCAATGAAGCTGGGGAGTTAATATACTCTATCTTACTTAGCGGCGTCGGGACCTATTGATCACGCGACCAGAAGTGGGTTGACTTAATTTGTTACCCTCATTAGAGACCCTTATACTAGCAGGGTCTCCTTACTATGGTGCTCGTTAGTTAGTTAACGTGCTAGATAACCCCCCTCTTTTGCGGACCTTTCCTTATTGTATGCTTCCTCTCCGTTTTTTGGTATTGATATCCCTATATGGTTTCCCCATTCTTGGTGCTGGCCACCAGAATTTTGGTGTTCTGATCTCGGTTTCGCATTTTATTCTCACGACAAAAGCTCATACACCTGAGTGGGTTCGTTCATGTACTCCATTCGGGACAAACAGAGGACCTAACGTTATTTCGAACAGTGTGTGCTACGTTTTTTTTTTTATTCAAAGATCAAGACCTTCCCTTGAACTATGCCGCAACCAATTTATTAAGAATACTTTTAATTACTTGAAACCAATGAGTCCTCTTGCAATATAATCTTTCGATATATATTTTTGACAATGAGATTCTTGTTTTTATTATGAAACCGCAGAGTCGAGCATATTTATTTGGCCAAGAATATGGCTAACCTGTTGCAGAGTCGGAAGAACTCGAGCCTTGTATGCTACACCTGAAACGAAGCTTAGTCTCCCCTTCTTGATCACCGACGACACCGATTAAAAGCTTCGGTCTTCCCTCTGCCAAATTCCTTTCGAGAATTCTTAAAGGTGGATCATTCTTGAGTCTCCAATCTGGTAGCTCTTCCTCCAGAATCTCTTCTCTCTTTCTCTCGTAGGCTCATTCTAACACTAATTTTCTAACCCTTTTTTCTGACTTCTTTCTCTCTATTTATAGGGCCCTTATGCAGATGCTATATCCATTTTTCCCACTAACCGATTCTACTTGTTTTACAAGCGTTTACCCTTCGTCTATTTTCTTCTCCTCCTTTCTCTTTTTCATGTTTTTTTTTCTCTTTTCTTATATATATATATATATATATATATATTATTTTTTCTTCTTTCTTCTTTTTTTTTATTTTATTATTATTATTATTATTTTTATTATTTTTTGTTTATTCATTTTCTGTTTTATTGGTATTTACTATTTTGTTTTGTTGTGTCTTATTTTAATTTACTCTAGTTCTTATTAATTCTTTCTTTTAATTTTTCTAGTTTTTCTCCCTTCTTTTTTCCTTTTACTTTCTTTTTTTCCTTTTGTATTCTTCTTAATCATTTCTTTCTTTCCATTTTCAGTTCACGCTTTTTCCCTATTTATTTTTCTATTTTTGTCGTTATTGTTCTTATTTATTTCTTTTTCTTATTTTTCATCACTCTCGTTTTGTTTTTATTTATTTATTATTTAATTTAGTGTGGGTTTCTTAATCCGTTAATTTAAAATATGCCCTCGGACATAATTAGGTGTTTACAGGTACATGCAAATGAAATCCTGCTGTTGCCAGGATAAATGCAAGCCTGTTAGGACAGGAGGACGGAATTTAAACATCATTGAAGTCCTGTTGTTGACAGGAGAATGCAAATGAGGTTCCGCTGTTATCAGGAAGAATGCAAATGAAATCCTGCTGTTGCCAGAATAAATGCAAACCTGTTAGGGCAGGTGGACAGAATTTAAACATGATGGAGGTCCTGTTGTTGATAGGACGATGCAAATGAGGTCTTGCTATTGCCGGAAAGAATGCAAATGCAATCCTGCTGTTGCCATGATAAATGCAAACCTGTTAAGATAGGTGGACAGAAATTAAACATGCTTGAAGTCCTGTTGTTGATAGGAGAATGCAAATGAGATCCTGCTGTTACCGAGAAGAATACAAATGAACTCCTACTGTTTCCAGGATAAATGCAAACCTGTTAAGACAGGTGGACAAAAATTAAACATGCTGGAAGTCCTATTGTTGATAGGAGAATGCAAATGAGATCCTGCTATTGCTGGGAAGAATGCAAATGAAATCCTGTTGTTGCCAGGATGAATGAAAACCTGTTGAGACAGGCGGACAGAATTTAAACATGCTTGAGGTCTTGTTGTTGACAGGAGAATGCAAATGAAGTCTCGCTGTTGCCGAGATGAATGCAGATGAAATTCTGCTGTTGCCAAGATGAATGCAAACCTATTTAGATAAGCGGACATAATTTAGACATGCTTGACGTCCTGTTGTTGACAAGAGAATGCAAATGAAGTGCCGCTGTTGCCGGGATGAATGCAGATGAAATCCTGCTGTTGTTAGGATAAATGTAAACCTTCTTGACAAGCAAAGAGAACGATAAAAGCCTGTTGAGATAGGAAAACAAAAAAAATCCTGTTGTTGGCAGGGAAAATGCAAATAAAATGACCTGTTAAGACAGGTTAGATGCGGATAGGGTCCTGTTATTGACAGGAAAGATGCGAGCCTACTAGACAGGCAAAGGAAAATGACAAATGACCTGTTAAGACTGGTGAAATGGAGATGAGTCCTATTGTTGACAAGATGGAAGCAAGATGCCTGTTAAGACAGACACAAGAGAATTGTGAAAACCTGTTGAGACAGGCCAAGGGAAAGGAAAGTGACCTGTTAAGACAGGCGAAGTAAAATGAAGGAAACCTTTTAAGACAAGATAAATGTAGATGGACTCCTGTTGTTGACAGAAAAAATGCAAGCCTGCTAGACAGGCGAAAAAGTAAAGGTGAAAACCTATTAGGACAGGCAAAGGAAAGTGAGAAATGTCTTGTTAGGACAGGTTAATTGTAATGGCCCTGTTGTTGATAGGATGGACTGAGACACCTGTTAAGACAGGTATAGTAGAATGATGAAGACCTGTTAGGACAGGCTAAGCAGAATGATGAAAACCTGTTAAGACATGGATAGAAGAAAAAATACTATTGCTGACAAGAAAGAAATGAGCCTGTTAAGACAGGCAGGAATCGTGTAAAGGTCCTGTTGTTGACAGGATGGAATGGAGATAGATGCTTGTTAAGACAGGTGTGATAAATAAAATGACAACCTGTTAATGCAGGCGAGAGAACGACCTATCAGGACAGGTATGGAAAAAAATATGATATGTCTTGGGAAGGCGCGTGAGGAGGGAATATGGACTTCTTCATCAGTTATCCTCGAACAATCTTATTTTGAAAAGTGTTTTTCTCTTGAATTAAAGCAAATAGCTTATTCTACCTTGAACTCGAAGATTTTTAAGCATTTGATAATTATTTTCTTAAAGAAACTTGGGCAGACATTTTGCCCCAATTTAGAAAATTCTGGATAATTGAGGGGTGTCTCGATTTGGAGGGATTTTGGGCAAGCGTTTTCCCAAGTTCGAAATTTTATAGAATTGAGGATTGCCTCAACTTGAATTTTCTGGGCAAATGCTTGCCCCAGTTTTGATCTTGTTCTTTGAATTTAAATCCTTCTTGGGCAAATGCTTGCCCCAGTCTGAACTTGATTCAGAATTTGAGGGTGACTTCAAATTGAAATTTTGTGGGCAAGCGTTTGCCCCAGTTTGGACATGATTGAGAATTT
Source organism: Canavalia gladiata (assembly GCA_037954105.1). NCBI lineage: Eukaryota > Viridiplantae > Streptophyta > Magnoliopsida > Fabales > Fabaceae > Canavalia > Canavalia gladiata. The sequence continues at coordinate 35,153,681 of CM075664.1, read as the reverse complement.
GAGGATGACTTCAAGTTGAATTTTTATGGGCAAACGTTTGCCCCAGTTTAGACTTGATTGAGAATTTGAGGATGACCTCAAGTTGGATTTTTGTGAGGGAAAACGTTTGCCTCAGTTTGAGCTTGACTCAAAATTTAAGGATGACCTCAAATTGAATTTTTGTGGGCAAACGTTTGCCCTAGTTTGAAATTGACTCGGAATTTGAGGATGACCTCAAATTGGATTTTTATGTGGGCAAGCATTTGCCCCAGTTTGAGCTTGACTCAAAATTTAAGGATGATCTCAAATTGAATTTTTGTGGGCAAACGTTTGCCCCAGTTTGGACTTGATCTGGAATTTGCATTTTCTTGAAATTGAGGATTGCCTCAATTTGAATTTTCCTGGGCAGACATTTTCCCCAGTTTGGTCTTGATCTGAGTTTGAAATTTTGGAATTGAGGGTAACCCCCCATTTGAATTCCTGGGCAAACGTTTGCCCCAGTTTTGAATTTTCAAAATTGGGGATTGCCCCAATTTGAAATTTGTTGGGCATCCTTTTGCCCCAGTTTTGAGATTTTCAGAAATCTTTTAATTATGATTGGTTCGAGTAGTTTTCCCTGATCTTAATTAGTTTTGAAAAGGAGTTGTGCAATGCTTGAATAAAGTTATTTGATGAAACAGATGTTGTGGGAAGAATGCAAACCATGAAATGGTGTAAAAACTTTTGTTTCTCTTGATTTTTGATTTTTCTGACATATCCTTCCTCGACAACCCCATAGTTGGTGTGAAAGGAATCAAGAATCATGACGAGCTAGATTAACTTAAGTTCGGTGTTTTGGTCAATCTCGAAATTTTCTTTTTTCAGGATCTTTGAGATCCAACTCTGGTCCGTTTTATTGAATAAGACACCCTTCCGTTTTGGTGGCATCATGGTTGGCAGGAGGATGATTCTTCGGGAAACAATCATGCTGTATTGCGATGGTTGAGGATTCATCTGACTTGTCATGACTTTTCAAAATTAATCTTTTTATTTTTTTACATTTTCCCCCTTTCTTTTGGCATGTGCATTATTGGGGTGTGCAAAGTGATTCTGGATGGTTATTGGAAATAAATAGAGACGATTTGAAAAAGATGTTTGAGGTAGTATACTTGAAAGGAAAAAATGATGAAAGATGTGGGTTCGATTGTTCAAATGGCACCTTTTGGTGAAAAATGCCAGTGCTGCTTTTCATAATCTTGATTGTCAAATTAACCAAACTTAAGAAACGGAAAATGTTGCCCCAGTTTTAGGAAGGATGGGGTGTAGAATGTCATGTTGTCCTGGGATTCCTGGATTCACCTTAACTTTTTCCTGGGTTGTTCTTTTGAGTTTTCAACCCAGCAGGTCTTTCGTTTTGCCCTAACTTTTTCCTAGGTCACCCTTACGGGTTTTCAACCTAGCAGGCTTTTCATGCGTGTGCCCTAACTTTTACCTAGGTCGTCTTTTGAGGGTTGTCGACCTAGCGGGCTTCTGTTTGATTACGCTCTAGCTTTTGCCTAGGTCTTCTTTGAGGATTGTTCGATCTAGTGGGCTTTTGTATGATTGTGGCCTAACTTTTGTCTAGGCCGCGCTTTGAGGGTTTTCTACCTAGCAGGCTTTTGTTTGATTGCACCCTAACTTTTGCCTAGGTCTTCTTTAGGGATTGTTGACCTAGCGGGCTTTTGTTTCTATGCCCTAACTTTTTCCTAGGTCTTCTTTGAGAGTTTTCGACCTAGCGGGCCTGCTGTTTGATTGCCCTAACTTTTTTCTAGGTCGTTTTTTAGGATTGTTGACCTAGTGGGCTTCTGTTTGATTGTACCCTAACTTTTGCCTAGGTCGTTTTTTGAGGATTACCGACCTAGCGGGCCTTTTATTTAATCCTAATTTTGCCTGAATTATTTTTGGAAACCGGCAAGACCTTTTCTGATCATGACTTTGTCGATTTATTCTCTTGAACTTTAACCCCTACTTTTTCCTGGATTATTTTTGGCTTTTAATCCAGCGGGTTTTTCTTTGGATTTTCAATTTTTGACCCTAATTTTGCCTAGATCATTTTGATTTTAATCTAGCGGGTTCTCGTTTTATTTTTCTTGAATTTTGCATGGTCAGATATTGATCTTGCCTGGATTACTTTGATTCTCAATTTAGCGAATCTTATCTTGCATCCCTAATTTTGCCTAGATTTGAGTTTTGTTCCAGCGGGATATTTTTGTTAGACAGGGTAAAATGCATGGTGATTTGGGAATCCCTGGTTAGACTTTTTTTTATTCTGCTCCCTCATTGGACTTTTCTTTGAGCTTGATTAATCAAACGTTCAAGATTATTCATTACAGCACTGGCATTGTCACCAATAGGTATTTATTTGTTTAAGAAAAAGCAGGTTGAATGATGAAAAGGAATGGTAAATTTTAAAAGTAAAGCCAACAATGTGAGGCACATGCTTAAGAAACATGAAAAATGTAATTTTTGTATTTATTCATTGATACTCAACTTGTACAAGGAAACTCATTGTGCTGCTCCCATCTCTTAGCTAGCTGATGGGCTCTCGTGATTCGGCAATGGATTGTTTTGTGTTAGGAGCAAGTCTCCCAAAATCCAGCCAGTTCGCATCGATCAGGCTTTGCACCTTCGTTTCAATGCTAGGAAATCCTCTGTGAAATGACCAATGAATCCTGCATGGTAATCGCATCTGGCGTTTGCATCATACCATTTAGGATATGGTGGCTCTTGAGGTTTCAGAGGATAGGGTGCAACCAGCGAGTTTTGAATTAAGCACGGCAGCAGCTCAGTGTAGGAGGTTGGAATAGGGTCAAATTGGACGGGTTTCTTCTCCTTCTTCTGGCTTTGGTTGGGATTTTGGCTCATGACTTGTGTTTGGGCTGTATATGGTGTTGGTGGCCGGACTTATGTTGGATAGTTGTAAGTTGAAGGGTATGGTGTTTGGTAGGTGCTTGCACTGTAAGGATACGGTCTATAGGGAGTGTATGGTGGTGGTTCGTAACCAACTGGACCATAAGGTGCCACTTGAGGAGTGTACGGGCCTTGACCAGAAGCCATGTTGCAGGTCTCGCCTGTCTTCTTCTTCCCAGATCCATTGGAAGTGTTGACTGCTTCTGTAGGCTTTTGCGCAATCTTTCCATGGCGCATGCCACCCTCGATTCTTTCTCCAATGATGACAACGTCGGAGAAGCTAGAAGTTACACTGCCAATCATCTTGTCATAGAAAAGATTTTGGAGTGTGTCGACAAATGTGCTGACCATCTCTTTCTCAGATAGAGGAGGTTGTACCTGAGCAGCTAACTCCCTCCATCTTTGGGCGTATTGCTTGAAGGTCTCATCTCCTTTTTTAGCCATGTTTTGGAGCTGAGTTCTGTCAGGAGCCATCTCCACATTATATTGATATTTCTTTAGAAAGGCATCAGCTAAGTCCCTCCAAGAATGAATGTGGGTCTGCACTAGCTGATTATACCAATTGGCAGCAACCCCAGTTAAGCTGTCTTGAAAGAAATGGACAAGCAGCTTAACGTCGTGCATGCAGGGAGACATCTTCCTGTAGTACATGGCCAGGTGGCTCTTTGGGCAGCTAGTTCCTTCATACTTTTCAAATTCAGGAACTTTGAATTTGGGAGGGATTACCACATCTGGAACCAAGCACAGATCAGATGTGTCTCTGGCTTCGCAAGCACTCCCCTCAATTGCCCGCATCCTGTCCTCTAGTACTTTCCACTTTTCTGTATCCTCTTTGGAAGGAATGTTTGGGTATCCCTCAGGCACGTGGTGGGGATAGGAAGATGGTATGTACACAGGGTGAGGCCCTTGGGTGAACATAGGGTGCGTTCCCCCAACGACTGTTTGATAAGCTTGTGAAGTGGTGTTTGGAGGTAGGTTATGTGTTTGGGTTTGTGTTTGGGTGTATAAGGGTGCGTGCCCATGAGGATACCCATAATGAACTCCTTCGGTTGGCAGAGGCATAGTTTATGACGAAAGGTTTTGTGGAGTGAACCCAGGAGGATATAATGGGTCAGTTGGTTCTCCCGGCAAGGATTCCCTTATATCCTTCTGTTGCGACAGTTGGATGGCCTCCATCAGCTTGGCCATCTGCTCTTTTAGAGTCTTGACCTTATTTCTCAACTCCTCATTCTGTCTTTCCAGCTCATCCATGATTCTTGATTGTGATCTAGACCTATAAGGATGTCAAGGAAGTTTTCTTTCTCCAATCTTTCTGTTAAAGTTAAAATTAATTTTGAGAAATAGTTTGAATGTAGAAAAAATCATGAATGATAAAAATATCAATGCTTTAATGAGTGTATAAATAAAAAAGATATGGACTGGTTTTTGAAATCTTTTTCCTCAACGGTAAATTTATGCATGAATGATTCAATGCATGCTATGCACAAATAATTTTAGAGACGAGAATATAATTGAGTGTTGCTTTATTTTTTTTAGCAATTTTATGTTTTTATGAATTTTGGTGTTTTTTATTTTGCTAGAAAACCTTTGGTTTTGTTTGAAAACCTTTTTAGTTTTGCTTAAGCTTTCTCAAGACGTCCTTTAGGTTTTCAAAATTTCTTTTTTTTCATTTTTCACATTTTCAAAATCATTTTCCAATTTTCCTAGAAGTTTTTATTTTCCTTCCTCTATCTTGGTTTTTCTTGAAATTTTTATTTGTTTTGATTTTTCTCCTTTTCCTTGAGTTTTCTTGATTTTTTCAAGTTTTGGTTAATGCATTTTCTCAAATTTTGGTTTACGTGTTTCTCTTTTTCCTATATTTTGTTTTTTGATTTTGTATCTCCCCAATTTCAGATTTCCTCTTCTTCTCTGCCATCTTGGGTGACTTGGTTCAAATGCCTGTGAGTGAGCAGTATATGAACAGAGTATCGTGAAACGGGTGTGTGTGCCCTCCTTGCCTCTTGTGTGGGTTACCTGTCTTAACAATCTATGGCTTTTTATACATGAGCCTCTCATAAGGTGGTTTGTAATCTTGGGGTGTAGAGGTTACTAGAGCCAAGTTCCAGTCCATAATGCTTGCCACAATAGTAGAAGTAGCCACTAGTTGCGGGGCATTATGAATAGGAGGCACTCTAGTTGGGATTTTCATGATAGCCAATCAGGACGTAGGCCCCAGAGTGACACCACTAGATCCCTCTATCCTAGGTAGCACTCAGACCCGGGTATAGGGCCCCACTCATGAGATGAATGCATATATGATGTGTGGAGGCCACACAAATTATTGTGATACCTGCAATTGGGGAAATTGTACAGATATATAGCAATATATTGTTTATCTATCCTAGGGTTATACATAGAATAAACAAACAAACAAGAGACAAGTAAACAGATAAATGAATCGTGCAATAAATAAATCGTGCAAATAAACAGGGAAGGAATCAATACAACACACTCAATTGAACGGGCTTGACTCTCTAAAATTCCCCAGTGGAGTCACCATCTGTCACAACCGTAATTCCGACGAGACGACGAACTCGATAAATTTTGAAAATTGATCTTTTTTTATTAATGTGTGGAGTCGCCACCAGATTTTTATTTAAGGGAAAATACTTGGAAAAAATCCTGACTCGAGGAAGAGATTTAGGTTCGAGAGTCAGTTATAAATGGGGAAGGTGTTAGGCACCCCACTTGCCCGTTCCGAAGAACGGTATCCTTAAACCGAGTGTGTGATTTTGAAATTGTTTGATCCCTTAATTAGCATGGAAATAAATTACTTGATGGAGGTTATCCTGACAACACTTGATCCTGCTCCTACGTATTCCCCTGTGCAATGGGAAACTCAAGCCTTACGTAGTTCTAGTTCGTTTTGAAGGCTTGACCTTCGAAAGTGCTTGAAGAGGAGTATTCGAAGATTTTGTTTTTATAAAGATTTCTATATTATTATTATTTTTTTGAAGGAACCTCCAGTCCACTCATGCACAAAGTCCGAGGCGGCTAAGGCAACACGGGGGCCTATACGAACCACTAAACATCGAACAGCAGTGTAGACCGCTAGTTTCCCGTTTAGAGTTCGTCGTGTGAGACTATAGATTCCAAAGCATTTTAGAAAGAGTATTATTTTTGAAAGGACCTCTAGTCCACTCATGCACAAGGTTCGATGCGGCTAAGGAAGCACGGTGGCCTATACAAACCACTAAACATTGAACAGCAGTGTAGACCGCCAGTTTCCTGTTCAGAGTTTGTTGCGTGAGACTATACATCCCAAAATCTTTTGGAAAGAATTTTATTTGAAATAAGAACTGAACTTGATTCAAGATTGAAGAAAAGAATAGAATTTCGATTGGAATAGAAAATTAAACTTGACGTTGAGTTTTGGGAGAAAAGAATTTTAATTTGAATCTTGAGGAAAGGAATTAATTTGAATTTTTGAACAAAAAGACTTTATTTGAATTTTGGGAAAAATAATTTTAATTTGAATCTTGAGGAAAGGAATTAATTTTGAATTTTGAAAAAAAAAAAAAGACTATTTGAATTTTCGGAGAAAAGAATTTAAATTAAATTTTGGGAAGTTTGGGGTTTAAGTGGAATTTTGGGAAGTTTAGGGGTCGAATTGTGATTTTGGAAAGTGTAGGGGCAGAATTTGAATTTTGAGAAGTATAGGGGCTTGGTTGTAATTAGGAAAAGTGTAGGGGTTTAATTGCAGTTAGAGGAAATGGAGGGGCCTGATTGCAATTTTGGCAAGTGTGGGGGTTAAATTGTGATTTTGGAAAGTTTATGGGCAGAATTGGAATTTCAGAAAATATTGGGCTTAAATGGCTTGGCTAGTGGCTGGAGGGGCTGGGAGGCTTGGTGGCTTGGGAGAAATGTTCCTGATGGCTCGTGGCTCACATGGCTTGGGAGTGGGCTTGGGCGGCTTGGCTCACATGGCTTAGTTTGATTGGCTCGCAGCTGGGTGACGACTTGCTTGTTATAAAGGGGAAATTGGTCTTTGGAGGGTTCGAACCCATGCCCCTGGTAATTGTAGATCATCAGCAACACCACTAGACCAGGTTAGTAGTTGGGTTTTCTATAGCAACGCATTAGCTTTGTACCTGTCCTCAAAAGTTAATTTATGAACATTATTGATCAGTACAATTTCTCTTAATTGAATTGGCTTCCTTATCGCCATCCCAATAGAAGAAGAATCTGGAGCATGAACAAAATCGAAACCCAGCACCCTCTTTCACTCCTAAAGCAAGATTCCTTGAAACGGCTACACCAAGACGAACTCTTCGAATCTTAGACACTTGGTTCAATTCCATAGACTGCTAATCAACCTCTGGATACAACCTATAACACGTACCTGACTCTGTCTTCTCTATTCGACCAGCCTGTTGATCAGCAGACTTTGGTGGATCCATCAAACTTTAAGTACATTCGTCTCGTTTCCAGGATCAACTCTACTCTTTTTAACCGAACCAAAATCAATCATACGCCTTTTCGATTTCCATCTGTGAGGTCAAACAAGGCACAAATGGTTCCCTTTTTCTCTATTTTGTGAATCCCAGTTGCCATTCCTACAACGTCAGAAACATATGGGGCGCCAACAGCAGAGGAGTATTTAAGTTCCTTTCATGAGCTTCATTAATTATGATGGCGGAGACTCCATACTTATCATTCACATAATGCATGCTACAATAAACAGCAATCTCTCATGGATGTTATCCCAGAATCCAATTTTGCACAAGGCTGAAAATGTAGAACAGCACTTGGTCGACTGGTCTTGAGACTATTATCCATAATATAAATACACAGGCGACAATGGCCATCTTTGAAGCTCACTCTAGCAATGAGGCGAGCTTTGATTAGAGTTCGATGCAACTGACCAGGGAGGATGTTGTTCATACATAAAAGTGTGTAAACACCCAACTATGTATGAGGCCTCCCGTCGTTAAATTAACTGGTGAACCAACCCAAATTTAAAATTATAATAAACCAAAAAGAAATAAATACGGAAAAACAGGAAAGCAAAAGAAAATGACAAAGTGGGAAGAAATAAATGAAACAAAAATAAAATGGAATACAAAAGAAAAAGAAAAAGAGAGAAGGAAAATTGAAATATATAAGAATAAAGAATCTGAAAATAAAAACTAAAAAAAATCTCTGGAAATAAAAACTGTAAAAAATATGAAATAACAAAACTTAAAATAAAAAATCTGTAAATAAGAATAAAAATAAATAAAATAATAATAATAAATAAATAAATCTAAAACAAAAAGTAATAAAGAAAACATAATAAAGACAAAATAAAATGTATAATAAATAAATAAAACCAATAATGAAAAAGAGAAGAGAAAACAAAAATATACTAATAATAGTATAAATCGGTAAACATAAAATAATAACAAAAAAAGAAAATGGATATGGGGGAAAACAAAAGATAAAAAATAGAAGTTTGGGGAAGCGGTAGCAAATGAAAATCCCAGGAGAAGGTACGCAAAAAGGGGTATATAAAGGGAGCAGGAGAAGGTTATGGGGTTGGCTGATTTTCATTTTCTGCAAGAAGGAGAAGGAAGGCAATAGTAATAGAGAATCCCCTAATTCTTCGAGTGAAGAGGTACGGCGCTTCTCTACGACGCTCCCGGTCCTTGAGATCAAGCTCCAAGATTGTGGATCCAAATTGGAGATAGAGGAAGATTAGCACCGCTCAATCTTGAAGGAGTTCTTGGCACACACAGGTTAGCAATAGTTTGCTCGAGTCATGAACATTATGTTTGAATATTGATAGCATGTAATGGAGCCAAGATTGGCTAACATTTCGCTTGTATCATCGACCACTCTACATAGAAATCTGGCTCAAGAAATATGCTAAAATGATAAAGATTATGCTAGGTTTTGATTTCGTCTTCTTGATAGAATATTAGGGTCGCATATGTGAATAGAGAATAGGCATCACAGGCGGCACAGATCCACTTCGATCATGCCGTTCCTTTCGAGTGTGGGTATTTGATGTTGAAGGCCATGTATACATTCTCTAAAATCTGCACATCCATATAGCTTAGAAACTATAGCGGTGATTAAATCTATTAAGATTAGGGATGAAAGGACCATAGTGAGCATCTAGTCTGTGGATCTCATTCGTTGAAATGGGGAAGTGCATTAAGAGGAAACGTCCTCTATAGTCACATATGGTGCAACTCTGTTATCAGTGCACCAAATGGAGGGACGACTTGGTACGAACCTCATGAGCCAGGATGGGGGCATGACTCCAGAAATACGAGCGAACATTTGGAGTGTCATAGATGTAGAGATCTTTAGAGTACATTCCTTCTTTAAGGTATCCCTGCAAAACTCTTGAATTCCCAAGAAGCCAGAGGAGATAATTGAGCTCGATAGGCACCATTCGACAAGCAATGAGCATGAGGTGCGAGCTGGCCTAAGTGCTGATAAGATAAGGTGCTAAAAGGCTCATGAGAGTGGTGTTATATCTTCTTGGAAACACCATTATCACTCGCCAAAGTCGACCTTGCAGAACCCGATGTTTCTGCGCTTAGCCCCAGGAAGTCTCCATTATTCAAAGGTCAGGGTAGGATCATACATAGTGCCCTGATCTGGAATAGAAAAGTGTATTTTTGCACATTCATCTGGTAGGCCTTGACTGCAAGACGGACATATCCCCTAGCAAGAAATCAAATGGGCAGCGTCAGGTTGCACGAATGTGCCTAGTCACACTGAAACAGGGGATGGATATCCTATGTTTGCTGCCTTCACTGTATTTTCCCTTTATGCCGAATCCACATAGGATTGAAAGCAACGATACCATGTCCAAAACCGGAGAGTTCTCTCGGCGTTCAGGGAAAGCCGATCGGCGCAATTCGGGGTAAGTTTGGTTCTGGTCCAGGTAGAACATCCTTTAGCCCTGGTCGAAGAAGGATAGAGCAACACCTCGTCAACGATCATGCCTGTAGTTAGCTCAAAATAGCAAAGGTCCTTCGGTACAGAGTCGTTCAGAGTCGGCACCCGAAGACCCAGAGGTCAGCAGTGTTGAACCCCTCAAAAACCCATATGACCAGAAACAGGGGAGAGAAGGGTGTAAACAGGGTCCCGCCTACAGTAGGGATGTATGAGCAAATGGTATGTGTTTTGTTTTAAAATAAGGTGTCATAAGGTCAAATAGAAGCTCAGCATAGTGGGGCACACTTTCCCTTATATTCGGCAGCCCGTCTTCGAACCCTGCATGGGACACTTTTGATTATTGCCTTTAAAATTATTTCTCCTAAATTGCATGCAGACCCCCAGAATTCCCTATAATTGCAAAACTGTCCCCCTAAAAATTCATAATTACGATTTAACCACCAGAATTCCCTACAATTGCAAAATGGCCCCCTAAAATTTCATAATTACGATTTAACCCCCCGAATTCCCTATAATTGCAAAACTGCCCCTTAAATTATCCATAATTATAATTTAACCCTTAGGACCTTCCATAATTGCAAAACTAACCCATAATTATCCATAATTATAATTCAACCCCATAAATTTCCCAAAATTTCATTTAAACCTCTGATTTCCTCAAAATTCAAATGAAATTCTTTTCTCCCAAAGTTCGAATTAATTTCTTTTTCAAGACTCGAAATCAAGATCATTTCGAAATAAATTCCGCTTTCAAATCAACTCTTTTATTAACTTTATCATACTCAAATAAAATCTCTTTTTCTAATGTTTTGGGATCTTCAGTCTCATGCGACGGACTCTAAACGGGGAAGTGGCGGTTCACCTGCTGTTCAACATTTAGTAGTTCGTATGGATCCCCGTGCTGCCTTAGCCGCTTTGGACTTTGTGCATGAGTGGACTAGAGGTCCTTTCCAAAAAATAAAACTTTTTCTAAATGTTTTGGGATCTTTTCGTCTCACGCAATGGACTCTAAATGGAGAACTGGCGGTTCACCTGCTGTTCAACGTTTAGTAGTTCGTATAGGCCCCCGTGCTGCCCTAGCCGCCTCGGACATTGTGCATGAGTGGACCAAAAGTTCCTCCAAAAATGAAAATATTTTCGAATATTCTCCTCCTTTTCAAACAATTTGAAGGTCAAGCCTTCAAAACCAAACCAGAACTACGTAAGCCTTGAGTTTCCCATTGCACTGGGGAATACGTAGGAGCAGGATCAACTCTTGTCAGGCTAACCTCCATCAAATTATTTATTTCACACCAATTAAGGGATCAAACAGTTTTTAAAAATCACACACTCGGTTTAGGGGTACCGTTCTTCGGAACGGGCGAGTTGGGTGCCTAACACCTTCCCCATTCGTAACCGACTCCCGAACTTCGAATCTCATCCTCGAGTCAGGGTTTTTTCCAAATCTTTTTCCCTTAAATAAAAATTTGGTGGCGACTCCACTTAATAAATCAAAATCTATTTTCAAAATTTTAGCGAGTTCATCGTCTCGTCGGAATTACGGTTGCGACAAAGTGTATGGTGTGCCTTCTAGGGTTGTTTGGAAGTTTTCACCTAATTTTCTAGGGCCTAATTAAAAAAAAAATAGAGTGGCCTAATTATGGATTCTATTTGGCTAGATTAAAGAGTGGCAAGTATGGCCCAAGCGTGGCCCAATTGGGCAAGCTGCCTATGGCCTCATTATTGGTCAGACTATACTTACTGCCATGTGAGGCGCATGTGATATATGAGAGGGATTTTTAAATTAAAAGTGTGGCGTGCGGGGATCGAACTTGAGTCTTGGATGTCTTGGCCATATACCAACCATTAGACCAAGCTGTTGTTGGGTTATTAAAAGCCTTGAAGTTATTTTAAAGGATCCCCTGACTCCACTTATACTTATGATCATGATACATGCGGTTGCATGCATTCACTCACGTGCGTCCGCTGCCTATCAATTTTCCTTGCTCCTGGAGATTGTCTAGCATAGCAGCTAGGACATTTAGAAACCAGACCACCTTCTTTGATCCATTTCACTGTGCATAGCAGCTACGCAGTTCTTAAGCTTACCTGTTGCCTGATGCATCCTTACGCCCACTTAACACACTTCGACTAAACATTCCAGATTTCAAATATTGGCCCTTGATTTGACTTGTATGAATAAAAGTAGGAATCTTATGGCATTTAAAATAACCAGACTTTACTCAATGAGGCAAGGAGATGAGGAGATGCCTTCATCATTTGCCATTTTTTGGTCTAGCCGCAAAGGGTCTGGAGTTATATTTTAATTTAGCAGCTACTTGTTATCACCATAGAATCTGATATTGATTATCGCACTCATTAGGAAGATTACAAAAACAGAGCACCAAGTCAGGGTGCTTGCAAACTAGGGTGTTGCAATGTGAGTGGATTTGGCAGTGTGTGGAACTTATCTCGACCAATCCAAACGAGAGGCTCGCTGTGATAAACCACCCAGAGAATGGAAACTCCTGAGAGAGAAAGATCTTTTGACGTGTGGGTTCTACAACATACTTGAATCACAACAAAATGATCATAGCTTTCCCTTTCAAGTTTGCAACTCCACTAAAAATGGCATCTTAGTGTCTAGACTCTCATCAGAAGCATTCTTTAACAGTTTATCATGTTCAAAGGTAACTTCTCCAGTCTCCCATGCTGACCAATATTATGCGCACAATGTGATGGGAACTGCAGTTTTCCTCAATCACCATGCATTATTGCACCAAAGAGAATGCCCGCAGTGTTGTCAATGACGTGCATGGGACTGAACGAGCAAGGGGACTTTCATCCCTTGTGTGAACCGATCTAGGCATCACGGCGCATGCTCTGTACTCTGTAAGAGTTTCTCAGGTTCAAGGGATGGAATATAGGTGAATGTCCAATTGTGGAATATAGGTGATCCGCTCCATGCATGGTCTTTCTCCGAAGTATATCAGGCCCAGAACGCATGCTTTTTATGTTCCTAACCTCTAAGCCTTTCAAAGCAATATACCACACCCTTTTCCCTGCATTGAGCTAGCCAATCATAAGGTACGACATCCACATGTGTTCTCTATAAAGATTGATGTCTGTGAAGGGTGATTTAGTCAAGAGGTGCACTGCCAAAATGAAACTGTTGTTTTTGATATATCAATGATACCACTTCACGAGTAGCCTGTTCGGACTTCTTGATTATCAAAAGAGCACATGTAGTTGCGGCTTTTGACCTTGATAATTTCCAGGGGGCATTTAATGGTGTTGTCCAATCGGGGAGCGAGGAAAATTCACTGTCTAAATCAATTACACCAATGCATTTCTTAAAGCAATCAAGGATCTTGAGATCAAGAGGAACATGGAGGCATTGAGGGTGCAACATCATTCTCGTATATAGACTTGTATGAACAACATAATGGCTTTGAATCACGTAGAAATAAACCCTATTTTGCATGGTCACCTCTGATAACTAGAAGCTAAACTAGTGTCTGCACCACCTCCTACCAAATTCATCTTGGCTCATCCCACTGTGTGTTTGCTCGATAAGAGGCTTTAAAAGCATCCAGGCCAATGACCACAAGCCAACTGTAGCATGTACGTTGCATATATCCGTATCAGGTCTCATGGCTGAGTATGATAATAACAGAACCAATGCTTACTGTTTCTCTGTAGTTTTCCAACATCTTGTTTATTTCACAAATTGAACCTGAATGGATCGAGCTTCTTCTAACAAAACCCAAAGCTTAGTAGTGACTCTTAGTCATTTTCTCAGGAGGGAGCATGCGGTCTAAGTTGAACAAATAGAATGCTACATGGAGAAAATCTTGATAACAAACATATTTTACCAACAGACAGACACGGTGGAACGATTCATCCTTTGTTATTGATTCATGACAAGGACATCATGATCATATTCTATTTTATTTTGATAAGGTGATTCGATCTTAGCTTGATGTTACCATTGTAAGAATAGAGAATCATGATATAGCATGAAGATCAACAAGTATCATAGATCAAGAATCATGAGACTAAACACACAGACTCAAATGCTAATCCTCGTGCAGCTAAATCAAGAATCCATGTACTTCCACAAAATTCTGCATTTGAATATGAACTCATACCAGAATCTACACTGTATTTGTGATGATTTGAAATTGAATCTTAAGAAGTGAGATAGCATACCTGGAATTTTTCCTTTTCATTTTCTTTTCTTCATTTTTATTTATTTTGTTTCTATTATTTAAATTATTATTTATTTAATAATTAATTTAAAATGGGACCTTGGACATAATTGAGTGTTTACATTCATAACCGTAATTACAACAAAATGACGAACTCGCTAAAATTAGAAAGAATTTAAATTGATCATGGAGCCACCACCAAATTTTATTTTTAAAGGGAAAATATTTGGAAAAAACCTCAACTTGATGAAGAGTTCTAGGTTTGGAGTCGATTACGAGTAAGGAAGGTATTAGCATCCTACTCGCCTGTTTCAAATAACAGTACCCTTAAATTAAGTGTGTGATTTTGATATTTGAAGATTGTTTGATCCCTTAAATCGTGTAGAAATAAATAGGTTTGTGAAAAATAACTTGATAGAACTTGATCCTACTCCTACATATTCCATCGTGCAATGGGAAATTTAAAGCTACGCAGTTCTGGTTAAGAGACTTGATCTCTTGAAAAATAAAAGAGCTTTGTAGAATTAAAAATTTTGTGAAAAATGGAGGTGATTTTAGGCAGAGTTCATTAAATCTGTGATTTTCTAAAATTTTTGCATTCATAGAATCCAAATTGACGTAAGTTACGCTTGAACCTATTAAAACATAGAACGGTAGAGAACGTTACCCGTTTGCATTAGAATTCGTCACGCGAATTTCATAAAATATACATTTTGAGGCAGAGTTTGTTTAAAACTGTGATTTTCTATAATTTAATGTTCACTGAGTCAAAGCCGACGTAAGCCGCGCTTGAATTTGTATGAATTAAAATACAAAACAGTAAAGAACGCTACCCGTTCGCGTTAGAATTTGTCACACAAATTTCAGAATATTGAAAACAAATGTTTTTTAAACGAAGTTAATTAAAACAGTGACTTTCTAAAATCTATGTGTACACAGAGTCTAAACCAACGTAAGCCGCGCTTGAATTTGTACAAATTAAAATACAGAACGGTAAAGAACGCTACCTATCCGTATTAGAACTCGTCACATGAAATTTTTTAGAAAATTTTAAATATATTAAATGTGTTTTTGGATTTAGGAGAAGAAATATATATATATATATATATATATATATATATAATATTTCTACTTTTTTCTATTTAGAATTTTTATTAATTAATTGTTTAATTCTTTATATCATATTTAAACAAAAGTAGTATTAAGGAAGATTAAGTTCATTTCAAGGGCATATGTTGGGCTTGATCCAAGTTAAATGCAAAAGAAAAATGGGCTTGGCCTAGATTAAATGTAGTAAGAAAGTATTTAGCCATGATTTAAATGTCAGAGAAAGAATTATTTTTTTTTTTTTAAAAAAAAGAAAAAGATTTATAACCTTTATCTTTGTTCATCAAAATTAGAATTGGCCCATGTTTTTTTAGACCCTCTTGTTTGGTGGCATCTAGGCTTATCTTTTTTATTCTAGACTTACTATATTTGAGCCTAAGTCATGAATTGGGCCTTTATGTTTTTTGTTCGACGGGCCCTTTCTATTTGGCAAGGTTAGGGCCTAGTTTTTTAGTTCTAGACTTAATATGTTTGAGCCTAAATCATGAAAATTGAAAAGAAAAAAGGAGAACGGGGTCCTCCTAGAATCAAACCCAGGACCTACACATAGGCTTTAGGTGAAGCAACCACTTAAGCCAAGTTTCAGATTATGATTTATGATCCCCAAATTTAATTAAGATTAAACACCGGTGGGTTACTTATAAATAAAAATAATAAAATAAAACAAAAACAATTACTTTTAATTAAAGATGCAAAGTGTAATTTGGGGTTCAGGAAGTTTTAACCTAAGTGAAAGGGGGAAATTTTGGGGCTTAGGGTTAGGTTTTCTCTAAATTGAAATAAGGGATTTAGGGAGGCGTGGCAGTAATCGCCGCAACTAGGAGAGAGACGTCATCCTTGTTGAGAACAAAGAAAGGATGAATAGAACAAGGAGGATGGTGACCTTGCGTAGAGGGGTGGCCACTACGGCGGGCAAGGAGGTGTCGTCCTTGTCAAGAACAGAGGAAGGGTGAATGGAACAAGGAAGATGGTGATCGTGTAGAGGGGAAGGAAGAGTCATCACCATCTATGACGATGATGACAACGAAGGTAGATTTTGGTGAGCTCTACCATGGCCATAGAAAACATGAAGAAGGGAACTTTGCGTTTGTATTATACAGAGGGGTTTTGATAGGTTGATATAATGATGGAGCGCATTCGTTGTTGGAGAGTCACTCCGGCAATAGTGCCTAGCTATAAGCGGGAGGAAATCACCATGCATGGTGATTCTAGGTGTGGGAGACGAAAGGAGAGACCAACTATGCATACCTACGCCAGGGTGTGGCGATTTTTTGTAGGATCCTAGGAAAGAAAACCATAAGTGTTAGAACAAAGAAGGAAGAGTCGGGTGAGAAGGAAACGTCGGAGGAGGAGAAGACTCGAGGATGAACTCTGTCACTACGGACGATGATGACGATGGGCTTCCAGCAAGGTACGATATTAAACTACTTTAAATTTTTAGTTTAGCTAAAATGAGTTCTTTTGCTAAATTGCTTGGTCCTTAAGATTACTATTTGAACTTTATGTGGTTGGCTAGGGAAATCGATGATCAAGTAAACAGCTTTGGGTTATGGCAGTAGTTGTTGAGTAATGGGGGAAAGATTATGGTGATTTTCCTATGGTTATGATTGAAGACAAGCATAAAGCGAAGAGGAAGAAGATGAGTAATTTCTTTACGGCTTTTAAATAAATTTTGCCTTATTATTTTTAAGTCGATATACTAAGATAATTTATCTAAACTCAAGGAGATTACTAGAACAGTTTTTTGTCCTCCTATTTTCTATCTTTGGTTATGTATTTGTGAGCAATGTTATGACTGGTTTTGGTTTCAATATTTTGTTTGATGATTCTAGAGTTTTTATTATGGCCTTATCTTAATTAAGTCTCCAAATTAATTACTTGTTAGTTTAATTTTTAAATTCAGGAACAGAATCTTGTATCTTTATTGAATTTTGAAAGGTAAAGGAGAAATGAAAAATTCATGTACATGTGTGTGAATGTGTGGTACGTGTTTAAAAATTGGAAGAGAGACTAAGTAGATGCATGCCTTAATTTCTAATAGCAGAGAGAAGAATTTATATGTGTGGGAACATAGTGACTATCTTAGAAAAGGTATTTCTAGGTGCACGTCAATGCATGGTGATGTAGGCTAGAAGGTATTTTGGGACCTTGCTAGTTTATAGGGATAACTAGTATTGATGTGTTGATTTGTTGTATAAAAGTGATTGTAAACAGCCAATTATGTCCGAGGCTTCACCCCAAAAATCAAATATTTAGTAAATGATAATTTAAATAATAAGGAATAAAAAATAAAAATAAAAATAAAAATAAAAATAAAAATAAATAAAATAAAATAATATATATAAATAAAAAAACATAATTAAGTAAATAAATAATAATGATAATAGTAATAAAATGGAACCAGAAAGCAAAAGTTTGAAACTAAAAGTCTGAACGAATATAAAAACAAATCAAAAAATAAATGGAAAAATGAGATAATAATAATAAAGAAATACATATTTAATAAAAGACGGGAAAAGAAACGAAAAGCGGGGAAAGAGGAAAAGGGATATAAAGAGCCCCTAGGGTTTTACGCTAGGTGTTTTCGGGGTGAATTGGAGAGGCTCCTTTGAAGAAGAAGTTCTCTAATCTCTCGGGGAGATTATAGATGCTCTGAAGCGAAGGCCTGAAGAATTGCACGAGATTCGTGAAGCTCTCATCAAATCCTGGCGAGCTCCATAACACTGCAGCTGAGGGAGGAAGAGAGAATCTCACTTCGGCACTTACAGGTTTGCACTATTCCTTCGTATGTTTCACTTTTAGCAGCAGAAATACCTATATGCTTCGTGCAAATTGTGAATTAGCTGAAAATCTCCTCAATCATTGATTGCTTTCACACCGCTGGATCTGAAACTCGTCTTTAAACATTTAGTTATTCAATTGAATTTGTGTCTAACCCCCGGACCCAATGTTGCAATCCTGTGCTAGTTCGGCATGGTAAATTCGGTTTATAAATTGTCCTAAGAGTCTCGTATTCCCCTTCCCCGTGCTAGATCTCGTTAGGATAGGCTTGATTGGACGAATGTCTGGAGGGAAGACCGATCGGTTAGGAGGTTTTACCCAACTATAGGATTAGTGTCAATGACGAGGGGTCGTAAATTCCGAAAGTGCTTCTCGGCATCATTCTTCTTGGAGAATTGACGGTGGTCCACCAAGCATTTAGCAAGAGCACAATGAGTAGCTAGTAATTGGTAGGAAAGGGTGCGCTGGTTTGTCTTATCTTAATCGTCCCCTTCCATAACCCATGCTCACCCTGGTCTCCCCCATGCAGGCTTGGCTTATAGTCGCGTGACTTTGGCTCAAATAATCCAACCCTGCCAACCGGAGAGAGGGACGGTTCTCACATCCAGGCGAGTTGCGCTTTGAGACAAACGCTTTGCCTCAACAGAACCGGAGATCCTTGGTTAAGTCGTCATCTCCATTTGCTGCTGACTAGTTCCTCCTCCTATCATCTAACCCTCCCTGACTCCTCCTTCCAGGACACCAAGCACTCATGGAACTCTCGTCGAGGGGCATTTAGAGAATGGCAATTGGTGCGCAATAGAACCAGCTAGCACCTGCAGCAGGGGAATCGGCTTTGCGCTGCTGGCCATATAGTTCAAGGTTCAAGCCTAGTAGTGAGGTCCACTTTGAGCGAACCCACAATAGTCAAAGGCAATAGGCGCGGGAGGAGAGAAGGTCATGCTGAAGGGTCGACTCGCCTAGCAAACATGGCACGCTCCGGACAGACTTGGTAGGAGCCAAGAGGGAGGGGTCGACTTTCCCTGTACTAACCCCGACACCTCATTCCAGCCCTGAACAGAAGTACGAATCCGTCTAGCCCTCTAACCATCCCTGACTTCATCCTTCGTATTCGGGCCAAGACGATCCAACCTAAGCATCGACGCCTAAGCCTCTAAGCCTCTCATAAGAATCTCCCCCAGTGGTAGGGTCCTCGCTCGAATCCACCGGAGAATAGCTGAGACCACGACGTATGGGTCTAACAAGAAGCCGCTGTTGCATGGCGTAGCCTGGGGCACGAAGAACAGAGCAGCTCAAGTCGCTCTGCGGGACCTCGATACAGAGCATGGAATCGGCATTTCCCAATACCAGCCTAGCTCCTTCGGAACAGCATGTAGAGGAGGGCCCAACGATTACATGGGGTGGGCTATGCCTACACCATAGGAGAGGAGTTCGAACTCCCTGTACAAGCCATGCAACTGGAGGTATGGGACCTAGAGGTGGGAGCATCCCACCATAGCCGAGGCCAGGAATTACGAAGCTCAAACATGACCTCTTGCCGGAGAAAGGCCATCGGCGGCGACTCGAGGGTCACAAGAGTCATGAGTCACGCATGAGTTGAGAGTGTATCCCGCGTCTAGGAACGTCATAGTGCCCCTGCTAGCATTGAACTATTACGAGAGTCTCTGCATGTATGCGTTGAAGCTGACGAGAGTCCGTACGCAGGAGCTCCATCGTTCTGCCTCATTGGTATGACGAAGCCTCATGGAGTCTCACCAAGACACATGATCCCGAGCGCAAGGAGAAGGCTGCAGGAGGTCATCCGCACTCCCAAAGGCACTCCGAGCAATAGGTCTTCGGGCAAGAAGCTAAATCCAAGATCTGTTGAAAAAAGAGGGGCTTAATTTTGAAAGCCGCATAGGGACCAATCCCGAGCCATGCTTCTGGATCCTCTTGAGCCATGCGAAGATGGAGAAGGGGGCCCCACCATGTACGGTTTTGGATTCTTTCAAATAGATGCAATCTCAAATTAATACCCACACTCTCCAGATTTGCCTTTAAGCCCCTACGCTTTTGATATTTATATTCAAACCCCTACACTTTTAGTATTTACATTTTGGCCCCTCTACTTTTCATATTTACATTTTGACCCCTACACTTTTAATATTTATATTTAAACCCCAAATATTTCCCATATTTACGGTTAGGCTCCTGTAGTTCCCATACTTACAATTTGACTCCTAAAACCTCCCGAAAGTCCACTTAAGCCCCACGCGCCTCCAATAATTAAAAATCAAGAAAACTCTTTCTAAAAATCTCATTCCGCATTCCTTAATCTCACGCAATGGACCCTAAAAGCGAACTGGTAGCTTTTTCTGTTGTTCGCTGTTTAGAGGTCCGTATGGGTCCAAGTGCAGTCGTAGTTATCTTAGGCCCTGTGCATATGAGGATTGGGGATTGCCCTTCCCTTTTTCAATTAAATAAAAATCCCATTTTCCATTCCTTAATCTCACGCGACGAGCTCTAAAAACGAACTAGTAGTTTTTTCTGTTATTCGCTGTTTAGAGATTCGTATGGGTTCAAGTGCAGCCGTAGTTATCTTGGGCCCTGTGCATATGTGGATTAGGATTGCCCTTTCCTTTTTCAATTAAATAAAAATCTCATTTTGCATTCCTTAATCTCACGCAATGAGCTCTAAAAATGAATTGGTAGCTTTTTCTATTTTTCGTTGTTTAGAGATTCGTATGGGTCCAAGTGCAGCTGTAGTTGTCTTGAGCCCTGTGCATAAGTGGGTTGGGATTGCACCCTTAAAATATTTTCAAAAAAGAGAACAATGCATTCGCTTTTTCAATTCAAACACCTTTCGAAGGTCAAGCCTTCAAACAAACCAGAACTACGTAAGCCTTGAGTTTCCCATTTCACCGGGGAATACGTAGGAGCAGGATCAAGTCCTGTCAGGCTAACCTCCGTTAAGTTATCTATTTTCACATCAATTAAGGGATCAATCATTTTCAAATAATTACACACTCAGTTTAAAGGTACTGTTCTTCGAAACAGGTGAGTGGGGTGCCTAACACCTTCCTCACTTGTAACCGACTCCCGAACTACGAATCTCATCCTTCAGTCATGGTTTTTTCCAAATCTTTTTCCCTTAAATAAAAATTTGGTGGCGACTCCACATAATCAATGAATTCTATTTTCAAATTTTAGTGAGTTCGTGAGCTCGTCGGAATTACGGTTGCGACAGTGATGAACATCAAAGATTAGATGTATGTGTGAAATTACATGATTTGATGGCATTAACGGTATATATATATATATATATATATATATATATATAATGAGGTTTTATATATTAATGTATGTGTTGATGTCTATACGAGTATAAGGTATTATGTAAGTGAATGCATGTGTAAACACTCAATTATGTCTGAGGCCCCTAATTATTAAATTTAATCAAGTAGCCCTACTAATTTAAACATAATAATAACAAATATAACAAAAAATTAAAAAAACACAAATAGAAAACAGAAATTAAGATTCATGAAAAAAAAAACAAACAATAAAAAATAAAAATAAAATTCATGAAAAAAGGAAAAAAGTAGAAGTAAAGTTTTTGAAAAAGAAGAAACATAATAATGGGAAAAATAATAGTAATAGAATAATGAAAGGAAAGATAGAAAACTGAAAAATAAATATATAAAATAAAAAATAAAAAAGAGAACGAAAAAACGTATAAATAGTGAAAAAATAAAATAAAAAAAATAAAAAAATAATAAAAAAATCTGCAATTGGAAAGAATAAAAATTTACATAAATGAAAAAAAAAGGAAAAAGTTAAATAAAAGAAAAGAAAGAGGCGAGAGAATTTTAAAAAAGGGAGGAGTATAAAAGAAGAAAAAGGCTCTGTTGAAAAGGAGGTTTTTCTTTTTTTTGCATTCTTCAGGGTGGAACGTTTTCTTCCTGGACACCGGAAACTCTCGAGAAGGGGGATCGATGGCAATTAGGTCCAAAGTTCATCCGGTTGGAAAGGGAACAATCATGGACGAAATTTCTCGTTCTTGGAGGAATTGACAAAAGCTAGGAAGAGCATGCCAAGAGGATTTTTTCCCGGAGCAGAATTTCTTCTCCCTCATACTGTCGTTGCCAAGTGAAATCTAAGGTACTTTCACACACAACTTCTGAGTGATTCACTTAGCAAATCTGATTATGAAACATTTAGATAGGAGATGATGAAATTTCTTTACAAAATTGTGAGATTAATTATATTTATTTGAGCTCAGTTCTTGTTGTTGTTTGGTTGTTCGATTTGAAATATAAGATAGAGCTTAATTGAACTCATGTATGATCGGTGATGAAGAATTAGATTCGTAAAATCTTGATTGATAATTGTTGATTTATATCACCGACATCACGAAATTTTGGAGTAAATTCCACAACGAACCATGATATTCGGAAGGAGGACCGAGATAAAATTGAGGAGGATATATTTGATATGATTATACGTCTCTTCTGCTATATCAAGGAGAACCATGGCATTCAACTGGCTTATGAGTTTTTAAGCAATGTTAACAAATTACGCATGGAATCAGATGATCATGTAGATGATGCTCATCTGGAACTGCACCATGTTGAAAGGGCATTTGTGGAATCAATATTACCAAAGGTAAAATCCCCACCTCAAGAGATATTACAAAAGCTGGAGAAGGAGCAAGAGTTGCAGAAATTGTCGCAAGAAAGCTCCATGCTTGTATTTAAGCTTGGATTGTCTAAGCTTCATTGTTCTCTGTTGATGAATGGGCTTGTTACTGATCCAATTGAAGAGGCTTTTCTAAATGCCTTGAATGTTGAGACTCAAAGAATACAGGAGCAAGTATATTTTAGACCAATAAAATCTCACATTGATGTATTAGCTAAGTTCCTATCAGAAGCTGGCATTCAACACTATAATCCCCGGATTATTTCTGATGACAGACCAAGGTTCATATCTTTGTCTACGTTTATTTTTGGAGAGGCATCTATAATGAACGAAATTGACTACTTGCATGCTCCTGAAACAAATGATGACTTGAAGCCTGTGACACACCTTATAGCTGTTGATATCACTTCAGGCAATGGCCTGAAATTGCTTCACCAAGTCTTAAACTACCTGATAGAAGGGTCCAAAGATGCTCGGGTAGGTCTTTTGTTCAATGCCAACAAGAGTACAGATTCATTTAGCCTCCTTTTTGCGAAGGTTTTTGAAATCACTTCATCTTCATATAGCCATAAGAAAAACGTATTAGAGTTCTTGGATCAGCTATGCTCACTCTATCAACAGAACTACTTCCTTACATCAGCCGTTGAAGTTGATAGTGCCCAAGCATTTGTTGATAAGATCTGTGAGCTTGCTGAGGCTGATGGTATGCCATCTAAGTGCTATAGATCTGTCCTCCCAGAATTTTCTGCTGAAAAAGTGAGAAGGCGTTTGAGCAAGGTGGAGAATTTCTTGTATCAGGTACTTGGGTCCGAATATGGTTTTAATGTTGTCTTCACTAATGGAAAGGTAACTCATCCTGTTGATGAAAGCTCATTTTTGAGTGCTGATCTGTATCTTCTGGAATCAATAGAGTTTAAGCTGAAGACAAAGCACATTGTGGAAATTATTGAAGAAGTGAAATGGCAGGATGTCGACCATGACATGCTGACAAGCAACCTCATTAGTGATATTATCATGGCATTATTTTCTTCAATAGCTGTGGGGGAGCGGGCTTCTGAAAGTGCTCGTTTTGAGATTTTGAATGATCAACATAGTGCTATTATCCTACCTAATGAAAATTCTAGCATTCATATTGATGCTGTTCTTGATCCTTTAAGTCCAACTAGCCAGAAGGTACCTGGAATTCTTCGAGTTTTGTGGAAATATGTTCAGCCTAGCATGAGGATTGTTCTGAATCCATTGAGTCCCCTTGCTGATCTTCCTCTGAAGAACTACTACAGATATAAAGTACCATCAATGGATGATTTTAGCGGTGCTGACTCTTCAGTAAATGACCCAAAAGCATTTTTGCTAACATGTCATTGTCCAAGACACTGACCACGAACCTTGATGTTCCTGAACCTTGGCTTGTTGAGCCTGTTATTGCTAATTCACGACACTTTGACAAACACTCGTCCGGTGTCGGCCTTGCATGCAAAACGACATGTACATCCAGGATAGTATTGATATTAATCAACATCAATAATAGATCACAAGGCCTGACCTTGGTCTAGCTGGTTGGAGCGCCTGAGGCCATACGAAGGGAGTCGGGTTCGAGTCCCATAGGTGGCAGTTTCGGAAAACCATCCCAATACCCTCACATATTAATATGTATGCTCAAAGGAGCATGATATCACAAAAACCTAATAGCCTAAGTGGTAAAGTTGTAGGCTTGCGACTCCGTCATCTCCTCTTCGAGACCCAAGCGTGGCGATTTTGTTTTAAAATGAAGAATAACATCAGCCCTTTACAATTCAGCCCCTGAACTTCCAGATATTGCATGCAGACCCCTACACTTACAAGAATCACTATTTGACCCCTAAGCTTCACAAAATTCCATTTAAGCCCCGAATTTCCCAAAATTTAAATTAAATTCTCTTCTCCCCAAAATTAAAAGAAAGTTTTTTTTCTTCAAAACTCAAAATCAAGTTCACTTCAAAACAAATTCCTTTTTTTAAATCAAGTCAATTCTTTTCTCATCTTTATCATATTCAAATCAAACCCCTTTTCAAAAAGTTTTTGGATCTATCTCTCACGCGACGAACTCTAAGTGGGAAACTGGCGGTCTACATTGTTGTTCGATGTTTAGTGGTTCGTATAGGCCCCCGTGCTGCCTTAGCCACCTCGGACCTTGTGCATGAGTGGACTAAAGATCCTTTCAAAAATAAAGTTCTTTTCAAAATGCTTTGGGATCTTCGGTCTCATGTGACGAGCTCTAAATGGGAAACTAGCAGTCTACATTGTTGTTCGATGTTTAGTAGTCCGTATAGGCCCCCGTGCTGCCTTAGCCGCCTCGGACCTTGTGCATGAGTGGACTGAAGGTTCCTCCATAAAATGAAAACTCTTTTCAAAATATTCCTTCCCTTTTCAAGCAATTCGAAGTTCAAGCCTTCAAACAAACCAGAACTACGTAAGCCTTGAGTTTCCCATTGCACCGGGGAATACGTAGGAGCAGGATCAAGTCCTGTCAGGCTAACCTCCATCAACCTATTTATTTTCACAGTATTTAAGGGATCAAACTATTTTCAAATAATCACACACTCAGTTTAAGGGTACTATTCCTCGGAACAAGCTAGTGGGGTGCCTAACACCTTTTCCACTTGTAACCGACTCCCGAACCTAAATCTCTTCCTCGAGTCAGGGTTTTTTCCATGTATTTTCCCTTAAATAAAAATTTGGTGGAGACCCCACATAAATAAACAAATTCATTTTCAAGTTTTAGCGAGTTTGTCGTCTCGTCGGAATTATGGTTGCGATAGATGGCGACTCCGCTAGGAATTCTAGAGAGTCAAGCCCGTTCAATTGAGTGTGTTTTGTATTGATCCCTTCCCTGTTCCTTTCTTGTTTATTCGCACGATTTACTTGCTTGTTTATTTATGTGTTGTTTGGCTATTCTTTATATAACCTTAGGGTAGACGAACAATAAATTGTTATATATATCTGTACAATTTCCCTAATTGCAAGTATCCAAATAATTTGTGTGCCATCCACACATCATACATGCATTCCATCATGAGTGGGGCCCTATACCCGGGTCTGAGTGTTGTCTAGGACTAGAGGGATCTAATGGTGTCACGTTGGGGCCTACGTTCTGCGTGGCTATCACAAAAATCCCAGCTAGAGTGCATCCTATTCATAATGCCCCGTAACTAGTGGCTACTTTTATTGTTATGGCAAGCATTATGGACTAGAACTTGGCTCTAGTAACCTCTACACCCCAGGATTACTAACCACCTTCGAGAGGTTCATGCATTAAAAGCCTTAGACCCTTAGGACACTCAACCCACATAAGAGGCAAGGAGGGCACACACCCCTTTTATGATGCAGGGCTCATATGCTAGTCACATGCTCAAGTAAATCGAATCACTCAGGATGGCACAGAAGAAGGGGAAATCCAAAATTGGGGAGATACATAAAAATCAAGAAAGAAAATCGAGTAAAAACAAAAATCGTACAAACAAGAAAAATGGAAACAAAAATCAAATAAAAAATCAAGGAAAAGGAAAATAAAATTCCTAGGGAAAATCAGGAAAATAATTTCAGAAAATATTGAAAATATAAAAAGATGTAAAAGAGAGAAAATGAAATTCAAAAGAAAATCTAAAGAATCCTTCGTTAGGAAAATTTTAGCAAAGCTTTTTCAAACAAAACCAAAGGTCTTTTTAGCAAAATAAAAATACAAAATTCATAAAATCAAAGGCAAATAAAGTAAATCACTCAATTCTTCTCAAAATGTTCAAATCTTCATTTATTTGTGCATAGCATGCATGCATTCATTCATCCATTCAAAAATTTATCAATGAAAGGAGGAGATTTTTAATAATCATCCCATTCATACTCATTTTGCATCAACATCTTTATCATTCATGATTTTAGCATTCAAATTATTTCTCAAAGAAATTAATTTTTTAACTTTAACAGAAAAATTAGAGAAAGACTTCCTCGACATCCTTATAGAACCAGATCACAATCAGGAACCATGGATGAGCTGGAGAGACCAAATGAGGAGTTAAGAAATGAGGTCAAGACTTTGAAAGATCAAATGGCCAGACTAATGAAGACCATCCAACAATCAAAGCAAAAGGATGTAAGGGAATCCTTTCCTGAAGAACCAAATGACTCATTATATCCTCCTGGTTTCAATCCACAAAACCCGTCACCCTTAACCATACCTCCACAAACCGAAGGGGTTCATTATGGGTTTCCTCATGGCCATGCCCACACATTAACCCAAACACATAACCTACCTCCAAACACCACTCCAGAATCTTACCAAATAGTCGTTGGGGGAACACACCTTATGTTCATGTAAACACTCATTTATGTCTGAGGCCCCAATCGTTAAAATTAAGCAAGAAATCAATACTAATTCAAAAATAAATGAATAATAAAAATAGAAGGCGAAAATCAAATAAAAATGGAGAAATAAATGAAAACAAAAAAAGAGGGAGAAAATGATGATGAAATAAAAATTGAAAGAATAGGAATAGGTATAATTAAAAATAAGTAAAGCACAAAATAAAAAGTAATAAATACAAATAATAATAAGGAAAATCTGAAATAAAAAAAAGAAATAAAAATAGCAAAAAGAAAAATACAAAGAATACAAAAAATAAAAATTATGAAATAATAGAAAATAGAAAATTAAATAAACTTAAAAGAATATATATGACAAAAAAGAACAAAAAATATATATAATAAAAACAAAAACAAAAAAAAACTGAAAAAAATAGTAAAAACAGAAATAATAATAATAATAATAAATAAATAAAAATCTAAAATTTTAAGAAATTAAAAAGCTGAAAATATGTAATTAAAACGAATAATAAAAAACCAAAAATAGAGAAAGACAATAAACAGAAAAATGATTTTGTATAAACAAAATAACAGAAAATAAACTAAAAAAACAAAAAATGGAAAAAACAGAAAAACTAACCTAACGAATAAAACGAAAAAAAGGAAAAATGAGCTGGAGGCTTTTTGGGCTGAGGGTGGAGCTTTAGACTACGGGTTGGGATCTTCTTGAGGACGGAGAGAGAGGGACACGCCCCAGGAGAGGAAGCTCAGCATCCGGAGCAGTTGAGGGGTGATACAATTGATTCATGGGCATTCATTCTACCTGGAGTGAGAAGAAGAGCCAACGTTATGGATTGAGGCCAAGATTTCTCACACGAACCTCGTTGATAGCATGGAAGAAAGGGAGGAAAAGAAGACAAAGCATGAATAAGGGTGGAGGGGGAAGAATTCTCTGATCCAAGAACCCATTGTAGAAGCTCTCAACTACTAGATCTCCAGTGTCAGGGGTGGACGCAACAAGATTTCTCTTCGGACTCTTCAATAGGTGAGTCACATTCTGCCATCTCTTTTCTCTCAAAGTTTAAAGAACTCCATCATAAGCTACTTGAACCATTCTTCATTAATTGGTGTAATGTTATTATTGATAAGAATTACTATCAAGATACTTTATGGCTAAGCATAGGATCAATCTAGTTGAACGTCTTGTTGCATCCCCTTACATGTTTCCTGGATATATACGGTGGGTCTATTAAATATTCTTCACCCAATAAATACGTACAAAGCTTGGAAAGCTTAATTGCTACCCTGGACATGAAGGTACAGATCCATGAAATGCACGTCCTTCTTGAGTGTTGTAAATTCATGGGTTGTAGTTAATCTGGGCGTGGAGATATGGTCGTCCTATTGATATTACAATATGATGAGCATGGATGATTGGTATATGGTTTTTCGAAGAGATACGAATGTGGTAAGTCAGCCTCGGGTTCATATCCGAGTGAATACTCGCTGCCAAAGCATACAAGGTGTAGTATGGGTGCACATACTCAGAAAATTAATTGAACAATTTGCACGGTACCTAACTACTTAAGGGGTTAGTCATGGAATCCCTCAATAAACATAACATTTGCTAGGTGGACTAGGTAATGCTTCTCACCAGATGACGAACCACCGGTCTGACAACCATGCATTTTGGGTGATCCAAAGGCCATGCAAAATAATGACTTGCCCTTTATCAACTTGGATCACTATACTTGAAAATGTAAGCAGTGAAAGAAGTCCCTTGTGTGCATGACTCACTGGATTTAACATGCATCAAAAGGGTAGAAGCTGAGCAAAGGAAAACGTCCTGTTACATGCTCTTCGATGCACAGCGTAGGGGCAGGTGTAGAATCATTGTTGTGTTTAGCACTATCCCCCATGGCGATCTATGGAGTGCCCTAATCCTGCCCATGCAAAAGTAACCAATGCCAAGGCTTGAATCCAGTATGTTATCGAGGGTCGAGAGGAACCATGCATAAGAGTGAGGCAAGATAAAGTTGACTTAACCCCTGCGCGACTTTGATCGTTGAATCATGGGACATAAGCCATAACCTGAATAATCCACATGCGTGCATGTTCAGTATGCGTACGACTTGACAATGCTTACCATGGGAGTAAAACGGCCTTGAGTCCCACGTGACTACGGTGCAAGCAAATTTGTTGAACGAGGCTATTCAAATGATGGGCTAGGATGCAGGAAGGCAGAGACTTTGTCGGGCTATAGGTCCTTCAAAATACTTGGGACCCTCTCTCTCACTAACTAATTCTCATGCAAAAAACAAGGTGCAGGCGTACAGACCGAAGCGTGCCTATGGTGACCAGCATCTTTAACGTCTTCATTGTGGTGTGGTGCATGTTCAGAATGAAGGAGTATCCAAGTGCTGGTTCCCACGATCCCTCCTGCTCTAAAAATAGAATACCACTATGAAAGGGAGTGAAACAACTGCATGTATAAACGTACTGGGACTTGCAAACCCTTGCTCCATACCCTAAAATACAAGGCCAGTTTATCGCAGTCTATAGGTTCTTCCTGCACGAACCTGGATGGGCGTAGGTCCCAAGGACGAGCAACCGTTCCTGTAGAATCAGCAACGGGAGAAGAGATCAAGCAAACTCCGTGGGTACCCATCATGAAACGTTCAAGGATTTCCTTTAAGCTAAATTTAGCACGTCGCAAAGACAACGTTACCAAGTCCAGTATACAGGTATCCTAGATCCGACCATGTGCTAGCCATCTGTACAATAACATTAATGGATTCTTGTGGGAACCAAGAGGGGGCTATACCATTGATTGCTATGCAACCTAGAGAGTGGAGCCATCAGTTTGGATGGAGAGGGGTTCCCCAATGCCGACCAGGTATATTGGCTCCATGTTATGATCTGTGAGTTGAGACAGCGACGCTACCCCTTTGTCACAAGGTCGTATGTCATCAATCTCACAGTGGAACCCCACATGACCACAATGTGTGCATGAAATATTTCAAATTCTCACTAAGACCGATTACGTTGATCACTCCGCCATTGAAATTAGCTTAGGTAAGTAGTGGGCCAAACTCAGTCGCAACGTCAAAAATCCATGCAGAAGCATGCACATGAGACTACAAAACCTTTCATGCCAACAAATGAGCACGAGGGACCGTTGGGGATGTCTGTGTCACGATAATGTCTATTTTAATAGCGACGATTCCCTTTAAGTGGTGGGTACTGATCCCCTGCCCCGATAATTCAGAGAATCATTTATCACATCATCTGGTAGGAAAACGAGTAAAGATGGGCAAACTGTAAACACTCAATTATGTCTGAGGACCCTAATTATCAAATTTAATCAAGTAGCCCTACTAATTTAAACATAATAATAATAAATATAACAGAAAAAATAAAATAAAAAACACAAACGGAAAACAGAAATTAAGATTCATGAAAAAAAAACAAATAATAAAAAATAAAAATAAAATTCATGAAAAAGGAAAAAAGTAGAAGTAAAGTTTTTGAAAAAGAAGAAACATAATAATGGGAAAAATAATAGTAATAGAATAATGAAAGGAAAGATAGAAAACTGAAAAATAAATATATAAAACAAAAAATAAAAAAGAGAACGAAAAAACGTATAAATAGTGAAAAAAATAAAATAAATCAAAAAATAATAAAAAAATCTGCAATTGGAAAGAATAAAAATTTACATAAATGAAAAAAAAAAGCAAAAAGTTACATAAAAGAAAAACAAAGAGGCGGGAGAATTTTAAAAAAGGGAGGAGTATAAAAGAAGAAAAAGGCTCTATTGAAGAGGAGGTTTTTCTTTTTTTGCATTCTTCAAGGTGGAACGTTTTCTTCCTTGACGCTGAAAACTCTCGAGAAGGGGGATCGATGGCGCTTAGGTCCAAACTTCATCTGGTTGGAAAGGGAACAATCATGGACGAAATTTCTCGTTCTTGGAGGAATTGACAAAAACTGGGAAGACTCCAAATCTAGGTCCTCCCTTCAAAAATTCTGAAAATCCCTCTTCTAAGACTCCAAGTCCTCCTCTCAAGAATTTCCAAAAAATGAGAAAAGAACCCCCTCCCCAATTTCCTTTCTCCTATTTATAGAGTTTTTCAAACACTTTTCTCGCTTTTTTCCTTTTTTCAATTTTTGTTTTTTTTGTTTTTTTTTATTATTTTTTATTTTGATTTTTTATTTTATTCATTTATCTCGTTATTTTATTCTTTTTTGTCTAATTTTTATTTTCTATTATTTTTATTTCCAGAAATTTTTCTTATTTATTATTTAAATTATGATTTATTCACTGATTAAATAATTTTTTTTTAAAATAGGGCCTCGGACATAATTTAGTGTTTACAGTTTGCCCCTCTTTACTCATTCTCCTACCAGATAATGTGAGAGATGATTCTCTAAATTATCGGGGCAGGGGATGAGTAAAGATGTGAACAAATTATGTCCGAGGCAGATTTCGCAGAAGCATGGAAAGTCTTGGGTTTGGAGATGGCTGCCTGGGGAATGATGGCTCCCGGGAGACTTTGTTGGGTTCGTGTGCTAAACTGGCAGGGTTTGATTATACAAGGCTTGATTACATAGCCTAATTATCCTATGAATGTTGCTGATGTGCAGGCGAAGTGAGGTGAGATGGATCCGTGAGGACGAATGTGGGCAAAGAATGGGATGCCTTGGGATGCCTTGTTTGGAAAGGCGAGGCGAACTGAAGAGCACCAGGTGGCCTGAAAACCTAAGCTGAGAACGCATAACAGTAAGCTTGATGAGGCCTGGCAATATAGGCCGAGATGCAGAAACGTAAACTTGATGAGGCCTGACAACATAAGCCAAGGTGCAGGAAATTAAACATGCAAGGCTTGACATCATAGGCCGGGATGCTGAAATTTAAACATGCAAAGGCCTGACAACATAGGCCGAAGTGCAGAAAATTAAACATGCAAGGCCTGACATCATAGGTCGGGGTACAGAAATTTAAACATGCAAAGGCCTAACAACATGGGCCGAAGTGCAAGAAATTAAACATGCAAGGCCTAACATCATAGGCCGGCGTGCAGAAAATTAAGCATGCAAGGCCTAACAGCATAGGCCGAAGTGCAGGAAATTAAACATGCAAGGCCTGACATCATAGGCTGGGGTGCTGAAATTTAAACATGCAAAGGCCTGACAACATAGGCTGAAGTGCTGGAAATTAAACATGCAACGCCTGACATCATAGGTCGGGGTGCTAAAATTTAAACATGCAAAGGCCTGACAACATAGGCCGGAGTGCAGAAAATTAAACATGCAAAGGCCTGACAACATAGGCCGGGGTGCTGAAATTTAAACATGCAAACGCCTGACATCATAGGCCGGAGTGCAGAAAATTAAACATGCAAGGCCTGACATCATAGGTCGGAGTGTAGAAAATTAAACATGCAAAGGCCTGACAACATAGGCCGGAGTGCAGGAAATTAAACATGCAAGGCCTGACATCATAGGTAAGAGTGTTGAAAATTAAACATGCAAAGGCCTGACATCATAGGCCGAAGTGCTAAAATTTAAACATGCAAGGCCTGACATCATAGGCCGGAGTGCAGAAATTTAAACATGCAAGGCCTGACCTCATAGGCCGAAGTGCTGAAATTTAAACATGCAAGGCCTAACATCATAGGCCGGAGTGCAGAAAATTAAACATGCAAAGGCCTGACAACATAGGCCGGAGTGCAGGAAATGAAACATGCAAGGCTTGACATCATAGGCCGGAGTGCTGAAATTTAAACATGCAGAGGCCTGACATCATAGGCCGGAGTGCAGGAAATTAAACATGCAAGGGCTAACATC
This sequence comes from Canavalia gladiata, assembly GCA_037954105.1. Taxonomy (NCBI): domain Eukaryota; kingdom Viridiplantae; phylum Streptophyta; class Magnoliopsida; order Fabales; family Fabaceae; genus Canavalia; species Canavalia gladiata. The sequence continues at coordinate 35,120,904 of CM075664.1, read as the reverse complement.
ATAGGCTAGAGTGCAGACAATTAAACATGCAAAGGCCTGACATCATAGGCTGGAGTGCAGAAAATTAAACATGCAAAGGCCGGAGTGCGGGAAATTAAACATGCAAAGGCTTGACAACATAGGCCGAAGTGCATGAAATTTAAACTTGAGGGTGGCCTGACATCATAGGTTGAAGTGCAGAAAAATAAACTTGATTAGGCCTGACAACCTAGGCCAAGGTGCAGAAAAATAAACTTGAGGGAGGCCTGACATCATAGGCCAAGATGCAGAAAAGTAAACTTGATGAGGCCTGACAACATAGGCCAAGGTGCAGAAAAGTAAACTTGAGGGGAATCCTGTTTTTGAAAGGAAGGAATGCAAAGGGAGTCCCGCTGTTGCCGGGAAGATGCAAATGAAATCCTGTTGTTGCCAGGATTAATGCAAACCTTTTAAGACAGGTGGACAGAATTTAAACATGCTTGAGGTCCTGTTGTTGACCGGAGAATGCAAATGAAATCCTGCTGTTGCCAGGATAAATGCAAACCTGTTAAGACAAGTGGACAGAATTTAAACATGCTTGAGGTTCTGTCGTTAACAGGAGAATGCAAATAAGGTCCCGTTGTTTCCGGAAAGAATGTAAATGAAATGACCTATTAAGACAGGTAAAATGCAGATAAGGTCTTGTTGTTGACAGGAAAGATGCAAGCCTGCTAGACAGGCGAAGTAAAGGAAAATGACCTGTTGCGGCAGGTAAAAGGGAATGAAAAGTGACCTATACTAAACTTGACAAGAAGACCTGTGAGGACAGGGAAAACAGGAATGACCCGTTATGACAGGTATGGAATGAAAATGACATGATATGCGCTAGGAGTGTGTGTGAGGGCGGAATGTGGAAAAGGTGTGACGTGTCCAGGGAATGCATGGATTTTTCCATCAGCTGCCTCGAACAACTTATTTTGAAAATTTGTTTTTCTTGAATTACAATAGATAGCTTATTCTACCTTGAACTCGAAGGTTTCTTGAGTATTATTTTCTGTTGAAGAAACATGGGCCGACATTTCGCCCTAGTTTAGAAAATTCTTGAAATCGAGGAATGGCTCGATTTGAAGGAATTTCGGGCAGACATTTTGCCCTAATTTGGAAGATTTTTGACAATCGAGGAATGCCTTAACTTGAGGGGATTTTGGGCAAGCGTTTGTCCCATTTTGAATCTCGATGAAGACTTCGAGGATGACTCAAATGAATGTTTGTGGGCGTGCGTTTGCCCCAGTTTGTGCTTGACTCAGAATTTGAGGATGACCCCAAATTGAATTTTTGTGTGGGCAAGCGTTTTCCCCAGTTTGAGCTTGACTATGAATTTGAGGGTGACCTCAAATTGGATTTTTGTGTGGGCAAGCATTTGCCCCAGTTTGATCTTGATTCAGCATTTGAGGATGACCTCAAATTGAATTTTTATGGGCAAGTATCTGCCCCAGTTTGAACTTGATTTGGCATTTGAAGATGACCTCAAATTAGATTTTGTGGGCAAGGGTTTGCCCCAGTTTGAACTTGTTTTAGAATTCGATGATGACCTTAAATTAAATTTTTGGGAGCAAGCATTTGCCCCAGTTTGAAGTTGTTTTAGAATTCGAGGATGACCTCAAATTAAATTTTTGGGGGAAATCATTTGCCCTAGTTTGGACTTGATCGAGAATTTGAGGGTGACCTCAAATTGAATTTTTGTATGGGCAAGAGTTTTCCCCAGTTTGAACTTGAGTCCTTTTTAATTATGATTGACTCGGGCAGTTTTACCCAGGTCTTAATTAGCTTTGAAAAACGAATTATGAGATGCTTGAATGACAAGACACTTATTACGATGTTTGAATGAATGAAAAAGATGCGATGCTTGTGGTGTTTGAATAGAGAGGATGCGATGTTTTAATCTTATTGATTGTCTTTTGATGCTTGAAATAATTATTTGATGGAATAGATGTTGTGGGATGAATGCAAACCATGAGCTGGTGTAAAAACTTTCGTTTTTCTTGATTTTTTTTTATTTTTGACATGTCTTTTCTCGACAACCTCATAGTTGGTGTGAAAGGAATGAAGAATCAGGACGAGCTAGATTGACTCTATCGCTTGGCTTCTTGGTCAATGTTGGAACCTTCTTTTCCAGGATCTTTGAGACCTAACAGTGGTCAGCATGATTGGATAAGACACACTCCATTGTTTTTTATGGCATTGTAGCTGGTGGGAATATGACCTTTTGGGAAACAGTCATGTTGTGCTGCGATGGTCGAGGATTCATCCGACTTGTCATGACTTTTCAAAATTAATCCTTTTTTAATTTTTTACATTTTTTCACATTTCTTTTTGCATGTGCACTATTGGGGTGTGCAAAGTGATTTTTGTATGGTCAACGGAAAGAAATAGAGAAGGTTTACAAAAGATGTTTGAGGTAATGTACTTGAAAGGGAAGGATGACAAAAGATGTGGGTTCGATTGCCCAAATGGCACCTTTTGATGAAAAATGCCAGTGCTGCTTTTCATAATCTTGATTGTCAAATTAACCAAACTCGCGAAATGGCAAAATTTTGCCCCAATTTCAGGACGAGGTGTAGAATGTCATGTTGTCCTAGGATTCCTGGACTGACCTTAACTTTTCCCTGGGTTATTCCTTTGAGTTTTTAACCCAACAAGTCTTTCGTTTTGCCCTAACTTTTTCCTAGGTTGCCCTTACGGGTTTTCAACCTAGCGGGCTCTTGATTGTGCCCTAACTTTTGCCTAGGTCATTTTTGAGACTTGTCGACCTAGCGGGCTTCTGTTTGACTATGCCTTAACTTTTTCCTAGGCCGTCCTTTAAGGGTTTTCGACCTAGCGGCCTTCTATTTGATTGTGCCCTAACTTTTTCCTAGGTCATTTTGTAGGCTTGTCGACCTAGCGGGCTTCTGTTTGATTGCGCCCTAACTTTCTCCTAGGCCGCCCTTTGAGGGTTTTCGACCTAGTGGGCCTTATGTTTGATTGTGTCCTAACTTTTGCCTAAGTCATTTTTTAGGCTTGTCGACCTAGCGGGCTTCTGTTTGAATGCGCCCTAACTTTTTCTTAGGTTGCCCTTTGGGGGTTTTCGACCTAGCGGGCCTTCTATTTGACTGCGCCCTAACTTTTGCCTAGGCCACCTTTTGAGGGTTTTCAACCTAGCGGGATCTTGATTGTGTGTCCTAACTTTTTCCTAGGTCTCCTTTGAGAGTTGTCGACCTAGCGGGTTTTTGTTTGCGTACCCCAACTTTTGCCTAGGTCGTTTTTTAGGGTTTTCGACCTAGCGGGCTTTTGATTCTGTGCCCTAACTTTTTCCTAGGTCGTTTCTGAGGATTGTCAACTTAACGGGCGTCTGTTTGATTGTGCCTTAACTTTTGCCTAGACCGCCCTTTAAGGGTTTTCGACCTAGCGGGCTTCTGTTTGATTGTGCCCTAACTTTTGCCTAGGCCGCCCTTTGAGGGTTTTCGACCTAGCGGGCCTTGTTTTGATCCTGATTTCGCCTGAATTATTTTTGGAATCCAACAAAACCTTTTTTGATCATGCCTTCGTCGATTTAATCTTTTGAACTATAACCCTAGTTTTGCCTGGATTATTTTTGACTTTTAATCCAGCGGGTTTTTCTTCTTGAATTTCAAATTTTGACCCTGATTTTTCCTGGACCATTTTGATTTTAATCCAGCGGGCTTTCTTGAATTTTACATGGTTAGATATTGATCTTGCTTGGATTATTTTGATCTTCAATTCAGCAGATCTTATTTTGCATCCCTAAATTTTTCCTGGATTTGAACTTTGGTCCAGTGGGGTATTTTTATTTGGCATATGATGATCTAGAATCCTTGGTTGCTTATTTTGTTTCCTCATTTGGTTTTTCAAAATTATTTATTACAGCACTGGCATCGTCACCGACAGGTATTTTATTGTTTGGGTATAGGAATAAGAAGTGGGCTGAATGGATGAAAAGAAGGGTAAATTTTTAGCAGAAAATCCAATAATGTGAAGCACATGCCCAAGAAACATGAAAAATGTAATTTTTTCATTATTCATTGAGATTTATTTACAAAAGATTGATTTTGAAAAATATGACAAATCCTGGAGGATTTTCCTTGATGTTGCTCCCATTTCTTAGCCAGTAGCTAAGCTCTCATGATTCGGCACTGGATTATTTCCCATATTAGGAGCAATCCTCCCAAAATCCAGTCATTTCGCATCAATCAGGCTTTGCACCTTATGTTTCAGGACCTAGCAGTTTTCTGTAGAATGACCAATGTACCTTGCATGGTAGTCACATATGGCATTTGCATCATACCCTCTAAGGTATGGTGGTTCTTGAGGTTTCTGTGGATAGGGGACCACCAGGGAATTCTGAATTAGCTGAGGTAGCAGCTCCGTGTAGGTCATTGGAATGGGATCAAACTGGACAGGATCTTTTTCCTTCTATTGGCTTTGGCTAGGATTTGGGCTTATGGCTTGTGTGTGGACTGTGTATGGTGTGGGCGGTCATATTTGCATTGGATGGTTGTAAGTTGGATGGTAAGGTGTTTGGTAGGTAGAAGTAATGTAAGGATATGGTATATACGGTGTGTATGGTGCTGGGTGGAACTCAGTTAGTCCATAAGGTGCCATCTGTGGAGTATATTGGCCTTGCCCAGAAGCGATATTGCAGGTCTCGCCTGTCTTCTTCTTAGATCCTGTGGAAGCGTTGACTGCCCTTGTAGGCTTGTGCGCAATCCTTCCACGGCACATGCCACCTTCGATCCTTTCTCCAATGATGACGACATCGGAGAAACTAGCAGTCATACTACCGATCATCTTGTCATAGAAAGGATCTTAGAGTGTGTCAAGAAACATGCTGACCAGCTCCTTCTCCGATAAGGGAGGTTGTACTTAAGCAGCTAACTCCCTCCATCGTTGAGCGTACTACTTGAAGGTCTCGTCTCCCTTCTTGGCCATGTTTTGGAGTTGGGTTCGGTCGGGGGCCATCTCCATGTTGTACTGGTATTGTTTCCGAAAGGTATCAGCTAGGTCCCTCCATGAGCGAATATGGGTCCGTTTTAGCTGAGTATACCAGTTGGCAGCAGCATCAGTTAAGCTGTCTTGAAAGAAATGGACAAGCAGCTTATCGTCGTGCATGCAGGGAGACATCTTCCTGTAGTACATAGCCAAGTGACTCTTCGGGCAGCTAGTTCGTTGATACTTTTCAAATTCAGGAACCTTGAGTTTAGGAAGGATTACTACATCTGGAACCAAGCACAAATCAGATGCATCTCTGACTTCATAAGCACTTCCCTCGATTGCCTTGACCCTTTCCTCTAGGATTTTCCACTTCTTAATATCCTTCTTAGAAGGATGGCTTGGGTATTCCTCGGGCATATGGTGAGGTTGAGAAGACGGTATGTATATAGGGTGCAACCCTTGGGTGAACATAGGATGTGTTCCCCCAACGGCTGTTTGGTAGGCATGTGAAGTGGAGTTTGGAGGTAGGTTATGTGTTTGGGTTTGTGTCTGGGTTTGTGTTTTGGCTTGTGCGTATGCATGCCCTTGAGGAAACCCATAATCAACCCCTTCGGTTGGTAGAGACATAGTTAATGGTGAATGGTTTTGTGGATTGAAGTCAGGAAGATATGTCGGGTCAATTGGTTCCCCCCGTAGGGATTCCCTTGCCTTTTCTGTTGAGATAGTTGGATGGCCTCCATCAGCTTGGCCATCTGCTCCTTCAAAGCCTTGACCTTATTTCTCAACTCCTTATTTTGTCTTTCCGGCTCATCCATGATTCCTAATTGTGATCTGGTTCTATAAGGATGTCGAGGATGTTATCTTTCTCCAATTTTTCTGTTAAATTAAAACTAATTGTTTTTGAGAAACAATTTGGATGCAAAAATCATGAATGGTAAAAATGTTAATGCTTTTTATAATAATACACGGGATGATTTTCAAAATCTCCTTCTTTCAGTGATAAATTTATGAATGAATGAATGCATGCTATGCACAAATAATTTTAGATTTTTGGGGTTTTTGAAAATAATTGAAAGTTGCTTTCTTGTTTTTTTTAGCAATTGTATGATTTTTGAGTTTTGGTGTTTTTTTATTTTGCTAGAAAACCTTGGTTCTGTTCGAAAAAGTTTTGCTAAAATTTTCCTAAGAAAGCATTCTTTAGGTTTTTGAAATTTCATTTTGTTTCTCTTTGAATCTTTTTTTTCAGTATTTTCAAAAATTATTTTTCCAATTTTTCCTAGGAATTTTCCTTCTATTTTGATTTTTCTTGGTTTTCATCTCGATTTAATTTTTCTTTTTTTTATTTTTGTATCTCCCCAATTTTAGCATTCAACTCCCCTTTGCCACTTCGGATGGTTTGGTTCAAATAACTGTCTGTGAGCGGTGAACCTTGTATCTTAAAAGGGGTGTGTGTGCCCTCCTTGCTTCTTATGCGGGTTACTTGTCCTAAGGGTCTATGGCCTTTTATATGAACCTCTCATAAGGTAGTTTGTAATCCTGAGGTATAAGAGGTTACTAGAGCCAAGTTCTAGTTTGTAATGCTTACCACAACAGTAGAAAAAGCTACCAGTTGTAGGGCATTACAAATAGGACGCACTCTAGCTGGGATTTTCGTGATAGTCAAATAGGACGTAAGCCCCAAAGTGACACCACTAGATCCCTCTAATCCTAGGCAGCACCCAGACCCGGGTATAGGGCCCCACTCGTGATAAATGCATATGCAATGTATGAGGGCACACAAGTTTGGGATACCTGCAATTGGGAAAATTGTACAAATATATATAACAATTTATTGTTTGTTTATCCTAGGGTTATACAACGAATAAACATATAAACAACAAATAGATAAGCAAACAAATAAATCGTGCGAATAAACAGAAAAGGGATCGTGCAAATAAACGGGAAAGGGATCAATATGACACACTCAATTTAAGTGGGCTTGACTCTCTCAAGTCCCTAGTGGAGTCGCCATCTATCGCAACCGTAATTCCGACGAGACGGCTAACTCACTACAATTTTAAAATGAATTTATTTGATATGTGTGGAGTCGCGACCAAATTTTTATTTAAGGGAAAATACTTGGAAAAAACCCTGACTCGAGGATGAGATTTAGGTTTGGAAGTCAGTTACAAGTGGGGAAGGTGTTAAGCACCCCCACTCGCCCGTTCCGGAGAACGGTACCCTTAAATTGAGTGTGTGATTTTTGAAAATAGTTTGATCCCTTAGTTAGCATGGAAATAAATAACTTGATTGAGGTTAGCTTGACAGGACTTGATCCTGCTCCTACGTATTCCTTGGTGCAATGGGAAACTCAAGGCTTACGTAGTTCTGGTTTGAGTTGAAGGTTTGACCTTCGAAAGGTGTTTGAATTGAAAAGAGAATGCATTGTTGTCTTTTTTGAAAATATTTTAAGGGTGCAATCCCAATCCACCTATGCACAGGGCCCAAGACAACTACGACTATACTTAGACCCATACGATTCTCTAAACAGCGAACAGCAGAAAAAGCTACCAGTTCATTTTTAGAGCTCGCTGCGTGAGATTAAGGAATGCGAAATGATTTTTATTTGATTGAAAAAAAGGAAAGTCAATCCCCAATCCACATATGCACAGGGCCCAAGACAACTACGGCTGCACTTGAACCCATATGGACCTCTAAACAACGAACAGCAGAAAAAGCTACCAGTTCGTTTTTAGGGCTCGTTGCATGAGATTGAGGAATGCCAAATGATTTTTATTTAATTGAAAAAAGGGAAATCAAATCCTCAATCCACATATGCACAGGGCCCAAGACAACTACGGCTGCACTTGGACCCATACGAACCTCTAAACAACAAACAGTAGAAAAAGCTACCAGTTCGTTTTTAGGGTCCATTGCTTGAGATTAAGGAATGCAAAATGATTTTTATTTAAAAAAATGAACTTGATTTGAATTTGATGAAATAAAATTGGACTTGATTTAAAATAAAATAAACTTGATTTGAATTTTGGGCTTGAATTGGGCTTGATTCGAAATAAAATTGACTTGATTTAAAATTAAGGAAAAGAATTGCAAACCTACTTCAGTAATCAAGCGATATAAATTTCATTTCACATCCAAATTATACAAATAATATTATTCCAGAAACTAGAGAGAAAGATGAAGAAAACGCAAGAAAAATCACCAAAATCGGAGATCATTTGGCCGACCAAAAATGAAAATGAAAAATAGATACAAAAATGAACTCAGAAATCCGAGAAGAAGCAAGAAACTTAAGAGGGATAAAAGTAGGACCTAACCTTCATTGGAAGGTGATGAAGAGCTGATTCCATGGAGGCCAAGGGCTGAATTGAAAGCTAGAGAGTCTCCTAGGTCCTCCCTTCAAAAATTCTAAAAATCCCTCTTCTAAGACTCCAAGTCCTCCTCTCAAGAATTTCCAAAAAATGAGAAAAGAACCCCCTTCCCAATTTCCTTTCTCCTATTTATAGAGTTTTTTAAACACTTTTCCCGCTTTTTCCATTTTTCAATTTTTGTTTTTTTTTGTTTATTATTTTTTTATTTTGATTTTTGATTTTATTCATTTATCTCGTTATTTTATTCTTTTTTTTCTAATTTTTTTCCAGAGATTTTTCTTATTTATTATTTAAATTATGATTTATTCACTAATTAAATAATTTTTTTTAAATGGGCCCTCGGACATAATTGAGTGTTTACAGTATTAGTTAAGTTCCTATCAAAAGCTAGCATTCAACATTATAATCCTCGGATTATTTCTGATGACAGACCAAGGTTCATATCTTTGTCTACGTTTATTTTTGGAGAGGCATCTATACTGAACGACATTGATTACTTGCATGCTCCTGAAACAAATGATGACTTGAAGCCTGTGACACACCTTATTGCTGTTGATATCACTTCAAGCAGTGGGTTGAAATTGCTTCACCAAGGCTTAAACTACTTGATAGAAGGGTCCAAAGATGCTCGGGTAGGTCTTTTGTTCAGTGCCAACAAGAGTACAGATTCATTTAGCCTTCTTTTTGCGAAGGTTTTTGAAATCACTTCATCTTCATATAGCCATAAGAAGAACGTATTAAAGTTCTTGGATCAACTATGCTCACTCTATCAATAGAACTACTTCCTTACATCAGCCGTTGAAGTTGATAGCGCCCAAGCATTTATTGATAAGATCTGTGAGCTTGCTGAGGCTGATGGTTTTCCATCTGAGCGCTATAGATCTGTCCTCTCAGAATTTTCTGCTGATGAAGTGAGAAGGCGTTGAGCAAGGTGGAGAATTTCTTGCATCATTTACTTGGGTCCGAATCTGGTTTTAATGTTGTCTTCACTAATGGAAAGGTAACTCATCCTGTTGATGAAAGCTCATTTTTGAGTGCTGATATGCATCTTCTGGAATCAATAGAGTTTAAGCTGAAGACAAAGCACATTGTGGAAATTATTGAAGAAGTGAAATGGCAGGATGTCGACCCTGACATGCTGACACGAAAACTCATTAGTGATATTATCATGGCCTTATCTTCTTCAATGGCTATAGGGGAGCGGGCTTCTGAAAGTGCTCGTTTTGAGATTTTGAATGATCAACATAGTGCTATTATCCTACCTAATGAAAATTCTAGCATTCATATTGATGTTGTTCTTGATCCTTTAAGTCCAACTGTCGCAACCGTAATTCCGATGAGACGACGAACTCGCTAAAATTTTAAAAATGAATTTTTTTTGGTAATGTGTGGAGTCGTCACCAAATTTTTATTTAAGGGAAAAATATTTGGAAAAACCCTGACTCGGGGAATAGATTTAGGTTCGGGAGTCGGTTACGAGTGGGGAAGGTGTTAGGCACCCCACTCGCCCGTTCCGAAGAACGGTACCTTAAACTGAGTGTGTGATTTTTGAAAATGTTTGATCCCTTAATTAATGTGAAAATAAATAACTTGATGGATGTTAGCCTGACAAGACTTGATCCTGCTCCTACATATTCCCCGGTGCAATGGGAAACTCAAGGCTTACGTAGTTCTGGTTTGTGAAGGTTTGACCTTAAGAGGCGTTTAGAGAAGTATGATATTTTGAAAAGAAGTTTCTTGTTTAGAGAGGACCTTCGGTCCACTCATGCACAGGGTCTGAGGCGGCTAAGGCAACACGGGGGCCCATACGAACTACTAAACATCGAATAGCAGGTGAACCGCCAGTTCCCCGTTCAGAGCCCGTTAAAGTAAATTTGATTTTTGAGTTATGGGAAATGAAACTTGACTTAATCAAGAATGAGTTTGACTTGGACTTGATAATTTTGAGGAAAAGCTTTTGAAGTTGGTTTGGAAACTTGAGAGAAAGAGAATTAATTCGAGTTTGATTTGATTTTATTTGAAGAAAAGAACTAAAAGAGAATTTAGTTTGAATTTTGGAAAAAAGAATTTTAATTTGAATCTTGAGGAAAGGAATTAATTTGAATTTTGGGAAGTGTGGGGGTGGTATTTGAATTTGGAGGAATATAGGGGCTTTATTGCAATTACTGGAAATGCAGGGGCCTGGTTGCAATTAATAGAAGTGTGGGGATTTATTGCAGTTACTGGGAGTGCAGGGAGGGAATTGTCTTAAAAGGGGAAATGGTCCCTGGTGGGTTCGAACCTGCCTCCTCTCAAATAGCTTCTAAGTGAATCACCGTCTAAACCAAACTCCTAGTTATGTTATAATTTGTAAATTAAGATTATACAACATATGGGGCGGGATTGGTTTTATACCACAGGAAGCCATTGTGGGTCCCGCCTATGGGATTGCTTTATTCAAATTTTGCATGGGGTTCACGTCGTGATGGCTAACGTGCAAGGGTCTCATTTCTTTTACCTCACTTACCACCTTAAGCAAGGGTTGAACCATCCTACTTTGGCAACCATTCCTTTATTGTAAGGATTTAGGGTTTAACTTAATTATGTTCGAGATTAAAACTTTAATTTTTATATTGCTGATATAATAATGCGAACACTTAATTATGTCCGAGATTAAAATTTTAATTTTAATTATTATTTAATACATAAATTAATCAAGTTTAATAAATACAAAATTAGAAATAAAGAATAAAGAATAGAAAGCTCAGAATTTTTAAAAAACCAAAAAATAATAATAAAATTAAATTAAAGAGAGAGAAAAAGAAGAAAAGAAAAAAAAACACATAAAGTTATAGCAATTTCAGTTAGAAATCAGTTGAGAGTTGGTTAAGTAATAATGAAATCAGTTACAAATGAGTTATTTGATCTAGGTCTATAAATAAGGAAAAAATACATATTTGAGGGGAACTTTTGATTTTTTTGAAAAAAGAACCAAAAACTAGAACTTCTCTCTCGGAGTTTTTCCTTTGCATTCTTTCAAAAATTCAGAGGAGAAAGTGGAAAAAGCTTTTTTTCTCTCTTGGCTATTCTGAGGAATAGGCACTCTTTCTTTCTCTCTTGCTCTCTTGGGGAAGCTTGGAGATTTTGGAGATTAAGACTAAAATTCTCTCTTGTCTGCTGAAGAAAAATCTGCTAGTCGCTCCCTCTCTCTTTATACTTGACTTCTTCCTTTAAATCTTTACTCCAGTTTGTAACCTTTGAATTGTTAATCGTTGAAAATCTTTGGTTGATTCATGTTTTGGTGTCAATTTGGCAAGTTTTAAAATGTTACTCGTAAGTATCTATTAATTTCCTCTAATCGAATCAAATTATGTGATCATTTATCATTTCTTATCTATAAATCTATTAATTGAATCAATCTTGTTGTGATAGAATATTAAAAGTGCTATGTTCTTGATTGATTATATTTCATTGGTTAAAAATATGGTGACAACAAGTATACTTGTAATTTAAGGGTATGCAGCTGGTCCAATTTTCTTAATTGTTAGTATAGATTCAGTCAATTAATATCGATTTTTAAGTTTCAATCTGTTAAATTCATGCATTTTCTATGAATGAATCCTTAAATTAATTTATACAGCGTATGAGGCGGGATTGGTTTTATACCACAGGAAGCCATTGTGGGTCCCGCCTATGGGATTGCTTTATTCAAATTTTGCATGGGGTTCACGTCGTGATGGCTAACGTGCAAGGGTCTCATTTCCTTTACCTCACTTACCACCTTAAGCAAGGGTTGAACCATCCTACTTTGGCAACCATTCCTTTATTATAAGGTCAGAGCACTACGACGTGAAGCTTGAAGGCAATGTCGGGGCTGGATTTGTCAGCAACAAGGGGATAATCTCACCATTATTTTTATGCTTACCACAACCATCACAGTAGGGTATGATACAACTTAGTGGAAGGCACGAGCTTGCTAAAATACCGAATTACGATATCCCCGGCTCCCCGACACTCACCTAAAAAACACATCCCTAAAGCCTTTGAATCTGGTCTTGAAAGTACAGGATTTATACGAAGGAACAAAAAGGGGTGAGATGGGACTTCTCAACCTAATACTGAGCAACTGGGCCAGAGGTTTGCATAGGCAAGATCTGCCTTGGAATTCTGTAAGCATCGGACTAGCGTCATGACCTAAAGATGGCAGGGGTAATGTCTTTATTGAATGATTTCAGCTAAAAATAAAGTCATCCAACGTTGAGAAACTTCAGATTTCCAGTAACCATATTTCACAAATAGTTCTTACCCTTGGATTCTCTCATGCTTAAACTGGATCAGGACTCATATTGCCCTTCATCTAGCTGCGGATTTCAAGCCATAATTCAGATGCAATTCTCGACTAGCTAGTCACATTACGGAAATCATACAGATTTCAGTTTCGACCTCAAAACAGAACCCGCAGCCCCTGACTTTATTCTCTTAATGAAGCCTGCTACCCTTGTCTTCAATGTAGACATGAATGGTAGGTAAATCAACCATAGAAGGAGAGGAACAAGAGGAACTGTTGCCCATTATAGGTGAACCTTAAGCCTCCAAGTGGTTTGGGCCATCTACCGATATCATCAATATTAAAACTGCCTAGCAGAATATGACTCCACTCTTGGGAGAATCCCTTAGTCATTGAGTGTATCCATAAACTGTCTCCGACTTGGCATTGATAGACTTGACCTTCTCCAGGGTACCCATCTCTGCCTGTGCTTGGTTGTGAACGCATGCTTTAGTGGCGAACACATACTGATCCTGTGGGGGGAATTTACATGCATGGTTTTGTATGAATTGCTTGACGTGGACCCAGAGTTGCATGGCAATTTACTTGGTCTCCTTCACGAATATGAGTACATGTTGACTACATTATGTGTTTTGATGAGATTGCAACCATAGAAACTCGTTTGCTTCTAGGATTTTGGCGTTAGACCAAGCACCAACTACATGACTTCCTTATCCAAAGTAGCACCTTGAATCTGCTCAAGATTGGGGGAGGCTTTTAACAATGGATTCGATATAAGTCAAGGGAAGCAGAATCCGAATCGGGTACTTCAAGGCCTTAAACTTCCAATGGTCTAGATTGCACTCTTGACCAACTTCATCTAGTCGTAGCATGCATGGGAGTTCTCGTATGGTGGTGTTATATCTATGTATTCTGCTTGCTGCCAACCATGAGCCAAGATCTCAAACCAACAGCATAATCACCATCGATTGTAATCCCGCTCGTCGGGTTCATGTTATATCATGTGGCATTCGATTGACCATGATCCACTGATTCTTAGACCATTTATTTTTACCAAAATCTTCTACACACAATCACTTCCAAAGGCAATATTAGCATCTGGTTTTTATGAGTAAAAGTCTTAAACAATTTCAGTTCCATGATAAGATTAAGTTCCAACCATTCCTATTATTTAATCAGGTAACATGACACAAATATTCTGAATGTATGCCTGCGTTGATTAACAACACATTACCCATTTTCAAACACCTACAGCGCATTCTAAACAAATCATTCTTGCATGAATTAAAACAAACCTGGAAGTGGCCGATGCAGATTACCTTCACTTATCAAAGGTCAATGAGGGATTTCCCTAGTACAATTGAGAGAATTGCAGGGCAACCAAAGCTTTGAGCACCATGGGACGTCGAGGAAAGTTTTTTTCACGAGCCTTGCCAAGAACCAAAAACCAAGCTATGAATTGATCTTTGCCTGTTCTCCTCTGGATCTTGAGCTACACTATTTTTGACGCCCTCAAGAGAACTTCGGACCAGGGTTCAACATCAAACCAGAGACTCTCCACCATTCTCCCTGTGTTGTGTCAAAATCCTCCTTTTCCCCCATATCCGGAGAAAAAAACAAAGAGAGTTTTCTCTCCTTCTTCCCCTTCTCCCATTCTGTTAATCCCCTTTTTCTTTTTGTTTCTTTTCTTTTTGTGTTTTTCTATTTTTTCTGTTCTTTTTCTTTTTCTGTTTTATTTTTCGTTTTAAATTTGTTTTTCTTTTTTTTTTTGAATTTTTTATTTCTTGTTTTTGATATATCCATTTTTTTAATTTTCCTATTTTCTATTTATTATTTTTTCTGCTTTTTCTTATTTTATTTTTATTCTATATGTATTTATTTCAGTCTTTTTCTATTTTAATTCATTATTTAAGATTTTTCCTATTAATTTTTGTTAATTAATTTTTTCTATTATTTTTGTTTCCACAATTTTTGACTTTTTTTTATTATTATTTTTCCTTTGTTCTTTTTTTTTATTAATGATTTTCTATTTTTTTTATTTAATTTTTTTTATGTTATTTTTATATTGTTTTTTTCAATGAGTTTGATTTATTTATTTTTATTATTTCAGATTTTGTTTTTATTTTTATATTTTTTTATTTTCTATTTATTAATTAATTTCGAAAATAGGGCCTCGAACATACATGGGTGTTTACACCAACTAGCCAGAAGGTACTTGGAATTCTTCGAGTTTTATGGAAATATGTTCAGCCCAGCATGAGGATTATTCTGAATCCACTGAGTCCCCTTGCTGATCTTCCTCTGAAGAACTACTACAGATATGAAGTACCATCAATGGATGATTTTAGCGATGCTGACTCTTCAGTAAATGACCCAAAATCATTTTTGCTAACTCATGCCATTGTCCAAGACACTGACCACGAACCTTGATTCACGACACTTTGACAAACACCCGTCCAGTGTCGGCCTTGCATGCAAAACGACATGTACGTCTAGGATAGTATTGATATTAATCAACATCAACAATACATCACAAGGCCTGGCCTTGCATGCAAAACGACATGTACGTCTAGGATAGTATTGATATTAATCAACATCAACAATACATCACAAGGCCTGACCTTGGTCTAGCTGGTTGGAGCGCCTGAGGCCATACGAAAGGAGTCGGGTTCAAGTCCCATAGCTGTTCGATGTTTAGTAGTCCGTATAGGTCCTCGTGTTGTCTTAGCCGCATCGGACCTTGTGCATAAGTGGACTGAAGGTTCCTCCAAAAAATGAAAACTCTTTTCAAAATATTCCTTCCATTTTCAAGCAATTCGAAGGTCAAGCCTTCAAACAAACTAGAACTTAGGAGCATAATCAAGTCCTGTCAGGCTAACCTCCATCAACCTATTTATTTTCACAGTAATTAAGGGATCAAACTATTTTCAAATAATCACTGAGTGGGGTGCCTAACACCTTCCCCACTCGTAACCGACTCCCGAACCTAAATCTCTTCCTTGCGTTAGGGCTTTTTCCAAGTATTTTCCCTTAAATAAAAATTTAGTGGCGACTCCAAATAAATAAACAAATTCATTTTCAAGTTTTAGTGAGTTCGTCATCTCGTCGGAATTACGGTTGCGACAGCATGTGTGTTTGATGATAAATTGAGAGGAAGAGGGGAAATAAAGTTGATGTCAAAATTAATTTAAGGATTCATTCATAGAAAATGCATGAATTTAACAGATTGAAACTTAAAAATCGATATTAATTGACTGAATCTATACTAACAATTAAGAAAATTGGACCAGCTGCATACCCTTAAATTACAAGTATACTTGTTGTCACCATATTTTTAACCAATGAAATATAATCAATCAAGAACATAGCACTTTTAATATTCTATCACAACAAGATTGATTCAATTAATAGATTTATAGATAAGAAATGATAAATGATCACATAATTTGATTCGATTAGAGGAAATTAATAGATACTTACCAGTAACATTTTAAAACTTGCCAAATTGACACCAAAACATGAATCAACCAAAGATTTTCAACGATTAACAATTCAAAGGTTACAAACTGGAGTAAAGATTTAAAGGAAGAAGTCAAGTATAAAGAGAGAGGGAGCGACTAGCAGATTTTTCTTCAACAAACAAGAGAGAATTTTAGTCTTAATCTCCAAAATCTCCAAGCTTCCCCAAGAGAGCAAGAGAGAAAGAAAGAGTGCCTATTCCTCAGAATAGCCAAGAGAGAACAAAAGCTTTTTCCACTTTCTCCTCTGAATTTTTGAAAGAATGTAAAGGAAAAACTTCGAGAGAGAAGTTCTAGTTTTTGGTTCTTTTTTCAAAAAAATCAAAAGTTCCCCTCAAATATGTATTTTTTTCCTTATTTATAGACCTAGATCAAATAACTCATTTGTAACTGATTTCATTATTACTTAACCAACTCTCAACTGATTTCTAACTGAAATTGCTATAACTTTATGTGTTTTTTTTTTTCTTTTCTTCTTTTTCTCTCTCTTTAATTTTATTTTATTATTATTTTTTGGTGTTTTAAAAATTCTGAGCTTTCTATTCTTTATTCTTTATTTCTAATTTTGTATTTATTAAACTTGATTAATTTATGTATTAAATAATAATTAAAATTAAAATTTTAATCTCAGACATAATTAAGTGTTCGCATTATTATATCAGCAATATAAAAATTAAAATTTTAATCTCGAACATAATTAAGTGTTCACACTATTATATCAGTAATTTTAGATAAAGTTTGTTTAACTTTATAAAGTTATATGAATATATTGCTTACTCCATCTTCTTGCCTTCTTAGAAATATTGACCCTTAAAGTTTTTTACTAAAGATTGTTTTAACTTGAAGTAGTTATCTTTTTTTTTCCTGTTACTCTGGTGAAAACTGTTCTTGCTGGTAGTGGTGTCAATTTGGTTCATCCAATTCAACCCAACTTTAACCTATGTGGGCTAACGTCAAAATAGCTCACAACCCCATAAAAACTCATACTATAAAGTTCATAAGGCTAAAAGTCCGTTAAATTAAATGAATTAGTACTAACTCATGAGCTTCATTTTTTCTCTTCAAAGTTTTTTATAATTTTTTTTTCTTTTTAGTTTATTTTCCTCTTTTAAAATAAAACAGTAATAAATAAGAAAATTTAGAGAAAGGAAGAAGAAAAAATATGAAGAAAAGATAATTTTAGAGATAGAGAGATAAATATATTAGAAAAAATAAATAAAGAAAGATCAAAATATATAAAAGGAGAAAAAATTGAGAAAGAAAGAGAAAAAGAGAGGGAGAAAATTATAGAAACAAATAAAAAATATTTAGAGAAAAATATAAAATCTAAAATGAAAGATAAATAAAGTAAAGAATATTTTAGTATAATTAAAAATATTGAAGAGAATATTAAAAGAAATAAAAAAATGAAAAAAAAAATTAAGAGAAAGGATAAAATTTAATATGAAAAGAATGAAATATAAACTAGAATTACATGAGTTAATTCATGTCTATCCCACTTATTCTAATAATTATATAGATTAGAGTAAAAAAAATTCTACTTTTAAACAAATTACAAAGTACATGATTATAAAAAAAGATATGGCTAGCTCACATTCATCTCATTTAATTTAAAAATTACATAAATTTAAATTAAAAAATTAAAAAATAAAATAAAATTAAGATTAATTATAGAATTAGTCTTCACTAATTCACTTAAATTAAAAATTATATAGATTAAAATTTAAAAAAAAATTAGATAAATTACCTAATATAAAATTAAAATTTAGGATGACTTAAGCCCAACTCTAAAATAGAGTAACTACCACGTATACTCTAACAAAATGTATTCTCTATTGCTGTAAAACTAAATATGTTACTACACATGATATGAATAGCTGTTACACAAATAACAGAGACCACTCTACACGTAACAAGATAACAAGTATACAAATAATAAACATAATCGTATCGTGGAACACATTTAGTTATTTCCTATGATTATCTACTCATCAAGCACTGCCGGAATAATGATCCCCAATAATGCACACTGGAGTTAAATTAGGTAGCTACCCAAGACGCAAGAAATCAGAGGATCGCTCACCAACATTATTATCCAAAGCCACACCACCTGAACACTGAACAGGTGATTTTCTCGCCGATCTATTCCAACTACTCTTAACGAGGCTGGGTGGCGTTAAAGTCAAACCCCAATGCTCGTCACTCCCAAACCTTTCGTACTGCACATGCTCCTTTCCACGTGCACTCACGCTTCTCGTCCTATAACCCCACATCCCACTACTCATTCTCGTAAAGCACACGCAGCTCTTCGCACGCTTCAACGTTGAGTTTAACATCTGGCTTCGTACCTCGTCCGGTAACCTTAGCGTAAACCTTTCAAAATTCTCCCCAGGAATCACTAATTGAGCCGTTGAGTTTGACCGCGGAAGTGAGAGAGAAGATAAGAAACCTGTGGATCTCGATCGTGATGGACGGCTCTGATTCAGCGAGCGAATCCTATGAAGCAAATCCACCTTTGGTGATTCCACGTCATCGTCTCTCTTCTGGTCCTCGCCGCCAACCCCAACAACAGTCTCATTTTCATGCTCATGTTCTTGTTCCTCATCGTCCGGTATCTGAATGGACAACATGGGAGGCATGTTATTATCCACCTGTAATGCATGATTATTTCAAAATCGACGACGCAGGATACTTGATACACATATTACAGGGTCACAAGATGAAACTCTGAATGCGTTATTTTATTTTTATTTTTATTTTTATTTTTATTTTTTAGTGAAAATATGTTATTTTTAATTATGATTATGTTTCTCAATCATTTTTATGAAAATTAAATGTCAAATGACGATGTTAAATTGATATAAATATCAATTATATTTTTAAGTAAGAATAAAAATTTAAAAATATAAGTAATTTATAGAAATTTATAATTTTATTTAACACACTTTGTTGTTTTTATAACTAAAATTTTTAAAAAGAACTTAATTACAGTTTTACTCTTTCTAATTTAAATTATGTGTAGTTTTGGTATTTCAAATTTTTTGAATAATTTTAATTATTTTAGAGTCAAAATTTAAAATCTTCTATCATTTTTTTTAATATAATTTTTTGAATTATTTTTTATTTAAAACTTAATAACTAAAATAACATAAAAATCATAATTTTTATCCTATTTTCTACAAAATATTTACTTTTAAATTCTAAAATTTAGATAAATAATAATTTAAAAAATTTAACTAAAAAATTAAAAATTAAAATTACACATCAATTAAAGTAAAGAGTTAAAAATACAATAAAACCACTAAAAGAAATCATATTTTCATATCGTATGATGTCCAATATTCATATCAGTACCTGTGAAATGTAGTTGTTCCCATTTAAGTTGACGTCTTCGGGTTTTGGAATGAGGTTGGCACGGCAAAGTGGGCAAGTGGTGTGAGAGGCTAACCAAGCATCGATGCAAGCAAGGTGGTACACGTGGCAGCATTTGGGGAGCATACGGAGGGTCTCATCGTCTTCGAACTCGTTCAAGCACACGGCGCATGCCAATGTGTCATTCCCAATTTTGAGACCCTTTACATCCGAGTAGAGGAACGTAGGGAATGTCTCAATGATTTCTTGGTTGAGACCGTTGGGTTCCGTTTGCGACTGGTTACCGGTTCCGCCAGTGGGATCAGCAAGATTGACCGTGCCTCGTATCTGGGCTTGCCGGTCACTGCACTTTCGAGAGTAGAGGGAAAGAAAGCCTGAGATCAGGAACATGACAGCGACGATGGCCATGATGGTTACCACCGACTTGTTGCTGTCGGGCTCCACCGCCGGTGCTACCGGTTGAGCTGTAACCGACGGTGAGATATGACTGAGAAGAAAGTGCAATAAAGGAAGCCATGTGTGGCTTTGGTCGAAATTGTGGAGCCTGAGGGGACTCTCCTTTGAAATGCTCATTTTATTAATGTTGTGTTTTATGGATCATGTGATTGCATATGCATGTTATCATTTGGTCCTTGAAGCTAAAAGATGAACGCTATAGCAATAACACTGCTTGTACATCGATTACACCGGAGGCAAAGGAAGGGGACCAATCTTGCGTACGTGTGATACTACACCTGATTCTATGTGCCTTTTTTTTAAGAAAATTGCAATCATCAAGAAAAGAAAGAAAGTTTGTGTAACACGGTGTGCGGCTATTACGATGAAAACAGATCGGTATACAATCAAAATAATGATAGGAAGAGAAGAGATCAAGAAGTACAATGAAAATATGTATAAAATTAAAATTGTGTTATAATTGTATTTGTGTTTAATGGGTGGTTTTCGTAAAAACGTGGGCTTTTACTAAACAAATACCGACAATGGAGTAACTTCAGAAATTATATATTTTTTTTTTTGAAAAATAGTTGATTTTTCATGAGTTTGGGAAGGCAACAAGATTTGGCTCCTCCGGTTTGTGCATGGCCAAAGAATAACCATGTTACTTGCTTGTGTGGTGAAATGTTGAAGATACGAAGCTGCGGCCAAATGCAATGATAGAGAATGTCAAAATTATATTGTATTATTGGTAGCTGATAAGATTTTTTTTCCCTTTTTTTATTTTTTTTTACGTCGACAAGGTATCTTTCACGTAATAATTGATGACTAATTTTCATATATAAAAATTATTAAAATAAATTTTATCTTGGTAAATATATTATTTTTTTCATTCACACGACTCAAATCTTAGTCAATTAGTTTGAGCGATCCATTTTGTTTATATTTAAATATGAATTCTTATTTTTAAAAGACGGTGTTTTTAAGAAATATTTTTTCATATTAAATCATGTGGCTTCATTTTTATTAACATATAATTTTTTTATATGTAATTTTATTTTTAAATATTTTAAATTTAAATAATTTAATTTAAATTTATATATTCATAATTTATATTATAATAAAAATTTTATTTATTAAATTAAAATTATTTTAATTTTAATATTTTAAATTTAGCATATCATATCAATAAAAATAATATATTTTAATACTTAAGTAATTTTATTTAAATAAATTTTTAAATTTTAAACATTTTATCTCATTGATTTATGTATTTAATAAATTTTTTAAATATTAAAAATATTTATTTTTAATTTATCATCATTGAGAAATTTTATTTAAATTTTGAATTAAAAAAAATACTCATACATTCGTAAGTATCTGGCAACTGCAAGTGGGTTTTCCTAGTTGCCATCTGAACAGTCTTTGACTGTGTATTTGCCCAAGTGGTTGTTAACTTTTATACCTTCACGTCAATTCGTGTTTATAATATAGAATTTTCTATTCAATTTTTTATTATTATATTTTAATAATATTCCATCTTACTATATTTTTTTATAATTAATTTTTCTTCCTCTCTTTTGATAAACATAATTTGAAATATATTAAACATGTTTCTGGTCTTTTAAATAAAAAGCTCAATCTCCTCTTTATTTTAAAAAGTTTAAATTAATTAGAGTTCTAAAAATATTAATAAATAAATAAATAAATAAAAATTATGTTAAAATATATTAAAAATTATAAAAATATATGAATAATATTTTTAATCAATTTTTAAAACATTTATAAAAATATTAAATAATTTAAAATTATGAGTTATTATGCCATTTTATTGAAAGGAAAATCTCTCCCCATTATAATCATTCTCCTTTGAATATGGATATTCATATATTTGCATAGTAATTTACATTTCAAAATTAATAGTTATAAAATTTTCTTTATTTTTTTAAAAGAAGAAGGATGGTTATATTCTTGCCGTTCCATATTTTCTTTGTAATTACTATCTTATACCTGATAGTTTTTTATTTACAATAACTAAAACGATAAAATTCACATAAAATCATTAACAATCGATATAAATTTGAAATTTTCATTCTAAACAAAGTTAGATACAATGGTATTTCCAATTATAATAAATATTTAGGTACCGAAATAACGGTACTGGTTACTTAAATAAAATACTAATCTTAATTAAAAAAACACTTGAGTTTCAGTATATTCTTCTAATAAATTTTTCTTATAAAAAATTAGAGAATAATACTAATAATAATTGTAGTATTGTATATAAGTTTCTTTTCACTTTTTTATCTAATTTTTTATTATGCCTTATATTATATACTAAGCTCAAATGGCTTGAGATTTCTATTTATAAAAAAAACAAATGGAAAGTTTTCTTGATTAAGGAACATGAAAATACTCCATATATACAGAAAAATGAAGCCCAAAACCAACAGAAACACTACACATAAACCCATACTCCCACCGAAACTCATTTAAAGAAACTGAAAGAGCAGAAGCTGACCAAGCTTTGATATATCCCATATTCAATGACCTGGAAGTGTACAAACCAAAAGCACCAAAAATAAAAATCACAGAAGACTACTACCTTGAGAACTAGCATTCACTATATAGACATGCCCAACAGCAAGGAAACAGCAGAAATTTTCTTTGTAAATGCTGTCTGATAACTCTAATTCTTGCACTTCCAGGCATTTGCATTCGGTTCTCTTATTGTTTGTTGAAATCATATCCCACTTTCACAATTGTGCCTCTCGAAATTAATACTCATATATTCTTATGGCTACTCAATTGAACTTTTCTATAAACAGCCTTTCCCTGTTCTAAAAGCCAACCTCTGAGAGGACTCATGTTTCGAATTTGGTATGCGTTGTGTACCAAACATCCAGTTTTGATAACTCTCTGCCTTCAAATATGAATCTGTTTCTTGCGAACCATATGGACCACACGGTTACAAACCAACGAACCTGCCAGATACTCTTTTTCTTGTGATGTGTATTGCCAAGTTCTGCAAACTGTTTGAAGTGAGCCCAAGCATCTACTGGTAAAGCTGTTTGTACTCCACACCACCTAAGACATTACTTCTGTCTTGGTAGGCTTGGCTACTGTTACTTATTCATCTTCTTCCACAAAACATCTCCTTCAATTCGGTTCGATGATTTGCAACAACCCAAAACTACCTAAGCTTAACACTAATGACATTAATATCAGGTGATGATATCTTAGCTTCTTCACTATCCAAGGCATCATCTCCTCTCAATATGTATTGTTTATTGTATTGTGTACGTTGTTATTTTCTTTTATTGCTAATTATTTATTTTGTTAACACGTACGTATAATATTAAAAATAAATACATTGTCGATAATATTCTTATGGCTATTTAATAGCTAATAATTTCTAACTGCAAAACAAAAACACCCTTAACAGTTCAAAACTGGCTAGCGTTTTTCACCTTCATGTGTTTTTTCCCGTTCGCAACTGATCCTAGATCCTTAGGCCAGCAGAACTAGGCTTTTCTATCTATATCTACAAGTTATATTTTATTAATAGCATATGATAATTTCTCTTTGTCTTTGCTACATATTCAATTGATTAATTTGG
Source organism: Canavalia gladiata (assembly GCA_037954105.1). Lineage (NCBI taxonomy): Eukaryota > Viridiplantae > Streptophyta > Magnoliopsida > Fabales > Fabaceae > Canavalia > Canavalia gladiata. Next base: position 35,097,375 of record CM075664.1, on the reverse strand, counting down.
AGTGCAAAAAGCCTATAAATTAGTCTCATGCTTCCAAGAGGACCTGCGAGTTTGTAAACTCTTGCATTTAGAAGATTATGGTATGTCAATTTTTAACCATTTTACATCGTTTTAATTTTCCGCAAGACCTCATGTTGTCATGCCTATTGATCATCTTTGTCTGTGACTAAGTCCTTGAAATTATTGTGTAATAGGACCAAGGATGATGATAGATCATAGTAAAGTGATCATGGTAGTAGCGTCAGAGTTGAGGTCTTCCTTTGTTGTGGTCATGATAGTGGAAGCAATGGTGGTGGTAGAGATGGTGCAGGTGGAAGACGAGTAGTTAATACAACAGACATAGATAGTGATCTTTGTATAGATATGAAACAAAGAGGACCTTCAAATAGAAGTGGATGGCTTCCAAGGAAGTGTAGATAGCGGGTTAGGTCAAAGCACTGCTTGTATTGGATCCTTTTTCTAAATTGGTTTATCCTATAAATGATTAGCGATTTATTCATACTCTTAAGTCCTGTTTCTTTTAAACTTTTATATATCTTCCCCTCCTAATTAGTTATCTTAGATAACAATGAATTAAAATTTTTATATATCTTCCCCTCCTAATTAGTTATCTTAGATAATAATGAATTAAAATGTGACATCGATAGCTAATTAAAACATATACACGTCCTAAGTTAAGATAGATCTGGATTAAGTTATCGTATAAAAGTAAGGTATGTGCTCTAGTATTATTGTAAATTTTTTTTCAAAGAATTCATGAAAAATTCACATGTGTTTCTCGATATTTAATGTGGTCAAATATAATATAATTTAATAAAAATTTTGTAATTAAGATAAAAAAGATTTTATATTTTATTAAAATATTCTTCTTGTAAAATATTTTATTTATGATTTTAAAAAGTTATTTTATTTTATGTATTTTATTTTATTATTTTTTATTTAACTTTACATCTCATCCTAATAAAAAAAAATTTAAAAAAAATTTATTTAGGTTATAATTTTTTTATAAATTTATTTATATCATTAAAATTTATTATTTTTATAATTACTATTTCAAAAATTATCCTTAACATAAATCTTAATTAATTAATATTATAAATATTATATTAACATTTTATCAAAATCTAACTTTTAATACCATATTTCAATATTTTTTATTAATAAAATTATTTATTATATAAGAAATACTAATAATATATTTTTAAAATATATTTTTACATAATTGATTAATTTTTAAAATTAAAATACTGATTACATAATTGATTAATTTAAAAAATATATTAATTTTTAAAAATTAAAAAAATTTATTTATGATTTTTAAAAATTAACATAAATGATGTGTTTTATTTTATTATTTTTTATTTAACCTTGATTTACACCTAAACATAATAAAAAAATTCTAAAAAAATTTATTTAGGTCATGACTTTTATCAAAAAATTTATTTATATTATTAAAATTTATTATTTTTATAATAAATATTTCAAAAATCATCCTCATCATAAATTTTAGTTGATTAATAATGTAAATATTTATATTAACAATTTATCAAAATATAATTTTTAACATCATATTTTAATATTTTATATTAATAAAATTATTTACTATGTGAGAAATACTAATAATATATTTTTACATAATTGATTAATTTTTAAAAATTAAAATACTGATTCCATAATTGATTAATTTAAAAATATATTAATTTTTAAAAATTAACATGCTTTATTTATAATTTTAAAAAAATTATTTTTATTTAACGTATTTTATTTTATTATTTTTTATTTAACCTTGATCTATATGTAAACATGGTAAAAAAATTTTAAAATTTTTTTAAGTCATAAATTTTTTAAAAAAACTTTTTTACATCATTAAAATTTATTAATTTTATAATAAAATATTTTAAAAATTATTCTCATCATAAATCTTAATTGATTAATAATCTCTAGGGATTAAAAGATGTAAGTAAGGATAATTCTGTTAGAAAAATAAAATAAATTTTTTATTTTATATTTAATTAATAACATCCAATATTATGTTAGATTAACCTTTAATAAATTTTAAAATATTAATATAAATATTATAATTTTATTTTTATAGTATGATGTATTATATTAACAATTATAGAAAAGTTAGTAATGATTTTTTTATTGTTAAATTTTAAAAATTAATATACTTTTAAATTAATTAATTATGAAATCAGTATTTTAATTTTAAAAATTAATCAATTTTGTAAAAATAATTATTAGTATTTTTCATATAATAAATAATTTTATTAATATAAAATATTAAAATATGATATTAAAAGTTAGATTTTAATAAATTTTTAATATAAATATTTATATTTTTAATCAATTAAAATTTACAATGAAGATAATTTTTGAAATAATTATTATAAAAATAATAAATTTTAATTGATATAAACAATTTTTTTATAAAAATCATGATCAGGTGTAAATCAAAGTTAAATAAAAATAATAAAATAAAATACATTAAATAAAAAAAAATTAAAATCATAAATAAAGTATTTTACAATAATAAAATGTAGAAAATTTCTTATCTTAATTGTAAAGTTTTTATTAAAATATGTTATATTGACCACATCGACAACCAAATTCGACACATGTCAACTTTTTATTGATCATTTATAAAAAAGAATTTGGTACCCTTAGATTTACAAGATAACGAACACATATAGAACAAATTACATTTTACATTTTTATCTTTTAAAATCCATTGTAAGATTCTTAACGTTAAAAAATATGTTTAGTACTCTATTTATTTTATAATCAGATGTTTTATGATATATTATTTTATTTTATTACGGTGTTCATATTTTTTAATTTGTTGCATCAAGATAGAATCCAATTCTAATATATATTATAAAATACTGGCAACTTGATACACTAATCTGTCCTTCCTTTATAATCTTTTAAAACATTGTTATTTAAGAGTCAAGAATACGTAACTTTTGAGTGCATTATTTTTAGAGTGCCATTATGTTAAATTTAGGAAAAAAATCTAAAATCTATTTTTAAACCTAGTTTATAGTTTATAGTAGGCTAAACGATGCATCTCCTCATTTTAATCATCTCATTGGGTAGATTTTATATTTTTTTAGGTTTTATTCACAATAAAAAAAATTTTAAAGAAAAATGAGTCCAAAAATACTCTAACTCATACATGATCATATCATTTACTAATATTTCTAAATATCAGTATCCATAAAAAAATGAAATCCACACAATCCGTGAGAAACTGAAAATTGGTTAGCTAAGATATCTTACTTCATGACATAAAATATTCAAATAGATTGATTTCCCATTGTTGAAATAAATTATTAGGCACAAAATTATGCATTATAAGCCAATCTTAGGAGGTTTATTTTAGTTTTGCAAAATATTATTAACTTTTCTACCTTTTCATTAATAAAACACCTAAAATTTCATAAGTTCCAAATCAAGCTTCATTGGCTAGCTTATGCAATAGAAATTCCTAAGTACAAAAGATAAGATTCTTAAAATAAAAACAATGTTTCACCTATTGAGACATTCAAACCAAATTTTACATTACTATCACATCATAGCAAAAGATACTGGATATCTTCAATGTATTGTCCACACAAGTAATCTTAATCTCATCCAACATAACAACTCTTCTAACTATGTTTAATTTTGTTGGTACTCTACTGTTAAATGAGGCACGTACCGTTTTTGTGATTTTTTTTTTCATATCACTTTATATAAGTTTAACACTTTAACAATGTGATTTTTATTCAGCAAGTTAATATGCTTCCTTAATTCTATATTTTCCTAACTTGCTTTAAATTTATCTCTTTATTTAGCAAGTTAATATGCTTCCTTAATTTTATATTTTCCTAATTTTCTTTAAATTTATCTCTTAGAATTGAGTGTGTCTTATAAAAAAGAAATATTAGACGATGATAAATAATTTTTATTTTTATTTATTTACAAAAAAATTTATAATTACTGTATAATTAATGTTTATTTGAATATAATTTTTTCTAATTTTTATTATTATTACAGGAATAAATACGTAAGCATAATCATAAATTAGGTGGATTTTAAATTAAAAGGAAGGCGTAAAAAGACAAAGGAGTGATAAAAAAGACTAATTTGTCCTTGTTGAGAGCCATCACGGTTATGCTGGCTAAAGCATGCACAGGGGACCAAGTTTTCTAACACGATCATGCAAACCTAAGCACTATTATGCTAACCCTGGAAGACGGCGGAAGTGATCCAAGTCAGTCCCAATAATGTAGGACAACATCTAATTAGCCCTGACAATGCTGCAAATGATCTAGAGCAACCGTGGTGACTTAAGAGATGATTTAGGTTAACCCGGTTCAGAACAGAAGCAGGCCTAATACACACTTATGAAAAGAGAAGTTTTCTATGAAAGGAAAACACATCTTGACACTCTCGACCCCTTGAGAGGTATTTCAACACATCTCTTTCTTTTCATTTCTCATTTCCATTTCATTTCTCGTCTAGCCTTTCTACACTACGCGCCTTGAGAGGAACCATTTCATAGTGAAAATTACAAAGTCTTTTTTCAGTCTTACTAACATTATAGTTTTGTATTTGTGATCTTAAAATTAAGATATGGATAATTTTATTTTATTGGGTTATCTTGTTCTTATTTATTTTCTTTTTCTATGTATAACTAACCCCCAAATCATAGGATTTTGATGAACCTTGTGATATAATTATTTGAATCTTATTTTTCTTTTTGAATGATTATATGTTTTTATTTTGAACGATTGCATGGTTTTTTATCCAATTATGTTGCTTTATCACGCTTAATTAATTAATAAGAATTAGATACTTCTATTGATCTTTTAAGTTAGTTGGGAAGTAGGTGATCACATCATTTCCTAATTAGCGGAAGTATAAGATAACTGAATCTAAGAACTTTTGAGAATCAATCAAAATCGTAGACTTCTAATGGAATATTAACTTAACAAATCTGAGTGTGATTTGTGTTTCTCTTAACTATTTAATATTGTATAATTTTGGGTAATAATAACATTAGAACAAGTGATTAAAAATTGATATTTAAATTATTCATAAGAAAATTTAGGGGTAAAAATGATCAAGTCATTAAGGGATTCAAAGTCTCATACTTATTCATAACTTCACACTCATTATTTGCTTTCAAATTTCTTCAAACTTGCTTTCATATTCTCATTTTTTACAACATGCAACAAAACTCATTTTTAGTGAGCTCAAATATTAGGATTTAAAATGTTTCTGCAAATTGTTGACATAGTTTTTGTAGGATAGACATTGAGAGTCTAAATTACACTCTTTTTATATTGACAAATATATCTGCTCGTAAAAATTTGGCATATAATTTTTACACTCACATTTTACATGTATTAGATAACAATGTTTTGATTTGTTCTTCATTTCCTTCTCCCACTGAAATAACTCTCTTTACCATTTTAAGTTTCATCTCCATCTTCCTTTTGTAACCTACTCCCTCATTTTAGAAACCAACTCTTTCTTTTCATCTATTACATCATAGAGTCTTGAGAATCTCCTCTCTAATGATTGTAATTGCATTCATCTTTCTTCTCAAAATAAAATGTATTTCCCATCCCCTATATCCTTATGTATTTTTCCATTTAACCATTCTACATGTTGTTTGTTAACAATGTTCAAATTTTAAATATCTTTCCACTATAAAGGACCTTTAGCAACTTGACCCATTTTTCATTCCTTACATGTTACATACTTTACTTCCAGGACCTTATACTAAGATAATAGGCTTCATGTTGTAACCTCTGTCTCCATTTCCCCAACAAACCTAAGTTCACCTCTTTATATTCTTAACATCTAAACCAAACTCATTCTTCTCATTACAAAATTTTATTCCACTATATCCATGCTCTATTTGTTTTATTTTCGTGAACTTCCTCCTTATAGGATTTCCTTTCGAAATATTTCTATCAACTAGAAGAATTGTTTTGGACCATTGAATATAGAAATTAAATAAATAGATGTACTTGTTGATAAATTGTCATTATAATAATTTATTGACAACAATTTGGGCTTACTTTCTAATTATTTGATGTCTTTAAATATAGAACTTCTCTTAATTTTTCTTTTTGTTACACAAATGAAAATGAATGTTTGAAAAGTTCAATATAGAGCAAAAAGAACCAAAAGTGAGCATAATCAAACCCAAAAAAACCTATAAAATGGAAGAAAAAGATTCAAAAACTGGTAGATAGTTGAAATAATTGGTATACAGTCAAAGCAGGTGGGAATAAAGCCAAATTGTCCAAAGAACAAGCCTAAAATATAAATTAGAAAACCTAGAAAACACATAAAATCTCAAGACCTACAAATCATAATGGGAAATAAACTATAGCTAATAAGGATAAATACAAGCATGACACATCCATGCTAGGCCTAACATACCATGAAGCCCCTTCCACACCCTTTCAATCATTAACACACTCATGCTATGAACACTAGATTTTATCTATCATAGTTCATCCTTATTTATTAATTTCTAGTTTAAAAAATATTTTTGAATTAAGTAATTTTACTTATCTATACTTTATTATTATTTATAGTTATTTTTCATCTAATTTTTTATTGTATTTTATATTTTTCTGAATTTCATTTTTTATTTATTATTTAAAATATCCTATTAATAATAAAAATTAGAATATTAAAAATTATATAAAAAAAAGATTAAAAAAATTGAAACATTAAATTTTACTTATCGCACTATTCCCCTATTTTGTAGATATTTTTTCAATTTTTTCAATCTAAATAGATTTTATTCTATTTATTTATACTCTTTTAATTATAAATTTTAATTATAAATTTAATTTTAAATATTTTTTATGTTTTTTATATTTTATTTATGTCTATTTAGTATTATTAATCCTCTCTTAATATATTTATTTTAATCACTAACTCAATTTAGATCTATCTTTATTATATTTTAATTATTTTAATTTACTTTTTATTTTATTATTACTAATACTCTTTTAATTATGGATTTTAATCACTAATTTAATTTAAAATTTTCAAAAAATCATCCCCAATTAAGTCATGAATTGGTCACTCACAATAAATTAAGCGGCCCATATAGTACGTGGTTGTCACTTTACCTTCGAGCCAGCGTTATTGTGATAATATGGCCATTGGACCATGTCCAAAAGGGGCAGCCAATATATACAATAGAAAAAGTGAGAATAAGAATAAAAATCATAATATCTTCGACATATTTAATTTAAGATTATCTTCTTTTTAGCTTTTGATATTCATTTTAAATCAAGCTAAATTCTCCTCAAATTTAGATCAAGCCAAATTTAAATTAAGCCAAATTCTCCTCAATTTTAAATCAAATCATATTTATTCCCTATCACGTCCAATTCTTCTTCTAAATTTCCAAGCTAAGTTTATTTTATTTCAAACCAAGTCTAAGTCTTTTATCACGTTCGAATTATGTTCATTTCATTTTGAATCAAGTTCCTTTATCATCCAGCCTCACGCGACGAGTCTTAAATACCAACTGGTAATTTTTTTTACTGTTCGGTATTTAGAAACTCGTATGGGTCCCTGTACAACCTTAGTTGTCTAGGATCCTGTGCATATGTGGGCTCCGAAAAGCTTTTCAAATAATAAATTTGTTTTTTCCATAAAATTCTTGGTTTCACACGACGAATCCTAAATACCAACTGGTAGCTCTTCCTACTGTTCGGTATTTAGAAACTCGTATGGATCCCCGTGCAGCCTTAGTTGTCTGGGATCCTACGCCCATGTGGACCTTGAAGAAGCTTTCCAAATAATAAATCTTTTTTCTATAAAATTCTTGGTTTCACGCGACGAATCCTAAATACCAATTGGTATCTCTTCCTACTGTTCAGTGTTTAGAAGCTCGTATGGATCCCTATGACGCCTTAGTTATTTGTGATCCTATGCCTATGTGGATCTTGAAGAAGCTTTTAAAATAATAAATTTTTTTTCTACAAAATCTTTGGTTTCACGCAATGAGTCCTAAATAACAACTGGTAGCTCTTCCTACTATTCGGTGTTTGGAAATTCGTAAGGGTCCTTGTACAGCCTTAGTTGTCTAGGACCCTGTGCGTCTGTGAGATTAAAAACTATGCAAAATGTCAACACTCCTTCTTAAAATTATCTTCCAAAATTCTCTAAAAAAAACCCCTGAAAATCAATTCTTCAAAACAACCAGAACTATGTAGCCTTGAGTTTTCCATCGCACCAAGGAATATGTAGGAGTAGGATCAAATCCTGTCAGGCCACTTTCTTGTACCAACTTATTTATTTTAGGGATCAAACAATTTTTCAAAGACTCAAAATCACACACTTAGTTTAAGGGTGTTGTTCTTTGGAACGGGCGAGCGGGGTGCCTAACACCTTCCCCGCTCGTGACCGACTCCCGAACTTAGAATCTTTTCCTCAAATTAGGATGTTTCCAAATCTTTTCCCTTAAATAAAAATTTGGTGGCGGCTCCACACTGCCAATCAAATTCTTTTAAATTTCAAGGAGTTTGTCATTTCGTCGTAAGTACGATTGCGACATATAATAAGTAAATAAAAAATATATAAAATATAATAAAGTAAGAAAATAAAAAAAAATAAAAAATATAAAAAATATAAAAAAAATTCATTAAAAAAGGAAAAGTTGAAATAAAAAAACTGAAATAAGAAACAGAAAAATTAAAATCGAAAAATAGAAAATAAAAACAGGAAAAAAAGAAAAGAAAAAAGGAGCCCCGTCCTATAAAAAAGGATTCACATCTAAAAAAAGGGGGTATTTTTCTTTTAGAATTTTCAAAAACTCTTCCCGTATTCTCTTATCTTTCTACTTGCCTCTCGAAGATTTCATGAAGCCTTCTTCTTGAAGACATTTCTTCATTGCATGCATCCTGGAGATTCTCTTTTTCTTGAGCACCAATGGAGAGAGATAGATATGTTGAAGTGAGCTTCACTCAAGGAAGCAGGAATTAGGAACAAACTACTCTTCCAGGTAAGTTCCTGAACACTTTGATATAGACTTCATGAAGATGATTCTTGACTTCCGAATAGAAACTATTCAGAAACGTGGTTAGATTCTTTCATTTTGCTAACACTGATCCACGTAATTCTTAGTCAAATCAACATGCATAACCTGCCGTTTTATGAATCACGTGTTTCTGCATTATTAGTCAAGTTCTAATAATGATAAGTTGTAGGCATGCCTTTTGTGAATTTGTTAAGATCGGATCAATTGCTTTCCATTCTTGTGTGCTCACTAGGCGTCTGCATGTTTGGCTGAACGTGATAAGAGCCAATTGAATTTAACAATATTAGTAGTAGGAGTTCAATTTACGGTTAGTTTTCCTTACATGCATGAGCACACAAGATACTGTAGGTATGGTCATTTTGTGATCAGTAATTACATTGGCCTCAGGTCCAATGATGTGTAGATTACTCAAGGAATGGTAACTGTCATAAAGAAGGTCGATTTAAGAAATGTCAAGCCTTAAGTCTCAACAGGGGTATCTAAATATCACGGTTGGTGTAGGAGAAATGTAAACCCTTCCAATTTCCATGATTCTGTAGGGAATGGTAGGCCGCTACATGTGAACCGTTGTGCACTCTAAACACGATATACTTTAAGCAAAGATCAGTGCACCAGGACGTGAGACATAAATGGCAATCAATACAAAGGAACCAAAGTCCCAAGCGAATTTGTTGGTGAAAATGAAGAGAACGTGATAAAATTTTGTTATGCATGACAGGTTCAGAAATTACGTTTGTTAGTTTCGGCCATCTTTCGTAGATGGTTATTCAAACCACGTTGAAATTTCTGGTATATCATGCACTTAAATGGTTGAGTTTCTGATCGAATAATGGCTGCATCGATGAGTTTGGTTAAGTGAACATCAGGACCAGTTTGGCTCTCCCAATCCTGCTACTAGCGCCTGTTCATTCTGTTTCAGGAAGTTCAAATCTCTTGTAGTAACCCGCTCTAAGTACACTACCTCCAATATTCTGACATTAATCCATGAGCTTGGATGAAAATGCATATCCCAGAATAACATGAAAGGGAATGCAATGAGTTGGTCGAGACAAGTTCTCCTAGGATATGAAAGGTAACATATCTAATATAGGGTAGTCGACGTACTTACACCAGGGCGGAACATGGCTTCAGCATAGTGCATAACACAAACTAAAAAAGGGAATTGTTGCAATGGATGGCACTCCACAGAATGCGTGAACCTGTATGTATGTTCTCTCATAAGTAAGATGCTGGCAAGCCCCAAACAAATAACCCATAATGCCAAGGGAGCTCATTAAATACGTCGGGAGGGCTTTTAATGCATGGCTCATGGCACTGGTTTTGCTGGAAAGCCATGTTATAAATGATTCCAAATGGTAAGAGTCTGTGGCCGAGCTCTACTGTTTGCTCAAAACCTCTTTTACCAAGTTATGATGAAAGCAACTCAAAGAACATATAACAGCACTATGCCTAAAGCTAAGATGTGTCTTTGGGAAGAGCAATGGTCATATTATGCCCATCAACTTTGTCAGGGAGACACCCCAACAAACTTTGGTAAGAATGTTGAGAAGCTCGAAAACCTGTGGACATTGCCTGATTAGATGTATATGAAGGAGTATGTCCTGGAGCTCAAGCAGCTTCGTCTAATTCAAGCATAGTTTGCTTTTCATGAGAAGAATGCAGGTGGTGATGAAGAACCTAACAATACCGATACATGCAATGACAGGATTAGTAGAGATAATGCCATAGATATTGGTTTCCTTCAACAATTGATAGAGATATTTTTTGGAGATATTTTATTTTCCGATAGTTCAGATCATGAGCCGAGTTTTAGAGAGGTTGCAACTATTGGTGCAGTTTGTGGTTTTCATATGTTATCTTCAAATCGCCACTTGAAAGGATTATTACTGTGATTGCCTACAGAACTGAACTTGTTCCTAGGCTTTGGAATTTCATGAAGTTGATGTAAGAGTTTTTAACATTATGGAATAATGGTATGGGGGTCAAAGAAAACTGTGGTGACCACTTAGTTAGCCTTGCTGATTAATCACTAGATTTTGTACCTAGGTCTGCTTATGGCTTCCAAAACAATCAACTTTAAGCTATGCTATCGACATTGATATTTCAGGAACCCTAAACCCTAAACCCTAAATTCTATTGTTCCTATAAACAAATAGTTAGGTTCCAGTTATCAGCTGCATAATTTTGAATCCGTAGATCTTTCAGGAATTCCTAACAAGAAGGAAAGTGACAAGCAGAGAATGTATCATACCTCTTGTGGTGACATGGTCAGATCACTTTCATTTCACCTTACTCCTTTGTTCCAATCCTATCAAGTGATATCGGGAACATAATCTTGAGCTAAGCATAGTTGATCTTTTGGTTCTTTCTCTGATCTTAGTGATTACACGTCTATAGAAATTACAGGAAGCTAAGGAGCATGCCAACCTTGGTTACCCCTGAAAGTATAGTCAAATATTCGAAATTGAAGTTTCATTTCCCGATAAGTTGGAGTTCAAATTTAGGAAGTCAATTTGATGAGCAGGGTCTGGTGAGGCCAATTTATGATATCCAAAATATTGAATTCATTAGCTGCTGAAAGAGGATGAAAATGTTTATTTTCTCAATAAAAATATGGAAGGAACCTGAGCTTATCCCCCACCAGATTAATGCAGAGAGTATGGTTCCCCACATCCTCTAGAGCTACTTAAGGCTTTGAGAATTTGAAGTGTAAAAAAAACACATCGACGTCCCTTGTGTAAAGGAGGGTGCTGATTCTGTCAATATTCTTATCATCCCCTAGAAGAGTGTTGTTACTTTACATTGGTGTATTCAACATGATAAATATAGTGCTATGCAACAATAATTGAGACTTAGAAATGTGTTGCTGTATCTGTTCATTTTACACTCTCAAAATTCCCGAACCATAATGTCTGGGTTGATCAATGGACTGTGGGTCTAAGGGTGGTTTCATTTTGAGATCATTGTTCTAGGAACTGAGAATTCTTCTATAGGTTGCTAGTGCGCCCTAAACTTTCACTATGGTTTTCTCTTAGGTACATAAAATCGATCATGTGTTTGAAGACACACACATGTGTGAGAGGGGCAGTTTTGGCTATATGCGAAGTGCTAATGGATTTTCTGAGGGCCTAAAAGGACAATGACTACTATTATTGCAGTGAGCACATTCCATGTAAATCTATGCAGTGTCACTCACTGACCATTCCATTCGATTAAGATTAGTTAGGATAAATACCAAGTCTAAAGGGAAAGCTCGATTTAATGATTAGCTCACCATACACAATTACTACATCCCATGTTCGATACCCATAGGCGATCATTTTAAACTCGATTTGTAATTATGGGGGCAGTATTGGGCCGCATAATAATGGGCTGCCTTCAAATAGTATACTGCTGCATTGCAATTAGGCCTTGCCATATATTTGAATGAGGCCACACTAGCTCCCTCAAATTGGGCCATTCTGAATTGGACCCTGTTTCAACTTGGGCCGCACTGGTTACCTCATTAATTCAAGCCCTACTAATAGTTATCAGCCATTTTAAAATCCAACCAAATTCCAAATAAGAAGTATTAATAATTTAAATTAAAGTCAAGACCATTTTTTTTCTTTCTTTTTGTCAAAGCCCAATTCCAAATACCCTTTTTTAATTTTTCGGGTCAAGCCCAATTCTTCTTAATTAAAATTATGTTCTTCTTATTTTATTAGGCCCAATTCTTTTTAACTAAAATCAAGTCCTTCTTATTTTGGGATAGGCCTTACTCACTTTTAATATGAAGTCAAAACCAATTTTATGTCTTAATTTGAAATTAAATCCTTTTATTTTAAAATCAAGTTTATTTTATTAATATGGGTCAAGCCCAATTTTCAAATTTTATTTTTAATTAATTTGAAATCAAAACCATGCTCTCTTTATTTGGATCAAATCTGATTCTTTCTTTCTTAATTTGAAACCAAATCCACTCTTTTAATTTGGGTCAAGCCCAATCCATTAATTTTTGGTCAAGCCCAATTCCCTCTTCCTTGTAAGAAATCAAATTCATTCTTGTCCGATGGTTCAATTCCCTTTTATTTCACTATTTTAAATTAAGTCCATTTTCTTTAAATGGTCCTGGATATTAGGCAATGAACTTTGAAGTTGAAAGTGCAGCATACCCTGTCTTTCAATGTTCGGAGAGTCATGAGTCGCAGTGCAACCCTCGCTTGCCTTCGCCTCTGCATATATGGGTCTAGGGACACTTGTAAAAATCAAAGTTCAAAATATGTCTTTAAACGATCCTAGATTTTACACAATGAACTCTAAGTGCAAACTGGTAGCATACCCTACTGTTCGACATTTAGAGAGTCATATGAGTCGTAGTGTAACTCTCGCTTGCCTTCGACTCTATGCATACGTGGGTCCAAGAACACCTGTCAAAATCAAAGTTCAAAATATGTTTTTAAATAATTCTAAGTCTCACACGATGAGTTTTGGATACAAATTGGTAGCATACCCTACTGTTCAGGATTCAGAAATTATATGGATCCCAGTGCAGCCCTAGTTTGCCTCGGATCTTGTGCATATGTGGACTAAGGATTTTCTTTTAAATAGTTCTAAGTCTCATGTGATGAATCATGGATACGAATTGGTAACACACCTTACTATTCAGGATTCAGGAATCATAAGGGTCCCAATGCAGCCCTCGTTTGCCTCGGATCCCGTGCATATATGGACTAAGGATTCCCTTTTAAATATTCAAAATACTTTACTTTTTCAAACACCTTTAAAGGTCAAGCCTTCAAAACTAGAATTGCGTAGCCTTGAATTTTCCATTGCACTAGGGAATACGTAGGAGCAGGATCAAGTCCTGTCAGGCTATTTTCATACAAACCTATTTATTTTTATTCGATTTAAGGGATCAAACAATTTTCAAAAAAAATCACACACTTAATTTAAGGGTACCATTCTTCGGAGCGGGCGAGTAGGGTGCCTAACACCTTCCCTATTCGTAACCGACTCCGAAACCTAGAATTTCTTCCTCAAATTAAGATTTTTCCAAATATTTTCCCTTCAATAAAAATTTGGTGGCGGCTTCACGAATCAACAAAGATCAATTAAAAATTCTTTCTAAAATTTTTAGCAAATCCGTTATCTCATTGTAATTACGGTTACAACAAGCCCATTATTAAAGTAATTACAAATCTCAAGGTATTAAAGATCCTTATTTTAACCTTATTTGGATTTTATGATGGCTTTTTTTTATCTTTATTTTATTTGAATTAAAATTGAGGTTGTTAGTTAGGGTTTATGCAAATTGTTATTGAATCTATTTAGAGGACCTTGAATAGAAACAAAATCTAGGTCATACCAAGAGAATATTCCAACATACTAGACCCTTAGAACCTAAGATCATAGAAAAAGAATTATGCTTAGGTTTGAACCTGCAAACAAAAGAGATGTAGGGTCAACGGAAAAGAGTATTTCTTAACCAACTTTTGAACAAAAAATGTAGGAGTAAGGATGATGGCATCCTCCGTAAATTTTGACCTACAAGATTGAGAAACTTTAGGGATAGACTTAAAGGATACTTCTTATGTTTACAAATTATTACTTAAGAAACAAGCTATATACTATTATTTTATCCTTTAATTAATATCTTTAGAAAAAGTGGGATAGAGATTGGCATTGTATGGTGCACTAGCACGAACATTAGTATTAGTAATATAGATTGAAAATTAAAAGCAAATAATATTAATCAAGTAGGATTAAAATGAGGATTGGGTGAAACTCCAAGGTAAGGTTACATCCCTAACTTCCTAACCATAAGTAAAAGACTCCTTAGATTCATTTTTTATTTTTTATTTTATTTTAAATTTAAACTTCCAATTAAACTATTTTTCATTAGCTCAAATAACTAGGGAAATCAAGTTCCTAGTACTTTGTTTCTTATAGTTCTTGTAGAATGATAATTCAAGATTTTAAATATTCTTATATATAGTTGGAGACTAGGTACATTTTTCTTATCAAGTAAGTTAACCTCCTACTATATGTACCACCCTTATAATGATACTTATCCAACCCTTAAGTTATATCACAGATTCATCATTAGTTTGTTACTTCATAATCTGGAATCCATTTATAAAATTACAGTTATGGAAAATACGTTATAAATCTTTCTTGTAAAATACTTATTGAAAGTGTGAGTCTTGTCTTAGTAACCAACATAATGGATAATAAATGTTTAAGACATCGTCATCCATGTTAATTTTGAAAACATGCATTGATTTACTTGTCGTATTCTACATTCAATTCCACCGTAATATTTATATTATTAGTTATGTATATAATACAACACATAGACAATAATAAGATAAAGGCTTTTAGTGGGTCCTTTAAACAAAACAAAGGATTTAATGTCCTTCACAAGTTATAGTCATCCAAAACATAATAAGGTTCTTTATAATTCTTCCTGCATTCCATTCCAAGAACATTAATCTCTAGTTCGTGTTAATTGTTTCACACAGATTGTTATCACTACGATGAGTATGATCGAACTTTGAGAAAAAAATGAAACGTAGGGAATCAAAAATCATAATTCTAAGTAGGTGTCTCTCTAAGGTATGCGTCATCATTTCTAACCCAACCACTTCAATTTCTTAAGAAAAGGTGAGGTACATACAAGTTCAGTTATTACTTTTTAAAATTATGTTTATCTCGTGTGGATCTTTTTAATAATAGCATAAATGAAATCTCATATAGCATGCAATTCACACATACTTTCAATCAATTTTCATATAAATTCTCATATACATAAATCTCATGCATTCTTTAGATCACTTTCTCAACTCATCCATTTAACATCAATTCATGGAACCATATAGGCATACACAAATCATCAAGTCATCCAAGAGATCACACAAGTCATTACATTACTCAAGAGAGCACATAACACATTTACACATATAGGGACATGCTCAAGCATCACCATGATAAATATGGCATTAATAGTTACCCAAAAGATTAATTTCTTGGTAAAAGTATTTACTTAAGCATGGTCCTTAAATTTTGAACAGAATGCACCTTTTTCTAAAATTTTGAAGTTGACCTTATTCTTTATGTTTTATGATAAGTTTCTCAAGGAAAACCTACACTACTCAATGTTTCTAGGTTTCTCTCAACCTTTTCTTTTCTCAAAGATTTTGTTGATGTTCTTCTTATCTTAACTTTATGATGGCCAAATGGCCATTATGCCTCTTAAGTAGGGATGAATGTTATTTAACTAATTTTAATCCTCCTTGGATAAATGATCATTTTCTAATTTCATCAAAAGTTATGTTCATCTAAACCTTATAGCCACTTTTATTTTCCAAAATTTATTCCCACGAAAGATGAACATATAATTTGTTCCTATTAAAACTTTATCATGCCTAATTCATTCTCCTTTGGTCAAATGTCTTTATGAGCTTCAAAGAGGTTGTTCATATTTTTATGCCCTTATGACCAATATGTTAAAATTAAATCTTATTAAGAGTGAATCTTTAGTCCTTTACATAATCAACTACTTTACTAATATTCTTATAGGTGTATGTCAAATTGTTCATGTCTTGCCTCCCTAAACTATGTCCACTTACATGGGATTATCTTTGTAACCTAAATTACTTAGTGACCTTAATTTATTAAATTTTAGTTTCTTTTTACTTTTTTTTCCAAAGTGCTTGGTTGAGATTTTTCATGGCCACTTAATTTTTTTTTTTTTTGGATCTGTGTATGTCCTTAATGTTAACATTTATGAAAAATGTTTAATTTTACATCTTTATGAACTTTAAGTCTTTACTTCCTCACAGAGGAAGCCTTGCTGACTTGTTCCAATACACACAAGGTGACATTTTTAACAACTTTTTTTCCATCTTAGCTTCTAGATCTATGGTCTTAGCACTTAGTAATCATGGTTTTTCTCTAGGTCAACCAAGTCTTTCACCTTATTTGATGGTCCTTGTATTTAATGCAAAGTTTACAACTTTGTTTAATTTTCTAAGTCCAAAAACTCTCCACTTGTTAACTTAATATTTTAAAGACCAAGCCTTTAGGACTTATAGGTTATATTTTGAATTTTTATCCTCACAACTTTGAGTTCATGGTCATACTTGTCCAATTTTGAATATCATAAATTTATATTTCAAGACCTTAACTTTTTAAAGTGAAAGGAATAAACATGCACTTTTCAAGAAATAAAGCAACACATGGTGAATTTATGCTCAAATAAGACAAGGTTCACATAGTCCTATCTAAACTCTAAAACAATATCTACTTGAACATCTTCCAAGACATAAAAAGAAACATCTCAAATCTTCCAAAACATTATAAACATCATTTTTTTAGAATTTTTAACTAATTAAAATGTTATAAGAGTTCAAACAAGAATTCGAATCTGTCGTAACCATAATTACAATGAAATGACGAACATATTTTAAGGGATAATATTTGGAAAAACCCTAATTTGAGGAACAAATCTAGGTTCGAGAGTCGGTTACGAATAAGGAAGGTATTAGTCACCCTACTCGCCCGTTCTAAAGAATGGTACCCTTAAAATGAGTATGTGATTTTGATATTTTTGAAAAATGTTTGATCCCTTTAAATAGAATAGAAATAAATAGACTTGTGAAAAAAAATAGACTAACAGGACTTGATCTTACTCCTACGTATTCCTTGGTACAATGGGAAATTCAAGGTTACATACTTTTGGTTGGGGGACTTGATCCTCAGGAAAATAGAAAAGGTGTTTACAAGCGGAGTTGATTTTTTTTAATGGAATTAGTTAAAATAATGATTAAAATCACGTGCTTACAAAACTCAAATCATCATACGCCACGTTTGAATTTGCATGAATTAAAATACGGAACAGTAGAGAAGGCTGTCTGCCCGTATTAGAATCCATTTAGACGAATTTCCCGACGACAACGGTTGTTTGTAATGGAAAACAAATTTTTTTTGGAAAGATGTCTATGCAAAGTCCAAACTGTCGTAAGCCATATTTGAACTCACACGAATTAACATACAGAACAATAGAGAAGGCTGCCTGCCCATATTAGAATTCGTTTAGACAAATTTCCAGATGAAAACGGACGTTTATAATGGAAAATAAAAATTTCTTGGAAAGACGTCTACGAAAAGTAAAAACCATTGTAAGCCACGTTGGAACCCGCTAGAATTAAAATACAAAATAACAGAGAAGGCTACCTGACCGTATTAGAATCCGTTTAGACGAATTTCCAGACGAAAACAGACATTTGTAATGGAAAATAGAACTTTTTCGGAAAAACATCTGTGCAAAGTCCAAACCATCTAAGACGCATTTGAACCCGCATGAATTAAAATATGGAACAGCAGAGAAGACTGTCTGCCCATATTAGAATCAGTTTCGACGAATTTCCAAACAAAAACGAATGTTTGTAATGCAAAACAAAATTTTTTAGACAGAGTTATTAAAACAATGATTTTGACTTTAAAGCCGATTGGGTTTGACCCAAATAAAAAGAATCAGGCTTGGCCCAAATTAAAAAGGATTTCAAAGTAAAAAAGGAAAATTGGACTTGACCCAAGTAAAAAATTGGTTTGATTTTAGATTAAAAAAGGAAATTGGACTTGATTCAAAATAAAATAATAAAAAAAAATAACTTGATTTAAAAATTAGAGAAAAGAATGGGGCTTGACCATCTAAACACTCATTTATGTCTGAGGCTCCCAACTTTTAAAATTAATTAAGAAACCCGCACTAAATTAAATAATAAGCAAAAACATGTGAAAAAATAATAAAAATAGAAAAATAGAAAGATAAGTAAAAATACAACAAAATGAAAATAAATAAAGAAAATAAAGAAAATCGGAAAGTAAAAATAAATGAAAAATGGAAAAACAAAAAATAATAATACAAAATAGAAAGTCTGAAAAAAAACACAAAAAAAATTAAATATATATATATATATATATATATAAAAACAGAATTAAAAATTTGAAATAAAAATAAAAGGCAGAAAACAAATAAAAGGAAAGAAATAGAAAAAGGAGGGAAAGAAAAGAAGAAATTTGGAAAAATGAAAAAAAAAAAACGAGTATAAAAGAAGGGGGGATTTCTCACTTTTGGGGGGCACAAGAACATTTCTGGAAAAGGCTCAAAGGAAAGAAAGGGGGGGGGGGAAATTGATCATCGAGCACTCTCGCGAGGAGCAAAGAGGAAAAGAGGGGAGAGAAAAAAGGGACCTCTTCATTCATCCTTGGCTGGAAGAGGTCTTTGTTGGGAACACTGGAGTTTTCCGGAAGGGTTGTTCGCTTCAACTCTTTGATACACTCGTCAACCTAGGAGCCTCAAGATTTCATGGTGCCAGGCTGAGACTGAGGCTCCGTAAATCCCATTCAATGGAATGAAGATGCATCGTTAAGAGATTTGTAATTATCCAGTGAACCTGCCTGTTCTCCCGTCGCCCATGGCCCTTGCTATGCCCAATGGACTAGACCGATGCAGCTCCAAAAACTGGTCAGGCTATTTGAAGCCTTGTTCTAGTTGGTCCTTGGTCTGTTACAAATCAGGACACCTGCAGCTGAGCCTTCTAATATGGTTAGTTGAAGTCGCACGGCCATTAAAGATGGTGACAGAATATTCGATGATCCTTCAAGCCCCGAACATCACTGGTGACTAAATAGATTGATATAGCCAATAAGACTGCTTGTATATATTCAAATCCTGGCTTGAGCTCTGGTTGGCAAACACAAGAAAATCATAGAAGCATATTTTATATCGAATCACTAGCTCTCGAACTAATAGGTCTCCCTGTATTTGGTGTGCTTGCTGCATCGCATGGTCCCTCGACTAATTGCAAGAACTACCACGAGTAGAAGAGGAGCTGCCACCGCTTTGAGCCGGGCTAGTAGATCATTCCCACAGCGTGTTTCTGTGCGTTAAAGAGTGCAACTGTTTCAAAGCCTGAGCCATTTGGCCTGCTTCCATACATCGAAAAGAAACAATTGTCGAGCGTGAAAATGAGCAGTACATTCCTTTGCTAAAAAAAAGGCTGAATTTACGACCCAAAGAACAGAGGGGATGTAAGGTGTGGATATGAATTGGCATAGAATAGTCTAGCATGATTCATATGCATGGCTGATGTCCTCGAGCTCGATCGTTCGGTCCCAAAGGGGAGTTGACGTGCCATACGACCAAAGTACGGGAGCTAAGGAACAAAATCTTCCTCTTTTCTCGAACATGTGGGTCACCATGATTAAAACTTTGGATGAAGTATTTTAGTCAGAGCAGAACTAGTCCTTGAAGGGATTATCTGGAGCAATGTCACTAGCGTAAGCATTCGTTGTCGTCTCGGAATACTCCGTGTCCTAGGAAGGCTTTGTGAAATGCATGTCAGCGCTCCCAAGATGTTGCTTATAATTGGGTAGTATCGTTATAACGTGCACCCGTGAAGCCTGTATACGTATATTCGGACATACGGCTGCTAGTTATCCGTCTAGAACGCCTATACCAGCGATACCGCTCCAGGGTATACTTAGATGTGATTGCTGTAACGTGAGAATTGCATCCAAATTAAGACTCGAAATCCATAGCTAAATAATGAGCAACACGAGTTTTAATTCAGTCCAAGCATGAGGGAATTATACAAGGTAATGGCTATTGGCGAAATGTGGTGGCTGGATGATTGAGGATGGATCAAACTTTGGAAGGCTCTGTTCTCGACAAAAACCATTCAATACCCCTGGTAGCCTTTTAGCCATAACACTGACCCACACAAACGGTTTTAGCCATTATGGAACTTCACAGCAAATCTCAATGGTCCACACGAATGTAGGCATGTCGTGCAATTGTTGGCACCAATCACAACTCCAGGGCTTGAGTTTGGTAGGCTTGTCCCTTGATCCCATTCGTGAACTTGCATTTGCATGGTCCCAGTTCTGTAAGACGAGCGCATGTTGGATTTTAACCTCATATAAGCAAAGCATAGAAGGACAGTGATCCGGTAATCAAAAGAACATGAGAAGCAAATGGTAGTCACAGGGTCGAGAAGAATAGAATTTCAAATCAAAGGCAGAAAGATCTCTTAGGCTCCTATGGCAATCCTTTTAATATGTCACTTAAACTGGACGTGGCATGTACATAGAAGCAACTAACTGGACTCCTGTTATGTCATTAATTGGGACCTGTTCGATTTAGCCTTCAAGACGCGTTGTTACCAGCTGAACAAGTTAATTTCGCTATGCTGCAAATTCGAGCCCTTCACACCCCACTTCAACCATTTTATAGTAAACGGTCCATTCCCATAACATGCATCTCGTGTGCCAATAAATCACCAAGCCACCCAAGCCGAATTCCAGCCATGAGAGCCATGCATGTGAGAGAGGGCATGAGCCATAGTCAAACTTGTATGTGTTGACTCACCACCAGACCCCTACACTTCTCAAATTTGCAACTATGCTCCTACACTTTCAAAAATTACATTTTGACCTTGTAACTATTCATATTTACACTTTGACCCCTCAATTTTTCATATTCATATTTTGACCCCCAAACTTCCTGGAAGTCCGCTTAAGCCCCTGCGTCTCCAATAGTTATAAATCAAGAAAACAATTAAATAAAAACGTCACTTTTGCTTTCCTAAACCTCACGCAATGGGCCCTAAAAACGAACTGATAGCTTTTTCTGTTGTTCGTTGTTTAGAGGTCTGTATGGGTCCAAATGCAGTCGTAGTTGTCTTGGGCCCTGTGCATATGTGGATTGGAATTGCCCCTCCTTTCGGTTATTTTCAATTAAATAAAAATCTCATTTTTGCTTTCCTTAATCTCACGCAATGGGCCCTAAAAATGAACTGATAGTTTTTTCTGTTGTTCGTTGTTTAGAGGTCCGTATGGGTCCAAGTGCAGCCGTAGTTGTCTTGGGCCCTGCGCATATGTGGATCGGGATTGCACACTTAAAATATTTTCAAAAAGAGGACGACAATGTTTTCGCTTTTTAAACTCCATTCGAAGGTCGAGCCTTCAAATCAAACTAGAACTAGGTAAGCCTTGAGTTTCCCATTGCACCGGGGAATACATAGGAGCAGGATCAAGTCCTGTCAGGCCAACCTCCATCAATCTATTTATTTTCACATTAATTAAGGGATCTGTCATAACCATAATTACGACGAGACGACGAACTCGCTAAATTTTGAAAAGAATTAATTTGATTGTGGAGCCGCCACCAAATTTTATTTTAAGGGAACACATTTGGAAAAACCCTAACTTGAGGGAGAAATCTAGGTTCGGGAGTCGGTTACGAGTAAGGAAGGTGTTAGGCACCCTACTCGCCCGTTCGAAAGAACGGTACCCTTAAACTGAGTGTGTAATATTTTGAAAACTATTTGATCCCCTATAAAATAGAATAGAAAATAAATAAGTTCATGAAAAATAGCCTGACAGGACTTGATCCTGCTACTACGTATTCCCGGGTGCAATGGGAAACTCAAGGCTACGTAGTTATTGTAAAGAGACTTGATCTCTAAAAGAATACGGGGTGATTTTAGATAGAAAAAAAAAACAGACACTATAATAGGAATTTATTGAAAATGATGGTTTTCAGAAATTCATGCTTGCGAGATCCTAAATCGTCGTAAGCCGTATTTGGATCCCACACGAATTAAAACACGACACGGTAGAGAACGCTACCCGTTCGCGTTAGAACCCGTTTACATGAATTTCGAAAAATTAAAAACAGACGTTTTTTATAAGATTTTATCGAAAGTGATGGTTTTCAGAAATTCATGCTTGCAAGATCCTAAATCGTCGTAAGCCGTATTTGGATCTCACCCGAATTAAAACACGACACGGTAGAATACGCTACTCGTTCGCGTTAGAACCCGTTTACATGAATTTCGAAAAATTAAAAACAGACGTTTTTTTATAAGATTTTATTGAAAGTGATGGTTTTCAGAAATTCATGCTTGCGAGATCCTAAATCGTCGTAAGCCGTATTTGGATCCCACACGAATTAAAACACGACACGGTAGAGAACGCTACTCGTTCGCGTTAGAACCCGTTTACATGAATTTCGAAAAATTAAAAACAGACGTTTTTTATAAGATTTTATTGAAAATGATGGTTTTCAGAAATTCATGCTTGCGAGATCCTAAATCGTTGTAAGCCGTATTTGGATCCCACACGAATTAAAACACGACACGGTAGAGAACGCTACTCGTTCACATTAGAACCCGTTTACATGAATTTTGAAAAATAAAAAACAGACGTTTTTTATAAGATTTTATTGAAAGTGATGGTTTTCAGAAATTCATGCTTGCGACATCCTAAATCGTCGTAAGCCGTATTTGGATCCCACATGAATTAAAACACGACACGGTAGAGAACGCTACTCGTTCGCGTTAGAACCCGTTTACATGAATTTCGAAAAATTAAAAACAGACGTTTTTTATAAGATTTTATTGAAAGTGATGGTTTTCAGAAATTCATGCTTGCGAGATCCTAAATCTTCGTAAGCCGTATTTGGATCCCACATGAATTAAAACACGACACGGTAGAGAACGCTACTCGTTCGCGTTAGAACCCGTTTACATGAATTTCGAAAAATTAAAAACAGACGTTTTTTATAAGATTTTATTGAAAGTGACGGTTTTCAGAAATTCATGCTTGCGAGATCCTAAATCGTCGTAAGCCGTATTTGGATCCCACACGAATTAAAACACGACACGGTAGAGAACGCTACTCGTTCGCGTTAGAACCCGTTTACATGTATTTCGAAAAATTAAAAACAGACGTTTTTATAAGATTTTATTGAAAGTGATGGTTTTCAGAAATTCATGCTTGTGAGATCCTAAATCGTCGTAAGCCGTATTTGGATCCCACACGAATTAAAACATGAGACGGTAGAGAACGCTACTCGTTCGCGTTAGAATCCGTTTGCATGAATTTCGGAAAATTTTAAAAAAAATAAAGACAAATATGTACTCGAAAATCCGAGAAGAAGTAAGAAAATTAAGCGGAATAAAAGGTTGGATTGAACCTCCATTGATGTTCCTTGTTCAATTGTCTCTAATCCAGCTTAGGTCATAAGGTCCACAGGTAAGAATTAAGTTTTTTTAATTTTGATTCTAGCAAACACTTAACTCTTTAGGTTTTATGACTTAATCATGCATGACTTAAGCTAGACTTAACATATAGGATGCATGTATATGGTCATGCACTCTTAGGAATTTTTTTCAAAGGAGGACATACAAACACAAACAAATCAGAAGGAAATACATATAGAAGGATCAACACATGAAAAATAATAGCTAAACAAGGTTAAAAGAACAAGATCTACAAAAGAACTTCAAAGACACAAGAGATTTTGGCGCCCAAATTTGAATTCAAATCTCAAAATTTTTCAAAAATATTTTTCCAGAGATATAAAAAAAATATAACTGATAAATTGAAATATATGAATCATAGGAATAAAAAAAAAACAAGTTTGAAAAAAATCATACCAGAAATGAGCTAGTTATGCACAAACCAAACAACATAGGTTCATTTGCACACCAAGACAAACATGCTTCAGTAATTAGGCCATAAAAACTTCATTTCCGATCCAAATTAGACAAATAATACAATTTCAGAAACTAGAAAGAACGAAAAAGATAACACAACAAAAATCACCAAAATCGGAGATCGTTTGACCGATCAAAAAGGAAAACGAAAAACAGAGACGAAGATGAACTCGAAAATTTGGCGCCAAAATTTGAATGCAAACCTCAGAATTTTTCGAAAATATTTTTTGGTAGATCTAAAAAATTAAAACTAAAACATTAAAAGATATAGATCATAGGAATCAAACAAAACAAATTTGACAAAAATCAGACCAGAAATGAGCAAGGTATGCACAAATCAAACAAGCTAGGTTCATTTGCGCATCAGGATGAACATCCTTCAGTAATCAGGTCATAGAGACTTCATTTCAGATCCAAATTAGACAAACAATATCATTCCAGAAACTAGAGAGAAATACGAAGAGAACTCAGCAAAAATCACTGATATCTAAGATCATTTGATCGATCAAAAAGGAAAATGAAAACAGAGACGAAGATGAACTCGGAAATCCGAGAAGATGCAAGAAAATTAAACGAAATAGAAGCAAGATCTAACCTCCATTGATGCTATTCAATGCCACTTGATAGCATCTTGGAAGGTGATGAATAACTGGTTCCATGGAGGCCAAGAAGGTTCTCAATTAGATGTAGAATTCAAGAGTCTCTTTGGTGCTCCTCCTAGAAAAGAATCTAAAGACCTCCCCTTCAATGACTCAAAGTGCTCCTCTCCCTCCTTAGAAATTCTGAATTTTTTTTAGAAATGAAGAATCCTCCTTGAACTAAATGAAAGTCCCTATTTATAGATGAAATTTCAAAAAAGGAAAGGGAAAAAAAATTTTAGAAGTGAAGAAGCTTCCTCTTTTGTATTCTAATTTTTCTTTTTTTTGTTTTCTTTTTATTATTTTCTTTACTTTTATTCTTCTTTTTCTATTCTGATTTTGTCATTTTTTCCTTTTTCTCTAACTAATTCTTAACCATCATTAACTAATTCAACTAACTTTCTAACTCAATTCTTAATTAAAAAATTATTTTTCTTTCTTTTTCTTTTTCTCTTTTTTTTTCTCTAACTAATTCTTAACCATCATTAACTAATCCAACTAACTTTCTAACTAAATTATTAACTAAAAAAATTATTTTTCTTTCTTTTTCAATTCTTTTTTTTTTCTTATTTTTTGATTTTAGACTAAAAAAACAAAATGACTTATTTTGGGTTTTAAATTTATCCTCGGACATAATTCAGTGTTCACAGTTTGCCCCTCTTTACTCATTTTCTTACCGGATAATATAAGAAACAAGTTTCTAGATTATTACGGTAAAAAATGAGTAAAGAAGTGAACAAATTATGTCCGAGGTAAAAGATAAAAACTGGCATGGGTACGAGCCTTATTGGCATGTTTTGAAGATGTCAGGGAGTTGAATGATGCTTCCAAGGTACCAGAAAAGTTTCGGGCTTGACCGAAAACTTAGGAATGCCTGCACTAATAAGTTGGATGATCGTAGTTCAAATGTCGAAATTAAAATGCAACACCTGATGTGATAGGCTGGACAGAAATTTAAACATGTAGGGCCTGTTGTGATAGGCCAGAATGCACAAAAATTAAAATGCACTGCCTGATGTGATAGGCTGGATAGAAATTTAAACATGCAGGGCCTTATGTGATAGGCCAGAATGCACAAAATTAAAATGCACTTCCTGATGTGATAGGCTGGATAGAAATTTAAACATGCGGGACCTCATGTGATAGGCCAGAATGCAGGAAATTAAAATGCAGTGGCTGATGTGATAGGCTTGACAGGAATTTAAACATGCAAGGCCTGATGTGATAGGCCAGAAGGCAGAAAATAAAATGCAGCGCCTGATGTGATAGGCTGAATAGAATTTTAAACATGAGGGGCCTGATGTGATAGGCCAGAATGCAGAAAGTAAAATGCAGCGCCTGATGAGATAGGCTGAACTGAAATTTAAACATGAGGGGCCTGATGTGATAGGCCAAAATGCAGGAAATTAAAATGCAGCGCCTGATGTGATAAGCTCTGAGCAAAAATTTAAACATGAGGGGCTTGATGCGATAGGCCAAAATGCAGAAAGTAAAATGCAGCGCCTGATGTGATAAGCTGAACAGAAATTTAAACATGAGGGGCCTGATGTGATAGGCCAAAATGCAGGAAATTAAAATGTGGCGCCTGATGTGATAAGCTTTGAGCAAAAATTAAAACATGAGGGGCCTGATGTGATAGGCCAGAATGCAGAAATTAAAATCCAGCGTCTGATGTGATAGGCTTTGAGCAAAAATTTAAACATGAGGGGCCTGATATGATAGTCCAAAATGCAGCAAATTAAAATGCAGCGCCTGATGTGATAGGCTTTGAGAAAAAATTAAAACATGAGGGGCCTGATGTGATAGGCCAGAATGCAGAAAGTAAAATGCAGCGCCTGATGTGATAGGCTTTGAGCAAAAATTTAAACATGAGGGGCCTGATTTGATAGGCCAAAATGCAGGAAATTAAAATGCAGCGCCTGATGTGATAGGCTTTGAGCAAAAATTTAAACATGAGGGGCCCGATGTGATAGGCCAAAATGCAGAAAGTAAAATGCAGCGCCTGATGTGATAGGCTTTGAGCAAAAATTTAAACATGAGGGGCCTGATGTGATAGGCCAGAATGCAAAAAGTAAAATGCAGCGCCTGATGTGATAGGCTGAACAGAAATTTAAGCATCAGGGGCCTGATGTGATAGGCCAGAATGCAGGAAACTAAAATGCAGCGCCTGATGTGATAGGCTTTGAGCAGAAATTTAAACATGAGGGGCCTGATGTGATAGGCTAGAATGCAGAAAGTAAAATGCAGCGCCTGATGTGATAGGCTTTGAGCAGAAATTTAAACATGAAGGGCCTGATGTGATAGGCCAAAATGCAGGAAATTAAAATGCAGCGCTTGATGGGATAGGCTTTGAGCAAAAATTTAAACATGAGGGGCCTGATGTGATAGGCCAGAATGTAGAAAGTAAAATGCAGCGCCTGATGTGATAGGCTGAACACAAATTTAAACATGAGGGGCCTGATGTGATAGGCTAGAATGCAGAAAGTAAAATGCAGCGCCTGATGTGATAGGCTGAACAAAAATTTAAACATGATGGGCCTGATGTGATAAGTCAGAATGCAGGAAACTAAAATGCAGCGCCTGATGTGATAGGCTTTGAGCAGAAATTTAAACATGAGGGGCCTGATGTGATAGGCTAGAATGCAGAAAGTAAAATGCAGCGCTGATGTGATAGGCTTTGAGCAGAAATTTAAACATGAGGGGCCTGATGTGATAGGCCAAAATGCAGAAACTAAAATGCAGCGCCTGATGTGATAGGTTTTGAACAAAAATTTAAACATGAGGGGCCTGATGTGATAGGCCAGAATGCAGAAAGTAAAATGCAGCGCCTGATGTGATAGGCTTTGAGCAAAAATTTAAACATGAGGGGCCTGATGTGATAGGCTGGACAAAAATTTAAACATGTTTGATGTCCTGTTGTTGACAGGAAAATGCAAATGAGGTCCCGCTATTGCCGGGAAGAATGCAAATGAAATCCTGCTTGACAGGATATGTGCAGAAATTTAAACTTGAAATCCTGCTTGACAGGATAGATGCAAATGAAATCCTACTTGACAGGATGTGTGCACATGAAATCCTACTTGACAGGATGGGTACATAAATCCTGCTTGACAGGATGTATGAGGAAATTTAAACATGAAATCCTGCTTGACAGGATGTATGCGGAAATTTAAATATGAAATCCTGCTTGACAGGATGTATGTGGAAATTTAAACATGAAATCCTGCTTGACAGGATAAATGTAAATGAAATCCTGCTTGACAAGATGTATGCGAAAATTTAAACATGAAATCCTGCTTGACAGGATAAATGCAAAATGACCTGTGAAGACAGGTGAAATGTAGAAAAAGTGTTGTTGATGACAGGAAAGATGCAAGCCTTCTACACAAGAAAAGGAAAATGAAAATGACCTGTTAAGATAGGGAAAAAAGTAAAAGTCCTATTGTTGACAGGATGGAGGAAAAACGCCTGTTAAGATAGGCACAACAGAATGGTGAAAACCTGTTAAGACAGGCAAAGCGAAATGAAAAGAACTTGTGAAGACAGGAAAGAAGCAAGCCTTGTTAAGGCAGGAAAAGTAAATGACGAAAACTATCCTGTTAAGACAGAATAAATGTAGATGGACTCCTGTTGTTGACAGGAGAAATGTAAACCTGTTAAGATAGGAAAAGTAAACTGAAGGGAACCTGTTAAGACAGGTAAGATGCAAAAAAGCCCTGTTGATAACAGGAAAGATGCAAGTCTGCTAGACAGGCAAAGTAAATGAAAATGACCTGTTGAGGCAAGTAAAATATAGATGGAATCCTGTTAAGACATGCATTGAAATGAGGAGAGAAACCTATTATGACAGGTAATGAAGAAAAATCATGTTGCTAACAGGAAAGAAACAAGATACCCGTTAAAATAGGAAGAAGAACGATGAACAACTATTTAAGACAGGCAAAGGAAAGTGCAAAATGACTTGTTTAGGACAGGTAAAATGGAAAGGTCCTCTTGTTCACAGGATGAAAGCAAGATGCTTGCTAAGACAGGCACAACAGAAATGGCCTGTTAAGACAGGCATAACAGAGATGGCCTGTTAAGACAGGTAAAAGAAAAACAGCCTGTTAAGACAAACAAAAAGTAGAAGTAACCTGTTAGGGCAGGCACGAGAATGAAATCTGTTGGTGCAGGCAATGCAAAGGTGGAATGATGGTTGACCTGTTAAGACAGGTAAAGGAAAGACATCCTGTTAAGACAAGTGACAAAGTTGGTTTGTCATGCCAGACAAAAAGCGCGAATGACCCGTTAGGATAGGTATGGAAAAGATAGGCTTGTCAAGACAAAAAGACGAGTACAGAAAAAGAGATGTCTTACCAAGACAGAATAACCTGTGCAGACAGGTGTGGCAACATGAAAGTAATGGCCTGCTAGTGCAAGTAAAAGAATGACCCATTGAGACAGATGTGGGAAGTAATATGATGTGCCTTAGGAATGCACGGGAGTGAAATATGGATTTCTTCATCAACTGCCTCGGAAAATATTATTTTGAAATTATTTATTACTTATTCTTCCTTGAACATGAGGGTTTTTTAAGCTCTTGATAATTATTCTCTTGAAGAAAATTGGGCAAACATTTTGCCCCAGTTTAGAAAATTCTTGATAATTGAGGGGTGTCTTGATTTGAAGGGACTTTGGGCAAACATCTTGCCCTAGTTTGGAAGATTTTTGGCAATTGAGGAATGCCTTAACTTGAGGGGATTTTGGGCAAGCGTTTTCCCCAGCTTGAATCTTGATTCATACTTCGAGGTTTGCTTCATCTTGAATTTTTCAGGGCGCATGTTTGCTTTAACTTGATTTTTTATTTGGAATTTGAGGATGACCTCAAATTTGATTTTTGTGTGGGAAAACATTTGCCCAAGTTTGAGCTTGACTCAAAATTCGAGGATGCCCTCGAATTGAATTTTTGTGGGCAAGCGTTTGCCCCAGTTTGAGTTTGACTAAGAATTTGAGGATGACCTCAAATTGGACTTTTTGTGGGCAAGCGTTTGCCCCAGTTTGAGCTTGACTCAAAATTTGAGGATGACCTCAAATTGAATTTTTGTAGGCAAGCGTTTGCCCCAGTTTGAGCTTGACTTAGGATTTAAGGATGACCTCAAATTGAATTTTTGTAGGCAAGCATTTACCCTAGTTTTGATTTTGATATGGGAAATTTTCCCTGGTTTTACTTAGTATTGACAATAGATTATGAGATGCCGGATGCTTATCATGATGTTTGAATGAATGCAGAAGGATGTGATGCTTTAACTTGATTATTGCTTCTTAATGCTCGACATAATTATTTAATAGATGCTATGGAATGAATGCATGCCATGAGATGGTGAAAAAAATTTTGTTTCTCTTGATTTTTTTTTTATTTTTTCAATAGGTTCTTTCTCGACAACCTTATAGTTGGTGTGAAAGGAACCAAAAATCAAGATGAGCTGGATTGACTCAATCTCTTGGCTTCTTGGTCAATTTTGTTACCTTCTTTCTAGGATCTTTGAGACCCATCAATAGTCAGCATTATTGGATGAGACACACTCCTTTTGTCTTGACAGCATTATGGCTAGTAAAAGGATGACCTTTTGGGAAACAGTCATGTCGTGTTGTGATGGTTGAGGACTCATCCGATTTTTCATGACCTTTCGAAATTTATCTTTTTATTTTTACATTTTTCACATTCCTTTTTGGCCTGTGTACCTTTGAGGTATGCAAAGTGATCTTGGATAATTAATGGAAGGAAATGCAAAATTTTGCAAATGATGTTTAAGATAGTATATTTGAAAGGAAAGGGCGAAGGATGTTGGTTTGATTGCCCAAATGGCACCTTTTGGTGAAAAATGCCAATGCTGCTTTTCATAATCTTGATTGTCAAATTAACCAAACTTAAGAAGTGGCAAAAAATTTTCCCCAGTTTTGGAAAGTATGAGATGCAGAAATGTCAGATTGTACTGGGATTCTTGGTTGACCTTAACTTTTGCCTAGGTTGTTCTTTTTATTTTTCAACCCAGCAGGTCTTTTGTTTGTCCTAACTTTTGCTGAGACCACCCTTACGGGTTTTCGACCTAGCAGGCTCTTGATTGTATGCCCTAACTTTTTCCTAAGCCGCCCTTTGAGGGTTTTCGACCTAGCGGGCCTTTGTTTGTGTGCCCTAACTTTTTCCTAGGCCGTCTTCGAGGGTTCTCGACCTAGCGGGCTTTTTGTGCCCTAACTTTTGCCTAGGGCCTTTGCAGGTTTTCGACCTAGCGGGCTCTTGATTGTATGCCCTAACTTTTGCCTAAGCCGCCCTTTGAGGGTTTTCGACCTAGCGGGCCTTTGTTTGTGTGCCCTAACTTTTGCCTAGGTCGTCTTCGAGGGTTCTCAACCTAGCGGGCCTTTTGTGCCCTAACTTTTCCTAGGCCGCCTTTGCAGGATTTTGACCTAGCGGGCTCTTGATTATATGCCCTAACTTTTTCCTAAGCCGCCCTTTGAGGGTTCTCGACCTAGCGGGCCCTCATTTTGATCCTAATTTTGCCTGAATTGTTTTTGGAATTTTAATCCAGCAAGACCTCTTCTGATCATTACTTCATCGATTTATTTTTTGAATTTTAACCCTATTTTTGCCTGGATTATTTTGTCTTTTAATCCGGCGGGTTTCTATTCTTCTTGAATTTTGGATTTTAATCCTGACTTTGCCTGGACCATTTTGATTCTCAATTCAGCGGATCTATTTGGCATCCCCATGTTTTTCCTGGATTTGAACTTCCGATCCAACTAGATATTTGTTACTCCTGTTAGAAATGTTCCTTGAATGGGGATTTGAAATCTCTAGTTGGATTTTGATTATTCTGCTTCCTCATTTAATTTTTCTCCTTGAGTTTGATTAATCAGACGCTCAAAATTATTTATTAAAACACTGGCATTGTCACCAACATGTATTGATTGTTTAGGTGTAGGATAAGAAGCGGGTTGAATGATGAAAAGAAATGGAAACTTTCAAGAAGTAAAGTTAACATGGTAAGGTACGTGCTCAAGCAACATGAAAAATGTAATTTTATATTTCTCATTGAGATTTATTTACAAAAGATTGATTTTGAAAAGTATGAAAAATCTTGGATGATTTCCTCGGTATATCAGCTTATACAAGGCAACTCATTGTGCTGCTCCTATTTCTCAGCTAGTTGATGAGCTCTCATGACTCGGCAATGGATTGTTCTCAGTGTTAGGAGCAAGCTTCCCAAAATCCAGCCATTTTGCACCAATCAAGTTTTGTACTTTACGCTTCAGTGCTAGGCAATCCTCTGTGGAATGACCAATTAATCGTGCATGGTAATCGCATCTAATGTTTGCATCATACCATTTAGGATATGGTGGTTCTTGAGGCTTTAGAGGATAAGGAGCGACTATCGAGTTTTGAATTAAGCGGGGTAGCAGCTCAGTGTAGGAGATCAGAATAGGGTCGAATTGGATAGGTTTCTTCTCTTTTTTGCAGGCTTTGATTAGGGTTTTGGCTCGTGGCTTGTGTTTGTATCGTGTATGGTGTTGGTGGTTGTACTTGCATTGGATAGTTGTAAGTAGGATGGTAGGGTGTTTGGTAGGTGGTGGTGATATAAGGATATGGTGTATAGGATGTGTATGGTGATGGTTGGTAACTGGCTGGACCATAATGTG
Source organism: Canavalia gladiata (assembly GCA_037954105.1). NCBI lineage: Eukaryota > Viridiplantae > Streptophyta > Magnoliopsida > Fabales > Fabaceae > Canavalia > Canavalia gladiata. Next base: position 35,064,451 of record CM075664.1, on the reverse strand, counting down.
CCACCTGTGGAGTGTACTGGCCTTGACCAGAAGCCACATTATAAGCTTTGTCTGCCTTCTTCTTTCCTGATCCGGTGGAAGCGTTGACTGCCCCTGTAAGCTTATGCGCAATCTTTCCACGGCGCATGCCACCTTCGATCCTTTCTCCAATGATGACGACATCAGAGAAGCTGGCAGTCATACTACCGATCATCTTGTCATAGAAAGGATCTTGGAGTGTGTCGATGAACATACTGACCAGTTCTTTCTCAGACAAGGGAGGTTGTACTTGAGCAGCCAACTCCCTCCATCGTTGGGCGTATTGCTTGAAGGTCTCCTCTCCCTTCTTGGCCATATTCTGGAGTTGAGTTCTGCTGGCAGCCATCTCCAGGTTAGACTTGTACTGCTTCAGAAAAGCATTAGCTAGGTCCCTCCATGAACAGATATATGTTCGTTCCAGCTGGGTGTACCAATTTGCAGCTGCCCCGGTCAGACTGTCTTGGAAGAAATGGATGAGTAAGTTGTCATCATGAGCACAGACGACCATTCTTCTACATTACATGGTCAAATGGTTCCTCGGACAACCAGTTCCCTGATATTTCTCGAATTCAGGAACCTTGAACTTCGGAGGGATAACCACATCTGAGACTAGACATAGATCAGATGCATCTTTGATATCATAAGCACTTCCTTCGATTGCCCGGATTCTTCCTTCCAAGATTTTCCATTTTTCAACATTTTCGTTAGAAGGATCGATTGGGTACTCTCCTGGCCTATTATGAAGATGGGAAGGTATGTATATTGGATGAAGTCCTTGGGTGAACATAGGATTTGTCCCCCCAGTGTTTATTTGGTGAGCTTGGACAGGTTGTTGTATGGTGTTTGGAGTAATATGAGGGATTCCTGTAGGGTTTGAAGGTAGGTTTTGTGTTTGGATTTGTGTTTGGCGGAATGGGGGTGCATGCCCATGAGGGAACCCATAGTGGACCCACTCAGTTTGTGAAGTCATGGTCGATGGTAAAGGGTTTGGTGGATTGCAGCCAGGAGAATATGATGGGCCAACTGGTTCCTTTGGATAGGACACCCTTATGTCCTTCTGTTTTGATGATTGGATAGCTTCCATCAGTTTGGCCATTTGATCTTTCAGAGTTTTCACCTCATTTCTCAACTCTTCATTTTGCCTTTCCAACTCAGCCATGATCTTTGATTGAGAATGAGTCCTATAAGGATGCCGAGAAAACTATCTTTCTTTAATTTTTATTTTTCTGTAAAATTTGAAATTAGTTTTGATAAGCTGATGACTGCATGAATACCAATGCTTCAATGAGTATGAAATGAAAAAGATATGAGATAGTTTTCAAAATTTTCCTTTTTTCGATGATAAATTTATTCAATGAATGTAATGTTTTAAAATGCATAAATAATTTATAGATTTAAATGTTGACCATCTTTTGGAATGATCAAATGCTCTCTCCAATATTTGGGTTTACTTTTTTTCAGCAAAAATTGATTTCTTGATTTTTTGATTATTTTTTATTTTATTTTATTTTATTTTTTGGAAATTGTTTTTTGGGTATGAAGAAAATTATGTTTCTTCAATTTTTTTGTTAAATTAATTATGTGATAAAAACATTAATGAGTGTTAATATAAAGAAGGTATGAGATGATCTTTAACGATAAAATCCTTTGATGAATGAATGAATGTATGTTTGAATGCACAAATAATTAGAGATTTGTAAGTTGATCATTTTGAATGATTTGTTGCTTTATTTATTCTGGCTTCTTTAAATTTTTCTTTTTTCTTCTTCTTTGGATTTTTTCAAAATTTTCTCCCTTTTTGAATGAGAAGTTGTTTTGTTAGATTTTCAAATTTTCATTTTAAACCATTAATTCTAGAAATTATTTTTATTTTTTCTATTATATATTTTTTAATTTTCTAATTCTTTCCTCTTCATTAGTTTGAGAAATTTTTTTTAATTTTCCTGATTTTCTGATTTTATTTGTCAAATTTCTGTTTTTTTCCTTCCTTTTTAGTTTCTAATTTTCTTTTGCTTTCTCTCTTTTTTTTTAATTTTAAATCTCTTTCTCCCACTTCTCTTTTCACTATGCTCCCTTATTCGGAATAATTGTATACAAGCAATATATGCATGGATTAGTATATGCCAACATTACAATAGGAGTGTGTACCCTTTACGTGTCCTAATCCAAAGTTACCTGTCCTATGGATCTAGAATGTCTAATTTATGTATCTTGCAAAAGGTAGGCCATAATCCTGCGGTATAAAGGTCACTAGAGCCAAGTTCCAATTCCATAGTGTTGACTGCAACCGTAGAGAACGCTACTGGTTACAGGACACTGGAAAAGGACGCACTCTAGCTGGGGTTTTCGTGATAGCCAACCGGGACGTGCATCCCTGGTGACACCACTAGACCCCTCTACTCCTAAGTTTCGCTCAGACCCGGGTACAGGGCCCCACTCATGATTATGCATGCATGTGCAGTGTGTGAAGGGTATATAGATCTTTTGGGATACCTGCAATTGGGGAAATTGCACAGACATATATAACAATTTATCATTTGTCTATCCTAAGGTTATAAAATAAACATCCAGACAGATAACAGATAAATAAATCATACAAGTAATAAGAAAGGGATCATGCAAACAAACGGGAAAAGGGATCAATATGGCACACTCAATAGCTGGGCTTGACTCTCTAAAGTCCCCAATGGAGTCGCCATCTGTCATAACCGTAATTACGATGAGACGACGAACTCGCTAAATTTTGAAAAGAATTAATTGGATTGTGGACCCCGCCACCAAATTTTATTTTAAGGGAACACATTTGGAAAAACCCTAACTTGAGGAAGAAATCTAGGTTCGGGAGTCGATTACGAGTAAGGAAGGTGTTAGGCACCCTACTCGCCCGTTCGAAAGAATGGTACCCTTAAACTGAGTGTGTAATATTTTGAAAACTACTTGATCCCCTTTAAAATAGAATAGAAAATAAATAAGTTCATGAAAAATAGCCTCACAGGACTTGATCCTGCTCCTACTTATTCCCGAGTGCAATGGGAAACTCAAGGCTACGTAGTTATGGTTAAGAGACTTGATCTTTAGAAGAATACGGGGTGATTTTAGATAGAAAAAAAAACAGACACTTTAATAGGAATTTATTGAAAATGATGGTTTTCAGAAATTCATGCTTGCGAGATCCTAAATCGTCGTAAGCCGTATTTGGATCCCACACGAATTAAAACACGACACGGTAGAGAACGCTACTCGTTCGCGTTAGAACTCGTTTACATGAATTTCGAAAAATTAAAAACAGATGTTTTTTATAAGATTTTATTGAAAGTGATGGTTTTCAGAAATTCATGCTTGCGAGATCCTAAATCGTCGTAAGCCGTATTTGGATCCCACACGAATTAAAACACGACACGGTAGAGAACGCTACTCGTTCGCGTTAGAACCCATTTACATGTATTTCGAAAAATTAAAAACAGACGTTTTTATAAGATTTTATTGAAAGTGATGGTTTTCAGAAATTCATGCTTGTGAGATCCTAAATCGTCGTAAGCCGTATTTGGATCCCACACGAATTAAAACATGAGACGGTAGAGAACGCTACTCGTTCGCGTTAGAACCCGTTTGCATGAATTTCGGAAAATTAAAAAAAAAAACAAAGACGAATATGAACTCGAAAATCCGAGAAGAAGTAAGAAAATTAAGCGGAATAAAAGGTTGGATTGAACCTCCATTGATGTTCCTTGTTCAATTATCTCCAATCCAGCTTAGGTCATAAGGTCCACAGGTAAGAATTAAGTTTTTTTAATTTTGATTCAAGCAAACACTTAACTCTTTAGGTTCAATGACTTAATGATGCATGACTTAAGTTAGACTTAACATATAGGATGCATGTATATGGTCATGCACTCTTAGGAATTTTTTTCAAAGGAGGACATACAAACATAAACAAATCAGAAGGAAATACATATAGAAGGATCAACACATGAAAAATAATAGCTAAACAAGGTTAAAAGAACAAGATCTACAAAAGAACTTCAAAGACACAAGAGATTTTGGCGCCCAAATTTGAATTCAAATCTCAAAATTTTTCAAAACTATTTTTCCAAAGATATAAAAAAAATATAACTGATAAATTTAAATATATGAATCATAGGAATCAAACAAAACAAGTTTGACAAAAATGAGACCAGAAATGAGCAAGTTATGCACAAACCAAACAACATAGGTTCATTTGCACACCAAGACAAACATGCTTCAGTAATTAGGCCATAAAAACTTCATTTCCGATCCAAATTAGACAAATAATACCATTGCAGAAACTAGAAAGAAATACAAAGAGAACGCAACAAAAATCACCAAAATCGGAGATCGTTTGACTGATCAAAAATGAAAACGAAAAACAGAGAGACGAAGATGAACTCGAAAATTTGGCGCCAAAATTTGAATGCAAACCTCAGAATTTTTCGAAAATATTTTTTGGTAGATCTAAAAAATTAAAACCCAAACACTGAAATGTATAGATCATATGAATCAAACAAAACAAATTTGACAAAAATCAGACCAGAAATGAGCAAGGTATGCACAAATCAAACAAGCTAGGTTCATTTGCGCATCAGGATGAACATCCTTCAGTAATCAGGTCATAGAGACTTCATTTCAGATCCAAATTAGACAAATAATATCATTCCTGAAACTAGAGAGAAAGACAAAGAGAACGCAGCAAAAATCACTGAAATCGAAGATCATTTGATCGATCAAAAAGGAAAATGAAAACAGAGACGAAGATAAACTCGGAAATCTGAGAAGATGCAAGAAAATTAAACGAAATAGAAGCAAGATCTAACCTCCATTGATGCTATTCAATGCCACTTGATAGCATCTTGGAAGGTGATGAATAACTGGTTCCATGGAGGCCAAGAAGGTGCTCAATTAGATGTGGAATTCAAGAGTCTCTTTGGTGCTCCTCCTAGAAAAGAATCTAAAAACCTCCCCTTCAATGACTCAAAGTGCTCCTCTCTCCCTCCTTAGAAATTCTGAATTTTTTTTAGAAATGAAGAATCCTCCTTGAACTAAATGAAAGTCCCTATTTATAGATGAAATTTCAAAAAAGGAAAGGGAAAAAAAATTTAGAAGTGAAGAAGCTTCCTCTTTTGTATTCTAATTTTTCTCTTTTTTGTTTTCTTTTTATTATTTTCTTTACTTTTATTCTTCTTTTTCTATTCTTATTTTGTTATTTTTTCCTTTTTCTCTAACTAATTATTAACCATCATTAACTAATCCAACTAACTTTCTAACTAAATTCTTAACTAAAAAAATTATTTTTCTTTCTTTTTCAATTCTTTTTTTTTCTTATTTTTTGATTTTAGACTAAAAAACAAAATGATTTATTTTGGGTTTTAAATTTATCCTCGGACATAATTCAGTGTTCACAGGATCAAACAATTTTTAAAAATCACACACTCAGTTTAAGGGTACCGTTCTTCGCAATGGGCGAGTGGGGTGCCTAACACCTTCCCCATTCGTAACCGACTCCCGAACTTAAATCTCTTCCTCGAGTCAGGTTTTTTCCAAGTATTTTCCCTTAAATAAAAATTTGGTGGCGACTCCACATTAGACAATAAAATCTATTTTTAAAGTTTTAGCGAGTTCGTCGTCTCATCGAAATTACGGTTGGGACAGACCCCAAATTAAGAAGAATTGGATTTGGTTTCAATATTAGAAAAGGTTGGGCTTGACCCATATTAAAATGGATTTGATTTCGAATTAATTAAAACTAGAATTTGGGCTTGGCCCAAAATTAAGGATAATGGGTTTGATCCAAATTAATTATTTTTAAAAAAAGAAAAGAAAAGAAGAAAAAAATTCCAAAAAGGTTGAGGAACTTAAGTTGGTTAGATAAATTAGCAGGCATTATTTATCTTGTTCACAAATTTGGCCCCCAATTATCATGGCCCAATAAAGGGCTAACGGGTAATTAGCTTAATTTTAACATGGCCCAGTTTAGAATCAATAAGGCCCAAGGATGGCCCGATTAGCCTGGTAGCTAGCATATGGCCCAATTTGCAAAAATAAGAGAAGATAGAAAAACTTACTTGGCCAAGTTTCAAACCCCTACATACAGGTTACCTTTCAACAAGTTGACCGCTGAGCCAACGCTTCCAAGTTGTATATAACGAGTGCTTAGTTTAATTTAGACGAGAAAAACTATATTTGTATGGTACTTGTAGGCTTCTTTTAGTTTCTGTTTAAAGCCACTCATACGTCAATATAATCTTGGAACCATGACCATGTTTGATTCCGAAATCAATCTCATATAATAGGTTCAAATGGACGAAGGTGTGTTCTTGAATTACGTCAATGACGACGTCCACATAAGGGTATCCACATGCTTGGATGGCTCCCTATTAATCTCATTAATTCCCTGCATACTTATTTATCCAGCAAATCACTATTATCTTACAAAGGCCACGTGACCAGGCAGTAAAGGCTTTCGCATCTCTATATTAGTCTCACAGCATTACTTTCAATCTGTTTAGACTTTAGATTATTCCTTAAGCGGGGAGGCACACTGACTAAGGACCTTTGACGAGATCTTTTGGACCTTGCTACAAGAGTAAATAGCCCTCACTTCCTTGCACAAACATTCAAACGTTAAGATTCTGGTTCAACCTGGAATATTTCTGCAGCAGCATTCCTATTGCATGGTTGATCCTTTACGGTCTCACAGGGCCCCCAACTAGTCCCTCATTATGAATCAAGATAAGTTTGCTTCCTTCGATGCTAAGGACAACAAAATGCTTGACTTGGTGAGCGCGAGGTATAGTGACAGTTTCTGAAGAAGGAGGCACCTACCCCTACCCAACTAAAGACCCTACTTGGGCTCTACTGCTGAATTTCCTAAACTGTATGTTTCATGATCAGAATATGTTAGGCATTGGACACCCTACTGTATCAAGCCCTCATGATTTCTCTCAATTGGATGCCCCTAACTTCCTAACTAAACTCCAACCAGCAGCATGCATACTACATGTCCAAGCATCACGCCTCTTCCATTCAGTATCATGGTGAATACTCCACTAGGACTACCCCTGGAAAATTTGCACCGAACAATTGTTGGATATAGATTCATGCAAATAATTCAACTAACAGGAAGCACTCCCTATCCGCACCTATCCTAGCTCCAAGAACACACCTAATGAACCTCAATATTACTACATCCATGGACATCTTGTTAACTCTGGATTACAGGATCTTGAAGAGAGCGGTCTCAAATTGAAACAACTGATGCATGTCTTATGATATCATTACAGAACATGAATACCTTCAGCTAATCCTAAGAGCAATGAATCTTAAATTCTAATCGAAAATATGCAACAATGTCAAGCAGAAATCTAAATTATCCTTTAAAACACTTCTATTGTACATAAAAGCAATTGAAGATCCTAAATTATAATAAGAGCAGAGATGCATGAACTTATACAATATAAACAGAATCAACACATGGCTCAAGCATCATCTCTGTTTAACAATCAGATCTTGATCGATTAAAAGATGGATTCAAGTGTTTGAGACCTTACTTGGAACTTTTTTGATAAACTTCCTTTGCAAACTTTATGACTTATTCTCGTATCTTCAAAGCCAAGGGACTTGAAAGCTGGTTGTAGGATCCTTTTCTTGTGCAAATTATCCCTGCATAATGTGAAATCTTCTTCCCTAGAGGCTACAGCAGAGGGAAGTGCCAAGAACCATACAAGGAAGCTCCCAATCCACCCCCAAGCGAAGCAGAACCTCGGGAAGCTTTTAGAAGCTTAGGGGGTTAGAGAGAAATTTCCAGAATTGGTTCCTCTCTCAAAATGAATTCCCAAAAAAAAAATCCCCCTGTACCCATTATTTCCAACTTATATACCCCTCTTTTTTTTTTAATTTTGGCAAGTTCCTCGGGCTCTCTTTCCTTTTTCTTCGTTTTTTTTATGTTTTCCTCCTTTTTTCTGTTCTTTTCCTGTTTTTTCATTTTTCTACCTTTTCCTTCTTTCTTTTTCTTTCTTTTTTTTTTATTTTTTTTTTGTCTTTTCCTTTCTCTACTTCTTTTCTATTATTATTATCTTTTATTTTTGTTATTTATTATTACTATTATTATTTTTAATTTTATTTTTCTTTATTACTATTTTTATATTTATTTTTACTTACTATATTTTAAATTATTTGTAAGCAAAAATTTGTTTTGTGCATTATAAATTTAGCCTTGGACATAATTAGGTGTTCACAAAATCCATCAAAAGTTTCATTTTGACCTCTTATAAATTATTTAAAAATTAGAAATACTTATTTTATAGGTTTAGAGCAGTCTTGGACAAAAGAGTGCTTAAGGAAGTTAGATCTTTGAGTTTAGAAAATAGATTCGCAAAGAAAAAATAATAATAAGCAAAAAATAGTTAACAAAAACACTTAGAAAAATTTAGGAAGATGACATCCTAGATCTTCTCAAATTTCTAAATCTATCATCTCTTAAGCATATTTCAAGACTTATTTAAAGCTTCCAAAATCTTCCCAAAAATTATAACAATTGTTTTCAAGAGATTTATTTTGGACTTTAAACCATTAAAGCTTCATTTTGAACTTTTAAAAATTATAAAAATTGTTTTCAATAAGATTTATTTTCAAGGGGTTCTGATAATCACTTTAAACAATTAAAGCTTCATTTTGGACTCTTAAAAATTATTTAGAAAATATACATCTTTATTTTAAGAGCCTAGGGAAATTTTAAACTAAATAATATTCAAGGATGTTGGATCTTGAAGTTTAGAAAAAAGATGCACAAAGATGAAGAAAATTAGACAAGAATACTTAAAAGAAATGCTTAGAAAGGTTTTAAGGTAGAATTTCCTACTTGTTGAAGCCCTAAAATGGAAACTTGGTGGATTTAGTGAAGGAGAATCAGCCCTTTGATGTTCCCAGACAAAATTTATTCAAGGAAAAAGGAGGAGGCTTGCTTGCTTAGTGTTTGAGCTTAAACTTCAATTATGAAAGCTTAAACTTAGTTAGATTTTGTCTTAGGGAAGTTTAGAGATGAAAGCTTGATCTTTGAGAGTTTTCTAAGTGTTTGGACGAGTGATTTTGATATAATGAATATGACTAGAACCTTAATAAATTCCATTTCTTCGTCCATATTTTCTCAATTTGAAACCCATAGTTCTCCAACAATGATAATATTAGTCCAATAATTTTCCCCAATCATATAGTGGAATATGGAATCAATGTAGAAGCGATAAAACAAAATCAAACCTGTGGAATTCAACCACACCTCATATTTCAATTTGATAGGTCAATATTCAACTCTTATGAATAATGTTATTTCACTCATTAACAATTTTGGATTTGGCAATTTTTCGTCATTCTTTGGCCATTATTGCAAAGTAAGTGTCGCAAACATTAACGTAGGGAAATTGAAGATCAAGTCAAGAAATTCAACTTCCATTGTCTATATTACAACATCGATCTTTAATTTTAGATAAGATGATAAGATTCAAGTAGAGTATAAAAGTAGTTCTACAACTCATTTAGCTCTAGAATGAAATTTTATTTATTATTTAAAAATTTTGAAAAATTATATTAATTTATGTTTAAATTTAATTATTGAATTGAATGTGTATGATTGTTCATTAAGGATTACATTAAATAAAAAAATATAGGTATGCTAAATGGATTGAGAAAAATAAATTAAAAAAATTATTAAATTATTTACATGAATGAAAAAGTATATTTTTTATTTTTTATATTTTTATTCTAATCAAATCAAATAGTTTAATTTTCTATTTATTGGTATATTTTTTAGTTCAAATTCAATTAAATATATATATATATAAGTTATTGAAGGATGAAAATTTCTACTAGACTGTTCATGGTATGGCTTAGATATAACAAAATGTTGATTGGAACCTCAATTAATGTATTGGAAAATACTTAAATAAATTCCATGAAGATATTAAATTGAATAATAAGATAATTGAATGAGAAATATGAGATTCTAAATTTGAAATAGAAGGCAAGGCCTTCAAATGAAATAGAGATCAGAACTAAACTGATTAGATAACATGCGTCACGTGCATAAATATTTTTCTTATAAATTTTTAATTAGAGGTTCATTTATGAGTCCTTTCATGAAAGGGAGCTGGAAGATTTAAGGATTAACTCATAGGAAAGTAAATCATTCATGATAATGAGAACTTTTGAGCCTAGGGGGTATATGAACTAAGTTTGAGCCTCTCAATGGTGTGAGTTTGCTCCTTGTAGCCAAGATTGATCTAATCAGACTTAGGTGTCTCGACGAGACCCTAAAAACTATTATTACCGATCGAGAAAATTTATAGTTTTATGAAATAATGATGAGTATGATGATAATGACTATTTGACCAATATCAAAAGGCACGTTGTGATTTAAAATTGGATCATGATACCCCTTATTATTCTAATAAAGGGATAACAATTCAGGTTCATATGAATCATGCATATTATAAGATGATCAGCTTCATATTAGTTAGACTTAATGAAGTATGAGATGCATTAAGTCTCAACCTAATCTTAAATCTATTATCAGAGAAACTTAGATTAGGATGATAGATACTAAATTACATTAATATATTGTATATTGTGATAGTTTCTTGTAATTATTATATATACATAAATAAAACAATTTATATTGCTTAGGTAAATTAATGTACTACTTATTAGTACTTCTTACTTGAACAAAATATCATATTCCCTTACTATTTGGTTTTTATGTATGATGTTTCGTCACGTTAGTGAGACCTTGCGCTGGATCATCCTCACCTCAATGTAGAGATAGAGGTTGACAAGGAAAATGGGAAGTGAGTTCAATACGCACCCAATGTTGAGAGTCATTACAAGAGAATATTCAAAGGTAAAGCAACCATATAGATGACCAACATATTCTCTACCGCAAATTCTTATTCTTATATGTGTGAATATTACCGTATCTATTCTATTTATTCAAACTTTTTAATTATTACTTTTAATCATTAATTCAATTTTAAATCTTAATTTATTTTTATTATATTATATTTATTTTTATTTTATTTTTATTAATGTTTTTTTAATTATTAGTTAATTACTAATTTAATTTTATATTTTTATTTATCTTGGTTATATTTTACTTATTTTTATTTTATTTTTATTTTATTATTATTATTAATGCTCCTTTTTCCATTGATTTTAATCACTAATTTAATTTTCAATCTTTACTAATCTTTAGCGTTATATATTTTTTTAATTCGTCTTACTATTATTATTAATAGCAAATAAATCTAACAAATTAAAATATCAAAAATTTAGGTAAAATATTTAAATTAAATACAAAATTTTATCTACATATTTTATTTTATTTTTTTACTTTCTAATTTTTTTCTTCCAATAACTTTCAATCTAAATTAATTTTATTTATTTATTATTATTTTTATTACTATTATTATTATTATTATTCATTTTTATTAATCAAACATTAAATTCTTCTTTTGTTTATCTTTATTTGTTATTTAATTTCATTTTTTATATTGAAATTGAAAAACAATTTTTTTAAAAAAATAAGATAAAAGGATAAAAAAGGAGCAACGATATACTTTTATACAAAATTTATTTTAATCTAACTATATTTTAAACTTAACAACTGATAAATTATTTTAAAAAATATATATAAAAAAATAGTCCAATCATAACTACAATAAAAAAAATACGGAGTATATTTTTTATATTCATAACAATCATTTTGTTTAAAAAAATTAAAACATTAAATTTTTTCAATTATATTTTTTTATTTTTTTATTTATTCTTTTATTATGTAAATATTTATTTCTTTTAAATTAATTATTTTTTATTTTAATTATTTAATTTTAAATATTTATTTATCATATTTTTTATTTTATAAATAATAGAAATCAAAATATTTAAAAATATAGCCAAAAAAGTGAAAAAAAAATTGTTTAGTAAATCTTACATGTCTTTTTCTATCTTTAAAATATTTTTTAACTGAATTATTTATTTATTATGTGGTTTAATTATCATTATATTATTTTCATTCATTATTTTTATTATTATATTATTATTATGATTATGATTATTATTATTATCATTATTTTTTTCTTAATCAAATATCTAATTCTTACTTTTATTTATTTAATTTATTAATATTTTTACAATATTCTTTTTTTATTTTTTACACTTTTTAGTTTTACTTATTATTATTATTATTATTATTATTATTATTATTATTATTATTATTATTATTATTATTATCTCTATTTATTAATCCTTGATTTTAACTCTAATTTATTTATATCTTTTTTTTTCTTAATTTTTTTAATAATTTGGTTGTGGTATTATTTTATATATTATCATTATTATTTAGTTATTTATTTTTCTTAATTTTGACGTTATTTTACTATTAAATATACTTTTCTATATTTTTAGTTTATTTCAAATCTGTTCTTAAAATAAAATTAAAAGAATAAAATATAAAAAGATAAAGTCAGAAAAAAAGAGTTTTATTGAAAAGGGAGAGAGGTCAATTTTTTGAAAATATAATTAACAAATCATATGATTTTTTTATTAAAAAAGACACGAGAATGGGGTATTAGAATAAGAAAACATGATATCCAATGTATAAAATAATTAATTAATTAACAACAACATTTTGAAAAAGTAATAATACTAAATTATGAGAAAGAGTATTAGAGAGAGTTGGAAGTAGGAAAACAGCAGGATTTTCGCTTGTAATAGTAACATCAAGTGCACAAATAAATTGATTCATTGAGACAAGGAATACCAGAAATGAAATTATGCAGAACAACATAAGCAATTTTATAATAAAACTAGTTGATCTATTGGATAATCGTATAAAATGAAATCTAAAACTGAAAACAAATCTAAAAATTAAGGAATGAAAGATTATGAAAAATCTCTAAATAAATCAAGACAGAAGGAAGAAGGAAGATATTTTATGTCTCATATAATCATTGGAGAAGCATATAAGCATACTCATACAACATGATTATAAAAAATATTTTAAAATAATAAATATCATTCAATGTTTCAGTTGAACCACATCATAATTTTTATAAAAATAAAATATTAAATACACAAAATATAATAAATAGAAAAATAGACAGATTTAAATAAAGAATAGAACTATAGATGTGAATTTAGTTCATCCAATCCAACCTTATTCCATGTGGGTTAAGGTTAAAATGGCTCATAAACTCACAAAAGTTTATATTTGTAAATTTTATGGGGCTAACCTTAAGAGTTAAGGACAATTTATGATCTTAATTTTTCTCTTCAATTTTTTTTTAAAATTTTTTAATAGTTTTTTATAATTTGTTTTCTCTTTTACTTTTTTCCCTCTCTCAAGATAAAATAGAGATAAAAAATCAAAATTAATAAGAAAGTTTAGAGTAGATATGACAGTGAATAAGATTGTCCGACAGAAACTGCAACTTGACTTGTTTAAAGTCTAGTTTGGTTAAACTTGTTTAATAAATAGATAAGTTTAAACTTATTAAAAGGTATTTTTAGACAAACAAGTCAGGTTTAAATTTACAAAAAAAGTCAATTTAACCTATTGAAGAACTTATTTATTTTTATATATTATATATTTATATTTATTATATTTATTTTAATATATTATATTTGTAAATTATATATTTTAATATATATATATATATATTAGGCTTATTTAATGAATTTTTTAACTTGTAGGTTTTAAACTTATAAGTCTTTTTAATCAATTATTTATATAGGTTTTAAGTTTATTTAGTGGCCTTTTTTGGAACGTAGGCTTGTAAACAGGTTCATAAGCCCGGTAAGTTTTATATCCGACCAAACCTTGACAAAAAATATAATATTTTTAATCGATGATAGACTCAAATTCAAACCTTAAAATTTTTAAACAGTCCAATTTAAACACTCAAAACTTAACCTGACCGAGTCTACTTTCATCCCTAGTTTAGGGAAAGGATAAAAAGAATAGAAAGAAAATATAATTTTAAAGATGAAAAAACAAATATATCTATAAAAAATAAAGAAAATGATAAAAGTATAAAAAAATTGAGAAAATTTGAGAGATGAACAAAAAAAAATTAAAATAAAAAAATTCTAAAGATAAATGAAAAAATATTTAAAGAAAGATAAAAAATATAAAAAATAAATATAAATAAATTAAATAACATTTTAGTATAATAAAAATATTAAAAATAAAATTTTAGGAAAGAAAAAAATTGAAAGGAAAAAATTTTAGAAAAAAAAAAGAATTAAATATAAGATAATATCATAAAAGTTAATTTATACGTGTCTTACTTAATTTGAGAATTAAGTGGATTAAAGTTTAAAATTTTTTATTATTATACGAGCTACCAAAATAGATATGTTAGTTCACACTCATTCTACTTAATTTGAAGGTTGCGTAAGTTAGGACTTAAAAATCTTGTTTATAACTTAACTACAAAATAGAAGGTTATAAGATGAATTAGCTCATATTTATTTTACTTAATTTAAGGATTATATAAATTAAGGTATGTAAAATATTATTTTTAAATAAGTTATAAAACAAAAAAAAAATAAGATAGGATGAAATGAGTTAACTTGCCTTCATTTTACTTAATTTAAAGGTTACGTGAGTTAGAATTTAAAAATTTTACATTTAAATAAATTTAAATTAAAAAAAATAAAATAGAATTATACGAATTAATTCATAAACTAGCTCATACTAAATCTCCTTAAATTAAGGTTATAATAGTTAAGATTTAAAAGAAATCCTACTTTTAAATAAATTATATAATCTAAAATCAAAATTTAAATTCAAATGAAGAAAGTCATATGCTAAAAACTAATTTGACACCTTCAAATAGAACATATTCTCCAAACTCATCATCAAAAATCTTCAGCCCCTAACCGCTCTAGCGGTAACCATGATCGATCAAGGCTGGCAACATCTACCTTTTGAATCAAAGATTTCTTTCTCCTCTTGTTTTTTTTTTTTTTTCTTCCATGTTCATAGTTTTTCTTTTTCCCAAGACAGGGCTCTCTCAATGTCAAGGAAGCACGTGAGTTACCCCATCTGGAGCATCTAGCCGTTTTCTTTGAAATTTACCTAATTATCCATTATTAAGAAATCCTGTTAGTATATTTGCTTTGAGTTGTTTCTGATTTGTGTTGTTTTTACAATAAGAATCCATAAATATTTGAGCTTTTATATCCATTGATATAAGTTCTTCTAGATATGTTAAGCACATTTGATTTATTTTTCTTAAAAAGGTAATAACGATGTCATTTTCTAATTATTCGGTTTTAGTTTAGGTTGATGAAAATAATGAATTTGATTATAATTTTTTATTATTAATTTTACTCAAGCTAAATATTTTCAGATTTTCTTCAATATGATCTTATATATATATTTTTTATTATTAGTTGAGATTTTATTATTATTATTATTGTTTATGTTATTGTTATTATTATTAATTTTTTATTTATTTTTTTATATTTATTCAATTTAATTGTCTCTTTTAACATTTGTTGCTACTTAGTTATATTTTAATTTTTTATTAATTTATATTATTGTAAATATGGTGGCTACTTTTTTTTCCATTGATATTACTAACTCCTACTTTTTCTTATGAATTAAAATAGTATATATATATATATATATATATATATATATATATATTATAAAATATCTTATATATATATATATATATCATAATATTTTTCTTGTTTATAATATATCAATATTTTTAATATATATATATATAAAATTGTTTTGTTTATAATATATATATATATAAAAATTTATTTCCTATTTTTAATATATATAAAAAAATTTCTTTTTTTTGTTTCTTTTTTGTAATTTATATGTTAGAATTTCATTCTTGTTTATTGGTTAGATTAATCACGTGTTTGAATAAATTAATTTAAAGTTTTTTAAAATAATTTAAAAAATATTTTTGATCATTCAAGACTGTTGAATATTACCTTTTTATTTAATATATTTTATTGTTTACCTTTAATTTTTATTTATATATTATTATGATTATGATTATTAATATTGTTAATGATATTTTTTTCGTTATTATTATTTGTAATACTTGTAAACCTTTTATTTTTATTGTATTAGATTTTATACATGATTTTTTGGATTCTTTATATTCCCATCATTAGTTAAATGAACTTTTTTTTATCATATTTTATATTTTTTTAATTATTTTAATTTTTTATTATTATCATCAATTTTTTTAATTTTATTATTATTTTACTTTGAGTAATCACGCGGCACATGCATCATGTAATTGGTAACAAGACAATAAACTACGATGCCTAAAAAAGACACACAATTCTATTGAGAGATATTTTTTTTTAAATAATTTAACTTAATTTTATTTAAAACGAAATAATTTACATAAGATGTTTTATTAATTTATTTTTAATTTAAAATACTTCAACGGTAACTAAAGATGAAAAAAGATTAAATTAAAAAAAGATTAAGTTAAATTTTTATAAATTATTTAATCTGATATATTTAAAAATTTTGATATTTAAGTTTAAATCTGTTATCTATTTGCTCGAAATGTTTTTATTATTAAGATCTAATCTGTGTTAAAAATTATAAAATTTAAAAATTTATTTAAAAATATAAGATATAAAAGAATCAATATATAAATTTAAAATATATATATAAACGATTAATTAAAAAAATTTAAAATTTAAATCCTATAAAATAAAAATTTTGTAAATTTAACTATATAATTTAAATATATATATATATATATATTAAATACTAACTCTGTACAAATATAATAACATATAAAAAAATAACACATATATAACATATACATAAATATAAATACATATAAAAATAAAATATAAAATATTTATTTTATAAAATAATATATATAATTCTTATAATAAATATAAGAAAATTTTACAAATTATAAAATTTATTTTGTTTGAAATTAAAAAATAAAATTTTAATTTTTAATAAATTATATAAATATATTAATATTATATAAATATAACATTTAAAATAAATATAATAAATATAAATATAATATATATATAAAGATAAAATTTTGAATAAATTAAATAAAACTAAATTTTAAACAAATTGAATTATAAACTACTATCAAGAGTTTAACTATTTTTATTTTTACGGTTAGATGCTCTCAAAATTGTGTATTTTTTTTTAATATTTTTTAAAATATTAAAATTAATCAATAAAAATTATTCTTTAAAAAATAATATCATTTTAAGTTTTTTATTTTATCAAAATGTATGTAATAGAAAAAATCTCGTTTCAATTTTAATTATTAATTTATTAAATTTTATTTATTTATTTATTTTAAAATAATTTATTTATTCCTATTTTTAAAAAAAATAATTTTAAAATAACCATCTTACTATGAATATATTAAGGTGCTCTGCAATTACATTTTTACCTTTTTTCAATACATAATTCTCAAATCAATTTTAATTTTTGTACATCATTTTTTTATTTACTTAAAATAAAAAAATTATTTTTATAATTTGAAATATAATTAGTGACGAATTTTTTTTTTTTAAAAAATTAACCTCTTTCTAATACAACAATTATTATATGATAATTTTTACTATAAATAAGTCTTCCGTTACCTCTTAGGTCGTTACAATTATTATACTATAGATTATAATACAAGTAAACTCAGGCCAAACCATAACTAGTGATTTACCAATTAAAAGTCAGATATTCGTTAGATGATTAGGAAGAAAGATTAAGCAATTAAAGGAAATTAATCATCCTATTATGATTAAACAAATACATATTTATCATTTTTAATCATGTGTGTTGTTCATAGTTCATACACGTTATCTCTTAATTTATTTAAGTTTATGAATCCGTTTATTTTAAAGGAGAACAGAATTAATTTTTATAAAATTAATTTTAAATTATTAAAAATAATATAACTGAAATATATCTGAAAATTAATTTTAATTAAAAACACAAATTAATTTTTTAATTGAAAACCAAATGAATACTAGATGAGTTAAATATTACAGTGATGTGATTTACATGTAAATTTTCTTACAAATGATTAGAAATTGAAATTTAGAATAATCAATATTTCGAAACTTTTCGTTTTTTATTGTATAAAAAAACATTATAAGTGCACAAGGCTCAGCTGGAACGTAGAGGCAAAATATAAAATTTTGGAGATCTAGCTAAATTAACTTAG
This sequence comes from Canavalia gladiata, assembly GCA_037954105.1. Taxonomy (NCBI): domain Eukaryota; kingdom Viridiplantae; phylum Streptophyta; class Magnoliopsida; order Fabales; family Fabaceae; genus Canavalia; species Canavalia gladiata. The sequence goes on along the minus strand of CM075664.1, from coordinate 35,046,176 downwards.
AGCCATACATGTAGATTCTAATCTAAACTCTAGACTCATTGTTACCAGTGGCTTAACGACATCAACTAGAATATAGTTAAATAATAAGGTGATTATGAGTTGGGCTAATTAATGCAAGTTTGAAAGTAGCATGTTGAAGAGAAAGTGAGAGAAAATTGATGTCGTGTGAGACTACGGCAGAGGGAATCGTGCAGAAACATGGCACGTCAGAGATACCATTGAGTACGACCGACTCAGGTTTTGAGCCAAAGTACTATCCGACCAGATATATATGAAGCATCCCGAATCTGCTTTAACGTTACAGCACTGCAAGTGGTAGGGTAAGAATCGCTGAAATGGTAGTTTCATTGTGATTTTAGCCATGTGGCCAACACTTGTTTCCGTGGCATTGTCGTGTAAATACCTGTACCTCATCAAATTGACTACCAGAATAATAGGAACAATGTTATATATGTTTCCACAATAATGAATAATATATCAATAACATTTTTTAAAGTTTTTTTTTCACATTTTTATATATATTTTATGTGGTACCTTTTGTACGAGCCTAGTTAGGTGAGGTGACATCAAGCCAGGGGGTTAATTTAAAATATTAAATTGAAATATAAGAAGAGAAAGAAAAGGGAATGAAGTAGTTGGAAATAAGAATAAAATGCAAGGAATTCTCGCTAGTTATGCTTCATGCGTTGAAAATTAATCTTCTTCTGAACTTAAACAGTTAACTTAGTGTTATTTATTATATTAATTTTTTGTGATAAATTTTGTAAACAATCAAATGATTTTAATTTTCATGCTATGTATCACATTAATATTGATATAGATTAACCAAATATTAAACATTTTTAATGTATTTAAACACATGCCTTTGTCACAATTAAACAGTTGTTCAACACAGTACGAGAAATATCTACTTGCACTGTTATAAATTGATCTCTCTGTACTATGCGACGAGGCTAATTCATTTTGTATCAATCGTGAAATAAATTAAATCTCCTATATTCTATGTTTCGGACATCAGGCCTATTAAATCAGTAAACTCTGTAATTTTCTTGAAAAAAATTTACCAAGCATATAGTTTACTAATATATATCTATGGGTTTGTCTTCTCCTTACCATATCTGATTCCGAAGAATATCAATTATTGCTTCATTATACACGTATATACATGTAACAGAAATAATAAATTTTAAATATTAAAGATTTAGTCAAATGAAGTAAGATGAAGTCTCCCATTTTTAGAGGGACGTAAATATAATTTTTTTTAATTAATTTTTGAGTCCGAAGCATTTGAGACACCCTTCTCTATTTCTCTTTCTAAAATTTTGTAAACAAGAAAAAAAATAAAAGAAATAATAAATTTAGGATTATAAAGTACTAAAATGAAAAGGAGGTTAGCAAAATGTCATGACCATTCTTTTTATTATGTTTTTGAAGAAGAGATCAACATGATCTTAAAGACGTACATAATCGAAGTTCAATAACCATAGTAGACAAAACAGCCTGAATGACCAAATATGAAGCAATGAAAACAAAGTGAGATGCTGGCAGTGACTTCGGTCTGCGGTGACGGCACGGGAAAGAGGAACCATGCTCAGAAGAGTCAATTTTTCAAATAATTAATGAGATTGTACAGATAAAAATTTATTTTAATTTTTTTAAAAATAATTAAACCATATATTTTTATCCTTAACTTATTACTTTAATCTTTTAACTTTTTAAATTATTTTTTATTTTTAAAATGTTTGCAACGTTAAATCACTTCATCGAATTCACATTAATATTATTAACTTTTTTACCAACGTAGCAATATATTAACTATTCTAAATAATAAATAAAAATTACATTAAAATATTTTTAAAATTAAAATAGCATTTTGTAGAAATTTAATTTTGATAAATAAATTTAAGTATATAACATATTTATATAATTTTTTTGTAAAAATTAATGCAACAAATGAGCAAAACTGTGAAAAGATAAATTGAAGGATAAAAACTTAATTTTTAAATAATTATATCAATCAAAATTGTTCTTATAAAATATTTTCTCTGTGGTCTTTCTCATTGTATTTGAGAATCCAATATATCACTTTTTTTTATTGTCTTTGTATTTTCTGTCTCTATAAATTTAAGGTTTCATTCACAAAGTTAATCATCTCTTTCGGAATATTTTTTTTCTATAAAAACCATGTAATTTTTTTAAATCTTACCTAATTAATTTCTTTTCAAATGATAGATTAAATTTATATATAAAAATATTAATATAATAATTTAATTAAAATTTTAAAAATAAAATTTAAATTTATAAGTATAATTTTGTTTCTTCTATTTTTATTATAGATTATCTTATTGCTTCCTGTATCCTTACATTTTTTCTTGTTGCACTGATACTTCATATGATAATCATGTTAAACGCGAATTCTCTTTTATTCCTTAAATATATTGTTTGGATTAAATTTATTTATATAACAGCACTCTTCAATCCCACCACTTGTGGGGCTAAAGGTAAATATATTATTTATAAAATTGTCAAACAAAAGAAACAAAATTATACTCGTAATTTAACATTATATTAATTCTATTTTTAAATTTATAATTAATTTAATATATTAATACATAAATTAAATAGGAGAGAGAATAAAAATTATATAATGTTCATAAAAACAAAGAAAAAAATAGGAGGAAAGATATTGTGGATATGGTCATTTTATGAATGGAACATTTTAATTCATTAGGGCAATGTCTAAAAGTACCTTAGATCTTTGAACAGAATATCTCATAAGTACAATTTTAAATAATATAATTATAGGATAAATTAGTTCTTTCATCTCTTAATTTATTTTTGACACAATTTTATTAATTTTAGCATAATTTTTGTTTTTCAGAAAATAACATATAAACTATATATATATATATATAAGAATTAAATTTGTATAAAATATTATTTTTATTTCCTAAATATTTCAATTTAGTATCTTTATTTACCATCTAGGATAGTTAACTGATATTTGAGTAAAAAATTAACGGCATTAACATAAAATTGATAAAAAAAAACCTTAATGTTTAAATGTTATAAATTTAAGAAATTGATTTAAAATAAAAAATTTAAAATTTAAAATAAATTTAAAAATAAAAGTATGATTTAGTAAAAGAAAATAGTTTCTAACTTTACAAGATTGAGATTGACATTCAGTTTAGTTAATTTATATATATAAATATATAACTAAATAAATAATTTTTTTATAAAAGCAGGAGTTAACAAAAAATTTTAAAATATCCTACTCATTCAATCTTTAAAGCTGATAAAAAAGGTTTCCTATTCAGAGTTGAGAATCTGTGCAGTAAAAGCCAGCCAATAAAACAATGCTCAGGTTCCCTTCCTTCTGAGAGCTTTCTTGAACAAGTCAATAAAGCTATATGCCAACAAGGATTTTAGATAATTAATAAAACCAAATCTCTGACCAAATCAGTGTGCTTACCACATTATTGTATAAATAAATTGCTATTATTTATGTGTGCCTTGTGCCCGGATGCCTCGGTTAGAGTTGCTGGTAGCGTGTTTTGTGCTTGAAAGCACATGCAGTTAAGCAATTGGAAAACATAATGACATATTATTGCACAAAAATCTGGATTACTCTTGTTTTCATTAGGAACACTTGCGTGTCTCAGAAAGAGACAAAAGTCTTAGATGTGATAGATTAGGGACTACGCGTTTAATTTTCTACGTTATTAAGCTTTTGCATAATACAATTTATAAAAATTTCAAATGTGACCCACATTAATCTACCGGTATAGCCCAGCATGCATGATCGATCAGGATATGAAAGTTTATTTTGAAAAATTCAAATAATTTATGTTAGCAAACATTTTATGTGTTTCACTTGCACAAATGTTTTTTAATTTAACTAAAATATAAAATAGTTTAAGAAAAAATAATTATAAAATACGTATCCATTTAAAAGGAGATATGTTTCCATAAGAATACTGAGTTAATATTCTAAGAAAAAGACAAAAGGAGAAGAATTTTAACAAAATTATAGGAAATTTTAAATTTTCATTTGGAGAAAGATAAAAGTTGGAGGAAAGAGATTTTACTGTACTCATTTTTTCTTTCTTTCCTTTCTTTGATATCTGACCTTGTCTAATCTAACATGTAATTAACCAAGTGTTCTTAAGAAAATGAATCCTAAATTAATATGTAGTAGTGGATTATTTAATAAAATTTTATATTAATATACTATTATTAATATTAACTTGGAGAAAGTACTTTGTTAACGAAATTCCTAAATTATTAATTATGAATTATTTTTCTTTTCTTTGTTAATTTTTCTTTCTCTCTAACTAATTTCTTTCAAATAACATTTACCTTAAAAATATTAACATGCAAGATGATTTTCAAGAAAGTAATAAGAAATATATTTACATAACTTAATTATACATTTCCGTTTGTTTTATTTTTGTTCTATACAATTCGATGCAAAAAATCAATATTGTATAACTTAATGTTCAATTAGTTAAAATAATATTTCTAAGTATATTAAGTTTTATATAGACATCAATCAATCAAATCTTACTTGTTTTGATTTATTGAAATTTTTGGGATGTTAGATCTTAAGTGACTTTTATATTCTTCCTCTTATATTCTATTACTTTTGTTCTCAAGTAGCTGCAAATGAACTAAGTAGTTATAAAAGCACTTTAATGTTTAATTTAGTAAAAAAAATTTTCAAATTTGGTAATTGATTTAGTAGAATTAAATTTTGAATTACCATGTCATAGGTACAATGATCTACTAAGATAAAAATGGAAAAGTAAAAAAATGTATACTTATAAGGATAAAATTATGACTTATATCTCCAATAATATTATAATAATAAATGTAAGTTGTTATTTTATAGAAATTATGTCCTCATCTTTATCTTTTCTATATCCTAAATTCTAAGATCTTTTATATATATATATATATCAATTTATTTAAAAAATAACTTTTGTTAAAATTATTTTATTTAATAATTTTTTAAAAATATTTAATTTTATTAATCTAATTATTAAATATATTTTTTTATCTATATAATCTAATGTATATTTTAAAAGAATTGATACTTTATTATATAATTTCAGTTTAATATATATTAGAAGATATATATAATACCTTAAATTAAAATTGTTTAGTGATTATCCAATTTTTTGAAAATTTATATACTTAATTTTTATAATTAACTATTTATTTAATATTTAGATTAATAAAATTTAATATTTTTAAAAATTTATTAAACAATATAACTTTTACAAGAATAAATAGTAAAATAAGTTAATCTTTGTTCAATATTACATAGGGATATAATATGATTTTGGTTTGTAACTATTTCATCCTAGTCAATGTATTATCATGTAAGTGGTAAGTTGAAGTTGAATGTTCCAACATGATATTTTTAATATTTGATTTTTAATTTTTTTTATATAGCTTTTTGCTTTTTTTAAAGGATGTTCATTATATATCTTTTCAATTGTATTTTTATTTATTTTTAATTGATTCTTGTAAAAATTGATTATGATCTATTTTTAAATTGTATATGAATTGTGTCTCATGATAAGGATTATGATCTATCTTCAAACTGTAAATAAGAAATTCTTTAAAATATTTCTTTAAGATAGAATATGTTCTTCTATCTTTTACAAGGACAAGTTTTATAAATTGAGTTGCATGCATTCTTTTAGATAATTGATATATCCATTAAATTTGTTAAGTTGATGTTGTACTAACTTATAGGTTATGTGTTACACCATCAAATTAGAGGTTCTATGAGAAAGCATACATCTCCCACACTACTTTATCAAATTAATGACTAGATTGATTTGTGGGTCGTTTAAAGAGTGAACTTTTTTTTAAAATTTTATTGTCAAAATGAGTGGAATTAAGATGAATTAGATCATTACGTTTAACTATTTCATCTTTATGTTGTATCTCATACATTGTCATTTTTGTACATTTTTAAACGTTTACTTTATTTTAGGTTGGTTTCTTTAAGAATTTGAACAATTTTAAGAATCATCAAACGTAAATTACACTAAATCCTCCTAGTTTTAATGTAATTACGTTTGATATCCTTATCTTTTTAAAAATGATACAAAACTTCTTAATTGTTTTAGGTTTGTTACACTGTCTACCCATATGGGTTTAACAATGTTAACAGCAAAAGTAACTAGCAGTCATGTGTAAAGCACATACTTATTATTAATATATTCTTTTCAAAATGTTCTCATCCTCAACCTTGTAACAATTTCATCCTCTACCACATCTTCCTCCACTATAATGACACATGAAATTAATGACATAAATAAAAATTAACTTAAGAACAACCCTTATTTGCTTATTACTCCCTAAACCTACACCACTTTTCTCCATTTATCTCTTCCTCCCTAACTCTTCACCCTATTTCTTCGTTTACCTCTTGCTTCTTCTGTCACCTCCTCATCTACTTCCACCGTCATAAATTTAAAGTCCTACAATCTTTTCGAATCTCTAATCCCACTCTCTAAGTCGTCCCCATCATTTTTCTTCTACCCCTTGGGATATAATATTTGACATATTTTTCTTTTTAGGAGTAACTTTTCTTAACTCCCCTTTTTAGCATTGGGAGTATATTCCAATTTCCATAATATCAAGAGAAAAATAGCAACAACGGTTGGGGAGGGAGGAATGTTTATTGAAATTTTAAGGTTCATCATGGTGTCTTCTTAATTAGAAGGTAGGAAAATGTTTTGTTGGTAGAGTGAAACTTTTATTTAGATATGAAAATATGATTATATTGATAGAAAATTGTATACACAATAGGGATTGAGAATGAAATGGAAGAGATTGGATGAAAGAGAAGATGAATGAAAGGAATGGTCACTGTAATGTTTTATAAAATAAGGGTAATTACTATAATGTTCTAGAAATTGAGGGTAATTTCTGTAATAATAAAAAAGGGTAATTTAGTCTTCATAGTAAAGTTTAACGTTGTAATGAAACAATGTTAGTTAAGGGGGTGTTTCTGTGATGGTGGAAAAAGTAGAAGTATAGAATGTAATTATATTAAAACTCAGGGGATATTAGTGTAATTTACCCAATCATCAATGGTAAGGTGGTGAATATTTACTTTTTAGTCTTTTCTTTTCATAGATCATTTCAAAATCAATGTCTAATTGAATTCTATGATTATGCTTATAAGAAATCATAATAAGAATAAATTTTATTTAGATATTTTGAGAACTATTTCCTTGAATCACACCAACCGATAGCTAATTAAGTGAGGAAAAATATCATTTAATTCTTAGTATTTATGATTGACTTACTCTTTTCACAAACTCATTTTGAAACTTTTCTAAGGGATACCTCAAGATACCTTGGGAACCTTGGTTTGTTTTATCAAAAGCATTTTGAAGTTCTGTATAACACTAAAATCCATGATAATGACTCTTACAATCCTAAAAGATGGTCTCAAAATATCTTGACACCTTAAAAGGTTGCCATGAAAATATGTTAGAGCCTTAAAAGTGTCTTGAAAATATTTTAGAACCATAAAAGGTTGTCCTAAGTATACATTAAAACCTAAAATCATAAAAAATTGAAAACCTTATAAGATTATGTTGAAAATATGTTAAAACCTTAAAATGTTGCTTTAAAAATATGCCAAAATCCTCCTTAGTGACTAATGTTCCTTGTCATTGTTAATTGTCCAATATTCTTGAACCATCATTGTCATTCATGGTTTATACTCTTACTAGCACCGGTGGCATCATCACATGGACAATTTTGATGCATCAAATACTTTTGACATATCTAAAATCAATATGAAGAAATGAAAAGTAGTTAGAAGAAAAACAAGGAAAACCAACTTCGATATTTTTTAACCGTGAGTGGTGGAAGGTGCAACGATCCAACTTATTGCCCCTTCTGTCCTTTCAATAATCACCATCTAAAGTATATTTTCTTCTTCTTCATTACTGTACTTCTCTCTTACATTTTTCATTTTTAATTTTATGCTTTTTTAGTGTCTTTAAGTAAAAAAGAAAGATAAAAATAGAGATTCTTAACAAAGTTTTCTTTTTACTTTATTTGTAAGAATTTTTTTAAAAGAATTACAAAATAGATTATAAATGAAAAAGCACTTAACAAACAGGCCTTTAAAATTGTGAGGATCAAAATCAACAAAATATTTTGAAAAACTTAGTCTTTTACTATTCTTACTTTATTCTTTGTTTCATTATAGTTTCTTATCTTTATTTTCTTATTTTAGGTTGGTGTTATATTTTTTTTTTTCATTTTAACCTTCTAAGTTTTTTTTCTTCATTTTGGTTTCTTAACTTTATTTTTTATATTTTAATTTAATCTTTTAAATTTTTTATATTTTATTTTAATCCTTCATTTTTTTTTGTTTCCTTTTAGTCTTCTAATGTTACTAGCATCATTATGTTTTTCCTCTTCTCCCCCTCCATCTTGTTGGGTAGTAGAAAGTATCCACAAAAAACATGAAAAAACATAAAAAAAAAAAAGGTCTTTTACATTATCTTTGGAAGCACTCATAAGAAGAAAAAAGAAAACACATATTTAATGTGATATGGTATCATCTATTTACATCCATAAAATACTTTAAAAGTAATTTTATTACCACTTACATTTTTTGTACAAAAAAAATTGCAAGCCTCCCTTACAATTTTGAATAAAAAAATTGCAAATTTTCTCATGACACACAACCACCCAAGTTCCAATTACATTCAAAGGATTACATTTTATGCCGGTAAAATTCATACAAATCCTTCATATTTTTAAGAGTTTTTTACCTCTCCCTTGTTTAAGTTGTTTGATATGATACTTGAATAAATAGTCATTTTAACCCAAGACATCCTACTTTGTTCTTCTTCTTGCACCACCTCATGTAACACACACATGACCTATACTTTTGTTACTAAGACACTTGAACACTTCCATTGTTTAGATATGAACCATCACGCCTTTATTGCAACTAGAATTAATTATCGTCTACCACCATTATCTCTCATATTTCCTTTTCAAAACTTATCCCAACTTTAAACTTTCATGCATCCAACCAACTTTCATCATCACATCACCTCATTTTTGGACCATCATGAGTCTAATACTTCCTACAAAGTTAGTTCTAAGTTTAAATGGATTCAAAACCTACCTTTATAAGCATTCAAACGTTAAGATAGTGGGCATTCAATTTTATTCTATTTATGATATAATTAAGTAGAAAGATAGGTTGAGAGTAAAGAAAAATAGTTTCTAATAAGTTATTTTTACACATCTTCTATTCTTCAAATTATGCATGTAGTTGGTATATTCAAGCATAATAATATTATATTATGTAGAAGTTGAAGCTCATCACACATAGCGAAGGAAAAGAAAAACAAAAGATGAGAAAAAAATAATGATATTAATAATGTTAAAAGATTAAAATAAAATAAAAAGTAAACTTGGAGGACTAAATTAAAACATTTAAAAGTTATTTTAAAAAGTTCAAGGTGTAAATTGATATAACAAATAAAATTAAAGAAACAACCTAAAACAAAAATAAAAAGGATAAAACTAAACTACTAATTTTATAAAAAAAATTTAAATAAATTAAAAATATATCCAAACTTAAAAAAAATAATTTTTTCCTTTACATAAGAATCAAATCTTTACTATTTATCCAAACTCTTAATCAAGCTATGCTTTGTTACTCCTGTTAAGGCAAGTTGAATGAATACATCAAGTCAATCAATTATTCACTAGCTATAAGTATGTCTATAAAACTTTAATTTTAAATTATATATATAAAATAATTGAAAAAGATAAATTTTATTTTATTAATATTTATATTCCAAGATTAATTAATTTTCAGTTAAAGGTTGAACATTATGAAACAACCCATTTTTCTAAAAAAAAGTGAAAGACACAAGTGCAGCATGTATGCTACCAATTGTCTCTCACCTCCTTGAATTAGAACACGTGCACATACTCCTTTATGGCATGTATTGAATGAGAATGAGAAAGAGAAAGAGAGAAAAAAAAATTTTGTTCATGCTTTCTTTCTTTCCTTTTATCTTTTCTTCTAGTCCGGAAACAAGTTCATTATAACATATTATACACCATCAATTGAAGCCACATTACGTAAAATATCTCAAAGTGAAGAAGTTAGAGAATTATTTAGAAAATTTACCTTCCACTTTTTGTTCCACAATATTCTTCAATTCCAAGTAAGGAGGAATACTCAAGTAGAAATTTAGGAGTAATTTAGAGTTTTTTCTTAACTCTACATTTAAATTATTAGTTTATATTTTCAATCCGTGTAAATTGATCTATTTATGTTATTCTTGAAGTTTAGAATCATTTATAAGGTTATAGACATTTCACTCTATAAACTAAGAACATTTAGTGTTCTTAGATGTTAAAATGATGTTTCTGCGATTAAATGTTTTTAGATGTTGTTTTAAACGAGTACTTACAGACAAGTCTATGAACAAGTTCCTACGGACGAGTCTATAGATGATTTTGTAGAGAGTGATATTAGATGAGTTCCTATATAAGAGTCTGTAGACGAGTCAATGTCAAACAAGTTAGTAGACGATTTTCTACAAACAAGTTTGTAGACGATGTTGATTTAGACCAAAGGAGGTTGTTCCTAATCATGCAAGGATGCTTCATGTTAGATGAGATCTTTTTAGATTGGATGAGTCTACTTTAGATCAAACAAGATTGTTCAAACAAGACGATGTTGTAGACGAGATGATGCTACTTTAGACTAGAGGAGGTTGTCTTAGACTAAACATAATCACTTCATATTAGATGAAACTACAGATTAGGTGCTATGAGCATACGAGGTTGATCAGATGAGATGATATTGTCAGACGATGTAGTCTTCAAACATCCTTAGATAGATCTCAAAGGTATTTTAAAATAAATGACACTTCTATAAAGTACTTTGGAAGACTGAAGAGCTTAAGTTGAATATCAACTCTAAAACTTAAGTGAAATAACGACAAATAACAAGTGAACCCTAAGAAGGATAATCTATGGTTGTATATATGTAAATGTCCAATTATGTCCGAGGCCTATTACAAGTCAACCAGTGGATAAACCTGAGCTGCAGTCCCCAAGAAATTCAAAATGAACCAGAATTGAATAATAAACAGAAAAGCTAAATATAGAAAAAGAAAAGGAAAATAATGAAAATTTAAAAGATTTCAAAAATCCAAAACGAAAATCAAAATAAAAATGAAAAAGAAAACTAAAAAAAATTAAATAAAAATAAATGTAAAAAAAAAGAAAATAAGATCCGAAAATAAACAAAATGGAAAAGCAAAAAATATAATAAATAATAATAACAAAAAAATTGGAAAAAAGAAAAAAAACTTTAAGATTTTAAAAATTAAGGAAAAAACTAAATCTGAAAAAATAACAAAAGATTAGGAAAAATAATAAAGAATTAAAAATTACAGAAAATAAATAAAGAAAATAAAATAAATAAGTAAATAAATAATAATAATGACAAAAAGTAAATATTAAAATTCCAGAAAACTAAAATAATTTTGAAAAAAAAAAGAAAAAAACTAAATCTGAAAAATAATAAATATTAAATCAAGAATAAACAAGAATAAGATAAATGAAATCAGAAAAATAAAAGTTTTGTAATTAATTTTTTATCTGAAAGATCAATAAAAAATATGAAATCTGAAAAATTAACAAAAGTTTTTGAAAACAGAAAATTAATAAAATGATGAAAAAATTTTAATTAAAGAAAACAAACAAAAAATAAAATATATTGAAAAGACATAAAATCAGAAAATTAAAAAATTAAAAAATTAATAAAAATCAAAAATAAAAAGAAATTAAAAATTTGGAAGTAAAAGAAAAGTTAAAAAATTAATTAGAAAATAGAAAACATTTTGAAGACATAATAAAATATAAATTCTGAAAAATATATAATAAAAATATATACGAAAAGTAAAATTAGAAAATACAAAACGAGCAAAATCTAAAAATTAATAAAAGCTTTAAAAACAAAAAAAAAGCTTTTAATAACAAAAAAATCTAATCAAACAAAAAGGAAAAGGGGCTCTTGCTGTAAGTATAAAAGTAGAGGGAGAGGTCTTGAGTGGGGGCTTTTTGGCTTTTCAGAGAGACAGAATTAAGAAAAAGAGGCGAGTGAATTGGGAGAGAGGGGATAGCCGAGAAGAAGAACAAAATCTTTGGAGCACCGCGTTGAGATCGACACCACGAACAAGAGTTAGCACCAGAAGATCGTTCCTTTAGATCGCAAGGCTTCTTGACCCTCCCAGGTTAGTGACGACTGGTTTTGCTCACAAGAATGGTGCTGGAGATTCATAACATGAATAGAAGCCAAGAATTAGTTAGTTTTTTCTTGAATCTCTGATTACATTATGCTAAAATTCGATCTGAAAAATGTGTTAAAACAATGAAGGTTAGGCTAAGCATTTGTTCCCTCTTCTTGATAGAATTTTAGGTTGAGGCATTTGATTTTTCTGTAATTGAAATCTGAATTCAAGAAGTATGATAAAGGTCGAAGGTCAAGCTAGGTGTGATTCCATTTTCTTGATAAAAATAGCAGGTCTACACGTATAATTGATATAACCCAAAGAAGGAATCTATCAGTAATACAAGAACCTTCACTCTATAGCTCTTCTAACATGCTTAAATTAAAGCCCGAATGTGTAAGATACACTGAAAACACTAGCAATCATTAGACACCTGAAACAGAGTAGGGAATTGGATAGGGTGAAAGTGTTGTTCTGGTACTCTGACTCCCCCTCAAGCGTCCATGGTGGAATCTCCAAAAAAAGAGTGAATAAACTTCATTGATCCGGTTCCAACAGTTGAGGAAGGGAGAGTCTCTGTTTTAGGGAGGCTTGATTCTCCCTCTATAGCCACCCTCTATATTGGTTATATAAACTCCCTCTTGTATTCAAGCAATTCTGTACTCAGGTTGGGATGAGTCACAGGGAATGGATTGACGTCCCCTACGCTCAAAACATCATCCATTAGCCAAGGAAAAACAGGGAAAAGGAAATTCCTCTCCAACCGCATAGGGTACAGCCATTGTTTAGACACTAAACGAGGGGAACTCAAAGTGAGTCTCAAGGGTCAAGAGGTAGGCGGAGAGTAGAATTGGAGGGAATGGTTGAAAAGGTCTTCGGTGTTGAAGCTTGTAGTGTGTATCAACCTTGTAGAGACACCTCATGAGATCCTTGAATTCCTAAGCCACCATGGGAGATGGTTAGGTTAGATAAATGTCTTCTAATAAGCCTTGGCGGAAGCAGATACGTTCCTCAGTGAGGTCTCAAAGAAACTATATTAGTTGCATAAACATATCCTGACACTGAAACAGGGGCAAGCATTCTGCACTTGTCACCTTCATTGCAAGTTTTTGTATTACATCTACACTAATCAAGGAACCACAACGCTACGCCCAAGTTGGAGACTCTTATCCTCTCTCAAAACCAATACTTGAAGTCCACGAGAGGTAACATTATGGGGCCTCTCAGAAGTCTATAGAACCATACATAAGGGAGAAAGAGGTGCAGTCAAGGTCACGCCCATGATAGGTGCATGAAATAGGGCATGGTATTTATTTCAGAAAAGAGCATTGTAATGTCAAATGGAGATGCAGCGTAGTGGTAGACGCGCTGGCTCTCAAACACAGCGGCCCGCCTTTGAACCCTGCATGGAGCATTTTTCCCTCCCAAGATTATTTCCCATGCAGACTTAGGATGAAAATACAATAATGCCCCTGTAGAAATTGGTTAATCCTTGTTCTATCCACGACTATGCTGAATTACTATTCTGTCCCTGGAGAACTCCATGATTCCCAACATGCCCCTGCTGTGCTGAATTACTATTCTGCCCCTAGGGATTCTACCCCATGACCAGTAATTACTATTTTACCCTAAAAAATTTAAAAATTCCTGAAATTAACAGAAATTAATAAAAATACAAAAAATCCAGAAATTAATAAAAATTCATAAAAAATTTAAAAATTTCATAAATTAACAAAAATTAATAAAAATCCATGAAAATTCCAGAAGTACAAAAAATTAATAAATTAGTAAAAAGTTCAGAAAATTCAATAATTAATATATAATTCTGTAAAACCCCCAAAATCAATAAATAATTCAGGAAAATTCCATAATTCCTAAATGTTTCATAAAATTATCAAGTATTTTCATACAACTCCTTAATTGGTAAATTCTCTCCAAACTTTCTAATAATTACTTGTGTCTTGTCTTTTTCACTCATCGTTCTTCGAAAATAAAAATCTTGCTTTGTGATTCTTAATCTCACGCGACGAGCTCTAAGCGCGAATTGGTAGCTTTTTCTGCTGTTCGTTGTTTAGAGATTCATATGGGTCCAAGTGCAGCCGTAGTTGTCTTGGGCCTTGTGCATATGTGGATTAGGATTGTCTTTCCTTTTTACAAAATAAAAACTTTTCTCATTCTATTCTTTCGTCGTTTTTAATAAAAATCTTGTTTTGCGATTCTCTATCTCACGCGACGAGCTCTAAGCACGAACTGGTAGCTTTTTCTACTGTTCGTTGTTTAGAGATTTGTATGGGTCCAAGTGCAACCATAGTTTTCTTGGGTCCTGTGCATATGTGGATAAGGATTGCCCGCCTAAAAAATAGTTTTCAAAATAGTCAAGCTTTTTTACTTTCTTTCCAAATAGCTCCGAAGGTCAAGCCTTCGAGCACCTTTCAAACATTCCTCTAAACACTTTCGAAGGTCAAGCCTTCGAATCAAACCAGAACTACGTAAGCCTTGAGTTTCCCATTGCACCAGGGAATACGTAGGAGCAGGATCAAGTCCTGTCAGGCTAACCACCCTCAATTTATTCATTTTTCACATTAACTAAGGGATCAAACCATTTGCAAATAATCACACACCCAGTTTAAAGGTGCCGTTCTTCGGAACGGGCGAGTGAGATGTCTAACACCTTCCCCACTCGTAACTGACTCCCGAACTTTGAATCTCATCTTCTAGTTAGGGTTTTTCCAAACTTTTTCCCTTAAATAAAAATTTGGTGGCGACTCCACATATATCAATAGATCCATTTTCAAAATTTTAGCTAGTCCGTCGTCTCGTCGGAATTACGGTTGCGACAATATAAAAGTGATAAGATCATACAACTCTTATAGATGAAAGTGATGCTTTAAATATAATTATGCTTAAGAATTGAACTATGTCGATTAATGATATTTGTGAATTGTTCTAGATGAAAGTAAATGACTAGAGAGGTTGAGAACCCTACAATATCCTAGGAAGATTTGAATTTAAATTTAAATTACTCTCTAATGGAGTTTATAAATATGTTGAATGGAGAAAGCCTATGAATTTCTAAATTTGTGAAAAAGGTGAGGCCTTCCATTGAGATGATTATAAAACATGAGGTGATTAATTATCATGCCTTATATGCATAAAATGTTGTTTTTTAGAATCATCAATGTGGAGATCATCTGCTAGGCTCTTTAAGTGGGGAAGTTGAGAAATCTAATGGTCGACTTATATGAAGATAAATTATAATTCATGAGAAATGGTAATTTATAAGCCTATGGGATACATAAACTAGGTTTGAGCCTCTCCACTGGCCTGGGTTGCTCCTTTTAACTAAGATTGTTTTGATCAAACTTAGTTGTCTCAACAAGATTTTAGAGACTATAATTACCGATCTAACAATTTGTAACAATTTTAGTTTAGCATCTCATGCTGCTCATTATAGTCAATTACACCAAAAAATCAATTCAGCAGTAGTTGTTTCTTAAAAATTAAAATAAAAATTATTTTGATTAAAATTTACCTAGTTATACTATGTGAAAAACCTTATTGCTACTTTTTCTTTTTTCAATCCTATTTTTTTCTTCATCCCAATTTGCCTTATGGCCAAACTCTGAATTGTTTGTTTTGTCTTATTTTTAATTTATTATAATTTTTATTATATTTAATTATGTATCTTGTTCTATTATTTTTCATTTAATAAATTTTGGTTTTGTCCATATTATAGTTATTATCTATATTGACATATTGCATGAAAGTTTTATATATTTTGAAAAAAATACACTTCTTAGAATGAAGAAAATATTATTATATAAATACATATTTAATATTATTCTGTTTCTAAATATTTAATGTATTATTTTTAGATTTTGATTGGTATAATAAAAAAAAAAATTATTTTTATATATATTTTAAAATTTAAAACTACCACAAACTTTTTGATATAATTTTTTTCACATACTATATTAGTTATTTTAATAATCCGTGTAAAAAAATCTTTCTACATTGATAACAATTTAAAATTAAGGTAAAATGTTTACTTTTTATGTAGATTATTGTCTAAATTAATATAAAAAATGAACTTTTTAAACTGATTTTAAATAATAATTAATATAAAAAATATATTTTTTATATTAATTAATTAATTAAGGTAAAAAATATAACTTTTTTATATTTCTACTTTAACCTTACTTAAATAATTAAAATAAAAAATTTAAAATAATCTATATAAAAAATCCATTTTTCACTAAAGTGAAAGCAATAAAAGATTGTTATCGTAAATCCTTTCTAAATCTAAAATATTGGTATATCTTTGTGTTAATCCATTTAATTCTTAGGAACTTGAAATGGATTTAATTATTATTTTTAGCTGGGAATACGTTTTTGTTGTGTATATAACTTTTTACATGAAAAAATAGCCCATCGGCTCGTAACTAACTAGTTTGATGGAAAGTTATACATTTTTTTTTACATAGCAAATAAATTATAACGACACATCTTGTATAAAATTAAACGTATGCTTATCCATTGACGAAAGAAGAGGCATCTTTAATATTGGAAGAGTGAGGAAGTGACACGCTGGCTTAAATCGGAGATAATATAATATTTCTATTTTTTATCTAACACGTCATTTATATATTTTTTCTTATTTTTATCTTTTATTAAATATATTCATCTCATGAATGTATAACGATTATTTTTCTTTCAATAATATGACACACGACACAGTTAACAATATTTGTTTCAACCATTATCGAAAAATCTATCTAGAAATTTTCAGTAGTGGAAATAAAATAATCTCTTATAATATTATACGAGATAAAATGTGAGTAATACAAAATTGATTAATATTGATAATACAAATTAAATGTATATTAATGAAAATTAAAATACAAATTAATGAAAATTAAAATACAAATTAATGAAAATTAAAATACAAATTTTTTAATATTGATAATAAAATTAAAAAGTAAATTAATAACATTATGATACATAATTTTTATAATATATAAAATTTGAAAATTAAATTTCTATTAAAGTTAGTATAATTTTAAGATTTTATTTTGTTTTTAAACATATTTTTAAATTTATTTACAATATATGAATATTTAAATTTTAAATTAAATTAATATATTAAATAAATATAAATTTAAAAATAATAATTTTTTATATAATATGAAAAAACGATAAAGTTTAAACATAAAATCTTATATAAAATCAGAATTAATCCTAATTGCTTAATACTACAAAAATTTAACATTGAGGAGAGCATGTGATCCATCTAATTCGGTGCGTGTCCGTTTTTCGTGTGTATATCGTTTTTTATTCAGTTTTTTTTATCAGCGTGTGTGTGTTTATCATGTTAATTGGTAATTAAGATCAGTAATACAAATTTAAAAGTTAAAATCTTGAATAAAAAACATAATATTTGACATATTGATGATTTTAAAACTTACTTTATATTTATTATATTATTTCTATTTTAAATCGGTTAACAATTGTCATACGTACAAGGCAGAAAATTTATACATATGATAATTGTATAGATGTTTGTTATTCTAAAGCTACCATATATAAATTAGTTTGAGTATCCTTGTACTCTTTTTAATAAAAATTTTATTTCCTTATTAAAAAAATTGTCATAAGTACAAGTACCAGCAGCTGGATTTCCTTAATAGCAAGTTGCCCCTGTAGTTAAGACCTAAGCAACCATCGAATCCCATGATCTACAACATTTTCTGATACATTCAAAGGAATGCCAGATGGGTTTTGGAGTTTTGTGAATTAGATTAATGATTTGTACTCGTAGATCAAAGATTGCAGTGGTAGTATATAATAAACCTTAATGGAATAACACGGTTTGATTTTGAATAGTCATAAACTAATATAAGGTGTTAGCAATATTCTGATTAAGGGAGACCCAAGAAAAATGGGAAGAAAGCCTACCGAATGTCTTATCGAGATGTGGTCAAATGGTTAATTAGTTGTAGTAGTTTGTGTGAATCAAAACAAATATTTCATTCAATCTTTGGTAAAAGTGACTAAAATATAATGTCTTAGATTAACATGAAAGATAAAAATAACTAATATTAGTTGAAATTAGTGTAAAATAACACAAACTACAGAGACCTCGGAGAGAGAGAGGAGTATCGTGTTGATTGTAGATGATTACAGAATGGCCCTTCGTGTGGTCACATGGATTCCTCTGAAGACTGAACTTATCCCAACGTCTGAATTTTATTTGACTGTATTTTATTTTATTTTTCTTTTATTTTGCTACCTCATTTAATTTCCTCTTGTATGGATCTATTACCTAAGAATCTCTGAGCCATTACCAGCTTTTGGTGACCTTTCTCTGTTCCATGCCCAAGTGTCCGACCGCATTATTACCAAATGAAAACCCTGACAGACTTGTGTATTTTTATTTTTTTTCTTTTATAATTTTTTCTGGTTGGGCTACTTTCTATGTTCTAAAAGGGTTTGGATTTTATCTGTGTTAGATTTTTTTGGATTTGTAAGGTTCTATTTTTTGTTTAAAATATTTGTTTTTTTAATTCTATTGAGAGGATAATTTTTAAATTTACTTTTTATTTTAATATATTTTTAAAAAATAGACTTCTAATCATAGAAATAATTTTTATTAAAATTATTTTGTTTAATAATTTTAAAAAAAATTTAAATTTAATTATTCTAATCATTAAATTTATTAAAAATTTGATCATTTAAATTAAGTTTATATAATTCCATGAAATTTTAAAAAACTAATATTTTATAAAATAATTTTATTATAACGTATACTAAAAGAAATATAATATAAATTAAACTGAAATTATTATATTGTATGATGAAATTTACTTATAAAATACTAATTTAACAAATTCAAAATATGACATTATCTTTCTTGGAGTCAAGATAATTCTAAAATTTTAGTTTAAAACAAAGCCTTGAGATGGATTTTGAAGAAATAGTGAAATACTGATTTTAAAATAACCACAAAAAAATGAAGCCTTTCATTAATCAAGATGTCTACAATATAGCTAAGTGTCATACTAATTAAAGCAGTATGGTTTACTGTTCCAAAGAATTTTAAGCTACATTCTATTAGAAAAGCCTCATTGACTATATATTTTATCCTAAAATAAATGTGGCAAATTGAACTTTTAGAAAGAAAAAAAAAAGACAGAATGTCAAACT
This sequence comes from Canavalia gladiata, assembly GCA_037954105.1. Taxonomy (NCBI): domain Eukaryota; kingdom Viridiplantae; phylum Streptophyta; class Magnoliopsida; order Fabales; family Fabaceae; genus Canavalia; species Canavalia gladiata. The sequence continues at coordinate 35,026,653 of CM075664.1, read as the reverse complement.
CAGGATATAAGCATCTTAAGCTACCATAACCATTCAAGACTCTGGTGATACATTATAAGAGAAGTTAAATTTTATATATAAAAACAAAACTTATTGAAGTGTCTCTTATCCTGAAAAGAAATGTAACAAGTTGAACTCTCGGAAAAAGTGACAATATCAAACTCAGAATATTAAGTTTCACTTAAAAAGACCATTGAGAGTCTTAATTAGCTATATCTTGAACATTAAGGCAACCGTTTACTCCAAAACTATCATTCTTCATTCTTTGTGAATTCTTAGAACATTTTTGTCAACTATTAACTATCATTAAAGCTTCATTATAAATCTTTATATAACATTAAATTTATTTTTCTAATATTTTAGAAAAAAAGGTCTAAAAATGCTTGTACAATAATATTCAAGATTTTAGTCTATATATAAAGATTTGGGTAATATGGAGTGATGAATCCATATTTATATAAGAGAAAAAATTATAATAGAAATTTTAACTTATTTTTCAAGAATTAAAAGTAACTTTTGATTTATAGAATAAATGATTGTAAACTATTATTGTTCTTCATTTCCCTCTCCTATTTTTTTACTAACATTTCAAGGAAATTGATTTGAAACAGTGATGTTAAACATGTTTTTCAATCAAATTCTTTCTAACAATATTTTCAGTAAAATTTTGGGAAATCAATATTTTGAATAATATTAGAGGCTTATTCAATATCACTTTGGAAATATATGGGTTAACAAAAAATTTTAAAATTAATTTTGAAAAAAATAAAACTTCAATTTAACATCTATTTTTTTATATGTTTTTTCTTTTCAATTTTCATGATTATATATATATATATATATTAAATTTTAAATAAACTAAACATTTATAAATATAGAATCTTATAACTAAGATTTATCTTATAGAAAAATTATTATATATTAAAATAAATTGTTAATTGAATAATTTTAAAATATGCAAAATATTGTTAGCTTAACTAATGAAAACTCTCAATCTAACAATTAAATTAATAAAAATCAATATTTCAACGTTTATAAAAAAATGTTAAATAGAGGAAATTAAACAATTGTTACTGTTAATGCAAACGAAATCCTTCTACATGTGCGTATTGCAATATTTAAAAATTATTAATACATAGTCAATTAATTCGACCACAATTAAATCGATAATAATTAATTAACATATATTTAATATTATATAATAAAAGAATAGAAAATTATAAAATGAACAAAATTAATATAAAAGTTCGTATTATAGATACTTGGTTTCAAATTTTCATATTAATTAGTTGATGTGATTAAATTTATAAACGTTAATAATTGACAATGCACTTAATTATTGTGTACAGTAAAAGGACCACACTGTCCTTTAGCTTGTCGTGGCAATCAGATTTGGACAATGCACCCTCCACCCCCCCCCCCCCCCCCAAAAAAAAACACACAATATACACACATCCCTAAAAAAAGAAGAAGCAGATATTCACAAGAGAGATGACTGTCACGACAGGGAAAGACCCTGTTGACGAAATATGTATCTGATACAGTTTATCTTGTGTATAGTTTTCTATATGCTTTTGTCCCCTTACCGACCAGCCGTTTGTTTCACACCTAAATTTATATAAACCACATTAGTATTATTTTCGGCTATAAGTTGTTCTTAAAGTTGATTGAGATATACATTTTGAGGAAAATATCAAAATAATTATAAAAACTAAATGTCATATTATTTAAACCAGCAGATATATAACTAATACTATGTTCGCTTGATCTTAACATGTTTACCAAAAAGACAATCTATTTAAAGTTAAAGCTCTGGCTAATTAGTATTTTTAACATAAAAATTATGTTAAAATATATTGAAAATTAAAGAAAGAGATGTATTAATGATATTTTTAATAAAAACATTTTAATTTTTTAATCAATACTAAATATCAGTTAGTATTTTTCTTAGGTTAAATATAAAAATAAAAAACTATGTTTACATTTAAAAGAGGGTGAATATATTGAAAATGGAGAAATAAAATAGTATGAAAAGTAAGAAATATGATAGATAAGAGGAGAAAATTTATAAATTTATTTTTTCATATTCTTTAATTAAAAATGAAAAATTTATTTTGATAACTAATGATAATATTTAATATTTATCAATTATTAAGATGGATATTTAATTTTAATTAAAAGATAGAATAAAAAGTACTGAACCTATATTTTATCGGAAATAATATAATAAAAATAAAAAATAAAAAATAAAAAAAATAAAAGAAGAGATAGAAAAGAAATTACTATATATTTACGGTGGTCCAAAAATAATTGATTTAATTTCATGGGACAACTCTTACAAATATGACGTATTAAGAGTCCATAACATGGAGGTTTGGTCCGTCATTAGAATGGATTACAAAATTCATTAATTTATTGGTAATACTGTTATAAATTTGAGGAGTCTTAAGAAAGAGCCAAGAGAATCTTTCTGTGTGCTTCCCTGTGGTTAAGTTTGTGCGATGAAGGAACCGGTCTACGACGAGAAACCTCACGTGCATAGTGCTGTAGCTTTTTGTTTGTGTGAACAATCCACTTTGAGATTTGAAGGTCTTTTGTTCATTAGGTGATGATCATAAAAGGGTTACTTTGTTTGCTCTGTTAGTGTTGCTCCTGCTTTGGCTTTTGGTCAAGTATATCTATCTTCCTTTCTTTGCCCCAAACTGTTTTTAGTATCTAATCATGTACCTCCATCTTCCATTCTTTCCCAAAACAGTTCTACAAATCATCTAATCATTAACCTTCATCTCACTCTAAACTTTCTTATACAAACCCTTCTCTCTCTCTCTCTTTCTTTTTCTCTATCAAACTTTTCTCCTCTTCTTTCTTCTCCTCTCGAGGAACAAAACTGGTGTCTCCTTTGGGAGCTACAACTCCACATATCAACAACTTCAACTTTATATAACAAGTCATAAAAACAATGGCCTTAGAGGCTGTGGTTTTTCCACAAGATCCATTCACCTACGGTTGCAAAGATTACTTGTACTCGTTAGTAGGAGGGGGAAGCCACGACTACGGTTTCCAAGAATCAGAAGATAAAGCTTATTTGGGAATTATCAACAACAACAACAACCACCACCACAATAATCCGCATGCAAATTGGGAATCTTCTTCTCCTTCAGTGTTGCAAAATGTGAAAGACCCGTGGGATTCACACTCCTCCCCTGAAGCCACTGCCAGCAACACCACAGGTAGACGCAAACGACGTCGTACGAAGAGCGCCAAAAACAAAGAGGAAATCGAGAACCAAAGGATGACTCACATTGCCGTTGAACGCAATCGAAGGAAACAAATGAACGAGTACCTCGCCGTGCTCAGATCCTTGATGCCTCCTTCTTATGTACAAAGGGTTAGTCTTAGTCTTGATTTGATTAATTATTATTATTATTAATTATAAATAAATCTAAATAAGAAACGCTAGCTAGCATGACAAGACGTGACACGACTTTGTTTGATTTGCTTCCCAACTTTGACCAAACTTGTGCTAATTGTTGGAGAAATGTAAAAACACTAACCGTACCATATATGTGAACAAAACAGGGTGATCAAGCCTCAATTATTGGGGGAGCCATTAACTTCGTGAAGGAGTTGGAGCAGCTTCTACAGTCCATGAAATGCCAAAAGAAAACAAAGGAACAACAACAAGAAGACGGCCAGGCTAATGGCTTCACTGACTCATCATCATCATCATCACCCTTTGCTGAGTTCTTCATGTTCCCTCAATACTCCACACGTGCGACACAGAACACCACCACGGGCTACCCTGCCACGAGCGAGGCCCAAATGGCTCAGAATCATTCATGGGCCGTTGCGGACATAGAAGTCACCCTTGTGGATAGTCATGCAAACATAAAGATACTCTCCAAGAAACGTCCCGGGTTGGTTTTGAAGATGGTTATTGGGCTTCAAAGCCTTGCCTTCAGCATTCTCCACCTTAATGTTACCACTGTCGACGATATGGTCCTTACCTCAGTCAGTGTAAAGGTTCGTTTGCCTTTTTGCTTATTTATGTTACCTACTTTTTTTTTAATTCTCACTCTTCTTTAGCTTTTACCAGCAAATCCGCGTTTTGGTTTCTAAGGTTTGTGAAATCTGAAATCCATTAAATTGATATTTAAATTATTAAAAAATTATAATAAGATCTGAATATATGTAAAAATTTATCATATTATTTTACAATTTTAATAAGATTAATATAATAAATTCTTGTGCATGTTAAATTTTATTACAATTTTTCATTAATTTAACATATACTACAAACAATAGGAATTTTTATTTACAAAACAGTTTTGTTAACCTCATCTAAGGCCTAATTTTAAGTATTTAAAAATAACAATCTTTTATTTATTATACTTTTATATTTTTTATATAATAAATATTCATATTTTTTATATGCTAAAACCAGTCCTAAAAATTAAGATTTAATTTATTATTTATTATTGGTATAGGTAGAGGAAGAGTGTCAACTGAACACGGTGGATGAAATTGCTGCGGCTGTGAATCAACTATCACTCACGGTTCAGGAGGAAGGTGTTTTCAGCTGAATTAAAAGGCTCTTGCATTCTCTATTATGAAGAATTGTGCAAAACAGCTGTGGTATCCGAGTCGAAATGCGTTGAAGTTTGCTGGGTGTGACCCGTGAAGGCATATAGAACAAGGGATAGGCATGTACAGGCGTCCACGTTGCCCAGTCACAACGGGATATATACATGTTCCATTTCAATAACAATAAGCTAGGAGATGCTAAACTATAGGTTTTCTTTTCTTTTCTTTCTTTTTATTTATTTATTTTCCTGCTAGAGAGGAAAAGGAAAAAAGAAAAAAAGAATTGTGGGAAGCGACAATCAATTTATGTTGTGGAGGCCCCCCTACTTGAACTGTGCATCCACTTGTGAATTATTAGCGTTATTTTCAGAGCACGAGCATGTTAATTTCCTTAGAATGTCTGTGGACCTCTTACAATTATTTTTTCCTGCAAAAGATTTTAACATTAAATAATTCCCTCATGCCACTTAAAAACACATTCGAAGAAGGGGGATAAAAAGAATATTATAAATACCTATAAAATGAAGGAATGGAATTTGATCTTAATACAATGTATCTATTTATAAAATATATTTATATATAAAAAAAAAACTTCTACGGTTGAATTTATTGTCATCTAACATTATTATACGCGCTAGTGTATAATTGTACATCATGATATTCGTTGTCCTTTTTTCACGAAACCCAATACAACATAACTCGTCTTAAAATTGACCATTCTGTGGCTTGTTTGACTATATAGTTTGCAGGAGGCATGGTATCGGTGATATGTAAAGATCATGTTTTTGCTCATGATGATGCGTATATTACTAAAATAAAATGAAGCAAGTGAAGAGGTATGGCCTATTTGACTCAATAGTTCAACAGAAAGCAAGGTATGAATTTCTATGCGTTTTACAGGAAGCGTGACGATCGATATATTGCAATTCATAGGATGAGTGATTATATATTTATAGATTAATGATGAATTCTGCATAATATTATGTTACTTTTAGTTTAATGTTACTGTACTAGTTTATATAGATTGAAGTTTTTATATAATAATTATATTTAAAATTAAATTTAATTAAAATATGTTAGTAGTATAAATTTTTTATACTATTATTCAAATAAATTATTGTATCTTTAAAAATAATTAATTTTTATAATAATAATTACTCTAAAAGTTATATTTATTATAAATTTAAATTAATTTACTCAATAAAGAATAATAGATTACTAGATGTTCAAAATATTTTAGTAAAATAAAAAATAATTCTAATAATTATATGTTTAAAATTTTATCCAATCAAAAAAAGTTTCAAAATAAATATCTCGAATAAATTGTAGTTATCTAAATAAAATACCACTTTCGATATTGCAAAAAGCATATTTATACTGAAATTAATTTCTTGCAATCAAAATCTTAATCAAGTGTAAGATATATAACGAAAAAACCTTTAAATCCAAAAGAAATTTAAAACTTGGGATCATATTCCATATTTACATATTTTTTTATAGACATAATAAAAACTTGAATTTTATTAATATATCTTTGTCTTATCTTTTTTATTATTTAATAAATTAACTATATAATCTTTGTTATAAAAAGATGTGTAATAATTTTATTTTTCTATTAATATTATTGTAATAACCTAATCAAAAATAATGTTAATTTTTTTTTAATTCTATTCCAAATAAAATTAAAACTTCTTTAATATCATCATTTATTATTTATTACTATTACTAATAAAAAATATTTTAATATTTTTTAAATTAATAAATTATTTATTTGATTAAATTAAATTTTTTAATTTAATTATTAAATAATTTTATAATAAAGATTGAAATATTTGTTAGTGTATAATTTTATAGATTAAATACTGAGCTGGTGATCTTTTCGTATGTAATTTATAATATAATTTAAAATTTATACTGTAGTGATTAATTATACCATAACTATATCTACGGCTCAAACAGTTCTTTTTTTTTTTTTTATTTCCATCACACATCAAAACGACAATATAAGACTTGAAATAGTTGAGCCAAATGAAACACGACTTGAAGAGGGCTTAAACTATCAGAGTTTTAAAAACAATGATGCAGAGAGCTTAAGCTGGCTAATATTACATGTTTTAGAAATGCAATGTAAATTATTTTTGTGTTTTCTAATAACAATAATATAAGCTTTCAGGATAATTGGTTTATGCCACAATATAGGATAGGTAAATTTGTGCCATAAGATTGCTAGCATGATTTGTCATGGTCAGGCGATATTTTACGTAATTATATTTTCTTCTACACGGCGTTTTTCTCGTGCATTTCAATTTAACAAAGTCAGCTGGATGGTACAAGAAACAATAGTACGAAAAATTAACAGACACGTGTTATTGTGTGATTTGCCAGATTATAATTTAAAAGTAAAAAGAGTTGGAACATTGAAAGAAAAAATTATCAAGGGACAAAAGAATGAATTTTGTATTAAGAGAAAAGGTTTACATATAAGAGTCTCGTATTAAGTGATGTACATGAGAACAAATGAGTTGTGTAACAACTATAACAAATTCAAAACTGCTTCCTAACAACAAATAGGAGAACCAGTTAAATAATGCCTAATGCCTCCTCTCAAGGTAGGGATAAGATCTAGAAGAATGATCGCACTTCCAACAAGATGTGTTAATTAATATTATGATTAATTTAAATAAAATTTAAAATTTTAATTTATACAAATATATTAAAATAGATCAATATATTTTATATTTTAATTAATATTAATTTCTTTTATTTTTTTCTTCTTTCTCTATACTTAAAATATCATATATCCTACTTAAAATATTATCTTTAAAATATTAGAATAATATTATTTTTCATTAATTATCTTATTATTTTTTCGTTCTCAAGCTTCTTAGAATTTTAAATTCTATTTTATATTTATAATTTTTTGTTTAAATTAATCATTTCTTCTATCGTATAAACTTTATATTTTTTCTAGTAAATTTAGTTATATTTTTTTAATTATGTTATTTATTTTATTTTTATACTTTTTCATGTCAGTTATTGATTATTATATATTTTAATAATTTATTTTTAAAAATTAGATACTTTATTTTTTTTAATGAATTTTGGCCATATTCTTTTATTTGACCACCTCTTTTATTGACTTGTTCTATGACATATTCAATATGTCTTAATATTTATGTTTCCCTCCGTTTTAATCTCTTTTTCCACCTATTGTTTTGGTGTATTTTAAATAGTTTTCAATTAGTGCTAGTAATCTTTCATTGTCATTTTAATAAGTTCAAACCTTTGTTTTGTTTTTTATGATTAGTTTTAGTATTTTTTTATCATTCTTTAGTTCATTTTTTCTATATTCTTGTTGATCCAAGTTCTCTATTACTCAAATTTATCAACTTTAGATCAAGTTATATACTCTAAGATTATAGATATTAGCGTAGGTCATGATTTTCTTAAAGATAAGTTTGATCAACAGTAATTTTGAAGTTATATAGCACAATTAGTCACAAGAAGGAGTTAAATTATAATACTTAAAAATTCTAGAAACTTACATTATTAATTCTCCTAAGTGAACTTTTTATTATTTTTTTATATACATCTTTTTGATCTCTAACTTTTTAGTTTTTTAATGGTTTCAAAATATTACTTCTAGCTAGCATATAAGTATTTCTAATATGATGTACTTTTCCTTTATAACATCATTTTGGATATAATTCAATAAACACTTTAATGATTCTTTTCAACAACTTCATATGTTGAAAAGAGATATCTTATAAAAAAAACTTAAGAATGGCTAATGTTTTTTGAGAAGATAATTTTTTTATTCGAATTTTATAAAGAGCTAACTCTCTAATTAGTATTTTAAAAAATTTTAATATCTTATTCTCAACTGTTTGATCTTAATCAAGTGTGATATTAGCTATTTTTATTCCTATAGTACACCAACAAGATCACATATAAAAATGTTGAAAAACATCTTATTATATTTAAAATTATTCTTAGGAATAATTTTTCTATTTTCTCTTCACATCATAAAATTAATTACTATATTTTCTTATTTTTTATAACTTAATTTATTAATTATTTAAAATTATAATTAGAACAAACAAAAAGTTAATATTCTAAATTATATGAACACTTCCAAGTATATTACACTAAATATCAGTTATTATTAATTTTCATTTATCTTTCTTCCTCCCTCTATACTTAAAATATCCTAATTTTAACAACATTATATAGATCATTAAACTAATAATAAACAAAATGAATGGCTGACATGAGGTACCAGTAACAGGCTTAGCAAGGTAAGATCATTACTTATAAATTTACTAATGGTCCCTTCATCATTATCTGCGTCCATAGAGTCTAGTTCATGGCCGGGTGATCAAATTTTTGGCACCTCCATTTATAAGAACGACTTTACGGTGGAAGAGAAAAGTTGGATGGAAAGGACAAAGAAGTCGACAATGGTGTCTCAATGGAGGATTCTTACTTTAGCCTTAAATAATGATGCCTCTTGTGGACTCTCAATCTATAACAACCTTGCACCTTAATCCTTACAATCATGACCTCTATCCTCTTCGCTGAGATGGTTTCAAATATATGGCTATAGCTATGACTTCAACAAAAGAACATTGAAAGCCTCAGCTCCTCTCCAATAGCCTTCAAATTGCACCACCACCTATGGAAATGATGATGGTGGAGGTTTTCGGAGGAGCTAACTTTGAATGAGCTCAAGGGTGAAGATGAAGATTTTTTTTTTTAAAAGAGATTAAAACAAATTTTTCTTAATAATTATGAGGTTAAAATTTAAATTTATAAGACAAGGGTTACTTCTAATAATAGGTAAAAGTCTGCAATGCATTAGATGGACCCATAATTATTGGACCATTATAGACATACATGTCTAGCAGAGGAATAGTAACATATAACCCTTATTTATTTTACAATTAATTAATTCTTGGATTTTTATTTACAAATATATATTTTAATAAAAATATATAATTTGAATTATTTAAATGATCAAAAATTAATTTTATTAAGACCATATTTACTTAACTTTAAACTAAACCGTAACATAAATTTTATGTAAATGATTTTTTCATAGTTTAGCATTTTTTTTCTTAGAAAGTATAAAATAAGATAAAATAAAGTACATATGTAAGATTTAGTTCTATATTTGGTTATGTAAGAATCATTATAAATATTTGACAACAACATGAACCATTCTTATTGATTCATGAAAAAGCATTGGAACATAACACACCGTCCGTATTATCTTTGACGCGTGAGTATTCTTGATCACTTTTTCTCTTTGTCGCTTTTCGTGGTTGCATAGAGGATCTACTGACCCGGTTTGGAGTTTCAATAATTGAGAGAAATATATTCTCAGCTTGTTAATCAACAAAATCTTGATTTTAGTATTTTTTTTACCTTCAATTTGTCGCCCTCTATTCACTCGTTCTATTTAATTCCACTCTCACCACCCAAACACTGAAGGAATCAGATACTTAGCCTCTTACTCAACTGTATCATGTTATTATGAAAATCTACCCATGTGTTATTTATGAGGGATGATGTCCATATACCCACATACTAAGGTATATATCGGGATATATTCTTCAATTAACAACTAAGATTAATCTATTTTTTTAAAAAAAATAATCAGATGATTTACATCAAGATATATGCATATATAAACCACTGTGGAGATGCGCAATTAGAATTTTCAGTTATTCATTGTAACAAGTCTGTGCCGAAGCTTTTGGTTTCAATCAAGAACCAATTCACATTCGCAATCATCTGGTATAGTACTATACGTCGTAGAATTACAAAAAAAATCATTTACTAACAAATAAAAATTTACTAAATGTTAAAATAAATTTTGATAATATATCATTTATTTAAAAAACTAAATCGTTAATATATATTTTAAGAACTATATACTAATAACAATATATTATATTAATATTTGATATATTGTTAGTATATGAAAATATTAAGAATTAATGAAATTATTCTTTTAATATAAAATGTATCATCATTGGTATAAATTTATGATATGTATTCTAATAATTTATTTTTTATTAAGAAAAGTATAATAATAGAGACTAATTCAATTTTAAAATGTCAGTAAATAATATATTTTTTAGTGTGATTGATGGGTATTAATATTCACCGTATTAAAACAAGTCAATATTCCATAAGAAATAATTAACTTGATAGAATGGTGAATGTTTCTTAAACATGTCATTGGTCCATGGTTTCCTGTTTTAAATTAAGTTGGTGCACTGGTATTTGAATGTTTAGCTATATATGGATAGAATTAGTATTTAGGGTATATGTCTATTTCAACGAAGATTTAGATCTTAAATTTCCTTTTTATTTTTAGTGTGAATACAACTTGCTACCTGTATAAGCCCATAGATTATTGGTAACCAGAATACTCTTTGTATGCTATGTTAAATATACTGCATGCAGAGGAATGTATAGACAAAATCATAGTAATGAATCTTGAATAGGTCCATCTATGATGATACACTCACAGTCGAAGAAAAATGGACACTATATATTTTTAATAAAGAATAGGAGAATGTATGTATAATTATTAATTATGATCCATTAAGCCTTATTTAAGCCTAAATATATGGTCATTGCGTTCTCCTTATATGCTTCATCCACACAAAGCCAAACAAGTTATTGTCATAAAACAATTTAATAAACTTTCACATCCATGGTATGAAAGATCCATTATATTTTGTTGCTCTACTTCAGGAACAAAAAGGAAAGAGCTAGCTATAAAGGTGAACGTACCTACCTTTCTCCTAAGAAGCTTTCCAAAGGGCCTTCTTACTTATCCATCCGTTCGTTTGATTTGACATATCCAATGCGTGTTTAGTGCATTTCGCAAGCTGATTAGTGTTACTGCATTTCTTAATGCCCTTTCTGAGGGCCCCATTCATAATTGAATTTATTGCTTTCTTGTCTTCCCATTTGTAAATTCGAACTTTCGGCGTCCAAATTTAAACGAGTGTTTAATTTTAAACGGTTGTTCAAAATTAACGACTATTAAATATTATAAATTTTAATAATATTATATTTTCCAAAAATATTAGTATAATAAATCAATAAAATCATGTAAAAATTTAAAAATCAAAATTAATTTGTTCTATTAAATATATGAATTAAATTTATACTAATAAACATGGTTATTTTATTCTATTGGAAGATCTAAGTTATACAAAACATATCTATCACTTCTTTTTTATCTTTATCTTTATTTAATTTGTGCATCTTTTTGAATTGAAAGATCTTCTTTACAAAATTAATGATCTTATTTATATAATATCATTTTTTATCTTTTTATGAATGAAAAATTGTATAAAAAAAAAACATGGTTTAGACAAAATAAAAGATAAAATATAAAAGAAGTTGTAGATAAAATTATTAATTTTGTGAGGGAAACCTTTCAATATATAGACATACAAAAATAAAGATAATAAAAAAAATGAAATGACAGAAATATTTTAGATAGCTTGAAGTAAAAAAAAAAGAGAAAAACTATGCGTATAAGATATCTCATTAACCCAATTTTATTTGATATAATTATAAGATAATAATTCTTTGGTTCCTTAATTTATCTTTTGACACTTTTGTTAATTTGTTACGTTATTTTTTTTTTAAAAAATATCATAGTATATATATATATTTTTTAATTGATTCAAAAGAATTAAACTTATACAAAATATTATTTTAGCTTATTTTTTTAAAATTGTTTATGTTAAATTTTTTCATATATCATTTAAAATAGTTAAATGTTATTTTAATAAAAAATGGTAGTATAATAAAATAATAAAAATTTAATTTCGTAAAAGTTGTAAAATTAAGAGATTAATTAAAATAAAAAAAGTTAAGAAATTGAATTAAAATAAAAAAATAAGTTAAAAAATCTAAAGTATGAATTAACCTTTACCTAAATGATCGTCACTACGTATAGGTTCCGAGGTTTACCATCGACCAAGTTTGGCGAACAAAAGTGGAATTGTAAATCGTGAGGATTCGAAAAGGTTCCTCACTTTAACGTCAAACAGAAGAAAAGGTTCCTCATTTGAATAGGCCCTATGACAAATGATATGACCAAAAAGTAAAATTTTGGGAAACAGAATGTTCTACAACACCTTTTTCTAATATAATATGTCATTCCCACTTTCTCCAATAAATAAATAAATAATTTAATTAAAGTTGCAAACCGCGAAGATTTTGCGTTGCACTCTAGCAGCATTGCAGACAAAAATTAAGAGACAGAAATTTACATAAAATTAATAATATTCACGGATTTATAATTCTATTTTCTTTTCTTTGACATTATTATACTTGTTACATTTTAGTTTTTTTTCTTTTTTATCTAATTTTTTCTAAATATATATACTTAACAAGTATGTAATAGTAATTGTCCATTACACAAAGTCAAAAAAGATAAATTTACTTGAGAAAACTATAACATGTCGCATGGATACACATATGATACCTGTACTTGATATGAATACGGATACTTATTTTTAAAAAATACGGACGGTGACACACACACACACATATATATATATATATATATATATATATATATAAATATTCAGATTTTTGGGAAACAAATATATTAAAGATTATGAACTGAGCAATACAAATTTTCAAGTAAATATTTCTTTAGGTTTAGTAAAAATATGGCTTCAAATCATAAAACAAACGAAATGAATCATAAAATAAATAAAAACTGGAAATGGTGAAGAGAAACAATGGTGCCCGTAAATTTAAACGACCGTTAATGGATTCTAGAACTTTAAACGAATATGGAAGAAAAATAAATGTAATCAAGAATCGTGAAGTAATTGAAAGGTAATGATTTATAACATGAACGAAACCAGAACTATTTAGAAACTTAAACATCCTTGAACAAATAAACGAAGAGTTTGAAATAGAAATTTTTAATATAATTTTTTTTATAAAGATGTTATGTTATTTATTATTTTTTATATTTAAAAAAATAAAAATGAAAATTTTTATTTAAATTAAAAACAGAAAAATAGAATATTTTTCTTTTAGAACGATATAGTCTTTAGTATCTAAATATCTATTTTCTCGTCAAGATAAATGTAATCGAACTTTTCTTAGTTGTTTGTTTAAATCATTTAGACATGTACTCTGTTATATGAACTAGTTTTAAAATTAAGTTAGATTCAATTTCAATTTTTAATATGATATTATAATTTATTTTAGATCTTTAAATGAATTATTTATAAATGTTTAATTTTATAAATTTTATACTTTAAATATCTATTTTAAGGTGTATTAAGAATTTTTATATGATGTAGAATAAGATCAACTATATGAACTAGTTTTAAAATTAAATTAGATTCAGTTTCAATTTTTAATATGATATTATAATTTATTTTAGATCTTTAAATGAATTATTTATAAATGTTTAATTTTATAAATTTTATACTTTAAATATCTATTTTAAAGTGTATTAAGAATTTTTATATGATGTAAAATAAGATCAACTATATATAAAATGAATAAAAATTTTATTATAAAAATTAACTTTTAAAATTAAATTAGATCTAAATCTAATTTTATACAGAAATTTCTATAGTTCTATTATATCTTATTTTTTCTTTATAAAAAATTTCCTATACTTTCTTTTAAATAATTTATTAAAGATAAAAAAATTAATATACTCACTTTTTATTTCAATTACAGTGCCGTTTTTATTGTATCAAAGTAAAGCAAAAGGTAAAACTAATTAAACACATGTCACAATAACTTTTAAAATATACGTTCAAATCAAAATATCCCATTCCACTTCTGAGGCCTGCAAAACGATCCATCTGAACTCTATAATTGACAATAAGTTATTAGCCTATCAAATAATCCATACACACTAAAAACAAAAGAATAAAACCTCTTTCATTTCGGGCCGAGGTGTTACTCATGGACTTGTGGTAACAATCAGCTCAAATTCGGGTTTTAATAAAAAAAAAAATTAAAATTCCTGGTCATTAACAAAAAGATAGTTAAAATTTTTGGTCTGATTTTATAAAAAATTGAAATAGCTTATTAGTCCCTGCATTATTTTACATAAAAATAATAGATTTTGTTAAATTTTCATATTAGTCCTTTAGTTGTCCTTCGTTGAGCGCAAAGCTATCTCAATAATTGAACATGAATCTTAAGAAGCTCCTCACAAGGTCTAGAGTAAGTAATTTTCTAACTACAGGGGCTCTTCATAGTGTACTTTGTGCAAGCTCAAGAACAACACCTCTTGCTTTCTCTTCGTTAAGGTTAGCATTTGAATTTTTTATTTTTTAAACACTTCCTCCTTGTCAAATACACCTCTCATTGGACCATAGACTGTTTTAATAAGCACAATTTTTTTTAATGAAATCTTCATCATTAAATTTAAAATTAATAGTTCAAATTCATTAAAAGTTAGTAATTTTTCCCCCGCTATAAATCACCTAATTCAAATCCAAATAAGGCCTCCCATTTATTTTCATGTAAAAGCAATCTTCTGGTTGTTTCTAGATTCACAAAAAAAATATTTTGTTTCAACAATTATTTTTTGACGGTTAGAAAACATCACTAAAAAATATAATGTATATTTGTTCCCTTTCTTAGATTTTCCCCTTTGGGTCTTGCTTCCTCATTTCTTAGTCTCGTCTCATCTCTCATTTGCTCCGTGCTCGCTTCATCTTAGATTACAAATGAAAGATACATTCATCTCAGATTCATTCTGTTGATAGTATCTCGCTTGAGTTCTTCTTCAATCCTGTAAAATACGGTACGCACTCAAAACCCCCCCAAACCATTTTTCCATTTCATTAGCTTTTGGCTATATTTTTTCTCCTCTGACATTTCTCTTTAAATGATTGAAACCGTTTTAGATTGTGCTTTTATATATTTTCCATGATATTTAGTATGTCATCAACTCTATGAACATAAAGAATTTGTTCTTCTGTTTTCTTATAATTGTTCAAATGGTTATTGATATATGTTATTGCTCTTTAAATGTGTACCATAAACTGGAGCTGTACATGATAGTGTTCATCCTTTCGTTCCTTTTTGATGAAACGGTGTTAACAGCACTTGTCAAAAAGGAATTTAAAGTATTTAAAGCAATAACATATATCTTCTTCCACTAATCGATCTTTTATATGCTTTGGCCACAAAAGCACTAAATTTACCAATCGTATATAGCAACTTCTATCCATTAAGAAAGTATATCTCAAATTTATTCTTCTGCATATTCTTATCAATTTATATTACTTTTTAGCCTAAACAAAGAATATCCTTGATGCTTATAAACTGAGTGAGATGGTTTTTGCATAAAAGATTAGCATGAGCATGATCTAAAGACAAAGGGACGAAATGTTAAGAATGTTTTAAGAGACAAGTTAGTAATTCTATCTCTTTTTTTCCTAATTAATAGACATAATATGATACATCAACTAATTTCCTTGAGAACTAACAAAGAAAGAGGATATTGGGAGCCAATCAATTTGATTCTATAGTAAGTATGAACTATGAATTGAGCCAAAAAACTAGAAGAATTTCTTTTCCTAGTTGACAATATTTAAAGAATGTGACTTATTCACTAAGACGATGCTGTCTAGTTAGAAAAGCAGAACAAGTCACTAACTAAAAATGACCAACTCCTAACAACTTTTTCTCTCTTCCTATAACCACAGAATTTTAAAACTTCTCTTTTTTCTTTTTGTTCATTGGACTCCAGATTGACTGTGCCTTTTGTACTTAGTTATGCATGTGCCCAAGATTTGATTCCAAATTTGAATGACCTATGATGATTGCTAGGCGACAAGTTATGGAGAAATATGAAGGTTCTTCTATAGTCAAGCATTTTAAAAAGTAGCACTTCCTTGAAATGTTTGGATTTCTAATTTTATGAGCACAGCCCACTAGTTTATGCATAACTTTTTTTTGGTTCAATTCCTACCGACATACTGCTTTACTTTTATTGTAAAGCTAAGGTTTATTGCCAATGAAAAATGCGCCATAGGATGTTCTTGTTTCTATTCACAAGTTTCTATAGAGGTTATTTAAATGCATGCAAGAGGGTTTTGAATTTTGGTTTATAAATAATATTCAGCAATCTTTAACATAATGGTGTCCTGTAATCCACGTAGTTAAGCTCGCTAAGCTTATGTTGTTGTTGTTGTTGTATAAATAATATTATGGTAGGAGGAATCTCTAGATATTTTGGGCAGCAAGGGCTGCAATATCCAAGCATGGCACAACCACGTTAGGGAAATTGGATGACTAATAACAACTTTCATCTGCTCCACCTTTGTACATGTGTTATAGGTGGTCATAAGAACCTATTTATATAAGTGCTCAAGGATCTACGATATATCTCATTACTAATGCTAATGCTCTTCATTTATTTTTTCCTATTTTCCTCTTGCACATTAAATTATTTGCATAGTTGATGATTATAAACAAAAAAGAAAAACACAAGAAATCCCTTTGGGGATACCAACTCAAATATTCACATATTCTGTATCAAAATGTTTTGGGAGCCTGCACTAATTACTTGAAAGCCTGTTTGTTATAATATTGTCCTTTTATAGTATTATGTATGTATTGGAAGCAGGAGGGTGTAGAAGGTGATGGATAGAAGGAAAGGGAAGGCTGAGTTCATAATTCAACTTGACGTAGTTAGATGTCAAACAGAACATTAAGAGACATTAAAAGCAAAAGCAGGAGTTACAACAATCTGTATCGCACAGATACCTGCAAAAGATACACGGCGTAAGGCACATGGTTTTCTTTTTTACTAACTCCTCTCACCATTCTTTCACATTTTCACTACCCATATCATTTAGTTTCTTTTTAAACATTTATTTTATAAATTTTGGCCCTCTAGCTAGCTACTAGATAGACATGACTGAATTAGAGAAATATGTCCAATAAAAGAAAAGAAAGAACTATCATGATTATATGTTGTTCCTCTCTTGTTCTTTTTTTTCATAATTATATGATTTTTTGGATGGCTTGTTGTTGTTTTCTTCTCTTCGCTAAATGTGGAGATTATATATATTTAAATCCGCATTCGTAACATGTGTTCATCAGGATTCAATAACCCTGAGGTTGGGGGACACTTTTTTAAATTATTTAGTTACCTAATTTTTTTTTCCGTTGCAAATTCAATTTTGTGCGTTGGTTTTGATTTATCTACTAATTTATCTTCTGATGAATTATATATATATATATATATATATATATATATATATATATATATATTCTGTTCTATATCACCTGATGAATTGGGATGGAGTTTCCAATTTTCAGATACAACAACGGAATATAGATGTGTAAAATTAGACTTTGAATTAATCGTAATTCTTTTATTTTTCTACTCTATATATCTTATATATACCTGATCCACTTTTAGTACATGAATAAATACAAATTCATGTTTCATGTATGCTTTTACTAACTCAATTAAATTGCGTGTGTATTTAGCAAATGTTAGTTAACATTATGACTATCATTATTTTTTTTTTTTTACATTTCCTAATTGATCATAAACGCTGTTTTTTTATTTATTTTTTCATTATATTTTGTAATATTCTAAAAAGGAAGTTTGTCTTACGCTTAAATCGTATTCATAGTTTTATTTTTATGATGTAGAATTTTTTTAAAAATTATTGATATAAAAAATACGATATAATTTTTTTTAAAACCTTTACTGAAAATGTGAGCTTCATCGTAGTATATAGGGTTTTTGCCACTTTTAGATTTTGTATATGCAAGTGAATGCTGCTGATGACCCTGCAAGGCTAGTTGAAGTTCTTCTGTATTCATAGCATGCATAACTGGTTTCTTCAGATTGTATCAAGTGCGAGTAACTCCTTCACCCTTTCCCCCAAATAAAACTCAGGTTGACAACCATATGCTTCAGGTGCCAATCCTGCCTGAAAGTACACAAACCTAGCTGAGCCCATATCCCTCTGTATTGTATATCAATGATACCAGTACATGCATGGCGGTATATATGTCACGGGCATTGCAAGCACTTTAATCTGCTCGTCTTCGAATTTGTATATCAATGATACCCATACATTCGTTGGTATTCTAAAGTATGCAGGGAGGTTGAATTATCAAAACAAGGGAACTAACTATCTGGCCGGAACTAGTGCACTATCTCCAGAGTTCTTATGCTTGGACGAGGTTCCTCTACAATGAAAAGTAGCCCATGGGTGAGATCTGAACTAGCTGGGTGCAACCATAATTCTCTTTGTAAGCTCCTCAACGCTGTTCATGTACATGTGGGGTTCTTCCTTGATTGAGAAGTGAAGAAAGAGGATATTTGATCAGATAGGGGTTGGAAATCATCAAGATAAAAGCCAGCTTTGAGCTTGAATAGTCATGCAAGGTTTCTGATCTACGCGTTCATGCAAAACCGGCCTTTGACTACGCTCAACATTTCTCATGGGAATCTTCCAGTGGTGTTTGACAATCTTGGCATCGAAAATTTTGGATGGATGTGGCTGATGAGTAAAATTCCCAAGCCCGATTCGAGTGTTCAAAGATGTTCCAAGGAGAAATTCCTCAACAACTTCTTGACTAACAGAAGACGAAACTTCCAGACGGGTAAAAACTCTAGCGACTAACTTTGGAGAAGGAGAAGAAAAGGCTCAGAGCACCACTATGTGCCACATGATCTTCCCATCGCTTAGAGTTTACCCATATCTTATCATTTTAATATGATAAACAACAAAGATTAAGCCTAAATTTGTGGCGGACTAACTCTCAATCAGCAACCTATTTCATTAATGAGATTCACCTAGATGAAGACCCCATCCCCTTATCAACACTATCTCTACCTATACATGAAATTCTAATGCAAATTCTAGGTTTAGGAACAACAGAATAAGACTTAGAAGTTCTGCCAATTCTTGGTTAAAGAATAGTGAAAGAAAGAAAAAAACTATGGAAGTAACGAACCTGTTTGAAGCGGATGTTAGGTGGGGTATGTATGCTAGAGTTCTACGCCAGAAACAATGGGAGTTTCTCCCTCTTCTCCGCTCAATGAAGAATGATTTAAATCCAAATCTTCTGCAAAGGTCAATCGTCTTTTGATCTACGAATAGTGCCAAGAGTGAAGGGAGTCAAGGCTAATGGATCTGACCAGAGTTTCAATGCCGATCCTCCTTTTTTTCCTTTATCCTTGCTGGCTATACTCTCCCCTTCTTAAACCCAACTCAACTCTTTTTTGAAGGAGTCCTTCTAAGTCTACACTCGCCCCCCTCCAGAGAGAAGTTTTTTCAGTTAACCCCTTTTTTTTGCATGCCTTCCGACAACAATCTTTCTTCCTTCTTTTCCCCCTTTTTTCTTTTTTCAGTTGTTTTCCTGTTTTTCAGTTATCATCTTTTAGTTATTCCGTTATTTTCCTTTTTTATTTTTTGTTTTTTTTTTGTTTTCAGTTTTTTTCATTTTTTTATTTTGAAATTTAGTTTTCTTGTTTGTTATCTTAATTTTTCATTTTTATTTGAAATTTTGTTTTAGTATTTTTTCACTATTATTATTTCAATTTTTCCATTTTTATTTCTTTTTATTATTTTTATTTAATTTATTTACTATTTTTCTGTTTTTGCTTTTTTATTATTTTTCAGTTTTTATTATTTTTATTTAATCTATTTACTATTTTTTCATTTGTTCTATTATCCATTTATTTGTCTATTTTTCTGTTTATCTATTTTTCTACTTTCCTTCTATTTGTTTTTCTACTTTCTGTTTATTAATCTTAATATTTATTTAAATTATGGATTATTTACTAATTAATTTTAAAAATTGGAGTCTCGAACATAATTGAGGGTTTACCGTCATCGATGATTTTTAGTGAGGGGCCATAGATATAGGTTGATGAATGTCGCAACCGTAATTACAAAGAGACGACAAACTCACTAAATTTTTTTAAGAAAGGATTTGATTTTGATAAGTGAAGCTGCCATCAAATTTTATTTAAGGAAAAAAGATTTGAAAAAACCCTAACTTGTGGAAGAATCTAGGTTCGAGAGTCAGTTACAGGTAGGGAAGGTGTTAGGCACCCTACTTGCTCGTTCTGAAGAGCAGTACTCTTAAAAGTGTGCGCTTTTGATGTTTTTGAGAATTGTTTAATCCCTTTAAACAAAATAAAAATAAATAAGTTTGTATGAAAATAGTCTGACAAGACTTGATCCTGCTCCTGCGTATTACCCTGTACAATGGGAAACTCAAGGCTACGTAGTTCTAGGTAAAGAATTTGAGGGATGATTTTGAAAGCTTTTTTGATGTCTCGGAGGAATCCTTAGTCCACATATGCATAGAGTCTAAGACAATTGAGGCTGTACTGGGACCCATATGAATCTTGAAATACCAAACAACAGTGAAACCGCCGGTTGTTATTTAGAGCCCTTCGCGTGAAACGTGGGTTTCCAAAACGAGGTTTTTTTGAAATTATTTAAAAAGGATTCCTAGTCCACGTATGCAGAGGATCCGAGGAAAACGAGGGCTGCACTGGGGACCCATATGAATCTCTAAATACCGAACAACACTGAAACCGCCAATTCTTATATAGAGCCCATCGCGTGAGACTTGGGTTTTAAAAACGAGGCTTTTCTGAAATTATTTAAAAAAGGATTCCTAGTCCACATATGCACAAGATCCAAGGCAAACGAGGGCTGCATTGAAACCCATATGAATCTCTAAATACCGAACAGTAGTGAAATCGCTAGTTCTTATTCAGAGCCCATTGCGTGAGACTTGGATTTCCAAAACATGGTTTTTCTAAAATTATTTAAAAAGGATTCCTAGTCAACATATGCACAGGATCCAAGGAAAACGAGGGCTGCACTGGGACTCATATGAATCTCTAAATATCAAACAGCAGTGAAACTGCCAAATCTTATTTAGAGTTCATTGCGTGAGACTTAGAATTATAAATGGACTTGATGAAAAAATAAACTTGATTTGAATTTGATGCAAAGAATTGGACTTGATTTAAAATAAACTAAACTTAATTTAAAGTTGAGGAAAAGAATTGGACTTAATTTGAGCTTAATTTGATTTGATTCGATTTTGATCAGAAAGAAAATGAGAAGTTCAAGCGTAAAGGTAAGAATTTAAAATTAAAGGATGAAATTGAATTTAATTTCATACTTTTAGAAAAGATTAGGCTTAATCCTATGTAGAATGGATTTAAATAAGAGCAATCCTTACGAATAGGCTTATTTTGGCCCAATTGAGAGTATCTAGCTTGGTTTTACCCCAATTCACTTTGGAGACATGGCCCAATTGAAAGGGAGGCCCAATTTTGGATATGGCCCACTACTCAACAAACCATTGTCGTGGCCTATTATTTAGAATGGAAGTCCATTACTGCTTGATAATCATGCATGGGAACCAGTATTAACTGGGCTTATTGTGATATGCGGCCGGTGAGGGCCCTTTTGCGTTAAGGCTGCAACCCAAATGTGGGTGAACTGGCCTGGGAGAGCTCTTTAAAAGAAAATGTTGCATACAAGGTTCGAACCTAAGACCGAACGTTTGAGGGCAACAGGTGAACCGCTAGGCTGGATACTTCGCTTGGTCTTAAAATCCACGACATTTAATGTAAACACAGTCTTGACAATCACATTACTATACTATATAACTCTGCTCCTGTTCCTGCCAACTGCCAATGGAGATTCCTAGATTCAGAATTTAGTGCCCATTTCATCACAGACTGCCCGTGCATCACTGCCTTATTGTAAGGAAGAACCCCTTTACCGTATCCTTGAATGCCTAGGAACATTTGCGGTTATAACTTTTGAGAAAAGTGGCATGGTGCTAGTTGGATCCTGCTCCAGTTGAAGGAAGGGAGATACTGAAGAAGGTCTGATAACATTTAGAAGATCAAGAAAAAGACGGATGTGACCTGCTAGAACCCGATTCCATATATGGCTTGAGGAATTTCCTGCCTTGTAAACTGTAGGACCATATTTTGGTGTAGGTGCACCATGAAGGCTAGGCATTTCACTTTCAGAGCTGGTAATGGTCTCACAGAACTGTTACCTTTGTTTAATGAATACCAGTTTGACTAAGATTGCCACTAAAAATTGTTTGACCAAAATCTGCAGATATAGTAAAAGCAGGAACATTCTATCTCTTAGCTTTATTACTACTCATTACCAACTACACGAAGAGCTCTAGAATTATATATGGAGTCCTGGACTGCTAGGCCAGTGGCCTCTTCTTCTTGGATAGATTAGCACAGCTCTTTTAGGCCAAACTCTTCTTGGACAACTGTTGCTTTGATAACATGATTTCTTGGCTGCAAGCACATGCTTAGACTGAAACTATGCAAGCAGATTCATGAATTCATGTGCGTCGTTGTGTTTTAACCCAAGAACCCAGAGACTCCTAAACCTCGACCTTGCTGTGAAAGAAGATCTTGAAGCAATAGGCACACCATGACTTATACCCTCAAGGCTTCTCTCAACTGGATACACACTAAACTCTTCTCAGAAATTGTGCCTTCATAACTCAAATATCATTAACCAAGCTCACTGTTTGCATGTTAAAGTATTGTGCACATCGAATATGGCTCCAATCCGAGTGGCTACTACGTATTTGATTGCTTTATTTGCATGGGATTGATTACACGTTAGATATATAAATTTGCATGGGTCCATTTCATTGCACATGACGAAATCCAACTTAAAAATCACTTAGTAAGAATGGGACAAGAAAACATATTACTTCTATTAAAATCTTCTCTTTCCAGGCTCTTGGGTTTATACCAACATAAGTACTCAGGAGCTAGCCATCATTCCCAACAACCAAAGTGTGTACACCAACATTCACCCTTTGAGCATATACCCTTTTGCATCACGTGGGGACTGCATGGTCCTTATCCCAAGTTTTCAACGAGATCACATATGCCTCAATGGCAAACCGAGCTTCCATTCTGCATATACCCTTTTGCAGCACGTTATGTGCAAGCCTTGGCTGCCTTAGTCGTCACAGCAACCTAAAGATATGGATCAACAAGAGTCTCACTATGTGCATGGACCAACTTTATATGAAAGAGTCTATGTGCTTAACTCGAATATGTGGAGGGCCTTTTGTAATGCATGCAATGACGTCCTTATCTAAAGTATCATGGAGCAGAATGCTAACGCCAAGCTTCGATACAACAGCCCAACCTTAGAGACAGCAATAGGTCGATTAACAAGTCCTCTCCGAAGCATCAATGTCTTGAGTTTAATGCTTAAGCTTTGTAGAGGAGACATGTTAACTAGAACACAGTATGCCGCTCTACGTACAAATTCACTCCCATCCAGAGTATAAACAAAGATAGTTTGAGAGGTTGCACTAGAATGAGACCAAGGTAACACCATCATCTTATGAACATCCATATTCTATTCCAATAGGATCATCTCGAGGCACAAATCAAAAATATCATTATTCACAGAGTCATTCATAAAGTGTGAAAGTGCTCTAAACTCCATGGTACACTCCACAAGGATCTTGTCTCATATCCTCACATTTGTGCACTCTAGCCTAAACTTGCTAGAGACATCAATACGTCATGACAATTACTGCCCTGGAAGGAAGGTTCATGTACATGCATTACCTTATGACTTTTCCCATGCATGAAGTCTGTGAAATATTCTTTGGCTCGTGTTGAAGCAGAATAATTCTTGTATCATTGTGTGAGCAAAATGGAAAAGTTATCCATATGTGGACAACAAAACGGAACGCTCAAAGCCAAGCTTGTTGTGAATTCTCGTGAGTGGGCAATGATCGGTGGCTCACCCAATGCTTAGTGTTATTATTACAGATTGAAACGACTAATGGCATCATCATGTACAAGAACCTCCTAAACCTACTCCCCCTAACATCGAAGCCTAAGCTCTATTCAAAAATCAGAGACATGTGGATCAAACTAGTAAACGCAACCTAGGGTTTGAGTCATGATTCAAGGAATTTTCTATGGGTCTCATGCAATATCTCATTCGAGTCACGACTTAGGGGTTTTTCTATGGTGTTCATGCAATATTTACTCAATTCATCAGGTAATGATATTTAAGATTAATTCAATAGGAAGAGGTCACAAATTGTTTGCATAACTCAGAGAGGAAGGGATCCAGACACTAACTTGCGTAGGGTTGAGGCTGTGATAAACTCTGAACGAAGGTAATGTACTCTTGGAACGTCTTAGCACTGGAAAATTCTTATGGAGTCGGGGTGGACCTTGTGCAGAGAGATCAGTTAAGCTGGTGTTTCTTTTGTTTTGCTGCTACTGGAATAGAGCTTTTGAAATGAAATCCTCTAACTCTCTTGCAAGAACCTTCAGAAGAAATGTAACAACCTCTTCCTTGCAAAGAGTCTGAGCGTGGATTTCAGCCACATGAGGGGAGCTTCTTCCTTCAAAACCCAGAGAACTCCCAAGAGATGGAGAGAACCTTCATTGAGCGAAAATGATATTTTAGGAGCTTCAACCCCCCTTCCCAAAGTTCTTTTTCACGTGGAGTCCCTAAAAACTTTTGTCCTGTGCCTGCTACTTTTCCAAAGGGAGAGAGCACACCAGAGACCCCCCATGCATGCCTGCCTTTACGTGCCTCCCTCTTCTCCTTTTTTATTTTCAGTTTTTTAATTTGCCTTCTGTGTTTTTTTCTTTTTCTGTTTTTATTTTTCTAGTTTTTAGTTTTATTTTTCTGTTTTTAGCTTTGTTTTTCTATTTTACCTTCAGTTTTTGTTGTTTTTATTTTTATTTTTCTGTTTTTGTTTTTATATTTTTATATTTTTAGTTTTTATTTTTTCATTTCTATTTATTTTTTTGTTTTATTTATTATTCTATTTTTATTTTTATTTTATTATTATTTTTGTTTATTAGTTCCTTTTTTTTATTTTATTTTTTTATTTTATTTTCATATTTTATATTTTTTTTAGTTCTTTTATTTATTTATTTTTCTCTTTTTTCATTTATTTTGTTATCTGTTTATTTGTGTGTTTTTTTGTTTATTTTTCTGTTTTCTGTTTTTTTTCTTTTTTTTTATTTATGATTATTATATTTTTTTTAATCCTTCTCTCTTGTTATTTTTGTTATCTTTTTCATTGTTCTTTTCTTTTTCCTTTTTGTTATTATCATTTTTCTTATTTATTATTTAAATTATTTTTTATTTACTAATTAATTTTAAAAATAGAATCTCGAGCATAATTAGGTGTTTACAATGATGAAACACTTTGATGAAACCATTACAAAAAAGGGCCTGCCATTATTATTATCTAGGTTTAAAATGCTAAAACAACCTGATGCCATCAATGTAATCATTGAAACAAATGTTGAGTCAAGTAGTAGAATTAAATGAGCCTGGGTAGAAGATAAAGTAAAGTAATAAAAAAAATGCATCTTACTTTATCTTCCTTATTGGAAATAATTTGTTACATCATAATCTTGCTATTATATATATATTGAGAAGGATGTTTGTGATAATATGTTGTATACATTGCTTAAAGACTATAAATCAAAAGATCACCTTCAAGCTCGTCAAGATTTAAAACATATGGGTACAAAAGAAAATCTTTGGCCACATGAAAAAAGAAAATATCTTCTTTTGTTATTTACAATGACAAAAGAAGTAAGAAAGATATTTCTCATTATGCTAAAGAATGTAAAGATGCTAGATGGTTACGCAAGTAACATTTCTCGGTGCATTGATAATAAAAGTACCAAGCTATTTGAGTTGAAGAGTCATGATTGTCACATCCTTATGCAACATTTATTTTCACTGGCTATACATAATATATTTCTTGATGGGGTAACTTCAGTGGTGGTGGAGTTTGTATGTTGCAAAAAATTAAACATCTTAGATCTTAACAAGCTATAATATTAGATTGTGCTGACCTTTTTCCATTTGAAATTATTATTACTCCCATCATTCTTCATAGTAATGGTCCATTTAACTTGTCATTTGGTTGAAGATGTGGGATTAGGAGGACTAGTGCATTACTTATGGATGTATCTAATTAAAAGGTAAATAGTTTCTTATATTTAAGTCATTTAAATCTTTAAGGAAATTTATTTTTATTATTTTTATGGTTATAGGGAGTTAGGACATTTGAAGGTTCTATAGGTGAAGCTTATTTAGCTAAAGAGACCCTCAATTTTTATTCACTGTATGAAGAAATTGATTTAAGGATGAATAGAGGTCAATGTGTTGATGACCATATAGTGATAATGAGACTTATCAAATGTCTTCTAGTTATCCTCAATTTGGTAGAATGATTGGACATTCTTCAACTTACACTCTTACATTATTAGAGAAAATACAAACACATCCATATTTGCTACTAAATGCTCTAAAAGTTAAGCTGTATATTGAGTAAGTGTCTAGATATATTATATATGATATGAGAAGTATATAAATATATTAAAATGTTATTTGTTTATTTTAGTGAATTTAGAACATCCATTAAAAGGAGGGCAAGAAGTTGAAGATATTCAACTACTGAGATAGAAAAATAGTTACTAAAGAATTTGAAAATTGGTTTTTGAATAAGATGAGCCAAATAATAATTTTATATTAAAAGTTTAATAAAATTTTGTGATTAACATAATTTTTTAATTAGGTTACAAATCCAGACATTACAAATTTAGTGTCGGATTTCATAAAGTATTTAGCCAAAAACTCAATGTCAATTGTGAGAAGATATATTGCATATAATATTAATGGGTTTACGTTTAGAACCATGGATAGGATAAAGGTCTAAAAATTCAAAATATATTGCAAGAAGATATATTACATCATGTGTAACAAGTAATGCTTATGCAAATATGAGGCAAGTAGATTTTCCATGGTATGGAAGTTTAAAGAGATAATTGAGTTTAAGTACTATGGTTTTTTAAAAGTTACACTTTTCCAGTGTAAATGGGAAAAATACTACAATGAAAGGGGATTTAGAAAATATTCTTGGTATTTTACGTCAATAACTTTTTCTTGATGAATTCACACTGGTGAATGAAAAGAGCATGATCCTTCTATTGAAGCTTCATAAGTACAATTGGTGTACTATGTTGATGATGAGGTAAATAAAAGTTGAAATGTTGTTATTCACATGATGCCAAGGGATTTACATGATATGGGAGAAGTTAAAGAAGATGTTACATGCAAAAGTAAAGCAAACCATGAACAAGATTTAAGGAAGTTATTTTCAAATAAAGTTGACACAATAACTTTGTCAAGGAAGGAAGTAGACAATGAATTCATAAACATAAGTCATGCTGAAAATGTTATGAGTTAACGTATTTTATGGTAATATACTTATTAATTTACACTTTGTTTTGTTGGAGAAATTTGAAGATGTCTTATACGCTGAGGCATATGATGACACTGCTCTCAATGATTTGTTTGCCCATGGCGCAATCCCTCAGGATACAACAGTGTCTTCTGAATTATTTAGGAACAGAACTAGCAAGAAATTCGTCTCATTAACCCAGTAGAAAATGGTGGTATATATAAAAGATTATTGGTACAACTAATATAGCTGGAAATTAAATTCGAGTGAGAAATAAAATTCATTATGGCAAGAAATAAAGCCGTAATAATTTTTTAATGGTCAACTTTTAAAACATAATAACAATTAATTGATAATTAAAATAATTAATTGATAACTTATATTAAAAATAATTAGTAATATGTTTTAAATATCTTAAAATTATAATGATAAATGTTTAAATTAATTTGTATATTTAAACTTTAAATTAATAATATTAATTATCATATTTAAGATCTTTTTGAAATACCTAATTTTTACAACAATCCCCCATTATTTCAAAAGGTTTAAAAATAAAATAAATTAAAAGAAACAGATTTTATTAGGTTAATACAAGTGTAAATGCATCAGATCCGGTGTCTTTTGGACTATGAATTAGACCCTAGACAAATAAACTTAACTGACGGTGTTTTGGTGAAGTAGAGCTTCTATGAACCAAAAACACCTAGTTGTAAGCTAGAGGTTCATGTGTCACATTACACTCCCACAATTTTTGCCATTTTCGCCGGTTTTGCGCAAATAGGCCATGCCCGTGCTTGTTTGATTCACGGATGCTCTAGAGATTATGTCTCAATCTCATGCAAGCGGCTCCACTTGACACTCGTACAAGTGACTTCATCAAGTGTATTCTACATTTCATACACCACCCATAATGGATATGATAGTCATTAAACAATTTAGACTTAACCTCTCGTTCAGTGCAGCCTAACATTTCTCATACCATAGGAACAAAGAATGAACAGGGCTAGAAAGACCAATAATAATTTGTTATTACTCATATGAACCTTCTTCCTGGGATCTCGAATCACAAAGGTTCGGTTCCTATTATTGTTGATTTTATTTTGGCTAAAACTTTATTCCCTTTGATGTCATTCAATAAGCTTTTGCTTTGTGAGAAATAAGGTCAAATTAATTTTGACTTCGCATTAATTAGGATTCCTGATTATTTAGTAATCATTCACAACACTTTGTGATGTATATGATCATATCTCGATTTATACTTATCAATTAATTTTCACTATTGTTCCTTGGCAATCATGAGTATGCTTACAATAAACATAATTTATTTATTTTCAATATCTACTAAGAATGTTTGTTAGTACACATTCTTTTACTCCTTCCAAATCAAAAATAATATTTGGATAATCACGATATCTTTGTTTAAGATTAAACTAAATCCAAATCACGATATCTTTGTTTAAGATTAAACTAAATCTAATTTTGATTTATTCTCATACAGATCAATTTTATCATCACTATATTATTTTAATATAGTGGAAAATATTTTCATACCATAATTAATGGTATCTCTTGTATATTTTAAATATCACAGGTAGAATAAAATATTTTACAACAAGCTCAAAATATTTTTAATAATATCACTTTCTTAATAATTTGAATGTACTAAAAAAATCAATTATATGATTTATTTTATTGCAATAACCAGCGTTTGTACTCATCACATTTGATTCTTTGTCCATGTATCAAATGTCAAGTAGAAACAATTAGGAAAGAAATAAACATATAAAACAAATAAAAAAAATCTCATACAGCAGTGTTAACCCAAAAGTTTTTGCAAGTTCTCAACATTCAAGATTAAAGAGCAAGCACTCATTTGCCCAAACAAAACATTTACTACTGAAATTTAAATTAGATATCAAGCAAACTCGTTATGATTTCGAACCAAAAACCCATGTCTCGACAACAAACACCGCAATTGTATAACATTCCAATTTCCAAACCCCAACTAATTTCCAAGGAAAGTTAGACAGAGTGGCACTTACCCCATATCAAAATCCAATCATCACACCAACAAAAAACAATCTGTGAACAAAAATTAATCATTGTAACAATTTATATATTTTTTTTTGGTAAAATTAAAATTAGAAATCGCCACAAGGTAATCATCAAATAGTAGGAGTAAGATCAAACCCAACGAGGATCCAAAAGATAAATCGCAGAATCAAATTAAAATAATAATAATAATGATAAATCTTTAGTAGAACAAAAGTGGGGATTTACAAAAAAAGGTTTATTATTATTATTATTATTATTATTGTTGTTGTTGTTGTTATTGTTATTGTTATTGTTATTGTTATTGTTATTGTTATTTAAAAAAAAATTCCTTTTCTTCTGTTCCTTCTCTGCATCCCTGGACAATAGATCTAGTCCATGATTCATAGGTAGAACCAGACTTTTAAGCGGAATCCTTGAAAGTTGCAAAAAGAAGATGTAGAGGATAAGAATTAAAAAAAGATATACATACTCTTACAAAAGAAAAGAAAAATCTAATTCATTGTAAAGAAAATATTGTAAAAATCCTTGAGATTGTTGGAGAAATTTGAAGATGTCTCGTAGGATGAGGCGTGTGATGACACTTCTTTCAAGGATTTGTTCGCTTATGATGTAATCCCCCAGGACACAACAACCTTTTCTGAATTTTTTAGGAATAGAACTAACAAGAAATTCATCTCATTAACCCAGTAGAAAATAGTGGTTTATATAAAAAGATTTTTGGTGCAACTAATATGGCTGGAAATTAAATTTCAATTAGAAATTAAATTCATAAAGGCAAGAAATAAAGCCGTAATAATTTTTCAACGGTCAACTTTTAAAACATAATAACCATTAATGGATAATTAAAATAATTAATTCATAATTTAAATTTAAAATAATTAGTAATAAATTTTAAATATC
Source organism: Canavalia gladiata (assembly GCA_037954105.1). Lineage (NCBI taxonomy): Eukaryota > Viridiplantae > Streptophyta > Magnoliopsida > Fabales > Fabaceae > Canavalia > Canavalia gladiata. Next base: position 34,995,783 of record CM075664.1, on the reverse strand, counting down.
TTAAAATTATAATGATAATTATTTAAATTAATTTGAATATTTAAACTTTAAATTAATAATATTAATTATCATATTTAAGACCCTTTTGAAATACCTAATTTTTACAACATGTTTTACTTATGATTATTGTTTATATGACTCAAGTTAGGCATGATTAATACTTTTGCTTTTATAATTCACAGTTATATCTCCCATTCAACAATAACATTCAGAACATGAGCTAGTTGAGTATGGATGTACAATTTATAGGTAATATATTTTTATGTTTAATACTTTATATTTTACTTAAAATAATTGTGTTTTATTTTAATAGATGAACAAGAAAATATAAAGAAAATTCAATGGAAAAATAAAGTGTATTTGAGATGCAACATGGTCAAGCATAATGGTATCATTTGATAAGCTAAAGTGAGGCATTGGAGAAGTAAATACCCTCATTTCTAGTGCTTGTAATCATGTTATAATTGATTTAAGAAATGTTCTTATTAACTTTGATAGTTGATCAAAAGTACCTAAATCATACAAGGAGACTTGCTTTAACATTTTGAATGTATATTCATAAGCCTCAATATCTTTACACATCTAATTTTAAAATACTAATATCTTTTTTTTTTTTTATAGAATCTATTTCATTTTCAATCTTCAGAAAAAATTTCTAGATGTTATTATTACCTTTCCATGTTAACAAAATATGGAAATTGGAAGATAAATTTATGGAGTATAGCTTTTGATCCTTCATTGTCAAGAGAGAAACTAATTGCTAATGTTCTTGATAGTATTTACAAAGATTAATGGTCATCATTTGTTGATAATCATTTCAAGGGAGAGTATAATGTATTTTTAATAAATAAAAAATACTTAGTATTTTTTTTTTATTTTGTCTTGCTTGTGTAATAAGTTTCTCATATTGTAGGAATGATATAAAAAAATGCGAAGGATAGAAAAAAACGGCAATCCCATATAGCAGTAGGTCTAAACTGTTGTTTAGGAAATATCATGAAATGGTGAGTAACGTGTAATCTATTATTGGTATTAGTGGGTAGTTATTTTTTATTTTTCATTTGAACTTATATGGCCATGTATGCTAGGAAGCGGAGCTTAGACATGCTACGGATCGAGGTGAATTATACATTGCAACCCATAAGAGAAAAGATGGATCCTATGTCAATGAGGAGGTGAGGTCTATTGCGGTATGTTGCGTTTGATTTTTTATTGGATCACATGATGCGTATTGTGGTATTCACATTTTAGATAACAAGTCTGTTTTTATTTTTTTGGTTCAATATAATTTCTAGTAATACATTTTGACTGTGCAGGAGAAGGTGACCTAAGAAATAAGTTAAAGTACTGATTCTGTTGGAATTTCTACTAATGATGAACTTGCTGAAGTATTGGTAAAAGATCATCCTAGACGTGTACAGTGTTTGGGCTTAAAAGGTCTTCATAGTGTTTCATGGTGTCATTATTTAATTCTAGAGATGGATTTAGTGCTTTTTGATTAAGAGTTTGTTGCATTTTGTTTCTTAATTTCTTTAAACATGTTCTTGATTAACAATTTTCAAATAAATTTGTATCATACTCATTTTATCCAACCTCATTAAACATTAAAGTTATCAAATGGACTAATCCTTACATATTTTAGCCCTAACCTTGTAGGTTAAGATCGAAAAATATCACTATATAAAAAGTTCAGTGGGCTACGATCAGCTAATGGGCCAACCCTTCTATCAAAAGAACAATGAAGCTACTAGCTCATTAAAAAGGTAAAGTAACATAAATAAGCATGTAGGAAATCAACATGAATATAGTAGAAAAAACAATATATCCATAAGGTGTTTACATCATGCTTTATTTATCAAAACTAACCGTTCATAAATCTATCACTGGCTAATATAACATATAAGTAACTAAAGAGATTCTCAACTAAAAGTTATAATGTTATATTTAGAATTTATACTCATCATTTGACTGAACAAAAAAAGAGTTTGGATGCAAACCTTAATAATATGAGACTATAAATATTTAAAGTACGAGGTTCAAAACATTCATTATTTCCAAGACTTTTACTAGTAGATGTAATTGGCATAAGGGCCATAAAAAGTGAATTTCTCACACCATTCTTTGATATCATTTCACAAAGTGCAAGCTATCTCAACAATTTAATCGTGTCACACCCCATATTCTGGTTGAAGAATTTCTTGGACAATACAAAAATGATCTAAGCAAGAAGAAATCTTGGATGCGGATTCCCAACTTCAAAACTTTAAATTTAAGTTCAATATGCATATGCAACTACATCCATTTAAAATTTGGCTGCATAATTTTAACTTATGCTAAGGATTTTGGAAGCACAGCTTGAAAAATCCTCAAACAATGATATACCTTGCTTAAAGGAATGTCATTTTATGTCTCACAGGGACCTTCATTTGCATCCAAATAAGATGAAGCTCTTAGAGCATGATAATATAGAGTCTTAAATAACTCCTTGTTTAACTATTAAGGCTGAATTTATCAAAGTAAACCATCATTCTAAAGTACAGTTAACTTAAATGAAATTGAATATAAACACCAACTCAAAAACAGGATTTACCTTAGGTGAATCAAATGCCATCCCAAGTAGAATGAAGGTATCGGTAAGACCCCAAAATCCAATACCATTGGGTTTGTGCCATAAGTTAGATCATTTTTCATTGTTTAACCAGGTAGTAATTAACATCAATTACTTTGTTTAGACTTGTTATGACTATTGAAGTAATATGTAAGGAGATAAACATTCACACTAGGATAAAATATGCTCAACAATCAAAACATGTTATGTCAAATAAAATATGCTCCCACCTTTTCTTATATAGCTTGGTAGTGAAATTGATGGCAGATTACACAACAATTTTAGTTGTAATTGAATACTTAATTATCTCAATACACAAGTTTGATAAGCATCACATTCCAAATAGATTTGAATATGGATTACCATCTCCATCTCTTGCATTTCAGCAGAAGATAGCCCAATTGCTCGAATAAGCATATCAACTCGCTCTTAAGAGTCCATGAAATGAATTTTAAAAAATTAAACTTGTGCAAAAAGATATCTTTGAATTTTTTTCTAGAAATTAAAAAATCATTAATTTCATAAAACTAATGATTCAACCTCCTTGTTATCACTAGTGTTATGGATTCAAGTTAGATTGTCAAAGGCACATGATGTGTTAAATCAAAAAGTAACGTTGTTCTCTACAAGTTCTTACTATGTTAGTCTTAAAATTACTAAATAATATATGTTGTTAGGTAGTTATATAAATATGGTGGTAGGATGTTTTTATCTATTTTTAATGTGATCATAAGATGAACTCATTTACCAAAAATAAATATTAACAAGTTACATTAGTATTTTTTCTCGATTCCTCATTCATCTTGAATTTCATCATTTAGATACACATTCAACTCATCTATTTTATGATAAATAGATGTACAATCATCTTCAACGAAAACTAACAAATCACAATTAATAAAAATATAATAAGATAATTAATCCCAACTTAATTAATTAAAAGTAAATAAATATAAAACATGATGTAAATGTTACATGTAGAATTCAAAATAAAACCATGCAATCAATGATGTACGACTAAAACAATGGTTTTGTAGATAAATCGAAAATGATAAATCAATAATCTATTTGGAGTTGAAATGGCTTGTTTAGCGGTCGTTATATTAGTGGAATCATTTGTAGAGAGGTGTGCAAATAGGCTCACTCAAATATTTTAATATATGATATGGGTTGAGTTTTATATATTCAATTTTGATTATAGTTACACCGATCCAACAAAGTAAAGAGAAAACATAAGAATTGTACAATCCAAGATATCTATTTAATTACAACTTCAAATGTGAAGAGCAGGGAGTCATATCATTTTGTAGGAATATGAACAAGATAAAAACCAATAAGGTGAAAGATATCTTGAATTTATAAGAGGAATAATATGGCTATTTTTAAATTGAGTTTGCAACTTTTAAGTAGACAGACATGAATTTCTAAAAACTATTGAAATTTTAATTTATTATGTTGCTAATTTTTTTTGGTTTTAGAGCTTCTTGCATTTGATCTACATCGATATTAATAATATTAATTATGTAAACCAATTAATTTAGAGCAATATAACAATAATAAGATTGATTGAACCAAATCATAATAGGTAATAACAACATAATCTTATAATTCATATACTAAATTAACCTTAACTTTCTCGTTGGCCTAAAAAATAAATGTTTTTATAAGGTTTCTAAAACTAAGTTAGTAGTACTTAATAAAAGTAAATTAATATTACTACCTATATTGGTTTTATCATACTTTCTTTCACACCATATTTTGACTCCATGGATAAATAATTCAAAAAGGATAAAGATTGTGAGTAATCCATCACTTGACCCTACAACATTTAACATTATAACTCTGTTTGGGTCAAATATACCAAATATTATTATGTCACATGTTATATATACTTTTGGAGAAGGGGGAATGAATCTTATCCACACCTTTCGTTGTGGTCTTCTATGCTTTTAGTTGAAGGAGTTAATTGTGTTTTGCATCTAGTTTTTGGTACAAAAATATGATTTTTATCTTTGAAGGTTGTGTGACATTTCTCAGTAATGTCGCAACTGTAATTACGACGAGACGATGAACTCGTTAAATATTTAAAAAGAACTTAATTTGATTTGTGGAGTCACCACCAAATTTTTATTTAAGGGAAAATACTTGGAAAAACCCTAATTGAGGAAGAGATTTAGGTTCGGGAGTCGGTTACGAGTAGGGAAGGTGTTAGGCACCCCACTCGCCCATTCCGAAGAACGGTACCCTTAAATTGAGTGTGTGATTTTTTGAAAACTTTTTGATCCCTTTAATTAGAGTGAAAATAAATAGATTGATGAAGATAACCTGATAGGAGTTGATCCTGCTCCTACGTATTCCCTGGTGCAATGGGAAACTCACTGCTTACGTGGTTCTGGTTTCAAAGGCTTGACCTTCGGAGGTGCTTGAAAAAGGAACGGAGTGTCTCGAAAACATTTTACCTAGAATCCCTAGTCCATATTTGCTACAGGTCCAAGGCAACTAAGGCTGCACTGGGGCCTATATGAATCTTTAAATGTCGAACAGCAGTGAAACCGCTAGTTTCCCATTTAGAGCTCATCACGTGAGACTAGTGATTCCTAAAAGGATATTTTGAAAGGTTTCTGTATTTAGGGGGGAACTCTTGGTCCACATATGCGCAAGGTCCAAGGCAAATACGGCTGCACTGGGGCCTATATGAATCTCTAAATATCGAACAGCAGTGAAACTGCCAGTTTCCTATTTAGAGCTCATTGCGTGAGACTTGTGGTTCCCAAAAATATATTTTGAAAGATTTTATTACTTGAGAGGAATCCTTAGTCCACATATGCACAAGTTCCAAGGCAACTAAGGCTACACTGGGGCCTATATGAATCTCTAAATATCGAACAGCAATGAAACTGCCAGTTTCCCATTTAGAGTTCATCGCGTGAGACTTGGGATTTCAAAATGAATTTTTAATTTGAAAATAATAAGGATAAGAAAAGAATTGGGCTTGATTTAAAATAAAATGAACTTGATTTGAAATTTGGTTTAAAACATGAGGAATTGGGCTTGATTTGAAGTAAAGTTGATTTAAACTTGGTTTAAAACTTGAGAAATTGTACTTATTTGAAATGAATTTTGATTTGGTAGAAAATGAAACTTGACTTGAATTTAGAGAATTTAATTTGACTTGAAAGCAAGAATTAAACTTGGTTTGAAAAAGAAGAAAAAAGAAGAGAAATTTTTTTTTTATTTTTATTTGAAAGAAAGAATTAAACTTGATTTCGAGAGAAAAAAAAGAAGAATTTGATGTTATTTGGAAGAAAGAATCGAAATTAATTTTATCTGAAGGAAAGAATTAAACTTGATTTGGAAAAAAAGATTTGAAGAAAAAGGACTAAATTTGATCTTGACATGAGAAGGGGAATTGGACTTGATTTGAAAATGAACTAAACTTGATTTGACTTTTGAAGAAAAGAACTGAACTTGATTTGATTTTGGGAGATTTGAGGATAAAGGACTAAAATTGATTTTGAAGAAAAAGAATTTGGTTTGAATTTGAAGAAAAAAAATTGATTTGAATTTTGAAAAAAAGAATCAAAATTGATTTGATTTTTGAAGAAAAGATTTAAACTTGATTTTATTTGGAGAAAAGAATTAAGCTTGATTTAATTTGGAATTGAATTAAAGAATTGGAGTAGAATGAACTTGAGTGGAACTAAATTTGTTTAATTTAAAATAAAATGGACTCAATTTAGATTAAAATTTAATGAAAAGACTTGCACTTAATTTGGCTTACGAATATTTTTTAATTTGATTTAAAATAAAATAGACTCAATTTAGATTAAAATTCAATGAAAAGACTTGAACTTAATTTGACTTACCAACTGATTTGTGAATGTAGCAGCAACGTTTTCCCGAATGCCATTGGCTTGTTAAATAAAAGACATTTGGTTGGGTCCATTGTGGAGTAGTCCAATTTTGGATTCGGTCTTGGGATGACCAGCATGGTCCAAGTGGCAAATTTCCTAAGGCCCAAATGCATATGTGCCAGGAGCCTTAAATTAAAACAGTGGCGTGCGGGGCTCGAACACAGGTTGTGGAGAGTCTGGTAGTGCCCCAACCACTGGGTAAAGCGCCTAGTTGGGTTTGTAGCATTCAAAATCAAATTTAACGTAATATTTTCAGAGTACGTGGGATTTGCATGGCATCGTTGAAAGCCTACTTGCATGTACAGGTTGTTTACCATAGGTTAGGCTCTTTCCCTGAGATTTATTACTCCTTTTAATAACCAGAGTCATGACAGGGCATTGGTGGCAACGTCTACAATAAAATTCACAAAGGTTGAACCAACTAGGTATAGAAGAAACTCGTGAGGTCGTGACACGTCTTGCTATGCTATACGTCATCATGAAGATGCCCCAAACACCCCGAAGTAATCATGTTAAACATACGTCCCATGCTAGGAGACTTCTATATAGTGTTAAGTATCTCCATTAATGTATCCAGGCTTACCATTTGAGGGGTCGGAACATGGTCACTATTTGCATGAGCTGAAGTGAGAAAGCATGCCTACATATTAGAAGTGAGAGGGCATGCTTCCATTTTCTTGACATGCACTTTGCATATTTTCCTCTCCCATTAGAGATACAAGTATATCTCTTGGAGATTCTTGCACATATTCGTATTATTATCCCAATGGCGGCCTCCAAATAATCTCGGACGAAAAATGGCCCATGAATGAAACCTAAATTAGCAGGGTGCAGCCGAGGTTCCTTTTTTGAACAAAAGTGCAAGCACCTCACTGCTGCCTTATGCACACATAGGTCCTTACTGTCGTTGTTTATTCCTCAAATTGGCTTGGTGCAGTGAATATGAACATGTATGGAAACTTCGAGAATGTGTTGCATGGCTAATGCATGGTTTTCCCTTTGTTGTCAATGTTTGCCAGAACCTGCATGACTTTTGCATGGGAGTTTCTTCTTTCTCTAATCGACTCGATAAGATTTTGTGGGAGAATTTCAAAAATATCATCATCTACCGGTAAACCATCAGCATTTTCTTCATTCACCGTCTCCTTATTCTTCGCTGGAGTGTCAAATTTCAACGACCTCGAGCGAGGCAGACACCTAGCTAACTTGTTGGGAGAATTGGTGGAGTTGTCATCTGGGCTCATGTAATGTGTGTCGCAACCGTAATTCCGACGAGACGACGAACTCGCTAAAATTTTGAGCAAGTTGATTTTGATGTGGAGTCGCCACCAAATTTTTATTTAAGGAAAAAAGATTTGGAAAAAACCTAGATGAGATTTAGGTTCGGGAGTCGGTTACGAGTGGGGAAGGTGTTAGGCACCCCACTCGCCTGTTCCGAAGAACAGTACCCTTAAATTGAGTGTGTGATTATTTGAAAATAGTTTGATCCCTTTTATTAGAGTGAAAATAAATACTTGATGGAGGTTAGCCTGACAGGACTTGATCCTGCTCCTACGTATTCCCCGGTGCAATGGGAAACTCAAGGCTTACGTAGTTCTGGTTTATGAAGGCTTGACCTTCAAAAGTGTTTGAGAAAAGATTATTTGGTTTGTGAAGGCTTTATCTTTGGGAGGGATTTTTGGCCCACTCATGCACAAGACCCAAGGCGGCTAAGGCAGCACATGGGCCTATACGAACTACTAAATGTTGAACAGCAGGTAAACCGCCAGTTCCCCATTTAGAGCCCATCGCGTGAGACCTAGAATTCCAAAGTATTAGAAAAAGATATTTTTAAAGTTTTGAAAGGGACTCTAAGTCCACTCATGCACAAGACCCGAGGCGGCTAAGGCAGCACAGGGGCCTATATGAACTACTAAATGTTGAACAGCAGGTAAACCGCCAGTTCCCCATTTAGAGCTCATTGCGTGAGACTTAAAAATCCCAAAATATTAGAATAGAGATATTTTTTCATATAGAAATGAATTATAAAGGATACCGATCTTTGAAAAACGAAAGCATGAATATAACGAGATCTTTTATTTTTATTATTAGATTAAACGGGGTTTTAATGTGATTATGTAGCAATTATGAATTTCGAGTTCTCACGAATTTATACTAATTTCTGGAATTTTTATTAATTGTTTTGATTTTTAGAATTTTATTAATTGTTTTGATTTTCTGAATTTTTATTAATTTTTTAGAAATTTTTACTAATGTTCTGATTTTTTAGAATTTTGTTTTAATTTTCTGATTTTTTTAGAAATTTTTTATTAATTTTCTAATTTTCTGGAAATTTTTATTAATTTTCTAATTTTCTGGAAATTTTTATTAATTTTCTAATTTTCTAGAAATTTTTATTAATTTTCTAATTTTCTAGAAATTTTTATTAATTTTCTTTTTCTTGGGGACAGAATTGGAATTAGTGAATTGTTTAGGGGCAGAATAGTAGTTTCCTATAGTAGGGATCTATTGGGTATTCAAAGATTTCAGCATGGGTAGTGTGGTAATTTCCTGCAGCAAGGACCTACTGGGTATTTGTGGATTTCAGCAGGGTAGTATGGTCATTTACTTCTTTGGATTAAAATTGGGAGAGACAATCAAAATTGTCTCGGGTGAGGTTCGAAGTGAAGACACAGGGCTCACATATAGGCGCTCCAACCACTAAACCCCACATCAATATGGTGATATGGCATTCAGGTTTTAAATATATCCTACCCTATCCGGTTTGCATGTATTGGCTCAACATCAAGGTAGTGGTGCGAAGGAAATCCTTTCTTTTGTAGGAGTGGCATCCACCTTTGGAACAGAAGCAGTAAGATCAATTTACAAGAGCCAAGCTTTTAGTGTCATTCTTAGGGAATCGAACATCCATTAGTGCACATCCCTTAGTTCCTAATTCGTGTAAGTTTTATGCCTGCATTGAGAAACCTGTGAAGCTTGATCGCAGGTTCTTTCCCTACCAGGATCATGATCACAGCCTCGCTCTTGCTATTGACAACAGTGGGGAAGTCATAAATGAGTTTAACTTCTAATTCTTCATGAAATTATTACTGCCTTTGATATTCTTGCGTCTGGTTGAGCATTTGATGTTGTGAAAACTACATGCTACTCATTTGCAGTTGATTCCTAGAGATCATGACTGACAGGAGACTCATCCATACCAATCCTAATCAAGTTTTCTGATAGTGTTCCAAACCACTTCATTATGACTCTAGTGCTGACATTCTTCTGGTTAAGTGGTTCCAACCAGATTCTGTACTCACTCTTAAGATGTTAGCTTCATCTTGCCTAGCCTAGAGAATCTGTTGTCCCATGTCTCAAATGTGACGAGTTTGTGTATCCTTGCTCATTCTCAAGATTGGAAATGAGAGGCACACCAACCAGCCTCTGGTTATCAGCCTATAAATTGCTTAATCCTTAGGACAAGTTCTCTTGTCAAGAAATCATGGACCTTATCTCCTTATTTCATTCCCAGACATAGGTAATCCAGCTCGCCATTTTCAGCAGATAATTACTCATAAGAAGGCTTAGCAGACGGAGTTATATTTGCCAAACCACATAGTGCAAGGACCATGAAAAAAATTCCCCAAATGTGATGCTGTCTAAAAAACATCTCTGAGCAGAAATTGCTCAAATATCAAAACCATGCAACCAGGATAAAAAGGGAGGCATGATAGCTTTTATTCTTAATTGGCGAGCAATTCTACACGTATATGGAACCTCCAGGCTTATGTCCCAACAAAATTCATGGGAGCATTCTATTTACGAAGGATGATCCTTCCATATAATGGTATGGCAGAAACTTGGGGCAATTAAGGATAAATAATACAAGGATATATGCATGAACAACTTTGGGATTTCAATTCAGTTCTGCTTTCCACATTCTGCCTTTTACAATCTTGATCAAATTGGCTTCTACTTTGCTGATCATCAGCATTCTGCAAGCCATGCTTTTTCTCAAATCTACTGAGAAGCAATGCTAACTGGCCTTGGGGAATTTGGTGATTGATTATGGAAATATCATTGTGGTGATTAGCCAACCAGACCTCCTACGTTTACTTAAATTCCTAGACCCTTGATCTTTACGAATCACTCAGCATGTACAGTGATGGAATCAAGACTCGCCTCTCAGTTTTGTCAATCCTATATGCGTATTCTAAATGCAATTCTCGAAACCAAAACATGGCAATCCTATTTGAGAAACAGAAAATCACCTTTCTTGATCGAGTGCAATACGATCTCATAAGCTCAAGATTTGATTCTTGGATCCTCAAACTCTATACCGATTATAGGGGAATTGATTTAAGCGTACGTAATTAGCAATGAATCAAGATTTTCTTGTAAGAACAAATTCTTCATTTCAACCTACGGAATTATGCATTTCAAGTGCAGAGTGTATTCAAAACGCAGATGAATCATGATCTTGCTAACCTGTTTGAGAAGATTCGATCACGTCCCTGCACCGATTCAACAATTCTCCAATTCTTCCTTGTCGAGAACCACTGTGCTCTGAGTTCTTCTCTGTTTCCACTTGGAATCCCTTTCCCTCCAAAGAAATCCGAAGCTTCTCCAAAATTCGATTCCAAAACCAAGCCAAAAAGCCCCTCTCTGATTCTCCCCTCTTCTTTTTATAGGCCCCTGTTTTTTTAAAATCTGAAAATCTTGCCTTTTTTCAAGTTGTCCTCTTTTGCAAATAGGAACTTTTGCTCCTCTTTCTTGATTTTGCTATTTCGTCCCTCTCCCTTTCCTTTTTGTTTTTTTTTCCTTTATCCTTTTTCTTTTTCTTTTATTAATTTTCCAAAAATCCGAAACTTAAGATTTTCGTTTTTTTTTGTTGTATGTATTTATTTATTCATATATTTTATTTATTTTTAAATTTTTAGTTTTTTTCAGAATTTTATATATCAGACTTGATTTTTCGTTTTTTATTTATTATTTTTTTTGTTATTTATTTATCTGTTTCTGTTTTCTTTTTTTTTTGTTCTCTGTTTTTTTTGTTTTCTGTTTTTCTTTATTTCTGTTTTCTTTCTTCTTTTTTTCTTTTTTTCTGTTTTTCTTTATTCCTGTTTTCTTTTTGATTGATTTAATGGTTGGAGGCCTCGGACACAAGTAGGTGTTTACAGTTTGCCCCTCTTTACTCATTTTTTTACCAGATAATGTGAGAAGCAATTCTCTGAATTATCGTAGTAAGAAATGAGTAAAGACGTGAACACCCTGTGTCCGAGGCAGACTAAAAAGAGTTCTGATTAACACTTAGGAATCTATGAATGGCCTGACAACATAGGCCTGAAAGCGATAAATCTAAACTACTGCGGCCTGACAACATAGGCCAGAAAGCAGTAAATCTAACTAAGGTGGCCTGACAACATAGGCTTGAAAAGCAATAAATCTAACTAGGGTGGCCTGACAACATAGGCCTGAAAGCAGTAAATCTAACTAAGGCGGCCTGACAACATAGGCCTGAAAAGCAGTAAGTCTAACTATGGTGGCCTGACAACATAGGCCTGAAAAGCAGTAAGTATAACTAGGGCGGCCTGACAACATAGGCCTGAAAAGCAGTAAATCTAACTATGGTGGCCTGACAACATAGGCCTGAAAAGCGGTAAATCTAACTAGGGCGGCCTGACAACATAGGCCTGAAAAGCAGTAAATCTAACTATGGTGGCCTGACAACATAGGCCTGAAAAGCAGTAAATCTAACTATGGTGGCCTGACAACATAGGCCTGAAAGCAGTAAATCTAACTAGGGTGGCCTGACAGCATAGGCCTGAAAAGCAGTAAATCTAACTATGGTGGCCTGACAACATAGGCCTGAAAAGCAGTAAATCTAACTAGGGCGGCCTGACAACATAGGCCTGAAAAGCAGTAAATCTAACTAGGGCGGCCTGACAACATAGGCCAGTGAGCAAGAATGAAAATATGTGATGCTGTGGCCTGACAACATAGGCCAGTGAGCAAGAATGAAAATATGTGATGCTATGGCCTGACAACATAGGCCAGTGAGCAAGAATGAAAATATGCAATGCTGTGACCTGACAACATAGGCCAGTGAGCAAGAATGAACCTCATGATTTTGTTTGCAGACTCTGACTCCTTGGCTTTCTTCTAGCACCGATCAGATCCTTCAGAGTGAGCTGGATTTTATAAATTGTTTGTTTCTTTGATTACTTTGGGAGGCATATTTGTTGCATGCGCTGTTTTAGTAAGACTTTTTGGGTCAAAAGAACTTGTCATTAAGAAAATTTCGACATAACTTTTGCTTTAGTACAGTGTTAGTAATCAGCAATTGTCATTAAAACGAGAGGTTACATTCTGCATATACATTTTGACAATAGAAATACAGTTGCATGTGACAGGAAATTAACAAGATAGTCGAAAAGTCATAAGGTATTTTATGAGAAGGTGTTTGGTGAAATAGCTTTGGTTGACGGTGATGTCTTCATGACGAAAAATGCTAGTATTGTATTTTGACGATCTCTTCGTGCCTTGATATCCCCAGCTTCTGAAGAGCCAAAATTTGCCCCAGTTTACTCGTCTTGTTCCAGACCAGTTTTTTTTGAACCTCTCACTAGATCTATAGATACTTGCCCGTTTTTGCCTTAGCATGAAACACAGATTACGACGGATTTTGCCCCAGTATAGATGGAGATTGTCTACTACCCCTTTGTATCCTCTTGAATTAAAGGGTACGAATCTTGTTTCGTCGATGCCGCCTTTTGTCTAAACCGCCCTTTCGGGTTTTCGGCTTAGGATGTTTCTTGTTTGGAATTGCCCTAACTTTTGCCTAGGTCTTTTGATGGTTGACCTAGCGGGCTTTTCTTTCTTGTATTGCCCTAACTTTTGCCTAGGTCTTTTGATGGTTGACCTAGCGGGCTTTTCTTTCTTGTATTGCCCTAACTTTTGCCTAGGTCTTTTGATGGTTGACCTAGCGGGCTTTTCTTTCTTGTATTGCCCTAACTTTTGCCTAGGTCTTTTGATGGTTGACCTAGCGGGCTCTCCTTTTTAAGCGTAATACTTTTTGACGGCATCTGAATTGACGGGGTTAGGCAAATCTTTCCCATCCATGTCGGCCAAGATCAAGGCGCCTCCGGAGAAAGCCTTCTTAACCACATAAGGTCCATGGTAATTTGGAGACCATTTCCCTTGCAGCGTTTTCTGCATAGGCAATAGCTTCTTGATCACTAAGTCTCCTTCTTGAAATTCCCGAGGATGGATCTTCTTATCGAATGCTCTCTTCATTCGTCTTTGGTACAATTGACCATGGCATATCGCTGCCAACCTCTTCTCTTCAATTAGGTTTAACTGATCCATCCGAGCCTGGACCCATTCGGCTTCTTCCAGTTTAGCATCCATCAGGACTCTCAATGAGGGGATTTCGACCTCGATTGGGAGTACGGCCTCCATTCCGTATACCAATGAGAATGGCGTTGCCCCAGTAGATGTGCGGACAGAGGTCCGGTATGCATGTAATGCATATGGGAGCATTTCGTGCCATTCTTTGTATGAGAGAACCATTTTCTGAATTATCTTCTTGATATTCTTGTTGGCCGCTTCGACCGCTCCATTCATCTTAGGTCGGTATGGGGATGAGTTGTGATGTTGGATCTTGAATTGGTTACATAATTCCGACATCATCTTATTGTTAAGATTTAAGCCATTGTCTGTGATGAGCTTACTGGGTAATCCATATCGGCAGATTAGCTCTTTCCTCACGAATCTGACTACCACATTGCGAGTCACACTAGCATATGAGGCAGCCTCGACCCATTTTGTGAAGTAGTCGATGGCGACTAATATGAATCGGTGTCCATTGGATGCCTTGGGCTCTATCGGGCCAATGACATCTATTCCCCACATGGCGAACGGCCATGGCGAAGACAGTACGTTCAACGATGTTGACGGCATATGGATATTGTCCGCATATACCTGACATTTGTGGCAGGTTTTGACGTGTTTGCAACAGTCAGCTTCCATAGTCAACCAGAAATATCCAGCCCTGAGGATTTTTCTTGCCATGGCATGTCCATTGGCGTGGGTACCAAAAGATCCTTCATGGATATCTTTTAAAATTTTTTCGGCTTCTGTCGCGTCTACGCATCTGAGCAGAACCATATCGTAATTTCTCTTGTATAGGACTTCTCCATTGAGGAAGAAACCTGCGGCCAATCTTCGTAAGGTTCTTTTGTCGTTTTCAGATGCGTCGGCGGGGTATATTTTATTCCTCAAGAACTGTCGGATGTCATGATACCATGGTTTTCCATCCGGTTCCACCTCTATTGTTTGACAAAATGCCGGTCTGGAACGATGCTGGATGTGAATGAGAGGCATATCTTTTCCTTGTCCAATTTCAAACATAGAGGACAAGGTGGCTAAGGCGTCAGCTAGTTGATTATCTTCCCGCGGTATATGTGAGAAGGTGATCTCCTCAAAGTATTCTAGCAGCTCCTGGAGACGGGCCTGGTACGGTACTAGCTTTGCATCTTTGGTCTCCCACACTCCCCTGACTTGGTGGATGACCAAGGCTGAGTCACCGAAGACCTCTAGGCGTTTCACTTTAGCTTTGATCGCTGCTTGAATCCCTAAGATACAAGCTTCGTATTCTGCCATATTATTCGTGCAGTCGAAGGCTAGTCGGGCGGTAATAGGTATATACTGTCTTTCTGGGGAAATCAGTACAACTCCTATACCGTGGCCCATCATATTAGACGCACCATCGAACAACATTGTCCATTTCTCTCTCTCTACCTTTTCTTCTTTACCAAAAATCGCCATCAAATCTTCATCAGGAAATTCCGGCTGCATGGCCTGGTAGTCTTCTAGCGGTTGTTGGGCTAAATATTCTGCGAGTGCACTGCCTTTGACAGATTTTTGCGTCACATACAGGATATCATATTCCGATAGCACCATTTGCCATTTTGCAATTCGTCCTGACAATGCAGGCTTTTCGAATATGTACTTGATCGGATCCATCCTGGATATCAACCATGTGGTGTGACTTAGCATATACTGTCTTAGGCGGTGTGCCGCCCATGCCAGAGCGCAGCAGGTTCGTTCTAAGAGAGAGTATTTAGCTTCTCCGCTTGTGAATTTCTTGCTTAGGTAATATATCGCCTGCTCTTTTCTTCCGGATTCGTCGTGTTGACCGAGTACACAACCCATCGACTGGTCTGTTATCGTTAGATATAAGATCAGAGGTCTCCCAGCAACTGGCGGTACCAAGACCGGTGGGTTCTGTAAGTATGATTTGATCTTTTCAAAAGCTTCTTGGCAATCCTCATCCCAACTCATGGGTTGATTTTTGCGTAAGAGCTTAAAGATCGGCTCGCATGTGGCCGTCAACTGGAAAATGAACCGAGAGATATAGTTGAGTCTTCCTAGAAAACCCCGGATCTCTTTTTCCGTTCTTGGAGCTGGCATGTCTATAATTGCACGGGCCTTGTCTGGGTCGACCTCGATGCCTTTCTCACTGACAATAAAA
Source organism: Canavalia gladiata (assembly GCA_037954105.1). Taxonomy (NCBI): domain Eukaryota; kingdom Viridiplantae; phylum Streptophyta; class Magnoliopsida; order Fabales; family Fabaceae; genus Canavalia; species Canavalia gladiata. Next base: position 34,979,744 of record CM075664.1, on the reverse strand, counting down.
CCTAGCAGCTTTCCTGACCTGACCCCAAAGGTACATTTGGCCGGGTTCAACCGCAGCTTGAATTTTCTGAGCCTCTCAAACAACTTTTTTAGATCTGTGAGATGGTCGTCTTCCGTCCGGGATTTGGCAATCATGTCATCCACGTAGACTTCTATTTCCTTATGAATCATGTCATGGAATAGTGTTACCATGGCCCTTTGATAGGTTGCACCAGCATTTTTTAATCCAAAAGGCATGACTTTGTAACAAAAGGTTCCCCAGGCTGTGATAAAGGTGGTCTTTTCTCTGTCATCTTCGGCCATTTTAATCTGATTGTAGCCTGAGAAACCATCCATGAAGGAGAAGTAAGAGAACTGCGCGGTATTATCAACCAGCACATCAATGTGAGGTAACGGAAAGTCATCCTTTGGGCTGGCGCGATTAAGATCTCTGTAGTCTACGCACATCCGGACCTTGCCATCTTTCTTGGGGACCGGTACTATGTTAGCGACCCACTCGGGGTAATTTGCAACAGCCAAGAAGCCGGCGTCAAACTGTTTTCTTACTTCTTCCCGGATTTTCAGAGACATTTCCGGTTTCATCCTTCTTAGTTTCTGTTTGACAGGTGCATATCCAGCTTTCATAGGCAGCTTGTGCTCTACTATAGAAATGTCTAGGCCTGGCATGTCTTGATAAGACCAGGCGAAGATATCACTATAGTCCTGTAAGAGTGAGATCAACCGCGCACGATTGTCTCCAGCAATGAGCGTGCCTATCTTGACTTCTTTTTTATTCTCTTCGGTCCCTAAATTGATTAAATCCACGGGTTCCTGATGAGGTTCAATTGTTTTAGATTCGCGTTCCACCAATCTCAATATCTCGTCGGTGGGTTCACATTCAAATTCTGCCTCTTCATCGACCAGGTCATCAACACAGTCGAAATCGCCTAATACAATACTAGCATTATCGTCACGAGACGGTTTCGGATCGAATCTGCGTGTTAGGTATGAGGAGAAGGAATAAGATATATATTTAACACGAGGAAGTATTTGAAGAGTAGAGGAGAGAATATTTTTGGATAATGCAACTGTATTTATTACTTGTCGAAAAATATGTACAAAATGTTTATGTATAAAATTTTGTTATGACAATTACAGAATTACATTTGAACTGAACCAAAAGTCAGAGGTAGATCGAAAATTTCCCAATTGGTCAGTTCTCGTCCAGGGGGACAGGGCATCACCAAGTCTTCAAGATTCAACGTCCCTTCTTTGTCTATGACCGCGATCATGTTTAAATTTTCAAAGCCGGCACTTCGGAAACTTTGTGATATGTGGCACAGAGGGACCTTGTTATAACGGGGTCTTACTGCCTTATCCTCTTCGGCGGGTTGATATCCCAACCCATATCGCCATCTATTCTTTCCCATTAGTAATGGCTGAGATAAACCGCCCTTATTTTGCCCCAGTTTGCCGCCTGGCTTGAACCCATTCTTTAGCATCACTCGGGCCATCATCATCAGAGCTTTAGAGGGCAGCCCACGGTCAACCACATCTCCTTCCTTAATTGTAGTGACATTGGCGACTTCTAAAGCTTGGAAATGAGTTTCCAAAGCTTCTTCGGCAGCCTCAATATAAGGAGGATTAGTGGGTTTGCTGACCAAATAGTCTTCTTCCGCCGAGACGATAATTAGTCTATCGTCTATGATGAATTTCAGCTTTTGATGTAAAGTTGAAGGGACTGCTTTGGCGGAATGAATCCATGGCCTACCCAGTAGACAGCTGTAGGCTGGCTGAATATCCATTATTTGGAAAGTTATGTCGTAGAAGACCGGGCCGATTTGAACTGGCAGATCTATTTCGCCGATAACTTCCCGTCTTGACCCATCGAATGCTCTTACTACCGTAGAGCTAGGCCTCATGTGGATCCCCTCATGTGGTAGTTTGGAAAAAGTCAATTGAGGCATCACATTCAGAGAAGAACCATTATCTATCAAGACTCTAGCTAGAATGTGATCCATGCATTTGACCGATATGTGTAATGCCCTGTTATGTTTCGCTCCTTCATCCGGGATTTCTCGGTCGGCGAAGGTTATGAAGTTGTTGGCGGTCAAGTTGTTGGCAATTCCCTCAAATTTGTCCACTGAGATGTTGTGGACCACATGAGCCTCATTCAGAATCTTTAGCAGCACTTTCCGATGGGGCTCGGAGTTCATCATTAAGGCAAGTAGTGAGATCTTGGCGGGTATACGGTTTAGCTGTTCTATTACTGTATACTCGCTTTGCCTTATTAATTTTAAGAACTCACAGGCCTCTTCATCTGAGACGGCCTTCTTTAATTCCTTCTCTGCCTCTTTGACAGCGATTTCAGGCTCTATTCTAGCCCGACTTTCCTTTTCTTGCACGGCCGGCTGTTTTCTTGTTTCTTCAGCGGGAGCGTAGATGCGACCACTCCTTGTCATTCCTCCTATTCCGGCTATGTTGGTTATATCGAGTGAAGAGCTCTCTAACATATCCTCTTTACTTTTTCCACCCAGAACCTTTACATCATACCTCCACGGCACCTCCCTGTTACTGTGGTATTGGAAAGGTCCGGGCACTTTAATTGTGACAGGTCTTATCCCATTAGGCGCCAGTGGGACTGACGGTTCGGTGTAGCGGATAATCAGGGGTTTAGGGTGTCCTGGGAAGGATTCATCGACCATATTCACTTCCTCCTCAATTTCTACACAGTTTACCGAAGGTCCTGATCCCCCATGGTTTGGCAGTGGATTGCTTCCCACACTAGGAGCATCCTTTTCAAAATTGAGCCATTTGGCATTAATCAACTTCTGGACCCTATGTTTTAGGGCCAGACAATTTTCAGTAGAATGCCCTATCGTCCCTGCGTGGTATTCGCATTTTGCCTCGGGGTTGTACCACTTCGGAAATGGGGGTTCCAAAGGTTTCATGGGTACCGGTGCAACCAAAGAGTTTTGAATCAAACGAGGCAGCAGCTCCGAATAACTCATTGGAATCGGGTCGAATTGCACTATTTTCCTCGGATTATTGTTGGTTTTCGGTTGAGGTTGGTTGGTATTTTGGTTCCATGGCATAGAGGGTCGTTGTTGAGGGAAGGTTTGAGGTGATGGAACTGTAATGGTGGTATTTGGATGGTATTGAGTTGGTGGATTGTAGGATGGTTGGTGAGCAGGTTGGGCGGAGGCTACCATATGCGGGTGTGTGGGGTATTGTGATTGGTAGGGTGTTTGGTAGTTAGGTGGGGTTGTATTTGATTGATATATGGGTTGTGTGGGAGTTGGTCGGTTTGGATCCGAGGAGATATAATGGGTCTCAGCCTCCCTTTTCTTCCATGTGTTATTTGTCGGCTTTTTCATGCTCACATTGCCGACGGCGTTATGTATAATTTTTCCTCGGCGTAGACCACTTTCTATGCGTTCTCCTATTAGCACCATGTCCGAGAAATTAGCCGAGAAACTGCCTACCATCTTATCATAGTAGGGTGCGGGGAGCGTCTCCATGAATGTACTGATCATTTCTCGCTCCAACAGGGGTGGCTGGACTTGAGCGGCTAGCTCTCTCCACCTCTGAGCGTACTCTTTGAAGGACTCATTTTCTTTCTTGATCATGTTCTGCAGTTGAGTCCTATCGGGTGCCATCTCGATGTTATACTTGTATTGCCTGAGGAAGGCATCAGCTAAGTCCTTCCATGAACGGATGTAGGACCTCTCGAGCTGGGTATACCAGCTGGCCGCTGCCCCTGTTAAACTGTCTTGAAAACAGTGAATAAGCAGCTTGTCGTTGTGTGAGTGAGAGGCCATTTTTCTGCAATACATCGTTAGATGGCTTCTCGGACAGCCAACCCCTCGGTATTTCTCAAATTCCGGAGTCTTGAATTTCGGAGGTATGATGACGTCCGGTACGAGGCAGAGCTCAGAAGCCTCGACTACTCCATATCCGCCTCCCTCGATTGCCCTAACTCTTTCTTCTAGATGCGTCCATCTCCCTCCGAGGGGGGCTTCTTGGTCCGCCATTCTTGGCCATGGCTCATTTAGAGGCCGGCTGGCCTGAAGAGGTAAAGCATAAGGTTCCCTAGGTCTTGTGGCATGACCGTAGGGATGTGGCTGGTGTGGGTTTGCTGGATGAACAGCGATTGGCACAGAGTATATAGGATCTTCCGTGGCGGTCGTGTTCATATGGGCATAGTCAGGGTGGACATTATATGGATATGTGGTTGATGGGTTAATATGAGGAGGGAAAGATGGGTTTGTATGTGTAGGGAAAGCAGAAGAAGTGTTTGTATTATAAGGGTGGGGGTTCATGTTTGCGTAGGCTGGGTGTGAGTATGGTTGATAGCCCGTTGTATTAGCAGGAGGCAGGTAAGTTGGTGGATTGGTATGAGGGTTGTGAATGTTAAGGTTCAGGTGTGAAGGTCCAGCAGGAAAGTTTGGGTGAGGCTGATGGGAAGTAAGGTTTATATGGAGCGGTATCGCATTATGGTTTTCGCCAGCCAAGATTTCTTGAGACCCATGAGGTTCATAGCCAGGTGGTAAGCCATACGGCCAATCTTGTTCGGTGACAGTCTGAAGAGGCATAGATGTATTGGCTGCCCCAAGTGCCCCAGTGCCTGCGGGTCCCTCCGCGTTTTTCTCAAGTAGCTTCATAAGCTTAGCCACTTGGTCTTTTAATTCCGCGACCTCACTGCGGAGCTCCTCATTCTGTGTTTCCAGCTCACTCATGATTTTGGTTTTTGATCTGGTGCTATATGAATGCCGGGGGAGTCGTAAGCCCGCTATTTTGTTACCTGTTTGAAAGAGTTAAATTCATTTAAGTTAATTAATAATAACACACAGAAAAATTTGACTATGCGGCGGATGCGGAGGGACCAGAATTCGACAGCGTGCTGATCGTGTGCATCTTTTGTGCTTGTGAGTGTGAAATGGAAATTAATGTGGAATTGCAGAGAAGAGCCCGTTTTATTCAACATAGATGATGTCTATTTTACATTTCTTTCCTCTTGCTTGGCCAATACAATATATTTTTTCATCCTTAAGACTAGGTCTTTACAAGTTTGAATGAAAAACTCTACTTCAGGCGGGGTGTGGAGTGGATGCAGAGAAGCTTCCGCCTTCTTGAGTGATTGCGGTAACTCTTCTATGGCTGTATTCGCTATGTATGCCAGCCTTTGAAAGCATCTGATCCAGTGTTCAGCCGTATCTTTATACCACCCGCTTTCCTTTTGTATATCCTTTATGCCTTTTTGCTGCATTCTTATGATCTCGAGGACCTTCCATTTTTCCTCGTTTACCTCATCCTGCCAGGCTATGAGTAGGCCTTCAATTTGCTGTTTCATGTCCTCTATCTTTTGCAACAATTCATTTCTTTCTTTTGTCACATTGTCTGCCTCTGCTTGGGCTTTCTTTTTCGCAGCTAGGATCTGATTTTTCTCTTCTCGGTTGTTGCGGACCTTGGCCCTTATCTGCTCCAAGGCATTCCTCAACTGGCTGTTCTCTTGGAGTGCGGCGTCCCTTTCTTGTGCTCTCATGCCGAGCTCTTTGTTGGCCGCTTGCAAGTTCATGTGTACCCGAGAAGCACGCTCTCGTTCTCCTTTTTGTTGATCTCGGATAGAAGCTAAGAGAGCTTTATTCACTTCATCTTCTCTTCGCCACGCAGCGCTCTCTTGTCGTTCTTTCAGCAACTCTTCTTCTAGCTGAGCATTTCTTTTGGTCATGGCCTCTAGTTTCTCTCTCAGGCTTTTGACAACCTCGTCTTCAAACTCTGTGGATGCCATTTGACTCTTGGACGGAGGAACAGATGGTTTGAATGGCAATTTGATGTGTTGCACCCTGTCTCTAACCCACTGTTTGTATTCTTCTTTAGCAGCGCAGCTTCGCACTCCCAGTTCTTTTCCTTTGCGGGTGACCCCTTCCCATGCCTCTCGAACTTTGCGGAGGTTCTCGGCAAAGTCTCCTTCATACTTTAAGTAGAAAGGAGTCAGTAGTTCGTCAGACGGGGGGGCTTTTATAGGGTAGGCCAACTGTCTCTGTCCCAGTATCGGGTTATAACTGATACAACCTCTAGCTCCCATGAGGGGTACATTCGGGAACCCCTTGCAGTGGTAGATGACCTCAGTTCTTTGTTGCCATGAAGGTTGCCATCTAACCTGGTCTTCGGTCAAGTTGGCGAAGTGGGAAGACCATTCGAGATTGCTCATCTGTTTCAGCTGGTGGTTCAAGAAATCTGATATGGGATGTTGCGTCTTCATGTCCCTTCTGAAGATGTGGGCGGTGATCCATATGAATAACACAGGTAGACAACAAATCAATCTTGTTCTCTTCTTCTCATGACAGAAGTTCAGCGTGCAATAAACATCTGCCAACAGGGCCGTCACGGGATTTTCTCCTCTATCTCTTTTGGCTAAGAAGATATCGACTGCGCTCAGATCGACGAAGTCGTCTATATAAGGGAAAAGAACTAACCCATAGATGGTAAGGGCTAACACATCCATGTATATAGCCCACTGGTTGTTGTCGGCTAAGTGTTGCATGTACTTCTCTAGAAATTCTCTAGTGAACCCCTTGACTTGGCCTTTTGTCTGATAACCTGCCAAATGTTCCCCAGTCTGTAACCCCAAAGCCTGTGCGACTGCCCGGAAGGAGGAATGATGTTCTAGGTAATGATACGGCCTAGCTCCCTCTAATGGCAGATCCAAAATCTGTTCGAACTCCTCTAGGGTGGGAGCCAGCTGAAAGTCTGAGAATGTGAAGCACCGGAGCGGCGGATCATAATATTGCACCATGGCAGTAAGGGCTCCTTCTTGCACTTGGACTTTTAAAAGCCTCAGTATGTTGCCATACTTTTTGGTGATGGCCATTTGCTGGATACTTGTCAACTTGTTTGCAAACACCTCTAAGCTGGCCAAGTCTGTTATTTTGACACCGATGCGTCTCTTCTTCTTCAACTGTTCAGATTCCACATTAATTTCCATTTCACCCCCTTTCACGATAGTCACCGAGAACCTGACCTCTCGTAAGAAAAAGATACAAACAAGTATGTTAGACCCTAAATGAATGATATTAATGTATGGGGTATGCATGAAGACAACAAAATATGGTTACTCTTACTAACCTCTCTCCCTCTTTTCTTTGGTTATTTTTTCATTTTATTCCTCATTTTAATTTTCCCTTTTTCGAAAAGACTCACCTTTCTTTTTCTTTCTTTTCTTCTCTCTCCTATTTTTTGTACACTTTTTCTTTTAAGTTTTTCTCTCTCCTCTTTTTCTTTCCTCTTCCTTTTTTGTACAATTTTTTGTACACTTTTTCTTTTAAGTTTTTTCTCTCTCCTCTTTTTCTTTCCTCTTTTTTTTTTGTACACTTTTCTTTATTTTTAGAATTCTATAATCGCAGGTAAATAAAGTCTTACAGAGCTGATGTCGTCTAAATAGGGCGTGCCCTCGTCGTGTCCTAGAGAGGTGACCTGTCCTATGGATCTAGGGCTTTTAATGCATGAACCTTTCCAAGGTAGGTTGTAATCCTAAGGTATAAAGGTCACTAGAGCCAAGTTCCAATTCACAATGCTTGCCACAACAGTAGAAGTAGCCACTAGTTGCGGGGCATTATGAATAGGACGCACTCTAGCTGGGATTTTCATGATAGCCATACAGGACGTAAGCCCCAGCATGACGCCACTAGATCCCTCTAATCCTGGGCAGCACTCAGACCTGGGTATAGGGCCCCACTCATGATAAATGCATATGCAATATATGAGGGCACATAAATTTGGGATACCTGCAATTGGGGAAATTGCACAGATATATAGCAATTTATTGTTTATCTATCCTAGGGTTATACAGAGAATAAACAAACAGACAACAAATAAGTAAACAAATAGATAAATGAATCGTGCAATTAAACAGTGAAGGGATCAAAATTAAAACACTCAAATTGTTGGGCTTGACTCTCTAATATCCCCAGTGGAGTCGCCATCTGTCGCAACCGTAATTCCGACGAGACGACGAACTCGCTAAAATTTTGAGCAAGTTGATTTTGATGTGGAGTCGCCACCAAATTTTTATTTAAGGAAAAAAGATTTGGAAAAAACCTAGATGAGATTTAGGTTCGGGAGTCGGTTACGAGTGGGGAAGGTGTTAGGCACCCCACTCGCCTGTTCCGAAGAACAGTACCCTTAAATTGAGTGTGTGATTATTTGAAAATAGTTTGATCCCTTTTATTAGAGTGAAAATAAATACTTGATGGAGGTTAGCCTGACAGGACTTGATCCTGCTCCTACGTATTCCCCGGTGCAATGGGAAACTCAAGGCTTACGTAGTTCTGGTTTATGAAGGCTTGACCTTCAAAAGTGTTTGAGAAAAGATTATTTGGTTTGTGAAGGCTTTATCTTTGGGAGGGATTTTTGGCCCACTCATGCACAAGACCCAAGGCGGCTAAGGCAGCACATGGGCCTATACGAACTACTAAATGTTGAACAGCAGGTAAACCGCCAGTTCCCCATTTAGAGCCCATCGCGTGAGACCTAGAATTCCAAAGTATTAGAAAAAGATATTTTTAAAGTTTTGAAAGGGACCCTAAGTCCACTCATGCACAAGACCCGAGGCGGCTAAGGCAGCACAGGGGCCTATATGAACTACTAAATGTTGAACAGCAGGTAAACCGCCAGTTCCCCATTTAGAGCTCATTGCGTGAGACTTAAAAATCCCAAAATATTAGAATAGAGATATTTTTTCATATAGAAATGAATTATAAAGGATACCGATCTTTGAAAAACGAAAGCATGAATATAACGAGATCTTTTATTTTTATTATTAGATTAAACGGGGTTTTAATGTGATTATGTAGCAATTATGAATTTCGAGTTCTCACGAATTTATACTAATTTCTGGAATTTTTATTAATTGTTTTGATTTTTAGAATTTTATTAATTGTTTTGATTTTCTGAATTTTTATTAATTTTTTAGAAATTTTTACTAATGTTCTGATTTTTTAGAATTTTGTTTTAATTTTCTGATTTTTTTAGAAATTTTTTATTAATTTTCTAATTTTCTGGAAATTTTTATTAATTTTCTAATTTTCTGGAAATTTTTATTAATTTTCTAATTTTCTAGAAATTTTTATTAATTTTCTAATTTTCTAGAAATTTTTATTAATTTTCTTTTTCTTGGGGACAGAATTGGAATTAGTGAATTGTTTAGGGGCAGAATAGTAGTTTCCTATAGTAGGGATCTATTGGGTATTCAAAGATTTCAGCATGGGTAGTGTGGTAATTTCCTGCAGCAAGGACCTACTGGGTATTTGTGGATTTCAGCAGGGTAGTATGGTCATTTACTTCTTTGGATTAAAATTGGGAGAGACAATCAAAATTGTCTCGGGTGAGGTTCGAAGTGAAGACACAGGGCTCACATATAGGCGCTCCAACCACTAAACCCCACATCAATATGGTGATATGGCATTCAGGTTTTAAATATATCCTACCCTATCCGGTTTGCATGTATTGGCTCAACATCAAGGTAGTGGTGCGAAGGAAATCCTTTCTTTTGTAGGAGTGGCATCCACCTTTGGAACAGAAGCAGTAAGATCAATTTACAAGAGCCAAGCTTTTAGTGTCATTCTTAGGGAATCGAACATCCATTAGTGCACATCCCTTAGTTCCTAATTCGTGTAAGTTTTATGCCTGCATTGAGAAACCTGTGAAGCTTGATCGCAGGTTCTTTCCCTACCAGGATCATGATCACAGCCTCGCTCTTGCTATTGACAACAGTGGGGAAGTCATAAATGAGTTTAACTTCTAATTCTTCATGAAATTATTACTGCCTTTGATATTCTTGCGTCTGGTTGAGCATTTGATGTTGTGAAAACTACATGCTACTCATTTGCAGTTGATTCCTAGAGATCATGACTGACAGGAGACTCATCCATACCAATCCTAATCAAGTTTTCTGATAGTGTTCCAAACCACTTCATTATGACTCTAGTGCTGACATTCTTCTGGTTAAGTGGTTCCAACCAGATTCTGTACTCACTCTTAAGATGTTAGCTTCATCTTGCCTAGCCTAGAGAATCTGTTGTCCCATGTCTCAAATGTGACGAGTTTGTGTATCCTTGCTCATTCTCAAGATTGGAAATGAGAGGCACACCAACCAGCCTCTGGTTATCAGCCTATAAATTGCTTAATCCTTAGGACAAGTTCTCTTGTCAAGAAATCATGGACCTTATCTCCTTATTTCATTCCCAGACATAGGTAATCCAGCTCGCCATTTTCAGCAGATAATTACTCATAAGAAGGCTTAGCAGACGGAGTTATATTTGCCAAACCACATAGTGCAAGGACCATGAAAAAAATTCCCCAAATGTGATGCTGTCTAAAAAACATCTCTGAGCAGAAATTGCTCAAATATCAAAACCATGCAACCAGGATAAAAAGGGAGGCATGATAGCTTTTATTCTTAATTGGCGAGCAATTCTACACGTATATGGAACCTCCAGGCTTATGTCCCAACAAAATTCATGGGAGCATTCTATTTACGAAGGATGATCCTTCCATATAATGGTATGGCAGAAACTTGGGGCAATTAAGGATAAATAATACAAGGATATATGCATGAACAACTTTGGGATTTCAATTCAGTTCTGCTTTCCACATTCTGCCTTTTACAATCTTGATCAAATTGGCTTCTACTTTGCTGATCATCAGCATTCTGCAAGCCATGCTTTTTCTCAAATCTACTGAGAAGCAATGCTAACTGGCCTTGGGGAATTTGGTGATTGATTATGGAAATATCATTGTGGTGATTAGCCAACCAGACCTCCTACGTTTACTTAAATTCCTAGACCCTTGATCTTTACGAATCACTCAGCATGTACAGTGATGGAATCAAGACTCGCCTCTCAGTTTTGTCAATCCTATATGCGTATTCTAAATGCAATTCTCGAAACCAAAACATGGCAATCCTATTTGAGAAACAGAAAATCACCTTTCTTGATCGAGTGCAATACGATCTCATAAGCTCAAGATTTGATTCTTGGATCCTCAAACTCTATACCGATTATAGGGGAATTGATTTAAGCGTACGTAATTAGCAATGAATCAAGATTTTCTTGTAAGAACAAATTCTTCATTTCAACCTACGGAATTATGCATTTCAAGTGCAGAGTGTATTCAAAACGCAGATGAATCATGATCTTGCTAACCTGTTTGAGAAGATTCGATCACGTCCCTGCACCGATTCAACAATTCTCCAATTCTTCCTTGTCGAGAACCACTGTGCTCTGAGTTCTTCTCTGTTTCCACTTGGAATCCCTTTCCCTCCAAAGAAATCCGAAGCTTCTCCAAAATTCGATTCCAAAACCAAGCCAAAAAGCCCCTCTCTGATTCTCCCCTCTTCTTTTTATAGGCCCCTGTTTTTTTAAAATCTGAAAATCTTGCCTTTTTTCAAGTTGTCCTCTTTTGCAAATAGGAACTTTTGCTCCTCTTTCTTGATTTTGCTATTTCGTCCCTCTCCCTTTCCTTTTTGTTTTTTTTTCCTTTATCCTTTTTCTTTTTCTTTTATTAATTTTCCAAAAATCCGAAACTTAAGATTTTCGTTTTTTTTTGTTGTATGTATTTATTTATTCATATATTTTATTTATTTTTAAATTTTTAGTTTTTTTCAGAATTTTATATATCAGACTTGATTTTTCGTTTTTTATTTATTATTTTTTTTGTTATTTATTTATCTGTTTCTGTTTTCTTTTTTTTTTGTTCTCTGTTTTTTTTGTTTTCTGTTTTTCTTTATTTCTGTTTTCTTTCTTCTTTTTTTCTTTTTTTCTGTTTTTCTTTATTCCTGTTTTCTTTTTGATTGATTTAATGGTTGGAGGCCTCGGACACAAGTAGGTGTTTACAATGTGTTTTGGGTGGAAGTGAGGCAGGTGTGGCAGTCATCAACCTAGATGGAGTTGGAACAAGTTTAACCGGAGTTGACATGGTTTCCACGCTCTTGTGAGACCCATCCTTGTTTTCTGTATATTCGATGGGTTTGCTTGGAGTAGGAGGGGGAGCACTGGATGATTCCAAAGATAGGAAAATTTTTAAACATCTTTAACTATTATCAGCTTCTGATGTGAAAGTTTTCAGATGAGATTGATTTAGTATCCTCGATGGATGTAGTTTTCTTCAGACTTGACTCTGAAACAGGAAGAGGCAGGGGTTGTGATTCCAATGAAGACTTTTGTTATCCATTGTCTACTCCATTCTCCCTAGCTTTCCAAGAAAAGAACCTTCTAAAAGATTGAGATATATGAGAAGGTACTGTTACATGCTGGTTTGTTAGTTCAACTAATGTCTTAAGAGCTACTGCATGACAGTCAGTATCATTATTATCCATAAATGATAACAAAATTGTTGTAGGATGATCTGGACATACGTCAGATGGTGACTCTGTAGCAAATAATGAGAAAGGAAGAGTTTTCTTCCTTAAGTGATTGAATGGCTCAAGAAGTGTTTCCTCTGGAATTTCATTACCCTCAGGATGAGATTCATAAAAATCTGAGTTGTGAACGAAATAACTCCCTCAGGGACACACTCCCACCTTGAGGGTGCAACCTTGCATCAAGCTCTACGGCATCAAGATCTATAGTGACATGAAGATCGGGCTTCATACAACTTGTTCATTCATCAAACACCAGAAACTTCTTAATAACAATAGCCTCAGGTAAGACAAATTTCAACTGGGCCACATGACCATAGGTAAACCTCCTATCTGTTAAGCATTCAATCTTGGAACTACTATTTGTAAAGGATGTCGTCAATCCGCAAGACCGAATTAAACTATCAGGAAGCTTGAATGGTTCATAGTCAGTACATGGCTATAAATGCGGTGGCATGACCTTAATATTGGTTCAATTGTAGTTTGGAAGATCGTGACTAAGAACAAGCCTTAAACAAGATATGCTAATGATAAGTAATGCAAGAAAATCAATAAACATCCATTGGCTCTTAGGCAGGTCTGTTTCTTCAAAGATTTATGCAGAAATGCCGAAACCCTCTAGGAACTCTCCACGATTGAATTTCGCAAATTCATATCAGATTTTAGGAAAACATGAATTCCAATATTCGGATAAAAATTACATGCATGAACCAACACAACGTTCCAAAGAATCGAACAAAGAGAAATGACCTAATCTTAGTAACATACATATCTAGGTGAAGACTATGTGTATGAGCAGAACAAACCTAGAGATGGTCTAGAAGTTGTGGGTGTGATCAGTGCTACGGTAGTAAGAAGAATTGCAGGGAAATCCACACGTTGAACACCATGAGAACTCAAAGAAAATGCCTCCTCTCGGGAGCCTAGGAGAGAGACCTAAGCTTCATGGAGTCTTCTAGATCCAGCAAGGCCAAGGAAGAATCCTCCTGGAGAAAGGTCTCCTTCTAGAATTTTCAACTCTTGAAAGAAAAAAAAACCCCTCCATTTTGACTTTTCCTTTTATTTATAGGCCAATGTCTTGCCACTACTCTTTAACCGCCCCAACTAACTATTTTCTTTTTTTTTGTTTTATTAATTCTATTTTTTTCTGTTTTAATTATATATATATATATATTGTATTTTAAAAAAAATTATTTATTTTATTTTTATTTTTCTTTTTCTATTACTTTGTTTTATTTTCATTTTTCAGTTTGTTGTTTTTGCTTAATCTTTTAATAATTTATTTTTATTATTAATTTTGTACTTCTCAATATTTATTTTTTGGATTTTGTGTTTCATTATATTGTTTAATTTCCAAATTTTATTATTTTCATTTTCTTTATTTATTTTGTTTTCTTTTCCACTTATTTGTTTTCTCCGTCTTCTATTTTTTTTTAATTTTTTCATTTTCAATTTATTTATTTATTGTTTAAATTATTATTGGTTTCTTGATTAATTTAACAAATGATGGCCTCAGACATAATTGAGTGTTTACAAGTAGCATGGTAACTTGAACAACTCCTTCATCAACCAACTTGATGGCTAGCTCCCAACACAAAGTCTAGCCAAGGTTCAAGTTTTAGGACTTGGTAGGTCAACTTCGAAAACAGGGGTGCCCATGCCTCCATTTGACCAAAACAACCTTTTCAATTTTGAAGACCTAAGATTAAGATTTGGAGAAAGGAAACTGCAACATTTGAGGAGTGGTAAGCCAATGGATTTTCTTCATGGATCCTTACCAACATGGACCCAAAATAGCTTGCCAATTCTAACCCATTTACTTAATTCCTTATCAACAAGAATATTCAAGTCAATGCTTCTGTTGCACATAATAGCCCTTTATTGATATAGATGACTTAGTCTTAACTCAGCTCAGATGTTAAGTGAAAATGCATATACAATTATGGTCACACTTGTCGCAACCGTAATTCCAACGAGACGACAAACTCGCTAAAATTTAGAAAATAGAATTTTTAATGATGTGTGGAGTCGCCACCAAATTTTTATTTAAGGAAAAAGATTTGGAAAAAACCCTGACTCAAGGATGAGATTTGAAGTTCGAAAGTCAGTTACGATACGAATGGGGAAGGTGTTAGGCACCCCACTCGCCCGTTCCGAAGAACGGTACCCTTAAACTGAGTGTGTGATTATTTGAAACTTGTTTGATCCCTTTAATTAGCGTGAAAATAAATACTTGATGGAGGTTAGCCTGACAAGACTTGATCCTACTCCTACGTATTCTCCGGTGCAATGGAAAATTCAAGGCTTACGTAGTTCTGGTTTGAGTTGAAAGCTTGACCTTCGAAAGGTGTTGGAATTTAAAGGGCGGATGCATTGTTGTTTCTTTTTTGAAAATATCTTGAGGGTGCAATCTCAATCCACCTATGCACAGGGCCCAAGACAACTACGGCCGCACTTGGACCCACAGGAATCTCTAAACAACGAACAACAGAAAAAACTACCATTTCGTTTTTAGGGCCCATTGCGTGACATTGAGGAAAGCAAAAATGAGATTTTTATTTTATTGAAAACAAAAGAGAGGAGGGGCAATCCCAATCCACATATGCACAGGGCCCAAGACAACTACGGCTGCACTTGGACCCATACGGGGACCTTTAAACAACGAATAGCAGAAAAAGCTACCAGTTCGTTTTTAGGACCCGTTGCGTGAGATTAAGGAAAGCCAAAAAAATATATTTTTATTTAATTAAAGACAAGGGAAATGATGAATTCAAACTGGACTTGAAAAAAAAGAAATTGATTTTATTTAAAGGAAAGAAAAAAGGAATGTAATTTAGAACTAAAAGTGCTTTTGGTTGGGGCTAATTTGCAATTTCTAGGAGTTTAGGGGCCTATTTGTAATTTTTGGGAATTTGGGGGCCTATTTGTAATTTCTAGGAAATGTTTGGGGTCAAACTGTAATTTTGGGGAATTGGGGTCAAATTGTAATTTCTGGGAAATGTTGGGGGTCAAATATGAATATGAAAAGTTGAGGGGTCAAAAAATAAATATGAAAAGTTAAGGGCTCAAAATGTAAATATGGAAAGTTGAGGGGTCAAAATGTAAATATGGAAAGTCTAGGGGCCAAACTGCAAATTGTGGGAGTTGAGGAGCTTAATTGTAATTTTGGAGGATCTAGGGACCTATTTGTAATTTTATGGAATTTGAGGGGCTTGATTGTACTTACTCATGTGTGGAAAAACCAAAGCTGCACATGGTGGGGCCAGATTCAGGAGCCTGCTTACATGTTCTGCTTTCTTTCTGGACATTTCTTGTCCTGCCTATTCATGAAGGTTCCCCGTTCCTCTGTAGATGTCTTCGAAGATAGAAGGTGATCGACGTAGTTTGAAGGCATCAGGGCATCGTTTCACTGTAATGTGCAGAGAAAATATTGAGTCGTAACACTCCACTAGCCACTCGGGGTATCGAGGATCCCTTCTTACGTTTAGAGTATTATCGGGCCATGAATGAGACTAACGCACGATTATAGTTTTTGCTGTGCTTTTGGTAAGTTGGAAATCATATGGGGGTTATACGATTAAGGTAGAACGATGTAAGCTTCCTGCCTTCATATCACTAAAGAAAATGGCGTTGATTGAGTATTCCTTTGGCCGTGGAATATGTTAGGGTCGTCATGTCTTCTTTGTTGACGTAGACGTTGAGGAACAGAGCATTTTACTACCTCATCCTCCATAGCTCCTTCTTTGGCAAATCATTGGCTGGTGAGTGACGCAATTCCCGCAGAGGGAGGAGATTGCTACATAGGGAATAGGCTCATTAGCACTACTCTTAGCAGCAAGTATCCATCGAGTTTTTCATTCTTAAAGCCTTATGGAGTCTCTTTGTCTTGAATCACTCTCTGCTTCGAATACTGCATGGGACGGAGATGGCTTTGTATCATGGAGCAACACCTTCGGCCCGTTATTTCTCATGTCCAGTCTACACCCTTTAGCTTGACCTCTCACTTCTTACCCAATGTGATCACCTCAAATCGAATTGGTGCGATAGCACCCAAGCGCAGAATTCGGGTCAGCCATATCAAAAACCAACTATATTTTACAAGAGTGTTTTCCCTTATTAAGCAAACCAACGTTATTACCGGTAGAGCTCTTAGTGACCGATCGCGACATGCCTTGTCTAACGCATCAGGCCACCACCAGAATGCTCAGATGGAACCCCCTGAATCCATCCAAGGGCAGAGGGCTTAGTGTAACACTCATCGCGACTTCTTTGCACCCCCGCACCGTAACAATTCGATCATAAATCTGACCTCTAAGTTACAAATAGTATTACTCATTCATAATCGAAGAGGAGGGTGTGATCTTGGTGAGCTTACACCCTATGGAGATGATTGGAAAACTTTTGTTTAATTCGTGATTTTTGATTCGACTTCCTCCCCTTCCCCAACAACCTTATAGTTTATATAAGGAAAATCAAGATTCAAGATGAGCTTGATTGACCCTATCTTTTGACTTTTGGACCAATTTTGAATTTCCTTTCTAGGTCCTTGAGACCCAACACCGGTCAGCATTATTGCATGAGACACACTCTTCCTTTCTTGAGTGGCATCGTGATTTGTAGGAGGATGACTTTATGGGAGCAATCATGCCTTGTTGCAAAGGTTGAGGAGTCATCTGACTCGTCATGACTTTTCAAAATCAATCTTTTTATCTTTTACAGTTTTCACATCTCTTTTAGCATGTGTACCTTTAGGTATGCAAAAGTGTTTTTGAATGGTTTAATGGGAGAAGGTAGTATATTTGAAAAGGCGAAGAATGTTGATTTGATCGCCCTGATGGCGTTTTTGATGGAAAATGTTAATTCAAACAAATGACAAAATTTTACCCCAGTTTTAGAAGGATGGAGAGGTAGATCTGATTGCCCAAATGGCACCTTTGGTGAAGCATGCCAATGCTGCTTTTCCGAATCTCGATTGCCAAATTAACCAAACTTGAGAAATGGAAAAATTTTTGCCCCAGTTTTAGGAGTTTTGAGGAGCAGGAGCATTTGAATTGTGCTCGGATTCTTGATTGACATTAAATTTTGCCTGGGTAGTTTTGGGGTTTCCAACTCAGCGGACCTTCTGTTTACCCTGATTTTGCCTAGACTGCCCTTACGGGTTTTCAACCTAGAGAACTCTTGATTCAGTGCCCTAACTTTTGCCTAGGCCGTCTTTGAGGATTTTGACCTAGCGGGCTTCTGTTCGTGTGCCCTAACATTTGCCTAGGTCTCCTTTAAGGGTTTCGACCTAGTGGGCTTTTGTTTGTGTGCCCTAACTTTTTCCTAGGTCTCCTTGGAGGTTTTGACCTAGCGGGCTTTTATTTGTGTGCCCTAACTTTGCCTGAATTGTTTTCATAATTCAACCTAGCAAGACCTTTTTTGGATCATGACTTTGTCGATCATTATTTTGAATTTTGACCTTACTTTTTCTTGGATTATTTTGATTATAATCCAACAGGTCTTTTCCTTTCTCTTTTTATTTGAAATTTTTGACCCTGATTTTGCCTGGATCATCTTTGACTTTTAATCCAGCGGGTTCCTTTTCTTTTTTCTTTAATTTTAGACTTGATCTTTCATTGAGCCTTGCTTGGACTACTTTGTTTTTCAATTCAACAGATCTGTTTTGTATCCCTAAATTTTACCTGGATTCGAACATTAGTCCAGCGGGATTTTTATTGCTTTTTTTGTTAGACCGAAGTGTTCCTTGGGGATTACAATGCAGGGTGTTTCGGGATCCCTGATTAGATTTTGTCTATTTTGCTTCGTCATTTAATTTTCTCATTGAGTCTGATCAATAAGACGCTCAAAATTATTTATTACGGCAATGGCATCTTCACCAACAGGTATTTATTTTTGGGTAAGGATAAGAAATAGGTCGAGTGATAGAAAGAATGGTAAATTTTAAGAAGAGAAGTCAATAAGGTAAAACACATGCTCAAGAAGTATGAAAAATGTAAATTTTGTATTTATTGAGATTTATTTACAAAAGATTGACTTTGAAAAGTATGACAAATTTTGGATGATTTCCTCAATACAAGGCATCTTATTGTGCTGCTTTGATTTGTTTCAGCTAGCTACTGGATTCCTATAATTTGGCAATGGATTGCTTTCTATGTTAGGAGCAAGCTTCCCAAAATCCAGCCATTTCGCATCGATTAAGCTTTGCACCTTACGCTTCAGTGCTACATAATCCTCGGTAGAATGACCAATGAATCCTGCATGGTAGTTGCATCTAGCATTTGGATTGTACCAATTAGGATATGGTGGCTCCTGAGGCTTCAAAGGGGAAAGAGCAATCAGCGAGTTTTGGATTAGGCGAGGTAGCAGCTCTGTATAGGAGATCAGAATAGGATCGAATTGGACAAGCTTTTTCTCCTTTTTCTGGCCTTTGTTAGGATTTTGGTTTATGGCTTGTGTTTGGGCCATGTCTGGTGTTGGTGATCGGACTTGTGTCGGATAGTTGTAAATAGGAGGGTATGGTGTTTGATATGTAATGGCGATGTAAGGACAAGATATTTAGGGTGTGTAAGATGGAGGTCGGGAGCCAACTGGACCATAAGGTGCCATTTGAGAAGTGTACAGGCCTTGACCAAAAGCCACGTTGTAGGTTTCACTTGCCTTCTTTTTCCCCAATCCATGGGAGACGTTGACTGCCCCTGTAGGCTTGTGTGCGATCTTTCCACAGCGCATGCCACCCTCGATCCTTTCTCCAATGATGACGACATCGGAGAAACTAGAGGTTACACTGCCAATCATCTTGTCGTAGAAAGGATCTTGGAGTGTGTCGACGAATGTGCTGACCATCTCTTTTTCAGATAGTGGGGGTTGTACCTGAGCAGCTAACTCCCTCTATCGTTGTGCGTACTGCTTGAAGGTCTCATCCCCTTTCTTGACCATATTCTGGAGTTGGGTTCGATCGGAGGCCATCTCCGTGTTGTACTGGTATTGCTTCCTAAAGGCATCAGCTAGGTCTCTCCATGAACGAATATGGGTTCGTTCTAGCTGGGTATACCAGTTGGCAGCAACCCGAGTTAAGCGGTCTTGAAAGAAATGGACAAGCAGCTTATCGTCGTGCATGCAAGGAGACATCTTCCTGCAGTACATGGCCAGGTGGTTCTTCGGGCAGCTAGTTCCTTGATACTTTTCAAATTTAGGAACTTTAAATTTGGGAGGGATTACCACATTTGGAACCAAGCACAGATCGGATGCGTCTTTGGCTTCGTAGGCGCTCCTTTCAATGGCCCGGATCCGGTCCTCTAGGGTTTTCCACTTTTCAGTATCCTCTTTCGAAGGATGGCTTGGGTATTCCTCATGCATATGGTGAGGTTGAGAAGATGGTATGCATATAGGGTGCGGTTCTTGGGTGAACATAGGATTCGTTCCCCCAACAGCTGTTTGATAAGTCTGGGAAGTAGTGTTTGGAATGGCATAGGGGATGCCTGTGGTGTTAGAGGGTAGGTTGTGTGTTTGGGTTTGTGTTTGAGTTTGTGTTTGGGTTAATAACGGTGCATGCCCATGAGGATACCCATAATGATCCCCTTCGGTTCGCAGAGGTATGGTTAATGGTGAAGGGTTTTGTGGAGTGAAGTCAGGAGGATGTAATGGATCATTTGGTTCTCCCGGTAGAGACCTTACTTCTTTCTGTTTTGACCGTTGGATGGCTTCCATTAGCTTGGCCATTTGTTCTTTCAAAGTTTGGACCTCATTTCTCAATTCCTCATTTCATCTCTCTAGCTTATCCATGATTCCTGATTGGGATCTGGTCCTATAAGGATGTCGAGGAAGCTGTGTTTCTCCAATTTTTCTGTTAAAGTTAAGAATTTAATTTTTGAGAAACCGTTTGAATACAAAAATCACGAATGTATGATTGTTGGTGTAAAATGAATATGCAAAAGGTGTAAAATGATTTTTGAAATCTTTCTTTTTCAATGACAATTTATGCATGAATGAATGTATGCATAAACAATTTGGAATTTGAATTTTGAGCATTTGAAAATTTGATTATTAACAATTTCATGTTTTTATGAATCTTGGTATTTTTTATTTTGCTAGAGAACTTTTGGTTTTGTTTGAGAATGTTTTTAGTTCTACCAACAAATTTTCTAGAAACGTTTTTTAGGTTTTTGAAATTTCACTTTCTTTCTTTTTGTATTTTTTTTATTATTTTTTTTAGTATTTTCAAAAATTATTTTTCTAATTTTCCTTAGGAATTTTTATTTTTCTTGATTTTTCAAATTTTGGTTTATACATTCTTGATTTCTTATTTATTTTATTTTCTTTCGCTTGATTTTTTGTTTATTTTCTGTGTTTCCCCTAATTTTCAGCTTCCTCTTCTTCCATCTTGGATGATTCTGCTCAAATAAACGTCTGTGCGTACAGATGAACCATGTATCATGAAGGGTGTGGGCCCTCGTTGCATCCTATTGTGGGTGACCTATCCTAAGGATCTATGGCCTTTTATATGAACCTCTCAAAGGTGGTTTGTAATGCTGGGGTGTAGAGGTCACTAGAGCCAAGTTCCAGTCTGTAATGCTTGCCACAACAGCAGAAAAAACTACCAGTTGTAGGACATTACAAATAGGATGCACTCTAGTTGGGATTTTCGTGATAGTCAAACAGGACGTAAGCCCTAAAGTGACACCACTAGATCCCTCTATCCTAGGCTGCACTCAGACCCGGGTATAGGGCCCTACTTGTTATAAATGCATATGCAATGTATGAGGGCACATAAGTTTGGGATACCTGCAATTGGGGAAATCGTGCAGATATACATATAGCAATTTATTATTCATCCACCCTAGGGTTGTACAATGAATGGACAAACAAAAATAGATAGATAAACTAATAAATAAATTGTGCTAATAAACAGGAAAGGGATCGAAACAAAACACACTCAATTGAAACGGGCTTGACTCTTTGAGGTCTCCAGTGGAATCGCCATATGTCACAACCGTAATTTCGATGAGACGACGAACTCGCTAAAATTTTGAAAATAGAATTTTTAATGATGTGTGGAGTCGCCACATAATTTTTATTTAAGGAAAAAGATTTGGAAAAAACCCTGACTCGAGGATGAGATTCGAAGTTCGGGAGTCAGTTACGATACGAATGGGGAAGGTGTTAGGCACCCTACTCGCCCGTTCCAAAGAACGGTACCCTTAAACTGAGTGTGTGATTATTTGAAACTTGTTTGATCCCTTTAATTAGCGTGAAAATAAATACTTGATGGAGGTTAGCCTGACAAGACTTGATCCTACTCCTACGTATTCTCCGGTGCAATGGAAAATTCAAGGCTTACGTAGTTCTGGTTTGAGTTGAAAGCTTGACCTTCGAAAGGTGTTGGAATTTAAAGGGCGGATGCATTGTTGTTTCTTTTTTGAAAATATCTTGAGGGTGCAATCTCAATCCACCTATGCACAGGGCCCAAGACAACTACGGCCGTACTTGGACCCACAGGAATCTCTAAACAACGAACAACAGAAAAAACTACCATTTCGTTTTTAGGGCCCATTGCGTGACATTGAGGAAAGCAAAAATGAGATTTTTATTTTATTGAAAACAAAAGAGAGGAGGGGCAATCCCAATCCACATATGCACAGGGCCCAAGACAACTACGGCTGCACTTGGACCCATACGGGGACCTTTAAACAACGAATAGCAGAAAAAGCTACCAGTTCGTTTTTAGGACCCGTTGCGTGAGATTAAGGAAAGCCAAAAAAATATATTTTTATTTAATTAAAGACAAGGGAAATGATGAATTCAAACTGGACTTGAAAAAAAAGAAATTGATTTTATTTAAAGGAAAGAAAAAAGGAATGTAATTTAGAACTAAAAGTGCTTTTGGTTGGGGCTAATTTGCAATTTCTAGGAGTTTAGGGGCCTATTTGTAATTTCTAGGAAATGTTTGGGGTCAAACTGTAATTTTGGGGAATTGGGGTCAAATTGTAATTTTGGGAAATTGGGGGACCAAACTATAATTTCTGGGAAATGTTGGGGGGTCAAAATATGAATATGAAAAGTTGAGGGGTCAAATGTAAATATGGAAAGTCTAGGGGTCAAAAATGTAAATATGAAAAGTTGAGAGGTCAAAATGTAAATATGAAAAGTTGAAGGGTCAAAATGTAAATATAAAAAATGTAGGGGCCAAACTACAAATTATGGGAGTTGAGGGGCTTAATTGTAATTTTGGAGGATCTGGGGACCTATTTGCAATTTTATGGAATCTGAGGGGCTTGATTGTACTTGCTCATGTGTGGAAAAACCAAAGCTGCACATGGTGGGCCAGATTCAAGAGTCTGCTTACATGTTCTGCCTTCTTTTTGAACATTTCTTGTCCTGCCTTTTCATGAAGGTTCCTCGTTCCTCTGTAGATGTCTTTGAAGATAGAAGGGGATCGACGTAATTTGAAGGCATCAGGGCATCGTTTCACTGTAATGTGCAGAGAAAATATTGAGTCGTAACACTCCACTAGCCACTCGGGGTATCAAGGATCCCTTCTTACGTTCAGAGTATTATTGGGCCATGAATGAGACTAACGCACGATTATAGTTTCTGCTGTGCTTTTGGCAAGTTGGAAATCATATGGGGGTTATACGATTAAGGTAGAACGATGTAAGCTTCCTGCCTTCATATCACTAGAGAAAATGGCGTTGATTCCTCTGGCCGTGGAATATGTTAGGGTAGTCATGTCTTCTTTGTTGACATGGACATTGAGGAACAGAGCATTTTATTACCTCATCCTCCTTAGCTTCTTCTTTGGAAAATCATTGGCTGGTGAGTGATGCAATTCCCGCAGAGGGAGGAGATTGCCACATAGGGAATAGGCTCATTAGCACTACTCTTAGTAGCAAGTATCCATCGAGTTTTTCATTCTTAAAGCCTTATGGAGTCTCTTTGTCTTGAATCACTCTTTGCTTCGAATACTGCATGGGACGGAGATGGCTTTGCATCATGGAGCAACACCTTCAGCCCGTTATTTCTCATGTCCAGTCTACATCCTTTAGCTCGACCTCTCACTTCTTACCCAATATGATCACCTCAAATCGAATTGTTGCGATAACACCCAACCACAGAATTTGGGTCAGCCGTATAAAAAAACCAACCATATTTTACAAGAGTGTTTTCCCTTATTAAGCAAATCAACGTTATTAATTGCAGAGCTCTTAGTGACCAATCGCAACATGCCTTGTCTGATGCATCAGGCCAACACCAGAATGCTCAGATGCAACCCCCTGAATCCATCCAAGGGCAGAGGACTTGGTACAACGCTCATCTCGACTTCTTTGCACCCCCGCACCGTAACAATTCGATCATAAATCTGACCTCTAAGTTACAAACAGTATTACTCATTCACAATCGAAGAGGAGGGCGTGATCTTGGTGAGCTTACACCCTATGATAGACCTATTCTCAATTATATTGTCTATTTACGTAATCCTCGCATTTTATCAAGAAATCAAAAGAACCACTCCTAAGATTTAACGTATTTTGAACCAGATTTCTACGTAGAATGATCAGCAGTTAAGTGAGGTATCATCTGATTTGGATTCAAGCACACACTATCCTTACTGAATGCAATGTTCATGATTTCAAGAAACTATGACTAACATGTAGGAATTTGGTGTCAAGAGCTGCTGCAGGATTCAACAATGTAACCTCTTCTGGAATACAGATGGGAGCTTGTAATCCGATGTTCTGATTTTAGGAACCAAGAGTTTTTAGGAGAATTCCAACAATTGCTCCTCTCCTTCAATCGAGGAAATCGGAGCCTTTTCCCCTTGCTACTGTTGCCCTTTTTTCTTTTGGACTCCCCCTTTCTGTGATTCTTTTTCCTTTTTATTTTCTTTTCCTGCTGCCAAAAGCCCAGAAAAATGACCATGTTTTTTCTGCTTGAGGCCCCCTCCAAAGGACGTTCCTGCCTCCCCCTTCTTTTTTCACTTCTCTCTTTTTTTTATTACATTTTTTATTTTTAGATTTTTTATTTCTTTTTTCATTTTCTTTTTTTTATTAAGATTTTCATATTTTTAAATTTTTGAACTGTTGCTTTTTCCTTTAATTTTAGCTTTATATATTTTTGCTTTTTGTTTATTTCAATTATTTTTCGTTCTTTCTCTTTTGAATCTTTTTTCTTCATTTAATTTAGTATTGATTTTTGATTAATTAAAAAATCGGGGCCTCAGACATAGTTGATTGTTGTCACCGATTCAATCCAAAGTAGCACACAAAAATATTAATCTATAAGTTGGAAACCTATCTCCTTGAGAAATGTAGAAAGAAAAGTTTAGTAAATAGAGAAAAACATCTAGGATACTGCTTTTGAAATGATCTACAAAACAAAAGTCATGAGAAACTTTCAAAAGCAATGCTTGGATGCTGCATAGTTACAAGTTTATTACCAAAGAAATCAATATTTAGAATGGTGGGAATTTTGAATGGAATTGATTTTTAAGGGTTGGGTCTTCCTACTCTAAATTGTTCCACCACTCATGCTCTCCTTTAATTCTAATTGAAACTCAATAAAATGCGGAAAAAAAATGTAAATTAAGCATGCAAATTTGAAGAGAATATAAATTGAATAAAAAAATGTAAATCTAAAATATAAATGGAATATGTACCAAATGTAGTCGAAATTTTGATCTTATGAGATTAGGTGATTAAGCAAGAAAAATCAACAAAAAAAATTGGGATTAGGATTCTTAAGTTCTAGATAATCTTGACCTCATCAGTCGTTGCTCTATTTTTTTATCTCCTGTGTTCGTAATTTAGACTATCAAATGTGAAAAGAAATTTTACGAGTCAGATGTTTCAAGGTCAAGGTTGACCTATGGATAAGGCCAACTGGATCCATATATTTTAGGACCATCTTATGAAGACTATTTTAACTATTTCAATATTTCATAGGTTAGGACTAGATAGGATATAAAAAGGGCATGGTAGAGCTGGCCTAGAGTCAAAGCCCAATTTGACAACTTTACTTCACCCTTTCATTTATAGATACAGTGGCAAATGAATTAAGGCTGCATGGAGGGATGACAAGTGGATGGTTTGAAGATGGATTTTTCCTTTTCTAACTTTGCTTTACGAGAATCAAGACAAATTTAGGTGTGGATTTTAAAATAGATAAAGATAATAAATTAAAATTCACTTTTAATTACATCTAATTTAAGTATGTTTTTTATAAGAAATTTATACTTTATTTTGATATTTTTATAAATTGTATCAATTTATATGTAAATTTTTAAATAAATCAAATTCTTAACATATTTTAATTTAAAAAATATATAAAATAAACATAAAGAATATAAAGAAAATGAAAAGTTTAATAATAAGAATAGTATTATATTTTAAAAACATATATAAGAGTTCAATATTTATTATTTAAATGTCATTATAGTTATTGAGATGAGTTCAAGCGAGAGCATCTATTTAAATCTTTAAACTCAATCCTATTTTTATAAATTTGACTCAAATTCGAATTTAGGATTTTCTTAAACCAATCGAGATAGATTTTTCTTATTAAGATTTGAATAAAATAAGTATAAACAAAGACATATTTTCACGTAGTCACAAAAAATATCAATTACTAATGGAGAAAAAAAAAAGACAATTTTTTATTCTTCTAACTTAAGTTCTTTTTTGAGTGATAATAATTAAGAAGTAGTTAAGAATATCTCATCATAGACTATTCTAAGATATACTCCCCTAAGTGATGTTGATCTTGATCTAATGGCAAGTGAACAACCTATTGCTACATTTGATTGTTTATTGTGAAGTTTTTCTACTTCAACTCATAAAATCTAGCAATACTCAACTTAAGAAGTGGTTCTATAACATTCTAATAATGACATTTGTTCTACGCTTAAGTCATATGAGAGATTCACTATCAGTTTGTTACTTCATGATACAAAATTATTTTATAAAATACAAATATTGAAAATAGGGTACAGTTTTTTTAAAACATTTGTTGAAAGTGTGAGTCTCATTGTAATAAATAGACATTAAGACATCATCTCTCATGATAACTTTGAAAACTTGCATTCATTCATATGATGCAATATATATTCTTTCATATAACCATACATACCTTATTATTTATGCTTATCATATACATCCAATACATAGAAAGTTAAAAGTTCTTATGGAGTCTTTTATAACAAAACAAGGGCATTAATGCCCTTTCTTGTATATACTGTCATCCATTACAATTTATACATATGCCACATTCAACATAGGAAAAGTTATCTTCAAATCTTCCTGCATTCTATCCTATGAGCATTTCTACATAGACCACTATCATTATGATGAGCTTAGTCGAGCTCTGGAAAAAGAAATAAGAGGTAGGGAGTGCGAAATTATATTTTCTCGGTAAATGTTTGCCTTAAAGTTGGTGATATAATACTCTAAAAATGAATATCACTTTTACGCTGAAGTCGCACATCACATTTCAGTTTTAGACTATTATCTCACGATGCAGAATCTTTGAAAAATAATTATTAGTGAAAATACAGTAATTTTTTTCTTTTCTTAAAATGAATCTCTTTGATATAAAATACAAGCCTCGTCGTAGTAGAAAGTAAATAAACAATCAACATTACCCTTGTCAAACTTAAACTACGCTTAGGTTACTTTTACAGGTTTATTTGTTCATCTTTATTACGTAGACTCAAGTAATAGTACAAACATTCACATATCATAAGCATTCATTCAACTTCTAATTATATAGATAGTTTCACATATGCATAGTAGAGTTAAGGCATTTTAAAGCCTTTACAAACATAATTACACACAGTTATCTCCACTATATATTTACATCATTTATTCTACAACTACTTACTATTAAGAAGAATGCATTCATCCATCTATTTATAAAAATTTACATTATTGGTATGACCCAGCTCTTCTACCTTTTCTTTTGCTTCTTCCAAGGCAAGACACTGCAAACTTCTTAAGGCTGATAGTAATGATGCTCCAACCGCAGGCTCTCATCCAAAGCAGCAAAAGTTCCATCTTCCATTTCTTGAAAGCTTGAAAGGGTATGGTCTAGGAAACAGAGAACTAGATTGTGATGACCAAATATACGAAGAACTATAATAGTGAGACGATGTTTGTGGATCAATTTCCCCTTTGGATGAAGAGGAATCTACAGTAGTAAAGGTCTTTGCGCCTTAAAGTCAGGTGAAGGTAGAAAAACTCCGTTCGGGTGAAAATCCTCTAAAGGAATAACGAACACCATTGTAGAGATGTTCGAACTCATGAACTCAGAGACAAATAAAAGTCCTAAAGAAAAATAGATGTGCACACTAGCCTGAGTTGTATCAATAGCTCATGAGGATTTTTTATCCAGTTGATGTTGCTAATTTCTACGAACACTACTGCTATCACGAACGACATCAGAATCATTTCGGAAGAAAATGGTAAAGTAAGGGTGAGAAACTAAGTTTCTTAGTAGGATTCTACTCTAGGCTTATTGCCATCATTTTCATCCCAATCACCTCAGTTTATTTTAAAAATCATGTCATACATACAAGATTGATTTTAATCTTTCAAAAATTCTAACTCAAGTGGATTTATTATATTTACGATGAGAAATCTCTAATTGAGCATATAAATTTCTTGGAATCACATCATACGTGTTATTTAACTTTCATCTCCTCCATGTCTTACATAACCTCTCATCTAATCTCTATCAAATTCGTAGTGATAATTAAGACATAGGTGTACATTCATATTAGACGATAGTATCATCATTATTAAATAACAAATTTCTTACACATCATAACTCTTTGGAAGAATATCATAAATATTATTTGACTATTGTTTCTTCCTTATCTCAACATAACTCTCTCTTCTTTATTTCACTCTTTTAGTGAAATTTTAAGACAAGCATACAATAATATCAGTCAAACAATATTATTTCAAGTAAACACATAAATTACTTGAACATTGTAACTTTGAGGATCGCAATATAGATATTATTTGACTATTGTTTCTTTTATGTCTCAATATAACTCTTCTTTTCTCTTCTCTGTTTCATTTTCATAGTAAAATTTTAAGACATAGGCATACAAGTATAATTAGTCAAACAATATCTTTTTACTAGATCTACTATTCTACCTTCTATTTTTAAGGACATAAGTTCATTCCTAAATAGTTGTCACCATCAAATAATAAAGGAAGACATAAGTCTCCATAATAGAAGGATTTGTTTAGAAAACCTATTGGTCTCCTCTCTCTCTCTCTCTCTAGAAGGTCCTTTTTGCCTTCTTTTCACAAGAACTAAATTGTCCTCTAGAAGAGTAGTTTTTAAATTTTCACATAAGTTCTTTCTTTAATGATTCCTTAATCAATTAGGTTTACTTTTAAAAGCTTCCAGATAATCATGCATGCTCAATCAATATTCAACCAATATGTCATGCACATTTAGGTTTCAATTGCTATCATATCATCATTTATACATAATCAACATACAAGACATCTTTGATGAGAAGTCATCATACACATCACATTGTTCTTTATGAACTCATGATGTAATATCATTAGTTAACATAATATTCTTAAGCAAATAATCATCTTTTAAATCAAGACTTATTCATTTTAAGCTTGACATAAATTCTTGGTCAACTTAATCACTTATTCCCATGTTCAACTTGATTAGTTCATAGAATCTTATGATGAATCACTCATAGGATCCTAAATCACTTGTCCTTCTAAGTTATCTCTTAATCTTTCCTTTTCTCAAAGGTTAAGTTGTTTCATATATTTTCATGAAAATCATGATACTTAAAAGTTTCTTCTTAGGTGGCCAAATGGAACATTTTAATTCATTTACTCTTTTTGTGCTTCAATTTTCATGTCTTATGCATATCCTATTTAAATTAGGTTTTAGGGTTATGCTTTAACAAGATTTTAACTTACTTGCATACATTTAATCACACATGGCCAAATGTTACCCATAACATTGCCAAGCTTCTCTTAAACCCTTAATTCTTTTCTTTTACATGACAAAGATCCTTAATGTACCTTAACCAAGATTTCAAACTCATTCTTCCTTAATTAAGCATAAAGTAGTTAAATACTACACCTAGCTTCTAAGGAATCATAGTTCACTTTTTCTTAGCTTAAATTGATAAATCCTTCTACTTAGGGTTTAGGCCATAAATCATTATCAAGTTTAGATAATTTTAAGAATCCTCCTTCACTCTTGGAGGTCATGTCCGAATGTTCAATTTTAACCTCACAACCCATGATTCATTCTTAATCATCAATTTATGCATATTTGAATCAAGTTTAAGTCTTAATCATGGTCTTAACTTGATTTCACAATTTTTTGCTACCATGGCTGCATTGTATACCTAGTCATTCCCAAATCTTTCTTACACATTTAATTATTTCCATATACATAGTAATGGTTCTTCATCAACTATAATCAAGAATTTAAACTTATTTTCTCTTAATTACACAAAAGTGGCCAAATGCATATCTCTTGGTTTTAGGGAATTTTGGTTCAATTTTTCTTCTCTTAAGAGTTGATTTAAACCAATTAAGACTTAATCACATAGCTTATACAATCTTTCTAATTTTTATAGATTTTACCCTTATTTAACAAAAGTGGCCGAATGCTTTCCCTTTAGCCTTCAAGGTCATTTTCAAAATTTATTTTAACATGATCTTTGTTCCATGGTTTTGTACACTTGTAGCACCATTAACACTTAGATCCATAAAGGCTTCTAAGGGAGGTTCTAAGTGTCTTACGAAGCTTGTTCCTTTTTTTTTTTTTTTTTATCTCAAAACTCCATCTTGCTCATGGTAAATCTTAAATGTAAGTCCAAATCAAGCTTATGGGACTTATGGTATAATTTTTTATAGTCTTTTAAGTCTTTTAGTTCAAAGATTCAGATGTGGACATCTTAGCACATAAATTCATAATATTAAGAAAATCATCAAGATAGTATTTTTCATGGCCAATAAGTGTAGATTCACTATATCTACTCTAAGATCCATCCATCTTATACAATGAACACTTTAAAACATTTCCACATAACCTCTCAAATCTTCCCAAAGCATAAAAATTGATTTTTAAGAAATTTTAACCAATTAAATTCCTTCTAAGGTGGCCAGAAGCACTTTAATGCATCAAAACTTCACTTTAACTCTCAAAAATCACTAAAATTGGATGACGCTCATATTTAACCATCCAAAGGCAGTTTTGAGCTCTCATGAGTTAAAAATAATAAGATCCATGGGTCTTAGAGAAGGATCCACAAAAAGAAGAAAACAAATCATAAAAATCAAGATTTTAAGCTTAAAAACATAAGTACTAATATCCTACTTGATGAGGACTTGATGATGGGTTTTAAAAGGGATTTGATGGATGAAATTGGTTCCTATTTAGTTGTTCAAAAATATCTCTTCGTGGTGACAGTGGGGCTTGGTGATTAGGAGTTGATTTAACTCAAACTTCAAAGATGGAAGCTTAAGCTTAAGGTAAAATTTTAGGAGTTTTTGTATTAGATTAAGCTTTAGCAGAATTTAGATAAATTTTGTAAGTGTTTAGGGTTTAGAAAACTGCTACAAATGAACCTCCCCAAGGTCTGAGTGAATTCGGCCACTCCAAGGGTAACATATAGATTAATTTTTCCACTTAAGAGCATTTTGGTAACTTTCCATATAATTTTCATTTTTTAAAATATTTAAAAATGTGAGGAATTATAATTTTAGGATTATATTAATTCTAATCATGCTGATTTTGTCACTAATCATTTTTAACTTACTTTAAGCATGATTAAGTTTAATTAAACAACGTTAATTAACCTTAACTATGGTTAAAAGAATCTTTGCATATATTATTTTTGTCTTTTATGGTGAGTCATCGCCATGTTTTTCACATGGGATTTTCTTGCAAGATGTGTGGGGCCCATTTCTTGGCTTTTATTCTGCATTTTCTTGCCCTACCGATTTTTCAAAGGCATTTTCATAATTTTCTTTTGCCATTTACCGAGAGGTTCAAAATTTGTTCCTCCAATATTTTTAAAATTTTGGTTCATTCCTAAACCATTATTACATCATTTACTATTTTTGTAGGAACAGTTTAGCCCTGATGAAGGATAGAGCTTTCTAAGGGCGGTTTCAGAATTTTGTGTCAACTTTTTCACCCTTTCTCTTTTCCTATTCTTTTGTTATAACTTTTCAATCATCCTTGATGTACTTTAATCTCGTAGGATATCTTTTAACTTTTATCTTAAGTTTCCTGCATAGTTATTAGGGTCACTAGGGGCATTTTCGTCATTTTCACAAAATTTTCTAATTCTGTCCTTTGTTCTTGTATGTACTTTATTTCTCACTAAAGGTTATTTGTAACCTAAAAGGTTTCATTATGAGAAATTACGGTTGTTACAGGTGACATCATTTCTAACTCAATCATTTCATTTTATTTATGAGAATCTAACAAGCATATAAGTTCAATCATTACTTTTAAAATAACACTTATTTGAAGTGGATTTTTTTTAATAATAGTATGGATTGAATTTCATACAAGTATATATCTCATTGAATTCTAAAGTCACATTCTCCTGAAACTTTTCATAATGTAAAATTTGTTCATTTTTTAGATCACTTTCTCATCATGTCATAAATAGTATTCCAATCTTTCTTATTTTATTCTATCATCATAATTATTCTCATCCTTTAGTTACCATCTCAGTGACAATTTAAATTAAGGCATAACATTAACATTCTTAGTCAAATAATATCTTTCACTTTTCTCCTATTCTACCTTTTGGTCTAAGATATGAACTCATTCCTTGATGGTGGTCAACACAATTTCTTGAAGCTCTAAGACCTAACTATAGAAGGATTTGTTTGAAATCATATGGTTTCACCATAGAAAGTATTGGGCCTTATGATTACCATAGAAGGTCCTATGCCCTTTAAGTGTGCACAAGTCACAAACTTAGCATCATAAGAGTAGGCTTAAGTTTCCACATAAGGTTTTATGTAGTGATCTCTTGATTTATTTGATTTCATTTTCAATCTTCATGATAACATGTATGCTCAATATCCAACCAATATAGTATTCACATATAGCATCCAGATCATCCAATTCTCACATAATGCATCAACTCATGGAACCATATATTCATAACACATAGTAGAGTGAGATAATAACTTTGTCCGAGAAGTGAATTACTCTTGAACTTAGTTAAAGTCAGTTGAAAGTCCCACTACACACTGTAACACTGAACTAGAGACTCCATGATATAGTTTTGAATTAAGGTCATTCTCAAATTACATTGGGTTTCATGTGAATATTTTAGAAAGATTATCCAACCTTTTAAGGAACGTGACCTTTACCCTTTTACTTACTTGTTTATTCATATGATTATCTTAAGAATTTAGTGCATTTCAAAAGCTCATTTTTAGATTTATGAATAAATTTTACTTTATTGTTTAAAAATATATTAAGTGCATCACAAAAGCATTACATTATAGATACATCAAGTGTTTCTCTAAAGCACCACCACTAAGGGTTATGCATCACTTTCAAAGATCTTATAGATATATCAAGTGCGTCTCAAAGCACCACCACTAAAGACTATATATCTATTTCAAAAAAGTGTTACCCCATACCATAGGGATAGAACCATAATGCAAAAGATTAATCAGATGGCTTAGTTTGACCAACAATTTAGTATCCATCATACTTTCCTAGCGTTCAAGGCTTAAGGCTCATCCATTTTGACAAATCCAGGACCATTTTCATATTTAATATTTTAGTAAGAGGATCAATAAGATTTATTTCACTTTTTACATATTCAAGAGAAATTATATCGTTCTTAATCAATTGTCTACAAACACTATGTCTAACATGTGTTTTTTTTTCATTGTAAGCATTGTTGTTAGTTACTCCAACTATGCTTGTGAATGGTAGTGAAGGGATACTATTGGTGTAGGTTTTCCCCATAAATGTATGTTTACTAAGAGACTTCTTATCCATTCTACTTTTTGACTTGATAACTCAAGAACAATAAATTCAGATTGCATAGTAGGTTGTGCTATGCAAATTTGTTTTGCAGATTTCCAAGAGATAGCACCTCCACATTAGGTGAAAATATATCTACTAGTAGAGCTTACCCATCGTTATCTAGTATCCAATTAGTATCACAAAATCCTCCTAACACTGAAGCAAATTTATACCCATTAAGTATTTTAGAAGACGATACAAAGCAATCCAATGTTTATCATTGGGATTATGAGTATAATGACTTGATCTGCTCATAACATATGCAATATCAAATCTAGTATAATTCATTAGAAACATAACACTGCTAATAATTTTTGCGTACTCATATTGACATACGCCCTCATTGGTAATATTCTTTTTTCAAGCACATACTTGCGTTATAAGGAGTTTTAGTAGGCATTACATTAAAACTATTAAATTTCTTTAACAACTATTCAATATAGTGTGATTAATTTAAAGAAAATCCATCTTTTGTCTTTCTTATTTTAATTTCCAAAATGACACCAACTTCACCTAGATCTTTCATTTCAAATTTGGAACTTAAAAGAAACTCTATTTCATTTATCACATTCAACTAGTTCCAAATATCAGCATATCATCTATGTATAAACATATTATAATGCCATCACTTTCAAATATAGACATAGGAACAAAAAAATTGTCCATAGATGCAGGTGAAGAAGTGTACATACAACAATATTTTCTTATAAGGAAATATATTTTTAAGAAATTCAACATCTCTAGATTCAAAAATAGTAGTATTATCCAATCACATAAATCTATATGTAGCACTATTATGGGTATAACCAATAAAAATAGTATCAATAGTCTTAATAATTTTAGCCAACTTTAGCCAAGCACCTTAATAATTTTAAATGTTGTAAGTTTGGTGAATAACCCTTCCATAATTCATAAGGTGTTTTGTCTAGATGTTTATGAGGTACTTTGTGTAAAATATAACATGCAGTCAAGATAACTTCCCCCTACATGTAACTCGACATACTAGAACTAAGCAACATGACATTTATCATATATTTTAATATTCTATTATTTCTTTCAGCTATACCATTTTGTTGAGGTGAATAAGGAGTAATGAACTCATGTACAATTCCATTTTTCTCAAAAAAATTACTTAAGGCTAGTTGTATTGTACTCACCGTCTCTATGTAATCTAAATCCTTTTAGTTTATAGTCCAACTAATTTTCTATCACAGTCTTATATTTTAAAAATGTTATTTCAGTTTCAACTTTCGATCTTAGGAGATAAACTTAGTGTACCTGGAGTAATCATCTATAAAAGTGATATAATAATTTTTTTCTTCTCTACTAATCGTACTTTTAAAATCTGTCAAGTCTGAATGCACTAATTCTAAAAGTTCAGTTTGTCTATTATTCGCTAATTTAAAAGGTTTTTTTAGCATGCTTAGTTTTCACACATATAGGACATTTTGAGTTATTCTTTTTATCTATCAATGGTAACAAGTTCATGTGTTTACGTCTTTTCATAGAAGATAAATTAAGATGTCTTTATCTACCATGCTAAATATCAATAGACTCCACAATATAAATAGAAGAAGCAAAAAAAAAAACACACACCCCCATTCAAATAACCTTTTCCCGAAAAGTCCTCGTTTTTGTTAATGACTATTTTGTCAACTTCTAGTACAATTTTTAGACCTGCTTTGTTGAGTAATGCCCCAAATACCAAGTTTTTACGCATTAAAGAAATATACAACCTAGTGGTCAAAGCTAAAGTTTTTCTAGAAGTTAATTTTAGTATAACATTTTTCTTTACGCTATACTCTAGTGGTTGCAGAGTTTTCCATGTAGACTATGTCTCCATTAGTGGCTTCTTTAAATTCCAAATTTGCTTCCACCACCGCTGTAATAATGATTTCTTCACATTGATAGGCTTTTTGTCTAGTTTTATCACAAATAAAGTATGATAATACCTTTTTATGAACTCCAACATGTTGCATGTTGCTTTTCTTTTTGTCCTGTCACTTGTTGTACATACCTTTCTAAAACCTATATCTATAGGAACCATCACTAGACTCAACTAAGTTAGCATTTGAAAATTTTTTAGAGTCATCTTAATACTTATCTTTAAGGCGATTTGCTTCTTCAGTTCTCATAGTTCTCATGCAACTAATGAGTTCTTGTAAGTTGAAGTCTTTCTTTTTGTGCTTGAGATAATTTTTGAAATCGCTACATAAGGGAAGGAATTTTTGAAGTAGAATACTGACTTGTAAAATTTCACACATCTTCATTCTTTCATTTAGTATGTCAACAACCAAGTCCTCATGCACATGAACTTGTTCCCATGTTCCCAAATGGACTTTGCTAACTTGTTTGACACAAATAAATCAAAGAGATTGTTAGGAATATGACCAAGAAGGTGATCACGTACTAGTTTATTACGTTTGTCATGGATTTCTAGGTCCTTAAAATTTTTTGCTATAGTTTCATCTTTAGCTGTTTCATCATCAATTGGCATTTGTGGAGGATCTGTGAATAGCACTTAATCAATCTCAAGTTTCTCAAAGAAGATGAGTAATTTTTGTGACCATCGTTTGTAGTTGGTCCAATGCAAAGGTTCAAGATGGAAGATGTCAGGCAGTGTGTTCTTGTTGTATAGCAACGCCATAGAGATTTTTATTTCAAATTGTTAGGAAAAGTAAACACTACACCGTGGAATAACCACTATCTTGAAAGCAAAATTTCGGCAAACCTCTAGTGCAACTTGATTCCTGTATTGCTCCCCAAGGTTAACACAGTGGCATACAATGAACTATGCACTCATGACCTATACGTGTTGGAATCTCACATAATATTGCCTAAAATTAGGAGGAGAAAAACAAAAAGTGAATAGAAGAATTCAAATATCTGTGTTGGATACTTAGAAGCACATGTTATATTAATTTTAATATATTAAATTTATAAACATTTTTAACCACATAACTTTTTTATATTAGGGTTAATTACTAGCTTTTTTATATTGTAAGTTTTGAATTATTTAGTAGACTTTTTTTATAATTTATATATATATATATATATATATATATATATATATTTTAGACTTTTTATTGATTTTTTTATATATGTTGTAACTTTTTAAATAGGTTTGTAGGCCTGATAGATCTTAACTATGGAAGACTTTGACAATAAAAAATATATAACATAGAACATATCAAAACTCAAGCTTCAAAATTTTAAAATCAATTTCCACCTATATCTACAAAAAGAATCTTACCTTGTGTTTGGATAAGGTATTTTAAGAAAAGAAAAGTATTTTTTGAGAGAATTTAAAATTCTAACAATTGAAATAACTTGTTTTAATATTATTTTGTAAGAAATTTCAAATTTTATGAATATTAACAGGGTATTTTAACAAAATAAAATGAGAAAATTTCAAATTTCTCCAAAATAGGTGGAATTTAAAATTCCTCCAAATCTCTCAACCTTGTCTCTTCGTGTTACTTTATCTCTCATTGTTGTCTCTTCATATTACTTTTTCTCTTATTATTCTTTATTTGTGTTTCTTTCTTGTTCCTTTTATCTCTCGACATAATATTTTCAAAATATCAAATAATATGATCCTATTTTTTATCCTTTTAATTATATACTTTTGTTAAATTATTATTCTGGTTAATATGTTACACAATACAAATATTTGTATATCTAAGTTCTTCGATGAAAAAAAATTAAGAAGTAAAATTAAGAAGAACCTATGAATATTTAAATGTAAAATTTTGTATATAATACATATTAAATTATTTAATCTAAATAAAAAATTAAAAGACAAGAATTTAAAATTTAATAAACTTAAAATTTAACATTCAAATAAATAATTTAAAATATAATAAGATTAAAATCCTGTATTTAAATAATATTTTTAAAATAAAAACATTTAAATTGAAAACATTTAGATTTTTAAGTAATTTAATTTTTTTAAAATATTAAAATATTTCGTCTAAATAAAAGGTTATCATATTTAATAGATTTTTCTAAAATAACTTGAATAGACATTTATTGGATAATCATAAGAGAAGTTGGTATAAATATATTACGAATATTTTGAATGATATATTATTAGGCATTGTTGCAATCACATTTCCATTTTTAAGACATTCATTTTATTATTATTTAGAGCATTATTATTATTATTATTATTGATGAAATATAAATAAATTTCTAGATTTATTATTATTGTTAATTATAGATAATTATTTTTCATTTTTAATCTCATCCAAATATAAGCATGAACTGTTTAGAAAATTTATATTGATTGAGAAAGAAACTTGATGCATGCCCTTTTTCTTTGGATTCAAATTGGTTTAAAGAATTCTTTTAATTATCCAATGCAAACCTTGAATGATTATACTCTCATAAAAATTAAACAAAGAGCTCTTAAATCAGGATTTTAAAATATAATAATTAGGGATGGAAGGGAACAAGGTCGTTTAACAAAGGCTTATGGTTCGACTCGTTTAAAATCTAATTTAGCTCAGCTCGTTTAAAACTTAATTTGTCTCGCCTCGTTTAATAAATAAATAGGTTCGGACTTGTTAAAAAGTCATTTTAGATAAACAAGTTAGACTTATAAAAAAATTTATTTTATCTATTCAGAGATCTATTTATATTTATATATTATATATTTATATTTATTTTAATATATTATATTTGTATAATATTATTTTATAGTTTATTTACATAATATTATTATATGGATATATATATATATATATGTTTTAGACTTATTTCATAACCTTCTTATCTTGTATATTTTAAGTTTGCAGATTTTTCTAATCAATTATTTATATAAATTTTAAGTCTATTTATTGATTTTTTTTGTTAGGTAAGTTTTTAAACAAGTTTGTAGACCTTATAGATTTTAAATTAGTCTAAGCCTTGATAGAAAAAAAAAAAGAAGCTTTTAACAGGTAACAGATCCAGACTCGGGTTTAAAATTTTTAAACAGACACTTAAACATTCAAAATCTAATTCGATTCGGCCTACTGTCATATCCAATAATGATAGAACTTAGGAATTAAAACCCTAAAAATTGTTTTTACAAAAATTGTTGTAAACTGTAATAATTATTTTATTTTAAGTATTACCTCCTCTTTTTTACAATATATTTAAAATAAAATACTATAAAAATAATATTTACACATCTTACAAATGCTTTAATATGTGTAAATAAACATATTAAAGCATCTAGATATAAAATATTTAATAACATTGTAAAATAACAAGAAAAACAAAAGCCAGTCTGTTTTGGCTTAATGTTTAGTTTATATACCTTTGTCCTACACATGCCATTATACATTTACTCCATCTCTGTCTTCGACATACTTGTTTTGTCGACATTTTTGAACCGTACATAACTGTGACAATACACATTTGTTCCAACTCTGTCTCGGACATTACCCGTTTCATGTGGACATTCTTGAACCGGACGAAACTCTGCTACAATACACATGTGATACTTTCAATCTCCAACATACCCGTTTTGTGGACACCGTTGAACCGTAAAACTTAATCTTTTCGAAGTTTGTCTTTAATTTTGGATGAACACGTCCACTAAGCTTCTCCACTTTGAGGACGCTCTCCACATAATGCTTTGTTTCTAATGATTTCCTTGGACAAGCTTACCACATAATCTTTATCCATTCTCCCTCTCGATTGATTCTCTTAACAAGACCCATTAAAAAAAGGCAATTTTTATTTTTTTAAATATGTATATATAAGAAAAATATGAAATAAAAATAAATGCACATGATGCTAAATATGTTGTTATTCGACATTGATATAACGCAGGAAGCATTTTAATATTTAAAACTTTTAAAAGAATTTATTTTAAAAACATTTGATTTGATAAAACAATTTAATTTTTTATATTTAAATTTTTTTTGTTTGAATGGTAGATTTTAAATTTATTAAATTTTAAATTTTTATTTAAATAAAATAATTTAAGTTTTATTATATAAAAAATTTTATTTTTAAATTTATGAGTGTTCTTTAATTTTGTTATTAATTTTTTTATCTATCAAAAAATTTATATATATAAATATTTTTATTAAAATGTTGCATTACATATCAAATAAAATAATAATTGTATAAAATAAAAGGAACAAAAAAATAAATTAAACTATCTAATAA
Organism: Canavalia gladiata; assembly: GCA_037954105.1. Classification (NCBI taxonomy): domain Eukaryota; kingdom Viridiplantae; phylum Streptophyta; class Magnoliopsida; order Fabales; family Fabaceae; genus Canavalia; species Canavalia gladiata. Next base: position 34,940,126 of record CM075664.1, on the reverse strand, counting down.
TTTAAAAATACTGTATTAAAAAATAAGAGAAAAATATGAAAAGCAACCGAAAAATAAGAAAGAATAACAAAAGAACAATTTGACAGAAATAAAAGAAAAAAATAATTAGAACAATGAGAAAATGATCAATAAAAAAAATAATAAAATAAAAAATAATTTTTAAAAATAGTTGTTGATCATGAAGAGTTAAAGAACTTTAAATTTTATTTATTTTAAAAAAATTTAAAATTTTCTTACAAATTATTTTTTTCTTCTTAACTGATTTATCCAAATATAAGATAATAGAATTTTTTTCTTAGGTATTGTCTGGTCTGGAAAAATGTATTTTCATGAAAAAAAAAAATAGATACTGGATATAAACTTTTCGCTTTTTCTATGAACTATTTTTAAAATGCTAATATACAAAGTTAAGATTACTTAACAAACGGTTCACTGGCAACTCTCCAAATAACATTTCTAAAAGCAGTTCCACGTAACATAGAAAGGATTTATTTTGTAACGGTTTTAGCTATTATTATTTTAAAAAAATATTTTTTATATATAAAATTTTGTGACAATTTTAACTAGTATTGTTTTTATAAAATATGTAAAATATTATTTTGAAAAATCTTAAATATTTGGAAAATTTTAAATGTACCACGAGAAGGGGCGTTCTTTAAAATATATAAAAATATTATTTTGAAAAATCTTAAATATTTGGAAAATTTAAATGTACCACGAGAAGAGACGTGCGATTTGTGATGATAGTTCGTGATGTATTGCTATTTCCTGCATAAATCAGAATCCTCAATTAGACAATCCATGGATTATGATTATAATATTCATAAGACCAACAATGGATACATAACATAAGCCTGATTTTAAAACTACAATATTTAGCACAAGCACTTACTTTCCCTTCAATAAATGAATAAGTGAAAAAACAGCTCACACTATAAGAGGAAAGTAACAAGTGAAGAAGTGTTGCTGGTAGGGTTGACGGTAGCAGGGTCGATGGTGATGGTACATCTGGGTAGGGTCAAATCTAATTTGTCTTAAAGCATTACCTTCAGCCTTGTCACCGACGTTCTGTTATGGGATATTGAGATAGCTTCATTCCAGCAGTCAATGCATATTCTTCCCATGACAAATCAGGTGCTTACTTCAATGAATTGATCCACTGAACTTGTTTCTTTTTTTAAGTACATGAGTTCACCTTAGGTTGATTTTCTACAAAGTCAAATATTGAAAAGTTTGAGTATTGCATGGGGTTGACGTTTTTAACTATGATAGTGCCATTGATTGTGTATTTCCTTTTGTTATTATCATAGTTGAGATCTCGGCGTTGGCGTGCAATATGATTCCAACCAAGAGAAGGGGACGTGAAAATGAGAGAAGAGACTGGAAAATTTAGGGACAATTGGAGAACCCTTATAATAGAATGGTTTTGTATATAACATACAGTGGTTATAATTATCTGGATTTGGATTTGATAGAGTAATTCAGAATTATTAGATTTTATATATTTAAATAATAAGAATTTTTTTAAAATTATTATAAATTTTTATTTAAGTAATTTTATGTCAAATGAAGAAAGTTTTAAATAATTTATCTAAAAAGAATTTTTAAAATCGTGTATTATTTTGTTTTATTTTTAACTTATTATTTATAACTTTTCCTATGCATATTTTTTTAATAATTACTTATTTTTATTAATTTTGTTTAAAATTTTAAAATAGATCCTTACCCAAATACAGGTAAATGTCATTTAAAAAACAGTTACATTATAATATATAGCTCCCTAAATAACTCTTTTTAATATAAATATGGTAGTATTTGTTATATTTTTTTTAAGGATGATTTAGAGTTATCTTTTTACTTTTAGATAGATTTTATAAAATATATTTACATAGAAATGATAAAAAAAATATGAAAGAGATAAAAATAATTATTTCCATGTTACATCCAGTTTTAATTTTAATTTTTCAATACAACTATTATATGTACTTGGATAAGATTATTTTGTCTTGACAATATATTTAGGTTAAATGAAAAATAAAATATTTAGCTAAATTTAATTTTAAGATTATTTAAAATTTTTTAATGTTATCCATCAGCATTCAAAATTTTACTTACTAACAAAATATTATAATTCTACTTTTATGTTGATATATTTTGATAATTTTTTATTTATTATAAAATATTATACTTTTGTATTATTTTTAATATTATAATATTTAATTTTTTATTAAATATTTTATTGAAATTATTTATAATAAAATATTTTTATATAAATTTTGAACAATAAAATAAATATTATTTTTATAAAAATATTATTTAAAAATTAAAATAAATATTTTTAATTTTAAATAAAAAATTCATTAAAAATATCATTTTTATTAAAATTTTAAAAATAATAAAAAATTATTAAACATTTATTTATAATGTATAATTATTAAAATAAATATAAATTTATTTATATAATATTTTAAATAAAAATATATATAAGAATAAATTAAAAAATATAATTTTACTTATAATATAATAATTTAATTTAAATATAAAAATTATAATACTTAAACTCAAATCTAATTATCACTACATTATTTATTATTTTAATTTTATCAGTTAATTTAATAATTAATTTTATCAAATATCATTTATTTTAATTAAAAAATTGTTTAACATTCAACTAATATTATAATTTTTAAACTAATTTATTTACTAATTTTACCAAATACATTCTATATTAAAAAAATAATTTGATCCTTAATTATTTAAAAATTAATTGATTAATTAATAATTTTTATTTTTTAAAAAAATTACTTTTTGAGATAAATAATTTTTTATTTTATCTTTAATAATTTATTATTTTAATATAAAATTAACTGTCATGAATAATTTTTATCTACTTTTATAATTTTTTTTAAATATTTTTATACAATCTACATAAAATAAATTATTTTTCAACCATTATATTAAAATATAAAATTTATTTTATATATTTAATTCTAACATTAATCATTATATGTAATCAAATATTAATATAATCTACTTTTTTCGACTAATCCAAACACAAAATAACACAATAGTAAGTCAAAGAGCACATCGGATTACATTGAAAATATTTGTAACTTCTGACCAGATCATAAATCATCCATTTCAAAGACATCTTTTTCTTCTTCCTCATTGATTATGCTGAACTCTAACCACTTCTTTGTCTTGCAGAGTTTTACGAAGAAGAAAAAACCTATCCCAGCTACGGTCATAACACCGGTGACCAAAAAAGTAATCTTGGTAGCTATAACCATAATCAAAATAAAAATTAGAAAGCCAGAGGGTATTAAGCACATGATAACCAACAATGGTAGCTTTAATGGAACCCGGTATGGCCTATTTATCATGGGTGACTTCCATCTTAACCAAAGAAAAGAGGAAAATTCCAACAGTACACCCAAACCATACAAAAAGTTGGCAGAGGAAATGATGTTCGTGAAGTTCATGTAAGAAACTCCGATTACTATCGAAGTACACAGTAGTATGCCCAACCAAGGTGTATTGAACCATTTAGACCGAACCCTAAAAAACTTTGGCAATATTCCTCTCTCTGCCATACCCAAAATCAGGTAAGCACTGGTACTCAATTGTGCTTCAAATAATCCAATTGTAGACAACACTGCCCCAATTTCAATCCAAATTTTCAACCAATTCCCAGCAATCATCTCTGCAGCTTGCGCGTGGAACCCAATTTCCCATTCTCTCTGGTCTACAGAGATAGATCCAGTAATAGCAAAGAGTGGAATCAAGTAAGTGACACATGCTAAAATGACAGCTACAAGAAGAGCCAAGGGAAGAGTTTTCTGGGGTCTATCAACTTCCCCCGCTAAAGTACTAACATTGTCCCAATAATTCAAGTTCCAAAAAAGGGTATTGAAGAACAAAGTCCAGTCTCTTTTGACACTCTTCTGTCCTAAACTAACCCATCTATGGGGATGAATCTTTGGGATCGCAATAAAAGACATCAAAAAGAAAGGAGCGAGAGAAACAACAGCAATTAACACAGCAGCATACCCAACAATGGTAAGACCAGTGTAATTCAGAAAAGAAAGAACCATAGTTGAACCCCAAATTGCCACGTAGCGAGGCCAGCCATGTTTGAAATTAGGAAAGATTTTTTGGACATAGTCAAGGCCAAGAATAGGGAAAGATGCAATGTTGATGACATTACTAAGGAATTTCCATGTACCCATGAGAGAGCCCCAGAATGGGCCGAAAGCCCGTTCAACCCATATGACAAAACCACTATTACCGGGAAATGCAGTGGTTAACTCAGCGGTTACAAGGGCTTGAGGAATACTCCATATGAAAGGGAAGATGAGGAACCCAAGAATGGCAAAAAGGGGACCTGCTGCTTTAACCGTTGGCTCTTCACCATAAGGACCACCCGCTACTTCAAAATAGATTATGAATATTAGAGGGATAAGGGTAAGCTTCTTTGTGTTTCTGGATGTAATGGTGGTGGGACTTATGATCGTGGATGTTTCAGTAGGAGCAGAAAGGTCTTCTTCTCTGTCCATGGCAGTTTGCTAGATTGTTCACTCAATGGTTGGTTTTAAAATAGAGGAAGTAGATAGCGGCAAATGGCCAGTACATGCTTTTTTTTTACAAAAGAAAAAGTTATAAGGTGTGTTTGATATTTATTTCCATTTCTTGTTTTTAAAGTTTGGCAAAAAAATAAATTTATTTTTTAAATTTTAAAATAAAAATTAGATAATATTTTTAATTAAAATTAAAAATAAAAATAACATTAGAATATAAATTAAATAAATTTTAAACAAAATTATCAGAATTAATTTTAATGATAAAAAGTTAAAATAATTTCTAGAAGATTCTGAATTTAAATTTTGTTATTTTTCCTACACATAAAAATTCTATCTCTTAACCAAAGTCCCATTTGTTATTTGTATTGGCAATAATATCCAACAAAAACTAAACACTGAACAATAATACTAAACAAAAAATAAAATGCGTGTGGGTGGCTGGGATAACCTATTCATAAAGTGTATATTAATTTAGTTTGAAATATTTATCCGCTCTATCAAGCACTATAAGCATGATGTTGATATTATGCCCCTCTAATTGAAGTGGAAACTTTTTAATGCTGAAGAATCAAGCAAGCCATATGCAGTCGTCTCTCAATTTTTAATTTGTTTCTTATATTTTTTCCATTCACCAAAAAAAAAAAAATGAAAGTACGTTGACGTACAATGTATTATTTGAAAAATAACAAAATTAATTTTTAATTATCTAAATATTAACAACAAATAGGGTATACATCAAATTTACTTAAAGGTTAAATTACATATTTAATCTCTATTTTCGATTTGATCTCTGATACTTAAAAGGTTTTGTAATTAAGATTTTATACATTAACAAAATTGTAATTTTTATCCTGATGTTAGTTATAACTTTGTTAATGTTTTGAATAACATGATCAACGATTTAACATAATTTAGTTACGATAGATTATCTCTCTTAAAGTTGAAGGGGATATTTATAGATTTAGATTTTATTATTATGATTAATATATTTTATTTTTTATATACATCGTGAAATTTTGATTTAATTTTTATATGTAAAAAAATTAATTTAGTTACGATAGATTATCTCTCTTAAAGTTGAAGGGGATATTTATAGATTTAGATTTTATTATTATGATTAATAATAATATGTATTGAATCCAATTTTTATTGTAAGAACCATATACGAATCAAATCATAAATATTTTTTATATATAAATATTATATTAAAAAAAATTAAGTATAAGAATGAAATTGGCCTATGACATGTAACTAACATGTTAAGAATTGTTAGTCAATCAATAAAAACATAAACGATGTTATAACAAATCTTTACGTCAGGATTGAATCATACATAAGGATTAAACAAGTAGTTTAACCTTATTTAAAATAATCGTTAATTAAACAATAACATAATTAAAGCTAATAATAAAATATAATTGTATATAAAATATTTTATTAAAAATAATTTATATGAAATTGATTAAAATAAATTTATATAGAATTTTTTTATTAATTTTAAGCTATATATTCACTAAATATATTATTTAACTTTTATATATTTTAAATAAAAAAGGAATTAAGTTATTCTACGAGTAAGTTTAGCTAGAATTATCCGTTTGATAAATTTTATAAACAATTAAATTTTATCAATCCAATCATTAAATTAATAAATTATTTTATATAGATTATCTTTACAAAATTTTGTAAAATTTAAAAAAAAATTAATATTTTATTAAATAAATTTAAATTAACAAATATTATAAAAGGTATATTATTTGTTAATTTGAATTTATTTTTACATATAATATAATTCATTAAGTTAACAGTTGCATTGATAAAATTAATTGTTTATAAAAGTTATTAAATAGAATAAATCAAGTTAAAGAATTACTTGTCAAGTAACTTAGCTATAGCTCTTTAGATAAGTAATTCCGCTTAATAAGTCTCATAGAGAACTAAATATCATCAATCTATTCATTAAATTAATCAATTATATTATATAGATTATTTTTACAAAATTTCATAAAATTTTTAAAAAAATATTTTATTAATTAAATTTAAATTAACAGAGTAACTCCTGTAATAACTTAATCTTTCCTCTTTAAATGAAGAGGGATCAAGTTATTATAAGAGTAACTTTAGATAGAATTACTTCGTTTAATAACTCTTATAAACAATTAAATTTCATTAATACAATTGTTTTAGTAAATTATATTATATAGATGATTCTTATAAAATTTTATTAAATTTAAAAAAATTAATATTTTTATATATGTATATTTGTAATAAAGAAAATTTTTGTCAAATATTTTTGTAATAAAAATATTTACCAAATTTAACATTAAAATAAAAATTTCTAAAATATGTGATACAATTCATATGTTAATGAAAATAAATGATAAATAGAAAGAAAATATAGATAAAATAATTCAAAAATAATATAATAATAAAAAGATATATATGTTTTTAAAGGTATTGCAAATACAAATTAAAAATATTTTTAAAATATTTAAAATCATAACAGACACCTTCTCAACTTAATTTAAAAAATAAACTTATGATCACAATTACTTTATGTTTGGATGGTAAATTTTAAAATTTTAGTAATTTTAAAAAAAATTAATTATTAAAAAATAAAGTCCAAAAGAAATTATAAATAAATTTAGAAAAACTATTATAATAGAAAATTTTAGAATATTTTTTTAATGAATATCATTTGAAATTATTTCTATTTAAAATAAAATTTATTTAATTAAAAGTTTATATTATTTTAAAACTCTTTTGTTATTATCTAAATATATAAAAAGTAATAATTTAATTTATTCTATTTAAACATAATATTGACTTTAAAATTAGAAGAAATGTTATTATAAATTGGTAAGAAAATTCTAAAATATTGAATATGACTTTAAATAAAATAATATATAACTTATCATAAATAAAAATAGGCTGTAAAAGATAAAATAAAATAAATTGAATAAATTGATATTCAAATTATTTCTACTAAAATTATTTCCTATCTATTTATTGATATCTTTAACTAAAAATTGCATAGTTAATTGTATGCATCAATAAAAGATTACAAAAAGTTGGTATTTAACATAACTTCTTGTTTAAATAAAATAAATCTTATAACATGTACAACCTTTGAATGAAGTGTTTCATTTTAATGGCAGCAAATATTTAAATTATAGAGGATGAAAAATGGATATTGGAAAGCTTTAACATTATAGCTTTCAAGGCAACTATAGTAGTCCTTTGAAAGATTCACATTTTTTCTTTCTATATATAGGTAATGATCTACCATTAAAATGTCGCATAAAATGTCAAATGGGTGTATGAGGATTAAGTGGACATAAATTTTAAAAAAATCCTTAAGAGAGGCTTTATCGAGGAGTGAAAAGAACAAAATCAAGATCTTTTTTAAATATGAAAAAGTAGTCAAGTTTTGCTATATGTGTGGATAAGTTGGACATATGATCAAGTTTTATACTTCTGATCTCGATGAGGCTAATTGATCAACATGCCTTGTAGGCCTAACTAAGAGTCTCTCTCTATTGAAATATCAAAGTGTTTAAGGTAAGTAAAATTGTCAATTTGGGTTTTGGTTTCCGAATCAACCCTATCCAACGCTATTTTTAATTTATCCAATCCTACTTTTTTATTTAAAATAGCCCTAGTTAAACTAGCCCTAAAATATATGGATCAGATGGGACTAGCTATGAGTCAACTCTAATCCAAAAAATAATCCAAGTAGATGAAATATTTCATACAGCTCCAAGCATGTTAGTATCGTGAAGTAAAGACTACACAAAGTTGGAGAACCCTAGTTAAACCAGCTCTAAAATATATGGATCAAATGGGATTAGCCATGAGTCAACCCTAATTCTAAAAATAATCCAAGTAGATGAAATATTTCATATGGCTCCAAGCATGTCAGTATTGTGAAGTGAAAACTACACAAAGTTGGAGAACCCTAATTTCAATTTTTGTTTATTTCAGATGCTTAATTATTCAACCTTTTTGAATCACAATCTCTTCCATACTTGGTACTCATTTAGTTTCTACTTCATATTTTTAATTCAATTTATATTCTCTTCAAAGCAATTCTTATTTTTTTTATTTTCCTAATTTTCTTGAAGAGATATTTTATTTTGCTGTGAATCCTCTCTTCACTATGATTTTCATGAACTCGGTAAGAGATTGAGTACTATGTTCTTTGGTTATCTTTTTAGAGAAAACGATAATGCTTCTGAATGTAGCATACCTTTTTGTTTTGTAATCTTTTTAGTTATTCTTTGGTTTATACATTTGTTGCAAAATGTATTCGATTATTATGGAAAGTAAAGATAAAATTTCATGTGTGTTATGTTGTCTAAAGAGAAGTTAAATTCGTAATAAATATGTTATGTGCATGAATATGTTAAAAGATTGGTTTGTGGATGTTACAATGAGCAATGAGAATTACTATGATGATTTACATTGCAATATTTTATTGATTTTGTGGTTAACAATAATTTTAGCAGGGTGCCAAGGTACTTTTCTAAATGTATTAGTGCATGTTGGATCTTTGAAGTTGAGGTATACCCTATTTTACACATTCTCATTTTTTTCTGTGAATTTAATCTAAAAATAATGGTTCTAACCAAAGATACTACAAAAATAATGATGCTATCAATTACAACTTTAATGGTGAGAGGTAAGCATTGAGTGATACGAAGTTTATGAAGGGTGGAAAATACTTCCATGGAAGGTTACCAGAACTAGAAGGAGTTTGAAGATGACCAAGAGGATGAGTCTTGAGCTTGAATCATTATCATAGTGTTTGATGTTTTAATGTGGTTTTATTATGATTTTACTAAGCGACAAAGTGAGGGTTTGATACTTTACTATTGCTTAGATTAAAAATTACAAAAGATGTTAAAGGGTAGCAAAATTTATTGAGGGTATTACTTAGTAGTAATTTTATGTGTATAACCTTCTGTCTTTTGGAGACTTGAGAAAAACATATTTTTTAAAAGACCTTTTTATTAAATTTTGACGAATTCTATCAATAAACACTTTCATTATAGAGCAAAATACTGAATTTTTCACTAAACTAGCTCTTATGGTAAATTGGTAATAAATCATTTAAATAGATAAAGAATGAAATTGAATTAGTTAGTAACTGATGTGATTGCAAGCACATGGCTTTGAGAATAGTTAGATGGAAGAAGGTGAAAATTTTAAAAAGTAGAAATTTAGGTAGTATTTTGATATTTTGAGATTTCATTCTCTTTAAATAGAAAAGATATCTCAAGCACAAATCTAAAAATCTAAAAATAAAGCTTTTGTAAAATTTGATTACGAATAGAGATATCATTATTAATTAATGTTATACATACAAACCAATGTTCAAAAACAGTTTAATCTATAAAAAATTCTTTTTACTAAATCGTCAACTAAAATGAAATAATGACGGTAATTGACTAATAAGGGTTCTTTACTTAATTTAATGTTGACTTGTATAATAATGTGTCCAGTATATGTCATGTTTCCATGAAGTTTATGGACATAAATAGAAACTAATCATGACCTCATCTAATTACTTCATTTTTGGATAACTAATTCTGAACATGGAACGTTTGTAATGAAGCTTTCTTAGCCAACTTAATTTATTATTAAGATAATTAAATCTTCCTTTCAAGATACAAAAGCTCAAAATGATAAATTGTAAATTATTAAAGATTTGTTTATTTACTATTTTTTAAAAACTATTTTATAAAATAATTTTTAGAAATTAAAAGTTAAAAACACAATCACACATTACCTCTTAAATTAGTATAGCACAAATAATTTTTATTATCTTTAATATACCTTTTACTTTTTAAAGTAGTCTTTTTATCCTTTGTTTCCTTATCAAATCATTTTTTAGAGACGTATTTCATTTACAATATTGGTTTTCATTATGTTTGTTTAAAATTTTAAGTGATATTTTCTCCTTAATATAGGATGTTAAAATTAAGTCTCATTCATCCAAGTTTATTTGAGCATTGGCTCTAGAAATTGGTATTTTGACTTTCATAAATTACTAAAAACATTATTTTTGCTAGCAGTATAAACCCTCTTTATTTTTCCTTCATCTCTTTTATTTTTGGTGAATTTTTATTTTTTTCTCTTCTACTTGGATCTTGTTTGGTTTAATTAGTTAATATAACTTGAAAAATATGAGTTTAATTATGATATATTATAAATATTTTAATTTTTTTATATTATCAACTAAATATAAAATATTGTAAATATAAGAATTAACTAAATTATAGCTAGAAACTATAATTGGCTATATTTGTTTAAAAATTTGAGTGATATATTTATTTTTGGCAGCATGTTTATTTCTTGTTTCTTTTACTACCATTTTTTTATTTTTTTAACCTTTGAAAGTTATTTTTGTTTATAGATTCCTAGTATGACATGTGGGAATCATAATATAGAAGATAAAGTAGTTTTTGAAACCCCTCCTACTTTTTCTAAAAATACTCAGTCAACCAAAAGATAAGCTTCATTTGTATGAAAAAAAAATTTCAAACATTGAAAAATATAAGGATGGTTGTGATAAAACTGCATGCAATTATTATGAGGAAGATTTTATAATTGGTAAAAATCTCAAGACCAAAATGCATGATGGAACTTCACATTTAAGTCGTCATATTTCAAGTTGTAAAGAGTTTTCAAAATCAAATCCAAATGTGGATGATATTGTGTTTAACCAAAAGTCAATCACTAGAAAATTTGACCAAAAGATCCACTATGACCTTCTTGCTAGAGTTATAATTAAGCATGATCTACTCGTCAAATTTTTTAAATATGACATATTTAGAGAATAGATAAAGTTTTTAAATTTAGATGTCGTAATGCATCCTAAGAACATTGTTGTGTCAAATATTAAAAAAATTTATATGAGAGAGGGATAAACCCAAGCATGTTTCGTCCACAATCCCCAATAGAGCCTAATAAAGTATGTTTAATCTCTAATGTATGGACATCCTCTACCACTAAGGGATATATTTGTCTGATTACACATTTTGTGGATGATAACTAGAGATTGGTTAGTAAAATTCTTTATTTTTGTTGAATGAAACCTTCTCACACTAGATCTGAGTTAGAAGCCATCTTATTTGATTGTTTGAAATATTGGGAAATTGACAAGAGATTATTTTCTATCACCTTTGACAATGCTAGAAGCTAACGATGGTATGCAAGGGATTCTAAAAACTCATCTTCGTTTGCATAATATCTTGTTGTACAATGGTGATATTTTTCATGTTTGATGCTTTGCTCATATTCTTCATGTGATTGAAAGTAGCCAATGAAGCACTTCATAAAATTAGAGAAAGTGTTACGTATATGAGGGGCTCAAACAGGGGAGGATGATTAAATTCCAAATTTGTGTGCAAGAAGCAAGGATTGAAGTAAGTAGTATTGGTTTGAGGTTGGATGTATCAACTAGGTGGAATTCAACATACCTGATGTTTAAAAGTGCATTAAAATATCAAAAAGAATTTGATATTGTAAGGGTGATAGATACAAATTATAAAAAATTATCCATTAAATGAAGAATGAAGAAGGGGAGAGAAAATGTGAGTTTCTAGAACCGTTTTATGATAGCATAAATATGATATCGGGGTCGTCTTATCCAACCTCAAACATATATTTTTTACAAGTTTGGACTATTGAATGCATGCTAAGTGGAAACTTGTTAAATGATGATGAAGTGATAATGGAAATGGTCATAAGCATGAAAATAAAATTTGATAAGCACTAGAAAGATTATAATATGGTATTGGCTTTCGGAGCCATTCTTGATCCATGTATGAAACTTGATTTTATCCTCTTTTGTTAAACCAAGCTTGATGAATAAACTTCTAAAATAAGGATAAAAATGTGAAGGAAAAATTTGAGAAACTTTACAAATAATATGTATGTTATTTCAAAGGACCATCGTTTGAATCTCAATCATTTGATGATTCTAATACTCTGGATTAGTCAAATGAAGAAGAAAATAGGCACAAGAGATCAAAAGTATTCAAGATGTTTTAAATGTTTATTCATTAGTTTAATATTGTAATTATTTTTTGTTTAGCTAATTTATATATTATAAGTTGTAAGAGTTCAAAAGGTTTCAATACCAAACTGAATCTAATGTTGAGAAGAGTAAGCTAGATATTTATTTGGAAGATAAACCTCTTGATTACGATGATAATGAAGATTTAGATGTGTTGGATTATTGGAAGACCACCAAAAAGAGATTTCTCATACTTGCTATCATGGTACGTGATGTGTTAAACATTCCTCTCACTACGGTGGCATCGAAATCTACATTTAGCATTGGTAGGCATGTGTTTACTAAATATCGAAGTTCCACCCTTCCTGATAATGTTCATATGTTTGTCTGCATTAGAAATTGGTTGCATGTTTTTTTTTTGAATTCTATAGATGATAAATTTACATCCTTTTTTATATTTCATTTAATTTTTTAATTAATTATATTGGGATTAATTATTTAATTACTTTTTATTGATTATGATTTATGGGTTTTAGATGAGGATGACTATACACTTATTTGTCATGGAATAAATGAGTTGAATGTACATCTAGAGGATGAAATTGAAGACTAATAAGGAATTGAAGAATGAAAATTAATGTAACTTATTAATTTTTATTTTTTTTTGGTAAGTGAATTCATCTCCCATGATCATATTAAAAATAAATAAAATCTTTGGTGGGTTTGGCATAATTTAACATTTTAGTTGCTAATGCTTTGGTGAATTTTTACTCTACATGTTGGTGTTTGGTTGGTGTAAGGAAGTGTTTTGAATCCATACAAGTTAAGGGTGTTATTTCTTAGAACTTGGTATCTATTTATGATCAGAAAATTTTGGTGTTCCATGCTTTGGAGTCATTTACTATTATGAAACTGTAGGGGCGTAAGCCATCCATTTGTTCGTTGGGAAGTTTGCTGAATTTGTGTTGTAGCGATATTTATTATTGACTTATCTCCTTATGTTCTTCAAAGTTAGACTCTTATTATCATGAAATTTAATTTTAGTGTTTGTAATGTTCTTTGTGAACTAGCATTAGTCTTAGTTGTGGATAATTATAAGGTATAAAGATTGAACATTATAGTATAGTGGATGGTTATGAAATTTTAATTCATATGCCTATTTCATATTTCATATGATTTTGTTAGATATAGTTCATTCTTGATTTCTTTTAGCATATTCATATTCTTATTGAGTCGAGATGGTGAATGTTATATTTTTCAACATAAAAGATCTTAATCTGACTTTGATATGGTCCATTTGAATTTGATGTCATGCATGTTTCCCATCTTCCTTAATCTGGCTTTTTATGTAAGGGCTGGCCCATGGACTAGCCCTGGCCCACTTTGAATTATGAGCTTTTTAGTCCTATGGGATTTTTATATATAAAGCTTCTAGGTTCTCTAGGATTTTTTGGCCCTGACCCACAGGGCTAAGGCTAAATAGGTATGGGGTTGATCCAGTTGATAGGTCTAGGCTCAAATAATAATGGAAAGGATCAAAACCTAAATAAAGGAACAAACCCTCAACCAGATCAAACATAGGAGATTGGAGAAGATCAAAGAAACACATGTTCAAGGTGCTCACGAGGGAAAACCTATAAGTCTAAGGGTGAACCAAAGAATATCCTAACTGACTCAAACGTTACAAGAAGGGCTAGCGGTAATTAACATGGTCACATTTCTTAATGACTTCGGTTTTGAACTCTACAGTGACCAAAAAGAGGAGGAAGAAAAGAAACTCATGAAACATCAAGTTAAAGTGACACATGAGGAGAACCAAAGGGGCCATTAGTGGTAAAAAATCAACAAAAGGCTTGGCGATGATGACCTTAAGATGTATATTATCGGCAAAAGGACTTAGAAAGCCAACCATCTAGTCCCCATGTAATGAAAAAAGAAAAAGAAAAAGAGATCGATATCAGCTCTTAAGTGGAACTAGATTCAACTATGAAGAAGACGTGAAAACAAGATAATGTGCAAAGTGGAGAGTCAATGTTGGGAGACCAACATTGCCTAGCACAATGAAAATTATTAGTCGAAATTGTAGGGGGTTGGGAACCCTCGTGCAATTTGAGTGTTGTTAAGGCTCATTAAAACTCAAGCTCCCAACATGGTTTTCCTAATGCAAAACAAGATACAAAGGATCATTGATAGAAATAATTCAATAATAATTAAAATACTCAAACATGATAACAATGAAGTGTCAAAGAGAGGGACGAAGTAAAAGAGACATGATTAGCCATGTTGTTGTCATCTGAAATCAATTTCTCACTTACTTCACATTCCCTTCACCATATTCCAGGAACTATTACATATAATCAAGAAGGACAATAGATAGTAACTGTTGTTATGAATATCTGGAAGAATCCAAAAAAAGGCTAACATGGAAAATGTTGGAAATCTACATGGCTATGCTATCGATACTTCAACACTATCCTATCAATAAAGGAAAAATAAGGCAAATATACCCCACAAATGTCACAACTGGTGGAATTCCTATACTACTTGGACAAATGTGATTTAAGTAATCTTAGATATAAGGGCTACCCTTTTACTTAGGATAATGGAAGAAAAAATACACACAATATAAGAGAAAACTAGATAGAGGCCTAACCACTATCGTCTTCCAAAATCAATTTTATGGAACACATATGAACCACTTAGGTATGGATCTAATTATGCCTATTTTTTATCATAATTCCAGAGAAGGAAATTTGTCAAAACAACAGAATCCATCCATTATGTTTCGAGAAGCATTAGATAATGGATAATACTTGCACAAAACTTATTGAAGACATGTGGACAGGATCATATGATAGTTGTCTAGATAAAATTGAAGCAATTAATAACACCATCAATTCCAAGAAAACATCTAGCCTCAATAAAAAGATAAATATAAAGAAAAAAATGCTAGAAACAATGGAGACTTAGACCTCTTTAGAAACAAATACCTAATATTGAGAAAAGGTACAACATGAGCAATATGACTTGTTGGAGCTAAATGAAATGTATTAGCAACAAAGATCTAGATTTATCTGGTTAAGGTAGGGAAACAAAAATACGTATTGCTTATACTGGAAAGCATCAGTAAGGAAGAAAACAAATATGATAAGAAAAATCCAAAATGAACAAGGGCATTAGGTTTTTGGTGATAAAAACATCAAACAAGTACTACAAAAATATTTTGAAGATATCTTCTCAAGTTCTAACCCCTAAGGGATTGAGGATTCCTATGTCATGATTAAAAAAACAAGTTACAACACTAGCTAGCCATTTTCCTTGAAGAACGCATCCATTTAGAAAATCCTATTAAGAATATTAGTATTAGTTAAAATAAAAACTCCAAGGATAGCATATTGCACAATTTGTTCATGGTGGAGTTTTTGAATCAAACACAATACAAGACGATAAATGATGTAGTTATTATTATGAGCACCATTTACAACTTTGTATGTTCCAAGGATTAAAATACAAGCATTCTTAAAAGTATTTTGCATCATGATGTAATAGTCTAATAATGAAATTGTTAATAAAACTTAAGCATAAAATAGACTTCATTTTAGGGTGCTACATTATGGTATCAGAGCAATTCATCCTTAAGAAGATTGAGGATGGTCTGACTATGCTTTGAGAGCATGCGTACATTCTGTGTTAGAATTATAAGTCATGCTTTGAATTCTGTTAGTAATATGCATGCATGATTGGCTTCTACTTTTTGAAAATTGGTTGCTGATATGCTTGATTTTAGTATTAAGATTGATCATCTTAATTTATATGCATGTGTGTTCAAAAATCAATGGCAGAAGTAAGGTGTGTTAGAGGTTACCCTAAACCCTAGAAGCCCTAGTGGATTTAAGCGCCACCCTGAGTGACATGGTGACGCTCATAGGTTTGCTGAGTTTCAAAATGTTAACCCACCATGCTTTTAGGGATCCCTGAACCCTAATAAGGCTAATGAATGGATTAAGACTATGAAGAAAATATTCACAGCCATAGATTTCATTGAGGAGCAAAAGAAAACTTATGCTACCTATATGCTAGAAGCTGACATCGAGTTATGATGAATTAATGCTAGAAAAATGTTAGAGGTCGGTGGGAATCCCATCACCTGGCTAGTGTTCTATGAGAAATACTTTCCTCTATTAGTATAAGATGCAAAAAAGGCTGAATTCCTTCATTGCAACAAGGAAACTTGTGGATAGTGGAGTACACGATGAAATTTGAGCAATGTAAATGCTTTGTTCTTTATCAAAGACACCCGGACGAGGCATAGAAGTATAGGCGATATCAGGAATGATTAAGGGAGGACCTTCTAGCGATGATTGATCCTATGGAAATTCGTGTTTTTGCCCGGTTGGTCAACAAGAGTCGATTGAGCAAGGAATGCAATCAGAAGTTGGAAAATGCAAAAGCTAAGGCATATGGAAGAAGGTTGGCACCTCAAAGGAATCAATTTAAGCCAAGGTTTATAAAACGACCATTTCCTTAAAGAGGAGATAAGGAAAAGAGGTCCCAAAGGCAGATAGATAATGCCTTTAGAAAGTCTACTAACGCGCTATACTAAAAGTGTGGAAAACCTCATGAAGATAGATCATGTTTGTTGGGTAAAATGTTTGTTACCGTTGTTGCAAGGATGGACATTTTGTGAAGAAATCACAATGAAGTTGTTAACCTCTCCAAACAGATCACAACATCAAGGAAGAGTTTTTACTCTAAATGCTAAGAAAGAAAATCGCTCCACCGATCTCATGAGAGGTTGATGTTTCTTAAATGGTAAACCTTCAACTGTATTGTATGACTCTGGTTCCATGCATTCATGTATTTCTCTTAACTACGTCAAAAGACTAGGATTGTATGTGTCCGAACTTCCATATAATTTGTTGATTTCTACTCTTACTATTAAACTGACGAAGACCTATTTGTGTTGTTTAAATTGTACTTTTTCCTTACTTGATAGAGTATTTGAATCTAATTTTATCTGTTTGCCTTTGGCTAGACTAGTATAATCTTAGGAATGGATTAGCTCTCTAAGAATCATGTATGTATTGATTTCCTGAATAAATCTATTGTTTTTTCTCCTGTTGTGAATAATTTGGTCAAAACTATCGAATTTCTTTTGAACTCGCTTAGTTTAGGAAATAGTAGGAGTGAAAGGTAAGGATACATTCTCCTTTTGACTAGTGAGGTTAAAATATAAAAGATTGAGGAAATCTCTATAGTAAGAAAGTATCTTGAGGTATTTCCTAAATATATACCCAAGTTCTCACCCATAAAAGAAACCGAGTTCTCGATAGAGTTATTACCCAAAATTGAACCTATATCCATAGCCGCATATAGAATGTTACTGGTTGAGTTAGCTGAGTTAAAAACCTAGTTAGAAGAGCTATTAGCTAAGAAATTTTTTCGATCAAGTGTATCACCATGGGGAGCTCCAGTGTTCTTCGTGAAGAAAAAAGACAGGAGCATAAGGTTGTGTATGGATTATTGACAATTAGATAAAGCAGCCATTAAGAATAAATGCCCACTGCCCATGATAGATTATCTACTAAACCAGTTGGGAGGAGTTGTAATGTTTTCAAAGATTGGTTTAAGGTCGGGATACCATAAAATTAGAGTAGGAGACAAACACATCCCTGAAACAACCTTTAGAACTCGTTATGGCCATTATGAGTTCACAATCATGTCGTTTGGATGGGCAAATGCTCTAGCGGTTTTCATGGACTACATGAACCAAATATTTATACCTTGGATAAGCTTGTAGTCGTATTCATAGATGACATCCTCGTCTATTCCCGAATAAGAGAATAACATGAGGAACACCTTAGAATTGTCCTAGAGATCCTTAAGAGTAAGGAACTATATCCCAAATTGTCTAAGTATGAATTCCTAATGGAGGAAGTAAATTTCTTAAGCATGTAGTGTCATAAGGGGGAGTGTCTTTTGACCCTAGTAAAGGAGAGCTTGTTACCAAGCAGGAGAATCCAACCTCAGTAATGAAAATAAGGAGTTTTCTAGGACTACCTAGATATTACAATAGGTTTATCCAAGGGTTTTCCCAAATAGACCTACCCCTAACCAAACTCACTAGGAAGAATACTCATTTCTTATGGACTCCTGGATGTGAGGGAAGCTTCCAAAAGCTAAAAGAAAGATTGACCATAACTCTAGTATTAGCATTTCTAAACCCCAATGGAGCTTTTAAGATCTATTGTGACACTTCATGTAAAGGTCTAGGTTGTATATTAATGCAAGAGAGGAAGGTAGTGGCTTATGCCTTTAGGCAGTTGAAAACTCATGTAACCAATCACTATACCCATGACCTAGAACTAGCAGCCCTTAAGGTTACCTATTCCCTGGAACAATTGGAAAAAATATACATCAAAGAGATTGTGAGGTTACATGGATGCCGTCGTGCATAGTGTTAGATAAAGACCCTAAGTTTATCTCTAGATTTTGGGGAGTGTTTGAAATGAAGTTATGCTTAAGCACCGCTTATCACCCCCAGACAATCCGAGAGGACCATTCAAACCTTAGAGGATATGTTAGAGCTTGTGTGTTAGATCAACCTAAAAGTTAAGATAGGAAATTACCCTTGATAGAGTTTGCTTACAATAATAGTTACCATGTTATCATAGGAATGGTTCCCTATGAAGCCCTGTATGGTAAGAGGTGTCAATCACCATTGTGCTAGAATGAGTTAAGAGAGCAAAGTCTATTAAGCCCTGATTTGGGTAGACAAACCACGGAACAAATTAGGAAGATCAGGGATAGAATCCTCACTTCTCAAATTAAACGAAATAGTTAAGTTGATAAGAGAAGGAAACCTCTAGAATTCTCAGAAGGAGAACATGTATTCTTGCGGATCTCGAACATCACTGGTATAGGGAGAGCTATAAAACTTAGTAAATTGGGTCTTAGATTCATTGATCCCTTTGAAATTCTTAAAAAAGTTGGGCCAGTTTCTTATCAAGTGGCCTTTCCACCAAGCCTGGCAAACCTCCATGATGTTTTTCACATGCCTTAGTTGTGAAAGTATAATCCTGATCTCAGTCATCTCATTGAACCAGATACAATACAATTAAAGGAAGACTTAACAATAAGTCTTACACCAGTAAAAATTTTAGATAGGAAAGAAAAGAAGTTGAGCAAGGCAGTATCCCCGGTATTAGTGGTCTAGGGGAGAAGGAATATGGAGGAGCAAACTTGGAAGTTGGAAGTAGAGATGTGGAGATTCTATCCACAATTATTTGTAGGTAATAAATTTTAAGGACAAAATTATTTTAAAAGGGTGGAAGTAATGTAACACCCATAATTTATAATGGTAGAATCCCTAAGTTACAAATATTTTTTTTTATCAAGAAGTAAAACAAAGATAAGAACATAAGCTGGAAGAAATTAGAGAACTTATAACAAATGACGAAAATACTCCCACCTTAGGATGACAAAAATAAATGTGAAAGTAACTCAAAATAAAAGTTAAAATACATTATAAAGGTTTAAAATCCATCAATGATGATTAGAAAGTCACAAGGATTATTGAAAATGTTCGAAACGTCCTTAAAGAGTTTTATCTCCAATAAGGAATAAAATGCTGCTTGAAAAATGGTAAATGACATAAGAACGATTTGGAAATGAACCAATAAGTGTTAGAAACATCAAGAGAACAATTTGGGAACTTTCTTGAAAATTCTTAGAAAATTATCAAAATATCCTTGAAAGAATAGAAGGGTAAGAAACTACGCAGTAGAACTTGAAGTTCATTCTCATGCACGAAATTCCCATGTGTTAAATGAGGGTATAACTCAACCCATGAGTCATCAAAGTAATTATAGTATGTAGGATAAAAACATTTATGATAAGAGATAAAATTAATCATGGTTAAATCAAAGTAACCTTGATTAAGTTAAAATAAATCATGATTAGTGTTAAATTAACCATGATTAGTATTAAATTAATCATGATTAGTGTTAAGTTAATCATGATTAGTGTTAAATAATAATTTCTTACATTTACATTTAATTTTGAAATTGAAAATTATGTAAATAGACCAAAATATCCTTAAGTGTAAATTTAATTCTCATTTGTTCCTAAGTAGCCGAATTAGCTATAGATCAAAAGGAAGCTCATTTGCTTCATCAATATCCTTCTAAACACTTGAATAAAATCTCTAAACTCACCCAACACTCCAACTTCTCTTAAAACACACAAACCTACACTAAACTTGAACTTCCATCTTTGAATTTTAAGTTATAACAAGTCAAACAAACATAATTCCACTACCATCTTTGGAAGCATTCGTCTGGACCATAAAGGAGAGTGAAATCAAATTCAAAAGACCCACCAAATTCTTATATAAGTCTTTAACAAGTAAGGTTTCTACCATACATTTCTTCTAAGTTTTTATTTATGTGATTTGGTTTATTTTTTTCCTTCTTTTTTGAAGAATCTTTCTCTAAATTCTATGGATCCTACTTGCTTGAGCATAATGGAGTTCAAAATTTCCCTTGATTGTTAAAAATAAGCATCAACGATTTTTTAGTAATTTTTGGAAGTTAAAAGAAAATTTTGATGGATTAAAATTCTTTTTAGAACCTTTAGAGCAATTTATTTGGTTAAATTTTCTTAAAAATTAATTTTAATGGTTTGGAAAGATTTGGAAGTTTTTGTAAAGAGTTTTGAGAGCTCAAAACAAGGGATGGATAGGACTTGGAGTAGATTTAATGGATCTCCACTTGGTTTTTCTGAAAAATAATTTCTTTATGGTATCACGGGTGGAAAATAAGCTTTTTACATCGGTTGTTATGGACTTTTTATATCGGTTATTTGGACAGTGTTGAAGCGGACAATATAGAAAATAAGACTTTTTACATCGGTTCTGAAACCAATGTAAGAAGTACACTTTCTACATCGGTTGGGCCTATAACCGATGTAGAAAATCATACTTTCTACATCGGTTAAGGCCACAACCGATGTAGAAAGTATACTTTTTACATCGGTTATAGGCCCAACTGATGTAAAAAGTGTACCTTTTACACTTTTTACATCGGTTATAATCTTAACCGATGTAGAAAGTTCATTTTTTTAAAATGTTCATTTTGTTTAGGTATGTTACCGTATTATTTATTCACAATATCTGCATATACACACAGAATCACTAGACAAACAATACAGAATTCATATAATCTATATATTCAAACTAAATACATCATTATTTATCATCAAATTTTAATTTACAAATGAAATAACTTAAAATTACATCAAGCAAGTGTTGAAAGTTGAAAAAAAATATCATAATCAGCCATGTACCTGTTGAAAGCAGAGAAAAAATGGTTGAACGGTGTCCTAACGGAGGCACAACGGTAGTCGAACGACGGCACAACACAGTGGTAGCCAAACAAGAAGCTTGAAAATTATAGAATACAACTAAAACGAATGTAAATTTCAATTATAATAACAGAATGAGATGTATAAATAACGATAAAGACGACTTCAAACCTTAGGGTGCGCAACGACGACTTCGAACGGAGGAAATGGTTACAACGGTTACGACGACCACGAACGTAAGAATGGAGTGCAACGACGAACAGCAGAGACGACGGAAATGGCTAAGACGTAAATGAAAATAGAGAGAACAAGTCGAAATGAGAAATTGAGGTTTTGGAGAATGAGGTTAAAGACGACTAGCGTCGAAAACCGATGTAGAAAGTTTAAAAAAAATCCACTTTCTACATGGGTTGTTTTGTAACCGATGTAGAAAGTTTGAAAAAAAAATCCACTTTCTACATCGGTTATAAAACAACCGATGTAGAAAGTACTTTTTACATCGGTTGTTCTGTAACCGATGTAGAAAGTTTGAAAAAAATTCACTTTCTACATCGGTTACAAAACAACCGATGTAGAAAGTACTTTTTACATTGGTTGTTATGTAACCGATGTAGAAAGTTTGAAAAAAAATCCACTTTCTACATCGGTTCTTTTCTGAACTGACGTAGAAAGTTTACATTTATTTACAAAAATGCCACTGCGTTTATTTTTATATCGGTTTCTAAACAACCGATGTAAAATCCTGTTATAGAAACCTATTTTTACACTAGTGTATTTGTGATAAAAGTTGCGAACTTGTTTATATCTTCTTTTAAAAGATTTAATTTTAAACTTAGATTTTGATAAAAGTTTAGATAAGGACCCATGTGATAATAATCCTAAAATACTAAAAAATTTAAGTTCTAAAAGTTAAAAACTTAACTCTAAAATTGAATCTTAAAGCTAGTAAGAGTAAAAGTGGACTTATGAACTAAAAAGTTAAACAAGACACTTAAAACTCTTGATGATCATGATCAAATTTATGAAGTAAGGATAAATCTTGATGGATCCAAAAATAAATAATACAATAAGTGCTAAAATTAGTGATATAAAGGTCAAGTGAAAAGAAATTGAAAAAATGATCATTGTTTGGTCAAGGATGTACATTCAACCATCCTAAGTTAATTAAGAGGATTTGAGCTTAGAATTTTGATTAAAGTGTAATAAAAAACCTAACCATGTATGATAGCATAATTAAACTAAAATAAACTGAAAGGCTTCAAATATTCAACTTTTATCTATTAGATAAAATAAAATAACATAATAATTTCAATAGATACAACCATTCATAACATATCTAGAAAATAAAACAAATAGCATGTAATATTCAATAATAACATTATGTTTAATAAAAATTATATAAAAAAATATTTAATACAAACTTGTAAAAACTCAAGTAGATAATGATAAAAAAATATTTTACCATTTTTAATATAGATTTCCTACTAACTTTTCAACATTAAAATCTTTAAATATATAAGATTGTGTATGTTAAATAAAGAAACTGAAATAAATCTTAAACTATTGAAATAAATGTTTACAAATTATGAAACATAAATTAACATGAATTAACCCATATTAAAATTAATAATAATAAATTAATAATTAAAGTTCATTTATAATGGTTATGAGTTTTTGATTTTTTTATTTTAAATTTTTTAAAAAATATATTAAAAAAATAATTTTAAATTGATTTTTAATATATTTTTAAAATAATTTTAACCTAATTTTAAAATAATTTTTTTTAATTATTATTTTAAATTTTAAAATATTTTCATTTTCAATTCTATCAAAGTAGATCATCACTGTTATCACCAAATCATCACCGTCATCTTAATTACTATCATTCTTACCATCTTGACCATCACAACTACTACTATTATTTTTATTAACATCATTATCACTAATAAACCACCACTATCAATTTATTATAACTGTAACTACTAACATAGCTACTATCAATTTATTATAACTGTAACTACTAACATAGCTACTATCGTTAGTATCATAATCATTATAATAATAATAATAATAATAATTTTAAATTTTTATTAATTTAAAATTATAAATTTTTATTAAATTAAAAAAAATTATTAATTTTGATTAATTATTTTTTATTTATATAATTTTATAGATTCACAATTAAAAAAATAATATTGTTTGATAAATAAACTATAATCTTATATTAATTATTTATAATATAATATTATTATAGATATTATTTATATAAGATAAATATAAATAATATTATAATAATATATAAAACTATTTATCTTATATATTAATTATTAAATAATATATTAAAAAATTTATATCTTTATACTATGAAAACCATCATCATAATAATATCAATAATAATAAATTTTTACTTTTATTATTTTAAATTTTTAATTTTTTTTATTTTGAGAATTTTTTTAATGATTAAATTTTTATTTATATATTTTATATAAATTTATAATAAAATAAATAATATTATTTCATATTTAAATTATAATATTATTTTATATTATATAATTATTTATAATATAATATTATAAAATATTAATTTATGTAAAATAAATATTGAAAATAAAAAATATTATATTAATAACATATTAAATTATTTACTTTATTTATTAATTATCAAATAATATATAAAATAAAAATAAAAATTATATAATATTTTTTATATTATAATTATCATTATTATATTTATCATATCACCATAATAATAATAATAATAATAATAATAATAAAATTAATTTTTGTTAAGTTTTTAATAGTATTTTTATATATTTACATAATATTTATTTATTTATATTTATTTTTAATTAAAGAATAAACTAATTGAAAACTAAAAGTTGATAGAATATCGATTAAATAAAAAATATTTGATAAAATTAATTGTTGAATTAGCTAATAAATATAAAAATGGTAAATAAATATATGATTAAATAATGAATTAAAATATGATAAGTATATTATATTTTTTAATAAAAAGTATATTAAAATTTAATTAAATAAAATTTTATTTTTTAAAATAAAAATATTTTATTAATTTTTATATAAATAAGCTTTAAATAAATTTTTTTAAACTAATATTTTTATAATTTTAAATTTTTATCAAATGATTTAATATTTTTAATCAAATAAAATAAATAATACAGTACTAAAATAAATAGTATATGTTAAAAAATTAATTTAAAATATAATATTTTATAATAATATAAAAATAAAACTATAAAAAATTAGTAATATTATTATAAAAGTTAAATAATATTAAATTTATAAAAATAAATAGATAAATAAAATATTAGATTATAAAAATATATTAAAGACAAAAATTGACAAAATATTTTAATTAGAAGTTAAAAATATAAAAAATTACTCAAATAATTTTTTCAAAAATTCTAATAACTGTCTAAAAAATATTAAGAGTTGCTAAAATAAATTATTTTATCAAATAGTATTAAAATGTTTAACGAACTTTTTGATTGAAACTTTCATTAGATAAAATATGTTAACAAAAGACTCTTAATCCTATTTCAAAATTAAAAATTAAAACTGATTTTTATTTTTTAAAATTTAAAAACTAAAAATCTTTTCAAACGAAATTTATAATAAATGTTAAACTACCGATATTTAA
The DNA here is from genome assembly GCA_037954105.1 of Canavalia gladiata. Lineage (NCBI taxonomy): Eukaryota > Viridiplantae > Streptophyta > Magnoliopsida > Fabales > Fabaceae > Canavalia > Canavalia gladiata. The sequence goes on along the minus strand of CM075664.1, from coordinate 34,914,496 downwards.
TAAATTTTATTTAATCCCTAATTAAGATCAATCAATATTAATTTAATATTAAAAATTAAGTAATCCAAAAAATAGAAATTCAAAATTAATTATAAGATCAATAAATATAATTTTTGTTAAAAAGCTATGAAAGAAAAGTTGTTTACATCCAACAGTTAACAAATAGAAGATATTTATTCATATGAATGGATATAATTAACATTGTTATGAATGGATATAATTAACATTGCGTGTAACATAGAATTAAGATAGATGCATGCATGGATGTTGATGGATGCTGACTTGATCACAAGCTACAAGTACCCAAAAATAGGTATATCCTATTCCTACCCATGACTTCCAAAACCCAATTTTGAGGGATGAAATCATTAATGATGAAGTACATTCTTTAAGTGCACTACCACAAAACATTGTGAATTTTGAATTGTAGTTCACAAGATAAAGAACTTTGTTCTGCGATACTACTTACACAACTGAAGATACAAAACCCTGCACGAGAGGTTCTGATGCGTGCACGTGGCTGCAGAAAAATAATTGATCATGGAAGCAGCGAAATGACCATAGATTCTACGCCAACCATCATCTCGTATCATTCATTATTTACAAATTTGTATATATATATATATATATATATATATATATATATATATATATTGCTTGTGAATCTATGTAACTGTCTAATGTTGCGTGTCAATCTTATAGCTATGCCATTATTTTCAAATTCACCGTACGTATAAGGTTAAGAAGTAGACTAATCTTTAAACTAATGTTGCGTGTTAACCTTATAGTTATACCACTATTTTCAAATATAGGATACGTAGCTATTCCTTAAACCAATTTGAAAAAGTAACTTTATGCTATATTCTCAACTGAGTTGAGTTTTAAAATATGCAGATTTTAAAACTTTTGCTGATAATTTATAAAACGTGTAAAATAAATATTTAGGAGGTGTTCTATTAAACGGAAATAACATATAAATAGTATAAGAAAAGTACAGCAACTAGAACATATTCACATTAGTTCCTTAATATATTTTTTTATATTTTACTCTAACGCATTTCTTTCTATTTTACATAGTTTTAAAATATCTCATGTTTTTAATAGAGTAATCTAACAAAATGAATAAAATAGATTTTAGAAGTTATTCTATATTTTTAATTTTTAATATTATTTTAAAATATTTAAAAGAAATTTATTTATATAATAATTCTTGGTTAAAAATTGTTTCATGTCAATTGTTTTTATACAAAATAAGTTAAGCATCAATTCAGTTATTAATTTAAAAATTTACTCAATGGAAGATGCTCTAAATAGCACGAAAAAAAAAAAAAAAAGAGTGCCCCTGTCTACCTTCGAATGTATGGAAAGACCTTGAGAAAAAAGACAAGGCGAAAGAAGAGAAAATTGGAGACAAGACTGATGAATAAGGAATAGCTCAGAAAGTGAGGAATAAGGAAAAGTGTGATGGATAAAAGAAGTGACATGAAATGAGATAGGATAAATGGAAGGATATAGAAAAAAAAAAATGAAGTATATTGACATATTTGATTTTAATGTTAAGTTTAAGAAATAAAACAAAAATAATTAAGTTGGTATTCAATTTTGACGTAAATGATTGAGTTACTTGTTCTAAAAAAAAATACACAATTTAAGAGAGAAATGTGATTAAAATTAATTTAGACAACACATTTACCATATTTAACGTAAATAACTGAGTACTCGTTGTATTAAAATTCCAAAATTATTAAATTTAGTATTTTCTAAGAAAACATACAATTTAAGAGAGAAATGTGATTAAGATTAATTTAGTCAACACATTTATCATATTTGACGTAAATGATGAGTCACTCGTTGTACATCAAATTGCATTAAAATTTTATATACTTAATTTTAAGTTTTCTGTAATTTATTTTAATTTTTAAAAATCATCATGTTAAAAATTTATTTTTAAAAATTGACACCTTTCAATTTACTTGAAAATAAAATATTTTTATTATTAACAAAATTTGTTTCAAAAATTACCTTCAATTTACTTAAAAATAAAATTTATAATATTCAAAATAATTATAAAGTTAGTTAATATCAAATTATTGAAAATAAAAAAAATTATATATATAATGTAATCTGAAAAACTATAATATTTTTTAATAGATTTATTAAAATTATTGTAATGTGTTCCAATTATTTAAACTTAAACGTTTTTGGATTTATGCAATTTAAATTCTGATATATTATTTAAATAATTTTATAAATCAAATTATGTTAACATTTTATTTTTTAACATTTAGTTTAACGTAAAATAATTTTTTGTAATGTAGTTTGGTTTTTTAAAATTTTCATGTTATAAATAATTATGAAAATAGTTAAATAAATTATCATGATAAAATATTTTATTTTTAAAATTTGATACTTGTCAATTTACTTGAAAATAAAATATTTTTAGTGTTAATAATTTTTAAAAAAGTTAACTTCAATTTACTTGGAAATTAAATATTTTTAATAGTCAAAATAATTAAAAAAATATTTAATATCAAATAATTAAAAATGAATATATATATATATATATAACATGATATTAAAAATATGATAAATTTTAATATATTTATTTTAAATATGAAAATATATATAATAAAATTCTATGTGATGTAATTTTATAAATTATTAGAAGAATCTATCGGTAAAATGTAAATATAATAGATCTTTATTAACAAATTAATTAAAAAAAAAATCTGTTGATCACATTAAATACATCATCCTAGACACAATTATATTGAACCACAACTCAAAGTTTATATCCCTTCACTTTACAAAGTATTGGAGAAAATACCTCTTTTATACTTCATACACAGGATATTTTTTAAAAAAAAATATGATAAAATTTTCATACCGTACACTCACTTTATAATGTAAAACTGATGGTTAAGATTAATATAATCAGATACACTTTTAATTATATTTGAAAATTCAGAACTAATCTTTTTTAAAATCAATTGAAATAGCTGGTTATGTCATAGAAAGAATGAAGCTGTCCTGGTTTCTTGTAAATCAATTTATAATCAGATACACAGTCGACAATGCATTATCGTATCAGATACAAACAAAGAACAGAAAGGAATGGAAAGATTTAAAAGAATTCTCTTTTTTTATTGATTTATTAGTATTTTCTTTACTAATATATCTGTGTAATGCTAACATTTTCAATTTTAGCATTTTGTTTGTAGTTATCTAAAAATTCTTTGGTCAAAACTTTTCACTGATAAACTGAACATCTAAATATATCATGATATATTAAACACGTCTTTTTCTCAAAGTCGGTCAACATTATTATTTGTTCCTAAATGGATTTCTAAAATTACATTCATTAACATTATGAAAGAACAACCAAAATTCTAGATGTATAAATATTTTGTGTAACAGAATGATGATGGATATAAAATTAAATTCTCAAACTGTGTTTGTGTGCTACAATTTAAGAGTAAGAGAATAAGAGGTTTCATTTGCATCAAAGGAATAAATGATTAAATAACATTAAACAAATGAAAAGTGTTTTGTTCAATTTGGTATCCACCACGTTAAAGCATACTGTCAAATGCAAAAAAACTCTCTCGTTCTAATTAACATAAACAGTAATAACATTAAATTTTCTATCAACCGTCCAAGACAAACGGGCTCATGAAATAGTTTTAGAAGATGTGACTCATAAATTATAACATTTGACAACAAATTTAATGTGTTTAGTCTTTATCCATTTTGTACAAAGGACCACACCAACAAGGCAGAATCAATTTCAAATCAGATGCACAACTTATAACACATCATCATACTAAATACACATAGTACTTCATTTATAGCAGACAAGGTTGCCAACTGTCACAATTCAGAACCTTTTAGCTGATTTTTCTTTATTACCTAGAAAATCTTATGAGAAAGATGATCCAACTGAGAGAAAATTCTAAACCTTATTACGTCATCAAACAGATAATTAGGTTTCTTTTTTATATTTTTAAATTTGTTTTAATTTTCCTAAAGTTACTTCTAACTATTTTTTTTTAATGATGTACTTGTCTTGTTCTATGCATAAAGGGAGAAGAATTCTGGTGTGAGCGAGTTTTAATTCCTAACTATATGATTTGTGGCAAAATCTAGTAAATGCATTGGAATTAGGATCACATCCTTCTAAGATTTTTCAGGAAAAATTAGTGCTTAACACCTGCTTCATTTAGGTGTAATAAATGAATTTGAACAAATAAGGGCGAAAAACCGAAATCGAAAACAAGCGTAGCTGATTAACAAATATTAGAATTAGAAAAGATAGATAATAAATCTAATAGATGGACACGCATGCTAATCAATTTTTATAATTTTCTAATAATCTTTTATACAATCTAAATAAAAAAATTATATTACAAATTATATTTTAATCATTATATTAAAGTATAAAATTTATTTTCTATAATTAATTATAGTATTGATCAATTATATATAATAAAATATTAAAATTATCTATCTTTTTCAATTAATTCATACACGATACAATAAATAATATATTAAAAAATACATCAAATTAAATTAAAAATATTTATAAATTTTGATAATCATAAATCATACCATCCTTTTTAAAGTCATCTTTTTTTTCTTCCATCTTCTTCATTGATTATGCTATCTTTTTTTCCTTTCTCACTTATTATGCTGAACTCTAACCACTTCTTTGTTTAGAAGAGTTTTATAAAGAAGAAAAACTTATTAGTATAAAAATAATATTTTATAATAAAATTTTATATTAGTTATTTATAAATTGATGTAAAAAAAGTAGTGATATTTTTATAAATAAAATTAAATTTTTTTATATTGGTTTCGATTGAACCAACGTAAAAAAGTAGACAGTAGTATTTTTATAAATAAGATTGAAACTTTTTACATCGATTTTTTTACAACCAATGTAGAAAAATTAACGATGTTATTTTTGCGTCTAAAGTTCAAACTTTCTACATCAGTTCTTTATACAATCGATGTAGAAAGTACATTCTACATCAGTTCATTTTATAATCAATGTAGAAAGTACTTTCTACATCGGTTATGTACAAAATCGATGTAGAAAATTTGTATTTTTTAACAATATTTTACATCGCTTAAATAAATAACCGATGTAATAAGTTCTTTCTACATCGATAGGAATGGAAGTAGGCCGAGCCGAGCTAGGTTTTGAGTGTTCAAGTCTGACCTGTTTAAAAATTTTGAGGCCTGAACTTGGGTCTGTTACCTGTCAAAGGCTTTTTTTTATGTCAAGGCATAGCCTGATTTAAAGCGTACAAAGTTTGTAAGCCTGTTTAAAAACCTACATAACAAAAAAATTAATAAATAAACTTAAAGTTTATATAAATAATTAATTAAAAAATCTTACAAATTTAAAGCCTACAAGATAAAAGGACCATTAAATAGGCCTAATATATATATATATATATATATTAATATCATATAAATAAAATATAAAATAAATATAATATAAATATAATATATTAAAACAAATATAAATATATAATATATAAATATAAATAGGCCCCTGAATAGGTTAAATAGACTTTTTATAAGTCCGAGCTTGACTTGTTTATCTAAAAAGGCTTTTTAACAAGTCTAAGTTTGTCTATTTATTAAACGAGTCGAGCTTAACTAGGCTTTAAACAAGCCGAGCCGTAGGCCCTTGTCGAACGGCCTTGTTCACTTCCATCCCTATACATCGATTTTGTGTAACAATCAACGTAAAATCTCCTTCCCCCTCCCTAAACCTGGTGCGACAATTGTCGCTAAGCATAAGTTAAAAACTTCTTCAAACACTTTCTGTCGCCTCCATCGCCTCCTTGCTACTAGCTCTTAACTTCTTTAGACTTTGTCGTCCTCTATCTACACTATGGTCGTCATCAGAACCCTTCGTCACTTCCCTATCATCTAAAACAGGGGTAAAGCATGTCGTCGTCCATCCTTCGTTGTTCGTCGCTAAGGTAGGTAGAATTCTCGCCCAGCACCCTCTGCCAATCCACTGTTTGCTTAGGTTTAGTATCTCTGAAATAGTGTTACCTTTGTCAAGGAGGATTCGTCTCCATTTTTGTTGCAGAGGACAGTTCTCCATACTTCCAGAGCAGTTCAAGCTCCTTGTTTCTAGCACCATGAAGGTTAGATTCTTATCGAACTTTATTCCTAATGGCCTCCTACAAACATGCTTCAACTCTAGTGTAAATGGACACACACAATCCGACCTTAGTTTGATATATATGCGTAGTGTGATATATACAAAACTTAGTTTAGTTTGCTTTTCAATACTTTAATCCACCTAGTAACTTCACCATGTATGGTTTGGAGAAGTAGTTAATATATTCTGGTCTTAACAAAATGGATAGTAAGGATATGATGAGCAATTATAAAAGTAATGACACAAGGTTGGGGAAAACTAATAATTTTAGCAATGACACAACATGGACTATATTGCTGTATGGCTTGAGAAAAGGAACTTGTTGTCCATAATCTTTTGACTGTTGTATAGTTCTTCCATATAACAAAAGATGGACTATATTGCTACACTATCCTGCTATGTACCTGTAATATGCATTCAAAAGATAAATAACAAAGTTTAAAATAGGAAAAAAATATTACTAGAATTCTATAAACATAATGATGTATACATAATTACATGTATGAATTCAAAAAAGGTAATATCCCTAACTCATGCATAGACTAATCATTTTCCTTTCAATTTTTGATACTGTAATGCAATTAGGCAAACAGCCATGCATCCTCTTCCAATTCATGATTTAGCCTATTCAATTTTAAACCTTTAAGAATAATCCAATTCTTTGTTTTCTAAAACTTCTTACTTTTCAATCCAAGTTTAAAAAAAAGGAAAAACTATTGGATATCTAATAATGTCATTTGAGTAAAGGTTTCAAAACATCATATCTACCTTGAAAAACATAAGCCTTGGGCTTCAGATAATAAATCAAACAATAAACTTCCCAATTTCATAACTTGTTTTGAGTATTGCAGCAATATATATATGCAAATAGTTTATGAGTGAAAATAATCCTAACTAAATCAGGAGACAACAAATTAGTAGAATCTGTTACACCAGACATGACTACAACCCTAGGTTCTGAATCATAACTGAATGTAAGTATGAGATTTCTATTTAGTGTTCATAGTAAAATCAATTACACAGTTTACTAAAATACTCTCAAATTCTCTTTTCTGTTTTGTTTCATTTCCTCACTTAAGCAGCAACTCTGACTAGATTCTCTATTCTTACCTCAAACCAGCACCATAGAGCCACTACCACCACACCCACCAAAGCATCCCAAAGTTTCAAAATTTCTTCTCTAAAAAAAATCAATTAAACAAGTTGAATATTTTTATTCTGTGAAATAATTTTCACAAAGAACAAGAATAGAATCAAACAGGCTCTTCATCTCTTTCTATCAGTTTTTTATTTTTTCTGGTACAGTTTCTATTATAAAACTGAAAATAGTGAATCAGAAGATGTTAAAACATGTATTAGTAGTATCAGGCTAGGATTGACATACAGGCAGGTCTGTGGATACAGGGGATCTATACTTGTTACTGTAACAGCACACACACATTAGTTAGAAGCCTATCAGTGTAAAGTTAAAGCATTCCCTTGAGAGTTCTCTCTGTTCCATCTTTTTTATTCACCAAGGACAAGATCAAACCTATAACCCGGTAACATCACATCAATAGTTGGAAATATGAAGTTCAAAAATGGTAAAGTAACAAAATCTAAAATTAAATTGCACATGTTTTCTTGCAATATAGCTGTTCAAGGACATAAGATATGAGATACTTAGGAAAATTTAGATTTTATAAAAATAATCATACTATTCTAGAAACTAGGTGTTAATAAAGAAACAAGGTAATCATTCATTTAAAAAATAAATGAAAAAGCAACATGTTTCTTTAACATCATATGTTTAGAAGCAGTAAATTAGAAGCTACCAATCACTTGTATAAAAAATAGGTACAACACAATCAACTTGCACGAATATAATAAAATCTTACCATATTATTGTTAGGGTAACTGTTTGTGATGTTATTAATTGTATGTCATTGTTTGTGCTTCAAAACCAAGTAGCTTATTCTATTTTGTACCCTCATCAGTCTCTTCTTTTATCTTCTCAAAATTGGATCCTCTCTTGTGCATCCCCTCCAATCTTCTTTTATATTCCATGTTCCACCCTACCTTTTTATCTTAAATATTAGATCTTCACCATTCTATGTTTATTGCTTACTTATTTTAAAATGATTATTACTTCTTTCATATTTTGTGTAACTTTTAACATATTTTTTTTCTTTGCTTTCAACAAGTACATGACTAATCCATTTGATAACATTCCTTCCCAATGTGGGTTTAAGAACCATTCTTCTTGGCAAAAGAAGGGAAGACAAGCTACACGGTTAGGGGAGTTAACCCTTAGCAAGAGAGGTGAGGAAGGATTCCTATAGAGTTTGATCAAGCCACTAGGAATCCATTAGGGCCAAACAAGACAAAGTTTATGAGTTATGTGACCCTCCTTGGACGAAACAAAGCTAGTACTTTGAAGAATGATTGGGATGATGTAGAGATGTGAGTGAAGGATCAAATTTGGGAGACTAACATGGTATTTAACTTTAAAGCTTTAAGTTTCTCCACATATTTATTATTCACTAAGTAATTACATCTTGTTTTATGTAGCTTACATATGATGTACCAAACATGAACATGTTGAAGAAAAAGTGGCTTTCATTTGCTGGTGAGCGTTGGAGGGGTTCAAGACACATCTCACTAGCAAATATATATATATATATATATATATATATATATATATGTATATATATATATGGGTCACTCAAGAATATGTCTGCTTGTGAGGAGTATTAGTTCCTTGATGATGACACATGGCAGAGATTTGTTGAGACTCGAATGACTCCTACATTCGTTGTATATTTCTTTTTAAACCTATGTTTTTTTTTAATTGAATAGTATAAAAAATATTATGATTAATTGATTTGATTTCTTGTAACAGGAGAAAAGAAAGAAGGCTCAACAAATTTCTGCCAACAATTGTTGCCCCCACAGATTATCTCGTGGGGGTTATGGGTTGCTTCAAGAGAGGCTGGTGGAGCAGAAGTTGAAAGAACATCAGCAATCGTCTAAAGTAGACCCATCTACACTTCTCTCTCCATCCTCTCCACCTTAACGCCATGAAAAATGGAAGAGGGCGCCCCAAAAGGATTCTGGAGAGTACACATCATAGCCTTCTCGCATTGTTGATGAGAAGATTGTAAGTAATTACACAATTTAACATTTTTTTTATTTAGCTTAAAACATGTACATTACTAATAACAGTCATTTTTTGTTTTGTAGGATTCTTTGGTTCAACAAAGCTCACAGGGAGTCTTTGTTCCAACTGGTCAGGATGATATCCTGAGTACTGCTATTGGCCAACCGGAGCATCTAAGTCATGTTCGTGCAGTTGGGTGAGGTGTTGGCATTGGACAGTTCTTTGGATTATCTTCCAAACACATTTCCAAAGAAGGTCTGGTGTCTAGAGATGAGTTGGAGGCTATGCGAGAAGACATGAGGTAAGCACTGTGACAAGAACTTCAAGAAGAGCTCAGACTGAACTCAAACAGGAGTTCAGATAAGAACTTAGGCAGAAACTTGCATCTTTAGGACTTTCCCAAACACAGACACAAGGTCTCCATCCATCACCTTCTCCTAGGGGCGTGAGCACAAAGGGAAGTTGTTCTCTGACGGAGGAGCAAGTAGTAGGAGAAGAGGATGTGGATAATGTTGCAGACGATTATGAGTTGTATGCTGATGATCCATATCATTTGGTAGCCATTGTGAAAGTCTACACCTTGGGTTAAACCATCCATCACCAGCAAATTGATGATGATCATGTTAGAGTGGTGGTTGAACGGGTTGAGGATGCATATGCTCCTTTTCCTGTGCCTACTCAGGAGGTTCATGTCGTGGGGCAAACCCCCAATCATTTTATTCTATGGCCGAGGAGACTTATATATCTAGCTCAACCTCAAGTATTAAATAATTTTATCCTATGTTAATAATTTATATATATATATATATACATATATATTCTTACTATTTTGTGAATTTATTGTAGGTTTATAAGGAAGATCTTAGGAAGAATATTGATTTCAGTGCTAAAGAAGATCTTCCTGGGCCTGCTCAAAAGAAACCTAAGGTTAATTTGCTCACACATCTGTTTGGTATTGCCATGAACTTGAGCATGAAACTTTGCAAATAACAATGGAACCGGATATCATAGGAAAGCCCACACCTATCCCCTTTTATATTACTAAGAAGGATATATTGGAGATGGTTGTGGATAAAGATCTCCTATGTGTATCAGTTCTACAATTATAGTTTATGTAAGTAAATTTCTAAACCTTACTTGAATTATTTGATTATCAAAATCTAACATATGAAAATTATTCACAATATTAGGTACCTGTATTGTATCTGTACACAAAGAGGAAACTTACACATCTATGGATTCCTAGACCCAATTCATATGCAGAAAATCGGAAACAAGGCAACTGAGATATAAGGATACCTTCAAAGTAGATTGCAAGTAGGGATGGAAGTGAACAGGGTCGTCCGACAGGGGCTTACAACTCGGCTCGTTTAAAGCCTACTTTGACTCGGTTCGTTTAATAAATAGATAGGCTCAGACTTGTTAAAAAGCCTTTTTAGATAAACAAGTCAGGCCTAGGCTTATAAAAAAGCCTATTTAACCTATTCAGGGGCTTATTTATATTTATATATTATATATTTATATTTATTTTAATATATTATATTTGTATAATATTTATTTTATATTTTATTTACATAATATTAATATATATATATATATGTTTTAGACCTATTTAAAAGCTTTTTTATCTTGTAGGTTTTAAGTTTGCAGATCTTTTTAATAAATTATTTATATAGATTTTAAGTCTATTTATTGATTTTTTTGTTATGTAGATTTTTAAACAGGTTTGCAGGCCTTGTAGGCTTTAAATCAGGTCAGGCCTTGACAGAAAAAAAAAAAAGTCTTTAACAGGTAACAGGTCCGACTCAGGCCTTAAAATTTTTGAACAAGCCAGACTTGAACATTCAAAGCCTGACTCGGCTCAGCCTACTTCCATCCCTAATTGCAGGCTGATAAAGACTGTTATCTAGCACCTTATTATCAATCGTAAGTCAATACTTAAAAGTTTTATTTAACGAATTCAATTAAATTTATAATTTTACTTCATTGTCATCCATATTTTGTAGGGCCTAATTAGCAATTGATCATTATTTTTTCAAAGGGGAATATAGTTGTATTTTTATGCTATGCTTGGCAAAAACCAAAGAAAGACATAAAGGACATTATTGATATGTAAGTTTTTAGGATTTTTGGTATTTATATTCATATAATTTTTAAAAGTATTCATTTGCTTTTTATTTTATTGTAGAGCAATGAATGCTCGATTTCGGTTAAAAGGGACGCATTTATCAAATATTAGAAAGCCTTTATGGATAAGTCCACGTGTAAGTAATTTATTAAAGTTATTCAATTTTTTTATATTCTTTTATCAATATATCATCATCTCTAATTATATTTGATACTCTTTCTATTTTTTTGAAGTGTCTAAGACAATCCGAAGGAACCGAGTGTGGATATTATGTGATGAGACATATGTTTCACATTGTTTCGTCTTCTATTGTTAATTCTTGGAACTGGGTAATTACAATTGTTTTAATTTAATTATTTAATTTTAATTCATAACATGACATTTTCTCTAATTTTATTTAAAAACATTTTATAGATATTTAAAAATCTTCAACCTCTATTAAATGAAGAAATTGATGATATCAGAAGATGTTGGGAGAAATTTATGATAGAGGTTGCCAATTTGGGTTGATTTGATGTAATTTTAAGATATTTAGTTTGTTTTTATTGTATTTGATAATAAATATTGATGTATTTAGTTTAAATATATAGATTCTGTGATTTCTGTATTATCTGTTTAGTATTCTATTTGTATATGCACATATTGTGAATATATAATATGGTAGTTTGTCTAAATAAAAATAATATTTAAAAAAATGGACTTTCTACATCGGTTAAGACCATAACCGATGTAAAAAGTCACTTTCTACATTGATTGATACCTTAATCGAGGTAAAAAGTTGGACTTTCTACATCGGTCGAGACCTTAACCAATGTAGAACTAATGTAAAAAGTCTTATTTTCTATCTTATCCGTTTCAATACCGCTCAAATAACTTATGTAAAAATTTTATAACAACCGATGTAAAAAATTTATTTTTCACAATTGATCTATTCCAAATATAATCATTTGTAGAGAAAAAAAATAATGAATATGTACGTAGGATTTGATGTATATAAAAAGAATTACAAAAAATTAGAGATAAATAAAATGAAAAAAAGAAAATAGAAATAAATTTTATAAAAAAACAATAGAAATTAATGACGTTAAAAAGGTGATTATAATAAAAACAACTCTTTAATGATACTTATAAAATTATTATAACCACTTAAAAATCAAACTCCTCTCTCGAATCATTTGAATCACACCTGTTTTTGTTGAAAATCGATAATCAACCAGTAAAGTTGATAAAAAATCAATAAATCAATAAAATTAATAAAAAAAATTGGTCTAGTAGTATAAAATAATATTATTTTAATCAATTTTTTATAAACTAAAATTAGATTATATTTTATTTAATTTTACATATATAATTTAAATTTAAATTTTAAAATGATATGTAATTTTTAATATTTAATTATGTCAAATTATAATATTAAAATATTATACAATTATATATATATATATCTTTTAATATATTATATATTATAAATATTTTTAAAATAGTATTTAATTAATAACGGTTTAACAACCGATTCAATTTTTTAAATCTTGATTATACGAGTACTATTTATAACATTTGGTGGTTATAATTTTTTAATATTGTATTTGGAGAAAGTATTTTAAAATTTTAAAATATTTAATAATTTATATGATTTTAATTTAAAAAATATTTTGTTCAAATAAAGAAATTTAATTTTTAATTTAAAATTTTTAGCTTGGATGTATCATTTTAAATTTTTTATTTGAATAAAATAATATAATTTTCTCTAAATGCAAAGTTTTATTTGAGAATTAAAATAATATTTACTTATTTACAAAATTTAAGAAGATGCGTTTAAATTTTTTTCAAATTTAATATTTTTATATGTTAATTGTAATTTTTGAAAAATTAGAATATAAAAAAAATTAAATTTATGATTATTTAATTAAGTTACTTTGAATAGTATATGAAAAAAATCACATAAAATTATAACTTCCTATTAAAACAAAAAAGTACTTTGTAGAATTGTAACCAAATAAAAAAATAGCTTTTATTTACATAAAGGATAAATTAATTAAAGAATAAGTTACAAGTTTACAAAATTTTAAATTATTAAAAAAACCTAAACACATAAACCCTTCAACTGGAAAAGAAGAAAAAATTAATTTAAAAGATGAGGTATTTCGTTTTGTTCAATAAAACATAATTTAAAAAAAAATAAAGTGTGAGCCTCGTTGCACACATGTGTCTTCCTATACTTAAAAGATGGAACCCAATGACAGCACAATCAGCATCACCTTCGCAGCAACATTACCACCACCTTTACTCAAAAGTGTAAGCTCCTTCTTCCACTAGCAGCACCAACAGCAACACCACCAGAGTACTGCCGCAACCACCACCGTGTCTCTGACGAACGGCCTTTTCTCAATCCCCTCATTCGGTGGCTTCGGTGATGTCATCGCAGCTGAAATCGACGAAGCGGAAATGAGGAAGGCGTAGGAAGTAAGGAATCCTAGAGCACGTCCTAATTGTGAAAAAATAATTTCTAAAATTGTTTCAATCTTGAGGTATTTCAAATCCATCAATTTTAATCTATTAATTTTTTTAAAATTATTTCAAATTAAAATTTTCATAAAAAATATCCAAACAAAATATTTTAAAATTGAAATTTTTTTATTAAATTATCTTTTCCTCTCAAAATAATTTATTCAAACACAACCTAAATGCTATTTAAAAAACAGTTCCATTATAATAGTTCTATAATAACTGTTTTTTAATGTAAAATATGGTAGTGTTTGTATATTTCTTAAGGATAATTTAGAGTTGTCTTCTTACTTTTGAATATATTTTACGAAACATAGTTACATGGATAAAAAAAAAATATGAAAGAGATAAAAACAAATATATCTAACTGTATAAATAAATATATGCATGTCACATTTAGTTTAAATTTTGTCATATTATGTTAAAAAAGCAACTATAAAAAATACTAGTCGATCTTTTTTGGTGATTGTTTGAAAATTATCATATTTATATTTATTTTAAAAATTTACTTTTTGACATAAATAATTTTTTCTATTTTATCTTTAATTATTTATTATTTTAAATATAAAATTACCTGTCACTAATAATTTCATATCTGTTTTTATAATTTTTGTACAATTTAAATAAAAAATAATATTTTAAAAATTATTTTTCAACCATTATATCAAAATATAAATTTATTTTATAAAATTAATTATAACATTAATCAATTATGTAAAATCAAATATTAAAATATCTAGTCTTTTCAACTAATCCAAACACACAATATAATACAATAATAAGTTAAAGAGTACATTAGATTACAGAAAATATTTGTAAATTTTGACCAAATCAAAAACCATCCCTTTCAGAGCCATCTTTTTCTTCTTCCTCACTGATTATGCTGAACTCTAACCACTTCTTTGTCTTGCAGAGTTTTATGAAGAAGAAAAAACCTATCCCAGCTAGGGTCATAACACCAGTGACCAAAAAAGTAATCTTGGTAGCTATAACCATAATCAAAATAAAAATTAGAAAGCCAGAGGGTATTAAGCACATAATAACCAACAATGGTAGCTTTAATGGAACCCGGTATGGCCTATATACCATGGGTGACTTCCATCTTAACCAAAGAAAAGAGGAAAATTCCAACAGCACACCCAAACCATACAAAAAATTAGCAGAGGAAATGATGTTTGTGAAGTTCATGTAAGAAACTCCAATTACTATGAAAGTACACACTAATATGCCCAACCAAGGTGTATTGAACCATTTAGACCGAGCCCTAAAAAACTTTGGCAATATTCCTCTATCTGCCATACCCAAAATCAGGTAAGCACTGGTACTCAATTGTGCTTCAAATAATCCAATTGTAGACAACACTGCCCCAATTTCAATCCAAATTTTCAACCAATTCCCAGCAATCATCTCTGCAGCTTGCGCATGGAACCCAACTTCCCATTCACTCTGGTCCACTGAAATAGATCCAGTAACAGCAAAGAGTGGAATCAAGTAAGTGACACATGTTAAAATCACAGCTACTAGAAGAGCCAATGGAAGAGTTTTCTGGGGTCTATCAACTTCCCCCGCTAAAGTACTAACATTGTCCCAAAAATTCAAGTTCCAAAAAAGGGTATTGAAGAACATACCCCAATCTTTTTTTACACCCTTTTGGCCTAAACTAACCCATCTATGGGGACGAATCTTTGGTATCGCAATAAAAGACATCAAAAAGAAAGGAGTGAGAGAAACAATAGCAAGTAACACAGTAGCGTACCCAACAATATCAAGACCGGTGTAATTCAGAAAAGAAAGAACCATAGTTGAACCCCAAATTGCCACGTAGCGAGGCCAGCCATGTTTGAAATTAGGAAAGATTTTTTGGACATAGTCAAGGCCAAGAATAGGGAA
Source organism: Canavalia gladiata (assembly GCA_037954105.1). Taxonomy (NCBI): domain Eukaryota; kingdom Viridiplantae; phylum Streptophyta; class Magnoliopsida; order Fabales; family Fabaceae; genus Canavalia; species Canavalia gladiata. Next base: position 34,898,650 of record CM075664.1, on the reverse strand, counting down.
AGACGCAATGTTGATGACATTACTAAGGAATTTCCATGTACCCATGAGAGAGCCCCAGAATGGGCCGAAAGCCCGCTCAACCCATATGACAAAACCACCATTACCAGGAAATGCAGTGGTTAACTCAGCGGTTACAAGTGCTTGAGGGACACTCCATATAAAAGGGAAGATGAGGAACCCAAGAATGGCAAAAAGGGGACCTGCAGCTTTAACCGTTGGCTCTTCACCGTAAGAACCACCCGCTACTTCAAAATAGATGAGGAATATTAGAGGGATAAGGGTAAGTTTCTTCGTGCTTGTGGATGTGATGGCAGTTTTAGTTGTAGCAGAAAGGTCTTCTTCTCTGTCCATGTCAGTTTGCTAGATTGTTCATTGAATCAATGGTTGGTTTAAAAGGGAAAATGTTACCCATACATCACATTTGGGATGGGTTGAGTGGTTATAAAGGGGAGAAAGATATGAAAAAAATAAAGAGAGATGGGATGTAATTTGTAATATATAATATGTTATCAGTATTTTATTTAGATGAAATATTAGATAATAAGTTAAATTTTTTTAGATTATTTTAATTTTATGTTTATAATAGTTATTTTGATAATTAATAATATTTATAATATTTTATTTAAATTATTTATAATAATATATTTAATTTATGTTAATAAAAATTTTAAAAATAAAATAAATTTTATTTTTTTAGAAATACTTTTAATTTTAAATAAAAATATTTATTTAAAAAATTAAAAATTAAATTATAAATATTAAATAAATAATAAAATTATTAAAATATTTTTTATAATTTATAATTATTAAAATAATAATAAATTTATTTATATAATATTTTTTAATAAATATATATATATATAAGAATGAAATAAAAAATATTATCTTTATATTTAATATAATAATTTAATTTTAAAAAACCTAATATTCAAATTAAATTTTAATAATCATATTTTTATTTATTATTTTATTATCTTTATCAATATTTTTTACTTTAATTAACAAATTTTTCAGCTATTTTTTTAACTTTTATCTATTTTTTTAATTTTTAGTTAACTTTTCAATTTTTATAAATTTTTAATGTAAAAAATAAAAATGAATAATAACTTTCATTAAAATTAAAAATTAAAGGTAACATAAAAATAAAAATTAAATAATTTATAAATAATGTTTTTAGAATTGATTTAATAATAAAAGATAGAATAATTTTTATAAGATTTTGAATTTAAATTTTATTATTTTTCATATACATAGACAAACCTATCGCTAAACGAAAGCGCAAAAGTGCACCCCATTTGTATTCGTAATAGTATCCAACAAAAACTAAACCCTAAACAATAACACTAAATAAAAAATAAAATGCGTGTAGGTGGCTTGGTGCGACGCATTGATAAAGTGTATATTAATTTAGTATGATATACTTTATATGCACTATCAAGCACTATAATGCGTATATTATGCCCCTCCAATTAAGGCGGAAACTTTAATCCTGATGAATCAAGCAAGCCATATGTAGTTTTTCTCTTATTTCTTAATTTGCTTTTTGTATTTTCCCATTCACCAATAAACGAAAACGATAATATGTTGATGTCTAAACTTGTTTAATGCATAGTGGTAAGAAGCAATTATTTTTCTATTTGGATTAGGACATCTTTATTAACTTCTATTCTAGACAATTAAAAACACTAGTATATTCACTTATGTGATGTAAAGTTTTTTATTTAAAAAATAACCAAATTAATTTTTAATTCTTTAATAGAAAATAGAGTATGCATCAACTTTATTTAAAATAACCGTTAATTAAACTATGACGTTATTAAAAATAATAATAAAATATAATTGTATATCAAATATTCTATTAAATAAAAAATTTATATGAAAGTTAATTAAACTTGTTATAGGATTTTCATTAAGTTTAAGCTATTCACTAAAACTACTTTATGTTTTAGAAAACGAGTTTACAATTTAGAGGTGAATGAATTGAGTTAAGAAAAAAATCAATTTTAATGCTTTAATATTCATTTTCGTTGAATATTTTGAGTGAAATACATCCTAATAAAACATGAAAAATTACAAAATATGTTGGATAGATTATGATCAAACCATAATATCAACAAATATAAAAGACAAAGTAGGGAATAAAAGCAAAAGTTAAACAAAATTTATAAATGTTCACGTTCTCCCGTTAGAAACTATACCCAGTTCTCAAAAATACCTGAAAATTTCACTATTATTAGCAATTAATACAATAACTATTTATAACATTAACCCTTAAAAAGTCACTTTCTTAAAGAAGCACAAGTAGATATGCCTCACTCAACACGAGCAACTCACAAACAGGAAACTTACTTTTAAAAATTATTTGATTCATAATTTTTTTTTAAGATATATTTCTAACATGATATATATTATGTTAAGGTTTATATAATTGAATACTTTTTATTTTATTAATTTAGACTATAAAAAATAAAATTTAAATAAAAAATATTAATAAAAAAAGTTATACAGTGAATTGATCATAGTTTATCGTATTAAAAAAATAAAAGTCAATTTTTGTTTTCCTTTTGGCATTGTATCAATTTTTTAGAAAAAAGTTACCTATTAGATAAAAAAAATTCTTTTATTATATCATATATAATTTTTTTTTACTAATTAATAGAATAAGATTCAATTTTTAAACTATTTTTAAAAATTTTAAATTAAAAACTATTAAAGCCTTTCCCTAAAATATTTTTATACTTTTAAATTTTAAACTCCTAAAACTTTTCACCTAATTAAGAAGATATGAACCAATTTTAATGTTTTTTCTTTTGGTATTATTTTTAAGAGATACTTTTCATTGCAAAAAATATATGTAATTTTTTGTAATTAGAAAATGAATTTTTAACGGTTAAAAACGACTACAATATTTGTTATCAACGTTTTACAAAAGTACCACTTTTACCGATGCCACAAATTGTATCGAGCAATTTTATATTAACTAAGTGTGGGTAGAATTGTTAAAAGTTATAGATTTAATTTGCCATAAATGTAAACAAAAATTGTCAATTTTTTAACCCACGTTAACATAATTTTAAATTATTTTATCAATAAAAAAATATGATAATAATAAAAAATATTATTATTATAATATTTATAATCAAAATTCAATTATAAAATATTGATATTTTTATTTTAATATTTATGTATATTATATATTAAGTGAAACGAATTCTATTTTTAATAGAATATTAATTTAATAATTATTTTAAATAATAAATAAAAAATAGAATAAGAATTTAAATCTAATCCAATACTAAAATTTAAATTAAAAAATTATAATTATAATTATTTAAATTAAAATTTAAAAAACTATATAAAATTATTAAATAAATAATTAATTAAGATTTATAATAAGATGTGAATTATTAAACTTAAAAATTTATGAATAAGTACCAAATAAGTTCTTATAGCTAGGGATGTAAGTTGGCCGAACTGATTTAAGTTTTGAGTATTTAAATTCGGTCTGTTTAAAACTTTTGAGACCTGAGTGTGAGTTACTTGTTAAAAACTTTTTTATTTTTATCGACCTGATTTAAAACTTACAAAGCTTACAAATTTATTTAAAAGCCTACATAAAAAAAAATTAATAAATAAACTTAAAGCCTATATAAATAATTGATTAAAAATACTTGCAAACTTAAAATCTACAAGATAAAAGAACATTAAAAAAGCCTAACATATATATATATATATTAATATTATATAAATAAAATATAAAATAAATAGTATATAAATATAAATATATAATATATAAATATAAATAAGTCTTTGAATAGGTTAAATAAGTTGTTTTATAAGTTTAGACCTGACTTATTTATCTAAAAAGGCTTTTTAACAAGCCTGAATTTATATATTTATTAAAAAAGACGAACCAAGCTGAGTTAAGCTTTAAACGAGTCAAATCATAAACCAATGTCTCACAATCTTATTCACTTTCATCCGTAATTATAACTAACATTTAAAATAAGATCAATATAACACCAAACAAAATTAAATTTATGTGTATTTGATAAATATAAAAAAAATAAAAAAAATAATAAATACAATAGATTAATGAATTAAATTATAAAAAAATTCATAATTATCATATATTACATCAAACATTAATTTCAAGAAATAAAATGTTAAAGAACATGTCATGAATATATATCTTCTTGCATTAGAGTTAACTCATAATTTTGTTCATCAACTTATTATATTTATATTCAACTTATTATATTTATATTTAACTTATTATGGGATGATATAAACAGCGTGACCCGTAAATTAAATGGTTCAATACTCTTCATGGAGATCCTCTCTTTAAAACCTATATCAACCAATAAATAATTTATACTTTAAATAAAAATAAATTCATATAGAATGAGATACATATTGGTAATACAAGCAAATCATATAATTAAGAATAGCTGGGAGTTGGGAATTGGTACACGTATACATGCAGGTTTTCAGTTTGCAACTTCTTGTTTTACATCACTGGATTTTCTTACTTTCAATCTTTAAAAGATTTCTACAGAATCTAATGAAATTCTCGTAAAAACTATATATTTTTAATTAAATATTTTAAATTAAAAGCTAAAATGATATATATTAAATTTTGCAACAATACCTAGGAATGTTACATGATTTTACATTTCTATTATACCCGTAAATTTACACATTGAGACACTTTAATCTCCTCCATTTTAGCGACAATTAACAAACATGCTATAGCTAACAATTGCAGACTCCAACTTTTACCTCTCTAAATAAACCAAGAGAAAAGGTCAGCAAAATAAATTTAGACTACTAAAAAATATAAACTTAGTAAATTACTAGTATATTTTTAGTATTTTGATCTTATTGGTAATTCATAGGAATCAATCCAAGTAGTTCACAGAGACAAAAGTTACAGGTCCAAAACCATAATATGCATGAGCCTTTTGATTACATTACAAAATTTGTTTTATTTTTGGAGTTATCCAATCAAAAACAAAGATGCGTGATTGCTAGGTTTCAGCCAACAAATTTTCAAATAGAATGGGAAAAATAGAGATGCATAGAAATAATGAACATATTTTTTATTTTAAATAAGTATTCATTGCATTCAATTATAAAATATAATTAAATATTTATAATTAATTCTATTAATCAAAATCAATAAAGATATTTTTATTATAAAATAAAAAATGCTATCTGTATTTTATGGACTTTGATTGAAAAATTAAAATTAAAAAATATTACTGATTTAATTATTATATTATTTTAATACATTTTTATATTTTTTATTGATTATTTAAACCTGTTTTACATAAATTAAGAACATTAATTAATGTTTTAGCTCGTTTTACAAGTGTTATATATACGAATTTTTTAATGTATACAAAATACACAGTAAAATCATATAAGTTTTTATTAAAGATTACAGAATTCAATATATCAATAATATTAAATACTATGATTTATATAAAAAAAAAAATTAGTTCTCGGCTTCCTCTTTCAAACCTGTATTAAAATTATTATCTCAGATTAGAATTAAAATTATAATCATATATAATGATATATTACCAATAAGTCATAAACTTTTATAAAAGTGGACAGAGGATTAATATGGTATTGGCAAGATCAGAAACCTATCTTAAGATATACATCAAATCATGAACAGAAATTATATTCTAAATCACACCACAATTATCAATTCAATTTCAACACTTCTAAACCCTACATGAAATGTGACATCTTTGATAAGATTCCTGTATTTGTTCTCTGCACACAAGCAAATTATCTTAGTAATTGAATCTTAAGCTTAGTCAAATAAAAGACGGTCTTCCTTTACCCCAATCAAATTGTTTGCATGAAATCTAACCAATTTATTATCAAACATATAGCTTCCATTTAAATATAAAATCCTTAAAGGTATTCACTACTAAATGTCAAACCTATAGCCACTGTGACTAAGAAGTGGAATGACACCATCCTTTCTCATATCAAACATTCTAAAGTTTGAGAATCGAGAGATGTCCATCCAAATTCAATAAGCGGATAATATATCTGAAAAGTTTCCAATTGGTATAAGGTTCCATTCTTCTTCTATTCCTATTGAGATTTTAAAAAAATATGGGACGGCTTACACTCGGACGCTACATATGTAGGAGGATGATTTCCAATTCCTATTGCTAACTTTATTAGAGCAATGACGTAAGGTTCCAAAAGGAAGAGAGAGAGAGCATTATAAACAGATAAACACCAAGAAAAGCTTTGGTTCTAGTTACTAGTAAGCTTTGAAATAAAAGCTTTCCCACGTCAAAACAAGAACAGGCCCACAAACAAAAACTTTGCCAAGCAAAACTAACGAATCACGAAGTTCGGGGCTTACTAGTTGACAAAAACCAATATCATCTTGAGTAACAATATTTGAAGTGATACATGACTCCACTATTATTGGAATAACTAATATGAATTGATGGGAGATCTCGATATTTATAGCGTAAGTTAAATAAAAAAATTATAAAAAAATAGAAAAGGATCAAAATAAATAATTTAATAATCTGACATAGTAAATAACCAATTAATGTTATAAAGAACGTGATACGGAAACACACAATAATCTACTTGGGTTGAAGTATGGATCGGAAGTTTTTATCAACTTGAATCACCAATCTTATAAACAAAATTAACAAGACGAAAATATATAATTCTCACAGTAGAAAAAACTTTTATGCAGGTGAATACAAATTTTGGTCTATGATGTCTTTCATTGCTCATATAAGAGCTATCTATAATATAAGAAAACTAAAACTAAATCCTAATAGAATTAATTTGTTCTAATATGAAAAAATTATGATTAATCCTAATAGAATCTATTTATAATGTTATTTAAATTTTTAATTAAATTTTAACAAATCTTAATCATGTACTTTAAAAGAATTCTAACAAATTGAAAACTAAATCTAATAAAATAAATAAAATATTTATTTAAATTTTATAATTTTTTTTGTAGAGATCTTTCTAATTTAGGTTTATAAAAATTATGATCTTATCTCTTTTAATCTTTCTCTTTTCAATGAATTTTTTCTTCAAATTATGTCTTTTTCTAAACTGGCTTAATCATGTAAGATTGTATCAAAGTTTATATGAATAACATTTAACAAAAAATAAAATCATAATCTTTCACTAAATAAAAAAGTAAAAATTTTATTAATTTCAATAAATTTTTATTGATAACAAAAAATGTTGTGTAGTGTTATATCTCTCATAAATAAAATGGTTTTCAATGTAAAACATTGATTTCATTTGAAAAATACCAACAATACTTATAAATTTTCTTTCTAATGCAACCTCTAGAAAGAAATAGAATTCATTGTGTTCTACTAGATGAAAATAATTAGCACTTGTTAAATAAAGTGTGAAATTTATGATATTTAATAGCTCACACATTATATGAATTTTATATAATAATAATAATAATGTATTAAAAAAAATTTTAAAATATATTACTAACATTTCTTTTCATATAAAATAAATGCTCAAATTTTAATAAAAAAAAGAATTTTTATGATTGAAATAATAAATTAATGAACAGATTATAATCAAATAATAGAAACTGGTAAGAACCAACAAATATAAATGAGAAATTATGGAAGAGAAAAAACACAATTTATACATGTTCGGTCTCTCATGGGAGAAGATACATTCAATTTTTAAAAATATTTAAAATTTTCACTATAATATATCAACAATTACAATGTCTATCTACAATAATAATCTCTAAAAAGTTTCCTTCTTAAAAAATACAAGTAGATATATTTGCCGTTGTGCATAAATGATGCCTATGAAATTTTACTATTATCTAAAAAAAAGTTCATTCAAAATTTATCCATAAATAAATATATTTGTTGAAATTAAAAATGAAATATTTTAAAATAATAGTTAAAAATGAAGTATTTTTAAAATTAACTCCTGCTAAATATATTTTAGTAAAATACTTTTGTTGAAAATTTAATTTAAAATAAAACCACTTAATACAAATTTTTTCAATATTTATTCAAAAAAATACCAAAAACTAAAATCAAGTTTTCTAACTTCTCCTAATACGATAGAAAAAAGTTAATCAATTTTCATTCATCTTTTTTATTTTTGATTTGATTTTATATATATATATATATATATATATATATAAACTCACATATAAAGTTATATAATTTTTTTAGGATAAAATAAATATAAAAAAATACTAGTTATATATAATTATATTTTCTAATATTTCTATTTAGCTAAGCTATTTATTAAGAGATAATGAAATCAGATTCATTAAAAATGAAATCCATACGCATACAACGTTAGCATTTACGAAAATCAAAATCCCCAAATATTGAAACCCTTCTACAATTGAAAATAGTCGATGATGAAGGTTCAAGCACCATGGATTGGTCATTAAAGGCTTCCTCTGCACGTGGAATTTTTGCTAAATATGTACCATATATTATAAAAAAAATTAATTTCCTTTTTGTTTAACATATAGCATTATAAGTTCACAAATTCACAATTTACCTCCTTCATTACTAGCTTTACAGAATTGTATGAATTGTACATGATGTCAATATATTATTTCCTTTATTTATGATTTTTTAAAATTTTTAGTTAATAGTTATTCACCTATTAATAATATAGCGTCTTTCACAACTATATATTGGATGGATATTATTATGGATGATTTTATAAAAGAATCAATTAAACAGATAGAATTTATTGGCTTCTACATAGATAACATAATGAAGTTAAACTTTATTCACAAAATGTGAAATTGTTTTAAAGTCTTTGAATTTGAAGCATCTAATTCTTCTAGACATAATCTACCATTCTAGTGTAACTATTGTTGTTCAATCTTTTACAATTTTGCTTAAAACATAAATAAAAATATTTTTAATCAACGAGATCTCGATGTACCTATATTTTTTATTTAGAAAAAGGTTTATTTATTTTTAGTAATTCATTCTATGGGATACGTTTGATCATAAGAATCTCGATTAAAGAATAAGTCACTGCTGTGTCTACAATTATTGGATCATTATGTACTACATTAATATTTTTTTGTCTTCATTTCATAGTTCTGTTAAGATTTATACAAATGATTCATTCAGCCCAATTACAAGTTCATAACATCAATTTAGGATTTCTATAATGCTAACGTAACTTAATAAAAAAATATTTATTTTTTAAAAAAGTCGTAATTATAACTTTGAACTTCTAACCTTTCCATTTTCTAATCCCTTGAATTATCTATAATAATGTATATATTAAATTATCTGAAGTATTAGATTATTATATTATTAAACTGAATTTAATTATGTACGGTAATTTAAATATATGAATATCTAATTTTACATCTTTACTTACAGGTAATGGAGATAGTAATTTAAATATATTAAACAATTAATGTTTCTAATTTTAAAAAGGTATAACTTTGTTAATTAATAAAATATTAAATACGGTTGTTAGATTTGTTGGTCTATTTAGTTTGTTGTATTTATTTTATTTTTGAATTAGTGTATTTATTTATGATAATATGGTTTTATTTTTAGTTATTTTTTTAATTTATTTGTTTAATATATGTGTAACAAAATTTTATTTAGAAAGAAAATAATCATCCTTAAGATATGATCGAAATGAAGGATTTTATGTATTGATCCTTAATGTATATAAATTTTCTCTTTAATTTAGTTAGGAATAAAATTATACGTTTTTATAATTAAGATTTCAAATAATTTTTTAGAATAACACAGGTAATACTCATAATTATACGTTATGGTATATAATTATTAATAAAAATTTTATTACTTTTAAAAATATAATAAATATTATTTATATGTTCAAATACATCTTTTAATATTTTTTAGGATATGTGTTAATTGAAAATTTTAAATACAAATATAATAGACTTTTAAATTATATCAATTACATTATTGTTATAAAAATTAATTAAAAAATTATATTATTTGACAATTATAAAAATATTCTACAAAATTAAATGTTAACCACAAAAATAACTTGAATAACTGGTTTCTATATTTTGAAACAATAATTAAAAAATTGTTACCTATAAAAAATAATTAATGTCTATAATTTGTAATAATTGTTAAATAATTATTTTTTAAATTATATTACAACAATTATATAATAATTTTTTATATTATATTCCAACACTTAAATAATTATTGCTTATAATGAATGGTAACAATTAAGTTTTTTTTTTATATAATCTATAGTAATAATTAAATAAATGATATTTATATTTATTTTTAATAATTAAAAATGTATTGATTATAGTTTTTTAGAATAATTATATAAATGTTTCTTATAATCTGTTACAACATTTAAATAATGGTTGCCTATATTTTATTGTTGTTTAAACTTAAAAATATTGTAGTAGCATATGTTTTAATTTTATTATTATCTAATAATTATATAATAATATTTTTTTAGATTATCATTTTTAATGATCATATAAAGTGAATAATAAAAATCATCAAATTTTTTAATTTAATAATTGATTAGAAATTAATTTTTTTATATTTCTAAATCTAATATTATAAGAAAAATACAATTATTTAATTAACTTAAAAATTAATAAAAAATGCTTGAGTTTTATTAATTAAACAATGTTACAATTACGTATTTCTTAATTAACTTAAAAATTAATAAAAATATCAATTATCATAAGTTAATTAAGTATAATAAGAAAAATACAATTGAATAAAAAAAATATTCATTTAAAAGATAGAAAATAGATTTAATTGGTTATATTATAAGTTTCACCAAAACAACATGATTCAAATATTGGTTACACATAATGAAAGAATAAAAAATAAGAATCTAATCTAAACAAAATATCCATAATCATAATCTAGAAACAAAAATAACAAAATTATAATATTGGTAAGACTGACAAAAGTGAGGATACTTTAAGAAGGATGAATATGGGAGTATAAAAGGTAATAAAGATGTGTTTTTAGTATATGGTATATGGAAATGATGTAGAAGCTTAATTTATTCCAAGGCTTTCTTCCTTTTCTACAACTTTAAATTGGACTTTTCTACCGTGAGCTGGATTGACCTAAATTATCTTTTGCGTTGTCATTGTTGGCATGAAGGTGCTCAAATCTACATGGCTTTGGTTAAACACTACCATACATACCATCTGGTATAACCGTGTTCAGGTTTACATGGTCATTTTAAAAAATCACTAATGTTGTAAGGGCATACTAAATTCTAGGATGCGGTGCTATCTTTCTTTAGGGGCACTTATACTTTTTTATTTAAATTCTTTACTTGCATGACTATTCTTGAAAGAAATAAGGGAAATTAGGTAACATAGTGATTTATCATTTATCCACAGGTAAGTGCATCCATTAGAGTTGAAAACAAAGTATTTAAAATCTCCAGTATTATTTTCATAAAGACTATTCCAATAATCTTAAAACCAAGTGAATCTAAACTTTTAAGCTTACTAAAAAATGTTTTTTCTTGAGAATATAATGAAACTAAAATAAAAGATAAAAATAAGAAAAATAGAAATCAGAAATAAAAGAACAATTATAAATATAAATTTAATTATGAAAAATATGAGATTTTGGTTTTACTTATGACTTTATCTAATATGACCCTCAACTTTCCTATAAATGATAAGAGTCAATTGCTAACTATCCCTTATAATTCTATTATTATCTAGTGATTATGCAATAGTAACATTCTTTTGATCAAGTTATCACCTCAATGATCATGTAAGAAAAATAATTAAGAGAAGCATAAAAAATATTTGAGATTATTATTAATTGAATAACAAATTAGAAATTAAGGATTTTAATTGATCTACCAAAATCTTAGATTTTTTTACGCTGTACTTCCATTAATTAAGTAATGATACGATCGCATATTCCTTAATCCACTTAGAAATTAATAAATGTAATGAATTCTTATCAATTAACTAAGCATAATAAGGTAAATATAATTAGATAATATATATATATATATATATATATACATATATATTCATAAGAGAAAAAAAAATTCCATTAGTTATATCATAAGTTTCATCAAAGTTCCATAAAAATAGAGCTAGTTATACATATTGATAAAAGATAGGCAATAAAACTCTAATTCAACAAAAAAATAATTATAATCCTAATCTAGAGGACTAGAATGACAATACTAAATGCCAGCAGAGTTAGTATCAGGATGTTACAACTTGTAATATGAAAAATCTTCTGCCTTCAAAATCTTATATGATGGTACCAAAAGAAGGATGTGAGTGAGAGTAGGTGCTAATGGTTAAATATTTTTATCATATCTTCTTTCAAGGTCTTACTTTCCTTTTTATAACATTTTAATTGGACTTTTCTACTATTAGGTTGACCTGAACTACTTTCTACACTGTAGTGTTGGCACAATGTGGTTAGGTTTCAATAGTCATGTAAGAAAATCATGAACATTATAAGGAAATGTTGAGTTCCAACACATGCATGCTAACTCTCTTTAAGGGCATTTTTACCCTTTCATCATGCCTCTGACTCTTTTATGCCTTCTTTTGATCCAATTTATGTATGTTTTGATTCTCTACTTACTTTATCACTTCTAAAAATAATAATAAAAATTAGATAAAATTAGCAATAAATAGATAGTAATTATTTTTAATTATAACTAATTTTTCGTAAATAAATTAATAAAATGATGGTCTATCAACCTTCTTAAATTTAAAAATTATTTTTTTTCTAAACAATAACCTAAGAAATAAAAGTAGAAATAGAATTTTGAAACCTCACAAATCAATCATGTCGCAAATAGACATAATTATTATCATAAAAATAATAATTTAATTAAAATTTTAGTTATTTAAAACCAAACTTTATGATTAAAGATGATTATTTTTCTCACCATCTCTCAAATGTATCAGGATATAGATCAACATCATTTTTTTCTTTAAAGTTTTACACTAATATAAATTTGTTTATAAATTTTGAATCTTCACTAAAAATTAAATCATATAAAAAATTAAAAAATATTTATTAAAATTATAATATAACCCCATAATTAAATCAAATATGCAGAGTAAAAGAAGCAAAGAAAGTACAATAAATTCAGTGATTAACGTAGTCCTAAACTCTTATCCTATATGCACATTTTATAGGGTAACATAAATTTTATAATTTTTATTTTTCAAACATTTTTACACTTTTCATTTTTCTTTTCCTTTCTTTCTTTTTGATCACTTGTGTATTACTGTCACAAATTGATCACGAAACCATTTCAATATTTTTCAGGATCTTGTATCATTTCAGATAAATTATCAAAATCAACTTTGACATTTAATAGCTTCGGACCTCTGATAGAATCATAATCATCAAACAATTTTCATACTTTCACTCAATATACCCTTTCAACCACCACCCAATTAAAGATGACATAAGATAATGACATTAAATTTATAACGTGTGGACGAGAGAAAGATATAAGATATGGAGGCGTTATTGTGCATGAATGAGAGTGAGATCTGTAGCTACGAGTACGAGAGATGCTCGGCTGATCTCAAGTGTTGTGATTGACGAGAATGAGTTTGTTATTTTGTTATTTTGTGTGTTGGTGAGTTATCATTTGTCTTCTTGCATTGTTAGTTATCCACAGAATGGAGAGTGAGAGTGCATAGTGAGTGTGTTGTTATTTTGTCCTTTAGTGCATGTGGGTGAGAGTGAATAGCTAGACTTGTTTTATTTTTAGTTTATTATTTAAATTTTTAACCTTTAATTTTTTATTTTTTTAACATTAGCTAAAAATAAAATTAGGTGATAATATATATATATATATCAAATTTAATATTTATATTAGTTTAATAATATTTTATAGAATGTAAAATTTATTAATTTAATTGTTAAATTAAAAATTCTTATCAACTAAATTATATGTATAAAATATTATATAAAAAATAATAAATACTTTATCATATAATTTTATTTTAATATTATATATTATATTATATTATATTATATATAAATATTATAATAATAAAAAGCAGTTTGGACTGCCTAATCGGATCGAGCACCTTTACTTTTCTAAACTGGTTAAACCAAAAAATCATTATAATATAAAACCAGTAAAAATCAGTAAACTAGTAAAAATAATTGATCTATATATAAAATAATTATTTTAATAAATTTATATAAAAAATTAAAATTAATTTATATTTTATTTATTTATATATATATATTTTAAAATTTAAAATTTAAAATGATATATAATTTTAACTTTTTAATGATAGTATTAATGTAGTCTTTAATTCTAAAATTATAATACTAATGTATTATATATTATTTATATAATATTATATAAATTATTGTATAATGTATTATATATATATATATATTATATTTTTAATATATTATATTATAAATATTTAAAATAATATTTACTTAATAAAAATTTGAGCATGATTCAATCGTTAAACTTTAATTAATGTTTTAACCAATTTAACTATTAGTTTGATATTAAAAATTAATAATTAAATAATATATTTATAAATATTATTTAAAATATTTTAAAATTTAATATACATAATCATACAAATATTATTATATAATTCAAAAATAATAAGTTTTATATAGTATAAAAATTTATTAAATTTATATAAATATTAAGTTATATATATTAATAAGGATAAATATTTAAATAATATATATATATATACAATTTCATATTAATATATATATTCTTTTTACATATATATATATATATATATATATATATATCGTGTGTTTATTTCTGCAAAAGGAATATAACAAATAAAATAAAAAATTATATTAACATAAAATTTTATTTAATATATAATTTATATATGAATGTATCTTTATATTACACTTGATATTTAGCTACTAATGTAAATTTTAGTGAAATTGAATAAAAACAGTTTATTCTGTTAGACAACACGGCTTTCCAATTTAAAAGAGCATAAATTAAGAAAAATTCCAATTTTAATGTCCTAGTTTTTCTTTGTTGATTTTGAATAAGATACAACCCAAAGAAAAAGGTGAAAACCATAAAATATGATGGATACATGCAAAGAGCAGAAACTATTGCAGAGATTATGAGTAAACCATAAAAGAAATCTGCAAGAGCCAACAAATAAAAAGAGGAAGTATGGAACATAACCAAAATAAACCAAAATTTCACACGTTCACTTTCTTCCCCTAATAGATGCATCAAATTCTTAGAAACACTTGAGAATTTCACTAATCCGCAATTGCAATATCCTTTTGCAATGCTAACTTTTTTAAGAAATCGCCTTCTTGAAGAAGCAAAAGTAAATATACCTCATTTCACAGGAACAACTCACAAAGAGGGAACTCACTTTTTTCTCACAATTTGAAACACTTAAAAATAACTAGAATGACAAAATCTCACACCTAAGTATAGATCAAACAAATTGAAATCAAGAATCCAATCAAAATACTTTGCTCTTCTTTGGTGATAACTCAATGAAAATCACTAATTCAATGTTCTCTTTTGTAGATTTTTAATTTTGAAACCTTTGTGTATATGTGATATAAAAGGTTCAAGGTTCATTAAAACAGGTAAAGGTGGTCCAATATTAAAAATTGAAGTTAGTTATTGTTCATCAACTTTAAAATTCTACTATTGCATACACTAATGCTTGTAATCAATTAAAAGAAGTCTTAAACATTCTAGAAACTACTTAAGATTAATTTAATCAATTAGCGCCTCTGCTAATTGAATAAATGGATCCACACAATGCCATATATCTTGATTCCAAATCTTTTAATCAATTATATATCTTGATGATTAATTAAATGGATCCCCGAAATACTATCTTTTACAAACAGGATTATTTTAAGACATTATGGACCTAGTAATGGATTAAAATACTTATAACTATCTTATAGGCTTTAGAAACATTTCGAAAACTTAGTTTACCTTTCGAAAATATTCTCAACCCTTTTACCTTTATAAGACTTATCTTGAAACATTTCTAAAACATGTGAAAGTAATCTTAATTTTAGGATTTTAAATCAATCTCAAATTACCTCGGAAGGTATGACTTTCCTCTGCTTGTATAAGTTAATATCAAAATACTTGACTGTTTAGCCAATCAAATAGATATCTTCCTAAATTGTTAATATGTTCCCTTCCCATTGGTAGAATTATATACTTTTAATGTTACAAAATTCGGAAGCTCTGAGAAACTGGATAACATTGGAACGTGAAACAAGTTTACAAATCTTTTAAATACGTTCATGCAATTTATAATTTTGTAACTGGATTCATATACTAATAAAGTTTGGAATTTCTGACTGTGTCTTTACCAGTTGACGGTGCTGAGATTCTGTTAAGCATTGCTAAACAGTAAGAACTTCAGAATTTGGATAAAGTATAGAGAGGCCTCTTCAATAGAAAACACAATTTTATAAGTCCCTATAGTTCAGTAATGCTTAACATATTGTAAAAAAAATAATATTTCAAAATATTTTAAAATTTAAAATAAATTATTATTTAAAATATAATTATGATTTATTGATTATCTATTTAAATTATAATAATTAAATCTGTAATTGTAAATTTTGTAACCATCTATTTTATTATTAATTTTAATTATTATTCCATTTAAATATGACTATGTACATTGAATCAAATTAATTATTAATTTTAAATATCTATTTAAAATTTTATTTAAATTAAAATTTAAAATTTAAATTAATTTAATTAAAATTTTTGAATAATATTTAATTACATTTATCGATAAATTAATCTTTAAAAATTTTTATCTCTAAATAAAGAAGACTACTTTTTTATTTTATACATATTTTCTATTTTTTATATAGAAAACTATTAAATCCTGAAAATTATATAATAAACATCTAACGTCTTAAAAAATGATATCAATTATTTCACCATAACAAAGTTCCAACGTAATTAACGGATATTAACTTATTTGAAAAATGATTCTAGAGATTTAGTTATAATTGTTTAAACAACATGGTGGAGACATGTTGTAATCTGCCTCACATAGTGCCTTCATTTGCTGGCACTCTACTGATCTTGAAGTGCACTTATGTTAATGGCATATTTGTCCTATATGATTGCTGAGGTACAAAACCATCTTCTCTAAAAAGCATATTTTAGTTTATATAATTTATAATTATCTTGTTTTTATAGTGATCTCTTTTGTATCCCTGCTACGAGTCATATCTAAATGCTTATCATTTTCGGTCATGTCTCAAAGGTCACTTTTATAATAATCAAAATATTATATTTAGTTATGAAATATACTTTGTGATTTGACCATAACTTTTCTATTATGGCTGCCCAAGCACCTAAATCAACATAAGCACCATATAAGAAATCTATTAAATTTTTGGGATTTATCAATAAATTTTCTATTATATTGGATGTTGTTATATTTTACATATAAGAAAAAAAAATGCATCATGGTATAGATCCAGTAATATCAAAGAGTGGAATCAAGTAATCGACACAATGTTAAAATGACAGCTACAAGAAGAGCCAAGGGAAGAGTTTTCTGGGGTCTATCAACTTCCCCCGCTAAAGTAGAATTCAAGTTCCAAAAAGGGTATTGAAGAACATATTCCAGACATTTTTTTACACCCATTTGACCTAAACTAACCTATCTACGGGGATGAATCTTTGGGATCGCAATATTAAAAGACGTAGAAAGATAATGTTGATATTATGGCCCTCCAATTGAATTGGAAACTTTAATCCTGATGGATCGTGCTAGCCATATGTAGTCGTTCTCTCATTTTTCAATTTGTTTCTTGTATTTTCCCATTCGCCAAAAAATTACTTCTCCTAAAATTATTTCTTACCTATCCATTGATATCTCCAAGTAAAAAATTGCAAAGTGGATAATTAATTTACAAAAGATTACTAAAAATTTCTATTTAACATAACTTGTACAAGCAAAAGAAAAAATCTTCTGACCTATATAATCTTCGAAGTGTTTCATTTTAATTGCAGAAAACATTGAAATCGTAGTACCGTACCACTCGCTATTTTAATTTGTTTGATTAAGAGAAAATTTTCATTTATATAATTGAAAGTCACTATGAATTAATCAATTCTTTCGTAAGTGTGAATATATCTATATATATCATTGAGTTATTTGGAAATAATTTATATTAAAAATTATTTTATTTATATATTTTTTAAATAATTAAATTAATAAAATTTAACCATTAAATTAATAGATTTTATTTTATAAATTATGTTCATCAAATTTTATAAAATTTAAAACAAGTTTGATATTTTGTTATATAATTTTATTTTAATAGATTATGTATTTTTTAATATATAATAATTTAAATTTACTTAATAAAATATTAATTTTTTAAAATTTTATAATATTATTTATATAATAAAATTTAATTATTTTAAAAAATATAAAAAAATAATTTTTAAAATAAATTACTTTTATAATAACTTGATATCTTTCTCTTCTTTTTCTTTTTTCTATAAAAACTTAAATATTAAATATATATATATATATATATATATATTTATAAGTCACATAATATTGGCCTATTTAATGTAAATTTTTGTACAATTGAATAAAAATAGTTACACGGCTTTACAATTCAAAAGGGGAAGAATTGTTTTACGAAGAAATTTAATTGTATTGCTCTAATGCTCCTTTTTGTTGATTTTGAATCAGATACAACTCAAAAAAAATGGTGAAATGACATCATATGATGGATATATGCAAAAAACATAAAGCTAAAGCAAACGATCAAAATATTATAGAAACCTGAAAGAACCAACAAATGAAATGAAAAAGAGAAAGGATGGAAGATCAAGTAAGGCAGATCAAATTTATACGTGTTCACTTTCTTGAAAGTTACATCCAATCTTGGAAATATATGAAAAATTTTAAAATATTAATTTTCTCTCAAAATTATGAACACTTAAAAGAAATAGATTAACAAAATCTCACACCAAAAGTGTAGATATGAAGCAAATTGAAAATCAAGAACCCAATAAAAAACCTTTCTCTTACTTATGGCAACTTAGTGAAAACTAATAATTCAATATTCTTTTACATATATTCTTAATTTCAAGCTTTTTACATATGTATATGTAATAGAAACGGGTCCTGGTTCATTAAACAGGTAAAAAGGTGGTCGGCTATTAAAAAATTAAGTTAGTGATCGTGAAACCATTTCAAAACAATTTCTATTGTTAGTTTTAACATATATTGAAGCTTGAAATCAATTAAAATGAGTGTGAGTGGCTTTGTTCGACGTAACATAAAATATATATTATGCCCCTCCAATTGAAGTGGAAACGTTAATCCTGATGGATCGCAAGCAATGTGTAATGGTAAATCATAATATATGTCGTAATTGTAATTATAACGAGACGAGGAATTTGTTAAATATTTTATAAAAATTTAAATGATTAAGTGGAGCTGCCACCAAATTTTACTTGAAGAAAAATATTTGAAAAAATTCTAACTTGAGAAAGAGATTATAGTTTCAGGAGTCGATTACGAACAGGGAAAGTGTTAGACACCAAACTCGTCCGTTCCGAAGAATGGTACCCTTAAATTAAGTGTGCGGTTTTGAATATTGTTTGATCCCTTAACTAAAATAAAAAAAATAAATAGATTTGTATGAAAATAACTTGATAGGACTTATCATGCTCCTACGTATTTTCTGGTGCAATTAGAAATTTAAGGTTATATAGTTCTGGTTAAGAGACTTGATCTCTTGGAAAATCAAAGGATGATCTTAGATAAAAATGATTTTTTGGACGAAGTTTGCGAAAGTAGTGATTTTCTGAAATCACGTGTTTGCGGAATCCAAATTGTCGTAAGCCGTATTTGGAATTTACACGAATTAAAATGCAGTATGTAGAGAATGCTACTTGTCTGCATTAGAATTTGCCACGCGAATTTTAGAAAATTTGAGAACAGACGTTTTAGACAAAGTTAATAAAACAGTAATTTTCTAAAATCACGTGCTTATAGAATCCAAATCGTCGTAAGCCGTATTTGGAATCCACACGAATTAAAATATGATACAATAGAGAACGCTACTTGTCCGCATTAGAATTTGTTGCACGAATTTTAGAAAATTTGACAGACATTTTGGACAGAGTTAGTAAAAACAGTGATTTTCTAAAATCATGTGCTTGCAGAATCCAAATTGTTGTATGCCGTATTTGGAATCCGTATAAATTAAAATACGGTACAGTAGATAACACTATTTGTCTGCATTAGAATTTGTTGCACGAATTTTAGAAAATTTGGAAATAGACATTTTGGACAGATTTTGTAAAAATAGTTATTTTCTAAAAATCACATACTTGCAAAATCCAAATTGTCGTAAGCCGTATTTGGAATCCGCACGAATTAAAATATGGTACAGTAGAAAATGCTACTTGTCCGCATTAGAATTTGTTACACGAATTTTAGAAAATTTAAAACAAATATTTTTTGACGAAGTTTAAAAAAACATAATTGTATTTTTAAAAGGAAAATTGAAAAGTGAGCTTAATCCACATAAGAAGAAAAAACTTAATTATATATATATATATATATATATATAAATATATATATTTCTTTTTTAGAGGGCTTGACCCACACAAGAAGGAAAGTGAATTATATATTTTTTTTTTTAAAAAATTGAGAAGTGGACTTGACCCACATAAAGAAAAAAATGAATATATTTCTTAAAAGGAAAATTGAAAAGTGGACTTGATCCACATAAGAGAAAAATAAATTATATTTTTTTAAAAAAAATGAAAAGTGGGCTTGACCCATATAGAAAGAAAAATGAATTATATTTTTAAAAGAAAAATTGAATAGTGGACTTGATCCATATAAGAGAAAAATGAATTATATTTTTAAAAGAAAAAAATTGAAAAGTAGGCTTACCCACATAGGAAGAAAAATAAATTATATTTTTAAAAGAAAATGTGAAAATTGGGCTTGATCCACATAAAAAAAATGAATTATATTTTTAAAAGAAAAATTGAGAAGTGTGCTCGACCCAAAACTTGATTTCCAATTAAAAGAGCATTGGGTTTGACCCAAAAATTTTAAAAAAAGAAAGTGGACTTGACCCAAATTGAAGGATTTGATTTCAAATTAAAGATTAAAACAAAGAATTGGGCTTAATACAAATTAATTGTTTAAATATTAATTAAGGAAATCATTCATTTTGGGCTCAATCAGCATGACCCAATTAAAGGCAACCAATATTAAGTTGAGTATGCATGCAGTAAGGCCAAATTGAAGATTGGCATGGGCCCAATTGAAGATTGGCATTTTGGCCCATTACCGTGCCTATGTTTATTATTGCACAATTTTTTTCATCGTATTGAGCTTCAAGGGTGAATATGATTTGATCTTCTGTTAAATCTTTTCAATCTTGATTGTTAATTCTTGAAAGAAAAGGTTGTCTCTCGAAAATGTTTGTATTTATGCAAAATGAGTAATCTTTGCATGATTCTTAAGGTTTCAAGTGAAGGATCTTGTAGTGGTTGTTCATAAAATGATATTATATCTTTACAAATAGTTAATAAAATTCAATGGATAAATTCTTATGTAATTTTATTCTTTCGTACACTTTTACATTTCAGTACTTGATCTTGTTATCTTCTACATAATCTCTCTTATTCTTAATTAATCTTGATGACTTAATTATGAATTTCTTGAATTGATCGGTAAGATTCCTTAACATTTTGAATATTATATAACTTATATATTTAACATTTTGAATATTATATAACTTATATATTGTGAACACTAGATTTTTTCTATTATATTTTATTTTTTTTAGTTTAAAAAATATTTATGAAAAAACTTATTTTATTTATCTATACATTATTATTATTACTATTATTATTAATTATTATTATATTAATCCAATATTTGTTTATTAGTGTATGTTATTTTAATTTATTTCATATTATTCTTCTTATTCTTAATTTATTTTTTATTATTTATAATATCCTAAATAATAAAATTAGAATCTTAAAATTTTTGATAAAATAGTAAAAATTAAAACATTAAATTTTGCTTATCATATTATTCTTTCAATATGAGAATTTATTATTATTATTTTTAATATAAATAAATTATATTCTATTTATTTATATTCTTTCAATTAGGAGTTTTAAACACTAATCTCCATTTGTCTTTATTATATTTTATTTACCTTGATTTATTATTATTAATTTTCTCAATTTATTGGTTTTAATTGCTAGCTCAATCTATTTTTATTACATTTTAATTATTTTAATTTAATTATTATTATTTATATTAATAATTTTTTAATTTTGGATCTTAATCACTAATTTAGTTTTAAATTTTTATTTATCTTTAATTTTTATGTTTTATGTTAATTTAATTCTTCTTTAAAAACCATAACAACTTATAATTTTTAAAAAATCAGATAAAATAATATAACATTAAATAAACTTTTTATTTAATTAATTATTAAATTCTTACTTTGATTATTTATTTTTATATTATTTTTTCTTTAATTTCACCTTTTTATATACTAAAAACATATTAAAAAATCACATTTTTGTTATCTTTTATGTACTTTTTTACTATTTATTTAATTTTTAATTTATTTTTTAATACTTTTTATTTTAATATTATTTATTTATTTTTTTATCATTTATTTTGCTTTATTTTTTTTACTTTATATTTTATTTTTATTTTTTTCTCTTACTATTATTATTATCCTTTAATTTTGTTATTATTTTACATTGCAAAAGGATAAGTTATTTTTGATTGAAAAGGATACTAAAAATATATGACAACATCATAATTACAATATGGAAAAGAGTAAAAGTCAACGTAATTTTGTCTGACGAATTTTCACTAAACAATTTTGTTATTGGGAAAAAATCTCATAAATGGGATTCTACAGCAAAGTAATTTGTAAATAATTAAGATAATAAAAAAATTTGGATAGAAAATTAATTAATCTGATAGATAATGGTATAATTTGGAAGCCAAAATAAAATTAAAAATGTACACCAAAATCTGAAATTAGAAGAGACATTAAAATAAAAGAAGAAGGAATTGGAAGTTTATGGGCACTCATAAAAAAGAATAGCACTAGTAAAGAGAACCAGAAAAAATAGGAAGAGGAAACACCTGCTAAACACAAAGAAGAAGAAGAAACACATCTAAAATTTAGACCATTAAACAAAGAAATTTAGAAGAAAACATGGAGAAGCATTGACAGCAACCACGTCTAAGGATTTCTCTGCGTCATACACATCCATTAGAGCAATAACATATGTCCGACACATTCACCAAACAAATGTGTAATATAGAAAATTAAAAATATAAAGCACATAAGTATGGAGGGAAGCCACATTGTCATCAACCACCATATCATAGCCTCACCAGAAAACTAAAGCCATCTCCTTGTCGACCATAAATAGGCTTTCACGTTCATTGTTGTAGGTAGTCTTATCTATCCTTTATTTCCTTCCTCATCTGCAACAAACCCAACCATAATTCGCTGTAGAGTCTTCCAATAGCCATCTCTGATCAACCTCCTTCGTCGGAACCTACTATCAACACCATAGCCTTGTCGGAAAACCAGACCTTCACCCACCATTTATAACGCCTTTAGTTTTTCCTACCTCCTCCCTTTTTCTTTTTTTTTTTAATCTATTCCTATTTTCATTTTCAATATTCTTTGCACCTCTCTCAACACCAACCCAATGAGTACTAAAAATTCTACATTCCTTATTTTCCTGTCTTATTCAAATTTTTCTTATCTTTTATTTTTTTTTTAAAAATATATAATAACAAGGTCTGACTTATGCTACTTCTTGGGCTGATAGTTTGTGTGGCCTATTTTGTCTTACTAGATGAGTATCATTTTAAGTTTTAGGAAAATATTCTCTTAAATTAATACTGTTTATAAAATAAAATAATAAATAAATTTCTTTTTAGTTGATAGATTATTTGAATATATATATATAAACATTTAATTATATTTAGAGATTAAATCTTTTATTATTTAACAAATAAATAAAAATTAATTAAATCTAAAAATTATAAATATAGAAAACATGAAGTTTTTTATCCATCTTAATAGATAAAATTGAAAGAAAATAGAAAATCTAATTAAAGAAAAGAAATAAAAATTATAATTGGATCCAAAGTTAACAAAAGTATTTTTAATCCAAAATCAATTATTCTGAAAAAATAAAAAGTAAAATAAAATAAAAGAAAAAAATTAAAATTCAAAAAGTTACTATTGAAAGTTAGTTAAGATAGATATGTAAGTTAGTTAAAATTTAATAGAATTATTTAAGAGATTAGCTATATTAATTTATCTATAAATAATAAAAAATAAAATCTAGAAATAAGGGAATTTCATTCTTTCAAAAATTTTGAGAAGATTGAAAAAGTTTTTTTTTTCTCACTCTCGAAGAACCTTTCTAATGGTTGAAAACTAACCTTTTTGAAAAAATGAGGAATTCAAAATTTTTTTTTAGAAATTTTGATTGGTCTCTCTAAAATTTTTAAGTATAAAGTTGAAAACCTCTCTCAAAATATTCTAATTTTTTTGAAAATTCTTTTGATTTTGAATGAAAATTCCATGAAAAATTTGCACTCACTTCTATAGTTGATATTGAACATATGACTAAATATCTAATTTCATGACAGTGAATTAATTTTGAATGAATGTTATGAATGGTGCTCTTCTTATTTCAGATTTCATATTACAATTGATATAGTTGTTATCTTGTGACATGATAAATTGATACTTCCCTAGCCAAATTTTATTCAAAATTTCATAAGCAAGTTAATCTTGTTTCTTCACATTCTATTGGTTAATTGTCATCATGTAATTCAAAATAATTAGAAATTTTATATCATTTTTAAAAAGTTTTTTTAATTGTATTTATTCATCTACAACTTGGTCTTGATAAAATTGAAATTGATAACATCCACATAATATATTAGTATAGCTTACTTAAGGTGAGCATCAAATTCAAATACATATGCGTACTCCTCAGATTCTCACCATGATTTAATTTTCATCATCATCGTACAGAGACCAAATTTCACTTATACCACATGTCATCACTTCAGTCTTTTTCCCTCAAAATAAAATATATATAGTTCATAGTACATATATACATTATTGGTAAGCTCTAGTATTTATCAAACTAATAAAATTCATCTTTATCCCTTTGATATATATATATATATATATATATATATATATATATATATATAATTGCATCTTTATAAAAAAAATTCAGTTTTAGGACATTTTTCAAACTTGAAAGAAATAATAGAAAACTCGGTATTAGGCTTCCCTTTTTTTCTCTTGCTTGGAGCATGCTCTATTCTAGCTGCTGGATTAGTTTTGGTCTCCATTGGTCACCTTTTAGCCACCACAATTTCCTTAACGATAGTCACAAAGACACACCTACAACCATTTTCTCGAATATGATCACCCTTCTTTAGTACCAACAAGAGTTCATATACCCTTAGAGTATGCTACAATAGCAGAAATGAGTTAAGAAGAATTACAATAAAAAATTAATAGATAAATTAAAATTTAAATCCCTCACTGCTACCTCAACATCCACTCTATTCATTTAAGCATTTTTACAAGCACTTAGGGGCAATTGATAAGGACTTTCCCCTTTTGGCTTTGAGAATTAAAGTCGCTCACCCGTACATATTAGAAAGCATTTTCAATAGAAAAATAGATTCAAAATAAATGAAAATTAATTATGTACTTAAATAAAGAAATTAACATCAAATTAGTTAATAAAAATTAAATTAAATCAAGAACCAAAAACTCATCTCACTTTTGTATCTTACATCAATGGAAGCCCATCCTCAACGCTGGCAAAGTCCCAACCATCATTGCAAAGGATTCCACCATTACTCTCGACCTTGGCCATCGCAAGCCACGTAGGTATCAGTTGCAGCCCTTTGTAATCTCCTCCTCCTTGGATGCACCCAAAATTCTCGCTATTGTGACGGAGCCTTACTGAAATCTTTCTCCATCGTCACCATCACCATAGATGGTGGTGGTTCTTCCCCTCTCTCCCTCTAGAGTCACCATGCTTGGAGGAATCCTCCTTATGGGCTAAGCTCCTCAACCTAGAATCTTCAACTTCAATCCCATAATCGTTGCCAATAAAACCCCTTGTCCATGACCAAACCCCATCGCTGTCTTCATCCTATTCATAGTGCCTCTCAACCTGCTTCCTCCTTCTTACTCCTTGCTCGTCATCCCACTCAGACAAGCTTTCATCCTTTTTTTCCCACTCTTCTTCCCTCTCCCCTGCTCAACGGATCCAGCATCGCTCCTCTCCCCTAACCTCTCTCAAGATTTTACTTTAAATTCAATTAGGGATGTTAAAAGCTCAATAAGAAGTATGACCTAATGATTAGTATACTTAAATAATCCTTTGGGTTTAAGTCTTGATGAGAGTATATTTTTGAAATAATGATTCATTTTTATATATTTTTTATTTTATATTTTTTTTTGTTGGGCTTGAAGTGAAAACAAAAAGAATGAACTCAAACTTATTAAACAAAATAGTCAGAATTGTAAAAGTAAAATATGGACTCAGCGATTATACGAAGTCCAAATTTTATTTTGGATAATAAGAATAATAATGAGAGTACAAAATTCAATTTTTTTTTTATATTTCTAAACCTATTTTTCACTTACATTCTATTTGGGTCAAGTTCAATATGTCTCCTTAAAAAATTTTTGAATCAAGCTCAATATATCTCGTTAAACTAAGATTAACCCTTCTAAAAGTGATTTTTACCAAATTTTAATCGAATAAATTTAAAACAAGTTATTTTTTAAAGATTAAAATTTTAAATAAAAATAATAGGAATAAAACAATAATCTCTCCTTTTCAACTTTCTTATATATCTTACCTTTATTCTTTTGTTTTTTCATTCCTCATTAAAATACCTCTTTGTTTCATTCTAAAATTAAAATTCTTTCTTCTTATTGTTTTATAATAAATATTCTTATATCTTAAATTATAAATCTCACGCAACAAGCTTTTAATACAGACATATGACGTACTCTATCGTCTACTATTTTGAGAATCGTATGGATCCTAGTAGAACACTCGTTTGTCTCGGACCTTATGCACACGTGAATTAAGAATTTCTATAAAATATTCAAGATTTTCGAACAGTCTCCTAATTCTCTAAAAAAACCTATTTTCGCAATATCTCCAAAGATTAAGTCTTCGACTAGAACTACGTAACCTAAAATTTTCAATTGCACTAGGGAATACGTAGGAGTGGGATCAAGTCCTATCAAACTATTTTTCATAATTTATTTATTTTTTATTTTATTTAAGAGATCAAATAATTTCCAAAAATATAAAAATTACACACTTAATTTAATTTAAGGGTACCATTCTTCAGAACGAGCAAGTAGGTGTTAACACTTTCTCTATTTGTAACTAAATCCTGAAACTAGAACTCTTCCTCTATTAGGATTTTTTCAAATATTTTCCCTTTAAAATAAAATTTGATGATGATTTCACAGTTATAAATGATTCTTTTTTGCGAGTTCATTACTTTCATCATAATTTTGGTTATGACTATATATATATATATATTTGATAATCAAATTTTTATATTAGATTTGTAATTATAACATGAAATAAGGTTGGGAGTAGTGAAAATAATTAAGCTAGTTTTAATTTTAAATTTTAAATTTTTATTTTCTTAATTTTTTAATATTTACCTACCTAAAATTGTGATTATTATATTTTTTTATCATTCATTATTATTAATTTCTTTACATTAATTAGTTGTATTATTATAAGTTAATATATTTCTTAAATTTTTATTATTCAATTATTTTTTTTTTCTAATTAGTTTATTAACTTTTATTATTTTATTATATTCTTTGTTTTTTAAATCTTATTTTTTATATTTATCTATATAAAAATAGATTTTTGATATTGTTATTAGAATTTTGAAAATATAAATTTATATATATATATATATATATTTATTTATTTAAAGATTTGGGTTGATGTTTTGTGTTAGAAAAAACATAAGTATCATTCTGATGGATCATTTAAATAATATGTTCAATTTTTTTTCTTTTGCCTTTAGGTTTATGGATATAGAAATATAAGATTTAAATATAAATTATGGTTGTGGTTGTTGTGATCAATTTTTATTATTTTTATTTATTTATTTATTTATTAACTATTTGTTATGATTTGTAAATATTTATTTTATATTTGTTTATTTTTAGTGTTGCTAATTTTATTTTGCTAGTTTGCAATAATGATTATATTTTATTAGTTATTATTTTTGTTTAATTATTTATTTATTTATTTTTATTTAAATTATATTAATTTTTATTATCTCCTTGTTTTATTTAATTTTAAATATCATCTCTTTTTTTAATTTAATATCAGTACTATATTTATTCTTATTATTCAATATTGTTGGTGACTAATTTTATTTTAATTGGTTGTTATATTTATTACAAGTTACCACATATGTTGCTTGTATTACCATTTAATTTGTTTTCATTACTT
Organism: Canavalia gladiata; assembly: GCA_037954105.1. NCBI lineage: Eukaryota > Viridiplantae > Streptophyta > Magnoliopsida > Fabales > Fabaceae > Canavalia > Canavalia gladiata. Next base: position 34,870,009 of record CM075664.1, on the reverse strand, counting down.
ATTATTATTATTATTATTATTATTATTATTATTATTATTATTATTATTATTATTATTATTATTATTATTATTATTTTGTTAGTTACTATCATCTCCTCACAACTACTTGTTAAGTATGAATTTATTTATTTGCTTATTATATTTTTTATTTTGTAACTTTTATTTTATTTATTATTATCATTATAATTATTTTTCTGTCATTTACTATTGTTATCGCTTTTACCATTACCATATTTGTCGCTCATTTTACTTATCATACTTTCTTTAATTTTTCTTAAATAATATAAATACAATAAAAAATATTCAATTTAATTGAAATTTCATCTTTTTTATAAATAATTTAACATAAAAAGAGTAATTTAGATATGACGATTTGTTATCTCTATTTATTTTAATTAGAAACATCTGAATTGTAACAATTTGGTGATTCCTAATTTAATTTTCTTCTCTTTTAAATAATTTAACTTAATTTTACATTAAAAAGAGATAATTTAAACAAGAAATTTTGTTAAGCTCATTTTTTAATTTGCAATACTCGAGTTATAACAGCTTGGTGTTCTCAAATTTACGTATCTTTTAAATTAAAATCCTCGTTTAAGATTAAATTTAATCAACTAGCAATTATTTTTTTAGGAGAACTATGTAACTTGAAGTTCCTCATTACACCAGAGGATACATAGGAGCGAAAATTAAATCGTCAAACCAAAATTAATTTTCATAATATTTATTCATTTTAATTATAATTAATTTAATAAATTTCCTATTTATTAATTTTCTTATTTGTCCAATTATTTATTTATTAGATTGTTTATTTATTCATTCATTCTAAAATAAATTATTTATTCGTATTTCTTTAAAGGAGTAAAATAAATAATTTTAGAATTATCACTAATTTGCACAAATTGATTTAAAGTAACCCACCTTAGGGTGGATGTATTAGAGCTGTCATGGGATTAATTTTCCACACTTCCCTGTGCATAAATTGACTACCAAACTAATTCTAGTTTCATAGACTGTTTTTATAATTTTCTTAAAATAAGAGATTTTCCAACTTTTCCTAATTTAAAGTAAAATTGTTAACGGCTCCATCTTTCCTTTTCTTTCGAAATTAACCTTGTTTTAATTTGTTTGGCTTCCGTTGCGATCTAGGTCATTACATATATCATATTCAAGGTTTCTTGAATGGATCATGCTTTTGGGCTTACTATTTTAATTGGTTGGTGAACTTTATGAGAAAAATATGTAAAAACCTAATTCAACCCTCTCTTAGGTTTGTGGCGATTTGATTAACAATTGGCATTAAGAGTGATTGTTAAGAAAATGAAGATATCTTTATGATCTAGAGGCTTAAATAACTACCACAAACCCATATTTAGGTGATGGTGCATCCATCAATAGGCCACCTATCTTTAATGGTGAACGTTATCCACATTGGAAAGAAAGAATGAAGATTTTTATGGAGTCCATAGATGTAGACATGTGGGATAATGTAGAAAATTGAGCAAATGTGCCAACACACATTGTTGATGGTGTTAAGACTGGAAAGGTTAGAAGTGAGTGGAGTGAGGAAGATAAGAACAAAACTCAATATAATCTCAAAGATTCAAAGTCAATACATTAACTATAGAAATATGAGTTTTTTCATACAAAAACAAATAAATCTATTCGTGATATACAAATTCATTTTACTCTTATTATTAATGGTCTTGCTACTCTTGAAAAATTTATTCTTAATGAAAAAATGATTGATAAAGTTTTGAGATTTCTTAGTAGGCCATGGCAACCCAAGGTGATAGTTATTGCAGAAACTAAAGATCTCAAGAAAATATCATTAGCTACTTTATTTAGAAAGCTATAAGAACATGAGCTTAAGTCGAATCAATTCCTTAAGGATGAGGAAGTTGATAAGAAAAAGAAGGGAATAACTCTCAAAGGTACCTCTAAGATGAGAACACACGAAGATGATGATAGCGATGATGCTATACAACTTGACTTGGATGATGATGATGTAGTTCTCTTGATAAAATATTTTAGTAATTTTCTTAAGAAAGGAAAATCAAAGAGGAAACCCTCTCAATAAAAGATGCAGCAAAGAAGCAAGAAACATCTTCATCAATGATTACTTGTTAGGGATATGGTAAAGTGGGTCACATGAAGGTGGACTGTCCTCTTCTCCAAAAGAAGAATAAGAGAAAGGTCAAAAAGGAAAAAAAATAAATAAATGATCAAAGGAGAAATAAATTCTTACATTGGCCTGGGCAGTGATCATTAGCCCATGAGTTCTTGTTGACTAATTCATGTTGTTAATCTTTATGAAGATTGCTGTAGTCGCGAACGACATCTGGGGCATTTAGCAAGAAAATAGTGGATGAGGAGTTGTTGCAACTGTAATTCTGACGAGACAACGAACTCGATAAAATTTTAAAAAAAAATTATTTGATATTGTGGAGCTTCCACCAAATTTTTATTTGAGGGAAAAAGATTCGGAAAACCCCTAACTTGAGGAAGAGATTTAGGTTCGGGAGTCGGTTACGAGTAGGGAAGGTGTTAGGCACCCTACTTGCCCGTTCCGAAGAACAGTACCTTTAAACTGAGTGTGTGATACTCTTTGATCCCTTTAATTAGAGTGAAAATAAATAGATTGATGGAGGTTAGCTTGATAGGACTTGATCCTACTTCTACGTATTCCCCGATGCAATGGAAAACCCAAGGCTTATGTAGTTCTGGTTTGAAGGCTTGACCTTCGAAGGTGCTTGAAAAGGGATAGAATATTTTAGAGATAATCCTTAGTCCACATATGCATAGGGTCCAAGACAACTACAACTGCACTAGGACCCATATGAATCCCTAAACATCGAACAACAGAAAAAGCTACTAGTTCGTGCTTAGGGTTCATTGCGTGAGACTATGGATTCCAAAATGAAGTTTTTTCATGAAATTATTTACAAAAGTACCCTTAGTCCACATATGCACAAGGTCCAAGATAACTACGGCTGCACTGGGACCCATATAAATCCATAAACATCGAATAGCATAAAAAGTTACCAGTTCGTGCTTAGGATTCATTGCGTGAGACCTAGAATTAATGAATTTGATTTGAAAATGATAAAGATAAAAAAGGGATTGGGCTTAGGTAGAAAAAGAGTTGGGCTTGATTTAAAATAAAACGAACTTGATTTGAAATTTAGGTAGAAAAACTAAACTTGATTTAAACTTGAGGGAAGAAATGGACTTGATTTAGAATAACAAAAACAAAAGGGATTGGGCTTGACCCAAACTTGATTTTAAATTGATTTAAAAATGATGAAAAATGGGCTAAGTACAAATCAGGTTCGCCTTAAGGAAAATTTAATATTTGGATTGTAAGGAGCAAGTTGGGCTTGATTCAATTTAATAAAAATATATTAGTTGAATTGCTTATTTCATTAAAAAAACAATAAAGGGGTGGTTAACCCATAGGATTTATCTACAAGGGAAACCAAACACGGATTTGGTATGGCAACCCAATTCGCATGGCCCATTTTCAACTTTTAGCTTAGACCCTTTTAAAAGTCAATATCTCGAGGCGAATTTTAAGGAAGGATGTAACAAGAACCGAACCTTGGTCCTTGGAGTCTTTAGGCTTCAACTTTGATCCTTAAGTTGGACCCCTCGTCCTAATTTCAATACCTATAGAGTTGAGTCAGCCATATGGTGACGATGGTCATAGAAGCTATATGTGGTTAGGCATGAATTACTGCACATTATACCTAAGTGAGGAAATTCGATGCCCTTGGGCTTGAATAGTGAATTGACGGGCCCCTTTTTTTCATTTTATGTATCCTATTAATAATGGAAACAAGGTGGTGAGGAGAGATAACCAAATTTATGGGTGATACCTCGATCATTTGGAGTAAGCTTGCATTCGATTAGGTACAATGTTATGGGGCCCACTTGGTGCTTGTTCACTGTTCAAGCATGATGCAAATCAGTTAATATCCGGGTTTACTACTAGAAGGGTCGAGACCAGATCATTGACATCCATTATGGCTTCATGTGCTATTTTACGTAAAACCCCAAACAGGTTTCTGTGTGCAGAGCCTCTCTTATCTTTTTGAACAAATTATAGAAAGAAGTCCAACAATTAACTAGCAGCATTAGGATTAGCTCTTTTAAAAATGAACCAGCGTGTTATTGTCCATCCTTCAACTAGAGACGAAACTTGGTGCTCTAGCTTTTGCTGCTACTGCATGGAAAATGTTCAGGATTAGGCTTGAAGAGTTACCGTTTGCATCTACACCTTTGAGGGAGCTAGGAATATAAGTGCTTCTGCAAATACATTCAAAACACCAGTAGCAGCTTGATCATGGAGCCTGTTATCATCTGCTAGAGCATCAAATAAGGCCTCCAAGAGTGACGTTGACCCATTGACATACCCAGGCTCACCACTTGAAGGACGCATGAGCTTAACTGGGAGTGCATACATGTTGCTTTGGGTACCCGTTTCCTAGTACATATCCATGCCCTTTAGATATTGAAATATGGCCTCTAATTAAGTTCTCTGTAATTTAAGATCCATGTGAAAGAACGTTCACGCCGGGTTTAAACTTCATACAAAGGAAAGGTAAAAAGCCCATTTGGAAATTCGTAAGGACTGTATTCCTTGAGACGTTGCTCCCGACTTCCTCAATGCTGATAGGAATCATGTTTTTTTTTTCCTCCTATCACCAAATCATGCCAAACTCATTTAAAAGATTCATAGCATTCTATCACAGCACGTTTCGTATATTTATCTATGAAAGAGAGCTTCCAAAGATCAGGGTTCTTCCCTCGAAAATGAGAGGCTATATCCAGTGCTACAGAAATCTTGCCAAGCAAGGATTGAAATTGTGATCTTAGCAATGCCCAGAGATTGAACCGAAGATCGGTTGGTGATAAAGAGCTAATGGATGCACGCTTGGTGAGTCTCCGTATCATATAAGGGCCTTCCACGTGCTGCCAATTATGAGCTATGATCTGCATGGTTTTTACATGACTCATGCATGGCTTATCACTATACCCCCGCTGAAAACTTGAGAGAATGTGGCTAATAAACGCTCATGTCTTGTTGCATGATTCACCTGAGAGCTTGAATCAGCATGGCCCCTTGCATGGTCTCACAACCTTGCATGAACTTCTTGGAAGGTGTTTTGTAGCATTAATCAGATCAACAACGCCATTAGCTACCTTAATCCTTGCATTTTTATGCTTGGTAGACTAGGATTTAAGGGGACCAGCCACTGATCTTAGGTAACAATGAGAGCATTAATCAGCAACAAGGCCATATTTCCCACGTATCAAAGTGTGAGCTTCTTTCCCAGAATCGGCTTGTCTTTAGAGAGCAATATCACCCTACCACCACCACGATCTGTATACCAAAGGGTGACCCAAATAATCCAATGTGTATTATAGTCGATGCATGTAGGGAGGAGAGTGGCGACGAATCCAGTTGATTGAAGACGCCCACCATACTTGCAGAAGGAATCACTCAACCTAGGTTTATAATCCATTACACAGCTTATGATAAATTTGATTCTTTGGCATCCACAACATGTGTAGTTCCCAGAATAAAACCACATTGACCAAATCCGAACCACGAAAGCACATGTGTATCGTTAAGATCTCCCATTGCTCGTTGTGAGTTGAACATTCCAAATTATAACTCAAGACTATCTACCAAGATCATGCGTCTCTATTCTTTAAACACTAACCTTATTTAGACTTAATTGCACATCACCAAACTTGACGGACCCAGAACGATTACCAGCATATAACAAAATTTATGCATGAAAGAGTCCTTTCAGATAACGAGCTTGAAGAAGCACACAGTCTAAATTTGGCTATATGATTATGCGACATGCTAGGCGCTTGGAGAGCACCGTGCTTGAGGATTTTTGGCAAAGAGTATAGAGTGCTCTCAAGCTTATTCTAGTGCAATGGATGCCATATTCTTACATACATAGATGAGGACTAGGGGTGCAGACTTGTAGAGGAGTTTTAGGCTTTACCTGAAATTTCTGTGAGGAGAAGTCGTGAGATTCAGCGCCCTTCTTCCAAGCTTTCCAAGGGAACATGCTCAAGGAGAATCGGTGTGTGCCTTCCTTTCACCAAAATACTCCTGAACTCCTCTGCCCTTTGCTGCTATGTCTCCCTTTATTTTTTGATTCCGAATGCAGAGCTCGAAGAAAAAGGTCCCCAGACGACCTTGAGTTCCTCCTTCTTTTCTTCCAGCCCCGCCTCCTCCAAACCACCTTTTCTTTTTAGTTTTGCAGTTTTTCCTTTTAGTTATTCTATTACCCTTTTTTTTAATTTTGTTATTCCATTATTATTGGTTATTTTGTTTTTATTTTTTATTTATTATTATTATTTTTTATTTTCTGTTTTTATTTTTCTTTTTCTTTTTTTATTATTTTCTGGTTTTTGGTTTTTTCTTTATATTTTTTTTTCTTTTTTTTTATTTTCCTTAGTATTATTATTTTTGGTTATTTTGTTATTATTTATTTTTTAGTTACTTTGATTTTCTCTATTTTCCTTTATTTATTTTTTCATTTACTTGTTTTTGTTTATTTTTATTTTTTGGATTCTATTTTTTTCATTTTCTTATTTTTATTAATTTTTGTAATTTTTATTTTTTGTCTTTATTTATTATTTACTTTATTTTTAGTTTTTCTAGTTAGTTTTAATTTGTTATTTTGTTATAATTTTTCATTTCTGTTTATTTTCTTTCTCCGCTTTTGTTTTTCTATTTTCTATTTATTGACTTTAATATTTATTTATTATTTAGATTATTGTTGGTTTCTTGATTAATTTAACCAATGGGGGCCTCAGACATAATTGAGTGTTTACAGGTGTGAGAAGATAAGTTTCTTAGTAGGATTCTACCCTAGGTTAGTAACATCACTTTCATTGTAGTCACTTCAATTTATTAGAAAACATGTCATGCATATAAGTTTATTTTTAATATTTCAAAAACTCTAGCTAGAGTGAATTTCTTTTACACAAGAAGAGCTAACCTTTAATTAAGCATATAACTTATGTGAGTCTCATAAATTTTTGGGATCAAATCATAGATATCATTTGACTATCATCTCATTTATGTCTTACATAATTCTTATCTTTTCTCTATCACCCTCATAGTGATAATTCAAGACATAGACATACATTACTACTTTGTTAAATAATATCTTCTCATTGACTTTGCTACTCTACCTTCTATTCTTAGGACATGAACTCATTCTTTGATGATCGTTACCATCATAAATATTGAAGACATGACGCTTCATAATAGAAGGATTTTTGGAGAACCCGTTTGTCTCTATTTTAGAAGGACCCAACACCTCCTGAATGTGCACAAGGCACATTAAGAGTAGTATTAATTTTTTACATAAGTTCTTTATTTAATGATCCCTTAGTTAATTAGGTTCCCTTTTAAAGGCTTCCAGATAATATGCATACTCAAAAAATTCAACCAATATGCCATGCACATTTAGTCTATAGTTTCAAACTACTATCACATCATTATCCATACATGGTTATCATGTAATACATCATTCTCTAATCAACCATGGGTAATGTCCATAGACTTTACATTCTCTTTACATACTCATAAAGTAATACAACAAGTTGGCATGATATTCTCAAGTAAAGATTCATCTTTAATTCAAGACTTTCTTATTTTAGCTTAATGTTATTATCTTGGGCCACATATAAACTTACTCCCATGACTTGTCCAACTTGCTTATTTCTTAAGATTTATGATGAATCACTCATGGGATCTTAGTCCACTCATCCTTCTAAGTTACCTTCAACCTTTCCTTTTCTCAAAGGTTAAGTTTTTCTTAACATTTTTTATGAATGATTATGGTATATAAAATTTCTTCTCTGTGTCCTTGACTTGAATGTCTTTTACGCATAATTTACTTAATTCAAGTTTAAGTGTTATATATTTTATGCCTACTAATAACTTGACTAGTTAGATTCGCTCCATTAGTAAACCTACTTCTTTTCCTTCTTGCTCATAAATTTTAAGTTTTCTACTCATGTCTTATTCAATTATCTTTAAAGATCCAAAATAGCCTACTTACCTATTTTTTTACCTAGGTGGCCGAATTCACACTTTCTATTCATAGGGCCTTATGGTTCAATTTTTCTTCCTTTAGAAAGGTGATATACACTAATTAGAATTTAGGCTATTAATTAACACCAACCTTAGAAATTTGTAGGGCTTTTCTTCCTTATCTAGTGAGAAATTTGTTCCCACCTCTGCTCCATAATTAATTTCTAGTCACCTCCTTAAGCTCATTTTGATCCACTCTTAAATTATAGTAAAGTTTTTAACTAATTTTTACCAATTTTGTCCAATATGGCCGAATGGTACCCAAACATTACCAAATTTCTTTCAAATTTAAAATTTATTCCTTAAACTTGTTTAGGATCCACTTTACATCTTAATTGAAATTTTAACTCAAGTTTTCCTAATTAATTTGGAGAGTGGCCAAATGATTTAGATGGATAAAGCAAGGCTTCTTTTTCCTTAGTTTGTGCTTTCTTAGTCTTGGTGTTATGCATTTTAGTATGTTTTTTATCCAAATTAACCAAAATGGTCAAATGAGAATCTTACTAATTTCAAGTCCCTTCCAAATTTATAATTCTATAGTTATACTTGATTAGGTTCCTCTTTATATCCTAATCAAAATTTTAAACTCAAGATGCCCTAATTAACTAGGAAGTGACCGAATGCTATACGTGACTTGAACAAAGGTGCTTTTTTAATTTTCTTGCCACTTGACCTTGGTGTTATGAAGTTTAGCACTTGGTTCATCATATGTTCTTGGATCCATCCATAAATTATCCTTATTCCATAACTATGGTCATGATCATGGAAGGTCTTAAGTCATTTGTGCAACTTTGGCTCTAAAATTTTACCTTTACAGTTAGTAGCTTTTAAGTCCAAGTCCAAGTTAAGTTTATGGATCTTCTGGTATAATATTTATTAGTCTTTTAAGGATTTTAATATATGAGTGTAGATCTAGAATATTAACAAAAATAACTTCATGATCAAGGATTTTAAGAAAAGACATAACCAAGTTTCTTACTTTGAACATAAAACTCTTAAAGAAAGCATTTTTCATGGCAAAGTGGTATAGATCTATTAGATCTACTCCAAGATCTATCCATTCCTTACTTTGAGCACTTCAAAACTTTTCTCATAAATACTCAAATATTCTCCAAGGCATCAAAATTTATTTTTAATAAAATTTAACCGATTAAATTGTTCCTAAGGTTTCAAGAAGCACTTTAATCCATCAAAACATCTTTTAAGCTTTCATAAGTTTAAACAAAAAGGTATCTATAAATATTAGAGAGTGATCCACCAAGAAGAATAAAACCAAACCATAAATACAAGATTTAAAGCTTAGAAAAATAAAGGTAAAATCATACTTGTTCAAGAATTTTGTGATGGATTTGATAGGGATTTTATGGCTTCTCTTTCTATTTCTTGATGGTCTACACTTGTTCAAGAATTTTGTGATGGATTTGGTGGGGATTTTATGGCTTCTCTTTCTATTTCTTGATGGTGTACACAAGATCTCCTAGTGATGGTGGTGGTGGTGGGACTTTATGGTTTTGTCTTGATTTAACTTAAACCTCAAAGTTAGAAGTTTAAGCTTAGTGTATGAATTTCGATTTTAGGAGTAGTTTTACTTTAGAGATAGTTTAAAGGATTTCTCTAAGTCTTTAGAAGATGCATAATGAAGCAAATGAGCCCTCCCAAAGCCAAAATAGAATTTGGCCACTTAAGGGTAATTTGGGAATTAATTTCCCACTAACGGGTATTTTGGTACATTTGCATGTAATTTTCATTTTCTAAAATAAATATAAATATAAAGAATCATCCTTTTAGGATTAGATTAATGTTAATCTTTTTGAATTTGTCAATAATCAAGATTAACCTATCCTAAGCATGGTTAATTTTAATTAAACAAGATTAATTTATTTTAATCATGGTTAATTTTATCTCTCCTCTTTATTATTTTTGCCTTATATGTCATAATTGAAATGATGACTCATGGGGTGAGTCACCACCTCATTTTCCACATGAAATTCATGCTCCATGAGTGGACCCACTTCCTGGTTTCTAGTTCGTATTTTCTTACCCTACCAACCTTCCAAGGATTTTTGGTAATTTTTCTCAACATTTCCTATGAGATTTCCAAATTGTTCCTTCAATGTTTCTAACATTTATTAGTTTATTTTTGAATTATTCTAATGCCATTTTCCATTTTTGTGTGAATGGTTTAGCCCTTGTGGAAGACAAAACTTTCTAAGGGTGTTTTGGATATTTTCAAAGTTTTTTGATGATTTTTTCATCCTCTCTTTGTTCCTATTATTTTCTTATGACTTTTCAATCATCCTTGATATATTATAACTCCTTATAATGTATTTTAACCTTTTTTTAGGTTTCTTGGGCTGATCTTTCCCTCCTTTGATGGTTCACAAAACTACTCCCAACTGTGGTGGTGGGGCTTGGTGGCTAGGTGTTAATTTAGCTTAAACTTCAAAGATGGAAGTTTAGGCTTAAGGTGTAATCTCTAGGTTTTTGGATGGACTAAGCTTTGAGAAAATTTTGAGAGATTATCCAAGTGTTTAGAAGGTTGGAGATTCAGCAAATGAGTCCCCTCCTTGGTGTCCCTAAGAGATTTTGTCCACCTAAGCCATGTGGGAATTAAATTCTCACTTAAGGACATTTTGGTAATTTTTCATATACTTTCTATTTTCTAAAATAAATCTAAAAGTAAATAATTATCCTTTTATACTTTGATTAGTGTTAATAAGGCTAATTTTTTCACCAATCATAGTTTATCTTATCCAAATCATGGTTAACTTTAATTAATTAAGGTTAATTAGTTTTAACCATGATTAAAGGAAGTTTAGTATTAATTATTTTTATCTTTTATGGGTTTACTAGTGTTGACTTGACTTGGTGACTCACCATCATGGTTTCCATAGAGAAAATTTCATGCAGTCCATGTGGGGCCCACTCTTGGCTCCTTCCACACACTTTCATTTCATCCTGGCCTTCTAGAAGTGTTTTCGTAATTTTTCTCAGCATTGTCAGAAAATTTCCCAAATTATTCCTCTAACAATTATAACACTTTTTGGTTCATTATTAATTAAATCTAAGGTTATTTAATATTTTTTTGGAACTAACTAGCTTTGTGCAGAGAGTAGAGCTTCTAGAAGAGTTCTAGGCATTTTCGGAGTTTCGTAAGGGTGTTTTCATCTCTTCCTTGTTTCCTAAGTTTTCCTCATTACTTTTAGACATTCTTGATGTTCTATAATCCTTTATAATATATTTTACTCTTGTTTTAATTTTCTATGGCACATTATTTGAGTTGCCCAGGTGTAGGGACATTTTTATCATTTGCACCAAACTCTATAATTTCTCTGTTTTTAGTTCCTAATCCTACTTAATTTCATTATGGGGATTATTTGTGGCTCCAATAGTTAATTATAGAAATTTTGGGGTGTTATAATGGATGCTTCTAGCAAAGAGTTTAACCAATCGTTCACCTTTTCAATAATGGAAAAGGGGAAAAATTGTAATCTAGTGGCATCTTGCATAACACCATTCATTTTGATGGTGTTTGTTAGCCTCAAGAATTTTCTAATGTGGAGATGTGGGTCATCTAAGGTCGTTCCTCTAAATTGAAGCGTGTTATGAATCATGTTTATAAGGGTAGGCTTCAATTCAAAGTTAGGAACACCTTTAAGTGCTGAAATTGATATGCTACTTCATAGTTGGGGCCATGTAATCCAATAATGTTATTCATTTTTTTGTTTCCATCTTTCTTACTTTGGTTTCTCGTCTCAATCTTCTAGTTGTTTTCTCTATCTCAGGATTAAACTATAATTGAGGAGTTCAAGAGTGAGTTAGCATAAACAAACAAAAGATCACACAAAGATATAACAATAAAATTTTTTATTTTTAAAATGTTTTAATAAAATATATATACGTCTCAAGCAATTAAAATTCAAACTTTTAAAATCGTTTGGAAATAGTCCCCGATAACGGAGCCAAAAACTTATTGTGCGTTTATTGTGCATATAAAGTTTTATCTATGGGCAAGTTGACCCGTGGGCATAGAAAAAAGTATTTAAAACCCTCCAAATCGTTTCCATAAAGATTATTTCAACAATCCTTAAAGGATTGAATCCTAGCTTTTGTTTATAAATTTTTGTTTATAAATATTGAAAAAAAGTATAAAAAGGAAGAAAAATAAGATTAGAAAATTTAAAGGTAAAAGAATACAGATACAAATTCAATTTTGGAAAGGCATGAGATTTTGATTTCCCTTATAACTTTACCCAATTTCACCCCAACTTCCTTATGAATGATGATTTAAAGTTAATTACTAACCATCCGTTCTCATTCTATTACTATCCAATGATCATGCAATAATAATATTATTTCCTTTAAGTTAATGCCCCCAATGATCATGCATGATATATAATTAAGAGAAGCATAAAGAACATTCGAACTTGTTAAATTAATAACCAGTTAGAAGTTATTTTTTATCCTTATATTAATTTTCCCATTTCTGTTATATTAAGACCATATGAAGAAGGTTCATATGGGTAATAACAAGTTAATTTTCCCATTTATTTAAAAAAAATAACTTGTTATTACCCATATGAACCTTATATTCATTTTCCCATTTCCATAAAGACCATTGTTGATTTTATTTTAGTTGAAGTTTCATTCCCATTGACATCATTCACTAAGTTTTTGCTTTGTTATAAAAGTGGTCAAATTAATTTTTCACATCATATTAATTAGGACCCGTAATCATCTAGTAATCATTTCACAAGATATTGATGTATATATACAAGTATCAATTTATATTTATCAATTATGTTTCTTTGTTGCTACTTAGCCATCACAATTATGCATATAATACATATAAGTTCCCTTCGTATAAAATATTTTGTAAGAATTTTTCTCGATACGCATCTTCATATTCTCCTAAGCAAGAATAATAATTGGGTTTCCATATTATATCTTACTATTTACTTGAATAATCTAGATCACGATATTTCTTTATCCGTTTATGTGATTTATTCATGAATACCATATTTTATGATATCTTCTAAATATTTTGAGTATCAAAGACATAACAAAAAAATATTTTTACTATAAATTTATAAAATTCACTATCAATAAACCTCTAAAATATTTTGTGTCGTAACCGTAATTACAACGAGACGACGGACTTGCTAAAATTTTAGAAAAAGATTTTATTGGTAAGTGGAATCGCTATCAAATTTTATTTTAAGGGAAAAGATTTGGAAAAACCCTAACTTGAGGATGAGATTCAAGGTTCGGGAGTCGATTACAAACAGGAAAGGTGTTAGGCACCCTATTCACCCGTTCCAAAGAACGATACCTTAAACTGAGTGTGTGATTTATTTGAAAATTGTTTGATCCCTTTAATTGGAATAAAAATAAATAGTATGTGGAGGATAGCTTGACAGAACTTGATCCTGCTCCTACGTATTCCCTAGTGCAATGGGAAACTCAAGGCTACGTAGTTCTGTTTTGAAGGGTTGACCTTTGAAGGTGATTCAAAAACAAAAATATTTTGAATATTTTAAAGAAAATCCTCAGTCCATATGTGCACAGGATCCAAGAGGGTTGCATTGGGACCCATATGATTTCTAAATTTCGAACAGTAGGGTATGCTACCAGTTCGTATCTAGAACTTATCGCGTAAGACTTGGAATTATTTAAAGACATATTATGAACTTTTTTCTTTACAGATGTTCCTGGACCCACATATGCACATAGTCAAAGGCAAGCGAGGGTTGCACTGTGACTCATATGACTCTCCGAACATTGAAAGATAGGGTATGCTGCACTTTCAACTTCGAAGCTCATTGCGTGAGATTTAGGATCGTTAGAGAAAATGGACTTAATTTTAAAGTAACAACAAAAAAATAAATAACAAAGGGGTCCGACTTGACCCAAATAAAACTTGATTTCAAAATAAAAGGAAAAATGTGGTTTGACCTAGATTAAAAAGGAACTTGATTTCAAAAGAAATGGGGTTTGGTTTCAAAATTTAGAAAAGATTAGTTATTTGGAAAGAAAAAAAGAGGAATTTATGTTTAGTCGAATCTTGTTCAAATAAAAGAAAAAACTTTGGGCAACTCATTTTTCTATATTTTATCTCAGCCCCATCGTGGTTATAGCCCAAACCAATTAAAAGGGGCCATCAACTAAATTTTGATCTAGTGTGACGTGGGCTAGTTTTACATCACGTTAGCAAGCAACCAAATCATGATCCATTATCATTATATGATTAGGAAACATAATTTTGGCCCAACCGCCATGGCCTAGCTGAAGGCAACGTGGCCAGATAAGAGTAACTAGCTTGAAGTCCGATTAGCCCAGTCACCATGGCTTAAATGAAGGCAGTGCGACCCATTTATACGACATGGCAGTGTAAACACCCATTTATGTCCGAGGCTCCCAACTTTTAAATTAATCAAGAAACCCGCACTAAATTTGAAAAAAAGGGGGGGGGGGGGGAAAGAAGGAAAAACTTAGAAAATCCATGATTAATAACCAAAGATAAATAAGTAAAAAAAAAACACAAAAGGAAGAAAGAAATAAAAATATGAAATTAAAAATATAAAAAGAAAAAGAATGAAAAGTGATGATAATAAAAACAAAATCGAAAAAAGAATTAAAATAAAATTAATATATATAAAAAAATGAAAAAAGAAAGAAAAATCTGGGAAAAAAAAGAAAAGAAAAAAACTGAAAATAATAATAAAGAAAAAAAGTATAAATAAATAAAAAAATTCAGAAAACTAAAATAAAAACAAAAAACAAAAAATATATAACCACAAAAAGAAAAAAAAAGAAAAGGAAAGAGGAAAAAAAATTAAAAAAGGGAAAAGCGGGAAAAGTTCTTTGGAAATTCCTTATAAATTAGAGAAAAGGAGTCTTTGGAAGGGGTTCCCTCCCTCGCTGGATCGCCCAAGCTTGCTCCTCCAAGAAGTTCTCCAGGTGGTTGATCTAAGGGCTAAATCAAGGAGCCTTTGCGTGGGCATCTCCCACAAAACTCCAGAGAGATTTCTCTAAGGAGATTCAATTCGAAGACCTCCGCTAATAGGGATTAGGCGCCAACCAGAAGCTGCAGGAGATCCAGCACAGGTGGGAAGGAGCTTGCACTTTATAGGTTAGCCTCGTTTCACATGGAGCTTAATTCGGTAAGATTTCATTGGCTTGAGTTGTTCAATTCATAGCTAAACACCCAATTAAAGAAACCTGAATTCAAGAATCTGATCGTTCGGTTTAAACAAGATTTGTTAACACTGTGCATATGATTAAACCGGATCAAGTGATCGTGAAATTTCAGAAGAAACTTAAATTGTTTGAACTCACGATCCTTAGATCGAAACTGGATTTACAATTGGTCTAAAAAATGGTCACGGGATGGAATTTGGATTACTATAAACATAAGGAAACTATGCTGATCGAAATCTGGATCTCACTGCCTTGGTCAAAATTTTAGAGTTATTATATGTAGCTACCGATTGGTCACAAGCTTAGGATGCAAGAATAGGATCCTGAGATAAAACTCTTGCAAAAGATATCGATGCACGCTTGGACAACAAAATAAAAAGATATCTCGGGGTTACGATAAAGTAATGATATGGTTAGGGGTGGAAAGAATTTCGTTGCTAATGCCGCTATCATGACTTTTCTGTTTGATTCCCTTAAAACCAAGATAGCTGAATTTTCACCCGAAACCGCCTAATTGGAAAGCCCCTTGCAACTTCTGATTTTGGCGTGGGTAGTGAAGCAATATGCGGGCTAAATCTCAATCGCTGTGAGTAAGGGTGTAGTGGATATTGTGACATCAGAAGGAAGTGCAATTATAATAAACAGGTCAGTGTTCGTCAATGCTAGAATCTTCGGTTCAGACATTGGCCCAAAAGCGCGTTTGACAACATACACAAAAAACCGATGGCTGAAATCAAGAACAAGCAGCAAGCTAACCAATAGGTTATTCGTAGTTAAATTAATCCTTTTGAGGACTAAGACCAAGCTGAAAGCTTGGCTTAGTGGCTGGATTGGCGTGCGTCACCTCAAGACAACAGGTTCAATTCCTATTGTCAACTTCTCACTTTCTAAAATCCTATTTTCTAACCATTGGGCAGTAAAGGGTTTTGTGCATAAGGAGGCGCGATTTACCTCTCCATCGTGCCGCATCAAGATCGAACAGGCCACCTAGCCAATGGGCCTTGGTTTAGACGCCAGCTACTTCTCAAAGGATCACATGATGGTTTAGTGTCGGAAAATTGGATTTATGTTCCAAGCGAATGCAACACGGAGTGCTGGTAGTAATATAAGCCTTCATTCTCTATTAATCATTGGGGTGGGCCATCGTCAATCTCTATTAATCATTCGGCCTCATATCCACATTGGGCCATGCTCACAGTGTGTTCAAAATTGAGTTAGCGTGAGCCTACATTTAATTTGGCTTGGCCCAAGAGACAACTTGAGCGACAGAGTACTAAAGGGTCCGCCACTGCAAAGGTCCACACAGAGTGCTAAAGGGCCACACGCGCAACAAAACCATGCACGAAAAAGGGACCCACTGCGTGTCATAAAAAAGAGAAACTTTTGGGAAAATGACAGATTTGCCCCCCAAAGCCTCAAATTCCAGATTTGCCCCTCATTTTTCCCATAATACCTATTCTGTCCCTAGAATCCCAAAATACCAAATCTGTCCCCAGAATTCCCAAAATACCAATTCTGTCCCCAGAAATCCCAAAATACCAAATCTGCCCCAGAAATCCCAAAATACCAATTCTGTCCCCAGAATTCCCAAAATACCAAAATTGCCCCCAAAATTCCCGAAATACCAAAACTGCCCTCAACTTCTCAAATTTATAATTAAGCCCCTGCTCTTTCTAAAATCACAATTAAACCCCCAAACTTTCCAAAAATTTAAATTAAATCATCTTCTCCCCAAAATTCGAATAAAGTCTTTTTTTTCAAAATTAAAAAAAATTCTCCTTTCCTCAAGATTCAAATTAAAATTCTTTTTTCCAAAATTCAAATTAAATTCTTATTTTCAAAACCCAAAAATCAAGTTCCCTTCAAGCAAATTCCTTTCAAGTCAAGCCATTTCTTTTCATTATTATTTTCAAATCAAATTCACTTCCAACAAATTCTTTTTTCATATCAAGTCATGTCTTTCCTTACCTTTATTATGTTTAAAATAAAATTATTTTTCAAATATTTAGGGGATTCTTGGTCTTGAGCAATGGGCTCTAAACGAGGAACTGACGGTTCACTTGCTATTCAACGTTTAACAGTCTGTATAGGCCCCCGTGCTACTGTAGCTGCCTCGGGTCTTGTGCATGAGTGGACTAAAGGTCCTTTAAAAAATAAAAATATCTTTTTCAAAATACTTTGGGGTCTTTGATCTCACACAATGGGCTCTAAACGAGGAATTGACAGTTCACCTGTTGTTCAACGTTTAACAATCTGTATAGGCCCCCGTGCTGCCGTAGCCGCCTCGGGTCTTGTGCATAAGTTGACTAAAGATCCTTTCCAAAAATGAAAGTATTTTCAAAATACCCTTTCCCTTTTCAAGCATCTTCAAGGGTCAAGCCCTCAAAATAAACCAGAACTACATAAGCCTTGAATTTCCCATTGCACCGGGGAATACGTAGGAGCAGGATCAAGTCCTGTCAGGCTAACCTATTTATTTTCTCATTAATTGAGGGATCAAATGATTTTCAAATAATCAGACACTCAGTTTAAGGATACCGTTCCTCGGAACGGACGAGTGAGGTGCCTAACACCTTCCCCACTCGTAATCGACTCCCGAACCTAAATCTCATCCTCGAGTTAGGGTTTTTCCAAATTTTTTTCCCTTAAATAAAAATTTGGTGGCGACTCCACATAATCAATTCCTCTATTTTTAAATTTTAGCGAGTTCGTCGTCTCGTCGGAATTGCGGTTGCGACAGATGGCAACTCCACTGGGGACATTAGAGAGTCAAGCCTGTTCAAATTGAGTGTGTCATATTTGATCCTTTTCCTATCTATTTGCGTACTTTATTTATTGCACGATTCATTTATTTATTTATCCATCTGTTATTCGTTTGTTTGTTTATTCTCTGTATAACCCTAGGATAGACAGACAATAAATTGTTATATATATCTGTACAATTTCCCCAATTGCAGGTATCCCAAAATGGTATCCCCTCACACATTGCATATGCATTTATCATGAGTGGGGCCCTATACCCGGGTCTGAGTGCAGCCTAGGATAGAGGGATCTAGTGGTGTCACTCCGGGGCCTACGTCCTGATTGGCTATCACGAAAATTCCAGCTAGAGTGCATCCTATTCATAATGCCCCGTAACTAGTGGCTACTTCTACTGTTGTGGCAAGCATTATGGACTGGAACTTGGCTCTAGTGACCTATACACCTCAGGATTAATAACTACCTTTGAGAGGTTCATATAAAAGGCCATAGATCCTTAGGACATGTAACTCGCATAAGAAGCAAAGAGGGCACACACACCCCAGATACAAGGTTCGCCGCTCTTAGGCACTTATTTCAACCAAACCATCGGAAGTGGCAAAAGGGAGTTGAAAGCTACAATTGGGGATACAAAAATAAAAATCAAGAAAAACAGAAACTTCTAGGAAACACTAGAAAAATACTTTTGAAAATATTGAAAATATAAAAAAGGGTCAAAAGAAAATTTAAAGAATGTTTTAGAAATAGGAAAATTATGAAAAATATTTTTGAAAATATTTAAAATATGAAAAGATGTAAAAAGAGAGAAAATGAAATTCAGAAGAAAATCTAAAGAAAGATTTTGTTAGGAAAATTTTAGCAAAGTTTTTTTCCAAACAAAACCAAAGGTCTTTTTAGCAAAATAAAAACACAAAATTTACATTTCTTAAGCATGTGTTTTGCCTTATCGACTTGTCTTCTTAAAATTTAACATTCTTTCTATCATTCAGCCCGTTTCTTATCCTACACCAAAACAATAAATACCTGTTGGTGGCAATGCCCGTGCTGTAATGAATGATCTTGAACGTCTGATTAATCAAGCTCAAAGGAAAAAACCAAATGAGGAAGCAGAATAAAGTAGAATCTAACCATGGATTCCAAATATACCATCCATTGTGATCCTAAAATCAAGAAAATGTCTTGTCAAAATATCCCTTGGAACAAAGTTCGAATCCAGGTAAAATTAGGGATGCAAAGTAAGATCCGTTGAATTGGAAGCCAAAATAATCCAGACAAGATCAATATCGGACCATGCAAAATTAAAGAAAAAGAAAAAGAAAACCCGCTGGATTAAAATCAAGAATAATTCAGGCAAAATCAGGGTCAAAATTCAAAATTCAAGAAGGAGAAAAACCTGCTGGATTAAAAGCCAAAATAATCCAGGCAAAAGTAGGGTCAAAATTCAAAAAATAAATTGAAAAAGTCATGATCAGAGAAGGTCTTGCTAGATTCCAAAAACAATTCAGGCAAAATAAGGATCAAAACAGGAGCCCGCTAGGCCGAAAACCTGTAAGGGCGACCTAGGCAAAAGTTAGGGCACACAAACTAGAACCCGCTAGGTCGAAAACCTCAAAGAAGACCTAGGAAAAAGTTAGGGCACACAAACAGAAGATCGCTAGGTTGAAAACCTCAAAGGTGACCTAGGCAAAAGTTCACACAAACAGAAGCTCGCTAGGTCAAAATCCTCAAAGGTGACCTAGGCAAAAGTTAGGGCACTGAATCAAGAGCTCGCTAGGTTGAAAACTCGTAAGGGCGGTCTAGGAAAAATCAGGGCAAACAGAAGGCCTGCTGGGTTGAAAATCCCAAAACTACCCAGGCAAAATTTTAGGTCAATCAAGAATCCGAGCACAATTCAAATGCTTCTGCTCCTCACAACTCCTAAAACTGGGGCAAAATTTTTTTTGGCCATTTCTCAAGTTTGGTTAATTTGGCAATCGAGATTATGAAAAGCAACATTGGCATGCCTCACCAAGGGTGCCATTTGGGCAATTAGATCTACCTCGCCATCCTCCTAAAACTGGGGCAAAATTTTGCCATTTGTTTGAATCAACATTTCCCATCAAAAAATGCCATTAGGGAAATCAAACCAACATTCTTCGCCCTTTTCAATATACTACCTTCTCCCATTAAACCATTCAAAAACACTTTTGCATACCTCAAAGGTCTCACATGCCAAAAAGAAATGTGAAAAATGTAAAACAAAAAGATTAATTTTGAAAAGTCATGACGAGTCGGATGAGTCCTCAACCTTCGCAACAGGGCATCATCGCTCCCACAAAATCATCCTCCTACCAGCCATGATGCCACCAAAACGGAAGTGTGTCGTATTCTATAAATTTGACAAGTGTTGGATCTCAAAGACCCTGAAAAAAGAAAATTTCAAGATTGACCAAAACACTGAACTTCAGTCAATCTAACTCGTCCTGATTCTTGATTCCTTTCACACCAACTATGAGGTTGTCATGGAAAGATGGGTCATAAAATCAAAAATCATGAATTAAACAAAAGTTTTCCAATCATCTCATGGCATGCATCACATGGCATCCATTCCACTAAAAAAAAATCAATTCCAAGCATCATTCAAAATATTGCATTCTTTTGCATTCATTTAAGCATTGTACATATCATTCCAAATCTTCTCTAAAAAGTGGGTGTCAATCACCCAAACCCATTATAATTTAATCTCCAAACTGGGGCAAATGTTTGCCTAGAAAATTTTGAATTGAGGCAACTCTCACTTCTTAAAAATCAAGTCAAAATCAAATTGGGGCAAACGTTTGCCCAGAAAATTCAAATGGAGACGATCCTCAGTTACAAGAAGAAATCCAAAATTAGGGCAAACATTTTCCCATAAAATCCAAATCGAAGGCAATTCTCAATTGCCAGAAAATGATGAAATCAAGATCAGATTGGGGCAAATGCTTACCCACCAAAACCCAATTTGAGGACATCCTCAAATTTTGAGTCACTCTCAAACTGGGGCAAATGCTAGCCCACAAAATTCAATTTGAGGTCATCCTCAGATTCCGAGTCAAGCTCAAACTGGGGCAAATGCTTGCCCATAAAATCCAATTGGAAGTCATCCTCAAATTCTGAATCAAGTTCAGACTGGGGCAAACATTGGTCCAGATAACTCAAGTTAGGACAATTGACAATTTCAAGCCAAAATCCAAGCTAAGCCAAACATGCTTGCCCAGAAAATTCAAGTTGAGGCAATCCTCGATTTCCAGAAAAAAATCAAACTTAGGCAAATATTTGCCTAGAAAATACAAAGTTGAGGAAATCTTCAATTCCTCAACATCAGAAAAATTAAAATGGGGCAAACGTTGGCCCACACAATCCAATTTGAGGTCATCCTTAAAATCAAGTCCAAACTGGGGCAAACGGTTGCCCACTCAAATTCTGGATCAAAATCAAAACTGGGGCAAACGATGGCCCAGAAGGTTCAAGTGGAGGCAATCCTCAATTCCTCCACTCCAATCAAGTCCAATAGGGCCAAGTCACCCAGAAAAATTCAAGATGAGGCAAACCTCACTTTCCTCAAGATTCAAACTGGGGCAAGGATCTTTATCCAAAAACCCCTTCAAATAGAGGCATTCCTCGATGGCCAAGGTCACTTAAGCTGGGACCCATATTCCTTCAAGAGGAAGCAATCATCAAAAGCTAAAGGAACCCTAGAGTTCGAGGCAAAATCAGCAAGCTGTTCAAGTTTATTCGAGGTAAACAATCATCGAGTAATGTTGTTCAAGACAACTAATTACTCTCTCGCATGTCTTAACAGATAGCTTTCATCTTCTTTCACCTGTCCTAATAGATCGCTTTCATAGTTTTCTTTCCAATTCAAAGAGTACACCTGTCTTCACAGTTCCTTCTATTCCTTCCCGCCAATAACGGGATCAAATCCCACTTCTCTTCTACCTGTCTTAACAGGTCATTCCCCCTTTATCTGTATTCACAACCCATAGCTTCAAGTTAATATTTTTCACTTTGCCTGTCTTAAATAGGCTCGCATTGTTCCTGTCAAGTAGGATTTCATGTTTAAATTTCTGCACACATCCTGTCAAGCAGGATCTCATTTGCATTCATCCCGTCAAGCAGGATTTCATGTTTAAATTTCTGCACACATCCTGTCAAGCAGGATCTCATTTGCATTCATCCTGTCAAGCAGGATTTCAAGTTTTAATTTCCGTATATATCCTATCAAGCAAGATCTCATTTGCATTCATCCTGTCAAGCAGGATTTCAAGTTTTAATTTCCGCATATATCCTGTCAAGCAGGATCTCATTTGCATTCATCCTGTCAAGCATGATTTCATGTTTAAATTTTTGCACACATCCTTCAAGCAGGATCTCATTTGCATTCATCCTATCAAGCAGGATTTCAAGTTTTAATTTCCGCATATATCCTGTCAAGTAGGATCTCATTTGCATACATCCGGTCAAGCAGAATTTCATGTTTAAATTTCTGCACACATCCTGTCAAGCAGGATCTCATTTGCATTCATCCTGTCAAGCAGGATTTCAAGTTTTAATTTCCGCATATATCCTGTCAAGTAGGATTTCATTTGCATACATCCTGTCAAGCAAGATCTCTTTTGCATACATGCTGTCAAGCAGGATTTCATGTTTAAATTTCTACACACATCTTGTCAAGCAGGATTTCATTTGCATTCATCCTGTCAAGCAGGATTTCAAGTTTTAATTTCCGCATATATCCTGTCAAGTAGGATTTCATTTGCATACATCCTGTCAACCAAGATCTCTTTTGCATACATCCTGTCAAGCAGGATTTCATGTTTAAATTTCTACACACATCCTGTCAAGCAGGATCTCATTTGCATTCATCCTGTCAAGCAGGATTTCATTTGCATACATCCTGTCAAGCATGATCTCATTTGCATACATCCTGTCAAGCAGGATTTCATGTTTAATTTTCCGCACACATCCTGTCAAGCAGGATTTCATTTGCATTCATCCTGTCAAACAGGATTTCAAGTTTTAATTTCCGCATATATCCTGTCAAGCAGGATTTCATGTTTAATTTTCCGCACACATCCTGTCAAGCAGGATTTCATTTGCATTCATCCTGTCAAGCAGGATTTCATGTTTAAATTTCCGCACACATCCTGTCAAATAGGATTTCATTTGCATTCATCCGGTCAAGGTGGACTTCAAACATATTTTAAATTTTGTTCTCTCTGCCTATCAATCAAGTTTGCGTTCATCCGGCCAAGTAGGATTTCTTTTGCTTTCGTTCCCGTCAACAATGGGATTCCTTCAAATTCGCATTTCTGCATTCTTGGCCTATGATGTCAGGCCTCCCTCAAATTTACATTTATGCTTTTAGCCTATAGTGTCAGGCCTCTCTCAAGTTTTCTTTTTTGCTTTTTGGCCTATAGTGTCAGGCTTCCTTCAAACTTTTCTGCTTTTGGCCTATAGTGTCAGGCCTCCTTCAAGTTTACATTTCTGCATTCTTGACCTATAGTGTCAGGCCACCATCAAGTTCGTTTTCCTACAGCTGGGCCTACGTTGTCAGGCCGTCTTGTACATACCTTACATTTTAGTTCTTGCATGCTTTCTTGCCTTAAAAGAGTCGTTTTCGCTCCATTGAGCCCTTCGTAACGGGCCATTGTCTTCTGTTTTTCTTGTTTTAACAGGCCATCTTTTATTTCATTTTTCTTGTCCTAACAGGTGACCCCACATAACATCAGATAAATTCCAGTGTTAAATTTTAGCGAGTTCATCGTCTCATTGGAATTACGGTTGCAACAGATGTCGCAACCGTAATTCCGACGAGATGACGAACTCGCTAAAATTTTAAAATAGAATTTATTCGGATTGTGGAGTCACCACCAAATTTTTATTTAAGGGAAAAAGATTTGGAAAAAACCCTGACTCAGAGAAGAGATTTAGGTTCAGGAGTCGGTTACGAATAGGGAAGGTGTTAGGCACCCCACTCGCCCGTTCCTGAGAACGGTACCCTTAAACTGAGTATGTGTTTTCTGAAAACTGTTTTGATCCCTTTAATTATTGTGAAATAAATAATTTGATGGAGGGTAGCCTGACAGGACTTGATCCTGCTCCTACGTATTCCCCGGTGCAATGGGAAACTCGAGGCTTACGTAGTTCTGGTGGGAATATGACCTTTTAGGAAACAGTCATGTTGTGCTGCGATGGTCGAGGATTTGTCCGACTTGTCATGAATTTTCAAAATTAATCCTTTTTTAATTTTTTACATTTTTTCACATTTCTTTTTGCATGTGCACTATTGGGGTGTGCAAAGTGATTGTGGATGGTCAACGGAAAGAAATAGAGAAGGTTTACAGAAGATGTTTGAGGTAGTGTACTTGAAAGGGAAGGATGAAAAAAGATCTGGGTTCGATTGCCCAAATGGCACCTTTTGATGAAAAATGTCAGTGTTGCTTTTCATAATCTTTATTGTCAAATTAACCAAACTCGCGAAATGGCAAAATTTTGCCCTAGTTTCAAGACGAGGTGCAGAATGTCATGTTGTCCTGGGATTCCTGGACTGACCTTAACTTTTTCCTGGGTTATTCCTTTGAGTTTTTAACCCAGCAAGTCTTTCGTTTTGCCCTAACTTTTGCCTAGGTTACCCTTACGGGTTTTCAACCTAGTGGGCTCTTGATTGTGCCCTAACTTTTTCCTAGGTCATTTTTCAGGCTTGTCGACCTAACGGGCTTCTATTTGACTGCGCCCTAACTTTTTCCTAGGCCGCCCTTTGAGGGTTTTCGACCTAGCGGACCTTCTATTTGATTATGCCCTAACTTTTGCCTAGGTCATTTTTGAGGCTTGTCGACCTAGCGAGCTTCTGTTTGACTGCGCCCTAACTTTTTCCTAAGCCGCCCTTTGAGGGTTTTCGACCTACTGAGCCTTCTGTTTGATTGCGCCCTAACTTTTGCCTAGACCGCCTTTTGAGGGTTTTCGACCTAGCGGGCTCTTGATTGTATGTCCTAACTTTTTCCTAGGTCGCCTTTGAGAGTTGTCAACCTAGCGGGTTTTTATTTGCGTGCCCCAACTTTTGCCTAGGTCATTTTTTAGGATTTTCGACCTAGCGGGCTTTTGATTCTGTGCCCTAACTTTTTCCTAGGCCGTTTCTCAGGATTGTCGACCTAACGGGCTTCTGTTTGATTGTGCCCTAACTTTTTCCTAGGCCGCCCTTGAAGGGTTTCCGACCTAGCGGGCTTTTGTTTTATTGTGCCCTAACTTTTGTCTAGGCCGCCCTTTGAGGGTTTTCGACCTAGCGGGCCTTGTTTTGATCCTGATTTTGCCTGAATTATTTTTGGAATCCAACAAGACCTTTTCTGATCATGCCTTCGTCGATTTAATCTTTTGAACTTTAACCCTAGTTTTGCCTGGATTATTTTTGACTTTTAATCCAACGGGTTTTTCTTCTTCTTGAATTTCGAATTTTGACCCTGATTATGCCTAGACCATTTTAATTTTAATCCAGCGGGCTTTCTTGAATTTTACATGGTTAGATATTGATCTTGCTTGGATTATTTTGATCTTCAATTCAACGGATCTTATTTTGCATCCCTAAATTTTGCCTGGATTTGAACTTTGGTCCAGTGGGATATTTTTATTTGGCATATGATGATCTAGAATCCCTGGTTGCTTATTTTGCTTCCTCATTTGGTTTTTCTCTTTGAGCTTGATTAATCAGACGTTCAAAATTATTTATTACAACACTGGCATCGTCATCGACAGGTATTTTATTGTTTGGGTATAAGAATAAGAAGTGGGTTGAATGGATAAAAAGAAGGGTAAATTTTTAGCAGAAAAGCCAATAATGTGAAGCACATGCCCAAGAAACATGAAAAATGTAATTTTTGCATTATTCATTGAGATTGATTTACAAAAGATTGATTTTGAAAAATATGACAAATCCTGGAGGATTTTCCTTGATGTTGCTCCCATTTCTTAGCCAGTAGCTAAGCTCTCATGATTTGACACTGGATTATTTCCCATATTAGGAGAAATCCTCCCAAAATCCAGTCATTTCGCATCAATCAGACTTTGCACCTTACGTTTCAGGACCTGGCAGTTTTCTGTACAATGACCAATGTACCCCGCATGGTAGTCACATATGGCATTTTCATCATACAATCTAAGGTATGGTGGTTCTTGAGGTTTCAGTGGATAGGGGACCACCAGGGAATTCTGGATTAGTTGAGGTAGCAGCTTCGTGTAGGTTATTGGAATGGGATCAAACTGGACAGGATCTTTTTCCTTCTTTTGGCTTTGGCTAAGATTTGGGCTTATGGCTTGTGTGTGGGCCGTGTATGGTGTGGTTAGTCAAATGTGCATTGGATGGTTGTAAGCTGGATGGTAAGGTGTTTGGTAGGTAGGAGTAATGTACAGATATGGTATATACGGTGTGTATGGTGATGGGTGGAAGCCAGTTGGTCCATAAGGTGCCATCTGAGGCATATACTGTCCTTGACTTGAAGTTGCGTTAAAAGTCTCTCCTGTCTCCTTCTTTTCTATAGAGGCATCAACTGTCCCTGCGAACTTGTGCGTGATCCTTCCACGGCACATGCCACCCTCGATCCTTTCTCCAATGATGACGACATCAGAGAAGTTAGCGGTCACATTGTCGATCATCTTGTCATAGAAAGGATCCTGGAGTGTGTCGATGAACAACCTGACCAGCTCTTTCTCGGAGAGAGGAGGTTGTACTTGGGCAGCTAACTCCCTCCATTGTTGAGTGTACTGTTTGAAGGTCTCGTCTCCCTTTCTGGCCATGTTTTAGAGTTGAGTTCGATCGGGAGCCATCTCCACATTATACTGGTGCTGCTTGAGGAAGGCCTCAACTAGATCCCTCCATGAACGGATGTGTGTCCGCTCTAGCTGAGTATACCAAGTTGCACTTGCCCCAGTTAAGCTGTCTTGAAAGAAATGGACAAGCAGCTTATCATCGTGCATACAGGGAGACATCCTCCTGCAGTACATGGCCAGGTGGTTTCTTAGGCAGCTAGTCCCTTGATACTTTTCTAATTCAGGGACCTTGAACTTGGGAGGGATGACCACATCGGGGACTAGGCACAGATCAGATGTGTCTCTGGCTTCGTAAGCGTTCCCCTCGATTGCCCGGATCCTGTCCTCTCGGATTTTCCACTTTTCAGCACTCTCTTTAGAGGGATGGTTTGGGTATTCCTCTGGCATGTGGTGAGGTTGAGAAGATGGTATGTATATGGGGTGAGGCCCTTGGATGAACATAGGATACGTTCCCCCAACGGCTGCTTAATAAGCCTGTGAGGTGGTGTTTGGGACAGCATAAGGGATGCCTGCGGTGTTTGAAGTTGGGTTATGTGTTTGGGCTTGTATTTGGGTGAATGAGGGTGCATGCCTATGAGGAAACCCATAATGAACCCCTTCAGTTTGCGAAGGTATAGTTAATGGTGAAGGATTTGGTGGATTGAAGCCAGAAGGATATATTGGGTCAGTTGGTTCTCCCGGGAGGGAATCCCCTGCATCCTTTTGTTTGGACAATTGGATGGCCTCCATCAGCTTGGCCATCTGCTCCTTCAGAGTCTTGACCTCATTTCTCAGTTCCTCATTTTGTCTCTCCAGCTCATCCATGATTCTAGATTGTGCACGAGTTCTATAAGGATGTCGAGGAAGCTGTCTTTTTCTAATTTTTATGTTAAAATTAAAAAAAATAATCTTGAGAAACAATTTGGATGCAAAAATCATGAATGATAAACATGTTGATGCAAAAATGAAAATGAAGATGAAAAATGTGTGGAGTGATTTTTTGGAATCTTTCTTCAATGATAAATTTATTTAATGCATGAATGCATGCATGCTATGCACAGATAACTGAAGATTTGAACATTTTGAGAATAATTGAGTGATTTAATTTATTTGTCCTTGATTTTTATGTTTTTGGTATTTTTATTTTGCTAAAAAACCTTGTTTTGGTTTGCAAAGTTTTGCTAAAATTTTTCTAAAAGGCTTTCTAGGTTTTTTTTTAAGTTTCATTTTGTTTCTTTTGAATCTTTTTTATATTTTCAGAGATTATTTTCTTAATTTTTCCTAGAAGTTTCCATTTGATTTTTCTTGAATTTTTATTTGTTTTGATTTTCTCTCCTTTCGCATGATTTTTCCTTGATTTTTTTTCAAATTTCGGTTTATGCATCTTTCTTTTTTTCTAGATTTTCTTGATTTTTTGTATGATTTTTCCTTCTTGATTTTCCGTATTTCCCCCAATCTCAGATTTCCCCTTCTTCTCTGCCATCTTGAGTGATTCAGTTTACTTGAGCATGTTCATAACATATGAACCATGTATCACGGAAAGAGGTGTGTGCCCTCCTTGCCTCTTTTGTGGGTTACCTGTCCTAAGGGTCTATGACCTTTTATGCATGAACCTCTTATATGGTGGTTTGTAATCTTGCGGTATAAGAGGTCACTAGAGCCAAGTTCCAGTCTACAATGCTTGCCACAATAACAGAAAAAGCTACCAGTTGTAGGGCATTACAAATAAGACGCACTCTAGCTGGAATTTTCGTGATAGTCAAATAGGACGTAGGCCCCAAAGTGACACCACTAGATCCCTCTGTCCTAGGCTACACTCAGACCCGGGTATAGGGCCCCACTCATGATAAATGCATATGCAATGTATGAGGGCACACAAGTTTGGGATACCTGCAATTGGGGAAATCAAGCAGATATATATAACAATTTATTGTTTGTCTATCCTAGGGTTATACAGAGAATAAGTAAACAAACAAACAAACAGATAAACAGAAAAATGAATCGTACAATAAAGAAATCGTGCAAATAAATAGGAAAGGGATCAATACTACACACTCAATTTTGTAAACACCCATTTATGTCCGAGGCTCCTAACTTTTAAATTAATCAAGAAACCCGCACTAAATTTGAAAAAAAAGGGCGGGGGGGAAGAAGGAAAAACTTAGAAAATCCAGGATTAATAACCAAAGATAAATAAGTAAGTAGTAAATAAGTAAAAAAAAAAAACACACAAGGAAGAAAGAAAGAAAAATCTGAAATTAAAAATATAAAATGAAAAAGAATGAAAAATGATGATAATAAAAACAAAATCGAAAAAATAATTAAAATAAAATTAATATATATAAAAAAATGAAAAAAGAAAGAAAAATCTGGGAAAAAAATAGAAAAGAAAAAAACTGAAAATAATAATAAAGAAAGAAAAAGTATAAATAGATAAAAAAATTCAAAAAACTAAAATAAAAACAAAAAATATATAACCACAAAAAGAAAAAAAAAGAAAAGGAAAGAGGAAAAAAATTAAAATAGGAAAAAGCGGGAAAAGTTCTTCGGAAATTCCTTATAAATTAGAGAAATGGAGTCTTTGGAAGGGGTTCCCTCTCTCGCTGGATTGCCCAAGGTCGCTCCTCCAAGAAGTTCTCCAGGTGGTTGATCTAATGGCTGAATCAAGGAACCTTTGCGTGGGCATCTCACACAGAACTCCAGAGAGATTTCTCTAAGGAGATTCGGTTCGAAGACCTCTGCTAATAGGGATTAGGCGCCAACCTGAAGTGGCGGGAGATCCAGCACCGGTAGGAAGGAGCTTGCACTTTACAGGTTAGCCTCGTTTCACATGGAGCTTAATTCGGTAAGATTTCATAAGCCTGAGTTGTTCAATTCATAGCTAAACACCTAATTAAAGAAATCTAAATTCAAGAATCTGATCGTTCGGTTTAAACAAGATTTGTTAACACTGTGCATATGATTGAACCGGATCTAGTGATCGTGAAATTTCAGAAGAAACTTAAATTGTTTGAACTCACGATCCTTAGATCGAAACTGGATTTACAATTGGTCTAAAAAATGGTCACAGGATGGAATTTGGATTACTATAAACATAAGGAAACTATACTGATCGAAATCTAGATCTCACTGCCTTGGTCAAAATTTTAGTGTTATTATATGTAGCTACCGATTGGTCACAAGCTCAGGATGCAAGAATAGGATCCTGAGATAAAACTCTTGCAAAAGATATCGATGCACGCTTGGACAACAGAATAAAAAGATATCTCGGGGTTACGATAAAGTAATGA
The DNA here is from genome assembly GCA_037954105.1 of Canavalia gladiata. NCBI lineage: Eukaryota > Viridiplantae > Streptophyta > Magnoliopsida > Fabales > Fabaceae > Canavalia > Canavalia gladiata. Next base: position 34,839,808 of record CM075664.1, on the reverse strand, counting down.
TACGGTTAGGGATGGAAAGAATTTCGTTGCTAATGCCGCTATCATGACTTTTCTGTTTGATTCCCTTAAAACCAAGACAGCTGAATTTTCACCTGAAACCGCCTAATTGGAAAGCCCCCTGCAACTTCTAATTTTGGCGTGGGTAGTGAAGCAATATGCAGGCTAAATCTTAATCGCTGTGAGTAAAGGTGTAGTGGATATTGTGACATCAGAAGGAAGTGCAATCATAATAAACAGGTCAGTGTTCGTCAATGCTAGAATCTTCGGTTCAGACATTGGCCAAGCGGCGCGTTTGACAGCATACACAAAAAACCGATGGCTGAAATCAAGAACAAGCAGCAAGCTAGCCAATAGGTTATTCGTAGTTAAATTAATCCTTTTGAGGACTAAGACCAAGCTGAAAGCTTGGCTTAGTGGATGGATTGGCGCATGTCACCTCAAGACTCCAGGTTCGATTCCTGTTGTCAACTCACTTCTAAAATCCCATTTTCTAACCATTGGGCAGTAAAGGGTTTTGTGCATAAGGAGGCGCGATTTACCTCTCCTTCATGCCGCATCAAGATCGAACAGGCCACCTAGCCAATGGGCCTTCGTTTAGACGCCAGCTACTTCTCAAAGGATCACATGATGGTTTAGTGTCGTAAAATTGGATTTATGTTCTAAGCGAATGCAATAGGGAGTGCTGGTAGTAATATAAGCCTTCTTTCTCTATTAATCATTGGGGTGGGCCAACGTCAATCTCTATTAATCATTCGGCCTCATATCCACATTGGGCCATGCTCACAGTGTGTTCAAAATTGAGTCAGCGTGAGCCTACATTTAATTTGGCTTGGCCCAAGAGACAACTCGAGCGACAGAGTGCTAAAGGGTCTGCCACTACAAGGGTCCACACAGAGTGCTAAAGGCCATGCTAAACTGGTGCTAAAGGGCCACACGCGCAACAAAACCATGCACGAAAAAGGGACCCACTGCGTGTCATAAAAAAGAGAAACTTTTGGGAAAATGACAGATTTTCCTCCCAAAGCCTCAAATTTCAGATTTGCCCCTCACTTTTCCCATAATACCTATTCTGTCCCCAGAATCCCAAAATACCAAATCTGTCCCTATATTCCCCAAAATACCAAATCTTCCCCTAGAATTCCCAAAGTACCTATTCTGTCCCCAGAATTCCCAAAATACCAAATCTGCCCCAGAATTCCCAAAATACCAATTCTTTCCCCAAAAATCCCAAAATACCAAATCTGCCCCTAGAAATCCCGAAATACCAAAATTGCCCCTAAAATTCCCAAAATACCAAAATTGCCCCCAAAATTCCCGAAATACCAAAACTGCCCTCAGCTTCTCAAATTTATAATTAAGCCTCTACTCTTTCTAAAATCACAATTAAACCCCCAAACTTTCCAAAAATTTAAATTAAATCATCTTCTCCCCAAAATTTGAATAAAGTTTTTTTTTTCAAAATTAAAACAAAATTCTCCTTTCCTCAATATTCAAATTAAAATTCTTATTTCCAAAATTCAAATTAAATTCTTATTTTCAAAACTCAAAAATCAAGTTCCCTTCAAACAAATTCCTTTCATGATTATTTTCAAATCAAATTCACTTGCAGCAAATTCCTTTTTCAATTCAAGTCATGTCTTCCCTTACCTTTATTATGTTTAAAATAAAATTCTTTTTCAAATATTTAGGGGATTCTTGGTCTCGTGCAACGGGCTCTAAACGAGGAATTGACGGCTCACTTACTGTTCAACGTTTAACAGTCTGTATAGGTCCTCGTGCTGCCGTAGCCGTCTTGGGTCTTGTGCATGAGCAGACTAAAGGTCCTTTCAAAAATAAAAAGATCTTTTTCAAAATACTTTGGGGTCTTTGATCTCACACAATGGGCTCTAAACAAGGAACTGGCGGTTCACCTGCTGTTCAACGTTTAACAGTCTGTATAGGCTCCCGTGCTACCGTAGCCGCCTCGGGTCTTGTGCATGAGTGGACTAAAGGTCCTTTCCAAAAATGAAAGTCTTTTCAAAATACCCTTTCCCTTTTCAAGCATCTTCAAGGGTCAAGCCCTCAAAATAAACCAGAACTACGTAAGCCTTGAATTTCCCATTGCACCGAGGAATACGTAGGAGCAGGATCAAGTCCTGTCAGGCTAACTTATTTATTTTCTCATTAATTAAGGGATCAAATGATTTTCAAATAATGACACACTCAGTTTAAGGGTACCGTTCCTCGGAACAAACGAGTGGGGTGCTTAACACCTTTCCCACTCGTAACCGACCCCCGAACCTAAATCTCATCCTCGAGTTAGGGTTTTTCCAAATCTTTTTCCCTTAAATAAAAATTTGGTGGCGACTCCACATAATTAATTCCTCTATTTATAAATTTTAGCGAGTTCGTCGTGTCGTCGGAATTGCGGTTGCGACAGGCAGGGCCCCACCCGATTTATGGAAGACAAGCATTGGCGAATGGCCTAAATGGAAGAGTTGTCTAATTAGCACAATAATCAAGCCCGTACTCAATCATAGCTACCCAATCAATTTAGTAGCCAGCTCAAGCCCAATGCTGGGCCATGCTCATGAAATGGAGAAGATTAAAAATAAAATGCCGCTTGCACGTATTGAACTTGAGACCCAGTGGTGGTAGATGGGGTGAGTTAACCACTGAGTTGTCCCTTACCATATACGGAATTAATTATTTTTCCGTTAAGATCTAATTCCCACGAAGCAAACACGTCACGTTGTACTACAATGTCATCATCTGAGAACACTAAATTTTGGGATATGGAAGTAGCTCAAGCAGCTGAATGCAGAGTTGATTCATCAAGGAGAGGTTGTTCGACTTTAAAGTTTCTAAGCATGTGTTGTGCTTTCGGCTATAGTATCATAAATGGAATGTTCCATCCATATAGTAAGTTCGACAGGTGAAAGCACAAGTATCACAATCCGACTCCCATAAACAACAATAGCTAAAAGAACCTTGTGAGCATGCTTGCACATAGGATCCTTTGTTTTTGAGTTGACACAACATTGCTTCCCTTGATAATCCGAACTCTGTTTACAACTAGAAGTTTGAGGCTAATTTCTTCTAGATTAATCGGCCAGGCATCCAGGCCAATGGATAACATAACCTGTAGATGCAGGAATCATTTTTGTGTGGCCTGTGAGATTGAGAAAGCTGCTAGTTATTGAAACCAAACATGGAATTCTTGTAATATACATTGATCATGCAGATAATTATTAACCGTCACTGGAGGTCCTTCGGCATTAGAGAAAATTCTGATAGAGTCGTTGCACCTATAAGAAATGCCAATAAAGGAAAAAATGCCACAACCCATTGATGTGGAAGGTCTCCAAATTATCAGTATTATCGCACTTGATTCAGTTTCTAATCATAATTCCCTTGTCATGTCTTGTGCCTTCAGGAATGAAAAGAGCAAAACCAGTAGGGGTGACTATGTTGTTTGACAAGGTGTTGGTTTAAAAACGTGTGAAGGCAAGTGCACCTTATCGTTTATACAAAGTAAAGAATGAGTAAGAGTATCGTCTCCACGGGGATTTGGTTCAAATACTGAATTCCAACTAGTCCACTAATTGAACTTAATTATGGGGTCACGTAGGTAACGCAAGTTTTTCGCATAGGCAACGCAAACAGGAAATAACAGGAATTACAGAATCTGTCACAATCTGGAATTCTGTTCTAACACGCAGGGACTACTTCAAATTTAATTCTGGACTGTCAAACACTCTGCAATTGATATAAAGATGTGAGAATTCAAATTATGGAAAATGTTAGGGTTGGATTTCACCAAAACTTCCCCTATGTAATCCTTGATTATTGCATATACTTAAGATAAACATGCATTTAAGATCGAATTCACAAACTAGTAATTGAAGGTCACTCCCATGACTCAACAATCCTTCACAGCAAATTAGGAATTATAATCCCTTAGCAATTCCTAATTTGCAGTGAGCCTTACGTTCCAGAATTCAAAAGACCTCACAATTATGAACCTCTATCCCTAGAGCCTTCACAATTGTCTTATTCAATCCCAGTTCCAATCCTTAAACCAATTTCCCAATTGCGAGAAAGAATTTTGATTCAATTTATGAGTGGCCAAACCATAAAGGCATGAAGTAAAGAGATGAACAATCAACATTAAAGACAAACAATCTTGAATAAATGCAAAAATCTGGATTACATAAGATCGGTTAAGGTTTCATCCTTCCCCAACAGGGACTCAGTTATACATAATAAAGAAGAAGAAAACAGGGGGGGAAGGTTCTGGTCATGGCAGCTTGCTTTAGAATCCCTTCTTCCTCAACCTTAGGGTTTCTCCTTCTCCAAGAGCAGAACCAACGTCCAGGAAAACGACGGTTCTACCCTCTGGGATTTCGCTCTGAAGATAGATTAGTGGATAGAATGAATGATCAGATGATCTAGTGATTCCCCCTTTTTGCTCTGTTCTGGGCCTTTTATAAGTACTGGTCTGTGCCGTCGCGTATCCAACGCGACTCAGCTTGCGTTGTCAACGTGATGTGGTTGACAGATTCCTTCCTGTTTCTCTATTTCTTCATGTGTTCCACGCGAATTCAAGTACGTTTCCAACGCGGAATCCTGCAACATTTTTCAGGGATTAAAACACAGGAATTTGTGAGAATTTATTAATCAAAAGACTCCAAGACTGCATTTTCCACATTATGTTTATGTTACTCAGTTTTCCAGCTGTTACTTATGTTTTAGTTGTGTTTTATGCTCTAACTACTTGTAATTTCATTGAATTATGTTCCAAATAAGTGCCTTATTGGGCACTTATCACAACCCCAAACTTGATCTCTTGCTTGTCCTCAAGCAAGCATTAAACTACAGGAACATAATTAATTTTGGACAACTCACAGCATGTATATCATTTACCTCGAATACATCTCATCTCCCTTCACCCTAATTTACATCAATTAAAATTTTCAACATACTCCGTCAAGCATTAAAGATAAAACAAAGGTACGTACAGATTCAGAATATAACCTGAAATCGTGAGCAAAATAGTGTTTATGTTATGGGTACAACTAATTGCTATTAATGAAACATGACCTAGACTTGCAAACTCTCATAAGGTTAAGTGTTTCACTCTTTCTCTCAAGTGTTTAGGTTAGGTGTTTCTCTCTATTTCACCAAATCAAAATTTCATTACCATAGGCTTGCCCCTATTCTCTATTTCTACCAATGGGTCACATGCTAACATAAATCAAAAGGTCTTGTTATGGGTTGTAACGTGGCTTAGGTGAAAGGTGGGTGGAATTTGGAAAGAGGGTTTACTTAAGCCAAAGACTATGAGAAAGTTGAAGATTTCACTTTCCATTAGCTTGGAGATGTAAGATCACCCCCACAGAAGTGTTTTCTTGTTTTTCACTGTTTCTTTACCTTATTTGGGTATCCGAATCCCTTTTTTTTTCTTTTTTTTTTTAGGGAAACCCACTGCCAATTACATTTCTACTGACACCCTTAGAGATGTTGCTTGTCCTCAAGCAACCCCAAACTTATAATTGTTGCTTGTTCTTAAACAACTCCAATTTAGTTTAAAACTCAACTTCAAACACAAGCAACCTTCTCCTAGTTCCTTTGGCTAGGCATAGTCATGATTCTTCATAGTCTTGGCTGGAGATGAGCTAATCAAACACAAAGAATTTGGTATAAGGCTCAAGGAGCTAAACAATGGACAATAATGCAAGGTGGGTTATTTGGTCAAGTAGGTTCATATCAAAGAAGTGCCTTAATCCTGTTTATGCAAGCATGGGATACTGGATTTCAACTAAAAAACAGGGCAAGTTCTGGAATGAAACTCACTTTGTGATCATACACACAAAAGAAATAAGTGTTGAGGTCCAACCGCTCACAGGCAATTTGTGCAAGCCTAGAACATGCATTACAAATTGATTGTTGCAAACCATAACAGAACAGCAAAGTAATTCTCATTCAATCATGCTACATTCTGCATCATGCAAATGAACATTTAGGAACTGTACAATCTCTCCATGCTTTGGAGAATGAGGTTCTATTAAAATTGATGCTCATTGGATAGGGAAGAGGAATGGTATTGGAGGTTGTTACGAGTGTAGGGACTGTGAGAGTCCCTACACTGTGCTGGCTTAGTGCTTGAATTACCCAGAATTATGTGCTGGTGCTTAAATGAGTGAGAACAGTACTGTGGTGCTTCACTCAGTCCAGCTGCGTTGGGTACGCAGGGATTAGTTGCGTTGGCAACAGAACTGGGTTAAATGCAAGTGTATATGGATTTAATCTAACTCTGTATATTCAATATATCAGTGCTCGGACAGTATTGAATCATTTAGCAATTGGTTTCAATTATTATTGTAATGCATACTTCAATGTTTAAGATAGATTGGAGAGATCTCACCAGTATGTGAGAGAATTATGCGTTGGCAACACTGTTTCCTTCTTGAATTTTTTTTTCTTTCATAATGCATGGTATTCCTTGTCTGGTAGTATTGCTGGTTAATCTTGCTGTCTCTTCATCTTGTGCATGGTTCTCTCTTCCCCCTTTTTATGATGTGGGTTACAATTTGTACTCAATTTTATGTATGATCAGTGTGTAGTACCTAAATAGCCCACATGAGGAACATACCCTGTCAAGTATTTTCAGATCAAAGCACATTGGTGGTTAACTCATATATCATTTACAGGCTTTATACAAAGTTTGCCTGATTACAAAATGTTTGAAGACTAATTGGGGAAGGGGAACTACAAGAGGGGTCAACAGATTAACATGAAGTTCCTACAGACTAAGTTTAGAGGTCTGGTTTCATTTTCATTGAGAAGATTTTCAACTACAGCTTGTTTAATCTTCATCCATGTCGTTTCTTCCTGCTTTTCCTCTTTCACTTTCACTGTCATCAATGTTGATCCATTGCGGACCTGGTTGTTCCTGTTCCTCCGAGAGGTTTTCTTCAGGAAACCCAACCTGTCTCCCTATTTTTTCGAGGAGTTGTTGGGTTCTTTTTGTTCTCCTGTTTATTTTCTGTAAATATTTATGTAATCCCTCCACCTGCCTTTCCAATTGGCGGTTGGAGGCTTGTTGTGCTTGCAGTATCTCCTTCTGCTCGGCAAGCATCTCATATACCTTGGGCGGGAGGCTTGGTCCAGGCTCGCTGCGGGGGGTTGGCTCCGACTCTGTGAGTATGTGCCTTTCGATATATGATTTGTTGAGGGTGGCCTGCGGAGGGACTTTGGTACATCCTTCGATTTCTACCCCCTGGCTCTGACAAAGGGCAGCAATAAGGCTGGGGTAGCCAAGAGAAGCCTTTGGTTTGGGGGCAATCTCTACCATTTCGTGGGCAATGATGGTGCCCAAATCCAGAGGTTCGAATCGCATGATCACCCATACCAGAATAGCCCTCTTCTTGGCTACGTCATTGGAGTGGAGCAGGGGCAGGATGTTGGATTGCACGAAGGTGCACCAAATCTTCGCCATAGGCACCAGGTCTGCCTTTCTTAGCGACTTTCCCTCTCCAGACTTGTCCTTATTTTCATCCCAACGTGCTCCAGGGATGCAAAGTGCTTGTAGTGAACCTTCCTTGTCCACCGGAGCATCCTTCAGCTCGTTGTATTTACATTCTCTCCTCGAGACGTTAACTCCTAGTAGCTCGTTGATGATCTGGGGTTTGAAAGAGATAGTCTTCCCCCTCATGTATGAGGTGAATCTTGTCTCTGCCCTGGTGAGCACCAAGTTGGCGTAGAACTCCCAAGTTATTTCCTCGTAGCCCTCCCCCGCCATGTTGCACAGCTTGTGCCACTTCCTGGTTTCAATTTCTGCGGCGATTGAAGGGAACTCTCCCCTTTTCAGACTGATTTTCCGGTCCCCCACGAAGGAGCTACCCTTAAGGTTGTTAAACCGCTCCTCCTTGTCGGCGTACTTAAACCGGTGGGTGTCTTCAGCCCTTGCTTTCCCTCGGAGAGCTGCTGCGGGGGTTGTCTTGATACACATTTTTCTTGAAGTTGATTCCATTCTGCAAGGAAGAGAACCCTTTGTTAGCGAGTGGGTTGAGAAACAGTAGTTCTATTACCTTTCGTCATGCTTGTGGAGATTTCTGCGTGTTTCGAAGGGGAAAGACTTCAGATTGGTGCGTTCATTGCTGTTACTCTGTTTTCCCGAGGATGCTTTCTCCTTTTTTCGAATACCCCTGTCACATGCATGTTCAGGATTCTTTGTATTGTGCAATGCTAAATCTTCTCCCTTCGGTAAATCTAGTTTGCCTTCTGTCTATGGAGTTGGCAGCCATGAAATCAATGAATGCCAGAATAGAATAGAAGAATTTCATACCTTGATTGTTCTGGAGTTGAGAGAATGAGAGGATTGTGTTCTTGCTTCTTGAGTTGGGAACGAGAGGTAAACAGAGTATGAGTTTTTAGAATTTCTGGTGGAAGGGAGTTACTTACCTGCTGTTGTTATATAACCGTTGTGTGGGATACGAAGGGTTTTGCGTTAAGAACAGATTAGGTCAAAACTTTTGACCTTCCTTGTCTTGTGACCTTTCACTAGGTTGGCCACGTGGCAGCTCCACACACATATATTCTGACTTTGGGTATGCTTTGAGTAACCCCAAACTTGCTTCTCACTGTACCTTTTACCCTGTTTGTTTGAAATTCACCACCCCTGACGGGAAATAACACATATTTGTATTATTATTATTATTATTATTATTATTATTATTATATATATATATTTATTTTTATTTTTATTTTTACATTTTTTTTTCAGAGGTGATTTTTTGTTTCTATTCCTTGTTAAATCAATTGTTTGGTGTTGCTCTCGCTCTTTTTGTGTTGGCAACGTTCCCGCTCCCTTGCGTAGGCAACACTGCAACGCTACTAGTCTTTTTGTTTTGTGTGTTCCAGCCACTTGCATTCTCTCTTCCTTCTTGTTAGATTTGATGTTAGGATGCCATCTAATTAACACAAAACTGAGTTCCTGGATTTATAATTAGTGATAATATATACATGGGGAAGGAGAAAAAGAAGAAGGAAAGAAAAAAAAATTGAAAAACTAAATAGATTAAAAGAGAATTTTAAAAACAAAGCATAAAACTTTTCTTCTTCAAGATTGGACGGTTGCACCGAGAGCAGCGCATTTGACCATGCAGGCTGCAAGAGTTGCACGCATGTTGTGTTGGTCAGTCCTCTTCCATCCGCGTTGTGGCTGCTGGCCCTGCCTTGCTCTCGACATCCTCTAAGTCAGCCCACTGCAGTACCAGCTCTTGTTCAGCATCAGAGAGTTCTTGCTCAGTCATTCCTATCCTTCGTCCGATGGTGGTTAAGAGCTGTCAGTTGGCCTTCGTCCCTAGATGGACTTTCTGCACATTTCTGCGTGTAACTTCGACTTGTTTGCCTAGGTGGCGTACAAGGAAGTGTAAGTCCTTCAGACGCTCGGTCTGTTCTTTGAGCATGTCGTAGATTTCTGGTGGGATTATTGCCTTGGGCTGTGCTTTGTGGAGGACGTAACGCCTAATGTAATCTTCATCCATGGTAGGATGAGGGTCTACTCGGGTGCAACCAGCAACTTCGACCCCTGGGATTCACACAGGGCTGTGATGAGGCTGGGGTATCCCAGGGGAACATAGCACTTCCGCGAGATGTTCTTCATCTCCCGAGTAATTATTTGGGCGATGTCTACCTCACTGGATGTCATTATCATCCAAAGCAGAACCGCCCGTTTCTTGTTCACTTCGTCGGAGTGAAGCTTAGGTAGTAGGTTTGACTGCACAAAAGTGCACCAGATTTTGGCCACCAGGTTTAAGTTAACCTTGCGTAGGGACTTCCCATCATTGGAGTCATCGTCCTTCAATTCCCATTTGGCTCCTGGAGTGCATAGTGCTCTCAGGGATACTGGTTGGTCTACTGGGACACTTCTGTGACGATGGTACATGCACCCAAATGTGGGAGGTCTGATCTCCAGCAGGTCCCATATCACTTGTGGGGTGAAAGAGTTCACTTTTCCACGAACGTAGGACTTATAACAGTCCTCTGCTTGAGTTAATGCCACATTGGCATAAAACTCTCTGCTGATCTCTTCGTATCCTTGGTCGGCTAGGTTGCACAACTTCTCCCATTTTCTGTCGGTAATTTCATTCTCCACTCTGGTGAATTCCCACATGCGCAATTTTAGCTTCCTATCCCCCACAATGGGGATTTTCTTAAGTGTGTTGTATCTGACCTCATTCTCTAAGGATAAGAACAATTGCCTTATTTCTGCCATGTTTGAAGCTTTGGAAGTGGATGCCATCAGAGTGTTGTTGAGGTCGTGGAGTGGAGTTGCAGGCTATAAAGGGAAAAGGAAGGGTTGCAAAGAGATAACTGCTGGGTTTTGATAGGAGTAGTGCTCATTTAGGTGGTCTTTTATATTTGGACGTGGGGGATGTGAACGGTTTGATGGTTGGTTGGTAGTTCAGATAACTTAATGCAGGTTGATTAATTGAATGTTACTGTTGAGCTTCCCTTCTCTTTCCTGCTCTGTTCAGCTGCTGTTGCGTTGGTCACGCATTCTCGTTGGCGTGTACTACACGATCATGCACCCCCACTGTTAGACTGAATTTACATTTCTGTCCTACTGCACTCTATTAGTTTAATGCCTGTTGTTTAATTTCTTGGTTTCCTCTTCAATTTGCAAAGAAAAATTTTGAAAAAGTAAACTACAAAAAAAACTACAATTAAGCTATGAATTCAAACTACTTCCAAGGGTTACCTCCCTTGCAGCGCTTGTTAAGTGTCCTTAGCTTGACAGTTTGAAGATCAATTAGGTGGCTGGAGAGTGCAGGTAGTCCTCTCCCTGCTGATTTCACCTCCATGATAGTGCTTGATACGCTGACCATTGACTTTGAAACTTCTTTGGGATTGCACATCTTCAAGGGTGATGGCACCATAGTTTGAAACTTCTTTAACTACAAAGGGACCTGACCACTTGGATTTTAACTTTCCTGGAAACAGTTTAAATCTGGAGTTGAACAGCAAAACCAGTTGTCCAGGTTCGAAAACTCTGTGTTTGATCAGTTTATCGTGATATTGCTTAGTTTTTTCCTTGTAGATCTTCGCATTTTCATAGGCATTGAGGCGAAATTCCTCCAACTCCTGCAGCTGCAACAGTCGATTCTCTTTGGCTGCGTTGGCATTGAAGTTGAGGAATCTGGTTGCTCAGTATGCCTTATGCTCAAGTTCTACCGGTAGGTGGCAGACTTTCCCAAAAACCAGCTAGTATGGCGACATACCAATCGGTGTTTTGAAAGTTGTTCTATAGGCCCAGAGTGCGTCATCTAACTTGTTTGCCCAATCTGTCCTGAAACTATTCCCAGCCTTTTCCAGAATTCTTTTAATTTCTCTGTTGGAGACCTCTGCTTGACCGTTACTCTGTGGGTGATATGCTGTGGTGATCCTGTGCCTAACGCTATACTTAGCAAGGACTGCTTCTAACTGCTTGTTACAGAAGTGTGTCCCTCCATCACTAATAAGAATACGCGGGACACCGAATCTGGACAGGATATGCTTCCTCAGAAACTTTATCACAGATTTAGCATCACAGGTGTGTGTAGGAATAGCTTCCACCCATTTTGACACGTAGTCTACAACAAGTAGTATGTACTCATTCGAGTATGAGGCAAGGAATGGCCCCATGAAATCTATGCCCTATACATCAAACAACTCCACTTCTAAGATGTTAGTGAGGGACATTTCATCTCTTCTTGAGACAATTCCGTTGCGTTGACAGGCATCACACGCGACGGTGAAATCTTTGGCATCCTTGAATAATGTAGGCCAAAAGAATCCGCTTTGCAACACCTTAGCTGCTGTCCTTCTTCCATTGAAGTGGCCTCCATAGGCTGAGCTATGGCAGTGCCACAAGATATCCGCTTGCTCTTCATGTGGGATACATCTTCGTAGTATACCGTCCACCCCTCTTTTGTACAGGAAGGGTTCATCCCATAGGTAGAATTTACTGTCATGATACAGCTTCTTCCTTTGCTGCTAGGACCATCCGACTTGGATGATCTGCGCGGCTTTGAAGTTTTCCATGTCTGCATACCATGGTGCAACATCAATGGCTAACAACTTCTCATCTGGAAATTCCTCATTGATCAAAATCTTTTCATCTTCCATGACTTGTGTAGGCAACCTGGACAGGTGGTCAGCTGCACCATTATCTCTTCCCTTTCTACCTTGGATCTCGAAATTGAACTCTTGGAGAAGTAGGATCCACCTGATCAACCTCGGTTTTGCCTCCTGTTTTGACAGCAAATGTCTCAAGGCAGCATGGTCAGTGTATACAATTACTTTGGCACCAATTAAATATGACCTGAACTTGTCAAATGCGTAGACAACGGCCAGTAGCTCCTTTTCGGTTGTTGTGTAGTTCAGTTGTGCACTGGTCAGCACCTTGCTGGCATAGTATATGACATGTAGCCTCTTGTCCTTCCGCTATCCCAGTACTACGCCCACAACAAAATCACTTACATCGCACATGAGCTCAAATAGGAGACTCCAATCTGGTGTTGCAAGTATAGGTGCTGTGACTAATTGTTCCTTAAGTATGTTGAATGCCTTCATACATGCTTCATTGAAGTTGAATTCGGCATCCTTCACCAAGAGGTCACATAATGGTTTGGAGATTTTAGAAAAGTCTCTGATGAATCTTCTATAGAATCCAGCATGCCCGAGGAAACTTCTCACTCCTTTCTCATTCACAGGAGGGGGAAGTCTCTCAATGACTTCCACCTTGGCTTTATCAACTTCCACGCCCCTTGATGAGACCTTGTGTCCCAATAAGATGCCTTCTTGCACCATAAAGTGACATTTCTCCCAATTCAGTACTAAGTTGGTTTCCTCGCATCGTTTCAGCACACAGGATAGGTTACTCAGGCAGTTGTCATAATCAGAACTAAACACCGAGAAGTCATCCATGAAGACTTCAATAAAGTCTTCCACCATGTCAGAGAAGATGGCTAACATGCATATTTGAAATATGGCAGGTGCATTACACAATCCGAAAGGCATCCAACGATAAGCAAAGATTCCATACGGGCAAGTGAAGGCAGTTTTCTTTTGGTCCTTAGGATCCACCACAATCTGGTTGTAACTAGAGTATCCATCCAGAAAACAGTAGTAGGCATGCCCAACTAGTCTTTCTAGCATCTAGTCCATGAATGGAAGAGGGAAGTGATCTTTTCTGGTGGACTCATTGAGTCTTCTGTAATCTATGCACATACGCCAACCAGTTACTGTCCTTGTAGGAATAAGTTCGTTCTTCTCATTAGGGATCACTGTTATCCCTCCTTTCTTAGGTACAACCTGAACTGGGCTGACCCAAGAGCTATCAGAGATTGGGTAGATAATCCCTGCATCCAATAGCTTAAGGACCTCTTTCTTCACAACCTCTTTCATGGTTGGATTGAGTCTTTGTTAGGGCTGTACTACAGGTTTAAAATCTTCCTCCATTAAGATCTTGTGCATGCAGAAGGAAGGACTTATTCCTTTCAGATCTGAAATAGTCCACCCAATGGCAGACTTGTGAGCTCTTAAGATCCTCAAAAGTTTCTCCTCTTCTTGCTCATTGAGGGAGTTGCTTACAATTACTGGGAATATGTGCTTTTCCCCCAAGAATGCATAATGGAGGTGAGGTGGGAGCTGCTTCAATTCTGCTTGTGGGTTGTCCACTTTTCCTTCTTCCTTTGGCAAACCTTCAGAGGGTTGTGAACCTGATTTTATGGGAGGATTAGCTTCAAGTGTGGCTATGCATTCCTCCACACATTGGCTCTCCTTTTCCCTCTCCTGGCTTAGGCCTTTGGCTTGCCAGAGTACTACTTCCAGAATAGACTCACTGTCATGTTTCTCAAAAGGGGCTGACAGTGGCGTTGCCAACGCAGTTAGTGGCAGCGTTGCCAACGCGTCCATCCTCATACAATGTGGTTGTTCAGCAGGGTGTTTCATGGCTTCAAATACGTTGAACATCACCTTGTCATCCTGCACCCTCAGCATTAGTTGCCCTTGCTGCACATCAATAAGTGCTCTACCTGTAGCAAGGAATGGTCTTCCTAGGATCAAAGGAATTTCAGCATCTTCCTCCATGTCTAACACCACAAAGTCAGCTAGAAATATAAATCTGTCTACCTTGACCAGGAGGTCTTCAACAACACCATATGGATGTTTAATCGATCGATCAGCTAGTTGGAGACACATCATGGTAGGCTTCACCTCCTCAATTTCCAGTTTCTTCATTATGGAGAGGGGCATCAAGTTCATGCTAGCTCCTAAGTCACATAATGTCTTTCCAATCTGCAAATTCCCAATGGTGCAGGGAATTGCAAATGATCCTGGATCTTTTAGCTTCTGAGGGAGCTTCCTTTGGATGATGGCACTGCATTCTTCTGTAAGAGCTACGATTTCATCTTCCTTAAGTCTCCTCTTCTTGGACAACAGCTCCTTCATGAATTTTGTGTATGAGGGCATCTCTTCCAGTGCTTCTGCTAGAGGTATGTTGATTTGAAATTTCCTAAATATATCCAGGAATCTGGAAAACTTTCTCTCTTCCTACTGTTTCTTCAGCCTTTGAGGAAATGGGACATTTGGCGTTGCCGACGTAGCTTTTTCCCCGTTGGCCACAACCTCCTCAAATAGCTGCTTTTTGCTTTTTCTCACTGGCCTGTCTTGGAAGTCCTTTTTCTGCACCTCCTTTGCTACTGATTTTGGGTTGACTGCTGGTTCTCCTCCAGGTTGCGTTTCTGTTCCAATTCTGGAAGGTTGGTTTGCTGGATCAGCACCATTATTGGCTTATATGATCACGTTCTCTGTTGTCTTTGGTATTGTGGGCAACCTTGGTTCTATCATCTTTCCACTTCTTGTCATGATGGCATTGCATTGCTCTTTAGGATTCACTGTTGTATCACTGGGAAAACTCCCAGCGTTTCTTTCTGTGAGTTGTTTGGACAGTTGTCCCACTTGATTCTCCAGATTCTTGATGGATGCTTGAGTGGATTGCATAAATTGGCTGAGTATATTCCCCAAGTCTGCAGAATTGTCCTGTGGTTGGTTCGTCTGCTGGTGAGTGGACTGCTGCTGCGCATATTGCCCGTTCCTCCTTGGGTTGTTTTGGTTCCTGAAATTGGAATTATGAGAGTTAGAGTAAGGAGGATACTTAGGCCTCTGTGGCTGGCCCATATAGTGCACTTGCTCTTGGCTAGGGGTTCCTGTCACATCTGTATCATAGCATCCGTTTTCGTGTTCACCCCCACAAAAGTCACATTTCAGGACTTGGGCTTGTTGGGGAACTCCTATGTTGAAGACCTGTAGTTGTTTAGTCAAAGCCTCCAGCTGTTGTGAAATCAGCTTGTTCTGAGCAAGTATTGCAGTTTGTGTGTCCAACTCTAGCACACCCCTCTTGGGAGCGCTTCTTTTAGTTGGTGATTGGTATTCATTGGAAGCCATTATTTCAATCAGTTCCATGGCCTCCTCTGCAGTTTTGGTGTTTAGGGATCCTCCTGCTGAGGCATCTATGATGAGTCTCGTGGCGAGCTTGACTCCATTGTAGAAAATATGAACTTGGTGAACATCAGAGAAGTCATGGTGTGGGCACTTCCTTAAGAGCTCCTTGAACAGCTCCCAAGCTTCATAGAGTGATTCTCCTTCTTTCTGACCGAAACAGGAGATCTCTCCTCTCAGCTTGTTGTATTTTGAGGGTGAGAAGTACTTCATGAGGAACTTTGATACCAATTCCTCCCAGGTGGTGATACTTCCTCTTGGTTGGGTTTGCAACCAATACTTGGCGCAGTCTCTTAAAGAGAACGGGAATAGCCTTAGTCTGATCGCTTCGTCGGAGACTCCATTCATCTTGATTGTATCACATATTTGGAGAAAGCTTGAAAGGTGGAGGTTTGGGTCCTCCACTTCACTTCCTCCAAACTGGTCCTGTTGCACTAGATGGAGCAATGCAGGTTTAATTTCAAAGTTGTTGGCAGCAACCAGTGGTCTCACGATGCTGGCGCTACAACCTGCAGAATTTGGGACTGCATATTCCCCCAACGTAATTCTCCTGTTAAGCTGGTGTTCCTCCATGATAGAGTGATGCAGAGGGTTTTCTTCGCTGGTCCTTTGCAGTCTCTGTTGCTCTTGTTGCACCTTTCTTAGTCTCGTTTCTTTCCGGTTTCTTCTTGCGATCTTTTCAATCTCAGGTTCAAATATCAATTCCTGTTCTTGTTTACCTTGCACAAACAAGTTAAACAAGATTAAGCCGAAGAAAGAATCAGTATGCAACAGAGTCAGAAATATAAAACAGAATTGCTCAATCTATTGTATTCGTAGTACTTTTCAATATTGAAAAACAAATCCCCGGTAACGGCGCCAAAAACTTGTTGGTTTAAAAACGTGTGAAGGAAAGTGCACCTTATTGTTTTTACGAAGTAAAGAATGAGTAAGAGTATCGTCTCCACAGGGATTTGGTTCAAATACTGAATTCCTACTAGTCCACTAATTGAACTTAATTATGGGATCACGTAGGTAACGCAAGTTTGTTCGCGTAGGCAACGCAAACAGGAAATAACAGGAATTCACAGAATCTGTCACAATTTGGAATTCTGTTCTAACACGCAGGGACTACTTCAAATTTAATTCTGGACTGTTAAACACTCTGCAATTGATATAAAGATGTGAGAATTCAAATTATGGAAAATGTTAGGGTTGGATTTCACCAAAACTTCCCCTATGTAATCCTTGATTATTGCATACTTAAGATAAACATGCATTGAAGATCGAATTCACAAACTGGTAATTGAAGGTCACTCCCATGACTCAACAATCCTTCACAGCAAATTAGGAATTCTAATCCCTTAGCAATTCCTAATTTGCAGTGAGCCTTACGTTTAAGAATTCAAAAGACCTCACAATTGTGAACCTCTATCCCTGTTCCAATCCTTAAACCAATTTCCCAATTGCGAGAAAGAATTTTGATTCAATTTATGAGTGGCCAAACCATAAAAGCATGAAGTAAAGAGATGAACAATCAACATTAAAGACAAACAATCTTGAATAAATGCAAAATTCTGGATTACATAAGATCAGTTAAGGTTTCATCCTTCCCCAACAAGGACTCAGTTATACATAACAAAGAAGAAGAAAACAGAGGGGGGGGAGAAGGTTCTGGTCATGGCAGCTTGCTGTAGAGTCCCTTCTTCCTCAACCTTAGGGTTTCTCCTTCTCCAAGAGCAGAACCAACGTCCAGGAAAACGGCGGTTCTACCCTCTGGGATTTCGCTCTGAAGATAGATTAGTGGATAGAATGAATGATCAGATGATCGAGTGATTCCCCCCTTTTTGCTCTGTTCTGTGCCGTCGCGTACCCAACCCGACTCAACTTGCGTTGTCAACGCGATGTGGTTGATAGATTTCTTCCTGTTTCTCTATTTCTTCATGTGTTCCACGCGAATTCAAGTACGTTTACAACGCGGAATCCTGCAACATTTTTCAGGGATTAAAACACAGGAATTTGTGTGAATTTATCAATCAAAAGGCTCCAAGACTTCATTTTCCACATTATGTTTATGTTACTCAATTTTCCAGCTGTTGCTTATGTTTTAGTTGTGTTTTATGCTCTAACTACTTGTAATTTCATTGAATTATGTTCCAAATAAGTGCCTTATTAGGCACTTATCACAAGGCAACTTATACCTTTTGAGGATCTGCAATATCTGTGTAGCTAGCAAGTGCTCCCACTCCAAACACCTTTCCTCTCTTTTCAAATATGTTCGCACAGACCTAGTGTTTGTAGGTCTACTTTTGATTTAGAACTGATTTGTCTTACTATGGATCATTAAGGATGTATATTTTAATCATGGCCTGCCTTCAACTAGGACATCACCGGATAAGGTAAGGCCCAAAACAGCAATGGTGGGACCAATATCAGTTAGGTTCTTTGGTTTCAGTTTAAGGCAATGTGCTTATGCAAATCTCAGGATTCATTTCAACCCTTTCTAGCATATCTAAATCACTGCACAATCTTTAGCAGGAAATGGAACCACAGAAGTAACCTCCTTCTTAAGCCATATTTAGCAGGTCTATTAACTAACTTCTCGAGTGGTTGCACAATTCTTGGAGACTTTGATTTAATAGTAACAGGAACTAATGGCATGATTTATGGCCTAACCATTGATTCATAGTAATTCATGTAGAAGAAGAACAACAAGCAATCTTGTATTGTATAACAAAATCAAGTTTGAATTCACCTAGATGATCTATCATCCATCCAAGTCTTACATCATACGATTTGTAGAGGTGCATGCATGGATGATATGAACAACTTCTCGTGATTATTTATGATGCACTCCAATAACAATAACGTATATAATTAAATGCAAGGTAATTAGCTACGATCACTATTCTTGCATGAAACATATGAGAAGAATACAAACCTATGAGATTAAGGCAAAATTATCCTTCTCTGTTTATCGTGATGCAACCATCAAAGATCGAAGAATTCTTCTTCGTGAAAGTCAAGACTCACTTCGTGGAGGACTTTTTTGGTGCAGAGAATCAGAGGATGATGCTTCTCCTCTTCTCAGAGAGTAACCATCCATGAGCTACTATTTCTCAATTTCTCCCAGTGGGTGAGATTAGCCAAGAGAGGTTCAAGCATGGAGTGCCTAAGAGAATCTCCCTTTCTTTGAAGGCATCAATCTTTCTTACCCTTAAGAAAGGTCCTAGAGCAAGAACCATGGAGAGGGAACCTTTCTAGGCGAGATATTCAAGAGAGGAACCAAAGCCCTTTCAGAAAAATCAGAGAGAGAAATCTGAGCCAGACCCAGCAGAACTCCCCTCCAAGAATCCCCCCTTTCTATTTTCCTTTCCTCTTTTTTTTTTATATCCACGTTCCTCTTATTATTTTTTTGAAATTTTTTGACGGCACTTGATTCTCTTTGTCTTTTTCCTTTCTTTTTTAGGTTTTTGTTTTTTTTCTGTTTTTTCTTTTCTTTATTTTTATTAGTAATCCTAACTGAATCTAAACTACCCTAACTAAATTAACTAAATTTTTAACTAATTTCTAACTTAACTAACTGAAAATTTTCTTTCTACTTCTTCTTCTTCTTTTTTGTTATTAATTTTTTATTCGTCTTCTTTTTCTTTATTTATTATTTTTCCTTTATCTTTTTTTTTATTTTTGCTTTTGCTATTATATATATTTTTTACTTTATTGAAATTTCCTTTTTCCCTTTTTCTTTTCTTATCTTTTTCCTTTTTTTATTTATTTATTTTTTCTTTTATTTTTCTGTTTTTGATTAGCTTTAGGCAAAAAAATGATTTATTTTGGACTTCAAATTTATCCTCGAACATAATTCGGTGTTTACAGTTTTCCCCTCTTTACTCATTTTCTTACTAGATAATATAAGAAGTAAGCTTCTAGATTATCAGGGTAGGAAATAAGTAAAGACGTGAACAAATTATGTACGAGGTAATTGGCAGGGGCGCGAACCTCATTAACAAGTTTTGAAAGTGTCAGGGAGATATAAGAATTGGATGATGTTTCGAGAGTATCAAGAAAATCCTGTTCTTGAAGGAAACTTGTGGGTGCTTGCCTGATAAATTGGAGGATGGCAGTTTTTCTCAATATGAAAATCTTGAGTGAGCTTTGCCAGCTTTGTGTCAAGGAATGAGAAAGTTTAACTATGCCATACGTTCCATGCTAGGTCCGAACGCATAAATTGAAAAGCTGTTCCTAATTAGGCTGACAGAATGAAAGAGAATGGCTTGTTAAGGCAGACAAAGTGAAATGAAAAGACCTGTTAAGACAGGGATAGAAAAGAATGGCCTCTTAAGACAGGCTAAGTGAAAAAGATCTGTTAAGATAGGGATAGAAAGGCATGGCCTGTTAGGACATGTGAAGTGAAATGAAAAAGACCTGTTAGGACAGGAATAGAGGAGAGCGCAAAAATTTAAACGTGCAGGGGTCTGTATAGGAAAATATGTAGAAAAATAAAAGTATCAGGGGCTTGAATAGGCTAGGGTGTCAAAAAGTAAATGTGGTGGGTGTCCTGTCGTTGACAAGAAAGATGCGAATGAAGTCCCGCTATTGCTGGGAAAGATGCAAGAAATTAAATGTGCTTGATGTCCCGCTGTTTCAGGGAAAGATGCAAGAAATTAAACGTTCTTGATGTCCTGCTGTTGCCGGGAAAGTGCAAATGAGGTCCCGCTGTTTCCGGGAAAATGCAAATGAGTTCCCGTTGTTGCTGGGAAAAAATCAAGCCTATTAAGAAAGACAGACAGAATTTTAAAATGCTTGATGTCCTGTTGTTGATAGGAAGAATGCAAATGAGGTCCCGCTATTGTTGGGAATAATGTAAATGAGGTCCCGCTGTTGCCGGGAAAAATGCAAGCATGTTAAGATAGGCAGACAGAATTTAAACATGCTTGATGTCCCGTTGTTGACAGGAAGAATGCAAATGGGGTCCCGCTATTGCCAAGAATAATATAAATGAGGTCCCGCTGTTTCCGGGAAAAATGCAAGCCTATTAAGACAGGCGGACAGAATTTAAACATGTTTGATGTCCCGCTGTTGCCGGGAAGAATGAAAATAAGGTCTTGTTGTTGCCAGGAATAAATGCAAGAAATGAAACGTGGTTGGCTTATGTGATAGGCCAAAATGCAGAAATATAAAATGCAGCGCATGAATAGGCTGGACAAAATTTAAACATGTTGGGCCTTGTATGATAGGCCAAAATGCAGAAATTCAAATGCATAAACCTGTTAAGATAGGAATGGGAAAGAATGAAGAAAACCTATTAAGACAAGCATGGAGGAATGAAGAAGACCTGTTAAGACAGGGAGTGCAAAAATGAAAGGAAAAGAGACCTGTTAGGACAAGCAACCTCGGAATGTCCTGTTAAGACAGGCAAAGCAGAAATGACACGTTAAGACAGGTAAAAGATGATGAATACCTATTAAGACAAGCAATGCACGAATGAAAAGAAACCTGTTAAGACAGGTAATGTAGAAGTGGTATGTTAAAAAAGGAAAAAGCAAAGAATAACTTGTTAGGACAAGCATGGAAAAGAATGGCTTGTTAAGACAGGCAGAAAGTATAAAAGAAGACGACCTGTTAGGACAAGCAAGAAAAAGCATAACCTATTAAGATGGGTATGGAAACATAACGGGTTAAGGCTAGCAGGGAAAAGAATGACCTGTTTGGATAGGTGTGGAAAATGATATGAGAGTATCAACAAGTTGGGACGATGTGTCCTGAAGATGCAGGTGAGGAAGGAATATAGATTCCTTTGTCAGATCTTTTGGACAATAAATGTTGAAATTTTTTTATCTTAATTTAAATAAATTTCTGATTTTTCCTTGAACTTGAAGGTTTTTTATGCAATTAATAATTACTTTATCTTGAAGAAGTTTGGGCAAATATTTTGCCCCAATTTTGAAGGTTTTTTTCAATTGAGGGATGCCTCAATTTGGACTTTTATGGACAAACATTTACCCCAGTTTGAATTTTGGTTTTTCAAAAATCAGGGATTGCCCCAATTTTGAACTTTGCTGGGCAAACATTTGCCCCAATTTGAATTTTTCTAGGAAAATGTTTGCCCCAGTTTTGAATTTCTTTTGAAATTGAGGATTGCCTCAATTTGAATTCTTCTCAGTTTTGAATTTTCTGATATACAAGATTGCCCCAATTTGAGTTTTTTTGGGAAAATGTTTGCCCTAGTTTTTCTGGGCAAACGTTTTCCCCAATTTGAATTTTCTTTTTGAAATTGAGAAATGCCTCAATTTGAATTTTTTTTGGGCAAGTGTTTTCCCCAGTTTGAATTTTCTTTTTGAACTTGAGGATTTCCTCAATTTGAGTCTTTCTGGACAGACGTTTGCCCAAGTTCTGAAAATTTATTTATTTATTTATTTTAAAATTGAGGATTGCCTCAATTTGAGTTATTCTCGGTAAATGTTTGTCTCAGTTTTGAGTTTTAATTATGATTGATTTGGGCAATTGACACCCAATTTTGACATTTTTTGGAAAAGGTTTGGAATGAGTTATGCAATGCTTGAATGATGAAAAAATGGTTTAAGTTATTTATTATTTTTTGAGACTTGAAATGATTATATGATCAAATACTATGAAATGAAAGCTATGGGATGAACGTATGCCATGAGATGGTTTAAAAAGCTTTTGTTCCTCTTGATTTTTGACATTTTTCCTTTATCGATAACCTTCTAGTTGGTATAAGGGGATCCAAGATTCAGGATGAGTGGGAATGGCTCTGTTTCTTGGTCAACTTTGAAATTTTTCTTTTTCAATGCCTTTGAGACCCAACAGTGGTCAGCATTATTGAATAAGACACACTCCTTTTGTTTTGGCAGTGTTATTGCTGGCAGGAGGATGACTTTTTGGAAATAGTCATGTCAATTTGCGATGGTTGAGGACTTATCCAATTTGTCATAACTTTTCAAAATTAATCTTTTTATTTTTACATTTTTCACATTTCTTTTTGGCATAAATCATCATAAGAGATAAATCACAATATTAAAACTTAATCGTCAAAACAAGCAACTCATCACTTTTCTCAAGCATTAAAAGGTAGATCTTCATGATCTACTCCAAGATCCACACATCCTCTTTCAAATAAGCTTTAAAAACACTTCTGATGAGAGAATAAAACTGATCAAAGCTTCAGAAATAATTTTAAAACAAAACCCACCGATTAAATTTCTTCTAAGTGCCCTAGAAGCACTTTTAACCAAACAAACTTTGTTTTTCTTTTCAAAAATCACTAAAAATGGGTGGGACTGATTTTGAATGGTTAAAATACAATTTTAAACTCTCATAAGTGAAAAAAAAACGAAGACAAACAGATCTTGGAGAAAAGATGCATGAAAGAAAACAAGCACACCATAAAAAGACAAGTTAAAAGCATAAAAAGACAAGTAGAAATATCCTACTTGTTGAAGACGTCCTTAGTGTTTTGTGTGTTTTAAAGGCTGCCTTGGGTCCCTTTGGTCCGCTCTGGACATGGACAAAGGATGGTGGTGGGGCTTAAGTGTTTATAACTTTAATATAGCTTAAGTCTTAAAGATGAAGACTTAGGCTTAAACTGTAAGTTTTGGGTGTTTTAGAGTTATGGCAAGCTTGGAGAGAATGGAGAGGATTTTGATGAGTTTCTAAGCTGAAAAATATTAATCAAATGGGCTCCCAAGGGTCCCAAAAAGTTCGGACTCTTATGGGTCAAGTGGAATTAGTTTTGTACTTAGGGGTATTTTGGTAATTTTGCTTAGATTTTCCTATTTTTCAAAATAAATCAAAATTCAAGGAATTATCCTTTTAGGCTTAGATTAGTGTTAATTAAGCTTATATTTCCTCTAATAATGATTTATTTAACCTAAGCATGCTTTACTTTTAATTAACAAAGGTTAGTTAGTCTTAACCATGGTTAAAGTAACCTTTTTACTATTCACTTTTGTCTTTTCGTGGAAGACTAGGTTGACTTCATTTTGGTGACTCACCATCACCTTTCCAACTGTTGCATTTCGTGCACATGAGTGTGGGGCCCACTCTTGGCATGCTTATCACCTTCTCCTGCCTTCCCGGCCTTCTAGGGGCGTTTTCGTAATTTTTCTTACCATTGCCGAAAAATTTCCCAAATTATTCCTTTGAAAATTCTAAGACGTTTTGGTTTGTTCCCATGTTAATCTAAGGCCGTTTGCTATTTTTATGGGAACTCACTAGCTTTGTGCAAAAAGTACAGCTCCTAGGGGCATTTTGGTCATTTTCGGGGTTTTCGAAGGATATTTTCGTCCCTTCTCAGGTTTCTAAATTTTTCTCACTACTTTTAATTATACATGATGTTTATAATCCCTCCAAGATGTCTTATACTTGTATTTCCATTTTTCTGGCTCATTATTTGAGTTGCCCAGGTGCAAGGGCATTTTCGTCATTTGCACCAAACATCCTAATTTTTCTGCTTTTGGCTCCTAATTTCACCTAGTTTTATTCTAGAAACTATTTGTAGCCTCAAACATTTATCATAGAAAAATTGGGATATTACATTTCTCCCCCCTTTTAAAAAGAATGTTGTCCCCAAAATTTCGTACCTGCAAATAACTACGGGTAGACTTTCCTCATTTCTGCTTCAAACTCCCACGTTTGTTCTTCCATCTTCCCTTTTGCCCAAACCACTCGTACTAAGGGTACTGTCTTACTCCTCAACTTCTTTTCTTTTCTTTCCGAAATCTTTCTTGGTTCGAGACTTATTGTTAAGTCTTCCTTTAATTGTATCGTATCTGACTCAATAACGTGACCGGGATCGGGATTATATTTACGTAACTGAGATACATGGAATACATCATGAAGATTTGCCAAATTTGGAGGAAGAGCCACTTGATAAGAAACTGGCTCAACTCTTTTAAGAATTTCGTATGGACCTATAAACCTAGGACTTAGCTTCCTAACTTTCATGGCTCTGCCTATACCAGTTGTAGGTGAGATCTGCAAGAACACATGTTCTCCCACTGAAAACTCTAGAGGTTTTCTTCTCTTATCGGCATAGCTCTTTTGTCTGCTTTGAGAGGTAAGAATCCTATCCTTGATCTTTCTAATTTGTTTTGTGGTTTGCTTGACTAAATCTGGACCTAATAGGCATTGCTCCTCTATTTCATGCCAACACAATGGCGATTGACACTTTCTACCATACAAAGCTTCATAAGGTGCCATCCCTATGCTAGCATGGTAACTGTTGTTGTAAGAAAATTCTATCAGGGGTAACTGGCTAACCCAGCTTCCAAGTTGATCTAAAACACAAGCTTTAAGCATATCTTCCAAGGTTTGAATAGTCCTTTCAGACTGTCCATCTGTTCGAGGGTGATATGTAATACTTAAGTGCAACTTGGTTCCAAATGCACTCTGTAGAGCTTTCCAAAATCTTGAGGTAAACCTAGGATCTCTATCAGATACTATGGATGATGGTGTTCCGTGCAACCTCACAATCTCCTTAATGTATATTTGTGCTAAACGTTCTAAGGAATAGGTTACCTTAATGGGTAGAAAATGAGCAGATTTGGTTAGTCTATCTACTATTACCCAAATTACGTCTAATCCTTCATGAGTTTGGGCAATCCTACCACAAAATCCATTGTAATTCCTTCCCATTTCCACTCAGGTATGTCTAAAGGTTGTAGTAATCGTGATGGCTTTTGGTGTTCTATCTTCACTTTTTGGCAAACTAAACATTTATTAACAAATTCAGCCACATCTTTCTTCATTATTATCCACCAAAATTGTCTCTTCAAGTCTTGGTACATCTTAGTGGTTCTGGGGTGTACAGTAAAATAACTCTTATGGGCTTTTTCTAGAATCCTTTTTCATAGATCTTCTACTCTAGGCACACAGATTTGTCCTTTGTATCTCCATAAACCATCTTGGTCTAGAACTATTTTTCCTACTTCACCTTCCATCATTGTGGAAATCCACTTCTTAAATTCCTCATCTTCTATTTGAGCTACTTTTAGTTCACTTTTGAAATCACTAGTCACCTGCAAGTGACTCAATCTGATGCTGCCTTCCCTCAAATTCCTCCCTAAACTCATGTCTCTAAATTTTCCTTTCAACTCCATTTCTTTTACCATTAACCAAGAGACATGCAAAGACTTTCTACTCAATGCATCAGCTACCACATTGGCCTTTCCAAGGTGGTAATTCAATCCAAAATCATAATCCTTCAGAAATTCCATCCACCTTCTTTGCCTCATGTTCAACTCCTTCTGATCAAACAAATATTTCACACTTTTATGATCAGAAAATAATTCAAATCTCACTCCATAGAGATAATGTCTCCAAATCTTGAGAGAAAATACTACTGCTGCTAGTTCTAGGTCGTGGGTAGGGTAATTGGTCTCATGCGGTTTCAATTGTCTAGAAGTATATGCCACTACTTTTCTTTCTTGCATGAGCACACAACCTAGTCCTCTTCCTGAGGCATCACAATACACTTCAAACGCACCATTCGGGTCTGGCAGCACTAGCACTGGGGTTGTGGTTAATCTCTTTTTCAGTTTTCGAAAACTCTCCTCATACTCTGGAGTCCAAAGGAAATGGCTATTCTTTCTTGTAAGTTTGGTTAAAGGTAGGGCTATCTGGGAAAATCCTTGGATAAACCTACGATAGTAACCTGCTAGTCCTAGAAAACTCCAAATCTCTGTCACAGAAGTCAGTCTCTCCCAGGCTTTTATTTTACTAGGATCTACAGACACTTCTCCTTGTGACACCACATGACCAAGAAACTTCACTTCCTCCATCCAAAATTCACATTTAGATAATTTTTCATACAACTCCTTACTCTTAAGGATTTCTAACACAATCCTAAGGTGTTCCTCATGTTCCTCTCTGGTTTGGGAGTAAACTAAGATATCATCAATGAACACAACAACAAACTTGTCCAGGCAGGATCTAAAAATTCGGTTCATGTAGTCCATAAAGATTGCAGGGGCATTAGTCAGCCCAAATGACATGACAGTGAACTCATAGTGTCCGTATCGTGCCCTAAAGGCTGTCTTAGGGATATCCTCATCTCTCACCCTAATTTGATGGTATCCTGATCTCAAATCAATTTTTGAGAACACTACAGCTCCTCTCAGTTGATCCAACAAGTCATCTATCCTAGGTAGTGGATATTTGTTCTTAATGGTCACTTCATTCAACTGCCTATAGTCCACACACAGTCTCACACTTCCATCCTTCTTCTTGACAAACAACATCGGGGCTCCGCAAGGTGATACACTCGAGCGTAGGAACTTCTTAGCCAGAAGGTCCTCTAATTGAGTTTTCAGCTCAGCCAGTTCTACCGGAGACATTCTATACGAAGCTATTGATATCGGTCCAGTTCCAGGCACTAAGTCTATTAAGAATTCTATTTCTCTTACAAGAGGGAATTGGGGTATGTCATCAGGGAATACCTCAGGATACTCTCTTACCACAGGGATTTAATCAACTCTCAGTTTTGTCTCGACCTCACTAGTTAACAGGAGAACATATCCTTGCATTTCTCTCCTACCACTATCTAGACTAAGGGAATTTAAAACAAGCTCAATCTGTTTAACAGTTTCAATCTCAGCAGCAAGAAACACAATAGTTTTATTTAGACAATCAATATACACATGATTCCTAGAGAGCCAAACCATTCCTAGAATTATATCCAGTCTAGCCAAAGGCAAATAGATAAAATCAAATGCAAATACTCTATCAAGCAAGGAGAATGTACAGTTTAGGAAACTCAAACAAGTTTTTACCGGTTTACTGGTAGGAGTACAAATTAGCAGTTCATATGGAAGTTCAGACATAGACAATCCCTGTCTCTTCACGCAATCATGAGAAATAAAAGAATGCGTTGCACTAGAGTCATACAATATATTTAAAGATTGACCATTTAAAATGCACCTACCTCTCACGAGATCAGTAGAGCGGTTTGCCTCCTCAGCATTTAGAGTGAAGACCCTTCCTTGATCCATTCATTGGCCTTATCGGGGTTTAGCGCTTCTTTGAAAATTGGCAGGTTCATCTTTCTAAATTCAGTGTACCTTACTCAATTAGGGTTTGCTACAGAGGTATTGACGATTCCTTCATGATACTCTAACCTTCATCCATTTTGTCCATCATGCATTGCATGATGGTGTTCATATCCCTCAAGATGGCGCTTAGATCTCCTCTAACCTTAGGGTTTTCTACATTTCTAGGGTGACTTCTATGACGCCTTGTTTCTGCCATTGGTTTCTGAGCACACGTGCACAGAAATTGAGGTGATCAGGCTCAACACTGAAATCATGCATGTCAGCAACCAACATTAGAAAACATAAGGCAGTCATGCACTAACTAGACTATCTATATTCGAAGCATGACTTCTAAGTCCTATCGCAGAGATCTTACGCATGCTCTAGAAGCATAGTTAGACCATCCTCAAGCTCCTTAAGGATGAACTGCTCTGATACCATAATATAACACCCTAAAAACGAATACCGATTTCATGCTTAAGTCGATCCTTCGGTTCCATTTTTAGTTTGTTATCTCATGATGCAGAATTCATTTTAGAAAATACAAATATGAAAATACGGTAAAATATTTTTTAAAAACTGTTTGATATAAAATGCAAGCCTCGTTGATGGAAGGTGCATAGTGATAGAATAAATCGTTAAGCGAATTTCTATGTACGTTCAAAACCTTAGGAAATACTAACTGTTTGCATTGTTCTTTTCGTTTATCATTTGCATAAAATAAATAAACAAGATTCAATCATAACACACATGTCACACAACAATTATACATAACATTTATTACATAACGTAAGTCTTAGGCCCGTGGGCCTTATCAAGTAGTTTTTACAACCCACAAATTTACATTTTTGGATGATACAACTATTACACATTACCAAATTTACATAACTTACTACCATAGTACTAATACACATAATTAGGATGCTTCCATCCATCTATTTACAACATGTACATTATGGGTAAGACAACTCAAGTCTTATTATCCATAAACAGCAACGAAACCTCTGCCACCCTCATGCCTACTCATGGAGTGAAGAAAATGCGTGCAACAAACTATAATAATGTGATGGAGTTAAGGGGTTAGTCTCATCCCCCGAGGACTTAACCACCTCTGCTACAGGGTTCTGTTATTGGGAAAATCCAGGAGGTGGTGGGAATACTCCATCAAGATGGAACGCTTCCAAAGGGATTGCAAATCTGGTGGTACTAAAATTTGGGCTTAGAACTTCATGGATGAAGAGGTGTCCTAGGGAGAAGTAGATACGGACGCTCGCTTGGGCGGTGATGAGGTAGCCGTGGGGGGTAGCAGACCAATTTACGTTGCTAATGTCTAGAAACACTACCGCTGTCGCGAAAGACATTGGTATCTTCTAGAAAGAAAGTGGAAAGGAGTAGGGGTGAGAAACGAATTTCTCTGTAGGTTTTCTACTCTAACTAATGTCCTCACTTTAAATCCAACCACTTCAGTTTATTTCAGAAATCATTTCTTGTATAAAAGGTTATTTTTAATTCTTTGAAAATATTTCTCTGAAGTGGATACATTTTATTATGAAACATACATCCAAGTGCTTAAATATGCATTTCTCTTATCATTCATAAACTGTGGAGTCTCAACATACAGTCTCATTAGCATTCATAACTTTGGGATCACACATAAGATATCATTTGACATACAATTATTCTATGCCTTAAACTTCATTCTTTATTACTTATCTTGGTCTTTATCATTCCTTTGTCCAACTTTTGGGACACTTTATGAATCTAGTTTCACCACCTTAGGGAGAAACAATAAGACATAGGCTTGTATTAAATTTGTCAAACAATATCTTCTCACTGACTCTACTCCCACCTCCTACTAAAAATTAAGGATATGAGCTCATTCCGGGGTGGTCGTCACCACCGTATAACATGGTGAAGAAACTTAAGTCTTCACAGTAGAAGGATTTCTTGGAGAAACTTAAGTCTCCTAGAAGAAACTTTAGGCTTATCTTCAGTAGGGCCCTCTGGATACTAGTGCGCATAAGGCACAAAGAAAGTAGCATTACGTTTTCACATAAAGTTTGCTTTAGTGATCCCTTAATCTTTTTAAGTTCATTTAGTGGCTTCCAAATAATTATGCATGCTCAAACAAATTTCCAACCAATATGAAATGCACATATAGGTTTCGAATTTTCATCTCAGTCATCATCATAAACCAATCTCATACATCATCATCATCATAAACCAATCTCATACATCATCATCATCCTTTCTCATTCATGAGTATCCATCATTTATTCATTCATAGATAGTGAGCATTCATAACTAATAATGAAATTTGATTGGTAAATCACACAGCATAATGTCACATTTACACCACCAATCTAATGCTTCAATTCGGTATGATGTTGAAATCACATAAAGGACTTACATCACTCATCCTTCTAAGTTACTTCTTATCCTTTCCTTTTCTCAAACTTATATTTGTTCATTAAGATTTTACGTCTTAGCATCTTAATCTAGGTGGCCGAATGACACCTTTCAGGTTCTTCTCTCTTTGTGTTCTCTTTTGTTCAAGTCTTATGCATATCCTAATTATTCTAAGTTCAAGTATTAAGTATTCATAAATCTTTTATAACTTCTTCTCATTAAGGTATGTTATGATCAAATTACTTAGTGAACTTTTAACTTCAAGTTTAAGTCATATCCACCCTTCTTAATCATGCCTCTAATAAACCTTTGAAATATATTACCTTATGTTCTCCTTTGTACTACCTTAATAATTAGGTCTAATTGACTCTTAAACTTTTAAAGTCTCTTTTATTCCAAACCAAATAATATCTAAGTAGAAATTAATTAATCTTCTAGGACAATTTATTCCTAAATGGACGAATGACCTACTTCCTCAAATTCCACCTTTCATACACCTTATTTATATTTTGCTGACATATTTAGGATCATTATTTGGGCCTAGCTAAGGATTGAAACTCATTATTAGTTAATTTAAAACATGGTAGCCGAATTCCAACCTCCTAGACTTAGGTTTCCACAATTTCCTTCTTCACCATAAAATCATTTGCCTAAAAAATCAATAGGTCTCTTTATCCATCTTAAAACTTTTTCATACTTTAAATTCGTCCTATTCACATAAAAATGGTCCTTCATTAACCCTAATTGGAAATTAAAAACTCCTTTAAGTTAATTAACTACTAAGTGGACGAATGCCACTTTTTTAGGTTTAGGGTTTCCTTCTTCCTAACCCCAGTTGACTTAAGTCTTAACCCTAGTTGACCTTTACTTAGGGGACAAGTTTAAACTTTAGAATTGACATATTATAAGTTAATCTTAATTCTTTTTACCAAAAATTTAACGGCATGGTGTCGCAACCGTAATTTCGAAGAGACGGCGAACTCGCTAAAATTTGAAAATGGAATTTTATTCGATTAATGTGGAGTCGCCACCAAATTTTTATTTAAGGGAAAAAGATTTGGAAAAACCCTAACTCGAGGAAAAGATTTAGGTTCAGGAGTCGGTTACGAGTGGGGAAGGTGTTAGGCACCCCACTCGCCCGTTCCAAAGAACGGTACCCTTAAACTGAGCGTGTGATTTTTGAAAATTATTTTATCCCTTAATTAATGTGAAAATAAATAGATTGATGGAGGTTATTCTGATAGGACTTGATCCTGATCCTATGTATTCCCTGGTGCAATGGGAAACTCAAGGCTTACGTAGTTTTGGTTTGTTTGAAGGCTTGACCTTCGGAGGTGCTTAAAAGAGAGGTGAAATTTTGGAGAGGTTTTTTTATTTTTTGGAAGGACCTTTAGTCCACTCATGCACAAGGCCCGAGGCGGCTACGGCAGCACGGGGGCCTATATAGACTACTAAACGTTGGATAGCAGGTGAACCGTCAGCCCCCCATTTAGAGCTCATTGCGTGAGACCAAGGATCCCAAAATATTTAAAAAAGAGTTTTTGTTTTTGACAGGACCTTTAGTCCCCTCATGCACAAGACCCCGAGGCAGCTACGACAGCACGGGGCCTATACGGACTACTAAACGTTGGACAGCAGGTGAACCGCCAACCCCCCATTTAGAGCCTGTTGCGTGAGACCAAGGATCCCAAACATTTGAAAAAAGTTTTTTTGTTTTTTGAAAGGATCTTTAGTCCACTCATGCACAAGACCTGAGGCGGCTACGGCAGCATGGGGGCCTATACAGACTACTAAACATTGGACAGCAGGTGAACCGCCAGCCCCTCATTTAGAGCCCGTTGCGTGAGACCAAGGATCCCAAAATATTTGAAAAAAAGAGCTTTTATTTTAACAAAGAAAGAGGAATCTACTAGAAGCAGAGAGTGCTTTTGAGAAGGAAGCAATTTTATTTGAAGTTTGGGGATTTATTAGCAATTATGATATTTTTGGGAATTAATTAGCAATTATGGAATTTTTGGGGATTTATTAGCAATTATGAAATTTTGGGAATTAATTAGCAATTATGGAATTTTTGGGAATTAACTAACAGTTATGGGATTTTTCGGGATTTATTAGCAATTATGGAATTAAGGGACAATTCCAGAATTTTGGGAAAAGGCAGGGGCAATATGGTCTTTTAGAGAGGTAGGGATAATTCTGGAATTTTGTGAAAAGTCAGGGGCAATTCTGTAATTTTTGGAAAGTTTGGGGCAATTCTGTAATTTTTGGATAACCTGGGGGCTATTCTATAATTTTGGGTAACCTGGGGGCTATTATGTAATTCTGGGCAACTTTCCCTACATGGCTTTCATGCTTTGTTGGCTCCATAACTAGGCGGCTTGGATGATGGCTCAGTGGCTAAGGATTAGCTCATGTGGCTTGTCATTGGCTGGAGGCATGTGACTTACACGTGATGGGTCAAAGGGGATATTTTACCAAAAGTGTGGTGGATGGGGCTCGAACCCAGGGGCTTGAGGGGTCAGCAGTGAGCTCTTAGCCACTGGCACCACTTGACCTTTTGCAGCATTATATCTTTACTCATATATCTAAGTATAGGTGCTGCTTTCTCCAGTTTGCCCCTAGCTGGGCCCACTCTTTTGTCTTCATGCAAGCAAATCCCATTCTTGCAGAGCCCCTGATTTTGGCAACCACTCTTGTAGGGTTACCCCGTCAGTGACTATGGCCTTCATTCTCCATCTTTAGGACGTTTTCAAGGTATAGGGTGGCTCCTAAGAGGGTTACAGAAGGCAGGGCCATGGACGTAGACTGATTTCTCCCTCTTTTGTGGTGCCCTTATGTAGCCTCACCAACTGAGGGCTAGAACTACTCCCCTTTTCAGGTGACTTCCTGCCCCTACCTGGGTCTTGGATGTTGGCATGAGGCACATTGTGGTTCCTTGCCTAGCTTGCAGCTTTCATAGTAGGCCTAATTCAAGGGGCGAACAACTGCATGGGGTCTTGGCGACGTTGCATGGTGTCATGGGTTGACGCTGGGGCAATCCTGATCCCTCCAATTCTCCTGGTGTGGAGACTAGGTTTCGAGTTTAACCTGTAACTATGATGGTGCATACGACTCCAGGAGCGTCGTCATACCAAACCTTGATCCTGACTACTTGTCAAACTCTGACCCTGCTACTGGAAGGGGCCTCGAAGTTGTAGGTACATGGAAGAGAAGATAATCCCCTAGTTCATTCACATGCTCCAGGGAAACTAGGTTCCTCATCCTTACCACTTGATATCTACACCGCCCCCCTAAGACATGATTATTCTATGGTGCAGGAAGGGCGTCTACCAAATCTATGCGTTTGCATGTTCAAGAAAATAGTCTCCCTAGACTGAGAGCAGGTCGAGCTTCTCCTCCCCTTGATTCGATTACATAGTGATCGGGGAGTGCGTTCTTGTAGTATTTGGCTAACAACACATAAAGCATTCAGGTGCAGTGCTTGACTCTAGTGAAGTCAGAGGAGTGGGTCTTTCAAAAACAGAATTCCTCTGAACTTCACACATGTTTGTAACCCCCTAACACAGACGTCATTTGACGCTAATGCTAATGAAATAACTAGGTGAAGTTCAGAGAACAGACTTAGGGTTCATCGAACAATCGTAAATTCAAACACAGCTATAAGCATTGCGCCTCATGCAATCATAGATTCAGAGAATCACATGTGTGAGCTTGATAAATCAACTATTCAGGTTATAGTTACAAATGCGAGATTTCATATGCAAACTGAAGAGCGTATTGAGCCAAACGTCATGCATGTTTATGATCCATAAACGTCGTTAGAATCGATCGGATTTTTGACACGAATGTCATCAAAAAATTCATCTTCAATCAATTAGGTATTTCGTCCAAGAATTCCAACTAAATTTCATGCATGCGACACATTCATCATAATCTTAAGGCAAGCAGAATCATCTTGTTAAAGCAAAGGATTCCAAGAAAATTCTAACCTAGGTGCAGTGCAGAGTTCTTCTTCACGAGCAGCTTGATCTCACCTTTCTTCAGAGGAGGCAGAGGCACCGGAGAGCTCTTTCTTCTGAAAAAATCCCCCAAAAGAAAATCCCCCCTTTCCTTCGTATCACCCCTATTTATAGGCCAATCCTTTTCTCTTTTTTCCTCTTTTTATTTTCCTTTTTGTTTTTGTTTTTGTTTTTGTTTTTTTTTTTCAATTTTCCAGCTTCTTTTTACTTTTATTATCATTTTTTTAATTTACTTTATCCAATTTTAATTTACTTTTTATTTTGCTAAAAAAGAAATTTTAATTTTCAATTTTTCAGATTTTCAGATTTTAATTCTCCGTTTTAGAATCTTTTAATTTTTCCCTTTTCAGATTTTTAATTTTTTAATCTTTTTCAGAATTAAAACTTTTTTTTATTTTTCAGATTTTAATTTTTCTTTAATTTTTCAGATTTTAATTTTTCTTTAATTTTTCAGATTTTAATTTCTCTTTAATTTTCCAGATTTTCTTTTTCTTTAGTTTTTAGAATTTAATTTCTTTTTAATTTTTTCAGATTTTTCAGATTTTTTCTTTAGTTTTCGGGAATTTAATTTCTTTTTAATTATTTCAGATTTTTCTGATTTTTTTTCAGATTTTAATTTCTCTTAATTTTTCAGATTTTTCTGATTTTAATTTTTCTGTTTTTGATTGATTTTTTATTTTCCCAGATTTTGAATTTTTTATTCCCCATATTTTTCTTTCCTTTTAATTTTTCCAGTTTTTTAATTTACTTTTAAATTTTCCAAATTTTAATTTCTTTTTTCAAGATTTTTCTTTCTTTTTAATTTTTTGTTTTTTTTTATTTTCCAGATTTTAATTTCTTTTTTCCCAAATTTTCTTTCTTTTTAATTTTTCAATTTTTTTTATTTTCCAAATTTTAATTTCTTTTTTCCCAGATTTTCTTTCTTTTTAATTTTTCCAGTTTTTTTTTTATTTTCCAGATTTTAATTTCTTTTGCCAGATTTTCTTTCTTTTTAATTTTTCCAGTTTTTTTTTTATTTTTAAATTTTACAGATTTTAAGATTTTGCTTTTATTTCTTTTTTCAGGTTTTAATTTCTCCATTTATCATTAAAATTTTTAAAATTTTATTATTTTTCAGAATTTACAACTTATATTTCTTTTTCCAGATTTTAAAACTTTTATTATTTTCCAGATTTTTAATATTTTCGGGTTTTTCATTTTCCTCAATTTTTATTTTATTTTTTCTTATTATTATTTTTTATTATTAATTTTTCTTTTTCAGATTTTGATTTTGATTTTTCAGAATTCTTAATTGATTGATTTTTGATTTTTCTTGATTCCTTTTCAGCTTCCTTCTGTTTCATTTTTTATTTTAGATTTTTTTTCAGACTCTCTCCTTTTTTTTTGTTTTTTTTTTCTGTTATTTAAATAAGGGTTAATTAATAAATTTAGCGGCCGGGAGACTCGGACGTAATTGGGTGTTTACACATTTTAAGCTAATATGGAAATTTTATCACTTAGTAATTTTAAGATTTTTCCCTAAGCTTACCTAGGCCATATATTCTGAAACTTAACCTTTTAAATAATGATTAAACCTCCAAATAAGTTATTTACTTGTTGAAAATACTTGATTTTTTCTTAATCACATTTTGAGCGCATTTTTTGCCAAAATCTCTCTAGGGTGGCCGAATGCACTCCTAGGGGCATTTTGGTCATTTTCGGGGTTTTCGAAGGGCATTTTCGTCCCTTCTCAGGTTTCTAAATTTTTCTCACTACTTTTAATTATACATGATGTTTATAATCCCTCCAAGATGTCTTATACTTGTATTTCCATTTTTCTGGCTCATTATTTAAGCTGCCCAAGTGCAAGGGCATTTTTGTCATTTACACCAAACTTCCTAATTTCTTTGCTTTTGGCTCCTAATTTCACCTAGTTTTATTCTAGAAACTATTTGTAGCCTCAAACATTTATCATAGAAAAATTGGGATGTTACAGTCACACCTCGCATTCGGATTATACCATTTAGAGTATGGTGGTTCTTGAGGTTTTAAGGGGTAAGGAGCGACAAGAGAGTTTTGGATTAAGCGAGGCAACAACTCAGTATAGGTCATTGGGATAGGATCAAATTGGACAGGTTTTTTCTCCTTTCTTTGGCTTTGGTTAGAGTTTTGGCTTATAGCTTGTGTTTAGGTTGTGACTTATGTTTGGGCCCTATATGGTGTTGATGGTTGGATTTGCATTGGATGGTTATAAGTTGGAGGATAGGATGTTTGGTAGGTGGTGGCGATGTAAGGATATGGTGTATAAGGTGTATATGGGGATGGTTGGAAGCCAACTGGACTATAAGGTGCTATCTGAGGTACGTATTGGCCTTGATTGAAAGCCACATTATTAGTTTCTCCTCCCTTTTTTTTCCAACAAAAGCATCCACCATCCCTGTAGACTTATGCATGATCCTTCCATGGCGCATGCCACCCTCAATTCTTTCCCCTATGATGACAACATCAGAGAAACTGGCAGTCACACTGCAAATCATCTTGTCATAAAAGGGGTCTTGGAGTGTATCTACGAACATGCTGACCAGTTCTTTTTCGGATAATGAGGGTTGTACTTGAGCAGCCAACTCCCGCCATCTTTGAACATATTGCTTGAAGGTCTCATCTCCCTTCTTGGCCATATTCTGGAGCTAAGTTCTGTCAGGAGCCATCTCTAGATTATATTTGTATTGTTTTAGAAAAGCATCAGCTAAATCCCTCCATGAATGGATATGTGTCCGTTCCAGCTAGGTATACCAGTTTGCAGCTACCCCAGTTAAGCTGTCTTGGAAGAAATGGATGAGCAACTTGTCATTGTGGGCACAGGTGGCCATCCTCCTATAGTATATGGTCAGGTGGTTCCTCGGACAACCAGTTCCCTGATATTTCTCGAATTCAGGAACCTTGAACTTTGGAGGGATGACCATGTCTGGGACTAAACACAAATTAGATGGGTCTCTAGCCTCGTATGCACTTCCCTTAATTTCCTGAATCCTTTCTTCTAGGATCTTCCATTTATTAGTATTGCCATCAAAAGTATGGCCTGGGTATTCTCCTGGCATATAGTGAGGATGGGAAAGTGGTATGTATATAGGGTGAGGCCCCCCAAGAGCTGTTTGGTAGGCTTGGACAGGTTGTTGTGTGGTAGTGTTTGGGATGATGTGAGGGATTTTTGTGGGGTTTAAAGGTTGATTTTTTGTTTGGGTTTGTGTTTTCCTGAATAGGGGTGCACACTCACAAGGGAATCCATGGTGAACCCATTCAGTTAGTGAAGACACGGTTGATGGTAGAGAGTTTTGTGGACTGTAGCCAGGAGGATACGATGGATCAACTAATTCTTCTGGCAAGGATCTCCCACCATCCTTCTATTTAGATTGTTGGATGACCTCTATTAATTTGGCCATCTGTTTTTTCAAAGTTTTGACCTCATTTCTCAGCTCCTCATTTTGTCGCTCCAACTCATCCATGATTCTTGATTTTGACAGAGTTCTATAAGGATGTCGAGAAATTTGTCTTTCTTCAATTTTTCTGTTAAATTAAAAATTAATTTTTAGAAAAATGTGAATCCCAAATCATAAAAAAATTTCAATGCTTTAATGAGTATGAAAAGGTATAGGATGATTTTCGAATTCTCTTTTTTCAATGATAAATTTACTTGATGAATGAATGAATGTTGAAATGCACAAACAATTAGAGATTTGAAGGTTGATTATTTCTTAAAATTTTGCATGATTGAGTAATTTTTTGGTATTTTTTATCTTCAACAATTTATATTTTAATATTTTTGCTAGGAAAATATTTTAGTTTGCTACAATTTCCTAGATTTCCTTTCAAAAATATTTTTTTCAAATTTTCTTTCTTTCTTTTTATATTTTCTATATTTTGAAAATCATTTTTCATTTTTCTAATTTTCTCTCTAAAACAAGTTTAATCTTTCTTCTTCTATTCTTCTTTTTTTTTCTTTTTCTTGATCTTTTGTTTGATTTTTCTTTCTAATTTACATATTTTTATTTTTCTTTCTTTTGCCTCTCGATTTCTATTATCTTCCCAACTTTTGAGTTTCATCCCTTCTCTGCCATTTCGGATGATGATTCTGCTCAATGAACCAGGTATCATGAAAGGGATGTGTGCCCTCATACATCCTATGTAGGTAATCTGTCCTAGGGGTCTAGGGATTCTAATCTATCCTTGGGAAACTCATTTTTCTATATTTGATCTCAGCCCCAATTATCATGGTTATAGCCCAAGCCAATTAAGGGGGGGCATCAACTTAATTTTGATTTAGTGTGACATGGGCTAGTTTTACATCAGGTTAGCAAGCAACCAAATCATGGCCCATTATCGTTATATGATTAAGCAACATAATTTTGGCCCAACTGCAATGGCTTAGCTGAAGGCACCGTGGCCAAATAAGAGTAGCTAGCTTGAAGTTCGATTAGCACAGTCACCATGGCTTAAATGAAGGTACTGCGACCCATTTATACGGCATGGCAGGGCCTCATCCGATTTATGGAAGGCAGTCATTGGCGAATGGCCTAAATGGAAGCGTGGTCTAATTAGCACAGTAATCAAGCTCGTACTCAACTATAGCTACCCAATCAATTTAGTACCCAGCTCGGGCCCAATGCTGGGCCATGCTCATGAAATGGAGAAGATTAAAAACAAAATGCCACTTTTACGTATTGAACTTCAGACCTAGTGGTGGTAAGCGGGGTGAGTTAACCACTGAGTTGTCCCTCACCTTATGACTTGAATATGAAATTAATTATTTTTCCCTTAAGATCTAATTCCCACGAAGCAAACACGTCACGTTGTACTACAACGTCATCATCCGAGAACACTAGATTTTGGGATATGGAAGTAGCTCAAGCAACTGAATGCAGAGTTGATTCATCAAGGAGAGGTTGTTCGGCTTTAAAGCTTCTAAGCATCTGTTGTGCTTTCGACTATAGTATCGTAAATGGAATGTGCCATCCATATGGCAAGTTCGACAGGTGAAAGCACAAGTATCACAATCCGACTCCCACAAACAACAATAAATAAAAGAAGCTTGTGAGCATTTTTCACATAGGATCCTTCGTTTTCAAGTTAACACAACATTACTGCCCCTGATAATTTGAACTCTATTTATAGCTAGAAGTTTGAGGCTAATCTCTTCCAGATTAATTAGCCAGGCATCCAGAATCATAAAAGTTCTGTGTGGCCGCGGCAAGGGGTATTAAGT
Organism: Canavalia gladiata; assembly: GCA_037954105.1. Classification (NCBI taxonomy): domain Eukaryota; kingdom Viridiplantae; phylum Streptophyta; class Magnoliopsida; order Fabales; family Fabaceae; genus Canavalia; species Canavalia gladiata. Next base: position 34,800,584 of record CM075664.1, on the reverse strand, counting down.
ATTTCCAGGCCAATGGATAACATAACCTGTGGATGCAAGAATCATTTCTGTGTGGCCTGTGAGATTGAGAAAGCAACTAGTTACTGAAATCGAACACGAAATTCTTGTAATATACATTAATCATACAGATAATTATTAATCGTCACTGGAGGTCCTTCGGCATTAGAGCAAATTATGATAGAGCCGCTGCACCGATCAGAAATTCCAATAAAGGAAAAAAATGTCACAGCCTATTGATGTGGAAGGTCTCCAAATTATCAGTATTATCGCGCTTGATTCAGTTTGTATCATAATTCCCTCGTCAAGTCTTGTGCCTTCAGGAATGAAAAGTGAAAAACCAGTAGTGGTGACTATGTTGTTTGACAAGGCAACTTATACATCTTGAGGATCTCTAATATCTGGGTAGCTAGCAAGTGCTCCAACTCCAAGCACCTTTACTCTCTTTTCAAATATGTTCGCACAGGCCTAGTGTTTGCAGGTCTTCTTCTGATTTAGAACTGATCTGTCTTACTATGGATCACAAAGGGTGCGGATTTTGATCATGGCCTGCCTTCAACTAGGACATCAGCTGATAAGGTAGGGCCCAAATCAGCAACAGTGGGACCAATATCAGCTGGATTCTTTGGTTTCAGTTCAAGGCAATGTGATGACGCAAATCTCAAGATTCATTTCAACCCTTTCCTGCATATCTAAATCACTGCATAATCCTTAGCAAACAATGGAACCGTGGAAGTAACCTCCTTCTTAAGCCATATTCAGCAGGTCTACCAATTAACTTCCTGAGAGGTTGCACAATTCTTGGAGAATTTGATTTAATAGTAACAGGAACTATTGGCACGACTTATAGCCGAACCACTGATTGATAGTAATTCATGCAGAAGAAGAACAACAAGCAATCTTGTATGGTATAAAAAAATCAAGTTTGAATTCACCTAGATGATCCCATCTAAGTCTTACATCATACGATTTGTAGAGGTGCATGCATGGATGATATGAATAGCTTCTCGTGATTATTTATGATGCACTCCAATAGCAATAACGAATATAATTAAATGCAAGGTAATTAACTACGATCACTATTCTTGCATGAAACATATGAGAAGAATACAAACCTGTGAGATTGAGGCAAAATTCTCCTTCTCTATTTATCGTGATGCAACCATCAAAGATCGAAGAATGCTTCGTGAAATTCAAGAATGACTTTGTGCAGGACTTCTTTGGTGCACAGAATCAGAGGATGATGCTTCTCCTCTTTTCGGAGAGTAACCATCCATAAGCTACTATTTCTCAATTTCTCCCTATGGGTGAGATTAGCCAAGAGAGGTTCTAGCATGGAGCGCCTGAGAGAATCTCCCTTTCTTTGAAGGCATCAATCTTTCTTATCCTTAAGAAAGGTCTCGAAGCAAGAACCATGGAGAGGGAACCTTTCTAAGCGAGAAATTTAAGAGAGGAACGAGAGCCCCTTCAGAAAAAGAAGAGAGAGAAATGAGTCAGACCCAGCAAAACTCCCCTCCAAGAATCCTCCCCCACTCTGTTTTCCTTTCCTTTTTTTTTATATCCGCCTTCCTCTAATTATTTTTTTGAAATTTTTTGGCAGCACTTAATTCCATTTTTCTTTTTCCTTTCTTTTTTTGGTTTTTGTTTTTTATTTTCTTTATTTTTATTATTAATCCTAACTGAATCTAAACTACCCTAACTAAAATAACTAATTCTTTAACTAATTTCTAGCTTAACTAACTGAAATTTTTCTTTCTACTTCTTCTTCTTCTTCTTTTGTTATTAATTTTTTATTCATCTTCTTTTTCTATATTTATTATTTTTCCTTTATCTTTTTTTTTTATTTTTTATTTTGCTATTATATTTTTTTTATTTTATTAAAATTTCCTTTTTTCCTTTTTTCCTTTTTTCTTTTTTTATTTATTTGTTTTTTCTTTTATTTTTCTATTTTTGATCAGCTTTAGGAAAAAAATGATTTATTTTGGACTTCAAATTTATCCTCGGACATAATTCGATGTTCACATTTTGGCATACTGATATTATATAATAAGATCATACATTTTTTTTATTACCTGCCACCATCATAAGAAATTCCTGATAATATAATTTTAAGTTATATAAATTTTAAGAAGTTTCTATAATATTTTTATGATATTATAAAACTCCTACACTTCTTTATGATTTTAATGTTTATTCAAAATCTCATTTATTTTACCAACAAGGATAATATGTAACAAACTTGAATATCTTATAAATTTTCAACATTATCTATTAATAGAAGTCAAAATTTTATTCTGAACAATTTCAGCGCAATGGACTACTCATACAAACTTTCACTAAACTAAAATTAGCAAAGTAAAGCATGATCACATGTATATCTAAGTTACATGTTGATGTAGAGGTGGAAGGAGGTTGTTTTTCTAGATCAATAGAGGTTTCAATTTGGTGGAGAATGGAAGAGCAATTGAGCTAAACTATGGCTTGAATTGGAAGCACCACCTCTTGTGGAGGATAAACTTCTTCTCCACCACCATGAACTTTCTCAACCCTAAGTTTGGTTCTAGAGGAAGGATAGGCCGAGAATTACTTTAAAATATCTGAGTGAAACAATTTCATTTAAAATGAACTTCATGTTGAAAGTGACACAAGTGATGCCTTTATATAAGTCAAAGGTGGTGCCTAGCATGGGGCAGCTTTGGAAATCCAAATTGGGCCTCTTCCTTAAGCCTAAAATGAGTCCCTCCTTGTGTTCCAAGGTAGCTTATAAATTGGTAAAAGCATTTCCAAAAAGCTTAGTAAAGAAATACAAGGAAATGGGCCCATTTTATACATATCTTGGGCCTTCTACTTTTAAAATACAAAAGATTCCTAAAACCTATTCTAAAATATGTAAGGCCAAGGAAGGGATGGATTGGTCCTGAGGGTGCTCCTCTTCAAGGCCCAATAAGGCCTCTACCTCTTTTTCTAGCTGCTTGGCTCTTATTCTGGTGATGGCCTAATAGGCTTGGTTTGCACTGCAACTGGCCTTTCTCTGTCGCTAGGACCTCTACATCAACTCCTCCCTTTTTGAAAGAATTCTTCCTCGAATGTATAATCTCAATTTTATCAATAAACAAGGACATAAGTGAGTAGAAGAGATGTTACTAATGAATGGAAACAATGGGAATGCAATGGTCAAATATTAACCTCTTAAATCTTTCAAAGAATTTAAACAATATGTAATCATAACAAATGAGACATAAGAGGTAGTAGAAAGTAACAAACTATAACCCCTATAAGAGTAAAATAAAAGAACAAGGAGCACAATTAGGTTTATGAGTTTTTATCTCTTATTGTTTCTATAGAAGATATTTGGGGTACTTCCTGGGATTTTATTTTATGGACTCATTCCAAGCATTACCCTGAATGGGTTATGATACCTACCAATTTATGGAGGGGGTATCTTGATCCTTTCGTAAAGTGACCAAGACTAGTGCTGTGGTAATGAATTTTTAACCAAGAAATTATATTGCTTACCCACAAAGTCATTTATAATAGAATGTTCAATTAGCCTACATGCAAATAAATAATACAAGCATTGAAGCATGCTAGGAAATTGAACAGGTACAACTGTATGAGACACACAAAGATATAAGGGTTTAATTAATTGAACGACTCTATTGACGTAATACCCATCATGCCATGTAACAATGGTGCCACAAGTATCCATGGTTGGTTGGGAGGGATAGACCTTTTATGAGACCCAGTTCTTGACCTTTACCTAGAGGAAATGGTTCCTCTATTAGGGTAAAGAAAATAGTAGACCCTATTCCAACCATGAGTTTCAAGGTAATGGTAATTAAAGAGAGAGGTTTTCTAACTCAGAGAATATTTCTCACCTCATCCTTCCTTACAAGTTGAATTTCACCCTCCTATACAAGAGAGGTGGAATCCTTACTTACCTTTATTTTGACTTGCCTTTACTTCTTTTTATTATTTTCAATTTCTTTATTTCTTCAATTTTCTTCTTTTTCAAACCCTATCTCTCAGCCTCCTTTTTTTTGAGTCATATGCATCTGGTCTATATAGAGTTTACTAGGGGACAAAGGCACTAAGGAAATTTTCTAGGAGTTGACTTGGAAAACCTATTGGTATGCCCTTCATGATGGATACCCCTATCATATTGTCATGGCCTTCCCAAAAGCACAAGACTGGCCTCCATTGGAACAACATCACAAGTGACCTTTTCTACATACCTTCCAATGATAAAGGTAAGGAGCACTTGTTGGTTAACCAAAAAATTTCCTTTATCACTAAGCCATTGCAGTTTATATGGCTTAAGGTGGGGGATGGTTACGATCCCTAACTTATCTACTATTCTAGTGTTATCCACATTCGTTCATCTACCTCCATCAATAATTAAGGATCAAGTTTTCCCCTTAATTGAACATCTATTATGGAAGATGTTCTTTCGTTGAGTCTCTTCCTTCCTTTTAATGACACTTCCTAGAAACCTACTAACAACTAGGAGATCACCTTCGAGAGAATACTCTAAGGCTTCACTATAATATGAGGAGGGATATAAACTAGAGACTTTGGACTCTAAGGATGAATAATTACCATTGTCCTTAAGGACCAAATTATTTTTGTTTAGGCACTAGGAAGCGATGTGCCTCCTGCCCTGACATGTGTAACATTTGACTGAGGACTATTTTCCTGAAGGTAAATTTGAAGTTTTGACCTTAGACTCTTGGGAGTCTTTGGTATCTTTAAAGACTTTAGGTGTGAAACTAGAATCCCATTTCTTGTTTTCCCAAGTGTCTTGTATAGATAATATGTATGCAGTGTATTTGTCTTTACCCCTCCTATTTAATTAGCCTTCTAACTTTATAACTTGGTGGTAAATATCATTAAAACTTTGATATTGGTGGAGTTTTATCACATTTCTGATGTCATGCCTAAGCCCATCTAGGAACCTAGCCATGGTGGCTTCCTCACTTTCTTTCAACTTAGCGCTAATCACTGCAACCTCCATTTTCTTGTAATATTCATCTACACTTTTGTAACCATGAGAGGGTCTCTTTAGCTTATTGTGGACCTCTCTTAAATAATGGGAAGGAACATGTCTTTCTCTCATTTTGTGCTTTATTTCCTCCTACTCACTCAAGGGTCTATATCTCTACTTATTAATTTTATCCCACCATATTAGGCAAAATCACTAAACTCTAAGGCGACTAACCTCACCTTATGTCTTTCCCTAATGGAATGGATTGCAAAAAAAAATTTCTACCTTAAGTTTCTAATCTAGGTATGCCTCTAGATTGTTCCCCCCCTGGAACTTAGGCATTTTAATCTTAGGTATCTCTACTGACTCTAAGGTATTCCTACCCCTTAGATCCTCTCTATAGATAACTCTACAATCTCTATCATTTAAGTTATCCCTAGAAGAACTCCTACTCTTATGCTTCTATTACCTATGAGATTTATGCACATAAGTCTTAGGCCTAGAGGGTTCCCTAGTCCTATTTTCTTTTCTATGTCCACAATCCCTAGTTCTTTCTACTCTTGGTGCATGGTTATTGGAGGGTAGGGTGCTCCTCTTTGAGTGTGGTCTATCCCTTTGAGGAGAATGTCTTCTCCTTTCCCTATAACTCACGTGTTCTCCAAAGAAGTTGACATCTTCACTTGATGTCTCCTTGTCATGATAGTTATCCACATTCCTAAACCCATTACTTTCAATTATTCTTTGATTTCTTTGTTTCTTTTTAGAATTGTTTCTTTCTAGGTGATCTAGTCTCTGCTCATGGCCCTTGTTTGGGTTTGAAAAACCATTTCTAGTCTATTGGCCAATTGTTCCATTTAGCTTCTAGGAAATAATTCATGGATACGCATTTTCAAAGTAGGAAAATACCTCTCCACATAGATTTCTTATGCTAAGAAATAAAATCACACAAGTCAAAACACTTAGCACACCAATCTAGGCTCTAAGGTACACACAAGCACACAAGGGTTAAGTAATTTACCTAGTCCCCTTGATCTTGTAAAGGAAGATAAAGGTTAGTGCTACAAAAGATAGTTCTACAAAATGAAAATAACACTTAGCATACAACCTAGGTTCTAAGGAACACAATCACACAAAAAGTTATAACTTGACCTTAGATGAGTATCCTACACCAAGGTGCAAAGTCCAAAGTCCTTCTTATAAACAAATTGCAAAGGAAAAAATTACACAAAAAGGAAATCCTACTACAAGACACTAGGATTTACAATTCAAATCAAACCTAATTACATATATTCAACCTAAGATTTATAACTCAAAAACTGAATGCTACTTATTACAAAATATCTTTACTTTGGTCTTCAATTCAAGTTTTCTCTTAGCCCTTCACTTTGGTCTTGAAGTCCAAGTTTCAAGTCTTGGTTTCTTAAGTTCCTTGGCATACCTTTCCTTAGGCTTAAGCTTCTCCAAGCCCCTACAAAATCAAGCACAAATAAAAAGGACACTTGCTACCCCACTTGATTAATGTTAGAAAAAATCAAGTTAAATTTCACTAGTTCTCACCAAGTGTTTATGCTTTTCTCCCTTTAATGACCTTACTATGTAACCAGCCCTGTTACACCATTTCACTCACAAAAATAGCCTCCAAAACTGACTTGAGATCAAGGAACAACTCAACTCAACTCAACTTAGGTGTCTTAGATATGTGTAAGTGGTGAAGAAGTGCTCATAAGTGTAAGTGCAAAGGTGAAAAACTTAGAGAAAATTTAAAAGACAAGAAAGAAAAGTTATCACAAGAATGGTATACTCAATGGAATAGGAAAGAAAAAACTTAGCAGTCAATCACAAACAAACTAGAATTAAAGGCAAGCAAAGAAGCTAAGCATACAAAGGAAATACCTATAAACGCGCAAAAATAATTTCCAGATTTCCCCCAAACTATTGGTATAGTATAAGGTGCAACCTAGGTCATCTCCCAAAGACCATTTCAGATTCTTAAGCAAATAAGGAGAAAATTAGAACAAGGGGTTTTTGTAAAGATGTGATATCAAATGCTAAACACAAAATACAGACTGAAATTAATTTCACTTAACAATTATCAACTCAAGGAATTCAGAGGCTATTTTCATAACTAATCATTGATCACTAAAATCATGCATTGTGTTTATCAACCTAGGATCATCTGGAACCCCTACAATGATCCTTGAATTCTCTACTGAGAAACCTCTCAGAATTTAATTGATTATGATCAACAAGATTTAGTAACCACTTAATCTTTTATCTAAACCAATTTTACAATCAGAATTCAGTTGAAGTAAGTAATAAAATGAAAACCTTCAATTCAATTACTTAATTTCTACTCTTCAAACTTTTGGAAAATGATTTACCAATCAAAAACCAATTATAAATCAATTATACATTAACCAAAATACGTCAACCGATCAAACTTTGATTAAAGAATAAAATTGAAGAATATAGTGAAGCAGAGTAGAAACCACTTAATATGCACGTAAATAAAGATCAAGACCTCAAAGTTAAAATGAAAATAGCTTGAATCCTTGAATTGAAACTACAAACCTAGCCTTCCATGAAGGAGGCAAACTAACAACAAAGAAAGAGACAAACTAACAACAAATAAATCCTAAGCCTTCCATGTAGGAGGCAACTAACAACAAATAAATCTTAAGCCTTCCATGTAGGAGGCAACTAACAATAAAGAAAAGCTAAGCCTTCCATGTAGGAGGCAAACTAACAAGAAAGAAAAACTAAGCCTTCCATGAAGGAGGCAAAACTAATAAGAAAGAAAGAAAGGAAGAAAGAAAGAAAGAAAGAAAGAAAGAAAGTGGTATTGGAGTTAATCTCCAAAATGGTGTGTGTCTCCTCTTGCAAACCCTTCTATTTATAGAGGATTTTTGAGGCATCATCTTCAGAAAGTCACCAACTAGGATATTACTTTTCTACCCTTTTCTTGCTTTCACATGGGCTTTGTTGAAATTGCAAAACACTTTTGAATTTTTGCCACCAATGAGCACAACAATTTTGACTTTCTTGCACCGCAATTTCGGATGTTCACATGTCCGAATTAGAGCTTGCCTTCTGAACAAAAGTTGTAGCCCTGGATCTTAGCTGTCCAACAAAGTTGATTTCATCTCAATATGACTTCTATATCTCAAGATATGGCCGGATCTTTGCACACTGTTCAAATTCCACGTCAGCAACACTATCTCATCTTTTGAGATAATTTCGGAGTCCTAAACATCCCATTTAGAATCTTCTCTTGCTTTGTAAATATGGACACTTCTTTAAGCTTTCATTCAAGATAGATTTCATGATTTTTGGATGTCTACAACTCCTATTATGCTCAAAATACTATAATAGTGTCATTTTAATCGGGTAAGCAAAGAAATTCAATTAAACTTCATATGAACCCAAACTCATAAAATATGACAAAGATCACTTAATTGAACATATAAGAAGTCTTAATGAGATAAAAGTGAGAGATAATTATTTATGAAATCTATGCTTATCAAATTCCCCCACACTTATCTTTTGCACGTCTCGGGCAAACTTAAGTTAAGGATTGGTGACTTTTTTTTTTTTTTTTTTTTTTTTTTTTTTTTTGAAAGAACATCAAAGTTTTGAGTTGATTTCTCAAGAATTCACAAAATTTCATGAAGCATTCTTTCATCACATTTTTGAAATTACTTAGAAAGGCAACTTTAATTTGAAAAACATAGATTGAGAAAGATAAAACCTCACATGATATACTCTGAATCTCTCAAGTGTTTGATTTGGTAAGTGTTTCTCTCAAATTCAATCCATGAAAGATGAACTATCATAGGCTTGCATATCTTCTACTTCTCTACTACTATGTACACATGCAATGCACAAATCAAGAGGTCTTTATTTTGGTTCTAACGGGAATAGAAAGATGAAATGATATATTGAAGAGATACAATGTTAGACCAATGAAAATGGTGAGGATTGAGAATTGATTGTAAGTGCAAGTGTGAGAAACAGATATCACTTCTTCAATTTTTTTTTTTTTTTTTTTTCAATATAATAGTTTATTTATTAATTTATTGCTTCAGTTTTTTTTTTTTTTTTTTTTTCAACCATGATATTGATGAACACAACAATAATCTCCCCCACACTTATTGAAACACTTATGGTATGATAAATCCAGTATTCCTCACCTTCTATGGTCAGACAAAGTTGTTTTTTTTTTTTTTTTTTTTTTTTTTTTTTTTTATTTGTGGTGAGCTAAAAAGAAGAAAAGGCTAATCGGCTCAAAGGGCTGATCAAAGGATAAAATTATATGGTTTAGTTATTTGGGCAAGTGGTTTGTTCAAGAAAAACAGTGCCTCAATCATTTTTGTACAAATCATGTGAAAATGTAGCTTCAAAAAGAATCAATGCAAGTTCTGAAGTAACATATTCCATGGATGAAAATCACACAAGAAAGAAAATAATAATAAGGCTCAAAATCTCACAGGTAATATATTTATCAAATCTAATCTATCCAGTTCAAATATGTGTTGCCAAACTAATTAATCTCGAAATGTAAATCATTTTGCTTCAATTATTTTATGAAATCTAAAGAAAAACATACTTCCACATTCAATTTTTTTTTTTTTTAAATCATAAGATGCGTATCAAGAGTCAAGTGTAACTCTTTACTCAGCCATCTTACTCAAAGCAAGTTTATGAATCTAACCTAATTTTTTTTTTTTTGTTTTTTTTTTGTTTTTTTTTTTTTTTTTTTTTTTTTTTTTTTTGGGTTTTGTTTTGTTTTTTTTTTTTTTTTTTTTTTTTTCAATTTTAGATATCGGACCATCTTCCCCCCAACCTATCCAAGACATTGTCCCCAATGTCTTAGAGGAAATTTCATATAACAGGAAAAGAAATGTAAGAAAACCATCAAAGTAAGGAAAAGTTATAACCGAAGAGTGGTATCTGGTTCTCTTTTATCTCTGCCATCCTGATTTGGTTGGTTCACCAGCTGCATTGCTTGACTGAGCTCAGATGTAGGATTTTGCAAAATCTCAAGTAGCTGTTCAACAGTTGAAGCAGATACTATGATGTTGCGCATGGATTGTGGCATGAACTCCTGCTCTACTGCATGATCTAAAAAGGATATCAAACCATTATAAAAGCCATTAATATTCAATAAGCCCAAAGGTTTTTTATGAAAATTCCGATAGGCCCAAAATATAATGGTAAAAATTTCTTCCATTGTTCCAAGACCACCAGGTAATGCAATAAATGCATTAGAATTAACCAACATGTGTCTCATACGGTCATGCATGGTTGCAACCTTCAATTCAGTACCCAGGGTGAAGTAGGAGGTGCTCCCATTTTTTAAGCCAACACCTAAGACGTTACACCCCTTTGTGAGTGCAGATCCTGCAACACATCCTTTTAAACCCTGAATCCCTCCCCCATAAACAAGATTGATTTTTCTTGCAGCTAATGCCTTACCAAGGGTAGAAGCTGCATGTTGAAATTCTCCATCCTTTCCAAGGTTAGACCCACCAAAAACACAGATAGTATTGATCTTATCCATATACGGTGTTTGTCTTTTTTTTTTTTTTTTTTTTTGAAAAAATATGTCATAGAGGTGGATAATTTATAGGGACTCAATATCAGACAAGGAGATCGCTTGAATAGTGCGGGATCAGGATTTGGTAGCAAAAGTTTGAATTTTTGCTCCAAAAGTTTGAATTTTTGTTGCAAAAGTTTGAATTTTGGTTGCAAAAGTTTGAATTTTGGGTTCAAGGAAAAGGTGAATGTCAGAGGGGAAAGACTTTAAGCAGGGGTGAAAATTTCAAAAAAAACGGTGGCCCAATAAATTGAAAAGACAATGTAAATGACAAACATACACGCATGAGAATGAACAGTAGTTGTGATTGTGGCTCACATCTTCCTCTGGTTTTACGTCCAGTAACGGCTGAAACGCCTTCTAAGAGTCGAGGATGTGCTTCCCATTCAGTTTTCTTGTAAACTGAAAACAGGGTCTTTTAAAGTCAGATTCCCAAGACTATAACGTGCTTTTTCCTTACGGAACAGTTCAAATAAATCAAGAAGGACTCCTTGTACATGCCCACTAGGATGCGTCTCAAGAGTCTGAATGATATCATCCAATGACTCCTTACTCAGTCCATCCTTTATGAATTGAATTTTGTCCTCTCGATTTCTTGAAACCATTCCAGGGTTCTTGCATCTTGTGTTACAGGTCCATCTTGCACACCTGTAGCAAACTCCAATTCTTTTTGCCCTTCTCTTCTTTGCATAGGAACTTCTTCCCATACCTGGCATATTTTTAACAAATGATTCTTGGAATTCACCTGCTAAACGTACCTTAGCTTCAATGATCCAACGGACATCTTCTGGAAGGCCTAAGAGTGTTAATGCTCTCAATCGTTCAAGTCTGCAATTGTAAATGTCTTTAAGAAAATTTCTGGGGAGAGTAGGGAACAAAATTTTGATCCTGGTGAGAGCTTTCTCCATTTTTTTTCTTAAAACACTCAAGTTATTATTCCTGCAAGCTCAATGTGGTGTAATAGTTGGGATGATTTAAGAGGTGAAGAAGGAAGTTGAGAGATTAGTTGAAACTTATAAGCGAGGAATGTGAGAGAGGGAGAGGGAGAAAGAGAGAGAGAGAAAGAGAGAAAGAGAGAGAGAGGGAGAGAGAGAGACTTCTCTTGAATTTATTGCAGGTATGTGGCATTGTGCAAATGCACTTCTTCTACCGTGTGCTTTTGAAAACCTTCGAAAAATGGTTTAAGACGATGTCCATTCACCTTGAAGATTTTTTCAGTTACCTCATTTTTTATTTCCACTGCACCATAAGGAAAAACATTAGTAACTACAAATGGTCCTAACCATCTAGAGCGTAGCTTACCAGGCATAAGCTTTAGCCGAGAATTGAAAAGGAGAACTTTTTGTCCAACGGAAAACTCCTTTCTTGCCAACTTTTTGTCATGAAGAGCTTTGACCTTTTCTTTGTAAATTTTGGAGTTTTCGTATGCTTCTAATCGAATTTCTTCAAGTTCCTGCAATTGAAGCTTCCTATAGATTCCTGCTTGGTCTAGATCCATGTTGCATTTCTTTACTGCCCAAAATGCTCTATGCTCTAATTCAACTGGAAGATGACATGCTTTACCAAAGACAATCCTGTAGGGAGACATGCCAATGGGTGACTTGTAAGCTGTCCTATATGCCCATAATGCATCAACAAGGCGCAAGCTCCAATCCTTCCTGTTAGGCTGAACTGTTTTCTCTAAGATTTTCTTGATCTCTCGATTAGAAACTTCAGCTTGACCATTTGTTTGAGGATGATATGGGGTGGAGACTTTATGCATGACTCCATATTTGCGGAGTAGGGCTTCCATTGTGCGGTTGCAAAAATGAGTACCTTGGTCGCTAATTAGAGCTCTAGGAATGCCAAACCTGCTAAAAATGTTAGACCTGATAAAATCTGCAACAACTCGAGCATCATCAGTACGGGTGGCTTTTGCCTCCACCCATTTTGAAACATAATCAACAGCTAGCAGAATGTAAACAAAGCCAAAAGAGACAGGGAATGGACCCATAAAGTCTATACCCCATACATCAAATACCTCACAAAAGAGAAGTGGTTGTTGGGGCATCTCATTTCTGCGCGAAATACTCCCTATTCTTTGGCACTGCTCACAAGTTGTGCATAATCTGTGTGCATCACGAAATATTGTAGGCCAATAAAAGCCTGAGTCTAGTACTTTTCTAGCTGTCCGTTGTGGCCCAAAGTGTCCACCACAAGCTAAGGAATGGCAAAAGGTAAGTACAGACTGAACTTCATGATCTGGAACACATCTTCTAATGATTTGATCACTGCATGTCTTCCAAAGGTATGGTTCATCCCATATGTAGTGTTTGGCATCACTTTTCAACTTGGCAAGTTGCGATTTGGTGAAGTGTTTGGGTATTTCTTTAGCAACCAGATAGTTTACCAAATCTGCATACCAAGGATCTTTCCCGTGCAAATGATAGAGATGCTCTTCTGGGAATGAATCTGCAATTGAATTTTCTTCACAAGGTTGCTGGATCCGACTTAAATGATCTGCTACAAGGTTCTCTGCACCACTCTTATCTTTAATCTCTAAATCAAATTCTTGTAACAGAAGCATCCAACGAATCAGTCTTGGCTTAGCATCTGTCTTCTTCAGCAAGTATTTCAAAGCTGCATGGTCAGAGAAAACAATAACTTTAGATCCAAGCAAATAGGAGCGAAATTTATCTAATGCAAACACAATTGCCAAAAGCTCCTTCTCAGTAGTTGTGTAATTTGATTGGGTTGCATCAAGTGTGCGAGAGGCATATGCAATGACATGAGATCTCTTGCTAACTCTTTGAGACAATACAGCACCAAGGGCATAATTAGATGCATCACACATTAATTCAAATGGAAGCGTCCAATTAGGTGGTTGAATGATGGGAGTGGTTGTCAACCGCTTCTTTAGTTCATCAAATGAATCCTTGCATGCTTGATCAAACACAAATTTGGTATCTTTTTGTAGTAGTTTAGAAAGAGGTTGTGCAATCTTGCTAAACTCCTTGATGAATCTTCTGTAAAAACCTGCATGACCAAGTAAAGAACGTACTTCTCGCACAGAAGTGGGGTAAGGTAGAGAAGAAATAATGTCTATCTTGGCCTTATCAACCTCTAAACCTTTGCTAGATACCAAGTGTCCTAAGACTATACCTTCTGTTACCATGAAATGACATTTTTCAAAATTCAAAACCAGGTTAGTCTCAATGCATCTGTCCAAAACTTTAGAAAGGCTTTCTAAGCATGCATCAAAAGAAGAACCATATACAGTGAAGTCATCCATAAACACTTCCATGCAACTTTCTAAGAGATCAGAGAAAATGCTTACCATGCATCTTTGAAAGGTTCCAGGGGCATTGCATAGACCAAAGGGCATCCTTCGATAGGCAAAAGTACCAAAAGGACAAGTGAAGGTGGTCTTATGCTGGTCTTCTGGGGCTATATGTATTTGAAAATAACCTGAAAAACCATCCAGAAAGCAATAGTGAGATTTTCCTGCTAATCTTTCCAAAATTTGGTCTATGAAGGGCAAAGGGAAGTGATCCTTGCGAGTAGCTTGGTTAAGCTTCCTATAATTTATGCACACTCTCCAACTGTTTTGTATTCTGGTAGGGATTAGTTCATCATTGTGATTTTTGACTACAGTCATGCCAGTTTTCTTAGGAACTACTTGCACCGGGCCTACCCAATCACTGTCTGAGATGGGATAGATGATACCAGCTGCCAAAAGCTTACCTACTTCCTTCTTTACCACATCTAGGATGGTTGGATTCAAACGCCTTTGTGGTTGTCTAACAGGTCTGGTGTTTTCCTCTAGCAGTATCCTATGCATACAAGTAGATGGGCTAATACCTGGAATATCAGCCAAAGTCCATCCAATTGCTTGTTTATGGCTTTTTAAGGTTTGCAGTAACCTTTCTTCCTGTTGTGGTAGAAGGTTCTTTGCTACAATGACAGGAAGCTTCTCATTTTCCCCCAAATAAGCATACTTTAGATGTTCAGGCAAAGGCTTCAACTCTAAAGGAGGTGGTTGTATTATGGAAGGAAGAGATCTATCTGAGATTGAAATGTCTGCAACACTTGCATCTAACATGTCATCTTTCAACGAAGGTTGGTCTGCAGCATTAATCCTGGAACACACAATACATGAATCAAATTCATCACATGTGCAAGTAAAATTATCTAAGTAATCTAAATCAAAATCAAAAAATTTAAAAAGTAGATTGTCAATAGAATAATCATCCGCAAGAAGGTCTATGGCATCAAGTTGAAAGAGTGAATGATTCTCTATGGGATGCTTCATGGCTTCAAATATGTTGAATTGGATGATATCATCTCCAAATTCCATAGAGAGAGTCCCCGTATGCACATCTATCTTTGTTTTTGCAGTTTTGAGGAAAGGTCTCCCTAGGATCAAGGTTGCTCTATTGATGGATGACTCATCTTCCATATCCAAAATGTAGAAGTCAGCTGGAAAGATCAGCTTATTCACTTGAACTAGCACATCTTCAAGTACTCCGGCTGGATGTGCTGTACTTCTGTTGGCTAATTGAATCACCACACCAGTTGGCTTCAGTTCTCCCAGATTCAAAGATTTATAAACTGATGAGGGCATAACATTAATGGAAGCACCTAGATCCAGCAATGCATCACCAAATGTAGAGTTTTCTATTGTGCAAGGAATGGTGAAAGTTCCTGGATCTTTACATTTCTGAGGGAGGCTGGGTTGAATTAAGGCAGAAACATTGCGTCCCACACTGATCTTCTCATCCCCTTTGAGTCTTCTCTTATGCGTACACAGGTCCTTTAGAAATTTGGCATATTTGGGAATTTGCTTGATAGCATCTAGAAGTGGTATGTTGATTTCCACTTTCCTGAAAGTATCTAGAAGCTCCTTATCCAATTCTGCATGAACATTGAGCTTGGATTGAACCATTCTATTTGGAAAAGGTAAAGATACCTTCTGATCAGCACAATTTGGGGTTTTCTTCTCATCAGATGCTTCAAGTGCAGATCGTTTATGGAAAGCTTCTTTTTGTTGATCATTCGATGTCTTATCGAAGGCTGGTGTATTTTTTTCATCAGACTTTCCCTCTGATTCAGATGGCTTATCAGAGATGTCTCCAGGTGTGGAGATAAATGCTTCTTTTTGGTGTGGATTAGTCTGATTGAGGCTTTGTTGCTTTAAAATTGTAGGGTCTGTCTGCACTTTCTTCCCACTTCTCAAGGTCATGGCATTCACACTTTTGGGATTTATGACAGGTTGAGAAGGTAGTTGACCAGAACCTTGAGATTTCAATTGGTTGACAGTGGTAGCCAACTGCCCAATTTGAGTTTGTAAATCCTGAATGGTAGAACTTACATTTTGTTGAAACTGAAGATTGTTGGTTGCTAATTGCTTCATCAAATCATCAAGAGAGGGTTCAGAAGCATTAGAGGGTACAGATTGCTGCATATGCTGTTGTTGTTGTCTGAAAGGCGGTGGTTGGTATTTATTTTGGGAGTCAGATGTTTGAATCCTTTGTTGTTGTGGAGGACCATATCTCAAGTTAGGATGGTTTCTCCAACTAGGATTGTATGTTCCAGAAGGTGGTTCAAACTTCTGTTGCTGATAATGTTGAGGAGGCCTGTATTGTTGTCCTGTGCCAAAAATACCATTTACTGTAGCCTCAGGTGTCTCACTTTCTTGCAATGTTGGGCATGCATCAGTAGGATGATCTGCAGAAGTGCAGATGCCACATGTTTTGGTTTTGTCAACAACATTAAGTTGCTGTTGTTGTCCGATGGCCAACTGTCTTACGATGGAGGTTAGTTCTTCAATTCTGTTCTCCAATCGTGTATGGTCTGTCTTGGTGGTCATTTCATGGACTCCTTTAGACAAGGAATTAGTTCGAGAATTGAATTGCTGAGAATTTTCTGCCATGTTGGCAATCAAATCTCGAGCTGCTGTAGGAGTTTTGTCCATAAGTGCTCCACCACTAGCTGCATCAACCATGCTTCTGTCCATTGGCATGAGTCCTTCATAGAAATACTGAATCAGTAATTGATCACTGATTTGATGGTGTGGACAAGTGGCGCATAGTTTCTTGAATCTCTCCCAATACTCATAGAGAGTTTCTTGGGAGTTCTGTCTGATGCCGCAAATCTCTTTTCTGATAGCTGCTGTTCTGGATGCAGGGAAGAATTTCTCCAAGAATAATCTTTTCATATCATTCCAGCTTGTAACAGATGTTGGATGTAGATAGTACAACCAGTCCTTAGCTCCATCATTTAAGGAGAAAGGAAATGCCTTCAACTTGATATGATCTTCTGGAATTCCTTGTGGCCGCATTGTGGAACACACAATGTGAAATTCCTTCAAATGTTTATGAGGGTCCTCACCTGCAAGGCCATGAAACTTAGGTAGCAAATGTATTAGTCCAGACTTCAGTTCAAATGGTGCATCAACATCAGGGTATTGAATGCACAATGGTTGATAAGCAACATCAGGTGCAGCTAATTCTTTTAAGGTTCTATCAGCCATGTTCTTAGCAAAATATTTAAAACTATCAAAATTTAAAGATGAAAAATCACTACTGTTACTTTCTTGGTTATTACTGGATGAATGCCTTCTATGTGCTCTTTTCAAATGGTGGAATGTTCTATCAATCTCAGGATCATATGCATATAAATTTTCAGGATTGGATCGGGTCATACACAAAAAGGTGAATTCATACAGAAAATCCAAGAATGATATACCTAAAGTAAAAACAATTGTTAGAAAGATTAAAATTTTTATACAAACTCCTAAATGAGCCTAGGAAATTAAAATGGTCCCCGACAACGGCGCCAAATTTTGACACGCTCGTCGCAAACGCGCAAAAATAATTTCCAGATTTCCCCCAAACTATTGGTATAGTATAAGGTGCAACCTAGGTCATCTCCCAAAGACCATTTCAGATTCTTAAGCAAATAAGGAGAAAATTAGAACAAGGGGTTTTTGTAAAGATGTGATATCAAATGCTAAACACAAAATACAGACTGAAATTAATTTCACTTAACAATTATCAACTCAAGGAATTCAGAGGCTATTTTCATAACTAATCATTGATCACTAAAATCATGCATTGTGTTTATCAACCTAGGATCATCTGGAACCCCTACAATGATCCTTGAATTCTCTACTGAGAAACCTCTCAGAATTTAATTGATTATGATCAACAAGATTTAGTAACCACTTAATCTTTTATCTAAACCAATTTTACAATCAGAATTCAGTTGAAGTAAGTAATAAAATGAAAACCTTCAATTCAATTACTTAATTTCTACTCTTCAAACTTTTGGAAAATGATTTACCAATCAAAAACCAATTATAAATCAATTATACATTAACCAAAATACGTCAACCGATCAAACTTTGATTAAAGAATAAAATTGAAGAATATAGTGAAGCAGAGTAGAAACCACTTAATATGCACGTAAATATAGATCAAGACCTCAAAGTTAAAATGAAAATAGCTTGAATCCTTGAATTGAAACTACAAACCTAGCCTTCCATGAAGGAGGCAAACTAACAACAAAGAAAGAGACAAACTAACAACAAATAAATCCTAAGCCTTCCATGTAGGAGGCAACTAACAACAAATAAATCTTAAGCCTTCCATGTAGGAGGCAACTAACAATAAAGAAAAGCTAAGCCTTCCATGTAGGAGGCAAACTAACAAGAAAGAAAAACTAAGCCTTCCATGAAGGAGGCAAAACTAATAAGAAAGAAAGAAAGGAAGAAAGAAAGAAAGAAAGAAAGAAAGAAAGTGGTATTGGAGTTAATCTCCAAAATGGTGTGTGTCTCCTCTTGCAAACCCTTCTATTTATAGAGGATTTTTGAGGCATCATCTTCAGAAAGTCACCAACTAGGATATTACTTTTCTACCCTTTTCTTGCTTTCACATGGGCTTTGTTGAAATTGCAAAACACTTTTGAATTTTTGCCACCAATGAGCACAACAATTTTGACTTTCTTGCACCGCAATTTCGGATGTTCACATGTCCGAATTAGAGCTTGCCTTCTGAACAAAAGTTGTAGCCCTGGATCTTAGCTGTCCAACAAAGTTGATTTCATCTCAATATGACTTCTATATCTCAAGATATGGCCGGATCTTTGCACACTGTTCAAATTCCACGTCAGCAACACTATCTCATCTTTTGAGATAATTTCGGAGTCCTAAACATCCCATTTAGAATCTTCTCTTGCTTTGTAAATATGGACACTTCTTTAAGCTTTCATTCAAGATAGATTTCATGATTTTTGGATGTCTACAACTCCTATTATGCTCAAAATACTATAATAGTGTCATTTTAATCGGGTAAGCAAAGAAATTCAATTAAACTTCATATGAACCCAAACTCATAAAATATGACAAAGATCACTTAATTGAACATATAAGAAGTCTTAATGAGATAAAAGTGAGAGATAATTATTTATGAAATCTATGCTTATCAACGAACTACTAAATGTTGAACAGCAGGTGAACCGCCAGTTCCCCATTTAGAGCCCATTGCGTGAGGCCTATAATCCCAAAATATTAGGAAAAGATGTTTTTTTTTAAAAAAAAAAAAGACCTCAAGTCCACTCATGCACAAGGCTCGAGGCGACTAAGGCAGCACAAGGACCTATACGAACTACTAAATGTTGAACAGCAGGTAAACCGCCAGTTCCCCATTCAGAGCCCATTGCGTGAGACTCGAAGATCCTAAAATACTTGAAAAAGATTTTTTAAATTTTCGAAAAAAGAAATACTTCGCAATTGATGCAGGTCATAGGATAAAAGAAAACTAGATTTTGAGGCAATTCGGGGTTTAATGTACTTTTCAGCAATTATGGGATTTTTGTGAAAATTTTATGAATTTTTGATTTTTTAATTTTTATGTAGTTTTCTGGAAATTTTATTAATTTTTCTGGAATTTTATAAATTTTGGAAATTTTAGAATTTTTATTATTTTTTATTAATTTTCCTATTTTTTATATAATTTTTTATTAATTTTTGGAAATTTTTTATTATACAGAATTTTCTGTAATTTCTGTTTTTATTAATTTTTTAATTTTGGGGACAGAAAAGGGATTAACGGAATGACCAAGGACATTAAGGTAATTTGGCACAACAGGACGTATTAGGGATTAGACGAAATCCTCGGGGTATGAAGGTAATTTGACACAGCAGGACGTATTAGGGATTAGATGAAATCCTAGGGGTATGATGGGTATTCTGTAGTCTGGGACAGAATGGGTATTTTATGGAACGTTTGGGGGTATTATGGTCATCTTGTGCTTGGGGACAGAACTGGTATAAGTTGGAATGTTTAGAGTAGTTTGGTAATTGGGGCGGGAGGACAAGGCTGAAATTATGGAAAATGACCAGTGCAGTGTGGTAATCTGCATGTTGCTTTCCTGGAGGGAAAAGGGAAAACGCTCCAAATTGGATTCGAAGCGAGGGCCCCCAGATTTGCAAGGCTGAGCGTTCAGCCACTTGAGCCATTTGAGTTTAATGGTTTATTATTGCCTGGCTTTTACATATTTGTGTGACACGATCCTGCACTTCCCCTTATCATGCATTCTCCCTGCACATTCTGGATTTTCCATGCACGTCCCTGACAAAGCAACAGGAGAAGCTTAATTCTCTCTGAAAGTTGGAACCTACATTCTGAGTTCCTCCTTACTCTTGATACCCTAATACTCTTGATACCCTAATACTCTTGATACCCTTAAGATTACGGGAGAAGGGCTATCAAGCCTTCGTTCTAAGCTTAACTCAAGTCTTTTGATGTCCTTGAAGCTACCTTGCAAGGGAACAATGACTCACGGTCTTTGGTCGATTGGGAGACGCTCAAGCATTTGGACTTTAGACAACTGAGTTTGAAGCATGCAGGGTGACCTCGGCCTTAGGGGATGACTTCTAGACCTAATCGATTGTTATGCTTCTTGCTGAGTTTTGGAAGCTTTTTAGTATAAGGGGCAAGTTCCGTAGCACCACGCCTTCATGCATGCGAGCATGCGAGTTCATATGTTTCTCAGTCATATGCTTTCAAGTTGGGTGTTCGTTTTTCGATCTCCATGACCATTCGTTTGGATTTTGCCTTAGGGTGATTCAGGTTTCCACTTGTAAATTCATGGAAAGGGTCGTATATATATCTACCATTCTTTTGCGTGGCATGTTTTCCTGCAAAGAACCCCTCTTATGGTCTTCCCTAAATGGTATATACACGCTCTATTTTACAACTTCTTTATAATGTCGAAGGTGAGAGGATATACGAAACTTATCTTAGGAAAACAACCTCACGAAGATTCTTAGCGGAGCAGCTTTATCTAAGGCGTGAGTATTCAAACTCACGCTATACTATGGATGTCTTGGTTTTCAGGAGGTAGGTTTGAAGAGGGCCCTATGACAAGGGTACACCCTAGCTTTAAGTCTGATTTCCTGGTTTAAATCACAGTGGGTAGTTTCGAATTAGTGAACCTAGGTGGTGTGTCTTTGGTGCCTCCAGAGGCAACTCCTTCCTACACGAATGAGGGGGTTATAGGGGCCACAATTCGATAAGACCTTCTTGTGGTGTAGCAATGGCTAAAAAGGTGACCAGGACATTGATCAAACCAGGAGGCAGAGGAGGTTTAGCAGAGGAAGGAAAAGGGCATGAATGTGTGTTGCTCAGAAACTCTCATTCCTACCTTACTAACCAAGCGGGGTTTCTGTGCGTTTATACCTGGATATAGCGAGACAGAGTGTGTTCTTGGCTCTCTATATACTACCTAAGACCCTATTTCTTCACAGGCCCAGGAAGCACGTTCGTTCTATATTTGCCAAGAATGGTCGAACGATTTATCGATGCAACCTAATTAAATCTTAACTGAACATGCATGCTCTCAGTGTCGCACTCCACACACAATATTGGCCTCATACTATCTACCAGAAATCCATGCAATTCTTGATCCCAAGCAACTATTCAACATCTCTACCCTATCTATCAATCGTGGTTACCCCTGCTTTATTTCCCCCTGCCCAACATACAACGTTAAGAGTTCATCGTTCTTGCCAATTCTTGAACCTCACTACAACATGTAACATGAACAACATACTCGCTAAATGAAATTCCCCTCAATTCTTGATCTCTAACAGAACATGCAACAATGCAGCATGTAGAGGTTCAATACAATTAAATTGACCTTAGATTCATACAAAACAATGGATAGTTCCTAACAAAATTCTTGATTAAACCCTACGCTAAATAAATTCTATGGATCTTTCGATATTATCTTTCGTAACTAACCTGTTGCAGGGTCAGGGGATTGAATTCCTCTTCTTCTACGATAAGATGCTGCTTCTCCTCTGTAGAGTTGGTGAGCCAAAAAAAAAAAAACCTTCAAGATCCGGGTTGATGAAGTTTTGATTTCTGGAGATCCTTCTCCTTTCGAAATTCCCAGCCTAGCAGAAGATGTACCAAAGGTTTTTTTCGATCTCTCTCAATTCGGATCCTCCTTTTCTTCTCACTCGCAGTTTTTCCCTAGATTCTCCTCCAAAAGCTAGCCAAAAGAACCCCTCCCTCAAAGCTTCTATTTCTTTTTATAACCTTGGTAAATCCCTTCCCCTCTTTTTTTTGCTTCCGCCTCCCATTTTGTCCCTTTCTGCTTTTCCGCTTTTCAAAATGGTTTTTTTTTTTGCTTTTAGATTTGTATTTATTTTTTAGAACCTCCTCATTTTTTTAATGAATTTTGCTTTTATTCATTACGGATTTTTATATGAATTTTACTTACTACATTTCCAAATCTTTACTTCTGTCCTTTTTATTTTTTAGTTATTTTTTCTTTCTTTATTTATTTTCCGGAATTCTAATTGTTTTTGTTTTCAGATTTATTATTATTTTTCTTTCACTGTTTGAATTATTTCCATATTTTTATTAATTTTTATCTCTCTTTTCCTTTAGTTTTTAAATTTTTATGATTTTGAAACTTTTATTGTCATTTTCTTTCTTCTTTTCCCTTTTTTTTAATTATTATATCTTTTTTTATTTTACTTTTTATTTTAGTTAGTTTTTTTTTATTATTTTTTTGATTTAGGTCTAATTTAAAAAAGACCTTATTTTCATTTTTCAGAATTTTTATATTCATTATTGTCTGTTTCTCTGTTTGTCTGTTTTCTATTTTCTGTTTGTCTGTTTTCTGTTTGTCTGTTTTCTGTTTTTTTGTTTGATCTATTTCTGTGACATTCCTGGGGTTTTTAATTGGGATTTATTCACTAATTGACCTAAACTGGACCTCAGACGTAATTGAGTGTTTACAATATTTAGTCCAAACTCTAGGATGTTCAAGTTCTTAATTTTTCCTTGCATAGGCTTTTATTAAGGTCCTAAGCCCACAAATTCATCCTAGTGCATTTTGCAATTCTTCTTTTGCATAAGTATGGTATTATAAATCATAAGTCCTTGTCCACTTGTCTCCAACCCAACTCAAGTCATAAGATCCAGGGATAAGAATTAAGTGTTTTATAATTTGACTCAAGCATACAATTAATCCTTTAGGTTCAATGACTTAATCATGCATGACTTAAGCTAGACTTAGCATATAGGATGCATGCACATAACCATGGATTCTTAGGAATTTTTGAAAGGAGACAATACAAACACTAACAAAGGCACACATTTAGGAGGATTGAAACATATAGAAAAATACCTAAAAAAGGATAAAAAAAAACATGATCAATATAATAACTACAAGAATACATGAAATTTCAGTGTCAAAATTTGAATTCAAATCTTAGAATTTTTCTAAAACTTTCTTTTGTCAGATATGAAAATGTTAGACCAATCAATTAAAAGATATGGATCATAGAAAGCAAAAAAAAGGTTTGACAAAGATCAAATTAAAAATGAGCAAGTTATGCACAAATCAAACCAATTATGTGCATTTGCATGCCAAGATGAACACACTTTAGCAATCAAGCGATAAAAAATTCATCTCAAGATTGATAAATGGATTTTTATACACTTATTTTCATTTTGTTTTGGGTTTAATTGGGTTTTAATAATGTCTAATTTCATCATTTTGAGTGATTTTTATGTTATTGGACTTCATTGGGTTTAAGTGATAAAATTGGTTAATTTTCAAATTTTAACATATCTTGACCTTTGTTCATTGTGTAGGCCATATCTTGGGCTATAAAATTGATATTGGAGTGATTCCAGAGGCATTACAAATATGAGAAAAAACCATAAGATAACATGTATACCTATGTAGCCCAACCTTAATGGATCATAAATTTATTTGGGCCAAACTGTGACTTAGAGCTTCTATCCAGACAACCCAGACATGTTCCAGTAAAATGAACATATCTAGGGCTATAGAAATTATTTTGATGGGGTTAATTTATGAAGCTCAAGAATACAATTGTCTACAACATTTATTCAGAAGGAAAACCCTAATTCGGCCATCAACACACTCATAAAAATTTTGGAAAAGAGATGTGAGATAAGGACTCATATTTCATGCATAATTTGAATTCAAACGACAAAGTCAAACAAGAATTCAAGTGCAAACCAAATCATTTTTTTATATTTATTTTAAAATTTTAATTTGAATTTCTAATTTGAATAGGCAAACTAGGTCTATAAAAGCGGAAGCCCTTACACATTGTAGACACACTGGAACCTTCATAATTCTCAATAAAATCTCAATTCTTGTCCTCGTTCTTATTCTCTTTATTTTTCTTCTTCTTTCTTTCTTTCATAAAAAGTATTATAGAAGGCTAATTTCCTTGGTTGGCTCGTGGTTTTAATTTTATAAGTAAGGGATTTGAGGTTTGTTTTTAACTGAATTTCTATTGCGATTTATTTTTCTTCCCTTTTTATATGTTGCAATTGATGTTTGCAACTATGGAATTAGATGCTTAATTTAATTTCATCTTGTATGCTTCAATTTTAAAATTAGGGTATGCTTAATTATTATTTTTTTGTAGGCAAAATTTGAAAAAGGTTATGGGGCTTCCTATAAATTTGGTGATTTCGATTCTTAAGAATTAATTTGGGGACTTCGGGTGATGGTTAATTATCTGAACATGAATTAATTCAAATTCTAGGTGTTATTCTAATAGGAAATCATGAGTTTAATTTATGCTTGCTTGATTTAATTCAAATCAAGTAGGAATTAAAATTTTTTTCAAAAATATTTTCTGTTGAACTTATGATAATCCCGCTTATAAATTGAACTAACAAGTTAATCAATTTTAATATTATTATTTTATTAAGTTTCATTTTTATTTTACCCAAAGTAAAATAAAATTCTCCCATTTTTATAAATTTAAATTCAATTAAATTGTTACCAAGGTATTTGAGAGACGACCAAGGTTGTACCTTGTACTACATTTTTTATTTACTTTTATTTTATTTTGATCTCACCGCGACATTGGTTATCAAAATTGGTGTCGTTGTCGGAGACCTCTGGTCCAATTTGTGTTGAGTTTAATTTCATACTAACTCTTTATTTTTATTTTTTTATTTATTTTTTTTTGGTAGTTTTGTTTTCTTTGTTTCTTTTGCAGATTTTGAAAATTTTTGTATGGTTCTGTTAGTCCATGCTGAAACATACATTTTTTGAAGGAGAACATCGTTCTAAGAAAAATTGACCCCTTTAAGGGTCAAGTATCCTTGAAATTCCAAAATTCTATCTTTTTCTATAACTTTTCTATTTTTCTTTTATTTTATTTATTTTCAAAATAATTGTTGCATACTTAGAAATGAAATTTTGAACCAAATTTTTATAATCTTTGTCTGCATAATATTAGGTTACTTTTCTAATTTGTTTAATTATATTTTATATTTTATCTTTCTTTGTGATTCTTTTTGTCTACTATCTTATTACTTCTTGACATTGCATATGTTGCGTGACCGATCTAATCCTGACTTTTTGCATCCTGTGGATCCTAAGATTGAAAAATAATTTCACAGATTGATTAAGAATAATAGGAAACTTTCATTCAACTGCTAGTCAGGTAAGTGATAGTAATAGGCATCCTAAACTAGTGTTTCTTGTTACTACTAAACATTCTAAACCTAACCATAAGATGACTGAAATAACTTTATGTGAACACTAGTTCCTCTCCTAAAAATTTTCAATAAATTAAATAAAAAAAGATAAAAAAAAAGAGAGAAAGAAAGAAAAAAAATAAAAAAGAGTAGAAGTGATTGGGCCCAAATGGATAAGTGGTTCAATTAAAGAGGAAAAAGAAAAGGAATAAAAAGGGTAGCAAATAAATAAATTATAGAGTTAGTAAATAATAATGATAATAAAAATAAAAATAAAATAAAATGAAAAATAATAGATAAAAAATAATAATAAATATATAAATAAATAAATAAAAATAATAATAATAAAAGAAAATAAACAAAAAGTAAAAAAAGAATTAAATTCAATTAGGGTTAGTTAAGAGTTACTTAAAAGTTAGTTAAGTTAGGGTTAGAAAATAACCATGGATTAGGGTTAGGGTTAAGGTTATTATACTTAAGAAAGGGTATAAAAGGAAATTGAAAATGAAAAAAGCGGTTACTTCAATTTTGAAACCAAAAATTGAAAACGGGTTCTAAACTTTTCTCTGAGCATTCTTGGCTCTCATCCACGACTCAAATTCTCTCTAATCTTGGGAAGATTTGGGGGAGCTCCTTGAAAGCTTCCTTGGAGGATTTCACTCAGATTATTCTCCAGATTTCTGGTTCTCTTTGCTCTCTCTGATTTGAAGAGGATTTCCAGGACCCTCGGAAGTGCACGATTTTTGCTTTCCTCTAAATTCTCTCTATCTGCTCTTGGATTCTCCTACATCTTCTGCGCAGGAGAGTTTTTCTGCCTTTTTGTTTTCGGTTCTACTTTCTAAAAGCTCCTTGGAGTTTCTCTCTTCTGCTTTGAGCTCCTACTACTCTCAGCATTCGCCTGGATTCTCGTCTCTTCACACATTACTTGAAGAACTCGGAAATTGCTCCTCTTCGCGTTCGTTGCTCCAATTCATTCTTTCCGAACATCTTCATTGTCATAGGTATGACAAGAACCAAGTTTACACCAAATCGTTTCCAGCTTTAATTGAAATAAATTCTACACTCCTCGAGTCTCAGTTCGATTCAGGTTAGTTTTTTCAATCAATTCCTTTCATCACTGCATTCTCTGAAGTTCTCGGTCTGTAATTGCCTGATAAATATACATACAGTTGGTTGAATCGCTATGATAGCTTGTACATGATCAAATCGGCTTAGGATAATCACCGTATACGTTCTTTGTTTATGTTTGAGCCAGAGGTCTGGTACTGAATGATAGATAACTTAAATGAGTTCAAGAAATAAATCTGTGTTTGTGCTGAAATTTGTTCCATGTGTTGGAAAGAGAGTCAGGATGCAGCAATAATAACATGAATAAAATGCATTAGGCTGTAGATGAATTAGTCATCACTGTGTTGATTGATGACTTAATGGAAATCCTGAGTAAGTGGTCTCTGAAAATTTGGCTGCTGGAGCCTTTCTAGTAAAATTGTAACCATCAAGCCTAGGTGTTGCTAGTCGTCAGAGCCAGTTTGTTCTTGTGAGCATAGGTTAACACCATGTCAACTCTCTCAAAGTCCATAGCTCAGTTTGTTTTACCGGCCTAAGGAGTCCGAAGCTTTTGGATTATAAGAAATGTCAGAACTAGTGGTGTTGACATTACAGCTTAGAAGATTGAAATAGGGTTAGATTGACTTGTAAAAATCAGTAATAAACTAAGACCAACCTAACTATCTTAATCCTCACTCAGTCAAGGGTGGCTTGGTGTGTAGCCTGACGGCTTACCATGTAGCTTCAAGGACTGATAGGTCAACAGTGTCTTAGCCTAATGGCTCCTGTGAGTGGGAGAGTAAAAGGAAAATAGAATCCTAGGATATTGATCCAACTGACCCACATAGGTGGAAACTCCATCCAATTGGTCTTTGGCCCAACCTTGGCCCAACAAATCTGAGTTTGAAATTTAAAAATCATCAAAGCCAGAATCAACATGGTCAGAGTGGCTGTAGTAGCAAGTCCAGCCTGATGTAAAGCAAACTGCGGTTCTTGGCCAGTGCAGGAAATAAGTTAGTCATAGGCTAGCCATAATAGTGGGTTTCCATCCTATCCTTCCATTTGGCTGAGTTAGCGTCGTAACCGAAATCACGACGGGACGGCGAATAAGAAAATTTTAATAAAAAAAAATGAGGAGTCGCCACCAAAATTTATTAAAGGAAATTTTGGAAAAACTTGAAATTTTGATCTTCGAAACCAGTTTGGATTTGGGAGTTGTTTACGCATAAGAAAGGTATTAGCACCCTATGACGTCCATAAAAAACGGTTACCTTCTAATTAATTGTGTAAAATTATAATTAACTTTCAAAATATTTATTTCACTCCAAAGGAAAATTATTTTTAGTTATTTAAAGAGTTTCTTTTTTATTTTTTTTTGTCTCATGAAATAAATGGAGAAAAATGATCCGAAAAGTTTATTTGGGCTTGATGGGTTCGGTTCCCGCTCCTACGTATCCTCAAGTGCAGTGAGGAAATCAAAGCTACGTAGTTCTTAAAATCAATTTCAATTCATTTTAAGTTTTTGAAAAAGATTACGATGTTTTTGGATTTTTTTTAGAAAAGATTATGCTTGATTTTCATGAAAAGCATTTTTGAAAAATTAGAGAAAATTAGTTTTGAGATTTTTAAATATAAATTTTTTAGAAGAAATAATGTAAGAAGAAAGAAGTTTGCTCTTGCACAGAATTCAAGGTAGCAAATGGCTACTTAATAAATTCTTATGTTCCAAGTAGTATCAAAGGTGGATCGACCACTCAATTGATCCCATTTGGCCATTGCACAAACTTAAAATATATTTTTTAATTTCCCTATTTAAAAAGAATGATAAGAAAATAAAAAAAATAATGAATCTAAACTAAAAACAATATTAAAAACAAAAATAAAGAAAATAAAATAATAAATAATAAATATTAAAAAGAAAAAAAAAAGGTTAGTTGCACTTACCTGAAAAAAGGTTTTGAAGTGACCCATAAGCTTCCCTCCTTGAAATGAGGGCTAGATGGGCTTACGCATTTCTGCGTACTCCCAAACTTAAACTATTCACAAGGGAATAAAATTTTATAAATGACGGGCTTACGCTTTAATGTGTACTCCCAAACACGAGCTTTGCAGCTTAGGTGTTCTCCTCATTCTCTTGGAAGAGACGTCTCCTTATATAGGAAAACGAGAGACTCCTGAAGTCTGCCCTGTCTGATGTGGGACTTGCAGCTTCTTATATAATAGGATGAATGATTGAAGGTGTCTTACTCTTCCGATGTGGGACTACCAAGAGGACCTTTAAATTTTTAATTCTATCCGATGTGGGACTTCTATTTCTATTCCTCGGACAAAATTGGATATTCACAGTTGCCCCTCTTTACAAAAATCTTATTGAATAATATGAATAATTACATTATTCTTATTATTTTTGTAAGAAATTAGTAAAGAAATGAATTAATTTTGTCTGAGGATATCTGATTCCTTGGAATGAAGAGGTGAGTAGACCCTTGTAATACAGAGGATGCGTGGACCCATTGAATGAAGTAGGTGCGTAGACTCTTGTAATGCAGAGGGTGCACAGACCTGGTGATGGAGAGGGTGCGCGGACCCTGGTGATGGAGAGGGTACGCAGACTACAGAGGGTGTGTGGACCCATGGAATGGAGAAGGTGCGTGGACCATTGTCTTGAGGTGGGTGCGTGGACCCATGGAATGAAGAGGGTGAGTCGACCCTTGGAATGCAGTGGGTGCGTGGACCCTGGGAATGCAGAGGGTGCGTGGACCCTTGTAATGGAGAGGGTGCGTGGACCCTTGGAATGCAGAGGGTGCGTGGACCCTTGGAATGCAGAGGGTGCGTGGACCCTTGGAATGCAGAGGGTGCGTGGACCCTTGGAATGCAGAGGGTGCGTGGACCCTTGTAATGCAGAGGGTGCGTGGACCCTTGTAATGCACTGGGTACGTGGACCCAGGGAATAGACTGGGTGCGTGGACCCATGGAATAGACTGTGTTTGTGGACCCTTGTGATGAGGAGGGTGCGTGGACCCTTCAAATGCAGTGGGTGCGTAGACCCATGGAATGCAGTGGGTGCATGGACCCTTGGAATGGAGAGGGTGTGTGGACCATTTGAATGGAGAGGGTGTGTGGACCTTTTGAATGGAGAGGGTTCATGGCCCCATGGAATGGAGTGGGTGCATGGACCCTTGTGATGAGGTGGGTGCGTGGACCCTTCAAATACAGTGGGTGCATGGACCCTTCGAATGGAGTGGGTGCGTGGACCCTTCGAAAGGAGTGGGTGCATGGACCCTTGTAATGTAGTGGGTGCGTGGACCCATGGAATGGAGTGGGTGCGTCGACCCATGGAATGGAGTGGGTGCGTCGACCCATGAAATGCAGTGGATGCGTGGAGCCATGAAATGCACTGGGTGCGTGGACCCTTTGAATGGAGTGGGTGCGTGGACCCATGAAATGGAGTGGGTTCGTGGACCAATGAAATGCAGTGGGTGCGTGGACCCTTTGAATGGAGTGGGTGCGTGGACCCATGGAATGCAGTGGGTGCGTGGACCCTTCGAATGCAGTGGGTGCATGGACCCTTGGAATGCAGAGGGTTCGTGGACCCTTGGAATGAGTTGGGTGCGTGGCCCCTTGTGATGAGGTGGGTGCGTGGACCCTTGTGATGAGGTGGGTGCGTGGACCCTTATGATGAGAAGGGTGCATGGACCCATGGAATGCAGTGGGTGCATGGACCCTGAGAATACAGAGGGTGCGTAGACCCTTGAAATGCAGAGGGTGCGTCGACCCTTGGAATAAGGTGGGTGCGTCGACCCTTGTGATGAGGTGGGTGCGTCGACCCTTGTAATGAAATGGGTGCGTGGACCCTTGGAATGAAAATGGGTGCGCGGACCCATTGAATGCAGAGGGTGCATGGACCCATGGAATGCAGAGGGTGCGTGGACCCATAGAATACAGAGGGTGCGTGGACCCATAGAATGGAGAGGGTGCTTGGACCCTTGGAACGGAGTGGGTGCTTGGACCCTTGGAACGGAGTGGGTGCTTGGACCCATGGATCAGAGTAGGTGCTTGGACCCATGGAACGGAGTGGGTGCTTGGACCCATGGAACGAAGTGGGTGCTTGGACCCATGGAATGCAGTGGGTGCATGGACCCATGTAATGGAGAGGGTGCGTGGACCCTTGGAATAGAGAAGGTGCGTCGAACCTTGGAATAAAATGGGTGCGTGGACCCTGAAATAAAATGGGTGCACAGACCTATGGAATGAGATGGGTGTGTGGACCCATGGAATAGAGAGGGTGCATGGACCCATGGAATGCAAAGGGTGCGTGGACCCTTGGAATGCAGAGGGTGCATGGACCCTTGGAATGCAGTGGGTGTGTGGACCCTTGGAATGCAGTGGGTGCGTGGACCCTTTGAGTGTAGAGGGTGCGTGGACCCTTGGAATGAAGAGGGTGTGTGGACCCATGGAATGCAGAGGTTGCATGGACCCAATGAATGCAGAGGGCGTATGGACCCTTGGAATGAAATGGGTGCGTGGACCCTTATAATGGAGAGGGTGCGTGGACTCATGGAATGCAGAGGGTGCTCGGACCCAT
This sequence comes from Canavalia gladiata, assembly GCA_037954105.1. Taxonomy (NCBI): domain Eukaryota; kingdom Viridiplantae; phylum Streptophyta; class Magnoliopsida; order Fabales; family Fabaceae; genus Canavalia; species Canavalia gladiata. The sequence goes on along the minus strand of CM075664.1, from coordinate 34,769,343 downwards.
GGAACGGAGTGGATGCTTGGACCCATGGAACGAGGTGGGTGCTTGGATCCTTATGATGATGAGGTGTGTAAACTATAGATGTTGGATTTTTTATTTTTTTTATTTTTATGAAATACAGGTTAGAGTAAGATCCTTATAAATACACGGATTAAGCTTCATATCCTATGAAACAAAGACTTGGCCTTGTGTATTCCAAACCATTTAATACTATGAATACACAATATGCTTTTAATGTAAGAATGCTTGAGAAAATTATGATGATGTAATTATATGATGATATAGGATTAAATAATGATGCACTAATTTATGAAATTTAAAATGTCTATGTAATGATGCAGGATGTCATGATATCAATCATATAATGCATGTTTTGAATTGGGAAAACTGATATGTTGAAAATGTTGGTGAAATAAGTTGGTTTTGACTTTTTCTTCTTATATTCTCTTTTTTTTTTTTTGCCTTTCTTTACATTTTTTCTTTTTCTTTTTCTCTCTTTTTTTTCCTTCTCTTTTTTGTCTTTTTCTTTTGTCTTTTTTTTTTGTTTCTTTTTTTTTCTATCCTTAGCCCTTATAGTTTCATGGTGAGGATTTCAAGGATGAGCAAAAAATTGTTGGTCTGTTTTGGTTGTTCAGCTTGAACAATTGTTGAATGTATGACCAAAGTGTCAGTGGTTGTTGGTACCTTGGTAAATTACAAATGGAAACATTCTTGCTCTATCATGTTGTGTCAATGATTTTTAAACCATCAAAATAACTGTGATGCTTTTATTTTTAGTGGTAACACATGTTTTCTTTCGGCATATATGATTATTGAAATGCATGACAAGATTATTGGTGAAGGGAATAAAATAATTCTATGTAAATAAGGTGAGACCATATCTACAAAGACGAACAATGTTTAGAAGAATGATATGTACAAAGAATAATGTTTGGAAGGAATGGAAGAATTTACAAAGTAGAGTGATTTTGATATTGTGTGGAATGATATGTACAAAGAATAATGTTTGGAAGGAATGAGAGAATTTACAAAATAGAGTGATTTTGATATTGTGTAGAATGATATGTACATGGAATAATGTTTGGAAGGAATGAGAGAATTTACAAAATAGAGTGATTTTGATATTGTGTAGAATGATATGTACATGAAGTAAATTTTGGGAGAAAGAAAAGGATTTACTGAATGGTATCATGTGTAGAGAAATTTGTAATTTGAGTCATGCTTTCTAGATGAACAACGCTAGTACCACACCCTAGTAACCTTGAAAGTCCATCAATAAGCTTTAGAAGGAAATAAAATTGCCCCAGTTTACAACTTCTAAGCACATCGCCTTAGTTTATAACTGCAAAGACATTTTTTGCTCCACTTTACAACCAGAGATGTCATTTTCCTCCACTTACAACTGTGAAATTCTTTTGTGATTTCCAAAGCGTCATTTGCCCCAATTTATAACTTCCAAAGTGTCGTTTGCCACAGTTTATAACTTCCAAAGCGTCGTTTGCCCTAGTTTATAACTTCCAACATATCATTCGCACCTATTTTTTATCACCAACATATCATTTGCCCCAGTTTATGACTTTGAGCACATCATTTGCCCCAGTTTATGACTTTGAGCACATCATTTTCCCCAATTTATGACTTTGAGCACATCATTTGCCCTAGTGTATGTCTTTGAGTACATCATTTGCCCCAGTTTATGACTTTGAGCACATCATTTGCCCCAGTTTATGTCTTTGAGTACATCATTTGCCCCAGTTTATGACTTTGAGCACATCATTTACCCTAGTTTATGACTTTGAGCACATCATTTTCCCCGGTTTATCATTTTGCTATAGTTTATAACTTCAGACAAATTAGTGCACCGTATGTTTTCAAGAAATTCTTCTTTCCGGACTCTAGGTGAAGGCTTCTATGTGCCCCCAATCCTTTGAGTTTGTCTTGCCTTTTTTATTTTCAACCTAATGAATTGCTCTAATTTTTGCCTAGGTTGTCTTTTCAAATTTTCAACCTAGCGAGCAAACTTTTACTTTTTATTTTTCATTTTAATTCTTTTTTCTTTTTTCTTTTTTTTTCATTGACTTTCTTTTTCTTTTTTTTTAGAATACCTTTCATAATGAGGCTTTTGACCATGTAGAATTTCTCTTTCAATGAAAGTTGACTGATCAAAAATCAAATCGAACTCATTCTACTTCCTCCATATTGTTTTCTGAAAAGAAGGATCTTCCACTATCTTTTGTATGTTGGCCACTCCAAAGATTTCATTGTCTCTTTAGTGACTAATCATTCCTAATATCCTCATAAGCTTAATTGATAAAGTGATCAAAGATACTTGATATGGTACAATCGTTTTCATTGTCAAGCCTATTTCTTTTACACATGAATTATTTTGAATATGAAACAAAAAAAGAATGAAGGAGATCAAGTCAAAATGGGTTAAACATTGAGAAAATTGTTTACAGAATGCATTTCAAGTAAAGTATATTAAAAGAAAACATGTGTGCCCAAAATTTTTGTTCTTTTTTTTTTATTCTTTTGTTCTTTCTCTTTTTTTCTTTTTTTCTCTTTTTTTTCTTTCAAAATCCCCATAATGATATGATTTGCATCACAAATGTATTTTGAATTAGTTTAAAATCATATTAAACTGATTTGGGATGCTCTACTTTAGAAACTCCACCCTCCATAGCAACTTTTAGGTTCAAACTTTGAGTCCAATAGTTGAGAAAATCTCATGTAGGAGCATCTTCAGTTAAAAATCTCACTCTTGAAGAATCTTAGCAATAACAACTGCTCCTTCATGATGCCTTATAAAGGGTGCAAGAAGTTTGGTTAAGACGCCTCACAACTTAATGAAAATGAAAAGGAGAAAGATTGATAGATTTTTTTTGGATGCAAATGTTGATTGTTTGAGGTTATGGAATGACTTGTAGGTTTGTCTCAAGTGGCATGAGATTATTAGCATGGAATTGGGAAGAATAAACATGTGGTGGGTTGAGGTTAAGGGTAAGTGTTTGAAGGTTAGATTGGGTGGTTGGGTAAGGTGTAGGGAGGTATTGTTTAATAGATTAACAACCATTAGCATGTTACAGTGGTCCACTAGAATGCAAGGATTACAGTGTCATGTTTTTAATGGTTGAAATCTTGTGATTATGCAAGATTTAAATGTTGACATTGTAATCACCAAAGAAGTAATATCTTGAAGATTTTGACCATTATCTTTTTTCTGCTTGACAATTTCTCATTGCATCATCCTATCTCATCCATGATCTATCTTTGAGAACTTTTCTATAAGGAGGATAGAAGAATTTTTATTTTTTTTTGCTTTCTTTTCTCTTTTCTCTTTTTCTTTTTTTTTATTTTTTTGTATTGTTTTGACAACAAATGAAATATTTATTCAAGTGTTTAAAGATTATAAAGGTTCCTCATATTCTCAATTAAGGACTAATCATCTCAAAAGGAAAATATGATTGACACTTAATCTAAGGAAGCATTCGCTCCTCAATAGATAAGGTCTTATCAATAGCAATTCGATGTGTACCCTAACATTTTCAAAATAATATGTGGTTGATAGGAAGTATGGTTAAGACCTATTCCAAGAGAGTATTCACTCCTCAATAGATAAGGTCTAAGTTAGTTTTAACGCATCACTAATATGATTGTGAATCTTCCTTTTCTTCAAGAGATGTTTTTTTTTTTTGCCAATAAGATGAAAAAATTTAACTCATTCGGCTTCTTATATGTCATTTGAATCTGATTTTAAAAACGAATGCATAAAAAAAATTTAGTATTTTTTGTGCAACATAACTTAATGGTGTCAAATATGAAGAAATGCATGGGATGTATGTACAAATATGAAAGAAATTTTTATTATTTTTAAAAAATTGAATATTATGCTCCTAATTATGACTATTGTTAGACAATAATGAATATGTACAAAGAAAAAAAAAAAGATGATGAAGTACACTTCATTCATAGTATGACTATGAAGTTATATCATTTTTCTTTTTACAAATATTTTTTTTCAAAGCTAATGAGAAGAAAAATTCAAACTATTATGCTTATTATACGCCATTTAAATCTCACATAATTTAAGAAATGAATGAATGAGATACATGTTAAAAAATGTATGAACCCACATAAATATGTTAATGCATTAAATGTGTGTTATTCTTTTTCTTCTTAAAAGATGCATAAAATTTTATTTTATTTATTTTTATTTTATTTATCTAAACATCCAATTAATGCATGAGATATATGTTGAAAAAAAAATCCCCAGCTAAAAATATTTGTACCTACAAGAACAGGTGATTTTTTTTTATTTTTTCTTGTACAAGCATAATTAAAGTATAGAATTTATTTTTTATTTTTTATTTTTTATTTTTATTTTTTACAAAGGCATGTACATGTTATTTTTTATTTTTATTTGTTATTTATCTAACTTTTAATTAATAAAAAAATACATAAATCTATATGAACATTTTTTATTTTATTTTTTAAACTGAAAAAGTCAAGCTAATGCACATTGTACATGTAAAAAAATGCTTGTGACTTTTTGTTATGTAAAAGCATTATTTTTTATTTAAAGATTTAGTTAATGCGAAAAAAAAGTATGGACTTATATAAACATTTTATTTTTTCTTATTTTTTCAAAAGTTCAAGCTAATGCATGAGATATATGTTAAAAAATGATTATACATGTGATTTTTTTTTAAAAAAAAAGCATAAACATGTTATTTTTGTATTTTGTTTATCTAAATGTAAAAAAATGCATGGATCTATATGAACATTTTATTTCATTTTTTATTTTCCTAAAAGTCCAACTGAAGTATAAAAATAAAAAATAAAGAAATGAATGTGTCATGTAATTTTTTTTGTACAAATGTGATAAAAAAAAATGCATAATCATATTATTTTTGTATTTTGTTTATAAAAAAAATGCATGAACCTATATGAATTTTTTTAAAAGTCCAACTAAAATAAAAACAAAAAATTGAATGTAACCAACATGTGATTTTTTTTGTATAAATGCGATCAATTTTTTTTTAAATATGTATGAACATATTACTTTTGTGTTTTATTGATCTAAATGTCCAAAAAATGCATGAATCTATATGGAATTTTTTTATTTTTCTAAAAGCCCAATTAAAACAAAAAAAACGGAATGTACCTAACTTGTGATTTCTTTTATGTATAAAGGTGAAAAAAATGCATGAAGATGTTATTTTTATTTTTTGTTTATCTAGATGTTAAAGAAAAATGCATGAAAATTTTTTTATTTCTAAAAGCCCAACTAACGAAAAAAATTAAATGCACCTAAACATGTGATTTTTTTTAGCATAAATCTGAAAAAATGTATGAACATGTTATTTTTATTTTTTTTATCTAAATGCTCAAAAAAAATTATTTTTCTAAAAGCCTAACAAAAAAAATTGAATGTACCTAACATGTGATTTTTTTTGTATAAATGTGTAAGAAAAAAAATAAAAAAAAATACATGAATATGTTGTTTTTGTATTTTGTTTTTCAAAATGTACGAAAAAAATGCGTGAACGTATATGAAATTTTTTTATCTTTCTTAAAGATTAACTGAAATAAAAAACTGAATTTACCTGACATATGATTTTATTTATGTAAGAAATCTTTAAAAAAAATGTATGAACATACTATTTTTATTTTTTAAGTTATCTAAATGTCCAAAAATATGCATGAATTTTTTTATTTTTTTAAAAGCCTAACTGAAACAAAAAAATGAATATACCTAGCATGTGATTTTTTTATGTAAAAAAAATCTTTAAAAAATGCATGAACAGGCTAATTTTTTTTATTTATCTACATGTCCAAAAAAAATACATGAATTTTTTTATTTTTCAAAAAGCCCAAGTGAAACAAAAAGATGAATGTACCTAAAATTTTTAAAAACACTATTTTTTGGCATATTAATTTTTTGTTTGTTTAGTTAATGCATGAAAAAATGTGTGAACCTATATTAGCATTTTATTATTATTTTTAGGCAGAACTAATGCAAAAAAAAAATTGTGCTTATATGATTTTTTTGTAAATTTTTTTTAAGGCATGAATATGTTATTTTTTGGTTTATTTATATGTCTAGTTAATGCATAAAAAAAAATACATGGATGAGCATTTTATTATATTTTTTTCTTTTTTTTTAAAGCCTGACTAATGTGTTTGAGTTTATATGGGTATTTTATTCTATTTTTATTTTTTTCTAAAAGTCTCGCTAATGCACGAGATATATGCCAAAAAAGAATACTTGGACCTATGAGAACATTTTATTTTTTTTATTTTTTTATGATTAAAATTCATGTTCAAATTTTGAAAAATTTAGTATTATCTTTCGATGCAAAAATGATGATAATGACGTGATTTATTACGCTCATGTCCTGGTATGTCCTATGATTAGATGTGAATATACATGTACAAGAGAAAGAGAAAGAAACATGCTACTCACGTGTCCTAATCCAGGTGAAAAAAAGGTAGGATATCACTAATGTTCACATCCTAACTTTGGAAGGTTGCTTAGTTCTGTATATGTGCATGGTTTCATGGGTAGATCTAGACAACTCAGATTATCATGGCCCTCAGATTGCCCTTATCATATGGACAAGGATCCAATTCCTGAACCAGTCATAAGTAGGGAAATGCCCTCTCAATATGACTTAACAATTACCATGTGGGCATGAAGCCCCTTAATAGCAACTATCAATACACCCGTTAATCCAATGCTCGCACAGGCTCGGGTATAGAGCCCAAAAGGTGTGTGAGGTAAGTGAAAGTGAATTGGGTGAAAGGGGAGCATACAAACCTTTAAATCTAAAACTACCCAATCCCACCTGCAACACAAATAAGCAACCAAGAATATACAGCAAAAAGTCTTCTACCATATGGTTCATAACATTGAATATGTACAAACAATGAACACGAAAAAAAAAATCACATTGAATATATTCGAAAACAACAAATACGAACAAAAAAGTCACAACATTGAATATAGACAAGCATAATGACCTCGAACAAGAGAAAAAAAAGAATAAAAAATATTTACATAAAAATAAAAAAAAAGAGTGAAATAAATAAAAATAAAGTTAAAGAGAACATGCACAATTAATTAGATTAGGCTTCACTCTCAAAAATATCCTCAGTGGAGTCGCCATCTGTCGTAGCCGGGATCACGACGAGACAGCGAACAAAAACTTTAATAAAAAACAGAGGAGCCGCCACCAAAATTTATTAAAGAAAATTTTGGAAAAACTTAAAAGTTATGATCTTTGAAACCAGTTTGGATTCGGGAGTTGTTTACGCATAAGCATAAGGAAGGTATTAGCACCCTATGACGTCCGTAAAAAACGGTTACCTTCTAATTAATTGTGTCGAAAAGTTTATTTGGGCTTGACGGGTTCGGTTCCCGCTCCTACGTATCCTCAAGTGCAGTGAGGAAATCAAAGTTACGTAGTTCTTAAAATCAATTTCAATGCATTTTAAGTTTATGAAAAAGATTACGATGTTTTTGGATTTTTTAGAAAAGATTATGCTTAATTTTCATGAAAAGCATTTTTGAAAAAATAGAGAAAATTATTCTTGTGATTTTTAAATATAAATTTTTTAGAAGAAATAATATAAGAAGAAAGAAGTTTGCTCTTGCACAGAATTCAAGGTAACAAATGGCTACTCAATAAATTCTTATGTTCCAAGTAGTATCAAAGGTGGATTAACCACTCAATTGATCCCATTTGGCCATTGCACAAACTTAAAATATATTTTTTAATTTTCCTCTTTAAAAATAATGTAAGAAAACAAAAGAAATAATGAATCTAAACTAAAAACAATATTAAAAACAAAAATAAAGAAAATAAAATAATAAATAATAAATATTAAAAAGAAAAAAAAAAGGTTAGTTGCACTTACCTCAAAAAAGGTTTTGAAGTGACCCATAAGCTTCCTTCCTTGAAATGAAGAAGTGACCCATAAGCTTCCCTCCTTGAAAGTACTCCCAAACACGAGCTTTGCAGCTCAGGTGTTCTCCTCATTCTCTTGGAAGAGACGTCTCCTTATATAGGAAAACGAGAGACTCCTGAAGTCTACCCTGTCCGATGACCTTTAAATTTTTAACTCTATCCGATGTGGGACTTCTATTTCTATTCCTCTGACAAAATTGGATATTTCACAGTTAGCAAAAGGCATAAGAGAGAAGCTTCCCTAAAGCAAGGCAAGATTGGTTTAGTTCAATCATATTCCCTGAGCTTGTTGCTTAAAAATTTAGGATTGTTGCCTAGTTTCTATAACAATACCTGGTCCTAATGCAGTCCCTAACTTCTCCCCCCCCCCTTTCCTTTTCTTAACTAAACCAAAGACCAGTTTGGCCTGTAGGAGCCTAAGCATGGTGGGCTGAAGGCTGTTGGAAGAGTTTTATCAAATCTTATACTTGTTTGCATATTAGGCTAAAACCAGCTTAAAGGATAAAGTTGATCATGATTCTCAAACAATGAAATTTTTCCTGTCTGCCAAGTGCCTAGTCAAACTATTCAAAATGTGCAAACAGTGGCTATGAAACTTAGAATAGGTTGTAAGTGGTGGCTAGGAGAAACTAAGTGGTATCTCATTCACTAGAATCTGCCATATCAGTACTTAGGCCTCTTAGGATCCAGCCATATAGATTGGTCATTACAAAACCCTATATAGGAACCATCTAAAAATGATTTGCACTAGGGACTGAACCAGATTGCAGGGTCATAAGCAGCAAACCATTTTTTTATCCTTGGTTAGTACAGAAGGTAAACCAATATTAGGCCAACCTTGGCAGCAGGTTTCCTTGCCTGGGTTCACCTCAACCTGTCCTTAATTGGCTATTTTAGCAAACCATAATAAGAGGAAAATTTCCATTAGAGCCAGCCTTGGCCAATTCAAGCTAATGACTCAAGTTCAAATGTACATAAACATAGGAGAAATTGAAATAGCTGTATAGTTTCTGCAGCAACATCAGTTCGATCATATATAGGCTGAGCCTGAGAGTGAGGTCCATCCAATAAATTAGGAGTAGGATGAACAGTACGTAGTGAAAGCTGGAACCAGAACCTACCTAGTATCAGATGGTCAGTGACAACTTAGTGGGATGATTTTAGAGAATGGAGTCATGAATCATCGTTGTTCAGGGGGCAACAGAAAAAAATCCTGTGAATTAGGAGGACATTGACACCATAATGGCATAGCTGTTACATTATCAGGTTTAACCAGGGGATGAGTGTGTTGCTGATCTTTGATCTAACAGCAAGAAGAGGGATTTTCAGGGTCCAAAACCTATCATGACAGTTAAACCAGTTACAGGTTTTGAGTCTTATGAATCCACAATTAAATAGAAAATTAGAGCCAACATTAGGCTAGGCCTTAGCTAGGTATTGGATGATCCTGCCTTGAAACTGTATGAGAACAGAAGAGGACCTAGCTGACATAGGCTTCAAAAAGGAAGGAAAAGAGAAACATTGGCCTGTTCGGGAGAAAATCAGCTTGAGTTTGATTTAGGTGTTGAGTACATTAGAACCTTAACTAACCTTGGCAGCCTACATAATCCCAAATTCCTATACTGCACAGTTTTTACTCCCCTGGAGCTGTCATAACAGCAAAGCATCACACAAGGCAAGTAGTATAGAATAGATAGTGATGAGTGGTCCTAGATCAGCCATAGCAGCGAGCTCGGTGTTAGAATTTAAGCCTCCTAAGAAAACAGGAATCCAGTTGTTGAATAGGTGTTGCATAACTATAAGTCCCAGTCATCTTGTTCTTTTTTGTTCTTGGGCAGGTTTGAGTCTTCTAGTCAGATTCTGTCATAGCAGTATCAGATGTGACATCAAGTCTTGGAATCTCTGAGCTACACTAATAATAGCTCCACCTATGAAACATTCTAGAATAGTGACTGAAAGTAAACAAGACCTAGCTAGGAAAACCTGCAATCGGACTGGATGCATATACCTGTAGGTTAAGGCATTTAATTCCCAGATAGGTGATGATATTAAAAAAAGGAGGCTAGCTTAATTGATACAGCAGCAACCATTTTTGGATAAGAATAGTTGGGTAAAGAACAGAACCTAGCATCCATGGTTATACCTGATAATTAGGATTTCTAGCCTCAATGTTGATATAGTAAAGACCAGATAGTGAGAGCCCCATGATTAGGTGCTGATCATTGGCACCAAATACTGTTTAAATGTTGATTAGAAACCAAGCTTGACTAGGATCCTATCTTTAAAGTCCCTATGGCTATTAGTTCACCCCAGAGTCTAGAACCGACTGATTCTTAGCCTAATAAAAACCAAATCAGATCCAAATCAGCAAGATTATTTATCTGTGTATACCTATTGCTGTCAAATGCCTTCACAATCTTAGTTGCTAATCCCTTGAGTGTGTGTAATAGGAACCTAGAATAAGAGTAGGGTATTGGTTCTTTACAAGTGCTGTCATCATGAAGACCTCACCCTAGAATGTACTTTAGTTAAATAATCTCGCAAGGCCAGGACCTATCCTTAGCAGAAAACAAAAATTAGTTCTGAAAATGAGGAGTTAGTTTACAAAAAACTCAACATTGAGGACCATAGCTAAGAAGGAACTGGACTGATCTGGAAAATTGAAATCAGGTAGTTTCTCCAACTACATTCTTTAGCATTGATTAGAGAAAGAGCTAACCATAGGTAACCTAAAAAGGAAAAATTTTATTCTAGCTAGATTGCCATTGGGAGATTGCTATAGCAAAGTATAGAGTGATTTGGTTGAGGAGTGGTCCTAAACCAGCCACGGCAGCAAGCTTAGTTTCAGATTTTAAGAATCCAATTATGTTGTCGAATGGGTGCCAATATTGAAGGTCAAGTGTCAATACCTGTGGGACTGTAATAATCTAGTCAAGAAGGGTCAGCCTGCCTTATTCATGGCTCAAGGATAGCTACAACCTTACATGAAAATAGGAACTAGCTCATCCCTTAGGTTCAGAAAGTCAGCAACCCTAGTTTAAAACATAAGCAAATGGCTCTGAGATTAGTCCTAATAACAGTCAAGTTCAAATTCTAAGATCTCCAACCTTCTAGGAAACTAGGAAACTAGGACACTAGTTATGTTGGTCAAAAGGGGGTTGTTTAGCCATAAGAAACAACAATTCTAGTTTCATTATAATTCTTAGGTTAGTTTCTTTTATGACAGCAATAACTTCCAATCATTGGAAGTTTCACAGTAGCTATCAGCCCAATGACCTTGTACACAACCCAAGACCTGATGGCCTGGAGCCACATCAGGTTCACCCTAAGCCTTGAGAGTCTCCAAGCTGCACCAAAAGTGAATCAACCCAGGAACTACCTTAAAACAGAAATAGGAAAATAGTTAAAAGTCTAATTAGGAAAACCACATTTAAGGCCACTGATTTGGGGTCATGCTGTAGGTTTCCTTTACCTAACATACAAGATTATTTCCATGTTAAAAGAGCATCTAAAACTCACCTTAGGCAACAGGTTCATGCCATAACCAAAATGATATTATAATCTTAAATTGTTGAAGATCTAGGTTCATACTTTAGCTAAATAGGGGATAAACCAGTTTCAAAATTGGTTAAGAACAGCAAATGACTTTTGTCACAGCAGCCTGGATCCACGTATTTGAGCGTATGAACGCATAAGCATATGATTCAACAGTTGATATTGTTGGAAACGTTAATACGTGTCATTGTCAAAATCAATATTTAAAGAAATTTCAAAGTTTTAAATGATCCGAGATTTCATGCGATGAGCTTCAAATTTGAAAGTGCAGCATACCCTATGTTTCAATATTCAAAGAGTCATATGAGTCGCAATGCAACCTTCGCTTGCCTCCGACTCTATGCATGTGGGTCAAAGATCTTCCCTTTTCAATCTTTCTTCAAAATTTCTCTTTCTAAATGACTTTCAAGGTTTTGAACGATCCGAGATTTCACGCGATGAGCTTCGAATTTGAAAGTGCAGCATACCCTGTCTTTCAATATTCAAAGAGTCATATGAGTCGCAATGCAACATTCGCTTACCTCCGACTCTGTACATGTGGATCAAAGATCTTCCTTTTTCAATCTTTCTTCGAAATTTCTTTTTCAAAATTGTTGTCAAAGTTTCAAACGATCCTAGATCTCACACAATGTGTTTCAAGTCTGAAAGTGCATCATACCCTATCTTTCAATATTTGGAGAATCATATGAGTCGCAGTGCTATCTTCGCTTGCCTTCGATTCTATACATGTGGGTCAAAGATCTTTATTTCTCAATCTTTCTTCAAAAAAATTACTTTTTCCAAATACTTGTCAAAGTTTCAAACAAGCCTAGATCTCACACAATGACCTTCGAATTTGAAAGTGCAGCGTACAATGTCTTTCAATATTCAAAGAGTCATATGAGTCGCAGTGCGACCTTCGCTTACCTCTAACTCTGTGCATGTGGATCAAGGGTGTTCTTTCTCCTCTTATTCAAAAGTAAAATGATCAAAACACCCAAATGTTTTTTCATTCAATATAAATTTCATACTCTTTACAAAGCCTTCTTAAGGATCAAGTCCTTAACCAGAACTACGTAGCCTTGAATTTCCCATTGCACCAGGGAATACATAGGAGTAGGATCAAGTCCTGTCAAACTATTTTCCATAAACTTATTTATTTCTATTCTATTTAAAGCACTACTACGTTTATTATATTTAGTAACATTTATTTAGTAACATTCATAAAAATGTTATTAAATTTTATTAATTAATATATTTATTAACATTTTTAAATTTAAATGTTACCAAATATGATTTATATTTTTTTAAAATATAAAACTTTAAAATAGAAAAGTATTTTTCTTTTAATTGAAATTCTGATGCAACACGTACGTAACTCTCTGTACTTTTTCACGTTTTTCCCCTTTTCCCACTCTTTTGTCTTTTTCGTTAACTAGCTGCTTCAAGCTTGAGTTCCTCCTTCTCTCTCGTTAACCATCTTCGCCCATTCATTTTTCTTTGAGCAACTTCTATAGATTTTTTACATTCTCTCCTCACATACGAAGGTAATCTTTTTTCATGCTTTCTAAATCGATTCTGTTTCATTTCACATTTTCTTGATATACCTTTCCTTTTTGTAGACCTAATTGCTTTTGTGAATTTTTTACTGTGAATTTCCAAATTCTCTACAAATCTAAGGTAAGTTTTTCTATTTTTGTTTTGATTTTTTTTGTTTTGGAAGGATTGCTTTCAACTTTGATAGTTAGCTCTATAGATGATGCAGAAATCAGTGTTGATTATTTGGTGCTCTGCAGATTTTGTTCCTCTATAATTATGACCATTGTTAGGGTTTCCTAATGTTAGATTTTCTATCAATTCTATGCTAACATTCCTAGATGGAGCACTCTCTAAGCTTTCTCTAAACTGTACCATATTATTATCTAGCTTAATTCTGGTGGTAGTGGTGAGACTCTCCCTTGGTTCAATGCAGTTGTCACTGTTGCCTATAACTTGGTCTCCATTATGAGTTAGCATTAGATCGAAAAATTGGACAAATGGAAGTCTGTAGAAGCCATATGTCAACACATTGGGCATGAGAACTGTGTTCGCACATAGGTAACAATTTGCATTTATCGCTTGTAATGAGGTTCTCCAAGCAAACTGTACAATCTATATGGCTACTTGTATTGCCTTTAACAACATAATCATAATTATAATATTATAGGAACCTATATGAATTTTAACTAATCATAAAAAGTGTATTAAAAAAAATTTACTTGAGGATTGTATTTTGTAGTCATCTGAACTAGAATGGAACTAGATTCTTTACATGAGGATTATTGTAAAATTAATTTGATATTCCATTTTATCTGTTTTTCTTTGGCCCATGCATCTTTCCAATTTTACTTGAACAGGTCAAATTGTTGATTTCTAGGAAGAAGAAAATCTGTGATCAAATATTTGAAGGTGTGAACTCTTTAGGAACTCTATTTTTCTGAAATCAATTCTCATTAGAGACTGGTTGTTAAATTTTCTATGTCGTTAATATCCACTAATTTTAACTTTGAATGCAATTGGCTCCTCGACTTATATTTGCAAGTTCCCTTTTAAGTTCTTGGATTCAAGGATCACTTCCTTAAGATATAGTGCGACTGTTGAAGAAAATGAAATTCTAAGACCAGGCCAAAAGTCCTTGTATTAGGTCAGATTTCTTTGGCCAAAAGTCCTCCCAAATTTATATAAATCCTACGTCAATTTCTACGGCAATTTCTGTACATATATAAAACACAAAAAGAATGACTTGTAATTACAAACTTGAAAATGAATCCTGATTTGAAAGCGCCATACTATAAATAACATTTACGTGGTGGCTTAGTGTTTCCACTTGGAATTATTTACAGAAAATAAATTAGATTAAATAATCAATGCTTAATTAAATGTTTATTACATACTTAGTTCATTGTGCCAAATTGGTTATTTGTTTACAAATATTTATAACCTTTACATAATGTATATTTTGATTATTGGGTAGAAATGTTGTCTATTATAGAGCCTTCAATGATTGTCTCCGAACATTTTGTATTTTTCCCAGTGCTGTATGATTAACCATGTGGGGTACTCAAGATATTGGCAATGGTTTCATGATGCAGTTAGAGTGACATCTCTTCATTGTTCTGTTTATTGTTGTTGTGGGCACCATGCAATTTGTTAATTTTGCTTGGGCTTTAGAAGTCCCTTCTGGTTATTAATTGATTCAAATGTACAGAAAAATTATGACTTATGTTATAACTAAATGCAGCACTGGTGGCAGATGCCTCTCAGTTGAATATACAAACAGAGTTGGAGAAGTTGCTAAGAAGCACGGACTGAAGCTTCACATTGATGGAGCACGTGTTTTTAAAGCATCAGTTGTGCGTAAATTTGTGTTTTACTTATGATGTCTTTATAATAAAGCTTTATAGTGTGACAGAGGATTTATTTACTTACTGAGTATATGCATTTTTTAAAATAATATCTCTCAGTACATGATCTCCAATAATGAATATAGAATGTGCACAGTCTTGTCTTGATCTAGCAATGGTAACTGCAACGCAAAGTTCAAGGTCCACATAAGAATTTTGCTAGTGTGAATATCTGCAGAAATTTTATATTTAATTTATATTGCAGGGCACTTAGCCATGACAATAATTTGAAACTTGGTTTTTTTTTATGCCATTGGAGTAATTTGCAAACATGTTTGCTTCCTGATCTTAACTGTTTTTTCTATGTATCAAACAGAAAAAAAAAAAAAGCTGTTAAACATAACTTGAAGGAAAATTTTTAACGGCAGTACTTAAAAAATGTCTACTTCTAGGAACTCGTAATGATCAAACAACTTTTAGCTCCTTGTATCCTGAAGCATTGTGAATACCAGAATTATTGGTTGCTAATGTCCCTAATAACTTTGCTTTATAATTATTATCTTCATGGATGAACCATCAATTTAAAACTACAATATAAGCTTCTAGATGGGAACGACATAAAATGGACTAGTTGTCCTGAGGAAAACCCTGCAGTGACTTTCCTTTTTGCCATTTTATCTCCATGCTTAGCTGCAATTCATTTGTGTATATAATTATTTTCATATATTGTACAGATATGGGAATGAGAATTTATGGTCAAATGAAACTAAAAGAAAAGATTAGTTAATGTCTGAATTATTTGTATGTGACTCCTACACTTGTTTAGTATAAAGTGATATAAGTAACTAACTATAATCCGATCCCATGACCGCCTCTTTTCCAATGAGTAATAAATTCTCTTGTTTATCATTTTTTCTTATTGTCTAGTGTGACATACGAGAGTAATATTATATCTTTTCTTATTGAGGGTCCTGAAATACAATCATCCTTAAACGAAATAAATAAAATATAAAATATAAAATAATTTTCAACTAAAAAATGGAAGATGACCCTTTCTTTTATTTTATTTTAAATATTTAGTTGATAAAAATATTTAGAATTGATTGATATTCATGAGTTTGGATTGAAATATATGCAAGCACTCTCTATCTGTTTTCATTTTTAATTTTAATGTATGCATGTTTTAACCGTTTAATAGATACCTAATATAATTTCTTATTTATTGTTTAAATAGGAAATTATTATTTTTGTTTTCCAACCAATAGAGGAAGAGGGTGGAAGGGCTACGAAAAATCATTATTTGGTATTATTCTCATTCATCTATAACTTCACTATGAACTATCATGTTTATTATTTTTAAATTTTTTTATGTTAATGCATATATTTTTATTTATTAGTTTTTTTATTTATTATTAGAAGTATTATTGAATTAAATTATCTGATGACTTTTATTTTGTACAAATTATAAAAGGAGAAATGGATAAGAGTGGATGCATGAACCAAGAGCTTCTGAAAAGTATTTGGATGGGTTAAAAAAATTTCTAGACTTTGCATTTTCTAATGTTGCACAAGGAAGTCAAATTTTATGTCCTTGTAAAAATTGCAACAATCGTTTCTGGTGTGACCGTGAGGAAGCATATGAGCATTTAGTTTGTGATGGATTTGACAAAAGTTACAACACTTGGGTTTTCCATGGCGAGGGTGAATCTTCAAAAAATTATATGAACAAGGAGAATGATAAATTTAAAATGCATGATAATTTGGATGAACTTTTAGAAGAGACGTTTATGATGTCAAAACTATGTGAAGAAGGTCAATTTGAAGATATATTGGAAAGCGAAGAAGAGATTGATGTAGAAACAGTAAAGTTTTACAAATTGGTACATGAAACTCAAGAAGAAGTGTACCCTGGTTGTAAGAATTTCACAAAGTTGTCAGTCATTGTTCGTCTACTTCATCTGAAAAATATTCATGGGTGGAGCAACGTGTCATTCAATATGTTACTACAGTTCTTAAGAGAATTGCTCCCGGAAAACTCTTGTTTGCCATCAACATTTCAAGATTGTAAATACATCATTCAAGATTTGGGATTTAGTTATGTAAAAATCCATGCTTGTCCTAAAGATTGTATCCTAAATAAGGGGAGCATGAGAATATGACTCAATGTCCTAAGTGTGGTACTTCAAGGTATAAAAAAAATGAGTTTCAAATTTCTAAGAGAAAATTTTCTGGCAAGGTAGCTTCACCTTCAATACCAGCCAAAGTTTTGAGATATTTTCCTTTGAAATCAAGGATCAAGAGGTTATTCATGTCTTCAAAAACAGCTGACGCAATGAAATGGCATAAGGAGTGTCGCACCGAAGATGGAAAATTAAGGCATCCAGCAAACTCACAAGCTTGGAAAACCTTTGATTCTTTACATCCTAATTTTGCATCGAACCCTCGAAATGTGAGGCTTGGGTTAGCAAGTGATGGATTTAATCCATATAAAACATTGAGTAGCAAATACAGTATTTGGCTAGTGGTTTTAATGACATATAACTTAGCTCCATGGTATTGTATGAAGCAACCTTACTTGATGTTGTCATTACTTATTCCAGGTCCTTCTTCACCTACAAATGATATTGACATATATTTGCAACCTTTAATTGATGATCTAAAGGAGTTATGGGAAAAAGGTGTTGAAACATATGATGCTTCAAGTCAACAACTATTTCAGTCACGTGCTGCATTACTATGGACTATAAATGATTTACCTGCATATGCTATGTTATCAGGTTGGCGTACAAGTGGGAAATTAGGATGCCCCATATGTAACTGTGACACATGCTCTGAATTCTTATATTATAGTAGAAAGACATGTTTTATGGGTCATAGAATATTTTTAGACTCCAAGCATAGGTGGAGAAAAGATAAAAAATCTTTTGATGGAAAAAAGGAAATGAGAGTAGCACCAAAGCCATTATCAGGTTTGAAAATGTTTGAAATATTACGTTATCGAAAGAATGAATTTGGGAAGACTAAAAAGAGTAAGAAAAGTAATGATGATCCATGGAGTAATGATGATCCATGGACCAAAAAAAGTATAATTTTTGAGTTACCGTATTGGGAAACTAATTTTCTTCACCATAATTTGGATGTCATGCACATAGAGAAAAATATATGTGAAAATATTGTTGGAACATTATTGAATTTAGAGGGGAAGAAAAAGGATCATCTCAAAACTCGCCTTGACTTAGTGAAAATGGGTATAAGGAAAGGCATCCATCCTATGAAAATAGGTCCAAATAAGATAATTTTGCCACCTGCTCGCTTTACTATGTCATCAAAAGAAAAAGACATCTTTTGTCATGTTTTGAAAGAAGTGAAGCTTCCTGAAAATTATGGTTCTAACATTTCTAGATGTGTTCAACTTGAACAACATAAAATTCTTGGGCTTAAGAGTCATGATTTCCATATATTGATGCAAGACTTGCTCAAGATAGCAATAAGAAAGACTTTTCCAAAAGAAGTTGCATGAGTTCTCATCAAGTTTAGCTCTTTCTTCAAGATATTATGCTCCAAAGTCATTGATGTTGAGGAATTTAAGTGTTTAGATGATGAAATTGCATTAATTCTTTGTGAATTGGAAAAGATTTTCCCTCCTTCTTTCTTTGTGCTAACAATGCACTTGTCTATACATCTAGCATATGAAGCTAGAATTGCCGGACCAGTACAATATCGGTGGATGTATCCAATTGATAGGTGCCTTTTTTTATTCAAGTTGATATATATATAAATATTATTTTGTTTCTCATCCTTTGAGTATTTTATTTTTATTTTTATACATAGGTTCCTTTTAAAGAAAAAGTTACGTGCATAATCGAAGTCATCCAGAAGGTTCAATTGCAGAAGGATATATAGCAGATGAATGCTTGACATTTTGTTCAAGATACTTAAATGATAGTGTTGAAACAAAGTTCAATAGAGTTGCAAGGAATATTGATGGTCCAATAGGAAATGGTGTGATGAAAAGTTTAGATCCTGCAATGTTGGAGCAAGCTCATCGCTATGTGTTGTTTAATTGTGATATAACTAAGTCGTATATCAAGTAAGAAATATACTTACCTTTTCTAACTTAAGATAAATATTTTTTTACAATACATATTTGATCTTTCTTCATAGAGAACATAAAGAGTTTCTTTACCATCAAACAGTTCATGGATTGGAAAGTGGAAGAAGGCAAAAGATCATTGTTTTACTTTTTCTGAATGGTTTGAAGAATGTGTTAGGAATATGACTGTGAGTGAAGAAGTTAAATGGTTATCTACAGGGCCAAACGTTGTTGCTAGGAAATTTTCATCTTATGTGATCAATGGGTATAAGTTTGTCATTGAAGGTTGTGAAAGAAAAACACAAAATACCGGAGTTATGGTCACTTCATCTACAATTAAATTTAGAAGTAAGAAAGATGAAAATCCTGAAGTAGAAGATGTTAACTACTATGGAGTTTTGAAAGACATACTTGAGCTAGATTACTATGAGAATTCTAAGTTTGTGCTATTTGAATGTGATTGGTTTCAAAGCAAACAAGACGATTTTGGATTTGTCCTTGTAAATTTTGGAAAGCTAATTTATGAAAATGATCCCTTCGTAGTTGCAACTCAAGTAAAGCAAGTGTACTACACAAAAGACCCAAGTGATGATTGGCATGTTGTTACTAATATCATTCCTAGAGATTTATTTGATATCTTCGGTGACTTACAGAATTGTGAAGCAGAAAAGCATGTTGGAACTCAATTAAGAAGTCCTATACTTGATCGATCTACGAATGAAGATGAAGATATTAGCTGGTTTAGAGATGATATACCCGGGACAACAATTGATACATGTGTCTTAGATCACTATCTAACAGAAGAAGGATCTAATGACATGCTTGATGTATTTAGTTGTTAAAAAAATATGATATTGAGTTTTTACATAGAAATTTTATATTTTCTTTCAAAATCTTATTTGTAATTCTCATTTTATACTTGAAATTTAATAAATAGTTTTTCTTTACAAACTTGTTGTATTAATTGTTTAACATATATTCCTATATATTAGTTTTACTTAAACATGGCAAGTAAGAAAGGTAATATGGAAGAAGTGTGTGGTGAGCTAGAGGAAAATGCATCAAATCCTTATCAAATTCCTATTTCACCTAAGTTGAATGGCAAAGGTATGTAATTGAGGTTGTTTTCTTGTTGTATTAAGTATGTTTTATTTCCTTGTATTTTTAATTTACATTGTTTTATTGTAGATTCTAATAGCAAAAGGAAAAGGGATCCTACAAGATATCTCAAAACAAAAGGTCTAAGTCTTTCTTAATTATTTTTTTTTCTCCTCAACTATTCAAGAAATACAATGTCTTATTGCCAAATGGTTTTATGGAAAAAGTGTGTGGTGAGCTAGAGGAAAATACATCAAATCCTTATCAAATGCCTATGTCACCTAAGTTGAATGGCAAAGGTATGTAATTGAGGTTGTTTTCTTGTTGTATTGAGTATGTTTTATTTCCTTATGTTTTTAATTTACATTGCTTTATTGTAGATTCTAATAGAAAAAGGAAAAGGGATCCTACAAGATATCTCAAAACTAAAGGTCTAAGTCTTTCTTAATTGTTTTTTTTTTCTCCTCAACTATTCAAGAAATACAATGTCTTATTGCCAAATGGTTTTATGGAAAAAGTGTGTGGCGAGCTAGAGGAAAATACATCAAGTCCTTATCAAATGTCCATGTCACCTAAGTTGAATGACAATGGTACGTAATTGAGGTTGTTTGTTTATTGTTTTGAGTATGTTTCATTTTATAAATTGTGTAATTTATATTTTTAATTTACATTACTTTATTATAGGTTCTAATAGCAAGAAGAAAAGGGGTCCTACAAGATGCCTAAAAACCAATGGTTTAAGTTATGAAGATCGTTTACAAGTTAGATTGAATGCTCTTGGTCAACCAGTTGGTTGCTTTCGAGCAAAGTTGAGTAGTTATTTGGGGACACTAGCTAGGAATGCACATTTGGCTCCGCTAACTTACACAACTTGGAAAGGATTAAAGGCAAATTGGGATGACATGTGGAAAATAGTCATTGTACTGTGTCATATCTTTTTGTTTTATTGAATTATTTTTCCTGTTAAGTATTCCTTATCTTGTGTTTTTTGTGTAGTTAAAGTTTGACATTGATGAACGTACTAAAAAATGGGTTTTGGAGACTATTGGTCAAGCTGGAGAACTTATAAATGCAGATTAAAGAATAAACATTTCAAGCAAAATATGACTGAGGATTATAACATAAAGAATGGACCACCCAATGTTCCTCTTGAACAATGGAGAATTCTTGTTAAATTCTGGAAATCTGACTTAGCTATGTGTAAACACCCATTTATGTCCGAGGCCCACAACCATTAAAATTAATCAATAAACCAGAAAATAAATAAAAAGCAAAAGCAAAAAATTAAAAACAAATAAATAAAGAAAATCAAAATTAGAAAATGAAAAAAATTAAGAAATAAATGAATAAAGATTTATAAAAAATCATAAATAGAAATAAAAAAAAAGAGAAAAAGAAAAAATTTGAAAAGATAAAAATGAAAAAGGAAAATTAGTAAAAGGGGAAAAATAAAAATAAATTTGAAGTAAAAAAAATAAAAATAAAATTCTGGAAAATAGAAAAATTTAAAAGGGTATCAAAACAAAACAAATACAGATAAGGAAAAATAACAAGAAAAATATTAATAAATAAGAAATCAGTAACAAAAAAAAACGGAAATAGAATTAGTTGAAATTAGATAAAAGACAAAACTGAAATTAAAAACTTAAAAAAAAAAAAGAGAAGAAAAACACACACAAAAATGAAAAAGAAAAAGCGGGGAAAAGTTCTTTGAAAATTCCCTATAAATTAGAGAATTAGAGGCTTTGGAGGGGCTGGTTGATTTTCGGTGGGCTCGGACGGAGGGAGAAGAAAGTAGAAAAATCCAGAGGAAAAGCTCTTCTAAGTTCATCAAAAAGGCTCAAAGCAAAGAGAAGAACAGTTCTTGATCATACCGAATCCTATTAGCATCTTGGAGTTAAACTATAGCCTCGAATTCTCTTTGCACTGAATGCTCGGTCTAGGATCGCACCATTTACCAAAAGAGGATTTAAAATTGATACGAAAGGCTCAAATAAGTGCTTCTTTCATGTTTCGGGTACAAGATCTGGTCATCTCTAGCTATTGCATAGCTCTAGCCTATTCATATAAAGTATCATAACCATTACCTGCACTTTCCGATCATTAATCATTGTGTAACGAGTGCATTCTTGAAGACGGTTCTACCTAAAGAAGATAAATTTCGTAAAAGTACTAGCGGATAGACCGGCATTGAATTGCACTGGATTTGGTTGGTGGCTACATTCACATAAGTGAAGGTAGATTACAAAGAGTCCTTGTGGAGGATCGACATATCCCAAAAAGGATAGTTAATATAAGTCCATGGTGGCCTTGTTTACTACGAGGCAGAATCGAAGAAGGTGGTTTTGTTCTAAGGAAGAGAGTATCACGATTGTTAGTCATCTCCTAAGCTCTTGCTCGAGTTCTTGTAAGCGAGAAACGCCACATCGCGGGAGTCTTCCTCTCAGGATCGGTCGAACAAATTCACCATAGACGTGCCTCAATACTGTTCAATAGTCTGCGATAAATAAATGGATCAACAGCGAGAGCCAAAGTGATTTCCTACTCCCCAATCTGTTATAGGTGGCAGCCCCTCCAAGAATAATAACTATGAAGTCCAAAGCACCACGCATGCAAGTAAAATATCACGTGCAACCACCCACTTGCAGCATGCACATTTTGGATTCGGGTCTATTCCGGCTTTCGTGTACAACAGGGAACACCAAACTTAAGTGGTAAATCTGAGGCATGCCACATGCTATTATCAAGTTAACCTTGCCAAGAATTCAAGGCGCATGGCTATTCTTGAACTTTTAGGTGATCGTAACATCTATGCACGCATCTCTCTTACATGAACAGCAGACGGTACCGCCTATCTCCATATCGATGGCTATGATGTTAAGGCAAAGCGATTCGAGTTCACGCCTATAACAGCTGCGAGATGGTTTTGTCCGAGGCAATGTGTGTGGAGGGTACGGGAAGCTATCTACCCCCAGGTACACATATCGGGTTTGATTGAACAAGGGAATGATGTGGGGTGACCATATGAATGAGTGATCCCAGTAAAGACATCGTTCGTTAAAGCTCTCCATGTTGTTGTGGTGTAATTCTGCCAATTTGGATTGAGTTCTGGCTCGGGATAACCCACAGAGTTTGATTGATCTTGCATACTTTCACTCACATGTACCAGGCCTAAGTCTTAACCTCTTAATAAAACCATGCATGTGGGTATGTGAGCAAGTCTGGAGCAGCGTTGAAGCTAGTGGGCAGCAAACGTGTATCATAATAGAGCAGACGCCGAGGGTGAACAGTAAACGGTAGACTCCCAATACCCATGCATGTAACTAACGAACGCATGCATAAATGGAATTAAAGTGGGGAACTATTCCTTGTAAGGCTGCAAAAGTGATAAAAATGTGGGGACCACCGAACAAACATTGACTCAAAACAATACAGTCCTACATGTATAAACTTTTTGGATTATGTCATAACCCCACAATTTAGTTCAGATGGCTTGCGTAAGGAAGGCTGGCACAAGGTCCTCGGTTCTAACACTGCACTCAACTATTGTTTTAAAAGGATCCAATTAACTCGTAACCGGGCTGGGTCGTGTGGATATCAGAGTGGGCCAATTGATGAGACGTTGTTTTGGTGAGCTAAATCGGGATGAAGGGTCGGAATCACAAACCTTTTAAATGAAAGAAATGAGGGGCTTCTGAATACGCCACATTGAATCCAAGTCTGTGGGTCAGACGCAACGACCATCACAAATTCAAATTTATCAATTCGCTGCACGTGGCATATCAAGCATATCCTATTCACTATTCATTGAATGATGCATGCATATTATAAACTTTATTTTGATATCCACTGTGCGTGAATTTTCATTTGTCATTCATGGATCCTTTAACCAAACAAGCTATTTAGTTTTAAGTTACCCTTTTTCCAAAACCAAATTCATAAAAATTCAAAAATTACAGAAAATTAAAAAAATCCAAAATTTACAGAAAATTAATAAAAAATTCAAAAATTACAGAAAATTAATAAAAAATTCAAAAATTACAGAAAATTATAAAAATTTTAAAAATTCAGAAAATTAATAAAAAATTCAAAAATTACAGAAAATTAATAAAAAATTCAAAAATTACAGAAAATTATAAAAAAATCTAAAAATTTAGAAAATTATAAAAAATTTAAAAATTCCAGAAAATTAATAAAAAATTCTAAAAATTCAGAAAATTAATAAAAAATTCAAAAATTACAGCAAATTATAAAAAATCCAAAAATTACAGAAAATTAATAAAAAATTCAAAAATAAAGAAAATTAATAAAAAATTCTAAAAATTCAGAAAATGAATAAAAAATTCTAAAAATTCAGAAAATTAATAAAAAATTCAAAAATTCCAAAAATTAATATAAAATTCAATATTTCCAGAAAATTAATAAAAAATTCAAAAATACAGAAAATTAATAAAAAAATTTCAAAAATTAATAAAAATTTTAAAAATTTCAGAAATTAATAAAAAAAAATTCAAATTTCTAGAAATTAATGAAAAATTCCAGAAATTAAAAAGAAAAATTCTTCAAAATTCCTAAATAATTCATGAATTCAAGATTATCAAGTATTTTCATAAAATTCCTTAATTGGTAAATTCCCCAAAATTTCTAGTACTTGTGTCTTGCTCATTTTATTCATCGTTCTTCAAAAATAAAAATCTTGTTTTACAATTCTTAATCTCACGCGACGAGCTCTACGCACGAACTGGTAGCTTTTTCTGTTGTTCGTTGTTTAGAGATTCGTATGGGTCCAAGTGCAGCCGTAGTTGTCTTGGGCCTTGTGCACATGTGGATTAAGGTTGCCTTTCCTTTTTGCAAAATAAAAACCTTGCTCATTTTATCCATCGATTTTCAAAATAAAAATCTTGTTTTGCGATTCTTAATCTCACGCGACGAGCTCTAAGCACGAACTGGTAGCTTTTTCTGCTGTTCGTTGTTTAGAGATTCGTATGGGTCCAAGTGCAGCCGTAGTTGTCTTGGGCCCTGTGCATATGTGGATGAGGATCGCCCTTCTAAAAATAGTTTTTTTTCAAAAAATAATCAAGCTGTTTTTGAATATTACTTTTCAATTAGCCCCGAAGGTCAAGCCTTCGAGCATCTTCCAAACACTCTTTTGAACATTTTCGAAGGTCAAGCCTTCAAAACATACCAGAACTACGTAAGTCTTGAGTTTCCCATTGCACCGGGGAATACGTAGGAGCAGGATCAAGTCCTGTCAGACTAACCCTCATTAAGTATTTATTTTCACACTAATTAAATTAAAGGGATCAAACAATTTTCAAATACTCACACACTCGGTTTAAGGGTACTGTTCTTCGGAACAGGCGAACGGGGTGCCTAACACCTTCCCCACTCGTAACCGACTCCCGAACTTTGAATCTCATCCTCGAGTCAAGGTTTTTTCCAAATCTTTTCCCTTAAATAAAAATTTGGTGGCGACTCCACATAACAATAAAACCTATTTTAAAAATTTTAGCGAGTTCGTCATCTCGTCAGAGTTACGGTTGCGACACTGTGGTGATTTAAATGCATTCTTGTTATATAATTTAGTTTACTTTGTATATGATTGCTTTATGCTTGTATTTATATGGAGTTTATTTTAAAGGTTCGTAGCAAGAAGAACAAAGTTAGTAGAGCAATGCACACCAGTATTCATACTTCAGGATCAAAAACTTTTGCTGAAATACGTGACGAAGAGGTAAAAGAAATTATTTTACATAATTTATTAGTCTCCAATAATGTTATTATGAACTCTAAATTATTGAAGTGATCTTATATTTATGTTTGAATAGACAAACAAGGATCCAAATGGAAAAGAGCCATCTCGAGTGGAAATGTACATTCTAACACACAAGCCTAAGAATGAAGCAACGAGAAAAATTATTGTATGTATATCATGTTATTATTTTAACTTTTATTACCTCTTAATTACGATTCTAACATCTAATATAGTCAGAGTTTGAAGAGGTAGCAGCTTCACATCCAGGAATAGTAGAACAAGGCACGAGCCAAGATGATGTCTTTTCATATGTCTTTGGAAAAGATAGACCTGGTCATGTGTGCACATACGGAAAAGGGGTTGTGCCATCAGACTTATGGGGAACTCAATCTCAACTTGAAACTCAAAAATTAATTGAGAAAGTGAAGAAAAGTGTTGAAGCAGAGATAAAAAGCATTCAGGAAAAATTACAAGAGGAAATGAAAAAAAAATAAATTAAAAGAACAGGTTGAGGAAATTAAGAATGAAATGTTAGGTGGTTTCAAATTTGTTTTGAATAAGCTGCAGAGAAGTTTTCCAGGAGTAACAGTTCCAAACTTATCTAACATGTCAATACCTTTTGCAAATAAAGATATTGATGTACGTTCTTGTGTTACAACTCATCATGTAGATCATGTTGCAAAAGGAGAAAGGTACATGATATTATTGCAATTACTGTTAAAATTTTTTGTTAATTATTACAAGTTTTTTATTATATGTTAATAATTGTGAAAATATTTTGGTCATTATAGGCCAATGATGGATGAAATGTTGAGTAGCATGAATGTGAAGGATCTTAAAAGTCTTGAGATTACATTAGAAAAAGAAATTTATAAAATTCGTTCTGAGAAGGTATCTTGTTCATTATAGTATTCCTAGAACTTGTTCATTATAGAAATCAAAATTGCATAATGTGCTTATTTTTAAGTTTCTGATGGTGCCACTTTTCTTAATTAATTTATGGATTAAATTATTTCATGTTATGAACATTGAATTATATATATTATTTGCAATTTTCAGGAAAAGATCAAAGGATCCAACAACGAGAAAAAGAGGAAGAGATTGAAAACCAAAATAATCAATGTTGATTCCCCTAAAGTTGTTGTCAATGCTACTACTTAATATATTTTTTTTGTTGAGTTGAATGATGAATGGATGTTGGGAAAGAGGTTAAATTCTCATTACTTTGTTTTTTTTTTCATGACTCTTTATATTCACGTTTGATATGAGATGTTAGGGAAAATACCAAATCTCTTGTTATTTTGATGAAGCTTTATATTGACTGTTTGATATCAAATGTTGGGGAAGAGACTAAATCCCTTGTTTCTTTAACTCACAATTGCTCATTCTATTTCCCTGTTTCCGTTTCCCATTAAAATTCTCTCCCACTTGAATTTGAAACATTAAGAAGCCTAACATGATGGTTATTTTGAGCCTAGTCATTGGCTTGACGATTCTCGTTCTGGTAGCTACCATCATTCTTCACTCTAGAAGGTTCAAATTCATCAATCTAGGTATGTGATAATTTTTGCAATCCTGTTCAATTTGTTGTGGCTCATCAAAGTTATTTATGTGACAATTTTAACCTCTTTTGATCTGATATGTTTCTTGTTGAAAATTAGCATGAGGAATTAGAAAATATTGTTAAAATAAACATAGCCTGTGGAGAAATAACTTGTTTCTTGATATATTTTGTCATGTGTACTTGCTTAATACCAAACGAACTTAGGAGAGGAAATTGGAATGGTCAATTTTCTTTTACTAGCTCTAGTGATAAAATTGTGAAGTTGTTTGATTTGCAATCAATTTTCTATTAGTGTGTAAATTTGAAATTTTTTTGTATGCTTTTTTAAAACCAATTTTATGTTAATGTTGACAGTGGCATCCATCACGCCTTGGTTTCTTCTACTTTAGCTTCAATGATAGCTCACTAAAATCATGCCAAGATTTAGAAAAGCTAGCAAATAAGGTGACTTCAGCAGTAACAGCAGCAACACCACAGGGTTCAGCAAAGCCTCCAGAACATTCTCCATTGGCATATCCAGCACCATTCTCTGGTGGAGAAGAGTGGCATTTTAATCCTCTACAAGCGGTTTCACCTGGTCCTACACCTTCAGCAACTTCACCTGTTACAACCCCATTAGTACCATATAAAAGTAGCAACTTGCCCTTCATTAATAGCAACCCAGCAGTTCCTCTTCGTACTGATGAAGTTGACTCTGCTACTATTCGTCCTATCCCCACTTCTAGTGCCTATACAAAGGTGCCTCTGATTCACTCACTAGGCAACATGTTTTTTTCAAAACCTTTCTTTCATTTATTTCATAAAATTCATATGGCCTTATAAATAATAAGTGAGATTCTTTTAATATAAAATAGAATTCAAATTATTTAATAATATTTACATAAATTTTATCAAATAATAAAAATATATTATTATTAATTTAACTGAACTAATAATAATATATAATTTATGTAATTAATCTTATTTAATAGAATAAAACTTATCTTGTTGTTATTATACAAAATAAAAATTACTGTAAAATATTTGCTGATTTTATATTCATATTAGTGTGGAAATACACTGGTGTGCTTTATTAGTATGGAAGCATGTAAATAAATAAATATAGACATAAGCATGATTATTAACATATTGATTAAGGAATTAAAAATAAAATTTTTGATAAAAGAATATTAATAATGTTATTGAATAACAGTTTTTATTTTTTATTACTAAAACAATATTTTGAAAATACTTGTTAGCATTTATCATATGTTAATTATTATAAGACGCTGTAAGTATTATAATGGCATTCACTTTTGATGCCCATTGTCTAGTTATTTTGGTGTGTTATTGATTAGGGAGTTATATTCTGTTTTGGTTGGCAACAGGTGATGATTGGATCATTTGGATTTCTAACAGCTGTGCACTCTATTACATGGTTGCTACCACTTTTTGTTCTTTGGAATTGAAGCACAATTGATTACCACATCTGCTTTAATACCCTGAAATCCTTGAATGGAAGGACTTCGTTATTGTTTGAGCACTGTATCTTTGACAAGTACAGCTATTCGGGTCTTGTATCTTGATCAAAGGATAACATCATATATTAGGGTGAAAAGGAACTTAACAGGTGTTGCATTTCATTCTAGGGACGAACTAGTATATTCAAATTTAGTTCCTTTCTTCATTTTCTCATCCATTACTCCCATTATTTTTAATTCCTATCAGTTTCTGTCCAGTTCATTATTTGAATTTTTATTGGAAAAAGAGTAACATCTCATTTTTTTAGTGAAATGTCAGTCACTAATAAAATTCTTACGAATTTAGTTCTCTATCGGCAGTTAACATCTCATTTTCTACTTATTCATTGATATTAGGTCCTGGTTGTTCAAGAAAATAGTGGATATTTTTAGGGAACTGGTGTCTGAAAATTTTCTACTGGAGTTGTTGATCAGGTAAATGCATTGGATATTTTTCTCATTATAGAATAAGAATCTATAGTGTGTGTATAATACACTTGTTCAATCTATACAGGGAGAAGATATTTGTGTTGCAACAGTAAGAGAGGTCAAAGAAGAAACGGGAGTAAGTAAATCTTGTTGTACCATTTAACCGTTGTTAAGCTATCGTTTAACATCTTTGCCGGTACATTAAAGCTTTATTACCGAAATTGATTTGATTAAGTTCATTCCAATGCAATAAAGTGTAGTTTTAAAAAGGATCATGAGGAAATTTAAAATCATTATAGCCAAAGGCAAGTATCAATTCTTCATATTATTCTTTTGCTGTAGTGGATGTCATTTGAGGAATATGCAGCTTAGCCATTCATACAAAAGAGTGAACTTTTGAAGGACATAATGATGTATGTTTGGCAAAGATTGATGGAAGATTCTTTGGATTTTATCCTGTACATACATCGCCAAACTTCTCTGACCAAAAGAGTTATTTGTATTTGAAAGCATCATCAAAGGTTACACAATTGAAAACTACATTCAATTAATAATTATTTGATTCATTATGTGAACAATGGTGGTCTTCATCAGGAAAAATGGTGTAGTTTATCATAAGTCGGCTTTACTGGTTTCTGTTTTTATATTTTTTTCAATTTTAATAATAAAAATATCATTTTATT
The DNA here is from genome assembly GCA_037954105.1 of Canavalia gladiata. Lineage (NCBI taxonomy): Eukaryota > Viridiplantae > Streptophyta > Magnoliopsida > Fabales > Fabaceae > Canavalia > Canavalia gladiata. The sequence continues at coordinate 34,739,338 of CM075664.1, read as the reverse complement.
TTTATGTTGTTTATTTATAAAATTTTAAAAACAAAAATAAAATAAAAACATGCTGACCTTTTTTATTTAATACTGAATAAAAATAGAAATTAGAAACAAAAGTTAATTTATTTATTGTTAAAAAAATAAAGAAAATTAAGAATATATTAAAGATTAATTTGGTGTTTCCTTTATTTTCAGGTAAAAATTAATTTAACCTAAAAGAAATTAACACTTAAAAAAATTATCTTGTATAACATTTTTTTACAATTAATTACATTTTTTAAAATGTTACTAATAGTATTATTTGGTAACATTTTTTTTAATTAGTAACATTTTTAAAATGTTGTTTAAAATATATTTGGCAACATTTTTAATATTTTGTAACATTTTATATAAATGTTATCATTTTTTATAAAAATGTTACTAAATCAATATGTTGTAACATTTATTAAATATTACTAAAAATATAAGAAAATGTTACGAATAACATTTTGCAACATATATCAGATACAACATTTTTTAAAAATGTTATTAAAACTAATAGGTAACATTTTTTTATATTTTTGTAACATTTTTTAAATGTTACTAAAACTTAAATATGTTGTAGTGAAGGGATCAAACAAGTTTTCAAAAACATCAAAATCACACACTCAGTTTAAGGGTACCGTTCTTCAGAATGGGTGAGTAGGATGCTTAATACCTTCCATATTCATAACCGACTCCTGAACCTAGATTTCTTCCTCAAAGTTAGGTTTTTTCCAAATATTTTCCCTTAAATAAAAATTTGGTGGTGGCTCCAATATTTAAATAAATTCTTTTAAATTTTTAGCGAGTTCATCATTTTGTTGTAATTACGATTATGACACTTTAAAAGAATTGTCCACTCCAGATGTCACATATCAATCCTTACATTTTTCCATTCCTGATGTTGAAGTTCCCTTTGAATTAATATCTGACTAATTCATTTGTTGACAAAATTCCATAGTCTTGTAGGTGAAGATCTACATAAGCACCTCAAGGAATTCCACATAGTGTGCTCTACCATGAGACCTTAAGGTATTCCAAAAGATCATATTAAACTAAGCTTTTCCCTTTTCCTTGCAGGATGCAACTAAGGATTAGTTGTACTATCTTCAGCCAAGTTCAATAAATAGCTGGAATGACCTAAAAACGCTACTTTTAGAGAAGTTCTTCCCTGCCTCCAGAGTTGCATCAATTAGAAAGGAAATTTGTGGCATTAGAGAGTTTGACAAGGAGTCCACGCACGAGTATTGGGAGAGATTCAAGAAGATATGTGCAGGCTACTCTCACCACCAATTCAGCGAGCAACTCCTAATCCAATACTTCTATGAAGGCTTAAACCCTATGGAGAGGAGTATGATTGATGCTGCCAGTGGAGGTGCAATTATGGACAAGACTCCTATGGCTGCCAAAAAACCTAATTGAAAACATGGCAGCTAACTCCCAACAGTTCAACATAAGGAACAATTTAGTAGTTTTGTCCAAAAATGTCCATGAGATACAGACCACCTATGTTGTAGAATACAACAAGCTAGAGAAAAAGAAATATGAGCTTGCATCCTTGGTGAGATAGATGGCCATGAGTCAACAACAAAAAACTCCAGCTAGAATCTGCAACATCTTCACTTCGACTGACTACCCAACGGATGCATGCCCTACACTACAAGAGGGAGAAAATGATGTTGCACCACAAGTCTATGCTGCCAACATTTACAACAATGGATCACAACAACAACAAAACCAGAGTTATGACTTTTCCTCTAATAAATACAACCCTGGTTAGGGAAATCATCCAAATCTAAGATAGGGTGACAATTCTGCACATCCCCTTCCTAGCAATTTCTATACAAGCAACCACTTTTCCAACCACAACTTAACTCCCAACAACAAAATACTGAAACTAGAGTTGAGGAGTTGATGAATTAGATGGTAGTGAACAACATGAAATTTCAACAAATAACAGAAGCTAGCACTCATAATTTGTAGAATGAAATTAGCCAGTTAGCCAACTCCTTAAACCAGATGCAATTAGAAGGTTTTGCAAAGCTACCTGGACAAACTATGGTGAATCCCAAAAATGAAAATGTAAGTGCTACTACCTTGAGATCTAGTAAATCTATTGATGCAAATTGCAGGATGTCAAAAAACTAGTGATAAAGAGGTTGAAAAAGAGAAGCAAACTGAACTAAGCAGCTTTAACAAAAATCAAGCTTTAGAAAATAAAAGAAGTAAAAGAGAGAGAGAAAGGGAGTTATCATTCATATGTTTGAGATTGATCTTCATGTATTGCTTGAATTTTTCCATTGCTCCTTTATTCTCTTTGTTTATTATTCCTTCTCTCATCCACCTTTATCCTAACCCCATTACAACCTTAATAAAGTTCTACTGATCTTTATGTGCAGATGTTTCAAGTGTTGAAAATTATAGGCTTGCCAAGCTTATGCTAGTGCTTGCTTTCATGAGTTTGTTGAGTATAAACACAAAGTTTAAACACTTCAAAGTAAGAGAGTATGTCTAGTGAGGACTATATCACTTTTGTTCCATAATTTGATTTGATTTGCTTTCTTGTCTATTTGAAATGTGTAGAATATGTTTATGATTATCTTGACTTCTTGAAATACACGATGTATTTTTATGTTTCTTGCTTACTATATTGAATAAGGATTCCTTGGAAAGAATGTTACTCATGTCTTTATGCATTGTAATTCCTTGTACAATTCTTACCATTACGTTTTTCCTAAGAGTGTAAACGTTTAAGTGTGGGGAATTTGATAAATAGATTTTTATACACTTATTTTATTTTGTTTTGGGTTTTAATCATGTCTAATTTCATCATTTTGAGTGATTTTTATGTTATTGGACTTTGTAAACATTCAATTATGTTTGAGGCTTCGTTCTTAAAATTAATTAGTAAATAATTTAAAAAATAACAAAAATAAAAAATGAATAAAAGAAATAATAATATTTGCAACAAATAGAAAAGAAATAAAAAGTAAAAAAACAAAGAAAACAAATAAGCAGAAATGACAAAAAAATAAATACTAAAAAATAGATTAAATAATAAAAACAAATAGAAAAACTGAAAATTAAATTAAATAAAAAAATAGAAATTAAAAAAACCATAATAAAAATGAAGGAAAACAGAATAAATAAAAAAAGCGAACAAATAAACAGATAACTAAATAATAAAAACAGAAACATAAAAAATAAAAAATAATATAAAAGCAAAATAGTAAAAAAAGGGATGAAAATAAGAAAATAAATAAATAAAGAAAAATAAAAATAAAACAAAACTGAAAAGAATAAAAACAAAATTAAAACAGAAAAATGGAAAAAATAATAAATAATAAAAACAAAAAGATTAAAAATAAAAAGATAGAAACTTAAAAATTAAAAATAAATAATAACTCGAAAAAATAATAATAATATAAAACAGAAATTGAAAAATAAAACGAAAAACAAAACAGAAAACAGAAAAGAAGTTAAAAAAGGAAAACAGAAAAAGAAAAAAAAAAGAGAAAAAGTAAAAAGAGAAGAAAACAAGAAGTGAGGGAAATACATATACATGTGTGCATGAGTTTTGGCTTCTGCTAGGAGGATCTGGAGGAGGGCTTCTCTCTAAAAGAAAGAGATACACACAAAAAAAAGGGAGGGCATTGAATGAGAGGCTTTTTACAGGGGCTGGTGGCGTTGAAAAAAGGGGGAGGAGAGTTGGCCAATAGGGAATTTTGGCGAGAACCTCTTGGAAGTCTTCAAGTTCCTAGGGTCTCCACACTCCCCAAGAGGACAATACAGCCAGCAAGCATGAGGGATAAACGAAAATTGGATTGAAGCTCTTAGTAGATTGATTAGCCTCGGCTCTCTTCACTTTTGGCACCATTCTTTGATCAAAGGAAGATTGACATTCGCAGAAGATTCGAACTTAATTCTTGAGCAGGGAAGAAGGAAAAACTCCATTATTTCTGGCATAGTGCTCCAACGTACATACTCTACCTAGCATCAGCTTCGTACAGGTTAGTTACTTCCACGGTTTTTCTTTCTTTCTTTTATTACTCTTGAACCAAGAATTGGCAAAACTCCCAAGTCATATTCTGTTGCTCCTGAACCTGGAATTTGCATTAGAGTTTTATGTATAAGGTCTTCATATAGATGTATCCCATCAATGAAACTAGTTGCTGATTAAGAGTTGGCTCGCTACACAACTAGGCTTAGCCTCTGTTTTATTCATTCCATAGTGACAATAACACCATAATCACCACTTGATCTTTTTGAAACCATCAATAGTCATGTGTTTCACAGTAATAGGAGTAATCAGGATTTGGTGAAACAACAGCTATTGGTCTTCCTACATTGGTATGTCACGTTCAAATTTTGGTATCGGAAATTTCCTTTCAAGGGTGTGTAATTAAGTCAATATTAAAAGCCAAGCCACAACATTTCCAGCATCTTCATGAACCATAATTGTTCAAGCTGCAAGATTGTGTGGCATTTTAAGGCCTGATAAAAAATAGAAGCACAAATGCAGGGCTGGTAGAATTTTCACACGTGAACTCAATATTATTTTGCATACACGGGGAGAAGAAGAAGGGTTGATGAATATTTTGTTCTCTTTTGAAACCAATAGCACCCTGCTGATTGATCCCAAACTCGTCGAGCAAGATGCAGTATATGATGAAGCTTTTAATGGCCACAAATTCATCAGGTGAACACAGAATCAAGAGAGGAACCCTTCGATTCACTTGTTCTCTAACTAACAGGCCTCCATGCATGTCGTGCAATCGCTCATATGACGGTTCAAGAATATATTTGCTGGTAATGACACATATGCTTATGGCTGGGACTGCAAAGAAGAGACCAAAGGCTCGCGGTGCAAGGCTGTTCTGATGTTGCATACTCACGTTTATCATGCAATCGTAATATCCACTTTGGTAGTGCCCTTTCAAAGTGCCATGCACATGCCTCATCTACAAGTGAATCTATACGTGAACAAAAGCTAGTGCCTCCTATCTCTGTACCAATGTCTATGATATCGAGTTAAAATGACCCAAACTTACACATATAACAGCTGAAGACAGGTTCCAAGCAAAGGCTGATGCATAAAGGAGCATACTGACCTATTCGAGGGAATGTCGTTGGCTGACTCGGTGATTCAAGGCCCTATTCATAATGAAATTCTAGAGCTTTATGCACAATTGGCAATAAAGATTCCAAGAGGTCCTTAATTTAATTAGGTCAATTACACCAATTAAAAGTTGTCCAAGTTTGCATGATAACTCCGTTTTTGGCAGTGTATAATATTGGAGGCGGAAGGGTGGCTCAGGTAAGCTATTCCAGAGAAAGTTGGTGAAGCTATAAAATTCTATTCAAGTAGGCAGCATGGCTACATCTCTTGGGACTCAAGATTCAGCTCATGGGATGGCCAACGATGTTTACTACTCAAACTCTCCTTCCACAAGTTCCTGAGTTTTCCTATTCTTTGGACTTGGAGTAACCATTTGTCTTGCTTGGCACATGACAACAGTGGCTTATTAAGACTGGGCAGAAAATATACGTAGGTGGCCTTGAACATTCATGCAAAAACAAGGTGCATGCATGCAGCCGACACATGCCTATAGTGACCAATATCCTGGACGTCCCACGAGCATAGCAAAAATTATCCAAATGGAACCATGCATTGAAAGCAAATACAGTTATGGGGCCCACCAATATAGTCACATGACATTCGGGGTCCACTCAAGTCAGGCCTTAAATCAATTGCTATAAACGTGCCTTGACTGCCACCTAAAAATTCAGCTCAGTTGGCTAAGTTGTGGCTTCATGGCATGCGTGCCTGAGGTTCAAATCCTAACGAGTGAAGCTTCATGACGTGATTTTGTTGTATGAGTCAACTCAAACCAATTCACTTGGACCTTGCCAACTTTTTCCTAGGACATGTATGAACAAGATGAGGCCCATCTACTTGCATCTTCTTAATCACCTGGCTAACCTTGCCGAATTGAGTTCCAAAAAACAAATTATGGCTTCTTAATCAGCTGGCTACAATCGAGCCTTGCCAAGCCAAGTTGAATTTTAGAATAGATCGCCTTACGGTCCACTAAAATATTAAGTCAAGTTTATGATTAATTTTCAATTTAATATTAAGTCAAGTTCATAAAATCAATAATTAATTTTCATTTTCAGATCAAGTCTATTTTAAATTGAACCTAGTTCAATTCTTTTTTCCAAATCTCAAATTTAGCCAATTTTAAATTGAACCAAGTTCAATTCTTTTTCTCAAATCTCAAATCAAGTCAATTTCAAACAAAATCAAGTTTAAATCTTTTCCTCCATTTTATTTCAAATCAAGTTTAACTCTTTCCTTCAAATTCTCAATCAAGTTCATTTCATTCTTTTCTTCAAATCTCAAATCAAGTTTAATTCTTTTCTTGAACTTCAAACAAAATCAAGTTTAAGTTGTTTCCTCCATTGTGGTCTAACTCAAATTTAATTTTGTTCTTCAAGTCTCAAATCAAGTTCACTTTAAATCCAGTTCAAGTCAAGTTTAATTCTTTAAATCAAGTTCAATTTGTCAAATCCAAAATCAAGTTCAAATTCAAACTTAAGTTCATTTCAAATCAAGGTCATTTTTTTATCAAGCCCAATTCTTTCTACCTAACTCCATTCCTCTTTTTATCTTTATTTTTTTTAAGTTAAATTCATTAATTCTAGGGCTCACGCAATGAACCCTAAGCACGAACTGGTAGCTTTTTCTGTTGTTCATTGTTTAGAGATTTATAGGGGTCCCAGTGCAGTGATACTTGTCTTGGACCCTGTGCATGTGTGGACTGAGAATCCCCTTTTTTAGAAAATACCGTTTTAATAATTCCAAGTCTCATGTGATCGGCTCTAAATATGAACTGGTAACTTTTTCTGTTGTTCGGTATTTAGATTCATATAGGTCCCAATGCAGCCGTAGTTGTCTTGGACCCTGTGCATATGTGGACTGAGAGTCCCCTTTTTAGAAAATACCGTTTTAATAATTCCAAGTCTCACGTGATGGGCTCTAAATACGAACTGGTAGCTTTTTCTGCTGTTCAATGTTCAGAGATTCATATGGATCCCAGTCCAGCCGTAGTTGTCTTGGATCCTGTGCATATGTGGACTGAGAATTATGCAAAAATATTGAAAATACTCTCAAAATCATCTTCCTGTTCACTCCGAAGGTCAAGCCTTCAAACCAGAACTACGTAAGCATTGAGTTTACCATTTCACTAGGGAATACGTAGGAGCAGGATTAAGTCCTGTCAGGCTATCTTTCCATCAACTTATTTATCTTTTATTCTAGTTAAAGGGATCAAACAGTTTTCATATAAATCACATACTTAGTTTAAGGGTACCATTCTTTGGAACAGGCAAGTAGGGCGCGTAACACCTTCCCTACTCATAACCGACTCCCGAACCTAGATTCTTCCTCAAGTTAGGGTTTTTTCAAATGTTTTTCCCTCAAATAAAATTTTGGTGGCGAATCCACATAATCAATAAAATTATTTTTAAAATTTTAGCAAGTTTGTCATCTCGTTGTAATTACGGTTGCGACAGACTTCATTGGGCTTAAGTGATAAAATTGGTTAATTTTCAAATTTTAACGTATCTTGACCTTTGTTCATTGTGCAGGTCATATCTTGGGCTATAAAATTGATATTGGAGTGATTCTAGAGGCATTAGAAATATGAGACAAACCCCTAAGATAACATATATACCTATGTAGCCCAACTTTAATGGATCATAAATTTATTTTAGCCGAACCGTGACTTAAAGCTTCTATCCAGACCACCCAGACATGTTCCAGTAAAATGAACATATCTAGGGTTACAAAAATTATTTTTAGATGAGGTTAATTTATGAAGATCAAGGATACAATTGCCTACAATATTTTTGTAGAAGGAAAACCCTAATTTGGCCATCAATGCACTCAGAAAAATTGGGCAAAAGAGACGTGAGAAAAGGACTCATATCTCATGCATAATTTGAATTCAAATGACAAAGTCAAACAAGAATTCAAGTGCAAACCTAGAAGAACAAGGGAACAAAATCAGTTTTCTATCTTTATTTTAAATTTTTAATTTGAACTTCTAATTTGCATAGTCAAACTGCGTTTACAAAAGGGGAAGCTCTTACACATTGTAGACACACCGGAACCTTATTCACAATTCTCAATAAAGTCTCAATTCATGTCCTAGTTCTTTTCCTCATTATTATTATTCTTCTTCTTTATTTCATAAAAAGTCTCATGGAAGACTAATTTTATTGGTTGGCTCATAGTTTTAATTCTATAAGTAAGGGACTTGAGGTTTGTTTTTAATTGAATTTCTGTTGCGATTTATTTTCTTCCCTTTTTATACGTTGCAATTGATGTTTGCAGCTATGGAATTAGATGCTTAATTTAATTTCATCTTGCATTCTTTAATTTTAAAACTAGAATTTGCTTTATTCTCTTGTTTGTAGGCAAAAATTGAAAAAGGTTATGGGGTTTCCTATAAATTTGGTGATTTCGATTCTTAAGAATTAATTTGGGGACTTCGGGTGATGCTTAATTATTTGAACATGAATTAATTCAAATTCTAGGTGTTATTCTAGTAGGAAATCATAAGTTTAATTGACGTTTTCTTGATTAAATTCAAACCAAGTAGGAAAAAAAATTATTTTCAAAAATATTTTCTGTTGAACTTATGATAATCTCTCTTATAAATTAAACTAACTTGTTCATCAATTTTTAATATTATTATTTTATCAAGGTTCATATTTATTTTACCCAAAGTAAAATACAATTCTCCAATTTTTATAAATTTAAATTCAATCTAATTGTTTAGGGTTTAGGGTTTAGGGTTTAGGGTTTAGGGTTTAGGGTTTAGGGTTTAGGGTTTTGTCAATGTCTTTGAGAGACGACCAAGGTTGCACCTTGTATTCCATTTTTTATTTACTTTTATTTCATTTTGATCCGACCGCAACATCGGTTATTAAGGATGAACATACAAGTGATGCATTTATATTTGCCAAAGGTGGCGCCTAGCATGGGGAAACTTTAGGAATCTGAATTGTGCCTCTTCCTTGAGCCCAAAATGAGTCCCTTCTTGTATTCCAAGGAACCTTATAAATTGGCCAAAGCAAACCCAAAAAGCTCAGCAAAGAAATACAAGAAAATGGGCTTATTGTATACATGTCTTGGACCTTTTACTTCTAAAATACAAAAAAAAAAAGTTCTAAAACCTATTCTAAATGTATTGCCGTAGAAGGGATGGATTAGGCCTGAGGGTGCTCCTCTTGAAGGCTAAATGAGGTTTCCACTTCTTCTTCTAGTTGTTTGGCTCTTATTTGGTAATATCCTAATAGACTCAATAGATCTCTATAGCTAGTCTTTCTTTATTGCTAGGATCTCTACATCACGTGTTGAGTAATCATAATAAAATATTTTAATTATTTAAAAAAATATACTATAAATAATTCATAATTATCATACTCATTTAATTACACCAAAATCATCTTAATAATAATTATAATAACTTTCTCAAATTTAAAACATTAAAACACAACATTATAACCAAATAAACATGTTTGTGATATTTTTTGACTATTGCCTACAAAATGTGAGTATAAAACTTTCGCAAAGTTTTATCCATAAACAAGGATACTTGTTAGTGTGGAAAAAAGGTATTTTAGGCCCGATCCCACAAAGACTAGTCTAGCACTCTATGTATGAGACTTGAATTCTAATTTTTAAGCTCACCAAGAAAGTTTTTTTGTGGAAGAAAATTGTTTTTGAAAGCAATAAGATAAAGGAAAATAAATAGAAATAAAATTTCTATAATATGGAAAATAAAAGAAGCGGTACAAGTTATGAAAAGTTTATAGGGCTTTAATCTCCTTTATGACTTTACTTTTTTTTATAGTTATTTCCCCTTTGTTCAATCGCTAACCATCTACGTTCATTCTACTCCTCCTCCTTAATCTGACAGTAGCAGTAATCTCCCTTATACCGATTACCCTCCTTGATTGGGCAAGATAGATAAACAAAAAGGGCATGAAGTTTAAGAGGAGGAGTAAGAGTTAGATAATGTCTATGTTATGATGAGAAAGTGATCTAAAAAATGCATGAGATTTATGTCTAAGAGATTTTATATGAAAAAGTGATTTAGAGTATGTATGAATTGCTTGTTGTATGAGATTGAATTTCTACTATTATTAAAAGGAATTCACTTCGGATAAGTATAATTTAAAAAGCAATAATTGAATTTGTATGTTTGTCACCCTTTCTTAATAAACTAAAGTGGTTGGGGTAGAAAGGATGACATCAACCTTAGGGTAGACACCTACTGAAAATTACGATTTCTCACCCCCTAGAGTCCGATCATTCTCTTCACGGTGACAGTGATCTATGTGAAATGAGTAACATAGATATGAGATTAATGCTCATGGAATGAAATACGATAAGAACTATAAAAGACCTTATTTTGCTTCGTCTAACTCTATATCTTTTGTTGAAGTCTTTGTTTTAATTAAAGGACTCACTAAAAGCCTTTAACTTATTGTTGTCTTGTGTAATATTACCTATATAATTAGTAATGTAAATATTATTATGAAATTGAATATATAGTAAGACAAATAAATAAATACGAGTTTTTAAAATAAACATAAGTGACAACATCTTAACATTTATTATTTAATTAATTTATTACTTTTATGAGACTTGTATTTTTAACAAATATTTTAAAAAAAAGTATATTATATTTTTTCATAACAATAATTTTATAAATAGATTTTATCTCATAAAATAACAAGCTAATAATAAACATATGGTCTAACTTAAGCATAGAATGTGTATCATTATTAGGGTGTTATACCTTTGATCGGAGCAAACCTTTTATGCAATGGCACTAGACATTGTGATTTGTGAAGCAAGCATATACACAGCAGAGTTGTTTTCACATGCCATAACACTTTGAAAAACTTCAACTACTATTACCATTTTATTCTTTACAATCAAAAACCTCAATATAATTGATCTCTTTTTCTTTCACAATTTTTTGTTTATACCTTGTGAATGAATGTTGAAACAAAAGGGTGCCCCAAAATAGTGATCATATCTCACTCCACGCTAATTTCATCTCTAATATACTGAAAATTCTAATAGCGAAGAGTTGAGTTTAGAGTTTAGACTCATGTAACCTCTTGCAGACACAATCCTTCCATTGCAGGAGAATGACCTTTTCATAGACACAGGACTCATGTGCAAACACTCTTCAATTAAGGAACGACGCATTGTTTTACACGTTTTACCCTGTATATGATCAACATGATTGCTTTCACATTGTGTAGAACAAGAATTAGCCACCAATAAAGGATTAGTTGAAACAGACTCCATCTCTATTTCAATCTCATCATTTAAAACCTCATGATCCTGAATTGAATCATTCACTCGCTCCTTGGAATTCAATTCATCAATGAACTCAAGTGCTTCACTTGATTCCCCTGCATCCGTGGCCCCGTTCATAACTATGTTGTTGCTTAACCTTAACCCACCATCATTCTCTACGACACTCTCTTGATTTCTTCCCAAGTTGGTATTTTCTAGCATGGTTGAAGCCGAATTCGACACGGTTGCATCAGAAGCAACATTGTTATTAGAGACAATACCGGCACGGCAAAGAGGACAGTTGGTGTGTGATCTCAACCATGTATCAATACAAGGGATATGAAAAGCATGGTTGCACTTTGGCAAGAGTCTTAAGGTCTCTTCTTCTTGGAACTCGTTCAAACACACAGAACACTCAGTTCCTTCAACCAACCCTTCATCTTTTTTGTACTTACACACTGTAATTGAATTTATGATTGATTGTTGTAAACCAACGGTGGTGATGAGCCATACGGGGTGATCAACTTGGTTCTCATTGAGAAACTCTTCAGTGTTGTCTGATTGAGAGGGAATTGAAGTATTGAATCTCCAGCCACACCAATCACTGTAGCACTTCACTTTGATCACATAGAAACCCACAACAAGAAAAATAACGGTGAATAGAGTAACAAGGATGATTAAGTAGGAGGAGATGTGGTTAACTTGATTTGAGTGCTCAGTAATAGATGGTGGTGGCGGAGAGAAGAAGTAATCTGGGTTGGAGTAGCAGTTGTAAGGGCATGCTGGGTCACAATAGCCATAGCAATCTTGGGTTTGGTTTGTGGCTGTTTCCGAAGGAAAAAGCTTTCTGTGTTTGCTCGCCATTGGGGTTTGTTTTATGAAGAAACTTACGGACACAAGTGGACAGAGAGAAAAATGAAGAATGGGGTTGTTGTTGTTACTGAGGTGGATTTTCTTTGGATTAAAAGAGAAGGAATGGTTTTCTTTTGTTTTCCTGTCTCTTTCTAAAGTTTAGGAGACTTAGATGTGTTTGTTGTGTTTGGTAATCGATAATAAGGTTGAAAGAACCTTCATATCTCTCTTACTCGTTTTTTGTTTCGTTGGGTTATTAAGTAAGTAACAAATCATAGTAGTTCACGCCTCACCTAAAAGCTAATTTCAGATAGTTCAGATATCGTAATTAATTTGTCCCTATCCTACTTGTTTGATTTCTTGCATTTTCGTCGAGTAAACTGCTGACAAAACATGCTTTGTTCGTTTCATGCTACTCCGTTGCAATTTTTTTGCTTCTTGTAAGGAATAATGATTTCTTGTTAAACATGCATTTATTTAATTTTGATATATTATTATGGATATACTTTTAAAATAATATTTTAATTATATGATAATTTATTATTAATACCAGTGAGTTTTTTATATTATTAATATATTTTAATTAAATGTTTATTATATTAACTAATTATAAATATAATTTTTAAAATAATTACTATTAAAAGTAATAAATTTTAATATATGATAATTTATGATAAAATACCAGTGTAAAATTTTTTAATGTTATCAATATATTCTAATTAAATTTTTATTTTAATATCTAACTTTTTCATAAATATATTTTTTAAAATAGTTATTGAAAAAATTAATAACTTTTAATAATTTAAAAATATGTGATTCGATACCTTTTAGATTGCTAAAATTTTTTAAATATATATATATATTAGAGGCTGCTTCCTATTTTTAATATGATTTTAAATATTTATTGTAAAATTGATATTCAATTGACAACACACCCTTAATTTTATACTCGTCGAGGTACGGTTGTGGTTCCCTTTCAAAATTTAAAATTATGTGCCAAATTTTTTTTCTTCTAAATTTTTCTAATTATTAAAAAGTTTATTGGTATCTCATAGTGAATACATCATTGATTAAGCTTAAAATATAAGTACGAAGGATCTCTATCAATGTTAGAATAATATTAATTACGAAAAGTTTACACCAACTGCTGAGTGGCTTTATCTGAACTTAATTGGCTTTATGATAATTAAATTTAAGTGTGGTCACTTAAGTTTAAATAAAACCATCATTACACATTTTTCAAAGTCAGCTAAATAATTTATCACTACTCAGAAAGTTATCGGTATAAAGTCCATATCAGGATGACCATATCCCATCTTAAAGTTTGGTGGATTTAGAAATCGTCTTCAAAGCTCAAATCAAATTCAACGAGGTGACGCTGAATAGCTTGAGATAGCAATCTTCCTTAATTTTTAAAACAATTTTATCAGAATAATATAATTTAAAAAGATTATCAATCAATGATTGTTAATGTTAGTATCAATATATACAAAGTATATTTAATTAAACATTATATAATTTTGTTACAAGGTTAACTTTTTACTAAAAGCCAATTAACTAATACAACACATTTAAATAAATGTCATATGAAAATATCTAATCTGTAATGTCAATTGAGTTGAGACAATGTTATCTTGTAACATCATCTCAATGTATAATGTCATATCACTCTAACGAAATTAAGTTAAATAATATTAATTTAATAATTTAATAATTTAATAATTAAATTAAAAAATAGTTATAATTTAATTTAATTAATAAATAATTACAAACAAAAAATATAATTTACGATGCCACATTTGAAATATTCCAAACAAGATAATTTTAAGAATGTGTAAATTGTACTTTATCTTTCATAGGAGATATTTATATTTCACTGCACTTTGATAAAAAAATATTATTATTCTGTAAAAATATTGATTTCGTAAAAATTATGGTTTTACATTATAATATTATTTTTATTAAATATTATTTATAAAAAATAATTTTTTTTCTTAAATAAAATTTAATATTACTTAAAAAATATTTTACAGAAACCATAAGTTGGATTTAATATTTTTAATTGAAACATTATTAGTTTAATTAAATATTTTATTTAAATTTTGATCTATTTATTTATTGATTAAATTTTATTATAACAATTTTTAATTAAATATAAAGAGAATCAACTTACTTCAACATAAATTATACTAATTTCTACTTTATTAATAAATTTATATAGAATTTTGTTCCAACTATATATTATTTTTATTAATTATTTTCTAAATTAAATAATAATAGAGTTGTTACTTTTTATATTTTTTAAAAATATATTATATCAATTTTAATGTACTTGAATAATTTTAGAGTAGTTTAAAATTTATAATATAATATATAGGATGAGAACTTATAATTTAGTAATAAATTTTATTTAATAAAAATTATTAAATAATACAAAAATATATAATTTATATAAATTTAAGTTAATTTTTTAAATATAATTCAATAATTTTTTTCAATGTCGTATATGTTTTGTTAAGGTTGTTCCGAGAAGAGTTTAAAAAGCAAAGATAAAGAAAAAAAAATTGTTGTTCTGAGAAAGAATTGATGGTCCACAATTCCAGTTTCTGCATTTTGGGCCTGTTCATATTTCGTTCCACCTTCTTGTTTCGGGTCATATGTTGCTCACCATTCTCAGCTTCTCGTAGCATATTCAAAATAGGCCAAACTAGTTGTTCTTCAACGTCTAATGCTCGTTACTTTTAATTGCACCGTGTTAATTTAGCCTAATGATAACTTTAATTAATTTAAAATACTTAAGTAATTTTTTAAAAAATTTAATTTGTATTAAGCTTAATTTTTTTATTTTAATTTAAAATCAACTTTATCTTTTTGGAGTCAAGTTTAATTTCTTTTTTTAATTTAAAATTAAATCATTTTTTTTAATTAAATTTAATTATTTTTTAATTTAAAATTATTTTTTAATTTAGAACAAGCTCAATTCTTTCTTTTTTTAAAAAAAATTGATGTCAAGTTCAATTTTTTTTATATGAAATCAAGTCCATATTTTTAGGTAAAGTCCAATTCCTTTTTTGATTTGAAATCAAATTCAATTTTTCAATGTGGGTCAAACCCAAATCCTACTTTTTAAATAAATTCAATTTCCTCTTTTGAAATCAAGTTCATTTGTTTTTCTTTTACTTTGAATTTGGATAAGCTCATTCTCAATCAGCTCCATAAGTCAAAATTACTGTTTTTACTAATTCCGTAAAGAATGTCTGTCTTTAAATTTTTTGAAATTCGTGTAATGCAATGAATTCTAATATGACCAAGTAACATTCTCTACTATTCCGTATCTTAATTCGTGAAAATTCAAATACATCTTTCGATGATTTAGATTTTGCAAGCTTAATTTTCTTTTTTTTGGGTCAAGCCCATATTTTTTTCTGACAAGCCCAATTTTTTTTTTAATTTCAAATCCTTTTTTAATTTGGATCAAGTCCAATTCTTTCTTTTTTAAAAAAAAATTAAGGCAAGCCCAATTCTTTTTTTTACATGAAATCAAGTCTATTTTTTTGGGTCAAGCCCAATTCCTTTTTTAATTCAATTTTTTTATGTGGATGAAGCTCAAGTCCTTCTTTTTACTTAAACCCAATTCCTTTTTTTGAAATCAAGTCCATTTATTTTTATTTTACCTTGAATTTGGGTCAAGACCATTCCCAATAGGCTCCATAAGTCAAAATTATTATTTTTACTAATTCCATCAAAAATGTCTATTTTTAAATTTTCTAAAATTCGTGTAACAAATTCTAATATGGGCAGGTAACATTCTCTATTGTTCCGTATCTTGTTTCGTGCAAATTCAAATACAATTTACGATGATTTGGATTTTGCAAGCACGTGATCTTAGAAAGTCACTGTTTATACTAAATCCATTTAAAAACGTCTGTTTTTGAATTTTCTAAAATTCATGCAACGGATTCTAATACAGGCAGATAGCATTCTCTATTGTTTTGTATCTTAATTCATGCAAATTCAAATGCGGCTTACGACGATTTGGATTTTGCAAGCATGTGATCTTAGAAAGGCACTGTTTCTACCAATTCCATCTAAAAACGTATGTTTTTTAAATCTCTGAAATTCGTACAACGGATTCTAATACGAGCAGGTAGCACTCTCTATTGTTCTGTATTATAATTTGTGCAGATTCAAATGCGGCTTACGACGATTTAGATTTTGCAAACACGTGATCTTAGAAAGTCATTGTTTCTACTAATTCCATCTAAAAATGTTGGTTTTCGAATTTTCTGAAATTCGTGCAATGGATTCTAATACGGGCAGGTAACATTCTCTGCTGTTCCGTATTCTAATTCGTGCATATTCAAATGCAGCTTACGATGATTTGGATTTTGCAAGTACATGATTTTAAAAAGTCACTGCTTTCACTAATTCCATCCAAAAATGTTTGTTTCAGAATTTTTTGAAATTCGTGAACGGATTCTAATACGAACAAGTATCATTCTCTACTGTTCTGTATTTTAATCCGTGTAAATTCAAACATGGCTTACGATGGTTTGAATTCATCAAGCACATAATTTTAGAAAACTACCGTTTTTACTAACTTTGTTCAAAAATCAATTTTTATTTAAAATCATCTCTTCTATTTTTCAAGAGATCAAGTCTCTTACACCAGAACTACGTAGCCTTGGATTTCCCATTGCACCAGGGAATACGTAGGAGAAGGATCAAGTCCTATTAGGCTATTTTCCATAAACCTATTTATTGTTATCTAATTAAAACGATCAAACAGTTTTCAAAAACATCAAAATCACACACTCAATTTAAAGGTACCGTTCTTCGAAACGGGTGAATAGGATGCCTAATACCTTCCTTACTCGTAACCGACTCTCGAACCTAGATTTCTTCCTCAAGTTAGGGTTTTTTTTCAAATATTTTCCTTTTAAAATAAAATTTGGGACCGACTCCAGAATCAAATTAATTTCTTTCTAAAATTTTAGTGAGTTTGCCATTTCGTTATAATTACGATTACGACACTAGGCAAATCCAAAATCGATAAACAGGTTACCCTCATCCACTTAGCCAAATTCGAAAATACCTACAATATAGAATTTTAGTTGTTACTTTCAAAACTTGAATTAGATAATTTCTTTTAACACACAATTTATTTTTATTTTTCACATCCTATTTTTTTATATTTTATATTTTTATTTTTTATTTATCCTATATCATATATTTTTATTTTTATTTTTTTACTTTTTCATGTCATATATCAAATATCCTATATCGTACGTAAATGATATCTATTCTTATATCATTACATTTATTATATTTTAAAATAAATTATAATTTAATTTGAATTTAAAGATATTAACATAATTTAACAACAAAATTGAATAAGATTTAATTACATTTATAAAGTTGATAATATATTAATAACAACAATATTTAAAATTTGAAAATAGTTTTAATATTTTCATTGGCTTAACAATACATGTGTGAGAGAATTTAATATATAGATAAATATTTTAATTATTAAAAAATATCTATAAATATAAAATATGATTAGTATGCAATAATTGAATCGTAGATCACAAACCAAATTAGTTAATTAGTTAAGTTGTTGTAATTAATTTAAATTTATTCCATTTGTATATAAACATCACAAGTATCCTAATAATATATAGAAAATACTTCTATCTTTCACTTTCTCCTGCATCTTCTGCATATCATGCATATGGTACGCAATTCTCATTTGTTCCTAGTTGTACTTTGATGGTACCATAACTTCATTAAGAGTTCAACGATGCCAAGGAATCTGAATTTTGAGTCCGAACACTCCAGTTATGATAGAGGATCCGATGCAAAATTCCTCTAGTCCATGTTACATACATGCTAATGAAAATCCATAATGGTGATGGCTAATCCAATCTTGACTGGGAACAATTATCATGCTTGTGCCCGATCAATGAAGAGATCGATGATCTCCAAGAACAAATTCAAATTTCTATATGGAACATTATCAGCACATGATACGTTTTGATCCTATGCATGAGGTATGAGAATGTTGCAATAATTTGATAGTTTCTTGGATCTTGAATTTTGTGTCCCAACATATTGCGGAAAGTATTACTTTTATTGATTTAGTATCAGACATGTGGAAAGATCTTAAGGAGTAATTCTCTTAAGGCGATCTTGTTAGAATCTCCGAGCTTCAACAAGAAATATGCACCTTCAAGCAAGGTTCACTCTCAGTTATAGCATATTTTACAGAGCTCAAGGTATTTTGGGAGGAGTTAGAACACTATTGACCTTTGCAAGGATGTGTATGCAATGTGAAATGTCAATGTGATGTTGGAAGAAACTTCAAGCAATATCGAGATCAAGATTGCATTATCAGGTTCTTAACTAGATTAAATGAGCACTTCTCAATTGTTAAATCGTAAGTTATGTTACTTAATCATTTACCATCAATCAATAGAGTCTTTTCTATGGTATTACAACATGAACACCAAAGCGGAATCATACCTATGGAGGAAGCTGAGGTTTCAATAAATGCAGTAGATAAAGGGCCATATGGCAGAGGACGTGGATCAATTAGTAGAGGAAAAGGCACTAAGGTGTGCACCTACTGTGGTAAAGTGGAACATACAGTAGAAGTCGGTTAAAAAAAGCATGGATACCCTTCAGGATCAAAATTTAAAGGGACATCCAATATCAATGCTAGTGCCACCATCAGTGAAGGACAAGAAATAAAAGAAACTGAAGAAAAGGATAACACAATATCTTTCACTAAGGATGAATATGACAGCATTATGAATTTAATCAAGGCAGTGCCTACACCACATCATACAAACCAAGTTTATATGAAATTAGAGGAAGGTAATCATAGTATTTATTCCTTCATTATGTAATCCAAAGGATGGATTCTTGATTCAGGTGCCACTAACCATATTTGTATAGATTTAGAATTATTCAAATCTTACACATGACTTGATAAAGCAATACTGATCAAGCTCCCAAATAGGAATTTAGTATCAGCAAAAATTGTAGGAGAGGTCCCACTAAATCACACAATGACGCTGCATAATGCAATTTACATACCTCAGCTCATGCTAAATTTGATTTTCATTTCCAAACTTATAAGCACTTCTAAATGTCGGGTCTCATTCATAATTAATGGTTGTATCACTCAAGATCATATATGCAGGATAATTGGTTCATGTAAGTGCTTTGATGGATTATACTACATCTCTTCGGATCAAAGAGAAAACCCCATAATCAACTCCACTAGCATCAAATCCAAATCAGCCTCATTGCTTCGGCACCTTCGATCTGGTCATGTATCAGCTCAAAGACTTGGTGTAATAAAAGAACTTTGTCCATAGATTGTAATAGGTAAAGACATAGTGTGTGATGTATGTCAATTTACTAAACAGAAAATAATACCATTCAAACTTTGTCCAGAGATTGTAATAGGTAAAGACAGCTCTTGCGCGATTATAAAGATATCATGATATGCCAGGCCTCGACACTAGTATAGTAGAGCATAAACTACTATTAAAGGTAGAATATCTCCCAATTAAGCAAAAGTTAAGGAGTATGAAACCAAAAATTTCCTTAAAGATTAGAGAGGAGGTTAGAAAGCAACTCGACGCTGGTTTTCTTGCTGTTTCAAAATACCCCAAATGGATTGCCAATGTATTTTAGGTCCCTAAGAAAGACGGGAAGGTTCGGATGTGTGTTGACTACCGGGACCTAAATAGGGCTAGCCCTAAGGACGATTTTCCCCTACCTCACATTGACGTATTGGTAGATAATACAACTAAACATTCCTTCTTCTCTTTTATGGACAGTTTCTCGGGTTACAATCAGATCAAGATGGCTGAAGAAGACATGGAAAAAACCATATTTATCACACTTTGGGGTACATTTTTCTACAAGGTTATGCCATTTGGATTGAAGAATGCTGGGGCTACTTATCAAAGAGCAATGGTGACTTTATTCCATGACATGATGCATAAGGAGATTGAAGTCTATGTAGATGACATGATTGCCAATTCAAAAAATAAGATTATATTATTTATTTACAGAAATTGTTTGAGCGATTAAGAAGGTTCAAGTTGAGGCTGAACCCAACTAAATGTACATTTGGAGTAAAGTCTGGCAAGTTATTGGGATTTATAATTAGCCAAAAGGGGATTGAAATGGATCCTGAAAAAGTTTGAGTTATTCTCGAAATGCCTTCTCCTAGCACAGAAAAGGAAGTTCGAGGATTTCTTCGAAGGCTAAATTATATTACTCGATTTATATCCCAGTTGATAGCTACGTGTGAGCCAATCTTCAAGTTGTTACGTAAGAACCAACCGATAGAATGGAATGACGTTTGTCAGAATGCCTTTGAGAAAGTCAAGCACTATTTTCAAAGTCCCCCAGTCTTAGTACCACCAATCCCTGTAAAGCCTCTCATTATGTACTTGGCAGTGCTTGATGAGTCTATAGGTTGCATGTTAGGCCAGCGGGACGAATCTGGAAGAAAGGAGTAAGTCATTTACTACTTAAGCAAGAAGTTCACCAATTTTGAGGTCAATTACTCATTGTTGGAACGAACTTGTTGTGCTCTAGCTTGGGCCGCCTGTCACTTAACGCAATATATGTTGAGTCACACAACTTGGTTAGTGTCTAAAATGGATCCAATCAAGTATATTTTTGAAAAACCCGCTCTAACACGAAGGATTGCCCGTTGGCATGTCCTCTTACCAGAGTATGATATTGTATATGTCACCCAAAAGGCAATCAAAGGAAGTGTTTTGGCAGACTATTTGGCACATCAACCCCTAGACGATTATGAGTCCATGCAATGCAAGTTCCCCGACGAAGACATAATGGTATCATTTAGTGAGGAGAAACCGTCAATGGAAGAAAAATGGACGATGTTATTTGATGGTGCTTCCAACGTATTGGGGCATGGGATTGGAGCTATACTAATTTCCCCATAAAAGTAGTACATCCCAGTCAGGGCCTGACTATGCTTTAATTGCACAAATAATGTAGCAGAATATGAAGCGTGTGTATTAGGGATCGAAGCGGCTACAGAATCAAAGGTCAAAATCCTCGACATATATGGTGATTCGGCTTTGGTCATTCATCAACTAAGAGGAGAATGTGAGACTCGAGATTCAAAATTAACTCCTTATCAATACTACATTAAGGAATTAATAAAACAGTTAAAAGAAGTAACCTTTGATCATATCCCCCGAGAGGAAAATTCGTTGGCAGATGCATTGACCATTTTATCATCCATGTTCACACTGAGTCAGGAAAAAGACATGCCACTTATAAAGATCCAGCATCGTGATCATCCAGTCTGCTGTCATTCCATCAAAGCAAAACCAGATGGAAAACCTTGGAACCATGATATCAAGAATTTTATCAAGAGAAGAGAGTATCTGTTAGGTGCTTCAGAGAACGAAAAGAGAACTTTGAGAAGATTGGCAATGAGCTTCTTTCTAAATGGAGAGGTGTTGCATAAAAGAAATCATCATATAGTGCTCCCTAGATGCGTTGATGCTACTCAAGCCATAAAAATCATCAAGGAAGTGCATGAAGGATCTTTTAGAACTCATGCAAATGGACATGCAATGGCAAGAAAGATCTTGAGAGCCGGTTACTACTGGTTGACCATGGAGTCTGACTACTTTAACCATGTGAAGAAATGTCATAAATGCCAGACATATGCTAATAATATTAATGCTCCGCCAACATCATTAAATGTTCTATCATCGCCTTGGCCATTTTCGATGTAGGCAATGGACATCATAGGTCTCATTGAACCTAAGGCATTAAATGGACACTGCTTTATTTTGGTTGCAATTGATTACTTCATTAAATGGGTTGAAGCAGCTTCCTATGCATATCTAACCCGAAATGTGGTAGTAAGGTTCATAAAAAAGGAGTTAATCTGTCGTTATGGTCTACCAAATCAATTCATCACAGACAATGCGACCAATTTGAACAGCAAGATTATGACTGAGCTATGTGAAGAATTCAAGATTAAACATCATAACTCTTCCTCATATTGGCCAAAGATGAATGGGGCAGTTGAAGCAGCTAATAAGAACATTAAGAAAATCATTCAAAAGATGGTGGTGACTTACAAAGACTGGCATGAAATGCTTCCGTTTGCTTTGCATGGATATCATACTTCCATTCGCACCTCAACTCGGGCAACGCCATTTTCCTTAGTATATGGAATGGAGGCAATCTTACCTATTGAGATCGAAATACCTTCCTTAAGAGTATTAATGGAAATGAAGTTAAATGAAGCAAAATGAGTCCAAACCCATTTTGATCAATTAAATCTCATTGAATGAAAAAGATTGAATATAATTTGTCATGGCTAGTATTATTAGAGAAGACTAAAGAAATCATTTGAAAAGAAAGTGCATCATCAAGAGTTTCAAGAAGGAGAGTTAGTACTTAAGAAAATTTTTCCAATTCATAAAGATCATATAGGAAAATGTGCTCTAAATTATGAAGGGCCATATGTAGTCAAGAAAGCTTTCTCAGGAGAGGCCTTGATCCTTACAAAGATGGACAGCAAAGATCTCTTACATCCTGTGAACTCAGATGCAGTAAAAAAATACTATGCATAAATAAATAAAAGAGAGAGCTTGCTAGATCGAAAACCTCAAAAAACGATCTAGGCAAAAGTTAAAGTAATTGAAAAGAAAGGAGAGAGAGAGAGAGAGAGAGAGCTTGCTAGATCGAAAACCTAAAAAACGATCTACGCAAAAATTAGAGCAATAAAAAAAATGCTCGTTAGATTGAAAACCTGTAAGGCAATCTAGGCAAAAGTTAGAGCGACACCCTAGATTAAAAACTCGAAAAGAGCGATCTAGGAAAAAATTAGGGTCAAATAAAATGATAACTAAACTAAAAACCTAGATAGGCGATCTAGAAGATGAACAGACACAAAGAATGCGTCAGACTTTACAAACTAGGGTAATTAAACAGTTACAAACTAGGGCAAAAGTTGCTTTGAATGGCACACTGGGGCAATTGATCATCGGAGCAAGTTATGGATTAACAATTACAAACTGGGGCAAGAGTTGCGTTGAATGACACACTGGGGCAATTGAACAGTTGAATGTGAAAATCGAAACAAGTTATGAATTGACAATTATAATATGAAGGAAACATTGTGACAAACGAATGACTGGGGCAATTTCATTTTTTCTCTGAAGCTTATTAATGGGTAACTGAGGTTACTGAAGTGTGATACTGGCATTACTTATTGGAAAAACGATCCTGAATAAAGTTCTGCTACTCATAGCACCCTTCTATAAATATTTTTCATTTTGTAAACTTCACTCAATGTATATACCATTCCTTCCTTTCTACATATTATTATCTTCGACAATCACTTTGTTCAATAAAAAACTTTGATTTTTCTCTCATCACCTAGCCCCACAACATTTAATAGTGACATACTGAAAGGAAATATGTGCTGGCATTAAAATAATAGCATTACAATTATTTGTGTGTTAAATGTTGCAGTAAGCTTAATGAGGACTCAATAAAAGTTACGTGTGATGGAAAGTGAGAACATTGTTCTAACTCGTTGAATCTTCATGGCAGACTAAAAGTAACTCAGATACTCAGACACAGACCAAACAAGGAGACACTTGAATGTCAAATGGGGTCAAATTAAATCAGGAAATCTCACTCATTCCTGGATCTTGGACAAGCGAGCTCACGACGAACAGTAATCTTAATTCAACATCACAAAAGTCATTTAATAAAATCATAATAGTTTTTGACCATCATGCATCATCATAGAATTATATCATCAAAGCATTTGATATCATACATTCTTGCATCATCATCATTAATAAATTATCTCAAGCCTATGTCATAGTTTTCTCAGGTTTTAAAACTTAACCCACTTCATCACAAGGGTTCACGCACCCACTTCATTCCAAGGGTCCACGCACCCATTTTATTCCAATGGTTCATGCACCTACCTCATCCTAAAGGTCCACGCACCCTCTACATTCCAAGGGTCCACGCACCCAAGGGTCCATGTACCTATTTCATTCCAAGGGTCCACACACCCACTTCATTTCAAGGGTCCACACACCTGTTCCATTCCAAGGGTCCATGCACCCACTTCGTTCCAAGGGTCCACGCACCCATTTTATTCCAACGATCCACACACCTACCTCATTTTAAGGGTCCACGCACCCACTACTTCATTTTAAAGGTCCACGCACACATTCCATTCCCAGGGTCCACGTACCCTCTCCATTCTAAGGGTCCACGTACCCTCTCCATTCTAAGGGTCTACGTACCAATTTCATTCTAAGGGTCCACGTACCCATTTCACTCCAAGGGTCCACACACCCATTTTATTCCAAGGGTCCACGCACCCAGGAGTCCATGTACCCATTTCGTTGCAAGGGTCCACGCACCCGTTTCATTCCTAGGGTCCACGCATCCATTTCACTTCAAGGGTCCATGCACCCATTTCATTTCAAGGGTCCACGCACCCATCACTTCATTCTAAGGGTCCACACACCCATTTCATTCCAAGGGTCCGTGCACCCTCCACTTCATCATAAGGATCCATGCATCTACTACCTCATTTCAAGGGTCCACGCACCCATTTCATTCTAAGGTTCCACACACTCATTTCATTTTAAGGGTCCATGTACCCATCTCACTCCATTGGTCCATGCACCTATTTCAATCCAAGGGTCCATGCAT
This sequence comes from Canavalia gladiata, assembly GCA_037954105.1. Classification (NCBI taxonomy): domain Eukaryota; kingdom Viridiplantae; phylum Streptophyta; class Magnoliopsida; order Fabales; family Fabaceae; genus Canavalia; species Canavalia gladiata. The sequence goes on along the minus strand of CM075664.1, from coordinate 34,714,329 downwards.
CCCTTTTATTCCAAGGTCCACGCACCCATTTCATTCCAAGGGTCCACGCACTCTCTACATTCCAAGGGTCCACGTACTCACCTCATTCCAGTGGTCCATGCACCCTCTGCATTCTAAGAGTCCATGCACCCACTTCATTCCAAGAATCCACGCACCCATTTCATTCCAAGGGTCTACGCACCCACTTCATTCCAATAGTCCATGTACCCACTCCATTCCAGGGGTCCTCGCACCTCGGCATTATCAGTATCCATGTATCTTCTAGGCCTCAAGATCATCAAAACTTCATGTTCATTGTGCAAAGTACCCCTTTCCAACGTTCATAACTTGCACAAACATTTTTGTCAAGAATTGACTCATAGGAATTTTTATTTTTTATTTTATTTTTATTTTTTACCATAGACAAAATTAATTCACTTCTTTTCAAATTTCTTATAATAATAATATGAAAAAAATTGTTATTCTTATTATTTGATAAGAAACGTGTAAAGAGAGGCAACTGTGAATAACTAATTTTGTCCATATTTATAAAAATTAAAAAATAATAAAAGATAAAAAATTGATTAATTAAATAAGATAATAGGATAAGGGAGGTTAATTTCTGATAGGTAGTGGGGTAGTGGTGATCAATTTTTCTTAGTGGGGTAGTGGAAGAGCAGTAATATGATAATGGGAAAATGGTTAGTTATCCGGAAAATGGGAGAGTGATTATGGTTCGTGGGGTAGTGGCAGGGTATTTTTAGTTAACGGGAAAGGCATATACATAAGAGAAAACGTATCAGAAAAAAATATACATATACACATAGAGACATATGTGAAAAAGAGCACAAAAAAGAGCACCAGATAGACAGATGAAAGGAAAACAAAAGACGGACCTCCGAGAAGAGGACAGGGATACACAGAGCAAGGAGGGAGGAGCATATCAATTAAATTCAACCTTTTTAAATCAGGTAATATACGATCCTCTTTTGTTGCCTATTCCTAATTCCTAATTTTGATATGTAAAATCTTCCCCCTAATGTCCATTTGTTGCCGTTTTTGTTTTGTTTCAACATATGTTTTCTAATTTTCAATTCTAACATGTAAAATCTGCCCCTAATATTCATTCATTGTCTTTTTTGTTTTGCCTCGATGCATGTTTTCCCCATTTCCCAATTCTGATATGTAGAATCTACTCCCTAATATCTCATTCATTCCTTTTTTGTTTGGTTTTCAACATGACAAAACTGATATGTGAAATTCCCCTAGTATCCTACTCAGTTTAAAATTAACTTATGACATCTTTGCATGAATTTTAATTGATCACTTTTATTTTTATTTTTTTCTTTCATACAAGGGTCAAACGATGTTAATTGAGTGATTGATCCACCTTTGACATCATTTGATTTGTAAGGGTTTATTGAGTAGTCATTTGCTACCTTGAACCCCATGCATTTCCTTTCAAAAATTTAAAAAGACAAAATTGAAAAAAAAAAAAGGTTTTCTAAATTTTTCTAAAATAAAATTTCAGGTCTTTTTCTTCATTTATTTCATAAGAAAAAATAAATTCTTTTAATAACTTACATATTAACAATATAAATCAATAAAAATAATTTTCTTTTATTTGAGTGAAATAAATTTTTTGAAAGTTAATTGCATCCGTACATAAATAATTAGAAGGTAACCATTTTAATGGATGTTGTAGGGTGCTAATACCTTTCCTATGTGTAAATAACTCTCAGACCCAAACAGATTTCAAAGATCACAATTTTAAGTTTTTCCAAAATTTCCTTTAAGAAATTTTGGTGGCGACTCCTCTATTTTTTTTTTAATTAAAATTTTTTTATTTGTCATCTCGTCGTGATCCCGATTACGACAACTACAAGACCCGATATTACTTTTATTATGCAATAACTAAGCCAATTTATGGTTGACCCCCATAGTCACTCATCATTAGGCGGCCATTCACATGCTTCGTTATCTCAAAGGAACCCCAGGTCATGACTTATATTTCCCTCACTCCTCTGATATTCCTATACATGGCTTTAGTGATGCCGACTGGATTGGTTGTCCTAATTTGAGACGATCTATAACTGGATATAGTTTCTTTCTTGGAAAATCTCTTATGAGTTAGTGTTCCAAGAAGCAATCCACCGTAGCTAGATCATCGTCAGAACCTGAGTATAAGGCTCTCGCTTCTGCTACCTATGAACTTCAGTGGCTGACCTATCTACTCCATGATATCACATGTTCTCGCTAGGCCATACTATATTACGATAATCACAATGCACTTTACATTGTTGTCAACCCTATATTCCATGAGTACACCTAACATCTTAACATTAATTGTCATATCATTCGTGAATGTTGCACTAATGGCTTGATGAAGTTACTTTCTTTATCTACCCATGACCAGCTCGCTGATGCTTTTACAAAGGTTTTTCCTACCTCCTTTCACACCATAATTTCCAAGCTGGGATTGATCAACATATATCATCCTCTCGCTTGCGAGAGGGTAATAACCAAATCATACACCACACACCAGTAAGCCAAATTAGTTAATTAGTAAGTCATTGTAACTAATTCAAACCTACTCCGCTTGTATATAAATATTACAAGTCGGCTAATAATATACAAAAAAAAATAATTTTTTCTCTCACTTTCTTTTCTACATCTTCATCTTCTGCATACCATACATATAGTACATAATTCTTATTTGTTCCCAACTTTACTTTAAATATATAAATATAATTATAAGATAATAAATTTTACTATTAATTCATATAGTTATCTATCCAATATCAAAAATTTTAAAAAAAAATCTAATTTTTTAAATGATACCTTAATAAAAGATAAAAGATATCTTATCTTATAAATATTATCTTTTATCTTATTTATTAAAAAAATAAAAAAAAAACCTCACTCACCTAAGATGAATTTTTAAGAATATTTCTTTATTATTATTATTAATTTTCATCTTATGATAGGAATTTTTTTTATGTTTTATTTTGAGCTTAAAAATATTTGTTTAACAATATTTAAATTTAACATGGATACATTAGGAAATTATTCCAATTATATAAAAACGTTTCTTTGAGTAAAATTTTTGTTTAATATAAAAAAATAATGTAGATTAATATACATTTTGATATTTTTTTATTTTTAATTTTTATATTTTAATACTAATTAAATTTTTTATAATATTTATTTTTTATCCTTAATTATAAACTATAAATTTTCTTTTATAAAATTTAAACTTTTCAAAGTTTTATTTTTTAAAAAATTAAAAATTTCTAACCTACAATTCAATCTCTAACAAATTTACCTGATTTTAAAGGAATTCAAACGTTTTATCTTAACTGTCCCGCAGGATCGACCTAGATCTCACCTTAGACGCTTTGTCTACAATTCAAGATATTTTCTACAAATTGGGATAAGGTCAAGGCAACGTTAAAATATGAATTTTCACCATTAATAATTAGCACAAAGGCACAATTGACTCCAACACTACAAAACATAATTAAACATTTAAAAATAAGCACAATTAGAGTTTAATCATGGTTAACATAAAATAATTAAAGTATGCAAATAATTGACCAATACCCTGTTGAAATAATTAGACATTAAGTTAGCAGGACAGCGGTACTCATTAATTTCAAGCAAACACACATCAAGTCATGAAAGGGCTTTAACTTTCTTAATCCAATTCACTTATTTTTGAAAAATTATTTAAGTTGATTCACTGAGTTCAGCCTATTTTCACAACTCCAAAAGATTTTGACACCTTTATAAAATATAAATTACTAGCTAATAATTATTAAAAAATGAATTTAGCAGTATTTTTTATTAAATACTGTCGGTTTATATATTAAAGATAAATAATTAAGTTTAATTTAACTAATTTCCATTTTATCCAATCGTAATATAATAGAAAACGTAATGTATCTGTTGGGACCATTGATAATTAGCACAAATTTCATTTATATAAACTTAAAGATGTGTCGCATCTAATTTCATGTTAAGTTATCAGATGTTCAAACAGGACATCAGGAAACTGATGATGATTGACAATGAATGGATTAAATATTGACCAAATACAACTTGGATGCCTAACATAGAATTATAGGAGTATAATTAGAATTCCACAAAAAAAAAATAGAAATATAATTAGAACTTAAAAGCGTATCCACGCGCGGCACAGATGAACTTCAGGTGAAGCATTTCACTCTTTCATTTTACTATTGGATGAATTTTCATATGGGTTTTACGAAATACATTGGGCCTACTCTTTTATTAGTGAAGCTTACTAAATTTGTTAATATATTATAAAGAAAATATTAAAAAGGAAATGTTGCACATTGCTAGCATGTATCATGTGTAATCAATCGTAATCTTAACTAGGCATATGCTTCTTGGGTATATAAAAATATCTTAAAAGTATTAACATTTTTTTATTTTACGTATTACTGCAAAAGTTAAAGGGTCACTTAAAAAAATTATAGATAGAAAATAAATTTTATGTTAAAAAAATTCATTACATTAAAAATGTTAAAGAAATGTATTATATCAAAAACTTTTTTATATTTAATTCCCTAATTTTTGTATTTAATATATAGGATAGAAAAATTGCAGTATTAAAATAAATTTAAGAATAAATTAAGAATATTATTATATTATTTATTTATTTTATTTTTTATATGTTGACTTTTCATTACCCTTCTCATTTGTCATTTCCTTTGACTTTATCTTTGTTTCCGAAAAGTCATTCCTAAATTATGGCTTGTAAGTATCAACTTTGATATAACAAACTAAAATGAACTAATTTGAGAAAAAACGGCTGAGTTCATTAAGGTTTCGTTGGGCAATTTTCAATGTTACGTTTCAAAAGTTTTTAAAATTAAACCAAGTTTTTAATATTAGGATAAAATCAAGGAAATAAATTATTAAAATTATGATATATAAATATTTCATTTTATATAAAAGTTTAATTTGAATATAAATGTTAGAGAATAATTAATTTAAATTTTAAATATAAATATTTTAAAGTATGAAAATAATAATTATTTAAAAAATAAAATCAGAAAGTTATCAAAATGTTTAACTCTCAAAAACTAAGTGTGATAAACATATTTTACAAAAAGAAAAATATATAAAATATGCTAATTATGAGAACGAAGTTTACAAACTAACTACCTCCCTCTCTAAAATGAATACTCTAATCTATATTCATAGATATGGTAGAAAAAACTGTTGGAAAAAATCTCTACTCTAATCATAACAGAATTTGGTAAAATAGATTTTTGTCCATTGGATGTGAGAATATCGTGAAGAAGAAAATTAAATAACGAAATGTGTAGGTGGACGTGAGAATATTATGAAAAAGTAAATTAAATAACAAATTCATATAAAAGTCCTATCATTCCGATATAAGTTATCCACTTGCCACCGTCGTGTACGTATATATACCTAATTCAGTCTTCAAATAATGCCCGAGCAAATTCGTTTGGAAAATTGTTCTAATAGTTGCGAATAATAGATTCACACGTATTGATGGCAAATTCAATCTTTGCTCAAAACTTTACTTGCTTAGCCGTAGGGACATTCGGTAGATATCAAGCTTCAAAGCTTGATCAACCTATTCATCGCCTTCAATTCAACTCCAAAATCAAACATACTCGCTTCTCTGTTCAAAAGCAGAACCTGGGCTTCAGATTTCAAAATGACGCCGCAAGAAAGATGTACGAAAAATATCAGTTTTTTTTTTTGGTTGCAAATGTTTCTGCTTCTGTTGGGTTAGTTTCTTTAAGAGCTATATATGTCTTAATTTCTTAATATTGTATTGTTTGTACCATTCATGCTGCAGGAACATGGCTGTTTATGCTGGCACAACACCGGGAACCCCACTTCCTGTTGATCCTTTATCCTGGTCATTAATAATTAATCCTTCACCAATCTCTGATACGTGATATATGTTATTGGAGAAATTTACGAGTGAATCAGGTTAATTACATATCATTATGAACTTTTCAATCAAATTTTAATAATTTAACCTTTTAATCAATTAAATTTAGAGAAAAAAATCATCTTTCCTAAAGTATGATTTACATCTTTTCTCCATGCTTATTTGATTAAAAAGTTGAGTCGTTAAGATTTAATTAAATGGTCCATAATATTATATGATAAACCTGGTGCATTTAAGAATATGTAGTGTTATTAATTTCTCCAACTTTTAATTTAATTTGAAAAGATTATATTGTTCATATAATATATATTTTTTTATTTTTAGTCTGTCTCCATCATGTTTTTTGACATCACTCATTTTATTTCACACATTTTTACTTTTCTCATTTATTTCTCTAATTTTCTTTTACACTTTTGTTGTACAAAATAATCTCTCTAATCTGAACATATATGCAATTGAAGAAGAATTTTAAAAAGGCATATTCTCTAGCAGGAAATTTTGGATCCTTGGAACAATATTCACGATACTCCTATCCCTTTTGAGGGGAAAATGGGGACCTATGCTACAACTGAAAGGTAATTAAGAACAAAGATCCATGTTAACCCTTTACGAAAATGCAAGATATTATTTATTTGCATTAATTACTCCCGAAAGTTTCATTTGGAATGAGCTTTTTCTCTCCTTAATTGTTTGTGCAGAGCAAGTTGAAAAAACAATAGACGAAGCAGAGCGAGTAGTAGAGATTGTAGAAGAAGTGGCAGAAGGGGTGGATAAGGTGGCAGAAGAAGCTGTGAAGCATCTTCCCAAGGGAAAATTTCGTGATGCTGTTGAATTTGTTGAAGAAGTAGCTGAAAATATAGACAAGCACGCCCAAAATGCAGAAGATGCATTAGAAAAGGTTTTTAAGTTTTAGCCTCTATTTCGGTAACACATAAACATTTAATATTTTAAAATTAGTTTTTGTTAATTCAAAAATAATAATTTTTTTTTAAAAAAAATTATTTTTATTTTATTTAATTTTCATGAATTAATGAAAAATGAAAATTAAACGTGATTAACTTTGGTTTCAGATTTGAGTAAGACATGATGATTAATTTGTATTAACGTGTAGGTGGAGAACATGGAAAAGGAGTTTGAATTCTTCGTTGAATCAGCCACTCATCCGGAAAATACTGTCTCCACTAGTACAGAAACAAAAGATCAAAAGTAGAAAAAGAAAACACGATTTCAGAGCACTGTGACATATACCAGAAAAATCAACGTAACATTTCAACATCTATTATACATAATGACAATTTATTTCCTTTTGAAAATTTATTTCTCGCACACCCTTAAAGATGTTTATTAGTCATCTACGGAAAATTCATTTTCCTTGAATATAGAAGCATACGACAAAATCTAGGTATAATTGTAAAACAAAAAATGTAACACGTTCTTGATCCATTCAATTCAATTCATATGAAAAATATCAAATTATCTGTTTGAATTTAATTTATAATGACAAATACACCAAGCAATAAAAGGAAAAACTCAAAATTTCAACGTTCTTGATTACAAAGTAAATATTGTGGCGGTGAAACTTTGAAAAATTGCACCACCCATTAAATGGCAATTGAAGTCCACAACGCAATACGAAATCGTCTTCATTGAGGAAGTACTTTCCATTTAAAAAAACTGAGATTCAAGAGAAAAAGATATTTTAACGTAAAAAGAAAATTTAAATTTAAACAGTGTCTAATTTAACTTTTTTTAAAGTTACAAGAATAAATACTAACACGGTTCCAAAAAGTGAAAATGGTTATAAATAACTTGTAAATGTAATTTCTTATACTTTTAAAATTTACTTTGTAACAATAAAAAAACATTACTATTGTTGCGCTACTTTATTATACAATTCTTAAGGATTTATTACAATTTTATTTTTATAGCCATCGTAAAATTATTAAAAATATTATTGTGTCATTAATTTTAATCTGATTATTGATTGGAATGAAAGTTATTATAAATATTATTCCATCTTTATAATTAAGCGACAACAGAAATTTTACTTGCCTAAGTATTTCCTTTTGAACATCAAAGGATTAGAGTGCCGTATGCGTAAATTTTAAGTACACCATTCTTTACATGTGCCTGCGATATATATATATATATATATATATATATATATATATATATATATATATATATATATATATATATATTAGCTGCTAATTATAAATAATAAATTTGAGTGAAATATCATTTTTATTTTTGAAAAGTTGAGATTAATTATATCAATTTTTAAAAGATAAAAATATTATATTTATTTTAAAAAATAACGATATCAATCAATTTATTTTTAAAAAATTAAATTAATACATAAAAATAAATAATTTAATTTAATTTAATTTTAAAAAATAATAATTTTCATCTTTTATATATTATTCAACTCGATCTTTCGAAAAAAAAAAGATGTTTACTCTAACAAATTCATATAACAGTGATACTATTTTGATTTACGCTGCCTAGGTAATTCAATATTATCGTACAAAATTCGAACGTTCTCATCATAGGGACAATGTTCTTATCGTTGCGAATATGGGATTCAATTGATACACCAATGCCAAATACATGTTAGATATTAAACATTATATAGATTTAAAATTTAAGTAAAAAAAATTTAAATAAATATTTTTTATTATGAATGGTCTTCTAAATATTAAAATTTTATTTTTAAATAAAATATATTTTGTATGTTTATATTTAAAGATTTTGTTTCAGATGATGGTTTATATAGAGATATTTTTTTCATAAAAAAGTATTTCTCCAATGGTTACATATAATTAATAGTAGGATCTTTAAAGTTATGAATTAATTATGGAACAAGAAAAATTATCAACAGTTATATGACTCTTCATTTCTATAACCACTATTAGCAATTACAAACCACATAATTATTACATTCTTCCACTTAATTCGTATGTTTTCAACATAAATCCATAACCAAACACAGTACATGGATCATGGTAATATTTTCTTTAGAAATCAAGTAGTATCATTCATGTATTACAATGCACTATATCTCAAAACGCTACCTAAACTACTTAATAAATAAACCTAATGTTATATTTTAGGTCCAAACTTTAGTGATATTTTTCAACCAAATAAGTAAAAGTGTGGGTATAAGTGATATTTTTCAACCAAATAACTAAATGTGTGTGTATACACTAATATCATATATGAGAATAAAAATAGAGTTTTCTCAATATTTGTTAAATAACAAAATTTACAAAGTGGAACTAAGTGCTATTGTGACTACATAATCTTTAAATTTGTATGGTGGCATGTCCTTAGTTAAAGGATCAATGACACGCTCGTCGTAAACGCGCAAAAATAATTTCTAGATTTCCCCCAAACTATTGGTATAGTATAAGGTGCAACCTAGGTCATCTCCCAAAGACCATTTCATATTCTTAAGCAAATTAGGAGAAAGCTAGAAAAAGGGGATTTTGTAAATATATGATATTAAGTGCGAAATGCAAAATACAGACTGAAATTAATTTGACTTAACAATTATCAACTCAAGGAATTCAGAGTCTATTTTCTTAACTAATCATTGATCACTAAAATCATGCATTGTGTTTATCAACCTAGGATCATCTGGAACCCCTAGAATGATCCTTGAATTCTCTACTGAGAAACCTCTCAGAATTTAATTGATTATGATCAACAAGATTTAGTAACCACTTAATCTTTTATCTAAACCAATTTCACAATCAGAATTCAGTTGAAGCAAGTAATAAAATGAAAACCTTCAATTCAATTACTTAATTTCTACTCTTCAAACTTTTGGAAAATGATTTACCAATCAAAAACCAATTATAAATCAATTATACATTAATCAAAATACTTCAACCGATCAAACTTTGATTAAAAGAATAAAATTGAAGAATATAGTAAAGTAGAATAGAAATCACTCAATAAGCATGTAAATAAAGATCAAGACCTCAAAGTTAAAATGAAAATAGCTTGAATCCTTGAATTGAAACTACAAACCTAGCCTTCCATGAAGGAGGCAAACTAACAACAAAGAAAGAGGCAAACTAACAACAAATAAATCCTAAGCCTTCCATGTAGGAGGCAACTAACAATAAAGAAAACATAAGCCTTCCATGTAGGAGGCAAACTAACAAGAAAGAAAACATAAGCCTTCCATGAAGGAGGCAAAACTAACAAGAAAGAAAGAAAGAGAGAAAGAAAGAAAGAAAATGGTATTGGAGTTAATCTCCAAAATGGTGTGTGTCTCCTCTTGCAAACCCTTCTATTTATAGAGGATTTTTGAGGCATCATCTTCAGAAAGTCACCAACTAGGATATTACTTTTCTACCCTTTTCTTGCTTTCACATGGGCTTTGTTGAAATTGCAAAACACTTTTGAATTTTTGCCACCAATGAGCACAACAATTTTGACTTTCTTGCACCGCAATTTCGGATGTTCACATGTCCGAATTAGAGCTTGACTTCTGAACAAAAGTTGTAGCCCTGGATCTATCTGTCCAACAAAGTTGATTTCATCTCAATATGACTTCTATATATCAAGATATGGCCGGATCTTTGCACACTGTTCAAATTCCACGTCAGCAACACTATCTCATCTTTTGAGATAATTTCGGAGTCCTAAACATCCCATTTAGAATCTGCTCTTGCTTTGTAACTATGGACACTTCTTTAAGCTTTCATTCAAGACAGATTTCATGATTTTTGGATGTCTACAACTCCTATTATGCTCAAAATACTATAATAGTGTCATTTTAATCGGGTAAGCAAAGAAATTCAATTAAACTTCATATGAACCCAAACTCATAAAATATGACAAAGATCACTTAATTGAACATATAAGAAGTCTTAATGAGATAAAAGGGAGAGATAATTATTTATGAAATCTATGCTTATCAAATTCCCCCACACTTATCTTTTGCACGTCTCGGGCAAACTTAAGTTAAGGATTGGTGACTATTTTTTTTTTTTTTTTTTTTGAAAGAACATCAAAGTTTTGAGTTTATTTCTCAAGAATTCACAAAATTTCATGAAGCATTATTTCATCACATTTTTGAAATTACTTAGAAAGGCAACTTTAATTTGAAAAACATAGATTGAGAAAGATAAAACCTCACATGATATACTCTGAATCTCTCAAGTGTTTGATTTGGTAAGTGTTACTCTCAAATTCAATCCATGAAAGATGAACTATCATAGGCTTGCATATCTTCTACTTCTCTACTACTATGTACACATGCAATGCACAAATCAAGAGGTCTTTATTTTGGTTCTAACGGGATTAGAAAGATGAAATGATATATTGAAGAGATACAATGTTAGACCAAGGAAAATGGTGAGGATTGAGAATTGATTGTAAGTGCAAGTGTGAGAAACAGATATCACTTCTTCAATTTTTTTTTATTATTATTTTTTTCAATATAATAGTTTATTTATTAATTTATTGCTTCAGTTTTTTTTTTTTCAACCATGATATTGATGAACACAACAATAATCTCCCCCACACTTATTGAAACACTTATGGTATGATAAATCCAGTATTCCTCACCTTCTATGGTCAGACAAAGTTGTTTTTTTTTTTTTTTTTGATTTGTGGTGAGCTAAAAAGAAGAAAAGGCTAATCGGCTCAAAGGGCTGATCAAAGGATAAAATTTTATGGTTTGGTTATTTGGCCAAGTGGTTTGTTCAAGAAAAACAGTGCCTCAATCATTTTTGTACAAATCATGTGAAAATGTAGCTTCAAAAAGAATCAATGCAAGTTCTGAAGTAACATATTCCATGGATGAAAATCACACAAGAAAGAAAATAATAATAAGGCTCAAAATCTCACAGGTAATATATTTATCAAATCTAATCTATCCAGTTCAAATATGTGTTGCCAAACTAATTAATCTCGAAATGTAAATCATTTTGCTTCAATTATTTTATGAAATCTAAAGAAAAACATACTTCCACATTCAAATTTTTTTTTTTTAAATCATAAGATGCGTATCAAGAGTCAAGTGTAACTCCTTACTCAGCCATCTTACTCAAAGCAAGTTTATGAATCTAACCTATTTTTTTTTTTGTTTTTTGTTTTTTGTTTTTTTTTTTTGGGTTTTTTTTTTTGGGTTTTTTTTTTTTTTTTTAATTTTAGATATCGGACCATCTTCCCCCCAACCTATCCAAGACATTGTCCCCAATGTCTTAGATGGAATTTCATATAACAGGAAAAGAAATGTAAGAAAACCATCAAAGTAAGGAAAAGTTATAACCGAAGAGTGGTATCTGGTTCTCTTTTATCTCTGCCATCCTGATTTGGTTGGTTCACCAGCTGCATTGCTTGACTGAGCTCAGATGTAGGATTTTGCAAAATCTCAAGTAGTTGCTCAATAGTTGAAGCAGATACTATGATGTTGCGCATGGATTGTGGCATGAACTCCTGCTCTACTGCATGATCTAAAAAGGATATCAAACCATTATAAAAGCCATTAATATTCAATAAGCCCAAAGGTTTTTTATGAAAATTCCGATAGGCCCAAAATATAATGGTAAAAATTTCTTCCATTGTTCCAAGACCACCAGGTAATGCAATAAATGCATTAGAATTAACCAACATGTGTCTCATACGGTCATGCATGGTTGCAACCTTCAATTCAGTACCCAGGGTGAAGTAGGAGGTGCTCCCATTTTTTAAGCCAACACCTAAGATGTTACACCCCTTTGTGAGTGCAGATCCTGCAACACATCCTTTTAAACCCTGAATCCCTCCCCCATAAACAAGATTGATTTTTCTTGCAGCTAATGCCTTACCAAGGGTATAAGGTGCATGTTGAAATTCTCCATCCTTTCCAAGGTTAGACCCACCAAAAACACAGATAGTATTGATCTTATCCATATACGGTGTTTCTATCTTTTTTGAAAAAATATGTCATAGAGGTTGATAATTTATAGGGACTCAATATCAGACAAGGAGATCGCTTGAATAGTGCGGGATCAGGATTTGGTAGCAAAAGTTTGAATTTTTGTTGCAAAAGTTTGAATTTTGTTGCAAAAGTTTGAATTTTTGGTTCAAGGAAAAGGTGAATGTCAGAGGGGAAAGACTTTAAGCAAGGGTGAAAATTTCAAAAAAAATGGTGGCCCAATAAATTGAAAAGACAATGTGAATGACAAACATACACGCATGAGAATGAACAGTAGTTGTGATTGTGGCTCACATCTTCCTCTGGTTTTACGTCCAGTAACGGCTGAAACACCTTCTAAGAGTCGAGGATGTGCTTCCCATTCAGTTTTCTTGTAAACTGACAACAGGGTCTTTTAAAGTCAGATTCCCAAGACTATAACGTGCTTTTTCCTTACGGAACAGTTCAAACAAATCAAGAAGGACTCCTTGTACATGCCCACTAGGATGCGTCTCAAGAGTCTGAATGATATCATCCAATGACTCCTTACTCAGTCCATCCTTTATGAATTGAATTTTGTCCTCTCGATTTCTTGAAACCATTCCAGGGTTCTTGCATCTTGTGTTACAGGTCCATCTTGCACACCTGTAGCAAACTCCAATTCTTTTTGCCCTTCTCTTCTTTGCATAGGAACTTCTTCCCATACCTGGCATGTTTTTAACAAATGATTCTTGAAATTCACCTGCTAAACGTACCTTAGCTTCAATGATCCAACGGACATCTTCTGGAAGGCCTAAGAGTGTTAATGCTCTCAATCGTTCAAGTCTGCAATTGTAAATGTCTTTAAGAAAATTTCTGGGGAGAGTAGGGAACAAAATTTTGATCCTGGTGAGAGCTTTCTCCATTTTTTTCTTAAAACACTCAAGTTATTATTCCTGCAAGCTCAATGTGGTGTAATAGTTGGGATGATTTAAGAGGTGAAGAAGGAAGTTGAGAGATTAGTTGAAACTTATAAGCGAGGAATGTGAGAGAGGGAGAGGGAGAAAGAGAGAGAGAGAAAGAGAGAAAGAGAGAGAGAGAGGGAGAGAGAGAGACTTCTCTTGAATTTATTGCAGGTATGTGGCATTGTGCAAATGCACTTCTTCTACCGTGTGCTTTTGAAAACCTTCGAAAAATGGTTTAAGACGATGTCCATTCACCTTGAAGATTTTTTCAGTTACCTCATTTTTTATTTCCACTGCACCATAAGGAAAAACATTAGTAACTACAAATGGTCCTAACCATCTAGAGCGTAGCTTACTAGGCATAAGCTTTAGCCGAGAATTGAAAAGGAGAACTTTTTGTCCAACGGAAAACTCCTTTCTTGCCAACTTTTTGTCATAAAGAGCTTTGACCTTTTCTTTGTAAATTTTGGAGTTTTCGTATGCTTCTAATCGAATTTCTTCAAGTTCCTGCAATTGAAGCTTCCTATGGATTCCTGCTTGGTCTAGATTCATGTTGCATTTCTTTACTGCCCAAAATGCTCTATGCTCTAATTCAACTGGAAGATGACATGCTTTACCAAAGACAATCCTGTAGGGAGACATGCCAATGGGTGACTTGTAAGCTGTCCTATATGCCCATAATGCATCAACAAGGCGCAAGCTCCAATCCTTCCTGTTAGGCTGAACTGTTTTCTCTAAGATTTTCTTGATCTTTCGATTAGAAACTTCAGCTTGACCATTTGTTTGAGGATGATATGGGGTGGAGACTTTATGCATGACTCCATATTTGCGGAGTAGGGCTTCCATTGTGCGGTTGCAAAAATGAGTACCTTGGTCACTAATTAGAGCTCTAGGAATGCCAAACCTGCTAAAAATGTTAGACCTGATAAAATCGGCAACAACTCGAGCATCATCAGTACGGGTGGCTTTTGCCTCCACCCATTTTGAAACATAATCAACAGCTAGCAGAATGTAAACAAAGCCAAAAGAGACAGGGAATGGACCCATAAAGTCTATACCCCATACATCAAATACCTCACAAAAGAGAAGTGGTTGTTGGGGCATCTCATTTCTGCGCGAAATACTCCCTATTCTTTGGCACTGCTCACAAGTTATGCATAATCTGTGTGCATCACGAAATATTGTAGGCCAATAAAAGCCTGAGTCTAGTACTTTTCTAGCTGTCCATTGTGGCCCAAAGTGTCCACTACAAGCTAGGGAATGGCAAAAGGTAAGTACAGACTGAACTTCATGATCTGGAACACACCTTCTAATAATTTGATCACTGCATGTCTTCCAAAGGTATGGTTCATCCCATATGTAGTGTTTGGCATCACTTTTCAACTTGGCAAGTTGCGATTTGGTGAAGTGTTTGGGTATTTCTTTAGCAACCAGATAGTTTACCAAATCTGCATACCAAGGATCCTTCCCGTGCAAATGATAGAGATGCTCTTCTGGGAATGAATCTGCAATTGAAGTTTCTTCACAAGGTTGCTGGATCCGACTTAAATGATCTGCTACAAGGTTCTCTGCACCACTCTTGTCTTTAATCTCTAAATCAAATTCTTGCAACAGAAGCATCCAACGAATCAGTCTTGGCTTAGCATCTGTCTTCTTCAGCAAGTATTTCAAAGCTGCATGGTCAGAGAAGACAATAACTTTAGATCCAAGCAAATAGGAGCGAAATTTATCTAATGCAAACACAATTGCCAAAAGCTCCTTCTCAGTAGTTGTGTAATTTGATTGGGTTGCATCAAGTGTGCGAGAGGCATATACAATGACATGAGATCTCTTGCTAACTCTTTGAGACAGTACAGCACCAAGGGCATAATTAGATGCATCACACATTAATTCAAATGGAAGCGTCCAATTAGGTGGTTGAATGATGGGAGTGGTTGTCAACCGCTTCTTTAGTTCATCAAATGAATCCTTGCATGCTTGATCAAACACAAATTTGGTATCTTTTTGTAGTAGTTTAGAAAGAGGTTGTGCAATCTTGCTAAAATCCTTGATGAATCTTCTGTAAAAACCTGCATGACCAAGTAAAGAACGTACTTCTCGCACAGAAGTGGGGTAAGGTAGAGAAGTAATAATGTCTATCTTGGCCTTATCAACCTCTAAACCTTTGCTAGATACCAAGTGTCCTAAGACTATACCTTCTGTTACCATGAAATGACATTTTTCAAAATTCAAAACCAGGTTAGTCTCAATGCATCTGTCCAAAACTTTAGAAAGGCTTTCTAAGCATGCATCAAAAGAAGAACCATATACAGTGAAGTCATCCATAAACACTTCCATGCAACTTTCTAAGAGATCAGAGAAAATGCTTACCATGCATCTTTGAAAGGTTCCAGGGGCATTGCATAGACCAAAGGGCATCCTTCGATAGGCAAAAGTACCAAAAGGACAAGTGAAGGTGGTCTTATGCTGGTCTTCTGGGGCTATATGTATTTGAAAATAACCTGAAAAACCATCTAGAAAGCAATAGTGAGATTTTCCTGCTAATCTTTCCAAAATTTGGTCTATGAAGGGCAAAGGGAAGTGATCCTTGCGAGTAGCTTGGTTAAGCTTCCTATAATCTATGCACACTCTCCAACTGTTTTGTATTCTGGTAGGGATTAGTTCATCATTGTGATTTTTTACTACAGTCATGCCAGTCTTCTTAGGAACTACTTGCACCGGGCTTACCCAATCACTGTCTGAGATGGGATAGATGATACCAGCTGCCAAAAGCTTACCTACTTCCTTCTTTACCACATCTAGGATGGTTGGATTCAAACGCCTTTGTGGTTGTTTAACAGGTCTGGTGTTTTCCTCCAGTAGTATCCTATGCATACAAGTAGATGGGCTAATACCTGGAATATCAGCCAAAGTCCATCCAATTGCTTGTTTATGGCTTTTTAAGGTTTGCAGTAACCTTTCTTCCTGTTATGGTAGAAGGTTCTTTGCTACAATGACAGGAAGCCTCTCATTTTCCCCCAAATAAGCATACTTTAGATGTTCAGGCAAAGGCTTCAACTCTAAAGGAGGTGGTTGTATTATGGAAGGAAGAGATCTATCTGAGATTGAAATGTCTGCAACACTTGCATCTAACATGTCATCTTTCAACGAAGGTTGGTCTGCAGCATTAATCCTGGAACACACAATACATGAATCAAATTCATCACATGTGCAAGTAAAATTATCTAAGTAATCTAAATCAAAATCAAAAAATTTAAAAAGTAGATTGTCAATAGAATAATCATCCGCAAGAAGGTCTATGGCATCAAGTTGAAAGAGTGAATGATTCTCTATGGGATGCTTCATGGCTTCAAATATGTTGAATTGGATGATATCATCTCCAAATTCCATAGAGAGAGTCCCCGTATGCACATCTATCTTTGTTTTTGCAGTTTTGAGGAAAGGTCTCCCTAGGATCAAGGTTGCTCTATTGATGGATGACTCATCTTCCATATCCAAAATGTAGAAGTCAGCTGGAAAGATCAGCTTATTCACTTGAACTAGCACATCTTCAAGTACTCCGGCTGGATGTGCTGTACTTCTGTTGGCTAATTGAATCACCACACCAGTTGGCTTCAGTTCTCCCAAATTCAAAGATTTATAAACTGATGAAGGCATAACATTAATGGAAGCACCTAGATCCAGCAATGCATCACCAAATGTAGAGTTTCCTATTGTGCAAGGAATGGTGAAAGTTCCTGGATCTTTACATTTCTGAGGGAGGCTGGGTTGAATTAAGGCAGAAACATTGCGTCCCACACTGATCTTCTCATCCCCTTTGAGTCTTCTCTTATGCTTGCACAGGTCCTTTAGAAATTTGGCATATTTGGGAATTTGCTTGATAGCATCTAGAAGTGGTATGTTGACTTCCACTTTCCTAAAAGTATCTAGAAGCTCCTTATCCAATTCTGCATGAACATTGGGCTTGGATTGAACCATTCTATTTGGAAAAGGTAAAGATACCTTCTGATCAGCACAATTTGGGGTTTTCTTCTCATCAGATGCTTCAAGTGCAGATCGTTTATGGCAAGCTTCTTTTTGTTGATCATTCGATGTCTTATCGAAGGCTGGTGTACTTTTTTCATCAGACTTTCCCTCTGATTCAGATGGCTCATCAGAGATATCTCCAGGTGTGGAGATAAATGCTTCTTTTTGGTGTGGATTAGTCTGATTGAAGCTTTGTTGCTTTAAAATTGTAGGGTCTGTCTGCACTTTCTTCCCACTTCTCAAGGTCATGGCATTCACACTTTTGGGATTTATGACAGGTTGAGAAGGTAGTTGACCAGAACCTTGAGATTTCAATTGGTTGACAGTGGTAGCCAATTGTCCAATTTGAGTTTGTAAATCCTGAATGGTAGAACTTACATTTTGTTGAAACTGAAGATTGTTGGTTGCTAATTGCTTCATCAAATCATCAAGAGAGGGTTCAGAAGCATTAGAGGGTACAGATTGCTGCATATGCTGTTGTTGTTGTCTGAAAGGCGGTGGTTGGTATTTATTTTGGGAGTCAGATGTTTGAATCCTTTGTTGCTGTGGAGGACCATATCTCAAGTTAGGATGGTTTCTCCAACTAGGATTGTATGTTCCAGAAGGTGGTTCAAACTTCTGTTGCTGATAATGTTGAGGAGGCCTGTATTGTTGTCCTGTGCCAAAAATACCATTTACTGCAGCCTCAGGTGTCTCACTTTCTTGCAATGTTGGGCATACATCAGTAGGATGATCTGCAGAAGTGCAGATGCCACATGTTTTGGTTTTGTCAACAACATTAAGTTGCTGTTGTTGTCCGATCGCCAACTGTCTTACGATGGAGGTTAGTTCTTCAATTCTGTTCTCCAATCGTGTATGGTCTGTCTTGGTGGTCATTTCATGGACTCCTTTAGACAAGGAATTAGTTCGAGAATTGAATTGCTGAGAATTTTCTGCCATGTTGGCAATCAAATCTCGAGCTGCTGTAGGAGTTTTGTCCATAAGTGCTCCACCACTAGCCGCATCAACCATGCTTCTGTCCATTGGCATGAGTCCTTCATAGAAATACTGAATCAGTAATTGATCACTGATTTGATGGTGTGGACAAGTGGCGCATAGTTTCTTGAATCTCTCCCAATACTCATAGAGAGTTTCTTGGGAGTTCTGTCTGATGCCGCAAATCTCTTTTCTGATAGCTGCTGTTCTGGATGCAGGGAAGAATTTCTCCAGAAATAATCTCTTCATATCATTCCAGCTTGTAACAGATGTTGGATGTAGATAGTACAACCAGTCCTTAGCTCCATCATTTAAGGAGAAAGGAAATGCCTTCAACTTGATATGATCTTCTGGAATTCCTTGTGGCCGCATTGTGGAACACACAATGTGAAATTCCTTCAAATGTTTATGAGGGTCCTCACCTGCAAGGCCATGAAACTTAGGTAGCAAATGTATTAGTCCAGACTTCAGTTCAAATGGTGCATCAACATCAGGGTATTGAATACACAATGGTTGATAAGCAACATCAAGTGCAGCTAATTCTTTTAAGGTTCTATCAGCCATGTTCTTAGCAAAATGTTTAAAACTATCAAAATTTAAAGATGAAAAATCACTACTGTTACTTTCTTGGTTATTACTGGATGAATGCCTTCTATGTGCTCTTTTCAAATGGTGGAATGTTCTATCAATCTCAGGATCATATGCATATAAATTTTCAGGATTGGATCGGGTCATACACAAAAAGGTGAATTCATATAGAAAATCCAAGAATATATACCTAAAGTAAAAAAAAAATTGTTAGAAAGATTAAAACTTTTATACAAACTCCTAAATGAGCCTAGGAAATTAAAATGGTCCCCGGCAACGGCGCCAAATTTTGACACGCTCGTCGTAAACGCGCAAAAATAATTTCTAGATTTCCCCCAAACTATTGGTATAGTATAAGGTGCAACCTAGGTCATCTCCCAAAGACCATTTCATATTCTTAAGCAAATTAGGAGAAAGTTAGAAAAAGGGGATTTTGTAAATATATGATATTAAGTGCGAAATGCAAAATACAGACTGAAATTAATTTGACTTAACAATTATCAACTCAAGGAATTCAGAGTCTATTTTCTTAACTAATCATTGATCACTAAAATCATGTATTGTGTTTATCAACCTAGGATCATCTGGAACCCCTAGAATGATCCTTGAATTCTCTACTAAGAAACCTCTCAGAATTTAATTGATTATGATCAACAAGATTTAGTAACCACTTAATCTTTTATCTAAACCAATTTCACAATCAGAATTCAGTTGAAGCAAGTAATAAAATGAAAACCTTCAATTCAATTACTTAATTTCTACTCTTCAAACTTTTGGAAAATGATTTACCAATCAAAAACCAATTATAAATCAATTATACATTAATCAAAATACGTCAACCGATCAAACTTTGATTAAAAGAATAAAATTGAAGAATATAGTAAAGTAGAATAGAAATCACTCAATAAGCATGTAAATAAAGATCAAGACCTCAAAGTTAAAATGAAAATAGCTTGAATCCTTGAATTGAAACTACAAACCTAGCCTTCCATGAAGGAGGCAAACTAACAACAAAGAAAGAGGCAAACTAACAACAAATAAATCTTAAGCCTTCCATGTAGGAGGCAACTAACAATAAAGAAAACATAAGCCTTCCATGTAGGAGGCAAACTAACAAGAAAGAAAACATAAGCCTTCCATGAAGGAGGCAAAACTAACAAGAAAGAAAGAAAGAGAGAAAGAAAGAAAGAAAATGGTATTGGAGTTAATCTCCAAAATGGTGTGTGTCTCCTCTTGCAAACCCTTCTATTTATAGAGGATTTTTGAGGCATCATCTTCAGAAAGTCACCAACTAGGATATTACTTTTCTACCCTTTTCTTGCTTTCACATGGGCTTTGTTGAAATTGCAAAACACTTTTGAATTTTTGCCACCAATGAGCACAACAATTTTGACTTTCTTGCACCGCAATTTCGGATGTTCACATGTCCGAATTAGAGCTTGACTTCTGAACAAAAGTTGTAGCCCTGGATCTATCTGTCCAACAAAGTTGATTTCATCTCAATATGACTTCTATATCTCAAGATATGGCCGGATCTTTGCACATTGTTCAAATTCCACGTCAGCAACACTATCTCATCTTTTGAGATAATTTCGGAGTCCTAAACATCCCATTTAGAATCTGCTCTTGCTTTGTAACTATGGACACTTCTTTAAGCTTTCATTCAAGACAGATTTCATGATTTTTGGATGTCTACAACTCCTATTATGCTCAAAATATTATAATAGTGTCATTTTAATCGGGTAAGCAAAGAAATTCAATTAAACTTCATATGAACCCAAACTCATAAAATATGACAAAGATCACTTAATTGAACATATAAGAAGTCTTAATGAGATAAAAGTGAGAGATAATTATTTATGAAATCTATGCTTATCAATCAACTAACATCAATTCGGTGTTAATATGTTCAATGATCACTTTCTTGTTCTTAACATATTCCCTTATAGCTAAATACTTAATATTAATATACTTGTTTTGACTTCCACTTTTATTGTTCTTAGCCATAAACACTGCAACTGAATTGTCACAATATATACTTAATGACTTATAAATAGAATCCATAATTCTAAGCTCAGAAATAAAACTCTTCAACCAGATTCCATGTGAGAAAGTTTCAAAACATGAAACAAACTCAATTTCCATAGTGGAAGTAACAGTTAATGTTTGCTTGGAACTTCTATATGAAATGGCTCCTTTGGCTAAAATGAATATGTAATTGGATGTTGATTTTCGTGAATCAACATAGCCAGCAAAATCAGAATGAGAGAATCCAATCATTTCTAAATTGTTTGAGCGTTTATATATAAGCATGTAGTCCTTCGTACCTTAAAGGTACCTCATAGTTTTCTTTGCAACTCTCCAGTGATCAATACTTGGATTACTCTGATATCTTCCTAACATTCCTACAATAAATGCAATGTCAGGTCTTGTGCAGACTTGGGCAAGCATTAGGCTTCCAACAACCAAAGCATATGGAATGTTTTTCATTTGTTCCTACTCAAGGTCATGTTTAGGACATTCAAATTGAATTTGTCACCCTTCACCACAGGTGCTACACTTGGTGAACAATCCTTCATCTGAAATCTTTCTAAAACTTTATTGATATAAGTTTCTTGAGATAGACCTAGACCACCTTGATGTCTGTTACGATTGATCTTAATACCAATGACATAAGACGCATCACTTATATCTTTCATATCAAATTTTTTAGAAAGAAATTATTTCACCTCATATAACATACATGTGTCATTTGTTGTAAGCAAGATGTCATCCACGTACAAAATAAGGAAACAAATTTTTTTCCACTAACCTTTTGGTATATATATTGATCCATAATGTTCTTAACAAAACCAAATAAAGAGATAACATCATTAAATCTTAAATACCACTAACAAGATGCTTGTTTTAGCCCATATATGAACTTTTTAAGCTTGCATACCAAGTGCTCACCATTACTAGAGGAAAACCCTCCAGGTTGTTTCATATAAACCTCCTCCTCTAGATTACTATTAAGGAAAATCGTTTTCACATCCATTTGTTACAATTCAAGATTAAAGTGAGCTACTAATGCCAACGTAATACATAAAGAGTCTTTCTTAGATACAGAACTAAAAGTCTCTATGTAGTCAATTCCTTCTCGTAGAGTGAATCATTTTGCAACAAGTCTAATTTTATATCTTTCAATGTTGTCTACAAAGTCCTTTTTAGTTTTGTAGACCCATTTACACCCAATGACTTTTAGATCTTCACGCAACAAGACAAGATTCTAGACATTGTTGTTCCTCATAGAGTTCATCTCTTTTTCCATGGTATTGTACCATAATTCTGACTCCTTGCAACTCATAGTTTATGAAAAAAGACTCAGGATCATTCTTGACTCCAACATTATAATTTTAATGACTTAGGCTATTAGATTGGTTTAACTTGGTACATTTCTTTTCTCCTTAATTACTATGACTTGGCCGAATGGCCACTTAAGTTTTCAAAATCTATTAATTGAACTTTTAATCATCTCCTTGTGCTTGGTTAGATTTTTTTTTCTTTGATTAATCAAGCTTGGTCGAATGGTCTCCTTGGCCACATAAAGGTCCTTTTCGCCACTTTTTCTCCCTTAACCTGTCAATCTTTAATTTTATCACTAATTACATTCTTTTCTTTTAAATTCACCAAAGTTTGTCCTTGGTCCATGGTTTTGGTCATAATTATGGAGTGTTTGAGATGTCTTCTTCACCTTGTAAATTTATAGATCCAACTATTAAGACTGAGTTTTAACTTTTATGATTTAACTTTTAGAACCCTTTTTTTTTATTTATGATCATATTGGTGTAAAGATCCAAATTCAAGAGTAGGACTTTTTATAAAGGTGAAAACAAACTTGCATCTTTAAGAAGAAAAACACAACATAACATTATTTTCACACCAAACAAGCTAACATCCACAAGATCTACTATAAGCTCTAAATATCCGACACTTGAGCATTTTCCAATACTTGAACAAAATCCTCTAATATCTTTTCAAGACATTTAAAAATCACTTATAAAAAATTTTAACTAATTAAATTGTTCCAAAAATTCCAAGAAACACTTTAATCCATTAAAACTTTCTTTTGACATCCAAAGATCACCAAGAACTCAATGATGCTTATTTTTAACAAAGTAGGACAATTTTGAACAAGAACATGCTCAAGAAAGTTGGATTCATAATTTTTAGAGAAGGATCCACAAAAAAAAAAAGAATAAGTCAAAATCACATAATAAAAGTGTGATAAAAAAAGAGTGCACAAAAACAAATTATTATTGAAAGAAATTCAAGTAATATTCATGGTGAATGGTTTGATTTGAGGATGAATCCTTTTTAAGATGGGGAGAATGATAGAGATTCAAGCCTACTTAAAATTCTTTATATGCAATTTTGGTCCAAATTTAAGAAAAGATAAACAAAATCCTAATGTTCCTTGTATAAGTTCAAACAATTGAAGACCCGTGATGATAATACAACATAAAGAGTTATCATAATAAAATATTTAAATTTATTATATGTAAATCAACTTAAGATTTGTAATTGATTTACTTTAAATTATCTTAGAATTTGATTTGATTTGCAAGTGATTTATTTTAATTATTTGCAAATCAAATTAAGATTTTATATTGAAAATAATTTAATTAGGATTTGTTATTTGTTTTATTAGTATATTTTCTTTCAATTTAGGGAAATTAGGTTTTCTATGTAATGTGGTTTAGAGATTCAATGTAAAACAAGTTTTGATGAATAATAATACTTTTCTTTAAGAGTTTTCATTTCTATTTGAGTTGATTCCCTTGGTTCTTGAGCAAAGAACTATCCTTAATAATGTTAGTTCTTTCGGCAGGTTGCAGTAAGGATCACATTCCTTTTTTATAACTTCGGTACTTTTTGGCAGGTTGCGGTTTATGTCGAGTTCTTTTACTTTGTCATATCTTGATTTTCAAGATATTTCAATTAACGTTTTTGCATTCCAATTCATTAACGTAGAATGAATTATATCACTACATGTGATGGTGTGGATTCTATTAACATTAGGGGAAGATTTTTGGTATTACAATAAATAGATTTGAAAAGTTTCTACCAACATAACCATTACAAACCTTTAATTGCTATCGCAATTAAGATAATAAGAATAAGAGAAATTTGTGATAAAAATAAATACTCAAACACAAGGATGCTCATAGGTCTAAAATTCCAATTAAAGATATATAACGTTGAATTGAAGCAAATGTTCTAAGAAATTAATCATGATATATTAATCATAGGACTTAATAAACACATGAATGTTTATAAATTTATACTTGTAATTGAGAAGGTAAAATTGAATTAGGGTAAAAAAAAAAACACTTTTGTAATTGAGAAGGTAAAATTGAATTAGGGTAAAAAAAACACTTCAATAATTGAATATTACTGATTAAGAACAAAATATTAAGTTATATCTTTTAAATTCTTTCAAAAATGAATATGAGAAAAGAGAGTTTAAGATTTTAGAATTGAAGGTTGAAACACTTTAAAGAAAAAGTTTCCAAGCTAAGAAAGCTTCAATATTTAAAAAATAAATAAATAAATAAAAAACCTTCGAAAAGAGAGAGAATTTTAAGTTCTCTATTTTAAAAAATAAATCCTTCAAGCATTTTGAGAGAGAGAGAAAGAGAGAGAATTAGAATTAGAGTTTGCCTAATTTTAGAAAATGAATCTATTTCCTAATTTCAGAATCAATGAAAAGTTTTCGAGAAAATTTTGTTTTTTCATTATTTATAGACAAAAATTATTCAAAAACTTGTAAGTAATTTAATAATTAACTTTATCTATATTAACTTATTAGAATATTTTAGAAACATTTTAATTTCAACAAAAATTCATTTTGGGCTAATGCTTGTTTCCAAGGTTCAATTTATCAGATTTAACTTTCTTTTTTATTTTTTGACAAATAGTTTTTGTTTGAGTTTAAAATATTTTGTTAATCTTTAAGTCTAATGATATTTTTTTTGTTCTTTTTTTTTTAATTTGATCTTTTTTATTTTTATTTTTTCAATTTTATCAATTAGGATCAATAATTAAATATTTTAACTTTGATTTTTAGTTTAATAAAATAAATTTTTAATTAAGTATTGTTTATTTGATAAATAATTTAAAAAATAATCTCAAACATAATTTAGTGTTCACACTCACTTTATCTTTGATGTACATTTGAAATAAATATGAGTATATCCAATATAAGAATATAAGTACTTCACAAGTTGGTAAATCTCAATTGGATATTTATTTGGATGAGTAAAAGTTTTCCTCACAATATCATTTATTTCTTTATGTTTATGTTATATTGGAAGAAAATAAACATAGATTTTCAGATTTTGTATTGATAGTTTGTGATATTTTGAGCATTCAAATAACAATAGTGGTATCTGAATCAACATTTAGTATTGATTCTTATGTTTTTAATAAGTATCCAAGTTCTCTCCTTTTTAAAAATATCAAATCCTTGATATGTAATAAAAATTAGTTGTTAGGGTTTGATTTGAGAAATAAATATTATAGTTTTTTTATGTAACAAAATCTTATCTTAGCTAATGACATTTTTTTTAAGTTAATCTTCTTATGTAATGATTTTTTATTTATAAATTGTAGACAAAATATAATGAAAATGCAATGATTTAGAAAAAGTTGGAGACATCATCATTAAAAGAAGAGTGACATATTATTGTTAAAGATAATTGATGAAATTATGTAAATTGTATTTTAAATTTTGTGTGTGGTATTTTAATATTTGATATTTGATATTTTATCGGTGATTGTGTGAGTTTTTAATTTTTTATTTTAATTTAAATTTAAAACATTTAGTTTATAAATTTGGTTGTTTAAGGTTTAATGAGTTTGTATACTTTAAATTTGATATTTGATATTTATTTAAAATTAGAACTATTTAATATTTAATTATTAAATAGTTAATTTTATATTTAATTGTGTGATCTATTTGTGTTATGGAATATAATTTTTCTAGTATACTTTTTGTACATCCGACATATAAGAAATTTCATTTATTTTAAAATTTCTCAATTTTTCATATGGGCCAACCCGTTAATTCCCGGGCTAGGGTAGATAGAAGGCAAACTACATCTTTTCCAGACTCATTTACAATGCAAGCAAACCTAGTCCATCCCTTTTAATATGGGCCTAAATGGATCGGACCTAAACAGACTGGGTCAACCCATTTATCTAGCTCTACTTGCAACTTTTTCCAAACATCAACAACTTTATTTTTCCATATAATCGATTTAGCTATTCTATTTGTAATAAATTAATGAATACATGATAAATCATGATGTTAATATTTTCCATGGCTTATAGAAAGAATCATATTATCATATTTACAAGAAGATTGTATAATTTCATTAATAAATTTAAGATTGTTTTTTGCAATCAACACCATTCTTATTGAACGAGACCATAAATGATAGTTTCTTTTATTTAAAGGAGGTGATACAAGGTTCACAGCTAGATTTTCTCCGCGATGCAAAAATAATGGATATGCAAGATTAAAAATGTAATGTAACATTAAGATAACATGTAGAAAAATGATAATTCAAAAGGTTTGATACCATATCATGAGAGAAAAACTAATAAGGGAGAATGCATGATATTAAACAATCCGTATGGATATATTTCTCTTATATACCAAAAATGATATATATATATATATATATATATATATATATATATATATATATATATATATATATATATATATATATATATATATATATATATATATATATATATAAATCATAACAAATATATATAAACCATCGTATTAGAATAACAACGAAAGAAAATTAATCACATCGATCTTACGGGAGGTTGTGTAAAATTAATTGGCATGTTTCTGTTAAAATTCATACTTAGAAGCTTAACTATATACTCTCTGTTTGCATGTCTGTAAATCAGGTACCTTTCATAATAGCCACTTGTCTTTTATTAGTACTTTGACATAAAATGCTATCCATAAGCATGCAGTCTTTGCACACTCTTCTCACTCTTTTTTTTTTTTTTAATTATTATTATTTTGAATCTTTAAACTTTTTTTTTAAAATGGATAGTCTAAACTTTATGAAATCATTAAAGTATTCTCTTAATATAAATAAAGTGCTTAGCTAGCTCTTACTTGTAATTAGTCATTTAAATTTGTTAATATTAAATATCAAATTTAATATTTATATGAATCTATTATTTTTTTATAAAATATAATATTTATTATTTTAATATCCAATTTAAATTTCTTATAAAAAAATTATGTTTATAAATTTTATAAAAATTAAAAATTAATAAACATTCTATCATATCGTTTTATTTTAACGTACAAATATTATTTAAATATATATAAATATTAATTATTAAATAATATAATTATAAAAATATTATTATATAATTTAATCATTAAATTAATAAATTTTATATTTTATAAAAATTTATTAAACTAATATAAATATTAAATTTAATATCTAATATCAATTCGTATATATATATTATCATTAAAAAAATAAATACTTAAATTTATTTAGAATAGATTCTTTTAAAACTAAATTAATGTAATTTTTATTAACTTATGAAATTTTTTACGACTAAAGAATTAAATTATTATTTTTTATTATCATTAAAAATGTCAATTTTTTTATCATTATCAAATTAAAATTAGTCAACTTTCCCACCACCAAAATAAAGTAATAAAGTATCCACAGAAATAGATTCGTTGCTATTTATTTTTTTAATTTAATTTAACAAATTATAATTGTTAAATAAAAATTTAACCATTGATGATCATTTAAATTTTTTATCATTAAAAATATTAACTTAAAATTTAAATATTTAATATCAATTTAACCATTATAATTAATTTAATCAAATACTATTCAGTGTTTAAACTGTAGAAAATTTAAATCGGAGAGGATTCCTATCCACCTATCAGTACCTCGTCCCCACTCCCAACGGCTATCAAGATTTCAATTTGAAAGAGAGAAAGAGAAAGAGAAAGGAAGCAAAATCTTCTTGACAATTAAGTATTTGTAATGACGATTCACTTTCTGACCACAACGTCCCTTTCAACTTCATAATCCACCATTCTCACCAATTCAGGTTTTGCCGCTGTAGCTTCTTTCTCAATCGCTGCCACTGATTTCGAACCTGTGCCTTTGAATTCGAGCAACAACAAATGGATCTTCCTCCAGAAATCGACGATTACATCAAGGAATCCATCGATCACTACATGGGCCTCCCCGTGTCTTCACGAACCCTCCAATTCAAGCTTCGCGCTTCCCAAGAGTCACACCACCAACTCCGCGACCAGCATCTTTCCCTACTCGCAAAGTTGAAGGAGAAAGACGACCTCATCAAACGCGCTAGGGTTTGTGATAATTATTAATTATTATTATTATTATTGATTTTTTTAAAAATCTATTTATTTTTTACCTTTTTTTGGGCGGGGGGTTGGTTTTGAGTAGTTTGAAGCGAGCATAAACGCGCAAGCGGTGAAGAAGTTCGTTGAGGAGAATGAGAAGTTGGCGTTGGAGTGTGAGAGTCTAGTGGCACAGTGCGAGAAATTGGAAAAGGAATGCGCACTCTACGATCACGACAGGGAAGCGTTGATGGAGTTTGGGAACGAAGCTGATGAACGGGCGCAGGAGGCTCACGCGCGTACTCTCGAGTTGGAACGAGATTTGGGCTTATTGGAACAAGAGTTGAAGAAATACAAGCAGAAGAACGAATCGGTATCGGTTTTTTTTTTTTTTTTTCATGTTTCTTGTTTTATTGGCTTCGTTTGACATTCTTTTTTAATTCCTAATTTCAGATATGAAATAAATAATTGGTGGACTATATATAACTTAGAAGTAAGAAAACAAAAGAGCCTTATCCCACTTGGTAGGATGGGAGGTTTTTAAAGGGTCTGTGTAAACTATGATGCTTTCATTAAGCATTGATGTATTCAGTGCTGAAAAACCTCTCTTTGTTTGTGTATGGGAGGAGAAATTATTGCATGGTCTGAGACTATCACAAATCCACGGTTCCAGCCTGGCCCCACGTGACACCTAGTCAAAATTTTCAATTTAAATGAAAGAGTTAATAAAACTTGGTTGCATGTCATCCGGAGA
Source organism: Canavalia gladiata (assembly GCA_037954105.1). NCBI lineage: Eukaryota > Viridiplantae > Streptophyta > Magnoliopsida > Fabales > Fabaceae > Canavalia > Canavalia gladiata. The sequence continues at coordinate 34,684,770 of CM075664.1, read as the reverse complement.
ATGGTTAGGATCATGGACATGTAGTTGTCTCATATATGAAATACTAATTCCTCTCGTTTGGGTGGGGATGAGGTGGAGTGATGATTCGTAAGCTGTTTGGTTCTACAGATTATTCGGTTCATTAGTTGGAATTTCATATTCTGATGTAGATATAACGATTTTTTACTAGAAAATCCTACTATGCCATTCCTTAGATTTTCTTAGATTTCTTATGCAAAAGCCATGTGAATTCTTGGAGAACATAATTGAATGCTCTCTGATTGGAAGGACATCAAAACTTGGAAGTGCGAATTGGATGCGATGGACTTTGGAACTTGGTTCACTTTCGTTACTATGAAATAGTCAAATTCTTTACTGTCTATCTTTTATGCATATATGCTTACCTTGATTGAAATTTGAATTTTGGCAATATTTTATTCTTTCTCAGCTATTGAGCTATATAAAAGAAGCTTTGAATTGAATGTGTTGCATCTATTGCTCCATAATCTAATTTTTATTTCTGTTAATAGCATGAAAAATTGGAATAATTAGGCATGCTCACTGCATATAGCTACAATATACTGTATTTAAGTAATTTGGCATATTCACTGCGAATACTGTGGTACCATATTCTGCCAGTTGCTAAGTTGAGAACCATATAGTGTCATTCTTATTGAACTTGTACTAATTACTACTGATTCAGAAATTTTCTTGTTTATAGTGTCATTTTCCCCCTTTTTCTTTAACTTTGAAGTAGTATTTGCTTTCTTAAATTCTAGTCCTTTGGTCATGAATTATTGCTACTGATGTTTACTTCTTTTATGAAGGTTGATTCTTCTTCCACTAATGCACTAGGTGAAGAGAATTTGCTTGATTCCCTTTTGGCAACAGTTACTAGTAAAGATGAGTCTTCTACATATGCACTCTTGAATGCAAATAGTGTAAATGAGCACAGTGAGAAATTGCTGACAATGTGGAACTGGTGGGCCTTCTACCCCTTTGCTCCTCCTATTCTCTTCCATTTTCTTTAGGCATATTATCTCTTGACCAATTTTTAATCATGACTTCGTACTTGAGAAAATTAAATCTGTGGCTTAAACCATTAGGACCAATAACTGTTTGTATTATCAATTCACTTTTAGAAGCCTGATTTTTTCATTATGGATTTGGTAGCTTGAAGCCATCAACACGGAGGGTTTTGTCTCTTGTTGCTGAAGTCCAGTCTCTAGAAAATGATAAGGAACATCTAAGGATTAACCTTCACAGAGCTGAAGAGGAGGTGAGGGTTTCCTTTGTCGACCCTTCCTGTGTTAGGATTATTAATAACTAACTTGATTTGTTATACCATAGGTCAAATTATTGTTTGATGAAAATAGCGTGTTGGATGAGGAGAATAAAAGATTAGCAAAGCGATGCAAGGAAAATAACCATATTGGTTCTGGTGGGAAACTTACCGGAAGTACTTCTGCCAAGGTGGATAATATGCATCTTCTAATCTTCTACCTGGAAAAGTCATATTCAGATTTTATGTTTATCTTTCTTCATATAGACTATACATAGATGAGGTCTGTATAAGAAATGAACATAAAGTTTGAAAATGTTTAGTCATGTATATTAGAGGATCAAGTCTCATTTTGCTTCTAAGTCACCTTTAAGTATTTTTGTATAACATTTTTCCTTTCTGGCTTTTTCAGTCAAACAAGAGAAAGTCTAGTCCCAAGACAAGTAGCCCAATGGCGAGGAAGATCGATTTTGATGATTTAGATTCCGCAAGACAACCGTTGTCTCCCTTGCAATATAACTCATCCGATTGCCGCGTGTATAAGAAATAAAGTGACTAACTTCATTATTAACAGGCCTGGTAATTTCTTTAATACAAAGTTATGATACGGTTTCCGATTTACTTGTCTAATCTTTCACTTGTAAGAATTGTCATGAATCATTCTTAATGGAATGGGGGCCATTTTTTCGTTTGAACTCATTGCATGTAAATATTTCCCATTACTAGTCTAATTGTTAAGGCTTATCCGAGGCAACTCTTTGCTATTTGATTTTATTGGCTTTTTTATTTTAAGAGAAATTGCTGACTGCTGCCCTATGCTTGGAAAATGTAATAAATTGAAGGAAATAGTTGTGTTAGTGTGATATAATATATTATACATAGGATAGGATAGGGAAGATGACAGTGAAGGAGTTAGTCCTAATTAAGAGATTGTAATTTGTACAGCCAAATATTGAGATTAAGGTAGAATAATTTTGATAACATACGTGGTTGCATGGTGAAAATTGGTTTGATGTTTCACTAATATTTTTATCCTTAATTTAACCCTGACGAATAAAGTTTTATATCTCATCGGGCTGAAAATTTACGGCTAGTTTAGAGCATATGATTAAGTTCTGAAAACCACTTCGTCTTAACATGACACATTTAGAGGACTCTTAGAAATGAAGAACCGAAATCATTATGAAATTAAATTAGTTTTTTCGTATGAAATTAAAATAAAATATTACGATGAAAACTGTATTTTACTCTTGTATTATATATTTGACTCCTGTGATATTTCTACATGTTTCTTTTTAAAAAATGATTAGTCTTCTATAGCTCCAACTTAAATGATATCAGCATTATTTTTTATTATTTTCATTTTTTTATTAACTTTTTTCAGCGTTACAAAGCATAATCATATTTATAAACAACAAATAACGTAAATAATAGGATTTATCTTCCTTGAAATAATAGTTCTACAACAAATTCAAGCTTTATGTGTGTGTGATATAAATCTTGTTCCAAGATTTTGTTCATCACAAAGGGGGGATTTGTTCTGGATCTACACGACAGGGCCCGATCTAATAAAACTTGATCCAGTATGATCCTTCTTACCCAAATCCTTCATTGGGTCGGAGAGCCATTCGAAGCCTATTATGTGTCACTCGGGCGACACCTTATGGTACTCTTGACATGCAAGAACAGAGAATCTAAGCTAGTAGTTCACACCTTTCATGTCAGAATTTTGATTCGCCCACATTTAAGTCCTATAAAAGGGGCACTTCTACAGCATCTTGTAAACTCACTTTTTTACATACTATTATTTACTAAAATGTGTACTAACTTAACTTGGGCACTAAAATGCTTTTCCAGGTGTCCCATACATACCCTAACATATTGGTGGAACCAGAACCTTACACTTTCTATACCTTCAACTAGAAGCTAATCCAATGGGTCTTTGAATTAAAGAGACTCGGCTAGATCAAGTAGCTATCTGATCTTATTCGGGCCCTTTGGGTTCAAGAGGCTTGGCTGTATAAAAATTTACCTTGTGTATCCCTATTCACGAGAGGTCACTTCCATCGCTAATTCTATTTGTTTATTTATAGAATTGCGATTAAAGTATTTTTATCACATATATTTTTTCCTATTTTCTCTTTTTATTTTTTCTACCTATACAATAATATCTTTCTTATTTATATTACTTCTTAATTATTCATAATTTTAATTATCTCGGTTATTTTTCATTACTTTGTCTCTTCAATTTTCAAGCTTTTTTTCAAGTTTATCTATGAGGAAATAAACTATACGCTGTCTTAGTTTGTGCACCATGATGAGTAGGCATTAAGCAAAAAATCATTTTTAAGCCATGTTCTTGCTTATGTTACGTATGATATCGACTATCGAAAGACCTCCATCCAGTGATGTTGACTAGAATTCCCTTGGGGCACCAACACACGACCTTCCCAACCATAAATAGTAAATTAATTAATATTATGCATTTCCAAAAAACAATAAGGGGTGACTGAGTTGTCAATAGAATATTATGCAGTCCATGTAGAATTAGATATCTAATTGTTGTTGATTACTCTTCATTCTCAATCCATCATAACCGTTAATAAATTGTCTTAAACTATTCTTAAAATTTTTGCCGTCAGGTTTGTTAACGACAGTAGAATTGTAACAAAATAATTTCATTCAACCACTGTCTCGTATCATTCAAAAGAATTGGAAAGAACAGCAGACCCACTTTTCTGGCCATTAGGTGTGAAGTGCATATCAAGTCATCCTCATGTAAACTTAACTAGGCGTAACTCCAACAACTCTATTCCCTGCATAAATACAACTATATAAAGCAAAACTTTTTCTATAAGAGCATCCTCAAAGCAGCCTCTAGTTTTTCCCTTCTTTTCCCACACTATCTCATCAAATGGCACCCTCTATTACATTAGTTTTGGGTTTATGTTTAGCAATCAATCTGGCCCTACCAACACAGGCAACGGTCCACACCGTCGGAGACACCTCGGGTTGGGCAATTGGTTCTGATTATAGCACATGGGCTAGTGGCTTGACCTTTGTAGTTGGTGATAGTCTTGGTAAGATCCTTTTGTTTCACGCACAATGCTTTGCAATTATACTCCAAAATACATATTAGGGAAGTGGATTTGTTGTGCACTTTATAAGAGTAAAATTTGGAATGATAGCTATTAGATTTTAAAATCAACGGTTAAAATATTAGTCAGGAATACCATCAAAATATTTTGTATATTGGTGCACCTCCTTCTCAGTGCTAGGTCTATTTCTAATATAGTAAAATTAGAGCTCTTTATCCAGGACTTTATCAAAGTTGTTTAAAAAATATTTTAATAATTTTTAAATAGGTCTTACTAATACACATCATCATCTTTCATTTTTTATAATTTAAGTAACTCCTCACCTCTAACAGAAAAACTTAGTAAAAAATTCTAAACAGACCTCATATACTACCCTGCATTGCAACCGTTCCTTGTCCCAAAATTTAAGATAAGCAACTCCTATTAAAGTTGCTCTTAAAATCTATCTACTATTAATATTAATATATAATGGATCATCTGTCATATAAGGTTTACTCATAAAATATCTAATCTTATAAATAAAGGGAGGAATTAGTAAAAAATGTTATCAAATTTATATTTAATTTGGATTAATTTTTTATAGTATTTATAAATAAAGAAAATAAGAAAGAAAAATAAATTAAATTTTTTCAATCAATTAATAGACATCAATTTTTACAGAAACTTTTTAATTTCACTTCTTTAAAGTTTATCCGCATGAGTTACTTTATCGTATTTTATTTTAGTTTTTATTTTCTGCTTCTTTGAATGTTTGCTAAAAAAAAATTATCCAAAATTAATTCTTAAAAAACTTCAAACTCACTTTTAAAAGTGACTTACCCTCGTCTATTTCTGATATACAAATGCATGTATTTTATCACAATATTAATTGTAATAAAGTGCATAAAGCAGTCAAATCCCAATTAAGGCACCTTTTTATCTATATATAAATATACCTTAACATGTGACAGTTTTCAACTATGGAGCTGGGCACACTGTGGATGAAGTTAAACATAGTGATTACAAGACTTGCACTACGGGGAATTCACTGAGTACAGACAGTAGTGGGGCCACCACAATTGCCCTTAAGACTTCTGGCACTCATTACTTCATTTGTGCAATTCCTGGGCATTGCAAAGGTGGCATGAAGCTTGCTGTTACTGTAAAGGCTAAAAGAAAAGCCGTTGCTCCTGCAGTGGCACCATCGCCTGGGAAGGACTCATCTTCAGATGACACAAAAAACACACCCTCTACCACCACCACACCCTCTACTCCAACCACCACAACTACCACTCCAACCACCTCAACTACCACTACCTCACAATCCAATGTTTCAAATAAGTTATCAGCAACTGGTCTCTCACCGATTGTTGCTATGTTGGTGGTTTCTTGGATCTCATACTATGTGTTGCGTCTCATGTAAATTTGCCAAGAGATGATCAGGAGTCAGGACAGAGGCAGTGCTTGCATGGTTTCTTTCGTTTTCAATTTACTTCGCTTTCTTTGTTCATCCAATTGACCAATTGAGATTTTGCTATGAGAAATATTCATTCTAATCGATGTTTTTTGTATGGTCGTTATATGGTTTAATGTACACCACGAGGAGTGAGTGCTTACTGCTAAATACTTCGCATTGCAATCCCACATATGTATTTCCTTCCATGAGTAATTAAAAATTGGTGAATAATTGGTTCAACATGTTGGATTTCTTTTAAATAAAATTTCAAACTTAGAACCTTATGTATAAAAATAATGATTTTTCTCTGGTATCTTGTAATGTTGAAGGGTTTAAGAACCCCTGTATTTGAACAATAGATACATGCCTTGTGTTTTAATATTTTTTATGTTTTTATAAATGTTATTTTCTACATTCAAGTCTTTGTGGACAAGATAAGTTTCCTAAGAAAAATATTATTGAAAAACGAAAAGTTTATACTTCCCATGTTAAATAATCAATGCTCAAAGCATTTCAAAATCTCATCCCACCAGTTTGATGATCTCCCATTTGTTTTAGCTTATTTGGCTCTCATCTAGTTGTTCACTGTAAATCGAACAATAAACACTGCACTACTACCTGTGAATTTCACTGATTCAAAATTAGTACTATTTGGACGATGGTTCATTTTAAGAAGATAAACACAATGCTGAACTAAATAAAAAATTCAATTAAACTTTTCCCATATAAGACATTGCAAATATTAAAAAAGACTTACTTAACATGTAAAGCTTTATCAAGTTCAACTTCTACAATAACATGGCACGTTAAGACAACTTAGTATTAGTTGTTGGTCCAACGTATCAAGGGGTATTCAAACCATCCAATTTATGTGGGCCCGAAGCAATGCCTAAAAATAATCTAACTTTAAACAACTATCCTAACTATACTAATACTTTCAACCTAAGATTAATCTTATGAAAAAATACCTGTGATTTTAAAAAATATTTGAGTTATTAAAATTGATTTAATAATAAAGAATTATAATAGTTTATATGGAATTTTAATTTTAAATTTTATTATTTTTTTATACATAAAAAAATCAAATTATATTTTTCATCTATCTCTTTTAATTTTCTCAAAAAAGTAATGTTTTAATATGAGATAATTGAATTGAAACTTGAGAAAAAAAATTTCATTCCTAGGAGGGAGAAACGATTCATTCATACCATATGTTTAAGGAAAGGGTGCATTAATCCTCTAAAAAGTTTGAAAAATAGTAATGTGCACCACTTTTAGGTGAATACACTAAACAATATATATCAATACAGTAAAATTAATAGATAAAATATATAATGAAAAACATATAGAGATAAAGATACTAACTTAGTTAGTATAAAATAATTATTAGCATAAAAGAAATGTAATTAATATAAAAATGTCAAATTATGTAATATTTTACATAAGTATATTAAAAATTTCAAACTAACGTAGATGTTGTTAATTTTCTTTACAAACTCATCGATTCCTTTATTGTTGAGTTGGTTAACTTAAATGTCTCATGTCTCATTGTAATGAATTCCTAAGTGTATTTGTCTAAATAAGGACTAATGAGATGAACAATGTCTTAGCTTTATGACAATGTACATGAAATATATTATATGAGAAATCAAATAAGCATGTCACTGATTCCCAGAAAAGATATCATTATGCTACATGTCTCCAAGTTTAGTTTATTTATATATGATATGATGTACTTATCCAGATGTTAAACTTCAGATATTTATCCTTTCTTCCCCTTACTCAGTTTTTAACAATATAGAGTTGACTTTATATTCATTACTCTTTATCTACACTCGCCCAACTGGTCCTAACAATAATAGGTCTCACTTTCAAGTATTAATTTGCTAGAATTACTATAACGTGTTCTTAAATGCTCTTTAGTTTACTTTTGAAAATTAGGTTCTAAACAAAAGTTATTATTTTTTATATATATAACCTTGATTTAAAATGTTATCTCTACGATCTTAAAAATTGTTTACATGATCTTACAGTTGCAATTTTATTTAAATAATTTCGATGGATAATAATTAATAACATGTAACACATTTTAGTAAAATAATAACAATTTAAATTTATTAAACTAACACATTTTAACTAAGTCCATTCTGCACAATTTATGTACATATTGAAATAATCTTTGGCTGTACAAAATTAATATATATATATATATATATATATAAGAAAATGGAAATATTTAGATATTTTAACAATGATATTTAATTTTAAAAAATATTTTTATATTGGATAAAAATTAACGTTTTTATTAGAAAGCTTTTATTTTTATTGGAGATAGAAATAAAAAGCAGAAAAGGTTGATGGATTAGAAATTCTTAACAAGTAAAAGTAAAACAAGGTAAAACAAATACAAAAGAAGAAGGAAGTCCCAAAAAGTTGTTAGTATAAGTGAATCCATCAGCGTCTATTTGAAATATTGGTTCCTTTAGTGTTGAACAACAAAGAGAAATCTTGAGAATACTTCTAGCTCATAATAAATTTAGAGATGAAAATAAGTTAAAAATTTGAATATATTCTTTAACTTTACAAAGTTACACTCTTGAATTCTGAAGTGCATTCTGCTGCACATATTCTTCCACCGCTATCATAAACAAATTTGTAAAGTGTGCCAGCTAAAATATTTTTTATTTGAATACTCGACATTAATGATGTTGTGACCATGTACACACCAATAAAAATAGCATCTATATTAAATATCTACCAACATGTAAAGGAATCAAAGCTTTAAATATGAGATGCTCTTGATGATTAGAAAATTTTGAATTACTAACTCTTAATAGTGAAGGTCTCATAAATTTGATTTGTCTGATGGATATTTATTGGTATAATCAGATTGTTAAATTGGTTACTTCTAAGTTAGATTACTAATCAATTATCAATTTTTGTAAAAAATTCATAAAATAAACAATTAGAAAAGTTTTCTTCCCTCGTCAATATTTACTTTATGTGCCTTCAAACTTCTATAATAAGTGTGTTCAATAAAAGAATACACAAATGTCAATCAAAGAAAGCCGTTTTCCCTTTCTTAAATTATCATTTTAATTTTAAAAAATTGGAATGATCACATTTATTAGTTAATTATATAAAATTAGTTATTTTAATTGTTATAAAAATTAAAATGATCAATTTTTAAAAAATATTAATAAAATAAATATTTATTTTTTAAAATTTTAATTTTTATAGTAATTTATTTCTCCTTGCATTAATTAAAATATGTTTAGTTTCCACCTAGTATCTTATAAAGTGTAACTTATTTAAGGTGTGATTGATTGATAAAACTGTTGGAAATTGAAAATTTTGTTAATTAAAATAAAAAATATTAAATTTTGTTAATTTATTTTTTAATTTTTATAAATAAATTTTAAATAATATTTCAATAAAAATTTATTTTATCTTTAAAATATGTATCAAAAATCAAATATTTTTTTATAATAAATTAAATGAAATACTTAATAACTAAATTAAATATTATAATATTAAAAAATAATATAAAAATATTATTGTTTATTAAATAATAAATTATCAAAATATATGGAAAAAAAAGTAATAGTTAAAATCTTGAATATTCGTAGATATGACATAAAATAATTATTAATTAATTATGATAAATAAATTTATCATAATTTTAAAAAAATTAATTAAGTTTTTATCTTTTATCTAGTTAAAATATAGTATCAAAAATATTTAAAAAATTATATTAACATTTTAAAAATTTATTGAAAAATATTCAGTACCTTTTTTTTATCCTCCTAATTTATATAAAAAGATATATCACATATATTTTCAACTATATAATTTTATATCATTTTTATTATTTTTTATGATATTATATCTATAAAAAAAAAAAGCAAACAAAACGTTAAAAATAAAAAACATCATATATTTTTTTCGATAACTATCATAATATCAACCTAAATTTGCCTTAACACTTGGTGTATAAGCTAACTCATCAATTAATTAACAACGTAGCTTTTTCCGGATGCACATTTATTATATAATTTGTTTCTTTTGTTTATTCTCATCCATCCAAATTAATTTATTTTTACACGTCAAAGAATTATTATATTTTTATATATTTTTTAATCATAAAAATAAAGTTGAGCTTATCCATTAATTTGTTTTCTTCATTTATTTCCATCCATTCATCCAAATTAATTTATTTTTATGCACTAAAAAATTATTATATATTTTTTAATCATAAGAATAAAGGTTAATAAAGTTGGGCTTATCTAAAATGAAAAACAATTGATTAGAACGTTAAACAAATTTATTTATCAATATTATCGGACTTGATACTGCGTATCAAATTCCTAGATTGTTATGCACTGGAACTTAAGCCTATTTGCCTTCACTTTGCGTCGGTCACTATCTTGGAGATGCTATGAATTAGTTAATGAAATAAATAAGTTTATTTTTAATAAATTAATTAATTTTTGTAAATAAAATTAGCTATCTTATAACATAATTTAAACTAACCCTAATTTTAAAAAGGTAAAGAATTGAGAATAGAAACGTAATTTCTTTATAAATATTTTTCTAAAAACATTTTAAATATCATATATTTTTATCCTATTATATCTTTCTTTTTTTTTTTCTTTTTATATTTTTGTCATTTTTCATTTTACTTAATTTTTTTCATCATCTATTGTCACATGCGGAACTGACAGTTTTGGCAAACAGAAGTCTACTCTCCTTCACCTTCTTCTCTCTGCGGTAATACATTGATTGAGTCAACAAAGAAGTATCCGGGGATGGGCGAAGTAGAAGACCTCTCTGCCCCAACAACTACCACCAGCGCCACATCCACAAACACAAAAAAGCTTACTCTTATCCCTCTAATATTTCTCATCTATTTCGAAGTAGCCGGTGGTCCTTATGGAGAAGAGCCAGCTGTTCAAGCAGCGGGTCCTCTTTTGGCTCTTATTGGCTTCCTCATATTTCCTTTCATATGGAGTGTCCCTGAAGCCCTCATAACTGCCGAGTTAACCACCGCCTTTCCCGGTAACGGCGGTTTTGTCCTTTGGGCCCAACGGGCCTTTGGCCCATTCTGGGGCTCTCTAATGGGCACCTGGAAACTCCTCAGCGGTGTCATCAATATCGCAGCTTTTCCCGTTCTCTGCGTCGATTATGTCAAGAAAATCTTGCCTGTCCTCGAATCTGGATGGCCTCGTTATGTGGCAATTACGGGTTCAACTCTTGCTCTTTCTTTTGTCAACTACACTGGCCTTACAATTGTAGGGTATGTTGCTGTTTTCCTTGCAATTGTTTCTTTATCACCTTTCATTGTCATGTCTCTTATTGCGATCCCAAAGATTCGCCCCCATAGATGGCTTAGTTTGGGCCAAAAGGGTGTCAAAAAGGACTGGACTTTGTTCTTCAATACGCTTTTTTGGAACTTGAATTTTTGGGACAACGTTAGTACTTTAGCAGGGGAAGTTGATAAACCTCAGAAAACATTTCCCTTGGCTCTTCTTGTTGCTGTGATTTTCACTTGTGTTTCGTACCTGATTCCACTCTTCGCTGTCACTGGATCGGTTTCTGTTGACCAGAGTGAATGGGAAAACGGGTTCCATGCGCAAGCAGCAGAGATTATTGCTGGAAAATGGTTGAAAATTTGGATTGAGATTGGGGCCGTGTTGTCTGCAATTGGGCTTTTTGAGGCCCAATTAAGTAGCAGTGCTTACCAGATTTTGGGTATGGCAGAAATAGGAATTTTGCCAAAGTTTTTTGGGGTTCGGTCTAAATGGTTCAGCACACCTTGGTTGGGCATATTGTTGTGTACTTTGATAACGATTGGAGTTTCTTACATGGATTTCGCGGACATAATTTCCTCTGCGAATTTTTTGTACAGTTTGGGCATGTTGTTAGAATTTGCCTCTTTTCTTTGGTTGAGGTGGAAATCACCCATGATAAAGAGGCCTTACCAGATTCCATTGAAGTTACCATTGTTGATGGTGATGTGTTTAATACCCTCTGCCTTTCTGGTTTTGATTATGGTTATAGCTACTAAAACTGTTTATTTGGTGAGTGGTGTGATGACCGCAGGTGGGATATTGTTTTTCTTATTTATAAAACTGTGTAAGACAAAGAATTGGGTGAAGTTCAGTGTTGTTGATGGCGAAGAAGAGAACGATGATGGCTTTCAAAGGGATGTTTTATGATTCAGTCAAAATATACAAATATCTTCCATGGACATTGATGTATTTTTTGAATTATGTTTCTGTTAAATATTTCTGTTAATAACTGAAGCTTGTATTGGATGTGGAAGAAAATTATGTAAGATAAAATACAGCTAAGCATCTATAAAGGATGTTATTTATTTAATAGAATTTTGTCTTTTGTTATTTTTCTTGTTCTGTATAATGTCAGGGTCAAGTAGTACATGTCTACATAAATCAGTCGTGGTCTAAATTATAAAATACTACATAAGCACAGTTAGATAATGAATCTCTTTTACATTTTGTGACATAATTTTACTTGATTTATACGAAAATATCCTGGCAATATAACGAAATATCCCTTTTAAATAGTGTTTTGGCTTAATTTTTCTTTAGAAAAGTTAAAAGACCAAACTAATAATGCTAGTGATGTAAATATACGGATAATTTATGTTATATGGTTAAATATTAAAAATGTTTATTAAATATTCATTTTTATTATGATAAAAGGTAAAACAAGCATTTATGTTTACTGTATATAAATAAATTGTAATATATAATCAATAAGTAAAAGTTTAAACATAAACCACTTTTAGATAATAGTTTTATAATATGAAAGTACCTCATAATTACATAAATTATAATTTACGTGTTATAATTAAAAAATAATTAAATAAATAAAATAAATAACCTTTTATATATATATATATATATATATATATATATATATATATATCATTCAAAAACATATGATAATAGGATTGATAAGTATAATTATTTTTTAAAAAAGAAATGACAGTCGACTTCAGCTTTTCTGTATCAATAAAGAATAGTTTACTTAATAAAATCAATTATAAATCGAATATACGAACATAAACTAAAATATTTTGTAATTAAACAACATAGATGTTTGAAAATAAATATATATTACTTAATAAAAATAAATTGAAAACATTATTAACGACAATAAACAATTAAAAATAAGTTTATTTATAACTTTTTCATGTGTTTAATAATACATAATATAAATTTATATATAATAATTTTTAAAATATAACATTCAATATATTAATAATATTTTAATTTTTAATAAAAATTTATTATTTATTAATTTTTATTGTATACCCTTACACATACCACCGATTTACAATTAAAAATCCAATTCAAAGATGTTATATTTGAGTATAAATATCAATTCAAAGATGTTATAAATATCATAAGGATCACTTTTGAAACTAGAGTTTGATTTGGAGATCGAGACGAAGGAAGACCGTAATATCATAATTTTTTATAATGAATTTTTAAGATTATAAATATTTTTTAGTAAAACATAAAAAAAATTAAATTTTTTTAATAAATAATGAAAACGTTTTTACATTAAAATAACACTAATAAATATGTAAAAAACCTAAAACAAAAATTAAAAAATATTTTAAAAAGTTAGATTATATTAAGGATTATTAAAAAGTGATAAGAAAATAATAGGTATATGGAGATGATGAAAAAATTATAAAAAAAAATTAAAAATATTTGAAACATTCTTAAAAAATTATCTTTCATAAGGGTTAAACTGTTTAAAAAAAAAATAGCAAATGACATAAGAGAAAATGAACTAATAAGTATTATAAAATTGAAGAAACAATTTGGAAATCTTTCGAAAAATGTTACAAAAATTACTAAGTTGCCCCTAAAAGATTGGTAAGGCAAGAAAAAATATCCAAACATCCTTAGAAAGTTGTTTTCCACAAGGGTTAAACTATTCTAGGAAAAATAGTAAATAACATAATAATGATCACGGAACAAACCAATAAATGTTAGAAATATTGGAGGAATAATTTGGAAATCTCTCGAAAAATGAAGAGAAAAATTACCAAAATGCTTCTGAAAGGCTGGTAGGGTAAGAAAATGCAAAGAAAAAGTCAGGAAGTGATTCGCACCCCTTGTGCATGAAAGTATCATATGAAAAATGTTGTGGTGACTCACCATATGAGTCATCACTTCATTAATACCATGTAAAAAAAATATAATAAACAGGAAAGATAAAATTAATTATGATTAAAGTAAATTAACCTTGTTTAATTAAAATTAACCATGTCTAAGATAAGTTAATCTTAATCAGTGACATTTAAAATAATTAACATTAATATAATCCTAAAAAGATAATTTTTTATATTTATTTTAGAAAGTAGAAAGTACATGCAAATGTACCAAAATACCCTTAGATGAAAAATCAATTCCTAAACTATCCTTAAGTGGTTGAATTCTATCTTAACCTTAGGAGGGCTCATTTACTTCTCATATTTCATCTTTTAAATACTTAGAAAAACCCTCTATTCTCTCTCTAAATTCAAACTACTCCTAAAATTCAAAATTTATGCTAAGCTTAAACTTTCAACTTTGAGGTTTAAGTTAAATAAAGACAAATCCATAAAGCCCCATCATCACCATGAAAAGGAAGAGCCATAAAAGCCCTATCAAAATCATCATAAAAGTCTTCAATAAATAAGATTGTATCATATGTTTTTCTAAACTTTAAATCTTGTATTTGTGGTTTGATTTTCTTCTTTTGGTGGATCTCTCTCTAAGATCTATGAATCCTTTTTATTTGAGTTGGTTGGAGCTCAAAACTTCTCTTGATGGTTAAATATGAACATCACAAATTTTGAGTGATTTTTGGACGTTCAAAAAAAGTTTTGATGTAATAAAGTGCTTCTAGCAACCTTAGGAACAATTTAATTAGTTAACATTTCTTAAACCAATTTTTGATGTTTTGGAGCAGATTTGAGAGTTTATGAGAAATTTTTTGAAGTGTTCAAAGTAAGGGATGGATAGATCTCGGAGCAGATCTAGTAGATCTACACTTATTTTCCATGAAAAATGTTTTCTTTAAGATCTTTATGTTTAAAGTTAGAAAATTGTTTATTTCTCTTCTTAAAAATCTTTGATCATGAAGTTGTTTTTGATAAGAGTCCAGATCTAGACTCATGTATTAAAAGTATTACAATACTTAGAAACATTATGTGATAAGACCCATAAACTTAACTTAGACTTGGACTTAAAAAATACTAAGAGTAAAAGTGAAATTTTGCACCAAAAGTTGAACAAATCACTTAAAACCTTCCATGACCATGACCAAATTTATAAAGTAAGAAAAAATTATGAATTAATCTAAGAATATACAGTGTACCAAGTGCTAAATTTCATGATACCAAGGTCATGTGGCATGAAATTTGAAAAAGAACCTTTGTTTAAGTCACTTGAGCATTTGACCATTTGTTAGTTAATTAGAAAATTTTAAGTTTAAAAAATTTTGATTAGGGTATAAAAAGGGACCATGATCAAGTATAACTATGGAATTATAAATTTGAAAGGAACTTGAAATTAGTAAAGTTCTCATTCGGGCATTTTGGTTGAATTGGGTAAAAACATACTAAAATCTTACTACAAGTTAAGGATAGACCTAAACATGAAAAAGCCAAGTAAGTATTTGGCCACTCACATAAAGTAAAGAGGAAAATCCATACAAATTTATAAAGATGGTATGAACTTGTAGCCTAAGTCCTAACTAGTGTAAATCAACTTTTAGCAAAAGAAAAAAATGAACCATAACACCTTATGACAATGGTGTGTGAATTTAGCCACCTAGGTAACAAATAAGCAAAGGAGACTATTTTGGTTATTTAAGGATAACTAAATAAGTCAAGAGTAGAAAATTTTAAATTCATAAGTAAGGAGGCAAGAAAGTAGGTTACTAATGGAGAAAATTTAACTAGCTAAGTATTAGTCAAGAAGCATAAAATATATAACACTTAAACTTGAATTAAGTAAATTGTTCACAAGAGATTCAATTTAAGTAACACAAAGAGTAAACAACTATGAAGGGTCATTCTTCCAACTAAGAAAGAAGTTTTACATTCCATAATCTTATATTAAAAATATTAAGAAGAACTTAATCTTTGAAAAAAGGAAAGGTTACGAGATAACTTAGAAAGATGGATGGATTAAGATCCTATGAGTGTTTCATCATAAATCTTATAAATTAAGCAAGTTGGATAAGTTGTGGGAGTAAGTATACATGCTGCCCAAGATAGTAATATCAAGCTTAATTAGAAAGTTTTGATCAAAATATTAGTTTTTATTTAGAAACATCATGCCAAAGTGTATGGATTTGCAAGTACACTGAGATGTATGTAAAGTATATGTATATTACTCTTGATTGGTTAAAGAGTAATGTATTATGTGATGTGAGTACACAAATATGTATGTAAAGTGTATGAACAATACTCTTAATTAATTAAAAAGTAATGTGTTATGTGATGATCATGTATGAATAATATTGTAAAAGTAATCTGTGAATAAAGACTAAATGTGCATGACATATTGGTTGGATTGTTTGAGCATGCATATTATCTAGAAGCTTTTAAAAAGAGACTTAATTAACTAAGGCATCATTAAGAGGGATAGATAAAAGAAGAGAGATACGTTAAGATATAGATGAAATGATAGTCAAATGATACCTATGATGTGATCCCAAAAGTTCATAAGACTTATGTAATTTTATTCTTAAATATAAATTAATTCTTCTTTATGTAAAATAAATACACTTTAGCTAAAGTTTTAAAAGATTAAAAGTGAACTAGTGTGCATGAAATGTTTTATAATAAATTGAAATGATTGGAATAAAAGTGATGTCACTAATGCTAAGATAGAATCCTACTGATAAACTTAGTTTCTCATCCTTTATCTCAGAATTTTCTTCTCAGGTGCCCCTGACATTTTCGCAAATGCAGTAGTCTTCGTGGAGATGAGCAATGTTAAATGGACCACGAACGCTCATGAACTAATGATTATCACTCAAGTCAATGTGTGAGTTTATTTTTCTTTAAGTCACTTGTTTGTTTCTAGTGTGATGAGCTCGAATTATTCCACCATTAAGTTTGCTATCCCTCTAGAAGTCTTCCACCCTAATGGGGTATTTTCACCTCTACTTGGCTACCAGGCACCTCCAGCAACACCCACTGAAGACCCTCCTTCATCCAAAGGAGAGATCGACCTGTAGGCACTATCCACTACTACAACACCTCGTATGTCTGGTTGTCCTAAGACAGTTCATCATTTCCCAAGCCCTATCTGTTCTAGACATTCCAAGAGGTGGTAGATGAGACCTTCGTTGCCCTGGATAAGAGTTTATGGTTGGAGCATTATTACCATCAGTCCTGAAATGTTTGTATGGTTCTATCTTTAAGAAAAGAGAAGTCAAGTCATACCTATAATGTAAAATTTATAAATAGATGTATGAATGTATCTTAATTACTAATCAGTAGATTTCATCATAATATATATAATATATGTAAATAGAAGTAATAATTGTACATGTATGTAGGTATTTAAAGGTGTATATATATATATATATATATATATACATATATATATATATATATGCCTTTTTCTACTTAACTTTCCCTAGACTAAGTATGTATGATTACGGACTACATAATTATAATTTGTATGACTTCAAGCATATTTGTATTTGTGATTAGTTGCATTATTACTTGTTGAAAAAGTATGGAATAGTAAAAGTAACATAAATTATAAATGAATTAAACAGAATGAGTACGTCTGTGTAGTTATTTTTCGCTACGACAACTAGTCTGACGAGACTTGCATTTTACACCAAAGTGTCTTTAAAAAAATCGTATTTTCACTCAAATTTATTTTTTTAAAGATTTTGCATCATGAAATAACAATCTAATAATAAAATTGTGTGTACAACTTAAATGTAAAAAAGACTTCATTTGTAGGATGTTACATAGGCAACTCTGGTAGGATTTTTATGCCAACAACAAGATATGGGGAGGATTTAACTATTTATGACATGAAAAAAGTAGGAGATATTGCATCATAAAACTGTTTTGAAAGTAAAAATTTGATAAATTCTTGTTTTTAGTATATTCTATGATTTTGTTATTTAAGGTTAACAGAACAATATGTGAAAAATCATGCACTCAGAATCTTCTCATACTATAATTTAAACAATAATATTTAGAAAAAAAAATTAAAGAATGAAAGTTTATGTTGTATGAATTTTTAGGAATGAGTGATATTTATTGGAAATTTAACTGCTACTGTTAGAATCTAAAAACTTATTAAGCATATCATAAATAGGTTCAAGTAATTACTATGTTTCGGTGATAATAAAAATTTATGTAAGTTTTAGATTGTAGTATTCTAATAATTACATCCGTTGTATGCTTAATTTGTATTGCAGATTCATTATCGATTTTGTTATTTTATGATGTGAAATTTTTTTATAAATTATTTATATTGAAAATATGGTACAAAGTTTTTTAAAATAATAAATTTGATAAAAATGCAAGTCTTGTTATAAAAATTAACATAGTAGCTAGTAATAATTAAATATTGTCACACACAAATTTTAAAAACCTATAACCATTTACTTAGAGTAATATACATTCACATGTACAATACACATAGCAAAAGTTGAAGTTTAAGACTTTTAATGAGTCATTTATATAATACATTAGGCCTCAGTGCCATTTTTAAATGTATAGTTATCCCTCACATTTTCTACACATATTACAAGCTCAAATATCTTTAGTGCTTCACAAACTAGTATCCCACAACACGAACCAAATATTGTTTTCAGTCGAGTAGTACTCTCCCACATAGTATCTTAGATAAATGTTGAAGATGTTGACATGTCATAAGATGAGCTTCCTTTGGATGACCATACGTGAGATAAGCTATAATAATGCGAAGGAGTTAGAGGATCACTCTCACAGTTTGAAGATACCCCTACTTCTACTAGTGGAGGTTGAAATCCTAAGGATGGTGAAAATACTACATTCATATGAAATGTCTCCAAAGGCATGACTAACTCAGTTGTGAAAAATTCTGAGCTTAACATTAAAGATACAAATATTTTCTGAAAGAGAAATAGACCCTCATGTTGGCTCGAGCTGAGATTACTAGTTTATGTGCACTAATATGCCAGTTTATGTTACATAGCTTGATGTAAACTACATTCGTCATGAACGACATTACTATAATCTGGGAAAAGAAATAGGGGTAGGGTATTAGAAATTGAAATTTTTCAGCAAGCATTTGCCCATAGGTTGATGTCATTATTTCTAATTCAACTACTTCAGTTTATTCATAAAAAAAATGATAAGCTAATATGCTTGATTATTATTTTTAAAAACAACATTTATCTAAAGTGGTTTCCTTTTAATGATAGAAAACGATACATATCATGCAAGCATACATTTTATTGATTTATTAAGTCCCATACTTATAAAACTTTACATATCAAATTACTTATTCATTTTTCGAATCACCTTTTCATCATTTCATAGATATCATTTGACTTTTATTCATTTTGTGCCTTAATCATAAATATTTTCATTCTCCGGTTATCCTCTGAGTGAAAATTTAATATAAGGCATACTATTAACCATTTAGTCAAACAATATCTTTCATTTGTCTACTAGTCTACCTTATATTCTTAGGATATGATCTTATTCCTTGATGATCGTCACCATCATAAATTTTTGAACACCTACGACTTCATAATAGAAGGATTTTTGAAAATCCACAACTTCACCATAGAAGGACTTTAATCTTCTGAGTGTGCACAAGTTCGAGACTTAGCACACTTAAAGTAGGGTTAAGCTTTTACATAGGATTCCTCTTTAATGACCTCTCGATTTATTAGGTTCCATTTTAAGTCTTCATAATAACATGCATGCTCAACATCCAACAATATGATATGCATATATAGCATTCAAACCATTCAATTCTCATATAATATATCAACATATGAAACCATAAATTCACATTAATTCTTTGCATCATTCAAGAGAGAACATA
This sequence comes from Canavalia gladiata, assembly GCA_037954105.1. Taxonomy (NCBI): domain Eukaryota; kingdom Viridiplantae; phylum Streptophyta; class Magnoliopsida; order Fabales; family Fabaceae; genus Canavalia; species Canavalia gladiata. The sequence continues at coordinate 34,664,871 of CM075664.1, read as the reverse complement.
GCATACTTGCACATAAATAAACATACTCAAGTATCATCATGATAAATAGGATAAATAGTTATTCAGAACTTGGGTTCCTTAATTCTTTACTTATGCATGATACTGAAATTTCGGATAGCATGCACATTTTTCTTAAAATTGTCCAAATTGTCTACATTCTTGATGTTTTATGATAATTTTTCAAAGGAACATATATCACTCACTCCTTCTAGCTTTGTCTCAACCTTTTCTTTTCTCAAGAGTTTGTTTACTAAATCTTATTTGTCAAACTTTAATCCTCCTTGTCCTAATGGCCTTAATGTCTTTTAAATTCATGTTCTCTATTTTTTCTTATCCCTAAAAGTTTCTTTCTTGAGGTTTTGACTTATATTATTAGACTAACTATTCATTAAAAGCTTGTATCTCCAATACACCTTTTTTCTAAGGTATGATCGAATGGTCTATATGTGTTTTAAAGGTCACTAAATATTTTTCTTGCTTAAAAGGTTAATTTATCTTAAAGTCTTATCTTAGCAGAGTTAACTAATTAACTCAAGAATTTTTTCAACCTTTCTCTCTTAATGTAGAAGCTATCATCGAATGACCATATCTACTTGCCAAAGTCTCTTAATTTAATTTTTTATAATTTTATATATGGATCTTTTATGACAACAATTATGAACGATATTAATTATCATATGATTAAAATTTTTAAGTCTTTTTTTCCTCATGAACAATGTCATGGTCAAATGACCAATCTTCCACCAAGATAACATTTTTACCAACTTTTACCACCATACCTCTTAGATCTAAAGTTAAGGGACTTGTGTTTTTATCTCAACTTTACCAAGTCCTTGCAAATCTTTATTCTTGGTTCATGCCTTTGTCCTTGGGTAAATTTTGGAATATTTTCTTACATTTTCTAAATCCACAAGTTCTTTTTTTTTTTTTTTTCCTTTTAATCATAAAGGTCCAATCTTTAATTCTTAAGTTAAATTTTTTGTGGCTTCCACTTTAAGAATTTGGGACCATGATCATTATAGTCCAAGTTTAAGGTTCTTAAGTTTTAAATTCTAAGATCTTAGTTTTATGTGATAAAAGGGATAAACTTTCAAGTTTAGAAAGAATAAGACAACATAACATCATCTTAACTAAAACAAAGTGACATTCATAAGATCCATTCTAAACTCAAAACAACATTCACTTGAGCACCTTATAAACTTGAACAAATTTTCTCAAATTTCTCCAAAATTTTTAAAAATAATTTTTAAGAAGATTTAATCAATTAAAATGCTTAACAAGTTCTAATAATCACTTTAAACCATTAAAACTTCATTTTTTATTGTTAACATTATTTTAAAAGTAGAAATACTTATTTTAATAGCTTATGAAAGGTGGATCTTAGACTTTAGAGAAGATATCCACAAAGAAGAAGCATAAGTAAAAATAGTTAACAAAAACACTTACAAAGTTTTAAGAGAAGAACATCCTACTTGTTGAATGTAGAGAGGATGCTTGTTGAATTTTCTAATGATGATATACCTTCTTGATGGTCCCAAAATTAAATTTATTTAAGAAGGATGGAGGAGTTTTTCTTTACTTATATTATGGCTCAAGCTTCAAGGATGGAAGCATAAACTTGGTTAGATCTTGGTTTAGGAAAAGTTGAAGATGGAAGCTTGATTTTGGAAACTTGGGTAAGTCTTTGGATGAGAGTTTATGAGACAATAGAGATAGCTTTCACCTTAGTAAAATTGGCCACTTATGGTTACCTAGGGATTTAATTTTTAACCAAGGGAAAAATGGTCATTGCATTTATAATTTTACCCTTTTAAATTAATTCTAAATGGTAGAACCTTATTCTATAAGGCTAACCATAATTTAATTAACCTAAATATAGTTAATGTAATATACTCATAGTTAGATTTTAACCTAACTATAGTTAATTTTCTCTTTCCTCATTATGTTTTTTTTTTCTGTAATGATTTATGACATTGATGACTCATCTCTTACATTTATGGTACACCTATCCACTCATCTATTCCTCTAGAAAAGTGTGCCTGTAGGTAAGCACTAATTGCGAGCCTCTACCAACTGTTTCTAATCTCCCCAAGCTGCTGAAGGCATTTTGATCATTTTCAAAATATTTTAAGAAAAGTTTCTAAATTTTATTTATGAAGATTCTAGTCCTTGATTAGTTTCTTCCCATTTATTTTTAGGTCATTTATTTTTTTTAGAGCAATTTAACATTCATTTTAAAAATTTAGGTTCTTTGCAAGTACTCTAAGTGTTTCACTGTAAAATATTTATTTTTTTATCTCTTACTAATTTCTTACAGTGGTATTATAGTAACTATTATTAGGTTATAGGTTTCTTGAAGGTTTCTAAACTCTTTCTATGAACCACTTTTACTTTATTTGTTATTATTTTTAACCTGCAGCATTTTTGCTATTTCCCAAAATATTTCTAATTTTTTTAAAATCTTTCAAATCTTTAATTTCTATTTTCATTTTCTTCTTAGAGATATTATTTCATAGTTTATGGAATTTATCAGGAAAATTTTAGTGTGTTACATAGACAGGTACAACAGCTAATTAATATAACATATTTAATAAGCTCATCTAGTTGGCCTCGAGAAGGTAATGTTACTCCTTTGCATATACAAGGAAAAAAATAAAAATCATACATCAAATGTAAAGCATACTCAAGCTCAAAAAGGAAAGGAGAAAAGTATATGTACCACAAGATACTTGGTTGACATACAACTACTTTTTCACCTAATTCAAGATCATGCATTTAATAAACATGCAAAAGGTGTTAAAAATCCTTCTTATTCTCTCAATGACTATTTTGTCTAAATATATAAAAAGAGAGAAGTTTATGAACATTAGACAAGTGACAACAAAAAAGTCTAACCCATCTATTTGTCTACTCATCTACTTTATTCGTAGGCAACACTAAAAATCTCATACTATTTTACTGTATTAATACTATGTTTTGGGAAACAATTAAGCTAGATATGAAGTGTTTAGTTGTACTTCCTCTTGAATTGTAAGCCTAGAGAGGCTTGTGCAAAATATTAGGGTATGTATTTTTTGTGTTTACATGTATTTTTTATCAATAATAAAAAATACCTGTTTAGCGATAACAAGGACTAAACATATCCCTTGAATTGAAAATGGTGAATCAATATAACATTTGGTGTGAATATCTCTTCAAGCTTGCTTACTTTCTGGAATAGTTTTTTGAATATCATAGTTTTTATCCAACACAACATTCAACCTTCCTTTTGCGTGTTTTCTGTGCTTCTACAAAAACTAATGATCAGAAACTAATACTATAATGGTTAGAAATTAAATTATTAAATATAAAAAAAAATTAAAATAAATCCTTGACAATTGTAAATAAAGTTGGGGAATAATATTGATGTTTCATAATGGTATAAAATAAATTTTAATGATTAAATTGTACTTGCAAGTTATTTATCCAACAATCTTTCTTTAATGACTTTTCAAGTGAAAAATTTATAGGTAAATAAAATTATTTTTGTACTTAAATGTTAATATGCAAAGGATTGAATTAATAAGTAATGAAGTGAGACAATAAATTTTGTCCAAAAGTTAAATTACTTTTAAACTAATTGAACTAAGTTGGAACTCCAACTACACACTGTAACTTTAAAATATAGAGACCCTATGATGAAATAATTTAAAGTTATTATCATATCACTTTGGAATTCATATAAGTATTTTAGAAAGATTGTCTAATCTTTCATATCGGACGACTTTTACCATCTGACTCATATATTTATTTACATAGATAGAAATGTTAAATGTGTTTCATAAAAGTTAAATGTATCTCAAAAAGAAAACTTTTACCCATTTAAATTTTGAATACTTTTATTTTATAATTTTTTTTAAATTTATCAGGGGTGTTCCAAAAATACTATTTTTTAGATACAGCAAATGTGCCATAACAAAGGCTATTTATCTCTTTCCAAGGAACATTGTTTTATATACATCTCAAAAAGTATTACCTTACATCAAATTCTCCTATAAAACACCACTAGTAAAGGATATATTTCTCCTTCAAAGGTCTTATAAATAAGTAAATGCCTCTCAAAAATACTAGCACTAAAGGTTATATATCCTTCTTAAAGAAGTATTATCTCACATCGTAGGGTAGAAAATATAATGCATAATAGTAATCATATGATAGTTTGATTAACAATTGAATATCTATCCTACTTTCCTCGTGTTCAAATCTTAAGGACCATCCCTCCCGACGAATCCATGACCACTTTCTTAATTGATCCTTTAGTATGAGGATTAACAAGATTTTTTCTTCTTTTTTGTATATTTAAGAAAAAATAACTCATTCTTAGTCAATTGCATAATAATGTCATGTCTAACACATACGTGTCTTTTGTTTCTATTATAAACATTATTATTAGCAATTTCATCTACCACTTGTGAATTGTAGTGAAATGATGGTGCAATTATTTCTTAGAGATATGTCTACTAACAAACTTCTTAGACATTATACTTCTTGATCTCCTTTAGTAATAATAATAAAGTCATTTTCGTAGTAGAATATGTTATAGAAACCAGTTTTCATATTTCAAAGAAATAACTTCTCCACCTAAAATGAAAACATATCTAATGGAAATCTTATCTTATCATTATTTGAAACCCATTTATCATTACATAATCCTTCTCACACTAAAGAACATTTGAAAAAAAAAAACTTCAATCCATAATATCCCTAAAATATTTAAAAAAACTGATGTAAAACATTCTAATAATGGTCACCATTGGAATTGTAGGTATGGTGTCTCAATCTACTCACAACATATGTAACGATGGATTTATTATATTTCATTAAAAATATAACAATTTGCATACTTAAATTGAAACATACTTACATTATTAATATTTCTTTTTAAGTCACAAACTAATATCATATAAAGCTTTAGCATGCATTACAACAATTAAATTCTTTTAGCAATTTCTCGACATAATGAAATTAATTTAGACAAAGTCCATTTTTATTTTTAAAATCAACTTTTCCTAAATTTTTTATTTTAAATTCTAAAATAAAATTATTTTATTTTATTTATTACATTAAAACTAATTTTAAATCTAAACATATCATTTACATATAAACATTATATAATACAATTATTTTTAAATAGTTTTATAAACACCCATTTGTTAGATACATTCACAACAAATTTTAAATTATTTCATTTTTTATTAATTGAAATACACTATTAAATATATTTAATGTCTCAAATAATTTTATCAACAAATTGAAACTTTTTTTTATTAAATTTCTTCGAAGTTTAATCTTCAATCTTTTAAATATAATCTTCAATCTTGACTTAATTAAAAAATATAATAATATTTACTAAAATACAATTTTTATAAATAATTAAGAAAAAAAGTTTTCTTTAAAAATTTAACAATTTCAAAAATTGAATCTGATTCTCAAAATTTATTTAGGTAAAACATGTTAAATTAATTATCACATTACCTTCGAATAAATATTTTTTAAAATTATTTGAAATAGAGAAATTAACATATAAAGAAATATATTTTTTTTAAAAAAATTGTTAAAAATACAAAACCTTGTGTCTTGAAAGACACATATGCTTGAAAAATGTTTATGATTAAATTTCTAAGCACAAGCTAATTCTAAACATTCTTTTTTAAAGATTAATACAATAACACATAAAAAATTATATATTATATACATATAAAATTTTAAATAATTATAATTAAAAAAAATTAGAGAATAATAATTTTTATTTTTTTTAAATTTTAAAAAATATGTAATATTTATAGAAAATATTGATGTAATCAAATGATAGAAATTAATATTATAATAATCAAAAATTAAATTTTAAATTATAAAAAATAAAATTATAATAAATTTTTAACAATTATAATATAAAATAATATTTTTTAATATTATTAAATAACTTTAAAATTAAATTAAATATACTTACAAATTATTTATCCAATATTAAGAGAAATGTATTGAAAATTTTGGTGGCAAAGAAAAAGGAAATAAGAATGTTGAGAAAGAAATACAAAAGTAAGAAAGAAGTCTGTATAAAGATTCTCTCCTACAAGCAATAAATGAACCTGACAGAGATTTATTTATGGAGAAATTAGAGGCTGAAGGTCGATGGAAACTGCATCTGGTAAAATATACAACTAAGCAGCTATACGCCACGTTATTGTCTTTTATTATTATTTTTTGCCAAATGTCAGGATCTAATGGTGCGTGTCCAACTAGATAATGAATCTCTTTTACTTTTTGTTACATAATTTTACTTCATTTATACGAAAATATCATGACAACATAACGAAAATATAACTTTTTATTAGTGTTGGGTTTAGAATTATTTTACAGTATGAAAAGTGATGATGGGTAAATTTAAAATTTATATGAATTATTTTAATTTATAATTTTTTATTATAGTAAAAGATTAATCTTAATAATTTTTTTTTCAAATGAAAGTTACACTAAACTAATAATGCTAGTTATGTAATAGACGGATAATTTGTTATATTGTTATATATTATAAATACTTATTAAATTATTCACTTTTATTATGATAAAAAAATATGATATTTATGTTTATTGTATATAAATAAACTGTAATATATAGTCAATGAGCAAACATAAGCAATTTTATATAATATGTTTATAATATAAAAAGTATCTCATATTTATATAAATTATAATTTATATGTAATAATTAAAAAATAATTAAAAAATAATTGTAAAATAAAATAAATAGTGACTACAAATATATCATTCAAAAACAAAACCTAAATGTGACCACAGTATTGATAGCCATAATTATTTTTTTAAAAAATAACGTTTGACTTTAGCTTTTTTTTCCTATAAAAAATAGTTTACTCAATAAAATTAATAATAAATCAAATATATAAGATAAACTATAAAAATATAAAAATATTTTGTAATAAAATAACATGAGTAAAAAATAAATAAATATATTATTTAATAAGAATTCAATTTAAAAAATATTGTTACCGACAACAATCAATTAATTAAATTGAAAATTGATTATTTATAATTAATTTTTTAATATGTTTAAGGATACATAATAAAAATTTATATATGTTCATAATAATTTTTTTATTTTAATAATTTTATATAATAGATTTAGGATTATCAGTAGAAAAAAATTATCTTTATCAACGAGTTATAAACCCAGATCTAATAAATTTTTATCTTTTTAATTATTAAAATATGTTAAATATTATGTTAAAATTCAACATTAAGTTTCAATTTTTTTATAATTAAAAAATAATATCAGATATGGTATTTTATATTTAAAATAATGAATGATTTTTATATTTTATTATTTTTTGTGTTTATTTATTTTATGTAAAAATTAATAAATTTTTTTGCTTAAATATATTAAAATTATTTGGTAAACAAGTATTTAAACTAAAAAAAAAAAAGAAAAAAAAAAGATGAATTTTTTTTTTTTTTTTTGCATTGCTGATACATTATTTTTATGGTGACTACACACAAAAAATTAAATGCATATGGTAATGGTTTATGGTAATACTTCAAGGTAGGAGACAAACTCAATTCTACGTAGTTTGTTCCACGTTTTACAACTAACTCTTGTCAGCTGATTTTATTACTCAACAATTAAATTTTATTTGATGAAGAGGTTGATCCATATCCTATAATTCTTTCTTTAAAGTGGAGTTTGAAGAGTGGTCCAAGTCATGAGAGCGCTCACCAGTCATTAAACTATAAACAAAGAAAGTCATTTTTCATCTACTAAAGAATAAACTTAAGAATTTAATGCAAACATGGAACATACAAATTATTAAGTTTATACAAATCTACATTTGGTTGATTTTACAGTTGATTGATATTATAATTTTTTTCCTTTTGAAGTTTTATGGTTAATAAAAAATCATTATCTAATTTTTTAAAGATGAGGGCCATTCTTTTTAGCTTAAGCTTTAAAATATTGGCAAAGCATTTATTTGAGTTTGTATTTTGAATTTATATATTAAATTGTATAATGCTAAATTTTTATAGAAAGTGGAAGCCAACATCAAATTAATTGCTTTGAATCTATTCACTCTAAAGATAAATTTATTAGGATTTATGTGAATCTTAAAGAAATTCGTTGCTAAATATAAAATATTAGAACAAATGCTTAATCTTAAATATAAAAGATTGCATCTTATATATTTTAATGTAGAAAATATTATTTTAAAAATTTGAATTTTATAATAAAATAGTTTAGGATATAATAAGAATAAGGTAAAAAAAAAATGAAGTTGTGCATCAATGACCATAAAAGTAGAGAATATAAACTAGAAAAATATCATACTAAAAGGAGGGTGAAAAGAACATAAAAAGGTAAAAGAGCGACAAAAAGATGAAAAAGTTTCTATCAAAAGCTAGCACAGTCATGTTGGTTGGAGCATGCCTTCAAAGCAAACCAATTTTTTTGACATGATTGTGCAAATCTAAGCATGATTGTGCTATATGATGAGTACATCATAAATGATTCAAATCATCTCTAATGAAAGAGGTGACTTACGTCAACCTAGTTCGCAATGAAGGAAATTCTAATCCACATCTATAAAAAAACAGGTTTGATATTGGGAGAAGACACATCTTGATACTTTTAACACTTTGAAAGATCCTATAACATACCTCTTTCTTTACTTTTTTCATTTTCATTCTCCCACTCCTATTTCATTTCTTCTTCCAATATTCTCTCATAGGATCTTGCCCAAAGAAATCCCTTCACAATGTGAATTGTAAAGTATCTTAGTGGTCTAAATAACATTACTATTTTGTACTTTTGATTTTGGAATTAGGTTATGAATAATTTTATTAGGTTAATTTATTTTCATTTTTTTCACTTGTTATATGTAACTAAGCCCTTTGCTGAAACCTTTTTATGTAGCTATTTGAATTATATTTTTTTTATAAATAATTATATATTTTTATTATGAATGATTACATGTTTTTCTTTCAATTATGTTGCTTCATAATCAATTAATAAGAATTAATTACTTTTCTTTATCTCCAAGTTGGTTGAAGAATAGAAGATTGTATCATTTCTAAATTAATAGAACTATAATGTAACTGAGTCTACGGGTTTTAGATGATTAATCAAAATTCTAGGCTTCTAATAGGTTATTAACTTAACAAATTTCAATATGTTTCAAGCTTGTTTTATTTATCTTGCATGATCATTGGCTGTTGTACCTAGGAGAAATATTATTACTATTTCATGATCGTTGAGTAGTAATAGCATTAGAATGAATGATTATAAATTGTGTTTAAATTATTCATAAGAAAATTTAGGGTAAGAATAGATAAAGTTATAAAGGGGATCCAAAGTCTCATGTTTATCCATAACTTTGTACTTCTTTTTTTTTTTTTTTACTTTTCATTTTCCTTAAGCTTATTTTCTTATACTTGTGCAAAACCTTCTAATGGTGAGTTCCAAAGTCTAAGATTTAAACTTTTGTCATAAATTATATGCATAGTCTTTATGAAATCGACATTGGGATCTAAAATACCTCATTTATATATCAATAAGTATACTTATTTGTAGATAAAATTTGACATGATTTTTACATTCACATTTTACGCACAACAATAATTGGTTATAACTTAGACTAAAATAAAAGATTAACTAGTAGCCCTTAAGGATAACAATGAGTTAGTTAAACTTAAACTAAGACAGAAGACTAGCTCACAAACTAATAGAATAAAGATTTATTACCACAAGATCCTTCGGGCCTCTCAACTCATCTACTAAACTAAATTACTATGTTCAACCAATTTGAAAATGAATCCATCTATGAGGCTTAGAAAAGGTTTCAATACTTATAACCTAGCCTTGATAAATTACTATCGCATTCAAACTTACAGCAACATGATGAATTTATAAAAATTAATTTTATAAGATTGTTAAAACTTTGGAGTTTTCGTCAAATCTTATTTAAGGATAAAATTTTAAAAAATTCTAGAAAGATCTAGGTTCACGATTTAATTACAAATAAAAAAGGTATAAACACCTTATTAGTTTGTTCAAAAAATAGTACCCAAAATTAAATATGTAATTTTAAAATTATTTTAAAAAAATTTATTTGGTCACTTTTAATATGAAAATTAAATATTTAAATTATTACTAGTCATGAAAGAATAAATGAAATATGTACAAAAATAATTTGACATAATTTTGATTTTAATTTTACTATTCCTTGCTGTGATGAAAAATCTAAGGATATGTAGTTCTATTTGTTAACTTTAAAAAAAATTGTTAAGAGATAGTTTGAAGAAACTTGGTTTGAACTTAAATTTTTGAAAACGAATTTTAAGATAAAATTATTTTTATTTGAAAATGTTCTTGGAATTAATTAGAAAATATTTTTGATTTTTGATATTTAAAATTTTATATGCTTTTAATTAATTTCCTAAACTCACGTGTACACAAGGTTTAAGCCGTTAAGAGAAGGTTGCACCAGGATTTATACGATTCTTAAAATAAATAAAAAATTGTAGAATATGCTACTTATCCATATTAACAATTAAAAATTCGTTACGTGAGATTTATAAATTTTAAAATATTAGTTTATTGTAATATCAAAATAAAATTAAGTGAGACATTTATTAAGAATCAAATCAATCGTATAATTTATATAATTTTTTCAAACTCACATGTGCATAAAGTTTAAATCAAGTAAAGGTTGTATTCGAATTTATATAATTCTTAATATATCACACAATAGAGTATATGTTACTCGTATATATTTAAAATTCAATGCATAAGATTTAGAAATTAGTTTTTTTGTAATATTGAAATAAAATTAAGTGAGATTTTTATTAAAATTAAATCAATCATATAATTTAAATAATTTTCCAAACTCACATGTGTACAAGGTTCAAATTAAATAAAAATTACGTCGGGATCTATATGATTATTAAAATATCAAATAATAGAGTATGTCACTCAGCTCTATTAAAATTTTATGTGAAATTTAAAAAATAATTTTTCGTAATATTAAAGTAAAATTAAATAAATTTTTTATTAAAATTAAATGATCATATAATTTAATTAATTTTTCAAATTTACATATGCATAAAGTCAAAATCAAATAAAGATTACATTGGAATCTATATAATTTTAAAATATCAAACGGTAAATACGTTACTTGTTTATACTAAAAGATTGTTGTGTAAGATTTTAAAATTTTAAACTTTTTTAAAAATAAAATACTAAAAATGTGGGTCTTGGAAATAAAATTTTTACTCTAAATTTCATTAAAAGATCGGTACTATATATATATATATATAATGGACACCTATTACATTATTTAGTCTTTTTGTCTATATGAGAAAACTTTACTAAAACCCAAAGTGCTCCAATTAAACGAGCGAATTATAGGCTCTATGGCTACCACAGGATTCATGGCCCAATTAACTTAAGCGTGGGTGTATTTGATTACTTAAGTGATTGGGTCAGCATCTTGAATAATATACATATATCTTCTTTATGAAAAATTGGCCCAAGTACACCTCGTGGCCCGTTTATACTTCCATTATCATGGTATGGCTGAATATATATAGTGTTGGGAGGCCAATTAGAGAAAAGAAAAAAAGATTTCCAGGAGCAACTTTCTTTAGTAGATTTGAATTGGGTTGGTTGCTCTTCTACCCAAAAGCTACGAAACGAAGATGATTTTCTCGAACTGGCTTCAGTGTTTGATAGCTTCCGTTTTTAAATGGATACTATTGGGTATTCTAAACCCACTCAACCACTGCAATTTACCATTTTAGAATCAAGAAGGAGATAGGCTAACTACCATTTGGGATAAGCGGGATTAGGGAGAAAAGGGGAGGCGAGAGAGGAGAAGGTGCACATCTAGATGGGAATGATTTTCTGGGAGCAATGTTGGAGCAGCAAAGACAACGACAATATAGGCGGAAGCGTTTAAAGGGATTAGGGTGAGGATGCAATTTATTTCATTGTTTTTCTTTTTGTTGAAAACCTTTCTTCTAAATTCTGACTACCTATGACCAAGAAAAAAAAAATATGGGTCCTAAGCGCCTAATTGAGGGATTTTGGTGACGATCATGGTTGACAATAGACACGGAGGGCATGGGGCAATACAACGATTATCAGTTAGGGAAACACTTGCGGGATTAAGACGAGTAGCTGAGCAACGTTTATGGTCTTTTCACTTAATTGGGAAATTCTTCCTTCTAAGCCTTTAATCCCGCTTTTGCTGAGACTATGACTACAATTTGTATCTCGGGTGTGTTTGGTTGAAAAAATTAGGTCCTAGAGGCGATAACAGTGATTGTTGATGGCCAACTGGCTCAAGTGTCCGTGATTATAGGAATGTAAAGGATTGTCTCCATTTTATTGAGTCTTGTCGGTTTCCATTTTTGTTTATGTTTACTCTTTTGGAGACACTCTGTAATTATTTGGTATTGATGCTGGTTAATTTACTTTCTTCTCAAAAATGGTGTGTAATGGACCAGCTAGGTGTGTTATGGGAAAAATTAGCCCTAGAGCAAACCAGACATATTAATTTGAAGTAGAAATGGGCAAGTAATAAGAAACAATATAAATGAGCAAAGAAGATTATAATAGCATATTGTATTGTAGTGGGTAATAAGAGTGAGGTGGAGACTAACCTGGAAAATTCAAAAACCTTACTTTTTGAGAGAGATTTCTCCAGTATTTCCTCAAAGCTTAATTAACTACCAGCAAAAGTTCCCCAACGAGAATTCATGCTCCCTATCTATAGGGTCCGAGAATGGCTCAACCTAACCCTAAACCACACTTCTCTCAGAATTTTCCTAACTCAACCATCAGCTTGGGTAACCAGACTTCATCCGACTAATGGTCAGCTAACACTAAGAGGATATTGGCAAATCTTGATTTTGTTTTCAAGGAAAATGAATAACCAATTTTGGGCTTCCTCTCTCCCATCATTTTGTTCTTCGTATTTTATTATAGCATTCTACTCATTTGAGGTTCCTGTTCGATTTTATTATTATGTTTGGCTTCCTCTTTCCCATTACTTTACTCTTCGTATTTTATTATACCATTCTAGTCATTTGGGCTTTCGGTTGGATTTTATTATTATGCTTCACCATTCAAAATTCAACGGGCTCTTGCTACATTTCATTATTTTGAAATTTAAAAGTTTTATTTATTTTATATTTTTTTAATTATGCTGAAATACAACCTAAACATAATTAGATATTCATAACTATCTAAACTTTTTTTTGGGTAGAAGGCAATGAGGATCAAACCAATATCAAAATTGTGAACACCTAATTCTATCCGAGACTTAAATCCTATATAAGATGAAAATTTTGTTCCAAGCCAAAAAAAAAAAAAAAGAAAAAAAGGGAATTTAAAAAAAAAACAATAAATAAATAAATTAATAAATAAAAATCGAATAAAAATAAAGCAAGGAAACTTTATTTTGGGAAATTAGTTAGGAGTTAGTTAAGTTATTTAAGAAATAGTTAGAATAAAAATAAAGAAAAAAGAAGAGAAATAAAGAAGAAAAGAAAAAATAAAAAAATAAATAAAAAAACATAAGAAAAAAAGAAATAGAAAAAAACAACAAAAAATTCAAAAAAACAGAAAATGAAAAAATAAATAGCTAGTTAAAAACTGAAAAAAGAAAAACAAATGAATAAGAAAAGGGAAAGAAAAGGAGGAAAAAATAAATAAATAAATAAGAAATAAAAATTTGTTGGAGGGGTTTTTTTGAAAAAAAAAAGAGTGGAGAAACTACATTTGGCGGTGGGAAGAAACTGGAAGCTCTGGGCTCTCTTGGTTCTGATCCAAGAAAAGGAAAACAACTCAAGCAAGATTCTTCCCTCCGTTCTCTCTCTCGGTTTTCTCTATTCAAAAGAGAGTCACCATTTCAGCTTCAACAACATCATCCGGGGCAGATTCAAGTCAGGTTTTCTTATACATCATCCTCTCCCTGTTTTGCTAAATTTTCTCATCACATGTTCATCTTGTTTGGTGGTGTAATTCGCATAGATTTTGAATAAGAATGAGATTGTTGTTATTGCGATGGAAATTTGGAGGAGTCAACTTCACTCGACTGCTGAGTTATGCATTGATTTCCATCTTTTAAATCGTAATCTTTAAGTCCTTAGCCAGATGAAAGGCAAGGCAAGTAAATCTAGATGTAGTTTCTATCATAAGGCTTATCTTAGAATTATATAACCTGGATCTTGATCTGCAAATTCACCTTCTAAGAGACATCTGGTGGTATATAGGTGTTTAGAAAAGAAAAAAAAAGAATAAAAAATGGATCTTATTATGTGAGCCTCAATTTTTCTTAGTTGAGCCTCTGATCGGTTCACCAATAGATGAGATGGTTATAAAGCATGTCAATTGTTAGCAATACGAATATCTTCTGTAGTGCAGTTTCAATTCAGGAAAATTGAAAGGTTTCTTGAAGACATTTGGATACAGATGCTGTTTTGGCATTGCTCTAGAACCTGGTTCAGTTGGAATAAAATTACTGGCACTGAAATTCTTGATATTAGTGACATTGAGAAACCAGTCACAGAAGTTTAGCAGCTATGGCAAGGAAGAGGCCACAACACTTCGACCCTATTCCCTCAGCATCACTCGATTTTGATCCAGATTTCCAAACAGTGAAAGGTTGTTGCGTCGCTAGTATTTAGTGCTTTGTAAAAACAGCATTGCAGTGAGACTCACAGCAAAAGGAGCCATGTGTGCTACTAGATGACGAGTTACATCAAGTGAGGTCATTGATTCTATAGCACCGTTGATATCATGATCAAATGAAGGGAGAACCGGGGGAGGTGGTATGATAATTGTTTGCACTAGTTGACTAAGCATCTCTAACCTGGGACTCATTCATGGTCCCTTTAAACATGTTAAAAGGTAGCAGCATGTACCATGTCCAAAAGCACTGAGTTTGAGTATGTGTTTCAATTATTTTATGGCACACAATGATACTTGGGATTGTTCCCTGGTGTTCACCGGATATCAATTAGAAGAAGCATCATCCCTCCCATCTGCATAATTTTTCATATTTTCCAAAAGGCGAAAAGAGATAGGCCTAGCCAAGGTAGAAATGAAATAGAGATCTGCATAATTGAAACACCTGACAAAGTATCAATTCCGGGTAGTTGATTAGTAAATAAACCCTTACAAACATACCAAATTTAAGGGAGTCAGGTCACATGAATACTGTCAGGGGCAAAAATGGAATGTATCATAGCCTGCAGTAACACTAAGTTGTAAACCAAAACTTTGCTACTTATCTGCATCAATCCCTGGTACCTTATTCAGAAATCTTGAAATAGAGATTTAGTTCTGATATTCGTGGAGATACACAGAAGTATCCCGTTTCTATGCTTTTCACCTCACTGCTCCTATTCGGGATAAATAGTTAGGAGATTCTTAGCTAGTAATTGGTCCCAGCCTGTGAAAGTGGTACAGAACCTCTGATAAGCCACTATGAAACTTCCAATTGGCAACATGAGTTGTGTTTTGTCTAGTGCTTTAAATAACCCCCAGTTTAAGCCTTATAGAATTATGAATTGTATGTGAATTCTTTGGTGATTGGTAATTAAATTTTGTAGTTTGATTTGGTTGTTCCCGAATCTGTTCTGCATAATCCTACAGATTCCTCCTGAACAAATTTCAATTCTGTGGGTCGGTCAGTGTTTAGTTAAGTTAATGTTCAGGAGCACTAAGACCAGGTTGAAAGCGCAGCCTAGCAGTTAGTTCGCTACCCGCAGCCCCCAGGTCCCAGGTTCGATCCTGGCATGCGACAATTTGTTTTAAATGTTCGATTCCTGAACTGGGCCAGCTAGCCGCCTCCTTAATCTGGGCCGCTGATGCTTTGCAACTGGGCACTATCCAGCTCACACAAAACCCATTTTAAAAATGGGTCACACCTAATGCCATTTGTTACTAATTGGGCCAGGTTAATTAAGCCCAAAATTAATAGTAGCTTTAATTAATTTAAAATTTTCTGTTTTTAAGTATTTATTTTACAATTAATTTGGGTCAAGCCAAACTCTTTATTTTATTTTAATTTGAAACCAAATTTGAATCAAGCCCACTTCTCCTTTTTAAATATACGTTAATTGGAAATCCATTTCCTTGTTTCAATTTGGGTCAAGCCTAATTCTTTTTATTTTAAAATTAAACTCATTTCCTTAATTTGGATCAACACCAATTCTTCTCCAATTAAAATCAATTCTTTTATTTTAAATAAAGTCCTTCTTATAAATTCGGGTCAAGCCCAATTCTTTTCTTTAATTAGTTCTTTTGGTCAAGTCCAATCTTTTTCCTTTTCTTGAAATCAAATTCAATTTTGACATGGGTCCAGCCCCAGCCCCTCTTTTCACTTAAACTCAATTCCTTTCTTTCATTTTCTTTTAATTTGGGTCAAGCCCAGTTTTGGTTCGCTAACTATTTAAATTAAATCCAATCGTTTTTTTTGAAACATTATCTTCACTAACTCTGTAAAAACATCTGTTTTCAAAATATATGTTTTAATTTTCAAAAATGTGTGCAAGTGGATTTTAACACGAATAGGCAGTCTTCTCTGTTGTTCTGTGTTTTGATTAATGTGGATTCAAATGCGGCTTACGACGATTTGGATTTTGTAAGCACGCAATTTTAGAAAATCACTATTCACTAACTCCACCAAAAAATGTCTATTTCAAAATATCTGTTTTAATTTTCTAAAAGGTGTGCAATCAGATTTTAACATGAACAGGCAGCCTTCTCTGCTGTTTTGTGTTTTAAATTCGTGTGGATTCCAAATACGGCTTACGACGATTTGGATTTTGCAAGCATAAATTTTAGAAAATCTCTATTTACTAACTCTGTTAGAAAACATCTATTTCAAATATCTATTTTAAATCTCTAAGATTCGTACAACGGATTCTAATACGAACAGGCAGCCTTCTCTGTTGTTCTGCGTTATAATTCGTGCAAACTCACTCACGACCTATGACGGTTTGGGTTATGCAAGTACGCAATTTTAGTCTATTCAAAAATCAATCCTATCCTTAAATCACCCCTCTACTTCTTCAAAAGATCAAGTATCTTAAAACCAGAACTACGTAAGCCTTGAATTTCCCATTGCACCGGGGAATACGTAGGAGCAGGATCAAGTCCTGTCAGGCTAACCTCCATCAAGTATTTATTTTCACGTTAATTAAGGGATCAAACTATTTTCAAAAAATCACACACTCAGTTTAAGGGTACTGTTCCTTGGAACAGGCGAGTGGGGTGCCTAACACCTTCCCTACTCGTAACCGACTCCCGAACTTCGAATCTCATCCTTGAGTCAGGATTTTTCCAAATCTTTTTCCCTTAAACAAAAATTTGGTGGCGACTCCACATCAATCATCAAAATTATTTTCAAATTTTAGCGAGTTCGTCGTCTCATCCAAACATACGGTTGCGACAAAAATCAAGATCAATATTAAGGATTTTATTTCCCCTTCTGTGAAAACTAAGGCTTTATGTAATAAAGAAAAGAACTATCAAAGGAAAACTGTTATGTACTACATTAAAGATTCATTTATAGGATATAGAGTGCAAGTTAGAGGAAGTAATTAACATCTTTATTAAAAGAATTCCAAGAATCTTATCCAACCAACCTAAGGCTAACTTTGAGAAAAAACATGAATATCGTCAATACAATTAGTTCATACCAAGAGGATGATGATAACACGACTTTTTCTGAAAAAAAGAAGAAGAAGAAGAAGAAGAAAACAAGGATAATACGTGAAAATTAAAAAATTATTTTAGACTATCTATTTTCTGTAAAATTTTTTTTACCTATTATGGATGGTTGAATTTTGTCACAAATTGAACTCTTAATAAAAGAAATAGAAAATAATTATTTAAAAAAAGTGTATATAAAGAGAAATTGTAAGAGAAAAAAAAATCCTATTAAAATGAATTAATATAAGATGTAGTTGAGAATAATTACACCTTTCTCAAATTAAAAAATTTTAGTGAAACTTTTAATATAAAAAGTCTAAAAAAAAAAACAGGATAATCCTAAAGTGGCTTACTAAAGGGAATCAAGCAAAAAGAGACTAAAAACCATAATTTAGCAATAAATTAGCAATTTTTAAGAAATTTTAAATCTTGACAAATTGGTGCATTTTGATACAAAGGATTTTATTAATAGGAACCTTAAGGATATTAAGGATAATAAAAAATTAAAATAAGATTGACATATGGAAATGGAAGAACCCATGAGAATTTGGTATCCCTTACATAATCATCAATTATCATATTAAGGCATCACATGATACTAGAATATTTATTAATATAATTCTTTATCATGTTTATTATATGCTAGATTTTCTCAAGTTAAAACCTAATCTTGTAATACCTATAATTTCTCATAATGGATTCTTTAGACTAAAAATATCCTTTAATAAGAAATAAAGTAGAGATAAGAACAAAAACCAGAGAAACTAGAAAATTTTTTAAAAATGATGAAAACATCCCTACACTAATATAACACAAATAATGAGGAAAAAATCTAAAAAAAGATTAAAAGATGTTCTAAGGAATTAGAATACATTAAGGATGATTAAGAAGTTATAAGAAAAAAAAGAATAGGAATAAAAAAAGGATGAAAGGTCATCAGAAAACTTTGAAAATATCCGAAATGTCTTTATAAAGCTTTATCTTCCATAAGGGCTAAACTATTTTAAAAAAAATGACAAATGACATAAGAATAATTCAAAAAATAAACCAATAAGTGTTAGAAACATCAGAGGAATAATTTGAGAACCTTCCGAAAAATGTTAAGAAAAATTACCAAATGAAGTAGGCCCCGCCCCTTGTGCATGAAAATAACACATGAAAAATATGGTGACTCATCATATGAGTCATTACTTCATTGATATCATATAAGATAAAAATAATAAATAGAAAAGATAAAGTGATTGTTGATCAAAGCTTCCATCTCCTTTCTAAAATTCATCTAAACGGATTCTAATACGAACAGACAACCTTCTTTGCTGTTCCGTATTCGAATTTGTGCGAGTTTCAAACACGGCTTACGACGGTTTGAGCTTTGTACGGACGTTTTTCAACAAACCTCTGTTTTATTCAAAGCTTCCATCTCCTTTCTGAAATTCGTCTAAACGGATTTTAATACGAACAAACAGTCTTCTCTGCTGTTCCGTATTTGAATTTGTGGGGATTCAAATGCGGCTTAGGACTGTTTGAGCTTTGCATGGACATTTTTCAACAAACCTCTTTTTTATTCAAAGCTTTCGCCTTCTTTCTAAAATTCGTCTAAACGGATTTTAATACAAACAAACAACCTTTTCTACTGTTCCGTATTTGAATTCATGTAGGTTCAAACGCGACTTACAACAGTTTAAACCTTGCACGGACGTTTTTCCTACAATCCTCTTTTATTCAAAATCTTCCTTTTTCCCTTTTGAAATTTGTGCAACGGATTCAAATACGAACAGGCGGCCTTCTCTATTGTTTCATGTTTTAATTCGTGCAAACTCATACATGGCTTACGATGGTTTGAGTCACGCAAGAACATAATTTTAATCCACTCAAAATTAATTTCATCTAAAAATCACTTCTTCTATTTTTCGAGAGATCGAGTCTCTTAAACCAGAATACGTAGTCTTGAGTTTCCCATTGCACCAGGGAATATGTAGGAGCAGGATCAAGTCCTGTTAAGCTATTTTCCACCAACTTATTTATTTTTATTCTAATTAAAGAGATCAAACTGTTTTCAAATAAATCACACACTCAGTTTAAGAATACCGTTCTTTGGAACGGGCGAGTAAGGTGCCTAACACCTTCCTTATTCGTAACCGACTCTTGAACCTAAAATTTCATCCTCAAGTTAGGGTTTTTCCAAATATTTTACCTTTAAATAAAATTTGATGGCGGCTCCACTTAATCAATAAAATTCATTTCTAAATTTTTAGGGAGTTCGTCATCTCGTTGTAATTACAGTTATGACACTTTCATATCATCATCCGTACATGAACATCACATAATATATTACTCTTTAGCCATCCATACCCTTTACATATATCTTTGTGTACTCACATGATATTTCTAAATAGAAATCAATCTTCTAATCAAGGCTTTCTTAATTAAACTTGACATTACTATCTTGGGTAGCATGTGTACCTACTCCCATGGCTTGTCCAACTTGCTTAATTCATAAGATTTATGATGAATCACTCATAGAATCTTAGTCCACTCATTCTTCTAAGTTACCTCTCAACCTTTTCTTTTCTTAAAGATAAGTTCTTTTTAATATTTTTAATATAAGATTATGGAATGTAAAACTTCTTCTCTAGTTGGTTGAATGACCATTCTTAGTTGTTTACTTTTTGTGTTACTTAAATTGAATGTCTTATGCACAACTTACTTAATTCAAGTTTAAGTGTTATATGTTTTATATTTCTTAACTAATAACTTATCTAGTTAGATTTGCTCTATTAGCAAACCTACTTGCTTGCCCCCATGCTCATGAATTTAAAGTTTTCTACTCTTGACTTATTTAGTTATCTTTCAATAACCAAAACAGTCTACTTTACTTATTTGTTAGGTGGCTGAATCCACATGTCATAGTCCTAAGGTGTTATGGTTCATTTTTCCATTTTTAAAAAGTTGATTTACACTAATTAGGTCTTAGGGTACAACCCATACCAGCCTTAGAAATTTTTATGATTTTTTCTCCTTACTTTATATGAGTGGCTAAATGCTTACTTTTCTTTTTCTACCCCATAATTAATTTCTAATCATCTTCTTAACTATGCTTAGGTTCATTCTTAAGTTCTAGTAAGATTTTAGTATTTTTTACCCAATTCAACCAATATGGCCGAATGAGCAATTTACTAATTTCAAGTTTCTTTCAAATTTATAATTCCATATTTATACTTGATTAGGTTCCTCTTTATACTCTAATCAAAATTTTAAACACAAGATTCCCTAATTAACTAGGAAGTGGTCGAATGTTATAGGTGACTTAAACAAAGGTCCTTTTATCAATTTCTTGCTACATGACTTTGGTGTCATGAAGTTTACAACTTGGTACATCGTATTTCTTAGGTCCATCCATAATTCATCCTTACTTCATAGCTATGGTCATGGTTATGGAAGGTATTAAGTGATTTGTTCAACTTTTGGTCCAAAATTCCATCTTTACTCTTAGTAGTTTTTAAGTTCAACTTAAGTTTATGGATCTTATTTTATAATCTTTCTTATTCTTTTTTAAATTTTAATATGAGTCTAGATCTTAACTTTTATCAAAGACAACTTCATGATAAAAAATTTTAAGAAGAGAAATAAACAAGTTTCCAACTTTGAACATAAAGATCTTAAAGAAAGTATTTTTCAACACAAACAAGTGTAGATCTACTCCAAAATCTATCCATCCTTTACTTTGAGCACTTCAAAACCTTTCTGATAAACTCTCAAATTTTTCCCAAAGCATCAAAAATTAATTTAAGAAAGTTTAACCAATTAAATTTCTCCAAAGGTTACTAGGAGCACTTTAATCCATCAAAACTCCTCTTTAACTTTCAAAAATTATTAAAACTTTGTGATGCTCATACTTAACCATCAAGGGAAGACTTGAGCTCAAAAAATTTCAAACAAAAAAGGGATTCATAGATCTTAGAGAGGGATCCACCAAAAAGAATAAAATCAAACCATAAATACAAGATTAAAAGTTTAGAAAAATATATGGTAAAATCCTACTTGTTGAAGAATTTTGTGATGAGTTTGGTGGGACTTTATGGTTGCTCTTCCTCCTCCTTAGTGGTCCACACAAGATATCTTAGTGTTGGTGGTGGGGTTTTATGAATTTATCTTAATCTAACTTAAACCTCAAAGTTGAAAGTTTAAGTTTAGTGTAAATTTTGGATTTTAGGAGTAGTTTGAGTTTAGAGGATTTTTCTAAGGGTTTAGGAGATGAAATATGAAGCAAATGAGCCCTTCCAAGGCTAAGATAGAATTTGACCATTTAAGGGGATTTGAGAATTAATTTTCCACATAGGGATATTTTGGTACATTTGCATATAATTTTTATTTTCTAAAATAAATGTAAATGTAAATAATTATCTTTTTAGTATTAGATTAGTGCTAATTATTCTAAATTTTTTACTAATCAAGATTAACTTATTCTAATCATGGTTAATTTTAATTAAATAAGATTAATTTACTTTAACTACGGTTAATTTTATCTTTTCTATGTATTATTTTTATCTTATATGATATCAATGAAGTAATGACTCATATGATGAGTCACCATATTTTTCATGTGCTATTTTCGTGCACAAGGCCTTCATTTGGTAATTTTTCTTAACATTTTTCGGAAGGTTCTCAAATTATTCCCCCGATGTTTCTAACATTTGTTGGTTTATTTTTTGAATTATTCTTATGTCATTTGTCATTTTTTTGAAAATAGTTTAGCCCTTATGGAAGATAAAGCTTTATAAAGACATTTCGAGTATTTTCAAAGTTTTCTGATGACCTTTCATCCTCTCTTTGTTCCTATTCTTGTTTTCTTATAACTTCTTAATCATCCTTGATGTATTCTAATTCCTTAAAACATCTTTTAATCTTTTTTTTAGGTTTTTTCCTCATTATTTGTGTTATATTAGTGTAGGAACGTTTTCATCATTTTTTAAAAATTTTCTAGTTTCTCTGATTTTTGTTCTTATCTCTACTTTATTTCTTATTAAAGGATATTTTTAGTCTAAAGAATCCATTATGAGAAATTATAGATATTACAAGATTAGGTTTTAACTTGAGAAAATCTAGCATATAATAAACATGATAAGGAGTTATATTAATAAATATTCTAGTATCATGTGATGCCTTAATATGATAATTGATGATTATGTAGGGGATACCAAATTCTCATGGGTTCTTCCATTTCCATATGTCAATCTTATTTTAATTTTTTTTATTATCCTTAATATCCTTAAGGTTCCTATTAATAAAATCCTTTGTATCAAAATGCACCAATTTGTCATGAAAATTTAAAATTTCTTAAAAATTGCTAATTTATTGCTAAATTATGGTTTTTAGTCTCTTTTTGCTTGATTCCCTTTAATAAGCCATTTCAGGATTATCCTGTTTTTTTTTTTAGACTTTTTATATTAAGAGTTTCACTAAAAAAATTTTAATTTGAGAAAGGTGTAATTATTCTCAACTACATCTTATATTAACTCATTTTAATAGGATTTTTTTCTCTCTTACAATATTTCTTTATATACACTTTTTTTAAATAATTCTTTTCTATTTCTTTTATTAAGAGTTCAATTTGTGATAAAATTCAACCATCCATATGAGGTAAAAAAAATTTTTTACAGAAAATAGATAGTCTAAAATAATTTTTTAAATTTTAACGTATTATCCTTGTTTTCTTCTTTTTTTTTCAGGAAAAGTCGTGTTATCATCATCCTCTTGGTATGAACTAATTGTATTGACGATATTCATGTTTTCCTCAAAATTAGGCTACCTATTCGTATTAGAATCCATTTAGACGAATTTCAGAAAGAAGGTGGATGTTAAATAAAATAGAGGTTTGTTGAAAAACGTCCGTGCAAAGCTCAAACCATCGTAAGCCACGTTTGAACCCACACGAATTCAAATATAGAACAGCAGAGAAGGCTGGTTGTTCGTATTAGAATCTGTTTAGGCGAATTTCAGAAAGAAGGTGGATGTTAAAGGCAACCAGATGCCCTTTACTGAACTTGAGTTTTGTGGCTAGTTTGAACCCTCTCATCTTATAATCCTTATTTGTTTAGTACAACAGAAGTGAGGGTCTTGCGACTATGTATGGGTTACCAGACCTGAACCACTAATTTGAGATCAGGGGATGGGTTATAAGTCCTAATACTAGGATAAAAGCACAAAAACAGGTCTTTCAAACCAGAAATAGATTTATGGTTGCTTACCAAAACGGTGAAAAAGCACGCCAAGTTTTCACATATTCAATTAGGTGAGAAACAAACCTTCAATGCATCATCACCTAATTAATCCCTAAAGGGTTCATTAGGAATCAGATCGGGACTGCATCTCTTGGTCTTTTAACCATAAGTCAAGTTTCTAGCAAGGAAAATCTAAAATCGAACACTAATTAAAGGACCGAAAGTTCCTGAAAACCCATGGACTAGGACTGTTATTTTTAAATCTGAAACAAGGACCTAAGGAGCATACAAACAGGCCCTAGAAACAAGTTTATAACCATTTATCAAAATAGTGCAAATGGTATCAAGTCATAGATCATCTTGTTTAATCAAATTAGAAACGGGACTCGTATCTCCAATCTTTCTACAGCTTCTTACACTTTGTGCGACGCACTGAACAGATTATAGGTATACCTTCTTCCCTACCTAGACATGTACCTGATTATTAACTCTATCAGAAGCAATTTTCTGATGTATTTCCTAAAACAGGATTCAGGTTGCTAGCAAGAGGCTTATGTGTGATTTACCAACAATTACATGTAAGGAAGTATGAATTTTCAAATGCCTTTCCTGGATTCTGAATAGAGTTGTTGGTCTAAACTTCCTTACCTAAACCAGGGTTCAGATACTAATCTTACTATTGTAACAGTCTTAAGGAAATATAATTTGGGTGATTATCTGACTCCATGTATGACTTAAAGTGTATGCAACCTAGTATTCTGCTAGGTCCTTGGGATACTTACTTTAGGGCCAGTTTGTCTTTTGCTGAGCCTGAGGTACAGCTCTCAAGGCTAGAATGGAGGTCTAAGACCGCCTCCTATTTATGGTGTATCAAGGGTTAGGTATCACAGCTGGTATTGCAGGCCATAGTTACAGACACTTAACTACAACTTACCTAGTTTCCCAGACAGATTTTGGGTATTAGGGACTCACATATTCGTTATTAAACTAAGGACTGCCAAATGTGCCTCTACCCTGAGCAACGAGGCCTGGAACAGGTCTCAATAACCAAAACCTCTTACTGTGAGTCTAAGAGCTCAACTTGCGGTGATCTAAATGATTTCAGTCTCTAATCTTGAACCTAATGCCCCTGCAAATCCCCGGGCATTCAATCAAACACACCGATACAGATCTTGATCAGATACAAACCTGAAATGGATTTTGGTTACCTATGAACATCTTAATTCTACTCTAACAGCCCTTTACACTGGCTAGCCAAGATTGGTTGGATCAACTAATTGATATTTTAAATGGAATAAGCTCCAAGTGACCCTGATCTTGGTTTATCATCTCAAACCCTACCTGATCAAGCCTATGCTCTTAATTCTTGGGTAAGAGTCCTGGAACCTGCATTGTTTTACTCAGGATCAGCTTCAGGTTCTAGTATTTCCTATTCTGTTACCTAACATAGGGAACATTAACTGTTATTTGCCTATATTTAAGGCTAGTATCTTGAGTTTTCTAAACCAGTAGCAGTCCACTTGGGCTGGCAATTTCCCTCCTCTTGTTCAGACTTGTGACCGGGATCAACGCTTCCTGTTCAATCCAATAGTCAGAAATTTAAACCGTTTTAGATTCCTGCTACTTACAGGGGACACTATGACTAATCTCATCCCTGTGAATAGTTCATTCACTGTACAACCAAAGGAAAATACTAACCTATGCTAACCTCTTGAATTGCTTTCATTTTATGTTTCCTTACCAAACTTAATCCCTAAAATTCATAATTCACATGAAGCTTAAAGGTGTATCAGGGCTAAGTTCAGAGTTTTATGAGAGGCAGTGAGCAAGAAAATGCCACCAGCACCTGATTTAGATTCACATAGGACTTAGTTTCCTTTGAGTAAAACTAATGCAATCTCTGCAACTTTTGCAGAAATTAAAACCTGTAACAGGCTAATGCTTTATGAACTAGTCAAGTTTGCGACAATTCGGGTGAGTTAGTTGATCATGGTTCTACTCAAATCAGCTGGGGATTTCAAGATCTATTAGGGCTCAAATTCCAAACCAGAATCAGATCTCAGACCTCAAGAAACCAAGTCCTATTATCAGGATTTTTGCTTAGAAAAGTTACGGGCTTCTAGAATCAGGACCTGAATTCAGAATTCCAGAAGTCGAGTCGATTGTCAAAAGTGAATTGATAGCAGATTTCTTGACTTGTGGTCAATCCATGATCAAATTTCAAGCTCAAGATTCCAATCTAGGATCAGGTTTAACACTCAACGCTTCACTGCAGAGGGCCAGGGTCACATCTCATGCTTAAATTTGCATATTACATTATCAGAATCATGTCCAGCCAGTGGGCTGGATGCTAATGATGTTCTTATTGGTTGGAGAGTTTTCATTGATTCCTGACCTGACAGGGTGTTATCACTACTTTCCTTTCTCTTGCTTTACATGGTTGAATATGTAGCCTATAGGTTCGGAATGACTAACTTTGCTTCATACCAGGGTGCCCATCACACGCCTACCTATTCACAATAGGCCAATTCTTCATTTCCAGAATCAGTTTTTTCTGTTCTTATCAATTCTAGTTCGTAAGGTAACTTAGGCCAAGGGGTGTTAGAGATTTCCTGTTTAAACAGATGCAACACTAAGCTTCAGGTGTGGTGCTTCATCAAAATAGTTCCCCATTTGTATTAAGGAACCTACTGTTGTACTTCCTAGGTAATTTGACAAAATCTGCCTTGCCTGCTTGCCAAGCAAAGGTAATTTTCTGCTCTTTTTCTTTTATGATGCTAACTGCTTGTCTAGTCCAATGGATCTTAAGGCACCTATTTCAAAACTCCTTAAACCATGGGGTTCCTATCGATTTCCTGCCTTGAACTACCAATGTGGATTGTTGTTAATTTATTGCAACCATTTGGCTTTGGGATCAGTTTACCTAAGCCTGCTGCAATCTGAGTATCCCATAGCCAATGGGTAAACATGGTTCCAATAAGCCTAACCAAGAAGGTATATCAGCCCAAAACAAAATCAGATCCCTAAGGTATTAGGATTTAGTTGGCTGTCAGATTTTGCAGAAAATAAATCCAGAGACCAATCCTGATCCAAATTTAGTTCCCAGAAATGTGTCTATTCTGATACTGGGCTAACAAAACAATCTTAGGACCTATACAGTGTACCAGCAAATCTGCAAGTTCCATTTCTGCTAATTTCACAGATTTTCACCTTTATGGTGACTTAGCCCAACATATACAAAACTTCTACTAAGAACTCTGAATTCAGAATTTGCACTGAGGCCATAAATGTTCATGCATTTTACTTCACTCTATGCTACTGACCTTGCAAACATTCAGAATAGATTCTGGAAACAAAAATGCCACACATAAATGAGGTACAAGAAGCTGAGCGCCAACCTATACTAAACCAATTTCTGAACTGTCACTCAAGGTTAAAACCAGTTTTGGATGGCTACATCCCTGAGACCAAAAGGAATCCCCAGGAAAACGCTTTTCTGGACCTAGTCTCTTACTACGGAAACCTCCCAGGTGCTGGTATGTCAAATTTTGTACTAGTGTTTGACCACAATCTAAGGAAGCAAGGTGAGATGGAGGATGGCATCAAACCTAGAAGCTCCACCTGCCTGAGTTTACCTCTCTTAATTTGGCTAATAGACCCAACCTTCACAGCTTGTCTAATTCTTGTGATTAAAGCTCACTCATGGTCAACTGGTGTGCCTATTGAGTCCTAAAGATTTTCCTGTCGCTGTTAGGACAAACGATACTGGTATCTACATGTTAGGACTGGACCATCCGCGATCATAGTCCTTGTTCTTGCTATTTAGGCACTCTACTGATTGGAGATCAGCCAACTTCTGCCTCTACTTTGATTGGCATATGGGTAGCCCCTACAGATTTTAGAGGATTCATTCAAAACATTGGGGGGAGATTTTGGTCAAATACAGACCTGAGATTGATTTTTAGTTAGCCATGGCCACTTAAAGTTTGTTTCAGTACTAAACCTCTCTCATTCAAACTGAAAATTGACAAGATCAGACAAAGGGTGTTTTAGCAAGACCAAGAACAGGTCTAACTGGCTAGTTCTCCCATTTATGTGCACTTAGAGCTTAGACAACAAACCTATGGACTACAAATTGCTTAGACCAGCTCAGGTTTGCCTCTTATTCTCTTGATTAGGCATGATGGTGTGATTTCAGTACTGCCAAATTCTATGTTTTCAAATTGATTCAGCCTAGCCATTACTACTTCTGTACCTTCCTTTTCATTCCTACGTTTGGAATACTGGAGTTCTCCCCTTTATGTGCACTTAGAGTTTAGACAGCACACCTATGGAGTACAAATTGCTTAGACCAACGCAGGTCTGCCTTTTATTCTCTTGACTAGGCATGATGGTGTGATTTCAATACAACCAAATTCTGTGTTTTCAAATTGATTCAGCCTAGCCATTAATACTTCTGTACCTGCCTTTTCATTCTTATGTTTGGAATACTGGAGTTCTTAGGGGCTGATTGCTATTTCTGACCTGATTGCAAGTCGACAGATAAGTTATGTACAGTTTTATTAAATTATCCTACTTGAATTCTTTTGAGTGATTAAGGATTAACAGGAATACTCCCGAGAAGGCAGGTATCAGACAAGGCCTGGGAGTCCGGGTTTTGAACAGTGAAAGATGTCCCTCTTGGATCACTGAACCTATAATCAAGGCTAATTTCTGTTATCCAAGGGTAATGCACAGGTGCATGGGTTATAAAACAGGCCAAAGTCTAGTCTTTTCTGCTTTTTGCTTTGGAATTTAAACAAGTAGCCTAGGAATACCACCTAGCATATACCAGCCGTATATTCGCTCTACTGTACTATCCCTATCACATTCTTCACCAATCCATCTATTCAAAACTAGGGAACAGGAACTAGAGTGGTTCCAAAGATATAATACCTGCTGGTCTGTTGAACCTAAGGCTTTTACACTCAGTTTAATTACCTGTCACTTACTATGGACTGTCAAGCCCTGGACCATGAATCAAGCTAGCTAGTATTTTCCTAGGTTTATCTCTGTTGAGCGAGACTGCCTTGTAAGGTTTACCCGCACATGAGTGAACATAGCTCAGATGCCACAGCAGGACGTATTCCTAAAACTCAACCAGTCATAACTTTAATTTGGGCTGAGGGATCACAGCTAACCAAGAAGCATACTTTGACCTGGCATAACTTGCTTGGAAAGCTTTTGCTATCATTGGGAGGACTAGGCCAATGGGGATGAACTTGAGATACTTAGAAGATAACCTTTGATGTGTAAACTAATGGAGTTATGTTGTATTTCCGGATTTATATTATATCTAAACAACACAAACACCACTCTGGCATTGTAACCTTTTATGATCTTACCGGGACTTAACTTACTTCTAACCTTTTCCTTGCAAGACATCACCAAATAATGACATTCTACCAGCAGTTATCACTCATTTTATCATTGAATTTATCAATCTCTATAATTATGCAATTCTTAGGCAAATGAACTAGACATTGGAGATGCAATGCAATGGCATACAAGAACCACGCATCAATTACCTAGTGACAGCTATTGAATCAGAGTTCATTCAAATCACATGAATTCACGTGCCCTGGATAGGCAAGATCATCCAAAACTACTAACCACAAAGAAAACCTTTGCAGCTTATATGTAATTATAGAGTCAAACTAGCCCGAAGCATTGAAACTACGAGCCAAACAAATGCCTATTGATCATGCTAAGTAGTGACGAAACACAGGATCTAGGTTCAGAAAAAATAGCATCCACAAATTAAATCCACATTAAATCGAGAGAAAACTAATTAATCTGATCAAAACTCCAAAGTCAGTTGGAGTCGTTAACTCCGCTCACTACGAAATCGGCATGCACCTCGATTTCTTGCAGGTTCAAGCCATTAATGCGATGATTCAGGCACATGAGCAACAAACAAATACCATTGAGCCGAGAATACTAACATGCGTGGTACTTGAACTCAATGATGCTGAACCTCTCTCAAATGAGCTTAGTATCGGCTCAACTGGAAGATTTCACAAGCTTCAGGTGGTGACGACGAGCTCGGAAAGGCAGAGAAAAAGAAAGAAGAACCCCAGAAAGTCCAGACTCGAAGAGAAGTGGAGAGATTTCTTTTTTTGAAAAATCCAGAAAAATCCCCTTTGCTGAAGCTCCCCCTTCTTTTTTGTACCTCTCTCTTAAACTCCGGTCAGAGCACTTTAACGCCAGTCATTTCCTAACTCTAATTCCAACCGAACCAACTGAATCTCAACCGAACAAAACTGCCTCCAATTTTTTGAATTCTTTGGCAGCTCTCTCTCTCTCTTTTTTTTTTTCTTTAATAATTTAGGAACCCAGTTTTCATTTACTATCCGCTGGTTTTGACCTATTTCTTCTTTTATCACTTTTGATTTCATTTGTTATAGTTATTACTTACTTTCTATTCTTATTTGTTTGTTTTTATAGTTTTGTTAATTCTTTACATATTTAGTAATTCAAAAAGAGATAATTTATTTAATCTTGGACAAAAATTGGTATTTACAGAAAGTAATTTAAAAATAGAGAATAAATGTGCATAATATATTGGTTATTACTCTTAGTGTGTCTTGTGCACATTAAGAAGGCACTAGATCCTTCTAAAATAAAGACAAAAGAGTTCTCCAAAAATCCTACTATTATAAAACGTCAAGTCTTTAATATTTATGATAACAACAACCATTAAGGAATGAGCTTATATCCTAAGAGTAGAAGGTAGAGTAGTAGAGCTAGTGAAAAGATATTGTTTGATTAAGTAGTATTCTATACCTATGTCTTGAATTATCATTAAAAGAAAAGAAGAGAGTTATGTTAAGACATAGATGAAATGATAGTTAAATGATATCTATGATGTGATCCTACAGGTTTATGAGGCTTATGTAATTTCTATGCTTAAATAGAAACTAGTTCTTCTTTATGTAAAAGAAATTCACTTCAGCTAAAGTTTTCTAAAAATTAAAAATGAACTTGTGTACATAACATGGTTTCTTAATAAACTAAAGTGGCTGGGTTGAAAATGCTGACACTGATTAGGGTAGAATCCTACTAGAAAACTTAACCCCTTCTCTACCGTTTTGTGTCCAACCTCCAATAATGTCATTCTTCGTGGAGGTGGTGGTGTTCATAGAGAGTGACAACACAATCTGGATGTTTGGAGCCTTGAAATCATCATAGTTAGATTGTAGCTAGAAATTTTGTCTCACCGAATAATGTACATTTGTAATATAACCATGGATAACTATATACTAAATAAGTAATATGTAGTTTGTACTTTATTGTAGGTAATGTGAATATAGTAGAAGTAATTATATATGTAATTAAGTATCTGCAAACATTAATGCCTTAACTTAATTAAGTATGTATAATTATGGACTATATAATTATAAGTTGTATGACTTTTAGTATGTTTGTATTTGTGATAAGTTGCATTACTGCTTATTAGAGAAGTATAGAATAATAGAAGTAATAGAGATCATTAAGGAATTGAACGTGAATGAGGATGCCTGTTTATTTATATTCTGCTACGATAACTATTCTGACGAGACTTGCATTTTATATCAAGATGTTTTTAAGAAAAAATTTACCATATTTTCACTAATATTTATTTTCTAGAGATTATACATCATGAAGTAATAGTCTAATAATTGAATCGTGTGTATGATTTAAGCATAAAAACAAACTTCATTTTTAGGATGCTACATTATGCTATCAGAGCAGTTCAACCTTAAGGAGCCTGAGGATGCTTTGACTATGCTTTTAGAGCATGCTCCGCATTAGAATTAGATGTTATGATATCATTTTCATTAGTAATCTTAATATATGGTTGCCTCTTATGATATGATTCACCCTACGCGAATGAATCGGAATGCGGAAACGATAATGGAACGTCTTGAGAATCAGGATAAGATAAGATAATGATAAGATAAGATGAGTAAGATATGATAAGATAGGTAAAATAAAGGAACCCGACACAAACCGCGACCTGCCGGAGAGCACCGAAGTTATCAAGAGGAACGTGACCCTTACCGCGACCTGCCGGAAGAACCAACGTTATCAAAGGTAGTTCTTTGTCCAAGAACCAAGGGAATCAACTCACACAGAGATGAAAAAATCTCTCACAGAGAAAATATGATTAATACTCAAAATCTGTCTTTTCACTGAATCCCTAACCCCTATTTATAGTGAACCTAATCTAGTAAAAAAGATAATAAATTAGAAATCCTAATTAGATTGCAATTTGAATTGCAATCAATTTAAAGCGAATAACTTCTAGATAAATATCAAATCCTAATGTAATCTATAGTAAATCATAACTTTATCACTTAAGATCTTCAATGATATGACTACATAAATTAACCCATGTTGGGATTGGGCTTGGATCCACGTAGTCTTTTCCTTGAACTTCCTTTATAAGACCTTCAAGTGCTTGTTCCATACGTTTGGTCATATTTCTCGTCATAGTATCTTCCATTCCTTGTAGATAATCTCCTAGATGATCTCTTTTGCTTATCGTAGGGCCCACATTCACATCATTCCCTCCTTCTCCAAGAGGATTCGTCCTCGAATCTTGATGGTCATCTGCATCAATTAAGGATAAATCAGAAATATTGAAAGTGGCACTCACATTACCATAGCTACTTGGAAGATCGATTTTATAAACATTATCGTTGATCCTTTCAATCACTTGAAATGGACCATCTCCTCTAGGATGTAATTTGGAACTTCTTTGATTTGGAAACCACTCTTTTCGCAAGTGAACGCACACCCAGTCACCAGGGTCAAAGACCACATTGGTGCGTCCTTTGTTTGCGTGCCCAGCATAATGTTCATTTTTCTTCTCAATATTTGCGCGAACCTTGGCATGTAATTTCTGCACAAATTCAGCCTTTTTCTTTCCATCAACATTAAGAGAGTCATTAGTATAAAATGGTAAAACATCTAAAAATCCATATACAATCTCAAAAGGTGAAAAGGAAGTAGATGTATGGACAACCCTATTATATGAAAATTCAACATAAGGCAAACAATTCTCCCAATCCTTTAAATTCTTTCGTATTATAGCACGTAATAAGGTTCCTAAAGTTCTATTCACAACTTCAGCTTGTCCATCTATTTGTGGATGAGCCACAATAGAGAATAATAATTTAGTGTCCAACTTACCACGCAAGATTTTCCAAAAGTGACCAAGAAATTTAACATCTCGATCACCTATAATAGTTTTAGGTAAGCCATGCAAATATACAATCTCTTTGAAAAATAAACTAGCAATGTGAGTGACATCATTAGTTTTAGAACAAGCAATAAAATGTACCATTTTGCTAAACCTATCTATAACGATAAAATTACTATCTTTTCTTTTTGAGGTTCTAGATAGCCTTAATATAAAATCCACAAAAATATCATTCCAAGGATATTCGGGAATAGGCAAGGGTGTATACAAGCCATGATGCATTACCTTAGATTTTTCTTGTAAGAAAGTAATATATTTTTCACTAATAAGTTTAACATCATGCTTTATTTTTGGCCAAAAAAGATGTTCAATTAAAATATGATAAGATTTTTGAATACCAAAATGCCCAATTAATCTTCTCCCATGAGTCTCTTTACTAAACATTCTCCTTACGCTACACTTAGGTACATACAATTTATTTTTATTAAATAAATATTCGTCTTGCCTAAAATAGTAATCAAAACCATGGTCAGAACACGTTTTCCATAATTGTCCAAATTCAATATCATCTGCATACATGATTTTTAGTAATTCAAATCCAAGTAATTTGGTCTGTAAAGTCGTAAGTAATACATACCTTCGTGACAGCACATCTATTACAATGCTTTCCTTTCCCTTTTTATACTTGATAACATAAGGAAACATCTCATCAAATTCTAGCCACTTGCCATGTCTTTTATTGAGCTTACCTTGAGACTTTAAAAACTTCAAGCTGAGTTTATCAGAATGGATGACAAATTCCATCGACCAAAGGTAATGTTGCCAAGTTTGTAAGGCGCTCACCAAGGCATAGAGCTCTTTGTCATAGGTTGGATAGTTAAGCATCGCTCCACTAAGTTTCTCACTAAAATATGTCATAGATTTAGAGTCCTGCATTAAAACAACTCCTATACCCATTCCAGAAGCATCATGTTCAATCTTAAAAACTTTATCAAAATTAGGTAAATTTAACACAGGGTCATTAATTAACTTATCTTTTAGCAGATTACAAGCTTGTTCATGTTTGTTATTCCATTTAAAATTAACATTCTTTTTAACAAGTTTATTTAAAGAGGTAGTTATAGAAATAAAATTTTGTACAAACCTCCCATAAAGACTTGCTAAACCATGGAAGCTTCTTCCTTCATTAGCATTTGTAGGCATGGGCCATCCTCTAGTTTCATTAACCTTTTCTTCATCAGCACTAACTTTCGTAATCTTGTTGATGACTCTACAATCGACGCACATGCGCCATGTTCCATCTTTCTTTGGTACTAAGATAACATGAACTGTACATGAACTAAGACTTTTCCTCACAAAGCCTTTCTGCATCAACTCCTCTACTTGTCTTTGAATCTCCTTAGCCTCTTTTATAAGAAGTAAACTTCTTGGTGGTTCTCTAAGAAATACATCATCGAATTCCTGCAACAAATATTCAACCACACTAGGAAAAGAATAGTTATGATAGTTAGTAAGATAAATATCCTTGTACTTGAGTACAAGAACTTGTTCCTTTTCCCTCAAAACACTCTCAACCTCTCCTTTGTGAGCAAATACACAAACTTTATTTTCTTTGTCTTTATTTTTTGATTTTTCTTTCTTTTCACTTTCATTCTTTTTTTGACTTTCTACTTTTTCTTTACTCTCTATTTTATCTCTCTTTTTTCTTTCTTGATTTTCTAATTCTTTCTCATTCTTTTCTTGACTTTCTACTTTTTCTTCATTTTCAATTTTATCTCTCTTTTCTCTTTCTTGATTTTCTAATTCTTTTTCTCTCATTCTACATTCTTTTGAATTTTTCATTTGGTCGTAATAAACCTCCTTTGGTCTAGGATCTCCCTTCTCATTAGACCAATTAAACTTCGATGATGAACTAGAAGCATACTTAGGATATTTGCAAGTGCTCCTAGATTTGAGTTGTCTTTCCACTTGAATAGCTTTATGAAGCAATTCATCCATCTCCATATAATGTTGTTGCTCCACCACATCAGCTATCTCTCTTTTAAGCCCTCTAATAAATCTTATCATAGTGATTTCTCTGTCCTCCTCTACATTGGCTCTTATCATAGCAGTTTCCATCTCCTTATAATAATCTTCAACACCCATGGTGCCTTGAGTAAGACTTTGTAGTTGTTTCCAATGCAAGTCCCTATGATAGTGACTTGGTACAAATCTTCTTCTCATGGCTACTTTCATCTCTTCCCACGTTCGGATAGGTGTCTCTCCATATCTCCTCCTATTAAGGATAAATTGATCCCACCAAATATTAGCATAATCGATAAAAGAAAAACTGGCTAGTCGTACCTTTTTCTCCTCCGAGTAATTGTGACAATTAAACATATGCTCCGCTTTTCTCTCCCACTCTAGATAAGTTTCTGGTTCGTTCTTTCCTTGGAATAGTGGAAGGGATAATTTAGTACTTCCCAAGTTGTTATCCTTTTCTCCTCAATATCGTCTTCTTTCCGTACAACATCCACCGTCTGATTCTAAGTTCTCCCCCCAATCTGTTTCTTCATCGCAGTGAAGTGATCTTTGAGGACTACTTCTACGAGACACCCGAGATCTCCTTCTCGAACAATCCTCCATGTCCTCCAACTTCCTGTTTAACTGTTGGAATTGATCTTGAATTGATTTCATGAATACTTTTAGATCCATCTCATTTTGATGGAGTTCACTACTCATGTTGGCAATGCTGCAAATTGAACAAAATAAATTAGAATAATAAGGCCTCACAAGTCACTCCCTTAGTGTTTGCCCTCAATATTGACGCTCTTCACTCGTGTATACACTCGAATTGGCTTTTTCTATAATGCTCTAACCAACTCTTGCCTTTTACCTCTCGATTCTCCTTATAAATCCTTGAACCAAGAACTTCACAAGTTGATTTTCCCACAGATAACGAAAGAGTCACAGATACACAAGATGAATAGGGTAAGAAATATTGGTCAAGAATTAAGAACTTAAAAAAATATATTGAATAAAGACTTTTTTTTTAAAAAAATTTCTTGAATTTTTTTTTTGAATTTCTATAACAACTTTTTTTTTCTATCACAATTTTTTTTTTGCTTCTTTTTTTTTTGAATTTTTATCACAATTCTTTTTTTTTTGGAATATTTAGTAGATAGCAACTTTAACACGAGAAAATTAAAATAAAGGATAGATGACACCTGATTCCAAGAACCGAAGCTCTAATACCAAATGATATGATTCACCCTACGCGAATGAATCGGAATGCGGAAACGATAATGGAACGTCTTGAGAATCAGGATAAGATAAGATAATGATAAGATAAGATGAGTAAGATATGATAAGATAGGTAAAATAAAGGAACCCGACACAAACCGCGACCTGCCGGAGAGCACCGAAGTTATCAAGAGGAACGTGACCCTTACCGCGACCTGCCGGAAGAACCAACGTTATCAAAGGTAGTTCTTTGCCCAAGAACCAAGGGAATCAACTCACACAGAGATGAAAAAATCTCTCACAGAGAAAATATGATTAATACTCAAAATTTATCTTTTCACTGAATCCCTAACCCCTATTTATAGTGAACCTAATCTAGTAAAAAAGATAATAAATTAGAAATCCTAATTAGATTGCAATTTGAATTGCAATCAATTTAAAGCGAATAACTTCTAGATAAATATCAAATCCTAATGTTTAGAGGATGCCTGTTTATTTATATTCTGCTACGATAACTATTCTGACGAGACTTGCATTTTATATCAAGATGTTTTTAAGAAAAAATTTACCATATTTTCACTAATATTTATTTTCTAGAGATTATACATCATGAAGTAATAGTCTAATAATTGAATCGTGTGTATGATTTAAGCATAAAAACAAACTTCATTTTTAGGATGCTACATTATGCTATCAGAGCAGTTCAACCTTAAGGAGCCTGAGGATGCTTTGACTATGCTTTTAGAGCATGCTCCGCATTAGAATTAGATGTTATGATAGCATTTTCATTAGTAATCTTAATATATGGTTGCCTCTTATTTTCTAAGATTAGTTATTATCATGCTTAACTAGGTATTGAGCCTGATAACCACAATGTTTGTGTCTTGGTGTCTTCAGGAACTAATGGCAGAATCAAGACACACTAGGGGTCAACCTAGAAGTGATGGAGCACCGAGTAATCTGAGTGCCACCTTAAAGGAGATGACGAGTGTTATGAGGGAAATAATGGATCAACTAGATTGCCTATCAAAAAATACCAATAGTACTATTACTACAACTATAGTAACTTTGAAGAGTCATAGATTCTTTGAGTCCCGCAGGGATAACCCATCAAGTTTCTAGGGAACTCTTAACCCAAAAATGGTCGACGAATAGGTTAAATCCTTGGAAAGGATGTTTGCAGTAGTAGGCTATAATGATAAGGGAAGACATTAAATTTTGGAGGAATGGTGTGAAAGGGATTATAGAAGCTAGACAGACTTTAATTAATTGCTTAACATCCAAGGAGGAATTTTCTGAGAGGTATCTCCCTCAATTTGTGAGAGATACAAAAGGAGCAGAATTTTTGCATCTACAACAATGGAGTATGAGTGTGGTAGAGTACATAATAAAGTTTAAGGAGTTGTGTAAGTACTCTACTAATTATCTAGAAAATTCAAATGAAGCATGGGAGTGTATGAGGTACCTGCAAGGTCTTCGAGGGGACCTTCTAGCAATCATTGGCCTAATAGAAATACAAAATTTTGCTAAGTTGGTGAACAAGAGTCAAGAAGGTGAGGAAGGCAAAGGAAAGATGATGATTGTAAAAGTTGAGGAATATGAAAGAAGGTTGGGCCTTGAAGGAATCAATTTAAGCCAAGGTTCAGGAGATGACCATTTCCTCAAAGAGGAAATAAGGAAAAGAGGTTCCAAAGGTATATAGATAATGCCCTTAAATAGTCTGCTGGTGCTTTATGCCAAAAGTGCAGAAAACCTCATGGAGATAAACCATGCTTGCGGGGGCAAGATGTGTGTTTCCACTGTGACAAGGCTGGACATTTTGCAAAGGATTGCATAATGAAGTTGCCAACCCCTCCCAATAGACCATAACACCAAGGAAAAGTCTTCACTTGAATGCCGAGGAGGCAAACCGCTCCATTGATCTCGTAAAAGGTAGGTGTCTCTTAAACGACCAAACTTTAAATATGTTGTATGACTTTGTGCCACACATTAATTTGTTTCTCATGATTGCGTGAAAAGATTGAGATTATCTATGTTTGAACTTTCCTATGAATTGTTGATTTCTACTCCTACTAGTAAACCGATAAAGACTTGCCTAAATTGTTTAAATTGCACATGCTATTTACTTTATAGAATATTTGAATATGATTTTATCTGTTTTCCTTTGGCTGGATTGGATATAATTTTAAGAATGGATTAAATCTCTAGAAACCATGTATATATTAATTGTATGAATAAGTCTATTATTTTCTTTCTGTTGTCAATGGTTTTGTTAAAAATGTATAATTTCTTTTGAACTTGCTTACTTTAAGCAATAATAAAAGTGAAATGTAAGGATACATTCTCCTTTTTACTAGTGAGGTTAAAACAGAGCAAAGCATTAAGGAAATCCCTGTAGTAAGAGAGTATCCTAAGTTATTCTCTGATGATATACCCCAATTCCCTTCCATAAAAGAAATTAAATTTTTGATAAAATTAGTATCAGTAACTGGACCCATATCCATTACTCAATACAAAATATCACCGATTGAGTTAGCTTAGTTGAAAACACAATCAGAGGAGTTGCTAGCTAAAAATTTTGTGACCAAGTGTGTCACCATGGAGAACTCCAGTATTGTTTGTGAAGGATAGGAGTATGAGGTAGTATGTAGATTACAGGCAGTTGAAGAAAGTGACCATTAAGAACAAGTACCCATTTCCTAGGATAGATGATTTACTGGACCAATTAAGAGGAGCTGGAGTGTCTCAAATATTGATTTGAGATTAGGTTACCTCCAGATTAGAGTGAGAGAGGAAGACATCCCTAAGACATCCTTTAGAAAAAAAAATATGAAAGGATCCATATTACTAAAGATCTATTTTGCTTTCAAAAATCAAGGTGTAAATAGTTATGATTTGAGGATAAAAAATTGTGATATTTTCATAAAACAACCATCATAAAAAGGAAAAAAGTTATATTGATTCATTTTAATTATAGGGTAATAAATGAATTTCTTACCAAGAAGAGTTAGAGGTAATAAAAATTATGCTTGAAAAAATTTTAATGTTAAAGGTGAGTGTCATAGCCCTTAGATTACCTATATTCTCCTAACATTACTCGTACATTATTTCTTACATACTAAATTCACGCTAAAATTCCTACCTTTA
Source organism: Canavalia gladiata (assembly GCA_037954105.1). Lineage (NCBI taxonomy): Eukaryota > Viridiplantae > Streptophyta > Magnoliopsida > Fabales > Fabaceae > Canavalia > Canavalia gladiata. The sequence continues at coordinate 34,625,282 of CM075664.1, read as the reverse complement.
ATATTTATCAAATAATTTAAACAAACTTAGGAAGTCTTCACAAGATTATTATTAGGGGTTGAAATGGGAAAATCAAATGGTAATGTCCATATTCAATCTTATCCTTTTCACATATTCATTATAAATAAATGAGTATGTTGCACTCGAATCATATAATACAAATAAATGAATTTTGCATATAAATCCCTTACCTTATATGAGACCATCGAGTTGAGTAGTTTTAGTACCACTCATGATAAACACTCTTCCTTGAGCTTGGGGCTTTCTTGTTTGAGAATTATTTTTTTTGTAGCTATTGTCAAGACGAAAGGGTTGGCCTTGATGTTTGTTATTTTTATTGTTGTTGCGAGTGTTGTTGTTATTGTTACCATTGCAGTTTCCATTATTTTAGGAGTTATCTCTTCCTTGATTGTTATTATTTTTGTTTTGATAACCTTCACTATTTCCTTCTTACCTTCGTTCATTACAATCTCTGCTGATGTGTCTTTCCTTTCCACATTTGTAGCAGATGATTGTTCGATGAGGATAATCACTAATTCGATGGGGTCCTCCACATTGGAAACACCTCATGGTTGATGAAGTTTGGAAACGAGAGTTATTAGAATTGAATTGTTGTCGTTGTCCTCCAATTAAAGTTGACCTTTATTTGAAGTGGGAGTTGTTGAAGTATGGTTTCCCCTGATTTGAATCTCTCTTTTGAAGTCGTTGTGGTCCATAGTTTTTAGTTTAAGTGAGTCGAGCTTGGTGATTTTCTTCAAATATATGAAACTTGTTCACTAGGGTGAGGAAGTCACGAATCTCTTAGTGCTTAATTGCCTCCTTGATATTCGACCTTAAGTCATTCTCACACTTCACGCATTTTGACTCTTTGTTAGGTACAAGTTAGTAAGGTGGGTAGAAGAGTGTTAGTTCTTTGAACCTTAAGGTATATTCTCCAACAGACATATCTTTCTTCTTTAGTTTCAAAAATTCCATCTCCTTTTGGTTCCTCATGTTGGTAGGAAAATACTTCTCTAGAGATTTTGCTTTGAACACTTCCCAAGTTATTTCTCTTCCTTCAGTTTTCAGTCTTACCTTGGCGTGTCTCCACTAATTTGCAACCTCCTCCATAAGTATGTATGATGCATAATCAACTTTCTATGCATTAGTGCACTTTAAGGCCTCAAAGGTTCATTCTTACTTGTGATTCCACAAATAAGCTTCATTGGGATGATAACCTCCTTTGAATTAAGATGGGTTTCTTTTCAAGAATGGATCTATTCCTTGAAAATACCCACCATCTTAGTTTCAACTTTCATTCCTTGCTAAGATGTCAGCCAACATTTAAAGAGAGACAACCATTTTAGAGTTAGGTTGATCTATCATTGTCTTTCTCCTATAAGGCATAACAAACTACTTAGGTAATAAGTTGACCAAACGAGGTCTAAAGTCATTCTAAAAGAATGAGATCAAAATCTACTTCACATAAATCTATCAAAGAATCCTACTATTTAGAGTTTCCTTGGTCTTAGGGAAAATGCTCCGATACCATTATTGTCACAGCCCTCAGATTAGATAATTCTCTAAAAATTACTCGCACATTATTACTTACATATACATACTAGTTATGGAATAATTGTACGTTCATGAAGTACCTGATTCCTCAAATCATACATATATATAAATAAACAAACTTCTTATAGGCATATATACATCCTTATCCATGGTACATCAGTCTCATAATTGCAAGATGTAAGTAATCTAAAGTACTGTGACTGAGGTGTCAGGATAGGTGCGTACAAAATTAAGTTATTCTACTTAAACTAAAAATTACATGATTCATTTTTGTTATTTAAACCAATACTTCCTTATTGTAGTCATTATTGGTGGTCGTGGAGTGAGAGATCCACTATCTATCCTCTATGTTGATGGTCACCTCAACATCGAGAAGAAGGTGATCCATGTTGTAGGCTCATTATAGAATCATAGTTTAAGGATAGAATTATAACAAAGGAAAGTGAGATATTTCATTCAAGTAATATAATAGAGAGAAGTGAGACATTTCATTCAAGTAATATAATAGAGGGAAGTGAGACATTTCATTCAAGTAAAAGTATGGATAGAATTATTACATTAGATCATACTTTAATATAAAGAACAAATAAGTTCTTTGACTTCCTCAAAGAACTATAAAAAAAAATTATCATATGCAATGTATGAATGAGATTACTCTATCATCTTCTTCACAAGTTTCTATGATGACAGACTCAAGATTAAGTTGGGATCTATTGCATTTTGTAACACTCATAATTTCTCATAATTGAATTTTTATGTTACAAATAACCTCTAGTAAGAAACAAAGTATAGATAAGAGAAAAAGATAGAGAAATTAGAAATTTTTTTGCAAATGACAAAAATGTCTCTACATTAGGGTAACCCCAAATAATATGTAGGAAAAATATAAAATAAAATGTAAAAAAAATTCTAAGGAATTATAATGCATTAAGGATGATTGGAAAGTCATGTGAAAATAATAAGAATAAAGAAAGGATGAAAAAGCCATCAGAAAACATTGAAAATACCTGAAACACCCTTAAAAAGCTCTACTTTTTACAAAGGCTAAATTGTTCCAAAAAAAATATCAAATGTTATTAGAATGATTCAGGAATGAAACGGTAAGTGTTAGAAATGTCATAGGAACAATTTGGGAACCTCTTGGGGAATGTTGAGAAAAATTACCAAAATGCTCCTGGAAGGTCGGTGGGCAAGAAAATGCGAAGAAAAAGTCCCCCACACCTTGTGCACCAAAATGCATGTATAAAATGGGGTGGTGACTCACCATATAAGTCATCACTCCATTAAATACATAGTTAAATTAAATTAAAATTATTTATTTAAAATTAATTATGATTAGGATATGTTAATCTTGATTAATGGTAAATTCAGAAAAATGAAGACTATTCAAAAAAGGATAATTCCTTACTGATATGAACATGAGCCCCAAATTAAACAAAAAGATCATTGAAAAGTTTTTCTACAAGGAATGAGAGGTCCTATGTAGAGAATCTTTTAGATGATATCTTTTTCTTAACGTGGTGCTCATGTTCACATTGAAGAACCACCCTTGATAACGTTGGTTATTCCTGTAGATCGATAAGGGTCACGTTCCTTCTTGATAAATTCGATGCTCTCCGGCAGATTGCAGTTTGTGTCAGATTCCTTTATCTCATCATATCCTAATTCTTAGGAAATCAACTTGTGAAGTTCTTGGTTCAAGGGCTTATAAGGAGAATCGAGAGGTAAAAGGAAAGAGTTGATGAGAGCATTATAATAAAAGTTAATTCAAGTGTAAACACTAGTGAAGGGCATCAATATTAAGGGTAAAGGAGTGATTGGTGAAGTTTTATTATACTAATTTGTTTATTTTGTTCAATTTGTAGCATTACCAACATGAGTGGTGAATTCCATCAGAATGAAACATCTAAAAATATTCATAAAGTGTGTTCAAGATCAATTCCATCAGTTGAATAAAAGGTTGGATGATATGGAGGGTTGGTCAAGGAGGAGATCTCGGGTTTCTAATCGTAGTAGTCCCTAAAGATTACTTCACCCTAATAAAGAAGTAGATTAGGGGGAGAACTTAGAGTCATACAATGGAAGTTTCAGAGAAAGAAGACGATGTTGAGAAGAAAAAGATAACAAGTTGAAGAATATTAAATTATCTTTTCCACCATTCTAAGGAAAGAATAAACCTAAAACTTATCTTGAGTAGGAGAGAAAGGTGAAGCATGTGTTTGATTATCATAATTACTCATAGAAGAAAAAGATAAAACTTGTCACTATATCTTTTAATGATTATGCTAATATTTGGTGGGATCAGTTTGTGCTTAATAGGAGAGGGTATAGAGAGAAACCTATCCAAACATGAGAAGAGATGAAGGTAACCACTATGAGAAGAAGATTTGTGCCAAGTCATTATCATAGAGACTTGCATCAAAAACTGAAAAGTCTTACCTAAGGTATCATGAGTGTTGAAGATTATTATAAGGAGATGGAAATTGCCATGATCAGAGCTAATATGGAGGAGGATAGAGAAGCCATTATGGGAAGATTCATTAGAGACTAAAAAAAGAGATAACTGATGTGGTGAAGCTACAATATTATGTGGAGATGAAGGAATTGCTTTATAAAGCTATTTAGATGGAAAAACAACTCAAATCTAGGAGTACGTACAAATATGCTTCTAGTTCATAATGGAATTCTAATTGGTCCAACAAGAAGGAAGGTCCTAAGTCAAAAGAGGACTCTCAGGAAAAGTCAACAATACCTATTTCCAAAGGTAAATCCAAAACTAAATCCTCTTATAAGTCAAGTAACATTTGTTGCTTTAAGTGTGAAGGTCTAGGGCATATTGCTTCTCAATATCCAAACCAAAGGACCATGCCATTCTTGACAATGACGAAGTGGAGAGTGTGAGCTTGGAGGAAGAAGAAAGGCCAAAGTTAGAGGACTGTAGTGATGTGGAGGTAGAAAAACCTATCCATAGAGACATCTTGGTCACAAGACGTGCACTAAACATTCAACCAAAGGATGAAGGAGATTCAGAGTAATGAGAGCATATATTTTATACTCATTGTCATTTGAACAACAAGGTATGTAGTATGATTATAAACAGTGGTAATTCCACCAACGTTGCTAGTACCTTGCTGATGGAGAAATTAAACTTGCCTACTAAGAAGCATCTTAATCCTTATAAGCTGCAATGGATGAATGATTGTGGGGATGTAAGGGTTACTAAGCAAGTCTTGGTGTCCTTTTCTATAGGCAATTATAAGGATGTAGTATTGTATGACGTTGCCCCTATACATGCAGGACACTTATTGTTAGGACATCCTTGGCAATACGATAAAAAGGTTACGTATGATGGATTTAAAAATAGATATTCCTTTATAGTAGATAATTGAACAATTGTATTAACCCCATTAAGGCTTACTAAGGCTTATTCTGACCAAATGAAAATTTCAAAAGAATGTAAAATAAGAGAAAAAGAATTAGAAACTTAAGAAATAGAAAAGAGAGAGAAAATTGAGAGTGAATAAAAAGTAGAAAGTCAAAAAAAGAGTGAGAGTGAAAAGAAAGAAAAAATCAAATAATAAAGAAAAAGAAAAAAGTTTGTGTATTTACTCACAAAGGGGAGGTCGAGAATGTTTTGTGGGCAAAGGAGCAAGTTTTTGTACTCATGTGCAAGGATATTTTTTTTACTAACAATCACAACCCTGTTTTCCTAGTGTGGTTGAATCTTTGTTGTAGGAATTTGAAGATGTATTTCCTAAAGAACCACAAAAACTTTTGCTTCCTATAAGAGACATTGAATACCAAATTGATTTTATCCTTGGCGTTGAGATTCCAAACCGACAAACCTATAGAACTAGTCATGAAGAGGCCAAGGAGATTCATGGAAAAGTAGAGGAGTTGATGTTGAAAGGTTATGTGAGGGAAAGTCTTAGCTCATGTGCGGTTCCTATTATCTTGGTACCAAAGAAGGATGGGACCTGGCGCATGTGCGTGTACTATAGAACCATCAACAAGATTACTGTAAAGTATCGATATTCTATTCTAAGATTAGATGATTTACTAGATGAATTGTATAGTTTTTTTTATCTCTAAAATTGATTTAAAAAGTAGATATTACCAAATTCATATGAAGGAAGGTGATGAATGGAAGACTGCTTTTAAAATATGGGTTATATGAATGGGTTGTCATGCTATTTGGTCTTTTTAATGCACTAAGTACCTTCATGAGATTAATGCATAATGTTTTGTGAACTTTTATTGAAAAATTTGTTGTGGTCTATTTTGATGATATTTTAATATATAGTAAGACGATGCATGAACATTTAGATCACTTACGTGTTGTGCGTACTGTCTTACGAAGCCATAAATTGCATGCTAATCTTGAAACGTGAACTTTTTGTATGGAATTGGTTGTCTTCTTGGGATTTATTACAAGTTCTCAGTAAGTTATTGTTGATGAAGAAAAAGTTAAGGCAATTAAAGAATGGCCTATGCCTACAAATGCTAATGAAGTAAGGAGCTTCCATGGATTAATAAGTTTTTATAGGAGGTTTGTACCAAATTTTAATTCTATAGTTGTCCCTCTAAATGAACTTGTTATAAAGAATGTTAATTTTAAATGGGATAAGCAACATGAACAAGCTTGTAATTTGCTATAGGATAAGTTAACCAATGCCTCTATGTTAAATTTACCTAATTTTGATAAATTTTTGAGATTAGATGTGATGCCTCTGGAGTGGGTATAGAAGCTGTTTTAATGCAAGATTCTAAACTTATGGCATATTTTAGTGAGAAACTTAGAGGAGTGATGCTCAACTATCCAACCTATGATAAGGAGCTTTATGCCCTGGTGAAGGCCTTACAAACTTGGCAACATTACCTTTGGCCGAGGGAATTTGTCATCCATTCTATTCATCTCAGCTTGAAGTTTTTAAATTCCTAAGGAAAGCTCAACAAAAGACATGCTAAGTGGCTAGAATTTATTGAGATGTTGTCTTATGTTATCAAGTACAAAAGGAAAGGGAAACATTGTAGTTGGTGCTCTGTCGCAAAGGTATGTATTACTTAGAACTCTACAAACCAAATTATTTGGATTTGAATTACTAAAAACCATGTATATTGATGATATTGAGTTTGGACAATTATGGGAAGCATGTTTTGACCATGGTTTTGAAGACTATTTTAAGCAAGATGGATATTTATTAAGAAAAATAAATTGTGTGTACCTAAGTGTAGCATAAGGAAAATGCTTATTAGAGAGGCTCATGGGGGAGAATTAATGGGACATTTTGGCATTCAAAAATCTTATGATGTTTTACATAAACATGTTTTTGGCCAAAAATGAAGCATCATATTAAACTTATTTATGAAAAATGTATTACTTATTTACAAGAAAAATCTAAGGTAATGCCTCATGATTTGTATACACCTTTACATGTTCCTGAATATCCCTAGACTGATATTTCTATGGATTTTGTACTAGGGCTGCCTAGGACCCTAAAGAGAAAAGATAGTATTTTTGTAGTTGTAAATAGGTTTAGCAAAATGGCACACTTTATTTCTTGTTTTAAAACTAATGATGCCACCCATATTATTGATTTATTTTTCAAAGAGATTGTACCTTTGCATGGTTTACTTAAAAATATTGTAAGTGATTGAGATGTTAAATTTCTTAGTCACTTTTGGAGAACCTTATGAGGTAAGTTGGACACTAAATTGTTATTCTCTACTATGACTCATCCACAAACAAATGAACAAACTGAGGTTGTAAATAGAACTTAAACATCTTATTACACAGTATAATTGAAAAGAATCTAAAAGATTGAGAGAATTGTTTGCCTTATGTCGAATTTGCATATAACAAGGTTGTTCATACATCTACTTCATTTTCACCTTTTGAGGTTGTATATAAATTTAATCCTTGATCACCTTTATATTTTTTACCATTTCCTACTAACTACTCTCTTAATTTGGATGGAAATCAAAAGACTGAATTTGTGCAGAAATTACATGCCAAGGTTAGCGCTAATATTGAGAAAAAAAATAAACATTATGCTCGGCTCGCAAACAAAGGATGCACTAAGGTTGGCCTTTGAGCTTGGTGATTGGGTGCGAGTTCACTTGCGAAAGGAGCGATATCCAAGTCATAGAAGTTTCAAATTGCATCCTAGAGGAGATGGTCAATTTCAAGTGATTGAAAGGATTAATGATAATGCCTATAAAATCGACCTACCGAGTAGCTACAGTAATGTGAGTGTTGCTTTCAATATTTATGATTTATCTTTATTTAATGCAGATGGCCTTCAAGATTCAAGAACCAGTCCTCTTGAAGAAGGAGGGAATGATGTAAACGTTAATACCATGTTAAGTAAAAGAAATCATTTAAAAGATTCTCTACAAAGAATGAGAGGTCCTATGATGATAAATAGGACCAAACGTATGGAACAAGCACTTCAAGGTCTTATTAAGGAAGTTGAAGAAAATGACTATGTGGATCCAAACCCAAATTCAACATGGATTAATTTATGTAATCATATTATTGAAGATCTTAAGTGATAAGGTTTATAATTTGTTATAGATTGTATTAGGATTTGATATTTATTTACAAGTTATTTTTTTTAAATTAATTGCAAATCAAATTTCAATCTAATTAGGATTTCATATTTGTAATTATTTTACTAGATTTTCTCCCAATTTAGATCAATTAGGTTATCTATATAATAGGAGTTATGGATTCAGTGTAAATACAGATTTTGATCAATAATAATATTTCTCTTTGAGAGTTTCCATCTTTATGTGAGTTGATTCCCTTGATCCTTAGGTAAAAAGCACCTATGATAACATTGGTTATTCCGACAAGTCGTGGTAAGGATCACGTTCCTCTTTGATAAATTTGGTGCTCTCTAACAAGTTGCAGTTTGTGTTCGATTCCTTTATCTTATCATATCTTGATTCTCAAGATGTTCCATTATCATTTATGCATTCTGATTCATTCACGTAGGGTAAATCATATCACTTATATTTAGATTTATTTTAGAAAATAGAAATTACATGCAAATGTACCAAAATTATCTTAAATGGGAAATTAATTTCCAAGCTACCCTTAAGTGGCCAAATTCCATAATGGCCATGGAAGAGCTCATTTTCTTGATTCTTCACCTTCTAAACACTTAGAAAAACTTTCCAAACCCTTCCTAAACTCAATTTACCCCAAAAATAAAAAATCATACACTAAGCTTAAATTTCAATTTTAAATTTTAAGTTAAATCAAGATAAAACCACCAAGCCCCACCACGACCACTAGAAGATCTTGTGTGGAGCACCAAAGGAGGAAAAAATCAACTATAAAGGCCCTACCAAAATTCTATCATAGTCTTCGATAAGTAGGATTTTACCTTGTTTTTTTTATAAGCTTTAATCTTGTATTTATGGTTTATTTTTATTCTTCTTTGTGGATATTTCTCTAAGATCTATGGATATCTTTTTGTTTGAACTCTTGGGAGGTTAAGACTACTCTTGAACAGTTAAATATGAACATCATAAATTTTAAGTTATTTTTGAAAGAAAAAGAGAATTTTTGATGGATTAAAGTGCTTCTTGTAATCTTAGGAGCAATTTAGTCGATTAAAATTTTTAAAAAATCAATTTTGATGTTTTGGTGCAAATTTGCGTGTTAGTGAGAAAATTTTTGAAGTTCTCAAAGTAAGATATTTGTAGATCTTGGAGTAGATCTATTAAATCTACACTTATTTGCTCTAAAAGGTGCTTTCTTTGAAACTTTTATGTTTAAAGTTAGTAACTTGGTGTGAACACCAACTTCAATCTGAGGCTACCTCAAATTAAATTAAGAAAAAAAAGAGAAAAATCAGGAAGCAAATGTAAAAAAAAATAAACAAATAAACAAAAGAAAAAGAAAGGGAAAACTTGGCAAATTGGCCAAGTTAAGGAAGAGAGGAGAGATGAGGAAATTTGAGACCAAATTTAGTGAAGGGCTTGGGGAAAGATAAGCAACAGCGCTAAGCAAGCAAAAAAAAGGTTGTTAGAATTCGATTAAAAAAATTAGTTAGTTAAGCAAAGCAGAAAATGAAAATAAGGATTAGTTAACGGCAACCAGGAGGAGTAGTTCAGCATAAATAGAAGAAAGAAGAGAAAGAGTGCTGGGATTTTTTTTTTTGGCATTTTTGATTTCCGGAGATTGATCACATTCATAAAACCTCTCGAAAACCCACTCAGTGAGCTTCTACTCTACTTGGTTTCCCTTTGGTTCTGAAAATTGGATTCAACTCTTCTCGGATTTCCTCTATTTTCTTCTACATCCTGAAGGCTCCTTTAAGCTGCTCTCTATCACATTGGATTGCTTCCGGCTTATTGATGGAGAGGTCTCAACAGCAAAGGACCATTGGGCCTATGGGCCCATCACAATGTATACTTTAGGATTAGGTTTGTTGTAAAAAGTTTAGAGCGCCCTACTTGTATAGGCTTAGGACACCTTTTAGGTGTAATACTCAGGCTCATAAAATGAGCTTATCTCTCTTGTGTAATTTTTAGACCCATAACATGGGCTTATCCAAGCCCAATTAGGGGCTGCATAGAGGTTGGATACATGGCTTGTATTTTGGGCCAATCCAAGCCCATTTTAGGGAAGGAAAAAGGCTAATCCAAGGCCTATAATGATGCCATCTTATGGTCTATATACAGAAAATAACCTTTTTGCATAAGCATATATTTGTCTTAAACTTCATAAATTTGGGATCACAAAATAGATATTATTTGACTCACATTTTGATCTATGTCATAAACATTGTCTTTTTTACTGTCTTATTCCAAAACTTTGGGGAAACTCTCTAGACATTGTCATACATTACAACAGTCAAACAATATCTTTCCACTAGTTTTTCTACTCTACCTTCTATTCTTAAGGATATGAGCCCATTCCTAAATGGTTGTCACCATCTTATAATAGGTGAAGAACCCTTTTGTCTTCACAATACAAGGATTTTTTTGAAGAACCTTTTTGTCTCCTTTTTAGTAAGGCTCAAGGTGCCCTCTAGATGTACACAAGGCATATTAAGAGTAAATTAACTTTTCACATAAGTTTTCTTTAGTGATCTCTTAAACCTTTTAAGGTTTATTTTAAAGGCTTCCAGATAATCATGCATACTCAAACAATATTCAATCAATATGTTATGCACATTCAGATTTGAAGCTTTATTAGATCGTAAGTCATATCAATTCATCATACATAACATCATCTTTACAATACTTATGAGCATTTACTAATTAACTCACATTAAACAATTTGTCTTCATAAAACATCACGAGTCAACTTATAAATCACACTTGAAGAACACAATTACATGTGTCTAATACATGTTCCAACTCATTTAACTCTTTAACTTTTTATGAGGTAGGAGTTAGTTCTCTCAACCTTCTAAGTTACTCCTCAATCTTTCTATTTCTCAAAGTTTCATTAATTTCAAAGGATTTTTACATCTTAGAAGTTTTTCTCTAGGGCCAAATGACACCTTTTAAATTTTTATTATTTATGCTCTTCAATTTTACAAGTCATGTATCTCCAACTTATACTACGTTCAAATATTTAGTGTTAGCAAGATTTTAACTTGTTTAAGTCAATTTAATTTAACATGGTCGAGTGATGTTCAAGCCTTTGCTAAACTTATTTTAAATTTTTAATTCTTTACTTTTACATAACAAGGCTTCTTAAGGTACCTAAACCAAGTTTTCAAACTCATTTCTTCCTATTTAACTTGGAGTGGCTGAATGTGAGTCTTTGGTTTCTAAGGCTTTCTAGTTCATTTTTCCTTGTCTTATGAGTTGATTTTTACCAATTAAAAACTAATTCATTTATTGATACCTAACTTAGAAAATTTCAATACTTCTTCTCCATTCTTGAAAGTCATGGCCTAATATTTTAGATTATTTTTCCAACTTCATGGTTCATTTCTAGTCACTTAATTTATGCATGCCTAAGTTTAGTCCTAAGTTATAATGAATTCTTAACTTTATTTTTCTAACTTAACTAACATGTCCAAATGAGTTTCTTAACTCTTCTTAAACATACTCTCAATGTTAATCCCTTCTTCTTATATGTCAAGGATGTTTAATTAAAATTAGTTAATAATTAAATCTCCTTCTTGATCAATTTTTCCTAGAGTGGCCAAATGGTTCCTTAACTATTGTCACAACCTCCTTACACTTTTAATACCTTATAATTACATGCCAAGGATCCTTAATTAAACCTAATTAGGAATTAAAACTCCTCCTTGACTAATTAGCATCCTAGTGTCTGAATGCCACTTTTAAGGTTTAGGATTAAAATTTCATCCCTAGTTGATCTAGGTTGACCAATTCTTATAGTTAAAGTTTAAACTACAAGTTTTACCAAGTTTAGTTAATTTTTAGGCCTTCTCCTCTAATCCTTAGGGTCATGATCGAATGACTCCTCTCCTCCACCTAATCCATGGTTCAATTTTTTTGTTACCAATTTATGCTTTTTGAAACCTAGATTAAGTATTAATTATGGACCTCACCTTATTAATTATGCCTTTAAGCCAAAGACTACTGCAGTAAATTCTAAGTTGTGTGTAGGATAATTCTCCTCATGCGGTCCCAGTTGCCTTGAAGCATAAGCTACCACTCATCCTTATGTAACATTACTCTACTGGCCAAAACCGCTTTTGTATTTACCCAAGCTACTTATCAGTCAGAGGTGGGCTTCAAATCAATGTTCAAGAGTCATAGTCCACAAAACAAATGCAACAGTAATAATCTAGTGAGGTGTCTACATTTTCAGGCCCAGACACGAGGCTGCCATAGCTATCATAGTCACATCTTGACAAATTATGCAGGTTTACTTGGCTAAAAAATCCTAGCAGAATGTAGAGACCTAGTTACATTTTCAGAGCGATTGTGAATCAATTTGTCACAGTGCATCAGAAAATCCTTCACAGAGGCATACATTATGTTCTATATCAGCATTTTACAGTTTCTTTTACTAGAAATAGTTTAGTACAAATAAGAATTTAGCCAAATTAAGCATGCATATCAGAAGGCTTTCTAACTCGCTGCAAAATTCATCGATCAATGCATACGGTATCATCGCGTCTAGTTATCACAAAGAATCATCCAGATTCTAATCAAGTTCATGCATATTTCCAATTCAGAAAAGCTAGAAAAAAACCTAGAAATGACGAACCTGTACGAAGCTACTACTGAACCAGAGTATGTGAGCCTGAATGCAGTGATAGGATGACAAATTTTCCTTCTTCTGAGTGTCTATTCGCAGGGAGTGAGTAGTTGAAGGAGGAATCAGTCCTTGTTCTCCAAAATCTCCCAAAAACGGAAGCAGTCTCTCGAACCAAATGCAGTTGCTGATCTTCGAGAGCAATTCAGAGAGTGCCTTCTTTTCTTGCTGACGTACTCAATCCAGAAAATGCCAGAGAAAAAGAAAAAAAAACCCCATCTTTTCCCCCTTTTTTTATTTATATCTCCTCTACTTTCTCTTAACTCGCCCTTAGTTAAGCTTACTTAACCATAGTTTCTTTCTGATTCTGTTAGAACAAAGATTAACTACCTAACTAACACTCAACCGTCTTTTCTCCTGTCTCAGCGTCATGCTCTCTCTCTTTTTTATTTATATCCTGATTATAAGGGATGCCCCCCCCTTTTTAGTTGAACCCCTTGTCTGCCATATGAGTCCTGAAACTTTTCCCTTTGCTTAGTTGTTTGTTGGGCCTTTACCCAACTTATCTAAATTTCCTTTCTCCATCCTTCTTTTCCTCCCGTCTTTCAACCTTTTATTTATTTTGTTCTTTGTTTTTTTTTTCTGTTATTATTTTATTCTTTGTCTATTTTTCTTCTTATTTTATTTATTTATTATTATTACTATTTTTCTATACTATATATACTTATCATCTTTTATATTTTTCTTATTTATTGTTATTTTTGTTTATTACTACTATATTTTTTAGTTTAATTACTGCGACCTTGGACTAAAATTGGTGTTCACAATGATTTATATGCATCAGTTGCCTTTATTTTAACCTTGGTTAAGGGTTGTGTAGTAGATAGTAATATATATGTGCCTATGTATAGGTTTTATGGATGTGTATAACTTGTAAAGAGAACGATAGAAACACCTCCATCATTTTCATCTAGCATCTCGATTAGAAAGAAACAAATTTCTAGGACCTACTTGGTATAGATAAATAAAATCCAAAATGATATTCCAATCCAACATCATAATGTCAAAATAAAAACACCATTAACCATTTATTAGTCAAAATATAAAATATATTTAACTATAGAACATGAAAAATAAAAAGTGGAACAACATTACTTATTAACAATGTAGAAGGAACATTTGTAATTAAACAGAATATAACCAAAGACCTTGTTAGAAAACCTACATGGATGACATGTTTAATATATTTAATTTAAGAAAAGAACAAATTTCTTAAACAAAAATTCACTATGATCATTAAACTTTTGATATTTTCAAACTCTGCAGAGATTTATGACTATAATAAAACATCATTAATTTGGAGTCGTCTTCGCATGGAAGTAAGCTTACCAAAAATGCCATCATTTTATTTTTCTGTCAGTTACAAAATAGTCAATCTAAAATCTTGTTGTAAAATTATTTTTTTACACCAATAGAAGTATAGTATATAAAGATATGATAAAAAGTAACAAATTATTACTTGCAAGAAGTATTTGGATGCTTTGATTTTACCACACTTGAATTGTCATTTTCCTTTACAATATGAAACATCTTAGAATAAGTGAGAATATAGAAAATAAAATAATGATATAATCTTATCTAATATCACAGACTATTTGTTAAAAATCCTAAATTTAAAAGTATCCTCATTTATCCTCTAGAATTATACATAAATATAACAGGTAATATATCATCAAGATATAACATGTAATTATTTTTTTATTGTAAATTATATATATTTAATGAATGAATGAATAATATAAGTAGAAAAGATGGGTTTTTCACTCTAAATGTTTTCCAACCCAAAGAAGAAGCAACAATATGATTAGCAACTAGAATTGTTCCTCCTTCAGACTTGTCGTAACCGTAATTACAACAAGACGACGAACTCGCTAAAATTTTTAAAAAGAATTTAATTTGATTAGTGGAGCCACCACCAAATTTTATTTTAAGGGAAAACATTTGGAAAAACCCTAACTTGAAGAAGAAATTTGAGGTTCGAGAGTTGGTTATGAATAGGGAAGGTGTTAGGCATCCTACTCGCCCGTTCCGAAGAACAGTACCCTTAAACAGAGTGTGTGATTTTGATATTTTTGAAAATTGTTTGATCCCTTTAAATAAAATAGAAATAAATAGGTTTGTATGAAAATAGTCTAACAGGACTTGATCCTACTCCTATGTATTCCCTGGTGCAATGGGAAATTCAAGGCTACGTAGTTCTGCTTTGAAGACTTGATCTTCGAAAAATAAATTGAAAGACGATTTTAAAAGAAATTTAGATATTTTTGAATAAGTCTTAGTCCACATATGCACATGATCTAAGACTACTATGGCTGCACTGGGACCCATATGAATCTCTAAATGTCGAACATCAAAAAAAGCTACTAGTTCGTGTTTAGAGCTCATCGAGTGAGACCTTAGAATTATTAAAATGTGATTTTCTGGAATCCTTTATTCTTGAGAGCTTTTGGGGTCTACATATGCATAGGGTCTAAGACAACTAAGGCTGCACTGAGACCCATATGAATCTCTAAACACCGAACAACAGAAAAAGCTACCAGTTCGTATTTAGAGCTCATTGCGTGAGACCTAGTATTGATGAAAAATGGACTTAATTTTAGAATATAAAAAATAAAAGGAAATTGGGCTTAAGTAAAAAAAAGGACTTGGGCTTGACCCCAAATAAGAAATGGACTCGATTTAAAATATAAAAAAATAATTAGGCTTGACCCAACTTAAGAAAAATTGAATTTGATTCTAAAAATAAAAAGAATTAGGCTTGATTTAAAATTAAAGGAAACAATTAGGCTTGATCAAAACTAGAAAAAATTGAATTTGATTCGAAATAATAAGAATTAGGCTTAAGTAAAAAGAATAACCTGATTTTAAATTAAAAAGTAATTAGGCTTAACCTAGGTAACAAAGAATTTGGCATCAAATTAAAAATTGAACAAATTAATTGTAAAAGATGGTTCATTTGAAGTAGGCTCGTTGTTGTTCCCTTATCGTTACAAGTCAGCAAAGGAGGGAATTAAAATAAATAGCTGTCCATAGGGATCGAACCTGGGTCCTTGGAGTCGAGTCGCATGCGTAGTAGACTAACCACTAAGCCAAGCTTCCATTTGAGTTTTTAAAGTCCCTAATTAAATTTAAAGCCAAGCTTCCATTTCAAAGACCTGATTACTAACTCTATTTGCCACATGTTGTGTCGAAGACCCCACCTTCCTGATCTAGCCTTTCTTAATATCCATAACTTCTAAAACGGGGATAGGAACAGATCCGAAGTTGCTTGCATTATCAACAGGACCATATGGACATTAATACTAGCATATATTCTAACAGTATGTTGACTCTCAATACAAGGCCATTCATTATTTTATAAGACGTTTCGGTTAATGGTAAGGCTATGATTACTACTTGTTTTTTAAGGCTAGGCTTGGAAGCATAACTTCGTAATGAGTACAAATTGTGGTCCAAATCTGCTCGAGGCTCCACAGTATTCGGATAATTATTGCTCCCGATATAAAATCTGCGAGTGGGTGTCTTGGCCTGTGAACCACTCCTCCTGACATGTTAGCCATTGATCTTAGACCTGCATCCCTCATCCATGCAAATCACGATAGTCTATTTGCTAGATATAGAAGCAGATTCAATTTTTCAGAAATAACATTATCACAAGCAACATCACCCCATGAAACTTGGGTTGAATCTAATTCACAGTTCCTGCATAAACAAACTATAGTATCATGAAAGCTAGGATTTGACGAAGCAAATATATTTAGCTCCTGTGAGTTTCTAGCAACCGGCTGTTCAATTACAGACCAATCATCATGAAAAGTTTGTTGCTTTAACCATGTCTTTGACACTTTAACAGTAAGAATTGAAAATAGACTACCATCAAACCTATCTGATCGAGAGAATACTCCCTGAGTCAATAAGACATTGGATAGTAGTTCCTTCAGGGTGTAATCCATAGCAAAATGATCGGTGGTTTGTACACCATTAATTGAGTAAGTTTGACTTTTACTTGGAAAGATGATATTTATGTCAATAGCATTTTCAAGCTTGATATCTGGAACACAAATCCCAGCCCCATCTTTTGTTAATTGCACACCATACAAGGAGATCTTTCAAACTAGTTTCTGCCTTTAAAACTTCTCCTGGACCTTCTTCAGCTTACCAGAGGTAGAAAGTGGATTTATTACCGATTCGAGTTCACTCATGCAAAATTTAGTGACTATAGCAAGTCTTCTGCGTCCTTACTTAGATTCATGGTTCGACGTAGCATTCTACTGCATCAAGAAAGAAAATGGCGGGTCTACTCACATGCATGAAAATCGATCAAATCCATCCCTTCAACATTTCCTTCTCTACTAATAGAATTCAATAGATATCAGCAGAAGGAAATGGCTAAGAAGAAAGAAAACATGCATCAGAACAGAATCATCAAGAGGATTAATTATTTCCTAGATATCTTCCAGCAAAGTCGTAGAGCCATGCATTTACTAGACAAGGAAATCACACCAGACCTATTGATGCAGAAAATATTCTCTGTGTGGCATCTGATTCATTCAAAGGGCAGTAGTTGTGAGAATGGCCATGCTTCTATTCTGATTAGATATTAAACTTCCATATCAAGGTTGCAACTAAGTAGAGCTTCTGTTTGTCACAGCGTTTTTCATCACCATAATTGGCTCCTGAAGCAAATGTCTTGTAAACTGGTTTCTCTCCAAGTTTATTACAAATATTAATCTTACAGCACGTTATTTTACCCAGCTCACATAGTTGATTTGCAACCACGTCTTAATGCTTGAGAAGTTGCATATGCTATATATGAAGATAAAGACCAAAATTGCATATAATTTCAATGGAAGCCAAAGCTATTTTTGCTCTCTCAACAAGTTGTCTTCCAATAATCCACAAAAGGAATGTAACCAAATGATACGTAATCAGGTCTCACCATGTAAACTGTGAGAAGAATAGTCAAAAAAGCAACGTAGGTTCCACATGATCGGTATATAGATAGGAACCTCCCCCCCCCAATTGCACTAAGGTATGATGCAATTCTTCTTTCATAAGAGAAAATTTCACCACTCTTTCTCACAGAGGTGGAGGCATATACAGACGATAGAACTGATTTGTTGAGACCAACTTTCAAGATACCAAAACCAATAAGAGGGCTAGGGGCATGTTGTATGATTGATAGTAGAATCACAGCCTATCTTACCTTTCTGTTGACGTTGTGGTTCCATTGACTATGATAGAGCTTGCCATGTATTCCCATTTGCGACTAGGGACCTTATCAAATTCATCGATGCAGTACGCACCATTGTTAGCCAGCACCAACGCTTCCAATTTCTAGCTATTAAGGAACAGTATTTTGGATTAAGAAACTACTTGGGGTATTGTTCAAACTTAGTATATGGTTGCGTCTCTCGAAGGCAACCTATATGCTCGACATCTTGACCATTTAAGTGTCTGCATGTAACCGAATCAACGTGGAATGTTTGTCAGTAATGGAAACCAAGCATGCAAATAATCATAACCATCACTAAAGGCCTCTTCGGCACTGGAGCTTATTTTATCAAATGGCATAAATATAACAATGACGCTCCAGGGAGATTATCTTCATATTTTCCTTTTAGTCGATGTACTTGGCCATGCATGTGAGGATCAGAATTAACAAAAACCGTTAAGGTCATTACAGGAGGCAAATTTGGACCCATATTGACCATCTTGCTGAAAGTGAATTCTGTTGCCAATCGGTTTCCATAGCTCAGAGCTCGACCAGGCACTAGCAGAGTCACTCATCACTTTGCTGAATATAGATGGAATAGTCATGAACGCACACCTTGACTTATGGCCTCTGCATTGCCTGAAGTCAATAACATGTCCCCTGACTTATACCAAAGTGGATAGCTCCCCTATCATTTTAGGAGAAGAATGGCAAAGTTATCCACGTAGGATCGGTTGGTGTTGCAGATCCAATACCCACAAAAATAAAAAGCATCTCACAGATCTCATAGCAGTATTAAGATCCTGAGCAAGTGGTTTCAGAATAGAGTCCAATCGGATGGAAAGAAATGTCAAACCACTCCCACAATAACTTGATCAAACAATGGTCGGTGGCTCGACCACTGCTCCATGATAAGATTATGAACTCAACTCATAGATCAAAGCTATTAATGGTAGCATTATGGAGCATGAACAACTTCTAAACAAACTATACTCTAATTAGAAATCAAAGATGTATGAATCAATGCAAGTTGAATGCCGAATTACAATTCAAGAATTATTAATATTGTATTAATGTAATCGCCATGTGAATCAACTGATGAATTTTATAAGAAGAGATAATGATTTGATTCCATAAACCAAGAAGAGAAGGATGCTAGTTACTAACCTGAATGCCGGATTCACTTCAAGGGTTGTGGAATATTCTGATTATGGTAGGAACAGGTTCTGAGCAGAATTGATTTTCTAAAGATTTCGTCCCCTTCCCCTGCGGTTCCTTTTTCATTCTTTTCATCAAGAGCCAAGGATCAGATTAAAGCATAAAAGCTTTTTTTTTTAAGAGAGTCCATCTGTTTCTTCTCCTCTCTACTGCGATGATAAGACCAAAACTAAGAGCCTCCTTTCTTCTTTTTTAAGCTTCCAGCCAAAGCTATTTCTTTTTCATTCTTTTTTCCTATTTTTCCATTTTAACCAATCTTTTCAGCATTTAACTAATTAACTAACTTACCTAATTAATCTAACTAGCTTATGACAATCTTAACTACTTTTTAACCTAAATTCCTTTCTTTTTTTCTATTTTTTATTTATTTCTTTTTCTTTCTTTTTTCTTACTATTATTTTTAGCCTTTATTTTATTATTATTATTTATATTTTCATCATTTTTATGTTTACTTATTTTTATCTATCTTTTATTTTAATCTAAATTTTAGCTTGAACATTAATTTTGAAAAATGGCATCTCGAACATAATTGAGTGTTTGCAAGACTCCACACAAAGATACTCTTATTTTCATAAACTTAAACTAAAGACCAAATCATCCTATAAAAATTGAAAGGAATAATTTCTCATTATCATGAATGAAAAGTGAAGAAATTAATAAGCTACAAATAAGCTTATAAGTAATGTAGTTATTAATATATTTACTAATTATGAAATTCTTCTTTAGAATGTCATTGAAGAGAGCTTGAAACATAATGATGTTAAGTACCTAAAACATTCCATAAAAATGGGGTCATAGTGGCAGTATCAAAAGAAAGTCATTTGATGGTGATGAGCACTCTTCTTCATAAAAGTTTATGGAGATTTCAATAAGGTTGAATCTTATTAGAGGCTTGAAAAAAATAATATCGAGTCTTGGAAGTGTGAGACAGAAGCACATTAAAAGTGTTAATTTGAAAACAGAGGTTGGAAAGATCGAAAGGCCACATCATTCATGATGAAAAAATCTATAACTTGATTCTCTTTGGTGTTTTGAAATCAAACATGCCTCAAGTTTCCAACCTTGCACAAAGATTATCATTGTTTTCTTTGCCCCTGCCATTGTTTGGTGGCTCTTCTAATAACAATGAAACAGTGTAGTAATTATGCAACTGTCACCATTACCATTTGATGGGCATCTTGCAATTGAAGGAGTTGATAGCTTTGAAGGTAAGGCTAAGAATCTTGCATTTGCTATTAAAGATGAGCAATAGGATGGAGCATGGGTAGGGATGGCAACTTGACCCGTCCCCGACCCGCCCGCCCAATCCCCACCCCGAGTTTGACGGGGAAAACCCCAGTTGACCGGAGTCGGGGGCGGGGACGGGTAAAACCCGAATTTTGAAAGCGGGGGCGGGGGCGGGTATGGGGATATTTATACCCGCCCCATCCCCGTCCCCGAACTCGCCCCGCCTTTAAAATTACTAAAATATTCTTATTATTTTAAAATATTATATAAAATTAATAAGGTTATAAAAATAATAAATTATATAAGTTTTAAAAAATATGTAATAATTTAATAAATTATGAAAAAATTAAAATAAAAATATGAAAAATACAGGGAACGGGTACGGGGCGGGTTTCCCCGAACCCAAGCGGGGACGGGGATCGGGTTTAATATTCTAAACCCGGCAGGGACGGGGGCGGGGATGGAGATGGGTACGGGGTGTCGGGGACGAGGACGGGAAATGTGAAACCCGGCCCGTTGCCTTGTCTAAGCATGGGAGAGGATGAAAGAAGAGAGAAAAAGAGAGAGAGAGAGAGAGGCACTTTAGAAATTTTGTTAAGGAACTCTTATGAGAAAGAAGGTATTTTTTTTACATCAATTAAACTTTTAATTGATATAAAAGTATTTTTTACATCAATTAACTATTATTAAATGTAGAAACTTGACTTATAAATTTCAAAAATGTCATTGTCATTTCTTTACATTGATTAATCAATAATTGATATAAAAAATTGCTTTAAACTCCTAAAAAGGAAAATTGAGGAGAGAATAGTTTTGTTATGAATAAGGAATGAGAAAAATGAGAGGAAGGATAGATAAACCATAAAATAGGAAAAGTCAAGAGGGAAAAGTAAAAGAAAAAGTATATGGAAGAAAAGTTATAGAAATTGGATTTATTCTCTTCCTTTCTCATGGTGATAACAATAGTTATAATAAAAATTGTCGACATAACCATGGTTATAAAAAATCACATTAATGTCAAAAATTTGTTGCTAGTTAAATTAACCATATTTTCTTCCTTTCTAGTTAAAACAACAATGACTAACCAATTGCAATTTTTCTTTTTCTTCAACAATTCACTTCCTATTAACCCAAAACTCAATTTATTCTATCTGCAAACATAAATAACGTTAAGTTTTTCAACAATTCACTTCTTATTAACCCAAAACTCAATTTATTCTATCTGCAAACATAAATAATGTGAAATTTTTTAAGTCACATGGATGGGATGAGAGTACTCATAAGAATTGTCAAAAGTTAGCAGGAGAAACTCGTGATTTAGTTAGCATTTTTTTTTATATGACATCACTTATTTTAGATGTTTCCTAACGAATACCGTGTATAAATTATTTATTTTTTAAGTGTTTTGTGATGAGCTGGAGCTTGCCGACATATATATATTTATTACTATTAAAAATACCTATATAATATATATATATATATATATTTAATCTAAAGGGGCCACATTAATTTTTTTAAAATAATTATTTAAGAATGAAACGCTCGAGCTTTAAATAGCTTTTACCTTTACTAAATACATTATAAGGAGGTATCGTCAAAGTCTATTTCAAAGAAAAGAAAGGAAAAGAAGGTAAAAGAAAGGGGTAGAGCGAAAAAGATAGTGACAATCAATTGAAAGAAGAACATGCAGAGGAGTGAAGAAGATGAATGCAATCACCTTCGCTCTGGTCGACGTATTCCTCGATTAAGACCAAGTATACTTTAATGTTGCTTTTATTCATCTCAAAAAATTTCTGAATTGCAATTTTTTCTTTAATATTTGTATCAGCATGTCTATATATTATTGGTAAGAATGATGAACTAATTTTTTTTATTTGAATATATTTCCTTAATTATTAGGTTTTTCTTGCACTTATGAATCTACATAAATTTTATACCTTTCGAAGATTCTTTCATAATAGGTTTGAAAGGACTAACAATTGTATATCAAGAAATTGTTTGATTGATTGATCGATGAAATTGTTATCTTAGTTTGTTTATTGGGTATAATTTTTTTCATAAAAAAAGGTAAAAATTTTATTAGCTAGGAGTACTAGGGTAATCAAGCCTTTCTACATCAAGGGTAGCAGCTTTCAAATCAGTCCAAATGGATATTACACCAACAGGAGAAGAAGTAAATAATGATTATTCTACTTTGAAATACAAACCACAACCACAAAATAAATTTTATCCTATCAAAGATCCAAAAAGCATTCTCATGATTCTCTTTTGAAGATGACAGTATTTCTTGCAGACTAGATTTGTCAAACCACTGTGATCCATGAGAGAAAATTTCCTATTTCCTCTTCTTATCATAAATTAAGCCTCTAAAAGGGAGAACAACCTTTCAATGGAGTTTCAATCCCTTATTAATAAATCACTTTCATCCATATCTCTCACATGCGCTGGAATTCAAGAAAGAGATGGTAATTCCTTTCTTGATATTTATTACAGATATCACATAAATTATGGATTGAGATGTCAGGAGCACAAAGGTTGACTTCAATAGGTAGCCTATTATGTAGTAGCTTCCACCATAAACCTAGTACCCTTTTTGGTGCTAAGAAATTTCATAGATGCTTGATCTTTTACTCTGGGTTGTATGGATTGATGAATAGGATGAAAACACAAAAATTTGATAACCAAATATTTTTCATTTGGATCATCAATCCACCTTCATTTTTCATGACGATCAAGGAGAAAATAAGGTTATTTAATTACCCTTAAGGTTCCTTATATTTTCCTTTCTCCCATGCAAACATGTTTCTATGACATGAGAACACCTATGGGTGCTCCCCATTAGTTAGTTGTTATAGGTTCTAGACAAGTTTCCTTTTATTTTCAAAGATCTTATATAGTCGTGAAAAGGTAGATGAAGACTTGTAGGTCCTCACCAAGTATTTTCTAGAAAGATGTTGGCATCTCATTCCCGACCGATTTTCTCAAACTTTTGGAACACTATTTGGCCTCTACTCTTGATACTACACCACACAAGTCTCACCACTACCTTAAAGCTAAGCACCTTAGTTTTTACGAGTAAGAATCGAAAGGGTAAATCACATACCTACTTCCAATACTTGTATAAGTAAAAGTCAAAAGGGTGAAACTCATACCTAACCTTAGTACTCATTCTCCAAATTGAGGAAAGTTGTTATAATATTCTTTATTCCAATTCATTAGAAGATCCATTTTACATACATGCAAATTCTTTACCTTAAATCCTCTAACTTTTTTTCATTTATACACAATTTCCCATTTCACTCAAGCAATTTTCTTTTTATCTTTGAACTACATGCAAGAAGCATCTTTGTATCTTTATCAATTTGTGTAGAATGCCTTTGGAAGATTCATACAACAAGAGAAAATAAACTGAAATGAAGATAGAACTGAATTCAAAAAGGGTAACATGACCATCAAAAGATAAAAACTTGTTCCTCCATGAGTTCAACTTAGACTAAAAAGAATTAAACACCTTATCCCAACATTGCTTCTCAAGGGATTGTGACCTATAGGTAGACCTAAGTAAGAAGTAGAAAGGGAGCTCATTTTAGAATTCAAAAAGGAAGAGGGATGAGAAAGGAAGTTTTCATAGACATTGACTTCAACTAGAGAGCTTTTAACAATGTTAATTCTGAGCCCAAATACTAATTTGAAAACATTTTAGGACAACCTTAATACAACACAAATTCCACAACATGCATCACGAATAATATATTATCATCAACATACGACACTACAAAAAAGTTCTTTTTTGGTGATAATTTTAAAAGATAACTAGTGATAGTTTTAACTTTTATCAGAATTTTTTTAACGAATTTCTATTTATCAAAAGTTATCCATCTCAAAAACTTTTTAGTAACAATTCAATAATATAAATACTATAATCAATATAAATTTTTGTTAATTTAGTATATTTTTTATAATTTAGGAAAAAGAATCATCACAAATTTATTTATTTTTAATACTAAAACAAAACAGATACATCTCCAACAACATTAAGGAACTTAAAATGTCCTCCCTAAACCGCCCTTTCCATCAGTCCCCTAAGATCGTCCACCACAACCAAAAACATTAGAGGTGCCATGGGATCCCCTTACTTGAGATCTCTTTTAGTGGCCACCTCTTTGGTGGTTCCTCCATTCATTAAAATAGATAGCCTACCTTCAAACAAGCATACTTGAAGCCACTTCTTCCATCTAGAGTAAGACCAATTCTCTCCCATATATACTTAAGGAAGGGCCAATACACTAACTCATAGGTTCTCTCGAAATCAACCTTCATAGCAAAGCATTGGTTCCCTATAACCCTAATCCACAACCTTATTCAACACAAGGATGCCATCCAAAATTTGTCGTCCTAGGATGAACGCAGACTGATATTCCGCGATGACACTTTCCATTTGCGGCAGGAGTTTCGCTATGAGCTTAAATAGTTCCTAACAGAGAGAGATAGGTCTGAATTAAGTGTTTTATTGTCCGAGGATGAGCTAATGCCAAAATATACGACATCGTTCCCTTCGGAAGGTTGGATAGAACTCTCGAAACTTTTTGAGAATGTTATTCTTTATTAAATGTCATCCTTTAAATAATACATAGGTGAATCCATTTGGGCCAGGTTTTTGGATCCATCATTCTAGGCTAATGCTCCTTTAATTTCATTCATGAACCATTTAAGATGTTGATTTAACATTTAATGACCTAATCATGATTAAATTAATATTAAATATTAATTTTAAAATATTTATAATATATGATATATTAAAAAATAAAAATATATAATAGTACTATTACAAAAAATATATATTTAAACTATTTTATGATTCACATAATCTGAAGGAGATGCCTACAGTCCGATTTTTAAAACTGTCTCCAACAAACATTTAGTTCAAAATTGATTAGAAAATGAATCAAAATAAGAGCCTAGTCAAATTTGTGTTGATAGATATTTTATTTAAATTAAGATCTGAGTGAAAATGCTTAAATATATGCTTCTTTTATTCACGCAGGGATTGAGCCAAAACGGGCCAAAGCCCGACGAGGGAGAAAGAAAGTGACTGAAACCAGCAATAAACAGATTGAGTTATCAGACCTTACAACTGAGCTAATAGAGTTAATTGCTAAACGTCTGGATGTTGTAAGCTTCTTAGCATTTGGTGGTGTTTGCAAGAATTGGTGGCAAATTTATTCTACATGCAAACAGGATTTCTTAGAATCCCAAGCACCAATGGCAGTGCTCATATCATCACATGCCAAGCGTGCATGCTATTTATATGACATGGCCAATGCCAATACAAAAAAGGTTATGCTATCTACCCTTGTTGGCAAATTCTTTCTTGGTTGTTCTGCAGGATACATCATTACTGAAGACATGAGTGGCCAAATTTCCCTTATGAATCCTCTAACTGGACATGAATTGGATTTCTATGCACCACCTTATACCCTTAGAGGTAAATCTCTCCATGACCTCATCATCTACATTCCAGTTTTGGCCTCTAAAAGTTATTTCATCGTTGCTGTTTCCAATTACAAGCAAGAACTTCAGGTCTTTCATTCTAAGGATATGAATTGGTTTACTGGGATATTTTTTGGGCCGCGTTGGGTGGACGTAGCAATTTTTAAGCATAAAGTTTATTTTATTACAAAGAGAGCTCGATTTGGTGAATTGAAGATAAGGACATCATACTTTGATCTTAATTGGATGGAAGTGAGAAATACCCCAAAAGTGAATTCCCAAAATCTTAAGTTGGTGGTTTCAAATGACCAACTTTTGATGGTCGATTTTGTTCCTAAGAAACATTTAAATATTTTCCAAATGAATTTTGATTCAATGGAATGGGTTAGGGTTGATATGTCAGGTGATCAAGCACTCTTCTATGGGGGAAATTGGGGTACTTCAATAAGGAAACCAGGTAAGTGGAAAGGACACAGTAATTGTGTGTATTATCTGGAGACTCTATCTAACATGTGTTGCGTGTATTCAACGAAGGCAGAGTTGATTGGCAAGTTCTCGCTTGTGGAAAACCCAGCTACTTCGAGGTTGTATACACATGGTTGGTATTATCCACACCAGTGTATGAAGCCAGATTATCTTTTGGAGGATTAGGAAATATGAGCATTGAAGACTGATAAAATGTTCATTCAGTTCAGCAAACATTGTTCTCTATATGTTTATTTTCATTTTCTAGTTTTTTTTATTTGTTTTATTTGCAAACTCTATCGACGCTTTGCCTTTATGTGTTGAGAAGTTTTATTTAGCTATGTTATATTAATGATATGACTATTTTATAATATGTCTTTTCATTTATAATGTGATGATACTTGGTTTGGAAGGATTAGAAAAAGATGGTATGTTGTGGAATTCCTTTAAGTTTTTAAGAGAATAAAGTTTCACATTAGGTAGAAGAAAAACTTGGTTTATATATATCACCGTTTATATCTTATGCTTGTGAAATCCTTAGAAAAAAGAATGGGCTCATGTGATCGAAAATTTGGGCTCATTGGTGGATTTATGTTCTTTATTGATAATGACACTTGGTGATCTTTTGTTTCTTCAAAAAATGTTTTTCACAATTTCAGAAAGGAGTCTGGCTGCACATTCAATGAAAAATATTAGTTCTGCATCTTGTTTGAACATATTAGATGAAAAGAAAAAGAAAGAGAGAGAGAAAAAAATATAATGTGATAGAAAAAGAGAAATTGAAAGAAAATAAAATATATTGCTAGAATGTATGATAATTAGAATCTCATTTTAATTTGCGACTAATTTTACGACACTTGATTCCATGCTCTGCTAATGTATTGACGAACTAGAAGTGTTGCCTTCTCAACAATGGTCGCACTCGTAGGAAATGAACATTCCATTATATTTGTGGATAACGTGAAAATTTTTCATTTGGTTAGGATCTTCCAACTCATGGCAAATATGCAAGAAAGTTATTATAAGGAAAGGATGCATATGCTTTAGAGCTCAGTCCTAACCAAGGAATTACCTAAATAAAATTGGGATTATATTATTCGGTCAACATATTTTACAATAGTTTTCAATATTATTTTGCTTTCTAAGTATTCGTTTAATGTTGATAAAAAAAATATTCATTTAATAAAATTAATTTTAAACTATTAAATATTTTTAAATATATACATAAATTAATCTGAAACATATATATTTTTTAGAACGTGTAAACCAAACAAGTTCTAATTCTATCATATTATTCATATCATTATTATATTTTCTCTTTATCTCTCTTTTTATACAAGTTATATATATATATATATATATATATATATATATATATATATATATATATATATATATATATATATATATATATATATATATTGTATCAAACATTTCTCAAGAATATAATCAGAGTCAACTGTTAGTAAACTTTCATCTTGAGCTTAAGTGAGGATTTTTCTCATATGCTATTATTGTTGTAAAAAAAATGGATTGAGCTTACAGGCCTAGTCCAATGAAGCATATTGGGTTATTACAGCCTCACATATGTGACTTTTTTTTCATGTCTCTATATTTATTGGAGCATTAATATTTATTATTGTATTAATATCATGTATGATAATATTTAATGTATTTATTTTTAAAAAGTTATAGCATTTAATATTTTTAAATTGATTTCTTAAAGATTTATGTCAAATTTTTATGTTTTTTAACTTATTATCAAATAAAATATTTTTAAAAAAATTTCTTATTAAATTATCTACTTTTTGTAAAATTATTTTTAAATTTTTCTTTCTAACTACTAATTAGGAATAGAATTGAATAAAATCGTTTTACAAAACCTACAACTTGATCCATTTAAAATCTAAATTGACTTGACTTATTTAACAAATAGAGATTTAAACTTATTAAAAAATCTTTTGAGATAAACAAATTAAATATATGCTTATTAAAAAAGTCTATTTAACCTATTTATATTTATATTTATTTTAATATATTATATTTATATAATATTTATTTTATATTTTATTTATATAATATTAATATATATGTTTTAGGTCTATTTAATAACCTTTTTTATCTTGTAGGCTTTAAGTTTATAGATTTTTTTAATCAATTATTTATATAGACTTTAAATCTATTTATTTATCTCTTTATATAAACTTTAAATCTATTTATTTATCTCTTTATAATTTGAACTTTTAAACGGATTTACAAGTTTTATAGGCTTTAAATGCTTGATAGAAGGAAAAGAAAAAATCTTTAACAGATAATAGATCCAATTCTAGCTTCAAAATTTTTAAACAACGTTCAAAACCTAACTCGGTTCAGTCTACTTTCATCCTTTCTACTAATTTAATTTAAATTTTAAAATAACATATTATAATAATTTAAAGATATTTTTATTTTTTAGATAATTAAATTTAAAATTATTATAATTTAGTCAATCTTAATTTTAATTTAATTTTTAAATTTTAAACTTTAATATATAAAATAAATTAAAATTTATATTATAACTTTAATAATTGTTTTCTTTAATTTTAAGAATTTTTATCCTTTCAACTTGAAAGTAAAAGGTATAAAAAAAAATTTAAATTATATTAGTTGCAGAATATTTTTTACGATCTTTTGTATAATATTATTTTTATTTTTTTCTCTCCATCAGATAAATTTTCTTTATTTTCAACCCAAAAAAAATTAATTCTTCTTTTTTTATCTTTTCATTTTGTTATACAAAAAATTATAAAAACATAATTTTTTTAGTTTGAAGATGCTTCTCGATGATATAACCTTTTTTTAATCAAGAATATCCCTAAACTGATAATTAAAAATTAATTCATTCAAAATATAGAAATTATTGAAATCAATTTTGTTTCTTCTAACAAAGTAATTTTAAAAAATATATCCGTTTATATGTTCATACAATAATGTCAACCAAATCTTTAAGAAATTAAAATTGATATCAATAGTTACTTTGGTCGTCCCAAAAGAAAAGACATAAAGATAAGCTGATTGCGTTTCCACGAAATCTGCTTAGGTTGACGTAGAAAGTAGACCTGTCTGTAACTCTATACAAAAAGAAAAAGAAAAAGAAATTCTCTTGCCCTTCCAGCTTAACTTGGTACCTCTTGCCCCCTTTTCATATATATATATATATAAAGAATGTACAATAAAATAAAAAAATGAAATATTATTAAAGAAATATCAACGATTACCCAGCCAACCATAAAGACATAAACAAATAAGTAATAACTGACTTTGCGGCAGTAGCAAAAGACAATGCAGAATGGGAAATGGGTTATTGGATGGCCCTCTAATACGGAAAATCGGTAATCTTTAATGCTATTGTCCCATATTGTATACCACACACACTTGTCTCCACCAACACTTTCGGGTTTTTCTTCCATTTCTTTGACATTTTTGCATTTCCTCTTCAGAGCTCAGACTGGCACCGCTGAAAAAATAGTAGTTTATGCTATATAATACAATGTCCTAGATTCTTCCCTTTTTTTAATTTTGAATCTTTTCTCGAGAGTCATGAAACCATGTTAGTTAAAATATAGGGTGAGTCATTAAATTCAAGATTTAAATAAATTTAGGTACTTTTAGTTTGCTCCAATTAAATCAACATTACTTGTAGTTGTTATATTTGATTCGATGGATATAGTATGAACTATGCTTAATATGATGTAATAATAAACTGAGTGTTTTTGTTTTAAATTTGTTGGATATAATATTTGAAGTTTTAATATGTTGGATTGGAAGGATGTTGTTATTTTTTTAACGTATGAGATATGGTTAAAAACATATATTA
Source organism: Canavalia gladiata (assembly GCA_037954105.1). Taxonomy (NCBI): domain Eukaryota; kingdom Viridiplantae; phylum Streptophyta; class Magnoliopsida; order Fabales; family Fabaceae; genus Canavalia; species Canavalia gladiata. The sequence continues at coordinate 34,594,994 of CM075664.1, read as the reverse complement.
GAATAGCTAGAATAAAAAATGAATCCCCATATAAACTTATTATTTTCATAGAGATAGACTTAAACCATCATTTTGAGTCTTTTAATCTGGACCAGCCTATATAAGTTGTTACCAGCATTAAATCTAACTAAGCCGGACCAAATAGCTAAAATTAATAACTCTACTTCTTTTCCTTTTTCCCCTGAAGCTATATACTTCTTTCCTAGTTCTTTTTGTGTCCCTTCACTAAATTTAAATTCTAAAGAATGCTAACAAGTCATTGGTCTACATCGATCCCTTGTTCATGCTAGAGAACTATGTGAAGAAAATAATTCTCTTACGTATTTTGTATTTTTATATGTTTTGTACGTATCTGAAATCTTAAATAAAAATTAATTTCTACCCAGGACTAAAACCCGCCTTTTGTACAAATTAAGTTGTTTTTCTTAGAAACTAACATCTTTTCGTGTTGACATTAGATTAATTCAGGAGCATATGTATAATTATAATGATGACAATATTGAGAATTTATTAAATTTTAAAAAAAAATCATGTTGCTTGCAAAGAAATCCTGGCATAAATTATCTTTATATATATATAAGGAAAATAAATTATGTATAATGATCAATTCATTCAAATCCATCTAAAAATAAGATAATAATAATAAATAATGTGAGAAAAATAAAAAATAATATATGCACGTTGGTATATTATACGTTTATTAGTAAATATTTAATTTTTAGCAAGTTCGATTTTTTAAAAAGAATTATAATTATTAAAATATAATATATTAGGATAAACAGTGTTGTGTGCAGTTCAAATATCATTATTCTAAAATAATTATATGTTTATCATTGAGGAAATCCATGAGGTGTGAAGTTGTTATAGAATTAACTGCAGAAAACCCAAATAACCAGTTTTCGTGGATAGATCTCAATACGTGTACAAAACGGTACCCTGTGACACCATGATCCTTTGATTTCGTCCTCACCTCACCTATATTTTGTTTTTCAATTTGTTAGATTTTTCCACGCCGCCCCACAGAAAGGTTTGGCTTTTTCCAAAGCACTTTGAGATTGCGACTCTCACAAGAATGATAACCACCGACTCCAACAGTGGGTCCCACCTGCCTCCATCACACCCGTTCATTTAATAACCCCTCAACAATTCTCAATTCGTAAAATTAAAACCGTCAAAAAGACCACTTTGAGAAGAACACAAGGAAGCACCCATGAACTATCACGGAAATTAGTCCAAAATCAAAACACAAAAACAAACACAAACACACCTTTACCTTATTTTCTCTCTTTGCCTCTCCTCTATATATGAACCAACTTGCATTCCCACACTCCACATTGCGAAAATGGAAAACCTACGAAGGCATTTCACAACAAAGGAAAAGGATAGAGTTATTGTTGGCCGAGTGAACCGCAACGGTTATTGCAAGAAGCATCCCAAACACCACCAATCACCTGGCGTGTGTTCTCTTTGTTTGAGGGAAAAGCTTATTCAGTTATCTTCTTCTAACTCTTGTCGAAAAACCTCTTCTATTATCACCTCTTCTTCTTCTTCTTCTTTGTCATCTTATTACTCTTCATCTTCCACTTCTTCTTATGCTTCTCCAGTGCATTGTTGCTGTTTCATTTCTAGTACTGAGGGAAAGAGAAGCTCTTCGGTCTCAATCTTTCTGCTTAGTGGTGACAATGGAATCATAAAGAGTAGGTCTTTGGCGATTTTTCCAAGGAAGAGAGATTGTGAAGGTGATGCTCTTAATAAGAGTGCCAACAAAAGTGGATTTTGGTTCAAGTTGCTTCATCCTAAGAGCAAGAGAATGGATATGGAAAATGTTCAGAAGGAAACTAAGTTGGTTCCTTCTATGTCTATAAAAATAAGAGAAACAATGCCTTAATTCTCTTGGTACTTGATTCCTAGCTAATTCTTATTTCCATTTTCTTTCTAGAAATGGAAAGTAAAATAGAGATATTGTTTTACATTCCACGCATGTGTATTCTGTATATAAATTGATGTACATTTTTTTGGATCATGAAGAAAGAATTAAAAAGAACATTATTATTATTATTATTGGTACCTTCGGTACGTATATTAATTTAGTAAGCGGATCCAAAACAGAATTAAGATTATTGCTTTTAGATGTGAGATCTCTTAAAAGTATTTGTTTGAAATGTGTATAATATATTTGTGTAATACTTGATATAATATTCTTTTTTTCTCTCTAATACATCAGGTATATTTTCACACACCGTTTTTCTTGGTTATTTTTATCCCTTTTGTTTTGTATATTTCTGTTTTTTTTTTTAATTTGTTGCGCAAATTTAATTTTCTCTTGTTTATTCTAGCTGTTCTAGATACTTTTTAATATGAGGAGAGGAGGAGAGAATAAAAAATATTAAATGAAAATAAGTTTAAAATTTTAATATGCCTGAAATACTTTTTATTTAATATTTTTATCGATCTTTAATTTATTCCTTAATTCATATTTAATTATATATATACTCGCAGCAAAATCTTAATTAATATTATTTAATTCAGTGTTCTTGCTCATTAATTAATAGCTAGGTAGGCATTACTGGCATGATCTGGATGCATGGATGGATGTAAGGATGTTTTCATAGTTAAATCTCAAAAATCTGCGACTGCATCACCAAATAGAATTTTCTCAGTTAAATTTCAAGGTGATTTACAGTAGTGTTGGGGTCTATACTTATTTATTGGTAATGTCTTTATTTTTTTGAAAGGAGGATAGAGAAAAATTAGTATATATGATCCGAAACCATGGTATTTTTGTAGATTTGGTCAATCTTTATATATGTATCTAAATGTCTTAATTTACCAGAAATTGAGAGAACAACTTTCACAAATATATAAAAATTAGTTGGAATTATTAACACATAATCGGCTTATTTGGATGGAGGAGAAAAAATAGAAAGAAAATTGGATAATAATACATTTTTTAATATTTAAATTTTAGAATTAACAATATTGTGATTCCTTTTATTTATTCCCATTTTAATTTTAATTTTTTATTTAATTAAAAATATGTTGATAATATAAAAAATTTATATTATTATATTCAATTATAAATTATTATATTATTAAAAATTATTAATTTTATAATAATTATTTAAAAATTTATATTTATGATAATTTTTAATTAGATAGTAATAGAAAATAAATCATATTGAAAATATAAAATTATTTTTTTTCTGGTTTTCAACCAAATGAAGTAATGTATACACATCATATAATAATTTGTAAAATTTAATCATCATATATATCTCAATAATATTATTATATTAATATATTTTTTTTTATATTATATGTATATAATATATGTCTTATTTTACCTATTTTAAGATAAATATCATTAAAAATGTTTTTTATTAATAATTTTAAAAATAAAAAATAATGATTTTTATTTTTATCAAAAAATAGATAAATATATATTTAATAAAAATTATTTATAAAAAAATTAATGATAATCCGGACCATATAACTTATGCAATCAAACATAAATTTTATAAATCTAATATATTTTATATTTAAAAATGTAGCCGTGCTGAAAAAGTTTTTTTAATGAATGGTCCTAATACCGTACTATGTGACAGGTTGTTTGTATGCGTTGTAAAGTTCAAGTTGAAGGGTTGGCATCACATAGATTGAAAACTGATAGGCAATGGCCCATTTATACGGCATGCAGGAATTAATTGGAAACAATAATTTGGTATAAAAAATTAAAATAATTAAGAGAAAAGCGGCAAGAAAAGCCAGATAAATACTCTGCAACAATTTTTATAAGTACAAAGGGCTCCGATAAAAGATCATAAAAAAATATTTAATGTTTTCTAAAATTATTTTGATCTTTTATAATATTTTAAAATTTAAAATATATATAATTAATAAAAATGTACAGTATTATATCTTTCTAAAAATAAAAATTATATAAAATAAAAAATAAATGAAATATTGACTACTTTGACAATAAATTTTAAAATATATCAGTATAAATTTTCCTAAAAGATAGTGACAATAGTACATATAAATACTAAAATATTTTATATAATGACAAAAATATATATATATATATATATATATATATATATTAATGATAGGTTTGTCTTTATTAATTTTTTTAAAATTTTAAGTGTTGTTTTTATCTAACAAAATTTAACCTATTATAAACAATGAAAGACAAAGTTAACGATATAATATATATTAAATTTTTACACCAAATATATAATAAATAATTACGTATAAAAATTAATATATATATATATATATATATATATATGATCAGTACTATATTATACCATAAATGTAGATATATAATATTTATTTTGATAATAAATCAATTTTTATTAGACACAAGATTATGTTAACGAAAATAAGTCCCTTTTTCCTTTACAATACATTAAATTGAATTTTTTCTTATGAAATTATTTTTAATTTATTGACAGTTAAAATATTGTATATTTATCTAATAATCAATTTTATATTATTTATTAAATTGAATACATTTTATTAATATTAGACTCGTAAATTAGTCATCAATATTGAATTAATGATACTTTAAATATATTATATACTAATAATATATTAAAATTAAAGGCTAAATAATAAAATATCAAAAATTAAAATTAAAATTAAAATTAAATAAATTTAAAGACTGAAATGTTTATTAAGGCTAAATAAAATTTATACTCTTTATAAGTACTCACTAAATTGAGTTGAATTATCATCCATTCCATGTCCCAACCAAAATGGTTTCTGATGGATAAAAATATTATTAATAATAATTTTTTCAACAAACAGCATTGCTTGAACGATTTAGGATAAATATGTAGTTTTTTTATTTTTGATTAAATAATTATTTTAATTTAAAAAATTAGGAATCAATTATATTAACTTTTAAAAATAAAAATTATTATATTGATTCTTAAAAATAAAATAAATCAATTATTTTAATTTTATAAGATAAATAATTTGTTATTTTAGTCACTACTGATTAAAAAGTCATCATTTTAGTTTTTATAAAAAGAATAAAATATTTATTTTTTATCTTTCAAAAAAATTTATCTTTCAAAAATTAATATAACCGATCTTAATTTTGAAGAACTAAAATAATTATTTACTCATTTATTTCTTTTGTTAATGAAGAAATAACAGTATAATTTTATTTTATTTTTTTCCATAACAAGTTGTGTTAAAGTGAATTCTATGAAGGTTGATCCAGGGCTTTGCTGTCGAGATCCGTGCCATTAAGTGGAACTGATATATGAATAAGCTACATGGATATCCAGAATCAGTTTGAAAGCATTTCACGTTAACATAAATTAAAAATAAGGATAAAAATAAGTAAAATTAAATTAAATTTTAAGTGTTTAAATTTAATTTATTTAAAAATATTAAACTTTAAATTTGAATTTGTTATGTGTTAAAAAAAATTTCTATTAATATTCAGCCTAATTTAAAATTTACCAGATCTACAAGCTTATATTTAAAATCTATATAAATAATTGATTAAAAAAATATATAAATTTAAAGCTTATAAGATGAAAAAGGTCATTAAATATACTTAAAATATATATATATATATATTAATACTATGTAAATAAAATATAAAATAAATATTATACAATTATAATATATTAAAATAAATATAAATATAAATATATAATATATAAATATAAATAGATTTATAAATAGGTTAAATAGATTTTTTATAAGTTTAGGTTTGACTTCTTGATTTAAAAAAAAAAATTAACAGATATAAACCTATCTATTTAATAAACGAGCCGAACTAAATTAAGTTTTAAACGAATCGTAGGCTTCTGTCGGATTATTTTATTCACTTTTATCCTTAATTTCAAAAATTTCAAAAAAAAATTACGTATTATATGTACATTTATAACTTTATTCATTAGATTCTTTTTTATTCATTAAGAAAAAAATATAAATATTAAATAAATGATTTATATATTAATTTTTTAAAATAAGTTTAATTATTTTTTAAATTTTTTTTTTTCATTTATTACTAATTAATAATAACTAAATAGTTAAAAACTATATGTAAACAATAATAATTAATATTTTGGAAAATTAAAATAAATAATTAAATAAAAACAAATTTTTATTCTGTAAAATGAAATTTAAGTTAAAACATTAGTTTTAGTTAAATTCAGAAATCAAGGGATTACCCACTTTTTTGAACAGTGTATTTCACAGGACGGTAAATGTAAGTTTCTAAAAAATAAAAGTCGAGGGTTATTATGGATGGTTGGATTCTAATCTAAGTAATTTTGAAAATGAACTTTTAAACACAATTTTCATTGCTCTGTTCAGGATTAAGGTAACATTTCTCCGCCATTCGTTAGTTTATTTGGAAATAAAATGCTACTTCTGTAACGGTTAAATTTAAAATTAAAAATAACTTTTTTTTAAAAGTTTTGTAAAAGAAAAAAACAAGATTAAGAAAGTGATAATTTTTTTATAAGATGAATCAAATGTGTTAAAGGTCAGTAACAAGATTGGACAAGCGAAATCAAAAAAGTCCTGGTGTACGTCTAAGATTGTTGAGGCTTTTTTCTTTTGGTCAACGAGATTGTTCATAGAAATTGCTTTTAATACATCCATATTTTACTATTTATATATTTTAAAAAATTTATTATTTTTCATTTAAAAATATTTTTTATTTTTTACATTTATATCATTAGATAATATCTTACAAATTCAAATTTTAAAATTTCTTTATAGAAACAAAATGTTAACTTAGTAACATATTACATTATTTAGAAATCTTTTAATAACAAAATATTTAAAAAATCAAACTAATAATAAAAATTATTTAAAAATTTAATCAATAATTTGTTAAAAATTAACGTAAAAACCATATAACTTCAAATAATTAAATTGAGAATGTTTCTTTAAAACTAATAATTATTAAATTATAAAAAATATTATTAAAATATAATGATGTATTATTGCATTTGACTTAAAAATTAACCTAATCTAAAAAAATACCAATACATTCTAATAATATTTTTAAAACTCAAAAATTAATAATAATAATAATAATAATAAAATTTAAGAATTATTTATTAATTAAGTTGGCTTCTTTGAAATTTGTGAATATTATATTTTTCATTTTTTATTTTTTAAAAAATAACATATTTTTATAAAAATAAAAATTAATCAATCATTAACATTTTTTTTAAAAAAATACAGTTGTAATTTTATCATATTACTTAGCCTGAACATTATGAATTTTTAAAATTATAATTTTAACAGTTTTGTTAATTTTAAACATTAAAAAATAATAAATGTTATAAAATATATTATATTTTATATTCTTATTTTTTGGATAAAAAATATATATTGAAAAAATATAATTAATATTATAGATTTTTTAAAAATTATTATTTATTTAGTAATTAATTTTATATAAAATTTAATCTTATATTTTTTATTTATTAAAATTATGATTTTATTTTATGTATTATTAAAGATATATATATATAATTCTTTTACATATTTAAATATACATAGAAATAATTTTTTCTATTTTAATATATCATTATTAAAAATAAATATTTAAATCGAGAATCTTATATAAATTATTTCAACTTTTTATCATTAAATTTAATTAATTTTCTATTTGGACATATAAAAATAAAAATAATAAATATTTATTTTTAATAAAAATTTATATACTTTTAAAATATTTTTTTACATTTATAAAAAGATAAATTATATTGACATTCCTTATATTTTTATGAAATTTCACAAGATATTTATACATTTTTGCCACTATACAAACTTTTCTTAATTGTTTAAAAATAGTTACACCAGATATCTTATTGATCTAGAGGTTGTTAACAAAGATGAAAAAAAAAAAGCGATTGACACACATTACAAAAATAATATTATTTAGTGATGATTTTAAATAATAGATAGTGATGATTTTAATCTTCATCAGGTCTTTTTTTATGAATATTTATTTGTCAAAAATTATTTGTCAAAAATTATTTGTCAAAAAATATTTTAGCCATAGTTTAAATGTTATAACCATCAAAATTTAATATATTTTATGTTGATTTAATCTATTTTTATGTAAGTTTATACAACCGTCACAAATTTTATGTGGAAAAAGTGTATTTGTTTTTGTTGTTACATGTCATTTAATGAAAAGAAAAAACCTTCCTAATAAAATACTCCTATCTATTGTAATGTTGATTTTAAATAGATAGAGATTTCATCTAGAAGCAATCGTGAGTCTTCCTCATTTTCTTTCTAAGTTGTGCATCATCTTCTTTAGGTAGACAAGTGGTATGTATATTTTTCTATTTTATTTCATTTTTAACAATCATTCTTACTACCAATTTGTTCATTTTTTTGAGAAACAGAGATGCAATTTCTTCCACTAGAGGCAAAAATATTGTGATTGTTAAACAATGGAGAAAATATTGCCGTAAGGTCTACAGAGATAAAAGTTAGTAGGAGAATAGTAAATCCAATCAACATGTTTAAAGAAGTAAGTTGTGATTTTTTTTTTAGTGGGTTGATAGAGATGTAGATGATGCATCTGAAAAGTTAAAGTTAGAGATGGAAGAGACAGAGATAAAAATAAAAAGTGAAGAATAAGTCCAAGTTGATTGAAATTAATTATAGTCATTGAAGTTTAATGTAATCATTTTGTTAATTTTAAATATATTTATTATTCAAATTTTAGTTTTCATAATGTTGTATAAGTAATTTCTTGTTGTATTGGATTAATGAAATGAATAATAAATTTAAAATGGTGAAAGTTCTGGATTATTTTCTAGCTTGTTATTCCAATATTGGTAACCCAAATTTTTAAAAAATTCTAGATAATAAAATAAATACCACGAATATGCCCAAATTGAAAAATGAAACATTTCATTAATGAAACAAAGCCTTTACTTGTTCAGTAATGTATACATCAAAGAAAAATAAAAAATAATTACATCTATGCAAGCAGAGTCTCCTGTCTAGATTGGTAACATCCATGAAAAATAAAAATAATTACAACCTAACAACCATATCCTTCTCCATTGTGGTAAGAATAATTAAAATAAAAAAAAATGATCACATCCATGAACGACATGCCTTTATCTAGTTATACATTAAGATTTCCACCAACAAATCCATAAAAACACAAAAAAAAAATTAACATTGGTTTCACTCTCTAGTAAAAAAAAAAATTACATTTATCAAGAGTAAATATGACACACGAAATGTAGGTAAGCCTTGTCTAGTCCAATGTCTAATTTTGTTGAGTCCTACATCTTGTTGTTGATGGATCCATATTGCTTTGTCAAGCCTTCTCCTTTTTTACCTTATGTTTTGGTTGTTCCAGAAATTGAAGATTGTTGAGTGTTTGGTGCTTCTTGAAAGGCAAAGTTTAGGGTTAGGATTTATGCAAAAACGCATGGTTTAAAAAATCAAATTGAATAACTTAACCTAGTTGATTTGGATAATATGTTTGTTATGATTGTATATGGGCACTAGTAGGTTGTTGCTATATAGGCTATTGTTGTGACACTAGAGGAATAACAAGTTGCGGCTATGATAATAAAGAGGGACCATTAGCAGTTAAGGGTATTCATTCTTAACATTTTGACCAATTTTTTAAGATATGAGAATATATTATTAAAAAATAAGAAAATATATGATTTAATTATGTATAGACATATTGAAATTTGGATTTCCCTCTCCCTCCCCCTTAACTAGAGTCCTTTGACATGTCCTATAGTTGTGGCTAAATTGGTGACATGTGGTACATTTAATTGTTTTTTATCTCCTTACCCCTTGGGTCCTTGATGGACCTTCTACCTCACTTTTGTTCATAGCCTTTCTTGATCTTCCAGGCAATCTTTTGAGTGTTGGGGGATCAATGTTAGGAAATTATCCTCTGCTGACAAGATTAACTTCAAGCATTGGATGAATTACATTATTATAAGCCTTCACATATGTAGACATAGAAAAATCTTCATGAACATAAGACTGCACATGCAACCTTTGCTAAGTATATAAACATATGAATGCTTGCAAGGTTGTCCAATTAAGTTCCAATAATTGTAGTCGGAGTTTCTATGTCCCAAGGGTACCATAGAGTAAAGTGATCATCTTTGACTTGAAATTCTTCTTGGCCAGCATAGTGACCGTCCACTAACTACCATCTTGCATTGTTTTATCCATAGCCTTTCTTACTTTTGTGCTATTTACTTGTCATAAACACGGTCTTTCTCAAACCTTTTATGAAATATCCCTATTAATCTACATTGAATGGACTCATCATTGACAAAATTATTTTCAACCATTGAATGCTTTACAAATATTATTAGTTACATGCTCACTTTTGTAAACAGAGTCAATTGTATGCCTAACCCATATATGCTTTGGTTTATTTGCAGCAACCATCCAATCAACAATTTCGCTTGAACTTTTTCTTAGTTTTATCCCATCAATAAATATACCTAACCCATATTTGTCAAATTAACCCTTATTATATTCCTTAACGCAACTCCAAAATTGTGTTGCTAGAATCAATGACCTAAACGTTGGCATAAGGAAATATGTAACCCATAACTTAGGTCAACCCCTGCTCACACAATTAGTTTTTTTCTCATTTATTAGGTACATGCATTTTCTAAATTAGACATTTGAAGTAAAAAAAATAAATAAGTTAAAGAGAATTAGAAAAAAAACTCCATTTAATCTTTGCACTCAACCTCCACTGTGGTCATTGTTATGTTTCCACCAAGAGAAATGACTAGAAGCAACACGTCTCCAAAAAGAACTTTTAGATGACATCCCATGATATGATTCACCCTACGCGAATGAATCGGAATGCGGAAACGATAATGGAACGTCTTGAGAATCAGGATAAGATAAGATGGGTAAGATATGATAAGATAGGTAAAATAAAGGAACCCGACACAAACCGTGACCTGCCGGAGAGCACCGAAGTTATCAAGAGAAACGTGACCCTTACCGCGACCTGCCAGAAGAACCAACGTTATCAAAGGTAGTTCTTTGCCCAAGAACCAAGGGAATCAACTCACACAGAGATGAAAACTCTCAAAGAGAAAATATGATTAATGCTCAAAATCTGTCTTTTCACTGAATCCCTAACCCCTATTTATAGTGAACCTAATCTAGTAAAAAAAGATAATAAATTAGAAATCCTAATTAGATTGCAATTTGAATTGCAATCAATTTAAAACGAATAACTTCTAGATAAATATCAAATCCTAATGTAATCTAAAGTAAATCCTAATGTAATCTATAGTAAATCATAACTTTATCACTTAAGATCTTCAATGATATGACTACATAAATTAACCCATGTTGGGATTGGGCTTGGATCCACGTAGTCTTTTCCTTGAACTTCCTTGATAAGACCTTCAAGTGCTTGTTCCATACGTTTGGTCCTATTTCTCGTCATAGTATCTTCCATTCCTTGTAGATAATCTCCTAGATGATCTCTTTTGCTTACCATGGGGCCCACATTCACATCATTCCCTCCTTCTCCAAGAGGATTCGTCCTCGAATCTTGATGGTCATCTGCATCAAATAAGGATAAATCAGAAATATTGAAAGTGGCACTCACATTACCATAGCTACTTGGAAGATCGATTTTATAAACATTATTGTTGATCCTTTCAATCACTTGAAATGGACCATCTCCTCTAGCATGTAATTTGGAACTTCTTTGATTTGGAAACTGCTCTTTTCGCAAGTGAACGCACACCCAGTCACTAGGGTCAAAGACCACATTGGTGCGTCCTTTGTTTGCGTGCCCAGCATAATGTTCATTTTTCTTCTCAATATTTGCGCGAACCTTGGCATGTAATTTCTGCACAAATTCAGCCTTTTTCTTTCCATCAACATTAAGAGAGTCATTAGTATAAAATGGTAAAACATCTAAAAATCCATATACAATCTCAAAAGGTGAAAAGGAAGTAGATGTATGGACAATCCTATTATATGAAAATTCAACATAAGGAAAACAATTCTCCCAATCCTTTAAATTCTTTCGTATTATAGCACGTAATAAGGTTCCTAAAGTTATATTCACAACTTCAGCTTGTCCATCTATTTGTGGATGAGCCACAATAGAGAATAATAATTTAGTGTCCAACTTACCACACAAGATTTTCCAAAAGTGACCAAGAAATTTAACATCTCGATCACCTATAATAGTTTTAGGTAAGCCATGCAAATATACAATCTCTTTGAAAAATAAACTAGCAATATGAGTGACATCATTAGTTTTTGAACAAGCAATAAAATGTACCATTTTGCTAAACCTATCTACAACGATAAAATTACTATCTTTTCTTTTTGAGGTTCTAGATAGCCTTAGTATAAAATCCACAAAAATATCAGTCCAAGGATATTCGTGAATAGGTAAGGGTGTATACAAGCCATGATGTATTACCTTAGATTTTGCTTGTAAGAAAGTAATATATTTTTCACTAATAAGTTTAACATCATGCTTTATTTTTGGTCAAAAAAGATGTTCAATTAAAATATGATAAGATTTTTGAATACCAAAATGCCCAATTAATCTTCTCCCATGAGTCTCTTTAATAAACATTCCCCTTACGCTACACTTAGGTACATACAATTTATTTTTATTAAATAAATATTCGTCTTGCCTAAAATAGTAATCAAAACCATGGTCAGAACACGTTTTCCATAATTGTCCAAATTCAATATCATTTGCATACATGATTTTTAGTAATTCAAATCCAAGTAATTTGGTCTGTAAAGTCGTAAGTAATACATACCTTCGTGACAGCACATCTACTACAATGTTTTCCTTTCCCTTTTTATACTTGATAACATAAGGAAACATCTCATCAAATTCTAGCCACTTGCCATGTATTTTATTGAGCTTACCTTAAGACTTTAAAAACTTCAATCTGAGTTTATTAGAATGGATGACAAATTCCATTGACCAAAGGTAATGTTGCCAAGTTTGTAAGGCGCTCACCAATGCATAGAGCTCTTTGTCATAGGTTGGATAGTTAAGCATCGCTCCACTAAGTTTCTCGCTAAAATATGTCATAGGTTTAGAGTCCTGCATTAAAACAACTCATATACCCATTCCAGAAGCATCACATTCAATCTTAAAAACTTTATCAAAATTAGGTAAATTTAACACATGGTCATTAATTTACTTATCTTTTAGCAGATTACAAGCTTGTTCATGTTTGTTATTTCATTTAAAATTAACATTCTTTTTAACAAGTTTATTTAAAGAGGTAGTTATAGAAATAAAATTTTGTACAAACCTCCCATAAAGACTTGCTAAACCATGGAAGCTTCTTCCTTCATTAGCATTTGTAGGCATGAGCCATCCTCTAGTTTCATTAACCTTTTCTTCATCAGCACTAACTTTCATAATCTTGTTGATGACTCTACAATCGACGCACATGCGCCATGTTCCATCCTTCTTTGGTACTAAGATAACATGAACTGTACATGAACTAAGACTTTTCCTCACAAAGCCTTTCTGCATCAACTCCTCTACTTGTCTTTGAATCTCCTTAGCCTCTTTTATAAGAAGTAAACTTCTTGGTGGTTCTCTAAGAAATACATCATCAAATTCCTGCAACAAATATTCAACCATACTAGGAAAATAAGAGTTATGATAGTTAGTAAGATAAATATCCTTGTACATGAGTACAAGAACTTGTTCCTTTTCCCTCAAAACACTCTCAACCTCTCCTTTGTGAGCAAATACACAAACTTTATTTTCTTTGTCTTTATTTTTTGATTTTTCTTTCTTTTCACTTTCATTCTTTTTTTGACTTTCTACTTTTTCTTTACTCTCTATTTTATCTCTCTTTTTTCTTTCTTGATTTTCTAATTCTTTCTCATTCTTTTCTTGACTTTCTACTTTTTCTTCACTTTCAATTTTATCTCTCTTTTCTCTTTCTTGATTTTCTAATTCTTTTTCTCTCATTCTACATTCTTTTGAATTTTTCATTTGGTCGTAATAAACCTCCTTTGGTCTAGGATCTCCCTTCTCATTAGACCAATTAAACTTCAATGATGAACTAGAAGCATACTTAGGATATTTGCAAGTGCTCCTAGATTTGAGTTGTCTTTCCACTTGAATAGCTTTATGAAGCAATTCATCCATCTCCATATAATGTTGTTGCTCCACCACATTAGCTATCTCTCTTTTAAGCCCTCTAATAAATCTTGTCATAGTGATTTCTCTGTCCTCCTCTACATTGGCTCTTATCATAGCAGTTTCCATCTCCTTATAATAATCTTCAACACCCATGGCGCCTTGAGTAAGACTTTGTAGTTGTTTCCAATGCAAGTCCCTATGATAGTGACTTGGCACAAATCTTCTTCTCATGACTACTTTCATCTCTTCCCACGTTCGGATAGGTGTCTCTCCATATCTCCTCCTATTAAGGATAAATTGATCCCACCAAATATTAGCATAATCGATAAAAGAAAAACTGGCTAGTCGTACCTTTTTCTCCTCCGAGTAATTGTGACAATTAAACATATGCTCCGCTTTTCTCTCCCACTCTAGATAAGTTTCTGGTTCGTTCTTTCCTTGGAATAGTGGAAGGGATAATTTAGTACTCCCCAAGTTGTTATCCTTTTCTCCTCGATATTGTCTTCTTTCCGTACAACATCCACCGTCTGATTCTAAGTTCTCCCCCCAATCTGTTTCTTCATCGTGGTGAAGTGATCTTTGAGGACTACTTCTACGAGACACCCGAGATCTCCTTCTCGAACAATCCTCCATGTCCTCCAACCTCCTGTTCAACTGTTGGAATTGATCTTGAATTGATTTCATGAATACTTTTAGATCCATTTCATTTTGATGGGGTTCACTACTCATGTTGGCAATGCTGCAAATTGAAAAAAATAAATAAATAAGAATAATAAGGCCTCACAAGTCACTCCCTTAGTGTTTGCCCTCAATATTGATGCTCTTCACTCGTGTTTACACTCGAATTGGCTTTTCTATAATGCTCTAACCAACTCTTGCCTTTTACCTCTCAATTTTTCTTATAAATCCTTAAACTAAGAACTTCACAAGTTGATCTTCCCACAGATAACGAAGGAGTCACAGATATACAAGATGAATAAGGTAAGGAATATTGGTTAAGAATTAAGAACTTAAGGAAATTATATTGAATGAGGACTGATTTTTTTTTCAATTGTCTTGAATTTTCTTTTCTTTTCTTTTCTTTTTTCTATCACAGTTTTTTTTCTTTTTTTTTCTTTTTTTTTTACATTTTTTTTATCCAAAACTTCCTTTTTTTTTGGAATATTTGGTTGGTAACAACTTGAACACAAGAAAATAAAACAAAGGATAGATGACACCTGATTCCAAGAGTCGAAGCTCTGATGCCGAATGATATGATTCACCCTACGCGAATGAATCGGAATGCGGAAACGATAATGGAACGTCTTGAGAATCAGGATAAGATAAGATGGGTAAGATATGATAAGATAGGTAAAATAAAGGAACCCGACACAAACCGCGACCTGCCGGAGAGCACCGAAGTTATCAAGAGGAACGTGACCCTTACTGCGACCTGCCGGAAGAACCAACGTTATCAAAGGTAGTTCTTTGCCCAAGAACCAAGGGAATCAACTCACACAGAGATGAAAACTCTCAAAGAGAAAATATGATTAATGCTCAAAATCTGTCTTTTCACTGAATCCCTAACCCCTATTTATAGTGAACCTAATCTAGTAAAAAAAGATAATAAATTAGAAATCCTAATTAGATTGCAATTTGATTTGCAATCAATTTAAAACGAATAACTTCTAGATAAATATCAAATCCTAATGTAATCTAAAGTAAATCCTAATGTAATATAGTAAATCATAACTTTATCACTTAAGATCTTCAATGATATGACTACATAAATTAACCCATGTTGGGATTGGGCTTGGATCCACGTAGTCTTTTCCTTGAACTTCCTTGATAAGACCTTCAAGTGCTTGTTCCATACGTTTGGTCCTATTTCTCGTCATAGTATCTTCCATTCCTTATAGATAATCTCCTAGATAAACACGGTCTTTCTCAAACCTTTTATGAAATATCCCCATTAATCTACATTGAATGGACTCATCATTGACAAAATTATTTTCAACCATTGAATGTTTTACAAATATTATTAGTTACATGCTCACTTTTGTAAACAGAGTCAATTGTATGCCTAACCCATATATGCTTTGGTTTATTTGCAGCAACCATCCAATCAACAATTTCGCTTGAACATTTTCTTAGTTTTATCCCATCAATAAATATGCCTAACCCATATTTGTCACATTAACCCTTATTATATTCCTTAACGCAACTCCAAAATTGTGTTGCTCGAATCAATGACCTAAACGTTGGCATAAGGAAATATGTAACCCATAACTTAGGTCAACCCCTGCTCACACAATTAGTTTTTTTCTCATTTATTAGGTACATGCATTTCCTAAATTAGACACTTGAAGTAAAATAAATAAATAAATAAATTAAAGAGAATTAGAAAAAAAAACTCCATTTAATCTTTGCACTCAACCTCCACTGTGGTCATTGTTATGTTTCCACCAAGAGAAATGACTAGAAGCAACACGTCTCCAAAAAGAACTTTTAGATGACATCCCATCTATACCAAACCAAGGTCTGCACCCTTTCACAAAACCCTTCTTTAAGACATCAAAACATATAAGAATTCTTTTAAATTTAGGATTTCTGTTAATCCTATTTTCCACCTTGATCTTCACTAAACTTCCTGGGTTTATCTCTTTAACTAGCACAGCCCGAGGAAGGAGGTCATTATATCATAAGGCATGTACTCCTTTTGTAGTTTTGTGGACTCTTCTCTTTGCACGATATAGTTGCATAAGATTACTTAGCTCAAGTCCATGTTTAACAAATAACTCTTGCTTTATGGTAGCACAACTAACATTAGGATCAATTACTAACATGATCTCCAATTTTTTTTCAATCTATTTTGAGGTTGCATTAGAATTTTTTGTTATCCTACCATAATTATGGTCAAGATTATAGGCTTTAATTTTAAAAGTAACACCATCAGGAGTTGGGGATGCATGAATCCTCTAATAGCATCCTTTTGTTTCACATATACAAGTTACTCTCACATTTTTATTTGTCAATCTCAAGAATTCAAAACCTTCTTGAATTGAAAAATCTGCAAGCACCTATCTCAAATAGTTGACATAAAAAAATAATTATCCAACTTGAAGTTCAATCCTACCATTAGCTTTAACTTTAAATTGTTTTCCTATTGGTCCCTTTCTACATAATTCTCATCAATGTCTTCATTGGAATGGAATTTTCCAACTACATCAACCATTTTTTCAAAACCAAAGTAAGTCTCATTGCTTACTCCATCTTTCTCTAACCACTCATCATAGTAACCATTGTCATCAATTTCAGTGCCATTGTCATTATCATCATAGGTAACGTCATTATCAGTGACATGCACTTCATCAAGCCCAAGTAACTCACCAACAACATGTGCATGGTCAGCCTCTACATAGTCAACATTTTCAGTTTGGTCAACATGTTCAGTCTTAGTCTCTATTTCATTCTTAACCTTGTGTTCTACATTCATAGTCTCAACCTCAACCTTTGCCATAGTTACACTTTCAGTCCCAACCTCAATCTCAATTTTTGTCCTATTCCTAATCCCATTCATTGTCTTATTCTTAGTCACATTCTCAATTTCAGTTTCAAAACCATCAACTTTAGTTACATGAACTACATTTTTAGTTTCAGGAAAAGTATGGTTTGGGAGGTTCAAAACATATTGATTAACATAAATATTTGGAATTTGAATTTGTCTCAAACATTTTTAGAACATCAAAACCATACTTTAATGACAATAGTTCACCACTATTCCTAGGTAAGAAATAAAGCTTAAAAGAATTGCATGGGATCAAACCTTTCATCCTCTGTCAAAATATTGATCGCTTCATGTGAATCAAATATTTCAAAGTAGTTTGGATCCACATTCTTTATTTAATTGAGTTCACCCTTTTTTTGGTTGAGTAAACAATAATGTTAATGTTATCTAATTTAGATCCTATGTATAATACCTCACTGATGACACTTGTGGTAAAAAAAATAAAATTAACAACATAAGGAAAACTATCCCAGAATTTAAAGAATATGATCCCAACAACAAAAAAGACAAATAAAAAGTTATTCAACAGAGAAAATAAATAAATAAATTTCAAAATTAAAATCTACAAATAACAAAGAACAAAGTCAAAGAAAATATCAAATTCACATACAACATGTCTTTTTCAAATAACAAAGTTAAAATAAAAGAAGCATATTAACAAAGTAATGGTCCATAAAAGTAGCAATGATTTGAAGAACAAAGCACGCTTACGAAGCAGAAGAATATGGTAAAAAATAAAACCCTAAATTTATGATGCTTTCTCTTAAATTTAGCAAAATCAATTCCCTAATTGTGTTAATAGTCACCTAGAATATTTTGACCTTCACAACTAAAAATGCATTTGATATAATTAATAAATAAATTAATTAAAAATTAAAAATTAGTTGAAAGTTAATAAATATATAAAAATTAAAAAGTTAGTTGAAAGTTAAAAATTAAAAAATTTGATAATTAAAATAAAAAATATTTAATAAAATTAACTGTTAAATTACTTAATAAAAATAAAATAACAAGATATAACTATCAAACTTGAGTTTAAGTATTATAATTTTTTATTAATTATTAATTTGTTATTTAAAATAAATTATTATATTAAAAATAAGGATAATATTTTTTATTTATTTTAATTTATATATTTTTATTAAAATATTATATAAATAAATTTATAACTATTTTAATAATTATATATTATAAAATAGAAATTTTAATTATTTTATTTATTTATTATTTTATTATTTATGATGTATTTTTAATAAAAATATATTTTACAATAAATAAGTTTTTATTTAAAATTAAAAATATTTTTAAAAATTTAATAAATATTTTAAGTAATATTTCTATAAAATAAATATTTATTTTATTTTAAAAATTTGTAATCAACAAAATTTAAATGTTTATTATAAATTATTTAAATAAAATATTTAATAATTAAATTAAATACAGTAACATTAAATAATAATATAAAATAATATTTTATAATAAATATAAAATCATTAAATATACGAAGAATAATCGTGAAATGATAATTTTTACCTACTAGCTATTTTTTTTTAAAAGATAGTAAAAATAACATTAAAAATATTATTTATTTTATCTAGTTATCAAAATAATTTTGTTAAAATTAAAATTATTTTAAATAAATTTTAATTAATTATTTTATTTATTATTTAGATTAAATTTTCTGCGATAATACCCTAAATCTAACGTCGTATCTAATGGACGTAACTTTGAGAGTGGTTTATGTAAATGAAGGAGAGAAGTATAGTAATTTCACAAAAACACAATGGTGTGAATATAATTTGTCCCGTTTAAAACTGATCATAACATTTTTCAACTTTTATTGCAAAAATAATACGTAAATCACATAATGCTGCTTGGCCTCATAATCCGAAGTTGCAAGCTAAGTAATGTGCCTGTGTCAAGTTCCGGACTCAATTTTACCTTGTAAAACCGATCACGGCAAAGTGACAGACCGGCACAGCTCAACATTGAGAAAAGCCAAACCCAAACACATTCACCCGCTATTGTTGTCATGCTCTTCAACTTCAATTCACCCTCACACTGTTGCTCACACACTCAGACAAGTGTTCATTGGCAGAGTTAACTTTAGTGCTGCACATAGCAGCACAATTTCATGTTTTCTTCTTTCCTTTCCCTAATTGAGTGTAGAGACTTTCATTTTGTTTAAAAGTTAAAGGCATTAAGTTAGGTGAAATTATTAGTGATCCACAAGCCGATAGAGAGGGAGTGGAATGCAGAGACGCAAGTGGATGATTCCTTTGGTATTGCTGAGGAAGTTTCTCACTGCAGCCATATGTTCAATAGGGTTTGTGGCTCTCTTCTCTGTCCATGTACACATTGTCCCTTCCTCTAAAGATCACAGATTCAACGATAAGATCCCCACGGTTTGTTTCCTCTTCCTTTTTTTTTTCTTTGTTGTTCATTTTCCTCGTTAAATTAAAAATTAATTTATTTTTGTTTGTTAGGGTTCTCGTTGTTATACGGGGTTCTTTGATTTTTTCTGAGGAATTCCTTGATCCTATCCGTCATTTATTATTATTATTCACAACAAATTTGCTATAAATTGTGTGGTTATAGTTTAACCTTATGTTAGGGTTTTCAATTGTCACTCTTATTTTCAGTACTTTGTT
The DNA here is from genome assembly GCA_037954105.1 of Canavalia gladiata. Taxonomy (NCBI): domain Eukaryota; kingdom Viridiplantae; phylum Streptophyta; class Magnoliopsida; order Fabales; family Fabaceae; genus Canavalia; species Canavalia gladiata. The sequence goes on along the minus strand of CM075664.1, from coordinate 34,574,629 downwards.
GACTTGAAGAAGACTTCCATTAATGGTTATCAATCTAAAAACCCCACTTTTATGCTTCTCTGTAACATTATTTTGGTGTATCGGAATTTATTTTGGGAAAAAATTTTGTTTTTGATAATTGTCTTAGTGATTTAAAACTTTCATGTTATTTTATTTGTCATTCGTATTACAATTTTTGACAGCCTCAGGATCTGCAAAGTTGGACACGAGAGCTCGCTCCTCCCCATTTAGCCAAAGCTCCTCTTCCTGCTCCGAAGGTTTTGTGCTTGTATTTCAACACGATCAAGTAACTGAATCCTGTACATTTTTTTTAAAGAAAATGTGATAAAGAAACAGAATCCTGTATATATATTTTATAATAGTTTTATACCAATCAAAGAACTTATTGAGTTATTATTGATAGAAATTAGCCTAATTACAAACATGCATTTTGTTGATTTATTTATTTCCCCTTTGATCCCTGCCAGCCTGGTGGAGAATTTTTTCTTTGCTGCTATTGCTTTGTTTCTGTTGGTTTTACTCATTTCTAATGTTTATGAAACTCATCTAATGCTTGATTGCATGACATTGAACTTGTTTGATTTTGATTTAGCACATGTCCACAGCTGTTTGGTGTGTCAACTGTCATGTACATAGGAAGATATGTTTAAATTATGCAAAGCAGTTATGCACCATTCATATTTTCACTCCTTCCATTTGACAGTTGAATGGTTCAAGACAGTATTCAGAATACTTGAAGCTGTGGAAGCCTCCCTCAAATCGTGGGTTTCTGCCTTGTACAAAGCCTACACCTAATTACTCCAGTAAGGAACTTAAACTTCCATATTAAGTTGTAAGTATGGATTATTTTGTTACTTAAAGTAATTCATGTTTATTCAGCTCCTGCTGAGTCACGAGGATACCTTTTAGTTCATACAAATGGCGGGCTCAACCAAATGCGTTCTGGGGTCTGACCTCTCTCTCTCTCAGACACACTCTAAATTATTCTCATATTCATATTATTAGTATTAATGCTAAGCTATTTGATGTTGAAATTTTATCTTGCTTAATTGATTGTTATGCAAATTATGGCAATATTGAGAATGAGGAAATATTGAATTTTTGAATTTCAGATGTCACATTCCATTGTTGTGAATAGCTGAAAAATTGTTCCCTTTGCTGCAGATATGTGATATGGTAGCTGTAGCTCGTATAATAAATGCCACTCTTGTAATTCCAGAACTTGATAAAAGATCATTTTGGCAGGATAATAGGTATTTTTCAATTCTGCTTTTTACTATTATTTTTCTTTTATAACTTCTCTCTGCTTCTCTTTCAGACTCTCTGTATTGGGTTTCACTTAATTGAATTTTATAATTCTCTTTTCAGCAATTTCTCTGATATTTTTGATGAAGAACATTTTATAAATTCTCTAGCTAATGATGTAAAAATCATTAAGAAGCTTCCCAGTGAACTGGTTAATAGTAATACAACCAGAGTGGTCAGGCAATTCATTAGCTGGTCTGGCATGGATTACTATGAGAACGAGATTGCTAGCTTGTGGAAAGATTATCAAGTATGAATATTGGACATCTATTATTATTTACTGTTCTATGTTTCTTTTGATTTGCCTTTTTCTCTAACATATTGTGCAAGCATCTAATTATTTATAAAATCTTAAGGTTATTCGAGCTTCCAAATCAGATTCACGATTGGCAAACAACAATCTACCTCCAGACATTCAGAAGCTTCGCTGCCGAGCTTGTTATGAAGCTCTTCGCTTCTCTCCTCACATTGAACAAATGGGAAAAGTACATAGAGAGATTTTAGCTCTTATTAGTTTCTCTGTTTTTAATCTCCTACTTTAGCCAGGACTCTAGGATTTTTTTCATTCTTCAATATTTCTTGGGTCCTTGTAGTTGTTGGTGGAGAGGATGAGGTCATTTGGTCCTTATATTGCATTGCATTTACGTTATGAGAAGGATATGCTTGCATTTAGCGGGTGCACGCATGATTTATCTCCAGATGAAGCTGAAGAGTTACGGATGATCAGGTATTGAACTTGATGCTTCAAAATGATTAATTGAATCCCATGTCTTTTCTCATACATGATGTTTGAAAATTGTATTCAAAACATGTAGAGAGAACATTTCCTATTGGAAAATAAAGGACATTGATCCCATAGAACAGAGGTCCAAAGGGCTTTGCCCCTTAACTCCAAAGGAAGTTGGGATTTTTCTTACTGCTCTTGGATACCCATCGAAGACTCCAATATATATTGCTGCTGGGGAGATATATGGGGGTGAGTCCCATATGGCTGAACTGCGTTCCCGTTATCCATTGTTGATGACCAAGGTAAAGAATTGGAATACTGTGTTACCATATGTTGTTGACATTTGATATAGCCTTCTTTTCAAAATCTGTCCTAGTAATGATGTTTGGTGAAGTATAAGTATTTTTTTATCTTTTCAAAGATCAAGTTAAGTTATAATGTATTGAGTAATAAATTGAGGTTTTGCTGGGAATGTTATATAATGTCCTGTTCTGCAAATTCCTTACCTTTATTTAGTTGAAAAGAAAAGCAGTGTCAAAAGGTTAAAATATGTTTTGACATGGAAATCCTAAAATAAGGAGAAGAGTGCCCCTTCCCACTTTGTTTAAATGCATGGGCACTTGGGAGCTTTACATCATTAGTGGGAGACAGCATGGTTAGTGACATTTTGTGGTTGGTTAAGCTCATGTTTCTATTAAATTACATAGATGCTGTCAGGATTTCAACCAGAAGTTTCTGTTTTCTAGGTGCAAAAAGTTCTATGAATGGTAGGCACTGACCTGTGTTAATGTGTTATGAATAAACAATTTCTAAAGTAGTCTACAGCCCATAATACAATGCTAAAAAACACGGGGGGATTGAGCTGGATTATAATGAGCAAATTATCATAGCTTTTCTGTTATTGCTGAAATTACTGAAAAATGATTGCTCCACTATTAATGATTAAATGACTTTCTTTTTCTCTTCTCCTCCTTGGGTAGCTAATGGCTTCTTTTACTCACTCACACACTAACAGTCAATTAAAGAGGAAGATGATGGTATCTTTTTATGTTCAACTAGCCCAATAAAAAAGTTGATCCTGCTTTTCTGGGTAATAGCAGCCTGCTAAGAAGCATAGGTGTCATGTTGATTAACCTACCTGTGATTATTTCCAGGAAAAGTTGGCATCCATAGAAGAGCTTGAAGCCTTTTCTAACCATGCATCTCAAATGGCTGCTCTAGACTATATCGTATCTATTGAGAGTGATGTATTTATACCTTCTTATTCTGGAAACATGGCAAAGGCTGTTGAAGGTCATCGCCGTTTTCTTGGATGTGGAAGAACAATATCTCCAGACAAGTAAGTCTGACATTTTCTTTAAGTAGAAGACCAACTTCTGTTTATTTATCTTTTAAAATTGCCTGATAGACTCTCCAAATCATCCCTTACAAAGCTGTTCTGTTTGTCCTATCATTTTATTTAGGAAAACCCTTGTACGTCTGTTTGATAAACTGGATCAGGGAATAATAACTGAGGGGAAGAAACTATCAAATAAGATTATTGATCTCCACAGAAGACGGTATGTGATTGGAAAAGCCTTTAGTGTATGTTTTAAATAATTTAATGAATGTTAAATTATATATATATATTTGTGTTTATAGTCCTTCCACGTTTTTATGATTATTGTTCTACATCTCATTTTACATGATTGCATCATATCGTAAGTATAATTCTACTGGCCATGATCATTATTGTTATTTCTGGCACATGTCCTCTCCATAGACCATTAGTACAACGGGTCATTTGATTTTCTGTCTCATTCTTTTTTTTTTTCTGGAGAATTATTATGTTGGTCAAGTACATGGCATAGATTTGGTATTATCTTCTTGGTTTAATCTATTGAAGACACTGTTTCTAACTTACTCGTTTTTATAATATACTAATCACAGGGTGAAGCTTTATTTGATTTTTCATTTGTTATGTGTTGCACAGACTTGGCTCCCCCAGGAAGAGAAAAGGGCCAATTTCTGGAACAAAGGGCATGGACAGATTTCGCTCAGAAGAAGCCTTTTATGCTAATCCCTTACCTGATTGTTTATGCCGGACAGAACCACCACCTCTAAATACCTCTCACATTGTTTGATAGATCAGACACTGCCGAACTTCTTTCTTGGAAATATCCCTTGGTAAGGATGGCACATGAAGGTAATTTACCAAAGTTTGAGCATAAAATGTGCTGTGCAGCTGGAAGCTGTGGTCCTCTGGTGGCAGAGTGTATATACCGGTTGACTATTATACGTACCCTTTTAATTTGGGAAGGGAAAAAATAAAGGAAAGGAAAAGAAAACCCATATTCAGGTTTTGATATTAAAAATTACAGATTAGGATGAATTGTTCTTGGTCTCGGGTAGGATAGAGATTTGAGATGAATGGATTCATTTGTTATGTGAACCGACTTATTTATGGAGGTAAAACTTTTAGAGATGGGTAGGATAGAGATTTGAGATGAATGGATTCATTTGTTATGTGAACCGAGTTATTTATGGATTCATTCAGAAATCCTACATTGTTCTACATTTTATTCTTATTGAGGCTACGAAATGCAAAATCTTTTTTTTTTTTTTTGCTTCTGGCATACGTTTATTGTATTTATTGTTGGTGGGGTGCTGTAGGGCAGTGGTGGTGGCATACAAATTTTGCTTTACTTCTGGCGTACGTTTTATAATATTTATTGTATGAGGTGGGTAGCTATGGCAATTAAATTCGAACCTGTGAAATTCGTTGTATCGAGGTTTACGAATTTAATTCGAGCCTGTATTATAAAGATGAAGGTGGATTTAGAAATATAGAAATATGATTAATTTTTTTTAATAATTATAACAAGAGTTAAATAATGATATTAATTTTTTTAAAATAGATTTTAGTTTTGTTTAGATAATTAAATGAAATAAATATATTTTTTTAAATTATTTCCGTTAGGTTTCAAGAGTTTAGTGTAACTTCTCATTGAAAGTTATTATTCGATTTCTATCCTGTGTGTCATTGACCATATTTAATTTATTATAAAGTATTATTTTTTATATTATTATTTAATGTTATAATATTTAATTTAATTATTAAATATTTAATTTAAATTTTTTATAATAAATTTTTTATTTTATAAAAATATTATTTAAAATATATTTTTAAATTATTTAAAAATATTATTTATTTAAAAATAATTTTTTATTAAAAATATATTAAAATTATTAAATAAAATCATTAAATTCTAATGTATAATGATCAAAATAATTATAAATTTATTTCTATAATATTTTAATTAAAATATATTTAAATAAAAATAAATTAAAAATATTATCCTTATTTTTTAATATAATAGTTTAACTTAAATAATAAATTAATAAAATTAATAATTAATAAAAAATATAATACTTAAAATTAAATATAATAATCATATTTTTATTTATTATTTTATTTTTATTAATTAATTTAACAAGTAATTGTACTAAATATTTTTTATTTTAATTAATGATATATTCAACATTCAATTAACTTTTCAATTATTAACTCACTTATCCATTAATTTTATTAAACATACTTTATATTTTTAAATTTTTTTTTAATTTTAAGATATTTAATGCTATTTCATATATTATTTAAATAAAAATATAATTAATATATGACTTGTTTAAAAAGATATATATATATATATATATAAAATTAATATAATTTATAAAAATTTAAACAAAATAAGAAAAAGTATCTTGTAAATTTATTAAAAAACAACGAATTAAAATTATTTTTATATTTTTAAAAATTTATATTAAGTCTCTTATCAATCATTTCAAAACAAGAGTGGGATGGCAAAATCTTTGGATTTGTTTGGTTGTATTTTTTTACAATAAAAAAAATGATAAAATGTGAATAGGAGATTTCATGTAAGCTATTTTAATATTTAATTTTTTGATGGTAAACACAATAATGTAATGATGGAGGTATAATAAACATATGATAAAATAATAGAATAAATTTTTCAAAATTTATAAGAACTTTAAGGAGTAATAATAAATATAGAGTAATAACTATAACATCATAAATAAATAATAAATACTAAAATTTTTAACATGGAAAACTTTCTCAATGTAAGAAGTGAAAATCACAAGTTATTCAGACCAAAGAAATAATTTTGCTATAATCAAATGAAGAGTATAAGAGAGTTTCAAATAAGTGCACAAATCGTGCATATAATAAATTAACCTAGCAAGTAACAATATTTTTAAAGAAGAACCAAGAAGATAAAAATATCTTAAATTAAAGAGATATTTGTTTTCTCTTCCTCTCTCTCTCATGATGACTTATTTCCTTCTCTATATTTTTTCTCTCCCTCGCTCTTTTTTTCAACCATTCTTCATTTAAATAAATGAGACATAAAGTGGACTAGAATATTTGAACTTTTATATCCACATAGGAAGAGAATCTAATACTTAACAAATTTTCCCCTCACAACTATGTGGAGATGACCACTAATATGACGATCTCTCAACAAGCTTCAAAATTCCATCTTACTAATGTTTTAATCATCATATCAACACTATTATTATCGGTATAAACTTTAGCCAATTCCAACAATCAGCATCCAATACATCACGTATCTAATGATATCTCACATCAATATGCTTGGACCTAGAATGAAAAGTAGGATTCTTACCAGGATGAATAACACTTTGACTATCACAAAATAACAAGTATTTATCTTGAACAAAGATTAGTATACAAACTCATTGCGTGAGACTAAGAATTATTAAAACGATGTTTTCTGGAATACTCTTATTGTTTAAAAGCTTTTGGGGTCCACATATGTACAGGGTCGAAGACAACTAAGGCTGCACTGGAACCCATACGAATCTCTAAATACCGAACAGTAGAGTATGCCACCAGTTTGTACTTACAACTCATTGCGTAAGACTTAGAATTATTAAAACGAATGGACTTAATTTTAAAATATCAAAAGGGAATTGGGCTTGACCCACATTAAGTAAGAATGGATTTGATTTCGTAGAGAAAGGAGAAATGGGCTTGACCCAAAAGAGGAGGCATTAAAAGAAATTGAGCTTAAAAAAGAAAATTTATTTCAAATTTTAAAAAAGAAGCAAATTGGGCTTACCCTGAGTTAGAAGGAACTTGATTTCAAAGATAAAAAGAAATTGGGTTTGACCCAAGGGGAAAAGGGCTTGACTTTAATTACAAAAGAAAACAAAGAGTTGAGCTTAACTCAGGTTTTGAGAAAGGAAAAAGATCTATTGTTTGAAGAAAATTGCTTAAGTATTACATATTAACTTAATTAGAGCTATCATTGATTTTGGTCCAATTAGTTGTTGCCTAATGATTAGAAATGGGAATTAGAGAGGCCCACAACTGCCTTACTTTGCTAAATAATTAGAAATAGCTTAATTTTATAGTGGTCCCATTACCACGACCTAATACGAGGGAAAATGGGTATCTAACTTGATCTTGCAATGGTCATTTAGCTTGATTTGATAAGGCCAATTGGATGTAGCCATTTAACTTGATCTTAATTTTATAGTGGCCCCATTACCACAACCCAATACGAGGGCAAGTGGGTATCTAATTTGATCTTGCTATGATCATTTAGCTTGATTTGATAAGGACCAATTGGATGTAGCCATTTAACTTGATCTTGGTCATTTAGCTTGATTTGATAAGGTCCAATTGGATGCAGTCATTAGCACGTGAGTTTAGAGAGGCCCACTGTTCATGACCTAAATTGAGCCTTTTAATTTTAAGACCAAGCATTCCAATCGAAGGGTGATTAAGTTGGCTTTGGCCTGTTGGACACGCAACCCATTGTGGTACGGGCTAGGGTCCAATATTTATAAGTTGATGTGTGAGGTCTGATTAGGATGCAAAATCATCATCATTATTAATTTGCTGGAGGCGCATGTTGTTGGCTCAATTGAATATGTGAGATGGTCTAATTCACCTAAGTTGGCATGTGAGGCACATGTGAAGCATTTTAAAAGAAATGGCCACATACGAGAATTGAACCCGGGGCCTAGCAGCGGAATGCAACGAGCGAGCTAGCTAAGCTGGGCTTCCCACTTAACTTTATTATCCATAGTGATTAATTTAGCTAAATCCGTAGGACCTAAAGCTACATGGTCAAAGTTAATGCAGATAAACTTGGTTCACTAGGGGAATATTACAGAGGTCTCAAAGTCATGTATTTGCATCAACAAACATCAAATAACTCAAGGTATCATGTCTAGAGAAAAGAAGCCACTTTCTACGCCATATTTTAATCCTGAGCTCCTCCGTTGAGTTACCAAGATTGTGCCTTGCTATTAGTGTAAACGGACGTGTTGCTTTAAGCCTGATAATGGCCGAAATGCGCAGTTACAGTATCTCTTATGGATTTGTGAACTTTAGCCTCTCCATTATTTGTACGAAGAACATGCAGAATTATCATAAACCTGCTTGGAAAGGAAGCTGCAGTTCATTTGTATGCCCCGTTGCTAGCTTTGGCAGCCAAGTGCATGGCATTCCCACCTTCCAGTAACAGATTGTGTTTTACCCATTTACTCAATACAATTGTCCAATGTCGTAGTTAACCAAGATAAAGGCTCCCTCTGTATTGATTGCCATTTATATCTCGCCTGTTTACCCTATTTACCAATGATGCATCATTTCACATCAATATGCTTGGACCTAGAATGAAAAGTAGGATTCTTACCAGGATGAATAACACTTTGACTATCATAAAATAACAAGTATTTATCTTGAACAAAATCAAGTTCTTTTAAGAATTTCTTCACCCCTTGCATGCTTCTGTAATGACAATGAAATTTGTCTCAATAATGGAAAATGTTATACACCTTTTTCAATTTAGATTACCAAGTCATAGCTCCTCTCCAAACTTAATCAAGTAATGTGAAGTAGACTTTCTAAAATCAATATCTCCAATCATATCTGAATCTATATACCCCACAAGAATATGATTACCTCTTTCAAAGCAAACCCTCAAACTAGTAGTCCCACGAAGATACCTCAAAATCTATTTTACACTATTTCAATGCTCTCTACTTGAATTTGATAGAAATCTACTAATTGTACCAATAATATGTGTTATATCTGGCCTTGAGCACACCATTACATACATCAAACTACCTACAATAGAAGCATACAAAACTTGTTCTATATATAATTTCTTAACTTCATTTGAAGGACTTTGTTTAGCAATCAGCTTAATATAAGTAGTAGTAGGAGTTCTTACGCCTTGGCATTTTTCATTTGAAATCTTTGCAACCTTTTTTTAACATAGTGTTTCTCTGGTAGTCAAAGTTTCTTCTCTTGTTTATTATGCATGATTCTTATACCAAGAATCTTCTTAGTAGCTCTCAGGCCTTACCTAGTTTCTTCTTCAACTTGTCAATCTTAGAAATATTTTTTTAAATAATAAATTGTCATCAACATATAATAATAAGTGTAAATATAAACTTTTTTCCAAGTATATATTTTAAAATTCAAAAATTAATAAAAATTATAAAATATGAAAACTAAAAAATCATTATCTTGAAAAATCAAATCTCATGTTTAAATTGAAAAAATCAAATAAAATAATTTAAATTTAAATTTAAATTTGAAAAATTAAAAGATAGGGAATTAGATTGGGGATAAGGGAGGTTATTTTTATTTGATGCATGATGCATGATGGAGAATAGTGGAATGGTGGATGCAATGATTTTTAGTGAGTGGAAAAAGGGATAAAAGCATATTATAAAAAAAAAGTAAAAAAAGAATTAGAAGGTATCCCAATCAAACAGAAGATGTGTGAGAAAAAAAGAAATACATATCCCAAAGTAGAACCAAAAGAGATAGAGAAAGTAAGACTTAAAGAAAAATCATCATTCAATTTCAAAATAAACATAAGAGAAGAAAAGTTGAAAAGATAATAAAAGAAACTATGAAAAACGTAAAGATATCAATTTCATCCTTTTAGAACTAAGTAACCTATTTGTTCCTTCTACTCTTAGCTTAACATAAGATTATCATGTATTTCTAATTTCTAATACAGATTTATTTGTGAATTTTTCTTCCTAATCGTCACTTTTCCGAAACTAATTAATCTTAAATATCTGGATCAATTTAAATTAATAACAACATACATTGTTGACAATCTCTTTGCACATCATTTTTCTTGTATGTTCCTAATGTAGGTTTTTAAACTCATCTTATGTGTTAAGAAAATGTCTAAAACATTTTCTTTTATGTCTAAAGTTCTTGATTCACAACCTTTTTTTCTCCTTTCTAAAAGTTTCAAACTTTTTTCTCCTTTTTTAATAACATAACAAAAAAGGAAATAAACAAATTATGTAGATAAATCACATTAGATTTTGATCATTTTTATAATTCTTGTTTGTTTGTTTGAATAATTTGCTTTATTTTCTTTCTAAATATACCATAAATGTAAGTAAATAGTATTGTTTATAAATGAGGAAAATTAATCTTTGTGTTAGTTTTTTGTCAATATTTTTGTAAATAATATGTATAAAATTAAGTGTTATGCATTAATTTTCTTATTCTATGAAATTTTTGTAAATAATTTATGTTAACATTTTTATGTTATTAATATTGTTATTAAGTACATATATATGTTATCATATCGTATAAAACCCTCAATATCATAGCCCTCGAAATTACCTGCATTTCTTTTTACCTTACTCATCTATCATCCATTACATAATATACTATTTAACAATAATCGTACCAACAAAATGTATCAAGATTGTGAACACTGAATTATGTCTGTGGGTAAATTTAAAACCCAAAATAAATCATTTCGTCTTTTAGTCTAAAATCAAAAAATAACAAAAACAAAAAATGAATGAAAAAAGAAAGAAAAAGAAATTTTTAGTTAAGAATTTAGTTAGAAAGTTGGTTAGATTAGGTAATGATGGTTAAAAAATTAGTTTGAGAATAAAAAGAAAAAAATAAAAATAAAAATAAAAATAAAGAAAATAAAAAAAAAGAGAAATCAGAAAACTAAAAGCGAACATCCTGCCAAAATTTTCCCTTGTTCTTTTGAAATTTTATCTATAAATAGGAACTTTCATCAATGGGCCTTCTTCACTTTTAAAAAATTTTAGAATTTCTAAGGATGGAGAGAGACGAACACTTTGAGTCATTGGGAGGAAATTCATAATTTTCTAAGAGTGGTGCCTTAAATACTCTCTACTTCCACATCCCGTTCAGCATCTCCTTAGTCTCCATTGAACCAGTTCTTCACCACATTCGAAGGTGCTATCAAGTGGCATTCAGAGCACACCAATGTAGGTTAGATCCAGCTTTTATTTCGTTTAGTTTTTTTGCTTCTTCTCGAATTTTCGAGTTCATCTTCATCTCTATTTTTCGTTTTCATTTTTGATCGGCCAAATGATCTTCGATTTCAGTGATTTTTGTTGCATTTTTTTTCATATTTCTCTCTAGTTTTTGGAACGATATTATTTTTATAATTTGGATCTGAAATGAGATTTCTATTTCCTGATTACTGAAGCATGTTCGTCCTAGTGCGCAAATGAACCTAGCTTCTTTGATTTGTGCATAACTTGCTCATTTCTGGTTTGATTTTTGTCAAACTTGTTTTGTTTGATTCCTATGATCCATATATTTCAAATTTTTGGTTTTAATTTTTCAGATCTATCAAAAAATATTTTCGAAAAATTTTGAGATTTGATTTCAAATTTTGGCGCCAAAAGCTCTTGTGTTCTTAAGGTTCATCTTCATATCTGTTTTTTGTTTTCATTTTTGATCGGTCTGATGATCTCCGATTTCAATGATTTTTGTCGCATTCTCTTTTTCTTTCTCTCTAGTTTCTGGAATGATATTATTTGTTTAATTTGGATGTAAAATGAAATTTCTATCACCAGATTACTGAAACATGTTTTTCTTGGTGCGCAAATAAACCTAGCTTGTTTGATTTGTGCATAACTTGCTCATTTCTCGTTTGATCTTTGTAAAAATTGTTTTGTTTGATTCCTATGATCCATATCTTTCAAATTTTTGGTTTTAATTTTTCAGATCTCCCAAAAATTATTTTCTAAAAATTTTGAGATTTGAATTCAAATTTTGGCGCCAAAATCTCTTGCGTTCTAAAGGTTCATCTTTATCTCTGTTTTTCATTTTCATTTTTGATCGATGAAATGATTTTCGATTTCAGTGATTTTTTGTTGCGTTCTGTTTGTATTTTAATCTAGTTTCTGGAATGATATTATTTGTATAATTTGGATCTAAAATGAAATTTCTATCGCCTAGTTACTGAAACATGTTTGTCTTGGTGCGCAAATGAACCTAACTTGTTTGATTTGTGCATAACTTGCTCATTTCTGGTCTGATTTTTTTCAAACTTATTTTGTTTGATTCCTATGATCCAATATTTTAATTTATTGGTTTTATTTTTCAAGATATACCAAAAAATATTTTTGAAAAATTCTATGATTTGAATTTAAATTTTGGCGCCAAAACTTCTTGTGTTCTTGAAGTTCTTGTGTAGATCTTGTTCTTTTAACCTTGTTTAGGTATTATTTTTCATGTGTTGATGCTTCTATATGTATTTATTGGTATTAATTTTTCTGATCTACGAAAAAATAATATTTTTGAAAAATTTAGTATAATCTACTTTTTGCTCACACATAAGTGCACCTTCTAAAGTTCCTTCAAAACCTCGGTTCTCATGTAATGAGTTCTAAGTGCAAACTGGTAGCATACCCTACTGTTCGACATTTAGAGAGTCATATGAGTCTAAGTGCAGCCCCCGTTTGTCTTAGACTCTGTGCATATGTGGAACTGAGAGAATATTTGAAAATCAAAGAGTTCAAAACACTTCTAAAATTCCTCCAAAACCTCGGTTCTTATGCAACGAGCTCTAAGTGCGAATTGGTAGCATACCCTACCGTTTGACATTTAAAAAGTCGTATGAGTATAAGTGAAGCCCTCGTTTGTCTTAAACTCTGTGCATATGTGGATGCGAGAGAATATTTGAAAATCAAAGATTTCAAAACACTTCTAAAATTCCACAGAAACCTTGGCTCTCACGCAATGGGCTCTAAGTGCGAACTGGTAGCATACCCTACCATTTGACATTTAGAAAGTCATATAAGTCTAAGTGCAACCCTCGTTTGTCTTAGACTCTGTGCATATGTGGATCCAAGAATACATTTAAAAATCAACATTTTCAAAATACTTCCGTAATATTTGGTCTCATGCAATGAATTCTAGGTACGACCTGGTAGCATACCTTACTGTTCGATATGTAGAAATCATCTGGATCCCAGTGCAGCCTTCGTTTGCCTAGGATCCTGTGCACATGTGGACTAAGAATATTCTTTAAAAATCCAAAATACTTTCTCAATATTGTATAAACCTTCTTATGAAGATCAAGTCTTCTAAAAACCAGAACTACGTAGCCTTGAATTTCCCATTGCACCAGAGAATACGTAGGAGCAGGATCAAGTCTTGTCAAACTATTTTCATACAAACCTATTTATTTTTGTTCTATTTAAGGGATCAAACAATTTAAAAAAAAAATCACACACTCATTTTAAGGGTACCGTTCTTCGGAACGGGTGAGTAGGGTGCATAACACCTTCCCTATTCGTAACCGACTCTCGAATCTAGAATTTTTTCCTCAAGTTAGGGTTTTTCCCTTAAAATAAAATTTGGTGGCGGCTCCATAATCAAAATAAAATCTTTTTTAAAATGTTTAGCGAGTCCGTCGTCTCGTTGTAATTACGGTTACGACAAATATCCGTACATACATGCATACATATGTACATACATACACACACAACACACACTGCTGTTAATTGTACAAATTCAATATACTTCCAAAATGTAAATAGTCTAGAGAACAATAACAGGATGATATAGTAAGATACAAAATAAGGAATCACATAGAAAATTATAAAAGTTCAACCATTCCATCCAGTTGTAACCCTAGAAAATTTCTACATCTAAAGCTCTCCCTCAGTAGCGAGAGGTTACCCATTATCTTATCGATGACGGAAAAAGTCTGAAGCCTTAGAGGGGTCTTCATCTGCATCGTCCCCAACGTCGTCATCCTCTCCTCCATCTATATCCTCTATTCCATTATCATATCATCTCTCTGAAGGTCTTAGGTGTGTATGAGAAGAACCTTATTCACCATAGCGAGGAGCAATTTGTGGAAGTTGTTGCAATGTTGATTTCCATGCAGTTTGACATAGACGAGGTATTCCCTTAGAAGAAAAAGTGGATGGTAATGCACGAACTCTAGGGATGCCCACTAAAGGAGAAGAAGGTCCATGATGTGGAGGAGTGTCTCCCAATGATGCAGATGAAGGTGGTGAAATTGTTCTCCTATGGTATACTTGCCAAGGGATAAGTACAGTGACATTTGCAAGTATAAGCATAGGAATTCATGGCGGAGGATGTATCAAAGAAGATGCATCGGTCATCCAGATAGTTGTCCTACCTCTAAATGTACTCCTAGAATGATCCCTAGTGTTGGGTAGGTGTCGAACTCACTCCTTGTTCTCCTTATCAACCTCAATTTCTACAACGAGATGAGGACAGTCCATCATGTAATCTCACTAGTTTGACGAAATAACATACATAGAAGTAGAATAGTAGGAGAGTGAGACTTTTCATTCAAGTAAGAGGTACTAAGGAGTAATATAGTATAGTAATAAACATAAACAATTCAATTCACTAAATAATAACTACAATGAATCATCGTGATATGCATTCTAATAATATAATTTAATATCTACCATTCTACCCTAAGTTTCTAAGAAGATCAACTCATGATTAGGCTGAGACTTAATACATCTCATTCCATATTAAGTCTCGCTAATCTGGAATTAATTACCCTTATAATATGCATGATGCATATAGGCCCAAATCACTATTACTTTATTAGAACAATAAAGGTACTAGGATTCAATTTCAAATCACAGCGTGCTTTCGATAACACTAAAATCATCATCATCATCATCATCACCATCATCATCATTTCACAACATTACAAAATCGTTTGACTGGTAATGATAGTTTTCAGAGTCTCGTCAAGGCGGCTAAGTCTGATCAAAGTAGTTTTGGTTACAAGGAACAACCCTAGGTCATTGGAAAGCTCAAACCTAGCTCACGTAGGCTCAGAAGTTTTTATTATCATGAACCTTAGTCTACCTTCATGTGAGATGAATCTTAGATTTCCTAGCTCCCTTTCATAGAAGGGCTCACAGATTATCCCATTACAATTTGCAAAACACTTTTATACACATGATATATGTCAACTAATTGTTTTAATTCACTTAAAGGCCTTGCCTTCTTCTCAAAGTTCAGGATCTCATAGTTCTCAATCAATTATTTTATTATTCAACTTAATATATATATATATATATATATATATATTCTAACATTTAATTAGGTATTTTCTAATAAATCAAACACGGTTTCCAACCTCCAATAAATATTTCTTAAAACTTAGACCAGCAATTTCTTAGAAATTATTCTTAAAACTTTATAGTTAAATTATTATTAATAATTCTATTTTTTTCGAATTTATTAGAAAAATATTTAGAGAGAATAAAAATTAATTACTCTCACTCTATCTAATCATAGGGCAATCTAGCAAGTTAACTTATAATAATTTTATAAATGAATTACTAACATAAATTATTCCAATATTTTCATATTTTATCATCTTATATTAAGGTTTAAATATGATGTTATATATATATATAACAAAATTAAACACTGACTATATTTTTTTATATATTAAAAATATATTGGAGGAAAAAAGTAATAACTATTATAAGGTATTAGATTTGGAACATTTTTATAAAATAATAAATAATTCTATTTTTTCACCAAACTTTTTAATTGAATACATCCTTATGTTTATTATACGAGAATATATTGGTATAATTTAAAAGTTATTAAATGAGGTTCTCCTTTAAAACCTTTTTCTAATAGCTCCGCGTTTAAGTATTATAACTTCTATAATTTATATAAAATTATACAACTTTGTAATACCTACAAGAATTTATGGACATAGTCTACAAGTATATATTACTGAGTACCTAAAATTTTATATCTACAATCTCACTGATAGGTGAGAATCACACAAATAAAATTAACAGTTTTAGTATACTATTTTTTTTAGTATACCATCTCACATTAATTTAGATAGTTTATCAATTTAATCTCTAATTAATCCAATCACCAATCAATAATCATAAAATTTTTATCCAAACTTAAATTCAAATATAATCAAATGTAAATTTTAAACTATCATACAATTAGTAAAATTTTATTCTAGAGTAATAGAACTCTAAAACTACTCCTACAAATAATTAAATTTCATCCAAAATTAAACCAGATATAATTAAATACAAATTTTAAATTTATCAAACAATTAATAAGTTTCATTTTAGAGCGGGAGGGCTCTAGAAGTACTCCTATACTTTACTTGGATCTTTTTCTTTTACCTGAAATTTGAAGATCGATGTAATTCTTTAATCTTTTGGATGTTCCCACACTTCCTCTAGCTTTGTATTCCCTACTCTTCTCTAATTCAAGGCAACATTGATTTTTTCTTTCAAAATGAAATGTTCCCCTTTCATTATACTATTTCCTTTTATATAGAGGTGATGTGTACATGTGGTGGTGACTTTACTCACCAGGTGGCAGTGTCCATACTACTATCGAATACCTTCCACTCGTTTATTTTTTTGGTTAAAAAAACAGATATTATACTCAAATTTTTCTTCTTCTAAAACTTCACGATTTTATCATTAAAAATAAAATGAATCTTTCAAAAATTAAAAAAATCCATAAAATATTCTTTAAAATTAGTTTTAAATCCATGCAATGGTCAAATGAGGTTAATTGAAGGGATGATCTATCTTTGATGTTACTTAGATGATTAGGATTTATTGAGTAATGACTTGTTACCTTGAATCATATTCAAGAGTGGATTTAATTATTTTTTAAAAATAATTTTTAATAATTTATTTTTAAAAAATAAAATAAAATAATTTTTATTTCAAATTCAGATATAATACTTTCACGTAGCTTCTTTTCAAAGATTTCAAAAATAATTTCTCTCCAAATTTTTTAATAAATAATTCTTTATAATTTCTAAAAAAAATTAATGTGAGATTAAAATTTCTCTTTTCAAAATCCTAAAAAAATTTCAATGCTTTATTATTTTTTTTAATCCATAAAATGATTAATTAATGTTAATTAAAGTTAAGTATATGAGTTAAAGTTTGCGAGCTCATCCATAAACCCGTAGATTAGGTGGATTTGAGTTAATAAAATTATTGACCTATTTAAAAATGTGGGATTTTTAACATGGCCTGTTTAACCCATTGGTTAACAATGTAGCTCTGAATCTAACTATTCTTTTTTTTTTAATAAAAAATAACTTTATATATATATATATTTATTAATTTTTTATTTTTTATAAATATTTTTAACTTGTTTTCTTGGCCAAGATGGGCCAAACGCAAACCATCAATTTTCTTGGCTCATTTATTTAGTCAGGCAACTTGCCTCCTGCATTTATGGAGTACTTAAAGGAATGAGACTAGCTTGTTTACCTTACTATAATGTTAATTGATTAGCTGATCCACCTTTAACATAATCTCGTTTATAAGTTATTGAGTAGTCACTTGCTAAATTGAACCTTGTGCGAATAACATTTCTTTTCTTTGAAAATTCAAAATATATTCTCTTTTCAAAAATTATCATGAAATTTTAAATTAATTTAGTGAAGTCAAATTGAATGGTAAATCCATCTTTGGTCTTACTTGAATTATAAGATAAGAGTTTATTGGGTAGAAACTTGCAAACTTGAACTATGTGTAAAAACATATTTATTTTCTTTTAAGATTAATTTTACAAAAATATCTAAAACTTCAATATATATATATATATATATTAATTATTTCCAAATTCAAAATAAATTTTTTAGAATACACAAATTTCCTTTTAAAATTAAAGAACATTTTCAAATTCTCACTTCAAGTTCAATTTTTTTTATGAAAAATTCAAAAATTTTAAAATCCCTTTTAAAAAATTTAAAGCTCATCAATTCTCTTTCATCAAGAATTATATAACTTTGATTTTTTCATTGTATTTAAGGATACGTAGGAGTAGGAATTGGATCTTTCAAGTTCAAATAAAATTTTTGGATTCTTTCAAGTTCAATTCTCTTTCATCAAGAATTATAAAAATTATTATTTGAGTAAAATAAATAAATTCAATGTTAATTTTATTTTCCATAATTAATTGCAAGACAATAAGTTTTTAAATAATGTTGTAGGATGCTAATACATTCTTTATGCATAATTTACTCTCAAATCCAATTTGATTTCAAAGTTCATATTTTCTAATTTTTTATAAAATTTTATTTAATAAATTTTGATGATGGTTCCTATGTTTTATTTTTTCTTATTGGCCATTCTACCATGATCCTGATTGTGACAATAAGATAATGAAATCATCATAATTATTTTTTTAATAAAGACACAATGGTCAAAAGTAATCTTCTTGTAACCTTGATCACACATAACAAACTGAAGCTTTTTGTATCACTACCTTAGAGCCTACTTCAAACCATATAAGCCTTTTTATTAGCTTACACACATAATCTTCATATCTTTTGACTTGAAAGTCGTTACTTTGCTTCATGTAGATCTCTTCCTCCAAATCACCATGAAGGAAACTTGTTTTTATGTCCATTTGCGCTACCTCCAAATCAAGAGTAACAACCAAACTCAATGCAGTTCTAATATACAACATCTTTATAAAAAATGAGAAAATCTCATTAAAATCAACATCATTTCTTTTAATTAAATCCTTTCCCACCAATCTGACTTTATATTTAGAAATATAACATTGCTCTCTTTTTTTTCCTTGTAAATCCTTTTGTTATCCAAGGCCTTGTTGCCTTTTGGTAACTTCACTAGGTCAAATGTGTGATTATAATGCAAAAACTTCATTTTATCTTACATTGCATCCAACCACCTTTATTTTTATTTTTATGGCCCTTTGAGAATACTTGAACTCTTTTACATTAGTGAAGGTCACATACTTATCAAAAAATATCTGGTAGACAAGTTGTCTTTGCTTATTAGACCTCTTGAGTTGAACTTGAGGTGATTCAGGAGCATCACCAAGATTCTCATCTTGTGACATCTTATTCTCCTCTTAAGCATCATTATTTGGAATATCTAATTTATCATTATTGTTCTGAGTATGATTCACAATAGTATCCAAATTATGGACAAATGAACAAACTCGACCAATATCAAACAAATTACTAACTTTTTCAGGTGCAGTCTTCTCCGCCTTATCAATATTTTCAATGGTTTGATCTGTCATGAACTCTAAATCATAACTTCTAACAAGCTTCTTCTCAATAGGATCATAAAACTTGTAACCAAATTCATCTTGACCATAACTAATGAAGATGCATTGCCTAGTCTTTACATCTAGCTTAGATCTTTCATCCTTTGGAACATGTACAAAATCCTTGCAACCAAAGACTCCCAAGTGATCATACCTGACATCTTTTCCAAACCAAAATTTTTCTAGCACTTTAGCCTTAAAAGTAATTGTAAGACTTAAATTAATAACATGTACTGTCGTGTACATTACCTCATTCTAAAAATGTTTAGGCAATTTTTCTTTAGACAACATACAACTAACTCTCTCAAACAAAGTCCTATTCATTCTATCTACTAAAACCATTTAGCTGAAGAGTTTTAGGAGGAGTATTTTCATGTCTAATACCCTGGTTCTTGTAATAGACATCATAAGGTCCACAATATTCACCATCATTGTCAATATGAATGCATTTGAGCCTTTTGTCTAACTACCTCTTAACTAAAGCCTAAAATTGTTTGAATTTTTCAATTTCTTGATTTTTGTCTTTAGAGCATAGATCCAAATCTTCCTAAAACAATCATCAATAAAGGTAACAAAGTAAAGTACACCACTAAATAACTTTACTTTCAATGAGCTACAAACATTGGAATGCACCACTTCAAGTAATTCTGACTTTCTTGAGGGAGGATGCTTCTTAAAGGATACTCTAGTTTGCTTACTTACCATGCAATGTGAATACTTCTCCAACTCTGCATTCTTCAATCTCAAAATAACATCCTTTTTGGCTAAACAATTTAGCCCTTTTCTACTAATATGACTAAGCCTTCAATGCCATGAAGATGCCTTCATATCCATGGCATTTAAATTGTCTCTAACAACCAAAACTTTTGTTTAATATAACTTATAAATTTTATTCTCTCTGGCCACAACCAAATTTAGTTGGGTGAGTTTCTATTTTTCAAAACCAAAGTGATTATTATAACCACAATCATCAAGCATCTACACAAAGATCAAATTAAGATGGACATCTGGAGCATACTTGACCCCTCTTAGCAACAATTGCATTTCCATGTTGGTTTGCAAGCAAACATTACCAACATCAATAACCTTGCACGAATTATCATTAACCATCATTAGCACTCCAAAATCATTAGAAATGTAAGAGGTGAAGAACTCTTTCCTTGGTATAACATGCAATATAGCACCATTATTAATTATCCACATGTTCTAATTTGATACAAGATTAACTAACTCATATTCACGAAGAAAAACAGATCATCACACGTGGTAGTAGTGACACGATCATCATCATAATAATCCTTCTCTTTTAAATTCCTATTCTTGCATTTGATCTCCTTCTTCCATTGAAAATAATTCTTTTGTATATATCTTGGTTTCTGATTGTAATGACACTCCATATTCTTGTACCTGGATTTGGACTTACTTCTACTCTTTTCTCTACCATTCTTTGATTCATTTTTCTGACTTCTCCCCCTATGTTTAGTGACAAGCACCTCAAACTAAGATGAAGAACCATGTACATTCATTCCCATATTCTCATTAAGAACACCATCTTTTACGATTTGCAAAGAGGCAACATCATTAGGGTTTGAGTTGGTCAAATGTCTCCCAAGATTCAAGTAGAGAATTCAATAACAACAATTCTAAAATATCATCATCAAACTTGATACCCATTCCTAACATTTGATCAAGGAGTCCATGAAATTCATTTAAATGATTTGAAATAGAAGTCCCCTTTTGTACTTCAAACCCACAATATAATTCAACAAATACAATTTATTATTTCTTGTATTAGATGCATACAACTACTTAATCTTCTCCCACAAAATTCTAGCATGTGTTTTATTTGCAATGTAATTATAAATATTATCATCTAAAAAATGATGAATAAAATTACATACATGTTGATACTCAAAATTTCATTCTTCATTAGATATAGAATTCAACTTTTGAATAGTAAAGACAAGAAAGTGATTTTTCTTCACAAAGAGAAAATCTTTCATTTTATCCTTTCACAAGTAATAATTAATGTCGTTCAAACTAACTATCTTATTTGTATTTACCTCTATCATTCAAGCAAGCAAAATATCTCCAGTAACCAAAGAGCTCTAATACCATTATGATGGAGGAACAATAATGTAATAACAAAGGTAGAATAAACCTATAATAAATGTAACGAAAATAAATTTTCTCAAACTTGTGAGAACCTTGAAGAGTAATAACAAATATAGAACAACAACTATAACAACACAATAAATAATTTTTTTCTTTCACTCTTTTTTTATTTCTTATTTATTTAAATAAATTAAACACAAAATATGTTAGCATATCTAAAATTTTCATCACATAAAAAAATAGCTTAATATCTAATACTCTTTAACTATTTGATCAATTTTAATAATTTATTCGATTATCATATTTAATGATATTTATTGTCATCTTTAAAATATAATATAGTTAATGTTTTCTAACTATGATTTGTAAAATTAATAGTTTTAGACAATAAATATAAATTTTAAAATAATTTAAAATATAAATAAAACTATAGATATGAGATTTCAATGAAGTTTACAAAGGAAAAAGTAAATTTTATCTTAGATTTTAGGTTTAATTGCATTGCTTCTCTCCCTATTTTTAATTATATGCATTTTTTATTATCTAATATTTTCTTTCTATCAATTTTAGCTTTTTTATTTTTAAAATTTAATAAATTTAATTTTTTATCTAAAATTTTATAATTCTCATTTTTTTAGTTAAAATTTTCTTAGAACTCATTAAAAAATATATTAAATTATATCCAAAATAAAAAAATATAAAAAAATTCCTTTAAAATCTATCACATCTCATAAAATTGCTTAAATTTTATTAGATTTCTATTAGTTTTTATTTTTAAAATTTTAAAATTATTTCATATTGAAATAATATTATAGACTTCTCCAAAAATTTGGATAAAAATAATAATTTATTTTAATTTTAAAAATTAATAAAACATTAAATTTATGAAAATTTTAAAATAAAAATTATTTTAAAAATAAAAATAATAAAATTCTACATGAATAAGATTAAAGACAAAAATATCATTAAACCAAAAGTTTGTATCATTTTTATTAAAAGTTCTAATATTTGTTATAGAAAATACATTAAATTATGAAAAGATTTTTACTAAAATAACTTAACTAAAATATACTATTATATGTATCTTTATTATGTTATTTCGGATTATCACGTGTAAATGATCTTGATTAATTACCCTATTTAATAATTTGTGTGTAAGTTTTATTATTTAATGAATAAAAAAGTTAAAATAAATTTATACATATGTTAGATGTTGATTAGTTGAAAATATAAATATATGATAATTTTATACCATTTAATAAAAAGATGGAGACATTATCATTTTTTTTAAATTTTTAATTTTTTATTAATTTAATAATTTAATATATAATATAAAAATTACTAATTCAACCATTAAATTATATTATAATATTTTTATAATTTTGTATATCAAATTTTAAAAAATTTAAAAATATATAAATATGTTATTCTATTATAGATATTTGTATATATTTCAATAATATTTGAACTATTAAAATAAAATCTTGAGATAAAGTATCTATCAATTTTTATTTTGTATAAAATTATATATATATATATATATATATATAATCTACTTAATAATAACTTTTAAATCAACAGTAAAATTGATAAATTTTATATTTTTTATAAAATTATTAAATTAATATAAATATTAAAGTTTAACATTAGTATCAATAAATTTGATTATATATATATATATAATTTATTTTAAAAATAAGTTTAGCATATTTTAATTTACTTAATATTTTTTAATGATTAAATTTTATTTATATTAAATTTAAATATTTTATTATATAAATATTTTTATAAAATTTAAAATAATTTTAATATTTTATTATATTATTTTATTTTAGTAGATAATATATTTTTTATTATATATTAATTTAAATTTATTTAATAAAATATTAATTTTTAAAAATTTTATAAATATAATTTATATAATAAAATTTATAAATTTAATAGTTTGATTAATAAAATTTAACTGTTAAAAAATATTAAAAAAATAAATCATAATAAATTTACTTTTAAAATAAATTAATGCTTCTTCATATCATATCATATTATATATATATATATTATAATATAATTTTTTGATTTTATTAAAATTTTAAATAATTTATATTTACTTTTTTTTTAGTTATAAATATTTTTATTCATATACATATTTATTTTTTTAAAATATATATATATATATATATATTATATTTTTATAAATTTATCAATTATTAAACATATAATACTTAAGGTTTGATTTTTCTTGAAAAACGTAAAAATAATATATTGCAATCTTTATAATATAAAATAACAATATCTGGTTTATAGTTTTTTTTTCCCTAAATGTTGATCAACAAAGTCTGATTATTTGCTTAAGAATTTATAACTTTTTCTTAAATGCATATTATCTCATTAACGTTGTTTTGTATGACTTACATCCTTCAATTTGACTAATTGTTTAATTTAATATTCTTTTTTATAAATAATAATTTATATATTAATTATTAGTTAATATTGATTAATATTTAATATTAACAGTAATTGATATTCATAATATTAATTAATATTTAAATTCTAATAAATGAAATATGACATTTAAATTAAATTTAAAAAGGAATTTATCACTAAAATTAGAAACTAAGTTGTCATTTTATCACCATAATGAATCGTTTATAAAATTTAATATTTATCTATTAATATTTTTTTTGTGATTTTTACAATAAAAATTTAAAAATATCGAATGAAATTAAATGTATAATTGTTAACTAGAAATGAATATGATCATTAAATTAATTTTCAAAATAAAATTATCACTGGATTAAGAAATTATGTTGTCACTTTATAACTAAAATTTAATCGATATAAATTAACATTATGTAATTAACTGATATTATTATTAGTTTTTAATATTAATGTTAGTATATTGATATAACATATGGATACAAAAAATGAGAATTAATTTTTTAGGTCATTTATACTTTGAATATGAGTAGTTCTGTTATAGTCTACCAACTCAACAGTTACAGGTAGGTGCCAGTGGCAAGTAATTTTTTCAACTTAAAAATGGATTAGTTTTAAATGATCATGATGGCTACATATTAATTGAAAATGTTTATGTTTTAAAAGTAAACTTTTCTCACGTTGAAGCAGCCAGAAATGCTTTTGAATATATCAGCCAACTGTATCTTTTATAGATAATAAAGAAAAAAAAGCACATATTTCACCTAGAAGTGTTTAAAATTGAGCCAAACCGTTTTTAAACTGGTAAACCGACTAGAAAAACTAAAAAAAACTATTAAGTAAAAATAATAAAAATTATAATTTTAATTACAGTTTTTTGTTCTTATTGTTATAAAATCTAACTAAACTAAAAATACTTATAATAATTTATATAATTTATTATATTATATTTTTATATAATTTTTTTTATCTACTCTCATATTCCTTCTTTTTTAATTTTATTTTTACTAACAAATTCAACAATTTTTACACTTTCACCTTCTAATTAATATACTTTTTATTATTATTTTATTCTTCTAACAAAGTTACTTATTTTTTTTCTTAAAAAGTTGTTCCTATCCGACTTAAATTAAAAATTATATATAAAAAAATAAAAAGAAAATTAAACAAATCAATTCAAACTAAATTATAAAAAATAATTTAATTTTAATATTATATTTAAATAGAATATGTATATATTTTTTATGTTAGATTCAGATAACATTTTGTATAAAAATCATACCACACCTATACTCCTAAATTTAACACACATTATTTTGATATCACCAGAAACAAAATATTAAAAACTGAATGAAATATGATGTACAAATATAAAAGTGAAACTCTTATACTCTTTAATATTCATCTAGTTAAGATTGATCACTCTTATAGGTTTATATTTTTATTACTAATATTGGTCTAAGAATAAAGGATTAAAAATTAAAATAAATTAAGGTGAAAGTCGATTATCTAACGACAAAGATTACTTAGTTTGGGCAACAGTGAATAGTTGGGTCGGTTAGATTCGAAGGGGTCAAAGATGTGTGAGGATTGGGTCAGAAATAAGAGAATCCAATAGATACAGATTTCTCAGGATAATGCATATCACCCGTGACCTTATACACTCCACATAACTTCAAGCTTCCGTTTTTGCTACTTTTGCATCACTTTCTCTCTCTTTCCGGAGACACTGAAAAAGATAGTTGTAGTTGAAGCAATGGGTGTCTCCTTCCTCTCAACTTCTCCTTCTCTGCTTCCACTTGTTGCTCACGATCCACCTCTCACCACCAGACACCAACCTCGT
Source organism: Canavalia gladiata (assembly GCA_037954105.1). Taxonomy (NCBI): domain Eukaryota; kingdom Viridiplantae; phylum Streptophyta; class Magnoliopsida; order Fabales; family Fabaceae; genus Canavalia; species Canavalia gladiata. The sequence continues at coordinate 34,548,751 of CM075664.1, read as the reverse complement.
TCAGTAAGTTTGCACTTTGCTTTAGTTGTCTCTGCGTACTGTTGTCTCTCAACAGACAATGCACTTGCAATTCTTGGTTTTCTACAATTCTGTTATGTTGCAATGTTTACAAATGATGAGAAACGGGTTTGGAATTTTGCATTGGTATGGCAAAGTTAAAAAAGAAAAAAAAAACGGAAGCAATTTAACTTCAACTGTTGCTAACATATCATAAGTCATTCATAACCGTTGTTTGTTTCAATGTGTTTTTAGGTGTCCATTTGTTGTAGTAAAATCAAAACCATTGTTAGTGAAGAAGACCAATTCCAATGGAGACGGAGAGATATACTTAAATGCTTTGGTGCAACCGTTGGCTTGGTAAGAACCATTCTACTACAAACTTTTGGATAACCCAAAGTGTTCCCTTTTTTTCTTTTCTCTGTTTATATGTTTATGTCTACCCTTTACATCTGATGAATATGCTTTACTGAGAGGAGCAAGTGGGAAACTTTTAGATTCTTGTTGTTACAATTTCATTTTTTTCATATGAATTCACTGGGATATTTGTCTCATTCAACAGTAGTGTGAAATTGTGCTATGCTTGCAAATGTTATTCCTAAATTTTGTTCTCCGCTTCTTTTCTTTTCCCTATTTGAACTTTTGAAGGTCTGCCAAATTGTCTTTGGTTGATGATGATGAGTTTTAATGGTCAACACAACAAAATTACCCAACATCCATGTTTTTTAATAGCTTAATGATATATAAACAACCTTTTACCCGTCCAAAAAATTCATACCCATTGGTGGGGAAAGAAGACCTGAGAAGGGGCCAGGGGAGTTGAATCAAGTTGCCTACAATTACAACTTTTGCAAAAACAAAACTAAAAGCGCAATACTGATAACTTTAAGATAGCTTTGGCTTATTTAGAGAATGAGTTACTTAGCGACAAAGTAAGTTATAAACTTCAGATATCAGTTAGGTAGTTCAACAAGATGATTTAATAGAGAGCAAAACACCACTGATAGTCTGATAAAGGTAAGACAGATGGTTGACAAGTAGCTTTGCAATGAGATGCTTGATGTTGGACAACAGAAATGAAAACTTCAACACACACTATACAACAACACCCAGAGAAACCAAAATTCAGAGAGAGAAACAGAAAAAAGTGCTTGCACAGGATTTTTATGCAGGTTCAATCTCTAACATGGAGTCCTCATCTTGTCTCCTTCCAATGTTAGGTTTTTCTACAATCTATTCACTTATTAGGCTTTGAATCCTCTAGCTATACCAAACTTCTTCACCTTGAGCCTCATAGTCATTTGGTCTCTCTCAAACCAATCTCCCTAGCTCACATCAATGGGGAATAGAACGGTAAACAAATCCAAGAGTACTCTTCTTGGCAGGGTCCTCCTATGATAAACCTAGAGTACTGCTCTGGACAGAATGCGCTTCCAAGTCAAATATCAGGTATTCTTTGAATAAAGGAAATATCAATATTATTCAACAACCAAAGTTGTTCAAGATTTACAATGAGTTTCTATATAGACCAACAAAACCAGATAAAATTTGGAAATATAAAATTTAAACTAACCAAATCTAGAAGATAAAGTGAAATCCTTAATTAAGGTAAACCCATAAATATATAGTAATCCCAAATCAAAAATCCTAAATACAAGATCCCTAAAAAATAGCTAGCTAGATAATAATCCAATATACCATCACACATGCTAGAATAAACACCCACATTCAACTTTACTAGAGATTAAGAATGATTGAGCACTCTTTTAGGGTTAATGCACTCAACTAAACTCATTAAATGAGTACAAGATGGAATCTCCAAAGAAGCTTCAGTATGTAGAAAATTCTTCTCTGATCAGTTTTTATCTTCGCCAAGAAGCTTCTTTATAGAAAGTGGATAAACTTTCCAGCCTTCTATCTGTAGCTCCTTATTGATCTATACCCTCCCTTGCTATTTTGTTACAATATTTGAACATTACAAAGGTAATTTGGAAATGTTAAGAGACATTCGACTAGGTTCTGGGATTTTTCACATCAGCAAAAATGCTCATCAGGCAGTGCATAGTCTTATCAAGTTGTCATAATCCAAGTGGCTTTGGACAGAAAATTTGACAGCAATGTATATCAGCACAAAGTTATCAACTCTTGAGTAGATTCACTTAGCCATTTTTCATTGTGTTTTGTTATGTAATGTAATCTTCAATAGACAGGTTCAGCAACTGTCTTTGTAAAGATCCCTATTTCATTCATTATAAAACAAAAACTGATATAGTTTCAATTCTCTTCAAGGATTTGTATGTCAAAATTGCAGGCTCATCTTTGAAAAAATGAACATCTCTTCCTCCCATAGCTTCCAACACTTCACCTTCTATTGTTGAGAGATAATTTTGTATAATCTTGCACTACCAAGTCTCTAGACAAAGACCAAGTGAAATTATTAAAAAACCATCAAGCATTATGTTTTGTTTTTTTTGGTCCAAGCTTTATTTTTGTTATCTTACGAAGTAGTTCAAGACTTCAAGTAGGAAATTATCAAGCTTTATTTTTGTTATTTTGGTCCAATCTTGCAATAGATTTGCCTCATGATCAACTTGAAATGTAAAATTTTCTACTGTTAACATGGAATCCAATGGTTCTTCATATTTATTGTCACTTTCTGTCTGTTTTTCATATAGCATTATCCTTTTGAATATCTAATGCAACAGTTATTTGTAGATATAGATGCTTATTAGAATAAAATATATGTACTTAGTGGATAAGATTGATGTGATGATGAGTTTCGGTCAGTTGTATCTGTTTGTAGGAATTGGTAGGAAGCTCCAGATCACTTGTTGGAATGGCTAATGCTGCTGACTTGATACAGCGCAGACAGCGTTCTGAATTTCAATGTATGATCCTTTAGTCGGCATGTTCACTTGAATATTAGTCATGTCAAACTCAACTGATCTCTCTTCTCAGCTGAATTCTAACTTTCTATTCTTGCAGCTCAAATCAAGGGAACACTTTCTACAGCCTTAAAGGTAGATTATGCTGACTTGCATTAACAGTAAAAATTATCTGTTTGCAGACTATACATTTATAAAACTCATTGGGTGCATTTGTGGATTCATCCAGAAAATAGAACTCCCAATATAGATACAATCTAATTTGACATAGGACTGCTTTTCAGGGAAATCCTGATCTTGTTCCATCCATACTGACACTGGCTCTAAATGATGCTTTTACTTATGATAAGGTGAGAAAAACATGCAAGCATGACACGTGCAGTAGTTGTCTTCCATTCTTTAAAATGAATACTGATCGGCATTTGCTTAAGTCTGTAGGCAACAAAATCAGGTGGCCCTAATGGCTCTATACGGTTTAGGTACTTCTTATCCTTTGGCTTTAACATTCGTGAGTTTGTGCCCTTTAATTCTCTTTACAGCTCAGTAAACACGCTGAGATGGTTGTTATTTCTGCATCCTAAATTCCAACTTTTTTAGGCTTCTCTCTCTCTTCTAAAAGCTGATAAAGTATTTTATACTTTGGAATATATATATATATATATATATAATGTATGAGTTAGGATTCGTTGCCACCATGTATCAAACTTAACACTTATAGCACTTATAGCAACTTAATAACCTTTTATAGAATACAAAATTCACCAATCCAACCATTGATTTGCAAGTTCTTATCAAGTATATTATATTTATAAAATTTCATACAAAACAAAAATTAATAAATACTTCATCATATTAGTTGAATATAACATACTTAGAAATATCCAAATTATTTAAAATTTGATATATGTGATAATAAAGATATCATAACATGATTTAGCAGTTGAATTGGTGAATCTTGTATTTTATACAAAGTTATTAAGATGGTGTAAGTGTTAAGTTTGACACCTGTTGTCAATGAATCCTACCTCTCCGTAAATATATTTTAAATTTCTAGTTTTTCCAGCAATTTCTTTAGCAATGAAAGTTTTCCTTTTTCTCCACTTGTAAGAATCAAGATTTTTCACTTCCTTTTGCTCACTAATAATCATAATTTTTTCTCCTTTTTATTTTTTCAATTCTGCCTGAAGCTCAGAAATAAGTAGACCAGAAAACCAGGGGCTTTCTGCTGCCTTGAATTTATTAGAGGAAGCGAAGAAGGAGATAGACTCATATTCAAAAGGTGGACCCATTTCCTATGCAGATCTCATCCACTGTGCAGGTTGTACCTTTTACCATCTCCTAGTTGAAGCATGGTAGTAGCTATTAACAGTACATGTTTCACGCGTATTTTCTATGTCTGTTAATAATGACCATTTGTTTGAAATTCATTTGTGATTAAGCTGGGCAGAAGTTGCAAAGATATGTTCGAATTTGCCTGACTTTATTGACATAATTATTTGTAGGACAAAGTGCTGCCAAGGCTACATTTTTAGCTGCTGCCATTCGCAAATGCGGTGGAAATGTGGAGAAAGGGAATATACTGTACACTGCATACGGATCAAATGGGCAGGTTTGCATTGGAACTTGTGTTCTTTACTCATAACCTGCTTAATAGCCACTATATTACTTTAGCACTTTTTATTTGGCTTAAATTATTTGTCATTTTAAGAATATTAAGAAGGTATTTTTTTTGTTCAATAATACTTTTATTTATTAAGAGTAGTTTTTACAGGCTAACCATTGGAATAACTCCAATATTACTTCAGAAGTAGAAAAGGATAGATGGTTAATTAATATACTCTAACACTTGAATAAGAATTCTTTAATAAAATTAATTTATTTTATCATAATAATTAATAAAACTAATCATATCTTAAGTTGTGTGCATTAGTATAAGTGATATTTAAAATGAGACGGAGGAAGTTTCTTTATGGTGAAAATCCTCAAGTGGAGCTTTTGGTTTCATTGTTAATTGAGCACTTTGAAGCATGGAAACTATCCTGTACATGTCACATAACTAAGGAAGCAAATTACTCTTTCTGTTTGCTAGAATCCTGTCCTCTGGCTTTGGAACCCTTCCTCTTATGCAGTGTTGTGAAACTTGTGGTCAATGTCAGTTTACTCTTTTCTGTTTTGGGTACATTTCTCTTTTTTGTTTTGGGTACAGTGGTGGGGTTCCTCTTATTATTTGCATCATCTGCATAGTTTTAGGCGAAATGTGGGATAAAGATATGTCGATTGATTAATAACTAATCATATTGAAATCACACAAAAACTTTTTAATAGAACCATGGGTAGTGTTTACAAGATGTTATTCCATAATAATCTTCTCTTTGCTAAAGCCTCCATTAACATGAGCATGTAATGCCTGCAATTTTTATTATGGATCAGTGGGGTTTGTTTGATAAGCAATTTGGTAGGGCTGATGCTCAAGACCCAGATCCTGAGGGCAGAGTTCCAATATGGGAGAAAGCAAGTGTAAAGGAAATGAAAGATAAGTTTTCTGCTGTAGGCTTTGGTCCTCGCCAGGTACTTCACATAATTTATAGCTGAAATGTTGAAAGGCCATATACGATCAAAGATTTTATGTACTAAAGTAGAAATTCTGATCTTGGTCTATATACTGCAAAGTTCAATGTAGCCTGACATTAGCATTTTTCCCTCATAAGTGTGACTTAAAGTAATGAAAGTAATTCCATTTCTGAAAAGTAAAAAAGTAAATAAATAAGGTAAAATCACTAAAGCAAATCATGACAGGTTTAATTCTAGCAACTTCATAATCAAACAAATCACTATTTGTCCAGATCCTATAAGTGTCTGTTTAGGTTAGTATTTGCAAATTTGAGTTTAAAATGAACTTGATTTTGTAAAATTGATTCTACTTTAAATTAAGTTTAAGGTGATGTAATTTATGATTGGAAACTCTTCTAAAAGCAAATTTATAGTAAAATTTTGTAAATTTTTCAACTTAATGCAAAATTTATAATTTATCATGTTTACTCAAACATGAGTTTAGAAGCAAAATTAATTGTTCAAACCAACCAAACCTGTTGACTATATTCAAAGCACATTTTTATCCTTTTAATGTGATTCTAGAGATGGTTTGTGTTTGAAACACAAACCAAGTTTGTCGAACTATGATGCTACATGATAAATTGATGATTATGCTTTAGAAGGCCGCATCATATTTTTGCCTTCCATGTTTGAACTCAACCATGTGGAAGTGAGAAGATAACCTTGTTCCATGACTTGTTGGTTTTACCATCCAATGCCCTTACAAATATTCATATACTAACAATTTAAGTTTCCTTTAGCCGTTCAGCTTGCACTAGCTAGTTAATGCTCCCCAATCCCCATATCACAAAAAGGAAGTTGATATTACTAATTCATTTTTTTTTGGTGTTTGGCCAGCTGGCTGTTTTGTCTGCATTCTTAGGTCCTGATCAGACTGCAACAGAGACCTTATTGGCCACTGATCCTGATGTTGCTCCTTGGGTTCAGAAATACCAACGGAGCCGTGAAACAGTATCTCAGACAGATTATGAGGTAGCTTCATCCATCCAAAGGCAGCAAAAATGTTTCTGGAGGCTTTTGTTTGGTTTGAAAATTCATTTTGTTTTCTTTGGTTTCTTAACTTCTTCCAGGTTGATCTGATAACCACTTTCACAAAATTGAGTACCTTGGGCCAACAAATCAACTATGAGGCATATACATATCCTCCCCCAAAGATTGACATTACCAAACTCAAATTGTAAACATCTAGTAGTACCATATGATCTTCCTCTTCAGGATAGACCTTGAATTTCAAGTTTTGACTTGTTTTTATTCTCTTTTTGTTTTTTAACTGGAAACTTTGAGCTTCTGTATCATTATTGTTGCTCATTTAGTGAGAGAACACTGTTTTCCTCCGGTTAAGTTGAAGAGCATTTCAAATAATGCAACAAAGTTTCCCTCATTTGCTGTACTGTTTTGATGAATAGCTTCATTATATTTCATGCACCCAAAATTTCATGGCATAAATGTGCTACCATTTTAATAGTTTAATCATCGCCTCATCATTTTAATAAAAATGTTAGAATAATAATAATTCTCCAAATGATTCAGGGATAATAACAGCAGATCCATCTCGCATAAAAGCAGATTATCATCCATGATGTGTACTATTGGAGCCGTCGCATTAATGATTCATTGTACCGAAAGTCAAGCCGTTTTTGCCAAAGGGATAATTATTTGTAACTCGCAACTTCTTAAGACTTAATAAACTAAATTGAAGATTTGTTACTCCAATTAAAACTTACTACACTCCACTTTCTTATAACCATATCAATAACCATATCAGAAATGAGTAAAGGGTCAAATTAGTCTTTAACTTAGTTATGACCTTATAAATTGATCCTCAACTTAAAAAAAGTCATCATTTAGTTCTTAACTTTTTGTTTCGTTATGGAAATTAGTCCCTCTGTCAACTTTGACATGACAACATGTTAAGTTGGAATGTTAAGTGCTGAGGTGGATCGTTAAATGCCACGTAAAGGTCACGTAAGTTAATAAAACGACGTCATTTTGTTGGGCAACTTAGTAAATAACAGCATTGGAGGAAAAATTTTGTATTGTTAATGTTAACGAGGAATGCTTCTTGAATTGAAAACAAAGGAAACCAACTAAACTTCCTTGACAAGACAACTGTGCTAGGGCTAAATTGTTGGAAGCATCATTCTAGAACGTTTGCAGACAAATGGACAACCAGGTTGGACAACAAAAATTTTCCAAATATTTTGAATTTGGTGGGATGGTTTAGAGTTTACATTGATAGACTTTGTTGGATATGCTTTTTTGTGGTTCCTAAGTGTTTAGATTAAATTTATTTGTGGAAAAAAAGTTTTGTAGGAAAAGGGAAAATTTGGAGGGTAATGAATGAAAGTGTGGAAATGTTTGTTTTGATCTTGATGAATTATGGAATTTTTAAATTGTTTATACAATGTGATCCCCTGTTCTTTAAAAGTAATATTGTTTTTTGAAATTGGTACATGCAGAACATAACAATCTATATACATCATGGCGGGAATTTTGTGGAAGAGGATGGGGAAGAAGAAGAAATTATAAATGGGGGCAGGTTGAAGCAATGGACTGATTGCGATGAAGACACTCTGGATGTATTTAGTTTTAGAAAGTTGCTGAAACTTTAGGTTATAGGAATGTTAATAAAATTTTCTGGTTGTACCCTTCTCACAGTTTTCGTGATGGCCTGAGAGATTTGGAATGTGACCGTGATTTAATACAAATGGTGCAGGTAGCAAAGGAAAATGGTGGAACAATTGATATATATTATGAACATTCCGTAGATGAAGTCGATGAAGTAGACCTACATGTGCTTTTACCAAGTTCACATCCAGAAGAAGATGATGGTGATAAGGTTGAGGTTGGCAATGATGGTGATGGTGGTCAAAGTTATAAGTATGATGCAAATGTTGGTGTCTCAGATGAAGTTTTTACTTATGTGGGTATGGTTGATGTGGCTGGTAGCAATGTAGAAGGAAATGATTTGGAAGGTTTAGGTGTGGGGGTGCTGATGTACAAGGGGTTGAGTTTGAGGGTGTTTATGTTCAAGGGTCTCATTTGCATGATGGTTAGGGTGGTGATGTTGAATGGGATGAATTGGTTGGTTCTGATGTGGAGTTTGATGATGCTGAAGGGGTTGATGTGGAGGGTTCAAATCTGGATACAGAAAAATTGGTTGAGGCTGTTATTGAGGATTCTGATTTGGAAGTGGTCCATATACGAAAGACTAGTAATGTTGAGGTTAATGCTCCAAGGAAGAGGACCAGGGGTAAGGTTAGTGCTGGTGGAAGTCAAAGTGTGAAGACTAGAAGTGAAAAAAAGAAGAAGAAAACTGCAAAAGAGGTTACTGCTAGGGATGTTGAAGTTGTCCAGAGTAGGGGTGGAAAAAAGAAAAAAGGGTCTAGAGTTGAGGATACTGCTGGTGGTCATGAAGGTGTCCAGACTAAGAGTCGAAAAAAGAGAAAGACATGTACAGTTGAGATTACTGGTGGTGGTGATGAAGGTACCCAAACTAGGAGTGGAAAAAAGAAAAAAAACATCTGTAGTTGAGCTTAGTAGTGATGAAGGTGTCCAGACTAGGAGTGCCAAAAAGAAGAAGAGAGTTATGGGTGGTGAAGGTAGTGGATCAAAAACCAGAAAAGACATGAAAAGTAAGGGAAATGGAAAGGGAAAGACAGTCATAATGGATGACTCCTCTGAAAGTGAAGAACAAAGTGGAAGAGATGACATTGAGGAAGAAGCATTTTGGAGGTCAAAAGAACTTAGAATACCTCGAGAGTTTGATGATGAAGCATCCACTAAAGAAGTTTACCCTCAATTTAATGAGGAAGCCAAGTTTGGTAATGTCAAATTAGAACTTGGGATGGAGTTTCCAACATTATATTCCTTCATAGAAGTTGTTAAAGAGTATACAATACAATTAGGAAGGGAGATTAGATGGGTTAAAAATGATAAGAAAAGGGTCAGGGCTGTATGTAAAGAGGAGACTTGTGAATGAACCATATTTTACAGCTATAACAATTCCTAACACAGTTTCCAAATAAAAACATTGAAGGATACACATAGTTGTGGAAGAGTGTTAAAAAAATAAGCAGGCAACTCAAGCCTGGGTGACAAGGAAACTTGTTAAAAAGCTAAGGAAGGTGAAATACATGAGACACAATGAGATTGTTGACTTCTTTAAAAGCAAATATGGTGTGCACCTGGAGGATACAAAAGTTTGGAGAGTTAAGAAAGATGCAAAAGGTATTATCCAGGGAAGTGAAAAGGAACAGTATGCCAAATTATGAGATTACTATGCAGAACTTTTGAAATGGAACCTAGGATCAACAGTGAAAATGGAAACTATTCCCCAACCTAATGGTCCACCAGAGTTTCAAAAGATCTATATATGTCTTGATGGATGTAAAAAGGGTTTCAAATCTGGTTGTAGGCCTTTAATTGGTCTTGATGGTGCTTTTCTGAAGGGTTATTATGGTGGCCAACTATTATCAGCAGTGGTTCAAGATGCAAACAACCACATTTGGGTAATAGCTTATGCAGTAGTTGATATTGAGAACAAAGAAAATTGGAAATGGTTTTTGACCCACCTGCATGAGGATATTGGTGATTACAATCAAAATAAATGTAATTTTATTTCTGATATGCAAAAGGTAAACAATCTGCATGACTTGCATGAAATACTTGTATATGTTTACTGATAGGCAGATGATAATGTCTTAAGGACTAATTTGCAAGATTTTTAATTTTTCAGGGACTAATTGGACGTTATTTGTTTGCTAGGGTATCAAACAGGCAATACAGGAGCTTATGCCTGTAGCCCCTCACAGATACTGTGTATGGCATATATGGCAGAACTTCTCTAACCAGTGGAAGGACAAGGAACTCAGATCTCTATTGAGGAAATCTGCAAGAGCAACAACTCCAATTGAGTTCCCTATGCATATGAATACCTTAAGGGTTACAAATGCTAAAACATATGAATATTTGGCTGAAAAACCTAAAGAGTCATGGATTAAAGCATATTTCGATACTTGGTCTAAGGTTGACAACATATGTAACAACAACTGCGAGGTATTTAATGCAAAAATTTTGGTAGCAAGGGACAAGCCTATTTTAAGTATGCTTGAGGAGATCAGGACGGTGATTTTCAACAGTATTACTACAAATAAGCTTAAACTTGTAAGGCATGCTAGTCACCTTCCACCAATACAAAAAAGTAGATTAGAGAAGGAGAAAAGAGAAAGTAATAAATGGAGGGCAACTTGGTCAGGTAATTTAGTTTTTGTACTTTTTTTCTAAAGTTGAAGAGTGTTGGAACTTACTTGGATTTGTCTAATGATATATTTGTAGGAGATGATGATGGTAATAAATTTGAAGTCCAAGGGTTATCAACTAAGGTTGCTGTTAATATTGACACACAATCATGCACCTGCAGGTTCTAGGCGCTAACAGGTTTAGTCCTTAATCATTTGTCTCATTTGTTAAAATGTTCAACAAGTAACATGGTTAAGTATGTTAATATTATTATAAATTTCAGGTATGCCTTGTATGCATGCAATTGCTGCAATTGCATATAAACATGAACGCCTTGAAGACCATTGTCATGCTTGGCTGAAGGTACAAAAATCATATTAAGGCATTGTCAGGGAAGGAATATTGGGATACTACTGACCACATCCCACCCAGTTCCACCTAAAGTGAGAAAGAGAATTGGAAGGCCAAAAAAGCAAAGGAAGAAGGACCAAAATGAAGACACAAGCAATCCTTACAAGTTAAAAATAAAGTTAAAGGAGTTTAATTGCAGTATGTGGATAGCCTAACCATAACAAGCAGACGTGTCATGTTGCTAAGCAGCAAAGGTTGGAACAGTTGCAATCCCAATAAGTGCATTCAGCTAGTGATGTTGTACTTAGTGTTGGATCACATGGTGGACCTGGTTCTGGAGCTGCAGAGCAAAGTGTTGGCCATGCTCCTACACATGCTGGATCTAGTTTTGGAATTGCAATGTCAACTGATGTGCCTGCTATGTACCTTCTGTAGCTGCTAAGTCAACTATTAGGCCTGCTGATGTACATTTTGCAGCTGCTGAGCAAGGTGTTAGGCCTGTTGATGTACCTTCTGGAGCTGGGCCTGATGTACCTTCTGGAGCTGGAGATCAAGGTGTTGGGCCTCCTGATGTACCTTCTGGAGCTGGAGATCAAGGTGTTAGGCCTTTTGATGTAAGCTTTGGGTCTGCTGAGCAAACTGTTGGGTCAACTGATGTACTTCCTGGAGCTGCTGGACAAAGTGAAGGACCTATACATGATGAGATGGAAATCTCTCAATCCCAACCACCACCACCTGAAGTTGAGTCTCCAAAGAAACATCAAGAGTTTGGTAGGCCTAAGTTACCCATCAAAAAAGCAAGTGTAGCACACTCAAGTTCAGAACAAAAAGACATTCAAGGGTCATCTCCACCACCAACACAACCAGTTGCACATGTTGAAGATGATGCTAAGGCTACAAAGTTTATGCCAACCCCAAATTTAAGGGGTTGAACCTCTTAATGTAATAGAACTAGTCGAACTCATTATTGTGATATTTTTTTTTATGTAAATCATCTACGAATGGTGTTTACTTTTGTTATAAGTGTTTATGATTGATTATTATGATCAAATCCAATTACCTTGTATATTCATGCTTTAATGTTAATTCTATCATTTTGTCAAATTGAATTAACTTCTATATTCAATGTATTCGTCTTTTCCATTCTTATACTATAATAATACAAAGATGTGACAAAACGGATAACATTGCATTACATTCCATAAATTTCAAGTACAACATCGTACCTTCATTACATTCACCAAACTTGAACAAAAGTCTACATATCTACATACACCTATGAACCTAATTCCTTACAAAATCCTAAATAAAATGACTTCTACATTAAACAAATCACACAATTATCACCTTGCAAATGGGTCATCCACCACATACACATTTCAACCTAATTTCTTACCAAATCCCTACCAAAATGACAAATCATCAACCCACACAAAAAAATGACTATCAAACTCAGTTTCCTAATTTCAAAATCCAAGGTCTTAATCTCCTTTGCTAGATTCTTCAACAATTTTTCTTCCTCATTTTCACCAACACCCACTTGCATGGTAGATGTAGTTTCAAAACCAACATCAAAATTATTTTTTAGAACAGCATCATCATCATACCAGAGAAAGAATCCACATCTTTCTTCCACCTAAAAATAAACATCTTATACAAGTTAACAACTTTAGTGATGAAGCACAATCATGGTAAACAAAAAATATTTTGCAATAAATATCCACTGACCTTCCTTTTTGGACAACCAAAGAATAATTTTCCAAGATTTCTATCTGAACCAGAAACCCTTATCACAGCCTTGTGTTTGCAATAACATTTTATATGTTCACTTCCCTTCTTACCAGCTTACAAGGTTCCAGAACTCCAGCTCCGAATTGGCTTCTTATCCTTGTCCATTCCACGGGTAATCAAAGAAATAGAAGAAGAATAATTAACCAATTTCACGAATTTCTGAAGTTTCAATTTAAAGAAGATGATGTTACTTTTCTAAACCTAATAATGTCTTCTGAACATTGTGAAGAAGATGACGTCATTTTCAGCATTTGTAACATCTACTATAAGTTGTCCAACAAAACGACATCGTTTTATTAATTTACGTAGCCTTTACGTGGCATTTAACGACTCATCTCAGCACTTAACGTTTCAACTCAGCACGTCGTCAGACTAAAGTTGACGGAAGGACTAATTTGCATGACGGAACACAAAGTTAAGAACTAAACGATGACTTCTTTGAAGTTGAGGACCAATTTATAAGGTCATAACTATGTTAAGGATTAATTTGACCTTTTACTCTATCAAAAATTATATAATTGTCTAGTATTTTTTTTAAAATCTAATCTCAAATAAAATTTAAATACATATATTGTATTTAATTTGTTTCCATTTATAATTAAAACACTATAATTTTATTATTTTGCATGTCTTTAAAATTTCGTAAAAATACACATCATAAACAATAAAAAACTTAAATACATAAGTTGTATTTAATTTGTTTTCATTTATAATCAAAACACTACAATTTTATTATTCTGCATGTCTTTGAAGCTTTGTGAAAAAACACACCCTAAACAATCAAAATTTTGGAATGAATGAATTTTTTGTTGGTAAAAAAATAATGAGCGTCGATATACATTTCAAATTTAATGATTATAAAAAAAATTATTACAACAGAACAATATAAAAAATCTTCGTGATGAATTTGAATGGACATATTATGGATATAAATGATCATCATTTTTCTAAAATAAATATATAATGCATAACCATACATATAAAGCACATATATTAGAGTAATTTTATATGAAAGTTGTAGATTGAAATCTCATTGCCTTCTATGAAAAAAAAATATAGAACAAGCATCGAAATGCAAATATTTTTTATTTTACAAAAACGAAGAAGTTCAAAGTGAATCCTTCATATAAAATTATTCTAATCTTCTAAATGTATGTAACAGTCGCATATATAGGTATAACCTATCTTTTGATAAAAGGAAGAGAATGCACCCATTGAAGTAGCGGTAATAGTTTTTTCCATTGGGGCTTTTACAAATGGTCCAAAATTTAGGAATCATGGATAATCTGTTGTTCAAAGTCGTCAATTTTACATTATAAAAATATTTATTTCATCAAAACAAAAAGGAATGGTTCTGACCTATGAATCATCCGTGATTTGTAACCTTTTGCGATAATCTACAATGGTCCCAAAATTTAGGAACCATGAATAGTCCACTGATCAGAGTCGTTATTTTATATTATAAACTGTTTTTGTCATTACTCTATTCTTATGTTATAATTTTTATTTTTATTTTTATTTTTAAATATTTTCTTAAGAATTATAATTTTAAGTTTTCACTTTTATTAATCCATATAATTTCTTTTGCATTCGGTATTCCTTTTAAAATCCTTCTTTTAAATCTAATTTAATTTAAATGTTAAATCTTGATACTCTAACAAAATAAAATATATTTTATTTTTAGATAAATTAACATTTAAGATTATTATAATTTTAATAAATTCTAATTTAATTTTAATTTTTCAATTTCAAAATACCATATCAATAATGACATACCTTAATTTTAATAATTTATTTTTGTAATTTTTTGTTTAATTTTAAAAATAATATTTCTATGTAATATAATAAAATATGAATTTTTTAAGTATATATGAAGAGTATTTTTTAACTAGCAATCAAAGACTAATTCCTTTGAGATGTAGATATCATCGAAGTAAAATTATCTTTTTCAACAATTTTTTTTCATATGCGTGACTAGAATCGGAATTCCTATCAACAACTTAAAAGACACAATTATCTATCAATTGTGTTAAACTTTATTGATATAAAATATATATTATTAATAATAAATTATTTATTATATTCTCTTAAATTAATTTATATATAAATTTTAATTTGAAAGTACCTATATAATGCACGGAACAATTATTAGTTAATAGTATAAAATATGCAGCTCAAATCTATTAACCATCGATGGTACCTAAAATTTAGTGACCATTGAAGTCATTACTTTCTCTAATTAGATTCAAAGGTGAAATAAGTATATTATATGAACATTACTCAGAACATTAATAATTTTGTACTGCGACTTTTTTTAAAAAAATAAAGAGAATTTTGTAAAAATTCAGAACTACAAGACGGGCTGGTCACGAAAATATGTTTTGTAAAAATTCAGAACTAAATTTTGTAAAAATTTAGTGACCATTAAGTGGTCTTCTTTCATCTGATAGTCGTGGGCTGCTAGTTAATATCGTTGGTCACGAAATACCGTTAAAGCTTCGCTATTACATTAAACTTTCAAAGAATAAAAAGAAAACTACTTTTAATCTTTTACTTTATATTCCGTCTCACTCCATTTGGATGAAAATTGAACCGTTTGATTGAGAATTAAAATAGAAAAGTGAAATGAATTGGTAAAATAATAATAGCATAAGCAATTTCATAAAAAATAAACCTTTTATTATAACTATATTTTTAAAATAAAGATATTTCTAATTTTTGTCATATAAAATATTGCTAAATATTAAAAAAAAACTTTCAACAACTCCCTCTCTTCGCTTCCCTCGCTTCTTCACTTCCCTTAGCACAATATGTTTAATAGCTGAATTTTAGAAGAGAAGAAAACAAGGCAAAATTTTTGTTTTAATAAACATCATCTAATTTCCTAACTTTTTAAAATAAAAATAAAATGATATATTAATATACACTTAATATGTTAGATTTTTTATTTACGTTTATGAACATTATATAACTCTCCTTATTTAAAAATAAAATATTTATCTCCCCACCCAAATCCATTTTCCAAACATAGAAGATTGAGTGAAGAGTATAGAACTGACAATCCTTCATAACGAAAAGAATCCAGTTAATATTATCACGCATAACTCTGGAAATTTCACCAGAAGCAATTCCTGAAAATTGTATAACTCAGGCTAGTTCAAATGGACAGCCAAAATTTCTTATTAACCCAATGCGTGCATCCCCAAAGGTAAGAGAGTTTATCTTTAGCAATTTGAAATATACTACTGCAAGCGAATCGTGCTGCCATTTAAGATTTGTGCCACCTACAGCGGTCCTGGGAATGTTCCATTCTCCCTTTGCTCATTCCATCTGTCAATCTGATGCATAGACAAATAAATAAAAACATAATGTTAGCACACAAGCAATTCCCGAAAAAGAAACCTTAAAACCAAAATGAAATGTATTACACAAGCCATTAAGAAAAAGGGAAATAAAAATTATATATATGTGTTTGACCTGATGGCAACTGCTAATGAAAAAGTATTCATCAGGTATCCATTTGAAATAATAGGAGATACAGTAAATACTAAATATTACACATGATATAATGTTCAACTCTAAGTGCGAAACTTAAGGTTGTCCTCAAACATACACCCAAGATGAGATTCAATTTAAGCAATGTACACCCAAGCTTTGACCACTATGCACTACATGAGTGAATTATATCAGACATTAATCTCCTCCAAATAAATGTTAAAAACTTTAACTACAGCCAAGCTTTTTCTCACTAGGTGGGATATGCTACATGCATCAAACAATATCATAGTGTTTTGATGTAAAATTATGTCTATAGACAAATTGCTGATATAGTTTCCTCAATCTCCCTCTACCTTTAGCAATAGCGCTACCCTCCATTTGATCTATTCTACTTTATGGGGCTTCTATAGGTCGTTTCCACATATGCTCAATGATATCCTAATGTTTTAATGTGAATCATGTCTATAGACAAATCACTGATATAGTTTTCTCAGTCTCCCTCTACCGTTAGCAATAAGGCTACCCTCCATCTGATCTATCCTCCTTTATGGGGCTTCTTACATAGGTCTTTTCCACATACGCTCATACCACCTAAGACAGGATTTAACCCTTTTTTTCCACAATAGCTGCTGCTACCTCAACTTTCCCCCCAACACATTCATTCCTAATCTGGTCTAGTATGTCCACTCAATCACTCATCCAATGCTACATTCTCATCTTCGGCCAGAGTTTATTTTCTTCTTAATGCCTCACAAGTCAATCAAATCAAGCTTTTCCATTCAAGGAAGTGCTAATTATAGAAACAACAAAAAGTGGTTCTAATCAATTCAAAAATGAAAAAAAAGGAGAGGGGGTGGGGGTGGGGGTGGGGGGGAGATCTTCATATCATACGACTTCATCATGTAACTAAAGCATGGCTTATCTGAGAATGAATATTAAACATCTCAAAGATCTTATAAACCATATTCAATTGGTTTAAAAGGCACAAATGTTGAAGGATGAAAGAATAAGAAAATGTTAAAGATGATAAAGAGATGAGAAGCTGGCAGAAATTAATTTAATATTTAGAAGTTAAACTTAAAAATACAAGGGTCCAAAGTATAATGCATCTACCAACATACAGTAACATTCACCAAAACTGCAGAATTCCCTCTATATCCAAAACGAGGAACTTCCTGTCCATAAAGCAGCTTTACATATTTAAAAACTACAGTTGTTATTTATTGTCATTTTTCCTAGATATCATAGTCTATCTTTCAATACTTTCTGACTTAGCATAAAGTCAAATATCATGAGAAGTGGTTAAAGAGAAAAGCTAATACAACATGCAATTTCCTTACAAAAATTTATATCACTTGTAAAAGATGCAACTCAATTTCGAGGAAAAAGAATCCAACAAGACCATAAGCAGATGGAAATTTGACATTAGCAAGTTTCGATACTTTTCTGACTTAGCATAAAGTCAATATCATGAGAAGTGGATAGAAGACAAAGAAAAGCTAAATTGCAACATACAACATGCAATTTCCTTACAAGAATTTGTATCACTAGTCAAAGATGCCACTCAATTCGATGAAAAAGAAATCCAACAAGAACCATAAATGGATGGAAATTTGACATTAGCAAGATGAAATGTTAGTAAATAAATTTTATTGGACAAGCAGATCCTAGTACTTAGCAGATAATCAATAATGTTCCACATTGAAAATACATACCCATTCACCAGGGCAAAGAGAACGATAATATTTAGCAAACTTGTCACATTCTGGTGCACCTTCTCCCTTTGCAGCTACACATCTGCACAAGAGTTTCAAAGATTAATAAAGGAATAGTGGGTGCAAAAAAGCTCAGTAAAAATAAAATCTAACAGAGTATGACTAACCGATGATATTCAATGTATCGGGTAAAGCAATGCCTAGTTTGATTTGTAGTAGGAAAACGGAAATCTGCTGGTGCAGTCTCAAGCTGGAAAATATAGCACAAATATGAACAAAATGAAGGAAGAAGCATTGACTTTGCTTATCATGTATTCAAGTACCAATTATGGAAGAGTGATTCAGTTAAATAAATGTCACCTTAATTTCAGGGGCCTCTTCAGCTGCATCTTGATTGCCAGAGTTTTCTTCAACATTTCCACTACTTTGCTCTTCATTGCTTTCTTCAGCAGGAGGAGGGGCGACTTCGCTGCTTTCAGCAACTGCAGGGGCAACAGGAGTTGTTTCTTCCACAGTTTTCTGAACGACAGTTTCCTCAGAAGCAGCCTCCTTTGGGCTTTCAACTTCTTTGACTTCAACAGGTTTTTCAATTACATCTTTTTTCTCCTCTTTGTCCTTCACAAAATATTGCTGCAAGTTAAGAAGATCAATCATCAAGTGCTTTAAAGAATGTAAATTTGAAGCATCAAAATCCATTGAGATGAGGAAATTGCGGGAAAAGGCTATCACCCACTAAACAGGAAAGATAGAAGCTAGCAAACACATCATAAATCAGAAATTCTACCCATTGGGGGATACAATATCCATAACATGGAGTTCATATAAATGACATATTATCTACAATGACTGGCAAATTCCCCAATGTTGTATTGTCTTCCTAGTATCCAATCCTTTTTTCATTTTTATAATAAGTCATAAAATAAATGGAAGATTTTTGGTTGATTCAAAATCCGACTTGCAGCAGCAAGAATTCATTCCAACGGTATTTATTTGTGTTTAAATTTTCATTTCCCACAATAATTACGCACTGAGTAGAATTGATTTTTGAGAAAACCGAAAATCTTTAGCTTTTCAATTGACAAGAACTGATTCTAGACCCACAAAACACATCTACTTTTACAGTTCAATTTGATTTTACATTATCATGAAAATAGTGTGAATTCTTCTAAACTCATTCATAAAATTTCTACCAAAACACCCTAAAAACCAGACACTCATCCCTAGAATAACATTATTTGACCAATATTGAGACTTAACTTTGCGCCCATGATATAGATCTGGCATAGAATTTTCGGTGGATATAACAGACTACAAAATGTCATGAATTACGTTAAGCTTAATTTTTTAATTTTAATGACATCAACTAGAAGGCACTTTATAAACACGATGCTACCAAATTTTCTTTTTAAAAAAAAGAAGGGAGTACAAACGGAACCTAATGAAGATTGAAGACCTAGCTCAAAGTAGGTCCAGATTGCGGATTAAGTAAATCAAGCTTCGATTCGTAATTTCCCATTGACAAGATAAAAGGAACCGGAATGAAAAGGAAGATCTGTGGAAGTAGAATTGAAAAGGGAAAAGAGAGAACAAGGAAAAGTACCTCGGCGAGAGAAGGAGAATTGTCGGCAGCGGTTTCCGCCATTGATGGTCACGGGGCGGCTACAAAACAAGAGGGGATTCGAGTGTTGTGGGTCAAAACTCACAAAGGTTTGGTAACAATTCGAGTTCGTGTCCCTGGTGTATATGGGTAAGGTTTCCGTCATATTTTATAATATATATATATATATATATATATATATATATTCCGTCCTACAAACATATCCAAATTTAGAATACAATATTTTCATAAAATTGTATAGTTAAATTAACTATATTTTTTAGAATTAATCATAATATTTTTTTTATAATAATTATATATTTTATAAAAATAAAATTTATTATACATTTTTAATCATCAACAATTAAAAATGAATTTTGAAACGTAAGTAAATAGATTTCATGTAATTATATTTAAAAATAATTATTATATTTTTCATCCCCTTAATTTGATATAAATATTATTGTATTTAACTTAGTAAAATTATTTTTATATTATTTTAATAATTTTTAATTAATTTAATGTATTTTTCATGATAATTTAGAAAAATTTTACAAACAATTTAAAAAATTAACTTAAATTTAAAAAGTTAAAAAATTAAATTAAAATATAAAAATTATTTTTATTAAGTTCTTTTCCAAATTATTATCCAATCAATTTAGTTTTAATGTTATTAAAAATATTACTTTAATGCTTTAAATTTATAATGTTACTTAATTTAATTTTTAATATTTAAAAAATAAACTTATATTTTTTATTCTTTACAATTATCAATACATTTGATCCTTCAATAAATATCAACATTAATAATTAAATTAATCGATAATTATTAAAATTAAAAGCTAAAATTTATTCGAAGTTGTTAGTTTTAAATTTTAAAAATTAAAATTATTTTAATTTTTTAATTTAAATTTTAATATCAAAATTTTAATTTAAATAAATTATCATTTATTTAAATTTATTTAATAATAATAATATATCATTGATGATAGAGATGATAATGGTAATTGAGGTAAGAATAAAATTATAATAATAGATGTTTTTTGTAGTATATTTTATTTAGTTAAAAGATGCAATATGTAGTTAATTTTTTAACTATTTTAATTATGGTAAGGTAGCTATTTTAATAAGTAAATTTTTTAAAACATTACAATAACTAGCATTCATTTTTTCAATTAGAAGAAGATTGAAGTAATTTTTTTATTTTTATCCTTCATAATTTTTTAATTTTTTGTTTATTTTCATTTAATAGAAACATTCTTTCTCATTCATTCTTTTTCTTTCCTTACTCGGATACCTTGGTTGTTATCTCTCAATCATATTCTACATTATTGACATTCTTTAATTTAAGGTGATGTTTTATTTTTTTTCTTTGGAATTGTTCTTCAATTTTTTTTCTCTTAAAACCTACTTCTATGACATTCTTATCTCCATCGTTTCTTACATATGTAATTTTCCCCCTGTTTAATATCTATTTTTTCTTTGTAGTATTGGTAAAAAATAGTATTTGGAATCATTAGGTGCATAATTTAAATTTTCTAAGCATATTCTTTTTTATTGCTCTGTCTATTAATGACTTTGTCTCCTTACATCTTCTATCATTTTTTTTTTATCATAATAGAAATAGAAAACTAGTTAGTTTATAATAATAAATTGTAAAGTATTATAGAACCATATCCAAAAGGTCACTAGTTAGTTAGTTGGTGATGATTTTTTTTTTTTAATTTTCAATATAACATGATACTTTGACAACATTTGATATATATAGGAACTGGCAGTCTCCTACTTTCATATACATATTTTGATATTTGGTAAAATGAAAAAAAAAAACAGTTTTTACTAAACCTTAATTTGCTTTGTCATATTTTAATGCCAACATAAAATATTTCAATTGTTTCTAATAAATTATAATTATGAAAATTTAAAAAAAACTAAAATAGAGTATTTTTTTATAAAATGGTCAAAGACTAAAAAAAATAAAAAAGAATTAAAACCGAAAGATAAACAAACAAAAAACTAAAAACATGAAAACTTTAATGTACTTAGCATGTTGGAACTATACCACCTTTATTTTCAATTAGTTATCTATAACCTTTATCCATTGATTAATATTATTTTTATTATTTTTTATTATTTTTTATTATAAAAAAATAAAAGAGTAGATATTAGCAAATTAATAATAATGATAACAGATTTTGTTATTTGTATAAATTAAAATGATAAAAAATAAAAATAACTATTACATTAATAATCAAAATTTTATTTATTAAAAATTAGTTCATTACATTAATAATAAATATTTTATTTATTATATTTAAAATTTTATATTTTTTTAACTAGTGTATAAGATAATAAAACTAACAAAAGTATAATGCTAATACCTAGAGAAAATATTATTATTTTCTAATATTTTATTTTTTGATAAGTGTTTAAATGCTTTTTAAATTGTATTTTTATTCAAAAATTTTATTATAATTCATTGTTAGATTTATATAGAAGTACATTTATATCAAATATTCACTATTCTTTGATAATAAGTAATAAGTAAAACTATCTTATGCTGCTCGCAAAGGGAAATATTAATAAGGGTGATAATATTTTTTTCTTGAATTTGCTGAAATCCACTTTAGATTGTATTCTCAATCATTTTTTACCAATAAATCTTATTAAGATGTTTTAGGTGTGTACTTGTTCAAGGATTAATTATTGAAGTTATCCTTTGTAGGTTAACCACATAAAATCACCTATGAATTTTCTACGTAGCTTTTTCTATTGATTAATATTGTTGTTACAATTGTTGATCCATCATGCCCCAGATCAAAATTAGGTAAAAGAATTTCTTGATTTATGTTGCTTTGGATATAGATTATAACTGGATTTTTTCCGCCATTCATTTCAATTATTTCGACTAAGGTAGAACCTAATTGTGCTATATATAAGTGCCTTCCATAGCTAGCTAAATATTTTCAATAAAAACTTTACTAATTAGTGCTATGAACTAACTTTTGTTTACAATAAATAATCATATGAACTATACATGTTTCTAGTATTATTATACAAGATATTTGTTTCTACAAATTATTATTGGTTGCGATCATATGATAAAAAAAAGTTAATAAAAAAAAACTAAAATAATAAAATTTTAAATAGATTATCCCACAATTTTTCCTACCATAAAATTAAAAAAGTATAAGAATATAACATTTTTAATTTGAATTTTGACCAAATACTATAAACTTGAAACATAAAAGTTAGTAGTATATGAATTAAAGAAACATAGTTTAACTATTATTGTCCTAAAAAATTACTAAGCTTTGCTTTGATGGCTATTTCCTTACTTTGATATGTTATATTTGGATTGGATGCATTCTATACTAATTTAATATATATATATATATATATATATATATATATATATATTCTAATTAATTTATCTTCATAAATTTGTAAGATGGAATCGACTAATAATAATATGGAAGGAGGGATAAACTTTAGATGGACAGATAGGTATGATAAGAATTTTTTGTGAATTTTATATCAAGTTCATCAGGAAGAATGGTTGTGTACCATTCAAATGGAAGAAGATTAATAATTAATTTGCAAGTTATTATCAAGTGAAACCGTAAAGATATCGAATTTGCAAGTATAATTTTATAAAGAAAAAATGATGTTTTTGAAATTTGGAAAAACTAGTTTAGAATGAGATCATGTTACTAGAAAGCTTAATTATTTGAATGAGTGATAAGAGTAAAATTTAAGGCTAGTTTGATTCTTTTACTGTTACAATTAGTTTATAGTGAAAGTTATTTACTATAAAATCTCTTATTTAGTAATTAAATATACTTTTTATTTCTGTAGGAAGAACCTAGGGCTATTAATTTTGCAATAAATCGAGAAATCCTTCACTTGAAAAAATATGGAGTCGGTTGTTTGAAGACAATTATGCAACTAGAAAAAAATATTATTGTACCATTGAGAAAGGAAATAATGAAAATGATAGTGAAAGTGGTACAAATAATGTTTATGTAAAATATAATCAACATACTTTTCTTATAGATAACTTTATAAACAAGGAGTATACATATTTTTATAATTTAATGCAATATTTAGGCTACACCTCAACACCTAGTCAAGGTATTAGGGTTACCAAATTATCTATTAAGGTGGTTGTATAGGCATACCTACACAAACCCGAAACATGACTAACAAACCTGTAAAAAAAATGTCAAAGAAGACAATCAAGAGAGAAGACAAAATTAAGTTATCAAATTGATAGATTGGTATCAAACTCAAACATGACCATAAAGATATTGAAATCAGATGGTAGTGCTAGCAAAGACACTAGTGCTACTTTTACCGTTCAAGCAACAACGAACGTTATCACTTGCATGATATATGAATGTGTTTTGGAATAGAATAATGAATACTGGTGCTTTGCGGTTAGTTCAATTGAAAATGAGGTAAGATAAAAAATTAATTCTAAAAATATGGAATGATGCTTCCAAGATAACTCGATTAAAGTATATGCCTAATAAAAAGAAATAATCACTTACTTTATTTTCTTATTTTAATTTTTAAAGCTTATTATGACATTAGTTGACACATACTCATAACTTATACAAATATAATTTTTATTATGATATTTGAATTATGTACTTTGATTTATATTTATGAATATTCAATTATATTTTCACTAATAGGTATATCATGGACATTAAAAGAGAAAAGAAGAGAAGAAAATATGTACTTTATTGGATAATATCATCATGTGAAACTAGTGAAATAACTACATATTACTACAAATATATTTTCAAAGAACCATGTATGACTTTACTTTAAGCAAGACAAAATTGGATGAATAATATATTGAATGGACTGTTGGGTTGGTTAATTATATGCACAATTTGTACACTTTTCTTGGACTCTTTTATACTCGTTATTTGATCATAATGGAGATATTTATTTGGTCTGGATGGTCCATGGTGTTTGTTTACTTCTTGCATTGAGGTTTTCCATATTAATAATCTTGATCTCTATTATTTATTTGTGTTGTTATAGTTGCTACTATATATATATATATATATATATATATATATATATATATATATATATATATATATGTTATTAGCCATGTTTGGAGGAATTTATTTTTGCTACATTTATTATATGTTTATTATGTTCTTTCTTTTATTTTTCTCCTTCTTGTGAGTATTTCCAAAAACAAAGAATGTTGAGGCTCTTTTGTGTCTTTGGTGAGGCATCTTCTGCTGTCCAACAACTAGTATCAAAGTTTGAGGTTTTAGCCTAAGGATGAGGAGAAACAAAAGAGGGTCAACTGACACTATAATGTAGTGCTAATCTTTTTATGGAAAGAGGTTCTCACTTGGAGGAGTGGCACTGTAGTGTAGCTCCAACCTTTAATGGAGAGAGTTTCTCATTTGAGGGAGAATATACTAAGTGGAAGGGTTTCATGCTTGGAGCACCAACCTTTTATGCAGAGAGGTTCTCATTTGAGGGAGAGCATACTACATGGAAAGGTCTTAAGCTTGTAAGGAAGATTGTTATGGTAAGTGAGAATAAAAGATCTTGTTGGTTGATGAATTTTACAATAACGGAGGATCATAACAATAAGAAACAAGAGTTTTCAATTATAAAACTTTCTAGTAAAGTGAAAAGATGTGAAATTTTGAATGAAATGAGGATATGTTGGGATTCTATTCATTCAAGTCCTACAGCAAATAATTTAAAGAAGGAAGAGGTATAAAACTCTTATAAATTAGAAGATCTTGTATGAGTTTTATCACCATAACCATAACAATATAGTCATTATTTTGGAACATGAATAGTTGTGTCACCACAACATTATAGTCCTTTGGGTGTACTTAGAATTTGGATAGTTGTGTGTAATGGGAGGATTTTCAATAAATTGCAAGAACCTTGAGGAGTAATAACAAATATAGAGCAACAACTACAACAAATAGCTCCACCATGATCAAATAAGGAGTACAAGAAAGCCATGGGTAAGTGCACAAATTTTTCATGTAATAAACTAACCCAATAAGCAACAATACTTACAAAGAAAAACTAAGAAAATAAAAAAATACCTCAAATCAAAAAGTGACTTTCTTTCTTCCTCTCTTTCTCAAAATGGTTTATTTCCTTCTCTATCACACCCTTTTTTAACCCTTTCTCCATTTGAATAAATGAGACATAAAATAGGCTAGCATATTTAGACTTAGCTCCCTATAGCAAAGGAGTCAAATATCCAACATGGACATCCTATTCGATGTGTGAATTCATTTATAATGGAGTCAAACTTAGTTACAAAATCATGTGAAGATATACTATCAAAATATATATTATAGTCAAATATAAGAATGACAGTTGTAGTAAAAATATGTATATTTGTATAAACTCTTTTCATGAATGCTTCTAATTGGGATATTGGATAGTAATTTCAACATTTTGGAGAGATCATTAGTAAAGTTTTTCATGAAGTTTTGGATTCTATCAATGATAGAAGTAATGACTATAGAGGTTTTGTTAATGATATCATAAAATCAAAAGACCCAATCTTTAAATTTATACCATCTTAAATTGCTAATGATGAAAGATATATGTCTTATTTATTTTTATTTTTGAAACCATAATTTTTAGTTAACATCATTATCTTGATGTGTTATGGTTGTATTGGATGTATTAATGACATCCATATAGTTGCATGTATTCTTAGGTAAATAAAATGCTTTATAGGGGAGAAAAGTAATCTTTACCATTAATGTAATGGCTACTTGTGATTTTGATATTTATTTCATATTTTTATTCTTTGGATGAGAAGGATATGCACATGACATATGTATTTTTCTTAATGCCATTAATATCAAAATTTGAACTTTCTGAAACCATCATCGGGTATTGGTATTTAAATTTGCTTCTTACGATAAAGTTTTATATAAATTAATTCTTTTTAATAGGTAAATATTATTTGGTAGATAAAAGATATCTAGATAAAAAAGGATATTTAGTATTTTATCTCAAAATAAGTGTGAACGTTGAAATTTTTTCAAAGAATTTTTTCTTTAATAAATTAAAAAACACCAAAAAATATTTTATTTTTATTAAAAATTTCATAAATCAAAAAATGAAAAAACATAAACTTATTTCATCTATTTTTTGTTTATGAATATTATCTTCATGTATTTACTAAAGAACAAAGGATTTCACATTCCTTACCATACTCCAACCACCTTTGGACAATACCTCATCTCTCTCCCTATCTCTCTTTCTCTGGTTTTTCCAGAAAAAGCCCAACACATTCTCACACTACAGATACACATGTTTAGACCCTCCTCTCTCAGTCTCACTTTTCTCACGCATGAAACATTACTCTTTCTTCCTTCACGAGCCAACAAAACTTCAACCTCTCTCACAATACCCACATACACGTCCTTTTTATTTCAACAACTCTCCTCATACAAAAGTAAAAAAAAAAAAAAGATACCACATCCTTTTTCTCATTTTGGTCCAACTATTATGCCTAGCTCCCTAACCTTGTAACTTCATGAACCCATATTGGTTGATGATATGTGATTGTTTTGTCCAACTTTCTCTTCCTTTCCCAAACATACTCATAAGTTTCTCACTCATACACTTAGCATTCACCAAACTGGCACCCATTCCACACACATTAACACCCACTCTCTCATAAATTCTCTCTCACGTCCCACATAGAATGAACGCACATAAGCTCTCCCTTTCTAGCATCATTTGCATCTCCCTTTCATAGCCTTAAGCATATATATATATATATATATATATATATATATATATATATATATTATTTATATATTTAAATTTTTGTTTGATCATTTTATGTACATATAAATAATTTAAATAGTTTATTTTCATCATAAAACGGATTAAATAAACTCTTCAAAATTATTTTAAAATTGCACATTTGATTTTAGATACCATTTTTCAAAATGGGCGAATAAAATGCTACCACCTTCTCTATTTCTAATTGACTCTCTAACTTGGATTTCTTTATTTTAGAGCTTTTTCAAATACTTACACTTAAAAATAAAATTTGGTGGTAACTCCACTTCATTATCATTTTAAACAGATAAATAATTATTTTTTACAAATTCATCATCCTATCGTGGTCCAGGTTACGATAAATGATGACTTCACTTGAAACTTTTAAGAGAGTCAAGCTTATTTTAGAGTCGAGTGTGCAATTTTATAATAATATTGAAAAAATATATTTGATTCCTTTTTTTTTTCTTTTTTTATATTATCTGTATTTAAATAGTCATATTGTAATTCGATGCTAAACTTTAGAATAAACAATTATGATTATGTTGTTCTATATATATAGGTTGTTTCTTTCTTTGCAAATTCTTTTTCTTTTATTTGTGTATCTTTTGTATTTAAATAAATATGTTGTAATATCTATTTTAAACTCTAGGTTAGAAGACTATTGTTTTGACTACACTGGTTGTTCTGTTTTTCGTATATATTGGTTGTGTTGTTTTCTTTGCAAAAATTTTGGGTTTGAGATATTTCTATGCTCCTCACACACCACTTTTGACATTTGCATATCATGAGTGAGACTTTAGACTTAGGTTTGAGTGAAACTTAGAATTAGAGGGATTTATAGTTAGAGCTGTCAATTTAGCCCATTCAACCCAACCCAACCCTAACCCATGTGGGCTAGGGCAAAAATAGCCCATACACCCACAAAGCCCACTTTTGCGTAGCCCATAAGATCAAAAAATCCACTAAATGTCATGGGTTAGGGCCAATCCATGGGCTGAAAAATTTTAAAAACTATTATATAATATATCAACTTAGGATTTTTTCATTAATGCAAGGTATATGATTTGTATAAAAGGAGCAAGCAACAATATGAACAAACCATACATAATTACACTGTCCGTTACCTCACTATAAGATTAAGAATAATAAAATCTCATGTATTCTGCCCATAACTTGATTTATACAAAGCAAGCCAAAGATAAAGTAACAAATTTACATGAATAGTTTAGAAATATAAAATATTGAATTATTAAGTGGACAATCAACAACTTACAGGTTCATTTTCCATATCATATTCATATATCAATATAGTTAATGCAAAAGAAACTTAAATCCTAGCATGCAATAAAAACACTTACCTGATAAAATTCAGAGACTAAACAATTGGGTCCTAGTACAAGCATAAAACAATCTGAAATAAAACCAAATTATCTTAATAATTTTAACTACTTAACATGAGATATAAAAGTAAATAAAGTATAGAATGTTCGTTATTCAGTTTTATCAAGAACTTATTGCAATTTGATAAAATAAAAAATTACTTACAATTAGTCTCTAAATTCTCCATGCTCGTTAGATTCCTCTATTGCTATCTCAAAATCAAAAATATTATCATCATCTTCATCATCTGAAACTCAATCAAAGAAAATGATTAAAGAAACAATTGTAAAATAATTAAACAAGATAAGAAATAGTAATAAATAATTATTTTACAAAATATTACCATTAGGATTTTGAGCAAAGCCATGAAACCAATTCCTAGTGCAAATTAACATTTGTACATTCTCAGGAAGAGTAGAACTTCTATATTTTGTAAGAACACGTCCTCCAATACTAAAAGCAGACTCAGATGCTACTGTAGTAATTGGAATACTAAGCACATCACGTGCCATTATAGAAAGAGTGGGAAATTTTTTCTCGTTGATCTTCCAATAGTGAAGGACATCAAAGTCCTCACTATCATCAACATCTACTTGTGATTCATCCAAATAAACATCAAGTTCATTTTTACCACTAAATGATTTAGCTTCATTCTTATGCATTTTATAATCCTGCAATATATAAAATATTAATTAGCTAAACAAAAGAAATGAAAGAAATAAAAGCTAAATTAGGATAAAAAACTTACACTAAAAACTCTTGATCTCTTAGGCTTATTTCCTTCTTCGCTTAACTTAGGCAATAAAAGAACTTCATTGGATGATTGAGAAAGAGAAACACTTGGAATAGGAAAAATGCTAACATATTCTTCATAAAGCTTCTTCAACTTGTCTTTCACATTTCTAACCTTATCTTCGGCAGTTAAACAATCAAGTTTAGTATAGCAATAATTTAAAAAATCAATCTTCAATGTTGGATCAAGAATAGCTCCAAAAGCTAGTACAACACTGTACTCTTTCCAATACTTATCAAATTTTCCTTTCATCCTCAAAGACATTTCCCTTATTACATTATCATCATTTGCCAAGTTTACTTCAAGGAGACATTCGATTTTCCAAACTTGCATAAAATACAGATTTGAAGTAGGATAAGATGAACCAGATATCATATTTGTGATCTCATAAAAAGGTTCTAAGAATACACAAATTTTCTCTCCTCTATCCCATTCTTCTTGAGATGGACAATTTTTATAATTTCTGTCTGCCGCTTTGAAAATATTAAAAACTCGCTTGTATTTAATTGCACTTTCAAGCATTAAATATGTAGAATTCCACCTAGTAGACACGTCCAATCTTAAACCAGTGTTCATATCTAAACCTGCACTACCAACACAATCTTTGAAAATATTCATCCTTCCATCCGAGCTTCTAACATACTTAACACTCTCTCTAATTTTATACAGAGCTTCAGTTGCTATTTTCAATCCTTCTTGAACAATCAAATTTAGGATATGCGCAGAACAACGGACATGAAAATATTTACCATTACATAACAAGTTACCTTGAACATTAAGACGGTTTTTTAAAATTTCTTGCATGCTATCATTAGAGGAAGCATTGTCCAAGGTCAAAGAGAACACCCTTTTTTCAATTCCCCATTCCTTTAAGCAACTAAATAAAGTGCGTTCCAATTCAACACCGGTATGAGGGGGCATCATTCGACAAAAATTCAGAATTTTACTATTCAATTTCCAATTCTCATCAACAAAGTGGGCAGTTAAACATATATAACCCTCAGCGGTAGTTGTTGTCCACACATCAGAAGTTAGACATACTCTATTAGGAAGCCCACACATAATTCCCTTAAGTTTCTTTTTCTCTTTGACATATAATTTTTTAACATCTGACACAGTGGTGTTTCTAGAAGGAATTTCAACATTCGGATTCAAATATTTTGCCCATTCCCTAACACCCTCATATTCAACAAAGTTAAAAGGCAAATCATGTCTAATTATGAGCTTTGCAAGCATGTTGCGTTGAATTTCTTGATTGATCTTTCTTGAGGTAGACTTATCATCTTTCACCTCCACACTTGACTCAAAAATTTTACAAACCGAAAGATGACGACTTAAATATGAAGTCCCATAATTAAACTTTGATTTAGGATTCTTGCCAACTTTATACTCATGACCACAATAATTGCATGTAGCCTTTTCAAAACCATGTTTATCCATACCAATCTTGGTAAAATATTTCCAAACATTTGACAACTCCTTCTTAGTTGTTTCAATACTTTCAGACATTACAGGAGTTTTAGAAACATCATCATCATCCAAATTAACAATACTTTTACTTGTAGACTCCAACAAAATAATATAATTAAAAATTAAATAATATAATTAGCAATAAAATTAAATAATATAATTAAAAATAATGAATAAACTCGTATATCAACAAAGAAAGCAAAACCAATTATTTAGAAAACAAGAAAAAATTACATTGGATAAAACAAAAATAAAGTTAATAAATAAAAATGTTATCTTCCGTCGTGTGACTTCTTCCTATTTTGTTGGTTGGGATAGATCACACAACAAGTTTCTCCAGATTAAAAGACCTTGGTTGACATAAGATAATATATTTATAAATGTATTAATAAACTTGAGAAAGATACTAGGCAAAAAGGATCACTATTGTACAAGTTGTATGAATAATATATTGAATTCAAAAATGATATATAATATTAGATGAGAACAATATAATAAATAAATATATAAATTACTATCATTATATTTAAAAAAATATTTTAATTAAAGGTTAAAATATAAAATTTTATATGCAATATCCAAGGTAAAAAAAATAAAACAATGTAGATTGAATATTTACATGAAGAAAACCCCAAAATAATAAAAATAAAACTAGGGGAATTAGAGGGAAAAAAAAACCCAAAAAATTAATACAAACGGGTGAAGTCCAAGAGATAAAAATAACATGTACAATTGCAGCTCATTGAATAATCTACACAAATAGTAACTCAAAGCAAAATTTGCCAAAATGCTACTCACTAAAATTAATTAGTTACAAGGGGAAAAAAATTTACTCATTTTTGTTATCATTTACTTTGCTTATTAAGATTCTAAACAACACTGGTCACATCTTCAGACCAATCTACCACCAGAGCTGAACCCATGACTACTTATATATCATCTATCACAAGATAAGACCCATATAACTACTTATCTATGGTTTTATACTCTATGGCTAGAAAATGTGTTCCTCATAGAGATCTTGCACAGCTGTTAATGAAGCTCTTAGCTTCACTTAAGACAATGAAGCCATAAAAATAACTTTATTATATTTGAAGCAAGTGAATTAGACTTGAGCACAAGCATCAGCATAAAAATAACTTTATTATATGTTTTTTTCTAGAATTTTAAAGTTTCAAAATAATCAATACAAATCAGCTTAAACTAAAAGCAAAAAATAACAGACTGTATGACTGGAAAACTCTATATTTTTATTACTAATACCAGCAAACAAAATTTAACCTCTATTAGTTTGCACATAGAGCCATGACAAACAAACTACAAGCTAAAGGAAAAAGAAATGTTAGTTTCCTTTCTATAACATATGTCGATCAATACCTGAAAAATTATCAACAGATGGTGTAGGAACAGGAACTGGTGGAGCAGCATTCAGGGGATAAGGATCACCAGGAACTACAATCCAGTGAAATGATTCAAATTACGGTCAGAATCGAGGATGCCTAATATCCTTGCATTTCAAAAATACATTTGGAATATTGGGTCATCACTAAATAATGATCAGAGAATACAGACAAATCCATCATATGTAAAACATAGAAGCATTGGATATAGGCAGAGATATATGAATGAGTAGTTTCAACTTGGTCAATTCAGTAAAGGTAAATGTTCCAGTGCATACTCTCCCAAAATTAAACCGCATTACAGAATATGTAACAAATCCACCTCCCTCAAAGAAACTGATCATTTTTGTCCCATGTGTGAAGAAACTAAAATATAACCCAAGATAATGTTCCTTGACTTAAGCTCCAGGTATCAGACAGATTAACATCATTAACATAGAAGATATTCTCTCATTTGCATGGAGGGACTAAGATAAACCACTCTTTTAACACAATCTACAAGAAAGATAACACTATACTTTGCAAGTTGATCCAATATTAAACTTTATCTCAATTGGAAACAAAATGCAACAGTTCTTGGGAAAGGAGAAGGTGAAAAGAAAAATCTCAGATTTAAAACTATAAATGCAGTCCATAATCTCTCCAATCTAGTTCCTTGTCTAAGTCATCAATGCACAAAAAATAGTCAATTCTCCATTTTAAATTTCTAGCAATTGATACGGGGTATTTACCACACATGCATGTTTCTCAACATATTAAATGCTACCACCGATGACAAACCAAGGATTTTCCCAATTCCCAACTACTTAAACGAAATCACTTTCACTTGATAATCAGTTTGTTACATGTAAACACCATCTCCATATACGTACCCTATCTGAAATTCCCCCTTTACCATAGGGAATTATATTTGATTTGCTTAAGTGACTCAAGAACAGCATAAAATTAAAATGCTCAAAGAGCACTCTATTCGGTCACATTTTCCTAAATACAAATTGCAGAACCCTCAAGTCAACAGCCCCAATTGTGGCATCCCATCCAGCTGTTTTAATGAACAAAAAGCCACAAAATAAAGCAACATACCACCAAAACTGACCAGAAGCAAAACACCTCTCAAACATATGGACAATCAGGAACATTTATGGACTATCACCGGAAAAACGCTCAAAAATACGTTAAGCAAACTTGTTCAAAGATTAAAAAACAACAAAGTGAATAGGATACCTTGGTGGTTGATTGGAGAATGGGTTATACACGGTTGCAATTCATGATTTGGAGAATAAGTTTTCCGCACTGTTGCGGTTTGCAGAGAAGGAAGTATACGCTGTTGCAATTCGTGGAAGACTTAGTTTTCTTCACTGTTGCAATTTTTTTAATTTTTAAAATTAGGTTTTTAATTTTGGAATTAAAACTATTTAGATAGGATTTTTTATTTTTGGGCTGAACCCATCCCTAACCCATAAAAATAGATACCATATGGGGCAGGGCTCATACAAGCCCTATTTATTAAATGGATAAATTATAAAAAATTATTATAGAGGGCCACATGGATCAGCCCCTGGGCTAAGGGCTTAATTGACAGCTCTATTTATAGTGTTATTTTGGATGTACGTCCAGTTTGACAATTATGAAAATTTCAACAAGATTTGACCTTCTTTTAATGTTTCACATCTAGTAGACTACCTGTTATTATGGTTAGCATTGTTGAGTTGAATATTAGCTCTAGTGGCCTTAAATTTCGAAAGTACAAGACTATCCTTGTAGGCTTTGTCATTTATTAGAGTGCCTTAGACTTCTAGGATAGAACTTTGGATGATCTAAGTAGGAATACAAAAGAGCTTTCATTTATTTTTTTTATCATTATTATTATTATTATTATTATTATTATTATTATTATTGTTGTTGTTGTTGTAATAGTTATATTTTTTATTATTATTATGATAGTAGTGATGAGGTGGTAGAATTTGAATCATATCCTCTCCATTTTCTTTTAAATATATATTTCATATTGTTGAATCAATCATTCAACTATTAGATATAATATTTATGATAAAAAGAAGAGAAGGACAAATTAAAAAAAAGAAAGAAAAAAGGAATGAACATGAGAAAAAACATGATCCTATACCGAGATGATTATGGTAATATTAAAAATATGATTTTACAGTGTTAAAAATAAAATTATATATGATAATAAATCTATTTTTTATTTTTAAGAGTTAAGTTATAATTATTTTAAAATTATTTTAATTGAAAAATTAATTTAAATTTAATTTAAAAATTAAAATTAAAAACTATAACTAAGAGACCTTGATTAAACAAAATTGCGACATCTTATAAAACCATAGTTGATTAGTAAATTTAGGTTAAGGTAATTTTGAAATTAAAAAAACCTGAGTTTCTTTAATTTTATAAGAATTGAGAAATAAATAGCACTATATATATATATATATATATATATCATTTAATGTTTTTAAATCACGAATATATTAAAATTATCTTTAAACAAATAAAGACTATTAAAGTAATTGATTAGAAAAAAAATCCTTGTATCCTTTGTTTACATGTTTATCTTAATCGCTTTATCTTTAAATCATTTGCCACCACAGCTGAATTTGAACATCACTTATTCGTCATAATTATATTATTTATATCGTATTATAACATTTTTTTTATTATATTAGTTTTTTATTAAATAGTTATATTAATTTTTAAAAATTTAATAACCGATCACATTAATTTTTAAAAGATGAAAATTATTAATATTATTTTTATATAAAATAAAAAGCTTACCATTTTAATTCTTCCATAAAGAATTAAGTGATTTATTTTAATTTTAAAAAAATTAAATTAATTGATTATTTCTTTTGAAATTAAAATAATAAACTTATTTATTTTCTAAAATTTAAATATTAATTTCTATATTTTAAGAATTAATATAATCGATGTTTAGTTTTAATTTTTAATTTTAATAACTAAAATATTTATTTATTTATTAGCTTTTCTTTATTTTTATTATATTATTTTCTTATTTTTTATTTTTTTATCTGTCTTGAAAAAAGCTAAACAATCTTATTATACAAAAATGATTTCTCAATTCATTATTTACGGTGATCAGGTCCATAACAATTAGGGATGAAAACTTGACTCGTCCCCGTCCCGTCTCGGACTTGAGGGGAAAAATCCGAGTTGACGGGGTCTGGGGGCGGGGACGGGTAAAATCCGAATTTTGAAAACGGCGGTGGAGGTGGGGTATAAGGATATTTATACCGTCTCCGTCCCCGAAGTCGCCTTACCTTTAAAACTACTAAAATATTTTTATTATTTTAAAATATTATATAAAATTAATAAGGTTATAAAAATAATAAATTATATAAATTTTAAAAAATATATAATAATTTAATAAATTATAAAAAAATTAAAATTAAAATATAAAAAATATTACAAAAGAGTACGGGACGGATTTTTCTAAATTCGAACGGGTAAAAAATCAGATTTAATATTTTAAATCCGACAGGAATAAGGACAGGGATGAGAATTGACATAGAGGATGAGAATGGAATGTCAAGGACGGCGAATGTGAAACCCGCCTCTTACCATGTGTAATAACAACCAAGTCAAGCTTCAACCATTTCTTTATATTTTATTTGGTTCATTAAGGCCAAGAAAAGCTAAAAGCATTATTACATAATTCAGAACTGTAGCAAGTTTGACTAGCCAATGGATGACGACGACTGAAATTGACATTCGCTAAAAATTATAATAAAAAGAAAAACAAATTAAGAACATCAAACCTTACCTAATGGACACCGGGGAAAAAATGATTAATATATTTGCAGATAAGATTAACAGCTCTATTGTTACGCACGTACGAGTTAGATTTCGGAACTCCCGTGCACATCGACGTCGTTAGTTAGCAATTAGTAAGTTACTGGTTAATAATAATATTTTTTTTAATTAATTTCATGTGAAAGTGTATAGAATTAATTTAAATTTTAAAATTACTATGTGTTTACTTAATATCTTATCTTATTTTCTTTTTGTCTTGTTGATCAATGTTCGAATACGGCTTAAGAAATAAAAAATAAAAAATAATTAAAAATAATAACACTTTTAGTCTTTTAATTTTATTTTTTAAATTTTGGTTTTTTATAATAATTTTTTTTATATTGATCTATATTATTAAAAATTTCTATTACATAATATGTTATTTGAATAAATAGACAGTTTGATTCTAAAAATTACATCTTATGTATTTTTTTAGTCCAAAAATATTGATATATATTATTTAATATTAATTTGGTCATATTTTAATCACTTATAAAAATATAAATAATATATGAATAAAGTTGGTAGATTGGAATATTAATATTTACAAATTGACTTTTTTAAAACTAAATAATCCTTTAAAAGTTAGTTTAAGAGTCATTAAATAAATTAATAAACGAAATTGTATACATTACTATTTAAAAATTAAAAATATAAAGAATTTTAATAACAAACACCAAAACCAACCCTTTTAGAATTAAATTAAAATGTAAAATAAAGATTGAAAATTTGATCAAGCTTATTAAAAATTATGTAAAAATAAAAAATTATAAAGAAATTTGTATTAATAATATTTCTAATTTTTTTATTTTAACTAGTTTTTTTTTAAGATATTGGTTAACATTTTTTTATATTTTTAACTTATACGATTCAAATTTAAAATCTTATTTTAAAGAAGAGAAATAATTATGTTACATATAAAAAATGATTTACATTTGATATAAGCTGTTAAATTTGTTAAAATAAGATCTAACTACTTATAGATGTATATAATTGAGTATAAATCACTTTTGATTCAATTATTTCAATTTTAAAAATAAAATTTCTTGTCACATAAATTAATATGCATCTGTTAATATCAGTTTACAAAGTTTTCCTCGGAAAACTTAGCTTTCTCTTTTTCCTGTAGTTAGGAAAACATATATTTGTCAAGGAAAATGGATTATCAATTTATTGACCGAAAATAATATTATTAATTAATAATTTATTCAAACCGTTGCAAATGTAAGACTTTAAAGCCTCGATGAATAAAAAGTTTTCCCCATGTTTTTGGGTCCCATTTCTTTCTTTTTTTGAATCTAATATTATAATGTAAAATATATTTTCAAACAAACTCTTTTAAACACAATTATGGTAGATGGCACAATCTTAGTAATTTTGCTTAACATTCTTTCGAATAACTTTTATAATATACTATAACAAACTACTTACAAACTCACGAGACTAGAACACAATCTTGGTCCATTTTTAAAAAATTAACACACTTTCGCCCGTGGGAAAGGCGAGCACGGGAAACATATATATATATATATATATATATATATATATATATATTATTTGTATGATTGGGATTGGAAAATTGTGATTTTCGATTTTGAATTGTTCCGGTTCAGCCCCTTTTTTTTTTTATAAACTTGATTAATTAGAACAATGTGGTTGTTATTTAAAATAAAAAATTTATTCTTTCAATATTTTTCACTTTTTATAGCGTGCTTTCTTTCGTATTGTTATTATATTATTAATTTATTATATTAAATTATAATATAAAAACAAGACAGACCATTTAAATATAAAATTTAAAACTAAATTACCATCAAACATGTAGATCAAAAGTTAGTAAAAATTAATTTAACAATTTCAGTGATCGCAAGTTTAAAT
This sequence comes from Canavalia gladiata, assembly GCA_037954105.1. Taxonomy (NCBI): domain Eukaryota; kingdom Viridiplantae; phylum Streptophyta; class Magnoliopsida; order Fabales; family Fabaceae; genus Canavalia; species Canavalia gladiata. Next base: position 34,510,499 of record CM075664.1, on the reverse strand, counting down.
TTTTAAATAGTTAAAAATTATTTTCATAATAATTTTATTTGATTTGAATAACATTATTTTCTGTAAAAAAATACATGATTTCATAAAAATAATGAAGAAATAAGTTATCTGTTAGTATTGCATTTTTTTATTAATATAATTTATTTATAAAAAAATATTTCTTTATTCAAAGTTTCTGGATGAAGTACTTAACGTGCGGTCAAACGCCAGATTGATTAACCGGCCCTGTTTTGAGGTCGACCTGCCATCTAAATTATACATCTATTAAAAATGACAAACAGCCATGTTCCTTCCCTTTTTGTTTTTTTCCTCCAGCTTTTAATTTCATCACTCCCTCGTTACTCATTATGGTGACTAGTAACAAACACTTTGATGAATAACTAGACCACATCTTCTAAGCCCCTAAAATTAAATTTCTACCTAAATCTCCTCTATCCCTATATACACCTTACTCTTCTTCTTTTACAAGACAAAGTCTACCACACCCTAAACACTTATCTCTGCTAATCCATCTAGAGTGAGAGAAAAAGAGTAATGGATCACAAAAACTATGAATCCTCTATAGACCCTTCTTTTTCCAACAATAATACTACCAACAGAGATCACTACCTGAAACAACTCAACAAGCTTTCCCATAACATCTCCAAACCCAACTCTAAAAAACCCTCCTTTGACACTTCTCAAAACCAAACTCTTCCTGAGTCTCAGCCACAGGCACACGTGTACAACATCAGCAAGAACGACTTCAGGGACATGGTCCAAAAGCTAACCGGTTCACCCGGTCACCACCAGCCACCCAAACCGGTTTCAACCTCTCGCCTTCACCGGTTGCGCCCTCCGCCGCTGCCGCAGATCATTAGCCACAGCCCGCCGCCGAATTCCGCCGTCGTCGCGCCGCCGTCCCCTCTGCCGCCGTTTCCCTCCGTCCACGCGGAGTCCCCTGTCTCGGTGTACATGCGCTTTCTGCAGAATTCAATGGCGTCTTCTTCTTCAGAGTCGGAGTTTCAGATACCGTCTTCGCCGGTGCCTTTTGGATGCTCGTTGGGGTTTCCCCAGGTTCCCCTTTCACCGACTGTGCCGGTTCCAAGTCCTGGATGGAGAGATCTATAAACTTATTTTGCATATCTAATGGGAAGTTTAGTGTGTTGTTGTGAGTGTTGTTATGTATATGGATTTTAGGATCTGGGAAATGTATGGGGGTTGTTCAATTTCTGGTGGGTGGACAGAAACTGCTTCTAACTTTGCTTAGTTTGTTTATCTTGCTAATGGATCCGGTGTCACTCAGTTTAGCTGTATTTTTCAATAAAAAATATACATTTCAAGAAATTTTTAATAAGTAATTTTAGTGTATATTTTAATTATATTTAACAATTTTAAAAATTAGTTTTATTTAATTTTAAAGTAAAACGGACCTACCATGTTGCGCGGATACAAGAAATAAAAATTGAAAGCACATACATGTTTTTTATTAAACAATTCTATTTTTACATTTAAATTTTATCGGTAATAATTATCTCACCTTACATGACTTGGCTGATTGCGAAAAAAAGAGATTAAAAAATATGAAAAATAAATAAATAATATGATGAAAAAAGAGAATCCATGTAAAATAATTATAAAAATAAAATAAATTAAAATTTTATTATCTTATTTAAATATTTTTTTAATGACAACGAGAAAAGAAAAGATAAGTAAATTTTTTTATATAAATAGCCTATTAAAATTTAAGTGTGAAAAATATAAATACTCCATTAATTGAATTATGATTTTTATTATTTTTTATATTTTATGTTAATTTAATAATGTTGATAAAAATATATTTATCCTAAAAATTAACATTGTTAAAATGAATTATTTGACGTGGATCTACTCGATCTTAATTATTTAGTTTTAGATTTCCTTAAATTAGGTAAAAAAAAAATTCTTCTTACAACAAAAATATTTAAATTTAGCTCGAATTATATTTTCCACTTAAATAGATTGGCTTGCCCTAAATTTAATTAAAGAAAAATAATTAGATGATTTAAATAAGAAAAATAATTAGATGATTTAAATAAGAAAAATTTAAAATTAATTTAGATTTAAAATTTAAAGTTAAAATCTTATATTTCGTTATGCTTTAAAATTAGACAATTTTTTTTTATTAATTTGTATACAAAAATTAATATATTTTACTTATTACTAGGAATGGAAGTAGGTCGAACCGAGTTAGGCTTTGAGTGTTCAAGTCTGGCCAGTTTAAAAATTTTAAGGCGATATCTATTAAAGCTTTTTTTTTTCTATCAAGGCCTAGTCTATTTTAAAGTTTACAAGTTCTGTAAGCCTGTTTAAAAACTTATATAACAAAAAAAAATCAATAAATAGACTTAAAATCTATATAAATAATTGATTAAAATGATTTGCAAACTTAAAGCTTACAAGATAAAAAAACTATTATAAAATAAATATTAGACAAATATAATATATTAAAATAAATATAATATAATATATAAATATAAAGAAGCCCCTGAATAGATTAAATAGGCTTTTTTATAAGCTTAAGCTGGCTTGTTTATTTAAGAATACTTTTTAACAAGTCTGTCTATTAATTAAATGAGCCAAGTCAAATTAAGCTTTAAACGAGCCGATTTGTAGACCACTGTCTGACGGTCTTATTCACTTTCATCCCTACTTATTACAAGTAAAGCATAATCATTAATATAACAATATAAATGAAATATAATTATTAATATAATAACATATTTGTTTAATTTATTAAAATTTGTTTAATAATAAAAATATAAACAGTTTATATAAGATTTTACCTTCAAATCTGTCATATTTATTATAATAAAAAAACATAATCTAAATCTATTATTATTACTATCTTAATTTATAATAATACTTAATTAAAAATATTTAAAAACAAGAATAAGTCATTCTAAAAATTTTACCATATTATTTAATAAAAATAATTAAATAATATAATAAAAAATATCTTATATTCCTAACCTAATATATTATATATTAAAAAATTAATATTCTATTTATCTCAATAACATAAAAATTCTTCTTACTACAAAAATAATTTATATTTAGCTTAAATCATATTTCGCATTTAAATAAATTGTCTTGACCTAAATTTAATTAAATAAAAATAATTAAATAATCTGAATAAAAATAATTTAAAATTAATTTAGATTTAAAATTTAAAGTTAAAATCCTATGCTTTGCTACGCTTTAAAATTAGACAATCTATTTTATCAATTTTTATAAAAGAAATTAAAATATTTTACTTATTACAAATGAAGTATAATCATTAATATAACAATATACTAGTGAGATATAATTATTAATATAATAACATATTTGTTTAATACATTAAAATTAATTTAATAATAAAAATATAAACAGTTTATATAAGATTCTACCTTCAAATCCATCATATTTATTATAATAAAAAAATAATCTAAATGTATTATTATTATCTTAATTTATAATAATACTTAATTAAAAATATTTAAAAACAAAAATAAGTCATTCTAAAAATTTTACCATATTATTTAATAAAAATAATTAAATAATATAATAAAAAATATCTTATATTTCTAATCTAATATATTATATATTAAAAAATCAATATGCTATTTATCTCAATAATATAAAAACTCTTCTTACTATAAAAATATTTAAATTTAGCTCAAATCATATTTCGCATTTAAATAGATTGTTTTGGCCTAAATTTAATTAAAGAAAAACAATTAAATGACTTGAATAAGAGAAATTTAAAATTAATTTAGATTTAAAATTTAAAGTCAAAACCCTATGCTTTGCTATGTTTTAAAATTAGACAATCTATTTTATCAATTTTTATAAAAAAAATTAATATATTTTACTTACAAGTGAAGCATAATCATTATATAACAATATACTAGTAAGATATAATTATTAATTTAATAACATTTGTTTAATATATTAAAATTAATTTAATAACAAAAATATAAACAGTTTATATAAGATTTTACCTTCAAATCCATCATATTTATTATAATAAAAAATAACATAATCTAAATGTATTATTAGTATCTTAATTTATAATAATACTTAATTAAAAATATTTAAAAACAAAAATAAGTCATTCTAAAAATTTTACCATATTATTTAATAAAAATAATTAAATAATATAATAAAAAATATCTTATATTTCTAATCTAATATATTATATATTAAAAAATCAATATGCTATTTATCTCAATAATATAAAAACTCTTCTTACTATAAAAATATTTAAATTTAGCTCGAATCATATTTCACATTTAAATAGATTGTTTTGGCCTAAATTTAATTAAAGAAAAACAATTAAATGACCTGAATAAGAGAAATTTAAAATTAATTTAGATTTAAAATTTAAAGTCAAAACCCTATGCTTTGCTATGTTTTAAAATTAGACAATCTATTTTATCAATTTTTATAAAAAAATTAATATATTTTACTTACAAGTGAAGCATAATCATTATATAACAATATACTAGTAAGATATAATTATTAATTTAATAACATTTGTTTAATATATTAAAATTAATTTAATAACAAAAATATAAACAGTTTATATAAGATTTTACCTTCAAATCCATCATATTTATTATAATAAAAAATAACATAATCTAAATGTATTATTATTATCTTAATTTATAATAATACTTAATTAAAAATATTTAAAAACAAAAATAAGTCATTCTAAAAATTTTACCATATTATTTAATAAAAATAATTAAATAATATAATAAAAAATATCTTATATTTCTAATCTAATATATTATATATTAAAAAATTAATATGCTATTTATCTCAATAATATAAAAACTCTTCTTACTATAAAAATATTTAAATTTAGCTCGAATCATATTTCGCATTTAAATAGATTGTTTTGGCCTAAATTTAATTAAAGAAAAACAATTAAATGACCTGAATAAGAGAAATTTAAAATTAATTTAGATTTAAAATTTAAAGTCAAAACCCTATGCTTTGCTATGTTTTAAAATTAGACAATCTATTTTATCAATTTTTATAAAAAAATTAATATATTTTACTTTCAAGTGAAGCATAATCATTATATAACAATATACTAGTAAGATATAATTATTAATTTAATAACATTTGTTTAATATATTAAAATTAATTTAATAACAAAAATATAAACAGTTTATATAAGATTTTACCTTCAAATCCATCATATTTATTATAATAAAAAATAATAATCTAAATGTATTATTATTATCTTAATTTATAATAATACTTAATTAAAAATATTTAAAAACAAGAATAAATCATTCTAAAATGTTTACCATATTATTTAATAAAAATAATTAAATAATATAATAAAAAATATCTTATATTTCTAACCTAATATATTATATATTAAAAAATTAATATTCTATTTATTTCAATAACATACATCTATAAACTTTTATTTCAATAAAATAATTAAGTATAATTTATATGTTGAATATTTATATCTTTCATGTTATAAGCATAAAAAAACTTTTTTTTAATAGTTTACCAATTATATAATTTATTAGTATTTAACATATTTTTATATCTTTTAAAATTTTTAGGTATAAATTTTATTTGGTGGTATAATTTTAGTTTCTTAATCTATGTAATAGTTTCAATGTTATTATAATAGAGTTACATGTCTCCATAATATTATAACTATATAAAGTTGTATAACCATTTAAATAATTTTCTTATCTTTGTATGAGACAATAATATATTTAATATTTATCATAAAATTAGACATTATTTTAAAAAATTTTTAACTTACGACATCATTGTTAACATAAGAAAAAACATATTATGATTAAATGTTGTTAGTAAAATAGAAATTATATAGATAATTTTTTAAAACCAATTCCTCTTATCCTCTAAGAATACATCATAAATCTTTCTCAAATTCTTAAGGATGTTTCATGATAAAAATAAGGGCCTTTCATCACAATTTGATTGAAACCTATTTATCATGCTTCAAAAGTAAAAGACTAAAAAGCATATACACAAACATATATAAAAAATCTAGTTGTCAATGCATATGAAATCATATTATACAATGCCTCTCATCCTCTCTAGAGGGATACTGTGCCTTTAGTAGACTTATGCAATGAGATAGTTAAAAAACTTTTTATTAAAACTTTTTATATATTTCACCTTGTTAGTATCTTTTCATTATATGCACTCTAGTTAATGTTTAGTAATTTTTTTGGGAGATAGATTTTAAGTAATTTCTTTGGGAGATAGATTTTAAAGCTTGCAATGTTTTTTGCCTTCCCTTAAATGCATGGTATCCATCTCAAAACATAAGATATTTTTTCAAAAATCATATGTATTTTTACTATTACCAAACACTAGTTCTAAGCTTTACAATATGAAACGAATACACTTGTAAGTTTACAAATGATTTTATTATGTATGCAAACTAATATTTGTGATTGTTTAAATAAATATAAAATTTTAATTATTTTTTTAATTTCAAAAATTTTGATGTGACTTATGGAATGAATAGAATTTTTAATAAAAAATAAATGTTGATTTTGTTAAAAACTAAATTTCTACTTATAGACAAAAGATTGATTGTGTTGGTCAAATTTTTCAAAGGTTATTTATTTTTCATAGTAGGTATACTTAAAAAATTATTTTTTATAAATGAAGTTTGAATTCATATTTTAATAAATAATGGTTATAAGGGAGAAATATTTGTTTTCAAAATTATTTCAAGAAAATAATATTTTTTATGGACTTGATCAAAGTCATTTTTATAGACTTATCTCTCCTTCTACCCTTCCCTTCTCTCTCTCGCTCTGTCTTTCCATTTCCTCCATTCCCTTACTTTCTACCTTAATATTTCTATTTTTCCTTCCTCTCCTTCATCCTTATCCCCCCTCCCCCTCTCTCTTCCTTTCTCCATTTCATCCCTTGATATTTAAGACTTCTTGTCAAGTTTTATCCCTTAACAGGTATACACATCGATGTAAAAAAGGATAGTTAAGACTCTTAATATCCATCCTATAGAGATCATGCCAACAATATTTATGAGAAGTTTGAATCCTAACTTTTGAGCTCAACAAAAAATATTATATGTGTGCGAGTTTAAAATATTAATAGGTTTAAAAGATGGAAAACAAAAGAACATGGTGCAAGTTATGAAAAAATATGGAACTTTGCGAATCTCCTTGTGACTTTATTTGCTTTTATCCCAAATTTTCCCCTAAAAGACATTGTTAACCACCTACTATAATATTATTACTATCCAATGATCATGTAATAGTAATAATATTTCTCTCAAATACTATCCCCAATGATCATGAAAGACAGATAAGTAAGAGAACCATAAAACATAAGAGGTTGCCAACTACTATTAATTAGGTAATTAATTTGTTAGAAATCTAAGATTCTGATTGATCCTCCAAAACTCTTAGATTCTGTTACCTTATAGTTTTGTCAATTGAAGGATGGTACATTACTTAACACCAATCAATGTAGAGATTAACAAGAATGGGCAATTCCTATTAATGGATTAAGCATAACAAAGCAATACAATTGAATAAATAGATGTTATCATTCATAATGATAACATAAAATTATTCATAGGGAAAAGTTGGGATTCAAGAAATTATATCATAAGATTCACCAAAGCCCCAATAAATTAGGAGCTAATTACACATTATAAAGATCAGCTACAAAAATATTCATAACCTAGTTTTAAAGTAAGAAATACAAAATCAAGTCGCTAGCAAGGCTGGCAATCACTTTGAGATTGCACTGTGCAAGAGTTTCTCCTACCAAGATTCTACGAAGGATATTGAAGGAGGAACTAGGAATAGAGATGTTAGAAATGGAGGTGTGCCGTCTATGTATGTTCCAAGGTGTAGCATCCCTTTTGTAAGCATGAATTAGGGATTTAACTATTGCGAACCGGGTTAACCTAACTGCTTCCTTAGTCGTTGTGGCTACTCTAGATTATTTACAATGTCATTATGGCTGACTGAGATCTTCTTTGCATCACAGGGACCGTCGTGACTCGTTTCTAATGCCTCCTAGTTTTGGTACAGTCATTCTGACTATTCTACACAAATGTGTTACCTTTCATTGGCACATTCATGCTTAGGTCTTCACAGTTGTGTCCGAAATCTCAGTTTCCTATGGGGGCATGTTGGGAGGAATTTTTGTTCTTCTGCTACTCCTTTATCTTTTCATGTCGTTTTTTCCTCCTTTTGGTCCAAAGTTCTTCTATTTTCTTATTCTCTACTTGCATGGACATTCCTGCAAAAATAAGAAAAATTAGGTAGAATTATGTGTGAATAGGAACTAATCATGCAGCAATTACATCTAAATTTTTGTAGATAAATGAACATACTGGAAATTTTTCACAATCCTCTAGCTTAAACATTGCTTGCTCTAAACAATAACCCAAGAAATGGGAATGCAACAAACATAGAATCTAGAAAATCTCATGGTATACATCAATTAGGAAACCATAGGTACCATCATAGGAACATTGAACAATAATCCCATTAGGGTCATTTAAATCCGTAAAATCAAGTTTCACATTTAAAGGAGATCGTTTTGCTCACCGTCTTTCATGTATAAGGGTATATATCCTTTCACTCTTTCCCTCATAATTTGTCGCAGCTGGGGCCATAATGGTACATCATATAAGAAATTTTAAAAACCAAAGGAGCTACCACCAAAATTTATTAAAGAAAATTTTGGAAAAACTTAAAAAATATTATCTTTAAAACCAAGTTGGATGTGAGAGTCAATGACGCGTAGGAAATGTATTAGCATCCTACAACGGCTGTTTAAAAATGATTACCTTCTAATTACTTATGCAAAAATATGATTAACTTTAAAAAATAATTATTTCATTCCAAAGAAATTTTTTTTACTGATTTGTTTTAATTTGTGTAAATTATTAAAAGATATTTTGTTTTTTTATGAAATAAATGAAAAAGGAGTTCGAAAGTTTTATTTGGTTCAAATTATTGAAAGTTATTTATGAGAACTTTAATTACCTCAGATGGTTTGCTTATGAGATTAGATTTCTTTGGCCTCTTGCTCCACCAATCGCAACAATTCAATCGAAGGTTCTAAATCATAATCATCCTCCTCATTAGCTTGATTAATGAGATGATCAAAGTTATTTTGTATGATACTAACATTATTGCCATCTTTAAACGTGCTATTTTCATATCTACATTATTTAGGATTAGAAAGAAAGAAATGAATAGAAAGTTTAACAAAGTAGAGAATAAGGGTAGAAAAGGAAAACCAATATTTGGAAAATTCAAAAAATGCATTTTATTAATGATATAGTAAAAGAAAACATGTACGCTCATAACAAAGAAAATATTGAAGCCTTGGGTAGAGCAATAAGATTGGCATTAATTATTTGAAGTCTGAATTAAAAATTACAAGAAGCTCAACAATTTCCCAATTGCCAAGTTTTTTGTTTGGTGGACAAGTGCAAACCTAGTCGACATGCTCATCATTTGGAGTGTACTCTTCTATGATAATGATTGGGCTCAAAAACTCAAATTCAACACTTTAAAAACTCTTCCTCAAATCACATATAGGGACCCCATCAGTTTAAGACTTTGTCCTCCAACGTAGCTTGCTTTTTCTCTTTTTTCTCCTCTGCAATCTTTTTTTTATTTGCTTTTGAAGGTTAGTAACCTAACCCAAAGCGGTCTTTATTTTCCATCAGACTTGATAGCTTGCTAAAATCCTGCTTATATTTTCTCAGACAATGGTCATATTGATACTCATTCTCAAGCATGATTCTCGCTACCCATTGTAGAAGCACCTAATGGCTGCATATTTGTTATAAGTATTACCTCCTTGATATAACTAGCATTTGCAATCTCAAGTGCCTGAAACAAGGTCTCAAGAGCCTCTCAGCCACTTCAATGTAAGGGGTAGATGAGGTTATACTCACTAGTATATTCTCCTCAGCAAAGACAATAATCAGATTGTCATTGACGATGAACTTCAGTTTTTGGTGGAGTGTGGATGGTACAACTCTTACATAATGGATCCACAGTGTCCTCAAAAGGAAACTGTAAGGAGGAGTAATGTCCATTACTTGGAATGTCACTTCAAAAGTAATAGGACCAATTTGAACCAACGGATTTATGTCTCCCATCACTTCTTTGCAAGATCCATCAAACGATTGAACTACCACACTGCTCGACTTCATATGCGACATGTCAAATGATAGCTTTACAAATGTTGATTTTGGCATTACATTTAGTAAGGAACCATTGTTAATTAAAGCTCTGGCCACGATATGGTCCATGTATTTCACTGAAATATGTAGAGCCTTATTGTGTCCTGCTCCTTCCATATTGTTTCGAAGTGATATTTTAGCTGGGACTCAACTCAACTAGTCAATCACCATGTATTCACTTTGTTTTACAAGCATTAAAAACTCGTACACTTCTTCCTCTGATATTTATCCTTTCTATTCTTTTCTCTCTTTTATTCCTTTAATGGTGGCTTCTTGGTCAGCCACTTATCTTCTTTCTCCTTTTCCTTTCTTAGTTTCATTCATTGGTCAAACTCTTACCTCATTGTGAACACTGAATTATGTCCGAGGATAAATTTAAAACCTAAAATAAATCATTTTGTTTTTTAGTCTAAAATAAAAAAATAACAAAAAAAAAGAATAGAAAAAGAAAGAAAAATATTTTTTTAGTTAAGAATTTAGTTAGAAAGTTAGTTGGATTAGTTAATGATGGTTAAGAATTAGTTAAAGAAAAAAGGAAAAAGAAAATGAAAGAAAAATAAATTTTTAGTTAAGAATTTAGTAAGAAAGTTAGTTGGATTAGTTAATGATGGTTAAGAATTAGTTAGAGAAAAAGGAAAAAATAACAAAAAAAAGAATAGATAAAGAAAGAAGAATAAAAATAAAGAAAACAATAAAAAGAAAACAAAAAAGAGAAAAATTAGAAAATAAAAGGCGGAAGCTTCTTCAGTCCTAGAAATTTTTTCCCTTTCTTTTCTCCTTTTCTTTTTTTGAAATTTTATCTATAAATAGGGACTTTCATTTAGTTCAAGAGAGGATTCTTGATTTCTAAAAAAAATTCAGAATTTCTAAGGAGGGAGAGAGATGAGCACTTTGAGTCATTGAAGGGGAGGTTTTTAGGTTTTGGAGCACCGAAGAGACTCTTGAATTCTAGATCTAATTAGCCCCTCCTTGGCCTCCATGGACCCAATTATTCATCACCTTCCAAGATGCTATCAAGTGGCATTCAAGAACATCAATGGAGGTTAGATCTTGCTTCTATTTCGTTTAATTTTCTTGAGTCATCTCGGATTTCCGAGTTCATCATCGTCTATGTTTTCATTTTCATTTTTGATCGGTCAAATGATCTCTGATTTCAGTGATTTTTGTTGCGTTCTCTTTGTCTTTCTCTCTAGTTTCTGGAATGATATTATTTTTATAATTTATATCTTAAATGAAGTCTCTATGACCTGATTACTAAAGGATGTTCGTCTTGATGCGTAAATGAACCTAGCTTGTTTGATTTGTGTATACCTTATTCATTTCTAGTCTAATTTTTGTCAAATTTGTTTTGTTTGATTTCATGATCTATATATTTCACTCTTTTGGTTTTAATTTATCAGATCTACCAAAAAATATTTTCTAAAAATTCTGAGATTTGCATTCAAATTTTGGCGCCAAATTTTCGAGTTCATCTTCATCTCTGTTTTTAGTTTTCATTTTTTATCAGTCAAATGATCTCTGATTTTGGTTATTTTGGTTGCGTTTTCTTTTTATTTCTCTCTAGTTTCTGGAATGGTATTATTTGTCTAATTTGGATATGAAATGAAGCTTTTATGGCCGAATTACTGAAGCATGTTCGTGGTGGTGCGAAAATGAACCTATCTTGTTTGATTTGTGCATAACTTGCTCATTTCTGGTCTGATTTTTTTCAAATTTGTTTTGTTTGATTTCTATGATTCATATATTTTAATAGATCAGTTTTAATTTTTAGATCTCTGGAAAACTATTTTTGAAATTTTCTGAGATTTGAATTCAAATTTTGGCGCCAAAATCTCTTGTGTCTTTGAAGTTCTTTTGTAGATCTTGTTCTTTTAACCTTGTTTAGGTATTATTTTTCATGTGTTGATCCTGCTATATGCATTTCTTTCTGATTTGTTTGTGTTTGTATGTCCTCCTTTGAAAAAAAAATTCCTAAGAGTGCATGACCATGTCCATGCATCTTATATGCTAAGTCTAGCTTAAGTGATGCACGATTAAGTCATTAAGCCTAAAGAGTTTAGTGTATGCTTGAATCAAATAAAAAAAACACACTTAATTCTTAACTTTGAACCTTATGACCTAAGCTGGATTGGAGACAAATGAATAAGGAACATCAATGGAGGTTAGATCTAGCTTTTGTTCCGCTTAATTTTCTTGGTTTTTCTTGAATTTTCGAGTTCATCTTCATCTCTATTTTCAATTTCTCCTCAGATTGTGAAACGGATTCTAATGCGAGCAAGTAGCGTTCTCTACTGTTACGTGTTCTAATCCGTGCTAGTTCAAATATGACTTACGACGATTTGGATTATGCAAGCACGTCTGTTTTTCAAAACTCTTCCCTTTTTCAAAAACTTCTATTTTTTTTTCTTCCGATTGTGCAGCGGATTCTAATGCGAGCAAGTAGCGTTCTCTACTGCTTCGTGTTCTAATTCGTGCTAATCCAAACACGACTTACGACGGTTTGAATTTTGTAAGCACGTTCTTTTCCAAATTCCTCGCTTTCCTAAGAAATGTTGATTTTAAAATTTTTACCTAAGATTGTTTTTTTCTCCTCCAAGAGATCAAGTCTCTTAACCAGAACTACGTAGCCTTGAATTTCACATTGCACCAGGGAATACGTTGGAGTAGGATCAAGTCCTGTCAGGCTATTTTCTATAAACCTATTTATTTTCTATTCTATTTTAAGGGATCAAACAGTTTTCAAAATATTACACGCTCAGTTTAAGGGTACCGTTCTTTGGAACTGGTAAGTAAGGTGCCTAATACCTTCCTTGCTCGTAACTGACTCCCGAACCTAGATTTCTTCCTCAAGTTAGGATTTTTCCAAATATTTTCTCTTAAAATAAAAATTTGGTGGCAGCTCCACAGTCAAATTAAATTCTTTTAAAATTTGTAGCAAGTTCGTCGTCTCGTTGGAATTGCGGTTACGACAAATGGCGACTCCACTGGGGATTTTAAAGAGTCAAGCCCTGTTTCAAATTGAGTGTATAAATGCATGTTGATCCCTTTTCTATTTATTCACATGTTGTTATTTATTTCTTATATTCATGATAATTCAAGTTTGTATGTTTCTCACCCTAGGGTATAATATATATATAGGGTTTCTCACCCTAGGGTATATATATGGTCATGCATACGGTTATGAAGGTCACAGGGTGGTTAGAACTTGTCTCTAGTGACCTTCATAACCTCTAGGATTACAAACCACCCTGTGTGAGATGCATACATCAGATGACCTTAAGCCTACGTCACACATCACCACACTCAAAACACCAAAAAAGACATATTTATTTTGAACAACCACAAAAATGTGAAGATTTAAAATCGATTTAAAATTAAAAAAGCAAGAAAATTAGAAACTAAAAAGGAAAGAAAAAATAAATTTGACAAATAAAATTAGAAAATCAGGAAAATTCAAAAAAAATAATTTCTCAAAGGTAATGAGTTAAATTGGGGCAAATGTTTGTCCAAACCAATTCAAAATGAAATTAAAAAAAAGGGAGAGAAAGAATTAGAAAATTAAAAAAATATAACAGAAAAATAAAAATAATTTCTAAAATTAGTAGTTTAAAATTTGAAAATCTAACAAAACAATTTCTCATTCAAAGAGGGAGAAAATTTTGAAAAAAAAAAACCAAAGAAGAAGAAATTTTTTTTTTTGAAGAAGTTAGAATAAATAAAGCAACATATCATTCAAAATGATCAACTTTCAAATCTCTAATTATTCGTGCATTCCAACATACATTCATTCATTCATCAAAGGACTTTATCGTTAAAGATCATCTCATACCTTCTTTATATTAACACTTATTAATGTTTTTATCATATAATTAATTTAACAAAAAATTGAAGAAAGATAATTTCCTTCATACCCAAAAAACAATTTCCAAAAAAAAAATAAAAAAATAAAAAAAATCAAGAAATCAATTTTTGCTGGAAAAGAGTAAACCCAAATATTGGAGAGAGCATTTGATCATTCCAAAAGATGGTCAACTTTAAAATCTATAAATTATTTATGCATTTCAAAACATTACATTCATTTAATAAATTTATCATTGAAGAAAGAGAAATTTTGAAAACTATCTCATATCTTTTTCATTTCATACTCATTGAAGCATTGGTATTCATGCAGTTATCAACTTATCAAAACTAATTTCAAATTTTACAGAAAAATAAAAATTAAAGAAAGATAGTTTTCTCGGCATCCTTATAGGACTCATTCCCAATCAAAGATCATGGATGGGTTGGAAAGGAAAAATGAAGAGTTGAGAAATGAGGTGAAAACTATGAAAGATCAAAATGGCCAAACTGATGGAGGCTATCCAATCGTCAAAATAGAAGGACATAAGGGTGTCCTTTCCAGAGGAACCAGTTGGCCCATCATATTCTCATGGATACAATCCACCAAACCCTTTACCATCAACCATGCCTTCACAAACTGAGTGGGTCCACTATGGGTTCCCTCATGGGCATGCAGCCCCATTCAGCCAAACACAAACCCAAACACAAAACCTACCTTCAAACCCTACAGGAATCCCTTATATTACTCCAAACACCACACAACGACCTGTCCAAGCTCACCAAATAAACATTGGGGGACGAATCCTATGTTCACCCTAGGACCTTATCCAATATACATACCTTCCCATCCTCATAATAGGCCAGGAGAGTACCCAAGCGATCCTTCTAACGAAAATGCTGAAAAATGGAAAATCTTAGAAGGAAGAATCCGGACAATCGAAGGAAGTGCTTATGATATCAAAGACGCATCTGATCTATGTCTAGTCCCAGACGTGGTTATCCCTCCGAAGTTCAAGGTTCCTGAATTCGAGAAATATCGAGGAACTGGTTGTCCGAGGAACCATTTGACCATGTATTGTAGAAGAATGGTCATCTGTGCTCATGATGACAACCTGCTTATCCATTTCTTCCAAGACAGTCTGACCGGGGCAGCTGCAAATTGGTACACTCTGCTGGAACGGACACATATCCGTTCATGGAGGGACCTAGCTGATGCCTTTCTGAAGCAGTACAAGTATAACCTGGAGATGGCTCCTGACAGAACTTAGCTCCAGAATATGGCCAAGAAGGGAGAGGAGACCTTCAAGCAATACGCCCAACGATGGAGGGAGTTGGGTGCTCAAGTACAACCTCCCTTGTCTAAGAAAGAGCTGGTCAGTATGTTCATTGACACACTCCAAGATCCTTTCTATGACAAGATGATCGGTAGTATGACTGCTAGCTTCTCTGATGTCGTTATCATTGGAGAAAGGATCGAAGGTGGCATGCGTCGTGGAAAGATTGCGCATAAGCTTACAGGGGCAGTCAACGCTTCCACCGGATCGGGGAAAAAGAAGGCAGACGAAGCTTATAATGTGGCTTCTGGTCAAGGCCAATACACTCCACAGGTAGCACATTATGGTCCAGTCAGTTACCAACCACCACCATACACACCCTATACACCATATCCTTATATCGCCACCACCTACCAAACACCCTACCATCCTACTTACAACTATCCAATGCAAGTCCAGCCACCAACACCATACACGACATAAACACAAGCCACGAGCCAAAACCCTAATCAAAGCCTGAAAAAAGATAAAAAGCCTATCCAATTCGATCCTATTCCGATCTCCTACACTGAGCTGCTACCTCGCTTAATTCAAAACTCGCTAGTCGCTCCTTATCCTCTGAAGCCTCAAGAACCACCATATCCTAAATGGTATGATGCAAACACTAGATGCGATTACCATGCAGGATTCATTGGTCATTCCACAGAGGATTGCCTAGCACTAAAGCGTAAAGTACAAAACTTGATTGATGCAAAATGGCTGAATTTTGGGAAGCTTGCTTCTAACACTGAGAACAATCCATTGCCGAATCATAAGAGCTCATCAACTAGTTGAGAAATAGGAGCAGCATAATGGGTTGCCTTGTATAAGCTGATATGCCGAGGAAAATCATCCAGGATGTTTCATACTTTTCAAAGTCAATCTTTTGTAAATAAATCTTAATGAATAATACAAAAATTACATTTTTCATGTTCCTTAGGCATGTGTTTTCCATTATTGGCTTTATTTCTTAAAAGTTTCCATTTCTTTTCATCATTCAACTCACTTCTTATCCTATACCTAAACAATCAATACCTGTTGGTGACAATGTCAGTGCTGAAATAAATAATTTTGAAACATCTGATTAATCAAACTCAAGGAGAAAAATTAAATGAGGATTGCAGAATAATCAAAATCCGACTAGAGATTTCAAATCTCCATTCAAGGAACACTTCAAACAGGAGTAACAAATATCCCACTGGATCGAAAGTTCAAATCCAGGAAAAACATAGGGATGCCAAATAGATCCGCTGAATTGAGAATCAAAATGGTCCAGGCAAAGTGAGGGTTAAAATCCAAAATTCAAGAAGAACAGAAACCCACCAGATTAAAAGACAAAATAATCTAGGCAAAAGTAGGGTTAAAATTCAAAAAATAAATCGACGAAGTCATGATTAGAAGAGGTCTTGCTGGATTAAAATTCCAAAAACAATTCAGGCAAAATTAGGATCAAAACAAGGGCCCGCTAGGTCAACAACCCTCAAAGGTGACCTAGGCAAAAGTTAGGGCACACAATCAAGAGCCTGCTAGGTCGAAAATCCTCAAAGAGCGGCTTAGGCAAAAGTTAGGGCATACAATCAAGAGCCCGCTAGGCCGAAAACCTGCAAAGACGACCTAGGAAAAAGTTAGGGCACACAAACAAAGGCCCACTAGGTCGAAAACCCTCAAAGGGCGGCTTAGGCAAAAGTTAGGGCATACAATCAAGAGCTCGCTAGGTCGAAAACCCTCAAGGGCGGCCTTGGCAAAAGTTAGGACAAACAAAAGACCTGCTGGGTTGAAAAATCAAAAGAACAACCTAGGCGAAAGTTAAGGTCAACCAAGAATCTCAGTACAATCTGACATTTCTGCATCTCATATTTTCCAAAACTGGGGCAAAATTTTTGCCACTTCTTAAGTTTGGTTAATTTGACAATCAAGATTATGGAAAGCAACATTGGCATTTTTCACCAAAAGGTGCCATTTGGGCAATCAAACCAACATCCTTCGCCCTTTACTTTCAAATATACTACGTTAAACATCATTTTCAAAATTCTGCATTTCCTTTCATTAATTATCCAAGATCACTTTGCATACCTCAAAGGTACACAGGCCAAAAAGGAATGTGAAAAATGTAAAAATAAAAAGATAAATTTCGAAAAGTCATGACAAATCGGATGAGTCCTCAACCATCACAACACGAAATGATTATTTCCCAAAAGGTCATCCTTTTACCAGCCATAACGCTGCCAAGACAAAAGGAGTGTGTCTCATCCAATAATGCTGACTATTGATGGGTCTCGAAGATCCTGGAAAGAAGGTTCCAAAGTTGACCAAGAAGCCAAGAGATTGAGTCAATCCAGCTCATCCTGATTTTTGGTTCCTTTCACACCAACTATAAGGTTGTCGAGAAAGAACCTATCAAAAAAATAAAAAAAATCAAGAGAAACAAAAAGTTTTTCACCATCTCATGACATGCATTCATTCCATAGCATCTATTAAATAATTATGTCGAGCATCAAGAAGCAATAATCAAGTTAAAATATCACATCCTCCTGCATTCATTTAAACATCATGATAAGCATCTGGCATCTCATAATTCATTGTCAATACTAATTAAGACCAGGGAAAATTTCCCGTATCAAAATCAAAACTGGGGCAAATGCTTGCCCGCAAAAATTCAATTTGAGGTCATCCTCAAATCTTGAGTCAAGCTCAAACTGGGGCAAATGCTTGCCTACAAAAATTCAATTTGAGGTCAGCCTCAAATTCTGAGTCAAGCTTAAATTGGGGCAAACACATGCCTAAAAAAATTCAATTTGAGGTCATCCTCAAATTTTGAGTCAAGCTCAAACTGGGGCAAACGCTTGCCCACAAAAAATCCAAATTGAGGTCATCCTCAAATTCTGAGTCAAGCTTAAACTGGGGCAAACGCTTGCCAACAAAAATTCAATTTGAGGTCATCCTCAAATTCCGAGTCAAGCTCAAACTGGGGCAAACGCTGGCCAACAAAAATTCAATTTGAGGGTATCCTCAAATTTTGAGTCAAGCTCAAACTTTGGCAAATGCTTGCCCACACGAAAATCAAATTTGAGGTCATCCTCAAATTCCAAGTCAAAAATCAAGTTAGGGCAAACATGCACCCTGAAAAATTCAAGATGAAGCAAACCTCGAAGTATGAATCAAGATTCAAGCTGGGGCAAACGCTTGCCCAAAATCCCCTCAAGTTAGGGCATTCCTCGATTGCCAAAAATCTTCCCAACTCGGGCAAGATGTTTGCCCAAAGTTCCCTCAAATCAAGACTCAAGGATTTTCTAAACTGGGGCAAAATGGTTACCCAAGTTTCTTCAAGAGAATAATTATCAAATGCTTAAAAACCTTTGAATTCAAGGTAGAATAAGATATTCATTTTAATCCAAGAAAAACAAACTTCAAAATAAGTTGTCCGAGGCAGTTGACGAAGAAGTCCATATTCCACCCTCCCGTGCATTCCTAAGGCACATCATATTACTTCCCACACCTGTCTCAATTGGTCATTCTTTTACTTGCACTAATAGGCCATTACTTTCATGTTGCCACACCTGTCTCTACAGGTTATTCTGTCCTGGTAAGACATCTCTTTTTCTGTACTTGTTTATCTGTCTTGACAAGCCTCTCTTTTCCATACCTGTCCTAACAGGTCATTCTGCGCTTTTTGTCTGGCACGATAAATCAGCTTTGTCGCTTGTCTTAACAGGCTATCTTTCCTTTTCCTGTCTTAACAGGTCAACCATCATTCCACCTTTGCATTGCCTGCACCAACAGATTTCATTCCCGTGCCTGCCCTAACAGGTCACTTCTACTTTTTGCTTGTCTTAACATGCCACTTCTGCTTTTTGCCTGTCTTAATAGGCTGTTTTTCCTTTGCCTGTCTTCACAGGTCAATCTTCTTTTTATTTTCACATAACCTATCTTAATAAGTATGATCATTCTTGCCTTGCCTGTCTTAACAGGCCATCTCTGCTATGCCTGTCTTAACAGGCTATTTCTACGTTTTTCCTGTCCTAACAGGCTTGCTTTTCCTGTCAACAACAGGACCTTTTTCTACCTGTCTAAACAAGTTTCCGTCATCCCGCTTTGCCTGTTTTAACAAAAAAAATTTTACCACTCTATTGTGTCTATCTTAACAGACGTCTTCCTTTCATCATGTGAACAACAGGACTTTTACATTTTCATCTGTCTTAACAGGTCCTTTTCATTTCTCTTTGCCTGTCTTAACAGGTTTTCACCATTCTGTTGTACCTGTCTTAACAGGTGTTTTGCCTCCATCTTGTCAACAACAGAACTTTTACATTTTTTCCTGTCTTAACATGTCATTTTCACTTTCCTTTGCCTGTCTAGCAGGCTTGCATCTTTCCTATCATCAACAGGACTTTTTCTGCATTTCACCTGTCTTAATAGGTCCTTTTTCATTTATCCTGTGAAGCAGGATTTCATCTTTAAATATTCGCATACATCCTATCAAGCAGGATTTCATTTGCATTTACCCTGTCAAGCAGGATTTCATGTTTAAATTTCCACATACCTCCTGTCAAGCAGGATTCCGTTTGCATTTATTCTGTCAAGCAGGATTTCATGTTTAAATTTCCACATACATCCTCTCAAGCAGGATTTTATTTGCATTTATCCTGTCAAGCAGGATTTCATGTTTAAATTTCGGCATACATCCTGTCAAGCAGGATTTCATTTGCATTTATCTTGTCAAGCAAGATTTTTTTCATGTTTAAATTTTTTCACACATCCTGTCAAACAGGATTTCATTTGCATTTATCCTGTCAAGAAGGATTTCATGTTTAAATTTCTGCACACATCCTGTCAAGCAGGATTTCATTTGCATTTATCCTGTCAACCAGGATTTCATGTTTAAATTTCTGCACACATCCTGTCAAGCAGGATTTCATTTGTATCTATCCTGTCAAGCAGGATTTCATGTTTAAATTTCTGCACACATCCTGTCAAGAAGAATTTCATGTCTAAATTTCTGCATTCATCCTGTCAAGCAGGATCCCATTTGCATTCTTCTGTCAACAACAGGACCTCAAGCATGTTTAATTTCAGTCCGCCTATCTTAACAAGCTTGCATTCATCCTGGCAACAGCAGGATTTCATTTGAATTCTTCCCGGCAATAGCCGGATCTCATTTGCATTCTCCTGTCAACAACAGGACCTCAAGCATGTTTAATTTCAGTTCACCTGTCTTAACAAGCTTGCATTCATCCTGGCAACAGCAGGATTTCATTTGCATTCTTCCAGGCAACAACGGGATCTTATTTGCATTCTCCTGTCAACAACAGGACCTCAAGCATGTTTAATTTCAGTCCGCCTGTCTTAAGAAGCTTGCATTCATCCTGGCAACAGCAGGATTTCATTTGCATTCTTCCCGGCAACAGCGAGATCTCATTTGCATTCTCCTATCAACAACAGGACCTCAAGCATGTTTAATTTCAGTCCGCCTGTCTTAACAGGCTTGCATTCATCCTGGCAACAGCAGGATTTCATTTGCATTTTTCCCGGCAACAGCGGGATTTCATTTGCATTTTACTGGCAACAACAAGATTTCATTTGCATCTTCCCGGCAATAGCGGGACCTCATTTGCATTCTCTTGTCAACAACAGGACCTGAAGCATGTTTAATTTCAGTCCGCCTGTCTTAACAGGCTTGCATTCATCCTGGCAACAGCAGGATTTCATTTGCATTCTTCCCAGCAACAGCGGGATTTCATTTGCATTTTCCTGTCAACAACAGGATCTCATGTTTAAATTCTGTTCTCTTTGCCTATCAAGCAGGTTTGCAGTTATCCTGGAAACAACAGGATTTCATTTGCATTTTCCCGGCAACAGCGAGACCTCATTTGCATTCTCCTGTCAACAACAGGACCTCAAGCATGTTTAATTTCAGTCCGCCTGTCTTAACAGGCTTGCATTCATCATGGCAACAACAGGATTTCATTTGCATTCTTCCCAGCAACAGTGGGACCTCATTTGCATTTTCCTGTCAACAACAGGACATCAAGCATGTTTAAATTTCTGTCCAGCCTATCACATCAGGCGCTGCATTTTAATTTTCTGCATTCTGGCCTATCACAACAGGCCTTGCATGTTTAAATTTCGGTCCAGCTTATCACATCAGGTGCCGCATTTTAATTTTCTACATTTTGGCCTATCACATCAGGCGCTGCATTTTAATTTTCTGCACTCTGGCCTATCACATCAAGCCCCAGCATGTTTAAATTTCTGTTCAGCCTATCACATCAGGCGTTGCATTTTAATTTTTCGCATTCTGGCTTATCACAACAGGCCCTGCATGTTTAAATTTCTGTCCAGCCTATCACATCAGGCGCCGCATTTTAATTTTCTACATTCTGGCCTATCACATCAGGCCCTGCATGTTTAAGTTTCTGTCTAGCCTATCACATCAGGCGCTGCATTTTAATTTTCTGCATTCTGGCCTATCACAACAGGCCCTGCATGTTTAAATTTCTATCCAACCTATCACATCCGGCGCTGCATTTTAATTTCCGCATTTTGGCCTATCAAATCAGGCCCTGCATGTTTAAATTTCTTCATCCTGGCCTATACAGGCCCCAACACATTTTCTTTCCTATCTAGTCTATTCGGTGCTGCATCTTAAATCCCTTCATTTTGGCCTACCATATTAGGCCCGCATATTTGAACCTCGTCAACTCATTACACAAGGCTTGCAAAACTTATGCAAAATTTCCACATTTCAACTACGATCGTCCAACTTATTAGGGCAGGCATTCCTAAGTTTTCAGTCAAGCCCGGAACTTTTCTGGTACCCCGGAAGCATCATTCAACTCCTTGACATCTTCAAGACTTGCCAATAAGGCTCGCACCTATGCTAGTTTTTATCTTTTACCTCGGACATAATTTGTTCACTTCTTTACTCATTTTTTACCGTGATAATCTAGAAACTTGTTTCTTATATTATTTGGTAAGAAAATGAGTAAAGAGGGGCAAACTGTGAACACTGAATTATGTCCGAGGATAAATTTAAAATCTAAAATAAATCATTTTGTTTTTTAGTCTAAGATAAAAAAAATAACAAAAAAAAGAATAGAAAAAGAAAGAAAAATAATTTTTTAGTTAAGAATTTAGTTAGAAAGTTAGTTGGATTAGTTAATGATGGTTAAGAATTAGTTAGAGAAAAAAGGAAAAAGAAAAAGAAAATGAAAGAAAAATAAATTTTTAGTTAAGAATTTAGTTAGAAAGTTAGGTGGATTAGTTAATGATGGTTAAGAATTAGTTAGAGAAAAAGGAAAAAATAACAAAACAAACAATAGATAAAGAAAGAAGAATAAAAATAACGAAAATAATAAAAAGAAAACAAAAAAGAGAAAAATTAGAAAACAAAAGGCGGAAGCTTCTTCACTTCTAGAAATTTTTTCCCTTTCTTTTTTCCTTTTCTTTTTTTTTTGAACTTTTATCTATAAATAGGGACTTTCATTTAGTTCAAGAGAGGATTCTTGATTTCTAAAAAGAATTCAGAATTTCTAAGGAGGGAGAGAGAGGAGCACTTTGAGTCATTGAAGCGGAGGTTTTTAGGTTTTGGAGCATCGAAGAGACTCTTGAATTCTAGATCTAATTGAGCACCTCCTTGGCCTCCATGGAACCAGTTATTCATCACCTTCCAAGATGCTATCAATTGGCATTCAAGAACATCAATGGAGGTTATATCTTGCTTCTATTTCGTTTAATTTTCTTGCGTCATCTCGGATTTCCGAGTTCATCATCGTCTATGTTTTCATTTTCATTTTTGATCGGTCAAATGATCTTCGATTTCAGTGATTTTGTTGCGTTCTATTCGTATTTCTCTCTAGTTTCTAGAATGATATTATTTGTCTAATTTATATCTGAAATGAAGTCTCTATGACCTTATTACTGAAGGATGTTCGTCTTGATGCGTAAATGAACCTAGCTTGTTTGATTTGTGCATACCTTGTTCATTTCTGGTCTGATTTTTGTCAAATTTGTTTTGTTTGATTTCTATGATCTATATCTTTCATTATTTTGGTTTTAATTTTTCATATCTACCAAAAAAATATTTTCTAAAAATTCTGAGATTTTCTTTCAAATTTTGGTGCCAAATTTTCGAGTTCATCTTCGTCTCTTTTTTTAGTTTTCCTTTTTTATCAGTCAAACAATCTCCGATTTTGGTTATTTTTGTTGCGTTCTCTTTGTATTTCTCTCTAGTTTCTGGAATGGTATTATTTGTCTAATTTGGATCGCAAATGAAGCTTTTATGGCCGAATTACTGAAGCATGTTCGTCGTGGTGCGCAAATGAACCTATCTTGTTTGATTTGTGCATAACTTGCTCATTTCTGGTCTGATTTTTGTCAAATTTGTTTTGTTTGATTTCTATGATTCATATATTTCAATTGATCAGTTTTAAACTTTTAGATCTCTGGAAAAATATTTTTGAAAAATTCTGAGATTTGAATTCAAATTTTGGCGCCAAAATCTCTTGTGTCTTTGAAGTTCTTTTGTAGATCTTGTTCTTTTAACCTTGTTTAGGTATTATTTTTCATGTGTTGATCCTTTTATATGTATTTATTTCTGACTTGTTTGTGTTTGTATGTCCTCCTTTGAAAAAAAAATTCCTAAGAGTGCATGACCATGTGCATGCATCTTATATGCTAAGTCTAGCTTAAGTGATGCACGATTAAGTCATTAAGCCTAAAGGGTTAAGTGTATGCTTGAATCAAATAAAAAAAAAACACACTTAATTCTTACCTTTGAACCTTATGACCTGAGCTAGATTGGAGACAAATGAATAAGGAACATCAATGGAGGTTAGATCTAGCTTTTGTTCCGCTTAATTTTCTTGGTTCTTCTCGGATTTTCGAGTTCATCTTCATCTCTATTTTCAATTTCTCCTCAGATTGTGCAACGGATTCTAATGCGAGCAAGTAGCGTTCTCTATTGTTACGTGTTCTAATCCATGCTAATTCAAATGCGGCTTACGACGATTTGGATTATCCAAGCACGTCTGTTTTTCAAAACTCTTCCCTTTTTCAAAAACGTTTGTTTTTTTTATTTTCCTCAGATTGTGCAGCGGATTCTAATGCGAGCAAGTAGCGTTCTCTACTGCTTCGTGTTCTAATTCGTGCTAATCCAAACACGGCTTACGACGGTTTGAATTTTGCAAGCACGTTCTTTTCCAAATTCCTCGCTTTCTTAAGAAATGTTGATTTTAAAATTTTTACCTAAGATTGCTCTTTTCTCCTCCATGAGATCAAGTCTCTTAACCAGAACTACGTAGCCTTGAATTTCCCATTGCACCAAGGAATACGTAGGAGCAAGATCAAGTCCTGTCAGGCTATTTTCTCTAAACCTATTTATTTTCTATTCTATTTTAAGGGATCAAACAGTTTTCAAAATATCACACGCTCAGTTTAAGGGTACCGTTCTTTGGAACGGGTGAGTAGGGTGCCTAATACCTTCCTTACTCGTAATTGACTCCCGAACCTAGATTTCTTCCTCAAGTTAGGGTTTTTCCAAATATTTTCCCTTAAAATAAAAATTTGGTGGCGGCTCCACAGTCAAATTAAATTCTTTTAATTTGTAGCAAGTTCGTCGTCTCGTTGGAATTGCGGTTACGACACTCATCAGGAGTGTAAATTTGACTACTTTGAGTCATACTGCCAATCCTAGCAATATTTGGCCCTTTTAGTGAGTTATCTTTAACATTATTGATACTTACTTCGAAACCATATCTCCAAGGTAATGCTTTGTTGCTTTTATAAGGAATAATTGTTGGCACTTCAATTAAGATAGGTTTTAACCTACCGAAGGTTGGGATGGTAAGAGTTCTGGTATAATAGATAGTCAGAGGTCTTGGAAAGGTTGGAGTTGAGACATCAACTCCTGGCACGTTGTTATCCCCTGTGACATGGCCCACTTGAACAAATTTCTTGTCCATTAGGTCTTGTAGAATTAACTTGAAAACATCACATTCTTGTATTGAGTGATCTGTACCGAGGTGTAATCCACACCTATCGTTCTTTTCAAAATTTAATATTATCATACCGAACTTGCATATCTCAACAAAGATAACCCTTCAACGGAGTTTTGACATCTTCTACCTTCTTTCTCAAGGGTTGTTTGTCATCTTCTTCAATAAAATTGATTAGTGGCCGTTCATGCCCTAGTAAAGGGTTACTTCCAACATTAGGAGTGTCTTTTTTTAAAGTTCATCCACTTAGCATTAATATCTTGATCTTTAAATTTTCATGCTCTATAATTTTTAGTCAAGTGGCCAACAATGCCCACATGGTAATCATATTTAGCACTTGGATCATACCCCCTAGGATAGGGCGGTTCTATTGATCTCATCGGGCAAGGTACTGCTAAGAAATTTTGGATGACATGGAGATTAAGTCGAATTGGATTGGTATCCTACCTTAGCTACTAGGATTGCATCAGGAGTTTTCATTTTTGTTCCATGGTTAATTGAATCAGGATGGTCTTATAGGAGATGAGTTGGACAGAATGGGTGAGACTAAAATGTGAGGTTAAGGGTAAAAATTTTGTGAGATGGTAGTGATGTGTGGGTAAGGCATAGGAGGGGGGTTGTATGATGGTTGGAGATAGGGAGATTGAAAGGTACCCTAGGGGGTTGAAATGTTACTACAGAATAAGCAAAGGTAAAGACTACAAAATAATATTTTTTCATCTGCTCAATATAGCAGTTTGGTTCTATGTTTGTTATGTCAGAAAGTAACTTAGAAGAATGTAATATTTGAATAGGTGATGATTTCATTTCTACTGGATTCGATGTTCAAATATGGCCATACAAGGTGTAACTTATGCTCCAAACCATGGGATTAGGTATGTCATCACACAATTTCCATTTATTTGAAGTAAAGTTGGGTTGTTAACAACCAATTAGTGTAGATTCTAGTATATAAATAAATAAATTTACTTATACTTGTTATATAATATATTCATCTCTATTGTGATTATTTTTTAAACTTAAAACTTTTCAACCATTGACATGAATATAATAATAACTCTTCCAATTGTATCCCAACATTGTAACTCATCTTCCGTTAAAAAAAATATAGTTCCATTTAAAGGAATATTTATTATAATTTATTTTAAAAAGTTTATAATTCTTCAAATTTCTTTTTAACTTATTTTTTATATATCACACTAAAATATAATTTTTAGTTTATTTTAACAATTTTTACAAAATTTATGTCATAAATTATTATATACTTAAAAAATTAATTAAATAAATAATCAATTAAACTACTTATCCTAATGCATCCAAGTAGCTAGTTGGTGTAGTTTGATCACATTGATATAAAAATTAGGCAAATGAATGCAATAGGTAGGATAGCTAAGAGATAGAGGTAAGGTACCTATTACTAACATGGTTCAACAATCACAAATTAAAGTTAAAGCTACTACTGTCAGGATTGGAGAATGGCATTACAAATGAAGCATTCACCTATTTCTCTGACTCTTTAAATAAATAATAACTAACTATATATATATATATATATATTATGTTAGATGAAAAGGTTTTTCAAAAAGTTAAAATATATAAGTGAATTTTAAATTATGAAAGAAGATTGATTTATTTTACCTCATCCAATGCATTCATATGGGTATTGTCATCTTCACTTTTTAAGTTGACCAACTTGATGGATTTTCAATTCTTTGCTTTTTTGTGAATTTATTTTATCTATGATCTAAATTAAATAAATTCTTAAATCAATAAATTTTGAAATCTTGTAGCATATGGTTACCATCTGATAGTAAAAGATAAATGAACTACTTGGATCCTTTTTAATGTTAGGCAATCAGGTGGTAAACACATGTCATTGAAGGGTTCTAAATTAACTCCTATAAAGAGCTACAAAATTATACATTTTCATGCTCAATTTATCACTTATGTTTTTTTATTGTCATGTCATTTAAATTTTGACATTTCTTTACATGTTGATGAACCTTTGTGAAAATATATATATATATATATATATATATATATATATATATATATATATTACTTATGCTTGATGTGTTTTAGAGCATTTGTAATAGAAAAGCAATCAAAATCTTATTCCAATGGTGGGGTTAGCTATAATGATCAAATGATGCTATTGTGTTCTATCATAAGACAAAATTTCAATAAAAAATGATGACTTGTATTTTCTAAGAACTTTAACATATTGATGTCTAGATAAAGCCAACATATGATATAACCAAAATTAAATAATAACTCACAATAACATGAGAAAAAGTGATAAAACATATTTATTATATATTTTGGTGTTCAACGATGAATCTAATAATAACTTCTCCTTTGATAACTTAAGTCTAACTAAATGTCAATGAAGGAGCATGTAAGTTATAATCAATGTTTGAGTTATAATGGCCTAGAACGAATACTAGTTATCAATAATCATTGCAATAATTTTTCTTTAGAAACCTTGTTAAGAGCTAGTTTTTATCTGTGAACATACACGAAGATGTGCCTAGAAGATGAAGTCTTTCTTTTCTTCTAATTTTATTTGTTGATTATTTTTAAACAAATATTGTTTTTAATGTAAATATTTTATAACTTTTTAAAAATATTACTTTTATTTACTCTTTTATAAATATAGAAAATTTATAATTTTAACTCAAATAAGAATAAATTTATATGAAAACAAAGACCAAATAGGCTTAAAATTTTTCCTTTTTTTCTTATAAAATTTTATTCTTTATTAATTTGCAGATGCTATAAATCATGGAAGAGTTATAGGGGATCATAAAATTTCTAAAAGATCTTACATCAAATTTTTGAAAAGATTAAGGAGAAACTTTAGAAGAAATTTAAAGGAGGTGATGTAGAGGTTCCAACGGTAGAGAAAGGCTAGTTGTAAAGACCTATTGGGCCTATTGGACCATCATCAAAATAAGAGTCAAATAGCTATAAGAATAGATGAAGATTGTCTTGGGCCTTCAAAGGATCACCCTTTGGCCCAATCTATCTTTCCTTGGCCCTACATATTTTAGACCAGGTTTGGCATTCTTTTGTATTATAGAAATAGCAAGCCCAACACAGTGTATAGAACTGGGTCTTTTTCTCTATATTTTAGCATAGGACATTTTGGATCTCTCCTGATCCAACTTGGGCTACACATATGAAGGAAGTTATGCACTCTTTGGGCTTGTAATCCAAGTCCAAAACCTCATCCTAGAGACAGATCCATAGTCGCACCACTCCTGCCTATAAATAAAAGTCTTCTATGTGTAATTTTGGATAATGAGATTCATTTGAATAAAATTGAGAGTTTTTCACTTAGACTTTTAAGAGCTTTTCTCTCCCTTCTCATTCTCTAGAACCAGACTTAGGGTTAAGGAACCTCCTCATTTGCGACAGCTCATGGTGGCGGAGAAGAAGCTCATCCTCCTCAAGAGATGATTGATAAGCATAGATTTCATAAATAATTATCTCTCACTTTTATCTCATTAAGACTTCTTATATGTTCAATTAAGTGATCTTTGTCATATTTTATGAGTTTGGGTTCATATGAAGTTTAATTGAATTTCTTTGCTTACCCGATTAAAATGACACTATTATAGTATTTTGAGCATAATAGGAGTTGTAGACATCCAAAAATCATGAAATCTATCTTGAATGAAAGCTTAAAGAAGTGTCCATAGTTACAAAGCAAGATCAGATTCTAAATGGGATGTTTAGGACTCCGAAATTATCTCAAAAGGTGAGATAGTGTTGCTGACGTGGAATTTGAACAGTGTGCAAAGATCCAGCCATATCTTGAGATATAGAAGTCATATTGAGATGAAATCAACTTTGTTGGACAGCTAAGATCCAGAGCTACAACTTTTGTTCAGAAGTCAAGCTCTAATTCGGACATGTGAACATCCGAAATGGTGGTGCAAGAAAGTCAAAATTGTTGTGCTCATTGGTGGCAAAAATTCAAAAGTGTTTTGCAATTTCAACAAAGCCCATGTGAAAGCAAGAAAAGGGTAGAAAAGTAATATCCTAGTTGGTGACTTTCTGAAGATGATGCCTCAAAAATCCTCTATAAATAGAAGGGTTTGCAAGAGGAGACACACACCAATTTTGGAGATCAACTCCAATACCATCTTCTTTCTTTCTTTCTTTCTTCCTTTCTTTCTTGTTAGTTTTGCCTCCTTCATGGAAGGCTTATGTTTTCTTTCTTGTTAGTTTGCCTCCTACATGGAAGGCTTAGTTTTTCTTTATTGTTAGTTGCCTCCTACATGGAAGGCTTAGGATTTATTTCTTGTTAGTTTTGCCTCCTACATGGAAGGCTTAGGATTTATTTGTTGTTAATTTGCCTCTTTCTTTGTTGTTAATTTGCCTCCTTCATGGAAGGCTAGGTTTGTAGTTTCAATTCGAGGATTCAAGCTATTTTCATTTTAACTTTGAGGTCTTGATCTTTATTTACATGCTTATTAAGTGGTTTCTACTCTACTTCACTATATTCTTCAATTTTATACTTTAATCAAAGTTTGATCGGTTGACGTATTTTGATTAATGCATGATTGATTTATAATTGGTTTTTGATTGGTAAATCACTTTCCAAAAGTTTGAAGAGTAGAAATTAAGTAATTTAATTGAAGGTTTTCATTTTATTACTTACTTCAACTGAATTCTGATTGTGAAATTGGTTTAGATAAAAGATTAAGTGGTTACTAAATCTTGTTGATCATAATCAATTAAATTCTGAGAGGTTTCTCAGTAGAGAATTCAAGGATCATTGTAGGGGTTCCAGATGATCCTAGGTTGATAAACACAATGCATGATTTTAGTGATCAATGATTAGTTAAGAAAATAGCCTCTGAATTCCTTGAGTTGATTATTGTTAAGTCAAATAAATTTCATTCTGTATTTTGCATTTAGAACTTCATATCAAATCTTTCCAAAATCCCCTTGTTCTAACCTTCTCCTTATTTGCTTAAGAATCTGAAATGGTCTTTGGGAGATGACCTAGGTTGCACCTTATACTATACCAATAGTTTGGGGGAAATCTAGAAATTATTTTTGCGCGTTTACGACGAGCGTGTCAAAATACGACCAGCAACCTTGTGAAGAAACTTCAATTGCAGATTCATTCCCAGAAGAGCATCTCTATCATTTGCACGGGAAGGATCCTTGGTATGCAGATTTGGTAAACTATCTGGTTGCTAAAGAAATACCCAAACACTTCACCAAATCGCAACTTGCCAAGTTGAAAAGTGATGCCAAACACTACATATGGGATGAACCATACCTTTGGAAGACATGTAGTGATCAAATCATTAGAAGATGTGTTCCAGATCATGAAGTTCAGTCTATACTTACCTTTTGCCATTCCCTAGCTTGTGGTGGACACTTTGGGCCACAACGGACAGCTAGAAAAGTACTAGACTCAGGCTTTTATTGGCCTACAATATTTCGTGATGCACATAGATTATGCATAACTTGTGAGCAGTGCCAAAGAATAGGGAGTATTTCGCGCAGAAATGAGATGCCCCAACAACCACTTCTCTTTTGTGAGGTATTTGATGTTTGGGGTATAGACTTTATGGGTCCATTCCCTGTCTCTTTTGGCTTTGTTTACATTCTGCTAGCTGTTGATTATGTTTCAAAATGGGTGGAGGCAAAAGCCACCCGTACTGATGATGCTCGAGTTGTTGCAGATTTTATCAGGTCTAACATTTTTAGCAGGTTTGGCATTCCTAGAGCTCTAATTAGTGACCAAGGTACTCATTTTTGCAACCGCACAATGGAAGCCCTACTCCGCAAATATGGAGTCATGCATAAAGTCTCCACCCCATATCATCCTCAAACAAATGGTCAAGCTGAAGTTTCTAATCGAGAGATCAAGAAAATCTTAGAGAAAACAGTTCAGCCTAACAGGAAGGATTGGAGCTTGCGCCTTGTTGATGCATTATGGGCATATAGGACAGCTTACAAGTCACCCATTGGCATGTCTCCCTACAGGATTGTCTTTGGTAAAGCATGTCATCTTCCAGTTGAATTAGAGCATAGAGCATTTTGGGCAGTAAAGAAATGCAACATGGATCTAGACCAAGCAGGAATCCATAGAAAGCTTCAATTGCAGGAACTTGAAGAAATTCGATTAGAAGCATACGAAAACTCCAAAATTTACAAAGAAAAGGTCAAAGCTCTTCATGACAAAAAGTTGGCAAGAAAGGAGTTTTCCGTTGGACAAAAAGTTCTCCTTTTCAATTCTCGGCTAAAGCTTATGCCTGGTAAGCTACGCTCTAGATGGTTAGGACCATTTGTAGTTACTAATGTTTTTCCTTATGGTACAGTGGAAATAAAAAATGAGGTAACTGAAAAAATCTTCAAGGTGAATGGACATCGTCTTAAACCATTTTTCGAAGGTTTTCAAAAGCACACGGTAGAAGAAGTGCATTTGCACAATGCCACATACCTGCAATAAATTCAAGAGAAGTCTCTCTCTCTCCCTCTCTCTCTCTTTCTCTCTTTCTCTCTCTCTCTTTCTCCCTCTCCCTCTCTCACATTCCTCGCTTATAAGTTTCAACTAATCTCTCAACTTCCTTCTTCACCTCTTAAATCATCCCAACTATTACACCACATTGAGCTTGCAGGAATAATAACTTGAGTGTTTTAAGAAAAAAAAATGGAGAAAGCTCTCACCAGGATCAAAATTTTGTTCCCTACTCTCCCCAGAAATTTTCTTAAAGACATTTACAATTGCAGACTTGAACGATTGAGAGCATTAACACTCTTAGGCCTTCCAGAAGATGTCCGTTGGATCATTGAAGCTAAGGTACGTTTAGCAGGTGAATTCCAAGAATCATTTGTTAAAAATATGCCAGGTATGGGAAGAAGTTCCTATGCAAAGAAGAGAAGGGCAAAAAGAATTGGAGTTTGCTACAGGTGTGCAAGATGGACCTGTAACACAAGATGCAAGAACCCTGGAATGGTTTCAAGAAATCGAGAGGACAAAATTCAATTCATAAAGGATGGACTGAGTAAGGAGTCATTGGATGATATCATTCAGACTCTTGAGACGCATCCTAGTGGGCATGTACAAGGAGTCCTTCTTGATTTGTTTGAACTGTTCCGTAAGGAAAAAGCACGTTATAGTCTTGGGAATCTGACTTTAAAAGACCCTGTTGTCAGTTTACAAGAAAACTGAATGGGAAGCACATCCTCGACTCTTAGAAGGCGTTTCAGCCGTTACTGGACGTAAAACCAGAGGAAGATGTGAGCCACAATCACAACTACTGTTCATTCTCATGTGTGTATGTTTGTCATTTACATTGTCTTTTCAATTTATTGGGCCACCGTTTTTTTTTGAAATTTTCACCCCTGCTTAAAGTCTTTCCCCTCTGACATTCACCTTTTCTTTGAACCCAAAATTCAAACTTTTGCAACCAAAATTCAAACTTTTGCAACAAAAATTCAAACTTTTGCAGCAAAAATTCAAACTTTTGCTACCAAATCCTGATCCCGCACTATTCAAGCGATCTCCTTGTCTGATATTGAGTCCCTATAAATTATCCACCTCTATGACATATTTTTTCAAAAAAAAAAAAAAAAAAAAAAGACAGAAACACCGTATATGGATAAGATCAATACTATCTGTGTTTTTGGTGGGTCTAACCTTGGAAAGGATGGAGAATTTCAACATGCAGCTTCTACCCTTGGTAAGGCATTAGCTGCAAGAAAAATCAATCTTGTTTATGGGGGAGGGATTCAGGGTTTAAAAGGATGTGTTGCAGGATCTGCACTCACAAAGGGGTGTAACGTCTTAGGTGTTGGCTTAAAAAATGGGAGCACCTCCTACTTCACCCTGGGTACTGAATTGAAGGTTGCAACCATGCATGACCGTATGAGACACATGTTGGTTAATTCTAATGCATTTATTGCATTACCTGGTGGTCTTGGAACAATGGAAGAAATTTTTACCATTATATTTTGGGCCTATCGGAATTTTCATAAAAAACCTTTGGGCTTATTGAATATTAATGGCTTTTATAATGGTTTGATATCCTTTTTAGATCATGCAGTAGAGCAGGAGTTCATGCCACAATCCATGCGCAACATCATAGTATCTGCTTCAACTGTTGAACACCTACTTGAGATTTTGCAAAATCCTACATCTGAGCTCAGTCAAGCAATGCAGCTGGTGAACCAACCAAATCAGGATGGCAGAGATAAAAGAGAACCAGATACCACTCTTCGGTTATAACTTTTCCTTACTTTGATGGTTTTCTTACATTTCTTTTCCTGTTATATGAAATTCCATCTAAGACATTGGGGACAATGTCTTGGATAGGTTGGGGGGAAGATGGTCCGATATCTAAAAAAAAAAAAAAAAAAAAAAAAAAAAAAAAAAAAAAAAAAAAACCCAAAAAAAAAAAAAAAACCCAAAAAAAAAAAAACCCAAAAAAAAAAAAACCCAAAAAAAAAAAACAAAAAACAAAAAAAAAAATTAGGTTAGATTCATAAACTTGCTTTGAGTAAGATGGTTGAGTAAGGAGTTACACTTGACTCTTGATACGCATCTTATGATTTAAAAAAAAAAAAAAAAATTTGAATGTGGAAGTATGTTTTTCTTTAGATTTCATAAAATAATTGAAGCAAAATGATTTACATTTCGAGATTAATTAGTTTGGCAACACATATTTGAACTGGATAGATTAGATTTGATAAATATATTACCTGTGAGATTTTGAGCCTTATTATTATTTTCTTTCTTGTGTGATTTTCATCCATGGAATATGTTACTTCAGAACTTGCATTGATTCTTTTTGAAACTACATTTTCACATGATTTGTACAAAAATGATTGAGGCACTGTTTTTCTTGAACAAACCACTTGGCCAAATAACCAAACCATAAAATTTTATCCTTTGATCAGCCCTTTGAGCCGATTAGCCTTTTCTTCTTTTTAGCTCACCACAAATAAAAAAATAAAAAAAAAAAAAAATAACTTTGTCTGACCATAGAAGGTGAGGAATACTGGATTTATCATACCATAAGTGTTTCAATAAGTGTGGGAGAGATTATTGTTGTGTTCATCAATATCATGGTTGAAAAAAAAAAAAAAACTGAAGCAATAAATTAATAAATAAACTATTATATTGAAAAAAAAAATAATAATAAAAAAAAAATTGAAGAAGTGATATCTGTTTCTCACACTTGCACTTACAATCAATTCTCAATCCTCACCATTTTCCTTGGTCTAACATTGTATCTCTTCAATATATCATTTCATCTTTCTAATCCCGTTAGAACCAAAATAAAGACCTCTTGATTTGTGCATTGCATGTGTACATAGTAGTAGAGAAGTAGAAGATATGCAAGCCTATGATAGTTCATCTTTCATGGATTGAATTTGAGAGAAACACTTACCAAATCAAACACTTGAGAGATTCAGAGTATATCATGTGAGGTTTTATCTTTCTCAATCTATGTTTTTCAAATTAAAGTTGCCTTTCTAAGTAATTTCAAAAATGTGATAAAAGGATGCTTCATGAAATTTTGTGAATTCTTGAGAAATCAACTCAAAACTTTGATGTTCTTTCAAAAAAAAAAAAAAAAAAATAGTCACCAATCCATAACTTAAGTTTGCCCGAGACGTGCAAAAGATAAGTGTGGGGGAATTTGATAAGCATAGATTTCATAAATAATTATCTCTCACTTTTATCTCATTAAGACTTCTTATATGTTCAATTAAGTGATCTTTGTCATATTTTATGAGTTTGGGTTCATATGAAGTTTAATTGAATTTCTTTGCTTACCCGATTAAAATGACACTATTATAGTATTTTGAGCATAATAGGAGTTGTAGACATCCAAAAATCATGAAATCTATCTTGAATGAAAGCTTAAAGAAGTGTCCATAGTTACAAAGCAAGATCAGATTCTAAATGGGATGTTTAGGACTCCGAAATTATCTCAAAAGATGAGATAGTGTTGCTGACGTGGAATTTGAACAGTGTGCAAAGATCCAGCCATATCTTGAGATATAGAAGTCATATTGAGATGAAATCAACTTTGTTGGACAGCTAAGATCCAGGGCTACAACTTTTGTTCAGAAGTCAAGCTCTAATTCGGACATGTGAACATCCGAAATGGCGGTGCAAGAAAGTCAAAATTGTTGTGCTCATTGGTGGCAAAAATTCAAAAGTGTTTTGCAATTTCAACAAAGCCCATGTGAAAGCAAGAAAAGGGTAGAAAAGTAATATCCTAGTTGGTGACTTTCTGAAGATGATGCCTCAAAAATCCTCTATAAATAGAAGGGTTTGTAAGAGGAGACACACACCAATTTTGGAGATCAACTCCAATACCATCTTCTTTCTTTCTTTCTTTCTTCCTTTCTTTCTTGTTAGTTTTGCCTCCTTCATGGAAGGCTTATGTTTTCTTTCTTGTTAGTTTGCCTCCTACATGGAAGGCTTAGTTTTTCTTTATTGTTAGTTGCCTCCTACATGGAAGGCTTAGGATTTATTTCTTGTTAGTTTTGCCTCCTACATGGAAGGCTTAGGATTTATTTGTTGTTAATTTGCCTCTTTCTTTGTTGTTAATTTGCCTCCTTCATGGAAGGCTAGGTTTGTAGTTTCAATTCGAGGATTCAAGCTATTTTCATTTTAACTTTGAGGTCTTGATCTTTATTTACATGCTTATTAAGTGGTTTCTACTCTACTTCACTATATTCTTCAATTTTATTCTTTAATCAAAGTTTGATCGGTTGACGTATTTTGATTAATGCATGATTGATTTATAATTGGTTTTTGATTGGTAAATCACTTTCCAAAAGTTTGAAGAGTAGAAATTAAGTAATTTAATTGAAGGTTTTCATTTTATTACTTACTTCAACTGAATTCTGATTGTGAAATTGGTTTAGATAAAAGATTAAGTGGTTACTAAATCTTGTTGATCATAATCAATTAAATTCTGAGAGGTTTCTCAGTAGAGAATTCAAGGATCATTGTAGGGGTTGATAAGCATAGATTTCATAAATAATTATCTCTCACTTTTATCTCATTAAGACTTCTTATATGTTCAATTAAGTGATCTTTGTCATATTTTATGAGTTTGGGTTCATATGAAGTTTAATTGAATTTCTTTGCTTACCCGATTAAAATGACACTATTATAGTATTTTGAGCATAATAGGAGTTGTAGACATCCAAAAATCATGAAATCTGTCTTGAATGAAAGCTTAAAGAAGTGTCCATAGTTACAAAGCAAGATCAGATTCTAAATGGGATTTTTAGGACTCCGAAATTATCTCAAAAGATGAGATAGTGTTGCTGACGTGGAATTTGAACAGTGTGCAAAGATCCGGCCATATCTTGAGATATAGAAGTCATATTGAGATGAAATCAACTTTGTTAGACAGCTAAGATTCAGGGCTACAACTTTTGTTCAGAAGTCAATCTCTAATTCGGACATGTGAACATCCGAAATTGCGGTGCAAGAAAGTCAAAATTGTTGTGCTCATTGGTGGCAAAAATTCAAAAGTGTTTTGCAATTTCAACAAAGCCCATGTGAAAGCACGAAAAGGGTAGAAAAGTAATATCCTAGTTGGTGACTTTCTGAAGATGATGCCTAAAAAATCCTCTATAAATAGAAGGGTTTGCAAGAGGAGACACACACCATTTTGGAGATTAACTCCAATACCACTTTCTTTCTTTCTTTCTTTCTTTCTTTCTTGTTAGTTTTGCCTCCTTCATGGAAGGCTTAGTTTTTCTTTCTTGTTAGTTTGCCTCCTACATGGAAGGCTTAGCTTTTCTTTATTGTTAGTTGCCTCCTACATGGAAGGCTTAGGATTTATTTGTTGTTAGTTGCCTCCTACATGGAAGGCTTAGGATTTATTTGTTGTTAGTTTGCCTCTTTCTTTGTTGTTAGTTTGCCTCCTTCATGGAAGGCTAGGTTTGTAGTTTCAATTCAAGGATTCAAGCTATTTTCATTTTAACTTTGAGGTCTTGATCTTTATTTACGTGCATATTAAGTGGTTTCTACTCTGCTTCACTATATTCTTCAATTTTATTCTTTAATCAAAGTTTGATCGGTTGACGTATTTTGGTTAATGTATAATTGATTTATAATTGGTTTTTGATTGGTAAATCATTTTCCAAAAGTTTGAAGAATAGAAATTAAGTAATTGAATTGAAGGTTTTCATTTTATTACTTACTTCAACTGAATTCTGATTGTAAAATTGGTTTAGATAAAAGATTAAGTGGTTACTAAATCTTGTTGATCATAATCAATTAAATTCTGAGAGGTTTCTCAGTAGAGAATTCAAGGATCATTGTAGGGGTTCCAGATGATCCTAGGTTGATAAACACAATGCATGATTTTAGTGATCAATGATTAGTTATGAAAATAGCCTCTGAATTCCTTGAGTTGATAATTGTTAAGTGAAATTAATTTCATTCTGTATTTTGTATTTAGCATTTGATATCACATCTTTACCAAAACCCCCTTGTTCTAATTTTCTCCTTATTTGCTTAAGAATCTGAAATGGTCTTTGGGAGATGACATAGGTTGCACCTTATACTATACCAATAGTTTGGGGGAAATCTAGAAATTATTTTTGCGCGTTTACGACGAGCGTGTCAAAATTTGGCGCCGCTGCCGGGGACCATTTTAGTTTCCTAGGCTTATTTAGGAGTTTGTATAAAATTTTTAACCTTTCTAACAATTTTTTTTGAGTTTGTATAAAAAAAAATTTCTCTTTCTAACAATTTTTTGAGTTTGTATAAAATTTTTAACCTTTCTAACAATTTTTTTTAGGCATACTATTCTTGATTTGTTTAAACTATTCCATAAGGAAAAAGCATATTATAGTCTTGGGAATCTGACTTTAAAAGACCCTTTTGTCAGTTTATAAGAAAACTGAATGGGAAGCACATCCTCGACTCTTAGAAGGCGTTTCAGCCGTTACTGGACGTAAAACCAGAGGAAGATGTGAGCCACAATCACAACTACTGTTCATTCTCATGCGGGTATGTTTGTCATTTACATTGTCTTTTCAATTTATTTGAAATTTTCACCATTTTTAGAATAAAGCAATGTAGCTGGTGAATCAACCAAATCAGGATGGCAGAGATAAAAGAGAACCAGATACTACTCTTCGGTTATAACTTTTCCTTACTTTGATGGTTTTCTTACATTTCTTTTCCTGTTATATGAAATTCCATCTAAGACATTGGGGACAATGTCTTGGATAGGTTGGGGGGAAGATGGTCCGATATCTAAAATTAAAAAAAAAAAAAACCCAAAAAAAAAAAAAACAAAAAAAAAACCCAAAAAAAAAAAACAAAAAAAAAAAACAAAAAAAATTAGGTTAGATTCATAAACTTGCTTTGAGTAAGATGGCTGAGTAAGGAGTTACACTTGACTCTTGATACGCATCTTATGATTAAAAAAAAAAAATTTGAATGTGGAAGTATGTTTTTCTTTAGATTTCATAAAATAATTGAAGCAAAATGATTTACATTTCGAGATTAATTAGTTTGGCAACACATATTTGAACTGGATAGATTAGATTTGATAAATATATTACCTGTGAGATTTTGAGCCTTATTATTATTTTCTTTCTTGTGTGATTTTCATCCATGGAATATGTTACTTCAGAACTTGCATTGATTCTTTTTGAAGCTACATTTTCACATGATTTGTACAAAAATGATTGAGGCACTGTTTTTCTTTAACAAACCACTTGGCCAAATAACCAAACCATATAATTTTATCCTTTGATCAACCCTTTGAGCCGATTAGCCTTTTCTTCTTTTTAGCTCACCACAAATCAAAAAAAAAAAGAAAAAAAAAAAACAACTCTGTCTGACCATAGAAGGTGAGAAATACTGGATTTATCATACCATAAGTGTTTCAATAAGTGTGGGGGAGATTATTGTTGTGTTCATCAATATCGTGGTTAAAAAAAAAAGCTGAAGCAATAAATTAATAAATAAACTATTATATTGAAAAAAAAAGAATGAAGAAGTGATATCTGTTTCTCACACTTGCACTTAGACTCAGTTCTCAATCCTCATCATTTTCCTTGGTCTAACATTGTACCTCTTCAATATATCATTTCATCTTTCTAATCCCGTTATAACCAAAATAAAGACCTCTTGATTTGTGCATTGCATGTGTACATAGTAGTAGAGAAGTAGAAGATATGCAAGCCTATGATAGTTCATCTTTCATGGATTGAATTTGAGAGAAACACTTACCAAATCAAACACTTGAGAGATTCAGAGTATATCATGTTAGGTTTTATCTTTCTCAATCTATGTTTTTCAAATTAAAGTTGCCTTTCTAAGTAATTTAAAAAATGTGATGAAATAATGCTTCATGAAATTTTGTGAATTCTTGAGAAATCAACTCAAAACTTTGATGTTCTTTCAAAAAAAAAAAATGAATAGTCACCAATCCTTAACTTAAGTTTGCCCGAGACGTGCAAAAGATAAGTGTGGGGGAATTTGATAAGCATAGATTTCATAAATAATTATCTCTCACTTTTATCTCATTAAGACTTCTTATATGTTCAATTAAGTGATCTTTGTCATATTTTATGAGTTTGGGTTCATATGAAGTTTAATTGAATTTCTTTGCTTACCCGATTAAAATGACACTATTATAGTATTTTGAGCATAATAGGAGTTGTAGACATCCAAAAATCATGAAATCTGTCTTGAATGAAAGCTTAAAGAAGTGTCCATAGTTACAAAGCAAGATCAGATTCTAAATGGGATGTTTAGGACTCCGAAATTATCTCAAAAGATGAGATAGTGTTGCTGACGTGGAATTTGAACAGTGTGCAAAGATCCGGCCATATCTTGAGATATAGAAGTCATATTGAGATGAAATCAACTTTGTTAGACAGCTAAGATTCAGGGCTACAACTTTTGTTCAGAAGTCAATCTCTAATTCGGACATGTGAACATCCGAAATTGCGGTGCAAGAAAGTCAAAATTGTTGTGCTCATTGGTGGCAAAAATTCAAAAGTGTTTTGCAATTTCAACAAAGCCCATGTGAAAGCACGAAAAGGGTAGAAAAGTAATATCCTAGTTGGTGACTTTCTGAAGATGATGCCTAAAAAATCCTCTATAAATAGAAGGGTTTGCAAGAGGAGACACACACCATTTTGGAGATTAACTCCAATACCACTTTCTTTCTTTCTTTCTTTCTTTCTTTCTTGTTAGTTTTGCCTCCTTCATGGAAGGCTTAGTTTTTCTTTCTTGTTAGTTTGCCTCCTACATGGAAGGCTTAGCTTTTCTTTATTGTTAGTTGCCTCCTACATGGAAGGCTTAGGATTTATTTGTTGTTAGTTGCCTCCTACATGGAAGGCTTAGGATTTATTTGTTGTTAGTTTGCCTCTTTCTTTGTTGTTAGTTTGCCTCCTTCATGGAAGGCTAGGTTTGTAGTTTCAATTCAAGGATTCAAGCTATTTTCATTTTAACTTTGAGGTCTTGATCTTTATTTACGTGCATATTAAGTGGTTTCTACTCTGCTTCACTATATTCTTCAATTTTATTCTTTAATCAAAGTTTGATCGGTTGACGTATTTTGGTTAATGTATAATTGATTTATAATTGGTTTTTGATTGGTAAATCATTTTCCAAAAGTTTGAAGAATAGAAATTAAGTAATTGAATTGAAGGTTTTCATTTTATTACTTACTTCAACTGAATTCTGATTGTAAAATTGGTTTAGATAAAAGATTAAGTGGTTACTAAATCTTGTTGATCATAATCAATTAAATTCTGAGAGGTTTCTCAGTAGAGAATTCAAGGATCATTGTAGGGGTTCCAGATGATCCTAGGTTGATAAACACAATGCATGATTTTAGTGATCAATGATTAGTTATGAAAATAGCCTCTGAATTCCTTGAGTTGATAATTGTTAAGTGAAATTAATTTCATTCTGTATTTTGTATTTAGCATTTGATATCACATCTTTACCAAAACCCCCTTGTTCTAATTTTCTCCTTATTTGCTTAAGAATCTGAAATGGTCTTTGGGAGATGACCTAGGTTGCACCTTATACTATACCAATAGTTTGGGGGAAATCTAGAAATTATTTTTGCGCGTTTACGACGAGCGTGTCAAAATTTGGCGCCGCTGCCGGGGACCATTTTAGTTTCCTAGGCTTATTTAGGAGTTTGTATAAAATTTTTAACCTTTCTAACAATTTTTTTTGAGTTTGTATAAAAAAAAATTTCTCTTTCTAACAATTTTTTGAGTTTGTATAAAATTTTTAACCTTTCTAACAATTTTTTTTAGGCATACTATTCTTGATTTGTTTAAACTATTCCATAAGGAAAAAGCATATTATAGTCTTGGGAATCTGACTTTAAAAGACCCTTTTGTCAGTTTATAAGAAAACTGAATGGGAAGCACATCCTCGACTCTTAGAAGGCGTTTCAGCCGTTACTGGACGTAAAACCAGAGGAAGATGTGAGCCACAATCACAACTACTGTTCATTCTCATGCGGGTATGTTTGTCATTTACATTGTCTTTTCAATTTATTTGAAATTTTCACCATTTTTAGAATAAAGCAATGTAGCTGGTGAATCAACCAAATCAGGATGGCAGAGATAAAAGAGAACCAGATACTACTCTTCGGTTATAACTTTTCCTTACTTTGATGGTTTTCTTACATTTCTTTTCCTGTTATATGAAATTCCATCTAAGACATTGGGGACAATGTCTTGGATAGGTTGGGGGGAAGATGGTCCGATATCTAAAATTAAAAAAAAAAAAACCCAAAAAAAAAAAAAACAAAAAAAAAACCCAAAAAAAAAAAACAAAAAAAAAAACAAAAAAAATTAGGTTAGATTCATAAACTTGCTTTGAGTAAGATGGCTGAGTAAGGAGTTACACTTGACTCTTGATACGCATCTTATGATTAAAAAAAAAAAAAATTGAATGTGGAAGTATGTTTTTCTTTAGATTTCATAAAATAATTGAAGCAAAATGATTTACATTTCGAGATTAATTAGTTTGGCAACACATATTTGAACTGGATAGATTAGATTTGATAAATATATTACCTGTGAGATTTTGAGCCTTATTATTATTTTCTTTCTTGTGTGATTTTCATCCATGGAATATGTTACTTCAGAACTTGCATTGATTCTTTTTGAAGCTACATTTTCACATGATTTGTACAAAAATGATTGAGGCACTGTTTTTCTTTAACAAACCACTTGGCCAAATAACCAAACCATATAATTTTATCCTTTGATCAACCCTTTGAGCCGATTAGCCTTTTCTTCTTTTTAGCTCACCACAAATCAAAAAAAAAAAGAAAAAAAAAAAACAACTCTGTCTGACCATAGAAGGTGAGAAATACTGGATTTATCATACCATAAGTGTTTCAATAAGTGTGGGGGAGATTATTGTTGTGTTCATCAATATCGTGGTTAAAAAAAAAAGCTGAAGCAATAAATTAATAAATAAACTATTATATTGAAAAAAAAAGAATGAAGAAGTGATATCTGTTTCTCACACTTGCACTTAGACTCAGTTCTCAATCCTCATCATTTTCCTTGGTCTAACATTGTACCTCTTCAATATATCATTTCATCTTTCTAATCCCGTTATAACCAAAATAAAGACCTCTTGATTTGTGCATTGCATGTGTACATAGTAGTAGAGAAGTAGAAGATATGCAAGCCTATGATAGTTCATCTTTCATGGATTGAATTTGAGAGAAACACTTACCAAATCAAACACTTGAGAGATTCAGAGTATATCATGTTAGGTTTTATCTTTCTCAATCTATGTTTTTCAAATTAAAGTTGCCTTTCTAAGTAATTTAAAAAATGTGATGAAATAATGCTTCATGAAATTTTGTGAATTCTTGAGAAATCAACTCAAAACTTTGATGTTCTTTCAAAAAAAAAAAATGAATAGTCACCAATCCTTAACTTAAGTTTGCCCGAGACGTGCAAAAGATAAGTGTGGGGGAATTTGATAAGCATAGATTTCATAAATAATTATCTCTCACTTTTATCTCATTAAGACTTCTTATATGTTCAATTAAGTGATCTTTGTCATATTTTATGAGTTTGGGTTCATATGAAGTTTAATTGAATTTCTTTGCTTACCCGATTAAAATGACACTATTATAGTATTTTGAGCATAATAGGAGTTGTAGACATCCAAAAATCATGAAATCTGTCTTGAATGAAAGCTTAAAGAAGTGTCCATAGTTACAAAGCAAGATCAGATTCTAAATGGGATGTTTAGGACTCCGAAATTATCTCAAAAGATGAGATAGTGTTGCTGACGTGGAATTTGAACAGTGTGCAAAGATCCGGCCATATCTTGAGATATAGAAGTCATATTGAGATGAAATCAACTTTGTTAGACAGCTAAGATTC
The DNA here is from genome assembly GCA_037954105.1 of Canavalia gladiata. Classification (NCBI taxonomy): domain Eukaryota; kingdom Viridiplantae; phylum Streptophyta; class Magnoliopsida; order Fabales; family Fabaceae; genus Canavalia; species Canavalia gladiata. The sequence goes on along the minus strand of CM075664.1, from coordinate 34,466,682 downwards.
AGGGCTACAACTTTTGTTCAGAAGTCAATCTCTAATTCGGACATGTGAACATCCGAAATTGCGGTGCAAGAAAGTCAAAATTGTTGTGCTCATTGGTGGCAAAAATTCAAAAGTGTTTTGCAATTTCAACAAAGCCCATGTGAAAGCACGAAAAGGGTAGAAAAGTAATATCCTAGTTGGTGACTTTCTGAAGATGATGCCTAAAAAATCCTCTATAAATAGAAGGGTTTGCAAGAGGAGACACACACCATTTTGGAGATTAACTCCAATACCACTTTCTTTCTTTCTTTCTTTCTTTCTTTCTTGTTAGTTTTGCCTCCTTCATGGAAGGCTTAGTTTTTCTTTCTTGTTAGTTTGCCTCCTACATGGAAGGCTTAGCTTTTCTTTATTGTTAGTTGCCTCCTACATGGAAGGCTTAGGATTTATTTGTTGTTAGTTGCCTCCTACATGGAAGGCTTAGGATTTATTTGTTGTTAGTTTGCCTCTTTCTTTGTTGTTAGTTTGCCTCCTTCATGGAAGGCTAGGTTTGTAGTTTCAATTCAAGGATTCAAGCTATTTTCATTTTAACTTTGAGGTCTTGATCTTTATTTACGTGCATATTAAGTGGTTTCTACTCTGCTTCACTATATTCTTCAATTTTATTCTTTAATCAAAGTTTGATCGGTTGACGTATTTTGGTTAATGTATAATTGATTTATAATTGGTTTTTGATTGGTAAATCATTTTCCAAAAGTTTGAAGAATAGAAATTAAGTAATTGAATTGAAGGTTTTCATTTTATTACTTACTTCAACTGAATTCTGATTGTAAAATTGGTTTAGATAAAAGATTAAGTGGTTACTAAATCTTGTTGATCATAATCAATTAAATTCTGAGAGGTTTCTCAGTAGAGAATTCAAGGATCATTGTAGGGGTTCCAGATGATCCTAGGTTGATAAACACAATGCATGATTTTAGTGATCAATGATTAGTTATGAAAATAGCCTCTGAATTCCTTGAGTTGATAATTGTTAAGTGAAATTAATTTCATTCTGTATTTTGTATTTAGCATTTGATATCACATCTTTACCAAAACCCCCTTGTTCTAATTTTCTCCTTATTTGCTTAAGAATCTGAAATGGTCTTTGGGAGATGACCTAGGTTGCACCTTATACTATACCAATAGTTTGGGGGAAATCTAGAAATTATTTTTGCGCGTTTACGACGAGCGTGTCAAAATTTGGCGCCGCTGCCGGGGACCATTTTAGTTTCCTAGGCTTATTTAGGAGTTTGTATAAAATTTTTAACCTTTCTAACAATTTTTTTTGAGTTTGTATAAAAAAAAATTTCTCTTTCTAACAATTTTTTGAGTTTGTATAAAATTTTTAACCTTTCTAACAATTTTTTTTAGGCATACTATTCTTGATTTGTTTAAACTATTCCATAAGGAAAAAGCATATTATAGTCTTGGGAATCTGACTTTAAAAGACCCTTTTGTCAGTTTATAAGAAAACTGAATGGGAAGCACATCCTCGACTCTTAGAAGGCGTTTCAGCCGTTACTGGACGTAAAACCAGAGGAAGATGTGAGCCACAATCACAACTACTGTTCATTCTCATGCGGGTATGTTTGTCATTTACATTGTCTTTTCAATTTATTTGAAATTTTCACCATTTTTAGAATAAAGCAATGTAGCTGGTGAATCAACCAAATCAGGATGGCAGAGATAAAAGAGAACCAGATACTACTCTTCGGTTATAACTTTTCCTTACTTTGATGGTTTTCTTACATTTCTTTTCCTGTTATATGAAATTCCATCTAAGACATTGGGGACAATGTCTTGGATAGGTTGGGGGGAAGATGGTCCGATATCTAAAATTAAAAAAAAAAAAACCCAAAAAAAAAAAACAAAAAAAAAACCCAAAAAAAAAAAACAAAAAAAAAAAACAAAAAAAATTAGGTTAGATTCATAAACTTGCTTTGAGTAAGATGGCTGAGTAAGGAGTTACACTTGACTCTTGATACGCATCTTATGATTAAAAAAAAAAAAATTTGAATGTGGAAGTATGTTTTTCTTTAGATTTCATAAAATAATTGAAGCAAAATGATTTACATTTCGAGATTAATTAGTTTGGCAACACATATTTGAACTGGATAGATTAGATTTGATAAATATATTACCTGTGAGATTTTGAGCCTTATTATTATTTTCTTTCTTGTGTGATTTTCATCCATGGAATATGTTACTTCAGAACTTGCATTGATTCTTTTTGAAGCTACATTTTCACATGATTTGTACAAAAATGATTGAGGCACTGTTTTTCTTTAACAAACCACTTGGCCAAATAACCAAACCATATAATTTTATCCTTTGATCAACCCTTTGAGCCGATTAGCCTTTTCTTCTTTTTAGCTCACCACAAATCAAAAAAAAAAAGAAAAAAAAAAAAAACAACTCTGTCTGACCATAGAAGGTGAGAAATACTGGATTTATCATACCATAAGTGTTTCAATAAGTGTGGGGGAGATTATTGTTGTGTTCATCAATATCGTGGTTAAAAAAAAAAGCTGAAGCAATAAATTAATAAATAAACTATTATATTGAAAAAAAAAGAATGAAGAAGTGATATCTGTTTCTCACACTTGCACTTAGACTCAGTTCTCAATCCTCATCATTTTCCTTGGTCTAACATTGTACCTCTTCAATATATCATTTCATCTTTCTAATCCCGTTATAACCAAAATAAAGACCTCTTGATTTGTGCATTGCATGTGTACATAGTAGTAGAGAAGTAGAAGATATGCAAGCCTATGATAGTTCATCTTTCATGGATTGAATTTGAGAGAAACACTTACCAAATCAAACACTTGAGAGATTCAGAGTATATCATGTTAGGTTTTATCTTTCTCAATCTATGTTTTTCAAATTAAAGTTGCCTTTCTAAGTAATTTAAAAAATGTGATGAAATAATGCTTCATGAAATTTTGTGAATTCTTGAGAAATCAACTCAAAACTTTGATGTTCTTTCAAAAAAAAAAAATGAATAGTCACCAATCCTTAACTTAAGTTTGCCCGAGACGTGCAAAAGATAAGTGTGGGGGAATTTGATAAGCATAGATTTCATAAATAATTATCTCTCACTTTTATCTCATTAAGACTTCTTATATGTTCAATTAAGTGATCTTTGTCATATTTTATGAGTTTGGGTTCATATGAAGTTTAATTGAATTTCTTTGCTTACCCGATTAAAATGACACTATTATAGTATTTTGAGCATAATAGGAGTTGTAGACATCCAAAAATCATGAAATCTGTCTTGAATGAAAGCTTAAAGAAGTGTCCATAGTTACAAAGCAAGATCAGATTCTAAATGGGATGTTTAGGACTCCGAAATTATCTCAAAAGATGAGATAGTGTTGCTGACGTGGAATTTGAACAGTGTGCAAAGATCCGGCCATATCTTGAGATATAGAAGTCATATTGAGATGAAATCAACTTTGTTAGACAGCTAAGATTCAGGGCTACAACTTTTGTTCAGAAGTCAATCTCTAATTCGGACATGTGAACATCCGAAATTGCGGTGCAAGAAAGTCAAAATTGTTGTGCTCATTGGTGGCAAAAATTCAAAAGTGTTTTGCAATTTCAACAAAGCCCATGTGAAAGCACGAAAAGGGTAGAAAAGTAATATCCTAGTTGGTGACTTTCTGAAGATGATGCCTAAAAAATCCTCTATAAATAGAAGGGTTTGCAAGAGGAGACACACACCATTTTGGAGATTAACTCCAATACCACTTTCTTTCTTTCTTTCTTTCTTTCTTTCTTGTTAGTTTTGCCTCCTTCATGGAAGGCTTAGTTTTTCTTTCTTGTTAGTTTGCCTCCTACATGGAAGGCTTAGCTTTTCTTTATTGTTAGTTGCCTCCTACATGGAAGGCTTAGGATTTATTTGTTGTTAGTTGCCTCCTACATGGAAGGCTTAGGATTTATTTGTTGTTAGTTTGCCTCTTTCTTTGTTGTTAGTTTGCCTCCTTCATGGAAGGCTAGGTTTGTAGTTTCAATTCAAGGATTCAAGCTATTTTCATTTTAACTTTGAGGTCTTGATCTTTATTTACGTGCATATTAAGTGGTTTCTACTCTGCTTCACTATATTCTTCAATTTTATTCTTTAATCAAAGTTTGATCGGTTGACGTATTTTGGTTAATGTATAATTGATTTATAATTGGTTTTTGATTGGTAAATCATTTTCCAAAAGTTTGAAGAATAGAAATTAAGTAATTGAATTGAAGGTTTTCATTTTATTACTTACTTCAACTGAATTCTGATTGTAAAATTGGTTTAGATAAAAGATTAAGTGGTTACTAAATCTTGTTGATCATAATCAATTAAATTCTGAGAGGTTTCTCAGTAGAGAATTCAAGGATCATTGTAGGGGTTCCAGATGATCCTAGGTTGATAAACACAATGCATGATTTTAGTGATCAATGATTAGTTATGAAAATAGCCTCTGAATTCCTTGAGTTGATAATTGTTAAGTGAAATTAATTTCATTCTGTATTTTGTATTTAGCATTTGATATCACATCTTTACCAAAACCCCCTTGTTCTAATTTTCTCCTTATTTGCTTAAGAATCTGAAATGGTCTTTGGGAGATGACCTAGGTTGCACCTTATACTATACCAATAGTTTGGGGGAAATCTAGAAATTATTTTTGCGCGTTTACGACGAGCGTGTCAGGGGTTCCAGATGATCCTAGGTTGATAAACACAATGCATGATTTTAGTGATCAATGATTAGTTAAGAAAATAGCCTCTGAATTCCTTGAGTTGATTATTGTTAAGTCAAATAAATTTCATTCTGTATTTTGCATTTAGAACTTCATATCAAATCTTTCCAAAATCCCCTTGTTCTAACCTTCTCCTTATTTGCTTAAGAATCTGAAATGGTCTTTGGGAGATGACCTAGGTTGCACCTTATACTATACCAATAGTTTGGGGGAAATCTAGAAATTATTTTTGCGCGTTTACGACGAGCGTGTCAATGATACTTCCAAGTTAAGCTTTTAATTTGGCTCCATTCCTCCTCCATCTTCACCTAAGTGCAACCTCCATTAATCTAGAAGAATCACCTTCTTCCACTTCTACATCAATTAGTATCAAAGCTCCATCAGTAGAAATTAGATCCAACCTTTAATTAGTTTACATTTCTTGCTTCTTCTTGATTCTTCAAGTTTATCTTCTTCTCTATTTTTTATTGTTCAAACGATCTTTGCTTTGATGATTATTATTGTGTTTTATTTTTATTTCTTTCTAGTTTCTGGAATGGTATCATTTGTGTGATTTGGATCTAACATAAAAATTTTACCTCCTCATTATCAAAGTGTGTTCATCCTGTGTGCAAATGCAACTATGTTGCTTAGTTTAGACATATCTTACTCGTTTCTCATATGAATCTTGCAAATTTTTTTGCTGGCTTCCTGTGATCCATATCTTTATATCACTTGTTTTAAATTTTCTAGATCTACCAAAAAAAAATTCTAAGATCTGAACCAAATTTTAGCACCAAGAATATTAGTGTTTCCAATTATGTATTGTTTATTTCTTTCAAGTATTGATCTATTTTTATTATGGTACTTGTTTGCCCAATTAAATTCTCAAGGGTTGCATGATTGTGTGCTTACATTCATTAGATGCTAGCTTAACTCATGCATGCAAAGTTGAGTGATTAAGTCTCATTTTAAGTGAAAGCTTAAAGCCATCTTTAAAAACCTCAAACAGATACTTAAAAATCACTTTGAACCTATGAATACCTATTGGAATTTTGGAATTTTTGAGGACTTAGAACACTCAATGCAAAGGAAGAGTGCAATCACTAGATTGGAAAAATTGGACATAGGAACCGAGGCCTTGAGAAAAAACTTATGCAAAGGAGTTTTTGAGGAACTTAATATCTCTGGATCTTTAAAAAAAATTTATTAAGAAATAAATAAAAATAAAATAAATAAATAAAAATAAAAATAAAAATAAAATAAAATAAAGAAAAAAAGAAAAAAAACATAAGAAAAGAAAATTATTTGTGAATAAAAGGCATGCATAAGGTCTCATTCCTTTATCTTTGTTGAGTATGCATGTTAGACATGCATGTGCATTACTAGGAGGTAGAACTTAGGATTTAATTCCTTAGTTTTTCATGTATAAGCTTCCTTTACTTACTAGCACCAAAATGAGTGTGTGTGTGTGTGTGTGTGTGTGTGTATACTTATGTATCTCTTAGTTTCTAGGACTTGTTTTGTGTGTCTACCTTCTTTGCTTGTCTTTAAGTCTAATTTGTCTATTTATTGGATTCTAAAGTTTTGTATTACTTAAGTTTTCTTTTGAGTATATTTTTTTCTTGTTTTGGTCTTTTCTTACTTTCTTTAAAATTTTTCTAAGTTTTATCACTTTTGTCTTGTTTGCATGAGCACTTTCTTCACCGTCTAAGCATCACTAGACCATCTAAGTTGAGTTGAGTTGAGTTGTTCCTTGATTCCAACTCAGTTTGAAGGCTAATTTATGTGAGTTAATTGGTGTGAGATGGTTGGTTTCTTGGTAAGAATATTAGAGGGAGAAAATCATAAACACTTGGTGAGGACTAGTGAAACTAACTTGCTTTTTTTTTCTAACACTAACCAAGTGGGGCAGTTAGTGTCCTTTTTATTTGTGCTTGATTTTATTGGGACTTGGAGTAGCTTAATCCTAAGGAAAAGTGTTCCAAGGAACTCAAAACACTTAGGCTTGAAACTTATACTTAAAGACCAGAGTGAAGGACTAAGATTAAATTCGAATTGAAGACCAAAGTGAAAACATTTTGTAAATTTGTGCATTCAATTTTGAACTTATAAAATTTAGTTTGAATCTTTGTAATTAGGATTGATTTAAATTGTAAATCCTAGTGATTTGTAGTAGGATCTATTTGTGGTATAATAAGGACTTGGACTTTCGAACCTTGATGTTGGATACTCACCTAAGGTCAAGTTATAGCTTCTTGTGTGTTTGTATGCTTTATACCTAGTTTGTGTGCTAAGTGCTTCTTGAATTTATTAGAACTATTTGGTAGCACTAACCTTGTCTTATTTTGCAAGGTTAAGAGGGCTAGGTAAATCACTTAACCCTTGTGTGATTGTGTGTGCCTTAGAGCTTTTAGATTGAGGGCTAAGCGTTTTGACTTGTGTGACTTGATTTCTTAGCATAAGCAATCTAAGTGTGAAGAGGCATTTTTTATTTTTCAAATGAGTACCCACGAACTATCCCCTAGAAGCCAAATGGAACAATTGACCAATAGATTATAAAGAGGTTTTTCAAACCTAAACAAGGGCCATATAACAAAGACTAAATTATCTAGAAAGAAGAAAATTTTAAAAAAAAAATCAAGAAATCAAAGAGTAATTGAGACTAGTAGGTCTAGGAATGCGGATGACTATCATAAGAAAGAGACATCTAATGAAGATTTCAACTTTTTTGGGGGAAAGGGGAAGAAACTCTCCCTAAAGGAAATGTCTTCTTCAAGAGATAGGCCACACACGTACACGAGGAAACTACCCTCCAATGACCATGCACCAAAAGGAGAAAGAGTAAGGGATCATGGGCACAAAGAAGCAACTAGGACAAAGGAACCCTATAAGCCTAGGACTCATAGTCATAGATCCCATAGGTCAAGGGAACATAGGAGTAGGAATTTCTCTAGGGATAGGTTAGATAATAGAGTTATCCATAGGAATAGAAATCCAAGGGGTAGGGATACTTTAAAACCCATAAAACTACCTAAGATTAAAATGCCTAAATTCTAAGGAGGGAACAATCATGGGGCATACTTAGATTGGGAGCTTAAGCTAGAATAAATCTTTGCAAGTCATACCATTAGGAAAAGACATAAGTGAGACTAGCTACCTTAGAATTTAGTGACTATGTCTTAATATCGTGGGATAGACTTAACAAAGAAAGGTTTAAGATCTTAAGTGATTGGAAAGAAATGAAACATATCATGAGGGATATGCATGTACCTCCTTATTACTTAAGAGAGGTCCATAATAGGTTATAAAGACTCTCTCAAGGCACCAAGAGTGTAGATGAATATTACAAAGAGATGAAAGTTATAGTAATTAGGGATAATTTGCAAAAAAATTAGGAAGCCACCATGGCTAGGTTCTTAGATGGACTTAGGCATGACATCAAAGATGTGGAAGAACTCCATTAATACTTAATCTTAAATGATCTACCACCAAGCCATAAATTTAGAAGCTCAACTCAATAGGAAAGGTAAAGAAAAATATATTGCATGTAGATCATCTACACAAAACACTTAGAAGGATAGGAAAAAGGATTCAAAAGACTCTATCTTCAAACCTAAGGAACCCAAAAAGTCCAAAGACTTCAAAGAGTTTTCAGTAAAATGCTCTAAGTGCCTGGGTAGGAAGCACATTGCTTCCCAATGCCAAAATAACAAGACCATGGTTCTTAAGGAAAATGGTAATTATTCATCTCTAGAGTCCACTAGCTCTAGTTCAACCTCTTCCTCCTCAGAGAGTGAATCCTTAGAGTATGTCCTTGAGGGTGACCTCCTGGTGGTTAGGATATTATTGAGGAGTGAAGTCAGGGAGGATAAGGATAGTCAAAGAGAGAACATCTTCCACACAAGATGTTCAATCAAGGGGCACACTTGCTCCTTAATTTTTAATGTAGCTAGTATTGGACTAGTTACCAAGCTAGGTTTAGCAACCACCCTACATCCTAAGCCATATAAGTTTCAATGGCTTAGTGATAATGAAAACTTATTGGTTGATCAGCAAGTCCTCCTTATATTCATCATTGGAAGGTATGAGGATAATGTTACTTATGATGTTGTTCCCATGGAGGCCAATACTATTGGAAAGGTTATGGAAATATGATAAGGATGTCCATCATGATGGGTATACTAATAGGTAAATTCTTCCCATTCAACTCCTGAAAATTACCCTAGTACCTCTATCCCCTAGTGAAGTCTATCTAAACCAAATGCATATGAGTCAAAAAAGGGAGGCTAAGAGATAAAGTTTGAAAAAGAAGAAATAAAAGAAATTGAAAATATAAAAAAAAAAGAAAACACAAGTCCAAATAAAGGTAAGTAAGGATTCCACTGTTCTTGTACAAGAGGGTGAAATTCAACTCGTAAGGAAGGATGAAGTAAAAAACATCCTCCTAGTTGGGAAATCTTTCTCTCTAATTACCATTATATTAAAACTCACAGTTGGAATAGGATCTACTATTTTCTTTACCCAAATAGAGGAACTCTTTCCTCTAGGCAAAGCTCAAGATATAGGCCTTATGAAGGCTTATCCCTCCCAACCAACCATGGATACTTGTGACATCATTGTAACATGCATGATGAACATAATGTGAATAAAGTCGTTCAATTGATTAAACCATCATATCTTTGTGTGCCTCATATAGTTGTACCTATTTGGTTCCCTAGCATGCTTCAATGCTTGTATTATCCATTTGCATATAGGCTAATTGAACATTCCATTATAAATGATTTAGCGGGTAAACAATTTAATTTCTTGGTTAAAAATTCATTACCACAGTACCAGTTTTGGTCACTTTATGAAGGGGTCATACCCCACCCAGGGTAATGCTTGACATGAGTCCATTAAACAAAATCTCAGGAACTATCCGAGATATCTTATATAGAAACAATCAGGAACAAAAAAAAATCATAAACCTAATTGCACTCCCTATTATTCTATTTTACTCTCATAGGGGTATAGGTTTATTACTCTTTACTACCTCTTATGTTTCATTTGTTATGATGACATATTATTGAATTTTTTGGAAGATTCAAGAGGTTAGTATTTGATCCTAACATTCCCATTATTTCCATTCATTAATAACATCCCCTCTACTCACTTATGTCCTTGTTTGCAAATAAAGTTAAGCTTATACATTTGAGGAAGAATGTTTTCTAAAGGAAAGGAGTTGATGTAGAGGTCTTAGCAGTAAAGAAAGTCCAGTTGCAAAGACCTACTGGGCTTATTGGACCATCACTAAAATAAGAGCCAAACAGCTACAAGAAGAGATGGAGAACTTCTTAGGCTTCGAGAGGAGCACTCTTAGGCCTAATCCATCATTTTCTTAACCTGAAATATTTTAGGCTAGGTTTAAGATTCTTTTGTATTATGGATATAATAGGCCCAACATAGTGTATATGATTGGACCTTTTTCTCTGTATTTTAGCATAAGACATTTTGGGCCTCTCTTAACCTAACTTGGGTTGCACATGTGGAGGAAGCTAGGTATTCTTTGTGTTTGTAATACAAGCCCAAAACCTTATCCTAAAGATGGATCCATAGTTGCACCACGTGAAGCACCACCCTTACTTATACATAAAGCTCTTCTACGTGTAATTTGGATAATGAGATTCAATTGAATAAAATTGAGAGTTTTTCACTCAAATTTTTAAGAGTTTTTCTCTCCTTTTTCCTTTTCTAAAACCAGACTTGCAGTTGAGGAACCTTCTCATTTGTGGCAGGTAATGACGGTGGAAAAGAAGCTCATCCTCCTCGAGAGATGGTGCTTCCAAGTCAAATTTTGAATTCATCTTCATTCCTTCTCCATCTTCATCTAAGTGCAATCTCTATTAATCCAAAAGAACCAATTATTTCCACCTCTGCATTAAGTAGGAGACTCAATTCTAAAAAGATTCCTATGTTGTTGATAGTTCTAATGTAAAAATTTGGTTAAAGTTATAAATTAGGAAATTTTTTTTATTCTTTTAAATTTAATATATATGTATATTCAGTAGTTAGAATTTTATTTTATTTCTTACCTCTTAATTTATTGAAATTATATGTGATATTGTAAATAAATATATTTATTATTTATTTATTTTATTTTTAAAATTAAATATTTCATAAAATTTATATTTAGTAATTTAAAAAATTAAATATTTAATGTTATAAATTATAAATTCAAATGGCCAAATATTAATAAATTATAAATAAAAATAAAAAATATTTTTACACTGCTTGTTTAATAATGTTTTAAAATTTATCTATTAAAATATTTGAAAAAATATATGTGTAATAAGTAATATTTCACAGTATTTCGGTAGATAAATGTTGTAATATATAATATTTAACAGAATATTTTACATTATTTTATAAATAAAAATTGTAAAGAAGTATTATTCTTAGAGCATTTTAAAAAATGTTTTAAAATGATAATCTTTTACAGCATTTTTAAAACATTTTAATAAGTGTATTACCTATTATAATATTTAAATATACAATAATTGTAAATGTTATAAAAAAAGATTTGATGTAATGCTCCTTTCTCTTCTCTCTCTTTCTCCTTCTCCCTTTCTTCCTCTTACTTTTTGTTCTCTCTCCCCCCTTCTTGCCATTTTCGTCCCTCTCAATCTCTATCTCCTCACACATATACACATCTCTTCTTATTCTCTTCATCCTTCCCTCCCTTCCCTCCTAGTCCTTCTTCCATTTTTCTCTCTTTCTCCTTCTTTTCCCCCTTTCAACTCCTTCTCTTATCTCCACTCATCTCCCTCTCTATCTATCCATTCATCTCTCCCTCCCATATCTCTACCTCTTCCTCTTCTTTTCCCTTTCTTCCTTGTCGCCCTCTTCTTCCCCCTTCCTTATCTCCATCTACCTCTCTCCCTCTCCCTCTCACTTTCTCTATTTATTTCTCTCTTTCTTCCTCTCTGCCTCTTTCACCCTTCCTCTCCTCCTCTCTTTACCTTTCCTTCTCTATCTTTATTACACTCTTCCTTTCCCTCTTCCTCTAATTTTTCTTTCTCTTTATCTTCTCCTTTTCCTTTTTTTTATCTCTCTTACTCTATATCCATTCCCCATCTTTCCCTTCCTTCCCTCTCACTCTTTTCTCCCTATTCTTTTTCTCTATCTCTCTTCTTCTCACTTCATGTTCCTTTTCCTTCCTCTCTCTCTTTATCCTCCCATTCCTTCTTTTTATCTTTTTCTTCTTTTCTTTCTCTTCCTCCCTTTATATATATATATATATATATATATATATATATATATATATATATATATTATTTTAATTAAAATATGATTAACTAAAAAATTTATAACTATTTATTCTTTCATAATTTTTATAAATATGTATTTTGCAAAATATTTAATTAAAGTTAAAATTTATTTACCAACTTATCAACTATACCATAAAATTATATTTTATTGAATATTTTATTTTAAATTATTATATATTTAGTATTATTAAAAAATAAAAATTTAAATAAAAATAACAAAAAATAAAAGTAATAAAACAATTATATAAATTATATTCTCGTCTAATAACAGTAAATAATATTATAATTTTATATGATAATAAATTTTTAAAATAAATTATATTGTCATACTATAAAAGTAAGAAAAAAATTTAAATTAATAAAACATCCATCATCATCATCTTCAAAACTTAAGATCTTTTTTAATTTTAAAAAATATTTTTTATTTTTATTTTTAATTATAAAAATATTATTTTATTTTTCATTTTTAAATTTTGTATTTAAAATAATAAAAATAAAAAATAACTATTTTTTATTTTCATTATTTTCTATATAAATTTTTAAAAATATAAAATAAAAATAAACTATTTTCTAAAATCAACCATCACCTAAATAAATAAATAAAATTATTTTTAAAATATCATTATTAACCAAAGAGAGAAATTATAGTATAAAAAACATAAAATTCAGACATCGTTAAAAAATAAAATTTTAAAATAAAAATTCAACAATTATGATTAGATGTAAATGAAAATAAAACAAAATGAAATAATATGATAATAGTATAAAATTAAAGAGTGAAATAGTATTTAAAAATTTATGATAATTATTGTTATAGTACAAAATGAAAATTTATAAACTCATAAATTATTAAAAAATAACTTTAAAAAACACTAATTTTTTAAAATAAACTTTCAGAAATTATTACAAAAAAATATAATATAAATAATAATTTAAAATAAAAATTCTAACAATGAAAAGTAAAATAATATCATAGTAGCGAAAAAAGTAAAGAAATAAATTATTTCTGTAATAACTATACGAACAATGTATAACCATAAGAAAAATTAAAAATCTAAACCAACATTATTTAAATATTTAAAATAATTACGACACCAAAAATTACTATTACTTTCTTGTATAAAATGTAAAACATTAAAATTATAAACTATTTGCAAATAAAATAACATAATTTTTCATAAATCTATATAGTAGCAAACAAGATGATAATGAATAATATCATTGTGGTAAAAATAAGAAATTAAAATATTAAAATATTATAAAAATTTGAAGTAATAGTTTAAAAATATATATATTATGTTGAGAAAGTAACAAATCAAGTTAATGAAACGGCACTTCAAGGCCAAAATATATATTATGATAATTCAATGAAAAACTTCGGAATTCCAATAATTTATTATGCTAAGAAAGTTAAAAAAAATTCAAATATATAAAATTAAGTATATTGACATACTAAAGCAGCAGAATCAATGTATGCAAAAGAAAAAAGGATATCCAAAAAAAGAAAAAATCTCATTCACCTTTAGTGATATGTTTTTCTATGAGAAGATCAAATTAACAATTATATCTTTTATAGTGTGGGAAAGTAATTCAATTCTAAGTCTACAATGTTACGTGGAACAATGACAATGCTCTTGATTCTTTAATTTGTTTCCTATGAGCTGTTTTGGTATATAGATAGATAGGTTGGTCTATGTGTATTTCATGTATGTCATTTTCCGGTTTTCCAGTACTAGTCCAATTTACAATGGGTTTTATTTAGTGTACGATATGTGTATCTTATAGATGGGTTGAAGTAACTCTTGTACTTCAAAATAAATTTTACTTATCAGATAATGAACATGACTGGATAAACAAACAAGTAAACTGGAATATTCTTAAACTTATGACCACACAAACAGGAAAGAAAACAGTTAACTTACAGATAATGAAGAATACAAAGTTCAACGGCCATTCTTTTGAAAATTTAAATTACCTCGTAGCAATGTATGAGACAACAGAAAACAGACACAAACCTTTGAAGAGAGGAATTAGCCTGTAGTTGAAAAGATAAAGATTATAATTATCATCAAGGTGGTATTCTTGGAGAGTGATGCTCAGAACATTAAACACATATTAAGCTATTGGGAATTATGTAAACAAAATATATGTACCAAAAAGAATATTATACAATTATTAAGACGGGAGTAAATTGGTACCAGGTATTAAATTTAGTAAAATGATATTTCTAATAATTTTTATTAAAAACAAATTTATTATTATAACTATTAATTTATGTGATATTATCCTAATAATCTTAGATATAAAATTTTACACAATTTAAAATTTTATAAAAATATAATTCAATACTAATTATTTATTTATATTTTAAATAATATATCATAAATTAAAATAAAATGAAGTAATAAAATATCAAGAGAATTTTAAATTATGTAAACTTTGATATAATTTATCTACTATATGAGAACTTGAAAGTCAATAATTAGATGGATAAAATTTATTTTTGATAAATTATTATTAAATTTTTTTTATTAAATTTATCATCTTTTATTATTATTTTTTTATTCCAAATATCATGTAACTCATTTTTAATACATTTAATTTAAATTGAAAATGTTTTGCGTCTTAGATTTTGGATCATATGTTTTTTCTCCACATTTTGTATCTTTTTTGTTGGTTTATATGTAACATGACTTAATTTAAATATTGGGGTCTTTTGGGTCGTTGAGTGGAAGCCAGTACACTATCAAACAAAAGAAGTCCATTTGTTAAATAAAATCTACCTTGACCCAAAGAAAAGTAAAAAAAAAATCGAAATTTGAAATTAAAATACTAATATTTATTGACATGCATCTTATTTATCATAATTTTATAGCATGATATCATGTTTATGTCATTTGATAGGTTGATCAATTATGATTTATTATTTATAAAGGTTGATAACATCTTTTTAACTAACAATATTTTAGGCGACGCATGCTAAAATTTAAATGAGAAAGATCTTACGGTGGATACAAAGGTACCAAAGATAAAAAGAGATGCAGTAAGTTATGAAATATTTTGAAAAGTTGAAAATACGAAATCCAAAATAAATTTATATAGATCAACCTTTTAAATTGTTTCTAAACTGAAATGAAGGCAAGAGATTCTCAACTAACTAAAACATTTTCATAATTAAGAGGAAAAGAAAAAAAAAGTTATTCTTACAATAAAGGTGGACAAGATGGAGCAGTTTAAACCTTGAAAATAAGGTTATAAAAGAGGTTATACACGTCATACTGCTTGACAAAGTAGAGAGTGCTTAATCCTGGATGGCAAGAGTTTAGTAGCCAAAAGCATCATTAGCTTACATTTTAACTCGAGTAGCATGGGGCGTGTGAATGTTAGTGCTATCAACTAAGCCAGCAATGTTGACATGTTACATTGAACTATTTTTTTAAGGCATTCCCAAGGTAAACTAAGCATATATTTATGGATGTCTTAGTAATATTTTTCGATCCGTTAGCTAAATTTAAATAATACAATAACTTAATGACTATTTTGATAAGATTTAGAAACAATTATTATCATATATCTTATTATTAACTCATTTAATTTCTAAAATATTATAATTTATCAAGAACTCTACCTCTCCCTCTTAAAGTATGGATTCTCCTTATTAAATATGTGATAAAAAATAAATAAATAAAATAACAAAAATTAAATAAAAAATATAATTAAAAATATAATTAAAAAAATATTTATGCTTACACATATTTTTAAACTATTTTTTAATTAAAATCTTAAAAAAATGATTAACAAATAATAATAATTTATTTTACATTATTATATGATTGTTAATTGTATTTTTAATTGACTTTTAGTTTTTAGACGTTGTTTCATTATTATTTTATTGGTTGTTGTGTGCTTATTAGTTATCAAGTAATTATTTTCTACCTGTTGTATATTAAACGTGTAATGTTGTATTATTTTTTGATCGGATGTAACTTGTTATCTGCACAATACATAGTTCATGCTCATAAGCATTCGACACAACATCTTTCAACTCTTCTACCCACTTATTTTATGCCGTTGTGTTAACTTTTGTTGGAGAAATTTGAAGATGTCTCGTAAGCTGACGTGTGTGATGACATTGTCCTCAAGGATTTGTCCGCTCATAGCGTAATTTTCAGGATACAACAGTTTCTTCTAAATTTTTCAATGACAAAACTAGTAAAAAATTTGTCTTTATAACCCATTAAAGAATAATGGTATATATAGAAGATTTTTAAAACAACCAACATGGGGAAATCAAATTCTGATCAAAAATTAAATTAATAACGGCAAGAAATAAAACCGTAATAAAATCTCAACGGTCAACTTTTAAAACATAATAAACTATAATTAAAATAATTAATTCAGAATTTGAATTTGAAATAATTAATAATAAATTTTAAATATCTTAAAATTATTAATAATAATTATTTAAATTAATTTAAATATTTAAAATTAAATTGATAATATTAATTTAAATATTTAAAACTATTTTAAAATACATTTTTTTACAACAACTTTAAGCAGCAAAATCCAAATTAAATTACATCAGAAGTATGTCAAAATTTTATTGCAATAATTTTTCTAAGATGCAACTTTTACCTCTTTCTAAAATTGATATGAAATAAAATTTAAAAAATTTAAAATTCAAATAAAATATTTTTTCTTTGAAATTTTTTCTATTGCACAATCAATCGTGTCTTTTAGAGGGAATACAATCTTTTAATAGCTACTTAATCATATTATGATGCATATACTTTACATACTTATATTTTACATTCAGTCATGACTATTGCTCCCATACTTATATTTTACATTCAGTCATGACTATTGCTCCCACAATCGTACATGCCAAAAACTATTTAAAGAAATATTTTTGAATATAATAAGTTGATGTTTGATTTTAGAAAATATTTTTATTTTTTATTTTTAATATTTTGTATAGAAAATAATAAAAATAAAAAATAATTATTTTATATTTTATTATATTTAATATAAAACTTTAAAAATAAAAAAATAAACATAAAGTGATATTTTTATAAATAAAAATAAAAATATTTTTTAAAACAAAATTTCATGTAAACCATTTTCCTTAACTTAATCATATTGAACTAAATCCCTTCTTTGATCAATTTTGAATATTTTTTATTAGTCAAAAAAACATTATCTAGCTACTACCTTCTTCATAAAAATTTTCTATATCAATACTTAGTAAACAAAATTTTCATTTTTAAAATCTCATGTTTTGAAATAGTGCTTACTCTACACTTAATCATAAACTTCCTATCATCAAAAATCAATAATATTTTATATTAATAATATCAAGGCAATGCTACAATGATATTTTTAATAAAGTTCACTTCATAAGGTCGAGTTAATTGAGTGGAAGAAAAATTTGAGTTGCATAATGTTTCAGTACCTCCTAAAAATGACATTGTTGAAAGGACTAACAGAAGAAATGAAAGACATCTCATTATGAGAAAATCATGATATTGCATCAATATCAAATCAAAATTTCCATAAAAATAAAGGAGTTTAATTAAAATGGTGTTATTTTTAAATTAATTACTAAAATGGGGTTGTTTCAATACATTTTATGGGTTTTGGGTATGAACAGTATTTGTGAACCAAAATGAAGATGCGTCATACATATGGAGCATTATCAAAAGGCACCAGAGTTTTGTATGCAAGCATTTGGAAAGGCGCCATATGTGGACCCCACGTATGGGAGCAGTTGAAGAGGAGACATAGTTTTGTGTAGGAGCATTTGGAGAAGAGCCATAGATTGTGCGGGAGCATTTGGAGAGGAGTCACAACCTGTGTGGGACCAGAAAACACATCACATGGTGTGGGGGCAGATGGAAAGGAGCCACAACCTTGTGTGGGAGGATTTGAAAAGGATGCACAGCCTTGTGTGGGAGCATTTGGAAAGGAGTCACGACGTGTGGAAGCATTTGGAAAGGAGGCACAACCTTGTGTAAGAGCATTCGGAGAGGAGCCACAGCGTGTGGAAGCATCTGGAGAGGAGTCACAACCTTGTGTGGAAGCATTTGGAGAGGAGTCACATTAAAATTTTTTCTTGTATAAAATGGCTCATTGTTGTTGTTGGATGAACGAAAATTTCTCTCAAATATTATTGGGTTTATGTTTCTCTGCATCTAGTGATTTATTGTATTTCAAAAAAAATTTATTAAACTATTCTTGGTTCAGTGGTGTTCTAGATATTGTGATTTGGATTTAGTTTAAATTATATTTACAAAAGTATATTATTTTTTTGTGCAATTTTGAATTTATTTTCTGTTATAATTTGTTGTTTTATTTTTATTTTGAATATTAACTAATTTGTTTTAATTTTTTAAAAAAAAGTTTGAAAAATTAATTGTGTTATGTATGTAGTTTAAAAAATTTATATTAATATAAGTAAAATTATTATTATCATATATTCAAATGGTAGAATTTTTCAAGGAGAAAATGGACTTAATTTTGAAGGAAGTAAAAAAGCCATTCATGTTAAAAGAGATATAAACCTTAGTGAACTTAAACAAAAAATTAAAGCTTTCATCAAATCAAGTGATTTCTTCTTTAGTAGGAAAGTTCTTGATTTAAACTCATAAAATTGAGTATAGTGGTTTCCAAATATGTGAAGATGATGATATTAAATGTATGGTTAATGCTTTTGAGCAATAGTCGTTAATGTCAGCATTAGAGATTTATGCTAAGATTGATGTGTTTGGCAGTTCAACAATGTTGATACAACATGGTAGTTTTAATACTGAAGTTGTAGAAGATTATCCTCCAATAATTGGTAAGTTAATGGATGTATGTTTACGTAAATATTGACAATATTTTTGTGAAATTATTTTAAAACTTTTACTAATTAAGAAGTTATTTTTGTAAGCAGTTTGTAATGAAGGTGTGAATCTATCAGATGATGATTGTGATGATCCAAATTATGATTTTCCATCCACATGGTCAAGTAGTGAGGATAATGATGATATTGATGAAGGTGTTGACTAGGATAATCTAACTGATTCAGATGAAGGAGAACAATCAAATTTAATAATGAGCGCTAGTCCTACTCCTAGTCTAATGAGAGCTAGTCCAATATCTTCTTCAATTGGTTTATCTTTATTTGGATCTGAACAAATAACACAATCAGGTAATGGTAAACATGTAACATATGTTGTAAATTAATTGTTTATATTAACATGTTTAAATAATTTATGCAGGAGGTGAACCTTTTTGGAATAGTTCTTCCCATTATACAAATATTTGTATGGAACATGGTGAGGAAGATATCAATTTATTTGGATTTAATGCACCTTCCAATTGGTGTATAGGAGATGAGTTATATGTTGGGTTACAATTTGAGACAAAAGGTGAGGTAAAAATGGCAGTTAAACATTATTCAATGAAGGTACATCATGTTTTTATTGTATTGAATCAAAGCTGAGTATTTTATATGTGAAATGTCCCAATCACGTGCATGGTTGTCCATGGCGAATGCGAGCAATCAAATAAAAAAGAATAGATAAATGACTTGTTACAAAATGGGACGGATTACACACATGCGTCAATGCATCACTTTCGCAAGATCATAACAAACTTGACTTAGATTTCATATGTTCATGCATTTTAAGTATGAAATATAATCAAATATATATTTATTATAAAATAGAATATGTTAGACTAATGAAGTTTTAATTGTTTTTCTTTAGGCATGGTAAATCAAGAACCCGTTGTATCCATATCTTTGATACAAGAAAGAATACAAAGTCAGTATGGGTATAAAATTTCATATAAGAAAGCATGGATTGCCAAAAAGAAAGCGATTGTTCGTGTTTTTGGTGATTGAGATGAGTCCTATGCAATATTACCGAGGTGGTTACATTACATGATTAATTTTTTCCTAGGATCGGTATATAAAGTTGAAACAATTGAAGTTGTTATTGGTCAACAAATTAACAACCAGTATCGAAATTTTTTTCGAGTTTTTTGGACATTTAAGCAATGTTGTGAAGCTTTCAAATACTGCAAGACTTTGATTCAAATTGATGGGACTTTCATGTATGGAAAATATAGAGGTACATTATTAATAGCAACAACTCAAGACGGTAATAATTCTGTGTTACCGATTGCATATCCTATTGTAGAGGGTGAGACTTTAGAGGCATGGAGTTGGTTTCTAGCCTTGTTACATGAGCACGTGACACAAAAGGATGAGATTTGTCTTCTTTCAGATCGGCACTAAAGCATCAAATCTGCTGTGAACAATCAACACTTAGGATGGCAACCTCCACATGCTTATCACGTGTACTGTATTCGACACATTGTAAGTAATTTTAATCATCGTTTCAAGAATTAAAAATTGAAGCAGCAGTTGCTTAAATTAGGTATGTTTTATGTTTACAATGTCTTGCATATTAATAACACTCATTGGGTATTTTGTTAGTAACGTTGTTAAACCTTGATAGGTTACACACCATGTAAACATATATTTGACGAAAAGTTAGAAAATTTTAGACAAAGTGGCTCAAAGATTGTTAGATGGATTGATAGCATCTAAAAGGAAAACTAGAGTCTCGCTTATGATCAACATGATAGACGATACGGGCACATGACCACAAATTTGTTAGAGTCGGTTAATAAAATTTTGAAAGGTGCTCGTAATCTCCCAATTACAACTCTTGTTAAATATACATATAGTCGCCTGGTTGAATATTTTGTGCAAAGGGGTGCAGTTGTTAAGGCAGAACTTAACTTATAGCAACGATATTGTGCTAAAATAATGGACTGCATTCAAAAAAATCAAGAAGAAGCATGTTCTCATCAAGTTCAAAGATATGACATACAATCTTTACGTTTTGAGGTTGAAGAAGCATTCAATCCTGTCACACAACGCGGTGGTAACAAATGGGCTCTAAGTTTATCACAAGGATGTTATCAATGTGGTAAATTTCAATTGTTCAAATATTCATGCTCTCATGTTATCACTGCATGTTCGGGTGTTAATATGAACTTTTACCAGTTTGTGGATTCTGTTTATACGATTGTAAATGTTGTTAATGCATATTCAAGTGAATGGTGGCCAATTGGAAATGAGGTGTCACTTTCCCTTGTTCATCCATGGATACTAGTGCCAAATGAGGACAGATTGCGGGGAAAAGGTCAACCGAAGTCTAAACGTATAAGAAATGAAATGGATTGGATTAAGTCACAACCAAGACAACGATGTCGTCTCTGTAAAGAAGTTGGTCATAATCAATCTCGATGTCCACGTAAAGGATAAGGAAAAAATGATAGTTAATGATGATGTAAGGACATGATCAATGTTTCGCATTTTAATCATGGTTGATCAACACCAAGATTAGCATTTTAATGAGTTTAGTCTATTGTTAGTGTTTCTTATATAATTGTGACATAACAATTTATTCTAACAATAAATCATTCAATAACAATAACATATTTATCAATAAAGTCAAACTTAATAATCTAAACAAACCAATTAATAACCAAATAAAAATTTAATCATAATAGTCTAAACATATGAAGCAATCAAAGACATAAAACATTAAAGACATAAAGATAAAAGAGTCCATAAACACACAACCAAAGATAAAACTAGTTATCATCAACATCTCTATCCCAAAAGTTCCATCACAATAGACTCTCATACACGAGCCGAAGTACTTCCAATAATTGGAACACCATTTATAGGTAGATCGGTTAATATCGCAACATCTTGAAGAGTAATTGTATATCCTCCTGGTGGCATATGAAATGTGTGTGTTTCAGGTTTCCACCTTTCAATCAAAGGAGGATCAATTTGGAAGAATTGAATTTGAACAATTCCTAAAAAGTCAGCTCACCTTAGATGCTCAATAATCTGTGGTGGAATATGTGGAATATTATCTCTTTCATGAAATAATTTTGCCCTTCGAATTTTTAACTCTCGATCTGATGCTCCATTCCAAATTTGCTCATATATATGAACGCTTTGCAATGTTAGGAGTGATGGATTATCCAGCCTCGGTCTAATATCACAACTAGATTGTGACGAAGATGACATTAAATTTTCTCCTATAAATTATACAAAAATTATAAGTTAATCATTAATACATTAACAACTATAATTAATTAAATACTATCATTATATTTTTTTAACTATATTATTATTATTATTATAATTATAATAATCAAATATATTTTAATTAAATATGATAACAATCTAACTATTAACTTAAAATTAATTTATTAATATTAATTTATCTAAAAAACAAATAATATTTTAAAATATATTATAACTTATTAATATTCAAAATTTAGATTATATTAATATTTGATAAGAAAAAAATTATAAATAAAAAATTAAATATTTAATACAAAATAAATCACATAATTTTGCAAGACTAAGTAATTAAAAAAATTTCATTAACAACAAGGATTCACATTTAATATTATATGAAATTTTTAAATTTAATAATTATATTGATAAAATTTATTTTAATATTATGTTATTAAATTTGAGATTAAATTTTATCTGATTTATATATATATATATATATATATATATATATATAAATAATGTATTATGTTACAATGTTTTATTATAGTAAGTAATAAAAATAAATTATATAAATTATTATATTTTTTATAATATAAAAAATAATGAGATTTAAATTTTAAATATTTTATAAAATAATTTTAATCTTCAATTTTTTATTATTTAACTAATTCATTAAATATTATTTAAATAAATAAAATTTAAAAAACATAAATAATATTTTAAATTAATCATATAACCATAGATTAATTTATAATCCTAAACCATTCATATATAATTTTATTATCTGTTATTATTTTTATTAATAAACTCTTGTCATCTCAAACGGAAAGTCACGTATAAAGCAACGTCTTCTACCTCCCGAAAATAGGAAAAGATCGATCCTTCCACATCTCAAGGATATATATTTATCAACATATATTTAATTTTTTAAAATTATAAACCTAAAAAAAATAATATAAAATATCTATAATAAATTACAAGTTAAATTTGTCAACATTTTACATGATAATTTCATTTTTGGTCTTTAATATCAATAGATAAAAAAAATATATGACTGTACATTAATATATAATAATTTACATTTGAATATATTTTAAATTTAAAAATTATAATTTTTATATTTTTTAAATTTTATTTTTTTATTAAAAAAATCAGATGCTATTAATTGAATGCATGTGAATGGACGGAAGTACAGATATAAAGTTGTCATTTTCAATATACCATTTATTTTCATAAAATAGCGTGAAATAGCAATGACAGTGATTCAAAAACGGAAAAAATAAAAATGAATGGAACACTGCAATGTTTCGAAAACGAGAAAAGTAAAAATGAATGGAACACAACAATGCTTATGACAATCAATTATTTAAAATATTAATTAAGTATTATTATATATTTTTAACAAAACTTTAATATTTAACCAATTAAATATAATTCGAATAATAATAATAATATTTTAGCATAATATATATATATTGTCTAATTTTAAATATATTTAATTTTATTAAATTATAATAAAATCTATTTAACATTATCATTTATTTTTACATTATAAATTTAATGTTATATTAAAAAATTATTAAATGTTAACATTCATTTTAACGTTATAATGTAATAATATCATATATTTTTTAAAAATTTATTATTATTTTTAAATATAAATATTAATAAATTATGCTAAAATTTAATTACTAATTTAATCTTATAAATTTTATAATTAATTCAAGTACTATTAATAAATATTATTAAAAATTTATTCATTTACATTATACACACTAATTAATCTAAATTTATACATATTTAATTTAATATAAATATAATTTATTTCATATAAAATATTTTAACAAAATTAAATATACATTAACCTTTAAATTCTTCGATTCTTCACGTCTTTTTCTCTCAACTTTTAAATATCTCCATATTCACTTTTATACCTCTAATTTTACATTTACAAAATGGTGAATTTAAAGTGGTCTTGTGCATAAGTATGGTGCATTCCGGAAAGGAGACACAACATCTTGTGGTGCAACTTCAAGAGAAGTCACACTAACTCACAGATTTCACCATAACATGTGGTGTATTTTGAGAAGGAGACACACGTTATGGTGCATTTTGGAAGGGAACAACACCTTGTGATGCATTTTAGAAAGGAGTCACACTTATGATACATTTTAAAGATGAACAAGAATCACTATTACATACTCAGACATGTAAATTGTTATATAATATACCTATCTACGAAATTTGTTTACATTTTTACCCAAAAAAAGTAAAACAACCTAATAACAACTAAGTAAATCTTGACACTTCTTTAAAAAAAAAAAAAGAACATTCTATTTGCTTGGATCTGCATGAACATATCAAGCATTAGTCTTATTTATAAAAAAATATTATGGCTATTTTACCATACTAACATAAATTTAAAACTTAAATTTCTAAATAATGTAGTTTAAAGAGTAATTTTCTATTTGTGATCATAATAGTAGTTGTTAGGTACCTTGATCATGCGTAACATGAAGTTCAACGTTCAATCACCATGTGGCGTCTCTACAATGTATGCCACAAACCACGACCAATCCTGTCATGTTGGAGTTGTAGGCAAGGAATCTTGACTAGGCTGTGGTGTCTTCCCATTGTGAGCCACAACCAAGAATTATCAAATTATCTTCGACAGCACATTGTTAGTGATCCAAGCAGAGCAAAGAACATGTTTGATCAAAGAAAGCTTGTGACTCCTTATGATAAGGTACCACAACTGTCCTTAAAGCCCCACCCAAGTGATCCCAATATTCTTCAAATTTCCATCGTTTTCCAACTTATGAATTTTCTCTTCTGGTTTGTGTCCGATGGTTGCTACATTTTGGGTTGTGTGGACTTTTTTTTTTCCAAGCTTTTATTGATGAAAGATTAGTATTTATAGGTAAAGTTGATTTCTTTGTATTTGTCCATTTATTTTAGTTACATGTTTGTCAATGTTTAATAAATTTAGAAATTAGTGGATTTACAGTTTATTATTATAATGGTGGTTGTTTTAGACTTAGAATTTATTATAATATTTAATATATATAATTTGGTTTTATAATCTATTTCCATTATCCCGTATTTATATATAAAATTTAAATTTATGGTGTTAATTTTAATATTTATTAGAGATAAATTTTATATTTATAATTTTGATTTGATTTGTTTAAAATTTTATAACCATTTTTAGAAGATATTATTATATTATTTAAAATTCTAAATTTATACACATTAATTTTCATATTATTATTATTATATTAAGTGTAATTTTTTTTATATAATATTGTTGTAAATAATATAATTTTATGTTATGTATTTATAGATTTTTATGTTAGAATTTTTTAGTATTTTTCAAGTAGATAACTTATTTAATTTAATTGATTCTTTTTATAGTTTTGATATGTTATAATTTATTTTAAAATAGGTAAATTGTATAAAATATTTTATTTAATATCATCTAGAAGTTTATAATTTTTATTCCTGATTGTTATTGTAAATGTTATAATTTAATTTAGATTATGTAGAATAGATAAGCTTTTTGGTTATATATAATTTTTATTTTACAAACTTAAAATTAATGCATTATAATATTTGTAATTTTAATATTTAAATTTAATATAACATATTTATAGATTTTTGGACATTTTATTTTGTAAAATTTTATACGTTATAATTTATTTTTCTTTTAGTGTACTAGATTTTATATGTTATGCGTATTGGGTACTGTATTGTGTTGTGTGAATTTTCTATGTTATTAATTGATAATTTATAATTTAATTATTTAGATAATTTTTATAATTTCTGTAAATAGTGTTTATAATGCTTTTATGATTAGTTTTAAATATAGTATAGTAGATAAATTATGTGATTTAATATAATATATACATTGAGTTATATATTTTATTTTTTTTATTGTGTTAAATATTTATGATTTAGGATTTCTTTTAAAATATAATTTTTATTTGTAAGGATATTTTTAAATATATTTAATTAGAATGAATTTTTTTAGTTTAATATAGTTTGTTTAATAATATGTATATCTTACAAATTTTTTGGATTCAGCGGAATAAATGAATAATTTAGTTTAATATAGGTTATATTTTTAAAATATCTTAGAGTGCTTTACATATACACATAAATGGTTCATGAGTATGAAACATAGGTAAGAGTTTTGTTAAATTTTTGCATGAATGTAATACTTACTCAATTGTGAGTTACATCTTTGTGTCATGATTTTTTTTATATATGTGATGTTTTCCAAACGAAGTTATATTTGTGGCGCTTTTTTAGAAGTAACATTCTTGATTATGGTATCTAATAATTACGAATCACACTTTTATTTAATTTTTGCACATTTTTTTGTAGGTATACAACGTCTCCAGATAATGAGTCATATCTCTAATATCTTTTTAGGAAGAATAACATTTGTGATTATGATGTTTTTTAATTATGAGTTATAATCTATAATGTTTTTTCACTTTAAGTAATATATATGGTACCTTCTTTCTTAAAAAATATTATTTTTATAATAAACAGATAATTATTATTTAAATAATTTATTTTAATAACAATATTATGTAAGTATAAAGAGTTGAACATTATAGTACCATAGTAGATCATAAAAATAGGCTTAAGCTTCATAAATTAAGTTTCCCAAGCAACTGGAGAATGCACCATGTAGACTAGAAACACTAGACTTCACATAGATTATGACAAATTAAACTAATAAAGCCTAGGCCAATCCTGGTAGACATAGAAGAAATAGACCAATATATGAAAAAAAAAACAACAAAAATTCACAAAATTGAATAAAAATGAATATCTATCAAATCATAACTAGCTATTGAACTTGCAATATGAAGGACTGCTTATCTAAACTCGTTGGGGGTAGGGGGATGAAATCGGGGCATGCTACACCATTTCTTGTGGTATTCTACGTCACAAATTAATGAGCCATTAAATTTTTAAAAAATTATTTTATTTTGTAAAATAATAAAATAATCATAAGAAGTTTGTTAAACTATTTAATAAAAATATTACTAATATGTTTCTAAGGACTATGATCTATATTAGAAAAAGTAATATCTATTATATTATTTAATTTTAATTATAATGGTAAGTTTTTTTGTAAAAAAAAGTATATTTATTAATTTTTTTAATATAATAAATATTTTTTTCTTAATAAACCATTTTAAATATTTAAAATTAATCTAAAAATTAATGTTGACAGAATTGTAAAAGATATACAAATTTGTTTCACAAATATACTAATTATACTGCAAATGAAATTTTGACACATAAACCCCACCATTCAAAATCCAATGCAAACTTCGAATTTCAAACTGAAGGAACATTATTCCAACGAATACCATGATACCATCCACGTCCAGTCACCATGGGAGTGCGTGAGTCACACCTTTTCGCCACACAAAATCAGAACCCCGTGCTTGACAGCTATTCCCCTCTCCCTCACGGTCTCTCTCTCTCTCACACAAACTACTAATAATAATAATAGTAAATTAAAAATAAGAAGAATAATTCTCAAAAGAATCAAAATAACAGGAAGATAAAAATAGAAAAGGAGAGCGAGAGAAGAAAGAGCGAAAAAAATAAAAAATAAATAAAAGGAAGGCTATTTTTGTCCGAGGGAATGGGATCCAAAGGTGGAGATTGTGGGAGTCCAAAAATAAGCGCCCTCGAAATCGCAATCATGGGTGGCAGAAACAGAAGCACAGCACAAACCAATCCCAAGCTTTCGGTTCCCCCACAATAAAAATAGTTAACCCAAAGCCTCTATTTGTTGCTGCGAATCCCTTCCACCTCCTTTGTTGCTGCCTCTCTCTCTCTTTCTCTCTCTAGTTTCCACTCTCTCTCTCTGCGACCAGATCTCGCTCCGATTCCACAATGGCCAGCGCTCCCTCTCCACGCGAAGAGTTCGTGTACATGGCGAAGCTGGCGGAGCAAGCCGAGCGCTACGAGGAGATGGTAGAGTTCATGGAGAAGGTTTCCACCGCCGTCGAGAACGAGGAACTCACCGTCGAGGAGAGGAACCTTCTCTCCGTCGCCTACAAGAACGTCATCGGCGCGCGACGCGCCTCGTGGCGCATCATCTCCTCCATCGAGCAGAAGGAGGAGAGTAGAGGCAACGAGGATCACGTGGCCGTCATCCGCGACTACCGATCCAAGATCGAAGGTGAACTCTCCAACATCTGCGACGGTATCCTCAAGCTTCTTGACTCTCGCCTCATTCCCTCCGCTTCCGCTGGGGACTCCAAGGTCTTCTACCTCAAAATGAAAGGCGATTACCACAGGTACCTCGCCGAGTTTAAAACCGGCGGCGACCGCAAAGAAGCCGCAGAGAGTACTCTCTCCGCCTACAAATCCGCTCAGGTTTTGCCGGTTTTCTGATTTTCTTTTGTTTTCGCGTTTCAGATCTGTTCGCTTACTCGCCAGATTCGCGATTTTGAGTTATTCTATGTATATATGTTCACACGCGCGTGTTAACTCTCACGCGCGCTCGATTTGGTGAATTTTAGGTTGGAAGAATGGAATCTCCATGGTAACAGTATTTTTTCAAATGATGGAAGTTGAAAATCGGAAATTAATGATTTAAAATTGAAAGTCTTAAATTTTGAATCATTTTGTGTACATGTTTCATTTACTGGTTCAGAACACGTGCTTCACACGTAGGATATTTCTCTTCCTTTGTCTGAAGTGTTTTTGATTTTGTGCTGTCTGCGACTTTCTGGAATTGGAGACTTTCTTTTGTTTGAATAGTTCGGTTTGATTTTGAACTTTGAAGTGTGGATTTCGTGTGAGTCGTTTACTGATGTCTTTTATTTAAATGTGTGCAGGATATTGCAAATTCTGAACTCCCTCCGACTCACCCCATCAGGCTGGGTCTTGCTCTGAACTTCTCTGTGTTTTACTACGAGATTCTTAATTCTCCTGATCGGGCTTGCAGCCTTGCAAAACAGGTTAGTGTTGGAGGAACTATTTTTCTTTGATAGAATGCCAATTCGATTAAATTATGGTGTTTCCTGCAAGAAATACAACATTATAGCGGGATGAAATGAAATATTCGAAGTTTTTTGTCCATGAATTGGAATAGTATTCGTTTCATTGCAACAGCTGCATATTATATAGTTTCATTAATGTGGAAGTAACCGTGTTGCATATTATAGATAGCTTTTGTAGTCCTGTTTTAGAATGGTATGTAATCATGAACTATTCTCTGCATTTTGGTACTCACTAGGCTTTTGATGAGGCCATTGCTGAATTGGATACATTGGGAGAGGAGTCATACAAGGATAGCACTTTGATCATGCAACTTCTTCGTGATAACCTCACCCTTTGGACCTCTGACATGCAGGTATGGCTTGAGTTATTCTATCTTGTTATCGCTTCATCATTATCTTTAGAGAATATATATATTGATTTTGGTTTATATTTTGTTGGGGTTTCAGGATGACGGTGCAGATGAAATTAAAGAAGCCGCTCCTAAAGCTGACGGTGAACAGCAGTAATCATATCATGCTGCTAATTAGTTATTGAACTTCCTTCTATAATGTTTTTAAAAGGGAGAAGGTGCTGATTGCTAATCTCAACGCTACTGAGATTTTAGGCATTCATGGTCTTCGTTATGAATTATGGATGTACTGGGCCATTTTAGTTTGTCCTTCCATTTGTTGTATGCGTTTCCGAATTGCCTATTTTCTTAATGACACTGAAATTTCCATCTGGAATTGGAATATTAAGATTATATTCTCTTTGGAAAACTTGATGTCTCTGACCTTTATTTGTATTCCTTCTGAAGCCTGGAAATCAGAATTCTGCCCGATATTAACGTGTTGTGCCCTCTTCATGGAAGTGTTTGAAATAAAAAGTATGATTTCTAATTTTCAAAATACATCTTTTCGTATTGTAATTTTAGTAGTATGATTCGAAGTAGTGGAAGTAACGGAAATTATAGGGACTTCGGAGTTGTCTTTAAAGACGACTCCGGGTGCTGTCTATGTTTTCTGTGATCGATAGGCTTACGGTGGAGTCGAGTTGGGTTTTCCATGACTCTAGTCTGAGGCAATGCGTGATATTATATATGAGATATACACGAATAACATTTTTTTAATTTTTTTATTTTAAATTCTTTAATCAGTTACCTAAAGACACACTTATTAGCATTCGTTAATACATAATTTTTTTTCCGTTGCCGTCTATATTAAATTATGAATGCAAAAGAAAATAGGTCAGTTCCTGCTATGCAGAAAAGAAAAGAAATTTGTACAAAATTCCAACTTTTGACCCTTTCTGTTTAGGAGGACGGGCAATTAGGCGCATATATTAAGTTTTTATCCAAATAAATGCTGAAAACCATCATTTAGAATTCCTGAAATTAAATGTACCAAAAAAAAGCTCAAAATTAATGGAATAATCAAGTGGTGAAAAAGTCTTCCCTTTCACTCGGTCTCACGAAATTCTTCGATCTGTTTAATTTCTTGCATTAAGTCAAAGACAAAATTACTGAGTCAGTATAAGCTTATGCTTCAGACGAAGCTCAAATCATTAAACAAATAAAAGAAAGTTAATGGAAAAGCCCAGTTAAAATACCAACAAGGCACAGTAAGATTAAGCATAGAATATTAAAAAAGGCAATTTAGGATAATTTGTCATTCATGCATAAATGAACAACTTGAGATGATAAAAGAGATAGGTTCTACAACTCAATAATGCCTCTGATTCCATACAACTTTAGACGAGAATCCTTACCAACGTCAGAAATCACCTTTTTCCCGCAAAAAAGTGTGAACAAAGTATAAGAGATAAAACCATAACTTGCTTCCTTGCAAGATCCGTCCACACAATTTGGCTTGGAGCATTAAACAATTCGTTGCAAGTTGCAAGAAAATAAATAAATAAAGCTATATTAGGCATTACCGAACAGCAAACCTAATATTCGAACTCGGCAATTATATACCTGGCTTAAACGAAAGTAAATTGTAACCATATTTAAAACAATAAAACTCAAAAACAGTTAAATACCTAATTTATCCTTAATACAGCAATTTTAGCCAATTTTTTTGGTCATTTTTTCTATAATTACCGAAATCGCCAAATCTCCTTTTCCTTATTCCAAATGCATCAGACTGAGACAAGGTTTCCAATTACAATATTCAACTAGGGTTTGGAAGTCTTAATTTGTAACTACATTAGGGAGCATAATCGAGATCGCATTTGTCCGTTTCCTATAATGTAAAATTTTGAAGGCCTCAACAGCTGCAATTTAAAAGCTTGGACAAAACAATAGTTGTAGACCACTCTCAATTGGAATCTGTTCATTAAATATTATGATTCTTTTATTATTTTTTAATACATATTTAGAAATATTTATAATATAGATACATTATACCATTTCATAATTTAACATAAAATAAATAGTTAATTATTACCAATAATAAGTGATACGCTAATAAAAAATCATCCTTCTCTCTCTTAAAACAACACAGGTATTCTCTTTCTTTGTTAAGATGAAAAATTAACTCTGATACTTCCTTCATTTGTTAATTGAAAGTGTTAAAAAATAAATAAAAAGATTAAACTGAACTATTCTTCTCTTTAAAAAAATTCTAATTTTTTTTTTTTGCAAAATCTTTGAAAACAAATGTCTTATAAATGGGAGAAATTTAAAATTTCTCAGAAAAAAATTGCAAACAAATTATGATTAAAAGTAAAATCTCGTCAAAATGTCGTTTTAATGAAAATATCAAAATTTATATTGTTCACCTTTTAAATACCAGCGTTGTGTCAAATTCTTAACTTTTAGTAAAACTTCTTTATTGAAAAAATCTTTTAAAATAAGGTTGTATACTTAAATGTTTTCAAACATTTTAACGCAAATGATCAAATCCATTATTTTCGTATAAACCTCCGTAAGATTTCACATTTTTCAAAAATATAAGAAAATAAATTTTTAAATTATTTAAATATAAATATTGTAAATAGATGTCACTAAATTTTCTATTTATATTCTTATAATATTTTTTGACTTGCATATTTTTATCTAAATTTGTATTTTATTCCATTTAAACGGTGCGAGTTGGTGCATATTTTTCATACAAAGTTAATTTTAAATAAAAAAATATAATTTTTAAAAAATTATCATAAATAATAAAATAAATAAATGAATAAAATTATAAAAAATTTAATATACAATTATCAAAATAATTATAAATCTTTTTTTCATAAAAATAGATATAAATAAAAACATATTAATCAAATTTATTATTTTAGATTTTAATATAATAATTTACTTTAAATAACATAAAATAATAAATTTTATAATTAATCATAAATTTATAATACTTAAATTTTAATTTAATAATTATATCTTTATTTATCAATTTATTTTTATCGACAATTAATTTTATCAAATAATTTTAATTTAATTAATTACTTTTTAATTTTAAATTTTTAATTATCTTTTTCAACTTTTAAGTAATTTATCCGTTAATCATACTGACCGACCACAACTATTTGGTCCATAAATCTATCCTATACACTACTGATAACATATCTTCAATCGAAAAATTCATCGCATACCATCAATGACAAATCTTTAATGAACAAATTTGTCCTACACTATTATTAATAAATCTTTAATCAACATTTTTGTCTCACTATGAACAATAAATCTTTAGTTGACTAATTTATCTCAAATTATCATTATATTAAATCTTTAGTCTACAAATTTGCCATAACTCATCAGCCTCTTTTGTTTGTCATTTATATTAATTAGCCCAATATGTTAGCTTCTAGTTTCATCTAACATCAAGTCCCCATGCTATCTTTTCGAACTTTCTGCATTCTTTGTCGACAAATTAACTTGAACCAAAT
Organism: Canavalia gladiata; assembly: GCA_037954105.1. NCBI lineage: Eukaryota > Viridiplantae > Streptophyta > Magnoliopsida > Fabales > Fabaceae > Canavalia > Canavalia gladiata. The sequence goes on along the minus strand of CM075664.1, from coordinate 34,433,623 downwards.
AAATGTCTTTGTGGAAAAAGATAATTTTATTCCCAACAACATGCTTTTTGTATTACTTTCTATTAAACAATGAACTATATACTCCAATACATTTTCTTGATTAGTGTCAAATAAATATAAAATAATATATATTGTTCTATTATGCGTCGGTAGACACATGATAACAAGTCAAGAATAAAAACCTTTATTAGAAAAGAAAATCATTAAAAGATTGCTTCTAAAATAATATAAAACATTTAATATTAGATTTAAATACTTTATTATTCCTTTAATTGGGAATGTGCAATTCTTATCCTTCAATTTTTTAAGTAAATTAAGTCGTTTTGCTTTTAAATTTGAAAAATATAATCTTTTGTGAACATTTTATACTTAAATTTCAAATATTTTTACTCAAGATTCTTTTCAAATTAAATTGTTAAATTATCTCATGCTTAAATTTACCAAAAAAAATATTAAATTTCATATAAAATGATAAAATGTCTAATTTTTTTTTCTTTTTTTTATATATAAAACAAGGATATTTCTCAACTTATAACTAAAAACTTATTTATTTACATTTTTTTTAGGATAGTATCTAGTTTTTAATTTTTTAATTTTTAAAAATTAAAATCAGTTTAAATTTTTAATTTTAAAATAAAATTAAATCTAATTTTATTTTTAATTTAATAAATTTATTAAAAAATATATCAATTTATTTTATTTTATTTTTTTATTGTAAATTTTTAAAAAATAAATAAATAATAAAATTAAAAAATAATAAAAAATTAAATTATTATTATTAATGATGGTAGTTATAATGATAATGATAATATCAATAAATATAATGATAACGATTATAATATAAAAATATTATATAATTATAAATATTTTATTTTATATTATTTAACAAATAAGATAACTAATTTATATATATATATATATGAAAGATGTTATTTATTATAAATAATTATATAATATAAAATAATTTTTATACTGAATAATTTTTAATATAATTTATATATATCAAAAGATCTTATCATTGTATTGTAAATTTATAAAAATTTTAATTAATTTTTTTTTTAAAATAATAATAATAATAATGCATAAAAATATAATTTTTTATTTATCTATTTTTAATTAATATATAAGATAAATAATTTTATATATTATTATAATAATATTTTTATATTATTGAATATTAGTTTTATATAAAATAATATATGCATATGTGTGATAATATTTTATAATTGTTTATATAATATAAAATTATAATTTATATATAAAAATATTATTTACTTAATTTTAAATTTATAAAAATAAAAGTTAAATAATTAAAAAATTAATAAAAAATTATCTAAAAATAATAAGAAATTAAAATTTAAAAAATAATAAAAATTATAAAATTATTATTATTATTATTATTATTATTATTATTATTATTATTATTATTATTATTATTATTATTATTATTATTATTATGATAGTGTAGATGTAATGATATGATATTGGTAAAAATGATAATATGATTTAATAAAATTAAGAATAAAAATATTTTTAAAGTAAAATATATAATAATAAATTTTTATTTTAAAAATTGAGTTAAAATATTTTTAAAAACATATTATAAATTAACTTAAAATATTTTGTTAAAAAAAAATTATTTTTAAAATTTTAATTTAAAAACTGAAAATAAAAAACTCACAGTGATCTAAAATGTAATAGAAATCAGATATCAAAATTTTATTAATTTAAATAAAAAAATTTATATTAAAAAATTAAATTTTTTTCTTGTAAAATTTTATCTTATTTAATTTTTTTATAAAATTAATGATTTAAATTTATAAAAAAAATTTATTTATATTTTAACATAGATATATTATTGTATGGATTGATTATTTTATATTAATGATTAAATAAAAAATTTAAATCACTCTTTTTATAACATTGATTGAATATTTGTATTATTAAATTATTTATTTTATTTTAAAAAAAATTTAAATTTTTTATTTTTTTTATTTAACTTACCAGATTCAAGTAAAAACAGTAAAGTGAATTTTACTTCTTGTATTTTTTTTCTATCTACACATTTAAGATTTGAATCTTTGTTAACATATTTAAAACATACAATTATTTAAATAAAAATGAGTTTTATTTCTTGTAATGAATATTTTTCTATCTACACAATTAGAATTTGAACCATTATCAACATATTTAAGACAAACAATTATTTATACAATCAAACTTCGTTAGAAAAATTTTTCTCTAAATTCTAACCTCGTATTTTATAAAAACTTCTAAATTTTGTCAAATTTTTGCTAATTTTCTTCTAAACTTGAAAATTATCTCAAATTTCAATTTTACTACAAATCACGTCTAAAAGTTGAATATAAAATAACAATTAAACAATTTTAAGTAAAAAATTTTAAAAATAATTTTATTAAATTTTGATTATAAAATCTCAATTAATTAAAAAAATTAAAAATTACATATATTACAAACTTAAAAAGTTAAAAATACATTTAAACCTAATAATTTTATATTTTCGGTTCATACATACACATCATACAAACCCGTAAATTAAAACAGTGTAAGAAAAACATTACTAATTGTTTCCTGGAAATGGGAACCACAGAATTCCCCACTCCTGCCTAAATCTGTTCCCAATATGGGACCTACCTCCAAATGGTAATTATACAAAAAGATTATTTATTATTATCTCCATGTTATATCACCAAATTCCAACCTTCCACGTGTTCCTCTTTGCGGCACATACAGTTACTAATCAATATTTATTTTAGTTTACTTTACAAAAGGGTATATAAATATTTAAATAAGAGAATTTTTTTTTACAAATATAAATAATATCATAAATTTATTTATATTCAAATAAAAATTATTAGATTTATTTTATTTTTTATTTTAAAAAAAAATATAGATAAATGTATCACACGGATCGTATATATGAAGAATCGTTCTTATTAAATGAAGTAACCCTCCTGCAAGCACAAAAGAGACATTGTTAGTTATACTACCAGCAACATTGCTTGTTTCTACAAAAACACGACACGGTCTCCTCCTGCCCGGACGGCAAAAGATTGCGTTATATAATTTGAAAATTACAACGAATTGCTGCAAGTTAAAAGTTAAAAAATTAAAAATAATTTTTAGTAAAAATATTATTAATATATTTTTATAATTTAACATGTTTAAATAATTTTTTTTAAAAATTTAATTTATTCTTAATTAATGAATTATAATATTCATATGCTTCAAAATGAGTATGTTAGATGATAAGAAGATAGATAAAAAAAATAAAAAAGGTAATATAATATATAATATGATAAAAAAAAAGATATAAAATATATATTCTGAAGTAAAATTATTTTTCTTAATTAATATATAAATTTTATCTAAATCATGCTTCAAATATAAAAATCATTTTAAATTGAGTGTAAGCAGCAACATGGATGACACAGTAGTGATATAATTTTTGATCTTTTGTACGGTGTGCAGCCCGTTTTTACCTTTAAACATAGGGCAGGAGTTATGATTAAAAAATAGACTGTTTCAACTTTCAAGCTTCCGCGCCCCCAGGTTGACTTGGTTGAATAATAAATAATCCTTTCGCTTTCCCCAAAGGGGAAAAACTGAAAACAAAAAGATGCCCACTGTAATATAATATAAGTCAGATCTGGCCCAAGGTTTGAATCCTTTTATTCTCCGTTATCCACTCTACCCTTCCATTTAACGTCATCCTCCATCTCCGTTGTATTTTAAATATTGGCCAGTTACACCACTGGTTAAAGTTAATTTAACTGTAACTAAGACAATGGAAAGGAGCAAAATACAAGAGCTTTATGACGCTTCTCATACCTTGTTTTCTCAGGACGCGCTTCCAACTTTTCAACAAATCCATTATCTGAAAAATATGCTAGGTGAGTTCATTTCTATATATATATATATATATATATATATATATATATATATATATCGCCATCTTCAATCAAGTGCACACGTTTTAATTTGTTAATTTTTTGTCTAATTATCATCTTCATTCTCCTAAATTTTAATTTTAATAAAATTGATTTTATGTTGTTGAATATAATTGAGATACGACTATATATTTTTTTTAATTAAAAATTGCTTCAATGTAGTATGCAAATTTATAAAAGACTGATTCATAGATTTGAGTTCAATGAATTTGCAGACAAAATTGAAGCCAGAGATGTAGGAATCGACGAGTTCGGGTTGTGTGATTCACCGATATCAGACGCAAGCGTTGATAGCAGCAAGGGATTGCTTTGTGGTCAAAGCTTCTCTGAAATAACATACATTCACATTCATGAATGTGACAATTTATCTGTGAGTAGAAAATATGAAGTAATATATTTAAATTAACTTTTATTTTGTAATTTTCCGATAAATAGGAATGAGATGTTTAATTAAGGAGTTATGTGGGCATCTAAATCATCTAATGTAATGAATTTTATGAACAAGCAGATAGGCGTGTTTTGTCTTCCAGCAGGGAAAGTGTTTCCACTTCATGATCACCCTGGAATGACTGTGCTGAGCAAGCTCTTATATGGCTCTGTCTATGTCAAAGCTTATGATTGGATCACATTGGATTATACTGGGTGCCAAACAAGTAAGTCTATTCTATAAGCCCTTGCAAACTTGACCATATTTATAACCTTAGAAAAAATGTTATATACCTCTCAGAATAGGTAGAATGTGATGAAAAGAAAGAGAGATAGAAAGAAGAAAAAGATGTAACGTGATAAAAAAAATATACATTCAGGTGAAAATACTATGTATGATAATCAGGATTATTCCCTCTTAGTACTTGATTATAGTCTGTTTCAAGTTTCAACCAAACATTTTGTAAGAACAATTGCTTCATCGCAAAAGGTTTTTATCATGTTTTCTTGGCGTATTACACACTTCATGTAGACCATAAAACTTCTATAAGAAAATATTAAAAAAAAAAAGACCATAAGACATAATTGTTTTAATATGGTTGTGTGAGTGCAGTAGGATTGGCAGGGAGGGTAGTGGATGAAGTAATAAAAGCACCACATGAGCCATCAATATTATTTCCAAGAAGTGGTGGAAACATTCATTCCTTCACAGCGTTGACGCCATGTGCAATACTAGACGTGTTATCTCCACCATACTCTCAAGAGTTTGGAAGGCATTCCACATACTACTCAGACACCCCTATCCCTTCTCTTACAGGTGATTTAATTTTCTATTTCTCTTCCTTAATTTATCTTTATCTTTAGCTTCTCAATTCAAGCCATTGATTCATTCATAAATTCATATTAATTTGTGTGCTACGGCCACAGGTTATTCGATCCTTGAGGAGAAACCGATGCCTAATGACCTAATTGTTCATGGAGCACCATACCTTGGACCTTCAATTGTAACCGTGTACGATTACAATAACTTAGGTCAAATAGATTTTGAGAACCACATGTGAATTTGAGAGTGTGTACATGTATATGCTATTATAATGTTAATATATATATATATATATATATATATTATTAGCAGCAATGATTTGAAAGGGAGTGGTTTTGAAGGTCACAATCATTGGGCCAATTAATATATGTGAAAATACATGGGCTTTGGAACCGCTGGATAGTGTTCATTGCCGTAACTGCGAGGGAAGTGTGAAGTTTTGGACTTTTGGTGACAGTGGCTTCCATGGTCAACGGATTAATTCCAATTAAGTTTATGTCAATTGCCATTTGCGGCAACATAAGATCCACTTACAGTGGAGTTGATCATATCAAATTTAACTTTTTCGACAGTTCAAATATGGAGAGAACAAAAATTTCTCGGCTAAATAGAAAATTAAGATCCAACACAGGTACATCGCGGAAAGGTAAAAAATTAAGCTTCCATTTGGGTTGTTCGACAGTTTCTGATTTATAAATTAATTTTAAAAATAAAATCTATTTAATAAATGGTTTTAAAATTGTTTTCAACATATTTTTAAAATAATTTTAACTTTAATTTTAAAAAATTATTAAATATTATTTTTTAATTTTAAAATATTTTATTCTTATATCTAACCAATCTTATTACCATAAAATCATCATTCTATAATAACAATAATATATTTTATTTTTAAAAATAATTTAATTTTTTATTTATCTAATTTTATATAATAAAAATAAATTAAATAATATTTAATATATAAAAATTATATTTAATTTATAATATTATAATATAATTTTATGTTGTATAGAATTTTATAATATATTATATATTACTTTATATAAAATAAATATTAAATGATATAAAAATATTATAATAATATATAAAATTATTTATTTTATATATAGATTATCAAATAATATATAAAATATAAAATTATGTAATTATATAATATTATTTATATTATAATCATCATCATAATAAAAATAATAATAATTTATTTTTTATTATTTTAAATAATTTAATTTTTTATTAATCTAATTTTATATATTAAAAAATAAATATTATTAATTTTTATATAAATTATATTAAATTTATAATATTATAATATAATTTATATAATATAATTATTTATAATATATATTATTTTTATATAAAATAAATACTGAAAAATATAAAATATTATAATAATAATATAATAAAATTATCTTAAATATTAATAATCAAATAATATGTAAAATATAAATTTATATAATTATATAATATTTTTATATTATAACTACCACATTATTACCATTATCTCATAAATATTATTTTTATTTTTATTACTATCATAATTATTATTATCATAATAATAATAAAAATAATAATATTTAATTTTTTAAATTTAAAAGTTATATTATGTTAATAATTTAATTTTTTGAATTAATATTTTTATTTATATATATTTAATTTATAATAAAATAATATACTAAAATAATTTAATTTATTTTTATAACCATTTTTCAAAATAAAAAGTTAAAATTGAAAACTAAAAATAAAAACTAATTTTAATTTTTAAAATTAAAAATGAATAATCATCCTAAACGAACCTAATAATGTAAATTAGATAAATCTAAAACATCATATCCAAATTACTCATCCAGTTTCTTGTAAAAAGTAATCATGATATGAATAACCGGTTACTTCTATAAGCAGGGGAAAAAAAAACAGTACTACTAATATCTACTTTCTTGCAGTTACCTTTTCAATTTGATAATCTGTTTTCCTTTTAAATTTTAAAAAATTTAAAATAGAAAAAACTAACCATAAAAAAAAAAACCATTATCTTTTTTACAATTTTTATACGTTCTTTCATAAAGCGAAATATGCAATGATTGTTAAAATTAAAGATGAACTTATGCGTGTTTTGTTTAATTTATATTAAGGAAAAATTATTAACTTGTAAAGCATAATAAAAATAAATATTATTACTTAATGAAGCTTTAAAATACACAATAATTATTAGAAAAAAAAATTATAAATTTTTTGTAAAAATTAAAAAATAAATACTATTACTTAATCATTAAATACAAAAGATATGAATTATCAAATGTTCGGTTCATAAAAAATTATGGATGTGTTTTTGTTAAAATTAACGTATAAGTTAATTGAACATTGAGTAAATAGATAAAAACTAAAAAATTTGATTAAAAATTGAAAGATGAAAAATTTGTTAAATAAAATAAGAAATGTTTGATAAACTTAATTAATAAAGATAAAATAAAAAAAATATTATCATTAGTATAGAGTTTAAGTATTTTAATTTTTATTAATAATAGATTTTAATATTTTATTATTTAAATTGAATTATTAAATTAAAAATAAAAATAGTATTTTTTTAAACTTATTCTTATTTATATATTTATATTAAAAGAGGTTATATAAATATATTTATGAATTATTTTGATGATTATATATTATAAAAATGTAACAATCTTCTAAATTTTTAACATAAATTTAGACTTATGATGGAAGTAACCTATATGGGTATTGCTAATAAGAAAATTTTATATTTATCTTTATAGAATGTGAAACTACATAAGATGATTATCAATCATAAGTTTTATAATTCCGCTCAACTTCTCACCATTTATCTGATGACTTCATCTCACTATATTTGCTTAATTTGTTAGAATATTAGATTATTTTTCATAGTTTAATTTTGCATTCATCTTTTCTATTGATAAATAGGTTTTACATTACAAATTTATGATTACATAATACATATAAGAAAATATAGTATAAAGGAGTGAGAAATTTTTATTCAACTAAAAGTCACATAAGAATAGTGTGCTATGATATGATTTAAGATACTAAACATAAAAGTTCCTTAAACAATCACACGAAACTGTCATAAAATCAATCTTAGCATATATTGTATGCATAACTGTCATAAAATCAATCTTAGCATATATTGTATGCATAAGATTATTCCATCACTTTCTCTACAAGTGTCACATGTTTATAAAGTTTGTACTTGAACACACAAATCTTACTACTTCAAATACTGACCTCACTCAAGGTCCAAACAAGTAGCATGTAAGTTCTTTAATATTTATAAAGAATTATTATAAAATTCAACTCACAAAACAAATATTATATGCAATGTATTTATGTATTTATTCTATTATTCTCTTCAACCATTTTTATGATGATAGATTTAAGATTAAGCTGAGGACTGGTGCGTCTTATATCATAATAATTCTCATTAATTTAGAGTTGTCCATCCCTACAATATGTATATGCATGTGAGTCCAAATCATCGTCATCACTATGAACACTTAATTATGTTCGAAACATTTTTTAAAGTTAAAAATAATATAAATTTTAAGTTTTTAATTTTTAATTAATTAATAATGACAAAATAATTAATTCATATAAAAAAGAGAAAGATAATAAGAGAAAGAGAAAAAAAAATATAATTGTAAAAAGATATATTAAATATTTATTTTGGATTAAAATTTAAATTGACAAAAAAATTACTAAATCAGACTAAAAGTCCAAACTAGTAAACTAAAAAAAAGGAAGAAATGAGAGAATAAGATCTTAGAATTGGGCTTAAAACAACTATAAATATATTTTTAGCCCAAATCAAAATAATTATTCAAAAAATAAAAAAAGAATAAAAGAATAAATAAAATTTTAGAAATTTTTTTAAAAATTAGTTAAAACAATTATTTAAGTTAATTATAATCTCATAAAGTTAGTCAGAAAATTTAAAAAATTTTATCTATAAATAAGATCAAAAGAAAAAAAAGGATGAATTTTTTTTTTTTAAAAAAAATTTTGGGGTTAGAAACTTAAAGGTAAGAGTTCTCATTCTACTCTCAAGAATGACTCTTTTTTTTCTAAAAATTCTAAGAGTTAACGTTCAATATTCTTTCTCTTTCTCTCTCGGGATCTCATCTACTTTGAGAAATATTCATTTTCTAAAACTTCAAGTTCAATCTTTAGAGATTTTGACATTTTTTAGAAGATCCAGCATCGGAAAAATGCTAAATTCTATTATAATTTTGATTGGATTCAATTAAGATTTTGGTTCTCCAAAAAACTCTCAAAGCCTCGTTCGATGGAGTAATTTTCTTGGCCAAATTTTTAAACCTGTTGCAAGTTTAGGTAAATTTCTTAAATCTCTATCTCATAATTAATTACAAACTAGAAATCATTTTAATTTATTAATACTTGGTTTTATTTTTCTTTTTCTAAGGCATTTGAAATTGAATGTTAAAATTCTCATTCACATTCATTAACTTGCTTTTCTTTTTTCCTCTCTTATCTTTTGATGATTATGTATATAATTATTTTAATTAGTTTAAGTAATCATAGAATTCCTTTCAATTATTATCATTTGCATGTATATTTACTAATTTTAGCATTTAGTTTTTCCCATTCCTTATTATAATTTAATCTCTTGATTTGTCTGAATATTATTTATCTCCTTAAATTCTATTATTATCTTGTATTCATATTATCATTCTTACATAGGAATAAATTCTCACATATACATGTACCACCAATGGTATAGTCCAATTATAGTATCAAGCCTATTCATTGCACATAGTTCAATTTATATCATCATATTTACATACTAAATAATAAAAGTTAAAATACATACATGTTATAGTAGGATCCAAGCTTACGCTTATTCATCACACACACATTCATATTTTCATATTCTATTCTTTTATCAATTCTACACCAAGTGATATAGTCCAATTACAATATCAAAGAAAATAGAATAAATAAATTAAGATAAAATATAAATTAAAGAGAAAAGAAATCCTAATTCATGGCCATCACCTTTTTTTTATTTCTATTCCTCAACTAGTATGGTCATGAAGTTTTTTCCAAACTAGCCATACCCTCCTTCTTTTTCTTCAACATCCAAGTCATTAGATTTTTCTCCTAGCCAGATGTACACAGAATTCAAATTTAGAAGAGAAATAGAAAAATTTAGGAGAAAGGATTTTCAACCCTAAAAAATATATAAACAAATAATTAAATAAATTATTTCTTACCTTGATCTCGTCACTGCCTTTGTAAATCTATCGTTATTTTTTCTCATCCTCAAAGTTGCACCAATCTTCCCAGCTACCACAATTTGCTGCAACGACCCTTGGCTCCCCCTATTGCTACCTAGTCTTCAACCATGCATGGTTATTTTCTCCCTTCTTTCTAAGATCTCTTCCTTCTCCAACATACCTAGAATCGCTATCACCATGTTTGATGGTATTTTTCCTTCTCCCTTAATTCTCAGTCTTCCCCCCATTGTGGCCTCGATGACACTACGACCATCCTCTCTTCTCTTACTCTCATCGTTCTACTCATCGACACTGTTATGGGCGGCGGTGATTCCATTTCTTTGAACCATAATCGAGACACATTTTCTTCACATCCTCTTCATTCTCTTTCCTCGTTCCCGATGTCAACATTATTTTCATTCTTACCCTCAAAGCTTTTCATCCGTGGTAATGGATCTCATGCCTCCCTCTACTTTCTCTCTCTCTCTCTCTCTCTGATCCTGAATCCCTAATCTCAACTTAGAGAAAAGCTAACCTTGCACCATCAAAAATAAGCCATTCATAAAAAATTTGAAACAAAGTTGTTGTGCTTAATTATATGTAGGGAAAATTACATTAACATCCCCTGAGCTTCATTGAAAAAACACTTGATACTCCTCCATTTTTTACACCTACAAAAACCTCCTTTAATTTATATAAAAGCATAACATCATATATCCCTCTCAATTATATAACTCAACACAAAATTTCCTTAATTTTATTATGTTATATGAATAAGGAAGGTCAAAGAAATGTTAAAAATAAAGAGATATCGAGTTCTTTTTTTATATATCTCACAGGATGTCAATGTAATTTGTCTTTATATTTACAATTGGGTTGCAGATTCTTAGTTTCTTTAGTTATACCTTCTTCGCACACAAAATCTTAATCTAAGGCCTAGTTTAGTTGGTTAACTTGTTGTATGTAATCAACATGCACTAAGGTAAACTTCAGCCTGACTTTTTTTTTAGTATAAATAATTGCTAATGTTCAAGTTTGTGTTTAACTTTAAAATAATCTAAGTAAACTCTAATTAAAATTTTGTCTAATCTAGTTTAATATATATAAATCCATATACTCAAAATAAACATGACTAAGTAATTAATAAGTAAATTTTTTCATAAAATAAGACGAGTCTAAAATGCAGTTAATAATTAATTTTATAAAATATAAAAAATATAAGATAAACATAATACTCTTCCATATTTTTGAGAATTAGTGAATAAAAAAATTATGAACTTATTTCCATTTTATACTTGATTTGGATAAGTCCATCATGTCCAATTGAAATAAATTTGGATCAAACCCAATATATCTTATTAAATTTAATTTAATCTTTCTTAAAATAAGAATTATTCAAATTTAATATAATAAATTAAAATTAAATTATTTTTAAAAAAATAAATTTTTAAATAATAGGAATAAAATAGTATGTTTAAATAAAAAATTCATTCTTCTTGTTCACTCTCTCTTATTTTGTCTCAGTTAACGTATTAAAGTATAAATTTGTTTCTTCTTGAAATTAAAATATTTTATAAGTTTTTTTAATTTTAAATCTCTTACAATAAATTCTTAATATGGATGAGTAGCATACCTTACCGCCTTGTATCTTGAGAATCATATAGGTTTCAGTACAACATTCGCTTAACTCGGACTTTGCACATATGTGGGTTTAGAAAATTTGTTTAAATATTATATTTGATTTAATTTTAAAACTAAGATATCATTTAAATTTATTTTGATATCTAAAAATAAAGTTTTAATATTTTAAATTTCTAAATCTCATGCAACGAACTCTTAGTACAAACAAGTAACATACCATATTGTCTTATATTTTAAGAATCGTTTAAGTCATAGTGTAACCCTCGCTTAACTCAAACCTGGTGGATATGTGGATTTCAAACTCTGAAATATTTTCACAAATTTTCAACTCTCTAAGAATGTATTTTCTGAGTGTTTCTCGAAGATAAAGTCTTTAACCAAAATTATGTAGCCTTGAGTTTCTCATTACACTAGAGAATACGTGAATAAGATCGAGTCCTATTTGGCCATTTTCCATAAACCTATTTTTTTATTCAATTTAAGGGATCAAATAATTTTTAAAAATATTTAAATTACACACTCAAATTAAGGGTACTGTTCTTTAAAATTGACAAGTAGGGTGCTAACACCTTTCATATTCGTAACCTACTTCCAAACATAGAACTCTTTCTTTGTTAAGATTTTTCTAAATGTTTTCCCTTAAAGATAAAATTTGGTGGCGACTCCACAATTCTAAACTTCTTTCAAAAAATTTTGGATTCATCATTTTTTTGTAATTTTGGTTACGACAATCATAATATCAAAACAATAGGGGTACCAGGATCCAATTTCCAAAACAATAGTGTGCCCATGACAACGCTCAAATTAGTATCATCATCATCATCATTTTACTTTTCTAAACAAAAGAAACCAAAATTCATCACCTGGTAATGATAATCATTCACGGTCTCATCGAAATGGCTAGGTTCAACCAGAGTAGTCTTGACTACAGGGAGCTACCCCAGGCCATTGGAGAAGCTCAAACCTAGCTCACGTACCCCGTAGGTTTAGAAATTCTCATTTCTCATGAACTATGGTCAAATTTCATATGAGTTGACCCTTAGATTTTCCTGCTTCCTTTCTTAGAAGGGTTCGTAGATTATCCGCTGCATTAATGTCAGAAGGCTCACAAATTATCCTCCATATTGATGATTCACGAAAGAATATATTTATGCATATGATGCACGATCGACATTCTATTCGTTTACTTTATTCATTATTGTCAACTGAAGGCCACACCTTCTTCTTAAAGTCAGGATCTCATTGTCCTCTTCCACTAATTCGTCATTCTCATCTGAAGGCCTCGCATTCTAATCAAAGTCAGGACCTCATTGTCCTCTTTCACTTATTATATGGATACTTATCTTAGTAACATTAAAATTTAGATTGAAAGAGATTTTCCAACTTTCACTTATCAATTCATTTTCCACTAATAATACACATTGTTAGTGTTTGAGACATCTATTCCATTTAACATAAATATACAACATCTATTCACCAATTCAACTCACATAATTGTAACACACAATGCTAGTGTTTTAGGACTTCTAGTCCATTCATGAACAATTCATCTTATCTACTTAAATTCACATCACTATCATTTAGATTTCGTATTTGTTAATTTATGCACTTGCACACTCTTTGATCTTTAGGTAAGTGGTGTACTTTTTTTTTATAAATGCATATTCATATTAAGAAAATATCGTATAGTTGTGTAGGTTTCATTGTATAATTGTATTCTTCATGCTTTGTATACTCGTGTTGATCTTTGGTAAACTAGTGTTGATCTCGAGCACGCTTGTATAGATCTTTGGTAACAAGTGTCAATCTCTGGTATGCTTGTGGTGATCTTCGGTAAATTAGTATTGATCTTCAGCACATTTGTATTTTCCTTCATTTTTCTTATCTTGATCTTCATCATTTACTAAGGCCTCGTTCAAATGATGTGTGGTTGCGCTCATTCATTTAGCATGACCATGCTCATTCATTTAGCATGGCCATGCTTATTCATTTCACAATGTCTTTCTCATTCATTTAGTAGGACTTACTCATTCACTAGCAAGGTTCTGCTTACTCACTAGCAAGACCTTACTTATTCTTTTAGCAAGGCCTTACTCATTCATTGAGAAAGACCATACTTGCTCATTCTGTTCTTAATATAGTTGTGCTAACATTAAGCCTGGTCAAGCACAAAATTTCAAATTTTGAAAATTAATGATTTGGTTTTGGCATGACCATGCTAAACTCAAAATCCATAATTTCATATATTTTTTCTTGGAACAAATAGTTAACTATGAGTATAGCCGTGCTAAGTTTCTAAACCTAGAAAATATATATTAATTTATTTTTGACACAATTGTGATAATTATGAGCATGATCATGCTGAATTTCTAAACCTAAAAAATAGATATCAATTTGTTTTTGGCACAATCGTGCTGAATATGAGCATGGTCATTTTAAATTTTTAAACTCAAAAATTCCAATTTAGCTTTACCACGACTATGCTAAACATAAACACAGCCGAGCTCTATAATACAAAGTCAAAATAACAATTTTAGGGTTATCTAAAATACCCTCATTAACTATCAAATTCAATATAAAATACAAAATTATGCTTAGAATTAAATTTTAAACATCATTACGCATCAATATCAATGTTTTTAGAATGAAATAAATTTCAATCTAGAGCTAAGGATGCTCTAGAACTAGTCCTAATTTTACTTGAGTTGTCTCCCTTACCTGGAATTAAAGACTCGTGAAATATTTATTTTCTGGATATTTCTACATGATTAATCTTCTTGTTCCAAGATCAAAGGCACTACCAATTTGTTGATGGATGCTTCAAGAAATATTTTCCGATTAAATTTTTAATGTTCCTTAACTTTCTATGATTTATCTAATTTTCTTATCTCTAATTTGTTTCTTTCTTTTGTTAATTGAAAGATTGAGGGGGAGTAGGTGTGGTCTCTTGACTGGGGCAAGTGGCAGTGTATACATTACCCTTGTGTCTTTATTTTATTTTACAAAAAATTAATTTCAAATATGTTATTGATTTTTAGGTTACATTTCTTCCTCCAAAAAGAAAATTTTCTTTTCAAAAAGTTATTTTAGTGGAATAAATGTAGATGCAACTCTTTAATGATTCACAATAATCTTAAAGGAGAAAAGAACTTTGAAATTATTTTTATAATTAATTCTTAAATTAGTATAGGATATGTCCCAAATTTTATTGATTATAAATGTTATATTTTGATTAATATGTAGAAAAAAATGAGGACGTAATAAAACAAAAATCAAATGAAGGAAAAAAATTTAAAAGGTAAATAAGGAGTCATTGTTTGATTTGTAGTCAACTAATATGTATTGACTTGTATTCTTTAAAATAGATTTTGATGCTTATTTAAGGGTATCCTTATCATTCCTATATTTTTAGTTAACATCCTTTTTTATATTCACATTTTTCTTAACCCATAACAACGTTAATAAAATAGAAGAATTATATTGATATCTCCGGAATCATTGAAAAAAGTACCTAATACTCCTCCATTTTTTATCATTGTCATTTTTATCCTTATTAAAATGGTGTTAAATGACATACCTTTGGAGTGGACAAAGACTAAAATACTCATATTTCTAGAAATGCAATACTATCCCACAAGCAGTAATAACCTAAGATATTAATAGGAAGGATGTGCAGAAGAAGGACATTACTGTGAAAAGAAATCAAGACTAAGTGTAGTTATATAAAGACTCTAGAGAAGAAATTCAAGCTAGAAAAGAATTTTGCAACCTAAAAGAAAGGTAAAGTTTGCCCATGAACTTAAATTGCAGCCTAGACAAGTAGTTGTTTAGTTCCAAAACTGTCAAGTTTGATGGAAAACAAGGTTTTCTAAAATATTTATGGAATATTTTTCTTTTCTAAAATTAAAGTGAATTTAAATTGACATGTATTTTTAGATTAAGGAATTGAAATCAAGGAGGGAAGAAGAGAATAATGAAAGCAATATTCAGGGGAAGGAAGAGATAAACTAAGAAAAGAAAAATATGGAAGGAAATAAAAATAGTAGGAAGAACACCATTAATTTTCATGTAAAAGATCTCATGTTGGATGGTTTGTATTAGTATAACAAACTAAAATATCAATAGACTATGAGATGTTGAATTCATTAATCAATTAAAAATACTTATATTGTAGGTGCCAAAAAGGTATAGAAATCAAGTACTTTTCAATAAATCTAAGAAGGTATCAATATAATCTTTTTTAATAAAATATTTTTATCTTTATATGCATGGTTTAAAGTGATTAAAAGTAAAAAAAAAAATTGTAAAATCGCCATTAGCTAACACTTACTTTGAATGTAAGCATAAGCTTGCTCGAACTCTTTAGTTTTTTTTCTTAACTTCTAATACAATTTCATCATCATTATCAAATATAATTAAGAATAATTATTATTATTATTTTTAATAATTCATGACTTCATTGTTATTTAACTATTTTTTATTATTTTTTTTAAATTTTAACCTATTTATTTGTGATATATAATTTAAAAGTAATTATCCATTTATTCAAATTTTAAAAATAATAATTAATAATTATTTAAAGGAATAATAGAAAATAATCAATTCTCTTTATATAAAAAATTTAATGATCATAAATATACTATTTAAACTATAAATTTATAAAATATATTTGTTA
Organism: Canavalia gladiata; assembly: GCA_037954105.1. Classification (NCBI taxonomy): domain Eukaryota; kingdom Viridiplantae; phylum Streptophyta; class Magnoliopsida; order Fabales; family Fabaceae; genus Canavalia; species Canavalia gladiata. The sequence continues at coordinate 34,416,823 of CM075664.1, read as the reverse complement.
TCTAATTTTATCACATATTTTTTTATGTTATATATAGATTATTATTTATGTAAATACATATAAGATAATTAACATTTATCTTATAAATTATGTAGTTCAAAGAAAAAGTTTCAAATCATTGAACAGACGTGGATGATAACAAAACAAAATTTTAGCTTATTATTTTATTTTATATAAATTAATAATAATAATAATAATAATAATAATAATAATAATAATAATGTTATGATAAACACATGAGAATTCTGTCAAAATTTTAAAATTAATAAAATGATAATAATATATTAATAATGTTATTGTCACATAAGCAATTACCTTTAGAAGGTTTATTGTGAAGTGTAAATGCATAGAGGAATAATAGTGGATTAAGGTATCACGTAATTAAAAATTAATAAAAAAAAGAAAAGAAAAAAAAACAATGCTTGTTAAAAAAATAATTTGATTACAGCCAAAATAAAAAAAATTGTTGACAATAAGAAAAATATTAGAAAAAAGAATAGGTAAAAAAATAAGTTTTAACATAATGAATTTGTCAATGAAACATTTAAGTGTAAAAGTAATAAGTTACTATTGGGGTTGAGCTGATATCACACTTTATACTTGTTTATGAACACATTCCCCAATCTTTGTTAGTTTCTTTGACCCGTATCAGCTAGTACATGAATATTATATCCATTCATTTGTTCTTTTCAGTTATCATCTCTCTTGGTCAAATGTCTAGATCTCTAATACCTTTTATCACTTTATGCAAGAAAAGTTAAATATGTAAGTACAAAGGGAAAAATCACATCATAGTATTAGTTGTGATGGTAAGTGATAAATGTCAAACATAACACTTATTTAGTCATATTTTTTAAGAAATAATGAGAATTTTTAATATACATAAACATAGATCATAAAGAAATCAATAAAATTTGAGTGTTTTCCATAAATTGTTAACAATATAGTTTTTTAGAATTTTCATGATAAATTTTTTCAATTTTAGTACGTTATTCACTTTGTTAAATTGTGTTTATAGAAGCTTTTGTTGACTATGCAAAGAACCAACATCGAGCACATAAAATCCTAGAAAAAAGGATGTTTTTTGTTATTTTTATGTGGGAATGTAAACAAAATACATTGGGCACATATTTTGCAGAACAACATGTATAAATAGTTCATTCCTTCATATCTAAACAATTTTTTACTGTTAGAAACAAAATTCTCTCTCAATTTCTCGCTCTTGTGACTCTTGGAGTTATGGATCTACAGTTTTGAGGGATCAAAGTGTAAGATTCATCAAGTTTTAAAGAGTTTTACATGATTTCTTCTTCTCCTTCTCTTGTTTTCTTTACTTTCATTATGTGTAACTAGACTTTTAGTTAGGAAAAGAGAGATTCAAACTCTAACCTTCTTGTAATTTGAATTGGTGTTATTAATTCAAGTTTATCTTCTTTAAATTTATTATTCTTCTCTATTCTTAATGTTTCTATAAATTGACCACTTCTAGTTGATTTTAGATTTCTATTCATAATTGAAAAATTGGAGTAGAAGTTAAAATTAAGATGAATAACATAATTAAAGATACTCAAGGGATAGATATTAATATTCATGAGGTCTAGAAAATTTCGAAACCTAATGTTTACTCTAATTAGGAATTTCAAGGTTAGGGTTTTTGATTTGGGGATAAGGGCTATTAGGTCAAGGAATTAAACTTTAATTATTCTAGTGAATTCGATCTCCAATTATACTTTTAAAGCTTGAATTAAAATGATAATTTAGATTGTTTAGGTAATGGTTATGTGAGCTCTAACCACAACATTTTGATAGATTGATTCTTCCCTTGTACTTATTGTATTAATTGCATTTTAATTTTTGTGAATTGAATTCTAAATTTTCTATAAAATACTTATTCAATACTTGTCATATAAATTTAATTCTTTCTATACTAGTTAATTTTAGAAACTTGCTTGTTAAATATAGAATTTAAAATTCATAACCCGTTTATAGTTATATAAACACTTTGAAAGTGACTTTTTTATCTTTCACCTGCAACATAAGTTCTCCTTGAAAGCGACTTGTTAGATATAAAAAAATAATTAATTTAAAGAAGATAAACTTGAATTAAAAATAACAATTTGAATTACAAAAATGTTAGTGTTAGGATCTTTCTTTTCTTAACTAGAATTCTAGTTGTACATAATGAAAGTAAAGAAAATAAGAGAAAGAGAAAAAAAAAATCATATAAAACTCTATGAAACGATGAATCTTCTAATTTAATCCCTCAAAACTGTAAAACTAGCACTCTAAGGGTCTCAAAAGAAAGAAATCAAGAGATAATTTTGTTTTCAACTGTAAAAAATTGTTTAGATTTAAAGGAATAAATTATTTATACATGTTACGTAGAATGCGTGTCCAACATGTTTTGTTTGTATTATCAACACGAAAATGACAAAATGCATTATTTTTTTCTAGGATTTTATCACTTATTGAGTAGTCAACACAAACTTTTATGAACAATTTAATAAAGTGAATAGCACATCAAAATTAAAAAGATTTATCATAAAAACTCAAAAAAAAAAACCTATATTGTTAACAATTTTTAGATAACACTCAAATTTTATTAATATTTTATTAATTTTTTATAATTTATGTTCATATATATATATTAAAAAATTTTATTATTTTTTAAAAATATCATCAAATAAATGTTATATATATATAATTATCATCTTTTTGTATTAAATGTTTATATTTATAATATTTTTTATTATTTTATATAATATATAAATAAATAAATAAATTTATCATAGTAATAATTGTGATTGTAAGGGATAAATGTCAAATATCATCAAATAAATGTTATATTTGACATTTATCCCTTACAATCACAATTATTACTATGATGAATTTATTTATTTATTTATTTATTATATAAAATAATAAAAAATATTATAAATATAAACATTTAATACAAAAAGATGATAATTAAAAAGAATTTTTTTAATTATTTTAATGATCCTTTCATTAGATTATTAAATTACCTTCCAATTAATTTATTTTTTATAATTAGAAGTTTATTTTTCATAATTAGAAATTAGATAGTATATATAAAATGGTATTATTGTAAATATATGATAGTGTGGCTACGTTCTAGACATTCTTAACAAAATAAATATATGCATTTGTACTAACAATAATGAAAAAATAAAAAATTTATAAAAAAAAAATATATAATTAGAACCTTGTAAAAATGATCATTTAATACTAAATTGCATTCTACACATCATTTATTATTATAAGTTATTACATTATTAATAAAAATTGGATCCATAAACTAAATTGTTAAGATATCAATATATTTTAGAGATTAAGTTTTAATAAGTAAATGATCGATTTACAAAATATTAATAAAATAAAAAATTAATTTATTAATAAACATTTTTTTAAAATTTATTTATTTGTTCATATTTTGATGTTTCAAAGATTATTTATTTTTTAATAAATTTTAATTTATATATTTCATATTTAAATATGTTAATTTTATTTATATTTTTTATAAAAAAAAATTATCAATATAACAAATTTAATACCAAATATAACACGGATACATTTTGAAACTAAAAGTACATATGATATAACTTTATTTAAAAATAATATTATTTAAAAAATATCTAATAAAAAAATTAAAACTAACAATATATATAAAGAAAGTTATTTTAAAAATAACTTAAGTTAAAATTATTTTATTTAATAATTTTTTTAAAATAAATAAATTTTATTAATTTAACTATTAAATTATTAAATTTTATTGTATAAATTATATTTTTATAAAAAATTTATAAAATTAAAATAAATTTAATATTTAATTAAATAAATTAAAATTACCATGTATTAGAAAATATATTTTTTATTAAAATAAAATTATATAATAAATATAATATTTTATAAATATAATTTATATAATAAAATTTATTAATTTAACAATTAAATAATAAAACTCAATCATTTTAAAAAAAACTTTATCTAATAAAAAAATTATATTTTTATTTATCCAAACAACTATATTTCTAATTTTCTACCCAACGAAACTAGAACATAATCCTTTTTAAAACTAAAACCATGTTTGACATAACTTTATATACAGTAGTTATACATCTGTACATGAATTTGAAGCTTCGGTACTATTTGGCCATCCTCTTCTGTGATGGTGGTGAAGCATGTCACCCCGATTTCTTCATTCGTCCTCGCTTCCTCTTATGATCTCCTTCTTCCAAGATGCAGGCAGAATTCATTATCTGAATACATGTCTGGTCCCTCTTATTTGTACCATTCTCGATATCCATTAGAACTGTCATCGTTCTCACTTTCTATTTCTCTTTCTCCTTTACCAATTGCTTCCATAACAACGTGAGGATTAGGATTCACATTGTGAATGACAGTCCCAGCAATGACCTCATGACTGGCATCTTTCCCACCGTTGTCTCACAGACAATGACACCGTCTTCCAGCCCAAACCTGTCCCGTTGGGCCCAATTCGTTCTGCTCTAATGCCCCCACTTAGTCCTCATGTATATGGCCCAATTAAGGCCCTCATCTTGCTCTCTACTGATTCTACTTAAAATTTGGCATGAGTATGTTCAAATTCACAGAAAAGGACTACTGAAGGAAGAAGCAGAACTAAGTAAGAGAAGATTAATTTCTCATTGATTCATAAACTCTACAAAAACTATGTTTATATACAGTGTCTACTGTTAGGATATAAAAACAGAAAGGGCGGTTAATTACTTAACTCTAACAAACTCAAGTTAATTATGGAATAATTACAGCTAACTATTTTACAGTAATATCCCAGGACTGTTTCAGTAGGAAACTTCCACAGTTTTGTTTGGGCCCACATGTAAGGATTGCTAAAATAGACTTTATCTATTCCAACAAAGTTTTTTTCATATACAAAATCACAATTCAAACTTACACGTGTCAACAAAGTTTTTTTCATATACAAAATCACAATTCAAACTTACACGTGTCAGTATATTTAAAATTAACGGCTATCTATAAGCTAAGCCTGATTTTGTTCGTTAAAAATCAAATGTATATATACAACAAATTTTGAAGTTTTACAATTTTCATTGTTAATTTTCTAATGAATGATTATCCATCAACTTTATTTAAAGTGTAACCACTTTATTCTAGATGAACCAAATCCTTAATTTTAGTTTATTATATTTAAAAATTAAAAAGAAACAATTTTTAAAGAAATTGAAGTAAAACAAGGTCATGACTAAAAACTTATTTAAGAAGTAATATTTAACAACACCTAGGTGGCGTCATCTCGCTGTATTTTCTTGTCTTCATGTGATTTATTCAACACATGTCAAAAGTTGTTCCGTTTCATTTATGTCTTTGTTTCAACGTGTATTTTCTTTTGTTTTATCGGTTCTGTTTTCTTATTTGCCACCCTCTGTTTATCGACAACAACATTGACAATTGAGTCAAAGGCTGGCTTGCGTCTTTATAAAGAATTCGAGGACAATTTCACAACCCCGAGAACCTACTTTTTTGTCTCGTAGGAATAACACATTTCTTTTTCTCAGTTCTGCTTTTCATTCCTTTTATGTCAAAAACCACAATACACTATTGTGTAGTAGAATTGCAGTGAAACATGGAGCGCTATGAGATTCTCAAAGAGATTGGGTCAGGGAATTTTGCTGTGGCCAAGTTAGTTAGGGACAACTGCACCAAAGAGTTTTTTGCTGTCAAGTTTATTGAAAGAGGCCAGAAGGTCTGCTTCATCTTCTTCACCCTTCCAATTTCATTTTCATTTTTTTTTCTTTGTTGTAAATTATTCATCTAGCTTCTGTGGTTTGTTCTGTGTGTGTGATTCTGTTTCTGGTTCATTGTGGAAATATGTTCTGCAGATTGATGAGAATGTCCAGAGGGAGATCATGAACCATAGATCATTGAAGCATCCCAATATTGTTAGATTCAAAGAGGTTAGTAAAGGGTGTCCTATTTTACCTCAATTGGATGTGTCCTTTTCTCTTCTTAATTTTGCTAAATGATAAAATTCTGCAAAATATGGGATTCCTTTTTGATCTTCAAGACTCCATGTGTTTGTATTGTCTTTCTATTATGGGATATTGTTTACAGAAATATTTGCTCTGCTAACACTCATCTAACTTCTTGGTCTAATTCAATGTCTATATTAGTTGGGAAATATTTGTTTGCCAATTCTTTTTTTTTTCTCCTTTTTTTCGGAAGGGGGGCGAAAAAGGAAAAAACATGAGCATGTGAAATATGAGCTGTAGAGAGAATGTGTGTGTGGTGGTGTAAAGTAGTTACTAAATATACACACTGTCATGAAAGACGGAAACTTGGAAGTTAGTTATGGAAACACTCATTATGAATTTGAATAGTGATCTACTTTTGTTTTTTGGTCTCCTATTCAATTATTCTTCCATTTACTGAAGTGGGCTAGGAACCGGAATAGAATTTAGAATGATACCAAACTCCCCGCAAAAAAGTTATTCGGATGCACCTATCAAAATAATTTTTTTTTCACTTTTATCTGTATAATTTATTTTGTGAACTTTCTTCCTAAATGTTTAAGAAAATTCTTAAAAACATTAAAAACAGCATAATATGTAATTAGTGGCTTACTATGCAGACCAATTAAATGAGGGCCTATCACACCAATCAGTTGCAAAAGAAGATAAAAGATCCCTTATGTAAGCTTTGATGATTCTACTTGTAGGTCCTGTTGACACCAACACATCTAGTAATAGTGATGGAGTATGCTGCTGGAGGAGAACTCTTTGAGAGGATATGCAAAGCTGGTAGATTCAGTGAAGATGAGGTAATATAGAAAGTGGAGATACTAATTGAATAGTTTCTGTATTTCCGTATGACTTTTGATGAATCTCAAAAGGTTGAATTTACTCAATGTTGTTTAATTGTTTCTCTAGTGCTTGCATATACATTATTTCATTCAGAAACTTGGTCCTTAAGTCTTGTTATTTTTCATGATTTCATCAGGCAAGATTTTTCTTTCAGCAATTGATATCAGGGGTCAGCTATTGTCATTCAATGGTAAGAAACTAAACCAAATATTTACTATGAACCATATACCTTCACAATGAATAGATATTTATGGTTGAAGGATTGTTCATGCAGCAAATCTGTCATAGAGATCTGAAGCTTGAAAACACACTCTTAGATGGAAGCAGTGCACCACGGGTCAAAATTTGTGACTTTGGTTATTCAAAGGTAGTAATGTTACAAGGATCAGAGCTCTAGATGATGCTACCTTCTTCAAGTGATGTTAACATGTTTTTGATCTTGTCTTTTAGTCATCAGTATTGCATTCACAACCTAATTCTACAGTAGGAACTCCGGCTTACATCGCACCTGAGGTCCTTACAAGGAAAGAATATGATGGAAAGGTAAGGTCTTATTCTTCTTCATTGCTTATCCTTGACCTTGGCAATATTTTTTAGCACTTTGATACATGTGGCCCTTTTTGCATCATCATGTTTGTTGTTTTCTATGCTAACTATATGTTTTCATTGAAAACTATAGATCGCAGATGTTTGGTCTTGTGGAGTCACCTTATATGTGATGTTAGTTGGGGCTTATCCTTTTGAAGACCCTGCAGATCCAAGAAACTTCAAAACAACCATTGGTGTGAGTGAAAACTGCAAACTTAGTGAATTCCTGAACAAATGGAATCTAGAAAATAAGAGTTAGCTGTTTAGTTTATTTGCACTTTCTCTGATATGGTGTTTCAATTGGACCTTTTTGTGACTTATTACAGAAGATACTTAGTGTCCAGTATTCAGTCCCTGATTATGTACGAGTTTCCATGGAATGTATACATCTTCTATCACAAATATTTGTGGCGAGTCCTGAAAAGGTAACTAACTGGTTTGATATCTAAAATCTTATTGTGTTCTTCATCTATGCTAAATTCCTACAAGATAGAAGATCTAATTGCTTTAATTCTGAAGCACGCTGCTTATATAAATACTCTTCATATTTATTTTCAAAATTTCTGCTTTTCTCATACCAACGTATGCTTAAGTGTTGTTTTTTCCTTATTTTGGCTTCAAGTACGAGTAGTTTGTGTGTTCTGGGCACAAATTCAACCAATCCTTATTCTTTCCTCTATCTTGGGTATCTTGCTGAAAATCTTCCTTACAAATGCATGTAGCTTCCTTCCATTTTTATTGAGCCATTCATGGCACTTTGCAGAGAATAACAATACCAGAAATTAAAAACCATCCATGGTTTTTGAGGAACTTACCAATAGAATTGATGGAAGGTGGAAGCTGGCAAATCAGTGATGGATATAATTCATCACAAAGTGATGAGGAAGTCCTGTTTATTATACAAGAGGCAAGAAAACCTCTTAATGTTCCAAAGTTTGGTGGTCTTCTTACTGGTGGCAGCATGGACCTGGATGACTTGGATACTGATGCAGATCTTGAAGATCTAGAAACAAGTGGTGATTTTGTGTGCCCTCCTCTTTAAATGTGTACATTAATAAGTTGAGTTATTGTTTCCTGTGAAAATGTGAATAGATTTTTCTCAGTGGGGGCTGAAATTCTTTGCTGGTTAATTTTTCAAATGAGATCAGTAACTCCACTTGTATTGTATGGCTTGTTTTTCCTTAGTTTTGACATTTGAAATCCCCTTTCCCTTCTTTCTTTTCTCCTTTTCTTTTTTTCACCTATCATTAAAATTTTAAGTATGATAAAAATTAAATTACTTTATTTTAACAAAACTTAAAACAAATAATTTAATTTATTCTATTCAAATGAAATATTTTAAAATTAAAACTAATTAAAAATGATTAAATTTTTATTTTATTTTTTTGAAGTTTTTCAAACAAATACAACATTACATGAACTTTTCCAAAGATGAGAATGTAAAATAAATCTAGCTGTGGCAGGTTCCATTTTTAACTCACAGTACATATATTAATTTTAGAGGATTTTATTTTTATACTAACAGGATAAAAATTCAGTAATACGAAATGATTAACCATATATAAAAAGTGATTTACATGTGAATATAAAACATTCTATGTTATTTTAAAAAATGAGATTCAACGGGTTCCATATATAACTCAATTATTTCTCATATTACAACTCTCCATGGTATTTGTGTAGTCTTGCATGTATCTTTTCAATTCAAATCCACAACTTCGTTTATGATCTAGTGTCCATATATTATTGAAAACTTAGATGCAAATTATTATGTTATAATTAATCATGAGCTTGCGTGTGGGACCGGGTTCTTAATGTAACTATGTGACTCTTTAATTCTGAAGAAGTGGAATACTTTGTCCGCATGTTACACGAAAATTCAGTTTTGGGAGTTATATGAAGCTACCAATCTTTGGCACATAGAAACAATTATATCGTACGGAATCTATCAGCATTGCCGACACTGTTTTGTTGTTTATTTAATTGCTGCAAAGGAACATTTATCCCTTGCGGAATCAATCAACAAACCAGTGACTGAAAGGAAACTGTTAGTGACTTTACTTTGCAAATTTTTTGTCTAAGAGCACAAAAATTCTTTGCATGGATTATGCAAAAAAATATTCCAATTTTTAAAATAGCTGGATAGTGGATACATTAAGCTTGAATAAAAAAATTCTTATTAAACTAGATCAACTTCGCTAATTAATTTATGTGTTATGAAATTTTATTTTGCAATTTCGTGTTTATTATTTTTATCACTAATTAAAAAGTTTGAACTAAACGGGGGAAAAGCCATTTAAAAAAAAAGTTACTAGCATAACTTGAAAGTTTTCAGCATATAAAATCAAAGAAACTTCTGATTCAACAACAGAGTTCTCTTGTTCAGAAAACAACATTATGTCAAACTTCACAACAGCATCAACTACGAACGGAGGGAGCCTTTTAGTCTGAATTGGAAAAGTTTATTCAAAAGTTGGATTCGATGAAAATAATTTTTAATATCTCATTTGAGAGTATCAAATTAAGCTATTATAATTGATTTAGTAACGAGAAATTAGGATAATTTATATAAAATATTATATTTAAATTTTATTATTTTTATTATATATAAAAAATAGATAAAATTCAACGTATTAGTTAATAATCATTAAAAGAAAAACATAATTTTCAGCAGGATTTTAACAAATTAACGTTCTTAATACCGTTACAACGAAAAAATAAATATGGTACAAATTATAGAAATTAAAGGGTTAAATTAAATAAAAAAAGCTAGAAGATAAATTCTACATTACAATATATTAATTTACCTTTTATGTAAGTGTGTTATTATGAATTTAACTTCTTTAAAATAAGAAAATTCTTTTATAGAAAACACAGTACACTAATAATTATTTATTAGAAAATTAAGAAATAATTGAGGTTATAATTAAGTTTGAAATTTGTTATATATATAATTTTTATTATTAATTTTTAATCAATAATTATTAATATATTTTATTTTTCTAACATAGATCGGTTCATTCATATTCCACGGTCACTTATTTATTGATTGATGATCTTTTACATTGTTATTGTCAATTTGATAATTGAAATTGCTTGCATTTCGTGATCTAATGGCGTGTAAGAAGTTCGTGCTCCTCCGTTAACAGCCACGTCCGACCCACCGTTTCTTTCCGATGGAACTCTAAGGTGGTTTTTCTTTTTCATCTATGAACTCAGCTTTTTGATGCTCACATATGTAACAATTTTTGTTATTTTTATTTTAGGTTGTAAATAAGTTATTTTTGTTCCTATGCACAGCACCCTTGGATCACTAGGAACCGAACTACAAGGTTGGAATCAGCTATCTAACAAATTCACACCTTTATCTGCCTGAAGGAATCAACTTTTGTCTCGCGGTACCGTAATTGATTGAAAAATTGAAGATAGATCCCTCTAAAGTCTTTAGAGATGAATCACTTTATTATTGAAAGGAAAAGAAAAATAAAATCTAACATGAATTAATTAATAACTGACACTTGTCACAAAGCTATTGAGACAATAAAGAAGGGTACAAAAATCCTCTCAACTTCAAGATAACATAAAAAAATCTTTAAAAATATCAAATTACTTTAAATATATATTTTCAAAAGAAAGTAATTTTTAGTAATGTCAATAACAGAATATATTACTTTGTTTAGAATTGGTAACTTTAGTCAATTATTCTTCTTAAATCTTTTTTGTTGTTTTTTATAAGCAAAATTATTCTTAATTAATATAATATGACTATAGAAAAGGGATGGTAATTGAGTTCAATATGTGAATAGGGTTTAAATTTTTCTTTTGTGTTGTTCTCCATGTCCTTTTAAGTAATTTTTGTAATTAAGATGCTGCTATAGTTTTTTCATTTGAATGGATAATAAATTTTAAAAAGTACTTTTCGAATGTTATGTCCAAACATAAAATAATTTTTAAACCAGGTCAGATGAAAAAAAATACTTCTTCAAAAGTTCATCCTAAGAAGCCATATTAAATCTCTCGGGCAACGTTTTTATGCTAAGACTGCGGTCAACGAGACAAAGAAATAAAATAATTATATTATCGTTTAAATATTTTCTTTCAATTTCTTTAAAATAGACAAAATGATAATGAAGAAATTATTTTAACTCTGAAATTAGGAGAAACACAGGTATTAGAATATTAAATTATGAAATGTGTTCTATCTTATTTTAGACAACATATATGCAATAATGAATAATATCTTTTTATTTCAATCATCTCAATTCCATCAACCCAGAAACAACTACTGAGAGATCGTATTATATCCAAAATATGGACGCAAGATCAAATTATGTCCAAAAAACAAAAACACGTTATGCCGGTTTATGAATAATTCAAAGATCAGTCTGAATACAGTAGAAACGTTCCAAGGCCCAGTTCATTAAATGAATAGTAGGCCTGCGGCCCACAAACCTTAAAAAATATCAGCCCATAATATATGACGTTTACAGCGAGAACAATCTTGAAGTCTAATCTTCTAAGCTTCACGTACTAACTTCAAGTCTTCAACTTATCCCCGATGCTCTATTATCAGCATCAAGTGAAAGGCCCACACAAGAAGAAATATCAGAAAACGAGTGAGTAGCAACTTGAGCAACCCACCCCTTAGAAACCCTCAGAGAGTGGAGTGGTCAACGCAATTGAAACGTTTTCGTTTCCTTTATTAATAAAAAATGAAAAAGTACTCTTGTCCTTCCAAGTTCAAACGCATTACTAGGCAGTATACACATACAAACACAGTACACAACATAAGCTAACTAGCTAACCGAGTCCAGCTCCAGATCCACATGTAACAACAACGACGTGGGATAAATAAAATATATGTAGAAATTAAAAAGAAAAAGAACAAAGGTATTTTTTCTTTTCTTGATTTTCAAAGCCGTTTTATAGTCCCACGGAGGCAAGTGGCTGCTGTGACCTCATCCTGCTCCTTCTTAACCGTTCAGCGATGATGAAAGCAAGCTCAAGTGATTGTGAAGCATTGAGTCTTGGGTCACAGTGTGTGTGGTAACGTGAGCTCAGGTCATCAAATGTGACCGTCCTTGACCCACCAATGCACTCGGTAACATTTTGACCCGTCATCTCTAGATGAACCCCTCCTGGGTGGCTCCCTTCTTGCTCGTGCACATCGAAGAATGCTCTCACTTCAGCCTGTCCAATTAATCCAGTCAATAAAAGTGGGTGGCATCAATAATCATTATCAAATTTCGAATAAATCGTTATTTTATTCTTGAAAGATTTAAAATTGATCAGTAGTGATCAAAAGATTAAAATTATCATTTAACTCATTCCATTTAGTCATTTTTAACATTCATTGAGTCTCTCAAAAAATTAAATTGATAAAAATTATTTCCTTTCAGTCTTTTAAAAACTAATATTACCCGCTTCAAATCTGAGAGTAAAATAAGTTTCTCCCTCAAATTTCTCAATACTTTCTGTGAAGTTATGTCACTAAACTGAATAAAGTGACAAGGGGCAATGATGTTTCATTGTTTCTTTCTACGTAAGTTGGCAAGAACAAAAAACATTAACACCCACATGGGCCCCAAACGTCCTATCCCACCTAACGATAGAGAAATGCAACCCAATCCCACAATGATATTTGGAACCATAAAATGGACTTGAATTCCGCACAGTTTTACCTAATTTTTCAAGTAGACCTTTTTAGACCTACCACTCCTGCTTCTAAATATTTTAGCCTTCAGATTTGGTAGCCCACCATTAAGGACCACCAGTTCAGAAGCCAGTAAGAACAAGTCAAGTCTTCTTTTCATTGTTTTTCCTTCTTCCAAACAGAACTTTTAAAAGGCAAGATATTTTACCCAAAGATTATGACTACAACCTCAGAGTGAAACATATTTTATTTTCTTCAGAGGAAGAAGACAATAACTTAAATTTGATTTTAATATTAAAGTACTCATATTTAAAGATACCCCCGACAGCCTCTTATAACCAATTAAAATTGAAAGAGACAAAAGAATTATACCCTGATGGCATCGAAGGGGCGAGTTTTGAGACCACATGGAGCCTTGATTGTGTTTCCGTGCATAGGATCGCTGACCCATGTGACAATTTGCCCTGCTCTACGCACTGCCCTGATTAGGTGTGGAAGCTTCACTCTCATATTTTCAGCTCCCATTCTTGTGATCACAGTTATTCTCCCTGGTTTGTTTTGGGGATTCAAGATCTCGATGAGCTTAACAAGCTCATTTGGATCCATCTTATCACTTACCTGCCAATGAATCAAAAGCATAATAACTTCAATAAAGCAAGTAAAGCCACTTACATGCCAAGGAAAGAAAATGCGGTCACTGTAGAGATTTGAACATCATGGAGATTATGCCAACTGATTTAGAGGGAGTTGGGAAGACCTTACTAGAAATTTTTGGAAATATAAAAATAGTTAATGACTCTCACAAGTTCTTCCTAGCTTAATCTCAATAATTTTTTTGGTGTAATTAATCAAAATAAGCTCTTTTTAACTTATTTTAGTAAGTTTCAGGATTAAATTTATGACAACCTCCGATGCAACCAAACCTTAATGAATAAACAATTAATTTGTTTACCCAAATGTATCCTCCATTTAGCTCAACTTGTTTATGGCCTAATAAAAGGATGCTAAGGAGTCATGTCCAAACCTTAATTCCCAAGGGATTAGCAACTCCTCTTAGAAACTCAACATGGGCACCATCTAGCTGCCTGGTTCGTTCCCCAACCCATAGCATGTGGGCTGAGCAGTCATAGTAGAGACCAGAAGTTGAATCCAACCTAGTGAGTGATTGTTCATAAGGCAACAATAAGCATTCATGAGATGTCCAGAATTCAGTGGTTTTCATTATCGGGTGGTCCACTGTGAGCCCAGCAGCAGCCATGAATCCAAGGGCCTCATCAACTCGGTTAGCCAGCTCTCGGTACCTGCAATACCAAGAACAGAGTTAATTTACCTCAAGCCACACAAATCATTGAAGATCAACATAATAGACCTTGTGAAAAATAAACAGGCACGTTCATCATATCAACTGTTATCTAAAAGCAGTGAAAGAACAATAATGTTATCTATAAACTATTTTTATTACAACAATCTTATACTACTTCCCTTTTAGATAATAAAACAGCAAAAGCGCACATTACAAATACACTCTATTAGTATAATTTCCAAAACTAGGAAAAATGTTTAAAAAAGTGTAAACATCAAGGTAAGGTACTGAAATAGAAAGGGCGTGAAAGAAATCAGAGACGATCCTCTAGAGAAAAAGTAATGTTTTTTCAAAAAGATACTGCACAAATACATGGTATTTATCTCTAGTTAAATACTACAAAATTAGGAAATACATAAACTCTCAATTCTTAAATGCACCATCAAATTTAACTATGCGAATTCACATCAACTACACAAAATACGAACACGGAATCTAATAATTTTACAAAAATATGTTTTACCTTCCTTTTGTTTTATACCTTTTTGTATTTTATGTAAAATGTCAAATCACTTAGCAAAAGAAGAGAAAAAAAACTGGTTATTTAAAAAGTAAATACAAAAGAAAAGTAAGGTGAAATAATGGAGCTCTGCCATCCGTGTCTTTATTAGAAATATAATATAACTTTACGGAAAAAAACAAGATTCACTTATGATTTCAATCACATCTCACAGATACGGTGAGTGATGGTTAACGAGTAAATTGGGATAACCAATTAAAAGTAGAAACCATATAAGTGAGTAACTATCAGTATCACCGTCGGAAAATGATATTTCCACATCAGTTCTTATATTCCTAAATATAAACAGGGAATACATCTCCCTACACTTGTCTACACCTTCTGCTAACGGTTCCGATCATTTCCTTAAAAAGTAATTCAGCATATAACCAGTGTAAGCTTCTCTGCTGGATGTGTGGGCATTATTTCCTTCTCCACATTCCAACACTGCTTTCTACTCCCATTCTCCTGAATCGGAGAAAAATTTTCAAAAAATCAAAAAAATAATCTAACAGTTTACACCGACTACGTGACTGTTCCGTACATACATACGAACATCTTTTTCCATCACGATCAGATTCCACTTTGTAAAGAACTAGTGTAACTCGTGTTTATTTAACATAATTTTTCGGGAGATTGACCAAAGTAGGCTTAAAAAAAAAAATATATACGTAAGTGGGATTGGAAAAAAAGTATTTACCGATACGGGGTCTGAACAGTAACTGTGACGCATAAATCACAGGGTGTAGCGCATAAATTTATGCGGCACATGCCCCTATAACGCATAAATTTATGCGTCATAGGATGTAGCGCGTAAATTTATGCGGCACATGTTACGATTTTGTATTTAATGCTCCTGTAACGCATAAATTTATGCGTCATAAAGTGTAGCGCATAAATTTTAATTGGCACAAAGCATTACCGGTATGTTTATTTTCCATCGTTGCTTCTTCCATAGAGATAACGCATAAATTTATGCGCTACACCTTATGACGCATAAATTTATGCGTTACAGAAGCATTAAATACAAAATCGTAACATGTGCCGCATAAATTTATGCGCTACACCCTATAACGCATAAATTTATGCGTTACAGGGTCATGTGCCGCATAAATTTATACGCTACACCCTGTGACGCATAAATTTATGCGTCACAATTAATGTTCAGACCTCATGTCAGTAAATACTTTTTTTTCAACCTCACTTACGTATATATATTTTTTTTAAAGCCTACTTTGGTCAATCAGCCTAATTTTTCAGCTGCGACTCGTACGAGTCGAGCTGCTGAAGTCGGCAACTTCATTTGAGAAAGAGAAACAAAAGCTCAAACTCCACCACAAATGAATCATCACTTATCACAAAATCAATCACCACTTTCCTTTCTCTTCTACGATACCAAAAATAACTTCTTTTTCTTTTTCTTTTCAATTATGAAATTAATTTTTGTCCTATTTTATAAAATCCTAACAACCAAAAGAAAGAAGCCCAATTAAGATTTTCCATTCTCTCCTATGATACCAAAAATAAATTCTTTTTCTTTTTTTTCAATTATGAAATTAATTTTTGTCCTATTTTATAAAATCCTAACAACCAAAAGAAAGAAGTCCAATTAACATTTTCCTTTCTACGGTTACAGGCCAGTCAAGATTTCATACAACCAGAAACACGGAAAGTAAATTGGAGAACCTTTAAAAGTGAAAACAACAAATAGTTGCAATAATAAATAAATAAATGATAAATACCTATCTCCCTGTTCGCTGTGCTGAGTGAAGTCCAAGTTCCACTGAGTGACCCTCTGCATAGCAGCATAACCACCGGTGGCAAAAGCTCTTAGAAGATTCAGAGTAGCCGCAGCTTGACAATAAGCTCTAATCATCCTCTGCGGATCCGGGATCCTTGATTTCTCATCAAACGAATCTCCGTTAACGTTATCCCCTCTGTAACTCGGAAGCTTCACGCCGTTTTTCTCCTCAAACGGATCCGATCTCGGCTTCGCAAATTGACCGGCCATTCTCCCCACCTAAACAAATAACAACCACATTCACACCATCTCCAACACAAACCGTTTTTTTTTCTCTCTGGAATTAATACAATATAGTCCTAGAAAGTGACATCTTAAATTCCCATTCATACAATTCAATCCTCACGTAAATACTTGTTAACAAATTGACACTTACGAAATATAAGTTGTTAATTTTAGGGATCAATTGTATATTATTTTAGTTACCTTTATGACAGGCATTTGGCCTCCGAACATCATGACGACGCTCATCTGAAGGAGGATTCTGAAGGTGTCACGGATGTTATTGGCATTGAACTCCTTAAAACTTTCGGCGCAGTCTCCACCTTGGAGAAGGAAGGCATTTCCCAAAGCGGCTTCGCCGAGACGCTCCTCCAAAGTTCTCGCCTCACCGGCGAAGACGATTGGAGGGAAAGCATCCAAGGTCCGAAGCACCGAGTCCAGGTCCTCCTGGTTCGGGTATTCCGGCAGCTGCAAGGCCTTTTTCGACTTCCAGCTTTCCACGGTCCATTTTCCAGTGCGGACCGCGGTCGGCGGTTGAGGTTGAGGTGGTTGGGCTTGAGATTTAGGCTTGTCAGAGACGACGGGGTTCTTGGCGGGCTCGGCCGCGTGAACAGCGACAATGGAAGGAGCGTGTACGGGCTTGGACCTGAGACCGGGCCTGAGTTTGGTGGAAGGAACGAGGGAATGGGTTTGGGGGATTAATGATTTGGTAGGAATGAGGGAGTTGGAAGTGGAGGAGATAGCCATGGTGGTTGGTTTGGAGAATAGTATTACTATGAGGTTTGAGGGATTCAGGTCACACTTTTTGAGAGGTGCCTGAAGAGGGTGAGGGCAGTTTGGTGAGGGTTTTATAATGGAACGACTCTGGGGTGGGGTTGTTGTGGTATGTGCGTCTGGTAGAGACGGGATGGTGGTAGTTGGGGGAAGGGTGTTTTCGTCAATTCAGGTTTCACGAGGGTATTTTGGGAAGTGGGACGTGCTGGTTGGCTTTCAAGTCAAATTGCTTCGTGTTTTTTAATTGTTTTGCTGTCCTTCACCTACTTATCGCCCCTTATTTTCGTGTAGGAGTGTAGGCGGCGTGGCGTGGAGTTAACAAACCAGCCGAATACCATTTTCAAGGTTTTTTTTTTATGTTTTTATTCTTTAGGATAAATTAGGAGGAAAGAAAATATAGAAAAAAACAAAATTCGTAAAAATATTTTTTGTATTTATTTAATTATGAAATTAGAAAGTAAATGATTACTTATTGATAAAATTTACTGGAAAAATAATTTTTCAAATAGGAAAGAATAAAAAAAAGTTACTCTATTTTTTAATTATTAAAAATAAATAAAAAATTAAAATTATTTTTATTTTATTTTTATCTACACATATAAAAATAAAAAATAAAAAATTTTATCTATCTAATCAATTTATTTTTTTTATTTTATTTTTTACTTTTATAACATAAAACATTAATATTTTTTTCAAATCAAACAATTTCATATTATCAATTTTAGACCAGATTTTTATTTTTTAAAAAATTTACTAATAATCTATTTGGCTGTATTTTATAATATAAAAAGTACTATATAATATGGAAAGTACTGAAATTAAAATCTATTTTGATCTTTAATTTTTTATCATTAGTTGATATTTATAAATTTAATTATTATATTTTATTAAAATAAAACATATATTTTAATAAAATATGTGATTTAAATTAATTTTTATATATAAATTTAACAATTTAAAGTTAATTTTTAAAAATTATTTCTATTTAACTTTAATTCAAATAAACGCTTATATTTTAATTTAATTCTATTTAAAAAACATGAAATATTGATTTTGGTCAATAAAAAAAATTATTGTCGTTAAATTACTTCGAAGTTAACAAACTTAATTTCAACTATTAAATTTATCTTAAAAATTATGGTATGTTAAAACGAAGCATCTTATTTTCTGTTTTTAGAAATAATATTTTATTTTCAAAATTTTAAAATTAAAAAATTGTTTGATGAATAAAGTTTTAAAAATTATATTTATTTTTATATTTTAATACTAAAAATTAAAAAATAATTTTAAACTATTTTATTTATTTTTCTATTATGTTCTTCTATTTATTTACTACTTCTCTTTTTTTACTTACTTTTTCATTTTTCTTTCAAAAATAGTTTTAAAAAAATTTAAAAAATATTTCTAAAAACTAAAATCAAATATTTCTTTATTCATTTAAAATTATGAGTTAAAATAATTTAAGCTTAATTATATTTTTATCCTTTTAATTTAATTTATATGTAAATTTGATTCCTTAAATATTTTTAATAATTCTGATTCTTCTATTTTTAAAATTTTAATAAATTTAATCTTCCATTAACCTATTTGATCTAAAATTATTTAATTTTTATTTTATCCAAATATTTTAAATTAAAGTAGTTAAATTATTTTTAACTTAATACTTACAAAAATATAGAACAAGTTTTAATTTTCCCTCTTTAAATCTTAATTTTCTGTTTTATAAAATTTTTTAAATTTGATTAAGTTTTAACAAAATTTCTTAATTTTCAATTTTTAATGGTTATAATAATTACTATGATCGTAATGAGATATTAATGATATATTTTAATATGAGTTTAAATATTAGAATAAAATAATTTTAAGTTAAAAATAAATATTAAAATTTTTTAATTTTGAAAAATAATTTAAAATTATTTTAATCGAACAAATTTTATTTGTAAAAATTAAAAATTCTGATCCAGGGTTTAGGACTTTAATTAGCCTCACATGTACAATTATGCTTCAATAATGTAGACACAATGATGATTTAGTTTCTATATAATATATAAAAAGATGTGCGGTTGTTATTGAAGAAACAGATGATTGGCGGCTTCACTTAAATCCTTAAAAATTGATATTAAACTCCTTAATATTTTGAATATATTGCAAAGGAGATCTTCTTTATTTTTTGCAAACACGAGGATTAGGGTTCCTGTGACACAGGAGCGCGCGGTGGCCCCTGCGGGCATTGGCGGTACGGGGTTTTACATGGCTCGCCTCTGGCCGTGGATGGCGGTGCAGATGAAGTGATGGCGTTTCAGTGTTTGCAAGATGCGATGGTCCTAGGTTCTGTTTGGTTGTGTTCTGTGTAAAGGCTTGCGAATGGATCCTCACATATCCTACCTAACTTTGGATGAGTACGCTTCCGTGCACGTGATGCTCTTAATATTTAAACAACTATCTGTGAATTTAGAATCTGAAATTTAAAAATGTGTTCTTCTCAGTGTAGCTTGAATTTGCAGGTAGCCCACAATCTATGCTAACGAATCGTTACAATTAGAAACAAAGAAAATATTTTGCGAGTGTAATTGTTGGTTAAGAAATTCTTAGGGAGATACTGCCTCTATGCTCTATGCTCTACACAACCTTTCCAAGGGCACTTCATACTTTAACTTGCATATAAATATTATTTACAAATGCATTGTTAGCATGAGACCACAACTTACACTATGCTTATTAAATAATGTTTTTTAAAAATTACATAATTTTTTAAAACAGATGTGGTAGGTAGGCACAACATGAGCAAGAATTTCTCTGAAGTGAACATGCGGAGTGTAAGCTGTCTAGAGGGTTATATATCAAGATACTACTGTGTACTGTTTTTGAAATCCCAAATAATCTACTGCTGCAGCCATTGAACATAAATCATGATTTCTTTTTAGCAGAGCCTAGGATGCATAAAATTAAATCTTATATAAATAGTAAGATAAAAATGAACAAAACTATATTAATCTACGGTTTAATCTATTTAAAGTGTATTTTAATTTATCTTATTTAATAGATAAATAATTTAGATATTTTAAAAAAAATTAGATAAATAAATCATATTTAAATTTAAAAAAATCTATTTAATCTATTCAAAATTTATTTATTTCTATATATTATATATTTATATTTATTATATTTTATTTTAATATACTATATTATATAATATTAATATATTTACATAATTTGTTAAAAATTAAAATTTTTAATTTTTAACTTTAAACAAATGGAATTATAAATAACTTTTTTCTTATCTTTAAAGTAGAACTATTTTTACCATTTTTATCTATATATACGAGATTACGACTTAATTTTTAATTTTTTATAATTTTATGCATAAATATATCATATATAACACATCATCTAATATAATATTTTAAAATAAATAATTATAAAATTTTTTAATATTAAATAATTTTAATTATTTTTTTACAAATAAAGTCCATAAGAACTGGATTGATACATTTTATAATTTAAAAAATACTAAAATATATTTTTATAAAAAAATTTAAGTTTGTAAATATATATATATTAGATTTATTTAATAATTTTTTTATCTTATATATATGTATTTTATATTTATTTAATAATTTTTTATTTTATAGATTTATACTTGTAATTTTTTTAATTAATTATTTATATAAATTTTAAATCTATTCAATGATATTTTTTAAAATATAAATTTTTAAATAATTTCATAAATTTTAAATCAAATTAAATTTTAATAAAAAAATAAATTAATTAATTTTAATTTAATCTATTTTCATTCTTAATAAACAATATTATAATGCAAATTTTTAACTTAAAAGAAGGAGAGACTTCAAATTAAATATATAAACTACAAACGTTGGAGCACCGTGAAATACATCATTATTGGGTTAGTAATAATGCCCTACAGTTCATTGGTAACATTTGCCTTGGTCCTGTATGTTGATTCTGTGGAAGAGCAACCTACTATGGCTTGCTTTTTAGATTTCCAGGCAACTAAGTAATCATCAAGGAAAATGAAAAAATCAGAGGTGAATTTTAGCGTTAGGACAACTAGGGATTTAAAAAAACAAAAACAATTTAATCAAACCATTTAAAAAAAAAAACAAATTATGCAAACCTGTTTTTGAACTCAATTCTTTCATTTTTTTAATACATGGTAATTTGGCTGACTATTTTATTTTAAATGTTTGGATTCCAAAAGCCGGTTACGACTAGCAACGCCTATTCTATGCCAAGAGGTGCAATCATTAATGTTGAGGGCTCTCTATCTTCATTCCATTATCACATCCACATACTTTCCACTTTCACACCTCAAACCCCAAATTAAGCAAATGACGACATTTTTTCGTCAAAACAAGTGCATGTGCTTTGAATCTGTGATGTTTCATCATAGTTGCCAGTGGAAGAGCTTGAATTGGGCTCAAATTGTAGAAAGACATGGATGGGCTATTGAAGGATTAATACTCTGTTTTGTGGCTCACTACTTTAGATAAAGTAGTCATTTATGAACCGTGGCAACTGGCAAGAGCGCAACATTAACTTGTGTGATTTGAAAGTTATGAAAGTGTAGTTAGTGGAGAAGTATCCCCTTTTTGGTTTGATAGTAGGCCCTATTTTCAATTAATGTATAATAGCATTAAATTATCCTGTCATATCTGACTAATTAAGAGGATAATAAACTTTAGAATACAAAAATGTAAAAAATGGTGAAATTTATAATTATTCATTTGTATTGCAATCATATTTCAACTACCATATTAAAAAGTGAAAAAAGTGATTTTTAAAAAGCGCCTTTTGGATTTAAAAGTGACTTTAGATTTAAAACTGTTTTACAAAAATCTGAAATGACTTTGTGAAAATGAAAATTTATTCAGATTTTCAAATTACATTCATTTGGTAGGTTTGTAGATCCATTTGATAGATTAAAAATGATTTTAAGTTAAAATAAAATTAAAAATATGAAATATGATATAATTTATTGGATCTACGTGATAGATTTTGTTGAATTATTTCATTGAAAGATAGATTGTTTAAAATTATATAAAATAAAAATAATGAATACTAACAAAATTCAAAAAATATATTTAAATAATTTTTTGAAGTTAATCCATAAATACTCTAACTTTGTATTTGGATGAAAATTTTTTAAGTAATTATAAAAAAATAATATATAAAAATAAATATAAATAATAATTTAAGAAGAAAAAATAATAATAGATAATTTAAAAATAAAAATAAATAAGAATTATTTTAAATTTTTATTTATATAAAAACTATTTCAATAAAAATTTATAATATTTTTAAAATTCTTTTTTTATTATTTAAATACATAAAATTTTAGTAATTTTAATTTATTTTATCTAAATATTGGATAAGAGATTAAACAAGTTAATTTACTGTAAATAAATAAATAAATAATCGAAAAGTGTTTAAAATATATCGGGTATAAGCATGTCGAAAATAAATTATCAACAAGCTTTAACGGCTTTAAGTTGTAGCTCCATGGTTAGATGGGATCATGGGAAGCCAGCTAGTTTAGTTTAATGGGTTTGCTTTTTCTCCCTTCTAATTTTTCTAAAATCTTCAATTCTTCCCTACCAAACTCGGCCTTTGACACAGCTTCGGTTTTAAATAATAATCTGACAATAAATAAATTAAAATTAATTTTATATACAATTTCATTTTCACAAATACAAAAATGTTGAAATTCCTAATACTCATGCATTTTAATAAAGATGATGTTGAGAGAGATTGGGAAGAGAATGACGACGTGCTAAGGTTGTGATCTTAGGGAAAATTGAAAATAAAAGGAGATTGCAAAGAAAATGGCATCCATGATCATCATCCATAATCCTCAATAGGCTGTGAATATGTTTTACAGAGAAAAATAATTTTTCTTTCATTTTTTTATTTTCTGCTTATTTATGCAGAAAGAAAAGATCTATAAATATTAAAAATGTAATTAATATTATTAATTTTAAAAAATTTATTTACTTTCTTAATTTAAATTTTTATATATAAATTTTTTTTATTTTTTTATTTATTATCGTTGATAAATATATAAAGGTATATATTAAAAAATTAATAGTTTCTTAAAAATTAAGTTGGGCATATAAAATAAAACAAATTTTTTATTCTAATTTTAAACAGATAAAAATAATAATTTTATATTTATACAATATTTTATTTTTTTATATAATCATATCATCTATTCTTCTAATTTTTTTCTCTTTTTATCTTAATATATCTAAATAAAATATGCAATAAATATTCTCCTTTAGTAAATGACACCTCTGCCACTGCTTTTAGGAGTTGAGATGTAGTATAGACCTTTCGTCTTCTTGGGCGCTACCATTTAATTAAAAAAATTCTTATTAAATTGTTTTTAATTTAGTAAAAACTTTTTGATAATATTTATTTTACCAACTTTTTCATTCTTTATAATTAATATGCTATAATTATGGTCTTCTATTTCTTTATTAACTGGCACTTCATTAATTTTAGTATTGTAAAATATTTAGTTTTTAATAAGAATTAATATGATTAAAAAATTTGTGATCTGAATTATGATTAAATGATTGTCACTAAAAAATTAATTTATTAATAATTTTTTGTTTGATCAGTATTTTTTTAATAAAATTCAAATTCTTAAATAAATATTCTGAATTTATATTAATAATTAAATTATTATATTAATAATATGGTATATTTATAATAAAATTATGTATTAGTATAATATTTCATATTATTAATATATGATTACAATATTTATATTAGTAATTTCATTCCTATTAAACAAATTTTGTATCAAAGAGAGTAAATCAAATCGTTAATAAATAGTTTATATATATATATATATATATATATATTATTCTACATGTTATGAATAGAAAAAACAAGTCAGAGAACGAGTAATTTTTTTTATATAGATTTTGGGTCAAATTCATCTTTCTTTTGGGATATTTTATTTTCAAATTTAAAAAATACATAAACTAAATAATAACAAATGAATTTATCTCCATTACGGATAATAATAATAATAATAAAAAAAAAAAGTGTACAACAAAGAGAGGCTCGATGAAGCCGATAAATCCAAAAGTAAGGCTTGTCACTTTTGACAAATATCAAAATCTCGTAGTGTTTTGCATTAGGTTGGTGTGGTGTGAGAGGTTTGGTGAATAATAAGATTGGTTGCTGTCTGCTACCAATTTATTAATTTGGTTTCCGTTGACTTAACCTGCTATCACAAGTATTTTTGTCAATGAACCGGTTTTGTTTATTTATTTTTATATCCCTTTTCTTTTGTTTATTTTATTTTACTGCTTTAGACAAAAATATTAAACAAAAAATGAGAGTAATAGATATAAATGGAAAAAAAATAAAAAAAAATATTTAAAGAAAAGAAAAGAAAGAATTATAGTCAGAAAAATTTAATAAAAATAAATGAAAAAGAAAAAGATAAATTATAGGAGAGTAAGATAAATGTAAAAGGTAAGGTGTTAAGAAAAATAAAATTAAATACCTAGTCCTTATATTATTCATGATATTGATGTCAAAGTTAAAAATATAATTATTATCTTTTATTGCATAAATATATTATTTTTAAAATTAGCCTGATTATTGGAATTAAGAAAACGAATTTATTTATTTTAGAAAAAGAAAGTTTTGAACACTTATTCTATTTAATGTTTTATAAAATATTAATTTAGTAAAATTTTATATTTAACTTTTGAGTATGAAAAATTGAAAAGTTATGAATGTTTCCAATGCAAATAAAATTGTTTCCTTTAAAGATTATCAGGGATCTGAAAAAAAAAAACTTATAACTAACTATTACAGTGTATCTATAAAAATGAAATTGATTGATACATATAGATTGATAAAATTTAAAATTTATAAAATGTTGTTAAGTAGGACGAGATTTAAAAAATATTACATTTAATGTTGGAATCTAGATTTTGAGATTCTTAAGCTAAAAACGTTTTAATGATAACATTCTAATTCATCTCTAATTGAATTGTCAAAGATTATTAATTTCTTTTAAGATATAACTATTATCAAAGTAAATTTTTATCATTTTAATCAACATACATAGTAAGGAATTAAACATCTTTCAGTAAGTTTAAAATATTCAATCATTTATCTACCAATATAGTATGATATAATTTGTAGATAGATCAAATTTTTAAGCATGATGAAAGGGATTTAAATCTGGAACATATATATGAAAAAAAACTGTTGAAAAAAAAAATCATAACTCATTTAAATAATCTCTAACTTTAAAAGAATAATTTCTGGATGTCGTCTAAGAATTTTCCTTAATATACATAAAGAAAAAAGTCAATTATCTACTAATTATATCAAATTTTATTTGTATTTCTTAATTATATAACCAAAAAAATTACGCCAACAAGTTTTGTATTATTTTAAAAAAATTATCTAATTTATCTTATAAAATAAACAATCTTATCTTAAGTGGATTAATTAAAAAGTTTTGTCTATAAAAATATAATTTTTATGAATGTAAATTTTGGTACAATATTTTAATCCCATTAATCCAACCTAAAATGAAGTTGTTTATCTATTTGGTTCCTTTGACAACTCTTTTTGAAAATTGCTCTTTATGTTAGACTAAATTATATTTTTCTTAAATTATTTTTTATTTTTAAATTTGTTTCTTAAATTTTTTTATAAACTAATCTTTTAAATTTTGTAAATATTTTAGAAAATTATAATTTTCGTTATATCATATTAACACATTTTTTTAAAAATTTTTAAAGATAAAATTAATATTTAATGTAAATTTAATTATTGTAAACAAATCAAGTATAATCACATGGTTATATACAATATTATCTTTTAAAAAAATAATGTAAAAAATTTATTTAATAATTATAAAAGTAATAATTATGAGATATCTCATATAATTTTTTTTTCATTCTATTTGGAGGATACCAATATGCTCGAAACATTCATACCATTTTTTTTTCTTTTTGTCAAACATTATCTTGATTTACCTATCTTTATATAATGAAAATTTTCATTTTAAAAAATTAATCATCTCATTCATAATATTTTTTTTTCTTGTTTTTTATGATTGTTATCTTTTAATTAATTTTTAATAATATATTAAATTGATCTATAAAATTAAGAGTGTAATTATTTTTTTTAAAATTTAAGAATATAATTTTACTTTTTAAAGTTATAAAAAATTGATTATTTTTATATTATTATCATATTTATCTATTTATAATTAAAAATATTAAAAATTATTTTTTATATAAAAGATTTTATAACTATAATAATTTTAATATTATCTTTCTTTTTATTTATATGTTCTGAGAACAAGGAATTTACATATATTAAAAATATCAATCATAAATTATAAATCAGGAAAACAAGATTTCTCGTTGAATACATATAATCTTTTTTATTAATTTTTTTTGTTTTATTCTTTTATCTTTGTTATTAACGATAATAGTAACAAAATGATTAATATATATTCTCATTTTTTATTATTTATTTTTTTTATGATATGCACAACACTTATTATGTTTTGTTTGGATCACAGAAAAAAATAGAAAAAAAATATGAAAAAAAAAATGAAAATAAAAAATAAAAAGAGTTATTTGGATGTATTGAAACAGAAGGAAAGAAAAGAATTTCTATTATTTGAATAGGTAGAAAAAAGAAGAAAAAAAAAATATACTAGTAGTATAAAATTTAATTTAAAAAAATTTAATTTTTTTATTATATTTTCTCTTAATATATTATTATGTTTTTTATATTTTTATAAATATATAATAATTTTAACAATTTAAAATTAAAAAAAATGATGCAAGCTTTTTCCTTCCATTTTCTCAACAATATAGGAGGAAAATAAATTTTGATGAGATCCACGAGAATTTGTTCATTTTTATTTTCATGCGCATGGAAAAATTTTTCATATTCCCTTATTTCTTCTTTCCTCTTTTCTTACTTCCTATTTCCTCATCCAAACTAAGTATTAGGAATGAAACTTTTTTCCTCTCAAATTTTCATTTTCCTCATTCTACAATCTCATGTCTTCATAATGCAAGTTATGTAAGAACACATCCAAATCTCAAATCTCCTTTTAATCTCTTGCCTACACACAAATGCATTAGTTCGTTCTTTGGATTAGGAAAAGAAAATGAAGGTATTAGCATCTTTTCTTTCATGATCTTCCATATTCTTGCTTTCAATATTTTGATTCGAGTTCTTTAACATTTTTTCTATATTTTCATTTCCTATGCCAGTATGTATTTTTTGTGCATTTATGTTGTTTGTGGAAAATTCCTATAGGTCTTATATACTTTTTTTTCCCTCTTATATATGCTTTGCAAGATAATGTTTATTGTGTGTTCATGTTCATATGAGGTTACTTCTCTTTATATATGGTGATATAGATCTCAAATCTTACTATCATTTTCCTTCTCCTCTTGAAGTTTCCTTCCTTTATGCGTTTCTTTGTTTATTTTCTTAGGCAACAAAAAACATGTAAAACTTTTTACATGTGAGACCAACAACATAGATATCTCACTAGTGGAAAATGGGTTTTTTACATCGGTTGTTAAGCACTTTTTACATCGGTTATTCAGGCGGTGTTGAAGCGGGCAATATAAAAAATAAGACTTTTTACATCGGTTCTGGAACCGATGTAAAAAGTATGACTTTCTACATTGGTTGGGAAAAGAACCGATGTAGAAAGTACACTTTTTACATCAGTTGTGGGCAGAACCGATGTACAAAGTATACTTTCTACATCGGTTATGGTCCTAACCGATGTAGAAAGTCATTTTTTTTAATGTACATATATTTTAGGCATACTGTCGTATTATTTATTCACATACCTGCATATACACACAGAATCCAGGCAGACAATAGAGAATCACCAAACAGACAATATAGAATTCACATAATCTATATATTTAAACTAAATACATCATTATTTATGATCAAACTTTAATTTACAAATGAAATAACTTAAAATTACATCAAACAAGTATTGAAAGTTGAAAAGAAATGTAGTAATTAGTCATGTACCTGTTGAAAGCAAAGAGAAAAGATGTTAAAAAATCTACTAAACATAAAAAAACGTAATAAACATTTTAAAATAAGTTAAAAATAAACATACAATGATGAAATAATTAAATAAATAACTAACTTGTATCATGTAGTAACATTTTCCCATATTCCTTCATGATGATCATCTCGAATAGCATGTACATCATCTATTTCATTTTCTTCATTGATACTAGATATCCTTGATGATAAGGGAGTTTGAGAAATATCAATATTTGAAAGATCATTGATGTCATCACTAGCGATTGTTGTCTTTCCTTGAAGAACAACTGACCACCTTTTGGAGTAAGGATCTTGAATATAAAACACTTGTTATGCTTGGTGGGCTATGATAAAAGGGTCATCCTTGTAAGCTACTTTTTGAAGGTCAACCAATGTAAATCCCAATTCATTGACTTGCACACCACTGTTACTATCAACCCATCTGCATTTGAAAACAGGCACTCTAAATTTGCTGTAATCAATCTCCCAAATCTCTTCAATCACTCCAAAGTAAGATATGGAAACCTTTACAGGATTTTTATCTTTAGAACTTGCAAAATGCATCGACTCTGCCACCACCATAACCCCACTATTTTGCATGGTACTTTTATCATCCTAAGACTTTGTGTAAAATGAAAAATGATTAATATCGTATCCAGTCCAACATATGACATCAAAGTTTGGGTCATTTGCTACCCATTCAATGTATCAGAGGCACCATCATCCTTCTTAATTGTTTCATCAAACCAGTTTAAGAACGTTTTGTTATGCTCATTCAACAACCATTTCTCGTTCATTCGAACATTCTCCTCCCTTATCATAGTTTTGTGAGTAGATAAGTAAGGTTGAACCTCATCGGTATTATTCAAAATATACAAATGTGCTTGAAGGACTTCTGCACGACCCATGCTTTTCACAGCTATGTCTCGTGTACCTTTACCTTCGTGTCTTCCCTCATGACGAGACTTAGGAACTCCTATGGGTTCCACCTCTGACAAATACTCTGTACAAAACTCAATGGCCTCTTCTGCAATGTATCTTTCAATCATAGATGCCTCGGGACGGTGTGGATTCTTCATATACCCTTTTAATATTTTCATGTATCGTTCTATTGGATACATCCATCTCAGATAAACTGGACCACATAACCTGATCTCTCTCACTATATGAACAACCAAGTGAACCATAATGTCAAAAAATGATGGAGGAAAATACATCTCTAATTGGCATAAGATAGTAAAAGCTTCATTTTCCAACTCATCCAATTTTAGAGGGTCAATGGCTTTACTACATATTTTATTGAAAAATAAGCATAACCTACTTATTGTATGTCTAACTTTTTTAGGTAAAATGTCACGAATAACCACTGGAAGTAGTTGTTGCATCAACACATGACAATCATGAGACTTTAACCCAACTAACTTTAAATCTTTCATCGAGACAAGTCTTTTAAAATTTGAAGAATACCCTTGTGGCACTTTAACCCAACGTAGCCACTGACAAAAAGAAATTTTCTCTTTTTTTGACAATGTATGACATGCCGTGGGCAAATATGTTCGCTTTCCTACAGACTGTGGAGCTAATTGATGTCGTATACCCATATGAACCAAATCCAGTCGAGAATTGACTTCATCTTTAGTCTTGCCTTGTATATTGAGAAGTGTTCCAATGATGCTATCACACACATTTTTTTCCACATGCATCACATCAATACAATGTCTAACATCAAGTTTGCACCAATATGGAAGATAAAAAAATATTGATCTTTTCTTCCATATCCTTGTCTCAGTGACCTTTTTTTGAGTCTTTCCAAAAACAGTTTTGATGTTTTTAACCCGATCGTAGACTTGTTGTCCAGTTAAGGCTTTTGGAGCAACATCATTTTCTGGCAACCCATTAAAAGCTTTCCTTAATCTACGATAAGGGTGATTAGTCCTAAGAAATTTCCGATGACCAAGATACACTGTCTTCCTTCCATGATGTAGTTGATGGTAACTTGTGCATTCTTCACATATGGGACATGCTTTGTGCCCCTTAACGTTGTATCCACATAAATTTTCATATGCTGGAAAGTCATTAATAGTGCAAAAAATCATTGCCCGCATCTTGAAATTTTCATTACCATACGCATCAAACACCTTCACACCTCCACACCTTCTTCCCATAATTTTGCAAGTCTTCAATTAAAGGAGCAAGATAAACGTCTATGTCATTTCCAGGTTGTTATGGACCTGCAATCATCATGGACAACATGATGTATTTACGTTTCATGCACAACTCCGGAGGAAGGTTGTAAATTGTCAAAAGTACAGGACATGAACTATGTTTACTACTTAAATTACCATACGAATTCATTCCATCTGTTGCAAGTCCAAGCCTTAGGTTTCTTGGCTCATTCCCAAAATCGGGATATAGTTGATCAACCATCTTCCATTGCAAACCATCAGCTAGATGATGAAGTTTTCCATCAATCAGTTTTTCATCTACATGCCATCTAAGGTTCTTTGCTTCATCTTTATTACAAAACAATCGTTTGAACCTTGGAATTATTGGAAGATACCACAATACTTTGGCTGGAGGCCGCTTTGTGCTGTCATTGCAAATAGAATCACCATCCTTCAGTTTATAATGTGAAACTTGACACACAGGGAATTCATGTAATCCTTCAAACTCATTTCTGTATAGTATGCAATCATTGGGGCAGGCATGTATTTTCTTATACTGCATACCCATCGGACACAACACCTTCTTCGCCTCATAATTACACTTTGGTAATGTGTTACCTTTTGGAAGCATCTCTACCAACAGTTCAAGTAATTCGGTGAAACTTTTATCACTCCACCCATTCCTTGCCTTCAGAGTGAATAATCTTAACACTGCTGACAATCGTGTAAAGGTAGTACATCCCGGATATAAAGGTTTCTCTGAATCAGTAGACAAGTTACCATACATATTTGCCCGCTCAAATGACGCATGCCCTACATCACAAATCATATCCTCTACCCAATCTTCCATATTTATATCAACCTCCACCGTCTGTGACACACTTGGCATGCCTAATAACTCACCATGCCATGTCCATTTTGTATAACTTCTGCAAAATCCATCACAAAGAATATGCTCTCTAATTTGACCAACACCCAAACGTCTCTCATTTAGACAATTAACACACGGACAGTAAAATTGTCCATTACTCTGAGGTAGATTTGTCTGCGCAAAATTCAAAAACTCTTCGACCTCATTCTCGTACTCATCGCTCGTTCGTTTAGCATTTATCCAACTACGATCCATACTATACAAGAATCATCAACACATGATTTAGGATTAACCTTGTCACTCATTGTTGTTAATTTATTATCCTCACTATTGGCAAGACCCTATCCCATTCGAGAAAAAAGTTTTTTATTCATCGATTAACATACTTCTAAAATCTGGAATATCATACTTGGTGAAATTTTGGCAGCATTTCGCATCAGTCTCCAAGTACATAACTTGATTATGGTTTCATTTACCATAATGGAGCATGTACCCAGAGACAATGCAAAATGAACTAAACCAAAATTTCATCAAGTACAATTTACAAGATTTATGAAGAAATTGTTAACCACTGAATAAAAAACTTTAGTCCCAAACTGTCCAACTTGGACAATTCAAGATTTAATATAATGAATGATTTACTTATTTAGTAATATACTCATTATATTCAACCTTGAACGGGAAACTAAGGGTATGCTCATATTTGAACTCAAGAAAACAAACCAACATATTTAAACTCAAAATCAATACTATAACATATATAAACCCTAAGCAAACTTTCACATCTGCAATCACAAAGTAGATGTGCATAGAACATACCTCAGTCAACACAAAATGGTTGAGTGGTGGCCAAGCGGTGTCCAAACGGAGGCACAATGGTGGTTGAACGACGACACAACATGGTAGCCAAATAAGAAGCTTAAAAATTACAGAATACAACCAAAATAAATGTAAATTTCAACCATAATAATAGAATGAGATGCATAAATAACAACAAAGACGACTTCAAACCTTACGGTGCGCAACGACGACTTCGAACGAACGAATTCGTTCCAACGGCAACGACAACCACGAACGTAAGCACGAAGTGAAACGACGAACAACAAGGATGTCGGCAATGGCTAAGACTTAAATGAAAATAGAGAGAACAAGCCGAAATGAGAAACTGAGGTTTTGGAAAATGAGGTTAAACATGAACAGCGTCGAAAAATAAGTGACAGGGGAAACATTCTACATCGGTTGTTTCTCATAACCGATGTAGAAAGTACTTTCTACATCGGTAATTTTCTCAACCGATGTAGAAAGTTTTAAAAAAATCCACTTTCTACATCGGTTCCAGAACAACCGATGTAGAAAGTACTTTCTACATTGCTTGTTTTGGAACCGATGTAGAAAGGTTGAAAAAAAACTCACTTTCTACATCAGTTCTTTTCCCAACCGATGTAGAAAGTTTACATTTATTTACAAAAATACCATCGCGTTTATTTATATCGGTTTTTGAAGAACCGATGTATAATCCTGTTATAATATCGTATTTTTGCACTAATGTCTTAAAAGGTGTAGCATGTCCGTTTGTCAACTTACAATGTTTTTATTTACTTTATTTTTACACTTATGTACTATTTTATATGTTTGTTATGAATAATTTATTATGGATTTTTATTTTTTAATGTTATTTTTATTTTTATTTTTTGCAAAATAGAAATAAAAATGTCTAAGTAATGACCTCTCTATATATATGTATAATTTCTTTTTGACTAGCAAATTAACAATTTTTTTAATTAATTTTTTTTCTATATTTTCATTCCATTCTTTCTTAGTGTTAATATGTTTTTTTTATGCACTTATCTTGTTTTTAAAAAATTCTCGTAGGCCTTAATATAGTTTTTTCTCTTATTTTTCCTTCCCAAGACATTGTTTGCTATGTTTTTGATTATATGATATTGTTTTTCTTGGTAAAAGGGATACAAGTAGACATGGCAACGGGACGGGTCGGCGGGTTTCACATTCCCCGTCCCTGACATCCCGTGCACATCTCCATCCCCACCGGGTTTAGAATATTAAACCCGATCCCAGTCCCTGCTTGGGTTTAGGGAAACCTGCCATGTACCTGTTCCCAATATTTTTCATATTTTAATTTTAATTTTTTATAATTTATTAAATTATTATATATTTTTTAAAATTTATATAATTTATTATTTTTATAACCTTATTAATTTTATATAATATTTTAAAATAATAAAAATATTTTAGTAATTTTAAAAGCAGAGTGGGTTCGGAGACGGAGACAGGGCGGGTATAAATATCCCCATACCCGCCCCCACATCCGCTTTCAAAAATCGGGTTTTACCCGTCCCCGTCTCCGATCCCGGTTAACTTGGATTTTCCCCGTCAAACTCGAGGTAGGGACGAAGTGAGCGGATTGGGGACGGATCAAGTTGCCATCCCTAAATACAAGTCTCAAATTTTATTTTTTTAAGCAACAGAAAAGTAAAATTTTTCACAAGTAAGATCACCGACACAAATTTTATCAACTTAAAATATTTTAGATGTAGATATCATTTTAAATTTTTGTATCAACTTCCAATATTTTAGTTATATGTGTCAACTTGTAATGTTTTTACATATTCTATTTTTCATGTATGCAACATTTTAGATTTTTGTTATAAAAAATTTATTATGTATTACTTTTTTTTTTATGTTGTTTTCTATTTTTATTGTTTACAAAATAGAAATAGAAATGTGTAAATAATGATCTTTCTCTTTCTTGCTACATATATGTATAATTTATTTTTGATTAATAGATTAACATTTCATTTTAATTGTTTTTTATTTAAAAATTAATGATTAAAATAAATATGATCATTTTGTTTGTTTCACACATTTTATTTAATCTTATGAAAGATTTTAATTTTATTACAGAAAAGGTCATAAAAAAATAAAAATAAACATTTCAAGCGTATACTTGATTTTAGAAAAAAAAAACATGACTAACAATATGGCCAAGGTAAAACATTTTAGTAAAAATAAATAAAATAAATGTGATAGATTGTATAAAAAAATATATAAAGGTAAATATAGATGACATGTTCAAATATGCAAAATATAGACATATGGTTTAAGTATATATCGTCGTTTGTATTTTGCTTAAACTTAAAATTTTACAATTTTTACAATTTTAAAGTTAAACTTGAATATCATGTATGCTTACTTAAATGAATATCTTTTTTAAAAATAAGTTACTACTATTATTTGGTTAAACAAGCAAAGTTGGAGGAAAAAAATAGTTAAGCAATCTTGGATTTCTTTAATATATGATAGATTAACTTTTGGTGTTTGACTATTACTATATACGTATCCTAATTTACACTTTCATTTTAAAAAATTGGACACCAAGCGTTCAAAACTTGAAGTATGATTCATGATTGTTTATTAACGAAGAAATTGTTTTTAATACTGTGGAATTTGTACATATGATTTATGTGGTTATGATGAAGGTACTTCTTTTTATTCTACTTTCAGTTTTGTAAATCCATTTTTATTGTTGCCTTCATATTGCTGATTATCCATTTTATTAAAAACCACTTTGAAGGAAAAATCTTAATATTAAAAACATAAAAAATATGCAAAACTTGTGAATAGATAAGTTCCATCTTACTATGGTCTAAACTAATTTTAGAAAAATCTGCCATCTCTTTTTCATCTTTTGTATAGCATGTTTATAATATAATTATAATGTGATAGTAGGATTTTGTTTGGTAACAAGTATTTTTAATGAGAGTGTGTGTGACATTATTTATTCATTTTATCTTTAAATAGGTGGCTCTTATAAAGACAGATTTAAATGATAATGGTAGCACGATTTATAATAATCACAATGGATATAATCAAATTGTATAAGAGGTTCTTCTACCAACTTTTTGGATGTAGGAGGGAATGCCTCTATAAACCAGTATTATTTTGAAGTTAGAATTGTTCCTACTATAATATAGATGAAGCATAATATAAGTTTATCCTTATCTATTTTTTTATGGAACATTTATTTATTTAGATTGATGGTCAAGTTAATTGTTAAACTTTCGAAGCTTCCATTATTTCCATTATTTTCCTAAGTCAGTTTGACTCTAGAAAGCAGGAAGATTACCTTACCATGTTTAACTCTTAAAACATGCACATGCTTGATTGATGTCTTACTTTTACATTTTTATGTTAGCTTCACATTTATGATAAAATTGTTTAATATCTTTAATTTTTTTATATATAATTTAATATATTTTCTTTTATAAAAATTTTTATTTTATTATTTGACAAATTATAAATTTCTTATTAAGTTTCGTGAAAATAATTTCAATATGTATAAAAATCACTCACCTTCTCTCTTTCTTTCTCTTTCTAAAGATCATCATCCATTTTTTTTCAGCAACTAATCTCTCTTCACGTCTATTTTCCTTCCAACCATTACACTACCTCATTTTTAAGAATTCATAGCTTTGATTATGTAAAATTTACAATGAAGAAAAGATTCTAATATATCTTAAAGATCTTTTAAAAAATAGTTTTATTTCTTTTAATTTTTATTAAAATTAATCTAAAGTTCTCTCATATTAACATATTTAAACTATAGGATATTTTATACCGTAAAGACAATTTTTTTTGTCTTTTATAATATCATTTATTATTGTTCAACTTTATTTAGATTAATGCTAATATTTATTTGTTCATTTAATTATCTTCCAAATGTATAAATATGTCTATTTATATGAAAATCGTTTGTTTAGATCGATAATCAAGTTAATTATTAAACTTACAAAGTTTATGTAGTTTCCTCCAATTAGTTGACTTTATAAAGCAATAAGATTATTTTTACTAAGTTTAGCTCTTGAAACATGCACCTAGAACATGCATGAAGTCTTAATTTCACATTCTTACGATAGTTTCATATTTATGATAAAATCGTTTAATTGATATAATTTTAATTTTTTTATAATTTAATATCTTTCTATTTATAAAATATGTAAAAAAAAATTTAAAATATATTATTTAATAAATTATAAGTTTTCTGTCAAATTTTATTACAACAATTTTAATATGTATAGAAACCATTCACCTCCTCCACACTTTCTTTTTTTAAAGATCATTGTCCAATTTCTTTTTCACAAACTAATCTCTCATTATCCTTTCAATCACCAACTTATCTTTGAAAATTCATACCTGTGTTAAGTAAAATGTATAAATAAAAAAATATTGTTGTAACATACCTCAAAAATCTTTTTAAAAATAGTTTCTTTTCTTTTAATTTTCATTAAAATATAACGTTTTTTCCATTGACATACTTAAACTGTAAAATATATTCATATCGTAAAGACAAAAAAATGTTATATTTTGTAATAGCATCCTTTATTGTTATGTTTTGTTTAGATTGATGCTAACATCATTTGTTTATTTAATTACCTTACTATGTCAAATGTACAGCCTCTTTTAAAATTTATATCCAATGTAATATGGCTTATAGAATCAACTGATGTCTATGCTTATTTTAAGATTAATGATAACGTGCTTATAAAATTCTAAATTCATCTATTATATGCATACTTAAAGTTATAGTAATACCATAAGCAAATTGTTTAGTTTTTGCTATTTGTTTAATTGTTTAAGGCTTTAATTATATTGATATTATACTATATGCATGCTCCTAACATAATTATGTTGAGTTGGAATTTACTTTTACATGTTTATACAATTGTTACAGTCGTTTTATTGGTGTAATTTAGGTGGCCATGTTTTAATAAAAAAATTATCAATAGGTATCATTTAATTATTTATATTTTAAATTAATTTTGTATCATGTATATTTTTAATAAAATACTTTTGTATATAATTAATTTACACAAAAATAACCTTAAGACTTATGCTAATGTTATAAAGTGATACAAACCAAGTGATATTTGAGTATTTAGTTTTTTCAATTTCTAATAAGTTTTTATATCGGAATAAGTTAAGACATTATAGTATTAATCTATGGAAAGGGTGTGTTGATTTCCAAAGGATATGTGCTAGACATAAAGAAAGGAAGAACAAGGTGCTTTCTAAAGAGAAAGAATGGAGACTTAACATCACTTAGGTGAATTATAAGTGTTGTGCTAAATTTGATTGAGTCCATATTGTTAAATGTATTGTGATATTCAAAGAATTATTTTATTATATTTTTCAATTTAATTATATGCACATGTACTATGTATATATTGATTTTTTTATTTTGTCTAATTTATACTTCTAAAGTTCACTTCTTTAAAATAGACTATTTTTGACATAATATTTATTTAAATTTAAAATAAAGTTTATTCAAATTTAGTTTTGGAATAATTTTTTAAAAAAAATAAGTTTTTTTTATCAGTAAATGACAAATATCTTAATAAATAAAAAACACAAGTATAATTTAGATATACGAGATACTTTTAGTTAAGCAGTAATTGAATTAGTTTAATTATTTTAGTCATTTTTTTTATTCTAAACCTTATTCATGTTTATAATTTTTTTTATTATATAGTTAAATATTTTCATTTAACATGACAAAATTAGTTACAAGAGCATTATTTATAATTTTTTTTAGCATTTTATAACAGAGGCTAAAATTCATTTCTAAAAATGATATATACAGTTTTATAAATTTTTCATTTTCTATAGATATAAATTTAATATTAAAAATATTTTATTAAAGTTTCATTTGAAGACGAAGGATAATTCATTTACAGTTTGTTCATATTGTTATAAATGATAATTCTATTATTTTATTTTTTTTATTTTTTTTATTTTAAATTAAAATATTATGACTTTTTTTATATATATTTTGTAATGGTAGTATAAATTTACATAAATTATAATAAATTAATATAAATTATATTAAATTTTGACGGTTATATTATTTAAATCGTTATTAAGATATCTACTAAAAATATGTTTATCATTTAAAAATTTTATTAAAAAATATTTTTTTTATAATAAATCTTTTGTTGATGTATAATTTTATCTTTAATTATAATAAAATAAAATTGATAAATCATATTTTTTTTAGAATAAAAAGCATGTGTAATTATAACATATAATCAGTAATAAATTAATTCGAAGATTAAAAAAAATTAAAAGAAGAAAACATTCTAATATT
Source organism: Canavalia gladiata (assembly GCA_037954105.1). Lineage (NCBI taxonomy): Eukaryota > Viridiplantae > Streptophyta > Magnoliopsida > Fabales > Fabaceae > Canavalia > Canavalia gladiata. Next base: position 34,377,741 of record CM075664.1, on the reverse strand, counting down.
TAAATTAAAGTTAAAGTCCTTCATAAATAAATCTCTTGATTCAAGTGCAATTGTTGAAGAATGGAAATAAATTTATGATAATTAAAACTAATAATTATTTTCAACTTTTAATATAAAATAATTTTTTAAGATATAAAGAATGGTTTTTTTAAACATAAAAAATAATATTTATAGTTTATATGTTATAGTGTATATCTTAATTTTTAAGTTGGACTAAGTTATTAGAAAGTTATATTAATAAATTTTAGATTATGTTATGTTCAAAACTTTGACTTGGATTATGCTTATTTATTCTTTGCTTTATGTTTTTATTGAATTAATTTAGATGTCGATAATTCAATAAATTTATAATATGTTATTTTGAATTATTTTATATTTTATACAGTTTTTATTGTTATTTTAAATATAACATTAACCTATCTATTCAATAAATAAATAAATGATTAAGTTATTTTAAAATAATTTTAGTTAAGATTATTTTGTTTAATAATTTTTATAAACAATTAAATTTTATCAATTTAATTGTTAAATTAATAAATTATTTTTATAAAATTTTAAAAAAAATTAATATTTTATTAAATAAATTTAATTTAATAAATATTATAAAATATATCATCTATTAATTTAAATTTATTTTTTAAAATTAAAAACTAAAAACTACCTTAAACGAAGCTAATAACGGAAAGTTATTAATTTGAAAGACTGATAATTAAAATAATTTATGATTAAAACTTGAGATAATAATTTTATATTTTATTCGAAAAAAAAAAACTACAAAGACTTTTGTTGGTGATAGTTACGCGTGATTCTAGTATTTTGGAAGGACCAACATTGTAATTCACAACTTATTGTGATAACATGTTGAATAGGTTGCCCTCCATCTCCATCATTTTGAATCATTGATATATACATCACATAGGTCTTTGCTAATTCTCAAGTTCACAACCGCTACAGGCTTCAGTCATCTGAGCAAGACCAGACCAACCGGCAAAAAGTCAAAGTTGGTGAAAATTTCCACGTGGAGGAAGGTGGCAGTTCCAAGTTAGCACACGTGCAATAAGTTTTAGGCGTGTTATGGTTTCAGGCTTGCACTCAATTGACCATTATACCCACTATTTTCAACTGTAGAATATTATATTTTTGGATACAATTGTCCAAGTCTTCTTCCACCAACCCACTTTCACTTGTTTTCCTTTCTGCTTTCAACACTAATCTTCCATCTCCTACCACCACCTATTCCTAACAACCTCCTATTATGACCGCTTGAGTGCGAAATATACTCAATGCATTAACTTGCATAAACAAAATTTAGATGATTAAATTCTCGAATTAAATAGTGACATGAAAATCTATTTTTAAAATTGCATAACATATTCTTAATGGAATTTATTTTGACGTTAAAGGTATTACATATTATTATTTGAATTAAGAATTTAATCATAACAAAATTTCAATTTTATACTAATTATATTACCTAAATTTCCATGGGATTCACATAATTCTAAGTATATAGTGCATATATTTAACAAATAAATATGATAAATGAATGTTTAATCTAAAAATAGCAAATTTTTATTTAAAAAAGCATTTATCATGCTTTGTAATAAATACTTACTTTTTTAATAAAAAATTTATTTTTAAATGTTAAAATTACTTCTAAAGGCTGAAACTAATAAAACTACCAAATATATTAAAAAAACACAGATAGTAATTAAACAAAAAAAAATCTATAATAAAATCCTAAAACAATATCCTATAATAATAAATAAAATATTTGAGTTGTTTATATAGTATTAATTTGAATTAGTTATAAATTAAGAGGATTAACCCCATTAATCATATTATTGTCCGCAAGGGAATGAATAGACTTAAGCTTCTAATTGTGTTAAGTGGTTTTATCTAGATTAATTACTTGCTTAATTGTACTTTGTTTAGTGATTAACATCAAGATAAAAAGATAGAATAAATTATTATATTTTATTTAATATATAATATAATATAATAAATAAATAAAATATGGAAAATTTATTGTATTGATTTATTTTATCCAGTTTATCCATTTAAATATTAGTTTAAAAAAGAGTTTGATTAAGAACAAATATAATAAGGTAAATAAATTTTTTTTCCCTTTCACCACCTCATTAAACAAATTTTTTATTCTATCATTATTATCAATATTATATTATATTCGTTGACATCATTTCTATAATCTCCATTATCGCTTTCTCCTTTCTATGTTATTTCTATTGTCACACTATCCATATATATTATATTGATTGTTGTTATTCTTCTTATCACTGTTAACACAATTATAACTACTATTTAAATAAGAAAATTGGATTGGCTTTGAACATTTTTAGGTGTTCGGAAATCTAAGTGACAAAATTGCTTGAGATTTGCTTTGAAGCAAAAGACTAGTATTACAGGTCAACAAACGACACTAGTCAATAAACAATTCATAATTTGTTTAAACTGATCATAGTTATTTATAGTTTATCAACTAAAGGCGTTATATTAATCCATTAAGCTTAGTCTAACTATGAGATGTTTGAATAATGTGTATGAAATTTTAAATTTTACTTTGTTAACTTTGTTATATGTTAACAAATTAAAGGTGTTATTTTTATTATATTAAATAAAGGTCATTGAAAATAATATGTTAAAAATAAAGATGCGTTTGAATAAATTATTAAGTTAAATGTTTATTTAATAAAAGTCTATTACGTGAAAACTTAGGATATAAATTTAATAATAAAATTTACTAGAATATATTAAAAAATTACAAAATTATTCATAATCTTTCCTTAACTTTTTTTTTTCAAGTTTTCCCTATATAATTTAAGTTAGGTGCAGGTTTTAACTTCAAAAGGTGTTAATACACATGACAATAGATGTCGTGACTTGTTATTTGCTAATCCTTAACAAAGGAAAGTTTGAGGGGGATAAAAATACCAAATTTTAGAGTAACACACGGGACTGCAACCATGAAAAAGTTGAAAAGAATTAAAACAAAACATGCGCTAAACTAATTTTTTTTATGCAGCTCTAATAATAACTTGATTAACTTGTCTGCATAATTTGGATACAGAGCTGACTTGATACAGGTTATAAGCTGGATTAAAAGAATTTGAATTTAATTTAAATTTTTAAAATGATAGTTTAGATTGATAAAATGTTAATTTTTCATCCTTTTTCAGATTTTGAATTAGATAAAAAAAAAATGTAGGTTAAATTTTAGTTTAAAATTTAAGATTAAAATCCTTTATTTTATTACATGGGTTTAGATAAATCCATTTTGATAGCTATTGTAACTTTGTTTATTTTGGATGATTTATTGGAGAAAAAAAAAGAGAAAATGAAATATAGAGAACATATTTAGGTTGTTTATCTGAGTAGAAATAAATAGACTAGAAATAATAAAAAATATGGGCCCATCTGATTTTTTTTCAAAAATTAAAAAAAAAAGAGACAAAACGATGATGGGAAGGTGGTCTTTTTTAAAAAAATGATTTTGATATTAAATAAATATTTTTATATAATAAATACATATCCTAAATCTTAAAATATTTTATTAAAATATATTTATTTATAAAATTAATTATATAATTATACAACTTTAATTTTTTGTTTATTTAAATAAAAATATTTTTTTACTATTTCTATTCATTCAAACAACATATTTTTTCTATTATTTTTTATCTTCTCATTTTCTCTTTTCTATTTCATTTTTTTTACTTTTTATTTTTTATATTTTTATTTTTTATCCTTATTTCTTTTTGTCTCAGTTTTGTTTTTAATTTGTTAAATATTTGATAGTTTGTTATTATAGGGTTTAAATTTCTTTCTCCTGCTTTTTAAATTTTTTTTTTAGTTTTATAAAAATACAAAAGAAGAGGAGAAAGAAATAGACTGCTAATATTAAATTTTTATTATTTTTTTGGAATGAAAATTAGAGGAAAAGAAATTTTTTGGCAGAATCTAAAAAAATTAAATCATTTTTTATAAAAAAATTAAAAATAATAATAATTTATGTTAAAAAAAAGAGTAATATAGTAAAATGTTTAATTGTTTGTGATTAAAAATTTGTTCGTTACAAATAAATTTTGAATATTTGTTAGAGATGAAAATAAAATTAATTAAATTTTAGTTGCGTGTCTTTCACCCTAAGATTTTATTGAAATAACAATCAGATTTTAGTAAATTACTTAAAATAAATTTAAAATTTGTAGTATCAATTTTTAAACTGATTAAAGTCTAGTGAAAAATATATTTTTCTCCTTTTACATATTATACACTGAGAATAAAGCCGCACAACATAAACTATGACAATTTGAAAAACCCGGTTGTATGGAAGTGTGTAATGGGAGCTTCAAAGTGAAAGAGAGATCCATTATTTATTAAATGGAATGGGAATCGAAGTAGATGGGTCGATTATTCAAAATCTTATTGCTTTCCTTTCAACATGATTGCACCAATGTACCATTAGTTATGTGTTTTGAAATAAAATTCATTTGGTTGGGCCTAGGGTTTTTGTTCCGGCCCACTTCTTGACTATAGATCCCAGATCAAAACAAAAAAAAAAAAAAGCAAAATTTAAATACTTATTTTCTTAAATTTTATTTCGCTAAATTTTTTAGAAACACAAAATTGGCATGAAATAAGTTAATGGTTTTTTTAAAAAAAAAATAAACTAAATTAAACACACTTGGTTAAGAAAACATGATCAAGTTGCCCATACTAAGAGAGGAATAATGAGCGAAAAGAAAGAAAGAATAAGACGTTGATGTGCCTATTTGAACTTGAAAAGGATATATGCTTTACTAACAATTGGATATAACGAAATTTATGTATTATACGGTCTGTCAACAACTTTTTTTTAGAGTATCGATTAAAAAATTAAAATTATCTATTTTTATGAAAAAAATATTATCAATATACTTCGGTATAGTTTTTAATATAATTTTACCACAATTTTTTATAAAAATTATTTATTAATTTATGATATTGATTAAAAGGAGCCTTATAGATAAAACCACCAAGACACCGACAAAGGGAAGGTCTTCAAAAGTTCAAGCATCCCAAATTTTAATCGATTGGAAAAATATCCAATAGTGAATGAAATAAATTAATTACAAATGTGTCTATCCTGCATTTTCAAAATATTTATATTTTTGGATAAATTAATTATTTTTTAAAAAATTTAAAAATATATAAAAATGTCAGAAAAATCTAAAATAATTATTTTATAAAACTTTTTCAAAAAAAATGTAAAAACTTTGCATTATTATCTATGAGTTTAAAAATCAAGCCGGATTGAAAATCAAGCATACATTTAAGTTATTTAAACCATAAAACTGATTTAATAATAAATAATTTAGAATTATAATAGTTTCATGTAAGATTATGTATTTAAACCTTATCGATTTCCATTCATAAAAAAAAACTATAAAAACACTTAAGAGAAAGATTTGTTACATAATCAATACACTCATAAAAAATGAGTAAAACAAAGAATTAATGAATTAGTAAATAATCAACAAACTTAAATATTATATAATCTTTTTAATTATATAAAATTAATATATTATATATTATAAATATTTTAAAAATAATATTTAATTAATATTTATTTAATCATAATTTAATCCTAATTAAACTATTAAAATTAAAATTAATATCTTAATTAGTTCAACTGTTCAATTTTAAAAATCTATTAAAGCTTTCCCGTTCTGAAGCAGACTTAATAAAAAAAAAATTCTTTCATATGCCCGAACTCAATATCTATTATGAGGTGTGTGGTTCAGCATTGATAATATAAAAATAAAAATAATTTTTTAAAAATAATAATTATTAAAAAATTAAGTTAAAATATGAAAATAAACATTTTAATTAAACTAATATTAATATTTATAATATTTATCAAAATAATATTATTATAAAACTATTTATTGAAATGAGATTGTTAAGTGTATTTCAAAGTAAAATGTGTTACTAGATTAGAATCGTTTAAAAATCAAATCAATCTGATATAAAGTGTACAATCATACTAAACTAGATCGAAAATTTTTAAAAAATCAAAATTTTCAAAAATTATAATCTTTTATGCTTTTTTTTATTTTCCGTTTTTCTTTTTTACAAAATGAATCGAATTACATATAATTTTATATACTTTCAGTTTTATATTGTTGAATTATTATCCTTTTGTTTAATACTTATTGTTTAAAAGATTTTTTAAATTTTTATCTTATATTTTGTACAGGATACTTTATTTTATTGACCTGTTGAAATAAAATAGATCAAAATATAATTAATTTACTAACAATGTGTTAAATTTATATAACTTGATAATATCTTTTTTTTTAGTTGTTATATTTTTATTTAATTATTTATTAACATAAAGTATAACATATTTATTTAAATTTTATCTTGAAACATGTTGAGTATAAATATTATTATTTTATATTATCTAGTCAATGATAGTTTAAAATTTGTTAAAAATTGTTATTTTATCTTTTTATTAACTAATATTTATTATTAAATTTTTTAAAACAAAATAAAAAAAGTCAAAAAACTGAACCTAATCAAATTATAAGTATTTTTTTTTATAATTAATTTAAATAAGTTATCGTCTAAAATGAAACTAAATTCTACCCCCGAACACCCCTACACAAGCATGTTGCTTACATTCATTGCAACAACCACAACCTAAAAATGATAAAAAGCGTTACTCATGTCATGTTCGGAAGGCATGATAGGGTGTATCCTTATTTCGAATGTGCATCACACACCGTAATTTCAAGCATTTATCACTTTTTTTTATAATGAAAAACGTTTCTTCTATGCTTATTCGTTGCAAGAAAAAAATGTTCCAACATTTTTCATTATGCTTGAGTAGTACAATTACTGTAACTATTTAATTCGAATAAATAGTTTAATAATAATCTTATTCTGATAAATAATTTAAATATAAATATTATTTTAATCAAAATAGCATGAAAATATAAACTAATCAAAGTATGGAGGCGTAAATACATGTTGCTCCTTTTTGTAAAGCCCAAACGGAGAGGCTATTGTATGGGTCAGTGTAATGTGGTAATGGGCACAGTACTGTCAAATAGATCCACTACTTAATGAAATCTGACTCTGACTCCAAACAGCTGCGCCGGTTATTTACATGCTTAGGATTTTTCTTTCAACCCAATTCCGCAAATGTATTATGAATAAATTATTATTTTAATTTATGAAAGATTTATTCCATCGATTATAATTAATTACTTTAATTATTTTTTATTTCTTTCGATTTTTTAATTTAATTCATATGAAATGACTGAAATAATCAGTTTATTATCTTTTAAAAATTAAAATAATCAATTTTTATTTTAGATAATAATAATAAATTTTATTTTTAAAAATTAATATATTTTTTAAAATTTTTAAAATTCAACTATCAAAATATTGATTTAAAATTATTTTGATTTAAAATTTAATGATTTAACTATGATTAAATCAATATTAATTAAATATTATTAAAATATAAAAATATATAATAATAATAAAATATATTAATATCATAATTTTATATAATTAAAAATTAAAAATTATATATTTTATTTTTTAATTATATATATAATTAAATAAAATATAATATACTTTTATTTTTTAAAAAATAATAAAAAATTATTTTATATATAGATTATTAATTTTTCATTGATTTTGCCAATTCAATACCGATTTACTGATTTTTAACCAATTTTACTAATTTTTTATTAAATTTTTGTAAAAATAATTTTATGGTTTAATTAATCTAAAGAAAGAATTGATTGGTTTAATCAATCCTATTGACCGATTCGGTCTAATTTTTAAAATAATAATAATTTTTTTAAAATAAAAATTTATTTATTATTTATATGTTTGGAAGTATCTTTTTTAAATTTTATTTTCAAAAATTATCTTAAAAGATTAACATAAAATTATTGATTATAGACTTTTTAAAAATAAACTAAATCAATGTTAATGGTGTATTTGATTATATGTTGAAAAACTATTGTGTACGTTGAGAGAAGAATTTATATTGATCTAAGCATATGTTTTGTAAATAAAACATATTAAGTGATTTAGAGTTGATATACTTAATCTAGAGAAAATAATTTGTTTCTTAAATTGGATGAATTTTTTTTTTATTTGTTTGAATTTAGTTTATATAAAAGAATAAAATTAAATTTCACAGAATTTATAAAAAAATATTTTTCTTTTCTTAGATAAAAAAAAATAGAGGAAGATATTTTTTACTTTTTATATTATTTTAAAATTCTTAAATATTTGTTTAAAAATAAGAAAAATAAAAATAAAAATAAAAATTATATTAATAAAAACATAATAAAAAATTAATTTTTTAAGTTAATTTTTTATATAAAATTTATATCAATCAAAATCTGTTTTACTAATATTTATGTTCATTCTTTTTTCTATATATCCAAATAATAAAAAAAATATCTTTTATTTTTATTAATTCAAATAATTTATTTTTCCATCACATTTTTATTTTATTTTTTATCTTTCTATTTTTTTTTTCTATTTTTTTGTTTATCTGAACAATTAAGGAAGGGATAATAGCCAACAGGGAAAAAAACAAAACAAAAGAGATGCTGATAAAGCTACTTGAACTTGAAAAGTAAAGCTATCAAATTGGATTTTGGTTCCCGGACCAACCCTATCCAATTCTTTTTGTGTTATATCCAACCCTAACTTATAAAATAATAAAATAATTAAAATAATCGCGATAAGATGATTTTAAAATTTATGGATCTGATGATGGTGCTTATTCATATGTTAACCCTAACCCTGAAAAACTTATTGTAGAATTCGATTTTACATTTCCTACGAGTCTACCAACATCCCCAGCGTATGGGGTTAAGATTATCCAAATGACCATACCTGAAGAATCGTAATTTTAATTTTTTTTTTTTATCAATTTTACTTACTTAATCAGTCAATCTTGTAAAATTATGATCTTTGTCGCACTTGGTATGCATTTTATTTTTATTTTAGATTTAAATTTATTATTCAATTTATATTCTCTTCTAATCTACATTCTTAATTAAAAAAAGATAAAGATGCATTTAATTTCTATTATATTTGATTCAATTTTTTTATTGTTTTATTTTTTAATTTTCTTGTAAAGGCATTTGATTTTGTTAGGAAGTTTCTAGTTAAATGCTGCAGTCTACTCTGCGCTGCTCTGTAAGAATCCTCAAACATAAAATAAGTCACAGAATTCCCCCTCTCTCAGTTCAAATGTCTGTACTCTGTTAATATCAAGCTTGTGACTAATTGCATGGTACATTATTGAAGAAATTAAAAGGATGTGAAAGAAAAATAGGAATTACTTTTCTGTTGCTTCTGGAATTGATCGAGTGAGGTAAGTATATAGGAAATATGAATTAAAACAAGCTACTATTAAATTAAATGGGTTTCAGTTTTTCTCTTTTGCAACTTATCCTTATTCAAGAGTTTTATTTATGTATATATTGCGACTGGTGCTAACATTAGTACTTTTCTAGTTTTATTTATTTTAGTTTAATTTTCTAACCTTTTTATTTTATTTTGCTTATCTAACCTTCAATTATCAATTAAATAGGTTCTTTTCAATAATTTTGTTTAATTCTGTTAACTTATCCATAAGCGAGGCAAATGGTAGTTTTGTTTTTTTCCCTCCGGGCTAGTCTATAATAATAGTCTTCAAACTCAAGTTCTTAACGGGTAATTACATTTTGGAAAGATATGCTTGGTTGGTTATTGAGTTTTTGTTTTCTTTCATCTCTTGTGATGGTTCTTACCATTTTTTTTAAAAGGACAACCTATCACATTCTGCCTAGTCTGTGTTCTAAAGAAAGAAAATAAGGACTGATGCACATGTTTCTCATGTTAAACCATGAATATTGTTCTTTGGTTTTTCGATATTTGATACTTTTGCAACGTTCTACTTTTTATTCTATGTTAAGATAGTTTATGGGATCTTAATATAATTATTTCTGCGATTTAAATGAGGGATGTATACTAACTGTTATTTATTATTATTTATTAGATTTAAAAGTTCCATTTAGAGCTTGTTTCTTTTTGAAGAAACTTGTGACATGTTTTCTAAAAATCTGTCATTATATTGATGGTCAAAATTTTTCTATGAACGAGTTGCCTAAGTGGGAAGGAACGTAGCAGCTCCTCGACTGTTTCTTAACTTGCTCATGTATTTTATTATTCTTGGCTTTGCTAGTTGGTGCCTCAATAGGTTCATCACTGGCCAAACTTATCATCCGAGTAAGTTTACCTCTACAATTTTTACATTCACTATCATATTATACCAATTTATTATTCGCTTGATTGATTGATGCCCAAAAGGTAAACTAAACATTCTGAATTATTTTATGTTGGTTTTCAGGTTTTGGAGGAAATGGTGCGACAATATATATATATAAATGTTTGTGGGTGTGGAATGAAATAGATTGGCTTGCAAGGGCATAAACATACGAGGGCACAGAGGGTGGAGAGGCCTTAATAATACTCACCTTCACACAATAACATCTATGTAAGGATATAACATACTAATTTGCTAGTAACTCTATGCTATCTCAGTTTGGATACTCTCATGTTATGGTTAATACAGGTTTTAATTTCGATCAATGGTTCGTGTTTAGTTTTAATTATTCATGTTATGTTTTGTAGTGGGACATGAGGGGTAGTGTGAAGGTTGAAAAAAATTTCTCATTTGATGTATGGTGTATCAACATGGTAGGCTACTGTTGATTTTAGGTTTGAATTTGATAATGATATTATTGTTCAATCATATTCAAAAAAGAAAAAGCAAAATAAGATTGTGAAATTGTTTCCTTCGTGCTTGTCTTTAAGTTGTTCGATACATTGATAACATGTTATTTTTGCTCTCCTGTGCCAAATTTTCATGCTGAAATTTGAAATGGAATCGAGTAGTGTTATCCAGGTCTCACTGTCAAGCATGAAAGTGTCCCTTTAATGAATAACTTGTACCTTTGTTTTGCACTAATTCAGTTTCTTTCCATAGAGATATTAAAAGAGCTCTTGGATTCTATTTTATTTTTTCATCTTGTTATTCATTTTGCTAGCACAACTAGGGGTGAAGGTGGAAGTTAGTGATGGAACCTCAGGATGAAGAAGAGATCCATAATTGTTTGATCAAGCTGGTTAGCTTATTGTTCCTTACCACATAAGTTGCAAATCAGCACTTGTTTATCATATTCAGTTACATTGTTCTTACATTGGAAAGTTAAAACAACTTAACATTGTGTAAAAGGTTTTTTTTTTATCATTATTTGCTCCTAAAAAATGGTAAAAAAAAATGATATCTTTTTATTATTATTTGCTCCTAAAAAATGGTAAAAAAAAATGATATCTAAAATGTAAGAATTGATCATATACTGTTGTAAAGCTATTTGTGTAAACTTTTTTACTCAGACACACAAGATCACAATTAAATAGGTAAAGATTGATTCCATTTGCCAACTCTATTGAAAATGGTACGTACTTTGGGAACGATTGAACATGATGAACTTTAAGTATTATAGATAAATGGTAAATCACCGATAAGAGGTAACTCCAGAATTTACATAATCTCAAATTATAATCTAGAAAAAGAAGAATCCAAAAGTTAACGAGAACTAGTTAGGTGTCGTTTGCACACCAGGGTATGTTGAGTTTTGGTGTGAATGGGAATAGAGGATAAATATTTTTTTTTTAAAAATTAAAAATTACATAATATTTATAAAAAATAATTAAATAATTAACATATTAAATTTTTACTATTTGGTCAATTTATTTTTTCACTTCAATTTTTTGAAACTATATTATGTATATTAAAACGGAAAGTTTTGTTAATATAACTTTTACACATATCCAAAAGAAAAAAACTAATTAAAAATGTGTTTATTTATTTCGAAATAATCAAATATTTTTAAATAAGGTTTAAAATATTAAAAAAGGTAGTATCCAAACAAAAACAAAAAATAATTATTTCATAAATTTTTTTAAAAAACATTATCAAACTAAGTGTTCTTACCGATTTCCACACATTAAAACATTCCTGTTAAAAGAAAAAAAAAATTGACCTTCCCAAGCAAACATAAACAAATCTCTTTCTCTTCACACGCACACGCATAAACCCAAATTCTATTCGTCTTTTTTACACACACATCAGACGAGGGTCTTGCAGGTAGAGCTGCGTGGGTCCCACATCGCCGGCAGTAAGAATTTCCGGCCATGCACACCCACCGCGTTGTAGCTAGCACCCGTCGTCTCCTCCACCAAAACGTTACCCACATAACCCGGATACGCCCCTTTCCCGAATATTCCGGTGCACGCCGACACCGCCTCCAGCGGCGCACTCGCCGACCCCTGGTAGTAACCGTCCTCAAATGGATTCGTAACAACCCCCGCTAAAACCGTTGCCAAGTTTATAATCATCCCGTCCACTCCAACGTCTCCGTTCGGTGAAACTAACGGCGCCGTTTGTGGGCCATAAACGGGTTGGTGGAACGGCCACGCGCACTGACCCGGACACTGGGTGACCGGGTTACCCACCCATGCGTACGCGATCCTCTTTCCTTTCATGACCCTACCCGACCCGTGGGTCCCGCACTGGTTCATGCAGAAATCCTCTACTGCCACATCAGCGGAAGTTAAAATGACGTGGACAGCGTGACCGTCGTGTGCGGAAGTTAGTTTGGGGTTTGAAGCAAGCGCGAGCAGTTCGTTGGTTTTGAGTGATTTGCCGAGGGAGCAAGTGTGGTCGAGGATTTGATTCCCTACGACGAGGGTGCGTGGACCTCCCCTGTAGCTCTCCGTGGTTTGCCACCAGGAGAAGACGGAAGGGGAGGGAATCGATGACGTGGCGCTTAGGGATTGCACGAAATCGAGGATTATGGAGCGTTGTGTGGGGGTGAAGGTACCGTACCATAGGAGGTGGAGGGTGATGTTACCCTTGAGGAGTGGACCCTTGTGGTACTTGAGAACAAGTGGTTGTTGCTGAACCAAAGCCAACATGCGGTTCGGGGCACGAGAGGTTGCTTCGGAAGTGTTTGTGGATAACAGAACTAACAAGAGGAAAAGGGAAAATGGGTATGCAAGAGCCATTAGAATTGAAAGTGTAAAGTTAGAATTTGATTTTAGTGTTGAAGTTTGAGGTGAGAATTGAACTTGAAATGGGTTACATTTATATATATATATATATATTTGATAGAGTAGTGGGAACATGCAGTGGAGTGAGCAGTGGGTGTGTACTAGGGAGAGTGTGATATGGATAGGGTTTTATTTTAATTAATGGAAAGCGTGTATTTTTAAAGTCTGAATGTGGTGCTAATACAGTACTTACTCCTACGTGGATGGTTCTTCACTTCTTATGGTTATATTGGTATATACATTTAATTAATTAATAGTTTGTTAGAGATATTATGAAGGGTAGGGCGTAGGCGTTTCCTAGGAATGAGATTCTTGACCTGCGATTGCTGGCAGCCTGGCACAGGATGCATCCTTCTCATCCTCCGTTGTTACATTAATTAACACCATGCCGTCATGGATGCCAAAATCAATTAATATAAGATGTACTACCATTTTGACTAAACATTAACGGTTCTTTTAGTAGGTGTTTAATGTTACATAAAAAAAATTAAAAAATTTATCTTTCTTATTTATTATAGATGATATATATATATATATATAATTAATATTTTTTTGAAAATTGAAACAGACAGATAAGGAGGAACAAAATTTATACTATATTTTTTTAAAATAGATAATGAAAAGAAACAAAAAAAAGTAATTTTTTGTTGAAATTTTGTTGCAGTTAAATTTATTAATATATTATTATATTTTTTTAATAAACATGTTGATTTTAATTTTAAAAAATATTGACATTAGATCAAGTAAATTTTAAGTATATAAAATGGTAAGATATTATTAAAAAAGTATTTATAATATATAGGGTAAAATTTTACTTTTTTAATGTTAAAAATTTAGTTTTAAGAGTTAATGTTAATAAAAAATTTAATTAATATATTTAATATTTTTTAAATTACTAAAAAGATTATATATGTTCATCTTTTTGTTAATTAATTTCATTATTAAATATTAAAAATATATTATATCGATATTGTAGAAAAATATGACACAACTCTTTAGCTAACTTTGATTTTTGTTGCTAATATATAGTTTATTCAAATAACACATTTAATTTTTTAAAAAAGTAAGATTTTGAGTTTTAATTTTATGTATAAAAAAATTATCAAAATAATCAACTTTTAATTTTCTGTGGATATTTTCAAGGAATGCAATTATTTCCATAGAGGATACGTAACTCTGCACAAAAAATTTGAGTTTTAATTTGTTCTTTTCAGATAAAAAAAATTGTATACCAACAAAACTCAACATAATAAATAGATATATATATCTCTCTTAAATATATTAAATAATAAAGTTTAATTTTTGGATGTAATCGTATATTAAGAAAATGGTTGGGAAAGAGAATTTTATTTTCATATTTTTTGTACTTTAAATAAATTAATTTCTAATTATAAACTAAAAAAACATCCTTGCTATACATTAAAAAAACACTTACTATATATCTTTATTTTTTTTAGTGTATTCAAAGTGTATTTTTTAATAATTATGTGCCATTTGTTCAAATTGAAATCAGTCTAATTATAAGAAAATTACTAACTAACTTCTGCTTCTATTTTGTTTTTTCCTTTTATTTGCTGACTTATAAAAGAAAATGTTGTTTCTATTTTTTATTATAATAAAAGTAATCATCACTAAACCAATTTTTATGGATAAGTTTTATTTCAATTTAAATATATTTTAAAAACTTAAAAAAATATTAATTAAAAAAATTTAAATATAATATTTTATTTACAATATAAAAAATGAATTCAAGACTTTCATGTCAAATCTTTAACCTTATCAACAATTAAGCATAATATTTTAAGCTTTTTAATTGAGTATTTTCTCTTAATAATTTACATAATAAAAATTAACGTCAAAGATCTATGTTTATTATTGAGATAAAATATTAATTTTAATTAAAAAGTAATAATAAAAATATTTAAAAATTATACTTAAATTTTATCTTAATAATTATTATATTTTAACTATATACTTATTTGATCTAATTATTAAATATTTTTAATATTTATCTCATATAAAATAAAAATGATTATAAAAATAAATTTAAATTTATGATCTTATATAAATTATCTCAAACTTTTAATGATTTAAAAATAATAATAAAATTTATATTAAACACTTAAAAATAATTTTAACATGAATATATTTATTCCATTTACAATATTTTTTATAATCAATATAATATATTCTAAAATGGATAAATACAAAAAGACATAAGTAGTAATAATAGCAAGACCATTTTGTGGGGCTATGGGAAATGAAGAGAGGCGATGATTGTGAAGCTAGGTTAGTTCATTGGTATTGAGGGAAATAAAAAAGCTGAAAATTAATTCCCTCTTATTCATTATAAAGTTGCGGTGACGCGGCATCAAGTACCCAACTATTCGGTCTCAGTTCGAGTAACACAACCTACACCAACTAATGCAAAACACAAAATAAATGAAATTGATAGCAGAAACCACTATGAACCTGGCAACGCGGAATAATAAATTACCACTAATT
The DNA here is from genome assembly GCA_037954105.1 of Canavalia gladiata. Taxonomy (NCBI): domain Eukaryota; kingdom Viridiplantae; phylum Streptophyta; class Magnoliopsida; order Fabales; family Fabaceae; genus Canavalia; species Canavalia gladiata. Next base: position 34,362,033 of record CM075664.1, on the reverse strand, counting down.
AACTTTCGCGGCACACATTGTTGGGATTTCAACTTTATATACACTGCCTTTAAGGCCTACCCTTGCTATTCATTATGTGCTTTGAAAAGATAAGAAGTACTGGTGTTTGGATAGAATATCATGAATTTACACCCTATCAAAATTTCACAATACATTTATCTGCATACGAGTTTCAATAAACGGAAGCGCACATCTTACTTACTACTACCATAAATTTAAAATATTATTTTATTAGACCCAATATATAAACACTCCATTAAAATTTAATTTAATTCTGTTTGAGTTTGATAAAATTATTATAGGTGATAATTTTTTAATTATGTCACTGATAATGTAATTGCATTGATTAAGTTATAACAGTCTTGTACTAGGAAGAACCATCCAATAATGAGGGTCACATTAATCAATTACTTTGGTATAAGCAGCAACCCGAACCGCATATGAAGCTATGACCCGGAAGTTATGACTCCATACATTAATTCATTTTCAATTTATTACAGTTTTGTTAAAAAGTGCCTAATGAAGCTTATATTCTGAGGAACTACGAGTAAATATGAATTTAATTTAACTTATTTTATAGATATAATTATTTATTTTTATAAAATTTTAGGATTTTTTAACATAAGCTACTGTTTCTCTAAAAGGAAGTTAAACCCAATCTATTTATTGAATAAGACCTAAAGACCAACGAAACGATTGGTGTACGATGGGAAATGGATCACAATCTGGTGGGTATAAGGGTGTGGCTAGATTCTAGATCACTGACATATATTCTTTCCCCTATGATTTTTCTTTTTATTTTTTATCCAATTGGTTCTAATTCTTTCGAGACAATAAAACGAAAGAGAAGTTTGGAAGAATATGGGGATAGATGATAAATTTGATCCAAAACCAAAACCATGAATGTCAGGCACTAATTCATGGGCGGAGAAAAGTTGGAACAGTATCCTCAATGGCAATGGGTAGTGTATGGTGTAGTTATGGCTCTAATGTGAGTGTTTAATGTATAGCATACGGTGGTCCCCTGAACATTGGAATCGGATAACGATGATTGAAATGAAGGCATTGGGCAAACATCGATCATATCGCGTCAACAGCGAAAAGATTGTAGTTCGGTTTGCTTAAAATTTAATTTAATTTAATTTGTTTAATAAACAAGTAAATTTAATTTATTCATATTTACTTATTTTTATATTATATATTTTTTATTTATTTTAATATATTATATTATATAATATTAATTTATTTATATAATTTATTAATAATTAAAATTTTTAATTTTTAATTTTAAATCAAAAAAATCTTAAATTGATAAATTTTATGATTTAAAAAATATTAAAATATATTTTTATAAAAAAATTTAAATTTATAAATTTTTTAAATTATTTATATATATTTTAGATTTATTTAATAATTTTTTATTTTATAAATTTTAAATATATAAATATTTTTAATCAATAATTTATATAAACTTTAAGTTTATATTTATTTGTTGACATTTTTTTTAAAATATAAACTTTTAAAAAATTTTATAAATTTTAAATCAAATAAAATTTTTAATAAATAATAAATATAAGCACATCAAAATTTATAAATACATTTAAGTTTTAACGTTTACAAAAATTAGTTAAATTCAACCTACTTTTATCATAACATATAATTTTAACTTTAACTTTCTAGATATATTTCAATAATACTGTAATATAAATAAGAAAATTTTTTAAATTGTGAATTAAGCTTAACTAATAATCCTTTACGGCCTTCAAGTAGGCGCAAGGGATCGGGGTTTTGGAAGAAATCTTCATGGAGACAAGATTTTTTTTTATGATCACATGTTTTAGTAATTTAAGGGTCGAAAATCCTTTTAACACGATTTTTTAACCCTACCATAAAACGAACAAAACTAAAGACGGGAATCTCCGCGCCCGTTTCTTATTCTGATCCATAGTTAGTGTGAGGAATTAGTGATTTTGTGTGACAAAACTACACTGCAATAAATTTCACAACAAATGATTTTACCGATTCCTCATAATTTACAAACTTTAAATCATTAAAATAATGAATTTTTTAGCCAACTATTTAATAGAACTCAGAAGTTTAGGCGCCAATTCCTTATAATTAGGATGTCTGTTCATAACGAGATTTGAACGTGTCATATTTTTCAGTGTAATCTATATATGTATTTATTAAGATTATTTGAAAAATACTTTTTTAATATGTGCTTAATATTTCATATAAAAAATATATAATAATTTTTATTAGATATTATAAAATATAATAATAATATCAAAATATTATTATTTTTAATAAAAATAAATTTTTTAATTTGTTCGAATCTTTTTAAATTAATTAGTTTCCAAAAGACAGTAATTAAAGAATTAAAAGTAAATTTTTATTATAAATAATGTGCCTTTTATTTATTTCGTCAATATTTTTCTAAGCATGTATATTTTAAGTTTTTAGTTAATTTTTACATTTTACTCATATTAGTTCTTAAATTTTTTCAAAATATAATAAAAAATACATGTTATAAAAAATGTTAATAGTTTATTATATAAAGTGGAAGTGTTTGATATTACAATATCTTCATTTAAAGATTTGTATTATACAATATTATAACATTTGTGTTTGTCTACTTAATTACTTAGTATATATCCATGTGTACGTAATGATTCAGCATATGTGTAGAGTCCTTGTTTATCATAATCACTTTTAATGTTTATTTTTAATTTTTTTATATTAATTCTTTTAGTTTTCTCTCCTTTTTTTTTTGTTTTGTTTGTTTGACATTTTTCCGGAACGTTTGTATCAGCTTTTTCTATGAGACCTTCAACTTTCCTGCTTCTTTTATCTATTTTGGTTTGTCCGACTTCCTCTATAAATGCTTGCATAAACTTTCTTCAGAAAGGTTAGTTATTTTGAAATGTTTTTTTACTTTGATCGATGCTGTTAACTATTTTGGTTATTCACTTCATGTTTTTTTAATATTTTTTCTTTCTGTTGTATATGCATATTTCTTCTAACATTTTCTTTGGTGCATACCTATAATCTCTTATTATTCATATACATTATCTTTTCACATTTTTTCTCTTTTCATTTTCGATTTTATTTCAAAGCTTCAACTTATAAAACGGACGTAGGTAATCACTGATTTTTTTTTTTTATTTCCTATTTTGTTCCATATTCCTTTTTTCTTATTCCTTGATTAGTGATTCTAACCCTTTTCCATATATGAATTTTATCCTATTTTTAGGATATTTAATAATTTTTTGTTTCTAATTTTATATTTTGTTCAATAAATCATTTGTTTACTCTAACTTTTCTTTTTCTATTCCTTTGATAGGAAATAATTTTTACTCATAGGTTCTCATATTTTTTCCTTTCTCATTTTCGATTTTATTTTAAAGCTTGAATTTATGAAACAAATAAGTAACTACTAATTTTTTGTTTTCATTTCTTATTTTGTGTCACATTCCTTTTTTCTATTCTTGATTAGTGATTCTAACCCATTACCATATATGAATTGTATCTTATTTTTTAGGATATTTACTAATTTTTTATTTCTAATTTTCTATTTTTTTCAATAAATCCTTTATTTACTCTAACTTTTTTATTCTATTCCTTTGATAAGAAATAATTTCCACTTTGGGATTGAACCGTAATTTGTATTTTAAAGATGGTTAAGAACTTTTTATTTATCATGTCCTATTTTGATTAATCTTTTTATTTACTTTTATTTTTTTTCTATTACTTGGCTATTGACTCTAACATTTTTTCATGTTTGAATTGACCTGTAATTTAGAAATATTTAATAGTTTTTAATAAATCCTTTATCTATTCTTTTCTTTAGTAATCGCTTATTCAATCCTACTTTGTTCACATCTCCTACCTTGTTCAATAAGTCCTTTGTTTATTGATGTTTTTTTTTGTTTTATTCATTTGGTAGGAACTAACCTTCACTCACATGTTTCACACTTCTTGGTTGGACAAAAGTAACCATTTACACAATCTTACATCTAATTATTTTATTATTTTTCATAGGTAACTGTCTCTCACCGTTTTTCATATATGAATTGAACTATGTTTTAGGAACGTTTAATAAATTTTTATTTTTCATTTCTTATCTTGTTTAACAAACACTTTATTTATAGTTACTTTATTTTCTATTCCTTGGTAGGAAGTAGCTTTCTTCCACTTTCTGGTTGAAAAAAGGTAACCACTTACTCACTTTTGCATCAAATTGTTTTTTAGGTGTGACTACCTCTAACTCTTTTCCATATCTGAATTGAACTACATTTTAGGAATATTTAATAATTTTTTGTTTTCTATGTCCTGTTTTGTTCAACAAGCCATATATTAATCTTTGTCATTTTTTCTATTACTTTAGTGGGAACTAGCTTTCGCTAATAGATTTCACTCCTGGTTGGATAAAGGTAATCACCATTCAATTATTTTTCACATGTTACTAACTTTAACCCCTTTCACATGTTACCAAGTGTCTTTTCTTTCCTTTCCTGTTGCAACGTCTGTATGATTTTTCTACCACTTTCTATCTTTCTTGAACTTGAAGAGGAATACGAATGTATTAGTGCCTTTTCCATCTATTCTTTCCATTCTTCCTTTACTATCTATTTGATGGTTATATTTGCTAATGATTTTTTTTTTGTATTTTTTTCTTCAAATCTCTCTAATTTATCTCATCACAAATATGTCGAAAGCATTCTTTGAACTTGAAGAAAATAAATGTCTTTTTCTTTCCTTTCTCGCTCCTGCGATGTCTATATGATTTCTCTATCACTTTTTATCTTCCCTGAACTTGAAGATGAATACAAAGGTATTAGTATCTTTTTCTCTTGTTCTTTCTACCCTTTCTCTCAAGATAAGTTCTCCACCGTTATTTTTTATATATTTAATTTCATTCATTTATCTATCTCAATGTTAATATGCATTTTTTGTGCACTTAGCATGTTTATGAAAAAGTCTCATAAGCCTTACAAAGGTTCTTTCTATTATCTTTGCTTTGGAAGATATTATTTGTGGTACTTATGTTCATATAGTATTACTTTATCTAGTATGTGATGAAAACATCTTAAATATTATTATACTTTTCCTTCTCTTTCCTATCTTTTTTTTTGCAGTTTACTTTCCTAGATAACAAGGTAATAGCCTAATAAAAAAAAATTCTTAAGAAGGTATAACCTTATGGTATTAACTTGCAATGTTTTCATGTACTCTATTTTGACATTTTGAATTGTTTATATTTACTATTTTTTAATGATGATTTTCTTCTTTTTTTTTTCTATCATGAATTTGTTCTGGATCGATTGGAAATGTTACAAATTAAGATAATTTTATATAGATAACATGTTAGCTTTCTCAGTAATACTTAATCTAAGTTAGAAAACAAAAATTTGTTGTACATGGGAATGTTGTTGATAAAGATTTGATTAGCTTATCTATAGATTTCTTGTATGGAATTTTAGGGTTTAATTCTAGGACGAATCCTTTTGAAGAAAAAGAGAATGATAGAGATTCAAGCCCACTTAAAGACTCGTTATATGCTATTTTGGTCTAAATCCCAAAAGAGATAAACAAAATTCTAAAGTTACTTATACAAGTTCGAACAATTAAAGATTTAGGATGAGAATAAGGCATAAAGAGTTATTCTAATCAAATATTTAAATTTTTTATATACAAATCTACTTAAGATTTGTAATTGATTTGCTATAAATTATCTTAAAATTTGATATTGATTTACGAGTGATTTATATTAAATTAATGACAAATCAAATTGAAATCTAATTTGGATTTTATAATTGTTATTTTTTTACTTGATTGCAGATTATATTGCAATCTAATTAGGATTTCATATTTGTTATCTTTTTACTAGATTAGGTTATCTATATAATAGGAGTTAAGGATTTCGTGTAAAGACATAGTTTGATGAATAATATTGTTTTCTCTTTGAAAGTTTTCATCTTTGTTTCTTTGTGTAAGTTGATTCTCTTGATTCTTGGATAAAGAACTATCCTTGGTAACGATAGTTCTTTTGGCAGGTCACAGTAAGGATCACATTCCTCCTTGATAACTTTGGTGCTCCTCCGGCAAGTCGTAGTTTGTGTCAGGTTTCCCTTGGTTCTTAGGCAAAGAACCACCCCTAGATAACGTTGGTTCTTTTGGCAGGTCGCGATAAAGGTTGCGTTCCTATTAAACAATATGATTTATCATATGTAAATGAATCATAATGCGAAAATGATAATGGAACATATTAAGAATCAGGATATGATCAGATAAAGGAACTTGACATAAACCACGACTTGCTGGAGAGTACTGAAGTTATCAAGAGGAACGTGACCCTTACCATGACCTGCCGAAAGAACCAACGTTATTAAGGATAATTCTTTGCCCAAGAACAAAGGGAATCAACTCACATAAAGATAAAAACTCTCAAATAGAAAAGAATATTATTCATCAAAATTTGTTTTTACACTAAATCCCTAACTTTTATTATATAGATAACCTAATCTAGTAAAAGGATAACAAATATGAAATCCTAATTAGATTGAAATTTAATCTGTAATCTAGTAAAAAGTTAACAAATATGAAATCCTAATTAGATTGCAATTTGATTTGCAATTAATTTAAAATAAATCACTTGCAAATCAATATCAAATCCTAAGATAATTTAAAATAAATCAATTACAAATTTTAAGTAGATTAGTATATAATAAATTTAAATATTTGATTAGAATAACTCTTTATGTCCTATTTTCAGCCTGAATCTTTCATTGTTTGAACTTGTACAAGTAAGATTAAAACTTTGATTATCTTTTCTTGGATTTGTACCAAAATTGAATATAACGAGTCTTTAAGTAGACTTGAATCTCTATCATTCTCTTTTTCTTCAAAAAGATTCATCATCGAATCAAATCCTAAAATTTCATACAAGAAATGTTTAGATAAGCTAATCGAATCTCTATTATTCCCTACCTCTTCAAAAGGATTTATCCTCGAATCAAACCATTCACCATGCATATTGCTGGGATTTCTTTGAATAATAATTTTTTTATGCACTCTTTTTTTTTTATCACACTTTTTTTCTACATAATTTTTAATTTTTTTCTCTTTATTTTTCTACAAAGATAATAAAAAAGTATAAAAGATAGATAACACTTGATTTTCAAGAGACTAAGCTCTGATACCAGATGATATGATTCACCCTACTTGAATGAATTGAAATGCGGAAATGATAATGAAACATTTTAAGAATTAAGATATGATAAGATAAATGAACCTAACACAATCCCCAACCTGCTAGAAAGCACTGAAGTTATGAAGAGGAACGTGACTCTTATCACGACCTACCAGAAGAACTAACATTATCAAGGGTAGTTTGTCCAAGAACCAAAGGAATCAACTCACACAGAGATGAAAAATCTGAAAGAGAAAAAAATATTATTCATAAAATTTATCTTTACACTGAATCTCTAACTCCTATTATATAGATAACCTAATCTAGTAAAAACATAACAAATATGAAATCCTAATTATATTGCAACTTAATCTGCAATCTAGTAAAAAGTTAACAAATATGAAATTCTAATTAGATTGAAATTTTATTTGCAATTAATTTAAAATAAATCACTTGTAAATCAATATCATATCCTAAGATAATTTAAAGCAAATTAATTATAAATCTTAAGTAGATTTGTATGTAATATATTTAAATATTTGATTAGAATAACTCTTTATGTCTCATTCTCATCCTGAATCTTTATTTGTTTAAAGTTGTACAAGTAACATTAGAACTTTGTTTACCTCTTCTTGGATTTGGACCAAAATTGCATATAACGAGTCTTTAAGTAAACTTGAATCTCTATCAATTGTTCTCTTTGTTACTTTCTTCCTTTATTTACCCTACAAGCCTATTTTCCATTTTTTTTCTATTTTGATCTACTTAACATGACCACGTTATGTTTTCTTTTTCTATGTTAATTTTTGGATTTCATGAGTTACTAGGTTTTAAGCTTTTTTAGGGTGTAAAGTATGATTTATAGGTTCTCTTGGAAAATTTATCATCTGTTTGATCTTTCACTTTTCTATTTCTCGATATTTACATTGAATCGTCATTGATGCTTAATTGTTTATACTACTGTTTGTTATTTTACTTATGATTTCAATTTTTTCCTCTATAAATTTATCGTGGATCTTTAAATAGATAGTTTTTTTAGCTTTCTCAATATTTCTTTCTATAAATTAAAAATAAAAATTTTCTCAATGCAATGTATCCTTTGTTTCATGTAGGTTTTCTTCTTAAAATTTCTTGTATGGTTGCTTTTTACTTACTATAGGTAACATCATCTCAATCTTCATGTTTCTTTGTATTATCTCTATTTTCCTGTTCTGTTTATACTATGGTGGATGGTACTATGATAATTTTTCACACTTAGGTCATTGTGTTTCCACCATTAAGTTTTTTTAATAATTTTATTCCCTTCTCTTATGTTACTATGCATTTTTGTGCACTTATCATGTATGTGAAAAATCCTCACAAGCCTTATATAGGTTTTTTCTATTATCTTTGCTTTGCAAGATTTTGTTTATGATGTTTATTTTCATATAGTATTACTTCTCTTACTATGTAACAATAAGATTTTAAATTTGATTATATTTTTCTTTCTATAAGTTTACTTTCTCATGCAATAACGACAACAATAAAAAGAGATATGTAAAACTTATTGTAGGTTAGACCAGCAGCACAAATTATTTAAAAATATACAACCTTTTGGTATCAACTTGCAATATTTTTACATACTTTATTTTTACATGATATTTAATTGTTTATACTACTATTTTTTATTGATAATTTTTCTTCTTTTCTCTTTTTTGACTTTGTTGTGGGTTGATTGAAAATGTTCATATTGAAATAATTTTAAATAGATAGCTTTTTAACTTTATCAATAGTACTTACTATAAATTAGAAAATTTTTTTACCATATGTGGGAATGTTTTTTTCTGTTGCTCTTTTCACATTCCATTTCCTAATCCTTTTCCTTTATTTATCCTCTAAACTTTTTTTTCCTTTTTTTCCTATTTAAATCTATTTAACATAACCTGTTGTATTTTATTTTTATTTTTTTTTTGGATTCATGATATCAGGTTTTAAGCTCTTTTGGGTGTAAAGTTATTATCTTTGGATACTATTTGGAAACTTATTATTTGGATCGTTCATATTTCTATCATCCACTATTCGTACCAAGTAATCATTGATGTTTAATTTTTTATACTACCATGTGTTTTTCACTTATGATTTTTTTTTCCTTCATAAATTTGTTGTGGATCAATTGAGATTGTTGCGGACTGAACTAATTTTCTTCTTACAATTCTCACATGGTTTTTTCTTCTTCATGATACTATGACAATTTTCCTATTCTATTTTAAATGTCTGTTAAACTTGTAATTTACTATTGTATATTTAGTACTTTTCTTCGATATTGTTTAATTGATTCTACTTGCCTAATTGCTATACGTTCAATGGTTCTGCCATTTATTTATTTATTTTTCTTTTTATTCCTTGATTACTAACTTTAACCCCTTTTTATGTATTTTCCATATCTGAATTGAACTATATTTTAGAAATATTTACTAATTTTTTTATTCTCATTTCTTATTTTATTCAATAAATCTTTTATTTACCCTTACCTGTTTTTCTTATTCCTTTGTTAGGAAATAACTTTCACTCACAGATTCCACTCCTTGGTTTGAAAGAGGTCCAAATGTCTTTCCATCATGTTCCACTAATGAAAGGTGTGATATTTTATAATGAATTTTATCTAAATATATCAAACTTTTTGTTTATAGTATTATTTTGTTGAGTACTTTGAAGAAAACATAACAATGACATTATTGTATTACAAGAAGAGATGTTGTTGATTAATGTGATTGTTGAAAGATGCATCCTCCTTTAACATTGCACAAACACCAAATGTATATTGAAGTGAGCTTAGTTGATTATTTTTTTAAAAATTATTTACAGTTATTATTATTTTTAGATATTGTGTTGTTCTATTAGACAAGTGATATGTTTATTACTTATGATTAGTCCTTTATAATATAAAGTAGCAGTGGTTATGGTATATTTCTCATCTCGAAACCCATCTCCTCTATCCTTATTACTCAGTAAGTTATGCATTACACTTAACATTAAGTTGTAATGCCTGGGGCTCTAATTTTCTTATCCAAATGTCCTTCTATTATGTTCCAATGCTCTTTGTATTATTCCATTAATTTTTTTATACATATGACACCTATTATAGGGACTATTTTGATAATTATGTAAAATAAATTTGATTTAATTTTATATAAATAATTAATATATTAATGTAGTCTCATCTGAAAAATATCGAAGTAGGGTAGAAATGAAAGATACATGGATCATCACATCTTTCAATGGTCAAAGTGTACCATAGTTATGGTCTTTGTTTGCTGTGTGTTATGGACAAAAGAAAAAAATATACGAAGATTAACGGGGAAGATTTTAAGTATTCATAATTATATAGTTGTGATCTCTTCTTTTTCCTATTTTATTATTTTAAACTTATTTATTATTTTATAGTATCAATGGATTGTTATGAGTAGAGAGAGAATTTTTAGGTATTATGCTTGAAAATATATGTTTACAAATAAGGTTATTTTGGAACGTGAGGTTAACTGATAAAAGTTTTCATACGTAACATGGTTTCTTTTATCTTTTATCCTTCTATTAAATATTTCATGTGTTATTTATTTTTTATTGTTGAAATATGTCATATATTAGTTCTTTAATTTTTTTTAGTATATTCCTATATTTTTTTTGTCAATTTGAATTGAAACAAGTGAATTCCCATAATTTAGACTTTTGTTTCACGTAAATTTTATTTTTACAATTTCTCATATGATTGTTCGTTGCTTGCTACAAATAATATTGTCTCAATCTTTAGTTTCTTGTCATAGGTTACATAGTCTCAATTCTTATGTTTCGTTCTCCCGTTCTTTTTGCATAGCATTAATAGATGACAATTTTGAGGTCTTTACTTAATTTTTAAGTATTATATTGGTTCTTATTTTTTTTTTATTTGAGTCTTCTTATTTTTCGTTATGATTATATTTTTCATATTGGATTTGGAAAGTGAGTTCTTTTCTTTTAAGAGAAAAGAGTCATATGGGAGGAAGAGAAATTAGAAAAGGAATGTTAAAAGACAATAAATGTATGATAAATAATAATTTTTATTATTGAGATAGAATATTAGCAATCTTTTGATGCACTATTAGTCCTATGATATATGATGATAATAGTTTTGATGCATTATTAGTCCTATGATATATGATGATAATATCATAAATTTCTTTACTATACTGCATTGGATTAAAATTTGTTTGTTATTTCTTTTATTTTTTACAATTATTTTTATTACATTTTAGATAGTTTGTTAATATTTAATTTATTATTTTATTTGATATTCTAATTGTATCATGAATAAATTAATAATATTTATAAATTTATAATTTTTATTTAATATACATATAAAAATTTTACATAATATTTAAATTATAATATAAATATATTAAAGTACTATCAAATTATATATATATATATATATTGATGAACTTACATATTTGTAAAATAATATAATTTTAAAATATTTTATTTGTTATAAATTATTATAGATACAAAAATGTCAATAATATTTTAAATATATAAAATTAAACATAAAATAAATTTATGTAAGTAAATAGTCTAAATATTAGATTGAGATTTTTTACATAATATTATATAATTTTTTATTATTTTATATCAATAATTAAAATATATTTCTAAATTCATAAAATAAAATCCATATAATCCACAAATTAGATTACTAGTAATAATAAAAAGATAAAAGATCAGAAAATAGTGAATGACAATAAAAAAAATAATTATTAAATTATTTCATCATTATAAATAATTTTATATACGTGAATAGAGATTAATAAAAAAAAACTAAGAAGCTTTTGATTATATAAAATTTTAACTTCATAAGCAATGAATTTATAGTTGATTTTGAATGTTTAATAAATAATTTTGCAAATTTATTTTGCGCATGAACATGTATTATTAAATATTTAATATTAATTTTAATAGATATAAAATAATATTTTAAGTAAGTAACTTTACAAACATTAAGTTACGAGATGTTAACAAAAATATATGTGATCATCTTATTGATATTATCAAAATATAAAATATATCAATAAACCATATGATGAATGTATTGTTTCACAATATCACCTTGCATATGTTTTAAAAATGTGAAAGTTTTTTTTCAATTTTTATTGATGATGATCAAATGATTAATTTTTCTAAAAACAAATTAAACATACAAATATATTAGATTAAATATGAATTTTTAATTACTTTTCAATCATAATTTATTTAACATTATCTAACCAACTATATCAAACAAAAAATCTATAAATACTTTATTTACAATAAAATTTGTTTCAATTATACTAATATATCTTTAGTATAATAAAAAAAAGCATGACTTTTTAAATATATATTTTTTTTTAAGTTACACTTGTAATACATAAAAATTCAATTTTTTATTTAATATCTCATTATATACCTTTTATTATAAATATCTTTAAAATGTAATTCTTTTAAATATTTTATTCATTTCTCAAATACACCAACTTTAACTTTTATCCATACATCAATGTTAGATTCTTTATAATACCACAATAAAATAAACTAAAATAATCATCAACTTTTATAATTTTGCCACTTTCAATTAATAACCTTATCTCTTTAAGGTGGCAAAAAATTATTTAAAAACTTACTTTTAAATACTTTTTAAAATTTATTATACAATTTAACAATTCCTCATATATTTTTTTCTACAATTGTTAATTTTTGCACAATTAACTTAGAAATTTTGAAAAATTTAAATTAAACTTTCCATGCCAAAAGTCAACATATGAAAAGTGTCAACTTTGCCATAATAAATTTCAAACACCCCTTGGATTTCAATTTACTTTAAAATTGGTTTAAAATATGTTTTTATTTTTTTAAAATCTGCAAATAATTTAATTATTTTTTTTCATATGGTCCAACGTAGGTTAAGATATAAAAAATTAAATTAGAACTTTCTCAATAAAAATAAATAAATCAAAGAATCCAAATTTTTTCTCGAATGATTTAAATATCCTTCATTCAAAGTTTTGTCAAAAAATATTAATTTTCTCATAAATTTATTTAGAAACCATTTGTACTTCTTTTAATTTATTTTTAAGCTGAAAAAAATCCAAAATATAAAGGCTATAATCCTACCCAAACAATTTCAAAATTTATTATAACTTAGTTGGTGCAAAACTTAGTGAAAATAATATTTTTAATCTTTAAATTTTCAATTAGATCTAGAAACTGAATTTGAGGCTTGTTCTACAAATATTTCCAAAATTTAAATATTAGAATCAATATTTTTTCAAGAAAAAAATTAAGAAGATTGAATTTAACCTTAATTATTTTAAGTTTCATATTAAATTTTTATTCAACGATAATGTTAAAACAAATTGCTAACTTTAAAACTTTTTCATCTAAGATTTGAAATTATTTGATGTGCATTCTATCCCAAATTAATTAAATTATGTAAAAAAGAATTTACTTAGCACCTTCAAAAACTTTAGGCTACAATGCATAACAGTGGGAACAAGGCATCTTAATATCATTTCGTAAATATGCATAAAAAATAGGTAATATGGAAGCAATCAAAAGAAAACATAAAACATATAATAAACTTTACAACTTTAAAGCAAATAACAAGTGGCCAATAACCAAATTAATAATCAAAATTATAAAAGAACATAAATTAAGACCAGTTTTTATTATTTCAGCAACATTTATGAATTAGATCACTAATTTGTACTATTTTGAAACCATGGCCCTTGTTTCTTTGTACTATGGTTCTTATGAATCAATAGCCTATTATAGTATGGTCCTTTTGGATGTTTAGTATATAAGTTATACTATAATTTTTCTACACTCATAGTTTAACTATAATGCATAATAATTATTTGGTCTTAATTAGTTTATATATAATAATAATAAATATCCAAGAAGTAAAAAAGAAAGAAATATGATCATAAATAATGGAGGTACTTAATTACATGTTTGACACAAAGAACTCTAATGATTCAATACTTAATGGATATTACCCTTGAGAAAAACAATTATGACTATTTATCTTTTTAAAGAAAGTTATTGTGCTAATAATATGTTATAAAGTAATATTAATAGAAAATTTTAAGAAAATAGAAAGAGATAAAAAAAGTTTTTATATTATTTCATTTGCAAAAGAATATTTATACAAATGGATGAATGTTAATAAAAAAATTAAAAAATTTATGATTCTATAAGTATTTACATTATCCTGACAAGATCACATCTTTTGTTAAGAAAAATAAGTAAAGTCATATCAAATTAAATTTAGTAATAAATGATGGAGATCTACAAAATAATGATATTCATAAAAAAAATATCATAGTTATTAGCAAATTAAAAATTCTTATTATATATATATATATAAATAAAGAAAAAATAATAAGATAAAATTAATATAATATTTATTTAGCATTTTTATTTAGATATAAATTGATCCTTATAAATTGTAATAAATAATATTAAAATAAATTTATTTAATTTAATGTTTTTATGTTTCATTCATAATATTAAAATTTTTATATAAATAGTATTAAAAATAAGAAGTTCAAATTCTTGGAAAGTTATAAAAAAACATGAGTATTAATTAATTTAATTTATATTTTATGCTATATCAATAATATGGACGTTCCCAATTGAGTTTGACTTGATTTTAATAACAATAAATATTTTGATCTAATCTTAAAAAAAAAAAAGTTTACAATTCGATTTGTATCAATTTGAAAATAATATGACAATCAAGCCGATCTGATTTGATCTATTGTAATTTGGATTTGATCAATTATTTCAATTTTTTTTTATCATATTTCTAATATTTAAGTATAACACTATTTTATAATTAACATAAAAAATATATTAATTACAGTATGAATGTAATTAATATATAAATAGTTAAATATATATAATAAATAAGGAAAAATAGTTTAAATATTAAATATAATTATAAATAAAATATTAAAATAATTTTTAAAATACAAATACATTTAATAAAATATATTTTAAATAATTATTTCTGTAATAAGGATGAATTAAAAAATTAATATAATTTCAGCGTAATGACTGTTCATTTTGATTTAATTTGATTTTAATTACGAGATTCTAAATTGCATAAAAAATATGGTTTTTTGAAACATTTTTAGTTAGTAATTTATTCAAATTTTTATTATTTTGGATTGATTTAACCGTTTGACTCATTTTTTTAATATCTTAATTTTAAATATTAATTACATTTTTTATGCTTCTAATTTTAAGATGACGATTTTTATCTCTCTAATTTATTTTTAGTGATTTTGATCCTTTAAATTTTGATATTTTTTAGTTTCGATTCTTTATTAATTTTTTATCAAATAATTAATAGATTAATAAATTTGAATAAAAATTAAGTTAAATCAATCATTTTTAGTATAAAATAACTTAAATTAATAATTAATTAATAAATTGAGTAAAAAATGATGAAATGATTTTATATTTCGAATGTAATAATACTTGTATATTTTTATTTTTTAACATCAATTCTTATAAAACGTTAATAAAACTGCTACAACTATTTTCTTTTAATATTAAGTATCTTGCTAAAATTGGTTCTTGTTTTTTAAAATACTTGTCAATATCAATAAAATTTTATTTTCAGAAATTTAATACATGCTTGAAATTTCGAAGGTTTTTAAAAGTAATTATTTATTTTTTCTAATTATCTAAAAAAGTTTTAAAAGGTAAAACTCATTCAATTATTTTTTACTTTTATTTTATTATTTCAAAGGATATTTTTTAATTATTATCTTAAAATTTTAATATGATGTTAATTAAATATAAAAATTAAAAATAATAAAAATATATAATAATTTTAATATAAATAAAATATTAATTAACTTTTTATATTTAATAATCAACGAAGGACTTTTTGTTTAACTGGAGACAGACACATAGTTTTTAATTTATATATAATAACTTGGTGAATCCATTATTTGGGCCGTGTTTGCTTGCGCCGCTGAAGGAGCGTTTGGGTGCCATTGAGTGGGGTTGGTAAGTGCAGACTTTTGATGGTAACTGGGTTTGGCACTTGGCAAAGCCGCTTCCACAGAAAGTCAGAAACCAAAATGGGGAAGTTGTGTCTCCCTCTGATTCTCTGAACAATTGATGGCCCGTGAGTATTGAATATTATATGAGGCAGTGTTATTCTGTTTAACACCGAACCCTATGTAGCGTTGTCATCTAAGTAAACGCTGCATGTATTATGGTGACAAGCTTCATCCACCACCTGGAATACATCCATCGTCATTGGCTTTATGTGTGGAAATGGGTGATCCAATGCAACCCACCCTCTTCAATTTGTTGACACCAAGTTGGATTCCTTTTTGACAAAAGAATATGTTTGTCAATTGGATTTTATTTATGTAAGTGTTAGCGCGGACCATATTAAGATAAAATATATTCATATGATGCTTTTATACAAATATTGATTTAGTGTTGATTGAGGGTAGAATATTTTAATGGTTTATTTGGATGACGCAGGAAATAAAATATATAAAAAAATATCGTTTAGATAGATAAAAATATAAGAAAAAATTATCATCTTTTATTTAAATAAATGAAAAAAATAAAAATATATATTAGTAAAATAAATTTTATTTTATATAAATATAAAAAATAAAATTTAATTTTAAAAATTTAAATTTTTATTATATATTTATTAATATAATTTTTAAAATATATAAAAATTTGAAAATTTAATATAAATAAAAATGTCTTTCTTTCATTTTTTTTAACTAAAAAGAGAAGATTATTTTTCATGCAGACAAACTATTTTTTTCTTTTCAATTTTTATACACAAATAAATCATAAAAAAAAATATATC
Source organism: Canavalia gladiata (assembly GCA_037954105.1). Classification (NCBI taxonomy): domain Eukaryota; kingdom Viridiplantae; phylum Streptophyta; class Magnoliopsida; order Fabales; family Fabaceae; genus Canavalia; species Canavalia gladiata. The sequence goes on along the minus strand of CM075664.1, from coordinate 34,344,943 downwards.
ATTTTTTTATTCTCTTTTTTTTTCTCATATTTTCCAACATACCATAAAGTATTGATTCAGGGTAGAATCCTAATTGTCGAGATGAAATTCTTTTATTACTGTAATTATCATTATAATCGTCTTGAATAATATATTTTGTTTTGGATATATCATTCTCGGAAATAACGACATTCATCGAAGTGGATTGTATCTTATCTTAAACCTTCCTCCTCCATTCTAATTAAATAATTCATTTGTTACTGATAAAGGCCACTTCTCTTTTTTTCTTCTTTCAAATAACTTGTATTAATTCTAAACTTTTTAAAACTGAATTGAGAATCGACCTGATTTAGATAGTTTAAAATTTAATAGTTTAAATTAATCAAATATTATTATTTTTTAAATTTTATAATATATATTATTTTAAAAATATATAATAACAAAATATATTAATATTTTAATTTTATATAATTAAAATCAAAAAATTATATATTTTTTTAATTTTTAAAAAATTTAAATTATACATATAAAATAAAATAAATAATATTATTTTAATTTAAACTAACTCTTTTACTAGTTTTATTGATTTTTGTTAGTTTATTAATTTTTTATAAATTTTTTATTAAAATAATTTTTTTTCCAATTAATTTATGGAAAGAACTTATCCAAACAGCTAATTCGGTATATTTTTTATAACTATAATTTATTTATTTTTTTATTGTTAATTATTTTTATTTAAAATAAAAATAAAAAATAAAAAAATAAGATATCAAACATCGAAAATAATTGAAATATATATTAGAATAAATAAAAATATTATAAAAATACATATCACTTAAAGTGGATATATAAATTAAAATTTACAAATCATTCTATATATTTGTTTCAATAAAATTATTGATTTATTTAAATATTGGATATTTTTTTATTGGGCAGGTTTAACCTACGGATTAACTAGGTTGGATCTGTGAATTACAGGTGAATCTGCATGTTAATTTTTATTTTTTATAAAATTAAAAATTATTTTTTAAATATTTTTTATTTTTATAAATACTTTTAATTATTTTAATATATTAAATAAATTAAATAAATTGATCTCCTAACCTACAAATCAAATTGATTTATTTATTTTGCAAGTTAACCTATCGAACTTAAACGGATTAGGTTAACTCGTTTATCTAATTTTAATGTCCGTTTAGGATGACGACTTGATCCGTCTCCGTCCCGAGTTTTGATGGAGAAAATCCGAATTGACCGGGTCGGAAATGGGGACGAGTAAAACCCGAATTTTGAAATTGGAGGCGGAGGTGGGGGCGGGTATGGGGATATTTATACCCGCCTCATCTCCGTCTCCGAATCCACCTTTAAAATTACTAAAATATTCTTATTATTTTAAAATATTATATAAAATTAATAAGGTTATAAAAATAATAAATTATATAAATTTTAAAAAATATATAATAATTTAATAAATTATAAAAAAATTAAAATTAAAATATGAAAAATACCGGAAACGGGTACGAGATGAGTTTCCCTGAATTCGAGCGGGAATGAGAATCGGGTTTAATATTCTAAACCCGACGGGGACGGGAACGGGAATGGGGATGAGCACGGGTGTCGGGAACGGGGACGGAGAATGTGAAACTCGCCCCCGACCCACCTAGTTGCCATGTCTAATCCGGTTAATTTCGCAATACCTCTAATTTTTCTTTTGAATAAATTTCTACAAGGTTTACATATTATTTATTTTTATTTAAACAATGATATGAAATAAAAGAATAAAAGTTTCTATCGTTTTAGCTTATGAATTGATCCAATGGACTTAATAAGAAATTTTAAATTCTTTTATATCTAAATAAGACAATCAGTTGGATTAAAGACGAATTTTATATTTTTTATTTTTATTTTCAACATTTCGTATTTGTTTTCGCCTTTGTCCTTAATTGGAGGTTAAAAAAATTTGTTTTTAATTTTTTTTATAATTTATTAAATTATTATATATTTTTAAAATTTATATAATTTATTACTTTTTAATTTTATTAATTATATATAATTTTTTAAAATAATAAAAATATTTTAATAATTTTATAAATAAAACAAATTTAAATAAAAATAAAATAAATATTCGTATTTCATACTCATTCTTATCTTCTCTTTTAAAAATTCAATTTTATCTAAATTAAATTTTAATTAATTTAAATTTTTTTATCAAAATTAAAATAAAATTAAGATAAATAAATATAAATTTTCTTGTTATTCCTATTTATATATCATGGTAAGAATTTGAAAATTTAATATTTTGATCTAAAGTTAATATAATTAAATAATTTATATAATGTTTATATATGATGTATATTTCTAGTATCTTTGATATTTTTAAACAACATATGAAATAAAAGAATCAAAGTTAATATCCTTTTAACTTATGAATTGATCAAATGAACTCAATAATAGATAATTTAAATTCTTTTATATTTAGACATGACAATCGGTTGGATTCGAGACGAGTATTATGTTTTACATTTCTATCCTCGGTTGCATTAGAAACGAGTATTTTATTTTACATTCCTATCCTCAACATTTTGTGTTAGTCTTCATCCTGTTCTTGATTGGGGGTTAGAAAAATTCATTTTTAATTTTTTTATAATTTATTATATATTTTTAAAATTTATATAATTTATTATTTTTATTTTATCAATTATATATATATATATATATATTTAAAATAATAAAAATATTTTATTAATTTTATAAATAGAACAAATTCGAACGAGAATAAAAAAAGTATCCGTATCATTATATTCATTTTTATCCCTTCTTCTAAAAATTAAATTTTTAAATTCAATTTTAATTAAATTAAATTTTTTTCATCAAAATTAAAATATAATAAAGATAGATAAATATAAATTATTTTTATTTTTATTTGTATTATTATGGTAAGAATTTAAACATTTAGTATGTTATCCTAAAAATAATATAATTAAATAATTTATATTGTGTTTATATGATGTATATTTCTAGTTTCTTTAATATTTTTAATAAATTTCTTTTTGTCTAGAAAAAAAAAGAATAAAAGTTAGCGGAAAATAAATCACTTTGACCAACATAAAAAATGAGGGACAGAGATTTCTCCCATATTGACAGGATCCGATGAAATCAATATTTTTAAAATAAGACTGATTATTGAATGATGAATAATTAGTTTATGATTATTAATTCAAGTGTAATTGAACTAAATTTAAATTAATAAAATAAAATATAAATTGTAATATTATATAATATAATATGTTAAATAATAAATTATAAAAATAAATTAACTGATATTTTAAATTAGTATAAAAATGCAGTTTTATATTATAAAATAAAAAATTAAATAATAATAATGTATACGATAAAATACAAAAAATTTAAAAACAAATGTTAAATAAGAATGGGCATTTTGTAATATATATTTATCATTATTTTTGGGACAAACTACAGAGTGATAAGACTAGGAAAAAAAAGTAAATTCTTATTTTAATAATTTTATTAAAACTCTAACAAAACGAATAAACAAATGAAAGAATCTCTCATATCATATCGCCTAACGCCTAAACTTAGCAACTTTGACTAGTGGGTGGACGAACGAGGCACCGTTAATTTCACGTTTATGCCAGCGTAGAACAAGCTGAGGTTTTAGGGTCAACGAGAGCTGGCACCAAATATTTTCTACCATTGACGCCATTTACGTTGTAGCTGGCACCAGTTGCAGGATCCACCAAGAGATCCCCAGGGTAACCAGGGTAAGCCCCTTTCCCATAGATTCCAGTGCAAGCCGAAGCAGCTTCTAGAGGAGCCTCCTTGGGTCCTTGAAAGTATCCATTCCCAAAAGGGTTAGTTACAGTGCCAGCTAAGAGACTAGCCACGTTTATGACCATGCCATCAACACCCACATCATTGTTCGGTGCAACCAAAGCTGGGTTCTGGGGACCGTAAATGGGTTGATGGAAAGGCCACGCGCACTGACCAGGACACTGAGTCTCAGAGTTACCCACCCATAAGTAAGCGAACTTGTATCTCTTACCGTTCACGCGCGCCCCCAGGGAGGAACCGTGAGTCCCACACCTACTGGAACAGAATCCCTCAACTGCCACGTCAGCAGATGTGAGAACCACATTGATGGCATTCCTCTGGGGACCTTTGGATGCAAGCCTTACGATTTGATTAGTAGTAAGTGATTTTCCTAAAGAGTACTTCTCGTCAAGGATTTGGGATCCCAGGGATAGGGAAAGTTTGGGTGATGATTTTTTGTTGATAAGGTTGTAATATTTTTCTGTTGCTTTCCACCACGTGTCAACGGATGGTTGGGCGGTTGTGAGTTTGTTAGAAGAGAGGGAGGTGATGAAGTCTGCAATGATGGCTCTTTGTGATGCCTTGAATTTGCCATACCAAATGAGGTTAACGGAGATTCTGCCTGTGAGGAGAGGGCCTTTGTGGTATTGGAATTGTAACTGCTGCTCTGACTCAGCCAGTTTCCTGGCTGAACTCAGATTAAGTAGGGAAATAGTAACAAAAATGCTCAACAGGAGAACTCTTGAGGATATAAGACAGGCCATTTTCTGTTTTGCAAAGAGAGAAGGAAGAAATTAAAAAATAATAATAATAGTGTAAGAAGTGGGATATTGTAATTTGTAGGAGAGGTGATGGAGAAGAGATGTGGTGGGAAGTATATATAGTGAGAGAGGATTGAGGAAAGAAATATAGAAAGGAGAGAGAGAGAGAGAGCGTAGGGGTGAAGTCAAATAATGGGGTATGATGAGGAGGGGAATGAGGTTAACTGGTCGAGGTGCTAGCTTCAAAACGCGTGGCCGTTTTCTTATTTTAATAACAAATTAAGTTTGTGCGGCGAGCCATCAAGGTTGAACCGAATTAGTAATGGTCTCATATAAATCATAAAAAGACACACGGGAACCAGGGCGTGGCCAGCTAAGGGGAATGAGTAGATTGTGGATAATAACAGAGCAGCGCAGCCATGGCACGAGACAAGAAGACAAACTTGTGTGCCGTTTGTAGAAAGGATGCCCATTCTTCTTATTCTAGCAACTAGCAACATGATTTGCTAGCTAATTTAGTATTTTCCATTTTCTGATCAACAATCATAATTTTGCTTCTCTTTGATATTGATCATTTTAATGTTATTGATGAAAAATTATATATTTGTTTGAACGTGGCTAAGTTTTAATTTGCAGCTTTGAAAATAAGGATTTTTTTTTATATTATGCATTAATGTCCAAAAATTAAAAAAATACTTATTCAAACATTTTAAAACTAATGTAAAACAATGCTTACATTTTGAAACATCATTTAGAAAAGCTCAATAAATATTTTAAAAATCCGTCCAAAGCCAAGTAGTGCTTCTGACTGGCCGAAAATATTCTAAAAATTTATATTCTATTTATATATTAAATTAGAATTTTTAATTTTCAAATGAGAAAATGAGAAAATTTTAAAAATTAAACTTGTTATCATTAAATTATGTGACTTCTTTTATAATAAATATTTTATTTTCTATATCAATTTTATTTTTAAATATTAATTTAATTTAAATTTTAAATATTAATGTGCTGTAACAATTTTAAGATATCTTTTTTAAATAAATCAAATATTAAAATTATTATAGTATTAACAAATTCTATGTATAATGATTATAGTAATTTATTTTTTGATTTAATCCTTAATTTTAATAATAATATTATTTTAATTTTTATTCATATAATATAATATTTTTTATTATTAATAAAAAATATTATTTTTTATTTTATTTAAATTAAAAAACCTGTATAATGCAAGAGAAATATATGAATTATATATTAAATTAACTATGTTTAAACAAATTTTTAGATGAACAATTTAATTCGTGGATTAACTAGTCAAATTTAAACCAGATGAGTTCAACGATATTATTAGGATCACCAACATGCGTTAGCTTCATAATTTAGGTGCCTTTAATGCCTAGTTATTTTTAAAAGATTAGTCTTTATTAAATATTAGGTAATGAGATACTTAAAGAAAAGGAGAAATAGGATTATTCATGTATCATTTACATACATCTCTAATGGATTTATGAATTTTATTTTTGTACGTGTGATTCATATTTTGATGTTACTGTTTTGGTCATAAACCACACGTCCCAAACATTAATTAATTTACACACTTTTTTCTGAGAAAATCTATTTGGTCCATCGAATGTTCTGAACTAATTAAAGGGAGAACTCACAGAAGGAGGGAGAAGTGGTTGATGAAAGTGCTAATTTGCAAATTCAAAATGTCTAATGTTAAGGCGGGACCCCTAGCCAGGAGGAGCCAGCTTTCATGGGCCATTGTTGTTCTAGGTCTACTCAAATCGATTCCTACGCGCAAATTCATTTGAATTATTTCATGTTTTTTCAAATAAAAGGGTGGTAAACTTTAATTTACAATTTAACACTATATGGACATATTTTCTCTTAATTTCTTACTTTTTTTTAAGGTCCAGGTAAGGTAAAAAAAAGTGTTAAATATAATTAGTTTTACTTATTTTAATATCAATTTAAAGTTTATTAAAATAAACTAAAATCATAATTATGATAACTTTTTCACTAACTCAATTTTAAATAAGTTTAATGATAAAAGAATTTGACAAATGTCTTTGCTAAGTAAACCAAATCTAACAAATAATAAAGTGATAAATAGGGTACCATTTTACAAGAATTAAAATTGACACATTAATTTTCTAGATTAAATTATTTGAATGAATTTTAGATTGAAAGATTCTTTAAAAAATTTGAATTGAAGTAAAATTTAAAAGAAAAATAGAATTTTTGAAGAATAAGAATTACAATTCAAAGTTGAAAATAAATGTACGATGATATAGATTTAATTCATTATCATGTAATAAATCCACTTATATCTAACTTAAGCTACGCCCAATTGTGGATTTAATTAAAGTTAAATTGATCTAAATTGACTTATTTTCAATACCTTCATACGTGAATCCTCAGCTTCCACACAAATGTTTAATTGTTTCATTCAATTTATATAAAAATACGATTAAAGGATGACAATTTTCAAACTATCTATCTAACAAGGTTTAACTCTAAATAAACTCGAGACATGACGAATAACACAAAAATCAATAATCAACAATTTAATTTCTAATTTTATGAAGGATTAAGAAAATAAGATATCAATAGCTATTTCATATTAAACAATAGTGGTGATATACTACAAATTTAGTCAACTTAAATTCAAATTAAAAAAATTAATTAGATCAAAATATAAAAGGATTAAACAAATTTGTCTTAAGAGAATAATTTTCACTTGTTAGTAAATGGTGACAATTTCTTATCCTTGTTTGTTTTTATTTTTTACTTTCAAAATAGTTTAATATAGGAGTAGGAAGAAAAAAAAATTAAATTTATTCGAACAAAATAGTTTAATATCAAGTGTTACAGGTAATATTTATATCAACTTAATAATTATTTATAAAATATAAGATCTATCAATAAAGTGTTGATTTATAAGTGAATGCTAAACAAACTTTATAAACTAGAAGTTGATAGATATGAACAAGGTTCAATGGAGATCATCAAATGAAAAAGGTTTGGGAGTCAAGGCTTTACTGAACACATATGCAAGTTGATTGGTAGATAAAACAGGTAATTACTTCATTAAACTAATTTGAATTTTTTTGCGAACAATATGGAAATTGATGTCCACATGTTTGGTTCTCTAATGAAAGACTGGATTCACAACAATGTATAAAGTTCTTAGGTTGTCATAATAAATAATAGAGGATTGAGTTGTGATAATTTTTAGACCCTATAAGAGGTAAACCAACTATTAAAGTTCATATGTAGAGGTTACCAAGACTTTATATCCGGCCTTAAATAAGTTTGATGCATAGTGTGTTGTTTCTTGGTCTTTAAGAAAATAAAAGATTCTTTAATAAAGAAGTAGTAACTAGTAACTGATCTGCGGAAATCAATGCATCGAGCTGAGTTGGCATCACTAAAACTAGTTAGTTGCAAAGAAGAATTTTGCAAAAAAAAATCATGCCCAAGATAATTTTTGAGAAAATGGAGGATTCTTCAGTAGGAGATAACATAATTTAACTAAGTTGTTGAATGACAAAAGTGATATCAGACATGGTATGTGTAAGATAAAGGAAGCGATCTACAAGTGTTTGATAAGAAAAAACATAAGAAAGGGGGGGGGACAAGAGTCTTAAAAGAGGGTGATAGTGGAATCCATGGGGTAAAACAAGGTTTTGAATTGATTGATTTCTTTTAACAAATCAAGGCAATATTTTCTTTGACTCATAGAAATACCGTTGGTGGATCGAGTAATCTCAAAACCCAAAAAATACTTAAGGGAACCCAAATATTTAATTTTAAAATGAGAATGTAGAAGTTTCTTGATGTGTGACATTTCCATTTCAAAATCACCAGTTAATACAATATTGTCAACATACACAATCAAGACAGTGAAATGAGATAGAGTAATTTTTACAAAAAGGCTAATATCGCCCTATGCCTATTGATTCCCACTAGATAGTAACAATAGAGAAGGTTTTTCCATACCACTTCTGATTGATTTGCTTTAAATCATTCAGGGACTTTTGCAACTTGCAATATTGATTAGGACTATAGAGAATATGTTAGATGTTAATGCCATGTATACTTCTTCGTGAAGATCAATATGTAGGAATGAATTATTGATGGAGCTTTTAACCTTTGGTGGAATACATAGAGAGAACGAGACAGAGGTAATCATTTTAACTATGGAAGAAAATGTGTTGAAATAGTTTATCCTCTATTTCTAAGCATACTCTTTTACGATGAGATAGACTTTGTACCTTTCAATGGTTCCATCAGGAATTTGTTTAATACAATAAATCCAATGACAACTAATGGGTGTCACATGAGAAGGAGTATCCACCAAAATGTAAGTATAATTTCAATCTAAGGCTTTAATTTCTGCTTATAGGACCCTTTACTAGTGAGGATGTTTTTATTGGCTTCAAGGTAGTTGGTTAGTTCATGGTCAATATTTAGTGACAAAATGAAGTGTTTGGGACATGAAGATACACCAAAGAAGGAATCAATATTAGAAAAGGGATTTGAGTACTCTAAGGTGATTGGAAAGGCTAAGATAAGGCTGAATTTATAGATGTAGTAGGTAAGATATGGTGGAGGGTGCAGGTTATGTTGGGAGCGACATAGCGGTGATGGAGGGTGGGTGAAGAAGGAGGAGGTGGCGATTAAGACAATGGGGTTTATAAGGATGATTGGGTTGAATTAGGATCAGGTGGATGTGGATTTTGGGTAATTGAGGGTTGGAAGTATAAGCTAGATTTAAATTTTGAATGACATCTATTATTAAGTCATTGGTTAAAGGCCTAAAAGGATGATGTGGGGGAATTATACTCTTTCAAAGTGAGGAGGGCTCCATAAAAGGGGATTGGGTTTAGACTGGATGTGGAAAATTGAGGTTAATGTGTTTATTATGAAGAGGAAAGACTAATTCATGAAATAACATATTCATAGAGACAAAATTTTTCTTTTTTTTTAAATCTTTAACAACAAATTTTCATTCTTGGATATCCTAAAAATACCGTTATATAAGAATGTGAATCGAACTTAGTATGATGCATCAAAGAAATGGGGACATAACAAAAGATACCCAAAGACTTTAATGTTTTAAAAATTTGACATTTTGTTACGAAGTAATTGAAAAGAAGTTTTGAATCTATTTAATAATGAGGGGACCATTGGGAAAACAACATGATAAATGACATATGACCAACGAGTAAGAGGCAAATTTGATTGAAACATTAATACTCTAATTACATTTAAAATGTATTGGAGCTTTCTTTCAACTCTTATATTTTGTTAAAAAATTTTGACACAACTTCTTTGATACAAAATATCCTTGGAATCATAACAATATTTAATAATAAATTCTGGAACATTGTAAAGAAATTTTGAATGTTGGTCTTGACATCCAATTTTTATTTTAGCAAAATAGCCAAAGTATATCTACTAAAATCATAAATATAGTTAGAAAATATCTATGTCCATGAATGGAAAAAAGGTAGAAAATGATTCCTAAATATCTAAATGTAACAAGTCAAAAATATTGAAAGCTTTGTTGGTATTTATATTATAAGACAATTTTCTTTGTTTAGTTAAATGACAAACATCCCAAACATCCAAAGAATGTTTGAGAATAAATGAAAAATTATAATGAAAAATGTTTAAACATTCTCTAGATAATTTTCTAATCCAAAGTTACAAAGATTGGATGGTGTGACATAGGTAGAAATTGTGATGTTTATTTGGGTTTGGTGTTTTGAGGTTGATAGAATGATTTCTCTTTAACTACCAAGTGGTAAAGATTCCTTTGTAATTCAACTAAACCAATTGTCTTCAAGGTAATCACATCCTATATATATCATAAGTTATGAATAAAAATATAGAAATGAGTATTTTATGATACAATTTGAAAAATAGAGATAATGTTTGATTTTAAAATCGAAACATGCAGAACGGTATGCAATATAAATGAGGACAAGAGGTGGACAATTACAGAATGAGTAGCAACAATAAAAGTTATTTGGAGGATTGAATTTTACAATCTTTATTTTATACCGAGTATGAAAATTAAACAATGAATGAAAAATATGATGGGTTTTCCTAGAATCAATGATTCAATACCCAATATGTGTGTGAGAAATATGTGATTATGTGCAAGAGATGTTATACCTGAAGAAAGGGACTCAAAGTTGATTGCACCTACTTAGGCCACAAAGGCATTTGAAGATTGTGAGGATACTGAGTCTAGACCTTGGGCTATAATGGATAAGAGGGCCATCAAGTTATTTAACTAAGCCTTGGTTAAACCAATTTTGGGTTGAAGTGAGTTTTCCCTTTCCTTTCCAACAAAAGGTGCACACAAAGGAAGGTTGAGGTGGACCATAAGGTCAGCGATCAACGTTAGAGAAAGAGCCATGACCTTTCCCAAGGCTAGGGTGACGGTTGTAAATGGTAGAAGTCATGATGTTAGGCTAAGGAAAACTAATGGTTTGGCACTAAAGCTGGCATTCGTGTTGAATAACTATGGAGAAGATTTTGTTTATAGAGGGGAGAAGGTCAAGGATAAGTACCCAAGGTCTAACAATAAATAACGTTCATCCATACCTTTTAAAAAGATGATAATAAAATTTGGTTGGTGGTATTTTTGAGAGGAACAGGAGCAGGGAGCTTGTGGGCAGTAATTATCTAGCTTTTCCCATAAGCTATTCAAGCTAATATAGTAATTTATGACAGTGAGAAAGAAGTGCTTAAGAGCATAGATTTTCTGTTGGAGTTTTGCAATGCGTAAGAGATCTGGAGAAAAATAATCTTTAATATTCAACTAGGCATCAAAGACATTCTCAAAATATATGACATCACTGACTATGGTTGGAGAAAGAGAATTGAGTAACTAGAACATGACGAGAGTGTTATATCTTTCCATGAAGGGTAAAGTGAATTAATGGTGAAAGGGGGCTAAGATTGAGCGAGTGATAAAACCAAGTTTGTTCTTGGAAACAAGGGCCATGCGAAATGGCTTGGATCATAAATGATAATTATCAGTGAAGAAAAGGGAGATAATAAGATGGTTGGGTTTTCACTTGGGTGGATGTAATAAGGATTTGAGGGATTTTGGCTAGGATCTTGGGTGCTATCATAGGTATTATATGAAAGTGGAGGACATAGAAGGCATTAGCAGAGTTTTAGAAGGAGTTTTGATAACATAAAATAAGAATAAGACACAAGCAAAAAAGAAAGGAGAGACCAGAATGTTTTGAAAATTTTTTCTTATATATTAAGATGTACAACTTACATATATTTATATACAATAGAATGATTATACAACTCAACCAACCAAAAGAAAAAATAATTTTCGTACAAAAAAAAGATAATGAATAACAAAATCTATAACAAAATTTGAATAAGTTTAATAGTAAGAAGATATTTACAACAAAAAATGTCTAATCAAGTGAACTTTAATCTTTCTTTCGGTCTGTGCTTTTATTAAGTTAGTACTGAGCTTAAATTTTTTTAATAATAGTCTAACGCAAGATGTTCCATTATCTTTTTTACTTTTTTTATTCTTTGTACTTTTTTCATATTTTCTTACTTTTATTTATATTTCGATTACCAACATAAACACTTAAGTATCTTGATTATTGGTTTTTAATTTTTTTAATTTTTTACTTTGTAATTTTTAAAAAATAATGTTTCTTTTTAATTTATTTTACAATTTTAAATTATGTTATTTTTTTAATATTTAATAATTTGAATTTGAATTTTTATTTTTTTAATATTTTTATTTTGTATTTTATTGAGAATATATTTTTTTATAGCAAAAAATGTTTAGTCAAATAGATTTTTATCTTTCTTTTAGGCTATATTTTTATTGAGTTACTACCGAGTTTACATTTTTTTAATAATAATCTAACATAAGATGTTTCATTGCATTTTTTTATTTTTTTTATTTTTTTATAGTTTTTTACTTTTTTTTTGTATTTTGATTATCAACATAAGCACTTAAGTTTTTTATTATTGGTTTTTAGTCTTTTTTTTATGTTTTACTTTGTAATTTTTTTAAACTAACGTTCTTTTAATTTATTTATTTTTGAGTTTTAAAATTATGTTACTTTCTTACTATTTGATAATTTCAATTTTTTTTGTTTTATATTTTTATTTTTTATTGAGAATGTATTTTTTATTTAATTTTTGACAAGATTTTTTTATAAACTATACTAGGTGTCTGAATTTAGTAATCTAATATAAATTATCTCATTTATTATTATTAATAATTACAAATTGATTTAATATTTTAAAAAATACAAGTTGCTCCATCATAAGGAAAAACTAAAGATAAACCTATTCAATATAATTAGCTTTTAGAAAAGAGAAGAACTAGAAAAGATTTTAAAAGAGAACAATAAATAGGTTCTAGAATTATATTGTATCATCATATAGTAACTTATTTAAATATATGATAGTTCATTCAACATTTTTGTATTATGATTTTTAATGTTTCTTTAATATTGAGATATATTATTTCTAATCAAGAATGCTGAGTGTGATTTTTATATTTTCTTAAGTTACATGTTACTTGTTTATCTTATCTTTAATGTATGTGAGTTTATTGTATGTTATGATTCTAATCAATAATGTTAATTTAAATTTTTATATTCTAGTTAATTTTTCGTATAATTAATTGCTGAACCTTAATCTTGAATTTAAATTACTTAACTCCTTTAGCTTATTTTTTTATAATGAATAAAATTATAAAAAAAATCATAAATCTTGTTATTATTTCCAACTATAAAGATGTAATAATTGGAATATAAAGTGAAGGAAGATTTATAGGAGTGAAGTATTAGAGATACCCTCTCATTATTAATAATGCATTATCCAATGGTATGACTATTACTTTTTTAAAAAAGAGAATGATGAGTTTTGATGGTCTCTTACTAAAGAATGATTTTTTAACATGTAATATTATGTTCATATTCTAACTTGGTGGTAAATGATGGATTGAAAAATATTCATACTTCTATAAAAAGAATTAGAAATGTTGTTAGATTTGTGAAGTGCTTACCTCAAAGGCTAGTTAAATTTAAGAAGTGCAATGAGTTTTCAAAAATTCCTTTTATAATATTAGTTTGTCTTTATGTTCCCACTAGATGGTTCTTAACATATCTTATATTGACATTTACTAAGAAATTTCAAGTTACTTTTGAAAAATTATAATTTGAGGAAAATAGTTATTCGAACTATATCTGGGGAGTAGTACCCTTTTCTCAAGTTTTGATTTAGATATTGCATGTACTTTAATCAAATTTTCAAAAAAAATTTATGATAAAACCAAAATAATTTCTTCTTTTATCCATGTTGTTTATACATGTTTCTTTTTACCAATTAACTTTGATTTATTATAAGGAAAAATAATCACCAATAAATTTGAATATTGTTTTGCCACAATGTGTTTAGGGATGAAAAAAATAAGATAAATATTAGAAAAATATTCTTCAAATGAATGAAATTCTTTAATTTTAAATCACTCCTAATCCCAAATATAACTTAAGATATGTGTAATGGTTTTTTAATTACATGTATCAAGATGACCTTATAAATTTAAATAAATTTTTTTTAATTTGACACAAAATTTTTCTAGATTATATAATTGGTATAATGCAATCAAGAAGCAACAAAATGTGATTTCATAATCACATTAAGCTTTATTATAGGAGAGGTTTACATCAAATATTTGATCCTTCAAAAATTATTATTCATTTTAAAAGAACCAATTCTTTTAAACAACAATGGAGAGAAAAGAATTAAATAAATCAAAAGAATGCTCTTGAGAAGTATCTTATTAAACTTTTATAAGAGATGTGTTAATCACTCTAATTTCTATTGTGATTTTAAGAAAAGCATTCAACATTGAGGATAAAGTGATAAATAGCTTTATAAGTCTTCTATTCTTAAAAATATCGATACTAATCTCTATAGTTGACAACCAACAAGTAATTTTGTTCAACCAAATTTAGAAATGGCATGTGCATCATTAATTTGTTATGCGACTAGATGATAACAATTAGGATCTAAAAAATTAAAAATAAAGATATAAATTCAAATTTATATAATTAAAATTTTTATTATACAATTTTTATGCAATAAAAATAGAAAAATAAAATAAAATAACTAATCTATTTTGTTCTTGAATAATATATTTTGTCTTGGATATATCATTCTCGGAAATAACGACCTTCATCGAAGTGGATTGTATCCTATCTTAAACCTTCCTCCTCCATTCTAATTAAATAATTCACTTGTTACTGATAAAGGTCACTTCTCTTTTTTTCTTCTTTCAAATAACTTGTATTAATTCTAAAATTTTTAAAACTGAATTGAGAATCGACCTGATTTAAATAGTTTAAAATTTAATAGTTTAAATTAATCAAATATTATTATTTTTTAAATTTTATAATATATATTATTTTAAAAATATATAATAACAAAATATATTAATATTTTAATTTTATATAATTAAAATCAAAAAATTATATATTTTTTTAATTTTTAAAAAATTTAAATTATACATATAAAATAAAATAAATAATATTATTTTAATTTAAACTAACTTTTTTACTAGTGTTATTGATTTTTGTTAGTTTATTAATTTTTTATAAATTTTTTATTAAAATAATTTTTTTTCAATTAATTTATGGAAAGAACTTATCCAAACAGCTAATTCGGTATATTTTTTATAACTATAATTTATTTATTTTTTTATTGTTAATTATTTTTATTTAAAATAAAAATAAAAAATAAAAAAATAAGATATCAAACATCGAAAATAATTGAAATATATATTAGAATAAATAAAAATATTATAAAAATACATATCACTTAAAGTGGATATATAAATTAAAATTTACAAATCATTCTATATATTTGTTTCAATAAAATTATTGATTTATTTAAATATTAGATATCTTTTTATTGGACAGGTTTAACCTACGGATTAAGTAGGTTGGATCTGTGAATTACAGGTGAATCTGCATGTTAATTTTTATTTTTTATAAAATTAAAAATTATTTTTTAAATATTTTTTATTTTTATAAATACTTTTAATTATTTTAATATATTAAATAAATTAAATAAATTGATCTCCTAACCTACAAATCAAATTGATTTATTTATTTTGCAAGTTAACCTATCGGACTTAAACAGATTAGGTTAACTCGTTTATCTAATTTTAATGTCCGTTTAGGATGATGACTTGATCCGTCTCCGTCCCGAGTTTTGATGGAGAAAATCCGAATTGACCGGGTCGGAAATGGGGACGAGTAAAACCCGAATTTTGAAATTGGAGGCGGAGGCGGGAGCGGGTATGGGGATATTTATACCCGCCTCATCTCCGTCTCCGAATCCACCTTTAAAATTACTAAAATATTCTTATTATTTTAAAATATTATATAAAATTAATAAGGTTATAAAAATAATAAATTATATAAATTTTAAAAAATATATAATAATTTAATAAATTATAAAAAAATAAAATTAAAATATGAAAAATACCGGAAACGGGTACGAGACGAGTTTCCCCGAATCCGAGCAGGAATGAGAATCGGGTTTAATAAACGGGAATGGGGATGAGCATGGGTGTCGGGAACGGGGACGGAGAATGTGAAACTCGCCCCCGACCCACCTAGTTGCCATGTCTAATTCCGTTAATTTCGCAATACCTCTAATTTTTCTTTTGAATAAATTTCTACAAGGTTTACATATTATTTATTTTTATTTAAACAATGATATGAAATAAAAGAATAAAAGTTTCTATCGTTTTAACTTATGAATTGATCCAATGGACTTAATAAGAAATTTTAAATTCTTTTATATCTAAATAAGACAATCAGTTGGATTAAAGACGAGTTTTATATTTTTTATTTTTATTTTCAACATTTCGTATTTGTTTTCGCCTTTGTCCTTAATTGGAGGTTAAAAAAATTTGTTTTTAATTTTTTTTATAATTTATTAAATTATTATATATTTTTAAAATTTATATAATTTA
Organism: Canavalia gladiata; assembly: GCA_037954105.1. NCBI lineage: Eukaryota > Viridiplantae > Streptophyta > Magnoliopsida > Fabales > Fabaceae > Canavalia > Canavalia gladiata. Next base: position 34,328,308 of record CM075664.1, on the reverse strand, counting down.
TTACTTTTTAATTTTATTAATTATATATAATTTTTTAAAATAATAAAAATATTTTGATAATTTTATAAATAAAACAAATTTAAATAAAAATAAAATAAATATTCGTATTTCATACTCATTCTTATCTTCTCTTTTAAAAATTAAATTTTATCTAAATTCAATTTTAATTAATTTAAATTTTTTTATCAAAATTAAAATAAAATTAAGATAAATAAATATAAATTTTCTTGTTATTCCTATTTATATATCATGGTAAGAATTTGAAAATTTAATATTTTGATCTAAAGTTAATATAATTAAATAATTTATATAATGTTTATATATGATGTATATTTCTAGTATCTTTGATATTTTTAAACAACATATGAAATAAAAGAATCAAAGTTAATATCCTTTTAACTTATGAATTGATCAAATGAACTCAATAATAGATAATTTAAATTCTTTTATATTTAGACATGACAATCGGTTGGATTCGAGACGAGTATTATGTTTTACATTTCTATCCTCGGTTGCATTAGAAACGAGTATTTTATTTTACATTCCTATCCTCAACATTTTGTGTTAGTCTTCATCCCGTTCTTGATTGGGGGTTAGAAAAATTCATTTTTAATTTTTTTATAATTTATTATATATTTTTAAAATTTATATAATTTATTATTTTTATTTTATCAATTATATATATATATATATATATATATTTAAAATAATAAAAATATTTTATTAATTTTATAAATAGAACAAATTCGAACGAGAATAAAAAAAGTATCCGTATCATTATATTCATTTTTATCCCTTCTTCTAAAAATTAAATTTTTAAATTCAATTTTAATTAAATTAAATTTTTTTCATCAAAATTAAAATATAATAAAGATAGATAAATATGAATTATTTTTATTTTTATTTGTATTATTATGGTAAGAATTTAAACATTTAGTATGTTATCCTAAAAATAATATAATTAAATAATTTATATTGTGTTTATATGATGTATATTTCTAGTTTCTTTAATATTTTTAATAAATTTCTTTTTGTCTAGAAAAAAAAAGAATAAAAGTTAGCGGAAAATAAATCACTTTGACCAACATAAAAAATGAGGGACAGAGATTTCTCCCATATTGACAGGATCCGATGAAATCAATATTTTTAAAATAAGACTGATTATTGAATGATGAATAATTAGTTTATGATTATTAATTCAAGTGTAATTGAACTAAATTTAAATTAATAAAATAAAATATAAATTGTAATATTATATAATATAATATGTTAAATAATAAATTATAAAAATAAATTAACTGATATTTTAAATTAGTATAAAAATGCAGTTTTATATTATAAAATAAAAAATTAAATAATAATAATGTATACGATAAAATACAAAAAATTTAAAAACAAATGTTAAATAAGAATGGGCATTTTGTAATATATATTTATCATTATTTTTGGGACAAACTACAGAGTGATAAGACTAGGAAAAAAAAGTAAATTCTTATTTTAATAATTTTATTAAAACTCTAACAAAACGAATAAACAAATGAAAGAATCTCTCATATCATATCGCCTAACGCCTAAACTTAGCAACTTTGACTAGTGGGTGGACGAACGAGGCACCGTTAATTTCACGTTTATGCCAGCGTAGAACAAGCTGAGGTTTTAGGGTCAACGAGAGCTGGCACCAAATATTTTCTACCATTGACGCCATTTACGTTGTAGCTGGCACCAGTTGCAGGATCCACCAAGAGATCCCCAGGGTAACCAGGGTAAGCCCCTTTCCCATAGATTCCAGTGCAAGCCGAAGCAGCTTCTAGAGGAGCCTCCTTGGGTCCTTGAAAGTATCCATTCCCAAAAGGGTTAGTTACAGTGCCAGCTAAGAGACTAGCCACGTTTATGACCATGCCATCAACACCCACATCATTGTTCGGTGCAACCAAAGCTGGGTTCTGGGGACCGTAAATGGGTTGATGGAAAGGCCACGCGCACTGACCAGGACACTGAGTCTCAGAGTTACCCACCCATAAGTAAGCGAACTTGTATCTCTTACCGTTCACGCGCGCCCCCAGGGAGGAACCGTGAGTCCCACACCTACTGGAACAGAATCCCTCAACTGCCACGTCAGCAGATGTGAGAACCACATTGATGGCATTCCTCTGGGGACCTTTGGATGCAAGCCTTACGATTTGATTAGTAGTAAGTGATTTTCCTAAAGAGTACTTCTCGTCAAGGATTTGGGATCCCAGGGATAGGGAAAGTTTGGGTGATGATTTTTTGTTGATAAGGTTGTAATATTTTTCTGTTGCTTTCCACCACGTGTCAACGGATGGTTGGGCGGTTGTGAGTTTGTTAGAAGAGAGGGAGGTGATGAAGTCTGCAATGATGGCTCTTTGTGATGCCTTGAATTTGCCATACCAAATGAGGTTAACGGAGATTCTGCCTGTGAGGAGAGGGCCTTTGTGGTATTGGAATTGTAACTGCTGCTCTGACTCAGCCAGTTTCCTGGCTGAACTCAGATTAAGTAGGGAAATAGTAACAAAAATGCTCAACAGGAGAACTCTTGAGGATATAAGACAGGCCATTTTCTGTTTTGCAAAGAGAGAAGGAAGAAATTAAAAAATAATAATAATAGTGTAAGAAGTGGGATATTGTAATTTGTAGGAGAGGTGATGGAGAAGAGATGTGGTGGGAAGTATATATAGTGAGAGAGGATTGAGGAAAGAAATATAGAAAGGAGAGAGAGAGAGAGAGCGTAGGGGTGAAGTCAAATAATGGGGTATGATGAGGAGGGGAATGAGGTTAACTGGTCGAGGTGCTAGCTTCAAAACGCGTGGCCGTTTTCTTATTTTAATAACAAATTAAGTTTGTGCGGCGAGCCATCAAGGTTGAACCGAATTAGTAATGGTCTCATATAAATCATAAAAAGACACACGGGAACCAGGGCGTGGCCAGCTAAGGGGAATGAGTAGATTGTGGATAATAACAGAGCAGCGCAGCCATGGCACGAGACAAGAAGACAAACTTGTGTGCCGTTTGTAGAAAGGATGCCCATTCTTCTTATTCTAGCAACTAGCAACATGATTTGCTAGCTAATTTAGTATTTTCCATTTTCTGATCAACAATCATAATTTTGCTTCTCTTTGATATTGATCATTTTAATGTTATTGATGAAAAATTATATATTTGTTTGAACGTGGCTAAGTTTTAATTTGCAGCTTTGAAAATAAGGATTTTTTTTTATATTATGCATTAATGTCCAAAAATTAAAAAAATACTTATTCAAACATTTTAAAACTAATGTAAAACAATGCTTACATTTTGAAACATCATTTAGAAAAGCTCAATAAATATTTTAAAAATCCGTCCAAAGCCAAGTAGTGCTTCTGACTGGCCGAAAATATTCTAAAAATTTATATTCTATTTATATATTAAATTAGAATTTTTAATTTTCAAATGAGAAAATGAGAAAATTTTAAAAATTAAACTTGTTATCATTAAATTATGTGACTTCTTTTATAATAAATATTTTATTTTCTATATCAATTTTATTTTTAAATATTAATTTAATTTAAATTTTAAATATTAATGTGCTGTAACAATTTTAAGATATCTTTTTTAAATAAATCAAATATTAAAATTATTATAGTATTAACAAATTCTATGTATAATGATTATAGTAATTTATTTTTTGATTTAATCCTTAATTTTAATAATAATATTATTTTAATTTTTATTCATATAATATAATATTTTTTATTATTAATAAAAAATATTATTTTTTATTTTATTTAAATTAAAAAACCTGTATAATGCAAGAGAAATATATGAATTATATATTAAATTAACTATGTTTAAACAAATTTTTAGATGAACAATTTAATTCGTGGATTAACTAGTCAAATTTAAACCAGATGAGTTCAACGATATTATTAGGATCACCAACATGCGTTAGCTTCATAATTTAGGTGCCTTTAATGCCTAGTTATTTTTAAAAGATTAGTCTTTATTAAATATTAGGTAATGAGATACTTAAAGAAAAGGAGAAATAGGATTATTCATGTATCATTTACATACATCTCTAATGGATTTATGAATTTTATTTTTGTACGTGTGATTCATATTTTGATGTTACTGTTTTGGTCATAAACCACACGTCCCAAACATTAATTAATTTACACACTTTTTTCTGAGAAAATCTATTTGGTCCATCGAATGTTCTGAACTAATTAAAGGGAGAACTCACAGAAGGAGGGAGAAGTGGTTGATGAAAGTGCTAATTTGCAAATTCAAAATGTCTAATGTTAAGGCGGGACCCCTAGCCAGGAGGAGCCAGCTTTCATGGGCCATTGTTGTTCTAGGTCTACTCAAATCGATTCCTACGCGCAAATTCATTTGAATTATTTCATGTTTTTTCAAATAAAAGGGTGGTAAACTTTAATTTACAATTTAACACTATATGGACATATTTTCTCTTAATTTCTTACTTTTTTTTAAGGTCCAGGTAAGGTAAAAAAAAGTGTTAAATATAATTAGTTTTACTTATTTTAATATCAATTTAAAGTTTATTAAAATAAACTAAAATCATAATTATGATAACTTTTTCACTAACTCAATTTTAAATAAGTTTAATGATAAAAGAATTTGACAAATGTCTTTGCTAAGTAAACCAAATCTAACAAATAATAAAGTGATAAATAGGGTACCATTTTACAAGAATTAAAATTGACACATTAATTTTCTAGATTAAATTATTTGAATGAATTTTAGATTGAAAGATTCTTTAAAAAATTTGAATTGAAGTAAAATTTAAAAGAAAAATAGAATTTTTGAAGAATAAGAATTACAATTCAAAGTTGAAAATAAATGTACGATGATATAGATTTAATTCATTATCATGTAATAAATCCACTTATATCTAACTTAAGCTACGCCCAATTGTGGATTTAATTAAAGTTAAATTGATCTAAATTGACTTATTTTCAATACCTTCATACGTGAATCCTCAGCTTCCACACAAATGTTTAATTGTTTCATTCAATTTATATAAAAATACGATTAAAGGATGACAATTTTCAAACTATCTATCTAACAAGGTTTAACTCTAAATAAACTCGAGACATGACGAATAACACAAAAATCAATAATCAACAATTTAATTTCTAATTTTATGAAGGATTAAGAAAATAAGATATCAATAGCTATTTCATATTAAACAATAGTGGTGATATACTACAAATTTAGTCAACTTAAATTCAAATTAAAAAAATTAATTAGATCAAAATATAAAAGGATTAAACAAATTTGTCTTAAGAGAATAATTTTCACTTGTTAGTAAATGGTGACAATTTCTTATCCTTGTTTGTTTTTATTTTTTACTTTCAAAATAGTTTAATATAGGAGTAGGAAGAAAAAAAAATTAAATTTATTCGAACAAAATAGTTTAATATCAAGTGTTACAGGTAATATTTATATCAACTTAATAATTATTTATAAAATATAAGATCTATCAATAAAGTGTTGATTTATAAGTGAATGCTAAACAAACTTTATAAACTAGAAGTTGATAGATATGAACAAGGTTCAATGGAGATCATCAAATGAAAAAGGTTTGGGAGTCAAGGCTTTACTGAACACATATGCAAGTTGATTGGTAGATAAAACAGGTAATTACTTCATTAAACTAATTTGAATTTTTTTGCGAACAATATGGAAATTGATGTCCACATGTTTGGTTCTCTAATGAAAGACTGGATTCACAACAATGTATAAAGTTCTTAGGTTGTCATAATAAATAATAGAGGATTGAGTTGTGATAATTTTTAGACCCTATAAGAGGTAAACCAACTATTAAAGTTCATATGTAGAGGTTACCAAGACTTTATATCCGGCCTTAAATAAGTTTGATGCATAGTGTGTTGTTTCTTGGTCTTTAAGAACATAAAAGATTCTTTAATAAAGAAGTAGTAACTAGTAACTGATCTGCGGAAATCAATGCATCGAGCTGAGTTGGCATCACTAAAACTAGTTAGTTGCAAAGAAGAATTTTGCAAAAAAAAATCATGCCCAAGATAATTTTTGAGAAAATGGAGGATTCTTCAGTAGGAGATAACATAATTTAACTAAGTTGTTGAATGACAAAAGTGATATCAGACATGGTATGTGTAAGATAAAGGAAGCGATCTACAAGTGTTTGATAAGAAAAAACATAAGAAAGGGGGGGGACAAGAGTCTTAAAAGAGGGTGATAGTGGAATCCATGGGGTAAAACAAGGTTTTGAATTGATTGATTTCTTTTAACAAATCAAGGCAATATTTTCTTTGACTCATAGAAATACCGTTGGTGGATCGAGTAATCTCAAAACCCAAAAAATACTTAAGGGAACCCAAATATTTAATTTTAAAATGAGAATGTAGAAGTTTCTTGATGTGTGACATTTCCATTTCAAAATCACCAGTTAATACAATATTGTCAACATACACAATCAAGACAGTGAAATGAGATAGAGTAATTTTTACAAAAAGGCTAATATCGCCCTATGCCTATTGATTCCCACTAGATAGTAACAATAGAGAAGGTTTTTCCATACCACTTCTGATTGATTTGCTTTAAATCATTCAGGGACTTTTGCAACTTGCAATATTGATTAGGACTATAGAGAATATGTTAGATGTTAATGCCATGTATACTTCTTCGTGAAGATCAATATGTAGGAATGAATTATTGATGGAGCTTTTAACCTTTGGTGGAATACATAGAGAGAACGAGACAGAGGTAATCATTTTAACTATGGAAGAAAATGTGTTGAAATAGTTTATCCTCTATTTCTAAGCATACTCTTTTACGATGAGATAGACTTTGTACCTTTCAATGGTTCCATCAGGAATTTGTTTAATACAATAAATCCAATGACAACTAATGGGTGTCACATGAGAAGGAGTATCCACCAAAATGTAAGTATAATTTCAATCTAAGGCTTTAATTTCTGCTTATAGGACCCTTTACTAGTGAGGATGTTTTTATTGGCTTCAAGGTAGTTGGTTAGTTCATGGTCAATATTTAGTGACAAAATGAAGTGTTTGGGACATGAAGATACACCAAAGAAGGAATCAATATTAGAAAAGGGATTTGAGTACTCTAAGGTGATTGGAAAGGCTAAGATAAGGCTGAATTTATAGATGTAGTAGGTAAGATATGGTGGAGGGTGCAGGTTATGTTGGGAGCGACATAGCGGTGATGGAGGGTGGGTGAAGAAGGAGGAGGTGGCGATTAAGACAATGGGGTTTATAAGGATGATTGGGTTGAATTAGGATCAGGTGGATGTGGATTTTGGGTAATTGAGGGTTGGAAGTATAAGCTAGATTTAAATTTTGAATGACATCTATTATTAAGTCATTGGTTAAAGGCCTAAAAGGATGATGTGGGGGAATTATACTCTTTCAAAGTGAGGAGGGCTCCATAAAAGGGGATTGGGTTTAGACTGGATGTGGAAAATTGAGGTTAATGTGTTTATTATGAAGAGGAAAGACTAATTCATGAAATAACATATTCATAGAGACAAAATTTTTCTTTTTTTTTAAATCTTTAACAACAAATTTTCATTCTTGGATATCCTAAAAATACCGTTATATAAGAATGTGAATCGAACTTAGTATGATGCATCAAAGAAATGGGGACATAACAAAAGATACCCAAAGACTTTAATGTTTTAAAAATTTGACATTTTGTTACGAAGTAATTGAAAAGAAGTTTTGAATCTATTTAATAATGAGGGGACCATTGGGAAAACAACATGATAAATGACATATGACCAACGAGTAAGAGGCAAATTTGATTGAAACATTAATACTCTAATTACATTTAAAATGTATTGGAGCTTTCTTTCAACTCTTATATTTTGTTAAAAAATTTTGACACAACTTCTTTGATACAAAATATCCTTGGAATCATAACAATATTTAATAATAAATTCTGGAACATTGTAAAGAAATTTTGAATGTTGGTCTTGACATCCAATTTTTATTTTAGCAAAATAGCCAAAGTATATCTACTAAAATCATAAATATAGTTAGAAAATATCTATGTCCATGAATGGAAAAAAGGTAGAAAATGATTCCTAAATATCTAAATGTAACAAGTCAAAAATATTGAAAGCTTTGTTGGTATTTATATTATAAGACAATTTTCTTTGTTTAGTTAAATGACAAACATCCCAAACATCCAAAGAATGTTTGAGAATAAATGAAAAATTATAATGAAAAATGTTTAAACATTCTCTAGATAATTTTCTAATCCAAAGTTACAAAGATTGGATGGTGTGACATAGGTAGAAATTGTGATGTTTATTTGGGTTTGGTGTTTTGAGGTTGATAGAATGATTTCTCTTTAACTACCAAGTGGTAAAGATTCCTTTGTAATTCAACTAAACCAATTGTCTTCAAGGTAATCACATCCTATATATATCATAAGTTATGAATAAAAATATAGAAATGAGTATTTTATGATACAATTTGAAAAATAGAGATAATGTTTGATTTTAAAATCGAAACATGCAGAACGGTATGCAATATAAATGAGGACAAGAGGTGGACAATTACAGAATGAGTAGCAACAATAAAAGTTATTTGGAGGATTGAATTTTACAATCTTTATTTTATACCGAGTATGAAAATTAAACAATGAATGAAAAATATGATGGGTTTTCCTAGAATCAATGATTCAATACCCAATATGTGTGTGAGAAATATGTGATTATGTGCAAGAGATGTTATACCTGAAGAAAGGGACTCAAAGTTGATTGCACCTACTTAGGCCACAAAGGCATTTGAAGATTGTGAGGATACTGAGTCTAGACCTTGGGCTATAATGGATAAGAGGGCCATCAAGTTATTTAACTAAGCCTTGGTTAAACCAATTTTGGGTTGAAGTGAGTTTTCCCTTTCCTTTCCAGCAAAAGGTGCACACAAAGGAAGGTTGAGGTGGACCATAAGGTCCGCGATCAACATTAGAGAAAGAGCCATGACCTTTCCCAAGGCTAGGGCGACGGTTGTAAATGGTAGAAGTCATGATGTTAGGCTAAGGAAAACTAATGGTTTGGCACTAAAGCTGGCATTCGTGTTGAATAACTATGGAGAAGATTTTGTTTATAGAGGGGAGAAGGTCAAGGATAAGTACCCAAGGTCTAACAATAAATAACGTTCATCCATACCTTTTAAAAAGATGATAATAAAATTTGGTTGGTGGTATTTTTGAGAGGAACAGGAGCAGGGAGCTTGTGGGCAGTAATTATCTAGCTTTTCCCATAAGCTATTCAAGCTAATATAGTAATTTATGACAGTGAGAAAGAAGTGCTTAAGAGCATAGATTTTCTGTTGGAGTTTTGCAATGCGTAAGAGATCTGGAGAAAAATAATCTTTAATATTCAACTAGGCATCAAAGACATTCTCAAAATATATGACACCACTGACTATGGTTGGAGAAAGAGAATTGAGTAACTAGAACATGACGAGAGTGTTATATCTTTCCATGAAGGGTAAAGTGAATTAATGGTGAAAGGGGGCTAAGATTGAGCGAGTGATAAAACCAAGTTTGTTCTTGGAAACAAGGGCCATGCGAAATGGCTTGGATCATAAATGATAATTATCAATGAAGAAAAGGGAGATAATAAGATGGTTGGGTTTTCACTTGGGTGGATGTAATAAGGATTTGAGGGATTTTGGCTAGGATCTTGGGTGCTATCATAGGTATTATATGAAAGTGGAGGACATAGAAGGCATTAGCAGAGTTTTAGAAGGAGTTTTGATAACATAAAATAAGAATAAGACACAAGCAAAAAAGAAAGGAGAGACCAGAATGTTTTGAAATTTTTTTCTAATATATTAAGATGTACAACTTACATATATTTATATACAATAGAATGATTATACAACTCAACCAACCAAAAGAAAAAATAATTTTCGTACAAAAAAAAGATAATGAATAACAAAATCTATAACAAAATTTGAATAAGTTTAATAGTAAGAAGATATTTACAACAAAAAATGTCTAATCAAGTGAACCTTAATCTTTCTTTCGGTCTGTGCTTTTATTAAGTTAGTACTGAGCTTAAATTTTTTTAATAATAGTCTAACGCAAGATGTTCCATTATCTTTTTTACTTTTTTTATTCTTTGTACTTTTTTCATATTTTCTTACTTTTATTTATATTTCGATTACCAACATAAACACTTAAGTATCTTGATTATTGGTTTTTAATTTTTTTTATTTTTTACTTTGTAATTTTTAAAAAATAATGTTTCTTTTTAATTTATTTTACAATTTTAAATTATGTTATTTTTTTAATATTTAATAATTTGAATTTGAATTTTTATTTTTTTAATATTTTTATTTTGTATTTTATTGAGAATATATTTTTTTATAGCAAAAAATGTTTAGTCAAATAGATTTTTATCTTTCTTTTAGGCTATATTTTTATTGAGTTACTACCGAGTTTACATTTTTTTAATAATAATCTAACATAAGATGTTTCATTGCATTTTTTTATTTTTTTTATTCTTTGTATTTTTTTATAGTTTTTTTACTTTTTTTTGTATTTTGATTATCAACATAAGCACTTAAGTTTTTTATTATTGGTTTTTAGTCTTTTTTTTATGTTTTACTTTGTAATTTTTTTAAACTAACGTTCTTTTAATTTATTTATTTTTGAGTTTTAAAATTATGTTACTTTCTTACTATTTGATAATTTCAATTTTTTTTTGTTTTATATTTTTATTTTTTATTGAGAATGTATTTTTTATTTAATTTTTGACAAGATTTTTTTATAAACTATACTAGGTGTCTGAATTTAGTAATCTAATATAAATTATCTCATTTATTATTATTAATAATTACAAATTGATTTAATATTTTAAAAAATACAAGTTGCTCCATCATAAGGAAAAACTAAAGATAAACCTATTCAATATAATTAGCTTTTAGAAAAGAGAAGAACTAGAAAAGATTTTAAAAGAGAACAATAAATAGGTTCTAGAATTATATTGTATCATCATATAGTAACTTATTTAAATATATGATAGTTCATTTAACATTTTTGTATTATGATTTTTAATGTTTCTTTAATATTGAGATATATTATTTCTAATCAAGAATGCTGAGTGTGATTTTTATATTTTCTTAAGTTACATGTTACTTGTTTATCTTATCTTTAATGTATGTGAGTTTATTGTATGTTATGATTCTAATCAATAATGTTAATTTAAATTTTTATATTCTAGTTAATTTTTCGTATAATTAATTGCTGAACCTTAATCTTGAATTTAAATTACTTAACTCCTTTAGCTTATTTTTTTATAATGAATAAAATTATAAAAAAAATCATAAATCTTGTTATTATTTCCAACTATAAAGATGTAATAATTGGAATATAAAGTGAAGGAAGATTTATAGGAGTGAAGTATTAGAGATACCCTCTCATTATTAATAATGCATTATCCAATGGTATGACTATTACTTTTTTAAAAAAGAGAATGATGAGTTTTGATGGTCTCTTACTAAAGAATGATTTTTTAACATGTAATATTATGTTCATATTCTAACTTGGTGGTAAATGATGGATTGAAAAATATTTATACTTCTATAAAAAGCATTAGAAATGTTGTTAGATTTGTGAAGTGCTTACCTCAAAGGCTAGTTAAATTTAAGAAGTGCAATGAGTTTTCAAAAATTCCTTTTATAATATTAGTTTGTCTTTATGTTCCCACTAGATGGTTCTTAACATATCTTATATTGACATTTACTAAGAAATTTCAAGTTACTTTTGAAAAATTATAATTTGAGGAAAATAGTTATTCGAACTATATCTGGGGAGTAGTACCCTTTTCTCAAGTTTTGATTTAGATATTGCATGTACTTTAATCAAATTTTCAAAAAAAATTTATGATAAAACCAAAATAATTTCTTCTTTTATCCATGTTGTTTATACATGTTTCTTTTTACCAATTAACTTTGATTTATTATAAGGAAAAATAATCACCAATAAATTTGAATATTGTTTTGCCACAATGTGTTTAGGGATGAAAAAAATAAGATAAATATTAGAAAAATATTCTTCAAATGAATGAAATTCTTTAATTTTAAATCACTCCTAATCCCAAATATAACTTAAGATATGTGTAATGGTTTTTTAATTACATGTATCAAGATGACCTTATAAATTTAAATAAATTTTTTTTAATTTGACACAAAATTTTTCTAGATTATATAATTGGTATAATGCAATCAAGAAGCAACAAAATGTGATTTCATAATCACATTAAGCTTTATTATAGGAGAGGTTTACATCAAATATTTGATCCTTCAAAAATTATTATTCATTTTAAAAGAACCAATTCTTTTAAACAACAATGGAGAGAAAAGAATTAAATAAATCAAAAGAATGCTCTTGAGAAGTATCTTATTAAACTTTTATAAGAGATGTGTTAATCACTCTAATTTCTATTGTGATTTTAAGAAAAGCATTCAACATTGAGGATAAAGTGATAAATAGCTTTATAAGTCTTCTATTCTTAAAAATATCGATACTAATCTCTATAGTTGACAACCAACAAGTAATTTTGTTCAACCAAATTTAGAAATGGCATGTGCATCATTAATTTGTTATGCGACTAGATGATAACAATTAGGATCTAAAAAATTAAAAATAAAGATATAAATTCAAATTTATATAATTAAAATTTTTATTATACAATTTTTATGCAATAAAAATAGAAAAATAAAATAAAATAACTAATCTATTTTGTTCTTGAATAATATATTTCGTCTTGGATATATCATTCTCGGAAATAACGACCTTCATCGAAGTGGATTGTATCCTATCTTAAACCTTCCTCCTCCATTCTAATTAAATAATTCACTTGTTACTGATAAATGTCACTTCTCTTTTTTTCTTCTTTCAAATAACTTGTATTAATTCTAAAATTTTTAAAACTGAATTGAGAATCGACCTGATTTAGATAGTTTAAAATTTAATAGTTTAAATTAATCAAATATTATTATTTTTTAAATTTTATAATATATATTATTTTAAAAATATATAATAACAAAATATATTAATATTTTAATTTTATATAATTAAAATCAAAAAATTATATATTTTTTTAATTTTTAAAAAATTTAAATTATACATATAAAATAAAATAAATAATATTATTTTAATTTAAACTAACTTTTTTACTAGTGTTATTGATTTTTGTTAGTTTATTAATTTTTTATAAATTTTTTATTAAAATAATTTTTTTTCAATTAATTTATGGAAAGAACTTATCCAAACAGCTAATTCGGTATATTTTTTATAACTATAATTTATTTATTTTTTTATTGTTAATTATTTTTATTTGAAATAAAAATAAAAAATAAAAAAATAAGATATCAAACATAAAAAATAATTGAAATATATATTAGAATAAATAAAAATATTATAAAAATACATATCACTTAAAGTGGATATATAAATTAAAATTTACAAATCATTCTATATATTTGTTTCAATAAAATTATTGATTTATTTAAATATTAGATATCTTTTTATTGGACAGGTTTAACCTACGGATTAAGTAGGTTGGATCTGTGAATTACAGGTGAATCTGCATGTTAATTTTTATTTTTTATAAAATTAAAAATTATTTTTTAAATATTTTTTATTTTTATAAATACTTTTAATTATTTTAATATATTAAATAAATTAAATAAATTGATCTCCTAACCTACAAATCAAATTGATTTATTTATTTTGCAAGTTAACCTATCGGACTTAAACAGATTAGGTTAACTCGTTTATCTAATTTTAATGTCCGTTTAGGATGATGACTTGATCCGTCTCCGTCCCGAGTTTTGATGGAGAAAATCCGAATTGACCGGGTCGGAAATGGGGACGAGTAAAACCCGAATTTTGAAATTGGAGGCGGAGGCGGGAGCGGGTATGGGGATATTTATACCCGCCTCATCTCCGTCTCCGAATCCACCTTTAAAATTACTAAAATATTCTTATTATTTTAAAATATTATATAAAATTAATAAGGTTATAAAAATAATAAATTATATAAATTTTAAAAAATATATAATAATTTAATAAATTATAAAAAAATTAAAATTAAAATATGAAAAATACCGGAAACGGGTACGAGACGAGTTTTCCCGAATCCGAGCAGGAATGAGAATCGGGTTTAATAAACGGGAATGGGGATGAGCATGGGTGTCGGGAACGGGGACGGAGAATGTGAAACTCGCCCCCGACCCACCTAGTTGCCATGTCTAATCCCGTTAATTTCGCAATACCTCTAATTTTTCTTTTGAATAAATTTCTACAAGGTTTACATATTATTTATTTTTATTTAAACAATGATATGAAATAAAAGAATAAAAGTTTCTATCGTTTTAACTTATGAATTGATCCAATGGACTTAATAAGAAATTTTAAATTCTTTTATATCTAAATAAGACAATCAGTTGGATTAAAGACGAGTTTTATATTTTTTATTTTTATTTTCAACATTTCGTATTTGTTTTCGCCTTTGTCCTTAATTGGAGGTTAAAAAAATTTGTTTTTAATTTTTTTTATAATTTATTAAATTATTATATATTTTTAAAATTTATATAATTTATTACTTTTTAATTTTATTAATTATATATAATTTTTTAAAATAATAAAAATATTTTGATAATTTTATAAATAAAACAAATTTAAATAAAAATAAAATAAATATTCCTATTTCATACTCATTCTTATCTTCTCTTTTAAAAATTAAATTTTATCTAAATTCAATTTTAATTAATTTAAATTTTTTTATCAAAATTAAAATAAAATTAAGATAAATAAATATAAATTTTCTTGTTATTCCTATTTATATATCATGGTAAGAATTTGAAAATTTAATATTTTGATCTAAAGTTAATATAATTAAATAATTTATATAATGTTTATATATGATGTTTGATATTTTTAAACAACATATGAAATAAAAGAATGAAAGTTAATATCCTTTTAACTTATGAATTGATCAAATGAACTCAATAATAGATAATTTAAATTCTTTTATATCTAGACATGACAATCGGTTGGATTCGAGACATGTATTATGTTTCACATTCCTATCCTCGGTTGCATTAGAAACGAGTATTGTATTTTACATTCCTATCCTCAACATTTTGTGTTAATTTTCATCCCGTTCTTGATTGGGGGTTAGAAAAATTCATTTTTAATTTTTTTATAATTTATTATATATTTTTAAAATTTATATAATTTATTATTTTTATTTTATCAATTATATATATATATATATTTAAAATAATAAAAATATTTTATTAATTTTATAAATAGAACAAATTCGAACGAGAATAAAAAAGGTATCCGTATCATTATATTCATTTTTATCCCTTCTTCTAAAAATTAAATTTTCAAATTCAATTTTAATTAAATTAAATTTTTTTATCAAAATTAAAATATAATAAAGATAGATAAATATGAATTATTTTTATTTTTATTTGTATTATTATGGTAAGAATTTAAACATTTAGTATGTTATCCTAAAAATAATATAATTAAATAATTTATATTGTGTTTATATGATGTATATTTCTAGTTTCTTTAATATTTTTAATAAATTTCTTTTTGTCTAGAAAAAAAAAAGAATAAAAGTTAGCGGAAAATAAATCACTTTGACCAACATAAAAAATGAAGGACAGAGATTTCTCCCATATTGACAGGATCCTATGAAATCAATATTTTTAAAATAAGACTGATTATTGAATGATGAATAATTAGTTTATGATTATTAATTCAAGTGTAATTGAACTAAATTTAAATTAATAAAATAAAATATAAATTGTAATATTATATAATATAATATGTTAAATAATAAATTATAAAAATAAATTAACTGATATTTTAAATTAGTATAAAAATGCAGTTTTATATTATAAAATAAAAAATTAAATAATAATAATGTATACGATAAAATATAAAAAATTTAAAAACAAATGTTAAATAAGAATGGGCATTTTGTAATATATATTTATCATTATTTTTGGGACAAACTACAGAGTGATAAGACTAGGAAAAAAAAGTAAATTCTTATTTTAATAATTTTATTAAAACTCTAACAAAACGAATAAACAAATGAAAGAATCTCTCATATCATATCGCCTAACGCCTAAACTTAGCAACTTTGACTAGTGGGTGGACGAACGAGGCACCGTTAATTTCACGTTTATGCCAGCGTAGAACAAGCTGAGGTTTTAGGGTCAACGAGAGCTGGCACCAAATATTTTCTACCATTGACGCCATTTACGTTGTAGCTGGCACCAGTTGCAGGATCCACCAAGAGATCCCCAGGGTAACCAGGGTAAGCCCCTTTCCCATAGATTCCAGTGCAAGCCGAAGCAGCTTCTAGAGGAGCCTCCTTGGGTCCTTGAAAGTATCCATTCCCAAAAGGGTTAGTTACAGTGCCAGCTAAGAGACTAGCCACGTTTATGACCATGCCATCAACACCCACATCATTGTTCGGTGCAACCAAAGCTGGGTTCTGGGGACCGTAAATGGGTTGATGGAAAGGCCACGCGCACTGACCAGGACACTGAGTCTCAGAGTTACCCACCCATAAGTAAGCGAACTTGTATCTCTTACCGTTCACGCTCGCCCCCAGGGAGGAACCGTGAGTCCCACACCTACTGGAACAGAATCCCTCAACTGCCACGTCAGCAGATGTGAGAACCACATTGATGGCATTCCTCTGGGGACCTTTGGATGCAAGCCTTACGATTTGATTAGTAGTAAGTGATTTTCCTAAAGAGTACTTCTCGTCAAGGATTTGGGATCCCAGGGATAGGGAAAGTTTGGGTGATGATTTTTTGATGATAAGGTTGTAATATTTTTCTGTTGCTTTCCACCACGTGTCAACGGATGGTTGGGCGGTTGTGAGTTTGTTAGAAGAGAGGGAGGTGATGAAGTCTGCAATGATGGCTCTTTGTGATGCCTTGAATTTGCCATACCAAATGAGGTTAACGGAGATTCTGCCTGTGAGGAGAGGGCCTTTGTGGTATTGGAATTGTAACTGCTGCTCTGACTCAGCCAGTTTCCTGGCTGAACTCAAATTAAGTAGGGAAATAGTAACAAAAATGCTCAACAGGAGAACTCTCGAGGATGTAAGACAGGCCATTTTCTGTTTTGTAAAAAGAGAGAAGGAAGGAAAAGATGTGATAAATGAGGTGATGAAGAAGAGATGTGGAGTGAGAGGTATATATAGTGGAGAGAGAGTGAGTGCGTGGTGTGGTGGTGAAGTCAAATTATGTGGGTTGGTGAGTGGAGTGAGGTGCCAGCTTGATAAGGCGTTGCGGTTTTGCAATTCCATTAATTGAATTGAATAAGATTGTGGGGTAAGGTTTATAAAGTTGGGAGGTCTTCATTATTTTATTGTAGTCATAGTCTCGTGAGGGTATTCGGGGACAGGGCATGGCCAGCTAAGGTGGACAATAACAGCAGTGGGGTGGAACAGGAAGACAAACCGGTGTACCCTTTGTACAGAGGCAGGATCCCTTTTATTTGGAATGGTTCATATAGGAGACATGCCTTTTATTTCTCAACGAATATTTTGGCAGCTTCCATAATTTCATTTCCCATCTTTTATTGTTTTAAAGCTGATTCAGGAAAAGAATATGCTTATTTGGATGTGTTTTCATTGATGAAAAAAAAAAAATAACAAGAAAGAAGTCTGCGGCTAATGCTTACGCTGTACAAGGATGTCTTTATAAGGTGTGCAGTAACGATTCTTCCGATGATCGATAGATTTTTAAAAAATAAAAAATAAAAAAATCTAATTGCTTATATTTAAATATTATTAAGAAGTTTTTTCTTTTGATAAAATGTGTCATTTTAGCTATTTTTTATGCCGATAAGAAAAATAGATTTTTAATAACACGATGAAATGTTCAAGAGAAAAAAACCGGCTTTTCAAATGTCTCAGCCAAACTAAAAGTATTTTTATGATTAATAATCACTTCAAATAAACCGTGAAAATACTTTTTAAAGCTAAAAAAAAAAGAAGAAAAAACGAAGAAACTTAAAATAAATAGAAAATAAAAAAAGATAAAAGCATGAAATATGATGTGATAAAAAATAAAATGAAAGACTTAAAAATAATATACAAATGTATGTGCATGTTTTGATTCACGCTGGAAAGTTCTAAAATTGTATATATTTCAGTTAACGTGATTTTATAAATAAAAAAAAATTCATGTTTTGTTGGTTTCAACCAAGTTTGATTTAATTTTTAATTTCAAATTTTAGACTAATATTATAAATTGCAGCCTTCTGTATTCAGTTAAAAAATATACTAAATTTTACTACAAACTTATTTAAATTTTTTAAATATAAATCAAATCATTTTAAATTTATATTTAAGCAAAATGAATTCTACAAAATCAGATTTATTTAAATTCAAAGTAACATGCATACACCCATCCAAATGCGCAACAGAATATAATTGTAGTTTTCAAAATCTATTTTAAATCCAATTTGAGCATCCATCCTAACAAACAAATAAATTAATTAAAAGTTAAAAATTAATTATAAATTAAAAGGTTAAAAATAAAATATAATATTCTGATTGATTAAATTAAAACTATGTGATAAAATTACCTATTAAATTATCTTATAAATATAAAATAATATATGAAAATTATTAATGACTAAAGTAAAATTTCAAAGTTGGTAATTATATATTTTTAAATAATTATACAATATTTTATTTTTATAAAATTATTTATTATCTTAAAATCATGGATAATAATTTTAAATTTTATTCTTATTTATGAATATATTCATTAAATAAAATATAAAATATAAATAAATTTATATTTATATTTATATTTTAAAATTTTTCATTATAAATATACGAGCTTTTATAATTTTTTAGACTTATCTTAAAATAATAGTGAACTATTACTTTAGAAAGAAATAAATGTTGTGAAATATTATTTTGTATTATTTGTCACATTTTATTTTTTATTTTAATAAAAATATTTTGAAAAATATTTTTTTAAAAAATTATAATATTATTTTATATGAAATTAATTTTATATAACTTTTAATATTTATCAATAAAAATAAATATTTAATTAAAAATAAAATAAATATATAATAATAGAAATAATATTCCAAAAAATATTATATTTATAAAAATTAAATATATTAGATTCTTTCCAAGTTGCAAGTTTTGAATCTTTTATTTTTAAATTAATTTTAAAAATAAAATTTGTTTAACAAAAATAATTTTAAATAAATTTAAAAATATTTTTAATTCAAATATTAAAATAAAAAATTTATTAAATATTATATTTAATTTTAAAATATTTTCATTCTTAAATTTATTCGATTTTATTATTACTAAACCATCGTCCTGACCACAAAATAATTTTAATACTATTTAATGTATAGATTATATTAAATTTATAATATCATAATATAATTTTAAATTATTTAATTATTTATAATATAATATTATATATTTTATATTAAATAAATATTAAATAATATAAAAATATTATAATAATATATAAAATTATTTATTTTAAATATTACTAATCAAATAATATATAAAATAAAAATTTATATTATGTAATATTTTTATATTATAATTATAATTTTACTATTTATTTTATAAACACTATTTTTAATTTTATAATTATTAACATTATCATAACCATAAAATAATAATAATAAAAAATTTTATTTTCAAAATTTTAAAAAAAATTAATTATTTATCAATTATTAATTTATTTTTTATTAATTCCCAAACAAATAATACCATTTTATATATAAAAATTATATTTAATTTATAATATTATAATATAATTTTATATTATATAAATTTTTATAATATAATACATTATTTTATAAAAAAATAAATTTAAATAATATAAAACTTATAATAATTATATATAAAATTATTTATCTTCTATATTAATGATTAAATAATATATAAAATATAAATTATATGATTATATAATATTATTTATATTATAACCGTCCTTATCATAATTATAATAATAATAATAATATTTTTATTTTTTTTATTTTAAAATAATTTTATTTATCTAATTTTATATATTAAAAATAAATAATATTATTTTATATATAGGTAATATTATAGTATAATTTTATATTATATAACTATTTACAATATAATATTATAGTATATATTATTTTTATGTAAAATAAATATTAAATAATTTATATATATTATAATAATAACATAAATAAATTTTTTTTATCTTAAATATTAATAATTAAATAATATATAAAATATAAATTTTTATTATATAATATTCTTTATATTATAATTACCAGCAATATCATTATCTCATAAATATTGTTTTTATTTTTATTATTATCACTATTATTATTATTATTATTATAATTAAAATAATAACAACAATAATAATATTTATTATTTTTTAATTTTAAATTGTATTATTTTAAAATAATTTAATTTGTTAAATTAATATTTTTTGTGAATTCATATTAAAGTAATATGATAGAATAAATTTTATTTTTTGAAACAATTTTAAAAATTAAAAATTAAAATTAAAAACGGAAAACAAAAATTAGTTATCATTTTAAAATAAACTGGTAATGATATTAAGAGAATGAGAAGGTATTAATTTTTTAAAATAAATGGTAAATAATTCAATGTGGATGATTACAAAGGATTGTCAGTATTGTTGTTACGTATTATGTATATCCATCCAATGGCTTTGTGAATTTCATTTATGTTTCAAAAAGTTATATAATAATTATATCATCCATATTTTGAAGTCAAACTTTTGGTCGTGTACCTTGGGTTCCAAGCATTTATTCACACGCTTTTCCCTCTTTAGAATTTGTATGGTCCTTCCAAAGTTCTGTGGTAATTATGAAACATTAAGAGAGAACTGAAGAAAAGAGGCGATTTTGAAGAAAAAATGTGCTTATACGCTGGTCTTAAGCGAGGAGGTGCCAGCTTTCATTAGACTTTATGTTAAAACCAATTCGTTGCAGACATATCCCTTTCAACGCTTTCATGAGACGTTGCTTTAAAACCGATTTGTTGCCAACTTTCATGTTATTAAAACCATAATTGATCAAAGGGCCAAATTACTTGTCCAATTAAAAATCTAGATAAAGATGAAAAATGCTGTTGATATTTCCAAAAATTAAACGTTTTTGCCATTTATGAAAGGAAGACTTTTTTTTTTCAAAAAAAAACATGGAGAATCGGTTTAAAGGTTAACATGAAGTATTTATCAAACAATATATCCAAATAAGAAGTAAATGGTTGGGAGTTGATTAGGTGTTTCCAGAAGCAGGTGGTTTGCTATTTTCACAACACGGATTGGGCTTCCTGTCAAAAATAGCAAGAAATTTATTAAGATTGGTAGCGACGGCATGGACAACTATGTTAAGAAGTTGGATTTTGAATATATTTTTTATTAGTCAAATTTAAAGGTTGGCATTGGCTCATAGTCAATTTGAAAGGGTGGATATTTTCATTTTTTGAAAAGAAAAGAGAACCTTTGTATTGTTTGAATTCTTTTGGATTCACTTTATATAGTATTTTTTGTTTTTACAAATAGAAGTAACAAGATTTAAATTAGAATTTCATGTAAATTATTTTAACCTTCTACTGTTAAATCAACCCCTATACCTTGTAAGTAGACGTGTTGGATAACCCTTTTAACCAAATAAATTTTTTAGTTTTTTTCTTGTTTATGTTATTTTATTATAATTTTGTTTCCTTAATTGAATAAATATACAATTTACTTTTTAAAAATTGAATAATCTTGTAAACTTTTGGTTTTAAAAGGTATCACTATTCTAAAATATATAAACTGATATTTTATAAAAATCAAATAATTTTTTATAAGACTAAATCATGAATGAATAAAAAAAATCTAAGAATTAAATTATCACATTTTTGGAGATTAAAAGTATAAAAAAATTAATAAAAAAATCAAAATTAAAATTTTTTATAAAATAAGAGAATAGAATCATAAAAAATTATTGGATTATAATAAAAATTTAGAAGCTTGAATAAATCTAAAAAATTTAAATATAAAATAAATTTTAATCCTTTTTAAAAGAAGACCATTCAACATTGAACTTGAGTCTTTAAGTTTGGTCAGTTTAGAAATTTTGAGGCCTGAGCATGCGCCGGTTACCTATTAAAAACTTTTTTTCTATCAAGGTATGACATGATTTAAAGTCTATAAGATCTACAAGTCTGTTTAAAAGCTTACATTACAAATAAGATCAATAAATAGACTCAAAGTTTATATAAATAATTGATTAAAAAGACTTGCAAACTTTAAATCTATAAGATAAAAGGCCATTAAATAAGCATAAAACATAAATATATAATATATAAACATAAATAGGCCCCTGAACAGGTTAAATAGATTTTTTTTTATAAATTTAGGCCTTACTTGTTTATCTAAAGAATCTTTTTAACAAGTCTAAACCTGTTTATTTATTAAACGAGCCAAGCCGTTTTAAACGAGTCGAAGCACAAGTTTCTATCAGACGACCTTATTCACTTTCATCCCTAATGCAATTGTTCAATTTTTTTTAAATAATTTTAAGAATTTATCAAAAGTAATAAATTTATTATCTTTTTTATTTTAAAATTTTGAGATTCGTATTGGATTAGTTACATACGTAGTTTTAAAATTGTGTGATTTTGGTCTTTTTGTTAATTTTTCATCCAATAATTAATAGATTTTATTTACTTTCATAAATCAATTATTAATTTAACTGAATTTTAAAAATACCATTCATTTAACTTAATTTTTATCCAATTTTATGCGTCAATTAATTATTTATTGAAAGATTAATGGAGAGGATACAATTTTAACATTTCAAAATTTGAAATATTTAAATTTTCATATTAAATTAAAAGAAGAAAAATCTCAAAATTTTAAAATTAGAAGGTTAAAAATTACAATTAAGTTAAAAAATAATTTGTATTAGTGATTTATTAAAAAATGTATTTTTTATATGTATAAAAAACAATTTTATTTTAAAATAATTTATTTATTGGGATTTTATAAAAATTTTAATTTTTATAAATAGAAAAAATAATTTTATTTTAAAATAATTTATGTTTAGGGATTTTATAAAAAATGTAATTTTTATAAATAGAAAAAATAATTTTATTTTAAAATAATATATGTGTAGAGATTTATTAAAAAAATGTAATTTTTTATAAATAAAAAATAATTTTATCTTAAAAGATAATTATAACTTCTCTTTATATTTTTTAAAAATTTTCTCAAAATAATTGAAATTATATTTTTTTTATATTTAATTATTTATTTTTAGAAAGTTAAATAAATAACTAAGATCTCATAGTATCACATGAATCATGACGTTAAGTAACTAGGACATACCAAGAATTGTCCACATAAAACGAAACAACATCTCGAGAAGGATGATTAGGTGGTGGTGCAATGTAGAGAATTTTAGCGAAATGTAATCTCTCTTTATTTCACCAACTTCCCTCCTAATTGGATAGAGCAGACCATATGGAACGTCTTCCATCGACGGGGTTGCGTGATCAGTGCCTTCATTGTCCCTGGTTGTAATGCTCTTAAAATTGTGTGTTATACCAATATTAGGAACCTTACTGCATTAGTAGCAGAACTAGATACACTTTGGATTGGAAAATACAAACTTTGAGTGAACTGTGTTTGTTTTACATGTTCTAGATTGAGGAGGACCAACATAATGCTGAGTGGAGTAGGAAGCCAACAAGCAAACCTCCTGCTCAGAGGGTGAAACCCTCCTAAACTACCATCCAATGAGAATGTAGTAGGGATGAGATACTTAAGTCTACCTCAACCCTACAATACTAGACTTAATTGGAGGAATGTGAACTTTGGAGCCACTATTATGTGGATCCCTCCATAGACTTGCAAATGCACTCATCCTACATGAGCAACTAGTAGCAGACGAGATCTTCATTCTTAGAACAATATTCATGGATGGGAATATGGTCCTCTTTCGACCACCTGTGGACAAACCCTTGACAGAACTATTGACCAAATTATCTGATATCTTTAATCGCTGGTTCTCTTCAGTTAGACCATGGTCCTCCATGGAGGTACCTGGGGATCATCTGGCTTGGGTATGATGCTACAGAGTGCTCCTTCATGCTTGGGATGCTGAATTCTTTAGGATGTTGACATCCCAAGTGGGGACCTTCCTCCACGTGGACGAGGTCATTGAAGGACACCTTAGATTGGATATGACAAGAATATTTGTGCAAGTGCCTAATGTGGAATTATTTAATTGGACTATCCCAATTTCAATCAATGGACAAATCTTAAATATCTAGGTCGTGGAGGATATGTTTTTAGGCACAAACTTCTAGTTACTAGTGTCCAAGGCACCATGTTCGAACTGTGGCACCACAAGCACATTGAAGACTAATAATGAATCATCAGAAAATTTGGTTGAACTTGGCAACTGTAATATGTTTGATGCTCTGGATAAGACTAGATTAACCCCGAAGAGATTGGATAGAAAGTTGTTAAATAATTTGTTGACCAATTTGACCAATAGAATAACCCATTGGGGTTTGAAAATTATATGGACAATATTAAACACGATATAATTACATAAGTTAATAGAGGTGATACATCATGTGACAATCAAGCAACTGAAGCATGACAAGGATATCATATACCCCTCAAAATACACGAGAAAATCTAACTCAATACCTTTTCCCTCCAGCATCCCCACATAATGCACAACATGCAGACACGACTACACATGACGGCAAGAGGAGATGGACCAACACACAGTCAAGAGAGACACTGAAAACAATGACTGTGTCGGCCATATATGGAATCACTGCTCCTGACCTTCGAATGGGTACTAATTGACCTGTCCTGGACAAGCAAAGTTCCAAGCCCCAAGGATACTCTAAATTGGAAAGGAAATAGGGATGACAATCTACACATCAGACACATATGTAATTACACGACTACAACAGATGAAGGAGAGAGATCAATAAGAGTCTTTCATGAGCTAGGGAATGAACAAATGCCCAAATGGAGATTGTCACATTCAATATACATGGCCAAGGAGGGATGTGTAAGAGACGACAGGTGCAAGAGTTAGTTCATCAGGAGAAACTTGATTTCTTAGCAATCCAAGAAATGGAGATAAAGGTTGTGCTACCCCATGTCACCTAACAAATATAGGGGCAATTAGCCATGGGATTGCTTGGGCTCCCTCTCAAATACAATTAAATAGGCTATTGAGCATCTAAAACTCAACAACCAGAGACCTCATCTCAACAGTCCAAGGGAGATCTTTCATAGGAGTGGTTCTTGAGTGGAATGATGACACGAAATGTATGATCATTAACGTGTATGCATCTTGCACCAGGGAAGGAAGGAGAAGACTCTGGCAAGTGCTCTTAGACCTTAGGTGAGATCATGACCGGGAGATGTGGTACATCCTCGGGGACTTCAACAGTAGTAAGCAAGAGTTGGAGAGGTAAGGATCGAGACACATATGGCTAATGATAGAAGCACTAGATTCAACAACTTCCTTTATGACATGACGGTTGAAGAACCCTCTAGGGTAGGGAGAAAATTCTGATAGACAAGATCAGATGGGACAACCATGAGCTTACTTGACAGAATCTTTAATTCAAACCAGTGGAAACTAACTTTTGGCAAGCAACAACAATGGGTGTTGGATAGGGATATATCATATCATAACCTAGTGATCTTGAAAGGCGTAAACTTAGATTGGGTCCCAAATCATTTAAGTTTCAAAATTGTTGGTTGAGGAACGAAGGATTCCAAAGTCTGGTGGAGATAACTGGCATAGGACACAAATATGGATGGGTGACAACTAGCATTATGCACCGACTCCACACGCTTAAAAAAACTCTGAAACATTGGAATA
Source organism: Canavalia gladiata (assembly GCA_037954105.1). Lineage (NCBI taxonomy): Eukaryota > Viridiplantae > Streptophyta > Magnoliopsida > Fabales > Fabaceae > Canavalia > Canavalia gladiata. Next base: position 34,302,310 of record CM075664.1, on the reverse strand, counting down.
TTCACTCATACAAACCTCTAAATGACTCTTATACAAGATAGACGAGAGCTAAACACACTAGAAGAAACCATAGAAAGTTTAAAGGCTACAGATGACCTCCTTGAACAATGAGACAACCATAACCCGACTTGTAGAGCTACAATCCTGATACGATATTATGTTATACCAAAAGTCTAAGGTCACATGGCTTAGGGAAGGGGATGAAAACACAAGAGACTTCCATGAGACCATCAACCTCAGATGCTGCTACAATGGCTTATATGGATTACCTGTGGATAAAAAATGGTTAAAGGAGGTAAAGGAAATCAGCAGGCCTTAATGTAATACTGTAAAAGTCACTATGTCATGATAGACCCATCTCTCTTTTCCACAGAAGTGGTTCCGTTTCCCCATACTCTTTGTGCGATCATATGACGAATTAGTTGCACCTTTTACCTAAGATAAAGTGGAAGACTCTCTTCGCTCAAGTGATGGGGAAAGAAGACCAGGACCAGACAGATTCCCTTATGAATTCTACAAAAAGATGCTGGGAAATGGTGTAATTTGACTTCCATAAGGTTTTTGAAGAATTCCATGACCATGCTAAGCTATCAAAGATCATGCACTCCTAGCTTGTCTCACTCAATCCGAAGGTCTTTACCCCCAAGGGATGCACTCATATAGAGACCTATATCTTTGCTTGGATGCCTCTACAAGTGGCTTGCTAAAGTCTTGGGGTGAAGGCTAGCAAAATTCATCCACATTATCATCTTAGAGAACCAGATGGCATTCATCCATGGACATTAGATATTGGTGGAATTGTCATCCTCAATGAAACTATTGAATATGCTAAAAATTCATCGATGTCATGCTTGATCTTGAAAAGTTGACTTTGCTTAAGCATACGATTCAGTGTCCTAGTCATTCTTAGCATACATGTGGGATAGATTTGGCTTCCTAGATATGTGGAAAAAATGGATGGAGGTATACCTCTTTGCTGGGAAATTATTAGTGCTAACTAATGGCAGCACCACTATAGAAATCAACATCCAACGAAGCCTAGAACAAGGAGATCCCCTAGCGCCCCATATGTTCATATTAGTTGTTGACGCATTACGGGCCTTGCTCTACAATGCGACCCAAGCAATGTTGTTTCGCCCATTTTTCGTTGCTGGAATCCCTCTTAGCCTTCTCTAATATGCGGGAGACACCATCATTATTGGAGAGGCATGCATTACGAATATCTAGTGTATCAAGACAATCCTTTGAAATTTTGAACTTATCTTAGGGCTAAGAGTCAACTTTTCCAAGAGCTCTTTGGTGAAAGTCAACCTTGACCTCAGGTTGATTGACATGGTATCTATGCTCCTAAACTGTAAGAATAGAAAGCTCTCCATGTCCTACTTAGGGATTCTAGTAGGTAACAACACAAGATGTGAATCCACCTAGAATAAATTGATCACTACCATATAGCTCAGGCTCCAATTATGGAAGAACAGGTTCCTCTCCTTTGGAGGAAGAATAACCCTTCTTAACAATGTCCTTGATTCAATCCCTTTATATTATTTATCCTTCTACAAAATCCTCAACAAGGTGGCGCAGACTATTACTCAAATTCAGCATTGGTTCCTTTGGAGAGGAGTTGGGAGGAACAGGAAGATTAACTAGGCAGGTTGACAAACTGTGTGCAAGCCAAAAAATGATGGTAGGCTAGGAGTGAAGAACATAATGCTCTTTAACGCAACATTATTGGTAAAGTGGAAGTGAAGAATGGTACAACAACAAGACACCCAATGATGCTAAATCCTCAGAGCAAGATATGGAGATACACATACAATGGACTCCCATTGCCCATCAAAATGAAAATGACACTATACGGTAGCAAAATCTATGCAGTGTGCTCTCTACAAGCAAAGGCCAATAGTTCAATTTGAACCTGGTCAAGAGAATAGGACACAAGCTACTACAAAATTTTGGAAAGAAAGATGGTCCGAGACCAAACAACTCAAAGATGCTTACCCCATATTATATCAAATATCTTCAAAAAAAGGGAAGAATATAACTAACCTCCTCCAATTAGAAGGCACCACACAGAAACAAGTATTACAATGGAGAAGACCAAGATTCTTATGGGAAGATGAATTACACAAGCAACTCATGGCAAACATTAGACAACACTTCATTAAAATAGGAGAGCGGGATACATGGTTTTGGTTAGGAGATCCCTCGGGGCAATACCGGTAAGATCAGGATACCAAGTTATGCTCAAAGATCACTCGCAACTTATGGCAGATACATGAAACTCCCAACAAAGGTTCAAACAGATATAGAAGTTCAAAGCACCTATAAAGGTACAAGGATTTTTCTGAAAATTCATCCACGAGAGACTACTAACGAGGAACAATCTTAGAAAATGGATGGTTAACACAAAGATCACATGCGCTTTGTCATTTGGACGAGGAAGATGTGAGACACCTCTTCTGCTCTTACCCTTTGGATTAGATATGGAGGGGCGTGACTAGCTAGTTGAATATCCCAATGCCTCTCTAGAATACAGTGCAAGAGATGTTCCAAGCATTCAAACACCTCACACCTAGCAAGAAATAATAATGGATTGGGCTCACCATCTGACTGACTGTGGCCTGGGAAATATGATTAGTAAGAAATGGAATAATCTTTAATGAGGAGTAATGGGATGGCCTACAAATTTTGGACAAAATTAAGATCAACTCATGGCTTTGGATGAAATATAAAACTTCATGGATCAAACATTATACATTCTCGGACTAGTGCTACTACCATTTAAATTATATGACTTCAAATCACACCTCTTTAATGGGTTAGAGTACCCCCAATGCTCTCTCATAAATAATAAAGTCTCTTTTATGCTGATAAAAAAACTAAGGTCTCGTTCGAATGATTTTTATTTTTAAGGTTAAATTTTTTTTAGAAATTAAATCTAGTTTTAGTTTTGAATTATAAATTATAATTTTAAACTTTTAAAAAATGTTACAAAAATAAGTCAACTTACTTTATTCTAACTTATCACTATATATCCACTAAAAATAAATAATTAAAAATTAAACTAAAAAAAATTTGTTTTAAAATAATAAAATAAAAAATTCAAAAAATAATATAAACTTATTATTATTATTTTATTATTATTATTATTATTATTATTATTATTATTATTATTATTATTATTATAGTGATTGTGATGGTTGGATGATGGTAATGAATATGATTATAGTGATAGTAGTGATAGAATGATGTCAATGGTGACAGTGAGGATGATATTCATTGTGATGACAGTAGGATGATGTTGGTGTTATATTATAAAAGATAATTTTAAAGTATATAATAAAAAATTTTAAATTAAAAATAAATATTAAGAAACCTTTTTTTATGGTTTCAATCAATGTTGTAAAACCTGATTTGATAGGATAGTTGATTAATGAGTTACTCTAAATTTAAAAACAAAAATAATTATATCACATAACTCTAAATTTAAAGATAAAAAAATTACATTGTTATATGCATAACTATATATATGTAACTAGCATGATTGAATATATTAACATGAGAATATGAAGATTGAAGAAGGATTGCAAATGTTGATGTAACATACACCTTATTACAGTAATACACATGAATCAAGACTTAAGGTCTTGTACCTGCTCTTGCACACCAATCTAACAACCCATCTTTCCCATCCGTACTCATTGCTTTGAGCTTAGAAGGACGCACATTGTTTAGATTTCTAATGCATCTCATGGCGATGCAGTTATCACCTAAGCCACCCTACGATGCCACGAGTATGGGCATATTGTAGCCATTCACTAAATTCATATTGCAGAATTTGAAGCCTCCAAATCCATCAAGCGTGAACACAACCAAGGTGCTTAGTGGTATGGCACTACCACTGAAGCATTTGAGCTTAGATTGTCGGAGCGTGAAATTGTCGATCATGCAAGGGAGCTTGCTGGTGGAGTCTTAAGAGCAAAAGGTTCAATCCATGAAGCGATGCCTCCAAGAGTTGGGTTGAAGTACAGTGATGTTGGTAGATTTGTCGATTTGTTTTCATTTGGTCTGTTCATCGATTTTTTTTTTTGAAAAACCTACTGAGTCACATCGGTTCAATTATTTGTTATATTAACATACTATTCTGCAATAATTGTATCAAGGTCCAATTTACTCATTGGACTAAGTAGCTAACCACATCTGCACATGCGCACATGTATAGACATATATATATATATATATATATATATATATATATATATATATATATATATTATCTTTAATTCGTACAAGTTTTAACATATTGCTGGAATGTAAATAATCTAGGAAACAATGATAGCATATATATATATATATATATATATATATATATATATATATATTATCTTTAATTCGTACAAGTTTTAACATATTGCTGGAATGTAAATAATCTAGGAAACAATGATAGTATGACATAGTGAGGTACCAAAATAAGGGGAAAATCCATCCATCCATCCATCCATCCATCCATATGTAACCATAGAGAATCCCGGTATCTCAAGCTCGCCTTTAGTAGCTAGAGATTACTTATCATTCTATCGATAACGGGAGAAGTTTGAAGCCTCAGAGGGGTCTTCCTCTACGTCATCTTCATCCTCGCCATCTCCTTTTCGTCCACATCTACTACTCCATTGCTGTATCTGCTCCCTGGAGGTCTTGGGTATGTACGGGAAGGACCTGGTTCGCTGTGGCGAGGAGCAATGTGAGAAGCTATCATAGGGTTGACTTCCTTGTAGTTTTCCGTAAACGGGGTGTCCCGCTGGTAGCAGGAATGGGTGACACCGTACGAACCCTTGGGATGCCCATTTCTGCAGGAGGTGGTCCATGATAAGGAGGATTATCCCTTAATGATGCAGATGAAGGATGTGGGATCATTTGCCTATGGTATATTTGCCGCAGAATCGGTACGGTAACGTTGACGAATATGACCATAAGAACTCATGGCGAAGATGCATCAAGGAAGACGCATCGATCATTTAGATAGTCGTTTTACCTTTGAATGTACTCTTATAATGACGTCTATTGTTGGGTTGGTGTCAAACCCATTTTCCATTCTCCTCGTCAACTTCAATCTCTATATTGATATGAGGACGGTCCATCGTGTACTTTCACTAATGTGACGAAATAACATACATAGAAATAAAGAGATAGAGAAGTAATACATTTCATTCAAGTAATAGTTGCAAAGGAGGAGTATGGTATGACGGTAAACATGACATAACGATAATTACTATAAGCCACTATGATATGCATGCAAGTAAAGTAATCTAGTATCTATCACCTTACTCTAGGTTCATATGCTTCTACGACGATAAACTCAAGAATGAGCTGAGATCATTGCATCGTATATCACAGTAATCTTTACTAATCTAGAATTGGTCATCCTTACAATATGCAAATACACGTGGGCTCAAACATCTTCGCAGGTTTATCAAAATAATAGGAGTATCGGGATCCAATTTCAAATCACAGTGTGCCCTTGGCAACACTAAAATCATCATCATTCTTATTCCACAATATTCTGAAATTGCTCGATCGGTAATAATAATCTTCAGGATCTTGTCGAGGCAGTTAAGTCTGACAAGAGTAGTCTCGGTTATAAGGAGCAACCCCAGGCCGTTGGAGGCTCAAACCCAGCTCATATACCTTCTAAACTCGAAAGTTCCCACTATAATAAACTTCAGTATACTTCCATGTGAACTGACCTTTAGATTTCCCAACTCCCTTTCACAGAAGGGCTCGCAGATTATCCCCATTACAATTTACAAATCATTTTTATGCAAATGGTGCATGTCAACTAATTATTCTAATACTATCTCTAGCACACTTGAAGGCCTTTCCTTCCTCTGAAAGGTCAGGACCTCATAGTCTTCAACCAATTATTTTATTACTCAACTCTATATGTATATATTTTCTATGTTTAATTATGTACTTTCTAACAGCTTAAACGAGATTCCTAACCTCCAATAAATATCCCTTAAAAACTTAGATCAATAATATTTTAGAAATTAACTATTAATATAATCTTCTCCAATAGTTTTATATTTTATCTCCTTATAATAAGATTTAAATATAATGGTTTATATATATATATATATATATATATATATATATATATAAAGCCAATTAAATATTAACTATATTTTTATATAACATAGAAATATATTGGAGGGAAAGTAATACCTATCATAGAGTATAGATTTTAAATATTTTTATAAAATAATAGGGGGCTCCCTTTTTTCATCAAACTTATTAATTGAATACCTTTATATTTATTATGTGGAAATATATTTGTATGATCTAAATTTATTAAATATGGTCCTATTTTAAAACCTTTTCCTACACCTCCACGTGTGAATATTATAATCCCTATAATTTATATTAATTTATATAAGGATATATAATTTTATAATTCCTACAAAATTTATTAACGTAATTTGTAAATATATATGTATATATTTTTGGGCATAAAAATTTTTTATATTGCACTCTCACCTAAAATTGATCAATTTAATCCCTAACTAATTCAACCACCAATTTATAATTATATAATATTTTATCTACATTCAAATTTAAATATAATCATAAAATAAATTATAAACTATCACATAATTGGTAAAATTTTATCCTATAGTAAAGGGCTCTAAAACTACCATTATAAACAATTAAATTTCATCTACAATTAAATTCTGATATAATTAAATCTAAACTCTAAATTTATTACACAATTAATAAATTTCATTATAGAGTAAAGGAGCTCTAGAACTACTCCTATACTCTACTTGAGTCTCCTCCCCTTACTTGAAACTTGAAAACCGGTGTAATTCTTTAAATTTTCCCCACGAACTCTCGAGTATCTACTGCGCCTCCGTCTGCAACTCGATTTCACTTCTGAACTTGAAATTCTCAAATTCACTTAAATTTGCAATTGTGTGTTACAATTGCTTCTTCCTCCACCCTTGTTTATAATCTTATGTGTGCATGTGTGGCGAGGCAGGTGGTAGCATGCATACTGCCACCGAATGTCTCTTGACTTTTTTTATATTATAAGAATAATTTTAAATTGATCATTTGATTGGTTTTTTTTATCAAATCAGGTTTAATAAAACTGATTTTAATAAATAAATCAAAATTATTTTAAAAATATATAAATCTTATTTCAAATAATGGTTTCGTTAGAAAAAAGAGCCAAAAAAAAATTTGGTTCAAAATTTAAAATAAAATATATTTATTATTTTCATAAAATTCTCAATATCCACTTTTACTTGTATATGATTTTTTTACTTAAGTTTGTTCCATTAATTTCATATGACATCATTACTTACATGCGATCCAAAAATCGAATTAGAAACTATTTAATATTTTATTTACAATCATTTATATGATATTTTATATAATTTAAAAAGTTATAAATATATTATCTAATAGTAGATATTTACTTATATATTAATATATTAAATATTGAATTTTGGTGATTGGTTAATCACTTCCAAATTAATCATTCTAAAATTGATGCAAAGCATATCATTTAAAGATGAGACATTTTTTTTTCTACGTGTCAATGAGTTGGGGAGTAGGGGAATAACATTCTATGTATAGGAGAATTACAACTCAATAAAGATAAGATGCATATAAATAGAAACCTTTATCAATATAGTAACTACCAAATAGAGTTAGTTTTTCATTAACAAAAATAGTTACAATGACATATTGTATATAAAGTGTATTCACTCATTGTAATAACAATTTTATTTCAGTTAATGAAGCACTAGACTTATGAACTTCTTTCTCTCTTAAATATTTTTTTATGATTTTTGTTTTCTTACTTTGATGGTATTAGAGCTCCATTGGAGCTCTGCTACGCAAAACTAAAAAATGCCAAGGAATCTGATTTCTTCAGCTATGAACCCATGCATTCCTCATTCAAATGATCCAAAATAGAACCCATCCAATCCATTCTTCATCCATGCCAGTGAAAATTCCTCAGCCTCCATGGCTAATCCTTTACTCAGGTAACAATTACCATAAATCGTGTAAATTTATGAAAAGGTTAATGATATCTAAAAAAATCAAATTTCTTAATGGTTCTTTGCATATGCCTAATAAATTTGATCCAATGTTTGAGTATTGTGAGAGATGCAACAATTTTGCTGTTTCTTAAATATTAATTTAGTTACACAACAAATCGCATAGAGTATCACATATATGAAATCCATAGCAGAAGTTTGGAAAGATTTGAAGGAAAGATTCTCTCAAGAAGATCTTATTAGAATTTTTGAACTACAACAAGAAGTGTATACATTCAAGCAAGGTTTATTATCTGCCACTACATATTTCCTAGAATTGAAGGTGTTATGGGAAGAATTAGACAATTACAAACCGATTATAGAGTGTGTATACTGAGTAAAATGTCAATGTGAACCTGGAAAGAATCTCAAGAAGTACAAAGAACAAGATTATGTGATCAAGTTCCTTACAGGTCTAAATGAACACTTTACAATGGTAAAGTTGCAGATTTTGTTGCTCGATCCTTGTCAACCTTGAGAGACAAAGTATACTTACACCTTTAGAAGAAACTCCAGTAATGGTGAATGTTGTAAATAGAAAACCTTATGGTCGAGGTAGAGGAATTTACAATTCAAGAGGTAGATGAACAAAAAATTTATACTCATTGTGAAAAGTCAAGACATACTATTGAGGTATGCTATAAGAAGCATGGGTCCCACCAAGGCATCATGGAAAGTTTTCTAATCAAACTATGATAAAGGATTAAGAAAAAGAACCATAGCTAGAAACCAGCAGTGCTACTGTTAATCCAACAATCACTCAAGCTAAGTACAAGATCCTAATCGATCTATTAAAGAAACCATATATTCATCACACAAAAAATGCACACGTGACCAATCAAGTTAGTACTCAACTAGAGGAAGAAAATCAAGGTAATTCTGTAATCTATTCTACTGTATCATAATTTAATGCATGGATCTTGGATTTGGGGGCTACAGATCACATTTGCACAATAATTGATCTTTTCAAGTCACACACACAATTGCACAAACCATGATAGTGAAACTTCCAAATGGAAATTCAGTTACAACTAATATAGTTGGAGAGGTTCAATTCAATATTACATTAATTTTAGACAATGTGTTATTTGTTCTACAATTCAAATTGAATTTAGTTTCAACCTCAAGACTAGTAACTCATTATGGATATCAAGTCATTTTCTCTAAATTTGGATGTATAATTCAAGATTAAAGGAACTAGATGATTGGTTCGAGTGAGCTTTACGATGGGTTATACTACATGAAGAGCAGCAATAAAGATTCTTGTATGGTAGCTTCAATTGACACCAACACTTCAAACCTATCTCTGTTATGACATTTATGATTTGGCCACATTTCATTCAGTAGATTATCCATTTTAAAAGAATCCTTTCCTAATGTTGCTATTAGTAAAAATGTGAGTTGTGATGTTTATCGGTTTTCAAAACAAAAGAGGGTTTCCTTCCCATTAAGTGTAAATAAAGTTTCGAGTCCTTTTGAATTGATACACATGGATATTTGAAGGTCCTTTCTCAACTACATCCCTAAATGGAAATTGTTATTTTCTTACGATAGTTGATGGTTTTAGCTTATATACTTGGGTAGTTTTAATGAAAGTAAATTATGAAACACAACACCATGTGCAGAAATTTGTCACAATGATAGAAAATCAATTTTTAAGTCAAACAATACTCATCAGATCTGTTAATGGGTTGAATTTTCTCTACATAATTTCTATGGATCACAAGGTATTATACCCCATGTCGCAACCGTAATTCCGACGAGACGACGAACTCGCTTACAATTTTTGAAAATGAATTTATTTGTTATGTGTGGAGTCGCCACCAAATTTTTATTTAAGGGAAAAAGATTTGGAAAAAATCCTGCCTCGAGGATGAGATTCGAAGTTCAGGAGTCGGTTACGAGTGGGGAAGGTGTTAGGCACCCCACTCGCCCATTCCGAAGAACGGTACCCTTAAACTGAGTGTGTGATTATTGAAAAATGTTGGTCCCTTAGCTAATTTGAAACTAAATAAATTGATGGAGGTTAGCCTGACAGGACTTAATCCTGCTCCTACGTATTCCCCTGTGCAATGGAAAACTCAATGATTACGTAGTTCTGGTTTAATTTGAAGCCTTGACCTTCGAAAGGTGTTTGAATTTAAAGGGCGGATGCATTGTTGTTTTTTTTTGTTTGGAAATATTTAAAGGGTGCTCCCTAATCCATATATGCACATGACTCAAGACAACTACAACTCCACTTGGACCCATACGGACCTCTAAACAACGAACAGCAGAAAAAGCTATCAGTTCATTTTTTGAGCCCGTTGCGTGAGATTTAAGGAATGCAAAACGAGATTTTCATTTAATTGAAAACAAAGGAAAGAAGGGGCTATCCCAATCCACATATGCACAGGGCCAAAGACAACTACGGCTGCACTTGGACCCATACGAACGTCTAAACAACGAACAGTAGAAAAATCTACCAATTCGTTTATAGGGCCCATTGCGTGAGATTAAGGAAAGTAAAAGTGAGATTTTTATTTAATTGTTTTCTTGGTTTGTAAATATTGGAAACGCGTGGGCTTAATCGGACTTTTGGAAAATTTGGGGGTCAAAATATGAATATGAAAAGTTTGGGGGTCAAAATGTAAATATGAAAAGTTGAGGGGTCAAAATATAATTTTCAAAAATTTAGGGGCTTATATGGAAATTTGGAAGTTTTGGGGGCCAAACTGTAATTTTGGGAAAATGGGGGGGCTCAGTTGCAATTTTAGAAAGTTGAGAGGCTTTTGCATGGCTTTCACATGGCTTCATTTGGATGATGGTTGGCTAGGTGGCTTAGGAGGGTTACTGATGGCTGATGGCTCACTTGGGGGGGTTGGAACGGCTTATACAGCTTAGGCTACTTGGGTATTAAAATGGGACTTTGATTGCAAAATAGTGGACCGTGGGGTTCGAACCCAGGCCACAGAGGATCCAAGGACGCTTCTCAACCACCTGGCCAACCCTTTGGTTGTGCACTTAACGTCTCAAAATAATTTTAAGGGGTGCTCTAACCTCTGCCATAATATGCATGCTGCATGGCTACTAGTTTTCCCCGCTCGCTGATTCCCTTGTTATCGTGTCTCCCTTTCTCCCCAAAGCACTTATGTGTAGGTTCCGTCCTCCACGAGTTGAAGTACCTTTTGGTTTGAATAGTTGTGCACCCAATGGTCACATGGAAACTATCTTAGCATATCATGACCAAGGCGCGGGCTCCATGTATAGCAGGCTTGGATCAATCTTTGTGCAGGTTGAGTCGTGTGCATGCATTTCATGCAGCTTCATGAAGCCTCCACCACCATCGTCGTATATCCATGTCGGAATGGTGTGATCTTTTAAGGACGCATTCTCGAGTGGAAGACCCCCTGGAGCGCTCTGTTTCGAGACTTTGTTATACCCACATTGGTCCTAGATTTAAATCCAATGGTATGATCGACGTACAGGTGATGCGTCATCCTTGGCTTTTGTAGAAAGTGGCTCGAACGCTTCAGGGGTTTGATTTTCTTTCATTGGCAAGAGTTAAGTAGAGGCCTGTGAAATTCGATTCATCTGGGGGAGCTTGAGACTGACCAAGGACTAGGAGTGAAGAGCCTGGGCATGTTTTTGCATGACTCCCATATGGTTCTGTTGTGTTTATACGTACGTGGGGGGGGTGTTCCAGGAACGCTTTATATCCCCTGTAATTCTGCACTTTGAGAAGCATTCTTCCTACCTCAAGCTCCTTGTGGCAGAGGACCCATTGACATCCCGTCGCAAGGTATCCGACTTTTGGAGGTAGAGTGCAAAGGAAATAGAAGAAGTGCTGATGTTTTGAATCACAGTATTTGTGCTCCGCGATTGCTTCATGATCCAGACTGGTTTCGGGCTATGTCAGCAGGGAGGATTCTGAGGTGCCCAAAACCTGGGACTCCTGTGGAACTATAGAGTTATGCCCTGCTTATACGGTGATGTTAAGCCTGAATAGTAAGACCACTATTGATAAGCATAAATTTCATAAATAATTATCTCTCACTTTTATCTCATTAAGACTTCTTATATGTTCAATTAAGTGGTCTTTGTCATATTTTATGAGTTTGGGTTCATATGAAGTTTAATTGAATTTCTTTGCTTACCCGATTAAAATGACACTATTATAGTATTTTGAGCATAATAGGAGTTTTAGACATCCAAAAATCATGAAATCTGTCTTGAATGAAAGCTTAAAGAAGTGTCCACAGCTACAAAGCAAGAGCAGATTCTAAATGGGATGTTTAGGACTCCGAAATTATCTCAAAAGATGAGATAGTGTTGCTGACGTGGAATTTGAACAGTGTGCAAAGATCCAGCCATATCTTGAGATACAGAAGTCATATTGAGATGAAATCAAATCTGTTGGACAGCTAAGATCCGGGGCTACAACTTTTGTTCAGAAGTCAAGCTCTAATTCAGACATGTGAACATCCGAAATTGCGGTGCAAGAAAGTAAAAATTGTTGTGCTAATTGGTGACAAAAATTCAAAAGTGTTTTGCATTTTCAACAAAGCCCATGTGAAAGCAATAAAAGGGTAGAAAAGTAATATCCTAGTTGGTGACTTTCTGAAGATGATGCCTCACAAATTCTCTATAAATAGAAGAGTTTACAAGAGGAGAAACACACACCCCTTGGAGATTAACTCCAACATCATTTTCCATCTTTCTTTCTTTCTTGTTAGTTTGCCTCCTTCATGGAAGGCTTAGGTTTTATTTGTTGTTAGTTTGCCTCCTACATGGAAGGCTTAGGTTTTCTTTCTTGTTAGTTTGCCTCCTACATGGAAGGCTTAGGTTTTCTTTATTGTTAGTTGCCTCCTACGTGGAAGGCTTAGTTTTTCTTTATTGTTAGTTGCCTCCTTCATGGAAGACTTAGTTTTTCTTTGTTATTAGTTTGCCTCCTTCATGGAAGGCTTAGTTTTTCTTTATTGTTAGTTTGCCTCCTTCATGGAAGGCTAGGTTTGTAGTTTCAATTCAAGGATTCAAGTTATTTTCATTTTAACTTTGAGGTCTTGATCTTTATTTACATGCTTATTAAGTGGTTTCTACTCTGCTTCACTATATTCTTCAATTTTATTCTTTAATCAAAGTTTGATCGGTTGACGTATTTTGATTAATGCATAATTGATTTATAATTGGTTTTTGATTGGTAAATCATTTTCCAAAAGTTTGAAGAGTAGAAGTTAAGTAATTGAATTGAAGGTTTTCATTTTATTACTTACTTCAACTGAATTCTGATTATGAAATTGGTTTAGATGAAAGATTAAGTGGTTACTAAATCTTGTTGATCATAATCAATTAAATTCTGAGAGGTTTCTCAGTAGAGAATTCAAGGATCATTTTAGGGGTTCCAGATGATCCTAGGTTGATAAACACAATGCATGATTTTAGTGATCAATGATTAGTTAAGAAAATAGCCTCTGAATTCCTTGAGTTGATTATTGTTAAGTCAAATAAATTTCATTCTGTATTTTGTATTTAGCACTTAATATCACATCTTTACAAAACCCCCTTTTTCTAACTTTCTCCTAATTTGCTTAAGAATATGAAATGGTCTTTGGGAGATGACCTAGGTTGCACCTTATACTATACCAATAGTTTGGAGGAAATATAGAAATTATTTTTGCGCGTTTGCGACGAGCGCGTCAAAAATTTGGCGCCGTTGCCGAGGACCATTTTAGTTTCCTAGGCTTATTTAGGAGTTTGTATAAAATTTTTAACCTTTGTAACAATTTTTTTGGGTATACTCTTCTTGATTTGTTTGAACTATTCCGTAAGGAAAAAGCACGTTATAGTATTGGGAATCTGACTTTAAAAGACCCTTTTGTCAGTTTACAAGAAAACTGAATGGGAAGCACATCCTCGACTCTTAGAAGGCGTTTCAGCCGTTACTGGACGTAAAACCAGAGGAAGATGTGAGCCACAATCACAACTACTGTTCATTCTCATGCATGTATGTTTGTCATTTACATTTTCTTTTCAATTTATTTGAAATTTTCACCAATTTTAGAATATAGCAATGCAGCTGGTGAACCAACCAAATCAGGATGGCAGAGACAAAAGAGAACCGGATACCACTCTTCGGTTATAACTTTTCCTTACTTTGGTGGTTTTGTCACATTTCTTTTCGTGTTATATAATTTCTATCTAAGACATTGGGGACAATGTCTTGGATAGGTTGGGGGGAGGATGGTCTGATATAAAATAATAAAAAAAAACCCAAAAAAAAAACAAAAATAAAAATAAAAATTAGGTTAGAATCATAAACTTGCTTTGAGTAAGATGGCTGAGTAAGGAGTTACACTTGACTCTTGATACGCATCTTATGATTAAAAAAAAAATTTGAATGTGGAAGTATGTTTTTCTTTAGATTTCATAAAATAATTGAAGCAAAATGATTTACATTTTGAGATTAATTAGTTTGACAACGCATATTTGAACTGGATAGATTAGATTTGATAAAAATATTACGTGTGAGATTTTGAGCCTTATTATTATTTTCTTTCTTGTGTGATTTTCATCCATGGAATATGTTACTTCAGAACTTGCATTGATTCTTTTTGAAGCTACATTTTCACATGAATTGTACAAAAATGATTGAGGTACTGTTTTTCTTGAACAAACCACTTGGCCAAATAACCAAACCATATAATTTTATCCTTTGATCAGCCCTTTGAGCCGATTAGCCTTTTCTTCTTTTTAGCTCACCACAAATCATAAAAAAAAAAATAACTTTGTCTGACCATAGATGGTGAGGAATACTGGATTTATCATACCATAAGTGTTTCAATAAGTGTGGGGGAGATTATTGTTGTGTTCATCAATATCATGGTTGAAAAAAAAAACTGAAGCAATAAATTTATAAATAAACTATTATATTGAAAAAAAAGAAAAGAAAAAAAAAGAATGAAGAAGTGATATCTGTTTCTCACACTTGCACTTAGACTCAGTTCTCAATCCTCACCATTTTCCTTAGTCTAACATTGTATCTCTTCAATATATCATTTCATCTTTCTAATCCCGTTATAACCAAAATAAAGACCTCTTGATTTGTGCATTGCATGTGTACATAGTAGTAGAGAAGTAGAAGATACGCAAGCCTATGATAGCTCATCTTTCATGGATTGAATTTGAGAGAAACCCTTACCAAATCAAACACTTGAGAGATTCAGAGTATATCATGTGAGGTTTTATCTTTCTCAATCTATGTTTTTCAAATTAAAGTTTCCTTTCTAAGTAATTTCAAAAATGTGATGAAAGAATGCTTCATGAAATTTTGTGAATTCTTGAGAAATCAACTCAAAACTTTGATGTTCTTTCAAAAAAAAAAAATAGTCACCAATCCTTAACTTAAGTTTGCCCGAGACGTGCAAAAGATACTTGTGTGGGAATTTGATAAGCATAAATTTCATAAATAATTATCTCTCACTTTTATCTCATTAAGACTTCTTATATGTTCAATTAAGTGGTCTTTGTCATATTTTATGAGTTTGGGTTCATATGAAGTTTAATTGAATTTCTTTGCTTACCCGATTAAAATGACACTAGTATAGTATTTTGAGCATAATAGGAGTTTTAGACATCCAAAAATCATGAAATCTGTCTTGAATGAAAGCTTAAATCAGTTTCCACAGTTACAAAGCAAGAGCAGACTCTAAATGGGATGTTTAGGACTCCGAAATTATCTCAAAAGATGAGATAGTGTTGCTGACGTGGAATTTAAACAGTGTGCAAAGATCCGGTCATATCTTGAGATACAGAAGTCATATTGAGATGAAATCAAATCTGTTGGACAGCTAAGATCCGGGGCTACAACTTTTGTTCAGAAGTAAAGCTCTAATTGAAACATGTGAACATCCGAATTTGCGGTGCAAGAAAGTCAAAATTGTTGTGCTAATTGGTGACAAAAATTCAAAAGTGTTTTGCATTTTCAACAAAGCCCATGTGAAAGCAATAAAAGGGTAGAAAAGTAATATCCTAGTTGGTGACTTTCTGAAGATGATGCCTCACAAATTCTCTATAAATAGAAGGGTTTACAAGAGGAGAAACACAAACCCCTTGGAGATTAACTCCAACACCATTTTCCATCTTTCTTTCTTTCTTGTTAGTTTGCCTCCTTCATGGAAGGCTTAGGTTTTATTTGTTGTTAGTTTGCCTCCTACATGGAAGGCTTAGGTTTTCTTTCTTGTTAGTTTGCCTCCTACATGGAAGGCTTAGGTTTTCTTTATTGTTAGTTGCCTCCTACATGGAAGGCTTAGTTTTTCTTTGTTGTTAGTTTGCCTCCTTCATGGAAGGCTAGGTT
Source organism: Canavalia gladiata (assembly GCA_037954105.1). Lineage (NCBI taxonomy): Eukaryota > Viridiplantae > Streptophyta > Magnoliopsida > Fabales > Fabaceae > Canavalia > Canavalia gladiata. The sequence continues at coordinate 34,285,873 of CM075664.1, read as the reverse complement.
TGTAGTTTCAATTCAAGGATTCAAGCTATTTTCATTTTAACTTTGAGGTCTTGAACTTTATTTCATGCTTATTAAGTGGTTTCTACTCTGCTTCACTATATTCTTCAATTTTATTCTTTAATCAAAGTTTGATCGGTTGACGTATTTTGATTAATGCATAATTGATTTATAATTGGTTTTTGATTGGTAAATCATTTTCCAAAAGTTTGAAGAGTAGAAATTAAGTAATTGAATTGAAGGTTTTCATTTTATTACTTACTTCAACTGAATTCTGATTGTGAAATTGGTTTAGATAAAAGATTAAGTGGTTACTAATGTTGTTGATCATAATCAATTAAATTCTCCCCGGCAACGGCGCCAAATTTTTGACACGCTCGTTGCAAACGCGCAAAAATACTTTCTAGATTTCCTCCAAACTATTGGTATAGTATAAGGTGCAACCTAGGTCATCTCCCAAAGACCATTTCATATTCTTAAGCAAATTAGGAGAAAGTTAGAACAAGGGGATTTTGTAAAGATGCAATATTGAATTTTAAATGCAAAATACAGAATGAAATTAATTTGACTTAACAATTATCAACTCAAGGAATTCAGAGGCTATTTTCATAATTAATCATTGATCACTAAAATCATGCATTGTGTATATCAACCTAGGATCATCTGGAACCCCTAAAATGATCCTTGAATTCTCTACTAAGAAACCTCTCAAAATTTAATTGATTATGATCAACAAGATTTAGTAACCACTTAATCTTTTATCTAAACCAATTTCACAATCAGAATTCAGTTGAAGTAAGTAATAAAATGAAAACCTTCAATTCAATTACTTAATTTCTACTCTTCAAACTTTTGGAAAATGATTTACCAATCAAAAACCAATTATAAATCAATTATGCATTAATCAAAATACGTCAACCGATCAAACTTTGATTAAAGAATAAAATTGAAGAATATAGTGAAGAAGAGTAGAAACCACTTAATAAGCATGTAAATAAAGATCAAGACCTCAAAGTTAAAATGAAAATAGCTTGAATCCTTGAATTGAAACTACAAACCTAGCCTTCCATGAAGGAGGCAAACTAACAACAAAGAAAGAGACAAACTAACAACAAAGAAATCCTAAGCCTTCCATGTAGGAGGCAACTAACAACAAATAAATCCTAAGCCTTCCATGTAGGAGGCAACTAACAACAAAGAAATCCTAAGCCTTCCATGTAGGAGGCAAACTAACAATAAAGAAAAACTAAGCCTTCCATGTAGGAGGCAAACTAACAAGAAAGAAAGAAAGATGGAAAATGTGGTATTGGAGTTAATCTCTATAAGGTGTAACCTAGGTCATCTCCCAAAGACCATTTCAGATTCTTAAGAAAATAAGGAGAAAATTAGAACAAGGGGATTTTGTAAAGATTGATATTGAGTTCTAAATGCAAAATACAGAATGAAATTAATTTCACTTAACAATTATCAACTCAAGGAATTCAGAGGCTATTTTCTTAACTAATTATTGATCACTAAAATCATGCATTGTGCTTATCAACCTAGGATCATCTGGAACCCCTAAAATGATCCTTGAATTCTCTACTGAGAAACCTCTCAGAATTTAATTGATTATGATCAACAAGATTTAGTAACCACTTAATCTTTTATCTAAACCAATTTCACAATCAGAATTCAGTTGAAGTAAGTAATAAAATGAAAACCTTCAATTCAATTACTTAATTTCTACTCTTCAAACTTTTGGAAAATGATTTACCAATCAAAAACCAATTATAAATCAATTATGCATTAATCAAAATACGTCAACCGATCAAACTTTGATTAAAGAATAAAATTGAAGAATATAGTGAAGAAGAGTAGAAACCACTTAATAAGCATGTAAATAAAGATCAAGACCTCAAAGTTAAAATGAAAATAGCTTGAATCCTTGAATTGAAAGTACAAACCTAGCCTTCCATGAAGGAGGCAAACTAACAACAAAGAAAGAGGCAAACTAACAACAAAGAAAAATGAAGCCTTCCATGTAGGAGGCAAACTAACAATAAAGAAAAACTAAGCCTTCCATGTAGGAGGCAAACTAACAACAAATAAAACCTAAGCCTTCCATGAAGGAGGCAAACTAACAACAAATAAAACCTAAACCTTCCATGAAGGAGGCAAACTAAGAAGAAAGAAAGAAAGATGGAAAATGGAGTTGGAGTTAATCTCTAAGGGGTGTGTTTCTCCTCTTGTAAACCCTTCTATTTATAGAGGATTTTTGTGGCATCATCTTCAGAAAGTCACCAAGTAGGATATTACTTTTCTACCCTTTTATTGCTTTCACATGGGCTTTGTTGAAAATACAAAACACTTTTGAATTTTTGTCACCAATGAGCACAACAATTTTGACTTGCTTGCAGCGCAATTTCGGATATTCACGTGTCCGAATTAGAGTTTCACGTCTGAACAAAAGTTGTAGCCCCGGATCTTAGTTGTCCAACAGATTTGATTTCATCTCAATATGACTTCTGTATCTCAAGATATGGCCGGATCTTTGCACACTGTTCAAATTCCACGTCAGCAACACTATCTCATCTTTTGAGATAATTTCAGAGTCCTAAACATTCTATTTAGAGTCTGCTCTTGCTTTGTAACTATGGACACTTCTTTAAGCTTTCATTCAAGAGAGATTTCATGATTTTTGGATGTCTAAAACTCCTATTATGCTCAAAATACTATAATAGTGTCATTTTAATCGGGTAAGCAAAGAAATTCAATTAAACTTCATATGAACCCAAACTCATAAAATATGACAAAGACCACTTAATTGAACATATAAGAAGTCTTAATGAGATAAAAGTGAGAGATAATTATTTATGAAATTTATGCTTGTCAAATTCCCACACACTTATCTTTTGCACGTCTCGGGCAAACTTAAGTTAAGGATTGGTGACTATTTTTTTTTTTTGAAAGAACATCAAAGTTTTGAGTTGATTTCTCAAGAATTCACAAAATTTCATGAAGCATTCTTTCATCACATTTTTGAAATTACTTAGAAGGGCAACTTTAATTTGAAAAACATAGATTGAGAAAGATAAAACCTCACATGATATACTCTGAATCTCTCAAGTGTTTGATTTGGTAAGTGTTTCTCTCAAATTCAATCCATGAAAGATGAACTATCATAGGCTTGCATATCTTCTACTTCTCTACTACTATGTACACATGCAATGCACAAATCAAGAGGTCTTTATTTTGGTTATAACGGGATTAGAAAGATGAAATGATATATTGAAGAGATACAATGTTAGACCAAGGAAAATGGTGAGGATTGAGAACTGAGTCTAAGTGCAAGTGTGAGAAACAGATATCACTTCTTCATTCTTTTTTTTTCTTTTTTTCTTTTTTTTTCAATATAATAGTTTATTAATTTATTGCTTCAGTTTTTTTTTTCAACCATGATATCGATGAATGGTATGATAAATCCAGTATTCCTCACCTTCTATGGTCAGACAAAGTTGTTTTTTTTTTTTTGATTTGTGGTGAACTAAAAAGAAGAAAAGGCTAATTGGCTCAAAGGGCTGATCAAAGGATAAAATTATATGGTTTGGTTATTTGGCCAAGTGGTTTGTTCAAGAAAAACAGTGCCTCAATCATTTTTGTACAATTCATATGAAAATGTAGCTTCAAAAAGAATCAATGCAAGTTCTGCAGTAACATATTCCATGGATGAAAATCACACAAGAAAAAAAATAATAATAAGGCTCAAAATCTCACAGGTAATATATTTATCAAATCTAATCTATCCAGTTCAAATATGTGTTGCCAAACTAATTAATCTCGAAATGTAAATCATTTTGCTTCAATTATTTTATGAAATCTAAAGAACAACAAACTTCCACATTCAATTTTTTTTTAATCATAAGATGCGTATCAAGAGTCAAGTGTAACTCCTTACTCAGCCATCTTACTCAAAGCAAGTTTTATGATTCTAACCTAATTTTTTTTTTATATATATCGGACCATCCTCGCCCCAACCTATCCAAGACATTGTCCCCAATGTCTTAGATGGAATTTCATATGACAGGAAAAGAAATGTGAGAAAACCACCAAAGTAAGGAAAAGTTATAACCGAAGAGTGGTATCTGATTCTCTTTTGTCTCTGCCATCCTGATTTGGTTGGTTCACCAGCTGCATTGCTTGACTGAGCTCAGATGTAGGATTTTGCAAAATCTCAAGTAGCTGTTCAACAGTTGAAGCAGATACTATGATGTTGCGCATGGATTGTGGCATGAACTCCTGCTCTACTGCATGATCTAAAAAGGATATCAAACCATTATAAAAGCCATTAATATTCAATAAGCCCAAAGGTTTTTTATGAAAATTCCGATAGGCCCAAAATATAATGGTAAAAATTTCTTCCATTGTTCCAAGACCACCAGGTAATGCAATAAATGCATTAGAATTAATCAACATGTGTCTCATACGGTCATGCATGGTTGCAACCTTCAATTCAGTACCCAGGGTGAAGTAGGAGGTGCTCTCATTTTTTAAGCCAACACCTAAGACGTTACACCCCTTTGTGAGTGCAGATCCTGCAACACATCCTTTTAAAACCTGAATCCCTCCCCCATAAACAAGATTGATTTTTCTTGCAGCTAATGCCTTACCAAGGGTATATGCTGCATGTTGAAATTCTCCATCCTTTCCAAGGTTAGACCCACCAAAAACACAGATAGTATTGATTCTATCCATAAACGGTGTTTCTGTCTCTTTTGAAAAAAATATGTCATAGAGGTTGATAATTTATAGGGACTCAATATCAGACAAGGAGATCGCTTGAATAGTGCGGGATCAGGATTTGGTAGCAAAAGTTTGAATTTTTGTTGCAAAAGTTTGAATTTTTGTTCAAGGAAAAGGTGAATGTCAGAGTGGAAAGACTTTAAGCAGGGGTGAAAATTTCAAAAAAAAAATGGTGGCCCAATAAATTGAAAAGATAATGTAAATGACAAACATACACGCATGAGAATGAACAATAGTTGTGATTGTGGCTCACATCTTCCTCTGGTTTTACGTCCAGTAACGACTGAAACGCCTTCTAAGAGTCGAGGATGTGCTTCCCATTCAGTTTTCTTATAAACTGACAACAGGGTCTTTTAAAGTCAGATTCCCAAGACTATAACGTGTTTTTCCCTTACGGAACAGTTCAAACAAATCAAGAAGAACTCCTTGTACATGCCCACTAGGATGCATCTCAAGACTCTGAATGATATCATCCAACGACTCCTTACTCAGTCCATCCTTTATGAATTGAATTTTGTCCTCTCGATTTCTTGAAACCATTCCAGGGTTCTTGCATCTTGTGTTACAGGTCCATCTTGCACACCTGTAGCAAACTCCAATTCTTTTTGCCCTTCTCTTCTTTGCATAGGAACTTCTTCCCATACCTGGCATGTTTTTAACAAATGATTCTTGAAATTCACCTGCTAAACGTGCCTTAGCTTCAATGATCCAACAGACATCTTCTGGAAGGCCTAAGAGTGTTAATGCTCTCAATCGTTCAAGTCTGCAATTGTAAATGTCTTTAAGAAAATTTCTGGGGAGAGTAGGGAATAAAATTTTGATCCTGGTGAGAGCTTTCTCCATTTTTTTCTTAAAACACTCAAGTTATTATTCCTGCAAGCTCAATGTAGTGTAATAGTTGGGATGATTTAAGAGGTGAAGAAGGAAGTTGAGAGATTAGTTGAAACTTATAAGCGAGGAATGTGAGAGAGGGAGAGAGAAAGAGAGAAAGAGAGAGAGAGAGACTTCTCTTGAATTTATTGCAAGTATGTGGCATTGTGCAAATGCACTTCTTCTACAGTGTGCTTTTGAAAACCTTCGAAAAATGGTTTAAGACGATGTCCATTCACCTTGAAGATTTTTTCAGTTACCTCATTTTTTATTTCCACTGCACCATAAGGAAAAACATTAGTAACTACAAATGGTCCTAACCATCTAGAGCGTAGCTTACCAGGCATAAGCTTTAGCCGAGAATTGAAAAGGAGAACTTTTTGTCCAACGGAAAACTCCTTTCTTGCCAACTTTTTGTCATGAAGAGCTTTGACCTTTTCTTTGTAAATTTTGGAGTTTTCGTATGCTTCTAATCGAATTTCTTCAAGTTCCTGCAATTGAAGCTTCCTATGGATTCCTGCTTGGTCTAGATCCATGTTGCATTTCTTTACTGCCCAGAATGCTCTATGCTCTAATTCAACTGGAAGATGACATGCTTTACCAAAGACAATCCTGTAGGGAGACATGCCAATGGGTGACTTGTAGGCTGTCCTATATGTCCATAACGCATCAACAAGGCGCAAGCTCCAATCCTTCCTGTTAGGTTGAACTGTTTTCTCTAAGATTTTCTTGATCTCTCGATTAGAAACTTCAGCTTGACCATTTGTTTGAGGATGATATGGGGTGGAGACTTTATGCATGACTCCATATTTGCGGAGTAGGGCTTCCATTGTGCGGTTGCAAAAATGAGTACCTTGGTCACTAATTAGAGCTCTAGGAATGCCAAACCTGCTAAAAATGTTAGACCTGATAAAATCTGCAACAACTCTAGCATCATCAGTACGAGTGGGTTTTTCCTCCACCCATTTTGAAACATAATCAGCAGCTAGCAGAATGTAAACAAAACCAAAAGAGACAGGGAATGGACCCATAAAGTCTATACCGCATACATCAAATACCTCACAAAAGAGAAGTGGTTGTTGGGGCATCTCATTTCTGCACGAAATACTCCCTATTCTTTGGCACTGCTCACAAGTTATGCATAATCTGTGTGCATCACGAAATATTGTAGGCCAATAAAAGCCTGAGTCTAGTACTTTTCTAGCTGTCCGTTGTGGCCCAAAGTGTCCACCACAAGCTAGGGAATGACAAAAGGTAAGTACAGACTGAACTTCATGATCTGGAACACATCTTCTAATGATTTGATCACTACATGTCTTCCAAAGGTATGGTTCATCCCATATGTAGTGTTTGGCATCACTTTTCAACTTGGCAATTTGCAATTTGGTGAAGTGTTTGGGTATTTCTTTAGCAACCAGATAGTTTACCAAATCTGCATACCAAGGATCTTTCCCGTGCAAATGATAGAGATGCTCTTCTGGGAATGAATCTGCAATTGAAGTTTCTTCACAAGGTTGCTGGATCCGACTTAAATGATCTGCTACAAGGTTCTCTGCACCACTCTTGTCTTTAATCTCTAAATCAAATTCTTGCAACAGAAACATCCAACGAATCAGTCTCGGCTTAGCATCTGCCTTCTTAAGCAAGTATTTCAAAGCTGCATGGTCAGAGAAGACAATAACTTTAGATCCAAGCAAATAGGAGAAAAATTTATCTAATGCAAACACAATTGTCAAAAGCTCCTTCTCAGTTGTTGTGTAATTGGATTGGGTTGCATCTAGTGTGCGAGAGGCATATGCAATGACATGAGATCTCTTGCTAACTCCTTGAGACAGTACAGCACCAAGGGCATAATTAGATGCATCACACATTAATTCAAATGGAAGCATCCAATTAGGTGGTTGAATGATGGGAGTGGTTGTCAACCGCTTCTTTAGTTCATCAAATGAATCCTTGCATGCTTGATCAAACACAAATTTGGTATCTTTTTGTAGTAGTTTAGAAAGAGGTTGTGCAATCTTGCTAAAATCCTTTATGAATCTTCTGTAAAAACCTGCATGACCAAGTAAAGAACATACTTCTCGCACAGAAGTGGGGTAAGGTAGAGAAGTAATAATGTCTATCTTGGCCTTATCAACCTCTAAACCTTTGCTAGATACCAAGTGTCCTAAGACTATACCTTATGTTACCATGAAATGACATTTTTCAAAATTCAAAACCAGGTTAGTCTCAATGCATTTGTCCAAAACTTTAGAGAGGCTTTCTAAGCATGCATCAAAAGAAGAACCATATACAGTGAAGTCATCCATAAACACTTCCATGCAACTTTCTAAGAGATCAGAGAAAATGCTTACCATGCATCTTTGAAAGGTTCCAGGGGCGTTGCATAGACCAAAGGGCATCCTTCGATAGGCAAAAGTACCAAAAGGACAAGTGAAGGTGGTCTTATGCTGGTCTTCTGGGGCTATATGTATTTGAAAATAACCTGAAAAACCATCTAGAAAGCAATAGTGAGATTTTCCTGCTAATCTTTCCAAAATTTGGTCTATGAAGGGCAAAGGGAAGTGATCCTTGCGAGTAGCTTGGTTAAGCTTCCTATAATCTATGCACACTCTCGAACTGTTTTGTATTCTGGTAGGGATTAGTTCATCATTGTGATTTTTGACTACAGTCATGCCAGTCTTCTTAGGAACTACTTGCACCGGGCTTACCCAATCACTGTCTGAGATGGGATAGATGATACCAGCTGCCAAAAGCTTACCTACTTCCTTCTTTACCACATCTAGGATGGTTGGATTCAAACGCATTTGTGGTTGTCTAACAGGTCTGGTGTTTTCCTCCAGCAATATCCTATGCATACAAGTAGATGGGCTAATGCCTGGAATATCAGCCAAAGTCCATCCAATTGCTTGTTTATGGCTTCTTAAGGTTTGCAACAACCTTTCTTCCTGTTGTGGTAGAAGGTTCTTTGCTACAATGACAGGAAGCTTCTCATTTTCCCCCAAATAAGCATACTTTAGATGTTCAGGCAAAGGCTTCAACTCCAAATGAGGTGGTTGTATTTTGGAAGGAAGAGATCTATCTGAGATTGAAATGTCTGCAACACTTGCATCTAACATGTCATCTTTCAACGAAGTTTGGTCTGCAGCATTAATCCTGGAACAGACAATACATGGATCAAATTCATCACATGTGCAAGTAAAATTATCTAAGTAATCTAAATCAAAATCAAAAAATTCAAAAAGTAGATTGTCAATAGAATAATCATTCGTAAGAAGATCTATGGCATCAAGTTGAAAGAGTGAATGATTCTCTATGGGATGCTTCATGGCTTCAAATATGTTGAATTGGATGATATCATCTCCAAATTCCATAGAGAGAGTCCCCGTATGCACATCTATCTTTGTTTTTGCAGTTTTGAGGAAAGGTCTCCCTAGGATCAAGGTTGCTCTATTGATGGATGACTCGTCTTTCATATCCAAAATGTAGAAGTCAGCTTGAAAGATCAGCTTATTCACTTGAACTAGCACATCTTCAAGTACTCCGGCTGGATGTGTTGTACTTCTGTTGGCTAATTGAATCACCACACCATTTGGCTTTAGTTCTCCCAGATTCAAAGATCTATAAACTGATGAGGGCATAACATTAATGGAAGCACCTAGATCCAACAATGCATCACCAAATATAGAGTTTCCTATTGTGCAAGGAATGGTGAAAGTTCCTGGATCTTTACATTTCTGAGGGAGGCTAGGTTGAATTAAGGCAGAAACATTGCGTCCCACACTAATCTTCTCATCCCCTTTGAGTCTTCTCTTATGCGTGCACAAGTCCTTTAGAAATTTGGCATATTTGGGAATTTGCTTGATAGCATCTAGAAGTGGTATGTTGACTTCCACTTTCCTGAAAGTATCTAGAAGCTCCTTATCCAATTTTGCATGAACATTGGGCTTGGATTGGACCATTCTATTTGGAAAAGGTAAAGGTACCTTCTGATCAGCACAATTTGGGATTTTCGTCTCATCAGATGCTTCAAGTGCAGATCGTTTATGGCAAGCTTCTTTTTGTTGATCATTCGATGTCTTATCGAAGGCTGGTGTACTTTTTTCATCAGACTTTTCCTCTGATTCAGATGGCTTATCAGAGATGTCTCCAGGTGTGGAGATAAATTCTTCTTTTTGGTGTGGATTAGTCGGATTGAAGCTTTGTTGCTTTAAAATTGTAGGGTCTGTCTGCACTGTCTTCCCACTTCTCAAGGTCATGGCATTCACACTTTTGGGATTTATGACAGGTTGAGAAGGTAGTTGACCAGAACCTTGAGATTTCAATTGGTTGACAGTGGTAGCCAACTGCCCAATTTGAGTTTGTAAATCCTGAATGGTAGAACTTACATTTTGTTGAAACTGAAGATTACTGGTAGCTAATTGCTTCATCAAATCATCAAGAGAGGGTTCAGAAGCATTAGAAGGTACAAATTGCTGCATATGCTGTTGTTGTTGTCTGAATGGCGGTGGTTGGTATTTATTTTGGGAGTCAGATGTTTGAATCCTTTGTTGTTGTGGAGGACCATATCTCAAGTTAGGATGGTTTCTCCAACTAGGATTGTATGATCCAGAAGGTGGTTCAAACTTCTATTGCTGATAATCTTGAGAAGGCCTGTATTGTTGTCCTGTGCCAAAAATATCATTTACTGTAGCCTCAGGTGTCTCACTTTCTTGCAATGTTGGGCATGCATCAGTAGGATGATCTGCAGAAGTGCAGATGCCACATGTTTTGGTTTTGTCAACAACATTAAGTTGCTGTTGTTGTCCGATGGCCAACTGTCTTACGATGGAGGTTAGTTCTTCAATTCTGTTCTCCAATCGTGTATGGTCTGTCTTAGTGGTCATTTCATGGACTCCTTTAGACAAGGAATTAGTTCGAGAATTGAATTGCTGAGAATTTTCAGCCATGTTGGCGATCAAATCTCGAGCTGCTGTAGGAGTTTTGTCCACAAGTGCTCCACCACTAGCTGCATCAACCATGCTTCTGTCCATTGGCATGAGTCCTTCATAGAAATACTGAATCAGTAATTGATCACTGATTTGATGGTGTGGACAAGTGGCGCATAGTTTCTTGAATCTCTCCCAATACTCATAGAGAGTTTCTTGGGAGTTCTGTCTGATGCCGCAAATCTCTTTCCTGATAGCTGCTGTTCTGGATGCAGGGAAGAATTTCTCCAGGAATAATCTCTTCATATCATTCCAGCTTGTAACAGATGTTGGATGTAGATAGTACAACCAGTCCTTGGCCCCATCATTTAAGGAGAAAGGAAATGTCTTCAACTTGATATGATCTTCAGGAATTCCTTGTGGCCGCATTGTGGAACACACAATGTGAAATTCCTTCAAATGTTTATGAGGGTCCTCACCTGCAAGGCCATGAAACTTATGTAGAAAATGTATTAATCCAGACTCCAGTTCAAATGGTGCATCAACATCAGGGTATTGAATGCACAATGGTTGATAAGCAACATCAGGTGCAGCTAATTCTTTTAGGGTTCTATCAGCCATGTTCTTAGCAGAATATTTGAAACTATCAAAATTTAAAGATGAAAAATCACTACTGTTACTTTCTTGGTTATTACTGGATGAATGCCTTCTATGTGCTCTTTTCAAATGGTGGAATGTTCTATCAATCTCAAGATCATATGCATATAAATTTTCAGGATTGGATCGGGTCATACACAAAAAGGTGAATTCATACAGAAAATCCAAGAATATATACCTAAAGTAAAAAAAAATTGTTAGAAAGATTAAAAATTTTATACAAACTCCTAAATGAGCCTAGGAAACTAAAATGGTCCCCGACAACGACGCCAAATTTTTGACACGCTCGTCGCAAACGCGCAAAAATAATTTCTAGATTTCCCCTAAACTATTGGTATAGTATAAGGTGTAACCTAGGTCATCTCCCAAAGACCATTTCAGATTCTTAAGCAAATAAGGAGAAAATTAGAACAAGGGGATTTTGTAAAGATTGATATTGAGTTCTAAATGCAAAATACAGAATGAAATTAATTTCACTTAACAATTATCAACTCAAGGAATTCAGAGGCTATTTTCTTAACTAATTATTGATCACTAAAATCATGCATTGTACTTATCAACCTAGGATCATCTGGAACCCCTAAAATGATCCTTGAATTCTCTACTGAGAAACCTCTCAGAATTTAATTGATTATGATCAACAAGATTTAGTAACCACTTAATCTTTTATCTAAACCAATTTCACAATCAGAATTCAGTTGAAGTAAGTAATAAAATGAAAACCTTCAATTCAATTACTTAATTTCTACTCTTCAAACTTTTGGAAAATGATTTACCAATCAAAAACCAATTATAAATCAATTATGCATTAATCAAAATACGTCAACCGATCAAACTTTGATTAAAGAATAAAATTGAAGAATATAGTGAAGCAGAGTAAAAACCACTTAATAAGCATGTAAATAAAGATCAAGACCTCAAAGTTAAAATGAAAATAGCTTGAATCCTTGAATTGAAACTACAAACTTAGCCTTCCATGAAGGAGGCAAACTAACAACAAAGAAAAAGGCAAACTAACAACAAAGAAAAACTAAGCCTTCCATGTAGGAGGAAAACTAACAATAAAGAAAAACTAACCCTTCCATGTAGGAGGCAAACTAACAACAAATAAAACCTAAGCCTTCCATAAAGGAGGCAAACTAACAACAAATAAAACCTAAGACTTCCATGAAGGAGGCAAACTAAGAAGAAAGAAAGAAAGATGGAAAATGGTGTTGGAGTTGATCTCCAAGGGGTGTGTTTCTCCTCTTGTAAACCCTTCTATTTATAGAGGATTTTTGAGGCATCATCTTCAGAAAGTCACCAAGTAGGATATTACTTTTCTACCCTTTTATTGCTTTCACATGGGCTTTGTTGAAAATACAAAACACTTTTGAATTTTTGTCACCAATGAGCACAACAATTTTGACTTGCTTGCAGCGCAATTTTGGATATTCACGTGTCCGAATTAGAGCTTCACGTCTGAACAAAAGTTGTAGCCCCGGATCTTAGCTGTCCAACAGATTTGATTTCATCTCAATATGACTTCTGTATCTCAAGATATGGCCGGATCTTTGCACACTATTCAAATTCCATGTCAGCAACACAATCTCATCTTTTGAGATAATTTCGGAGTCCTAAACATCCCATTTATTTCGAGACTTTGTTATACCCACATTGGTCCTACATTTAAATGCAATGGTATGATCGACGTACAGGTGATGCGTCATCCTTGGCTTTTGTAGAAAGTGGCTCGAACGCTTCAGGGGTTTGATTTTCTTTCATTGGCAAGAGTTAAGTAGAGGCCTGTGAAATTCGATTCATCTGGGGGAGCTTGAGACTGACCAAGGACTAGGAGTGAAGAGCCTGGGCGTGTTTTTGCATGACTCCCATGTGGTTCTGTTGTGTTTATACGTACGTGGGGGGGGTGTTCCGGGAACGCTTTATATCCCCTGTAATTCTGCACTTTGAGAAGCATTCTTCCTACCTCAAGCTCCTTGTGGCAGAGGACCCATTGACATCCCGTCGCAAGGTATCCGACTTATGGAGGTAGAGTGCAAAGGAAACAGAAGAAGTGCTGATGTTTTGAATCACAGAATTTGTGCTCCGCGATTGCTTCATGATCCAGACTGGTTTCGGGCTATGTCAGCAGGGAGGATTCTGAGGTGCCCAAAACCTGGGACTCCTGTGGAACTATAGAGTTATGCCCTGCTTATACGGTGATGTTAAGCCTGAATAGCAAGACCACTATCCTCTCCACGTGCATTTATATATCAGTCCAACAAAGACTATGATACCTTCACGACTTCACTAAGGACTAGCTCTTCTTTAATCCTCACCTCACCAGAATCATCTAATCAATGACATCTTCCAATAACTATCTGATCTCAGTTTTTCATTAGGTCTACTCTTTACGTAATCACTAGAAAGCGTTGGTCGTTATTGGCTCGTGCCTAATTTGCTCTAAGACCACTAACAGAGGACTTGATCTACATATTGTTGATCCGAGGACCTTCAGTAATTCATAACCTGGTTTTGCGCGACTTTCTTTGTGTTATTCAAGGATCAATTGCCTCAATTACTTAGACGGGAGAGGTTTCAGTTTCATTGTTGCATAATCTTAGCCACGATCAGGTCATAGCAGAATTCACAGTTTTCATAAATCATCTCAATTATATATTATGCTTATGCAGGGGGATTCGGTCTTATTACCGCATGATTTCCACAGAAATCGAATCACATCATAATTCATGGTTTTCATTTACATTAACAGCATGGTTTTGGCCTATGATATGTTCAAAGGAGGAGCCAATGATTCAATCATACATTTTAACAAAGAAATGATATGAACTAACCTGTGAATGTGATTTTCCTTTGGCTGATGCTAGGAAGAAGTCAATTCACAGAAGTGCGATGTTTCTTCTTTCTACGGCCATAAGGTTGTTGGAGGATGCTCAATCGAGAAATCAGTTGCTCATCTTCCCTGTTTCGTAGATTTGTGATGGAAATTTTTCAAGAAACACCGATGTCTTCCTCTCTTTTAGCTGCTATCAAAGGGTTACAAATAATTATGCAGACTCTTCCTGGTGACAATGAAGCTCACGAATCCATGAATTGTCCATGACTCTCTGGAATCGGATCCATGCTCCAAGGGGATCAAGATCCAGAGGTTCCTGTTGCTTTTTCAGATGACCCAGGAGCAGTTAGAGAGTTCCCCCCAAGCCCCTCTGCAATTTTTTTCTCTTCCTTTTGTGAGCGCCCCCCCCCCCCCCTTGTAGCATTTTCTTTCTCCTTTTTATTTGCCTTTTTTCCAACTACGAAAAGCCAACCCGCCCCTTCCTTGGCAGGGGTTTAGTTCTCTCAATAAGCCCCAAGGCCAACCTTTCTATTTTTTTTTCCTTTTTGGTTAATTTGTGTATTTAGTTTTTATTGTCTTTATTTTTCTATTATATTTTTCTTGTTAATTCTGATTTTCTGATTATATTTTGCAATTACTTATTTTTTTATTTTTAATTTTGCTATTGTATTCATATTCTTTTTCTTTTTTTTTGTATTTTCCTTTTTCTTGTTACTTTTTCCTATTTATTTATCATTTTTATTTGTTCTTTAATTTCTCCCCTCTTTTATTATTATTACTATTTATTTTTATTTCTCTTTACTTTTTATTTTTATTTTTCCAGGTTTTATTTAGTTAATTCTTGTAAATATTTATTTTTTCGTTTTCTCTTATTTTTAGGCTTTTTCTTTTTCCATTTTTCCTGTTTTCCATTTTGTTTTCTGCTTCCTGCTTTTTTGTTGTAAATTCTCTTTTTTTTTTCTCTTTGTTTTTTCCTTTTATTTTTTGTTTTTATTTTAATTTCCCTTGTTTCTCTGTTTTCTCTACTTTTCTTAATTACTTAAATAAATAAAAATGAAAAATGGGACCTTGAACATAATTGGGTGTTTATACCCCAAAACAGTTGTCTGAGACCCCACAACAAAATTGTTGTATGGAGAGAAAACTCAAGAGATTCTAAACATAGCTTGAGCTTTACTTTTTCAATCCAAGCTTCCAATTTTATTTTTGGACATATATCATCCTACATGTTGTTATGCTGTTTTGTTGATGATTCATGTGCCATAACATATCTTACACCATAAATATCCGTTTCAACTATTGCATAAAAAAATACATCATTTGACGATCTTAGAATGTTTGGTTCGTTGTGTTATGCTTCCACCATCGTTGCACATCACTCTAAATACAATCCAAGAGCCCGCAAAGACATTTTCCTAGGCTACAAATAACATATCAAAGGCTTCACTTGATTTACATAAATAAGATATATTCATATCCAAGCATGTTATCTTTAAAGAACTGATATTTCCTTATTCATCTCATACTCAAGCTACATGGGCCTATATTAATGACATAACTTAATATAATGCAACACACTCTAGTGACATAACATCTGCTATTGACTTTGATGTTGATGATAATAATAAGCAATGTTCTTAGGAACAACATAATACACAACCCATTTGTCACAAAAAAAGCTCCAATACATTTGTCAGACTATTCTTGCTATCAAAATTCCCTTTCATGCAACAAATACCCTACATAACCATAACTTTCTTATGACAAGTTTTTTTCATGTGATCGAAAATTGCTCAAACTAAGGAGTCTATCTCTTATTGAAGCCTGCAAACATCAATGTTGTCAAGATGCCATGGCAATTGAACTAAAAGCTCTGGAATTCAATAACACATGGACTATATAGTTGACATTCTCGATGGAGTTAGATGGTAACATTGAGCATTATAAGACCTATTTGGTAGCAAAGGGATACAATCATATAAAAGGAATGGACTGATTATTTTGACACTGTTTCTCCAGTAGCCAAGTTTACCACAATCTATTTAATTTTAACCTTAGTTGTTGTGGGCATTTATATCAACTTGATGTTAATAATGCATTTTTCCAAGGGGATTTACAAAAAGTCTACATGACAATTGCCCGAGGTCTTCCTAGCTTATTTGGCAACAAAGTTTGTAAATTGAACAAATTTTTATATGGACTTAAGCAGGCCAGTCAAAAATGGTATGATAAATTGGCCTTGATGGTTTTGATTTCATTCAAGTTTCCTTTGATCATTTCCTCTTTATCAAACGAATGTCTCATTCTACTAACATTTTTTGTGTACGTTAATGGTAATCATCACTGGCACCTCTATGCACGAAATAAATGCTACTCAGCATAACCTTGGAAGCACATCTGCCACCAAGGACTAAGGCATCTTAAAATACTTCTTGGATCTTTAGATAGCTCATTCAATAAGGGAATCATGATTAGCTAACACCAATACTGCTTGATCTCCTATCCAACATATGTATGCTCTGGTGTAAGACTGTTTCTATACCTCTTGTGGCCAACTCCCATCTATCCCAAACAACGCCCAACTCCTCAATGACATCTCTGGTTATCGTTGTTTAGTGGGATGACTTCTCTACCTCACAACTACATGACCTGGTATTACTCATGTTGCTCAACAGTTGATTGAATACTTGAGCTGCCCATCCATTACACATCACCAAACTACCATGCACGTTTTTCAATATCTTAAAAGATGTTCAAGTCGAGGTCTATTCTTCGCATGGTCTTCAAACATTCAACTCATAAGATTTAGAAAGATAAATTTGAGACTGTCCAAATTCTCGAGACTCTATCAAAAGATTTTATTTCTTTTAGAGAAAATCTCGCATTACCTATCGATTTAAGATACAAGTCATTATAATCAAATCATCCTCTCAAATTGAATTTTGCACCCTTAATTTAACTACTTATAATAACTTATTTTCTCTTAAACTTACATGTTACTTGCATTTAATAACCTGTCTTATATTGAGATAATAAAAATGTCCTTCACATAATAACAATTGTTCCTTGCTTTCTCTCTTAACTCATGACTAAAATAGCAAACATTTTCACCAAAATCTTGTTTGGTGTTCCATTCATTTGTTGCCAAGCTAGAAATGATTAACATCTATCCTTCTCTAAGTTGTGGAAAGATTTCAATGCAGTAACCACTAGAAAGAGTTTTCCATTAAAAAAACACAATTACATAACGTTTTGCATATGAAATGTACTCGCTTATTATAATAGCAATTTTATTTCGGTTAATGAAGCAGCACATGTGAACTACTTTTTTACTTGAATATTTCTTTATTTTAAATCTTACTTATAATTAGACAATTTTGATTGTTGCGCTGTGAGCTTTAAGCTTTAATTTTTGAGGATTAATCAAGTTGCAACTCAACCAATTTTTCATGCAATTCTAGTTTCCTTCATTCGTTTTTTACCTCTTTAACTCTTTCACCATTGTTTTTTGGTATTTAGGAGATAAGGGTTGCAAACCCTATCTTTCTTTAATCTAACTTTTTTGCTAATTTAAGTTAATATTTTTCTATTGATTGCTTGTTTCTAACTTTATTTCCTTTATGAGTAACTATTTATATTTAATTCCAGATCTCTAACGACAAGTGGGAATTTGGGTAGCGATTGAAAATGAAACATAACAATCGCTCAATCGCAATGAGGATAAAGATCGGTCAATCTTGGAATAGAGAATGAAAAATTGTAGGATTTCATAGATTTGGGGTATATATATATATATATACCAAATGTCAATTCTATTTAAAATTTCTTTCTCGATAATTTTTGAAGAAATATTTTCTTCAATTTTTAATAAGAAATAAAAATATCAATCTTTTTTGTATGATGTACAATTCATCATGTAGGTTATAATAACCATTCTTTAATTAAATAAAGCTATTATCATAGATTTGGGGTATATATATATATATATACCAAATGTCAATTCTATTTAAAATTTCAAAGTTTCTCGATAATTTTTGAAGAAATATTTTCTTCAATTTTTAATAAGAAATAAAAATATCAATCTTTTTTGTATGATGTACAATTCATCATGTAGGTTATAATAACCATTCTTTAATTAAATAAAGCTATTAAGTATAATATAATAATTAATTAAAGAAATAAAAAATGAATACGAAGTAACTAACAAGAACAAGGACCCTATGAAAATCCCGAGCAGTCTTTGGTTCAAACGAATACAGTAATATTATTTAAAAGCAAGCAAACCAATATAAATTTGCTTCTATATTATTAATAATCCACGTAATCAGAACATATAACGAATGAATGAATGGATCCCTACATAAAGCTTATAGAATTCTAACATACTAATATTAACCCGTTAGAGATATAGTGATAGTCCTCACACTAGCGTGGAACACGATGACGTAAACGGATCATACAAAGCAGGAAGCAAGTACTTTCTCCCATTAGCTCCATAAGCATTATAGCTAGCACCGGTAGAAGAGTCGACGAGCAAGTTCCCAGCATAACCAGGATAAGCCCCTTTCCCATAAACCCCAGGGCACGCTGATGCAGCTTCAAGTGGCGCCTCAGCGGGACCCTGGAAGAACCCATTTCCAAAGGGATTCGTCACAGTCCCAGCCAAGAGACTAGCCAGGTTAATCACCATCCCATCAACACCAACGTCGTCGTTTGGAGCAATCAACGGTGGGCCCTGGGGCCCATAAATTGGTTGGTGAAACGGCCATGCGCATTGTCCCGGGCATTGGGCCTCCGAGTTCCCAACCCAAACGTAGGCGAACTTGGAGTTTCTGCCCTTGACTCGGCCCATTGAAGAAGACCCGTGGGTCCCGCATCGGGACATACAGAAACCTTCCACTGCCACGTCATCGGAAGTTAGGACAACGTTGATGGCGTTTCTACGATCACCCTTGGAAGCCAGCAATAGAAGTTGCTTGCTTGTGAGTGATTTCCCTAGTGAGTAGTTTTCGTCTAGGATCTGTTTACCCAAGGAAACGGAAAGAGGACGGGAAGTCTTCTTGTTTTTGCTGAGGTGGTAGTATTTCTCGGTGGTTTTCCACCACGAGGCAACTGAGGGTTGGGTGCTGTGAACGGGTGAGGGTGACAGCGAGGTGATGAAATCAGAGACTATTGCCTTCTGGGAAGGATTAAAGTGACCGTACCAAATGAGGTTAATGGAGATTTTGCCAGAGAGAAGAGGGCCATTGTGGTAATGAAGAAGCTGAGTCTGGTCCTTAACCAACTCATTCAACCTTCTAGAGGCTAAAGATAGATGGAAGACACAGACGAGAACGAAAACTTTCAAAACGAAGGTAGACATTTTTGAAATCAAACAAGCTGAGATAGCTTGTAAATTTTGCTTGTGGATTGAGGACGGAAACGGAGAGATATATAAATAGGTGAGAGGTATTGGTAATAACTTGATCCTTCTAATGCGTGGCATTTACGAGGCACGACTTGCCCGATAAAGAAGGTGGGAGGGCCCCTCTGAGGTACTGCTTAGCGCGTTTCTTCATTCAAAAGTGTTGCTCTAATCTACATTCATGCTAGGTGGGGTATAGTCCACGCGCCTAACAATGCGGTCTGTGTTGGAAAGCGTGGAATAGGGCGCGTGTGGAGAGCGTTTAAAAAGAAATGTGGTGTATTGGGATGGGAGAGGGAAAGAGAGACGTTAAGATGACAGTCTGTATTGTCTCGAAAAGTGGCGAGGCATCTAACTGGCATTTTGCAATAGCAGCTGATGAATGGTTGTGGGTGTGGGTATCCGAGGAAGCACGTGAGCTTACAATACTCATACTCTACTCTCACTGTCGCTGTATACTGTAACTTGACACGTAGATTTTTAGTTAGTCCCATTATTTTTTTGTTTTCTTAAATGTTTCAATATTCCCGCCAATGTTTCCTGGCTGGAACTTGGAACTCGACTTTGACACAACTACAAAAATTGTAAATACTTTTAAGTTGGAATAGCGTTACGGACGGAGATGTGAAACTCACTTCAACTCTTCAATTCCCGCGCAGCTGTATCCACTGAATCACAATGGTCTCTCCTTCATCCTGCTATATCAGGTTCAGATTTGGATTCTTCAAGTTTATCTGCTATGCAAACTAAAATGACAACGCATCCAATATTCTTAAAAATATTTATAATTGATAAGATAAATATCTATTTTATAAATTTAAAAATAAGAATGGATAAATATTTATTAAAATTTTTATGAATATAAGTATAAATATAAAAACTATAATAAGCTTTATCTATATATCTCCATTATATATTTAAGTAGTAAATATATATATATAATTAAAACTAAAATTATAAATTTATTTTTAATTAAAAACCTTTTTGTGGAATATGTTGTTCCATTGTTTCCCATACAGGCTAGTCATATGAAAAAAAATATCATTTATTAAAATTTTAATGTTAGACCAGTGTATATTAATATAATTTTTCTAACAAAAATTAAATTATTAATATAAACATCATCAATTTATATTAATAGTGGTAATTTTACTAACAAATCACTTTTCACAGTAAAATATTAGAATATATTATTAATACATCAAATATTAATATAATATAATGTTTGTAATGCTTAAATTATATACTAATAATTTAGTCCCTTCTCGTAATGCCAAATCCAATTCCATCGCCCAACATTGCTTAGCTAATCAATTGAAGCTTCTTCATTAACAACTATAGAAATTAATCTATAAAACTTGTACATCAATGGTGTATCATTTATCCAAGTGTCTATCGAGAATCTTGTATCCTTGCCATCCTCTACCTCCCTAACTATATTCCTTTTTCCACCATTGATGTTTCAGCCCCCTTCGCTACCAATTTTTGGATATCCAGCCACCAAATAGCAGTTTTTTTTAACTTTCAGACAATTCATCACTTCCTCTTTTGCTCTCTAAGAATTTTCTTGCATAGAACTGTGTTATCTACTGTGATTCTATCTCCAGAACATAGATGTTTACATTCCCAATTTTGCAAATCTTTCTGCATACTTAATTTATTGCCATAGTAGATTTTTTTTGTTTGCAATGCAGGGACCTGGTAGCTGTGGCTGTCCTGGTCCATTACAAGTTATTGTAATTAATCCATGGAGTCAATTAATATTGGAGGGCACATTCTCATCATTTGAATGTTTGGTGGTATTCAAGGCAGATTTTTATTTGAGGCTGGGAGAAAGTTGGGGGAGCACTTACTTAGAGTCCTAGACGCATTTAGTTTTTTACCCCTTTTAAATAAAGTTATTCATCATGAAGGGCAAATTTATTTGAGCAAAAAAAATATAATATGGTGGATTAATAATTCTAACATTTTTTTACACATAACTCAAATTTAAGATCGACTTAAGGAGCTCAAACATACATCATTTGAATTAATAACCCGTTGATATCACAGTATAGTATTTAATGTTCGTGGTGTGCCCAAACATTTCAGGCTAGCTTCATATAGAAGTCCAAGTGGAGAAGATAGTAACCAACATCTAATAACACGACGATTAACTAGTTTTTGGCATCAAATAACCTACAAATTGGAAGCTTCCTGAAACATTGTTAGCCTTAAAATATCCACCCCTTCTCACATTTTCATAAAAATAAGTTTGGGACTGCTCTAGTAATGTTATAGCAGTTGCGCCAATGGTTCGCTGGTAAGTAATCACTTGTGTGACTCAGACAATTTTTTATTTAAGGATTAACAGGCCGAATCTTCTGGTATAGTGGTATTCCTATCTCAAATGGGCTTCTGCGAGCCAAGCACCTTGCTAAAGCCCAACAAATTAAAAGCTAGCTGATTGCTTTTAACAAACCTTGTTTTATTCTTTATACATCTTAAATTTTTTAATATTTTATATTCCAAAATTACCCCTTTTATTATTTTGGAAAAATGTATACCACAATATTTAATTATTTTTTATTTTTGAATATCCTTATTTTTATGTTTTTTATTGAAATTAAAAATAAAATTCAATAAATTTAAAAAATTATTTAATTTTAAAACATTAATTTTAATATATACATAATTATATTATTTTATTTAATTTTAATGAGTTGATTTAATTGTATAATTTAATTTTTTAAAAATATAAAATTAATAAAAAAACAAATAAAAATTTTGATATAGGATGAAAAAATAAAAAAAATATAGATAAATAAATAAGAGTGTGTGATATAGGATGTGAAAAATAAATAAAAAAATTAGAATAGAAAAATATCAAAAAGATTAAAATGTGTCCTATGACATGTAGCTAGTTAGCCATTTGGTTTGACTTCATTTAGTCAGTTAATTTTTTCTTATGTGTTGTTTGGATGATGTGAAAAATAAAAATAAAAAAAAAGAAAAAAATAAATATGATATATATAATAGAAAGCTTAAAATCTTTTAACTTAATCCTATAATTTTAATATTCTCTTAAGATAATATTCAGGTAAAAAATAAAGTAGAAATAAAAATGAAAAATATATTATTTAGATGAATAGAAATATAAGAGAAAGAAAAAAAAAATTCTTCTCTTATTTCAATAGATGAAAAAGAAAGGAGAAAGAAATATATTAATAATATAAATTTTGTTTTATAAAAATTTGAGAATATAAAATTTAACTTTAAAAAAATTTAATTTTTTACTATTTTTTATTAGTATATTTATTTAATTTTTTATATTTTTAAAATATGTAATAAATTTAACATTTTAAAATAAAAAAAAATAAAAAAAGAAAGTCTTTCCCTTGTTTTCTTTTCTGTTTTAAGGATTAATATTTATGTAGAGTTGTAGATAATGTTTTTTTCTCTTTTATTTTCATGTGCAAACAAACATCAAAAAACTTTTTCATACCTCCTTTTTCCTTTCTTCCTCCTTCCCCAAACAAACAAAATATTAATATTCAATTGTTTCACAAAAATAATATTGATATGTCTATAAGTTTATCCAAATTATAAATAATATTCATTCTATTTATAAGCATATAGTCACTCTTCCTAATTAGATATCATTTAATGAAATGCTAAGTAAAAGTTAAACTTCCAATATTACTCTTTATCTTTTTTCCTTCTTGTTTGCTACATGAAAAGTTTCGAAGTATGAAAGTAGCAAATTAGCCAAATCTGCTGTGAATCCATCAATATTAAAATTTTTAAATTGACTCCTTTCAGTTTGACCATTGCAATAACTACTGTAATAAAATTTTTATATTTTCTATCTTTTACTTAAAATATAACATATACATAAAGTCAAGATATGTTAACAGCATATGTCAAATATGAACACTTACATTATTTAATAGTTTTCTTTAAAGGTAAGATTTATCAATCTAACCATATAATCATATAATAATAATTTTATCATTATTTATATTAACTTTTAAATAATTTGAACATTTTTAAGTATGTTATTTAATATCTAATATTTAATTTTACTTTAATAATATATTACACATTAAAATAAAATTATGTAATATAATATCTATTAATTTTTTTAGTATAAAATTTATAAACATTATATGTTTGATAATAACTTTCAAACCAACAATTTAATTGATGAATTTCATATTTATAAAAAATTATTAAGTAATATAAATATTTAAGTTTAACATATAGTATCATCAGATTTTAATATATATATATATATATATATATATATATATATATATATATATAAAAGGATTTGTTATTCATTTTAACATGTTTGGCTCTAATGCAATTTGTTGTGTGCCTTATCTGCCTTTATTTTGTTTTATTTTCCTAAGTTGGATTTAATCAATGACATTTTTAGACTTGTTTTGCAACTATGAAATGGTAACAACATCCAATTCTTTATTATCAATAGTAGATTGAGTAAACTTAGTGCAATATTTATCATGAATTAGGAAGGATATGTCACTAGCTAGTTTGATTCTTAGAAAATGCATTAATTAACTTAGGGAATGTATCTAAGCATAGATTGCTCCTTATCTTTGCTAGCCTTTATTTTTTTTTCTGCATAATGTAAATTATTATACTCGTTTTCCTATAAATATACATACATATATATACATTCATTTTTTTTATGATGTTATATACATTCACTTTTGATGATGTCTAGAGTGTCTAAGATTCTTTTGTCCTAAAAATTTTAATGATGACATAGTTATAATTATTATAAAGTTGTTTGTTCATTTAACATGAAAGACCCAATGCAATTTCGTAAAGAAGATTATTGAACAATCATTTAAAGAATCCACTTAAAGAAAAGTTTCTAAAGAATAATTTAGATATTTGGTAATTGAAATATTTTAAGCATATATGAATCCTTATCTCTTACATTTCCTTCGTCTAAATAAGTAAACCTTAGCAAAACATGAAGAAATAGGCAATCAATTTCCTTATAAGAAACTAGAATTTGCAAAAATAAACTTTCTATGAATTTGAAGCATGTGCTTACATTAAGAGGAAAAAAATATAACTATTGCAAATACTATGTTTGGGACACAATTGTTGAACTAACAATAAAAGTTATGTAAAGCACAAATATGTTTTATAAATGAGATCATGTATTTAATAAAGGTAAAATTACACTCACACCTCCTTAGGTTTATTGAAAAATTACATGATACCTCTCCTTATGGTAAACCTGCAAAAACTATCCTTAATTATTTTCTTTTTTACACTATATATCTCTGTGAAAAAAGGGTCTGTTAACTTAAAGGAATTTTATGACACATGATTGTTATGATTTTTTTTCTTAAATTTACCATTTTTCTTCCTTTCTTTTTGACTTACAAACATTCCAAAAATTAAAATTTGCCAAATTTCAAACCTTCCCGGAATGGTTCATAGTAAACTTTGGGAATCTTAAGTCCAACCAAATACCACTAATCTACACTACAACAAATTTTACCTATAATGATAGGTAAAATTTGTCACTATATGTAAAACAACCGTAGGTATAAATCTTTTGCACATGGATCGTCGGGCTTATTTTCCGTCCATTACGTGTGACGAATAACTATGAAAATTTCGATGTTACTATAGGTTATAGCTATAGTTTTATACTTTTACCTAAAGCTATGAACTTTTACTTATAGTTTTGTAAGCCTATAGGTGACAGTCCATACACATACACCTATTTGTTATGGATCTTTGTCTATGATTTTGTATGACTATAGGTGTAACATCCTGAAAATGAAGTTTGTTTTTACGTTTAAGTTGTACACACGATTCCAGTATTAGACTATCACTTCATAATGCGAAATCTTTAAAAAATAATTATTAGTGAAAATGCGGTTAATTTTTTTCTTAAAATGTTTATTGAAAATGAGATCCTCGTCGTAGTAATAATCGTAATAGAAAATAAATAACGGAATGTCCTCATTCATGTTTGATTAATAAATTGCCTATGTTACTTTTACTGGTTTCTTACTTCTCTTTATTAAGCAGAATTACAATTTATCATAATTACAAACATGTTAGAAGATTATACAAACTTTATAGTTATACAGTCCATATTTATACATCATATTTTTTATGATAAAAACTGCATACTAAATAATTATAATCTATATTACAAAATATACATTATATGGTGAAACATTGTTCCGTGCTGCAATCCAACTGTGATGGCTTTGAGACTCTAACCATCTAGATTGTGTTGTCATTCTCTACAAATACCACTACCTTCACAAATGGCATTATTGGTGTTTGGGAAGTAAATGGTTGGAGAAGGGGTGAGAAACTAAGTTTCACAGTAGGATTCTACCATAGAATTAGTGACATCACTTTCATCGCAGCTACTTTAGTTTATTAGAAAATATGTCATGTGTCACAATTGTAATTACAACGAGACGAAGAAATCGTTAAAATTTTAAAAAGAATTTTAATTCGATAGTGAAGCCACCATCAAATTTTATTTTAAGGGAAAACATTTGGAAAAACCCTAACTTGAGGAAGAATTTCTAGGTTCGGGAGTCGATTACGAATAGAGAAGGGGTTAAGCACCCTACTCACCCGTTCCAAAGAACGGTATCCTTAAACTAAGTGTGTGATTTATTTGAAAACAGTTTGATCCCTTTAATTAGAATAAAAATAAATAAGTTGGTGGAAAATAGTTTGACAAGACGTGATCCTGCTCCTAAGTATTCCCTGGTGCAATGTAAAACTCAAGGCTACGTAGTTCTGGTTCTGTTTGGCAAATTAAAGATTTTCTTGAAGCACGGACATTTGGAATGAAAGTAGAAGTTTTTTTTTCGAAAGAACATCTGCGCAAAGCTCAAACTGTCGTAAGCCGTGTATGAACTTGCACGAATCAGAATACGGAACAACAAAGAAGGCTATTTGTTTGTATTATGACCCATTTAGACGAAATTCCTAAGGGGAAAGTTGAAGTTTTGAAATAAAAATAGAGGTTTGTCGGAAAAGCGTCTGCGCAAAGTTCAAACCGTCATAAGCCGTGTATGAACCTGCACGAATCAAAATACGGAACAATAGAGAAGGTTGCCTGTTCGTATTAAGGCCCGTTTAGCCGAAATTCCTAAAAGGAAAATAGATGTTTGAAATGAAAACAGAGGTTTGTCAGAAAAGCATCTACGCAAAGTTCAAACCATTGTAAGCCGCGTATGAACCCGCACGAATCAGAATACAGAACAGTAGAGAAGGTTGCCTGGTCGTATTAACACCTATTTAGACAAAATTCCTAAAAGGAAACAGATGTTTGAAATGAAAACAGAGGTTTGTCGGAAAAGCATTTGCGCAAAGTTCAAACCGTCGTAAGCCATGTATGAATCCCCACAAATCAGAATACGGAACAGCAGATAAGGCTGTCTGTTTGTATTAAGACCCGTTTAGATGAAATTCCTAAAAGGAAACAGATGTTTGAAATGAAAATAGAGACAAAGATGAACTCGAAAACCCAAGAAGAAGCAAGAAAATTAAGCGAAATAAAAACTGGATCTAACCTCCATTGATGTTCCTTGTTTAATTGTCTCTAATTCAGCTTAGGTCATAAGGTCCCAAGGTAAGAATTAAGTGTATTTCTTAATTTGATTCAAGCATACACTTAACTTTTTAGGTTCATTGACTTAATCATGCATGACTTAAGCTAGACTTAGCATATAGGATGCATGCACATGGTCATGTACTCTTAGGAATTTTTTCAAAGGAGGGCATACAAACACAAATAAATCATAAATAAATACATATAGAAGGATGCACACATGAAAAATAATACCTAAACAAGGTTAAAAGAACAAGATCTACACAAGAACTTCAAGAACACAAGAGATTTTGGCACCAAAATTTGCATTCAAATCTCAGAATTTTTTCGAAGACATTTTTTTGTTAGATATGAAAAATTAAAACTTACCAATTGAAAGATATGGATCACAGGAATTAAACAAAACAAGTTTGACAAAAATAAAACAAAAAATGAGCAAGTTATGCACAAATTAAACAAGCTAGGTTCATTTGTGCACCACGACGAACATGCTTCAGTAATCCGACGATAGAAATTTCATTTCAGATCCAAATTAGACAAATAATATTATTCTAGATACTAGAGAGAAATAATAAGAGAACGCAACAAAAATCACCAAAATTGAAGATCATTTAACCGATCAAAATGAAAACGAAAAACAAAGATGAAGATGAACCTCAAGAACACAAGAGATTTTGGATCCAAAATTTGAATTCAAATCTCAGAATTTTTGAAAATATTTTTTGGTGGATATGAAAAAATTAATACCAATCAATTGAAATGTATGAATCATAGAAATCAAACAAAACAAGTTTGACAAAAATCAGACCAGAAATGAGTAAGTTATGCACAAATCAAACAAGCTAGGTTCATTTGCGCACCAAGACAAACATGCTTTAGTAATCTAACGATAGAAATTTTATTTCAGATCCAAATTAGACAAATAATAACATTCCAAAAAATAGAGAGAAAGACAAAGAGAATGCAACAAAAATCACTGCTGAGGTTATTTGACCGATAAAAAATGAAAACGATAATTCTTACTTGATTTCAAGAAATACGGCTATTATATATAAAGGTAGTTGAAGATTTCAAAGATCTTACTTGATTATCTTACTGAGAGAACTTTTGTAATTTCTTGCTAAACCTTCATGGCAAGAGAAGAACCAATGTTATTTCCAGAAGCTTTTTGAAATTCATATCTGATAATCATTCTCCTTCCCCCTTTTTTTTCAAAGTGCCCTTATCCCCTTATATATACCTTTTTTTATTTTCTATTTTGGTGGATTCTCTCGTTTTTCTTTTTTCTATTCTTATTTTTTTTATTTTTTGTTTTTATTTATTTATTTATTTATTTATTTATTTATTCCATTATTTTTTTTTATTTTTTGAACTATTTTAGACTAAATCACCTTTTAGCTAAAAACAAAATAATTTGTTTTTTTTGAATCCTCGGACATAATTTGGTGTTCACATCATGCATACAAGTTTATTTTTAATCTTTCAAAAAATCTAGCTGAAGTGGATTTCTTTTACACAAGATGGACTATTTTTAATTAAGAATATAAATTACTTAAGACATAATTCGGTGTTCACTATCATCTTCTCTATGTCTTACATAATTCTTATCTATTCTGTATCACTCTCTTAGTGATCATTAAGATATAAACATACATTAATATCTAGTTAAACAATATCTTCTTATTGGCTTTACTACTCTACCTTCTATTCTTAAGACATGAGCTCATTCCTTGATGATTGTCACCATCATAATTATTGAAAATCTATCGCTTCATATAATAGAAGGATTTTTGGAGAATTTTTTTGTCTCCTCTCTAAAAGGACCTGGTGCCTTTCGAATATGTACAAGACACATTAAAAGTAGTATTAACTTTTCACATAAGTTCTTTCTTTAATGATCCCTTTGTTACTTAGGCTTCGTTTTAAAGGCTTCCAAATAATATTAATGCTAAAACAATTCAACCAATATATCATCACTACAACATTTTTTACTTTAGGCCATGCTAAATATATCTACAGTTAAAAAACCATAATCAAATTGAAGAATAAACCATATTTTTAAAATTGTGATTATTTTACACCATAGATAAGAATGTGATCTTAGATTTAATATAATCATACTTATAAAACTGTGAATTGAAAGGTATAAAATTGTGCCCAAAAAGTATACAAAACCCTCAAATTGAAATGTTTTATTGAAATCTTTTACAGTTGGAAAATCTCACTAATAGAATCTCTTTCACATGTCAAAACCCCTTTCTTCGAAGAAACCTCTTTTCTCTTGTTTCATCTTTCTCTTAGCACGACTTGATTGCATAATCCCATGAGCTTGACCTTTATTCATTTTCCTAAAACATGGAAACATGGAAGCAATTTAGGCTTGAATTTGAAATTGGTAATGTTTCTCCTATCCTTTTGTTTTCCTAAAAACAAAGTTTTCCCCATTTTCAATTGATATTGCTCTTGACGTTCTTATTATATATATATATGTATATATATATATGTATATATATATATATAAATTATGACAAATTAACAATGAATTAGCATGCACTGTAAATGGTTAAACAATTTAGTTTAACTAATTAATTATAAGATGGGAAGTGTGGAACTAAAATTTCATATGATAGTTTTTTATCACTAGTTTCCTCTGTTTCTAACGAAGGGCACTTGTAATTTGCATTAATATTGACTTCTTAGTTTTCATAGATTTCATAAATAGTTGTAGTTTGTATATCTTATCATAGCTTTCATTCTCCTATTACATTACTTATATTACTCGCAGTTCAAATTTATTGGGTGTTGAATAATAATTAATGTCAGTTTATTTTATTCATCTATATAATAACTGTAGACACTCAATTATGTCTGAGGCCTTAGTTTTAAAATTAATTAGTGAATATTTAAATAAGTTAATAAAAGAAAAATATTAAAAGTAATAGATAGAAACAGTTAATAATAAAAGATGAAAAAATAATAGGAAAAAGAAATTTTGAAGCAAATAGGAAAATTCAAGAGTAAAAAGAAAAATAACAAAACAATACTTTAAATAAAATAAAAAGAAAAAATAATAAATGACAAAAAAAAATACAAAATAGTTAATAACAGAAAAAATAAATTAAAAACAGACAGTAAAAATAAATAAAATAAATAATGAAAAACAAAAAAATATAACGAAAATACAAAGGAAAAAAACTGAAAAACAAGAAAGGAAAACCAAAAATTAAATGAATAAATAAACCAAAAGTGAAAAAACAGCAAAATAAAAAATAATAAGTAAAATGAAAATAATGAACAAATAAAAAATAAATGGAAAATATGAAAACAAAAACTAAATAACAATAAAAAGAAGGAAATAAAATCTGAAAAATAAATTAAAAGTAATAATAATAAAAAGAAAAAGGAATTAAAAACATAAAATCAAAAAATATATATACTAAAAAGAAAATTAATAAAAAGAAATATAAAGAAAATTAAAAACAAAATTTAAAAACTAAAAAAACAAAATTAAAAAGGAAAAAGAAAACAGATTAAAGGGGATAACCAAAAATTGAAAGAGAGGGGGGTTTAAAAACATGTAGGCGTGCACGTGAGAGGGGGTTCCACATTTTTGAGACGTCTCTCTCACATTACAAGAGTGTGGTGCTTGATATCAGAAGGGGGATTACCTTAGGATTTTCAGTTCTAGCAAGAGGATAAGGGAGAAGAAAATTTGCTTTGAAAATAGAAGACCTCAAGGATTCTCCTCTGGCTGAAGGGTCTCTACCGAGAACTCTGGGGCTTCCTGGAGTGCCTCTTTGTTCAATTCTCTTCATCAACGTAGGAGCCACCGAAGTACAGTGCAATAGGATAGCTGATCCTTCCTCTATCCACCACGGTAGAACAAAAATTCATTTCATCAGAAGCTTGCTTTATCCAGGTTAACGTTATCTCTATGCTATAGGACTATTAATATATTTAATAGATGTGGTTTTCTCTCTGCACATAAACGAAGTTCAAGATCTTCAAGAAATGGCATTAAACTAAACCATTGAGCATAATTTGTTTGTTCTATTAGAAACATTAATGAAACTTGATCACCTCTGAACCTGTATGTGGGAAAGTAAAATGAGATCCTACAAGAAATAAGAGAATTCATTTTTGATTGAACGTGAGACAGTCCCCTACCCCCTATCCGCACTCATGGATAGATTGGGGTATTTCGGATTGAATAACCTCATATAATGATGTGCCTACTTTTTGAGATACATAACGCAACCTGTGGCCTTAATCCCTGAATCTCCTTGATCTCCCTTCACCTGAAACCATAGTCTAGTCTCGTTTTGTTCGCTTCTGGGTCTAGTGCGGTTCAACACTTATGCAACTGGGCTCTCTGTTATGATTAATATGAGTCTTACGAGCATTCCCCTGAAAATCTTGGTAATACCTCCTGTGATACCCGTAGTTCACATGATAAGAGGCCATGCACTCCGCCTTGGGAGAGTCAATCGGTCCTCTGTGG
The DNA here is from genome assembly GCA_037954105.1 of Canavalia gladiata. Classification (NCBI taxonomy): domain Eukaryota; kingdom Viridiplantae; phylum Streptophyta; class Magnoliopsida; order Fabales; family Fabaceae; genus Canavalia; species Canavalia gladiata. The sequence continues at coordinate 34,254,283 of CM075664.1, read as the reverse complement.
TATGTGGTTGAAGAAGATGAACACTAATTTTTGGACGTGGAGGAACATCCGACGCCAACACAACCAAGGGTTGATATGGTACAAATAAGCTACTCACGGCACAACCAAAATTAGAGTAGCATTAAGAAGGAACTCATGAAAATCAAGACGGATCAAGCATCTTGCCTGAATTATGTAGCCACGCAAGACTTGCTAATCGGGAATATGCCAAGTAAAGCTAAAGAAGCATTTGTGAAATCACAGGGAATGGGGGAGGCGACTTCTTTGAAGCAGGGGTCATCGCAGTCATCTTATGCGTTGGTGGTGTTGAGCTCCGGCTCATATATGTAATGAGACTGCTAACATCAATGCAATTAGATCAGCTTCAAATCAGGGTGTTAGCAGGTTTACCTACATCTTTGCTGCTAACCTCAGTGAAGTAATTTGCTTACTACAGAGGTCGCGCCCTCCTTTGTGAATTTTTCTGCTGTAATAAGAAAACTGATTTAAGGAATTCAGTAGTATAAGCACCCATACATAGCAATCCTTGGTATTTTTCTAGGCAGATCCTGATTGGCAAACCTTATGGCACTACAGAATGGATCTTAATCACCATGTGTGGCATACTAACCCCCTCCCATATCATGCTATAGTTCACATGTGATCTGAGCAGCTAAAGAAAACCATGCAGAAGCCATGCAAAGTGCTCCCATAAAATACGTCCACCGACTTATTGAAAGTGAGCTATGCAAAGTTAATGACACCATTCTGGCCACGCTCAGTTATTGATTTATAAACGAGCCATGCAAAGTTTCAACTACTCCATTTTGGCCATGTTAGTATATTGTTCTCAAGTGACATTGGCTCAATTGGAGGTTTAGGTAATGCTTGCCAATCATAGTTCATGTACGTCCAATTTGCACCAATTTTCAACAAGATAAGGAGCATGTATATGGAAGTTTGGTGGATCGATCAAGGCGGGAAAAGTCCATTCCAGGGGGTGTACCGAGTTGCCAAGTCGAAAACGAACCCAACGTACCCGTTCCTCGAAAGCACTGGACGTCCAAGTCAATGCTTCTTATCCAACCTTACTATGCTTGGGAAGACGAACGACGCTAGGTAGCCATTTGGAGGAGGCATTCCTGAGAGCTGCATCCCTGCAGGCAATTAATATTATTCGAAAGAAGAAGAGAGGATGCTCCATGCAATCCATGCACAATACCACGTACTTTGTGTTTACCTTAAATTTAATCCAAAGCGTTAAGGATCGCACCAGGACCATGGTTTAGTGGCATCGTTGGCTATCTCTAATATCACGACCCTGGGTTTGAGTCACAGCTGAGCATTTTCTATAAAATCTTCCCTTTTTCCACGTACACGGAGTCGCACCTGGATAGAGACAAGCCATCAAGGCCTGGGCTGCGCCAAATCAATCACCATCTAAAGCCCATTCCTTTTACGCTGCATATGGGTCAAACTTGTACATAAAGTTTAAAATCAAAATTAAATCCAATTCATGCATAGATTTTAAACGAAATCAGTTCCATCAGTAAATCAAGTCAAATGTAGAATCAAGTTTAATCCCAGATCTTTAAATCAAATTTAATTTCTTGCCCCTCCTAAATCTCAAATCAAGTTTGATAAGCATAAATTTCATAAATAATTATCTCTCACTTTTATCTCATTAAGACTTCTTATATGTTCAATTAAGTGGTCTTTGTCATATTTTATGAGTTTGGGTTCATATGAAGTTTAATTGAATTTCTTTGCTTACCCGATTAAAATGACGCTATTATAGTATTTTGAGCATAATAGGAGTTTTAGACATCCAAAAATCATGAAATCTGTCTTGAATGAAAGCTTAAAGAAGTGTCCACAGTTACAAAGCAAGAGCAGACTCTAAATGGGATGTTTATGACTCCGAAATTATCTCAAAAGATGAGATAGTGTTGCTGACGTGGAATTTGAACAGTGTGCAAAGATCCGACCATATCTAGAGCTACAGAAGTCATATTGAGATGAACTCAAATCTGTTGGACAGCTAAGATCCGGGGCTACAACTTTTGTTCAGAAGTCAAGCTCTAATTCGGACATGTGAACATCCGAAATTGCGGTGCAAGAAAGTCAAAATTGTTGTGCTAATTGGTGACAAAAATTCAAAAGTGTTTTGCATTTTCAACAAAGCCCATGTGAAAGCAATAAAAGGGTGGAAAAGTCATATCCTAGTTGGTGACTTTATGAAGATGATGCCTCACAAATCCTCTATAAATAGAAGGGTTTACAAGAGGAGAAGCACAACACCACTTGGAGATTAACTCCAATACCATTTTCCATCTTTCTTTCTTTCTTTCTTGTTAGTTTGCCTCCTACATGGAAGGCTTAGTTTTTCTTTATTGTTAGTTGCCTCCTACATGGAAGGCTTAGGATTTATTTGTTGTTAGTTGCCTCCTACATGGAAGGCTTAGGATTTATTTGTTGTTAGTTTTCCTCTTTCTTTGTTGTTAGTTTGCCTCCTTCATGGAAGGCTAGGTTCGTACTTTTAATTCAAGGATTCAAGCTATTTTCATTTTAACTTTGAGGTCTTGATCTTTATTTACATGCTTATTAAGTGGTTTCTACTCTACTTCACTATATTCTTCAATTTTATTGTTTAATCAAAGTTTGATCGGTTGACGTATTTTGATTAATGTATAATTGATTTATAATTAGTTTTTGATTGGTAAATCATTTTCCAAAAGTTTGAAGAGTAGAAATTAAGTAATTGAATTGAAGGTTTTCATTTTATTACTTACTTCAACTGAATTCTGATTGTGAAATTGGTTTAGATAAAAGATTAAGTGGTTACTAATCTTGTTGATCATAATCAATTAAATTCTGAGAGGTTTCTCAGTAGAGAATTCAAGGATCATTTTAGGGGTTCCAGATGATCCTAGGTTGATAAACACAATGCATGATTTTAGTGATCAATGATTAGTTATGAAAATAGCCTCTGAATTCCTTGAGTTGATAATTGTTAAGTGAAATTAATTTCAGTCTGTATTTTGTGTTTAGCACTCAATATCACATCTTTACAAAACCCCCTAGTTCTAATTTTCTCCTTATTTGCTTAAGAATCTAAAATGGTCTTTGGGAGATGACCTAGGTTGCACCTTATACTATACCAATAGTTTGGGGGAAATCTAGAAATTATTTTTCCTCGTTTGCAACGAGCACGTAAAAAATTTGGCGCTGTTGCCGGGGACCATTTTAGTTTCCTAGGCTTATTTAGGAGTTTGTATAAAATTTTTAACCTTTCTAACAATTTTTTGAGTTTGTATAAAATTTTTAACCTTTCTAACAATTTTTTGAGTTTGTATAAAATTTTTAACCTTTCTAACAATTTTTTTTAGGTATACTATTCTTGATTTGTTTGAACTATTCCGTAAGGAAAAAGCACGTTATAGTCTTGGGAATCTGACTTTAAAAGACCCTTTTGTCAGTTTACAAGAAAACTGAATGGGAAGCACATCCTCGACTCTTAGAAGGCGTTTCAGCCGTTACTGGACGTAAAACCAGAGGAAGATGTGAGCCACAATCACAACTACTGTTCATTCTCATGCATGTATGTTTGTCATTTACATTTTCTTTTCAATTTATTTGAAATTTTCACCATTTTTAGAATATAGCAATGCAGCTGGTGAACCAACCAAATCAGGATGACACAGACAAAAGAGAACCAGATACCACTCTTCGGTTATAACTTTTCCTTACTTTGGTGGTTTTGTCACATTTCTTTTCCTGTTATATAATTTCTATCTAAGACATTGGGGACAATGTCTTGGATAGGTTGGGGGGAGGATGGTCTGATATAAAAGAAAAATTAAAAAAAAAACCCAAAAAAAAATAAAATTAGGTTAGAATCATAAACTTGCTTTGAGTAAGATGGCTGAGTAAGGAGTTACACTTGACTCTTGATATGCATCTTATGATTAAAAAAAAATTTGAATGTGGAAGTTTGTTGTTCTTTAGATTTCATAAAATAATTGAAGCAAAATGATTTACATTTCGAGATTAATTAGTTTGGCAACACATATTTGAACTGGATAGATTAGATTTGATAAATATATTACCTGTGAGATTTTGAGCCTTATTACTTACTTTCTTTCTTGTGTGATTTTCATCCATGAAATATGTTACTTCAGAACTTGCATTGATTCTTTTTGAAGCTACATTTTCACATGAATTGTACAAAAATGATTGAGGCATTTTTTTTTCTTGAACAAACCACTTGGCCAAATAACCAAACCGTATAATTTTATCCTTTGATCAGCCCTTTGAGCCGATTAGCCTTTTCTTCTATTTAGCTCACCACAAATCAAAAAAAAAAACAAATTTATCTGACCATAGAAGGTGAGGAATACTGGATTTATCATACCATAAGTGTTTCAATAAGTATGGGGGAGATTATTCTTGTGTTCATCGATATCATGGTTGAAAAAAAAACTGAAGCAATAAATTAATAAATAAACTATTATATTGAAAAAAAAAACAAAAAAAATGAAGAAGTGATATCTGTTTCTCACACTTGCACTTAGACTCAGTTCTCAATCCTCACCATTTTCTTTGGTCGAACATTGTATCTCTTCAATATATCATTGCATCTTTCTAATCCCGTTATAACCAAAATAAAGACCTCTTGATTTGTGCATTGCATGTGTACATAGTAGTAGAGAAGTAGAAGATATGCAAGCCTATGATAGTTCATCTTTCATGGATTGAATTTGAGAGAAACACTTACCAAATCAAACACTTGAGAGATTCAGAGTATATCATGTGAGGTTTTATCTTTCTCAATCTATGTTTTTCAAATTAAAGTTGCCTTTCTAAGTAATTTCAAAAATGTGATGAAAGAATGCTTCATGAAATTTTGTGAATTCTTGAGAAATCAACTCAAAACTTTGATGTTCTTTCAAAAAATAAAAAAATTAAAAATAATCACCAATCCTTAACTTAAGTTTGCCCGAGACGTGCAAAAGATAAGTGTGGGGGAATTTGATAAGCATAAATTTCATAAATAATTATTTCTCACTTTTATCTCATTAAGACTTCTTATATGTTCAATTAAGTGGTCTTTGTCATATTTTATGAGTTTGGGTTCATATGAAGTTTAATTGAATTTCTTTGCTTACCCGATTAAAATGACGCTATTATAGTATTTTGAGCATAATAGGAGTTTTAGACATCCAAAAATCATGAAATCTGTCTTGAATGAAAGCTTAAAGAAGTGTCCACAGTTACAAAGTAAGAGCAGACTCTAAATGAGATGTTTATGACTCCAAAATTATCTCAAAAGATGAGATAGCGTTGCTGACGTGGAATTTGAACAGTGTGCAAAGATCCTGCCATATCTCTAGCTACAGAAGTCATATTGAGATGAACTCAAATCTGTTGGACAGCTAAGATCCGGGGCTACAACTTTTGTTCAGAAGTCAAGCTCTAATTCGGACATGTGAACATCCGAAATTGCGGTGCAAGAAAGTCAAAATTGTTGTGCTAATTGGTGACAAAAATTCAAAAGTGTTTTGCATTTTCAACAAAGCCCATGTGAAAGCAATAAAAGGGTGGAAAAGTCATATCCTAGTTGGTGACTTTATGAAGATGATGCCTCACAAATCCTCTATAAATAGAAGGGTTTACAAGAGGAGAAGCACAACACCACTTGGAGATTAACTCCAATACCATTTTCCATCTTTCTTTCTTTCTTTCTTGTTAGTTTGCCTCCTACATGGAAGGCTTAGTTTTTCTTTATTGTTAGTTGCCTCCTACATGGAAGGCTTAGGATTTATTTGTTGTTAGTTGCCTCCTACATGGAAGGCTTAGGATTTATTTGTTGTTAGTTTTCCTCTTTCTTTGTTGTTAGTTTGCCTCCTTCATGGAAGGCTAGGTTCGTACTTTCAATTCAAGGATTCAAGCTATTTTCATTTTAACTTTGAGGTCTTGATCTTTATTTACATGCTTATTAAGTGGTTTCTACTCTACTTCACTATATTCTTCAATTTTATTGTTTAATCAAAGTTTGATCGGTTGACGTATTTTGATTAATGTATAATTGATTTATAATTGGTTTTTGATTGGTAAATCATTTTCCAAAAGTTTGAAGAGTAGAAATTAAGTAATTGAATTGAAGGTTTTCATTTTATTACTTACTTCAACTGAATTCTGATTGTGAAATTGGTTTAGATAAAAGATTAAGTGGTTACTAATCTTGTTGATCATAATCAATTAAATTCTGAGAGGTTTCTCAGTAGAGAATTCAAGGATCATTTTAGGGGTTCCAGATGATCCTAGGTTGATAAACACAATGCATGATTTTAGTGATCAATGATTAGTTATGAAAATAGCCTCTGAATTCCTTGAGTTGATAATTGTTAAGTGAAATTAATTTCAGTCTGTATTTTGTGTTTAGCACTCAATATCACATCTTTACAAAACCCCCTTGTTCTAATTTTCTCCTTATTTGCTTAAGAATCTAAAATAGTCTTTGGGAGATGACCTAGGTTGCACCTTATACTATACCAATAGTTTGGGGGAAATCTAGAAAGTATTTTTTGGCGTTTGCGACTAGCGTGTCAAAGTTCCTTTTCACCCCAAATCTATTTTTTTTTCTTTTTTTTTTTCAAATGAAACCTACTTCTTTTCTTTCTTCAAATCCAATTTCAAATGAAATTCATTTAAATCCAATTTAATTCTTTTCGTCAAGTTACAATTAAAATTTCAAATCAAATTTAATCCTTTTTCTCAAAGTATTAATCCAAATGTTTTTCATTTAATTCTTTCCCTTAAATATCAATTCAAATGCATTTAGTAAATTCAATTTTTTTTTCTTTTTTCTCAAATTCCAACTCAAATTTATTTTTAATCGAATCAAATCTAATTATTTTCCTTAAATTTCAAGTCCAGTATTTCATTTTTAAATCAAATTCTTTTTCCTCAAAACCAAATCAAGTTTAATTCTTCAAGTCAAGTTCGATTCCTCCAAATTTCAAATCCAGTTCATTTCAAAATTCACCTTTCTACTAAAGTCCACTCCTCTGTTTTATCTTCATTATTTTCAAATTAAATTCTTTAATTCTAAGTCTCACACAATGAACCATAAACACGAACTGGTAGCTTTTTCTTTTGTTCGATGTTTAGGAATTCATATGGGTCCCAGTGCAGCCGTAGTTGTCTTGGACCCTATGCATATGTGGGCCGAGAATTCTTCTGTAAATAATTCCAAGAAAAAGTCCATTTTGGAAGCCCTAGTCTCATGCGACGAACCCTAAACACGAACTGGTAGCTTTTTCTGTTGTTCGATGTTTAGGGATTTGTATAGATCTCAGTGCAGCCGTAGTTGTCTTAGATCCTATGCATATGTGGACTAAGGATTCCCTATAAAAATATTTTCAAAAATACAGTTCCTTGTTCAACTATCTATGAAGGTCAAGCCTTCAAACCAAAACTACGTGAGCCTTGAGTTTCCTATTGCACCGGGGAATACGTAGGAGTAGGATCAAGTCATGTTAGGCTAACATCCTTCAAGCTATTTATTTTCACTATAGTTAAAGGGATCAAACAAATCTATAAAAATCACACACTCAGTTTAAGGGTATCGTTCTCCGGAACGGGCGAGTGGGGTGCTAACACCTTCCCCACTTGTAACCGACTCCCGAACCTAAATCTCTTCCTCGAGTTAGGGTTTTTTCCAAATATTTCCCTTAAATAAGAATTTGGTGGTGACTCCACTTTACCCAATAAATTCTTTTAAAAATTTAAGCGAGTTAGTCATCTTGTCGGAATTACGGTTGAGAAAATAACTTGAATTGAAGAATGAAAATAATATTAATTAATTGGAACAAACTTTATAGTTGTTATATTGAGGGAAAATGATTTATTTATTATTTTTTGGAATTTTACATATTGAGATTCTTTTCAAGGGTTTTGTGACGATACAAGATCTTTTATTAAAAAAAATTATTATGCTACGCAAGAAATGATTTGTTTTTTATTTTATATTTCTTTTGATTTATTTACCACTTATTAGCAAAAAGAAATTATTTTAGTTAAAAAATACTTAAATTAAATTATTCTGATATGTTTATGATACTTTGTTAAGTAGGAAAGGAATTCAAAAATATCTATGATGGTATGTGTGATTGATCATTATATAAATATACACTCAGAATAAAATGATTTTAAATTAATAATGCCTACTTCACACCAAATTTTTATGATGATGTGGACCTTATAGTCAAATTTTCTTGATAACAATATATATAGTTAAGTTAAGATCATAAAGAATGAACTTTTTATCACAAACATAAATTTATTGTATTTAATTTTACTTAATTTTTTCATAAATAAGATATATGTATAATAATGCTCATTCTAATAACTTCCTTTACTTGAGTTACTTACTGAGTTCATTCCTTATTTATAATGCATAAGTCTTTTTTTAAAGTTTAAATTTATTTTATTTTTTGCAATAAGTGACATTAGAAATATATTTTTTTTGGTATAAATATTTTAAGTTTAAAAGTTCATCATATTCTGTCTCTTTTCGTTAAAGGTTGAATCAAGTTATTATTATCATAAATTAGAAGAATATTCTAAAAAATTCAACAACTATTACATTTTAATTTGTCACAGTACGCATATCATTCTTGTGTATATATATATATATATATATATGGAATTATTTCTATTTTTTTAAAAATGTATGATTGAAATTCTAACAAAGCATAATATTACCCCTTTTATTTTTTTTATGTTTTTTATATTACACATTTTATACACAAGAAATTAAACTTAGAAAAATAATTTATTACTGATAATTTGAATTATAATTATAGCTTTTTATCAAAAATAAATAAATAAATATGAGTGTGAATTATATAAATTATTTTAATTTTTAGATTATTCTTTTCCATATGGTTTTATACTATACCATTGCATGGTTATGGATTCTTTCTAATACATCATTTTATCTAGTATTAATGACTAATGAAATTTTTCATTGGAATAATTTGTTTATTTGGTGGAAAAACTATTTATCTCGTTCAACATACTGGATTGTCTTCTATTTACTACATGTATAATAAGTTCATATTTTGTGTTTATACTACTTTTAAGAAAAAAAATGAATTATAATATCTAGAAACATGAACTTCTCTATATCAATATTATAGATACATATTTTTTTTTCTTAATAAGTTCTAAAAACATGAACATATATATAGATATATGAGTATTATATATGCATGTTTTTACTTTCATAATTAGTGACTTAACTTTATTTCATACATACGAATTGATAATAGTATTTCATACAATGTATACAATGAGATCAATATTTCTTCCTTTTACTAGATTTTCTTTTAAAAAAATATTATTATATAATATAAAAAAATCTTGGAACAAATTAATGCATTAAGAAAATATTTATGAAAATAATATATTTATTAAATATAATAAATAATAAACATAATTAATAATTACTTATTTTATTCATTAAATTTATTATTTTATATTTATAAAATTTAATAAGAATAAGAATAAAAAGGTTTAATTTTGATTCATATTTTATTCATTAAAAAATTATACTAAATTAAATTTATTATTAAAGATTTTTATCCTAATAATTAAATAAAAATACCATTTATATAATATTTTGAATAATTATAACAAAAGTTATTCAGTTATTCAATTTCTACTTTATGATTATTTCAACTTGATTTTCACTAAAACATTTCAACTTCTATCTTTCGTATTAGTTGAGCTTTGATTTTATTTTATTAGATTTTAATTTTTTAATTTACTTTTATTTTTAATTGAAACATTGTGAAATAAGTTTTTATACTTTAAAGTATTCATATGATAAGCATTCTTTTATAATAATTATAATTTTGAATATAATTACAATAAAAAATATGATTTCATTATTATCATTTTTATATTTATTATTTTAAAATTAAATCATTACATATTTAAGATTATTTTTGTTAACATTCACAATTATTAATTTATAACGAATATTATAGATATAATATAATTAAAATTTTATTTAGGTCCAATAATATTGGTGTAAATAAGAGGTTAATGGACGATAATTCTCTCTTTAAAAAGATAAAAAGAGAGCTTGTATTTAAATTTGTTCAAATTTTTCAATAGAAAATTATTGATTACTACCCTAAACTATATAGAACTATAATAATTATGTCTTTTCTATGATCCCTCCCTCATAGTTTGTATTGTGTTATATATTATACTACTAATTTTATTTTTTTAATTTATTCAATGATTAGATTAAAAGTTATGGATAAGAGATGAAACTTTCAAGGTTTAATGAAGAGTATATCAATGGTGTCAATTCATTTTTAGAATTTTCCAACATAAAAGGAAGACCTCAAGGAGATGAAATTTTATTTACATGCGCTAAGTGTAGAAGTCTATGTTGGAAAAGAAGAAATGTGGTTTGCCATCATTTAATAGCCAAAGGTTTTCTAAAAAGATAGTGTTTAGGTCAACAATGGGGAGAAAATACTAATTCCCATGGAAATGGATGATGATGACATGGAAGGTTAAAAGGACTCACATGATAATATTGATGGCTTACTATATGATACATTTAAAAATATGGCAGAAATAGAGAAGTTAGTAAAGGTCCCAATGAGAATGTTAAAAAATTCTGTAAATTGCTAAATGAGGCAAGACAAGAGCTATATCCAAGGTGTGATAATTTTTTTACTTTGTCATTCATACTTCGACTATACCTAATGAAATGTCTTCATGGATGGAGTAATGCTTCTTTTACATCTCTTTTAGAATTATTGAAAGAAGCCATGGCAAATTTAAAAATTCCTAATTCCTTTTACAAGACAAAGTCCATTATTAGAGATTTAGGTCTCAATTATAAAAAAGATTGATGCATGTCCAAATGATTGCATGTTATATTGGAAAGAGCATGAGAATGATTATTCTTGCAAAATTTGTAAAGCATCATGATGGAATAAATTTTATGAGGTAGATTATGAGTTTGAGCAACCGAAGGATGACCAAAAGTTTCTGAAAATATTTTGAGGCACTTCCCATTGATTCCTAAACTTCAAAGGCTATTTATGTGTTCAACAACCGTAGAGTCAACGACATGGCTTAATGAAGAACGTTCAAAGGATGGGAAACTAAGGCATCCTACTGATGACCAAGCATGGAAGGACTTAGATAGACTTCATCCTAATTTTTCTTCGGAGTCTCATAATTTAAGACTTGATTAATGAGTGATGGATTCAACCCATTTAGAACTATGAGCATATCACATAATACATGGCCTGTTCAATGATGGTATACAACACTCCACCCTGATTATCCATGAAATCTGAATATACAATATTGTTATTATTAATTCTCGGACCACAATCACAAGGAAAAGATATGTATGTATACCTTCAACCGTTGATTGAGGAGCTAAAGAAATTATGGGAATCAAGAGTATAGACATATGACGCTTCAAGAAATCAAACACCAATGTGTGCAGCTCTTTTGTGGACAATTAGTGATTATCCTGGCTATGTTATGCTATCCGGTTGGAGCATCAAATGACATTTGGCATGTGCATGTTGCAATTATAACACCAACTCAATATACCTAAGGCATAGTTGTAAGGTATGTTATATGGATCACCATGTCTTTTTAGAGATGAATCATCCTTGGAGAGGTAATAGGAGGTCCTTCAATGGAGATAAGGAGATTAGACCTCCACTGTGTGTGTTACAAGGAACGAAAATCCAAGAAAGGTAAAAATATTTCAAAAATGAATTTAGGAAGGAAAAAAAATAAAATAAAATTAATAACCCTTGGAAAAAAAAGGTTAATATTTTTTTAGTTTCCTTGTTGGGCTCAAAATAAATTACATCATAATCTTGATGTAATGCATATTGAAAAAAATATATTTGATAATATCATTGGGATTCTCTTAGACATTCCAGGAAAGACAAAAAAATCATATTAATGCTCGTTATGATTTGCAAGAAATAGGGAATAGAAAAGAACTTCATCCAAGAGAGATTGATGGAGGTCGTGCAAAGTATGCAAAAGCATGTTTCTCAATGACTTTGATAGAGAAGTATATTTTTTGTGGTGCTTTAAAGGCGGCTAAACTACTAGATGGGACTGCATCAAATATTCAAAAATGTTTGTATGTTGTTCATAAGAAAATATCCAATTATAAAAGTCACGATGCACATTTCATGTTACATTACTTAATAAAAATAGAATAAGAAGCATAATGCCCAATAAAGTGGCTGACCTTTTGACACGCTCGTCGCAAACGCGCAAAAATAATTTCTAGATTTCCCCCAAACTATTGGTATAGTATAAGGTGCAACCTAGGTCATCTCCAAAAGACCATTTCATATTCTTAAGCAAATTAGGAGAAAGTTAGAAAAAGGGGATTTTGTAAATATATGATATTAAGTTCGAAATGCAAAATACAGACTGAAATTAATTTGACTTAACAATTATCAACTCAAGGAATTTAGAGGCTATTTTCATAACTAATCATTGATCACTAAAATCATGCACTGTGTTTATCAACCTAGGATCATCTGGAACCCCTACAATGATCCTTGAATTCTCTACTGAGAAACCTCTCAGAATTCAATTGATTATGATCAACAAGACTTAGTAACCACTTAATCTTTCATCTAAACCAATTTTATAATCAGAATTCAGTTGAAGTAAGTAATAAAATGAAAACCTTCAATTAAATTACTTAATTTCTACTCTTCAAACTTTTGGAAAATGATTTACCAATCAAAAACCAATTATAAATCAATTATGCATTAATCAAAATACGATCAAACTTTGATTAAAGAATAAAATTGAAGAATATAGTGAAGTAGAGTAGAAACCACTTAATAAGCATGTAAATAAAGATCAAGACCTCAAAGTTAAAATGAAAATAGCTTGAATCCTTGAATTGAAACTACAAACCTAGCCTTCCATGAAGGAGGCAAACTAACAACAAAGAAAGAGGCAAACTAACATCAAATAAATCCTAAGCCTTCCGTGTAGGAGGCAACTAACAACAAATAAATCCTAAGCCTTCCATGTAGGAGGCAACTAACAACAAAGAAAACCTAAGCCTTCCATGAAGGAGGAAAACTAACAACAAAGAAAACCTAAGCCTTCCATGAAGGAGGCAAAACTAACAAGAAAGAAAGAAAGAAAGAAAGAAAGAAAGAAAGAAAATGGTATTGCAGTTAATCTCCAAAATGGTGTGTTTCTCCTCTTGTAAACCCTTCTATTTATAGAGGATTTTTGAGGCATCATCTTCAAAAACTCACCAACTAGGATATTACTTTTCTACCCTTTTATTGCTTTCACATGGGCTTTGTTGAAAATGCAAAACACTTTTGAATTTTTGCCACCAATGAGCACAACAATTTTTACTTTCTTGCACCGTAATTTCGGATATTCACATGTCCGAATTAGAGCTTGACTTCTGAACAAAAGTTATAGCCCCGAATCTTAGCTGTCCAAAAAATTTGATTCCATCTCAATATGACTTCTATATCTCAAGATATGGTCGGATCTTTGCACACTGTTCAAATTCCACGTTAGCAACACTATCTCATCTTTTGAGATAATTTCGGAGTCCTAAACATCCCATTTAGAGTCTGATCTTGCTTTGTAACTGTGGACACTTCTTTAAGCTTTCATTCAAGATAGATTTCATGATTTTTGGATGTCTAAAACTCCTATTATGCTCAAAATACTATAATAGTGTCATTTTAATCGGGTAAGCAAAGAAATTCAATTAAACTTCATATGAACCCAAACTCATAAAATATGACAAAGATCACTTAATTGAACATATAAGAAGTCTTAATGAGATAAAAGTGAGAGATAATTATTTATGAAATCTATGCTTATCAAATTCCCCCACACTTATCTTTTGCACGTATCGGGCAAACTTAAGTTAAGGATTGGTGACTTTTTTTTTTTGAAAGAACATCAAAGTTTTGAGTTGATTTCTCAAGAATTCACAAAATTTCATGAAGCATTCTTTCATCACATTTTTGAAATTACTTAGAAAGGCAACTTTAATTTGAAAAACATAGATTGAGAAAGATAAAACCTCACATGATATACTCTGAATCTCTCAAGTGTTTGATTTGGTAAGTGTTTCTCTCAAATTCAATCCATGAAAGATGAACTATCATAGGCTTGCATATCTTCTACTTCTCTACTACTATGTACACATGCAATGCACAAATCAAGAGGTCTTTATTTTGGTTATAACAGGATTAGAAAGATGAAATGATATATTGAAGAGATACAATGTTAGACCAAGGAAAATGGTGAGGATTGAGAATTGAGTCTAAGTGCAAGTGTGAGAAACAGATATTACTTCTTCATTCTTTTTTTTTCTTTTTTTCAATATAATAGTTTATTTATTAATTTATTGCTTCAGTTTTTTTTTCAACCATGATATTGATGAACACAACAATAATCTCCCCCACACTTATTGAAACACTTATGGTATGATAAATCCAGTATTCCTCACCTTCTATGGTCAGACAAAGTTGTTTTTTTTTTTTGATTTGTGGTGAGCTAAAAAGAAGAAAAGGCTAATCGGCTCAAAGGGCTGATCAAAGGATAAAATTATACGGGTTGGTTATTTGGTCAAGTGGTTTGTTCAAGAAAAAAAATGCCTCAATCATTTTTGTACAATTCATGTGAAAATGTAGCTTCAAAAAGAATCAATGCAAGTTCTGAAGTAACATATTCCATGGATGAAAATCACACAAGAAAGAAAATAATAATAAGGCTCAAAATCTCACAGGTAATATATTTATCAAATCTAATCTATCCAGTTCAAATATGTGTTGTCAAACTAATTAATCTCGAAATGTAAATCATTTTGCTTCAATTATTTTATGAAATCTAAAGAACAACAAACTTCCACATTCAAATTTTTTTTTTAATCATAAGATGCGTATCAGGAGTCAAATGTAACTCCTTACTCAGTCATCTTACTCAAAGCAAGTTTATGATTCTAACCTAATTTTTTTGTTTTGTTTTTTTGTTTTGTTTTTTTTTTGGTTTTTTTTTTTTTTTTTTTTTTTGATATCGGACCATCCTCCCCCCAACCTATCCAAGACATTGTCCCCAATGTCTTAGATGGAATTTCATATAACAGGAAAAAAAATGTAAGAAAACCACCAAAGTAAGGAAAAGTTATAACCGAAGAGTGGTATCTGGTTCTCTTTTGTCTCTATCATCCTGATTTGGTTGGTTCACCAGCTGCATTGCTTTACTGAGCTCAGATGTAGGATTTTGCAAAATCTCAAGTAGCTGTTCAACAGTTGAAACAGATACTATGATGTTGCGCATGGATTGTGGCATGAACTCCTGCTCTACTGCATGATCTAAAAAGGATATCAAACCATTGTAAAAGCCATTAATATTCAATAAGCCCAAAGGTTTTTTATGAAAATTCCGATAGGCCCAAAATATAATGGTAAAAATTTCTTCCATTGTTCCAAGACCACCATGTAATGCAATAAATGCATTAGAATTAACCAACATGTGTCTCATACGATCATGCATGGTTGCAACCTTCAATTCAGTACCCAGGGTCAAGTAGGAGGTGCTCCCCTTTTTTAAGCCAACACCTAAGACGTTACACCCCTTTGTGAGTGCAGATCCTGCAACACATCCTTTTAAACCCTGAATCCCTCCCCCATAAACAAGATTGATTTTTCTTGCAGCCAATGCCTTACCAAGGGTATAAGCTGCATGTTGAAATTCTCCATCCTTTCCAAGGTTAGACCCACCAAAAACACAGATAGTATTGATCCTATCCATATACGGTGTTTCTATCTTTTTTTGAAAAAATATGTCATAGAGGTTGATAATTTATAGGGACTCAATATCAGACAAGGAGATCGCTTGAATAGTGCGGGATCAGGATTTGGTAGCAAAAGTTTGAATTTTTGTTGCAAAAGTTTGAATTTTTGTTGCAAAAGTTTGAATTTTTTGTTCAAGGAAAAGGTGAATGTCAGAGGGGAAAGACTTTAAGGAGGGGTGAAATTTTCAAAAAAAATGGTGGCCCAATAAATTGAAAAAACAATGTAAATGACAAACATACACGCATGAGAATGAATAGTAGTTGTGATTGTGGCTCACATCTTCCTCCGGTTTTACGTCCAGTAACGGCTGAAACGCCTTCTAAGAGTCGAGGATGTGCTTCCCATTCAGTTTTCTTGTAAACTGACAACAGGGTCTTTTAAAGTCAGATTCCCAAGACTATAACGTGCTTTTTCCTTACGGAACAGTTCAAACAAATCAAGAAGGACTCCTTGTACATGCCCACTAGGATGCGTCTCCAGAGTCTGAATGATATCATCCAATGACTCCTTACTCAGTCCATCCTTTATGAATTGAATTTTGTCCTCTCGATTTCTTGAAACCATTCCAGGGTTCTTGCATCTTGTGTTACAGGTCCATCTTGCACACCTGTAGCAAACTCCAATTCTTTTTGCCCTTCTCTTCTTTGCATAGGAACTTCTTCCCATACCTGGCATGAAATGATTCTTGAAATTCACCTGCTAAACGTACCTTAGCTTCAATGATCCAACGGACATCTTCTGGAAGGCCTAAGAGTGTTAATGCCCTCAATAGTTCAAGTCTGCAATTATAAATGTCTTTACAAAAATTTCTGGGGAGAGTAGGGAACAAAATTTTGATCCTGGTGAGAGCTTTCTCCATTTTTTTCTTAAAACACTCAAGTTATTATTCCTGCAAGCTCAATGTAGTGTAATAGTTGGGATGATTTAAGAGGTGAAGAAGGAAGTTGAGAGATTAGTTGAAACTTATAAGTGAGGAATGTGAGAGATGGAGAGAGAGAAAGAGAGAGAGAGAGAGAGAGAGAGAGAGAGAGAGAGAAAGAGAGAGAGAGAGACTTCTCTTGAATTTATTGCAAGTATGTGGCATTGTGCAAATGCACTTCTTCTACCGTGTGCTTTTGAAAACCTTCGAAAAATGGTTTAAGACGATGTCCATTCACCTTGAAGATTTTTTCAGTTACCTCATTTTTTATTTCCACTGCACCATAAGGAAAAACATTAGTAACTACAAATGGTCCTAACCATCTAGAGCGTAGCTTACCAGGCATAAGCTTTAGCCGAGAATTGAAAAGGAGAACTTTTTGTCCAACGGAAAACTCCTTTCTTGCCAACTTTTTGTCATGAAGAGCTTTGACCTTTTCTTTGTAAATTTTGGAGTTTTCGTATGCTTCTAATCGAATTTCTTCAAGTTCCTGCAATTGAAGCTTCCTATGGATTCCTGCTTCGTCTAGATCCATGTTGCATTTCTTTACTACCCAAAATGCTCTATGCTCTAATTCAACTGGAAGATGACATGTTTTACCAAAGACAATCCTGTAGGGAGACATGCCAATGGGTGACTTGTAGGCTATCCTATATGCCCATAACGCATCAACAAGGCGCAAGCTCCAATCCTTCCTGTTAGACTGAACTGTTTTCTCTAAGATTTTCTTGATCTCTCGATTAGAAACTTCAGCTTGACCATTTGTTTGAGGATGATATGGGGTGGAGACTTTATGCATGACTCCATATTTGCGGAGTAGGGCTTCCATTGTGCAGTTGCAAAAATGAGTACCTTGGTCACTAATTAGAGCTTTAGGAATGCCAAACCTGCTAAAAATGTTAGACCTGATAAAATCTGCAACAACTCGAGCATCATCAGTACGAGTGGCTTTTGCCTCCACCCATTTTGAAACATAATCAATAGCTAGCAGAATGTAAACAAAGCCAAAAGAGACAGGGAATGGACCCATAAAGTCTATACCCCATACATCAAATACCTCACCAAAGAGAAGTGGTTGTCTAACAGGTCTGGTGTTTTCCTCCAGCAATATCCTATGCATACAAGTAGATGGGCTAATGCCTGGAATATCAACCAAAGTCCATCCAATTGCTTGTTTATGGCTTTTTAAGGTTAGCAACAACCTTTCTTCTTGTTGCGGTAGAAGGTTCTTTGCTACAATGATAGGAAGCTTCTCATTTTCCCCCAAATAAGGATACTTTAGATGTTCAGGCAAAGGCTTCAACTCCAAAGGAGGTGGTTGAATTATGGAAGGCAGGGATCTATCTGAGATTGAAATGTCTGCAACACTTGCATCTAACATGTCATCTTTTAACGAAGTTTGGTCTGCAGCATTAATCCTGGAACAGACAATACATGGATCAAATTCATCACATGTGCAAGTAAAATTATCTAAGTAATCTAAATCAAAATCAAAAAATTCGAAAAGTAGATTGTCAATAGAATAATCATTCTCAAGAAGATCTATGGCATCAAGTTGAAAGAGTGAATGATTCTCTGCGGGATGCTTCATGGCTTCAAATATGTTGAATTTGATGATATCATCTCCAAATTCCATAGAGAGAGTCCCCGTATGCACATCTATCTTTGTTTTTGCAGTTTTGAGGAAAGGTCTCCCTAGGATCAAGGTTGCTCTATTGATGGATGACTCATCTTCCATATCCAAAATGTAGAAGTCAGTTGGAAAGATTAGCTTATTCACTTGAACTAGCACATCTTCAAGTACTCCAGCTGGATGTGTTGTACTTCTGTTGGCTAATTGAATCACCACACCAGTTGGCTTCAGTTCTCCCAGATTCAAAGATTTATAAACTGATGAGGGCATAACATCAATGGAAGCACCTAAATCCAGCAATGCATCACCAAATGTAGAGTTTCCTATTGTGGAAGGAATGGTGACAGTTCCTGAATCTTTACATTTCTGAGGGAGGCTGGGTTGAATTAAGGCAGAAACATTGCGTCCCACACTAATCTTCTCATCCCCTTTGAGTCTTCTCTTATGCGTGCACAAGTCCTTTCGAAATTTGGCATATTTGGGAATTTGCTTGATAGCATCTAGAAGTGGTATGTTGACTTCCACTTTCCTGAAGGTATCTAGAAGCTCCTTATCCAATTTTGTATGAACATTGGGCTTGGATTGGACCATTCTATTTGGAAAAGGTAAAGATACCTTCTGATCAGCACAATTTGGGGTTTTTGTCTCATCAGCTGCTTCAAGTGCAGATCGTTTATGGCAAGCTTCTTTTTGTTGATCATTCGATGTCTTATCGAAGGCTGGTGTACTTTTTTCATCAGACTTTCCCTCTGATTCAGATGGCTTATCAAAGATATCTCCAAGTGTAGAGATAAATGCTTCTTTTTGGTGTGGATTAGTCTGATTGAAGCTTTGTTTCTTTAAAATTGTAGGGTCTGTCTACACTTTCTTCCCACTTCTCAAGGTCATGGCATTCACACTTTTGGGATTTATGACAGGTTGAGAAGGTAGTTGACCAGAACCTTGAGATTTCAATTGGTTGACAGTGGTAGCCAACTGCCCAATTTGAGTTTGTAAATCCTGAATGGTAGAACTTACATTTTGTTGAAACTGAAGATTGCTGGTAGCTAATTGCTTCATCAAATCATCAAGAGAGGGTTCAGAAGCATTAGAAGGTACAGATTGCTGCATATGCTGTTGTTGTTGTCTGAATGGCGGTGGTTGGTATTTATTTTGGGAGTCAGATGTTTGAATCCTTTGTTGTTGTGGAGGACCATATCTCAAGTTAGGATGGTTTCTCCAACTAGGATTGTATGATCCAGAAGGTGGTTCAAACTTCTGTTGCTGATAATGTTGAGGAGGCCTGTATTGTTGTTCTGTGCCAAAAATACCATTTACTGCAGCCTCAGGTGTCTCACTTTCTTGCAATGTTGGGCATGCATCAGTAGGATGATCTGCAGAAGTGCAGATGCCACATGTTTTGGTTTTGTTAACAACATTAAGTTGCTGTTGTTGTCTGATGGCCAACTGTCTTACGATGGAGGTTAGTTCTTCAATTCTGTTCTCCAATCGTGTATGGTCTGTCTTGGTGGTCATTTCATGGACTCCTTTAGATAAGGAATTAGTTAGAGAATTGAATTGCTGAAAATTTTCTGCCATGTTGGCAATCAAATCTCGAGCTGCTGTAGGAGTTTTGTCCATAAGTGCTCCACCACTAGCTGCATCAACCATGCTTCTGTCCATTGGCATGAGTCCTTCATAGAAATACTGAATCAGTAATTGCTCACTGATTTGATGGTGTGGACAAGTGGCGCATAGTTTCTTGAATCTCTCCCAATACTCATAGAGAGTTTCTTGGGAGTTTTGTCTGATGCCGCAAATCTCTTTTCTGATAGCTGCTGTTCTGGATGCAGGGAAGAATTTCTCCAAGAATAATCTTTTCATATCATTCCAGCTTGTAACAGATGTTGGATGTAGATAGTACAACCAGTCCTTAGCTCCATCATTTAAGGAGAAAGGAAATGCCTTCAACTTGATATGATCTTCAGGAATTCCTTGTGTCCGCATTGTGGAACACACAATGTGAAATTCCTTCAAATGTTTATGAGGGTCCTCACCTGCAAGGCCATGAAACTTAGGTAGCAAATGTATTAGTCCAGACTTCAGTTCAAATGGTGCATCAACATCAGGGTATTGAATACACAACGGTTGATAAGCAACATCAGGTGCAGCTAATTCTTTTAGGGTTCTATCAGCCATGTTCTTAGCAGAATATTTGAAACTATCAAAATTTAAATATGAAAAATCACTACTGTTACTTTCTTGGTTATTACTGAATGAATGCCTTCTATATGCTCTTTTCAAATGGTGGAATGTTCTATCAATCTCAGGATCATATGCATATAAATTTTCAGGATTGGATCGGGTCATACACAAAAAGGTGAATTCATACAGAAAATCCAAGAATGATATACCTAAAATAAAAAAAAAATTGTTAGAAAGATTAAAATTTTTATACAAACTCCTAAATGATAAATGAGCCTAGGAAACTAAAATGGTCCCCGGCAACGGCGCCAAATTTTTGACACGCTCGTCACAAACGCGCAAAAATAATTTCTAGATTTCCCCCAAACTATTGGTATAATATAAGGTGCAACCTAGGTCATCTCCCAAAGACCATTTCATATTCTTAAGCAAATTAGGAGAAAGTTAGAAAAAGGGGATTTTGTAAATATATGATATTAAGTGCGAAATGCAAAATACAGACTGAAATTAATTTGACTTAACAATTATCAACTCAAGGAATTCAGAGGTTATTTTCATAACTAATCATTGATCACTAAAATCATGCATTGTGTTTATCAACCTAGGATCATCTGGAACCCCTACAATGATCCTTGATTTCTCTACTGAGAAACCTCTCAGAATTCAATTGATTATGATCAACAAGACTTAGTAACCACTTAATCTTTCATCTAAACCAATTTTATAATCAGAATTCAGTTGAAGTAAGTAATAAAATGAAAACCTTCAATTAAATTACTTAATTTCTACTCTTCAAACTTTTGGAAAATGATTTACCAATCAAAAACCAATTATAAATCAATTATGCATTACTCAAAATACGTCAACCGATCACACTTTGATTAAAGAATAAAATTGAAGAATATAGTGAAGTAGAGTAGAAACCACTTAATAAGCATGTAAATAAAGATCAAGACCTCAAAGTTAAAATGAAAATAGCTTGAATCCTTGAATTGAAACTACAAACCTATCCTTCCATGAAGGAGGCAAACTAACAACAAAGAAAGAGGCAAACTAACAACAAATAAATCCTAAGCCTTCCATGCAGGAGGCAACTAACAACAAATAAATCCTAAGCCTTCCATGTAGGAGGCAACTAACAATAAATAAAAACTAAGCCTTCCATGTAGGAGGCAAACTAACAAGAAAGAAAACCTAAGCCTTCCATGAAGGAGGCAAAACTAACAAGAAAGAAAGAAAGAAAGAAAGAAAGAAAGAAAGAAAATGGTATTGGAGTTAATCTCCAAAATGGTGTGTTTCTCCTCTTGTAAACCCTTATATTTATAGAGGATTTTTGAGGCATCATCTTCAAAAATTCACCAATTAGGATATTACTTTTCTACCCCTTTATTGCTTTCACATGGGCTTTGTTGAAAATGCAAAACACTTTTGAATTTTTCACCAATGAGCACAACAATTTTGACTTTCTTTCACCGCAATTTCGGATGTTCACATGTCTGAATTAGAGCTTGACTTCTGAACAAAAGTTGTAGCCCCGGATCTTAGTTGTCCAACAAATTTGATTTCATCTCAATATGACTTCTATATCTCAAGATATGGTCGGATCTTTGCACACTGTTCAAATTCCACGTCAGCAACACTATCTCATCTTTTGAGATAATTTCGGAGTCCTAAACATCCCATTTTGAGTCTGATCTTACTTTGTGACTATGGACACTTCTTTAAGCTTTCATTCAAGACAGATTTCATGATTTTTGGATGTCTAAAACTCCTATTATGCTCAAAATATTATAATAGTGTCATTTTAATCGGGTAAGCAAAGAAATTCAATTAAACTTCATATGAACCCAAACTCATAAAATATGACAAAGATCACTTAATTGAACATATAAGAAGTCTTAATGAGATAAAAGTGAGAGATAATTATTTATGAAATCTATGCTTATCACCTTTTAATTCATCTTGGTTCATTTTTTGGAACTCTATGTAAGAAAGTTATCCAAAAGCTAGATTTGAATCACTTAGAATCAAAGATTGTAGAGATACTTTGTAAGTTAGAGATGTTTTTCCCCTAGTTTGTTTTTTATATATAATGGTGTACTTGCCTATTCATTTGGCAAATGAAGTCAGACTAGGTGGTCCAGTTCAATTTCGATAGATGTATCCCATGTAAAGAAACTTGTGTAAATTCAAAACTTATGTTTATTGTAACAAAGCTCATCCAAAAGGTTCTATAACTGAGGGATATTTGGCTGAAGAAGCTTTATCTTTTTTCTCAAGATATTTTCATACTAATGCGAAGACAAAGTTGAATAGAAAGAGTCGAAATGATGATAGTAATGATTAGTGCGACATAAGTTCAGCTGATTACTTTGTATCTAGTGATCGACATTTAGGGGCGATTAAACCTTTTCCTCTTGATTTAAAGTTGAAGGGTCAAGCCCATTGATATCTCTTATTCAACTATGATGATATTAAAATATACATCAAGCATCATAATGTTTTATGCTCTTGCTTATCTACAAAACCTATTTTAATGTGATACTAACAAGTAACATTGATTCTTTGTAGAGACCATGATGATAGTATTAATAGTAATATTATAGGATGAAAGTGGAGTAAAGTCAAAGCTCAAAGTAAAGATTTTAGTGAATGGTTTAAACCCGGGCAATGAAAGATGATGTATCATTACAACTTAAAGAATTCTCTAGAGGTCCAAATAATGTTACAAAGTGGTATTCAGGTTACCTTATTAATGCATATAGGTTCCTTGCTATGAAGCGGGATGCGAAACATTGAACTCAAAATTTTGACATCACTCTAGTTTCATTAACTCCAAGTTTTTCAAGTTACAAGGATGAAAATCCTATGATAGAACCTGTTACATACTATGGAGCCATTGCTTATATAATTAGATCATACTATTATGGTCATTTCAAGTTTGTGTTGTTTAAGTGTGATTGGTTCGAGGTTAAAAAAGACAAATATGGACTTATGTGTATACACTTCAAAAGAAAAATTTACCAAAATGGTCCTTTTGTGCTACCTTATCAAGTCCATCAATGTTTTTATACCCAACATCCTTTATATGCAAATAGGCACTATGTTATAGAAATGGTTCTAAGAGATTTATTTAACATGGGTGACCAATCAAATTTAGAAACTCAAGAAAGTTATCAAAATAATCTAAATGTACCAAATAATGATAATAAACTCAATTGGGATAAGAAAGACTGATAAGCATAGATTTCATAAATAATTCTCTCTCACTTTTATCTCATTAAGACTTCTTATATAATCAATTAAGTGATCTTTGTCATATTTTATGAGTTTGGGTTCATATGAAGTTTAATTGAATTTCTTTGCTTACCCGATTAAAATGACACTATTATAGTATTTTGAGCATAATAGGAGTTGTAGACATCCAAAAATCATGAAATCTGTCTTGAATGAAAGCTTAAAGAAGTGTCCATAGTTACAAAGCAAGATCAGACTCTAAATGGGATGTTTAGGACTCCGAAATTATCTCAAAAGATGAGATAGTGTTGCTGACGTGGAATTTGAACAGTGTGCAAAGATCTGGCCATATCTTGAGATACAGAAGTCATATTGAGATGAAATCAACTTTTTTGGACAGCTAAGATCCGGGGCTATAACTTTTGTTCAGAAGTCAAGCTCTAATTCGGACATGTGAACATCCGAAATTGCGGTGCAAGAAAGTCAAAATTGTTGTGCTCATTGGTGACAAAAATTCAAAAGTGTTTTGCATTTTCAACAAAGCCCATGTGAAAGCAATAAAAGGGTAGAAAAGTAATATCCTAGTTGGTGACTTTCTGAAGATGATGCCTCAAAAATCCTCTATAAATAGAAGGGTTTACAAGAGGAGAAATACACCCCTTGGAGATTAACTCCAACACCACTTTCCATCTTTCTTTCTTTCTTCTTAGTTTGCCTCCTTCGTGGAAGGCTTAGGTTTTCTTTGTTGTTAGTTTTCCTCCTTCATGGAAGGCTTAGGTTTTCTTTGTTGTTAGTTTTCCTCCTTCATGGAAGGCTTAGGTTTTCTTTCTTGTTAGTTTGCCTCCTTTATTGTTAGTTTGCCTCCTACATGGAAGGCTTAGTTTTTCTTTATTGTTAGTTGCCTCCTACATGGAAGGCTAGGTTTATAGTTTCAATTCAAGGATTCAAGCTATTTTCATTTTAACTTTGAGGTCTTGATCTTTATTTACATGCTTATTAAGTGGTTTCTACTCTACTTCACTATATTCTTCAATTTTATTCTTTAATTAAAGTTTGATCGGTTGACGTATTTTGATTAATGCATAATTGATTTAAAATTGGTTTTTTATTGGTAAATCATTTTCCAAAAGTTTGAAGAGTAGAAATTAAGTAATTGAATTGAAGGTTTTCATTTTATTACTTACTTCAACTGAATTCTGATTGTAAAATTGGTTTAGATAAAAGATTAAGTGGTTACTAATCTTGTTGATCATAATCAATTAAATGCTGAGAGGTTTCTCAGTAGAGAATTCAAGGATCATTTTAGGGGTTCCAGATGATCCTAGGTTGATAAACACAATGCATGATTTTAGTGATCAATGATTAGTTATGAAAATAGCCTCTGAATTCCTTGAGTTGATAATTGTTAAGTCAAATTAATTTCATTCTGTATTTTGTATTTAGCACTTAATATCACATATTTACAAAACCCCCTTTTTTCTAACTTTCTCCTAATTTGCTTAAGAATATGAAATGGTCTTTTGGAGATGACCTAGGTTGCACCTTATACTATACCAATAGTTTGGGGGAAATCTAGAAATTATTTTTGCGCGTTTGCGACGAGCGTGTCAAAGACATACATGCAATGGTAATTGAGAATCCTTCATGTGTAATGTTAGAAACAGAGTATTAAGGGGATTTTTATATTGATAACACTTTATTGGACTTCATGGATTAATGTATGTATGTACTAGTAATGAAATTATTTTTATTATATCTATGCTTAGGATAAATTTGTTGTCTTGTTTTTTTTATTTTTATTTTTTGTCAAAAATATATTTCCTTTCAATAATTGATGTATCAACGGTGGTAACTAAATTAACTTCAATCTTTTGTTTGTTTTTTGCCCGGGTAAAAAGGAAGAAGCATTCTGTGAATCCAATTCCTGATTAGTCTAACTTTGTAAAAAGAATTTTTATATGTTACAATGACGGTAAGGATTTTTTGCAAAGCTTATGTTTGTAAATTTTCTGCTCAAGTATTTTAATGTATTTACTAGTCCTTTTTGTTATATATTATAAAATGATGGCACAGTTTTTCTTCACAAATTGATCCCTATATTTATAAAATTGAACCCCAAAAATTTTCTACAAACTCCAAAGCAATGTAATTTCTTAACACAAAAGCAATGGATTGCTCATGATAGAATATAAGGAAGGTCTCTATCTAATGTCTCTTGTCAAAGAAAACATACTTGCATTGATATATTATTATACTTCCACTCACACTTTCCTAGATATCCTAATCTTGTATAAGACTAGTCAAACTAGTTACCTTTCTCACTTTTTTAACCATTATACCTTTATTAGTTTATCTCTTTTCAATGTAAACAATTTTATCCTTGATAATTATTATTTAATAATATACATCTTTTATACTATTTCAGTTTCATTCATAATTTTTTATTTGAATTAAAATCATAAGAAAACTTTTGTTTTCATTTCGTATTTGGTATAGATGAATCAATTATTTTCTACTTATAACTATTCCCCTACCAATTAACAAGAATTGGCGCTCCAGGTATTTCTTATCCCTTGGCCTCAACTTACACAATATTTTAAATGTTTCATAATTTGGTTTGATAAGTTTACAAAAAAAGGTATAATATACTTTAGTTTAATAGCATATATTATAAATGTTTCCTAATTTACGATTGGTCATCCTATACATGAAACAACGATTTGATTATTTGGATACTTTTGCTTCACAGATTGACCCCCTGTATTTGACTATTTGGGAGATCCCATATTAATATACTTTAGTTTAATAGTAAATATGACAGATATTTGTGTGAATTTCAGTAGTTATTTTGGTTCAGGTAATTTTTTTCATTTATAAGTTTTAAATTTGAAATATTAGTTAAAAATAAAATATATACCATTATGTTTATAAAAATTGATGCATTTTAGCTAGATAATTTTGTGTTATTGGTTCAACTTTTTTAGTCACCAGAAAATGAAAAACAACACAAACTTAAAGAAAAAGGTGAAAGCTTAACATATAGGTGAAAAAAGTATTTCTTACTTCCATTTACCTGAAGTAAGATTAAGTACTGAATTGCTTAAGCATTTTAAAATCAAGCAAGAGAAGATAATGAGAAAACTTGGAGGACAAGTGGTCAAGAAAAACAAGCCACCAATAGAAGTGATTAAACAAAAAAAAAAGGAAGTGGCCAACAACAATTTCAATTAGCCAATTTTGCAACAAGTAGCCAAACAAAAGAGACGACTCAACCTAATGTTCTTACCCAAAATCAACAAAATATCCAAGCAAAGGGAATGACTAAACCTAAATCTTCTTCTCTAAACCAAGCAAGTAGTCAAGCAAAAAGAACGACTCAACCTAAAGCTTTTATTCAAAACCAAGCAAGTAATATTGTAAATGGAATGACCCAACCTAAGGTCCCCATTTTATACCAAGATCCAAAGAGAAAGCAACAACCCATGAAGAGGGTACTAGGTATCAATGAAAATTCAAGGATAGAAATTGACACACAAAGGAGGTAGAAATTGAAGATGTTGGATCTAGGACAATGTAAGAAAATCATAAGAAGAAGATAAAAATGATGTCAATGTGTGGATCAATGCTAATTGATGAATTTCTTAAAGAAAATGAAGAGGTTGGTGAAGAATAAATGCTAGCAAATGAAAGTGATAATGAGGAAGAAAATATCATGGAACAAGAAGAAAGTGTACAATAACAAAATGGTGAAAGAAATGATAATGTACTTGAAGGTAAAAGTTTTATATACACATGTCCAATGTCTTGTACATATTTTTTCAATATTTATTTTATCCCACATGAATTTTATGTTAAAATAGGGACAAGTAAAAAAAGAACTTGAGGACCAACACGATGCTTAAAAGTACGATGCTTAATGTATGACAAATGATATTTTATATTTTATTAAATGCTCAAGTATTTATCAAATCTTGATTACAACAATTCTTTTATTTTAGGATAAATATACTATTTCTGAAGAAGAAAGAAAACGAGTATTTTCTCGCCTAAGGAGTATTTTCTCGCCTAAATGATGCTTGGAGAGGTCATAAGTACAAGATCAAGAAAGAATATCTTTTGAAGTACTCTAACATGAGGGAAAGGTTAAAACACCATCCCATGACCATATCTGAAGCTCACTTCAAACAATTAATGACTTATTGGAGAAATATTACTATTCAAGTAAGATTATAATTTCTAAATTGGATTTTAGAGTTCATAATTTATTATCTAACTTGTTATTTCTCAAAAATGCAAAACATTAGCAAAAATAATGTTGTGAATAGAACTAAGAAAAAGTATACGCATCATACGGGACCAAAAAAATTTGCTAGAATTCGTGCACAATTGATTAGTAGTATACTTATAGTAAACATCCAATTATGTCCGAGGCTCCCAATTAGCAAAATTAATAAAAAAACTGAACATAAAAATAAAAATAGAAAACAGAATAAACAGACAAACAGACAAACAGGAAAACAGACAATAATAAAACATAAATCAAAATCAGAAAATGGAAGGAAAGAAAAGAAAAAGCTAGAAAAAAAAAAGAAAAAAAAAGATTAAGTAAAAACTATTAATTAAAATTAAAAATAAAATCAGAATTTAAAATTAATTAAAAAAATTCTGATTTGAAAAGTTAATAAAAAATTAAAAATCTGGAAAACATAATAAAAATCATAAAATCTGAGAATTAAACAAAGCATAAAATTTTGAAAATAAAAAATATAGGAAATAATCTAAAAACTTAAAAAAAAACTCTTTTAATGGAATAAACAAAAAAGAAGAAGAAGAAAGAACAAATCTGAAAGTAATAAACAAAAAGAAAAATAATACAAAAATTAAAACAGAAAAATAAAAATAAAAATTGTATATGAAACAGTAAAATAAATAAAAATAGGAAAATAAAAAAAAATAATTATAGATTGGAAATTAAAAAAAACTAAAATAAAAAAGGAAAGAAAAATAAACATAATAATAATAAATAAAAACAGAAATATCAAAATAAATAAAACCTGGAAATAAAAAAAAATATAATAACAAAATCTGGAAAAATAATAGAAAGATAAGTAAAAATAAAAATAAATTTTTTTTTCAAAACAAAGTAACAAAAAAACATTTTAATAGAAAACAGAAAATGGTTTTTGAAAAAAGCAAAAAAAGAAAAAACAGATTTCAAAATTAAAAATAAAAATAATAGAATCTGAAAGATAATAAAAAAATCAAAAAATAAATAATAATAAATAAAAGGAAGAAACCAAAAATAATAATATATTTTTTTTAGAATAAAAAGAAAAGAATTTAAATGTGGAAGTAAAAATATAAAATTAAAACAAAATTTTGAAAAACAATATATATAGCTAATAAAAACGAAAAAAGAAAAAAGAAGAAAAATTAAAAACGGTTTTTTAAAAAGAAAAAAAGAATATAAAAAAGAGGGTTTTTGCTTCATAAAGGAGTTTTTTTTTTGGAGGGTTGAGTTTGAGAGAAGCCGGAAAGAGGGAGAGAAAAGGGGGCTACGGAAAAAGATCTCTCTGTTGCCACGCTCGTGGAGAAAGGGCTCCAACGAATAATTTGGCATAGGGGATGAAAGAAAGCCATTGATCCCAATGCTACATTTTGGTACCCATCCTACGTCGATGTGAGAACAGGTTAGTGTGCTCTTTTCTTTATCTCCAAATCAGGAAGTTGAGTGAATCGAGCTAGATTTAGTCATGTTTCTACGAAAGTTATGAACAATGGTTCTTGATAGAGAGAGTTATCTTTTGATAGCATAGTACTAGATTTTATCTTTATATGCTTGTGAATAATAACTCTTGACTGAAAGAGCCATTAACGACGTAAGAATTGATCGGTGGTGTTATGGTTGGTGCTCTAAGTCACCATAGTCAGAATGAGGGAATTTCAAGGATAAACATGATAGTATTTCACTTTGATTGCTTGATATTGGGTCAATTTGTATTCAGTAACTGAAAAAAGGAAACTATAGTTCTTAGTGAGATACTACGGTATTCATCCATTCGAAGGCAAGTCCGAGTTATTCTATCGATCAAGAATTGATATAGGCATGATTCTTGAAGACCCTTGTTTCGGAATGTATATAAATTGTACATTCGGGAATTATGTATCGATTCTGTCTTGGCCTGTATTTGATCATGTACCTGTACACCTACTTAAATTACGAAGTCTCCCAGCGCTCGTATTTGTGGACGTATGTTTTCAAATCTAGAATACGTTGTTACTAGGATAAATAGAAGGTTTGCTGGTCTCGTATCAGCTATTCTAGTTGGAGCCAGCCCCCTCCCGTATTGCGTTCACTACCCGTGGCTGTGGATAGCTAGACCATTGGTTTGGCGCATACATGAATGACCCTTGGCCTTCGTAGCAGTACATGTTATGATGCACCGATGTCTCTAGCAACCTCATAGGTTTAAGGCGTTTCAATGGGTATCCAAAGAATCATCCCACTCTCCCCTGCAATGCCCATGCACAGCATGCAACTCTCACGTCCCAAAAGGGATGGTTTAAAGTCTGATTAGAGTTGGCAATGACACAACCATAAGCTTGGCTCAGTGGCGAGAGGTGTTGCTTATAACCCACAAAACCTCTCAGAGCCAGGTTCGAACCCAGCACACCTATTATGACAATTTAATGTATGCCCCATACATCCTTTAAGCGTTTATATTAAAACAAAATTCAAAAATTCTTTTTCTATAAAATTCCTTTATTCTTTTTTACAAAATTCCAAAATTCTTTTTCTATAAAACTCCTTTATTCTTTGTTTACAAAATTCCTTTATTCTTTGTTTACAAAATTCCTTTATTCTTTTTTACAAAATTCAAGAAATTTCCTACAAAATTTCTTTATTCTTTTTTACAAAATTTAAAAATTATTTTCTACAAAATTTCTTTATTCTTTTTTACAAAATTCAAAAATTCTTTTCTACAAAATTTCTCTATTCTTTTCTAAAAATTCTCTTTCTACAAAATCTCTTTTTTTTCCCAAATTCAAAATAAATTCAAAAAATTCATAAAAAATAAATAAAAAGTCCAGAAATTTATAAAAAAATTAAAAAAATTATTAAAAAAATTCAAAAATCATAAAAACTCCAGAATTCATAAAAAATTTAAAAAATTCCAGAAATATAAAAGTTCCAGAAATTCAAAAATTAATAAAAAAAATTCTAGAAATACAAAAATTAATAAAAAATTCCAGAAATACAAAAATTCCAGAAATTCAAAAATTAATAAAAAAATTTCAGAAATACAAAAATTAATAAAAAATTCCAGAAATACAAAAATTAATACAAAAATTCCAGAAATTCAAAAATTAATAAAAAAATTTCAGAAATACAAAAATTAATACAAAAATTACAGAAATTCAAAAATTAATAAAAAATTCCAGAAATTCAAAAATTAATAAAAAATTCCAGAAATTCAAAAATTAATAAAAAATTCCAGAAATTCAAAAATTAATAAAAAATACAGAAATTCATAAAAAATTAATAAAAACCCAGAAAATTTATCATAAAATTCTAAAATTCTTAAATAAATCATAAGACACTTAAAATTCCTAATTAAGTTCAAAACAATCTCTTAATTGTTAAATAAAATCCCAATTTCCCTAAAAATCAAAAAATAAAATTTGAGCTTTCTTTTATTCAACGATCTACACCAATTGCAAATTATTTCTTTGTCGAAATTTAAAAATCTTTTTCCAAATATTTTGGGATTCTAGGTCTCACACAATGGACTCTAAATGGGGAACTGGCGGTCTACCTGCTGTTCAACATTTAGTAGTTCGTATAGGTCCTCGTGCTGCCTTAGCCGCCTCGGGCCTTGTGCATGAGTGGACTTGAGGTCCTCTTCTAATACTTAGAAAATCTTTTTCTAATATTTTGGGATTCTACGTCTCACGCAATGGGCTCTAAATGAGGAACTGACGGTTTACCTGCTGTTCAACATTTAGTGGTTCGTATAGATCCCTGTGCTGCCTTAGCCGCCTCGGGCCTTGTGCATGAGTGGACCAAAGATCCCTCTCAAAAATAAAATATTTTTAAATAGTAACATCTTCAAATACTCTTTTTCAAGCACCTTCGAAGGTCAAGCCTTCAAAACAAACTATAACTACGTAAGCCTTGAGTTTCCCATTGCATCGAGGAATACGTAGGAGGAGGATCATATCCTGTCAGGCTAACCTCCATCAAGTATTTATTTTCACTCTAATTAAAGGGATCAAGATATTTTCAAATAATCACACACTTAGTTTAAGGATACCGTTCTTCGGACCGGGCGAATGGGGTGCCTAACACCTTCCCCATTCGTAACCGACTCCCGAACCTAAATCTCATCCTCAAGTCAAGGTTTTTTCCAAATCTTTTTCCCTTAAATAAAAATTTGGTGGCGACTCCACATCATCAATTATTCATTTTCAAAATTTTAGCGAGTTCGTCGTCTCGTCGAAATTATGGTTGCGACATATGTTATTATTGATGTATTTTTTATATATAAATAATTAATCCTCTAGATAATTTTTTTAATGCTTAATTTCTAGATATGAAGAGCATCTTAAAGCAATAAAATCCAAATTTGAATGAAAAAAAGGTGAATGACATGATTGTAATTGCATTGGGCTATGAAAATAGTGTAACAAATCCATGTTCATCTATATCTACTCATATTCCTTAGCAAGAGGTATATACTTTTATAATTCTAGCATGACAAAATTATAATAACTAACACAGTGGGATCAAGTTTTATTATTATTGTTGTATAATTGTTGGATCCATTTGATCAAGGTTCTAAAGAGGAACTTGTCCAATTTACTTTGCTCCCAATATTTGTAATGTTATGTATTTTGATTATTTTTTAACCTTATTAACTATATAATGAAGCTCGCGATGAGTAACATGTTATATTTTTTATTTATGTTATACATTCTAACAACTAGTAAAGTTATTCATTTTTGTTGATGTATTTTTTTTTACCTTAATTGTAGCATGGAGAGGAAGAATATTTTCATCAAACTATAGAAGAAGAAGAAGATCAAGAACAAGAAGAATGATGCAATTAAGATGCACTCAAATGAATATATTATACACATATTGGATGATTTATTTTAAATGAGACTATGAATATATATTTTTTCTTCTTAATTATCAAAAGTTGGTCTAAGACTATACTAATGCTTACTTTATACATGATTTCCAATTTTAGATGAGTTGATTAAGTGATCTTACTTTTGGAACACTTAACTATCTTAGACAAGATATTATGAAGTTAATTAAGTAGAGAAGTTGACGGCAGTTTAAGGTTAATTTGTTCCATTTTCATTATCATTTGTATTGTTGTAATTATTGAATTTAATGTGTTTTATCATTAACAGATGAATAAAATATGTGGTTATATAAAATTGTGATTAAGTTAAGTGATTTTTACCGAGTTAAAATAACTTATGACTTAAGTAAGAAACAACAAACAAAAGGATGTAATGCATAAAAAAATTATTTTTTAAGTAGTAACAAAATTGTGATTTAAGATAAAAGTTCTATACTTGTAGTCTAAATTTGATATTAAAATAGTTGCCTATACATATTCTATAAAATTGTGATCTTAACAAAAGACAACATTTTTTTAAATTTTCGCCTAAAATTCAAACAAAAAACCGTTGCCTACTCTTTCCCCTGAAATCGTGGCATATACACAAGGCTACATTTTTTAAACTGCGATCTATGATAGCATTAAAAAACTGTGGCATATATGCAATTGACAAAACTACGGCTTTAACTATTGGTCACATTATTTAAACCGTAGTCTAAAATGAAAATTAAAAATCATGGCCTATACCTATTTCAAAAATAGTAGCTTATTTAAACAGAAAAAGGCAACGATTTTTGTTGAAGTGTGGTCAAAATGAAAAAATTGTAGTCTATTATAATAGACCATGGTCTCATAGACCATGAGATAGAAACCATAGCTAAAGTTTGGCCTTAACTTGAAGCCATGATTTTTTTAACAAAGACCACACTTTTTTTCATTGTCAAAGATCATAAATGTTGTAATGCACATTTACTCTTTACTTTCATACTATTATCACATCATTATCCATACATGATCATTATGTAAAGCATCATTCTCAAATCAATCATGAGTGATATTCATACATTTCACATTACCCTTTATGTACTCATAAAGTAGTATAACAAGTTAGCATAAAATTCTTAAGTAAAGATTCATCTCAAATCCAAGACTTTCTTATTTTAGCTTGATGTTGTTTTTTAGGAAATCTATACACTAAGTCCTATAACTTGTCCAACTTGTTCAATTCTTAAAATTTATGATGAATCTCTCATGGGATCTTAATCCACTCATCTTTTTAAGTTACCTTCCAACGTTTCCTTTTCTCAAAGGTTAAATTCTTATTAATACTTTTAATGAAAGGTTATGGTGTACAACATCTTCTTCTCTAGTTAGCCGAATAGCCTTTAAATTGTTTACTCTTTGTGTCCTTAATTGAAAGTCTTATGTTTCATTTACTTAATTCAAGTTTAAGTGTTATATATTTTATACTTCTTCATTAGTAACTTGGCTATTTAGGTTTGTTTCATTAATAAACCTATTTGTTTTCCTCCTTGTTCACAAATTTTAAGTTTTCTACTCATGTCTTATTTAATTATCCTTAAATATCCAAATTACTCTATTTGCCTATTTCTCATCTAAGTACCTGAATGGATATTCCCTAGTCTTGAGGTCTTATAGTTCAATTCTTCTTCTCTTAAAAAAGTGACCTTCACTAATTAAGATTTAGGTTATTAATTACACCAACCATAGAAATTTTTAGGTCTTTTCTTCCTTGTCTAGTGAGCAAGGTCAAATGCCCTCGCTCCTTCATTTACTCCATCTTTAACTTCCAATCACCTCATTAAGCTCACTTTGATCCCCTTTTAAATTCTAGCAAGTTTGTTTAACTAGTTCTTACTAATTTTGGGCACTTGATCAAATGGTACCCAACCATTACCAAATCCCTCTTAACTTAAAAATTTATTCCTTAAACTTTTTTAGGATCCACTTTACACCTTAATTGAAATTTTAAATCAAGTTACACTAATCTCATAAGCAAATATTTTAAGAAAATATATAACCAAGTTATTAATTTTGAACAAAAATTTAAAAAAAAACACCTTTTATGGTAAACTAATGTAGATCCACTAGATCTACTCCAAGATCTATCAATCTCTTACTTGGAGCACTTCAAAACTTTTCTCATAAACACTCAAATCTTTCCCAAAGTATCAAAAAATGATTTTTAAGAAATTTTAACCGATTAAATTGCTCTTAAAGTTGTTTTACTTTCAAAAATCACTAAAAATTTGTGATACTCATATTTAACCATTCAAGGGTAGTTTTGAGCTCCCATGGGTTTAAAAATAAATAAATAAATAGATCTTTAGAGAAGGATCCACCAAAAAGAAGAAAAACAAATCACAAATACAAGATTAAAACTTAGAAAAATACAAGGTAAAAATTCTACTTGTTGAAGACTCTGGGATGGGTTTTGGTGAGGATTTTATAGATGATTTTGTACTCCTTTGGTGGTCCGCTCATGATCTTCTAGTAGTAGTGGTGGAGCTTTGTGGTTTTGTCTTGATTTAACTTAAACTTCAAAGTTGGAAGTTTAAATTTAGTCTATGATTTTGGGTTTTTGGGTTAGATTAAGTTGAGAGAGGATTTAGAGAATTTATCTAAGTTTTTAAAAGATGAAGAATGAAGAAAATGAGCCCTCACATGGGCATTATGGAATTGGTCACTTAAGGGTAGCTTGGAATTAATGTCTCACTTAATGACATTTTGGTACATTTGCATGAAATTTCCATTTCCAAAATAAATCTAAAGGTAAGGAACTATCCTTTTAGTATTATGGTAGTGTTAATTTTTATAAATTTTTCACTAATTAAGGTTAACCTACCTTAAGTATGGTTAATTTTAATTAAACAAGGTTAAGTTACTTTAACCATAATTATTTTTATCTCTCCTATTTATTATTTTTTTCTTATATGTATTTTAATGGAATGATGATTCATAAGGTGAATCACTGCCATATTTCCCACATGGTACTTTCGTGCTTAAGGTGTGGGACCCACTTTTTAGCTTTTGCTTCACATTTTCTTGCCTTACCATTTTTCTAAAAAGGCATTTTGATAATTTTTCTCAGCATTTTTTGGGAGGTTTCCAATTTGTTCATATGATATTTCTAACACTTATTGGTTTATTCCTAAATTATTCTAATGTCATTATCCATTTTTATAGGAATAGTTTAGTTCTTGTGAAAGACAAAGCTTTCTAAGAATGTTTTGGGCATTTTCAGCGTTTTTTATGACTTTTTCGCCCTTTCTTTGTTCCTACTCTTTTTTTATAATTTTTCAATAATTCTTGATATATTCTAATTTTTTAAAATGTCTTTTAACCTTTATTTTAAGTTTTTCCTACACATTATTTAGGTTATCCTAATATATGGATATTTTCGTCATTTGTGTAGAATTTTCTAATTTTTGTCTTTTACTCTTATCTCTACTTTTTTTTTCTTACTAAAAGGTATTTATAACCTAGAAAAACCATTATGAGAGTTTATGGTTGTTACATTAGATAATAGTTTTACGTGATCAACTTTTATTTACTACATTATACGTACGAGTGGAAGTTCATGTAACTAACCACAACTTGATACTACTATAGGTTATTTTCAACCAAATTAAATGATTCTAATTGCATATTAATCCAAGTCTTCTTTGACTAAGACATATAGAGTTATGCATGTCATTTTTTTATTTTAAAATATTACCACTTGTATTTAAATTTGAATCTACAGAACCTAATTGGCAAATGGAACAAGTTAATTATTAATTATCCAAGTCTTCTTGTTACAACCCATTCACCTAGATTATTAATTATCACCAATTTTAATATTAATTAATCAATTCAATCATTAATTAAAATCATCAATCACTATGAAATGATTTTAATTTTAAGGAATGACAAATGGTACTTGCATAATAAACATAAGCAAGAAACTTTGAATCCTAACCTATGGCTCACATGCTAAAGTCCCCTTCAAATATAAGAGATGCAATTGAAACCTCAATAATATCTATCAAAAAAATTCAAGTAGTGAGTGAGAGCTTAGTTAGGTATTTCTTTAAAGTGAATGATTTATTTTCAACTTGTACAAAATTTTCAACTTCATTTTCATTTAGACCAATGTGATGCTTTGACTACCTACCAACGTGTATGATTAAAATTTCCAATAGTAATCCATTCAGGGGAAAATTTGGATGTAATAAAATGTCAATTTTTTTTATTCCTAAGTACATTTTTGAGGTGTTTATATATAAGGGAGGGGGAATAGAATATATATAAATTCTAGATAAT
Source organism: Canavalia gladiata (assembly GCA_037954105.1). Taxonomy (NCBI): domain Eukaryota; kingdom Viridiplantae; phylum Streptophyta; class Magnoliopsida; order Fabales; family Fabaceae; genus Canavalia; species Canavalia gladiata. Next base: position 34,216,936 of record CM075664.1, on the reverse strand, counting down.
AACAATATAGAATAGAAAAGCATCTATTCACCTCATTCTTTTATTATTTCAAAATAGAGTAAATAATATAGAATATAAAACCTTAATGTACTTGGAATCATTAATATCCAAAACATAGAACAATTAGTACAATCTTCTACACAATAATTGTATCCAAGACCATCCTGCACAACGTAGCATAGCACAAGTTCATTAAAATTGAAAGAAAATAGAGAAAAGATAAGAGTATAAAGACCTATTAGAAATAATGTAGTATCAGTTTCCTTTTATCAAATTAAGCTCTGATTCCTTCAATCAACTCAAATACGATCATAAAGTTGGACATTTCAATGGGGAATTTCATCAAAGAACCTAAGTATAACAAAAAACTAGTTATTATGGGAACCATAATCAAGAACACAAAAACAGAATCCAAACCAAAGTATGCTTGAACATAATCTCTGTCGCAATTGTAATTATAACGAAATGACGAACTTACTAAAATTTTAAAAAGAATTTATTTGATCGTGGAATTGCCACCAAATTTTTATTTTAAAGGAAAAATATTTGGAAAAATTCTAAAAGAGAAAAAGTTCTAAGTTTGGAAGTCGATTATAATTATAGAAGATATTAGCATCCTACTTGACTCATTTCGAAAAATAGTACCCTTAAATTAAGTGTGTGATTTTGATATTTTTAAAATTTTTTGATCCTTTAAATAGATAAAAATAAGTAGGTTGGTAAAAAATAACCTGACAAGAGTTGATCCTGCTTCCACCTTCCCTGGTGCAATAAAAAACTTAAGGCTACGTAGTTCTTGTTTAAAAGCATATGAGATTTTATACAGCATTGATTTCAATTCAATTCTCTAAAGCTTGCTTGTATACAAAGTCCAAGTCGCTTGAACCTACACGAATTAAAATATGGGACGGTAGAGAATGCTATTCATATTAGAATTCATCACACAGATCCTCGAAAATCAAAAGTAAATGTTTTTTTGGCAAAATTAAGTAAAACTGTAATTTTCTAAAATTTATGTGTACATAGAATTCAAGTCAAACATAAGTTGCACTTAAATCTGTACGATTTAAAACACAAAACGGGAGAGAACGCTACTCGTTTGCATTAGAATTCGTCATGCAAATTTCAGAATATTAAAAACAGGTGTTTTTTGTGCGGAATTAAGTAAAACTATAATTTTCTAAAATTTACGTGTACACAGAATTAGGGATGGAAGTAGGTCGAGACAAGTTAGGCTTTAAGTGTTCAAGTCCGACCTGTCTAAAAATTTTGAAGCCTGGGTCTAGGCCTGTTACTTGTTAAAGACTTTTTTTCTGTTAAAGTATGACCTGATTTAAAGCCTACATAACAAAAAAAATCAATAAATAGACTTAAAATTTATATAAATAATTGATTAAAAAAACTTGCAAATTTAAAGCCTACAAGATAAAAAGATCTAAAACACACACACATATATATATATATATATTATGTAAATAAAATATAAAATAAATATTATATAAATATAATATACTAAAATAAATATAAATATATAATATATAAATATAAATGACCCCTAAATAGGTTAAATAGACTTTTTAATAAGCTTAGGTCTTACTTGTTTATCTAAAAAAACTTTTTAATAAGTCTGAGCCTATTTATTTATTAAACGAGCTGAGACAAGTTAGGCTTTAAACGAGTCGAGTCGTAGGTTCCTGTCGGACGGCTTTCTTCACTTCCATCCCTACACAAAATTCAAGCTAACATAAACTGCACTTGAATATGTATGAATTAAAATACGGAACGGTAAAGAATCCTACCCGTTTGCATTAGAGTTCGTCACGTGAATTTCAAAAAATTAAAAGCAGATATTTTTGGGTGGAATCAAGTAAAACTGTAATTTTCTAAAATTGATGCGTACACAAAATTCAAGTCAAACGTAATCTACACTTGAATCAGTACAAATTAAAATACAGAACGGCAGAGAACATATCCGTTCGCATTAGAATTCGTCATGCGAATTTCAGAAAATTAAAAGCAGATATTTTTTTATAAAAATAAATTAATATAATTTTCTAAAATTCACATGCACACAGAGTACAAACTAATTGTAAGTTGCATTTAAACTTGTACAAACTAAAATATAGAATGATAAAAAAATATTATCCATTTGCATTAAAATTCGTCATGCAAAGTCTAAAAAACAATTTATTTAAATTTCAGATGTATATTTAGTGATCAAACCCCTGTTGCTAAACCCAGTTCTATGATGATCCCTGCTATTAATTAAATGGAAAAGCATTCGTGAAAAAAATGCCTCATTATCTGGGTTAGTTTGGGGATGGGCTTAGTCCTACTTATATTTTGTAATCAAGTGGCCCATTTTAAAAAAAAAGAGTCCAATAACCCACCCTTACTTATAATCTTATTGGAGTCCAATAGACCTAATGTTCGGACCCGAAACCGAAAGCTTAAAGGACGGAGGAAAAATATCCTTTATTAGAGATGGGGTATCTATGATCCATGGGCTTAGGTGGGCATTGAGAAGCCCCAGCTGGCCCAACAATATATCCGACAATCGTATAAATAGCATGCTTCAAGTGGCAGAAAGGAATGGTTCTAGTTAGCCTTTTGAGGCCTTTTTGCATTCACTTCATGTGGCTGTGTTAACAATGGTCTTCACGCGACTTAGCTCTACGGGTTAGGCTGCAGGATATAGGTTCAGGGCCCACCAGGATTTGGGCCAGTAGTATATAAGAAATTTCTACCACTTGCCTTCGAGTATTCCACTGTTCATTAACCAGGTCCAGCAATCACTTGCTTATTACCAATATCTAACACACGCCTAACTTGAAATATAGGCTAATTCTTATTTTGGTGTAAAGCTACGGCTATTCTAAACCATGAGTAAAAGGGACTCCTGTTTAATGCTCAGCTGGGTACCAATTATGAATAATTCTATCCACTGCTGCCTATACTGTATTCACAGGAATGAGCCAAAGGCCAGTACCAATGAACTAACTATATAGCTAATTATGTTGCGGGGTCTACCAGATTTCGTGACTGTTTCAGAATGAGGCAAGCATGATAATTTGAGAACACTCAAAGCTGATACTGGTATAAGCCATCTGATGCAGGTTAACTACAGGAGCAGTCTTGGTTTCTGATGAGACATTCATTATTTCATGCCTACCCACACTCTTGAAGGTCTCGAGGTGTGATTCCAATGACTTGCTCATTCTTTGTGCCAGGCCTAGTGGCCTCAGTAAACCAAAATCAACTGCAGTGATTAAACCAGACAGGCTTTTATTCTAAGCAATCTCTGATTGTATGTCACAGTGTTAAATTTTCTTATATGTCACAGTATTTGCTAATCAAGGTTCAATACCTGATACCCCCTTTATTTGGTGTTTCAATTATCAGGAAGTAATGTGCAGAGATGGTATCAGCATTTACTAGCGTGATTTCTGTAACTGGGCTACATGGTTGGCTTCAAGAATTGTTCCTGATTTCCTAGCTATTTGAGGTCTCATCTCAGCAGTCACTACGCACAGGCTTTTGGAAGCGGTGGTGCAGCTACTCTTATATTAAGCCGCTAGCAATTCACCTTTTCTGCATAATCACGTGGGGGCTGACTAGGCATGGTGCAGAACCATTTGGGGTGGAGTCCTTCTAATTACCCTGCATATTGCTATACCCTTTGTCATTACAGAATATGGTTCGGAATACTGTAAAAACTTTCTCAACAGGAATTACAGGAGCAGAACAAAATCCCGAGATGGATCTTCGAGTAAGGACTAGAGCTAGGAAATCATCTTCTTCCCAACTTCCTTAGCTATTCCTCGCAGATCACTTTCATCTACTTAGCCAACCTTGACTAGCTCTTATAGCCACTGATGCAAAGACAAGAAGCATCAGCTTTTTCTGCAGCAACCTGGGCAATTGTGGTCTTTCAAGGCCATTCCTTACTCCACACATATCATTGGACATATTGGAGTAATTTGCCAAACCAATGTATGTGATAACAGGACTTGAGCAGGTGGAGCCTGGTGCTTTTTGACTGAACTCAATTCCGGTGATCGATCATTCTATGACATATACTGCCAACCAAGGGCCAAATTTCTAAAATACCCTGCTATGATAACCCTCAGTACTTCTTCCGGGAATACTAATGATGGCCTGTTACCCTATGGATACTAGGTGCTGGTTTCATCTGAGCACATTTTGAGAAAAGCTATACACGTTTCTGCTCCTATCATAAAAGTATTTTATGTATGAGAGATGTATAACTCAAATCAATGACACGTACTTATGCAAAACTTCCAGTGTTATCCGGCATAATTTGCAACCGATTGCTCCAACTATCCTAGGCTCATCAATTGTCACATTGAATCAGCACTAGTGACAATCCTAATTTCGCAATTTTCACTCTCTGTTTCTCACAAGCCTTGACGAGATCAAGCTCAGATTGAGAACATCCACCTAGTTTCTAACAATAGACTCAGAACACAGGGCTTTTCATATGATTCTCCTTATACTGCTATTCCATTAACCTTGCTGTCAGATTGCGTATGTTATATATTCTACTTATCCTTATGCGGTCAGCGATCTAATGGATTAAGACTCTCTCTCAGGCTTAGTTCTACTAATTCTATCCTCCTGATTATCATTCGAACTAAGCGGTCTACTGATATATCTATACTTATTCTTCTAATGACCTCCGATCAGCTTTGCATTTGGCCTAGGGTCTGTCCTTTAACTTAGTTAAAAAGTGCAGTTTCTTTGCTCTTACTTTCATGGTGAAATAGCTGAGTTCAATGTCGTGTGAATTAGCGCATGATTTCTAAGGAGAGTCCTGACGCTTGGCTTTGGCGGTGGTTGATGCTTCAGGCGCAGGTAGTGAAAACCTCATGGAGATTGTGGCTCACTACCACTAAGACTGAGACTTATATAGAGAGGGAGAGAGATAGAGTCTCGGATTCATCTTGCTGGTTTGAGAGAGAATCGTACGAATCTCATGCCAGCAAGAATATACAAATCTAGCTATATTTCTAGAATTATTTCAGTTCCACGATTCTAACGCTATATTATCATGCCGTGATTCTATTTAAGAGCATACAAGAAAGTATTAACGCCTATGATTTTACCTGTTGAGTTCGTGGTGAGCTTTGATGTTAATCTCTTTCAACGTTGTGTTCGTGAGCTTCTTAGGAGGTTTGCTTCTGAGAATTTTTGTAAATATGAATCCCCCATTTCTTGCTTACTCTTTGGTATTTATAGGCTTTTAGATGAATTAACCTCCTTTGGTTAAGATTACCCAATCATAATTCTGTTTTAATCCTGATTAAAACGGATTAACTGTTTAACTAACTTTCAACCGTCACTTAAACATTCTGCTTCTTTCTTTCATTTTTTTGCCTGGTGTGTCTTTTTTATCAGTTGGGCCATTTGGCCCAACACCTTTTGCTTTATTTATTTATTATTATTATTTTTATTTTATTATTATTTGTTATTTATTTATTATTATATTATATATTTTTAATTTAATTAAAAATATCTCAAAGTAAAATTGGTATTTACAATTTTCATGTTGCGCCAACTAAATCAAACATCAATATAGAAAATTTTTTTTGGAGAAATGTAGAAAAAAATTAAAAACGGCAAGAAAGAAAAACAGTGTGTTTCACTGAAATTGTTGAAGTTAACAAGGAAGAAGGAGTGAAGCTAAGGTTATCAAAACAAATCTGACTCAAAATAAATAAGTAACGGAGATATAGTTGTAGCCGATGACTTTCGCACCTAGAAGATAATATTTTATTTATTTATTTATTAATCTTATTATCTTTTACTTTAAAGGAGATTGTGGCTAAATATGGTAAGCTTCTTTGAATATCATATATATCACCAAAATTTTATTTTTATTCCTATGATAACTATATTAATTTATTTAGATGTTGAATCATAATAAATTTAAAAATATTTTTTAGATAAATTAAATTTTAAAGTTACTATAATATTATTTTTATTTTAATTTAATTTTGAAGTTTAATTTTTCATATTAAAACAGTAAAGATTTTGAGTAATAATATTTTCTTAATTTTTACATAAAATTATTTTATAAAACTAATTTTATTTCTTTAATTATAATTTATCATTAAAAATTTTAAATTTTAATTGTAAAAATAAATTTGAATTTATTATAATTTAAAAATAATTTTTATTATTTGCATATAAAATAATTATTAATGAAATTTATAGGTTATAAGTGTTTGGTGTCTATATATATAGTTTATCTTGTGTTTGTAGATTTATAAAATATATACTTATGGTTTATTTTATGTTTGAATGTCTAAAATATCTATACCAACATTTTAATAACTATCACTAAAACAATCCTGATAAAAATTCAACATTTGGAGGGGTGAATGATAATTATACCTTCAATTTTTCTTATGTTTATAGGTATAGAATACATGCACATGTAATTTGACAAGTGTCATTACAATAATTAATAATAAAATTTAAGTGTAGATATAAGTAAATTTCTTGCTGTACTAATTTCTTCTTACCTAATTATTAACAATTAATGTGAGAAATGGTTGGTAGTAGGGTCCATCTGTGATTCACATGTTATACTATGTTACATACAGTAAAAGCATGCTTGAATTTAAAATGTTGGATCTAGTATTCTTCTCTTGCTTTCCCCTCGTTGTAGCATGCTTAATGTGTTTTCTATGTAATTAGGAGAAGAGCCTTTGAACTTTGAAGAAAGAGAGAGGGTGGTCAAGTAGAAGTTTAGAAGATGAAAGGGATGAATCAAATGGAGGTTAAAAAAATAATAATAATGTGTGGCTGTTGTCTGTGTGGATTGCGATTATTTGTATTGAGAAAGAATTGTTTGTGTGTATGTTTGGAACTTCCAAATTAAATTACAGTAATTTAATTTTTTTATTCAATTAAAACAGAACATTGTGTTGTTTAAGATAAGAATAGAAGATATCATATATTTTGTATAAACGTATGAGTGTAATTTTTTTTAATAAAAGATAAAAAATGTTGAAAAATTTAATTCATCATATAAATGTTATTTTTTTAATTTTATATATAAAAAATAACATTCATTCATATTAAATAGAAAATTTAAATTTATTATTCTTTATTTTTTATTTTTCTTTATATATACATTTAGCATTCAATTTATTTATTATATATAATAAGACTTATTTATTCATGCTATTATTCTTCTATACTATTGTGATAGAAAATCTTTTTCTTTAACTCAGATTTGGATATAAGAAGGCTTATCTAATAATATTTGAATTTTAAATAAGTACAAAGTTGTATAAAAAATACTTTAAAAAATCTATTTATTTTATAATTAATAAAATTATTGTTCTATTTAATATAGATGAAACATAACTTTTAATTTTTAAAAGTAAATTAGTATATATCTTTGACATCATTATTTTTTATCTTTAATCATTTTTTTTAACTAAATGAATTGCTTGTGATATTTATTTTTATTATTGTTATTTTACAAAATTTTTACAAAAAAATGTTTTAAACATGCGTGAACTTCTTAAATACCTAGATAAGGCTCTAAACAGAAGATCAGTTTCAACCTCTTTCTCAAAATACTTATATTTAAAGAAGAAAACGGTTTAAAAAATTATATATAATTAAATCTTTATTATTTCAATTAGACATATTATGATAAATAAGAAACAACAGTTACCATTTAATTTTTTTTTAAAATCTTTGACAATCAAATAAAAAATTAACCGTTCTTAATAAGCTACATCCTATTTTATCATTCCTAACTTTATATACATTTTAATGGAAAAAAAAAATTATAGTATTATAATATAAATATATTATTAGTATTTTAAAATTTTAATTTTAATTTTTTATTTTTAAATGATTGATTTTGATTTTTTATTTTATAAGATAAATTATTATTAATCTTTAAAATAATTAATATTTAATATATAATATATATCAATATTTAATATGCTAATAATAAATAATTAAAATTAATTAATTTTAAAAAATAAAAAATAAAATCATAATTTTCTTAATAAAAACAAAAATAAAAAATTTTATAGTTTTAAAAAAATTTAAAACATATTTATCCCAGTATCAAACTTCATAAACCTGCTGCAACAATATTTTAGTGACCCGCTTATCTAATGATCTATATTAGAATTTTTTGGTCCATTCCACTTTTTATAGTTGCATTTGTTCTATGTGTATAATTTTTAAAAAATAATAAAATCCATTTAAAAATTAACAAAATCTATATACTCGGCTCTAACATATAGAGTTGAGTGCAAATATAAAGTTTAAAAGGGTGACGTGGAATTTTATAGGAAGATTAAAAGTAAAAAATAATATTATTTTTAAAAATTGAAGCATTAAATTTTTTAACATTATTAATAAATTAAAAATTAAAAATAAGTATAAAATAATTTTGGATAAATATTAAAATACTATTTTTTGTTTTTAATGCAAGATCAAACATTTTACTGCGCAGAAAAATATAATAAATATTGCAACATTATGTGAAACACTTGTGTATATAAAAAAATAACATAAATTGTAAAATTATGCATATTATAAATTAATCTTTGAATAAAAAATATATTATAATTGAGTCACTTATTATTTAGAATTAAAATTTAATTATCATTTAAGACTTAGTATTGATAAAATAGTAAAATATTCAGTGAATATATATTTACTTGATAGGATGAATGTGTAGTAACACCAGAAAGCATTAGTAATTAAGTAGATTAGATGGGTTAAAAAAATTTGGATGAAAGAAATACATAAGGTGTTCATGTCTTGCAAAAGTATTTGCATGATAGCAAAGGGACTAAGATGATTTTAAACCCACGTGTTGTAAGATTTGGTTTTGCTCTTTAAATAGTTCATCCAAGAACTGATTCACTTTGACCTCTAAGTTTCTCTTTAACTGTTTTGCTTTTAGCTCTAAGTTTCTCTCTAACTGTTTTGCTTTTAACATAGACTATCTAATGTTTTATTTCTATTCCTCGAGTGACTTACTTTCATCTATAGGCTCCAATAATTTATATCAAAATGAAATTTATGGCCTATTTGTTAAACCATCATTCTTTTTTAACACTGCTAAAAAGTTAGCTACCAAACACAAGTTGGCATATATTCCTTCAACCATGATATGCACAGCAATGTCATCATCATAAGCTATATCATCCTACCACAAGGGTTTGTTATACAAAGAGTCAGATATCCTCTCAAAAAAAGATATAGCAAGTTTGCTAACTTGGATGATAAATTCACCTACAAAACAACAAAGTTAAAAATTAATTCATCTCTCATTTATTTTATTTTATTTTTCTAAAATTGCTCTACCATATCTCCTCCACTTTAGAATCCATCTTATGTCCTCAAACTAGCAGCTCTCTACAAAAGAAAATCAAGGTGTATTTTTCTTTACCTAAAGTCATTATTCCTTTTAAAGTCAAGAGGATTTTTCTTTACCTATAGTCAAGATCAGATTTATAAGTCACTTGAACTAAACATCCTAGTTGATTCTCTTGAAATAGTTATTATGGAGGCTTTATCCATTCATTATACAAGCTCAAGACTTCCTTCTCTACTGCAAAATATAAACGTCTTACTAAATTTAGGAACTCAAAATCTTCTTTATGGTAAATTAATATTTTTATCATTTTCTTAAACACTTATATTTCTACTTATATAAAGATAATTTTATAAAAAAATATAAAAATAAGAAAAAAAAATATAAAAATATAAAAATCCTAATTAACAAAAATATACTTTTAGTATTCTTTAGATAGATGAAAAAAATTAGATAAAAAAATTAAAAAAATAAAAATGGAAAGAAAAATAAATAAAATTTATTTAAATAAAAAATTTGATAATGAAAAAAAAAAAACTCTCCCACCTTAAGAAAAGATGGAGAGGACGGGATGTGTTGCTTTTTAAATTTTTTATTTTAATAATTTTTAATGTTTGATAACATTTATATAGTATAAAATATAAAATAAATTAAAAATATTTTAATTTTAAAAATATTATAATAAAAAAATATTTTAATTATTATTATAAAATTAATGTTACTATTATTATTAAAAAAATATGTAATTTATTTGTTTATTTTTAGTTAAGTAAATAATATTCTTAATTTTTTAAATAATAATAATTAGTTTATATAAAAATATATTTTATATTTACTTATATTTTAAATTTAACGGTTAATAATATTTTTATATTTTAAAAATATTAAAAAATCGTACAGACATAAAACAATCATTCCGCTTTTCAAATTCATGTCTTGTGACAAATGATGAACGCTTTGAATTATATTTGACAACTGAGAAGACAATAACCTTACCCTTACTAGCATCAATAGATGTCAAGAGGAATAATAATTATCTATGACAGATATTTCTTATGCGGACGAAATTTAAAATATTAAAGATTAGTTATATTAATTTTTTAAAAAAATTATTAAATTTATTTTTAAAATTAAATAATAATTATATTTTTTATAAAAATAATGAAATATTTAATTTTTAGAAATAATAAAGATAAACATTTTTATTTTTACAATTAATACAACTGATTATTAACTTTATAAAAGTAAAATGATTATTTAATTTATTATATTCTTTAAAAAATTATATTCTTAGATTGATAATTTTTTTATAATTTGGTCTTAAATTTTGAATTAATCCATTTATTTTATTTTAGTTTTAAAGTTATCTTTAAAAGATTATTTTTGTCTCACATTAATTTTTAAGTGATCACATTGTTACTATATGTTAAATTTTAATTAAAATTTAATAATTGCTAAAATTGATTAAAAAAATTTATATATAAATCTTGATCAACATATTAAGATTTCATACAATTTTATAAATAAAAATAAAAATATATCAATATTTATTTTTATCAAACCTTGATTTTGTACATTAATTTTTTTTATATAGTTATTAAATTTGATTGAGAATTATTTTTAGACGTTAAAATACATCAAGATATTAATATTTACTTGATTTATCATATATTTATTTTTAAAAAATTACATGTTAAATAAATGTTCTCTTTGAAAATATTCTTTTCTTTTTCCTTCTCATAAATGTTAAAAAAATTTATATAAATAGTATTATTATCAAAATTTATGATTTTTACTCATTTTAAAAAACAAATAAATATTTAAATATTATTTTTATTTATTTAAATAATAGATATAAAATTGATATAGAAAAATTAATATAAAAATAATATTTTTGTTATAGTGATAGTTTTTGTATATTTACAATGTGTTTGAATTAAATTTAAACAAATTTATTAATAAATTATTGTATGTTTAGTATATAAATTTTAAATAAAATAAGAGTAATTAGTTTTTAATATTAAAATATAATATAAAGTATCAATATTAATATTAATATATGCTTGAAATTCAAATGTTATATTTAGGATTAATTTTTTTAATAAAAAATTTAAATTATTATTTTTTAAGAATAAATTCCTCCTACAGAAAAATAGTTTTAATTGCTTATAAAATTTAACTTGGCATCACACATTATTATATAATTCTAGTTTTTTTACGTTTCACTACCTTATCAACAAAATATATATTTATTTTGTTGAGAAGTACACTGCTTCTAGTTTTAGTTTACAAAGTAATGATCGTTTGTTTAATGAAAAAAACATAACAACTTTGTCATTGTTAGGATGTTCAAACATTTTTTCAAGAAGTTTATGATTTCATTCTTATTAACAATTCTGTATTTATTTAATGTTTTTTAATAAGAGAAGAATTAAGCTGTTACGTTAGTTTAATGATGAAAAATAAAAATAATTTATATTAGATTATTGATTTAATTTTTTATTTTAAATAAAAATATTTTCATATAAATTAACAGATTTCACGACCAAAAAAGTAAATTAATGACATGCTTAAATTTGTATATTATAAGTTAACAAAATTAAAATTTTATATAAAAAATGTATATAATTTTAAAAGTTAAAATAAAATTTTTATTTAATAATAACATATATTATTTTGCAATAAGCCACTTTATTAAAGCTAACGGTTTAAAGTCCCTCTGACATGTTAACTTTTTCCTACATTGATGTTTCACTTTGACAGCTGCCACATTATTCTATGGTAGAAAACTCTTATCTAGAGTCTACATTTTCTAGATTCTCTAGATCCCTGTCACATTATCCTATGATAGAAAACTTTTATCTAGAGTCTAGATTTTCTAGATTCCAGATTGAGCTACACACTTAATTTAATATCCTTCACCACTCTTATTTCACTTTTTATTTTTGTTTGCTCTCTCTTTTTTAAACATTATATTTTTATTTGAATCTTATCACATTATTAAAAGAAATGATGATATAAATTATAGAGTTAAACTATATTATTTTAAAACAATCTAGGTAGCATATTCTAAGATTTATTTTATAAAATTTTTTAATAAAAAACCTTTGGGTTGTCTTTGAAAATATATAGGTTGGAAAATTTAGTTCTTGAGATTTTTTTAAACTTATCATTAATCTCTAATTTTCTAAATAATATTTATTTTATTTTTATTTTAAATAATAAAATAAAAAAACTAAAGTAAATAATTTTTTAAAATTAGAAACTGGTAAAAATACTTTAAAATTTTAAAGAGTAAAAGATCCGGTCAATACAATCTCAAAATTAATTAGAAAACTTATTCATTTAAATAATACATAAGCTAAAAAAATATACTAATATATAATCAACAGAAAACATTTTTTTCAAAGTATGTTTTGTTAAACTAGAATTTTTTAAAATAAAAATATTATTTAGATAAATAATTTGAAATACTAATTTTCCAACCTCCTTCCACTATTATCATACGTCTTATTTTTATTATTTAGAGTTTTAGAAGCATATTAAAAAAAATTTAATTGAAATTTTATAAAATTTATTTCAAAATTTATTTTTAAAATGATAAAAAATTAAATTTTATCAAATAAAAGTTTTCAATTGATAACAATGTTAATATTTAATTTATAAAATTATGTCATCTTATTAATTAAAATAAAATATTAAAATAAATTTTGCTATGCTATCATTCTTATTCAAACCTACAAGGATAAATTTATATATATTTAAATATTAAATTAATTCAATATTAATGTATATTTTTTATATTTAATTTTTTAATTTCTAAACAATTAGATTTGGTTATATATTTTTTTTAAAAAAATTAAAATTAACTACAACAATATTGAAATATAAGTTTAAAATATTAAAATAAAAAATTATGAAATATATATAACATAATAAAAAATTTCTACAAAATAAATGAAGTAATAAAAAAATTTAAACATAAAAATTAAAAAAAATGACAGCATCCTATATTCTAAAATTATTATATATAAAATTGGTTAAATATATTTTCATTCTCTTTAAAATAATTTAATTTAATTTTTATGTTTTAATTTAAAATTTTTATTTTTCAAAATATGTTAATTGTGATATCTGATACTTACTCAAGCTAAATAATTGATCATTATCAAAAAGATTTATTTTTTTAAAAAATTAATTAAAATTCTTTAAACAAGATTAATATATTTTAATTTAATATAATTTAAATTTAAATTAATATTATATTTAAAATATCTTAAAAAAAACCTAAATTAAAAATTTTAAAATTAAGATATGATCATTAAAATTTGATTATTTTAAAATGATTAAAAACAAATTTAACCTTAAAAAATTTTATTAGTTATTCTTAAACACATATTATAAATATAATTTAGATATTTTATTTAATTTTATCAATTAAATATAATTTTTTAAAAATTATGATTTTAACTGGAATATATTGATAATATAAAAATTTTATATACTGTCATCAAAATTCAAATTGGGTTAAGTTTTGAATTAAGTAATTTAAAATTTATACATAATATAATTTATAATTTATTGAAAATATGATTTTTTATTTAATAATATATTAAAATTAAAATTTAAAATAATTATAATATTTAACTAAAACTATTGTATATCCATTGAAAAAAATATTATCAAACCCTAAACTAACTCAAACAATTTAATTTGAAGCATTAGCAAATTTTTTAACATAAAATTGATTAAATTTAATAAAAAAATTTATCATTTAATGTTAAAATTTTGCAATAAATACTTTTATTCTCCTAATTCTTAACAAGATTATTTATTTGTAAATAGTTCACTTTGGTACTTAGAATTATTTATATTTTATTAAAATTATATATTTTTAAACAATTAAAATTTGTATACTTTATTTTATTAGTTATTTATTATTTTTATAAGCTTTAAAATTTAAATAATTGTTATATGAGATATTTATAAATAACTTATCAACAAATTTTTTTAATGATTGTAGCATTGATAGTATGTCTTTATAAGATACAAATTCTATAATAACTAGATCAATGTTTGTTCATTATATTCATATATTAATTAGAAAAATAAAAAATAAATTTTAATATCATATTTATTTAATACTTTTTTTACTTAGATATATGTATATATATATTTTTCATAAAAATATTTTTAAAATAAATTTTATTTGATTAAATTTTTTATATTTCATCAATAAAATAACATAATTTTATTGATCAAATATTTGTGTACTTAGTTTAAAAATATTATATACTTCAATTTCACAAGAAAATTAATGTTATATGTGAATAAAAATTTAGTATTTTTAGAAATATCTAAATGAATCTTAAAAAAAATCTAAATAATAAATAGATATTTTAAGTAATCTATAACAAATTATTTTTTTTAAAATTAAAACATGTTATGTAGTGTAAATAAAAAATTATATTATGTTACTCTTTCTGATTTATAATAATTATTATTTTAGTAAAAAAAAAAATTCAATTTATTTTTAATTTTATAATTTTAATGAATTATATCAATTTCATTATTAATTAATTGTTATAAAAATAAAAATAAGTAAATAATTAATTATGAAATAGAAAGAATATCATAAAAATCAAATAAATTTTTTATAAAAACAAGATCATTAGTTGGAAACTTTTATTTATATAATTCTAAATCACCATTATGGAAAATGAGGGACTTAGTTAACTTATTTTATCTCTTTTAATAGCCATCTAATTTTCTTATATATTATATTTATATTATCTAAATTTTAATAAAATTTAACTCAATGTTCCTAGTTTTCTATCTTAGACATTTTTAATTGATGTAATAATATAATATTGTACACTTTTTAGTGTATAAATTGCCTTTATATATATTGTTTCTAAAATTATAAAAATAAAAAATTAACATAATATTAAATTTCAAAGGATATAAACATAATTTGTCATTTTATTGTATGCATCATAGGCCTTTTTATCTAAACAATATTTTCATTTTATCTAAACAATGCTCATAGGCCTTTTTATCTAAACAATATTTTCATTTTATCTAAACAATGCTTTACACTGCAATTTAAAGATGTTAGTATCTATCGAAAAAATTCCAAAAGCTCATAATTTCAGATTTTTGCTCACAAGTTATAACATATCAGTCAGGTATTGATTTTGTGTTGGAATTTCTAAATTTTGAATGGTTAAAGAAAATTATTCCCTAATTTAAAATTTTGAAATTTTAATTAAAATTAGCCTTTGAATCATTTTCTTTCAAATAATTCACTCAAGTTTAGAACAATAATCTATTTTTATATTATAAATTTAAATTTTTAATTTTAATAAGAATATTTTTAATATTTTTCATTTTGATTAAATTATATTATGTTCCTATATTGAATATTTAATTTTATTTATTTATTTATAATTTTTATTTTTAAAATTTAATTTTAAATATTGATACATCACAAAAAAAATTTAAAAATTCTTCTTCTCCAGCTAAAATAAATTTTAAGATTATTATACTTTTTATCAATTTAAACTTGGATTTAATTGTTAAATTTTAAATTTATATATCATATCAATAAATATTTATATTATTAATTTTAATTTATTTTTTAATTTTATTTTTATTTTATTAATAAATATATTATTATTATCAATAAAAATATTTAATATTTTATTTATAAATTTTATCTTAACTTAGAAACACCTGTACAATTAATGCACATGCTAGTATTTTCTTCATAACATAACCTTAAACAATACTTATTAAAAGCCGAAGGTAGTACTGTTACTGCACTCTATTTAGATTAATATAATAACAAAATAATATATTTTTTGAATTTTTATAAGATATTTATTAAAAATTAAAATTAAAATAATATGTAATAGTATTAATTATTATATTAAATTAAAAATTATTAAATTATTTTAAATTTATTTCTATTTTAAAAAAAAAAACCTTTTGGTAACGATTTTAAATGATATCATAATTTTAATTTTTATAAAAAAATTTAGATAAATTTTTTTAGTGATAATTTAAATAAAATAACTGCAAAATTTAATATATTTATATTAATTTATTTTTATGTATTACAAATTAAATTTATTTTAAAACCATTAATTCTATTATTAGTAAAATTATTAGAAATAAAAATGTTGAATATTAATAAAAGACAAGTATGAAAAAAGAAATAAATTTTTTTAAAAATTTAAACAGTATCTTGTATTACAAAACATAAAGAATAGTTTCAAAATCTTCATAAATAAAAACAAAAGAAGCACATAATTTATTAATTTGAACATTGTATGATAAGCAGATATAGTGTAAGCTAAATATAGTATTGGTTCCATAAAAAAGCATGTATTTAATTGAAAATAAAATATTTAAATTAAAAAGTAAAAATTATATTTTGTAAAATATTTTATAAATTTTTTATGATAATAACATTTAATTGAAAATCATATTGGGATGAGTTGAAAATTATAAGGGAAGAATATTAAAAAATTTTAAAAAAATTCAATTTTACAATCAGTATGTTAATTTTTATATTTAAACTAAAAATTAAATTAAAATTATTTATATTATTAATTATTCTCATAATTAAATAATTTTATGGATATGATATTTTTTAAAATAATTTTAAATTTTTTATTTCTACAATTTCTTTAATTGTTAAGATGAAAAAAATATTAAATATTTTTTTGTTTTTTTAACATAATAAATATATAAAATTTTTATTTAATATTTATTTTATAAAATAAGAAAAAAATAGATAAAGTATAGGAATATGTAGAAAAATATAGTAAAGCTCTTTAAACTTTTCAATTGTTTGATTGATAGAACTTGATAAAGAAACTTGCCCGAAAGGATTTGTTCCAACGAATATAGAATGAATAAATAATTATTTTGATTCTCTAAAAATTGAAAATAATCATATTAATTTTTAAAAATAATATTTTTTAATAATAAAAATAATTATTTTAGTTTTTTATAATAATCAAAATAGTTAACTTTCTTATCTTTTAAAAATAATACAATTTATTATTTATCTTTTATAAATAAAAATTTAATTATTTATTTTTTAAAAATTAAAATAATATTTTTAAAATATATAATTTATCTCTATTCTTTCATAAAATAAAATAAATAACTATTTACTTTAGAAGAAAATTAGAAATAAGGGTAAAATAGATTTTCGCCAAAGCTAATGGATGTAACTTGTATCTACTGCATTCGAATTCTTCATGTAATGAATTCAATCTAATATTATTGGATAAGTTTTGTATTAAATCATTTGAAGAAGAAAGAGTTAATTTTTTTATATATAAAATTTTGTCATAATTATAATAATATAATTTTTTTATATTGAAATATTCAAAATTTAGATAGTTATATATAAAATAAAATATAAGTAAGAATTTACAATTTTTTTATAAAAAATTAAAAATAATAATAAATATTTTTGAGGTATTATGTAGTAGTGTTAAAAGATATGGAGAATCATTTGTTTTTGTTCTTGAAAGATCTTGTTAAATGATAGATTCTATTTACTTGCATTTATCTTATATAAAATGAAAGAATTAAATTTCACATGACTCAAATGTTTTCACCTTTAAGAGGTGAGAAAATGGAAGGTTAAAGTTTTTTTTTGTTTATTTTAAATTATGGATTTTAAAAAATAAATATTATATGAAAACATAGTAAAAAAATTTTAAAAATTAAATTTTATTTATTAAAATTATATCAATCAAAATTTATACTATTAATATTTTTATTTACACTTTTTTTATTCATCCAAATAACAGAAAAAAAAATTTCTCTTCTATTTCTATTTATCCAAACAACTTATGCTACATTTAGGATGATTTTTAGTTTTTAATTTTAAAAATTTTAAAATCAAAATCCAGTTTTAATTTAAGTTTTTAATCTTAATTTTTATTTTTAAAATTTATTGTAAAAGTGAATGAATCATTCATTTTATCATTTTATTATAAATTTATAAAAATAAAACATATTAATTTAAAAATTAACAAAAAATTAAATTTTATCAAAATTTTAAAAATAATAAAATTTATATTATTATTATTATGATAGCAATAGTAATGATAGTAACAATAATGTTTATGAGGTAATAATACTAGTATAATGGTTATAATATAAAAATATTATATAATTATATAATTTTTATTTTATATATTATTTGATAATAAATATATAAGATAAATTATTTTATAAATTATTATTATAATACTTTTTATATTAATTAATATTTATTTTACATAAAGTAATTTATATAATATTATATTATAAAAATATATATATTATAAAATTATATTATAATATTATAAATTAAATATAATTTTTATATTACAAACAATATCATTTATTTTATTGTGATCTATAAGAGGATAGATAAAAATAAAAAATAATTATATTTTGTGAATAATATAAATATTATATAAATATTATTATAATAATAATGAAGAAGATAACAATAATAATGAATGTAATGACGATGATTATTATAGAACAATTCTGGTTGTGTTCATAGTAGTGGAAGTAATGGTTTAGGATTGTGATAATAATGATGGTGTAATTTGATAAAGTTAAAAAATAAAAATATTTTAAAATTAAAATAATAATAATTTTTTTTTTTAATTTAAAAAGAGTTAAAATTATTCTAAAAGTTAATTTTAGAAGTTGTTGTAAAACAAATCAAACTATTCTATTATATCACTTTATTATGAATTCACAATAAATATATAAATAAAAATATTAATTTAAATAATTAAAATATATCAAAATAATATAAATTTAAAATTTTAAAAAATAATAAAATTAATTATTATTATTATTATTATTATAGTAATAATTTTGATAATAATGGTAGTAACGATAACAGTAAGAATAAAAATAGTATTTGTGAAATAATAATAATAGTATAATGGTTATAATATAAAAAATTTTATATAATTATAAATTTATATTTTATATATTATTTGGTTATTAATATTTAAAATAAATAATTTTATATATTTTATTATTATAATTATTATATTATTAAATATTTATTTATATAAAATAATATATTATAAGATTATAAATTAAATATAATTTATATATTAAACAATATTATTTATTTTATAATAAATAAAAATCAGATAAATAAAAATTAAAAAATCAATTTTTTTAAAATAATAAAATATAAAATATTATTATTATTATTATTATGATAATTATATTAATTATAATAATGGTTATAATATAAAGAATATTATATAATTATATAATTTAATATTTTATCTTATTTGATAATCAATATATAAAATAAATAATTTTATATATTACTATTATTATTATAATTTTTATATTATTCAGTATTTATATTATATAAAATAATATATATTATATTATAAAAATTTATATAACATAAAATTATATTATAATATTATTAGTTAAATATAATTTTTATATATCGAATAATATTATTTATTTATAAATTTATAAAAAATAGATAAATAATTAAACTTTTTTAATATAATAAAAATAAAAATTTTATTTATATATAATTTGACTATTAATACTTAAAATAAATATTTTTATATATTATTATATTATTTAATATTTATTTTAAATAAAAATAATATATATTACAATATTTTATTATAAATAATTATATAATATAAAATTATATATTTAATATAATTTATATATTAAATAATATTATTTATTTTATTTTTAATATTAAAAATTAAATAAATAAAAAATTAAATTATGATAAAATAATAATATAAAAATAAATTATTATTATTATATTAATAATAATAATAATAATAATAATAATAATAATTATAATAAGATGTTGATGATGATAATAAAAGTAATAATTTAATAATAATTATAATGATAATAATGTTATAAGGTCAAATAATTTGATAAATTTAAATATAAAAATATTTTAAAATTAAAAATAATATTTAATAAATTTATTTTTTATTTTAAAATTTAAGTTAAAAATATTTTTAAAATATATTAAAAATTATTTTTATTAAACAAATTATATTTTTAAAATTAATTTAAAAATAAAAACTGTAACCATCCTAACCTTATTTTTTTATTATATTATCAACCTAATTTTTATCCTTCCAATTTTATTTTAGTTAGATACTCATGAGAAATTTGCCAACTTATTGGAGACCTATGTGGATTAACGACATGTTATCTCCATCTTCTTTCCCGTGTCATATCTAGCATTACTATTTTTTATTTTTATTTTTATTTTTAACTTTTTCTTTCTTAGCATCTTTATCTTCTTTTACCTCTCAATGGTATTCCTGAGTTACTTTTTTAACTGAATAGTCTTACTTTATCTTATTGCCTGTCAATTTTTCAAGTGTTAAATAGCCGTTGGTTTATATTAGAGCAGATCCATCACGGACCAATATTTTATCCTGTTATTTCTTTTTAATTCAAACAGATATTTGTTATGTTCAAAAATAAATAAATAAAATATATAATATAATAAATATATAAGCTATACTTTGTTGTCACAAATCTTTTGGGATAAATGAAGAGGTTGGTATATGAAAGATATATATATATATACATATATATATATATATGTATATGTATATATATATGTATATATATATATATGTATATATATATATATACATATATATATACATATATATATATATATATATATATATATGAGATTTAATATTTATGTAAAAATATTATAAAAAAAATGAAGAGATAAAAAATTGTACTCATCTTGTAATAGATAAATTTTAAATGTGAACTCATGATAAATTTGTATCATTTAAATTTAACATCATGGTTTGCGTTTTGGAATCAAACGCACCAATACAGTAATCTGAAAATAAACACTGTATTTCACCTATCTACTCTATAAAATCCAGCCTCCGAAAAAGTTCCCTGCAACAAAAGCATTTGCGTATTCTTTTTCATAGACAACTCCAATCAGTTTAAAGAACACAATGGAGAAGCCCCTGCAACAAAAGCATTTGCGTATTCTTTTCCATAGACAACTCCAATCAGTTTAAAGAACACAATGGAGAAGCCCCATGCCGTATGCGTCCCATTCCCTGCACAAGGGCACATAAACCCAATGCTGAAACTAGCCAAACTCCTTCATTTCAAAGGGTTTTACATCACCTTTGTTAACACTGAATATAACCACAAACGCATTCTGAAAGCAAGAGGTTCAGATGCCCTGAATGGCCTTCCTTCATTCCGTTTTGAAACCATACCTGATGGTCTTCCAGAACCTGATATTGAGGCCACACAGCATGTGCCTTCTCTCTGTGATTCCACACGAACAACTTGCTTGCCTCACTTCAGGAACCTTCTTTCCAAAATCAATCATTCCACAGTGGTCCCTCCCGTGACTTGCATTGTTTCTGATGGTATCATGAGCTTCACTGTCGATGCTGCCCAAGAATTCAGCATACCTGACATCTTTTTCTGGACCACCAGTGCTTCTGGCTTCATGTGTTACGTACAATATGATCAATTTATTCAAAAGGGTTTAACTCCATTCAAAGGTTTGTGATTTCTGTACCATGGACCTGTTATTCTAGCCTGGATGCTAAATCCAAACCAAAGTTTTTTAATTTTAATATATATTTTTTATATCCTTTTTCCTGTTATATTTTATTTTTTTCTTCTTGTTTCATTCCAGTGTTCCACTTAATTTCGGATATACAGCAATAATATTTATTCTTCTTATTTTAAACCAATTTTTTTTCGGTAAAGAAGAAATTTTTTTTATATAAAAAATAATTGAAAAACTTTTACTTGAATCTTTTAAATTATAAATAATCCTTAAAAGTTCGTCTAAAAAGTTTAAATTATTATCATATTAATTTGTATTAAATTAGTCCTTTTTTTATAACTTTAATCTTTCATGATAATTAAATGATATTTTTTATTTTTAAAAGAATAATTTGGTTACAATTTCTTTTTAAGAATATAACACACTTATAACATTTTTAGCCAAATACAAACAAATCAAAGCATATTAGATTTTTTTTTTTTACATATATACACAAATTGAAGGATGTGTGAATTTACAAGTTTGATCAAGTGAATTTTGTGTTTAACGTGCAGATTTAAGTTATGTGACAAATGGGTATTTGGAGACTACCATTGATTGGGTGCCTGGTATTAAAGAAATTCGACTGAGGGATATTCCGACCTTCATCAGAACCACAGATCCAGATGATATAATGCTGAATTTCGCAAATGGCGAGTGCAAGAGAGCTCAGAGAGCTTCTGCCATAATTTTGAACACGTTTGATGCATTAGAGCATGACGTTTTGAAAGCATTTTCATCAATTTTACCTCCTGTTTATTCCATTGGTCCCTTGAAATTTCTCCTTAATCATGTAACTGACAAGGACTTGAATGCAATTGGGTCTAACCTTTGGAAAGAGGATCCAGGGTGTCTTGAATGGCTCGATACCAAAGAACCAAACAGTGTGGTTTACGTGAACTTCGGAAGTGTGACAGTTATGACAAATGAACAATTGGTTGACTTTGCTTGGGGATTAGCCAACAGCAACAAAACCTTTTTGTGGATTATAAGACCCGATCTTGTAGGTGGGGAAAACGCTGTCGTTCCACCAGAGTTTGTGACAGAGACCCAAAACAGAGGACTATTATCAACTTGGTGTCCACAAGAACAAGTCCTGGCTCACCCTGCAATTGGAGGCTTCTTGACACATAGTGGATGGAATTCAACGTTGGAAAGTGTGTGTGGAGGTGTTCCAATGATTTGTTGGCCTTTCTTTGCGGAGCAACACACCAATTGTCGATTCTGTTGCAAGGAATGGGGAATTGGGATGGAGATAGAGGATGTTAAGAGGGACAAAGTTGAGGGTCTTGTGAGGGACTTGATAGATGGAGAAAAGGGTAAAGAGATGAGAGAGAAAGCTTTGGAATTGCAAAGATTAGCTCAAGAGGCTGCTTCTGGCCCAGGTGGATCTTCGTTTGTTAATTTGGAGAACGTGATTCGTGAAGTTCTTTTGCGTTAAAGAATTAAATTGCACCGAATTTGTGTCTAGAAAAATGCTCAAATCAGTTTGCTTCTTTCTTCTTAGTCAGCTGCATATCGGTTCTTTCCCATGCTTAACTTTAAGTGTGTATTTGGAAATGATTATTTTGTCTAATTATTTTTAAGATGCGTAGATCCCTGTTGAATCATGTTTGGTAACTGCTAGAAAAAAATAAGATTCGCTTTTCGTACTTTTCTTGCGAGATGTTCATATTGCCATTTGATGTTTTTTTTATTCTTTTTTCTTTTTAATCAACTTCCTTTTGTTTTCTTGGAATATTTTTTATATAAGATGGAATTGAGTTGTCTCGAAATAATTTATATGTACTTTTTCTTACTTGGTTAATTTAATATTTGTTTGATTTAATGTTGAGTAAAATTAATTTTTAAATTTTTGAATACTTTTTAAATGTGTATATAAATTAATTTGAACTATATATTTTTATTAAATTATATATTTTGGATTGAAAAATATGGGAATTAATTTTCAATTAACTAAATAAGTCCTTAATTAGCTTAATTAAACATTAATAATAATTGGAGATGACAAATTTAGAAAAATGAACAAAGTAGAGAGATAAAATAAAAAAAAATAGTTATTTATTTTTTTTCTAAGAAGTTATTTATCTTATTTATATAAAGGTATTTATACTAGTAAATGGAGGTTAATAACAAAAAATCAAAATTTATGATTACATAATATTGTAAATATTTTTTAAGATTATACGTTTTATCAAACAAAACAAATAAAGTCATAAAATAAAATTATGATATTCATAATTATGTCATTTATTTTTAATTATGATAATCATTCACTTACATACAAAATATACATTATTTATAATATGTTTTCTAGGATGGCTATGTATTATGAATTTGTCTTATAGGAACCTTTCTAAGAAAAATTTAGTGGGATAAAAATTTAGTAAAGGAAAATAATACAATATTTATATGTAAATTTATTTTTTTAATAAGAAATATTCTTTAATTGGGACATTCTAATGCTGTGAGCATGCTATTTTAAGATTAAAGTTAGTAATGTTTTTGTGAATAAATATATCAAATAGTCACATGATTGAACTTTATAATTATTAATATCACCTGTCTTAAATAGTTAATGAGTAAAAAAGAATTTTAGTAAAATATATTTAGTTCTATTATCCTTTTATATAATTATATTTAATTTGATCAATACATACTATATTATTATTATGCAATATTGTTAGCTTATTATTTTTCATCAACAATTCATATGTTTCTTTAATATATTTAATCGTAGTTGTTAACCAAAATGTATTTACAACTTACTTCATGAATGGTTTACTAAAATAATCATAGTTGTTTGCTTTGTTGACTGGCCTGAGATAGCACCACCTTACCTGTAAAGACATATATTGTTTGTGTGTTTGAGAATAAAAAAGATTGCCAACATTATCAACATATAGGTCTAAACATTTCAATAAAATAAACCCAATATATAGATTGCGATTGACGTGTTTTACTCCATTTCAATTTCTACGCATTGAAGTAAAACTAAATCTTGCAAGTACATTGATTGTAAAAACTACATATGATTAATGCTATTTGCAAGATGAAAAATATTTCAATAATACTAAGATATAATACTTTAAAATCAAGAATTTATTCATCATCTTCTTAATTATAAAAATGATTTTTTTAACATAAATAAACAAACAACCATAAAAAAAATTTAATAGATAAATTTTATCCATATAAAATTATTTTAGATTTTCTCTACATAGGTTGATTGATTTAAATTTTATTTGAAAAATCTTTAACTTCCAATCTAAAATAAAATTTATCTTTTCAAAATCTTTTATTTAAAAAGTTTTAGTTATATACTCCTCGATATTTAAAACCTCTTCTAAATTTATTTTTATATTTAAATTATAAATATACATAACAATTATTTTAAATTCATAATTTACTCTCTTCATAAATACACAACAATAAATTGAATTTTTTTTAAATTCATTCTTTTACAATTATTTATTTAAACGATTACATCACATATCTTCTTACAATTTGATAGAGTACATTTGTAAAAATTTAAAATTATACATTTTTATCATCTTAAATTCTTTAAAATATTATATATATATATATATATATAATTCATTAATTCATATAAATAATTTGTTACCATAGACGTATATTATATTTTTTTTTTAAAAATTAATAAAAAATATAAAAATAATTGCATGCATAATAAGGGAATATGTCTCTTTATAATCGTTCATCAACCTTTGTAAAAATTTATATGCTGCAAGTTGTATTTTTTATTTCACAAATTTTGACTCATTTTATTGCGTGCAAAAATTCATCTATACTTAATAGGTTTGATATCTTTAGGTGTTTAGATTATTGATCTAAATATATTATGTTTAGATAATAATTTAAATTCAACTTGTATTGTTTTTTTATATTTCGTTGAATCAATTTTATATTAAAATTCTTCAGCTGTTTGAAGTTCTATCTCTTTATTATTAATATTTTATAAAATAATTACATATATAAAATAATTATTTATAAAAACTTTATTTTTCCCTTCATTTTTATGAATTTTAAAGAGATATTATAATTTTTTAGTATTTTTTTTAAGATAGCATAATTGAAAATATGAGATTGTGAGTTTATATTACCATTTACCTCTAAATCTAAGTATGGATTAGATTTATCAGCTATCATACTTGCAGAAAATTGATTTATTAAATAAAAATTTTGCTTGAAATAAATTATTTATTAATAATTTTATATTATTCAAAATTAAACTTAAATTTAACTTAATCTCATAAATTAACTTATAAAAATTATTCTCATCTTATGTTTACATGATTAGTTATATTTTTAATTAACGTGAAAGTTCAACACACCTCCTCATACCTACCTAGAACTATACATTTAGAGCATCATATCATATAAGAATAGGTTTACATCTAGCATGATCTCATAAGCTAGCTCACGAAATAAAAATTAATCTTATCTTAATTTACATAATTAATTATATATCTAATTAATATAAGACTCTAACTTAGATATTTAATAATAAATAAAGAATTAAAATTTATATAAATTTAAAGATTATATTAGGAATTATTTTAATTTGTTAAAGGACTATAATAGATATATAATTGAATAATAAAAATTATTAAATAAGATATATTGGTTGTTAGTAAAGTAGAAATTATAAGTAAATCTTATTATATGAAAAACAAATTAATGATGTAACATTTATTATAGCATGTTCCTAAACTAATGTAAAAAGTTTTGATTTAACAATCATAGGTCTACTAATGCATTTTAAATGTTTTATGAAAGATTCAGCTCACTCATTTTTTAGTATGAAAATATTTCATTAAATATTCACCACTAATTTCTCGTAACATACAATCGTCATTAAATATTTTTTACGTAAATTCACTTGCACTGCCTAGACAAATTGTTTTAATGAAATGATAAGAAAATTCAATCTTAACTTTTTTATTTGAATACGTAATTTAACAATTGTATTATTCAAATTGAAAATATGCAAATATGGGATTATTTAGAAAAATATCACTGAAAACCATGAAATAGAAAAAAATTTAAAAGATAAATAAATTAAATCATAAATATCTCTTTATATTCTTTATTTAAAAATACGAGGCTCCGTAGACAATTTAGATAAAAAAAGTGTTATAACTAATTAGCCTTGATCATAAGAAATGCATACATAATCATTAGGTAAAACAATTTTCTAATATTTCAATTGGTATTTATGTATTTTTAATAATAAATTACATCATAATTTGACTTACCCAAATAATCATACCAAAATATCAATGTTTTAAGATTTTTTCACTTATGATACACATAATTCAACTTAATCATTTTTGTTTGTATAAAATATAATATTAATAAGAAATTAAAAAATTTATCTAATATCAACCTTTTATTAAAAATAATTCAGATAATATAAAAATATTTTAATTATTTTTTTTCAATATGATACCCATTATCATATAGATCTTTCAAATTTAATAGATTTTTAGATTTAATAAAATACAATGCATCATCAATATATAATTTTAGTGCATTTAAAAACATGATATGAACTCTTTTAAATTCTTCAATTATATATATAGAACTAAACATAATAGTGACATTAATTTCATTTAATGTTAATTTTAGAAAATATTCTTTATTTCAAAGAGTTATGTGGGTCGTGCTACTACTTAATAAATATAGGTAATCCTTCATATTATCAAAGTTAATTTATAATATATAATAATATAGATATTTTATAAAAATTTAAAAATGGATAATAAGAATAAAATATGAAAAAATATTAATAAATTTTAGTTAAACAAAAAAAAATCCTTAAAAAATATAAAATAAAAATATTTCAATTATAAAACTTTTTTATCCCAAAATATGTTCAATATTATCATTAAGATCTTGAGAAGAATTAGAAATATAAGAAAAATAAATATTCTTAAGAAATTCATTATCAATGAATTTAGAAAAATTGATTTCAATATTTCTTCTTTTAAAAATTCCTTGTAAAGATCAACTACATACTTAGGAGTATGGCATATGCAATATCAATTAATAACTATTATCCTATATTTATAATAAGTATCATTATTTTAAATTTTTTTTTATCATATTTGGTCCATTTCTTTAGATTCTCTTGAGCATCTTTACTTTCAGTACATTGCAAATTCATGACCGCCATGGTCTTGAAAAATTTTCCCATTCAATTAGGAGAATGAAACTGAGCAGTTGGATGAGATTGATAGTTGTTCATTAAAAGCTTATTTTTTTTAATCAATAACAAGTAAAAAAAAATTAGCGATATTTTATGAATTTATTCCATGTACCATTCATTTGAGGGATAAAAAGTTAATATATATCTTTTTTAATAAATTTTCATTAATAATTTTTCTATCACATAATTTTATTTAAAAAGTTAATATTAAATAATATTAACTTACAATCCTAAAATCATGCAATCATTTCAAGCTTTTGTTTGAATTATTATATTCTTTTATGTTTTTATCTTTTCTTTAAATTATTTCAAAGAGTTAATGAATCTTTAGTGCTAAATTACTTAATTTTTAATTATTCATGTAAATGATATAAAAAAAACTTATTATTATTGTACAATTGTACATGAATGATTGATTATCCTCTTTAATAATATTTTCAAAATTCATATTATTAAAATAAATTTCAAGATCAATTACCTATAATAAATAACTTTTAGAAATATCAAAAGCAAAGAATGAAAATCTTGAGAGATTTGACATTTTAAAGATACTTTAAAAAAGTAATAAAATATAAAGTTAGATAAATACTTATGTTTTGTTTGAATAAATTAAAAAAAAAGAAATAAATTTTAAAAATTTAAATAAATAAAAAAAATATTCCTTTCCATTTTTCACGGCTAACATAGAAAGAAAATAATAGATTAGGAATATATATATATATATATATATATATATATATTATCTGAAAAGATAAATATTAAAATCATAGTGAAAAGAATATTTAAATATTTTTTAATTTAATATTAGATGTTAAATTTATATATTTATATTATTTAATAATTTTTTATGTAATGCATAATTTGTGAATCTAACTGTTAATTAAAAAATTGTTATTAAATTGATAATTTTTATAAAAATAAAAATTAATAAATATTTTATTAAATAATTTTATTTTAACATATAATATATTAATAAAATATAAATAAATATAAATATTAAATTACATATGTGTAAATTTTCATTTATTTAAAATTTAATATATATGATCATTTATGATTCAGTTTATAGGTTAATAAAATTTGTATTAAAAAATTATTAAGTAATATAAATGTTTAACTTTAATTTTTAATGTCAATAAATTTGACCTATAAATTAAGAGTAAAAAAAATAAAAAATAAAAATAAAAAGACAAAATATAATTATCTTATTTTATTCACATAAAATATATTTATTTTATAAAATAAATAAATATTAATAGAATAAATTGAAAAACTCATCATCATATAAATATTTACAATATTAACTCACAATCACATCTTTTATCAACATAAACAAGTAAAATATATTAAATAAAGTTATCAAATTTATAATAATATCTTTTATTTCTAATCATGATATTCATCCATAGATATATAAAATATATATATATTCATAATAATATTTATGTGTTAAAAATTATTTAAAAATTAAAATGTTTTTATTTTTATTTATTTAAAAAATTAGTTTTGTAAACAAAAATAAATATTTTATTAATATTTACTTAATTTTATTTTTATTTAATAATTATTAATTTTTACTTTAATAATTCAAAAAATACATTAATATTTTTAAATTCTAGTAAAATAAAAAATATAAATTAAAATAAAAAATATTTAAAATGGTGAAGAAATATATTTTATTAATTCAAGTACAAGTAGAAGTGTAGAGTTCAAAAATATGCGTTAAAAATATTTAAAATTATAAAAATACAATTTTAAAAATTAGAAGAAATTTTCTAATAAGTGTTTTCTTAGGCTGTCTTACAAGTGGTTAAAGTTCTTATTATCTGTTTAGTATGTGAAATTGTGCACGCAATTCGAATTTAGAATTGAAACTGATTCTATTAGTTTTAATTTTCATATTTATACCTTTTTCTAAACTTAAAATGTAATTTTATACTAAAATCTATATCATGAAGATTAGATTAGATGTATCATATAAAAAAATGATGAATTTTAAATTTATAATTTTATATTAAATTATTTTAATCTTAATTATTTTACTATTAAACCAATTTTAATATTTAATCCATAAATTTAAAATTATTATTATAATTATTAAGTTTTTATTTTTTAAATTTAATTAATATTATGATAAAGCAAACATTCATTTATTATAACTAATAATTAATTTTGAATCTTTTAACAAATTATAATTTAAATAAATTATCTTAACTACACTACTATTTATAAGTTAACCTAGTCCATATAATTAAAATATAAAAAAAAAAGTTGCTTTGTTCTATAAAAGGTAGCTTAAACTTAAAAGTAAGTTCTCAAATTTTTTATATAAAAATTATTTTATATTTAATTATATTTTAAATTTAACAATTTATAATTTTTTATTTTATAAAAAAATTATGCAATTATAAATAATATAAAATTATTATAATATTTTTTATATTTAATAATTATTTTATTAATTTTTTAATATTTAACTGTCAAATTAAAGATGTACCGGCCGTAAACCAAAAGTATTACTGCTCATAAAATCTGGTAGAATCCAAAAAGTAACAGGCAGTCCTATTTTGGTTTGGCAGGGACGGTAGAGACAAATGTAGTCAGTAAATCACATGCTTCTCTACTCTCGTATCAGTAAATCACATGCTTCTCTACCCTCGTACTAGGACAAACCTCGTTGGAACGGAATTGTCTATACGAATAGATCAATAATATAAATTGTCTTTTCTTACTTTTTAATTTTTAATAATTATTTTATAAAATATTTTTAGTAATTATTATTTTTTAAATTAAAATATGTAAAAAAATTAAAAAATATAAATAATTTTACATTCAAATCAAAAATTTAAATATACTGTTAAAAAATTATAATTAGCTATTATGTATAAATAAATTAGCACCACTAATAACAATTAAAATCTTGTAGCATCCACAAAGTAAAAGACACTCATTTTCTGGTAATATTGGTATGAGAAATATGGTAGGTTACATCA
The DNA here is from genome assembly GCA_037954105.1 of Canavalia gladiata. Lineage (NCBI taxonomy): Eukaryota > Viridiplantae > Streptophyta > Magnoliopsida > Fabales > Fabaceae > Canavalia > Canavalia gladiata. The sequence goes on along the minus strand of CM075664.1, from coordinate 34,185,680 downwards.
TATGCTTCGCTTTATGAGCAAAGTAGGATAATTTTTAAAATAAATTGTCTAAAAAAATTATGTTAAAACAATTTATTTGCAAGATATACACATAAATAAAAGATGGGATTGCATGTCAAAAAATATTATTTAAAATATGATGAAAATTAAAAAAAAATAATAATATTTTTTTATAAGAATCAAAAAGATTTTATAATAAGATTAAAAATAAAGAAAGTTAAAGATATTTTAAATTAAATAGTTATAATTATGTTTAAGGTAATTTAATAAATAGAAAAAAAAAATACAAAATTAGTTCATTGTATTCAAAATGAAAAATTGGAAGAAAAGAATTAAAGTTAACTTGTTTTAACCCAATTCTTATTTCATTTGTATTTTAAATTAAAATTTTATTTATTATGTTAATGGACTTGATTTTAATAATTATTAAGTTTTTTTAAAATTTGTTTATTTTTATTTTATTATATTAGTGGGTTAGATTCTAAACATTTAGAATTTTAGTTTTATTATAAATATTTATACAACTCTTCTTAATGAGACAATTTTGATAATAATAAGAATTGAGATTTTTTATTCTTGAAAGAGTTGGTGCCTAAGGGTTCTTGAAAATAACAATTATTTGGATCTTATCAAATATTTTTTATATTCTTACGATGATTATACATCAAACTTATCACTCTCATTTCTTCATAAAATTGAGGGTGTGATGTTTTTCCTCATTTCTTCTCTTTTACATATTTTATTCTTACAATTTTTAAAGTCTTAACTTTGATTTGTTTCCATTATAACTCTAATCTTAATTTTTTTTTATAATCCTATTTTTTATCTAAGTGAACCAACTCAAGAAAAAATCTATTTAAATTCACATCAACTGGTAATCAAAGATTGGATCCTAGAGTTTGGAATTTTACTACATATTTTCTTTTCTTTTCTATTCTTTTTGTATTCATCTTTGTTGGAGCATATTTGAGGAGAAAAAAGAAGCAAAGAAGAAGAAGAAGAAAAATAAAACAAAAAAGAAAGAAACAAAAAAGAAGAAAAAAAGGCAAAAAAGAAGAAGAAGGAAAAATTGTAACAAATAATTTATCCTTATTTTATAGCAAGTAGTTAACTTTTTTTTTTTAATTTAATTTTGTCACAAAAGTTCAAAAAAAATATTTTTTTCCTTAATTGTCTTGTTTGACATTCTATTCTTTGAGTATACATAATCTTTCTTTTAACTTTCATTGGTTCTTTAGTTTTGTCTAAAATATTTTCTTTTATCTGACTTCTTGAATATTAAGTTTTGTGTGTGATTTTGTTTACAAGAATGTATGCATTTTTTATTTCTAGATTTGCTTTGGTTTAATTTAAGAACTTGAAAGGGCACTTGAGAGGTAAAGACAAGAGTGAATATTACATAAAATCCTAATTTGAGTGTAAAACACAAGCAGATTAAAACTCAAGAGTGCAAACATATGAGTAGAGTGATGATGATTTTATTTATTTATTTATTTTAATGTTTTTTTTTCTCATAACTATATCCAGAGAAATGGTACAAATGGGGAGAATACTCTTATTTCCCAAATATTGGAGGTTATGAGACAAAAAATGCAAACCTTAACTTAATACTTGGAAAGATAGTTACAAAGATAAAATGTAGAGTTGCATCAACGAATTGACTAATTAGAGAAAGGTACAACTTTTGACCATGAGATAACATTCATTCATGGAAAGGATTCTAATCATGAAGGTTTGTTTCATGAGGATAATTATTTGTATGATTCCCCTAGACAAATGAGAGAAAGAAGGAGACATAATGGAGGGAGAAGACATGAAAGAGATGTGTGAGATCATGGGCAAGGAGATGAACTTGGGGGTGTGAAATTCAAGAAACCTTCCTTCCAAGGGAAGAACAATCTTGAAGCTTACCTTGAATGAGAGATGAAGATTGAACAATTTTTTTTTCTTGCCATAACAACAATGATGAAAAAAAAATAGTAAAGATAGTTACCCTTGAGTTCACCAAATATACCTTAATTTGGAAGGATCAAGTATAGAAGGATAAAAGAAGATTTAAAAGAGTATCCTATCAACACTTGAGATGAAATAAATACCATGATGCGGAGAAGATTTGTGCTTTCCCACTATCATAGGGATTTTCACAACAAATTATAAAGACTTACACAAGGGAGTAGGAGCGTGAATGAATACTACAAGAAGATGGAGGTGGCTTTGATTAGAGCCAACACTATGGAGGATAGGGAGACCACCATGACCCAATTTCTTCATGGTCTAAACTGAGACATTGGAGATACTGTATAGTTACAGCATTATGTGAAACTTGAAGACTTAGTTCGTCAAGCTATGAAGGTGGAGCAACAATTGAAACGGAAATGTTCTATAAAGAAATCATCTACTTTAAACTATTCTTCGAGTTGGAAGGATAAAATAGAGAAGGAGGATTCTTTTTCTAACCCTTTGGAAGTTGTAAGTACTAAGAATTCTATCCCTATTATCACTACATCTTCTAAAAATAAGGATATAAAATATTTTGAATGTTTGGAAAAAGGGTATATTGCATCCCAATGCTCAAATAAGAAGACTATGGTGATGTGAGATAATAGAAGCATTACTAGCGATGCCTCTTATTTTTTCTCCTCCTATCCAAGTGAAAAGGATAATGATGGTAAAACCTCTACGTCAAATGGAGATTTATTGGTTGTGCAACGGTTATTGGAAAGTCAACACAAGGAGTATGGGGAGATCCAATAGGAAAATATCTTCCATACCCGTTGCCTTATCCAAGGAAAGGTGTACTCTATGACCATTGATAGAGGGAGTTGCACTAACCTGGCAAACACTTGTTTGGTCACCAAATTGAACCTAAAGGCTACACCATATCCATGATCATATAAGCTCCAATGGCTAAGTGATAGTGGTGAATCAACAAATAATGGTTAATTTTTCCATCGAAAAGTATGAAGATCAAGTTCTTTGTAATGTTCCCATCGAGGCAGGTTACATCCTTCTTGGGAGGTGTTGGCAGTTTGATAAGTGCAATCAACATGAGGGACACTCCAAAAAATTCTATTTTATCCATAATTATCACAAAATAACACTTATACCCTTATCCCATGGAGAAGTTTGTGAGGATAAAATAAAAATGTAAACAAAAAGAGAGTAAGAAGATCAAGAAAAAGAGAGTGAAAAAAAAAAAGAAAACTCTTGATTTTGAGGGAAAATTCAAAAGAAAGAGAGGAAAGAAAAGAAAAAAAGAGGGTAAGAAAAAGGAAGAAACAAAAGTGAAGAGTTTATTTACTAATAAAAGTGAGGTGAAGTGAGCTTATTTGGTTAGCGAGCCTTTATTCCTTCTTTTATGTAAAGATTCTTACTTAAACTCTAACACTAACTCTTTATCTAGTGATGTTGTTGCTATTTTGTAGGAAGTTAATGATATTTTTCCTAAAGAAGTTCCTCATGGTTTACCACCAATAAGGATAATAGAACATCAAATAAATCTCACTCTCAATGCCTTTTTACCCAATAGGCATATAGAAGCAACTCTTAGTGACAAAGGAAGATGAGTTAGAGAGAGTTTAATTTCTTGTGTAGTACCTGTAATTTTGGTACCTAAAAAGGATGGATCATGGAGGATGTGCATAGATTGTAAGGTCATCAACAAAATTACAGTTAAGTATAGACACTCTATCCCTAAACTTGACGATTTACTTGATGAATTGTGAGGTACATGTTTTTTTTCTAAGATTGATTTGAAAAGTAGACACCACCAAATTAGAATAAGTGAAGAGGATGAATGGAAAATCGACTTCAAAACTAAATATGGATTGTATCAATGGTTGGTAATGTCATTGAGTTTAACTAATGCACCTAGTAGTTTTATGTGACTTATGAATTATGTATTACATGAATTTTTTGAAAAATTTGTAGTTGTCTACTTTGATGTATTTTAATTTATTCCAAGAGTTTTGAAGAACATGTTGAACATTTCAAATCTATCTTGTATGTCCTTAAGAAAGAAAAATTGTATGCTAACTTAGATAAATGTACTTTTTGCACTAATCATGTGATTTTTCTTGTATTTTTGATAAATTCAAAAGGCGTGCAAGTTGATGAAGAAAATGTTAATGCCATTAGAGATTGACCAACTTCTAAATCTATGCGTGATGTTAGAAGATTCCATGGATTGGCAAACTTTTATAGAAGATTTGTAAATGATTTTAACACATTAACAACACCCTCAAATGAAATTGTAAAGAAAAATGTAGGCTACGAAAAAAAATCAAGAAAATGCATTTCAAACACTTAAAGACAAACTCACACATACACTTATTCTTACATTACCTATTCTTTTTCAAATAATTTGAAATTGAATGTGATGCATCTAATGTAGGCATCGGGCTTATTTTACTTCAAGGGGGTCATCCTATTGCATATTTTGGTAAAAAATAAAATAAGATACTATTAATTATCCAACTTATGATAAAGAATTGTATGCACTTGTTAGAACATTACAAACATGAAAACATTATTTTTTGCCCAAAGAATTTTTCATTCACATTGATCATTTATTCCTGAAGTATTTGAAGGGATAAGAAAAATTTAATAAGAGACATGCCAAATGAGTTGAGTTCCTTGAACAGGTTCCTTATATTATCAAGCATAAAAAAGGAAAGGTAAATATGGTAGCGGATATTATCTCTAAAAGGTATGCATTGCTTTCCATTCTTGAAACTAAATTGCTTGGTTTTGAACATACTAAAGAAATGTATATGCATGATAATAAGTTCTCTCACATATATGCTTCTTGTGATAAAATGGCTCAAAAAGGATTTCATAAGAATAATGATTATTTGTTCAAAAATAATTGATTGTGTGTGCCTCAAATTTCTTTAAGAGATCTGCTTATTAAAGAAGTTCATGAAAGGGTTTAATGCGATATTTTGGGATTCAAAAAATATATATGTTGCATGAGCATTTTTATTGACATTGTATAAAACATGATGTGCAGAAATTTTGTGAAATATGCATCGTATGTAAAATTGAAAAATCTAAGGTAATGCCTCATGGACTTTATATTCCTTTACCTATTCCTAACCACCGTTGGATTGATTTATCTATGGACTTTATCTTAGGATCACCTCAAAGAAAAATGAGAAGGATTCAATTTTTTTTATAGTTGACATATTTTCAAAGATGACACATTTTTTACCTTGCAAGTAGGGATGGAAGTAGGACGAACCGAGTTAGGCTTTGAGTGTTCAAGTCTGACCTATTTAAAAATTTTGAGGCCTAAGTCTGGGTCTGTTACTTGTTAAAGACTTTTTTTTCTATTAAGGCCTGACCTGATTTAAAGCCTACAAGACTTACAAGCTTGTTTGAAAGCCTACATTACAAAAAAGATTAATAAATAGACTTAAAGCCTATATAAATATTATACAAATATAATATATTAAAATAAATATAAATATATAATATATAATATATAAATATAAATAGGTCCCTGAATAGGTTAAACAGGCTTTTTTATAAGTCTTGGCCTGACTTGTTTATCTAAAAGACTTTTAACTAGCCTGAGTCTGTTTGTTTATTAAACGAGCTGAGCCAAACTAGACTTTAAATGAGTCGAGCCGTAGGCTCCTGTCGGACGACCTTGTTCACTTCCATCCCTACTTATAAGAAGGTTGATGAAGCTTGTCACATAACTAATTTATTCTTCAAGGAAGTTATGAAACTTCATGGAATGCCAAGGAGTATTGTTTCATATCGTGATACCAAGTTCCTTAGCCACTTTTGGAGGACTCTATGGAATAAACTTGGTACAAAACTTCTTTTCTCCATCACTTATCATCCTCAAACTGATAGGCAAACTAAGATGGTTGATAAACCACCATTTTGTTGATTTATCTGTAAGAAATTAATTATAATTACGATATAATTGATGATTATTAATTTTAATTCTACCTAATTTTCTTTATTTTTATAGAAATGGTCACACAAGTACATAATTCTAAAATAGACAAGTTTTGGGCAAAAAAAAAGAGTAAAATGAGCATTAAAAGATAAGGTATCTAGTACGACAATGTCACATCAGCCCTAAGGAGCATAAAAAGACTACACATCTAGTGTGGCAATGTCATATTAGCCTTAATAACACAAGAAGCATCCCAATGAGTCCTACAATGTTGCAAGATGACTTAAAATGGTAGCGACAGCTAAGGACGCGGCTAGGTCAAACTTGGTTCATGATATTGAAACCCTAAGTCACGCCTATAAAAGGGAGGCATTGCTATAACACACCACACCATCTTAGGCCCTAAAGGTTACACCACTCTCCGGGGCACACTCCTATCACTACCTGAAGACACACCACTCCTGTACCCATTCCATTCTTATCTCTCTTTTGGTATCCTCCCGTGTGATCTTGGAGGAAAAAGTTCTTTTATAGTGCAAGTTGCAATGTCTTATTGCTAGCTTTGTCGGCATTATGGTTTTGTCATTCTTTATATAGAATTAGGATTATGGATTGTTTTGCTGGATTAGTATTCTTTTGTTTGTCATTCTTTATGTGTAACTAATCCCTAAAGCATGGGGCTTTGTCGAAAATTATAATGTAACCAATCGAATCCCTTTTTCTTTTTATGAATGATTATGTGTTTCTATTCAATTGTGTTTTTCTTATTGTGCTTAATTAATTGATAAGAATTACTTACTCTTATTAATTTCTAAGTTAATTAAGGGACAAATGACTGTACCATCACCTAATTAATGGAACTAAAAAGTAAACTAAATTTAAGGATTTTGGAGGATCAATCGGAATCATTGATTTCTAATCAGTTATTAGTTTAACAAGTTTGAATGTTATTTAGGCTTCTTTTAATTATATATTTTACATGATCATTGGAAGTAGTAACTTAAAGGAAAAAATATTACTGTCACATGATCATAGGATAGTAATAGACTGAGAACTGATGGTTAGAAATTGACTTTAAATCATTTGTAAGGGAATCAAGATGAAATTAGAGAAAGTTATAAGGGAAACCAAAGTTCTATGCTTTTCCATAATTGAATTCATATCTGTGTTCTTTTGCCTTTAAATTTCCTATTTTTATTTTGTTTCCTTTTTACATTTTTATTTTCTGGTGAGTTCAAAAATTAAGATTTAATCATTCTTTAAGATTGTTGAAATAGTCTCTCTAGAAACGATATTAAGGGGTTTAAATACCTTTCTACGTCGACGGGTACACTTGCCCGTGAATAAAACTTTGTACGCACAGCAAAGGCATAATAATGGTCAACAAACCCTCCCCACTCTTCTTAGGGTTATCATTAAGAGCAATATTAAGTCTAATGAAGATCGTTTTCCACATGTTAAATTTTCTTGCAATAGGGTGGTTTATACTACTACACAACACTTACTTTTGAAAGTGTTTATGGATTTAACCCCCTAACTCCTCTTGATTTATTACCTTTATCCAATAATTTTTCTTTTGATCATATAAATGAAAAGTCTAAGCATAAATATCTAAAGAAGCTTCATGAGAAAGTTAAAGCTCAAATTGAAACAAACATAAAACGTTAGACTCAAAATGCTAACAAAAATAAGAAGAATGTCGTGTTTGAACTAGAGATTGGGTTTGGGTTCATATTAGAAAGGAGTGATTTTCCTCGCAAATAAAATTAAAACTTTATCCAAAGGGAGTTGGACCTTTTCAAGTATTACAAAATATCAATGATAATGTTTATAAAATTGACTTACCTGGTGAGTATAGGTTGAGCATCACTTTTAGTGTTTCGGACTTGTGTGGTTTTGATGTAGATGATGAAGATCACAATTTGAGGATGAATTCATTAAAAGAAGGAGGGGAAGATGAGGAGAACCAAGAAGGAATAATGATTAAGAATGAGAAAGATAAAGAGGAAAATCTCTTACAAATGCTTGGAGGTCCTATGACAAGGTTAAAGGAAAAAAAAAGTCAAAGAGGTCTTAAAATCATATAGTCATAACTATATTTAAAGCAACCCAAGATATAGAAAAAGAAACACAAAGCTAGTCCATTGTGTTCAAAATGAAGAATTAGAAAAGAGAACTAAATTTAACTTATTTTATCTCAATCCTTATTTCATTTGTATTTTGGGTTAGGACTTTATGTTTACTCTAATAATTAAAAACATAGATTTAGTTTATTATGTTAATGGACTTGGTCGTAATGGTTATTAAGTCTTTTTAGGATTTTTTTACTTTTATTTTTTTATGTTAGTGGGCTGGATCCTAATGACTAGTAAACATTTAAGATTTTTATTTTATTATAAATACTTATGTAACTCTTATTAAGGAGACAATTTTGATGATAATAAGAATTTTTGGTTTTCTCTTTTGAAAAAGATTGTGTGCCTCTTTGGATTCTTGGAAATAACCATTGCTTGGACCTTATCAAGGATTTCTCATACTCTTGTGATAATTATACTTCAAGTTTATCATTATCCTTTTTCCATAAAATCGAGGGTGTGATGTTTTCCATCGTTTCTTCTCCTTTCCATCTTTTATTCTTACAATTATCAAAATCTTGATTTTGATTTGTTTCCATTTTAACCCTAATCTGATTTATTTCTAGTATAATCATATTTTTTATCTAAGTGAACCAACTTAAAAAAAGATTCGTTTAATTTCAAATTCAAGTGTTGCTTTTTTCAAAAAAATACATCATATCAACCAAAGGATGCCACATAGGCATTACATATCTAATTTTTTTTTATAATAAACCAAATTAACCAATGTAAGAGGGTGAACATCTTCATTTTCCCTTAGCAAGAAATAAACCTGTGTACTCAAAGACTATTGTTAACAAGTTGAGCTTCTTACACCTCATTTTCATTTTTGAATTCTCTAATCGTTTGTTGGATGATGTCAAAGATAGGAAGGAAAAAAAGAGAAATTAAAGAAAAAAAATAGAAATAGAAAGGAAAAATAAGTTATTTGAATGAATAAAAATATGAGAAAGAAAGAAATCTCTTATCTTATTTGGATGGATAGAAAAGAGAAAAAATATACTAGTAGTATAAATTTATTTTATATAAATTTAGAATAATAAAATTTAACTTTAAAAGTTTTTAATTTTTTACTATATATTTTTGTTAATATAATTTTTATATTTTAAAATATATAAAAATTTAAACAAATTAATATATATAAAAAAAACCATTCCTCCTTACTCTCTGACCAAAGAGTGAGGGATTATTTTTCAGGGGGATCTTGGGAAAAATGTTTCCTTCCATTCTATTTCCATGCTAAATAAACGATGAAAAATATTTCTATATCCTTTTTTACTTCCTTCTTTTCTTTTTCTCTTCTTTCTTCCCATCCAAACATACCATAAATTTTATAGTTTTATTATATTTTAAATAATTTATTCAAACTTTTAATATACTAGTTTTTTTTAGTATCAACACAAATTTATTTAAGAAAAAGAAACATTACAACAAAATATGGTTAGGAAGTGTCACAATTCTCATATTACCTAGATCCTCTTAACCTTATTCACACATTACTCATTATATGTACATACTGATTATGAAATAATCTTACACTCGTGATGTATTTGATTACCTATATATATATATATATATATATATATATATATATAAATAAATAAATGAACTTCTTATAGACATATATACATCTTTATTAAGAGTACATCAGTTTAATATTTTCAGGATATAGTTAATATAGAGTACTGTTACTAAGGTGACAAGATAGTTACATACAAAACTAAGTTACTCTATTTAAACTGAAAAATCATAAGATTCACTTCCTTTCTTCAAACTGATACTCCTGCCTTGTAGTTGTTGCCTGTGATCATAGAGTGAGAAATTCTTTGTCTATTCCCTAGGTTGATGGTCACCTCAATATCAAGAAGAGGGTGGTCCATGTTGTAGGCTCACTAAGAAATCATAGTTACACACACAAAATATAACAAAAGGAAATGAGAAACTTCTTTCAAGTAAAAGTAAGGATAGAAGTAGTACATTAGATCATACTTTAATATAAAAAAAAAAGTTCTTGGACCTCCTCAATGAACTGTAAGAAAATAGTCATCATATACAATGTATATATGGATTATTCTATCATCTTCTACATAAGTTTCTATGATGATAAACTATATTGGGATCTATTACATCCTATATCACAATAAGTATCACTAATATAAAGTTGGTCATCCTTATAATATGCAAATGCATGTCAGCCCAAACATCATCACCACTTTATCAAAATAATGAGGGTACCAGGATCCAATTTCAAACTACAACATGCCTTTGACAACACTTGACTCATTATCATTTTACAGTATCACGAAATTTCTTGATCGGTAATTAAAGTCTTCAAGGTCTCATCGAGGCGTCGAAGTTCAACTAGAGCAATCCTGGCTACAAGGAGCAACCCTAGGCCATTTGAAGGCTTAAACTCCGCTCATATACCACCTAGGCTCGGAAGTTTCCATTATTATAAATTCTGTTCTACTTCCATGTTAGTCGATCCTTAGATTGTTCCTAACCATTGTTATGGTTGTAAGTTTTGTTTGGATGCTGGTTTAGTGATTGTGCCTCCTCACACCTTGCATTCACCATTTTCATGCTTCCTCGTTGCATTTTTGGTCCTACTCGAAAACAAAGGTACATAAGCATGCTTTTGCTCATTCTTTGGCTGTTGAATTCACTATTGTTGTGTTTGTGAGTATTATTTTTTTTCCTTTTTAGTGTTTGTGCCCTTCCCATGTCTTGGTTGACATTTTCTTCTCCATCTCTGAAACATCATTACAGTTACCTATTCATATTGCAATTTCAAGGTATTTTGGTTAATAGTATTTCGTTTGGGTGGTTTCTCCGGTACCCTTGTAAATATAAAGGTACCAAACCCCTTCTACCTATTGACCAATTAAATGCTGACACGTGTGATATCCATTTAACATAATTGAAATTGGATATTATCATATAGTATTTTACTAAAATGGATTCAGGTTATATGTATTTAGTAAAAGCAATACATAAAATGCTAAATTTGTAAAGAAGGACTTAAAAGAAGGATTGTACAATAATTATTGAAAATATTTATTTACTATTTTCTTCAACCCATATTTGACCATGGTTACAAGTTTTTGAGATGTGTTAAAAGAAAGTAGCAGCACAACCCAGGTAGCAGTCGGAGGAAGCGTCGTTGCATCGTTTATTTGCGGGAAGTTGGAGAAAGAAAAAGTTTGTTTGTGGGTGAAAACACAAAGAGAGAGAGACAGTAGCTAGGTTTTTTAAGGAGGAAGCCTGTGGAGGAAGCGATACTTGCATTTCTACTCACAACGCTCATAGCGAGGTAGAGGAAGTTAATCTCCAAATATTAGTATATAAGATGCTACATACTCTGAGAATATTGGTCTCCTTTTATGTGGGTTGTTGGTCTTTATGAGCTATTTTGGGTACATCCATGCATTGAATGTATGATTATGGTATAAATGTAGATGTATATGACCAGTATAAAATTTCTTACCTTTTTGTGTTAGCAATCCATGTTTATTAAATTTTAAAATTTATAAGTCATCGTGTTGTTGTTTAAATATTTGTAAGTGCCCTTCACCCCCTATAAAGTTGCCGCTGCGAAGTAGTGGGCAAATACTGGTCTCTGTTTTGTGTGGACTATTTGTCTCTATTTTTATTCTGGTTCTAGGGTTTAATGAATAAGCAGACACATATTATCAAAAAGAAATTATCGATTGACTATTTGAAAAATTTTAAAAGTAAAAATAGGGATAAGGACAGGATGTGGAATGAAAACCTTTGAACCTTTACATGGATCTGATTGAACCTGGTCACATAATGTACTCCATGAACATACATTATGTAATACAATCTCTGTATTGTATACCTTCATTTTCCTACCACTAATAGATGATGGTTTATATTTATTTTCCGTTTGGAGCCACTGTTACGGATGTGGTAGAAAACAAGGTAGTGATGGTTAGAATTCAAGTGGGTGTAGTTGTTTGAATTTCGTATGAGGTGTAGTCTAGTCTAGTTAGTAATTATCCCACTAACATATGACTTTAGAACATATATTAGTCGATGTTCTCTTTCAGAGTGAACCCCTTGGCGACAACCATCGCCTTCTATCTCTCAATCTTGGCTTATGATTCCCTATTGCTCTTATCCCATACGGGGGGGTTGACTCATTTTCTTTCTCTGGGTTTCAGAGTGAGTGGGTTAAGGAGCATTAATCCGTATTAAAGATTCTGGTTATTGAATCAGAAACTATTGAATTTAAGCCAATTGAATCCCCTTGCATAATATACCTGCAATATATCATGTTTTGCATATATGATGTTTTTTTCTAATTTGTTTGTTAATGTGTTATGGTAGTTTTTTTTTTAACAATGGTAGTGTTCATTCTATGTTTTTTAATTGTGTATCTTAAGTAGTAAAAACACTTGGAATGAAATCGCATTCAGATTCCTTAGCTAGTGTTGGGATTGTTGTTGTGCCCAACCTACAATCCTGAGGACCTCTTGGTCTAGTAAGAATCCTGGGAGAAGATACTTCAAGTGTCGGAATAAAAATATTAACAACAATTAAGTATGTTCACACGTATGTGTTGATAATTTATTAAAATTAAATTAATGAGTTAATTTTTTGTTTTGTCATAACATTGTTAGTATGTGCAGGGTTGTAATTATTATGATTGGTTGGATCCATGTGTTGATGTTGTCTATTCTCAATGTGGAATCATGGATAAAGAGTTGGTGGAATTACAAAGACAGATATGTTTAAAAGACACTGAGATTGATAAGTTACATATACTGCTTGCTAAATATACTACTCGAGAAGGAATGCATTGGAAGATTTATCTTGTGTTTTCGACCTTGTTAATAATGGAAATGGGTTGTTTGATGTTAAATCTTACCAGCAATGTTGTGTTTAAATAATTTATTTATTTAAACTAATCTCCTTCTATATGTTCAATTATGTACTTGATCAATGAATGGTTATTTGAATGAAGTTGTAATTATTGGTATGTATGTAATTTCTTTCATTGTAATTTGGTAAATAATTACCTTGTGCATTGATGACATACTGTAAATAGGTTAAGTTGTAATTATTGGTATGTATGGAAGATTAAGTTATTCAGATGTTACTTGATTAAATTATATAAAACAGTGATCATAAGTTATCAAAAGTAAGGGGTTGTTTTATGGTAATAGAAGTGATCATAAGTTTTTTTTATTAAAGCAACGAAAAATTAAAAGAAAAAATCCATTACATTTAAAATTCAATACTGATATATACATTACATAGATGTACATACTTTGAATACAAATTGAAGAAAATGAATGATATATGTACAAAGTAGGAATAGTAGTTAAGCAAAATATGCAAAGGCTAACAACTCGTGTGGATTTTGTTTCTGTGAAAGTGACAATCTTCCTGCTTTGCATGTTTATTTCTGTTGGAACCATATTATATGGAGATTTTGCAGACAATAACCATTTATACCATCTCTGCAGACAATAACCATTTATACCATCTCTGTAAAGCAAAAATTCCCTGTATAAACCAAAGTACGTTCAACCATATAATTCAAATAATTAAAGTAGTCATCGATGTCGCAACCGTAATCACGACAAGACAACGAACTCGCTACAATTTTGAAAATGAATTTATTTGGTTGTGTGGAGTCGCCTCCAAATTTTTATTTAAGGGAAATATTTGAAAAAACCCTAACTGAGGAAAGAGATTTAGGTTCGGGAGTCGGTTATGAGTGGGGAAGGTGTTAGGCACCCCACTCGCTCGTTCCGAAGAACGGTACCCTTAGATTGAGTGTGTGATTTTTGAAAATTGTTTGATCCCTTAATTAATATGAAAATAAATAAATTGATGGAGGTTAGCCAGATAGGACTTGATCCTGCTCCTCCGTATTCCCCAGTGCAATGGAAAACTCAAGGCTTACGTAGTTCTGGTTTTAAGGCCTCAATTCATGTGCACAAATTCGAAGGCAAGCGAGGTTGCACTGCGATTCGTATGACCCTCCGAACCTCGAAAGATAGGGTAGGCTGCACTTTCAACTTCGGAGTTCATTGCGTGAGATCTCATATCATTTAACTTTGAAATTTATTTAAAAGATAATTTTGAAGAGAGATGAGAAAGGAGATCTTTGATCCACATGCCCAGAGTCGAAGGCAAGCGAGGGTTGCACTACGACTCGTATGACTCTCCGAACTTCGAAAGACAGGGTATGCTGCACTTTCATCTTCAGAGTTCATTGCGTGAGATCTCAGAGCATTTAACTTTAAAATTTATTTAAAAAGATAATTTTGAAGAGAGATCAAAAAAGGAGATCTTTGATCCACATGCACAGAGTCGAAGGCAAGCGAGGGTTGCACTGCGACTCATATGACTCTCCGAACTTCGAAAGACAGGGTATGCTGCACTTTCAACTTCGGAGTTCATTGCGTGAGATCTCAGATCATTTAACTTTGAAAATTATTTAAAAAAGATAATTTTGAAGAGAGATGAGAAAAGGAGATCTTTTATCCACATGCACAGAGTCGAAGGCAAGCGAGGGTTACACTGCGACTCGTATGACTTTCCGAACTTCGAAAGACAGGGTATGCTGCACTTTCAACTTCAGAGTTCATTGCGTGAGATCTCAGATCATTTAACTTTGAAATTTATTTAAAAAGGTAATTTTGAAGAGATGAAAAAAGGAGATCTTTGATCCACATGCACAGAGTAGAAGGCAAGCGAGGATTACATTGCGACTCGTATGACTCTCCGAACTTCGAAAGACGGGGTATGCTGCACTTTCAACTTCGGAGTTCATTGTGTGAGATCTCATATCATTTAAATTTGAAATTTATTTAAAAAGGTAATTTTGAAGAGAGATAAAAAAAGGAGATCTTTGATCCACATGCACAGAGTCGAAGGCAAGCGAGGGTTTCACTACGACTCATATGACTCTCCGAACCTCGAAGGATAGGGTATGCTGCACTTTCAACGTCGGAGTTCATTGTGTGAGATCTCAGAACTTTTAGGATTTGAAAATTATTAAAAAAGGATTAAGAAAAGGGGTTTTTAGAATTTCCAAAAGTTATTTGATAGAAAAGAGATTATGGCAAAAGATTCGAATTTTACCCATACTGCTTCTAATTGTGAGGTTACATGTTAGAATTCACCTGCGAGGGAACCTGAAGTCTTTCTCTCTTGCATTGTTCCTCTTCTTATCTTTGATTATACGAAGGAGGAATTAGAAAAAGAATCCAATTTTGTCCTTCGATTGACAGTTTTTTTTTAATCTTTCCTGAACCACATTAACCTTTGTGCAGCAGGTCTGGGATTCCCAATTTATGGGAATGCTGTAGAATCCGAGACCAGCAACTGGCTTAATTATTGGAGCAGGTTTGCTTGGAATTTCCACTTTGATTATCCATTCTTTGGTTACTGATGTATCTTGGAGAACTTCCTACCTTCAGTTCACATTATATGCTGCTATCATTTATGGAAAACTAAACCTGGATAGATTACTTTAGTTGTAGACCTGATGGGGACTGCGAACTTAGTACTAAAGTACAAATATGAACATGGTTAATGTCTTCCCTGGATATAGGCTCTCCAACTTTCAACATAAATCAGATTACTTAAGTATTAAGAGTTACCAGTTTCTTTTTAGTGTCATTTTCTTAGCCAAGTCCTTATATTCAGGATAGGAATTGGCTAGCCAACATTCTTATTCTTGACTTTCATCAGTCTGTCATTACCTCACATATGCCAAATCAGAAATTGTGCCAGGACCAGGGCAAAGTTGCATATTTAGAATGGTGGAATGAGAAACAAATTTGCCGCCATGGTTAGCCTACGATTGATTTGTTTCTGTACAGACAAAGGACCTTTGGACTTGAATCTGTCTTAGGACTATCCCAAAAACCATTGGGGCCCCTATCTGCCCATATCATGAACTAGGGTTTCTTGTCTTGGGCCATGGTGCAACCCAATGTATACGTAATAAAGATCTGCTATTACAGCAAATCCAATGGTCCAAATACTGACATAATAGACTCTAAGGGATGAGCTAACACTTGGTTTCTAAACGCCACTCTGTTTTCCAATATGTTTCTAAGCTGATAGACCCTGCACTTTATTGGACCTGGGTGCTGATGTCAATTTCACCCTGATAGGAATTCACCTCAAATTGAGTTATTGCCAAACTGTCCTTCCCTTGTCTGTCACAAACCTGTTCAATTAATAACAAAATATGACACTTAACAGGAAGTTCAGGTACCTATAAAAAATAGCCTGATGCCACCTGGTTGGTCTTTTAGCTAAGCAGTTCTTTTTTTCTCATCCAAGTGCCTCTCTAATTCTAAACTTTCTATTCCCTAGCCTGGTTCCAATCATTCATGTGAGGTTGTAGCTATTTTGAAGCCATGAGTAAGGAAAAAGATTCCTGCTCATTGTGATTTATACAACCAGCAAACTGTAATCACAGGGTGAACTAAAGGATATTGCCAATGCTATTGATGATCAGGATGGTATTAATTCTACAACGGAACCTACTAGTTTTGATAACCATTTCAACATAATGATTTGAAACAACTTTACAAACTTAGGCCATCTAATACAGGTTTGGGAACCTGATTGGCTAGACCAAGTTCTCTGAAGCCTAAATCTGGTTTTCTAGAACCTGTTGCTGGACAAAGGCAGCCTACAGCTCCTTCCCTAAAACATTCCCCAACTGAAACATCTCCTACTTGGTTTAAGGATTCTAGACGCAGAATCTGCCTCGGAGTCGGCTATTCTTATGCATGGTCTTTGGATGGGCAACTGGTGCAGCTTCTAAAGACCATTATCACAAGGTACAGGTTAGCTCTATTTATGGTATGGTGTCCAACTTGATGCTGTTTATGACTAGCCTTATTCATTGCTTCTACAGTTAGCAAGGTTTTGTTCCCTGGAGGCATGATTATCTGGAACAAGACACAAGACTTAATGAGGATCTACTGTTTGGCTGGACATAGGTCCTAAACTGAAACCAACTAGTTGCTAGGTCACATGACAAAAGGGGTACTTGGCTAGTCTTAATCAGTTTTAAAACTGGTTCATATCACTGCAAAACCATAATTGTACCAAGACTAAAGGCATAACCTGCGTTGCCCCTTTTCTAAAAAATTTGTTTCTATGCGTTTCAGGACTTGCATTGCCATTTCTTGAGTGTTTTGGCTTTGATGCCCTTGGATGGCCTATTGTCAAGGTTCATGATCTTGATTCAAATACCTACCCATCCCTTGTATGTTCCAAGAGTTATGCTATTGGTGCCATGGACCAGGGATCCTTATTAACCCTCAGACTTGAGCTTTTTGATGACTCACCTTACTCCTAGGCAGCATCAGAATAGGCTTACTGTTGTGACATATTCAACAAGACTAATGTACACCCCTTATGGCTGAACCTGCCATCATAACAAACAAGGCTTCAGCACCTATGCTAGCCTACTGATTCTGTTTCTCTGGACTTTTCTAATTCGCTTAAACACTCTCTAGCTCCCAAGCTTAGGTGCTTACAAGTTAATATGGCCTCTGTGTGGCCAATTTATTTCCTGCACTAGCCAAAGAATTAAAAGATGATATGACCAGGTTAGAGCCCTAAGAAAATGAAACTCAAAAATTGCTATTTGTACACCCTGAACCTTCATGACAAGCTTAAGAATAATGATTTAAGTGCCTACCTAAATCCAAAATCTGCATCAACGTCATACTGTCCAGGGAGAACACAGGGTCTCAATCCTACATTATGCACCTAAGTCCTATTATAAATGGCTTATGTATATCAAAATAGGTGTGGCTTTCCAAATAGACAACCTAAGTTGGCAAAATGTTGTACCTGCAGTGGTAACAGATCTAAAATCCTTTTTAGGCTCCTGATCTAAGACTCATCAATTCACAAATCCTTACTGACCCGACTAGTGTGATGTAGGACATTGTGGAGTGGAATTCTAGGACTTATGGCTCACATATTCATCCACTTCAGCTCTCAAGTTTAGGCTCCTATAGGCTGATTTAAGATCCTTTGAGGACTGATCTCATTTATCTTTGCAGACAATAGTTTTAAGGGACCCTAAGCCATTGCAAAACCAGCCCACCCTACTTAGCACTAATTACAGCTCTCTCTCTAAGGCAAGCTCTGATTTTAGTTTTCTGTTTGGCCTATGAATCACAAAGCTCAGAACCGAAATTTGGCTTAGTTATTACGACTGGTCATTGATTCTGAAAATTCATCTATTTGCTATCAAGCCCAGGAATATCAATGCACACATCCTATAGTTGAACCTGACACCATAATAGCTATGTTTTTAGCACCTATTTATGGTGTTTTCCCCAAGGTTTTCCCAGACTAGCCTGCTGATTCGATAGCATTTGCAGGTTGTAGTGGTTTATTAATTTGCAACAGTCAAGGTGATTCAGTTTAGGTTTATTAATCTGATATCGAAATAGAAAAACTCAGATTCGATTAGAATTCCTCCTTTTCAACATCAGGAGTCTGATGCTAGGCACTGGCTAAAGGTACCCTAACAGGTGTTATTCCAAACTGGACCTAAGGCTTTTCTGCAAACCTAATCAAAACTCCTTCCAACTATTTTGATCTTTATTTATTCAGGTTGACTTCTCTGCTAGCTGGGACTTTCTTCTAACCTGCCGAAGTGTTGCTGTAACTAACCAAACTACAACTTAATCATAGACCAGTGGTATTGAACCATGATCTGATAAAAAAGTATTTACAATTATGACTACTATCCACAAATAAGCTCTGAATGATCCATGATTAACAAAGCTTGCAATGAGGAGATCTCAGTATTTATCAGATAAGGTTAGATTGCAGAACTGAATCTAAATGTGCTTAAGTAAGAATAGAACACATGAACACATCTAGATCAAGATTCTAAAAGTTAGAATTATGTGATTCTTATGATGGCCCTATAATATCTGTTTCTACTTCAAGTTCAGATGTTTCTGGTACATTCACACCCACTAAGTTCGAAATATTTCTTTATTGCCTTGTCTAGAACTTCATTTCCTATCAGTTTCTATTTTCTCTGAGTTGTGTACCAGGTATACCAGGTTTATAAGGCTAACTTATTTTTCAAATTTGCCTCTAAGTTGACAGACATTTGGCCTAAATTGATTGACTGCTACTATAGCAGAATTTGTTGGATAAACTGAGGCTGGGTCTGAAATCAATTAAAGCACAGAGAAGCACCAGCTCCTACTTCCTAAAGTCCGATTATATCTACCTATTGAGTGCCTATTGGTTGTGGAAAATAATTCAAAAATTTACAATTATAAGGAACTCCCAAGCGTGATTCAAGAATTGAACCATAGCAATCAAATACAGAGATCAAACTCTCATTGATTTTTCAAAGACTTTTGACTTTAAACCTCAATTAGCACACGCAGTTTTAACAATTCTGAATCGGAGATGAGAACAAGGATTAGAATTATTTAAGCATTCTTATCTCTTGCAGATTTCACATGTTCGAAGTCTAAACGGAATGTAGAGAAGACTGGAAACTGAAATTGCACAGATGTGAGAGAAAAGAGAAACACAAACCTAACCTGTTAGCGTCGAATCAAAAATGAGAGGAACTTTGCGATTCGGCCAAGAGGATCGAGATGAAATGGAAGAAAGCAGAGAACCAGAGAGTGATACGAACCAATTACTCCAAGGAAATTCCAAGGAGCCAAGAAATTCTCACGATCCGAGAGAGCTTCCAACGCTAAGAGCCAAGAAAATCCTTAGAGAAAAGCTTCAAATTCGTTTCCAATTTTTGGTGCCCAAAAGTCCCCCTTTCCTTTTTCCATTTTAGTTTTTATCCTCTTACTCTTGACCATAGTTATTGTACCTGACCATGATTATTTTCTCACCTTGATTTTAACTGAATTAAATAACTTTTAACAGCTTTTGCCTTTTCTTTTTGTGTTATGAATTTTCTGACAGTTTTTTTTTTCTTCCTTTTTTTCCTTTTTTTTATTTGCTTTTATTTTATTTTATTTATTATTTATTATTATTATTTATTCATTTACTTATCATATATATATTTTTGATTATTTTCCATTTATTCTATTTTTAGTTACTTATTTTTTTATCTGTCTCTTTTTTTTTTACTTTGTTATTATTATTATCTTCATTTCGTTATTTGTTAATTAAATTTTCATTATCATTTGTAAAATTTGATTAATTTATTCTCGGACATAATTAGATGTTCACAATTGAAAATAAATAAAGTGAAACATAAAGATTGGCCGACAAACTTGGTCTTGGAACTGTGGATTTGTCAACAAACTTGGCCATAATAATAACAGTTATTGAACTAAAAATTCAGTGCTATGGCCCAAAAATTTAGCCATGGATAATATTATTCATAAACTTTTATCCCAAAAAGCATAGCCCCCATAAACTGGGCCAAATGAAGATATCAAAATCCAAATAAACATTCATCCAAAATATTGGCACCATAAACCGGCCATATTAAAACATCAAAGTGGCCACATTAAACAAATAAAGGTTCATTTCAATAGTTCAGATGTGGTTAACGCCTACTACTCCTATATTATTGAAGATGTTGGTGTGCCCTTGAAATTACTTTGTTCTTGGATGAATTGTATGGATGCATTATGAGATCAACAGCAAGTTATAGTCTGGTACCATCATCAACTTACAATATTATGAAAAAAGGTTAAGCTAAATACGTGAAAATTTTCTATAATCAACAAAAGGTCATGAACTTTATACTTACATAAAGGTTGAATTCATTAATGCCTTCTTTCAACATCCACATTGCAACCCAAATGCCACAATCATTCCTAAGAAGATAAAATGTTATATATATATATATATATATATATATATATATATATATATATATATATATATATAAGGTTAAAAAATAATATTAATAGATATATACTAAATACATACGATTCAGGTTCTTGGAAAAGTAACCCTTCAGGGACAACGATTTCAGAATTAGACACCTGAGGTTTATTTGTATCCTCAAACTGGTAGAATTCAGGAAAGCTCAAAATCTCATCAAAGCACAAGGCCTGTAGGAATTATCTATTAGTATTTTTGTAATTAAGATTTACTTATTGATATTTAGGGTTTAGGGTTTTACCATTTTTTTGATAGCTCGTCTTCTACTGTCATTTCTTTTAGCGGAGGGTAAAGAGTTAAGCATGAGAATTTCATGTTTGCCAAAGTCAATAATCATCAAATACCAATGGGTATTATCTTTATTTATGGGAACATATATCTTGGTTCAAATAAAAAAATTAAACAACATATTAAGGAAACTATAAACTAAGCAATTATAAACGTTATATTAATAGAAATATATGAATGTATCTCAATTTGTTCACACAAACCCCATGAAACGATCTCTATAATAATTGTTCAACATTTGGGGACTTGATTCACTGCTACCAAGCACAAATTTCTATACCAAGAACAAAACGATGCATCATGAAGTCACTTTGTAGTATAATATAATCATGTTATTTAAGTCCTTACATACAGAGAACGATGTTGGTAGATACCAATCACCGGAAGGATACTTTTATGGATTTTGTTCAAACGTTTTCAAGAAGAGGATCAAGTCAAGTATCTGTCATAATTAATTAGTTTGATGTTCTTAGGTGAAATTATAAACAATAGAATGGTATGTAAAAATTATTACCTCTTGGTCAACTAAGCCTTTCGACTTCAAGCATTGGAAACTTTCTCTTCTGCCTTCGTAGTAATAATTGGTGGGAGTGACAAGGACTTCATTACTGCAATGGAAATTAATAAATAAATAATTTGAATATACTGCAATTTGTATGGAGAAGGCATTTAATTATCATATTATTGAAAAAAGACTTACAGGTCAGGTAATTCTTGTAGGGTGGTTCCAAAGATATATGAAGCAACAACTATCTGAATGTTATTGAGACAAAGATATTTTTTTGGTTTAAACAAAGAAGAAATGCACTGCACATGATCATATAGTCAAGTTAAACAAACATTAATTGAGAAAGTTATTTAAAATTGAAATAAATCTAAATTAATTGGTCTAATTACTTACGAATGGAACAAAAGGGGAAAGGACAAGTGCGAAGTTTATTGGAGTTTGTTTGGTTTTTAGGATGATATAGAAACCAGTTGAGGTGCTGATGGTACGCATTGGTGTTTTAGCAGGACCTAGCTTAGGCTTTTTTTGCAGAAAATAACTTCTTCACAATCTTGTCTTTTGGTTTTTCCATGCCTTTAAAAATTACCTTATTTTTCAGTTCATCTATCAAACCAGATTGCTTGGGGGTTATCAAAATGAGGTTTTGGTCAGTGCTCGATACTGTGGGTTGATTACACAGAATATGATTAATCAATGAAAGTGCTTCCTTGATATCTTTCACTTGTTCTTCCAAACGTCGTACCTTTTCCATAAGGTCTTGATAAGCATAGATTTCATAAATAATTATCTCTCACTTTTATCTGATTAATACTTCTTATATAATCAATTAAGTGATCTTTGTCATATTTTATGAGTTTGGGTTCATATGAAGTTTAATTGAATTTCTTTGCTTACCCGATTAAAATGACACTATTATAGTATTTTGAGCATAATAGGAGTTGTAGACATCCAAAAATCATGAAATCTGTCTTGAATGAAAGATTAAAGAAGTGTCCATAGTTACAAAGCAAGAGAAGACTCTAAATTGGATGTTTAGGACTCCGAAATTATCTCAAAAGATGAGATAGTGTTGCTGACGTGGAATTTGCACAGTGTGCAAAGATCCGGCCATATCTTGAGATGCAGAAGTCATATTGAGATGAAATCAACTTTGTTGGACAGCTAAGATCCGGGGCTACAACTTTTGTTCAGAAGTCAAGCTCTAATTCGGCCATGTGAACATCCGAAATTGCGGTGCAAGAAAGTCAAAATTGTTGTGCTCATTGGTGACAAAAATTCAAAAGTGTTTTGCATTTTCAACAAAGCTCATGTGAAAGCAATAAAAGGGTAGAAAAGTAATATCTTAGTTGGTGACTTTCTGAAGATGATGCCTCAAAAATCCTCTATAAATAGAAGGGTTTACAAGAGGAGAAAAACACCACTTGGAGATTAACTCCAATACCATTTTCCATCTTTCTTTCTTTCTTATTAGTTTGCCTCCTTCATGGAAGGCTTAGGTTTTATTTGTTGTTAGTTTGCCTCCTTCATGGAAGGCTTAGGTTTTCTTTGTTGTTAGTTTGCCTCCTTCATGGAAGGCTAGGTTTGTAGTTTCAATTCAAGGATTCAAGCTATTTTCATTTTAACTTTGAGGTCTTGATCTTTATTTACATGCTTATTAAGTGGTTTCTACTCTGCTTCACTATATTCTTCAATTTTATTCTTTAATCAAAGTTTGATCGGTTGACGTATTTTGATTAATGCATAATTGATTTATAATTGGTTTTTGATTGGTAAATCATTTTCCAAAAGTTTGAAGAGTAGAAATTAAGTAATTGAATTGAAGGTTTTCATTTTATTACTTACTTCAACTGAATTCTGATTGTGAAATTGGTTTAGATAAAAGATTAAGTGGTTACTAAATCTTGTTGATCATAATCAATTAAATTCTGAGAGGTTTCTCAGTAGAGAATTCAAGGATCATTTTAGGGGTTCCAGATGATCCTAGGTTGATAAACACAATGCATGATTTTAGTGATCAATGATTAGTTAAGAAAATAGCCTCTGAATTCCTTGAGTTGATTATTGTTAAGTCAAATAAATTTCATTCTGTATTTTGCATTTAGCACTTAGTATCACATCTTTACAAAACCCCATTTTTTTCTAACTTTCTCCTAATTTGCTTAAGAATATGAAATGGTCTTTGGGAGATGACCTAGGTTGCACCTTATACTATACCAATAGTTTGGGGGAAATCTAGAAATTATTTTTGCGCGTTTGCGACGAGCGTGTCAGGGCCTATGACAAATATGGAATTTTTGAATATAGACGTTGATAACCCAAATCAATGGTTATAAAAAATAAAACTCTTGGAAATGTCCAATATTCATGTTCAAAACACATAAAACATACACTCCAAAAATAGTATCATTATTATCAAGGTTAAGGGGTTTACAGTGAACAAACGATGGAAGATTCAGAAAAAGAATGTAAATGGTAGAATATTACTGCATCCGATGGTTCAGCTAAATGCTCAACGTTGTCATTTTTAGGCTTTTCGATATATTGCATTTGGATTAGAAAATGTTTTAACTTCTACATGACTTTGGTTTGAATAGGTTTAGGGTTTCAAAAAATATATATTAATGTACATTCAACAATCATAAACATCAATGCATGTCAGATGTTACACTTACCTGGAAGATAGCACAATGACAACAGGTACGTTCGTCAATGGCTTGAACTTGGGTTCCGTGGCTGGGTTGAACATGGGGGATGACATTGTTTCACTGTGGACATCCTGGTTCTTTGTTCTTTTTTGTCGCATACTCCTCCTCTTGTCATCCATACCTTGCGCAAAGTGTGAATGAATGAAGACGAAGAAGACGATGTGACAAACAGAGGGTTAGGTCAGGGTTAATGTACGCAATGATGGAAGAGAAATATAACCATACCTTATTGTGTTAAATGCGCTCATTTATATTGATACGGGAGGTTATCGTACCTTTAACATATTTATGGAAGTTTGGAAATCAAGAAGCAGCGATCGTACCTCTACGAAGAGAAACGATAAACGGTTAGGGTTTAGGGTTTTGACTTTCAAAATTGCAACTCATAATCACTCTAAGATTTTGTCAAGTACAACTACAGTAATGTATTTTTGTGTTTTTTTAAGTATCAATATATTGTCTGACTGCCTTCTTTCATAAATAATAAGTTATATACAAATTCCCACTTTATAATAAATTTAATAATAATATTATAAATTAAATTACTTAATTTAATTAAAATATTTATTACATTTGAATAAAAACTTTATTAATAATTATAAGTTAAATTTTTAATCTTAGTTTAAATCATTTTATTACTTGACGTAAAAGGTGTTTTGCTTATAATTTCAAAAAAATTAAAAAAATAATATAATAATATTTATAACATTTGACGCAACTAAATAAATTATTATTTTATATATTATTGAATAATAATATCACAATTATCATTTATTTTAAATATTATTTATATAAAATATATATTTACATGTCCTCGTATTTTTAAATATATATATTTAATACTAAATATATAATTAATATCAAAATTATTTATATTTATATACTTAATATTAAATATTATTTTAAACATTATTTGATTAAAATATTACATCACTCTGACTCATATTTTTAATATAATATTTTATTCCTGTACATCAAATAAATGAAAGCATATGGTCTGCATTGTGTACAAAATAGGCCAAAATCGTTGATTATTGCACCAATGACCGTGACGTTAGTCTTTTCCTTTCAAACGGGACTTTGCGATGTCAATGTGGTTTCATTGTTCTTCTTTAGCCTTCCTTAATTTTCTCTTTCGTATAGGGAATACTAATCCTTGATTAAAAAAAGTACAGTGCCTGTTGTACTGACTTTCCCACCCAATCAATCCTTTGAACCAATATTTTGTTGCCAAATTCGTTAACTACGAGAATATTTAGAAAATCTTTTATTATTTGGGTATTTAAAAAGTTTTCAATTTCTGATTCTGCAAATCTTAATCCTCTCCCCATTATAACTCCCTCGATTTATGCAAAAACCTTTTGTCCCTTATACCTTATTTCCTTTCTTCTTTTTCCAAAACTGCTTTCTTTCCTCCAACTTTGGCCAATTTAGAAGCTCTTACTAAATGTATTTGACAGATTTGATTGGATTTATCAGAAACAATTCGGGATAAGAATATTCAATCAATATCTTTTTGAAATTGATTGCTCGAGTTATGAGTCCCTCACATTATACCTGAAGATGATGTCTTGAAAGGTGATAATGATTTCATTGTTGTTGAAGATGATGATGAGGAGGCTCATGTTCAGGTCCATCCTCTGGATGTTATTATTTTGGATGACGATGATGATGCTGATGTTGATGATGAGGATGATGATGATAATGACAATCGTATTCCTATTATGTGGGATGTTAGACTCACTGCATCAGAATCAACTAGCACATAAGTTTCGGTATTAGCTTTTGCCCCACTCCAATGTTTTATCATTTTGATTAATGTTAATTAATTTGTTTCAAATTTTTAATATTATATTATTTGTTAAATGCTGCAGTACATTCCTGTGGACCTTGCCCGCGCTTTCAATATGGTAGAACATAATTCTATTGATGTTGTTGATGAAGAAGGTGTGAGTCACACTTGCGTCCTCAAGCATAGACGTTGAGGATTCAATCAAACCTACATCAGTAGTGGATGGTATCAATTCATTCAGTCCAAAAATCTATTTTCAGGGGATATTTTTCAATTTCAAGTTCATTAGAATCCATTGAGAATGCATGTCATTATACAATATCAATTGTAATCTCATTTTGTTTGCTTTAAGATCCTTTTATCAGATCATGTAATGTACAAAACCATTACTGAATATAATATAGTCATTCTGAGTTGAAATTGATCATTGTTTCTTACGTTATTATGTTTATACTTGAAAATTCAATTATTTGAAAGTTTATGATGTGTACTGTTTACTATACCATGCTCATATGTCAAAAAATTGTCATATAATTTGTTCTTCATTTTAACAGTGGAAACATTTTCTAATTCACCCTGTAATATGTTAATTTCCAATGTTTTAATCTATTACCTATTTTGTCTAAATTTCTTAAATGGTTAACAACATTCAGGTGAATAATTTAAAGTTGGTGAATAGTTAATCCATTCAGTTTTTAGTTGACAATATTTATAAACTAACTCTCCCCTACAATGACTGTCTATATAACAATATTTTGACGATTCATCTTACTTATTCAACCGTAATAAGAGTTTTCGTGAACCTGTCACATATACTGCTTTGAGATACAGTTACTATTATAGATAACTTTTGCTTTTTCTGCCGTGCATCATTTTAACATCTCAATCACAACCCATGATTAAGGTATGCTTCAATCCTCAACTTATATTATAATTGATTTAAAGATCACTATCTGTATGTTGTTGTAGTTGTTTCATCTTCTACTATTCCTATTTATAACAATTATAACAAATGGAATTCAAATAGGCTAACCAAATTTCTCAATATCTATTTCATATAACATATATATCATGAATCATTCCATAACATTACATGGTGTATTACACTCTCCTTACTTTTTAGCTTTTCATCCAATCCAAAATTCTGTTTAATGCTTCATATACCTGTACTTATAGCAACATGGAAAGTGGTCAGTCATCCAGAAATATTGCTGACAACAAATGTGACACCTTTTCGATGCAGTACGATCCTGACGAGGTATGTGATTTTCAAATTTGTTTTTTTAATCGTAAATTCACATGAACCATAACAATCATAAGTTTTGTCATCTTCAATGTGTTTGTGACCTATGTAGGTGTTAGAATGTTTCCCATCATTATTCACCAAAAGCTACATGGACGATCTACCTAAAACAATCACGCTTAAAGATCCTTACAAGACTGAGATCATGATCGATATCATAAAAACCTTAAATACTATAACCATCAATAGAGGGTGGGAGAACATGACAAATATGTATCCAGTTTTAAAACATGGGGGATGATTGCAACTGAAATACACTGGCAGTGGAAACTTTAGAATACATGTATATAATCTTTATCACAAGGAAATTGGTTACCCTACTGAAAGAAGGTTGTTTCCTTCTGCCAGTGTCAAGTTGAAGCAACTATTGGATGATTTTAAAGCTTACCCAAATTATGAACCCAATCCTTTAACTAGGATCATATATGATTTTTAATGTGTAAAAACTCTTTACACAGAAGAATTGAAGAATAAATTGGTAAGGCTTTAGGCATCACTACCAAATATTTTTTATAAATGAATAATTAGTTATTAATCATTACTCATTGATGAAGTATTGCATTTTCCACAAGAGCTCCCCCAATCTTTCATTACAGTTGCATTGCACGATAAGCCTTCATTTGTAATTCTGGAGTACTCTAATGTTGGTTGGATGTCAGTTGAAGTAGAATGGTCTGAAACACGAGACAGACAAGATCCCATTGGCTTCTTAGCAAAAGGCTAGCCGGAGTTTTATGGCTCTTGCAAGTTTAAAAGAGGGAACACGATTATGATTTCATCATATACAGACAAGTCACATGTGCTGCATGTTGATCTGAAAAATTAAACAATAGTTATTTAGTCTTTAAAAGTTTACATATTGAACAATTTCTTGCGTTTTATGTCATTAAAGTCTAAGTCATGGTTTAACGATTAATGTTGTTTCAAATCTGCGTTGGATGCGGTTTACTATTGTATATGTTCAATGCCAAACAAACTTCACTCATGTTTAAATGATCACTAAGGTTGACCACACAGACTATGATGGAGAAAATATTTTTACTTAATTTTTTTTATGTCTGCCAAAGCATCGTTAATATAAATGTTAATTAAAAATTTATGTCCTTGGTGAAAGAGATTTGGGGATTTTATATTAAAAAAGGATGAAAATGTTAATATTAAACATGAATGTCTTTCTTTTGATCAAATATAATAACCACAAATTTCTCATTATGTTAGTGATGTACGCTCTTTATTTCTGTTCTAAGAATGTCAAAGGTTGTAAAATCAAAAAAGTGACTCTACAACTTCATATCTATTACGCTAAATGGTCATGATAGATGAATTATTAAGAATTATTGTTAGGGTGTTAATTAGTGTCAATAATTATTTTTTATTTTTTTATGGAGTTCAATGGTTGCAGCACGAGAGATATATCTCTCCAACTTCTATAATATACCTTTTATGGTCTACAATAAGAGCATGAATTCCATTGGTTTATCCCTCCAAATAGAAATTCATCGCATTAATTGCGCTGAAAAATTAATCATTCAAGTCTATAATTAACGTTGTCTCGATAACTACACTCTCCTTAACTGTCAGCATGCCTGTTTATATTCTCTCTTTCTCGATAGATTTCTCAAACTATACACGACTTGCCGTTTTTCTTCTTTCCATCTCACCCTAACGAAATATCTCTGCAAATGTAAATTTATATTTACTGTTTATGATATTTTATGACTACACACGATTAAATCGAATGGTTGGACACTACAAATGACTATTCACATACTCAGTAATTCATATTTACCTTAGATAACATAATATTCAATATTAACAGTCCATAACTTCACTTGCCAATTGATCTTGAATTTATGATAAAGTATACATGAAAGGAGTGAATTATTAGTATAAAGATTGTACAAATTCACCAACCAATAAAATTTCTCTACAACTGCAGGGTGATATACAATTTTCAATGATATATAGGTGGATATAAAATTAATTCAATTGGTCACTATAGATAACCATTTTCACAATGCTATTAGGTAAAAAGTTAAAATATTATACATAGTACATTATAGATTATACATTAAATATTAAAAATTTGTAATTAAATAATTAAAATTAAACTATACGATTATAGAATTAGTAGAGAAGTTATATCTCATGGTTTGACTCAAAAACTGAATATGTGCTTCAACTACTATCAAGTTCAACACTAACATCAGACGAGCACTACTTCTTCACTTTCTTGGAACAGCTCATCAATTTTATTCAAAAGGTACAAAAGGAACCTTTCCACTACTCCATTTTCATGATGTCGGTTATTTACTGTTTAAACATGTAAACATATTGATACCACATTTTGTTCTTCACGATTATAAATACCAAATTTCCATAACTAATTGAAGATTCCAATTTACGAAAGCATATAGTGTTTACCATTTATATAGAAGAACTCTGACATCTGAAATCATATTACAAAACTGTAAAATACTTTCATTTACATCAAACAATCAAGTAATATTAGAGTTTGCATTCAGTGAACATCTTCTATTTGGACTTGGAAACATCCATTCGATGTTGTCCTTCTACTGTGTTTCATTTTTATTAATTAACTCATGTTCTACTTTCTTCATTCAGCTCGTCCCTAGTCTTATTTTTAAAATATGGAACTTGGACAAGGATCATCTGCACCTGTTTGTAAATGTTCCATTTTCTGGATGCAATATGACTCTGACCAGGTTTGAATATAAGACTATGTTTCTCATCTTTAGTTATAACCACAACTATAATATGCAATTTCATTGCTTGGTACATATTACGTCAGGAATTGGAGTATTTACCTTCCCTCTTCGTGAAAAATTACTTAGAAGACATTCCAAATGTCATCACATTTAGAGATGAAGCAAAAACTAAAATTTCCCTGAATGTTTCTAAGACAACAAAATCTGTCTCTATTTGAAGGATGAGAAAATTTGAAATAGTTGTATCCAGAATTAAAAATTGGGGGTTAGCTACTAATGAAGTATACCGGAGGAGGAAACTTCAATATGAAAATTTTTAACTTTAGGCATGAGGAAATTTGTTATCCAACTAATGAGAGAATTATACCCGCCAATAATGTCAAGATACAGAAATTATTGGATGATTTCAAGTATGATTCAATGTATGCCGATTGAAATCTTCCTCCAAGACCATATGACTTTGTTTATGAAAAAACACTCACTGCATTCCAAATGAACAATAAATTGGTAATATGCTTAACCTTTGTTTTAGAAGCATTTTTCTTAGTAAGATATGTTATTTATAATAATATTTGACTTTATCTTTATTAATAGGCAATGCCTCATGCATTTACCACAATTGCAACTGCCTGATATGTCATCTGATGTTTGTCTAGAATATGATGAGATTGGTTCCATGATAGTAGAAATGTCTTGGTCGAAGCTAAAAGGAACAACACAATACATTGGGCACCTCAGTCATGGATGGCCACAATTCTGGGAGTTTTGTAATTTTATAGTTTGTGACGCTATTACTTTTTCATCTAATGCACGTAAACCTCATGTGTTGTATATACATCTTAAGAGTGATTGAACAATGGTTTTTATTTTAATTTCTTTATGTCCATTATCCATTTTGTACTTTGTCTTTCTTCAGTTACTAAATAATTATTTAATTACTAGATGATATCAATATACATGCCTTAAAGCTTGTTTGTGGTGTGGTGTATTTTCAACTGTTTATTTATTAATTAAGTTATGCAAGTGTACAAACAAATGTTCTTAATTTATTTGTTATTTTATTTTAATTTATTCACTAATAGCTGATAATTAAAGGCTATTTTTGGACAGATCTAAAACTTCTTTGTAATATTTTAAATATAATATTTATCCATAAATTTTTATAACAATGCTTAGAAAATACGATGGCTACTACATATTATTATATTTAGAGTTCAAATCATTGTAAGCTTATAGCCTTTTCATAATGAAGGGCACATATTGCAAGACACATGTAGTAGTGTGTGGTAGTGGATTTGGCATTATTTAGCTGCTTTGTTATGTAGTCAATGGTGCCACTGCCATTGAGGTTGCCAAACGACATGCAACATAGGCTAGGCTATAGCGATCTAATTCCAATGTGTAGTTTAAAGTTTTGACACACTCTTCATCCACCACTTTTGTTACATTGTTATTAGAAACATATGAATGATGGACAAAGACTAAGATGAACATCATAAAAAATAGATGGACCTAACAACCTGAGATAACACCAACATCAGCATATTCCACTGGGACTACTAATTACTAAACCATCACAATGTGAGGAATTATAAGCAAATGACGATTATTGGTCCTCATCTAGGGTCAAATTTTATCACAAATAAATAATAAAAATTTAATACTTTAATTAAATATTTAATTTCAAAGTTCAAAAATTAACGTCAATTATATATATATATATATATATATATATATGTTTTAAAAATTTTAATATTAAAAACTATTGTTTTAAAAATTGAGGATGCAAACAGTATACGCCTACTACAACTTCGTTGTATATGTAGACAATGTTTACTTCTGCTACTACAATGGGTTTATGATTCAACACAATCAACAACTAAGATGAAATCCAATAATGAATAACAAGTGTAGTTATTATAGAAAGTGAAGTCATAAAATATTATTACATTATCAGTAAAAGAATGTTAAACAGAACTCCCGTGATCATCATCATTCTTTGAACTCAACTCTTAACAAGACTCCTCTGAATCTGTAAAAAAAAAAAAGAAATTGAAACTTTAATATGTTGCATATGAAACAAATATAAGCTTCAAATAATAAAGTATTGCATGGATTCAGGTAGTACAAAAAACATGTGAATGTTTCACATAACGTTCACCTCCTGTATTGCCTAAAACATATAGGTTTTGTAGGAGAGAGGTGAAGCTAGTAGTCATGTCAATATGAACAGATTTCACATTTGAACAATTTAAGTCATCACGGCCTTCATTTTCCTATGGCACAATAAAGTGTTATTATATCATCTACATAATTCATACAATTGAAAACAACCTATTATAAAAATACCTTTGCAGAACATTATGTTCGTATTAATTCTTCTTCAAGGATCTTCAATCCACCATCTAAATTTTGAACATTGTCCTATTATATACTAAGAAAATATTAGCAATACAAAACTAAGGGCCTGTTTACTATCGGAAAACGTTTTATGTTTTTATTATCTGTTATCTACTTTTTTGTCAATTAGTATAGTAAACAGAAACAAATAGCCATTTTTGTAATAAATGGTGAAAATAGGAAATGTTTCATGAAAGTAAACATGGCCTAAAAATTCTGACAGAAAGATAAAAATTTAAAGAACATTAACACGTCTTTTCTTTTAAAATGCACTTTGATTCCTGTTGAACTTGTTGAATGGAACAGTCTTGTTTAACAGTGTCAAAATATTAACAATCAGTATAAAACAAATAACATCACTAAAAGATTAACAAAATAGCATAACACAATATATTATCATTAATATCCTTACTTCATCATACTTGGGTGACCTAAGCTTTCCTCAATAGAGCACACAAAATCACATGAAAGAAATTTTGGACATTTCCTCACTGTATGCCCACTTTTTCTGCAATAACCACAACGTCTACGCTTAACACCCTTTCTTTTTTTAGGAGCTCCTTTAGTTTTAACCATTACAGGATCGCCTACTAAAGAACATGATTTAAATTCTCATTATCGTAACCGCAATTACAACGAGACGATGAACTCGCTAAAAATTTTAAAAAGAATATTTGTGGATTGTGGAGCCGCCATCAAATTTTATTTTAAGGGAAAACATTTGGAAAAACCCTAACTTGAGGAAGAAATCTAGGTTCGGGAGTCGGTTACGAGTAAGGAAGGTATTAGGCACTCTACTCGCCCGTTCCAAAGAACGGTACCCTTAAACTGAGTGTGTGATATTTTTAAAACTGTTTGATCCCTTAAAATAGAACAGAAAATAAATAAGTTTATAGAAAATAGTCTGACATGACTTGATCCTGCTCCTACATATTTCCTGGTGCAATGGGAAACTCAAGGCTACGTAGTTCTGGTTAAGAGACTTGATCTCTTGGAAAATAAGAGGATAACCTTTGGTAAGAAGTGATTTTTTTTGGACAAATTGGTGAAAACAGTGATTTTTCGGGAAATCTCGTGCTAGCAAAATTCAAACCGTCGTAAACGTGTTTGAATTTGCATGAATTAGAACATGAAACAGTAGAGAATGCTACTTGCTCATGTTAGAATCCGTTGCACAATTGAAGAAATATTAAAATAGACGTTTCTAGGAAAGCCATGATATTTTGGAAACAAACGTGCTTGCAAAATTCAAACCGTCGTAAGCTGTATTTGAATTTGCACGAATTAGAACACAAGGCAATAGAGAATGCTACTTGCTTGCATGAGAATCCGTTACACCGTTGAGGAAAATTTAAAACAAATCTTTTAGGAAACAAATGAATTTTGAAAACAGATGTGCTTGCATAATTCAAACCGTCGTAAGCCGTGTTTGAATTTCCATGAATTAGAGCACGAAGCAGTAGAGAATGCTACTTGCTCACGTTAGAATTCGTTGCACAGTTGAGGAAAATTTAAAACAGAAATTTTTTAGGAAACGAATGAATTTTGAAAACAGACGTGCTTGCATAATTCAAACCGTTGTAAGCCGTGTTTGAATTTCCACGAATTAAAACACGAAGCAGTAGAGAATTCTACTTACTTGCATTAGAATTCGTTGCACAGTTGAGGAAAATTTAAAATAGACTTTTTAAGAAAACGAAAGAATTTTGAAAACAAACGTGCTTACATAATTCAAACCATCGTAAGCCATGTTTGAATTTGCACGAATTAGAACACGAAGCAGTAGAGAATGCTACTTGCTCGCATTAGAATTTGTTGCACAGTTGAGGAAAATTTAAAACAGACTTTTTAAGAAAACGAATGAATTTTGAAAACAGATGTTTTTCTTTTCTTTTTTCTCCTTTTTTTAGCAATTAATCTGTGTAGTTGGTATTTTATAGTGTCTGGCATAAATGATCCCAATCCATTGTTAACTAGAATAATATCCCCAGCCTGAGGTTGCAGATCAGAAAAGCCTTTACAGCTTGTCATTTTAAGTATGAAACCCATATAGGGATCAGGGCTGGGTACTTGCAGCAACTGACTTAATATCACAAACACTAATCAAGTACTTACTTGGCTCTAGGTATGTGATAGATTTGCAAACATAACCTATACTCCTAGGGATCTATCCCTGGTTTTGTTGATGGAGAGGAAGCATGGTTTCACACAGTCTAATTGATTTCCAGGCTTCACTGATCTAGGGATATATGATCTAGTCCAGAAGAATCTCCTGTGGACCTAACTGAACATGCATCTTAGTTTGGATCAGACTAGTCTATTTGGGTTTTTTATTCTGCATTCTACTTATAAGTTAGCAAACAAGGGACCCCAACATACCCTAAGAACTGGGACAACTGGTACAACTGCGATCTTAGTCCAATGCCGAAGGGGGTTGAATCCTATACTTCTAATCTTAGCAAACAGGCTCTAGCCCATTGAACCCAGGATTCTGCAGGTTGGTATGCACTCTACCTAACCTAGAAAAGGGCAGCCTACTGTAACACAGAAATGAAACTAGACCCTCTCACAACAACTAACACGCCTCATGATCAATTATACGATCTAGACCAGATTTCCTGCTTTAATTGAAGTTATGGCTCTCTATGACCTGGACAAATCTGCATGGTTATAAGGCTACATATACAGCACCGGCATGGTTATAAGGGCTACATATACAGCACCAGTTTTTGAATTGAGGCTGGAATGGGAGTTTCGCCTTGCAACTCTATACCTGTTATATCAGGTTTCACCCCAAACTAAAATCTAGATTCAAGAATTAAAATCAACATAACCATGCATACATAGCTCATATATATGGGAATCCTATCATAGCATATACCAGTACATGATAGGTTCACGTCAAGAATATCTAAATCAGTGTAGCTTCACTGATGCTTTGACATTTACCATCAGTACCTGATTCACTCCCCCTCTAATCTGGTGCTGAACCTAAGTTTAAGGTCCTTTGATTAATCCACATGTTTTGGCCAGAGACCGTGGATGCAGGATTAAGACGATACATTCCCTAGTTTTATTGAAAACAAAACCCATTTCCCCTGGACATAACAGGATTATTCTCTTGACCAAGTTAGGGTCTCAACATTAAGAGCACTGACCCATAGGGTTATAAGGATCTGCGTGGTTCAGCACCTTTGATCAAAAGCTGGCACGAAGATAAGCAGTAAGTCTCTCTCAGTATTGACTAGGTTATTCAAACACTAGCGCTGATCTAGTACAATGGAGGTCTACTTATGAGTGCTTTGAAATCTTAATCACTGATAGGCCAAAACAGGTGACTCTTGACCCTTTGATCACTGCTATGGGGTGCTATGATCCTTAAAAGGCTATTTCTAAAGTCATGACTAAAACAGGGGTCCCAACCCCAGGTTTGGACTCCTACAGAAGCTGCACAGCCTAGATTAATCAAAGATTCTAGGTTCTTAATTTGCTCATCAAGATGAATCACTGTATGTTCCAACTGAATCCCTGATGCAGATTTGTATTGGACTATTCCTATGTAGAGTCTTATGTTGTTTATTGGTGTGATTCAAAGCTCAAGTGGTAGGAGCAACATATGGTCTACAAGAATTCTCACCAGTCTTAAAACTGGTATTGACATCAGCTGGCAGGAAGCTAATTCCATTCTGGGAGAAACCATTATACAAGCTTCTCTTTTGTCCTTGACCTGGTGGAGGTAGGCCCTTAAGATTGGGTGAAGTGAACCTGGGCATGGAAACTCTGCTCCTATGGTTGACCTAGGACTGATTTATTTTCTGCATTGGCCAAGGATCTCCAAATCTGAATCTACTACCAGGACGGCCCTGAAGACCACTGCGGCACCTATTTACTCATGTCATGAACCAGGTTACTTATGTACTGAACTAAGGCTCTCAGATTCGCTTCGATCCTTATTACATTCCAGGCCTCCATGTTCAAATTAAGATAGCAACAACAATCCTTTATGTAGCAACCTAATCAGTCATAGGGCCCCAAAATTCAGAATTTGTCATTGAAAGCTAGACTCTGTCATGCCTATAAAGAGGGATCCTGATCAGAGACTCACCATTCCCACACATGGCTGACATAAGGGAAGCGAACTGAACACAGCCTGTGTGCCTCGCTATTCAAATGAAAGTCTCCTACTTGGTTCCTTTTTGATAGGAAAAGTTCTACTACTTGGAGTCATAATTCATATCAGGGATAAGATAGCCAATGACTAACTTTAACTTTAAAATCAACTTAGGATGAGATATAGATACAAGACTTAGAAGGGCCTTACTGTTAGGACAGACTTGGGCATGGACCAGTCTTTCAATTAGCCCTCTATGGTTCACTATAGTCTACAGGACGTCGATTCTAACTGAGAAAAGCCCTCTATGGACCAGTCTTTTTGCTAAGGATTTTGCATTCCACATAACCCAAAGATCTCTCCTTCCCTATGAAAGGGTAGTATTAGAGGTTTATTCTTGAGACACGACCTATTATTCTGTACTAACTCTAGTTATATAATAGAGAATCTTTCCTTAAGGCCCAGGTCCCCTAGTTTCCCCTACTGAGAACTTAAACCAGGGGATACTGTTACTGCTATATCGGCTTTAGACAAGGCATGCTGGGATACTACTCAGTTGACTTTATCTACGAGCATTGGTCTCAGCTAGGAGCAATCACTCACACAGGAAACAATATATTGTATCAGGTGCCTCCTTATTTCTATGGACTGGGTTTACAACCCTAGACAGGACTCCTACTCCTACAAGGCTTGAATGATCCTTTCGCTGAGCAATCATTACCAACAGGTGTTCAACTGGTCCTAGTGTCT
This sequence comes from Canavalia gladiata, assembly GCA_037954105.1. Classification (NCBI taxonomy): domain Eukaryota; kingdom Viridiplantae; phylum Streptophyta; class Magnoliopsida; order Fabales; family Fabaceae; genus Canavalia; species Canavalia gladiata. Next base: position 34,148,133 of record CM075664.1, on the reverse strand, counting down.
CAAAACCCCCTTGCATTTCATTGGATAAATTTTAGCTCAAGATTTTCCGTTGCCAAACCAGGGGAGCAAGACATGCAGCCATCAAGTACAGACTCCTATGTTACTGACCAAACCATACTCAAGGTCCACTAAGGCATTTATCAGTCGGTGGTGGATTCCAGACTATAACTTAAACACAAAAATGACATGTTTATATCCTGAATTTGTTTCTTATGATTTTCTTCTTTTAATATGTTTATAGTCTAGTTCAATAAACTTAAGGTATAGTCCCAGAATTCCTTCGAGAACTATTCCACAGTCTATCAGTGTACTAGTACGACACAATCAAGGATTCTCAAGTCTAAATTTTATCCAAATTATTATATTAGGGTCAAACCAAAGATATTGCCACATAATCGACCTACAATAGGCTACGTCCGATCAAAATTTCCTCATACAAATCATGGAATTCAAAAAAAAAAAAGCAAAGTCTGGGGCTTGAGACCGCTGTTCAAATGTGCATTTTACTTAAGACCAGTAGGTAAGCCTAAGAATTAGATTTGCGACAACGAGATTCATATTCTTATGACCTATATTCTGATTGCTCTGTGCAAGATGTCAACAATGATACATATAAGACCTTAGCACGAGCACTAGAGGATTCACCTATGTCATTTATCAAATTCACAAGCAATCCTAATGATAATAGAAGAAATAACCATCAACCTACCACAGAAGCTAACAGCTAAAAGCATGGTGATTCATCCAAATCAAAGTATGCAATCAAGGCACATCAGATATTCAACTTCATCTAAGCTACAAAGGAAACATGAGCACCCTAACCTGGACAGAGCTGAAACTCAACGAGGCAAAGTTAACACGTCGAGGCTTAATCGATCGATGATATTTTCTCCTTCGAATTCACGTCTGCGAGCGAGGTAGCTGAGCAAACCCTTCGACAAAGATCAAGTTTTTCACCACAGAGAAATCTCTCTGGCCAATGGAGAATCGAAAATCGCCAAAAGAAAAACTCCCCAAGAGAAGTAGAATGAGTCCAAGCGTATCTAACAAGCCAATTTTCAAATTTTCGTACTAAAAATGTTGTAACCGTTCCCCCTTTTTTCCAAATTCCTTTTATATCCCCCACTCAACCATGGTTGCCTTAGTCCTAACCTAGGCTTAGTTTTTCACTCTCATTGTAACAACTCTAACTGCCTTTAACTAACCATCAACTACCCTTATTGAATTTTATTTTTTATATTTTGAGTATTATCTATTTATTTATTTATCTATTTATTATATTTCCTTTTCTTTTCTTTCTTTCTTTTGATAATTTGGACTTTCGGTTCCTAAAAGTTTTTAGTAATTTAATTAATTAAAGAGGATTTTTATCCGGACAAGAATTGGTACCCACACCCATTGTTCCTTAAGTTACTGTGTTTCTCAAACTTTCCAACAAATTTATTAATATCTTCAGTGACCTCCATGAAATCTGACTCATTCCTTGTAGCTACCTTGACTAACCTATTCCAAAGTCCAGCGAGTGCTCCTTCACATAGCATACATCCTTTCTCTTTATCTACATCACTATTACTTTTGCAGATAGAAGATAAATACTCCAACTTAGCAAATTTGGTCCATCTTTTACAAATTAAACTTGGAGGAAGGATGTCTATATGTAAATGTTTCATGCCACAGAAATGTAAGAACAAGGAAGCCCACAAGTTTCAAACAATCTACACTCACAAACAAAACTAAATCTCTTCTTATAAAAGATAACAATTATTTCCTTGTTTGGTGTACCAAATTCATTCATTGTCAACTTTACCTCATCGTCGCACTCAACAGACTGAACAACATTTAGTCGTGCGACAGCATCAATCTCATTTTCCACATCAACAAATCTCTTGCAAGTAAAATTTTTTGATGCAACATCTTCATACATATACAATGCGACTGTCATTACAAGAAAATAATATGTAGATTTGAAATCAGATACAAATTCATTATGTTTATATTATTTCAAAGCTCTATCCAAGTTATGCATTAAATCAACAAGGCTACTCCTATTTTTCACATATCTCTTAATGAAAGAGTTTATACCTTCACAAATAAAGGTGGTTCTGATTCTAGCAAAAAAAGTATCACACAGATATGTTGACGCCCACATACTCTTCATTTTATACATCTTCCTTATCCACTTATTATAAGCAATCTTGTATTTATCTATTATTTTCTTCCATTCATATTCAAATTGGTCAATATTGAAATTCGAATATAACAACTGCTTAAAATCTTGCAAGAAATGTTTATTTTTCACATTCTCAGCAGAATTTTTTTGGATGTGTCAACCACAAAGTCTGTGACAACTCTTGGGAAAGACATCTCTAACTGCTTCCCTCATCGTAAGATCTCCATCAGTTACAATACCTATAGGATGTTTCCTAAACATGATTTCACAGAAAGTATTCAAAACTCATTTGTATGTTTTTGAGCTCTCATCTGCAACTAATGCAAAAGCAAAAATTATGGTCTATCCATGGTGATTATACCCACAAAAAATTACCAAAGGTCGATTATACTTATTCTTCTTATATGTGGTATCAAATGCAACCATATCTCCAAAACACTCGTAATCAACTTTACAACCACTATCTGCCCAAAATAAATGTTGCAACCTACCATCAGCAGTGGTTGTAAATTTAGAAAAGTACATATGATCATTATCAGCTTTTGCTTGCAAATAACAAAAGGCAACAAACGCATCACCATCTTCTATTTTTACTCGATTTTCTCTATCAATATGATTGTAAAGATCTTTTTACAGAACCCTAAACTATCATGGCCACCTTTTTGTCCCAACATCAAACCATAGATATAAGAGGTTTGAATCCCATGCAAATTGAACATGTTGATCTGTGCTCTATCTCCTGCATTTAGTGAACGATACCCAGGAATCAAATGAACTACATCACTTGGCGTTAACTCATGGTTATGTGTATCAACAAAAGAAACAACTTTCCACTTCAGGGACTCATGTTAATGGCCTAGGATCTCTACACCGATTCATTCTTAAATAATGCTTTCGATGTCTACTGCCTTCACGATTACACACTGGTTGCCTCATCATAATAGAACCCATACAATCTCTACTAATTTCATCCTTTATGGGCATAAAATCCTTTCAAATGAGCATAAAAATAATAAAATCGAACAGCATCATTTTCTAAATCAAATTCCAAACCCCATATCTTATCATATGTCAATTTTTCTATATTCTTCATAAAGTACTGTTCTTCTTGTTCTTCTTCAATACTAACTAATTTCTGATCACAACACTCGTTATCCATTTATAATAACTTGAACCACATAAATAGCAACTTCACCATATAAATATCCACTCCTAAACTAACATATACAAGTTTGACAATACCAAATCTATAATTTTATACTGAAAAAACATATAAACAGCATACAGGGGTACTTTAATAAGCACACATATTGTAAGAGGCAACACTTATATAGCATCCAATCAAACAAAAACTAAACTGTAAACAAAGAAATCAAACAACCACGTTCGATTTCTATAAAACTCGTTATATAGATTTAAATTTAAAACCACAAAATATAATATAAACTTCTCACCCGAAACAGAACTCGAACGCGATCTTCGAACACCTTCGGATAACGATTTTAAATGATTATGGGATACCTCCAATCCGATAGCTAACGATAATATTACTTTGCTTTGGTTCTGTTGTTTTTCTTTGCTTCCACTGTATTGCTTTGGTTTGCTTTACTTCCGCTATATTGTTGTGCTTTACTTTCGCTGTATTGCTTTCCTTTACTACTGCTGTATTGACTTCCTTGTTTCCGATGTATTACTTTCGCTTTATTGCTTCCTCTTTATTGCTTTAGGGTTCATAAGAATAACCATGGTTAGACCCTTTTCATTTTTCCATATTGTTAAATAATATTTTATACGGTTAAGGATAAGGATCGATTCGCAAATGATGTGCAATTATAAATCCTTTATACCTATTAAAGCAAATTTACTGTAATATTTTCATATACTGACAAGCATTAAAAACATTATCCACGTGTCAGCATTTAATTGGTCAATAGGCAGAAGGGGTTTGGTACCTTTATATTTACAAGGGTACCGGTGAAACCACCGTTATTAATTTCTAGTTGATCCTTAATTTGATTTATTTTATGTATGTATTGGTGAATTGGTTATTGATATGTTTGATGTATGCATTGGTGAATTAATCTTAATTTAAGTTACTTTGTTTCATATATATTCTATTATGTACTTGAATAATATGATGATAAAATTGATAATTTAGTAATCAATATCAATATTAGAATATAATAAAAAATAGAATTTTAGATATAGAAATGGTGAAGAATAGAATTTTAGACTTAGATAGTAAAGAATAGTATTTTTAAGACTTAAAAATGATGAAGAATAATATTTTAAACTTATATTTCATTATGCATTTAAATACCCCTTATAATAAATATGATAATGATTTTTTATCCAATAAATTATTTATGTTTATTGTTATAATGTCTATATAGTTATTTTATTTTTATTCATAATTGATTTATGATCATAATATATTTAATTTCATGAATTTGAAATTTAGATATTTGATGATAAATTAAGTAATCTTAGTATAAATAAGTATAACTTTAGTTTCTCATTTAAAATTAAACATAAAAGCTAAAACACTCAATAATTGAAATACTTATTTTATTCAATCTTAAATTATTTAAATTAATTAATAATTTCTGCTCAAATCTTTTATATTATATTTGATAAAAAATTTAATTTAATATATAATATAAAATTTAATTTAATACATTTTACATTGTGCATTCTAAATTATAATATAATAATACCATGATCAAGTTGTATTCTAAGTCGGAATGTTTCCTACGCAAGATAGCTTGGATGTCTTTAAAGCAATTCACTAATATCATTTCATTTGTTGGGCCAACCCAAACTCTTTAGTCTCTGCCATATCCATTAAAAGCAAACCAGATCCAACCGAATACGTGTATCATCATCTAAATTAAATACGTACGAAACAGGGACAACTTAGCATAATAGCAATACTAAGATAGCTTGTGAAACCAGTTACTTGAAACTTATCCCTACCACACAATTTCATTAATATTATATCCAAAGGTGGAAAGTGCTCGTGTATGACTACATTACCTATTCGCTGGTGTATGCTAGAGTTTCCCTTATCGACCAACTTGGACCTTTAACTTCCGCATCCAAATTTGGGTTCTCCAGATTTCCCATTAAGATAACTCTCAGATACCAAACCACTACGAAACGTTTCATTTTTGCAAGGTTCTCCCAGATTTCCCATTAAATTAACTCTCAAGATACCAAACCACTGCGGAACGTTTATTTTTGCAAATTTTGTTGAGAATTAAATATGGATTTAACTTAATTCTAAAAACTAGTTTATAAAATAAAAAATATTTTTAAATTATATATGCATATATATGATTGATCTTTCTTTATTCAATGTGGAATTTATAATGATTGACCTTCCTTTACTCAATGTGTAACTTATAATGGATTTCATATAATTGTTAAATAGCGATTACTTAACACAAACAGAATATGAACACTTCAATTCTTCCACGGAAAGCGGTTTTGTAAGCGCGTCATACTACACATTTATATACAATTTTCTTCGTATAGTGCTTTCCATCTTTCCTGGACGAAATAATTACAGGAGTCAGGTACATCGAATTCAAATAAAACTGCTGTTGATTCCTTTCGCTTGCTAAGAACAGCAAGGTCAAATCTATTAGTTTTTGTTTAATTTGTTTCGTTATGAGTCTCGTTATAAAATATTATCTATTTATACTTTATTCTAGGTTTGAACATGGGTTGAAAACATGAACCTGTCCCATTTACAGGATAATCTATTAACAAATAAAATATTCTAACATTCATAAACTGAACAAAAAAAGTAAAAAATAAATCAATACTGGAATAAATGATTAATTTAATAAAAATTAAAAATTTATCTTTTTCATCAATTAAATTTGTACATACAAAAATTAAATAATATTTTTTAAAGAATAAAAACAGCATTACATGCCAAAGCCGGCTTGATCATTTTTTTTATTGTAAGTTAGATAAAATGGGTTAAGCAGGTTGATAGATTCTAAATTCCTCAATCCATCATGTTGCTAAATTGAGCAAATTATTGAGGTTAATTCAATAAGTTAAACTCATACTGGAAATCCTAACTCGGATAGTTTTGGGTGTTACATTCTACTACTTCATAGATTTGCCACATGGTTAGGCACCTTCTTTCTCGTTAGTCACGAGACAGTGGCGATAACTACACGTCCACAACAAAATAAGGTTCATGCATGGTAGATGGCTGGACATCATACCGTATTATGACAAAAACTTCTCATAAATACCAACAGAAATTTACACTTAATTTTATTTGAATGTAAGCTGCCAAATTTTTTTTATTTTTTAATTTTTTTAAACATCTGATTTAAGTATAACTAGATGTATAACAGATTTATATGTAGAGTAACATCTGCAACCTGACATTATGATGGTTGGGAACAATCCTTAGCATCCCAACATGATTGTGTGGATTGTGATCTCTCCCTCTCTCTCTTTCTTTCTATTGCTTGTGATTTTATTATTTTGTGTTGCTCTGAACTCAATTTATTTTTAATTTTTTTGCGATACCAGTTGAATTTAGTCCCCTTTAATTGATGATGGTTTCTTTGTAATTAATATAGGGCCATAATTTTTTAATTGCAACCAGTCCTTCCTCCAATTGCGGAATAATACAAGACACGTTTGGCACATTAACGTCCGTATCAAAACTAAAAGATAACTAGTTAAAAGTTAAAAAAATATATTTAAATTTAAAAAATTGCATAAAATTAACTATTAAATCGATTAATAAGTATACAATGACATAAAATAGCATACGAGAAGGAATATTTTACAAAAAAAGATATATATCAAAACGTAAGCTATTGAAGTGAGTTCTTTTACTCAACAAGTATAATTTAGTCAAATATATTAAATAACTAGAAGTTAACTTAATCTTTCAAATATATATTTTATTAAAAAGTATGTTTTTTATTTAAAAATATAAAACTTAATTTTCTAACTATAAAACCAACAAATCTTTTATGAAAGGTACAGAGATTAAGCATGTAGATTTAAAAAAAAAATTATATTGTGTTGATTAAATACTTCTTTTTCAAAAAGTTAAATTATATGAGAAAAAGTTGAAAAATAAAATTCAAATTGATATTAAAATAAAAAATATCATTTTTGAAAAATCTTCAACAATTAAATTAATTTTCAAAATATTACTAACTTATATTTTTGTTAGTTCTCCGATGATAATTTATTTGTTATTAAGTAATATTTATTTTCATCATAATGAATTATAACTTTTAAATTAACGAAAAAAGAACATTATCATTAAAAAATTAAATTGATATTATAAACATTTTTACCACACTAAAATAAGAATATTTGAAAAATAAGAATTGATTAAAAGATTATTTAAAAACATTTAAACATATGATCTTTTTAACTGACGTTTAAACAAAAGTGATTCAGAATTCAATTAATAAAAAGATTTTACTAGAAATTATGATATGACTTGATATGATTCACCCTACGCGAATGAATCGGAATGCGGAAACGATAATGAAACGTCTTGAGAATCAGGATAAGATAAGATAATGATAAGATGAGTAAGATATGATAAGATAGGTAAAATAAAGGAACCCGACACAAACCGCGACCTGCCGGAGAGCACCGAAGTTATCAAGAGGAACGTGACCCTTACCGCGACCTGCCGGAAGAACCAACGTTATCAAGGGTAGTTCTTTGTCCAAGAACCAAGGGAATCAACTCACACAGAGATGAAAGTCTCTCAAAGAGAAAATATGATTAATACTCAAAATTTGTCTTTTCACTAAATCTCTAACTCCTTATTTATAGTGAACCTAATATAGTAAAAGATAACAAATTAGAAATCCTAATTAGATTGCAATTTGAATTGCAACCAATTTAAAACAAATAACTTCTAGATAAATACAAAATCCTAATGTAATCTATAGTGAATCATAAACTTTATCACTTAAGATCTTCAATGATATGACTACATAAATTAACCCATGTTGGGATTGGGCTTGGATCCACGTAGTCTTTTCCTTGAACTTCCTTGATATGACCTTCAAGTGCTTGTTCCATACGTTTGGTCCTATTTCTCATCATAGTATCTTCCATTCCTTGTAGATAATCTCATAGATGATCTCTTTTGCTTATCATGGGGCCCACATTCACATCATTCCCTCCTTCTCCAAGAGGATTCGTCCTCGAATCTTGATGGTCATCTGCATCAATTAAGGATAAATAAAAAAATATTGAAAGTGGCACTCACATTATCATAGCTACTTGGAAGATCGATTTTATAAACATTATCGTTGATCCTTTCAATCACTTGAAATGGACCATCTCTTCTAGGATGTAATTTGGAACTTCTTTGATTTGGAAACCGCTCTTTTCGCAAGTGAACGCACACCCAGTCACCAGGGTCAAAGACCACATTGGTGCGTCCTTTGTTTGCCTGTCGAGCATAATGTTCATTTTTCTTCTCAATATTTGCGCGAACCTTGGCATGTAATTTCTGCACAAATTCAGCCTTTTTCTTTCCATCAACATTAAGAGAGTCATTAGTATAAAATGGTAAAACATCTAAAAATTCATATACAATCTCAAAAGGTGAAAAGGAAGTAGATGTATGGACAACCCTATTACATGAAAATTCAACATAAGGCAAACAATTCTCCCAATCCTTTAAATTCTTTCGTATTATAGCACGTAATAAGGTTCCTAAAGTTCTATTCATAACTTCAGCTTGTCCATCTATTTATGGATGAGCCACAATAGAGAATAATAATTTAGTGTCCAACTTACCACACAAGATTTTCCAAAAGTGACCAAGAAATTTAACATCTCGATCACCTATAATAGTTTTAGGTAAGCCATGCAAATATACAATCTCTTTGAAAAATAAAATAGCAATATGAGTGACATCATTAGTTTTAGAACAAGCAATAAAATGTACCATTTTGCTAAACCTATCTACAACGATAAAATTACTATCTTTTCTTTTTGAGGTTCTAGATAGCCTTAGTATAAAATCCACAAAAATATCAGTCCAAGGATATTCGGGAATAGGTAAGGGTGTATACAAGCCATGATGCATTACCTTAGATTTTGTTTGTAAGAAAGTAATAAATTTTTCACTAATAAGTTTAACATCATGCTTTATTTTTGGCCAAAAAAGATGTTCAATTAAAATATGATAAGATTTTTGAATACCAAAATGCCCAATTAATCTTCTCTCATGAATCTCTTTAATAAACATTCCCCTTACGCTACACTTAGGTACATACAATTTATTTTTATTAAATAAATATTCGTCTTGCCTAAAATAGTAATCAAAACCATGGTCAGAACACGTTTTCCATAATTGTCCAAATTCAATATCATCTGCATACATGATTTTTAGTAATTCAAATCCAAGTAATTTGGTCTGTAAAGTCATAACTAACACATACCTTCGTGACAACACATCTACTACAATGCTTTCCTTTCCCTTTTTATACTTGATAACATAAGGAAACATCTTATCAAATTCTAGCCACTTTCCATGTCTTTTATTGAGCTTACCTTGGGACTTTAATAACTTCAAGCTGAGTTTATCAGAATGGATGACAAATTCCATCGACCAAAGGTAATGTTGCCAAGTTTGTAAGGCGCTCACCAAGGCATAGAGCTCTTTATCATAAGTTGGATAGTTAAGCATCGCTCCACTAAGTTTCTCACTAAAATATGTCATAGGTTTAGAGTCCTGCATTAAAACAACTCCTATACCCATTCCAGAAGCATCACATTCAATCTTAAAAACTTTATCAAAATTAGGTAAATTTAACACATGGTCATTAATTAACTTATCTTTTAATAGATTACAAGCTTGTTCATGTTTGTTATTCCATTTAAAATTAACATTCTTTTTAACAAGTTTATTTAAAGAGGTAGTTATAGAAATAAAATTTTGTACAAACCTCCCATAAAGACTTGCTAAACCATGGAAGCTTCTTCCTTCATTAGCATTTGTAGGCATGGGCCATCCTCTAGTTTCATTAACCTTTTCTTCATCAGCACTAACTTTCATAATCTTGTTGATGACTCTACAATCGACGCACATGCGCCATGTTCCATCCTTCTTTGGTACTAAGATAACATGAATTGTACATGAACTAAGACTTTTCCTCACAAAGCCTTTCTGCATCAACTCCTCTACTTGTCTTTGAATCTCCTTAGCCTCTTTTATAAGAAGTAAACTTCTTGGTGGTTCTCTAAGAAATACATCATCAAATTCCTGCAACAAATATTCAACCACACTAGGAAAAGAAGAGTTATGATAGTTAGTAAGATAAATATCCTTGTACATGAGTACAAGAACTTGTTCCTTTTCCCTCAAAACACTCTCAACCTCTCCTCTGTGAGCAAATACACAAACTTTATTTTCTTTGTCTTTATTTTTTGATTTTTCTTTCTTTTCACTTTCATTCTTTTTTTGACTTTCCACTTTTTCTTTACTCTCTATTTTATCTCTCTTTTTTCTTTCTTGATTTTCTAATTCTTTCTCATTCTTTTCTTGACTTTCTACTTTTTCTTCACTTTCAATTTTATCTCTCTTTTCTCTTTCTTGATTTTCTAATTCTTTTTCTCTCATTCTACATTCTTTTGAATTTTTCATTTGGTCGTAATAAACCTCCTTTGGTCTAGGATCTTCCTTCTCATTAGACCAATTAAACTTCGATGATGAAGTAGAAGCATACTTAGGATATTTGCAAGTGCTCCTAGATTTGAGTTGTCTTTCCACTTGAATAGCTTTATGAAGCAATTCATCCATCTCCATATAATGTTGTTGCTCCACCACATCAGCTATCTCTCTTTTAAGCCCTCTAATAAATCTTGTCATAGTGATTTCTCTGTCCTCCTCTACATTGGCTCTTATCATAGCAGTTTCCATCTCCTTATAATAATCTTCAACACCCATGGTGCCTTGAGTAAGACTTTGTAGTTGTTTCCAATGCAAGTCCCTATGATAGTAACTAGGCACAAATCTTCTTCTCATGGCTACTTTCATCTCTTTCCACGTTCGGATAGGTGTCTCTCCATATCTCCTCCTATTGAGGATAAATTGATCCCACCAAATATTAGCATAATCGATAAAAGAAAAACTGGCTAGTCGTACCTTTTTCTCCTCCGAGTAATTGTGACAATTAAACATATGCTCCGCTTTTCTCTCCCACTCTAGATAAGTTTCTGGTTCGTTCTTTCCTTGGAATAGTGGAAGGGATAATTTAGTACTCCCCAAGTTGTTATCCTTTTCTCCTCGATATCGTCTTCTTTCCGTACAACATCCACCGTCTGATTCTAAGTTCTCCCCCCAATCTGTTTCTTCATCGCGGTGAAGTGATCTTTGAGGACTACTTCTACGAGACACCCGAGATCTCCTTCTCGAACAATCCTCCATGTCCTCCAACCTCCTGTTCAACTGTTGGAATTGATCTTGAATTGATTTCATGAATACTTTTAGATCCATCTCATTTTGATGGGGTTCACTACTCATGTTGGCAATGCTGCAAATTGAACAAAATAAATAAATTAGAATACGAAGGCCTCACAAGTCACTCCCTTAGTGTTTGCCCTCAATATTGACGTTCTTCACTCGTGTTTACACTCGAATTGACTTTTTCTATAATGCTCTAATCAACTCTTGCCTTTTACCTCTCGATTCTCCTTATAAATCCTTGAACCAAGAACTTCACAAGTTGATTTTCCCACAGATAACGAAAGAGTCACAGATACACAAGATGAATAGGGTAAGGAATATTGGTCAAGAATTAAGAACTTAAAAAAATATATTGAATAAAGACTTTTTTTTTTTTTAAATTTTCTTGAATTTTTTTTTTGAATTTCTATCACAACTTTTTTTTTTCTATCACATTTTTTTTACTTCTTTTTTTTTTTTGAATTTTTATCACAATTCTTTTTTTTTTTGGAATATTTAGTAGATAGCAACTTTAACACGAGAAAATTAAAATAAAGGATAGATGACACCTGATTCCAAGAGCTGAAGCTCTGATGCCAAATGATATGATTCACCCTACGCGAATGAATCGGAATGCGGAAACGATAATGGAACGTCTTGAGAATCAGGATAAGATAAGATAATGATAAGATGAGTAAGATATGATAAGATAGGTAAAATAAAGGAACCCGACACAAACCGCGACCTGCCAGAGAGCACCGAAGTTATCAAGAGGAACGTGACCCTTACCGCGACCTGCCGGAAGAACCAACGTTATCAAGGGTAGTTCTTTGCCCAAGAACCAAGGGAATCAACTCACACAGAGATGAAAGTCTCTCAAAGAGAAAATATGATTAATACTCAAAATCTGTCTTTTCACTAAATCTCTAACTCCTTATTTATAGTGAACCTAATATAGTAAAAGATAACAAATTAGAAATCCTAATTAGATTGCAATTTGAATTGCAACCAATTTAAAACAAATAACTTCTAGATAGATACAAAATCCTAATGTAATCTATAGTGAATCATAAACTTTATCACTTAAGATCTTCAATGATATGACTACATAAATTAACCCATGTTGGGATTGGGCTTGGATCCACGTAGTCTTTTCCTTGAACTTCCTTGATATGACCTTCAAGTGCTTGTTCCATACGTTTGGTCCTATTTCTCATCATAGTATCTTCCATTCCTTGTAGATAATCTCATAGATGATCTCTTTTGCTTATCATGAGGCCCACATTCACATCATGACTGTATTAAAAATTTCAAAAGAAGGAGTTGGTAACTTTTTATATATTTTTTAATTAATATTTTAAAAATATTTGTTAACATTTTGAATCACAATTGAAATTTTATAATATGCTTAGTTGGAAGAAGGAAAAAAAATATATAAAAAAATTTACTGTTTATTTACATATAAAAATAAAAAAAATATACTTTTTTCAGGATTTATATTAAATTTAATCTTCAAATAGATAAAAAAAATAAAAAATGAATATTTTTATTTTTATTTAGTTTAAATTCTTAAAATTATTATATATTTTAAAAATATAAATATAAATAATATTATAAAAAATAAAATTTTTAAAATTACATTTTATTTTTAAAATTTATATTATTAATATATATTTTTTATTTTTAATTTAAAAATTCTTTTTTTTCCTCTTAGATCTCCTTGTTCAGATACCTTATTTTTTTTTTTTTTACTTTCATTCTAAAATAGGATAGGCACGCCAACTAGTAGAGTGTTTTTAATTTGTCATGTGAAAATTAAGACTGAATATAATATGTATGGGGTCCACAACAGTTAGACTCAAATGAAGGGAACTAATGTAAAAACGAAGTAACAGAAGAAAAGAATACGAGGGATAGTGGGATATACTAGTACTGGTACCACCACACACCATACCCTTACTTATATCTCAATATATTTTGTTTTAAAAAGTTTGGGATAGTTATAATTATGCAAAATTTGAAAAATGGAATAATGAGTGTGTTTAGCGTTTTAATTTTTACATATGAGATTGCAGCTGCCGACTGCCAATTATGGCAATTATGGCATCTGACTTTTGGGACGTCGGCTTAAAAGGGACCTACTGCCCTTTTTAGTCACCAAATCGTCAGCGGTGGTTTACACCTATTCATTAATAATTTATTATTTTATTTTATTTCAATCTATAATATATTATTTATTATTCAAATATGTAATTATCTAAAATTTTACATATAATTAAAATAGTACTATAATGTAAATTAAAAATTGAATTGATATTTTTATTAAAATTTATTTTATTATATTTAATATCTAATAGTATTTGATTCTAATTCTTATGATAAATATTTTTTATAATAAAATTTATAATATTTTAAATACTTAAAATAATTTATTTTATTATATTTAATATCTAATAGTATTTGTTCTAATTCTTATGATAAATATTTTTTATAATAAAATTTATAATATTTTAAATATTTAAAAAAATATATTTTATTATATTTAATATCTAATAGTATTTGATTTTAATTCTTATAATAAATATTTTTTATAATAAAATTTATAATATTTAAAATATTTAAAATAAATTCTAAACATTAACATTTTTATAATAAAATTTTAAAAATGTTTTCTTTATTTTTTCATAATTCACCTGGAAGACTAAAATCAAAATTTGTAATTTTGAAATGATGATGTATGAAGGAAATTTGCATGGATGAAAGTGTTAATCGTATCTTTTTTAGAAACAATTTTATTATTAAATTATTAATATCATAATTTTTATTTATTATTAAAAAATTTATATAAATTAAACAAATTATTACTATTTTATTTATATTAGATAATTATATAATTTTTTATAATATAATTTATTTATAATTAAAATAGAAATAAATTAAATTGAATTAAAATTTAAATATTTAAATTTGATATATTTAAAAATTTTAAAATTTAAATATAAATATGTTATTTACTAATTTTTGTTGTCAAAATTTAATTTAATTTAAATTTTATAAATTTATTTAGAAATATATATTTCAAAAAATTAATAAATAAATTTAAGACTTATATAAATAATTAATTAAAAAATATATTATATAAATAAAATATATTAAAATAAATATTATATAATAAAATATATTAAAATAAAAAATATAATATATAAATGTAAATAAATTTTAAATAAAATAAATAAATTTTTTATAAATTTAAATTTAATTTATTTATTTAAAAATATTTTAATAATCTAAATTTATCTATCTATTAAATAATTTAAATTTAAATACATTAAATATAAACTACAAATTTATTCACTTTTATTTTTAATTAAAAAAAAAGTGTACGGCTGCCAAGGACCAAAAGTCGCAGTTTCAAAACGTTATATGAAGAAAACTTGCATTTATTAAGGAACGTGTTTCGTACACCTTTCTTCAAAAGAAAATTCACTATTGAATTATTATTATCATGATTTCTTATTTATTATTTAGCTTTTTATTTTATACAAATTAATTTTTTTTAGTAATATTATATTATTATATAACTTTTATTTAAAATTTAATAATATTCTTGTATATAATAAAATAATAAATATTAATTTTTAAAATGATAATTAAAAATAAAAATTTATTAAATTGGTAAAAAAAGAAAAAAGAACATTAGATAAAACAATTAAAATATTATAATATTTTTATATTATCTTTTAATACAAAATAATATTTTATCTTAATAATAAATGTTAATTTTATTATATCAACTAAAATAGAAACGATAAATTGGTCAAAAATCATAATATTTGTATAATCTTCAAATGAAAATATTGGATGATAAAAAAAATTTAAAATTTAAAAATAATATATTAGAATGTAAATTATTTTTCATTAGTCTAACTCTGGAGTTCATACTTCCTGTACCGAGGAGACACAAAGAGACCTCGGTTGATTCGAAAACTTTCTTTTATAGATATTTTAAAATATTATTGTAAAACTAAATTTTTAAAATAAAAAATAAAAATTTTAATATCTTAGATAACTGATATTTTAAAAGGAGAACGATAAGTTACCCTGGGTTCAAGTACCAGAATACAAAATATGATTAATTTAATTTAATAATGATTAACATATTTATTATAAATGCTAATATAAACTAAATAATAATAAGCTTGTGGTTAACAGTATGTAAATAAATTATTAAGTTAATTTGTAATTACTTAATAATGTATATACATTTTTTAAGGGGTAGAATAGTAGGGATTTTTCTAAAATAAATGTCATTTTTCTTTGAGATTATATTGAGTGATTTTACAAAAATATAATAAGTGTTATTTTAATTATTTGATCTATATGTTCTAAATTACGCCTATAAAAATCTTTTCAAATAAGTAGGATGTACCAGTATCCCTTTAATTTAAGTTTAGAGAAAAATATGACCTAATCAAAATCAATTAATTTGATGATATAGAAAAATATTTGTTAATTAATTAATATAGATTAGTCTCTATTTGTATAAATTATTTTTATAAAATTTTAAAATATTAATATAAATATTATAAATTCATAGGATATATCTATATTAATAAATTTTTTATTAATATATAATATTAGTAAATTAATTGTTAGTTTTCTTATGAAAACTATATAGGTTGGTTATTTTAATTCATTTTATTTTAAAAAATTATTAATCTCTAAGTTAAAAAATAACGTTTAATCCTTTTTAATACAAAATAACATTTAATTTTTTTAATACAAAATAGCAATAACAACAAAATAAAAAGTTAAAAGGAATGTTTTTTTTTTGAAGTCGAAGACAAATAAAAAAATTTGAATCCCAAGGAATAAAATGCTTGATAATATATTTTAAGGATTAATTTGATATTTTATCCAAATAATAATAATATAAAATGGATTAGTTACATTCAGATTGGTTTAATTTAAGAAAATATAAACTCAAAAATAAAATTATTAAAAAGTTAGATTTAATTGATTAAATAAAGGTAAATTTAATTAGTTTTATTTAATTTAGAAAATGTATAAAGTTCATCCAATTTAATGAATATCTCTGCAAATAAGTGATTTTAATATGAGCGATCTTTTTTTCTTTTTTTTATTTGAAATCAGTTCTACTTACATGGAAATTTAACGATCAGCTTACAATGAGACGGTAGTATGTGTATTTGTAAATATGTATTTAATTACTTTATACTGTGCAAAATAATTAATAAAAAATAATAAATATTACTTCTAGGACAGAATTCTTTTCCTATAAATCTAATTACAGCATGCTTTATAAAAAAAGATACAATTTTCTAAAGTTTTTTTCTTGTTTTTTTAATGTAACCCCGAAAAAGAGGATATTTTGGTTACTATAGATCTCCTTCTTGACTAATGATATTGCCGAATAAATGTTAATTAACCGTAGTGCGTTGTTTATTTATTTCACATCATCATGGCTGAAAGATGAGAAAAGTGAGAAAAACATTTGCTGTATATTTTATGAGATATACCGGATAGGATGAAAAAGGAAATTAAAAAAATAAAATATGTAATATAATAAAAAGTAAAATAAAAATACTGTAAATGTGTATGCTTATTATACTAAAAAATTTCAAAACGCACGTCTCCACCTCTCTTTTTATATTATTTTTATATATACTTTCTTTGTACAATCGTCATCGCTTGCAGGATAGGTTTTGATGGAATCAAATAAAAAGCAAATTGAAAGATTGGTGTATCGGAAAATATTTTTAAAATTAGTTTCTATCACATTTAAATTGTATAGTTTTTAAATTTTTTTTATCGATTTAAAGAAAATAAAATTAAATTTTAATAGAATTAATAAAAATAACTTAAAATATTTGTAATATTTTTCTATATTTAAAAATTCTAAAAATAATTTATAATTACATTATATTAACTATAGGGGATAATGATTATACATTTAAAACATTTTTTGTTTTAACATACTTTTGTTTTTTATTATATTATATTATATTATATTATTTATTATGTCTTTTATTTTTTTTTATGTTCTCTATCGTCAAATATGAAATAATTTTTTATTGCAGGATGGCTACCTTGGTGTGGTTGATCTCTGGACTCTAATAAAGTCAAAACTACAAAGTATAAAGTCGAATGTGTTTTATTATTTATAACAGGCACATGCTGTGTGAGTCTGTCAAAGATATTTATGAAGGAGGCCGGTGTACGTACTGTACGGTGACAAGTGTATTACTCTTTCCAAAACGATCTCACGTATGCTTGATCCGTTTTACGGGGATTACGATTTGTTCCTTTAAAATTTAGTTTAGTTTCAAGGATTTAAAATTTAATTTAGGTAGATTTAAATTTATTAAAAATTTAGATAAACAAACTACAATTAATTTTGTAGAAAAATTTATTAAGATATATTTGATAAAATAAACAGATAAATTAGAGAAATAATAAAAAATTAATTAAAAATAAAAAATTAATTTAAATTGAAAATATTTTATAAAATTAACGATTTAATTAATAAAAATAAAATAATAAACAAAGATATAATTATTTAATTAGAATTTAATTACTTAAAATTTTTATTAATTATACCTTTTAATATATTATTTTATTTAAATTATTTATTATATTAAAAATAAAGATAATAAATGTTATTCATATATTCGTATTTATATATTTTATTAAAAAGTAAGATAATATAAATAATTTGATAATTATTTTAATGTTTGTATATTATAAAAATAATACTCTGATAGTTTTATTTATTTTAATATTTATAATATGCTTTTTTAAATATAATAAATATTTTTAATTATAAATTTTATAAATATATTTTATAAATTTTTCTAAAAATATATATTTTATCTTTATAATTTAAATTTATAATCAATAAAAATTAAGTATTTTATTATTAAATAATTTATATACATTGTTTATTAATTAAAACAAAAATTTTAATTTAAAATAATAATATAAAAATTAATATTTAAAAAATATTAATAAGTATTTCATGATAAATTAAAAATATTATTATAAAATTCCTTTATCCTGGTAGATTTTTCATGTATCCAATAAATTTATTTTACATATTTTTATTAATTATACTCTTATCATTAATATTTAATATTTGTATAATTTTTATTTTATATTTTATTTACATAATATATATATATATACATATATATGTTTTAGACCTATTTAATGGTCTTTTATCTTGTAGGTTTTAAGTTTACAAATCTTTTTAATTAATTGTTTATGTAGATTTTAAGTTTATTTATTTATTTTTTGTAATGTTGGCTTTTAAACAGAGTTGTAGGTTTTGTAGATTTTAAAAAACGTAAAACCTTGATAGAAAAAAAAAAAATCTTTAACAGCTAACTGATCCAACCTCATGCCTCAAAATTACAGACCACACTTAAATATTAAAAATATAACTCAATTCAACATACTTCTATCTCTATATATAAGAATAATGATGATGTTAATATAATGAGAACATGTTTAAAAAAAATTGAATAATAATATCAAAGAAAAGAAAAAAAATCACATAATTAGAAAAGAATATTAATGTAAAAAACAAGCAATGACAAGTAAAATGTTGAAATCGAGTGGTTGAGAGACAACTGTAGAAATATGAAAAAAAAATAAAAATGAGAAGGAATGTTTCTAAAAATTAAAGGATATGTAAAAAATTAAGAAAGAAAGGATAAAGTAAAATCTTTTTCATCTCTTAGATGAAAAAGTGATAGATGGAATATTTGGAAAATATTAATTTCTTTTAAAAAAACTATCTTACCAAATATTATTAAAATATTTTTTAAAAATTTAATTATTTATTTTATCTTTTAGCTAACTAAAATATATTCTTAATTTATTTATGTTATTGATATAATTCATCTTATATAAATAAATCGTAATGTGAAAAGATTAATTGAAATGTTTATGAAAATTAAGATATAACAAGAAACCTGACACAAATTACGACATACCAAATAATGTTGAAGTTATTAAAAAAGAATCTAATCCTTAGTACGACCTGTCGGAACAATTAAAGTTATGAAGGTATTACTTTAGTTAAAACTTAAGGAAATTAATTTATAAAAATATAAAAATTTTAAAAAAATATTATTATTTATCAAAATTTATGTTATATTAAATCTCTAAATCACTTTGTAACGGAAAGAAAATCTATTTATGAAAATAAATAAAAAATCTTAAAAAAATTTTAATTAAAATAAAATTAATTTAAAATTATAATTTGATTTACAAATAATTAAAATAAACCACTCGTAAATCAATATCAAATTTTAAAATAATTTAAATCAAATCAATTACAAATTTTAAATAAATTTATATATAATAAATTTAAATATTTAATTATAATAACTCTTTATGTTACATTTTCATTTTAGATATTCAATTGTTTAAATTTATAAAAATAATATTATAAATTTGTTTATTTTTTCTTTAATTTAAATCAAAATTGTATATAACAGTTTTTTAAGTAAGTTTTATTATTTTCTTTTTTTTTAAATAATTTATTCTCAAATCAAATACTAAAATTTTATAAAAAAATCTTTGGATAAAATAATCAAATCTCTATCAATTATCATATATTAAATTTTAAGTTTAACTTAATTTTAAAAATTAATCATTAAATAATAAATAATTATTCACATTATATATATATATAATAAGCTATATATCTAATTAATTTGGTACTCTAATAATATATTATATTTAATATTTAATATTAAATTTATAAATTATAAATTTTTTTTTGTATGTAGATTTTAAAGTAGGGTGGTTAGATTGATAAACCTCTTTTAATCGGTTAAAAAATGTTAAAACAATCCAAACACCTCACCTTATCTCCCAGCTGCAATGGTAGCATAGAAAAGTCATTGAAAAGCCAAGCCGCCCCTTTTTTATCTGTATCATTTAAATTTAACTTCATGCTCCATTCATCATTTGAACTTAACCTCATGGTTTGCGTTTTGAAGTCAAAGGTACCAATATTAATAAATAATAATCAGAAAATAAACACCGCCTTTCTCCTATCTCCACTATAAAATCCGTAGTTAGAAAACTGAGTTCGCTGCAGCAAGAGCACTTGCATATCCTTTTCGCTTAGACAAGTGGAATCAATCTAAAGAAGAAGAGGTAATACACAAAATGGGTTCTTTGGATACAATTGATAAGCCCCATGCTGTGTGCGTTCCATACCCAGCACAAGGCCACGTAAACCCAATGCTCAAATTAGCCAAACTTCTCCATTTCAAAGGCTTCCACATCACCTTTGTTAACACAGAATACAACCACAAACGCCTTCTTAAAGCAAGAGGTCCTGATTCCCTAAACGGCCTCCCTTCCTTTTGTTTTGAAACCATCCCTGATGGTCTACCCGAGCCTGATGTGGACGCCACACAGGATATTCCTTCCCTGTGCGAGTCCACCAGAACAACCTGTTCTCCTCACTTCAGGAACCTTGTTTCTAAACTCAATAAGGCCTCAGATGTCCCTCCAGTTACTTGGATAGTTTCCGATGGTGTCATGAGTTTCACTCTTGACGCTGCAAAAGAATTAGGCATTCCAGAAGTTCTGTTTTGGACCACCAGTGCATGTGGGTTCATGTGTTACGTGCAATACCAACAACTCGTTAATAGGGGCCTAATACCCCTTAAAGGTAATTAAATACATTTTTCCACCTGTTTGCTTGCTTATTAAAAAAGCAATCGTTTATTTTTATTAATAATCTTTTGAAAAAAATTAAAAATTAAATAATTATATTTCTTAATTCAGGCTTTTCTAAACATGCTGTTAAATGAAAAACTTTTTAGAAGTTTTGTATTTCATCTAAAAATTAAGGATTTTACATGAAAATAAAAAAGGTTTATATCATAATTTTTTTCTCTGTAAAATAGTTTTCATTAGTTAAAATAATTAATTTTTCCCTGTGTGACATGTAGACTCAAGTTATGTTACAAATGGTTATTTGGAGACTACCATCGATTGGGTGCCAGGGATCAAAGAAATTCGACTGAGGGATATTCCAAGCTTCATTAGAACAACAGATTCGGATGATGTTATGCTTGATTTCCTACTGCGGGAGTGCAAGAGGGTTCAGCAAGCTTCTGCAATAATTTTGAACACGTTTGATGCATTAGAGCATGACGTTTTGGAAGCGTTCTCGTCCACTAATTTGCCTCCTGTTTATTCCATTGGTCCTTTAAATTTGTTGGTGAAGGATGTTACTGACAAGGAGTTGGCCACAATTGGATCCAACCTTTGGAGGGAGGAGACAGAGTGTTTAGCATGGCTAGATACAAAAGAATCAAACAGTGTGGTTTACGTGAACTTTGGGAGTATCACGGTTATGACCAGTGAGCAATTGATTGAGTTTGCTTGGGGATTAGCCAACAGTAACAAAACCTTTTTGTGGGTTATAAGACCCGATCTTGTAGGTGGGGAAAACGCTGTCGTTCCGTCAGAGTTTTTGACAGAGACTCAAAACAGAGGACTATTGTCAACTTGGTGTCCACAAGAACAAGTCCTGTCTCACCCTGCAATTGGAGGCTTCTTGACACATAGTGGATGGAATTCAACTTTGGAAAGTGTGTGTGGAGGTGTTCCAATGATTTGTTGGCCTTTTTTCGCTGAGCAACAAACAAATTGCCGGTTCTGTTGCAAGGAATGGGGGATTGGGTTGGAGATTGAAGCTGTTAAGAGGGACAATGTTGAGAGTCTTGTGAGGGAGTTGATGGATGGACAAAAGGGTAAAGAGATGAAAGAGAAGGCTTTGGAATGGAAGAAATTTGCACATAGTGCTGCTTCTTCTCCATGTGGATCTTCGTTTGTTAATTTGGAGAACATGGTTCGTGATGTTCTAGGCAAAAGCTTTTAAAAATTAGTATCAAGAATAGTTCGTACAAATCTTCAACGTATATTATGAAGATTCTTCTATGAAATAATTCTCTTTGACTGATGAAGTGTACCAGGTCGTCATTTGTTTATGTGTTTCCAAATTAATGTAGATAATAATTTATCCATATTACTCTATGCGTGTGTACGGACCTTTGTTTGTTAATTTGGAAAGCATGGTTCGTGAAGTTCTTCTGGGAAAACTTGTCAAAATTAGTGTTAAGAATTAGCTCAAATCTTTCTAAAGTACTCTTTTGTTATTTCATCTTCGAAATAGTTAATTTTCGGTTTGGGGATGATGTGGACAAGTACCAACTAGCCATTCTTGGTTCCTTTTCAATTAATGCCAATCGTACTCAACCATTTTATCCTTAACGAAGATCTATTAATATGAAAAACGAGGTTAAAAATTCAATTTTAATAATTCAATCGTAATTAATTATTCTCAATCATATTACATGATTATGAATGTAACTCCAACACTAGTTTCTTCACTCACCTCAAGAAATAAGGAACTATAGCAAAATAAATTTTATTGCATGTTTGTACTCGAATTTCACAAAATTGAAAAATAATCATATTATCGTTTTGGGAAATTATATTATTCTAAATTCTAATCCCTATTATTCAATTTTAGTTGCATAATTAATTTTTGTTTCCATAAATGTTAAACAAACAATCTATCTCCCACAGGAGCAATTGACGTCATAAATAAATGTAAAGCTTGAAATGAGAAATGGAGGCGATTAATACAGAACTTATCAGAAACTCAGATGAAGCAAAACCAAGCTTCTCAAGACCACGACGTCGCTGCTTGCTTCGTATCCATGGCGGGCGTTGGGCCTTTACCATGTTATTAGTGTCAGTGGCGATTCTTCTCAACGAGAATTTCTTCTGAGATTATTGGAAAATGATGGGCGCATAAATATATTTATTTATGTATATCTAATTTTTTAGTCGTAATTTTTTTTAAAATTTTATAATTATTAAATTAGAATGTATTAGGATAAATAATATTATACTGAATCTATCTCAACACAGTTTTTTTCTTTCTAAGCCTGCCTCAACATCTGTTTCCCCTCGTGTTCGCTGGAGTAAAAAAATGTTCATCATATATTTTATCTATGATATTTTGATTTTAATAAAAAATAAAATATAATATATGGTATTATAAAAATAAAAAATATTACAATAAAATATTAATGAAAATAAACATTTATGTTTTCTCTGGTAAGAAGAACGACTATTCTGTTCCAAAAATAAACATCTGTGTCACCAATTTACGATTGTGACGGAACCTAGCCAATAGCCTCTGTAGACTTTTTACCTCATTCAATCACTCTCTCGTCATTATTAAAATTTAATATGCCATTTTAATTTTTAATTTATTTTTTATTTTTATTTATTACAGTTTATAATAATTAAATAGATATAAAAATATATAAAAATAAATAATTTTTTTTAAAATTTAAATAAATAGATAAAAATAATTTTTAAGCACATAAAAAAAATTTAATATAATTTTAAAAATTATACCGAACGAAAAAATTCAATCAATAAAAAATTAGTTAAAATATCCGTTTTAATAATTTGAAATAAAAAAAAATTTTATGAATGAGAATTATAATCATTAAAATTTGAAATAAAAAAAGAAATAAAAGAAGTTAAAAGTAGCATGTACATCTTTTTAATCGCTAGATAAGTTTAAGCGATTGGCATTAGGGCCTATTCTCTCTGTAACTTAGAAGGAATCATCACTTGTGGGTTAAAGTTTAGATTTTCTTAAAGAAAGAAACCTTCCATTTCTAAATTGCAGCCACGCCTAAATCCTACGTTTAAACAGAACCTTTTTTTTTTTCATTGGCCAACCTAACATAATGAGTCATTTTCTTTTTTATGATAATGACTTTAATTTTGGTGTGGATCTCTTGAATAAACTTAGCTTTCAAAACCCTATCCTTACTATAATAACTAGCTAGGTCAAAGATAGGTAAGAGATTTATTAGGGTGAGAAAATTAAACCTATACACTACCTTGGAGGGAGTGTTGGGTGGTAGAATAAGGTGTCCTACTATAAGAGAACTTAATATGGGACAAACATTCTTCTTAAGTCTTTAGATTCTTACCCATCATAGTTTGAAGAAGGATAGAAAATATCATGTTAACCATTTTAGTTAAGGAATGACATGGAGAATAGGAGTTTAGTCCCTAGTTTACCTTAGAGGGTACAACCGAAGTGACTGAAGAACTTAGTGTCTCTATTAGACACTATATAGCATAATGATGTTCTTCCTTCTAAATGTAAATGACGATTCTTCATCGATTCCTTTACTGCCATTTATTTATTTAGAGCTAAATATTTCTTCAGCATTCACAGCCTTGACATAAGAGCCTTAGTCATGAAGCTTGGATCTTAAGGTGAGACCTTTTCCTTTCTTGTTAGGTTCTTCTATATTTAGCTAAACTTCAAAGATTTGAAGAGATCCTAAAAGTTTATCTAACTTAAGTTTGCTCAAACTTTTTGATTATTCTATAGCAATTTTCTTTGGTCTCCATCAAGGTGAAAATTTTTTGAGAATCTTTATCATAGTATCTTTGTCATCATAAACTTTGCCAAGAACTTTAAGGCTATTTTTTACCATTTGAAATCTTCCAATCATTTTGTCAATCTTTTTTTCTTCTTTCATATTAAAGTTCTTATACTAAGAAACAAGATAGCTGATCTTGGATCTCTTTACTTGGTTTGTTCCTTCATGAATAGTAACAAGACTATCCCATATTTTCTTTGTAATCTTACATACAAAGACTTTGTTGTAGTAACTTCTGCATAAGGAACATGTTAAGGGAAATATAGTCTTAGCATTACTCTACATTTTCAAGGTTTGTTTTGTAGTTTATAGATCTTTAGGTATTTCTACACCATGCTCATCCAAAGGTATATATACAGAATAGATTTGATGAACATTTCCATTTTAACTCTCTAATAAGGATAATATTCGCCAAGGAAGACTGAGGAGCAACTGATAGAAGCTTCTTCGGGGATAAGTTATTTTTCATATTTTGCCATGCATCGTTAGTTCCTATTCACTTGTTAGAGTGATCAACCTAAGAGGATGAGTTTTGATATAAACGGTAGAAATAGAGACAACACATAGATTATGATGTCGTAAGAAAATTTGAATTTTTCTTAAAAATAGCTTAACTGTAATACAGTAACAGTCTTAAGACACTAGGAGAAAGGTGAAGAGAATCATACAAAATATTTATACTGGTTCACCCTTATCAGCCAAAGGATTATATCTAGTTTCTGTTATCATATAACAAGTTCTTTCACTTTCAAAAGATAATACAATTTTTCAAAAATACAATCCCTAATATTTTTGTGCAAGTCTCTCCAAGCTCAAATATCTCTAGGAATGCAAATTAGACACTTCCTATATGGTTATATTGTTTCCTAAAACAAAACTCTAATATAAAGAAATAAATGAAAAGTTTACCGGAGATGTTATGAGTAGGTAAGATAGTAAAAGTTCAACTTAGTTATATTTCTTGTCTTTTGCTTATAAGCTTCTTCTTTATACAGGTAGAGACAAAATATTCGTTGTGAGACGAGAGAGTTTTGCAACATCTTCTATATGTGCGTTAAATGCATGATCTTGGTTCAGGAGAAAAGTAGTTGCCATCCGTTAAATATAAGTCATATAGTAGAGAATTTTTTCACTTGATTTTTACTTTTTTTCCAGGACAATCTCTTTCCTATTTTAGCTTTGCTTAGGTCTCCTTTTTATTTAAAGTTTGATTAATCTTTTTGTTAAGTAAAAATACAAAAATAACTTTTATCTTTTGAAAGCTAACAATGTACTTTTTTTTATTAAAACACAACGACATTTATATTTTTTTAAGATGCTATTTTTTTTACCTATCTAAATATATAATTGTGCACATATATTTTTACTCTTAATTAAAATATTAAAAAATTACTTAATAATGATTAGTTTATAACATATTTCAACCATCATCAAATGTGTATAATACCTCATTTCATCTTATTTGATCTTAAATTATATGGTGCTCTTAATTTTTTTTTATTAAAATTTCATATTTTTCAAATAAATTTTTATTACTTTTACATTTTAAAAACATACAAGATTTATTAGTTAAAAATCAAAATAGAAAATATATAATTAGATAGATAAATAACTATAATTAATATTAATAATTTTTTTATGTAGGTTTATGTTCATAATCTTATTTTACATATATCAATGACAAAAGCTTTTCGATATATTACTATTATAAAACTAGAAATCAACTTTCCACTAAACCTATATAAATTATGTAAAATTTTTATACACATTAGATATTTTAAAAAAATAAAAATTCTTATACACATTAAAAAAATATAAATTTTTATATATATAAAGATGTGTTGTATTTATTTATTTTATTTTATTATGTGGTACGATTATAAGTGAAAAAATTTGATTCCAAATTTAGTTGGATACTAAAAAATGAGCATGAGATTCTTAGTTAAATTAGATTAATCCTCCCTCGATTAATCTATATGTATTCAATAGTTATATTATTTTATTATAGTAATTAATTTTTATAAAATAACATAAAAAACAATTTCAACAACAAAATAATCAGAAGAAATTCAGGATAAAAAAGTAAAGTAAAAAGATATATATTTTATAAAAAAATAATTAACAAAAATTGAATTATATTTTAACGTTTTTTTTATAAAATAAATATTTTTATATTTTAATTTACATTGTAAAGATAAGCGAAAAAGTACACACTGATATGCATTTAATGAAGTCTCATAAATATTGATATTATAAAAAGATAAAAGAATAACTGATAAGTTAGGATATTTTATCTAAATATCAAATAATTATGAAAAACTAAAATTTTTAATAATATATAAATAAGTTAAAATTTTATGTAATTAAATATAAAAAAAGTAGATGTTAATAATTTTTTTTGTGTTTGGATATAATAATTTAAAATTATTAAATTTATATATTTAAATGATAATTTTTTAAAATATTATATACTTTTATTTGAATAATTTTTATGTTAAATAAGAATAATTTCAAATGATACTTATTTAAATTTTTTTTGAAATTTTCTATTATATTATTTTTTTAAAATTATTAATAATAATTCTTCTCATACTTTATTTTTTTAATAATTTTTTATTTTTATTTAGAAATAACTAGAATTCTAAAATTTTTCATTTTAAAAATTTAAGAGTAAATCAAAAGTAAGTTTTTATTAAAAATACTATGAATTTACCTTATCATGATTTTTGGTATTTTCCTACTGTAATTTTTAACAAAATTTTTATTAAAAATACTATGAATTTACCTTATCATGATTTTAGTATTTTCCTACTTTATTTAACAAAAATACTATAAATTTTTATTTATTCAAAATTGAATAATAAAAAGGAATTATATATATAGAGAGAGAAATTAATCATATATTTTACTACAATTGATTTTATAATCACTAACAAATTTTCACAAAGGCTAAAAAGTAAATTGACAAAAATCCTATTACTTACGGTCAAAGTTGCCTGTGTGCCACTCCGTTGACACCCTGAGGTTGCTTGCAAAGCATAGAAAACTAATTCAACCCAAACTACAATCGCCCCAATGCTGCTTCGACAAGCCATTTTGCCACTGCCTATGACTAAGAAATTCATTCCTTCATTGAACCTATTATAATTGAAACGCGTTATTACTTCTTTGAACTTGCTGTAATTGAAAACTCTCTCCTCCTTCGATTGAACAATACAAAAATGCCTCTCAGATTACAAGATTTTGTTTTTACTTCTCTACGATCTTTAACATGTTTACTCTCTTCTTTTCTAAAAAACATAAATGTATCATCAATTCTAATAATCAATCAATTCTAATAATCAATAATGACTTGGATGTCCCTCCAATAACTTGCATAGTTTCGGACCACTAGTTTGTGTGGATTCTTGTATTACTTGCAATATTAATATCCTCATCTCATTGATAAGGGATTAACTTCTCTCATAGGTAAATTAAATTTATTTATGTTACAATGAAAAACTCATTGAATTTTATGTATGAAAATTTAATCCCAATTTGAATGAATTCTTATGAATATGAATAAAAAAAATAGAAAGGTAAAATAAATTATATTTTCACAAAAACTAATATCGAATTATATACCTCAAATTTTTAGAAAAATAAAATATGAGAACTTTTAAGAAAGATCTTTTAGTTTTCCTACTCGTTGCTGACCTTTGATGCACGCAACACTCACAGTTCCCCCATTATTTTACGTTAATAATGGAAATCCATCAAGAATAACCAGCCACTGCCCTCACCGTCAACGTCAGCAGCCTCTAAGCTTGTCACTGCGATGGCTTTTACCTATTAATAAACTTTTCACCGGAGGCTCATTTTCAATTTTCAAATCTTGTATGCTAACGTGACGCACAATTTGTTGGAATAAATCTACACCAAATACTTATTTATTATTAAATTAAAGGTTTATTTTACAATGACTATCAATTATAGCAGAACTTGCCCAAAATTTTGCATTAGACTATGATGAAACCAATAAAGTCAAACAGATAAAAATTGATATGTTACTTCGTCTATATGATACATATAATATTTATAACCTAGAAATTATTGGCAAATAATATATAATCTTCGTTACAATGTGGTTATTCACCATATAGCTTTGTATGATGATAATTTTGTCATTATAAATTCTGATGTGCATCGCGTTAGCATCAATTTATTTTATTGTGCATTGATGTCAAATTGTGCATCACGTTGGCAGACAATATTTGAAAATTGATGTCAAATTTGTTGGAATTTATTTTAAAATTGATGTCAAGTCATGATGTATATTGATTTAAAAGGTTAGATTTTTCTCGACATCAATTTATTTTATTCACAAGATTTAAATTCTAAAATTTATTTAATAATGAAGTAAACTCTATAAATTTATCAATGGTACACTTTATATTTCTCCCGTTGAAAAGAAATCAATTTTGCACACGTATATTATTTTAAAGCTTAAATATATTTTTAGACTTTTATTTTAGCATTTAAAAATTTGTTTTATTTAAAATAATCTCCATTAGTATTTTATAATGATATAATACGTTATTTATAAAAGTAATATGTTAATAACATTATGAAGTCACAAGAAAAATATGGCATGTCGGCCTGTGCAACTCATATCATCCATAAATTTTAATAAAAGTTATTCTGTAAAAGTTTTAAAATTTATAAAATTAAAATAAATAAAAAATTACAGAATTAAAAGTAAATTTAAATATATTTATCTTATTTTAAATCAATTTAATGATGTATTAAATTAATTTATTGATTCTGAAGATGTTAAGTCCGTAAGAATTATTTGTTAAAAAATATTAACATTTTTTGACTTTATATTTGTTATTTAGAGTTTTTTAATCTTCATTCAGTCACAACAACAGTTTTTTAAAATTTTTATAAAAATATTTTAAAAAGTATGCTTTAAAATTTAAATTTTATTTTAAAAATAAAAAGAATTGATAAAATAAATTAGACCTAATCGAATAAATTTAAAAAATCAAATTCATAACTATTGAATTACCTACAATATAAAAAGGTATTTTATTGTTGCAATATAACAATATCAACTTTAGATGAAATATTGCACATCTTATAACAATGATAAACAATTTTACAAACACACGTGTGTTATAATTTTATATTGAGTGAGAAATTATTATTTTATTAATTTATTTGTAAAAAAATTAGATTTATTTATAATGTAATTATATTTTTAATTTTATCTATTTTTTTAGAATGATAATATATGTAAAAAATTTAAAAGTAGATATAATTTAAAAATAATAATATAAAAAAAATAAAAGATAAAAATAGCATAACGAAAAGATAAAACTAATCATGGTAAAAGAAGTGAGCACGCTCATGCAAGAAGTTAAGACGTTCATGCAATGTTTCTTATTTTTCTAACAGAGTCAAGCCAAGACTTAACATGCAATATTTTCAATTTTGCTGGCATAGTTACGCTCCACATGTAAACTAGAAAATGAATAGAAAAAAAGTTTACTTTATAGCAAAGTCTAAAAAGGTATAAAAGGAATGCAAAAGTTCAAAAAAGGATACTTCTTGAGTATTCTTTATGAGGCTTTCACATCTTGATCTCCATCTCTTCTTTCATTTGGACTCCTCTCATAGGATTTTAAAAAGCAAATTTTTTTTCAAAATATGAGTTCCGACGTCCTAGCATCATCCCTATATTTATACGGTTTTGTTATTCCAATATGCCTTTTTAGAATAAAATAAAGGATATTCTTGTAGGATGAGGATTTGGTAGATATTTTCTACTGTTATGTGTAACAAATCTCATTGTAGGAAAATTTTAGTGAATTTATTGATATAAAAAATTGAATTTTTTTTTCTCATATTAATACATATGTTTTCTTACCCAATTGTGTTATCTTATCTTGTTCAAATAATTAATAAGAAATGAGAACTCTTGTTAATTTATAGTTAATTAGAGTAGACAATCATATTATTGTCCCATTAAGCAACTTAGAAGGTAATTTGAATATATAATTTTAGAGAATTAATCAATATTTTTAATTTTTAATTAATTATTATATTAATGTTTATGATTTTTTATATTTATTTTTATTAATTATTTTTCAAGATCATTGTGAGTGATAATTAAAATAAAATAATATTGTTATTGGACGATTATTAGATAACAATAGAATTAAAACAAGTAATTAATGATTGATTTTTAATATTTATATGAAAAATAAAGACTGATATTGAGTAAAATTATAAGGGAAACTAGAGTCACATGCTCTTCTCCATAATTGAATTAATATGTGATGTGAATGTGAGAATCACATTAAACAAAAGAGATCATCTAAAAAATTTTCTACAAGGAATGAGAGGTCTTATGATGAGAAATATAACCAAAAACACGGAATAAGCACTTCAAGATCTCATCAAGGAAGTTTAAGAAAAAGACTATGTTAATCCAAACTTAAACCTAACATAGGCTAATTTATATAGTTATATTATTGAAGATCTTAAGTAATAAGATTTGGGACTTGTAATTGATTTGTTATAAATTGTATTAGGATTTGATATTTATTTACAATTTATTTGTTTTAAATTATTTGCAAATCAAATTAAAATTTTAGATTGATTTATAATTTAATTAGCATTTCATATTTGTTTTCTTTTTATTATATTTTCTCCCAATTTAGGCAATTAAGTTATTTATATAGTGGGAGTTAGGAATTTAATGTAAGGATAAGTTTTGATGAATAATAATACTTCTCTCTGAGATTTTTTTATCTCTATGTAAGTTGATTCTGTTTGTTCTTGGACAAAGAACTACCCTTGATAATGTTTATTCCTCTAGCAAGTCGTGGTTTGTGTCGGGTTCCTTTACTTTATCATATCATGATTCTCAAGAGGTTTTAATTATCGTTTTCGCATTTTGATTCATTCACGTAGGATGAATCATATCATTTTGTATTAGAGTTTCGGCTCTTGAAATCAAGTGTCATCTATTCTTTGTTTTAATTTATTCGTATCTTTCTTGTTTTTCATCATCCTTCTTATTCTTGTTCATATTTTGTTTATCCTTTTTTATCATCTACCCCATATATTCTTTTTAAAAAAACAAAAAAAAACTATATCCCTGTCTCTTGTAGCATTAAAATTCTTATCTATCAAGTATTTCATAAATAAGCGAAAAAAAAACCAGAAAAATAAATTGTTATAAAAAATCAAGTTAAATAAACAACAACAAAAAATTCAATCTTAGTTTATTATAATATTTGATTTCTTAATTCTTGATTATCTTAATCCTTTATTTCTTTAACTAGTACCCTAACCTTATTCATCTTGTGTATCCGTGATTCTTTTGTTATCTTCAAAAGATCAATTTGTGAAGTTTTTGGTTCAATGACTTATAATGAGAATTGACAGGTAAAATGAAAGAGTTGGGAAGAGCACTATAAAAAAAACCAATTTGAGTGTAAACACGAGTGAAGAACATCAATATTGAGAGTAAACACTAAGAGAGATGTTAGTGAGGTTTTGTTATACTAATTTATATATTTTGTTACACTAATTTATTTAGGTTTTGTAAACCCTAAAATGCAAGAGTTGGTAAGAGTACTATAAAAAAAACCAATTTGAGTGTAAACACTAGTGAAGAACATCAATATTGAGAGTAAACACTAAGAGAGATGTTAGTGAGGTTTTGTTATACTAATTTATTTATTTTGTTTAATTTGTAGCATTACCAACATAAGTGGTGAATTCCATCAAAATGAAATGGATTTAAAAATATTCATAAAATCTATTCAAGATCAATTCCAACAATCGAACATGAGGTTGGATGATATGGAGGGTTGGTTGAGGAGGGGTTCTTGGGTTCATAATCGAAGTAGTCCCCAAAGATTACTTCACTTTGATGAAGAAGCAGATTGGGGGAAGAACTTAGAATCAGAAAGTGGAAGTTTCAGAGAAAGAAGACAATATTGAAAAGAAAAGGATAGCAACTTGGGGAGTATTAAATTATCCCTTCCTCCATTCCAAGGAAAGAATGAACTTGAAACTTATATTTAGTGGAAGAGAAAGGTGGAGCATGTGTTTGATTGTCATAATTACTCAGAGCAGAAAAAGGTAAAACTAGCCACTGTATTTTTTAACGATTATGCTAATATTTAGTGAGATCAGTTTGTAATTAATAGGAGGAGGTATGGAGAGAGACCTATCCGAACGTGGGAAGAGATAAATGTAGTCATAAGAAAAAGATTTGTGCCAAGTCACTATCATAGGGACTTACACCAAAAACTACAAAGTCTTACTCAAGGTGTCATGAGTGTTGAAGATTATTGCAAGAAGATGAAAATTACCATGATAAGAGCTAATGTTTGTAAACATTCAATTATGTCTGAGGCCCCCAACCATTAAAATTAATCAAGAAACCTACACTGAAATAAATATAAAAAAAAAACAAAAAAATAAATAGATAAAAATTAAAATAAAAAATAAAAAACATGAAATAATAAAGGTCAAGCGAAAATTAAAAATCAGAAAATTAAAAAATCAGAAAAATTTTAAAGGTTCGAAAATATAAAGAAAAACTAGAAAAAATTTAATAATAATAAATAATGAGAATAAAGTCAGAAAAAATAAAATTAAAAATAAATAAAATTCTGGGAAAGGAAAATAAAAATATGAAAATAAAAATCTGAAAAAAATGATAAATAAATAAAAATCTAGTAAATAGAAAATAGGTAAAATTTGAGAAAAATAAATAAAAATAGAAAATAGAATAAATAAAATAAAATCAGAAATAAAAAATAAATAATAAAGAAAATATGAAATAAAAAAATAATATAATACGAATATTAGTTAAACAAAAATAAAAAATTGTAAAAACAGAAAATTAAAAAAGTTTAAAATATGAAAAATTAAAAGATCTAAAACTAAAATTAGAAATTAAAAATCAAAAAATAAAAAAAACAAAAGAAGAAAATGCAAAAAAAATAAAAAAGGAATTATTTGAAAGAAAAATTTTAATAACAGTTTTGTCAAGAAATAGAAAAAGCAGTTTTAACAAAAAAACAGAAACAAACAGAAAGGAGATAGAAAAAGCGGTTTTTGAAAACAAAAAACAGATTTGGAAGGAGGAGGGGGCCTGGCTTCTGCTTATGCTCCTTCGTCACCTGCCTCTTCTTTTGGGGTTGGAGAGAATTTTCTTGGGAAGAAGGAATCAAGACGTGGTGGAGGGATTAAGGGACCAAGAGGAGCATTCCAAGGAGGGTATTGTCGCTGGTAAGAGTCTTGGTTCACCGAAGGGGAGGGAAATCAAGATTGGAAAAATCCAAAAATTCAAGAAAGCCAGAAAGCTAGAGAGAAGGGGAGAGAGAGGCTGAAGCAAAGAAGGGCGGGGGCGAGATTTTCCTCTCCACTTTTGCTATCCAAGGGGTTCTGGTAGCAACGCCGTTGGCGGAACTTGGGTCCTCTTGAGCTCACCCTCCTCACGACGATGCAAGGACTAGGAGGGAATCCCTGTAACTGAGATCAATGTGTAGCCTTGGCAAGAAGATCGACACGAGCGCTGTACCAGTCCCTTAACAGATCAGTTTCGTCTCCTTTATTGCTTCTTGAACCAAGAAAACCCCCCATTGTTTGCAAAATTACGTCCAAGATCACGTAGAGGTTAATAAATTTGCATGATTATAGCCTTGGGCAAGAAAGGGGCATTCCATTGTTTAGATTGATAATCTTTCTGCTTAAGCTAGATCAACTTAAGAAGCAGAGGTATGGCATATGATTTAGTCCATAGTGAGAACGGAGAAATCCCGTTTAGTTAAGAAATGGTCGATTCCTGGCGGCAATACGTATGTGTTCATGGCCCTTAAGAGTCATAGATCTGTAAGTATTACCAGTCGTCATAAATTTAGATTGAACTTGATAGCGTCGCGGTCTTGAGTGTGCCCTCAAAGAGCGTATCCACAAACCTAGTCAGCCTAAGAATGTTAGACATGGTGATGAGCATATATGAAGTATGGTAGAATCTCCCAATATACTAGATCATGTGAGCTTACTCATTTAAGTGGAAGCATTATCTTAAACCGAGGCAAGAAATAGAATGTCAACCATAGGGGGCTCTTAAGATTGAACGTCGCATGGGGGTTTGTTGAATTCTCTAGACGTGATAATAGGGCTGTGATACATCATGGTCGATGCATGAATAGGAGTATATCCAGGGCAGCATTCCTTCTCTCCCAATTAGGAAGTAATCGAGTTTAAAAGCTAACGATGGGTGAACCATGCATGAAATGATAGAAAACAAACAGTATGTTACATAGTGCAGGCGTCAGTAGGGATATGTATTCTCACAAGTAAGATTTGGGCAAGTCATGAACAGGCACATGTAGCAAGGGATTTAGCTTGAGCCTGTCACATTGCCTCAGGTGAGCCCACTACAATACTCCATTTCATGGCCATGTAAACTATTGATTTTCTTGCTAGAGACCCGCCTTGACTAGAAGCGAAAGACGAGGGTAGGGGCGAAACAAATAGTTGGGGACGATTCTATGTGATTGTTTTGGATAAACATACTATCATGTCTGATTATGTCCAAGGCATCATATGGTGCTCATCATATTTGTATGAAGCAGACAGGATGCAAAGGCGATCTGTAAGTTAAATTTTCACCATCCCATATTACCAACTTAGGTTGAAGCCATGGGCGTTGTCATAAGCCATGAGTACAGGCTCATGTTGTCACTACAGAGTAGGATCTCACGTAAAAAAACGTCTAGCACTCGAGATGGAATGCGTGGGGTCTTTATAAATCATGCACGAGGAAGCACGTAATTGGATTCACGTGATTTTCGCTAGTACCACTGCCCATGAATTGGCTTCAAGATAAATGTTGTTAAGCTTAGGACTAAAACAAAAGCGTGACTTAATGGCTAGACTTCTACCCATCAATCTCTTAGCCCACGGTTCGACCCCCGCATGCAGCATTTCTTATTTTAAAAGTTCACATCAAAATGCTCAATGGTGTAGGCCACGTGTCGGGTAAAGTGAACCCATATCCACAGAATTTCGTTGGCCTCAAATACAAACAGAAAAACATTAAATCATAACCAATTTACTTAGTCTAAATGGCTAGGGCCGTCAAGTTAAACCTCCAAGCCACCAACGAAGCCACTCAGCCGCAAGCCATTTAGCCATGCACAGATCAGCCAACCAAGCCAACTCCACACTTTCAAATTACCAAAATGCCCTCAAGCTTTCCACCCCTGAAGTTCTCTAAATTACAATCAAGCCCCTACCCTTTCTAAAATCACAGTTAAACCCCCAACAAATCCATTTAATTCTTTTCATCCAAAGTTCAAATAAAATTCATTGCTACTCAAATCCATTTAATTTTTTTCATCCAAAATTCAAATAAAATTCACTTCTACTCAAATCCATTTAATTCTTTTCATCCAAAATTCAAATAAAATTCATTTCTACTCAAATCCAATTAATTCTTTTCATCCAATTTTCAAATAAAATTCATCTTAGTTCAAGTCCAATCTTTATCAAGTACATTCCAAATCTAGTTCCATTCCAATCAAGTTTTATTCTTTTCTTCAACGTTGAATCAAATTCATTTCTTATATTCAAATTAAATTCTTTTCAAAATATTTTGGAATCTTTGGTCTCATGCAATGGGCTCTAAATGGGGAGCTGACGGTTCACCTGCTGTTCAACATTTAGTAGTTTGTACGGGGCCCCGTGCTGCCTCAGCCGCCTTGGATCCTGTGCATATGTGGACCGAGAACCCTTTTATAAAATAATAAAACTTCATTTTAGAATTTCTAAGTCTCACGCGACGAATCCTAAACACGAACTAGTAGCTTTTTCTACTATTCGGGGTTTAGGAATTCGTATGGATCCCAGTGCAGCCGTAGTTGTCTTGGATCCTATGCATATGTGGACTAAGGATTCTCCTTAAAATATTTTCAAAACACTCTAGCCGTCTCTTTTCAAGCAACTCCAAAGGTCAAGCCTTCGAGCACCTTTTTTCAATCACTCCTTTTGGAGTACTTTTGAAGGTCAAGCCTTCAAAACAAACCAGAACTACGTAAGTCTTGAATTTTCCATTGAACCGGGGGAATACATAGGAGCAGGATCAAGTCCTGTGAGGCTAACCTCCATCAAGTATTTATCTTCACTCTAATTAAATGGATCAAACCATTTTCAAATAATCACAAACTCAGTTTAAGGGTACCGTTCTCCAGAACGGGCGAAGGGGGTGCCTAACACCTTCCCCATTCATAACCGACTCCCGAACCTAAATCTCATCCTCAAGTCAGGGTTTTTTCCAAATCTTTTTCCCTTAAATAATAATTTGGTGGCGGCTCCACTTTAGTAAACAAAATTCATTTTCAAAATTTAGCGAGTTCGTCGTCTCGTCGGAATTACTGTTGCGACAATGTTGAGGGGGACAAAGAAGCCACTATGGCAAGATTCATTGGAGGGCTAAAAAGAAAGATAGCTAATATGGTGGAGATACAAGATTATAAAGAGATGGAGGAATTTCTTCATAAAACTATTCAGGTGGAAAGACAACTCAAACCTAGGAGCACTCACAAATATGCTTCTAGTTAATCATGGAAGTCTAATTGGTCCAATAAGAAGGAAGGCTTCAAACTGAAGGAGGAATCTAAGGGAAGTCAGCACTACCTATTGCCAAAGGTAAATCTGAAACTAAATCCTCTTATAAGTTAAATCACGTTTGTTGCTTTAAGTGTTAATGTTTGGGACATATTGTTTCTCAATGTTCAAATCAAGGGACCATAACCATTTTTGACAATAGAAAAGTGGAGAGTGTGAGCTCAGAGGAAGAAGAAATGTCGGAGTTGGAGGATTGTAGTAATGTGGAGGTAGCCAAACTTGTGCATGGAGACATCTTGGTCACAAGACGTGCATTGAACATTCAACCAAATGATGAAAGAGATTCAGAGCAAAGAGAACATATCTTTTTGTCATGTGAACAATAAAGTATGTAGTATGATAATAGACAATGACAGTTGTACCAACGTTGTTAATACCTTGATAGTGAAGAAATTAAACATGCCTACTAAAAAACATCCTAATCCTTATAAGCTGCAATAGATAAATGATTGTAGGAATGTAAGGTTAGTAAGCAAGTCTTGGTATCCTTTTCTATAGGCAATTATAAGGATGTAGTGTTGTGTGACGTTGCCCCTATGCATGTAGGACACTTATTATTAGGACATCCTTGGTAATACGATAAAAAGGTTACACATGGATTTAAAAATATATATTCTCTTGTAGTAGATAATCGAACAATTGTATTGATCCTATAAACACTTATTGGGGCTTATTCTAACCAATGAAAATTTAAAAAGAATGTAAAATGAGAGAAAAATAATTAGAAAATCAAGAAAGAGAAAATTAATAGTGAAGAAAAAGTATAAAGTAAAAAAAAAAGAGTTAGAGTGAAAAGAAAGAAAAATCAAAAAAGGAAGAAAAAGGAAAGAAAGTTTGTGTATTTTCTTATAAAGGAGAGGTTGAGAGTGTTTTGAGGGCAAAGGCGAAAGTTCTTGTACTCATGTACAAGAATATTTATTTTACTAACAATCATAACTCTTCTTTCCCTAGGTTGGTTAAATCTTTGTTGTAGGAATTTGATGATGTATTTCCTAAAAAACCACCAAAATGTTTGCCTCCTATAAGAGACATTGAACACCAATTGGATTTTATCCTCGGCACTACGATTCCAAATCGACCATCCTATAAAACTAGTCCTAAAGAGTCTAAGGAGATTCAAAGACAAGTAGAGGAGTTGATGCAAAAAGGCTATGTGAGAGAAAGTCTTAGCCTGTGTGCGGTTCCTGTTATCTTGGTATCAAAGAAGGATGAGACCTGGCGCATGTGCGTGGACTGTAAAGTCATCAACAAGATTACAATGAAGTATCGATATCCCATTTCGAGGTTACATGATTTACAAGATGAATTGTATGGTTCTTATTTTTTTCTCTAAAATTGATATAAAAAGTGGATATAATCAAATTCTTATGAAGGATGGTGATGAGTGGAAGATTACTTTTAAAACAAAATACGAGTTATATGAGTGGGTTTTCATGTCATTTGGTTCTTTTATTGCACCAAGTACCTTAATGAGATTAATGGATCATGTGTTGCGAACTTTTATTAAAAAAAATTGTTATCTATTTTGATGATATTTTAATATATAGTAAGACAATACATGAATACTTAGATCACTTACGTGCTATGTGTACTGCTTTACGAAGCCATGAATTGCATGCTATTCTTGAAAAGTGCATTTTTTGTATAGAATTGGCTGTCTTCTTAAGATTTATTTTAAGTTCTCAAAGAGTTAGTGTTGATGAAGAAAAATTTAAGGCAATTAGAGAATGACCCACGTCGACAAATACTAATAAGGTAAGGAGCTTCATGGTTTAGCAAGTTTTTATAGGAGATTTGTTCAAAACTTTAGTTCTATAACTATCCCTTTAAATGAGCTTGTTAAAAAGAATGTTAATTTTAAGTGGGATAAAAAACATGAACGAGCTTTTAATTTTCTAAAGGATAAGTTAACTAATGTCTCTGTGTTAAATTTACCTAATTTTAATAAAGTTTGAGATTGAATGTGATGTCTCTGGAGTGGGAATAAGAGCTATTTTAATGTGGGATTCCAAACCTGTGACATATTTTAGTGAGAAACTTAGTGGAGCAACGCTCAAGTATCTAACCTATGATAAGGAGCTCTATGCCTTGGTGAGAGTATTACAAATTTGGAAACATTACATTTGACCAAGGGAATTTATCATCCATTCTAATCATCTCAGCTTGAAGTTTTTAAAGTCCCAAGGTAAGTTCAACAAAAGACATGTCAAGTGGTTAAAATTTATTGAGATGTTTCCTTATGTTATCTAGTACAAAAAGAGAAAGGAAAACATTGTAACTGATGCTTTGTCGCGAAGGTATGTATTACTTACAACTCTACAAACTAAATTACTTGAATTTAAATTATAAAAAGCCATGTATGGTAGACATTGAATTTGGAAAGTGGGAAACATATTCTGACCATGCTTTTGAAGACTATTTTAGGCAAGATGGATATTTATTTAAGAAAAATAAATTGTGTGTCTCTAAGTGTAGCATAAGGGAAATGCTCATTAGAAAGGTTCATGGGGGAGGATTAATGAGACACTTTGACATTCAAAAATTTTTATAATGTTTTACATGGACATTTTTTTTTGGCCAAAAATAAAGCATGATGTTAAACTTATTTGTGAAAAATGTATTACTTGCTTACAAGAAAAATATAAGGTAATGTCTTATGGTTTGTATACGTCTTTACCTATTCCTGAATATCTTTGGATTGATATTTCTATGAATTTTGTACTAGGGTTGCTTAGGATCCTAAAAGAAAAAAAGATAGTACTTTGTGGTTGCAGATAGGTTTAACAAAATGATACATTTTATTATTTGTTCTAAAACTAATGATACCACATATATTGCTGATTTATTTTTCAAAGAAATTGTACATTTGCATGACTTACCTAAAACTATTGTAAGTGATTGGGATATTAAATTTTTCAATCACTTATGGAGAACCTTATGGGGTAAGTTGGATACTAAGTTGTTCTTCTTTATTGTGGCCCATCCACAAACATATGGACAAATTGAAATTATGAATAGAACTTTAAGCACCTTATTATGTACTATAATTCAAAAGAATTTAAAAGATTGAGAGAATTGTTTATCATATGTCAAATTTAAATATAATAGGGTTGTTTACACATTTACCTCCTTTTCACCTTTTGAGAATGTATATAGATTAAATCCTTTATCTCCTTTAGATGTTTTACCATCTGTCAAATGGCTAAATTTGTGCAAAAATTACATGTCAAGGTTCGTGTTAATATTGAAAAGAAGAATGAACATTATGTTTGGCAGGAAAACAAAGGACGCACCAAGGTGGTCTTTGAACATGATGATTGGGTGTGGGTTCACCTGCGAAAAAAGCGGCTTCTAAATAAAAAAAGTTCCAAACTATATTCTAGAAGAGATGGTGCATTTCAAGTGATTGAAAGGACTAATAATAATGCCTATAAAATCGACCTTCCGAATAGCTACGGTAATGAGTGTCACTTTCAATGTTTTTTATTTATCTTTATCTAATGCAGGTGACCTTCAATACTCAAAGACGAAGCCTTTCGAAGAAGGAAGAAATGATGTAAATGTGAGCATCATGTTAAGAAAAAAAATCATGTAAAAGATTTTCTACAAGGAATGAGAGGCTCTATGAAGAGAAATAAGATCAAATGTATAGAACAAACATTTCAAGGTCTCATTAACAAAGTTCAAGAAAAAGACTACGTTGATTTAAATCCAAATCTAACATGAGTTAATTTATGTAATCATATTATTGAAGATCTTAAGTGATAAGTTTTATAATTTGTAATTGATTTGCTATAGATTACATTAAAATTTAATATTTATTTATAAGTTATTTGCTTTAAATTATTTGCAAATCAAATTAAGATTTTAGATTGATTTGGAATTTAATTAGAATTTTATATTTGTTTTCTTTTCATTATATTTTTCTCAAATTTAGGTTAATTAGGTTATCTTTAGAATAGAAATTAAGAAATTAGTATAAGGACAAATTTTGATAAATAATAATACTTCTCTGGGAGAGTTTTCATCTCTGTGTGAGTTGATTCTCTTTGTTCTTGAATAAAGAACTACTCTCGACAACGTTGATTCTTTCGCAAGTTGTAATAACGGTCTCGTTCTTTGATAACTCCGATGTTTACAGACAGGTCGCGATTTGTGTCGGATTCCTTTACCTTATCACATCCTAATTTTCAACACTTTTCAATTATCATTTCCTAAAGTGAATCATATTAATATGTGTGCTTCCTTTGTCTTGAATTTTTTTTATTTTGTTTGATTTATTTTTATTTTAAGTATATATAAATTTAAAACAACACTTTTTTTTAATAAATTTAAAAATTAAAATTCAATCAATATTTTATTTAATAAGATAATTTAAAATATTACTGAAAATTTTAAATATTTCATTTTTAACTTATATATATATATTTATCTGTAGATAAATTCTAACCGATCACATTTGGATTCAGTTGAAGATAAAGAAAAACAATCTTTTACTTATTTTGTTCGTACTAAGAAATCATGGATGAATTTTTAGATATTTGATAAGCATAAATTTCATAAATAATTATCTCTCACTTTTATCTCATTAAGACTTCTTATATGTTCAATTAAGTGATCTTTGCCATATTTTATGAGTTTGGGTTCATATGAAGTTTAATTGAATTTCTTTGCTTACCCGATTAAAATGACACTATTATAATATTTTGAGCATAATAGGAGTTTTAGACATCCAAAAATCGTGAACTCTGTCTTGAATGAAAGCTTAAAGAAGTGTCCACAGTTACAAAGCAAGAGCAGACTCTAAATGGGATGTTTAGGACTCCGAAATTATCTCAAAAGATGAGATAGTGTTGCTGACGTGGAATTTGAACAGTGTGCAAAGATCCGGCCATATCTTGAGATACAGAAGTCATATTGAGATGAAATCAAATCTGTTGGACAGCTAAGATCCGGGGCTACAACTTTTGTTCAGACGTGAAGGTCTAATTCGGACACGTGAATATCCGAAATTGCGCTGCAAGCAAGTCAAAATTGTTGTGCTCATTGGTGACAAAAATTCAAAAGTGTTTTGCATTTTCAACAAAGCCCATGTGAAAGCAATAAAAGGGTAGAAAAGTAATATCCTAGTTGGTGACTTTCTGAAGATGATGCCTCAAAAATCCTCTATAAATAGAAGGGTTTACAAGAGGAGAAACACACACCACTTGGAGATCAACTCCAATACCATTTTCCATCTTTCATTCTTTCTTGTTAGTTTGCCTCCTACATGGAAGGCTTAGTTTTTCTTTATTGTTAGTTTGCCTCCTACATGGAAGACTTAGTTTTTCTTTATTGTTAGTTGCCTCCTACATGGATGGCTTAGGATTTATTTGTTGTTAGTTGCCTCCTACATGGAAGGCTTAGGATTTATTTGTTGTTAGTTTGCCTCCTTCATGGAAGGCTAGGTTCGTAGTTTCAATTCAAGGATTCAAGCTATTTTCATTTTAACTTTGAGGTCTTGATCTTTATTTACATGCTTATTAAGTGGTTTCTACTCTGCTTTACTATATTCTTCAATTTTATTCTTTAATCAAAGTTTGATCGGTTGACGCATTTTGATTAATGCATAATTGATTTATAATTGGTTTTTGATTTGTAAATCATTGTCCAAAAGTTTGAAGAGTAGAAATTAAGTAATTGAATTGAAGGTTTTCATTTTATTACTTCAACTGAATTCTGATTGTGAAATTGGTTTTGATAAAAGATTAAGTGGTTACTAAATCTTGTTGATCATAATTAATTAAATTCTGAGAAGTTTCTCAGTAGAGAATTCAAGGATCATTTTAGGGGTTCCAGATGATCCTAGGTTGATAAACACAATGCATGATTTTAGTGATCAATGATTAGTTAAGAAAATAGCCTCTGAATTCCTTGAGTTGATAATTGTTAAGTAAAAATTAATTTCATTCTGTATTTTGTGTTTAGAACTCAATATCAAATCTTTACAAAACCCCATTTTTCTAACTTTCTCCTTATTTGCTTAAGAATCTGAAATGGTCTTTGGGAGATGACCTAGGTTGCACCTTATACTATACCAATAGTTTGGGGGAAATCTAGAAATTATTTTTGCGTGTTTACGACGAGCGTGCCAAAAATTTGGCGCCGTTGCCGGGGACCATTTTAGTTTCCTAGGCTTATTTAGGAGTTTGTATAAAATTTTTAACCTTTCTAACAATTTTTTGAGTTTGTATAAAATTTTTAACCTTTCTAACAATTTTTTTTAGGTATACTATTCTTGATTTGTTTGAACTATTTCGTAAGGAAAAAGCACGTTATAGTCTTGGGAATCTGACTTTAAAAGACCCTTTTGTCAGTTTACATGAAAACTGAATGGGAAGCACATCCTCGACTCTTAGAAGGCGTTTCAGCCGTTACTGGACGTAAAACCAGAGGAAGATGTGAGCCACAATCACAACTACTGTTCATTCTCATGCATGTATGTTTGCCATTTACATTTTCTTTTCAATTTATTTGAAATTTTCACCATTTTTAGAATATAGCAATGCAGCTGGTGAACCAACCAAATCAGGATGGCAGAGACAAAAGACAACCACATACCACTCTTCGGTTATAACTTTTCCTTACTTTGGTGGTTTTGTCACATTTCTTTTCCTGTTATATAATTTCTATCTAAGACATTGGGTACAATGTCTTGGATAGGTTGGGGGGAGGATGGTTCGATATAAAAATAAATAAATTAAAAATTAGGTTAGAATTATAAACTTGCTTTGAGTAAGATGGCTGAGTAAGGAGTTACACTTGACTCTTGATACGCATCTTATGATTAAAAAAAAATTGAATGTGGAAGTATGTTTTTCTTGAGATTTCATAAAATAATTGTAGCAAAATGATTTACATTTCGAGATTAATTAGTTTGGCAACACATATTTGAATTGGATAGATTAGATTTGATAAATATATTACCTGTGAGATTTTGAGCCTTATTATTATTTTC
Organism: Canavalia gladiata; assembly: GCA_037954105.1. Classification (NCBI taxonomy): domain Eukaryota; kingdom Viridiplantae; phylum Streptophyta; class Magnoliopsida; order Fabales; family Fabaceae; genus Canavalia; species Canavalia gladiata. The sequence goes on along the minus strand of CM075664.1, from coordinate 34,103,257 downwards.
TTTCTTGTGTGATTTTCTTCCATGGAATATGTTACTTCAGAACTTGCATTGATTCTTTTTGAAGCTACATTTTCACATGAATTGTACAAAAATGATTGAGGCACTGTTTTTCTTGAACAAACCACTTGGCCAAATAACCAAACCATATAATTTTATCTTTTGATCAGCCCTTTGAGCCGATTAGCCTTTTCTTCTTTTTAGCTCACCACAAATCAAAAAAAAAAAAAACAACTTTGTTTGACCATAGAAGGTGAGAAATACTGGATTTATCATACCATAAGTGTTTCAATAAGTGTGGGGGAGATTATTGTTGTGTTCATCAATATCATGGTTGAAAAAAAAAAAGAATGAAGAAGTAATATCTGTTTCTCACACTTGCACTTAGACTCAGTTCTCAATCCTCACCATTTTCCTTGGTCTAACATTGTATCTTTTCAATATATCATTTCATCTTTCTAATCCCGTTATAACCAAAATAAAGACCTCTTGATTTGTGCATTGCATGTGTACATAGTAGTAGAGAAGTAGAAGATATGCAAGCCTATGATAGTTCATCTTTCATGGATTGAATTTGAGAGAAACACTTACCAAATCAAACACTTGAGAGATTCAGAGTATATCATGTGAGGTTTTATCTTTCTCAATCTATGTTTTTCAAATTAAAGTTGCCTTTTTAAGTAATTTCAAAAATGTGATAAAAGAATGCTTCATGAAATTTTGTGAATTCTTGAGAAATCAACTCAAAACTTTGATGTTCTTTCAAAAAAAGAAAAAAATAGTCACCAATCCTTAACTTAAGTTTGCCCGTGGGGGAATTTGATAAGCATAAATTTCATAAATAATTATCTCTCACTTTTATCTCATTAAGACTTCTTATATGTTCAATTAAGTAGTCTTTGTCATATTTTATGAGTTTGGGTTCATATGAAGTTTAATTGAATTTCTTTGCTTACCCGATTAAAATGACACTATTATAGTATTTTGAGCATAATAGGAGTTTTAGACATCCAAAAATCAAGAAATCTGTCTTGAATGAAAGCTTAAAGAAGTGTCCACAGTTACAAAGCAAGATCAGACTCTAAATGGGATGTTTAGGACTCCAAAATTATCTCAAAAGATGAGATAGTGTTGCTGACGTGGAATTTGAACAGTGTGCAAAGATCCGGACATATCTTGAGATACAGAAGTCATATTGAGATGAAATCAAATCTGTTGGACAGCTAAGATCCGGGACTACAACTTTTGTTCAGACGTGAAGGTCTAATTCGGACACGTGAATATCCGAAATTGCGCTGCAAGCAAGTCAAAATTGTTGTGCTCATTGGTGACAAAAATTCAAAAGTGTTTTGCATTTTCAACAAAGCCCATGTGAAAGCAATAAAAGGGTAGAAAAGTAATATCCTAGTTGGTGACTTTCTGAAGATGATGCCTCAAAAATCCTCTATAAATAGAAGGGTTTACAAGAGGAGAAACACACACCACTTGGAGATCAACTCCAATACCATTTTCCATCTTTCTTTCTTTCTTGTTAGTTTGCCTCCTACATGGAAGACTTAGTTTTTCTTTATTGTTAGTTTGCCTCCTACATGGAAGACTTAGTTTTTCTTTATTGTTAGTGGCCTCCTACATGGAAGGCTTAGGATTTATTTGTTGTTAGTTGCCTCCTACATGGAAGGCTTAGGATTTATTTGTTGTTAGTTTGCCTCCTTCATGGAAGACTAGGTTCGTAGTTTCAATTCAAGGATTCAAGCTATTTTCATTTTAACTTTGAGGTCTTGATCTTTATTTACATGCTTATTAAGTGGTTTCTACTCTGCTTTACTATATTCTTCAATTTTATTCTTTAATGAAAGTTTGATCGGTTGACGTATTTTGATTAATGCATAATTGATTTATAATTGGTTTTTGATTGGTAAATCATTTTCCAAAAGTTTGAAGAGTAGAAATTAAGTAATTGAATTGAAGGTTTTCATTTTATTACTTTAACTGAATTCTGATTGTGAAATTGATTTAGATAAAAGATTAAGTGGTTACTAAATCTTGTTGATCATAATCAATTAAATTCTGAGAGGTTTCTCAGTAGAGAATTCAAGGATCATTTTAGGGGTTCCAGATGATCCTAGGTTGATAAACACAATGCATGATTTTAGTGATCAATGATTAGTTAAGAAAATAGCCTCTGAATTCCTTGAGTTGATAATTGTTAAGTAAAAATTAATTTCATTCTTTATTTTGTGTTTAGAACTCAATATCAAATCTTTACAAAACCCCCTTTTTCTAACTTTCTCCTTATTTGCTTAAGAATCTGAAATGGTTTTTGGAAGATGACCTAGGTTGCACCTTATACTATACCAATAGTTTGGAGGAAATCTAGAAATTATTTTTGCGCGTTTGCGACGAGCCTGTCAATATTGGGCAACCTTCTCGATCGTAATCGCAAAAGGTACACCAAGATAAATTATTTTGTGAAGCATACATGCATGAATAGGTAAAATGCAAACGAGTAATGTTCAGATAAATTGGGTTTCCTGCCAAGGACTTAATTATATGACGATGTGTCTTTTATCAATTCTCCTTCACCTTTAAAAACTTTCAAAGCATATATATATATATATATATATATATATATATATATATATATATATATATATATATATATATATATATATATATATATATATATATCTATATTCTCTGTAAAGTTAAAATAGCTTTCATTCACCTAAAGACCTCCATATCCCAACAAAAAGTGTATTTTAAATCACCCAAATCTTTGATCTGGAAAAAATAATTTTTCATTTAAGAACAATTACGGCAAAGGGATCATTATCAATTATTAGGATATCATCAACAAAGATCAATAAGGCAATAAATGATCTTCCTTTTTACATATAAACAAAGGGTAACCTACTTTGCACTAAATGAATCCAGCATCTTGAATAATTGTAAATAACTTGGCAATTAAACCATTATTGGGAGGATTGTTTGAATCCACACAGGACTTGTTGAGGAAACACGCAAGATTCTACGTACTTCAATAATTCAGCAATTTTACTCCTATGGATAATTACAATATTTACATAAAAATAATCGAGATACATAAATTGACTTCCTAACAGAAAGAAGAACAAAGGACGGTGAAGAACCAAATAAATAAATAAAGACAAATTTAGGCAATTGTATGTCTTGTAGAAGTTTGGTATCAAAATTTTTTAGGGAGATTTTTTTTTTTTCCAAACGGGTCTCATCTTATTTCATTTTTTTCTCATTTTTCTGCTCAAAAAAATGATTAAAATGTTTCATATTTATCCCAATTTTAGACATCTTATTTCTCTTCACTCTTATTCCATCTAAGCAAACACACCGTAAATTCCTTGACGATATTTTGTCACGTGCTCGCTCACCTATGACAAACTTGTTACGTATAATGTTAATATGAAACATACTAAAATTGGAAAAGCTAGCTACATTTGAATTCTTACCAGAGGAAGAAATCAACTGAGATTTCAAACTTTGATCATTTATTAATTCTGTTTTACGCTTCGAACACAACGTCTTAAAGCACACACACAACAAACTAATTACACATATTGAAGCAAAAGACCACAAGCAGAGAAAATGAATCAACTGGAATCAAATTCTCAATTCCTTAATTTCTCTGCCCCCATTCTTGTCTCTCTACATAAACGGACAACAAAATAAAAAAAAAAACATTTCTCTTATTAATTAATACCAACATCACCCTTAATTAATTTTCCTTTTTTTAATATATTTCTAAGTTGTAGAAATTAAGTAGAGAAATGCCATTGTAACAAAGTCCTTACATCACATGAGTTGGGATGAAGAAGAAAAAGGGCTATGACCAAATCCAAAAGCTTTGATATGATCTTTAAGCGATCTCTTGTGTTTGAAATCGGAACCACAAACACAAAGCCAGCGTTTGCCACAGTTTTTCTCATGTGTTCGCCAATCACCCTTCACAGCCAAATGCTTCCCACATTTGCGACAACTAAAAGGCTTCGCACCATGCTTCCTCTTGTAATGTGTTTGAAGCGTTCGGAAATCCTTCAGAGGCTTAGCTCTTGGATGCTCAATGTTGTTCTTGCAACCCTTTGAGCAACAAAAGCATGGAAGATCTAATAAGGGTCGTGGATGTGTCCGTTTCAGCGACTCTGGTCCTCTACGATATTGTGATCCGTGTCCCCACATATGCATCTACCACACCAAGTTACGCAATATTTTTATATGTGCTAGAAAACTATATATTATTAGACCATAGCTAGAAACCACAATATTTCTCTAATGATGTTTTGTGCATGCTTCAAAACGCACCATTAAGTACTTTTTTTTTCTTTTTTGAAATTTTATCTTAAAATTGATAGAACTAAACAATTGTTTTCCTTAAATAAATTAAACCAAGCATGTACTTAATCTATTGGGTAAAGATATGTAAATAATTTTATATTACGCTTCTAGCATATCTTCTTTTGCAAGAATTTTTTAACTTGAAATGCAGATGATGCACAATGTTAAATATCTTTTGGGACGAGGATCTACTTAATTAATGCTATTTATGAACCAATTATCTTGAAAGCTTAATCGTTAGATGAGGAGACATCAATAGTTTTTTTTTTTTTTTTGGGGGGGGGGGGAGAAAAAGAATAACGTATCTTAAAACAAAATATTGAACACATCATTTGAAATGCAATAAGAATCAAGAGTCCCAAAACATCAGAAAACCCATTAATTAGAAACTTTTGGTTTGCGATCAACGTATATATGCATTTGTTTCTCTATGAAAATGAGCAACTTATAGGTAATTAATAACTTTCAATCAAATGATCAATCTTGTTCAGGGAATTAAGATTGTTAAGGATTGCACTTGAAGATGTCTCGTGCAAACTCTTAATAATTGAACAAGGAAAGCTTCAGTGTAGAGATTTATAGTTAAGTTCCCCAATAGAAAATCTGATGAACAAAATAAAATATGAAAGAATTGCACCTGAAGGTTGTTGTAACGATTGAAGGTTTTGAGGCAAACATGACAAGTGAAATGACTAAACCCAATGAGGATTTGCTCTTGAGTTGGTATCCAGTAATTGTTAGGAACTTGAGTTGCGGCATTAACAAATCCATTATTATTGATGGAACCACTAGAATTGTCAGGGAGGCCTATGTGTAATGCCACTGTGACATCCTCAGCTTGATTATTATAGCATGCTTTAGGATTTTGGTTTTGGAATGAAGCTTCTTGTGTAGTTGAACCAAGGAAGCTACTTAGCAGAGGAAGAGGCTGAAGCTGGTTTTGATTCATGTCAAGGTAAAGAATGAAATTATTGATATGATTTGCATGTGAATGTGGCAGGTATATAATAGCTACATGATACGTCTTATATATATCCAAGGAGTCCATGGTATTCTTTATTCTTATGAATTTAATTTTAATATTTTATCAATATAAAAACTTTTACACTGTTAGTTAATTAATTAAAAATTATTATAAATATAAATTTTAAAATAATTATTAAAAAATTAACAATTTTCAATTAGGTGACAATCTATTATTTGATAATAGTATAAAAAAAAGTTTACATTGTTAATATATTTTATTTAAACATTTTTCAAATAAAAGAAAAAATTATCAGTGTGAAGTTAGATTTTTTCAGATTTTGGGGCTGTAATAAGAACTGGAGCCACACTAGATAAATTGGCATGTAATGAAAACTTGGAAAAGAGAAAGAGTGAAAGAAATGGTGTGATAGGTGGCCGGAGAATATTACAGTTGAATGAAAAGGGCCTTTGTTGAGAGGGTCATAATTTTCTCCTGCATCTCCACTTTGTCTATTTTAGGCTTGATTAGGATATACCTTAAATTCTGTGGCCCATCACCCCCAAACCTAGAAAGAGTTGCTTGCCAGAGGATTTAAAATAGTGGGTAATGTATTTTGCTCTGTCTGACACATACCAGAAATAGCTCTTCGTTAACACTCAACATCTTATTCTAGACACTCTTAAGGTAATTTTCGTCTGCATAACTCTGAAATTCTAACTAATGAGGGTGACTGTTAAATAATTATAGTTCTTATTAGCTGCATTTATAATTCGCATATAACAATTATGAATTATCCTATTGGCCATCATTCACAACCCGTGACTGCAGAAGAATTTGAGTTTATGGAGGCAAAATAAATTGACATAAGAAAAATTGTTAAAGCATAATGACAGCTGGCCTTAGTTCCGATTTTGTTTTAATGTTAATTAATCAATTCTTACAATTTTCTTTATCAATATATATTTTATTTAAAAATATGTGGTATAAATTAATTTAAATCAAATGAACATTATATCTGAAAAATATATCTGTTTTTCAACTTTGTATTACGAGAGTTTCTTAACCATAGAGCTTTAGTGACTAAATAACATTAAAGGAAAATCAACAAAATTAGTAGAGCAATAATATAAACCACGTATAGTATTACTATATAATCTTGAATTGTGGGGACACCATCCCCACTCTCTTAAACTTAATTAGGTCTAAGAAATTTTGCTCTCGCGTGTAAGTTTGTCAGCTTTGCATTATCATGGAGTTTAGAGTTAAGCTTTTTATGAAGAAAAAAAAGGTGAGAAAGGATAATTAAGAACAGATGTTAAAGTCCAAGTTACACAAATATACAAAGGAAGCTACCCCTGCTATCACCATTTAAGTCAATATACCTGGTTCTCTTATTTATTTATTTTATCCCATTTTCAGTGTATTATATTACAAGTTTTCTGATAATTTCTAGTCTTTTCACCCACCAAAGTTTATCCAAATTCAATTTTTTCGTGATCAAAATATATTTAAGGTTGTGTTTGAATAAAATAATTTTAAAATACTAAATTTAAATGATAAGAAAAAATTGTAAGAATATTATAAAAAATTTAATAAAATAATTTTTATATTAAAATAGAAGACATTTTAAATAATATTTCGTATGAGAGAATTTTAAAATTCTTTCTGCTTAATTTTCTTTAACAATTATTTACAATTACTTTCTTTAGTATCATCACTCATTACTAATTGTTTACTTCATATTCTAAAAAGTTATAAATTTTTTCGTCCAATGCACAGTAAGAGAAAATATTGATGTTCGTTTTATTTGATGCAGAACATATAGTCATGACATATACATCAATGTAAATTTTGATTAACGAAGAACTTTTATGCTACATTGAGTAAAAAACTTAATGAGGGAGTATAATTTTTTTTTTCATTGGATGAATAATTTAAAATAAAAGTCAAATCTTCATATATAAAGAAATCATAATAATGCCTAATCTCTCAATCCCATTTTTCAATTGAAAAATAGGACTATTATCCTTAAAAAACAGTTATCCAATTCAAAAATAGGATTATTGTCCTTCAATTACAGTAAGCCAATAGCTAAGATCATATTAACCACTCAACTAATTTAAGGGGATTGGTTTTTTGTTTAGGAAAATTAACATGTTTCTAACACCTTTTTTTATTTTTATTTAAAATTTATAAAATTATTTCTATTTTATACTAATTTAATGGATTTTATTTATAGTTTTATATTCTCAAAAAAAAATTTAATTAATAAACAATGATAATGTATTTAAAAAGCATGTTATTAACTCTTTTCATAATAAGTTTGCAATTTATCTTTACTTCATTTGACATTAATATCTCATCATGTTATCATTTCTTCTACCTAGGACCTTCCTAAGCTAACACATTTTTCTTAATTGCTAATCAAGGATGACAATCGATAAATTTTAAGTGCTTCTCTGTTTTATAGTTAGAAATATTTAAGCATACATTTTAAACTTTATTACATGAACATGATTTTATTTAAATTTCTCAAAATTTAGTTTGTAATCCCAATCATAAAATAAACAGAACCTAAGACTGCAACATGTTTAGGATGGTTTTTTTTACAAAAGTAAATTAGTTTTCTTTTAATTATCAAATTAATGTATTTCTACAAAAATTACTAAAATGATATAACTCGTATTTACAAAATATAATTTTTTTCACGTAAAATTTTTTAGAGATTTACAATTGTCAAAAATTACATTTAAAACAATAAAAAGTTAGTAGAAAAAAATTACTTTATATATACAACTTAATTTTTTTTTAAAAAAAACTATCCTTTTTTTTTTTATAAAAGAAATTGCTTTTCAAGTTTCATCGATGACATACCACCGCATCATATATAGTGTACTGGAATATATACCATTAACTAGCATAGGATATAATATATTTTTTTATTAGGTGAATGAGATTAATCTCCTATAATTTATAAAATTGGTCAAATTGGATAATTCATAAAAAAAAATTATTTACAGAAAGAGTTAAAGGTCACATAATTTTAAACAATGATTCCTATATTAATGTTCATGTAACATTTTTTTCTTTTTTTTATTATGTCATTATCATCTGTGATATTTTTTTTCTTCTTTCAGAGATAGACATCCTAAACATTGGGGACATGAATTTTACTTGAGGCATACAGATAAAATATATCTATAAAATTAGGAATAAAAATTAATTTACATACAAAAATTATTTTATATTAATCTATGTTCTAAATTTAATAATTAATATTTTTTATTTTTTAAATATAAAAAATCGTATAATTATAAATAAAATAAAAATAAATATAATATATTTATAATATTATAATAATAATTTTGCTAAAATTAATTAGTGATGCAGACAGTTGCCTACACAACATTAATGGCAAAGGACAAACTGACTAACTAATAGCTTCCACCAAGTAATTAAATGTACACCAAACAATTGCAAAAGAAGATGAAGACTATGGGTTCGAAGGATGGATGGAAAAGACAAAAGATCTCACATCTTCCATTATCATAAGATCCATCTCCGTATCAATTAACGTTGATACAACAAAAAATAGATGAAACCGTCTTCTTGCAATAGAGAATATTTTCATTTACCAATGCCATTACCGTGGAAGATTTGTCATTAGCCAAATGCTGTTTCTATATTCCTAAAAGCAAAGTTAATTACTCCTCGCAGTTAGCATTGACAACCACCTCCAATACTGATGGTGATGGTCACCGGGGAACATAAATAATTATGAATCGATGTGAAAAGTAAAATTGTTAATCGAGAGATGCAAATGATCATCTTTAAACGCTATCATAAATGGTGGCCTTTGTCTCTCAGGTTATTTTTTTTTATCAGCAAAAAGGTTTTATTAAAGGAGAAGTAGCAGGGATATTCCAAACCTATAAATAAGGTTGTACGAGGGATTAAAGCAAAACGAAGGAGTTACGCAGAATTTATAAAGGACACTGTGTGTTAGTTTTTTCTTAAAATTTTACATCAGCTACAGAGAGTTATTTTAATCTTATCTATAATTGTTACGCTTTTTTAACTTTTGTTTCTGAAAATTTTCGTTTTATGAGCATCTCAAATATGTTAGATAGTAGCTTTTCAAATTATGCATGCTAACATCTTTATTTATTTTTTTATACGAAGATCTTTGAAGCTCCAAAAGATTTCTTCAACTGAAGCTGGAAGAGGTAGCTAAATATCCATCCAAGCCAAAATTAAGTCTATACACGTTCAGTTTGGTTGCAAAATCTAAATAGGTGATTCTATTCTCAATATGGTCATTGCAAAGAAGGTAACCAAGGTCTCTAAGATACTTCTCTAATAGAGATTCCTTTTGGTTGGAAGTCGATTAGGCATCATCCGCCATCTCAAGGCACGTACTTTCTTCAGAATTGAAATCATTCACAACTTTGTTAACAACTTGATCATGGATGGTGGAAAAAGATGTGACATGCTTTTATTATTGACTAGGTAAGTGTATACCAACTTAACCGCATAAGTTTTTGAGGAATCACGGTTCCAAATCCACTTATACTTTAAGGAGACGTTAGGATGATAGAGGTTGAGAGTGACCTTGAGTTGTTGTTCTTGTTGACTTTTCCGTGTGAAGAGCACCCTCTCCAAGTTAGGTTCCAATTTATGCAATCGTTATAGATCTTAAAAAAGGACATCACTATAATTTCCTTATCTAGAGTCACTGTAAAGAGTCTCAGGTATTCCTGTTTTAGAGGTTTCTACCACACCAAGTGTCTCACCAAAAAGAGGTTTCCTGGCCATCTCTTATACATTTTGTGAGGCTAGCTTCGAACCATTCGCCACTGAAGCCATCTAAGAGATTCATTAGATCATTCCACCATAGGGAGTAGCCTTTTTTGGAAGAAAGGACCGATCTTAGGTAACCATATCTCACATGTAGCTCCTAGGCCCATAGCACCTTTGAAGAAAGACAAATCCTTAACTTCTAGCCACCTGACTTGATAGGCCTACACACTTGGTCCTAGCAAACTCATGCAATTTTCTTCTTGTCATCATGCCCACCCTAAAGAAAATTTTGTTGGAGCTATTCAAACTAGCGAAGGACCTATTTAGGGGATTTGTAGAAAGAGAGATGAAACATTGGTAAGCTTGTTAACACTACCCTGAGAAGAGTAATTCTTCCACCAAAGGAGATATATCTTGTCTCCCACGAATGAAGGAGTTTAAGAAGAACTTGCAGTACTGGTTCGCAACTTGTTGTGCATTTATGGTTAGTGGCTATAGGGAGACCTAAGTACCTAAAAGGAGTAGTTTCCCATTTACATCCCAAGAAAGTAGTTGCACCATGCATGAAGTCCCTAGAAGTGATGAAGGAATATAAGTTACTTTTGTTGAAATTCACTCTAAGCTTGGATACTATCTCAAAGCTACGAAGTAAAGCCTTTATAACCCAAATATTTTTGCTGGTAGGTTCTCCTAGGAAAAATATATAGGGTCAACTAAAAACGAGGAGTAGAGACCTTTGGAAATAGCCATCTTCATCATGTCAGAGAAACCCTCCACCACTAATAGGAACATCAACAGGGCTAAAGGGTCACCTTGCTTCAACCCCTTATGCATAGGAACCTGTTGGGTTACTCCCCTGTTTATTAGAATTGATAACTTTCTTGCAAATAAGCAAGCACGCACCTATCTTTTGAAAATGTGAGGAAGATCAATTCAACTCCAAGTATACTTTATAAACTCCCAAGACACTGAATCAAATGTCTTTTCAAAATCCATTTTGAAAATCATGCAAGGTTTCTTCTACCTTTTAGCTTGGTCGCACACCTCGTTAAGGATAAGAGCCTTATCTAGGATGTGACATCCTTGAAGAAAAGAAAATTGAGAATATGAGAAGGTAGGATCCAGAGCCCTCCTTAGACAATTTGTTAGAAGATTGCATATTAGCTTGTAGATGGAGCCTAAGAGGGATATAGGACGAAACTCCCCTAGGGTCTATGGAGTTTAGGTTTTGGGAACCAGCATGATGAAAAAAGAGTGCACCACCTTTGGAAGATTAGCATTATTGTAGAATTCTAAGAACAAAGCATAAAAGTCATCTTGCACCAGGTACCAAAACCTTTTAAGGAAATTAAAGGTAAAACCATCCGATCTGGGGTCTTGTTGTAAGCACACTCTTTCAGCATTTAATTGATCTCTTCCTTACAGAATGACTTGGAAAGAGTAGAGAGAATGTCCTCTAGAATGACAGAATGAGGCACATTATTGAGTCAAAGGTGATGATCTAGTTGGCTCGTACATCTTATGAAAGTAATCTTGCAGTTTAACTTGGTCAGTACCTTGGAAACAATCCCTATTCTCCCCTTGTAAGGCTGTTATGTGATTCATTCCTTGTCTCTTAGTTACACTTTGATAGAAGTAGGTGGTATTCTCATCTCCTACTTGAAGCTAGATTATAAGGGACTTCTGACAAAGGAAGGACTCCTTCTATTGTAAAGTCTCAACCAACTCACTTAGTTTGCCTCTACAAACGTGGCACATATTCTCCTTAGCACCCATCTCCTTAATATCCAATTCTAAATTTTGAATATCCTTCGTGACTTGAGAAATCTGAGAGTCGATGTTACCAAAAATATCCCTATTCAAAACTTTGATCTTCTGCTTTACAACCTTTAGTTTGGAATGTATGCGATAAGCAACCCAGCCAGCGACATGCGTTGAGCACCAAGCCTTCTCCACAACCTTTATAAGGCAAGCATCCTCAAGCCAACAATTGAAGAATTTGAAGGGCTAGGGCCCCAATCCTTATTGTTGCGATTAAGGATAAATGGATAATGGTCAGACACGTCCTTCTCCAATATCCATTGTGAGCAAAGCCCCTGACTCATCTCTCATCCCTCGGAGACCAAGAATTTATCCAAACGACTAAAAGAGGTACCTTCAGAATTCATACATGTGAACTTTCCTCCATAAGATGGAGGTTTCAATAAGGTTTATGTTTATGATGAAGTTATTAAAACCTATTTACTCTGATAAAGGAGTGGTTTGTTCCTTGCCCTTCCTTTTTGATGCCTCCCTAACACTGTTAAAATCCCCCCAACACATTAGGCCTCAAAGGTCGACATGCTCTTGAATTAGTGCAACTCTTGCCACATTGGGTGAAAGGTATCCATTAATGATAACTTGAGGGCCCCTCCACTTGATAATATTACACTCCTCCTACTTGAATGGGATATTTGTGAAATATAAGGATACGAGGGTATGCTTGATTCCCCTTCAATGCATTGTAACCCACTTGCCTTCACCCACTTTATAATAGGTAGCTATCCCAAGACCAATATCATCCTTACGCTCCTCCATTTTTCTATCCCAATGGGATGATATGATGAAAACATACCAATATTGATAAGCATAAATTTCATAAATAATTATCTCTCACTTTTATCTCATTAAGACTTCTTATATGTTCAATTAAGTGGTCTTTGTCATATTTTATGAGTTTGGGTTCATATGAAGTATAATTGAATTTCTTTGCTTACCCGATTAAAATGACACTATTATAGTATTTTGAGCATAATAGGAGTTTTAGACATCCAAAAATCATGAAATCTGTCTTGAATGAAAGCTTAAAGAAGTGTCCACAGTTACAAAGCAAGAGCAAACTCTAAATGGGATGTTTAGGACTCTGAAATTATCTCAAAAGATGAGATAGTGTTGTTGACGTGGAATTTGAACAGTGTGCAAAGATCCGACCATATCTTGAGATACAGAAGTCATATTGAGATGAAATCAACTCTGTTGGACATGTGAACATCCGAAATTGCGGTGCAAGAAAGTCAAAATTGTTGTGCTAATTAGTGACAAAAATTCAAAAGTGTTTTGCATTTTCAACAAAGCCCATGTGAAAGCAATAAAAGGGTAGAAAAGTAATATCCTAGTTGGTGACTTTCTGAAGATGATGCCTCACAAATGCTCTATAAATAAAAGGGTTTACAAGAGGAGAAAAACACCATTTTGGAGATTAACTCCAATACCATTTTCTTTCTTTCTTTCTTTCTTGTTAGTTTTGCCTCCTTCGTGGAAGGCTTAGGTTTTCTTTCTTGTTAGTTTGCCTCCTACATGGAAGGCTTAGTTTTTCTTTATTGTTAGTTGCCTCCTACATGGAAGGCTTAGGATTTATTTGTTGTTAGTTGCCTCCTACATGGAAGGCTTAGGATTTATTTGTTGTTAGTTTGCCTCTTTCTTGGTTGTTAGTTTGCCTCCTTCATGGAAGGCGAGGTTTGTAGTTTCAATTCAAGGATTCAAGCTATTTTCATTTTAACTTTGAGGTATTGATCTTTATTTACATGCTTATTAAATGGTTTCTACTCTAATTCACTATATTCTTCAATTTTATTCTTTAATCAAAGTTTGATCGGTTGACGTATTTTGATTAATGCATAATTGATTTATAATTGGTTTTTGATTGGTACATCATTTTCCAAAAGTTTGAAGAGTAGAAATTAAGTAATTGAATTGAAGGTTTTCATTTTATTAGTTACTTCAACTGAATTCTGATTGTGAAATTGGTTTAGATAAAAGATTAAGTGGTTACTAAATCTTGTTGATCATAATCAATTAAATTCTGAGAGGTTTCTCAGTAGAGAATTCAAGGATCATTTTAGGGGTTCCAGATGATCCTAGGTTGATAAACACAATGCATGATTTTAGTGATCAATGATTAGTTAAGAAAATAGCCTCTGAATTCCTTGAGTTGATAATTGTTAAGTGAAATTAATTTCATTATGTATTTTGTGTTTAGAACTCAATATCAAATCTTTACAAAACCCCAATTTTCTAACTTTCTCCTTATTTGCTTAAGAATCTGAAATGGTCTTTGAGAGATGACCTAGGTTACACCTTATACTATACCAATAGTTTGGGGAAATCTAAAAATTATTTTTGCGCGTTTGCGACGAGCGCATCAAATATCATCCTTCCTTTTCCTCAAGATATGTTTAGACGAGGATAAAATAGAGAAAAATAAAATAAGATAAAAAATTATAAAAAATAAAATAAAAATAAGATATAAAAAATATATCATTTGAATAAATAGAAATATAAAAAATAAAAAATAAATTATATAAAAATATTTTTATAAAAATTTAATTTAGAAATTTTTTAATTTTTATTGCAATATTTTTTAAAACTAAAAAATATTTTAATTATTTTTAATATTTTTCATTATTCTATAAATATTATTTAATAATAAAATTATTAAAAAAAATTTAAAATAATCAAATCTCATTCCCTCTTTTTTTCTCACCTGTTTTGGTGAGAAAATTAAAATGTGAGTCCTACAGTAATAATTTATTTTCCAATATATAAAGATAATTTTTTGAAACATAAAAAAACATTTTTCACATAATTTTCTTTCTAACCATGTATACATCAAGTCCTTAGGATCTTTTATTTATTATATCTTAAATTGATGGATAAGATTTTTAATGGTAATCCAATAAAAATGTTATATGTGGAATTTTATTAAAAATTTTAAATTAGTCCAGATGTAGTTTTATTTGAATATTAGTTCATCTGTCATGAAAAACATGTTCTATAGTAAGCATAGGCAATTCAATTTCATGATAATGCAAATATTGAAATAAAAAGAAATAATTAAAAATATTGTATACCATAAGGTGGAATTGGATATTATTTTTGGATGCATGTTAGATTATGAAATAACAAACCATAATCAAGTTATGCATTTATAGACTAATACAAAATGTTGCTAAAATTTTATTAAATATAATATTCAAGATTTGAGAAGAAACATTTAATCTATGATTGAAAAATTTTATTAAATATAATATTTAAGATTTGAGAAGAAACATTTAATCTATGATTGAAAAATTTTATCCTCGAATGAGATAGTACCTACCAATATAAAGTATGCGGGATTATGATGTATTTAGTGAAGTTAGTGGATAATTTTGACATCCTTAACTTGTGAATTTTGTGTAATATGAATTTTACATGGATAAATATAACATAGACAAGTGATAACTATTAGAATGGGTGGAAGCTTTTTTGAAATTTGCACACGTAACAAGAAATTTGTTATGTACCAACACATATTTTTAGTGACACTAACCCAAATTATACATTGATAAGTTGTAGATGAAGATATTCTAATTTATAAAGTTTAATATTGTTACTATTTGTTTTAAATGATAACTTTAAAACTGTAGGTATATGTATAATATATTTGCATACATTTAATTTCATCAATAAATATTTTATTAATATTGTTTATATTTATGTTGATTTAGGTATAATTTTTAAATATTCTAATTTTATATTTACTAATATAAAGATATTAATAAATAGATAAAAAATAAAAATATTAGAATAATATTTTAAATTTTTTATAGATTAAATATTAATTAATAAATAAATATTATTAAAAATATTAAAATATTTAAAGGTTTATACTTAAATCAACATACATAGTAATAATATTAATAAAATAATTTTAATATTTATTATTTATTAATATTATTTAAATTTTCATATAAATATATTTAAAAATAATATTTATATAATAAAAATTAAATTATTTTATCCAAATAAAAAATATAAAATACTTTAAATCTTTTGTAGATGTTTAAAAAATATAAAAACTTTAATTTCTTTATTCAATTAAAATATTTTTAAGTAAAAGTACTCAAATTTTTGAAGTTATAAAATTCTTTTAAAAACCTATGCATTTCTCATTGTCATTTATCTTCCTCTAAGCTGAATGTTTTCTCACAGTCCTTAAACCTTCTAAAAACCTAGCATGTTGGGTTTCAAATTCAAATGGAAATGAAGAATTTCTTTAAACTGAGAAAGATGGACAACTTTGACGCGCTCGTTGCAAACACGCAAAAATAATTTCTAGATTTCCCCCCAACTATTGGTATAGTATAAGGTGCAACCTAGGTCATCTCCCAAAGACCATTTCAGATTCTTAAGCAAATAAGGAGAAAATTAGAACAAGGGGATTTTGTAAAGATTTGATATTGAGTTCTAAACACAAAATACAGAATGAAATTAATTTTTACTTAATAATTATCAACTTAAGGAATTCAGAGGCTATTTTCTTAACTAATCATTGATCACTAAGATCATGCATTGTGTTTATCAACCTAGGATCATCTGGAATCCCTAAAATGATCCTTGAATTCTCTACTGAGAAACCTCTCAGGATTCAATTGATTATGATCAACAAGATTTAGTAACCACTTAATCTTTCATATAAACCAATTTTATAATCAGAATTCAGTTGAAGTAAGTAATAAAATGAAAACCTTCAATTCAATTACTTAATTTCTACTCTTCAAACTTTTGGAAAATGATTTACCAATCAAAAACCAATTATAAATCAATTATGCATTAATCAAAATACGTCAACCGATCAAACTTTAATTAAAGAATCAAATTGAAGAATATAGTGAAGCAGAGTAGAAACAACTTAATAAACATGTAAATAAAGATCAATACCTCAAAGTTAAAATGAAAATACCTTGAATCCTTGAATTGAAACTACAAACCTAGCCTTCCATGTAGGAGGCAACTAACAATAAAGAAAAACTAAACCTTCCATGTAAGAGGCAAACTAACAAGAAAGAAAAACTAAGCCTTCATGTAGGAGGCAACTAATGACACGCTTGTCGCAAACACGCAAAAATAATTTCTAGATTTTCCCCAAACTATTGGTATAGTATAAGGTGCAACCTAGATCATCTCCCAAAGACCATTTCATATTCTTAAGCAAATTAGGAGAAAGTTAGAACAAGGGGGTTTTGTAAAGATGTGATATTAAGTGCTAAATACAAAATACAGAATGAAATTAATTTGACTTAACAATAATCAACTCAAGGAATTCAGAGGCTATTTTCTTAACTAATCATTGATTACTAAAATCATGCATTGTGTTTATCAACCTAGGATCATCTGGAACCCCTAAAATGATCCTTGAATTCTCTACTGAGAAAACTCTCAGGGTTCAATTGATTATGATCAACAAGATTTAGTAACCACTTAATCTTTCATCTAAACCAATTTCATAATCAGAATTCAGTTGAAGTAAGTAATAAAATGAAAACCTTCAATTCAATTACTTAATTTCTACTCTTCAAACTTTTGGAAAATGATTTACCAATCAAAAACCAATTATAAATCAATTATGCATTAATCAAAATACGTCAACCGATCAAACTTTGATTAAAGAATAAAATTGAAGAATATAGTGAAGCAGAGTAGAAACAACTTAATAAGCATGTAAATAAAGATCAAGACCTCAAAGTTAAAATGAAAATAGCTTGAATCAGTGAATTGAAACTACAAACCTAGCCTTCCATGATGGAGGCAAACTAACAACAAAGAAAAACTAAGCCTTCCACGAAGGAGGCAAACTAACAACAAAGAAAAACTAAACTTTCAATGAAGGAGGCAACTAATAACAAAGAAAAAACTAAGCCTTCCATGAAGGAGGCAACTAATAACCAAGAAAAACTAAGCCTTCCATGAAGGAGGCAACTAATAACAAAGAAAAACTAAGCCTTCCATGAAGGAGGCAACTAACAATAAAGAAAAACTAAGCCTTCCACGAAGGAGGCAAACTAAGAAGAAAGAAAGAAAGATGGAAAATGGTATTGGAGTTAATATCCAAGGGGTGTGTTTCTCCTCTTGTAAACCCTTCTATTTATAGAGGATTTATGAGGCATCATCTTCAGAAAGTCACCAACTAGGATATTACTTTTCCACCCTTTTATTGCTTTCACATGGGCTTTGTTGAAAATGCAAAACACTTTTGAATTTTTGTCACCAATTATCACAACAATTTTGACTTTCTTGCACCGCACTTTCGGATGTTCACATGTCCGTGTTAGAGCTTGACTTCTGAACAAAAGTTGTAGCCCCGGATCTTATCTTTCCAAAGGAGCTGATTTCATCTCAATATGACTTCTGTATCTCAAGATATGCCCAGATCTTTGCACACTGTTCAAATTCCACGTCAGCAACACTATATCATCTTTTGAGATAATTTCGGAGTCCTAAACATCATTTAGAGTCTGATCTTGCTTTGTAACTGTGAAAACTTCTTTAAGCTTTCATTCAAGACAGATTTCATGATTTTTGTATGTCTAAAACTCCTATTATGCTCAAAATACTATAATAGTGTCATTTTAATCGGGTAAGCAAAGAAATTCAATTAAACTTCATATGAACCCAAACTCATAAAATATGACAAAGATCACTTCATTGAACATATAAGAAGTCTTAATGAGATAAAAGTGAGAGATAATTATTAATGAAATTTATGCTTATCAACTAACAATAAAGAAAAACTAAGCCTTCCATGTAGGAGGCAAACTAACAAGAAAGAAAAACTAAGCCTTCCATGTAGGAGGCAAACTAACAAGAAAGAAAGAAAGATGGAAAATGGTATTGGAGTTAATCTCCAAGTGGTGTGGTTTCTCCTCTTGTAAACCCTTCTATTTATAGAGGATTTTTGAGGCATCATCAGAAAGTCACCAACTAGGATATTACTTTTCTGCCCTTGTATTGCTTTCACATGGGCTTTGTTGAAAATGCAAAACACTTTTGAATTTTTGTCACCAATGAGCACAACAATTTTGACTTTCTTGCAGTGCAATTTCGGATATTCACGGGTCCGAATTAGAGCTTCACATCTGAACAAAAGGTGTAGCCCCGGATCTTATCTTTCCAACAGATTTTATTTCATCTCAATATGACTTTTGTATCTCAAGATATGGCCGGATCTTTGCACACTGGTCAAATTCCACGTCAGCAACACTATCTCATCTTTTGAGATACTTTTGGAGTTCTAAACATCCCATTTAGAGTCTGCTCTTGCTTTGCAACTGTGGACACTTCTTTAAGCTTTCATTCAAGACAGAATTCATCATTTTTGGATGTCTAAAACTCCTATTATGCTCAAAATACTATAATAGTGTCATTTTAATCGGGTAAGCAAAGAAATTCAATTAAACTTCATATGAACCCAAACTCATAAAATATGGCAAAGATTACTTAATTGAACATATAAGAAGTATTAATGAGATAAAAGTGAGAGATAATTATTTATGAAATTTATGCTTATCAAATTCCCCCACACTTGTCTTTTGCACGTCTCGGGCAAACTTAAGTTAAGGATTGGTGACTATTTTTTTTTTTTGAAAGAACATCAAAGTTTTGAGTTGATTTCTCAAGAATTCACAAAATTTCATGAAGCATTCTTTCATCACATTTTTTAAATTACTTAGAAAGTCAACTTTAATTTGAAAAACATAGATTGAGAAAGATAAAACCTCACATGATATACTCTGAATCTCTCAAGTGTTTGATTTGGTAAGTGTTTCTCTCAAATTCAATCCATGAAAGATGAACTATCATAGGCTTGCATATCTTCTACTTCTCTACTACTATGTACATATGCAATGCACAAATCAAGAGATCTTTATTTTGGTTATAACAGGATTAGAAAGATGGAATGATATATTGAAGAGATACAATGTTAGACCAAGGAAAATGGTGAGGATTGAGAACTGAGTCTAAGTGGAAGTGTGAGAAACAGATATTACTTCTTCATTCTTTTTTTCTTTTTTTTTTTTCAATATAATAGTTTATTTATTAATTTCTTGCTTTAGTTTTTTTTTCAACCATGATATTGATGAACACAACAATAATCTCCCCCACACTTATTGAAACACTTATGGTATGATAAATCTAGTATTCCTCACCTTCTATGGTGAAACAAAGTTATTTTTTTTTTGTTTTTTTGTTTGTTTTTTTTTTTGATTTATGGTGAGCTAAAAAGAAGAAAAGGCTAATCGGCTCAAAGGGCTTATCAAAGGATAAAATTATATGGTTTGGTTATTTGGCCAAGTGGTTTGTTCAAGAAAACAGTGCCTCAATCATTTTTGTACAATTCATGTGAAAATGTAGCTTCAAAAAGAATCAATGCAAGTTCTGAAGTAACATATTCCATGGATGAAAATCACACAAGAAAGAAAATAATAATAAGGCTCAAAATCTTACAGGTAATATATTTATCAAATCTAATCTATCCAGTTCAAATATGTGTTGCCAAACTAATTAATCTCGAAATGTAAATCATTTTGCTTCAATTATTTTATAAAATCTAAAGAAAAACATACTTCCACATTCAAATTTTTTTTTTAATCATAAGATGCGTATCAAGAGTCAAGTGTAACTCTTTACTCAGCCATCTTACTCAAAGCAAGTTTATGATTCTAACCTAATTTTTTTTTGGGTTTTTTTTTAAAAATTTTTTCTTTTATATCGGACCATCCTCCCCCCAACCTATCCAAGACATTTTCCCCAATGTCTTAGATAGAAATTATATAACAGGAAAAGAAATATGAGAAAACCACCAAAGTAAGGAAAAGTTATAACCGAAGAGTGGTAACTGGTTCTCTTTTGTCTCTGCCATCCTGATTTGGTTGGTTCACCAGATGCATTGCTATATTCTAAAAATGGTGAAAATTTCAAATAAATTGAAAAGACAATGTAAATGATAAACATACACGCATGAGAATGAACAGTAGTTGTGATTGTGACTCACATCTTCCTCTGGTTTTACGTCCAGTAACGGCTGAAACGCCTTCTAAGAGTCGAGGATGTGCTTCCCATTCAGTTTTCTTGTAAACTGACAACAGGGTTTTTTACAGTCAGATTCCCAAGACTATAACGTGCTTTTTCCTTACAGAATAGTTCAAACAAATAAAGAATAATATACCTAAAAAAATTGTTAGGAAGGTTAAAAATTTTATACAAACTCAAAAAATTGTTAGAAAGGTTAAAAATTTTATACAAACTCAAAAAATTATTAGAAAGGTTAAAAATTTTATACAAACTCCTAAATAAGCCTAGGAAACTAAAATGGTCCCCGGCAACGGCGCCAAATTTTTGACGCGATCGTCGCAAACGCACAAAAATAATTTCTAGATTTCCCCCAAACTATTGGTATAGTATAAGGTGCAACCTAGGTCATCTCCCAAAGACCATTTCAGATTCTTAAGCAAATAAGGAGAAAATTAGAACAAGGGGATTTTGTAAAGATTTGATATTGAGTTCTAAACACAAAATACAGAATGAAATTAATTTTTACTTAACAATTATCAACTCAAGGAATTCAGAGGCTATTTTCTTAACTAATCATTGATCACTAAGATCATGCATTGTGTTTATCAACCTAGGATCATCTGGAACCCCTAAAATGATCCTTGAATTCTCTACTGAGAAACCTCTCAGGGTTCAATTGATTATGATCAACAAGATTTAGTAACCACTTAATCTTTCATATAAACCAATTTTATAATAAGAATTCAGTTGAAGTAAGTAATAAAATGAAAACCTTCAATTCAATTACTTAATTTCTACTCTTCAAACTTTTGGAAAATGATTTACCAATCAAAAACCAATTATAAATCAATTATGCATTAATCAAAATACGTCAACCGATCAAACTTTGATTAAAGAATAAAATTGAAGAATATAGTGAAGCAGAGTAGAAACAACTTAATAAGCATGTAAATAAAGATCAAGACCTCAAAGTTAAAATGAAAATAGCTTGAATCCTTGAATTGAAACTACAAACCTAGCCTTCCATGTAGGAGGCAACTAACAATAAAGAAAAACTAAGCCTTCCATGTAGGAGGCAAACTAACAAGAAAGAAAAACTATGCCTTCCATGTAGGAGGAAACTAACAATAAAGAAAAACTAAGCCTTCCATGTAGGAGGCAAACTAACAATAAAGAAAAACTAAGCCTTCCATGTGGGAGGCAAACTAACAAGAAAGAAAGAAAGATGGAAAATGGTATTGGAGTTAATCTCCAAGTGGTGTTGTTTCTCCTCTTATAAATCCTTCTATTTATAGAGGATTTTTGAGGCATCATCTTCAGAAAGTCACCAACTAGGATATTACTTTTGAAAATGCAAAACACTTTTGAATTTTTGTCACCAATGAGCACAACAATTTTGACTTTCTTGAAGTGCCATTTCAGATATTCACGGGTCCGAATTAGAGCTTCACGTCTGAACAAAAGTTGTAGCCCCGGATCTTAGCTTTCCAACAGATTTGATTTCATCTCAATATGACTTCTGTATCTCAAGATATGGCCGGATCTTTGCACACTGTACAAATTCCACGTCAACAACACTATCTCATCTTTTGAGATAATTTCGGAGTTCTAAACATCCCATTTAGAGTCTGCTCTTGCTTTGTAACTGTGGACACTTCTTTAAGCTTTCATTCAAGACAGATTTCATGATTTTTGGATGTCTAAAACTCCTATTATGCTCAAAATACTATAATAGTGTCATTTTAATCGGGTAAGCAAAGAAATTCAATTAAACTTCATATGAACCCAAACTCATAAAATATGACAAAGATCACTTAATTGAACATATAAGAAGTCTTAATGAGATAAAAGTGAGAGATAATTATTTATGAAATTTATGCTTATCAAACTTCTACTCTCAACTCTTATTCTCGACATCTGTAAGTTATTCATCTCTATTTTCACCAACTGTCTATCATTTCATAAATTGTTTGGTTGCTCGTATCCGTCATTCATGAATCTCAACATGATTCTGATGTTCTTCTTTTATATTGTTGGAGAATTGGAAAATCTAGAAGTTAAAGGTCTTCTCATGTTTTTAAATTTTTCATTGGTTGCTCACATCAATTTTGTGAGTCTCTACTACGAAGGGTTCTTAACAGTAACATGATTATAGTTAGCAGTTCTCTTAAAGAAGAAGTTTCTCTTGTTATGAGTCCTTAATAGTAGCATAATTTTAGTTAGAAGTATTCTTAATTTGGAGAATATGGAAGGAGTTTCTCTTATTATGTATTCTATACCTTTGTGCATATTTGAAAATAAGGATTTCCTATTGCTGGTAAACAATAAAAGTAAGGAAGTTGTTTAGTTGTAAGGGTTTAGGATTTCCTATTACCGTGTATCAGTCCCAAGCTTTTGGGTTTTAGATTTGAGAACTCCACTAAACTGAACCTTTCACGTTGTGGACGCTGCCTCAACCAACAACACTTATGCTGCAAAGTGTCACCACTACTGGTGAGTCTGTTCACAACATTAAACTTGTTATTCTGGCTCAGTTTCATCTTCTGTGCATTACTCGAATAATAATATATTGCATTACATTTTAGAAATAAGTTAGCCATCACGTTGCATTACAATGATAGTAGTCACAGTTGCTTTCACTTCTCCCTATGTGCCATTGCAAATTCTTTAAACTTCTTTGCAATGTTGTCTAACTATTTAAGCCTTCCATACTCAAACAAAAGCTGCACAATAAAAATATTGATCAATGAATCATCATAGTATCAGAAAAATGTAACATTTTAAGTATTTTTAGATAAATGAAATTGTTTTAAGTGTCACCAAAGGGGCAGCCAAGAAACTAGAAATCTTCCAAGACAACAAGAACTTTAAACATCCAAATACCAGGACATGTCATCGTTAAGGCTAACATTATAATATTATTAAATAATATCATCATATGAGTAGGTCCTAATGTAAAGTAAAAATTTGTGGATTAAGGTATACAGAATCCAGCATAAAGTATAAAATCCATCAGTATACTCAATTATAAGGTTGGAGAATCCTATGAGCAATAAAAGTAACAAATGACTAAGCATCTCTCTTTAGGCATCTGTTTTGATTTTTGCCACCTGACTACATTTTGTGTCTGCAACCCAGGAAGAGATCTTGTGTGGCATGTGCCTCTACTAGGATATAAATGAAGGTGGTTTCTTAGGCAGGGAATGAATCATCATTGTTGAATTTTGTTTTGGATATTCTCATGCTACCTTATGATATTTGTTTCTTTGTGTTGAAGTTTATTTATTAGTAAGGTATAAGTCATAAAAAACAATATTACCATAATTTTTCTCTTATTGTTTTATTATTACTAGGTCTTGTTGATTTTATATGGGTCATGCTTCTTTCATCCAATTCGGATAATCAAGGCATGTTTTTGTTATTTCTGAGGGCATGTGAATACCAATTTTTGTCCAAGGCCAAGTAAATAAATTTTAAATTATCAAATATATAAAGGATAATAAAAATAACAAAATAAATAAAATAAATAAAAACAAAAATGAATAAATAAAAATAAATAAAATAGTCAATAAAAAGGAAAAAAGGAACAATAGAAGAAAGAAGCTGGGTCAAAAGTTAATTTTTCCCATCAACTAACAAATGATGTGAAATTGGGTTTGAGCACCAATAAATGATCCCAAAAAAATAATAATATGAAAAAATAATAAATATATATAAATAATAAAAAATAAAAAATAAAATGAAAAAAAATAAAAATTATCAGAAGGCCGTTGATTCGGTTAGAATATGGGTAATTCAGTTTGAATCAAGGGTAGAAGATAACTATGGGATTAGGTAAAGGTAACCATGATTAGGAGAGGGTATAAAACAAAAGCTAAAAAGAATCAAGGGGTTTTTGGTTTAGAGATTGAGTAGAAAGAAAAAAAGGAGGAAACAGTTCTCTCTAATTCCAGAGGAAAGCATTCTTCTACTCCTCGGAGGAGTTTTTTCTGGAATTGTTGGCCAATTCTCTACACTTGGCTTCGATTTCATCTTCGTTGCTGCAAGGTTGTGGAACGCTTGTTTTGGACGGCCTCAATTTTGCTTGGAAGGAGAGTTGCATTAATCAATCTAGGCTCTTACTCTAGGAAGATTCTCTCAAATCTGCAGCAAGAATTCTCTCCATTCTCTGAGGAGTTTTTTTTTGTGGCGGTTCTCTCTACTCTTTAAATATTTTCTTGCCTTGGATTCATCCTCAGTGTGGAATCCAACTCCATAAAGCCCTGCACCAAACTGATCTCGAGAGTTGCAGGTCTTAAGTTAGCTTCCTTAACCAAAACTGTTACAATGCTCATCTAGAAATGAGAATAAGTGTGGCTCATGACTGCATGCTTGAATCTTGATCTGATCTGTTTTAAGGAATACATTCGCTCAACTAGATTGTGTCCTGATCCATTGCTCAGATTGCTAGTGGTTTGAATGTATTAAATCATAACATGCTTTTCCTTATCTGTTTGCTAATATCCTCATCAAATTCATACTCAATCTGTTTGGGTGTTTGCTTGTGGACTAATTTCTATGAGTATATTGAGTATGATTTGATTCAATTTAGTTCCGAGTCATTGTAAATTCAACTCATCAAAATGATGATAGTTCTTTCCTCTGCGATGGCCTGATATTCTTATCAAATGCATGTTCGGTCTGCTCATATCCTGGAGAAAAGTCCTGAATGTAGCCTGAATAGATCAAGTTCACAATACTACTTGATGTATCAATATTCTCAGCATAGTTTGAATTGATGACAATGTAGAAATGTCAGTGGCCTTCATGTCTGTAAATTTGGCCTGTTCTCAGGTTGGTGTTTGTGAACACTCAGTTATGTCCGAGGCCAATTTTTAAGCAAGAAAAAGGTAAAGAAAATAGAAAAAGGAACTAATCAATAATAATAACAAAAAAGAAAAAATAGTAAAAATAAGAAAAAAGAAAAACAAATCTCACATAAAATAAAGTAAGAATTCCAAAAAGGGAAAAAATACTTTGAGTATCCCACATTGGAAGAGTGAGACTTTTCCACTCTCTAACTCTCATATAGGGGAAAGAAGTCCCACATTGGACAAGGAACACTTCTTGAAGCCCTCCTCCTCCTATATAAGGAGATGTATTCCCTCTAAATTTTAGAAAAAAACAAAAGAAGTCCCACATTGGATAAGGAGCGCTTCTTTAAGTATATAAAGAGATGTCCTCCCTCTAAATCTTAGGAGATGGGAAAGAAGTCCCATATTGGACAAGGAGCACTTATTTAAGCCCTCCTCCTCCTATATAAGGAGATGTCCTCTCTCTAAATTTTGGGGGAGAGGGAAAAGAAGTCCCACAATGGATAAGGAGCACTTCTTTAAGCCCTCATCCTCCTATATAAGGAGACGTCCTCCCTCTAAAGTTTGGGAGAAGGAAAACGAAGTCCCACATTGGACAAAGAGCACTTCTTTAAGCCATCCTCCTCCTATATAAGGAGATGTCCTCCCTCTAAATTTTAGGAGATGGGAAAGAAGTCACACATTGGACAAGGAGAACTTCTTTAAGCCTTCCTCCTCCTGTATAAGGAGATGTCCTCTCTCTAAATTTTGGGATATGGGAAAGAATTCTCACAATAGACAAGGAGCACTTCTTCAATCCCATCTCCTCCTATATAAGGAGATGACCTTTGCAATTTAAAAGGGGGAAAAAAAGGAAGAAAGGAAGAAAAGTCAATTTGCAATTATTCCCAGGTAAATGCAGCTAACTTTGCTTTAACTATTATTTTTTATCCTTTATTGCTTTATTTTCTTTATTTTTGTTTAGGCACTATCATTTTTATATTTGTTTTTTCGTCTTTTCTTCTAATTAAGAATTTTCCAAAAATATTTATAATTTTCTAGAATCCGTTAATACACGCAAGTAGCATTCGCAAGTAGCATTGTCTACTATTTTGTATTCTAATTTGTGCAAATTCAAACACGATTTACGACGGTTTGAATTTTGCAAGCAGGTCTATTTCCAAATTGTTGTTTTCCTAAAAACAACTGTTTTAATTTCTCCTAAACTGTGCAACGAATTCTAATACAAGCAAGTAGTATCTGCTACTGTTTTGTATTCTAATTCGTGCAAATTCAAACACGGCTTACAACGGTTTGAATTTTGCAAGCACATCTCTTTCTAAATCGCTATTTTCTCAACAACGTCTGTTTTAATTTCTCCTAAACTGTGCAACGAATTCTAATACAAGTAAGTAGCATTCTCTACTGTTTTGTATTCTTCTAATTCGTGCAAATTCAAACACATCTTACTACGATTTGAATTTTGCAAGCACGTTTGTTACCAAATTGCTGCTTCCTTAAAAACGTCTGTTTTTCACTTATCCTAAACGGTGCAATGAATTCTAATACAAGCAAGTAGCGTTCTCTACTATTTTGTATTCTAATTCGTGTAAAGTTCAAACACAGCTTACCACAATTTGGATTTTGCAAGCACGTGATTTTAGGAAATCATTGTTTTCACTAATTTTGTCCAAAAAAAATCAATTTTTTTACCTAAGATTACCCTTTTTATTTTCCAAGAGATGAAGTCTCTTGACCAGAACTACATAAGCCTTGAGTTTCCCATTGCACCAGGGAATACGTAGGAGCAGGATCAAGTCCTGTCAGGCTATCTTCCACCAACCTATTTATTTTCATTCTAAATTTAAGGGATCAAATAATTTTTAAATATATCAAAATCACACACTTAGTTTAAGGATACCGTTTTTCCGAACGGGCGAATAAGGGTGCCTAACACCTTCCCTACTCGTAACCGACTCTCGAACTTCGAATCTCTTCCTCGAGTTAGGGTTTTTTCAAATATTTTCCCTAAAAATAAAATTTGGTGGCGACTCCACATAATCAATAAAATTATCTTTTTATAATTGTTTAGCAAGTTCGTCGTCTCGTTATAATTACAGTTGCGACAGATGACGACTCTACTGGGGACTTTAGAGAGTCAAGCCTTATTTCAAATTGAGTGTGTAAATGCATGTTGATCCCTTTCTATTTATTCACGTGTTGATATTTATTTTTTATATTCATGATAATTCAAGTTTGTATGTTTCTCACTCTAGGGTAGAAGACATATATATATATATCTATTGTGTTTCAATTGTAGGTTATTTCACACATGGTAGTCCTACATGCATAACATGAGTGGGGCCCTACACCCGGGTCTGAGCGAAGCCTAGGACTAGAGGCGTCTAGTGGTGTCACTTGGGATGCACGTCCCGTTTGGCTATCACGAAAATCCTAGTTAGAGTGCATCTTTTTCTTGGTGTCCTATAGCCAGTAGCGTTCTCTACGATTGTAGCAAGCACCAGGAATTAGAACATGGCTCTAGTGACCTTCACAACCTCTAGGATTACAAAACCACCTTGTGTGAGATGCATATATCAAAAGACCTTAAACCCGTATCGCATGTCATTTCACCCAAAATACCAAAAGGGAATATTTATTCTAAATCCACACAATATTGATTTAAACTCAAATTTGACAAATAAAATCAGAAAAATAAACAAATTGACAAATAAAATCAATAAAAATAAACAAATTTGCCAAATAAAATTCAGAATAAATACAATTCAAAAATAATCTCTCAAACTAATGAGTTAGATTGAGGCAAATTTTTGCCTAAACCAATTCGAATCAAAATCCAAAAGTAGATAAGAGTTAGATTTGAAAATCTTAAAAAAAAATAATTTCTCATTTAAAGATAGAGGAAACTAAAATGATCATAAAAATAAAACAAAACAAAACAAAGAAAAAGTGTAGAAAATCTTTAGCAAAATCAAATTTTTTTCTTTAAAAAAAATAAACTACAAAAAATCAAAAAATACTAAAAATCCAAGAAAGTGGCCAAAATAAATAAAAGCAACACAACATTTAAAAAATGATCAACTCTCAAACCTTTAATCATTTGTGAATTACATTCATTCATTCATTAAATAAATTTATCATTGATTTTAAAAAATAATCCCATACCTTCTTCATACTCACTAAAGCATTAATATTTTTATCTTTCATTGAGTTTGCATTCACATTGTTTCTCAAAAATTAATTTTTAATTTAACAAAAAATTGAAAAAAGACAACTTTCTTGACATCCTTATAAGACTCGTTCACAATCAAGATTTATGGATGAGTTGGAAAAGAAAAATGAGCAATTGAAAAATGAGGTGAAGACACTGAAGGAACAAATGACCAAATTAATGAAGGCCATTCAATTCTCTGAAGAAAGAGGCAAGACGGCATCCCTTCTAGAAGAACCAGTTGGCCTATCATATCCTCCTGGCTACAGTCCCCAAAATCCTTTACCATTGACCATGCCTCCACAAACTAAAGGGGTTCATTATGGGTTCCCTCATGGGCATGCATCCTCATTCAGACATACACAAACCCAAACACACAACCAACCCTCAAACCCCACAGAAATCCTTCCAAACACCACTTCACATAAACCTACCCAAACCTACCAAATAGCTCCTAGGGGGACGAATCCTATGTTCACCCAAGGACCTCATCCAATACACACACCTTCCTACCCTCATAATATGGTAAGAGAACACCCAAACCATCCTTCTGAGGAGAGTGCTGAAAAGTGGAAAACCCTGGAAAGAAGAATCAGGGCAATTAAAGGAAGTGCTTGTGATGTCAGAGATACATCTGACTTATGTTTGGTCCCAAGCATGGTAATTCCTCCAAAATTGAAGGTTCCTGAATTCGAGAAATATCAAGGAACTAGTTGTTCGAGGAACCACCTGGTTATGTACTGCAGAAGAATGGTCGTCTGTGCTCATGATGATAAGCTGCTCATCCATTTCTTTCAAGACAATCTAACTAGGGCAGCTGCCAATTGGTATACACAGCTAGAACGAACACATATCCGTTCATGGAGGAATCTGACCGATGCCTTCCTAAAATAGTATAAATACAACCTGGAGATGGCTCCAGATAGAACTCAGCACCAGAATATGACTAAGAAAGAGGATGAAACCTTCAAAGAGTATGCACAACGCTGGTGAGTTAGCAGCTCAAGTGCAACCTCCTTTATCTAAAAAGGAGCTGGTCAGCATGTTCGTAGATACACTCCAAGACCTCTTTTATGAAAAGATGATTGCCAGTGCGACCGCCAGTTTCTCTAAGGTCGTTGTCATAGGGGAAAGGATTGAAGGTGGCATGAGCAATGGAAGGATTGCACAAAAGTCCGTAGGGACAATAAATGCTTCTATTAGAAAGAAGAAGATAGGAGAAACATATAATGTGGCTTTCAGTCAAGGCCAATACGCACCTTAGGTGGCATCTTATAGGCCAACCAATTTCCAACCGCCACCATATATTCCTTATACGCCATATCCCTACATTGCCACAACCTACCAAACACCCTATCCTCCAACCTATAACCATCCAATGCAAATCCAACCATCAACACCATACATGGCCCGAACACAAACCATGGCCCAAACACAAGCCATAAGCCAAAACTCTAACCAAAGCCAAAGAAAGGAGAAAAAATCTATCCAATTTGATCCTATCCCAATGACCTATACTGAGCTACTGCCTCTCTAAATCCTAAACTCTCTAGTTGTTCCTTACCCCTTAAAACCTCAAGAACCACCATACCCTAAATGGTATGATCCAAATGTTAGGTGCGATTACCATGCGGGGTTCATTGGTTATTCCACAGAAAATTGCCAAGCTCTGAAGCGTAAGGTACAGAGCCTGATTGATGCAAAATGGCTGTATTTTGGGAAGCTTGCTCCTAATATAGGAAATTATCCTTTGCCAAATCATGAGAGCTCATCAGCTAGCTGAAGGAAATTGGAGAAGCACAATGGGGTGCCTTGTATAGATTGAAATACTGAGGAAGATTATCCAAGATTTTTCATACTTTCAAAATCAATCTTTTTTAAATAAATCTCAATGAGAAATACAAAAATTAAATTTTTCATGTTTCTTGGGCATGTACCTTACCATGTTAACTTTACTTCTTGAATTTTCCATTCTTTTCATCATTCAACCCATCACTCATCCTACACCTAAATAATGAATACCTGACAATGACAATGTTAGTGTTGTAATAAGTAATTTTGAACGTCTTATTAATCAAACTCAGAGAAAAATCAAATGAGAAAGCAGAATAAAGTAGAATCCAACCAAGGATTCCAAATAAACCATCCATTAGGATCCCAAAATCAAGAAAATGTCTTGTCAAATAACAAATATCCTGCTGGATCAAAAATTCAAATCCAGGCAAAATTTAAGGATGCAAAATAGATCCGCTGAATTGAAAATCAAAACAAATCCAAGCAAGACAAAATAAAAGATCTGACCAAGAAAAATAAAAAAAGAAGAAGAAGAAAAACCTACTGCATTAAAATCAAAAGTAATCCAGGAAAAAGCAGGGTTAAAATGTAAAATAATAATCGAAGTCATGATCAGAAAAGGTCTTGTTGAATTAAAATTCCAAAAACAATTTAGGAAAAATTAGGATCAAAACAAAAGCCCGCCAGGTTGGAAATCCTCAAAGGACGACCTAGGAAAAAGTTAGGGCACAATCAAGACAAAGC
The DNA here is from genome assembly GCA_037954105.1 of Canavalia gladiata. Lineage (NCBI taxonomy): Eukaryota > Viridiplantae > Streptophyta > Magnoliopsida > Fabales > Fabaceae > Canavalia > Canavalia gladiata. The sequence continues at coordinate 34,071,651 of CM075664.1, read as the reverse complement.
CCCACTAGGTCGAAAACCCTCCAAAGGCGACCTAGGAAAAAGTTAGGGCACATAAGCAAAATTCCCGCTAGGTCGAAAACCCTCCAAAGGCGACCCAGGAAAAAGTTAGGGCACACAAGCAAAATTCCCGCTAGGTCGAAAACTCTCAAAGGCGACCTAGGCAAAAGTTAGGGCACACAAAAAAAAAGTCCGCTAGGTCGAAAACCCTCAAAGGGCAGCCTAGGAAAAAGTTAGGGCAATCACAAATAAAAAACCCGCTTGGTCGAAAACCTGCAAAGGTAACCTAGGCAAAAGTTAGGGCAAACAAAAGACCGGCTGGGTTGAAAACTCAAAGGAACAATCCAGGCAAAAGTTAAGGTCAACCAAAATTCAAGTACAATCCGACATTTCTGCACCTCACATTCCAAAACTGGGGAAAAATTTTGCCATTTCTCAAATTTGATTAATTTGGCAATCAAAATTATGAAAAACAGCATTGGCATTATTCATCAAAAGGTGTCATTTGGGCAATCAAACGATTATTCTTCATCTTTCACCTTAAATATACTAACCTAAAACCTCACATGCAGAACTTTCCATCCTCTCTCATTGACTATCCAAAATTGCTTTGCACACCTTAATGGTGCACATACCACAAAGAAATGTGAAAAATATAAAAATAAAAATATTAATTTTGAAAAGTCATGACAAATTCGATGAATTCTCAATCATTGCAACATGACATGATTGTTTCCCAAAGAGTCATCTTTTTGCCAACCATAATGCCACCAAAATGAAAAGGGGTGTGTCTTACCCAATGATGCTGACCACCGTTGGGTCTCAAAGATATTGAAAAAGGAAAACCTCAAAGTTGATCAAGAAGCCAAGAAACAGAGTCAGTCCAGCTCATCATGAATCTTGGTTTCCCTTATACCAACTATAAGGCTGTCAAGAAAGGAAAATGTCTTAGAAAAATAAAAAATGGAATTCTAAAGTTTTTTTAACCATCTCATGGCTTGCATTCATCACATAGTATTCATTTCATGGTATATGACCAAATAGTCATTTCAAGCATAAAAAAGTAATAAATAAGTTAAAACATCTCGTCCTCTTGCACTCATTCAAGCATTACATAAGTTTCTTGTCATTCAAGCATTGCATAACTCATTTTTCAAAACTAATTGAGACCAAATAAAATTTCCCAAACCAATCATAATTAAAAAATAATCTCAAAATCTCAAAACTGAGGTAAACATTTGCCCAGAAAATTCAAATTAGGGCATTCCCCAATTTCTAAAAAAATCAAGAGTAAAACTGGGGCAAACATTTGCTAAAAGAATTCAAATTAGGGTCATCCTCGATTTCTCAAAACATCATCTCAAAATTGGGGCAAACATTTGCTTAGAGAATTCAAATCGGGGCAATCCCTGATTTCTCAAAAATCATCTCAAAACTGGGGCAAACACTTGCCTAGAAAAAATTCAAATTGACGCAATCCTCAATCTCAAAAGAAAAAAAGAAAATTCAAATTGGGGCAAACATTTGCAGAGAAAAATTCAAATCAAGGCAATCCTCAATCTCAAAAAGAAAATTCAAACTAAGGCAAAACATTCGCCCCGAAAAAGTCAAATTAAGGTAGTCCTCAATTTCAAAATTCAAACTAGCGTAAACGTTTGCCCAAAAAAAATTCAAATTGTGGTAAGCCCAATCACTGAAAAATCTTCTGTAGTCAAGCTGGGGAAAATATTTGCTCGAAAAAAGTCCAAATTGAGGCAAGCAGTCGCCCAAGGAAAATTCAAAATAGTAATCTTCAAAACTGGGGCAAGGATTGTTGCCCAAATTCCCCCAAACCAAGGCATTCCTCAATTTCCAAAATCTTCTAAACTGGGCAAACTGTTTGCCCGAATTTCTTCAAGAGAAAGCAATTATCAATTTCTTAAAAAACCTTCAAGCTCAAGGCAAAATCAACAATTTATTTAAATTAATTTAAACAATTTTCGAAATAAATTGTCCAAAACATGTGACAAAGAAATCCATACTCCTTCCTCCCCCGCATTCCCAGGACACATCATATCATTTTCCACACCTGTCCTAACAGGTCATTCTTTCCATGCCTGTCTTAACAGGTCATTTATGCTTTTTGCCTGTCTTAACAAGCTGTTTTTTCGTACCTGTCTTAACAGGTCATTCCTTTCCACACATGTCCTAACAAGTCATTCTTTGCTTTTTTCGTCTTAATAGGCCACTTCTACATTACCTGTCTTAATAGGTTTCTTTTCATTTTTGCATTTCCTGTCTTAATAGGTCATTTTTGCTTTTGCTTGTCTTAACAGGCCATTTTTCCTTTACCTATCTTAACAAGTCATCTTCATTTTCATTTACCTGTCTTAACAGGTCACTTCTGCTTTGCCTGTCTTAACGGGCCATCCCTTCCAATTAGTGTAGGTAATTTTCATTTCTGTTCGCCTATCTTAACAGGCCACTTCTGCATTTCTTGTCTTAACAGGTCTCTTCTTATTTCAATGCTTGTCTTAATAGGTATGTTTCATTCTTGCCTTACATGCCTTAAACATGCCACTTCGGCATTAGCTGTCTTAACAGGTATCTTTTCATTGCCTCTCTTAACAAGCCTCTTTTCATTTCACCTTGCCTGTCTCAAGTAGGTCATTTGTTTCCATTCCTATCTTAACAGGTCTTCACATTTTAATTTCTACATTTTGGCCTATCACACAAGGCCCTACACATTTAATCATTTGCATTTTTCTTGTCAACAACAAGATACCAAGCATGTTTAATTACTTGCATTTTTCCCGGCAATAGCGGGACCTTATTTGCATTTTTCCTATCAACAACAGGACATCAAGCATGTTTAAATTCTGTCTGCCCACCTTAACAGGCTTGCATTTTTTCTGGCAATAGCGGGATCTCATTTGCATTTTTCCTGTCAACAATAAGATATCAAGCATCTTTAAATTCTGTCCGCCTATCTTAACAAGCTTGCATTTTTCCCGGCAACAACAGGACCTCATTTGCATTTTTCCTACCAACAATAGGACCCCAACACGTTTATTTTTCTACATCCCGGCCTATTTAGGCCACAATATGTTTACTTTTCTGCATCCTGTCCTATTAAGGCCCCAGCACGTTTATTTTTCTGCACCCAGGCCTATTTAGGCCCTAACACATTTATTTTTCTGCACCCTGGCCTATTCAAACCCAGCACGTTTATTTTTCTGTACCCTGGCCTATTCAGGCCCCAGCACGTTTACTTTTCTACACTCTAGCCTATTCAGGCCCCAGCACGTTTATTTTTCTGCACCCTGGCCTATTCAGGCCCCGGGACGTTTATTTTTCTACACCCTGGCCTATTCAAGCCCCAACACGTTTATTTTTCTACATCTTGGCCTATCACACAAGGCCCTAGCACGTTTAAATTTTTGCATCATGGCCTATCACATCAAGCCCTAGCACGTTTAAATTTTTGCATCATGGCCTATCACATCAAGCCCCAGCACGTTAATTTTTCTACATCTTGGCCTATCACACAGGCCCCTGCACATTTAAATTTTGGCATCATGGCCTATCACATCAAGCCCCAGCACATTTATTTTTCTACATCATGGCCTATTACATTAGGCCCTAGCACGTTTATTTTTCTACATCTTGGCCTATCACACAAGGCCCCAACATATTTAAATTTTTGCATCATGGCCTGTCACATTAGGCCCGAGCACATTTATTTTTCTGCATCTTGGCCTATCACACAAGGCCAATTTTTAAGCATGAAAAAGGTAAAGAAAAGAAAAAAAAAAGAAACTAATAAATAACAATAACAAAAAATAAAAAAAAAAGAGTAAAAATAAGAAAACATAAAAAGAAATCCTACATCGAATAAAATAAGAATTCCAAAAAAGGAAAAAATACTTTCAGAATCCCACATTGGAACAGTGAGACTCTTCCACTCTTTAATTCTCATGTAGAGGAAAGAACTCCCACATTGGACAAGGAGCACTTCTTGAAGTCCCACTCTCTAATTTATTTTCTTTATTTTTGTTTAGGCACTATCATCTTTATATTTGTTTTTTCTTCTTTTCTTCTAATTAAGAATTTTCCAAAAATATTTATAATTTTCTAAAATTCATGCAACGGATTGTAAGATGGGCAAGTAGCATTATTTACTGTTTTGTATTCTAATTCGTGCAAATTCAAACACGTTTTGCGACGGTTTGAATTTTGCAAGAACGTCTATTTCCAAATTGTTGTTTTCCTAAAAAACAATTATTTTAATTTCTCTTAAACTATGCAACAAGTTCTAATACAAGCAAGTAACATTCTCTACTGGTTTGTATTCTAATTCGTGCATATTCAAATACGGCTTACGATGATTTTGAAGTTTGCAAGCACGTCTGTTTCCAAATTGATATTTTCCCAAAAAAACATCTGTTTTAATTTCTCCTAAACCATGCAACGAGTTTTAATACAAGCAAGTAGCATTCTCTATTGTTTTGTATTCTAATTTGTGCAAATTCAAACACAGCTTACGACGGTTTGAATTTTGCAAGCACGTCTGTTTCCAAATTGTAGTTTTCCTAAAAACGTATGTTTTAATTTCTCCTAAACTGTGCAATGAATTCTAATACAAGCAAGTAGCATCCTCTACTATTTTGAACTCTAATTCGTGCAAATTCAAACACGGTTTACGACGGTTTGAATTTTGCAAGCACGTCTATTTCCAAATCGATGTTTTCTCAAAAACGTCTGTTTTAATTTCTCCTAAACTGGGAAACGAATTCTAATACAAGCAATTAGTGTTCTCTACTGTTTGTATTCTAATTCGTGTAAAGTTCAAACACGGCTTACAACGATTTGGATTTTGCAAGCATGAGATTTTAGGAAATCATGGTTTTCACTAATTTCATCCAAAAAAATTTGATTTTTTACCTAAGATTACCTTTGTTATTTTCCAAGAGATCAAGTCTCCTAGGGTTTTTCCAAATCTTTTCCCCAAAAATAAAATTTGGTGGCGACTTCACATAATAAATAAAATTCTATTTTTAAAATTTTTTAGCGAGTTCGTCGTCTCGTTGTAATTATGGTTGCGACAATGTTTAATAAGCCTTTTCCCTATAATTCTAGAGTCTAGTGATAATAAGTTCTTGATCCTTGAACTAAGATAGAAACAGTGAAATCTAGGGACCCCTGCAGGAATCACCACTTGCATCCTATTCCAATAGCCTTCCTTGCAAACCTGAGAGTAGTGACCACATTTATCAACTAACCACATTACTTGATCATATGCTCAATCTTGATTGAAAGCTTTGGATGAGATACCTATGCAGTTGCTTGAATCCACGTGATTGAATCTGTGCATAACAGATTCAATAGAAGATAGATTGAACTAATTTCTACATAATTGTTACCATTACTATGAATAGATCCTGTTCCTGTAATTCACGCAGAAGATAAATGGTTCAAGTTACCTAAAAACGAGCTAAGGATCCTCACAGGGTTTTGAATTCTAACCTAAGCTCGCTTGGAGAAGTTTTCTCAGAAGTTCCTTACCTAAGAGAAGCTTGGAATCCTCAAAAAATTTTTGGATTCTACAAAGGTTAGATTTTAGCCCAAGGTCACTGATCTGCTAAGGTTAGGTCTGTTAGTCAATTTTATGGTACAGGAACTCATTCATATGGAGGTTCCCAATCTGATGTTGTGGTGACCCCAACATTATTTCCCGTCCCCTAGCTTATGATCAGATGTTTGTCCACCATTTAGAATTCCATATGCCATCACACAGGGGGGCTCAGTCTTATTGGGGGAAATTATAGATGAGTTTGAGTCAAAATGCTGAATGTATTGAGTTGTCAACACCATTAACAGGTCCTTCGCTTGAATAGGAGTACTCTCAGTCACCTCGGATAAGGGTTGATCCTTTACCAAAGTGGATGAGCGGAGTCTGCATCCTTACATAATGCAAACTTGTCACCAGCTATCGAATACATTGACTAAGACACCGCAAAATTCTACCTTGCCCACTGAAGTCTGATTGTAGAGCTTCTGCTTATGAGCCCCCTTATCCAACATCTCCTTTTCAGAAATCTTCCTATCATATCAATATCAATCATCAATTATGAGCTAGCTTAAGCATCGATCTACAAACATTATAGTGCCTTGGTAAAAGTGAATAGACCTAAAAGTTAGCCCCTAATCAGCACACTGATTGCACAAGTCCTGTGAATATCAGAAGTATGGTCACAGGTCAGCCTACCCAACCCCTGGTTCTAACTGTCCATGGCTTCTAGAAAATAGAAAACCAACCTGGAAAAGCTCAAGGTTGAAGTCATCGTTATATCCTTACCTGAACTTCAATTTCACTTTAATTCTTCTAGTTTCTGAATAAGCTCCAACTCTCCAATATTAGCATCAGTTTCCAAACATTTGAGCAGACCTATAATCCTGTGCATAGCCTAAAATCTTAATCTGCTACACTAGGTCTTGTACCAGACATAGTTAGGCCATCTGGCTTTCCTCACAAATTTCTGATAAGGTGAAGGGTAAAATAAGACTTGATTCTGATATATAAAATGCATGCAGAGGCCTTTCATTTCTTTGATTTGAAGCCTTGAGTTCTAGACCTGATTCTGGATTGTGACAGATTTGGAATTTTGAGGTCCAAGCCTAATTCTTGTCTATAATAACTTTGTAGAATCATGCCAAGCCAAATGCAAATCAAGGCCATGAATTTAAATCACCACCAAACATAAGGTAGTGGCAGGTATGTGCTGGTTCCTTCCAGTCCTAAGTCCATAGGCCATCTGAGTCCTCATTCCTAGGTCTTTGTGCAAACTTCAACTGCTGAACAGGTTTAGCATCCTGGTTTCTGCACTGATTCCAACTAAGCCAATACAGAAAATTGATAAAACAGCAATAATTAGTCACAACAAGTTTGGCATCAGTGGTTTAGGTATTTTCAGCTCTTAAGCACACAACAAGTTTACTATTGGGATTCATTCCAGGTCCAGTTGGCCATAGTAGGGACACATTTGGTAACCCTTAAAAGAGTCCTTAATGTTCAAAACTTGTCTAGAGAATCAGGTAAATTATAGATTAAATATCCTGTAAGACCAACTGTAGAACCTGGCCCATGATATACCACAAACAGGAAATATTCTTAGACCTTCATCTTAGCTTTGGAAGCTATCTGTCAGTTTAAATAAAAAAAAAACAAATTAGCCCCAAAGTAAGTACCCCGAGGGTCTAGTAGCATGCCAGGTAGCATATACCTGTCAAGTTCTGCTTTTAGGGTAATCGCCTAAATTACATCCCTTAAACCTGTTGTAGCAGGGAAATTAATGGCTGGCCCACGCTTGGAATTATCTCTTCCAACCCAATAAAGTACATCAACTTAGGATTTGATAAAACCAAGCGTTCCTACCCCTTTGTTGACATGCTGCTAACTATATCCGGGAATTAGGAAGCTAGGAGGAGTTAGGATCATTTAATTCCCGAATGTCTCTTTCCTAAAAAACTGCCATATCAATTATGCCACAATGAGTCATGCATCCTTTACTCATATAGTAGCTTAGCTTGAGTGACCAAGAGAGGTCATGAGAAATAGGCTAATGGGTCGAACTTCAATACCGAATCTCTCTATTATACCTTAATGACTTACAAAATTAATGATATGTTTTGAATTCATATTCAATGTCACTGCTGGCAATGAACAATAGACTAGCTCTCACTATTATAACACCCCCCATCATCAAGCATGCTCTAGTCGAATGATCTTAAGACTTCATAACTAGCAAATAACAGAAGCTGGCACTACAAAATCACAAGGGATACAACATCCTACATTCATGATTCAAGCAATGTGAAGTAAGAAAAATTGAATCCATTGGCCTGGATATTTCTCAAGTTTAGTTTACAAAACCTCCATTTTTCTTCAAAACTTTCGTTTTCCCTAAAAAAAAAATCTACTCTCATTTCAAACATCTGTTTTATTTTTAGGAATTTTTTCTAAACGGATCCTAATACGAACAAGAAGCCTTCTCTGCTGTTTTGTATTCTGATTCGTGCGGGTTCATACACGACTTACGACGGTTTGAACTTTGCGCAGACGTTTTTTCGACAAACCTCTATTTTCATTTCAAACATCTGTTTTCCTTTTAGGAATTTCATCTAAACGGGTCCTAATACGAAGAGGCAGCCTTCTCTACTGTTTCGTATTCTCGTTCGTGCGGGTTCATATACGGCTTATGACAGTTTGAACTTTGCGCAGACGTTTTTCCGACAAACCCCAGTTTTATTCAAAACTTTTGTTTTCATTTAAGGAAATTCATCTAAACGAGTCTTAATATGAACAGGCAGCCTTCTCGGCTGTTCCGTATTTTGATTCATCTAAGTTCATATACAGCTTACGACGGTTTGAACTTTGAGCAGACACCTTTCCGACAAACCTCTGGTTTGTTCAAAACTTCTATTTTTCTCTTAGGAACTTCGTCTAAACGGGTCGTAATACGAACAAGCAGCCATCTCTGCTGTTCCGTATTTTGATTCGTGCAAGTTCATATGCAGCTTACGATGGTTGGAGCTTTCCGCAAACGTTCTTCTGAAAAAACTTCTGCTTTCATTCCAAATATTCGTGCTTCAAGAAAATCTTTAGTTTTCCAAATTTAACCAGAACTACGTAGCCTTGAATTTCCCATTACACCAGGAAATACTGATAAGCATAAATTTCATAAATAATTATCTCTCACTTTTATCTCATTAAGACTTCTTATATGTTCAATTAAGTGGTCTTTGTCATATTTTATGAGTTTGGGTTCATATGAAGTTTAATTGAATTTCTTTGCTTACCCGATTAAAATGACACTATTATAGTATTTTGAGCATAATAGGAGTTTTAGACATCCAAAAATCATGAAATCTGTCTTGAATGAAAGCTTAAAGAAGTTTCCACAGTTACAAAGCAAGAGCAGACTCTAAATGGGATGTTTAGGACTCCGAAATTATCTCAAAATATGAGATAGTGTTGCTGACGTGGAATTTGAACAGTGTGCAAAGATCCGGCCATATCTTGAGATACAGAAGTCATATTGAGATGAAATCAAATCTGTTGGACAGAGTAAGATCCGGGGCTACAACTTTTGTTCAGAATTCAAGCTCTAATTCGGACATGTGAACATCCGAAATTGCAGTGCAAGAAAGTCAAAATTGTTGTGCTAATTGGTGACAAAAATTCAAAAGTGTTTTGCATTTTCAACAAAGCCCATATGAAAGCAATAAAAGGGTGGAAAAGTAATATCCTAGTTGGTGACTTTCTGAAGATGATGCTTCACAAATCCTCTATAAATAGAAGGGTGTACAAGAGGAGAAACACACCATTTTGGAGATTAACTCCAATACCATTTTCCATCTTTCTTTCTTGTTAGTTTGCCTCCTACATGGAAGGCTTAGGTTTTCTTTATTGTTAGTTGCCTCCTACATGGAAGGCTTAGTTTTTCTTTATTGTTAGTTGCCTCCTTCATGGAAGGCTTAGGATTTATTTGTTGTTAGTTTGCCTCCTTCATGGAAGGCTAGGTTCGTAGTTTCAATACAAGGATTCAAGCTATTTTCATTTTAACTTTGAGGTTTTGATCTTTATTTACATGCTTATTAAGTGGTTTCTACTCTGCTTCACTATATTCTTCAATTTTATTCTTTAATCAAAGTTTGATCGATTGACGTATTTTGATTAATGCATAATTGATTTATAATTGGTTTTTGATTGGTAAATCATTTTCCAAAAGTTTGAAGAGTAGAAATTAAGTAATTGAATTGAAGGTTTTCATTTTATTACTTACTTCAACTGAATTCTGATTGTGAAATTGGTTTAGATAAAAGATTAAGTGGTTACTAATCTTGTTGATCATGATCAATTAAATTCTGAGAGGTTTCTCAGTAGAGAATTCAAGGATGATTTTAGGGGTTCCAGATGATCCTAGGTTGATAAACACAATGCATGATTTTAGTGATCAATGATTAGTTATGAAAATAGCCTCTGAATTCCTTGAGTTGATAATTGTTAAGTCAAATTAATTTCATTCTGTATTTTGTATTTAGCACTTAATATCACATATTTACAAAACCCCTTTTTTCTAACTTTCTTCTAATTTGCTTAAGAATATGAAATGGTCTTTGGGAGATGACCTAGGTTGCACCTTATACTATACCAATAGTTTGGGGGAAATCTAGAAATTATTTTTGCACGTTTGCGACGAGCGTGTCAAAAATTTGGCGCCGTTGCCGGGGACCATTTTAGTTTCCTAGGCTTATTTAGGAGTTTGTATAAAATTTTTAATCTTTCTAACAATTTTTTGAGTTTGTATAAAATTTTTAACCTTTCTAACAATTTTTTTTGAGTTTGGATAAAATTGTTAACCTTTCTAACAATTTTTTTTAGGTATACTATTCTTGATTTGTTTGAACTATTCCGTAAGGAAAAAGCACGTTATAGTCTTGGGAATCTGACTTTAAAAGACCCTTTTGTCAGTTTACAAGAAAACTGAATGGGAAGCACATCCTCGACTCTTAGAAGGCGTCTCAGCCGTTACTGGACGTAAAACCAGAGGAAGATGTGAGCCACAATCACAACTACTGTTCATTCTCATGCATGTATGTTTGTCATTTACATTTTCTTTTCAATTTATTTGAAATTTTCACCATTTTTAGAATATAGCAATGCAGCTGGTGAACCAACCAAATCAGGATGACAGAGACAAAAGAGAACCAGATACCACTCTTCGGTTATAACTTTTCCTTACTTTGGTGGTTTTCTCACATTTCTTTTCCTGTTATATGAAATTCCATCTAAGACATTGGGGACAATGTCTTGGATAGGTTGGGGGGAGGATGGTCCGATATTAAAAAAAACAAAAAAAAAACCTAAAAAAAAATTAGGTTAGAATCATAAACTTGCTTTGAGTAAGATGGCTGAGTAAGGAGTTACACTTGACTCTTGATACGCATCTTATGATTAAAAAAAAATTGAATGTGGAAGTATGTTTTTCTTTAGATTTCATAAAATAATTGAAGCAAAATGATTTACATTTCGAGATTAATTAGTTTTGGCAACACATATTTGAACTGGATAGATTAGATTTGATAAATATATTACCTGTGAGATTTTGAGCCTTATTATTATTTTCTTTCTTGTGTGATTTTCATCCATGGAATATGTTACTTCAGAACTTGCATTGATTCTCTTTTAAGCTACATTTTCACATGAATTGTACAAAAATGATTGAGGCACTCTTTTTCTTGAACAAACCACTTGGCCAAATAACCAAACCATATAATTTTATCCTTTGAACAGCCCTTTGAGCCGATTAGCTTTTTCTTCTTTTTAGCTCATCACAAATCAAAAAAAAAACAACTTTGTTTGACCATAGAAGGTGAGGAATACTAGATTTATCATACCATAAGTGTTTCAATAAGTGTGGGGGAGATTATTGTTGCGTTCATCAATATCATGGTTGAAAAAAAAAACTGAAGCAATAAATTACTAAATAAACTATTATATTGAAAAAAAATAAAAATAAAAAATAAAAAAAAATGAAGAAGTGATATCTATTTCTTACACTTGCACTTAGACTCAGTTCTCAATCCTCACCATTTTCCTTGGTCGAACAGTGTATCTCTTCAATATATCATTTCATCTTTCTAATCCCGTTATAACCAGAATAAAGACCTCTTCATTTGTGCATTGCATTTGTACATAGTAGTAGAGAAGTAGAAGATATGCAAGCCTATGATAGTTCATCTTTCATGGATTGAATTTGAGAGAAACACTTACCAAATTAAACACTTGAGAGATTCAGAGTATATCATGTGAGGTATTATCTTTCTCAATCTATGTTTTTCAAATTAAAGTTGCCTTTCTAAGTAATTTCAAAAATGTGATAAAAGAATGCTTCATGAAATTTTGTGAATTCTTGAGAAATCAACTCAAAACTTTGATGTTCTTCCAAAAAAAAAAATAGTCACCAATCCTTAACTTAAGTTTGTCCGAGACGTGCAAAAGATAAGTTTGGAGGAATTTGATGAGCATAAATTTCATAAATAATTATCTCTCACTTTTATCTCATTAAGACTTCTTATATGTTCAATTAAGTGGTCTTTGTCATATTTTATGAGTTTGGGTTCATATGAAGTTTAATTGAATTTCTTTGCTTACCCGATTAAAATGACACTATTATAGTATTTTGAGCATAATAGGAGTTTTAGACATCCAAAAATCATGAAATCTGTCTTGAATGAAAGCTTAAAGAAGTGTCCACAGTTATAAAGCAAGACCAGACTCTAAATGGGATGTTTAGGACTCTGAAATTATCTCAAAAGATGAGATAGTGTTGCTGACGTGGAATTTGAATAGTGTGCAAAGATCCGGCCATATCTTGAGATACAGAAGTCATATTGAGATGAAATCAAATCTGTTGGACAGCTAAGATCCGGGGCTACAAATTTTGTTCAGAAGTCAGCTCTACTTCGGACATGTGAACATCCGAAATTGCGGTGCAAGAAAGTCAAAATTGTTGTGCTAATTGGTGACAAAAATTCAAAAGTGTTTTGCATTTTCAACAAAGCCCATGTGAAAGAAATAAAAGGGTGGAAAAGTAATATCCTAGTTGGTGACTTTCTGAAGATGATGCCTCACAAATCCTCTATAAATAGAAGGGTGTACAAGAGGAGAAACACACCATTTTGGAGATTAACTCCAATACCATTTTCCATCTTTCTTTCTTGTTAGTTTGCCTCCTACATGGAAGGCTTAGGTTTTCTTTCTTGTTAGTTTGCCTCCTACATGGAAGGCTTAGGTTTTCTTTATTGTTAGTTGCCTCCTACATGGAAGGCTTAGTTTTTCTTTATTGTTAGTTGCCTCCTTCATGGAAGGCTTAGGATTTATTTGTTGTTAGTTTGCCTCCTTCATGGAAGGCTAGGTTCATAGTTTCAATTCAAGGATTCAAGCTATTTTCATTTTAACTTTGAGGTCTTGATCTTTATTTACATGCTTATTAAGTGCTTTCTACTTTGCTTCACTATATTCTTTAATTTTATTCTTTAATCAAAGTTTGATCGGTTGACGTATTTTGATTAATGCATAATTGATTTATAATTGGTTTTTGATTGGTAAATCATTTTCCAAAAGTTTGAAGAGTAGAAATTAAGTAATTGAATTGAAGGTTTTCATTTTATTACTTACTTCAACTGAATTCTGATTGTGAAATTGGTTTAGATAAAAGATTAAGTGGTTACTAATCTTGTTGATCATAATCAATTAAATTCTGAGAGGTTTCTCAATAGAGAATTCAAGGATCATTTTAGGGGTTCCAGATGATCCTAGGTTGATAAACACAATGCATGATTTTAGTGATCAATGATTAGTTATGAAAATAGCCTCTGAATTCCTTGAGTTGATAATTGTTAAGTCAAATTAATTTCATTCTGTATTTTGTATTTAGCACTTAATATCACATATTTACAAAACCCCCTTTTTCTAACTTTCTTCTAATTTGCTTAAGAATATGAAATGGTCTTTGGGAGATGACCTAGGTTGCACCTTATACTATACCAATAGTTTGAGGGAAATCTAGAAATTATTTTTGCGCGTTTGCGACGAGCGTGTCAAATACGTAAGAGCAGGATTAAGTCCTGTCAAGCTATTTTTTCTATCCCATCTATTTATTTCTATTCTACTTAAAGGGATCAAATAGTTTTCAAAAATATCAAAATCACACACTCAGTTTAAGGGTACCGTTCTCTGGAACGGGCGAGCAGGGGGCCTAACACCTTCCATGTTCGTAACTGACTCCCGAACCTAGAATTCCTTCCTCAAGTTATGGTTTTCCCAACTGTTTTCACTTAAAATAAAATATGGTGGCGGCTCCACAAATTATTTAAGTTCTTTCTAAAATTTTAGCAATTTCATCGTCTTGTTTTAATTACGGTTACAACAGGGCATGTATTTATTATACATGAAAGTGAAGTCATATTTTATAGAGGGCGGAAAATGAGGTTGTTATGGGTCATGTTTTGTGATGAATATGATAATAAATAAAAAACGTAGGGATGGAATTCCTAGTAGGATTCTTGACCAATGACTTTGTTCCCTTTCGAATTCTGGTGATTAACCAAAGTTAAAGGTTCTTTTGTGGAAACATTCCAATCAATCCAACACAAAAAATACTGAGTTGTTAGATTTTTAAAATTGGAAAAAGCTTCTGGTACTGCAGATGACAAATTGTTAAAATCAAGATGAATGATTGATAGATTCTCAAGTTTGGTTAATGAATAGTGAATGGGCCTTGAGAGGTTACAACAACCATATTGAGTTCTTATAGAGTTGGAATTTGCAACAAATCATCATTCCATTTTTCTCCATAAACTAATATACTCACACCATCTAGATAAAGTTATTTTATTTTAGTGAGGTTTCGGACAAGCTTTTTGAAACTTGAGATTTTTAGTTTTATCCACTCTAGAGTTGAAAGATCAAGATTAACCAACCTTGATAACTGAAAAATTAAGATAAGTTAAATTATGTAACTTATTGAATGAGGTTGGAATCTTTGAATTTAGTTGATTGTAAGACAAATTTGAAACCCATCAATATACTTAGTTATAAGGTCGGAGAATCCTATGAGCAAGAAAAGTGACAAATGATTACAATGCAAGATTGTTTCTTTTGGCTTTTCTAGAGTATCCTCTCATCCAATAAGAAACTAATCTCCCTAAGGATGGTGCTAGATTCCTTTTAGCTATACCATAACTTCATACTTTTCCTTTTTATGTAACTTTCCAAAGGAAAAACTTCATTAATTGTATTATGCTAAAAGGTGAAAAAGAAAAGCTAAGTAGAAAAAGAACATTGAATAAAGGTGACTCATAGTATAGTATGTTAACAGTTGCAGATAACCTAAAGAAAAAATTTAGCAATTATCAACATGAAAATTTGTTGAAAGTGAATATTTTAGGCATGTAATTTCTAGAATTCAAAAAAAAAAAGTAAGGTCACAAATAAATTAGTTATAAGGTGAAGGTGTTGGACAGATGGTAATATAACATCTACGTTTATAGATTAATGAATGCAACTAGTTATAAGAATTTTAAATTGGTGTCTAACTTATTTGATTATTTTAAAAATTGTTTAACTAAAATATTTGTTTGATAAAAAAGATTAATTATTTAATTTTGGAACTTTTTTTTATAATTTATAATCCTAATTATTATTATTTTATCATAATTTTCTTTTATGTTATTTTATATTTATTATCTAATAAATCAATTGAGTGGTTTATATTATTTCTCTATGTTATGATCTTTGTCTAAAGTAATGTCATCTAAATCAAGGTGAAGACGTTGTAGAGATGGTAATATAACAACTGCATTTATAGATTAATGAATGTAAAATATTTGTTTGAAAAAAAATATTATTTATAAAATTTTGGAACTTTGTTTTATAGTTTATAAATCCTAATTAATTATTTTTCTATTTTATTTTTATTATTTTATGATATTCTATGTTCAAGCGATATAAGATTCTTAATCAAATCTCCCAAATTCTTCAAATCAATGTTATGAGAAAGGAAAGGTATATGTATAATGTCATTAATTTTTTAACTAAATAATTTGTATAACATATATTGAATATTATGATACATTTACTATTTAATGATTGTAGCAAATAAGCAACATAAACAAAAGAAATCGTTCAAAAAATGAGGATTTGCATTGCATGGGAACAAAGAATCTTCCTTGACTAATTAATGAAATGGTTTGTCTTTTTATTTTCGTTCATATTTTGTTACTTATATGACTAGTTTATAATTATTTTTTTATATAATATAAATAACATTATTAATATTTTTATTATTAATGTTAGACAACAAAGGCTAAAGAGATGCAACATTCACGTGCTCAAATTTATATTGATATTTGTTGCAACCCTAATTCCGACGTAATGACGAACTCGCTAAAATTTTGAAAATGGAATTTATTTGATTATGTGTGGAATCACCACCAAATTTTTATTTAAGAGAAAAAGATTTGGAAAAACCCTGACTCGAGGATGAGATTCGAAGTTCGGGAGTCGGTTACGAATGGGGAAGGTGTTAGGCACCCCACTCGCCCGTTCCAAAGAACGGTACCCTTAAACTGAGTGTGTGATTTTTGAAATTTTTTTATCCCTTTAATTAGCATGAAAATAAATAACTTGATGGAGGTTAGCCTGACAGGACTTGATCCTGCTCCTACGTATTCCCCGGTGCAATGGAAAACTCAAGGCTTATGTAGTTCTGGTTTGTGAAGGCTTAACCTTCGGAAGTGTTTTAAAAGGAAGGGGATTTTGCGAAAAGAGTTTTCTTTTTTCTTGGGGGAACCTTTTGTCCACTCATGCACAAGGTCCGAGGCAGCTAAGGCTGCACGGGGGCCTATACGAACCACTAAACATCGAACAACAGTGTAGACTGCCAGTTTCCCGTTAAGAGTCCGTCGCGTGAGACTGTAGATCCCAAAATCTTGGAGGCTCGTCGGCTCACTTGTTCGGCACACATTGCGGCTCCATTAGACGGCTAGCTTGGCTACTGGCACGGGAGGAGTGTGTGGCGGGCTTGGGAATGCTGTGGTTTGGAAATTTCGCAATAAAATGGTAGAGTGTAGTGTGAGGGCTTCGAACCCATGTCTGGGGGTTGTGGGCAAATAGCAGCGCCACTTGACCAAGTCTTTGGTTGTATTATTGACTACTCTAATTAAAATTTGTGCACACTTAGCCAAGTCTTTGGTTGTATCATTGACTACTCTAATTAAAATTTATGCATACCTTGTTGGACGTGGGAATTGCATGTGATGCATGGGAATTCTAAGTTAGAAATTTAAAATAAATAATAACACGCGAGGCTCGAATCCATGGCCGCTGAGCACGGGGGGAACGTACCAACCGCTGAGCTGATATTGAGCTTGGATCAAATACTTACAAACTTGATTAATAATTAGAGGCAATGTTGTTATTTCACATTTAAATGATGCAGGATGCATGCATGGATGACGTGACCCCCTCAAGGTTGGTTCTCGAACTCCTTAAGGCATCTGGTTGACGATCATGTTGAGCTCTTCTGTTGATTGCTAGCTGCCTTCTCCTGTTACCACTTCTACTGAAAAGGCTGTCGCCTTTGGGGACCTACACCCAACACCCATCCAATTTCGTGCAAGAAGAATAGGCTGTGATAAAATGGCCCTACATTTTGGGATATAAGACTTGCATGCAACGTTTACAGAACACTAATGGAGGTAAGGGGTCCGTAGGAAACTGCAATCGCAGGTGCCCTTTGCAACTACCCATATTTCGTCCAAGAATCTGCTTGGTTATCTTTATCCAAAGGCCCTGGAATGGACATCGTTCTACTTTTAACATTTCCTAATTCTTGTGAGGATTGAAACTTACAATTTAGACCCCTGCCTGGAATTTTCCATACTTGTCTATCATTATCACAATCGTCTAAATTTCCTTCGTCGCTTGGGCTTGGTGCAAGGAACACGTACGCCTGCCAAATCTTCCAAGACGGGTTGCACGACCAAATTTCTGGGACCATTACTTCGGGCACCAATTGCTGGGTACCGATACAGTCTATATAGAACCTGCTCCATAGACGCGTTCTTCCCCTGCTTGAATCTTTGTTCACGACAATGATCCACACATGCTACGTAACTCTTCATACTTGTGGGAACACCAAATAGTCCTTGATAAGGAGCTAATGAATTCATGCTTGGTGGGTTTCAGTGTCATATGTTGGCCTTCCATGTGTTGTCAATCACAGATCAAAATTTGCATGGTCTATTTCAGTTGGCCAAAGTTGGCCTTACTTTGAGTATAAAAACCTGTAGGTTACTCTGAGTGCCACTACTACTGGGCATGCAACCAATCTGCAAAATGCCCTAGGGAACCATCAACTTTCCTTGGCCATTTTAATGTAATCTCACGTGTGCATGGACCTTCATGGTCCCCTGATGAATTGGTATAGCCTCAGAATTAGAGGAGAAACTCGCTCCGTAACTACGCCCTCTAATTTTCTAGTTGTACCCTTTCCTAGCATCATATCCGAACATTATCCTCGACAATCCACCAATCTGAACCGAGGTACAAATTCATTTTGACTACGATGATCAAAGAGGAGATAAGAAGCTTTTGGAGCCAAATTTCCATATTCGAATCAGAGAAATAAGATTCACATATTCTTAGTCGTATCATCAGTTCCTTATTGAGTCAAAATCAAATTTCACAACAAAGTTTAACAGAGATTAGGACTAAAATATAACTATATCTTGGTTATCCTCAGAATGTATCAACAAACCAGATTTTCACACCATTGTTGCTAAAGCACTAGTCAAATTGATCAAAGTGAGGTCCTGGGTTCAAGAAAGCAAAGTGACAAACCTTTTATGGAGCCAACCGAACGTCTGAATCTCCTGGTTGTGCTCCCTAATCTGCATCTCCCTTATCTTGGCCAAAACTTCTCTAGTCAGGTGCTTCTAACATCTACTCCTCTTTGAGAAGAAGCGTCCTCCATGGTAGGAAGTAGAGACAACTATCGAACGCTGCCTTTTTTCTCTTTTTTCTTGAGTTCTCTCCCCCTCCCCCTTGAAGACTCTTTAATCTTTTGAGAGCTTTTCTCATAAGCCCCCTTCTTGGCAAGGGCCAAGCTCTTTCAAGGAGCCAAAAGCCAGCCCCCTCCAACTTCTTTTTCTTTTTCGTTTTTTTCCCGTTTCTATTCTGTCACCCCTTCCTTTTCGTTTATTCTTTGTTTTAATTCCTTTTTCATTATTTTCTTTATTACTAATTATTATTTTTCATTTTGTTACTTTATTATTTTTCTATTCTATTCTTAAAAATTTTCTAATGATTTATTAATTTTATATTTTTTGGATTCTCTATTTCATTATTTTTACTTTCTTTAACCATTTTCTCCTTATTATCTTTTATTTTTCTTATTGTTTTTTTTATCTATTTATTTTTCCAAAATTTAGCATTTTTATATTTTTTTGTTTTTGTATTTTTCTTCTTTTATTCTTTTCTGGTTTTTGTTTATTTATTTATGTACATATTTTATTAGTTTAATTTTTTGGTTAATTTTAACGATTGGGGACCTCGGACATAATTGAGTGTTTACAATATTCGAACTTGAAAGGATGAGTACTGTGACTAGAAAGGCAACTGAAGTGATTGTAATAATCTTAATCTTAATCTCAAAGAAAATATTTAACTAAATTTTATGATAGAAATTAAAAATATAATTAGTTGTTTAATATTTACAATATGTTTTGCGTAGGGTAAACTAGAATCATATGATAAAAGCAAAAAGTTCAACATCATTCTACTAATTGAAAAAATGATCTATACATAAAAGTAAAAGGATCTCAAAAAAGAGGACATGTGTGTTGCCAAGGAAAAGTTCCACTCTAACAATTTCAAATGCTAGATCTCAAAACTCTAATGTTGAGATTAGGCTTTAGAAATTAAAAAAAATTGGAAATCTTGTCTCAATTCTATGTACACGATTTTCAAAACATCCTCAAATTAATGCTATTTTACAAGCTATTGCTTGAGAGCTTTCAAATTTTTTATTCAAAATCTTTAAAAATTTAATTATGATATGTTATTTTACAATTTTTTAACAAGTACATGAAGCTTTGAGTGCTTTAAATAAGGCCATTGGAGATAATCAACAAACCACAAACAGTAACAACAATTGAGTGATTAGTGAGTAATAAGTAATTTGAATTATTTCCTCTAGATTTTACTTGTTGAAACTTTAAATACTTCATGAAGCATGTTTATGATCATTTACTATTATTTGGTTTGGTAAAGCTTGATGAATTTTCTTCCTCTATGCTAATCTTTTTTTTTTTTTAGGTTGTGCTTTAGTTTCTTGTTAAAATGCTTAAATCATTAAATTATTCATGTCATGCTTTTATTCCTAATTTTAGATTGTCCTACATAATCTTAAGTTAAAATTTAATTTGGTTCAGTTGTTATTTTTTCCCTCATCTTTTTTTTACCACCTGGTTGATGAGTTTTGTTATAGGGAAGTTTAGCTTCTGCAAATGATGAAACTTAATTCAGATTATTTGTGTAATGATTAATGGATTATCTCATCATAACATGCATTAAAAATGATTGTTTCTGCTCCTAAAGTTAATTGGTATTTGAACTTCTTGGAAAACAAGTTGGGAAACTAAATTAACTTTGGACTGAAATAATTCGAACCTTTGTTATAGATCAGTAATATATAAAATACATGAAAAAAAATTGAAAGTATTAAAGAATTAATTTAGTTTTTTAATGTTCAAATTGAATAGTTATGGTTCTTATTTCCTTAGATATAAAGATGCAAGTAGAAAGGAAAGTTCATGCGGTACCCATGAACAAATTGAATTAGGATGATTGTTTAGAATGAGGGGATATTATGATGGTTCTTAAATTTGATATAATGTTGTTAACCATGCCTTATGTGGATTTAGCTCCTTTACAATGTGGGGTGCACTTTAATGGCTAAATGCAGACTTATGGTTGTTGATTGTTGTGATTGTGAAAATATACATGCATATATACACATAAAAATTGAGAAGGAGTTAAATCTCAACTAATTATTTCTTAATCAAATGTTGTAATTGAAATGTACAGTCACACCTTTGAGAAGCCAAATTTGTATCCTATGGGTTATTGAGATAGTTGGTTCTATTGGCAAGGTTATTTATTATAAGTACCTGAATTGATATATTTATTCTTTGTAGTATCTTGTTTTACTCTTTGGTGATTAGTACCTAAATTTTTTGTTTTTAGATTTTATTTGATAGTTTGGAGATTTTATTTGCTACTTAGCTTGACTATTATCTCCTCACTTTTTCAAAAACTAGGTAACTATTAGTTCTTCATTCTATATCTTTTTTAAAATAAGAATAAGATTTTAATTTTATTAATTGGGGCACTAAAAAGGGAGGAAGAAATAGTAGTAAGTAAATAGTGATAAAGTTATGCATTATAATTCATGAAATTATAAACTATAATTTTTGTGATTCTTAAAAATAATAATTATTATTATTTTGATTCAAAGTATATAGTTGATTTTAAGTGTCAACATTGAATGCCAAGTTTCATGTTTTATCTTTTAAATTATTTTATCCTTTTTTGACTATCTATCCTTTATAAAAATATATTATTATTATCATGTAATTTTTCTTATGCAGAAAAATAATGGAGTTGCAAGAGAAATATTATGGAGACCCTTGCAAATGCATTAGAGTGAAGAACTTATGCAATACACTATCATCATAACTGTTATCTCCATTCTTTTTAATTTTATCATTGGAATTTTTTAAATAGGTATCCTATTCACATTAGTCTTTTAGATTAATAATCTTTTATCTGTTTTTTCTAAATTGTGACAATTACTTATACATAGATAAACATGTAAGCACTTTCTTTTAAATATCTAGTCATCGTTGAATAATATCTAATTAATGTTTTTAAGTTCTTGTTATAGTAAACAAATATTTCTCCTAAATAAATGTTGGTCTAATGATGTTTGATAGCTATAATATAGAAAATCTTCAAATTTGTTTCACAGTCGTTAGTAGTTTGGGATGACGTGTGTGTGTATATATATATATATATATATATATATATCCAATTACTCCATCTGATAATTTTCAAATAAAATATATGATACATGTAATTTTGCAAGTCTAAGTCAAAGGTTGTTCAAATTATTTTGGAAATTAAATTATTTAGTTTTGGTGGAAATCATTTGGCAACAACATCACTTTGTAGTTTGTTTCACGAATTTTTACTTATACACAAAGATCCATAGGTAAAAGTTGACAATTAACCCTTACCTATAATTGTGTAAAATTGTAGGTAAAGACATGCAAAAAAAAAAATGTATATAGACTTTTACCTACACTCATACAAAATCGTAGGTAAAAGTTCATAATCTTTACCTAGAGCCAAAATGAATTGTATGTGAAAGTATAAAATTGTAGGTATAACCTATAGTGACATCCAAATTTCCATAGTTATTCAACGCATATACTGGATGGAGAATGTGTCCGACAATCCTTGTACTTAAACTTATACCTACAATTTTTTTTACATTTAGTGCTAAGTTTTGTTTCTCACTACAGATACAATTTGTTGTAATCACAACAAAATTTTCTTGATAGTATTGGAAGATTTTACTATCCTTGTATTAATTGTTTGAATGAAAAATAATTGAGAATT
Organism: Canavalia gladiata; assembly: GCA_037954105.1. Taxonomy (NCBI): domain Eukaryota; kingdom Viridiplantae; phylum Streptophyta; class Magnoliopsida; order Fabales; family Fabaceae; genus Canavalia; species Canavalia gladiata. Next base: position 34,049,363 of record CM075664.1, on the reverse strand, counting down.
AATGAAATTGAAGACTATGTTCTTTGTTATGGGTTTTTCAAGAGTTATACAAGATGGATTTCACATGCTATGTCAATCCTTAGTATGGAGGTTGATGTAGAAATAAAATATTGACTATAGGGCATAATTCGTTAAATCAGACATGAGCCTTTTCTGTGAGAAAATATGTAAGAAGATTTATGCAACAATGCATTAAACAAGGTTATACTAATTTTACAAGACTATCAGCAATGTTAAGGTTGTTCAATCTAAAGGCAAGAAATAGGTGGAGTGATAAAAGTTTCACCAAATTGCTTGAGTTATTGAAAGATATGATACCCAAAGGAAATATGTTGATGAAGCGTAATTATGATGCAAAAAAGGTACTTTATCGTATGAAGTATAAGAACATACATGTTGGTTTAAATGATTACATATTATAAAGAAAATCTTCTAAAGGGTTGGATCAATGTCTTGTATATCAGATCTCATGCTATAAAGTAAAGGACGGTGATTTTATTTCTTAAAAAACTGCAAAGAGACCTTCGACGAAAGTGTAATGGTATCTTCCAATAACTATAAGATTCAAATGATTGTTTGCTAATTCAAATGATGCAAAAGGGCTTAGATGACATGCAAATGAAAGACAAAGTTATGCAGAGCTTAATCATCCTAATAATTGTTTGCAATAGAAGACAATCGATCAATTATTTCTAAAGTTTGATAACGAGCTAAGAAACCTGAGGCCTAGGCTTGCAATAGATGAAATGACATTTATGATAATTTAGCTAGTAAGAATAATTCATGGCCTTTTTTGTTGGTAATTTACAAACTTTTTTCTAATTTGAGCATTAAGTGTCAATATAGAATGTTATCTATAATGATTTTAGGTCTACAACTAGGAAACAAAATAAATGCTTATTTGAATCCCTTGATTAAAGACTTAAGAAAGTTATGAGTGGAAGAAGTGGATGTGTTTGAAGGATATGGTAATGAATATTTTAAGTTATTTGTTATGATCTTTTGTACTATTAATAACTTTTCAACATATGGAAATTTGTGCAAATATAGTTTTAAGGAGCATAAATTATGTCCCGTTTAGCAAGAAGACACAAGTTACCATTAATTACATCATGGAAAAAATAATTTTCCTTGGTCATTAAATATTTCTCAAACATTATCGCCCATGGGACTATGAGTTTCTTGAGGAAAAGGATTGTGCAGTTGAAACAGAGAGAACATCAAGAATAATTTTAAGCACCTACTTATAAACATCATTTTCATTTATTAACATTTTCTCATAACTTAACCAAACACCAACTTACAAAATAGGAAATGACTTTCATTTGTATATGAACACTGAAAGGGGTTCAAGACACATCTAACCAGTAAATACATATATGGCCAATAAAGGATGTTAAACCCTGTGAGAAACATTACTTTCTTGACGAAAAGACATGGCGAAGATTTGTTAAGAGTCGATAGGATCCTACCTTTCTTATAAGTTGATTTACATGTATACATATCATTTTATTTCACTTACCAAACATCAGTCCTTTTAATTGATTTGATATATAAAAATAGGAGAAAAAAAAAGATAAGGTCAAGAAATTATCACAAAGAATTGACACCTTCTTAGATTTTTTAAGGGAGCTATGTGTTTCTTGAGGAAGGGATTATGTCGCAGAAGTAGAGACAACGTCAAGAATCATCTCAATCAAACTCATCTACTATACTTTCTCTCATATCCTCATCTAGTCGCCATAAGAAATGAAAGAGATCATGACAAAAACGTTCATGAAAGTATACTTTTGATCTTTTTGCATTGTTGCTGAGAAAATTATAAATAATTAATTAAAAAATTAAATTTCATAGTTCTACTCTACAATTACATATTGTTAGCATTTTGTTTAATATATTTTGTAAGACTCTTTGGTTGAACAAAGATCACAAGGATCCTTTGTGGCTATTGGAGGGGACGATATCCTAACTACTGCAATTAGACAACCAGCACATCTAGGTTGTGTTTGTGTTGTTGGATAGGGTATGAGATACAACAATATTTTGGTTCACCTTTCATTAAACAAGGCTATAAGGAAGGAATTAAGTCTAGAGATGAGTTGTAGACCATTAGAAAAAATATGAGACAAAAGATTAGTGAGGAGCTTTTCGAACAACATGGAGAGGAAATTGGAAAAAAGCTTACAGAAAAATTTAAATAGGAGTTGGTATATTTAGGCTTTCCGAGGAAAATACACAAGTCCAACCAAATCCTTCTTCTAAACATGTGAGCACAAAGGGAGGTTGTACAATGGAGGGTTCAAACCCACTAGAAGAGTATACAAATTAGATGAAATGATACACCACATCTAAATTAATGATGATAAAGTAAGGGTGACAATTGAACAAGTTAAAGATGCAAATACACCAATTTTTGTGCCTATTGAAGAGGTTCAAGTAGTGGAACAAACCTCTAATTACTTCATTTTATGGTACAAAAGACCTATGCAATTGATTGACTTTAAGGTATTCATTTTTCACAAAGATTTACTTATGTTACTACATCCTAAATATTGCTTAAGATCCTGATGTTGGTGCTTGATAAGCATAAATTTCATAAATAATTATCTCTTACTTTTATCTCATTAAGACTTCTTATATGTTCAATTAAGTGGTCTTTGTCATATTTTCTGAGTTTGGGTTCATATGAAGTTTAATTGAATTTCTTTGCTTACCCGATTAAAATGACACTATCATAGTATTTTGAGCATAATAAGAGGTTTAGACATCCAAAAATCATGAAATCTATCTTGAATGAAAGCTTAAAGAAGTGTCCATAGTTACAAAGCAAGAGCGGACTCTAAATGGGATTTTTAGGACAACGAAATTATCTCAAAAGATGAGATAGTGTTGCTGACGTGGAATTTGAACAGTGTGCAAAGATCCAGCCATATCTTGAGATACAGAAGTCATATTGAGATGAAATCAAATCTGTTGGACAGCTAAGATCCGGGGCTACAACTTTTGTTCCGACGTGAAGCTCTAATTCGAACATGTGAATATCCGAAATTGCGCTGCAAGCAAGTCAAAATTGTTGTGCTCATTGGTGACAAAAATTCAAAAGTGTTTTGTATTTTCAACAAAGCTCATGTGAAAGCAATAAAAGGGTAGAAAAGTAATATCCTAGTTGGTGACTTTCTGAAGATGATGCCTCAAAAATCCTCTATAAATATAAGGGTTTACAAGAGGAGAAACAAAATCCCTTGGATATTAACTCCAATACCATTTTCTATCTTTCTTTCTTTCTTCTTAGTTTGCCTCCTTCATGGAAGGCTTAGTTTTTCTTTCTTCTTAGTTTGCCTCCTTCATGGAAGGCTTAGTTTTTCTTTGTTGTTAGTTTGCCTCCTTCATGGAAGACTAGGTTTGTAGTTTCAATTCAAGGATTCAAGCTATTTTCATTTTAACTTTGAGGTCTTGATCTTTATTTACATGCTTATTAAGTGGTTTCTACTCTGCTTCACTATATTCTTTAATCAAAGTTTGATCGGTTGACGTATTTTGATTAATGCATAATTGATTTATAATTGGTTTTTGATTGGTAAATCATTTTCCAAAAGTTGGAAGAGTAGAAATTAAGTAATTGAATTGAAGGTTTTCATTTTATTACTTACTTCAACTGAATTCTGATTGTGAAATTGGTTTAGATAAAAGATTAAGTGGTTACTAAATCTTGTTAATCATAATCAATTAAATTCTGAGAGGTTTCTCAGTAGAGAATTCAAGGATCATTTTTGGGGTTCCAGATGATCCTAGGTTGATAAACACAATGCATGATTTTAGTGATCAATGATTAGTTAAGAAAACAGCCTCTGAATTCCTTGAGTTGATAATTGTTAAGTTAAATTAATTTCATTTTGTATTTTGTGTTTAGAACTCAATATCGTATCTTTACAAAATCCCCTTGTTCTAACTTTCTCCTAATTTGCTTAAGAATATGAAATGGTCTTTGGGAGATGACCTAGGTTGCACCTTATACTATACCAATAGTTTGGGGAAAATCTAGAAATTATTTTTGCACGTTTGCGACGAGCGTGTTAAAGAGATCGCTTGAATAGTGCGGGATCAGGATTTGGTAGCAAAAGTTTGAATTTTTGTTGCAAAAGTTTGAATTTTTGTTGCAAAAGTTTGAATTTTTTGTTCAAGGAAAAGGTGAATGTCAGAAGGGAAAGACTTTAAGCAAGGGTGAAAATTTAAAAAAAAAAATGGTGGCCCAATAAATTGAAAAAATAATGTAAATGACAAACATACACGCATGAGAATGAACAGTAGTTGTGATTGTAGCTCACATCTTCCTCTGGTTTTACGTCCAGTAACGGCTGAAACGCCTTCTAAGAGTCGAGGATGTGCTTCCCATTCAGTTTTCTTGTAAACTGACAACAGGGTCTTTTAAAGTCAGATTCCCAAGACTATAACGTGCTTTTTCCTTACAGAACAGTTCAAACAAATCAAGAAGAACTCCTTGTACATGCCCACTAGGATGCGTATCAAGAGTCTGAATGATATCATCCAACGACTCCTTACTCAGTCCATCCTTTATGAATTGAATTTTGTCCTCTCGATTTCTTGAAACCATTCCAGGGTTCTTGCATCTTGTGTTACAGGTCCATCTTGCACACCTGTAGCAAACTCCAATTCTTTTTGCCCTTCTCTTCTTTGCATAGGAACTTCTTCCCATACCTGGCATGTTTTTAACAAATGATTCTTGAAATTCACCTGCTAAACGTACCTTAGCTTCAATGATCCAACGGATATCTTCTGGAAGGCCTAAGAGTGTTAATGCCCTAAATCGTTCAAGTCTGCAATTGTAAATGTCTTTAAGAAAATTTCTGGGGAGAGTAGGGAACAAAATTTTGATCCTGGTGAGAGCTTTCTCCATTTTTTTCCTAAAACACTCAAGTTATTATTCCTGCAAGCTCAATGTAGTGTAATAGTTGGGATGATTTAAGAGGTGAAGAAGGAAGTTGAGAGATTAGTTGAAACTTATAAGCGAGGAATGTGAGAGAGGGAGAGAGAGAGAAAGAGACAGAGAGAGAGAGAGAAAGAGAGAGAGAGACTTTTCTTGAATTTATTGCAAGTATGTGGCATTGTGCAAATGCACTTCTTCTACCGTGTGCTTTTGAAAACCTTCGAAAAATGGTTTAAGACGATGTCCATTCACCTTGAAGATTTTTTCAGTTACCTCATTTTTTATTTCCACTGCACCATAAGGAAAAACATTAGTAACTACAAATGGTCCTAACCATCTAGAGCGTAGCTTACCAGGCAGAAGCTTTAGCCGAGAATTGAAAAGGAGAACCTTTTGTCCAACGGAAAACTCCTTTCTTGCCAACTTTTTGTCATGAAGAGCTTTGACCTTTTCTTTGTAAATTTTGGAGTTTTCGTATGCTTCCAATCGAATTTCTTCAAGTTCCTGCAATTGAAGCTTCCTATGGATTCCTACTTGGTCTAGATCCATGTTGCATTTCTTTACTGCCCAAAATGCTCTATGCTCTAATTCAACTGGAAGATGACATGCTTTACCAAAGACAATCCTGTAGGGAGATATGCCAATGGGTGACTCGTAGGCTGTCCTATATGCCCATAAAGCATCAACAAGGCGCAAGCTCCAATCCTTCCTGTTAGGCTGAACTGTTTTCTCTAAGATTTTCTTGATCTCTCGATTAGAAACTTCAGCTTGACCATTTGTTTGAGGATGATATGGGGTGGAGACTTTATGCATGACTCCATATTTGCGGAGTAGGGCTTCCATTGTGCGGTTGCAAAAATGAGTACCTTGGTCACTAATTAGAGCTCTAGGAATGCCAAACCTGCTAAAAATGTTAGACCTGATAAAATCTGCAACAACTCGAGCATCATCAGTACGAGTGGCTTTTGCCTCCACCCATTTTGAAACATAATCAACAGCTAGCAGAATGTAAACAAAGCCAAAAGAGACAGGGAATGGACCCATAAAGTCTATACCCCATACATCAAATACCTCACAAAAGAGAAGTGGTTGTTGGGGCATCTCATTTCTGTGCGAAATACTCCCTATTCTTTGGCACTGCTCACAAGTTATGCATAATCTGTGTGCATCACGAAATATTGTAGGCCAATAAAAGCCTGAGTCTAGTACTTTTCTAGCTGTCCGTTGTGGCCCAAAGTGTCCACCACAAGCTAGGGAATGGCAAAAGGTAAGTACAGACTGAACTTCATGATCTGGAACACATCTTCTAATGATTTGATCACTACATGTCTTCCAAAGGTATGGTTCATCCCATATGTAGTGTTTGGCATCACTTTTCAACTTGGCAATTTGCGATTTGGTGAAGTGTTTGGGTATTTCTTTAGCAACCAGATAGTTTACCAAATCTGCATACCAAGGATCCTTCCCGTGCAAATGATAAAGATGCTCTTCTGGGAATGAATCTGCAATTGAAGTTTCTTCACAAGGTTGCTGGATCCGACTTAAATGATCTGCTACAAGGTTCTCTGCACCGCTCTTGTCTTTAATCTCTAAATCAAATTCTTGCAACAGAAGCATCCAGCGAATCAGTCTTGGCTTAGCATCTGCCTTCTTAAGCAAGTATTTCAAAGCTGCATGGTCAGAGAAGACAATAACTTTAGATCCAAGCAAATAGGAGCGAAATTTATCTAATGCAAACACAATTTCCAAAAGCTCCTTCTCAGTAGTTGTGTAATTGGATTGGGTTGCATCAAGTGTGCGAGAGGCATATGCAATGACATGAGATCTCTTGCTAACTCTTTGAGACAGTACAGCACCAAGGGCATAATTAGATGCATCACACATTAATTCAAATGGAAGAGTCCAATTAGGTGGTTGAATGATGGGAGTGGTTGTCAACCGCTTCTTTAGTTCATCAAATGAATCCTTGCATGCTTGATCAAACACAAATTTGGTATCTTTTTGTAGTAGTTTAGAAAGAGGTTGTGCAATCTTGATAAAATCCTTGATGAATCTTCTGTAAAAACCTGCATGACCAAGTAAAGAACGTACTTCTCGCACAGAAGTGGGGTAAGGTAGAGAAGTAATAATGTCTATCTTGGCCTTATCAACCTCTAAACCTTTGCTAGATACCAAGTGTCCTAAGACTATACCTTCTGTTACCATGAAATGACATTTTTCAAAATTCAAAACCAGGTTAGTCTCAATGCATCTCTCCAAAACTTTAGAGAGGCTTTCTAAGCATGCATCAAAAGAAGAACCATATACAGTGAAGTCATCCATAAACACTTCCATGCAACTTTCTAAGAGATCAGAGAAAATGCTTACCATGCATCTTTGAAAGCTTCCAGGGGCGTTGCATAGACCAAAGGGCATCCTTCGATAGGCAAAAGTACCAAAAGAACAAGTGAAGGTGGTCTTATGCTGGTCTTCTGAGGCTATATGTATTTGAAAATAACCTGAAAAACCATCCAAAAAGCAATAGTGAGATTTTCCTGCTAATCTTTCCAAAATTTGGTCTATGAAGGGCAAAGGGAAGTGATCCTTGCTAGTAGCTTGGTTAAGCTTCCTATAATCTATACACACTCTCCAACTGTCTTGTATTCTGGTAGGGATTAGTTCATCATTGTGATTTTTGACTACAGTCATGCCAGTCTTCTTAGGAACTACTTGCACCGGGCTTACCCAATCACTGTCTGAGATGGGATAGATGATACCAGCTGCCAAAAGCTTACCTACTTCCTTCTTTACCACATCTAGGATGGTTGGATTCAAACGCCTTTGTGGTTGTCTAACAGGTCTGGTGTTTTCCTCCAGCAATATCCTATGCATACAAGTAGATGGGCTAATGCCTGGAATATCAGCCAAAGTCCATCCAATTGCTTGTTTATGGCTTTTTAAGGTTTTCAGCAACCTTTCTTCCTGTTGTGGTAGAAGGTTCTTTGCTACAATGACAGGAAGCTTCTCATTTTCCCCCAAATAAGCATACTTTAGATGTTCAGGCAAAGGCTTCAATTCCAAAGAAGGTGGTTGAATTATGGAATAAAGGGATCTATGTGAGATTGAAATGTCTGCAACACTTGCATCTAACATGTCATCTTTCAACGAAGTTTGGTCTGCAGCATTAATCCTGGAACACACAATACATGGATCAAATTCATCACATGTGCAAGTAAAATTATCTAAGTAATCTAAGTCAAAATAAAAAAATTCAAAAAGTAAATTGTAAATAGAATAATCATTCGCAAGAAGATCTATGGCATCAAGTTGAAAGAGTGAATGATTCTCTATAGGATGCTTCATGGCTTCAAATATGTTGAATTGGATGATATCATCTCCAAATTCCATAGAGAGAGAGTCCCTGTATGCACATCTATCTTTGTTTTTGCAGTTTTGAGGAAAGGTCTCCCTAGGATCAAGGTTGCTCTATTGATGGATGAATCATCTTCCATATCCAAAATGTAGAAGTCAGCTGGAAAGATCAGCTTATTCACTTGAACTAGCACATCTTCAAGTACTCCAGCTGGATGTGTTGTACTTTTGTTGGCTAATTGAATCACCACCCCAGTTGGCTTCAGTTCTCCCAGATTCAAAGATTTATAAACTGATGAGGGCATAACTTTAATGGAAGCACCTAGATCCAGCAATGCATCACCAAATGTAGAGTTTCCTATTGTGCAAGGAATGGTGAAAGTTCCTGGATCTTTACATTTCCGAGGGAGGCTGGGTTGAATTAAGGCAGAAACATTGCGTCCCACACTAATCTTCTCATCCCCTTTGAGTCTTCTCTTATGCGTGCACAAGTCTTTTAGAAATTTGGCATATTTGGGAATTTGCTTGATAGCATCTAGAAGTGGTATGTTGACTTCCACTTTCCTGAAAGTATCTAGAAGCTCCTTATCTAATTCTGCATGAACATTGGGCTTGGATTGGACCATTCTATTTGGAAAAGGTAAAGATACCTTCTGATCAGCATAATTTGGGGGTTTTTGTCTCATCATATGCTTCAAGTGCAGATCGTTTATGGCAAGCATCTTTTTGTTGATCATTCGATGTCTTATCGAAGGCTGGTGTACTTTTTTCATCAGACTTTCCCTCTGATTCAGATGGCTTATCAGAGATGTCTCCAGGTGTAGAGATAAATGCTTCTTTTTGGTGTGGATTAGTCTGATTGAAGCTTTGTTGCTTTAAAATTGTAGGGTCTGTCTGCACTTTCTTCCCACTTCTCAAGGTCATGGCATTCACACTTTTGGGATTTATGACAGGTTGAGAAGGTAGTTGACCAGAACCTTGAGATTTCAATTGGTTGACAGTGGTAGCCAACTGCCCAATTTGAGTTTGTAAATCCTGAATGGTAGAACTTACATTTTTTTGAAACTGAAGATTGTTGGTTGCTAATTGCTTCATCAAATCATCAAGAGAGGGTTCAGAAGCATTAGAGGGTACAGATTGCTACATATGCTGTTGTTGTTGTCTGAATGGCGGTGGTTGGTATTTATTTTGGGAGTCAAATGTTTGAATCCTTTGTTGTTGTGGAGGACCATATCTCAAGTTAGGATGGTTTCTCCAACTAGGATTGTATGATCCAGAAGGTGGTTCAAACTTCTGTTGCTGATAATGTTGAGGAGCCCTGTATTGTTGTCCTGTGCCAAAAATACAATTTACTGCAGCCTCAGGTGTCGCACTTTCTTGCAATGTCGGGCATGCATCAGTAGGATGATCTGCAGAAGTGCAGATGCCACATGTTTTGGTTTTGTCAACAACATTAAGTTGCTGTTGTTGTTCGATGGCCAACTGTCTTACGATGGAGGTTAGTTCTTCAATTCTGTTCTCCAATCGTGTATGGTCTGTCTTAGTGGTCATTTCATGGACTCCTTTAGACAAGGAATTAGTTCGAGAATTGAATTGCTGAGAATTTTCTGCCATGTTGGCAATCAAATCTCGAGTTGTTGTTCTGGATGCCGCAAATCTCTTTTCTGATAGCTGTTGTTCTGGATGCAGGGAAGAATTTCTCCAGGAATAATCTCTTCATATCATTCCAGCTTGTAACAGATGTCGGATGTAGATAGTACAACCAGTCCTTAGCTCCATCATTTAAGGAGAAAGGAAATGCCTTCAACTTGATATGATCTTCAGGAATTCCGTGTGGCCGCATTGTGGAACACACAATGTGAAATTCCTTCAAATGTTTATGAGGGTCCTCACCTGCAAGGCCATGAAACTTAGGTAGCAAATGTATTAATCCAGACTTTAGTTCAAATGGTGCATCAACATCAGGGTATTGAATACACAACGGTTGATAAGCAACATCAGGTGCAGCTAATTCTTTTAGGGTTCTATCAGCCATGTTCTTAGCAGAATATTTGAAACTATCAAAATTTAAAGATGAAAAATAACTACTGTTACTTTCTTGGTTATTACTGAATGAATGCCTTCTATGTGCTCTTTTCAAATGGTGGAATGTTCTATCAATCTCAAGATCATATGCATATAAATTTTCAGGATAAGATCAGGTCATACACAAAAAGGTGAATTCATATAGAAAATCCAAGTATATATACCTAAAGTAAAAAAAATTGTTAGAAAGATTAAAAATTTTATACAAACTCCTAAATGAGCCTAGGAACTAAAATGGTCCCCGGCAACGGCGCCAAATTTTTGACACGCTCGTCGCAAACGCGCAAAAATAATTTCTAGAGTTTCCCCAAACTATTGGTATAGTATAAGGTGCAACCTAGGTCATCTCCCAAAGACCATTTCATATTCTTAAGAAAATTAGGAAAAAGTTAGAACAAAGGGATTTTGTAAAGATACGATATTGAGTTCTAAACACAAAATACAAAATGAAATTAATTTAACTTAACAATTATCAACTCAAGGAATTCAGAGGCTATTTTCTTAACTAATCATTGATCACTAAAATCATGCATTGTGTTTATCAACCTAGGATCATCTGGAACCCCTAAAATGATCCTTGAATTCTCTACTGAGAAACCTCTCAGAATTTAATTGATTATGATCAACAAGATTTAGTAACCACTTAATCTTTTATCTAAACCAATTTCACAATCAGAATTCAGTTGAAGTAAGTAATAAAATGAAAACCTTCAATTCAATTACTTAATTTCTACTCTTCAAACTTTTTGAAAATGATTTACCAATCAAAAACCAATTATAAATCAATTATGCATTAATCAAAATACGTCAACCGATCAAACTTTGATTAAAGAATAAAATTGAAGAATATAGTGAAGCAGAGTAGAAACCACTTAATAAGCATGTAAATAAAGATCAAGACCTCAAAGTTAAAATGAAAATAGCTTGAATCCTTGAATTGAAAATTGTAAAGTTAAATTAATTTCATTTTGTATTTTGTGTTTAGAACTCAATATCGTATCTTTACAAAATCCCCTTGTTCTAACTTTCTCCTAATTTGCTTAAGAATATGAAATGGTCTTTGGGAGATGACCTAGGTTGCACCTTATACTATACCAATAGTTTGGGGAAAATCTAGAAATTATTTTTGTGCGTTTGCGACGAGCGTATATGGATAGGATCAATACTATCTGTGTTTTTTGTGCGTCTAACCTTGGAAAGGATGGAGAATTTCAACATGCAGCTTATACCCTTGGTAAGGCATTAGCTGCAAGAAAAATCAATCTTGTTTATGGGGGAGGGATTCAAGGTTTAAAAGGATGTGTTGCAGGATCTGCACTCACAAAGGAGTGTAACGTCTTAGGTGTTGGCTTAAAACATGGGAGCACCTCCTACTTCACCCTGGGTACTGAATTGAAGGTTGCAACCATGCATGACCGTATGAGACACATTGACACGCTCGTCGCAAACGCGCAAAAATAATTTCTAGATTTCCCCCAAACTATTGGTATAGTATAAGGTGCAACCTAGGTCATCTCCCAAAGACCATTTCAGATTCTTAAGCAAATAAGGAGAAAATTAGAACAAGGGGGTTTTTGTAAAGATGTGATCTCAAATGCTAAATACAAAATACAGAATGAAATTAATTTCACTTAACAATTATCAACTTAAGGAATTCAGAGGCTATTTTCATAACTAATCATTGATCACTAAAATCATGCATTGTGTTTATCAACCTAGGATCATCTGGAACCCCTACAATGATCCTTGAATTCTCTACTGAGAAACCTCTCAGAATTCAATTGATTATGATCAACAAGATTTAGTAACCACTTAATCTTTTATCTAAACCAATTTCACAATCAGAATTCAGTTGAAGTAAGTAATAAAATGAAAACCTTCAATTCAATTACTTAATTTCTACTCTTCAAACTTTGGGAAAATGATTTACCAATCAAAAACCAATTATAAATCAATTATGCATTAATCAAAATACGTCAACCGATCAAACTTTGATTAAAGAATAAAATTGAAGAATATAGTGAAGTAGAGTAGAAACCACTTAATAAGCATGTAAATAAAGATCAAGACCTCAAAGTTAAAATGAAAATAGCTTGAATCCTTGAATTGAAACTACAAACCTAGCCTTCCATGAAGGAGGCAAACTAACAACAAAGAAAGAGGCAAACTAACAACAAATAAATCCTAAGCCTTCCATGTAGGAGGCAACTAACAACAAATAAATCCTAAGCCTTCCATGTAGGAGGCAAGTAACAATAAAGAAAAACTAAGCCTTCCATGTAGGAGGCAAACTAACAAGAAAGAAAACCTAAGCCTTCCATGAAGGAGGCAAAACTAACAAGAAAGAAAGAAAGAAAGAAAGAAAGAAAATGGTATTGGAGTTAATCTCCAAAATGGTGTGTTTCTCCTCTTGTAAACCCTTCTATTTATAGAGGATTTTTGAGGCATCATCTTCAAAAAGTCACCAACTAGGATATTACTTTTCTACCCTTTTATTGCTTTCACATGGGCTTTGTTGAAAATGCAAAACACTTTTGAATTTTTGTCACCAATGAGCACAACAATTTTGACTTTCTTGCACCGCAATTTCGGATGTTTACATGTCCGAATTAGAGCTTGACTTATGAACAAAAGTTGTAGCCCCAGATCTTAGCTGTCCAACAAAGTTGATTTCATCTCAATATGACTTCTGTATCTCAAGATATGGTCGGATCTTTGCACACTGTTCAAATTCCACGTCAGCAACACTATCTCATCTTTTGAGATAATTTCGGAGTCCTAAACATCCCATTTAGAGTCTGCTCTTGCTTTGTAACAATGGATACTTCTTTAAGCTTTCATTCAAGACAGATTTCATGATTTTTGGATGTCTACAACTCTTATTATGCTCAAAATACTATAATAGTGTCATTTTAATCGGGTAAGCAAAGAAATTCAATTAAACTTCATATGAACCCAAACTCATAAAATATGACAAAGATCACTTAATTGATCATATAAGAAGTCTTAATGAGATAAAAGTGAGAGATAATTATTTATGAAATCTATGCTTATCAAATTCCCCCACACTTATCTTTTGCATGTCTCGGGCAAACTTAAGTTAAGGATTGGAGACTAATTTTTTTATTTATTTATTTATTTTTTATGAAAGAACATCAAAGTTTTGAGTTGATTTCTCAAGAATTCACAAAATTTCATGAAGCATTCTTTCATCACATTTTTGAAATTATTTAGAAAGGCAACTTTAATTTGAAAAACATTGATTAAGAAAGATAAAACCTCACATGATATACTCTGAATCTCTCAAGTGTTTGATTTGGTAAGTGTTTCTCTCAAATTCAATCCATGAAAGATAAACTATCATAGGCTTGCATATCTTCTACTTCTCTACTACTATGTACACATGCAATGCACAAATCAAGAGGTCTTTATTCTGGTTATAACGGGATTAGAAAGATGAAATGATATATTGAAGAGATACAATGTTCGACCAAGGAAAATGGTGAGGAGTGAGAACTGAGTCTAAGTGCAAGTGTGAGAAACAGATATCACTTCATTTTTTTTTCTTTTCCTTTTTTTTTCAATATAATAGTTTATTTGTTAATTTATTGCTTCAGTTTTTTTTTTCAACCATGATATTGATGAACACAACAATAATCTCCCCCACACTTATTGAAACACTTATGGTATGATAAATCCAGTATTTCTCACCTTCTATAGTCAGACAAAGTTGTTTTTTTTTTTTTTTTGATTTGTGGTGAGCTAAAAGGAAGAAAAGGCTAATTGGCTCAAAGGGCTGATCAAAGGATAAAATTATATGGTTTGGTTATTTGGTCAAGTGGTTTGTTCAAGAAAAACAGTGCCTCAATCATTTTTGTACAATTCATGTGAAAATGTAGCTTCAAAAAGAATCAATGCAAGTTCTGAAGTAACATATTCCATGGATGAAAATCACACAAGAAAGAAAATAATAAGGCTCAAAATCTCACAGGTAATATATTTATCAAATCTAATCTATCCAGTTCAAATATGTGTTGCCAAACTAATTAATCTCGAAATGTAAATCATTTTACTTCAATTATTTTATGAAATCTAAAGAACAACAAACTTCCACATTCAAATTTTTTTTTTATCATAAGATGCGTATCAGGAGTCAAGTGTAACTCCTTACTCAGCCATCTTACTCAACGCAAGTTTATGATTCTAACCTAATTTTTTTGTTTTTGTTTTTTTTTTGTTCTTTTTTTTTAATTTTTTTTTCTTTTTTTTTATATCGGACCATCCTCCCCCCAACCTATCCAAGACAATGTCCCCAATGTCTTAGATGGAATTTCATATGACATGAAAAGAAATGTGAGAAAACTACCAAAGTAAGGAAAAGTTATAACCGAAGAGTGGTATCTGGTTCTCTTTTGTCTCTGCCATCCTGATTTGGTTGGTTCACCAGCTGCATTGCTTGACTGAGCTCAGATGTAGGATTTTGCAAAATCTCAAGTAGTTGTTCAACAGTTGAAGCAGATACTATGATGTTGCGCATGGATTGTGGCATGAACTCCTGCTCTACTGCATGATCTAAAAAGGATATCAAACCATTATAAAAGCCATTAATATTCAATAAGCCCGAAGGTTTTTTATGAAAATTCCGATAGGCCCAAAATATAATGGTAAAAATTTCTTCCATTGTTCTAAGACCACCAAGTAATGCAATAAATGCATTAGAATTAACCAACATGTGTCTCATACGGTTATGCATGGTTGCAACCTTCAATTCAGTACCCAGGGTCAAGTAGGAGGTGCTCCTATTTTTTAAGCCAACACCTAAGACGTTACACCCCTTTGTGAGTGCAGATCCTGCAACACATCCTTTTAAACCCTAAATCCCTCCCCCATAAACAAGATTGATTTTTCTTGCAGCTAATGCCTTACCAAGGGTATAAGCTGCATGTTGAAATTCTCCATCCTTTCCAAAGTTAGACCCACCAAAAACACAGATAGTATTAATCCTATCCATATACGGTGTTTCTGTCTTTTTTTTTGAAAAAATATGTCATAGAGGTTGATAATTTATAGGGACTCAATATCAGACAAGGAGATCGCTTGAATAGTGCGGGATCAGGATTTGGTAGCAAAAGTTTGAATTTTTGTTGCAAAAGTTTGAATTTTTTGTTCAAGGAAAAGGTGAATGTTAGAGGGGAAAGACTTTAAGCAGGGGTGAAAATTTCAAAAAAAATGGTGGCCCAATAAATTGAAAAGACAATGTAAATGACAAACATACACGCATGAGAATGAACAGTAGTTGTGATTGTGGCTCACATCTTCCTCTGGTTTTACGTCCAGTAACGGCTGAAACGCCTTCTAAGAGTCGGGGATGTGCTTCCCATTCAGTTTTCTTGTAAACTGACAACAGGGTCTTTTAAAGTCAGATTCCCAAGACTATAACGTGTTTTTTCCTTACGGAACAGTTCAAACAAATAAAGAAGGACTCATTGTACATGCCCACTAGGATGCGTCTCAAGAGTCTGAATGATATCATCCAATGACTCCTTACTCAGTCCATCCTTTATGAATTGAATTTTGTCCTCTCGATTTCTTGAAACCATTCCAGGGTTCTTGCATCTTGTGTTACAGGTCCATCTTGCACACCTGTAGCAAACTCCAATTCTTTTTGCCCTTCTCTTCTTTGCATAGGAACTTCTTCCCACACCTGGCATGTTTTTAACAAATCATTCTTGAAATTCACCTGCTAAACGTACCTTAGCTTCAATGATCCAACAGACATCTTCTGGAAGGCCTAAGAGTGTTAATGCTCTCAATCGTTCAAGTCTGCAATTGTAATTGTCTTTAAGAAAATTTCTGGGGAGAGTAGGGAACAAAATTTTGATCCTGGTGAGAGCTTTCTCCATTTTTTCTTAAAACACTCAAGTTATTATTCCTGCAAGCTCAATGTGGTGTAATAGTTAGGATGATTTAAGAGGTGAAGAAGGAAGTTGAGAGATTAGTTGAAACTTATAAGCGAGGAATGTGAGAGAGGGAGAGGGAGAAAGAGAGAGAGAGAGAGAGAAAGAGAGAAAGAGAGAGAGAGAGAGAGAGAGAGAGACTTCTCTTCAATTTATTGCAGGTATGTGGCATTGTGCAAATGCACTTCTTCTACCGTGTGCTTTTGAAAACCTTCGAAACAAGGTTTAAGACGATGTCCATTCACCTTGAAGATTTTTTCAGTTACCTCGTTTTTTATTTCCACTGCACCATAAGGAAAAACATTAGTAACTACAAATGGTCCTAACCATCTAGAGCGTAGCTTACCAGGCATAAGCTTTAGCCGAGAATTGAAAAGGAGAACTTTTTGTCCAACGGAAAACTCCTTTCTTGCCAACTTTTTGTCATGAAGAGCTTTGACCTTTTCTTTGTAAATTTTGGAGTTTTCGTATGCTTCTAATCGAATTTCTTCAAGTTCCTGCAATTGAAGCTTCCTATGGATTCCTGCTTGGTCTAGATCCATGTTGCATTTCTTTACTGCCCAAAATGTTCTATGCTCTAATTCAACTAGAAGATGACATGCTTTACCAAAGACAATCCTGTAGGGAGACATGCCAATGGGTGACTTGTAAGCTGTCCTATATGCCCATAATGCATCAACAAGGCGCAAGCTCCAATCCTTCCTGTTAGGCTGAACTGTTTTCTTTAAGATTTTCTTGATCTCTCGATTAGAAACTTCAGCTTGACCATTTGTTTGAGGATGATATGGGGTGGAGACTTTATGCATGACTCCATATTTGCGGAGTAGGTCTTCCATTGTGCGGTTGCAAAAATGAGTACCTTGGTCACTAATTAGAGCTCTAGGAATGCCAAACCTGCTAAAAATTGTGACCTGATAAAATCTGCAACAACTCGAGCATCATCAATACGGGTGGCTTTTGCCTCCACCCATTTTGAAACATAATCAACAGCTAGCAAAATGTAAACAAAACCAAAAGAGACAGGGAATGGACCCATAAAGTCTATACCCCAAACATCAAATACCTCACAAAAGAGAAGTGGTTGTTGGGGCATCTCATTTCTGCGCGAAATACTCCCTATTCTTTGGCACTGCTCACAAGTTATGCATAATCTATGTGCATAACGAAATATTGTAGGCCAATAAAAGCCTGAGTCTGGTACTTTTCTAGCTGTCCGTTGTGGCCCAAAGTGTCCACCACAAGCTAGGGAATGGCAAAAGGTAAGTACAGACTGAACTTCATGATCTGGAACACATCTTCTAATGATTTGATCACTACATGTCTTCCAAAGGTATGGTTCATCCCATATGTAGTGTTTGGCATCACTTTTCAACTTGGCAATTTGCGATTTGGTGAAGTGTTTGGGTATTTCTTTAGCAACCAGATAGTTTACAGAATCTGCATACCAAGGATCTTTCTCGTGCAAATGATAGAGATGCTCTTCTGGGAATGAATCTGCAATTGAAGTTTCTTCACAAGGTTGCTGGATCCGACTTAAATGATCTGCTACAAGGTTCTCTGCACCACTCTTGTCTTTAATCTCTAAATCAAATTCTTGCAACAGAAGCATCCAACGAATCAGTCTCGGCTTAGCATCTGCCTTCTTCAGCAAGTATTTCGAAGCTGCATGGTCAGAGAAGACAATAACTTTAGATCCAAGCAAATAAGAGCGAAATTTATCTAATGCAAACACAATTGCCAACAGCTCCTTCTCAGTAGTTGTGTAATTGGATTGGGTTGCATCAAGTGTGCGAAAGGCATATGCAATGACATGAGATCTCTTGTTAACTCTATTAGACAGTACAGCACCAAGGGCATAATTAGATGCATCACACATTAATTCAAAAAGAAGCATCCAATTAGGTGGTTGAATGATGGGAGTGGTTGTCAACCGCTTCTTTAGTTCATCAAATGAATCCTTGCATGCTTGATCAAACACAAATTTGGTATCTTTTTGTAGTAGTTTAGAAAGAGGTTGTGCAATCTTGCTAAAATCCTTGATGAATCTTCTATAAAAACCTGCATGACCAAGTAAAGAACGTACTTCTCGCACAGAAGTGGGGTAAGGTAGAGAAGTAATAATGTCTATCTTGGCCTTATCAACCTCTAAACCTTTGCTAGATACCAAGTGTCCTAAGACTATACCTTCTGTTACCATGAAATGACATTTTTCAAAATTCAAAACCAGGTTAGTCTCAATGCATCTGTCCAAAAATTTAAAGAGGCTTTCTAAGCATGCATCAAAAGAAGAACCATATACAGTGAAGTCATCCATAAACACTTCCATGCAACTTTCTAAGAGATCAGAGAAAATGCTTACCATGCATCTTTGAAAGGTTCCAGGGGCGTTGCATAGACCAAAGGGCATCCTTCGATAGGCAAAAGTACCAAAAGGACATGTGAAGGTGGTCTTATGCTGGTCTTCTGGGGCTATATGTATTTGAAAATAACCTGAAAAACCATCCAAAAAGCAATAGTGAGATTTTCCTGCTAATCTTTCCAAAATTTGGTCTATGAAGGGCAAAGGGAAGTTATCCTTGCGAGTAGCTTGGTTAAGCTTCCTATAATCTATGCACACTCTCCAACTGTTTTGTATTCTGGTAGGGATTAGTTCATCATTGTGATTTTTGACTACAGTCATGCCAGTCTTCTTAGGAACTACTTGCACCGAGCTTACCCAATCACTGTCTGAGATGGGATAGATGATACCAGCTGCCAAAAGCTTACCTACTTCCTTCTTTACCACATCTAGGATGGTTGGATTCAAACGCCTTTGTGGTTGTCTAACAGGTCTGGTGTTTTCCTCCAGCAATATCCTATGCATACAAGTAGATGGGCTAATACTTGGAATATCAGCCAAAGTCCATCCAATTGCTTGTTTATGGCTTCTTAAGGTTTGCAGCAACCTTTCTTCCTGTTGTGGTAGAAGGTTCTTTGCTACAATGACAGGAAGCTTCTCATTTTCCCCCAAATAAGCATACTTTAGATGTTCAGGCAAAGGCTTCAACTCCAAAGGAGGTGGTTGTATTATGGAAGGCAGGGATCTATCTGAGATTGAAATATCTGCAACACTTGCATCTAACATGTCATCTTTCAACGAAGTTTGGTCTGCAGCATTAATCCTGGAACAGACAATACATGGATCAAATTCATCACATGTGCAAGTAAAATTATCTAAGTAATCTAAATCAAAATCAAAAAATTCAAAAAGTAGATTGTCAATAGAATAATCATCCGCAAGAAGATCTATGGCATCAAGTTGAAAGAGTGAATGATTCTATATGGGATGCTTCATGGCTTCAAATATGTTGAATTGGATGATATCATCTCCAAATTCCATAGAGAGAGTCCTCGTATGCACATCTATCTTTGTTTTTGCAGTTTTGAGGAAAGGTCTCCCTAGGATCAAGGTTGCTCTATTGATGGATGACTCATCTTCCATATCCAAAATGTAGAAGTCAGCTGGAAAGATCAGCTTATTCACTTGAACTAGCACATCTTCAAGTACTCCGGCTGGATGTGTTGTTCTTCTGTTGGCTAATTGAATCACCACACCAGTTGGCTTCAGTTCTCCCAGATTCAAAGATTTATAAACTGATGAGGGCATAACATTAATGGAAGCACCTAGATCCAGCAATGCATCACCAAATGTAGAGTTTCCTATTGTGCAAGGAATGGTGAAAGTTCCTGGATCTTTACATTTCTGAGGGAGGCTGGGTTGAATTAAGGCAGAAACATTGTGTCCCACACTAATCTTCTCATCCCCTTTGAGTCTTCTCTTATGCGTGCACAAATCCTTTAGAAATTTGGCATATTTGGGAATTTGCTTGATAGCATCTAGAAGTGGTATGTTGACTTCCACTTTCCTGAAAGTATCTAGAAGCTCCCTAT
The DNA here is from genome assembly GCA_037954105.1 of Canavalia gladiata. Lineage (NCBI taxonomy): Eukaryota > Viridiplantae > Streptophyta > Magnoliopsida > Fabales > Fabaceae > Canavalia > Canavalia gladiata. The sequence goes on along the minus strand of CM075664.1, from coordinate 34,029,095 downwards.
CCAATTCTGCATGAACATTGGGCTTGGATTGGACCATTCTATTTGGAAAAGGTAAAGATACCTTCTGATCAGCACAATTTGGGGTTTTCTTCTCATAAGATGCTTCAAGTGCAGATCGTTTATGGCAAGCTTCTTTTTGTTGATCATTCGATGTCTTATCGAAGGCTGGTGTATTTTTTTCATCAGACTTCCCTCTAATTCAGATGGCTTATCAGAGATGTCTCCAGGTGTGGAGATAAATTCTTCTTTTTGGTGTGGATTAGTCTGATTGAAGCTTTGTTGCTTTAAAATTGTAGGGTCTGTCTGCACTTTCTTCCCACTTCTCAAGGTCATGGCATTCACACTTTTGGGATTTATGACAGGTTGAGAAGGTAGTTGACCAGAACCTTGAGATTTCAATTGGTTGACAGTGGTAGCCAACTGCCCAATTTGAGTTTGTAAATCCTGAATGGTAGAACTTACATTTTGTTGAAACTGAAGATTACTGGTAGCTAATTGCTTCATCAAATCATCAAGAGAGGGTTCAGAAGCATTAGAGGGTACAGATTGCTGCATATGCTGTTGTTGTTGTCTGAATGGCGGTGGTTGGTATTTATTTTGGGAGTCAGATGTTTGAATCCTTTGTTGTTGTGGAGGACCATATCTCAAGTTAGGATGGTTTCTCCAACTAGGATTGTATGATCCAGAAGGTGGTTCAAACTTTTGTTGCTGATAATGTTGAGGAGGCCTGTATTGTTGTCCTGTGCCAAAAATACCATTTACTGCAGCCTCAAGTGTCTCACTTTCTTGCAATGTTGTGCATGCATCAGTAGGATGATCTGCAAAAGTGCAGATGCCACATGTTTTGGTTTTCTCAACAACATTAAGTTGCTGTTGTTGTCCGATGGCCAACTGTCTTACGATGGAGGTTAGTTCTTCAATTCTGTTCTTCAATCGGGCAAACTTAAGTTAAGGATTGGTGACTATTTTTTTTTTTTTGAAAGAACATCAAAGTTTTGAGTTGATTTCTCAAGAATTCACAAAATTTCATGAAGCATTCTTTCATCACATTTTTGAAATTACTTAGAAAGGCAACTTTAATTTGAAAAACATAGATTGAGAAAGATAAAACCTCACATGATATACTCTGAATCTCTCAAGTGTTTGATTTGGTAAGTGTTTCTCTCAAATTCAATCCATGAAAGATGAACTATCATAGGCTTGCATATGTTCTACTTCTCTACTACTATGTACACATGCAATGCACAAATCAAGAGGTCTTTATTCTGGTTATAACGGGATTAGAAAGATGAAATGATATATTGAAGAGATACAATGTTCACCAAGGAAAATGGTGAGGATTGAGAACTGAGTCTAAGTGCAAGTGTGAGAAACAGATATCACTTCTTCATTTTTTTTTCAATATAATAGTTTATTTATTAATTTATTGCTTCAGTTTTTTTTTCAACCATGATATCGATGAACACAACAATAATCTCCCCCACACTTATTGAAACACTTATGTTATGATAAATCCAGTATTCCTCACCTTCTATGGTCAGAGAAAGTTATTTTTTTTTTATATTTGTGGTGAGCTAAAAAGAAGAAAAGGCTAATCGGCTCAAAGGGCTGATCAAAGGATAAAATTATACGGTTTGGTTATTTGGCCAAGTGGTTTGTTCAAGAAAAAAAATGCCTCAATCATTTTTGTACAATTCATGTGAAAATGTAGCTTCAAAAAGAATCAATGCAAGTTCTGAAGTAACATATTCCATGGATGAAAATCACACAAGAAAGAAAGTAATTAATAAGGCTCAAAATCTCACAGGTAATATATTTATCAAATCTAATCTATCCAGTTCAAATATGTGTTGCCAAACTAATTAATCTCGAAATGTAAATCATTTTGCTTCAATTATTTTATGAAATCTAAAGAAAAACATACTTCCACATTCAATTTTTTTTTTTAATCATAAGATGTGTATCAAGAGTCAAGTGTAACTCCTTACTCAGCCATCTTACTCAACGCAAGTTTATGATTCTAACCTAATTTTTTTTTTCTTTTTTTTTTGGTTTTTTTTTTATATATCGGACCATCCTTCCCCCAACCTATCCAAGACATTGTCCCTAATGTCTTAGATGGAATTTCCTATGACAGGAAAAGAAATGTGAGAAAACCACCAAAGTAAGGAAAAGTTATAACCGAAGAGTGGTATCTGGTTCTCTTTTGTCTCTGCCATCCTGATTTGGTTGGTTCACCAGCTGCATTGCTTGACTGAGCTCAGATGTAGGATTTTGTAAAATCTCAAGTAGTTGTTCAACAATTGAAGCAGATACTATGATGTTGCGCATGGATTGTGGCATGAATTCCTGCTCTACTGCATGATCTAAAAAGGATATCAAACCATTATAAAAGCCATTAATATTCAATAAGCCCCAAGGTTTTTTATGAAAATTCCGATAGGCCCAAAATATAATGGTAAAAATTTCTTCCATTGTTCCAAGACCACC